>CM065461.1:35840691-41118282 GCA_032872475.1 Leptopilina myrica (nomen nudum)
AAGACTTGTTTATGGATGAAAACTTGTATAAAACTGAAGACTGAACACATAAGTCATCTAAAACTTAAAACTGAACTTAAACTTAAGGCTCACTTAAGAATCAAGGCTCAGCTATAGCTCAAGGCTCAATTATGGCTCAAGTCTTGTTTTTGAAGCTTAAAACTCATCTTAAATTTAAGACTGAACTTAGACTGAGGCTCAATTAAGGCTCAGGTCTGGTTCGAAGCTAAAAAGTCATCTAAAATTTAAAACTGAATTTGGACCTAAGGCTCACTTAAGCCTCAAGGCTCAGCTATGGCTCACGACTTGTATGGAGCTAAAAAAACTTAAAACCGAACTTAGCCTTAAGGTGCTCCTAAGACTCAAGGCTCAACTATGGCTCATGGCTCAAGTCTTGTTTGAAGCTGAAGACTCTTAAACTTAAGAGTGAACTTAGACATAAGGCTCCCTTGATGCTCATTTAAGGCCCAAGACTTATTTGAAACTAATAACGCATCTAAAAAAAAGTTTTAGACGAGAATTTTCAGCTTCAAACAAATCTTTAGCCTAAGGCAAGCTTTAAACAAGTCTTAAGCCTTAAGTGAATCTTATGGTTAAGTTCAGTTTTAAGTTTTAGACGAGTTCTTAGCTTCAAACAAATCTTGAGCCTTAAGTGACTTGATCTTAAGGCTCATAGGCTTACGCCTTATGTCTTAAATTGTAAACGACTTTGAAGCTTCCAACAAGAATTAAGCCTTAAATGAGCCCTATTAACGAGCCTTAACCAGTCTTAAGTTTCAGACAATTTTTTAGCTTTAATCAAGTTTAGAGCCTTGAGTATAAGTTCGGTCCTAAGTTTTCGATGACTGTTTAGCTTTAAACAAGACTTGAGCCTTAGTTCTTTCTTATTGTTTTAAACCAGTTTTTAGCTTCAAACAAGTCCTGAGCCTTAAGTGAGCCTTCAGCAAGCCTTGAGGGACCTTTGAGGTATGCAAAAAATTTTTACGTGGGATGATTCGAAACATAAATGTTTTTATATTTTGGAACACAGCATCTGGAGCTTCAATTAAAAATTTGCGGCAGCTCCTTCGAAACCTAGATTTGGTTAAAGGACCACTAAAGTAACGTTTTTAGATCGTTTTTTTCTTGTTCTTAGTATGAGCTACAACTGTACAAGAATATAATAATTTATTCCTTCAATTTGAATAGATTAGCGTTAATCGAAAATTAGACTAGGCTGAAGAAAGTCGAAAATGGATTTAACTAAATAGAAAAAAAGGTTACACCATGCAAAATGAAGTTTATTTTTTTTTCTTGCATGTTAAACAAGCTTTGAATGAAAATTAAAGTCTGGAAATGCCGTGTATAAAAAGGGCACGTTAAGAGAAAACTCGATTCTTATGTCACAAAAGAGAAATCACTTTACGAACCGTTATTGCGAAAATAAGGTTCTTTCCTTAGCTCTTTGAAGATTCGTTTGCTTCTAGTCTTACTACACGGTGTAAGAAACTAATTATTGTTGTCGTGCCTCTCTACAAGGATCACTTTTACCCATACTCTCGCTCCTTGTAATTGGATATCTTCCCATTGAAATTCAGTACCGAACTTACCTATCTACCTTCGTTACGTCTCTATTCCTTCACTTTACTCTTCAACTCATACTCCAACTCAGTTATTTCCCTTTAACGCTCTCATGGTTTTCCTGTTTGTTTTCCCTTTCATCCTTTCAATTATAGTATGGTTTTTATTTTTCTCTTTTTACAATGTCTTTTTTTTTATTTTATTTTCTCCAACTTCAACAACTGTAAATTATAAAATGTTTTACGTTACCCAGACTAATGAATAGTTCAATAATATCAAAAGATCCAGTTTGGAATTGGACATTTACTTTGATACCTAGATTATAACTAATAGAGGAAAATTCTTGAAATCCGAATTATCTCTCTGGAATAATAAAGCTGATTGAATGACACTGAATCATTGATGCAGGGTTTGCAAGGGCGAACTGTTTGAATTTTCGCAGTAACCCTCGATATTTGTCAAATCAATTTCAAACATTGGAAGGACGGGTAAAATTCAAACAATGTATTTTCAAAATTCAGAATGTATCCAAGGATTTAAATTTTCATAATAGCTGATAAACTAAATTGCCATTGTATAATTGAAGCAAAAAATTTATTAACTTTTCTGTTTTTTAAGAAAACAAAATTCCCAAGTAGTAATAAAAAATTGTATTCTCCCTTTTTTTTCATGCAGCGGATATTATTTTTATTATTTTAAAGTTTTCATTCACTTCAACTCCTTGAGTGGTGGAACTTATAAGCTAGACGAATTCTTGGCTGCAAACCAGACACGTGATAAGATTTTTTGCCAACGAAACAGGATATTGGTATTAAAGCCATACTAAAGTAAAGTTGCTTTTTTTTCATGAACGTGATCTGAAACATATTAATTCTATATACCTGCTTTAAAAAAAAACAGGCAGCAATAAAAATGTTCATCAACTGTTTAAAATTTTTACATGTCAGTTAGAGTTTAAATTAGAGCAATTTTTTTCCCAGATACTTCTTTTCAAAAATTATTATCTTTCTCTTCTTGGCAATAATGTTGGTATAATATTAATTTTCATCATTTTTCTAATCGTAATTATCGAGAACAAATTTTTTACACAGAAAACTAAAAATCGAGCACTTTAGATATATGGTCTCAATATCAGAATTCTGTTGAAACATCTTTTTTGATGTAATTTATTAAGCTCGATTAATCATTGAAAAAATTAATAAAGAGCTCCTGTTGCCACGTCTGGATTCGATTACTCCTTCTCTCGTTTTTCCTCCTTTCTACAGTTTAGGTTGAAAATTGCCATATTACGTAAACTTTATTCTTCCCTTAGGCATACATTAAGGGATTCTTTTGAATTGGAAATAAAAATAAATATTCTTGAGGTGAAAAAAAAAATTAAGGAATTTAATATTGTTGAGAATCGATTCGAGATTCGTTTGTAAGTTGATTTTGTGATCTTTAAAATTGACGATATTATAGATTGCATTGCAAAATTCGAGCTAACTAATAATAAAAAAAATAATAATAATTTTATTAATTGTTTAAACAAATTATTATTGTTTATTGACAATTTTTTTATCAAATTGAGCTACAGGATTGTGATTTGTTCTAAATTTTGTAACTTTTCAAGTCGAATGTAAACAGTTTCTAACAACAAACTGAATATAATAATTTTACCAATTGTTTAAACAAATTATAATTGTTTATTAACAACTTTTTATACATTTGAGCTAAAGTTACGATTTTTTCTCAAATTTAAAACTATTCAAGTCGAATTCAACCTGTTAATAATAACAATCTAAAAATTACAATTTTACCAATTGTTTAAACAAAATATTATTGTTTATTTACAACTATTTTAATTGTTTAATGTCAACTTTTCATCAAATTAAAATACAGTGTTGCGATTTGTCTTGAATTTTGTAAATTTTCACGTCGAATGTAATTAGTTACGAAGAACAATTTAAAATAATAATTGTATCAATTGTTTAAACAAATTACGATTGTATAATTTCAAGTTTTATCAAGTTAAGCTACAGAATTCTGAGTTTTTTTTTATTTTTGCAATGTGAGATCCAGAGTTCAGATTTTTTCTCAATTTTGAAACTATTCAGGTCGAATTTAAGCAGTTAGTAACAAAAAACTGAAAATAATAATTTTACCAATTATTTAAACAAATTATTTTGTTTTAATGACAACTTTTCATCTAATTGAGCTACAGAGTTGCGATTTTTTTTTAATTTTACTGTTTTTTTTTAATTCGAATGTAACCAGTTACTAACAATAAACTGAAAATAATAATTTTACCAATTGTTTAAACAAATTATTTTTGTTTAATGGCAACTTTTCATCAAATTGAGTTTCAGAATTGCGATTTTTTCAATTTTTCATGTTTTTTAAGTCTAATGTAACCAGTTACTAACAAAAAACTGAAAATAATAATTTCACCAATTGTTTAAACAAATTACGATTACGATTTTTTCTGAATTTTGAAAATTTTTAAAGCAAGCTTAATTAGTTATTAACAACAATCTAAGAATTCGAATTTTACCAATTGTTTAAACTAATTACCATTGTTTAACTTTAACTTTCTATCAAATTAAGCCACAGAGTTGCAATTTTTTCTCAATTTTGCAACTTTTCATGCCAAATATAATTAGTTACTAACAATATTTTAAGAATTACAATTTTGCCAATTGTTTAAACAAAATATTATTGTTTATTTACAACTTTTTATCTATTTAAGATCCACAGTTACGATTTTTTCTCAATTTTGCAACTTTGGAAGCCTACGGTAACCAGTTAATAACAACAATCGAAAAACACTAATTTTATTATTTGTTTAAACAAATTATTATTGTTTATTTACAACTTTTTGTCTATTTGAGTTACAGAAATGCAATTTTTTCTCAATTTTCCAACCTTGAAAGCATAAGGTAACTAGTTAACAATAACAACATAAAAATAATAATTTTATCATTTGTTTAAACAAATTATTATTGTTTATTTACAACTTTTTGTCTATTTGAGTTACAGAAATGCAATTTTTTCTCAATTTTCCAACCTTGAAAGCATAAGGTAACTAGTTAACAATAACAACATAAAAATAATAATTTTATCATTTGTTTAAACAAATTATTATTGTTTATTTACAACTTTTTATCAACTTGAGCTACATAGTAGCGATTTTTTATGATTTTTTCTATTTTTCAAGCCAAATGTAAATAATTACTAACAGCAATTTACGAATTACAATTGCACCAATTGTTTAAACAAATTATTATTGTTTATTTACAACTTTTTATCAACTTGAGCTACAGAGTTGCGATTTTTTATGATTTTTTCTATTTTTCAAGCCAAATGTAAATAATTACCAACAGCAATTTACGAATTACAATTGCACCAATTGTTTAAACAAATTATTATTGTTTATTTACAACTTTTTATCAACTTGAGCTACAGAGTTGCGATTTTTTATGATTTTTTCTATTTTTCAAGCCAAATGTAAATAATAACTAACAGCAATTTACGCATTACAATTGCACCAATTGTTTAAACAAAATATTATTGTCTTTTTACAACTTTTTATCCATTTGTGCTACAAAGTTGCACTTTTTTCTCAATTTTGTAACTTTGAAAGCCTAATGCAACTAATTACAATCTAAAAATAATCATGTTATTAATTGTTTAAATAAATTATTATTGTTTAATTTCAACTTTTTGTCAAATTGAGCTACAGTTTAGCGTTTTTTCTGAATTTTTTGCACATTCTTAAGATAAATGTAATTTAATATATTCAAATTATATTAAATTTAATAGATATTAAATTTAATATAATTACAACAATTTAAGAATTACAATTTCACCTATTGTTTAAACAAATTGTTATTTTGAAAATCGAAGCCATTGGAGTAGTAATTTCAAAAATTGCTCGTATGCTTCTATAATAGCGATTCAGGTTTTCTTTCTTAATACGCAATCGTTATATGTGAATAAAATAAATAGGAAAAATTGTTTATGGACAAATCTAAAAATATTTGTTTATTTTGAAGGTTAGCTGTATTTATTAACGAAAATAATTTTATAATTATAATTTAGGACGTTAATGCTTCCCACGCATTAGACTTGTGAACTTAGGAAAAAAGAATGAATGAGACTACGTGGGGCCAGTGGTAGATGTTGGATTTGCAGAGGCGGTGTCTGCTTGGAAGCTAGGGGTTTAATTTTTCACGGGGCGCAGAACTGATCGCCACCGGCATACATCACCATGATATACCGACCCCATCTTGCCCTCCAGCACTCCTTTGCCCTACGTAGGTATCTTCTATTTTTCCTCTTCTTATTTTTTTTCTCTCCTCCTTTTTCCTCTCACTTTTCGACTTACCTCTTCTTTGTCTGCTGCTGCTTCTTCTTCTTCTTCTCCTCGACCGTGTTTTACAACCGCCTAAGATTCTTTACCTCCGCTATTTTCACAAGTCTATGTTCACTTTACAGTAGAAATCTCCTTTTCTCCATTGTTTCTGAAGGAAAACGATTACTTTACACTGCACTGCTTCTCTCACCAACCACTATATTTTATGCGCTAGAAGAAAAAATATTAAAATTAATTAAATTCTATATACCTTTTCAGCATTCAATTTAAAAGTTTATTTTTTCCAATTCAAAGGACAATGAAAAATATCTATAAATTAAAAGAGGGTCTGAACTAAATTGAAAAAAGGACTACAACAATAAAAAAAGTAAAGTCATTTGCTTTGATTTTGAATTTTATTTTTCTAAAATTCAAAAAGCAATATTCGTCTGAGGATTTTGAATTTACTCTACAGGATAAAAAAGAACGCTTGCAGGCAAATGTAATGTTGGAAATGAAAAAGGAAAATGAAAGAAGAAATAAATAAGTATCACTGAAGAGAACAAGTGCAGTAAACTCCATTTTTCTTCTTCAACTTCTTCACAGTTTTCACGTTTCTTTCATCATTCTCTGGGGAAAATCAGCCAAACTTCTTATATATATACATTTCGCGAGTTGTGAAAACATGAAAACCCTCAAGGCAAAAAAAGATACGGAATTCCCAAAACGTGTTTGATATTTCTTATCGATTTACGACAATTTCAAATATATTCAAATCTGAATCGAAATACAAAAAAATTTTTCCCCACTTTTTACGTATATATATGGAAGAATTTTTTTTTCTATAATCATCAACATAAATTTTGAAAAGTTTTTGTTAAAAAATTGTCAGGAAATATTAAAATGAATTGTTGTTGCTTCTTGACTTCCATGAAGGGAAGAATAATGATGATGAAGATCAAAAATTCATGTCTGAAAGCAAAAAAAGAGACTTTAAATATTGTTTATTGTTTTCTAAGAAAATTATATTTGAACTTTGAGCAGAAATGTAAATTTTACCATTTAAACTGTTTCTCTGTTTTCGAAATCAAAGTTTAATCTAGTGCCAAAAGTTGAGATCTTTAGATGAGGTTTGCGGATCTGTTAAAGCCATCCTTGTCAATTAATCGAATTCCCAATTGGACTAACTCCACTGCCCTGGAATGAACTTCTCTCTAATCAGCTTGTTGATGAACTAAGGTGGATGCCTGCCTCAAGAAGTCTGACCAGAACAGAATTTAACATTTTTAAATCTAATAAAAAAAAAAACAATTCTATAAAAAATTCTTTGTCTGATTAGTTTTCCAAAACGAAAATTAAAGTGGAAGTATCAAAATGCGACAACCCCTCTAAAGATATATATCAGTTTTCTACACTTCACACCAGAAAAGGTTTATTGATTTACTTTTTCACCAAGTTTTTTTTTTCCTCAACGCTTATCGCCTGAAACCCGTTAATGGAATTTGGTAAATTGAATATCGGTTTTTGTTTCTAGAATCAAACACTATTCTTCCCTCTGTTTGATCCTATTCTTCTGAAAGCAAGGACGTCAATCTGTTTTGATTAATGTTCATCATGAAACACAATTCATCAAAATATTATTCAAGTACCTGTCCACTGCGAGCCACTTAATTTTATTAAACAATTCACTTGTTTAAACAATGCATTTGAATTTTCCCAAAAGGAATAATTCATTTATAATTTCAACATAATTTGTCATTAACTATTATTATTCACTGAAATTCACGACCATTTTCAAAATACTCTAAATTATCTACAGTTGACAGAAAGTGGATTAAAATTATTGTCCCTGAAAGATAAGAGTGAAAAAAAAAATAATATAAAAATCCTTTAGCTGAATGTATATATAATAATTCTCATTTGTTCTCTACAAATTATAAAAATTCCATTTTAGTGTTTCATAAAACACAAAAAAAGAAGCATTAAAAGATAATAATAAAAAGTGTGTTGTCACTAACTTGGAATTTAATTAAAAGGTATAAAAAGATAATTTAGTTTTCTTCTTTACGATAGGACGAGGCTAATTAAAAAGCCTCAGATTTAATTGAAAACTTATCGATTGTGAAGTAACGTGTACAAACTCAACTGCAGAAAAAAAGAATTGCTTCAATTTTTTTTTCTTCTAATAGGAAAAAGACAGTGGATCTTCAATTATGAACTGTAATAGAAATCCTTTTTTCCTATATTCGAATAAACATTTTTTTTTCAGCTATGATAAAGTCGTAAAATTTATAGAAAATTATTATCGACCTAAACTAATATTTGTCAGGACAAATTTTTTTTTATGTCAAAAAGTTTTTTTTAATTAACGTTTTTTTGTTGAAAATATCGCACAAAACATCAGTTTTTAAAAAGCCTTTCATCCGTATTCTCAATTTTAAGAGAAATTTATAAAAAGCATACTTATATCGAAGAATGCTTCAGACATGCTTCATATTGACGAATAATGATTGATGACCGTTTACATGAGCTTAAACATGACTGTCAAAAAAGAAGTGATCGAATGGAACCGCATTGAAAAATTAAAAAAAAAGAATAAAACGGTGAAAAACATTTTCAACGTAACTTGAGCTCCTAAAATTTCCTAATGGCTTCATGTCAGAGGTTTTAAATATTTTTTTTACAATTAATAAAGAAAAAATGTAATACTTTCTTTGGGAACAAAATTTATTTTTATATATTGTTGTGAGGAATAAAAAAAAATTTGTCGAAACTATTTTTAATTGTGTTTTAGTGTTGATAATTAAAAATCAAAGATGTGTCGTCTGCTGACTATGTTGCTCAGCGCGCCATCTGCAACTCACACTCAAGGCGCGGGAAAATTCAAAAGTCAGTGATTTGTCAGTAACGGAAAATATGTAATAATTGAAATAATTTAGTACTAATTAAACGTTTGCTAGAACAATAAATACATAAATAAATATCGTAATTTCAAAATATTTTCAGCTTATGCGACACTAATTAAAATAAGTAGTGACTATATGGTTATATTAATGAGTGTAGCGCCTTTGAAAAATATTTGACCTCATAAAAAATATAACACACCAGCGTAAAAACTTCATTGTGAGTCTTGTCTCGCTTGGTGTTCAAGGTCACTTAATTTTCCGCAACGCCGCTTGCCAGAACTTGATTAAACACAAAACGGATCGCGAGCGAAAATGCAATTCTCTTAAAAACCCATGGGAGCCAAACTTGCAAGCTACAATATTGACGGTAACATAAATTTTCAACATTCAATCTATTTTCATATTATTTACTATCAAACATTAATATTCAAATTATTTTTCTTCAATTAAGGTAAATAAAACGAAAAGAAATTTTTTTTTCAATTTTTCAAATGTTTTACCTAGTAGAAAAAATTATTTCTTTATTATTAACATACACCGCTTTTTAAGATGACGAACATCTAAGAAATTGAAAAAAAAAATTTTTTTCCCACCTTACAAAAAACTATTGTTAAAAAAGCTTACAATTTTTATTTTTTGTGGAAAAAATTCAGAGTGCTCACGTTTCGCACGACAGAATAGATTTTAGTTTACGCTTACTTGCACATACGTATGCATTTATAGGTATAAATGTATATATATATATATAGGGACCGTGGAAGGTTGAAAAGAGAGTGTATATAGAAGGCAACGAGTCTGACGCACGAGACTAATGGAGAAATCTGTCCGCGGCGAGTGCTGGGAAAAACTTTTTTCATTTCCGCCCGAATTTCCATGCAAGTCGTGCACTCGTTTTCATCTCGCAAGTAATCCACGTTAATAAATAAAGCCCCAATACCGAGTGGGTGTCGAATGCACAATTTCTTTTTCTCGCTCATGAATTTTTTATTTCCCTTAAGCTGTCAAATTAATAATTTCTTTCAAGATTTTAAAGAGGGGAAAATTGTATTGTCATTTTTTTGGGGGTTCTTTTAATGAGTGTGGAATATTTGTTTTGGAGATTAGAAGCTAGTGGAGCATATTTTGGAGAAAAAAAAGTGATCTTAGAAGGAAGTGTCGAGGGCTTTATATAGGAGTAGCACGGACGGTGAAGAGAGACCCAACTGCGCCCAATGATAAAAAAGGAGCGGACGCTGTAGAGACGTCGTCATTGAAGCTCCGGTCAGCTTCGGCTTTCTCCGGCCAACTACGGCTTGCTTCGGCCAGCTACGGCTTGCTCCGTCTGTGAATCCAATAAAATGCGAAGTATCTTTTAATCTTTCTTTAAAAATTTACTCACGAATTAAAAAATAACAATTAAATAATTATCCTGACATTACAGTAATAATAAATAATAATCAAAACTACTACTAACTACTATGTTATGAAGCATAAGAAAGGGAAAAATTTTATAAATTTAGAAAAAAAATTCAAGTCAAATGTCAGTGGAGGAAAAATTCTGCCTTTGAGAAATTTTCAACTGCATTGAATCCAAATAGAAAGAGGATGATACCAACAGAAACGTTTTCCGTGTTAACGACTTTTGCACAACGCGACTCATTCAACCATAACGATTGTCATAAAGATTACGAGCACTTTATTACAATTCCTTATCAAAGTCATTCGACCTACACGCATTCGCCAATCATAGACGCATGTTCCTACTTTACCCACACGTAGATAAAGTATATTATTATAACACTGGAATATGTGCATAAAATTCATCTCTATTATCTTGCTATTTTATTTTATTTTTTTATTCGTAAACAAAAAAAAATCTTTTTATACAATTTGTTCTTTGTTAGTTTAGGAGCAATTCTCGTTTTTCTAGACGTTTTTTATATAAATTATAAAAAATAAATTTAATTCAATAATATTTACAAGTAATTAAAAAACATGTGGGGAATTCCACGTGAGATTTATCTATATGACCATTAATATTCGGCTAGACAAATTTTTTAATTTTTGCTAAAATATTTTCTCTGGAAACTTAAAAAATAATTAAGTTTATTCAATTAATTTTGTTTTAACAATTATTTTGATGGATAAATTTTTTCTTTTAACGATAAATTATTATCTTTGTGTGAGGGTGAATTAATAAATAATACGAGTAATTTTTTTGCTAAAATGTTTCGCTGTAAAAATTGCCGAAATAATGCTTTTTATTAAATTAATGTTGTTTTAACAATTATTTTCATGGATAAATTTCACTTCTAAAAATATATATATATTTACAAAAAAAAATTTCTTGTAATCTTCGTGTGAAAATACATATCTGTACCAAATTTAAGCTCTCTGGGTCAAATAGTTTAGTTGCTTCCTGACACATACGTGTAAGGATCCCTAAAAAGGAAAATACTCCCAATAATTATTTACTTTATTTATAATTATTTTTCTATAGAACACATTTTTCAATGTCGATTTGTCAAGTAATTCCGAGTGAGAAGAGAAATTTTTCTATTTCGTTATTTGTAAAAATATCAGAAAATAGTACGTTTGATGTCAATTCAAAAATTGAGAACCACAATTTCTTTGGTTATTTTTCCAATACCGCATATATACAGCGCGTGTATTCGTAAGTTCCTTGAGAAACGATGTAGGTGAATAGCAACCTCAAAGAAATATTTTCATTCCTTTTAAGATTTTCAGTTACCTATATATATTTACATTTTACGAATGCTTCGATACTTCTTTTCAGAGTATTCA
The DNA here is from genome assembly GCA_032872475.1 of Leptopilina myrica (nomen nudum). NCBI lineage: Eukaryota > Metazoa > Arthropoda > Insecta > Hymenoptera > Figitidae > Leptopilina > Leptopilina myrica (nomen nudum). Next base: position 35,852,275 of record CM065461.1, read on the forward strand.
ATGTATGAATACATATATATTCACAAACATGTCAGTAAATTCTTGTTGTAAGCAAAAAAAAAATATTAGTTTCACCTCATTTTAAAGTATAAAATATTATTTCTATTTTAATATTTCCATTCTATTGCTGCGGAGATAAAATTCAATAGTAACTGAATTTAAATAAAGAAATATGCCAAAAAAATGACATTTATTTGCTAAAAATTAAGTAATTGGAGAATTTTTTTTTTTTGACACAATTTAAGGAGACATGGATCTTGGGAAAAATTTCTATGCGCTTAGTTTGAAAACAAACTTTTCTACATGTGGACAAAGTTGGTCTAGATTAACCTCAAAGACCATTAACATTGCAACATGTTGATCTAGTTTAGATAAACCTCCAAACATTGTGTATACCGTGTTCACGGAAATTCAAACTCTAATCCTCGTCGTGAGTCTAGGAAACTCTAGTCAATAAATCTTTTAATCACTTGGGGATCTATGTTTCTAAATAAAAATATATTAAATGTTTATGAAACAGTTTTCAAAGTCAATTTTTAATTTCTCAAAATTTAAGGATGGTTTTTTGAAAAATTAATTTTAGAAAACAAATTTGAATTGAAATTTAAGAAACAAATATTTTTTCATATCTTTTTTGTTGAATATGACTTTTACATTCTCATTTTGTGCGTTATAGTACCCTCTTAAGATAAATTTTAAAAAATCAAGTCTGACATTAGAGTTAAATTTAAAAAAAAATTTTGTAACTTTAAAACCTTTTCATTATTTATACAATAATTAATTATCGTGCAGTTTAAATTAAGAGTCATAATTTTATTCACTCATACACCAGCAGAGTCCCTTAAATTTAATTTTGAAGGAGTTTCTTGAACAAGAAATTAAGCGTTACTTTAATTTAGAAGTTTTGAAATTAAACCATAAGATTAAATTTTATTATTACTTTCTTGAGAAATATTTTTTTCTACTACTTTTTCTTATTGAATTTATTTATCCTATCTGATAATAAAATAGTTTTTCAATTTAATGTCTTTAGAAGTGTGTAAATAATTCTCAGTATATTTTCCATTATATCGAAAGGTAAAATAAAAAAGAATCCTAACTTTTAGATCAAGATTGTAGAGAATACTTTTTTCGTTTTTTTTTTTTCATCTGTCAACCGGTGAAAAGCCTAAACGTAATGCTCTCCTGTGCAATACGTCAGAATTGTCTTGGGAGCGAAGATAGAAGCATTCTTTTTCCAAAGAATTTTCTATTTCTTTCTCTTCATCTTTATGGTTTCTTCAGCCAGTAGATTAGACTTTCTTTTAAATTTGCAGAAATCCCAAAGGCACTGAAAATAAAAAAAAAAATACAATAAAAACCATTTCAAATTTAATAAATTATTGAAACGTGTGTCTGTAAAATATAAATAATTCTCTCTATTTTTCTTGAGGATTTAATTTCTCATCTAAATTTCATCTTAAATTTTAAATTGAATTCCTTTTATAAAAAGAAGACAATATTAATATGTGTTGAGAATTTATGCAATAAATAATTATCTCTTTGCCTCGAGGCAGAAGAAAAACATTTCCTTTTCAACAAGTACACGTTAATGCAAAAATATTTTTAATTTATCACGAACATTGTGTATAGGTATGCATTTATTTAGAGTAAGATTGCGAAAATACAGAAAACAATGAAAACAGAAAATAAAAGAAATTTTATTCATACAATTGTTGAATTAAATTTATAAAGAAATTCCAACTTCCATTGTATAGGTGAAAATTAAAATTTTCTCATTCATCTATCCAATGATATAATGAATATAATCGTTCATTAAAAATGTTTTTCTTACTATCTCTTTGTCTACATTTTCGTCTATAAAAGTCTTTTTTTTAAATGGTCCGTAAAGTTTGTAATTCGATAGAAAAAGGACGAAAAATTCGTAAATTGTACAAAATAATTTGTAGAATTTCAGAGAAATTACAGAAATTAACTTATTTTCGAAAGTAATAAAATTCTTCTCAAAAAGTCAATTATATTCAAAATTTTGTTTTTATTTCTCAGCAAAATTACAATTACTTTAAGAAATAATAAAATTCTTCTTCAAAATTCAATTTTTTTTGGAAAATAACAAATTTCTTCGTAAAAATTAAACAAAAATTTTTTTTTAATTCTTCTCAAAATTCCAATGATTCTAAGAAATAATAAAATTCTTCTCTGAAATTCAATTATTTTCAAAAAATTTAATAAAATTCTTGGAAAAATTTCAAATGTTTTCCAAAATTTTCCTGAATTCAATGATTTTTTATATCATCTACAGTAATTAAATTTTCCAAAAGAATTCAAATATGGAAAAATATTTTTAATAAAATTCCATGCAAACATTGAATTTTTTTCATAAAATAATAAAACTTTTACAAAAATTTAAATATTTATAAATTTTCTTTCACAGACTTTTTTCTAAATAATTCCATTATTTTCATAAATAATAAAATTCTTATTACAGTGACTCAATTATTTTCGTAAATAAAATTCTTTTTAGGAATTCAATTAATTTCAAAAATAATAAGACTCAATGCAAGAATTTTAATTTTTTTTTCAATGAAATTTTAATAGAATTTCTTGAAAAGTGTAATTATTCGTAAAATTTTTATTAAAATTCGACGAATGAATTAAAAAAAATAATAAACAAATTAATAAATTTGTCGATAAAATTCTTTACATGAATTTAATTTTTATAAACGTTTAATTACCAATAAATTTAATTTTTTTTACTTAAATAATTTAATTTTAGTAGAATTTTCTAATAAAAATTGATTTACAACTGAATTTCACTTAAAGTTTTAGATTATAATTGAATTAAAAGTATCATAGTGTGAATTTTTAGAAATAATTTAACTTTGAAAAGTTTCCATATTAAATTCTTTAAAAATTTTAATTTTCCATATTTTTAGGTAACAATTCTTTAGAAAAATTATTTTTTTTGAAAAATTATATTTCAATTTTACTTGAAATTATTTTTTAAAAGTTTTTATTTTTCAATATATATTTAATCAAAGAATTTTTGAATAATTAGAATTTTGTAAAATTGAATTGTAAACAAATGGATTAAAAAATTTTCAAAAAATTTTTTTCGCAAATTATTTAAAATAATTCATTTAAGGAAGAATTTTATTTGAAAAGAGTAAAAAATTCAATTTTTAGAAGGAATTACAAATTATTGCAAAAATTCAATTACTTTCAATGAAGATAAAATTTTTTGCAGGAATTTAATTATGTTGAAAAATAATAAAATTTTTCTTAGGCAATCAATTATTTTTATAAATTGAAAATCTCATCGCAGAATTTTAATTATTTTAAATACAATTTTAATCGAATTTCTCGAGCAATGTAATTATTGAAAATTTTTTTTGTTAAATTACGTCAAATAAATAAATGAATAATTCAAGTATTAAAATTATTTTTTATGCGTTTCTTTGTCTTAATTAGTCGAAAGAATTTAATTATTTAAAAATTTGTTTTAATAAAATTCTTCACCAGAAATTCAATTTTATTATTATTCAATAAATTGTACCTATATTTTGAAAAAAAAATTTAATTTAAATTGACTTCTAGTACAATTTTTTTTAACGAAAATTAATTTAAAAACAAATTTCACTGAAAATTTTAGATTATAATTAAGAAGAGCGTGAATTTTTAGTATTAAATAAATTTTTTTCTAAATATGAAAAAGAAGTGAGAAAGAATTTCTTTCATATCAATATAGCTGCTTTACTTTCTTCTCGATCAGCAATGAGAAATCCTTGAATTTCTTGTCGTGTAGAAAGCTATGCTGCTTTTTTTGCCGAGGTAACTAGTGAGACGGTTTTCCTCCCTGATTACAGTGTTTGCTGCTCCTTCGAAACTTTAAGTACGAAAGTCCTGTTTGTGGTAAACCCCTTGGTTGAAATAGACAAGAAACTGTGATTGTCGTGTTTGACTTGATTGTCCAGCAGTTCTAAAGTTGCGAAAAAAATTCCAAAAATTTGTTGATAAACAAAATTTAAAAACTTTATGCTCAAACATTGCGTGTAACGAACTTTCAGGCAAATTGAATCGATTTTAAAAAAAAAATCGTCCGCCATTTTGAAAAACTGACCTTCGATTCGTAATCAGCGACACCAAAAATCCCCGAGTAACGAGTTTCATGCAAATTGAGTCAATTTTTAAAAAAGTCGTCCGCCATTTTGAATTTTGAAAAACTGACATTGGATTCGTAATCAGCGACCCCAAAAACCCCCGAGTAACGAGTTACAGGTAAATTCAATTGATTTTTAAAAAGTCGTGCGCCATATTGGATCCGCCATTTTGAATTTTGACAAACTAACATTATGCGACAATTATGGCTTTTCCTACACCATAAATTGTATATTTAATGAACTATTTTAAAAGTTGACTTTTGCAAATAATTGTAAGTCTTTAATTATTGACAATTAGCTATATATAAATTCATTCGAATGATAAAATAAATTTTATTTGTTCATCGATATTTTGAAATTATCTCATTTAAGATATTGTGTAAACACGGGACATAGATAGGTGTATATGCCACGTGCCGAGTTAGCACGTAGGTTGGAAATTATTGCCCGACAATGAGCAAATAACTATGCGGTTAGCTTCGATCGCGGTCCTGATTCGATCCATTGAGCTGCTGCACGTTTGTAGTTTGAATTGCCTCTTGCATACTGCAAGGAAGGCAAACCAAGGATTGTTAGAGCGGTGTATTCACCCTCTCCAATTCGTGAATACACTTCCTTTGTAATTTTCCAACGAACTGTAGTTTACATTGAAGATTGCTAAGCTCAACAAGAAAATGACTACTTACGTTTGTTTCTCATTTAAATCACGACTTCTTCCTTTTAATTTTTTTTCTCCCCCCAAACTGACAAGTGCAAGTTAAATTTGCATTTTCATCTCCATAAAATCAAAATGATTTATTTTCTGCGAATGTACATTTGCAAGTCAATTATTATCTTTCGCTACTCAAAAGCAAGAAAATTTTTTTCCAATGGGAAACTAATTTTGTTTTTGGAAATATTTTTCAGTTGATTAAAATTGCTAAAAGTGGAAATTAGAAGTGGAAATTTATGCAATTGAGGAGGTCAAATTTTATTTAAAAATGTTCATTCAATTCTTGTTTAAACCATAAATAGTTAAAGAAAATTTTGTTAGGTATCCCAAACAGCGACGGATAATCCTCAACATTCCTTTACAAATATATACGAATCCTGTTAATTAATTCTCCCAGTCGTAATATATTTATTTGAAGTCTAATTACTTTCATTTAATTTGTTTGCAAATAAATTATAAACGCTAGAATGTTAATTATTTTAAAGTCTGAATTAAGCTTGTTAGCGACAGCTTTTCAGACAGGATTCACTGAGAAACAGACATTTGAGAGATGTATTCAGAGAACGTAATCGTGAATGTACTGTTTAACAATGTCGATTCAAGTCCTCCATTCTCGTCTCAGATAGGTTGCATAGAAATCCTTTGACAATAAGGCAAAGTGCAGGCAAAAGGAGACACGATGTTCTCTCTTGGGTGTCTTCTTGAATCTGCGTGAAGGGGGATTTGAGCTTAATGGGAACACTAATGATGTACTAGAAAAAGAATATCAAAATTACTACTGCGACTGTCTTCTTGAATTTCAATATCAAAAAGTACGTGCCAAATTGATGATAAAAATTATTTTACAATTGAGATTTTTTTTTTTTTAATTTTGCGTATTGATTTAATGGGAAATTTACCTTGAGAGTTTTTATGGAATCAACATTAGAGAGGGGAAAATAATTTCCATCATCATGTGTAGAGGTGCTGATAACTATTTACCAATTATCTGAAAATTTGTCCAAAATTGGTCCGAATTCTCTTGACAGTTTAGATATTCAAAGGAAGTCAATTGACTATAAAGTAAGGGGCGAAGGGCTTGTCTAGTGAATATACATATATATAGGGAGGACCTCCACTGGCATCAAACTTCAGAAGGATCGTCCATATTATTCAACTGATTACATGCAATATTCCACATGCTTGGAAACAGACAATCTTCAAGCTGTCTCTATTTGGAACATTTGCTAAAAAACATGGTACGTTCATTTTTCAGTTCTTTTAAATTATAAGTATGTTCTATTCCTGATGTGTGGAAAATTAGAACTGTTCCTCCTATTCCAAAAACAGCTTAAGCTCTTGGAAAAAATAGTCTGTAAACAGTTAACATCTTTCCTATCATCTAATGATTTGATAGAATCATTGCAATCAGGTTTTCGCGCTAAACATAGCACTCGTACTGCTTCCTCAAAATTTGTAACTGATGTTAAACTTGCTATGGATTTGAAATATGCTACTGTTGTGTTATTTTTTGGTTTGGGTTTTATCTTGGCTCGGGATTTTCGAACGGTAGTTTATGGAGATGGTAAAATGTGGCTTCACTTTCATCTTCTCTTTAAATTCTTTGTCTCAGACCTAAAATCTGTTTAAGTACTATAAACTTCATAAATATGCTGACAACTCTAAATTTTATCTATCGGATCCCTTATCATCGCTACCTGAGTGGTTGAAAAAAATACAAATTGATATTGATTACTTTGTGCAGTGGGCTAGTGATAATGAACTCGATCCTAACTCGGATAAGACTCAAGCGATACTAATTACGCCAACGAATAAACCTTCTACCAAAATAGGTTTTGGCAAAAATGCATTCCAATTACTTTTACAGAATCTGTAAACGATCAAGGATCAGGTATTTTTATCTACTAAAATTACGTATGTAATTTGTTGCTCAATAAACTTTTGTTCCTAGAAACTTTGATCTTTTATTAATCAAAATTAAATTATTCCTAGGCAATCTGATAATCTGCAGATGCTAACAACCGTTAATGTCAAAAATCCCCATTTTTTAGATCTGGTGGGGATTATAGACCAGTTAACACTTGAGATAAATGCAAAAATGTACCAAATTGTTTTTCTCCAAATATTCATGGTTATTTAAAAGGGACATAATTCTGCTTTATTAATAATTATCAACAGACCCCTTTGAATCATGATGAAATTTTAAAATCCATTAACACTCGATATCTAATTCCGGTTTGTATCCTGTAATAGGATTTTCAGGAGACCCATTACGGAATATATGATATTCCATTGTTAGATCATTTGTTCATTTATTTATGTGAAAAGCACTTCTATTGCAATTATCAAAGAAGCATAGCCAATAAAAGGTAAACATTTTTAAACTTGTATAACTTTGGATATTTTAATCCTCTTTTTGGAATATAAATAAGTATTTATATTTTGGGTAATATTTCAATAATTTAACCAATTAGTGTTGATGATGTTATTAAAAGAGAACATTCTAAAACAGTTTATGATTTTTATTCATAAATTTCAACTATTGACATACAATATATATATATATAACTTTATCTATTTTTTATATTACTGAAAATAAATCTTGAAAAATGTTATCGCACACATACGTATTTACAAAAGATGATAAATTTTAATCATCACATTTACTTTTCTCGTTCATACACACACACACTACTATAGAATATCAATAAAATACTAAAATTATAACTTAAAAAAATTAACTCGCTCGCACAAGAACTGGTTTTACTTTATTGGAAACTCCATCTCCTTCAATTTTCACTGGCTTTATCACTGCTTTGCGAATATTGACCCTTTGCTCCGCGACCTGAAAATTAAATCACTTATTTTCGTACATCCTTTAATGGAAGATTTTCATAAATATTAATAACGTAATTTAATTTTGGTAATTGAAAATTAGTGAAAATGATAATTATAGTGTGGGGTAGGAAAAATTCATCCTCCGACGAATTCACAAAATTACTGTTATTAATTTCTTTCGTAATGAAACAATTCAAAGTATGCCGTATAATATTCGTTTAATTGAATTTTTCTAATTAACCCTCCTTCTTCAAAAATGAAAATTATATTACCTCCTCATCTTCGATTTCGATTTCCTTGAGAATTTCATCTAATACAGTGAGTAAATGATCAACATTTTCATTATTAAACACCAATGGTGGTTTAATTTTTAAAATATTAACATCCGGACCATCGCTGCTGATGAGAATTTTTTCCTCCTTCAGTCTCATTACTATTCGCTTAGCCTCAGCAGTTGCTGGTGTCCTTTTCACTCTGTCCTTAACCAATTCAATTCCCACGAATAAGCCCACTCCACGAACATCACCAATAATAGGATGACGTTTTTGCAGTTTCTTCAGTTCTTGAAGAAGATAATTGCCAACCGCCAGTGCACGCTTCTGAAGATTTTCCTTTTCAATCACGTCCATTACTGCATTGGCAATTGCACACGAAACTGGATTCCCTCCATACTGGAAATTTAAATTAAAAAGAGAAATATTAATAATAAATTTGCACTCTTGTGACAATGTGAATCGTCACAGCATCTTTTGAAATTGTTCCTGAATCGTGATCGTTAATTAGTAGGATGAGTGACACAAAATCTTATTAAAAATTAGTAGAAGAAACATTGTTGATGTAACAACATCGTCTTTTTTTCGACATTGGAAAATCTAAATGTCTTCGTGATTAATTTAATTAAATTGAGAGCACTAACAAAAGAAGGAGCGTGCACACGAAATTAATTAAATTATTGAATTAAAATTGATTTCCAAAATGCCTGTAGCATTGCATCAGTTAGATTTGAAGTCTCCCTAATTTGGATACGCGGTCATTTCAGAATCAAAGGAAATGAGACAGCTGATGCTTTTGTTCAAATAGAAGTAGAAACATCAATGATGGTCGAAAACCACCTCTAGGCATCATGCCAAGTACTTGTTAAAGGTGATGTAGAACATTGCACGCAGAGAAAGCACTGGAACTAGTCAACTGGAAATTGGAGTGAGAAAACAACTAAACATTCTGTTGAAATTAAGAATCAGCGAGATCATCATTTCAAACTTTTAATGAATTCAAAAACATTCTTTCAATCTGCGTCCAAATTTTGTTCTGAAAAATTGGACAGCACTCAATTATTGATTTCCAAAAGTAGAGGAATTTAGTTGTGAAATACAAAAATGTTGTCACTCAGTGGAACCGTTTTTCGCAAATCACCAAGATTTGGAATTTAATATCAAAATTCATCTCACTTACCGTGTTAAAATATTCAATTCCAGTATCAGCGAAACTTCGAGCAATTTCCCTGGTAGTGATTACTGCTGCAACGGGATGTCCGTTACCCATGGGTTTTCCGACAGTGACTATATCTGGAATTATGTCTTCGCCATAAAGCTGGAAAGCCCACATATGAGTTCCAACCCTCCCGAATCCAACTTGCACTTCATCAGCAATGCAAACGCCACCAGCTTCTCTAACATGTCTAAAAAAGATGAATGCTTCAATTGAAATTCCATCTCCATTGCCGAATTCCCTTCCCAAAAACACTTTTAATTTTCAAAATCAAAAAATTATCCCTTCAATAAAAAAAAATCTACTTTCAATACTAACCGAAACAAAAGCTATTTCTCAAAATCTTTCCAGTTTCAATATTTAATAAATACGCATCAATGTTTATTTATTCTCGTTAGAAAATCTTCCGCGTACAATATTTAGCAAATAAAAACATTCTTATCGTTCCGTGAAATGTAAACATTTGTTCTAATTTCCTTTCCGAGATAATTCGTTGAAAAATACAAATCAATATATGTATTTTTATAAAAAACTTATTTCAGATGGATTATTTTATTTATCTTTTCTTTTTTAATGTAGAAAAAAATTTTCTCTCTGAGGAAAGAAAAGTTTTATCGGCATCACCGTGAATGGAATGAATGGCTTTCAAGTTACCTGTAGACGTTTCTATAGTAATTTTTAGGTGGTAGAATTTGTCCACCGACAGACATAAGACTCTCGGCAATGAAAGCTGAAATCCCTCGTCCTTTTTCCTTTACATCCTTACAAATTTTTCTCACGTCATTCGCGTACTTCAGGCCAAGATCCTCGCCAGGATAGTCGACGTCACGATATTTTCCACGGTATACATCTGGACATGGTGCCTGTTCAGTGACAGACAAAAAAAATTTTTATTCAGAAAAAATAGACTAGAAAAGTAATTAATTAAAATTACAAATTATTATTATTATCATTATTTCTACTAATTTTGGGAAAATGTTTTATTTCTTGACTATTAATAGACGCATGTAATTATTACTCTTAGGAATTAATTCCTAGACTAGAAATAATAAATATTTTCAGATGTAAAAAAAATTTTGCGGTAAAGTGAGTATCTAGGGCAAATTTCATTCATTAAATAAAATCCCTTTTTTAGTTGATCCGTACAGTTAAAAGCGCATCGAGAAAATGCGACGCTTCGTAACGCGCGCTTGACTTTTATAGTCAGAAGAGAGGGGGAAGCGTCTTCTCGGAATATTGGGGCTGCGCATGCGCTCAGTACGCGTCGTTTTCAATCAAAATCCAGGGCCGTACGAAACTATTACAGTGCCCTTAGCATAAAAGTTACGATTAATAAAAAAAACACACTTCACTCACCACGTGAATATGATCTTTTTTTCCAATTCCCTTCGGTTGATTGAACTTGTACGGTGAGATGTCAATCATGGATGTTAAATGTCCATGGTAAGCACTAGAATCAAAGTAATAAATAATTTAGCAAGTAACTTTAAAGATCTTCACTATTTTACAAAATTGAACAATTAGAATTTGTTTCTTTTGTTTTGTTACTATCACCACTTCTCGAGATATGACTGTAACGGAAACGTTTATATAAAAATAGAAACCGAAAATTTTTTTGCAGGCCAGCAACAAAATCCGCTGTAAAATATTTCAATGTCCATTTTCCTTGCGAGTCAAGAATTAAAAAATTATATACAGCGAGTTTCTTTTTTTTTGAATTTGGCGAAATTGTTTTTTTCGTTGACACATTTTTTTTTATTTTCTTATGTTAATCAAACATTTGCCAGATGAAAAATGGTATTTTTGTTAATTTTCTTTCATTCTTGCCTCCAAAAGACATTCGGGATAGAAAAAAAATTAATTAAAAGCATTACGAAAATTTCTAAAGTAACAAATTTCTACTTACAGCTTCTAATTTCAATCAATGATAGCATGAAAAATATTATTAGAAAATAAATGAATTTCCTAAATCGAAATTAGTGAGTTGTGAGTGTTTGGAAATTTTTTGATTTTAAAAAATTATGATTTGATTTTTATAAATTATTTTCTAAATTAAAAAAAAGAGATTCTCACTTTTCACTAATTAGGATTTTTTTTTTAAGGCGAGTCTTTTGGAAATTAATCTGCCTTATTCTGGAGTTAATTAAGATGTTGATTTTTTTTTGGACAAGCACTCATCCAAGGCAGAATTCTAACACGCACAAGAAACAAATTTTTTTTTTTCATTTGCCTTTAGCATAAATCTTCCATGTGTCACCTAAAATGACAAGAGTGTTATTGCAGGACCCAAATTTTGTTCTTGATTATAGCTTCCACATTGAATTTGGCACTTGGCATTCTTCTTGACAATTTTCTCTCATGCTGTAAACAAGCAAAACACAAACCCACACGATTAGTTAAGTTTCGTTCAAAAAAATGTTCGCTTTGAAAAATCTGAAAATTCATTTTCACAATTACAATTTAAACCTCCACACTCGAAATCTCAGAAATATTTTCTTTTTCCAAAACGAAAAAAGAACCATTTTTTTTTCTTGGAGATGCAAAACTGAGTATCAATGTTTTACTGTCAGAAAAAATTTATTTATTTTAAATAAATATTTATTTGAAACTGTAGACAATTATTATTTTCAATTTCTCAGCTATGCTAAACTTCTGGAGAAAGCGATGTGAATTTCATTCAAACTTTTAAGTACTAAATTATAAATATTTTCGATTCATAAATTTTTTTTTATTAAAATCAATAACCAGGTAATATTTAATTATAAATTCGTTAATTGGAATGATATCGAGAAATAAATTTATTAAGTTAAAATTAAATTATACCTGAAATGTAAATTCAGTAGATAATAAAAAATGAAATAATTCGAAATTAAATGAAATAAATATTTAATAACAATTGATTGGAAATTTTAATTAGTAATAAAATTAAATTCAAACGGTTTTTTATTGAAAAGGTAATAATCACGATTTTTAATTAAATTTAACTGGTTTTTTGTTTGTTTTTTTTCTGTTGACTTTTAAAACTTCGACATTTTTCCCTTCTTCTGTAACTAATTAAAAAATATTCACCAAACTAGTAGTTGAATATATTAAATTAATATATATGTAGAATTAAATACAAAACTCAAACAATTCAATTTTATTTCTAAAAGTCCGGTGTTTTAAATTTATTTCACTTTAAATGAACAAAAAAAAATTTCCTCTTGTTTCTAATTTAAAATTCAATGAAATATTCATAACGTTAAAATATCTGAAATAGATTTTTTAACAAAAGAAAAAAAATTAGAGTAAAAGTGACAAAAAATAAAAATTTTTTTTTTGATAAAATTTAATGGAATTGTTCGAAGGCATTAATCAATTTATGCCGAACAATTAAAAGCAACAAAAAAAAATGATAATAAGATTAAATATTATCAGACACGACTGATAAATGGAGAGAAAACTCTTTTGTTTGAGACTTACTGATCTAAGACAATAATGTCCTTATTTCCATTGTGTGTGTGTGCAAGTCGAAGGGCCAAATCATTAGCTTCACTTCCTGAATTGACGAGATAGCAAACAGACAGCTGTTCTGGAAGAGATGATGTCAATCTTTTGGCACAAACTACTAAATCATCGTGAAGAAAACGATTATTTGTGGACAATAGGCCCATTTGTTTTTGTCCCGCCTCCACCACATCAGGATGGCAATGGCCAACTGAAAAATTTACACAAAAAAAAACACAATTATTTATCAAAAAAAAAAAAAAATTTGCGAAAAATTCAAATTTAATGGGTTTTTATTTTCTATTTTATATATTTTCTTTTTCTCTTATGTGCTTTTTTTCATTTTCTCTTTTGTAGATTTTCACTTTCACTTTGATACATTTTCTATCATTGTCATTTTCTTTTTCTGAAATTGCAAATGAAAGTGAAAATTTTTTAAAAGATTTTCATTCTTGTAGTTTATTTTTACTTTCACTTTCACTGATTTTCATTTTTTTTTCTGAAAGTGAATGTTTTTTCGTAGATTTTCATTTTCTCTTTGACTTATTTTTTCATTTCTTTATTTTCTGTTAATAAAAACGCAAATGAATGATTTTTCGCAGCTTTGCATTTTCTCTTTCTGAAAGTGAAAACGAAAGTGAAAGTTATTTTCGTAGATTTTCAATTTTACATATTTTCTAATTTCTTCATTTTCTCTATGTGAAAATGAAAGTGAATGATTTTTCATAGAAAAAGAGAAAAATAAAACCGAAAATGAACATTTTTCTTTGTGAAATTAAAAAAATACTAAAAAACGGAAAAATAAAACGAAATTTTCCTCAAAGTGAAAGTAAAAGTAATAATGAATATGAAAATGAGTGTAAAAATATTAAAAATCAAAATATTTAAGATGAAAAAGAAAATATATTTGCCAAAAAAAGTCTAGATTCATTAATTCTTCATTTAATCTTTTTAAATCTTTAAAACAAAACTGAATTTCAGTCAAAATAAAAGTAAAAGTGAAATCCAAAGTAATAAAAAATAAAAGTGAAAAGGAAAATTTATCATACAGAGTTAAAACTTTTGTTTTAAAATTTGAAAAATGAAAACAAAAATAAACGAAATTATATTTGTCAAAGTGAAAGTGAAAATTAAATCGAACTGAAATATATGCTTATCAAAATGAAAATCAAATTTTAAAGAAAGACTAAGAACAAAAATTTCCATAAATCAAGAAATAAATACTTTCAACTACACTTTCATTTTCACTATTAAAAGGCTTTACTTAAACATAATAATGAAAGTGTAAAAGCCAATATAAGTGGAAGTGTAAATGAAAATGTAAATGAATTTGTAAATTAAAATGTATCTGAAAATTTAAATAAAAGTATAAATGAAAGTGTAAATAAAAATGTAAATTAAAGTTTAAACAAATTTTATTTATAATAATTTACAATAATCTAATTTATAATTCAATGAAATATTCGCAACGTTAAAATATCTTAAATAGATTTTTTAACACAAAAAAGTGAAAGTGTAAATAAAAATGGAAATTAAAGTTTAAATATAAGTGAAAATGAAAGTAAAAATGAATGTGAAAATGAAACTGAAAATGAAAGTGAAAATGAATGTGAAAATGAAAGTAAAACCGAAAGTGAAATTAAAAATAAAAATTGAATTTTATTTACTCTAAAAGAGTATTTGCAGTATAAAAAACATTTTCTAAAATGGAAAATTACTATGAACATAATGTAAATTTTCTTTCTATCTATCATCGTGTAATGAATTTAATCGCTACTGGTATTACTAGTTTAGCAAATAATGACCCTTGATTTGAATATTGCCGTCTTTGTATTCAATTTTTATCTAATGCAATATAATTGATAACACCAATAATGTAAATAAATAAAAATAAAGTAAATAAATAAATTTTCCTTTCAAAATCACATTCTCATTATCAAATTTCTAGTTTCCAGCTTTTTTTCTCATTTTTTTTTATCAACAAAGACCGTAAAAATAATATCTTACAACAAATTATTACGGTAGCAATATTTTTCCCTTGCTATCTACATCTCTTTATTAAAAAATTTCACATTAAATTCTGTAGGTTGCGACCTTTAAAAATAAAAAAAAAATTTACGCATATAGATAAGTGCCTAGTAATATTGGGGCAAGTGTGTGCCTATTAAATGTAGTTAAAAGCAACTGGGGCACTGGCGATAATGTCTAAAGGAAACAAGTTGATTGTTCAAATTTATATTCAGGAATTCAACGCCACATTGCTTTTGTATTTATGGTAATAATGATCCTTTTAATCTCAAACGTTAAATTTACATTTGAAAATATTGTCAACGCACGTGTTACTACTCGTTGACACGTGATTCTAATGTCACCTGAAGGACTTTTGGTTCTAATTTGTAATTTACTTATAATTGTGCATTAAAGATAGTAACATTTTTTTATCAGCCAGCAAAATATTGAGTCAAAATATAACTTTGTTTTTCTATTATCACTTATTTTTTTTTTAATTTATCATCGTATTTTTCTATTTTATTTGCCAAGAAATATATTTCTCCTTTTTATATACAATTTATTACAATTAAAATTAATTCCTTCTGCATTACCTTAATAAAAATGTTTTGAACTAATTTAAAAACAATTATTATATTTAAAAAAAATATTATTATTAAAAAAACTATTTTTTAAATTACCAACTAAAAAAAAAATTGCCTTTCAAATTGATCCAAAAAATTTGTCTTTTAAATTACTTTTAAAATTTATTCTCCTGAATTACTCGAAAAAAAAAATTTATTCTTCTAAATTACTCCAGAAAAAAAATTTATTTTCTTTCAAATTACTTTGAAAAAAAATTTGTATTACTTTTACAGGCAAAAAAAAAAATAAAACGGTTTTCACTAGATTAGACATTAAAACACATACCGTGAGCAACATTGTTGATGCAGTCGAGATGCCGTTCGCCTTTTTCATCGTATAAATATTGCCCCTCACCCTTAACAATCTTCAAGGGATTGGATCGATAAAAA
This sequence comes from Leptopilina myrica (nomen nudum), assembly GCA_032872475.1. NCBI lineage: Eukaryota > Metazoa > Arthropoda > Insecta > Hymenoptera > Figitidae > Leptopilina > Leptopilina myrica (nomen nudum). The sequence continues at coordinate 35,867,982 of CM065461.1, forward strand.
AGTGTACACGATTCTCTGGAAGCAATGCAAAAAGAACATTAAAAAAATAAAACGTGAAAATTAAATTAAAAAATGTAAATCAATATAAAGAAAAACAAATATTCGAGGGAAAATTTTTTTAACTAAAAAAAAATTCTATATATCGACAGTGGAGAAAAAAAATTTTTTTTTTTTCATAAAACTAGATTAAATCTTCTCCTTTTTTTCCCCCAAGTCAATTTGTAAAGCAAACAAGCATTTCATGCGTTATACTGTTATCGGGTTTCGGGTTGAAAATACTGTTGCATCATTTGTCGCATCATCAAGTTTTTTTTGCGATATAAAAAAATACAATCTGTTTGGAAGCGAGTTGATTAAATTTCACTTACTATTAAAATTTCCATTGGAAGTTTAAAAAAAAATAGAGAGAGAGAGATAATAATTTTTCTTAGTTAATTAATTTCAATTTTGCAGAGGAATTTTTTTCAAAAATATATAATAATAATAAAAAAATTATAAATTTATAATCGAATGAATTAACTTCCTGAGTGAATTAGGCTTGATTCATAAAAATAATAAAGAAACAATTAAAATTGATATGAAATCAGTTTGGAAAAATTTTTAATTTTGAAATTACCGCGCTGTGCGCATAGAATTCTGCGCATCGTTTCGTAACTCGTCCCTTGAATTCCAGGAGGCGCATACGACATACATTTTTCTCTCACAAGCGCAGGATATTTTTCACTTAATTCAAAAAGGAGCGTAGATTTTAATTTCCCAACTTCGCCAATAGAGGAAGAATAATATTTCTAATAATTCCAATTGAATGGTTGTTATCAATAAAAATGAATGACGCATTTTTCCAAATAAAAATGATTTAAAAACTTTTGTTTTGGAATTATTATTTTTTTAAATTCATATATTGTGTGAATATAAATTATTGTATACGTAAATATAACTGAAATATGTATTCGCAATTTGCAATTCAACATATATATCCCTTTGTAAGGATTTAATATTTTGAATTCTATGGAGGGTTTTATAAGTTATGATTTGACCATGATGTTTTATCTACCCAGTGCAGTATTCGAAAATGCAAACGTGATAATATGCTAATTTACAAAAGATCGATTCAACAGTGTCGCCGATTCTATCAGATGACCAAAGTTCCTACCTCTGATATAACGCAATTCAGCCATCAGCTCTAGAGAACCATTTAACATGGTAATGACTTGACATAAGCACATTGCCATATATGATCCTCATGCTTTATATCAAGTGAATTTCAATTTGAGTGGGGAAAATCCTCTCTCAAAGCCAGAACCTCACTCTCCCTCTCATATTAGAGGCAAATTTCCTTTCTTAGACACTTAAACATTTATCATGACAAATGTAATCAATTTTCTCTATTTCATTTACATTTTACTGATAACCAAACAGTTTAGATGTAAATTAACCAAGAAAACTTGGAAGATTAATTAAACAATTAATATTAATGTAAAGAATTAAAATTGTATTGCTACAAAAAAAACTCTTGTTTAAAAACTAAAAATAAATAAATTTTACTAATGATACTTTATTATTAATTAATTAATTAATTAATTAATAATAATAATAATAATAAATAAAAAATTGATGTAGAAAATTAAAATTGTATTGCTACAAAAAAACTATAGTTTAAAAACTAAAAATAAATAAATTTTACTAATTATACTTTATTATTATTGTAAATTATCATTAAATACATACTGAATAGTTAATTAAATTAGTAAGAAAAAAAATTAAAATTAATTCATGAATTAAAAAATAATTTAGACAAAAATACGAATTGCAAAATTTACAAACTGTACAGTAAAATTAACAAGACAATGCTACGCTTATGAGAGAAAAATTTATGCGCCGCCTGGAATTAAAAGAGTTAACTTTACAACGATGCGCATTACTCTATGCGCACAGAGCGGTAATTTCAAAAATATGAAAATTGAAATACATTATTTTAATGACAAGGATACATAATTAATTTTTAGCCTACCGTTTATTAAATTTGACCACATTTCACATTTTATTTATTCTTTATTTTATTATTTAATCTTTTTGCTAAACTTTAAATAAAATTCTTTATGAAATCTATAAAAATATATATATATATACTTTTTTAGATTTTTTTATTTTTTTGTTCTTTTTTGACAACATTATTTTTTTACAATTTACAAAATTCAAGTGTTTGTAAAAATTAGTGTGACATAAATTGAGTATAAATAAGTTTATAATGAGAGTGTGAAATAATTATCGAAATCATTTCAGTTCCCTATTGTTATCTTAAATAGCAAATTACAAGTTGCCATTAATAATTCTTTCCGCTTGATTACTTATTGTTGTGATTTATTAATTATTGATAATTGAAAATACTAAAATGAGTGCATGATTATTATTTAAAAAAAAATTATCATCACTATTAAAAGGTTGAATAAAAATTAATTTTATCGCTAAGGTGGAAATTACCGAAGTACTTTCTAAACAAAAAAATGGTAATTTTCCTTAAGTAGGGTTAAAAAGAAATTTTTTACAATTATGAAATTATTATAATTATGTTGTAAAAAAGAGGTCAATGTTCTGCTATGAATTTAAAGAATGTAATTTTACTCTCTTGAGTTAATAAAGTTTTAATAAAAAAAATTTAATAAAATTTAATAAAGTTTAAAAAATTCTAAGTATTTAAATTATTACAACTAAATTATTATAATTATCAATACTAATTTATTTATTTTTAAATTTACCGGCTATATCTATTTTAATTTTAATTATTATTAATTAATTCGATAACATATTAATACTAATTTATTTATTTTTAAATTTACCGGCTATATCTATTTCAATTTTAATTATTATTAATTAATTCGATAACATTATTTGCCTAAGGTCAAAAGAAGACATTTTACTCCCTAGTGTCGAAAAAGTATTTTAAACTTTAGAAACTTACCCAATATGTCTATTTCGAAGTTTTAGAGTGTCAGATTTGGACATTTGCTCTAAAGTTTCCGTCATTTTTGAAAAATTCACTGTCTCACTTCCAATCTGAAAGAAAATTTAAAAAACACTTTTTAAGTTAATGGAATAAAATTGTAATGGGAATAATAAAATAAATGAAGAAGAATCATTTTATTCTTTTTATTATTGAAATTTATTAAAATATTTAATTCTAAAATTTACATGAAAAATAGCAAACGAAATATATTTCTCTTTATTCGCCTTATTAATTAATTTTATAAATTATTTATCCATTGATAACAATAAATTTATCTATATTCATCGCAAATACTGTAGTTGCCGCTTTTGGTAAATTAACATTTAATCGTTTTATTGTCATAAAATTTACAGCTATTAATATTTGAAATTAAAATTTTATATCATTTTCAAAAGCAAAATTCAAATGTAATTTAACATAAATAAAAATTTAATAAATTTAATTTATTAATAATTTAATAATAAATTTGTTTTAATTTAAATTTTATTTAAATTTATATTTTTTTATACAAAAATTTAAATAATTAAATACTGTTTTAATAATATTCTATTTGTTTTAATTATTTATTAATATAATACGTTTTAATTAATAATATTTTATTAATTAATTATATTAATAATATTTTTTTTAAAAAAAATAATTTTTTTCTCATTTATTGAAATTTGATTCTCGAATTTAATTGATTGTGAGAAAGTTAACGCAGCGTGTATTATATATGTGTCAATAAATAAGAGAAAAATTTCCATTTTATTTTAATCGTTACTAATGTTATACACATGAACGATTAATTGATACGCTCCCCCTTAATAGACATTAAAACCTCCAGCGTGTGAAACATCACAGAGAAAGCCCATTTTCGATTAAATGCTAAAATACGATAAACCTTGATTAAGTGATAGGCATGTGTATTTTAAAGGTAATAGTCTACGCCATATAGGCAAATTTAATTCCCCGTAGGCAATACGCCCGATTCCTACAATATCAAATAATTATTATCATTTTAATAATTCATCAATCAACATTATTAATTCGGCATAATTATTTTTGCACATATTGAATATAATGTGAATTTTCAAAAATAAATAATATTTAAATTTAATTAGCTTTTTCGTGATGTATTACATTTTAAATTAAAAATGTTGTTAAATATTTAAAAATTGAAAAAAATTGTAAATTTTTAAATAATTTAAATTAAAAAAATTTTGTTCAATTTTAAAATACATGTTTTTTAATATCTTTAGTAAATTCTAATTTTTGTGATAAATATATATTTATTATTTTAAAATGAAAATGATTTGCTTTGAAAACGTATTTTATTTTAATAGAGTGTACTTTTGAATTAAATATTACTTCAGCGTAAACGAAATAAGCATTTACGAAATATGCATTTACGAACTAAACACAGTTCTAAATTTCATAACTTGTAATATTAGCTTGCGTGCATAAATATTTTTTTTCCCTATAGTTTCGAATTTCTCGGCAAAAAAAAGAGACATTAACACCAAGCAATTTTTTTTTTTTATTAAATTAAATGGCAAAAAATATGTTGAGAAAGGAGAGAAAGGAAAATTTTAAATATACACAAGAAGAAATATTATAATATTGCGAAAAATTGTGGAGCAAATGAAAAATTTTTATATCTTTGAAAAAATTTTTAATTTTTAATTTTAGAGTAAAATAAGAAATTTGAAAGAAGAAGATTTAGTTTTAAAGTGAATAAGAAATTTTAATGCAAATTAAAAAATTTAAAGCAGACGAAAGAAAACATTTGTAATCAAGAAAAGAATTTTAAAGTTCTTAAAAGGATTTTAAAGAAGAGGAATAAATTTTAAAGAAGAGGAATACATTTTAAAGAAAAGCAATAAATTTTAAAGAAGAGAAATTAATTTTAAAGTAGAAAAATGAATTTTGAAACTGAAAAATAAATTTTAAAGTTTTTAGACAAAAATTTAAAGCAGAAAGAAAAAGAAATTTCTACTATAGAAGAACAAACTTTACAGAAAAAAATAGAAATTTCTAAACAGGGGAATAAAAATTTCAAGCAAAAAATAAATTTTAAGCATGACAAGAAACTTTCAAGCGAAACATGAAATTTTAAAGCATTAGACAAAAATTTAAAGCAAAAAAGAAGAAGAAATTTCCACTAGAAGAACAAACTTTACAGTAAAAAATACATGTTTCTAAACAGGGGAATAAATTTTAAGCATAAAATAAATTTTAAACCAGAAAAATAAATTTTAAGCATAAAAAGAAATCTTAAAGCAAAACTTGAAATTTTAAAGGATTAGACAAAAATTCAAAGCAGAAGAAAGAAGAAATTTCAACTAGAAAAACAAACTTTACAGTCATAAAAATATATGTTTCTAAGCAGGATAATAAATTTTAAGCAAAAAATAAATTTTAAAGCAGAAAAATAAATTTCAAGTATATCAAGAAATTTTAAAATCAAAAAATGAAATTCTAAAGCATTGGACAAAAATTTAATGCAGAAGAAAGAAGAAATTTTAACTAAAAGAATAAGTATTAAAGAAAAAAAAATGTTTTTGACAAAAGAATAAAATTTAAAGCAATAATTTTTTTAATATTTTGAAGCTTATAAAAAATACAAATTTTAAAGAAAAATTGAAGAAAGCAACTCACGCCAAAAATGTCTGCTAACTGAACAAAAATTGAAGACGTCAACTGAAGAAAAATTCCATTACCATTATCTTTGACGAAAAGTGCAAGAGATTAACATAAAAAAAAATATTGACTGTTGGTGATATTGATATTGTTGAATGAAAGAAGGGAAATAAGAGAGAAGAGAAGAAGAGAGAGAGAGAAAGAGGAAGAGTGAGTAACAGAGAGAGAGAGAAATCAACAAGAAGGATCTGTATAGTGAAAGTGATAGTAGAGTGTCATACCTGATTGAAAAGACGGAAGTCGGCTGATCCTCGACTTGTGAATGCAGTTGTCAACTATGTGTCGCGACCTACTCCAGTGACGTCATTTATAAAGCCTCTAAGTAAGCGAAAAAAAGCGGGGAGTTGCGCGCGCAACCACCAAAGTCTTTATTCCACAAATCTCTCCCCCCCCCCCCCAACACTCCTTGAAAAGCTCTCTCATCTACTAAATCCATCATCATTTAACACTCATTAAAATTTATTGATCTAATAGATTTTTTTTAATGAAAAAAAGAGATAATTATTACCCATTCTCATCATCGTGTAAATAAGAGAGAATTTTTATTTCAATTTTTCGTCTTCTGTCAACGAGATTGATTATTTACACTTGGCGCCTCATATGAAGGTTACCTAATTACTCTCTTGAAAATATAGTGGAATAGAATCAATAATATGAAGAAGATAGTGGGATTAAAATCAGAAGGTCTCAAAAATTTTATTTCCCAGTAAGAAAATACTTCAAAAAAAAAAAAAAAAATACTTCAAAAATACTTTTTGAAACAAAAATTTTTTTTGATGAAGAAGTAAAATAAGAAATTTTAAGGAAGAAGATTTAGTTTTAAAGTAAAATAAGTAATTTTAATGCAAATTAAAGAATTTAAAGCAGATGAAAGAAGAAATTTGTAACGGAAAAAAGAATTTTAAAGATCTAAAAACGATTTTAAAGAAGAGAAATAAATTTTTAATAAGAGGAAAACATTTTAAAGCAGAAAAATAAATTTTAAAGCAAAACTTCAAATTTTAAAGCATAACAAGAAATTTTGAAGAAGAAAAGGAATTTTTTAAACATAAAAAAAATTTTACACAGTACTAGATGGATTTTTAACGCCAAACAATAATTTTCAGAGAAAAATAAAAAATTTTAAAAATGAAAGTTTAATTTTAGTTATATAAGAAATTCTAAAGAAGATTAAGTTTTAAAGTAAAATAAGAAACTTTAATGCAAATTAAAAAATTTAAAGCCGAAAAAAGAAAAATTTGTAACGGAAAAAAGAATTTTAAAGATCTAAAAACGATTTTAAAGAAGAGGAATACATTTTAAAGAAGGGAAATAAATTTTAAAGCAAAACTTGAAATTTTAAAGCATAACAGGAAATTTTAAAGAAAAAATTGAATTTTAAAAACATAAGACAAAAATTTCAAGCACAAAAAGGGGAAATTTCAATCAGAAGGAAAAATTTTACACAGTGCTAGATATAATTTTTATTGCTAAACAATAATTTTCAGCGATAAATAAAAAATTTTAAAGATGAAAGTTTAATTTTAGAGTAAAAAAAAATTTAACGAAGAAGATTTAGTTTACAAGTGAAATAAGAAACTTTAATGCAAATTAAAAAATTTAAAGCAGATGAAAAAGGAAATTTGTAACGTAATAAAGAATTTTAAAGAAAAGGAATAAATTTTAAATAAGAGAAAAAAATTTTAAAGCAGAAAAATAAATTTTAAAGCAAAACTTGAAATTTTAAAGCATTAGACAAAAATTTAAAGCAGAAAGATAAAGAAATTTCCATTAGAAGAACAAACTGTACAGTAAAAAATAGAAATTTCTGAACAGGGGAATAAATTTTAAGCAGAAAATAAATATTAAAGCAGAAAAAAAAATTTTAGAGCATAACAGGAAGAAGTTTTAAAGAAAAAATTGAATTTTTAAAACAAAAGGCAAAATTTCAATCAGAAGAGAAAATTTTACACAGTACTAAATGGAATTTTAATGCTCAACAATAATTTTTAGAGAAAAATAAAAAATTTTAAGGATAAAATTTTAATTTTAGTGTACAATAAGAAATTTTAAAAAGAAGATTTAGTTTTAAAGTAAAATATGAAATTTTTTGCAAATTAAAATATTTAAAGCAGATGAAAGAAGAAATTTATAACGTAAAAAAGAATTTTAAAGTTCTAAAAAGAATTTTAGAGAAAGGGAATAAATTTTAAATAAGAGGAAAAAATTTTAAAGCAGAAAAATAAATTTTAAATCAAAACTTGAAATTTTAAAGGATTAGACAAAAATTTTAAGCAAAAAAGAAGAAGAATTTTCCACTAGAAGATCAAACTTTACAATAAAAAATACATATTTCTAAACAGGGGAATAAATTTCAAGCATAAAATAAATTTTAAACCAGAAAAATAAATTTTAAAGCATAACAAGAAATCTTAAAGCAAAACTTGAAATTTTAAAGGATTAGACAAAAATTCAAAGCAAAAAAGAAGAAGAAGATCAAACTTTACAATAAAAAACACATATTTTTAAACAGGGGAATAAATTTTAAACATAACAAGAAATTTTAAACCAGAAAAATAAATTTTAAAGCATAACAAGAAATCTTAAAGCAAAACTTGAAATTTTCAAGGATTAGACAAAAATTCAAAGCAAAAAAGAAGAAGAAGATCAAACTTTACAATAAAAAATACATATTTCTAAACAGGGGAATAAATTTTAAACATAACAAGAAATTTTAAAGCAAAACTTGATATTTTAAATCATTAGACAAAAATTTAAAGCAGAAAAATGAAAAAATTTCCATTAGAAGAACAAACTTTATAGTAAAAAATAGAAATTTCTGAACAGGGGAATAAATATTAAGCATAAAAGAAATTTGAAAGCAGAAAAATATTGTGGAATAGAATCAATAATATGAAGAAGATAGTGGGATTAAAATCAGAAGGTCTCAAAAATTTTATTTTACACTAAGAAAATATTTCAAAAAAATACCTCAAAAAAAAATACTTCAAAATTACTTTTTGAAAAAAAATTTTTTTTTATGAAGAAGTAGTTAGGGTAAATTTCTTATGATGAATATCGTATGGCTTTGTTTTATTTTTTTTTATCGAGGAGTATCAGCTGTCGTAAAGTTTCCATTACATTCAGTGATATCAATGAAATTACATTCCATAAGATTGTAAATTTTTCCATTACACATGTTGGAGATATATATATATATAGAGAGACAATTGGAAAGGGTGACTATTTTTGCATTCATTGATTGTTTCTGAAAGAATGAAGCTACATGCAGAGTCATTTATTTATTTTAAGTCTTCTTACGTAACATTGTTTATAAATGTTGACTGTTTTGAAAACAATTTGAAAAGATTTATAATTTAATTCATTATTTTCTTTTTTTTTAGAATTCACTTTTTATTTATTCTTTTTCTATTTCTTCTTCTTCTTTAATTTGTTCCCTTTTCTATTTCTTCCTGTTCTTCATTTGGTTTTTTTTTCTATTTTTTCTCGTATTCTAATTCTTCTTTTTCTTGTTCCACAATTTTTATTTTTCGTTTATTACATTATTTATTTATTTAAATTTTCTACTTATTTTTTATTATTATTTATTTATTATTTTTTTTATTCAAATAAATATTTAATGCAGAGAAAACTATTCCAGTGTACCACTGAATGAAATCGAGAAAAAAATCCAGTTCAAAATTTAGAAGCGTTAATAATTATTTTCATTAATTAGGTTTAATTTTAATTTTTAATTTTCGTTAATTTTTATTTTTCCTTTATTACATTATTTATTTATTTAAATAATTTTCCACTCTATTCAAATAAATATTTTATGCAGAGAAAACTATTACAATGTACCACTGAATGAAACAAGGGAAAAAAATCCAGTTCAAAATTTAGAAGCGTTAATAATTATTCATTCGACCAATTATTTCAAGACCGAAATAATTCAGTGGGTCAATAAATAATAATTAAATTAACCTTTCAGGATTGATTAGACACGCAATTTGAATTTATTAGAACATTATTCTACGTGAAATGTTTAATTTCAAATACTAAGTACTATTTAATAGAGTCTATTAATAATTCCCTGTTCATCAACATTTTTTCTTTTATCAAAAACTGATGCGTAGAAAAAATATATCAATTCAAATAATATTTCGTAACAAAAAAAAATGTAATTTCCTAGAAAATATATATATATATATATATATATATATATATATATATATAAATTTTATTTCTACAATATTTTTTTTAATTTTAATATGAATATAAATAAATAAATAAAAATTGTAAAAAAAACTTCATTTCACAACTGAAAAAAAACAAATTTATTGAACTAAACACGTTCCGATAACTTATGCAAGAATTAAACGTTATCTACTATACTCGAGTAATTGTGCAAGTTTATAAATAACGATATAAATGCAATTTAATTTTTTTATTGTAATATACTCACTAAATGGAAAAAAATTACCTTTTTTCTCTTTTTTTTCTTTAAGTTTAAAAAAAAACTGGTTCTAAATATTAAAGAAAAATGATAAAACATATTCGTGAAAATAATTTATTATTATCATCATTATTGTAATTACAAAAATCTTTATTGATTAGAAGATGATAGTCACGTGAAAAAGATTTGTACCACATGTGATTAATGCTTGTAATCACTATAATAGTCACGTGACTGAAATTTTCTCTCTAAACAATTTCCATTAGATTGATAAAGGACACAATAATTTCCAGAGATCCACGTGCGTAAAGCAATATATATATATATGTACACGTTCACACATTTTAATTTATTAATCAAATATTCTCTCAAGAAAATATATCAGAGAAATTATTATATCTATATAGATATAAACACACATTTTATTGACAGCTTTTGTGTACTTTATTCAGTATTTAATCAAATAATGACATTATATTGGAATTTTTTTTTCATCGTATCAAAAAAAGGAAAGAAACTTATTTATATTGATTTTTATCGTAAATTAAAAAATACGAAATTAAATCGATTATATGATGAGTGCTTGAAATAACTTTTAAGTATTTAATTGGATTTTTTTTTGGTATTTTGTAAAGTCAATGAATTGTAATTTTATCGTTCAAATTATCCTCGCGCGGTTTATCGGCGAAGAAAGAATTGAAAAAAGGTAAAAAAAAAGAGACACATTATCTCAAAAACAATATTTAGTCTCTTTATTTTGAGTTTTTAATAAATCAATTAAATTTTGTAATGAGCATTATTCGAGACATAAAACAATTTGTGTAACGTCATAGTAAAGACGTAAAAAGACTCTTAGTTATATATAAGTAAAGAAATATTTACAAAACAATGTACACTTGGTTGGTAAATAAATCTACTATTTTTAGCACTTCATTAAACAGATTCAGAATTATAATTTCCGTGAACGGTGGAATTGATTAATTGCAACAATTTTTCTTTGTTTTGGATTTATGCCCATTTTAGATTTGGATTGTTAATTAAATTAATTCCAACTTTATATAAAGCTATTGAAAAATAAAATAAATAATTTATTTTGACTTCCTGATTTAAATTTTTTTATTTGCCTCGAGAGTGTAATTTTGTAATTTGCCTTTCACTTTCGATTTGAGTTTCACTTTGATATTAATTTTCTGATTTTAACTTTGACATTCACTTTTTAATTTTCATTTTGACTTTAACTTTCCCTTTGAATTTGACTCTCGCAGGTGAAAATAAATATCAAAGTGAAAGTCAAAGTTGGAGTCAAAAATAATTATTATCATCAGAATTAGTAAAAAAGAATTAGTCACCAAATTAAATTAGTAAAAATGTTTACTAACTTTTAGTAAAACTTAACTATTTCCTTTAGAGGTAGTAGTTATTTTTCACTAAAATTGTTGTAATTTATAAAAATTATAATAATTTTAGTGAAAAATAACTAAATAATAATTTTACGTAATAATAATAGTAATATTATAATTTTAATAAATTACAACAATTTTAGTGAAAAATAACTAAAATTAGTAGAAAATTTGATTAATTTTATATATTTTATATAATTTATTTTACATATATAGAAAATTTTAATATTTATTTAAAAATGAAATATTTATTAAATAAAGAAAATTGCGAGTGAAAAAAATTATTAAAATAAAACAAAGACAAAAATGTTTCACAACAAAATTTTTTTTTAATAACAATAGTTATAATAATGGAACTAGTAGTTTGAACAAAATAGTTCAATTTAAAGTAATTTGAATTTATTTGTAAAAATTTAAATTATTCCTAATATTGAAAATTTTTTTAAATTATATTTTCTTGTTGTTGTGTATGAAATACTAATTGTACGCTTCTTAGTGGCTTTACGAAGACTAATCGCAAGTTTGATTATTCCATATCGGATTCACGTGCCATAGATAATACAATGCAATAAGCACGTTTCATATATGTCACGTTTTCCTAATACCTCTTTAGGATTAATATCTATAATATCATCTCGATTTGTTATTTATATCTAGGAAGATCGCGTCTTAAAGCATAAAAACTTCATATAAATTACATAATAATTATTCGTTTACAATAAACAAAAAACAATTTCAAAATTTATTAATATTTTTTCTGTTTGTTACTTACGCGTAACTAATTGGCATAGAAATAATTATTATATTAGTAATAATAACAATATTAATAATAATAAAATAATAATAATAATAATAAAACTAAATTATTTAATACTGGAAAAAAAATTTAAAAACAAATTATTATTGTTGGTATTACATGTAGTATAATTATACTTATGTTATTATAAATAAATAATAACTTATTAATAATATTACTAAATAATTTTTTTTATTTTAACAAAAAATTTACTATAAAAATTTTTTACTTTGCAATTAGGAGGAAAAAAATTATCCTCGCAGTCGGTAGGACTCGAACCTACGCTCCCAGAGGGAATCTGATTTCTAGTCAGACGCCTTAACCACTCGGCCACGACTGCTACGAAAATCGTCGAGTAAACTTCGCACCTACTCATCAGAACTTTAGAAAGTAATTTTAAGTGCAGTTTTTTACTTAAATAACTAATTTTCCACAAATATATTTTTAATTAAAAAAAAAATTTTTTTCAATTTTTTTTTTTTAATTTTATTTCAATACTTTAATTTAACTCTATTTTCAAGCTGAATATTGAGGACAATTTTTGCAAACTTCTTTTGGAAGAATTTTTAATAATAACATTTATTTCTTAATATATATCGCACATCAATCGCGTTCGTTTATTTCAGATGAAGAGCATTTTGAAATACGAAGCGAAAAAGAAAGAAGATAAAACTAATTAATAAATTAGTATTTAATTTGAATAAATTTAAAAAAAGTTATGGTCGTTAAAAAATTGTTGTGCTTAAAAATTTTACGATAGCTTGAACATTGAAATTGTGAATAGAAACAAAAAAATTGTTAGTATGTAAAAAAACGTATATTAGTCAATAAATTTAGAAACTAATTAGTTTAAAAAAATTTTATTAAAAAACTATTTAATATCAATTAAAAGTAAAATAATTAAAAATTGAACTTTTTTTAAATTTTAAACTGTTTCTAAAAAACTAAGTTTAGAAAAATTCCATTATAATACTAATTAATATCAATTAAAAATTATACTTTTTTAAATTTTAAACTGTTTTTTTCAACAAAAAAAAATTATTTTTACACATAAAATATTCATAATGTGTGGGATGTGAAATAAAACACAACGATAAATTTCAATTTAAAGTGTTCTATTAAAATTCACGCAGAACACGTTTGATTACATCAACGATCGACGGATTCGTAAATAGATCCACTCCACAATATTCATTATTATCATAATAGAATAATATTATTCATAATAAAAAAAGTAAAAATAATTTTAATATCAGTTCAAATAATAATTAATATAATTACAATAATTAAAAAAAATAATAATAGTAATAATAATTATTATAATAATAGTAGAAGTCGTCATTGTCGTCATTGTTTCTTAGCAAGAATAATGACAGTTTTTTTTTAATAATATAGTATGTATGCTTCCTTAATGAGTAGGTAGGTGGCCCCAAATTTTTTTATTTCCATTTTGTTTTTATTTTTCGCATTTTCTTTTTTCTTTCTTTTTACTCTTTTTCATATTTTCCTTTTCATTTTCTTTTATCTCTATTTAATATAGGAATGGGGCCGCATACATAGTCCGTAGCAACAATATATTCCACAATAAATGTTCGATATAGTATAATGTATATATAATATATATTATATATATTATATATATAATATATATACTTTTTATAAAATATTCTCGTGTTCAACATCTAGAAATTGAAAAATCTATACTCTACTATTTCACGACCTGAATAATTATCCTGATACACGGTGGTCATGAATCATGACAAATATATCGAGTTATAATGACATTACATCGGGTTTTTTTTTTATTTTATATTTATATATTTTCTTTGTCTTACGTAATTATAATTAATTAATTACGTAATTTATAAATATCCACATATATTTCTTATAGTTGAAAAGGTCTGTGCAAATATTCTGTTCTTTCTTTTTTTGCTTTTCAATTAGCTAGAATTTTTATTTTAGCTCTAAGATTTTGTAAAAAAATTTTACCTTTAACTAAACTTTCTATAATATTCTGCATCTTAAAATTTTGGATTTAACAATTTTTAGAGTTTTGAAATAAATTATATGCTTTGAAAAGATTGGGGAACAAAAATCGAGACAAAATCGAGAATTTTTAACTTTTTGTGCATTTTGCTAAGAACAAGACAATATCTAGGGAAATTTATGAAAGAATTTAAAATTTTTACTATGTTTGCTAGGCAATTGTAGCTTTAATTTAAGAACAAAAGGCAAAAAAAATACTATTATCTTTCAGAGATATCATCAAATGTGTTTGAAGATCGATTTTATCAAAATCATCAAAAAAAGATGCTGTAACACTTTTAGTGAAATCTCCGAAAGGCTTCTACGGTTTTAATCTTTTTTGGACTCAAATTAAAGCTAACGAAATTCCCCATCGAGTGATGCTAGAATAAATAGTTTCTGAAAGCTTACATCAAATATACGATCCAATAAACATATCTGAGGAGATTTCGGATTTTTCACTTTTTTCAGCAATTTATTTAAACAGTGATATTTTTTATAGAATCTTCTATTATAATTCCAATATTATACTACATTTTCTAGGTAATCTTAGCTTTCATTTATGACCAAAAAGACAAAAAAATACTATTATCTTCCAGAGATATCATCAAATGTGTTTGAAGATCGATTTTATCAAAATCATCAAAAAAAGATGCTGTAACACTTTTAGTGAAATCTCCGAAAGGCTTCTACGGTTTTAATCTTTTTTGGACTCAAATTAAAGCTAACGAAATTCCCCATCCAACAATGTCAGAACAAATTATGTTCGATTGTTTACATAAATTATACAATCCAATAAATTTATCTGACCATATTACGGATTTTTCGCTTTTTTGTTCAATGTATATAAACAGTGATGTTATCCAGAGAAACTTATATAAAAATCCAAAACCTTTACTAGATTTTTCCAGTCAATCTTAGCTTTAATTTAAGTCTAGAAACATGTAAAAGCATTCACATCTTCAGGAGATATCATCGAAAAGGTTCAAGCATCGTTTTTATCAAAATCATCAAAAAAAGATGCTGTAACACTTTTAGTGAAATCTTCGAAAGACTTTGATATTTTTCCTTGTTTTTGATCTCAAATGAAAGCCAATGAAGTTTCCCAATGAGTAATGTAAAAATAAATGGATTTCGGACAGTTTGGATGAATTATATTATCGAATAAATTTATCTGACGATATTACGGATTCTTCACCTTTTTGTGCAATGTCTTTAACCAACGCTATTATCCAGGAAAACGTATATCGATAACCAAACATTTTACTACATTTTCCAGTCAATCTTAGCTTTAATTTAAGACTAGAAACATTAAAAAATATTCATACCTTCAGGAGATATCATCAAAAATGTTCAAAGATCGTTTTTATCGAAATCATCAAAAAAAAAAAAAAAAATGCTGGAACACTTTTAATGAAATCTTCCCAAGTCTTTGATATTTTGTATCTTTTTTACTCGTAAATTGAAGCATGATTGCAATAAATACACTACACTTATTGTCAAAAATTTTAGGTGCAGAATTTTATATTTCGCTAGTACTTGCTTTTATTCATCTAATTTTATTTCTCAACTAAACTGACATTATTCAAAAGCAGAATAATTTTTTTTTATTCTATTCTTACCGATTTGGAAATTTTTTTTACTAAACAAAATTTTTGCACTGACCTTATTCATATAAAATTGAATAAACCTATATCATTTTAAATATCTAAGCCAGTTTCGCACTTTTATCAATTTTTCTTTTTTAATTGGCTATATAAATCAATTATTTTCGTCGCAGGACGACTTGGCCATTTTCATGTATTTAGACTCTCATCTTATAATAATAATAATTGTAATAATAATAATTATGATAATAATATTGAATATTCAAGATATAATAATTACAATTGTTATAAATAGTACATATAATCATTAATGCGGCGTAAGCGTAAAAAAATAAGACAAAGAAAAGACTCTTCTTCGTTAGATTTGCTCGGATCGGTCAACGATATTTGAATAATTATATAGAGAACGAGCTGAGCAACGGGTTTTTTTTTCATTCGTCTCTCAATATTGAGCACTTTGAATTTGAGCCGATTCAAGAAGCCTGACAATTAGAGATCTCGACGTTTGATCATATTAACAATTAATGATGGGACACATGAATTTTTCCCCTCTCTTTCTCTCTGAAATATCGATATTTCGATTATTAAAATTAACAATAGTTTCACTATTATTTTGTATCAATTGATTATAAAAAATTTTTCAATTAATAAAAATTACAAATATAATGATTTCTTAATCATTTTGATAATGATAGTTAATTAAAATTCCTGATGTAACTAGTTAATTGCTATAATAAATATAGATTAATTTTCTTAATTTACTTGAGTTATGATAATTATAATAATTAATGTTTATAATTGTATAGTACAGATTGAAAATTGTCAGTATCCGTAGCCTATGAGTGTAAATTTTTTTCTTTATCTTTCGAAAATTGTACCTGTTTTTCTTTAAAATTGTTTTCTTTTTTTTTTAAATATATATCTTTGAAATATATTCTAAAATATTTCTCAATTTTGAGACAAATGAAAAATGTTGAATAAAAAATTATAAAATTTCCTTCTTTCACGAATAAGATCTTATTATCTCTTCATCTAGTTTAAAAAATATTTAAATTTTGCAGAACATCATAAAATTTATTAATGTAACTTTGTCTTTACTTTGCAAATTTTTTCCCTACTGAATTATTATATTTCAAATATATCTGTTTCAATTACCACTATTCGCACTAATGCTGACAATTTTTTTTTGCTTTAGTTTATATAATTATAAAATTTTTTTTAACAGTTATATACAATAAATTATGAATAATTATCAATTGTAATTAATTTAATTATAATTATATAATGATATAAATTATAATATATATATATATATATATATATATATATATATATATATATATAGATATATAATTTTAATTATATACTTTATATCGAATATTATTATATATCTATAATCATAATTGTATATAATATAATAATTCCATTATTATTATTATTATTATAATAATTCAAAATTAATATCTTCTGTAATCGAAAAAATATCGATATTATCAATATCCTCACATCACTAATTGCCTATTGTTTCATTATGCACGCTAAATTCAAAATTAATTAATATGACATCGAAACCTGCGACGTTTGCAAGAAATTGCACAAATTTCGATACACTCTTAATATTTATAACATGTAATAAAAGAGGATCCTGAGCTTTTCTATTTTTCCTTCCCCTTTCTTTTTTTTTGGAAAACTCTTCTATTCGCCAATTCTTTTCATAAAATGGAGAAAATTGAAAAAGTTTTAGAATGTAGGAGAAATTTTTTTTGCTTACTTTTGTAGTGATTTTTTTTTCCTTTTTTGTATTGTTTTTAAAATATTCTTTAATTTTCCCTTTTCTTTCTATTTAGGTAAAAAATTACTATTGTTCCAAAACTTTTTCAAACATTTCCCCAAATATATTTTATGTGAAATTAATTTCTGAATTCTATCGTAAGAAGAAACGTTTCATAAATTATTTAAACTTTTTTTTGGAAATTGGCTTTTTTTCTATAATAGAAAGCTGAATATTTTTTCAATGCTCACGAAAACAAATAGTCGTTTATTTATATATATATATATATAAAAAAATAAATAAATATATATATATTTATATATATATATATATATATATATTTATATATATATATGTACAAATAGAGAAAAAATGTGCAATATTTTCGTGAAATATTTTCAATCGATTATTTTTTCTTCTTTTTGTTCGTTCACTCTCGAAGAATATATAGCGAATGTCATTATTATTTTTGGGCGGAAAAATTCATTTTTTGTTTGGTTTTCCATTGGTTTGAAACATTTTTGCAAAATATTTTTGTAAGTCAAATGACATTTGAATTTTTTGCTTCGAGTGGAAAACTTGCAAAACCGAAGAGAATTGAAAAAAAAAATTCGTGTGACTTTTTTGACAAAAACCTCCGCGACGTCCTCGCGTTTCTACTGAACTAGTACAGATTTTTTTTTTTTTTTTTGCTTTTTTCCATTTTTTTTAAATACACTATATGAGTCTAGATTGAACGCCTAAAATTTTCTTCTGAAGAAAAATTTTTTTTAATTTATTTTTTCTTTTTTTTTTGGTACCAAGTGTAAAAATATATTTTTTTTCGCCTCTTTCATTAGCTTTGCACGCTCTTCCTTTTTTTTCCTCATTATTTCGATTTTTTCTCGTTCTCATTCTTCTTTTTTTTTACTGACTAATTTGGGGGTAAAGGTGGAGGAGGAAAGAATTAATCTCTGAGCAGTTTCCTTATCAATCTCTTCTGTTTTTTTTTCTCGTTAAGAGTGGCGGTAGAAACGCGAGTATTCTTAGACGCCATTATACATTATATTAGTAATTTATTTATATGTTAATAATTTCTATATATTTATATATATAAACCATTTTATATATATAATATATATAATATATATATTTTAAAATTTTTATTTCATATTTATTATATTAATATTATTATATTTATATTTTATATTTACCTGTTTGACTTAAGTACGAGTTTCACCGGTTTTTTTTTTTTGCAAATATTCGGTGAGAATATTTTTAATAAATTGTTATTATTTTTTATTATTAGCATTCTACGCCGAGACTAAACGCATTTTCTACGGTATAATAATAATTTATTTTTATAGTGATTTTAATACACTAAAAAACGATATTTTTCTTTTCCTCTAGGACGTTCTTGAATGTTTTACAATCATCTAATTAGGCTAAACTGACTAAATAGCTAAGGACAAAAGTTTGATGAAAAAATGCTTTTTATATATTTATAAGATGAATATTATATTATGCGTAGGGAAGGTTTTTTTTCTCTTTTATTAATTATTATTTAGGATGAGCCAAAAAATTCGAAAAATATATTTTTTTTCTACCTTTTGCAAAACTGATGTTAACATGTTTTTTTTATTACACTTTTTCATGAATAAAAATTTTTTTCGGGGGAAAAATAAAAAGAAATGTTTATAAAAAGAAAGAAATTACATAAAAAAAATTTTTTTAATAAAATTTACGCCAATTTCAATATTTTTTGGCACAACCTAGAAATTTTTTTCACAAGCGAATTTTCAAAGATTTCAGAAAATTAATTTTTGATTGAAATTTTTAATTTAAAATCCATTATGCCTGTATTTAGAAAATTAGAAAAATTTAAATAAGTTAGAATACCGAGAATAAATATTAGAAAAAATAAAAAAGTCTACATAAAATATTATAAATTGAAAGTGCCGAAGTAAAAAAGAAAATAAATTCCAATTAACTATTTTGAGAAGAATCATATTTTTTTACAATATTTTTTTCATTAACAGATTGCTTTTATCTTTTCACAACCATTTTCGATCTCTGCGTAGTAGGAAAAACAGAAAAAATTTGATTTTTATCGTATTTATCCACTTTTTTTTGTCTTTTTTTGTTATATTAGCTAATTAACAGGAATTTATGAGAAATTGAGAATAAAAAAAATATTTGATAGACGAGAGCGATAAGACGATAAGATGAGAGATGAACAGAAAATAATTTTTAAATATGACATTCGTGATGATTTGCTAAATGCATGATTAATATTTTCTTCTCGAGAAAATTTTCATTTTTTTATTATTAATATATATTTATATATTTATATATTCTATATTCTAGAATTTATTTTCAAATAACTTGAATTGCTTATAAAAAAAAATTCTACAGGGTTTAACAAAAAAAAAAATTATCGATTCATATTTTTGTTAATTTTGTTAGTTTCTGTGACAGTGGAAATAAAGAATAAAATAAATGTAAGTTGTCCAAAGTTTTGTTTGTCTGAAAAATACAAAATACGTTTTTACGGATATTAAAAAAAAATTTTACTTAAAAAATTTTTTTTTGACACTTTGACTTTCATTTTTATTTCCATGAAATTAAATAATTACCTACATCTGAAAAATTTGCATTTATAATAAAAGGTCGCCCATGGCTGATTTAAATTTCTTCAATAATATTTTGCATTTATTTCAAAAAATAATTTTTTCCCGCTGTATATATAAATTGAAAGAAATATTCTTGAAGAAATTCAAAAAATAGTTTTTCTAAATTAAGTAATGGAAACTTAAAAAAGAAAATGAAAGTCAAAGAAATTTTTTTAAAAATAAATCAAAATTTAGAGAAAGAAAAAGAATGTTTCAACAACAAAATTATCGTTCCTTTTTTCTAAGAATTTGAAAATTTTTATTTTTTTGCCAGCATTGCAGAGTAGAAAATAAAATGTAAATTCATTGAGAAAAATATTTGATTCGACAATTTTTTTTCCCCTTGAAAATGATTTTTGAGAAAATTCTACGTTTATTTTTTTTCTTAACCTACGACTCTAGATAAACTTACATGTTTAACACTGTTTTGAATAATACGAGTACAGAGAGCAGAAAATGTCACCATTATAATGAACATTCTCAGCTATGAAAAAGTGTTCACATAGATTTTGACGAGGCACTGTTCAGTGTTCAATACTAGAAACAAATAACAATATTTTTCTTTATTTTTTTATCGTCACGACGTCACTTTCAAAATAAAGAACAAAAAAAAGAACAAAATTTCGCGCCGTCGCGTCTCGTGGATAGCGAGTATTAGAAAATAAATTTCTTTTTCTCTTACCGTTATCTCGGAGATTTTATAGCTTAAATTTTTATTCATATTAAAATTTTCCTATAGGCTTGGCTTGTGTTTTTTTAAAAAAATTGTATTTTCTTTCATTCATTATTTTTTTTTTTTTAATAGGAAAAGTAAGTTTTATTCTTTTGTTTCGTTTTTTTTATGGACGAGAGTGTGTGTGAGAGAAAGAAAATTATATTCAGTCTCTCAATGTCTGGGAGACTAAAAAATTCTGTTTCTTTATCGAAAAAAAAATTCTATTTTACAGACTAAAATCTAAGGAGAGCCTAGAGACTAAATTAATTTCTATGTTAAAATAAAAGAAGAACTACTTGGAACTACTGAAGAATATAGAAGATGAAGAATTTTGACTAAATTTGAAGAAAAAAAAATTACAAATGTAGAAGTTGATTAAAAAAATTAATTAAAAAAAAGATTCGAAAGAAAGTGTAAAAAAAGAAGTTTCCTCGAGCCACAAATAAAATAATTTAGAAAACAACATTTCATGCAAAACACACAAACACACAACACAAAAAAAAAGAACTGGAAAAGGTGGCTCAAAATTCGATGATATGTTATAGCTTTTAAAGATTCTTCATTTCTTTATTTCATACTTTTTTTTAAAATAAATTTAATTTAAAAATTACAGAGATCATTTTCTTGATGGATTGTCGTCGAGACAAAACCGAGAATAGTAAATATGTATATTTTTTTTTCCTATGTTGTACAAAAACAAGTACGCGACAATATTTTATTTTTCTATATATTTTATATAGAAAATGAAAAAAAAGACGGAGATGAAAAGAAAATTAACAAGAATCTGAATGAGAGGGTCGAGGGGGGAATTTAAGTACCCTTTACACAGGGTACATATATTTTTTTATATATATATATAATATATATTTCGCTCTGAATATCTGAAAATTTTTTTTATAAATAGACAATAATTATAGATTAAAAAAAAAACTTTCAGTTTTTACTCGTTTTACAAAAATAAAACAAGAATTCACCCTATCTAAGAGTCGAAGAAGAAAAAAAAAAGAATATTTCCTATCTAATTCAAGCTAAAAATATACGTTCCTTCTAAAACAAAAATTTATTTCGTGTGTCGATCGATGATTCGTTTACTGCGTTCTCCGGGTATTTGAATTTTGATTTTGCTAATATTTTGCGTCGCGATACTTTTTTTTTTCATTTTTACCCAGTCGCAAACTGGACTCTGCAAAAGTCATTCAAACTCAACTCTAAACTGAGAATGTAAAGTTCATATTTAATATTAATTCTAATAATAATAAAGAGTTACAACAATTATAATAATTATAATGACAATAATTATAAGAATTATAATATTGTTATTTTAACTAACAAAAAATTAATCAAGACTGCCGGGCCTTGTTATTAATCTAATTTTGCACACGGAGATCATTTTTTTTTATTCTCGCAAAAAGAATTTTAAGAACAAAGAAATAGAAATCTATTTTTAATAATTAAACTAGTAAAAAAAATGGGGTTGAGAATTTGCTATAAAAAGTTTTTTTAAAATAAAAAAAAAAGTGAATGAAAATTTAAAATGATTTTTTAATCCTGGGAGATTAAAAATGTCAACAAAAAAGCATTCATTCGATTTCATTCAAAGCCCGTGAATAAAAAGAACTTAATTGAATGAATAATTAAATAGTCGTGTAAATAAACTAAAAATAAAATCTCGTCCCTGGGATCTCTATCCAGAGAGTATTTTTCATGTTTGCTTTTGAATGTTTGTCCTCAACGACCTTTCGCCATTGACGGCGAGAAGGTGGAAGAAATGGAAATCATTATGAATTGGTGAAACTAATGTTGGACGTTGTCGACGACGTTGCGATTGTTGATCTTGACAGGGACGATGTTCTTGTCGTTGATGGCCAATTCGCGTTCTTATTCGACGTTCTTGATTCAATACTGGTGATGACACGGCTGTGATTGTTGACGATGATGATGATGACGATGATGATGATGTTGTTGATGATGATGATGATGATAGTGATGATAATTGCTGCGTGTCGTCGATTATTTGATGATTTTGTGGATGTAATGCAAGCCACTGTACTCCAGTTTCTACTCTGTGTCATTTACTGTTCTGCTGTAATGCTGTGTTGATATGCACCCAAAGTTCCTTGTTACATGATTGTGACCTGAAAAATAAGAATTTATTTTTTATCCAGTTAGAGAATGATAAGGACCGAAAAGGATAGAAATTATTGGGTTTAATGTCCTGTTCAGAATTAGAAAGAGAATTCCAGGGACAAAGACCAAGACCACACTGCTTCTTCTTTGGAATTTTAAAAAGAACAAGATCCGCATCTACAATTGATGGATTGCCGACGACATGGTTGATATTTATCAATCAGTTGTGGATGGTACCCTTAAGATTGTTTCTTACCTTTTTATGGACTGTAACCATTCCTTGAATTGTGTGTGTCCCTCTGGTGTTATATTGAAAGCTGCCCGCGCCGCACACACAACACTAGCAAAATCCTCGTAATCAGCAGTTATCAGATGATACAACTTTTGATGCATACACTGAATGTACCTGTATTGAAATAAATTTACTTAATAAACAGGAACAAACAAAATAACACATCGAGAACTTAAAAATCCCAGAGATATATCCCGACATTTTCAATTTTTTCGGATAAATATTAGTTAGGTAAATGTTTGCTTACATTTGCTGGCATTTATGGACAAGTGGTGCCAGAAGAGCGGAGCGTAGGTGTTGAAGAACGAATGTAGGATTATTTCTTGCGAGATAGTGAGCAGACTCGAGGGCAACGTCGTGAAGAACGAAGGGACTGACAATACTGTTCACAGTGCAAATACACAATTGATGGAGGTACTGAGTACCAAGCCTCTTGGAGACTCTCAATAGCCATTTGACATCCTCGCCGTAAGGTGGATTTCTCGCGTATTTTGCCTGCGGTCTATCGTCATGAACACGGCGTGCCAAAGTTTCCAGTGCCAACATTCCCACTCGATAGGCGGAAACAAGTGCCCTAAATTGTTGCGATGTGAACGGTTGACTCTGTCTATGAACCTGAAATATAATTCCTTTATTTTCCAAAGTTCTATCAAGTATAGAAATCAAAATTGGAAGGAATTTTTGCAATTTTTACCTGAGATTGGGCTCTGACGGTCGAAATAATTGGCTGAGCTTGAACTAACGTTGGTCCTGGTATTCCATTTTGGCCAGGGATGGACTGAACACTCGTTTGAACCTAGAATTTCAAAAGAAAGAAAGATTAGCCAAGGGGGAAGTAATTTCCCTTTCCCTAAGGTATCGAAATTTTAGACAAATTAGGTAAGTTGGAAATTTAGGAATGACTTACATTAACTGGCATTGGTTGCTGCATAGTAAACATGTGATGAGTTCCAGGCGGTGGATTGACATTGACGGTTGTCACTGTAGGCTGGGGAGCGTAATACTGCGGCACGGGTGGCGGTTGCGTTGGCTGTGGGGGATGATGATGTTGAGGATGTTGCGGATGTCCTGGATGCGGTGGGAATGCTGTGTGATACATCTGCATATGTGGCGGAGGTGGTAATGCAACCCGATGCGGAGGCATTGGACCCGGAAACGCAGGCATTGAATGATGCGGATGTATAAAATTGTATGGTCCCACAGCGTATGGCATTGCAACTTCTTGAGAATAATATTTTTTAAATTTCCAAATCACAGCATATAGTTAAGTTAAGTTATAGTACAGTTAAGTTAAGGTTTTATTTACTCCAAACAGTGAAGAAAACATTTAGCAAAACATAGTGATAATTACTGTGAACTTACCTAGAGGGGCCAGTGTAGTTATCGTTGGATGAGGATAAGGTAGAGGAGGAGGAGGTTGTGCACTGGTGACAACAACTGTTTGTGTCGGACCCGACATGATTTGACCAGTGGTTATATCAACCGGTGGTCCCGACTCCACCATTAGTGCTCCATTTGGATCCAACTGAAGGGGATCATGAGGAATCTCGTCCTGCTGCTCTCCACCAGGTGTATGCTACACAGAAATTTATATTTTCACTAATTATACATAATCCCTAATAATACATAATCTAATAATAATAATCCCTAATTGAAGTGTACCTTTGATCGATTTGAAAAGAGGAACTTAATAATTTATTCCAAACTTACCCTGAGGTACAACTCGTACCAGTACTTGGCCACTTGGAAAAGTACTTCCGGATACACGCCTCCTTTCTTTGCTGTATTTTCAACCGTGATGCAAGCCTTTTCCAGCATCTCTTCGCCTTGTTCCTTGCACTAAAAGAAAATCCCCATTAAACAGTCTCCTAACTTTATAAACAAATTATTTCTTTCCCAAAGTAACTATTTTCACAATGAGACTAATTTAACGAACAGAAGTCATACCTGCAAGATGGCTCTTTGTATTTCGTTGGGATTCAGCGCATGACAGTGCGAGAGGCATGAGAGTGCAAGTTCCGCGGCGGCTTTCACAATATTGTGATCACTTCCACGTGATGTTTTATCAGCGATACTAACTGCCTCAGGCGGTGTCAAATGACCCTCCCAACTGTCAATAAGAAAACAAATTGCTGGCGTTCCAATTTCCATCGCCTGACCTGTGATCCATGAGACATGACTCGAGTACGTTCGGCTAATCCAGTTAAGACTGACGCAATTGTGAAGACCGAGGGCATAAAGACCCAACTGGAAGGCACACATATGAAGTGCCCGATGAGGCACATGATGATTTTGACTTGTTGAAACTTGCGTGAACAACGATGTCAAACTACTGCCACCGGCTTTAGCGAGAACAGTTTTTGCCAATTCGAACATAAAATGTGCTCCCGCCTCTGACGGTTGATTTGGTATCGATGGCTTCGGAATTGATGCTCTCTTGTTTTTGTATCTAAATAGAATTTTTTGTTATTATATTGAATCTCTCTTGAATTAAAATTATGTCCGGATGTGGACAGAATTTCAATTTTCCGTTTGGAAAATTACCTAGGCTCCTTTGTTCTTGAAGGCAACGGCTGCTGGGGTGTTTGCGGCTGAACAGTCATCGCACTTATTCCGGCTTCGAGTTCTGCGCTCGTGCTACTGTGTGGTCGACTGGATGTTCCGGCAATTCCATCAGTCGAACTATTTGCCTCTGCTCCAGTCAAAGGTGACGAGCAGGACTTTTCCCTTCTGAAGTCCGCCAACTGTTTCAAGAAGAATAAATATCGAATGTTCATCATTGGAATATCAAATAAAATTTCAGATGGTCGAGGGGACCCCTATGTACATCAAATGAGGAGCTCAATCTAAGAAGTCTCTCTAAAGAATTTTCCAGCTCTGCAGGAGACTGGTTCCTTAGGGAGAAGTAGATTCTAAGATCCAGGTCCTCATTTGTTCAGTGCAAATCGATCTGAATATTTTGGAAACTGATTTTAGATCATCTGATTTGTGAGCCGGTTATTAAAAACTCAATAGTCTTGCGATTACATTTCAACAATTCTCCAAAACGTTAGTATTCTATTTACGAATAGATCCAAACTGAACTCAATTTCAAGAATCATTTGAAATGCAACCAGACCAAAAGAAGTAATTTTAATTCATCTGATTTGTGAGCCGGTTATTAGAAGTTTACTAACTCTGCACTTTTGTTTTAATAATTCTCCAAAGCATCAGTATTTTATTTACGAAACGATTCAGAAAACCAATTTTAAAAATCGGGACCCAATTCTAAACCTAAATACAAACCTGGCTTCTGGTGGGAGGATTCGAACTATAGTAACTGCTGACAATCGGAGTTTTGATCAGTTGATGTACTTCACGATCCAAAAGTTTGTCCATTATCTTGGCAACTTTTTTCGGTTCGTCCTTATAGTGAACCAAAAGAGTAATTGCCAAATCACCTCTGTAAAATTATAATTTAGATTATATTCCAAAATGAAAACGTAACGAATAATTATGAACAATATAATGAAGACAAAGTAGAAAAGAATTTGTAATTTTGGAAATTACCTTTGACGTCGAGTTCCCTCGCAAAGAAGAGGATGATCTGCCTCGCTGACATTAGCCTTAAGTCCAAGAGCGGCAACCGCTGCTTCGAACCCGAGATTCTCGTCAACGCCTGTGGGCAGTTTCAGTCCTGCGAATCATTCCCCAATTTTTTAACTTTTTTTTTGCTAAATATTATTTAAACTTAACACCTTTTACTCTGAAATTATTAGTTTCATCTACTGCTATTACTCTTTATCTAATTTATCTTTTCTTCTCAGCAAACATTTTTCAAAAGAAACACTAGACAAATTTTAATAACTGAGAATTATTTATTGCATTTAAATTAAGAATTTTAATTTTTCAAATATGACATATTAAAATTGTAATGGGACAATAAATTAAAAATCATACTTGGAGAATTGAGTGCGTCGAAAATAAAGCTGGCGAGCATAATCGGAAGGAGTGCGTGTCCTCTCGATCGAAGAACACCGTCTCGCAATTGTTTTGCTCTTTGTTTGACCATCATCAATTCTGTAGGTCCCAGTGGAATTCTTTTCAATAGACCCACGAGTTCGCTTTCTTGATGCGCTAATTTTACCTGGTGAGGAAAATTAAAAAATTAAAAAACTGACACTTTTTTGGGTGTATTTATTAGATCTATGGGAGAAAAATTGTTAACTAGCTTTTCGGAGAA
The DNA here is from genome assembly GCA_032872475.1 of Leptopilina myrica (nomen nudum). NCBI lineage: Eukaryota > Metazoa > Arthropoda > Insecta > Hymenoptera > Figitidae > Leptopilina > Leptopilina myrica (nomen nudum). The sequence goes on from CM065461.1 coordinate 35,895,709, forward strand.
CATGTAAATAATAACTACCTCCAATGGTTTGGTACTCGCTGGCGGTCTCGCCATTTCCAAGCCGAATAATCCAACGCGGAATGCTAAATTATGATGCTCTGGATTCTCTGCAAGAACTGTGCAAAGAAATCCACACTTGGCCAAAGTTGCAGACGCCAAACAGGTGAGTTTATGGGATGCAGGATTGACTTGTTGCTGAAATAATATTTTTCAGTATTTATTGGGTTCGTTGTATTGATAGGGCAAATTGTTGAAGTACAAAATACCTTCTTTCGCTTGCCCTTAACTGGCATTGGAGGCACTTCGATCATGAGATCAGGTGGACTGGCGAGAAGTTCTTCGGCCAATTTAATTCCGAGAATGCAGGCCTCACGTGTATTACCGTGTGCGTAGAGACCTTCGGCTCGGGCAAAAAGTATATCCCACGGGTCTTCTGTTTTTTTAAGATTACCTAAAACGTTACTAGTATTCGCGGAAGTCGCGCCATGTGATTCACTTTTTGTTTCTTTACTAGTGCCAGTGCCATTATTGACAGCGGCTTTTGGATCGTAATAATATACATTGTATTCGTCGCCGGATGGACTGTCACTACTTGACGATGAGCTCTCATCCTTGGACGGCCTCCTTGATGGATCCTTCTCTTGATCCGATTCCTGTTCACTTTTAGAACTGCCCGCTTTAGCTAATACGGAACATGATGCTTCTAAGAAGTCCACCACACCCGTTGTCCTATTATTACACTTCACTTCGCACGGCGCTTTGTTACTACAACTATCACTACTATCACTATGCGTCTCGGACGAGGCGTTTGAGCGATGCTTGTCCAAGCCTTGAGCGTTCTTCAAACTAGCATTGCTATTCGATGACGATTCACTGCCACCGCCCTCCTAAAATAATACCAAATCGAATTTAGTCTTGCTCCCAAAGTTCTCAATTGTTAAGGTTTGCGAAAGATCCTCCGATTATCACTTACCTGTGAATCAGTGTCACCGCAATTATTAATTTGGCCACAACCTCTTCTAACTAAGACAACTGGAGGCTCTGAAATGTCATTCATATCCCCATCATTTTCGCAGAAGCCTTCAGAACTGTCACTGCTTCGATTTCCATCACCACCGCCAATCCGTGAACACAAAGTAGGAAATTCACGAGGGTTTAATCTTCGTCTATCCGTATAACTAAATTCAACGAGGCCAAGGCTTAAAGGCCGCCTGCTATGGTGATGAGAAGTTGGTGGCTGACAATTCAAAACTGCAGCACTTGAATTAACCTGCAAATGAAGATAAGTTAATGTTTTGGAAATAAAAGTACGTCCACTATCGTTTTTGATGTACAAGGGATCCAGAGAAAAATTTTTAGATCATCTGATTTGTGAGCCGGTTATTAGAAAGTTACTAGTTATGCACTTCCGTTTTAACAATCCTTTAAAACAGGATTCTTTTTCGAATATACGGAAACTAAAATTGCTCATGATGTAATGATTAAAAATAGTTAGAAAAATAATTTTTTGCAAGTAGAATAAAGTCTTGTTACAATATTTATTTCTTCTTTGATACGTTTTAATTACGATGTAAGTTTACCTGATTCACTTCTGTTCTGGTGTCACCAACATGTCTAAAGCAAGTGAATGGACAATGATACATAGGATTGCTTTCCGCAGTGTAAGTTATACCAGGTAAAGTATATTCTTCCCAATCTAGATAACAAGCTTCTATAGCAGGCCTGAACCCTGTGAAGACTTCAAGATCAGTTTTCAACGAATCCTTCTGTCCACCTCCATTATTTCTGTTGTGTGAATTATGCGAAACAGAACTGCCGCGACTCTTCATTACCTAAAATGTTTTAATTATACTCATCTTATCATAAATATTCCACGATAATCACAAAATAGAACTTTATTAATTGTTTCCAAATACAAATTTTTACAAAAAATGTAATTCTTTTGTTTCGTTTTGATTGAAAATTGTTTAATAAATACTATTTTTCTATGATTACGAAATGATAAATTATTGGTTTAAAGACAGGTTCAAACTGATAAGTGACAATCGATATTATGATAAATGAACCCGTTGAGTTCTATAAGCGATTGCCATTAACACTCATCATCATTACCTTCAACCTTCGACGTACCTTCTCGATGATCTTCATGTGCCAGGCAGCAAATTGACCGTGAAGCATGTCGCGCTCAGAGGGTGAAAGGCCCGGATTCAATGCGGCGAGCCTCCATAGTACAACAATTTCGTCACAAAGTGATGAGCAAGCATGTTGCGAGGCATGAGCATTACTGTTCATATTGGCGTGTTTTCCATTACCATGACTCGTGCCATTCAGTAATGCCACCTTTGTGTTGAACCACCAGACGAGGATTTGTTCACAGGCCATACATTCCTCGGTGATAATTTCAAGAAGAGGTATTGCATTTCTATCGGTCCTCTTGAACATTTCACGAACAATTGAGAGAAGATTCCACATGCCTTCCGGTTCGCGACCACGTAATGGCCGTAGTAAAGAGGACCATTCCGCCGCTGCAGGCGGTGCAGTGTTACTTAAATAATTCACATCACTGAAAGCAACAAACATTTACTTCTTCTTTTTCTATTCGAAATATTTAATGCAAATATTTCCATTATCAACAACAATCTTTAATTCAGTTGAGAGATCTAAATGAAATATATTTAGTTCATCTGATGTGTGAGCCGGTTAATACAAAAATGTAGATCATATGCAATTCCATTTTAACAATCCTCAAAATCGTAAGGATTAATGTTGTACTAGAAACTTTAATTGTAAACATTTTTATAACAGACATTTTCCATTCTGTTAAGGGATTTAAAAAAATAAATTTCAAATCATCTGATTTGTGATTATGCAATTCATTTCAACAATCCTTAAAATCATTAAGATTAATGTTGTATTAGAAACTTTTATTGTAAATATTTCTATCACAACAAATATTTACTATTCATTTAAGAGATTTAAAATAAAATTTAGATCATCTGATTTGTGAGCCGGTTACTGAAACTTATTAATTACGAATTCTATTTCACCTTTCAATCAATGCCATTTAATTTAAGTAAGGGAAAAGTTGGGGAAAGCACAAGCCACAGCTTTATTTGAACTAAAACAACTAAAAGAAAGAATTTCATATCATCTGATTTGTGAACCGGTTATTGGAAACCTCAAAAACATTAGAAACTTATGCGGTATTACTTTAATAATTCACATCACTAAAAGCAAAAATAAGTATTTTACTTCAATTCATAATTCTAATTAACTAGAACGTGCATAATCCGTTTTGTGGAAAATTAAGGTGCAATTAAAAAATATTTAATATATTTATTTATTCGCACCGCTGACTATCTATAATCCGTAAATAAAATTAGGTAATAATAAATTCCAGAGTTGCAATTGTATATAAAAATATAAAAATTATAAAACACTTTTTAAAATGTTGAAATATTGAAAAACGTAATAGATTGCGTTGCCGGTGGTATAAAATTTTCAGTAGATTAATCCGATTTTAGTCAGCCTCTCATTTGAAAACTGGAATCCGTACACGTATCAACGTGGGATTATGTCGTCTATAGATAAAATTGACTAATGCCTTTGAATTTTTAAAACGAGTTTAATATTAACATCATTTAATTTTGCTTTTGAGTTCCCTTTTCAATTTCCGTGGAGTAAAATCGGATTTTAATATTGAGCTTCCTTAATAAGTTTATCAAGCAGTGTTTTGAATTATTTTTTCAGTACTTTATTATAACATTAACAGACAGAAATAGAAAAAAAATCTAAAATAAAATGAGGATATATTGCGCAAATGAGATAAAGAGAGATATTTTTTTGACATTTATTGGGAAGAGAGGAGGAAACAGATGCGCTAGATTGATATAGAGTAATTTTCATCTGTTGCAATAAGTAATTTAGTTTGAAAAATAGGAATAACTCACCTAAAAACTATAGGCGCTGGTACGCAAAATTTGATCAATATTTTTTTGATGTTGTCGTGGAGTGTTTTCTCGTCTAGGTACCAGGAGGTTTGATCGTGTGCGGATGCTCCTGCCGTTGGATCTGGTGCACCACAGTAACTGTTGATTGCACTCGGTTGGGCTGACAATAATTCATCCAGTAGTCGCTGTGCAGTCGGCAAAATTTGTTGCGGTAATTCACTGATGAGATACTGTGCAAATTTCTGCAACTGATCACGCTGCAATCTCGAAAGTGATTCACTTACTGGAGCTCTCAAGCAAACTTGTGTTGGCTGCAACAAGACATTTTCTATAATTAATTTAAACCCCTAGATACAACTACAACATTCTAAAAGTTTCTTTTTATCTTAATATTTTTAGGGATCATTCTTTAGAAACAGATAAATCTTCTAAAGAAGATGGCTCCTTCAAAACATTATGGTTTTTTAAAAATTAAAATAATTATTAAACCAATGTAAATCATTTTTACCATGTGTATCCTGTGTAAACAAACAGCAACCACGTGCGAACACCAATAAGCAGTGGAATTACAGGTGCAATTACAAGATGTGATTCTTCGACGATCAAATGTCACGGCGACATTATATTGGGCCTTGTTTCCACTTGAAGTCGATAGTATTGGAACGTTTACACTGGCACTTAGGTGGAAACCTATAAATAAAGTGAACAAAAGTGAAAATTATATTTTGCAATAATTTAAATCGAAAATTGATTTTTATAATTTCTTTTCTTCCGTTAATTTTAAATTTTCAAACGTCAAAATATCTAGTTGAACGAACCGATTAGGAGTAATTAGGTCATGGAAATGTATTTTAAAAAAATATTGTCTTTAGAGACCAAGTAATGAGTCTCATTTTGCTCGACTCTCTTGAAACGAGAAATAATTCTCAGATATCTTTTTATCGATTTAAACTTTACTTTGCGCTCTACTGAATAAAAAAGACTAAATTAAAAAGAATAAAGAAAATGAGGACGTTGCAAAGTCTGCAAGAACAAAAACGGAGAAGATGTATCATTTAGTTGAGAAAGAAGAAAAAGGAGAGCAAAAGAACAAATCTTTTTTGTCGTTAAGAAAATCTTTTTGTCTTCGACTTCTATCGTAGACATAATTTTACAAAGGATATCTAAGAAATTATACATATATAATTTGAAATTGGAGATTTCCTAAAAGTGTAACACAAGTGCAACACTCGTATAAGTTAGGATCTACAGATACTGTGTTACAATCCGAAATCATCACGAGCGATTTTTGCCTTGAAAAAGTATGTAACATCACAGATAATCTGTGATTGGCATGAGGCACTCAATTCTATTCTCTTAACTGTAGCAGGCACAACAAGATAGACAATGTCCAGAATGCTAGAAGAATGGTACCCAATGAAATGGTTACCTAAAATGTCTAAAATTTTGATAAGTTTCGGACAGGGAGAATATAAGCCACAACTTTATTTAAACTTGTGCCTCTAAACGAAAGCATCATCACTATTAGTTCATCTGATTTGTGAGCCGGTTATTAAAAAATTTACTAATTATGCAATTCTGTAAAAAATCATAATCATCCAGATTCTCTAAGACCACTTCCCACAAATAAAAATTCTATTCATCCTCTAAACAAATAATTTTTATTGTACTCTCGCGAAATAAAAAAAACCTTCCAAACATCAAAAGAAGAAATATTCCCTTCTATAGAAGCAATAAAATAAATAAATACGATGAGAAAAAAGAAAACGATTCAATTGAAATATCTCTCAAGCTCAGCTTTTCGCCAAGGAAAAGTACCGAGCAGTTTACATCGAACAAGATCCTTTTTCAGCGAGCAGAGAGAAAATATGACGAAACCACAAATGGCCTTAAGGTCAGGAAGGATTGTACCTGTTGTTTTTTTTCTCTTTTTCTTTATTCAACCACAAAAGCATACCTTCTCTTATTGTGTGTGCCACATTTCTCCAACTATATTCCGCCCTCTCCTTCCTCTACAGAAAATAAAAATAGAAAGCTGTTGAAAGCTCGAAAACTCTAAAAATCTTTTTTTTTAAAGAAAAGGAAAAAAACGAAATAATAAAGAAAAGTGACTGACTCGCTAATTTAAAATCAGATCTTTTTCAAATCCTTTGGAAAATTTTCTCTCAGTTGGCAATAATGAAATTCCCATGTAGCTTTGAATGTCAGGATGGTTCGAACTTGAATGCGAAATTTGAATAGTGTCTGTAGCTCCAGTGAAGCGAATATTCAGAACGTGCATGAAATTTTAATGATCTTGTCAAATTCAAAATCCTATAAAGGGAATGAAACCATGCTAAATTTTGTACTTCTACGATAAAAGCACTTTTACCCCCCATTTCTCATTTTTCTCAAACAATATAAATTGATATGTAAAATTATTTTCTTACTCCAAATTGAATTTTTTCCTTTAAGTTATTCTCTATTTAAGTTATCCCTTATTTTCTAATTTCTCTAATTTATTCAAATGCATAATTAGAACGATTAGGGAAAAATCGAAATAGACAAATTGTTTCGTTAAATTAATTTTAAAAAAGCGAAAGAAAATTTACACGTGAATTACTAGAACGAAAATAAAAAAAAATACGTGCGCTTGAAAGAAAATGATACAATTTTATTTTCTATTGTAAACTTTTCATTTATTACAAAATGTATGAACTTCTATCAAGAAGAATAAGGTATAAGGAAAAAAAATCCCTTCATTTTCCATGAGTAAAAAGTAATACATATTTCTATTTTATGAGACAAACTGAATATCTTACGCCTCAGTTCTGTTGCATATTTAAATAAAATATGTCGAGTTTCTCCACGAACGTGGTAGATTTTTTTTTATCTCAGTAAACATGCAGCTGACACAGGAAAGCATACTGCTCTCTCTCTGCAGCAGCATTTTCCATTTCTATCCTCCTTTTTTTTGCATTTTTACTATTATTTCTGATATTCTAGGTATCTCTGAAGAATAAATAACGCTAAAGTGAATTGAAATTTTCCAATTTTTTCCATAAAAATTTCCAGTAGTCCTTCTCTTTTTACATTCCCATTTTTTTTATTAATATCGACAAATATATTTTTTGTTAAACTCTATTAAATTCCTTTCTCCATTCAGGCAGCATTTCGTCCATGGAATTCACAGTGAATACTAAATGTTCAATTAATTATCGATTTCATCATAACATTTTATTGACAAAGGGAGTTTTTACATTCTCATTTTTTAATACTAAAGGGAGAAAGAATTTGTAATTTTTTTCAAATACAGGGAAATATGCTTTGTATTATTTTAATTTTGCAATCACAGATGGATTGATGGTAATGCTGTGGTAAAATTTGTAATAATGGGATGAAATTAAATGATGGATTTTTGAAAATTTATTTACCAATTTGAAGGGGGTCTTTGACACATTTTGACCGATGGAGGTGTTCGCCACGTTGAAATTCTTCGGCGCTTCCATTCGCCAAACAGGAATAAAGTCGAATGTCCTCCTCGTTGTCGGGAAAACTCCAAAACGCTATCCTGAGTTGAAGTTGTTCCGGAACTGGTGGATAGACATGCTCCACCAGTTCGAAGGGAATATGCGAGGCGACACATCGTGCCGAAAGTTCGCAGAGTGTCAGTACATTCTGTCCATCTGAAATTTGAATAAACAAAGAAATATTAAATCAAAGTAATTTTTGGGAAATCATCACAAAGTATTTTGTGTTTATAAAATAATGTTTTGTAACTGAATCCTTATTTTGTTGGAATCAAAGACTTCATCTAGGTAGCAGGTACCAAATATGATCATCTGTGTTTGTTAACCTTTCTTTGTTTTACGAGGGAAGTTGGAAATCTGCTGATTATCAGATACCTGAAAGTTAAGTGGAGATGAACATCGAGCCACTACGAGTGTAGCTTCAGCTAAAACAAGTTAGCCATCTTTTTCTATTTTGACAGTCTAGAAAATGCCTTCAAGTTTGTTAGTCCAGAAGTCAATACCAAATCAACTTCGGGTCAGTTCAGCAATCGCCACCAAGTTAACTAGTCGTGTACTGTCATCAAGTTTGTTCTCTGCCTCCAGTTCAGAAAATCTTTTCCACTAACTAATGGAAGAGGAACAAATTCATTCAAGGAGATAATTTCTACTACGCAGCACATTTCTATTTTTCTAAGGACTGCATTACTTCGACATCAACGTCAAATAAATAATTCGGTCACTTATAAGCTGAGGGGTGCACACCTAATTTACATTCGACACCTGGACTCCAAACCTTTCACTTTGGTTGGACCGAAAACAATTCAAGGGAAATCTACTGCATTTTCTGTTTCCGCTAGACAACGTCATTTCTTCGACCTCACACTGAAGGAGCTATCGCTTGTTGGGTCTACGACTCTAAGAATAATTTTAAAACCTGAACCACTACTTATAAATTTCGTCCCTATTTAAATTCTTCATTCATTCAACAAAGTTCTAATTTTGTTTCAATGCTCCTAAAGACATTTTGATCTACTCTTTCTCTCTGATTCTAATTGTAAACGATTCAAATAAAAATAAATAAAAACTTTGTTTCAATGTTCCTGCAGACATTTGGATCTACTGTTTCTCTCTGATTCTAATTGTAAAGGATTCAAATGAAAATTTTGTATCAATGCTCCTGAAGACATTTGGATCTACTCTTTCTCTCTGATTCTAATTGTAAACAATTCAAATAAAAATAAATAAAAACTTTGTTTCAATGTTCCTGCAGACATTTGGATCTATTGTTTCTCTATGATTCTAATTGTAAAGGATTCAAATAAAAATTTTGTATCAATGCTCCTGAAGACATTTCGATCTACTCTTTCTCTCTGATTCTAATTGTGAACGATTCAAATAAAAACTTTAATAATATTGTAATTTAACTGAAAATTTTTCTTCAAATCTTTCTTCAAACCTTTAGAGGGGATTATAAATCATCTCTCTATAAAAACAAAAGTATTTCAGAAAACCTTTCCGTCTACTTTACATTAGACTTGTAAATCCAGTGATAGTATAAATTTTCCGAATAAAAAATCAACATCGAAAAAAATTCCCCATTTTACGTAATGCAGTAGTAAAGTTTATAAGAGAAGGAGAAAAAAAATGCAGAACAATCCATAAATCGTGACACTTTAGAGGGCGTATCGGTCACAGTATCGTTCTCAGCTTTTTTTGTCCGAAGTCCGCGTATATGTATCAACATTTTTCTTTTTTTTCCAGCAAAGGAGCATGGGATACGGAAAAGGGAACTCGGTATCTGCCTTCGAATATATGTATTCGTCAGATTCCGTATCACCACGCTACCATGCATTTATCGTTTCAATACAAGGGGACCGGTTATGTTCTTTATGCTTTATCTGCAGTTAGTTTGCTAGTACCTCAATTAAAATGCTAACACACAGTATTATACTATCTTTGTTTCTTGGCTAATAAAGTCAATCGTATGTAAAACAATCAGTACTTTGTCTGATTCTTGAGATTATACGACCACGATTAAATTTCTCCGCATGGATAATAACTTTTCTCTTTTTATTCGAGAAGCACTATAAAAAGGACGAATATGGATCGTAAAAATAGCATCTTTAAAAAAAGTAGTAAATTTTTACACACACTTGAAGTAAAATGTTTTAGAGGAATTTTGTTTTTTTTTGGCTAAATCAAAACAATTTGTTTCTACTTTTGTCCAGACTTTTTTTTCCAAAGGTAATTATTAATTTTTTAATTTTGACAATGTGAATCAAATCGATTTAAAGTATTTTTTTTCGAAAAGCATATTAAAAAGCTAGGAGACCCCCTGGAGGAGCATAAAATACCGGAAATCGATTTTCAGCTTGAAGAGTGAAGCGGAAACGTGATCTCATTCGTCTGGGTGCTGCTTTCGATTTGCGCGGACGATTTTCAATCGCATAAATTTCCATGTCGCCAAAACGCACTCCGACATTGCACACACACGCTCGTTTATACGAATTTCGCGGGCGAAAACGTCATCGTGACGGTTCGTATTAATGCGAGATTTGCATAAAGTGGATTACGCCTGCTAACTCGTATATGTCAACTAAAAATAGAAAGAAAATAAAAACCTCCCCAGCGTAGATGCAAAGAAAATCAAAATGTTGAAGAGAGAGAGAGATTTTTGCTTAATAAAACGCAGGGAAAAAAATAGAAGCAAAAAAAAAATACAGGTGCAATAGAAAAATTTGTGCACTCACTCGTTTGGCTAACGTATAATTCTTGAAAAATAATGCGTCCCAAGGAAGAAATAACATTCGAATCGTTTATTTTTGTTTGCTCATACTCTTCCTTTTTTTTATATTCTTTTTCTGAAAACGTACATGTACTTTAATCTCGCTTGCGAACTTCCCTGGTATCGGACGCCTGGGACAATATTTATTTTTCTCTACTCTGGAGAAATAAAGCTCTTTTATGATACATCACTAAAAATTTTATTAATTCTCTCAGTTTGATGTAAAAAAATATTTCTTAAATAAATGACAATAATTAATAACTAACTTTTGTGTAATTTCATTCTCCACTCGAGGTGAGAGAAAAATATTTTGTTTTTAAACGAATTAAAAAAAAGAAACTTAAAAAAATATATTTACAAATAAATAAAAAAAGGAGAATTAGTACAGACAATATTTGTCCGCGTTCGTAAAATTCGTTTTTCATTAAATCGAAATTCACGATGCAAACCGAGTTTTCCGAATTTTATGATTATAGTTTCGCCAATATTAACGGAAATGACGTTTCTAGCGATGAAATGTACACGGATATTCGAGCACAAATACACCATGTTTATTTACTCGGTAATTATTAAGTCTTTTATTCAATTTACCACTCCACGTAATATTGTATACCTTCATAAAAAAAATACATTTCGTCTGTTCAATTTAATTCTTTTGATTAAATCAACATTTTTTTACACAAATGGCCAGTCATGTTGAATAAAAAATATAAATAGAAACAAAAATATTTTTTATTCAAAAAAGAAAATAGTATTAAATTCGTATTTAACGATGCTAAAAAACCCCTGAGTGGTAAATTTTGGACAAAAATAAAAGTTTTGAAAACAATTTTTCTGTACTAAACCTACTATTTTGAATTTTATAAAATAGTTTTCAACGATATTATATATTTAATCGGTTTCAGTGACCTTGGTAACACACAAATAATATGTTTGAGAAAAAATTAAGAACTTTTTGCAAAACTGTCTGCCATTTTGGATTTTCGCAAACGAATATTCATTGTACGCCTGCGCAGTAAAGTCGCGCATCATTCGTACTTGCGCAAAAGCGATAGTTTTAATATTGTCATGCGCAGTAAAATTGTGCGCCACGTACGCCTGCGCAGTAATGCTAATTACAATAAATACCTGCGCAGTAAAATTGTGCGCCACGTACGCCTGCGTAGTAATGCTAATTACAATAAAAACCTGCGCAGTAAAGTTTTTCATCGTTAGCAAATTACGACACAATTAATGAAAGTAAAAATAATGTAAAACAAATAAAAATTCCATGAAAAAATAGAATTAAAAACGAAAATATTGAATTGAATGTTCGCAAAAAATTCTACTCTCACTTTAAATAACCAGTGTTAGAAAAAAAATCTAAAAACTCCACCAAAAAAAAAGAGAAAATAATCCACAGACAATATATATTCAAATTGAGTTTTTCGGTTGAACATAACAATTTAATTTAAGTGTTGTGATAAATTGTCGAACGGTGATACTCGCGCAATAATTGGTGCATTGAACCCTGTAATTTTTTTTTCCTCCTCTTATATTTTGTCCTCTTCTCTCACTCACTCACTCACTCTTCTTTTTCTGTCTCTTTTTTTTCTCTTTCATTCTTTTTATATTCAGAGCAATTGATCGCCCGCGTACGTCAGAATTTATAATAGGTACTGAATTTTCCGCTCTCCCTCTTGAAAAGGATCACTGTACTGAAATTAAATTTGCGTTTAACGTCCACCCGCCTGACACGCCATGCTAACTCGCGAGAGAGTTTGGTCACGACAGAGTTTTTAAACGTTGCCAGTATATGGCGATAAAGTCGAGGCATTACGTTCCGTGGCAAATAAACGCTCAAACCCATTAGAGCACAATAGAGGTGGGGCTTTAAGCTGAATATATATATATATATATGCATTAATATTTGAATTTAATTTCTGAGAATGACATATTTTATACTTGTGAATATTAAATATTCACCATTTTTTTCTATTATCGTCAATAATGTATGATTTGAGAATTTTTAAATACTTTGTTATTGTAAATTATTTTTCAACTAGCAAAACAAAACGCGCCCTCGTGAAATTTTCTTTTCCATTTTAACTTTCAAAATTTGCTTTCACAAATCTAATAAAAATTCTTAATTTCTTAAAAAATATAATTTTTCTTACGGTCTTTCATTAAATGTAATTATTTGAACAATTCGTATAGTAAATTTCAAAACATTTCTAACAGCAACTTGAATCAAAATTCAAAATTTATTTCAATAAAAGTTGGCAAAATTTTCAATTGTTTCAATTTTTTAAAATTATTTTCGGAAATAGAAGTATTTTTAAAAAAAATTAGTTTCATTTTTTTGAAGAAACAATTTTACGGAATTAATGAATTAAATTTTTCAAAACTTTAATATTCTTTGTTAAACAAAAATTCAAAAACATATTCATATCTATTTTTCCCAAAGAAATAAAATTTCAAATATAATTTCAATAAAAAACCTCATGAAATATATTTATTTCTAAAATTTTCAACTGTAATTCATCCAAAATTCTTTTTTTTAGAATTTTTGAATAAAATTATTATTTATTTTATTATTTTTAATTTTTAAAATTTAATTAGTTCCTAAAATTCCTGTTATAACGGTTTAAATCTTTTATTATTTTTTAAAATGTTAACTGAAATTTTTGTTAAATCAATTCCTATCAGAGTTCAACAACGAGAATTGAATTATTTAAATTGAATAATTTTTGTAAATTCACAAAATGATATAATTTTTAAAATTATAAATATATTTGAGAACAATTTTTAAAGAGGGAAAAATAAAATTCTTTAAAATATAAAATTTTACGGAATTTCCAATTGTTTCAATTTATCAGAATTATTATTGTGAATTCAAGTAACTTTTTCTGTAAAAAATTTTAATTACTACTTTTCCAAAAACCTAATTTTTTAAAAATTTCTAAATTAAATTTTTCAAATTTTAATAACTTTCGTAAAATGAATATTTAACTGATTATTGTTCTTTACTTGCTGAAAATTTCAAAATACTTGAAAATTTGAACTGCAAGTCTTTCAAAATTCAATTAATTTTCTATATTTTGTTAATAATATTTTTCAAAATTTAATTTGTATTTCATATTCTATTTTTTATTTATGTTTACATTTCCCCCTTTTTTATTTAAAATTTATTTTTTTATTCTTTATTTCGAGCTTTATTTTATTTAAGATGAAATTATTTTCTGCAAAAAAGGGAAAAATTAATGTTAATTTTTTGTTTAGCAAATTTTTTTTTCCTGTATCATTCTTTGCGAACGAGGAAATTTATTCTCTCTCTTCCTCTCTTCCTCTCTCTTAACATATTTTAGATTATATTAGGTTAATCAACCACGTTCAGTTACGTTCAGTAGAAACATTTCAAACCAACCCCTCGGAAAGTTCATTAGAGGAGTAGCAGACGGAGGCAAATTGGGCTTTCTCATCGGTAGTCGTCTGGGTCCGGAGATATTAATAAAGTTATCGACGTCGAGTAATAACGTCATTTATTACCAAAGATCAACTCTCTTACCCACCTTCATTCATTTTATTCATTCAATTCCTTCATTCATGATGATTGACAGCGCAAATAAATAGACGCATCATTCAATTATATGGGAAAATGTTGCTTTCAATAATCAAATTATTTATATACATAAAAATACTTTCTTCAAAACATTTTACTTTTTCCCTATATGTTTAAAAAATTGGAAAAAGAATGAATTTTCACAAAGTAAGAAGTTCCTGGGAAAATAATCTTACATTTTTTTGACAAATTTGAAGGAAAACTTATCTATTGGATTTTAAATAGAAAATAAAAATCTAACAACCGCCATTTTGAATTTTGAAAATTGGACACTGTATTCGAAATTTACGACCTCAGAAACCCCCGACGTCGGTTTTTTCAAATCAAAAATGGCGGATCCAATATGGCGGACACTTTTTTTAAAAAAGTCGTTATTTTCCTTTAAAACTTGTTCTTCGGAGGATTTTTGAGGTTTCTGAAACCAAATCTGACTTTTATTTTGCAAAATTCAAGATGGCTGACATTTTTTAAAAAAAATTATTGATTTTTGTCCGTATCTTCGTCCTCGTGGGTTTCTTTTTATTTCTGAATACGAATGTGACACTAGATTTTCCAAATTTAAAATAACGGATCCAATATGGCGGAAGATTTAATTTAAAGAAATTTTATTTTCGTTCTAGGAAATAAAATACTTTCTGTGAATGCTAATGAATTAAATGTTTTTTCTCAAATTAATAAATAAATACACTCTTTTTCAAATTCTTCGAAACGAATTTTGTATCCAATCTTTTTACCGCACCATTATTAATTTATTATTCTTATTTTATTAATTTTCCTTCATTATTGTAGTAAATTTTTCATGTAAAGCGCATATGTATATATACATTATAAAATGAAGGGGAATGATTTGTATATATACATATATTCATCAAGCTAAATCGCATTATTCTCTGCGAAATACACTTTAGTCAGTATGATGCACCACCTGGTACCTTTAGAATGAAAGTCATAAATTTATGAAGTGCACATCTTCAATATATACTCTCTCATGCCAAAGTGTAGTCTGGAGAGATTTTGTTCGTGAAAAATCTTAAATAGAAAACTGCCAACATTTTTTTCCTTCTTTTTTTGCATATATATATATATATATATAGAAGACTAGATGTCACACGAAAAGAATACTTTTCTTTTTATGTCTAAGGGAATCGCAAAAAAGTTATTCGTTAAAGTGAGAAGAAAACTCTCAAAGATGAAAGGACAAAGGGAAAAAAGAGAGAAAAAAAGAGAATTCTGAAGAATAAGAAAAGCAAGAACGAACCAAAGGAATGAAAAGTTTTTTACCTGAAGTTACATTTTAGAAATTCGTTCGCATATCCATCATAATTATCGAAACTTTTTTTTTATGAAAGACACTTTTTATTATATACATTTATATAGGAGTGAAAGTATAATTATTAACAGAACTTTTTAATTTATTTATGAAGTAAGAAAATCTAATTAGGATGATTTTTTATTCTTCTCATTTCTAAACCTCGAGAAGTTTAATTATTTCTAATTTTTTTATATTATTGACACTTGATTGAAAAAAGATATCTAAACAAATTTTTTTAAAACAATTTTTTGATTTTTTAAAGTAATTGGTTTTTGTACTTTTTCAAATAAATTTTTTCTTTATTAAAATTTTTAATATTTCTTATCAAAACTGCATTGCTGACATGAAAACGAATCGATTCATGTATATAAATATAGTAAATATTCTGACAATTTTTATATTATTAATTAATGAAAATTGAAAATTAATATTATATTATTAATTAATGAAAATTGAAAATTAATATTATATTATTAATTAATCGAAATAAAAAAAAACGTTTGTAAAAGATTTCAAACAATATAATATTTTTTCTTATATAAAATCACTTGAAAAAGTTTTTTTTCCAATTGATGATAAAATTTCCATTTTCTATAAACTCAAAAACTAACGATTTTCAATTTATAATTTTTTTTTCACAAAAAGTTCAAACTTTGTATTTTTTTAAATTGTCAAAATCTTACTTTAAAATAATTACTGTGCAATAAAAAATAAAGCAATTGTAATATGTCATATTGAGGAAGCTAAAATGTTCATCGAACGAACAACTTATTATTATTATTATTATTATTATTATTATTATTATTATATCCTAATTTCGACGATGGTATAGACGACAAAACTGGGGAATATTTTCTGTCTGGATGAATTGACAAATATAATTATTACTCTTTGTAACATGAGAGTGCTAAATTGATTAACAATGCTTTCAATTTCTCTTAATTACTTTGTCATTATCACTGTCAGAGTCTCTGAAAGTTAATTGCAGATTAATTTATCGACACACTAGTTGAAATTAGAACGTCTAACATTTATTGAATTGTGCTATTATTGTATTCGAAATTGTTCATTATTATTTTATAAAATGGTGAAAAAAAATAAACTATTCGTACCCTAGGGGAGAAATTAACAAATTCAGACTCCCTTCTCAAAATATTAACAGTTTTTGCCTTAATATTTAGCAGTGTAATCAAAAAGTAATGTAAAAAAGAACTACTTTTGACCCTAGGAAAGAATGTAAACTATTTTGAACCTAGGGGAAAAAAAGCAAATTTACTCCTTGTTAGAAAGAGGATTTTTTTAATTCTAGGGAAGAAAGTAAACTGTTTTTAACCTAGGGGTAAAAATAGCCAATTTACTCTCTGCTAGAAAAAAGTTATTTTTATTCCAGGGAAGAAAGTAAACTATTTTGAACCTAGGGGTAAAAATAGCCAATTTACACCCTGTTAGAAAAAGCTCTTTTTTATTCTAGGGAAGAAAGTAAATTATTTTGAACCTAGGGAAAAAATAGAAAATTTACACCCTGCTAATAAAAGTTCTTTTTTTATTCTAGGGAAGAAAGTGAACTGTTTTTATCCTAGGGGTAAAAACAGCCAATTTAAAACCTACTAGAAATTTTTTTTATTCTAGGGAAGAAAGTAAACTATTTTTAACCTAGGGAAAAAACAGAAAATTTAAACCTTGTTCCTTGTAATTTTATTTAAAAAATTTAATTATTTAATCAAATTAACATAGACAAAATTAAAAAAAAATGACAAAAAATTGAATTATTAAAAAAAAAAATTACAACACTATTAAGTCGAATTTTGACAATTAGAAGGAAAATTGTTCCTGAAAATTGCTTGTTGCTTGGAAAATAAATGTATATAATCAGCCACCCTCACATGTTTTTCAAACAGTCAACTCTGTGGGTCTAATTAACGTTTCGTCGCGCACGTTTGGTTATTGCTTAAAATCTACGTTGGCGCAGACAACAAGAGACGGAGATGTGCGAATGAACCAACCCCTCTCCCCCATCCCCTTCTTCCTAATGGATGCTTATACCACTTTGGTACATTTAGCAAAAGCCAAGATCATTTTGGAGTTTACCATTTCTGTATACCTATATATAAATGCAACAATACACCAAACGAGCTAGCTTCACCTTCATTTCAAAACTTAACATCAAAATTAAATTAAAACATATTTTCATAATTAATAAGAACGTAAAATTACAATTGCAAGAAAATCAAAAAGTTTATTTTACAAACAAGTAATGAATAAGTAAAAAAAAATATTATTTATTTATAGAATAATGTAATTTTGAATTTGTTTATTTATTTATTATTTTTTTTATTAGTTAACTGTCTCATTTTCTTTGAGTCATATTATTATATTTTTAAAAGTAATTTGCTTTTACAATTTAATTATTTACAATTATAATTTGCTATGTTATTTGTTAATTATTAATAGTTGTTACAATTTGTTATTACATTTCGGTTATTATTGTTAAAATAATAATCGAATAAGTTAAAATTTATTATTATTTTGTTATTATAATTCTGTTATATTATTGTTAGAATATATTATTATAATTCTTAATAATGATTTATTGTTAGAATTAATAATATATTAAAAATAATTATTTGTTGATAATTTTATTATTATTATTATTATTATTAATTATTATTATTATTTTACAAATTATTAATATTGATATTGTTATTAATTGTTATTGTTACCATTCTTATTATTGACATTATTAAGCAATTTATTATTATTTATTATTTAAACAATAATAATTTTTATTTCCCAAATAATTATTTATTATCATTAAAACGTAATAAAATTTAATTTTTTTAAGTTCTAATTAGTTAATGAATATAATTTCTTCTGAAAATTGACAATTTTTTGCAAATGGTGAAGAAAATATTCCAAAACTTGCTAAATTAATATTACCAGATATAGAATATTAATAATTTATAATCTGATGATAATGAACATTAAAATTTCTTTCTTTAGTTACTTCGCAATATTTCACAAGGTATTCAATAATGCATAACAATTTTTTTTTGTAATTAGAAACAAGAATTGTGGAAGAATTTAAAAATTCTTTTTCTTACTCACGTTCTTTGGTGAAATTAATTTTTATGAGATGAGAATTACTTTAAAGCAGAAAACGTTCGTTACAGCTTACCTGAAAAAAAGCAAAACGGAACAAAATTAAAATTTTTAATTATGAAATTATTTTTTAATTAATATTTATAATTAATAATAGTAAGATTTATTTTAATCGAGACTTTAATGAATATTTTCTTTATTGAAAATAAAATTCCTAAACCATTTTATTGTACAGTTATTGTATTTTTGTAGTTTTGGATTTTTTTTTGTAAAAGACCATTTTTTGAACAAAAACAATAAAAAAATATATATATAAATTTGAGATTAATGTCAAAGAGATGAGAGGCAAAATGTTTCAGACTCGACGAAACGAATAACACATACATATATACACTGGCAAAATATATTTATGAATATATCCGCGAATTTTCCCCGGTTTGTCACTCGTTCTTTATTGATTTTTCAGTGACGCCAACGGCATATCATCCAGCACTCTGAAAGGTCTCTGGTTTTTTTTTCTCTCTCTCTTTCTTTCTTTTTTTTGTCCCTTCAGTTATTTGGAAAAATAACATATATAATATCAAGTTTTCATCTAAACATAAAAAGGCACTATTTCCAACGACATGACTTTTGAAAAGAAAAAATATACATTCACATCTAAGTAAATCAGATTTTTTTTTAAATTTATTTTTTCTAGCAAAGATGAAAAAATTATTTTTCCCAACCATTAGAATTTTTTCCTTTACTGTAAAATAAAAGAAGTGGAAAAACGGAAAAATTTGATAAAAGAATTAATTAAAAAGAGAGTAAAATAAATAATTAAAAACTTTTCTGTTGAACCAATTATTTTATTATCTATTTGGTAATTTAATTTTGTACTTTTTTTTGCCTTTGACTATTTGCTTCATAATATAATTTTTTCAAAATGAAAAAAAAAATTTTTATTTACGGTATTGTCACGGTGACGGGAAAATTTATGGGGGAAATTCGACACTAAATGAATTTCCGGTTTATTGACGAAACTGCTGCGGGGACAGAACGTGATATTTTACGAGGACTAAACCGACAAATCACGGAAATTGAATAATTTGGCAAAGACGTGTTAACTTCAAAATTGATAATACACCGAAACGATTCTATTTCCAATTATTTAAACAAAGAAAATTCAACAAATTTATTCCCAAAATAAAATTTTATTCCCATCACCGCCCATCAAAAAGAGAAAACAGAAGAAAATTAAAAATAATTAATAATACCCAAAACATTCTGTTTCAAAAAAAAATTTCCGATTTTAAATAATTTCAATTTATTTTAAATAAAACTTAAAAAAAATAGAACATATGTGTGTATGTGGAGAAAATGAAAAGCAAATGTTTGTGAGGAGACTTGGGGAGAGATGCTGCACAAATTTCGATCAAGCTTCTCACGTTTCAGTGAGAAATGGATTATATTATCTTTTCTTGCAACAGTACAATGTGCCTTCTATACATAAACGGTAAGAGATCGTTCCCCTCAAGAACTATTTTCGTGCAGAGTGAGGTCATGGCAAATCGTTGCATGCACTTGCATTTTACAAGAAGATCGAAAGATCCTCAAATTAACCGTGAATTATATAGTGGAGGCAAAAAAAATGACAAAATGAAGCCTATAATTTATTTAAACATTATTAAAATCCAACCCAAGGCGTATATGCATTTTTAAGTTTTTTTTTTTTTTTTTTAAATCAGAAAGCGAGTACAAATATCAGAAATAAAAAGTTTCAGAAAAAAATGCTCTTTACATAAAATGTATTACAATATAATGGTGAATTTTTTTCACAAAATTAATGGATGAGCAGAAAATTTTAAAAAGGGCACAAGGTTTACAACTTTTACTTCTTTTCAAGAGAGATTTCCTCTAGCTTTATTTTAAGACCCACAAAATTGAAAAATATTAATCCGTTTCCGAGAAATTACTAAAAATGTCCACTTCTCATTTTGATTAAAATCATCAAAAAATAGTAGTGAAACATTTTTAGTGATTTCTCCTAAACTAATTAATATTTTTCTCATTTTTTGGTCTTAAATTAAAGCTTAGATACCACTATTACTACGACTTAAAATTAAAAAATTTTCCTTACATAATATAAAATTTAAGGTCAATTAAACATTTTAGGGAAAAATAAAAAAAGTGACGAATTTATTCATGAGGTTTTTTGGTGCTGTAATATTTGCAAGGATCAAAAATAAATTGCACTGAATTTTTCCTAGATACAAATTGTTATAAACTTTCATTTAAGACAAAAAAAACAAGAAAAATATTAATCAGTTTCCGAGAAATCACTAAAAATGTTTCATTACAATTTTCCGATGATTTTGATCAAAATGAAACTTGGACATTATTAGTGATTTCTCGAAAACGGATTAATATTTTTTTGGTTTTTTGGTCTTAAATTAAAGCTTAGATACCACTATTGCTACGACTTAAATTTAAAAAATTTCCCTTGAATTCTATAAAATTTGACGTCAGTTAAACATTTTGGGTAGAAATGAAAAAACTGACAAATTTTTTCATGAGGATTTTGAGTGTTGTAATATTGGCAAGGTTTAAAAATAAATTGCACTAAATTTTTCCCAGATACAGATTGTTATAAGCTTTCATTTAAGACCAAAAAACGCCGAAAATATTAAACTGTTTAGAAATTATGGCTAGAAATGTTCCAGTACCATTTTTTGATGATTTTGATAAAAATGAGACTTTAACATTTTTAGTGGTTTCTCCGAAACGGATTAATATTTTTCTTACTTTTTGGTCTTAAATTAAAGCTTAGATATCACTGTTACTACAAAGAAAATTACAGAAATTACCCTTGAATTTTATAAATTTGGACGGCAAATAAACATTTTGGGCAAAAATCGAAAAACTTAGGTAAATTTTTTCCAGGTACAGTTAATTATAAGCATTCATTTAAGACCAAAACAGCTAAAAAATATTTACTCTTTTAAAAGTTATGATTAGAAATATTTCGATACCATTTTATGATGATTTTAAAAAAGATGATGCTTGAACCTTTAAGGTGATTTCTCGTAAACGCGTTAATATTTTTTATGCTTTTTGGTCTTAAATTAAAGCTTAGATATCAAAGTTGCTACGACGTAATTTACGAAAATTACCATCGATATTTACAAATTTTTGCTCCTGTTTAACATTTTGGCCAAAAATTGTAATAGTAACGAATTTCTTCCTCAGCATATTTGTCCTAATAATTTTCTCAAGAATCAAAAACGATTTATTCGGAAATTTTTTCTGATACAAATTGCTACAAGCTTTCATTTGAGACCAAGAAACATAAAATATATTAATTTTTAAGGAAATTATGACTCAAAATTTTTTGGGTACCGAATTTTGCTAATTTCAAAAAAAGCAAAAGTGGATATTTTTTTTTGGAAAATCATCAATATTTTTCTAGTAGAGATAGCACTGTAACAATTATTTAAATAACATTAATTTTCCTTGGTCTTGACAAACTTTGACACAAGATGAACATTTTTGTCAACAATTAAAAAACTAACTGCAATTTCTCTTCAACAATATTTGATGCTATAATTTTTTCCAAAGTCAAATAGTATTTTTGCAGTAAATTTAAAGTGACTTCACAAGCAATTAAAAAATTTTCTGCATGTTTTTCCACGTTTTGGAGTTATGAATTTGAAATTTTTTTCTAACAATGTTTCAAGATAAACGAGTTAAAAAATATTGTTTAAAAGAGTGAAAAATGACGATAAGAGTGTATATATGTATACAGTGGGTACATGTAATCTCTTTTATTGGGCACTTAATTGAACTAAAGTTAATTGGATACAGTGTCAATATTATGGAGGGACATACAGTTTATTCTCGTTCATATAAAATTTGATGGAAATTGTCTCGAGGCATGTCAATCTATATGTCACTTCAAATCGATGTGGTAACGTTTACATGATCCCTAAAATTCATTTGCCTCAAAGCAAAATATGATTGTCACTTTATGTTGAAGTTATAATAAATTATATTAATGCATTTATAAGATCTTGAATAACATTTTAATCAACAAAATCAAAACGAATGGAATTTTTGTGAAATAATATTCACACCAAAGAAAAAGATTGTTTCCGATAAGTTTGAAAATAAAGCTCAGTGTTTTTCTTTTGACAAAATGTAGAAAATGTTTTCAAATATTATTGAATTTTTTACTCAATAATCATTGAAATATAAACTTAAAATTGAGGAGAACATTTTTAGAAAATTTTTACAAGTTTCAGAAATATAACAAATGTCCGGTATCTCTTTTTGTTCCAAATGGGTTGGAAAAAGATCGCTAACAATTTTCACCAATAACTCGTGTGCGGGGCAATATTTTTCATTCATTTTCGGTCTCGAATTAAAGTCCACATTTCTATCTTAATTTCCTGTAAATTTTAAATAATTCTCGGCAAATTTGATGGGTGCGAATATTTTGTCGTAAAATTAAAAGGGGAAAAAAAAAGATTCAGAAACTCATTTCTAAAGCAATGTTACGTACGATTATTTAACACATGCAAAATGTAAAAAAAAAGTACGAAAGAGAGAGAGAGAAAGCAATTAATTAATTTTTCATTAGGATGCGAACAATAAAACGCATTTCAGCATAAGCTGTGGGGGATGGATGATGAGAGAGAAGAAGAGAGACTGAGAGAGAGAGAGAGAGAAAGAGAATCGTGTGAATCTACAGTTGTCTTGGTTGGTCGGAAACCCGGTCGATGCACCAACGACCAGGTTGGTCCAGGGTGGACCCCGGGATTCTGCGTTCAAGATAATCCTCTCCTCGGTTCTGTCATGGTTTTGTGGAAAGCGAGAAAATTGTATTGCGTGACTCCACCGCACAACTCGTTTTCTACCCTCGTCCTCTTCCATCAAAAAAAAAGAAGAAGAAGAAGTGTAAAAAAAACTTACAAATTTAAACTAAAAACTACTCGATTAAATTCTTGTCTAAGAAAAAGTAAAAAAAAAGAAGTTCATTTAATTCAAGAATTTTATTCCTGATAACTAGTTATGTAAAAATTAAATTTATATTTTTAAGTTTTGAGCCTTTTTTCGAGGGTAAAAAAAAGGAAAATTAATTCAATCGAGAATAAATATCATCTTTGGGCAAATTGACAAACGGAATCAAAAAATAAAAAGTCAAATAAAACTATCGTGTTTAAAAAATATAAATTCGATAGTTTTACGAAGAACAAAAAGTACAATTTTCATTAATTCAAAACACATGTGGGGAGAAAAATAAATTTTATAAATTTTCGAAGGAGAATTGGAACAGCGTACACTTTTCGAAAAAATTTACGATGAATTCGTAAAGGATGTATATATATATATATAAACGTTCATTGCTTCCGAAAGTTGATCCTGGAGACCGATATATATATATTTTATTTTTCTTCTGTCGTGAGATCGGTTCCATTCTAAAAGTCGACGTGACGACAATTCACGATCAGAAGCTTATTGTACGAAAAAGTCGAACGAATTGTAAACCGATTCGCCGCTGTGACCCTTCAACGACGCGCGGCTTGCTGTACGCTTATCCCAACTCAATTTTTACTCTAATATGGAATTTAGAGCTGAGACGTGATAAAAGCGACGAATTTTCACGTAGAAAACAAAAATATTGTACACTTATATATTGAGAAAAAAATTCTTTCCGAAATAAAAGACTTTGTTTTTTTTTTTACCACGATGATGAGAATATCGATAAATCAAAAGTTTAAAATATTTTCCAATTCCACGCAGAAAATAAATTTTCTTCTTTCCCCTTTTTTTTTTTTTTGAATGGGGAATAAAAAATTACTGTAACACGCAGCAACTATAAGCTTGGCAAAATGAACAGCAAAATGTCTCTCTCTCTCTCTGAATATATACTTAAGAGAAGATTTTACTTGAGATTTCTCAAACGTACGTACGGTAGATAAAGTGAAATTTTGGTGGAGGGTCTTCTCTAGTAACGTTTGCATATTTAGTGAAACTATAAGAGCATTATGCGTACCCGTTCCAACGTTAATGTACGTGTTATTGTTCTCCTCGGTCGCTCCATTTCTGCAATATTCCAATATCGTAAAATTGTACCCCTATCAGATCTGAAATATCACGTATGGAAATGGCGTGGTCCAAATTATTCAACGAGGCTTTTGAAATTGCTCATATATCAGATTTGGATATTATAGAAAGTCCCGCACGTTGTTTCCGTGTATTGCGGAAAATTGAATATAAAAACATTGACTTAATATTGGAATGGCAAAATCGTTGATAGAGATTATTTATTTCATTTAATACCAATATTATTATTCTAAAACCGAAAAAAAATATTTTTAGTCAATATTTAATAATAATAATAATAAAAATAATAATAATAATAATAATATTAATAATAATAATAATAATAATAATAATAATAATAATAATAATAATAATAATAAACTAAAGCTTATCAATTTTTATCATTTTAAATAATTAAAACATTTTAAATCTCTCGTATATTGAATTTCATTCAATTCACATTGTTATTTTACTTATGAGAATGAAATTATTATTTGAATAAAATTTTCTCTCAATAATATAGTTCTGTCTATCAATCAGTTATTAATGAAAATAGAAATTTCTCAAAAATAATACAAATCAGTTTACGAGAAATCAATATAAATGTTTCATTCCAATTTTAGGATGATTTTGATCAAAATGAAACTTGAACATTATTAGTGATTTCTCGGAAACGTGTTAATATTTTTTCCTTTTTTTTGGTATTTACTTAAAGCTTGAATTTCAGATAAACTATTATACGAAAGAAAGAAGTTTTCTAGTAGATTTTATTAGTTTTACCACTAGTTAAACAATTATTTCAAAAATCGAAAATTAATCGAAATTATTCTTAAACATAGTCGCAGTACTATATAATTTTTAAAAGCACCAAAAATAAATTTGTTGGGCACTTTTTTTCAGTCCCATATTATTCTAAGCTTGAATATAAATCCAAAAAACAAGAAAATAATTCCGTTTTCGAGAAATCAGAAATAATGTTTTTGAGTGCCATTTTCTAATGATTTTCATAAAAATGATACTTTAACATTTTTAGTGATTTCTCGAAAACGTGTGCATATTTTTCCTACTGTTTGGTCCTAAATTAAACCCTGGACTTCAATAATACTATCATGCAAATCGAAAAAGTATTTTTAGAGATTTTATAAATTTTTCTATCAAATAAACAAATTGTCACAAAATTGAAAAATAATCAAAATTCTTGTCTAAGATACTAAGTGTTATAATTCTTCGAAGTTTGGAAATAAATTTGTTCGACAAATTTTTTCAGACACATATTATTCTAAGCTTTAATTTAAGTCCAAAAAACAAGAAAAATATAAATCGGTTTCCGAGAAATCACAAAAAATGTTTCAGTGCCATTTTTTGATGATTTTGATAAAAATGAGACTTTAACAGTTTTAGTGATTTCTCCGAAACGGGTAAATATTTTTCCTATTTTTTGGTCTTAAATTAATGATTGGATTTCAATAATACTGTAATACAAAATGAAAAAGTTTTCTTATGGTTTTTAAAAATTTTGCTACTCATTAAACAAACTGTTCAAAAATCAGAAAATAATTAAAATTCGAACTTAAGATATTAAGTGCTACAATTTTTCACAACGTCAAAATATATTCTTCTAATAATTTTTACAGGCACAGATTATTATAAGCTTTAATTTAAGACAAAAAAAACAAAAAAATATTAATCCGCTTCAGAGATATCACTAAAAATGTTGCAGTACCATTTTTTGCTGATTTCGATCAAAATGAGACTTGAACATTTTTAGTGATTTCTCGGGAACGTGTCAATATTTTTCCAACTTTTTTGGGTTTAAATTAAAGCTTAGACATTAATAATACTCTAATGCAAAACGAAAAGGTTTTCTTTTAGATTTTATAAATTTTTATATCAATCAAACAATTTCTTACAAAATTGAAAAATAATCGAAATTCTTGTCTAAGATACTAAGTCCTATAATTGTTCCAAAATTCGAAATAAATTTGCTGGACAATTTTTTTCAGACACATATTATTCTAAACTTGCAACTAAGTCCAAAAAACAAGAAAAATATAAATCGGTTTCCAAGAAATCACAAAAAATGTTTCAGTACCATTTTTTGTTGATTTTGATCAAAATGAGACTTGAACATTTTTAGTGATTTCTCGGGAACGGTTTATTATTTTTCCTGTTTTCTTTGTCTTAGTTCAAAGTCTGGTTGTTAGTAAAACTAGAATACAAAACAAAGAATTCTTCTTACAGATTTTATTAGTTTTACTAATTTAAAAACAAACTATTCGAAAATTGAAAAATAATCGAAATTCTTCCTTAAGAAACGAAGTTCTATATTATTTCTTTTTACTTGTTTAAATGACTTTAGTCTTTTTTGTAGTACTTTTTGAATTCAGAAGGATAAATTTTTGAATGTCGAAGGTCGGTGTTAATGTCTGGCTTACGATAACTTAACACATACAACAAGCACCTAAGTCTCCCAAGCTGTTTCGGTAACTTGGCTATAACAATCGAAATCTCCTCCGTTCATTAACTATAAACTTGAATAGCTGTTTGGAAACTATAAAGTTAATTCATGCAAAATGTTCCCTTCACTTTGAAATCCTATAATTTGACAATATTATTAGTATTCAATCATTAAAGTTTAATATCATCTTAAATAATAATAATAATAATAATAATAATAATAATAATAATAATAATAATAATTAGAACGTAAATTAAAAAAGACAATAAAAACTTTATGCCTAATTCACTGTTTCATCTAACCTAAAAAAGAATGTAAATTAGTTAAAAATTTTTGAAAACACATTATTAATCGGATTGAAAGTTTCAGAAATCTTCGCACTGTCATAACAATTAAACAATAATAATTTCAAATATCTCGTTTCCCAATAATGCAAATGTTTCAAAAATTTTTCCTTTTCTTATGCATATCAAAAGAAATGTTTTCCCAAAATTTGAAGAAAATTAATTTTCTTTTGCTTGTAAACATTTTGATTTTTTTAAATATTGAAAATCATTGAGGGAAGTAATTTTAATTTAGTAATTTTAACATTTCTAGGACATTAATTAACAAGTAGTTCCTAAATGTTTTAAGTGTGGATATTACATTTTAATGAACGTCTTCATGGTTAGATGAGTTTTAATGAGCACGAGCCCAACAGCATTTATTACAAGACAGATCATTTTTTTTTCTTCTTAATAATTTCTATAATACCCGTTCCTCTCGAGTCTTAGCTCGAGGTGCTACACGAGATTTTTTATTTATGACGTTCATGAACATGTTCTCATACATAAAAGAAAATTATACGTATGTTTATGTATACTATATAAGAGTCACAGGAAGGCGTGGGAATTTAAAGGAAACGTTAGCAAAAGGGTTGTTTCATAATTCCAATAAAGATGCGGGTACAGCGAATAAAAATGTCCCTCGTCATATTTATTTTTAAAAAAATGATTCTTAACTAACAATTTTTTAAATATAAATCTCATTTATTTTTATAAATAGTCTTTTTAAAATTGAGACTTTAGTTCTTAATAACTAAAATAAATTCTAAATTATACTTTAAAGAGAGGTAATAAAAAATTATTTGATCAATTTTTCCTCTAGAATTTCTAAATAGAAAATATTTTAATTTGTAATCAATTTTTTGTTTTGAAAATTTTTCCCCTTTTTCTAAAAAATAGAAATGCTGAATAATTTGAAAGTAATATGAATGAAATCTAATTAGTGATTCATGTTTAGATGACAAAGAGACAACTTTATTTAATGAATTGCTTTCACGTTTACTTTTGATATTCTTGAAGCGTTCGATTTTCCCGACTTTGTCCAATCAACCTGAGTTTCCAGGCAGAGAGTATCGAAGGCCATTTAAGCCACTGTTCAATTTAATCAATTTCGATTAACTTTGATAAAGAGAAACAAGCGTCTGTTTTCATTTTGGAAAACAAATAACATTTGTTTCTTTTTACAAACGATGCAATTTTTTTATTTAACTATCACTTACAGAGAATCATCAAAGTAATCATTTTGATGAAATTTGAACATTTTTAGTGATTTCTCGGAGACGAATGAATATTTTACTTATATTTTTGTCTTAAGTTCAAACTTAGATTCTAAAAATTTACTGTAATGTAATATAAAAACATTTTCCGTAAAATTTATAAATTTTTACCGCTAATTAAACTGAGTATGCAAAACTCGAAAAATAATTCAAATTTTCACTGAAACATTAAGTGCTATAGTTTTTTAAAAGATAAATATTTATTTTTTAGACAATTTTTCTTCAATAAAGACTAATATAAGCTTTAATTTAAGACCAAAAAGCCTAAAAAATATTAACGCGTTTACGAGAAATCACCTAAAAGGTTCAAGCATCATCTTTTTTAAAATCATCATAAAATGGTATCGAAACATTTCTAATCATAACTTTTAAACGAGCGAATATTTTGCAACTTTTTTGGTCTCAAATGAAAGCTTATAATTAACTGTACCTGGAAAAAATTTACTGCAACATATTTTTTAAAACTTGGTAATATTGTAGCACCAAATATCCTTTAGAAGAAATACCTAAGTTTTTCGATTTTTGCCCAAAATGTTTATTTGCCGTCCAAATTTATAAAATTCAAGGGTAATTTCTGTAATTTTCTTTGTAGTAACAGTGATATCTAAGCTTTAATTTAAGACCAAAAAGTAAGAAAAATATTAATCCGTTTCGGAGAAACCACTAAAAATGTTAAAGTCTCATTTTTATCAAAATCATCAAAAAATGGTACTGGAACATTTCTAGCCATAATTTCTAAACAGTTTAATATTTTCGGCGTTTTTTGGTCTTAAATGAAAGCTTATAACAATCTGTACCTGCAAAAAAATTTAGCGCCAAACTGTTTATAAAATGACAAGTAATATAGCACTTAAAATCCTAATGCAGAAATTCGTCAGTTTTTCCATTTTTGCTAAAAATATTGAATTAGTTTTAAAAATTTATAAAATCCAAAGTAATTTTTTGCAATTTAAGTTGTAGTAACAATTATATCTAAGCTTTAATTTAAGACAAAAAAACAAGAAAAATATTAATGAATTCCTAAGAAATCACTAAAGATGTTTCAGTACCATTTTCTGATCATTTTGATCAAATGGAGACTTGAACATTTTTAGTGATTCCTCGGACACGGGTCAATATTTTTCCTACTTTTTGGTCTTAAATTCAAGCTTGGACTTTAATAATACTATCTTGAAAAACGAAAAAGTTTTCTCAGAGATTTTATAAATTTTGACAACAATCAAACCAATTGTCACAAAATTGAAAACTAATCGAAATTCTTGTCTAAGATACTAAGTGCTATAATTGTTCGAAGTGACGAAATAAATTTGTTGGACAATTTTTTTCAGGCACATATTGTTCTAAGCTTGAATTTAAATCCAAAAAACAAGAAAAATATAAATGCGTTTGCGAGAAATCACTAAAAATGTTTTAGTACCATTTTCTGATGATTTTGATCAAAATGATACTTGAACATTTTTAGTGATTTCTCGGGAACGGTTTATTGTTTTTCCTGGTTTTTGGTCTTAAATTAAAGCTTGGACTACAATTCGAACTTAAACTTCAATAATTACTATAATACAAAAATAAAAATATTTCTCACAAATTTTATAAATTTTGCTATAAAATAGTTACCAAATAAAAATTACAAAAAATTAAATTAAATAGTTAATTTTTAATTATATTTTAGGAATTGGTATTTGTATTTAAATTAAAATTAATATATTTTCTCCTCGCAGTAATTAATTAAGCTCAACTCAAAATCCAATTTCCAAATGCTTGGATTCACAAAAGCCTCTTTGTTAAAGGTATATAATAAAACGCAAGAAGTTTTGTAATGCCATAAAAACAACCTCAATGGTTTTGACAAAATGAAATTGCATCGCGTCGCGTAATATATTCGACGAGATGCAATTTATTTGACATAAACTCGTGTATTAGTGTCTACATGTATATCAAGATAATAATGACACCATTCGTATTGAGATAAAACGAGAGAGAGAGAGAAATTACGCTCGTTTATTTATGGCAAAAATAAAAAAAAGAGAGAGAGAGAGAGAGAAAATAAGAATTTCAGGACAGTTCATCAACTCGACAAACGACAATTGCATTTCATATTTATCGTTTTCAATGAAAATTATATTCCTCTTCGTGGTAGATTAAAATCCGATATTTTCCAACATGAATTAAAAAAAACTGCACGATTGCCAAGAATCGAAAACAGTAAAGACAATATCTTCATAAATTTAGTGAAGACAATTTTTTTTCATGGCAAAAACAACTTGAATAAAAAAATAATAATATTGATAATAATAATAATAATAATAATATTAATAATAATATTAATAATAATAATAATAAAAATGACAATAGTAATAAAAATTAATAGTAGTCAGGATCATATAATAATAAAATAGTAATAAAACCCAATTATCATTTTTATCGAATGTGTAATAATTTTGAGGCTGATATATTTTGGATTTTCGAAATGAAAGAGAATAAAGAAGAGGTTTAAAAAGGGAAATTTCTTTATGAAATCAAATTCTCAAGCTCTCTTTCCAATATATATATAAGAGGCTCCACCCATAGTGCACGGATTGCTCGAGGAAATCAGCAGTTTCTCCCCTGGAATATCATCTTCATCAAGCTATATAATACCTTCTATGCCAAACTCTTCCTTTAGTCCTGCTTTTTCTTCTAAAAACGATAAGACCGCTTTTATCGGAATCGCATGTATACATTTTCGACTTTATCCCCATTTTCTCTCCAAAGATATGAGATCACGTTTCAATATAAATTTATAGCGTAATTTCTATCTCCTCTTTAATCTTATTTATTCATTTCGTATTTTAAAAAAAAAAATTGAAAATTTATATATATTTTTTTCTCTTCTATTCATAACAGGATATTATTTCGATGAGAAATATTTTGTTTTAAAATTTTATTAGTTTTTTATACCAATTTAAATATGTCCAACAAAAATGAAAAACGTAGTCAAATTTTTTTTTGATAAACTAATTATTTCTTATTGGTTTTCAAAAAGGTAGAAAAAAAATTCCAAAAAGGTCATTCGACGCAAAATTTCACAATCTTTAATTAGAGACCAAAAAGTTAAAATAATATTAAATTCTCTTCAAAATAGAAGAAAAAAAGTATGACTATCTTTTTATCATAATTTTGAACAAAAACGTGCTGCTACGATTTTGATAATATTTTCCATACCTGTGAATAAATTTTCACTTTTTTGGTCTTAAATTAAAACTTAGATTACAGTGAATAATTGTATAAAAAAAATTGTTTACAATCTACTTTTTAAATTTTACGCCAAGATAACAATTTTTCTACAAAAATGAGAAATGTAATAAAATTTGTTTACCGACTTTTTTATCTGAAATTTCATTTTTAAAATGACAAAAAGTACTTAAAAATATGTCAGTCGACCTAGAATTTTATAAACTTTAATTCAAGAGCAAAAAGATAAAAAAAAATATTGAAGCATTTCAAAAATACAATAAAAGAAATTCAAGTGTCATTTTTGCATGAAGAGTTCTGCTACATTTTTTGTAATATTTTTCCAACTCATGAATATTTTCTAATTCTCTTGGTCTTAAATTAAAATTATTATCACAGTGAATATTTCTCTAGAAAATTTTTTTTTTTTTACATTTTTACACAAAGTTAAATATTTTCTGCAAAAATGAAAAACGTCATAAAATTTTGTTAGAAACTTTTTATCTGATATTGGCTTTTCCAGAAGTCAAAAAGTAATCTAGGTCATTCGAAGTAGAATTTTATAGGCTTTAATTTGAGACTAGAGAGCTTGAATAAAAATTAAAGGCTTCCGAAATTGTAAAAAAAAATAATACAGCATTTTTTGGAATTTTTTTTGCCAAAAAAAAATCAATTGCATTTTTGTCAATATTTTTCAAATTCGTAAATATTTTTTATACTATTTTTTGACTTGAATTAAACTGCGATAATTTTCCATAAAAATTTTTTTCTATATTTACATTTTTTTTACAAATTTAAAAATATTGGTAAAATGTTTTTTTTTTGCGATACGGTAATAATGTTGTTTTAGTAATTTTGGAGAACCTAAATTTTTGTCACTAGAAATGGTGTTAAAATTCAAAAAAATAGAGCTCCAGAGAGGTATCACTTATGATTGTGTAGTACTGGAGTTAAACTCTAGAATTGGAGTCTACATGTCAGTGAAAACTGGCCACTCGCCAAAGAAGCACTCTCACGACATCGTTCTCTTTCAACAACTCCCTCTGGTTCCCTTTAGTGAGTTCCTCTTTTTTTCATGTTTTCGATCCAGTAAACCAAGGTGTGGTGGCAAACTGCCTGATAAAATCGAAATAAACTCGTACTCCAGATAGAACATAAGTTCGTAACAATGTATAGAAATTCAATGCATCTTCAACTATTTGCCAAATCAGACAAAATAAATAATAACGCTAAATGGAAACAAATATTGTTCTCCAAGAAAAAATTATTCTTTCTATTTTCTTGAAATAGAAAAATTTTCGATGTTTAGAAATTAAATTAATACAATTTAATAAATTTTGCTTTCCTACCTTAGTTTACTTTCGTTCTTTTAGTTCATCCTCAACCATTTTTTTAATGATTTTAATCAAAATACAAGTTTTTTTTAATGATTTCTCGGAAACAAGTCAATATTCTTCCTGCTTTTTGGTCTTAAATTAAAGCTTGGACTATAATAATACTATAATGCAAAAACGAAAACATTTTCTTGTAGATTTTATAAATTTTACTATCAATCAAAAAAATTGTTACAAAATCGAAAAATAATCGAAATACTTCTTTAGGATATTAAGTGTTATAATTTTTCAAAGCTTCTATAAAAATTTGTTGGCCAATTTTTTTCCGATACAAATTATTCTAAGCTTGCATTTAGGTTCAAAAAAAAAGAAAAATTTTAACTCGTTTCCGTGATATCACTAAAAATATTTGAGTACCATTTTTCGACGATTTTGATAAAAATTAGACTTGGACACTTTTGGTGATTACTCGAAAACGGTTGAAGGTTTTTCCTGTTTTTTGGTCTTAAATTGAAGCTTGTGTCTCAATAATACTATAACAAAAACTAAAAAATTTTCTCATAAATTTTATAAGTTTTTCCTACTAATTAAACACACCGTTTAAACATCGAAAAATAATTGAAATTCTTCCTTAAGATATTAAATGCTATAACTTTTTGAAACCGTATGAATATATTATTCTAAGAATTTTTACAGGCACAGATTATTATAAGCTTTAATTTAAGACAAAAAAACAAGAAAAATATTAATCCTCTTCAAAGAAATCAGTAAAAATGTTCCAGTACCATTTTTTGATGATTTTGATAAACATGAGACTTTAACATTTTTAGTAATTTCTCCGAAACGGGTTAATATTTTTCCTATTTTTTGGTCTTAAATTAATGATTAGGTTTCAATAATACTGTAATACAAAATGAAAAAGTTTTTTTATGGTTTTTAAAAATTTTGCTACTCATTAAACAAACTGTTCAAAAATCGGAAAATAATTGAAATTCGAACTTAAGATATTAAGTGCTACAATTTTTCACAACGTCAAAATATATTCTTCTAAGAATTTTTACAGTCACAGATTATTATAAGCTTTAATTTAACGCAAAAAAACAAGAAAAATATTAATCCGCTTCAGAGATATCACTAAAAATGTTGCAGTACCATTTTTTGCTGATTTCGATCAAATGGAGACTTGAACATTTTTAGTGATTCCTCGGACACGGGTCAATATTTTTCCTACTTTTTGGTCTTAAATTGAAGCTTGGACATCGATAATACTTTAATGTAAAACGAAAAGGTTTTCTTTTCGATTTTAAAAATTTTTATATCAATCAAACAATTTGTTACAAAATTGAAAAATAATCGAAATTCTTGTCTAAGATACTAAGTCCTATAATTGTTCCAAAATTCGAAATAAATTTGCTGGACAATTTTTTTCAGACACATATTATTCTAAACTTGAACTCGAGTCCAAAAAACAAGAAAAACGTTTATCCGTTTTCGAGAAATCAGTAAAAATGTTCCAGTACCATTTTTTGCTGATTTCGATCAAAATGAGACTTGAACATTTCTAGTGATTTCTGCGAAACGGAGTAATATTTTTCCGTTCTTTTTTTTTGTCTTAAATTGAAGCTTAGATTCCAATAATATTTTTTCTCCAAAAAGTTATTAAATAAATATTTTCACGAAACAAAAATTCTTCAATTTTAAAACTTTAATGAAATTAAATATTTTCCAATTTAATTTCGTATAATTCAATCTGATCCTTTCCATCCCATATGGATCATATCAATTTACTTAAGAAGCTTTAAGATTTAAATGAAAGTAACAAAAAAAAAAAATACGAAATCAATCACAAAGGAAAATTGAAATTTGATTTTCTGACACTTTCCATTCCATTACGTTAGGAGTCACATTACGGGTGCAATTTCATCTGCTATTGCACCAGAACACACCCTATTCTTTTTTTTCCCTCGTTACTTGCGCATGACACTACTTAACCCCTATGCAATGATAATCACCCTCTCTTTGTCTATTTTAGTTTCACTTTATACTCGACTTTTTCATATAAAATTGCAAACGAGCATTCTTTGGGAACAAAATTTCCATTTCCAAGGAACTATTCATTTTTCCACTTTTAATAATAATAATAATAATAATAATAATAATAATAATAATAATAATAATAATAATAATAATAATAATAATAATAATAATAATAATCTATTATATCTAGATGATTTCAAAATTTCCTAAAAAAGTAGTTATTAGAAATGGTAAAATGGCACATTTTTCGTAATGTGTTGGACGAAAGAAAAAGTTCTCTTATCTGAAAAAATGGTTTAAGAAGTCATTTTTGTGACATCGCGGAGAAAATAGATAAGGAAGGGGTGAATGTTTTACACTTTACAGTCGAGTAAACTTTATCTCGAAGGGAATAAAATCTTATCATTCACAAGTGGCAGAAAAGTCAATTTAAAAAAAGTATTTCCACTCGGTACAATTAGAAATAAAAGAAAGAGAAAATTTAGGAGTAAATGGGGTGAAAGTGGTAAGACATGGGGTAAAAAGTGGAATAACAAAGTTAAGTAAAATTTATCACCGAAAAGAAATCTTTTTATTGACCAAGAAAGTGGATTTTTTCATGACGCAAGAATAGATATTCACTGAGTGTAAAAGTTTTTTTTTCTCTTTTTTTTTGCTTTTAGCAATAGGGCAATCTGCGACATCCCTGAAGGGAGTGTAACTACTTTTTTTTTATCAAACGGCTCCACTATATAGTAGCAACCCCTTGTATAAGGCAACTCCCAACATTCATAATATACGTTGACCTCGATTCCACGGCACGATGGTATCTGGGTCGAATTCGCAAGGTACATAAATGCATAAGCAACCTTAATAAATCAATATATAGATATGTATGTTTTGCAAGCGACGCTTGTGCCATTCCTAATTGACGGAGGAATTTAATCGTGTAATGACTTCTTTTTTCACACCTTTCCAATCAATTTTAGATTCAAATAATTCAATCCAGATGATATTGGAATCATAAAATATGGGGTAATATTGCATATTGCATTATTTATTTTTAATTAGACTTTGGTATTCGAGTTTTGCCCCAGTAATATCGGGGTAATATTGCTCCCAATATATCGGATATTTAGGGAAGAATTTATGGGATAAGGGGTGAAATTGGTAATTTTAGGAAGGCAATAAGAGCAGTCGGAATATTAGAGGTAATAGCGTTATTATTAGAAAGTGAGTGAAAAATAAAATAATAAAGCAAAAACCCAGTAATACTGCTTCTTGAAAAGTTATGAAAAGTTAAAGTTTCAAATTGATAAAAAATTCCACTTAAATTCAAGATTACAGACTTCGCACTCGATAATTAATTTTAAAAAGTAGCAACAAGTAGCTTTCAAAGTAAAGAAAGAGTAAAAAAAAAGTAGCTATCGAAAAATTAAACTTCAATACCAAACCAAATCGTTCTAAGGCCCCTCAAAAAAAAAAAAAATTTCCAAAAATTCCATTCTTTACTTTATTTTCCTGACTTCTTCAAAATATTTACCTGTGTGGTACATATTTCATCAAAAATATTTACTGTTTTCTTATCCTGCTAAAAAATTAAATTCCTGTAAAGAATTTTATTATTTAGAATTTAAAAATTTATAAAAATAATTTAATTCCTGAGAAATTTTTATTATTCCTGAAAAAAATAGAATTCTTACGAAGACTTTTACAAAGAAATTTCGTTAATACTTGAATTCTGTTTGGAAATGTTCTGAAAAGAGTAAATATTAAAAATCATGGAATTGTGAAAAGTTTTTAAAAATAATTATGTTTTATAAAGAAGTCTATTAAAATTTTTGACAATAATTAAATGCCTTGTGTGGTATTTTATTAAATTTTTTTCAAAAATAATTGAATTCCAAAAATGTATTTTATTATTACGAAAATAACAGAATTCTAGCAAATGATTTTATTACAATTTTTTTTTAACAATTGAATTTCCAAGAAAAAATTTATTAATTTTAAAAATAATTGAATTCTTGTGATGAATATTGTTATTTATGAAACTAATTCAATTTTGCAAAGAATTTATTAAACTGCCTCAAAATAATTGATAATAATATTTGAATTATTTTTAAGAAATGTAATTAAAATTGTATTTAAAAAAATTGATTTCTTTCGAACAATTTTATTAAAATATTAGAAAATAATCACTGAATTCTTGTGAAAAATTTAAAAATTTTGTAAATAAGTGAATTC
This sequence comes from Leptopilina myrica (nomen nudum), assembly GCA_032872475.1. Classification (NCBI taxonomy): domain Eukaryota; kingdom Metazoa; phylum Arthropoda; class Insecta; order Hymenoptera; family Figitidae; genus Leptopilina; species Leptopilina myrica (nomen nudum). The sequence continues at coordinate 35,932,893 of CM065461.1, forward strand.
TTCCAAAGAATTTAAAGAAACATTTTTTTAAACAATTAATTTTTTGGAGGAATTGAAATTACATATTTTAGAATAATTACATATTTTAGAATAATTACATATTTAGAGCAATTCGTGTAAAATTGAATTAAAATTAATTGAAATCGATGATTTATTTTATTTACGGAAATAGTTGAATAGTTGCTAGGAATTATATTGAAATTCTTAAAAATAATTAAATTCCTGAGAAAAATTTAATTATTCATGAAAACAATTAAATTCTTGAGAACGATTTTATTAAATTTTTTTTAAATAATTGAATTTCTAAAAAGGAAATTATTAATTATGTATTTAATTAAATTCTTGTGATGAATAATATTTTTTATGCAAATAATTAAATTTTTAAAAACAATTTTATTAAAATATTTCAAAATAATTCAATTTTTGGAAATAATTTTGTTATTTATCGACATAATAGTATTCTTCTGAAGAACTATTTATGTAAATAATTAAATTCTTTGAAAAAGTAATAATTAATAAGAATCATAACAATAGTTACATTATTGCAAAAAAATTTAATTAAAATTGTTTTTAAAATAATTGATTTTCTTCTAACAATTTAGTTTAAATTTTTGGAAATTAATGCATCCCTGAAAAGAATTTTATTTATTATTAAAATTATTGAATTATTGCGAAAAGTATTAAATTGTTTTTAAAAAATTGAATTTCTGTGAAAAATTTTGTTATTTTTGAAAATAATAGAACTATGCATAATAATTTTATAAATATTGTTTTAAATAATTAATTTTTTTAAAATATAATAAATGTTATAAAAATTTAATTTTAAATAATTGAATTCTTGTGGAAAACTTTATTTGTGAAAACAATTGAAATCAATGATTAATCAATTTAAAATAGTATTAAAAATAATTAAAAATTCTTTAATAAGTTTTATTACATCTGAAAATAATTAAATACTTGCTTAGAATTTTATGAAAAATTTTTAAAAAAGTGAATTTTTATGAAAATATTTTTATTTAGTGAAAGTATTTCAATTATTGTCAAGAATTGTATAAAAAAATTTGTTAAATAACTGAATTTTTACAATTTTTTTTTTGAAAATACTATTTTAAAATAATTAAATTTTAGAGCAAAATTTATTATGTATGAAAATAATTGAATTTTGGGTAAATATTGTCAGTTTGTTTTCAAATAATTGAATTCTTTTACGAAATTTCATAAAAATAGGAGATATTGTAATTAATTAAATTTCGAAATTTTTTTTGAAAATAATTGAATTCTTTTAAAGAATTTGATTATTTGAGATTATTTTTGAATTGTTTTTCTGATTTCTATTATTAGTGAATTTAAAGTAGTGAAAATTTGCCAAAAAAAATGTAAATAGTAGCATTTTGTGGCTGAAATCTAAAAATAGTACCCAAATACAGTAGCATAACGTAAAAAAAGTACTGTAAATAATAGATTTTAGTAGAAAAGTGCAAAACCTGAGATTATATACCGAAAATAAAAAATTATTCCTTAAGAAGTGAATTTGACATTTACACGTTATTTATTGATTTTTTCCTGAATATTTACAATCAATATGTGCGAGTTTACGTGTAAAAGAAACATTAAGCTTTACTGGCGAATGGAGTGTAATTTTCTTTCTTTTTTTTTAACACTTATTCTTGGCACGAGACTGTGAAAAAAGAAATTTCTTTCTCTCTTTCGTAACGACGAAAAGTCGTTTAAGTTTTGTTTGTGCGCGTGAAAAGATGACTTTTTTTCACCTTTCAGCATAACTGGAACAAGCTTGATAAATACTCGTTACTAAACTACGAAAGAGAGAGTCTGTCATATATTTATGAATTCTCGTCAAATTTACTGAGATTTTTGTTATTTTTCTTTCTTTTCGCGTTTATTTATATTCATCTTCTCTTTCATCTGCTCCAGTTTTTATTTCATTATATGCATAATCTACTTTAGAGCTGGGGAAAAAATAAATCATTGCCCATTAAAAATAATAATGTATACCTTATCGTATAAGCAAGAAAAATTTTCACTTTTTCTTTTCTGTATATTGTACTTTTGTTTGAAATATGAAATATAAAATAAATTTTATTTATGATACTAGTCATTATGCAATATATGTTGTAGGATAAATCTCAAAATAATCAAATATTGACACTGAAGAATAAAATTTCTAGTCTTGAAATCGATAAATAAATGGAAAAAGTTTGGATATAAACAGATTCCTGCACCGACATTTACCGACATTTCTCAGTTCAGACTCAAACTATAGAAGTCGGTAATTGTCGATGCAGGGATCTGTAGTTCTAAAATCCGCAAATTAGGTTCGAAGTACTCTATAAAATCCACAGTGGAGGAGTAAATAGACTGAAAATTACCAGGAGGGACTTAAAAATGTCAACATAACCTTAAATAATCTGAAAATTACTCCGGAAAATGAGAAATTTCTCCAAAATGGTCAAAATTCTCTTTGAGATTATCAACGGAAACATGGGATACCGGGAAAATAATGTCTTAATAAAACTGAATAGCCAGTGATGTAAATCGAGTGTCTTCGTAGACCCGACCAAGTAGACCAGGTGTACGGTTAATTACCTTTTCTACTAAGCTTTGTATGAACTTATTTCCTCATTAAGAGGCAAGGTTAGAGAGAGATAGAAAGAGAAGAAGACAGAGAGGAATGGGAATCTCGTTAATGAGCAAGGTTGAAGGACGGTTCACGTTATGCTGATTTACTTATCGCCTGGTAGTTCCGGCTAATGCGCTTATCTCTCCTGACTGCACCAACAGCAGTAGAATTAAACTCTCAAAACGGATATATATATATACACACGACAATATCTACCTTACCCCGTTTTCATGTTTGTCAGATTACAAAAAAAAACTGGGATTATTTTGATTCCTTAATTTCCAGTTCACTTTGTAATTAGTTTGAGTAAAAATACATTTCAATACATTTCAATTTAATGTGGAAAATTTAACTGATGATGGTAAATAATTTGATCTGTTTGTTCTTGTACACGTGATTAATTTTTGACAGTGGATTTGAAAAATAAAACTGTCGTTTCTACTTTATCGACAATCGGGAACTTATCGACACTGTAAAAAATGGTAATTTCACTTCCGACATGATAAAACTGATTTCAACCCACAATTGTTGTTGAGAAACATAAAAATACGCACAAAGACAACATGAATAAAAACTAGGTTACATTTCCAGGTGAAAAAAATGGGAGGGAAAAATGCAAAAACAAGAAAATTAGAAGCCGAAAGCCGGGCGAAATTCCACAAAAGCCTCTAAAAGCTTGTTCTTTAAAAACTAGATATAATGAAAGTTGTAGAATGTTTCTCGGACAAGAACTCACATTAAACAATCCTATCTCGACGCAGAGGAGCGATAACAGGATTTTCTTCATCGCCACACGGAAAAGTTTTCCTTGAAAAGAAAAGGCAATGTGCACTCTTAAAAGATTTTATAGGATGGAAGTGAAATCCGTAGAATTTCAAGGGATGGTAAAAAGAAGAAGAAGAAGAAGAAGAAAAAGAAGAAGGAGAGCAACCCTTCTTTGGTGCACGAGGGTGCAAAATTTTCATGCTCCACAAGACTCCATAAAAACAAGAAAGAAAAGGGGGGGGCATTACGCAAATGAGAAGAAGAATCTTTAAAAGAAGAGAATGAAGAAAAAAGAGAAAGAAGATTATAGCCGCGAACTGATGTTCCCGCTATGAAAGAAATAATGGACTAATATACACACACATACACACATACAAAAAAAAATTTTTTTTTCCCTGTATATCGTTAAAATGAAAAATAAAAGAAGGGGCAAAAAAAAAATTTGCAAATAAAAAGAAAAGTGCGCACAAAATAGATGAGCAAACAAAATGCTTCTTCATATAATGAACTACCACGTGCTGCAATTTAAACTGCACGAGCTCTTGCTATGCAAATATGAACTGCATACACGAGTGAAATTGAAAGCTTTCGAAGGGAATGTTAAATAAAAAGCTCTTCTTTATAGTCAAAAAAAAAAGAAAAGAAATATCTAAACAATAAATCTGTTTCCAAGGTGGAAAAAAATATTTCCTCGTTCGTTATATTGCTTTCCATTAACAGTGAAACGAATTTCAATTTCTTTTAGACTAACACCGCATTTCTACTCAATTTGTCCGCAATAATTCGACATTCCCTTTCTAATTTGGTCAACAATTTGAAAAATCGTTAAAACTATTTTCAAAATCACAAGTGGTTTCTTTTTTATTACGAGAAATGTTATACTAACACTTTTCGAACATTATATAAGGATTCTTTCTCTGAATGTTTGTTTTATGAATAAATTTTGTTTTCTTATGTAAAGAATTTTCAAAGAAAATAGTTTCAATAATTAGAGGACAATTTTAAATTCTCTACTTCTAATTAGAAACATAATCAAGTGGGGGGAAAAAAAATATTCTAATCACAATAACTATATGTGTGCGGGCTCTTTGAGAGTTTCGCTAAACGCACATAATAGAGCTCGAAACTTCACTTTGTTATTAATTTACTCAACAAAGTTTCTAACAAGAACTAAGCTGAGTTGAATATTACTTCGACAGCCAACTTCGAGTTGATCAAACCATAGAAATGCTATTAATATGTTTTCTTAATATTGGTTTAAAAAAAAAAATTACCAACTAATCAAAAATCAGTGAAAACCGAGATTAAAACAGTTGCAGAATTAATAATGTTTTAAACAATAAATTCAATATTAAATTAAAAGCCGAACGAATTTATTTGAATTTTATGCACAGTGGGGCATAGAATTTTGAAAATGGTGTCAAAATTCAAAATGGCGGATCCAAAATGGCGTTGGGAAGAATAAAAGTGTGAAATAGATGGAATTCTTCATTGGTGTGATTATTTTTCTGTCTCTCTCGGTTTTTTTTCCGCTCATGGAAAATTGAGCGTGGAGTTGAAAGTTTACGCGTTCGGCTTTTGTGAACGCAGTTTGTGAATGTGTTTGTGTGTATTCATATATGTATTAGTACAGGAAGTAGTGCATAAAACGAAATTCTAACCGTGTTCCTGCTCTGACGGAGCAACATACTTTGCATTAACTCCCCGTCTCTATACACACAATATTATAATGCCACGGAGCCAGTAAACACGCCTCAGATATATATATATAAGACGTGCCAATACAAACTTAAAAAATTTCTACACATTCAAGGAAGATTATCCTTTTCATATACAAAATAATCCCTCAAGTTCACGTCACAATTTTGCATTATCTACTTGGGATGTCTTAAAAGAAAAAAAAATTCTTTTGCTTCTCAACCACAGGTGTTTTTATAGTTTTTACGACAATTATTATTAAAATTTAAAATTTTTTAGACAAAATCAATAAATATAAAAAAAAAATTTGTCTGATATTTTGAATTTTAAAATTCCGCCTGCAGATTTGTAATCAGCGGTTACAAAAACTAGTGGGGAGAAAGTTTCAAATGAATTTAATCAACTTTTAAAATTCGGCCGCCATTTTGTTGTCGCCATTTTAGATTTTTAAATTTAACAGCATGTTCGTAATCATAGGAGGAAAAAAACCCTGGATGAAAAAATTTCAAGCGAATTTAATGAGTTTAAAAATTTTTTACCAACATTTTAGATCCGCAATTTTAGATTTTGCCAATTCGACTGCAGATGCGGAATTAATTTAAAATTATTAAAAATAAATGAAATCCTCTGATGAGTTTTAATATTTATATGAAAATAATTGAATTTCTTCACCAAACTTTAATAAAGCTTTTCAAAAATAAAAACAATTTTGAGAAGAGTTTTAATAAAACTTTTTACAGAATGATTTTTTTCAAAAATTTCAATAAAATTGTATATTAAAAACAATTCAATTATTTTAAAAAATACTATTAAATTTTTTTTTAAATAATTCAATTTTTTTGAAGAATGTAATGGATTTTAAAAAAAATATGAACTATAAATTTACAAAAAAAACAGTCGCCATTTTGAATTTTGAAAATCCGACTGCAGATTGATGATCAGTGAAATATATTTCTGCATAATTTAAAAAACAATTTCCTAAATCCTTCAACTGTAAACTTATAAAGTTTATGATAAAAAATGTATTTTTAAACTAAAAGCTCCACTTTAGGATGTATATAAATATTTTCTGAAAATTTCCAAAAAAAAATGCGAAGAAATTTTTTTTTTTTAAGTTGTAGCTTGGAGAAGGAAAATCAAATTTAATTCTATATTCGATTTTTATATGGAAAATCTGTAAATTGGCAACTCGCGAAACGCGGACGTAGCACTTTTTCCAGTTGAAGAAAAAGTAAAAAAAAAACTTTCAATCTTCCAGATACTCGGGGATTTTTCATGCATTAACTTTTGCGGTTTATTCACTGTAAGATATCGATCCTATCAAAACCAGAGGTCGATGCCTCTTGAACGTCACACAAAAATTTATTTTTCCACCCGTTTCTCAAAACAATACTCTATTCTTTTTCTATTAAAAAAAAAATTATTCTTTCTCAAAAAAATATTATTATTATTATTGTTTTTAAAATATATGTTCACACTTTTTCGAAAGCAATCATTCTAAGTAATTAATTAAAAACTTTAACATTTTTTAAAATTTTCTTTTCAAATACTTCAAATATGTGCAAAAAAAAAAAATTCCAAACAACCCAAAGGTCTAATTTTCTTTTGTTCTTTGTTAAAAAAAAGCCCAAATTCTAAAATAAACATTAATTTATTTTCAGAGCAGAAAAAAGGATAAAAACCCAATTATTTACGAAATAATAACAAAATTTGTTAATAATAAAAAATAAATTTTCGAATTATGGACATTATATATATCTGAAGTGAAATTCCATTTGTTTCTCTCGTTTTATTAAATAACATTTTTTCTGGCATTAAGAAAAAGCTCTGAAATAAATTAGTTGGATATAAAAAAGTCTTTTGTGTAACAAAAGGCTTTGCCACAAATTCATCTTCTGAATTTACATCTTTCTTTGTAATATTAAACTTGGCACTGCGGACTAAATCTCATCATTTTATTCTCCTCTACTTAAGTCTCGTTAAAGAGAAACTACAATGAAGACTATTACTTAGAGGAAGCGATATTTAATGGATCTGTGCACAAAGATGCGTTTTAATATTTCATTTTCAAAAACAGTACCTGCATCAAATACTCATAAATAGAGATAAAAGTTTTAATGCTCTCTTAAAAAGCTATTAGTAGTTCGAAAATAACTGCAATTTTTCCCCCCACGACCTAAATTTTTAATGTCCTTACATTTCACTATCGACACAACTATTTTTACACCTAAAACATTTTTTTAGTTTTTTATTTTACTGTTGACCCGTTTTAAACCAAAATTACACCTTTAGTCGTTATTATTATTACTATTATTATTATTATTATTATTATTATTATTATTATCATAAACATTTTTAAAAAAAAATTTTCCTTTGTAAATGAAACACATTTTTTTGTCAATTGAGAATTAAATGATTTCGAATAGAGATTTTCTTTTGAGATTGTGTAGAGATAAAAAAAGAAGAACATGAAAAAATACAGTTGAACTGTATCATTGAAAGAGAGGATGTCTTTTTTCAACCGCAAATCCGATATCAACTCTCTGGATATTGCGTTGAGAATCACGTAGCAATGGAATACGAAGGATGCGATTGCCGATGTATTGTATTACAAGTGCACACTGTACACAGGAAAGTAGAAATGAAAAACTCGTGACAATAAGACCACTTCCGTTCAGGAAAACCACCGATTGAGTTATATTCCATCCCAGGGGAAATAAACACACTGGTCCTTCAAGAAAAGTGTCTCTCTCTCTCTAACTCTCTCTCTCTCTCTCTTATTTTTTCTCTGTGCATTGCATTGGAATCAAGTAATTTTCAGATAATGACCATTATTAGAAAAAAAATCACTGTATTTGAAGAAAAATTGCTCCTGCTAATGAAAACAATCAAGTGAGAAACAAGATTTAGACAAAATCATAAAATTTTCAAAATCCGACTGTAGATTCGTAATCAGCAACCTCGAAAACCCCCGAGTAATAATTTAAAAGCAAATTCAACGAATTCAAAAAAAAATGATCCGCCATATTGGATCCGCCATTTTGAATTTTGGAAATCCGACTGCAGATTCGTAAAAATAATGATCCGCCATATTGGATCCGCCATTTTGAATTTTGGAAATCCGACTGCAGATTCGTAATCAGCGACCTCGAAAACCCCCGAGTAATAAGTTTAAAGAAAATTGAACGAATTTTTAAAAAAATAGTCCGCCATATTGAATCCGCCATTTTGAATTTTCAAAATCCGAAGGCAAATTCATAATCAGCGACCCCAAAAACCCTTGAGAAAAGAGTTTCACGTAAATCCAATCAATTTTTCTAAAAATCGTCCGCCATATTGAATACGCCATTTTGAATTTTGAAAATCCAACTGCAGATTCGTAATCAGCGACCTTGAAATCCCCTGAATATTAATTTTTAGGTGAATTTGATTGATTGTAAGAATTTTTTCAAAAATTCTTTTGAATTCGCATTAAAATTTGTTACTCAAGGATTTTTTTGTGCCCCTAAGTACGACATTGGCATTTGTTTGTCAAAATTCAAAATGGCGGATCCAATATGGCAGAAGGTATTTTCAAAAACTCGTTGAATTCAAGTGGAAATTTGTACTTGGGGGTTTTTGGTGTCACTGAGTACGAATTTTGCATTATTTATTTTTCAAAATTCAAAATGGCGGATTCAATATGGCGGTTTATTTTGTCAAAACTTGTTAAATTTATACGAAAATTGTTACTCGGAGGTTTTCGGTGACGCTGAATACGAATTTGGCATTTATTAATCAAAATTCAAAATGGCGGAAGCTTTTTTCAAAAACTCGTTGAATTCAAATGAAAATTTGTACTTGGGGGTTTTTGGTGTCCCTGAGTACGAATTTGGCGTTTATTTTTCAAAATTCAAAATGGCGGATCCAGTATGGCGGTATATTTTTTCAAAAACTCGTTAAATTAATACGAAACTGATCACTCGTGGCTTTTAAAGATCGCTAACGTGAAATCTGTTACAAATTTGTTAAAATACAAAATAGCGAAATTTTTTTTCAAAAATTCATTAAATTCGCATAAAACTAATTTCTCGGAGCGTTTTTAAGGTCACAGATTTTGAATGTAGCATTTTTTTCAAAATGAAAAATGACGAGTACAATACAACGACAAAAAAAGTTTTTAAAATCATGAAATCAGCCGAAAACTTTTAGTTCGAAAAGCTTTTTTGTCTCAATAATTAAAAAGTCATGCATTTTTTTAAATTTAAAATTGCTTCCATTTTAAAAAATGCTTTCTAAATTAAAATTATACATTATTTTTTTTATAATCAAATATAAGTGTATTACAATCCAATTCTTGAACTCAATTCACCTCCTGGGAAAAAAAACTATCATAGAGATTTGAAGTGAGTACAAGTTTCACTGCAATGCTTAGAGGATCCTGAGTCTTTTGTCGTCTATCTATACGGATATAATTTAAGTTGATAAACTTTTCCAATCAAAGAGAGTGCGATTCACCAGGATTAAAATTGTTCAATATTAAAACTTTCCAAACGTAAAAATCTTCGAAACGATATTTATTTTCTAAAACCAAAAACTTTATTTCCATTTTATTATATTGTATAGATAGAAAATTATTCAATACTGTCCCAAAAAGACAATTATTTACAAGAATTGTAGAAATAATAGTAGTTGACAAAATGAATTTATCAAAATATCAAAAAATTATTATTTTTACTATATTATACTATTTTATGTAACAAAAAAAAGAAAAATGAAATTAATATAGAAAATTTTACTCATATACAGTTGGATTTTAACTAAAATTTATTCCTCTTTGGTTAATTTGTGTGAGATGAAGATTACGCTTTATAAGAGGCTTTAGGAATAATAATAATTAAAGTCGAAGGTTAAATTGTGGATAAATCCTTTTTACAACTTTATAAATTATTATTATTGTGTGAAGTGTCAATGATAATTAAAATCTAGTGCGTTTAATCGGACAATTTAAATTAACGCACACAAATGAGAGGGCGAATAAAAACAAGCGACTGTTGCACATCGACACATGGTCCCTCACACGATACTTGAGAATCATCGATTAATGCATCCTTCGTTTAGCATCGGTGGCTTTTCGCACTTGACCCACTAAAGTCAGGCCATTGCATCCAGATTAAGCGAAGCGGAGAGCCTAGTCGTGTGCTTTATGAAATTAGGTCAATTCGCAATCACGAGAGAAAATAAGAAGGCGAAAAAAAATTCCATTTATTGCAAAACTCCACATTTAAATAAGGGCGATGAGAGGGAGGTAAATTAAGAAAAGAAAAATTTAACAACCTACCTATATATATATATAACTTTTAATATCATTGAAAATAAAACAGGTCAAGATTAATTTAAAATCATTTGAGTTCTTATTTTTCTTAAAAGTTCAAATTTGCTTTTTAAATTTAGTGAAACATTAATCGACTCATTTTTTAACAAATTAGAATTATCAAATTTCTTTTGAGAGCAATTCCACGTGAACTGATCCAATAAAAAAATTAGATTTTAAGGGACACTATTACACTGAAAAAAAAAATTTATTTGATTCAAATAACCGATTATTTGACTATTAACAAATAAATATTTACTTGAATCAAATCATTTTTATTTGAATCAACTAAATAATATTTACTTCAAATAATGAAATATTTCATTCAACTACAATTTATTTGATTCAAATAGAAATTATTTGATTCAAGTAAATATTTATTTGATAATAGTCAAGTAATCGGTTATTTGAATCAAATAAATTTTTTTTTCATTGTAGTAATCAATATAATTTTGACAGAACTTAAGAGATTTTAATTTTGTGTAGTAATATTCCAAGCAATTTTTGTATTTCAATATTTATTAGTGATATTCAAAGCAATTTTTGTTTACTTCTCAATTACAAAATATTGTTTTCAAAGAAAAATTATTTATCCCCTCTTTCTTCGAAAATAAATTTTATTTTCAATTTTTACAGAAAATACATCTTTTTTTTATCATTTTTTATTGGAAATCTGAGATTTTTTTCGGTTACGTCACTAACGGCCCCAAAAACCTCCGAGAAAAGAGTTTCAAATAAATATGATAACTAAAAAATCATTCACCATTTTGGATCCGACATTTTGAATTTTAAAAATCCGATTACAGATTCATATTCAGCGACCCCGAACTTTATTTTTTAATATAGACAGAAGGTAAATATTTTGTTTCATTATTTTCATTTTATTTTGGACTGAGATTTTTTCCAATGAATTATATAAAGTTAAAAAACGAGACAGATGATTATTTTTCATTTTCTTGAAAACACATTATTGTACCACTTTGAAAATTATAACTTATATTTAAAAATTAAAACAAAAAAATTTTATAATTGAAAGAACTATTAATTTCAGTTAGAAAATTAAAAAATGAAATTATTTAAAATTATTAACATAATTTATTTTTTTTTAATAACAGTTCTTCAATAAAAATTATTAAAAATCTATAAAAAGAGTTATTTTTGTAAAAATTGAAAGATGAGGTTTATTTTCGAAAAAGAGGGATTAACAATTTTTTTTCAAAACAAGAGTTCATTAATTTATAAGTACAAAAAAAATCTTTTAAATATTGAAATCTGTCAACTTCAGTCGAAATTATAATGATTTGAAATTAACTATTTCTCTGGAAATGTTTTTTTTGTTTTTTAAAAGATATGAAAATAAAATGTCAGCATAAAACTAATCATTAGACATACACAAATAACAAAATTTAAAAGAATTAAAATAAAACAGAAAAAAAGAAAATAATCGCCAAATAATAACAAATTTTTATTTCTTTCATAAAATTAGTTTCGTTTGATCAATATTTTTTAAAATGTTTAATAAAATAAAGAAGTTTAATAAACTTGGAAGTATTGAATGTTATTGTCATGTCATTTTTATTGTATTGAATTTATTATTAATTATTTATTAATACATTTATTTGTTTTTTTATTTATTTTATTTAAATAATAATATAAATAATTAATTGTAATTTATAATATTATTTTTTTTATTTATTTAATTTCGAGGAATTTATAGCAAAACGTGTGGCAACTATTGGCTAGACGAAAATACGTGGAACGGGCGCCTCGCCTCTGATTGGTAGTCAAGAACATTGTGGTGGGGATGCGCGCTCGCTTATTGATCAAGAAAATCGAGAAGAGGGGAGGCACGCTATCGTATTGGCCATGAAGTAGAATTTAAAACGTTACATTTCCATTCTCCTTCCAGAGAGAATGGACTTTTTGATAATTATTTATAAGAATTATTACTTTTGGATAAAAATTCAAATCAATTCGAAAAGATAAAAAAAAATATCTGGTTACTCACGTGTAATCCACAATAGTCTAAATTATACCATCATAAAGTAATTCAACGTACCTGAAACAAAATAATTTCTAAATTAGTCGCATTATTAGAATCTAACACAATGATTATAATTTAATAATACATTTCAATAAATATTTTCATATCTTTTCATGTAATTATTTTTTTATTCTTATTTCTACATTTATTATTGAAGTATTCAGTAAATTCTTCCACAATTATCAATAAATTAATTTTTCTCGATTTTTGAAAGACGTATATAAAAGGTAAAAGATACAATTATTATTTTATTATTATTAATAGTGTTTGTTATTGTTAGTATTACTAATATTATTTTACTACAATTTTTAAAACCATATTTATCATTTTTATTATTATCACTTTAGTGGTCACTACTATTAATCTTCGTTTTTTTCTTCTTGTTGTCGCCGCGTCTCGTCAGAAACTAATTTAACTCCCAACAACAATATCACTAAAAATTCAAAAATATTCTGATTGGCAATTTAAAGGGCGAAGTAAACGAAATACAAAAAAAGAAAGTGAAAGAGAAACTTTAAATCACGTTTGTATGTATGTGGATATTAAATTTCATATTCGAACATTTTTCATTGGGAAGAGTCGGACAGGTTACAAGTTTCCTCAATTTCCCCAAGCCAAGAGAGAAGAGAGAGAGAGAGAGAGAGGGAGAGTGAAGCGGAGAATTTTGCTTTTCACGTTGGAAAATTCAGGATTTTGATAGCCTTGCCTTTATGTGAAAAGAGAGACTGGTGAGAGAGGAGAGGGGGTGGGATGAGGTGAGGTGGATGCCTATATAGTTGGATATGTGAAGATTAATGAGCGCTGTTTCTCCTGTTAGAGACGAAGTGATCGCTCAACAAAAGCGACAAACGGAACCGCCAACCAACTCTTTACCACCCTTTGTATTCTGAATTGTACATTCACAACAGTGACATGTATATATATATTTCTACATTTTGCCATTAAATTCAAATTCCAAATATTCTATTTTGTGTTTTATTAAAAAAGTATTTTTTCTCTTGAATAATTAATTAATATTTGGAAATAAAAATTTGGAATTAAAAAGGTTTTTAGAATGAAAATAATGAAGAAATAAAATAGTAATTGGATAATTAGATGGAAAAAATTACTTTGCTCATTGGGACTTTTTACAACTAGAAGTTAAAAAAGACTGTTTACTCCCTAGGATTAAAACAGTTCGTTTTACTCCCTAGAGTGGGAAAATAATTTTTTCCTCATACGTTTGGTGTCTTCTTTACCCAGTAATGTGAGAACAGTTATTTTTCCTCTGGGACATTTTACTCCTCAAAGAATAAAAAAATTATTAACTCCCTAGTGTCGAAAGTAATCATTTTATTCCCTCGTGGGAAAAAATTACTCTTTTAACTGGGATTGTTTGGGCTACTTCTCAGGATTTTTATACCAGTCTTCTTGCCCCTTAGTGTGGAAAAAATAATTTATCCATCGAGACATTTTACTTTTTAAAGAAAAAAAAGTTATTTTCAGTTTTTGAAATTTCGATTATTCAACAATCCTTCATTTCAATAGATATTTAAATGTAAAAACTTAAAATAACTACAAAATCAATTTAATTAAACATTTTCAAAAAGTTCTATATAAAATTTTTATCCTATATAAAATTGTTAGTTCAAAGTATGAAAAATTCAAATCTTCAAAGATTATAATATTAAACGTTTAAGTATTTCTAAAAATTAATGTTTTAATGCTTTATATATTAAATTATTATCTAGAGTTTTAACAAAAATTAATTTTGACATTAATTTTTATTAGAAAATTCTAGGACATTTTAATTATATAAATGGAAAAGTAAATAATTTATTGAACAGTTGGGTGTTTCTTAAAATTGAATTTCTAAGAAGATTTTTATTACCAACTTTTTAAAATAATTTACTTCTTTCAAAGAATTTAATTCAAATTTTACAAAAATTCATTGAATTAAAGAATTTTATTACAAGTTTTGAAAATAATTGCAAACTTTTAAAGATTTTTATCAAAATTCCTCAAAGTAATTGACTTTCTGTGACGAATTAAGAAAGTTATTTATACAAAAATAATTTAATTATTTGCCACAAATTTTATTATTTTATTTTATTAAAAGTTTGTCAACTTCTTTTAAAGAATTTAATTCAAATTTTACAAAAATTCATTGATTTAAAGAATTTTATTACAAGTTTTGAAAATAATTTGCATTTCTCGAGAAATTTATTTAAAATTTTATAAAAAATATTTGAATTTCTACTATGAAAAAATTTCAATTCCTACAAGAAATTTTCGTCCTCTTGAAAGTAATTAAATTTTTTCGTAGAACTGTATAAAAAATTACAATAATTTAATTTTCAGATAAGTTTCATGAAACTAATAAATATTTACAATCATTAAATTGCGTAAAACTTTTGAAAGTAATTAAAATTTTGCAAAAGAATGTTATTTAATTTGTTTCAAAATATTTGAATTTTTTGTGAAAAATTTTACTATTTATAAAGAAAAAATTGAATTCTTAACAAGATATTCGTTAACATTTTTTGAAAATAATTGATTTTCAACGAAAAATTTTATTTGAAAATAATATATTGTGATGAATATTTTTTTTTATGAAAAACATTGAATTTTGCAAATAATTTTTTTTTTTAATTTCGAAATATAACAGAATGTCAGTGAAGAATTTTTGTTATTTATAAAGTTAATTGCGTTAAAACTTTTCAAATAATTAAATAAATTCATTTTTATCGAAAATAGAAAAAAATTATAGGTTATGTATTAAAATTCGTAGAAAACTTCGTAGTAAAATGAATTGTTTCATTCCTAGGGAGTAAAACGATTCTTTTTTCAACTCCAAGGGGTTAAATTCTTCCATTGATAAAAGTGGACCGCACAGGTGACGCTGGTGCTCTAATTAAAAATATCTTGGGTCCAACCCGGGCTATAATTTCCTACTTTTTAATTCTCTAGGGATTAAAGTGACTATTTTCGACCCTAGGAAGTAAAAACCGTTTTTAAACACTTCATAAAGGTGTAGCAACTTTCTCCTTTTAGCCCCAGGGGAAAGAATCGTATTTCAAAAATATATTGAAAATAAAATTGTCACTCGGAAAAAGTATTTCTGAAGCATATAGATGAAAATTGATAAAAATTGATAATAATTGATTGTCAAAGGGAAAAATATTTTTCAAAAAAAAAGATCATTATTTATGAAGAATGTAATAAAAAGTTTTAATCCAACTCCATTAGTAGTACAAGAAATTGATAGATTTGCGCAAGGGACACAAAACACTCTTAAAAATCTCATTATACTTCTGAAAGAACGCCCCCTGTGAGTTCGACTGGGGGGGGTTTTTTTTTCTTCTTGTCCGTTTTCCTTGGGTTCAGATCCGTTGAAAGTTTTTACGAGAACGACATTTTTCTTCGTTCGTCGCAGTGGTAAAACTTTTCCAAAGGCAAACCACTACTACCAATGCACCACCATCATCATCACCATCAGAGAAGCAGGAGTAACAAACACAGTAGTAGTAGCAGAGAAAAAGAGAGAAAGAGAGAGAGTGAGTTGAAACTCTTTTTTCCTGAACAGCAAATGCGGTCGTTTAAAAAAGTTACCGACCAATATTTTAATTCGAAAAGCTTTAAATCCACCATGAGTCCTTTCAGTTGATGTCGTTAACCTCTTGATATCTCTCAAAGAAAGCCAATATCGATAAAAGAAAATGGCAAAAGTAATATCATGATCAGACGTATCAAAAGTCTTGAAAGCATGAAAACAGAAAGCTTTAACCTACGACCTTCTTAGTTACTCGAAGGAAAATGGTTAACGGAGGAGGGATGATAATAATAATGTTTTGAAAGATAGAAAGAGAGAGAGTGGAGGAAGGAAAAATAAAATAGTGTAAAAGTAATCCAGACACAGTGGGTCGTTAAAGTTATAAGACGAAAATTGCAGACACATTCGAATATAAGAAAGTTGAATTTTCAAATTAGCCATAAAAATAAGAGTCAACTTTTTTTCTTGCTCTAACTGTACATTTCGATGATTTCTGGACTCGAATTTTGCTAACACAGTTCCAGTACAGTCGTTGAATTTAACTTCAAAGATTCGTAGAGATTTTCAATTAACGAACAATTTTGAATTTAAAGAAAATTGCGGAATTTCAGGTAATTTAGAAGTTGTTCTGTAATTTTTCCTAGAATTCCGGAACTGGTTCCCGATTTTAGCCTCTATTACATTTAATGAAATTTTATCATAAAAAATATTATACTGATTCTCAAAGAAAAAAATATCTCAAACTTCTTTTGAAATTTGTTTTAGAACTACAAAACTAGACCCATACTTATTTTAAATTATTTATCCAAAATTAAAAATATTTACTTATTTATTTTATTTACTTTAGAAAAAAAATTTTTAAATCTTTAAAAAATAAATTTAGAACTGAATCAAAAATTTATTTTAACCTTTATGAATATATTTCTAGTTGTAATACATCAAATCATATAGAATTTGTTCTTTAATTCATTTTTAATTTCAAATATTTATTTCATTTTCAGATTTAGTTCTGAATAATATTTAAAGAAATAGAATCATGAAAAAAATAAGGAACTGGTTCAGCAAATTATTTTAGAATTACAAAATTAGTTCCAGATATATTCCTCAAAGCGAATTAAAAAAAATTAAGTAAGTAAACGAAATTTTGGAAATGATTTTGAAATTTATTTTTAAATAATTAAAAAACCAGTAATAGGATTTATAGTTAAACAAATTTTTTAAACTTTTTCCTTCATTTTCTTACGAATTCAGGTTTTATTTTAGATCCAGATTTAGACCTTTATTACATTTAATGGAATTTTACTATAAAATAATAAAGAACTGGTTTTGAAATTCAATTTAAAAATGAAAAAAAGTACTTGCAGATTCAATTATCATAAAAAATACTTTAAACATTATGTGTAATTCATTTTAGAATTACGGAACCAGTTCAAGATTTACTCCTCAAAGGACATTTTAAACTTGTTCCTAAATTTATTTCAGAATTACAAAAATAGTTCAAAACTTTATTAAATTTAAAAAAATGTAAATCATGTAAAAATAAATTTAATAAAATAGAGTACTAAGAAAATATGGAACTAGTTCTGTACATTTTTAATTAAAAACTAGTTACAGATTAAATTTTAATTAAATAGCAATCTTGTTCTACAATTTAAAATAGATTTTCAGAACTAGTTCTAGATTTAATTCTCCAAGAGCATTTTAAACTTGTTCTGTAATTTATCCTAGAATTACAGAACTAGTTCCAGATTTATTCCATAGTTGCATTTAAATAGTCAAAAAAATTTGCAAATGTTTCCTTAATTCATTTTAAAGAACCGTATATTAATTTAAATATAATTTATCTACTCAAAATTAAGTTTCATGTCCGTACTGAATTTCGAACCAGTTCTGGAATTACTCAAAAATTTCTATCCTTAGAAGTTTATAATGTTTCGAAAATTTTTAATAAAAATTTTTTTTTTAAGGAAACAAAATTTTAAACAAGCAAAGAGTGTGTCTAAGGATGGCAAAATAATGTCAAGTCGAATCCTCCACTTCGTTTCTTTAGATTTTGTACATGTGTTTCGATGATATTAATATTTATTATCAGGTCGTCGACCTGACGCGAACGTGAAAAAGCCTTCTGGCACTAACGAGAACAAACGAGGGTCTCGGGCCACGCAATAATTCGTTATGCCTATACCCACAACTACATTTATCATCACCTAACTTCCCTATCGACCAAGTGTGTCATATTCATTTTTTCTAATTGATCAGTTTGTTAACTGTCAGTTATATATTTCCTCTGAAAAATTTGAGTCTCCGTTTCATAATAGCAAATTCTCCTATCCACGTATACGATGAAATTGTTTACGAAAATTTTGCTTTTCTCCAAAATTCAACTGGTTTTTTGTGAGACTTTACGGAACCTGTTCCGTAGTTAGACAAAATCGGTTATAAAAATTTTCTTTTCTACTTAATTCAATTAGTTTTTTGGGGAGACTTACCAAAAATACAGAGCCGGTTCCGTGATTAGATAAAATCGGTTATAAAAATTTTCTTTTCTACTAAATTCAATTAGTTTTTTGGGGAGACTTAGCAAAAATACAGAGCCGGTTTCGTAATTAGATAAAATTTGTTTTAGAAATTTTCTTTTCTCTAAAATTTAATTGTTCTTTGGGAAACTTACAAAAAATACAAAACCGATACTGTAATTAGATAAAATTGGTTGTATAAATTTTCTTTTCTACAAAATTCAATTAGTTTTTTGGGAGACTTACCAAAAATACGGGACCGGTTCCTTAATTTGTTAAATTAGTTCTAATTTGACAAAATTTGAGTGTAGAAAATTGTAACAAAAGCTGCACTAGTTACAATTAAGAAGAACGTTTGGAATTAATAGGTGCAGAAGAATTTTAGCTACGAAAAAAAATAAAAATCGATTGAAACATTAAAAATAACTGGCCCGTTTCTTCAGTTTACGTTCAAGCAGAGATTTACCAAAAAAAACATTTTTTTCCCAGACTCATTATTTTTCCACAAGAAAATAAAAGAAAAAGTGCAGTAATTTTCTCATGACTTTTACGAGTTCTTGCGGGAGAAATAGTGATGAAACTGGAGCAAAGTGTCTAAAGGATTTTGTCTGGGGAAGAAGGTGTGAAAAATGTAGTTTTCCGTTTGGTGATTGTCTACTTGCCAGGAGGAGATTATCCCCATGATGAGAGAGAGAAAGAGAGAGAGAGAGGGAGAGGACTGCGACGAACAGGAGGATGAGATATTCAAGCAACCTAATCGTGGTTGGGTCGTAATAACGCGCTGACAAGACAGAGGATACATAGTCTTGCACAAGACAAGATCTAGTGTTGCCATAATTCAGAACTGAAATGGTCCAGGGTCCTTCCGCTCAAATTCTCTTAACATAACACAGAGCCGCACGCACGTAAACCTCGATCAAAGTCTTTCAGACTTATTTCCCTCTTCCGCCCTCTTGATATTGTTTATCGACGAATCTGGCATATCATGCCATCTTCATCATTCTTCCCAGTCTACTTTTTTTCCTTATATGCAGAAAACATATCTTACTTTTTTTTCCTCAACAAAACGATTCACTTCTTATCGAACACAAATACAAAAAAAAAAGAAAAAGAAAGAAAGAAACCCCTTCATACATTCTTTCATTTTATTTCATCATTTCTCCTTCGTTTCTCATCGATAAAAACCATAATCGTAACAACTACTTTTCCAAGAGACGTATTTTCAATACCCTAAAGGATGATATTCACTGAATATAAGGGCTATGTGTCCGGAAAGGGAATAAGTGAAAGGAAAAATCAATTTTGGTGAATCCGATGTTCCTACCAGTTGCTCTAATAAACTTATCAGGGAGAGCAGTTTTGGGACAGTTTAGTCCCAATTTTTTTTGTACCGCAGTTGCCACAAATTACGAATAGAAAACTACGAAAGGATAGCAGTTTTGGGACAGCAGACGCAAATGTTTAATTAAATTGTAACGGACAAAAATTTTCACAAATAATTATACAGTATTTCTTTCAGTATTTCGTTTACTGATTCAGGGTTGACACAAATATTTAATTTTATTTTTCCCTGATTTCCAGACAAAATTCTCACTTTTTCCCCGACCATAAAAAATATTCTGATTCACTCTAAAAATTATTAGATACTCAAAAAAATGTTCTATTAAATTTATTCATAAAATTTCATTAATTGTAAAATTATTCAAAAACATGAAAAACTAAATTTTTAAATAAGTATTTAATTATTACTTTTCCACTGGAATTAAAATTCTTCAGAACATTCGAATTTAAACCTTTTTAAACCTGAACAATTTATAAGAATACACTGAAATAAAAATTATTTGATTCAAGTAAATATTTATTTGATAATTGTCAAATAATCGGTTATTTGAATCAAATAAATTATTTTTTCAGTGTATTATTAAAAAACATAAAGAAGGCGATCATCTTCTTCATGTTTTGTTATAATTTAAATAACCATGAAATTTTTCAACAAAAATTCAATTATTTACAAAAATCCTAATAAAATCCTTCGCAAGAATTTAATTATTTTTTTCAAAAGTAGTAAATTTTCTCAAAAAAATTCAATTATTTGAAAAAATTGTAATAAAATTCGTTGCAATAATTCAATTATTTTCATTAACAATAAATCGATTATTCGGTAATTTCATTTTTTAATCAATTTTTATTATAGAAAATTCTAGAAAAATTCAATTATTTAAATTGAAAAATAAATAATTTATTGAATAATTAAATGTTTGTTAAAATTCAATTCTCATAAGGAATTTTGTCAACAAATTTTTAAATAATTGAATTCTTTTGACAAATTTAAAAAAAATTTTTAAGAATAATTACATTTTTCGAGGAATTTGATTAAAATATTGTATCAAAAATGAATTAAAATCCTGTGATGAGTTTCATTATTCATGAAAATAATTTTAAAAAATGTTTAAAAATGTTATTAAAATTTTTCTAAAATAATTATTTTAGAAAATAATTAATAATAATTTTTTTAATTGAATTACGGTGAAGAATTTTATTATTTATAAAGATAATTGAAATTTTGACAAACATTTTTGAACATAATTGAATTTCTGCGAAGAATATTATTGCTTTTGAAAATAATTTCATTTTTCCAACGAATTTTATTCAAGGTTATAAAAATAATTGAATTTTGGTGAAGAATTTTACTATTTCTAAAAATAATTGAATTCTTGAAAAGAACTTTGTTAAATTTTTTTCAATAACTCAACTCTTGCGACGAATTTTATAAAATTCTTTTTAAGTAATTGATATTTTTCGAAAAATTATTTGAAATTTTTTATATTAAATAATTGAATTTCTGAGAAAATTTTGTTATTTATGAAAATAATTAGTTTATTTAGAAGAAATTCATCAAAAATTATGTAAATTATTGAATACCTGTGAAATTTTTCCAAGAATTTTATTAAGTTTTTTAAAATAATTTAATTTCAAAGAAGAATTGTATTATTTATAAAAATAATTGAAATTTTGACGAGAATTTTAAAAAAAATTTTGAACAGAATTAAATTTTGGAGAAGATTTTTTTTATTTTTAAAGACATAATTGAAAGGACTAGAATTTTTTAAAATTTTTGAATATAATTGAATTTCTGCGAAAAATGTTATTACTTTTGAATATAATTGAATTTCTGTAATTATTTGTAACTTTTCCAAAATTAAATTTTTTGTAGTATTTTTAATTAAAATTCTTTTAGTCCTAATTTTATGATAGTTCTTTAAAAATTAAGTTATTTAAAAAGAAATTATTGTCTGAAATAATAGAAACAATTCAAGGTTTTGTATTAAAATTCGTGGTTATTTTTATAATTTATACAAGGCAAACAAAAAAAACATCAGAATTTAGAGTTTTTTCATGGATTTTTGAAATTCGATTTTTTCCAGTACTTTTACTAAAAATCCCTGACTTCTCTGACCGCAATTTTATTTTTCCTGACTTTTCCCTGAATTCCCTGACCTGTGGCAACCCAGACTGATTATTCACTTGATGATGAAAGGAATTAATTTACAAAAATTTAATTTAATTCAACTAGACAGAGATTATTGTTGGAAAAATCGTAAAATACTCGATGGGAATAATGGAAATTAGTTTTCCCTTCTCCATCGGTGTTTTCATCAACGAAACCCGTCAATTTATTTGATTCCCTCGGGGAGATTAGATAATTCCGATAGCCAAGTTGGATGATACAATTTACATTTGTAATGATCTTTGACACTATTATATGCGGGTTACTCTCAGGTCCCTCAATTTTGGCGAATACATTTCTAGGAATCACCTTAAATTATTACCAATGCGGTAAATCCTCATTCCACAATTTTGGGTTGGATTCCATTCTCTGGCTGATACTTGATCTCTAGAGATTTAGACCTTCGGCTGTCTCTCTCCCTCTCTTTCCGTAAATTTTCCTCTTCCTCCACTATATATAATATATGATATATATGTATACATTTCCGGAGGACGAAATGTTGGTTGCAACTTCCGAATAGCTTGCCACAAAGTTTATAAACTCAACTGAAATTCGCAAATTCGCTTGACTCTACACATTTCTGAGCTATGAGCTCTCCCAGACTCTCTTTCCACATCTCCTTGTATTAATTCCCCTCCTGACGCACACACCGTCGAAAACTTGACTCAGCCACTTTCGACAATTTGTAAGGAGTTACTAATTACAATCATCAACTTGAAAAATTCAAATGAAAAATGCGATCACACCAAAAAAAAAGAGCAATTTTTTGCAAGAAATTCTTGCAATAGTTTTCGAATTTCACGTTTTTTTTTTGTTTTAGATTTTAATTCAAGAAATTAATAATTTAATTACATTGCACTTTGAAGTTTGAATTCTCAAGTGAGAAACAGAGAGCAAGAGAGAGAGAATCGGCTTGAAATTTTGATCTTAAGGAATTAAGTCCCTAGTAGATTCCAGAATTCATTCTCGTGATATGATCTTGTCTTTGATCAACAAAATTAATTTTCAAATTAGTACAAGAAACTTAATCATGGGAATTATGAACTTCAATCTTTGAGTTCATTTCTGAAAATAAGACTATGAGAGTAATTTTAATTTATAGACGATTTTGACTTCGTTTTGTTTTGTTCTTTTAGTGTAGATTTTCATGAATTTCAACAAAAGTTTTGTCTCTAAAAGAACATTTTTTTCCCAGACTTAATTCTCGGGGAAAATATTTTAAACTTGTTCGTTAATTCAGTGTACAATTACAGAACTAGTTCAATATTGATTTCGCAAGTAAATTAAGTCAAAAATTAAATCCTAAATAACTTTTGAACTGCTTCTGAAATTTTAGACAAAAAACTAGTTCCAGCTTTAGTTCTAAACAAATTTTAAACTTGTTCTGTAATTTATTTTAGAATTACAGAACTAGTTTTACTTTAAATCCTAAAAGTGAATTTAAAAATTTAAATAAGTAAACAAAAATTTCGAACTGGTTCTGAAATGCACTTTAAAAATTAAAAACTACCAAAAAACTAAAATTCCAGATATAATTCACAGAAAAAATATTTTAAACCAGTTCTGTTTAATTCACCTTATAATCACAGAACTAGTTCCACATTTATTTCACATGTTAAATAAATTTAATTTTAAAGAATTTTCTAAGTGGTTCTGAAATTCATTTAAAAAATTAAGAACTATTATTCTAGATTCAATTCTAAGAATTAATGTTTTAAACTAGTTCTATAATTCACCGTATAATATAAATATAATTAAATATAATTAAATATCAAAATTTAATTGCCAAAGTGTATGTAAAGTTGGTTAAAATTGGATAAAACACAAAATAAAGATAAAAAGTATGTTATTTTGGATAATTCCAGTTTCGATAAAGTAAAATTATCATAACAATAGAATTACAATACAACTAAGTCACTAGTTCCATAAGTCGATCTTATGTTTACATTTTATTTACAAGAAATAAATCTATTTAATTACGTAAATTGTTCCTTAATTAAATAGACACATATATCGAATGAATACAATTATGGAACTAGTTCCGTAAATCAAACGAGATCATAATAGAAAATTATTCCCTACGACTTTGTATCGAAATCAGCATTTCACACTATTATCCGGAACTAGTTCCGTAATTAGCAGCATTTCGTCCTAATTTGATTAATTATCGATATTAATTAGCAGTAAACTTCGAACAAAGAAACAAATTCTCATATGATTAAATTATTGAAAGCTAAAGTTTCACTTACTTTATTTTTTATTTTTCTGCTTTTATAAATATTAGATATTCGTTAAAAGGGAAAAATGATGAAACAACGTAGACGCTTGTCGAACAAAAATGAACCGTGGGTGTTTTAAGTGTTCTATACATTGGCATGACTCTAGCTAGGTCGTCCATTATCGCGAGTCTATGTTGTTTTATAGAGCTTACGTACTTGTACAGTGCAATGCTTCGTGGTTTTGCCTGCGGTCCGGTCTTGAATAGAGCGTTCATTAATCGTACACCCACCGCGTTTTCTCCTCTATCTCCATCTCTCTTCCACTTTTACTGTCACAATACTCACAAACGCACACAGAACACACACACACACACACACACACAATTATAGACAAATGCACACAATTTTCATCATCCCCATTTATCATTGTTATCGACAGTCTCCAATTCTCAACACTGGGAGACACAATTTACGCTACTCCAATTCCAAACTGATACCTAAAAAAATCCCTTGATAAATTTTTATCTCCTCATCGCATTTTAGTTTTGTTGAAACTAGAATTTCAAAAAAAACATATTTTTTTATCTTTATTTTGTATTTTTAAATTGAATTTTCGTCAATTTACAGCTTGGCATTTGAATTTTGCTATTTTTATTAATTCCATAATTTAAAGAACAAGTTCCATAAATACCCGTGTAGAAAAATTTCGGGGCAGTCTGGAGTCCAGTGATTGCCCCAACTAGACGCATCTGGACGGTCTAATCTAGACTGTCTAACTGTATGCTATATGGGATTTATTTGAACGGTCTAATCTAGACTGTCTAACTGTATGCTATATGGGACTTCATTGGCATCACTAGAATTCAAATTTTTTAAGTACAATCAAGAATTTAGTTCCCGATTTGTAGGTCTTCTTTGAATTTATACATGCACAATGGGTTGTCACTTCAAAATTGAATAAAATAATTTAGTCAATCTAAAGAATCGTTCAAAAATAAATATTGTAGATTTATATGAATTATTATAAATAAAAATAAAATTTAAATCTATACATTTAATGACCAATTTTACTTAGAAATTACAAAATTGAATTTTATTAGAGTTACGTTTACAATTTTCATTAATCACTTTAAACTTTAATTTGATATTTTATAAAGTTTGAATTTGGAATTAATTTAATTAAAAATTTTTAAAAACTTCGATTTCTGAATAATGTCTAATAATTCAAGTTTTCCTGAAATTAGATAAATTTTTTAACATATTGTATTTGATTAATTATTAAAAATAATTTATCTGTAGAACAATTTTAGTTAAAAGCACTATAAAAAATTGAGTGTTGGACAAGTTACAGATTATTGTAGAAATTCAATTATTTTCCAAACTTTTACCAAAATTCTTGACAAAATTCTAATTATTTTCTAAAATGTTCTTTAATTCAATGATTTTCAATATCTACTATTTTAATAAAATTAAAAAAAAATTCAATTATTATAAACGAAAATTTCCATAAAATGTAAGTAAAAATTTAATTACTTTCATAAATAAAAAACCTTTCACAAAATTTCAATAAGTATTTACAAATCTTTTATAAGTTTCTTCTTATAATAATTCAATTATTTTCATACATACCTAATAAAATTCTTATTAATGTTAATACAACTTTCCTCGAATTCTTTAAAATGTGTATAATTGTACTTAAGAATTATATACTTTAAAAAATTGTTGAATGATTATAATTTATTGTAGTAAGAATTAATTATTGAAATATTCATTTCTAATAATTTAAATAATTCAGGATTATTATGTGTAATAATTTTATTCATAGTTTTCACTTTGTCTTTATATAAGCAACAGAATATATGACACTGGCATAAATATAGATAATTAGGAGAATTATCACCCAGACTTCAGTGGCCGTGCGGTTTAAATGCGACGCGTTCGGTCGTCAAGGGGGTGGGGGACGTGAGTTCGATCCCACATGCGAGCGGATATTTTTCATTGTAAGTATTGTATAAATATAAAAATATATAAAGTATTATATAAAATAATAAAATTACTATATTTAATCTGTATAAGTGTTATAAATTAAAATTGTAAACATGTTTGTAAACAATGTCAAAAACCTGTTAAAGAATGGATTTAAAAAATATACCAATTAACGCAAATAGTTTTTTTTACTAAAATTATTTTTCAATATTACTATTTTAAATGATATTTAATGCTAGTGTAATATATTATTTATTTCAAAATATTATGATTATAATAATAATAAGTTATTGGCATTAAATATATACACAAATCTACATGAATAACAATAATATGTACTATTATTTTTAATAACTCATATATTCACATTACATTGAATAAACATAAGAAACGAGTAAATTTAGGTAAATTATTAAAAATTAAAAAACTGAAATATTGAAATCGAATCTCAAATTTTTAATATTAGCACTGCTCATTAGCCGCCTGATTAGCTCGTCCAGTCTGGACCAACGCGTGGTTCGAACGTCACTTATCTGATTAGCTCACGATCAGACAGTCTTTTCAGCGCCCCATTAGAGAATAGACTGTCTTTCTGGCAACACACTAGAACCCAACAATTTTTCTACACGGGTATAAAAATGGGAAAATTTGGACTTAATTATGGAACTGGTTCTGCAATTTTCAACTTAATACTTGAATTTTAAACTTAAATTCAATTTCAGAAAATTTAACAACTAAATTACTGATTCTTCTGAAAATTTGGATGTAATTCTCTAGTTCTGTAATTTGTGACTCTTTTGAAAATTAGCTCAATCCGTAAATTACAGAACAAGTTCCATAACTAGTGACTATTAACTGTAAATATTGTTTACTCAACTTGAAAATTTCAATCTTCTTCCAGAACCGGTTCTGTAATTTCTAAATTATGGAATAAATTCCGACTTTTTAGAATTATCCAGAACTACTTTCGTAATTCTAAAATTTTAGAACTAGTTCAAAATTTCTTTAGGATTCAATTTTTTAAAATTTATTTGGGAAATAAATATGGACCTGAACTAAAATTTAATTAAATATGATGCCAAATAATTTCTGATTTCGTAAAGTTTGTTCTAAACAAATGATCTTAATTTTAAAGCATCATCAGTAAATTCTCTACTGCTGAATTCTTCACCAAATTTCTCTCCTAATTTTCATTATTATTAACGAAATTTCTGATGTTTAAATCTAGATTTTGATTTTCGATTCGATTGTAAAATTTGATGACGCAATTGGTCGTAAATCTGTTACTAAGTTCGACCATAAATTTTATCATAAAGTCACAATCCAAATCTGAGTTTAATCTCGGAAGTACTATTTGACATTCTGTTAAATTAGACTCTAAAATTTGTTCCTTCAATCGAGAATTTCAGCATGAAGATTATTTTACTTCAATTTATTCGATATTTGTAAAGTGTAAATTTTAATTAAATTTATCCGATTTTTTATAAAAATTGTAAATTTTTATAAAATTTATTTGATAATTTAATTCTAATAGAATTTTTTCCCTAACACTCGAATACAAATTTCACTGTGTTTATATTTTTTAACTTGATTTCAATGTGTCGAAAAACCATCGTCAATAACCGAATCATGTAGTGTCAATTTATCAATTTACGGAACTAGTTCCGGATTTAAGTAAATACACTAATTTTTTGAATAATTTCGAAACTTTCGCGCAAATTTTCTTTTCATATTTAAAGTTCGAATTAAAAAATCATGTTCTAGGTAAATTTCCAAATTTTCGAATCGAATTTAAAGATTTTTAATATTAGCGTCCTTTTTCTTTGACTTTTATTTTTTATCATAAAAAAAAGGAAATAATATTCGTCTCTCTGAATGTACGAATAAAAATTCCCCAGTTCTATTGTTTAGGTAAGAATATTTGCGCGACATTGTGAAAGAAGAGCGGAAATCTTTCTCTCAAGAGAGAAAAAAAAATTTCGGATATGGCTGTGAGATGCCAATGTTGAGTTTCTCGTATATTCTTCTATAGAGAAATATACGTAACGTAATAGAATGTATTCCCCAGAGCTAATGGTCCGTGAAGACGTATACACAACGTCTTCAAACTGAAATTCACCCTCTTTTTTCTACCATCATGTCTGTAGCAAAAGATATACGGGCGAACAAACACACACTCAAATGTCAGGCCCAATTCCAATTCGAAGTCACTCTTATAATTTGTTACACATCGATTCGAAGACAAGTTACCCTTTCGAAGAAAGTAAATGTCAATTTTTAGTTGTAATTGAAAAAATCAACTTGAAATAAAAAAAAATTCCAAGAATTAACGAATTCGTACAATTATGGAACTAGTTCTGTAATTAGAACCAATTTTAGATAATTGTTTCAAATTTAGAAAAAAAATCGAAAAAAATTTAGAAGAGTGTTTCTAATCAAATTTCTAATTCATCCTAAATAGTATGGAACAATGACAAGCTAACCTAACTACAGAACGAGTTCCTGATTTAAATAATTGGTCTAAAAAAACAAATACTGAACTTGTAAAAATTTGATTTCGATTATCATTCTAATTAGAATGAAACAATTTTGATTTTTCTTATTGTTTTTAAGGCAAGTAGAACTATTTCGGAACTAGTTCCTGACTAAAACATCAATTTCTATTTTTGTTTGCAAATTAAATGAGAATTTAAAATTCGTATAAAAACAAAATAAAAAAATTGTTTTCTAAATTATCTTGAATAATAGAACAAATAATTACAAATCATTCTAACTACGAAACTAGTTCAGGATTTAAATTAATAATCTAATCGAAAATCTAAAACTGAAGTATGATAAAAAATTGTATTTCAATTATCATTCTATTGTAATTAATTGTTTGTACTGCATACACTTTAGTATTTACCTATTGCTATATGGCAATTGGAATTAATTACAGAACTAGTTCACAATAAAACAAGGATTTTAAATTTTTCTTCATTAATTAAGCGATAATTTGAAAATTCAAATTTAGGAAAATTTTTTCAATATTTCGAGGCATATTCCTGAAATTTCCCACCAATCTTGAGAAATGAGAATTTATTGCAGTAATAAAGTAATTGTTTGAAAGCATCACTTTATCAGACTTTAATGAAAATAACAATCGATTGTTGTGTCTCCATACATAACAACGGCTTATGAAAATATAGAATGAAAACGTAACGAGCTTACTTATACTATAATAATACATCCTCATCTGCCTCACCCTATATTGGCTTCCATTATAACAAGATTCAATTTGCATTACACACAAGCCCTAATTCAAATGGCAATAAAAATAATGTCTATTAAATTAGAATATCCATTAGTTTGTGTTAAATTTTCTAAAATAATATTGACAAAAATAATTCCTCTATTTAAACTACTTTACAACTTTTCGAAAGACAAAAAAAAATATTATTTTACTTGTATTTCACTGCACGTTACATATATACAATATTTCACGCGCGCACTGATTCAAATATTGTTATCCTAAAATTTACATCTTCCCTTTCGAACAAAACCCTAAATTCAATTCTTGTTTTCCCAAGGGATTAAAATAAATGATTAATGATTAAATTTTGACGCTAAATTTAATTCAAACTTTGATCCTTGATTTGAGAATATTGCGCCTCGACTTGATCCCAGAATTTTGGTAAACTGTTAAATTGGTCCCTTTGATCCCAAATGTTATCATAAAACGGATCATGAATTTGATTCTAGGGTTAAATCAGGAAAATAAAGCTTAAACATAGTATTTGGATAAAAATTCATTTCGAAAATACTTTTCAAAACTAAAAATTCTAAGTAATTGAAAAATATCCCTACAAACATTTGTTTCAATAAATTAAAAATTTAGGGAAAAAATCACAGAATAAAAAATAATCTAATAAAATAAAATTAGCGTCAATTGAAACTGAATTACAGAACTAGTTCCGGAATTTAATTTAGTTTTGAAACAAACTTCTCGAATAGTTTAGAATAATCAGTAAAATAGAATAATTGAACTGCAAAACAAGTTTTTTTTACTAAAAATTACTTAATGGGCACGAGACAAATTAGTTAAAGTACAGAACTAGTTCCGGATTCAAATTATATAAAATATTCGATGAATTTTTAACAGAAAAAAATGTAGACACATATTTTCAAAACTTTACTGTGTTTACTTAAATTACCCTTTACTAGAAGCATTTAATTAACTATATTACAGAACAAGTTCCGGATTTATCAAATTTCGAATTCTGCTTCATTAAAAAAGAAATATTGGCAAATATTTTGCAAATAATGTCAAAATGAAGAGAATTAGATTAACTTCCCAAAGAAATGGTAAAAATAATTAATGTCAAGTAAGTTACTATAAATAAATCCTGAAAAATTAGGTTCAGTAAACTTTTTAATGCAGTGTTGTTATATATTTTCTGATTTCCCCTAAGCATCTGTCTCGGATAAATGGTGGTTGTCAGGTCCCAACCCCACGTGTTGTTTCATTTGGACCGAGAGAAAAGATGCTGACTAAAACTCACCTTTTTTTCTTCCCTTCGACAAATAAGATTTTTTGCTGTCTCGATACAGGGTAGTCCAAAAAAAAGAAGAAAAATAAGAAGAAGAAGAAGAAAGAAGGAAAAATAAATAAAAGACCAGTTTTTTTATGAACAAAAAAAGTGTCTATACTATACAGAGTGTACAATTAACTCTAGACGTATCGTTTTATTGATAGTCTTACAGTGTTCTTGTCGTTGAATTTTTTCTCTCCTTTTTTTACCCTACTCTCTTGATTCGTGAAATTGAATTAAAACATCGTCAGGGGTTAATTAAAAGCCCTCTAATTAATACTTGTAAACACTACTTGTAAATTCTACGCAAAATAAATGAGAATTGTCTCTTTTTTTTGAGACAAAAGGAAGAAAAATTTCATTAAACTTGAAATTAGAGGGAAAGTTTCCTTAAATTTAAGAAAATAACTGGTTTTCTTTTATCTCAAAGGACAAGATTACCCCGTGTTGGGAAAGTCAAAGAGTCATTTTACCCCATATAGAAAAATTTGTAGTTGGCGTAATGTTGTGCAAAGTGTTTCTTTTTCAGAAAAAGTTCATTAAAATTTTCCTTTCATCATCAAACTGTATAAATTGATATTTTGATTTTAATTCCTGGGATATTCATTTAAACGCTGCAAACTTAGTTTAGTGTATATGATATTTAGAGAAGTTGAATTGCAGTCATGGTCATGCTTTCAGAGAAATTAAATTTCCTTGAAATTCCATTTGAGGAAGTGCAGAACTATGTTTTAGGGGTTGATTGGATTAGTATTCACAAGCATTGTTCCAAGTTCGTGTTCCATTGAGTCAAAAGGGTGCGTTGTCATAAAGACATATCTACTAACGTTTTAGAATCCCAAATACTGATAAAAAATTTTGCTTCCATAAATACGATACAAAATTCCGTTTCAGTAAATAAATAAATTCTACAATTCTAACAATTCGATAAATTCTCTTTACTGCTCAATAATTTTAGATAACTGTGACAAATTACCCCTAAGTATCCTATTTTTTCCGTCGTGGGGTAAAGTGACACAAAATTTTACATCTTTTTAAACAATTTTTTAATAATTTTTTTAACAATTTTTTTTAAAGAATTTCTCATTAAAGTAATTAAAGGAATTTATTATTCAGTACTATTTTTAATCTAAAGGGGAATTTTTTTATTAAATATATAGTTTTTTTTATCTCTTTTTCTATAATTCAGTTTTGAGAGATTTAGATAAAAGAGTCTAGAGTTTATAATTAAAATGAGACGTACGCCACTGAAATTTAAAAAAACCTGTATTTTTTAGACACAAAAGAGAGTAGAAGAAGGGTATATAAATGTGGAGTTGGTGTGTCAGATGTGACCTGTGTGTATGTTCCCTTAAACGAAGCGTTAATAAAAGAAGAAGGAACAAAGTTGGTCAGAACGCTTCTTCTCAACGCGTTTCCTCTCTCTGCTTCCGTGTCTTTTCAAAAGACCTCGGGCATTTTAAATTTAAAGAGACTCCAAAACACTTGTTTATTTTTCGAAACAGGTACAATCACCAACACTAATGGCATAATTTTCAAATATTCTTCACAAAATGTAATGCATTTCTCCCCCCCCCCCCCCATAATTAGAAGGAAAACAAGACCATTTTACCCCGTAGTGACATAAACGACTTGATACGTTGGATTTAAAAATGGAAATAAATGCAAAAAACTCGCAATTGTGCCATATTACCCCAAAGTACCCTTTCTATTAAACATCATGGGGTAATATGACCCATTTCTTGCAAAACAATTTAGAACGCAAAAAAATATCACTAAAACAATTGTTTTTTGTTGAAAAAACTTTTCAGTAAAAGCAGCCTAGAAAAAAACTGCCTAAAAGCAGTCAGGAAAAGTTAAAAAACATTCGAAAAAATTCATTTACTCTCCAAAAATTATTTTTTGCGAAATTATAAATTTAGAGAGCAAATTAAAATTTATGGGACCCCAAAGCACCTATCGTATTGAACGTCCTGGGGTAATATGACTTATTTATTGCAAAACAATTTAGAACAAAAAAATATCAGTAAAACAATCGTTTTTTTTGCTGAATAAACATTTAGTGAAAGTTTTTACTAAAAGTAGTAAGGAAATCAAAAAACGATCGACGAAATTCAGTCACAGAATAATTTTTCTAGAAATTATAAATTTTGGAGAGTAAATGAAAATTTATGGGGCGTAGAAGGAAAATAAGACTGCTACGCTATTGCTGGCATGTGGTCGCTGTTGGTCTTTGTTGCCTCTACATAAGCCCGACCTACGTCAAACCAGATGAACAGCTGGAACCCTCAAAATTCCTCGATCATCGATGAATACTCGCATATTCAATGTCCTTTTTACTATTAATAATTTGAAAATGAAAAAAAAATTCTATATTAAAAAAAAAATATTCAAATTTAAAGAAACAATTTCCATAAAAGATAAATATTATTGCTAAATGACCATAAAGGAACAGGATCATATTTAGATATGACGCCAGACACACTTCGTCTCATTTATTTTTACAACTTGCTCCAAAGTAGACAATTTTTCACGGTCAACGACTTTTTGCCCGTCGAATTTCTTTCGATCTCTCATATAATTTGCTTCATTCACTCTGTTAGCGAAAAAGAATTTTTCATTTCGACTCCGTTCTTTTCAAATTGATCGTATTTTGGATTAAACGAATTTTACTCAGCTTTCCAAATTTTTAATCTGACAAAAGTTGGCAGAAATAATATTGGGGTAATGTGGCACATGAGTTTCAGGTTAATATAATTTAGAAAAATTTAATAATTAAAAACTACTAAAAATTGATAAGGGAATAAAAGAATTATATTCAGTTTTGGAATATTCTGCATAAAAAATCCGATGTGGGGTAAAATGACACTTGCCTTAACAACAGAAAATTATGAATTTGAACTACAAACTGATTTTTAAATTAATTTCCACTTTTTTAAAGTGTTAAAAATAGAATTAAATTTATCTTTTTTCTGAACGATTTTTACAGGTTCAAAAATTTTTTTTAGAACATTGGGGTAATATGGCATATGGCTTTGAAATTTATATAGTCAATAATTAAAGACTGAAAAAAAATCTTTTTCATTATTAACAAATATTGAAAACTTGCAAACTAATTTTTAAATTTTCATTTTTCCATGGTATTAAAAAAAGAATGAATTTCATCTTTTCTCTAAACGATTTTGAGTATTTTGATTGTTAAATAAATGTGCTTTTCTGAATACTGGGGTAATATGACACATTACTTTAAAATTCACAAAATTAATAATTACAAACCACTTGAAGAAGGAAAAAAAATCTTGCATTCAAATTAAAATTATTCTACAAAGAAAAAAAATCCGGGGTAAAATGACACTTTCTCCACCAGCAGTAAATTATTAACAAATATTGAAGATTGCCAACAAATTTTAAAAATTCTTTCCATTATTCCACAATATTAAAAAGAAAGAATTAAATTCAACTTTTTTTCTAAACGACTTTTACTGTTTTCAAAAAAAAAAAAAAAAGAAATTCAGTTTTTTTTCTTTTCAAGCTTTTTTTTCAACAACTGAATAAACGAATTTCGAGTGGAATATCTCTTGAGAGAACGAACCTGTTCGACGTTGGTAATCAACTAACGTTTCCCACTGCGCGATGTGGAATCGAATAAGTCTAGTGAACCGAACATTTCCCGGTACGCTCGTTACAGCTTCGATATTGATAAATTAATCACTGCTTCTGACCATTCCAAATGAAATAAAAAAAGTAAAAAAAAAAAAATAGTGTGTGTTATTACCACCTTTATATCGTCCTGAAGTCAACGCGAATATAACCTCATAATATTTGATTTAATATTCCATGATACTTTGTTTTTTTGTGAAATTCAATAAAAATGCAAATTTCCAATTTAATAATTTAATGAAAATAATGAAATTTAGAGGGAAAAGATAATTTTTTGTCGAAAGTGGAAATATATCTATAAAAGAACTAATAAAAAATTCCATATCGGTTAAGAAGTCTAAGAATTTGGTTTTAAGAAAAAGACCCCTTTTACCCCGGTAGGATCCGTTTTTACCCCAAGGTTCCCTTTTACCCCGTTTGGTAAAAATTTGACTTATTTTGAAAATGTTTTTTATTCTTCTTTTAAAATTTGTGTTTGTTGTCATAAAATCTAGAGGAATATAATTTTATATTATATATTATGTATTTTATATCCAGAGGAATCTTCATGCCTTTTTATCCTAAACTTTAATAAAAAGTACAAAATTTTTATAATAACGAAGATAATAAACTTTATGCGAGAAAATAATTTTTTTTCTCATAATTTTCTAGTGTTTAAAAACTATTTCTTTATGAAAGACCATTTTACCCCAGAGACTGGTACGTTTCACCCCTGACATAAAGTTCCCCTTTACCCCGCAGTGTGCTAATTTGAATCATTTTACCCCTGTGTGAATTATTCCCCTCTGGGGAAATTTTTTTATTCTAGTAAATAAATTGGAGAAAAAAGGAGAAAAAAATAAAGAAAAAAAAAGAAAAAATAGAGAAAAAAAAGAAAAAATTAGAGAGAAAAATTAGAGAATGAAAAATAAATCCGAACAAAAATTGATAAGTAAAAAAGAAATTAGAGAAAAGATAAATTAAAATTGACATTCACTTTATACGTTAATTTACCAATTTCATCTAAATTTCGAATTACTTCTCTTAGAAACACATTCGACTAAATGACAATTGAATTTCAATTTGATTTTATATTGTATAATATTCAAAGTAACGAGTATAGACCCTTTTCGACGTGACTCGAGAATTCAAATTGCCGACGACGACATTCGACGTTGCTGTCACGCATGAAGTTTCATGTTAATTACGCCATTTGCTTCTCTCTCTATCTCTCTTTCTTTCCCTCTTTCTCTTCTTCTCTCCTTTTTTCTCATATCCTGCAAAGAGCATTTCTTCTTCACGGGGAAATATCTCGCTCAATGTTTCATTCGTTTCATTGAATACTTTTGCAGAAAAACAAAAAAGAATTTAATTACTATTTGCAACTAATAGAAACAAAAAAAAAGAGAGAGAGAGAGAGGTAAAAAATTAACTGTTAGTCTTTTTTTTAATTCCTTCATAAGAGTGATTCAATTAACTCACTTTTTTCCTCTCTCTCTCTCATTTGTGCATGTATTATGCATTCGAGAGACGATTTATCGATTTCATTAAGTCCTCGAGAAAATTAATTAACATTATCATATATAAAAAGAAAGTCAATAAGTCAATCAATGTTTATTTACTTTTAATTAGATGGCTTTACAAAATAGAAAATTTTCATTAACTTTTATTTTTGCTGGTATAATTGGGAAAGATTTAGAAAAAAAGTGGTAAAGTTACTTCGCAAAAGGGGTAAATTGACACATTGAAATTAAAATATTTTAATATATTTTACAAATTAAAAAATTGTTTACAATTTTATTTTTAAAAATTAATTTTTACTGCTATTAATTTTTATCTATTATAATTAGAAAATATTGAAAGAAAATGGGGTAAGACGCCACTACTTGGGGGTAATGTGGAATATTCAAATTTACATCTCTTAATTAGATATTTTACAAATTGAAAAATTTATATCTTCACAATTTTTGTTTTAAAAAAATAATTTTTACTGCTATGAATTTTTTTTCTATTATAATTAGAAAATATTGGTAAAATGGGGTATGATGACACTACTTGGGGGCAAGTTGACAAAATAGAAATTGTCACCTTTTAATTAGATATTTTTTGAACTAGAAAATTTTATTTTCACATAATTTTATTAATGCTAATAATTTTTTGCTGTTAAGGATATTTTTAACTACGATAATAAAGGAATGTTGAGAAGGGGTAAAATGACACCTACTTGGGGTAAATTGACACATTGACATCGGCACAATGAAAAGTGTTTTAATTTTAAGCGCATTTTGATTTAATTTTAAGCGCGTGTTTTAACCGAAAACAATTTTAATATCAATAAATATTAGTTTTTGCTAATATAATTAAGAATATTGAGAGAAAAAGGGGTAAAAGTGACAATGTTTGGTTAAGGGGTATAATGACACATCGAAATTATCACATTCAAGAGAAAATTCTATAGGTCTCGCTCAATGAATTCAATTCATCTGAAAATCAATTTTAGAAATAAAAAAATAAACATCAATAGAACAATGCGGGGTAAAGTGGCACTGCTTGGGGTAATTTGTCATTTAAAAACGATCCAATTCTAACGAATTATTATTGAAATTCTACGATTTCTAAAATTCAAAAATTACATATTTTTAGCATTACTTCTTCTATTTTTGCCAATAAAATTCGTCTTTTGAAAAAAAAATATTGTTTAAAATTCAGAAAAAGTACGTGTAATAAAATATATTTTAGCAGATATTAGTCTATATAGAGGCATCAAGGTCTGGCAATAGGAGGGAACAACTACTCGTTGACCTTCTCAATAGTCTCACGTAGCACTTTAACATCTCCAGACTCTTTCACGTGTATTAAGTGACGCTCTCTAAGGTCCTTTACAAGAATCTAATCTTACCTTGAAGGAGTTAAAAAAAAAGTCATTTGTTAAGAAATACCACTAGAAACCACTTTTCCAACTCTTCCCAACTGATCTGACTCATACAATTCACATATTAAAATGACACATTATCTTTTTTAACAAAGAAAATCACGCATTTAAAATAAATGCAAAAATATAAATCACATCAAAAGAAGAGAAAAAAAGAAAGAATATTTAAAATATGGTTAAATCATTGTCAATATATATATATATATTTATGTGTGTGTGTTTTTTCCCAGGGGAATGAAATATTTCTAAACGAGCACTCGTTAATTGCTTCGAGGAGAACAAAGGAAACTTTATTGCTTTGTGCA
The DNA here is from genome assembly GCA_032872475.1 of Leptopilina myrica (nomen nudum). Lineage (NCBI taxonomy): Eukaryota > Metazoa > Arthropoda > Insecta > Hymenoptera > Figitidae > Leptopilina > Leptopilina myrica (nomen nudum). Next base: position 35,970,599 of record CM065461.1, read on the forward strand.
AAAGAGAGTGACTTTGAACGGGACGTGATTTGCCATTCGCTGGAGGCGAAGATTGAACGAAGAATGACGAAAGGGACAGTTATTTGTAAAAGACAAGAAAAAAAAAGAAAAAAAAAGAAGAAGAAGAAGAAGGAATTGAAGAAGAAAAAAAGGAATTGGCAACTCCATGGGGAATTCGTCAGAAAAGACTGAAATCTTTTGTGACTTTGCTTGCGCGGCTACGAGAAAAAGAAATTAGAGGCATTAAATGAAGGGGGTGGTTTAGGGAGGAGGTGAGGGTATCACAAGGATGTCGAATAAGATAAAAACGAATTCAACATTTTTTTTCCTTTTTCTTCACCCCAAAAAAAAACTATTCTCGATCAAGAACTTAACAATTTAGTTTTTTGACTTATCAACAGGAAACCCGCATGATAACGAAAAATTGTGAAATTGTAAATTCAGAAAAGAATTTTTGATTTCTTCTAAATTTTTTTTACATTCAACAAGAGCGATTGAATTTCAATATTATTTTCCTTTTAGGAAAATATTGAAATTCAGTAAAAATTTTCGACTCAATTATTGCCTGAATTCCATCAAAAATTTCCGACCTATGTTTAATGGAATTTTAAGAATAATTCCTGACCGAATTCGAAATAAATTAATAAAATAATTCTGATAATATTTCTTGCCTGAATTCCATCGAAAATTTCCGACCAATACATAATGGAATTTTAATAACTTGTGACCGAATTCGAATTGAATTCTTAAAATAATTCTGATTTAATTCTCATTATAATTCTTGCCTGAATTCTGTTTGAATTCCATAAAAAAATTTCCGACCGATATTTACTGAAATTTAAGTAATAATTTCTAACCGAATTCAAAATGAATTTCTAAATCAATTCTGATTTAATTCTCATAGTAAATCTCGCCTGTATTCTGATGGAATACTATCAAATATTTCCGACCGATATTTACTGGAATTTACATAATAATTTCTAACCGAATTTGAATTGAATTCCTAAAACAATGAAAGAGAGTTTTTTCAGAAAAGAATTAAATTAGAAATTCAATTCGAATTTGGTCAGAAATTATTACTTATAAATTTTATTAAATAACGATCTGAAAATATTGATGAAATTCAATGAGAAATTGGTCGGAAATTCATTTAGTATTCTATAAAAATTCATAGAGAAATTAATCTTCAAATTTAATTAAAATTTAGTTGGAAATTTTTATAGGAATTAAATTAGAATTCTATCGCATTTTTTGTTGATATTCAATTAGAATTCGATGGAAACTATTTATAGAAATTTTTTTAAATACGTTTGGAAATTAAAATATTTGTATTCAATCTAAATTTGTTCAAAATTCAATCAGAATTAAAACTGAAATTTTTTGTTAGAATTCAATTAAAAATCGGTCGGAAATTTTTTATTGCAATTCCTTGAAATTAGAAAAAAAAAATTTTGTTATTATTTCATTATAATTTAGTCGTAAATTTTTATTCGAATTCGATTAAAATTTTAAAGGAAATTTTCGGTGAATTTCGTTATAATTCCCATTCAATTAGAATTCAGTCGGAAAATATTCTTGGTATTCAATTACCATTAAATGCAATTATTACTTACTGACAGTGTGAGCGAAAAAAAATGGCAAACGCAAACTTGAGACTCACCTGAAACAAAGAAAAAGGAATACAATTAGTCAAAATATTTCAAAAATTACCATCAATACTAAAACAAAAATTTACATATGCAAATGAAAATAATTTACATAACAAACATTTTTCTGTTGTAAATTTCTACACTATGTTTACAAAAACGAATTTCGTATTCACATTTAAAGAAAATGTAATTCTTCATCCTTTTTTTGGGGGGAAAATTTTTTCTTTTTTCTAAACTTGGCCTTTTCTCTCTGTCTCTCTCTCTTTCTTCTTTGTTTTATTGCATGAAGCGAAGTGCAACTACTGTTTCCTCATTGAAGGGGGCGTGACGACACTCGGGTTATTTTCTAGTAATTCGCATTCGCCGGGCGCACCTGGTTTTCTTCAGAGAGGAAACGAGTTGAAGATTAAGGTAGAGAAAAGAAGGGAAAAAAAGTAAGTGTACGAGCAAGAAGAAAAAAAAAGAGAAGAGGAAAGTATGAAGGAGAAAAATAGAGAATATACGTGAAGTTAAGATTGAGAATCTAAATCTCTTCTCTTTACAGTAAGAAAGGGAATGTTGTTTCATGAAATTCTCTTCTTCATTTTCTTATTTTCAAGAAAACAAGTCACTAACTACAAATTAATGTTTACATTCTTTATTTGAGAGAAAAAAAAATAACATAAATTACACATCCAAGAAGATTGATTTTATTATCTCTAATTGACATTATGCATTTCCTGTTTAATCGCTTCTCTTGAAGAATTTGCAGAAAAATTACTCTTATTTCTATTAAAAAAAACGGTTGAATTTATAAAAGGTTTGATTTTGTTTAAGAAAGATGTAAAAATACTTTATGCGATCAAAATGATAGGAACGACATTTTTTCTGTTAATTTTATTGGTGCGTGTTGACGCGCAACTCTGCCGCGCATTGCAGTGCGCCTGTGCGTGCGCGCAGCCAATAACGCGTCCGCTACCCCCACCACTAGCCGATCGGTATAAAAGCAAATCCACGACTAGCGGAGGACCATTCGAGTCGTGCCAATCTTCTGGTTTGGAAGTTTTTTAACCTAATTTGTAAATTTTACCAATGACAATTCGAAAAAAAATTTGCTTCTGTATGTTATTTATTTGTTTTGCAAATTTACATCGAAAATAATATTTTTTTAAACATAGGGCTCGAACCAGTGACAGTTCTTAAAAATACGGACTAGAAATGAAATATTATTGACAAAAATATAACCAGTCGGAGTGAAATAAGAGAATATAGATTTTATAATAATAATTATATTTTCCTTTGTTCCTTTTCTCATTCAATTCTACCCCTATAGTCATAGACTGAGTCCCTTATTCGCCATTCATTGACTTTTATCAGCCAAATATTTCGATACGAATTCACATTCTTCTTTCAACTTTTCTTAGACCCTATTGCTCCTTTAATAATTCATTTAATCTTCATCGTCTAACTTGAGTTGTAATTATAGAAACAGAAAAATGACGACGAAGAAATGAAAAAGTAATTTTCCAGATTTCTGGAAATGCGCAAAAGACGAAAGCATAAAATGAAACGTCAGGTCGTAGATTGCAGCAAGAGTTTATTTTTTCGCAAAAAAATAAGGCAATTGTATTCAATGTTTTTTAATGAGAAAAATGGCTAACAGACTTTTTTTTGCTTCCCTAGATTAAATACGACGTACATTTACATTTTTTCGAATTATTTAAGATTTTCTGCAAATAGCACTCCTTTCGTTATATTTTTTAAATCTTGGAATTCTTTTTCATTATTTAAATTTCAGGATCTTTAGATCTTTTTCTTTGACAACATGTTTTTTGTCCAAAAATTCTGGGGGAAATTAATTAATTTTTTTTTTGGGGGGTTATTTTTTTAATTCGTAACCTTAATAGATTTAGAAGTAGTTTAATTAATTTGAAACTTTTTGTTCAAGTGGAAAAAGGAGGAAAGGAAAAGAGAAACCGATGCCGACGAATGGTAGAGTAAACAAATTAACTTGGACAAACAAATGGCTAGTGATGTGTATTATTTAGGGTTAACGAACTCATCCTTCTATTTACTGGTTGCACCTGGCTGCATCGTCTAAACACCGCGCGGCAAAAGAGTGAGAGAGAGAGAGAGAGAAGTCTTTGACTCAACTTGGACGCAAGTTTATAACTTTCGCATATGTGAGTCCAAGGACCTTAAGATAAGACCAGCTGGCAATGCTGTGTGTTGCCTTCACAATATTCCGTCGCATACACCTCCACACGTGAATGTGTATATAAACACTAAACACGCCGGAGGATATGAACATCAGTTCATTTGTAATGCAACACTCCAACAGAAATAATAGCTTCATCATTAACATGTAACCCATTCAGATGATCATTAGCGATACCTATGCATTATAAATTTTCTCATTTGTATGACGCCGAATACAATTAGTTTGCAAATTCATTTTTTTTTTACTACAAATTCTAGAAAATTAATTCCAAAAAATATTTTTCCAATTAATTTTCAATTCTCATTAAAGCTTGACTTTCGAATTTTGTCAAATTTTGCAAACTTTAATCAATTTATTAAATTCCATATTAACATAATAACAGGGCTCGAACTAGGTCTGGAAATTTACTTCAACTCCTTAAAAGGCATTTTTAAAAATAACCTTTTGGTAAAGTCTGTATAATTTTTTGAAAAAGGACGAAAAGTTCATATATAAATTGAAAAATTTTACAATAATTTAAATTAATTTAATGTTTAACACCATAATTAAAAATTGAATAAAAAATTAATACAAAATTGGAATTAAAAAAGGAATATTTTTCCCCCTCATTTCTAAAACGCATGTTCTCCATGCGATTTGAAGGGATTTTGTAAACTTTCATCATATCATATACACGCGCGTCCATTTTATATACTGACGATTTATTATTCTAACGAGCGTTCTTATCAAGCACACTTGTAGCCCTTGAGACCGATATTTTCTCGACCTGGCGTTAATCTTTATAAGTTACTAAACCCCACCCAGCATCACCTATCGCCCCCCACCACCCTAAAACCCCCTTAACCGAATCAAGCCAGTCGAGCTCGGGAAACGGATGACTGGCTCCAAAAGGCTTCTTCTCCACGATGCAACTAATGAGAGGATCTACGTGCATTAACTATTAATCTCTGAATTTGTTATCCCATTGAATTTTAGACTATCCACCAGATATTTTAGATGAATTTCGTGCTTTGAAATTTTGTATATGATTCACTCATGATTTCATTATATTAATGTGCGCGCAAACTTACTATTTTTGGTCGCTATTATTATTATTATTATTATTATTATTATTATTACTTGCTAAAATAACGCGCGTGAAGTTTCTTGTATCATTAACATTAAAAAATCCAATTATTCAGAAGAATTCTACTCAAAATCACTATTTTTTAAAAATATATTCAGGAAGATTCGGGAAAGTCAGAAAATTTTGTCAAAAGTACTGAAACAATATTCAATTTCGAAGATTCATAAAAAAATTCTAAATATTAGATTCCTCATCATTGAAAAGATTTTATATATTTCAAATTTTTTCTATTTTTAACAACAATTGAACTTTACAAGATTTTAAAGATACTTTAGGTTTATGAATAACTTTAATAATTCAAAATCCAATAAAATTCGTTATCATTTTTTAATATACATTTCATTCATTATTACAAATAATAATGGCTTTATGGATGAATTTTACTCAAAACACTAAAGAAAATTGAATTTTTGTAAAAATTATAAATGATTTCAAAAACTCAATTATATTCAAATTTTTTTTAATATTCTCGTCGAAATTTCAATTATTTTAAAAATTATTAACAAAATTTTTTTTGGCAAAATTCAATTATTTAAAAAAATTTTAATAAAATTCTTTGCAAAAATTGAATTATTTTCAAAAATTTTCCTCAATTTCATATGAATTCTATATTATTTACAAATTTTTTTTTATAAAATTCTTTCTTCTTAAGAATGTTATTAAAAATCGTCAAACGAAATCAATTATTTTTTTATATATTTAAATTATTTGAAAATAACTGAAAATATTATTAAAAACTTGGGGTATCCAAAAATTGTTTTATAAAATAAAAATTGTTTTCTTTATTTATTTTTTATTATAATTTCGATAATATAGTTTTTAACAGACAGAAATTCTGTAAATATTTTTTCCAAAATAAATATCCAATTTCTTAATCAAAATTTGATTTATAACTTTTTTTCTACTTAAAAACTTGTACTTTGTATATAAATTGTCACTAAGAAGCAAAAAATATGCAAAATATTTTCTAATTTTAATTTTACAACTGTTTTTTATTTTTTTTTTGTTTTAGAAAAAATAAAAAAAAATTAATTACCTAGTCCTAAAATGTTTGTTACAAAGTGCTAATTTTTCTGGAAAGAAGAGAAATATTCAATAACAACATGAATAATTTTTTTAGATTAATAAAAATAGTTTTGTATTATTTGAAAAATAAAAATAATATTTCTAAATAAAATAAATAAATACTAATTATTAAATTTAAAAAGTAAGAGTGAAAAAATAAAGAAAACAAAATATTATCTATCAAAACATATTTAAAAAAAACAAAAGCATAATCATGACTAACTTCAGATGTGGACAGACTGAACAGAATGAATACGACGATTATTATAGTTAATTTTTATTATTATTAATATTATAATAATTATTATTATTGTTATAATTTTTATTTATTATATTATTACTATTATTATTATCTGCAATTATTACTTTTTTTTAAATATTTTATATTTGTTAACACTATAATATAATGATAATAATAAATATTAATAATATAATCATTATTACTAAAATTTACTGTCATAAATGTCAAAAAATATTCATTAACTCTTGACGTTAATTGAACAAGATAAATTAATGAAAAAAAAATTACAAATGAAGATATCGATATAATTAGTACATGAAAGCGGCATAATTTAATAAAAATTAATTTCATCCGCGATTTTAATTAAATCCAAGTATTGATAAAATTCACATTGAATTAAATTTCAGTTAAATTATCCTTGAATTGAATTTTAATTAAATTCGCATTAAATTACAGTTAATGAAATGCAACATTTGTAAAAAAAAGGGAGGGAAAAAAAGAAAGAAAGAAAAAGGAAAAGAAAACATTTCAAAAGATTCTTCATTCTTCTCAACAATTAACAGTAATTAAAAAATTTTCCTGTATATACTCGAAACTAGATGAATTTAACAAAGACTTATTTCTCAACCCTAATTAGCATTTCGCAAATTAGTAACCAGAAAAAAGGGGTAAGAAAAGTTAGAAAGAAATAATATTGTTGTCAATATAACATCGACTTTTTTCCCTTCCGAATTATTATTAAGAAACATTTTTTTACTGATTTTTGTTATTGACAAACGTTAATAATTGAGATTGAATTTTATATTATAAAAAAGTAGAAAATTTGTTATTTTAAAAATGGTCGAATAATATTTTCCCTCACTTCAATTTTAATTCTCTGTATAGAAAAATATTTGTCAAAAAAATAGTTTACTTTTTCTCCTGGCAAATATTTATAGTCTATAGAGAGAGATAGAGAAAAATAGAGAAAGAGAGAGAGAAAGAAAGAGAGAAACGAAAATGAAAAGTAAATATGAGCATGAATAACAAATAAACCCGTTAATTACCGACTTCACTCGAAATAATTAACAGAAAAAGCTCATTAAAAGTGTATAAATAAATGAGAGGAAGGTCTCGAAATGAAATTCACAAGTTTTACTTTCCCTCTCTTTTTTTTCTCTTTTCTATAATAAATATATACTGGGTCTTAAGTAAAAAAAAAAAAAAAAAAAAAGAGTTTCGCAATAAAAAAAAAGAACGGAAGAGTTGAAAAAGAAAAAAAAAAGAAGGAATAAAATACGAAAACAAGCTTGTTTACTCAGTTTGGAGTCAAAAAACTCATGCGTGATCGTAATCACCGACCTGACCCACGAAGTCTCCGAGTGACTATGGCGCGACGCCATGGTTCGTCGTTATACACTGGACTATTGATCTTCCTTCTTTTTCCCCGGCTTATCTGACTCTCTCCCTGTTACTCTGCAGGACCGTAAACTCGCCTTGTTATTATTATTACTCTACACCGTTGCTTTGCAGATAACATGAAAATAGTGAGAACTTGAGTATACCACTGGGTCTGAAAACTCTTACTTACATGCAAACTTATAAAATGCTTACATACATGTGTACCACACACACACACAATCACATATTTATTTGTGTATACATATACATATGTAAATATACATTTCAACAATTGTGAGATGCACTCAGTCTATTTCACTGTTTTCAAGTTTCTTCCAAGACTCAGGGAATAGTTTTGACGATGGTTTTTGTATGATGCTTCAAGGAGAGAAACCAAAACGAGAGAATGAGAGAAAGCATTAGGGATGAGAATGGAAGAGGAAAAGTGAGAGCCAACAACTGTGATAACGCCATTTTAGAAAACTTTTCTGCCTGCTTTGCCGCACACACAAACTCTCTGCCATATTACGAAAATCAATATTTATTACCACCCTTGGCGAATGAGAAGGTTCTTTATGTTACTTTCCAGACGACAAAGGTAAACACTTCCTTGCTTTCCTTTTGAGTTTCCATTCTCGAGCGAGAAGGACAGGAGAAATTGAAAGAGAGAGAGAGATTTATCTTGTCGAAATTATATTCGAAAATACAGTATTTGTTGTCTTTCTCCTAATACTCGAGTGTATATTGTGCATTGTTTACAAAAATATAAATGTTTCGTAACAAATTTCATTGCTATGAACATAAAAACATTTTATTAGGTTTAAAAAAACATGCTATCAATTTTAAGTGAATATTCTCTAGGGTGTTGTATCTTTTTCTATGTCTAAATAGGCGTGGAAGACTACTACGCAGCTAAATATGCTTTACAGTAGCATTGCGCAGCGTTTGACAATGCGTGCAATCCTACTGCGCACCTCTAGAGACTAAAACAATTTACTGCGCAGCTTTAGAGTCCCAAATGATCTATTGCGCAGCTCTAGAGTCCAAAATAGTTTACTGCGCAGCTCTAGAGTCCCAAACGATCTACTGCGCAGCTCTAGAGTCTAAAATTATCTACTGCGCAGCTCCAGAGTCCCAAATGATCTACTGCGCAGCTCTAGAGTCTAAAATGATCTACTGCGCACCCGTACAAACTCTCTCTCTCTCTCACCTCCTTGCGCATTAAAGCCTTACCCACAATCCTCCTAATATATCTCCACAACACAGTATACAAACATTCCTAATCGCAAAAAGCTTTTCCAATCAAATATGCCAATTTTTTTTTCACTCTCACATTTCTTGTGTTTTTTTCCCCCCGCACCATTAAAAAGACGTTGAATTTCGAAGACAATATTTTGTCTATATCATAAATGGACAAAGCATGTTGATTGATTATTCCTCGCGCCTCGACTTGTCGTTCGCACCATTAAACTCAAGGCTGAAACCGACTGCGAAGCTCTTTAATATCGACGACGACGACGACGACATTCCCGCTTCTCTTCACCCTTGACGATACGGACTCGTTTCGAGAAAATCCATTTTTCAGTCTCACGAGTGCACCTAGCGTAAATCGTTTTCGCTAATGGATGAACTATTTTACAAAAGGCAAACCCCCATCCCCCCACCCTTTTTCCTTTCATCGGTCGAATGCCTTTGTTAATTATTATTTTACAGCGACGTCTCGATATTTTTTTTTTTTTTTTGCTCAAATCTTTGTCTCAGAAAGACTGTCAAGTCAGAAAATTAATCAGGAAAAAGAAAAGAATTTTTTATTTATTTAAGGTATTTTTCATTAAAAATTTTTCGGCTCTCCTTTTCTCGGTTATTGAAAAATAGTTTTTGAATTAAATTACCATGAGAATTTAGTCAAATAACCATTAATTTTAGGGTGTTTCTTTGATTGAATTGGACTATTGTAGAGAGACCATTAATTTAAGGATACCTTAGCAGTAAGTAGTACAGAACATCTGTATTTTTGCTTTTACGTATTTTAGATGTATTGTTATTTACTGCGTTCTTTTACAAAAGGAGTAATGGTAGATCATTGTAGAAGTACCATGTAAGACCACTTTAGAGGCTTAATAACATTCACAGTACTTCTACAATGCGGGATTAATGCTGAACCCTTGCAGAGGGGCCATTACTTTTAGGGTGATTATACAATTTTACTTATTGATCTATTGTAGAGGGATATTTTTCAAATGAGACAAACGTAAGACTATAAGACAAACGTAATGACATTCAGGGTACTTCTACAATGGGATAAATAATACACCATTGTAAAGAGGCCATTACTTTTAGGGTGATTCTGCAGTGGTACTATTTAACTCTTGTAGAGGAGGGATATTATTGCAAGGAGGCAAACGTAAGACCATAGGAGAAACGTAAAAGGTACTTCTACAATGGGATGAATATTACACTATTGTAGAGAGACCGTAATGTTTAGGCTGATTCTACAGTAGTAGTATTGAACTATTGTGGAGGCACGAAATTATTGCAATGAGACCATCGTAGAAACGTAATAACATTGAAGGTACTTCTGCAATGGGGTAAGTAATGCACCATTGCAGAGAGACCAATACTTTTAGGGTGTTTTCACAATGGAATTAATGTGAAATGGACAAAATTTTAACCTTAAACATTCCTCCTACTTATTTTGAATTAGCCTCATCGAATAGCAGAGGTTAAAAAACGAATAAACCACAAAAAAATTGTTTCAATTCACATAAGAGGCTTACGTAACCTAAAAATTAAGTCCAAAATTTCCAACATTCCAAGGGGTTTCATACCTATTTTTATACACCAAATAAAGTACAAATAATACAAGAATAAAAGTACAAATTAAGCATTTATATCGTCATTGATAAAATTGAAATTCATAATAACTTAAACCAGTTATTTTTGTGAAATAATTTTCACATCATGCAATCAAAATGATTTCCTTTATTGCTCGAGGTAAAATAATATAATTCGGCAACTTTCACAGAAACGATCGAATTCACAAATAATAATAATAATAATAATTTAAATACGGTAATTTATTTTGCTTTCGATTTTTTTTATGGTCTTGGTTGACCTCCGTTGGCTATACACATATATAAGCAAACGTCTCTATGGTGTTTTGGTTTTTTGCGAAGCAAGAGACAAAAGCAACAAAGCGGCTAAAGTGGAACGACTGAATAAAATTACATAGCTTGACAGGTGCGCCAGCTGATCCCGACTCAAGTCCAACTCTGTCGACACGATCGTCTCAACTAACTCTCACAAAAGCAAGGTCGGACTCTTTTTTACCAAACACCAGGTGCATAAAAAGTGGAGAAAAAAAAACTGATCTCCAAATGACAAAAAAAAACAATCTTCACTAAGTACTTTTTGAATTGAAAAATATTTTCATTCATTTACAAAGGTTTTTTAAAATTTAATCACACATTGGGATAGGTCGAATAATGATTTGCAAAAAAAAAACATATTTTCCATTTTCATCATTTCAGCAAACTTCATAAGAACGTAAGTGACATACATGTGCGACAGGTGCGACATGTGACATGTCTGCCTATCTCCCGATCACGCTAGTGATAAATAATTCCAAAAAGTTAAACTTGCTTTGATAATAATTATTATTTAAATAATAAATGACTTTTAGTTTATAAATATATACAAGATAAAGTAGTTGCTATTAAAGTAAAAGCTGATGAGAATCATATTTTCAAGGGGTGAATATTCGTATAAATACATTTTTCTTCTTTATAGCAAAATTACACATGAGTTGCTATGAGGTATATATAAAGTTTATTACATTGGTAAAATTTTCCCTGACTCGTAAATACACCCCTCGTGGAAAACGAATTCAAACACCTGGCGTACAAATCGTACTTAAAGGAAGTTCTGACTTGCACGCTTGTTTCTCTATTGTTTCTCCCCAAGTACGTAATGACTATGTCATGCAAGAATGAAAGCTGCAAATTCTCTCCTCTAGGAAATATTCCACTTAATATATAGGAAACTCCAAATATATAATATATACGCACCGACATCAAAAGCAAATTCATATTAACAAAATTTATTCCCCATTTAATCTTATTACCATCTGCATTTCATTTCAGAAAAGCGGATTATTTTGATACATTCTTTTTATCTTCAAAAATTTTAAGGACTTTTCCAACGATACTCACTTGCTGATACAAAACCAGAAATAAAATTGTCTTTAATCATCCCTTACCAAATTAATGATAGTGGAGAATTAATGACAGACACCAAAGAATTGGAATTGATGTGGGCAGAGGGATTTTGAGCGAGACTCAAGGTAGGTAGGATTTTCCGAGTAGTCTTACTGAAGCATAAAATGTTGTCTCTTTGGCAATGAATGAAGAAGCGGACAAATCCATGAAGCATAAAAGTATTACGGTGAAGGTATCACCGGAGAGCTTTAACTGAGCAAAACAAAAGGAACCTGCTAAGCTCATTATAACCATAGGACATCATTCCTAAGAACCTGGGGGTCATTTGGAGGTAAACATGAATAGCAGGGCGCAATTTTCAAGCCTACTCACATTAATAGCTTCGTATAGAATCCGTTAACTGAGGATCGTTTCATATATCCCGTGGAAGCTGGGGATCGATACGGTTGCTATGACAACGAAAGGCTTCCACAGGATACAACGATACATCTCAATACGGCGTTCGCCCGTCATCCTAACTTCCCTTTTCCTCCCACGCGTACACTACTTTTTCCACCTTCACTCCTACTTCTCTTTCTGCTCTCTTTCTCTTTCAATGACTCCTTCCTACCTTCCTCCACCTCCATGCTAAATCCTTTTCACCAGACAATTTTCCCTCTTTCACAAGACGAAAGCGGGCTTTTAATTTTCCGAACTGTGTTTCCATGACAGGCAACAAAGCTCACTGAAGGTTTAGGTTAGGATTTGACTTACGCGATCACTGAGATTGAGTGCATTGATAGAAAGGAAGTCTAATATTTTGCGATGTTTTGGGAATGGGAAGGCATTTCCGTATGGTTTTTGATGTGAGGTCTACAAGGGCACGGGTCTTTTAAATTATAATTAGTCCACGTTCAGCACAGTCGAGTGCTTACTAAAGTATCCATCCGTGCTGAACGTGGTCACCATGCAAGGGACGTGAACAAAAGGCACAAGTAAGGTGACAAGTCAAGTCACTTGCAATTCTGTTTTCAGTAAAGTTGCTGCAAAGTTGACACTTTTCCCAGCAGTGAAACTCGACACCACTGTATGGTGGTCTTCCTTCCTCCCTCTTTCAGCGAAAGAGAAAAGAAAAGGCAGCATAAAATTCGACGCTAGCAATCCCAAGTAATGGATGACCACCAAATTCTTTGAGACTTCCACTTCAGATTCAATTTTAAAGTCAGGAAAGCATATCCGAATGGGGTCCTAATAAATCTAAATGTTTCTAAATCAGACGGGTTCTGTACCATGTTTCTAGAAGATGATTCCAATAAGTCGCCTCTACTAATTCGATAGTCCTTTTCCAGTAAAACCCTCCGATGAACTAGATATTAGAGTTGTAATTCCAAAAGACTAAATACACTTATGTAAAATGCTGAAACTACCTTTGAATCGCAAACAATTCATCGACCCGTGAACAGTAATAAGTAATAAAGGCCATATCTTTAGGTAACAACAGGATGTGATAAGTTTCCTCTACCACTTCCGATGCTAGATCACCATAGTGCTCCAATAAAACCCTTTTGATAAATTAGATGAAATGGATTTAATGAAATTGAAATTCCATTCTTTCGATACCATACAGGAAATTGTAGATTAGTTTACAACAGAAACAACTTCTCCCGATCTGTACCAGTGTGCACGTGAACAATCATCACTTCGAGTATATTAACTATCGCATTTGTAATCAGTTTTTCGAGATTTCCGGAATCATCACTTAGTGAGTTCACTCAATCTTCTTTCTTCCATCTCTTGCTTCCGTCCTGCAATTATTCGCAACTGCTCATTATTTTGAATTCCAAGTATCGTCGCACTTCAAAGTTTTGGAAGATGTCGTTCATCAGCCCTTGTGTCGCCTCTTGAGCCAAACCCCAATCCTCATTTATTTAAATTCAAAAATATTAAAGTCTCGCAAAGTTTGCCATACAACAAAAAGAATTAAGTTGATGGTTCTGTGACCCAATAAACAAGGAATCATCCTTGCAAGACCAGGGAACTGCAAACACTTAAAAACTAGCTAGATGAAGCTAACAAGACTTTGTCGAAAAAAATACAAAGAACAAAAAAGCATCCAGAATGGTATAAATCACAAAAACGAACTCCAAAACTCGGCGATGGATTCATAAAAGAATCTACAATTCGAAAATCAGGGAAACAGTTTTAAGAAGCTTAACCAAAAATTACTGCTAGACATTTTAAATTAAGAATAATTCTCAAAATCCACAGTCAAACGAGACGCGCGAAAATAATGATCAGATTCTACATCAATCACAGTGATCCGGAATTGTTACGGAAGTAATCCTAGCGATTGACTGACGTCATGTCAAAGTCAAATGAAGTAGATTGGGGTGATCCGATGATTGATACAAATTCCCAGTAACTCTAAATTTAATCAGAAATATCTAAAAGGTTCACTAATGAGAAATTGATTTTGATAAACATTTAAAAATTTCTTCAAAATTCCTAACTAGGGGGAAAAACAAAAAAAGCCAACCAAGACCATAAAACGAAACGAAGCAATGAAAATAAAAATAACTAAAACGATAATATAATAAGGGTCAAGGTGATAATAAAATTTAATTCCAGTTAAATAAAAAAGACAATTTTTCGTCAACTCAGTCGAATTCTCCCTTTTCCCCCTTTTTTTTATGGTGACGGGAGAAAATTTAATTTGAAGGAACACGTGTTGTTGGGCGCCATTCACTGAAAAAAGAAGAGGGGTAGATCAGTGTCGCACAAACCCATGAGACCAACTCAGGCGTTCGATAATGTTTCCAAGTATAAAAGCTTCTTCTTCTTTATAGAAACGTTACATTAAGATTTATCGACAACATTATTCAGAGCACAACAATGAACGAATCGCAAGAAAAATCGAGACTAGAGAAGTTTCTCCATCTATAAAAAATGGCAAATTTTTGTTTTATGACTCATTGCGAAGAAAACAATTTCTCCTCTCGCAGATAAATTTTTTTCCCACTCATAAAAATCGTGTAATTTATTACTTATTGAAAATAATAAATCAATTTACAATCAATGAGACTGGAATTAACAAAATTTGCGGTTCAATTATATCGCGTAATTCAAAAAGGGTCAAATTTTCACGCTAAATTGGAAAACTTTAACAAACAATTGAAATGCTGAAAGATTTCTAATATTACACGAGCGAATGGAGCATTGATCGTTTACAAAGTTTACAAACAATTACGTCAAGTAAACCTCACTGATTTATATGCGACCACTAATAGATGCGCACAAAGTACCAATAAACGATTACTGAAGAAGTAACTGGAAACGCTGACCGTGGACTGAATCGGCCTCATTGATTAGCCCACAAAGGCCAATCAGTTGCAGCATTCACTTCAAGAGATTTGATTTACTTCCATTTGACTAGTTCCCCAAGATCCGGACATTTCCCTCTCAAAGATAATTTTCCAATTTAATTGACAAATTTTCATTAAAAAAAATTGTTCAAGATAAAAGTAATTTTTACCGAAAAAAATCCAAAAATATTATTCAAAGAAGCAAAATAGTTCTTTAGAAAGAAAAATTATTAACTTGTCAGAAAATATTGTATATATGTTCTGTGTGTGTATAAGAAAGGATTTATTAAGTTCGAGTAAGAATGAAGGGACAATAATTTTTTGGAAAAAAGTTTCGACTTTGAAAAAGTGAGCTTATAAGGTAAAAGAAATGGAGGACCTTTTAAAAAGTTGGCAAATCTCATAAGACATCCGAAACACGTCTTTTTATCATCCTACGAGTCTGGAAACACGTACTGAACATATATATTATTTTTTTTTTATCTAGAACTCTCCTCTCCCCAACTAAGGTAATTCCTTTCTCTCATTTTTCCACAAACATAAATTACACTCATATGAACTCCCACGCGCATCTAATAATTTTATTAGCGCTTGCCTCTTTAAATGAACAGAAATACAAATCACATTTTCATTGCGCCTTTGTCCTCTTATTGGAAGAATCGAAAATTCCCCACAAAAATTAACGTAATCAACCTAAAACCCTCAATTCAATTAATTTTTTATTTAATTAACTTATTTAGCATAAGCAAAAAAAAAATTATACACAATAAAAGATATTCGATTAGAATTTTTTTCAAGAATATTTCAAATCTATAATCATAAAATTTTGATTTCGTCCACTAAAAGCTTCTATTTTTGTTTTTTTTTTAGTATTTTCAAAAATTTTTACAGAAATTCAATTCTTTTTAAAATATTTCAATAAAATTTTTCCCAATAGTTCAATTATTTTCATAAATAATAAAATTCTTTTATTAGAAGTTGAATTATTAAAAAAAATACCAATAAAATTCGTTGTAAAATTATAATTGTATAAAAAAATTATTCTTAGTTCAATAAATTTTCAATATTCTACTAGTTTAATAAATTTTTTCAAAAGAATTCAATTATAAAAGAAATTTTTTTTAAATATTTTACACGAGCTCTAAATTATTTTCCCGAAAAAAATTAATATTTCACCGGAACTAAATTATTGAAAATAGAATTTGCATACAATTTTTTTGTAAAAATCAAATGTTTTAAACTTTGTCATTAAATCCTTAGCAGTAATTCGATTATTAAAAAAAAGCTTTTTTTAAAAAAAAAATATTTTCAAGGATTTAATTATTTTTGTAAATAAAATCAATGTCAGAATTCTTCGTAGAAATTTAATAATTTTCAAAAAATCTAAAAATAATTGTATAAACATTTAAATTATCTTTATGAATTGAAAAATTCTTCGACAAAATTTTATTACATTTAGAATTACATTATTTTCAAATATTTTAAGAAAATCGTTCGAAAGAAATGACTTATTTTAAACACAATTTCAATTAAATTTTTATGAAATAATTCAATTATTCTTTTAGATTTTAATAAAATTCTTCTCTGGAATTTAATTACTTATATGAATAATTCTACGAAACTATTCAATTATTAAACATAAATAACAAAATTATTCCCGAAAATTCAATTATTTTGAGTCAGATTAGTAAAATTTTTTGCAAAGTTTAATTATTTTCATAAATAACAATATTCATCACAAGAATTCAATTATTTTTAAAAATTCTAATGAAACCTTCTGCAAGAATTCAAGTATTTTTAGTAAATAATAAAAAGGAATTTTCTTTTTCTTTTTAGGAATTGAATTTTTTTGTTTATTAAATTTTAACAAAATATCACACAAAAAATTAATTATAGTGAAATATTTTAATAGTAATGTTTGTAAAATTTTATTATTTTTAATAAATTTTCTAAATTCAATGATTTTCAATATTTTCAAAAAATTTGCAAACAGAATTCAATTATTTAAAAATTTTGTTGTAAAAATCATTGTAGGAATTTAATTTTTTTTAACGAAAAATAACAATTTCTCAGGAATTTAATTATTTAAAATAATTAATTCTTCGCAAGAATTAAATGATTTTTATAAATATTGAAATTCTTTCATGAATAATAAAATTTAATGCAGGAAATCAATTTATTAGCATTAAGATAAGAATAAAGTAAATATTTTTTTATAAATATTAGGATAAAGTCAAGAAAATAAACTACAGAATGGAATTTTCGTCAGCTTTATAAAGTTTCTAAAATGAGTTATTTTGGTCGTCAAATTTAATTTTTCTATAGCTACGTTTTTACTACTTTTTTTTAGTCTGAAAGCTAGCTACTTTTTAAAAATTAATTATCGAGTGCGAAGTTTGTACTTTTAATATTTATTTCAATATAATAGAAATAAAAATTATTAAACTTTGGGTGATTTTAGAAAAAAGTGATCGAATGCAGAGCGGTAGAAATTTGAACTACTAACTGACGTCATTTGGGAGTGAGTTTTCCATCTACGCACAGTCGGTAAAACAGGGTAGATGGCGCTAACTGTCGCGCGGGATATTTAAACGTTGCATTTTATATTTAGTCTTCTAAAAGCAAAAAAATAAAGAATCATACGTAAATATTGTAAAATTGGAGAAATTTGAAAATTAATTCAAAAAAAATAATATTTATCACTGTTAAACTCTAGAAAATCAATAGAATTTTGCTTGAAAAATGCGAAAAACAGAAAAACAAAAACAAAAAGGTGACATTCAGTGCTGCAAAGGGTTTTTAATAAACATTATAAGTTAAGAAACTTATTTTCCTCGAATGAGAGACGAAAACAAACCGGGTGTACTTATGAATTCTGCTTAGCCCTCACGTTATTTATATCGTTTAACTTATTTAACAATTCGTCTCGCCAAATCGATTCCATCTTCGACCATATACTATAATTTTGCTTTGACACGCATCTTTAATCTGCATATAAGCACGCCAGTCATGTGCAGATTTCAAGTGTGATAGAACTTGTAACGGTTAATGAGAGCACACACTCACTTGCAGCTGTTATTATTGCCCTTCCATTCGTAATAAACAAATGTACCCGATGTGTACGCCCATATTTTCACTTTAATAACACGAGATCCAATTTTATTTTTCTGAAAACCTAACCTAAAAAATGTTTAATAAATCCTACCGACCGAGTAGAAAAAGGACACTGAAAGTAGAGAAAAATAACTGAAAATAGAGAAAAATAACTAAAAATAAAACAAATAACTAAAACTAGAAAGAAAAATAACTAAAAATTGCCAAAAAAAAAAAAAATTTTAAATAAGCGATAAAATTGAATGCACATCCTGTACGTTTTGAAAATAAATGGAAAAATGTTATACTACAGGGTAATGTATATAAACGACGTAATCTGCTTCCACATAAAGTATTTTGCAACTTAAAAAAAAAATTTTTTACGCGACATTTTATAGGCCTTCTAGCAGACTTGAAACTGATCGGAAATGTAGTTTGACGATAAAATATGTTTATACTCCGATTCGCTTTAGGGTACGTTATAAAAATATTATATTCTCTCCATCAAACACTCCAGTTATAAGAGAATTTAAATCACAATTCTAAAAAAAAATGTCTCTCCCTTTTCTACTTATTCTGGAATTATCATTTTTTTCCCCCAAATTTCTGTAAAAAATGGACGAAAATTGAAAATTTGTTTTGCTCCTCGATTATTTACTCTCGAGTCTTGCATTTATGTGCATGAGTAGTGGTAGTAGTAGTAGTAGTAGTAGTAAAACTTTGTGCATAAACAAGAACATTTTTTTTACAGGGGGCAATAAAATGCATAAGGGTCTTGGGTGTACGCGCACGAGGAGAAAAGCCCCGCGTCGTGAGAGTCTCGGCACCTGCAATGTTCTCTAGACTTTTCGCATTCGAGTTCGAGAGACATAATTTATTCATAGAAGAAGGCTACAAGAGCAAATTGTTGCTCAGCAGCGATACAAAGCCCTATCACAAGCGCGCGACTTTGTCCACACACACACACATAGATGTAGAGTAAAAAAAAAAAAAAAAAAAATACAGACACAGCACATCCGTTATGCGCAATAAAGCCACTTTTGTACCGGAAATAGGACTTGAATGCCAAAAGACGAATCCGATTTATTTCCCACTATTTCGTCTATCTTCTCTTTTATTCCATACATATTTCAGGAGAGAGGATCATGAAAAATGTTACCCCTCTTTTTTTCTGCAATTCTCTAACTGTATCCATTTTTTTCGTCTTCTTTTTGACAAAAATTTACCAAGGGAATCATTATTTTAATTATCCCAAAAGAATTAAATTTGGTTATATTTTTTAAATGGAAACACAAACCCTGAGTGTGCTTGGTACCCTAAAAAATACCCATGCGTGTGGTTTAAGGAATTTTTTTTTTTTTTGAGAAAACGACATTCCCTACAATGAAAGAATCTATTAAAAAGCTATTAAGAACTATTAAAAATTTATTTTGACGTCTAGACCAGTGGTAACAAAGGATAGTGACATTTCTAAAATAGGCAATTTTTGTCGAACTCCAAAGGCAAAGAAATTCATAAAGAATGAAATATTCATTTAATGATACAAAATAAAAAAAAAAGTAATCAGCATTTTTGGAAATGCCGACAATTTTCTCCTCTTTTCACAAAAATAAAAATGACCAAAAATGTGAACTTAGGGAAAATTTTAAGCCAAAAAAAAATATCTATAATGATACAGAAACTCTCAAACAACAAGTATCGACCAAATCTGATAAGCTTACAAAATTCTTTCAAGCGAATCTATTTGGTTTTTTATACTTTTTGGCGCCATATCGGATCCGACATTTTGAATTTTGAAAATCCGATGCAGTATTTGTAATCAGAGATAAAATAATGATTATACGTAAATATTAAAAGCTGCTTCTATTCCTTTTAGAATAGTAAAACAGGGTGTCTACTATTTTCATTCAACAAAATTCCCGATTTTTTCCGGTTATGGCCTAATTTTTTCCCGGTTTTCTTTTCTCATTAAATTTAAATTTGACTTCGAACATAAATAAATAATAATTTTAATTGAAAATTTGAAAAATAATTTTTTAAAAATAATCTTGCCTGTTTATAATTCTAATTGGAAATTTTCTTTTTCAAGTTTATTACAATTCTATTGATAATAATTGAATTTCTGCAAAGAATTTACAATAATAATTGAAATCCTTCCAAAGAATGATATTATTTATGAAAATTATTTAATTCCTGTGAAGAATTTTATTACAATTTAAAAAAAGCAGTGATAATTATTTATTTACTTATTAAGTAATAAACATTAAATTTGCTTAAGAAATGATAAATATGATTTATTTGAACATTCATAAATTTGAAATTATAAAAATTTAAGAGAAGTTCAATAATTATAACTATTAAATAATAATAGAATAATATAATTTTTCGAAAAATTGAAACTAAAATTCTTTCAAAGAATTAAATTATCTAAAAATAAGTTGTAAAGAAATTTCAATTATTTCAAAAATTTTCAATTATTTGTTTAGAAAAATTAAATTATCTTGCAACAATGGAATTGAAAAATGTCAACAATTTTATTTTTCAGAATTAATAAAAAAATTTGAATTTTTTTAAAATTAACTAATACAAATTTTAATTATTAATCTTCGCACTAAGAAACATGACTAAAAAATCCAATTATTAATTAATTATTAAATTAAAATACTTTGAAAATTTTATTTGTTAAAAAGTTTCTAAAAAAATTCTTTAAGAAATTCAATTACATATTTTCAGTCGAATTTCACAATATTTCTATTAACACCATAATTTTTTAAAATTTATTTACATAATCTGTTTGAATTAGTGCTTGATTTTTACTATCAAATTAATTTTTTTTTAACTAATTCAAAGTTAGAGAAGAGTATAAATATCTATAAAAATTGAAATAAAAAGTAATTTTTTTAAAAACAAGTTAAAATAATAAAACTTTTTTAATTTTGGTGAAAAAATTCCCGGATTTGTATAAAAATCCCGGTTTTTCCCGGTTAAATTAAATTCCCGGTTATTTCCCGGATTTCCCGGTTAGTAGACACCCTGTAAAATCTACATTCCTTCTATAGAAGAGATGTAGATTTTACTATATATTATATATGAGGCATTCCATTTCAAAACGACCCCCTTTATAAACAATTGCTATTGTAAGGCAATTTTCAAATAATTATTTCTCCTATGTATTGGATTCAAACTTTATTTACTATTAGTATTTTCAAAAGAAAAATTTCTCAACCTTACGATAGTATAAAATTCTTCTTAAAAAAATTATATTATTTATGAAAAAAATTAAGTTTGAAAGATAACCTTTTATAAATATCTCAAAACACGTTATATCCGATTTTCTTGAAAGTTATGTCAAAATAAAGCTTAAATATTCTAGTTTCATTTCCTATCAACATTATAATGGACAATTCAGGGGATTTTATAAAATTAATTTATTTCTATAAGAATTTCAAAAAATTATAATGTATTTACTGAGCGGAATTTGTTTTTTTTAAGTTTTGCACAGTTTAACCTCTGATATCTTTGTACAATTTAATTAATTTCTTAAATTCCCCTAAATTGTCCATTACAATGTTGGCAGGAAATTAAACTAGAATATTTAAGCTTTATTTTGACATAACTTTCAAGAAAATCGGATATTAACGTGTTTTGAGATATTTAAAAGGTTATCTTTCAAACTTAATTTTGTTCATAAAGAATATTATTTTTTAATAAGAAATTTATACTATCGTAAGGTTGAGAAATTTTTCTTTTAAAAATACTTATAGTAAATAAAGTTTGAATCCAATACATAGGAGAAATAATTATTTGAAAATTGCCTTACAATAGCAATTGTTTATAAAGGGGGTCGCTTTGAAATGGAATCCCAGCTGAAAAAGTTCTATAGAATTTCACTAGAATCATTCTATAGAATCGTTTTATATGAATTCTAGTGAATATTCTATAGAATTTCACTAGAATGATTCTATAGAATTTCTACATAAATACTATTAAATTTTAGTGATTTTTAATTAGAAAAATTTTAAATTTGTAAAATAATATTTTTCAACAAATTTTTGGCCAAAATAATTGTTTATATCCTTTAAATATATAAAATTCATTGAACTTCGTAACCATACATAACTATAATGTTAAAAAAATTATTTTAAGAAATTTATATTCCTTCTAATTAAAAACCACTAAAATTTAGTAGAATTCACGTAGAAATTCTATAGAATATTCTCTAGAATTTATATAGAATGATTCTATAGAATGATTCTAGTGAAATTCTATAGAACTTTTTCAGCTGGGATGCCTCATATATATATAGAAGAATGTAAAAAGTCCTTCATATTTTTAAAGTGAATTTTCAATTGAAAAACTTCAAAGAAATCATTACTATTCAATTGCTTCTAACTGTACATAGATATACATATATATATATACACTGTACAACTGACAAAATCAATTTTCCCCGGTATTCTCAATTTCTTCCCGTGAATACTCCATTCTCATGGAAGAATTGAATCGACATCTATCCAAGAGGAGATAGAAGACTCAGCAAAACAGTCAAGAGAAACGAGTGTATATATATACATACATACACTCGATGTGTATTTTCTAGGTGTTTCTTTTTCGCGTTAGGTGTATCCAATTTGAAATTGTTCGAAGGAACGATTGTACGTCTTTTTCTTTGGGGCGTTTGTTCACTGGTTGCAATTCCATTTCTCTTGTGTTGGGTACTTAATCGCACATACATATATATACATCCACACTTTTCTCTCTCTCTCTCTCTTTCTTTCACTCTTTTTCTTCTCCTTCCACCTTTCCATATGTCCTATTGGAATGAAAAGACAGGGTGTGAGTTGGCTGAGCAATAAAACTCGCTTGTGCAAAATCAATTTCACTTTATGGATACTTGCAACCATCGTGCGGATAGAGACTGTCTTTGACACACGTGAAAGAATTTTTACGTTCCCTAACATCCTTTATTGTTTATATCGTTCTCGAATGATCACACACCAGTCAGAGACTATAAATACGTCATCTAATGCTGTCCTTTTTGTTCCATCGATAATAATAATAATAATAATAATCGAATGGCAATTCCTTATTCAATAGAAAGAATAGGTAACAATTGATTTTTTTTCTAAAGAATGGCTCAAAGTTTATTCAGTTTGGAAAAATTTAACTTATAGCCTTTGAACGTAGCTAGAATTATTTAAAACTTATCGGTTTTGTTAAAATTTTTGTCACTAACGGCAGAACAGCAGTGTTTGTAAGCTTCATTCATTAATTCCACAACACGGTATGGTAGTGGACCTACCAATAATAGTAACTATCAAGAACTGTAATTATCAGCCCTCTGACAGTTTATCCCCTTGTCCAATAATGCCAGCAATGTTCTCCGCAATGTGAAGCTGTGACGATAAATTTTCCCTGCGAGAGGCATTTCAACAAAACAACTTGTAGATTTCAAAATTCCAAAGTGTTGTACGCAGTTTTTTTTTTGCCAATTATAATAATAGAAAATTTGTTGAAAATGTAATTCAAAAATTACTTCGAATTTTTTTTTTCCTTCTGTTGTTTTTGCTTTTATTCTGAACTTGTGGAGAATTCTCGAACGTCTTCAAATTTTTTCCAAAGATCGTTTTCATCACGAACACTGCCATAACAGGGTTGCCACAAATATTTCAATTTTATTTTTCCCTGATTTCAGGACAAAAATTTTTAACTTTTTCCCTGACCCTAAAGAATATTCTGATTCACTCTAAAAATTATTAGATAATCAAGAAAAAATTTTTAAAAAAATTATTCAAGAACATCAATAACTTCTTTTTTAAATAAATATTTAATCATTATTATTTTTCTGTAGGAATTAAAATTCTTCAAAACATTCAAAATCAAACCTTTTTAAATTGAACAATTTATTACAAAACATGAAGAAGACGATCACTCTGAGACGAAAACTAGGAGTGATCGTCTTCTTCATGTTTTGTAATAATTTAAATTACCATAACATTTTTCAGAATAGGCTAATTATTTACAAAAATCATAAAAAAATCCTTCGCAAGAATTCAATTATTTTTACAAGCAGTAAAATTTCTCAAAAAAGTTACATTATTTTTTAAAAATGTAATAAAATTCGTGGCAATAATTCAATTACTTTCATAAATAATAATAAATCGATTATCCGTTAATTCATTTTTAAATCAATTTTTATTAGAAAATTCTAGAAAAGTTCAATTATTTAAATTAAAAAATAAATAATTTATTAAATAGTAGAATGTTCTTTGTTAACATTTAATTCTCATAAAGAATTTTATCAATAAATTTTTAAATATATGAATTTAATTTGACAAATTTTAATAAATTTTTTGAGAATAATTATATTTCTCGAGGAATTTGATTAAAATATATATTGTATAAAAAATCATTAAAATTCTGCGATGAATTTTATTACTTATGAAAATAATTAAAATTTTCTTAAAATTTCCATAAAATAATTGAATTTTGGAGAAGAATTTTATTATTTATAAAGTTACTTGGAATTTTAACAAGAATTTTTTTTTTAATTTTCGAACACAATTGGATTTTTGCGAAGAATTTTATTACATTTTAAAAATAATTTAATTCTTCCAACGAATTTTATTCAAATTTATAAAAATAACTGTATTTATGTGAAGAATTTTATTATTTATATAAATAATTTAATTCTTATAAAGAATTTTATTCTAGTTTATAAAAATAATTGAATTTTGGTGAAAAATTTTTTAAATAATTTATATTTTTCGAAAAATTTTATTAAATTTTGTATTTTAAATAATTGAATTCCTGTGAAAATTTTATTACTTATGAAAATAATGGAATTATTTTAAATTAATTCATTAAAATTGAATTCCTACAAAATATTGCCAAGAATTATATTAAAATTTTTAAATATAATTGAATTTAGATGAATAATTTTTTTATTTATAAATGTAATTGAAATTTTGAAAATATTTTTCTTTTTAATTTTTGAGAATAATTGAATGTTTGCGAAGAATTTCTTAATTTTGAAAATAATTTATTTCTTCCAATGAATTTTATTCAAGTTTATATAAATAATTGAATGCTTACAACGAATTTTATTATTTATAAAAATATTTTTATATAATTGATATTTTTCGAAAAATTTTATTAAATTTTGTATTTTAAATAATTGAATTCCTGTAAATAGTTTTTATTACTACTTATGAAAATAATTGAATTATTTTAAAGAAATTTATTATAATTTAAATAATTGTATTCTTGTGGAATTTTGTCAAGAATTTGATTAAAACTTTTAAAAATAATTTAATTTTAATTAAGGGCATTCGAACCACTATGACGTCACAATGTGTGAAAAGCATGATTTTTAAAATTGTGACGTCATAATGGTTCAAATGCCCTTAAGTATTTTATTATTTATAAAAATAATTGTAATTTTGGCGAGAATTGTTTTTAAATTTTTGAACATAATTGAAATTCTGCGAAGAATTTTTGTAACTTTTGAAAATAATTAAATTTTTGTAATCATTTGTAACTTTTCCAAAATCTAATTTTTTTATTATTTTTAACTAAAATTCTTTTATCAGTTAAGTATTTATGAAAATTGTAAAAATTATTCATAAAATAATTTATAAGTCATAATTTATTATAGTTATTGTTAATTTTATTTAACTATTATTTATTATAATTATTTATTTATTATTTATTATTAATTTTATGATAGTTTTCAAAAATTTAAGTTATTTAAAAAGAAATTATTGTCAGAAATAAAAAAAATTGAAGGTTTTGTATTAAAATTTGTGGTAATTTAATAGTTTACGAGGCAAAAAGAAAAAATATTCAGTTTTCTTATGAATTTTCAAAAATTCAATTTTTTCCAGTACTTTTAGTAAAAATTCCTGACTTCCCTGACCAATTTTACTTTTCCTGACTTTTCCCTGACTTCCCTGACCTGTGGCAACCCTGCATAAAACATCCGTATTCTTTACAATCCTTTCTTTAAACTCGTACTTTTTTCCGCTCCTGTCATTGTTTTAGCAGATAATTTTCCTGCGCGCACTTTATATATTTTCGAATAAAGAAATTAATTTATTTTGTACCCGAACCTGAGTGAGAAAAACAGAAAAAAAAGTCTTTAGAATATGTCAATATTTTTGATAATAAGAAAATTTAAATGCTCAAAGAATGGATTAAATTCTTAGCACCCTTTTCATCTTCTATTGTCACTCTGGCACTCTCATCTTCAATTGTCACACTTCCGAAGACACTTTTAATACCCATTTAATCAAATCCTTTCCATTTCTCCTTTTCAACATCTTTATCATCCTCAAAGTGCAACACAATTATTATTCAATTAATGTACATTACTTTTTGATGAAAATTGCATTTGTAATTAAATTACAAATGTAATTTTCTAGTTTTCGAATTCAAAGGAGATAATTTCTTCTTTCCCCTTCTTGAAAAAGGAGAGCGAAAAGAGAATATATATATATATATATATAAAGTTGTGTGATTAATGGAAGAGAGGATGTTAATTTTAGACAATTTCAAATTGTCAGATGTACCTCTCTGACTTTGAAATAAAGTCAAGACAATTTTGTGAATAAATGTAAAGGAACTTGGTAGTGCGGAAGATCAACGCGAATTCAATTATATACTCCACGGTAGGATTGTTCTTTCGTATATATATATAAAAGATGTATAGAAGAAGAAAATAAAAGAGACGCATTCTGTATAAGCTATTTTTGTAAATTAAGATCCAGACGATGAAAAAATTTCTAATTTCCTTTTTTTTAATATTGAATGTTTAATTTAAAAAATTTTTTTTTAAATAATTCACTTTTCATAAGACCATATATCTAGGATGATGGGAGAAAAGTTTTGTAATAACTAATGAAGTGAAAAGAAATTAACTTAAATCCTTATAATAAAAAGTTTTGACGAGTTGCTTGGAAAACTTTATGGGTAGTTTCTGTTTCGTCTCCTTCAACGATTCTAAAAGAGAGAGAGAGAGAGAGAAAGAGAGAAAGAGGGAAGTTGAGGTTAACAAACTTTGGGTTCGTTTATCTTACTTTGCGTCGTCTTTCTTTTCATCCTTCCACTGAACATAACAAGGTAACAACGAAAATTTTGTTTCGCCATTTAGTCGCATGAAATATAATTATATTTTCATCAAGTTTAGAACAAATAAAAATTTATATAGAGAAAAATTTTCCCATCTTTTTCAAATATAATTCTCGCTACACACACACTGAAACACTCGTTTCAATAATAAATGAAGAATTTATATAAAAACTATAATGATGGCAAAATGAAAAAAAAAATTAAAGAACTTGAACCTTTAATATTGCCATTTGGCTTCAGTTTACAACCATGAAAAAAAAAGAGAACAAGTTACGGCATAAAGAAACTTTTCCCTCTGGGCGCTACTGGATCGTTTTATCTCTTGAATCGAGTCGATTCTGTCTTATATTGAAACTATCCAGAGATTTCTCAAGGTTAGAGCCAAATGAATTGCGGGAGAATCGAGCCTCAAGGTGATTTAGTTTGAGATCTATTAAAACTTTTATTTCATAGGAAAAGTCTTAACGGAACATTAAGTTAAAAATTAAAATAAATGTTGAAAGTTATGCGAAAAATAGTAAAGCAAAAAAAGTTACAACGACTATGCAGAAGAAAAAGAAAATTGTGAAAAAAAATAGTGCGGTGAAGAAACCACGCCCTCACAAGTATACAGTATATACTAAATGTTGCATCAAAAAAAAAATTTTTTTTTTAATAAAAAAAAGTGACGACTTCTGGTATCTCCCTTGCGAATCTTTTTGGTCCTTGAATAAACCCCGAGTCCTTGTTTTGGTGAACGTGAACCCTTTCAATTTGCAGTCCATTGTTTGCGTTGAGAGAATAAAAAAGAATATGAGAAAATAGTATATGGAGAACCGGGTGAGAAGGTCGCGAATAAGTTCAGTATATATGTATATTGAAATCATAAATTGACAAACGTGATATCACGATTAGATATCCACATCATATACAATATATATACAATCAAGCAGAAACACATTTTATTGTATTAAAAGATTTATCTGAAATTAACTAAGCATTGAATTTATGATACAATCATTTGTGTGAAATCACTTTGAAAATATGACAATTCTTTTGCAATGCAGTCTTTTATTTATAGAGATTTAG
This sequence comes from Leptopilina myrica (nomen nudum), assembly GCA_032872475.1. Taxonomy (NCBI): domain Eukaryota; kingdom Metazoa; phylum Arthropoda; class Insecta; order Hymenoptera; family Figitidae; genus Leptopilina; species Leptopilina myrica (nomen nudum). The sequence goes on from CM065461.1 coordinate 35,999,108, forward strand.
CAATTGATTTGATAATTTAATAGTAATTAGGTAGCGATTCAAAAATAAAAGTTGGTTGCTGATTACTGTATAGTAATAACTACTGTACAGTGACAAAAAAGGAATAATACAGTAATAATTACTATACAGTATAACAAAAAAAGAAAAGTATAGTAATAATTACTATTCAGTAACAAAAAAGTAATAATATAGTAATAATTACTATACATTAACAAAAAAAGGAATAATATATAGTAATAATTACTACTCGCTCTCTAAATTTTAATTAGTAAAAATGCTTACTAATTTGAATTAGTGACTTAATTTTTGCTTTTGAATTAGTAAACTTTACTAATAAATTGGTAGAAATTACTATTTATTAGTAAAATTTACTAATTCAAAAGCAAAAAGGCAGTCACTAATTTCAATTAGTAAACATTTTTACTAATTCAAATTTAGAGAGCAGTAACAAAACAGTAATAATTACTATACAAATAGTAATAATTACTGTACAAATAGTAATAATTACTGTACAGTAACAAAAAAGGAATAATATAGTAACAATTACAATTCATTAACAAAAAAAGTAATAATATAGTAATTATTATCAAACAGTGATAGTAAAGTAATAGTTTAATAATTATTACTATCTACACTGAAAAAAAAATTTATTTGATTCAAATAACCGATTTTTTTACTATTATCAAATAAATATTTACTTGAACCAAATAATTTTTATTTGAATTAAATACATTGTATTTGAATCAAATATTTCATTATTTGAAGCAATTACTATTTAAATGATACAAATAAAAATTATTTGATTCAGGTAAATATTTATTTGATAATAGTCAAATAATCGGTTATTTGAATTAAATAAAATTTTTTTTCAGTGTAGAAATAATAGAGTAATAATAAAGTAATTATTACTATACAGTAATAACTCTCTAAATATGAATTATTGAAAGAGTTTACTAATTTGAATTAATTACAGATTTTTTGCTTTTGATTAAATAAATTTTTTACTCACAAATTAGTAGAAAATACGATTTTTTACCAAGCTTTACTAATTCAAAAGCAAAGAGTCAATGACTAATTCAAATTTGTAATAATTTTCACTAATTTAGAGAGAAATTAATAATATAGTAATAATTCACATGCAGTAATACAAAAGTAATAATATAATAACAATTACTAAACAGTAATAATATCGCAATAGTATAACAATTATTGCTATACAGTAATAATATGGTAATAATTACTGTATGAAAATAATATGGTTATAATTACTATACGGAAATAATATATGTTAATAAGTACTATACGGAAATAATAATGTAATAATAAAATAATTATTACAATATCGAATTATATTTAACATAGTAATCTGTACTATACCATATATAATATACGATTTAAAGTAATACATTACTTTTCTTCTATTTCTATTATAGATGTTAAATTTCCAAACTATAAAAAGAAGAATAAATAGTTTCTTTTCAAATCCTAAGAAAACTCAATTATTAAACAGAAACGCTAGCCTTGAATTTTAATTTAAATGGCAAGACAACGAAATGTCTTTTTTTATATCTTAGTTATAACTGTGCCTTGTTTTGAAAGAGCAATGACCGACCCTGAACCAGACTCTCGTAATAGAGATCGTAAATAATAAGTTATGCTTTCATTACCATTTTTTAGCATTAAAATGTTGACACCCACTTGTAAATATTATTATTATTGCTATTTTTACCATTGTTATTGTTGTTGTATTTTTTTGTTATTCCATTATTATTATTGTTACTGTCATGCTTATCATGCTTATTATTCTAATTTTAATTCTTATTCTTGGCATTATTATTATTATTATTCTTGTTGTTGTTGTTTTTTGTTGTTTAGTTAGTTTATTATCAATGTTATTCTTACTACTCTCTGAATTTGAATCAATTAAGATGTTTACTAATTTGAATTAGTGACTGACTTTTTGCTTTTGAATTAGTAAAATTTACTATTAAATAGTAATTTCGACTAATTTTTGCTTTTGAATTAGTAAAATTCACTATTAAATAGTAATTTCGACTAATTTTTGCTTTCGAATTAGTAAAATTTACTGATAAATAGTAATTTCTACTAATTTATTAGTGAATTTTACTAATTAAAAATCAAACAGTCAGTCACTAATTCAAATTAGTAAACATTTTTACTAATTTAAATTTAGAGAGTATGTTATTAACGTTTTTGTTACTACTAAGATTTTTATTATTTTTCTATCACTGGAAGTTATTTAAATTATTATTAATATTACTATGTTATTGTTTATTGAAAAAAAAGGCGGAAACCTGATGGTCAAATCGAAACATATAATTATAGAAATTAAATGATAAGAAAAGAAGAAAAAAAATGATAAAACACGGTGAGGTAAGAGACAAGTCACTGACTTTCTACTACATCAATTTAATGATTGACACTTTAGATAGTATTAAGCATTTAATTAAAAAAAAAATAGCATCAAGCATAAATTAAATGAACGTATAAATAAAATACAAAGTAACTTTACAACCGCGTTCAATTTCTAAATATTATTACTATTTTTATAATTATTCACATTATTACTTTTTTAATACTGATATAGTAAAAAAAAATGAAAATATTAACTCTCATCAAATTAAATTTTATTTTAAAAATATATTTTTTTCCTATTTTTAAGTCTACTTATATTGTAAATAAATAAATAATAATAATTATTATAACAAGTGTAATTTATTTATTTCTCCATTAGACTTTACTGCTTTACAAGTGTTGCGCCTTACACGAGAACGCTCCTCCAAACTAAACTTAACTTTATTTACGATTGCCTCTAGAGTCTGACTTTAAATTAGGGGTACTCGCATTTGTCTGGATTACCCCCTATTGGGTTTTCTCAGCCAAAGGAGAGGGGAAACAACTTTAGAAAGTCTCCTCTGTGTGCTAAATCGGTTTATTTGCGTCCGAATAGAAAGAAAAGTCATCAAGCAGCATCGGTGGTTCAGTGGTAGAATGCTCGCCTGCCACGCGGGCGGCCCGGGTTCGATTCCCGGCCGATGCAATTTTTTTGTTGAAAAACTATTCAAACGGTGCATTATTTATTTACAGTCCAATTTATTTTTTGTAATTAACATTTTTTTACTATACTGAACATTTCTTTATTCTGAACATTTTTTTACTATACTGAATATTTTTTTAATATAATGAACTTTTTTTACTGTAATGAACTTTTTTTGAGTCACTGCTAAAATGAATGCAAACAAAAATACTATTAATACTAAAACTATTAAAATTAATACTATTAATACCAATGCTGTTAATATTAATACTATTAAGAACAATACTATTAATACCAATCGTATTAATATCAATACTATTAGTACCAATAATATTAATGATAATAATAATACTGCTAATATGGGTATTAGTAATTAATAAAACTTTAATTAATAAAGTATGTATTAGTTACTAATTAATTGATTAGAAACTATCATTTATTATTATTATTATTATTATTATTATTATTATTATTATTATTATTATTATTATTATTATTATTAACTATTATTTACTAGAAACTACTAAGTTTGTATCAGTTACTAATTAATAGATTAGAAACTGAATTATCGCACGATAAGTGATTCTACGAGTTTTTCGAACCCTCCCGCTGAGTTGACAAGCGAAAACTAAATATCATATAAGCATCGGTGGTTCAGTGGTAGAATGCTCGCCTGCCACGCGGGCGGCCCGGGTTCGATTCCCGGCCGATGCAATTTTTTTGCTCTTTTTAAGAACGAAAAAGGTTTTTTTTTTATTTTTTTACAAAAAATTAATTGTATTCAGCCAAGTAGTAAATTTTTTCGAGCCTATTACACAATTTAGTATTAATTAAAGAACACAAAAGAAAAGTATGTTTTAGCAATCATTAGTAGTATTATTATTGTTATTATTATTATTATTATTATTATTATTATTATTATTATTATTATTATTATTATTATTGTTGTTGTTATTATTATTATCATTATTTTATATTATTATGAATATTATTATTTTTGTTATTAATATTAATATTTTTATTTTTGTTACTACGATGTTTATGTTTTGTGTTTACTATCCCATTTATTAATTTTATTATTACTAATCAATATGGAAATTTAATTAAAAATTGAATTACTCAAAATGATTTCAAACTACATTAGGAGGATTAATGGTGATGATGCGATGATCCTGCGTAATGACTATAGACTTGCGTTCTCTTAGTCATTCGATCTTGATGGTTACTGTTGAGCCAGTATCTATCTCTCTCCCTTTCTATCGTAATCACGACTTGCTTTGGATTACCATACCCTTATACGAGTCTGTGATTTAGTGCTGAAACGTCTGCATATATGGCTAAACTGACAATATTTTACCAGAGCCAACAAAGCAGCAGTGTGAAAATTCTTATTCTCTCCATATACACACAATTAACTTGAAAGTAACGAGTTTCAAACGAATTAATAGCAAAAATACACAACAATTTAGAAACTACTGCAAAATTTCTGTTTGATCTCAATTTAATCCACTTTTGTACATAATTTGACGTAACAAAACAATTTAATTCATAAAACGAAAAATCATAAAAAAAAGATAACAAAAAAGGCTTGTTAAATTCTTCATTTCGAAGAATCATTTAAGGAACAATTTTGAAACACAGTAAGCATTGAAATTTTTCTAATACACTTTAATTGTCTTTTTCCAGACAATTAGATGTTTATACATATATATATATTTGAAAAACAAAGGATAACGGATTCATAGGAATTTTCTCAATGAGACTCTTACTCTCTATCTATGCAAAGTATCTATCTCAGGTAATTTAAATACCCCTCCCCTCTCACACCACTTTACAGACCTGCAAATCCCAAGTACCATTAGACCTGGTGCTTTTCGCTAAAGTTTATATCGCCCCCTAAAGGAAAGTTCTCTGAAATAAGCACTCAACAATGGCTATTAAGTAGTTTGTTTGTCTTAAGAAATTCGCTCGTTCAAGGAGTATCTTGCCTGGATTTTCCAAGAATTAAAATCTTCTTCTCATACTCATTTATATCTATATATACAACAAATGCATGTTGAAAATGTCGAGAACTGTATAAATACACACACACACATATATATAGACACCAAGTTGAAAGCTAATTGTAGGGTAGAGGATTTCACTTCTAGCTAAGGAATTATCGGTCTAATTATTGTCATTTTGCTTTTCTTTCCATAAGCTCCAAATGGAAATTAAGTATTTTGCATTTTTCTCATTGCCATAACATTCGGTTGCAGACAAAATTATATTCGAAACTAAACATTTCTCAATATCATGTTAAACATAATACTGAAAAAAGTTTATTTTTCCAATAATTATTTCAAAATTTGTTTACTTTTTATTTCTAAGTAGCAATAATCACTGAAGATTATGCAGTACCTGAATATAATTGTATAGTAATCATTGTAGTACGAATGATTAGTGTAACAATCGATTACAGCACTAATAATTAGAGTTCAAAATGATTACAACACAATTGTTAATAAAATAAATAATGGTAGCATTAATAATTACAGTACACTAATGATTAGAGCACTGATAATTAAGGTACTTAAAATACCAACAACAGTTCTTACTGCATTAATGCTTTTTAAGTAACAACAATTAATAGCAGTTGCAATTGTAGTGATAAAGATTAGGATACCAAACAATTAACGCACTAAAGATTACATTACCACTAAATAATAATTCTAAAAATTATAGTAGAAATGATTACAATACTACAAATAATTCCAGTACAAAATATTAGAGTACGAGGTTATTACATCACTAATAATTAGAGTAACAATGATTAAAGAACTAAAGATTGTAGCAACTATTAATTGTAGTAACAATTGGATCACTAATGATTAGTGTACCAAAGATTACTGTACTAAATGATTACAGCATTAAATATTATATTACCAATACTTAATAGAAGTAATAATTGTATCACTTATTATTAGAGTTCCAAATATTTAGTGCTGTAACTTTACAGCAGTAAAGATTAGAATTCGAATGATTTCAGCACTAAGGATTATAGAACTAAATAACTATACAGCACTAAAGATTCTAATATCAAATGATTGCAAAATTAATGATCAGAATACCCAATGATTACAGCATTTATGATCAGAAAACCAAATGATTACAAAATTAAGACTCAGAATACCCAATAATTACAGAATTAATGATCAGAATACCCAATGATTAAAAAATTAATAATCAGAATAACCAATGATTACAGCACTAATGATTAGAGTGACAATAATCACAGGACTAAAGATTGCAGCAACAATCATTAATGGTACTGACAATTGGAGCACTAATGATTAGAGTACCATGTGATTCGAGCATTAAAAATTATAGCAACAATAGTTATTAGAACTTTAATCATTGTAAGTAACAATAATTAATACTTGTAATAAATCAAGCACCGAGGATTAGGGCTCCAATTAGAATACCAAATGATTACATCATTAATAATCAAAACCAAATGATTACTGACACTCTCTACCATCCTAAATCTCTACTATCTTTAATTTTCATCATCTTCATTTTCTACCATCTTTTAATTTTGTCTGATTACAGCTTTTTAATTTCCACCAATATTAATGTTTCCCATTTCGAATTTTCATCATTCCTCTTCAATCTATACCATTATTATATATAGATTTTACTTTATTATATCTTTATAGCACATAAATAAAACAAAGGTGATAAATATTTATCATAATAATAAAGAACAAATAAGTGCTAGAGAATAAATGATTAAGAATAAATAATTTAAAAAAATTATAGAGAAGAAATAAAAAATAATTTATAGGGGGAAAAAAGAATAAAAAAAATGATAAAGGAATTAAACAGTTTGCTAAAAAGAATTGTTAACATTTTTTTATTAGCATTTCTTTTTACACAGTTGAAATGGTTTATTTTTTTTAAGAAAAATATGTGGTTCTGTAGTGAGGAAAATTGAAAAAGGAGTAATTTTGCAAAAGAAAAATTGAAAGAGAGATAAATGAATTTAAGAGGGTATAATAAAAGGAAATGCGTGCAGCACGCGCTTCAGGTCAATGTTCCTGCATAATGCATTAGTGATACGTTTCTATGGTTGTGAACATGTACGTGCTTTAATGGAGGACATACATTAACAATGCCACTACTATTACTATTAGGCTAATTACAATTTCACCTAAAAAATACAAAAACGATTATTCTCCTTTTAATTACAAAATGAACTGCTGTCTATAAATAATAGATTATCAGTGCTCATAAATATAAACAATGTGTAATAGAAACATTAAGAATAATGCTTTTAAAGGAAAAACTATACAAAACACTCGATGAATTTACCTTTTTCGGAATAATGCCACAATAATAACATATTATTGCCAAAAAATTGCCATAATTTTGCCAAAAATTTGCCATAATAAAAGTATTGCCACAAATTTGCCAAACTATTGTCACAATTTTGCCACAATTATGGTTTAATTTTACTACAACATTGTCTCAATTTTGCCAAAAATTTGCCATAATAACAGTATTGCCACAATTTTACCGAACTATTGCCACAATTTTGCCACAATTGTGGTTTAATTTTACCACAACATTGCCATAATTTTGCTAAAAATTTGCCATAATAAATGTATTGCCACAATTTTGCCGAATCATTGTCACAATTGTGATACAATTTTACCACAACATTGCCTTAATGTTTTTAATTTTGCCATAATTTTCCTAACACAATTTTGCCATCAGTACATGATCAAAATTTTCTTCATTTATTAACATTCTCCCTATTTTTTTGCATTCCATTGTCACAACGTTTTTTTTTTTCTTCCAATCGCATTGTGACAATTTTTTTCTATTGTACCGACACACAGATTACGCAATTTAATTACCAACACAAGTGAAACGTCATTTGCACATTTCATTTTCTATTGAACATTGTGCACAATGTATGTATACATTTACACACAACGTGTACATACATTGCATCGAGAAAAAAAAAGAGGAAGACTCTCAAACTGACTGCTTGGTAATTGCTTAGGGGAACCGCCCTATTGTTATATACACAAACTCTGTACCAGGTAATAGACACGTGTGGATGTGCCTCCAACCGGGATAAGAAGTTTGGCATTAGGGGTAAAAGCAAACCACTATCAAAAAGCAAATTGCTACAATATTTACCGGGAAAAAAAAATCTGACCATCTTTTTTTAACTGAAAGTTTAGTTTGAAAAAAAAAACGTTTTTGTAATTTTTTTTCGTGAAGTTACAAATTTGCTTTCTATTTGCAGTTTGAGATTTACGACAATAAATTAAAAGAGTCGTAAATTCTTGCTGGCAATTAAAGAACAGCCTTTCATTGTGAGAGTCTGTTATTTAATGAACATTTCTGATTCCTACATCATCATCATCATCATTTTCATCGTCAATGTTTTCAATTGTTTTTAAAAGGCACTCACGAAAGAATTATTTGCTTCGTGATTTTTGATACTATAGTGTGGCTATATTTTTCTCCTTTGAGATGACATGTTAAGTGGTTATTATATATATATCACATAGTCGTTTCGAACAAAACTGAATCCCTTCGCGCCAACGAGGTCAAAGAGAAGATTAAGGTCGTTGTACAAGGTCGGATCTACGTTTATGACTATTTTCTCTTTCTTTTTTTTTTAAATTTATTTTATATAGAAAGAGATAGAGGCACCTCTGAACACATAGAGACTCATAAGCGTGCCTTGAACATGACGTTAGTGAGATTAATTAAATTTATGGCTCATTATCGAAGAGCAAAATGATGGCAATCAATGATAATAGCAATGGCGGTTAAATCGAGATTTTAATTTCATAGAAAGTGTTTAGATTTTTTTTTTATACTTGAATGAAAAAAGTAAAACACCAACCAAACCAAGAACTCATAATCTAAAAAGCAGAATTTCTACAATTCCTTTAAAAAAAAAATTCAGAATGTTGGTTTTTTTAATAAAAAATTCGTAAACTCTTAAAAATTTCAAGAACGGTTTTAAAGTTGTTTTAATCTGATACTAATAGCACTTTTGCTATACATTTAAAGGAGAATTGAAACAGTAAAAAATAACACTCGTCGAATTCCTACCATAACTCATTAAATTTTTAGAAAAAATTTATGTTTTAATAAAACTCATAAAGTTTGTTTTTTATATAAAACTCATAGAGATTTAATACAAACTCAAAAAGCTTGATTAAAACTCCTGGAGATTTAATACAAACCTATAAAGCTTTATTAAAACTCATAAAGTTTAATAAAACATATGAATATCGATTAAAACTCATAAAGCTTGATTAAAACTCATAAGGATTTAATATAAACTCATAAAGCTTAATTAAAACTCATAAATTTGAATAAAAACTCATAAAAAATTTCAATAAATCTCATAAAGTTTGAAAATATTGAAAATGCCAAAGATCATCATTAGTTTCGAATCAGAGTAATAGAAATTTGGACTATGCTGAAGAATGCAATGCAATTGTACGAAAACTCTTACTTTAGAAACTCATAGTTCTTCAATCATAAAACATACGGATTTAAAGAATTTTGAAAATTGATTTTTATAAATTCAAAATGGAAGTAATATTTTTTGATAATCAAAAGTCACTGAATCTTTTTCTGTAGAATTTAATACTCAACAAAATGCATTGAAGTTTACCTCAATGAAACTCATAAAATTCTAAAAAAAAAAGAATTTTTTAACTGCGAGTTTCCTTTTAGAGAAACTATTTTTATAAAACAAAATGGAATTATATTATTAATACTTAGAACCAATTACAAAAACTCATAAAACTTGTGAAATCAAATCTAAAATCTCAAATCGGAACTTGAATAACCCTAAGAGTATAAAAACTCCTAATAGAACAAATTTTTCTTTTCCTATTTTCCATTTACTGCAAAATATTATTTAAAATAACGTAATTATTTTAGTATATAAAATATCAGAAAATAGAACGATAATAATTTTTAACTCTATTAATAATGTTAGAACTCTTATGAAAACTCATAAAAGTTTACATAGGAAAACTCATACAATCGTAGTTCTCGAAAATTTGGAAGTGCATCCACTTTAACAGATATTCTATTAAGTGAAAAGTATTTTGTAAAAAAATATATTTTTTTAATTCTTTGAAACAAATTGGAAAACTTTTAATGAAACTCATAGAAGTTTACCTAATCAGAACATACAAAATCCTAAACCTTAAAAAAGTAAGTTCTGCACCTTTTTTTAATATTTTTCATTTAATACAAACTATTATAAAAAATATGACGAAAATAATTTTTTAACTCTTTCTTATAATATCAGAACTCTTATGAAAACTCATAGAACTCTACATAAACGAAACTCATAGAATCATATTTTTTGAGAACCTTCAACAAATATTCTATGTTTAGAGAAAAGTATTTTGTAAAAGATGATTTTTTTATTTCTTTGAAACAATTAGAAAACTCTTAATGAAACTCATGGAAGTTTACCCAATCAGAACTTATAAAATCCTAAACATTAAAAAAGAAAGTGATGCATATTTTTTCTATTTTCCATTTAGTATGAACTATTATCAAAAAATAGAGCAAAATTAATTTTTAAACTCTTTCTAATGATATTAAAACGATTTTAACTACTCTATTTAACTATTTAAAACTATTCTATTTTCCATTTAGTACAAAATTATTGTAAAAAAATAGAACAAAATTAATTTTTTAACTCTTTCTAATAATGTTAAAACTCTCGTCAGAACTCATGAAACTTTATACCTAAAGATAACTCATAGAATCGTATTTACAATTCGAAAATGTTGCAAAATTTAACAGTTTTTTGATTAAAAGAAACTAAAAAAAAATTTAATTAAAAAAAAGAGCGATTTATTTAACTGTTCGGAACAATTATAAATTTCGTGAAATTCTGCTTATTGGAATTTATATTTTATTTTTCTCAGTGTGGAATTTTTGACCTTCTCCTTTGTCTTCCCTCTATTGATATCAATCTCCACTATCTTGACTATATATTGCTTTTATTTTCTCGCTTGGTTGGGTTTTATTTTTTTTCCTTCAATTTTTTTTCTATTTTTTTTTTTTTTTGTTAAGCTAACCCTCTTTTCTTTTTATCAAACGAATATTTCGAAATCTTCAATATTGACTTCTCTCTCTCTCTCTCTCTCTTTCTTTTTGTATATACATATATACAAAAGCCCTTATGTCGTTTTCTTTACGATCGTCACAAGTTTGACATTTCTCAAAATGATCATCCTGAAGACAAGTTTACATTTCACACAACATTAAATTTTACTTGGTAGTAAAATTTTCTTGGTGCACACACATATAGTTAATAGGTATTTGATGCCTGCTTTTCTTGGCTTTACTTCTAATTGGGTACTACTGACTTTTATTTCCCCTTCTATATAGAGTTAAAGGAGGAGAGAAAGAGAAAGAGTGAAATTTTATTATCTCGAGTCACAATTTCATTAAATATCACACCAAAATACTTCATTTCTTATACTATATAGAGGAGAAAAAGAAAAGTATTTCATTATTTTACCTAACAGTTTCATATTTCTTTTTTTTCCGTCTGCTTCTCTCTGCGTGTTTTTCTGGTAATAAAAAAAAAAAAGAAAGAAAGAAAGAAAAAGAAAGAGAAATGCATCAGTGGAAGCATTGCTGGACTAGTGTCGCTTGGTATTGGGAAAAACAATGGGGTTGTTGCACGCGAACGATGAGACTTGTATAACGAGAGGTGAAGAGGGTTTGAAAGAGTGGAATGAGCCATTGCTTGCGGGTGACAAAGAGAACAGTTCCCTGGGATTGAGGGTGGTGAGGTAGGGAAGAGGGGGTGGGGTGTGTTTTGAAGGGTGAGAAGAACTTTGGGTCGATGTTTCACTGTATAGACTCGTTGATTGTAATAGTAATGAAAAAAGAAAATCGTCATTTTATTTAAGGTATAAAAAAAAGAGTCGTAAAATTAAAACTAAAACTCAAAAAAATCTGTTCTTTAATTCTTTTCACCATAAAGTGAAATTAGTTTCAATTTTTTATTTACGGAAAAAACAAATATACAACTTTATTATAGAATTAGAAAAGAGAAGAGAAGAGAATTTTCTTTGTAGAGCAAAGAATTTTTTTTTGTAGTTTCAGAAAAAACGGAAATTATACTAAACATCGTAATAATCTGTGGAGTTAAACTTGGATTTATGGTATGCATGATGATTAGAGAGAATCGTGCGAACTAGGATAGCACTTGCGTAACTGATAACTCATAACAAGAACACACGCCTGTGTGTCACAATCCAGATATACGGATTTGATTGCAATATTGCTTTTACGTTTTAGTGTCGAGAAATAGACTGTTTAATATTAGCAATAATAACCCACATGCAACTCCACTAAATTGGTGTTTGATGATTCCAGGAATATTTGCTCTTGTGAAAGCAGAGAGAGAGAGAGGCAAAATCTTTTTACAACTGTAAATTATTAATAAACTCCTACACGAAGGAGGCGATGGATAATAATAAAGCAGCAATATGTTAATACTTATCATTAATTTTAACTAAATGTAGTAGACAATTACTATTATTAAGTAGAGGGATATATTGTCAGGTTTCAAAAGGAATGCATAATTAAATGTTGGGTGAAAATTTACTGGATTGATTAAAAAATTATATTTCTATAGCAAAAAAAGGATTTTAGATATCAGGATTTGTTTCAATTGAAGGAATTATGTATTGCAAATTTTATAGTAATTGTGTTGACACAATTTTGCCATAGTATTGCCACAAAATTGCCGTAATACTTCCACAATATTGCCATAATACTGCCACTATATTGTCATAATATTATCACAATATTGCCTCAATATAGTCTCAATACTGTATTAACATTGCATTAATAATATAGTCACATTACTGCCATAATATTGCCTTAATTCTGTCACAATATTGTCATAATTTTGCCCTAATTTTGCCATCATATTATCACAGTATTGTCTTATTTTTAACTTTGTTACTTTAATGTCACAAACTTCCAACAATATTGCCTGAGTGCTGCCACAATTTTACCGTAACTGTAACTTCATTTGGACAAAAATTGCCTGAATTTTGCCTCAATACTGCCCTAATTTTGCCGTAATACAGTCATAATATTGTCCCACTCTTAAAATTGCAACTGTACTGCCATAATTTTGCAAATTGTCAAAGCCTTTAACAACTTTCATATTAACCAGTACACTGTATAGCAATGAGATATAATCAACACAAATTGAAACTATTTTGCCATAAATTGCCACAATTTCGGGCATTAATTTTTTAACAATGTAATAAAATAATGTCACAACTTAAAAAACTGTGTCAACGTTCGACATTTACCAAATAATGAATAACAATATAATTCAGCAACAGTTTGATTCAATTTCGTCGCAAATTTGAAACCGTATATTGCCGCAATTTGCCACAATTTTGCCGCAAATTTCCCTTATATTTTACACTACTTTTGTGACAAAAATTCACTAAAATTTCGCCCCTATATTTTCTTACATATACTTTTACAGTGCTAAACTCGATCAAAAAAAATAAAGAGTCAAAATTTCAATCAAATTTGCCTTCAATCTATTATTAAATGCAAAAACTTTTTAATTCAACTTCCATATATTAAAAAAAAAAGAAATAAGCAAATAAAAACCCGCCACTAGACATTTTATAATTGAGATGGGAAAATCTTTGAAAGTCAAATGAAATAAGATTTATTTCATGGAGAAAAATTGAAGACTGCTTTCTTGTCTTGCCGGCTGACTCCGCTTGTTATTAACATGCTCAGTGCATCGGAAGCCACCATAGCTTCAACTCACACAGACTGTGTATAGTCTTCACTGATTTGCATATTTATGCATGCGGAAATGACTTAAACGTTAGACTGCTGCCACTTGAGCTATACCCATTTACACACACACACACACACACAGTCGCAACAAACATCAAATCATTTTAAGCCGCTAAACCATGTGGTATTGTATGGCAAATTTAAAAATTTTACATAAATAATAAATATATATATATATATATACATACGCAATACGGAAAAGATTTTCTTTCCAAGAATATAAAAGTACAGCAAACATACCTGAAACAAAGAAAAAAAAACGGAAAAAATTAACAAAAAATAATTTTTTTTAACAAACAAAATTATTTTCTAATTTTTTAATATAACATTTTCTAGCCAAGTAAACCTTTTTCCCGTGTCAAATGCAAAGTGAAATTCTCGACATATTTATGGTTCTTGAATTTTTTGACTTTTTTCCCTTCCTTTCTCTCTTTCTCTCCATACAATTTAAATGGAAAGAAAGACGTCCCAAGAAAAATTGGAAACCCAAATAATTCTTTCCGTTTTATTTAGTCACCCATCCCCCCCCCCTTCTCTTTCTCCTTCAACCTTCAACCCATCCTTTCGAATTATGCACGAAAAGAAAGTTCAGCAGAGTGGTATTAAGGATGATAAATCACGCGAGGAAGAATAGTGGAAAGGACGAGAAAATGTAATCTCTTGGACAGTGCAAGATCTCCTAATTCATTATGTAGGGATTGTCGAAATAAAAAAAAAAAAATATGCGGAAAGAGAGAAAATAACATACAGTTTGTACGCTTACGAGATTAAATTTATATATCTATGAATATTTGACAATAATTCATGCGGACTAAACAAATAGTATTTAGAGCGTTGGCAAATGTTGTTTTGACATATTATATACTATGACTTATGAAAATTATGAGACTATAAATTTTTGGGAAATTAGTTTGTATATTTATATATGTATATGCTTGTTGATAATTTTCTAGATATATGTGCTAAAATTAAACATATGAGTTATTAGAAATTTATTTTTGCTTTCAAAAAGAAGTGAAATTATTTATTTTTGCTTGTTTTAATTAATAATTTACTCTTAGTTTCTTAATTTAGATTTACGATAATGATAATAATAATTAATAATAGTCTTGCTACAATGTTTGGTGTATTGTCTAATTTTTGCTAGAATATTGCCCGAAATTGACAAATTGTTGCCAAGAATTTTGCCACAAATTGACAAATTATTGCCTCAGTTACATTGCCCTAATATTGCCATAATATTACCACTATATTGCCTCTATACTGCCTCTATACTGCCATAATTTTGCCACTATATTGCCTTTATACTGCCACAACATTGTCTTCATTTTGCCCCAAGAATTTTCTGATGACCTTCTTTTCTTTTTGCAATGATACAATATTGCCATAATTTTGCCAACAAATTGCCCTAATCATTTTATTTCATTGCCCTAATAGTCACAATATTGTCGTAAGTTTGCTATAATAAATTGTCCTAATACATTTATTACATGGCCCTAATTTTGCCACAATTTTGCCGAAATTCTTTTATTAAATTGCCCAGATTTTGCCACTATATTATCCGAATATCACCACTATACTTCTCATGCAGCATTTACCATTCCATAAAATGTAGAAAAACATATTGCACACATCCGCTATACTAACAAACAAATTAATCAAGCTAATTTAAAAAGAATTTTTTGTCTTCAATTATTTTTTTTCCTTTTTTTTAAGAGAAATTCGCATCTAGAGTGTATAGCCAACATTTGAAATTCAAAGCATGCACACGGCTGTGGCGAATAGGGTATAGTGTTGGCAATCAAGTAATTAAAATCCATCGTCTCCGTGTGCCGAAATGGTCACAAGACTCTAGACTACACACACACACACACAAACAAAACACATATATAGATGTGTAATGGAGAGAGAGAGAGAGGGAGAGAAGTTGTACACTGTTTCCTGCGGAAACAGTTCCTAGTGTAAACCAACTATAGATGTATTGGTGCAACACATGTACATGAGGAGACATAAGATACATGGGCGGACATTCTGTAGCCGCAAACGGGACCCGTTCATAGTATTCGCGGTGCATTAGTCTAATTGAAATCCAGATGGCGGCGAGGCGCGCGTGACCACACCGTATCTCAAGCTGTCACACTTCCTCAGATAGGTGCTAGAGCAACGTTCGGTTCCTCATTATATTCTCCTTTTAAACGGCCTGTGCTACATTGCTCTCATTGTAAATAGAATTAACCACCTGGATAAACGATGATGGAGAGAGGAAGTTGATAATTTAGAGGATAATTTTTTTTATGAATGCTGTTGTGTGTGTGGAAAGATGTCCGGAGATTCTTTGTGGCGCAAAATTAGGGCAACTTTATGGCTGAATTTGAATTAAATTAGCAAGCGGCATTATTTGGGCAAAATAGTGGCAAAATTATGACAATATGATGACAGCATTTCTGCAGATTAGTGGCATAATTATGGAAATGTTTTTTCACGGAATTATGACAGTATAAGAGAAACATAGCGGCAGTATTTGGGCAATACAGTGGCAGTATTAGGGCAATACAGTGGCAAAATGATACCAGCATTCCTCCAGTTTAGTGGCATAATTAAAAAAATTATAGTAGATTAAGGGCAACATAGCGGCAATATCAAGGCAAAATTGCGGCAGTATTACGGCAAAATGGTGGCAATATCATGACAATATGCCGACATCACTTATGCAATTCAGTCAAACAATAAAGAAAATACATCAGCAAAATTAGAGTACAATTGTGTCAATATCATGTCAGTAAGGGCAATATAGTGGCAAAATAATGGCAGCATTAGGAAAATATAATGGCAATATTAGGACAATATAATGGCAATATTAGGACAATATAATGGCAAAATGAGGGCAATACAGTGGCAAAATAAACTAATATCATACATATTGGCAGAATAAGAACGAAATAGCATCAGAATCATGGTAATTTTCTCGAAACTACATCAAAATTAATTTGAAGGACAATAAAATAATTTGCTGAAAACTCTTATCAAATTACAATAAAAAGTGAAAGTCATGAGTCAGCCGTGGCTGTCCATATGTATCTCTATATGTAATTGACCATCAGAACATGATTGAAATAATTCAAACTTACAATCACTTGAAGGTGATTATAAACTTCATATACATAAGAGATAAAGCATTCTCTAACCTTGCATTCACTTCCATTTGTCATAATCTTAACGATATCCACAACAATAAGTCGACACTAACACAAAATATCAAAGCAACATTCCCTCAAAAAAAACCTTCTTAAAAATCCCATTTATTACCCACAACTGAGTTTCATTTCTCCTTTTTTTTCCTCCTGTAAGCAAAATTATTAATGCTTACAACAGAAAAAAAGGAAAAATCCACCCCTTTCTTCACTTTTTAGTTACTGAAGCATTTTCTAATTCCCATAAACAAAAAAAATCCCCGCTTTGACGAGTCTAAAGTTTTCTGCTCAAAATAAAAAAAAATCAATAAAAACAATAGAGCAACAAAAAAGAAAAGATTAAAGGAAAAGGTGAGTCATTTCTTTTTTTTTATTTTATTTTCTTCCAGTGGGTGGGGGGAGGTTTGAGGTAAAATTTTACAAAGCTAACAAATGCAGTGAATTGTGGTGAGGGTGGGGGTATAGAAAGCAGTCGAGTGTGTGCAACGAAGCTACATATAGGTTCACTCTGTTCTTTGTTTTGATTTTTTCTCGTCCTTGATCCCAACCATGGTTGGTGCAAGGACCGGCTAAAAAAAAAGCTAAGGAAAGAGAGTGAGAGAGAGAGAGAGAAAGAAAGAGGAGAAAAAAAAATTTTATATGAGAGAAGAGATATACTCCTTCTTTCTTTCTCCTCTGTCTTGTTCGTTCTTCCCGCATGTTTGGTTGTGTATCGTTTCCAATCGTTCGTTCCGATTGAAAAGTCTGCCTCGCAGTCTCCGAGACTCGAAGAGTACGGCGCCAAAGTTAATGTGGATGAAGTCAAACGCATATGTGTACAGTCACTCAACAAAATTCACCAGTTGCTTCAATGGGTTTTTAAATTTTATTCTATATTGCTTTTAATGAAAAATAATCGTGAATTTTTTTTTATTTAAATGAAGGGTAAATAAAACGAAAACATTCGGATAGTGAATAAAATATTTACTTACTCCAACATTTTTTTTTAATGTAAAATAATAGTGGCAAAATTATGGCAATCTAGTGTCAAGATTAGGGCAATTTAGTGGCAAAATCAGGGCAATTTAGTGGCAAAATTAGGGCAATTTAGTGGCAAAATTGTGCTAATACTATGACAATATTGAAATAAAATTATATCCATCATTTGCACTAATAAATTTCCTTCTCAGTTCAGAATTTTCCTCTTGAAAAATGAAACTAACAAGTAACATTATAATTTATGAAAAGTATTTTTTTTATATTTCAACGTTTACATCTAAAATTGTTTCTTAAAAGAGTATTTCTTTGTTTCAGAATTGCAAGCGCAATCTCTGGTATCCGTCTCTTATAAAGACCATTTATTTATTTACCTCCGTCTACTTTTTGTTTCTTTTACTTTCTTTCCCCATCCACAACCTTCATTCGAGTCCTAAACTTTTTTTTTATCTTATTTCTTTCTTTTCTTTTTTGACCAGTTCGCCTTATTGTTGCCATTCTCTCCGGAAAGCCTTCTATATTACACTTTCTCAAAAGGTATAGAGGAACACGAAATATAGTAGTCAGGGACCCTGAACAACTCACATCTGGTATATCTAAAATTCGAGAAGCTACTAGTCTTGTGTGACTCATACTATTTTCCGCGTCTCAACCATTTCGTCGCTGCCAATGACCTACTCTTGTCTCTCTCACAACAACGTGTGTTCGACTATTCAAAATATTTCCAAACTCATCTTCAAAAAACATACTTTTCACCTTTTTTGCAATTCATTTGTAATTTTTCTATTTTTTATTTTTGCAGTACTTTCACAATTTTGTATTACTTTTAGAAAAATAATTAATTTTGAACAAATAGAGGTGCTGATCTCTTTGTTTTGAAAAATAGTGAACTAAATGTTTTTGTTGGACCAGAAAAAAAAAATTAACAGCGTCAGTAAAATAAATTAAAGTCTTAACAATGACTAGACGAGTAGAGCCGAATATCAAAAGCTTTAACAACCTTATTAAACTCGCGTCGACGTTAAAATGACGTGCCACTTTCAGATAGTTCATTGTGTGCAAAATTTCAAACTACAAGCACTAGAAAATAAGCTATCGAAGCGCCTTCTCACTATTTTAATTAAATCATTAATTTCCTCATGAATATTCATTTTTAATGGGGAGAAACTACAATCTTTTTCGCACCTAGAATACAAATTAGCTAACAACTATATCCCACCAATTCGAAATCTGTTTAAAATATTCTTAAACATAAAAATTGTCTCTTCGAATTTTTCATCCTAATTTTAATTATTTTTACCATCAATATTTTTTCCCTCACTATTTCACAATTTAAAACCAAAAAAAAATAAGAGAAAAATTTGAATCTTCCAACCTAATGTTAATATTATTCAACATAAAAATGAATTATTTCAAAACAAAAATGACTAAATCAGTAATATACCTCGAGAACTGTACTACGCACGAGTAAAATTGCGGAATATTGCACTCAAGTCTCGAGAGCAGAGCAATTTCCGCCAAATGGTTTCCTGCTGGCGATTCATGTGTTAATAAATAGAACCTCAACTCTGTAAGTCAAAAAAAAAAAACAAGCTATAAAAAAAATGCACAAAAAAAGGAGCAAAAAAAAACATACCAAAACCGTTAGGTTTGCGTCAGAAGATTATCGCTAATACGTATGCAACAGTAATGGCTTAACGAGAAAGAGCATAAAAAAGGCCTTGCGTGAACTGCGAGAAAAAAAAAGCAACCGCACTGGCAAACAATCACAAATATTCGTTACACGCGCATATAAGTTTTGAAGGAAAACAGGAACAAAAATTTACACGCAAACTTTGCGGGATTTGCGATATTCACATTAACCTCTGGAGAGTTAGGAAGAAATTACGACCCATTTCAAAATTTATCACCTCTATGGTAACAAGGCAGGCATTATACTAAAATTTATAGATGAATAAACAAAAATAAGACGCTGTTTATATTTAAATTATTATTTTCAGTCTCGAATGTTTTCAGTGTTAAACAAAAAAATTAAAAAAAATAATAATTCTTGAATAATTTGTTAGATAATAATTCATTATCAGGAGAGAAAGTTTTGTGAAATTTCGATATAAAGCAGCTGCCAGTGATTCTATTTGAAATTCACCTGTCACGGTGAGAGCTTGAACCGCAACATTAAATAAAAAGTATTACGAATTCTCTAAATTTCAATTAGTAAATAATTTTTTTTATTTAAATCAAATTAAAATAAAAATTTTTTAAATCATATTTGAACTTGTTCTTTTATTAATGATAATAATGGAAACAAAGAGAAGTTACATTTACTTTTATCAGAAAGTATTTAACTGAACAGTTTCTAAATTTCTTCGGGCCGACATATTGGATCCGCCATTTTGATTTTTTTAAATTCAGCCTCAAATGCATATTCATGGATCTATGGAATTTAATTTTTTTAACTTTCAGTTTCCATGGGTAAACTTAAACAGGCCTCGATTCGACTTTAACAAACAAAAAAAGTCGTTTTAGTCGATTAAAAAATAGAAAAAAAGTCGTTTATTTAATTTAGTGTTGGCAAATAAATTTAAATTAATCAAAACTTGTATAATTTTGCAAAAATCAATATTCAAATACTTCTCACATCTTTATTCACAGGAAATAAAATTTTTAAATATTTAACTTCTAAAATTTAATAATTTCTAAAAATTAAAACTTATAACTCTTTCGAAATTTCAATTATTTTCTACAATTCTTAACTGCACTTCATCTCTAAATTAATTATCTATATGAAGTTTTAATCATTTTTTCCTAATTAAAGATATTAATTAAGGTGAAAATTAAGGTACTTTCAAAGATTTTAATAAAGATTTTTGTAAAATTAACTTTTTAAAAATATTTCTAAATAATTTTTTGAAAATACAAAAAGTTTTACAATTATATGCGCAATTGAAAAATGGTCAAAAAATTGAAATTTTGTCAAATCTATTCAAAACTAATCGAAATTTAATGAAACCTTTTGGAAAATAATTCAAATTTTAGCAAATTCTTTTGAAAAATAATTGAGTTTTGTAAAAACATAAAAAAAATTAAATCAAATTACACCAAGAATTTTAATTATAAATAAATTATTTCTGAAAAATTCTAAAGTAGTAAATTGAAAAAAAAATGTATTTACTTCATTCGAAGGCAATTGAATCTTAAAAAATTATGATAAAACAATTCTAAGAATTAGTTTTGCTATAAATATCTTGATTTTAATAAAGTTTAGTGAATTTTCAAATTTTTCGAAAATAATTGGATGAATTTTTGTAGAATTTAAAACAAAATCTTTTTCATGAATTTTAATTGAAAATTTCGAATATATGATTATTTTCTCCAAAATGTTGAAAATAATTCTGAAAAATTTTAATTTTACTATTTTGTGTATGAATTTGAATTTTTTGAAATATTGAAAATAATTGAATTTCAAAAAATTAGAACGTAATAATTAAGAGAATTATTTTTTTGCAAAACAATTTTAATATCATTTTTCAAACTTATTTTTCATTAACATTCATTTTTTTATTTTTTTTATTATTGAATTTACACTTGAAGATTATTCATTAAAATTTTGTGATAATCTAATATTATTTCCTAAATTTTCAATTAAAATTCTTTGAAAGTTAATTTTCAAAAATTGTAATAAAATACTTGAAAAGATGATTTAGTTTAAATTAAATTTTACAGAATTTTAATTATTCAAAATTTTCTAAATTGTAATATTTTAAACATTTAATTAGAAAACTTATTCAAAAATAAATTTACAAAAATTGGTCTATAGTTATGCTTTTCAAGATATAAAAATCGAAATAAGTTGGAATTTATTCTAAAAATATGGTATTTTGTCGCAAAATTTAGAGAAAAGTCACAATTTTTTAAAATAAAAGTGCTATTATTTGAAAATAGTTGAAAAAAGCCGAAAAAGTCGTAATTTTTTAATAAAAGTCGAATTATTTAAAAATAATCGAAAAAAGTCGTAAAAGTCATAAATATCCGAGGCCTGACTTAAAGTTAATTTTGATTTCATATTTTTTTTCAAATAATACTTAGTTCAAGTTCCGCATACAGTTCATAATGAAAAAAAAAATTAATTTCAGTGAATTATTTTAATTTTAGTTCTCGAAAACTCTAAGTGTCCATTAGTGTTAGAATCCGCAAAAAAACCCATTTCGCAAAACTTTTCATTTAAAATTAGTTCCATCTCATCTTACCCCACAGATTTACTCAATTTTCCTCCTAGAAAATTGTCCCTTTCTATTCCTTTACTTATAAATTGAAAAAAAAAATGGAAACTATTCCTTAAAAAAAAAAAATAAAACAACCCAATTATATTCAAACTTATTTCAATCTGAATGGAAATTGTATAGTTGTAATGTCATGTCCACTATGTAGAGTAAATTGGATCCCCTCCCTTTCTTGAATGCATAAAGCGTGTATACATTTAAGACCACTGAGTGCACCCATATAACTAACTACAATTGCAAGAAGTAATGTATACCTTCAGGTACCGGACAAGAACGTAATTTGCGTGTAACGCGATCAAGCTACTCTTGCAATGTGTACGCCTTGCATTATTATCTTAACTCTAAATCACAATATAATGACGATCTTTCATCTTATTCTGCTTCTTCTCTCTAAATCAGAATTACCTTTTCTTACTAGGACTTCAACGGTAGCAAATTCGTTTATTAAATAAATTACATTGCCATTTACCCTCTAATTACTTACATAATAAAACCAACCTAAACTAATTCTTACTAATTCTTACTAATTCTTACAAATTCGTTTTCAATTTCGTTTCGTTTTTTATTAAATCTTTATTATTCATTTTTGACTAATTGATTTCAATCAAAGTTTTCAAAACATAGCAAACATTATTTTTCGAATTTAAAAAATTTTTCAAAATTATTCCCGTTTTTTCGGAGTTGAAATTAAAAATTTTTTAAATCTAATCTTAGATTCGGAATCAGCGACCCCTAAAACCCCCGAGTAACAAGTTTAAAGCGAATTTGATCAATTTCAAAAAAAACCATCCGCCATTTTTAATTTTTGAAAATCCGAGTTCAGATTTCTAACCATCGACTCCGAAAACTCCCGAGTAAGCAATTTCAAACGTTTTTGATCAATTTTGAAAAAATCCGCCATTTTGAATTTTGAAACTCTCACTTCAGATTCGCAATCAAAGACTCAAAAAACTATCGAATAATAAAGTTTCAAAAAAATCCATTCGTGAAAGTTTCCCAAGGGGCAAAAAAAATACAATTAGGTTCTATTTTTAACTAACCTCTTTATCATAATTTTAGAAATTTAAACTATTTTGCTACTTTTTTCCAATAAAAAAAAAATCAAAAAGTTTTTAAATTAAAAATTCGTTACTTTGCGACAATTTTTTTTTTCTAATTAAAATTTTATCTTTCAATATTCAAATATTTCACTATGTTTCTTTCTTTTTTTTTTTTAATTCAGAGCGAGAAAATGCGTGAATTTTAAGTTTCAATAATACAATTTTTTGTTCGATGGGTGTGGGGAGAGTGAAATAAAAAATACTAAACAAAAGCTTGAAAGGAAAATCAATTGAGGAAAAAAATAGGGACCTCATATATGATAAACCCCTATATGCTCTCGGATTTTAGACGCTTTGTGCCAACCCCTCATCAAATGTCTACCGTATATATATATATATATATATTCTCATATTTTACAGTCATTCAAAAGGTCAGAATCCTGCTGATATTGATGGATAGTTTGATATAAAAAAAAATCTATTCCATCAATGCACGCTGCCAGAAATAATTGGATGCGGGTTGTTTGGAGATTTTATATATATAATACATAACATTCATACTACTGAAAATGACCGAAAATGTTTTTTTTGAATGTTTTTAATTCCTTGATTCCCAATTAGTTGGCATTAGAGAACGAAATTTTCAGATAATTGGCATATTTTATTCGATTTTATCTAATGCTGAATAATTAATTATATTAAACTCGTAGATATTCGTTAAATAAATAAATATTAAATAACTATTATTAATGAAAAATTTTAATTTATTAGCAACCTAAAAATTGAATTTTCTTCGAAGAAGTTTAATAAAATTTTTTAAGAATAATTGCATTTTTCCAGGAATTCATTAAACAAAATTTTTTTTCATTCATTTATTTTTTTTCATTTTCATTTTTTTTTTGTATTGCACTCTTGCAAATAATGATATTAAAATTTGTTTTAAATAATTGTATCCCCGAGAAATTTTTTGAAAAATTTAAAACTTTGTAAAGAATTTTATAGAAACCATTTTGAATATTTGAATTTATTCGAAATGTTTTTTGAAAAATTTTATTCTAATTTTCTAAATAATTGAATTTCTACAAAGAATTCTATTTTATTACTATCATTACATTGTTGGAAATAATTGAAATTTTGCCAATAATTTTAGATAAATGTTTAAAAAAGAATTACATTCTGAGAACAGTTTTATTCTTCATAAAAGTAATTAAAATTTTTAATTAGATAATTGAATTACTAAGAAAATTTTATTATTCATAAAAAGAATTGAATTCGTAAGAAGATTTTTATAAAAAAAATTTTTAATAATTCAATTCTGTTTACAAATTTAAAAAAAAGTAGATATTGAAAATCATTGAATTGTGAAAAGTTCTTAGGAATAATTAAATTTTACAAAGAATTCTATTAAAATTTTTGAGAATAATTGAATCTCTGTGTGGCGTATTATTAATTTTTTTTAAATAATTTAATTCATAAAGAGCATTTTATTATTTATGGAAATAATTTAATTCTTCCAAAAGATTGTATTACAATTTTTTCAAATAATTGAATTTCCATGAAAAAATTTATTACTTTTAAATATAATTGAATTTTCGTAATGAATATTGTTATTTATGAAAATAATTAAATTTGGCAAACAATTTTATTAAAATGCCTGAAAATAATTGAATTTTCAGAAATACTTTTGTCCAATAATTCAATTCTTGGGAAAAATTTAATTCAATTCTCAAAGAATAATTGAATTATATAAAAAAAATATTTAAAATTTAATTTAAAATAATTGATTTCTTTCAAACAATTTGATTAAAATATTTTAAAATAATTGAATTCTTTGGGAATATTTTTTAAAATCTTTTTAAAAAAATTGAATTTCTGTGTAAAATATTGGTTTTTGTAAATAATTGAATTTTTACAAAGAATTTAAAAATATTTTTTTAATAAATGATGTTTTTTTGAGGAATTGAAATCAAGTTTTTAAGAATAATTATATTTTTTGAACGATTTCTGTAAAATTGTATTGAAAATAATTGAAATCCTACGATGAATTTAATTATTAATTTATGAAAATAATTAAATATAGTCATTTTAAATAATTAATTAATTACTTTAATTTTAAAAAATTAATTATTTGAATAATTAAATATTGTTAAAATTTACAAATTGCAGAAATTCAATTATTTTCAATTTTCAATTCTTTACAAAAATTAAATATTGTTCCAAAAATCATAAAATTCTTCTCAGGGATTCAATTATTTTCACAAATAATAATTTATAAATTATTTCAGAATTACAATTAATTTTACTAATTTTCTTGAAATTCATCGAAAGAATTCAATTATTTAAAAAATTTGTTGATAAAATTCTTATTGGGAATTGAATTTTAAGAAACATTAAATTATTCGATAAATAATTAATTTTTGTATTTAAATATTAATCCAATTCTTTTGGAAATTTTTTTTTATTAAAATCAGTAGATGTTAAAATCATTAAATTTAGGAATATTTTTGAAAATAATTGAAATTTTGACGAGAAATTGTATTCAAATTTCTGAAAAACCCCGAGCATAACTTACATTTCACTTTGAAGCTATACACTGAGAAAAAATTATTTGATTCAAACAAATTTTGTTTGAATCAAACTGAAAATATCTTTGCTATACAGTCAAACATTTGAGTTTAATTCAAACATATTTTCTGGTTCAGTTTAAGAGATTATATATTGAAATGAAACATAAATTATTGGTGATTTTAAATTATCTGTAGTTAACTTTTAAGTTTGATTCAAACATAAAATTGTTAATCATAATTTTTGTTTAAACCGTAACAGAAAATATGTTTGAATTAAATATAATTATTCAAACAAATAATACTTTTGAATCAATGCAGTAGATATTTCTATAACTTGAGATTACACTAAGAAAACAATATAATATTATAACAAATTATATTATAACAATACAATTATTTAACTTTTATCTCAGAATTTTTCACGAAACAATTGTCAACTCATTAGTAAGACTCATTATACAGTCAACCAAAAATTATCTTTGAATTAATCATAATAATTTTGATTTAATACATAATAAATTTGATTCAATAAAAATTATGTTTAATTGAATTATAAAATAAGTTTAATTCAAACATATTTGTTTCGATTGACTACTTATTTTTGAATCGAAAAAATTTTTTTTCAGTGATAATCTTACAAACTAATTTTAATTAAACAAAATCGTCTAACATTATTTTTGTGTTTCGGTTATGAACATTTGAACCATTATGACGTCACAATTAGTGAAAAGCATGTGATTTACAAATGTGACGTCATAATAGTTCAAATGCCCTTAAGTAACAAAAATCTAGTAAAAAGAAACAAAAATAGTAGCTTTTAGTGACTAAAATCTAAAAAAAAAAAAATATCAAAATAAAAAAAAATGTTTGTTGAAATGTTAATAGTAAGTGAAAATGAAGACTACTGACCTTCAGCAGTTTTCTTTGAGGTCATAAATCCCGCAGGTGGTCGTCGCCATCCTCGCCAATTGTTGCATATGGATTCAGGCTCACTGCTCCAACTACATAGTGAGTCCTCCTCAAAGCGATCGGAATCCTCGAATGAGAAACGATCAGTCTCTTCCCAATCGAGAATCGCGCCCGGGGCACCTTGTGCTCCATTACCGGCTCCAGCTCCGGCATTTGCCGCGGCGGATGCGGCCCTTCCCGTACCGCCACCACCACCACCCCCTCCGCCACTACCACCCACCACAACGGGGGACCGAGCCAGGTTGTCCGCCAGTTTTAAATCGTCGTACGGTGTGTAGCACGCACGACACGACTGGTGCTACTTCTCCACCTCCACTTTCTCTTCTTCCTTTTCTCCTCTCCAACTTCGAAATCAACACCGCCGCCTCCGACGCCACCTTCAATCAATCGTCTCTTCAAAGGACCTATATCCTTTACACAGACAAACAGAAAAAAAAGAGGCAAAAATCAATGATTAATTTATTTGAAATTCAATACTTTTATATATTCTCTCATGTTCACCGGTTTTTGGGGTTCGATTTTAAGGGGCAAAAAAAAATCGCCTCAATAGCCTGACAATGGAAAAAAAAGTCGAAATTGCAGAGATCGAAACACGTCGGTGAAGTTAGCAACGTTTATGACCAACGATTGAAAGAGAAAGAAATTATTTTCCTACCAAAAAGAATAAAAATATTTAGTCACACACTTCTGAATACGTTATACTTAATTTAAATAAAAATATAATTTTAAATAATTTAGTTTGATTGAAATTAGTTTACAAGCTTAATTCCAATATATAGAAACTATTCACTGTTTTGATTCAAATGCATTATTTCTTTGAATATATATTTTCAAACATATTTTCAGTTTTGATTCAAACAAAAAATATGTTTAAAAATATTATTTTTAATACAAACTGAAAAGTTGATAACAAATAATTTAAAAATCAACCACAACTTATGTTTAAACTAAGTATATTATTTTTTTAAATAAACCAAAAAATATGTTTCAATTAAACTTAAATATTTTTGACTGTATATCAAAAATATTTTATGTTTTGATTTAAACAAAATATATTTAAATCAAATAAATAGTTTTCTCAGTGCAAATATTTTTTTTTTTTGTAAATCATTATTCGAAAAAATTAAACGTAGGGATTTTCTGTACAAGAATTTATGAAAATTTGTTTAAAAAAATATTTTTCTCTTCAGAAATCGTTGACTAATAAACGTTGTGAACTTCATTAACGTAAAAATACGGACTTAATGGACCCAAAAATGAAAAATTACGGACCAATTATAAATTTATAACTGACAAAAATATAAGCAATCCAAGTTAAATAGCAGAATATTTTACTTAAAACTAAATTCAAAAAAGTTTCATTGAATTTATTTTGTTTTATAATAATTAAAGATGATTAAGTGAAAAACAAATTTTTCCATTCAATTATTCTTTTCAAAAAATTCTAACTACACAAAGAGAAAATTATATTTAATTTTGTAAAAATATTATTCTCAATTTTAGAAAAAAATGTTCGACAAAGCGAAATTTTGATATAAAAATTACTAAACATTAAAAATACTTATCTGAAATTTACTATAATTCTATTAAGTGTAAGAATTTTAGTTACATTTTAATATAACTTTACTAAATTCCATATTATTTTTTTCACTGTTAAGTATTTACTATTCAAAAATTTCGCTTTGTTGCAATTTTTCCCCAAATTTGTAAAATACTTTTATTAAATTTAATATATATTTTCTCCCCAATGTAAAATTCTTCATTAAAACGATTATTTTTAATAATTTTCGAAACAGTTTTTTAACAATTTTGATATTCATGTATTTACAATATTCAATTTAATTGATTAAATTATTAACAATTAACGAAACTTACAAGTAAATTCAATTAAACTTTTTCATAACAACTTAATTTAAAAATTTGATGATTTTTATAAATTCACGCGATAGTACTTTACATATTCAATTATTATTTAAAATTTCAACAGAAATTCATTTTTAAATCAATTTTTATTAAAAAATTATATTGGCATTCAATTTATTTTTAAAAAAATTCAATAAAATTCTTTATAAACCTTTAATTACTTTGGATAGAATAATAAAATTTTCACAGGAAATAAATTATTTACAAAACTTTTTATAAACTTCGCAATCATTCAATTATTTTCGTAAATAATACAATTCATTTTAAAAATTCCATTATTTTCATAAATAATAAATCTAATTGCAGTATTTCAATTTTTTAAAATATAATTTTAATTAAATTCATCGAGAAATGAAATTATTTTTAATAATTTTATTAAAGTTTGTCAAAAGAATTGAATTATTTAAAAATTTAATCATAGAATTCGATAAAAAAATTTAAGTTTAAAAAGAATGTAATTATTCAATAAATTGTTATTTTCTTATGTTTAAATAATTGAATTCTAGTAGAATTTTTTAATAAATATTGATTTAAAACTGGATTTCTGTTGTAATCTTAGATTATAATTACAAATTGAAAGCAGTAGTGGATGAATTTTTAGAAATAATTGAATTTTTAAAAGTTTTCAAATAAAAATCTTTAAAAATCAGAATTCCTTATATTTTTAACTAAAAATTCTGAAAAAATTAATTTTTTTGAGAAAATTTAATTGCAATTTCAATTTTTCCAATAATAATTTTAATCAAAAAATTCAAATTTTTTGTATCTAAAAAAGAAAAAAGAATAAAAAAGAGAGAGAGAGAGAGAATGATTAAGAGTCATAGTCTACTATAGTAGAATTCTTTCATCTTGAAAAAAATTCACATCCGGAAGTCTCCATTCGCCACTAAATAAAATCAAAGAACATCATACCTGCATAATAATGACTCAATATCTGATGTGTGCTTTATAACTACCAATGAGTCAGTGTAAGTTTGCAACGAAAATATATATATCTGCCAGGAGAGTTTATTGACTCATCCTAGTTGAAATAATTATCCAGTTAAATAAAAATGATTCATTCTTCTTCCTTCCCATTTTTCGAATGAAAATTTACTTTAAATTTTATTAATTCTTTGAACTAATTTAAATTTCAAGTTATTCAAATTCCTTTAATTTTAAAATTATTTTAAATAATTTAATTTTCAAATCATTTTAAATAAATTAATTTCAAAATCATTTCAATTAATTTAATTTTCAAAATAATTTCAATTAATTTAATTTTCAAATCATTTTAATTGATTTAACTTTAAAATAATTAATTTTTAAAATATTTTAATTTTAAGGGCATTTGGACCACTATGACGTCACAATGTATGAAAAGTATGAGTTTTAAAATTGTGACGTCATAATGGTTCAAATGCCCTTAATAGTAGTTTTAAAATAATTAATTTTGAAGACATTTTAATTAAGTACTTTATAAAATCATTATAACTTTGAAATTGATTGAATCCAAAAAGAGCATAATTTTTAAATATAAATTTTCATTTAAAAAAGAAATGAAACAAAAAGAATCCCTTATTTTGTCTCTATAATATAATAATGAACGAATAAACAGATTTTGAAAATTGATTATTTTAATTTATTTCACTTTATACAACTGTATATTATTGCAGGAAGTTAAAGTAGAATTGCTCGCAGTAACACACAAGAGCTCAAACATAATAATCGTGTCAGGGAAAATGATCATTGCATTGTGTGTTGCTCGCGGACTCTCGATAATTGCAATTTCAAAGTGTTTAATCGTAACGGCGCTAATTCGCTATGGGCAACTATTCACGAACAGTTGCTATCATCGTGGAACTACCGTGAACCAGTTTATGCAACTTAGTTGAGACGATGTTGCGTAAATTACTATTCACGCCCATTACAATCCGTTGTAACTTTTACTACTTGACTATATAAACTTATATGCCAGACATACATTTATAAACTCACACACACACACACACAAAAGAATTGAATAGTAAACTGTCGACTATATTTTCTCAAAAATATCAACATTTACGAGAGTGAGAGAAAAGTATTTTTCCATTTTCACAATGTTTATTAATTATTATAAGGAATAATTAATAAATATGTTTTTGTCCTACATGCGCGATAAACTCGACTTTCCGTGCATGTATAGCGGGCGGAAAGTAAGCTTTTCCCGCCCGACTACCAACAGCGGGCGGAAAAACTACTTTTCCGCCCGCCTACCAACAGCGGGCGGAAAAATCACTTTTCCGCCCGCCTCCATGGCCTTAGCGGGCGGAAAAACGACTTTTCCGCCCGCTGCTTTAAAAGTACTAAATAAATACTACTAATTATTATATTATCACTTTCTATTACTCCAAATTAAAACTGGAACTGGAAATACTTCGAAAGTAGTTTCAAATCAAGAAGGATCAATTTCAATTAATTCTAATTCTTTACAAAAAGATTCAGCAGTTCAATTTTCAAATTTAAATAATTGCAATATTTATATAAATTGTAATAATAAAAATTAATTTTATCTGTATTTCAGAAGATGTCAAGTTTTTAAGTAAAATTTTATTGTTAAATTTGTCAAAAATATTCGGATTCGCCTTAGGCTTAATAAAAATAATTCAAACAAATTTAATAATTAGTGCATATTCATTTTTGAATTTACGGATGCGTCTTGTTTATCGCGCAATTGGACAAAAAATATCGTGTGCAACTCGGGCGGAAATGTCAATTCTGACCTCGTACGATTGCCGCCCTCGCTTCGCTCGTGCGGCAATTTTCGAACTCGGTCAGGAATTGACAACTTTCCGCCCTTGCCACACAATATACTATTATTAATTATATCAATTCTTATAAAGAATAATTAATAAACATTGTGAAAACAGCAAAAATACTTATAATTATTTTTATTATTATTATTATTTGTAATTTGATATTCTTTATTATGATTTCGTAAATAAAAAGTGTTTAATTATTTGTTTATTAATTAACACAAGGTGAATAAGGTATCTTACGTTATGAGTTTGCGTTTAAATTTACAAAAATAATTCATGATTAGGATTGCACTTTTTTAAAAAGATTTTCTTTCATTTAAACATTTTAGTTCGCTTCATTTAAGAATGTTTGACAATTACCTAAAAAGATTAAAATACTTTGTACAATGAATTTTAAAGCAAGAGTTCTATAAGAAAAACTCCCACAATCTCAAAATGTTTTTTAATAAAAACAGAATTAAAAAGTACTCATAGAATTCGTATTAATTAAAATTCAACATTTTTTTTAGTAAAGAAAAAAATTGTAATTATTTGACAATTTAAAAAATTTAAGAACTTAATTTAACTAGGAACTTTATCGAAACTCATAGAATTCAAATAAGAACTCATAGAATTCGTATCATTTAAAACTCAGCATTTTTTTCGCATAGAAAAAAAATTGTAATTATTTCACAATTTAAAAAATTTAAAAACCTAATTTCACTGGAATCTTTATCGAAACTCATAGAATTAAAAAAAAACTCATAGTACATTAAAATTTGAAAAATGTAATACACTAGATATTTTCTTCACTTTCAACATAGAGTGAGCTGTCAATAGAAAATTTGATTAAATTCTTTATGATTCTTTGTTAGAAAACTAGACTTTCCACCAAAACTCATAAAATTTTAATCAAAGTTCATAGAATTTTTAAGTTTTCTAAATTCAAACATCAGCATTTTTATCTATTCGTATAAAGAAAAACATTAGAATTATTCCTGTAATTCTTTAAGAATTCTAGAAGTTAAAGAAATTAATTTTACTGGAATTTTGATCGAAACTCATAGAATTTTAATAACAAATCATAGTACCCTAACTTTTAGAAAATTTAAGGTTTGGTAAATTTTTCTTACTTTCAGAAAACAAAGGGAACTGTCATTAGAATTTGTAGAAAATTTTTATTTTTTACCTTAATAAGGAAACTAGATTTTTATCAAAACTCATAGAATTTTAATAAAAACTCACAGAATTGTTAACTTTTTAAATCATTTAAATATCGACATTTCTTTCACATTTCCTACAGAGGAAAATTATTTGAATTATTCGTGGAATTCTTTGAGAATTCTTAAAACTAAACAACTATTTTAACTTGAATGTTTATCTAAACTCATAGAAATTTAATTAAAACTCATAAAACTCGAGCTAAATTAATTTCAAGTATCATTAAAAAGTTATTTGCTAATATAAAGATTATGAAAAAAACTACAATTCTGTGAAGAAATCTTTCGAATAATAATAACGGAAATTTTACCAGAACTCATAGAAATTCGTGAATAATTATTTAAAACTTATTAAAAATTCATCAAATTTTAAATTAAAAATTTGTTTTAACGTATATCTTTAATTTTTATTTTAAATTGGATTTTTTATTTGATTGTCATTGAGGATTTTTTAGTATTTTTTTTTTTTTTGAAATTCTTAAGAACTTATAAAACTTATTTTAAGCAAATTCGGTAGAAAACGGAAAGTTTTTGCTCCTCGATAAATAATTCAAAATCGAAATAAAAATGCAATATTGCTTCTAAAAAAGAAACTATATATTTTCAATATTTACAAACTGTTTTAATTTAAAACTGTTAATTATCTTATTACGCAATTAAGAGTTAAAATGACATTATGAAGATTAGATAAATTTTTCTGACATTATTACTAATTTTTCTATTTCATTACACATCAATAAGATAACTTTCTCATTCTCACTCTTTCAAAACAAAGAAAAGCAACTCTTAGTGCAATACTATTTTTAACAGCACAATTGTTTGGTTGAACTAAATATTTGCTTAATTTGGCCAAATTCTTCCTTTGAACTTGAATTGAACCAATTCAACCAATTGTTGAACCAATTGTTTATTTAAAACAAATAATTATTTATTTTGGTTTGATAAACTTAATTTGAAATTTGAAAACATTTACTTAGTATAGTAATTTTAACCATCAGGACCAACTAGCATCCAGATTACACTGAAAGAAAGTTATTATTAAATTTTATAAAAGTATGTTACAAGTGTAGGACAAAATGCGACAAAGGTAAATTTTAATATCAAATGTACTAAACATTAAAAAAGAATATAAGATTTTTAGAAAAGTTATATCAAGTTTCAAGAACTGTTTACAAATTTTAATATAACTTTACTAAATTTTATATAATTTTTTTTAAGGTTTAGTATTTCTGATATCAAAATTTACCTTTATCGCATTTTGTCCAACACTTGAAAACTATTTTTATAAAATTTGATAATAAATTTATTTTCCTGTAGGAAGTGGAATAAACTAGACACTAGTGAATTTTTGTGTTCAGTCTAATTAGGACCCAACTTGCTAGTTCTGGACTCAATCTAGTTTTAATTTACTTTTCCACTTTCTAACCTGGCACAATGTTGGATTTTTCTACACTTTTCCAAAAGATGATATTGTATTCTATTAGCGTCTTCTCTATTCCAATATATCTCCAATTTTCTCTTTCTCTCTTCGTCTTCTTTAAGTTCCTTCAAGTGGCTGCAATAACTGGACTTATCATCAATTCTTTTCCTCTCCTTGGCTCTTTTTTTGCCTACACTCTCGATACTCTTTTATCGCCATTGAGGAGCATTGAATTCTCCATTCAATTTCACCAGTAAATTGCCTCCTTCACAAAATATTCCAAAACTTGTCCTGTTCCTTCATTGTTCTAAGTGCACTTTTGTCCCTAAATGTTGGTTTATTCATTAGCTCTTTCTCTCAAAGATTTTTTTCAATCCAAATCCAAATATAGACTCATTACTGTCCTGTGTACTTATTTTGAATTTTAATTACTAATCCATGTATTTTTATTTTCGCCGAGTAATCATTGAGTACAGCATGATTTTTATGTTTTAAACCTTCAATCATTTTTAATTTGCAAAATATGGGGTTCCTCTAAATTTTAAATTAGAATTTAAGCATTCCTTTTGCAAGAGAAGGAGATAAACACCTCCTTGTTAATGAGAAGAGGAAAATAGAAGCTAAAATGAAATTAACTTTTCGTAACATGTCATTACTATCATCATGCAACAATGGAGTTTTTGAGAGGAACAAAAACAATGTTCAAGAAATGAGTATAAGTCTATATATATATATATATATATATATATATATATATATATATATATATATATACGGGAGGAACACAAAGAAAGAGAAAGTCGTCCATCTGCAAGACTTGGGAAGTAAAACCGCACCAAGTGTCAACAGCTGCAGTCATTTTAAAAACCCCCAGCAACAAATGTATTTCCATTTTGTTGTGTACATCGGAGCCATTGGGGAAAAAGTGGAACAGCTGATTTTCCTTGATGGAATCATCGATTTTTCCTCCCTTTGAAACATTCGTTTCAACCCTCCTCCTCCTCTCTATCTACCGTTTCCCAGGCAAAAACCAACAGAAAAAAAAAGAAGAGAGAAGGAAGAATCGGACGCCAACCGTAATAAAAATTCCAATTAACCCAAAACTACCTGAACAAGAAATCCTTTTTCATTAAAAACCCCAACCTCTCTGCCTAATTCCCTCAAGACAAAAAACTTAAGCTAGGTTAGTTATTTCGGAATAGTTTCGAGAAACTTAAATGTCAAATAAGTTGAGATAGGTTATGTTACAGAAATGATATACAAAATAATGGCATTATATTCTATGTCACAAATACAAAGACCTTGGCAAGTCGACAGGCACGTCAAGAACGTGCGACGACCCGAATCCCACAGAGGGGATCCACCCCTCTTTTTTCAACTCTCACTTCCACTCTCTCTCTCTCTCTCTCTCTTTCTCTCCTTACTAACATTTAATCAAAAGTAGTAAAAAAAAACTCACCTCTTTCTTCCCGTCGAAAATCTCTTTGCATTGACACTATTTTTCTTGATTCACTACAAAAAAAACACCAGAGACGGGGAAGAAAAAACCCCCTTAAAGTAGAGAGGTTTTTTCAAACATATAACACCTCGAAACAACAAGAACAGGACACACAGCTGAGAGTGTCCCGTCAGTTTTATGTAAGTGACATAATCAAGAAATAACTTCAACTGACATTAAGCGCGCACACACGACAAGTTGTTAAATTAAAAATGATTTTCCCAAATTAATGCACTATCACCGCACTGTTTCGAAAATAAAACACCCGATATTTAATCCCTGGCCTGGCCTACCCCATCGACGACAACAACAAATATGGCGAGCGATCCTCCTCCTGAACCTTAGGTAGGAGATCGACTGACGTGCAATATCGCCAGGCGGCGCCACATGTACAACTCAATGTTATTCCCCACTTTTTTTTTTCTTTGAAGCTAGTCGAGAGAGAGAGAGAGAGAGCTTTCCAAGTCTGATTGTGTGCCTATTGGTTCATGAGGAAAAATTTCCAAACGCGTACATACAACGCTATCTTTACGTTTTCTATGGAAACCCCATCGAGAATCGATTAATCGCGCAAATTTTCAATTCAGAGAAACACCCATCCACCTGAAACTCCCCTCATTTTCGCCCTTCTCCCTATTTTTCCCATCACAAGCGCCATTTTTAAAAGCGGCAGCACTTGCTAAACATTATACGAATTTTATCGATTTTCCATGTATCCAAATCGTCGGAAAAAATATTTACTCAATTAACATTCAAGCCTATTTGATTAAAACTACAATCAATAATAGTTTAATTCTAAAAAAAATACCTTTTAGAAACATTCTCTCTTTTTATCCTAAAAATACTAATTTTCAAAGTAGAAAAGTTGAAGCAGCCCTCAAAGTCACTTTTGTTGCAAAGTGCTCTACGAAAATAAACTAATTTAGAGAAAAAAATCAACTAAATTACAACTTATAAACTATAAAATATTAAAAAGGCATTTCCACAATGTAAGAAAAAAGTTTACCGACTGCGATATAGCGGTTTAGTGAAACTCCCCCTAGAGGCGCTGTGACACTTTTTCTCCTAGAGCTTAGATATCTGATTATGGTGTCTTGAGAGGATTGTCAAAAAAAAATTCGATTTAATTCTAAATTTTAAAATGTTGTTGTCTCGGGGTAAACAATTGTTACAATGTGTGGCACAAACAACACTCAAGAGAAATCGACTTATCAATAAACCACAAACGAGAAAAGCAAGTGACTGGGATGGACCGTAAGTAAATTACATAATTTTTTTAGGTTATGGTCCAATGTTTCATTTTTATCGCAAAATTTTTTTTCATTCTAAATGCTGAATAGAAAAAAACAAAAGCAATACAAAAAGAGGTAATTGGACCCAAAAATTACTGGTACAGAAAAAAATTTTTTTTGTAATACACTACACTCATAAAAAATGATTTATTAAACACAAAACTACGTTTCTCTTAAATAATGTCCTTTAATCGTTAGTAGAAATAGTTTTATTGTAAAAGGAGTCTTTTAAATATAAAACAAGGAAAAATTTATTGGAAAAAAGAAAAATGTTTGAATAATTTATTTTTAAATAAAAACCTTTTATTCTAAAAGAATAGTCATTTCACGTCATTTGTCAAACACTTCTTTAATAAATTTTTTTCCAGTTTGTAAACATAGGAAATCTTTTATACTATTTATTACAGAAAATTTCCTTACATTTGATTTATGTTTTAAAATTATTAATGACGATCGTTTCGAAAAATGTAGAACTTTAATATATTAGCATCAGGTTAAAAAATTCTAATTCGGACGATTTTCCAAATGTGAACAAGAAAACCAAATTGTTTTTAATTATTTTTTGAATGAAAAAAAAGATACAAAATTAAATTAAAATTATTTGTAAAAATATTAAAAATATTAAAAATTTCGTTAAATTTTGTACAATTATAATAAATAATATAGTAAATAATAATAAATAATATAATAAATAAATATAATAATTCATAACTTTAAAAAAAATTATAAAAGGAAATTATAATCGAAATTTAGTTCTTAATTGCCTATCAAATATTTAAAAAAAATAATGTTTCAGGTAATTTTAAAGTTTTTGAATGAAATAAAGAATATACAAAATTTAATTGAAATTATTTTTAAAAAATTTGTTAAATTTTGTATAATTATAATAATCATTTAAATATTTAAAAACTATAATACAATTTATAAAATTTGTAAGAAAAATTCAATGGTCATAAAATGAAACCTGTAAGGAAATATTTTTACCCATTTTGAAATTTTTTGTTCTTAAAAATTAGTAAATTTTGAAATCTGTGCGTAATTTTCCAAGAAAATTTTTTTTTTTTAATACAAAAAAAGTGATTTTTATAATTTTTGAAGCAATTTTTTTTTTAGAAAAAACTTTACTTTTAGACTAAAAATGTTAAAAATCCTTTATAATTCAATTCTTTTATGTAAAAATTCATTTGTTTCTTTTTATGACTAATTTCAGATGATAATTTTAGTGTAACTTTTTCATATTTTTTATTTTTTATATATAAAAATTATGATTTCAAATTTTGTCAGAAAAATAAATAAATCAATTTTCAAATAGGAAAAAATTGAATAACAATTTGTATTTTTAGCATTTTCATCCTAAAAGTAAAGTTTTCTTATTAAAAATATGCTTCAAAAATTATAAAAATAAATTTGTTTGTCAATTTCTTTGTTGGTTACAAAAAAGATATTTTCTACAAAACTACGAATGATTTTCAAAATCGACTAATTTTGAAGAAAAATAAAAATTCCAAAGAGATCAAAACATTTTTTTGAATTTTTGAACTATTTTTTTATGCCCATTGAGTTTATGTAAAAAATTTACTATAAAAACAATTTTTTGGAATGTTTAAATTATTATTAAATTAAATTTTATTAAAGTGTACCTTCTTCTTAAGGAAAACATTTTAATATTACAGTTTAATTTTACTCGGAGAGAATATATATTGAATTTTGTAAAAATGTTTTACGATTTTTGGAAAACGTGCAACAAAGGAAAATTTTAATATTCAAAAATAGTAAATATTTAAAAAACTTATATGAAATTAAGTACAGTTGTATCAAATATCAAAAATATTTTAATTATCAACTCCATTTTGGCGTCGAAACAAATTTTTGATTTTGAGATTATATCTGGAGGTTGAACCTCCTCGAACCTTAGAATCAAGTTACAAACAGTAAAAAAAGCAATTTTATAAATAAAAAAAAAATAAATTCCTGGATTTATAAATGTTTCGACTTTCAAGAAGCAGATTGAAAAAACACAACTTTTTAGTCCCTTACAGATCTCTGAGATAATTTTCTTATTCATAAAAATTTAAAATTATTTAAAATTACTTAATTTAATTAATAATTAAAAATTAAAAATCTCCTGATCTCAGAGGGCATCGCCATTATTTCAAATATGTAATTTTTTTTATTCCTATTTTTATAGATGGATGTATAGAGAACCTGGTAAACCTGCAAGAACTGCTTTAATAGCTGCTGAACTTGGTGGAGGATTTGCAGTTTGGTGGATTCTTTGGCATGTTTGGCACGATTGGCACCATTTAGTGGTATTTATTCATTTTTCTACCATTTAAAAAAAAACTAAATTAACAAAAAAATTATATTAAAAGCTGAATTAACAAAAAATAATTTACTTCCATATTTTTTGCCCACAGGGATACGATCTTCCTGAACTAGAAGATTTAACAGATTTTGAACTTGGAGTCCCACCAGATGACGCAGACTGTTAATTAATTTAAAGAAGATCTATGTAGATATTTTAGGAACAACTAAATCTTTCTTTTTTTCAAATAGTGGTCCGTTTGATTCACACTTCATCTAAAATGACTCAAAATTTTCCTATACTTGTTTAAGAATACCGAATAAATATTTTCACTAAAGAATTTCTTTCAAAAAATAGTGTACGATTTAAATTTAAAAAATTATTCCAAAAATTTGCTCTATTATTTATTGACAAAATATAGTATAATTGTAATTTTATTCAGAAATATAATTTCGTTGATAAAAAAAAAGAATTATTCAAGGCATTTTAATGTTGATTGTCTTGACTTCAAGATATTGTTTCAAGCCCTCTTCTCCACTGGAATTTAAATCAAACGCAAAATTTAAGCAAAAATGTAACGTTTTAATAAGTGGTGGCAAAAAAAAATTGACGAATTACTCACAGTTCACGGCCAATGCCTGATAATTTGTAACCTCCAAATGGTGTTTGGGGAGTGATTGCATCGTAACAGTTAACCCTGATAAAATTTTACAAGATTGTTAATATTTTGAAAAACGGTATTCACTTGGAAGGAACTAATTCGGACTGTAAAGGTTTCTTTACGCGCAGACGCGGAACGCCTCCTTCAACTATTGGCTAGCTTTCAAGGTCATGAGACTGTGATTGGTTCTCATAGTCCTGACCTTGAAAGGCAGCCAATAGCACGAGGGAGGCGGTACTAGGGACACAAATGGATCTTTATTCCATCTAAAATTTATAATTTTGTAGATTTTACCAAACACTGCCAGCTTCGACTGATTGAGCAAAGGTCAAAGCTTTATTAATGTCCTTCGTAATCACTCCAGCGGCAAGACCATATTTCGTTCGATTCGCACGTTCAATAACTTCCTCCATTGTTTCGAATTTCAAAATACTCTGCACTGGTCCAAATATTTCCTCCTTGGCAATTCGCATGTCATCGGTGACATTAGAAAACACCGTTGGCTGTTAATAATAATTGAATATTAAAACCGTTAATTACTACTAAATATATACTATTAATGAATACTACTGAATCAACTATTCAGTAGTAATTAATATTAATTCTGAATCTTAATTTTTTATATAACTAATGCTTCAGTAATGAACCTCAATGAAATATCCAGCATTGCCAACGCGTTTTCCTCCGGTTTCTACTTTTGCCTTGGCATCAATTCCGGCTTTAATCAAGCCCATAACTTTTTCGAACATGTCACGATCAACTTGAGGTCCCTGATCCGTATCAGACTTAAATGGATCGCCAACTTTTCTTCTTTGTGCCAACTGCTTTGCTCGCTTCACAAACTCATCGTAAACTTTTGATTGTACAAAAGTTCGTGAACCAGCACAACAACTTTGTCCGTGATTGTCAAAGAGAGCATTGTAGGCGATTTCTGCCGCCTCATCAACTGAATTCGGGAAAAAGAACAAAATTTGTCATTATATTTGTTTCTTTACTTTTTGTAAATGTTTTTTTTTTTAATTTTACTCACGATCAGCGTCATCGAATATGACAAGAGGACTCTTGCCACCGAGTTCAAGACTAACTCGTTTTAAATTACTCTTCGCGGATGCAGCCATAATAAGGTGACCAACCTTTAAAGGAAAATTTCAATATTTTTTCCTCTTCATTGAAGAATAGAAAAATTTAGAACGAAACAAAAAATTGTATTCTTACATCTGTAGATCCAGTGAAGGCGACTTTATTAATATCGGGATGTTCTGAAATTGCAGCACCAGCTGTTGGACCATAACCAGGAATGACATTTACCACTCCAGCTGGGAATCCTGCTTCTTTAATCAATGATGCTAGATAAAGAGCGCTCAGTGGCGTTTGCTCCGCTGGTTTCAAAATAATAGTGCAACCGGTACACAATGCTGGACCCAATTTCCAAGAAGCCATTGCAATTGGATAATTCCATGGGATTATTTGTCCGACAATACCAACTGGTTCTTTTCTAGTTAGGGCAAAATTGTTTCCATCTAAAGCAGAAAAAGAAATGGAAAAGTGAGGCGATCAATCAGATCATAAACAAACCGGGGTTTGAATCACAAAGCAGAACAATCTTTGTTTTTAATTCTGATGATTGAATTTGTAGTTCAGCTATTCAGTCCTTAAAGCTATCTTTAAGAACTGTAAATAGCGGATTTAGCAAGAAACAAATTTGATGCTGATGAATGACTAGAATTAAGTTCTCTTTCTGAAACTACAGCAACAATCTTCTGAAGGGATTAAAAATTGGTGTTCCTTTTTATAACCCAAAAGTTTGCAGATGAGAACTTAATGATTCTGTTTCTTCTGTTCATCCTAGGATTGTTCTGATTAGTACAATTCTAGGATGAACAAGAAAAACGGATAGAAATTTCTAAGGAGACAAGGGAGAGACACTCAAAGTCTCTACTGCAACTAAACATGCAGCAGCATTGCCTAAAAATTCTGAAACTTGAAGCAATTCTTTTGATCATGCTACAATTTTAGATGCTGTATTATCCTAAATGCCCGAATGTTTGGTTTAATTTTTAGATGCCTTCTCACCAACAGGAATAGTGCTTCCATGAATTTTATCACACCATCCAGCATAGTAACGAATTGTCGCGACACTTCCACTTATATCACCCAATGCACTTGTGAATGTTTTTCCACAATCTAATGTTTCTATGTTGGCCAAATAAGTTGCATCTCGTTCGATTAGGTCAGCAAACTGAAAATTAATTTAATTTCCCATGAAAATTTTCAACCAAAAGCAAACAGAAATTTGTAATAAAAAGCAAAGAGAAAAAAATCAATCGCAAGAACATGTGACAAACAAACAAGAATGTGTAACAAAAACCTCTTGCTTTTTTGTGAGAAAAAAAAGTACTCTTCGTTTTCCTATCATTTTACCTTGTTCATTAATTTTGCACGTCCAGAAGCATCCATTTTCCTCCATTCCGATCCTCGTCCAAATGCTTTTTTTGCAGCGGCAACGGCAAGATCAACATCCGCCTTTAAACATTCGATTTTATTTTTTTATTATTTTGCAAAAATTCTATCTCTAACTACAATTTTAAAAAACAATACCTTATCACCTTCCGCAACTTCAATGATAACCTTCTCCGTTACTGGACTTATTGTCGGGAATTTCTTCCCACTGACTGAATCCACAAATTCATTATTGATAAACAACTGGAAAAAAGAAAATTAAGAACCAAATTTACAATGCGATAACTTCTCTTAATTCTTCGATATTTAAAATTTTCCAAAATGTAATTTTTCACTAATATATGGTAAAAATTCAACAACAAAAATTGCACTCCCTTTTTTTAAATCTATATAAATTTTTTTTAATGGTTCAATTACGGTTTTCAATGTTCTGACCTTCAATCTATTTGAGAATACTTATCATTTTAAATTTCACCCGTAATTCCACTCATAAATTGCACGTAGACATTCAATTATATCATATTCCACTATCAAAAGTTTATATATAGAAGTTAGTGATAATAAAAAAAAGGAAAAAAGATGCAAAATATTTTTCTCAAGTGTTTTCAAGTTCGTGGTTAAATTGATATGGAAAAATTTACACTTATCACTGCTTTTTATGAAAGCATTTTTCTTTTAATAATTATTCTGCAGAATTGTGAAAAATTTTAAATTAACAATAATTTCTTTTATCTGAATGCATTTATTCACGTATACGTTAACAAATATTTTTAAAAATTCAATTCTCAATTAACAAATTTAGATTTAGATTTTTAGGAAAAAATAATTCTAAATTAATAATTATTTTGTCTTAATGCATTTATCAACTTATGTAAGTTTGGAATTTATTTATTAAATAAATAATACAAGAATTCTTTCATAAATTGATAACAATTTGTATGATTTTAATTAAGTAGGTAATATAGCAAATATTAAAATAACGAACATTATAAATGTTCTATTACAGAAATAAATTGTTAGATATATTTTGTTAACTATAGAAATTTATATCGGAACATAAATATTCTAAAAAAAATACTAATATCTAAAAATTTTCACAATTTTAATACTCCGATTGATTAAAAAATGTTCTAATTCTGTAGTGTTTTATTATTCATCCA
This sequence comes from Leptopilina myrica (nomen nudum), assembly GCA_032872475.1. Lineage (NCBI taxonomy): Eukaryota > Metazoa > Arthropoda > Insecta > Hymenoptera > Figitidae > Leptopilina > Leptopilina myrica (nomen nudum). The sequence continues at coordinate 36,042,785 of CM065461.1, forward strand.
CAAATTATAAAGCTTAAATTTAAAAATCAATTTAAATAGTAATTATGAAAAATATCAATTTTGCAAAAATTGAAAAAAAAATTTCTATGTACCATATTTTCCAAAAAGGTTAAAATAAAAAAAAACAATGTTACAACAAAAACTAATTAAACTTCTTTTTATTTTGCAAATATGAATTTTTTTTCGTCGAAAATAATTTTTGTAATCATAAAAATATTTTTAGACAACGTCAAAAATTCATATATATATTATAGTTTTAAAATAACTTACTTTTGTATATTTGATGGTGGGATTTGGATTTGCCATAATTTTAGATTTTTTTCTGGATTCTTTATCAGTGAATAATAAATGTAAAGTGATAACTGCCGAAAGAAAAGCTGTTACAGAATTTCAAGCAAATGTTTCCAAGCCGGCCTTCGGTTTCACTTTAATAACACGACTATCGCAACAAATGTTTATAAAAGCATTTTGCTGCTTTACAAATAGCGTGCAGATGTCGCCTCTGAGCTGATGTGAATATCCTATATAATACTATGCACAAATATGACATAATATATCTGTCATGTACCAGTCATTAATTATTGAATTCTGTAGTAATGTTAAAAAATTAAAAAGAAATTTTATCTTGCTAACATATCAAAAACAATATATGTTTAAAGAAATAATAAAATAAAATCATTAAAAAAATTTAATAATTGATAATAACTTTATTAAAAAGTTATTAAAAAGTAAGAAAATCTAATTAAAAATCAAATAATAATAATAATAATAATAACAACAATAATAATAATAATAATAGTAATAATAATAATTATAGTAATAGTAATAATAATAATAGTAGTAATAGGAATAATAAAAGTAGTAGTAATAATAAAAATAATAATAATAATAATCATAATAAATAATAATAAACTATTTTTAGAAACAAACCTCGACAATTAGATTGTAAAAATTATAACTGTTCTGAAAAAATAAATAACTAAAGAAATTTTCTGTCGTTTTAAACGATTCTTTTTATTATATAAAAATATGAAAGTAGAAAACATTTCGATTAACAATTTTAGAAAACACCATAAAAATTAAGACAATTTACGATTGAAACAAAACAATCATTTTCTTTTTAATTGACGCACATATTTTTAACTGAACAGAAAACAATTTTTTAAAGAAGAAAAATTCGATGAATATGGATTAAAAATAGAGCTAACAAAAATAAACTTACAGTTTATTACTGAAAGAAAAAACAAACTTAGAGATAAATAATTATATCAATCATTTTAAAAATAGTTCTATTTTGATTTGTATCCTTAGTAATCATCACTTGTTCATGGAGAATGTAGAATTAAAAATTTTCACCAAATTCCTTCCATTTTTTTTCTCCAAATCTCGAATATATGAGGAAAGTAGACGCTGAAAAAAAGAAAACGATAAATGTCGTATTTTATACAGGTTACAATAGTAAAGAAATTAATGTGTTTTGAAATTTAGGATAAGAAGAAAAAAAAATTATTTTCTTTCCTCGGAAGGCAAAAAATAAATTATATTGTGATTGAAAATTCGGATGCAATGACCAGTTTAATTCCGCTTCCCCCACTCCCGCTTGAAATTTCCTTCAGTTGGAACCTGGACCTGCGCTGGTAGACTTCCCCACCCATTTCCCCCACTCTTTCGCAGTAGCTACTTAAATAGACTCCGCATAGAAATTTTTTCAGTTGCGGTCTGGCTCTACTCCAGTTAACTTCTGTACCGTCCCTCCTCTTTTTCTCTTGATTAATTAAATGAACACCCATATAGAGTTTAGTTCAATTGGAATCTAACGCTACTTTTGTAAATACCCCCATCTTTTTTCTCCTGATAATTTAAATAAAGTCCTACTTAACATTTCCTTCAATTGCTGCCTAACATCCCAACCCATTTTTCAAGTATTTTATTTATTTTGTGGCAATGTGAATTGTCATCCCATCTGTCGAAATTGTCCCTGAACTGTTTAATTAATAATTCACATGAATTAATTGCTTTTAATTATTTAATAATTAATCGTTAATTAGCAACATAAGCGAGGCTTGCCGTGTGACCTACTAGTCACAGTGAAAGCTTAGTGTATCAGCCGGCAAAGTAGCAGTCAAGAAAGCGACACTAAAATTGTATTAAAAATCAGTAGAAGAAAAGTAGTCGATGTTGTGAACTTGAAAAATAAGAGTAAAAATACTTATTAATTCGTATAATGAAGGAACTAGCCTACAACTATAATTATATTTAGAAAGTGTTCGGTTTTTCATGCCTCCTCCAGTTTTTGCTAAAATGTTTCATAGAATTAAAGTGGTCATTGAATCCTAATAATTACAGACTACTCTAAACGTTCGATTAAAAAATACCTACTAAATTCCTTTATTCTGGTTCTGTTAAAATTTGTCTATTTAATTTGAGTCATTGCTTTCGTTATGGCTTTACTAAAATTATTACACCTCATTGACTGGATCATTTTCATAGCAAAAGCATTCGCAGCAATCAGGCTAGGCTCCCATTGGTTAGTGTCTTCAGTTATTAAATAAAATCTTTGGCACATATAGATCTTCTTTTCCTCATCGATGGATGAAGGGGAGTTGATGTTCTTTAGAATATAATACACAATTTTACTGGGTCTTGTGCGTCTACCATTTTGCCAGTGAATTAGCCGATCATTTTGATAAGCAATAAACACAACGAGATGAAAGATTTCCTTTACCATTCCTCTGGGTAGTACTCGCACAATCAATGGCGAATTGATGGCTTTTGGAATTCCTGTGATTGTCGGTAGCATAATATCAAGAGGATAAAGTTCAGTGCCTATTCCTGAGAGAAAGTACGTAACAGTTGTAAAATGAAATGTTGCCGCAATTTCCATTGGTGTTAAATCGTATTTATTAGTCGATAATTTTGAATTTGTTCTCTTTAAACATGATGCACATTCTTTTGTAGCTGATAAATGATTTCCTTGCAAGAATTCACGAACCATACTGAAGCAATTTTCAACTAAAGCTGTCATTTTAGGATCACTTGCTGGGTCAACATTTGAATCAAGAGTCGGTAATTCAGTTCCATTCTGTGAGTTATTGTACAAAGATTCCATAATGGAAATTTCGTCAATGTTCATAAATTCTCGATAATCGTAGATTGCAGTACAAACGCTACTGCGTATTTTTATTAATCTTTTAAAATCGAAATTGTCTATTAGATACAACAAATCGACAATATCATAATGTTCGTGTGCCCTTTTTACGCTCTTTCTTTTAATACCAACGATTTCACTGAATGTTTTTGACAAATCATCAAATATCATTGACACTGTAAGGAAATTGTAAGAATTAGAAAAAGAACATTTCGTAAGAACTTTTGACATTTTTTTTTATTATGAAAGAAAAATACCTTCTGCACTTGCTGAATTTATGGACTCATTTTGAAACTGAGTTGGTTGCTGAGTATCCTCCATAATTTTTGTTATACTTTTCAAAACATACACTTGTGATTCTTTGATAGCTTTTTACTTTTTGATTCTTTACAAATATGTTAAATTGTTAATATACAATTTTTTAAATTACTTTTGTTCGCTAAATTTTTAAACTCATTCCATAACAGCAACTGCTAGAAACAGAAGAAACGTATAAAACAAAACTAAGTAGGTCTTAGTAGCTAAGACTTCAGGGCACCCAAGAGGATTCTTAGTAGTTGTGCTGCAATACTGCTCAGCAACATTTGTAAATATTTTGTAAATATTTACAAATACTGCTGAGCAGTAATGTCACATTTAGCTCCACAATAAATCCTAATTTAAAATCCATAAAGGGTTACAAAGTGGCTGTTGGATTTATAGCTCCACAACAAATTCTAATTTAAAATCCATAAAGGGTTACGAAGTGGCTGTTGGATTTATAGCTCCACAACAAATTCTAATTTAAAATCCATAAAGGGTTACAAAATGTGTCTGTTGGATTTAGCTCCACAACAAATCCTAATTTAAAATTCATATTGGGTTACAAAGTGTCGATTCGTATCTCTCTTAAGAAAAAATTAAAAAGTTAATTTATTATACGGTTGGAAAATACAAAATTATAAATCATAATACAACGAATAAAATTTCAACTAATGTTAATGAAAACTAATTGAAAAACTATTATATAATTGAAAACTTATTTTTAAAAATTAATAATCATTTTAAATTTTATCAATGTAACAGTTTCAAAAAAGAGCAAATATATCTTTGATAAAGTGCGCTTTTTTCAAGCTAAGATAGAATATCAACATTTTGTTGAGTCACGATTATAATCCATCTGTATGAATTGCATTGCAATTTTTAACTTCCACTCTATGAAACGTCATAATTGTAAAGTTTTTCAAGGCTCTCGAAACTCGTTTTGAATCATTTTTACTTTATTTGAAATAAAAAGCGGAAAATCATTAGGTGACATTTTGTTAAACTACGTCATATGAAGAGCCATAGAGAAGTGGAGGCAAAAGTTTAAGTGAAATATTCGTCCCGCTGAGCTCTCAAGTAAATTAATTTTCAACTATTAATTGATCAACCATAAGTTAAATAATTAAAAAAAATTAAAGTAACCCACATTTTTAATTTAAAATTTTAATTTTTAATTTCAAAAATAAAGGAACTTAAAGTACTTAAAAAAATAAATTATTTATTCATTACTTTACTTTTTTTAAAATTTTAAAAAACTTAAATTTCAGTAATAAATGATTTATTAATTAATTGATATTAATTGCATCATAAAATTAATAAAATTAATTAAATTCACTAAATTACTTAAAATTAGAAATAAATAAAAATTAATTAAATAGTAAATAATTATTTTTACGATAAATAAACATTTTAAAAAATTAAAAAGTTAATAAATTAATTGAAATAATAATAAATAAATTCTGTAACTGGTTTAATTGTTTTAATTCCGTTCGAATAAAATGCTTGGATAAAAATAATAATATTGTTAAATAAAGTTTATGAAACCGGCGTCTTTAAAGAGTGCATTTAACTCGTCTATTATTTTGAACCTATTGTACAGTATAGAACACCAGTATTATTTTCTAAATTAACATATTAATGAAAGGTTAATGTGAACACTAAAAGGGCTTTGCAAATAAAATCGATTGATCTTTATTAATAAAAAAAAAAATGTTTCACTAAACAATAGATTTTAATTTTCCCCTCTACTTCTTTGTGTATATACTCGAAATCTAAAACAGATTCTGCGCATCAGTGGCTTTTAAAATTCTTTGAATTCTGGGGGAAGCAAGAACTATATATAAGATTTTACCGCATACATAGTGCTGCCGAGAATTTATTAGTACGTCAAGTCGTTTGTGTTGTTCAATAAAGTTGTTTATTTTGTCACCTGTGTAAATTTTTTTCCACTGTTGAGTCAAACAAAAAAAAATGACAGATTTCAAGCCTATCGCAAATCCAAGTATACAATACACAAAGGTAAGTTTGATTCAAAATTTTTTAGATAAATTGTTTAGAATTAATTAATCAATTAATTAAATTAAAAAAAATTAAATTAGTTAAACTAAAAACAAAGTTGAAAATTAAATTAATTAAATTAAATACATTGTTCGTCCTGCATAATTTTTCACTGTATTTCCTTTATCAGTAAATAAAATGTATAGTTTGTGAAAATTTTATTTTTTTAAAGAAAGAATATTCGGAAAAATTTCTAAAAATGTTTTCATAAATAACTTTAGAAATATTTATATTTAGTTTTTTTTTAACACAGAAAGTTATAAATACCCGCAAAATTATGGTATAATAAGAGGATAGTTATCACAATGTAGACATGATAAGAAGGTGAAAGGTTTTAAAACGTAAAAATTAGTTGTTATATTATTGTAATGTTTAACCATCAAGTGATAAAGTTAACGAGTTTTTTTTCAAGGAGCTTTTATAAAAATTATTCTCGAGACTAGAGAGAATTAAATTTTTTAAATGGAAAAAAACTATAGTTTGCTATTCAATTTATTCGATATATAAAAAAATAAAACAACAAAAGGGAATAATTAAAAAAAATTTTCCATCTTATTTATAATTTACCTAAAATTTTTGTTTGTTTTAGATTTTTATTAACAATGAATGGTACAATTCAGTGAGTGGGAAAAAATTTCCAGTCATAAACCCATCGAATGAGAAAGTTATTGCCGATGTTGCCGAGGGAGATAAGGTACTACAATTTTTTCTTTTTGCAATTCAATATTGGATTCAATGCCTAGATTTTAATTCAAGATTCAAAAAAAATTTAGAAAAGGGAAGTTTCTGAAGAAGAAAACTCTTCCGTTTATGTTAGAATTTAAAAAAGGAACATTTCTTTGGAGTTACGTTTTTTATTTTATGATATATTCATATATTTTGATCGTAAATTAAATTTTTAACGATGTGTTTGTAACGTTTCTAATTTTTTTTTCCAAATTTTTCAGAATTGTATACAAATTTTACTAAACCAATATTTTTTCCATGTCCTTGATATAACGATTTCCTGAATTCTTCATAAATATTAATATTAAATTTTGAAAACGAGGAATTGAATTTTTTGACTGCCTAGTAGTATATAATTAAATTTTAATTTCTTAATACAGAGTTAATGAAATGACATTATATGTGCGTGTCATAGAAAAAACAAAATTGCATAATATTTCTAAATAACTATACGTTTCAAAAATATGCTAAATTCATTTTGTAATGTATCCTAATTCAACACATTAGGATGATCTGCAATTATTGAAGCTTACAAAGCACTTATCTCACTTAACTTCACATTTTTTCCTAATCGAATTATCACATTAGAATAGCGTACAATTAAAAAGTACTAACAAAACGAAAAATTAACGATAGCAAACACTGCGTTTTTGAATTCAGTAACTTCTTTTACCCTTAGTCAACTATTCAAGACGTGAAAAGTATTAAAATTAAAAAATTTTCCATAAACAAACCATTAGAAAATGAATTGCAAAAAAAATAGAAAAATTTTTGTAGGCGGATATTGATAAAGCAGTGTCAGCTGCAAGAGAAGCATTTTCAAGAGGATCATTATGGAGACAAATGGATGCCTCGGCACGAGGAGTAATTATCAATAAGGTGATGACGTAATATTCATGAATATACTTTAGTTAATGAGAACATTAATTTACATTGCTGTCTTATTAGAATTCTAAAGTGCAAGAAGATAATTTTTTATTTAATAATAGAGGATTTTGTTGCTCTTTTAAAGTTAGCAGATCTACTGGACAAAAATGTCAATGAACTTGCTAGCATCCAATCAGTGGAGAATGGAAAACCGTTTTCGAATTCAGTTGACGAAGTTGTTCGATCAGCTAAACTTCTTCGATACTTCGCTGGCTGCGCTGATAAAATCCATGGAAGTACCTTACCAGCTGGTAATTACAAAAAAAACTATGTTTCCTACCCTATCTAAATTTTGAATTTTGTCAATTTTTATTTTCAACTATTTTACTACACTTGTTTTGAATTTTGGAAAATTGAAATTAAATGCGTAATCAGAGACCTCAAAAAACCCTGGAGTAACAAGTTTCAAAGCAAAAAAATTGTCCTAAATATTGGATCAACCGTTTTTAATGTTGTATAATTCTGACATCCAATCCGTAACTGTAGTTATGTTTTCGGCATTTTTAAAAACTTTTTAATTGTTATGTTCTTTATTTTACACTTGCAATTACAGATGGAGATGTCTTTGCAATGACAAGAAAGGAGCCAGTTGGAGTGGTAGGTTCAATAATTCCCTGGAACTATCCGATAACTATGGTGGGCATGAAAATTGGACCGGCTCTGGCAACAGGTTGCACAATGGTTATGAAACCAGCCGAGCAGACACCATTAACGGCTCTTTTTATTGCGAATCTCGCTAAGGAAGCTGGTCTTCCAAAAGGAGTTCTCAATGTTGTTCCTGGTTATGGAAACACTGCCGGTTCAGCATTAGCAGAACATCCTGATGTTAACAAACTCGCATTCACTGGTTCAGTTAATGTAAGTGCTCGACAATGATATTCTGCACCTTACATGTATCATTACTATCCTCTTCTGTAAATTCTGTTTCTTTCTGCTATAAATACTCCATTCTATTAAATAACGCAAAATTAAAATTTGATATTGATCGATTAACAAAAATTAAAATTAGACTCAAAAAGGAAGAGCTGAAAGGTAAGGATCCTAAAAATTTGCGTAGGATCCTAAAAATGTTGAGGATTTTAGGTACTCGGAAGTGCTTCGTAATGGGGTGAATTTGAAAGTTAGCCAAACGTATAAAGTGTAGAACTCTTAATGTTGCGATGTTATGAAAAACACTAAAGATTTTATGGCTCTTGAAACCACTTCCAATATGTGATCATAAAAAGAAAAATCATCATTATTCTACCAATACCAAATAAACCAGAAAAGAACCTAACTCTAATCACTAACAAGTTTCGAATTATTTTCCAAATAATCTAGATTGGCAGAAAAATAATTGAGGCCTCAGCAAAGAGTAATTTAAAGCGGGTCACCCTCGAACTTGGAGGAAAGAGTCCGTTGGTAGTTTTTGAAGATGCTGATCGTAAGTAAAAATTCAATCGAAAAAAGAAGCGAACTGCAGAAAATTAAAGTTAGGAAGAGTTTAAATAAAATTAAACATAGGAAGAGTTTAAATAAAATTAAACTTAGGAAGAGTTTAATTAAAATTAAACTTTAAGAGAGTTGAATTAAAATTAATCGAACTCCCTTTTTTCAGTTGAACTAGCCGCAACTTATACGTCCTTGGCCTTTCTAAATGCGGGACAAATTTGCTTGGCTCCAACAAGAGTCTACGTTCAGAGTGGTGTTTATGACAAATTTGTCGACATGATCGTGAAAAGGGCAACAAATTTAAAAGTCGGAGGACCATTTGAGTCTGATTCTTTTTACGGATCACAAGTAATGACATTTAAAATATTTTATTTACTTTATTTAAATTGTATTTTTATTTGAAATCTGTAAAAAATTGTTTTAGATTGATGACAGAATATTCAAAAGAGTAATGAGTTATATTGAACTGGGCAAAAAGGAGGGTGCAAAATTAGAAACTGGTGGACATCGTCATGGTAAATTGGGCTTTTTTGTGCAGCCAACGGTTTTTTCGAACGTCAAAGATAACATGACTATTGCTAAGGAAGAGGTAATTTTTACTATTAGGGGATCCTAGGTTCCTCCATATAGTGCAGCTGGTCAATAAAGTGACCATTATTGACCAAGTGGTCAAAAAAGAGACTATTATTGACCAAGTGGTCAAAAAGGGACCATTATTGACCAGAAAGTCCAGCTGGTCAATAAAGTGGCCATTATTAACCACCATCCCTTTTTTTATAGATTTTTGGTCCAGTACAATCACTTTTAAAATTCGACACCCTAGAGGAAGTTATTGCAAGAGCAAATAATACAACCTACGGATTGGTTGCTGGCGTCTTTACAAAAAATATTGATCAAGCATTGGAATTTTCAAAAGCAGTTGAAGCTGGCACTGTTTGGTTTGTTTCCCAACAAAGCACAACTAAATTACTAATTTCAAACAATTAATTTACAACATTAACATTCTTTTTTCTCTTTCCTGAATTAAAGGGTCAACCAGTGGTTTAATTTATCCGCACAAACTCCATTCGGTGGTTACAAACAATCGGGAATTGGACGAGAAATGTAAGAATACTTTTGAACTTTTTTTAAATTCTTATACCTATGTACACTTGGTCAAATGTTAGCTGTTGAAAATAGAAAAAATATAATTAATAGTAAAATTTGGTTCAAAATTAACCAAAAATAATAAAAATTTATTATGTTACAGAGGAATCGATTCACTTGATCATTACATGGAGGTCAAGACAATTAACATTAAATTACCCTCAAATCATTAAAGTAAAAAATGATTTAAATGTTAGTAAACATTTATCTAAAATATTTTCGTGAAAGGCACAAAAAAACTGATGCCTCTCTACAGTATGTACAGTAAGAAGAATATTTGTAATTTTTTAGAATAAAACTTTTCGTAATTTACTTAAGAATAATAAATTTTTAATTAAAACCATTCATTATTGTGACAAAAATTATTTAACTACCAAAGAACAAATAAACCTTCATTCCTTAAAATAAGTTTGCAAAATTATGTCAAAAAAGAATTTTTTAAAAATTGCGCGCACGAATAAGAGCCGATTTATAAAATTCAAAATGGCGACTCAAACATGGCGGACGAGAAAAAATTTATCGAATTCGACTGTAAAAGAAATATAAAGTGTTTTACTTTTAAACAAAGAATATAATTTCACGAACGAATAGAATCATTTTCTTAAAATTTTTATAATTTTTTCAAAGAAAATCAATTATTTTTTAAAATAGTAAAATCTTCGACAAAATTTAATTATTTTCAATATAACAAAATTCCACGAAAGAGTTCAATTTTTTTCTTAAATACGTTAAAACATTTTCAATAGAATTGAATTATTTCTAAAATTTTAATTAAGTTCTGAAAAAGAAAGAAAGATTTATAAATAAACAATTCTTTACAAAAATTCAATAGTTTTTAGTAAAATTTTAATAAAATTTCATAAAAGAATTGAATTTTCTGTTAACTTTTAATAATATTTCTCGCAAATAATCAATTATATTTATAAATAAGAATTTTTTTTTACAAGAATTCAATTGTTTTCAAAACACTTTCACGAAAGAATTAAATTTTTTTTTCTTATTAAAAAAAATTTTCAAAACACCTCAATTATTTTTTTAATTCTGAAGAAAATTCATTACTCGAATGTTTAATTTCAATTATTAAGAAACACGATTATTTAAAAAACTTGAAAGAAATTGTTTATAAAATTTCATTATTTTCGAAATTTTTATCTAAAATTATTTATATAATAATAATTATTATTCAAAATAATTCAATTATTGTCTAAAATTTTAATCAATTTCTTGAAAAGATTCAACTACACTTATAAATAAACAAATCTTTACAATTTTAATAAAATTTCATAAAAGAATTTAATTTTTTAAAAATTTTTTAATTCAATTTTTCGAAAATATACAATTCTATTTATAAAATAGTAAAATTCTTGGCAAAAATTCAATTATTAAACAAACAAAAAAAATTTCACGAAAGAACTACTCAATTTTTTTCTTAATTCATTATAAAATATTTCAAAAGAATTCAATTATTTTCTAAAATTTTAATAAAATTCAATAATTAAAATAAACGTTTAATTTCAATTATTAACAAACTGTGAATCAATTTTCAGAATACAACGATTATTAATTATTATAATTTTTACCTACTTTTAATTATATTAATTTGAGAAAATAGGAAAGAGAAACGAATTTAAAAATTCAAAATGGCGACTCAAAATGGCGGACAAAAGAAAATTTATCGAATTCGCCTGTAAAATAAATACAAAGTTAATGAATTATACTTTTATATTCAGATCACATTCTACTTTTGATTAGATTGTTTTTGAAAAAGTAGAAATGAAAAACAAGTTTTGAAATTAAAAAATGTTTTTAGCCTTTTTTAACTGAAAACTAATTATTTAAATATATCATTTAGCGCCAAAAAATTAAATTCTACTTTTTTCGAAAATAGAAACATATTTAGATTTAATATACCGTTAAGATACCGCAAAACAGGTTTTTCACTTGCCCACATCTCTGTATTAACATAGAGAGAGAGAGGGAGAGAAAAAAAAACATTTTTCTCAATGAAAACATATTTTCATTAACATAAGTGTATCAATATAGAAAATTGACTATAGTTAAATTTATACCAACAAAAAATGTAGTAAAATTGTCAATATGGCAAGAGACAGAGAGACAGAGAGTGAGCATGAGAGGAGAGGAGAGGGGAAGATTCGTACATTGTATGTAAATAACTGGAGCTGTAGATAATGCTGACGCGTGTTATCGGTCTTTGGAGTTCGAAAGCAGTAGACTTTAATCATGATACTCAGTAAGTTGTGTGCGCGTCTACGAATCACTGCCACGCCGTTTATTCCACCTTGTTTGAAATTAGAAAAAAATGTCACAAGAAATATGCATTTCACCTATGTGCCCGATAAAGAATTACAAACAAATGGTAAATATTGAAAATTAATTTTCAATAATATTTTAAGAGAGAAAAATTTGCCTTGCATTTAAGAAAGTATATATAAATTTTGATATAGATTCAACACAAAAATTTCTTGATTACCATATGAAAATAACACGATATACGAACAGATTTCACAATCAAAATTTAAAATCAAGTTTTTTTAACTTGCGCATAAAATTTGTTGTGCTATTTATCGATAATTTACATTATAATCAAGTGTTTTAGTATTATTATTATTAATTTATTATTAATATAACAACAACTAACATTATTAATTATTTTTATTTTATTCCTTTTATTTATTTTTTTATAATTATTCTGTTATATTTATGTTGTAATTTTATTTCAATGATAATTATATTATTGTTATTTCTATTTTTTATATTATTATAAAATTTATTATTGTCATTATTTTCTTACTTTAAAGTACACAAATTCGACTTGTATTAATATTTCAATTTTTCAAGAAATTAATAGAAACATTAACTATTTTAAAAAATAAATTTACGTCGTGAAATATAATTTTAGAAAATTTGAATAAAAGATATTACACTAATAAACATTTCGAAAAATTTTAAATTCACTGAAAGCGATAAATAATGGCAAATTTTTCCATTGCATTATAAAATATTATAATAATGTTAAAAAATAATATTAAACCGTATAAGGCCTCGTGAAAGTTATTACAACAAAATAAATAAGTAACGGATGTAAAACTCGCCAAACAAATAATAATAATAATAATAATAATAATAATAATAATAATAATAATAATAATAATAATAATAATAATAATATAATAATGATAATAGAAATAATGAAAATAATATAAAAATAAATTATTAATAATATAACAATTATTATAATTATAACATTATTAACATTATTAACATTATTATTATAATAATTATCATTATAACATTATTTATAAAAATTATTATATTTCATAACAATAAATTGTATTTGCATGATAAAAAAATATTAATTATAATTATAATAATGTTTACAATAATTATTCTTATATTTTAAAATAATAAATTTTATTTTCGCATTAATAAAAATAGTAATGATGATAAAACTAATAAAAATAAAATAATAATTATAATAAAGTTAATATTCTTTTATTTTCTACTAAATATAATAAAATAGGTTTAAAAAATAATAGTTATTAATAAATTTTTTTATTTTTTAGTTGAAACCAAACGGCTGAACATGTATCAAGCAATAAATGATGCTTTGAGACTCGCAATGGAGAAAGATTCTACCGCTGGTAAAAAATCAAAATTTACAAACTAAATAAATTTTTTAAAATTTATATATATATGAATATAAAAAAAATTGATAAATTTTAATTTAACGTATATTTATAAATTTTTAATTTAAGCTGAAATTAAAAATCAGAATTTAACATAAATTTATAAATTTAAATTTATTCTTAATTTTTATTCGAATATTTATAGAGTAATTTCGCTTAAAGTGATCCAATAGAAAAATTGTTTTATTCAAATTGACATAACTTCCAGAAAAATTAAACGCTTTTAATTTTAATATAGTTAATTTTAAAGCAATGTTTTTCTATACTTTTCAATTCCAAAAATCTTTCTTTAAAAAAAAAAATTATTTAACCCCTCTTTTTTTATAAAAATAAACTCTATTTCTCAATTCTTACAGAAATTGATTATTTTTTTAAACTTTTATTAGAAAGCTGAGATTTTGTTTAGTAAATTATATGTAAAGTAGGAAAATTGGAACAACAATGGCTTTTCAATAATAATGTGAACAAGAATTATTTAAAAAGTTTTCTTCTACTTTCATGAAAGCTTTCCAATGAAAATAATGAAAAAAAATTTTAAAAAGTTTTGTTATAATTGAAAAATAAAGTTTATCTTTTATAAGAGGGAGGTTCAAATTTTTTTTCTTTTTATAAGAGTTTTTTATTTGAAAATTACACTTAAAATTCATGATAAAAAACAATGAAGTCTGTCAAGTTTTGTCGAAATTATAATGATTCGAAAATAAACAATTTCGTCTTAAAAAAATGTATACTACTTTATTTAAAAAATCATCTTTACTGTATTAATTTATAAATCAATAATTTAAACCTAAATTATTAAATAAATCACTTGAAGAGTAAAAGAAAATGTATATTAACTGAATTTTGTAAAAGTATTTTACAATTTGGGGAAAAAGTGTAATAAACCGAAATTTTGATAGAAAAATACTAAACTTTAAAAAAATCTTATGTGGAATTTAGTAAATTTATATTAAAATTGAATCAAAATTCTTTATATTTAATATAAATTTACTAAATTCCACATAAGATTTTTTTAAAGTTTAGTATTTTTCTATCAAAATTTTGGTTTTTTGCATTTTTTGCCAAAATTGTAAAATACTTTTACAAAATTTAATATTTATTTTCTTTCAGTGAATGTAAATGTAATTATTTTATTTAAATTGTTTTTTCTTTTCGTTAAACAAAAACAAAATAAATTTGATACATACATTTTTTGTATTCATTAATAAGGAGGAAATAAACAATTTTCAATGATGTAAATATAATTTTAATACTTTTAAATTTAATTATTTAAAAAAAAAACTAAATTAAAAAAAAAACATTACAGTAATTTTCGGCGAGGATGTGGCATTCGGCGGCGTATTTCGTTGCACAATGGAATTGCAAAAAAAATTCGGCGCTGATCGTGTTTTTAATACACCATTATGCGAGCAGGGAATTGCTGGATTTGGAATTGGCCTGGCTAATCAGGGCGCCACAGCAATAGCTGAAATTCAATTTGCTGACTATATATTTCCAGCATTCGATCAGGTAAATTTCCTTCTTGAAATACTATTATTTTTCTCCTTTAAATACTCTTTTTTGTTTCCCATTGGATAAAATTATCAATTTTGAAAATTTTTATTACCATTTGTAGTCAATAAAAATTTCTCTATTACCAACAGTTGGTAAATGAAGCGGCGAAGGTACGTTATCGAAGTGGTGGTACATTTGACTGCGGAAAGCTGACGGTACGTGCGCCATGTGGTGCTGTTGGTCATGGCGCACTCTACCATTCACAAAGTCCCGAGGCTTATTTCGCCCACACTCCCGGACTCAAGGTTATTATATCCACATCTGTATCTTTTGCATATGCAATTCTTTGTTTTTTTTTATTTAACATATTTTATATTCAAAAAACTGTAGGTGAAAAAAAAATTATTTTTTTTTGAGGAAATAATCAATTGGGATGGTAGAATGCAATATATTTCTTGACAGAAAATAACGAAAATAATATTGCAAACATTCGTGCAATATGGGAGCTTGTAACAAACAAACAGCTGGTTTGTTGTAAAATATTTCTATGTTTACACTGCAAGATTGCTGCAAGCTTGCTGAAGACAAAGCAAAATGTCAAATGCGAAAATATTTTTTTTACATTGCCTTCTAATATTAGGGCAATAAAAAAGTATTACAGCAAAGAATATTTTGCTTGGCCCACTACAAGCTTGCAGCAATGTTGCAGGAAGATTAACATATAATATTTCCAAACTGACGACGCAAGATTGCAGGAAAAAATTTGTCTGGCAAGCTTACGGCGAACTTTTCCTGAAATATTGTTAAACTTCAGTAATCCTTACACTGTAGGCTTGGCAAAATTTGACAAATAACAAATCGCAATGTTGCAACAAGTTAAGATGCAATTTTCCCAAGCTTACAGTGCAATATTGCAGGAAACTTTCCTGGAATTTTTACTAAAAAAAAATACAGGACTTTTTTTTAAGTTAATTTTAATTTTAATTACAAGAAAACTAATTAAAAAATTAAAATTTGAGAAGAAGAAGGGAAAAAAATATTTGCGTCAATAAAAAACGACAGTCGACCTAAGAAAAGTCGATTATTATTCGTGTTTTGTAAATAATTTATTTGGAATTAATTTTTTATTACTATTTAGTGCGTGATACAGAGAGAAAAAAAGAGACTTCCCTAGGTTGACCGTGAAAAGATAGCAGGGAGTCCTAATATGGATGGCCTTTCATTGAAAGAGGCTTTTAGCTATTGAAAGAGGATACGGATTAATGATCCAAATGAAAAATAGTCTTTAGGGGTCATTCACAACATACGTGATATAGAATAGAAAACTCCTGAATGAGATTTAATTTATTGAATAAAACAAACTTTTTTTTGCATTCATTATCTTTAAATACAATTTTTTTTCCTTTCTATCTTCAATTTTTTTTCAAATTTTTCTAAAAAAAAATAATAAAAAGAATCAATCTTCAATATTCTTATTCAAAAAGTTTTTCATTAAAAAGAAAAAAAAATCTCACTTCAATATTTTCAAAATATTTTCATTCATATCGTGAAAAAAAAACCCAGTATTAAAAATAAGAGACATTTTTTACACTTCTTTATTTAGCATTTGCAGAGTAATTTTTTTTTTTTATTTACATTTGTTTTGAAACTTTTATCATTCACATTATAACGTTTTATGAATGAAAGCATAAAACACGATTATTATTGTTTAAAACAAAGTCTAATAAACGAAACAAACTTTAATATTGTCCAAAGTAAATTATTTACATGAAAATAATTAATTGATTATAAACTATAAATTAAAACAAAATAAAAAAGAGTTCCCCTTAAGAAGAAAGAAAAGAAAAAAGTAGAAGGAAATTTATTATCTCTCGACAAAGATTTTTCAATTTATCGATTCGCGTGTGACATCTAAAACATGTTAAAAAATTAAAGGAAATTTTAAACAACTATTTAAACTTTTAATGAATAAACAACCTTGAATATTAGTAACACAAAGTTCAATAATATTTATAATAAAGAGAGACTATATAAACAATGAATTAAAAATTTATTAAAAAAAACAACAAGATAAGAAAAATTGTTAAATAAACAAAATAAAAATAGAAAAGTGTAACGTGAAGGCTGTATATGTGTATATGTAGAGCTTATAACCTAAAGCCTACAGGCTAACAGAAGTAATTTTTTTATAAAATGCCCGACTTACATATAATACATCGATTTCAAGCTATATCCATGTGTTAAAATAATATGTCTTTTCGTTATTTATTAAATCCTGTATGTAAGACGTGAAAACAAAGTTTTATACAACTTGGCTTACTTATTGCTTTAATTTCTATTGTTTTCTTTAATATACTTTTAAGAAGATACTTATTAAAATTGCATGCATTTATTAAAGAGAAAATATGTGACAAGAAAAACGTGATAGAAGAAAAAATATATTTTCTTCTACATATTCCTCTTTATGAATTCATAATTGGCATAAAATACAGATTATTTATGTGTATATTAAGGTAATATTTTGATTAAACAACATTGAACTAAAGATATATTGCGCCGAAATTAAGGTTATTCTTATTTAGAAAATAATAACTAATTGACGTAATTTTTAATCAAGTAATGTCAAATTCTGGAGGTGCTAATTAAGGCAATATTTTGTCAAAATAATAGAAAATTAAGACTTAATTATGTCAGTTCATACAAGATTTTTAAAAAATTGTGGCACTATAGTGGCAAATCGAGGGAACGATTTGGCAACATACGGCAATTTGAGGCAAAATTACGGCAATTCAGGAAAATTTCTATTAAATTGAGGCAAAATTGAGAAATTAGTGGTAAATACTGGCAAAATTATTGCAATTCAGACAATGTAGAAAGTTAAGGTAATATAGAAGCAAATCGAGGGAACAATTTGGCAAAATACGGCAATTTGTTACAAAATTGCGGCAATTCTGTTAAATTTGTCGCAAATTGAGGTAACATTGTGTAAAAAAATGTTAAAGTAAAAAAGTAAAAAAAATTGAAGCTAAAGTATAGTAATTCTGTCTTCTTTGTTTGACCGAAAATTCAGGCAATTCTGTGGCAAAATTACAGCAATTATGTGGCAATTTTAGGACAAAATTAAGGCAATTCTGTGTCAATTGAGGCAATATTGAGCTAAAGTTGCCAAAACTAGGGCACAATGCTATCAATTGATGCAATATTGTAGCAAATTGTTTAATTAAAATGCAGTCAATTTTTTTTTGTATAATAACGAAAATATTGATCCAAAATTATATACCAAAATTAAGGCAACTCAATAGCAATATTGCATGAAATTGTCCAATTGCAACATTCTTGCAATAAACTGTTTCTTATACCATTCATTTTGCTATTCAGTTTTTATACTCACATTATATTTTCCGGAAACGAAGTTGATCATCAATTATGTCAAATGAAAAATCTAAATCAGCCTCAGGGTGTAAAATTCCTTCTTTAGCAAATGTGCATATCGTGTATCATCATCTTTGTACATTCTCTGTAAACTTTCTTTCCTTTCACTTATTTCTTCTTTTCTGTTTTTTTTCTGTTTTTTTTTTTTTTGTTTTAGATCAACTATCACAACATACACTTGAGCATACATTATGTATATTCGCAGCTCTTCTTTTCTGCTATTATAAAGAAAATAAAAATAAAATATATGAAAGTGTTACTCCACATTATACCTTCTACTACTAATCTTCACATTACGTGCGGTTTAATGTTCCTATTATATGTTACGAAAGAAAATCGTTTCGAACTATTACGTCAATTTTTAAAAATTTCATCACAATTTTTAAACCCATTAATAGAAAAAAAATTCTGTTATTTTTCCTTGAACGTTTAAAAATATAATATGTACATAAATAAATAATTTCAGTTAGGCGAACATTTTTCCTATGATATATATATATATAAATATATTTTGAAAATTTATTTTTGGCATGTCATTTTCAAAAAGAAAAATTTTGTAATATCACCTCGAACAGTTATCAGATCTGACAAAACACGCAATGAATATTTTAATGTATCGTATAAATAAATCATAATATATAATAAATAAAATATCTTCAAATGCAAACAAAGAAAAATATAGAAACAAAAATAAAAAATTACAGAATAAATACTAATAAATACTGAAATGAATAGTAGATTTCAAAGAATAAAAATTATTATACCTGAAATAAAAATAAATTTTTAAATCAGAAAAATTTTTTTATTTTTTTTATCATCGACATTGTAAAAGTTTTTATTCTATAATTAAAAGTAAATATTTTTTTTATTTTTTGAATTCTTCTATAAATATGACTTTATTTGTGCATGTAAAGTGATCAAATATTTTTTCTTATTACATTATTTGTTTAAAAACGAAAAACTAATCTCCAAATTTGAATTAGTGTTGATAATTAATAATTTGAATAATTGACCTTTCTACTTTCGAGTTAGTAAATTTTCTTAGTAGAAGTTATTATTTATTAGTAAGTTTTCTATTAATTAATGAGTAAATTTTACTAATATATAGTAATTTCTACTAAGCTAATAATAAAATTTACTATATTAATATTACATTTTATTAATAAGTTGTAAATTCTACTAAATTATTAGTAAAATTTACTATATCAATAGTAAATATTAATAATAAATAATAATTTCAACTAAATTAATAGAATACTATATAAATATTAAAATTTACTAATGAATATTAAATTCTGCTAATAAATAGTTATTTCTACTAAATGAATAGTAAAATTTACTATACAAATCGTAAATGTTACTAATAAATAATAATTTCTACTAAATTAATAGTAAAATTTACTATATCAAAAGTGAATATTAATAATAAATAATAATTTCCAATAAATGAATAGTATATTTTATAAATAGTAAATTTTACTAATGAATATTAACTTCTACTAAATAAATAGTAAAATTTACTATACAAATCGTAAAGTTTACAAATAAAGAAGAATTTCTACTAAATTAATAGTAAAATTTACTGTACAAATCGTAAATTTTACTAATGACTATTAATTTCTACTAAACTAATAGTAAAATTTACTCTACAAATCGTAAATTTTACTAATAAATAGTAATTTCTAATAAACTAATTGTAAAATTTACTAATTCATTAGCAAAATTCGGAATTAGTAAACATTTACATTAGAGAGTACCCATTTTTATAACTATTGAGAAGAATTGAGTAACACTTTTCTCATAAATTACTACACGTTATATTACGTAGTAGACAAACACTATGCTAGTTAACAGTTTATCAATTTTTTTTAAACGTTTATAATGTATACGTGATTTAGTGTCGAACAACTTTAGTGTCCAATTAAATAAAAAAAACAAAATAAAAAAAGTTCCAGTGTAAAAAAATTGTCAAGATTCCAGAATTAATGAGAATGACTTAATTTATAAATGTTTTTTTTTAAATACTTCCCCATAAGTCGAATTAAATTATATGATTTTTTTCCTACCTTTGTTTGCTAATTCAAAGAAAACATATTATAGGTATGAAAAAAAAATTGTGATCACTAAAAAAAAACTTTCTTCATACTTATGTATATATATGTGCATCTATATACACGTGCTATGTGTCGTGTAATATTCATTGAAAAGCTTTGACAGAATTTCCGCACATACATATAGAGAGACAGAGAGAGAGAGAAAGAGAGAGTGTACAATGATGATGTAAAACTATCGATTAAATTCAAATATATAATACACGCAGATAACATGACTTTACACGCACACACACACATTCTCAATTCGATTAAAACCCGATCAAGAATCAACGTCTCAATTCTCATAGTTTTCGCATTTCGAATTGAAACTGAGAAAACTTTGTAATGAAATCGTTTGAAATCAAGATAAATTCCAGTCCATCTATGTGTTTATCGTGCGTGTGAAATGTGAGGTAATTTATATTCTTGGAATTGTAATTAAAAATTCTTCACAATCGAGAAATTATTTATACCATATATATATATAGGTTACAAGCGTTTTGAAAATTTAATTCGTAGTTGTATTTTTGTTGAAGATTTTAAAGCTATATACATTAAAATACGAATACTTTGGCGAGACAGTTGTTTGAAAATTGATATTCGAATATTGAATAAAATGGGATAATATTGTGACAATTTAAGGCAATATTTTGGCAAATTAAACAATCGCCGTGTAAAAATAAATTAATAAACAAAATATTTTGGCGAAATAATGGCAATTTAAAGAAACAACTGTGGCAAAAATAAGAAAATAAAGGCATCACAAATGGGACAAATAAGAAACTTGGGAAAAATTGAGGCATTATTTTTTCCTTCACCTTTTTTTTTAAGAAAAGCAATAATTTGAAATCATCATTAGTATAATTCGTGGCCTCAAAGAAAACTTTATAAAATGCAAGACATTTCAAATGCAAAACAAAATTATCCTTTTTTTAAAGAGTGTCTACTGCATCTAATTTGACTTTCTCTTGCTGTTGCAATTTTTCTTTTTTGATTTTTAAATGCATATGAATAAACATTAGATGATGTCAAATAGAAGACGACCTAGAAATTTTATTATACTTATGCGGTGTGATGATGGTTCATCTTGGTGCAAAAGGTTACTTCCAAGGTTTATTTCATAGGTTATGGACAGATGTTAGATAAAATTATGAAATAGATATAAAACAATGATTTAGACGATCATCCGAAATGTTTTCTAATTTCATATTCTTTAAGGAATTTAAATTATTATTGCTTCGCTACTGATAAAATTTTTCTTCAATTTAACTAGACCTAGTAAATTTAACTAAATTTACCATGTAATATTGATTTAATCAATTCATAAAATTCTTTTTTCTTTCTTTCATTTAAATAATTTTGATTCAATAGTGCTAAAAAATAACCTAAATTTTGTTTTAACGATTATTATCATTTTGTTACGAAATTTTCTGACATATAATTAAACAATTGCCACAACTTTGCTACAATATCTATAATGTCATTCAAATTTTATTGTTTCAATAACAATTCGCTACAATATTGCATCAATTGATAGCATTTTGCCCTAGTTTTGGCAACTTTGGCTCAATATTGCCTCAATTGCCACAGAATTGCCTTAATTTTGCCACAATATTGTCACAGAATTGCCCAAAAATTTTACTCAACAAGTGCCATAATTTAAAAAATTGACACAGAATTTCCTTCCTTTTGCCACTATATTGCCTAAGTTTTCTACAACATTGTTTGAATTCACATAATTTTCCCTCAATTCACCACTAATTGCCCCATTTTTACTCAATTTGACACACATTTGCTGAAATATCGTAATTTTGACATAAATTGCCCTATTTCACCAGATTGTTTCCTCAATTTTGCTTGATTGTTGCCACTATATTACCTCAATTTATTTACAAAATTGGTGAAACATTGGCTTAAATTTTGCCACATCGTTGCCTCAGATTGATACAAATTTTAGTGAATTGCCGTAATTTTGCCACAATGTTGTCTCAATTTGCTACAATCCTCAATTTTCCACAACATTGTTTGAATTGAAATAATTTTGCCTGACATTGCCACTAATTGCCCCATTTTGACTCAATTAGCTATACAAATTTGAGTAAATTGCCGTAATTTTGCCACATTGTTGCCTTAATTTAATACAAATATACCAAAACAAAAATTTATTCTGATTCAGAGATTAGAGATAATTTTTTGTTAAACTCGAAATAAATGTAAAAAAAAAGTAACCCGAGATTAAGAAATGACATTTTTCCTATTTCTCTCTTTGTTTCCTAACGTGTTAAGGTCAACGGGTTTATTGTCGTTTGACGTCTGTTAAAGTCATGAAAGTATATATTAATAATCCGGATCTGGTGTATATTACGCATTAATAAGCAAAAAAAAAAAAAGAAAAAGAGAAGAAAATAAATAAAAATTATTATTCTATTTCACGAGACCCTATAACACACAAACACATACACGTTTATACACAAGATTAATCAGAATCTAATTTTAGAAATGTTGAATTCAGGTGGTTGTTCCTCGAGGACCGAGACAAGCGAAAGGTTTACTATTGAGCTGTATCGAAGAACCAGATCCGTGCATTGTGTTTGAGCCGAAAGTTCTTTATAGATCAGCAGTGGAAAACGTTCCTCTTAATTTTTACAAAACACCCATTGGCAAAGCAGAAATCCTTAGAGAAGGTCAGCCCTTACAATATACAATGGTATTATTGTCCCAATTTTTTATTTTCATTCTTTTCTTTAGTTTTCTTTTTTATTATATTGTTTTTGTACAAAGAAGTCATATATCTTCTCCATACAGATTTCACTTTTATCATTGATTCGAATTTTACAGCATTTTAACACATTTCCTTGATCTCTTTACATACAATAGAAGGTGGGCCCCCTGCAACATTTTTCAATTTGGAATTTGATTTTATATTTTTTTTTAATGTGACTTTTAGAAAGTAGAAGATTATTTTTACGAATACTTTTTTAGAGAAATAATATTAGTAACACCAGTATGGCACGAATTTTTCTCTGCAATGTTTTATGTTAATTTTGAAGCAATTTTAAAGTGCTAAAATTTTTAATGCAATATTTAGGTAACATAGCAAGAAATATTGCAACAACATTCCACTTAAATGTTTCAGCAATTTTTCCCTAACATTATACAGAAACCTTGTCTTTATGTTGCGATGCAATAATCTGAAAATTACAGAGCAACATTAAGGCAATATTTACATACAATTTTGAAACATAATAATTTGTTTTATTGTCTTTTTGAATTTGAAAAATTCACTGTAGGGAATGATGTAACATTAATTGGATGGGGTACTCAGGTGCATGTTCTCCAAGAAGTTGCCGATATGGCTCAAGAAAAACTTGGAGTGTCCTGTGAAGTTATAGACCTTGTTTCCATTCTCCCCTGGGACGTCAGTGCAGTATGTCAGGTAATGATTTTTCCCTCTAAATTTTTTTAATACAAAAAAAATTTCGGTTCTTCAATAACGTCACAATAAATAAATAATTTCAAACCAACTATTTTGAAAACGATAGAATTTAAATATTATCCAAATATCAAGGAAGCTTGCGGGAAGCTTGCAGTAAGGTTTAAGCTTACTGCAATCATTTAAAAATATTTCTTAACCTAAAAAAATATTTGCATCTTTTTATTCATTTATTTAAAATAAAAATACTTGAACTGATTAAATAATTTTTTTATTTCTTTAGGAGTTATTTAAAAAAATATTATTTTATAAAAAAAAGTTTTTCAAAAACAACACCGAATAAGAAATAAAGCAATAAATAATTGTTGAAAAAATTAAGATATCATTTTAATTGGATTTGGAAAAACGTTTTGATTTTAATAGAGTTAGATAACGAGATTCTCAAACATTTATATCTTTCCTTCCTCAGTAATAAAATGTCTTGGAGAATTGCCCATTTCTATACTATACACTTCGAAGATAACTCGTTCAATTCTATTGAATACATAAGTAATTCAGTAGTTCAATTTTAAAACCTCTTAAAACCAATACAATATAAACCGTGGAAATTTAATTTATAGTTCTCAATCTAATTTTTTTTCATTGTCTCTTTTCAAAAAAAAAATTTTTTTTTTACTATTCCTTCATAGTAAAAAATTTAGAATTATGTTTAGAAATTAAAAATTAAAAAAAAATAAATTTAAGGTCAATTCTCAGGGGTAGAGAAAATAAAATGAAAAATTTTGAACAGTAACAAACTTTAAAAATCAAAGACTAAAATTACAACTTAAGTCATGATTTTTCGTAAATAGCAAAATTTTTCTTTTCTTATCTTTACCTTTTTATTCATATAAAAATATACTATTAATAAAAATACAGAAAAAAAATTATTTTTAGAAAAATTTCCGTTGAATATCAGAAAATAATTTGTTTTTACAGTCGGTGAGAAAAACTGGTCGCGTTATCATTTCTCATGAAGCGCCAATGACCTGCGGTTTTGGAAGTGAAATTGCAGCAACAATTCAAGTAAGATTTGAAAAAAAATATTATTTAAAAAAGAATTAATATTAAATAAAATAATTTTGAAAAAGAAAAATATAAATTAAATAATTTCATTGCAAAAGAAAAATATAAATTATTATATTCTAAAAATAGAAATTCTGCAAATAATTTGAAATCTCTGGATAATTTTTTTAATTTCTTCAGGTCAACGCACAAAATGTTTATACTTAATTTTTCATTTTAACAATAATTAATGCTCGTATAATGTAAAAACTCATTCACATTTCAAAAAGATTATTTTCAACCACATGAATATTTTAATTACCCAACCGCCAACTACTTTTATTGCTGATAATGTTAATTATACAATTCTCGTTTATCAGATTGTAAAGGAGGACAATTTCGTCATATAATCAAAATTTATAAATAATAATTAATCGATACTCTAGTAATAAATAAAATAGAAAATTGTCATTTTGTTCGCCAATTTTCTCTTTCATAAGTTAGAAAATATTTTATCCGTTAGATAATTTAACAAAACGAAAATATTTTTTTCATACAAAATGTATAAGCTCTGTAGGAAGTGTTTTCAAGAAATTGAAATTTTTCTTTTTTTTCTTTAGTGGTCCAAAATTGTTGTTTATTTCTATGTTTCCAAACTTTTTTAATAATTGATTTCTTTTTATAAAATGTCATAAAAATCATTCAAATTCTTGAGAAGAATCTCACAATTTGTAAAAAAAATTAAATTGTTTTAAAGAATTTTAACATAATATTTGAAAGTAATTAAATGATTTTAAAGAATATTTTTTTAAATTTTCAAAATAATTAATAAATAACTTTTATTAAATATTTTTAAAAATAAATATATTCTGTTGAGAAATTACTTTCACATACTATTAAAAATAATTGAATTCCGGCAATGAATTTTACTATTTAAAAAAATAATTCAATTTTTCCCAAAAATCTTATCAGAATTTTTGAAAATAATTGAATTTTATTAACATTTTTAAAAATAATTGTATTCTTTCGAGAAATTTTACTATAATTAAATTAAAAATAATTGCATTCCATTTGAATAATTTTATTACTAATGAAAATAATTGAATTCTTGCGAAGAATTTTACTACTAATGAAAATAATTAAATTCTTGCCCAGAATTTTGTTTAATTTTTTAAAATCCTGATTAAATTTTTGTAAAGAATTTATTTGATTTTTTAAAAATAATTATTTTCTTTAATAATTTTAATTGAAAATTTTGAAAGTAATTGAATTTTTAGGAAGAATTTCTTTCAAGTTTTTAAAATATTCGTTTCTGTTAAAAATTATAATCAAATACTATATTGTCGAAGTTCATAAAAATTGTTTTGAATTTAATTCTTGCAAATAATTTTACTATTTTTAAAAATAATTTAATTGTTTCTAAGAATTTATGACAAGTTTGGAAAATAAATTAATTTTTTCGAAAAATTCTGAATTCTTCAGTGAAACTTTATTAAAAAATAGATATAATAAAATTTTTACAAACAAATTGTGTAAGTTTGATATTTTTAAAGAAAATAATTAATATCTTAATATTTTACAAGAATTTTCTTTAAAATTTGAAAATTAATTGAATTTTTGAAATAAATTGGAAATCTTAGAAATATTGGAATTTTTTTAGATTAAATCACTTATAATTTTTGCAATTATTTTTAAGAGAATTAAATGTTGGCAAAGACTTTACCAAATATTTAAATTGTTTGCATGGATTTATGCAAATTTCAGAGAATAACAACTTTTTCGTTTTGCTCCGCAAAATTAAATTTTTGTTCTCCTTTATTCCACGAAAATTTGCATGAAAAAATTTATAAATTCTATTATTTTAAATAAATTTTTCATTCCAACAGTATTTTTCGAAAATATGCATTTAAATGCTTCCATTGAAAATTTATTTTCACAGGAAAGATGTTTTTTGCATTTGGAAGCGCCAGTGGCAAGAGTAACCGGATGGGACACTCCATTTCCTCACGTTTTTGAGCCGTTTTATATACCAAACAAGTGGCGATGTTTCTCATCAGTAAAAAAGATCGTCAACTTCTAAATAGAACATATTATACATGTATATTGCGAGTGTGGAAAAAAACACGCATTTCTAAGAAAGAAGATTGAAAAACAAAAAATTTTTTTTTCCTCTTCGGAGGCTAAACTTGTTTTCAGCAAAGTCATATATATATATATATATATGATTATTTACTCGTCAAATGAATATTCACTTTAATAGAAGTACAATATTTAACGAGCGGCTGGTAACGTCATTATTTCAATGTGTAGAGACATATATATATATATATATATATCGTATCAAAAAAATAGCGATAAATTCCGCGATATCGATTTTTCGTACTCGCATGACTACCACCTTCGTATCACGTGGACGCGGACCGGTCCATAGCGAAGGTAGTTTTATCGTGGGACGAATGAGAGTATCTTGAAGTATTTTGCGATTGTATATATATATATATATATATAGTTAGTGTCAGTATACACATATATATAAACACAAATGTCGTTATATATATAAACTACTTGCAAAATCCCTTTCTCCCTGCGCACTTTGTAAGAATGTTCTATTTCAATTTCAAAACTGAGATTTCTTCTTTAAAAATAAAAATTTATTTTAAACCAACAGACGAACATTCGCAATCCCTTTTTTCATTGATTACAGCAAGTTTACATTTTCAATTTTAAATGGCAATTTTTTTTATTCGTTTTAAAGGAGGAATCTGACGTATAGTCAAATCCAAAGTTAGTCCAATGTCATAATTTTGTAATTTAATAGAGAAACAAAAATGAAACATTAAATTCGTCTTGATGCATAAAAAGGTGAAGAATTTAAGTTTGAATATTTAAAACAATTTAAAGTTGCATTTGTATGAAAATTACAATTTTCAGTCAATAAGAAACATTTGTTAGATTTTAGGTTATGTTTCTTAATTCATTTATTATTGACAAAAAATTATTATTTTTTGTTCAAATATAACTTTAAAATGTTCAAAGGGTAGAAAATTAAATTCCTTGCGCTTGTACCAAAAGAAAAGAGATTTTTCATTTCATTTTAGTTTTAAAAAAAGAAATTATGACATTGGAGTAACTTTTGTTTCGATTGTTTGTCGGATTCCCTACAGTCGAAAAGTTACCATCAAACATTTGAAAAACTTGATTTACTTTTGATTTTATTTTTTAAAATAGAATATTATATGTAATCAAGAAATTTTTAAATTAATAAATTTATGAATTTTAATAAACTTATAAACTTATAAATTTATACATTTATACATTTTAACAAATTTATGAATTAAATATTTAAAACAAATGTAAAAAGAAGCCATTTGACTCCCTAGGGGCGAAAACTTACTGTTACATCTTTAAACATTTTAATAAATTTATAAATTAAATATTTAAGACAAGTGTAAAAAGAAGTCATTTTACTCCCTAGGGACAAAAAGTTACTATTACATCTTTAAACGGAGTACATCCTCGTTTTATTTTAATTTATAAAAATAGAATTTTACATATTATCAAAAAAATTTTTAACTAATAAATTGATACATTTTATTAAATTAATAAATTAAATATTTAAGACAAGTGTAAAAAGAAGTCATTTTACTCCCTAGGGACGAGAAAATACTATTACACTTTTGGAAAGATTACATTTTAGTTTGTTTTTATTTTTTAAAATATAATTTTAATAAAGAATCCAGTAATAATTTAATTAAAGATTTACAAATTAAACATTTTTAGTCAAGTGTAAAAAGAATCCAGTTTACTCCCTAGAGACGAAAAGTTACCATCACACATTTGAAAAAGTAGATACATTTGCTATTGATTTTATTTGATAAAATTGAATTCTAATATACAATAAATAAATTTTTTAAGTAATAAATTTGTAAATTTAACAAATTAAAAACTAATTTAAAAAAGTCATTTTACTCCATAGGGACAAAAAATAACTATACAATATTACAATGCTACAATAATATTTATTTATTTCATAAACTGAACTTAAATAACTACAAACAATATTCTAATAATGATTTTTCGTCTTTAGGAAGTAAAAGGACGTGTTTCAAACTTGTTTCAATTTTTTTTAATCTATAAATGTACACTATATAAATTTAATCGTAAATTTCTAGAATAAAAATACAATTTCTAAAAATTAAAACCCAAACAAAATGTACTTTTTCAAAGGTGCAGTAACACTTATTGTCCCTAGGGGAAAAAGGGTACTCTTTTAACCCGAAGTAGGTAAAAAATAATATTTTTTCAAAAGAAAGTAAAATGTTTTAAAAAAATAGAAAATGAAATTAATGTTAAAAATCTTGATAAAGAGAACGAAAGTAGATGAAAAAGAAAAACTAGATAAACTCCAAAATAAACAAGTTGTGAATTAAGATGTTCATTACATGAACATTTTGCTTCCTCTTTACGATAAAAAAATAATTTTTCATTTTCTTGAAGGTCGAAGAAAAAAATAATTTTTCATTTTCTGCTGATTTTCGGCTGTGGTTATTTTTTAGAAAAAATGAATTAAATTAATTTTGACGACCCAGATATTAATTAAAATTGTTCTAGTAGTTGCATAGTGACCAACAATCACTTCTTGAAGTTCGCAGAAAAAAATAATTTTTCATTTTCTTGAAGGTCGCAGAAAAAAAATTTTTTTCATTTTCTGCTGATTTTCGGCTGTGGTTATTTTTTAGAAAAAATGAATTAAATTAATTTTGACGACCCGGATATTAATTAAAATTGTTCTAGTAGTTGCTTAGTGACCAACAATCAATTCTTGAAGTTCGCAGAAAAAAAAAATTTTTCATTTTCTGCTGATTTTCGGCTGTGGTTATTTTTTAGAAAAAATGAATTATATTAATTTTGACGACCCGGATATTAATTAGATGAAGTTCGCAGAAAAAAATAATTTTTTCATTTTCTGCTGATTTTCGGCTGTGGTTATTTTTTAGAAAAAATGAATTAAATTAATTTTGACGACCCGGATATTAATTAAAATTGTTCTAGTAGTTGCTTAGTGACCAACAATCACTTCTTGAAGTTCGCAGAAAAAAATAATTTTTCATTTTCTGCTGATTTTCGGCTGTGGTTATTTTTTAGAAAAAATGAATTAAATTAATTTTGACGACCCGGATATTAATTAAAATTGTTCTAGTAGTTGCTTAGTGACCAACAATCACTTCTTGAAGTTCGCAGAAAAAAATAATTTTTTATTTTCATTTTCTTGAAGGTCGCAGAAAAAATAATTTTTCATTTTCTGCTGATTTTCGGCTGTGGTTATTTTTTAGAAAAAATGAATTAAATTAATTTTGACGACCCGGATATTAATTAAAATTGTTCTAGTAGTTGCTTAGTGACCAACAATCACTTCTTGAAGTTCGCAGAAAAAAATAATTTTTTATTTTCATTTTCTTGAAGGTCGCAGAAAAAAAAATTTCTTCATTTTCTGCTGATTTTCGGCTGTGGTTATTTTTTTAGAAAAAATGAATTATATTAATTTTGACGACCCGGATATTAATTAGAATTGTTCTAGTAGTTGCTTAGTGACCAACAATCAATTCTTGAAGTTCGCAGAAAAAAATAATTTTTTCATTTTCTGCTGATTTTCGGCTGTGGTTATTTTTTAGAAAAAATGAATTAAATTAATGTTGACGACCCGGATATTAATTAAAATTGTTCTAGTAGTTGCTTAGTGACCAACAATCAATTCTTGAAGTTCGCAGAAAAAAATAATTTTTTCATTTTCTTGAAGGTCGCAGAAAAAAATAATTTTTCATTTTCTGCTGATTTTCGGCTGTGGTTATTTTTTAGAAAAAATGTATTAAATTAATTTTGACGACCCGGATATTAATTAAAATTGTTCTAGTAGTTGCTTAGTGACCAACAATCACTTCTTGAAGTTCGCAGAAAAAAATAATTTTTCATTTTCTGCTGATTTTCGGCTGTGGTTATTTTTTAGAAAAAATGAATTATATTAATTTTGACGACCCGGATATTAATTAGAATTGTTCTAGTAGTTGCTTAGTGACCAACAATCAATTCTTGAAGTTCGCAGAAAAAAATAATTTTTTCATTTTCTGCTGATTTTCGGCTGTGGTTATTTTTTAGAAAAAATGAATTAAATTAATTTTGACGACCCGGATATTAATTAAAATTGTTCTAGTAGTTGCTTAGTGACCAACAATCAATTCTTGAGGGTCCCAGAAAAAAAAATTTTTATTATTATCTTGAAGGTCGCAGAAAAAAAAATTTTTTCATTTTCATTTTCTTGAAGGTCGCAGAAAAATAGTAGATTGTGCATCAAGGGAGGGAAATGGATGATTTCCGACGAGTGTAGTTTGCAGTTCGAGGCGTAGCGAGCGCACGAGCCGAAGGCGAGTGCTTGCGAGCGATGCCGAGAACTGTAAAACACGAGTGGAAATCATTTTTCCTCCCGAGTTGCACATACTATTTTTTCTAACGCACGTATACCGAAAGTACAAATATTTAAAGAAGCATTGACAAGTATTAACAAGTATTAACTTCTTAATGAAACTTTATTATTAATAATATTTCGTCGAGAATATACAAATCTTAAACAACTTACGTAAGTTACGTAACTAGAAAACTTACGTTAGTTACGAAACAAAAAAAACTTACGTAAGTTTGATTAATTTCATAAATTACGCAAAAATCGGTTAGTGACGTAACTTACGTAAAATCGATTAGTTACGTAAGTTACTCTAGTTACGTAAGTTACATTACTAACATAATGGTCATACTTTGATTTATACTTCGTTCCTAATAACAACATTACCGAGAATGTACGTTACTTTTCCTCTCTCACCGGGAGGGAATGTTACATTCCCTCCCGGTGACGTCACTAGCCGGGAGGGAATGTGCATTCCCTCCCGCTCGCAGGGAATCATACACTTTTCTCCCGCTAAACACGTAGGAAATGGTGTACTTTCGGTGCGTGTGTTAGAAAAAAAATTTTTCTTTTTCTGCTGATTTTCGGCTGTGGTTATTTTATAGAAAAAATTTTTTATTATAGAATAATTATTTTAAAGTGTTATGATAAAATGTCAAAAAATACAAAATTTTATTTTTTTGTGAAAAATTAAAATATTTATTAATTCTATAAATTTTGATGAAATATATACTTTATATACATGAATCGATTCGTTTTCATGCCAGGAATATAATGCTGAGATAAATTAATAAAAATTTTAATATGGAAAAAAGTTATTTCAAAAAATAAAAAAATTCATTTTTTTCGAAAATTAAAAAATTGCTAAAAAATTTTTATTTTTAGATATTTTTGAAAATCCTTCTGTCTGATTCTTGGTATTCATGACCGTAATACACCTACAAAATCTTATCAAAATCCATCAAGATGTGCTAGAGAAAATTTGTCCACAAGAATCGGTGACACACACACACACACACATACATACACACACATACATACATACATACATCCGGACATTTGTTCCTCTCGACGAATTATATATACTACACTTGAAAATTTGTAAAAATAATTGATTTTAAAAAATTCGGAAATCGACATCACTATAAGGCTTCCTTTATGAGGAAGCAAAAAAGAGCAAAAAAGAATAAAAATGGAAAAAGAAATAAAAACATTTTTATACTTTTATATTCCCGTCTTATTACTTGTTTCATTTCTATAAAAGAATCTACAATTTTTTTTCCAAACAAATAATGACTTTCTAAAGTAGAGAAGAATAAAAAAAAATTCTCCAACTTCCTCTCTTGTTATAAAAAACATTTTCCCTTCCAGAAACACCCAATCACGAGCTACAATATTTCGATAATTCGAGAATCGAAAACTGATAAGGTATCTTATTTATCAAACTTTCTCTTCTACTTATTATTCTTATAAGCAAAAAAAAAGAAAAATTCCCTCTTGTTTCTTTCAACCATCAATCAAATTCTTTTTTTTCAAAAACAATAATTATTTTTTTTTTTAAATTATTATTCAATATAAAAAAAATACTTTTCAAAAATGACGGAAATAATTTGTAATTCAAATTGAACAGGATACAAGAATAAACAATTATTTGCAATAATAGACATATTTTTCATCTTCACCTATAGATTTTTCAGAATAAAAAATAAAGGGTCACACAAAAATATAAAAAATAGGAAAATAACACACAAATGAAAATTGGAGTAAAAAAAAAAAAATTTTTTACTCCAATTTTCATTTGTGTGTTTATTTTCAGAATCCTATGATAATTTTATGCAATTTCGTCTCCTCTGTATAAATTTAGGCCAAGGTCATCTGCCTGGAATAATATCAATTCACCGGGAATAGCCCCTTTGCTATAGAAGTAAAAAAAATCCTTCTAGATAGATTTCAATCTCTATCAGGAAGGCAAAAAAGTAAAAATATAGTATAATAATTTTTAAAAAAATAAAAAAGGTGGGGGTGATTGCTTTTTTCGATTATAAGAAAACAAAAGCTTCCGTTCACTATAATAAATTTTTTTTTTTAAACCTCCCCTCCCCCCCTTCAATTGCCGAAGGAAGTGCGCTCAGTTCACAGCATTTTGTAATTTGAAAGGGAAACCACATTCTTTCACTGTGTATTATGATACGTGAAAGTTGGCAACCGTGCACACACACTTAAAGGAAAACTTAAAGAGCCAGTCGCCGTACAACCGAGAAGGTATAGACTATATCGAAGGTCGACGAGTTTTGCTTTTTATCAAACGATTTTTGCGTAAATAGTGTATTGGATCGACTCTCTCTCTAACATATGGCGAAGATGTACTTCCAGTCAATGAACTTAATTTCAATTTTTATCAAAGCCATCAATTTTAAAGAGTGAATTCTTTTTGCTCCCCAAAAATATACGAAATTTATCCAATAATTACCAATTGCAAAGAAAGGGCAGTAATATTTTTGGCAATTTTTTACCCCAATTTACTAAAACTAAGCGAACCGAACCTAAATCCTTTCTAATAAATTACAAAAACCTAATTTAGTAAAACAATTTTTTTTTCTCAAAAATGAAATTATTTTTTATTTTAAGAACAAAAATAATTCTCTTAAGTTTCATAGAGCTTCACATTTTTTCTTTTAATTGAATTGAATTGAATTTGATTTAATTTAATTTAATTAATTTTTCAAATTTTCTTTAAACTTATGTAAACAAGTTTAAAATTTTTAATTTAGAGATAATAATTAAATTTAAATAAAACGTTAATATTAAGTTTAAAAAAGTCCAGTTTTGTTTGCAAAAATTTCAAAAAAAAATTCTATTTCGTATTTTACGAAATTTCAATCATACACTAAATTTTTTAAATTACATATTTATTAACAAAATAAAATTTTTTAAATTATTAATATTATTAGAAAAGTCTACGAGAATTCTAAATGTTTCTTAAAAATTATATTCTTCTAAAAAGGTTTATCAACAAAAATATGAAAAAAATTAAAAGTTTACTTAGAATTTTATTAAAATTTTTAAAACTAATTGTATTTCGGAGCATATTTTTATTACTTTGAAAATAATTAATTTTTTGACAAGAAATTTTATAAAATTTTTAAGACAATTAAATTTTTGCGAACAATTTTATTACTTTGAAAAATAATTGAATTTCAGCAATCATAAATCAATTATTTTTAAAAATTGTTTAAAAATGTTCATTCAGAATTTTCAAACCCATTTGTTTATTGTTAGATTTAACGAAATTTTCATTAGTCGAAAATTTTTCAATTAAATAAATATTTAAAAAAATAAAAAACATTGAAATAATTTTTAAAAAAATTTCAATTAATCTTTTCCAACGATAATTAATTTTACTAATTTGCTAGTTAAAAGTATAAAAAATTCAATTTTTGCGGAAGATTTTATTTTTTGAAACCCTTTTAATATTTAATTATTATCTAAATTATTTTTATATAAATTCTGTTTAAATTTAAATTTAAATCAAATTTTTATTTGAAAATTCAACGAGAATGCAATCATTTAAATAAAAAAAAATAATTTACTCAATGGTTGAGTCTTTCTTAAAATTGAATTCTTCTAAAGAAATTTAACAACAAATTTTGAAATAATTTAAGTTTTTTGACGAATTTTAATCAAATTTGTAAGAATGATTACATTTTTCCAGGAATTTAATTAAAAATTGTATTGAAAATAATTGAAACTCTGCGACGAGTTTTTTTTTATGTAAATAATGGAATTTCTGAAAAGAATTTCATTATTTATAAAAATCATTTAATTTCAAAAAATAAATTTATTATTTATAAAAATAATTAAATTATTGACAGAAAATTGATAAAAAAAATTCTAAATAATTAAATTCCTGAGGAATGTTTATTATTTATGAAAATAATTGAATGTTTATTTAGAGTTTTGTTAAAAATTTGTTTAAATAATTGAATTGTTATTTTTGCGAGGAAATGATTTTATTAAAGATCAAAGGTAAGAAATCTATTTATTTATTATTTTATCAAATAAAATTTATTACTATGAATCTTTTTTTATTACAATATTATTATTTTTTTCTTTTTTAACAAACTAAGACCACCTTTACGTGAAAAATAAGATTTCGAAAATTAATTTATCAATAACTTGAATTGAATTAATATACAAATTTTTTGTCAAAACAAAAAAATTTCCACTTCAATAAGAAATTATATAAGATAATAATCTCTTTTTAATATCTTAAAAAATTACGTTTTATTTCAAAACTTACTTCTCTCTCTTTTTATAATCCAATTTATTTATATTATCAAAAATTCCCCATTTTTTTTACTTTTTGTTTCATATGAAAAAAAATTGTTATGTTAATTTTCCAGCTTTTTTTTGTGAATAAACAATTTTATTGACACAATTAGGAAGAAAGAAATAAAATTTGAATATTATGTAAAACTATATGACCCGGATATGCATTTTGTTGAAAAAATTTATCTGCAGGTGGTATCAAGAGGAAAAATACAAAAGCCCTCTTATCTTTCACGTATGATTTTTCACTTTTTCAAACAAGAGAAATAATTAATTCCATTTAAATTAAATATTGTCGATTATGAAATATTTCTGCGGTTGTGTTCAACGCGTTTTATACATTAACTTCTGTTTTAAAAATAAATATTAAATGACACAAATTCGAAATGGGTAAATTCAAATTTTGTTGAAAGCTACAACAAAAATTTTTTTTATTTATAAATTAAAAATTTAAAACAAGTTTAAAAAGAAGTCATTTTACTCCCTAGGGACGAAAAGTTCCTTTTACATCTTTGGAATTGAAATCTTTGTATTAAATTTTTTTTTTATTATAATTAATAATTTTAAAAAATTTAAGACAAGTTTAAAAAGAAACCATTTTACTCCCTAGGGACAAAAAGACACAATTACACCTTTGAAAAAAATATATATTTTCTATTGATTGCATTTTTAAAATTGAATGTCAATTTAAATTTAATAAACTTATAATTAATTTATTCGGAAATTAAAATTTTCTAGTTTGCTTCTTAAAATTTGGGAATAATCGAGAGACAATAGAGATTGGCTATCACATTAATTACTGAATATAATCGAAAAAAGAGATTATTAGGCAAATTACAACATTCCAGAGTACTTATTGGTCAAGAATATATGGTATAAGATCGTGTCGAGCACTCGTTATGCTAATTTCATAAGAACTGTAAATTCTTTGCTTTCAATTTCAAATCACTCTTTCGACCAAGAAGTCATTGACAGGGCAAAAATTTTAATAGAATTTACTTCTCAATTCTCGTTATATATATATATGTTGAAGGAAAATTCAAGGATAAAGAAAAGGAAATTAAAATGTTAAATCGTTTTTTTTGTTTGCATCAATTTTTATATTATACTTGCAATATCAATAAAGTAGATATTAAATTATTCATATGTATAAATATGACATATTAGATTATGTACGAGATAAAGTAGAAAAATATGTTTGTTCATTTTCAAACTAATTGTAAGTTATAATTGTTACAGTTAATATATCATTAATATTTTTTTTTCTAACAGACAAAAAAGGAATTTATTTCGTTACAATATGCGAGTAAAAAAAAAACTTTTTTAGAAAGAATAAAATTTCATGATATTAGTGAGGGAATTTTATTTATTTTTTTTTTGGGTCTTTGGTATCGAATTGAAGTCAGATTTTCGAAATTAAAATTGGCGGAATTTATAAAAAATAAAATCAAACGAAAGGTGTAAACACCAAAGGTGTAAACAATAAATTTTCATCCCTAAGGAGTAAAATGGCTTCTTTTTACACTTGTCTCAAAATGTTTAATTTGTAAATTTTTTAATTAAAAAATTACTGGATTCTTCATTAAAATTATATTTTAAAAAATAAAAACAAACAAAAATGTAATCTTTCCAAAAGTAAAATAGTAACTTTGCGTCCCTAGGGAGTAAAATGATTTCTTTTTACACTTGTCTTAAATTTTTCATTTACAAATTTATTAATTTAAAAACTTTGTAGTTTATTAAAATTCTACATTAAAAAATAATATCAAACGAAAATGTACTCTTTCCAGAGGCGTAACAGTAAATTTTCATCCCTAGGGAGTAAAAAGTATTCTTTAAACCCGAGATTAAAAAAATCCTCCTCCAGCCCAAGGGACAAAAATACTTTAGAAAAAAATTGATAACACATCTTTTTTTTATTACAAAATGCGTCAAAAATACAAAAAAAAAATAAAATTTGTCTACTCAAAATAAACAGAAGCAGTAAATTTCTTTTCGTAAAAGAAACAAAATCCACAAATTAAGTACAGATAAAATTACAGAAATATTTAACAGTAAAACCGAAGAAAAATATTTGTCGAATTAAAAATACATTTAAACAATAATTTTCACAAAAGAAATAGTTAATAACCTATATGTACAGTAAGACTAATTTTTTTTTTGCTTGACTTACTAGAGAATTAAAAAAATTGAGTTTACAACCAAGAAAAAAAGGAGAGTACAAACCAATTTTTTTTTCCCCCAACTATAAATTTAACTAGAAACATTGTTTTCTAATTATATACATTTATATTTAACGACTATCTCCTTACTTTTTATGGTTTTATGACAATTCGTTGAAATTTTATCACTTTGAATCTCAATATTTATTATCATTGCATTGGGAGAAAAAAAAATAAGGGGGGAGGGGGTGAGATAGATTTTTATTACAATAAGTTGAAATTCCTATTACCAAAAAAAAAGGCCAGACAATTTGTATTAAAATTAAATTAAGTATATATATATATATATACAAAGATACTTTAGCGAAGTTGTGGCTACTACTCTATACCGATCTTTATAAATAGAAGCGTTTGTCGCCGCGAGGTCGAGGATCAGCAATCGTGCGTGAAAGTAACAATCCTGCGACAAAAGGTTAAGCGAAAGGTAGGTATATTTTATTATACGAGTCTCTCTATATCAGCAAAACTGCAGCAACTTTTAAATTAAATTACACATTAATGTCTCATTATGAAAAAAAATTGCCGAATGACTTAATTCATCAAAAAAAAAGGGAAAAAAGTTCAATATTCATTTAAAGCCTCCCAAATAGTAAAAGATTTAAGGTTAAATGTTGCCAAGCTTGCAGAACAAACGCTCTCGACGAGCTTTCTTGGAACTCTTGCCAAGCTTGTAGCGGACCAAAGTTTATAGCAAGCTTTAAAACTTACGGCAAGCTCACCACGCAATCTTGCCAAGCTTGCACCTCGAAAGCTCAAGACATGCTGACCACTATAGTGAAATTTGACTTTTTTTGTATTTATTCATTTACTATGCCAATTAGTCATTTTTTACTAATTGCTAAAGTCACGATTTTACTAAAAATTAGTTATTTTTAACTATTTCTAATTTAATGAGTACCAAATTTCGTCTCACTTGGTCAAAATGACCTGTCTCATGGGATTACAGCAAGGCGAGGGGGAATGTACTGTAATTGAAAAAAGAATAAAATAGTATTTGCAAAAAATATCAATTTTTAAAAATTGTTATTTAAATACATTTTATATTAAAGGTGTAATAAATATTTACAATAAATTCAAAGTAAATGTATAATCTCAAATACCGGTTATATTTACAAGACCACCAGCAACGGTGGTTTCTTTAGAGAGTACATGCCATATAATGGAGAATTTATTAATTTATAACTTAGTTTTCTTTTATCATAAAATCATTAAACATATTAGTAATAATAAATTTTTTTTACTAGCCCTTTTAAGTTAAAATAAATTTAAAATTCGTGTAAAATTCTCCACCGGCTATTTTATTTCTAATTATATACAGATTTTCTCACTTTTTTCTAAAAAAAGAATTTTTTTCTCAAATATATTTTTTTAAAATACTTTTTAAGGGCATTTGAAACCACCATGACGTAATAGTTTTAGAACACTTATTTTGCACAAACTGTTAAGTCATAGTGACTAAAAGGCATTTCATCAAAATTATATTTTTCATTGAATTCTTTATTTCATGTAATATACTTTTTTATTGAATATTTTATTCCAAAATAAATTTTTAATATATGTTTACATTTAAAAAATGTAATTTTTTTAAATATTTTTATTAAAAACCACAATTTTTGAAAATATTTGTGAAAAAATGTTTCTGCAAAAAGCAAAGAGAAGTTAAATATTAAAGATTTTTTCAAAAAAGAGTTGATTAGAAGAAAAGCTTCCGCCTCGAGGAAAGAAATACATTTTTATTAACATTTTTTCTAATTAAAAATAAATAATAAATAATTAAACAAATTACTTTTTATATTATACTATAAGTGTACTGTTATTTTGAAAACTATTTTTTAATAAAAATATTCATCCAATAAAAAATATTTAATAAAATATATTTACCAATAAAAAATATTCAATAAAAATTTTAAAGCAATAAAAACGTTTTAGTAAAAACATATTTTAAAAAAAGGATTTTAAACAAACATATTTTTAACAAAAAATATTTTTAAAAAAATATACTTCCACCATGTTTAAAGAAAAATATAACACTTTTGTTAAAGAGTAAATATTCAAAATAGATTTAAATATCCAAATACATTTTGATTAAAAAATATCTTTTTTCTAAATATTTTTATTTGAAAATATTTTTTACAATACACTTTTGCATACAAATATTTATCTCATTAAAAAAATTTAATAACAATATATTATATTATAATGCTTCATATTTCCTTAAACAAATACATTTAAAAAAATGTAATATACTTTAATTACAAAAAATATACTCAAAAATTTTATAAAACATAAAAAGAGTAAAAAAGTATTTGAAAAAATAAATTTTTAACCAAAAAATTTTGGTTAAAAATTTGTTTATTTATTATTTTCTTTATTTATTTTTTTAAATACTTTTACTGAAAAATTTCCACATATTGTACGTAAGGAAATTTTTAATTTTAAGTAGCTCATTTACCTTTTAGCAGATAAGTATATAAAAATATTCAAAAAACATTTATTTTTGAAATTAAAGAAAAAAACATTTTTTCAAAAATTAAATTCTCAATTTAAGGAAAAATAAAGTTTTCTGGAAAATAAAAAGATAAATTTTTTTTTTTAATGAGAAAACAAGACTGCAATCGTAATTGAATGCTACCGCACTTATTTAACCAAAATGGCCCAAGTGGAATGTGCTCATATTATATTTTGTATATATGTGTCTTTTTTTTGTTTATTTGTTTGTTTGTAGTGAGTGATCGGAAATTTCTCAACACTAATTATTCGACCTTGCATGAACGACCGTCGCTATCATTATATTGCTGTTCGATGGATTTGCAATTGAACACTGAAACCAGGTTTGCGCCAAACCCGAGAGATAATACAAAGCTTATTACATATGAAATATCAAGGCCTTTGCCTTTCTACTATTCACCTGTGCATATATATATATATATATATATATATATACATATATTTATTTATTGTTAAGTTAAATCATTATACACGTGAGTAGACCACGTTAAATCACGTGTATCGTGCACGCACTTTTTCTCCTCTGTATACATGAAAATCGTTGAAACGAAAAAAAATTATAATTGCGCCTAAGCTTGTAAATTGTTGCTAAAGCTAAAATTATTTTTCCTACAGTAAAAAAGAAAGAAAATAAATAAAAATGTACAAAAAAATAGTAACTAATAATTAAAGTGAGGTAGCTCAGTGGTTTCACTGCTGGACTCGTAAGAGCAAGGGCCTGAGTTCGTTTCTTCATAGTTGCAAAATTTTTTCTTCCCAAAGAATTTTTTCAAAAATAATTAATAATTTACCAAAATAATAACTAATAATAATTATTAAAAAAATAGTTAATTAAAGAAAAAAGTTTCTAAACATGAATAAATATCAATTTACAAATAGAGAATAAGGAACAAAAAAACAAACAAATTTTTAATTCATTTTACCAGTAAAATCTAAGCTATCTCGAAGGAAAAACCACTTTATTTAAATCTTAATTTTTCCCCCAATCTCCAAAGTTATTACTTTATAAACTTATCCTAACAAACAAATTTTTAAATTTACAAATTTCTTGATTATTAAATTTAAAAAATTATTAAAGTTCAATTTTCAAAAGTACAATCAAAAGAAAATGTAATTTTTCAAAGCTGTGTAAAAGTGACTTGTCGTCCCTAGGGAGTAAAATGCCTTGATTTAACCCGAGATGTTGAAACAATCCTCTTCAAACCCAAGGAACAGAAAAAAATACTTTTTTCGACTATAAAAAAAAATTAAGGAATATTTTTTCAATTGAACTCTGAAGAGGATTTTAATTTAACACTTAAATATTGTGTCTTAAAACAAAAAATAAATTTTATTCCATTATAAATCAATTTTTATTGTAACGACATACATATATTTAAAGCAATGAGAAAAAAGAATTATTAATTAATTAACTTTTTTTTCTATAAATTAAAAATTAATTAATTAATAAAACAAATTACAAAATTTCTATCTTGTAATATAATTAGTGTTTAAATTGTATTTGGCAAAAAGAAATTGAAGAAAATTTTTTTTCTTTATTAATATTTTATGCTTTTTTTTCACCACGAAATGGAAGAAATTTTAACCTTTGCGATATCCACTTTGACATCCGTCTCCCTCGAAAAAGGAACATTGATGATACGTGTCAGCTCTAAATTCGGGATTTGGTGGTGGAGTTTTCCAGCCGGACAAGCAATTTCCACTTATGTCAGCATTCTCGCAATAAGTTTTGTCACCCGTTGCTAACGTCAATAGAAAAATGTTTTTAAATTGAGAATAAATTAAATAAATACAATTATATAATAATTTATTTATATGTATTATGATTTATGAATAAATAATTATTATAA
The DNA here is from genome assembly GCA_032872475.1 of Leptopilina myrica (nomen nudum). Classification (NCBI taxonomy): domain Eukaryota; kingdom Metazoa; phylum Arthropoda; class Insecta; order Hymenoptera; family Figitidae; genus Leptopilina; species Leptopilina myrica (nomen nudum). The sequence continues at coordinate 36,085,090 of CM065461.1, forward strand.
TAATTTATATTACCTATTAATTTTGTTTTTTTTAACATTAATAATATTAATATTTATTTACTATTTAAATCTTAACTGATAATTATTGATTTAATTTAATAATGTAATTAAGTCATTTTTTAGTAATAATTATTTATATCGCTAATAATTATTCTTTATAATTACAATAATATAAGAATTTTTAATTATAATAAAATAGTTATATAATTATTGTATTATTAATTTTAGTAATATATAAAAATATTTAGTTTATTAACTTTATAGTTAATAATTAATATTATTGTTTATAAATTTAAAAAATTCAATAGCTATGTTAAGAAATAGATTCAAAAGCAAATATACTTTTCTAACGGTGTAAAAGTGATGTTTCATCCTTAGGTATCAAAATAGCTTCTTTTAACCCAAAAGATTAAAATGAACCTTTTTTACCCTAAGGGACAGAAATACTGAAGAATTGAAAATATTTTTTAGTACAAAATGTGCATAAATTCGAAATAAATTATTATAGTATTACTACCAGTATTATTTATATTACTATTAATTATTATTTATTATTTAATTTTAAATAAACAACATTTTGAGCGGACAGAAAAGAATATAAAAATATTAGAAAAAATGTTCTAATCGATTTTTTTCAAACAAAAAAATTACTTACGGCCATTTGGGGCTCCTTCTGTTGAATTCGGACCACTTAAAACGAATATAAGTGCAACAATACCAAAACCCAAAATCAGTTTCATGATTGATATTCTACAAATATTAATTCAATTTTTAAAAATTTTTTTACTTGAAGACAAATTTTTCGTGCAGAGAAAATAATATTTCTCTTTTTAATAAAATAATTAATAAAAATAAAATTCTGATATTAATTAAATTAAAAAGAATAATTAAGTTAACTAAAAAATTTAGTTAATTCCAAATAATATATTTTTTTTTCAAAAATCAAAAAAAAAATTTTTTTTTAATTATATTTTCTACATACTCACACTGTTATTTGTCTTATTCTTGGAAAATAGTGACATTCTCAGGTTTTGATTAGAGCTTTTATAGTCACCATAATCATCTTTAGAATTTCAAATAAAGTAAATCCTACTTTTCTCGTTATTCTAATTGACCATCACATAATTTTTGGATTTTAATTCAATTACAATCAATCATTTTTATAATTCCAGAGGAAAAACACGAGAAAATTTATATTTTCATAGAAATATAATGGATATTTCAAAAATATTGCGTATTTTTTTTCTCTTTATTTAAAAAAAAAAAAATTTGCACTTTATTTGTAAAAAAAAAGAATTATACAATTAATCGATTTATATAAAAGTAAAAACGTGTTCTTTTAAATGTTCAGTTAAAATTTTCCTTTCGATATATAACTTTAGACAAGAAAATGAAGACAAAATATCCACAACATCGACGAAAAGCAAATATTTCCATTTTTTAAAAATATATTCTTTTTAAATGTCAAAAAACATTAAATATTGAAATATTAACAATAATATTAATTATTACTTTTAATATTATTTTTATAATAATATTATTATTACCTATTATCATAATTTATAATAAATAAAAATAGTAATTTACAATAATTCTCAATTATAATTACAAAAAAAGAATACTTGCTACTTTTTTAACAAAGAAATAAATTATTTGAAGAAAAATTAAATCTATAAAGTAAATTTTCCCTAGAAATGGAAAATTGGAATAATATTTTTTTAAATTAACTTACATAATAAGTCATGCAAAGCTAATTTAAGTAAGATAATTTTTAATTTTTAAATTTAATATTCTTTTACTTCCTGCATGAAACCAGTTCCAAATTTAATTTTCAAAATTCAAAATGAAACTTTATTAGTTAAATAATATACGAAGTAAAATTGAAATAAATATATAAAAGTTCGAATGTCTGCTTGTCAATAAATATCTAATAAGAAAGTTAAATAATCAATGTCTCTTTACTAAAAAAAAGAGAAAATAAAGAAATAAACAAAAAAAAACACAAAAATAATAATAAATTATGAACGGTAATTATGGAATTTTTTTTATTTTAATAATTCTCAACCGGTTCTCGAATCGATGTAATACAGTTTCTCCTTTAACTCTAATCTACATATATAATGCAATAGCTTTAATATATTCTCTATTGAATAATACTTATTATTATAAGATGTTATACTGCAGATGCTAATTTTGTTTAAAATACCGTTTAATGTAAAATAACTTTTTAATGTTCGCAAAAAAAATCGTTCAACAAGAGCTGATGAATTAATTAAGTAAAAGTTCCTACAGAAATAAAATTTAAAAGAATTTAAAATAAAGTTTTTAATTTCTTTTTTAATTCAAAGTAAAATCCGGATGCAAAAACAGTTTTTGTTTGGCTCCAGCATAAAAGACCGAGAGGCGAAAAATCGAAAAAGGCCGAATGGAATTGGTTATTGTATCCGGTCCTAGTTCTTTTTTCATAATTTTTCCCCAAATTTTTGTTTAAACTTAATTTTTAATTAACAAACCAAAAATAAAATGAACCACATGTAATTTTATAAGAATTAAAAAAATATTTTATCATAAAAATTCGAAATTAAATGCTATATGCTAATAAATACATCAATTAAAATCATTATACAACTTCTGTTTGTAACGTTCAAATTATTCTCAATTTCTGATAATATTTAATAATAGAAGTTGATAATTTTTTTAATCAATAATAGGAAATGGATAATTAAATAATTAATACTTATCAATAATTAATTAAAGAAAAAAAAACTATAAAAATGAAAGTCAATCATTTTTTTAATAATCTAAACATGTATTTAAAGTCGCATTTTAAATGTTTAATTTATCTCTTTAAACTCTCGATTAGAGCTCATTTTTCCATTATTATCAATTAACAAAAAATTAAATTTTCAATTTAAAAACAAATAATAGACCAGAGAGTCAATTTTAAAAATTTACATAAACAATTTTCATTCTTTATGGTAATTTTCGAAAATGACCAGTGGGATATAAAAACTATAATCCACAGATCGAAAGATTTAGTATCAATCCGAAGAAACTCCAACGAAGTAAGTGTAAAACTTTATAACTTTTTAATTTTTTTTAATTAAAAAATAATAGTAAATAGACAATTTATTAAAAAATGTATTGTAATTTTTTGCAACGAATGTAGATTATCAATCATGAGAATAACTTGGGGTGTATTCACGGTGGCATTATTATGCCTTCTAATAGTTTCAATCGAAGGATCACCGAGACATAACCGTAAGTTAATTAACTTGATGAACTTCCTACATTTAAAAGAAAAAATAATAATTACCAATAATAATTATTTATTAATTACACAACTATTTTATTATCATGGGAAAATTATTCACAACTCTCACACTTTAGTTAAAAGAAATTTCTTTTCAACATTGCAATTACAATATCAATTTTTTTTAAAAACATTTTAAAATATTGTTAAAAACAAATTTTTTTTTGCAAAAAAAATTTAAATAATTAAATTAAATTAATTAAATTTTAAATAATTAGTTTCATAGAAAAAAATTGTAATTGTTGAAAGTATTAGTATAATATCGTTTCATTGTTCAATGTAAACTTATAAATACTTTCGAGATATGACTTAATAAGTCCCCGTGTAGAAAAATTTCGGGGCAGTCTGGAGTCCAGTGATTGCCCCAACTAGACGCATCTGGACGGTCTAATCTAGACTGTCTAACTGTATGCTATATGGGATTTATTTGAACGGTCTAATCTAGACTGTCTAACTGTATGCTATATGGGACTTCATTGGCATCACTAGAATTCAAATTTTTTAAGTACAATCAAGAATTTAGTTCCCGATTTGTAGGTCTTCTTTGAATTTATACATGCACAATGGGTTGTCACTTCAAAATTGAATAAAATAATTTAGTCAATCTAAAGAATCGTTCAAAAATAAATATTGTAGATTTATATGAATTATTATAAATAAAAATAAAATTTAAATCTATACATTTAATGACCAATTTTACTTAGAAATTACAAAATTGAATTTTATTAGAGTTACGTTTACAATTTTCATTAATCACTTTAAACTTTAATTTGATATTTTATAAAGTTTGAATTTGGAATTAATTTAATTAAAAATTTTTAAAAACTTCGATTTCTGAATAATGTCTAATAATTCAAGTTTTCCTGAAATTAGATAAATTTTTTAACATATTGTATTTGATTAATTATTAAAAATAATTTATCTGTAGAACAATTTTAGTTAAAAGCACTATAAAAAATTGAGTGTTGGACAAGTTACAGATTATTGTAGAAATTCAATTATTTTCCAAACTTTTACCAAAATTCTTGACAAAATTCTAATTATTTTCTAAAATGTTCTTTAATTCAATGATTTTCAATATCTACTATTTTAATAAAATTAAAAAAAAATTCAATTATTATAAACGAAAATTTCCATAAAATGTAAGTAAAAATTTAATTACTTTCATAAATAAAAAACCTTTCACAAAATTTCAATAAGTATTTACAAATCTTTTATAAGTTTCTTCTTATAATAATTCAATTATTTTCATACATACCTAATAAAATTCTTATTATTTTTAATACAACTTTTATCGAATTCTTTAAAAAGTGTATAATTGTACTTAAGAATTATATACTTTAAAAAATTGTTGAATGATTATAATTTATTGTAGTAAGAATTAATTATTGCAATATTCATTTCTAATAATTTAAATAATTCAGGATTATTATGTGTAATAATTTTATTCATAGTTTTCACTTTGTCTTTATATAAGCAACAGAATATATGACACTGGCATAAATATAGATAATTAGAAGAATTATCACCCAGACTTCAGTGGCCGTGCGGTTTAAATGCGACGCGTTCGGTCGTCAAGGGGGTGGGGGACGTGAGTTCGATCCCACATGCGAGCGGATATTTTTCATTGTAAGTATTGTATAAATATAAAAATATATAAAGTATTATATAAAATAATAAAATTACTATATTTAATCTGTATAAGTGTTATAAATTAAAATTGTAAACATGTTTGTAAACAATGTCAAAAACCTGTTAAAGAATGGATTTAAAAAATATACCAATTAACGTAAATAGTTTTTTTTACTAAAATTATTTTTAAATATTACTATTTTAAATGATATTTAATGCTAGTGTAATATATTATTTATTTCAAAATATTATGATTATAATAATAATAAGTTATTGGCATTAAATATATACACAAATCTACATGAATAACAATAATATGTACTATTATTTTTAATAATTCATATATTCACATTACATTAAATAAACATAAGAAACGAGTAAATTTAGGTAAATTATTAAAAATTAAAAAACTGAAATATTGAAATCGAATCTCAAATTTTTAATATTAGCACTGCTCATTAGCCGCCTGATTAGCTCGTCCAGTCTGGACCAACGCGTGGTTCGAACGTCACTTATCTGATTAGCTCACGATCAGACAGTCTTTTCAGCGCCCGATTAGAGAATAGACTGTCTTTCTGGCAACACACTAGAACCCAACAATTTTTCTACACGGGTCAGGGAGTATCATTTTTCTGTGCAAAAAAAAGGTTTTTTAATTTATTATTACTATATTTATTGTATATATAAAATACGATATAACTTTGTAAAGAAAGGTCATATCTTGTGGTATTATTTCCATTGGTTAATACTAGTATTTAATTGATATTCACGATACTTTCAATTATCGCGTGATAAATTTTATTAATTGTAAACTATAAAGGAAGTTGTTAAACGAAAAAAAAATTGACATCAATTTATTTGCAAATTTAAAAACTGTTATTTTATTGTTATAAATGTGATTTAATGTAACACATCGCAGTGCATAGGAATTAAATATTCAGTTCCATTTTAACAGCAGAAAGAAAATATTTTACACTCTTCAATTTGTTTCTCCATCAGAAATAAAAAATAGGAAAAAAATTCCATTAAATTAAAAATTTATTTTAAAAACACCTCCGCTAATACTTTAAACAAAAATGCAAAAAACAATTAAAATTTTTTCTACTCTAGAAAAATATTCCCAATTTTTAAAATTTATTTATTCATTTTTCTCTGCATTATTAATTTTATTTTTTTAGTTTTCATTTCAATTTAAATTAAATAATTTATTTAGTTTTAAAAATAAATAATTTATTTAATTTTAAAATAAAACAACTTATTTAATTTTAAAATTAAAAAAATAAAAATATAATACTAAAAAAAGGAATAAATAAACAAATATAAAAAAATAGGAACATTTTTTGCAAAAAAAAAAATTTTATTTTTCAAATTTTTAAACCTTTAAATCAACGAGTCAAATATTACTTTAGGTATGTCAAAGAATCTTAGGACGAGCTCCTCCTTTATCATAATGGCAAAGGCCTTCAGGGTTTTCCCGTTACTTCTTTTCATTATGTTGACCTTTATATCTTTTTCTTTCCCACTGATGATATATTGTAAATATTATGTTTCACCTCCTTCACCTTCACGAGCATTCATTCCATATATATATTTTATTAAGAATAATAACCACAATTACAATTCCAATACTTCTTCTTAAAAAAAAAAATAGTTGAAAATATACGCGGCGCTAAATTGGAGGGGGAAATGAACTTCTATTGGTTCCCCACCACTTCTAACGAGCCGTGCGCGGCCGTACAATTCAGGCACAAAATTAACTAATTTTACTTCGATTTTTTATTTTATTTTGACTTCAAGTAAATATTAATAATGCAACTATTAACCTTGCTTATAAATAAATAAAAATAATATTTATAGACAAATATTGAAGTCAAAATGAAATAAAAAATAGAAGTGAAAATAGTTGATTTGCTCCAGAGTTGTATAGCTGAAATTTGAGACGTGCGTGCGCGGCAAGGCAGAAGTGGTGGGGAGCCAATCGGAGTTTATTGTCCCCTCCACTTTAGGGCCGCACATATTCCAAACTGTTTTTTTTTTTTTTAATTTTTTCTCTTACAATGAAGTATTGGAATTTTAATCACAGTCAATATTCTTAAAACAATATTAAATCGAATTAATGTTTATTAAAAAAATAAAAAAAATGGAAAAAAATTATCTTAAACATTTTTTTTAAATTCGTCGATAAGTTGATTTTTCCAATTTTTGCTCCTCACTTGGGTTTAATAATCATATTAGAATAATTTTCTGCACTTTAGAAGCAGATGCAACGCATTATTATTGTGCTGATGGAGATCCTTTCAGCAATAATTGCCGATCGGGATGGAACACACCACCACCTCAAACTAGAACTCCACAATTAACGTATCATCAATGCAAATTTACTGACGGAGTAGGATGTCAAACTGGTTGGCATAAAAGATGAAAAAAAAACAAATTTTTTTCCTAATATTCCAATTTCGCTTCACTAAAACAAAATATTAATTTTCTTCACAAAAAAAAAAATAACGCACCAACTAATATAAATTCTTCTCTTTTTTTTCTTAATTATACTTTACTGATGAAAAATAAAAATTTTCTCGCAATATACACAAATGTTTTCTCTCTCGCAATTCTTTGTTTACCCGTAGCATTATTGAGGAGAAAAAAAAGTTTGATAATATTCATCAACAATTATTATTGATAACAAAATTGCTTACGTCATTTGAAAATATTTCACAAATATCCTCTTGTATCAATTAAAATTAAGTATGAACCGAAAAAAGAATTTGAAAAATATTTCCGTAATTTTGAAAGTTCTAGTGAAAGAAATTGTGGACATAATAATTAATACAATAATAATAATAATAATAACAGAAATAATAATAATAATAACATTGTAATTATTAAAATTAATATAGATTTTATTTTTTATTATTATCTATTGTATTAACAATAAAAAGAACACCATGATGCAATAACTGACTCTATTCGGCAGATTTTCCACTTCCGACTACAAAAAAATATTAATAATAATAAAATGACTATATTTAATAATAGAAAAAAAATTAATAGAACAATTAATAAGCACAGTAAACACAATAAATTTACAAATTTATTAATGGGGTGTTAAAAATAGTAAATTAAAAAAAAATTATAATTTTCGATCAATGTACACCCACGCAGAAAAATTATTACAAATACTGTCACGCACGAAGTGCAGACTTATCGGTTCATCGAGCGCATGCTAGCAGTGAATTGCGTAAGTAACTGTTATTTCGTTCAACGATCACTTTACATTGACACGACAAAATGCTAATAATTCCGAAACTTATAATTCACTAAGGATAAATTGGCGCTTTTGCAAATGTTACAGATTTACGGAGAATTTATAAATAGAACTTCTTCTCGAGTGTCGAGAAAAATAGGGTAAAAAAACAACAAATACTAATCAACCGATTACAATCATTTTGAATAAAATTTTTATTTTATTATGTTAAAAATAAATACTTTAAACAAATTTAGAAATAATTAATCAAATACAATTACAACAATAATAATAATTATTATTAATGAATAATTATTGAATATAAATAAAATAATTACTCATAATTACTTTATTGCTTATGTATTATTGACTATTTAATTATTTATTGTACCAAAAATAAAAACTTTTAATTAATTTACGAAACAGTTAAACTTTAAAAAAAAACTATAAAAAGAAAAACTCTGGATACAATAACTGACTTCATTCGGCTTTTACAGGTTGACTGTAATATTAATATTCGATGCATCGAAGCCGAACATAGTCAGTTATTGCATCAGGGTCTTCTATATTTATTGTTAATGCGATAGATAATAATAAAACATATAGTCAATATTAATAGTAATAATATTATTAGTATTATAATTAATAAAATTTTTATTTTATTAATTCATTAATTACTAAGTAATTTTAATCATATTTCGTTTCTCGTTTCATTCAATTTAATTATTTTTTTGATATTTGTCTTATAAAAAATTATATTTCCACATAAATAATTTAATTTTGGTAACAATTAATTTTTATCTTCCTAATTTGTTTTCTTGTTTTTTGGACAATGTATCAAAAGGATTATTAAAGGTTAATGTCTTGTCATTCACGATAAGTTAAAATCTTCAAACGAGCATAATTTATTCTACAAAATGTTGTTTAAGATAAAATATGAAAAAAATTTTTTAATACTGTTAATTATTATTCACGCAAATTAGTGAGAAAATTTTAATTAAAATTGTTTTTAAAAACATTTTGTTGTTTGAATAATATTACAATATTGTAAGTAGAATTTTTTTTTAATATTAAACAATAAAAATAAATAATAAAAATTTTTGTTTCATATTTAGAATATTCCAGAAAAAAATAACGAAAAATAAGGAACGGATACGTGAAATATTTGAGTAATTTAATTGAATCTAATTTCTTGTTTAAGATAATTAAAGTACAAATGAATTTTGCATATTTTGAAGGCATTTCTCAAAAGACAAATTCAATTACACAGACTTTTGTTTAAAGAGAAAATTTCATTTGCGGGTTCACTTTTGATAACATTTAAAATTGTTGACCGTGACAGAAGTCAGATATTTCCCTTTCGTTGTAAAAAAAAAAAAAATTCCTGTTTAAAAATAATCCAAATTAGGAAATCAGTAAACAATTAAACAGTAAAAAAAAGATTAAATTATTCATATGAAGTTTCAGTAAAATTGATACATTGTCAGTCAATTAATTAAACTTTATAATTATTATTTAGACTATTAAAAAATATCAAAAAAAAAAAATACTATCTGCATTTTAATAAAGAATCCTTTTTGTTTCAAGAAAGTTGCGTATATCTCTTTAACATCTCTTTTTTCATACTTTCGTTTAAAAGTAGAACACTTTTTTTTTGCAAGGAGTAGATCAAGATGAGAAGAAAGGAACAAAAGCTTCACCCACTCACAATTGTTAGAAAGCTTTCAATTTTAGTCGAGAAATAAAATGAGAATAGATTATTCTCTCTTTTTTTCTTTATTGAAAATTCAGAAAAAAAAATTCTAAAGTCTGCTCTCGTTAATAATCATTTTCTTTTATCTACAAAAGAGAAAAAATTCCAAAGTACAAAAAAAACAAAAGAGAAATGTAAATACATTAATTATAATTATTTTTGTTAATTAATTATAATAATTAATAAAAAAAAAATTATTAAAAATTTATTTATTCGATTTAAATTTTAATGATCGGAAAATAAATGAACTGTAAATGTCTTGAATAATAATTAAATATGAATTATTTATGTAAATGGTAAGTCAAGAAATAAGTCATGTAATAGTAACGTAAAGTGTCAATAACATCTTGTTTAGTCATCGAACTCAAATTACAAGCCAAAGTCCTTGTGACAAATATTCGACTACATAATTTAATTAAATAATCCTTTTACAACCATTATATTTGTATATTACTATTATTATCATCATTATTATTATTATCATTATTATTATTATTATTCTGTATACAAAATGAAATAAATTTTGTATTGTATCAAAAAATGACATGAATATAAAACAAAAAAGTACGAAAATAACTATGGAAAATATTTTCAGATTATCCACATTTTGGCGTGTGTTAAAAAATATTCAATTGAGAAAAAAAATTATTCTCAACGGGAAATAAAAATATTTTAACAAAATAAATAGAATGAATTATTTTTTTTAGAGCAAAAAAATAAATTACACCTGCTTCTGTTTTGTAAACAAAGCAATTTATCTCTGATTGGAAAATAAAAATTAGTTTTCAGTTCAAAAATTATTTCCACATTATTCGTATACAGAAAATTAGAAAAATGAACGTTTAAAAAATAAAAAAATAAAAATTTATGTAAATAAAAAAATTTTTTATAAATAAATAAACAAGGAGAAAAAATTTATATAAATAAAATTTTTTTTTAAATTTGTATAATTAAAAAGTGTTGTATTCCAATAGTATAATTACAAACGTAATGATAATTTTCGTACACCCACTTATTTTAAATAACTAGCGTGTAAATGCTTTATATTCATTTGAACTATAATTTAATTGCTAACGCCACATGATAAACGGATATTACTTGTTACGAAGGTAAATCGCAGACTACTTATTAGTTTTGTCACTAACATGACTTCGATATATCGAATATTTAATTTCAAAGTGTAAAATCAACTCTAATCATAGTCGCTGTTTTATATTGCAATTTTTAATTCCTTCTCTTTTTTAAATCAGAACATTATTTGCATATTCTTTTTAAACATTTTCTTTAGTACATTATTTATTTAAATTATTATTTTAATATCTCATATATATTGCAATTTGCAAATTTAGATTTCCATGAAGTAAGTGAAACTAGTCAATATTAATAAAAAATAATATTTAAAAAAATTTTATTATTATTATTTTTATTATTATTATTAATACTAATAATAATTATTATTACAATTCAAGAAACATTAATTATATTTTAATTTTATTTACGTTTCAAAACGTCGTATTAAATTAAAAAATTAAAAAAAGACAGTAGAGAACATGTGCGGCACTTGAAAGGTGGAGGGGGCATGACACTGATTGGTTCCCCACCATTTGTGACACTCTGCGCACGCAGTTTACTACTCTCGGCCTTACATCTACTACGGTTTAAACAACAAAATTGTTGTTCTGACAGTCGGCTGAGCCAAAAGTCATTTAAGAAGAAGAAGAAGAAGTAAACAACAAAAAATGTCGCAATGATAATAATAATAATAGTAATAAGAATAATAATAAACAAAATAATAATAAATTATTGTTTTTTTAAATAGAATAAAGTGAATGTGTGAAAGAGAGAGCAGAAGAAAATTTACGTATCTTTCGTGAATCATCCTATTGTTTAAATTTTTACCATTTTCATTATTTTACAAATGTTAAACATTTAATTTACAAATTTAATAAACTTCCGTAATATGATTTGTAAATAATAAGTTCAAAAATACTATAATACACTAATTTCCGGATTAACTTTGCGATGTTCTTTTTAAACGTTTTACAATCGTGCATTTATTGCAGGCAAAAAAATAAATAACGAATAATAAAATATTTTTACAAGGCAAAATGCGGAATAAAATAATTAAGGAATTTATTTTTAAAATATTATTTCTAAATTTTAAATATATGTGAATAAAAATTTATAAACAGAAAAAAACGAGTAACATCAGATGAATGACTATGGTTAAAAAAATATTTTATTTCAAGATAGAAAATAGTTTTAATCTAATAAAATTGAAAATTTCTTATCTTTAATGAAAAAAATATTTAAGATACTATTAAATACATTGATTATTTAATATTTTTAGGCAAAATAATTTTTAAATTAGTTAATAATTGTTAAAGAAAATTATTTGTAAATTAATTGTTAAAGAATGTATAATAAGTAAAATACTAAATCGAAATTTAATAAAAGAATATTGAATTTAATCAGTCTAAAAAGGGAAGTACTAAACTGATTATAGTGATGGTGAATGAAGAAAAAATACGGGCGAGCCCTATACATTTAATTATTTCTGATTATTTGTGTCGTTACCCTTGTAAACTTATCTTATCGGAAAAATGATAAGTGAATGACAAACAACTACAACAGTTTTGTTACGTTAAATAACAAGTAATAGTTTAACAAAGTGGTTAACAATAATGCACGCGTCACCTTTCCGTTTATTAAAATATATTCAGTACTTCATTACCCACAATATTGTGCAATATTTCTTTCTCAGCCACAATGTAAATTTTTTTAAAGGAAATAATAAGTTCACATTTAATGACAATAACAAATTTTTATACCTAATTTTTCCATCGTTTACAATTATTATGATATATATTTTTTAATTACTAGTAGATTCAATATTTTATTATTTTTATATTTATTACAATTATTTCTATTATTTAATTATTCTTATATTAGTTATCACAATTATTTTTAATATTATTATTTTTTCTTATTTGTTTATTGAGCAAGCATTTATTTTAATTTTATTTACGATTCAAGAAGTCGTGTTAGATTAAAAGAATAAAAAATAGTAGAGAATATGTACGGCACTTGTAAGGTGGAGGGGGTATGACATTGATTGGTTCCCCACCACTTGTGACACTCTGCGCACGCACTTCGGCTTTCCAAGGTTTAAACATTAAATTTTTCATCATAATTTTGCCTTTTGCTATGTTATTATTATTTTACGATAGTGTTTGTCAATTTATTCTAAACAAAATTTTGACATTTAATTGAAAAAAAATGTCAATCGTTGACATTTAATGGCATTTTAATTAAAATGTAAGTTTCATTGAAAAAAAAGAAGATTTTCTACTTTCCATAAATTAACCCATTAGAGAGCAGTGAAATTATTACGGCATATCGACATGAAAATTCTAAAAGCCCTGAAGCTATAAATTTTAATTAATCTTCAAAATGTAAATGACCCTAGAAACTATATTTAAAGTACGCTTTATATTGAGGCTAAAAAACCCTTACCACACACAATGAATAGTGAAAGGAAAATTTTATATCTCGATAAATCTATGAAAAGGGTTTTTTTTTATCGTAGTTCGACGACTTTTCTCTCTTTTTTTCTTGAAAAATAAACGAAGCGTTTATACCTTAGGGAGATGAAAATTGAAGAGAGCTTTATATATTAAGAGAGAAACAGTAGCAATGGTAGATATAGGAAACATTATATTCGTATATTCCTGTTCATAGAGTTTTTCCGGTTTCGATCGTAAGGCGACACCAGGGCGCCCTCACCAACTTCACCAGCTTTAGTTGGTGAGCAACAGGGTGCAAAATATCTGGGTCATTTGGTTGCCTGGCAACCAGACTTAAGTTCTTCCCACGCCTCATCTTTAGATGCTTTAAAAGCATTATATATGAATTGCTGATCAAAATACAACTATTATAATAAAACGGATTTAATTTCATTCCCTCATTCTTCGATAAAGGGGGAAAAAATTTTATTTTCCCCAAAAAAATATGTTTACACACCTAATATTTTAAAAAGCAAACAATTCTGCTAAATCAAATTTTAAATTTTCTCTAAATAGAGTAAATTTTTTTCTCCTAAATACTAATATCAAAAAAAATTTTTTTACACATAAGGAAATAAATGTCGAATTCGAATTTAATAGTTTCGTAATAATAGGTAACTAGAATGTACAAATCTAGAGTAAAATTACAATATGTGTATCCGCAAAAGGGTGATGTTGATTTATGTGCAAATGAAAATAGACACGATGACAAATGTATTTATTGGAATAATGATGCGGGCATCAGGGAAATCAGAAAAAAAAATCTCGCCATTATGCGACACAATGCCTATGTCGCAATTTTAGATGAAAGCATTTATAGAAAAAAAAACTATCTACTCTACTAATAATATTATAATAAAAAAATCATTTTGAAAAAAAAGTTTTGAACGCCTAGAATCTATTTTCAAAAAATTACAAACACATCTAGTCCTCTACTAATTTACCGCCAATTTGCAATTTCATTTCAAAAAATAAAAAACTATTTCAAAATAAGATACAATTTCAAAATAAAAAACAATTTCATAATATAATACAATTTAAAAATACACAAATTCTAAAGAATTTGAAAATAAATGAATAAAAAACAATTTAAAAATAAAAGAACAGAAAACAATTTCAAAATAAAACTATTAATGAAATGAAAATAAAATCAATTAAAAAATTAAAATTAAAAAAATATTTCAAATAACTCATTTTTCACGTACTGTTTAATTTAGAAAAACCTATAATGAAAAAAAATATATCAATTTTATTACGAATTTTTTACACCCACAATTTCAAAGAGACGTATATATGCAATACTTAATTACGTGTAATCATAAAAAAACGACGTAATATAAATGCGAAGCCACTTCCAAATATCACAAGCCGGAAGTAGAGGAAAATGCAAAGTAATAAAAAAAGTCATCAAAATGTAAACACAATAGCCAGATAATAAAAAATTAATTAATGCCCATATATACATATCGTTCATTTAAATACTCGTGTCGCTTTTGAAAATTTTAATTAAAACAGTTTTTTTTCAATGCAGAGAAAAAAATATTAGCCTCTAACAAAGTGACAATATATTATTAATAATCGAAAATTTGTGCCACTCTGCGTTGGCAATATTGTTTTAAAAAAGGGTCTAATAATAAATTTTACGTTAAAAATTAAAAAAACAAATTTTTTTTACCAATTTGTTATAAACAAATTAAGAAAAATTGATTTTAATAAAAAACTGATAGCACCATTTGATTCTACGCGAAAAACTACTACGAGAACATAAATTACACAAGTTTTCAAAAAACAGTTTTTCTTTATTTGTTTATAACAAATTGTTTTAAAAGAAATGTTATCAAAATTTTTAACGTCATGTAATATATGTTTTCCTAGTAGTTTTTCGCGTTGAATGGAATTTGCTTTTTATGAAAATGAAGTTTTTTTAATTTGTTTATAACAAATTGTCTGACAAAATTTTAACAATTTTTTTAACGTCATGTAATATATGTTCTCATAGTAGTTTTTTATATAAAATAGATTGGTGCTACTTGCTTTTATAAAAATGAAGTCTTTTTAATTTGTTTATAACAAATTGTTTAAAAAAAAATTTTTTTCAACAAAATTTTTAAAGTCATGTAATATATGTTCTCATAGTAGTTTTTCACGTAGAATGGAATGGTGCTCTTTGTTTTTTTATAAAAATGGAGTTTTTTCAATTATTTAAAAATTGTTATTTTGTTTTATTATTTTACAAATTGTTTAAACAAAATTTCAACAAAATTTTTAACATCATGTAATATATGTTCTCGTAGTAGTTTTACGCGTAGAATCGAGTGGTGCTACTTGTTTTTTATAAAAATGATTTTTATGTCATTTGTTTATAACAAATTGTTAAAAAAAAAAGTTTTTAAGAAAATTTTTAACAACATATAATATATGTACATCATGTCATGTAATATATGTTCTAGTACTAGTTTTTCGCGTAAAATCGAATAACGCTATTTGTTTTTTACAAAAATAAAGTTTTTTCATTTGTTTATAACAAATTGATTTAAAAAAAAAATTGTCAACAAATTTTTTAACATCATGCATTATATGTTCTCGTAGTAATTTTTCGCGTAGAATCGAATAGTGCTTCTTGTTTCTTATAAAAATAAATTTTTTTTCCACTTGTTTATAACAAATTTAAAAATATTTGTAAAAAAAATTTTTTTTACTATTATTTTATTATTTGTTATCATTCCCGTGATTATTATACAACATTAAAGTGTCCATCTAAATATTTTCTTTTGTTTGAGATTAATTTTAAAAAAGAAAGTCATATCGGTTATATTTGAATCAGAAAGCAACGTCCTTGCCTGACACACATTAAAGATCGATATTGTTTCTTCAATAATTAAGTGTATCTTGTGGGATTTACGCAGCTATGTCACATGTTAATATTACCTTTGAATTTGTAGCAAAGCTAAAGAAGGTATATAAGAATTCTCAACTACTGAGAATCATCAAAATAATAACTCTCAATCGACCGTTCTCTCTACGCGGCAGGAAAATCGGTTTTAAAGAAAAAAAGAAGTTAAAACTTTTTTTTTCTCCTCAAGGTTTCAATAAATGTACAATTTCTTTTTACACTCAAATATGCAGATATGCGCAAAACTTTATTTCCAAAAAGAAATATGCATTTTCGCAAAATATTCTTAGACGCACAAAAAGAGGTCAAAGAAAATTTTATTTTATTTCTATTCATGTCGAAAAATATACATTTTTCCTTTTACAATATCGATTTTCGGAATTGATTGTACAATTAAAAAAAAATTATAATTACCTCCAAAAATATTAGTTTTTAAAAATAATAAATAAATTTAAAAAACCCCAATTTAATAAACATAATACAAACATTATTTTAAATTCTAAATTTTAATATAATATGAAATATTTATTACAAAAATTGGATTCGAATTTTGTTTGTTTTTTCGAAAAAAGTTACTTTTAAATAAAAAAGTTTTCTTTTTCGAAAAAAGAATGTTGGAATTGAAGTGTTTTAAATTTTTTTTACATTGCTGACATTGTTGAGCATAGATAATTATCCTTAAAAGTCATTAATTTACCGGGTATTTCTCTTTTTTTTTTGTTTTTCTTAAGTACATGTTTGGACAGTTTGAGTTCTAATGAATCAATTTGGGAATTAATTCTAGAACACAGTATAGGAGAGAATTAATTGCAACTACAACTCCGTTAAGGGGAAATGTCATGTGTCATACAACTAGATTCGTACGTATTCGATTCAAAATAAAGTCAGCGTACGTTTAGTCAGGAATTTTTGATGTCTAGCCAAAAATCGATAGGGGCGCTCAGCACGTGATCTCATCTCTATGAACAAATCGCATTCAAAATATTACAAAGAGATGAACCAAAATTGCAACATTTTTATTTTCACAATCAAAATTATTCGCCACCCAACAATTTTTCTTGCTTACAAATATTTAATTTTTCAATTTTATCAAAATATGTATAATTTATTACTAAAAATAATCCACATAGTATATGTAATAAAAAAAAAGTAGTAAAAAAAATTGCAAAATACTAATTTAAAAATTTTTTCCTAATTCCAAAAATACCAAGGAAATAATTTTTACAATTTTATCTAAAATTTTTTAACTAAATGTCAGAAACATTTTTAAATTTAAGAAAAAAACCCCATTTTAATAAGCATAATACAAAAATTATTTTTAATTAACTGACGAAAACTAGTCGTGTCTAAATGTACGGAAATTCTGACAAATTGCCAACACAGTTCATTATACTAACCACGGCCTTAGGGGAGAAAAAAAATTTCCATCTATAATTTGCCTTGTGAATCTCTATAATATACTTGATTTAAAAAAAAAAGAAGAAAAAAAACGTTTTTTGCAAAAACAACTTTTTTTTTTAATGCAAGGTCAAAACTAGAACTGAAAAGGTGAAACTAGTTCTCAATTTCAGAGCAGTAATTAAAGCTATTTTTAAGCACACTAATGATTCTTCTCCAAAGTGGTTAAAATAATTTTCTCAACTAACAACAATCATCTAATCACTCTTGTATTTTTGTTGTGGATTTATAAATTATTTTTTACTAGACAAAATTTTTTTTTTCACAATAATAATTTTTGAAAAACTTCAGTCTCCCCTTAATGTTGTGATTAAATAGATGAGAAAACATTTCAACTCCGCGATAATGATCGTATCTTAAGGCTATGATTTAAGAAAAGAGTGTGACGTCATAAACTGACGAAAAAAACAGATTACTATGTTCTCAATAAATGTAGCTTATGACGTATTTAAATTAAAATTTTTTATTTATAAAATCAGTTATTCAAAATGATTATAAAAGAGCTGGAAAAAAAGTGGTTGACGAAATTTCATGGTAACCAGCCTAGGGGACTGACATGTAAATATTTTAACTTTATGGCTGGTTGAATCGCGTCCAGTCGAGCCATCCGGTTGCGAAGGTCATTTGCTCCTGTTTTTTTTTAATTTGCCAAACAATGAGCGCGACGACAACCAACCACAAATGAGAAATTTCTTCTTATTATAATGATTGAAATATTTATTATTTAAATAAAAATGATAATACTTGTAAATATTAACCACTTCATTAGATTTTTTTATAGTGGCAATACTTTGGCAATACGGAGTTAATATGATGGCTATTTAGTGGCAATTTTGTGTCAATATATAGTGCCAATACAGTGTCAACAAGAAAAATAGCAAAATAATGATAATAAATTTTAAAAAGTATCAAAAAATAGTTTTTATATTAATAAATTGAATTCCTGCAACGAATTTTTTTGTTTAGAATTTAAATATTTATCAAAATAATTGAATTTTTGCGAAAAATATTAAAAATCATTGGAATGCGAAAATTTTTTTAAAATAACTAAATTTTACAAAAAATTTCATTAACTTTTTTGACAATAATTAAATGTCTGTATGATATTTTATTACATTTTTATAAAAAAAATTATTCAATTCCCATAAAAAGCATATTATTATTTATGAAAATAATTGAATTCTTGCGAACGATCTTATTTAATTTTTTTTTAAATAATTGAATTTCCAAGAAGAAAATTAATTTAAAAAATAATT
The DNA here is from genome assembly GCA_032872475.1 of Leptopilina myrica (nomen nudum). NCBI lineage: Eukaryota > Metazoa > Arthropoda > Insecta > Hymenoptera > Figitidae > Leptopilina > Leptopilina myrica (nomen nudum). Next base: position 36,104,205 of record CM065461.1, read on the forward strand.
AAATTCATGAGAAAAATTTTATTATTTATAAAAATAATTGAATTTTGCAAACAATTTTATTAATATGACTCGCAAAATAATTGAATTCCTGAGAAGAATTTTATTATTTATAAAAATAATTGAATTTTGCAAACAATCATATTAAAATGCCTTAAAATAATTGAATTCTCGTGAAGAATTTTATTAAAATCTAAAATAATAATTAAATTATTTTTTTTAAAAATTAATTATATTTGTACTTAAAATAACTAATTTCTTTCGAACAATTTTATTTAAATATTTGAAAGTAATTGAATTCCCATGAAAAATTTTAATGTTTTTGTAAATAATTGAATTCTTCCAAAGAGTTTAAAAAAATAAAAATACTAGATATTGAAAATAATTGATTTTCAAATACTTTTTGATAATAATTGAATCGCTTTAAAGAATTTGATTATAATTTTTGAAAACTCTCTAAAAAAACAAAAAGAGTTTGAAATTTAAAAAAAGTACCTAAATAATAGCATAACGTTAAAAAAGTTATAATTTTTTTTCTTTTTATACGCATATTTTTCGTTTTCGGAATCAATGTAAATATTAAAGGAAAAAATACCAAATTAACCCTGGAAAACAACCTATTTTCCATTTTAGAAAACTTTTAAAAATCAATAACTCTAAGAAGGAAATCTTTAAAGAATCTTTCAGAACTATAATTATATTTGCCGAAAGTCTATTCTCGAAAGTCATGAATACTTTATACCTCGACTACAATACCTAATCGAGAACGTTCCATACTGAACTTTCGAGAAGGAGAAGAACGATTTTTCCCCTCAATAAAATATTCAAAAGTAAAAAGCGATTTTCTCAAAAAAAGTTCTAATCTCTAATAATGTAATTATCAAAAATTGAAATGTGGAATATAAAATTTTTTAAAAATTTTAAATAAGAAAACTTTTTATCGAAAATAAGAAAACTTTCGAAAGTTAAAAAATATATTTTTTTTCCATCAAGATGAAAGAATATTTATTTCAACTAAAAATCAAGAGAAATAATTATCGTCTAAAGTAATCAAAGAACGGTAATATTTTCTAAATAACGCAAACATAAATACATTTCAACGATCGAGAAAGTTCTTCAAAGATCTAGAAAGTACTTCAATAATCGTGAGGGTTCTTCGTTAAAAATTCCAAAATATTCTTATCAAAGATGTAAAGTTTGCCTCTTATTGGCAAAATATCCCCCCCTTTAAACAAAATCAACATTATTAATTAAAGAACAATTTTTTTCTACAAAATAAAAAATAACTATATTATTTCGAAAATCTACAGTATGGATAGTAAAACGTTCATCAACGTATAATTACAAAAAAAAATTTTTTAATAAACATTCTCATACAAAAATTGTATATTTGTAATTATATTTCTGTACCTAATTCCAGGGCAATTTAAAAAAATCAATGACCTCTTTTATCGAAAATTTCTAAAGCTAGAATAAATGATTAACAAAAACATCAATAAAATGGGGATGGTAATGTCCCCTTTAAGTATATATAAATTATAAATGAACTGAATACATTAAAATCACTCACAGATAACTGTTGGTCAAATAAATCCTTGAAAGATTTTTCTACTCTGCCAATTACATTAACTTTCTTTATGGACACAATTTTTTTTCAACGCTCTACTTCTTTTCGGATAAAAGAAGAAAAATGACTCTTGATTTTTTTTAAGGGGAAAGGGGAATAAAATAAATAAAATAAAACAAAACTATTGAATAGGATTAATAAAAATATCATTATGTACTGAAATCTCATACACTGAAAAAAAAATTTATCTGATTCAAATAACCGATTACTTGTCTATTATCAAATAAATATTTACTTGAATCAACTAATTTTTATTTGAATCAAATAATTTTTATTAGAATCAAATAATTACGTCCAAATTAATAATATTTTTACGTCCCTCGACCCTAAATATTCCCCACTAATAAAATAAAAACCTACACCAATGATTCTTATTAGGGTTGAGATTAATACAAATAATATAAACTGCGACGCGTGCCAAAAGGCACGTACTCCCTTTCACCGCAACAAATTTAACTTCGCAGTTAATAAAATCGACCTAAAATGAAAAAAACACCCAACAAAAATAACCCCAAGTATATCTAAAAATATTTTTCACACGCATTTAAGTAAAACATCTGTCTGCAGAAGCACAAACAATACTTCTAACACAAAAAGAAAAAAAAACTAGAAAAATAATTTTAAACCCCAAAATAAAATAAAAAAAAACAGTACCAAACCCTGACCACCTTCACATTAAAAACTTTGAGACAAAAAAAATAAGATAAATATTCATATTATTACCATTACTTAATCCCCCAAGAAATCCTCATAATTACCACAATCATCATAATCCAGTATTTTATCACCTGCAAATAATCTTCTCATTAATTATATCAGTAATTAAAAAAAAAAAAAAAAAAAAAAAAAACTGCTACCTACATTGTCAATATTGAAGCTATATTAACAGCCTCCATGTACCTTCCTTTAATCCGGTTTTGTGATAAAATTGTTTCTATCGCTTCAAAAATTTCCGGCTTCTTCCATAATTTATCAACATATATGCTGTAAAGCCGATATAATCAACAGCTTATGAAAGCAAAAAAAAAAAAAAAAAAAAAAAGATCCGGTATTTCAGTGAAATAGACATTTATAGGTCCTCCCCCCTCCTTCTCAATACTTTACCCCCCCACTCTCTTATATACGACTCCTCAATTCCGACGTTGCCAAATCGATGAAATGCAATACAATACAACGTAATGAAACGTTGCCTAGAAAATCGGTCAAAAAGGTAAACATACATAAGGTAAAAGTCGTTTTTAGGTCAGAATTTAGATCAATAATTGTTAATAGGGTAACAATTGAACTGTATTTTATGTAACAAGGGAACAAAGACAGTCATTAATTTATACTGTCATTTTTGTAGGTCTAACAAATACAGGTATTAATTTTAGGTCCAAAAAATTAATTTTCAAATAGTCAAAAGTCAAATCACTTGAAAATTTAGGTCAAAACATATTTTTTCCCAACTTTCGGAAACTGTGAACAGAGTTTATTGATGAAAAACATGATTTTAAAGAAATTATTTTGACCTTAAAGTCTCGAGCAAAAGAAGGTCAATAAGCAAACAAAATCTAAATTAATCTCGACCATATGATCAGGTCAATGAACTAGAATAACAAATTTTTAGGTCCATTCAAAGGTCAATATAAACCAAAACTTTCAGTCAGATCAATATTATTCAAAGCAGGTCAACATTCTGTCATTCTAAACCTATTGAATAAAAATAATTTTAGTTCAATTCAAAATTGGAATAATTTATTGATTAACAATAATAATAATAATAATAAATTAACAAATTAATTAATTAATAATTATTGACCAAGTTATTAACAAGATTTTGACCTTCGAAATTATTCGAAATTCTAAAATGAAAATTTTTGCTCAAAAAACAACTTTTAAAAACTCCTAACATTTATTGCAACAAAATTGATATTAAACAAAATTATTAGCATTAGTTATGTGTAAATTAATTGAAATGTCCAGAGTTCGAGGTAGAATTGTAGGTCAATAGAAATTTGTCAAAGTAAGTATTGACCTTCAAAATGTTTATCCTAAAAACGCAGGTCAAAACATAACCATACAGATTAGATGAAAGTTCTAGAACTTTCTCTGCTTCTTGGGGTAGAATTCAGGTCCAAATATTTAGGTCAATAAATTTTTTTAAATCGATTAAAGAAAAAGAGAAAAGTAAACTATATAATCATAAAATTTAGGTCAATTTCAGAGGTCAAAATAATTTTTAAACTTAGCACCAACTACAGCAGAAGAAGAATTCTATTTATTCAAGTTTTCGTCGCAATATCGTGATAGAATTTAGGTCAAAATTCAGGTCAACAGGAATTTATCATGTTTACATTAGACCTTAAAATTTTAAACAGTCAAAAAGACAAACATAGTCACACATTTTAGAACAGGTCACTTACAAAACATAAAATTTAGGAAACATAAAACATAAAATTTAGGTCCAGTCAGAGGTCAACATAACTTTAAATCTTAGCAAGAGATGAAGAAAGAAAAGGTCGAGTAAGTCGATTCAGGTCCATTAAACCATCATTTTTAAATTTAGGTCCAGTCCAAAGGTCAACATAACCTTAAAGCTTAGCTCATAGAAAAATTATCAAGAGGCAAAAATTGAAAAGTAATTCTAGGTCAATTAAATAATCATAATTGTCAAAATTTAGGTCCAGAGGATAACATGACCTTAAAGGGTAACCAGAGTTGACCTCTGGACTTTGCCTAAATTAAATAATCATAAAATTTACGTCCAGAGGAAAACATAGTTTTAAAGTTAAATTTAGAACCTAAATTTTACTAAATTAACCTAAACTTAATAACCTTAAAGGGATACATCCAGTTAGACAACCAAAAAAGTCAATATTTTTAAGAATTTTTTTTTTAAACTTTGCAGTCTTTCCCTCTCGACTGGACCTAAATTTTACGACCATTGTTATTGAAGCTCATGCAGAAAACAGGTCAAGAGTCAAAAATAGGTCAAAACAGTCCCTCAATTCAAAAACTAACCAAAACAAAATTTTGACACAATGTCCAGTAAATTACAGAAGCCCACAAATCGCAGGTCATGGCACCTGAAAATTTAGGTCAAAAGCTAAATTTTCAAAACAAATTGGAATCTTCTTTTAACAACAAAATAAGTAGGGAAAAATCTCTAAATAAAAAAAAGATTAAATTACATTTTTTTGAAAATTAATTCAAGGAGAAAGGGGGGGTGGGAGAAGTATTATCCTTATTCCTTGCCTCCCGCGACGAAGAGAGGCAGAGGGAGAATAAAAAGATGGTGTGTGTCTGTGTGTGGGTGGGGGGGATTGTGACGTAGTCAGTGGGAGATGACGCGGTTTTAACATCTAAAGGGTGGTGAGAAAGAAAGAATATAAATGTATCTGGGTGTATGTGTGTGTGTGTGTGTAATGCAAATATAGTGGGGGAAAGGAAACCAATGTGTGCGCAGTGCGCCGTGTTGAACGTTGTTTGCGCTGTCAGGTGTCAGTGTCAGTTGGTTCGCCACGGCGACTTGGTGCGCCGTTGATGTGTAACTAACTACGCCTCGCAACATATTTTTGGATTTAAACAAAAATAAACCCCTTATCGTTGGTGAATAATTTATTTCCAAAAAAAAAAAACCCCCCGAAATAGTAAATTAAAAAAAAGAAAAAAAAACGTTCTTAAAACACAATCCTAAAATCAAAGTGTGGTTTTAAGAGAAAAAAAAAATAAATACTTGCCGGACCTGCCGGCCGGCAGAACATAATATTTTTCTTTTTTATTTTTGTGATATTTGTGACATTGCACAAAAAGAAAAATTGGACGAGTGCAAAGTAGAAAAAAAAAAAGAAAGAAGAATTTTAGCGTCACACATTGCGTCTCTTTTTACAGTGAACGCGAGAAGTGAAGTTGTTTTCTTTTGAAACTGAAAGGTGTAAAAAAAAAATAAAGAAAAAGTGGCACGTGTGTGCTACTAATTATTAATTTAAAAAAAAAAAATTTCGAGAAGAAAAGGACGAATTCCAAATCGCCCATCTGCTTTATCGACCAGTGCCACAACTTTCTCACGAGTTTCAGTGAATACTACCCTTAAACAAGCAGAAAACGTACAACAACGTAAGTATATTTAATTTTTGCAAAAAAAAAACGTCTAACATAAACCCTAGGGAAATATAATCGAAACTATTCTTTTCGATCAAACGAAATCTCGTATTTACTTTTTCCCCCCAAAAGAAAGAGTTTCTAGTGAATATAAAATCAAAATTCAGAATTAAATTTTCACTAAATTGTCCAAAAGCTTACTTAGATTTTAGATCAAAAACAAAGAATTCATGGAAAAAAAATAATCTTTTTGTAAACAAATTTTTTACTTAAAAAAAGAAAAAACCTTTGGGCGAAAATAATAAATTTTCTTCCCCGAAAAAGAAAAAAATTTCCCATGTGCATTGAGAGCACAATTTTTATTGGTAGCAGAGAAAAATCGTATTATACACACAAGTATTACGTCGGTACGTCGACCGAATAGTCTCGCTCGCGTTCTTTCTAGAAACTGCGCACGCGTCCTCATTGCCGTTTTCTTCGACACAATCCTTTTCTTTTTTGCCGCGCAATTTCTCGAGGGCTTACTTTTTTTTCTCCACTTTATTTCATTCTCATTTCTTCTCCCTCGATAAGAGATCAAATCATGTTTTTTCAATTGAAATTCCCCTTTTTCTTTTTTTTTTTTTTTTGATGAAATTTATATTCTTTGATAAGACATATCGATGTCTATTGCAAATGTCAATGTGTGTGAGTGGGAGGGGGGCGATTTAAATTGCGTGTATGTGAGAGACAAGGGGGGGGGGGAGGAGGACAGTGATTGGCAAAATTGCAGCTGGTCAGTTACAAGAGTGACAAATGCATAAGACTTGGAATTTTTCGTATTCATCTCTCTTTCTCTTCAAACAGATTGTCACACACTCTTAATAAATAATAAGCGAAAAAACAGCGAATCAATAATAAATTAATAAATAAAAAAGTGAATTCACAATCAATCAATAATAAATGAATAAATAAATCAGTAAATAATAAATGAATCAGTAAATAATTAATGAATCAATAGTATAATAAAATATTAAAAGTTCTTTCAAAAACAAAAAATTCTAGAATCGTTATTGAAACATTTTTTTTTTTTATTTTCATTTTAACACTCAAATTCAATTTAAAATTAATCGCTCAACTACGTCGCTAGGAAACATCGCAGAGAGAATTAGCCAGAAGATAATAGTCTATTTAAACGGTAACATATGTTAGGTTTCCTTTTAAGGTGTTTTGAATTTTACACACCGACATTCATCTCATTAATTAAAAAAGAAAAATTGCAAAAAATACGAGAAGAATAATATTTATATTTCATTTCTCTTATTTTCAAAAATTTTTTCTATTCCTCAAGTAGATTTGACACCAAAATTCTCACTAATTAAAAAATTACAAAAACAAGAAATAATTTCTTTTCTCTTGTTTTCAAAAATTCTTTCTATTCGTCAAAACAGATTAAAGTCGAAAATCTTTTAATTAAAAAAAAAAAAAAATTTGAAACAGTAAGAAAAGAATAATATTTATATTTTTTTGTCTCTTATTTTCAAAATTCTCTTTCTATTCAAACAATAATAAATAGATTGAATGCAAAAATTCTCGATATAATGAAAAAATTACGAAAATAAAAGAATAACAATATTTTTATTGTGCTGTTATTTTGTTGGGATTTATATCACACTAATATTTATTTTTATTTAACAATAATTTTCTATCAATAGAATAAATAAATTAAACACGATAATTCAAAAAAAATTTTCCATTAGGTAGTAAAAAAGAAAAATCGAAAAAAAAAATTTCCATTAATAATAATTAATGAACTATTTTTAATTAATTTCATTATAATTTCATTAATTATGAAAAAACAGTTAATTAAATAATACATTGATAAAATAAATAGATTTAATACGAAAATCCCAATCTCCCTCCCCTCCGTCCTTCCAAAAAGGAAAAAATTATCAATTTTTTTGAAAATTAGTCTTTAATTAATTAAAAAAAAATAATAATTTTCACTAATTATTTTTGGAGGAGAAAATTTTTTTACAGGGAGAGAAATTGCTTTTGATGATATATAATTTATCAATAATTATTTGAATCAAGTGATCTCCGGAGTGTTTCTTGCGAGAACGAGAGAATCTGGCATATGGCGTTCATTCTCTCTTGTTCCTTAATGAGATTAATCATTGTCGATCGAGTAGTAATTGAGTCATTTATAATAGAAGAGGTAAAAGAAAAAAAAGTAGTAAAATAAACGAGAAATCTAATTGTAGTTTTGAAAAAAAAAATTTTTGTTTTCAAAACTTTGATACATTTTTTCCGAAAAATTAATTTTTAATTTTTTTCGCGCAATTTTTTTTTAAATTTACGAATTTTATAAGCAGAGCAACTAATTTGTCAAAGAAATTTTAAAAAATCATTTTATATTTTTAATTTATTAAATTACAGTCACAAATTTTCTTCTACTCTTGACTTGTTATTGACGAATTATTTGTTTTACTTATTATTAGAAAATGAGAATAAATTTTATTTAAAATTGATTTTTTATTATAATTATTATTAAAAATTATTTATTCTAAACTAAAATCTAAAAATAAAAAAATCTAAAAAAGAAAATAAAATAAAAAATCTATATCTTCTACTCTTGGCTTGTTATTGACGAATTATTTGTTTTACTTATTATTAGAAAATGAGAATAAATTTTATTTAAAATTGATTTTTTATTATAATTATTATTAAAAATTATTTAATCTAAACTAAAATCTAAAATAAACAAATTCGGAATTACTAAAATAAATAATAAAAAAAATAGTAAAATAGCAGAAAAAATCCTAATTTTAATTTATTATAATTATTATTAAAATAAACGTAAAAAAAGAATAAATAGAAGAATAGTCGTATTCGACATTAAAAATAATAATTCTTTACAAGCCTAAAACCCTCACTTTTCCTTTAAAAAAAAACTATCGTAGACAATATAATCTAAAATGTAAAAAAAGAAACTTTGTATTTTTGCTTTTCTTCTTTTTTTTTTTGCAAAAAAGTATATCAACTTTTATATACAGTTTTAATGACCCTGTCACTAAACATGTTATCTAGTGACAGTAAGTCGTAATGCATATTGATAAGACACTGAATAAACATGTGATAATGCTTATCGACATTAAATCGCGAATTTGTATAATTCTCTTGTTAAAAGTAAATGGATTTGAATTCCAATGTGAAGGATGTTGGCTCAAAGGGATTTCAAATGTCAGATTTCTAAATTCCAGAGCACAAAGAAACTTTAATTAACGTTTCGTGTTTTGTATTGCTTTATGAAAAATATCTTTTATTATCTATTTTTCTATTCTTTTTTGCTTTAATCCAAATTCGTCGATTATACTTTTGACATTTATGCTTTTGAATAAAATTAAAAAAAATAAAAGTCTTATTAATAATTAATAATAACAATATGAATAAAAATATAATTAATAATCATCACAATAATAATAGTCAAAATAATAAAAGTAAAAAATAATAACAATAACAACAATAATAGTAATAATTAACAATAATAATACATAGTAATAAGCAATAATAATAATTATTATCAAAAATAATTAATACATAGAAAAGTATATTCAGTATGCAACTTGACTTCATTCAACTAAAAGAATTCCTCCTCGTAATCATTTTTTTTCATTATTTAAAATTTATGAATCTAGGAAATAAATTGTAAATTATAAAACATATCTAAATTATAAATTATTAAAAAAAAAACAAATGTATCGAGCTATCTATTAAACTGAATTTTTCTTTACAATTCTTATTTTGACAAAATGAACCACTTTTTTAAAATATTAAAAAAAAATAATTATTTTCTTGAATCACGTGATTTTTCTTAATATACATATATACTATTGAGAAAGAGATAACTCCGGAACTAAAATTGCACTATCTTATCATTAAAAAAAAGAGGAGAAGAAAAAAGTTACTGTAATAAAATTATCTCACAAATTACGATATCATTAACATTATTATTTGCTAAATTTTTTCGAACAATAATTTTTAAATTTTCTTTCTTTTCTAAATTTCGATTTTTATGATTTATTAATTCTAAATAATAATCAGTTGATAACTGAAAATTTTAATTTAAATTTCTATTTTTGAATTATCTTTCTTCTTTCTTTTCTGGGCACCGGATTAAGAGCTGTATACAAAAGAAACTTTAAAAAAACGAGAGACTTCAAATCATTTAATTCTTATTTTTGTAACAAAGAAATGCATAATTTGTTAATATTTCTAGCTCTCTTATTGTTAAATTAAAAATTGTTTTATTAATTTATTATTTTAATTATTTTTAATTTTATTTTGTTTCAATTTCACTATTATTAAATATATTATTAAGTATTAATTATTAATTATTACTTATTAATTATTAAATAATTATTAAATAATTATTAAACGTGTCGCACTCCCGAGAAAAGTATTCAAATGTAATATAAAGTATGTCTTGAATTTATTTAGGAAGAAACCGAATTTTAGGTTATGTTTCAATTAGATTCATCTTGATTAAAAATTCCTTTTTAATTAACAAAATTTCAAAACAGTATTTAGTGAATATTTTGAATCTAATAAAGACTTGAATACCAATACAATATGTTAGAGTAATTAACATTCTATCTTTATTTTTACTTCAAAAATTAGAAACATAACCTAAAATTGTTTACTACTTAGGTACCTTTCCAGAGAAAGCGTCAAAAGTTATAAAATAATTATTAAATTATTAGATAATAATTTAATTATTAAATAGTTCAGTCTTAATTAGTCTTAGTTTTAAATAATTTAGTCTAAACTAAAACAACAATAATAATAATTAAAATTGATGAAAATTAAAACGAAATTAAAATTGATTAAAATCGAAAATAAACTATAAACATATTTACATTCTACTCTATAAAACACAAGCTGGAGAAAAAAAACTCTTTTCTTTTTTATACACACTATAGCGTCATTGTTTATTTTTACAAAAAGGAAAAAAAATTTCCGAGGATTATGACTAGAGAGAGTGTACTTAGTTGTATATAGTTTCCTATATATACACATATATACGAGTGTTTCGAGGAATTTCAGGATTTAGCAGTTTTTCTCAAGGTTAAAATCACGTCTTTCAAAAGAATCTCATAATTTGCAATTACTACAGCGTAATATTGTAAATGCACGGTCTTTATTATTACTTCATTCATAACAAAGTGCAACGAGAGTTATGCGGTGCGCAATTTTAATATGAGAATATTATTATATTATAATAATAAAACTAAATGTTATTTCACTTTTAACTCAACAATATATAATTTAAAGTTTGTAACTCAATATAATATCAAATTTCTTCCACATTTTATTTTTCATATACAAGCATTCAGCAAAAAATATATTTTTATAAAAGTTGAATAACATTTTGTCATACGATGCAAGAAAAAAAGTTATATCTTTATTACGATTTTAAATATAACTTCCATATATTTCGATTCACTTAAATCTGCTAAAAGTTTAGCGAAAAAAAATTCCACTTGAATTATTCATTTTCAGTTTGATTCGGAAGATTATTTCAATTTTTCAATTCAATTCAATTTTTTCAAGTAAGGAAATTTTTATTAAAACGTGGCAAATTTGTTAATAATAATAGTAATTTTTTGTTATAAGTGTAGCACTTGAAAAAAGATTATGATTAACTTGAATTAAATTATTTATATCATTATTATAATTTTCTGTCTATCACTTGGTAGTAAAAAATATTTATTTATAACATTTACACATTATATTTGTAATAATAATAATAATATAAAAATTAAAATTACTTATGATTATTAATTATTAATTATAATTCTTTCAACGAAGACAAAATTTATTAAAATTAACGAAAAGTTTCATTGAATCGACTAAATTTTTCATTCAAACAAACAACATTTTTCATTTGTTAATTAAAACAAATGAATATTTTGTTTTTCTTAACTTTCTTAATAGACAAAATTTATTAAACAGAACGAAATGTTTAGTTATCAAATAAATATTTGTTCCTGTAAAACAAACTTTATTCAGAATAAGTTAAAATAGCTTTCTTACAACTAAAACAATGTATTTGATTGAAAAATAATTTTTCTCTTGATGTGCAATTATTTTCTTTTCATTTATTTTCGGTTTATTTAATATAAATAATTATTAATTTAAGATAAATAATTATTTATTTAATTTAAATAATTATTTATTTAATTTAAATAGACATTTCGCTTAGTGTAATAAATTTTGCTTTCGAAGAAAGAATTTCATGAAATTTTTCATTGAACCAAAGAAATTTTTCATTGACTCAATAAATTGACTCATTCATTAATTCACCTTTATTTAGCTGATTCAACAAAAATTTTATTGATCCAAACAAATTTTTTTTTCTAGTGACGTTTTATTTCTCAAAAAATATTTTACTAAATTTTTACAAATGTTTACAAATATTCCTTTTTTGCTTTAGAAAAAGAAAATAAAGAAACAAAAGCAACGATTTGATTCGATTCGAGTCAGATTTTATTTTTATTCTTTAAAAAATAATTTTACCAAATTTTTTCTAAATATTCTTTTTTTCTAATTAAAAAAAACAATACAAATAAAAAATACATGAAAAGAGAAAAAAGCAATGAGAAAATTAAAAATCGCCGAAGAAAAGAAAAGAAAAGAGAGAAAAGCAAAAAATATAAAATAAAAAAGCAAAGATCCCCTTATGTCGACATAAGTGTTATCCGTAACCATAAATTACGTTCGTAACAACCATCTGTTTAATAGTTAGTCCATCCAGCCATAAATACTCTGCCAAGAGATCTTAACTGAGAAAATTTCCATTGCATCTTTTTTTTTCTCCCTCCCACCACAACATGAATACATAGTAAACTCGCGAGACTGTTTAAACTCTCTATTGATAAATGCAGGGAAATTGCATGGGATCTGCATAACTGGAAAAGCAGTTCCGCGTGTGCATATTTTTTATTCACTTTAGCGAATGACAAACGGTCCAGAGTTCTGTACTTTGTCGTCGTCGTCGTCACAATTTGTGAAAGTATTTACAAGTCCTTGGGAATAATTTTACGAGTTTAGCGACCGACTCATAAAAAAAAGACAACTGCAAAAATTGACCACTTCAATCGCATCATTCAAATTTAAACTTCTTTTTTTTTCTTCTTCTTCTTCTTCTTATTATTATCTCTTCAAATAGTCGCACGTTTTTAATTTTTAAATTACCGCATGTCATAAAGCGCGATGACACAAGAGTCTTTAAAAATTATTGTCTCTTAAAGTGTAATTTCTAAATAATTTTTCGACACCAACTTTAAAGGAACAAAAAATTCTATGTGTTCTCCAAAACTCATAGAATTGCTTCCTCATGTCTTTAAAATGATGAAAAAAAAGAACGACATTCTATTAATTCTGCAAAATACACCGAATTTTGTATTCTTTTTATCCCCTCTCCTCTCATCAGAACGCATAGATTTTTTTTTTTAATCATCCAAAGAATCTTAAGGCCAATTTGCAAAAAAAAAACACAATTGTTTATAATACTGTAATGTGCAAATCTGAAAAGAATTACCAAATTTGAAATTTTCGAAAACTGGAATTCCATGACTCTCGATTATAGTTCTATGAGTTCTAATAAGAATTACAAGTCCAAAAAATTTCACCAATAAACTTATTAAACGAAACGAAATTTAAAAAAGTGAAAGTAAAATTGTAAACTTTCAAAAATGAAAAATTCTAAGAGTTCCTATCCAATAATTTATGAGTTCAGATAAGAGTTCTCCACTTGTTACGAAATTTTTGCTATTATTATTAAAGAAAACTTTACTAATAAAGTGAAAAACCAAAATGAATTACCCAATTTGGAATTTTGAAAAATTGCAATCCCATGAGTTTCGATTAAAGTTCTATGAGTTCTAATAAACGTTCTCGCAATATTACAAATTAGTGGTCTAGTAATTCTAATAACAGAATAGTTCCAAGGGAAAAAAATCCTACCAACTTGAAACTTTTCAAAACTCATAGAATTAAAATTAAACTTTTATGAGTACATTAAATAATTTCTCGCTGTATCTTAAAATTTTTGAAAATGTACTCTTAATTCTAATTCCAGAATTAATTAATTAATTACTCCAATCAATTCCAGAGGACGCATAAATAATGAAAATGGGAAAACAGAAAAATTTCAAAATGCGGAAATTCCTTATTCACTATACTTAAAATTCCAATATTTCCAATTTAAAAATTTAAATACTGAAATTTAAAATTTAAATTTCCGCCCAGAAATCCGGAAGTTTATAGAAAAATATTTATGGTTATGCTTAAAAATCTATTTACAATTAAAAACGTTAAACATTGAGAATTAAAAAAAAAATTGCCAATGGAATAAAGTTTCCTCTAATGAATATATATATATTTGTTTGTTAAAAAAATAGTTTTTTCCTTTTTGTTAAAAATAATAATTTACAGTGGTTATTGATGACTATTAATTACGATAGTTAGACCAGAATTTATCACGAAACAAGGTTCTCGTTGACGTGTACATTGTTCAGCGTGTTTCCTGGCTTTTGTAATATATATCGGATAAAACAATTGTTATTGTCATTATATACAGTATATATAGAGGACGCTACAATGAATCCTCTGTAGCAAAAAAACAACAACAACAAATAATAATAGTAAAATTTGTTTGCATTTTCTGGACATAATTTACTTTTGCATTTGAGAAATCTGTTTCGTGCGTATTTATTCGACCGTCAAATAAATATGAGTCAATTTTGTTTTTCAGCCAAGAATATTCATTCGTCACTTTTTGAAAAGTGGTCACTTTTTGCTTCCCCAGTTCCCTATATTTAATGAAATTTAAAACTTATTTTCAAATCTGCTTCAAATATTAGCACAATTCATCTTCCTTAAAAAAATTGTTAGTAATGAAAATTTTTTTGTTTAAATAAAAGTTTTTTGTATTGTTACATTCAAATCTTTGGTCAAAATAAAGAAATTCACAATGGCGGCGGGGAAAAATTTAAAAGTTAATGGCATTTGTCTGAAAATTATTATTCGGCGGTTTTTCGGTTCGTTGCATCCAAATCTTTGGTCAAAATTTAAAAATTCAAAATGGCGACTTCAAAATGTCGACCAAAAAAATTTTAAAGTTAACAGAATTTTGTCTAAAAATTATAACTCGAGGGTTTTTTGGGTCTCTAAATCCTAATATTTGATGAAAATTAAAAAATTCAAAATAACGAATTAAAAATGTCCTGATTTGAAAATTTTTATATTTTTTAGTCGTTATTTTGAATATTTTTTTATTTATGACAGCTTCAGCGACAAAAAATAGTGAAGTGGTTGAGAAAAACTACAATACGGAATTTGAACAAAAAATTTTTTAATTAAAAGTTACCGTACTCAAAAATTATCACTTCGTGGAAAATAACCGAATTCTATAAATATATTTCCATTAAATAATTATTGTCAATTTATTTCAATTAAACTCGTCACGTTTCCTTTAATATTAAAACATTCATTTTCGCAAAAATTTACAAACTGATTCCACATTTAAAAAACGACTAAAATTAAAAAAAACGAATATTTCCCTTTAACAAAAAAAATACATATTAAATTTTCAACATTCCTTTTTCTTCAAAACAAATTTACATATTTTCATACAACGTTGACGCAATTTAATTGTAAAATTGGTATTACGTGCGATCGATTTGAAAATTGTGCTGGTTATCAGTTTTACTTCTTTTCTATATTTTTTTTAGGCAATATTACTTGAAAACCGGTCCCCCGTTCAACATTATATATATATATATATAGAACTTCCCACTGCTGGCAATAATAATAAGAAGGCGAATATGTTAAAGCAAATATATAGTTTTCTGTGATTACGTTAATTGGATATGTAACAGAATTCAAGGAGATTATAGTTTATAATTTTTGCAGCTCTCTAGCTCTCACAAATCTTAATTTAAATATACATCGATAAAGACACGTGAATAAAAAGAAAAAAAAATTTTTTTCAGTTAAATTCTCGCATTTAATTGAAACCGATATATAATATTAAACCAATGATTTGATAGAGTCATAATTAACAAGTATTCGCAGACTCAAATATCACTTCACGACTGTCACTCCCTATCGCAGAAACCATTTTCATTTATAAAAGACTCCAATTTGTTTTATTTTTTTTTTCATCTCAATAAATTCTTGATTTCAAATTTTTTTCGCAATTTCACGTTTTTAAATAATAACTCCGTTCATTTTAAAAACAAATTTCGCAAGAATTGAGGAAAGAAGAAAAGTTTTCTTTAAAGTTCACGTTTTTTATATTAATTAAACATTTATGAAAATTAATGTAATTTTATTTTGAAATAATTAATAAAATTATTATTATATTATTAGTTAAGAATATAATAATTAATGTTAAATTAAAATAATTTAAATTAATTTTTGTTAAATTAATTTAAATTAATTAAATTAATTTGAATTAATTTAAAAAAACACTAAAAATAGAGTCTTAAAGTATTTACAGCTAAAACGTGTTTTTTTTATTAAATTCAACTCAATTTTGACCAATTTTAGGTCTTAAAATCAGTTCAATTAATAATTAACTTTAAATAATTTTTATTTGACTCAATTTAATGGAATTTGCTTCAATTTGTTAGAAATTCGGCTAAATTTCTCAACGACTTTAAATGTTTTTTGAAAAATTTTTCTTGTGTTCAATTATTCAGTTACTAAACTAAGTGTCTCTTGTATTGAATTTCGAATTTGTTCATAAAAAATTTTTTAGTACGTTTTCTGCATTACCGACAGATAGTTTAACAAAAATTAAAAATCGCATCGACTTCAGCACAGCCTTAAGTATCAAATGTGCATTCAATTATACATCAAATATTAATTTAATTTTAAGTTATCAATTTACTTAATTATTTTTATTATAATTTAGTTAATTTATTTATTTATAAAAAATAATTACACTTAATAAAAATTTTATTTGATTTAAATAACTGTTTACTCGACTATTATCAATTAAATATATTCTCGAATCAAATAATTGTTATTTAATTATTCAATTCGTATTATTTGCTTCAAATACTGAAATCATTAGTTCAAATATAATATAATTGATTTGAATAACAAAATTTTTGATTCAAGTAAATATTTATTTGAAAGACAAGAAATCAGTTATTTGAATAAAATAATTTTTTTTTCATTGTAACTATTTTTATTGTTTCCTATTATTATTATTATTATTATTATTTATTTCATGAACAGGCTGAAAATAATTATAATTATTAATTATTAATTTTATTTTTTTAACTTAATTCTTCTATGGCTTTCGCGACCGAAATTATATATTCTATATTAAATTATGTATTAAATAAATAAATATCTTATTAATAATTAATTTAAAATAAATTCAAAGAGAGAATATAATGAAGGAATTTATTTCCAAATATGAATTTAAATTTTCTAAAAGACTTTGAATTTAAATTTTCGAGTTTTATTAGCTTTTAGTTGTACTTTCAACGAATATTGGGATTTTAATGAAAGAAAAAACAAATTTCAGCTTAGCCATGAACTCAAATAATAATACTCTTTACGTTTGTCATTCACTGACCTGTAACATTCCGCTCAATGATTGTGTGTGACTGGAGAGTCACTATCTAGAGTAAAGCTTTGAGATATAATTCAATTTCAAATTGTTCTATCATTAAATAAATTTAAATTATTATTTCCAAGATAAAATGCAATTTTTCCTTTTTTTTATCAAAATTTTCTTTACCTTAAGCACTTTATGTATTTTTTCCATTTTTTTTTTGCATAATATTTGTTGTTCATCCCATTATTTTTTTGTCATTATTTTCCTTCTGTATTTAAAAATAAGAAAAGAATAAATATTCAAAACAAATAATTGTACCTATTTTAACGTTTTTTCATTCTAGAATTTCTCTTATAAATTTTTCAGTTTGTCTGATTTTTTTTCAACAGCTTTTTAAGTATTAATAATGTTTTTTTCATTTTTTTTATTTTGTATTCTTTTTATAAATTTACATTATATAATAAGTTTCAGGAAATTTTTAGTGGAAAAATATTTCATCCAAATGGCGGGGAATTTTTTTTTGTTCCTTTCAAGATAAGTAAATAATATGCGAGTAATGTTTTGGTGATAATGAACACATATGTGAATTGCAGCTGGGTTAGGAAAAAAAAGATTATCGAGCCGGATGTACAACTTCTCTCTAAGAAGGTCGCTGTTTGTCCTCATAAGGATAAAATGCCATGAAAAATAAAACTTTGAAACAATGAGAAAGCAGATACTTTCTCATTTTACGAGGAAATTTAATTTTAATAATAAATATCAGAATAATAGTAATTAATAATTATTAATAACCAATAAATAAAAAAAATAATAATAATAGTTAATTTTCTGAACATTTCGATAGAAAGAAATTCGAAAATTTCTCACAAAAATTTTTTATTTTTATAATAGAAAAAAGGGAATTAAAAAAAAAATTAATTTACAAATTTCCTTTTCTTATTTTTTCGCTTTTTTCATTAATTAGTTTGTTAATTATCTTGTTATTTGAAAAAAAATACTTTAATATTTATCAAATGCTGTATTTTGCGTAAATATTTATTTATTTCGAAAAAGTGCATTCGAAAGGTAAAAAGTTTATTATGAAAATTAAAAAAATATTTGCCTTTTCCATTTATTTGCTTTTAAAACAAATCTTTATTGTCAAAATTATGAAATTTTTGCATTTACGGGAGTATGAAATAATAATTGCATCCATTTATTTTCTAATAAATTCTTGCAAAATTAGCATATCATTATCAAAATGTTGTCATTTATATATATTGTTACTGGACACGGAACTATTTACAAAACTACTGCAATCATAATTTATCTTTTATGTCTTTATAAAGATAAGAAACACTCTAAAGATATTAATGTTGGCATTAACATTTTTCTTGCTACTAAATTATTTTATTTTGTTTACGAAAATTCATTTTCCTCATTCAGTTTTGTTTCCTTTTAATTTTACTTCAATTTTCATTTCATTTTTATTTGCACGAAATAAATATTTTTCCATTCATTTGCAAATATTTAATTTTCAGCTCATTTTTAATGTATATTGACAATTATTTATTATCCTTGCGATTAGGTTTATTATTTATTTATTTTTTGTAAATTTATTTATTTTTTGTTTATTTATTTATTATTTTTTGTTTTTTTTTTCTATAGCGACAAATTTACACGAATATGGGGCAAAATTAGGGCAATATTGTCTAAAAACAGTGTCAATATTGTGGCATAATATTTAAAAATAAAAAAAATAAAAAAATTTCAGTGGAAAAATTGTCATCTTTTTTTACTCTAATAACGTGAAAGTAAATGACAAAAAATTGGAATCTATTTTAAAATTGTTGACTTTGTTTACAAGAATAAATACAACACGCAGATTTATAAGAAATTTCTTGTTTACTGTCTTCGCGGTTCGATGCTTTCTGGATTACGTGCGCGGAAACATGCAGAGAGAGAAAAGCGAGGTTACCTTCGGGGACGTTTCAGGTTAGACTAGTATCATTGTTATTATCCATTAAAATCACCACAGAAATTCTTTAACCAACTATGAAGCACTCTCTTTTCCCATCAATTAAACCTTTCAATAAATGTCAATTATATTTTTTTTTCTCAAAACAAAAAAATTATTCAAAACTAATTTTAATTACAAAGACCATTTTTTCCAATTAATCTTTTTTCGTCTCTTTTCAATTAAATTTCAATTGAATTTCATTTCATTTTAATTAATTTTCATCTCAAGTTAAATTATTTTAAAAAATCAAATAATAAATTTTTTAGAAGGTCAAAATTAATTTTTTATTTTTCACCAAAATTCACAGCAAAAAAAAAATCTCATTTTCGCCATTACGGCTTGGCTGTAAAATGACTTTTTGAACTTAAAATATCAAATTGAGTGTATAAAACAGTGTTTTGAAAAAAAGAAAATGTTTTAATGTCGACGAACAATAGATAATGCACGATTTGACATTAATGAACCCATTTTACTTCATAAAATGTTTTTTTCTCTTCTCTTTCTCCTTTTTTTTTTTTTTTGCTTTTAAATCACTAATGATGTTGCAGGTCAACAATCATTTTGACATTCAAAAAAGAAATAATATTCTATCAGTTGGAAAAAAGAAAAACAAAATTTACTAAATGTAAAAAAGAAAAACAAAATTACTAAATTTAAAAAAATAAAAAATTATGCGGGAGATTTACTTTTTTTTCCTGACAGAAGAACCTTTTATAATATTATGCATCACATCACGTTGATCGTGCATGTGGTGAAAGGTCTTGGTACTATCAAGTTATTTCTTAAGTGAACTCTGTGTTGCCATCTCACACCTACTATATTATTTGCAAGGTTTAACTCTCCTCTCAATAAACTATCAAGAAATTGCAGTTATATGAATACACAACGATCAAAACAATCAAAACTAATCTCTTATGTATATGCTTCTCAGCAATTTTTCTCTTCTATCAAATTTTTTTCTAAATTCAAAAATAAAAATGTTAAAAATAGTGCAATAAATTTATTAGATATTAATTTGTTATTATTATTCTTATTACTATTATTTATTATTATTTATTTATTTAAATATAAAAGAAACAAGCCCTTTTTTATTATTATTATAATAATAATTATTATTATTATTATTTAATTATTGAAATTACGACAAACATAAAATTTTTACCGGAAAGAGCTGAAAATATCACAAAATTATCGACATTTTTAGTTGTCTCAATTAATACTTTCGTTAATCTACAGAAACTTATCGCTGTTCCAGGTAATATTTATTTTCTGGGTAATAATTTTTATTGATGTTTTTAGTAAATAAAATATAATTTGAAAAAATCTAATTTATTTAAAATAATAACTAAAAAAGGGAGTTCAATTTTAACTCCCCATTCTCAATAATAAATAATGGAGAATTACTGACGAAAATTTATAATATTCAAAAGATAAAGACAATTAACATTATAAATAGCTGTAAATCTTTATCTTTCACTTTATTTGATTAGTTAATTTTTTCACAAAATCTTTTCACATTCCTCAAATTATAGATTTATTAATTATTTATTGAGATAACATTTCTTCAAAATCAGTCTCAGGCTATTTTTACCAAAATATTTACTTATTAGTAAAAAATAACTGAATTATAATAAAAAAGATATATTTTTTATATATTTATCTATTTTTATCTGTTTATTTGCGTATTTATTTATTTAATAAAAATACATCATTTCCATGTTAAAAAATGCAGAGAAAAATATTTCTTTTCGCATAAATATTTTATTAACTAAATTAATAATAATAATAAATAAATAAATTATTTATTGTTATTAATTTATTTATTTAGTCAATCATTTATTTATTAAAAACATATATTTTTACTGTTAAAAAATGCGCAGAAAAATATTTGTTTTCTATTAAATATTTTATTTTATAAATTAATAAGAATAAATAAATTATTTATTGACATTAATTAATTAATTAATTAATTAAATTTATTTATTAAAAACACATATTTTTACTGTTAAAAAATGTAATGAAAAATATTTGTTTACTTGAATGAAAATCTCAAAATTCTTTGTAATTTTAATTTTAATTTATTTATTTAGTTGTTTATTATGTATTAAGGGCATTTGAACCTTTATGACGTTACAGCATTAAAATATATGCTTTACATCAATTGTGACGTCATAATGGTTCAAATGCCCTTAAGTATACATCTTTTTACTGTTAATAAATACACAGACAAATATTTGTTTTCAATGAAATATTTTATTAAATAAATTAATAACAAAAAATAAATTATTTATTGTTATTAATTTATTTAATTATTTATTTATTAAAAAAAATAATTTTATGTTAAAAAATGCGCCGAAAAATATTTATTCATCAGAAAAAAAAATCTTAAAATTAGTTTTAATCTTTATTATGAAGTAAAGAAATAAAAAAATAATAATTATTATTATTTTTCATGTTGATAATTATCATTTGGCAGAAATGAGTTTGATAGCGTAGGGAGAAAAAAAATGATAATTTATTAAGTGTCTTTAAATGGTTTACGTAATTCTCAGCAGATGTATAAACTCGGTTACAGGAAAAATGTACTCTTCATTTATAGCAAATGACGTATATTTACGTAGGAGATTAATGGAAAACTTTGTCGTGCATTCAACGTGCTTCTCTTGGGCTTGTGTTACAAATTATTTAAGTTTTACATGTATTCCTTTTGTCCACTTGTGTTCATGTTATTTTATTATTATTATTTGATTAAAAAAACAAAATCAAGAATTTTTGCTTAAAAATTATACGAACGAAAATTTTTTAATCAATTATTCTTTAAAATTATTTACTTTTCGTTATACTAATTTACTTTTAATAATAATAATAATAATAATAATAATAATAATAATAATAATAATAATAATAATAATAATATTATGACAATCAATTATAAGTTTTAAAAAGAAAACAAATTTATTTTTAAAAACTTGTCACTATTTTCCAGAAGGTGGAAATGTATTTTTTTACCCTTCATTCACGATTTTCAAAAATGAAAAAAATATTTGAGAACTTTTTATTACAATATTTCATTGATTAAAATTATATTTATGTCTATGGATATCGACTTTTCTAACAAAGTTGTATTGTTTGATAAACAAAATGTTTTATCAGCTCGCATTAATCATTAAACATGTTTGCTTCACATAACTGACAAATTTATCGTTTATTATTTCATAGAATAATTTAATTCACTTAATTTTAAAAAATGTCAATATTAGGAAGAATAGAGAATTCAAAAAATTATTCACGAATTTAAAAATTTAATAAAATAATAAAACTCAAAAAAATTAGTAGTCTAATAAATTAAATGATTAAACAAAACAAAAAATCAACAACAAAAATTTATAAATAAATTAAAACATTAATCAATTATTTAAGGCATTAGTTCATAAATTAAAAAATTAATTAAAAAATAAAACAAAAAATAATAAATTAATTTTTAAAGTAAGTAAAAAATTTAAATAAGAAAAAATATTTCAGCCAAAATGAATATAATTTTAATTATTTATTTCTCTTAGCAAATATCAATTATTATTTGAACCAAATAATTTTTTCAGTACACTAATAATAATTAAAAAAAATGAAAATACTTTAAAAACAAAGTGACTGAAAATAATAATCAATAAATTACTAAATAAATTCAATGATAAATAGTATAGTAAAATTTATTTACTTAATTAATAAATATCAACAAAAATGAAAAGAGCATGACTTTAAATGATTGTTTCATGATTTTTTACACGAGTAATCCGCGGAGTTGTATATAAAAAAAAAGAGAAACCCCTAATCCAACACTTGTAACGATTCACGTTACGTAAATGTGTAGTTTACACTTGTTTTACTTCGACAAGAAATTCAACGAGGTTGCTGAACTGTCAAGTTTGTCGCGCAAATGTTTTTAAACATCTGAATTAGTTTTGCTTCAAGTTTGTAAATAAAATAATTCAATTACGAAACAAACAACTTTTTAATGAATTTTAAATTTTCCACTCTCATCGACTGCAGTATTTTTCTTCTTCTTTCAAATTTCACTGCATTTTATAATTCAGTAGTTATTTTATTATTAAATTTCATTTTATTAATTAATATTCATATTATTATATTAATTATTAATTCAATTATTTTGTTGTATTCATAATTAATTTTGTTGACTAAAAATTAAAAATTAAAAAAATTAAAATTTCATTAAAAATTAATTTTATTTTATTAACAATTAATTCTACCTTATTAACAAATGTTTTAATTTTATGAACAATTACTTAAGCAAATTTTAATAAGAATTAAGTAAATTTATGATTGGAAATTAGATTAATATTTGATACTTAAGGGGTTGTTAGAGTCGATACGATTTTTGGTCGCGTCGGTAATGTAGAAAACGTACTAAAAAATTTTTTTTATAGCCAAATTCGAATTTTAATACAAGAGGCACTTTGTTTAGTCGCTGAATATTTGACCACAAGAATTATTTTTCAAAAAACGTTTAAAGTCTTTGAGAAATTTAGCCGAATTTCGACCAAATTTACAAAAAGACAAAATTTTCATGGTTTAGAAAATTGTTTTCTCGCGCATTTTGGTAATTGGGGTAAACAAATAAGTAACAAAGAAATAAATAAAGATGTAATGTAATTAGATTAATTTCAACGCAAGGAAATCACAAAAGTCATACAAAAAGTGTATTTCTTCCTTTCTTTCACCAGACTTTTCACTCTAAATTACCGGGAGCAATAAATGAGTAAAACACAATGTTTTTTTTGCCAAGATCTGAGCGCACGAAGCCTGTAAGGGTTCACCTCGACAAGGTCGGATCATTTCCTGTTGAGTTGTATATAGTCATAGGCTACAGCAGTGCAACACCTTTGGGGTTTCTCTCTATTTCTCTATGCCTTTCGACTTGTAATTTACGATCTTATATTTCACTGTCTAGTGCATAGATTTCTTTTTATGTTATTGCAAAAAGAAAAAAAAAGGAAAAAAGAGAAACAAGTTTTTTGCATCACCGGAAATGTCGTTAAATCATTAAAAATTTCAAACAAGTTCACAAAAAATTGCAATAATTTTTTGATTTTAATTTTGATTTCGTTGTTTTTTTCTAATTTTAATGAAAAAAATTAATTTTAATGAAAATTAACCTTTTTTCCCCCCGGGTTGTTAATCGTGTGTATACAGAAGTCGTTTCATGATATTAAATGACGTAAGTGGCCCGAATCCATTGACGTGGAATCCACTTTAATTACTTACTGCGACCGAGCAAAACCTCGACCTTGTCGATTTGTAGCGACACTAATGATGCTACTTTTTAACGGTTATCTAATTCTTTCAACTAGCTTGTTGCGGTGAGAAGTTTCGAAATTCTACACATTATAAATAAAGACACTTTTTTTCCATCTCAGTTTTGTCCTATTCATTAAATCCAAAATCTTTTCTTTCATTACAAAGTTTTTTTTTGCTTTTTCCAAACTTTTTTTTTAATCATTTTTTTATTTCTCAAGTAAAGAAATTTTTTTTCCCAACAAACAAAGAAAATTTATAAAATACATCAAATTTTTACCTTCGAAGAAAATTATCTCGATTGTGAGAGAGAAAAAAAGGGATCGATACAAAAACGGAAAAAAATCAAAATAAAAAATTTTGCTTCGCAAAGTATAACTCGATTGTGAGAGGAATAAATACTGCGATCAGATAGAAATTTCGCTCTGAAAAAAATTGACCATCTATTTTCTATTTTTGAATGTGAGAAAAATTATTAACTTCGTTTTATAGTTTAGAATATGAAAGAAATGAATTGCACTCTGATTTCATCAAGGTTCAAAATAATTTCCGAAGGTTATCAAAACAGAAGTTAGTTAATTGATGAAATTTAAATTATATGCTAATACAGCGTTGATTCAAGAATATTTCGTATCATTTGAATTATGATTCATAAATTCAGAACTAAAATTAGAATATACAATTATTTCATTCAAACATTCAAACTAATCAAAAATATTTCCCTTCCTTTTCGTTCGCGAAAATTTTAAACTCCTTCAAAATACGAAGATATCTTAAAAAACTTATTTTCACTTACAATTAAAACAATTTTCAATTCCACGAAATATTTATTTAATAATTTTTTTCCTTAAAACGTTAACGAATATAAAAGTATTTTTACTATTCTCACTAAAAACAAGAAAATAATTTTCCTTATTTTGAATATATTATTATGTTTATCGGGGAAAAAAATTTATTTTTAAATTCGCGGAAAAGTTTGGAAAAAATATAAATTTTTTTTTTGAAACATTTTATTACTTTAGTGAGATATAATTTTCTTTTTTTACTTCACGTTTCGAGTTGTTGCATTTCCTCTACAGATTGATTTCAAATAACATGCTTTATAACTTCAACTTGCCTTCTTGAATAATTCCATTAATTTTAACGGATTCACTTAGACCTTTCAAAATACTTTGTTGTGCAAAGATTTGTTGTGCAATTTCACTTTCTAAATTCTTTATTAAAGATACACTTTTGCAACACGTTTCGTTATTGTAGAATATTGTTTTGAAAACTGATGTTCATAAAGCAGATTTCAATATTAGTTAAGAGACTTTTGTACGATTAAAAATAATTATACCAAAAAAATGTGTTATTCATGTCTACAACTACTTTCCAAAGAATTATTAAAAATGTTTAATGGTTTTTAATTAGTGACCAACTTTTTTTCTTTTACTTTAGTAAATTTTACCAGGAAATGCAGTAATTTCTACCAATTTATTAGTAAATCGAACTAATAAATAGCAATTTCTACTAATTTATTATAGTAAAACTAATTCAAAAACAAAATCATTCAAATAAACATTTAGTAAACATAATCATTAGTAAACGTTTTTACTAATTATAATTTAGAGTCTTCATCAAAATTAAAAATTTCCATCTCTAACAGAAAGTAGACCCAAAAAACCTATTTTACAATTTTTTTTCTCGACAAATACCGGGAGTTAAAAAAATTTAAATACATTATAATAACAAAAAAAAAGTGATCGAATTAAAATATTCTTTTTTTCTATCATCAACTCGGGAAAAAATTTAATAATACACATTTTTACATCCGTCTCACTCAATCGAGATAATAATCTTCATAAATATAAGTTTCCGGATATTTTACAATGCCATCTTTTTTATATATAATTTCAATAACCTTGAAATTTCACGTGTGAATAAGCATTTTTCCCCGAAAGCAAAAAAAGCAAAAAAACAATTTAAATAAATCGTTTTGTAGTGTATTGCGCAAAGATGAGCAAATGGTCAAAGTTTACATTCAAATGACGTATTTATTTTCTTTATGAAAAAAAAAGAATCGTCAATTGTTCTTCTCTTAAAAGAATTATTTACCATTGTAAATTTTAATCGAAAATTTACGTTTTCGCGAATAAATTTTGACTTGTGAATAAAATTATTTCTATACCCTCAAAATTGTATGGAAATATTTTTATTAAAAAGGAAAATTAATTTTTGTTCTAAAAATTTTAACTTTCGGAAATTTATGAACAATAATTCAGAAAATCACTTGTGAACAGAATTCTAAGGAATAATAGTAAATAATTAATTAATAGAAAAATATAATTGGTACCTGGTCTTCTCGACGACTGTTGTTCTTACATCGAAGGGGAAATCACTGGCACACACATAATGTAAAATTTTTAACTTTAAATAATTTTTATTTTTTTTGCAACTTTTTGAATTATTTAAATCGAAAATTTAAATCTTTTTTACTTTCATTAAATCGAATTTCAAATTTATTAATTTATCTCTTTCATCTAAAATACGATATCATGACATTGGACTATATGTTATGAAACTAAAGTCACCAGAATGTTTTCATTAAGAGCAAAAAATGATATAAAAATAGATAAAATTAATTTGAATTTAAATGTAAATTTAATTTTTAATTCTTAAAAATAAAAGCCTTTTTTATGAAAAGAACAAAATTATTATTTTCATTAAATCCTAAACAGATCTTCCGTCTAATTGGAACAGAAAAGAGAACAGTTACGAAAAAGTTGGAGATTTTTTTTTATTTCATTTCTTCGAAGTAAACGTTGGTAACTTTAGTATCATCTTTTGTTCCTATTCTTTCAGATTCTTTGTTGGATTCTTTCTTTAGAGAATGTCAAAGTCGATTGGATTTTTACATTAAGCTTCAATGGGAAAATCACATCCGATGACCGAAAATCTATTTTTTGAGTGAAATTTAACCCAAAGAATTTGAAAAAAATTTGATTTAAGTAAAAATCATGATTAAAAAAATTTCATTCAAGTAAAAATCATGATTAAAATAAAAATGTCTTTAATTTGAAATTCTGATCTAAATCATCAACTGAATCAATTCGATTTAAATTATAAACACCCTGTCTAATAAAAATTTTATCGCGGTATTTAAAGAAAAAAAAATAGTCACAAACACTTTCGGAACTAAGGGAATTTAATCACTGCACAACCGACGACACGACCGAAAGCAATTGCTATTTGGATGCTGCGTACCTGAAATCAGAAAAGCAAATATTAACTTTCAAGAAATTTGGATAAATAAGTAAACATTTCTTACATATATAATTAATTCATTCATTAACTGTGCAAATAAACATTTATCATCAAAACAATTGCCCGGAACTCTCGCCATAATATTTTAGTCCAATATTCTGCCGATTGAATCAAGTTTTTCAAACTGCAATTTTTAAAAACTTATCCTATAACAATTTTTTTACTGTATCAAATTGAAAAAAAAAATAAATCAAATTTTTCCCAAAGGTTTAGATCAATTTTTTAATTTGATTCACTTTTTTTTGTATCAATTCGTTGCAATTTGATACTTTTAAGTTAACACCCGCGTTAAAATTCAGACCATTTTTTTGCAAATCTTTTTTTTTAACCTAAACACAATGCGGAAAAATCGATATTCCAATTTTAGTTTTCAAAAAATTAGAAAACATTTGTTTTCAAAAAAATTAAAAAAGCATTTGCTTCCAAAAAATTAAAAAAACATTTGTTTTAAAAAATTCAAAACAAGCTTTAAAAAAATACTAAAAAGAGGTTTTTGAAGAACCAAAAGAGAGTTTAAATTTCGCCTCGTTCAGTTAAAAGAATTATCTCATTTCGAAAAAGAGGAAGTAAATAAAAAATTGTCGAGAACTATTTCACTGCAGTAGTAGTGTCGTCTTTTTATTTATTTATTTTTTTTGTAACCTTTGATAAAAATTTACATAAAACAGGAAATTGAGTTTATCTGGTTCCTGACTGGAACATTTTACATTTCCGTAACGGTTGTTGCGTAACGAGAGACATACTGATGTGTGTGACCTGGCTTAAAGAGAGAATGCCGAGACAGAGGAAAAAAAAAATTCCTGGCATTGTAACAAATTGACTGTCTAGTGACACTTATGAGAGAAAAAAACAATGTTTTACTTTTATATTTAAAAATACAAATATAGATATATATATATATATTTATAAAAGATTCACTGCATCAGACGCCGCGTCAAATCGAGTATCATAGCTCACTACTATCAGGTGTGGATATTTCACAGTTGGCGAATGTCTAACTTACAAGTTTTATATATCCATAAATATACACCCACCCACACACACACATTTACACTCACTGATCATGTTTGTTACGCACGAATTCCCTTACGTCAGAGAGCACACGAGAAGAAATCACGAGGGTGGATATCTCACGCAGCCCTAAAGGAGAAAAAAAAATTTATTCATGAAAACGTCGTAAAACTTTCTTCCCCCTAAACTTATGGGAGGGGAAAAATGCCTTTTTTATAAACTCTATTTATTCTAAATAGACTTTATACTTCATTTCCAACCCAATTCAAGTATAATTTAAACAAATTGAATTTTAGCAAAATTTTCATAAATTTCAATGTCCTTAAGAGTAAATATCTAAATATTCAAATCACCGGAATTTATTTACATAATTTCCAAATTCATATTCTATTTTTCACTGGAATTTATTTATGTAATCTAAAAATTCAAACTTTATTTCTATTTAGTCACGTGATGAAAAATAATTATTGCTGTTTTTGTTATAATAATGAGAATAACAATTAAAACTAATAACAATATCAATAATATCAATATGTAAAATAATAATTCATAATAATAGTAATAAAAATAAAAGTAACACCAAATAATTGTTATTAACATATTATCAATTCAAACAATTCAATCTTTTAATAACAAATTATAAAAATAAATTATTAATAAAGAATTGTATTATCAATAATAATAATAATAATAATAATAATTATAAAATTAACGACAAATAATTGTTATTAACATATTATTAATTCTAACAATTTAATTGTGTGCAATTATTAATAACAAATTATAACAACAAATAATTGTTAATAAAGAATTGTATTATAAATAACAATAATAAGTAAAACAATAATTAATAATAATGTTAGTAATAATAATAAAACTAACGACAAATAATTGTTATTAACATATTATTAATTCTAACAATTTAATTGTGTAGAATTATTTATTATTATTATTATTATTATTATTAATTATTAACAACAAATAATTGTTAATAAAGAATTGTACTATCAATAACAATAGTAATAATACTACTAATAATAATATCAATAATAATAATAATAATATACCAAACAATAATTAATAATAATGTTAATAATAATAATAAAACTAACGACAAATAATTATTATTAACATATTATTAATTCTAACAATTTAATTGTGTGCAATCATAAATAACAAATTATAACAACAAATAACTATTAATAAATAATTGTAATACCATGTAAAAAAATCGAAATAATATAAATATTTTAAATTATGGATTATTTGCAAGTGAAATTAAAAAAACTTTTTCTCTTGTCAATAAATAAAAAATATTACATTACATATACAATAACAATTGTTAATTGAATAGCCCAAGTTATTAATAATTTAATGACATTAGATATCAAAGAAACAATAAATCTACATTAAATATAATCCTATTAAATTATTTAAATTTACTAATTAAAGTATTTAACTTTACTAATTAAATTATTTAAATAAATTATAATAATATTATTTACACACAAGTCACATTCTTGCCTGTGAGAAGAATTCTTTAAAAAACAATATCGCCATTTATTTCCGTTTTATCTAAAATTTAGCCGAATTATAAAATTTCAAGTGGATCAGCTGTTCTATTTGTCCGCCGCCATTTTGTTTCTCGTAATTATTCCTAGAACTGACGGAATACAGCACACGAAAATGTTTCTTTTGAAAAAAATTCCCTTTTGATATTTGGAAATAAAAATTTCTGCACTTTTTTTCTTTTTAGAACAAAGAATTATTGGAACTTTCGGCTTTTGGAACAAAGCATAATTGGAACTTTTATGTTTTTGAACCAAAGAATTATTGAAACATTTTTTTGGATCTTTCATCCTCTAACTTTTATATTTCACGAAAAATTCTTTTCTATTTATTCTTTATCTATATATTTATTTGTTCAGATTTGCCAAAAATTTCCCAAATTAGTAATTAATAAAACTTTTTCCCCAAAAAAAAAAAATCTTTCGTCTAAAAAAAAATTTTTTTTGTTCCTCCTTTTAATTGGATTAGTTTCAACTATAAACAAAAACGGGAAAGTTCATCATGGAAAAAAAAGAGTTGAAATTTATAGAAAGAATTTGTTTTGTTTCATTGTTCACACTCTCTTTTGTTGAAGGTCATCGACTTTACGAACCGTGCACACAATAATAAACCTTAAACACCCTAACAATTTGCATTTTATGAATACCGTTGAATATATTATCGATTGAAGATCTAAACTGCAGGAATTAGCTATTTATACATACATACCTATACATAGTAGGAATATAATAATTAAAATTTTTAAATAGAAAAAAAAACAATTTTTAACGGGAATTGAACCCAAGTCTCTTAGTAATAATGCAAAATTCACACGCTTTACACCTCTTGACCAAGAAGAGGAAGTAATTGAATTTTTTTTTGTATTTTCACAAAATTTAATTTTTATTGCTTCAGGGAAAATTTAATGTTTATTAGGTATTTTTTTCCAGCTTAGAGATTTTTTTACTCCATTATTCATTGTGTCCTTGTCTCAAGAAAAATACGAAAATAATAATAACTGACGCTTGACAGTCAGGTAATCGATTTCAGTCAATTCTGATCACTAATGCAAAATGTAATCATTTTTCTATATCCTAGTTGCTGATTTAAATTATTTATTATTAATAAAATTTTTTCTTTTTTAAATTTGTATTTTTTATTACCTATTATTATTATTATTATTATTATTATTATTATTATCATTATTATTATTATTGTTTTTAGATTTATTATTAATATTAATATTATTACCGAATATATTTATTTTTATGAAATTAAGTTTATTCTTCCTTTGCAATTGAATTGCTTTAATATTATTTTTCTTTAAATGAAATATATTGTTTTTTTTTATTGTAACTTGTTATTTAAAAAAATTATTTATGTGTCAGGAACTCAAGCAGGAAGACATTTTGAAAACGAAATCAAAATCGAAAACTATATTGTCGCACCAAAAATATGAAAAATAAAATAATTGTTTCAGTTTTAATGCAAAAAAAAAAAATGATTAACGATACAAGTGAATAGATCCTTTTTAGAAATCTTATGATTCATGGATCCTTTTCGAACATCTGACTCAGTTTATGCGTGTGTGTGTATATATAAAAATTTCAGCTGACTTGGATAAAAAAAAGACAAAACGAGTTTAGCGTGCGCGGTGTGGCTGACTAAAAATGGCTTGGACTACTTTATGCTCCTATATGAAATCAGAAATATAATTTTATGCACATAATACCTAGTTTATTTATTTTTTTTTTTGTTATCTTTTTTAGAGAACAATTTTTTTCAACCATTGAAGTAAATTATAAATATAACTTTTAACTTTAAAGGAATAAATTTTTTTTTATCAAAACTACACGCAAGTGCTAATGTACAAAAATACGTTACAATGAATATGAATATTAACTTAAAGACGTCAAATAGAAATTTTACTGTTAAGTTGCTTATGAATTTTTATGAACATAATCCATGTAATTTAACTTTTCATTCATTTGGTCATTTCAAATATTTTTTTTTCTTTTTCAAAAATACACGCAAATTCAAATTTAAAGTAGTCAAATTCAAATTGTACGGAAAGTAAAAAATGAAAAATGAAAATTCTTATTAAATTAAATAAAATTAAACTTTGAATTAAAATTAATTAAATTAATTAAATTAAATAACATTAAAAATTTGAATTAAAATTAATTGAATGAATGAAAATTGAAATTTTCCATTAAAAAAAATTCAATTGCTACTTAATGTTATTTAATATTTATTTAAATAAATATTAAATAGACAACTAAGTTAAATAAATTTATAAACTTTGAAAATTTTAAATACCGTAGTTAAATGACATAAACTTTTTAAATAATGCACTTCTTGAAAGTAAAAAGATATAATGTCACGAAAACAAAGAATTTTGTTTATTCCTCAGTAAACCCTCTTATAGTGTTAATAAATAAGTAAATTAAATAATTTTGACATTATGTAGAAAGGAGGAAGAAATAAATCATATTACTTACTTCTTTTCTTTTAATAAAACTATAAAGGAAATAAAATATTTCAACTTCTAGAAAAGTTGATAACAAGACTGAACAAGAATAAAAGAAAAACTTATCTCTTAATTATTATGAGGGAATTATTCAACTTTATACTTTGTCAGCTTTATAAAATTTATTATTTATAAGACAAATTACAAAACAATAGAAAAAGTATGAATCTCTTTAAATTTCTTTTTTGAATTTTCATTTCTGTCCTTTCTCGAAAACAATCGAATTTGCATTTTTTTTTAATAACAAGCAATCAGATTTCAAAGTACTATGATGTCACAAGAAGCCGTAGAATTTTTGTCAGATTGGGTTTATAAACTATTTAAGGAAGCCTTCTTTATTATAAAATAGAAAACTTTGTAAATTTTAAAAGTTTAGGAGCAAATTTTTTAGTGTTTCTTTTTGTTTTCTTAGAAAGTTTTGTTCATAAAATTTTCAATCAAAAATATTGTAATTTTAATTGTAAATTTTTGTTCTTTTTTTTGCTCTTAAAGTTTTTTTTTAATTTTTAATTAAAAATTGCAAAAAATCAGAATGGAAATAAATTAACTCGTTTTCCCATTATAATTGAAATTTAAAGAAAGATATTTTGCAGATATTTAAATTCAAAAGAAAGTTTTTAAATGCGGAATAATTTTAGAGATAGCATTGAAAATAATTGAGACAGTTTAATAGTGATAGTTTTCTGCGTGTTTGTAGTAAATTCTACTGCGCTTGGCAGACAATTAGAAGTTAAGATGAAAAAAAAAGAAAAGAAAAGATGTGCCACTTATTTTCTACTAAGCGAAGAAGATTCTTTCATGAAGGAAAATTTACTGCTGTTTAAACTGTCTATTCACTTCTCGATATCACGCAAGAAAAATATAGAAGTCTATTGCTCTTCCTCTTTTTTTTTATCCTCATAAGTGTTAAACTCGTCCCGATTGACGCTATACATTACATCCTCTAAGTTTCAATGAAAGTTTATTTTCATCTCTTTTTCTCTTTAAGGAATTTTAATTTTCTAATTTTAATACAAAACTAAATGTAAAAGAAAAAAAAATTTCTTTTTCTACTTTTTATTAATCAATATTGTTGATTCAGAAAACTTTTTTAAACATAACCTCAAAAATTAGGGTGATTCTGCAATTAAAAGCAAAACCTAATCTCAGAAAACTAATAATATTAGAAAATAAATTAGGGGTCACTTGAGAAGTAAAAATTAATAAAATAAACAATTTCTAAATTGAGGTACTTTAGGGTATTTCTACAATGCAGTTGAAGGCAAACATAACCTCAAAATAAGGGTGATTCTGAAATTAAATTAATACCGTATGTAACCTTAGAAAACAGAAAGGAAGCAAAAGTTAATAAATACACAATTTTTAAATTAAGGTCATTTGGGTATTTCTACAATTGATTCAAAGACAAACATAACCTTAAAATTTAGGGTGATTCTGCAATGAAATTAAAAGCGCAATAGAGCATAACTTCAAAAAACAAAACGGAGAAAGTTTCGCATAAAAGTAGTCACAAAATTAAGGTCATTTTTGGTGTTTCTACAAATGGAGTCAGGACGAACTTGAAAATTATCGTGATTCTGCAATGGAACCACAAACGAAGTGGAACATAACCTGAGAAAACGGAACCGTAACTTAAAAAAATCATTCGGCACGTAAGAAATCTTAAAATTAAGATCATTTTGGGTAGTTCTACAATAGAGCTGGGAGGAACATAACCTCAAAATACAAGTTTCAAGGGGCGAGAGGCGAAAAATTGTGTTATTAGGTTAAAGATAATATCAGGATGAAAATGAAGATCGTTTATAGTCATTCTACAATCTAAAGGGGAACATAACCTCAAAACGCAAGTAAGAAGGAAAATTTAACCACAATCGCCTCGATTGGAAGAATTTTCGCGAATTTCGAAACGTACGATCGACTTTAAGGCCATTGCGAATTGCAACGAACGTACGAAACTCGATGTACGCATATGAAAATGAAAGGATGGTGCCACGGTAATATTTTTTTTGCAGTTTGGCGAAAACAGGAGGCAAGAGATGCACGTGCTTTAAACCACGACGAGCTGAGGGCAACGACCGTTAACTGCACAACTAGGACGTCCTTCTCTCGCGTGTGTATACACGACGTTCCAGCTGGCGTACGACGACCCCTTTTTCCACTCTCGGTTTAATACTCGCTTACTGCCTCTCTCTCTCTCTCACTCTCTCAATCCAATGTATAATAAAACAAGTATTGATAAACAACGTGTTGTTTCAAATACACAAACATCTAGCAATTCCCGGATTTATTTCAATGACATCCTATATAAACTTTTCTCTCATGAAGGCCGTGCAGAACATTCGAGAAGTACACAGTGTGCGTTTTCCCGAGTGAAGAGAGAAAGAGAGAGAGAGAGACCCCCAATGTGTTACCATCACTTCCGAAACACAAATCGCATAACTCCCTTCCTTTTTTGACGACAAAACTTGGCGAGAAACGACATTTTTCCTTCACTTTATACACTCCAGTTGGTCTCACTTATTCACAATTCTTGAGAAAAGAAAAAAAAAAGTCAGGAAAAAAAAGAGAGAGAACAGTCGTTGAAATAAAAGCATTATTTCGTACCAGTATATTGAATCCTATTCTCGTTTCGCTAAAACATATTCCCCCCTCCTATTTTCGAAATATAAACGGAAAAATATAATTATTAAACCTGAACTAATCGAAATTAGTAAAAATCGAAGTTTTCAAATAATCTACATACTTTTCGAAGTAAGATTTAAAATATTGAATATTAGAGAAATATTCAAACAATGGAAATTTAGTGGCAAAATTGAGACAATAGCCCGGCAAAATGAAAAACATGTTCGGACAAATTTAAAAAAAAATACATTTGCCAAAATTGAGATAATAGCCTGGAAAAATATCGGCAAATATTCTTTTTCTGAATTAAAAAAAAAGTATTTACAATATTGCATAGTATTGGATAAGCGATGTATATTGAGATAAGTCAACATTTTCTAAGAAGTGTAAAAATAATAAAAAGAAATGGAAAAAGAGAAAAGAAAATACAGATGTTCTTTTTTGAAAACAAAAAAAAAAGAAGAAAAAAAAGCAAATGAATATTTAAAAAGGTTTCTGCGAAAATATATTTCCTCGTTATTATCCACACCGTCTCTATTTATTCATCAAGTTAAATTTTTATTATTTCCTTGAAGTCTGCAACATTCTCGATATTGTTAATTGGAATAAGCTTTGTACTTTACGTCGCTAAAACTGGTAAATATACAAAAAAAATTTCATTTAACATTTCTATTAACTGAAAATAATCAGTCTCACGTGTTTTAACTAAAAAAAAATCTTTAATCCAACATTTTTTTTACCGAAAGAAAAACTTAGTACAACATTTTTTCACCAAATTAAAAATTTAATTTAACATTTCTTTTACAAGATAAAATATTTTTGAAGACTTGTATCTTCTTTTCTCTTTTTACATTTCTTTTTATTATTAAAGTCAACATTTCTTATTTTTAAAGAACATTTGGATTTTCTTTTTCGATTTCTTTTTATTAATTCACTCTTATCAAACGTAAAATTAATCTAAAATTTCTTGCCGAAAATAAATTTAACCCAACACTTTTTTACCAAAAATAAATTCAACCTACAATTTAGTTTACAAAAAATAAATTTAACCTAAAAGTTTTTTACAAAAAATAAAAATGTAACATTTTTTGTCGAAGAAAAATTGCATTTAACATTTCTTTTACTAAAAATAAATTTAACCCGAGATTTGTTTTACCAAAAATAAATTTAACCTGAAATTTTTTTACCAAAATATATTTAACCTAAAATTTTTTTACCAAAATAAATTTAACCTAAAATTTTTTTGCCAAAAATACGTTTAACCTAAAAGTTGTCTACAAAGAATAAAAATGTAACATTTTTTACAGAAAAAAAATTGGTTTAACATTTTTTTTACCAAAAATAAATGTAACCTTAAAGTTTTTTACAAAAAAATAAAAATGTAACATTTTTTGCCGAAGACAAATTGAATTTAACATTTCTTGTACGAAAAATAAATTTAACCCAAGATGTTTTTCACCAAAAAATAAATTTAATACAATATTTTTTTAATAAAGAATTGAGTTCAACTTTTTTTTTACGAAAACTAAATTAAATTCAACATTCCTTCAAAAAAAAAGAAATAAATTCCAACATTTCTTTACTAAAAAACGAAAAGAACTGTGAACTGTGACAAAATTGACCCGCAATATTGCCAATAATGATAATATTATGATTTTAATATTACGGGGTAACATTGTATCTTTATCACGAGCAAAATACCCCCAACATTGACCTACAATACCACTTGAAAAATAAGAAGCAAATAAATAAAAAAAAATTCCAACAACCATAATTGAAAACAAATAACATAATGAAACAGAAATAATATTCCGGATGCAAAATTGGAAAAAGTAGGACAAGAAATAAACGACAAAAGACAACGACGAGTTCAATTATTGACAATGTAACGCACAATTCTTTAATACCCACAATAACGAATCTATAGAAGTAAAGAGGTCTTTTTATTTCTTCAAGTAAATCAATTTGTCATTAACTTTTTAAATTCTCTATTTCCGAAGCATGCGCATTTTCTATCAAATATATAGTCTTAACCCTCGCTCGTCTATAGATTTAAACACCGCAACGGCCATCATTCCTAAGACATTAATCAAAAAGCAAGTGTGTAGCGATTTTCCGCGCGTCCTCAACTCAAATATAGGTCGTCTACCATCGCGATGCACTGGTTCTACATTTCTCAGCTAGGAGGAGAATAAAAAAAAAAAGCGAAACTCTCATTCGTTCCTCCTCGCACTGTAATCGTAAGTCAGCTTGAGTCATCGCTTTTTATGCCATTAACCGTCTCATTCATTAAACTTTTTCTCCATTTTATACACATAACATATATGTATACATACGCATGCAAAAATATACACTTCAGCGTCATCCACAATTTTATTACGAAAAATAACTTAGCCGTAGAGGAAAAAATAATTTTAAATTAAATAATTTGTAAAAAAAAATATTTATTACTTTTTCCATAAGACTTGAGATTAGTTCGTCTATTCAACTAATTAAGTAGTACAAAATTCGAGCTTCAAAAAAATATTTACTTCAATCTAATAAATATTTAGTTGCGTTAAATAAATATTTAATTGAATCAAATAAATATTTACTTGAATCAAATAAATCTTTACTTGCGTCTAAAAAAACATTTACTCCTATCTAATGTATATTCCTATCTAATATTTATTCACATCAAATAAATCTTTAATTGAATCAAATAAATATTTACTTGAATCAAATAATCAAATATTTACTTATATGCAACAAATAAATCTTTAATTGCATCTTTAATTACATGAATCGAACAATTTTTATTTAAATCAAATAAATACTTATATGCAACAAATAAATCTTTACTTGCGTCAAAAAAATATTTACTTGAATCGAACAATTTTTATTTTAATCAAATACAATATAATTGAACCGCAATAATTTTAATATTTCAAGAAAATACCATTTAATGAACGTAAATAAAAAAAAATACTTGACTCAGTTAATATATTCGAGATAGCATTTATTTGATAATAGATAGGTAAAAAAAATGTCTGGGTACTTATTACCCCAATATTGACGGTATATTACAAAAAAAAATTTTAATTTTCGTCTCTTCGTTTTTAAATTTACTTTTTTTTAAACTTGACGTATGTGGAAAAAATTTTCAGATTTGACTTCTTATTATGCAAATTTTGACCTAATTTTTAAAGATTCCTTTTGCTCCAAAAAAAAGACAAAGAGAGAGAAAATAAAAATGTAACTATTATAACTATATTCTTTTCAAAGCGTAGGCTTTCTTTTAATATATTGAATAATTGAATTAACTCCGAAAAAGTCGAGTAATCTCATTATGTCAAAGTGTGAGTGTTTCTATAGCAACTTCTCTCATGAATCTTGTACTTTAACCAAAAAATCGAATTCCATATAATAAACTGCTTTTATATTTTAAAATCACATTAGGAAAGTGTATTAAAAAGTATAATTTAATTACTGACATTTTAAGTAATACACGGTATAATTATTATTATTTTTTGTTACCTACTCCTATCGCACCTATAATTATTATTAAAATAATATATTATCTATAAAATTTTTTACCTAATTTTTAGTTTTTTTTTGCTTCAAATAAATTAATTTATTATTCATTTTTAAATAATTCGAAATAAATGTTTAAACTTTAATTAAATTATTAGAATTAATATTATATTATATATATTATTATTATTATTATTATTATTATTATTATATTTAATAGTATTATTTAACTGTATTATTTTTCTTTATTTCTTTTATTTTATTTAGTTATTAAATAAATACATTTAAAAATCAATATTATTATTAGTATTATCTCTCTTAATATTCTTCTTATTATTATTATTATTAAAATTCTTAACTATTTAGTACAAAAATTTTAAAAGTATAATTTTAATAAAGAAAAAATGTATTTTTAAAATATTTATTCTTTTCATTATTTGATTTGTTCAATATTGGATTAAAAATACAAATATTGACAAAAACAAACTGAATTACAATTGTAAATCAAATTTTAAACTTGAAAATCAAATTCTATTTGAATGTCAATTAAAGAGGAAAACTTTTCAATATTTTTAGACATGAGTGTTCATCGTTTCTATTTCAACTTAATTGCTGATAAAAATATTGCATTTCCAGTTAAATTGAAATAGTAAATATAGCAATATTTATTTCAAGAATATGTCAAAAATTATTTTATCCTTCAAAGTTAAATTTGGAATTTTCTTTTCGCCTTCTACATATAGGTTACAATTTTTTTGCTGATAAAAAAATTGTAACCTATTTATAGAAGGCGAGAAAAACAAAATAAAAGAAAAAAAAGAAATAAAAAAATGTTTTCAAAAACAAGAGAGAAAAATTGTTTTTGCGCCCAAGGGTTAAAAACGATCTCTTCTAACACTAGTGATTTAAATATCCTCGAAATTGAACTTCGATGAAGAAAAAGTAATTTTCTTCCATCAGATAAGAGAGGAAAATTAAATTTTTTTCGACCTAGGGTAAAAAAGCATCGATTTTAACACTAGGGAGTTAAAAACCCGAAAAGTGAGTTTAATTTACTCAAAAAAAAAATTATCTAATACTTCTTATTGCGAAAAAAATCTATTTCCACCAACAAATGACTAAGAGATGAATAAAAAAGTAACACTACATTTTCATTCAATCGATAAAAAAAAAGAAACTCAAGGAAACATAGAAGTCATATTCTCGATAGTAGTACTATTATTATTGTCATATTATTTCAATCAATGGTAATGGTTTAGCGCGAATTGATTAAAACATAAAACAATAACAACAGAAGTTGGAGAAGAATTTTTGAATTGAATTTTTACAGTTCCTTCGTTTTATTAACAATCACACACACTCACACTCACACAAAAAAAAGAAGAAAACACCTGACAAGAGAAGAATTCCCGGTAATCTTTTGTTTACCGTGCAATCGTCAGGTATCTGAACTTGGAACTCTTAAGGCTGTGGATATAGTCAAGGTTAAAA
The DNA here is from genome assembly GCA_032872475.1 of Leptopilina myrica (nomen nudum). Taxonomy (NCBI): domain Eukaryota; kingdom Metazoa; phylum Arthropoda; class Insecta; order Hymenoptera; family Figitidae; genus Leptopilina; species Leptopilina myrica (nomen nudum). The sequence goes on from CM065461.1 coordinate 36,144,862, forward strand.
AAAATACGCCGTGGCTGGCCATGAGCTTCTTAACCTACTCAAAGGAAGGCTGTAACAATTCTTCCAACGGGAAAGTAAATTGCGTATGTTTGTTTTTAAATCAACAAAACATTCGAACCCATACAATTCCCTTATTATCTTCTCCCTATTTTAGCACAATGGAAAAAAAAATCATTGACTTCTATTTTTTTTTCCACCGCCCAACACATAACAGAGTGGCCTCTTGATTCGATAATAAGAGCGACTACTCTGCCAATCAAACTCAAATAAACATATATTCCAAATAATCGCCAATAATTCCAATTTCACAATTTCCGTCAATACTTTCAATTAATTTCAAATCTATATTTTTATTAATATTATTATTATAAACATAATATATTTATTTATTTATTCAAAATTTTAAAAAAATGTATAATTATAATAATAATAATTATTATTATTATAAAAATTATGACAATAAAAATAATATCGATGTTTTATAATAATAACAATAATAATAACAATAATAATAATAATATTAATATTAACAAAAAAATAATTTTTTCATTATTTCATTATTATTATTATTATTATTATTATTATTAATATACCTACTATTATTAATTTTCAAAAGAATTTAACTATATTCAAAAAATTAAAATCAAAACTTTTCAAAAGACTATTTATTTCAAAATTTCTGAATTCAATTATTCGAATATAATTTTTGTTCGATAAATGTTTAAATACTTATTTATTTTTCCACGGGAATTGAAATTTTTTCATATAATTTTAATGTAAAACCTTTTTGAAATTGAACTGTTTCAAAAAATTCATAGTATGAAGCATTGAATATTCAATTAAAATCTAAAAATTTGACCACAAGTAATTTTTAAATCAATTCATGTTAAAAAGTTCCACAAGAATTAAATTATTTATAGACAAAAATAAATAATTGATTGAACAATTAATTATTTCTTAAAATTAACTTCCAATAAAGTATTTTATTAAAAATTTTGAAAATAATTCATTTTTATCGAAGTATTTTTAAAATATTATTAAAAACACATATAATTACATTTTTTGAGGAATTTATTTAAAATTGTATTAAAAATAATTGAAACCAAATTCTGTGCAGAATTTTATTTTTCATGAAAATAATACAATTCTTGCAACGAATTGTATTAAATTTTCTTCAATAATATTGAATTCCTCTGAAAATTTTATAAGTTGTAAAAATAATTGAATTTTCGCGAAGGATTAAAAAAAAATTTTTTTGAATGATTGAAATCCTTGGAGAAAATTGATTATTTTTAATAATAATTGAATCCTTGCAAAAGAATTGTATTAAAATTTTTCTGAATAATTGAAATCCTGGGAGAAAATTTATTATTTTTAAAAATAATTGAATCTTTGCAAAGGGTTTTATTAAAATTTTTTGGAATAATTGAATTTTTTTGAAAAATTTTCTGAAAATTAAAAAGAATAATTCTATTATTTCGAATAATTTAATTTATTAAAAAAAATAATTTAATTTATTAAAAAAAATAATTTAATTTATTAATAAGAATTGACTTCTTGCTATGAATTTTATTATTTATGAAAATAATTTAATTCTTCTCAACAAATTGAGACATCAAAAAATTTAGAAAATAATTAATTTCTTTCAAAGAAATTTGTTAAAATAATTAAAATCGCTGAATGTAAATCCAAAGTCAAATTTGCAGCTCAATTCAAAATTTGTTAGAATAAAAAGATTTGTTAGAAAAAACTCCAAAAAAACGAATTAAAGTAAAATGAAGAAAATTTTATTGCTAAAAAAATAATCAAGTGAACTGATTTATTCAAGTTGTTTATATTTATAATTATTCATGTAAAAATTATTTCTATAACTTTAATAATTCCACCATGGTGGAATCAGAAAAAAATATTTTGATCAGAATTGAGCACAACCAAAAATTTCTTTATTCACAATAAAAAGATTACATAAATAATAATAAAAAATAAAGAAATAAATGAACAAAGAAATTTTTGGTCAATCAATGACTAAAAAAAGGTCATAAAATCGTCACACAATGACTCTGGAATTACATTCATCAGTGGCTTGTTTATATATAAAAATTTTTGCCCATTCATTGAATTTGTAATAATTTCATAATATGGTACAAAGAAAAACCTATTTTTTTTCCTTTCTCACAAAAAACCGGAACTATAGAACAAAAGTCAATAAGCAAATAAGTATTCCAAGATAAATTTACACATACACACACACATATATACATATATGTATAAATAATTTATGATACCCCTTCTCTCTCACAGTTTTTTTGCATATAGAACATTTTCGATTTAATCTTCACAGTTATTGGATCGGAAAGTTGTAAAGGTCAAATGAAATAAGAAGAAGTACTTTCATATAAAAACGTGTCTATAAGCGTTTTCTTTACGCGAAAAAAAAAGAAGGAAATTGCTTTTCCTGCCTTTCAAAGAAAACTAGGTTATCTGTAAAACTACTTTAATCGCTAATTGTTAACAATTGCTGTCTTCACTTGGCTTTCTATGAAAGATCAAAAAAAAAAATTTTTTTTAAATTTTACTAATTGTAAGAAGAGAATTTTGTATTTAATTTTTAAACAAAATTTCAACAGCTGTTTTAAATGAACTAGAGGAAATAATTAAAACCGGAAGAACTCTCTTACTTTAGTTAAAAACATTTTTTTAACTAATACGATTATTATTAAACTAAATAAATATTTGATAATAATAGGCACGTATTTGTTTAATCAAACCAAATAAATTTGTTCCCAGTGTATAATAATATTTTTAAATATTTTTTTTTCAAAAAAAGTTCAGTTTTTTTTTGACATACAAAAATTAATTTTACCAAGAATTGACTAATTAAATTAACAATTAATTAATGTTTTCAAAACAATTATTCAATTTTATAAGAAGATATTTAGTCAAATTTTATTGTCGTCAAATATTATTAGGCAGCAATATTCACATAAATAATAATCCATAATAATAAAATAGAAATACTATTCCCTTTCTTTTTTTTTTATTTTTTAATTCCACAAAATAAGTACTAAACACTCTTTTTCACAAAAAAAATCATTATTATTATTACTCATATTATTAACAAAACGGAAAATCCACTAACAATTTACAAAACAATTTTTTGTTAATTAATTTAAATTCAGAGAAAAATAAAAAAAATGAAAGAATATTTTTTTTAATTCAAATTTCATTTTAATTAAAAAATAACCTTCTTCCGGATTCAATCAAGATTAGACGGGAATAATTGGAGTTCTCGTACATTCGAAATTGTTATCAGACGCTTACGTATAGACATGAACTTTGCCAAATATTTTTTTTAATTAAATTTTTATGCCAAATAATTGAGAATTGTAAAAATAATAATATTAATAATAATAATAATAATAATAATAATAATAATAATAATAGTAATAATAATAGTAATGATAATAACAATAACAATAAAAAAATAATAGTAATAAGAGTAAGAATAACAAATAATAAAATTTTAAACTTATTTTTTTAGCCAAATGGGCTCAATATAATTTGATTAAAAAAATTATAAAACGTTTATAACAATAATAATAACAATAATAACAGTAATAATAACAATTATTATTATTAAATTAATAAAATATAATAATAGTCATAAAAATGATATCACTTTTTCAATACAAAAATGCGACGCGCTTTTAAGAAAGGTACCTAAGAAGCAAAAAATTTCAGGTTATGTTTGTAATTTTTTGAATGCAATTAAACCAAAGGGATCAATTCTCAATATAAATCGCTTGTGTCTCAGTCTTCATTACATAAAAAATAATTAATAAAAATTACTTTTAGCTTCATACAATTAAACAGAAACTTTTTATTAATGTAAAAGTAATACAAATATAACCTAAAAATCAGTCAAAGAAATTTGCCTAAATTTTCGGATTTCGTGTACACTGTAAAAAAAATTTTCAGTAAATTTACAGTTGTTATAGAAACCTTGTAAAATAGCGTCTTTTTTTTAGCGTCTCGTCTGTAAAATTAATACTTTTACAGTGTCAATTTTACAATTTTCTGTAAATTTACTATTCTGAATGTAGGTAATAGAAAGACAAAAATATTACCTACATTCAGAGTAGTAAATTTAGAAAGAAAAAAATTTCTAAAGAAACAGTTGCTATGATAACGATTACCATAGCAACGGTTGCTATGTAACCGATCACCATAGCAACGGTTGCTATGTAACCGATCACCATAGCAACGGTTGCTATGAAGGAACGTAACGGCCCCCTGGGGACCGTTAGAAATTACGAACGGACGCTTAAGTCTTCCTACAAGAGCTTCTAACCCCAAATAAATTGTTTCTTACGTACCTTTCTTTCGAGTACGTCAAAAATGTTTCCTGCAGTCATTAAACTGAATTACAAAACATTATTCGAATAGCGAAATTTAAATGAATGTTATTTATAAAAAAAAAAGTAATAAAACTATTAAAATTAAAAAAATACCAATTCTCTTTAAAAAAAACGTTTATATAAAAAACGAAACAATGTCAAACAATATTTTACTTTTAAATTTCGCAAATTTTTCTAATTCTCGTACACCGTGTCGACAGTATAGATAAGTCCATAAAATGAGGGTAACATGAACAGAATTTCTCGTCGTTATATATATATATATGAAAAGCGTAGGCGTTTACGTGAGTGATTTTCGTGACTTGAAAGCATTTCTCGTTAGGTCAACTCGTGTTTATATATATAAAATGAGCGAGAGAGAGAGAAAAAGAGTGAGTGAGTGAGTGTGGTATTCAGGGAGTAAACTGCCCGAATCTACGCACACGTATATTATTACAGTCTCGATTCTGGAAACTACTATATTCGTAGAGTATTATTATATCGTGGCGGCACAAAGTCGTGTCGTGTTGCGCTTGGATCGATACATTTTCATCCCCCTGGTCCATATCGCGTGGGTGTTTCAATGTAAAGGTATACAGTATATACATATACACCGCCACCATGCGTTGGTGGGTCGTTCCACTCGAACAAGTTGAAAGTGGCAACGAAAAAAAAAAAGAGAGTACCTTTTGCGCATCTATCGCCCCCGCAAAAGCTTTTGTAAATATATATAGCAATTCTACACCTGGCAAGACGGGAAAAAAAGAAATTGTCGATAGTTGGTTCATTCAGATACGCCCCCGTAAAACTAATGAGAGTTTCTCTCTCTCTCTTTCTTTCGACTGACGTCATTTCAACAACTACTGTTGCTGAAACGTTCGACACACGCTGTGATGTGACACCGACTATCTCAAAGACTATTCGACTCGGCGCAGCGTCTGCGTATGTATCTAGATATCTAGGACGTCACGAATGCCGAAGTCCTTGTATCACCTTTTTTCTCAATCAATTGTAACTCGTTTGTTATTTCATTTAAAAAAAAAAAGAGAATCATCATTTTTTTTTCCTCTACACTATTGCTGTTCAATTGTTTAATTAAGAAAAAAAAGTCATTCAGGATTGACAATATTAGAATATTTATTTAATTGTGATAATATTGTATAGACTGATAATAAAAATAATCATAATAAAAACAATTGATAATATTGTTAATCCAGAACAACTTTTTTTGCGAAATTAAACACCTCTACACTGAAAGAAAATGTGTATTAAATTTTGAAAAAGTATTTTACAATTTGAGGCAAAAGTGCAACAAACCGAACTTTTGGTATAAAAAATACTAAACTTTAAGAAAATATTATATGGAATTTAGTACAATTATATCAAACATCAAGAATTTTAATTACATTTTAATATAACTTTACTAAATTCCACATAATTTTTTTTTAATTTAATATTTTTTATATCAAAATTTCGGTCTGTTGCACATTGTAAAATACTTTTACAAAATTTAAAATACTATTTTTTCAGTGTACTCATTATTTTTATTGTGGTTTTCATTTTATTATTGTTATTCTTATTCTCATGACAAAATTCAAGAAAATTTAAGGGACAGCTAAAAAATCGGTATTTTAGGAATAACGATAATTAATTTTCAAAAAAGTAGCTTTCAAACGAAAAAAAAGGAAGCTATACAAAAATTAAATTTGACAACCAAAAAACTCATTTTACACACTTTTCAAAATTGACAAAAATTCCGTTCTAAACTTTATTTTTCCGACTTTTTTCTAATTTTAATTGCAAAATATTACCTTTTTTTAGTCCTGCTAATAAATTGAATTCCTGCAACGAATTGAACTATTTATAAAACAATTTAAATATTTATAAATATAATTTAACTTTTGCGAAGAGTTTCCTACAAATTTTTAAATAATTATTTTCTTTACTATACAAATTCTAATTTAAATATTTGAATTCGTAAGCAATTTTTATTTTTTACGAAAAGAATTGTATTCTTAAGAAGATTTTTACAAAAACATTTTAAAATAATGGAATTCTATTTGGAAATTTTTTGAAAATAGTCAATATTGAAAATAAATTTTAATTTTACAACGAATTCTACTAAAATTTTTGACAATAATTTAATTTCTATGTGGTATTTTATTAAATTTTTTTTGAAAATAGTTCTTGAGAACGATTTTATTAGACTTTTTTTAAATAATTGAATTTTCAAAAATTACTTTTAAAAATAACTGAATTCTTGGGAGGAATTTTATTAAAATCTAAAAAGAAATAATTGAATTATTTTTAAAAAAATGTAATTAAAATTGTAATTAAAATAATTGAATTCTTGCGAACAATTTAATTAAATTTTCTTGAAAATAATTGAATTTCAGTGAAAAATTTTTAAATTTTTGTAAGTAAGATTAATTCTTCCAAAAAATTCTATAAAAATATGATTTTTAAATAATTTATTTTTCTCCGAGGAAGTAAAATTAAATTTTTAAGAATAATTACTTTTTTCTGGTAATTCCTGTAAAAGTGTATTAAAAATAATTAAAATCCTGCAAAGAATTTTCTTATTTATGAAAATAATTAAATTTTTCCGAAAAAAGTTATTATTTATAATGACATAATTGAATTGTTTCGAAGAATGAATTAGAATTTTAGAAAATAATTTAATTCTTTCGTGAATTTTTTTTTTTAATAATTGAATTCCAGCAATGAATTTTAATAATTGAATTTTTCGGAAAAAAATTATAATTTAAAAAGAGATAATTAAATCGTTTCCAAGAATTAAGTAAAATTTTAGAAAATAATTGAATTCGTGCAAAAAATCTTATTCAAAAAGTTGAAAATAATTGAACTTCCTCAAAGAATTTTGTTATTTACGAAAATAATTAAATTCTTACTAACAATTTTAATAAAAAGTTTTAATAAGAATTTTCTTTAAAGAATTTTGTTATTTATATAAATAATTGAAGTCTTGCAAAGAATTTTATTAAAATTTTTAAAACAGAAATAGTAGCGTTTAGTGACTCAAATCTAAAAAAAAGTGTTTCTAAATATCAGCATAACATAAAAATATTACAACCTGAACATTAACGTACAATATTGACCCAACTTTATCATGACAATAACTTTTCTCTTATTCACAAATAATCTGCTTTTTTTATGCGAAACCGTTTTTTTTCTCTCGTAACATCTAAAAAAAAGAGAGCAAATATGTAAACACAGTTTTTTTTCTAAAGAGAATTAAAAAATAATACTCGACATTTTTTCACAGTCTATGTACAAAGTAAACTTTTAATATTTTCTCTACATTAAAACTTTTAGTGTATTATAAATTTCCAGAGAAAATGTACATAACTACATATGTATTTTTTTTTAATTCTTATCCACTTTTAATACACTACCGTTCTTTAAAGCGAAAATATGAAAATTAAAATTTTATTTTTCTTAATTCGTTAATAAACTTGAAGAAAAGAATCTTTATTTTTCTATTTTCGTCAGGCACAAAAAAAAAGTCGATGTTACAATCGACCTTCTTCTTTTATTTTAAAATTAGAAACGTCATAAAGTGAGGTTATAGGGTAATGAAAAATCAAACGAGAAAATAAACCTTGTGAAACAGACTAAATAACCATTAGTAAACCACTATTTCTCTCTCTCTCTCTCTTTCTCTCCTGTTAATATTCTTCGAAGAGTAAAAAAAAGTATTTCACGAAAAAATTAAAAAGATCTATTAAAGCAAAAAAAAACACCTTTTTCCAAAATTGCTCTCCTTATTTAAAAAAAAGTCTTCCCACAATATAAATATTAGGAAACATTAAAAAAAAATCCCAAAGGAAAATAGAGCAAAAAAAAGAAGCATGTACATAATTATTATTGCAGGCCAAGACTGTATTTTTATCCGCCTAGTGGAATGTGGTTTCCAGACTTTGTCAGCAGTGAGCAAAAACGATTTACAAAGTAGAAATCAACACTGATTTAGACGTATTCCGCAAAACCTTTTTGATATCTTTCATCATTATTCGATAACTACTTGAATGCAATTGATTTTTTTAGATCTTACACGTTCCTACCTTTCATGGTTCAGTTTTCTTTTTTTTTAATTTTTTCCCGAAATAGAAAAAGGATTGATAAATGGATCCATTGAGAGATAAAAAAAGGAGAAAAAAACTAAAAGAGAAAAGGTTCCTACAAGTTGTTAATCTTTAAGAAACGTTTTTTAAACGTTTTCCTTTTCAGTTAAATAATAATTATTCGACTAATTTGAAAATTTGAACAGACGATTGATGACAAAATTTACGGCACATAACTCCGCTTTAATGAGAGAAACTTGGATCAAAAGTCAAACCCCCAAAGGACAAGTTATCCTTAAAGTAATATCTAATAAGGGAAGTTACAAATTTACCAGGACTTTAGTGGAGTTTGGTTTGAAACTGACTTAATCGAACCTATGTTTCCAATTAACTGTCAATACTCAAGTTAGCCAATATCCATCACCTTCCGAATTCTGATTCCATCATTGACCTGAACACGATTAGAGGAAAAAATTTAGAAAACTTTATAGAAAACTAATGAATCACTCTAACCCTTTAATTTAGAATATTTAAAATTATAGTGATATTATTTTTGGACAATTTTTGCTTTTTAAATGCCTATTTTTAAGTTTCAAACTAATAAAAGTAATAATTTTGAATCTAAAGTGCTTTAATTCTTGCATTAGAATTTTGTTTCCAAATTTTTTGAAAATTAATTAAATTCTTTTCATGAATTTAATTAAGAGTGTATTGAAAATAATTTAAATGTTAAGGGTTTTATTTTTATTTTATTTTTTAAATAAATGAATTGTTTTGAAGAATTTCATTAAATTTTTTTTAAATACTTGAAATGCTTCATGAAATCTTTTTAAAATTTTACAGAATCTAATTGAATTCATGTGAAGTTCGCATACTTATGCATTTGGCATAAAACCGTTTAACATAAATATCATTTGATCTAAAATTTATTTATTATTATTTATTTATCATAAATTTTATTTCAGATAAATTTCATTTGACATAAAGTTGATTTAACATAAAAGACATTTAGCATAAATTTTATTTGAGATAAATGACCTTGACTTTTCCCTGACTATTTACTAATTTTTTTCTGCTTTCTTGGGCTAAAAATATGGTAACTGGCATATTTAACAATAAATTAATATCTATAATGATTGAAACAAGCAATAATAAAAATCTTCTCAGTTTAGTTAGATTAACAAAAAAAATTTTTTACAAGAAATTTTAATTTTTGAATAAATTTTTAGAAATTTCCCTGACTTTCAACAAAATTTTCTAACATTCCCTGACTTTTATATGATTTTTTTCTGACTAAAAAAATTCTCTGACTTTTCCCTAACTGTTAAATGGAATTTATACCAAATGAAATTTAGGTAAAGTAAATTTTAATATCAAATGAGAAATATGTTAAATAAAAATTTAATGTCAGCTGAGAATTACGTTAATTAAAAAATTAATTAAAATTTATGTAAAGTAACTTTAATGTCAAATGAGAATTATGTTAAATAAAAATATAATGTCAGATGAGAATTACGTTAAATAAAAAATTAATATAAATTTATGTAAAGTAAATTTAATGTTAAATGAGAATTATGTTAAATAAAAATTTAATTTAAATTAATATAAAGTAAATTTAATGTCAAATGAGAATTATGTTAAATAAAAATTTAATTTTAATTTATGTAAAGTAAATTTAATGTCAAATGAGAACTACGTTAAGAATTACGTAAAAATTCATTTAAATTTATTTAAAGTAAGTTTATGTTAAATGAGAATTACGTTAAGAATTACGTAAAAAATTCATTTAAATTTATATTTAAAGTAAGTTTATGTTAAATAAAAATTGAATTTAAATTAATGTAAAGTAAATTTAAAGTCAAATGAGAATTACGTTAAATAAAAAATTAATTTAAATTTATTCAAAGTAAATTTAATGTCAAATGAGAATTATGTTAAATAAAAATTTGTGCCAATGAAATTTATATCAAGTGAATTTTGTGTTAAATAAAAATTATGTTTAATGATATTTGCGTCAAATGAAACTTATGTCAGGTGAATTTTATGCAAAATGATATTTATGTTAAATGTATTGGATTGTGTGTCAAATGAAAATTACGAACTTTTATGCCAAATGAAATTGTTGTCAAATGAATTATATGTGAAATGAATTTTATAACTATTAAAATTTACGTTAAATGAATTTTTTGTCCAAAGATATTTATGTCAAATAGGAATTATCTTATTAGAGCTTTTTGTAACATAAAATTAGTGTTAAATTAATTTTACGACAAATGATATTTATGTTAAATGTTTTTTGTGTGCAATGAAATTTATGACAAATAATGTTTATTTAATGTAAATTTTAAGTTAAGTGGTTTTACATCACCTAACTATTTTATCGAAAAAGTTTTCGGGAATAAGCATTGCCCCTCTTGACATACGTTCATGGTTTTACCAACTGTGGCAACCTTAGCTAAATTTTTTCAAAACCCTAAGTGGATATAACCCCTAAATCTTAATATTTAGGTTCTTAGATTGTAAATTTTGTAGGACACTTAAGGAATCCTTAAAAATAAGAAAGTTACAATTCTCATGACTAAACAAAATATCGAGATATTGGTATATTCTCTATCATTAAGAGCAATACATTTACAGCCGTAAAAATAGAGGCATTACAATGAAAAGATTTTTTCCAATGTTCAATTCAGGACATAAGCAATAAGCTTCATTAGAATTAGAATTGTAGTACAATAATAGTATTGGAATTTATCGACTAAATTTTGCTTCAGTGACATTAATTTCGAAATGTTCTTTCTGTTACAGGTGTTTCACTTCTCAAACATTGACTTGGAATCAAAAATCGCTATGGAGTCTAACTGCCAAGCGAATGGCAGCATTAGAAACATCCCTGACGATGATGGTAATTACGACTATCCAGACGATGTGAACAGTGATGATGTTGAGGAAAATGAGAGCAGTGTTGTAAATAACAATAACAAGAATCAAAACAACAATAGCGAGTGCGCGGATCCACAGCAGAGGCTCGCTGTTCTAAGTTTCGAGCAGGTTCGACGTCTTAATGATGTGATGAATGAAGTTGTGTGCATTCACGGAAGGGGGAATTTTCCAACACTCGAGGTGCGATTACGCGATCTCGTGACAGTGGTGCGTAGCAAATTGGAGGAGAATCCAAGTAACGGTGGAGCTGGTATGAAGGTGCGCGACATACGATTAAACGGTAGAGCAGCGTCACACGTACTCGCCACTGAATCGCAACCCTACAACGATTTAGATCTCATCTTTGCGGTTGAGCTGTCAAGCGGTCGTAATTACGATAAAGTCAAGCAAGCCGTACTCTGCTCTCTGTTTGATTTATTGCCAGAGGGCGTGAGCAGAAAGCGCATCACCACCTGCAGTCTCAAGGAGGCCTATGTCAGTAAAATGGTGAAAGTGAATAACGAAGGCGACCGATGGTCCCTAATATCACTCGGCAATAATCGAGGTCATCGGAATGTTGAATTAAAATTCGTCGATTCAATGAGACGACAATTTGAATTCTCCGTTGATTCATTTCAAATTGTCCTCGACTCCCTGCTTCTATTCTACGAATGCAGTAGGCTACCAATTGGCGAGAACTTCTATCCAACTGTTGTTGGCGAGTCCGTCTATGGCGATTTTCAAGAGGCCCTTTATCATTTGCACAAGAAGCTCATTTCCACCAGGCATCCAGAGGAGATTCGAGGCGGTGGCCTCCTCAAGTACTGCAATCTCCTCGTCAAGATGTACAAACCCTCTCAGCCCGATTACATAAAAACACTCGAACGTTACATGTGTTCTCGATTCTTCATAGACTTTCCCGACATAAGCCAGCAGAAGGCAAAACTCGAGAACTACCTTTGGAATCACTTTGTCGGACCTGAGGAGGAGGCCCTCAAGTATCAGTATTTGATGTTGCTGCACAACGTCGTTGAGGAGTCGACCGTCTGTCTTATGGGACACGAACGACGACAAACACTTGCACTTATTGAGAATCTTGCTTATCAAGTACTATGCGAGGAGCAACAACTGCTCTCAAGTCAACAGCCAACAACAGGACCACCAGCCTATGTCTACGCTAATGGATACTATTACACACCAGTGATACCAACTGCGTGCTACACTTGCACCTGCAATTCGTGGATGGCCTGCTCGTCGTGATCCCAAGTTCTCATGAGTGAAGCGTAAATATCCAACAGAACAGACCTGATCATCAATATCAGTTGACTCATCTCAAAACACATTTTATAATAATTATTTCTTTCTATTAATTAGTACTATTATCATCTCTAGCCTACACCTAGTTTCTGGTATATAGTTAACGAAAAAAAAACAGCGATAACAACAACAACAACAACAAATATCATTAAACGGGAATTTTTTATTTAACTGCGTATATTTTTTCAAGTGCTTCTCGGTTTTGTGATGATTGACGAACGACCCTATATTTCAGAGATGTATTTATCAAATTAAATCAATCAGTGCTGTGCGCAGTCCAACACCAAGTGTCGTGTCAAATAACGGTTGGATGTCAAAGCGTATTGCGTTCTTAGGCCCTGTGGAAGCAGATTATTTCCTCAATTTTGGTATGTTCGCTCTTTATCAGAGCTCGGGGGACTATTTCTAAAAGGCGATATTTTTCCACTAAAAAATTAACTAAACAAAACGAAAATCACAGGTTTGCCACAAAAATTTTTCTCCTAATTTGCAGACCAAATTTTCATCCTTTCCCTCATCCTAAAAAATTCTGATTCCCCCTTTAAAAAGATCAGATATTTATTTGAGTATCTGATTATTTATTCGCGTTCTTAATATAATTGCGATTATCCATAATTGTAAAATTATTCAAAAACATCAAGTTATATTTAAAGTAAACATTCATTTGTTTTTCCACAGAAATAGATTTTTGAAAAATATCAAATCCAAAACCTCCTGAAATTCAATAACTAAAAACAATATTAAAAAATTATATAACTTTATCGCTCGGTTGTTTTTATTTAATCAAACATTGAATTTAATTACTGAATCGGAATGATCGTTACATTCAATGTTTTATTAAGTAAAAACAATACTGTTACAGTTAGTTCTTCAATATTATTTTCATCATTTCAGTTCAATTATTATTTTCCCCATTTTGTAACGAAAATTCTTCTTTAAATCAATTACTACTTTTTATAATTTTTCACAAAGTTCTTTGAAAATTTTAAAATCTAGTTGTTGACAATTAAATTTTACGCAACTTTGTTTATTCGAAAATCCTTTAATTAAATATATCTTTAAAAAATAAAAATTTTGAATAATATCAACAGAATTGGAATTAAAATTTTTCAACACAAAATAAGTTCCCCAAAGTTGTGGATTACAAGTATGAAAAATTCAAATTTTCATAGAATTAAATGAAAAATCTTTACGAAATTCGAAATTCTATTATTTCTAAAAATTGCAATTATTCGCAATTTTTACAAAATTTAATTATTTCTTAAGAACTTTAAAATAAAATTCTTTTCTAAATCAATTATATTTAATAATTAAAATTTATTAATTTAAATAAATATTACAAAATTCAACATCATTCAAAAAAAAAAATTAGATATAAATTTTTGAACAAAAATTATTTTAACAATATTATTAATTAAAAATATGAAAAATTCAGATTCTTAAAGATTTGATTTTTAAAGCATTTTCAAAATTCAATTATTTTTAAAAACTTCGAAACGTCTATAAAATTCAATTTTTTTTTAGTTTTTAACTAAAATTTGTCTATAAATACATTATGTTTAATAATTAATTAAATAAATATTTAAAAAATCAACTAATTTGATAAGAATTTAAATTATGGAAATTTTTCCAAAAAAATATGTTCTTTAAAATTTCTAATTAAATTCATTCAAAATTAAAATTTTCTAACAGTAAAAAGCAATGAAAATTCTGCAAAAAAATTTTATTAAAATTTTTAAAAATAATTCTAAATTTGCAAGTAAATTTATCAAATATTTTAAGAATAATTGAATTATTTGGATAAATTTTATTGAATATAATTGAAATTCTAAAAATAAATTTGAAAGAAATTATTTTTAAACTTGAATTATGATATTTTATTTATATTGTCGTGAAAATAATTAAATTCTGTCAAAGAATTGTCAAATAATTGAATTTTTAAAAAAAATCATTAAAAAAAGTTTCTATGAATAATTGATTTTATTCGAGAAATTTTATTGAAAAAGCTTTAAATTCTGCTATGTGATTTTAAGAATTATCTCATTCTTTCAATAAAATTTCTAGGTTCATTCAAAATTCAAATTTTCTAAAAGTAAAAATAATAGAAACGCACCAAAGAATTTTAGGTGTAAAATTTTTTTAAATACTTGAATTCTTGGAAAGTATTTTAAAATAATAATTTAAGTTTTACAAGAAACTTTATTAAATAATTTTATAATAATTGAATTTTTTTGGGAAATTGTTTATCGAAAAGAATTCAATTCATGCGAAAAGTTCAAAATAATTAAAATTCCGCAAAGAATTTTATCAAAATTTTAAACAATAATTCACTTATGATTTTTTATTAAAATTATATTGAAAGTAATTGAATCTTGCAAATTTAAAATAATTGAACTTTCGAATAGAAATTTATAAAAACTTTTAAGAATAATAATTAAATTCTCTAAAGAAATTTGATTGAATTTTATGGAAATTCTGGTAAGAAATTTATCAAAAATTTGATAAATTATTCAATTCTTTCAATATCATTTCTAATTAAATTCATTAAAAATTTCGTATCTCCTACAATTTTAATTTGAAATTCATTTATTTATGAAAATTGTAAACGCAACTCAATATTTAATATTTAATTTTTAAAGAAAGAATTTTTCATTGAAAAATTAACGAGTAATAATTTTATAATAATTATATTATAAAATTATAATATGTTATATAATATAATTATAGTTCCATTATATTAATAATAGAATTTTTCATTGAAAAATTAACGAGTAATAATTTTATAATAGTTCTAAAGGAATTAAATTATGTAAAGTAAATAATTTATCAGAAATGGAAAAATTTAATGTTAAGTATTAAAATTCGTAGTAATTTCATATTTTACAAGTCAAAAAAAGGAGATCAAACTGTATTGCTTTTAAATTTTTTCCACTATTTTAAATAAAATTCCTTGACTTTTCCCCGAATTTCCTTAATTCCCGGTTTTCCCTGAACTGTGGCAACCCTGAATTAAAAATTGAATCAATTTAGTAACAATATTCAAATATTATCAATTTTTTCGACGAAATTTTTCTCAAAATTTTCAAATTCGAATATATGTGTAAAAAATATTTACGAGCAAATCGCCTATTTTATATAAATATATATATAAATATACTCATGGTCAAGAAAGATTAGATAAAGAATGGACTAAATTTAGAGAATAAACGTCAAGTAAAATTCTCCCGATTCGCTGTTAAAATACTCGTTCTGATTTCGAGATACTAGACACTTCTTATTCTTTTTTTTTTAGAAAAAAGGCGTTTTCTATACATATACATAAATAAAAAAAAATTATATATATACATAGATATTTAAAAATTCTACATTACAAAAAATATACATGCATATTATCTATAAATGATTTATTATTAATGTGTGGCTGTGATCACATTTCATTTAGTTTCTACGTTGTAAGATCGTTGGCATAAAAAGTGGGAAAAAATCTAAAAAAAAAATAAATAAAAATAATAATAAATAAATATACATATACATATATTATATTAATATGTGAGATACCAAATCGACGTTTCGAGCTCGAATTACAACCGTTACATTGACGCAGCCTGAAAATTCGTAGGCGACCAAAAAAAGAAAAAACAGCCACACAAAATTATCGCGAATACTTCTATTTCTGTATTTTTTTTTTAAGAAATCCTTCTTCGCATTTTGAGACACAATATTTCTTTTTAAATTCAAATTCTTTCAACTAATCGTTTTTATATGTTCTCTCTCAATTATTTATTAGAAAAAATAGTTGTTTTTTTTTATACTATAATTTAAAAAATTCAAATCTACTGAAGAAATGTAAAACAAAAAATTATCACATGGCGAAAATGTTCTTGTAATTACATGAGAAATTAATGTCCTTTTTTTGTAAAGTTTGTAAATAAAAATTGTTGCATTAAAGAAATATTAAATTTCAATTTTATTATTCATTTAAAAAATGGAGTTTCTTCTTTCAATTCCAAAAAATCTTTTTTTTTTCAAATTCCAAAATAATAAATGTCCTCGAGTCCTGATGTGAAAAATTTTCCGTCCGAAATTAAACAAAACAAATGAAAAGAAACATTGAAAGTTGGGACATATTTTTTTTAATGAAATTTGGACTTATATTTTTTTTTTAAATTTAAGTTTATGATTTTTAATTGAGTCGTATTGAGACCCTTGTTAAAATAATCTATACGCTTAAGAATCGAATTTAATTGCATAAAGCGACTTTATGATGTGTTACTTGAGAGGAGAATTAATTTGAATGGCGAAACCAAGAGATGGATCTAAGGGATTTAGAGAGGGACAGGAGGGGAGTGATTCTCGTGGAAAGCTGCAGCCAATTTCTCGATTAAATTCAATTCTTTTAATTTCAATCAATCAAGTTGAATCAAACTATAGTGACGAGAGAAAACAAATATTTTATTATTTTAATTATTACTAATACTAATTAAATTTATAAATATAAACATTAAAATCTCACTTATAAATTTATGAAAATATTAAAATGTTATTCTTTGAAATTATAACAGTTTTTCGGGATTTATTACTATTTATTATTTATCTTATTTATTATTTATTATTGTATTTATGATAATTATGATTATATTAGTAATTAATTATTAATCACAATTATAATTTACAATATTGATTACAATATTAATTAAACAAATATAATTATTTACATAAATAATAATAATAATAATAATAATAATAATAATAATAATAATAATAATAATACAAATTATTATAGTTGTACTAACAATTATAAATTGCTATATATTTTTTTTAATTATAATAATTATTATTATATTAATAATTAAAATTACTATTATTGTGTTAATGATTATAAAATAATGTTTATAATTGTATTAATAATCACAACCAATTATTAAAAACTTATCACAAGATTAAATATTAATAATTTAATAGCCTTACATATATATAAATGCCATTAACTTTTATTTCTCAGTAGACGATTTGATTTCCCGGAAATTACAAACGATAATTAAAGAATTCTTTCTATATAAGTAATAATTTTATTTTAAATTACTTTTACAAAAAACGATTTTATATCTTGATTTTTTGAAACAATTATTCTTTTGTTCAGAAACAGAATTATTTTTCCATTTACTTTAAGCGAACAGTTTTTAAATTATTCCAAAAGAAAAAAGGTTTTTGAAACAAATGTGTAAATTGCATTATTTCATTTTAGAAAATTGTTTTTTTTTTACTGAAATTCTCTTTTTTAATTGCAAAAAAATTTGTTCTCATTGCAAAAAATATTTTTTTGTAGAAGGAAAAAAATATCCTTATTGCGAAATATTTTCCCTAACTAGAAAATTTTTTCATTATTGCAAAATCTTTCTTTTAATACGAAATAAATTTTTGTATTTTTGCAAAAACTTTTTTTTTAATAAAAAAAAACCTGTTTTCATATTGAAAAATATTTTTTTCAAATATTTATTCAGATATAGGATAGAAATTTTTCCATGATTTCAAAATTGTTTTTGAATATTCAAAAACCTTGTCATTATTGCAAAATGTATTTCAAAAAAAAATGTCATACTGTAAAAAATTTTTTTTTCGATTGCAAAAATTAAAAATAATTGAAATTCTGGCAATAAATTTTAGGAATAATTCAATACTTTTCGAGAATTTTTTATTTAAAAAAAAATTGAATTGATGCGACAAAATTCAAAACAATTGAATTCTGTTATTTTATTTAAATTGTGTTGCAAAATAATTGAATTTTGCGAAAAATTTTAGAACAATTGGAATTTTGACAAGAAATTTAGACAAAATTTAAAGAATAATTCAATTCTTTTGTGAAATTTTATTGAAAATAATCAAATTCATACGAAAAAGTCAAAATAATTATATTCTGATATTTTATTTAAATTTTATGAAAAAGTAATTAAATCTTGCGAAGAATTTTAAAACAATTGGAATTTTCAAACGAAAATTTATACAAACTTTGAAGAATAATTGAATTCTATTAAGAAATTTTATTGAAAATAATTGAATTTATGCGAAACATTCAAACTAATTGATTTCTGATATTTTACGAAAATTGTATTTAAAAATAATTGAATCTTGAGAAGAATTTTAAAACAATTGTATTTTTTCACAAGAAATTTATTTAAAAAATCTAAAAATAATTCAATTCTTTTGTGAAATTTCATGGATAATAATCGAATTCGTCCGAAAAATTCAAAATAATTGAATTCTGACATTTATTAAAATTACATTAAAAATAATAAAATCTTGTAAAAAGGAATTTTAAAATAATTAAAATTATGTCAAGAAATTTGTACAAAATTCAAAGAATAATAAATTCTTTCAAAAAAAATTTTGATGAAAATAATTAAAATTCTGTTGCGAAATTTATCAAAAATTTTGAGAACTTCAATTTTTTCGAGAATTTTTATTA
Organism: Leptopilina myrica (nomen nudum); assembly: GCA_032872475.1. Classification (NCBI taxonomy): domain Eukaryota; kingdom Metazoa; phylum Arthropoda; class Insecta; order Hymenoptera; family Figitidae; genus Leptopilina; species Leptopilina myrica (nomen nudum). The sequence goes on from CM065461.1 coordinate 36,164,043, forward strand.
AATTAAATTCTTTTAAATAATTAAATTTTGAAATTTATTTTATAAATAATTTCAATTTCAATTTCAATCTAAATTTTTTAAATTGCATTTAGTTATTTTCAATAAAATTTCTGCAATAAGATTAATATTTTTTTTTTTGAAAGATTGATATCTTTAAAAAAAATTAATAATAATTATTAATTTTAAAGATTAATATCTTTAAGAAAAATTAATAATCTTATTGCAAAAAATATTTCTCTGAATACGAAAAAAAATTTATTTTCGCTTCTATTGCAAAATGATGAATAAGAAAAAACTTTTTACGAATGCAAGAAAAAAAAATTTCTCTTCCGTCAAAAATAAATCAAGAGTAAAAATAAACTAAATTCCCTTATGGTATATGATTTTGTTTGTTTTTTTTTCTTTCTTTCTTTCTTTCTCTCTTTTTCTCGATTCTGACGTCTTTGCATAACTAATAGTTACGAAAATTATTATATATTGAATAAGAAAAAGGGGAAGGGTGGGAGGGAGGGGAGTTTGTATTTGTGTGAAACGATCTCAACTTGTTCGCATCGATATCGTCTGGTGACCCCGTTAGTATACATAGATAGGCTCGTTTGCTTGTTCACTCGCTAAAACGCTCACTCACACCCACATTCACCCACACATATACAGGCCTAGTTGAGTCGTTTGACTCTCGCTGATTCGCTACTCGTTTGCTCACTCTTCCTTTCGGACGCAAGCGAAAGTAACATCGAAATAAAAACTTTGCAAACTGGTTTTTCAGGTATATCTCGCACTAATGCTAAGGAGTCAGTCGACAGTGATTGTCGCTCTATTCCTCTGTCCTCCACTATATATATATGCAACACTGCACATTATACACCGAGGTCGGATCGCTTACATATTTTCTTATTCCTGTCCCTTTTTCGCACTTTTACACTTTTGTCCCTTTCAATTCATTTCCAAAGACACTCTCGTCGAGGTCACTTGATAATAAAACGACGACAAATTTTCTAATCTACTTAAAAAAAGAATTTTTTTCACCGTAAGCTTACGGGAACCTGGCACTGCAAGCTTGCTGCAATCTACCTGCAAGCTTGCAGCTGTAAATTTTCCTAAACTTGCTGCAACAGTCTTCGCACTCAATAATCAATTAAAAAAAAAAATGGTACAAGTAAATTTTAATTAATTAACACACGATAGATGTTTCAAAACTGAAAAAGTAGTAAAAATAAAAGTAGCTTTCAAAAAACTAAAAGTATCATCAAAAATTAAATAGTAGTAAAAAAAATTTCTTAATCGAAAAATTAAATTGAGACGAAAAAAAGAATCAATAGTGTTGATATCCTTAGAAAAACTGTGTCAACATTTATTTTAAATGCATCAAAAATTCGATTATATTCAAAAATACTTTTTAAAGAAGTAAAAAAATACTTTTTTTTAATAAAAAAATTTTATTCAATTAAATTTGACAAAATTTCCCAATTGATTGGAAATTTACATAAATGTTCTTAATTTTTACAAGATTTGAACTATTTCAAACTATTCTTATTAAATAATTTTCAAAAGAATATTTCTTCAAAGTTTCAACATTAAATTATTCAAATCATTTTTTGTTCGTTAAATATTTAAATGCTTATTTATTTTTCATAGGAATTAACATTTTAATGTAAAAGACGTTTCAAATTTAACTATTACATAATTTTATCATATTTCTTAAAATTTAATTCACCTAAAGTGTTTTATCAAAATTCTTGAAAAAAAATTCATTTCTTTTGATGAATTTTTGATAAAATTTCTAAAATGAAAAAATTGAATTTTTCTTAAGGATTTTATTAAATTTCTTGAACCATTTTATGAAAATTTAAAAGAATAATTCAAGTACTTCGAATAAATTAATTTAAATTTTGTTAAAACTAATTGAATACTTGCCATGAATTTGATTAGTTATGAAAATAATTGAATTTTTGCAACGAATTTAATTAAATTTTTTGTAAGTAATTGAAATCTTGGAAAAATTTTAATATTTGTAAAAATTATTGAAATCTTGGAAAGGATCTTATAAAAAAATTTTTATTGAATTTTTGTGAAAAATTTTATTATTTATAAAAATTGCTAAAATCTTGAAAGGAATGTATTGAAATTTTCGGAAATAATTGAAATATTGTAATTTATTTTATGAATAATTTTTTTACATGAAATTTATAAAAAAAATTTAAGAATAATTCATTTCTTTTTTGAACTGTTATTAAAAATAATCAAATTTGTACGAAAAATTCAAAATAATTGAATTCTGATATTTTACGAAAATTGTATTTAAAAATAATTGAATCAAAACAAAGAAGAAGTTGACAAAACTCAAAAAATTATTTATTTAATGTTTTTATATCGTTTAAAAAAAATTTCTTCAAATAAAAGAAACATTTCTTTCTCTACATTTCTTTCTATCAGCGAATAGTAAATAAGAAACGAAAAAATATACTTTTTGTTAAATTTTCTTTTTAAATTAAAAATTTATTGATTCAAAGAAAAAATTTCTTTAAAACAAAGAAATATTTACTTCCGTTCATCCTTGCTGTCAAGAAATAATAAAAAGGAAAGAAAAACATATATTTTTGAAAAAATTTTCTTATTACATTGAAAATTTATTGTTTCTAAAAAAAATTTCTTTAAACCAAAGAAATATTTCTTTCAGCTAAGATATATTAAAATAAAAAAAAATATTTATAACAGTCCATATATTCATTAAAGTAATACAAAAAAATTCAGAAATACTATTTTCAAAAAAAGTTATTCAAAAAAGAATTAAATTAAATTATTTTGCTCAAAAATAAGAAATTTTCACTGAAGCATTTTTTTTCTTCAACTTGCGTTGACCTATTAGAGAAATAGTGTAAAAATAAGGAAATTATCTTATCTAAAGTTTGATAGAGCAATTCCATTGAAAAACAGAGCACGCTTCATTGCTAACGACTTATTTTTCTAAATCACATTTAATTTTGCTACAATTTTCAGTCTATCAGTGGCAAACAACACATTACGCGACCTGACGTAAAAAATTTCGATAAGAATATAATAATTTCATATACAAAAATATTATTCCCCTAGTATTTTTTTAATATTTAATGCAAAAGAAATAAAATAAAATAATTTTCGTAAAAATAAAAATTAGACAAAAATATTTATATGTTTTTAATAAAACTAGAATTCTACAATTCTACAAAAAGGAAAGAATTTTTTAATTTTATTTCAAAAATTAATTTATAGTTAAACATTAATTTAATTTAAAATTAATTTCGATTGAAGGTAAATTTAATCAAGAGCATTTTTCCCCTAGCTAATTTAAACTCCACATCTAAATGTCGACCTATTCTAATAATAGTTTTCTTATAGTAGGTCTTTTTCTCATCTTAAACATTTTTCTACGTTTAAATTAGTAGATACAATTTTTTTTCTCCTACTTTTGATCGCAAGACAAAAGAGAATTTCGCGCCATTTGAAATTTTTCTGGCGAACCTCCAAAAAGCAACAAAAAAAAAGAAGAAAAAGAAAAGAGACAAAAGACCAGAGAACCATTTTGATTCAGAATAGAAGATAAATTTTTATCCTCTTTAAATTGAGAATATAATAGTCTTACAATTTTAAAGGAGAATTTCAAAGATTTCAAAGATGTAAATTTTTTATCATTTTTCGTCTCAATAATATAAATCATTAAAATATTTTCCAACTACTTTTCTTCCGTATGATTATTATTTATTATTCACGCATTCCAGTGAAACGTTTCTCTTTTTTTTTCATTATTTCTCCCCATAGATCATGTAAATTTTATTCAAATGTCATGTTCAATTCATTGCTTGAGCGAAATTATTAAATCATTTATCAAATAATTTTGCAGTTACCTTTAATTTATTCCCCTTTCGTAACATATAGATATATATTAAATAAACTCGCTATTATCGAATTTCAATTAACATGTTCAATAAAAAACATGAAATGAATTAATAAAAAAAAATTTTTTTATAATTGAGGAGAGAAAAAAAGTTCAGAGAACTATTTATTTACAGTTCGATATATAAAGAATTTAATTAAATCTCTTTTATCAAGTTCTATAAAAATAAAATATGAATAAAAAATAGAACAAAAAATATTTTTATCAATTTTTATAAATTACTTCAATATGATGACAATTTTAGTTAATTTTTTACCATAAAAAAAGAAATAGATATGAAAATAAAAAATAATTACTTTCATATTTTTCTTAAATTCATCAGATGAAATACGAAAAAAAAAATCTTCGAGATAAAATTCTTTTTACACGAGACAATATGAATAACAAGCGAAAGCATCTAATTTTGAAATTTTCTCGAGTGTCACTAAAGTAATTATTTCTTATCAGATTTAATTCAGAGTTCGTGCGAATAATTATTCGATGCTGAATTCTCAGAGGCGGGAAGCAGTATCGGTTATTATGTAAATATAAGAAGTCGAATCAATCAGAATTTCTTCCTGTTTCGCTTTTTTCTTTAATGTGTGCGTCATATAAGTAATGATATTTCGTGAAAGTGCATCGTGACCCGAAGGTGCAATGACCGATGAATATTTCACGTTTCTCCTTTTCGAAAAAAAAATTTTTTAAAAAACAGTCGAAATTATTATTCACCCGAATATTTAAATTTTCTTCCAATTTTTACTTGCAAAAAAAATAATTATTTTCCAATTTCGTGAATTTCATGAATTTTTTCATAATTTTATTAATTCTATAAATTTTATTTATTTTTTGCCAAATGGAATCAGAAAGAACGATAATTATTTTATAGTAAAATTTCGAATTACGACAATATTGTGGCAAAATAATGACAATAATTTGATGAAATATTGTCCTAACATTTTTAAACCTTTTTTTATTTCAAAGAAAAAATCTTCTGCAAATATATCGATTTATTTGGAACCTATTTTCCCATAAAATATCATTTCCCATAGAGATGCTAAGCAAAATTTTTTATCTTCCTCTCTTTTTTTTTCTTCTTCTCCTTTTGCGAGCACTCAAATTCTCTCGTCACAATACCCGGCGCTCTTTCACCGATTACGACTTTCAATTCTTTAATATATCGGAAAATTGCTGCTGACTTTTCACATTGAGAACGCTTCACACAATACTTTATTGAAAATAAATATAATAATGGTAGTAATTTTCCAAAAGAAAATAGTAATAATTTTCCCAAAAGGAAAATATAGTAATATTAAAAAGAATAAAGTAGTAATTTAAAAAAAAGTAAAAATACTAATTTCCAAAATAAAGGTAGTAATTTTCTACAAAAAAATAGTAATAATTTTTCTAAAAAGAAAATATAGTAATTTTAAAAAGAATAAAGTATTAATTTGAAAAAATAAAGTAAAAATAGTAATTTTTCCGTCATAAAAGTAGAAAAAAAATTATTTTCTAATAGAAAACTTTTATTTTGAATTCTCTACTTAAAAAAAGAAAGACAAATAAAATAAATAAATAATAAAATAAAGACAAAATAACGAAAATTTTAAATTAAGTTTATTGGCGCAGCTATTGTCAATAAACTTGATTATAATACCACAATAATAATAAAAATAGTTTTCTTTTCTGACAATAATAAAATGAAATTCGAACAAATGTGAATTCTAGACTTATACACCTTTGAGAAAATTTAAATAAATATTTTTGTGTCTCAAATATAAAATTTCGGTGGCTCTTTTTGTTCCCCTGTTCTACCTTTAAATTCAGGCTGCGAAACAATTTCGGTTTTCAGAGAAACAGTGTCGTTTTAGGAAATCTACTCATTTCTTTTTGTTTTCATTTTTTTTTCTGCTAGTTTTTAGTGAATATTGTACAATTAACGATGATGCGTATGTATAATTATATTATAAAAAAAAAATCGAAATATGTAAATAAAGTTGCGCACTGATTCGACACTCTCGAGTGTCATTATTATATACATTATAAATAAACACTCACACACGAGCGCGCGCGTGCCAACATATATTACATATTGCAAAAAAAAAAATAAAAAAAAAATTTATCTCAAGTTACGAATATAAAAAAAAATAAAACAAAAAATAGTAATTGTATAAATAAAATTATACTACAAAGCTGTGAATATTTTCTTCTTTTTGCAATAAAATGTCGTTATTACAAAAAAATAAAAGATCAAACTTTTTTTACTCGTCTTATCGTTCAAACAATTTTTCTATATCGTGCGAGCGCCCTTGCGTGAAACAATAAAGACTAAATATTATTTTCGATTATACATCGCATATATATTACAATTTATATATAAATAACTATAGTCGTTTATATATAAATATACCATATATATATATATATAGAAGTATACATTAGCCGGTCTCAGGAATCTGATTGTGACGATTGTAAAAAAAAAATTCTAGGTAAGTTGCTATTGAAACAGAAAATGAAAGTTTAATTCCAAAAATAAAGCCATATTATATAATAATGGTTTGCTTATTGGAACATTTTCTTTTGCTTGTAAATATTTAAAAAAAAATTAATCGCATACCAAAATTTTATCACTTTTCTAAAAAAAAAACCAGAGGGTATAATTACTATAATTTAACAACAAATGAAAGTAAAAAAATTATTTCAACTTCTACACTTAAATAATAATAATAATATCGAGTAAACTTGCTTGCGCTTTGACAATCGACAAAATTTTCTTTTTTAATCAATTCTTTAATTATATATATTTGCATAAAAAGTACTATTTATTAAAAAGTATATATATACATTTTTTTTATCACAAATTACTATATAAATTAATAAATTTACTTTCTATTCAAGCTGTTGTACGAGAAAAAAAATAAACATGGCACTTGAATGTATATATTCAGAGACAATCTATAGCAGCGCATTTGGGATTTTTGCGAATAAATAATAATTTATTTTACAGTTATTCGAATTTTAAAAAAGAATTTAAAGTTTTGTGAAAGATAAGATAAAAATTCAGGGAAAGGAAATAAAAAGAAATCTTTAGAATGCGCGCGAGATTAGTATTTGTTGTAAATATAATTGTGTCGATAAAAAATAATCTTTTTACTATTTCAAGTACACAGCATGAGCGATTCGCTAATAATTATCTATATATTATATATAATGCTTAATGAATTATAATGTAATACATAGTAATTAATAGTAACTTTGACTGTTATCAGACTAAACGTCTACAGCACGGAGAGAAGGGCAAAAAAATGGAAATTACTCTACAAATGAAATTAGAATCGACTAGAAAATGAAATTGAAAATTCATTTGAAAAATGGAATATTTAAATGAAATATAAATAAAAGATAAATTAATGATAAATGAAATGTAAATGAAATACAAATGAAATATAAGTAAAATATAAGTGAAATATAAATAAAATATAAATGAAATATAAATTAAATATAATTGAAATATAAATTAAATATAAATTAAATATAAATGAAATATAAATGAAATATAAATAAATAATAAAATATAAATAAAATATTAAAAAGTATAAATATAAACGAATAGTTTCTAGAGAAAAAGGCATTGTTTCCATGTTCATAAATTTTTAAGTTTTAACCCTTCTCTCCGTGTGTGTTTAGCAAAAGTCCCTATATATTATAATTAACTTAATGGGCCCTTACATGCAAGGACGGCAACTGGTAATGGGATATCGATGTTAGCGATAAATGATCGAAGAAAATTTTCAATTTTAACCAAATAGTACAACATATTAAAGAATTGTTTCAATATTTAGAAGCTAATTTCGAAATGTTTCAAAAGTAAAAAAAAGTCTTATTTTAAGATCAAAAGAGTCTTAAATTAACAGGCACCATTTTAAAGATAGGGATTGCTTAATTTTTTTTTTATCTCAAAATTTTAATTAGTAAAAATGTTTACTAATTTGAATTACTGACTGACTTTTTGCTATTGAATTAGTAAACATTACTAAAAAAATTAATAGAAATTACTATTTATTAATAAATTATTAATAGAATTTACTAGTTCAACATCAAAAAAGTACATTTACAATTTATATAAATAATTAAATTATTTTATTAAGAATAAATTTATAATTTATATAATTTATATACTTGATATAATTTATATATTTACATAAACATTTATAATTTAATAGAAAATACAATTTATTCGTAAAAATTACTAATTCAAAAGCAAAAAGTCACATCAGTATAAACATTTTTACTAATTCAAATTTAAAGTAACTATTGCTAACTAAATTCAGTTAGTTACTTTAGCCATTTAGTTAGTAACGCTACTAATTAAATCTGTTTAATTAAATATTAAAAATTAACTTTTGTTAATCGAGGATAAATTTTTTAGTGCAATGTTTAAAAAATATGTTGTAAAATTTGGAAATAAGAGTTCATTCAAGTAAACATTTCTAATTCATCGGGCAAAAGTTTTACGACAAAAAGAAAAACCAAAAAAAAAACCGATCTATATTGAAACATTAATTTTTAGTACAAAAGAAATAATGTCGATATCTCGCGAATGATTGTAAAATTAGAAATTAATATACAAGAGTATGTAAAGAAAAAAGAAAAAAATAAGACACTACATACTCACTACGCTAAGCATTATTATAAAATATGCATAAACACACCTATACACACACACAAATACACTTCATATACACAATCTGTGCGCGTTCGTTAAGAATTTATTTAATTTTGGAGAGAAAAAGAAAAAGATTATTTGTAATATTCGTAAAACCCATCACGAAAAGCGAAATGATAATTCAAAAATTGTGCTAGATACAAAAAAAAAGTACTAAAACTCTGCAAACTAAATTGACTGACTTTCTGAAAAAATTTATTATAGTTCAAAAAAAGAATTAACAAAATTTAGAAAATTCAAAATTTAGTGAAAATATATATAATTTTGTGATTTCAATGTAGGAGATATTTTATAAAAATTTTACTGATCAATCGAAGAACAATTTTCAACAAAAAGTAGTCAAATATTTTTCAGTTAGATCATAACACTGAGGGGAAAACTAACTATTATTTAGTTAGTAAAAAAGCTGCTGTTTATTTTTTGTTTCTGTTACTAACTAAATTTAGCTACAATTACTGACTAAATTTAATTCTCTCTAAATTTGAATTAGTAATAATATTTGCTAATTTGAATTTCTAACTGACTATACTTTTGAAGATGTAAATTTTACTAATAAATAGTAATTTTCACTAACTCATTAGTAAATTTTACTGATAAATAGTAATTTTTAATAATTTATTAGTAAAACTTACCTAAATCAAATTTAACCATTTTCTATTAGTAACTAAATGTAATTACAACTTCTAACTAAATTCAATTACTGTTACTAGCTAAATTTAGTTATTATTATTAATTGAATTTAGTTTCCATTACTATTTAATTAGTAATTTTTTAAATTAAAAAGTACTAGGTATTAAATTATTTTAATTACTATTTAGTTAGTAACGTCACAAATTAAATAGTTTATATTTAAATTTTTTATTTTGTTACCAAACAAAACTATTTAAACAAATTAATAAAATAATTATATTTAAGAACAAAAATTACAGAATTAGCAGCAGCTTATTTTATTAACTAAAAATTATTCTGAAAAAATTCAAACTTTTTAATCTTTTCTCTCAGTGTAATAATATGGGGAAATTTTTTAATATTCTCTTTTGAAATAAAAATATTTGCTCTGTTCGAATGATCCGTATTTGACAAAAAAAATATGTTGATGAAGTTCAAAACGTGTATAACGAACAAGAGGAAATATTTATGATTTAAACTTTTTTTGAAAAATTTTTCCCAATTAAAAGATAGTAGATATTAAATTATTTTAATTAAAATTGAAATATTAAAATTGAATCATTTAAAATTAAATAAAAATTACAAACAATTGAAATTAAATAAAATTACATGATTTCTCAAATCAACAACTTTAAAAAGAGCAATTTTCAAACAAAGAATGTTGCTTTGAGTAAAAAATAATTCTTTTTTTCAATCGCTGACAATTAATATTGTGAACTTCACCTACTTTGAATTTTCACTAAACTAAAATTATAGATGTTATTATAATTAACATTATTATAACTATTATTGTTATAATTAACACTATTATATTTTTATTATTATTATTATTATTATTATTACTATTATTAATATTATTGTTATTATTATTACTATTATTAATAATAAAATTATAAAAAATGATTATTATTATCATAATTATTAAAATTATTTTCATTATCATTATCACTTTTCAAGGGAACGAAAAAAGTAAACTACCGAAAATTCAAAGAAATAGAGAAAAAAGAACGAATCGATAAATAAAATAATGAACGAGAGAAAAAAATCAATCGAAATTTCGTTTTTTTTTACATCATTTCGGCAAAAAGTTGATGAACTATATACGTTTTGTGTGATATAATTTTTAATGACTTGTGATATAAAAACGATGTGATCTCTTCTTTCCTGAATCTAAAAACAAAGAAAGTCACATATCAAGATAGTTTTGATTGCCGAAATAAACTTGCTTTTATAATAATTTGAGTATTGCCAAAATAAAAGTCGATCTCAAAATTAGCGCAGAAAGAAAAATATCATGTATTTTGAATTTAGCTTAATGGCATTTAAAAACAAAACCCTAATAATAATAAATATAGAAAAATTCCAATATACTTTTGCGTTCGAAAATATTATTATTTCCACGAGCTCCTTAGAGCTTTTGACACGTATATAATTATATAAATCTACTTGGAAAAATCACCCTCAATAATATGGAATTTCAAAAATGGAATCAAATTCAAAATGAAAATCGAAAATCAGCATTTTTCCAAGTGGAGAAAAAAAAAATTCAATAGAAATAAAATGTTTTTCTAGTAAATAAAAAGTGATGTGTAGATTTTCAGAAAGAGAAAATAATTGCTTTTTTTAGCACATACATAAGCAATAATCAAACATGTATATGAGAGTACTTATAGAAAGAAAAAAAAATGTTTCCTTTATATGGTTATAGTGACAAAATACCCAAGTGAGATGAGAGTATATATAGAAAAGAACGACAACTTTGATATATGTAGAATATTTGTTTCTCGATTCTAAATTTAAGACTGTCGCACTAAACTTTAAGACAATGAACCAATAAAGAAACTCCGAAATTTTTCAACAATTTTCTTAAGAAAAGAGAAACACTTTTTTCAGATAATAAAGTTTCATAAAGAAAATTTTAACTTTTTTTTTAAGAAATCTGTTTGGAGCTACTTGGACAAATATATATAAATATAATAAATATATACATGAACTATATATATGAAACGAAAAGACTTTGATAGAAGAAAATCGTTTCATTGACAACTATTTTCCGTCACGAATTTTTAAAACTATAGATTTTAGAAAAGAAGTAGATTGTGTTTTAATTGCTAGATTTATCCATGAGATATTTTCCTATTTATTTGTATTTTAAAATTCACACCCAAAACTCTACGAAAATTTTCCAGTTTTTTTCTCTTTTTCCCAATGGTAAAATAAAATTTTAAGTAATTTTAATAATAAAGAGAGAGAGAGAGAGAGAATCTTATAATAAAAAAAAACTGGAAAATACAATTGTCATCATTTTTCGATAAAAATGTACAAGTATAGTGTTTGTTGGGTGGAGAATTGGAATTCGCGCCTCTGAAGTGTCACGGACGCGCGACACACACAGTTACTGTAATTATTATTCTGTACCTCACATATCGGAAAAAAAGAAAGAGAGAGTGAGTGAGAATGAGAGAGAGAGAGAGAGAGAGAGAAATTGGCCAAATAAGCGACGCACGCGCACGGAAATTGAAATTAATTAAAAAATAAAACTTAATTAAATTTAAAGTTTAATTCCACCATTATAAAGATTAAAAATATTTGAAAAAAATAAATATCACTGTAAATGCCGATACTCAAAAATATTTTACTTCTCTTGCTTCCTAATTGTCCTTCCTAAAAGAAAAAAAAACATTATCCCTTCTCTTCTATCGAGAAAAAAAAACAAAAAAGTATTGAAATGTTAATGTATAGAGATAGAAACTTATTGTAATTTTCTAAATAAATGTGTGGTTTTATTGAAAAAAAAAAATTATCGGCTAGATTCAGTCTTTCATAGATTAAAGAGAAAAATAAAATATGTATAACGTTTATGTATTGAAGTTTATATTATTAATAAATGTATTTGATATAAGGATTGAGAAATTGCTCTTATTTCCTGTTATATCAGATTTTATCATTTAAAAATTAAAAAAACAAATCCAACAACTTATTTTTTGTGAGAATCTAAAAATTTTTTCATTTCAATTTTTCTTATTATTTTAATAAAAAACTTTACTAAATTTCCTTCAAAAACTATTTACTATCATCCAATAATTTACTTCTTATCATTAGATACTAAATTATTTTTCTATCATTAAATAGCAAAATTAAAAAAAAAAGAATTTTAAAATTAAACTTTTAAAGAATTGACTTGAAATTTTTTTCGTTTTTCTCTCATTATCACTATAGAGAAAAAAGGGGTTCTCTTTTTTTTGTTCTTGTTCACCTTATTTAATTCGATGAAGATAGGACCAGCATCTGAGTGTGTTTCAAGGCCACTTACAGACATCCAATATGCTTACTGATTTTTATGCGATATCTAGAAAGGATTTCCAAACACAAGGTTGTCTCAGTTCGAAAGGAGTAAAACAGAGAAACAGGATTTTGCTACGAAAACTACCAGACGTGTATCAGGTAAAAACCACGTATTTTTTACACCCAGTCTCAATTTCTTGATTTAAAAATTAAAATGACGCAATAACGATATATTTGAAAGTAAACCTTGTTTATAGATAAAATAATATTCGTATAAATGAAGAAAAAAAAAACTTCTAAGTAAAAGGTCCACTCAAAAAAGTCCAAAGTACAAAATATCCAAAAAGAAAAGGAAAATAATATACGGAAGGACAAAAAAAGTCCGTAGTTTTTGAAAAATAAAAAATTTTCGTCCATCGTACATTTTTTGATCGATTTCCTATACTAATTTTTCTACTTTTAGGACGATTCCTTACTATTTTTTTTTTATTTTAGATTCCTAGTTTGAAAAACAATTTTCCTATGCAAAAATTCATTAAGTTATTAATTTTTCCTAATTTTCAAAAAAATTGTAATTAAAAATGAATGAAAAATGATAAAAATGAACTGTTTTTTATTTATCGGACATTTTTCGGACGATTCCCTACTAATTTTTCAAATTTTAGATTCCTAATTTCAAAATTTCCTAAAACAATTTTCCTAAGTAAGAATTCCTAAAGTTATTAAATATTTCTAATTACCTAAAAATTGCAATTAAAAAATAAAGTGGAAGTAATTTTAGATGTGACTCGATTTGAAGAAAGGGACCTTAGAAGCAAAAAGTTGTAGGTTAGGTTAAAATTTTTTTAATAAAAATTTTAAAAAAGGATCAAGCGTCAATGGGACTCATATAAATGCTTAAGTCTTGTTAACAACTAAAATATTTAATAAAAACTGCTTTTAATGTGCAATATGTAAAAAGAAACTTTCAAACAAGAAAAAAGTAACGCCAACATAACCTTAAAGTGATTTTCTTATAAGGTTCCTTTCTTCAGATCGCGTCACACCAAAAGTTGTTTACCAACAATTCGACAAAGAATCTCCATTATTTTTCTAAGTTAATATTAAAATAGTATTATAGGATTAAAACTTTTAATTATAAATTACTTTTAATTTAGGATTAAAACTTTTAAATATACATTACACTATTAATTTATAATTAAAACTTATAAATATAAATTACTTTTAATTTATGATTAAAACTTTTAAATATAAATTACACTTTTAATTTAGAATCAAAATTGCAACGCGCATATGTCAACATAAAAAATACATATTAGGAAAAATTGTGTCACTCTCCGAAGAAAGATACCTAAGAAACAAAAAGTTTGAGGTTATGTTTTTAATTTTTCGAGTAAAAATACAGAAGGAGAATCAAATATTAATTAATAATTATTGATTAACTAATAACAATTAGTAAAAACAGTTGTTAGAAAGATTTTAAATTTCTAATTCAAAAATTTCCTAAATACGAATTTTCTAAAATTGAAATTCCTAAAATAAGTTTCCTAAGCGAAAAATCCTAAAGTTTCTAAAGAATATTATTTGCCAATAGGATTTTTTGAAGAAAAATAATTTCTTTTCAAGTTCTTCAAGATAAAGAGCTCAGATAATCACTGCACACATGACAATACTTGAGACTAGAGAGATTTAAATAGTTTTTATACAGATTCCTAAGATTCTAGGTTCAATTCATTTATCAATACAATCTTTGTTCGACTGTCTTGCAACCAGTGACTCTCCCTACTAATTACGAGTCTTCTATTCCGAGGCTATACGAAGTAATCTGTAATGTTCTAGTGTCACAAATATATTGACGCCTGACAATGATCTGACATCTTAAGACCAGTTATCATCAGCTGTCTCCTGTTAAGTGTCCTCGAGGGTCAGTGAGCCCTTCACATTAATTGAAGTACATCTCCTGAGCTGTTCTCTATTCAATTACTTGCAATGTTTAGAAAATATTTTCCACATATACCAAAGAAACTAAACTGAAAATATCGACAACACTATATTTCAATTAATATTCATAATCCTGAATTCTAACTTCTTAATTACGATGTTATAAAAAACTCCAACTAATTAAAACCAATTTTATTACACGATCGTATTAATTTAGAAACATTGAAATAAACAATCATATCGAGTCAAAAGAGAACATAAGTAGTAATAATTTTAGCAATATTGAAAAAATATTTTAGTTTAAATTAAATTGATCGTTTGGAAATGTTGCTTCACTGTCGACCGGAAGTAAAAAATTATACAAGTCGCTCTTGAAAAACGTGTGTAGGTCTCGCCTTGGTATTATGTCGTCGTGTATATATTTAAAAAAAAAGTGCAAGAAGGAATAAATTTCTCGGTTCACCAGACAGTTTCCTAAATGCAAGTTGGAAAAAGGCATTGCGACAGATCAGCACAAAATTCAACTAAAACATTGCGCCAGAAAGTTCTCCTCGGTCAGTTGCTTCAAAGGTATTCCGTTCAACGCGTGATTGAAACACATAAAATTTAACTTTTCACGCTTGTCGACATTAGCATTATTATCGTTTTACCCTTCTTGGAATTTTTTATTGAACAGTTTTGGATATGTGTATACGAGAGTGGAAAATCTAGAACGCTCACTTCATTGTTTCCATGTATACACGCGTCAACTATATACATATATAAATATATACAACTATCATTATACTTTTGTTCAATGAAAAGAAAGTTTTCTTGATTAGAGAGCCATTATTTTTGTAATGTCTAACTCCAACCCTATATTTAGGTTACTGACATAATATTTCGTTGTTTTAGCAATAACTGTGTTTGTTCTAATGCTCTGTAATGGGAGCGCATAAATATTCTTCAAATTTCCAACAAGACATAAATCACACTTGATGTAGAAGCACTTAACATGAAATTTCCATTGGCATAAAATTCATTTGATAAAATTTTACTTGACACAATTCTTTTTTGATATTAATTAATCAAAATGATTTATTATTAAAGTATTTTTAATTTCTTATTTTATTCATTGAGTTACAATGCACCTTAAACATATTAAGAATTTATTTTGAAATACTAATAGAACCCGAAACTTATATTTTTTTATTTATTCGTTATGTTGGCTAACAATTAACACTAATAGGGTTGCAATAGACTTTGATACACCCTTAAGTTTTGATTAAGTGATACAGAAACCACATTTGTGTCTTCCGCCAAGTGTAAATATTTGTATTAAAAGAATTAATTTTTGATTGATAATATTTTAACGTCCGTATTTTTAATTCTGTTGATTAAGTAAATTTTACAAGACTTTTAGACGTATCTAAGGTACCTAAAAAGTTTATTTTTAATTATTTGAATTTGTAACCAATTTTCATGGAATATTTTGGATGTAATGTAGATTTAAAGATCAATAATTTTTAAAAAATAATTCTCTTTCTGTATTTTTACTCAAAAAATTAAAAAAGTAACCTCAAATTTTTTGCTTCTTAGGTACCTTTTTTCGGAGCGTGACACATATTCAAAAAAAAAATAAAAAATCCTACAGTTAATTTTGATACTGACACAGCAAATTTAAGTCAATTATATCCATTTTTAATTTTACAATATTAAGTCAATTATATTCATTTTTTATTTAACAAATTTAAGTCAATTTTATTCATTTTTAATTCTACAAACTTAAGGCAATTATATTCGTGTGCATGTTTTTACATGTGCACATATCTTTTGATTTTTTTTAAATAAATAATTTTTTAATTTATTCATTTAAAATGAAATTAAAAAAAAACTAATATAGACCCTCTTTAAGAGAGTAGTTTTTTGATTGATTAATTTCTATGATTCTATTTTTCGTGAATTCTGGTAATAATTAACCTTTACAGATTCAGTAAAATTTAAAAATTTATTATTATTATTAATTTATTATTTAAAAATTTAGAGAAAAGTACGTCCAAAGAGATTTAAAACAACTTTCGTCCTTCTAATTTATTCATTTTATTATTTTGTTAAAATAAGATTATTCATCATTAAATAAAACATACCTTTTTTTACAGTAAAATGTTGCATCTCTTATGTTCTGTTTTAAATCAATTGTAAAAAAAATGTTAGACACAAACTACTTTTACTATAAAGATAAAATATTTGAAAAGAAAAAAGAAGAGTAAATTCACAAGAATTTTACGATTTTTTTGTCGACTCTTGACTTATTTACGCAGCAATAAAAAAGATAATAATGCGCATCAAAGGGATACAGAGTGTTGCCATGTGATTTTCTATGCATATGGAATCACGTAACTTTTACACTTTATATACAAGAAAGAAAGAGAGAGAGGGACATATATATGTAAGAAGGGAAACGATTCAAAATTGTGAATAGAGGAAAGGTCGAACTACGAATCTACTTGACTCTCTACTATGTATACATATGACTTTAAGTGTATTTAATGCGCGACTCTATCTTTCTGTCTTTATCTCCTATATACGCTTGGCATACGACAGCGAATTGCGCATATTAAACTGAAATCACAGACTGGCGATAGAAAGGGCCTCAGATGCGGACTAGCAAGGTATTCAGGCCGCAACAAGGCCGGCTAAGCTTGTGCGCCGAGTAAAAGTGCAGTAAATAAAATGTAGGTTGTTATATGGCTCGAGGCGGCCCCCCGACCTCGCCATGGGTACTATGTAAGTACCTCCTGTACCTGCATACATCTCTATGTGTGAGCCTCTAGTTAGGCACATACATCACTCCTGAGTCCCTTGGTGAAAAAAAAATCCCCAAGCCACAAAACACGAAAATACATCCTTAAACTTATTTCCAAGGTTCAACGAATTTTTTTTTTTTTTTTTTAACCAAACGGATCAAGGAGACTCCAATTTTTTTCAACATACCCATACTTAATTCACAATGACTCCACAATAATAAAACAATATTGAATTTAAAAGCAAAACACATATACTTTTAGAACAAAAAAAAATGCTATTTCCCAAGTTTGGCCAATTTTAATTTTGAAATCAGGGCGTCATAATTTCTATTATTATCGATTTCACTTTGAGATAATCCTAAATTTTTAAATTTACAGTGATAGTGATCAAAATGATCTAGAATTCCAGTCGAATTATTAAATGCCAAGAAAATTATCAATCCTCCAAGTCAAATTTATTAAGGGTGAGAAAACTCCTATCCATATAAGAGAACCTTTAGCGTTATAAAGTTGAGAAATAATTTTACACTATTTTCTTCTACCACAAAGCGATGAGAAAGAATTTTTTTTTATCCGATTTTTTTTTGTCACTATAATATTCATTTTCTAGACAGTTTACTTTGATCGTATTGACAAAGAGAATATAATAAAGCGTCCTACAAAGTTCCGATCATCAGTAGGGAAGTCAAGCGTAAGTATTGAAAACTTCAAAACAAAAAAACATCTTTTTCTCAACAACAAAAAATGTACCCCCGAAAAATTATTCTCGACCGTATAATTGGAAAATTTTCGTAATTAATAAATTAAATTAAATCATAAAAGTATAGAAGTACTGATTAAATAAACTGTTTAATATAATATAATTCAGAAATGTGGTAAATGTTTATTCCAACTGTCTTTTGCAGTTAAATTTCACGAATGACAAGTACAATTCACTAAAATTTCGTCCGGGATACTCGATTTTAATTTTAAAAAAATGTTCTATTGTGCTTTTCATTAATAATAGTAGAAGAAAATGTTATCTCTGGTTCTAATAGTCCAATTGAAATATATCAATTTCGATGTCTCTAAATTTGGTTGATTCGTAATAAAATCTTTTATAGAGATTTTTAATTTTTCAAATCAATAATTATTTGAGAGGAAAACAAAATTTATTATAATGGGGATTAATCGCTGCGTATTAATTTATAATTGAATTAAAATTGGTATGTTTTTAGGACCTTAATTTTTGTCAAATACTGTTTTTTGATTGTGGCCTTGGGTCCAAAATAATTACAATCGGTGTTTAAGGGGATGTCAAAGTCGATGCGATTTTCCCATTGAAGCTCAATGCAAAAATCCAATCGACTTTGACACCGCCTTAAGTATAGAATTATTTTTCTATTTCATTGTACGAATGCATTTTCGCTGTAAACACAGCTCATCAAATTAAATATTAAATAAATTTGTTTCTATTGTACCAAAGCAGTACAATTAGACAAAAAGTGAAAATGAATTCAAAAACGAAAACATAGTAATAAATTTTAAATTCAAAGAAATGTTACATTTGTAAGTACTGAGAAAAAACTTTAAAAAAGACTAAACAAATTTTTGTTATTATGAACCCACATTGTCATTGCTAATAACTTTTACGATATTATCTACCATTTAAATTAATTCTCATGCAACATTTTTATTTGTAATTTTTTATTTTTTAAAAGAATTCAAAATTAAAAGCACAAAGATAAAAAGTCGGCTTTTAAAATTATTTCTCAGTAAAATTGGTCATGCTTTTTAAATTATTTACTCTGCTCGTACCTTACAAACGAATTTTCCACTTTGCTAAATTTATAAATTTTATCTTTTAAATTATTTATTGACTCACCAAAAATAATTTTCCCATGCTGATACCTCAGGCCTCGGATCGATTTTTAGATGTAAAAAAATATTTTATAAATTTAAAATAGAAGAAAAGTCTACAGTCCAGCATTTTATTTTCAGTTTTCACTAAATTTAAATCTTTAAAATTTTATTATCGTTCGTTATTCTTGATGAATATTGTAGAAAAGTCAATAATTCCAGAATGAAAAAAAAATTATGGAAGAATTTTCTCGATAATTTATTCAAAATTGAACCCAGACGAATATTTCAATTTTAAATGTTATCCCAAAATATTTTAAAAATGTGTTAATAATTCTTTTGTTAAAATGTTTTTCAAGTCTTTTACAAAAATTATGTAATCATATTGTTTATAAACTTTTTTTCATTTACATAAGATAAAGAAAATTTATATAAAAAAATTATGAAAATTCGAATGAAAAGAATTGGCAAAAATTTTGCTAAAAATTTTTCTCCTTGTTTTTTAATAGATAGAAATTTTTATTAATTCCTGAATAAGGAAATTCATAGTAAGATATTCTTCGCAAATTCTATTAAAAATATTTCAAAATCGAACTCAGAGGAATATTTCAATTTTGAATTTAGTCAGAACAGATTTTTAAAACGTTACAATATTTCTCTTTTCAAAATATTATTCCAAGTTGATAAATAAAAAAAATAAAAAAATAGTCAAAAATTTTCTTAACCATTCTTCTCTTCTATTTTAATGAATAAAGAAATTTTTATTTCTTGACGAATACTAAATCAATTTATCAATTTTTAATTAAGAAAAAATTCAAATTTAGTTAAAGTATTTTGAAAAATCGAAAAAATTACACTTTATAAAAAATAAACGAAAAAAATAATTTACAATCGGAGGCCTGATATTTTGACCAAGGTGCACATCGTGAGGAAGATCTGAAAAAAATATTAAATTTTTATTAGAAAGCAGAATTTACGAAATTGAATTGAATATAAATTATTATTATTATTATTATTATTGAACAATTAGTGAAAAAATTTAAATATATTTAAATTAATATTCAGGCTTTAAATGAATATTGAAAATATTTAATTCTTCAATAACATTTCTTTTTCAGTAACAATTTTTTCAAACGAATACAATTTTTTTTTGATAATAATAAGAAAAATTAATCCGAAATGTATTTAAATAAATGATTACTCGATATAAAAATTAATTAATTTCATGAAAAGTTCCTTCTTTCAAATGTGTCAATATTATTTTCAAAATAATATTGTCAATACTGTAATATAATTTTTTAAATATTGCGAATAAAATTTTCAAATTATTGTCGATTAGAATTTTAAACCGACACAAATAATATTGAGGACTAAATTCACAAAACGAATTTCAATAAAACTTTACAACAAATAATTAAATAATAACTAAGAATTAATAGGATAATAATTAGATGATAATTATTATTAATTAAATAACAACTATTAATATTAATTACAATTTAATAAACCTTAATTATCAGGAAGAGGAAAATAATTTTATTTTATTGCATTATTAATCACGTATTATAATTACTAATTAAATTTTCTAATTTTTTTTTCTTCATTTTTATTAATTGAATTTTAATATATTTATTATTATTGTTAATTATTAATAGCAATTAACAATTACGAATTAAGAATTGTTAATTATTTGGAATTGCTTATAAAATTATTTTCAAAAATCTTTTTTTAATTTATTAATTTTCATTATTATTATTATTATTATTATTATTATTATTATTATTATTTAAATTCCATAAAGAATATATTTTGCAATTAGTATAATTTGCGTAAATAATAAAGTATTATTGTTGGTAAAATGCTAAAGAAAATAATTTTCATTTGCCCCGTTAAATTTATTTTAATTGCAATAAATTATTCAATCAAAGAGAAGCGAAATTGTAAATAAAACAATATTTATCGAAATATCGTTCAAATCAAATTTATTTTCATTATTATTTCTGAATTATTAATTTCGTATTATCAAATTATTGAGAAAGTGATAGGAATCAAAAGCAAAAATGTTAAAAATTAACAGATTTGACAAAACATAACCTATAAAAATTTACTAAACAAAAGTTCATGACAATAATTAAACAGGCGAATTTATCAATAAAATATTTCCATTTCTTACCAAAATCGAGATTCTTCCTCTCTTGTGTCGAACGATTTTTTTTTCTCGTAAAACAAAAAAATTAGCAGCAAATTAATTTCCGGAGATCCCTCCTCTGGGTTTTAATTTAGATCACAATTTAACGATCCGAATTAAAACCGTTCAAAGAGACCGAAATTTAATCGCTACGTAATTTTTTTTCAAAAATCTTGTACACCTACAGTGATCATAAACGCAGTTACAAGCTCATCCTTCACCAAAAAGAATCGAAATTCTGAAACAAAGTAAATAACCATAGATATAGACACATTGTTATTAACTTCTACATGTATTGCCGCCATCTTGAAAATTGTCAACTCCCCGAAATGAAAAATCAACAATTTTTCTCAATTTCCGACAATTTTCCTATCAAAAATAGACAGTCCGACACACTTTTTTTATTCCATTTCGTTTACAATATTAATTTTGCCAGGGATTCGACGTTTTGTGAAACGACAATGACACCCCCCCACCCCATTTCCCAATCGTGTCAATTTTCACCCAATCTCAATCATATTTATCCCTTTTGTTTCATATTTTCATTGAATATCGTTCAATCCATCTAGTAAAACATTCGAGAGATGGAAATTTTCAATAAAAATCCAAAAAATATACCTTTTTTTTGCGTGAAAAAAGTTGATAATCAGAGCGACGTAACCGGTAGCAGGGGAAAGTTCCTAATGACAAAGTGAACGCCGATAGGTTCTACCAATGTAATAGCGCCAAACTAATTACAACAAATAAAATTTTTCCAACTTCTTCTTAAAATAATTAATATTTATAGAAATTAAGAATTTCCTGTTGTTGAATATTGCGATAAAAACACATTCAATGGATATTAATTGACAAATTTCTTGTGTATTTTTCATTAAAAAGCAAAATGATTCAAATAAAACAATGTTGGCTAACCTGTTCCGCGGTGGCGCCATCTATTCAAATATCGGTGAACCTGCTTGCAAATTTGTAAAAAAAATTATCCAACCTTGCCAACACAATAATATTGTCATTATTGTGAAGAAAGAATGTCCTCAATTTGAGGTTAATTTTTATTATTAAAATAAAACAAAAGCAAAAGAAAGTTATAAACAAAAACGCCTTGAATTTAATACATTTTTGTGAAATATATATTAAAAATTGACTAAATTGGAATAATTTTATTTTTTATTAATGAGATTCGTATCGCATTTATTATTTGGAAGAAAACAGGTAAATGTATATTTCAAAAACTGTCGCAGTTTGTTTATAATAATTTATAATTAAAATAATAAATTCTATGAAATTTCTATTTTATTTTAATTTAGCAATATTGTAAATATTTCTATTTTCCAACGCTTTTATTTTTTTTTTAATTATTATTTTTAATATATTCTTACTTTTATTATCGCTATTATTTTACATTATTACTATATCATTCCTGTTTACTTTATTTCTAAACTGTAAAATAACTGCATTATACGGAACAGTATTTCTATCTATTAATTTAAATAATAAAAAAAAAATAGAAAAAAATTATTATTATAAAAAAATTAATTATTTTTATTTAATGAAAAAATGGACCCTAATTAAAAAGAGGAGTCGATGTATAATAATGATGTTATTCTTTCGTCGTCGAATACTTTTTGATAAACGTTTTATTTCTGTTTGTGGCTTTCTTAAAAAAAAAGAAATGAAACATTGTTGCATTTCAAGATAATATGTATAATAACATTTTGCTAAATATTGAGAAATTATATCAAGTGGATTCATCCTGTTTTTCTCGGTTGCCCTTTCATTGAGGAATACATACAATATATGTGCATATATACGTGAACAAACATGATAAATCAACTTCTCAGAAAATAAAAAAAAAAAATACGTGAAGAATTAAGATAAATATTTTTACACTAGCATTATTTAATATCTTTCAAATTACTTTCTTCAAGAAATATTTAAATCTATTTTTCTAATTTACAACCATGAAGTTTTCCATTTTTCTTGATTTTAATTTAGAAACATAATTTTTTTATTTAGAGAATTAAAGTTCATTAAATTGAGCTAAGAAGGGGAATAGAGTAAAATGAATTCACAATTAAAATGAATGTAATTTGAAAATGATGGTTAAAGTAATAAAAGTAACGAATATTGATAAAATAAGAATAATGATAATAAAAACAATAATATTAATTACAATAATAATTATTATTATAATAATAGTAGTAATTAGTTATTAAAATAATGCAAATAAATAATATATCAAGAAGGCGATTAATCTATTTTTAATTCACAATTTTTCTGTCTAATTATAGCTTGAAATTGATTGATCCAGGACTTGTGAAATCCAGTTAGTAATAAATCAAAACTATACTAATGAATGTATGTTCGTGTACATCCAACTGAGAGGTAGCAAACAAATTAACATAGAACCAAAGGATTACTGGATCAGAGTTCTAATTTAAGTTCATTTTCCCTTGGGAAGAGACGGAAAGGCTAAACATTAGTTTACTTAAGTACAAATATATTAAACCCATATTTATAATTACTGTTCAAGTGCTGCTACTAAATACTCAATATTAATCTCAGAACGTTTTATTATCAAAATGTCATATCAATTCTAAATCGATTTTAATTTTAATTTTCTTTTTTTTTGAAAATAATTATAAAATGTCTTTTATGACGAATCGATTAAAATTTATATTTTCTTTTCCTTATTTCAGGGTTGCCATAAGGGAAATCAGAAAATTGAGTAAATTTTATTGAAAGTAAACCAAAAAAATTAAGTTTTAAATAAAAAATAAATAATCATTAAAATAATATTGTGTAATTAATATTATTATTGTGGAAATAATAATTATTAAAATCTTTTATTTTCTAAAGTAATAAGTTTACTAATAAAAATTCTTTTTTTTCAGATAGTGGATCAGTTTTTATTCAAACAAAAAAATGTAAAAAATATTGCGCGCAGGAATATACTCGCGCAATAATATTAATGAAGTTCCCTCCAATAATTTGATTATAAGCGCTAATGAATTAGCGTTAAAATATAAAATATGTTTATATCCATTATTAATAAAGAGATGAAACGATAAAAAAAAGGTGCGAGAAAGTATATAAAATGAATCCTCATTATTGCAGAATGTTATGCAATGTTCACTGCACAAATACATCGAAAATTCCGTATTACGCACTTTTCATGAAAAAAAGAAGAAGAAGAAAACGCATAACAAGGATAATAATATTAATAACACGAGTATTCTACAGTAATAACAAAATTATTAAAAATAATATTTAGAATTTATTATTTAAATTATTCTTATTATTATTTATTTATTTTTTAACTATTTAAAAAAAATCCTTTTTCTTAATTTCGAGAAAAATATTATTTTCATTTCCAATTATTTTGTTATTACTATTTTAATTTTTAGAGCTACTGATGTTTTCAATACAAAAGATCTTGATATGGTGAAAAAATAGTGTCTATATAAATATGTATATCGTACATGTCTATGAGAGTATTGCAAATAATTGCATAAATTTTACTGCGCGGTTTGCCACGTTCACCTTTATAAACAACTGAAGAAAATGGACCAGCCGCAATGGGATTCATGAACTACATAATATAAAGAGGATAAGATGAGCTTCTTGGCTTTAGTCGCACAAAAAAGGAAAGAAAGAAAGAAAGAAAGATTCAACAACCTCAAAAAAAAAGTACCAAGAGATGTTGAAAGATGAATGGGACAAGCAAACATTCAAGAGATGAAAAATAGAACAAGAACATTAAAGAGGAAAATATATTTTTCAAAACAATAAAGTAAAAAAAAATTTTTTTTCAAAGGAACAATAACATACATATATAGTCTACTTTTTATAATTTATTTAAAGAATGAAAAATAAAACAAATATTTCTTCTTTATAAAATTTAAAAAATCTTTTCTTAAACAAATTTTAACAATAGAAAGAATTATAAATACTACGAAATGACTGAAATGGAAAAAATTAATAATAGATGGAAAAAAGTAAGGAAGGGAATATTTTTATTACATTGAAATGAAACTAAATATAATTTTTAAAGAATAGTCCATTTCTTAAATCACAGAAATTAAATTCTATTCAAAACCGGAATTTAAACAAAAAAATTTATTAGACTTAAAGGACAAGAGAAAATTTATATTGAAAATTTAATTGCAATTTTCCAGAAGGATTTGATGAATAAGTAAATAAAACTTGTGTTTTTATAGAAAATAAAAAACAGTAAAAAAGCGTCGAAATAGAAGAAAATCTCAAAATAGAGATAAAAACCTAAAATTGGAAATAAACTGTAAACTGAATCAAATTGAAAATAAAATAGAAAATTAACCAAGTATTTTCAATTATTTGAAATAGAAAGAGAAACTTAAAATAGAAACCAACTGAATAAAACGTAAAAAGAGAAAATTAAAAATTAAAATCTACTTTTGTTGAAAGTATTAAATGATAATTGAATTATTCTTGTTATTATTACTAGTAAATAATTAACTTTTATATTTTGTAATAATACCCGAGAATTAGTACCGAAACAATAAAAAATAACGTCACACTTTAAAATAAAAATATAAAAAAGCAAATTTAAATTGAAAGTAAAAAATGGTAACATCCAGAAATAATAATTAGATGTAAAAACAAAGAAAAAGAAAGAATGGAAAATTTATCTCATTGAATTAATAAAATGTTTCGAACACAAAATGAAATAAAAGAAAGAGAGCGCGATATACGAGGAAAAAGAAAATTAAATGTAAAATCGATAACAGCGTTAGAAAAATGGGAAAAACCGAGAAATAAAATAAATTACAAAATAAAAAGAAAAATTGAAACTGCCAAGAGATAAAATGTCGAAGAAGAAGAAGAAAAAAATAAACAGAATTTACAAACCAAGAGAGAGAGAGAGAGATGTATCATTTTTGTCAAAAGAAAAAATGTTATATAAAAAAAGAAAATTCACGGATGCACTTCAATAATTAGAGACTATTTAGTAAAAAAAAAAAGAGGGAAAAAAGGTTTTTTTCTTTTGAATTGAAAGAAGAGTCGTTAATGAGACTATTTTCTATAGAAAATAGAAATAAGAGTCGATATTTATAGAAAATCGGAATAGAAAAAAAAAATTATTTTTTTTCTATAATTTTTTCAATGACGACGACGACGACGACGTCGTGCAACGTCAATTTTCTCTGTGAGAAGAGAGGTGGGATGTTGCATAATCATTCACTGCCACCTGCACTCGTTTCATCATAGTCGTAACGGTAGCTCTCTTGTCTTGTTTTACTTTCGCCAATTAAATTTTTTCCTATTGTTTAACGTTAATATGAAATTCCCGATTATTGAGAGGGGAATTATTCCGCCACAAAATAGTTGAACGCATCGATTAACACGAACACCGCAGAATAGTCGTGTAGAGTTTTGCGAAAAATTAATTGCGCTTGCGCGTATTACAAAAAAAACAATATTCCCTCGAAATCTTTTTCATCGAAATCATCGAAATATTTCAATTTTTTTAAATTTTATTTTGCATTTTTTTAGGTGGAACATAAAATTTTGTCTCTTGCAAAAATTTTGTGTTAGAGAAAATAAAATTCATTCTTTCCTACAAAAATGTGTTAGAAAAAATAAAATTCATTCTTTCTTACAAAAATATTGTATTAGAAAAAATAAAATTTTCTTTCTTACAAAAATTTTCATTTATGTAAAGAAAATTTTTCCAAGTTATCGAAAAATCGAATTTCTATTCAATTTAAACTTTTATCTAAATAAATTGAAATCTATTGAATTTTCAAATATTAATTTTTTTCTTAAAGAAATTGAAATAGTTATAATTATTTCAAAGTTGGAACAAAAAATTTATTTCACTTTTGTTTTAATTAGTTAAAAACTTTTACTAACACAAAGTTAGAAAATAAATTTTTTAATAGTATACCAATGAAAAATTTAGAAACTAATTTAGGAAAATAATTCAATTATTTATCATAAATAATTTTATTAAAATTTTTCAAAGTAATTAAATTTCTGCAAATAATTTTGTTATTTATTAAAATAATTTAATTATTTTGAAGAATTTTATTTAAAAAAGAGTTGAATTTCTAGAAAATTCCTAATCTGAAATTATTCAAAAATTTTAGTTGTTTTTTGAAAATAAAAAGTCTTTTATCTTTTTTTTGCACGTCTTTTAAACTTATTTTTTCCATCTTAAAAAATGTACCGAATGATTAGGAAATTATAATAAAAATAGAAAAAATAAGTTTACCGTATTTTTTCTAGTATTTAAATACTATTTTTGTCATCAAGAGAGTGAGAGAGAGACCAAATGCTTCCAATTTGACGAAACAATGAAAATTCATTTCAACTCGAGATTAACTAGGCTGCGAAAATTCAGCTCAATTGTCACTTGTTTGCTAATGATCACTTTTCTCTCGACTTTCAATTTAACGTCAGTTTCCCAAAGTGGATTTGAAACTACTTTTTTAATTATATCTTCCAAATTTTAATTATCAATTTTCTTTGCAAATTTTCAAATCAGTGTTTACTAATTTTCTTTTCGATGGGAAGGTTTCTTTTTATGCACACTGAAACAAGAAGCAAATTAAAAAAGAAAAAAATTTATTAATAATTTTTTTCGGCTTATTTATTTGAAAAATTAAATTATATTTACAAACTTGTGAATAAAGGGGATAATGAAAAAATTGAGATTAAGCTCAATTTTTCGGGGGAGAGATTCTGTTTTCTTTCTTTTTTTATAGTAGATCATCCCTTATATCTTTTGCTTCTTCTCTTTTGTAAAAATTAACGATTTTTCCATGTTTTCCGATGCCTTCCTCGGAGAATTTTTTTGCATCACGTACTCCCTCGTTGAACAGAGGATTTGAAGCGCAGTCTTTTTCGAATTGCAACGCCTCGTCAATGTGAATTGCCGAAAATGTTGCATGATGAGCTGATAAACGATCAGCGAGTAAAGCTTCTTGTGGATGGAAAGTCAGTTTACTCGCCAAAACGGCAGATTCGCCTACGGCTGTAAATTACAAATCGACAAGTTAATTATCTTCTTCAAATGCCTTTTTCAAAACACCCACTAAAATGGCAAACATGAAAAAAAAATTGTTTCAAAGAAAATTTTCCTAAAGGGCCAACTTTTTTTTAAACAAAGGAAAATTTAACGAAACGTTAACAAAAATAGAAAATTACAGAAACGAACAAATAAAAACCTAAATTAAAACAGAGGGACAACATTAAATTGCAGAAGAAGTAAAATAATATATTAGAATGTAAAATATTGAATAATTACATTAAAACACTAAATAAATATTAAATTAAATACCGTAAAATTCAGAAATTGGTAGAAATTATTCAAAAAGTAGAAAAATATTTAATAAAGTTAATTAATTTATGAAAATAATTTTCATCTCTTTACCACATCCACAATTAACAATGCGATTGGCGAGACCAAATTGAAAAGCCTCAGTGGCATTAATAAGCCTGCCAGTTAAAATCATGTCCATCGCTCGGGAATAACCGATAAGTTTTGGAAGTCTCACAGTTCCTCCACTCATTATGGGAATTCCAAATCTTCTGTTCATAAAACCAAGCGAAGCTGTCTCGTCAATTAATCTCAAATCACACATCAAGGCAAGTTCAAGACCCACGTCAATCGCGAAACCTTCGACGGCCGCAATCAACGGCTTCTTAATAAGACTGTCTCTACTACTCTGAAAATAGAAATATTAACAGTTTTTAAATTACTTTTTCTTTTCATAAAAAAATAATCCCAATTGTTTAATACTTCAATGTTTGAAAAAAAGAATTATATTTCACTAAACTTTAGATAATTTTTACTTAAAGTAAATAAACACATAATAAAATACAGAAGAAAAAATAAAAACAAAATATTTTAAAGAATTTCTTTAAATTTTTTAAAAGGGAATTTTATTAAAATTGCATTGAAAATTATTTAATTCCCGTGATGAATTTTATTATTTATAAAAATAATTCCTTCAGACAATTATTTTGTTTATGAAAATAATTAAATTATTAAAATATTATTTTTATTAAAATTTTCGAAATGACTAAATTTTTTAAAGAATTTTTTTATTTATGAAAATAATTAAATTCTTGTGACGAATTTTATTAAAATCTCTAAAACTAACTAAATTTCTTCTAATAATTTGAACTCCTGTGCATATTTTTATTGAAATTTTTGAAAATAATAAACAGTAGTATAAATAATTAGTAAATTTGTTCAGAATTGAATTTTTTTTATTTTCGAAACCGAAATTATTCAAAAATTGAACTTGATATTTAAAAATGAAATCAAAACAAAGACAACCTTTTATATTAATAATTAAAGAGAATAAAATTTAATAAATGATAAATTTTACTGTCAGTTAAATTGTTAAATAAAATAAATTGAATTAATTCAATTCACTTAATGTGAATCAAGATTTAAATTTAAAAGTAAGAAAATTTAATTTTGACCATTTAAAATTGTTTTTATTTCAATTTAATTTATTTCAATTATTTATATTTAATTTGTAAAAAAATAAATTTTATATTACAATGTTTTTGTTTTAAACTAAATTTCCAAAGATTGAAGTAATAATATGTTTTTTTTAAGAAAAAACTTTTGTGAATTTTACCAGAGAAGAAAATTGTGGCAATTGATTATCTGATTTTTCATTATGTTTTGCAATTTCATGAAGATCGTAACCAGCGCAAAAATTGCCATTTGTTCCATAAAGAATGCCAACTTTGACTTCTTGATTTGCTTCAAAAGCGTCTAAAGCTTCTGAAAGATATTGTGCAGTCGAAAAGTCAAGACTATTTTTTTTACTCGGACGATTTATGCCAATTGTCATTACTTGATTGTCCACCTCCACTAATACTGTTCTTTCTAAATGAACAAAAAGAAATTATAAAACCAATTACATACTAAAGTTAAAAAAAAATTGAATTTAAATTTTCTTTGATAGTAAATTGAATTAATTTTCTTTGAAAACTGAATTTAAGCTTTCTTTGACAGTTAATTGAACTAATTTTTGTAATTATAAATATTATAAATAATAAGTATTAACCTACTGTCAATTAATATTATTTACTTACTGTTAACGTTGTTAATAAATATTAATTAATTTTTATTTATACATTCAGTTATTCTGTTAACTACAAAAAAAATTGCAAATATTTATTCAATTTTAAGGTTAGTTTTTCTACATGCAAAATTTTCAAAAATCAAACTTTTCTAAATATTCATAAACTAAATGTAGGATGTAATTTATTTATTATGCAGAAAATAACTATTTTTTGCCTATAATCTCACCTTCTTCGGGTTTCGAAATCGATACATTAGAAACAACAGGAGCTTCGGTGGTCAAATTTCGTTGTAAATTTTGTTTTAAATGTTTACACAAAACTGTCAATCTTCTTGTAAAAGACATTATTGTATATGTTTATTTAACCTTAGTGTAGAAATCAAAAGAATCCTTTAATTTACGAACTATTTCTGATCCTTTAAAAAAAATGTTTAGGAAAAATACTGTTTTTTGTTTTCACGTGCAAAGGACGAAAACAGTACAGGTTAGGTTGGTCAACTTACAGCAATACCAATAGCGCGATGGTAAAAATGACAGTCAGTCGTACCAACACTTCCGGTCAACTTTAATTTATTTAATTTGTTTGCAACAAATTTCTAAACAAAAACAAAAAATATTTTTTTCGTATTTAGTAGTTCTTTTCTCAAAAAGTCTTTTTGTTGTAAAACACATCCTGTAGAATATAATAATAACAGTAAAAGCACGTATGTTTTCCCGCGAAAATAGAATTTTTGAATTACCGGAAATAAACTGTTCTACGTGATCACGTGCTTCTCCTTGTGTCAATTGTTTATATTCTCATTGTTGTATAGTTGTACCGCTGCGTTAAAATGAGAGAAAATAGATAAAATACTAAATTATAATAAGTAAACGTTAATTTTTAAATCGTTATTACTATTTTAAAATGTGAACGAATATAAAAGACGAAAGTGTTCTTTAGTGAGTGTATATTTTCTATAAGTATATCAAAAGTGCGGTTAGCTTTTTTTAGGTTAGGTTTCTAAAAAGAAACTTTATCAACAAAATAAAATGTCTCACTCAACACAATTGTCAACATTTCTCTCGGATTTAAAATATAAAAAACTCGCAGACAAAAAGGTATGTTTTATTTTCATTTCGAGTTTTTATTTTAATTATTAAAACTCATTTTGCATTTCGTTGTATTAATCTTTTGCCATTGCGGAAATACCGGTTTTTTTTACGCATAATTAATAAGATATTTATTTTCTACCATATATTAATTATATTAATAGTCCTTCATTTAATATTTGTAATTAATTTGCAGCTTGCTATCAATAATATTTTAAGTCTGTACAAAAATCAAGATGTCATTAAAGAAATTAATTACAATACTATGGAAGATATCACGGACAATGTTACATGGAATCAAATAATGAGTACAGTTCAGCAGATAATAATTGATGTAAGTATAGAAAATTTTTACTGTTTACATATTTGGAGAATAAATTTTTAAAACAAGAAGCAGTTTTTTATTTAAGTTGTTTTATTTAAGAATTAAGAAAAATTCATTTAATTAAAAAGAAAATTTTTACCAATAATTTTTTATTTTAAGGTAATTTTACAACTTTTATTTTATCGTAAAATATTTTCCACGCAACCTGGAAACCTGGAAAATCTGGAAATGTCAGGGAATTTTATAAAAATTGAAAAAACCTGGAAAAGTCAGGGAATTTTGATCGAAATACTGGAAAATTTATTTTTCAAATCTAATTTTACTTAAGTGTTTCAAAATTAATTAAAATTTAAAAGAGTTGCAATTACAATTTTTATAAGTAGATGTACTTGAAAACATTTTCATTTAAAATTTTGTAAAACTTTAATTTTAAATGAATTTCATTAAAAAATTTACAAACCTAAGATTTTTACAAAAAACCTTAATGAATTTCAGTAAAAATTTTCCATTGTATTTGAATATCATATTCAAAAATATTTATTTATTTGAAAATTCTACGAGAATTTATTTATTTCACGCTAAAGATAAACAGTTTATTTAATAATTGAACTTTCTTTTGAAATTGAATTTTCATGAAGAATCAACAAATTTTTAAATAATAAATGAATTCTTCTGAAACATTTTAATAAAATTTTTTCAAGAAATTGCATTTTTCGAGAAATTTGATAAAAATTTTGTATATTAAAAACTATTGAAATTCTGATAAGAATTTTATTAAAATTTTTGAAAATAATTGAATTTCGGAGGAGATTTTTATTATTTATAAAGATTATTTAAATTTTGACGGGAATTTTTGACAATTTTGAAACATAATTGGATTTTTTGTGAAGAATTGTGTTACTTTTGAAAAGTAATCGAATTCTTGAGGTTTCCAATAATTTTCTTATTAATAATAAACGTAGTTTTAAAAACCTGTAAAAATTCCGTATTTTAACCTGGAAAACCTGGAAAAGTCAGGGAATTTGATAAGGGTAGAAGTATGGCAACCCTGTATTTTTTTAATCATGTGGTAAGATTAAATTTGGAAATTTTTCAGGAGGTCATGGGAAAAGCGGCTTCGAATAGAAGTAGAATTTGCAATTTAGTGGAAATGACGTTTGAAAATTCAAATATGATGTTGACAAAAATGGACTTTTCAACAGTTGTTGCGGAAATATTGGAGAAAGAAACATACGCCTATTGTCATAGAATGTATATTAATGCACTGCCAACGTATATTCTTCCCGTTTATGCTTGTCGAGTGAAATTTTCATCGGATAATTGGCAAAATTTATTGCGAGTTTGCGTAAATCTTTATCCAAATCAAACATCATCGCCCAGCAAAAATGCATTGCTAAAGACAATTTTTTCCATCGTCAATTACGGTTGTTTAGAGTCACACTTGACTTTGGTTTTAAGAAAATTTCTCCCTGTATTAGGTAAAAAGAGAAAAATAATTTTCTCAACTATTTTAAACTTCTGTATTTTTGCTTTTAGTTATTTTTCATATTTTGTAAATATAAATTGTTTTTTTTTAATTCTAAATTTCTTTTATAATTTAATTTGCCAAGAAAACGTATTTTTTCAGAGGAAATATTTAAGAGTGCAAATTCGGATCAAATATTAGCGAATTCTGCATTTCAATTGGCGGCAAAAGTTTGTCAACAAATTGCAATTGATGAACGAATGGAATTGTGTGATTTTGCCGAAAAAATATTGCCAAACATTGTATTTCTTGAGGGACGAGAGGAAAAATATGTTTTATTTCTCATTTTAATTGAAGCGCACAGTCCAAATGGTATGACTTTTAATGATCCCGGTTTTTACGCTCGAAATCCGAAGGAATGGCGAAATATTCTGGAAAATATGTTTTCAATGATCATGCAGGAATCGCGAGCGGAAATTTTGTCTCAACCTTTCATTCATTTTGCCACAGCAGGTAAAATGGACATAAAATTATATTTTTTTCGAGAAATTAAATTAAAATTGTGTGGAATGAGTAGATAATAATTTTTTGTTTCAGTTTTCCGACAAATGAGCAAGTTTCCAACAAACGAACAGTTGGCAATTTTTAATACTGATTTCGCTAACGAATACGCGCAACCAACAAAAAAACGTCGCTTAAATATCAATGGTGGCATTCTCCTTCACACCGTAAATGAAAAGGAGACAAAATTCGCCTGGCCAATGATACAAATTTTAGCCAATGTTCTCGAGAAATATCCCGATACATTCGATTTCAATGAATTCATCGAACTACTTCGAATAGTGAAACAAAATTTTGCAACTTTAACGGAAAATAAATATGCCCTGGACAGTTTATGTCAATTAGCAGTAAATTTGTTAGCACTTCATGAAAAATTTGCCAAACAGAATAAAATTGTGGATTTGAAAAATTTCACAAGTGAAATATTAAATTCCCTACTTCGTTGTTTGCCATCAATTGAAAACGATCACTACGGACATATTTTGATTCAATCGTTAATAGTGGGTGGAAAAGTGACAAATTACGACACACTTATTCGTGCATTCGTAACAAGAACAATGAAATGGTCATCGAATAGCGTTCGTACTTTATTCCTACTCTGCCGTCATGTTCCATTACCAGAGAAAATCACCCAGACAGACAATAAAATTGTATCATTAAAACGTCAAATTATCAAATGGTTATTAAATATACCGTGGCATGTGGAGTTCACCGACTTTCCTCTTTATGAACTCGGCGAAATTCTTTCCTGTTTCCCTCTAAAAACGTGGTGTAAAGGTTCCGAAGAATTCAAAGAGGATTCAACATTTACCATTTCGATTAAATACGAAAGTTGTCTTTTAGACAGTGTTCGTCAATTATCACTAGCCGACATAAATCATTGTCACGTGTCACAAAATTTATTCACCGAGGAGAAAAAGGAAAAAAAGAAAAAGACTGATATAAAATTACCAATATGGCAAAAGGACGAACTCGAGTTTATAATTACTGAAATTTCCCATTTCCTCCAAGAAGGTGACTTGAAAATTACGTCAATTGCTCAAAAAATTCTCAAGTGTATGATTGTCGCGCGAACAATTTCCTCCTTTGAATTAATGAACATTGAAAATAATTCTCTGCCCCTACTTTCTGATACACTGGAGGGAGTTTTTAATTCTTTGCAAAGTTTCGATTTCACAAAGCAACGTCTCAAAGATCTAGAAGTTATTCTAAACTCCTTAAGTGTTTTTTTTCAAGTTCCATATCATGATAAAGTGACGGAAATCATTCTCTCGAGTATTAGTCAAGAATCACTGAGTTATATTTACAAAATACTGACTATCGAACAATTTACATTTGATGAGTATTCCCAGTTTCCTTGTCCGAATATCAATGAGACGCTAGCCGCCGATTTTCCGGTCAAATCATCAATGACGCAACTACCAAAGGAGGCGATTTTAAAATTAAAAGTTACGAGAACGCTAAAAAATTACGCCTCACTGACCGTTGGATCGAAAATGAACGAAATACAACAGGAATTAATGAGAAGTCTAATTAGGAATAATAACAGTGAAATGTCCACGAATGTCGATATTAAAATAGCGACCCTTATCTTAGAAGTCGTAAATCGTGACTTGATTCTCGAAGAAGATATTCTAGACTATCTCATCGACTATCTCTTACTTCTCTATTCGACATTTCACCGAAATTCAAAGATTGTTCGCTACGTTCTGAAAATTCTCCCAATTTTCTACAAGCAAGTAACGAAAATCGGTTTGTTCTCCGAAAAATTTCAATCCATCCTCCTCGAAATCGATCGCAGTATTCAAAAACAACTATACGGTTCTATGGTTCATTGGGAATTTCTAAAATCAATAGGAAAAATGTTCGAAATTGACGCTACGTTCAAAAGTCTCTCGCAGGATATTTCAGTAATTGAACTCATTCTCAACTATGTGGAGAGTCCCTTTTTTATTGTTCGTCAAGAAACGGCGATGTGTGTCTACAAAATATTCTCCTCCCATCAAATTGATTTCACATGGAAGAAATATT
Source organism: Leptopilina myrica (nomen nudum) (assembly GCA_032872475.1). NCBI lineage: Eukaryota > Metazoa > Arthropoda > Insecta > Hymenoptera > Figitidae > Leptopilina > Leptopilina myrica (nomen nudum). The sequence continues at coordinate 36,199,947 of CM065461.1, forward strand.
TTTACGAGAAACTAATGTCAATAATAATAAACGAAAAGGAAGAAAATTTATTACGTTCCCTATCAATATTCGCCGCAATAATCAGCGGTAATAATAAATTTCAAAATCGTATCCTTCAAGTTTTACTCAAATTAAAAAACATTCCCACCGAAATGATTAAGAAGCTGTTGAAAATCGGCAAATTCAATCACGATTTTCTCCTTCTCGAATGGTGTTCAAATAAAACATTCGACACATTTCCCTGGTCCATCATCGACTCTTCATGTGAATCGAAATTTTCCGACATCATTCACATATTGCTCGTCACCAGGAATTTGAATTTTCATCAAATAATCGAGTACTGCGAAAAGTTGAAAATCAACTTTTCCCTTGAATATAGAAAATCATTTCCGAAAATTTGCGCATGGTTATTGTTTTACATTGCCCGTGGGGAAAAATGGGCGGGAGATCTTTTAGAACAATTGAAGAACAATATGAGCACATATGGAATTGAAGAGAATTTTGCAACAATCGGAAAGGAGAACTTGGATCAGTTGATTGTTCATCTACTGCAAGGTTTCGATGACGAGGAGAATTTTGAACGTATTTTTCACACGAGTGTCACATTTTCCGAGTCAATACCAATGAGACTGAAATTATCGGAAATTGAAACATGTTTCAATTTACTTGAAAATGAACTATTGGATTCTCGATTAATTAAATATCTCATGAATAATGGACAAGTTTTGCAAAAAATACTCATGAGTTTAACTTGTAATATTTACGAATCGAGGGAATTGAAAGCATTTCATCAGTACGTTTACTTTTCCTCTCTGCTACTTGAAGAATTGAAGGGAAATTCTTTGGAACTAGAAATATTCCTAATTCGAGATATTTCTTATACCTTACTGCATTTAATGAAAACGGAGTTTCTCGAATTTTCCTGCTCCTATTTTGATAGATTTCTGAGGGAAATCCTCCCGGAAAAATCGGAGAGAATAAAGGAATTTTTTCCAATTATTGTTCGAACACTAACACCGTTAGTCGATCGAGAGAATTCGATTGCACTAAGTTTACTAAATTTTCTAATCGTTGAACAAAGGGGAAATTTTTCCGACTGTATCAAAAAATTGAATTCATTTCCAAATAGTTCCTATTTTCAGGAAATACGCCAAGTTCACGAGAGTTATAAAACAAAATATACCCTCGCAAATGAGATCAACGATTTTTTGCACTACACGGAGGAAATTAATTTGCCTAGTAACGTGAGTAGTCTTTTACTGCTAAAGGGGAAGATATTGAAGAAAAAAAACGAATTGAACGAATTGTACAAGACATTGGAGAATTTACGCTTTGCCGAAGATTCCGATTCGAGTATTTTACATCAGTTAATTTATCGTCTAGTGAAATTGTCCGAATCTTCAGATTTAAACGTCTCCCAAGAAGCTGTGAAATGTCTCGGAATATTGGGTCCAGGCGATTTAACGACAATGATTCTGCACCAGGAGAAAATGGAAATACGGGAATCGAACGATCGTTTTGAAACTCTCACTTATAAGATATTAATATTCCTCTCAAATCACATAATCGACGAGAATATTGAATTGAGAAAATCATCAACGACTGCACTTTATTCAGTGGTAAATTCATCATGGGGGACAAAATTAATGAACGCAAAATATCGAGCTGATTTCGAGAGGAATTTACACGTGAAAGAAATAAGACTCTGCATGGAACGTATCCGACCATTTATCATCGGCAATAAAACGAAAAATCGTCTCGCAATTGAGAGAGGAAAGTTTCGTAAATTAACAAATTTGAAAAATCATCTGTGGAAGGAGCAAGTGAATATTTCCTATTTCGACTGGATTTGTGAATTAACCTGTTCCATCGCGGAGATATTCACGAATTTTTATTTGCAAAATTTAATACCAATATTTCGGGTTAATTTACAATTTTGCGAGGAAATATTGTATCGTATTGTTAATATTATAATACGTGACGATGCAACATTAGCCCATGATTTTTGTAATTGTATCAATGAATTTTTTCGCTCCAATTCAAAAATGGAGAAATTTCGCAATCACGATTCAATAAGATATATGTTGAACTTGGTGAATTTTTTACGAATTCAAGACGATGGATTAATTGCATTGAAATTTGATTATTTACCAATTGCTAAGGCGGCACAATTGTGTTCCGCTTATTTCACATCAATAATGTACGTTGAATTGTGGTGTGAGAATTTTTTAAATGGTAAACGCGAAATTGAAAGTTCGTTGTTAATTGATAGAATTTATCAAGAAGATCCAATTCAGGGGAAAATTGTCAAGGATATTATTCGTGATGCGAGTTTAAAAATTGGTGATCCAGACGCTGTTTTTGGTTGTGGAACTTATCATCTTAAGGATCGCGAGGCAAGATTGCAATATTTCGCTGATCTTCAGCAATGGGATCAAATGGTGGTGCTACAGGATTCAAAATTAACGAATGGCCATGATTCACTTAATGGTGAGACGAAAATTAATTAAACTACTTTTTTAATTGAAAGCAAAATTTAATTTACAAATATTATCCGAATTTATTGAAAATAATTTAATTTTTCAAAAGAGTTTCGTAAATTATGAAATTAATACAAATCAAGAGACGAATTTTTTAAAAATTTTTTGAAAATAATTTAATTATTTCCGTAAATTTCGATAAAATTATTGAAAATAATTGTATTCTTTCAAAACATTTTACAATTTTAAAAACTTTTTAAAATAATTAAATTATTTCTCGAATTAATTTATTAACATTCTTAAAAAAAAATTGATTAATTGAATCAAGAAGGATTATTGAAATTTTATTGAAAATAATAGATTTTTTTCGAAGAATTTTATTATTTTTATTTTAATAAATTTCCTAAAAAGAATTTAATTATTTTTAAAAACTTGACACAATTTTTGACAAAAAATTTAAACAGTTTTAAAAAATTATTAAATTATGTATAAGAAATAAAATATTTAAAAAACATTTCAATTAAATTAATTAAAAAAATTATATTTTCGAAACAGAAGGTTAATAATAAAATAATAAAATAAATAATAAATAATAATAAAACTATAATAATTAAAAATAAAAATAAATTGATAATAAACCAATTACATTATTAAAATTAATAATATGATAATATAAATATATTAAAAAAATGTAATAATTAAAACAATTTTCAGGCATGATGAGCGCCTTGGAAAATTCCGGCTATCAGTATCTTTTGGGTCAATTTATAAAAACTACAAACAAAGGAGAAGAATCGTCTGAAATTGATGATTTTCATTACGAATGCGCTTGGCGACTCGCCAACTGGAATTGTGTGACATTGAAGAAAAATTGCGAAAACTCAGAAAATTCCAGCGATTTTAATGTCGATAGGGAAAATTTTTCCTATCATCACTACAAGTGTTTAAAATCATTTCACGAAGACGATTTTCTGGTATTAAAATCATCACTCGAATCTGCACGATCAATTATCATTAAAGATCTACGAAACATCAGTTCTGGTAAATAAAAAAGAAAATTTTATTTTAAATATTTTTTTAACGAATAATATTCGATTTCTAATAATTTTTTTTACTTCTTTTTATTTCATCTATTTTTCAGAAAGTTGTAAAGCCGTTTATCCGAGTTTAACAAAATTGCGAATGCTCCAGGAAATTGAGGACCTAAGTTTGGTCGAATCGCAAAATTATGAGATGATAATTTCCGACTGGAAATCACAGGATTACATTCGACAAAGTGAATTTCAGTATATTGAACCACTACTCTGGCAACGAAGTGTCTTATGTAAAATACAAGACAACTTTAAAAACATTCCCGTTCTAAAGGAATCTTTAATTGAAGTTTATTTGGAAATTGCTGAAATTGCATCGAAACAGGGATTCGTAAAGGAAGCCTCACGTTCCTTGGGTAAGAAATTGGAACAAAAATAATGAAACTGGTAGGTTTAAAGTTTAAAGAGAGGAAAAATTCAAAACGAAAGACAATTTTTCCAGGCACTTTGGCGAAAGAAGATGGACTATCGTTTGAAATTCGTGATCAATTAAACTATCAGGAATCATTGTTGGCTTGGATGAATAAGGACGAAGGATTGGCGCGTTTGCTATTGAGAAATTTACTAAATCAGACGAAAAATAATTATCGCCTTCACGCGGAATCGTTGCGCGTTTATGGAAATTGGATGGCGGAGACGCAGTCCGGTAATCGGCAAACAATTTTAAAGAAATATTTAGAGGCAATAAAAATATTTATGAAAATCGATGAACCATCATCGCAAGACTTGAGGAATTTGAATAAAACACAAGCGGCATTGGCGCGTTTCGCTGACGTTCATTATCGACAATTAAAAGACTACATGCAGTCCAGTGATTTTGATAGTATGAGAAAAATGGCCGAAATGTCCTTGGACTCGCATAGAAACGAATTGGCTTATCAGGATCGCGATGTGAGAATTGCATTCGCGAAAAATAAACGACAAACCGCCATTGACGCTTTATCACTCGAGGAGACGGAGAAGGAGAAGAATTATTATCTCACCATGGCTCTGCAGTGAGTATCTTTTTTTTTCTAAATTCATTTTCTTTAGATCCCTTCGAATTGATTTGTGATAAAATATTTTCTTACTGCGCAGATTTTACGTGAAAACATTACGTCAAAGCGAAGAGCATAATTTCATTATTTTCCGCGTTGTTTCATTGTGGCTTGACAATATTGCTCTAACGAAAATCAATGAAATTCTAGACGAATATTTACCGACAATTTCGAGTTATAAATTTATTCAAATGCTACCGCAATTGGCGGCACACATGAGCGATGAGGATGATGAATTTTCAATGAAAATAAATAATATTTTGGAAAGATGCGCTCTCGATCATCCATTTCATTCGTTGCCAGTTCTATTGGCATTGAAACATTTGTATGAGGATACAAAATTCACGTCCAAGGGTACAAAGCACAATAAAATTGAGGCGCGAGTTGTTGGCGCAATAAAATTAATTCAAAAACTTTCGAAATCGAATAAAATCAGTGGAATTGTCCGCGAAATGGAACAATTGGCACTTGCATTGGTTCAATTGGCTTATGCCGAAATTCCCCCCACAGCTCGTGAGTATTTTTTTTTTCTTTGAACAAGAAATAAAAATTGCATTCTTTTTTAAAAAAAAGATATTTTACTTTATCTCACGGTTGTTTTCGTTATTTAATAAAACATTGAATTTGAATTTTCACAGAGAAATGCAATATACCTCGAGGTCAAGACATTTTGAAAGTGAAAAATTTTGAAAATGCAATTGTACCCACGATCACAATGGATGTGAGGCCGAATAAAAATTACGAGGACGTGATTGGTGTTAGTAAATATTTAAATACGTTTGAATACGTCGGAGGAATAAACGCACCAAAGAAAATAATTTGCGTTGGAACTGATGGAATCGAAAGGATACAATTAGTGAAAGTAGGAATATTTTTTAATTCAAAATGCGCGTTTTTTTCTCTTATTTTTAAAATAAAATTAATGTTCTATTTTTTCGCAGGGTAAAGATGATCTTAGACAGGATGCCGTTATGCAACAAGTATTTTCCGTCATGAATTTATTGCTCAAAGCAAGAAAGGAAACGAAACAACGAAAATTAGTTGTCAGAACTTACAAGGTCTTAATATTTTTTATTCTGTTTAAAAATATAATTTATTTTTCTAATTTTTTATTTATTTAATTATCTTATTTCATTCTTTTCAAATTTTACCTATTTTTTTATAATTGAAAAATACCAAATTAATAAAAAAAAATATTTATATTTTAATAATTTTATTTAAGAACCGTTTTTGTAGTAATATTGAAATAATATTTAATAATAATATTGAAAATAATATGGAAAAATAAAAATAAATAAATAAAAATACTATTATCAATTAATATATTTTGTTACAATTTTAGAAATTGGTAATTTATCATTTATAGGTGGTTCCATTAACTCAACGATCGGGTATTTTAGAATGGTGCGAAAATACTAAGCCAATTCAAGAAATTCTTATCGGTACGAATAAAAGCATTGGAATTCACAAGAAATATTATCCGAACGATTATTCCGTGGCAAAATGTCGAGCAATAATGGAAGTGAGTTTAAAAAAAACAAAGAACTTTATCTTGAAAAGTATATAAAATATAATAAAATTAGAGTTCTGAAAGTATTTTTTCTGTTTTTTTATGCAATTTTGTTTGTGAATAAATTAATGATTTATTTATTTATAAATGATTACTTCTTTTAAGGGATCATTGAAGAGACCAAACGATTTTAGACTACAGGCGTATATGAATTGCTGTAAACACATTACGCCTGCTTTTCATCATTTTTTCATAGAAACTTATTTGTCTCCCGAGACTTGGTTCGAAAGACGACTCGCTTACACCCGCAGGTAAAATATCTCTTCTTTTTTAAACAGAAAAATTTTAATTAATTTAAATTGAAAAATAGATTCAATAATAAATTATTAAAGAATAAATAAATTGAATAATAAATTGAATTATTAAATAATGAATTTCAGTGTTGCCGTCACTTCAATCGTTGGCTACATCCTTGGCATTGGTGATCGACATTTATGTAATATTCTTCTCGATAAAATAACGGCGGAAGTTATTCACATTGATTTCGGTAATTTTCCTTTTAGTTTAAATTAATATTGCAACTATTCGTATTCTTTCAAAACTGTTTTTCAACTAAAAGTATTTCGTTTATTATTTTAAATTTTGAACTATTCAATTATTATAAAGAAATAAATCCAAATTTTCAAAAATAATTGAATTTCTCGACAAAATTTTTAATTACTTTAAAAATAAGGCAACTTTCACGAGAAATTTAATTAGAAATATTTTAAATTATTATACAGTTTTGTCAAAAAATTGTTGAAAATAATGTTCCTGCAAAAAGTTTTGTTATTTCTATTAAAAATAATTGGAGAAAAAAATAATATAATTGAAAAAAATATGCAACTTTCTTGAATAAAACAACAATTTCTTTTTGCTTTTTCCCAGGAATTGCATTCGAACAAGGAAAAGTGTTACCTGTACCGGAATTAATTCCATTTCGATTAACGCGTGATATTGAAGTGGCAATGGGAATATCGGGAGTCGAGGGCGTAATGAGACGATGCTGCGAGCAAACAATGAAAGTTCTCCGTGAACAGAAGGAAGTTATCGTAACTCTTCTTCAAGTACTTCTTTACGATCCCCTATTCACTTGGGCGATAACACCATCGTCAATGTGCCGAAGCAGCAATTCAATCCAATTGCTCGAAACTGGTAATTAAAAATTTCAAAACAATTTTAGTTTAAAAAAATTGCACTTGTCTTTCTTTCATAAATTATGAATCAATTAATTCACAATCAATTTCTATGAATTATATTATTGAATTAATAGAAATTCATTTAGTTTCTAATTTTTAAATTCAGGCCTCGGATCGACTTTAACGAGCAAAAAAAGTCGCTTTAGTCGATTAAGAATTTGAAAAAAAAAGTCGAAAAAGTCGTTTATTTAATTTAGTATCGTCACAAGAATTCACATTAATCAAAACTTGTATAATTTTGCTAAATAAATATTTAAATACTTTTTATTTCTTTATTCACAAGAAATAAAATTTAACAAATTTCAACTTCTGAAATTTAATAATTTCTAAAAATTAAAACTATAACCCATTTCTACAATTTTCAACTAAACTTAAATAAATAAACAAACATAATCTCTAAATCAATTATCTTTATGAATTTTTAATAATTTTTTGCAATATCTTCAAAAATTTAATTATTTAAATACAAAAAAATCTAATTTTTTATAATAATGTAACCCGTCAATTTATCTTTTTAAAAATTTTAATGAAGATAGTGTATTTTTAAAAATTTTAATAAAGAAATTCATAAAATTAGATTTTTTGAAAATGTTTCTAAATAATTTTTTAAAATACCCAAAATTTTATAATTGAATTTAATTAAAAAATATTTTAAAAAATTGAAATTTGTTAAATTTTTTTTTAAATAATTTAAATTTAGTAAAACTTTTGAGAAATAATTCAAAATTTGACAAGTTTTTTTTTTAAATAATTGACTTATAAAAAAAAATTAATCAGAATTTTTTAAAGAATTTTAATTATAAATGATTTCTAAAAAATTCTGAAATAAAAAATTTTAATTTACTTTATTCGAATGTAATTGAATCTTAAAAAATTATGATAAAACAATTCTGTGAATTAGTTTTCTATAAATATTATAATGTAATTTTTTGAAAAATAATTGAAGAATTTTTGTATTAAAAAAAAATTTTTTTTTTGAAGAACTTTATTATTATTTTTAAAACCTATTTTTCCGTTAATTTTCATTTTTATTGAATTTACACTTGAAGAGTATTCATTAAATTATTTGAGAAAAAATTTTCATTTACAATTTTAGATTAACTAATGAATTTTTATTTATTTATCCAAACCCTGGATGGGAATTTTGATTAATTTCAGATTTGGAGATAAATAAAATTGCCGAGAGAGCTTTGGTACGAGTGCAACAAAAATTAACAGGAATGGAAGAAGCAGTCCCCTCAAGTATCGAGGGACAAATTGAAAGACTCATCCAACAGGCGAGAGATCCAGCGCTATTAAGTCGATTATATTTTGGCTGGCAAGCTTATCTGTGATCTAATTTTACCCGTGAAAAAAAATCGAAAATCAAAATGAATCAAAACAGTGATTTTGTTCAAAGCTTTAGTATTCTACAAATGAAAAGAGATTTTTTATTTGTTGGCAGTATTACATTAGGAAAAATGCTCTCTTTCCAATATTAGGGATTCTCTTCTCTAATATACAATTATTTTCTTCATAAACGACAAAATAATTGAAAAATTTTTTCTACTATTTTTGTAAAAGTGTAAAAAAAACTTCATAAATTGATAAAAATAATTTTATTACCTAAAAATAAAATATTTTTCAATATAAATAGAAGTTTCTTGTTTTTATGTTTTCCAACTGAGAAAACTGTCCTGAATGATAATTTGCTTAAAAATACTATCGGGATTTGATTGTAACATTCGTCGATTGCGTAATGCTTCTAAAATGTAAGAGACTTTTTCTCGCGCCTCACCTTTTGGTATGTCGCCCCTTAAACTTAATAGTCTCACCAATTGGTCTTCACTCATATCGGGATATTTCTCCACCAATGAATGAAGATCGAGTGACAATATTTCCGAATCCTCGCAACGTAAAACTTCGGCCAAACGTTTTATTATTTCAAACGGCGAATCAAAATTACCAACTTTCGGCGCAATTCGCGAGAAGAAATTCTTTAATTTATCCGCCTCGGCCATTATTTTCGATGTGCAATTCAAACATTCGTCATAATTTTTCAACGATATTTTCCTTTGTAACATTGCCGAAATATAGCGTTTCGCTATTAATTTCTGCGCCTCGGTTATCACATAATCGAAATTCTTCGGTCGCAAGTGATTGTAGTCCTGGAAAAGAAGGAAAATTTTTTTTTTAAACTATTAAAAATAAGGTAAATGGGGTAAAAGAAAATAATTTGCAATTTTACCTGAAAATAGTCCTCGAGAGTGACGCAAATTGTTTCAACGGGTATTGGCGATGAGAGCCATTTTGGTGTGAGTAGATCGTGAAAATGTAATTCCAAATCGAGAAAGGATTCCTCGAGTAAAATTGCCGCTGCATCGTTGCGAATTCTTTGATAATTATCCAATAGTGTCTCAAATTTGCGGGCAATTTCACCACTTGCATTTGGCAGCCAATAAAGTTCTTTCATTTGTTGTGCGAGTTCAATGAATTGCAAACAATTATTCACAACCGTAATCATGTGATGAGTAAAATACGGAACACGACTACGATCCTCGAAATGTCTCAATTTAAATTCAGTTATTGCTTTTGAATAAATATCCGCATATTTCGTCACTTGTTCAATGCACAATGTGAGAGCCTTTGAAGTTAAATCCTGACTTATCGTTTTTGTCACCTGAAAAACGGGAGGAAAAGATTTTTCATTTCAAAATAAAAAAAAAGGAAAAGGAAAAATCAGTATCTTTTTCCCTTAAAAATTATAAGAATATAAAAAAGTACTGTTACTAAAAAAAAAGGTAAAGAAAAATACCTGTAAATTTTGATCGATCATTTGAAAAATAATAACCGGTGCTGCAGTATGATAATAAGTATCCTGTGTACTACTATCAGGTAATATTCCACTCCACCAATCGACTTTTTCCGTTTCCAATGTCTTCTTCATCCATTCCTCATAATTCTGATACATATTACGCAAATACTTCTCCTGTAAATCGTCCACCATTTCTTTATTCAATAACGGACCAATTTCACTCGTGTCGATATTCAATTCAGAATGTTTCATTAGATCCGGACCAGTGTAGGTATTCATTATCCAAGCGAGCAATGAAACGTATTCATTGCCCTCGAGACCACTGGCAATAATATCCATCAAGTGTTGTGATAAACTTGTGTGATACATTTTCACGAATTTATTGACAATATCGTAGGAGGGTGGAAAACATGGTCCACAAAGGGTTTTAACAACTCGCAAATCCTCGAGAATTAGAAGACGTGTTAATTCTAAATAACGAACGAGCCACATTTTATTGTCAGCACGCTCATCGACTTGCGTTCCTTCAATTCGATTTGCCACTGATTTTTCTAATGTTGCAATTGCCATTTCCTTCCATTTTTTCGGACGTCCCGGTGGCATGAAACCCGATTGTCGATGACGTTGTACGGCAAAATGATCAGCTTTTTCCTCGCGTTCAACAATTCTAAGGGCTGTTACGATGACCGTCGGTTCTTTTCTCACTGTATTTAAGGTTCGACTCAAAACTAAACGTATTTGTTTCTCCATTAATTGGGAGAGTTTCTCCACGTCCTCGAAATAGGCCTTCAACATTACCGTGTCAGGCATCGATTGATTTGGAAGTTTGTGCAGTTCGTAGAGCAAATCGTCTCTAAAATAGTTCATAATATTAAAAAATTATTATTATTATTTATTAACTTTTTTGTTTTAATATTTATAATATTTAATATCAAGTTTTTAAAGCTTATGAGCCAAATTAATTTTTATTTTAATATTTATAATCAGGGTTGCCACAAATATTTAATTTTATTTTTCCCTGATTTCCAGACAAAATTTTCACTTTTTCCCTGACCCTAAAGAATATTCTGATTCACTCTAAAAATTATTAGATAATCAAGAAAAAATGTTCTATTACATTTATTTACAAATTTCATTAATTGTAAAATTATTCAAAAACATCAATAACTTCTTTTTTAAATAAATATTTAATCATTATTATTTTTCTGTAGGAATTCAAATTCTTCAAAACATTCAAATAATTCAAATAATTTATTAAATAATAAAATGTTCTTTGTTAAAATTTAATTCTCATAAAAAATTTGATCAATAAATTTTTAAATATAGGTATCAATTTAATTTGACAAATTTTAATAAAATTTTTAAGAATAATTACATTTTTCGAGGGATTTAATTAAAATATATATTGTATAAAAAATCATTAAAATTCTGCGATGAGTTTTATTACTTATGAAAGTAATTAAAATTTTCTTAAAATTTCCATAAAATAATTGAATTTTGGAGAAGAATTTTATTATTTATAAAGTAATTTGGAATTTTAACAAGAATTTTTTTTTAAATTTTCGAACACAATTGGATAACTGTATTTACGTGAAGAATTTTATTCTTTATATGAATAATTGAATTTTTACAAAGAATTTTATTCCAGTTTATAAAAATAATTAAATTTCGGTGAAAAATTTTTTAAGTAATTTATATTTTTCGAAACATTTTATGAAATTTTGTATTTTAAATAATTGAAATTCCTGTAAAAATTTTATTACTTCTAAAAATAATGGAATTATTTTGAATTAATTCATTAAAATTAAATTCCTACAAAATTTTGCCAAAAATTTTATTAAAATTTTTAAATGTAATTAAATTTAGATGAAGAATTTTTTTATTTATAAATATAATTGAAATTTTGAAAATATTTTTTTTTTTTAATTTTTGAGTATAATTGAATTTTTGCGAAAAATTTTATTAATTTTGAAAATAATTTAATTCTTCAAATGAATTTTATTCAAGTTTATAAAAGTAATTGAATTTCGTTGAAGGATTTTATTATTTATTTTTTATTTAATTTTTATATAATTGATATTTTTCGAAAAATTTTATTAAATTTTGCACTTTAAAGTTTAAATAATTGAATTCCTGTGAAAAATTTTATTACTAATTATGAAAGTAATCGAATTCTTTTGAAGAAATTTATTAAAAATTGAATAATTGAATTCTTGTGGAATTTTGTCAAGAATTTTATTATAACTTTTAAAAATAATTGAATTTTAATGAAGTATTTTATTATTTTTTAAAATAATTGTAATTTTGACGATAATTGTTTTTAAATTTTTGAACATAATTGAAATTCTGCGAAGAATTTTTGTAACTTTTGAAAATAATTGAATTTCTCTAATCATTTGTAACTTTTCCAAAATTTAATTTTTTAGTATTTTCAACTAAAATTCTTTAGTCAATCTAGTATTTGTAAAAATTATTCATAAAATAATTTATAAGTCATAATTGATGAAAGTTATTATTAATTGTATTTAATTATTATTTATTTATTATTTATTACTAATTACTAATTTTATGATAGTTTTTGAAAATTTAAGTTATCTAAAAAGAAATTATTGGCAGAAATAGAAAAAATTGAAGGTTTTGTATTAAAATTTGTGGTAATTTCAAAGTTTACGAGGCAAAAAGAAAAAAAATTCAGCTTTCTCATGAATTTTAAAAATTCAATTTTTTTCCAGTACTTTTAGTAAAATTCCCTGATCAATTTTACTTTTCCTGAATTCCCTGACCTGTGGCAACCCTGATTAATAATATTTAATATCAAGTTTTTAAAGTTTAAGAGCCAAATAAAAAAGAAACAAAAATCTAGGATTTTCTTATGAATTCTAATAATTTATTTTTTATTCAGTAATTTTAGTAAAAATCCCTGACTTGTGGTAACTTTGAAAACATCCGTGATGAAGAAATAAATTACCTGGAATTTTCGAGATCCATTAGAGATTGATGGGCGTGAAGCAGTTTACCCTCATTGATCCATTGTTTAGTTTTTTCAACACTCTCGGGAACGGTGAAAATGTGTTTTAAATTTTCTTTTGCAGTGACATATTGCGAGTGTCGCATACTTTCGTCTTGAACGGCCTGTAATTTTGCATGTAATTCGGGTGCAGTGCCAAATGATTCGCCAATTGTCAATAATTCCTGTTTTATTGCGTAAACACTTTGCAGTGAACTTTGTAATTGATCGAAACCAACGCGAACACCATCGAGTTGACTTTGCATTGCCGTTTTTAGCATTGTCTCAACAGAGGCTTTCTTTCGATTAATTCGTCGTTTATATTGTTCAACTTTTTCCAATTGATCGGGTCTTTGAAGCATATTAACAACTTGCTTTGTCGCCGTTGCCCTCGCTTCCTCCTCAAGTTTTTGCAAATCGTACATTTTTCCAATATTGCCTACGAAATGAATTAAAACTATATTATAATATTATTCAACAATTCTAGGAAATTAATAGAATTTTTGGAAAACTTGCAGTTCAAATTTTTTAATATTTTGAAATTTTAAGCAAATAAAGAACAATAATTTGTTAAATATTTATTTTACAAAAGTTTAAAAACATTAGAATTTTCATTTTAAAAAGTTATTAATAACATTCTTCTTTAAAAATAATTAAAGTTTTTCAATAATTTTATTTAAAAATTCTAAAGAAATATTTGAATTTTGAATGAATTACAGTTGCAAATTTTCGAAATAATTATAGAAATTTACAATTAACGAAAAAAATATTTACACGTTAAATAATTATAGAAAATATTTTTAATAACAATTGATAAATTTAAAATAAAAACATAGGGTTCCTAATTATATAATTATAAAACGAAAACAGTACAATGGAAATTGTGACAATATTCTATATAGTTTGCCTATGAAATAATTGTTGTTTTAATAATAATAAAAGAATTAATTAGTAAAAGCAGGAGAAAATCACTTTGAAGCAAAATTATACTAACCTATTTAGCGTTTATAATAGAACATAAATAATTAGTAACAATTTAGTAAAATACTATAAAAAACCAACTTTCTATATTAATAACAATAAATAACTGTAGTTTATGGAATATTTTCAAATAAACATATTTTTTATTATATATTAGTATTCAATATTCAATATCATAACGATCATAACAAATTTTTGACGTTTTTGATTTTGACAGCTTGAATTTGTAGGTTAGAATCCACTTAAAATTTTTCAGCGCCCTCTAAAAATTGTCTACGAACTAGAAATGCCGCCAACTTTTAAATTCGGGTACTTTTACCATTTTATTTATTTTCTTCTATAATTGCCTATTAGGATTATAAAATTATTAATATTAGACAACAGAAAATATTAATAATATTTTTTGTTATCTTATTAATAATTTTTCTCTGAAAATTAATGAATCTTTAGGTTGCCTACACACAAGCCTTATAAATAAATGAAGTTTTTTCTAATCGTTATTGTTTATTCAATGGTCTTAACGTCTTGGTGTCTATGGTGACTATTTCATTCTCAATATTCAGTTTAATTTAAAAAAATATAATATCTTGAGAAAAACTTTCTGCGTTAAATTTATTTATTTATTTTGAAATTTCCCGGTTCTTTTCTTCTGAACTCGACGAATCAACAAGCAGACTTCGCGTTTGCGCGATTAATATATCATTGCGCACGTAACGCTTTTGCAGTTTGCTTGTTTAATCCTGTTTTGTCTGCCCTCGTGTTTAAATCTCTCTGCTATATTTCTCGAAAGAGTAGAATGCAAAATAGCTAATAGCTTCGAATAAGTAAGTATTTTTTTGTTAAAAATATAAATTAATCAATTTTTTATATCTAGAAACTAATTACAGATCTCTTAATTTTTTTTTCTAATATTCAACATGTGTATATTAATTCGTATATTTATTTTGGAAGAAAATGATGGTGATTCAAATAAATCTTGAATAACCAGACAAAATTTATGACTCATTTGTTTACTTTATGTATTTTTGATTTTTGTTTTACAGCAATGAATAAGGAAATTTGTCAATCGCCGTTCTTTCTCGCTGCTGTGAAAGGAAACGTTGAAGAAATAAAAAATCATTATGAAGCTACTTCTGCCGATACGAATAAAAAGGATAAATTTTATTTTGCCTTATACTTCGCCTGCTTCAATGGACAGGTGGACGTGGTGAAATTTTTGCTTGAAAATAAAGTCGATCCAAATTATGTCGTTGGATCTTATTTGACGCCTCTGCATGCAGCAATTATGAATGAGCATAATAGCATTACTGAATGGCTATTAAATCACGGGGCCAATGTGAATCCAAAGATTAAAAACAAATCAGGGTATGTAAATTTTTATTCATTTTATTTAAGAAAAGAATGTTTCAGGAATAAAATTCATTCGATAAATAATTCTCCATCTTTGTTAAAATTAATTCATTTTTAAATATTTCGATACTTATCTTTGCAAAAATACCATAATCTTTATAAATAATAAAGAAATTTTTTTTTAAGTTTAGTAAAATTTTTCGCAAGAATTGAATCCTTTATATCAATTATTCAATTATTTTAACAAAATTTCATACACTTATATAGAATAAAATAAATAGAAAAATAGAATAAAATTTAATATTACTTTAAAAAAGAAATTAAAGTATTTTTTTAAATAATATTCTTCGATGGAATTCAATATTTTGCAATAAATTTTAATTAAATTTAACGGGCGGATTCAATTATTTTAATAAATAATAAAATTCTTTGCAAAAAATAAGTTGTTTTTTTTAATACAATTTTTCTACGTAATTCAATTATTATTTAAAAATATTGTTATAAAATTCTAAAAGATTCAATTTTGTTTATAAATAATAAAATTCATTTTTAAAAATTCCATTATTTTTATAGGTAATAAAACTCATTGCAAAATTTTAATTATTTTTTATAGTTTTAATTGAATTCCTCGAAAAACGTAATTATTCATTAAATTTTTTCTTACAAATGGTCAAAAAAATTAAATATTAAAAAAAAATTCTTGATAAAATTCTTTATGAGAATTAAATTCCTGAAGAAAATTTTTTTTCTTCGGAAAAATTCAATTTTATAAATAGTTCAATTCTTTGCAGGATACAACTATTTTCAAAACAATTTTAATTAATTTCCTCGGATAAATTAAAATATTTTCATAAATTTTATTTGTTTCCTAAAATTTTAATAAATTCTTCGTAACAATTGAATTATTCTTATAAATGCTACAATTGTTTGAAGAAATTAAATTATTTTTAATCCAATTTAAATAAAATTACACGAAAGAATTTCATTACTTTCAAAAATTTCTATAAAATTCTATTTCAACAAGAATTTTAAATTCTTTAAAAATAATTCAATTATTGTCCAAATATTTATAAAAAAAAAGAAGAAAAAATTTCATTGTTTTCAATTTTTATTTTTAAATAATCAAATTCTTGAAAAAATTTTTAATTTAAAATTGAATGAAAAATGAATGTTTTTTTCAAGTTTTTGTAGATTTATTAAATATTAAAATTATTATAGATTAAATTTTAAAAACGTTTTAAATTTAAATCTTTGAAAATCTTAATTTTTCTTTATCTGAACTAACAATTATATAAAATTAGTTTTTCTTAAACATTTTAATTTCAATTGTTTTGAAATTTGTTAAAATTTTAGTATTTATTTAATTATATGAAGAAAATATTTGTTTAGAAAAGAATTTTAGTTAATAATAAAAAAAAATTGAATTTTAGAGAAGTTACAAATTGTTGCAGAAATGCAATTTTTTTCTAAAGTATAATTAAAATTTTTCGCTGAAATTCAATTATTTAAAAAAAAAATTTTTTAATACTCTTCAAAATTTAAATTAACATTATAAACAATAAAGTTTTTCTTCGAAATTTAATTATTTCCAAATTTTATATATTTTTTTCCAAAACTACAATTCTTTAAAAAAAAATTTCTCATTTCAATGATTTTCAATTTTTACTATTTTAATAAAATTTTCCAAAAGAATTCATTTAGTTTTAAAAGATTAAAAAAAAATTTTATGCAATCATTTAATTATTTACAGAAATAATAAAAATTTCACAGACACTCAATTATTCACTAATTTGTTAATAAATTTATTTTCAAAAACATTTCCATAAACATGTTTTTTAATGTAATTCATCAATTTTTTCATAAATAACAAGATTATTCTTAGGAATTCAATTTTTTGTATAAATAATGAAATTCATTGCAGAATTTCAATTTTTTAAAATAAAAATTCATTTTTAAATCTCTGAAAATATGAATTTTTCTGATTAAAGTTTTTCTCCAAAATTTAATTATTTCTAAATTTTTTTATTTTATTTATTTTTCAAAACAACAATTATTATTAAAAAAAAGTTCTCATTCAAATGATTTGAATTTGAAATTTGTGGAATTTTTTATATTTATTTAATTATCTAGTTATTAAGAAAAATTTATGTGTTGAAAAGAAGTTTAGATGAAAATTCGACAAAATAATAAAATTTTGGGAGAATTTCCCAATAATTGAAATTTCGTGAGATTGAATTGTAAACAAATTTGAAAGTTTTTGAAGAGCTTTTAGAAAAATTATCAAAAATAGTTGATACAAAGAATTTTAGTTAAAAATTTTAGAATATAATAATTTAATTGAAATGATGAAAATAATGTTAAAAAAGTTTTGAATTTGAATGTTTTAAAGAATTTTAGTTCCTATTGAAATATAAAAAAAATGATTAAATATTTATTTTAAAAAGAACTAGATTTTTTCAAATTACTGAAAGATAAATTTTGTTTTTGTTTTTTCAGAAAGAAAACTGTGGAAGTAAATTATTTTTGCTCTCCACTGATTTGCGCGGCACAAACAGGAAATGAAAAGGTGATCGAGATGCTATTGCAGAGAGATGCGGTTGTAAATGTAAAATTACAATTAGTGAATAATAACAAGAAGGAGACGACGAAATCATTGTCTTACAGAAAACCAGAACCGGAAGAGGAATACGAAAAAAAATTGATTTTTGGTACATTCAAATCGCACAGTTTCGGTAAAGAATATGAGGAATGTGAATTGGGATTTACGCCACTTCATTATGTAATGAAATGCCAAAAGCAAGCTGCCACCCAATTACTATTAGATCACGGCGCAAATATTAATGAGGCTTCTGAATTAGGTTTAACATCACTTTTTGTCGCTTGCAAACACAATGACGTTGATCTCGTCAAGTCTTTTCTCAAAGCAGGAGCCGATATCAAAACTCAAGTATCAAATGGCGAAAATTTACTATGCTACATTATTGGATGTATTATTGAAGATTCATTTCAAGATTCTTACGACGAATACATAAAATATGAATGGATCGACAGGAGCAAGGTGTTCAGTTATTTATTGAAAATAGGCGCCGATCCAAATGGATGGTCAATGAAGAATAAGGAAAGCGTTCTTCATTGCGCGGCAAAAAATGGAGTTCCACACGTTGTTCATCTTCTATTGAAGTACGGCGCGAATGTTAATTCCGTTGATGGCGAATTAAAAACTCCAATTGAATACGCAGTGAATAATTTAAAGGAAATATTGGAAGATATTCAGGATGTTTATTATTGTTATGATTCATCATCCGATGAGGATTATCGAAACGATTTCTTCGACGATTCAGAGGAGGAGGAAGAACACATGAGGGAAATGGATGATCGTCGCAAGCAGCGTGAAGCGAATCGAAAACGAAAATTTGATAATAGAAAAATTTACAATCTCACGCATAATAAATATACGTACAATAAATTTAAATATGAAAAGGATCATGGCAACAATGAGGGTTACACGATTTTCAAAGATCCACAACCATTGCGTTTGGTTGCACAATTAATTGTTCGTGAATTGGTGCGATTGGAAGCTCTCGGCAAGAAGAACGCTCAGCAAAATGTGAAATTTCTCCAAACAAAATTTGTCAAACCCTATTATACGAGGTGTAAAAATGAATTGAAAAAAATGAAGACTAATGTAATAGCTGATGGTGTGAGTTATTATGATTTTTTGTTCGCCAATGATGTTAAATTGAAGGAATATATGAAGAATGGGAAAATTGCCAGCGAAATAACTGAGGAGAATTGTCGTCAATTGTTTCCGAATTATACACGCGATTTGAAATTGAACGCTAAACGAGTAATGAAGAGAAAGAAATCGGTAGTTGATGAAGAATCAAGTGGATCTAGCGATGATGATGTGCAAGCTGGAGGAAGAGCAAAAAGACGTCGTTGATGACGAATAATCGTGTCTTCTCTCTCTTCAGATTTTCTTATTTTCCCATCTACTTTCATAAGTATTATTTCTTTTGTTCGTTTAAAAGTATCGTGAACTTTCGTTATGAACTATTTAACGTTTCTTCTATTTACGTGTTTAATTTTAAACATATTTTTTTAAGATAATTCGACTTAAAGTCGAAATAGCGCAAAACCAAAGTTATTTCATAACTTTTACGTTATTGAACCACTCACAGTTGCTGCCAAAAAAAAAATCGCGAGAAAAATATTTACAATTTTTAAAATTGTTAAAATTGTTAACAACGATAATCAAAATGAAAAATGCGTGTTAAACGCAGTTTATAAGAATCGTAGTATTTTTATACTATTTTATACTTTTGTACGAAAAGAAAAGAATTGATAAACATTTGATTTTCTAAACAAAAAAAAATTGTCTTCTCCTTTCAGTAAATTTTAACTAGAATTAAGAAAAGTTTTAGTTTGTTATAATAATTGCGGGAAAATTTGAAAACTTTTGTTTTTAAAGAAGTATATTTTCCTGGTTGATTATCTGATGGATTGCAGAAATTTACAACACTCGTAAACGGGAATACCAGAGATGTTGAAAAAAAAATAATTTCTTTTTTCGTTCACGTTGAGTGTTATTTAAATAATGATAATGACCTTTGCCATTGAATGAATCATGTTCCTCGATAGTTATTTATTAGTTTCTTTTAGTTGCATTAAAGTGAATCCTGACAGACAGTCAATTTATTATACGGACTACAATGTTTCATAAATTATTTATTATTGCCGTTATACTTTCTGTATCATTAGCAGGTAGGTGAACATTTTTGAATCCTATTTATTGATAATTAACACTTGACTGTTCTATACATTTTTTTACAGTTGTTACTATATTTTTATATTTGACTATTACTATAATAATAATAATAATAATAATAATAATAATAATAATAATAATAATACATATAATAAATAAATCTGTAAAATATATTAAAATAATATTTAATTTTTAAATAATTTTTCTATTTAAATGTTTTCAATTTTTAAATTTCTGTATTGAAATTCATCTAGTTCTTGTAAAGAATTTTATCGAAAAATTTGATAATAATAATTGTATTTTTACAAAGACTTTTAATATTTATAAAAATAATTGAATTTTTTTTCAATCAAAAAATTGAAAATAATTTTATTCCTTTGAAGAATTTTATTATTTATAAAAATAATTTAATAATTCTTCGAAGAATTTCGATATTTACGAAAATAATTGAATTCTTGTAAAGTATTTTATTAAAACATTTGAAAATAATTGAATTGATTGAAAAAATGTTGCTTTTTACAAAAATAATTGAATTCTTGCAACGAATTTTATCAAATAATTAAAAAATTATTGAATTCCTTCAAAGAATTTTGTTATTTGCGAAAATAAATTAATTCTTGCAAAGACATATCAAAAAATTAAAAATAATTCATTGTATTCAAGAATTTATTGAAAGAATGTTGCTTTTAACAAAAAATAATAATAATTTAATTCTTGGGAATAATTTAATTCAATAAAAATTAAATTTCTTCGTATAATTTTGTTATTTACGAAAATAATTGAATTCTTGCTAAGAATTTTATTTTAAAAAAAGGAAAAATTAAATTCTAAATAATTGAACTCTTGAGAAGAATTTTATTCTAAAAAAAAATAATTTAATTTATTGATAGAATTTTACTATTTATAAAAAATAACGAATTGTTTTAAACGATTTATTAAAATTCTAGAAAATAGTTAAACTCTTTCAAAAAGTTTTAAAAACTAATTGATTTTCTCCTTGAAATTTTGTAGATAATAATAAACAAGAATAATTATTTATGTAATATATAAGTTAGCTTTCGAAATTTAAAATCTGTAACTATTCAAAATTTGAAGTTTATACTTGAGAATAAAAAATTTTGTAATTTACATAATAATTAATAAAATAATTAATTAGTACTCGTTTCTAATGACATTAAAATATATTAAAATCAATAATTATCAATTCTAATATATTTGAACGGAATTGAAGAATATTTTCTTGTATTTTGAAAGTCTTCTCATAAAATTGATGATAATCGTAATATAATTTTCAGAGGAAGATTCATGTCCAAATATTATTTTACGAACACAATGGAATGCAAAAAAGTCAGTATCGGATAATTTTTTAATACCTCCTCTTGAATATGTCGTTATTCATCATACCGTAACTCCAGAATGTCGAAGTCAATCAAGTTGTTCGAGTCAAATGCAAAATATCCAATCTTACCACATGGATTCTCTCGAGTGGCACGATATTGGCTATTCGTAAGTAAATTACAAATTTTTTTTCGTTACAAACTGTAATTAAAATAATAATGTGATTAATTAAAATCTAAAATCCAATGAATCTGTTTATATTATCAAAATTATTTAAAATAGAAATACAGAAAAATAGAAGTTTAGTTAGTTTAATTAGTTTTATAGAAAAATAAAAATTTAAAAATAATTTAATTTAAAAAAGTTATTTTCATAGTTGAAAAAATTGACTTCTTTAATTAGAGAATAATTTTTTGAGAAAATCAAGAATAAAGTGTAATTTTTCATTTTGTGTCGAGAAAAATAAATTTTTTTTTATAATTTAAAGATTTACAATTGGCGGAGATGGAAACGTGTACGAAGGTGTTGGATGGTACAAAGAAGGCGCTCACACTTATGGTTACAATAAAAAAGGTTTAGGAGTTGCGTTTATAGGAAACTTCCAAAGTAAGCAACTTTTCTTGCCAATATCAAAAAATATTCTCCTTTATCCATATTTTCAATTTTGATTTTATTTTCAGACAAGAAGGCAAATGACGAAATGATAAAAGCAGCTCACAATTTAATAAAATGTGGAAAAGCGGACGGATATTTGCGAAATGATGTGAAAGTAGTCGGAGCACGTCAAGTCGTTAATATTATTAGTCCAGGCGATCAACTTTATCATCAAATTCAAAAATGGCCCGAATGGTCATCTCGCTCCTAAAACATCAATCTATAATTATTTTTCATAATATATTAAATCTTTTCTATTTTTAATGTAAAATAAATTGCTTGAAGGAAATAGTAAAAGAAAAGTATTGTAAATAACATCAAAATATGATTTTCAACTTTTTGTTTTAATTCTTTTTTGTACGTCTATTATATACAAGGCTGCTCTCTGTCCATGCACATTACAGTGGTTCGCAAATTAAAAAAAACTTATGTTTCTTCTCTTAAACAAACAATAATATTCAAGATACAATTGATTAAAAAAAAATCTATTTACAATGACGTCGATTTTTTCATGCTAAATGCACAATCTTCAACAAAATCAACAAAGATTGACAATAGCAAATTCGAATAATTACTAAATTTAAATTAAATACTCTATATATGAATAAAGTCAATCCAAATGAAGCGGTTTTTCATTTTCTTTTCACCATTTTTATAAATGAATTATTGACGTTTTGAAATTCGGTAAAATTTATTTTCAATTAAATTTGTGCATGAAATGTCGCGGATGTGTAAACTGTTAATCATTCCGAGCTATCGATTCTTTCAACTGCGTCAATAGCAAAATAAATAGATTAACTAACCAGTCCATATATACACACTCTGTACATTTATTTCAATTAAATTAATCAATTACTTTTCGTAATTTATTATTATATTTCATCCATCTATGGCTTAGAACTCTTTATTTTTTTCGTCTACTAGCAAAATAGGATCGTTCGCGTGTCTTTATTTTGTTTTCATTTATTAATATATTAATATTATTTTGAATTATCATAAATATCAATAGGCTTGACACCGAACGCGACTAGAAACGCGTTTGCAATTTTTTTTTTGCGCTAAATCTTTCAATTCAGAATCATATCGAAAGAATTTTAATTATTTTTTTTTGCACCATCGTTGATTGATAATGAAAAAAGTTTTAACCTTCGATGAGAAAATGGTTAAATTTTTCTATATATTTTCTAAAAAAAAAACGAAATCGCTGAAAATTTCTCTAAAAAACTTTCCAAAGAACTCAAAAAGTAAAGAATTATTACTATTTTCGAAAAATCGGTTTTCAAAAAGCTTTTTTTGTTGTTGTAATAATCCTGTCATTAAAACGAAATAAAAAATTTCATTATCAAAATTTCAGAATAATTCACGAAATTAAAAATTTTTCTTTTAAAACTGTCTAAAAAATTTTTTCTTTGCAAAAATTTAACTTTTCTTCTAAATTGAGAAAAAATTTGGCAAATTAGAAAGTTTGACAGTTCTAAACGTAAAAAGAATATTAATCTAAACAATATTTTTTTATGTGTGCAATTCTTGAAAGCACATGTCATTTAAATTTAAAAAAAAAAGAAAAAAAATAATACAAGGAACATGAAAAAAAACCGTCTACTATTACGTATAGACGCGAGTGTTGAACATTTCTCTAAAAAAAAAAAAATTCCTTACAACTTTAAAATCTGAAATTTTAATTGACTTTTCCAATAAATAAAAGAAGAATAAGATTTTCTTTCTAAAATAAAAAATAAGAGAATATTTTGAAATATAAAAATTTTTAATTCTAAAAAGTTTCCTTAAATTTAAAAAATTAAAATTTTTAATTCAATTCTATTTCAGAATTTTAAAGTGAATATTTTTTTCTACACCTACAATACATTAACGGCAGTAATTTTGATATTCTCATTTTCAATAAAAACAATAATTCTATAGTCACTTCAGAATTACGTCTTCAATATCTCTCTCTTTCTCTCTCACACACTTTCAATTCTCTCCTCCTTTTTTTTTACAATTTCTTTTTATAAAATACCTAATAATACATACGGTATAGAAAACATTTTTTTTTTAAAGATCCAATTGCAGAAAATCAAATTTTTATTAGGGTTAAAAAATATTTTCAACCAAAATAAAAAGAATTAATAAAAAATTTTTTTGAAGGTTGATAAAAATTGATGAATACCAAATTTTCAACTAGAAGGACAATGAATTATTTATTTGGAAAATTGCTAAATCAGGGTGGTCATATGTCAGTGAAGTCGGGGGATTGAGTTTTGAGGAATTTTTTTGAAAATAATATATATTTTATTTTATTTATCCAATTGATTTTGAAGTTTAGTTGAAAATTGTAAAAAAAATTCACGTAAAGTTATAATAATAATTTTTAAAAGTTATTAAAATTGCCAAATTTTACTAATTTTTCGTTAACTTTCATATTTTCTTGTAAAAAGAATTTCGTCAATGAAATGTCAGGGGAAAGTGATGAACCGTAACTTGTGACCACCCCATTTGTTTTCAAACAAATCGAAAAGCTTTCAAAATACTTTTGTATTTCAAAAGTCTTTCTCCATTCGAAAGCAAAAAACTAAAGTATTTAAAACAATTTACTTTTAAAAGAAAGAAAAATTTCAACTAGTGGAACAAAATTCGACTAGGAAAGAAAATCTAAATACTAGATTCTAGTAACTAATAGTAGCTAAAAAATAAAATTCTGAAGTGTGCTCTTTTTTTCACAGCCATTCATCGAAATCTTCAACACTCGTCGTCTCCTAATTAAAGGGATTTCGAGAAACGGAATATTAAAAAAAAAAAAAGAAAAAATAATTGAATTTAGAGCAAACCGCCTTTTCTACCAAATAGAAGTGAGCTAAGTGTGCCAAGTGCCGACTGGGCAGCCGATTCCTTAGTAACGGGAGGAGCAGCCGGTGGTTTCACTTGTCCAAGATCGGGTCTCGTCGAACGATTTCCCGAGCGTCGTTGTCGACTCGATCCATAACTCAATTTCCCCTCACTATCACTCAATCCCCTTGATCTATCACTGGGCAATGATGAAATTGAATTCTCACTGATGGAAGATGCCGAGGAAGATGAATCCAATTTCTCTTGACTGAAACTGGAGGACATGGAATTTTTCAGGAAGGTCAATTGAGCCATGGGACTCTCCATATTTCGCCTTGTATAAAGTGCACCCTGTAATGCCAATGGCGATATATTTGTTGATGTTGATGCCGCCATTATTGTGTCGATTCCAATCCTCTCGAGTTTCTCCACAAGTCGAATTCCCGTCAATGCTTTCTTCTCTGATCTGAAAATTATATTTTTATATTTAAAAAAACAGCTAAATTACTGTTGATAAGTAATTTTTAATTTAATTTTTGAACTAATTACAGGGCTCGGATTGTGCGACTTTTTCGACTTTTTTCGACTTTTCTAAAGAAATGTGACTTTTTATAAATAAATATTTAATTATTGTTTTCCATAGAAATTAAAATTCTTTAAAACATTCAAATTCAAACCTTTTTGAAATTAAACAATTTCTAAAAAATTGTTATAAAACATGAAGACATTGAGTTCGAGTGTCTTCATGTTTTATAACAAATAAAAATGACCGAGTGATAAAATCATAATTTCATATTATAAGACTTTAAAAAATGTTTTTTTTCATTTTTTATGAAAATATTTGAATAATTGGGAAAAAATTTTTTAAAAACAGTAAGTAATTGAATTTTGCAGAAGAATATTTATATTTACAAAGATAATTGAAATTCTGAAGAGAATTTGAAAGAAATTTCTGAAAAATAATTGAATTTCTGTGATGAATGTTTTTAGTTTTCAAGATAATTAAATTTTGCTAGAAATTTAATTTAAACTTTTGAAAATAATTAAATTTCAATGGTAAATTTTATTCTTCATGAAGATAGTATAAATTTTAAGGAGAAATTAAAAAAAATTTGAAAATAATTGAATTTCAAAGAAGAATTTTATTAAAATTCTTTGCAAATCATTGAATTTCAGGGAAGAATTTTATTATTCACAAAGATAATACAAATTTTAAACAGATTTTTTGGCCCAGAATTTTTCTAGAAATACCATATTTAAAAGTAATTGAATTTTGCAGGAAAATTTTGATATTTATAAACAATAATTGAAATTTTAAGAATTTAAAAAAAAATTTGAAAGTAATTGAATTTCTGTGATGAATTTTCTTACTTTTGAAGATAATTGAATTTTGCTAAAAATTTAATTTAAACTTTTGAAAATAATTAAATTTTTATAATAAACTTTACTAGTTATAAAATTTTGACGAAAAATTGAAAAAAAAATTTCTGAATTCTAATTGGACTTCTGCGAAGAATTTTATTATTTTTGAAAATAATTGAATTTCTAGGATGAATTTTATTATTTATAAAGATAATTGAAATTTTGACAAGAATTTTATGAAAATTTTTCCGAATGTTTTCGTTTTCATTAATTTGACTTATTTATGAATTTCGAAGAAGAATTTTATTTTTTTTAAAAATAATTAACATTTCAAAGTGAATTTTAAAAAAATGTTAAAAATACCTAATTAAAATTTTGCTATGAATTTTATTAAATTTTTAAGAATTTTATTTCGGATTGTTTGATATTAATGTATCTGTTGTCCAGAAATGTGATTTTTTTTTACAATTTTGACAATTTCGTGTTTACTTTTTGTCGTTTTTTTTCTAAAATTTCATGCGACTTTTCGTGACTTTTGTTGTAAATTTATGCGACTTTTTTTTGAGTCTTATAAAGACGATCCGAGCTAAGTAATTACTTTTGATAAGTCTGCAATTATGAAAAAGTAATTTAAAAACAAAAAGAGATCTTCAGTTTACCTTGAGAGAGGATTTTTCGCTCGTTTCCTCTTGACTTGCGAGGCAGTTGGAATGGGCGTCGCGGACTCGCTGCCAAACGTTCGTTTCAATAATTCAGCGCCAGTGGTGAACAAACCAAAAGACAGTGACGAACTGGTGGGCGAAGGAGACGCGGACCTCGAGTGCGTGGGACTGCCATCGGGACTGTTGCAAGGCGTCGCTGTCGGCGAGAAATTCTTGTCCTCATTGGGCGTCGCGACGCACGACGGTGTCACGGCCTTGATGCCCCGCTCGTTGAGCATTTTGGCGAGACTGAGTGTCGTCGAGAATGTCGAAGTGGAATTACGCCGACTGAGAGTCCTTGGAGTGTTCATGCCGGAATTGACGGCACTGTCGGGCGCACTTGCCACACGACTGCCAACAACGCTGGCCGTCACGCTCGTGTGATCGTCAGGATGCAGAACAGTGCTATTCGTGTAGGTGTAAACGGATCCGGTGTCCTGGAAGAGTTTCCCTGGATTCGCGTACTCCTCGTCTTCCTCGACGTCGGTCAGTGTGTAGGTCTCGAGACCGAGGTCCTCGAGACGTCGACCGCCTCGCGTCTTCACTCCGGGACGTTCCTCGAGTAAGCCGCCGAGTGTGGGTGTCGCCAATTGGGACCAATGATGAAGTGTCTGCGAGCCCTCCATGGGCTTGACGATCTGCAATTTCTCCGGAAGTCGCCAGCCACCGGCACTGTTGCCACTGAAACCGCTGAGATTCCCGCTACTTCCGGTTGACATGATACTGTCCGGCGTTCGACAGCCGAACGGAAGGAAATTCGGCGGCGAATGAACACCACCGTCATAGTCGTAGGTGTAACCAGTCCCAGTGCTTAGGCACGCACGTCTTGCAATCACTTCCGCCGGTGTCAAACGACGCAGCGCTGCTTCCAGGTCGGCTGCTCCTGGCGCTCCTGGCACGCCCGGTAGTTGAGGTCCCCTAGAGTGAAAATTAATTCTTGACCTGATTGTCAATTTTTACCATTTTAATCGATTGAAATAAAAAAAAGTAATTAAAATAAAATAATAAAAATTAATATAATCAATAGGATTGCCACAAAAAAATTTAATTTTGTAATCCCCTCCCTTTTTCCTGATTTTCAAACTATTTTTCTGGCTCTAATAAGAATATTCTGATTCACACCAAAAATTATTAAATACTCAAAATGTTCTACTATATTAATTTAAAAATTTTTTTCAACTGCAAAATTATATATTTTATGATTATTATTTTTCCCTACAAATTAGAATTCTTTTCAAAAAAATTCAAATTCAATCAAATTTTGATATGATAACATAAAATATAGTAAATATAATATAATAAAATTTAATTTTTTCAACTGATATTATTAAAGATGTTTGAAAATTCTTCGAAACAATTCAATTATTTTTATAAATAGTAATAAAATTCTTTGCAAGAATTCAATTATTTTTAATACAATTTTAATAAAATTCTTCTTCATAAAATCCAATTGCTTTCAAAATTTCTAAAGAAACTCCGCTAGTTTTAAAATAATCCAAAGAAATTCTTCAAAAGAATTGAATTAGGATTTTTAAAAATTTTAATAAAATTCTTTACAAGAATCTAATAACATTTTTAGAAGAATTTTTAGGAATTCTATTATTATCTAATTTTTTGATAAATTCATTTGCAATAATTCGATGATTTTCAATACATTAATTCTAAAATTGAAAATATTTGAAAAGAAAAATTATTAAAAAATTTTAATTTTTTGCAAGAATATTGTTATTTATGAAAATAATTGAATTGTTTAGAAGAATTTATTAAAATTGTTGAAAATAAATAAAATTTATGAAAATATTTAAAATAATATTTGAATTTACCCGAGGAATTTAATTAAAAATGTTTTGAAAATGATTGATATCCTGCAAAGAATTTTACTATTTATAAAATTAATTAAATTCTTGCGTAGAAATTTACTATATTTATGAGAATAATTTAATTATTTCAAATGATTTAATAAAATTTTAGAACAAAATTTGAATTTTTTTAAGTGTGTTACAAATATTTCTAAAAATTGATCTCTTCCAAGAAATTCCATTAAAATTGTTTTAAAAGTAATTCAATTGTTTCGAAGGATTTGTTGAAATTTTAAGAAGTAAATGAAATTTTTTGTAAAATATTATAAAATATTTGAATTCATCCGAGGAATTCAATTAAAATTGTTTTAAAAATAGTTGAATTTTTGTAAAGATTCTACTACTTAAAAAAAATTTAATTATTTAGAAGGATTTATTAAAATTTTATAAAATTATTAAATTCCTTCGTGAAATTTCATTACAATTTTAAAAATATGAACAGTAATAATTAATTTTCTACGTCAGTGAATTTTTTAAATTTTAACTATGAAATTATTTTAAAAATTTATATTTCAATATAAAAAATTTTGTAATTTGCATAACAACAACAAATTGAATAACACGTTCCGCGGGCTTGCGCTCGTAACATTTGTTAGTAAAAAGAAAGGAAAATAAATATTATAAAACAGTTTTAAATAAATAAATATTACAAAAAATGAAATAATTAGATAAATTTTGTAAAAAAAATGTACGGAATAAATAAAAGTTATTAGAGAAATATAAAACAATTGTTTAAATACTAAAACAGCCCTGCAATCGTTTTTTTTCCGATTGGATTTAAACTTACGGATATTCCTCCGAGTCAGTAATAAGTGAACCCTCACTATCGCTGTGTCCAGTCGAATCCAAACTGACAAAAGTTGAAGCACCAGGCATTCCACGCGATCGTCCTCGCACTTGAGGACCAAGACTCATCCTCGGTCCGGAAGAGCCAGTCGAAAGGGTGGAAGTTGTCATCGAACCAAGTCTTGGGAATTGTTGACTTTCACTCGCACTAAACGAGGTTCTCGAGGCACTGCGAACCGTCTCAAATACTTTCTTGTACGTCGGTCTACAAAAAAAAAATCACCTTTACTTTTCAAAAAACAAAATTTGTCTGTAAAATATCATTACTTCATTTTATTGATTAAGAGATATTGACATTGATCTTTCCAGTATCCTCTAGATAAAATTCTCCAACTTTCCAAAGAAATTCTCCAATTTCTCTGTTCAGTAGCAATCCTACTGTTAAGGCAATAAAAAAACTTACAATCTATCTGCACTTATTCCAGAATCCAAACTCGATTCAGAATAAAGTGAAGACTCGAGTTCCGAGGCAATGGAATCAGGTTGAGGATGAGCCACTAAAGACGGATAGAGTGATCCACCTCGAACAGTTGGCATTGAGCGCTTCCTTTGTTTCTTGAGTTGCTCCTGAGTTTCCGCCAACAAGTTAACAACCTAATGAAGAAGAAGAAAAAAAAGTAGAATTAGATGGAATTAAATTGAAAATTCCTCGTCAGGATAAAAGAAATTCTACCTCTGCATAACGGTCTTTAAACTCGGCAAGTTCACTAGCCAATGTATTCTGATTGTCCCTGGTTATAACTAGAGTCGTTCCGATTTCATCGTGCTCGGCCATCAATCGAGCGAGTCGTAATTCCGTCTCTGCCAGTTTCGCGGTCAAACTCACTATTTGCTCGTGTTGAAGCCGGTTTTCCTCCTTCTGTCGGCCCAACTCCTCGGCAATCCCGTCTACCTCCATATTTGCATTTGCTTTTTTAAACAGAAACAATTATTTCATTAATCTAATTATTTTCTTCTGAATACAAAAAAATTCCCTAATAACATAATTAACTTCTTCTTTTAATTAACTTCTTCTCAGTACAATTAATGCAGACTAAAATATATTTCAAGAATAGAATTGAAAAAAAGTTCTTTTCTCTCATTTATATAACAGTAGAAAAAAATTTGAAAAATACGGAAAAAGGAGTAAAATCATTGAAAGCAGAAGAAACTAATTACCAAGTTGATTAGCGATATCTTTGACGAGACGCGCCTCCTGCTCCTCACAACTGTCAGCTTCTTTAACAAGCTTCGTGAATTCGCATTTCAACGATTTATTTTCATCCTCGAGTGAAGTTATCTTACGTTGCATGACATCCAAATTGATGCCCTGCAATCCTGAGGGTGTCGCATCTTCCGAACCCGATTCCTCCACATCATTGGTCAAAATTTGTATCAATTCGGTTTTCTTCGACGACTCGTGCGTCAATTGTGTAATTTTTTCATTTGCCGTTTTAAGTTCAGCCTCCAGGGCATTGACAGTGCTCTCAAGTTTTTGATTGTGCGTCAACAGCTCCTTGCCAATTCGCGCTGTCAACTCCAAGTCTTTCTCTTTCTAGAAAGTAAAAAATTTAATTTAATTAAACAAAAATAAGTTTTAAATTTTACAAAGTTGCTACAAAAAATGTAATTTTCCTTTTTACTGATTTTCAGATTAAATTTTGACTTTTCTCCCTGACCGTAAAAAATAATTTCCCTATTATTCGTATTCACTTTAAAAATACTTAGATACTGAGAAAAAAAATTCTAATACATTTTTACAGTATTTTTAAGAAAATTCCCTAAAACCAAAAATAAATTTTTTACCTCCTCCAAAAGCCTTGTTACTGCCTCGATATCATTGTAGGTTTTGGTCATTTGGCTCACCCGATTGCTGCATAAGACTGAAAACAAAAATCAAACATTTAATATCATTTGTCGATAAAATTATCATTAAAAAAGAAAATTGTAATCCTGTACGATAAGAAAATTTCCAATTGCTATAAATGATCATAAGGAAATGTATACTACGCAAATATATATATGTATATGAAATTCAAAGATTGTGGTAATCGATCAAACAAAAACTTTTCTAGCCGCATTTGTTCTCTGTCTTGTCCTAGAATTTTCACTGTGACCTTCAATTTAATTTTAGTCCTCAAAATTATTAATACAAAATTAATTAATCAAAATTCAAAAACAAACCTCTGTACGTTATTTAAAACAAAAAGTAATTCCAAATTCGATAAGAAAAAAATCACAAAATTTTTATCTTTGTCGATGATTGAAAAATTCACTTCCTTTTGTTTTGGTTAATTTAACGATATTTATTTCGCCCAGTAATTCATTTTTAATCGATTGATTGACAAAATTTGTAAACATAAAACGAAATAAATAAATATAATTTGTAATTTAAATTTAAAAAATTAAAAAAATGAATTCGAAACTAACAATGAAACGAAAATAAATTTCACATGACTAAATTTTTTCTCTAAATATGTAAATAAAAATATTTAGCTATCTTGAATAAAGAAATAAAATAATTGCGAATCATGGAAAAGAAGTATATATTTTTGTTCTAAAATTGAGTCGAAAAAAATAATCTTAGAGTGTATTTAGCGTCTCTGGTTAAAAGGCTAGAATAAATAATAGTGCAACGTTTAATACTGAAAAAGTAAAGAAAAGTTCGAGTTAAAGGTCCAAGAGTTACTAAGAATAAAAAAAGTCAAGTTGACCTCGCTTGAAATTTCAGTACATTCAAAGTGTTAGTTGGTAATTTTTCCTTTTCAACATTTCACGAAATTGAAAAAAGAAGATAAGAAAAAGAAAAAAAAATTTGAGCAAAAATTTCAGAAAAATAATGAAATATATTTTTTGTAAATTAAACATTGAACATGGTCAAAACATTTTTGTTTTACTTAAAAAAATTATATTACGTTTATAAATAGTAAAATTTTAGCTTATTCTTTGTGGAAAATAATTTCAAGAATAAAATAAAAAATGTTGCAAGTTGCATAATAATAATAAATCCTATATGTTTCGCTCGCATAAACTTTGCTAGTATAAAAGAATAAATTAATGATTATCAATATTTTAAATTATTAAAAAAGAAGAAAACATTTTTCAACAGTAAATAAATAGTAAATAATAAATTAATAAATATCAGCATTATTTTTAAAAAGTACATTATAAATTTATAATTAATAAAAGAAATAATTCCATTTAATAGTTAAAATTATAACTTTTCATTTTTTTATTAATTAATTTTTTATTTATAAAATTATCATTTTTTTGAAAATAATAATTTTCTTCTAAAATTGTTTTAACCAACGAAGCAGAAACAAGTCAATCGGTAGGAGTTTACGGAAGTAAAAATTCATACAAAATTCTTTTCCTAGAGTATTGTTTTTTTTTCTAAAAAATATAAAAAAAAATTTACAAATAGAATAAAATGTTTGTCGATACTGATTTATATATTTATTACTCACTGATTTAATGGAAAATTTATTCTTTGGAGTTATTTATTTTTATGATAAATTTTCAAATGAATTTATTTAAATTTAATTAATAAAAGAAAATTTAAAATTTATTTTCCGTGATATTATTATTATTATTATTATTATTATTATTATTATTATAATTTTTTTACTATTTTTTTCTTTTCTTTTTTACACATTTTATTTGACGTGACTAAATGTATTACTAGCTTCAAGGTAATAAACAAGCAGGTGTTGCAAAAACCGCAAAAATATTGTCTTTGCGCTTTACATTGTTAATTGACAAATGACGACGCGTGTGATGAAAAGTCATCCTTACGAAACCTTTTTAAAAAGTGCAGTTTAAAGCTAGATTGTATTTCACTTTCAATCGACATGCGTCCAATTTTATGATATAAGGATTCTTGCACCCGTTCATCGATACCTTATAATTTTGATTAAAATAAAAAAAAGCAGATGCAAAAATTCTATATGTAAATTTGTAAATTCTGTGTCTTGTCAATTTTATTCAATTTTCAAATATAAACTTTAATTTTTCAATCATTTCTGAATTAAAATTTTCAAAATACACTTACTATGTGCATATTTAATTATTATTATGTTCATTATTTACGAAACTTTTTAAGTTCAATTATATTTAAATAAATATTAAAATTCTCCTCAAAAGAATTTATTTTACATAAATAGCAAAATTCTTTAAAAAGAATTTTTTTTCTTCAGATTTTTAGATAAAATTCGTTGCAAGAATTCAATTATTATTTTCCTAAATAACAAAATTCTTCGGAGATATTCAATTATTAGAAAAAATTTTAGTAACATTCTTGACAAGAATTCAATTATTTGCATAAACAACAAAATTCTTCGAAGAAAGTTAATTATTATTGAAACTTTTTAATAAAATTTGTCCACAATAATTTCAATTATTTTCTTAAATAACTGAATTCTTCAAAGAAATTAAAATATTTTCAAATTTTTGGATAAAAATCTTTGCCTGAATTAAATTATTTTCGCAAATAATAAAATTCTTTTGAGAATTTGAAATTCATTTATTACCGGAAATATTATTTAACATTCTTGATAAAAATTTAATTATTTTCATAAATAAAATTCTTTGCAGGAATTTAATTATTTTCAACATTTTTTAAATAAAATTTAATAAATTAATAGTAATAAATTAATAATAAATAAATTAATAATTAATAACAATAAATTAATAATAAATAACCTTATAATTAATAGTAATAATAATAAATATTAATAAATTATTTTCTAAAATTTTATTTGAATATTCTTGGAAACATTTTAATTATTTTCTTTTTTAAAATAATAAAATTCTTCCCAAGAATTAAATTATTTTTATGTTTAAAAAAAAAGTGGCGATTTCTCCTAAATATACAGAAAATGACAATAATTTGGAATTTCTAAGGCAATTGGTTAGTTGGAATTGTTCTCTTTTTTTCACATAAAGAAACTAGATTGAAGCATAATAAAATATATATGTGAGTTCCGCAGTGAAGAGTCCGTGAAATTATAAAATTGCAAATTTTTCTTCCTGACTCGAGTGTTTGCAGAAGTAAATAATGGTTTTTCCTCTCTCCTCGCGCATATATATATAATCATAAACGTGATCATTTCCCACAACATATGTGGTTTTTCGCACTACCTCCCTTTTCGGTCACTCTCCATTTAAGTAAATGACGAGCTCGGACTACTTAATCACTCACGAAGAGAAAATTCCAACTAATGATTTTCTCTAGAGATTTTCTTTAATTTTGTCATTAATATCGATTTTCGATATTAATGACAAAATTATTGCGCATGTTTATCTTTTTCCAACAAAAAAAAATATATATATAGATAGCCGTGGGAAAATGAAGATTATTGTCGCATATCGAAAACTTGTTCATACGTGTCAAGAAAACTCGTTTATTAGGAAAAGAATAAGTAAATTCTTTTTTCTGTAAAATTTCTGTTAAAATATTCTTGAATATTTAATGTAATAAAATTTAATAAAATTTAATAAAAATTTATTAAAGAAAATAAAAAAATATTCAATTATATCTTTTATTTGTTTTCTTTTATTTTTAGTATTTATGATTTTATCTATTTTATTTATATTTTTTAAGTAAATTCGTCTCATATTTTTTTATTTATTATATTTTAATTTTGGGAGGGAAAAATATTTAATTTTATTTTTAATAACATTAAAGTAGTTTCTATTAATATATTAAGTGATGATAAAATGAACACCTAAGAAGTGCTGATAAAAAAATATCAATAAAGTATTGGCCTTTTATTTTACATAAGGTGTAAAACGTGCTTTTTATTTCTGAACAATAGATTCCAAAGTACATTAAACTTTACAGTTTGAATAATACTCTCAGACCTGTGGTATTTTTTTTTATTTTTCTTTTCAACAGTTTTTAAAATCTACAATGACAATTTTTTCTGATAATAATTTTCCAGCTATTTAATGATTTACTATTCAATTTTATTAAAATTATTGAAATTAATGAAAAAAATTAATTAAATAAATGAAATTCTTTGAAACAATTTTATTAAAGTTCTTGTGAATAATAAAATTCACTGGAAGAGTTTCCTTAAGTTTCTTGAAAATAAAATATTGTTTTAAGTAATTTTCATTGAAAACTTTGGAAATAAATCAATTGAAAAAGAATTTTTTTAAAAATTATTAAAATAATTGTGTTTTATTGTAATAATTATAATAAAAAAATTGTTTTATTGATTTTTATTGAAAATAATTAAATTACTGAAAAGAATCCATATTTTCAAAAACTTAATTATATTTCATAAAGAGAATTTTTCGAAAATAATTTTTGGAATAATTTTTCTTATTATTTAAATATTTTTATTTTTTCAAAACAATTTTTTTGATATTTTCAGTAATAGTATTAAAAACTAGAACGATTTTGTAAATAAACATTTAATTGTTATTAATTTCGTCAAAGTAATGAAAATTTAAACAAAATTTTAGTATTAAAAATGGTGATTTAATTTCTCCACTTGAGAACGCCAAGGTCGCCACCAGGTGGCAAGATAAATTCCAAGAAAAAACTGAACTGCTATCTAGCGGTGACCTTGGCGTTCTCAGGTGGAGAATAGTAGCTTCATATTAAGTCTTAAGTTGTTCGTAATTTTGTAATTATTTATCAGAATCTAAAGAGTTAACAATTAATCTAAATTTTAATTTTAAATTCACTCTAATTTGCTAGAAAAATATCAAATTAAAGAATCAATGAAATTTTAATGAATTCATAAATAAAATTACAATTTTAACAGTTGCGAGAGTTGGATTTCTACGGACCTGATAATAATATTATTCTATCAAAGAATTTCTCTATGTAAATTTTAATTGAACAAGATGTCGAGTCTGTCGAACTGAAAAACTAAAAAAAAATCTCTCCATTCTCTCTAGGACAATAGAGAAAAGAAACAAGAAAATGCCTACATGGTCCATCGGCGGGCGACGTTAGAAGAAAGAGAGGACTTCTGAGACCACTGCAAGTCTCACAAAATGGTGTTATCGTCGATGTTAATGGTAGTGACAATCCAGAATGTCCATTTTCGTTATGTTTCGGAATTTCCTCATCATACTCATATGGATCGTCATCATCATGAACAAAGTCAATTTTTCTCTCCCCCTGCTGTTGTTCTAAGTCACTGTCATCATTTCCATTATCGTTACCAATTCCCTTTTCCGGTCCCGGGGCCTCTGCCTCGGACCTTCCACTAGATCTTGTCTCCTCCAGGATATTAAAATAATTTTACTCGAAACTGTCTCGACATTTCACTTTTTTCTCTCTAGTTCACTATTCTCCCCACACATTCCCCTTTATAAACGTCCGACATAATTCAAAATTATTTTTCATTTCATTTTTCATCTATTATAACAAAGTCCAAGAAGTCAATGATTCTCTAAACGAAAGGGACTTTAGAAGCAAACGATTTAATATATGTTTGTGATTACAAAAAGGTATTAAAAGGCTCTTAATTCAAGAAAGTAATATTTTCAGACAATTATACGGT
Organism: Leptopilina myrica (nomen nudum); assembly: GCA_032872475.1. Classification (NCBI taxonomy): domain Eukaryota; kingdom Metazoa; phylum Arthropoda; class Insecta; order Hymenoptera; family Figitidae; genus Leptopilina; species Leptopilina myrica (nomen nudum). The sequence continues at coordinate 36,237,288 of CM065461.1, forward strand.
AAATAATCTTGATACAATGATCGTAAACTAAAAAATAATAACTGGATTATTATTACAATCAATGATATCAAGATTTATTAAAAATTCTAATTTATTCCTTTTTCGCACAATTCTATTTTTCCAAGGAGTACGAGATGAAGAGAAATATTCTCAAAGATTATATTATACCAGGGGGGAAATTGAGGATAATAAAATCGACGAGTTGTGAGCAGAAAATGACTGTGAACCTGTTTTCCGAACCGGTAATGTAACGAACATGACCTACGCATGCAGATATCAAGTTCCCTTGGTGGTAGTTTTGCCATCATTATACTGCCATAATCAAATTTCACTCACAAATTGAATACACCTTAAACATTTATAAACATTATTCATATTGTACAGGTTTCTCACTAAATAATTAACTGAAAAAAATATCTCTAAGATTGAGAAAAAAATAACTATATTTTACACTTTGGGAAAAGTTTATTAAAATTGTACTGAAAATAATTCAATTTCTACCAAGAATAATTTTTTTACATCGGCTATTAGCTAATTTAACATAACACAATAATTTTTTTTCCAGAGGATTTTATTGCAAAGAGAAGAATTTTGAAAATATTCAAAATCATAACACGACGATTATCATTTTTATTATGTTCCCATTTAATAATCAAAATTATACATTTATATTTTCTTTTCCTACTTTCATTATTATTACTGTTTATTTTCAACTTTCAAAAGTGGGTCTAGAATATAAAACATTAATGATGTTAGTTTCTTTATTTAACCCTCTCAACTATAACCAAAGACTCTAGTTTCAAACCAGTAACAATAAGTTTCAAACATTTCTCTTAGAGCTATCAATGTAATTATTGATTTTCAACTTTATTAAACCTTAAACAGTATAGAAAGAAGACCGGAGTGCAATGTCATAAAAAAAAGAAACCTTTTCGCACATTTACGTCAATAATTATTATCAAAAAAGAAAAAAAAACTTCAAAGCAAATTTTTAATTTTTCAATATTCAGACATGACAAATTAAAATCGACAAGGACTAAACCATTAAAGGTTTCTCTTCAATCCGATTTTAATCTCAAAACGATGAATTTCCATTATTACGTAATTCACCATTCTGCCACCGACTATTAATTCTAAAGCTAATTTTAAAATTCAAAAAGTAAAAAAAAATGATGAATTTTGTACCCGATTTAAAAAGATTTAAATAAGTTAAAAAATTCCCAAAGTATGGAACATTGTATAAATAGTATTTTTTAAATTTTAAATAAAAAAATGAAAAGGAAAATAGAAGCAATGGGAAAGTAATAACGAAATTCTTTTGGGAAAAAGTGACAGAGAAAAAATATCTAATCGAACTGTCATTTTCGATTTTGACAGAAACACGTGTTAACATTCACAAGACAGATGATGCAGATGACAAAGTACTACCAACCATTCATTTCTATACCTTTCCACTCAACTATTACATCATTTTCAAAATACCTCTCTCGACTATAAAATCTCAATTGTGGGCTTCATTGCATAATAAAAAAAAACTATTAACTTCAAAAATTTCAAATAGAATACGTAGATGCATAATTGAAACATCGTCATCAAATCATGACGCAGTCACTTTAATACAATTTTTCCAATTTCCAAAAATTTTCTTCCTGATGAAAAAAAATTTACCATCCATCATACTTCACAATTTGAAAAATGAAATGAAAAAATCTCAATTGCACATAATATAGAGAAAATTGGAAAACACCCCATTTTTTATTTCTTGCAACACATTAAGACACTTGAACTTGTTTTTTTTTCAAAACTTATCATCATTCAATTGTTTAATAACGAAAATAATAATTTTACTACCGGATTTGATTTTTTTTTTTTTGAAACACTTTCTTCATGGATTTTGAGTATGATTTATTATTTTTATTTTGATAAAAACACGAGAAATGTGCGCGAAGTGGACGGAGTTAAGTCGCGAGGGAGGAATCGATCCACCATATTTGCAGTAGACAGGGGGATGAAAGTCTCAGTGTTGCCAACTGTCGTCATAAGGGAAAATTCCCCTAAAAGAAAATTAATAGTGGGGTTTTGGAAAAAAACGCAAGAGAGTTTCTTTTTTGTGTGTGAACACCACAAGTTCAACCTTGACCATTAACAAGAACCATTTCATAACCTAGTCCATCGATTTTTTCCCCCCATATGATGACGTAACTGAATATTTTTATTTTTCTTCGAGAATTTTTTTTTATCTTGTAAGAATTTAGGGAAAATTTTTTTTTGATTTTTCCCAACTTTTCCCCTGGCCAAGGTTGCAAAAAAAATTTTTTATTTCGTTTTTCTCTAATTTCTAAACTTTTACCTTTCTGTGAAACAAGTACAATTTTTTTAATGAGAAGAAAGATAATTTTTAGAGTAAAAAATTTAATTTTCTATTTGATTGAAAAAAAAGAATTATTTATGGTTAAATTTCCTCGATTACTTTCAAAATATGTTCATTAAGAAAAGTGAAAGGTTTAAAAAAAAATTCCAGTATTTTTAAATCGAATTTTGAAAATATTCATCTATTTGTTTATGAAAATTTGATTATTTTTTTAAAATATAGAAATTTAATATTAAACATTGAATTCAACGATCAATTCCGAGTCAGGAATAAAAACAAACAAAACAATTTAATATTTTAAAACTATTTTTTCTCTGCAAATGTAAAATAGTAGACAAAATTTCCCAAGCCATTAATTTTTAGAAATAATTTATAATTTTAAACTGTCTAAAATTAAATAGTTTGTGTTTGTGTAAATTAATTAAAAAAAATTATTTTCTAGGGAAATTTTTTGTCCTGTAAAATTTAAGAGAAAAAATGTTGGCTTTTCTTGACTTTTTTCCTAATCAAGGTTGCTAAAAAAAATTTTTCCTGATATAAAAATTACGGTTTAATTTCTCCACCTGAGAACGCCAAGGTCGCCACCAGGTGGCAAGAGAATTTCCAGGAAAAAACTGAAGTGCTATCTAGCGGTGACCTTGGCGTTCTCAGGTGGAGAATAGCAGCTCAATATTAAATCTCAAAATATTCGCTATTTTTTAAATTATATTTATGATTACACACTGAATTCAAAGAATATTTTAATGGACTTAAACTTTGAATTTACTTCTATTTGTTATTTTTATGATCTAATTATTTTTTCAGGTTTATCTTTAGTCCAAGTATTAATTTTGGTTACTAAGGAAAAAAATGTAAATTTTGTCTGAAAATTAGAGAAAAATTGTTGTGCTTTAGTTCTATTTTCTCTGAATGTTTACTTTTCTATTCTAGTTTAATGAATCGAACAATAACCAGAATTACATAATTACAAAAAATGGAGTGTGTATTCTTTTTCTGAAAATTGCAAATTCTTTCTATCAATCTAACTGTATAGACAAAGTAAATGCCGTTAATTAAAACTATTTGAGACTATTCAATTATTTTCATTAAGCTGAGAAATTTCACAGGATTAGCTAATAAAAAGGAATTATATGAAAAGAAGAAGAAGAAGAAGTATCAGAAAAAGAAAAAAAGCAAACTCTTGTCTAACGTAACTAAAAGTGGAAACTCGTGTGAGAAAATGAAAAAAAATATGTTAAAGTACAAGTGCTCAAGCTGTCGTCGTCTCGAGAGAGAAAGGTCGTCTTCTCACACAAGGTCTCTTTTGACATGGTTCACGATGATAACAATCGTATCGCTCTTATTACTCCTTTCCTTTTGAAAATCTTTTCAATGCAAAAAAAATAATGTTTTATTCAAATCGGGAGGGGAAAAAATAGGATAATATATATCTTCTAGATCGAAACACTTTATACCTTTCGAACAATGCATTTTTTATGATGATGAAATAAATTTGCAGAAATTAAATTCTTTAATCATCTCTAAAGAATTTTAATTCGTAATCTAATTTATATTTCCATGCACCTATCGCGTGGGGAAAAAATTATTCGTGTTTTTTTTGTTAGAAGCAATCTAACACAATAGCAAAAAAATTTTTATTTCTCCAATAACAACTAACGGTTCGATAAACAATTTTCTAGATGAAATGGAATTAGATTCAAAGTTGAGAGAATCGATTGAAATAGAGATTCTTGTCATGGACGTTTTAGATACAATCATATAATTGATGTCTTGAGAGAACAAAAAAAAAAGATAAAAAAGTGTAAAAAAGACATTTAAAATTATTTCAAATCTAGTGAATTATTTTTAGAACCAAAAATCGTAAAAAGGTGATATTTTACTGCAATATTAAAAAAAAAATTCGCATTTTATCGAAAATAGTGGGAAAAAGTCGAAAATCATCAGGATTGCCAGAATAATTTTATTTTTCTTTGCCTTCCAGACAGAATTTTAACTTTCGGTTTGACACTGGCTCTAAAGAATAATATATTCTAAAAATTGATTACATTAAATTTTTAAAAAACAATTTTATTATATTCTTTCCAAAAAATCAATTAACTTGATAAAACGTAAAATCCTATTGAAGATTTTAATTATTTTCTTAAATAATAATATTCTGAGGATTATTGCAATTATTTTTTAAAAAAATTTGAATAAAGTTCTTCCTAAAAATATAATTATCTTTATAGAAAATAAAATTCTCTGGAAGATTTCAATTATTTTCATTAATAATAAATTAATAAAATTCTTGGGACGAGTTCAATTATTTTCAAAAAGAAACTAATTTTTTTCAAAAAATCCGTTAAATGTAAAATTTATTGTCAAAATTAAATTTGTTTTTATAAATAATAAAATTCTCATTAGGAATTCAATTACTTTCAAATTTTTGAATTAAAATTATTCAAAAAAGTAAATTATATTTCAAAAAAATTCAATTTTCTTTCAACAAGATTAAAAAAATTTAAAAATTTAAATTATTAGGTTTACAATTATTAACAACGTCGCGAGTATATTAAAAAATTTCTTGAAATTTCTTGAAAGAATTGAAATACTTTCATGAATAATAAAATTCTTCGAAGAAATTCAATTGATCTCAAATATTCTTTAACAAAATTCTTCTTCTTCGAAGAAATTCAATTATTCTCAAATATTTTTTAACAAAATTCTATTCCAAAAACTCAATGATTTTTAATACATTAATTTTAAAATTGATATTATTGATACGATTATTGATATAGAAAATTGTATCCAATTCCTGTGGACGTAATGCAAATAAAAGAAGTAAAAAAAAAAACAAATGAAACTGAAAGTAAATCATAACCCAACATTTTTGTTTACATCTAAATCCCTTTCGACAAAACAAATAAAATTTCGTATTTAGGAAAAAAATTATTCAGTAGGAAAAAAATTTGCAAATAAAGCAAAAACAAAAAATCTACCTCGATTCAAGAGAAGCGTACGAATGACACGAATATAAATCCTCCCGTGTTTCGTTCGTGCTACGTGAAATAAAAAATCCGACAGATCTCCATCGCCTTCGTGTATATCTGTTTCGGACAGGACTTGTCGAAGTGTCTCCTCACGATCCTCGACAGTGCTCTCATCACCAGGACTAAGTCCTCTCTCCAAATACTCAACAACTCCAATATCTTCCCATATTTCAGGATCTCTCTCCTCTGGATTTCGACTGAAAAAATTTGTCGTCGTCGTTGTTCTCCTCGTCGTTGGCGTTGGTGTCGACGATGCACTAGCAAGTCCCGAGAACGAAACATCGAGTGCAAGTGATTCAAATGTTGAATTTCCGAGGGCAATTGTCGAGCCAAAATTTCTCGGTCTTGTTGCTTGTCTCGAGGACGAGGAATCGATGCGACGATCATCATCGTCATCCTTTTCCTCGCTTTTAGTGCAAAATGAGGTCGTCGAGTTGGTGCTGGTCATGACATAGTTTCAAACTCTGTTTCAATTTTAGGATGAAAAAAATAATAATTCTCGCGAAATTTGTAGAAACACTTTTTTATCAACTTTTTTTTTTAAAGCAGCTTCTCTTTTTTTTTGATTCGAACAAAAAGGTCACAATATCGATGTGATATTTGTCTCGTTCGCTCTTCTCTTTTTTTTCCTCTGCTGCTGCTGCTGTTTCGATCCGAATCCGTGTCGATAGGCGATGAATTAGTCCACTTTTCTTTTCATTTTTTTCGTTCCTCTACAAGTGAATGAAGACGAGTTAATAAAATTGCTTTCTTTACTAATTGAATGGTGCACAGCATCCATTAGACCATTCCAGGGTCTTGACATATTTCAGATAACAGAATATTGAGATAAGAAAGAGCTTGTCTTAGGAGGTCGTGTTGAGTGCGTCATTTCAATATAATTAACTTTTTTCAAATCCTACTGTATTGAAAAAATATTCAATTTCCATTATTTAACAGTTTTTCAACACTAAAAATTCCAAACAATAGTTTTCAATATTTTTTCAGTAATTTTCAATATTTTTTCAGTTATTTTTAAAACGAAAAAAAGGAAGCAAAGAAAAAAATAAAGTGAAGTAATTTCTTCACAATATTTTTGACTAAAGAAATCGAATAACATTAATCAGGAAGTAAAAATAATTCAGTCGAACGATAAATAATTCGATGGATACATAATTCTCGAACACGAGGGAAAATTTCAAATGTCAATTTTTCCTTTCCTTTCGAAACAATTCCTATAATTCACAATAGGTAATAATATCTAGAATGCAGAAAAGCAAATTATTATTCTACCACAAAACGACTTTCAATAAATAAAAATTATTCGATCTATTTTCACACGCAGACTCATTCAGAACAAAACAATACAACGTATATTTGACAATAAAAGCTCTCGAAATAATATTAATTATCATTCGAGAATATTTATAATTGAAAAGCGTCAAAACGAAAATAAAAACAAAATAATATCCAAACTTTTCGCTCATCAAATTCGAAAATCATAAGCGAATCTAATTATCACAATTTGTACACATAAAAATAATCAAATGTTCATTTTGATGATATTTATCGTAACAAACAAAAAATAAATAAATAAATAAAAATAAACAAATGTTCGTTACGATGATTTTTATTCGAACAAACAAAATAATCCATCTGTGGTCGTTTTATTTTCAATTATTAAAATTAAAATAAACAAAAGGTGGAATTAAATAATAAAAAAATAAATATAATAACAATGAGATATGGAATAAATTAATAAAATAATTCACAAATATTCATTAATTTTGTTCTAATTAAAAAATATAATTATGAAAATATCAAATTTCAAATTAGGTCAATTTTTCCACATTCAGAAAAGAAGTTTGATGGACAGTGATTGTCATTATAAAATAAAAGAAAAAAATTCAGAGACGAATGTAATTAAATTAAGAAATTCAGATATATTCCAATAATGATTCCGATAATATAAAGAAATTTTTTTTTCAGAAATTCACAACAACAAAAAATCCAGACAAAAAAATGTAATAATTTCCATTCGTTTAAATTAATTAGCTACTAATTAAAGATAACTGAAATTAAATAAAATAATGTAAAACAAGAGAGAAATCGTACAAATTCTAAAACCTGTAATTGATTCGATATCGGATAAACTTACACTGGAAACAACAATATATCTAAAATGAGATGAAAGAAGAAAAGCAAATGAAAAAAAACTCGACAAGATAAACTATTCAAAAATAATTTACCATTTTACTTTCTAAAATTATTTAGCGATTATTGTTGGATAAGAATATTGTATAGAAAATGTCAGATGTAAATGTTTCATTCGTTTGGCATTTCATACTTTGAACTGTTGATCTTATTTTAAAAAAGACGATGCAAAAACGATGTTAGAGGCGAAAATAACAAATTACATCTCATCGTTTAAAGAAAAAAGTTATTTACAAATTATCATTAGAGTTTTGATTATATAATTGCATATGGTTAACATTAATTATAATAATTATTGATTAGAAAATTAATTGCTAGTATCTTATTTATTTTTATTATTAATTAATTACTTAATTGTAACAAGTAATTAGAAAATATTAGCCACGAAATATGATATTCAAATTTTTATTACTATTATTATGCAAATAACACAATTTTTTCAATTTTTAAACAATTTCAGATTCGACATTAAAAAAAAATTATTATTGTCTACTATATTTAAAAATGTTAATAAAATTCTTCGACAGAATTCAATTATTTTTATAAATAATAAAATTCTTCGATAGAATTCAATTATTTTCAAAAATAATAAAATTCTTCGATGAAATTATTTTTTTTTATAAATCGTGAAATTCCAGTAGAAATTGAATTAATAAAAAAAAATTTGGTATAATATTTCGAAAGAATTCAATTAATTCCTAAAATTTTGATAAAAATCTTCGACACAATTCAAAAATATTTAAAAATTGTAAAACTGAATAAAAAATGTTAATAAAATTCTTTGGACAAATTCAATTATTTTTATGAATAGTAAAATTCATCGCTTTAATTATTTTTAACAATTCTTAAAAAAATTCTTCGCAAGAATTGAATTATTTTCATAAATAATATAATTTCTTTGGAAGGATTTAATTCTTTTCATTAATAATATACAATTTTTCGCAAAAATTCAATTATCTTCTAAAATGTTTACAAATTCTTTGAAATAATTCTATTATTTTAATAAATAATAGAATCCTTGCAAAAATTTTTGTTTTATTCAATTATTTTAATAAGTAAGAAAATCCTTCGTCGAAATTTAAATAAATAATAAAATTCTTTGTGAGAAATTCAATTATTTTAAGTGGAATTTTAATAAAATTACTCAAAACGAATTCAATTAAATTAAAAATTTTTTTGATAGAATTCAATCGTTTTCAATGGATTAATTTAAAAATTAAAAACATCTAAAAAAAGAAATTATTAAATTGAAAAGAGAGTAATTTTTATTTGATTTTCAATGATTATATTAAAATATTGTTTTCCGAAGCATATAAGACAAAAAAAATGTCAAAATGTTCCCAACGAAGAAAACGGTTTTTTTTGCAGTAAAATACTTTCTAAAAAAACAACGATATTGAGAATAAAATACAAAAACAGCCAGCATTTGACATTGTAATATAAAAAAAAAGAAAACGATTATAACGGAAATGTTTTTAAAACCGGAATTACTATAATTATCAATGTCTATAATATTGTGATAATAACAGTGAAATTTTATGAATATATCCAAATCTAAAAATCTCTAATACTGGTTAATTGAATTTCAATTATAGAGAAAGAAACATGAAAACCATAAAATGACAGGTTTTTTTTTAGTGTTTATCTATCAATTTTTTTTTCTAAAGCCAACTGTGTCGATTAGGTATGCTTTCTCGAAAAAAAGAAAAAAAAAGAATTAGTTAATTAGTCTCAAGATTTTTAGGATTCATTATACGGGGTTTATTTTTATAAATGCAGGTATATGCATACATATAGGCATGACTCAATTGTTCAGGATTATTAGAGCAAAAGATATACTATTTTTACCCATGCGAAGTGGAGTATTACATATTCTTGTGTCTATTACTCACTTATAGAACTAAATTAATTAATAAATTTCACAATTTAATTGATTTTAATTTGATACGTAATAATTAACTTTTTAAAAAAAAAAGAAGAGAAATTCTCAAATTTAAATCCGCTCATTGAATAATAAAATTAACTTTTAGTACTAAAATTATTAATTATAGGAATAATAAAATTTTTACGGTAAAATTAATAATTATTAATTTTTGACACAAAAATCAATTGTTATTAATTTTGTTAACACAAAATTCAATAATTATTAATTTTTTTCACAAAAATCAATTATTATTAATTTATATACTATAAAATAAATCAGGATCTTTTTCTGTTCGCAATGTTTCAAACGATCAGATGAACGACAATTGTTTCCACTCCTTTTTAGTTTGTACTTTGTAGAAAAAATATTTTGTATAAAAATAGTGAAACAAAAAATTTTCAATCATTCTTATCTGAATTTTCCTCTTAAATAAATCCTTTTCAAAATTAAATTAAATTTTTTCAAACTAATTTTAAATTACATTAATTCAAACTAAATTCGATAAAGAAAAAAAAACTTTTTTAATTTTCCATTGATAAGAATAGTCAACTTTTTCTACTTCTCAAACAAAAGCAAACATGAAAAAAAAGTTGAAGTAAAAAGAAAGGAGAAAATTGAAAGAAAAGTAATAATCAAAAACTCTCAAGTAAAAATGAAAAAAATTAAAATCGTTAGAAAAAAAATTATAAACGATACAAAAAATACTGAAAAAATGTCCAAAGTGAAAGAAAAGAAAAGAAAAGCGTGTAAAAATCAACAAGAGAAAAAATCCAATTAGGAATTAGAATAAAAATAGAAAAATTAAATACTAAATAAAAAAATTGAATTGAATTCAATTTAATTTAATATAATAAAAAATTAAACACTAAATAATAGAAGTAAAAGTTAAGTATATTAAATACCACAAAAAATACCAAAGGAAAAAAATGTTTCTTTTTCAATTAAAAAAGAGAAAAAACAAAGAAACTGACTACAAATGGAGTAATGAACTTGAAGTTTCCTTTTGCTGAGGAATATGCAAAACCGCTATGCATAAATCGTCTGAATCTCTTCAGATGCGCCATAGATCATTACCTTTCATGACTTTCTTCGAGTCGTTGACCTAACGACCGAAATAAAGTTGCCGATCGATAATCATATAGACACACAAACGTTGGCATTTATTAAATTAGCAGTTGTGCATTTATAATAAAAGCAGGGAAAAAGAAAACCTTTTGTTTCACCGAATTAGCAAATTACAAAATACTATCACTCAGCGTGTAAAAATGTCGTGCTCATCCGATAACCAATAAATGTTTATAATTGCGCAAAAAAAAGAAACAAAACATTCTTATCATTTACAACTTCTGAATATAGATTACCATAAAAAATTTACAATTTTTTATGGAAAAATAATAAAAACAACACAAGTAAAATTTATAGAAAATAAATATATAACTATAACTACATAAAAAATTTTTAATAAAAATTAAAATGGAAAATAAATAGTATATTAAAAATAAATATATAAATACAACATAAAAAAATTTAAAAACTTTTAAAAACTTTTTTAAAATCTTTTTTAAAGTTACAATTTAGTTAAAAACTTAATACGATAACTACAATAATTCTTTTTACAATATCAATTAAATAATATCACGAGAGGATACAATTTTTTTTTTAATTTTTAATAAATTTTTTAGAAAGAATTCGAAATAATTCAATTATCTTTTCATAAACAATAATATTATTCGTAATAATTAAATTATTTTCATAAATATTAAAATTCTTTGCAAGAATTCAATTATTTTTATAAATATTAAAATTCTTTGCAAGAATTCAATTATTTTTATAAATATTAAAATTCTTTGCAAGAATTCAATTATTTAAAAAAAAAAATTCAAAATAATTCAATTTTTGAACGAAATGTTGCTAGAAATCTTCGCATCAATTTAATTATTTTTATAAATTGTAAAATTATTCGCAAGAATTAAATTATTTTCTAAATGTTAACAATTTCTTTGTAAGAATGTAATTATTTTTTAAAATTTTAACTAAAATTTTTCAAAAGAATTAAATTATTTTAATAATATTTTTCTTTGAAATATTCATTTATTTTCATCAATAAAATTCTTCGAAAGAAATTCTATTATTTTTACAAAAAATAAAAGTCTTTAAAGGAATCCTATTACTTTCAAGTTCTTGGATTAAATTCTTTAAAAGATTCAATGATTTTCAAGACATTAATTTTAAAACGTTGAAAATATTTAAAATGAAAATGATATGCTAATTATTGTTGTTATAGTTACTGGTGTTTGTAATGAACTCTAACAAGTATAATAATTCCAATTAAATTAAAAAAATAATAACATAAATAGTATAGTAATAATAATTCTGGTAATAAAAATTACAACAATAAAAATAATATTAGGTGCTAATAACAATAATAATAATAATAATAATAATAATAATAATAATAATAATAATAATAAAAGTAGTAGTAACAATAATAGAAGTAATATACAATACTAAAAATAATAATACCAATAGTAATAAAAGTAATAATAACAGTAATAATGTCAGTAGTCGTTAATAATAACATAAAATTACTGAAAAAGATGGAAAGTGAATAAATTGAAATGCATTTTTAATAGAACCGTTTCTTTTACAATTAACGGCAAACCAGACGAAACTAATCACTTTATTGATGATTATTAATGAACTATAATCGTCAAAACATTATTTGTTACGCTTTAATAATTATTGACTTTCAAAACTTGTCGATATAGAAAATTTTAAGACAAGGTTTTCTAAATTTTTAGTTTTTTTCAAACAGAAAATTAACACAAAACTTGTACTTAAACAAAAATAACTTCTCTCTCTCTCTAAAAAAAATTCTCGTGATTCTAAAACTGAAATCGTGTCATCAGAAATAAATATAAATTCTTCTTCCCATTTTCCTATCTCGAATCTATTCACTTTCATTTCGTTTCTTAGAATATAGAGGGGTTTAAAAAAAATTTTCTTCCGTATAAAATTAAATTTAAGAAAATAATTTTTTCTTTTATATCGAATTACAGAAATCTTGATATTTTTTTACTTCGATTCCTATCTTTACAATGACAATTTTTTATTATTTAGGATTAAAAAAATGAGTCTATAAAATTCTGAAGGTTTCAATGAACAAAATTTATTTTCTTTTCAAATATTTACAAGAATTATGACAATAAAATTAAAAAACAAATGTTTACTTTGGTTAGAATTTAATTTTTTTTGAATTACTAAATATAATTTCTAATTGAATTCAAATTTACAAAAAAAAAATTATATCTGCCTAATAAATAATGATTATTATTTTTGTTAATAATAATAATAATAATAATAATAATAATAAAAGAATAATCGTTCATTTGAACATTCCGAACCTTAGGATCATAAAATAATTCATACATGGAAATATTTTACAAGAATTTAAATATAAAAATAATTAAACATTATACATTCAAAAATTCAAAAACAATAAAATATACGAATACAATCAGAAGAAAGTTTTAAAGAAATTTGATGTAAGAATTTTAAAGAAATTGATATTTATCTCGAGGAAGTATCAAAGAGGAAAATCTCATGAGTGAAATGATGGAATCTTTCTGTTTTATGTTAAATTTCTAAAAACAGATCGCGTTAATTCACAAATGTTTATATAAACAGCAAGAAGAATTTGAGAGTCTAAAATTAAAAACTGTTATTCCATAATTAGAGTCTAAATTTGCACAAAGTGTAAGAATAAAAAAAATCCAACGGGAAGATCGATTATATATTCGAAGAAAGAGATAATTTATCCTAATTATAAACTTCTTACTGGTGAAAAACACATTCAAGACACTTTTTGTTTATAAATAATGTGGATTATAATCGAGACAGTGGGAATTAACCTTATGTAGCACATTTTAAAATAGCACTTTGTACTTTATTCTATAGCTGTGAAATATGTTTACTGAATCAACAAATAATTATTCCAACAGAAGTGAATTTATTTTAAAAGAAGGATTTTTTTTTACTTTTTTGTTTTTTACAATTTTGGTTTAAGAAATTTATGAGATTCCTAATAAATTAGATTATTTATTATTTTCATTTTAATATTTTTCATTAAAATTTTTGTCAATTCAATTATTTTAAAAATTTGCAATTAGAATTTTTCAAAATTAGATTTTTTTAAATCTATTAATCTATTAATATTAATCTAATAATATTAAAATAAAGTAAACTATTTTTCTAAAATTTTTTTACGATGTTAATTATTTAAACACTTTTTCATTCTGTACGATTCCAGTAAATTAACAAATTTTTTTCGGAGCAGCCACTGCAACCATTCTTAAAAATTGACAACAATATAACATTTATTTGTAGTTTCAACCAAAACACTCATTATTTCAAAACTTTTTGAGACGAAACAATTGTTTGTTTACAAGATTCAACAAATTTACTCAAAAATTGTTAATTAACAAAATATTGTAAACAAGATTATTACTTACTTGAAGTGTTTCATTTTCTAACTTCAATGCAAAAAACAAAACTTGTTTATCTGCAATCATTTACAAGATATGAGTAATTAAACAATTCCGAGCAATTGTTTTTTGTATTTAAATAGTTTTGAGTAATTGTTGTATTTCGTATTTAAACAATTTTGAGCAATTGTTGAATCTAGTGGATAAAAACCATTGTTTCGGCTCAAAAAGTTGATTGTCTGAAATTTAATCCAAATAAATGTAATATTAATATTAATTTACAAGTAATTCGGTGAGCTGCTCCGAAAACATTTAATAATCCGGCTGGAATTGCACTTTTACATTTCTAAAAATTAAATCTTAGAAAAAATGTTACAAAAATAAAACCTCTGAAACATTTGACTATGTAGTTACTTTTAAGACTATAAAAATTGAACTACTTTGGATTCCATACAACAAAAATTTTACCCACTTTCTTCCAATAATTGGAGCAAAAATTCGCATTTTTTGAAAAGGTGCCAACAAAATTCCAAACTGTCCTAAAATCCAAAGTCTGCATTACTAATAATAATAGCAAAAATATTCCATTTATCACTACTTTCCAGACAAGAAAGTCGATTCCTCTATACTAAAAAATTATCTAATCCGATATTTTTCAGATAGGTTATGTTATAACATTCGTGCTCCGAATGTACGTAAGCTGCGAGCGAGATCAATCTTTGCGTCTGGAATATATTCAAGGAATGCGCCTCATGTACTTGACAACATAGGGTTTGTTCAACTACAACCATTCAAAATTCTCCAACCAAGGGCACTGAGTGAAAAAGAAGACTCGTCTCTTCAAACAAAATTGAGAGAAGAAGCAAGAGAGAGAAAGAGGGAGACAAAAATGAGAATGGTCCATGGGAGATTCTGTTAGAAATGCAGTGTATGTGTGCGCGTGGTGGAGCAGCTATGGATTCCAAAAGCTTTTGTTATCTCAAAATTCTGTTATCTTTTCCTGTACATTAAAAATTGCAATTTTCTTTCTTTTTTTCTTTAATCACTCACAGGCACTTTTTATAGAAATTCCTTTCTGAAAATTCTTGCACACTCATTGGCACGTGATCAAGACAATTTATAATGACGTTCACGGAGGCAACAACACATTGTCACGATCGAAGGCATAGCCCAACACGAAGGCATGAACGTAACTGCCGTTCAATTTTCTAGCCGGTCTCCCTCTGCCATTCTTGAATATGAACTTTTCCTCGTCGAACAGAAGCGCCACATTACGGTTAACCGGTGGAATTATGCGAGACAACGACACATTTCCTTCATTTACTTTATTTATTTTCAACTACTTCTGCAGCATATCTGAATTTTATTCAATTTTATATTTTTATTACAAAACATTAAGACAATAAGGAACATTCTCTGTTGTCATTACTATATTTTTACTCCAAAATATTGTCGTTGTACTATAGAAGCACTCCAACAGGGTTTTTGAAAAAAACTTAACATTATTTTTCCCCGATTTCCAGACAGAATTTTGATTTTTTTCCTGACCCTAAAGAATATTCTGAACCACTCTCAAGAAATTATTAGATATTCAAAGAAATTTTCTATTTCATTTATTGACGGATTTCTGTAATTGTACAATTATTCGAAAACGTCAGTAACTTCGTTTTTAAATAAATATTTAATTATTATTTTTCCATACGAATTCAAATTCTTCGAGGAATTCAACTTCAAACCTTCTTGAATTTTTATTTAATTTCTTCATTTTCTTATAATTAAAAATAATCCAGTGATAAAATTATTATTTTAAATACAAATATTGTTACAATTTAATGAAAATTTCATTATTCGGAAACTCTTCATTTAAATAGATAGTAGAAAATAAAAACATTGAATAATGTTTAATAGAATTCCATTATAAACTTTATCAAAAAAAAAAAGAATTGTTAGTCACATGGAAAAAAATATAAAGTAACTTTTACAACTTTCGGAGTAAATTTAAAAATTTACTTAATTTAAAAAAATTTTTAAATTTTATTCACGTTCAAGGTAAATTTTATTAATTTTTTACAAACATTTTCTTTGAATGTAGCAAAATTTACTCCGAAAGTAGTAAAAGTTACCAGAAACGTTTTACTATAAAAGTATAGTAAAAATTACATTATATTTTCCTCTTTGTAAAAGTACGAAAAATTCAAATTTTTAAAGATTTTAATTTCAAACCTTTTCAAAATTCCATTATTTCAAAAAAAATTTACACTATAATGCACTTGATATTCAAATAATATTTAAAATTTTAACTCAAATTCATTAAAAAGCAAAATTTTTATTAGAAAATTCCATGAAACATCAATTATTTAAATACAAATAAATAAATAATTCATTGAATTTTTATGCGAAGAATTTTATTAACAACTCTTCGACTTAATTAATTTCTTTTAAGAAGTTTAGTTAAAATTTTACAGAAATGAATATAAAATTAAAGAGTTTTATCACAATTTATGAAAATAATTGAAAACTTTTGAAGAATATTATTAAAATCTCTAAAAATAATTAAATTTTGGAAAAGAATTTTAAAATTCTTTAAAACCATTAATTTCCTGCGATGAATTAAAAGTTATTTATGAAAAAGTAATTGAATTATTTTAACAAAGTTTATTGTTCTATTCGATAATTGAATTTCTCTTAAAATTGCATTTTTATGAAGAATTTTATTAACAAGTTCTTAAAATAATTCATTTCTTTTAGGAATTTTAATTAAATTCTACAGAAATTATAAAAATTAAAGAATTTAATAACAATTTTTGAAAATAATTGAAAACTTATGAAGAATTTTGTATTCGTTTATCGAATGTCTGAATGTTTCTTAATAATGAATTCATTCCTCGAGTTTTAATAACATTTTTTTAAAAATAATTTGCATTCTTGGAGGAATTTATTTAAAATTGTATTTAAAATATTTTAAAAATTCTACATTTAAGACAATTGAATTTCTTAAAGAAATGTTATTCTTTATGAAAATAATAGAATATTTTCGAGGAATTGGATCAAAAAAATTTTTTTCAATAATTAAATTTTGTGATAAATTTTTATGAAAATAGTAAATATTGAAAAATCATGGAATTGCAAAAAACCTTACGAAAATAATTGAAATTTTCACAAAGAAGTTTATTAGAATATTCTAAAAATAATTGAATTTCAGTGAGGAATTTTTTTGTTATTTATGAGAATAACTGCATTAAAAATTTTCAAATAATTGAACAAATTTTCAAAAATTCATTCTTGTCAAAAAAAGAAAAAGATTTAAGGTTTTGTATTAGAATTCGCGGTGACTTCACATAGTTCATGAGTCAAACAAAAATGACACCAAAATTCAGAATTAAAGAATACCAAAAACAAATTTAATCGAACTGATCGATATCGAATGTCGAAGAAAAGAATGAAAAGAAGAACAAAAAAAGGAGTAAACAATATTTTATCAACATCAAATAATTGATTGATGATTTATTATTGTTGTGAGATTACAAGAGAATTTTAATCCATTCCGGTATTATAAGAATTTGGCAAATAATGTAATTTTATCGTCTCTTAAATGCATTGTCTTGTTATTGTGTCATCACATAAACAAAAGTGAATAATTCAAAGCAAATATCTATAAGAATCATTTTCTACAAAAATTGTAAAAGTTTTTGTCAAAAATGCCTTTGCAGAAAAACTCTTTGCAAAATAAAAAACTTTTGCAAAAATGCAAAGTTAAAAAAAATTTTTTTGCCCCAAATGGAATTTTTTCTTTAAATACAAAAGAAGGGGATTTCGAATATTGTCAGAAACCCCATTCAGTTATATAAATAAAAAATACATAGTGGAAAGGCCACTGTAAACTATAAATTGAAATAAAAAGTTATACGTAATCAGACAAAATGTCAACTACTGGTACAATATATACATAACAGTAATTTTTAGTGTCCTTACTTGATTGTTACGACATAACTGCATCGCTTCTTCGTCACGAATATCTGAATAAATAACTATATCGAAATTGTATTATAGTAATTCAATTGAATTACAAGTTTAAACTTCTTGGAAATTTATAGAAAAAAAAAAGAATCAAAATTACGATCCTAGTGCAGAAAATACAACGTTGCAACTGAAACTTAGTTTGCTTTATAAACATTCAATAAAGAACTTTAAAAATTTTTGCATTTTGAAGAATTTCTCTATAGTTAATACAGTTCATCCGAATTCCAGCTGAAATCCGAAGAAGGAAAACAAAAATCAAAGAAACATTTAAATTTTTGCATTAAAACTTTTTTCTCTACTCTCGAATCAATAATTTAATATTTATCTAATACTAATTATCGACAATTAACAATTATATAAACTTATAAAGAATTTTCTGCCAAAGTGAACAATTGGAAGAATCAACAACCTTGTCCCACTTGTTCCAAAGAATAAATCCTGATTATTTCATTCTATTAAATAAATACTTGTATATATATATATAAATATTTCAAGCCACAGTCTAGTTTTGTTTTTATATATCGTGCTTTCTCTAAATAAACTATTTAATTGTTCACCGTTCGTTGAATTACATAAACAGATTCGAATTATTATTTCAATAAAAAAGAAAACATTTTAAATACTCTCATAATTTTCAAGATGACCATTTATTTCATTACCCATTCCACCTTCGAACGTGATAAGAATTACAATATTTAAAACAAAAATAATTCTACTTTCTATTTAAATTAATTTTTTTTTTCATCACTCGCAAAATGATGCCGAGTTATTTCAATTTTAACGAGATCGTTAATTTGATTAATATTTTCTCCCTATAAGAATAATAATTGTAAAACTAATTTCTTCCATTCCTTTCTAATGTTAACACTTGTTTTAAAATGTAAATAATTATTTGAATCTAAATTCTAAAACAGCGAACTTTCCCTCAATTATTTATTTATTTTACAAATTTTTCAAATCAAATAATTAATTTATTTTTAAAAATCGGAACTTTATTGTTTATTTATTTCTTTATTGTGTATTTGAAATTAGTTTCATTAATATTTATTTAAAAACATTTGACTTAAAAAAAATAAGGATTATTCCATTTTTTGTTCTAATGGATGCAATTTTGAGTAAAAAATAAAAGAATAATTGTAAAAACCATTTGTATTCAACATTTTATGCCTAGAATTTTAAGCACTTCACAGTATAAAAGAATTTAAGTGCAAAAGTTTAAGAGAGATCACTTCCGGTGTTCTACTGCTTTTTAAAAATAGAACGCAATATTTCAAAAAGTACAGACAACTCAAAAGAAGTATACACGTTGATAAATACGAAAATTGAAATTAAAAAAACGAATAATATTTTGTTATTCAGAAAAAGTTAGAAAAAAATGACAAGAAAGAAAAATTCACAAAATATATTTCATAAATTAACGTTCAGAACTAGGTAAATTATATTCAAACCAATTTCGTGTGGAACGTCGGTCGATAATTGTTCCTTAAATAGAACGAAAACTAAATGGTATATTTGACATTAAATAATCTTCAACTTGAATAATTAGTTTCGAGTGCAAAATAAATACCAAATTTACAATTTGAAAAAAATAAAAGTGTCTAATTTTTCAATGACTTAATTTTTTTACGAGACGAATTTATAATTTAATACTTTTAATTATTGAGATTTCTTGAGATAACCACCTATCACTTGATCCAATTAATTAATTACTCGAGATAATTAAATTCGTGTTAATTGGAATTAAAAAAAAAAATTCAACGACATCGAAAATTATTGTTTTATTTTTAATACAAAAAAAGACACTAATTTTATAAAGCGAGACAAAAAGTGCATTTTTCCCCATGTTTTCACGCAACAAGTCTTTATAAATAAATTCGTGGGATTGTGACCGCACCTTATTAGCGAACACACCTACAATTAACATGCCCTTAAAAAAACAATTCTAGAAAACAAACGAGAAGTGAAATAGAAATTTAATATATAAAATATTCCATTTCTAATGTGGAATATATTAAATTTCAAAACAGAATTTTTCTACAAGCCATTCTCGGAAATAAAGAATAATTTAATGAGGAAAAATGGAGAAAAATTAAAACCAACTAAAGTGACGAATGTTCAACTATTACTAGAGGTACAATTTGAGAATTAAATACATTTGAGAATAAAGCAAAATGAGTTCGAGTGTTAAATGAGCAGTTTTACACGGCCTTGTTTACAAGGAATGCGTTTCGCATGTACTTAATCGTGGAAGTTGGAAAAAAGAAGAAAAAGAAGAAGATTATAGTTGATATTCCTTAAGAGGAAGTAATACCACGAAAATAATAACAATGGGATCAACAGTGGAATTAGAAATTAGCTGCAAAAGTGGCCTCAGGCTGAAAGGGATGCGTTTCCTTTCCTTCAGTGACAGTGCACTTCCTTTGTATTACTTTTGGTTTCATCAATTAATTATAGTTATGCAATGCTTTCAACGAACAGGCATAATATGAAAAAAAATTCATTTTTCCCTAATTTTCCAAAATCGAAAGCGCATAATTAATTATTAGTTTGTATATTATTATCAAAAAATTTAATAAAATTCTTCAAAAGAATTCAATCATTTTTATAAATAGTAAAATTCTTAATCTGAATCAATTTCCTTTCATTGCAATTTTAATTCAGTTACACAAAAAGATTCAATTATTTTTATTTAATTTTTGTAATGAATTCAATTATTTTCAAAAATAAAAACAATCTGAAAAAATTCAATTATTTAAAAAAATAATAACAATCATTGCAAGAATACAATTATTTTTATAAATAGTAAAATTATTTGCAGGAATTTAATTATTTTCAAAACAATTTTAATAAAATTCAATAATAAAAATTTTTAATTATAATTATTAACAGACACGATGATTTTTAAGACTTAAAAAATTTTATCTTTAATTCAATTAATTTCAAAATTTTCATTTTTAAAATTATTTAAAAAAACTAATTTTTTTTTTAAACAAAGAAATTCTTCCAAACAATTCAATTAGGTTTTTTAAAAATTGTAATAAAGTTGTTGCCAAGAATTCAATTATTTAAAAAAATAATCAGATTATAAATAATAAATAATAAAATTAATAAATAATAAAATTTTTCAAAGAAATTCAATTATCATTAAAACTTTTATGTTTTAAATAAAATTGTTTTGGAATAATTCAATTATTTTCATAAATAACAAAATTCTTCGTAGGAATTCCGTTATTTTCATAAATAACAAAATTCTTCGAAGGAATTCCGTTATTTTCATAAATAACAAAATTCAATTAATTTAAAATTTTTTGATAAAATTCTTTGCAAGAATTAAATTCTTTTTATAAATAATAAAATTCGTCGAAGGAATAAATTATTTTTAAACCAATAATAACAAAATGTTTAATTATAATTATTAACAGACACGATTATTTTGAAGTGTTGAAAAAAATTCTTTACTTTTCAATTTTTTTAAAATTTTCAAATAAAATTATTAAAAAGAGTACATTCTTTAAAAAAAATAAGAAACTACTCGAAAGAATTTAATTATTTACAAAACCTCCGATGAAATTGTTTAAAAGAATTAAAATTTCTATCAATAATTTTAATTCTTCTCAATATTTTAATATAATTCAATAATTAAATGTTTAATTTCAATTGTTAAGAACACAATTTTATCACTTTAAAAACTTGAAAGCAATAAAATTTTTCTCGAAATTCAAGGAAAGTTTCCAAAATTATCTAAATAGTATTAAATCGTAAAAAAATAGCAAATAGTAGTAATAAATAGTAAATATTAGGTTTTAGTTGATGAATACGAAACCTGTATTTTCCTATAAATCCTACATTTGAAATTCTACGTTATTTTAAGTAAAAGATAATTTTTACTATTCAGAAATGATTCACGTTCTGACGTTTTACTTGAAGTCATAAAAAATTTTTTTTAATATTCATCTAAATTTTAATGACTCTTTTCTTTATAGGAAAAATGTTCAACTTTGATTTAAAAAAAAGATTGCACATTTTTCTCAAAAAAAGGGGGGGGGAATTTTGCGAATAATTTTCCTTTTTTGTTTCTTATTTTACTTCTAAAATTGAGATTTCTTTCTCACTTGTAAAATTGGAAGTCAAAGTTGTAATGTGGAGTTTAAATCCCTAAATATTAGAATTCTAATTCCTAATTACCATTTTTTGAAAAAATTACAATATCCTTTTGTACTAATTTGCGCAGAAAAAGATTCTTAACTACTTCGAAACGAGACGAAAAATTTGTAACTTTGTTTATAAATGAAAAAAGTACTCACTAAAATAATTAAGTGTCTCTCGGATTTGCTCCGGTGATAATTTCAAATCCACGTCCTCTAATCGTAAAGCAGGAGCCGGAACGAACCAATCAGCGTTCTCGTAACCTGAAAATTGAAAATTCAATTAATAAATTAATCTCTCGATCAAAGAACTGGTTATAATTTTCTCAGACTCAAAATTTTCGACACATGTGAATAAAAAGAATTTCTTTCTTGGAAGAATTTTGTATTTTTATTACATTCTTAAAAATATTTATACTTTCTTTATTTTTGACTTTGTAAATATATTTTTAATTTTACAAATATTTTTGTATTTTGTAAAAAAAATGTTCTTCGAGGATTTTTTTAATTTTTAATCTTTTGGCCAAAATTTTTGTCTTAAAATAAATTATAACTTACTCTTTAACATTCAATTAGCCATTAACCTTAATATTGAAATCAAAGATTCGTACTTTTTTTTAAATAAAAAAATAAATTTTAAATTAAATAAAATTCTTAAAATTAGTAGTAAAAAAGTAATAAAAAATTCACCTTGAAATTGAGTAAGTGCGTCTGCCCTTAAACGATACCTCGGTATTTGTTCTTCAAGTAAACTGATTATTTCTACTTCTGGTAATTCCCCTCCGCTGCACACCTCTGTAACAATTATAAAAACAATGTCTCATTCCATTTTTTCCAATCTGATAAAAAATCAATTACTAAACCAGATAAACAATCATTGTAATTATATAATTTAATAAAATTACAATATTGTCAACTTTTTTGTACAATTTTCTGTTCTACCACGGAAGAGATAATTTATTTATTCACACTTAATCGAATTTACTGAAAAAAATAGTGTAAATAGAATTTATTTTCGTGTAGGTACGAAATTTAATTAAACTACTAAATAAATAAAAAATAATTAATAATAACAATAAGAAAATAAACATTAATTCTAAATTCGAAACAAAAAATGCGCAAATGGTTAAATAAATTATCAGAACAAATAATAAAATACGTAAAAATTAACATAAAAAAATTAATAAATTAAAAAAAAAGAATTTAATTATTATTTTCAATAGAAAACGAACTTGTGCTGCCACATTCGAATGAGATAGGGAACTATCAAGTTGTTATCTGGTTATGAGGTCGGTTAAAATGAAAAGCCGTCGGTAATACAAAAAAGAAGAGAAAAAAAACTTGAAAACAACAAACATCCGTGTGATAAGCAAAGACAATAGAAAACGAAAAAAAATAATCCTGATAATGTATAGTTAAAAAGAAATAATTCCTATTAGAGAAAAATTTGCAAAAAAAATCATTAAAAAAATTTTTCTACAAATTCTAAAATAATAATTTCTATTTTTTCTCCATCCAATATATTGATTTTCAATATTGAAAACTGGTCAACTTTTAAAACAAAAACTAAAATACACAAAGAAGATGTATGAAAAGATCTTTTATAAATGAAACTCTGTAAATTGTAGTTAACGTTGAATTGTTAACTAATACAGTCAATAAAAATCTATTCTACTAATGAAACTATCCTCCAGCTTCTTTATTACATTTATCGTATTCGCCTAAACATTTCAATAAAATCGATATCTTCAATTTTAAAATAAAACAGAAAAAATTGCTACTTAATAATTTTGCGGTTTTTCTCATTTAAAAATAACAAAACTGACAAAATTATTTTTCGATTGTATTATTTTGCGAATTATTTTAAGTAGTTTTTTAATCATTTAAAAATAGCCAATGAAATTGAAAAAATTAATTATTTCTCAATTACATTTCCAAAACAGTTTTTAACCATTTGGATTTCATTTCCATTTTATTTTTATTTCACACATTGTATTTAATTTAATTTTCTTTGTTTTCTTTTGCAAGTAAACAAAAAAAAACATATTGACCATTTTTTTCCTATCATTTTAGGAGAATAAAATTTCTTAAAAAAAGAAAAATAAATTTTTTGAACAATTGGGAAATAAGAACTGCATCTACTCCACAATGACATTGCATGAATACCAAAATAGAAATAGTATTTTCGTCTCTAGTACATCCACCCGGTACTTTTCAAACTGTTCTCAATCACTATCGAGCGAAGAATTCGGTTCAATAATTATTTTCTTTAAGGTAAACGAACTCATGAGAAAGGAAAAAATTCTTAGCAAAATCCACAGAAATTGTTAACAATAGCTTCAAAATTATTCATCGTGCAAAAATAAGAAAACGCCAGACAAAAATCTTGTAAAGTTTTCAGACTTGTCTGTGGAAAATTTGACATATTTTTCAGGAAAGAATTTCCACTTGAAAATCAAAGGCGAAAATACATTTCTTCGACAGAAAAATTTATTTTAACTAAAGTTTTAATTTTTCCAGTGAATATTTTTAATTGACTGATAAAATTTTCAATTTATTGACAAAATTCTCAAATGATTGACAAAATTTTTAATTTTGTCAGAATTTATTTTTAATTTACTGAAAGAATTTTTTAATTTACTGACTAAATCTTTAATTTTGTCCGAATATATTTTCAATTTACTGACAGAATTTTTAATGTTGTAAAAAATTGTAAATAAATTAAAAAGTTTTGTCTTCATTTTTAATTCAATTTTTGAAAGAAATAAAGTATAAAAATTAAGTATGGAATAATATTACGAACAATAAAACAAAGACTCTGATATCTATTCTGTTTTAAACAGGGAACTGAAAATATTCGAAAAACCATTTTTGTTGCAAGAAATATTCCAAGAAAAATTGAATTTGAATGGAGGGAAATTTATAGAAAAATCGATTTACAAAAGAAAATAGATTCATTCAAAAATAAAATGATTCAATTTCAGATTTCAGTATTTTTAGATTTTGGTGTATTTAGATTTTAGTATTTTTAGATTTTGGTGTTTTTAGAGTTTTGTATTTTTAGATTTTAGTGTTTCGCCTAATTCTTTAGTACCGAATGTATCGATTTTCACATCCAGTGCTAAGTGACAAACGGCGAATGCAATTAATGCTAATTAACAAAATTCCATACCATCACGCCACTTTCCAAGGATTGCTTCTCTTTTTTCGTAAAATTCCTTATACCTCGCCGGGCCTCTGGGCCTTTTCACCACTCGACTCGCGCCGAGGGACATATCTTTCTAGGGAAAACTACAGGAATAAATTTTACATCCAACTTATTCATCAAGTCCCACAGAAATCGAAAAACTAACTTCCAAGCAAATTTTCGAAAACCTTCGTCGCTGTCACTTTTTATTCCAAAACTATTTCATTTTCTCTGAATTTTAATATTGCGAAAAACTATCTTCATCAAGTGAAAAATAAAATCGAAAAGAGAAAATGTTTTTCAATAAACATTTTCATTTTTCTATGAAAATTTCCCTTTTTCAAGCACAGAATGAAACAAAATGCACAGAATTCACACTTTAAGAAGAATAGAGAAGTGTCAGTGTGACAATATATTATTTTCTTTTTGGACTATTTCTCCTTGAGTCACACGTGGAATTTTGTAAAAGAAAAAGGAAACCGGCGCCTGTTCCGAGTTTATCGAACGATGTACGATACAAGACTTCCAAGTCTGAAAATTCTGAGATTGAACACGGCCTAAACGCAGCTACCGCATCGCAGAAAATAGAAGGCACTGTCTTGTTTGCTTTGGATCGGAGCCAATTTCAATTTACTGTCCCTTTAATATTCCGCGAAGAACGAATTTGGTACCTTCCCTCTAGAACTCATATGTCGAGGATTATCTTTCCGAAAATACTAAAGATGAATGAAGTTGATCTTTTTTTCTCCTCAATTCCTCTTTCCTCCTGATGAATAAATAGAAACAACGATTACTTTCTTATGGTCAAAACAATTTTTACTACAAAATATTGTTTAGTATAAATTATAATTTAGAAATAAAAATTGAATTTTAAACATAAAAAATAATTTCAAACATAAAAACTGAAATCAATTTCTGAATTAAAAATCCGTTAACTAATTCTTCGAAATTAAAATTAAACAATTAATTTTCTTAAATAAAAATTCAAGGTTATGAATAATTTTATTCAAAAATACTACAAAAAATAATTCAATTTTCGATAAATTGCTGCAGTTCATATTTTTATTATAAATATAAATTCAGAAAAGGTTTTTTATTAAAATTATTAAGAATGTTAATTCCAGTAGACAAGTAAATGACAATTATGCATTTAAATATTTATATAAAAAGTTATTAAAATTTAGAAAACTTAATTTAGAAATTCTGCAAAATATATTTTTTTACAAATATGTAATAAAAAGTTTTATGAGTTGAATTTCTGTAAATAATTTGTAAAAATTGAAACAATTAGAAATTTTGTCAAATTTCATTAAGATAAAGTTTATATTTAAAAAAAAATTATATTTTATCAGTTTGAAAAATTATTTTCCACTATAATTGTATTTTTGACGAATTGTAATTTAAAAATTTAGAAGAAAATTGAATTCTACAGAAATTAATGAATAAGGAATAAAAATTTAAAAAAAAATGAATTAAATTTTTAAGAAAAGGGAAAAATATAAACTACAGGCAAATCGTAAAAATTCCGTTTGATAAACAGAGTACAAGAAAGAGTGTATAATAAAAGACACACGTTTTTCACACAACTTAATTATACCTTACGAGAAATAATGATGCATGGCAAACATTGATGTATTACGACTATAAAAAAAGACCTAAAGACACTTATATAATCCTATTTTTATTTTTCACGACATCAGATAAAGGAAATTATGAAAAAAATTATCGTTCTATTCTAAGATAGTTCAATTATTCGAATTATCATTTATTTTAATATTTCTTTCTATTTAGACAGTTTGAAAAATATAGTTTTTATCTAATTGCAAAATTTATCATTCAAAGTATACCATTTATGAATAATTCTCAATTTTTGCAAAACAGAATTCGCATTTTCCCACTTTTTTCTAATAAATAAATTTTAGTTTCTTTTTCATTTAATTATAAATAATAATTATAGTTTAATTATAAATAATTAATGAAATTCAACAAATTTATTAAAATTCATAAAAGTATAAGAATAATTTTAAATAAAATTAATAAAACTAATTTTAATCAATAAAATTAACAAAATTATTTAAATAATTAAATAAATAAATTATTTCGAAAAAGAAATTGAATTCTTCTGTTTTTTTCTATAAATAAATTTAAGTTTTATTCTTCCATTATTTTGAATTTAAAGAATGAATGAAATTAATTAATAAACATTAAATTAATCTCTTTTTCAATTCGAATAAAATTCGAATAAAATGAAAAACTAATTTTCTAAATATTTGTTTCCCTTTTAGATAAACATCCCGCGTCTATTTACAACATATGGATAAAAATAAAAATTCTATTTCAAAAATAATAAAAGAAAAAAATAACTTATTGATCCCTGTAATTGAGGAACGCTTTCTAGTATTTTATCCTGATAATTTTTTAATTTATTGGACATTTTTATTCGTTCCAGTTATGATATGAACCGTCGAAAAAAAATAATTTTTAATTCAAAGATTTTCTTTTTTTAATTTTTTGACTCTAATCGTGGGAGTTTTTTTTTAAAGTACCGATTTTATAAATGAACGCGAGAGACGTTCCGAATCATGTGACACAAGTTAAAAGTTATGTAATTCGTTTAAAAAGCGGCTGCGCGAGAAAGACGCGTGCAAGGAAACACGTTACCTATATATTTAAAATTAATCTCTGTCACTGACCCATCCTAACGATAGAAATATCTTTTGTTGATAATTAAAGAACATCAGCGAATTTCGATTCTTTTAGTTGACTCCTTGCTCTGACCTCAAAGTAATCTATATTGAATGAATTTTTAAGTAAAATGACAATTGTTCGAGAAAAAGTGAAAAAAATTAAAAATATCTTTTATGTAGAATGGAATTTTTAGAACTAGGATGAAAGTTCGTGAATCCATTCATGTTGGGAATGAGGAATAAAAATAAAATCCAAAATCAATGGTTTTTTTTAATTTAAAGCTGAAGGAAAGGAATTTTTAACACTAAAACGTGTTTTTTGTTTTAATTGAAAAATTAAGGCGAATGTAATTTTTTTTATAGAATCCGATAAAAATTAGTCAAGTTACTGCAGTTGTAATTTGAAACCTTTTCAAAATTTCAATTATTTCTAAAAATTTACGCTATTAATACTTTTAATATTCAATTGTTATTTAAAATTTTAACTGAAATGTAATTTAAAATGAATTTTTATTAGAAAATTCTAAAAAGAATTTTATTACTTTTAAAGATAATTGAAGCCTGTACAAAATTTAATTATTTATACAAATATTTGAATTTTTGGGCAAATTTGATTAAAAAGTTTTAAAATAATAATTACATTTTTCATCGAATTCGATAAAAATTGAATTAAACACAATTGAAATTTTGCAATAAGTTTTTTAAATAATTACATATTTCAAGAAATTCTTTCTGCAAAAAATTTTATTACATTTGAAAATATTTAACTTTATGCATTCATTTGTAATTTCTCGAAACTTCAATTTATTATTGTTTTTAACTAAAATTCTTTTACAAATATATTTTTGGATTTTTAATAATTAATTAAGTTTTGTATTAAAAAATATAACTAATTTCAGAAGAACTTGAATTCTTTAAATTTTTCGAAAATTTATATTCTCTAAAATGTCCAATGCAATTCATTCAAAATGGAAAATAAAATTTTCATTATTTATGAAAACAGTTGAATTATTGCGAAGAAGTTAATAAAAAATTTGTAAATAATTGAATTTCTGTGACATTTTTATTATTTATAAAAATAATTAAATGTTTGCTTAGAATTTTATTAACATTTTTATTAAATGATTGAATTTTTTTTGAAAAAAATTATTAAAATAGCAGATATTGAAAATCATACTGAATTGAGAAAATTTTTTCGTAAATAATTGAAATTTTGCCAAGCACTTTATAATAATTTTTAGAAAATAATTTAATTTCGAAGAAGAAATTTATTATTTATAAAGATAATTGACGAGAATTTTTATTACGACGAAAAACACGCGTAAGGTTTAAAAACTCAATTAGTCAGCTTGATAATAAAAAGAATTGATTGAGTTTGGACCAAAAATGCCAGAGTTACAAACTATTTTATGCAATAATTTAAAAAAAAAAGTTTTTTATCTCTGAAATAAAATTTCAAGTGTTTGGAAAATTAATCGCATTCCATTTTAGATTATTCAAGAAGAAGTCTTATTCAAAACGAAGAATTGGGTTCGATTTAAACAAATAGGTCCGAGTTAAAGTAAATGTTTACCATCACACAGTGCAATAAATAAAAATAAAGGAAAAACAAGTACCAAACTAAATAATAAATGAAAATAAGGGGAAGAAAAATGATAAAATAAATAATAAATAAAATAAATAAAAACCATGTGTATAATAATAAAGAGAAAAATTATGGTTTGCAGTTATAGTAACGATGATGGTGATGATAATGATTATTATGATTGGAATAGCAGAAAGCAGGCAACGTCCATTATGAAGATGATTTTAATGATGATGATGATGATCGTCATCATCATCAGCAGCAGCAACAACAGCATGAGCGTAATGATGATGATCATCGCTCCGTCGTGGAAAATCAGACCGGAGCACTAACACATTATCCTTCAGAGTAATCATCATTTGACGCGGACCAATGGGGAACACCATGAGTTCGCGCAGGTAACTTGCACGACTCTTTATAAAATCTTGCCACGCTACAAAATTCCAGTAACTCTACGAACATCCACCGTGAAACTTTAAAAACTTCCAATCTCCTAAATCAAAAAAAAAAAACGAACCAGTGTGAAAGTTTATTAAACAAAACAATTTTCCCCAAGGGGAAAAAAAATTCCTATCCCATACGAATAATATTAACAAGAGAAAAAAAATGGATTTTCATTGTGAAAAAACGTAGTGTCAGTTTTTACTTTTAAACTATCAATAGAAGACAATGAAATGCTATTTGCGTAAAGACTTTCAGTGATTATTCTTCTGGATCGATCATATCTACTGCCACGGTAAGTAGAATGTGTCGAATGACAAATTGTTTACGTGCAAACGATGAGGGTGTAGAATTTTTTTCAACTTGTCGAGTGACACGTAATGTGTAACTTTGTTCACATAAGACTCACGGAACTCGCATATGATTCTGAGACTCTAATCTCGTATATTGTGTGCTAATTCCATTAGCAAAAATAGCACAAGTTTTTTTTTTACTTTCACTAAAATTATTCCCATCTCCTTGGTCAAAATTCATTCTTTCGCAGCTAAATACTTCAAATTAGCATGTGGCATTATTCTTTTTTTTCATTCTTATTAATAACCACATTTGAAGACTATTTCCAGATTGTTTAGAGCGAAAAACAATTTACGTAACTTTGTCAAGAAAAATTACAATTCACGGAGAGAAAAATTGTTTTTATTTACAAAAGTTGAACTTCAATGACTCGAATTCAAATTCAAATTAATATTATCCATTTGATAATTAGATTCGAGTCAACTTTTAAACTATTAATTATCCAAAAAATAGAATATTACAAATTTTCCTCATAGTGAAAAAAAATACTTCGACTGTAGAAAACGTATTTTAAATGCTTTTTGACTTCAAATTTTAAGGAACTGGAAAAATAAAATATTTAAACAAAAAAAATTACTAACCAACTTTTTTTTTTAGAGAATTAAACAAATTTTCAAATGAGATGTGTAATAATTTTTGAAGATAAGCGACTTAAATTATTCCTAACATCTGCCAGGCGGAATAAAACGGTAAAACTACAATAATATGAATTATCTTTGGAAAATTACAACTTTCGTAAATTGTTTAAACTATCGTTGAAATGTTACTTAATCGAGAAAAAATAACGAGTCAAATTAAAATCGAATTTTACGATCGATTGAACTTTATTTTATGAGAATAGAAGAATGAATCAATCAAGTGAGTAAATTTCGATACAAAGAATTATAATTAAATAAATATTAATTAATAGTTAATAATTATGTTAAATGGTTAATTATTAAAGTATTAAACTATAAATAATATAATAATTTTTCAGTTTTGAATTTTGTTTTTCAATAAATATATTTCGTAGAGACGATTTCCACATCGGAATCTATATCAGAAACCATGTAAAAGCCCTTTTCATAAAGGAAACCCTGTAAATTCCCATGTAAAACCGTATGGGAAATTGAGACTACATAAGATTTTATATTTTCCATAAGATTTTATATGGGAATTAATATGGTTTCTTTTATAGAAATGTGATTTTACATGGTTTTTTGATATAGAATTCTAGTTGGGTTTCCATCTGAAGATTTTCAATGCTAAACTAATCAAAACTCGTGAATCAATTCACCCGTTTTTGCGTAATGCCCGTATAGTATTTTGGAGAGCAACAAACATTTCTTAAATTCAAGAAAAATATATTTTGATGTTTAAACCTTAAAATATCAATATATAAATTGTTTGCAAAATAATAATTTGTAAGAGTAAAAAAAGTTCCTTAAAGTATAAAATTTAAAAGAAAATTTGCAAACATTTAAAAATTTTTAATTATTTTTCAAAATTCAGCTTCAACAAAATTTTAAATACATATTTTCAAAAAATAAATCTTTTCGGACTTTTGAAATTAAATTATTAAAAAATTAAACAAGTTTTTCTAAACAAATATTTAAAAACTTAATGTTAATTATTTAATAAAAATATAATTTCAAATGATAAATAATAATACAATAAAAAAATCTTTTAAAATTTAATTACTTCTAGAATTTACAACTGAATTTTTTAGTTTTTTGAAAATTATTCAAAACATTAATAACTTTTACAGAAAAATAATATAATTTTTTTAAAATAAACCTTAAAGTATTTTTGTATTTAAAAATCGTGGATTTGAATTTAAAAACTGTTAGAAATTTAATTATTTCTGAAAAATCCAATTTATTGAAACTTCTGACTGTTTACTAAAATATTAAATAAAATTCCGATTTAAATCACTTCTTATAAAAATTCAACAACGAGAATTCAATTATTTAAACACAAAAAAAAATAAAATAGTTAATAATTATTAATTATATTAATTAATTAATGTTAATCGAAATGTAATGAACTACTATTAATTATAATTTCATTAATAAAAAATTAAAAACTATTTAATTACACTTCTTTATATCGAATGTTTTGTCGAGTTTCAATTCGAATAAACTATTCTCGTCAAGGATATGAGGAATCATTTTTTTTTTTTTTAAAGAAAAAAGATGAGAGTAAAAAAAAAAGAAATGACATATCTCCTTTTGTTTCAAAGAGAAAGAGAGATATGAATAATTAGTGATAAATTGACGAAACAGGATTTCTTACCTGTAATGGTCTCAGCGTCTCGGGTGGTAGCGGAGGTCGAGGTAAAAGGTCTTCTTCGTTTTAATAATTGTAAAGCCGCCTTGGCTGTTGGCGAAACCTTCAAGGAGGTGTCAAACGAGGTTTCGGGCCTCTGCAGACCCACATCCTCCACGGCGGCCAGCTTGGACGCAGCTTTGGCGACGAAGGAGATCGCCTCACTTTCCTAAAAGAAAAAACACCACAATAATTAATTATGCATTTACAATAATTATTTATAATTATAATACCACTCAAATTTTTAAATTTCATCTAATTTATTATGTCAATAATGATTTTAATCTAATTAACAACTTCTCCTATAAGTTCAATTAAATTTACGTACCAAATTTTCTAGTTTTTTTTTCTTAATTTTTAATAACTAGCAAATTTAAATAATAAAATAGTTTTAGAGTAGATTTAAAAATTTAATCTTCAAACAATATATAAACATGTTAATTTAAATTGAGAAATAAAATATATTAATTTAAATTGAGAAACAAAAAACATTAATTTGAATTAAGAAATAAAATATCACTTGAAATTGAGAAATCAAAGAATTTTATTTTTGATATTAATAAATAAGGAATTAAAATATTAATTTAAGAAAAGAGAAATTGCGCAATGTTGCAAAAAACGTTTAATTATGTTATTAAATCCTTTTTTAAATTAGGAAGCTTCTCTTCTCGAAGAGTGGAAATCAACTAAAAGGGTTTGTTTTCGTTTGGAAACTTATCCAAAACGTGGGCGGTAACGAATAACAGGTCACAAAATTGTGACCTATGAAACAAGAGTTATATTAGAAGAAAAAGGATTCATCTTCAGGACATTTTGAGGAACAAAGAGAAAACTTTGTTAGAGGCCGAGAATCATCTCTGTGAGTACAAATTGCTATTTAAGGTAGAATTTTGTCCTTTTAGAAAAAAATGCCTCTTCATAACTTTTTTGTGTTTGCATACAAATATTAAAAAAATATTATTGCTTCTTTAATTTTGTTTCTACTATTTTGATTTTATTTTTTGTTTGCTATTTTTATTTTCCATTTCTGTTATTTTTTATTCTTTAATCTTTATTTTTTATTTTCTGTTTGCTATTTTTATTCTTTATCTATTTATTTTTTATTTTCTACTTTTATAATTTTTATTCTTTACCTATTTAATTTTTAATTTCTATTTTTACTAAATTGTAAACGTTATTTTATTTCTTCGAATTATAAACTATTATATTCAGTTAAATAGAACGAATATAAATCAGAAAAAATATTATTTTCGTACAAAAAGTTTTCTAGAAAAAGAAACAAAAACTGAAATTCTCCATCTTTCGTAATTAGACTTTGCAGGAAAAAATGTTGAGACTTGATTTTTGATTTACAAAAAAAAGTCTAAAATTCTCATTGATGAAACAAATTCTTCTCATCTGATGAAAATGTAGAAAAAAAGTCAAAAAAATAATCCATCAAAATTCCTTTTTGAATTGTTTCGAATTGAAGACGGCAAATATAGAACTGAGTCAGAAACATCGTCATATGGCTTCATTTCTCGCAGAATTTGCCACGGTTAAAAGTTAATTTTTTCCAGTGTATATATATAAATGTTCCTTATAATGTGTGGATTCTGAATGAGAATATGCTTTTAAAAGCTGAGCGTGTCACAAATCTACGTCCGTATTAGATAAATGGCCAGTGGCTGCAAGAAGATATCTTGCATAATCAACACAAGACTAAAATGCTCCATTAGTGAGAAATCAGGTGTGAGGAAGCCTATATTATTGTCTCTAATTCACTTCGATTTTCAGCATAAAATGAGGTGCTCCCATTCTCTCCAATATTCTAAAAAAAAACAAACTAAAAGAAAATTATAAACCAAACTCGTGCAGAACAAAAAGCAAATACAACTCAAAAATCAAAAGAATAAAAAATTATTCGGAGAAATTGGAAATAAAATTTGCCGAAACAAAATGAAATAAACAAAATAAATTCGAATAAATACAGGGTTGCAAGGAAAAGTTGATATTTTTCCCCTGATTTCCAGACAAAATATTGTCTTTTTCCTTGAGTCTAAAAAATATTCTGATTTACTCTAAACAAATTATTAGATATACTCCTAAAAAAGTTCTACTTCTATTACATTTATTTAAGAATTTCTTTATGTTTAGTTGTAAAATTATTCGAAAATATCAATAAATTCTATTTTAAATAAGTATTCAATTATTATTATTTTCGTCAATGAAATTAAATTATTCGAATGATTCGAAATTCAAACCTTTTTTAAACATATATTAGAAAATAAAAATTTCAAACAATTTCACAAAAAATTCAATATTAAACTTTTTTTAAACAAATTTATTCTACAGAATTGTTAGTTGAAACTATGAAAAATTAAAATTTTCAAGGATTTTAATTTTTGAAACCTTTTCAATATTCAATTATTTATAAAAATTCACACTATTTTTTTAATATTCAAGTTTTATCTAAAATTATAACTAAAATTAATTTTTAAATCATTTTTTATTCTTTTATTTATTGTTTAATTACAAAAATAAATAATTCATTGAATAATTGAATATTTCATAAAAATGGAATTCTTATAAAGAATTTTATTAACAAACTGTTATTAATTGAAATTTTTGGCCAAAAATTTTATTAAAATTTCTAAAAATTTTTAAGAATAATTACATTTTACGAGTATTTCAATCAAAATTGTATTAATAATAATTGAAATTCTGTGATGAGTTTTATCACTTAAGAAAATAATTAAATTATTCAAAAGAATTTTATTAAAATTCCTAAAAAGAATTTTATTATTTATGAAAATAATCAAATTTCTAAAAAAATGCATTATATTTATGATAACAATTGCATTATTGAGAAACAATTTTTAAAATATTTGTAAAAAATTGAATCCCTTTTTGATATTTTTATTAATAAAAATAATTAAATGCTTGAGTAGAATGTTATTAAAATTTTTTTTTTTAATAACTAAATTATTTTGGAAAATTTCATTAAAATAGTAGTTATTGAAAATCATTTAATTATTCAAAAAATTTTGAAAACAATTGAAATTTTGACATGATTCTTATTAAAATTTTAGAAAATAATTGAATTTCGAAGAAGATTTTTATTATTCATAAAGATTATTGAAATAATATTGACGAGAATTTAACAAAAAATTTAATCATCTTGAATTTCTTCGAAGAATTTTATTACTTTTGAAAATAATTGAATTGGTGTGAAGATTTTTATTTGTTTTTAATTCCAAATTCTTATGAATTCTAAAAGTTTAATTTTTTCCAGTACTTTTAATAAAATTTCCTGACTTTTCCCCAAATTCTCTGACCTTTAGCAACCCCGAGAAATCAATATAACTGAAAAATAAAAACTAATCAGCAAAACTTGAAAAAAATTGCCTAAACAAATTGAAAAAAAAAATTCATTGAGATGAATGAAAGTAAAAATTTTGAAAATGAGTTTTTTTTTTACAAAAAGTTGAAAACCAGATAAGTGAATGGGACTTTTTTATCGTTTAATTTTGATAAGAGATTGACAGGCCTCGGAGAATCTACTTGTATAAAAAGAGAGGGAAAGAGAGAAAGAAAAAAAAAGGTGAGAAAGAGATAGGCTTTCGTTGCGCAACAAAGTAGTTGGCATGAGGTACTTCGACCGGACGTACTTCAAAATATAAAGTTATAAATGCAGTCAAAGACAAGTGACATGCATTACGCCATCAATAGAATATGTTTGACTTATGGTTACGTGGGCTATAAATTTATCCACAGGTGTTTAAAGTTCAGCAAAACTTGTCGCATGATTCTTTTCTCGTACTTGCAATTCTACACAAAAAAAAACAAGATTTCCATTTCAATAAACGTTCGACAATATAAAATTGTAAAAAAAAAAAATAATAATTTTCTTCTAATTTCCATAAATACAGAAATTTACAACATCGAGAAAATAAACTCGAAATATTAAGTTCACAATTAAATATTCAAAATAATTTGGAAACTAAATTCAAAATACTTGTATTTCGAATTTAAGGAAAAACTAAAAGACAATTGAAATTCATGTTTCAGTGATCGATTATTGAATTGGTAATCTCATCGTTTGGTTTCCATGGGAGATAAAGAAATTATCAGAAATATGCACTTAAGATTTCTGTATTGAATTAGTTGTCAACAGACTCACCGTCGGGTATTAGGTACCAAGGTCCTGGTTTCTCTGACAGAAACCACAACAATCACCAGTTACAGGTGAGGACAAGTAGCTGCAAAAATTTAAGCAAATCTTCAATTTTCCTTTAGTCCAATTGCCACACTTAAATATATTTTAATTAAACACAAATTCTCTTTTAATGTCTAAGAAAAAAACGTTCACAAAACTTTTTCAAATCACAAAGTAAAATTAATTGTTTGTTAAATTAGATAGAAAGAAATAAATTTTTTTCATTTGGCACTGTAAAAATTGTCTACTTTTAATAAGAAAATATTAACATTGTAAATGTCAACTTTTCAAAAAAATTCAATTTTGAGGTTATGATACTACCCTTTAAATTATTACAATTAATCGAAAATTACCATTTCTTTCCATTTCAAAGAATTTGAATTTAAATACATCACTCCTTATGATAATTAGAGTTAATCAAGCCAATCAAAGATAAGTTAAAATTGCATAAAGAATTGCAACAATCAATAAAAATGAGAAACAAAAACATTCGGATTTTCTAATCACAACAATAAGACATAAAAATAATAATAAGACATTAGGACAATTCATTCAAAGTACATAATTTTTTTTTATCAAGATTTGTTTTCATTTTCGTGAAATTGATTTTCGACATTCGGTAAAAGGTCAAAGTTAATAGTTTGATTTTTTCCTCTCAAGAATAATTTGAAAATAAAAAAAAATCAAGTGTGTGTATGATAAAATTAATGAAAATTGAATGACAGTTTAATTGAAAAATAATAAAAATTGATTGCTTTTTTTTCTTAATAATGAATCATGCAGAGTGCAAAGGACATTCGCCCGCAAGGCGACCGTGAAAGATGACTTTTTTTCGAGTCAACAATTCAAAGAAATAGGGAGAAATATTATTATCGAAGGTCTAATTTAAAATATTGATTTAATTCTGCAGTAAGCTTAGGGTGTTCGCGAGGCCCAGAGGCCTACGAATTAGGTTAAATGTCGACGAACGTTTTGCAAAGCCTACAGTAATTGATTTTTGTTCGAGATTTTTATTTTCTCACTAAAATAACAAAAATGTGTGTTTATGTAAGAGATATTATTTTGTTTGAAAATCATTTTATTTACTCACCTTACAGGTAGTTTTGCTACGCATCCTCGCGCAGGATAAATTTTTATTTTGTTGATGAAACACACACCGTCTCCTTCACGTCACAAAACTGCCATCTTAGACTTTATCATTTTCAAATTGCACATTTTTTTAATTCCAAAATCCCGTTTTTTCGGGGAATGATTACGAGCGCGGAGAAGAAGACTGCAAATGTCGAGAGTGAATCACTTTACGTTTGTAATGAAAGTGTGAAAGATATAACGAGATATAAAGAGAAAAATTAAAAATCAAACAGCATGCACGGACATCGCAACGCGAGTTCGCGCATAGCAGACGCAACTCCGTGACTCTAGTTGACAAGTGACCGCAGAAATGGCGCGAATTTCAAATCTTGAAAAAGAAAAAAGGGTTATTTATTTCCGTACTTCGTAATTCGTAAATCTATTTTTTGATTTCATTGAAGTTGACACTTGTATTATTATTTTGGTACAATATTATCGAAATTGAAAGAAATTTAAATGATTCGAATATTAAAAGCGGTGTTGTAGGTAATAACAGTTTCTCTCCTATCAACACTTTTCAATTCTAGTGATTTTCCTGAAATTGAATATTTCTTGTAAAAAGAGCTCAAATTTGATAAATTGAAATAAATTTATGAAAATTAATCAAGAGGAAAGCATAGATATATTTCCGATTAAAAAATTTCGTGGAAGAAGGAGAGAAAAGGGGAGAAATAAACCCAGACATTTGTGCGATTGGCAACACTTCCGGAAGTCCGTGAATGCAGTCGCAAACCAACATCTCCCGGTATAGTCTGCTAACGTTTATAATCAAAGAAAAAATGTCATGTTTTAGTTTTCGTTTCGATAATAATATCACTTTTGTGCTCATCTCTCTCGTCGAGGGATTATTTTTCTAATTTTAATTTCTCAATTATGGGAAAATTGTCGCGGACAATTGGAGTGACTAGAGAATTTTTCTCCGTGAATGCTGGCAACCTGGATATCGATTGTCATTATTTATATCGTACGTTTCCTCTTCAGTCATCGATTCACTTTTTACATTTTACATTTTTACAGTAATGAGAGAAATAAGTTTAGTTAGCTGTGCGGTACTTTAAGTTCCCCATGTGTGATTTTAGGTGTTAAGGGAGTCGAGTGAAAGAGAATGACGGATAGTCAGCAGCAGTTCTGCTTGCGGTGGAACAATTTTCAGGCGAATATCACGAGCCAGTTTGAGGCGCTTCGCGATGACGAGGACTTTGTCGACGTTACCTTCGCCTGTGACGGTAGGCGATTACAGGCACACAAGGTCGTACTTTCAGCCTGTAGTCCTTACTTCAAGGAATTATTCAAGGTTAGAAAAGCCATCTCAAGTGTAATATACTTTTTCTTCTTTTGACATCAAGAGAATCCCCACCCTTCTTTATTCATTTATAATGGACTTTTTCTGATATCTTTCTCTCATTCTCACTCACATGCCAGACACTACCTCTCTCTATCGTACATACACATATATATGTATACATTATATGTATCTCTTTTGATTCGACACCATACTTCCATTTCATCGGCCATGCATTTATTTTTCGATATACATATATATATATATATACACACAATCTCCATCCTCCCTCAATTACATATATATTCTCTCTACCAGCATCTCTCAAACAATCAAAATAATATTCATCGTTTACTTTTTCGCGAAATTTCGCGAAAACAAATCAATATTTCATTCCTTTTTTCTAGTTTTATTTATTTCTATTTTTTCGAATAAAACGAATGATTAAATTTGTGTTTTTTATTTAATATAATTTTCGTATTTTTATTTCTTCTTGATTTCATATTTATACGATAAAATGGTAGAATTTTGAGAATTTGCGAAATATTGTTGAGAATTTGCAATGCAATATAATTAGTTCTGAGATGTGGGTCACCATAAACATAGTTATGTAATTGTTATCTTTTTAGCGTGCACTTGACTCCTCATGTAGATGAGTAGTTCGAGAGAGAAGAATATTGACAGATTGAATGTGATTTATTGAAAAATTATCAAATTATTGCCTTTGGAATTTAATGGAAAAGTTTAAATTCATTTTTTCCGTCTAGAATGAAAGATTTTTATCTTTGAATGTCAAATTTTCTTTTTTACAGGCTGGCCACATGTCAGTAAAGTCAGGGAAATGTCAGGAAAACAAAAAATTTTTCTGTAAAAATAGAGAAATTATAGAAAAAAATTTTTGACAGGGAAATTAAGAAAAATTGAGACTTTTTTGACTTACTTTTACAAACAATTTTTATAATTATGAAAATAATAAAATTCTTGCAAAGAATTTTAATAAAATTTTGAATATATTAATTTACAAATCATTTTATTCCTTCGATGAATTTTAAAGTTTATGAAAATAATTGAATTCTTGCAAACAATTTTATTTGAAAAAGATTTAATAATTGATTTTCTTTAAAGAATTTTGTTATTTGTGAAAATAATTGAATTATTGTAAAAAAATTTATTGAAGAATATAAAATTATTATTAAAATTTTTAGAAAATTATTAAAATTTCTGCAAAATATAAAATTAGATTCTAAAAAATTAAAGCATTATTGTAAATAATAAAGTTCGTTTGAGAAATTTTTCAAAAGTTTTTTTTAAAGTAATGTAGTTTTTTCTAATAATTTTAAATAAAAATTTTGAAAATAATAGAATTATCATAAATGTTAATGAAATATTTTTAAATGTAAATTTAAAAATGAAAATTATTGAAACTGAGCTTCTAATTTTTTAAAATCCAATATTTTTAGTATTCTTAAATACAGATTTTCGAAAATTTAAATAACGCACACAAAATAGTAACATTTTAAAATTATTTTTAACATTTTGGATAGAAATAATGTTCAAAATTTTGCATTACAATTCGTCAAGAAATTAATTAGATTTTTTAAAATAATCCACTACAACTCCATTTATTCGAAACATCACATATTTTCAAAAAATTAAAAAATTCTATTTTAATAGAAATATTAACAATAAATTATTATTATAATTATAATTTTCTATTTTCTAATTCTTAAAATTGTTTTATCATAATTTTTTAAGATTCAATTATCTTCGAACAAAGTGAAAAAAAATTTATAAAATTTTTACTTCTTTTGAAATTTATAAATTTTAAATTGTTTAACAATTCTTCAAGTGCATATAATTAAAAAAGAACTATTATCTTTCAAAAAAAAAATTTTTAATATTAAAAAAAATTGTTAGACTTTAAAATAATTTTTTTAAAAATATAACTCAATAAGTTAAGAAAAAAAAATTGTTACAATTATTTTAAAAAATTGACTTTCTCTATGTAAATAATGGAATTCTAGAAGAAATTTTAGGGAAATTATTAAAAATAATTTATTTAGAGACAAAATTTAGTTGAAAATTGACGAAAATAATTAAATTCAGGAAGGATTATAATTGTAATTTTCAGAAATTATTAAAATTCATAAATTCTACTCATTTTTCGGGGAATAATTTGAATGTTTATCTCTTTAGGTGAAATGATTTTTGCTCTTTCCCGATTTTATTTTTTTGTATCCCTTTTTGTTTAAAAAAAAGCTGAACTCACTGTTGTTTTTCTAATAATAATAATAATAATAAAAACTAAATTAAAAAAAAATTAAATTGTTTGCAAACTATTAATTTTAATGAAACGTTCGTCGAATCAGAATTCAGATGTTTCAATTTAGTTTATATGTTTCTAACAAGTTTTAAATGAATTCACAGACAAATCCTTGTAAACATCCGATAATATTCATGAGGGATGTTGAATTCGAACATTTACAATCGCTCCTGGAGTTTATGTACGCTGGGGAAGTGAATATTTCTCAAGCTGAATTGCCAACATTTCTGCGAACTGCCGAATCTCTTCAAATCCGTGGCCTCACAGACTCCCAAAGCAATCAGCACAACAACGAAAAGGTAACTTTACAATTTCTAATCCAAAATTCGAATTTTTTAAATTAAATTAAATTCTCACTTGGATTTTGACTGTTTTTCTTTTTCTATTTTTAAAAAAATAACACACAAAATGACAAGAGAGAGAGAGAGAAGTTTTGCCATGACCTTGACCAAGAAAATGCGATTGAAAAATGAAAATTTTCAGTGATGAATAAGATTTTGGAATGTTTCCAGTTTTCGAAGACGAACAATATACACACTTCGAATGGTCGTGGCTTGACATCGCCGAGTTTTGATGACGAGCGCAGTAAAACTCCATCACCTTCGAGTCCCCCACCATTGAAAAGGCTGTGCAAAAGAAGTGATTCACCTCAAAATTCTAGTCCTATACCACCAGCAGCAGTTGCTGCAGCATCAGCAGCATCAGCAGCACCTCCACCAACGAGCGGACCTCGTTCTCGACCTGTCATTGAACCTCAAGTTCAACTTGACTGTTACAAAGACGTCGATGTAGTTGAGGTATAATTCATCAATATCAATTTCAAGCGAAAGAATAAATTCCCTCGTTAATACCTTTCAATTTTTTCTAATTTTCATTTAAAGAAAAATTGATTCGCAATTTTAAAAATCTTATTTTAAAAATCTTAATTTAAAAGAATTCACGAAAATAATGTGAATATAAAAGTCGGCAACGTTTTTTAAAGACGAAAACGAAAAAATAATGCGACGATTTATTTAATTTTGGCTACAAATTTATGTAATAATTTACGTCTTGTGACAACGAATTTCTAAAAACTACGCACATTGATATTAGAGATGAAATTAATTTGGAAAAAAATTGTCTTTCAATTTTTGGGTCTCTAAAAACGTTGCCGACTTCAGCCTCATAAAATTACAATATTGTAAATTTCTACATCAAAATTTTTATGTAAAAATATTGACTAGACAAAATTTTGAAAATTCAAATGAACGAAATAGTTTTTCAATTTTTTTCAATAATATTTTACTTAAAAATTCGAAAAGAAGTTAATTTTATAAAAACTGCGTTTACAATTTTTATTTAAAGTAACATTTACTAATTATAGAAATTCTGTCGAGGAAATCAATTATTTCAAAAAATGATTATAAACTCTTTATAAGAATTCATTTATTTTTAATAGAATTTTAATTTAATTTTTTTCTAAAGAATTTAATTATTTTCTAAATTTTCCATATAAAATTCTATGAAAACAATTTATTTATTATCGAAAATTTTAATAAAATTTCTCGAAAGAATTGGACTAGTTTTTTAAATAGAATTTTGTAAAAATACTTTTCATAAATTGCAAAATCGTTAAGAGGAAATAAATTTATTTTTAAAATATCTGTAAATTCTTTATAAGGATTAAATTATTTTTAGTAGAATTTGAATTGATTCCTTGAAAGGATTTAATTATTTTCAAATATGTTCATAAAATTCTATCAAAACAATTTGTTTTATTCTCAGAAATTTTAATAAAATTGCATCAAAACAATTTGTTTTATTGTCAGAAATTTTAATAAAATTCTACATGAAAATTAAATTATTTTTAATGGAATTTTAGTGGATTTCGTAAAAGAATTGAATTAGATTCAAAAGTTTTCATAAAATTCTATCAAAACAATTCGATTATTTTTAGAATCTTTATTAAAATTCTTAGCTCGATTTGAATTATTTTTATAAATTGTAAAACTCACCGCAAAAAACTAATTATTTTCTTAAATAATGAAAATCTTTGGAATTTAATTATTAAAAATTAAATTTTAATTTTAATTATAATAACATTCTTGGTAGAAATTTTAGTTTCATGGAAAATAAAATTCTTTAGAGAAAGTAAGTTATTTATTTATTTGGAATATTAACAGGTCAAGCTCTCGTTAATTATTTAAAAATTTTTGAAAAAAATTCTTAATAGGAATTCAATTATTTTCAGTAGAACTTTAATTGCATTTCTTTAGTTTAATTGCACTTTGAAAAATTTTCTTA
Source organism: Leptopilina myrica (nomen nudum) (assembly GCA_032872475.1). Classification (NCBI taxonomy): domain Eukaryota; kingdom Metazoa; phylum Arthropoda; class Insecta; order Hymenoptera; family Figitidae; genus Leptopilina; species Leptopilina myrica (nomen nudum). Next base: position 36,281,232 of record CM065461.1, read on the forward strand.
AAATTCCTTAAAAATATATCAATGATTTTCAAAAATTTCAATTTTTAAAGAATGAAATTGATTTATAAACATGTGAATTTTAGAAATATTTTAGATGATCATTTTTTTATTAAAAACGTTCTCAAGAAACTGTATTAAAAATTATTAAAACTAATTGATGTAGACGGGAATTTTTTGGTTAAAAATTTCAGAAAATAATTGAATTGACACATTGAGAATAATTTTGGTGAAGTTACTATAGTAGAAATTTTGATAATTTATTGAATTTCAAAAGATTTGAAATTTTTAAAAGTCTTTATTTCTGTGGAAAAATTATAATGATGGTAGAATATTTATTTTTAAGAATATATTGCTATATGAATAATTAAAATTAAAGGTATTGAAAAATAAATGTTATAAATCATTTTTTAAAATCTAAAGATAATTTTTTGTGAATCTAATTTTTTTTAGAGTAAATTAGAATATTCTTTAGCGTTTAGGAAAATAGCCAAAATTCTGTCTGTAGATCAGGAAATTTTTGTGGCAACCCTTAATATTATTAATAATTTCTTTTTGTAGAGATGCAATTTTTTGTTAAGTGTTCATTGAGACAATCGATATACATGAATTTCCAATTTTCAGCCAAAAATAGAATTACCAGAATATGGAAGTGACGATGAATGTTCTACGAAACCGGATATCAATACCTTGCCGGGAGGATTTCTCAGTTTGGATGGCGGAATGGAAGTTTTGCCATCCTATCCAACTTCGTATTCAGGTATATAATTTGCAAAAAAGTTGTTTCAAAAGGGGTTTTAAATATTCACGTATATATTCTGAAGAATATGATAAAGAAGGGTTATAATTTATTTTTAGGGAGCGGAATTGAGGGTGGAATGCCGGGACCTTCACACGGGAACAGCGAGTTAAACCAGGATCAGCAGGGTGAGTAAAAAATTATTTGCAATAAAAATAATTTTGGTAGTGCGAGCACCATTACAAACAGCAACAACCTAGCCCATTACATCACAAGTAAGAAAATGTGAGTAGAGTGAAGGAAGGAGGAAGGAATCTTGACGGTTTGAAATGGTAAGCTCGTGTGTAGCTCGGTAGGCCTTGTTTGGTAGGCGGTAGGAGAACAATATGACACTCGGAGGCATCGAAACGGGCACATTTTTTGGTCCGCAGAGTGCAGTTTACGGCTAATAATCACACAGCTGTGGTGTATGAACGATAACCGGCCGGTTTTTTTTTTAAACCAGAAAAGAAAATATTTTTTTTATAAACCACAATAATTTGTGGTTGTATTTTTCAATTTCATGTCCCTTGGCTTTATCATTTCTTTTCATTTTGTATTTTTATAAAGAAAAACTACATTATTACCATTCGTTCATCACGCTCAATGCTAATGAATTATCTCTATCTCTCGCTTTTACAAATCAATAACATCAAAATCATTTTTGTTTTCCTTGTCTCTCTCTCTCTATCTCTTTCCATTCGCATTTTACGCTTTTTGTTTATGTTCCTAACTTTGTACATGTTTTTATGCTTGAAGAGGAGAAAAGCTCTTTTTATCATTTTCAAGTTTGTCTAAAAAATTAATTTTGGCAAAATTATTTCCATATTCGATTAGATTAAAGATTACTAACTGTTATAGAAAATTACTAATAAAATTAGAATTAAAAATCATTATTCTCTTAAATATGAATAAAACAGATTTTCTCTTTTTAAATTTTCTAAAATTAAAATTAAAAAATAAAAAATTTTTTAATTAATACAAAGTTGAAAACTTAAACTACTGAAGACTTAAGGAAAGAAAAATTTACTGAGAGAATAAAATTAACTAATTGAAGAATATTTTCAAAATTTATTACCATTTCTTGTTTGTAAATAATAGAAAAAGAGATTAAGATTAAAATCAAAATTAAATTTAGACAGACGAGATGTTTAATATTTCATTAGCATTGTGGACATGTTTCGTCTTTATCGACACTTCATACACACAGTCATTCATTAGAAGTTTATCAAGTTTGCACTTTATGCAATTTCGTTTTAAAATAAAGTGCATTGTTTTACTGTCTTTTGAAATAGTTTTGTTTCAATTATTATCGAGCGGTTTTCATTTTTATTTTATGTTAATAATCCTTGCATTATTATTTTTATTTATCAAAAAAAAAATTTTTTCGTGTAAATTTTATTTCCGATTATTAACAATTAAGTTTAGATACTGTAGTGCTCGTTTATTAGATTTCACTTTTCACTAAATTCACCTCAAGTTCCTTTAGAGAAATCAAAACACCCTTTCGAACATTTTTTTCTTTTTTTTTAATACTTAACTTGGCAGTACGTAACAGTTTATTTTTTAAAAATCTTTTATGTATTTTAAATATTTGAATTTTATTTCTAGATAAAATTTATTTTAATCACATTAATGATGATTCTGATAAAAGAAAAATAATACTAATAATAATAATAATAATAATAATAATAATAATAATAATAATAATAATAATAATAATAATAACAATAAATTATATTCTTAGTTTTATTTATTTAAATTATTGACTATTCTATTAATTATTGATAATATTTTATCTCTTAATTTATTTATTGAAATTATATTGACTTAATATTGAGTTATTAACTTTATTATCAACAAATATAAAAAAATATAAAATAAAAATATTTTTTACTTAGTTTAAAAGTATTTAGACTCTTACACTCTGCCACAGTCAAAGTATATTAGAAAAATCTAGAATCTTTTAGAATTTCAGTGCAAATTGCAATCTTTAGATCATGCAAAAAAATAAAAAATGCACAGACAGCAATGTTTTGCAGGGTGACCACAGGTCGGAAGTAAAAATCCAAATGATTTTTTCTTTAAAATTATTCGGTTCATTCTTAGAGAAAATTTTTTCTAAATTAAATTTGTCTTAGACATTTTCGTAATTTTTATCAAAGTAAAAACTCACTTGTTTGTAGAATAATCGTAGGAAAAAGAAATTAATAGTAAAACTTTTAAAAAAACTGGATAAAAACAAGTACGTTTAGAAAAAAAATTGTTTTCAGAAGGAAAAGGAATATTTTTTTTTATAAATTCATTAATTCATAAACTAATTAATAATTAATAAATTCATAACAATATTTTTGGAATATGTTAAATTGTATTTAATTATAATCAAATATTATTGAATTTTTAATTAAGAAATTAAATATTTAGGTATAGTTAAATATAATTGAATTATAAATTCAAAATATAAATGCTCTCTGATAACTTTTTGCTTGAGGGTCACAAACTATTTGCCTAAAGTTCATAATTTAAATTATTTAAATTAAAATCCAATATTCCACAAGTTTTTGGAGAATTTATAAAGATTACAAAATTCAAGAAACACAGAATCTCAGTCTATTTATTTAAGGAAAGAAAATTATTTAGAAAAATAATTCTCAAAAGGGGAAATAATAAATAGTTTAGATAAATTCATGACAAAAATTTTAGATTCAGGGAAAAATGAACCTCTGGCCACCCTGGTGTTCGATATTCAGGGTTCCTGCATATTTTTTAAACAGCTGTCTTGAAATTTTCAATTGCCAATTTTCTCAGGAATAAAAAAAAACAGCTTCTCGTGTGGAGAAACAAATTTCTCATGTAAAATGTAATATTTGTAACAGAAAATGTTCACATTTTTCTATTTTATAAAAAAGAATTGAAAATATTGTTTCTGTAATCTGCAAAACTTTTGACTCCAATTTTAATAAAAAAATTAAAAGTAAAGAAATGTCTTTTTAATATAAAAAGTTTTAAAAGTATAAAAAAAGGAACTTGAATAATTAAAGAAAATGAACATACTTAGTCAATTTTTTCTTAAGCTTGAATGATAATTAGGGAAAATAATTCAGAATCGCGATTGTTTTCGTAAATAAATAAGAAAATTTTTATTGAAAGAATGCTATTATTTTTAGTAAATATTAATAAAATTCTTTATAAGAATAGAATTATTTTCAATATCTCAATTAAACAATTTTTTTAATTTTTCAAATTTTACGAAACTGAATCTTAAATAAGTGGAATTCAGAAATAATTTAAATGAGCTTTTATTCATTGAATAAATAATTGAATTATTATAAATTATTTGATAAAAAAATTATTGAATAATTGAATTATTATGAATTTTTTGGGAAAAAATTCTAACAAAAATTTTGGTTTAGAGAGGAATTTTAATTTAAAAATGCATAAAACTTTGTCATTTTTAATTCGTCAAATGGAGTTATATGGTTTGCAGATTCAGGTGACAATGTGTAGTGGAATAAAATTTGCAATAGAAAATATGCAGTAGAAAATGTGTAAAATAAAAATACGCAGTATAAAATATGTAATATAAAATGCAGATTATAAAATACAGAATATAAAATACAGAGTATAAAATATGTAATATAAAATAAGCACTCTGTTAGAAAAATCTGTAGTAAATTTAACAAATTTTATTTATGAAGCAATTATACGCAAAGTATTGAAATTCAGTATACGTTTTTATTAGAATTAATATACATTTACATTAAATTTAATATGTACATTTTTATTTAGATTAATATACATTTATATTAAAAACAAGGAAATACAAAATATTTTTAATTTATTGTAAATATTAATTTTATATTAATTCAAATATTAATGTAAATTATTAATTTTAATAACAATATATACTAGATTTGAGTGCTTTTGCTTCACATTGAATATATTAAATTTTATATAGATTTTTCGAACAGTGCTCTCTAAATTTGAATTAGTAGATTTCTACTAATAAATAGTAAAATTTTACTAAGTTTTCAGTTGCTTTCATAAACGACTTTTCTTCATTTTAGTTACTAGAATATTGAAAATTGTTTGGTAAAATTCCACTAATTTTTTTTTAGTAGAATTTCGCTAATTAAAAGTTACTTACTAAATGAGTTTGTGAAAATGTTTTATGGATTATGACAATTTTACTAATTTGTAAAATTCTACTAAGAAATTAGAAATTAATTAATTAAGTCTAATTCTAATTAATTAATTCTACTTCGAATTAATTAATTCTACTTAGAATTAATTATTAATTAAATCTACTTAGAAATTAATTATTAAATAATTCTACTTAGAAATTAATTGTTACTTAGAAATTAGTAAAGCTCTACTGACAATTAGTAAAATTTTACTGTTGGTAAACTTTTCCTAATTTTAATCAGTAACTTTCTATATTAATTCAGATCTAGAGAGTGCAGTATAAAATATGTAACATAAAATTTGAAATAGAAAGAACGCTGTATTAAATTTTTTATTAGAAAAAATGCAGTCCAAAAATTTGCAATGGAAAATATTCAGTGTAATATAGAAAAATTTGCAATAAAAAATATCTAATGTATAAATTTGCAGACTAAAACTCTGAGCAGTATAAAGTATATGAAATAAAAAGAATAAAATTGATGAGTAGAAAAGAATCAAGACAGTGGGGAGAATATGTAAATAAAATGGTGTGCAGTAACCCTGTCATTGCTACTAGAGTCGTTTTGCTGGTTGTTGCTGTCCTTGTGGTGGGTGATTAAAAAAAGAAAAAGAAAAAAAAAAAAAAAAGAGAGAAAGAGAGTGTGTGGTGCTATGCTGTGGTAAACGTGCTATGTGGGCTGCTACCGGTTAGAGCAAGTTGTGTGTGTGTTGCAGCTGACCTGCGTAAACTGCACTCGCTGGACCCGCGCCCCTGTCCTGTGTGCAACCGCATGTACAGTAACTTGTCCAACCTGCGGCAGCACATGCGCCTCATCCACAACCCTCAGAGTGTCACTTGCCCTCTCTGTAACAAGCCGTTCAAGACCAAACTCTACCTCAAGCGTCATCTGGTCAGCTTCCACGAGTTGAGCGTCGCCGATCGTCAAAGGCAAGAGGAAATTTATCATCACCAACAAGTTAAGGTTGAGGCGGCAGCGGCAACTGTGGCACAACGGCAAGCACCATCGTCTCAGGCACAAGTTCAGGCTCAGGGTGGTCAGGCAGTTTTAGGAACAACAGGATGTGCTGCTGGTGGTGGTAGTGGTGGTGGTAATGGTCCAGCAGGAGGCGGAGGAGGATTAACATCAGGAGCACCACCTGCTGCTGGTAACGGAGGTGGAACTCAACAAACAGAAAAAGTTACACCTACCGATGACAATAGTGCAACCAGCACCACCTGTAAAATTGTCGAGAGTAAATCATCGCGACCTTTTCCAGGAGAGGTCGACGACGATAGCTACTCGATGGAATCAGTCGCTCAAATAAGTGATACGAAAAATTTCGTTGCTGGTGTTCTTCAACAGTTTAACACCACATTTCACTAGAATTCTTTAACAAATTTTTCTTCTTTTTTTTTTTTTACATAGAGACATTTTTTTCTAATTTCTCTCGTGAAAAAAAAACACACAACACTCCCCAGTATCATTTTTGTGATAATAGTTCGCCCAAGGCGAGATTTATTGTTAATTTTAGAAAGAAGCAAACAAACAAAAAAAAATTGATTACAAAATAGGAAACGTATTAAAGAAACTGAAATTTGTATTTTTGAAAAGAGAAAAAATACAAGTTTCTTTCGAATTAAGTGAACAAAAAAAAAAAAAAATAGGTGTAGATTTGACGGAAAAAAAAGAAAAGGTGTTTCTTTTTTTTGCGAAAAAATAAGGCTGATATTTAAAAAAAAATCCTTTTTATATAGAAAAGGGAGAGAAAACTAAAAAGTTGATTTGAAGACTCGAAATTTGTAGGGAGAATTTTTTCTTTCGTAAGGGGGGTAAAATAAGAGGAGGAAACGTTTTGATTTTAGGGTAGGAATTATTTTTTTATTCTTTAAAGCAGCGGAATTTTTTTCGCTGTATTTTCTTGTATATAGAGAGTATTACGTATATTTCCCGTGCCTGTTCAATTTCAAGACGCAGAGTTCTACGACAAACGATATCCGGTTGATATCTTTCCCTAAGAAATAAATAGCATACTTTTGGTAAACAATAATACCGACTCAAGTTTTTTTTTATTCTTTTTAAAAGCAGTGTTCGTCTCTTTAATGAATTTCGTGTTTACATTTTGTAAATTTTTATTCATTCAAATTTTAAGCAATCAATTTTATATTTACTGATATAAAAATTATAACTTTTAATTTATTTTAATACATTTTTTATTTAAAGTTTTTTAAATAAATCTTCAGGGTGGCCACATGTTAGTAAAGACGAAAGTCTTATCAGCAAAGTCAGGAAAACGACAGAAAAAGATCTTTTTCAGGGAAATTAAGAAAATTGAAATTTTGTAAAGTTTAATTGAAAATAATTTAATTTAAAAAAAAATTTTTTTCCAATTTTTGAAAATCAACTTTTGAAGAAGATTAATTGCAAATTTTTTAAATAATATTTAAATTAACAAAAATGTAAAGAAAAAATCTTTAAATGTAAATTTAAAAATGAAAATAATTAAAAATTAACTTCCAATTTTTTCTAATTCAATATAATTGAATTCTTGCAAAAAATTTTATCGAAAATTTTGAAAATAATTGAATTCCTTCGAAGAATTTTGTTATTTATAAAAATAATTGAATTTCTCTAAAGAATTTTATTATTGAGGAAAATAATCGAATTCAAAGAATAATTGAAATTAAGCATTTGAGTTTTGAATTTTTTTAAAATTTATAGAACATTTATAGAACTAATTAAATTCTTCTCGGAAGATAAAATTATATTCTTTTAAACAATTTAATGAAAGCTTTTGTAAATAATTAAATTCTTTTGAAGAATTTAAAAACTTTTTTTAAAAATATTAAATTTATAATTTTTAATTGAATTTCTTTAAAAATTTTATTATTTATATTCACTTTTAAAAAAAATTCAATTATTTTCAAAAGATTTTACCAAATTTCAATTGTTTGAAAATTTTTCAATTGAATATACAATTAAAAAACGAATATCTTTTAAAAATTATGTTTAAATATTCAAAAAAATTAAATGTAAGAATTTCTTTATTATTTAAAAAAAAATTTTTAGCTTAATAATTTTTAGAAAACTTGGACAATTACTATTAAAAAAAATTGAGTTTCTGTATTTAAATAATTGAATTCTGTAAGAAATTTTGGAAACTTATTCAAAATATATATTTAATTTAAGGATCAAGTTTTTAGTTAAAAACTGAAGGAAATATTTTAATTCAGGAATGATTATAATTGTAAATATAAAAAATTATTAAAATTTATATTCTCCAAATCTGAATTAGTAAAAATGTTTACTGATTCGAATTAGTGACAGAATTTTTGCTTTTAAATTAGTAAAGTTCACTAATAAATTAGTAGAAATTACTATTTATTCGGTCAACTTTACTAATTCAAAAGCAAAAAGTCAGTCACTAATTCAAATTAGTAAATATTTTTACTAATTAAAATTTAGAGAGTAAATTTTACTCATTTTTCGTAAACTTTTATATTTTCCTGTATACGAACAATTTTGTCAGGGAAAATAATTTTAATTTTAGGGAGCTCGATAAACTGAAACCTGTGAACACCCTGAATTTTATTATTTATTTTTTATTAAAATTTTCTTTACTAATGAACAAGTTTTTGGATTTTCGGCCTAAACCATGAAAGGAGTGAATTTTCTTTATGTAAAAAGAATAATGTCAAAGAATTTATTTTGAAAAAGAAATATTTGTTTTTCCTTTTCTTTTCGGTAAATTTTTCTCTCTCATGGGGAAGAAAGGGGAATTTTTTTCACTTTTTTTTTATATTCTTGTGAATAAAAAGAATCTTGCCAATGATGGAACTCTGCGTCGGGGAAAAAAAATGAACATTGGGAGTTTTAAAAAACGAAGGTGGATCGGCCACCCCACCTCGTACTGAAATACTTCTGCAGCCGGATAAACTTGTTATTTTATTTGATGCTATACAGTGTTACACAGACTACAGATATTTACAACAATATTATATTCTTACAGAGAATTATATTTACTTTTTACAATTGCAGCGCAATGTGCATTGAAATAGCTCATACATGATATATTTTTCACGTGCATACATTGCAAAAAAAAAATAAAAAAAAAAATATACAGCCAATCGACAGCTCAACAGAGTGATAATATTTATTATTAACAGTTATTGACAAACCGTGATTGCAAAAATTGCAGCAAGATTGAATGAACGTTATTATAATAAGAAAAATGGGCTGAATTTTTCACTGTTTATTGCTCTTTCTTTGGCTTACAATTTCAATATTACAAAAATGTTGAAAAAAGAAAATGAGAAAAGAGGGGAAAAAGGAAATAAAATAAAAAAAAGAAAATGTAAGAAAAAAATAAAATGAATGAAAAGAAAAGAAAAGCAAAACTAAAATAAATAGAAATGAAGGAAAAGAAAAAAGAAAATAAATTGAAAAAAAAGAAAATAAAAAATAGAAACAAAAAAAATCGAAAAGAGAAGAGATTAAAATTTCTTTTATTTCTTATGTAAGGAGAATTTATTTACGGTTTTTCAAAATTTTTCAAATTACAAAATAAATTGCAATTTAGAGAAAATTTATTTTTCTATACACAGAGAGAGAATAAATATTCAATTTTGTAGAAGTATTTAAAAATCTGGGAAAAACGCCAAAAAGCGAAATTTTGTTAAAAAAAATACCAAAAAAGAGAAAAACTTCTCTGAAATTTAGTAGTTTTTTTAAATAATAAATATTAAAAATATTAATTAAATTGGAATATAAATTTACTAAAATTCATAAAAGTTCTTTAAAATTCAGTATTTTTTATACAAAAATTTCTCTTTTGTTGTATTTTTTCCAATTTCGTTAAATACTTTTAGAAAATTTAATAATAATTATTCTCTGTTCGTAATATTGGAGAAAAAAAATTTTGTTTTTGAAAACATTTTCGGAATTGCTATTCATTTTATTATTTTATATACATTTATTTTCGAGTTGCTTTAATGACAATTTTTTCACAAGACAGAATAAATTTATAGTTATTATTAATTTATTATAAATAATAGTAACATTAATATTAATTATTATTGCAAAGAGTTACAAAAAATAAAAAAGTAGAATTACTTTAAATCGGACATATCCTAATTTGTTAGTTTTAAATAACTAGAAAAATATTGATATAGATGTTAATTCACTGAAAAAACACCGATATTTCATTTTAGAGTGAAAAAGAAAACTTTTTTTAAAGATCATGTATAGAATAACTGGAAACTTTGTCATTATTAGTTCAAATGAAATGATTCTTTTTATTTTAAAACTAAAACAAAAGCTTAACAAGTGTTTAAAAATTAGGACAGAAAAATTGAACAAAATTAGAAAAATGTTGATTTTATAGTTATTTTTCAAGTTTAAATATTAAATCTAATTATCGGCCTCAATTTTAATTGAAATATTTTTTCTGCTAAGGGTTTTAGTGAGTATTTAATTCTACGTCGAAGGAGATTTTTTTAACAGGTTTCGTTAAAAATTAGCCGAGTTATTGCAATTTTTGTTTTGTCCTAATTTTTAATATCGCAAAAAGCACAGGTTAGGGTTAAAAGTCACTTTACAGTTTAAAATTTTTAAAAATTATTGAATTTAGATCAAAAGTGACAAAGTTGAAGTAATTTTAGGCACTAACTGAAAAAAATATTTTTTTTAGCTTTGAAATGAATTTTTTTGGGTTTTTAAGTCCCCAAAAGATTTTGTTTGCGCGAATAAAGAGCAATAAACATTGAATGAAGCCACGCAATTCCATAGCCATAGTACCACACAGTACAACTCAGGATTTTTTATATATTTTACAGAAGACAATAGTTCCATAAAAAAGAAAATAGATAAAAAAATGCGTTTTTAAAGGAAAAAGAAAAAAGAATCGTCTTTTTGTAATCTATTATAGCAAAAAGATTTTTCTTTTCTTTCTTTTTCATTTCAAAAACGTGCCGGTCAAACGAAAAAAAAACAGGCTCCATACCTCACATACAATCAAATTACAAAGCAGATGCAGCTATATATTATTATAATATATTTACAATAAAAAACAGATTTACAATAGTACGAATGTTGCAACAACTGCAACAAAAATTATAAAACAGAAAAATAAGAAAAAAAACGGTTTTTATTATCTGTTACTACGTTGATAAGCAATAGCTCTGTTTTCTTTTTACAAGTTGAAATACTAAAAAAAAATATAAATTTTCAAATGGTTCTTTAAGTTACAATAAACAATAGATGCCCAGCATAACTGATAATTAATATGGAAATAAGGTTAGATTATAAATGTTGCATATCATATTATTATATTGTTATACAACCGCCACACAGTGTTGATGTCAAAAATTAAACTCTGCACTGCACGATTTATCTCATTTTCTCGTTTATTTTTAATTTTTGTTTCAAAGTTTAATTTTTTTCGTAGTTTATCATTTTTTATTTACCATTGACGCATTTTTAGAGAAATTGAGTTAATTTTTCCTGTTTGTATTTCATTGTATTTTAATTCCAATTTTTCGTATTTTATTCTTTTATTTCATTTAGTTTTTAAGTTTATTTTTATTTTATTTTTGATCTATTTTTGATTTATTTTTATTTTATTCTTTTTTGTTTATTTTTTATTTTGTTCATAATTGATTTTCATTTTCTTTATATTTTATTTTTAATTTAATTAAGCAAAGAAGAAGTTTGTAATTGTTTCGTATTTGTTATTCAAATAATGAATATAATTTATTTATTTTTATTAATCTGGAATTAAAATATCTGCCCTCCCCTGGGAATCGAACACGAAACCTTTCGCACTGTAGACTTCAAAACTAACCACTAGGCTAAGATAATTATTTTTCAGTTCATTTTTATTTTTCTTTACTTTTCATGTTCTTTTATTTTTATATTTTTGTTTTATAGAACTATATTTTTTTACGAATCACATCGATGAAGTACACAAACTTTATAATCAAGAATTGAAAAAAAATATTTTTCTGTATAAAAAATTGACCGGAAAAAATTTGTTACAAACTTTTCAAGCAATATTTATCAAAAAATTTGTTGAGAAAAATATTTTTTCCTCTATAAATCATTGATAGTAATCATTGTGAACTTCACTAAAATTAAAAATAATATTTTATCACTAACTAATTGATAAATATTTATTAAATATTTAATTACTTCTTTAGTATTTTAATTAATATTAGATATTAATGAATATTTAATTAGTATTAAATACTAATAATTATTTATTCAGTATTGAAGACTAACAAATATTTAATTAGTCTTGAATATTAATAAATATTTAATTATTATTAAAATATGAGTAATTATTTAATGAATGATAAATATTTAATTTTAATATTACGAAATATTTCATATAAATGTAAAATAACAATTTTTTTCATTTCACTCTCGAGATTCTTGAGATAATCGTTGCAGTTCAAAGTTTAATATCCATACTACATTACCCCCGAGTGACGTGCTACACACGTTACATAATAATAGGCATAATTTGACAGGCTGAACTTCGCTGGGCATTAAACCGGTTACCTAGTTATATCACAAACAGAATACACTCTGTTATTATTAACAATTTCGAGTTCCGATCAACATCCAAGATTATTAAACCGTTCAAAATAATATATAATACCAAAACAAAAAAAAAGCAAGAGAAGAAAAAAATACAAAAATTTTTTAATTCCAAAAAGAAAAAATCAAGAAAACAAATTAAAAACAAAAAAAATTTTTTTTTAAAGCAAATGAAAAGCACGTCCGATATATAAAAGAAAAACGAACAAATTTTACAAATTCAATCTCTGAAACAATGTACATCTCTCAAAAAAACAAAATAATTTTGGTTCACTATAAAATAAGTATTTAAAAATTTTACAATTCTTATCTAATATATCGAGTTGATAATCAAGGATTCAAATCAATAATTGACCCAATAAAATATAGGATTAGGTATCACAATTTTAGTTAGTTAAAAGCACACAGCACTAAATTTTCAATATATAATAAATTTTTCCTTTTTTATTTAATTATTATTGGTAGAGAAAAATGTAGCTTTCTTTTTTTTTTTTTAGTGTTAAGGAAAAATTAATGAATTATATTCTCTGTCGAGTTTAATATATTTTCGAGAGGGGGAGAGAAAATCGTAAAGAAATTTTAGGAATTGAATTGATTATAGGGAAGAAGAAAAAAAATTGTCCAGAGCCAGAAGAAAACAATATTGACATATTTAATCTTCCGTTGTAACAATTATTTCTTGCCACGCAATTAACAGTTTATAAACATAAAAATTTCAAATAGTTGAAAATATAGAGACTATAAACTAAATGAAATGTAAAAATAATTTAACAATTAGTTAAAAATAACTTATTATTGGCAGAAAATAAGAAATCGAATTTGTACTATCAGATTAGTAAGAAAAAACCAGTTTAATAGTATTTTTATTACTATTAAATCAGTAAAAAATAACCACAAGACGAGTGCTTATACAATTTTTACACAATTTATTTTTATCATAAAAATAGTAAAAATTATTAATTTGATGGTAATTTGTACTATAAAATTAGTGAAACTAACTAATTTGATAGAATCTTTAGTAGATTAAAAATAAGTAGTAGAAAAAAATAACTAGTTTAATAGTATTTTTACTATTAATTTAGGTAAAATAACTAATTTAATAGTACTTTCAGTAACAAATTAGCAAAACAAACTAATTAAATAGTATTTTTAGTATAAATTTGGTAAAGATAGTAAAACAAGTATTATACGATTTTTACTATCGAATTAGTAAAAAATATTTAATTAAATTATATTTTTACTATCAAATTAGTAAAAATAACTAATAATTTCTACTCCCAAATTAGCTGTTTTTTAATCAGTGGCCAAATCAAATAATATAATAATACAAAACGTCAGCCCAGATTTTACTACAGTAATTAGTTATTTTTAACTAACTAAATGTTAAATTTAATTCTGAATGAAAAAAGAAAATTTTTATTCTCATAATCTGAATTAGTAAAAAGTTACTAACGATATGACAAACATTAGTTAGCCAAATAATTTAGTAATTATTTTACTAGCAATCGTTGAAACTTTACCAATTGTCAGTAAAATTTTAAAAATTATCAGTAAAACTTCACTAATAATTAGTAGAATTTCAGTAAAAATTAGTTAAAAATGCACTAATTGGTAAAACATCATTAAACATTTGTAGAAAATTTATAAATTAGTGAAATTTCTTTAAAAATTTGTAGAAAACTTATTCATTAGTAGAATTTAGCTGACAGTATAAAATTTACTAATCATTAGAATTTTACTAACAATTAGCAGAAAGTTCATTAATTAGTAGAACATCACTAAAAATTTGAGAAAAATTTACTAATGAGTAGAATTTTTCTAACAATTAATAGAAAGTTAATTAATTCGTAGAACTTTACTAAAAAATTGTGGAAAAATTAACTAATTAGTAGAATTTTACTAACAATTAATATAAAGTTTATTAATTAGTAGAATTTAACTGACAATTTGTAGAAAAGAACTAAAAATTGGTAAAATTTGTTTCTATTTTTTTTAGTAACTAAATTTATTGCGAAGATACTAACTAACTAAATTATTAGTGATATTTTACTAATTCAGATTTAGAAAGTAAACATTCAATTTTAATTTAATTTTGAATCAAGGTCAAAATGACCTAGTGTGTTAACGGAGGGTTAATTATGTTATATCAAACATTTGAAAAAAATGAAATTTAGGAACTAAAACTGTTACAGAAAGACAAAATAAAAAAAATTAATTACCAGAAAATTAATTACAATGAAGAATGAAATGAGAAAAAAATTGAAGAATCAGACAAATCGAAAGATTGAAATTTAACAATTTAGAGAAAAAAAAATGAAGACGGAGAATAAAATCGAATTTTCACCATTCTTTTCTAGCTAGGATTCTCGAGTGCTTTTATTTATATTCTGTAAATATGTAAATTAACACGCATTTGTATCCGAGGGTTTTTGTGACGTCGTGTATACGCGAAAATTTAACTAATATAGGTCTAGATATCGGAATTTTTACCTCTTTAAAACGGAAGACAAGACAAGAAAAAAAAACACAAAGAAGAAAAAAACAAGTAGACGTAATTTCTTGCGTCTTATTCGGACAAGCTAATATATAGTAACTGAATAGGTATTTTTTTAAATTTTGAAAATGAAAAGTGACAAAAAAAAAATAATTATTGATACTTAAGCACTTTTTTTCGCGTAGGGTTTTTGAGTATTTTTTTTTCTTTTTTTTTTAAGTTGCACTTTATAGATTTTTCTTTAATCTAGTCAGTTCTTAGCGAACATATTGTATTCTTAGGTATTTTTAATGAAAAGAAAGAAAACAAAACAGAAGAAAAATTGAATAAAAAAATATGTTTCGTTTTTTTGTGAGTAATCGAGACAAATTGCCAAGTTCATATCAAGCAAGGGTCGTATAGCTTTAGTTAGTGTATTGTGCGTCGGCAATGTTGCTTAAAAACTTTTATTATTATTGTCCGAATAAGCATTTTTATTCGGTCATGTTTAATGAGACTTTAAAAAAATGGTGCCACTTGTCTCACTCATTTTTATGTTAATTACGCAATTTTTCTTTAGACGGTGTAATTTTTTTTCTCCATTCAAATTTTTCATAAATGAATGTTAATTTAGAATATAAAATTAATTAAAAAATTAACTGAATTAAAGTGATTTATACATTGTTTTATTATCAAAAAGTAAAGTAAAGTAAAAGAAATTCATTCATTAATTTCTTTAAATTGATTTAATTACATTAATTTTTAAATAAGATTTTTTTAGTTAGATAATTTAAAAATCTAAAGGGTTTTATAAATAATTGTAAAAATTAATTATCTTAATTTTATCTAATCTAAGATTCAGGTGCAATAATCGACTAGATGACGTAAAAAATTAATTACTTCTTTAATGTAATCCAATTCAATTAAATTTTGAACTGAGTTAAGTTTAAAAAAATTAATTGAATTAAATTATGGAATTAACTTAAGTAATTAATTCAATAGAATTAATTAAAAAAGTTAATTTAATTGAATAAAATTAAAGAGTTAATTGAATTGAATCAAATTGAAGAATTAATTGAATTAAATCAAATTAAACAAAATTAATTGAATCGAAGGAAAAAGTTAAATAAAATAGAAATCGAAGTAAAGAAAAAGTTAGTTCGATTAAATTAAAAAGTTTAGTTAAATTAAATTAAATAAAAAAACTAATTGTATTGATTTACAGTAAAAAATTTATTGAATAGAATTGAATTATAAAAATTAATTAAATTGAATTAAAAGAGAAATTCAATTCAAGTAAATTAAAAAAGTAAAAGTGTAATAAAACAAAAAATAATAAAAACAATTAAATTTGAATACTTTCTAAAAATGTGTTCAAAAATTTTTGAGAAATTTGAACATTGAGAAAAAAAGTAATGGCAATGAAATAGAATTACAAAAAATCGTTTTGTGTGAGTCAAACATTTTTTACGTGGCTTTCAATAATAAATTTTTTTTTCTATCTCCTTTTTGTAAAATTTTAAAATAAGTGAAATTTCCTTTCTATAAAAGACAAATTTACGATTCATATTCTTCACATGCAATTTTTGATACAATTTAAATAGGAATTATTAATTTTGCTCTCTTTTATAAAAAGAAAAAAAAAACAACAACAAAAATTCAAATTGAAACGAAATTTTTGAAAATGTGAATTGTAAATAACCAATAATTTTGAAAAATTTTTAGAAAGTCTTTTCGAGGAGACTGATAATGAGTATATGAATTTCTCGCTTTTAAGTAATCAGTGCTTAATGACTAAGTGAAATTATTTAGTTGAAGCAAGTGCATAACGAGGTTACTAAAAATAATAATTAACTTTAGGATCTTGAGTAATTGTCGAAAATACTACTCATAATAGTATTTAAGTGCGACTGATAGTCAGTGTATATGTGAGTAGGGAAAAACAAAAGATTTAAAAAAGATAAAAAATTTTAATGGTAAATTAAAAGTACATTGAAAATTCGAGTTTTTCATTTTCACGTTAATTTACAAAAAAAAAAAAAAATTTGTTTGCGTGAAAATTAAACTTTGGTTTTCAATGTTTTTCAAATTTTTGACAACAAAAACAGTTAATGATATGCATGAGATTTTAGAAACTTCTCTTTTATCAGCATTAATTCTTTTTGGACAATTTATGAAAATTTTAATTCATCTTTTAGTAGTAAACATTTTTTTTTTTAGAAAAGAACAAATAACGAAAAACTTTTAAAACAAAAGATAAAATAAAATTATTTATGTCATTAACAACAAAACTAAATAAAATATTTGAACAAAAAAAGTTCAAACTGAAAATTTTGTTTTCAAATTTTAATTGAATAATGTTTTAATAAAATTAAAATTTTTGGTTTAAATAAATTTAACATTCGGAATACATTTATTTCAAAATTCAATCAAATTGAAACTAAATTCGGAAATACATTTATGCCAATGCCAATCAATTATTATTTTGAACGAAAATTTAAAAAAACCAATTAAATTGTAAGTAATATGCGACATTAATTTATTTCAATTGATTTTAATTCAAGATTTAAAAAGTTTTTGAAAATTCCAAAAAAAAATTGAAAATAATTTGCAAAATAAACATTTATTTGAATTAATTAAGATTCAATTTTTAAGATTGCATGAAATTGAAAATAAATCCAGAAATAAATTCATTTTAATTAATTATTCAAATTTCTTATAATTTTATAAATTGTCTCAAGAGAATGAGCTTTACATCAAAATCTATGATCGAATATGTAGTGCAATAAGTAAAACATAAAACTTGAATGAAGTTATTGAGGAAAAGCGTAAGAAAGGAAATTGAATTTTTTGAGTACGAAAATTCGTACATGTAATCGGTAATTTTTTGTACTTGGCATACACCACATTTACATGCAGCATGTAAAAATTAATTATAATAATAATTATTCATAAGATGAATACAGCGACCTACGTAGAAACCGATTAGAAATCTCTACATGTAAATTTAATTCATGTTCTGAAATCTAGTGTCACATTTGCTTTCCTCACATTATTATTATTATTATTATTATTATTATTATTATTATTATTATTATTACAATTATTATTAAAATTAATATTATTATTATTATTAATATTAATATTATTTTTTTAATTATATTATCATTATTATTATTATATATGTATATAGTTTATACTATAAAGATTCTGTGATTATATTATCATTGTGATTAGTTTCCATGTAAAACAAACTTGCCAGAAAAAGTAGTTGTTTCTTTAAAAGAAAATGTAGGTATTATTGTTTTTTTAACAATTATTAAAAGTATTAAAAAAATGGTAAAAATTTGAGACTTGTAAAGTACATGAAGATTTTTATTAACATTTTTTACAAAAACGTTTTTGAAGACTTTTCTAATTTTCAAGAAATTGTGAATTTATCTTTATTTATGTACAGTTTTTTTTCGTTTCGTTTAAAAATGTTTTTCTTTTAATTAAAAAAAAAAACTTTTTTAACAAAAATTTTTACTAAAATTGAATTTTTTTTCATATAGTGGAAAAAAAATTTCTATTTAAATTTAATTCACTAGTTAATTAATTTTGTTAATTTTTGAAATATTAATTTATTTTCTTTTTAATAACTTTCGTAATCAGTTGAGTATATATTATTTTTTTTTTAATTTTGTTTAGTTAAGTTTTCTGCTGCACATTTAATTACAATTAAAATAATTAGTTAATTTTTTTTTCGACAATGGATATCAGAACAAAATTAATTTTTGCACTTCCTAAGATAGTTTTCAAGAAACTGAAAATGTGATTCTTAATTTTCTTTCATTTAAATAGTTTTTTATTCAGAATTTATTTTGATAAGTACTTGAAAATATTCAAATACTTCCAAAGTTCGTTCCCTTCTTCTTTTTCTTCTTAAAACATGAAAATAAAAATTCCCAATAAAACAGTGCAATATTTTTGAAACAGTTTTTGAAAACTATCATTAGCAAAAAAAAAAAGCGCAAAAAGTCATATTGTTTAAATAAAAAAAAACAACAAAACTAAAGAATACACAAAAAAAACCGTATTTACATCGGCTTTATCGTTAAAAGTAGACAAAAAAAACCGTTTCTGACACTTTCGATTATTAGTAATAATAATGATATAGGAAACATGAGAAATTTCCTTGTTAAATAAAAAGTGAGACAAAAATCATACTAAAATGATATGATAAAAATTATTTAATAAAAAAAAACTAAAAATTGTTGTTTGATAGTAAAAAAAAATGAAAGAAAAATTTTCGACTAATGGCTATTTTGAGCCAAAGAAAATAAAATGATGTAAATTTCACGGTTGTGTAAGTGTACATATATCGCATTTACGTTTATGTATTGTACGTTTAAGAGGAGAAACGCAGAAAAACTGTAATCCTGTGTTTTTCGACGCGTCATATTTAAATGACGTAATTCTTCTATAATCAGAGCTCGGAAAATTGAAATTCGTAAATATTTGAATATGTGTCATAAAATGAAAGACTTTAATTTTAGATTAAAAATGAAATTTTGAAAAATAAAAAAAAATATAGAAAAAAAGAAAAAGACAAAAGAAAATAAAAAAAGAATAAAAGTGTAAAGTAAAAGAATGATGGGAATTGAATTTATTGAATGCAGTGTTTTTCGAGCTCTGTTTAATCATTATTATCAAGCATTGTCATTATAATTATTGTATTGTCATTATTTAAAGTGCTATCATCTTGCAAAACGTATGTATATTTAAGTCATCTCGTTTCTCATCGTTTATATTGCATAAGTATTACAATGCTATCATATGTATTAGAAATGTTCCTATTTTGCGTTTGTTTTATACTCAAGGTTCTAATAATAAACAACATTTTTTTCGGCTATAGGTGATTTTTCTTATTCCGCATTGCTTCTCTTCTTTGAAATTTTTATTTAGAAATTTTGTTATTTAAAATATTAATTAAAATTTTTTTTTTTTAATATTGTTTGAAGAATATTGTTGGAATGAATTTTTATGACGAGCTATGAAGAAATGAATCTAAAAATAGAAATAGCGAAAGGTTTTAGATATTTCTAATTCTGAATGGTTAAAAATAGTTCATTGTTTGTGAATTTTTGGTGTCTTTTTGCTTTAGCAATTAGAAAAAAAATGACTAATTATAAACAGCTTTTTCTGATTATTAGCAAAAAGTAAGAAATAATTTAATGACTGGAAGAAAATGATAATTGTTATTATATGTGACGCTCTCCAAAGAAAGGTACCTAACAAGCAAACGATTTGTAGGTTATGTGTGTGTTATTTTCACCTTATGTTTCTTTTTATTAATTTAAGACTACAGTCAGTATTTATTGAATATTTTGGTTAAAATTTAGACTTGAATATTAACAATTTTTAATAAAAATTGATTCTTTTTTTTATTTTTCCTCAAAAAATTATAAACATAACCTGAAAATTTTAGCATCATGGATACTTTTCTTCGGAGCGCGTCACAAATATAATAATTATATAAATATATAAAAAGTAATTAAATATAATTAATAGTTAATAATTGAATATAATTATTTTTTTTAAATTGCAATTATTCCCAAATTTTGAATTAAAATTCTTTGAGATTTTAATTATTCTTACAATTTTTTGTTGAAATTATAGAAATAAAAAACAATATTCAAAAGTTCGAATTAAAATTCTTCGATAATTAAATTATTTTAAACATTTTAAATTCAAATTCCTAAAAATTTTATTTTAAAAAATTTTTATAAAATTATTACGATTTTTATTATATAACTATATTTAAAGTTTTAAAAGAATTGGAATTAAATTTTTTGAATAAGTGGAATAAAAATAATAAAATATTCAGAGAATTTGAATTCAAAATCTTGAATTGATTTTTGTAATAATTTAAATTTTAAAAGTTGAAAATAATTGAATTTTGTTATTAAATTTTTTTTTAATTATTGAATTTATGATACACAAATTTTAATTGAATATTTTGTAAATAATTCCATTTCCAAAGAATTTGTCTGTGTAATTTTGAAAATTTAAGTTTTGCATAATTTAAATTTGCAATTTTTACAAGTAATTCAATTTATTTCAAATTTGACTAAAAAAACTTAGAAACTAATTGCATTTTTGTTAGAAATACTTTAAAATTTTGAAAAACAAAATTTGAATTATGTGATCAAAGTTTTAGCAAATAGTTGAATTTTGGAAGAATTGTTCTTAAAATTTTTGATGTAATTGAATTATCCACGAATTTGAATTAAGAATTTTGAAAATAATTAAATTTATGAATAGTTTTAATTGCAATTTTTTAAAATTATTAAAATCTCTCCCAAATTGAAAAAAATTTTAAAGAACTGAATTATTTAGGATTGTCAATTAATTCTTTTTAAATAATAGATTTTCGAAGAATTGTGATTAAAATTCTTGATAAAAATTAATTTTAGATGAAGTTTTTAAATATAAAATTTTGAAAATAATTGAATTTTCGAAGAATTGTAATTGAATTTTAAAATTCTGAAAACAAAATCAATTTTCTAAAGAATTGAAATTAACGATTGAAAATAATTGAATTATCCACAAATTGGAATTAAAACTGTTAAAAATAATTAAATAATTGCATATTTGATAGAATTGCAATAAATTTTTTTTAATTAATTGAATACCTGTAACTTTTTTCGAAGAATTCAATTAAAATTGTATTGAAAATAATAATTCAATTCTTATGTAGAATTTTTTAAAATAAATTAATAGTAAATTTTTTTAAATTATGGAATTATTCTTAAGATATTCCCCTAAATATTAATGAAAGAAGAGTCAAAAATTTTATAAAATAAAATTTTTTTTGTTTCTTTTGCATAAAGAAAAAAGAGTAATAAAAATTTTTAAAAATTGCTTTGCAAAAACAAGGGTTCTATGTATAAACTGCTATTAGAATGGTGTGCGGTAGAAAAAAAAATGTTCTCTTTTCGTTTGAAATTTTTCTCCTTGCGAAATAGAAACTCGACATGAAAAAGGAAATAATAAAAACTTTGGAGTTCGGTTGGTGGAAAATCTAATTAACTGAAAGTACCTACCGCTTTTTCATCTTGTATATGAGAGAAATGGGTTATATATTTTTTTTAATATTTGTTTTTAGGTGCTGCATGTAGAGTATTAAAAAAAATCCAAAACGAAAAAAAAAATGAAAGAAAGGTTATGTTGTATTAAAAGCAGGGGGCGAATCTTTGGATATATGACGTTGTTTCTATATCTACAAACGTGCTTTACGTACATAATATGCTTTTATACAGTGTGAGAACTATTTCGAGTTTAGGTTATAGTATAATACACTCACGTTCTATTCTCCTTTTGTATGGTTTTGAATGAAGAGAAGTGCAAGTGGAGGTAGTGTTAACTAAAATCCAAGGGATGTATTATAAGAACAGAGAAATAGCATCCTTTGCATTCCTAAGATGTTCCGACTTCTCACTCTACTCTAAACTAGATGATGAATTTCACGCTTAGCAAGGGTACTTTGTCCCTTTGTTGACATTAATGTCTCTAATATTTATCTAACGAAGACGTAGAAAATAAATAAATTTTGCTCCAGTTGTACGAAATTTACTATTGTTTCTCATTTTGGGAAAAAAAGAGTTGCAAAATTAGTCGTTTTTGGGGTCTTATTTGCTTTCTAAAGTTACATTTAGTTTTGTTCAATATGATTACTTTTACTTCTTCGAGTTTCCCATCTATGAACGGTCGGTAAAGTAGATCAAATTCATCTTCCCGAAGTTAGCGTCGACGTTGGTAACTAGTTCTTTATTATAAAAATAAAATTTTTCACTCACTTCTAAATTCATTTATTCAAAACTCGAATAATTTTGTTAAATAAATATTTAAATACTTCTTACTTGTTATTCCACGAGAAATAAATTTTAAAAAATTTCAGTTTAATTTTAAAAAAAGCCTTACAAAAATTTTAATGAAACATTCTTTGGAAGAAATCAATTACTTTTATAAACAGTAAAATTTATCGCAGGAATTAAATTATATCAAAAAAATTAAAATACAAATTTGATTCTTTTTATAAATAATATTTTTTGAAAGAATTCAATTATTTTCCATAAAATTTTAATTAAATTTTCTTAATTCAATTATTTAAAATTCAATTAATTAATTTAAAAATTCATTTATTTAAAAAAATAAAAATTTTACCAAATCTTTTAAATAACTTCAATTATTTTCAAACATTTTTATTAAAAATTTGCAAGAATTGAAAAGAATTATTCAAATTATTCAAGAGAATTATTAAAATTATTTACAGAATAATAATATAATTTATGTTTTTCTTTTGGATAAATATTAGTATGTCTAGAAATATTCCTTGATAAATACTCTGTGCGAAATTCAACTGCGAATTGAGTGTGACACATAAATCCGCAACAGACATTTCCTTTCGAACTTGAAAGTTGGAAATTTTATATTCACATTCGTAATTACTTTCTGTGAAGAGCGAAACGAAATTATACTTGTGTGTATTAAAACTTATTTGCTAAATATAATTTACAAAATTTCACCCTGTCGTATACAAAAAGACATGCACTTTAAAATCCAATAATCAAGCTTATTTAAAACTTGAAGTTCTCACTCTCTCTCTCTCCCTCTCTTTATACGATTAGTGTAAATGGCACAAGTATCGATAAAATCCACTCAATGGAAATAAATCGTGGTTTACTATTTTGAAGGAGGAAAAAATATTCCACAATACTGCGGAGTCGTTATTTCCTGTTAAAAGTTGCCAATTTCAAAAGATTGCACCAAAAAAGAATTTTTCAAAAGTGTTTTTGTCAAAAGTAAATTTTAGCAAAATTTTTCAAAAGAATTTCTGTCTGTGACTTTTTTGATTGTGCTTTAGAAAATGAAATCACTATTAATTTTTTTTTGAAGAATATTAACATAAAAACAATTTTTTAAATAATGGATTTTTCAAGAATTATAATTAAGATGTTTGAAATAATTAAATTATCCAGGAATTTTAATTAAAAATTTTGAAAGTAATTAAATTTCTGAAAAATTTTAATTGCAATTTGAAAATAATTTAATTCAAAATTTGAATTAGAACTGTTAAAAATAATTATATTTTTGATAGAATTATTATTAAAAAATTTTTGGAAATAATTGAATTGTCCACGAATTTTATTTAAAAATTTTGAAATTAATTAAATTTCTGAAGAATTTTAATTCCATTTTTTTTTAATAATTGATTTTTGAAGAAATGTGATTAAAATTTTTGAAAAGAATTGAATTTTAGATAAATTTTCACTGCCCATTAAAATTTTTCTATCATTATTTGCAAATAACTAAACTGTCAAAGAATGACGGAATAAATTTTCTGTGTCTCGCGCAGTTCCATTAAACTCGATAAAATATTAAATACACTTGAAAAGTTGTTTGTAGATTTTGTGGTTTCCTGTTGCTTTAAAGTCTTCCCTATCGTAAATACATTCTTTATTTTAATTTTAAAGTGTCTTTGGATATTCTCCAAAGAAGTTTTTCAATCAACCAAGGTGTTTATTTAAAATTCAGATATTTGTAGGTTATATAAGTAAAATTCTACTTTTCGTCAAAATTTAGTGAAAATTCTTCGAAACTCGTAATTTTCTTCATTGCTCAATACAAATGATTTATTTATTCACGTGGGGGGGAAATAATGTTAAAATTTATATATTTATAAAAATATTTTACAATGGAAAAAAATTATTTGATTCAAATTACTTGTTCATTATCAAATAAATATTTACTTGAAACAAATATTTTTTGTTTGAATCACTTAAGTAGTATTTCGGTATTTGAAGCAAATAATCTTTAATTGACTCGAATAAAAATTACCAAAATAAATAAATTAATTAAATACCTAAATATTTAATTGATCCTAATAGTTAAATAATAATCGGTTATTTGAATCAAATACATTTTTTTTCAGGGCAGTTAGAGAAACTTATTTATTTATTGACCAAAACCAAAGTAAAAATTAATATTTATAAAATTATTATATAATTAGAGAAAAGCTGATTAGTTAATTTTTTTTTAAATTTATACGGTTTTATTTACTACTAAAAATATAATAATGCATTATGTAAATGGATTTCAATATCAATATTATTAATTGTAATTGGCACACTGACAAAAGAAGGACAATAATGATCTGTAAACTATTTCAATTTCAACCAGAAATAGCTAACAATATTCTCTCAAATAACTTTCAATGGAATGTATACAACAATAGAGACTTTGATGATACGGAAATTATGAGGATATTAAACGTAATTATTTGGAAACTAATATCATACTTGTTTACTTATGACGTACGTATATTGTATCCTAAAAGCTTGCCTAAGTCGGTACTTCAGGTTAAAATATTATTTAACATTAAATTCAGGTCGTAAAGTGTCGTCGCTAATACATGTTTATCATCAACGATAAATAATATTAATGAGGAGCAAATATTTTTCAACACCAACTGACATTTTATAATCGATTTATTAATTAATTTTACTTGCTTGCTATTCAGCTTTCTCTTAACAATGGAATAACTTTTGCTAATTAAATTTATTTCATTAAAAATATAATTATGTTTCATTAAAAACTTGAATATTGAAGGTTAAATTAAAATTATAAGTTTTAGTTTAAAGTAATAATTAAGTTTAATTCACATTAAATAATTAATTAAGAATTAATTAACTAAAATTTTAATTTTTCATTTAGGAAACAATATATTCAAGATTTAATTATGTTTTTAATATTAAAAATAATTAATTTATTACGGAAAAAAAGAAGTTCCAAACTTGAAAATTTGTACTTCTTTTTTTTGAAAGTTAAATAGAAAAAGTAATAATTTATCTATTTTGGAAAAAAGGAAGTAGAAAATTAGAAAATTTTGTACTTCTTCTGTTTGAAAAGTTAAGACGTAGAATAATTCATAAATATTTAGTTAACCCGCCCGCTCGTCCGTCTGTAGTATTCTAGACCCTTTTATCCAGAAAACCTTTTAGTGAACAATTTTTATTGCATTGTAAAACATTTTTTGGGTATTGTATCTCCTAATATCTTTGTAAACTATTTTTTTTTATTAGGGATCAATAATTTTTAAATTATTGTTTTGTAAAAACATAAAAATTTTTATGGCAAAAAAATGATGCATTCACCTATAAAGTGAGATTAAAAATTTACTAAAATGTCGAGCGAGCGCAGCCTTGTGTGGTATCACGTCCTGAATATCGTAATTGTACGATAAATATTTCCTGATGCATCACTAGACGAATAATGTGGGACAGTTTTGATGTTTAGTTCCTCAAGTCTGTTAATTTTTGTGTTAATTTTTAAACCTTGTGCGACACCTACAAATATTTTTATTTTTTTTTTAACTTTTACAAACTACTTTAAAGAAAGTTTCTATGTCCCCCTGAAGAAAAGAACCTAAAAAGAATAAAATTGTAGGTTATTTTTAAATTTTCAAACTTAAAAATATCATAAACGTAATCTATAATTTGTTTGCCCCTTAGGACCCTTTCTACAAAGCGTGCTACACATTTTTTATTATACGTAAAGATCTGTAAATTTACTTTAAGTTTGTAAAAGTCTTTTTCTTAAAAAAAAAGTTCCGTAAAGTCTGTAATTTGATAAAAAAGGATAAACATTTGGTAAATTGTACGATATAATTTGGAGAACTTTGAAAAAATGAATTATAAATTATTGCATTTTTTAAATTATTTTCAAAAATAATAAAATTCTTCACCAAAATTCAATTATTTTGAAAACTTTTAATAAAATTCTTCAATTATTTATTAATTTTATATAAGTCTCATCTGAATAATTTAATTGTTTTCATAAATAAAAAAAATTTGCAGAGATTTAAATATATTCGTTAAAAAAATTCTTTTTTAGGAATTAATTTATTTTTATTTGTAATAAAATTATGCAGAATTTCAATTATATTTTTAATAAAATTTTTATGTAATTCTTCAGAAAGTGTAATTACACTTTCTGTTTTCTATTCTTTCTTTCAACTTTTGACAAAGTTTTTTTGAATATTATTTACATTATTTAAAGGTTTTATTTCTCATATTGTAGAATTATTTCCGAATATTTGAATATTCGTAAAATTGAATCTTGTGAACAGATGAATTTGAAAATTGTCAAAGAATTTTTTTTTGAAAATTGTCAAAAGTAATTGATTTAAAGAAGAATTCTAGTGAAAACTTCATGAACATGCCACTGTTAACTTGAAAGTATCAAATGGCAACGAATTGATACCAAAAATTTTGGAACAAATAAAAAATTTATCTAGATTTTTGGCTTCAATTTGATGCACTTTATTATCAATTTGATACTTTCAAGAAAACTGTGTGTCAATTAAATTTAGATATAATGAAAGTAAATTTAAAAATGTTGAAGTAAAAATATTTTTATAATTTAAAATAATGATTTTGTCACTGGGCCATCTTTAATTATTATGAAACACTTCGATTTGGAGTGATTAATATCTTTGTTTTATAGTTTTGAAAAGAAATTAATTTATGGTTTTAAGTTCTTTTATTTATGTTCCTTATGTATACATCAGGTCCCTGAAGTTGCCATCGATGCTCAGCATCGAAAAATATTTGTTGTACAAAACCAAAAACATCAATCAATTTTTTCCAAAGTTTTAAGTTAAGAAAATACTATTAGCTTTTTTACTTCTTAAGTGAATGAAAGGAGTAAAATTAGTTAGAATTTTTTTACTAAAAATAAGGAAGTATACTTTTCGATGCTGAACATCGATGCCAACTTTAGGAACTTTATGCATCTAATTTTTATGTTCTTTTATTTTGGACTTTTAACTCGAACTGTGCTTAAATTTTTGCTTGTAATTGATCCTTAATTTTTTATATTTGGTCTGTAGTTTCTTAATTTGAATCAGTGGGAATTAATGAATTAGTGAATTCACTGGGAAACGGTTATTAGTATACCACTTTCATTGGTAATCAGTTAAAATTCACTATAGGGGTACCTAGTGAAAATGGTATATTTATAACTGTTTTACAGTGAATTCCTCTGATTGAAACTTAGAGAGTAAAGTCCATTTTTAAAGTACCCTGGGCTAGGTGAATGAACCGATATTTAAAGGAATTAATTAAGTAATATTCTTCCACCTGGAGAAAAGATTAGCTTAGAATTTATCCAAGATTAAAAAAGAAAAGAAAAAATTTAGAGATGGACGATGGCGGTGGTTTAAAAACGATGGTGATGTGACGACGTCGATGGGACTAATTGAGATTTTGGTCCGGTGGTGTGTTGCAGCCGAGATCGTGCTTGGAGACGAGGACGTGATAGGAGATGAGGACGTGATAGGAGACGAGGCAGTAGCAACAGATTCCGGAACATCATCATCAACGATGCTTGCATTTGGAAGCAGTTCAGCAACAACTGGAAGTGCTGCCTGTGAAATTGCAGGTGGTACCTGTTGGGACTCACCTCGTGTATGTCCCGTTTGCCCTCGGATCTACAGCAACAACAGTAACCTGCGTCGTCATGTCAGATCGGCCCATCCCACCGCCACCGATCTTCTCGAAATTACCTCACTTCAAAGAAAACCCACAGGACTACCACCACCACCACCACTTAAATTAATGTCAATCGATTCACAAATTCAAAGGCCAACAACTTTTACTAATCAATCGACATTCAATATTGACGATTATGGAGATACAATTCCACATGATTCACTCAATACACATTCCAATAATGCGTCCGTGAAATGTGAGAACGTTCAGATTCAACGTTCTGATATTGAATCCTATAGTGTCGGTTATGATCCTACTTAATTGAAATTTAAATTGATTTCTGAAGCAATTGTCTCGTTTGCAATTCACTATTGAAGAGTAAAAAAAAAAAGAAAATCCCAAAGTAAAAAAATAAAAATTGTTAAAATTTATTAAAGATTAGACCCTGAAGAATTCTTTTTTAGCTGATTCCATTTTTTTTCGTAACTTGATTCAGAGGATGAAAATTGGAGAAATTAAGAAACTTTTTCAACTCTATTATTCTTTTTATTCGAAAGAAAAAAATTATACGCTTTTGATAAATACAAAGTTTGGTAATGAAGTAGCAAACATGGAATTAGTTTTGAAAGAAAGAGCCTAATAAAAATTAAACGAATCATTGTCTCGATTCAATGGATAGGAAAACCTTTTTCCTTCATTTTTTTGCCTTTCTTCTTTTTTTTATAATGCGATACAATTAAGGCATTGTGTTTAACAAAAAGTACCTTTTAATTCTCGGTTATTTATTATTACGTTTCATTGTCCTCTTAATGACCATGAAATAAAATTTTTTTTCTACCTCAACTCTTGTAGTGCTTTAAAGCGATAAATATTTCACCGGATAAAAATCGACATTTGCTTCAGTATATCTTGATAAATCCCTGTATATTCGTAACATGTATAGAATAAATTTTACCAGCAAAATAGATAGTAAAAGAGGCAACCATTCTTTCTCGATATATTCATTAATTTAACTTTGAACGCGAATTTCATTTATTTTTGTGACCAAACAGTATTTTACTTATTGGAAAATAGTTATATATGAAGGAATTCTTTTGTTTTTCATAAGACTATAAATAAATAAAATTACCGGAGCGAAAGAAAGAGAAATTATTTTCTTCTATACTTAAAAATGTGCAATTAAATGTTTAAATAAATGTGACGACGCGCATTGAAGAAAGGAGCCTAAATGGCAATTAAATTCTAGGTTGTTTTAATAGATTTTATTACTTAATTTTCGAAAATGGAAAATTTAATTTGGAAAATAAAAAATGTTTATCGAAGCTCAATGTAATGAAAATAGCAACAATTAAAATAGAATTTTCAATTAAATAAAAATGAGGATAAAGTTATTGCAGACATAACCTAAAATTTGTTGCTGATTAGTTGCCCTTCTTTAGAATTCGTCGCATGTGTCTGATTGTAAAAACTTTTGTTATTATTTAGATTTGATTATTAATAAGATTAATTTATATGTATTAAAAAAATTCTATAGAGTTTTACTAGAATGATTCCACATAAAATCTAGTGTATGTCTCATAGATTTTCATTAAAACAATTCGATAGTATTTTTTTCTGAATTTTTACAACTATTAGGTAGAAATTTACACACTTGTATTATATACTTAATTAATATTAATAATTAATAATATTAATTAATTAGTAAGGATATATTAGTTGTAATTTAAAAAATGAACATATAACATTGAAATAATGATTAAAAAATTTTTTTTGAATTTCGCGCCATTACAGTTCTTTAAATCGCCGCCTAGATGTAATGAAAATTCTCTCACAAACAAAATGAAGCGAATAGAGTGTGATTCTGTAAAACTATTCTAGTAAACATCTATAGAACTTTTTCGATACAAATCATTGTTCTTAGAAAAAATAAAGTCAGAATAACTTTAAGATTCATGTTAATTACCTTTTTATAATTAATACTCAAATTAAATATTATAATAAATAATATAAACTAGTTTTATTTCTAAACTTTTAAAAATATTTCTACTGGCAAAAATAAAAATTTTAGAATTCATAAGAAAATTTTGCTAAATTCAATTATTCTAAAAAAATTCAATAAAAATCTTCTTTGAAATTCAATTATTTTCAAAAATTTTGATAAAATTCTTTGCTAAATTCTATTATTTTTGAAAAAATTTAATAAAGTACTATGCAACAGAATTTTTACAGGGATTCAATTATTTTCATAAATAATAACTTTTTTTTAGATATTCAATTATTTACATAAACAATAAAACTCGTCGCAGAATTTAAATTATTTTTTATACAATTGTTATAAATCTCCTCGCAATCTTACATTTTTTTCTAAATTTTATTAATATTCGTCGAAAGAATTCAATTGTTTAAAAATATGTTAATAAAATTCTTTATAAGAATTTAATTTTAATAAACATTTAATTTTTCAACCAATTTTATATTTTTCTATTTAAATAATTGAATCCTCGTAGAATTTTCTATTGTAAATTATGTTAAAATTAAATTTTTAATTGAAATTTAGAGAATAATTAAATGTTAAATGAAATTTAGTGTATATTTTTGGAAATAATTGAATATTTAAAAGGTAGCAAATTAAATTTTGGAAAATTCGAATTATTTATTACTTTTAACTAACAAATCTTAGGAATTAATTTTTACATTCTTTGAAAAAGTTTATTTCAAGTTTTCTTGAAATCATAATTATCTATTTTATAATTAATTTTAAATTATTTTGAATTTCATTTAAATTAATTTTCAATTTCATTAATTATTTTCTAATATATATATGTATTTAATTGAGTAATTTTATAATAGTCCAAACTTTTTAAAATTTAATTGTAAACAAATGGATTTTAAAATTCTCAAGGAAGAACTTTTTTAAATAATAATAAAAATAATTTATTTAAAGAATTTTTATTAAAAATTCTAGAAAATAATAATTGAATTGAAATGTTAAAATTATTCATATTACTTGAAGAAAAAAATCTTAATTAAACAAATTTTTTATCCACCTATATTTAGATATGATTTGTTTTTTTTATTTGAAATGTGCTTGTAATTTACTCGATTACAAATTATTATTCATGACTGCTATTTAAGTTTTGTTTCTGATCTTGATTAAACAAAAGATTATTGAATATAGTGAATAGGACTCTCGACGATTTCCATTTCAAGTCTTTAATCCAAAGCTATATATAATCAGACTAAATTCCCTTTGATCCTTTAACTCCTTTGTAATTAAAACCAAGAGAGAGTGAGAGAGAGAGAGAGAGAGGACTCAATCTGCGTCAAATTTTAATGGTTCCAATAATTTAAATTGGATAATAATAAAGAACAATAAAGTCAACTGAATTGGTGGATAGAAAAAAATTTTCCAAAAAGAAAAAAAATTTTTTTTTTCTTTATTATTCAAAAGAGGATTTTTCACTTCAAAAAGCTCACTTCTTTCAATCTAGATCAGATGAATACAATTGGTGGAATTAACGTCGGATCGCAGAGGCATTGAGTTGAAAACATTTGAACGAAGGTTCAAACGATTTGTTTCATTGAATTCAGTTAATGAATTGTTTAGCAGTTAATCGATCATTCTGTATAGTAAAAGTGACCATCTACTTTATGCCCTGATTGATTTTGTTTATTCGGCTTCTATTTTCCTTTTTTCTTTTTTTTCTTTTTTTTTAAATATCAAATAGTTCTTTTAGAATGAAAAAATAATTTACGACAGTTTTTTTTATATTTTATTTGAAACTATTTCGTTAGCTCGAAGAAGAATAATTGAAGGGATTTCGAAATTTGTTCGATTTACTTTGATATACTTTATTGACTGTACAAATATTAGGCAGATTGAAATATGTCACGTAATTTTTTAATTTTTTACCACTTCTCGATTATTTTATGTTTTTTAAATTTTGTAAAATTTTATTGAAAATAATTTATTCTTCTAGAATTTTATTGAAAATAATTAATTTCTTTAAGTATTTTATAAGAAATTATTAATTTCTTTAAATATTTTATTGAAAATAATTAATTTTTTTAGCAATTTATTTGAAGTTTAGAAAAATTAATTATTGAAAAATTTTAATTGCAAAATTTTTTAAATAATTGCATTCTCAACAATTTTAAGGAAATATCAAGATAAAAATTAGCTTCAAAAAAAGTGCATTAACAATTTAAGCAATTCTCAGAATTTTTGTATTCCAATTTTTTTAAAAATCAATTATTTTCAACAGTTTCGTCATTGGAAAATTATTTTTAAATACTTTACAAAATATAAATTTAACACTTTATCTTTTATTTTAATTTTTTTAAATTTCATTATTTTCAATATTTTTCGTTACATATTTTCAACAATTCACCTTAATAGTGAACAAACATTTATAACTATTTATCTACTTGACATTTAATTTAACCTTGAAAATTTAATTTAATCTTGGAATATTTTTGTTTTGTTTTCTGTTTACTGATGGGTCAATCACCTCATGTTCACAATTATTTTTGCCCTTCTTATTTTGAATTAGTGTCTAATCCTCTAATCACACGCTGCTATTTTATTCCATAAAAATATTGCTTGCGTTAATAATTAAAAACATTTAATTTTCTTTTTTTCCTTTTTGTATAAAATCTCAAGAGCAAGTAACAAGATTTGAAAGAAAATAGAAAGCAATTAGAGTGAAATGAAGTTGTCCAGGTAATTTCTAAATTTTCTATTTCTGGAAGTTTGAGAAAAGTATTTTTGTTTTCCTTTAATTTTTTTTTTCTCTTTTTTTGTTACTTATTCTTTTAGAATAAGAGAGCTTGGAGAGAGAAAAAAGAAAAGAGAGAGTGGTACATGTATGTACATCGATTCCTATTGAATAGCACTTCTGGGCGTTTCGACCATAGCACAACTCGTTGACCGAAATGCAAACTTTAAATAGGAATCGAAGAAATTGCTTTCAGTCATACTAGAAAACTTTTGGCTTCACAAATACTTTTTAAGTTCAATTCAAGGAAGTCATTTTCAAGTGTTTCGAGTAAATGACACTCGGAAAAGTCGAAGAAACGCAATTTCTTTCTCAGGTCAGGAAAAAAGAGAAATTTCTTCCATAATTTCATCAATAAAAATTATCAAATTATCATTTAGAATAGTCGTATTGAATTTTCCAATGTTTAAAATTGACATCTCAGAGGGATGAATATTTGTAAATATTAAACGTAATGAAGAATTTATGTCCATATTCGGACTAGGTCACTAGATACATTAATCATCACGTGTCATCAAAAAAAGGTAATAATTTCCATAATTCTTCATTTTCATTTGTATGTCTATGTATTTTTGTCTCTATCATAATTCTTTATATTGATGGTTAAATATTTTTTAATTATTTACCAAATTGTTCAGAAAAATAATTATTATTTTGTGTAAATAATTATGATTCATATATTGAATTCGGTAGAACAAGTTATTGTTTTTTGGTGGCTAAAATTGAAAATTTTTTGTATTAGATTTAAAAAAAAAACATGAATATTTTATTTAAAATAATTTTATTTATAGTTGTTTTTTGTTTTTGTTTTGCAGCGAAAAGAGTTCGTCGTGGCAGGCCACGACTGGGAACGAGAGGTGGAAGACATATGACGTCCATTCATGGTAATTCTCCATCTCGAGGTGACTGGTTGCCTCTTGATATGAGGACAACTCCACCCACCATGCCCGCTTTTCGAGGGTTTGAAGAAACTTCCTCAGACGGTGTGGTAAGTTTTATAAAGAAATACATTTTTACGACTAATTAAAATAAAAATTCATTTAATTTTTCAATATTTTTTAATACTGTGTACAATTTACTGTCAAAAATCTTAAAAGATTATAATTTACTAGGTATTAATTGCAATGACTACACGAAAAAAAATCTTCACCTGGAACAACTATAAAATTTACTGTATTAGCGAAATTTTTAGTTATTGGAACAAATACTTTCGCTATTTCAGCGAAAGTAATCGCTGTTCCAGTTAAAGGTTTTTTTAACATATAATATAAGTTTTTGACTTTGGAGAATTTTTAGACTAATTAAAAATGATTGGAGAAAAATTCAATTATTTTCAAAATTAATAAAATCCTTTGCAGAAATTCAATTTTTAAAAAAATTTTTTAAAATCCTCGTCAACATTTTTAAATATTTTCAGAAATAATAAAATTACTCTTCGGAATTCAATTATTTTCAACAAATTGTAATAAAATTCTCCGCAAAATTTCAATTATACTTTGAAAAACTTTGACCCTCAAAGCAATGATTTTCATTATCTACTTTTTTAATCAAATTTGCCAAAAGAATTCAATTCATTAAAAAAGTTGTAATAAAATTCTACACAAATATTTAATTTTTTCATAAAATAATTAAAATTTGAAAGGAATTCAATTATTTACAAATTTTTAATGAATTCCTACTAAATAATTCAATTATTTTCATAAGCATAATCAAATTTTACAGAGGTTCAATTTTTTTTGTAAATAAAAATTTTTTTGGTAATTCAATTATTTGTATAAATAATAAAACTCAATGTAGAATTTCAATTATTTTTAGTACACTTTTAATGGAATTTTTCGAAGAGTGTCATTATTTTTCAAAATTTTATCAAAATCATCAATGGAATTCAATTATGTAAACATTTGTTGATAACAATCTTTATAAGAATTTAGTTTTAAGAAACATTTAATTATTCAATAAAGTATTTATTTTTGTACTTAAAGAATTGAATCCTCGTAGAATTTTTTATTGTAAATAAATTGAGTTAAAATTAAATTTTCAGTTGAAATTTAGAGAATAATTTAATGTTAAAAGCAATTTAGTGTAAATTTTTAGAAATAATTGAATTTCTAAATTTTCGCAAATTAAAATTTTGGAAAATTCGAATTTTTTATTTCTTTTAACTAAAAATTATTTATTTTCAAAAAATTAATTGAATTTTTTTTATATTACTTGAAGTTTTAATTTTCCAGTACATTTTTAATTGAAGAAGAAATTTGAACAAATGGATTTTGAAAATTGTCAAAGAACTGTTTTGAAAATTATTAAAAATAATCGATTTAAAGAAGAATTTCAGTTACAAATTCTTGAAAATAGTATTTGAATTTAGATGATGAAAATAATTTTCAAGATTTCAGAGTAACAATATTATATCTGTTGTTAATAAACATCAAACTTAATCATTCTTTCAATTTCAATGAAGTCAAAAATTTCGATTTAGAGTCAAGTTAGAAAAAAAGCGATTCATTTCTGAAATGTTGCATATGAAATTTAACGTTTATACGATGAATAAAAAAGAGGATATACATTCAATTCTGTGAATTGGATTCTATTTCAAAATTGAGGACAATTTGACCTTTAATTCTATTAAATGTCAAAAAATCGCAATTTGGTTTGAGGTTCTTGCACATTCAAAGGCGAGAATTGGGCAAAAGAAAAACGATTAGCTTTCTCATTAAATATCTCTCGATTTTTATCGTAATGCACACTAATACTGCTTTTCAACTATATCACCACTAAAAGCCTCTTGTATGTTCTCTTGAGATAAAATCTTCAAGTGGCACCATTCCCCCTGATGAAATTCCAAAATCAGCAAACGTTGCTTTTATTCCAACAAAGACTTATCCATTGCTAGAAAACGGAAGTATGGTTCAACAGTAATCGATATAACAAGAGCTCGAGGGAAATTCCCTCTTCCTGTTCAACTCGTTAACAGAATCTCGGTCCATGTTCCCTAAATGATTCCAATTTCTCGATAATATTGGTTCTTTCCTTTTTTTTCTTTTTGTGTTTTTTTTATTCTTAGTCAAGTGCAAAATGGAGATAACTGTGTGACATCGTATGTTTGGATAATCACCCCAAGGCCTGGGCAAAAGAGAGGGAGAGAGTGAGAGAGAGAGAGAGAGTAATCGACCATTAGCCGAGGTAATTAATAACGCCGGCGGTGACATATTTAACTAGACGTCCCTGTCCTGGACGCGTTTTCCGCCTGGCCAATAAGATTCCTCCGATAAGCGAATCATCTAATTTATAAAGAACACACAAGATTCGTGATGTTAGAAAAAAATATCTCAACATTCCCTTTTGCATTGTTGGTTAAACGGTCTTTATTTACACACATCGTTAGCATTGTGATTAGTTTCAAACAATTTGGATGATGAATTTTCATTCATGATGAAAGGATTTTGAATTCAAAGAAGTTTTTGTGGTTTAGTTTACAGTTAAGTTTGAAAGAACTGACTTCGATAGAAAAAAATAAATTGCTAATTTATTACATTTTTAAGAAATCAGAATGTCCTGATATAAAAACACTAAAACAAATTGCATTTCTGCAGTAATTAGATATTAATGCAGATTTTTTAAAAGTAGTAAAATTCTTCTCAGAAATTTAATTAATTTCAAAAATTTGTCAAAAGTCAATTATTTTCAATATTTACTAGATTATTAAAAATTTCACAAAAGAATTCAATTATTGAAAACGAATTCTAATGAAATTATAGTCTCAAGAATTCAATTATTTTCAAAACAAATAAATTCTTCGCAAAAATCAGATTATGTTCAAAAATTTACAAAAATGTTAATCATAATTTCAATTACCTTTGTAAATAATACAATTTTTCTCCGAAATTCAATTATTTAGAAACATTTTAATGAAATTCTTGGTACAATTTCAATTATTTTTTATATATTTACAATTTGTTTCATCAAATTTCTCGAAAACTGTAATTATTCTTAAAAATTTTATTAAAATGTATTAAGAAAATGCAATTATTATGTAAATTTTCAGAAATAATTAAATTTTCAAAAGGTTTTAAATTAAATTTTTTGAAAATTTTAATTTTTAAACGAACAATTCTGTAGAATTTATTTTTTAAAAATTGTTCTTGCTACTTTTTTACTATACCTGCTTCAAAAATTATTTTCATCATTACGATTATTATTTTTAGAATTTTTAACTAAAATTGTTCTTATATCCATTAATTTTAATAATTTTCGAGAAATTTTCAAATCCATTTGTTTACAA
The DNA here is from genome assembly GCA_032872475.1 of Leptopilina myrica (nomen nudum). NCBI lineage: Eukaryota > Metazoa > Arthropoda > Insecta > Hymenoptera > Figitidae > Leptopilina > Leptopilina myrica (nomen nudum). The sequence continues at coordinate 36,318,837 of CM065461.1, forward strand.
TATATTCAATTTTATTAAATGTTAATTATTCGTAGATTCTTCAATTAAATATATGTAAGGAAATAAAAACTTCAAATTTTAACTAAAATTCGTTTAAAAATTAATATTATTTTTACAAAATTCTACGAGAATTCAATTATTTAAATAAAAACCAAGATAATTTATTGAATAATTCAATTTTTCATAAAATTCAATTCTGGTAAAGAATCTTATCAACAAATTTTTTAAATAATAAAATTCTAAAAAGTAATTACATTTTTTTAAAAATTGTATTAAAAATAATTAAAATTGTGTAATGATTTTTAAAATTTTTATTGTTTTGGAAAAATAATTGAATGTTGGTGTAGAATATTATAAAAATTTTTGTTAAATAATTGAATTTTTTGCTATAAAAATAAAAATTTTATTAAATAATTGAATGTTTCTTAAAATTGAACTTTCATAAAAAAATTTATCAACGAATTTTTAAATAATTGAATTCTCTTGACAACTTTTAATCAAATTTTGCAGAATAATTTCATTATTTGAGAAATTTGATAAAAATTGTAAAAATATTAAATATAATTGAAATTCTGCCAAGAATTTTATGAAAATTATTCAGAAATGTTTGAATATCGGAAAAAAATTTTATTATTTATAAAAGTAATTGAAAATTGACAAGAATTTTTGTAAAGTTCTGAACATAATTCGATTTTTGCGAAGAATTTATTACTTTTGAAAATAATTAATTTCTTGAGACGAATTTTATTAAAATTTCCTTTTAAATAATTAAATTATTTTGTTAAAATTTTTTAAAATAGTAAACATTGAAAATAATTGAATATTTTGAAAAATTATTTTGATAAAATAAATTGAAGAATAATTAAAACTTTTTGATACTGTTATCTCACTTGTGCATTACCCTTAAAAACAATTTGAAAGAAACTTCTTACTTGTTGTTTTTGAATAGAATTTTGTGAATATCATTATCATATTGAGCTTTTTGATTCTAAAGAAAAGAGGCGAGAGAGAATAGGAAAGTTTTTCTTTGCGAATATTTAGCTTACAAAGAGGATTTCAGAATGGAGTGAAACTGCTCCACAATAGAAACAAATATAAGACGAGAAACGTCAGGCAAGAAATTGAGATGGGATACTTTGGAGTCATGTTAAAATAAACGACAGCTCCCCGAGAAAAAGAATGCCAGACACTGAAACAAATTCCGATATGCCAGCTGCTCATTCTCTTTCTATCATTACCTGTTTTTTTTTTAAGTCAACGACTTTCAAAATTTCAATAATTGAAAAAGAATTTTTAACTTTCGTGGCAACAATTATTTTTTTACAAATACGGGTAATAGTTGGATTTTTGAAATTAAAAAGTTTTCCTTACAGAGTTTCGGAGTTTTAAAGGTTGAAGTACTTTTGTTAGTCTTTTTATTCAAATAAGAATTGAAAACTCGTTTTCTGTGATGTGTATTTGCATGTAAGCCCAAATATGGAAATTCATCATCGTGGAAACAGGCAATTAACAAGAATTGGTTCACATTTAAATTTTCACCGAAAAGTGGATTTTAAATTAAAAGTTGAAAATTATCCCAGTGAGGTGAATTTTCATTGTAAAGTACTTTCGGTAATTATCTTTTCCCCACTACTAAAGGGACTTCATTTTTAAATTCCATGTTAAACCTTTTCTAAATTATTATTAATTTGTGACGCGCTCCGAAGAAAGGTACCTAAGAAGCAATCGAATTGTAGGTTAGGGTCGTGTTAGATTTCTCTTGATTAAAAGTTTATTTTTAATTATTTTAATTTGCAACCAATTTTTATTAAATATTTTCAATATAATGAAGACTTGAAGATAAATTAATTTTTATTAATATTTGATTTTCTTTCCGTATTTTTACTTGAAAAATTAAAAACATAACCTAAAATTTTTTGCTTCTTAGATACCTTTCTTCGGAGCGTGACACATTTATATATTTAAAGAGAAAGTAAAATTGCAATTAAACTTTATTTCACTATTGAAAGATATGTTTTATTCTAAAAATAGATTTTTATTTAATGAGGTCCATGTCCATGTTAAACCGTTTCTAAATTATTATTTTTTTTTCACAAATATTAGAAGAAAGTGAAATTATAATTAAACTTTATATTAGTATTGAAAGATTTATGTTTTATTCTAAAAATAGATTTTTATTTAATGAGGTCCAAAATGATCTTTTACAGGTTCATTTGGGTGAGGGAATAGCAATCTGTGAAGAACAGTTAAGAGCTGTCAAGTGGAGCGATTATCGGAAATTAACGAGAGGACTTGCAGCAATTTTATTTAGTCCTACGGAACTAGCGACGTGTTCCGTCACGGGACAACGTTGGAGTCGTGCAGGAACGGCTACTGAACGTCCCGTTAAGCCAGCTCTTGATAAAGCAAAAGTGCAGGCAATCATATGTGAGTAATTCCTCATATTTCAATAATGTAATTAGTAGTTATATCATTATAATTTTATAATACAAAAAAGTATAATTAATAAAAATATAATTATAAAAAATTATTAACAGAAATTGTAATAATAATAATAATATTAATAATCTAGGTTGACACAAGTTAGGGGAATTGGAAAAATGTCAGGGAATTTTTTCATTAAATTCTAGAATTCATGCGAAAGTTTTGGTTTTCGGTGACGAAAAACATTTTCGAAAAACAAGAACCAAGAATATTTTTGAATATTGTTAACCTTAGAAACTTTTGAATCACAATGAAGTGTAAAAGAAAAACTAAGTTTTTATTTCTGAATTAAATTTCTTTTAAATAATTAAATTCTAGAATTATGTCAAATGATATTTATGTTAAATGGTTTTTTGTCAAATAAGATTTCGGGAGTAATGCAACTTTTATTTGGCAGAATTTTTTCGATCAAAGATGTTTTTGTTGGTAGAAGTAGAATTTCAATTATGCAGATAAATTGCGGGATCAGAGCGAACTAAACTATTAATTTCACTGTTAACAAAATTCGTTAAAAAGATAATGAAATGAAAATCACAAGAAAAAAGAAGAAAACGTATAATTTGAAGAGTAAGAATATTACTTGATATATAGTAGAGATTGGGGGCAGGAATTGAGAGATATGTTATCCGATTGGAATAACATTTGAAGGGAAGTTGACTTTGAAGTTTTGGAAGTATAGTAACATGAAACCATTGTCTGACATTAGGAGTGACTGTGGCGTTGGTGGTTTAAGACAAGTTGTAACCATTTGTAAAGCTAACGAGTAAGTGGGTTCAGACGTGACCGTGTCAGAGAAATCGGAGAGTAGTGCCGTCGTTAACTTTAGGGTCTAGAAAGGCACGTCGTTTGCTCAGTTTTGACCTGAAGTTGGCTCTCATCGCGAAAATCGATATCTCGATGACTAAAGTAGTTAAAGCACTCGCCCTCATAGTTCAACTTTACTATATTAATTGCTTCTTGGCGATTGATTATTGTTTATCGCTTATTTATCACTGCGGTGTATTTCGCAAAATCATTCCTTTAACTTCTCCCCTCACTTAACTTTATATAACAATTAACTCATATTCTTTAAACATCAAATAATATTTTAAAAATTCAATTAAACTTTTTCAAAAATATTAATTTTTTAAAATTCAATTATTTCCAAAAAGTTCACTCTATATTTCTTTTAATATTCAATTATAATCTAAAATTTTAACTGAAATTCATTTTTATGAAATGAAAATAAATTTTTATTAAAAAATTCTACAAGTATTTAAATATTTAAACGAAAAAGTAAATAATTTATTGAATAATTGAATGTTTCGCAAAATTCAAATCTCATAAAGAATTTTAGTAAAGAATTTTTCAATAATTCAATTCTTTTGTCGAATTTTATTAAAACTTGTATAAACGTAATTACTTTTTTCAATGAATTCAATAATAATTGTATGAAAAATAATTGAACGCTGCGATAAGTTTTATAATTTTTAAATTTATTCGTTTGCAATTCAATTTTACAAAATTTCAATTGCATTCAAAAAACTTGCATGAACGTAATTACTTTTTTCAATGAATTCAATAATAATTGTATGAAAAATAATTGAAACGCTGCGATAAGTTTTATAATTTTCAAATTTATTCGTTTACAATTCAATTTTACAAAATTTCAATTATTCGGAAATTCTGCAATTAAATATATATTGAAAAATAGAAACTTTAAATAATTTCAATAAAAATTCTATTAAATTTTTTAAAAGAATTAATTCTACAGGATTTTTTGTCAAAAATATATGAAAAATTAAGAATTTCAATGATTTTAGTTCGAAACTTTTTCAAAATTTAATTATTTCTAAAAATCCACGTTATAATGCTTTTAATACTTAAGTATAATCCAAAATTTTAACTGCAATTTATTTTAAAACCATTTTTATTAGTAAATCCTACGAGAATTCAATTATTTAAATACAAAAATAAAGAATTTATTAATTTCATGTTTCTTGAAATTAAATTCTCATAAAAAATGTTATAAGCAAATTTTTTAAATCATTAAATTCTTTAGACGAATTTTGATAAGACTTTTAAGAATAATTACATTTTTCGAGGAATTTGATTAAAATTGCATTAAAAATAATTGAAATTCTGCAATGAGTTTTATTATTTATGAAAATAATTGAATTCCTAAAAGAATTTTATTATTTATGAAAATAATTGAATTCCTAAAAGAATTTTATTATTTATGAAAATAATTGAATGTTTGCGTTGAATTGTATTCAAATTTTTTTTAATAATGAAATTCTTTTGGAAAATTTTATTGAAATAGTAGATATTAAAAATTATGGAATTTTAGAAAACTTTTGAAAATAATTGAAATTTTGACAAGAATTTGATTAAAATTTTGTAAAATAATTGAATATCAGAGAAGAATTTTATTATTTATAAAGAGAATTGGAATTTTGACGAGAATTTTTTTAAATTTTTGATCACAATCGAATTTAGTAACTAACTTACTCCCTGGAGAAGCTAAATTCGTTGATTTTTTCCAAATCCTTGACTTTCGTGTTTTATTTAGAATAAAATTTCATTCATAGTTAAAAATAACACAAAAATAGATTATTCGTTTCCTTGACAATCAAGTATTGTAAGTAAAAGTCAAAATATTGAAGTTTCGAGTTAGCGTCCCAGGAAAAACTTTGAAGTGAAGGGAAAAAATTAATTAAAAAACTTTCAGGGGAATTAATTTTTCGTTTCTTCATTAGTTTTTGAATCTATATATTCTGTTCTGATGAGTTATTTGTGCGCAACAATCGATTTATCAAAATTGTTTACTTTGTAATTTATACATACAATATAAACATTTGCAAATATTTCACATATATATGCGAACACTAATTACTCTTGGAATAATGATTCTCTTGTTTTCAAGGGGATATTTTCATTATTTCACAATACAAACAATGAATAAATTCATTGAATTTATGAATATTACGTAATATTTTGAAATAATATATCTAGAGAACTTTTTGTTTTTTTAAGGACTCGTTTAGGACTAATTTAATATCCTATTGTCTTAATTAGGAAAATTTTTTTAAGCGTTCGATACAACGATGAGGAATGTTGACGATGCACTCGTTTTACACGAAATCATTCTATGGAATTATGATGGTACAATTTCACAGAATATCTACGTTTGATAATAATTCAGTCATTTTCTACTTTATTTATCGAATCTCATTCTTCTTTTAAAAAGATTAAATGAAAAGAGTTCAATTAGAGAAATATTGAATAAAATTACGCAGGAATAAGCTAACGAGCTAGGGAGTCATTTACAATTAAATTCGTCACATCTTCATTATCGAATACCACAGCTAATCGTAGCTTCAAACAAAGGTTGTCTGTCAATCACAAAGTACAGCTATGCATACACATTTACCATAAATTCTAATCGTCCTGTCTCGACCAATTCAACCGTAATTGCCCACAAACAAACCTCAATTAACTTCACAATTAAATTAACAATTGATAGTAAATTGTAATATTGCATCATAGTATTAGCGGGAAATATTTTCAAATTCAGTACTTACAAATTTCACCAATAAAAGAAACATTTCTTCAATTACAGTGATCAATTGAGTGAAAAATTTTATTCGTTTCTCATTGTAAAGTTAGAGTTTGATTTTTAACAATTCTGTTGTTCCTGTTTTGGTAGAAGACCTTTTTTTTCAAACTTACAATTCTGAGGATAAAAGATATCGTCTTTATTGAATAAATGGATAGGGGAGGATAATTTATCACATCTGACAGAGACTGCATCAGTATAAACTTTTTGTAAGACATACTTGGCTCGTGAAACATCTTAACCTCAGTCCCGAGAGTTTAAGAAAATGCTCGACTGTCCAATAGGTGATCTATATATTCTCTCATATTACCTCTTTATGCCACTTGGCTTACCCTGGGGAGAAGTTTTCCTCTTTTTTTTCTTATAAATGAATCTCTTGACGAAACGATTCCAAAAAGGATACACAGCGATGAAGAGAGCAAAAAAAACTATATATAAAAATTGTTCGTACTCGGCGCCTTTTTTTATATCTTTTTTTGTGAAATCTCTATCTTTTCTATAAAAGAAATGAATAAATAAATTTTTCTCTCTTTCGAACGAGTCAATTAAAAATGTAAATAAATTTAAACCTATAAAAAAAGTGACAAAAATCGAAATTTTATTTTAAATTTCAAAGATGGCTAAGTACTCCCATGCATTTTATATTTTAAAAATACATTCACAGTGGAAAAGGGGAAATGTTTTTAATTCAGCAAAAGAATAAAAAAAACATTTTTTTAATCTTGTCGAATCTCTAGAATTTAAATTAGATCCGCTTTGAATGTGATATATGTGGAAAAGTTAAACTACCAGCAGACTTAACTTTCGGTGAACCTAAAACCAAAACAATGTTGTAGGTTAATTAGGTACCGAGATGCAATTCGTGAAATTGCCAACTTTGTTGTTATATATATTTAGCTCACAATCAGCAATAGTGAAGACTTTATTTTTTTTTTTTTAAAGAAAATTTCGTTTTTCTCCAACAGTTTAGCAATTCTATATAAATATAGGTTAAAAGTTAAATTAAAGACTGTTTTAGTTTTACTACTAATGAAGATATGTACACATATATACTTAAATACAAAAGCTTTCATTGAGAAAATAATAGAAAAATATTCTGTTAAAATATATTTTTAGTGATACTTTAAAGGATTCTTTTTCAATTAAAAGGTGAAATTTCACTCGAGTCTTTTGTATATTTTTTTTTTAAATTTTAAATCTAAAAAGATATTCTATGAAAACTTTTACTAGTCTAAAAGTAAATTACTTTAGTGTACTCAACAATTTAGAAGGAAATAACATTTTTCTAGTTAAATTTTTACCGAATATTTATTTTTTATTTTCTTTAGTAATAAATGTTATTTAACATTAAATGCATTTGACATATAATAATGTTTGACGTATAGTTCATGTAAAATAATGACTATCGTTTGACATAGAAATCATTTAAAATAAAAATCACTTAAATTAAACATTTAATAAAATAAAAATTACATGACGTATGTAAATTGTATTTGAGGTAACATTTATTTGATGTAAATTTCATGTTAATATGAAATTCATTTGACATAAATTCCATTTAATATAACAATTACTTAATATAAATTTCCATTTAACATGAATTTCATTTGACGTTAAGTACATAAAATTTATGTACCAAAAATAGCATTTGACATAACATTTGACATAAGAATAACATAATTTATATTTCTGTTAAAATAAAAATTATTTAACAGAAATTTTAATTAATATAAATCATTTAACACAAATTTTAATTAATTTGAATTTCATATGACATAATATTCATTTGACTTTAAATTCGTTTTAAAGTTTGTTGTTGATAAATGTCGGTAAACAATTATTCTCAAATCTTTTAATAAACGTTAAATGTCATTTAACATAAAACTCATTTGATTTAAATATCACTTATACGTAAAAAATCATTTGACATTAGTTTCATTAAATTTAAAATTGAATTGACATGAAGTTCATTTAGCATAACATTATCAAGATAAAATTTTTTTTACAACATTAAAAGTAGCTATTGTATTTTTATGTTAAAGAGCTGTAAATTTAATAAAATTTATGTTAAGTGCATTTTATGGCAAATTAGAATTATTTAATGAGTTATGTCAAATAAAATTTACGTTAAAAAATGTTATGTCAAATGAAATTTATGTTAAATAAATTTTATATGAAATGAAATGAATGTTAAATAAATGTTGTCAAATTCAATTCATTATCAATAAATTTCATGTCAAATGAAATGCATGTTAAATAAAATTTATGTCAAATGTCAAAATTATGTCAAATAATTATTATTAAAAAACAACATTTCGAGAATATTCATATATCCCATTATTTTCTTAACGTAAAACTAACTACTTTTTACAAAATATAAATAAACAAATAAAATGTCTACTTATTACCAATTCAAATTTGGAGAAAAGTTTAGAGAAACAGAAATAGAGAATTTATTATGTTTCATCCTCATTTTTTCTTTTTCAAATCAATATATATTTTCCAGGGATTTAAATTTTAATAAACTTTAAATTGAAATACAAAAAGCCCTTATTTCAAGTATAAATCTTTTATTTTGTTATTTCGATCGCAGAAATATCGATAAGTCTCATGACGTATGTCACTTTGTCTACATTATTAATTTCTTGACTTTTTTATATGTCAAATAGTAGCTTTTATATTGTCTTTGATATCCAAAGTTTATTTTGCCAAAAAATTGATGGTTTTTCAAAGTTTCTGACATATGATGCCGACTAATACAATTTCTATTAGAATTCATGTCATCTGAAATTATCTTGTCAACTCATAGAAAATTGTTCTATTAGTAAATTATATATATAGTATCAAATTTCTTCTGACCCTTTTTTCCCCAACTAGCAACTAAGAAGGAGGAAAGTAATATAGAAATTTTATCGTGTCCCTTTCTCGGGTTCCATTATATCGACTGTCAATGTAGTTCAAATAATCAAACTTGATATTTTCTCTAAGCTCAAACTTTCTTGAAACGAGAGGGAGAGAAGGAGAGGAAAGAAAAAATAAACTAAAAGTTACGGGAAATTTCAACAAGAAGGGTAATAGATAAAAATGTCAAATACTTTTTTTTTTGTTTTTTACTTTTCTCTTCGTAACTGTTTCGAATAAAAATATTACTTACAAGCAATAATATTTTCCTTCGCTCGAAGATATTAATTGTCTCTTGAAGAAAATACATAAAAATAAACAAACAAAATATATATATATATATATATAAAAAAATATGTTTTTAAAAAATTGTTTTCCGATTATAGAATGTTTTCGTAAAAATAAATTTTTAGGTATCAAATAGTTTTATTTTATCAATAAACTTTTGTTATTAAATCTATCACCTTCGCATGTCTCGTAAAATATTGTCTGATTTATGAAATGTCCAGATGTCTTATTGTGAGAAATAAATAAGAAGTTATATATGAAAAGGATTTAAAAAGACTTTGATAAAGAATTGGATTCCTTTGTGAGATGAAATATTTCTTTGAAGCCAGTGTACAGTGGAATTATTATTTAGGACATTCGTTAAGAAATACAATTCTTGAGTTGCCTTCTCATTAATTTTTTTTCTGCTTCGAATTCAATTTTATTCACTTTAGATTTCAGAAAAAATAGTAAAATTTCTCCTTTGCGAACAAGGAAATATTATATTGAGGGAAAAAGCGCGAAATAAATAAGAAATTGTTTTTAATTTTTTATTAATTATTATTATTATTATTATTCTGCAAAAATTTTTGTTGATTCTATTTTAGGATAATTATTATTAACTACAAAAATTATTATTTACCAATTAAAACGAATCCAAAATAATTATTGTTACAAAATAATAATTAATCCAAAATAGTTATTGTTACAAAATAATAATTAATCCAAAATAATTATTGTTACAAAATAAAAATAAATCCAAAACAATTATAGTTACAAAATAAAAATTAATCCAAAATAGTTATTGTTTTAAAATAATAATTAATCCAAAATAGTTTGGAATAATTATTATTGTAATTAAAAAAACTTTTTTCTTGTTAATTAAAACATGGAAAATTTTGCATTCTAACGTCAAGTTTTCTATTTTGTAAGAAAAAAAAAATGCAAAATTTGTTCCACTTGATTGGAAAATCGTTCTATTATTCAACAAAATATGATGATCGTTGCATCTGCTACAAGTGAATGAGTATTTTTTATTGATAACTTGAAAAATTCTTCGCTTATTAATTTTGAACCGAATCATTTCTCACTTGAATTGACAAGAAATTTATCAAAGTATTTGCAATTGTTTATTTTCAATTTATTTATTTTTTTATTTCATTATCATTTTACTAGCGCGTGCATGCTCCGAATCAAGTATTAAATGAATTCAATTGATTATTTATAATAGAGAAAAATGTATCTTCTTATTTATTTTCACTTGGGTAAAAAATTATGTAAAAATTAGTCAACTGTTTCAAAACTGTTATTATAAAAATCCTTTTTCTTTCATTTGATTATTGCTGAAAATTTAATAATACAATTTTTTTTATTTCATTATCACTTTTTTCATAAATTTTGATAAATTTTTTATGTTTGTCTATAAAGGAGTTTATTTGTTGTTTCTGAATACCTATATTTATATTTACGATCGCGTGCACCTTTTCTTTATTTGAAAATGATAATTTTATTTGACAGCATCTTGGAGGTGTAGTATAGCCTTTTGATAAATTCATGAAATGATGGGCGAGTGGTTTGAACAGTGCAAGTTCTATTTTCTCAAAATCGAATTGATTCTCCTGGGATTTCTGACCACGTTCAAAGCGTGATATTGGGATTTTCTTATCGTTCTGATTTATTTCCTTGATTTATAACACGCGTCAAGTGCAAACTCGTTAAATTTGTACCTAATTTCCTACTTGAAATTTATTACCTCTTTTATCGCAACATTGTCATCGCAAGAAATCCGCCTCTCTCACATCTTTCGTGAGTTTGTCTCTAATTGAATCTCAATTTCTTAATGTGAAATGAATTCAATAAAATATTTGTGAAATGAAAGAAAAGAAAATTGAAAACAGATGAAACGAAGATTATAGATTTTATACCAATTAAAATTTACGTTAAATTAATTTTTTGTCAAATGAGAATTATGTTACATGATTTTAAGTCAAATGGGAATTATGTTAAATGATTTTTACGTCAAAGGGGAATTATGTTATATGGAGTTTTAATGTAACATAAAATTTGTGTTAAATGAATTTTATGATAAATGATAATTGTGTTAAATGGTTTTTTTGTATGCAATGAAATTTGTGTCAAATAATGTTTGTTTTAGGTGAATTTTAAGTTAAGTGGTTTTATGTAAAATAACTATTTTGTCAAAAACATTTTCGGCAATAAGCATACGCCTTAAGAAGTATACAAAAAATAACGAATTAGTAAAAAAAAAAGAAATCAAGAAAATAATTCATTTTACTTTCGCCTCAAGGTAAGGCGACACCTTAATAAATTAATGAGATTAAACTCCTCTGTTTGCGAAGTTCCCTTGAGGAATTGCCAAGCGACATCATTAATAATAGGTGGATGCTTATACAGCTAAATATTGACCAATACTCTGTTGATGAAACATTGCTTAAAGGCATATTTTGCTTTGATGTTTCCAGCGTACGTGACATCGAGGTTCCCTTCGGTGGACGTGAGTAGCGTCAAGCAGGTCCTGGCCTACAAGTGCAAAGAGAATTCTACGGCTCTAAAGATGAAGTCTATTCGTTACATCTGGTAAGTTCATAATAATTAAAGACTCCTTTCTTCTTTAGAATCAATTTTTTTTTTCATTTTGACGTTTGATTTTTATTTTCAAACTTATGAATCCACAATTAGTTTCCCTTCAATCAGAATTTTTCTGCTGACTCACGGGAGGATCCTTATGCTAAAATCTCGCACTTGTGCTTTCTGGAATTTAAAATTAGATGCGCTCAACTTTTTTTTTTACTTCCACTCAGGGAGAAATTAGATTTCATCTCTAATTACGCGGAATTCGATATTAATTTCTACCTTTGAGACTTCCATGCGGGTTTGAAACAAAGGTTCACGTTTGTATTATAAGTTCCATTCTCACAAGACCAAAAAGTAGAGGATTTTGAAAAACCCAAAAAAACAAATTTTTTTCTTATTTTCGACATGGGAGTCGTTTTCAATAGATTTTTGCCCGCTGAACACGATTCTGAGAACCAAAACTGCCCAACAAGTCCAGATTTTGAGAAAAGTGAGAATAATGACCTAAAAAAAGCAACTCAGTATTTTTGACCCCGAAAAAATTACTCGAAATAAATATTACTTTGACAATAGAAAATCGTTTATTGGAATGAAATAAATTTTTCGTTTATTGTATAATTTAATAAGCAATGAAAAGCTTTATTTTTTGTCGATAAAAATTAATTCTAATATGAATAGATTCAATGTTTTCTAATAAAGGACATTGTTGATTAAAACTTTATTTTGTATTTTCCATCGCACAGTTCGTGATGATAGAAATTTTTTTTTAGTTGTGAGGCTGTGAGGGGAGGTGAAAGTATAGCGAAATCACAATGGAAGCCAATTTAACAATCGATCTTCTCTCAATGAAGAATTCAGGGAATATTTCATTTTCCCTACGCTCTTGATATCCGCATGTCCTATCCGATATTCATTTAATTTATCAACTTTATATATAGATAGTTTTTGAGTGTGAAAAAAAATTGATAAAGATATTCTTGCAAAAAGAATTAACAGTTGTAGTTAAAATTTTTGTTTATTTTATCTGAATTTTTAGTTTATGAAATGAAATGAAATGCTGTCTTGATTTTATAAATATATGCAAAGTGATACAGACGTTGTCGCTAAACTTGTTGATTACAATTTCTAAGTACTTTCGCTTAATTCGCTTTGTCGATCAAATAATCCTTTACACGTACAGGAGTTGGATGATGTAATCTTCTTTGCTACGTGGAATAATTAGTGGAGTAACCTCCTTTCATGTTCTATTTAAATTGAATTTCATTTTTATTCAAAATTATTTATTTATATTTTTTGATTAAAATAGGCGTAAATTATTTTCACTCGGGAAATTTTTTCGAATAGTTTAACGAACAGTCAGAATTCGGCTCAGCTAAAAACTTACTGATGATAATAATAACATATGTTTGGATTTTTTAACCGATTTAATTTTTTTATTCGATCTAATTTTTGGCACTATTAGTATTTTTTAGTATTTAATAATTTAATACTTATGCTTAATTAAAATCAATTCTTGTTCAGGAGAGTAGTTGAACTAAAATCTAAAACTCAGCAAATGAATATTGGTTTTTTTTTTAACGAGAAACTTTTCCCTGTGACTATACTTAACTTTTCTTAATGGACTCGTTTGGATAAAGTTTTTATCTTTAGTGGTATTAAGAAAAGATGTCTTAAAAATCTTTTTATCACTCCCGAGACACAATTCGTGAAACTTTCATTGGTTCATGTTTGAAGTGATTTTGATTTTAAATTGTCATGGGTAGTTTTATTTTTTTTATTGTTTTTTTTTGGACAAGGAACTTAATATCTCTGAATGTACGTCAAATTTTATTTACATTCATTCAGGACTTTTGGTTTTTATCCTCTAGTAAATGATGTCATCTTTGCAGACACGACTAACCACTATAAAGTTTCAAATACATCATGAACGTCGGCTTTTCCCATTCATTTCCGACAAACCACCACATATCCTACATACCATTTTTCTGTCCATGTTTCCTGTGCATATATGAAGAGATTTTTCTTCTAGAAAATATGACAGTTTTTTATTAAAAATTATATGATTTTCTTAACTTTTTTTGATGCTACACATGATCCAATATACCTGCAGTCGGTAAAGTAGATTTAGATGTCGCCACTGTTGCCAATTTTAGAATTTTATAACCTGTGTAGAAAAAAAAGCAATCCAGAATTCTTTGTTTACAGTTTCTTTTTTAGTATTTTTGTTTTCTTTTAATTTTTCTTCCCATTTGGGGTGGTAATTAGTGAATAAAAATATTCAAATATCAAAATTTACGTGGAAAAATTTGTGTTTACTTAAAACATTATCTCAGTGAAAGATATATATTTATTTTGGAGTGTAATTTTTCTTCTCACATTCTCATTTTTTTTCTACTGTTAAAGTTGTATATCTGACAGATGAAAATACTTTTTCTCATGATTTTTTTTCTTCTTATACAAACTATAAGGAGAGTAAAGCGCATTTCGAAGTACATTCATTCGTCTTTATACATATTTCATAAATGTATAAAGATGCAAGTAGGAGAGAATTCTTCAAGAATTATCACGGAGACAAAAGGTATATAAAATCCTAGAATAAAGTTCATGGTTGGTGAAATGAGCTAATTGTAGGAGTGTCCCGAAGGATCTCTCATTTCCTTCTTCAGCAAATTCAGCGAAAACCTCGTAATGAAATGGCGCATGTGTTTGAAGAAGAAAAGGACAAAAATAATGAAAAATCAACAAACTTTCTTTATTATAGAATAAGAGAGTGTGCTGCATTATCGTCCGTTACTGAATTTTTTTTAATTAATCATTACAAAAATTATTACAGGTTTATTTTGAAAATATTTTTAGTTACAATATTAGGAAAGAATTTTTGACAAACGAACGGAGCGAAAATTGTTGTCAAATACTTAAATTTTATTCTTTTGAATTTTAAATAAAGAAGAAAAAAATTGTTTACAATTGGGATTTTTGTTGAAAGTACTGGAAAAATTAGATTTATGGAATTAATGGAAAAACTATGATTTTTAGTGTTTTTCGGTTGACTCATAAACTATTAATTAAATATTGAAAAAGTTGCATTTATAATTTTTATAAATAAATGAATTAAATTGAATTTTATTTTATTATATAATTATATAATGAATAAATTTAAATATAATTTTTAGTAAAATTTCAATTACTTTTAAAAATTTCCCTCAATTCAATGACTTTCAATATCTGATATTGCACTAAAATTTTTCCAAAAAGAATTCAATTATTAAAACACAATTCGGATTAAATTCTATGCAAAACATTTAATTATTTTCATAGATAACAAAATTTTTATAAAAATTAATTGAAAATTTTTTTATTATCTCTACAATAATTCCATTAGTTTTATAAATAATAACATGGTTGCCACACAACCTGGAAAACCTTGAAAACCTGGAATTAGCATGGAATTTGAAAAAGAGTATGGAAAACCTAGAAATAGCATGGAATTTGAAAAAACTTCTGGAATTTTTTTCGTTCATTAAAAATATTAAGAAAAAAATGCCATTTAATATGTTTTTCTTTAATGTTAAAATGTAACTTTCGTTTTCCATGTTTTTTCTCATTAAATTATTAATTATTATTAAATTATTAATTATTTCTGCTGATTTTCGGCTGTGGTTATTTTTTAGAAAAAATGAATTAAATTAATTTTGACGACCCGGATATTAATTAAAATTGTTCTAGTAGTTGCTTAGTGACCAACAATCAATTCTTGAAGTTAACAGAAAAAAATAATTTTTCATTTTCATTTTCTTGAAGGTCGCAGAAAAAAAAAATTTTTCATTTTCTGCTGATTTTCGGCTGTGGTTATTTTTTAGAAAAAATGAATTAAATTAATTTTGACGACCTGGATATTAATTAAAATTGTTCTAGTAGTTGCTTAGTGACCAACAATCAATTCTTGAAGTTCGCAGAAAAAAATAAATTTTCATTTTCTTGAAGATCGCAGAAAAAAAAAATTTTTCATTTTCTGATGATTTTCGGCTGTGGTTATTTTGTTAATTAGAATATTAATTATCATTGCTTTAGTAGTAGTTTAGAGACCAAGAAATAATGATCATTAACATGGTTGCCACACAACCTGGAATTAACATGGAATTTGAAAAAGAGTATGGAAAACCTGGAAATAGCATGTAATTTGAAAAAATTTCTGAAATTTTTTTCGTTCATTACAAATATTAAGAAAAAAGTTCCATTTAATGTTTTTTTTTAATGTTAAAATGTAACTTTTGTTTTCCATGTTTTTTGTCATTAAATTATATTAGTTTTCTTCTTAATTATTGACTAAAAATTTATTTAATTGTTTTTAATTTCTTCCTAAAAAATCGTCCTGTTTAAGAGAGCATAAATTTATAACTATTTAATAATAAATACTGTTAACATTGTTTTGTAAAATACTTGTTTTTTCATCACAAATAATTCATAAACTGTCAAACTAATTTTCCATTTTAACCTGGAATTTTTTATATTTTTGACCTGGAAAACCTGGAAAAAGCCTGGAATTTTGAAATCTAGATTTTGTGGCAACCATGAATAACAATTTTTTACAGGATTTCAATTATTTTGATAATTATAATGTAATAATAATTCTTCCCAAAAATGTAATTACTCTGAATTCAATTTTAATTAAATTCCTCCAAAAGAATTTAATTGTTATAATTTCAAAATTCTTAAGAATAATAATACTTAACCAGAATTTTTTTTAAAAATTGTATTGAAAATAATTGAATTCCTACGAAAAAGTTTTATCAAAACCTTTGAAAATATTTGTCTTTCTGTGAAAATGTTTATATAATTATACAAATAATTAAACATTTGCTAAGAATTTTGTTAAGATTTTTTGAAATAATTGAATATCTGCAAAGTTTTTTTATTATTTGACAAAAATACTTAAATTTTTGTGAAAATTTTATCAAAATTTCTTAAATTAATTGAAGTTTTAGAATTCAATTTTATGAAACAATGAATTATTTAATTTTGTATTTAAATAATTGAATTCCCGTGGATATTGTTTGAAGTTAATTGAAGTCATCTTCAATTCACGAATAATTAAAATTTTGAAAACTTAAATATTGTAAACAAATGAATAAATGAATTTAAAAATTGTCAAAGAACTTTTTCGAAAATTATTAAATTAATCGATTTGAAGAAGAATTTTAGTTAAAAAATCTTGAAAATAGTAATTAAATTTAGATGGTGGAAGTAATTTTCACAATTTTGGAGTAACAATATTTATATAGTATAAAAATAAGATTTGATCACTATGGAAGCTTTAATTATTGTAAAATAAACGTTTCATGTTTTATAGTAAAATAGTTTTTTATAGTTTTTTATAGATTTATTGTAAAATAAACGTTTCATGTTTTATAGTTTCGAAAAAAATGATTTATGGTTTTAAGCAAAATGTTCTCTTATTTGACTCGGACTGGTTATATTTTTATCAGTAATTAGTTCGTAAAGTTCCCTTTTTAAAATTCTTTTACTCCTTCGAGCCTTGAAATTGGTAATTAAATGAATTAATTCCACCAATTACGAATACGATTTTAATCATTTTTTCAACGACATTAATAATCGTCTTTGGTATTCAGATTTAATTGTCATAACAGGAGGTTACAAATTGAAGCAAATTGTCCATTTCGGTTGTTGATTGGAAACGAATGCATGAACAATAGAAATCAATGAATTCCAAACATTGTCAGGCCAACCGCAGCCTATCGCTCCAGAACTAATAAACTTTCTGGAGGCGAAATTTCTCCTTCCATTTTTCTTTTCTTTTTTTTTTTTGTTCCAATGGGAAATATTCCCAAGGAGACAGCATATCGAGATAAAAGGAAAAGTGTGTCTGGAATTTAGGGAATCTTTGTCATTATTTCCTTGAAATCGACTTTGTCTGAATTTCGGGAAACCGTTTCTCTCGTCCAGGAGTCCATTCGTGAAATGAATTTCGTAAAGGTTCTTTCGCTTCGTGGAATTGTGAACATTTCGATCCCCAAAGTCTTTCATAAATAATAATGAACACGTTCGATTCAGCGTCAGATCTTCGTGTTCTGTAGATATAGAGAATGACAAACAAAACATACTACTGGTTCTCGCAAAAACAAAAATAAAATGAAGAGAAAATCTAGTTTAGATACTGTATATATATATATATATAATACACTTTTGCGAAAGTTAGTTCTCCTATTTAGAGACAAAAGTTTATTTCATCAAACGAATATACAGAAAATAGAAAAATATTTCACTCGAAATATTCAAACTCTTCTTTCTTTTTTGCTTTTCAATTTGGGTATATCTATTTTTCAATATCAAACTTTTTCTTCTTTTTTTTTGGTTTGGAAATAGTTCTTCTTTTTTTTTTTTGTAATGTTAAAGGAGATGGATCACAGACAGTAGGAGAGTATTTTTTACGAATGGGAATTCCGATTTTTGAGATAATACGAGAAATGTCATTTATAATCTTAACATGACTTGGACATTCATCATCATCATATGGGAGAAGAGTAGAATAAAAAATTAGAATTTCCAAAAAATCCTATTAGTTTTGCTATGAAAAATATGTATGCATATTACAAAAATGAAAAATTAGAATACTTCTTAAATATCTAATATAAATTTATTCGATAGTTAATTCATTACTTATTCTTTAAGGAGAATTTTCACTTTAAATTGACAACTTAATGAGGTGAAGATGAAATTTGCGGAAGTGGTTAGAAATCAATTTCAACTCGCTCGATTCAACAAGTTCTAACGATCTTAGTTTCCTAATTCATTTTAATACAATCACACCCAATGTCTCATTGGACTGTTTATTTAGTATTGAATTTCTAGGATCAAGTCTAAAATTCCAGAACTGATTAATTAACTTCCTTGATATTACTAATGTTCTTCAAGAATATTTACCAAGTTTTTTGCCACAAAATTTGTATTCAATTATTTCTGAAAATTCAAGCTATATAGCTTTTAATATTCAATTATTATTTGAAATTTCAACTAAAATTCATTTTTAAATCAATTTTTGTCAGAAAATTCCAGGGGAATTCAATTATTTAAATACAAAAATAAATAAATTAGTCAATAATTGATTATCTGTGAAATTTTTATTATTTTATGAAAAAAATTAAATGTTTGCGGACTAGAAGCAAATTTACGGACCTAGTTCGAGCTCTGCGATTTATTGGTAATTAAAGAGAAGTAGAGGTCTTTAGAATTTTTTACTTCTTCGCATAAATCAAAACTGAAAAAACTACAATTAATATTCACTATTGTTTCTACAGTAATATAATCGAAAAAAATTTCTAAAAAGAGAATTTCCACTGAAGCGTATTGAAGAACTGTTTATTGAACGATAACGTACTTATAAGATTTGGAAGTTTATTACTTAATTTCAACAAGACATTTAAATATTTCATCTTGTTCCCAATCGTAACGCATCAACGCTTCAGGAAACTAGTTATAGTTAGTCATAAGAACTTTGCAACCACCTCGAACGTATAAGTTTCGGAATGTCCCGAGGGTTCTTGTAAGCGCAAACTCACTTATTTCTATTGCTAATTAGAATTTTATAAATTGCTCTATTATATATATTTTCAAGAAGTTCCTAATTAGATTTATAGAATCAAAGATCAAAATCTTAAATTCCCAAGCTTTGGAAAACTAAAGGTAGCGAAAGGTAGTAAAGCAGTTAATTATCTGGCTTTGTTTTCCAAAATTGCAAAGCAGAAACATCTCTCTGATTATTTTTCTTTTATGTAAAAGCAGAAAATACTTTTTTCTTGGATCAAAACTAATTTGTGATTTTCTTATACTTTATAAGTAAAAGATAATGATAGTCGAGATAGTAAATTAAATGAGATGGATAATTAGCGTGATGATATGCGAAAATGTTTCTTCAGACCTTTACAGCATGATTTTCAGTGAGTTTTTATGGTTAATAAAACTGGTAATAAAGACGTAATATACATAAAGGTGGATTCTCTTTTGAAAATCGAAATGAATACTCATTTCTGTTGACTATCACATCTATTAGATGGAATTTCGTCATTAATATGTGCGGTAAAAGCTGTTTGCTCAGGGGACCCTTATAAGGAATGTTATTATAAATTACCTTCAGGTTGAAGCTTAACCATCCAAAATGCATATGTACCTAATCTAACCATATCTAATCAAACACATCGTGAATTCTCTTGAATTTTCCACATTCTTCCCATTGTTTTTACTCACAAGGGAACTTTGTTCTTTACAGACTTCTATATCATTATTTTTGTTTCAGGATTGGAAGAAAAATTTAATTTTGTTTTAATTTAATTTAATTTAATTTCCAGACAAAATTTTGACTTTTTCCCTGATCCTAAAGAATATTCTGATTCAGTCTAAAAATAATTAAATACTCATGAAAACGTTCTATTACATTCATTTACGAATTTCTTTAATATTGTCAAATTAATCGAAAACATCAATAGTTAAATAAATTAAAAATTGAAACATCATAAAATTTTTAAATGAAGCCTTTTCATCTATTAACGAAAATTGTAAACGCACCTTTTTCAAATTTGATTTAATTTCATTTTTTCTGATTTTCAGAAATAATTTTGATTCTCTCCCTGACCTTGCAGAATGTTCTGATTCACTCTTGAAATGACTGTTGGAAAATTTCACGATAAGCCATTTATTATCGCAAGTGTTCTATAAATGATCTTCGTTTTTCAAAAGAAAATAAGTTTTTCATTATTACAAAAAGTCTCTCTAGTTCATTTGATACTTTTCTATTTATTCCCTCACGAAACTATAATTCTTGAAACTTAATTTATTTAAAGTGAAACTTGAATAGTTCCAGAAATGAGTCATAATAATTCAGTGATTTTATTGTCTCGGTAAACGCTTTTCTTTATGAATGTTGAGAAACATGAAAATGTAATTTATTCCCATTGAAAGGGAAAAGAAAACACTTTGAGAAATAAAATTTAAAGACCTTTTATAAGATAAAAGTCAATTTTAAAAGTCTTAAAACGCTGTATTAAATTGGAAATTTTCCTTCGATACTTAATTTTTAAATTCAAGTGACAGAAAGTTTAACATTAGTTCTTTTTTTTTCTTTTTTAAATAAAATTCCAGGTCAACTATGAGATTTGCTTTGAAATATCATACTATCCCATCTGAATTTCAATGAAGATTCTCGCTCACAAAACAAAGGGAAATAATTTTTTTTTTGTTGAAAAAAACGCAAACAGTTTCATAAGAATATTAATTAATTCATTATTCTTGATAGCGATTTCATTTGGCTTTATGGAGAATGAAAGTTGTCGTATTCTAATTCAGAGGGATATTGGAGCAAGCAATAATTATTAATTCATAAAACTTTGTTTTAATCTTGATTCACCCATTTTTCCAATGGCTGAATATTTGCCTTGAATTTGTAAAAGAAAATGTTCATTTTCTTTTAGATATATTAATTTTTTCCGTAGAAATTCGAATCTATATTCAGATGCACTAGTGCCATCTGGGTCTGTTTTATCGACCGAACATAGATACGATTATATTTATTCACGAACATCGACTTATGTTTTGACTAATTCAAAATTAAATGAATAAATAAATTAATTTACTACTCTTTCAGTAAACAGAAAAGTACACAAAGTAAATTGAAAATACGCTTGAAATTAAAATACTAAAATTTCCTCTCCCCGTATGGTAAAATTTATTCGATTAGATTTTTCATTACGCTTACGATCCGATTAGAAAGATTAAAAATTATTTCGAACATCAAATGTGAAGTGAATGATTCAATAAAAGTCCAAATTAACAATTTCCCATGATTCCGAAAAACGACGTATTTTCCGAATTTTACAATTGAACACGCAGAAAAGTGAATGTTTTTTTTTTCTTTTGTTGAGCACAAAAAGGCAAAAGGACTTTGAAAATTGAATGCGTGAATATTGCTCGAAAATTGAATATTTCCTGCGATACAAATTGTTGTCGCAATTTTTCAACAATTTCCCCTACTGTGAATAATGAAGAATTTTTTTTTGTTTTCTCGTTTCAGTGAGAGACAGGACACTGAACCCTCGTCCATGGCCGAGTCAGAGGATAAGTGAGAGGGGGCAAGGGGTGCGTGCGGGGTGCAGTCCACCCTAATGTTTCGCCGCGTCCTCCCGCACCCTCGTCTACAACAACATCTCCGACACCCGAATAATAATCGGAATGTGAGCCAGGATGAGAATGATGAGGAGGTAGAGGAAGAAGGTGAAGAAGGATGCGAAACTGAAGAAAGAGGGGAAGGAGGTGAAGAAAGAGGGGAAAATTTAATAAAAGGAGAAAGAAAAAGAAAAAATGTGGGAGAAGGAAAAGGTGATGAAGAAGAAGAAGAAGAAGAAATAAAAGAAAGAGGTGAAGAAATTGAAGAAGAAAGAGAAGGAGAAGAAGATGCTGAAGACGAGGAAGAGACTCACCAGGACCAAAGTCTCGGGAGCTTAATGAGATTGCATGCCATTCATCGTGCCCTCCGAGCCACCCTTAGGGCCGCCACTTCCGCTGCAGCTGCCACTTACTTGTGATTAGCTCGTCAACCTAATTTTCAACTGGAAATGCACTCCAAGGTATCAACACTGTCTGCAAAGGCAATGGGTTCAAGGTTAGCATTAAGGCGACCACAAAAAATGCGATGCATTTTTAAACCTCTTTCTATTGCTTATACAATTATAACAACAATTTAGTATTTCGTGATTCAAATTTTTACAAACTTTGAACACGAAGAAACATAATTTTTTTTTTCTCTAAAATCCACTTTTTCGAGTTAAAAATATCTTCAAGTTCGGATGAAGAAATAAAGGCCGTGGATCGATTCTATTGCGACAGACACGAAAAAGATGCAAATGTAACGATGCAAGATGAAAGGGTCACGATTTAGAAATCTCGCGCTCGGGCACTTAGTTCCCCAAGCTCTCCGGACTACTCCTCTCAGACTCGTGATTTTGCATTCGCATTCAAGGCAAACTGCCGGAAACCATCTCGCGTTAAAAAGCGCTTTTCGTCTTTTAAATTCCACTCTCAAGCCTCCTTTGGTTTCTTGAACGTGTCAAGTGCTGAATTTTCTCGTGGTCAGTCTTTTTTTCTCCCCTCTAATATCGAAAATTTTCTTTTATTTTTAAAAAAATGTCTTTCAAATTAAACGTTTTATATATTGTATATTTTCCTTCATGTTTAATGCTTGGATTATTAACTGCTCTTTTCAAGTCTCCTAAAGTCTCTAGGAAGTCTCTTAAAGAGAAATAAGAGAGGAGGAATTTTTTTTTTATAAAAATCTAAAAGACGGAAAATTGTATCCGAATATCAGGAATTAAATTCGTAATCTCTAGAAATGGAAGATGATACACGAGGAATATTCAGCGAATTTTGACTGCTTCAATAAATCCACAAGGCTTTAGTGGAAGATGCGAAAGGTCTTCGGGAGTTAAGTCAGTTCATGTGTTCCCGATCTCTAACCGGATTACTAGTCTTACGCAGATTGTAATTCAGACACGATTTCAGATACTAATAACTTGGCTTTCAATTATAGATCAAAACTCGGATTTGATCATCAAACTCAAGAATCAATTGGAAAAAGAATGAATAAAGTAGGTTTTACTACTTTTTTATCGTTAAATTTACAATGTCCGGAATAATTGCTCGTTTCCGCAAATGGTAATTTTTACCATTGAGTAAATTTTAACTATTTCCTGACTATATTAAAGTAGACAAGTGAATTTTAGCTGAAATTTATATATACATCCGATAAAAAACAATTGGTTTTATTACTCGGTTTTTTATATTTGCTAAAATTTTCTTCGAGCCGAATTTTTATTTTTCGATTCGTCCGAATTTTCCCTTTTAGGAATTTTCAAATTGAAGAATTTTCTTTTCTTGAAATTTGAATTTGTTACCATTTTAATTTTTATTAAACTTTTAACGAAGCCAAACTTTTGTGTCGTCATATTTAAATTTGTATTTCTTCAGAATTTTTAATGTTGGAATTTTAATTTCCTGGATTTTTTTAATTTTTGTTTTGTAAATTTTTAACTTACAGTAATTTTCATTCGTCGAATTAAGGTTTGGCCGAATTTTTGTTTCCGTCGATTTTTAAATATAAAAATTTCCATTTGGCCGAGTTTTTGTTTTGTAAATTTTCAACTTACAGTAATTTTCATTCATCGAATTAAGGTTTGGCCGAATTTTTGTTTCCGTCGATTTTTAAATATAAAAATTTCCATTTGGCCGAGTTTTTGTTTTGTAAATTTTTAACGTATAGTAATTTTCATTCATCGAATTAAGGTTTGTCCGAATTTTTGTTTCCCTCTATTTTTAAATATAAAAGTTTCCACTTCGCCGAATAAAATTTGGCCGAATTTTTGTTTCCATTAAATTTTTATAAATATCAGAATTTCCATTCGTCGAATCACAGTGTGGCCGAATTATCGTTTCCGAGACTTTTTAAATGAAAAAATTTCCATTTCGCGGAATCTAAATTTGTACAAATTTTTGTTTCGGTAATTTTTAAATGCCAGAATTTGAAATTCACCAAATTTTTGTTTCAACTAATTTTTAAATGTCAGAATAAGAAATAAAATTGAAAAATAAAACTAAAAAAAAGTATTAAAAAAGAAAATTCTATAAAATAGAATATCAATAGAATAGGAAATAGAAATAAGAATCGATAAACTTCCCAAATGGCAAAATTTACTTCGGAAATGGTAAAAATTACCAAAGCGGAAAAAACACTTTTACTTTACAAATAGTAAAACATATTTTTCTTCGGGTTCTTAATTTTTTTTTTGCAGAAATTTCTTTTCAGAAAATAATTTCAACTACTAGACCTTAATTTTTTTTCTTTATCGATTTTAACATTATATAGTATAAAGAACCTCAATTTTTTCCCCTGCAAATTTTTCATTCTCCAAATGATTTGGAGATTGAAATTTTTTTTTGCCGCAAAAGAAATTTGAATAATAAACCTATAAAATGTCAAGCGCAAAAATAATAAATCATTAATCTGATTTCGTGTCTGATAACTGTGTTCGGTCGACGGCCTTTGACTGCCAACGGACAAAGTCAGCAAAGCAAGTTGAGTTAGAAAAAAAAACAAAGAGGGGTGAAGGAAAAAGAAAAGAAAAATTGTATGCGCGCTGTATGACGAGGTGTTTTGAAAAAAAAACTCGGCGAACCGAAATCCGAGATTAAATTTAAGAAAAATAGGATGACGGCCAACGCGAGAATCCGGCTGTGACGCTCCTCATCATACAAGCGCAAATTTTCTTTTTCTTTTCCAAATTTCACATTCTATTTCCATTGAAAATAATTTTTAAAAAAATACCCTTATCGGCACGTTGAAAGCAATCCATTTTGTGCTTCGCGCCTATCCCCAAAATACTTAGTGCAATAATTTTATGTTTAAAAAAAAAACTAATAATCTAAGCGTTAATTTCAAGTGGACGATAGAAAAGAGAATTTTCTGTTATGCTCGCGGGGTTTTGGTCATAAATCTAGCCAGAAAATTGGGCATCCGTGATTTTTTTTCTTTTTAAGACGAATTGGTTGGCTGTGAGTTGCAGATCAAGGGGGACGAGAAAAATTTGGGACTTTGAATAAAAAGAAGAAGAAAAATAAGATGATGATGACAATGATAAAAGTTAATAAATAATAATAATAATAAAAAAAAAAATGTTTGAAAAATAGTGAGGGCAAGAAATAAAAAATGAGTGGGGGGTGAATCAGCCCCCGGCCCTTCCGGGATACAAGGGTAGATTTCACATAGATCAGCCTAATATATTATTATATTAAATATTTCGAATAGATGAACATATTATATTATTTGTTGGGAGAGCATATTATTATATATTACATACATATTTAATATATATACATATATATTATATATATTTAGGATATTTATTTGTTGATTTGGTGATATATATATAATATATGATTTTATAAAAAGGCCAAGAAAACGGGGCCTATAAATACGTTATACGATTTATCGCATCGACACACGTGTCAAATATATTCATTTTTTTCGCGCAATGATACCAAAATATCTGTTACCGTCAAAACAATCGCGAGTTTCGTATACGTAACACTATTTATAACAAATAATGCACCAAATAATGCCAACATTCCTCGACTATAAGGGCACGAGTAACGGCTTAGTCTTCATTTGTCCTTTTTTTTAACTTTCTCAAAAAGTTGATTTTATCAGTTTTTAAAAAAAATCTATAATTAATGATTTTGATTAATGAATTTTACTGTTTAATTATCATTTCAATTATCTTTTGAAGTATTTAACATTTAATTATTTAATTTTTAATAAACGAAATAAATTCTATTAATTAATTTTTTATGAATTGAATAAATTTTATTGCTTTTTTAATGAACTGAATAATTGTTCTACTTTTCTTTTTGAGTTTTCTTTCCTGAAAGGAATCGATAAAATCAAAATATAAAAATTAAAAAGTACTGAGAAATAAAATTTTATTTTACTCTCTAATTTTTAATGATCGGAATAAATTTTACTAATTTATAAACCTGATAAATAAAGTTACTTTGGAAATTTGTTTACTATTATTCCCAAAAAAAGTCAATATTAGAGTAACAATTACAACAGCAAAATTTACTACCTTCGTATGGTAAAATTTATTCAACCGTAAATAGTACAAGTAGGCAAAAATTTCAAAAAGTCTAAATTTTACTCTCTAAATAGTGAACACAATTTTATTTTCTATATTTTTTCTGTTTTCAAACAATATAGTTTTCTGCTTAAAAAATATTTTTTCTGCAATTTTACCTTCTATATATTGCTTCGTTTTTGTTTTTAAAAAAAGTGTTTTTCTTCCTTCTCAAATAAAATCTTATTTATAATTTTATTTTAACTTTTACTTTTCTAATTGGACTGACATAAGAAAATGTGATTTTTAAAAAGAATTGAATAGAATTTTTCGATAATATGTTTTTTGTTTTTGTTCTTTTCTTTTTGCATTAGATTAATAAGTGAGAAAATTGTTAAGTAAGATAAAGAAATTTTTTATTTATGAGAATTTGTTAAACTTTAAACTTCCAAAGAACGAAAAATAATTTATTATCGTGTTTACAATATTTTAATAATTGATAAATATGTAGGATCTAGAAATCATTTTTTAAAAATAATTTCAGAATAAGAAAACTTTGAATTGAAATTGAAAATTGAAATTAATTAAAAATTGTTAATAATTTCGTTAAAATTATTCTACAATTTGAAAAAATATGTTTTATTTTTAATAGAACAATAAAATTTTGTTTTTAATGAAAAATTTCTTGAGAAACTAAAAGTGAATTTGTATTTGTTTATTCCTAAAACAGGATCCGTGAAATTTAACTGAAAATTTATATTAAGTTAGAAACATTAAAAATTATTATTTGAATTCTTAATTAAAGTTTTAATTAAATGTTTCATTAAAAATTTATTAGATACAGTATAAAAAATTTAAAAATCAGTAGAATTTCATTGATTAAGTTTTGAGAAAAATGTGATAGGGTAAAATATATAATTAATAAATAAGTATGACGGAAATATTACAAGTTGTTTATTTTTAATGCCAGCTATTAATGAATTATTTTTGTTGTAATTTTTTTTAAATATTTAAGCTTAATGTGCCATTAAAACTAAGTCTTTGAACAAGAATAGAGAATATTATTATAATTTTTATGATTATTATAACTATTATATTATCATAATTATAATAATTGTTGTTACAATTATTATTTTCATAACTATTATTAAAAATATTTTTATTACTATTATTAATATTATTATTAGAATTATGATTATTAATATTATTAACATTATTATGCATAGTCTAAAATCGTCAATATTATTGAATTAAAAAAATACTTTGTTTCAATATTGATAAATCAAAGAACATTTGTTTCATAAATAGTTTACCCAAATATTTAAATTTTTTTGTGAGAATTTTACATTATAAATATTATTAGACTTATTTTTGTTCTATAATTTTCACTATCGAACACTTATTTAAAATTTTGGCTCTTCTAGGAACACTTTTTTAGCTTCCACTCGTATCCGAACTCTTGCAGAAAAAAATTTTCTCTAAAAACTAACTTTTTTGAAGGAAATTTTCTCTTATTAATTTATTTATTTCAATTGACATACTATATCATGTTTAAAATATTTTTCTAGAAAAAAAGAATATGATTTTTATTTGAAAAGCAAAATTTACATTAAATTAAGTCAAAAGAAAAGAGAAGTACATTTTAACTCAAAGTAAATAGTGATTATTTGAAGCTATAAATATCCGTTCCTCGGTCCCTTGTGAGTCGAGAGAATTCTTAATAGGGATTAACGGTGTCGTTATGGTTACACGAGATTTTCTTGACGATTTGTTAAAAAAAAAGGGAAGGAAAGAAAGAAGGAAAGAAAAAAAAAGAAAAAAAAATGATAATAAATGAAAAATTTCTAAGCGAAATAAAAATTATTATATATGATCGAGCACGTGAGTATCATGGCTGCATTAAGAAGTCAAGGGAACTCATTTGTACGAACAGTTTCTCATTATCGAGTATAAATAAATAAAAAATGGTAAAAATAGCAAAAAAAAAATAAAAAATAAACAAACCGCGCGTAGTTTTTTCGCTCTCGTAGAGAACGTTTGTAAATAGCTATACCATAGTACGACAACTTCTTCGAGCGATAATAAAAGTTTTTTGTGATGGTGAGTTTGCGATTTGGACTCTTTAAGTCCGTTTCGCGTGTACCAAGCGCCTATAATGGATAGTTCATACGACTAGTGATCGAAATGCAATCGAACGGAGAACGAGACCCTAAGACACACTAAAAGCCACTGAGTAAATTTCATTCCAATCAGAGTTTGAGGCGTGAATAAACTGCAAGTTCACACAAATTGTTTCATTCTCGAGTTTTAGTTTCACAACAAAGACAAACAAAATCCCTCTGTTTATTTGTTTTTTCATTTGTCTTCTTTTTAGTTTTTTTTGTATTGTCTTCAACGTTAAATCAAGCTGAAATTAAATAAACTAAATGAAAATAAAATTCTGTGTAAGAATTCAAAAAAAAAAACAAATTCTAATTGTAATTTCTAATTTTATTTTTTTTTGGTCTTAAAAATCGCTTTTTTATTTGTTTGAGGTTATGTCCCCTTAATGTTGAATGAAGGGGAAATTTATAAAAATTCTCGTTCTCGTTACTCTTACAAGAAGATAGCCACGTAAAACATTTTAAGAAGACATTAAGATCAGAGTGTGAGAATAAAAATTTATAGCAAAGACTTTCATTTATTTTTAAAGTCTCTTAAAGGTTTTTGTATGAAAAGAAAAGTCTCACGTAAAAATTGCAGTTTATCCGTTGGTACATATATTTTTAGAATCCTTATATGAGAAAAGAGTAGAGAATTCTCAATTGCGGTTTTCGAGACGTGAAAAAAAAATGGAACAAATGTTTACGATTCTTTATTGTGACACGTAGTATTCATTATTTATTATCAATAGTAAAATATTCTTTTAAATTCTCTAATTTTTAAAAAATCCATTATTGTGAATTAATTTTAATGAAGCGATGCTTTCTGCTGTACCAAAGAAGCAAAATATTTTCGGTTGTGCAAATTACGGTAAAAATACCACAAACATAACCTTAAAATGATTTGCTTCTTAGGTACCTTTTTTGGAAAAAATTTACGAGGAGGTTTAGATTTTATTTCATAAATAGAGTATAAGAAATTGACCTACATTTTTTCTGGGTATAAAATCCGAAAATTGAGAGGAAATGCTATTGAAGAACCTAGTTTTGTGGTTTATCATCGATCTTCAAAGTGAAGTATAAATTTTACTTGCTGTTTTATTGTAGTGTAACGAGCATTTTATCACAAGTGGCTTGCCAATAAATTGGCGATAGAGAACTTGCTTTAGAATTGCTAATATTCCAAATTCAAACCTTGAGTATTCAATCGTGAAAGTGTAAAGTGTTTGAAGAAAACGATTCTCTCTGAGAAAAGACATTCATACATATTTGAAAACTATTTTCTTCTTCTTATATCATACTATTGGCTACTTTACTCCTAAAAGTATTTTGCTTTTCTATTTTATAAAATCAAAAAAAAAAAAAAAAATTAGCACATCACAGAAATGGGTTAATTTTTTAATATTTCAAAAGAAGAGTGTCAAAAACAAATAAAAGAAGACAAAAGATAAAAAACAAAATATTTAATTGTACTTTTCTTTGTCCAGTCTGATTAGAAATCAAAACAAGTGCAAAATTAAGAAAAAAGAACCTAATGTGTCAATTAAAAAGTTTATTTCGCCTGAACTTAAAAAGAAAAAAATTTTCCGGTTATAAAATGTGCCTCTATCGCTAACTATTCACTGGCAAAACGTTTCCAAGGGAATTGTATTTCTTAAACTTTTTATCCCATATACATGCCAGTGCAATGAATGCGAGAAAAACGACTCACGAATACGAAAGAAGATGTCTTCGTCGTATGTCAATTTCATTGGAGTTTTTTTCCCAATTTTTTTTTTTTAAATCGGTTTAAACAAGAAACAAAAAAAATAAGAGTGTCGGGACACCTTCTCCGTTCGATGGGATAGAGAAATATTTATGCATACTTTTATCTGTATATTTAGATATATACCAAAATAGTTTCCAACGAATTGGTTTTTAGAAATCGACGAGAAGAAATATTTCAAACCGATAAGCAATAGGTATATATTATATATATATATATATATAAATGAAAAAAAAAACATATTAGGTTTTAAAGTCTAACGAGAAAGGAGTGAGGTCACTCGACACAAGTAACATACTCCATGCCTTACGATAATAGATAATATGAGTAAATTAAGGGTAGATAGAGATATTTAAGTAGATTTAAACCTAAAGTAAGCACCTCTCCCCTGACACGTACACACATCACTGTGTCTAAAATTCGAATTGTGAGTCGAAAATCGGCAGATGTTATTTTACTTTCGACATTTGCAAAACAGAAAGTTATTTTAAATTCGGAATTGTATTGAACTGTTAAAAAGACTTTTTACCCTTTTTTACAAATATTACTTTTAATTCTTTTACTTTTTACATGACTTTGACGTGACGTCAAGAAAGGAACCTAAGAAGCAAACATTTTTAGGTTATGTTCGTTTACCCTTTAATTCAAAATGCATAAAGTTGGTTAACTTTGAACTCAAACTACTTAATTCTTTTCTAAAATATACTTAAAATATTCAATAAAACATATTCTTCATTTAACAGAATTTAAAAAAAAAATTCTTTCTCATAATTATTAAAAAAAACCTTTATGTCCAAAGATAAAAAACATAAACTATAAAATTTTACTTCTTAGGTTCCTTTTCACAACGCGTGACAAATTTTACTCACTTTCTGCATTGTTTATTGTTGTTGTACAAGAAAAATTGTTTCAAATTTTACAAAATTAAAAATGTGTTTTTAAAAACAAAATTCCAAATTACATAAAGCAAATATAATTTATTTGAGTTACAAACATACCACAATTAGACGAGTTCGAAAAATAATTATAGAATCAAATGCAATATAAAAGAAATGAAAAATTTAATTGCTTTTTTTAAAAATAAATTTGTAATATTTTGATTTTTAAAAACCTACACCGCCAAATTACAATGTTACGAGCAAAAAAAAAAAAAAATTGGCGCATTGGAAAAACACTAATTAGAGATATGGCAATTAACATCAAAAAGTATCATTATACGAACTTTTGTTCCTTCATAATCAACCACTGCTAATTTTGACTCGCATTTTGAAATTAGTGCGCATCGTTAATGTAGAAAATTGTGTTAATTAGGGCGAGCAATGTTGCCTCGAGTAAACATCGACTTTATATACATATACATAAACACAGCATGAGAAAAAAAAACCTAAAGATTATAAAGACGATCGGCGTTTAAATAATTGCGCTTTTATTTCGCACCTTAAAATTTCCAGCAATTATATTGCAAATTCTCATTGTCATAAGAGGGGGAAAAAAAGAAACAAATGAAAGTTTACATTTGAGTCAACGAAAAAGGGCAGTCATTTTTTTCCTATACAAAAAATTTCTACAAAGTAAACCAATTTTTAACTGAAAAATTTACATAATTATTATTATATTTCTGTAAATTATAATATTGAATAATAATCTAAACCATTATTATTACTATTATTATTATAATATAAATTATTATAATTTTAATAATAATAATTTAAAAAATAATAATAACAATAATAATAGTAATAATAATAATAGTAATAATAATAATAATAATAAATAATAATAATAATAATAAATAATATCCTAAAGATTATTATTTAAAATTTATTATTTATATTACTATGGTTATCAGAAGATTATTATTTTTTATTAATTTTTTACGTGGTTTTTAAAAAAGTAAATTATTTTCCCAAAAAAACACCAATTTTTAAAAGAAAGAATCCAACGAACAATCAGAGCATAAGTTTGCCCAATGTCATAAATTGATAGTTTAAAAACAACTCATTTAAATATTATTAAAATTTCCTTAAGGTTGGAAATATAATTTCTTTAGAGAAAAGGAAATTATTCTCACAATAACATATAACGGAATTTTTTTTATATGTAAAATGGTTTTTAATTTCTCCACCTGAGAACATCAAGGTCACCACTAGGTAGCATGAAATCTGATTTTATCAACCGAACTGCCATCTAGCGGTGACCTTGGTGTTCTCAGGTGGAGAAAAGTTGGTAATTTTTTAATTATTGATGAATAAACATTAAATCCAAAGAGTTTAACAATTAATATAAATTTATTTTGAATTTGCGATATTTTGATGATCTTTAATTTTTTTTTAAATTAATTAGTATTAATTTCTTATATTAATGGAAAAAATTAATATTTGAAAAAAAATAGTTGTATGAGATGAAAAAAGAGTAAAAAATTATACACAGTTCGAGGAATTTTTGTTTGACTGTCCGTCAGATTCTTTCTCAACATTTTTTTCGAATTTTTTTCAAAATTTTTAATTAATTTTGTTTTTAAGTCAACTGAATTTTTACATTTTTTTTAAATCACATTTTTTAACTTTTTGATTTAAAAAAACGACATAGAGAATTTTCTAAAATCAGTAAACTGTGAAATTAAAATTTTCCTTATAGGAAGGGGAGGGCGGAGTATTTAATAAATTCTAAAAAACTACTCTTTTGTACTTTCCACGAAAATCTGCAGGTGCCTAATTTGCAAAACAAATTTACTCGAGAAAAGACGAGCAGAATTTATCGATTCAACTTGTGAAATAAAAAGCAAAAAAAAAAAGAAACCGAGAATATAAAAATTGCTCAAGAATAATAAATAACGTGAGTTTAACGATGCATTTGAAGAAAAAAAACTTACGTAAAACGTTTATTGATATGGCAAACGAGAATAGATGGAATATTTGTTGAATTTTTAAACGATCCGAAGAAAAGACTATTTGTTATATACAAAAATTGCTTTACAATTCACAAGAGTTCCGTTTTCTGTATCGAAAAACAGATTAGTCAATTTTTTTTTCTTTTGCATAAAACTAGAAGGAAGAAGAAGAAGAAGAAGAATGTCTGGCACTGAAATGAGAAAAATGAAACAGATCGTATTGGGGGGGGTTCCAATTTTTTTTTCCTTCCTGTGTCCATTAAGTATGGAAAAGAAAAAGTCAGAAAAGGAAAAAAAAAGTTTCTTATAGATATATTGAAACAACCTTTTTGCTGTTACGATTTTTAAAGGAGGTCAAAGGGCTTTTAAAAATTGGAATCCCTTTGAAGAGAAAATCGAAAGTCTCTTTTGAAAGTGAAGCTCTTTGAAAATGCCTTTAATTCCCATTTTGCTGTAAGCATATACTAACCAACCAAAAAAATGCCAAATGCACCAAAAAAAAAAAGAAAGCACTCCAATTTGTAAAATATGATTCAATGAAAATGCAGTATTTCCGAGAATCAGAAATACACCAAATAATATATAAAGAACCCCTGTTTTTTAATATATAATATACAATATATTATTTTACTCTATTTACCAGAAGTTTATTGTAAATTCTAACTTTTTGTTTTCATAGTTATAGAAACAAATGTTCGAGTACGTTACATGTGCCTATGAGATGACAATTAATAACAATAAAAAAAGAAATCGTCTTTTAGGAAACAATTAAGAAAATAGAATCAATCTTGAGGAGGAAGAAGATTAATTGACCTAAAGATTAATAACCACGAAATCGGAAAAAATGCCCTTAGATCCATTTGAGAAATCTAAATTATTTTCTTTTTTTATTTTACTAAACGTTTTGCTGTTTTTTATTACTTACTAGATAACAAAAAATGTTAATTTACAATTTCGAAGCTGCCACAGAGTTTTTTTTGCTCAACTTTCCGATAAGTTACAAAAATGATATGTTTTCAAAATTTTCTTTACCTATCAAATTTTATTTTCGGTCCAAAAATATATTTCCAACAAAAATTGTTATTTGTGCCAAATAAAATTTTTATTTCTGCCATATAAAAATGTAATTTGAAACAAATAAAACGTTTAGTAGATAAGTTGAATATTTTATTTGACACTTATTTTAAATTTAACCCTTTAACAATAAAAACACTTCTCTGAATGTAAAATTATAAAAAAAATGGTTAGAAAAAGAATTCCTCCTAACAGGTTGGAAATTAATATAAATAAAATATATTTAGAGAAAAACATTTTTTAAAGCTTTATTAATAGTGACAACGATAAAAAGAGAAAACGAAGAAAATTGAAACTACTTTATTATGTTTTTCTTTTCTTTTAATTTTATATACACCCGAACATTAGATGAGGATTGAGAAAATAATAAAAAATCGGGATATTTCTATAAAAGAAATGAGAACATAAAATAAAATGTTTCTAGTGTGAGCATTTTTTTTTTCTTCGATGTTCCTTTTTTTTATCGATATCGTAATTAACTTTCGGAACGTGAGTTAGAAAATTACTTTAGACGAGTTTCTCTTAAAGGTATAATATACATTACTATACATATATATAGGAATTCGATCAGAGTCAATTGTTACAGAAAAGAGAAAAATAGAAAGAAAATATTTTATTCCTCTATTAAAGCGTTTTTCATTAGTCTTCGAGATAAATTTTTAAAGTGTTAATGAGAGTTAATTTGTAAAAGAAAGAAAAAAGAAAAGAAAATTTCTCTCGCAGTTTATTTCGATGAATGATGAAGTTTATTGTTTACGGATTAGTAATTTTTGGTGTACTTTTTTTCTTCTTTTTTTTTGTTAAAAATAATACTAAAATTCTTTGCTCTTTTATGGCGCAAGATAAGCTTGTTGATTCAATTTTGCACTTGTTTTCTTTGCCTAGAGCATTTTTCAATTGTAGGGAGAAAAAAAATTATAATAATTAAGTAGTTTTTAGTAAAAAAAAAAAAAAGATTAATATTTGGATCAGCAAAGCTTCTCTTTTCTTTTCGCTGAATTTATTAGATGGTGTCGCGTGATGCTTACAAGGTTGAATACATCGAATAATAAATTTTTTTTTGTGTATTCAATCAGAGAACTTAGAGATCAGCGTTAGATACCATTTTTCGTGATAGCATCTCAGTACAGAAGGAAGTTTCTCGAAGACGTGTCTTCGGTTCTTCCACAGTTGTGATAAGTTTAATTGTCAAGAGCTATTATATTATTATAGTTATTATTATATTATTATTATTATTAATTATTATTAATTATTAAATATTATTATAAAGATTAATTATTATTATATTATTATATTATTATTATTATTACTATTACATTATTATTATTCAGTTGTAGAGCGGCTTATTTCTTGATTTGTTGTGTCACTTTGAATTTCTGTGTTATTTTTAATAAATTCATGGATTATTTCGTTCTCAGACTGTTTTATTTCGCACTCCATTTTTTTCATCCCTTTTCCTTTAACCTTTTAAGTTATTGCTCTTTCGTTTTCTTTTTCGCTTTTTTATTTTTTTTAATTCCAAATAAAAGTTAAAATAATTACTAGAAGAAAAAACTAAAAGTTGTGGTAAATTATATATAAAAGCGAAATTTTATAACGATGTTTTAATTCTGATCATGGCTGCGCAGCTTAAGGCATGTCAATTCGGCGTTCCTGTTTTGCATTCGAATCCCGCCGCAAAAAATAATCGGAGATTTTTTCCACAATTAAATTTTAGCAGTTGTAATGAAATAAATAGTAAACGAATATTAAACAAATAAATAAATAAAATAAAAATAGTTAATAAAATTAAATAAATATCAAAGTAAATTAATTAAATAAATTCAGTAACAATTTTATGATTAGTATTTTATTGTTATATTGCAAACGAAGCACTTTGATACAAATTTTCACATGAATCTAAAAGTAAATATAAAAATCCGGAAATACTTTTTTTTCAACGAATTTCCTGTGAACTATTGATTGGTAATTATTTTCCTTTTTCTCCTCTGCATGTTTAATCTTGAGAATTTGAAATCTACTAGTTCGTTGTAACAAAAATCCAATTTAAAATGTGAATCTCCTGAGAGTATAGATAGATACTCAGCAGCAACGAGCTTCGGATTTTCGTTTTCTAATTTTTTCGCGAGGAATCTGATACCTACTTCTTTTCTAACAAAAAAAAGCACCTGGTAATCTTTCTTTATTAAATAAAAAAGATTTTTCCTCTACAAAACATTTAATAAAATTCCCAACAAAACAGTTGTTTTGAATAATGAGAAAAGTTCCTCTTTCTTCGCCGTATTGAGAAAGAAAAATTTTTCTCCAAAAAATATTATCTAATGATGACTAAAATTTTCAAACTTTTTTTTTTGTTACTCAAAGAGGGTGTTAATTTCTTTTTTAAGAATGACAAAAGAGGGGAAATTATTAAAGGAGGAAAAAAAATTGACGAATTTATAAAAAGACGTCTATTATTGATATTTCAGCGAGAGAAGAACATATCGAAAGTTATATAAAACTTGTCATGAGAAAAGTTTCTTTAATTAAGCGGAAATAACGAGATCATTTCAAGGCCTCTTCACCTTAAAAAAGTTCGACTCAATTCAACTTTTTTTTTTACTCTCGAACATGGAGAAAGAAGGAGAATTTAAATCTCAAACTTCTTTTCAGGGGGCTCTTAAAAAATTTTTCGAAGCTTTTAAGGTGTTACTTTTTTAAAGAGAAATCTTAACTCTTCGATTGCCGCAACAAAATTCGAAATTCGATTAAAACTTTTCACACAATTTTTACATTATACAGTTCATAAAAAATGGAACACTTTAAACATTTATTTATAACACAATTGGAATTTTCGGTTTCGAAAATTCGCCAAATATCTTTGGCATTTAATTTCTACTGAACACTTCATGTTCTTTAAAATAAATTATTTAATAATTTTTTTTGTTTCACATTAAGTGAATGAGTATTTTTCAAATAAACGAAACATTTCATTATCTGTTTTATTTTCTTTGTGCGAAATTATCGCTAAGCTTAAAAACTCGAACAAGGTACGAGTAGTATTTTTTTCTAAAAGAATACAAACGGATAAATTTTAAGCTCACTTCGGAGCAAAAGCCAAGCCTATTTTTGGGAATTATACAGATAAATATTTTTCTCAAAGCAAATAAAAAAAAAAAAAAAAGTAAGTAGAAAAACAATTAATAAAATAAAGGTCAGTTGAAAAATTATAAACAGAAATGTTCTCGTATTTTTATCATAAGTTATAACTCACACTACACATCTCGCTTGTTCAGAGTTATTTTGTTTCCGGAACAACGAACGTAAAAGATGTCTCATAATGGAAAATGGACGTCCTTTATTTTCCGTGTTATTATTACTATTTTTTTTTTTTTTTAATATGAAACTTTATATCGAGAAAGTTATAAATGTTCTCTAACGAAAAAAGTGAAAAACAAAAAAAAATTCTATATATAATAGAAGCGAAGCCATTTAAGCTGCTATTTGAATTCCATTAGAACGTATAAAGGGTTTGTAAATTGCTTGGCAATCCTGTCAAGTGTAATTACATTTAATGGACAAACGCGAAATTAATTATTACAGTGAGTAACCTCGGTGAACTTTATTTTTATTTTTAAATCTCTTAATATATTTTATACACCGACAGGAAAATTATAATTTTCCCCGATAAACAGAAATAATTATTTTTGAAATAAAAATTCGCGTCAATTAACCGGAAACAATGAACTGTTTTTACGTAAGAAAAAGTTGTTTAATTAAAAAAAATCAAATAGAGTTAAAAATAAAGTTGCTACAATTTTAATGAAGTTAAAAAAGAAACAAATCGAAACAAGTAATTAATGTGGAGAATATTTTATTTTACCTAAGTGAGGTGAGAGAAAATGGCGGACAAATATTTCGTGAGTCTGCGCAGCACAGTTTTAATACATTTTGAGGTTAGAGTACTACTGCGCAAACTCAGAAACGAACAAATTTTTTCACTATTCGTAATTCTTACGAAATTGACCCAAATTAGAAAACGATGATAAAAAGTAGAAAAGCTTAAATTTTTTTGGAATTAAAATTTGTTTTCAATATATAGGGCAGTAAAAATGTAGGAAAGCAGTAAAAATGGTTTTCATTTCACTTCGAGATATAAAAAAGGTGGCTTTAATTTACAGACATAAATTTTATTATGCAGTAAATCTAACCCACATATATAGTTAATAGATTTTTACCCCCTTTTTTCTTCTTTTCAAGATTCTATTGTCTTTCGACAATTTTTTTTTCCAAGTGAGATTAACAGAAAGAGAGAGAGAGCCATGTAAATGAAAGACGTTTTTAATGAAATACTACAGGATTCATTTTATCCTCTTGGAATAACTTTAGCTTCTCTAAATTCTCAGTATATTTAATTCACTTTGTATTACACTATCAAACTATATAACACTTCTCTAAAATCTTTTTGATCGAAAATTCTATTTAAATTCCTTTTTAAAATTAAAACGACCACTGCAGTGGTCTCTTTCCGCATGGCTTTTATTTTAATTCAACGAAATTATTCAATAAAAAAACCTCGAGGCAATTTTAATTAATTTTATTAATGCAATTCACTCGTGAAAAAGTAAATATTATACTGGACCAGAGTTTTGCTTATATTTTAAAAAATAAATACTCTAAAAGTTCAAAAAAGAAATCGTGAAAAAAAAATTTGTTTATGTTAAATAAAATTCAAATTTTATTTACAAGGGAAAAAATGGATTATTCTTTGGTATTAATCTCGATTATTATACAGTGACTGGTGACCGGAAAGTAGAAAATATCAGTATTCAGTCGGACAATTCTTTTGTTTCAGTTAATATTGACAGATGAATCATTCCTAGCTGAATAATTTGTCTTTTGTCAACTTTTTTCCCCCATTTTTTCTTAAAATATTTGTTTGCATTTATTAATATAATTATAAATATTATTTTTATTAATAATTGATAATATGAAGAATTGAAACTATAAAAATTATCTTTAAAATCATTTAAAAAGTTTAAGAAGAAAGTATAACTTTCAGTTTGAATTATTATCATCCTAATTATTTATTAAAGAATAATTTTTTACATAAGTAGCCAGTCGAAAAAAAAATTATACAATTTTACTAGATTTCTACGAAAATTCTACATTATAAATGTAAACGTATTTTACAATTTGGGAAAAAATGCAACAATGCGAAATTTTTATAGAAAAAATGCTAAAATTTAAAAAAAACTTATGTTACATTTAGTACAGTGATATTAAAGATCAAGAATATGTTACTATAACTTTACTAAATTTCACATAAGTTTTATTTCAACTTTTTAGTATGTTTTATATAAAAATTTTGCTTTCTTATATTTTTTGTCCAAATAGTGAAATATTTTTATAAAATTTCATCTCTTTGTATAAATGTTTTATAGAAAAAGATTATTTATATAATCATTGATAACAATTTTTTTAAATTGTAGTTAAAATTTGTGATTTGTAATGAAAGGTCATTCATGTATTTTTGCTTTCTTTTGTTTATGAGAGAATTTTGATGCCCTCTAGGTGGGAATTTATTGAACTTTATTCGCACGAAATTCAAAAACAGAAAAATTTTATTATTTTATAAAATAATATTATTATTGTTTAGTATTGTATAATTAATAATTATCTAAAAAAATATTTTCTTGTCAAGTTAGAAATAATATTCCTCAGAATTATTATATTATTTTATTCTAAAGTTAATGAAAAAAATAGAAACATCTATAACCGTTAAAAGGCTACGAAACTTTTATCATCAATAATATTAATTTTTTTATTACTATCATTATTATTATTATTATTATTACTATTATTATTATTTTTCCCTCTGATGTAGATAATAAACGGAAAAAGTTTCTGTTGGAAAAAATATGTGATAGCAAATGTAAATTGCGTTGTGAAAGTGTAGATATATGCCTTTTGACTTTAAAAATCACGTCGCATTCCTCGTATCTCTCTCTCCCTCTCTCTCTGCCTTTTTTCACTTTATTTTATTTTGTGCAGGCCAAATGAAACTGTATATGAATAAAAATGAAACAGACACGAGTACAAAATTTCAATTTAAAAAGAAGTAATAATACTCATCGAAAGTTTTAAATTAAATAATAGTAAAGCGATGCTATACTTTTTCTTTCTTCATAAGAAAGCGAAGTAAGTAAGTAAGTAAATATAAAAAGATTACTTTTCTTTTGTCTCTCTCCCTTTTTTCATTAAGTCAAACTCTACTCTCGAACTCGTTAAACATACATCATTAAAATAAGAAAAAAGTTTCAATATTTCTTTTCGCGAAAATTAATTACATACAACACGAATATACACCATTGTTTATCTCTCGTCTTTAATAATTATAATAGTCGATTTTTTCACGGAAATTAAAATTTTTATTTCCAATTTCAAACATTTCTGAAACATAATTATTTTTTAAAATTGACTTTGTAACTATTTTCAAATTTAATTACTTTTAATAATTTTCTTTTCTAGTGAAAATATTTTCCAAAATAATTTCTCTTTGTTGCCAAATAATTTTAAAACACTGTGAAACAGTGAAGAATTTCTAATTATAAATTTAAAAAAAAAGGAAAACAGTTAATTCGTTGTTTATGTAAAATGTTAATAGAAAAAAAAAGTTGTTTAAAAAATGTTTTTCTTTAAAACGCGAACATGTGCAGGGGAAGCAATTACATTACCAACGCTGCATTAGGTTGAGCTAGTTGAGTGATCGATGCACTTTGCACTCGTGTAGAAACGCGGAAGTTGCTTTTTATCGACTCCGAATTCGATAAAGTTAACTGCAAATTGTGTTTTTTTTGTTTAAATATTCACGATTTGTCCCAAATATTTATAAATAATGTGATTAATTTCTTCTGTATGAATTTTTTTCCATCTTTATTTATTTATTATTTATTTTTTTCGACTCTCGATATTAATAAGTTCATGGCTTTTGAATTTGTCTATATTTTACTTGTTACCAATTTTTTTTGTTTCTTTTGTTTTTTTCTTTTTCCATTTGTTCCATTTTTTGTCTTCTTTTTTCGTTTGTTTTCGTTTCAATGGGCAAAAATTCAAATTTCATATTGTCATGTGTTTAATTTTGTACAATTTATTTTTTTTGTAGAAGCTTTTGCAAATTCGAAAGTGTACTTTAGGAAACTTACAATGTTCTACATTCACACCCCTCAATTTCAACTTTTTGTTTCAACTCAACACTAAAGAGCTTTTATATATATTTAAAACATTTTCACTTGCCAAATGAGGTTCTCGTAAATTCTAAACTATAGAGACAATAGAAAATGTGCAAATAAGCATTTATATGTACAATTCTATCGTGCTTTGCAAGACAATATATATATCAAATCGATAGTTCATCCAATGAAGTAGTGGAGCCAAAATCATTAATGCTGTCCATGCACATCACAGTTCACTGATTCTTATTTGTTTCACCAGATCCATTCATTTAACTCGATCTCCTTTTATTTTTCAACGTCAACTTTTCAAATGCATCCATTATATTTCGTAATACAACGAGTTTAATATCAAATTTTCCATTCATTGGCCATGCTACCTCTCTATTTTGTAATTTTATATTTTTTCCCGCCCCAAAAAAAAAAAATGAAAAATAAATTTTCTTTCTTTCCATCAATTTATGACT
The DNA here is from genome assembly GCA_032872475.1 of Leptopilina myrica (nomen nudum). NCBI lineage: Eukaryota > Metazoa > Arthropoda > Insecta > Hymenoptera > Figitidae > Leptopilina > Leptopilina myrica (nomen nudum). Next base: position 36,360,902 of record CM065461.1, read on the forward strand.
TTTAATCGATGAATATGAAAGGAACATTGTGAATACTGAATAAAACCTTTTCTTATAAAAAATAAAAAAATTGTTTTCATATTTTTATTCATAGACATAAATTATAATTTTTGCCGATAGACAGAAATAATTACCTATGTTTGAAATAAAATCTTATTTAATTCGAAATTATAATCATGAACCTTATTGTAAAAAAGTTCCACTGGCCGTAAATACAAAATAAAAAAATTATTAAATACAGCTGCTAACATTTTAAAGGAAATAGAAAAAAAATCAAATCAAATGATTATTGTGGAAAATATTTAACTTTTCGTAAGTGAGGTGCGCAACAAAATGCCAGACTTTGTGAGTCTGCGCAGTCGAGTTTCGATACATTTGTAGGTTATCTTCCAAAAGTATCTTTCTCCAGAAAAAAATTTTGCCAACTATTTGCAAAGTTTTATATAAAAATAATGTTTCTAAACAAAATTTTTTATTTTGCTAAATAATTTAATTATCAGTAATGAACAATTTTTTCTAAAAGTTTATTTTTAACTAAAAGGTATTAAAAAATACACGGAAAAAAAATTAATAAAAACAAAAACCGATAATGTATTTTCGGATATTTATAGAAAGCTTTAATTATATTTAAAAACCAGGAAAGGATCGTTATTGTGACATAAAAAGTCAACACACTGATAAAATATCTCCTGAGGAAGAAAAAGTAAAACGTATTAAACCAGAAAAGTGCCGAGTGGATATATAAATATATATAGCGTACATACTCTATTAAAAATTCCCTCCACACATTTTCACTACTACTGCAAAGTACGGGGGCCTTCCTAAAGTAAAATTATTCAACGCAGATACTGTGAGAGAAAATTTCTCAAATGTATCATAGCTACAAATATTTTCCCAACTAAAAGCTTATTTATTTTCCTCAACAATTTGAAAAAACAGAAATGAAAAAATATATTTTCTTTTCTTAAGAAGTAATTTTTCCTCTGCGACAATTTTTTTTTAATTACATAAATTCTATTTTATTTTCGTAAATAGTTTTATAGCGAAAAATACGTTTATTTTTAGTAAATAAATTAATTACCAAAATAACTAAAACGGATTTTTTTTATTTTAGTAGAATGTTAACAATTTTATAAAAGTTTTTACTGAAAAAAACAAAAAAAAAGAATTCTTAAAATAATATTTTTTATCTGGAAATATTTTTTTTTTGACACAATGGTTAATTTCTTCGCTTGAGAACGCCAAGGTCGCCACTAGGTGGCAAGAAAAATACCAAGAAAAAACTGAAGTGCCATCTAGTGGTGACCTTGGCGTTCTCAGGTGGAGAATAGCAGCTTCTTATTAAATATAAAGTTATTTGTAATTCTACAATTATTTATGTTCAAAGATTGAATTTACAGAGTTCAGAAATTAAAATAGACTTAAATTTTAAATCCACTCTAATTTGCAATTATAACCCTAAATTTAACGTTAAAAATTGTTTTTTTATATGTTAGATTTAGAAAAAAAAAGTGTGAACCATATCTAAGTTTTTGTTAAGCGATGATAGTTTAACACAACCGGAGGCAAGTTCTCAACAGTATATGAAACTGTCAAACTCAATGTAAACTTTCAACGACATAGATATACCGTATATAGATATACAAATAAGAGAGCACCCCTAAATCACAATTGATTTTAGGACACAAAGGACAACTTTGCTCGCTCCGATTAAACACATAAATAACAAATCAGTCAATGCAAATATTACGAAACCAGAAGCAATAATTATTATACCTTTAATTAAGATTAACGCAAAAAAATAAGCTCTTCACTGAGGTAACTCAAACATTTTAACCCTTCGCTTTTTTCCCTTTAAATCTTAATTTCAAAGCATCAAAAAATTCATAATTATTAATTAAAATTTTTTCCATTTTCAAATTAATTAATTATCGCTATTTTGACGAAAGAAAATAATGCGTTGAAAGTAACTCAATATTTTTTTTTATCACAAAAACAAAAGAGCTTTGTAATATTAAAAAAAAAATAGAACTAGTGGGATAGAATTTGAGTTACCTTATTCTATAGCTGCGGAACATCGAAGAATTATATTGTAGAAAACTGATAATATTGTATAAAAAAAAATAAAAGAAAAAAAGCATCGCCGAAGCGAGTACCGATTTTATAGCACCAATATTGCAATCACTAGCGATTGTTTCTTTATTTCAAATTCATTTTTTCTCAATTGGAAAAAAAATTATAAAGAAAAGAATGAAACTCGTCATTCACTTCCAGAGGAATTTGTATTTTTGGAAAAAAAAATGAAAATTGTAAAAATATTTTTTTTTGCACTTTCTTGAGTGCTATTTGTATCATGTTGGTGGTGATTTTCACACAGAGAAAAAATTTTATACCCACATATATATTATTGTTAACATGTATATTTAAATATATTCCTATATTTTTAATTTTATCACGAGACAAAAAAAATTTATAAAAATATTAATTACAATTTAAGAAAAACCAAGCCTCTATTAATCTTAATTAGTAAAGTGTCCACTATTCGTGTTAGTGAGAAGTTCACAAATTAAAATTAGTAAAAAGTAAATTAAATAAAATTAGTAAAAAGTAAATAAAAATAGTAAAAAATATACTAATTCAAATAACTAAGCACTAACTACTTAACTACTTGAAATTAGTAAAAAATACGCTGATTAAAATTAGTAAAAATACACTAATTAAAATTCGTGAAAAATACAGAAATTAGATAAGTAAAAAGTACAATTATTCAAATTAGTAAAAATTGCGCACTAATTAAAAATAGTTAAAAGTACATCAATTCAAATTAATTGAAATCACTACTTAAAATTAGTAAAAAGTACATTAACTAAAAGTAGTTATTTTATTATTTGAATTAAGCTATTTAAATTAGTGATTTATTATTGAAATTTTAAAAGTAAATTTTTTTAGTCATGCCCGAGTGAAAAATTAGTAAAAGTTAGCAGAAATACTGACTAATTTTAATATAGTGAACTTTTCCCTAAGTAGTAAAAAGTAGTACAATTCGTAAAAATTAGTAGAACTATTTCCCAAATTTTAAATTTGTAGACTTTTTTAAAATAAAAAAAAAATAAAAATGATAAAAACAACGTAATGAAATAAGTAATTAGTACCTTGAAATTTTTACTATAATTTAAATAGAGTGGAGACTTTCGACTAAATTAAGATAGAGGAACTAAAAAATAAAAAAAAAACCAAATTAAAACAAAAATACTCGAAAACATTGCTTCCTAAACAAAAAAAAAATTTGTTTTCAACAAAAAAAATTGTTTTAATAACCTAAAAGAAATCTGGTTTTCCAATAATGAGTTAAGATCGAAATCATAAAAATTTTGTTCATTGAACTAAAAAACATAAACGACTCTTCGTGTTATTTTCCAATTAATTACGCAAGAAAAAAATGCTGTAATTATTTTATCGAGATTTTGATTTTTTATGTAAATTATACGAAATTACATGTGATAAGAATCATGTACATAGTGTATTAAAAAAAAATCGAATTCGCTCGGATTGAATGCTTGCCGCTCAAAACCGCAGGCTAAACGATAATACCGTAATTGTGATAAAAAAAAAACCTGTAATAATTAATTAGTGATTAATTATACCAGCTCTATATCTACGCAATACAGATAATTATGTAAGTGACGTTAATAGTGGAAGAATATGAAAGCTAGAAAAATGAGTAAGATGCATACAGGGAAAAACAAAAAAAAAAAAAATAAAGAAGTCGTTATTAGCCGAGATTATTATATATCGTGTAGATTGTAAACCCGTAGAGAAGCAAAATAAAGGGAAGGTAATGATATTAAATATATCAACTAATTAAATTAATTTTTAATGAGTTATTTATTACCCTTAATTGGTCCAATATTACAATACGAAAATTCCATCATCAAAATAAATATTTTATTTTTTTATTGTATTTGCTTTATAAACAAATTATTTAATTCAATATTAAGTAGTAGCCGAAGATAAAAAATGTTTCACAGGAAGGTAAGTGCAATAGAACGAATAAAATGAGAAAAAAACTATTAAAAATTTTCCCTCTCTCTCTAGAATTATAAAAGATCGCATTTTACTCCCTAGAGATTTCACGAGAGGAGCCAAGAGGAGTTGATTTTACTCATTTCTTTTAAGGATACGCAGTGAATAATAAATTGTAAAACACATAATTTTAAATTAAAACTATAATATGGAGAACTATTATTTAGAGAATTTCCTAACTACAATTTTAAATTTATTCTAAATAATAAATGACTTTTTTCTTTTAATTGGTGGTTAACGTCATAAATAATATTAATCAGGAAAGATTTCATATAGAACATTATTTGCATTTTGGGTCCGATAATTTCAATTTGACCTAATTACCAACTAATGAGATAATCTCCTGAAACTCATTAATATTCAATATTGGCTTCATGTATACATATGTTTTACTTAATAATGTTAAAATATTACAACCGTAAATATTAATCTTACCTAATATTTGCTCAGTAATGTAAGAAATAGAAATCTACAAAATTAATTAAATTTTACAATCAGTTTCACATCTTTTTCATTAAAAATAAATTCGACCATTTTTCTAGAAGAATATAAATAAACATTTATTATTTTTTTGAGGAATAAACAAAATAATAATAAATATAAAAATATAAGAATATTATAAATATTTACTTCTATTATAAAACACAATTATATTAAAGAATAAGGGGTGAAAATTAAAACATTGCAACTTCAGTAACTGTGAATTTATAAAAAAAAAAATTGACCTTTAACTTCGTTAACAATCATTGTTTACATGTAGCGTTATTTAAAAAAAACAATTCAAAATTTAAATTGTAAATTTTTATTATTATTAGCAAAATAACAGAATAATAATAACATTAGAAAATTATTAAATTAATATTTATTTAAAACATTAATTTTCTTAGCTCTTTATTGAAATTACGAAAAAGTCTTCTAAAGTTCGATTCCCAGGTCACTCGCAAAACGTTTTACGTCTTCAACATTGGAGAAATCTAAAGATGAGAATAAATCAACTTATACTCCCTTCACATTTTTCAAATTTTAAGAATTTATTTTTAATACTAACCTTCAGCACCATTTTAATCTTCACTTATCGGGTCGAAAACTTTTTTCTTCATCTGAATTGTTTTTGCTGAACGAACTGTAAACATATTTATATATACTGTAAACAAATTTCCACCTGCAAAGACTGATACTAATATTTTAAGAAATACTACAGAATAAAATAAAAGTTATAGAAAAAGATTTTATAAAATTTCTGCAAGTAAAACTTTTCACGGGGGAAAATTATTAAAACTCTTTTTGAAAACGATTTAATTATATTTTAAAAATCATAATGTGCATTAATTTAAATACTTTTCTCTCAATTCATCAGCAGCCCAATTAGTCAACGGATTATTCAGTTTTGGAAAACTTTTAATACTAATACACTTTCCATTTAAACAATACTGAAAAATTGTAAAACAATGAGAGACAAATTTGCGTAGGTGATGACAATGGTATATAATTTGTATAAATTACTAATGGTATATAATGTAAATATTATTTAAATTTTCGAGATTAAAATATTAACAAATTTTAGTTACACCATCAGTTTCGCAAGGATATCCATCTTCTGCGGTTAAATTTTTAAACATAATTACTGATAAACTTTGATTATCCGGTTTGAATAAATTTCGGACATTTAACACATTTTTATTGGTACAAGTGAATGTACATTTATTTGTATCGTGCTGAAAACATTCAAAAATAAAAATAAGTTAAGGGATTATTTAAAAATAATAATAATAATATTTTTTATCTTTATACTAACATCATACGACTGAAACATGTCAATTTCTAGACATCGTTTCAAAGAAGATTTAAATTTATCATACGATCTTTTTACGGGAGTTGTTGAACGAATAGTACTTGTCGTAATTAACATATTATGGCAAATACCATTATCACAGATCTAAAAAAGAAAACAAAGAAAGTTATAAAAGTTGATAATGGTAAATTGTACATATTGCTAAAATGTCACTTACTCCATTATTATCACAAGGATATCCATCATCAGCAACTAACTCTTGATCAACATTCTCAGTTTCATTTTGACAATAAGCCATACAACCGTCGTTATACTAAAAAGAGAAGAAAAAATGAAAATATTGAAATAAACAGACAAAAGTGAAATTTATTTTTGTTCCAAAACTAACACTCTCTATTAGAGACATTCCAATCAGATTACATCGTTCACTAGGAGACTTAAAACCACGCCATTTATCAGAAGCATTAGTTGATGGCACTAAATTCATATTAATACAGATCCCATCTTCGCAAGTCTAAGGAAAAATAGAAATAAAATTTTCAGTTACCACATTAACTAGGTATTTATTTGTTCAAATGTTCCTCACTCCATTATTGTCACAAGGATATCCATTGTCAGCAACTAAGTCTTCAAAAATTTTATTATTTTTTTTACTTTCGCAATAAGTTGCACATCCATCGTTATACTGAAAATCAAGAAAACTAAATAATAGTAAGTCCAAGAGAGTTTTAAAATTGCTATAATAAAATTAGCAGCAGATTGAAAATATTCAGTCCACATTAATTTTAATACTAACGTCATATATCCAAGCCATTGAAATATGTTTACATCGTTCTATGGGAGATTTATATTCATCTAAGGGAGTAGTTGTCTCAATAGTGCTGACAGTAGTTGACATAATTGTCATATTCACACATTTTCCATATTTACAGTACTGAAAAAGAAAGAAAAATGTGAAAATTACATCTTCTTCTATGTTACGTATATAATTTTTATTCAATGCATGCATTGCATTTTTTTGTTACTGCAGTAACAATTTTTTTTTTATATTAATCATACGTCTTACTCCATTATTATTGCACGGAAATCCATCTGGAGCTGATGTTCTAAATATGGCATCATAGTTACGATACGATTTGTTATCGAATGTATCGGAAAATTCATATCGTGTCGTTTTACAGACTAAGTTACATTCCCATACGGACTTCTGAAATAATACAAAAAAAATTTTTTTTTTTTAAATTAGTATAAAAAAATATTGATTTGAACCAAATTTGAATAATATAAACTACAAAGTTAATCCTTTTTTAAAGCTTTTTAATTCTTCTGTACCTTAAAAACTGTAATCTCATAATTCGCGGATAAATTTTGTAGTATCATTTCAAAAACAAATTATTATTATTTGTGGAAAACTAACTCTTAAGAAACTTGATGCTCCAAAATTTATACACTGCTTTTCAGCTGATTTGTAAACATCATCGTAACATATTCCATCTAGACAATACTGTAGAATTAAAAATATTTTATTCAGTCAATATTAACGGCCTCATTTAAAAAAGAGTTCAAAATTATAAATCTTACTCCGTTATTATGACACAGAGTTCCATCATCGGGTTTATAAAATGTGTTTAAAAACTTTTTCTCATCAGATATACCTTGACAGTTAAGCTGACAATCGCTTAAAGTAGCCTAAAATAATTTTTCACAAGTTTAAAACGAGTTTTATTGAATTCCGTTAACTATTGTTAAATTTGTAAAAATTTAACCCAACTTTTTGAATGTTTAAAATTCCTCTTTCATTACATTGCTCCTCGGGAGATTTAGTACTTGTATACGGTTGAAAATGGTTTGGGAATATTTCATTTAGATCTGAATTCCTGTCATTTCTATCAGATTGTAGTTTTACACACTTTCCCCTCAAACAGACCTTAATATTTCATATTTAGTGAACAAATAGGCAAAAAAATAAGTTTATTGAAAGCATTATTAGATGAAGTTAGAAATTAAAGAAAGATTTGAGCTGTTGTGCTTATACTATAATTGCAAAAACATTAATTGATATCAAAAAATTTCTCACGCTTTCCACGTCACAAGGAGTTCCTTCGAATGCTGATATACGTAGATTAAATTTTCCATTATATTTGACGCATTCTAACTGTACACAAATTCTCGGAGATATCTTATTAAAAATAAGCGTAAACTATTAAATGTTTCTTAAAACGAATTTCACTTATAGTAATATTAGATAATAACTTACAAGCGCTCTCTCAAACTCATGGAATATGCATTGTTCATCTGCTGAGATGTGTTGTCCAGGAAAAGTTACTAGCATTTGATCATCAGTTCTGTTAACAGCTGGATTATTCCGAACGCACTTGGCATGATCTGAACTAGTTTAGAATAAGCACATATGTTATTTAAAAAAGCAAATAATGTGCTTCACATTTTTTACTTTTAAGTAGGTTAATAAAAATAATTAAACCTTAAATACAATTTCATTTGTTCTTTGGAACATGGTGAAAAGTAAAATTGATATTCATTTACTTTATGATAGCTCATAATGAAACCTTTCTTAAAAGTACATCTTTCTATTTCTGCTTTAGTCATATTTTTATTATTATCATCATGAGAAGATCCCAATCTAATAAAATTATATATTTTTTATAAACCTTTTAAAGCGATTATAATCCGATGAGTCTATTAAATTATTACTAATCTCAATGCTTACACATGACCTATTTCATGTACACTAGTCAAAATTCCAGAAAATCTTCCTGAATCACATGTAATTGCTACTGAGTATATATATTGTCCTATCTTTGTACAAGCATCTCTATATGCATATCCTTTAAATTTTTTAAGTTTTTGTAAAGTTTCTATTAATACAAATATTCTAAACTTAAGTATTATCTTAAATAATTTAAAAAAATTTTACCGTTGTAATTCTGAGGCAATCTTGGATTAATAAAAAAAACAGCAATATCGTAATCATTAGGAAAATTGAAATTAGTTTGATAGAACATAAAATTTGAAAATTCTATTAAATTCCAGATATTAAGCATATATTTATCCATCGGTTGTATTGAATCCTTTGAATTATAAAAAAAAATTTATGAAGTACGATTGAAAAGATATAGATCATTTTTGACACTTATTATTTCTGTTATAAAAATGAAATACCTCACAAACAACAATCCCAGCTATACTTAAACGAACTGAAGGATCATCCATTTCTCTAAAATATAGGTCTACTGTATTCCAAAATATTAAAACATAAGCAACAGTTTTTTCAATACTGCTATTAAAGTGTCTGAAATGAAAAAAATTGCTATTATTAACTCTAATTAAAAGTTAGTATATAATAAAATTTAAGGCAAATTTAACACCTAACTTTTAAACCATGTCACTATTGGTTGACAAAGTCGAAACCTTTTTTCATAATTATAACGTTTAAATATTAAAATGAAACTTACAGAAACATAGTTGTATCTACATAAATTAAAATTTCCGGATATACTATTTTTGGAGTTACTTTAATATTTTTAAAATAATCATGATCGTGTATGGAATTTGGGGAGTAATTAATATTCCCACTTTTTATTGGAGATACTTCTCGTTTGTAAAGTACGTGATAATTTTTTGCTGGTTCGTGCAGTGATTTTACTGAAATATCACGACGAACACGATTAACATTATTTAACGAACGTATTACTTTGTCGGAATCAATGATACCATTCTAAAAAAAATAATTCTTTTATTTTATGGACACGACGCTTTGCGAAAGACAATAACAAAATTCATATTTATTTTTGAAATGTACTTACGAATTCTGAAATACCATCTTCATTTACTGTATGAGCTATTACAGACCTCGTTTTTCGGTTGTGATAAAATGTAAGGTTCACCTTGTCCATAATCTTAATGGTATTATAAAATTAAATTCAATTAAGTATTTAAATTATTTTTTTTACTTTGGAATTGAATGGTAGCTATAAAAAAATAGATTTCACTTACGTCATTTCTTAAAAAGTAACTAAATTTTTTGCCATTTTTCTTTGCTACCCAGACTTTTGTCTTTTTGCCAGCAAAGAATCCTTCTGATGATTGCAAAATAAATTTTCTATCTAAGCCACTTCTTTTTACATAGAGTGAAAGTTCAGGAATACTTCTTTTATGAATTGAATGTTCAATAGAAATCACTTCCCCATCAGATTCTTAAATTTCAAATATGTAAAGTGTGTTGTAAATTTTTTTTTAATTTTTATGAAACTTGGTATCCTAAGGTTGTAGGGATCGCTGATTACGAATTCAAGGTCGGTTTTTTAAAATTCAAAATGGCGGATCCAATATGGCGGACAATTTTTTTTTAAACTGATCGGATTCGCTTGAAAATGGTTACTCGGGGGTTTTCGGGATCGCTGAACACGAATCTGGCGTTAGTTTTTCAAAATTCAAAATGGCGGATAATACTCATTCCTACCTTCATTGACTTCATGATTAGTAAAATATTGTTGAGCCTGTAATGAAAAAAAATTTTGGATTGAGAATTAACAATGGTAATTATTAATTACTACTGATTTTATTAGTATGAAAGTTTTGCTATACTTAGTTTCAATTTTAATATTTTAAATTTCATATTAATAATATTCTAATACGGTTAAAAATTTAGAATATTGACAAATTATGATTGAAAATAACAAATATATATACCTTTACTGTGTACGCGAATGGTATAGTCAATACACAAAGTAAAACACAGGTGTAAATCATCTTCTGTTCAGTAGTAATTTTCCGAAACTATAATGAGACGTTTAAGAATATACAAAGGGCCACGTCTAAATAATTTTATTTTAAATATTTCTGCATTTTTAAAAAATATATAAAATGCGTTTCAATTATTATCTATATAGAGTTTATTATCTTCGAGCCAATAAGAGCTACAGGTTTATCTTCTTACTTGGAAGAAATAAACTTTCTTTATAGTTTAAAGATAAAAAAAACATTTGCACTAAAAATGCATTTCAGTTTGAAAATTATAAAATATAACTTGAAATAAACTTACCTTTATTAAAAAAATTCTTTTTCCTACTTAGTGGTAATTTTTCTCCTATTAATATTTAATTAAATGGAATAATTTTTATTTTTTCTTTATTTTCGTTATTTTTAATAATTTTTGATTATCAATATTATTTATGAGAAATATAATAAAAATAATAATATTAATAGAATTTCGAAGAATGGAACAAACAAGTATAATTAAATGGCTTTTCATTTATTATTCGGAATAAGGAATTTTATTAAATGAAAAAGAAAATAATACTTTACATAAGGAAATATATATATATATACTTACTGCCAGACATCTTTATAAGGTTTCAGTAGAAAAACAAGACTGTTGTCAGCCATCATGTTCCTCTTTATGAAGTTAGATATACGTATATATTTACGCGCTGTGGCTGACTATAGACAGATTATTTCACTGAATCTCATAAAACACAAAGCAGCACGAATTTCTAAATTCCCACAAAAATTTTTATTAAATTTCCACACTTCCTTGCTTTTTACTATATATAGATATGAAAAATATTTTCACAATTTACTTTAGCGACATTTGCTATAATTTGGTTTAATATTAAAACACAATTTTTTATTCACTTCTATACTTTAAATTCATATAATAAATTTTTAACTACTAAACATTTTTAATTATTTAATTTATTTTTATTTATCTATGTTTATATTTTAGTTTACAATAAAAGTTGCTTATTCCTGACAAGAAATTGACTCTGTAAGTTAATATATAAAACGTTTCCATACAATTTTTTAATTATCTTATAATTTTAACTTTTCCTCCAAAGCAAAATGCGTTTTAATAATAAAAAAAAAATTCGATTTATTTTGATGAGAACAAGTTATTTGAGAAAAGAAGTTTTTTTTAATGAAATATGAAAATGATACTAATTGGAATAATAAAAAAATGTTATTCACAAATTTTTACACTTTTTTTACTAATAAAAATTCAAAGAGTAATAAAGAACTGCAACATAAATAATCTTCATGACAGAATTTTACACTTTTCATTCCATCATTATATGAGTTTAGAAAAACTTTGTGCGCATTTTCTCTCTGTCTCGGCATTTTTTATTTTTTAAACTTTTTAATTGGCAGCAATAAACGAAAAGAAAATCGAATAATTACAACATATATATAGTCACATCTAGGGCAAAGTTTATTCGAATATATAATATGAATGTATAAGTTATAAATGAAGTGACATTGGAACATTGCTGAGGTTCGTAATAAACGAAAAAAATGAGGGCAAAAGGCAATAAATTGGTCAGAACACCAGACAGATTGGATTTTTTTTTTCAATATATATTAGTCTCTTCCTGCATGGAATATACGCGCATATATATTGGCATTCAATGTTCGTCGGCTGATCTAAATTCCAGATATGTAACTACCGAGTGTTACGTTGAATAATAATTACATCTCAGACATTATATCTTACTTTGTTTAATAGAATTTCACTTGTTGCAATTTATACAAAAAAAACAATAAATAGAAGAATATTACAATTTTTTCCATATTGTTTCGAAAATTTTCCATCTAGATGTAAAATTTTATTTAAAAAATATTTTGCTCACTAGGGGAAAAATTTTATTTCACTTAAATTTAACTTTATCAAGAGATGTACAAAGTGTCCATAATTTTTCTGCTGACTTAGATTCATGTTTTTTAAAAAATTATAAACGATCATTATTTCACAGTAAAAGAAATTTTTTTGTTGAATCAGTAAAAAAATATAAACAGTAATTTATTGACTGTAATAATAAACTGCTGTTGATATTATTTTCCGAATAATAGAAATTCGATATAAATGTCAAATGTAAAAAAAATTAAGAGGACGAAAAACGACTTTTATGTAGCCTAATGAATTATATTTAATGAATTGAACAAAATTTTTTTTTTTGGAATAATAAAACTGTTTTATAGCAACGAATTAAATTTAATTAGTTGTCAATTTTAAATGAAATAAACTTCTTTTCAAAGTACATGCTTAAAAATTAATGACTGCATTATTATTATTATAAGATATTAATTATATGTTTATAATTAATAAACAAATATTGTTAACAATGTGAATATTATGTAAAGTGCGCGACAGCAATTACCTAACATTTTCTATCAAAACATAATCTCATATTAAACGTTTCACCTGAAGCGTTGCGTTACATGACACGTTTTCAATTTTTCGTCGTTGATCGATATTTACTCCTACGTGTACCTACTGGCAATGTGATGCGAAGAAAATTGGTATCAGTTATTAGTCGAAATAAAATTTAATCAAACAAATTTCTAATTTACTACATGTCACACTTAGAAGAGAATATTTATTTCAATTATATAAATTTTTGTTTCAAAAAAACTGAATTTTAGAAACATTTTTTCTTTTTTAAATTAGTTTTCTATTTCGTCAAATTTTATATTACATAATTATAAATTTATAACTACTAAAATAAACTTTCTCCCTGAGTGTTAAAAACTATGTTACGAATTTTATTTCCCACTGACAAAATAAGATATATATGCATTTAGCCATAAAAAAATTTTCAACACTAAAAACTCGACTTTTTTTGTTTACAAAACAGAGTTCTATTCGTAATTCTACATATATTTTTGTTTTATTAAAAATATTTCTCTGATGCTAAAACTAATTTTTATTATGTACTAAATTTCGATCGTAAATGCCAAAAAAAAAAGAAAATTTTTTTTGTTTTGAAAATTGCTTTGCATATTCTTTAAAAAACCATTCCATCGACCGTATAATTCAAAGTACTAAAGTTTTCTTACAAAATCATAAAATTCCATTCTTTCAGGTCTTTAACCCACTTTTTTTCTATAAAACTATATAGGTATATAGGTGGCGCAAAAAAAAAAATCTCCCTTTTCCTCCAAGAAACACTTTTTACATCTCTTTCAGGTTATACATTACTTAAAAGACGAAAAAGCGACATTTCTTGACAGAAAAAGGTTTTCTCGTTTTTCGAAAAAAAAATTTCGATCCATTTCATATCCCTTTTGATCGTCCCTTAAGTAGAAAAAAACCAACCCCATCGCAATAGAAATAATCTTAAATCTTACTTATACACACTCCTTTGACTTTCTTTTTTTTTACACAATAAAAATAAAATTCATTTTAGAAAATAAAACAAAATTATCACAAAAAAAATTATACTCTATTTTCAAAAAAAAAAAAAAAAAATTTCCCAGAGAAAAAGGAAACAAATGATGAGTTTAAAGAATTAGAAAATAATAAAAAAAGGAGAGTGTGAGTGACCTAAGCTTAAAGAATTCTATTTAATCAACTGCACTTTCTTCAAGTAAATATCCATTAAATTGAGGTATGGAGTTGTGCTTCAAGGGTTGGAACTCATCCCGCGTTTCCCAAGCATCGTTTCTCACATTTCAGTAAATATTTACTTTCTCTGTGAATCAAAATGAAAGCATGAAACTTTAATCGAATGTTATTTTTCATGCGGGTCAAGGAGTGCGAATTCATTATTAATTTTCAATTCTAACAAGAATACTGACAAATTTCAATATAATTAAATTTATTGAAAAATTATCTTCCCACACTTTCGATATTAAAATTTAAAAAACAAATTCTTTACCATTATAAAATAAATTTTTTAAATGAAAATAAATTTAGTAAAATTAAAATCAAATTCAGATTTAAAATCCAAATTACCAAAAAGTTACTAAGAAAATGGAAATATCTCTTTACGTGACGCAAAAAAATATTTTTGAGATTTTTTAAAATTGTATAGACAGAAAGTGTGTGGAGCGTGAAAAATTCGCAAAAAGCTTTTATACCAATTTTTAATGAATTTTAATAATTGCTCACACAACATTATGTCATTTACAATCAATTAAACCTGAAAAGGAAATAAATATCTACATATGTTTAAATTTATTTTCATCACGAAACAATATTTTCCAATGTAATGGAAATAAAAAATGCTGTAGTAATGGAATACTACATTTTATAATAAAGAATATACAATTTCATGAAAAAAAAGTTACATTTCAATAAATTTTCTTTCACTTTTTTTCAAGAATATTTTAATTAAAATTATTATGAAAAAATAGATGATGCACCACTTTCCTCGGGTACTCTAAAAGCTCATATATAAATAAAATGAGAAGGTAAAATTTATATATATTTGTACATATGTACAAAGGGATTGAAAAAACATATTAAAATCTGTAGTTAAAAACTTTAAAATATCAAGGTTTTCCTGAATGTAAATTCATCAAGTATTGTTTCAAAAATTTATGAACAAAAAAGTAGATAAAACCAAAAAGATGGACAATCGTATAATTAATTTCTTTTTTACAAAATTTATTTTAAAAAACTTCAATATTCTTGAAAACTAAAAATATATTCAATATCTAAATTTAATACTTTAAATATTCGCAACAAAAAATAATCATTATTGCTCTACGTTTGGAAATGCATTGTTAAAATTACTCGCACATGATGAGATTATTGATCCATAAAAAAAATATATATATACAAATGTGTATGCAATGTGATAAAAGGCACCTTTACTTAGAACTAAATTGTCAGGTGTAACAAAGCTAATGGATTAGATATTGTTGACATTTAATATCATTCACGTAATTTATCAGACTAAATGTAATTTCCTTCCCTTTTTATAATAAAAATTTTAGAAGAAAAGACCAAATTCTCATTGTATACATTCAAATTCTAAATGAAATTCGAAAATTAATGTTACATTGCAAAACATAAACTACTACCTTCAAAATTATAGTTATTTGATAATTTACCTATAAATTAGATAAATTTACAGATCTCATTTCTTAACAAAAAGAAAATAGTCTCGAAAGCATGATTTAAACATTTTTTTCATTTCACGGAGAAAACTGGAGTATTCAACTAACTATCTGGAGGGACAAACAGACTATATTTGAGGTTAAGTTTGTCTTAACAATCTCGGAGGGATAAATAGACACTCCAATGATTAATTTGACTCACTCGGAGGGAAAAGTTAACTATCCAGAGAATCAAGCTTAACACGCAAAACCTATCCCTCTAAGTTTGACTATCCAGTTTTCTCAGTGTTTATATACATTTTCACATAATATTAAAAAATACTAATTTTTTGTACCCAAAAGAAAAATAAAATAAATATTTCAAAATTCTGGAATCAATAAACTGAAATAATGTTTGTGAGAACATATTAAACAGGAATTTGATACTTGAGAGTTTAGTTCAGGTAAATCATAAATTTGAACTTTCGAGAATGCATATCATTGAAAAAGAATTTTGTTCATCATCAAAGTTATCTCAACCACTAAATGAGCTCTCACTAAATAAAAATCCAGATTCAAAGCAAACTTGAACTAAGTTCTATTCAAAAGGATTATGGAAATGCACTGAACACAATGCTTATGAAAATGTTTTCATAACTACAGCTAGAAATAAGATAAATTCACTCAGAGCTTACTCAAAATTTTAATTGTGCTTAATAACAATTTTATTTATTCTTAATCGATTAAGAAAAATTACTATGACAGTAGAATAAATACCTTTCAACTTATTGTTAATGGTTAACATGTACAAATTTCTGGACAAAGGTTAACATCGTATTTGTTTTAGAAAATTTTCCAGGACGCAATTCTTTTTCATTTCTGAATAAGATTTTCCCAGCGCAAATGACATTTTAAGGTGTTTCTACAATGAGCAGTTTAATAGTTAACTAGTTAACTAATAATTAGTAATTTGCATGTTTTTCAAAAAATAAAAGCAAAAACGATGCACCAGCATCTAGATTAAATTTTATTTCGTTGTGACAAAGTTTGTCCGACGCAAGTCGCTTTTTTCTAAAATCCTGAAATCGCGAAGTATATTTTCTCGTTGTGACAATAACTGTCCGTTATTTGCATAAAATAAATATTTATATTTAATAATGATTTTTATTTTGCTCAACTAAATGATACTTGCTACAAATATTGAAATTATAATTTTTAAAGTAATAGAATTTAAACTCGAATATCTTATTGTGAGACTACTCTTAAACGTTCGATTTAAAGACAAAGCATTAGCGGACAGAAGAGAATGAAACGAGAGAACCGTATTCTCGGATCCCTAACAAGAATCCTGGAAGACGATTATAGGAAAGAAGTGAGTTCAGAAAGAAAGTTTCCCTGATCCCGTGAAGGGATCACTGGAAAACTTAAAAAGAAAAAAAGAGTAGAAATGGGCTCGATTTCTTCCTGATCCTGTTGTAGGATAATAGAAAAATCGAAAGAGAGAAAAGAAAAGGGCTCGATTTATTCCTGATCCCTTTTTAGGATCATAGAAAAATCGAAATTGAGTGAAGAAAAGGGCTCGATTCATTCCTTGATCCCTTTTTAGGATCATAGAAAAATCGAAAGAGAGTGAAGAAAAGGGCTCGATTCATTCCTGATCCCTTTTTAGGATCATAGAAAAATCGAAAGAGAGAGGAAAAGGGCTCGATTTATTCCTGATCCCTTTTTAGGATCATAGAAAAATCGAAAGAGAGAGAAAAATAATAACTGTCCGACGCCAGTCACTTTTAATAAATTACTTTTGACGCGAGTGACATTTTTTTTCGTTGTGACAAAGTTTGTCCGACGCAAGTCGCTTTTGTATAAAATCCTGAATACGCGAATTATATTTTTCTCGTTGTGACAATAAATGTCCGACGCCAGTCACTTTTAATAAATTTCATTTGACGCGAGTGACATTTTTTTTCGTTGTGACAAAGTTTGTCCGTCGCAAGTCGCTTTTTTATAAAATCCTGAATACGCGAAGTATATTTTTCTCGTTGTGACAATAAATGTCCGACGCCAGTCACTTTTAATAAATTTCATTTGACGCGAGTGACATTTTTTTTCGTTGTGACAAAGTTTGTCCGTCGCAAGTCGCTTTTTTATAAAATCCTGAATACGCGAATTATATTTTTCTCGTTGTGACAATAAATGTCCGACGCCAGTCACTTTTAATAAATTTCATTTGACGCGAGTGACATTTTTTTTCGTTGTGACAAAGTTTGTCCGTCGCAAGTCGCTTTTTTATAAAATCCTGAATACGCGAAGTATATTTTTCTCGTTGTGACATAAATGTCCGACGCCAGTCACTTTTAATAAATTTCATTTGACGCGAGTGACATTTTTTTTCGTTGTGACGAAGTTTGTCCGACGCAAGTCGCTTTTTTATAAAATCCTGAATACGCGAAGTATATTTTTCTCGTTGTGACAATAAATGTCCGACGCCAGTCACTTTTAATAAAATTCTCCCGACGCGAGTGACATTTTTTTTTGTTGTGACAAAGTTTGTCCGTCGCAAGTCGCTTTTTTATAAAATCCTGAATACGCGAAGTATATTTTTCTCGTTGTGACAATAAATGTCCGACGCCAGTCACTTTTAATAAATTTCATTTGACGCGAGTGACATTTTCTTTCTTTGTGACAAAGTTTGTCCGACGCAAGTCGCTTTTTTCTAAAATCCTGAATACGCGAAGTATATTTTTCTCGTTGTGACAATAAATGTCCGACGCCAGTCACTTTTAATAAATTTCATTTGACGCGAGTGACATTTTTTTTCGTTGTGACAAAGTTTGTCCGACTCAAGTCGCTTTTTTATAAAATCCTGAATACGCGAAGTATATTTTTCTCGTTGTGACAATAAATGTCCGACGCCAGTCACTTTTAATAAATTTCTCCTGACGCGAGTGACATTTTTTTTCGTTGTGACGAAGTTTGTCCGACGCAAGTCGCTTTTTTATAAAATCCTAAATACGCGAAGTATATTTTTCTCGTTGTGACAATAAATGTCCGACGCCAGTCACTTTTAATAAAATTCTCCCGACGCGAGTGACATTTTTTTTCGTTGTGACAAAGTTTGTCAGACGCAAGTCGCTTTTTTATAAAATCCTGAATACGCGAAGTATATTTTTCTCGTTGTGACAATAAATGTCCGACGCCAGTCACTTTTAATAAAATTCTCCCGACGCGAGTGACATTTTTTTTCGTTGTGACAAAGTTTGTCAGACGCAAGTCGCTTTTTTATAAAATCCTGAATACGCGAAGTATATTTTTCTCGTTGTGACAATAAATGTCCGACGCCAGTCACTTTTAATAAAATTCTCCCGACGCGAGTGACATTTTTTTTCGTTGTGACAAAGTTTGTCAGACGCAAGTCGCTTTTTTATAAAATCCTGAATACGCGAAGTATATTTTTCTCGTTGTGACAATAAATGTCCGACGCCAGTCACTTTAAATAAATTTCATTTGACGCGAGTGACATTTTCTTTCTTTGTGACAAAGTTTGTCCGACGCAAGTCGCTTTTTTATAAAATCCTGAATACGCGAAGTATATTTTTCTCGTTGTGACAATAAATGTCCGACGCCAGTCACTTTTAATAAATTTCATATGACGCGAGTGACATTTTTTTTCGTTGTGACAAAGTTTGTCCGACGCAAGTCGCTTTTTTATAAAATCCTGAATACGCGAAGTATATTTTTCTCGTTGTGACAATAAATGTCCGACGCCAGTCACTTTTAATAAAATTCTCCCGACGCGAGTGAAATTTTTTTTTGTTGTGACAAAGTTTGTCCGACGCAAGTCGCTTTTGTTTAAAATCCTGAATACGCGAAGTATATTTTTCTCGTTGTGACAATAAATGTCCGACGCCAGTCACTTTTAATAAATTTCATTTGACGCGAGTGACATTTTTTTTCGTTGTGACAAAGTTTGTCCGACGGAAGTCGCTTTTTTATAAAATCCTGAATACGCAAAGTATATTTTTCTATTGCATAAAATAAATATTTATATTTAATAATGATTTTTATTTTGCTCATCTAAATGATACTTGCTTCAAATATTGAAATTATAATTTTTAAAGTGATAGAATTTAAACTCGAATATCTTGTTGTGAGACTACTCTTAAACGTTCGATTTAAAGACAAAGCATTAGCGGACAGAAGAGAATGAAACGAGAGAACCGTATTCTCGGATCCCTAACAAGAATCCTGGAAGACGATTATAGGAAAGAAGTAAGTTTAGAAAGAAAGTTTCCCTGATCCCGTAAAGGGATGATTGGAAAACTTGAGAAGAAAAAGAGAGAAGAAAAGGGCTCGATTTATTCCTGATCCCGTTTCAGGATCATAGAAAAATCGAAAGAGAAAGAAGAAAAGGGCTCGATTTATTCCTGATCCCTTTTTAGGATCATAGAAAAATCGAAAGAGAGAGGAAAAGGGCTCGATTTATTCCTGATCCCGTTTTAGGATCATAGAAAAATCGAAAGAGAGAGAAAAATAATAACTGTCCGACGCCAGTCACTTTTAATAAATTACTTTTGACGCGAGTGACATTTTTTTTCGTTGTGACAAAGTTTGTCCGACGCAAGTCGCTTTTTTATAAAATCCTGAATACGCGAAGTATATTTTTCTCGTTGTGACAATAAATGTCCGACGCCAGTCACTTTTAATAAATTTCATTTGACGCGAGTGACATTTTTTTTCGTTGTGACGAAGTTTGTCCGACGCAAGTCGCTTTTTTATAAAATCCTGAATACGCGAAGTATATTTTTCTCGTTGTGACAATAAATGTCCGACGCCAGTCACTTTTAATAAATTTCATTTGACGCGAGTGACATTTTCTTTCGTTGTGACAAAGTTTGTCCGACGCAAGTCGCTTTTTTATAAAATCCTGAATACGCGAAGTATATTTTTCTCGTTGTGACAATAAATGTCCGACGCCAGTCACTTTTAATAAATTTCATTTGACGCGAGTGACATTTTTTTTTCGTTGTGACGAAGTTTGTCCGACGCAAGTCGCTTTTTTATAAAATCCTGAATACGCGAAGTATATTTTTCTCGTTGTGACAATAAATGTCCGACGCCAGTCACTTTTAATAAATTTCATTTGACGCGAGTGACATTTTCTTTCTTTGTGACAAAGTTTGTCCGACGCAAGTCGCTTTTTTATAAAATCCTGAATACGCGAAGTATATTTTTCTCGTTGTGACAATAAATGTCCGACGCCAGTCACTTTTAATAAATTTCATTTGACGCGAGTGACATTTTTTTTCGTTGTGACAAAGTTTGTCCGACGCAAGTCGCTTTTTTCTAAAATCCTGAATACGCGAAGTATATTTTTCTCGTTGTGACAATAAATGTCCGACGCCAGTCACTTTTAATAAATTTCATTTGACGCGAGTGACATTTTTTTTCGTTGTGACAAAGTTTGTCCGTCGCAAGTCGCTTTTTTATAAAATCCTGAATACGCGAAGTATATTTTTCTCGTTGTGACAATAAATGTCCGACGCCAGTAACTTTTAATAAATTTCATATGACGCGAGTGACATTTATTTTTGTTGTGACAAAGTTTGTCCGACGCAAGTCGCTTTTTTCTAAAATCCTGAATACGCGAAGTATATTTTTCTCGTTGTGACAATAAATGTCCGACGCCAGTCACTTTTAATAAATTTCATATGACGCGAGTGACATTTTTTTTCGTTGTGACAAAGTTTGTCCGACGCAAGTCGCATTTTATAAAATCCTGAATACGCGAAGTATATTTTTCTCGTTTGTGACACTAAATGTCCGACGCCAGTCACTTTTAATAAATTTCATTTGACGCGAGTGACATTTTTTTTCGTTGTGACAAAGTTTGTCCGACTCAAGTCGCTTTTTTATAAAATCCTGAATACGCGAAGTATATTTTTCTCGTTGTGACAATAAATGTCCGACGCCAGTCACTTTTAATAAATTTCATTTGACGCGAGTGACATTTTTTTTCGTTGTGACAAAGTTTGTCCGACGCAAGTCGCTTTTGTATAAAATCCTGAATACGCGAATTATATTTTTCTCGTTGTGACAATAAATGTCCGACGCCAGTCACTTTTAATAAATTTCATTTGACGCGAGTGACATTTTCTTTCTTTGTGACAAAGTTTGTCCGACGCAAGTCGCTTTTTTCTAAAATCCTGAATACGCGAAGTATATTTTTCTCGTTGTGACAATAAATGTCCGACGCCAGTCACTTTTAATAAATTTCATATGACGCGAGTGACATTTTTTTTCGTTGTGACAAAGTTTGTCCGACGCAAGTCGCTTTTTTATAAAATCCTGAATACGCGAAGTATATTTTTCTCGTTGTGACAATAAATGTCCGACGCCAGTCACTTTTAATAAATTTCATATGACGCGAGTGACATTTTTTTTCGTTGTGACAAAGTTTGTCCGACGCAAGTCGCCTTTTTTTATAAAATCCTGAATACGCGAATATATTTTTCTCGTTGTGACAATAAATGTCCGACGCCAGTCACTTTTAATAAAATTCTCCCGACGCGAGTGACATTTCTTTTCGTTGTGACAAAGTTTGTCCGACGGAAGTCGCTTTTTTATAAAATCCTGAATACGCGAAGTATATTTTTCTCGTTGTGACAATAAATGTCCGACGCCAGTCACTTTTAATAAAATTCTCCCGACGCGAGTGACATTTTTTTTCGTTGTGACAAAGTTTGTCCGACGCAAGTCGCTTTTTTATAAAATCCTGAATACGCGAAGTATATTTTTCTCGTTGTAACAATAAATGTCCGACTCCATTCACTTTTAATAAAATTCTCCCGACGCGAGTGACATTTTTTTTCATTGTGACAAAGTTTGTCAGACGCAAGTCGCTTTTTTATAAAATCCTGAATACGCGAAGTATATTTTTCTCGTTGTGACAATAAATGTCCGACGCCAGTCACTTTTAATAAAATTCTCCCGACGCGAGTGACATTTTTTTTCGTTGTGACAAAGTTTGTCAGACGCAAGTCGCTTTTTTATAAAATCCTGAATACGCGAAGTATATTTTTCTCGTTGTGACAATAAATGTCCGACGCCAGTCACTTTTAATAAAATTCTCCCGACGCGAGTGACATTTTTTTTCGTTGTGACAAAGTTTGTCCGACGGAAGTCGCTTTTTTATAAAATCCTGAATACGCAAAGTATATTTTTCTATTGCATAAAATAAATATTTATATTTAATAATGATTTTTATTTTGCTCATCTAAATGATACTTGCTTCAAATATTGAAATTATAATTTTTAAAGTGATAGAATTTAAACTCGAATATCTTATTGTGAGACTACTCTTAAACGTTCGATTTAAAGACAAAGCATTAGCGGACAGAAGAGAATGAAACGAGAGAACCGTATTCTCGGATCCCTAACAAGAATCCTGGAAGACGATTATAGGAAAGAAGTAAGTTTAGAAAGAAAGTTTCCCTGATCCCGTAAAGGGATGATTGGAAAACTTGAGAAGAAAAAGAGAGAAGAAAAGGGCTCGATTTATTCCTGATCCCTTTTAAGGATCATAGAAAAATCGAAAGAGAGAGAAGAGAAGGGCTCGATTTATTCCTGATCCCTTTTTAGGATCATAGAAAAATCGAAAGAGAGTGAAGAAAAGGGCTCGATTCATTCCTGA
The DNA here is from genome assembly GCA_032872475.1 of Leptopilina myrica (nomen nudum). Taxonomy (NCBI): domain Eukaryota; kingdom Metazoa; phylum Arthropoda; class Insecta; order Hymenoptera; family Figitidae; genus Leptopilina; species Leptopilina myrica (nomen nudum). The sequence continues at coordinate 36,384,307 of CM065461.1, forward strand.
TCCCTTTTTAGGATCATAGAAAAATCGAAAGAGAGAGAAGAAAAGGGCTCGATTTATTCCTGATCCCTTTTTAGAATCATAGAAAAATCGAAAGAGAGAGGAAAAGGGCTCGATTTATTCCTGATCCCTTTTTAGGATCATAGAAAAATCGAAAGAGAGAGGAAAAGGGCTCGATTTATTCCTGATCCCGTTTTAGGATCATAGAAAAATCGAAAGAGAGAGAAAAATAATAACTGTCCGACGCCAGTCACTTTTAATAAATTACTTTTGACGCGAAAGACATTTTTTTTCGTTGTGACAAAGTTTGTCCGTCGCAAGTCGCTTTTTTATAAAATCCTGAATACGCGAAGTATATTTTTCTCGTTGTGACAATAAATGTCCGACGCCAGTCACTTTTAATAAAATTCTCCCGACGCGAGTGACATTTTTTTTTGTTGTGACAAAGTTTGTCCGTCTCAAGTCGCTTTTTTTGTAAAATCCTGATACGCGAAGTATATTTTTCTCGTTGTGACAATAAATGTCCGACGCCAGTCACTTTTAATAAAATTCTCCCGACGCGAGTGACATTTTTTTTTGTTGTGACAAAGTTTGTCCGTCGCAAGTCGCTTTTTTGTAAAATCCTGAATACGCGAAGTATATTATTTCTCGTTGTGACAATAAATGTCCGACGCCAGTCACTTTTAATAAAATTCTCCCGACGCGAGTGACATTTTTTTTTGTTGTGACAAAGTTTGTCCGTCGCAAGTCGCTTTTTTGTAAAATCCTGAATACGCGAAGTATATTTTTCTCGTTGTGACAATAAATGTCCGACGCCAGTCACTTTTAATAAATTCTCATTGACGCGAGTGACATTTTCTTTCTTTGTGACAAAGTTTGTCCGACGCAAGTCGCTTTTTTCTAAAATCCTGAATACGCGAAGTATATTTTTCTCGTTGTGACAATAAATGTCCGACGCCAGTCACTTTTAATAAAATTCTCCCGACGCGAGTGACATTTTTTTTTTGTTGTGACAAAGTTTGTCCGTCGCAAGTCGCTTTTTTTGTAAAATCCTGAATACGCGAAGTATATTTTTCTCGTTGTGACAATAAATGTCCGACGCCAGTCACTTTTAATAAAATTCTCCCGACGCGAGTGACATTTTTTTTTGTTGTGACAAAGTTTGTCCGTCGCAAGTCGCTTTTTTGTAAAATCCTGAATACGCGAAGTATATTTTTCTCGTTGTGACAATAAATGTCCGACGCCAGTCACTTTTAATAAAATTCTCCCGACGCGAGTGACATTTTTTTTTGTTGTGACAAAGTTTGTCCGTCGCAAGTCGCTTTTTTGTAAAATCCTGAATACGCGAAGTATATTTTTCTCGTTGTGACAATAAATGTCCCGAACGCCAGTCACTTTTAATAAAATTTCATTTGACGCGATGACATTTTCTTTCTTTGTGACAAAGTTTGTCCGACGCAAGTCGCTTTTTTCTAAAATCCTGAATACGCGAAGTATATTTTTCTCGTTGTGACAATAAATGTCCGACGCCAGTCACTTTTAATAAAAATTTCCACCGACGCGAGTGACATTTTTTTTCGTTGTGACAAAGTTTGTCCGACGGAAGTCGCTTTTTTATAAAATCCTGAATACGCGAAGTATATTTTTCTCGTTGTGACAATAAATGTCCGACGCCAGTCACTTTTAATAAAATTCTCCCGACGCGAGTGACATTTTTTGTTGTTGTGACAAAGTTTGTCCGACGCAAGTCGCTTTTTTATAAAATCCTGAATACGCGAAGTATATTTTTCTCGTTGTGACAATAAATGTCCGACGCCAGTCACTTTTAATAAATTTCATTTGACGCGAGTGACATTTTTTTTCGTTGTGACAAAGTTTGTCCGTCGCAAGTCGCTTTTGTGTAAAATCCTGAATACGCGAAATATATTTTTCTCGTTGTGACAATAAATGTCCGACGCCAGTCACTTTTAATAAATTTCATTTGACGCGAGTGACATTTTTTTTCGTTGTGACAAAGTTTGTCCGACGCAAGTCGCTTTTGTATAAAATCCTGAATACGCGAATTATATTTTTCTCGTTGTGACAATAAATGTCCGACGCCAGTCACTTTTAATAAATTTCATTTGACGCGAGTGACATTTTTTTCGTTGTGACAAAGTTTGTCCGTCGCAAGTCGCTTTTTTATAAAATCCTGAATACGCGAAGTATATTTTTCTCGTTGTGACATAAATGTCCGACGCCAGTCACTTTTAATAAATTTCATTTGACGCGAGTGACATTTTTTTTCGTTGTGACGAAGTTTGTCCGACGCAAGTCGCTTTTTTATAAAATCCTGAATACGCGAAGTATATTTTTCTCGTTGTGACAATAAATGTCCGACGCCAGTCACTTTTAATAAATTTCATTTGACGCGAGTGACATTTTCTTTCGTTGTGACAAAGTTTGTCCGACGCAAGTCGCTTTTTTATAAAATCCTGAATACGCGAAGTATATTTTCTCGTTGTGACAATAAATGTCCGACGCCAGTCACTTTTAATAAAATTCAAAAGACGCGAGTGACATTTTTTTTTCGTTGTGACCAAGTTTGTCCGACGCAAGTCGCTTTTTTATAAAATCCTGAATACGCGAAGTATATTTTTCTCGTTGTGACAATAAATGTCCGACGCCAGTCACTTTTAATAAATTTCATTTGACGCGAGTGACATTTTTTTTCGTTGTGACAAAGTTTGTCCGACGCAAGTCGCCTTTTTTATAAAATCCTGAATACGCGAAGTATATTTTTCTCGTTGTGACAATAAATGTCCCGACGCCAGTCACTTTTAATAAATTTCATTTGACGCGAGTGACATTTTTTTTCGTTGTGACAAAGTTTGTCCGACGGCAAGTCGCTTTTTTTTCTAAAATCCTGAATACGCTACGTATATTTTCTCGTTGTGACAATAAATGTCCGACGCCAGTCACTTTTAATAAAATTTCATTTGACGCGAGTGACATTTTTTTTTCGTTGTGACAAAGTTTGTCCGTCGCAAGTCGCTTTTTTATAAAATCCTGATTACGCGAAGTATATTTTTCTCGTTGTGACAATAAATGTCCGACGCCAGTAACTTTTAATAAATTTCATATGACGCGAGTGACATTTATTTTTGTTGTGACAAAGTTTGTCCGACGCAAGTCGCTTTTTTATAAAATACTGAATACGCGAAGTATATTTTTCTCGTTTGACAATAAATGTCCGACGCCAGTCACTTTTAATAAATTTCATATGACGCGAGTGACATTTTTTTTCGTTGTGACAAAGTTTGTCCGACGCAAGTCGCTGTTTTTTTAAAATCTGAATACGCGAAGTATATTTTTTCTCGTTGTGACAATAAATGTCCGACGCCAGTAACTTTTAATAAATTTCATTTGACGCGAGTGACATTTTTTTTCGTTGTGACAAAGTTTGTCCGACTCAAGTCGCTTTTTTATAAAATACTGAATACGCGAATGATTTTTTTGTCGTTGTGACAATAAATGTCCGACCCCAGTCACTTTTAATAAATTTCATATGACGCGAGTGACATTTTTTTTCGTTGTGACAAAGTTTGTCCGACGCAAGTCGCTTTTTTCTAAAATCCTGAATACGCGAAGTAATTTTTCTCGTTGTGACAATAAATGTCCGACGCCAGTCACTTTTAATAAATTTCATATGACGCGAGTGACATTTTTTTTCGTTGTGACAAAGTTTGTCCCACGCAAGTCGCTTTTTTATAAAATCCTGAATACGCGAAGTATATTTTTCTCGTTGTGACAATAAATGTCCGACGCCAGTCACTTTTAATAAAATTCTCCCGACGCGAGTGACATTTTTTTCGTTGTGACAAAGTTTGTCCGACGCAAGTCGCTTTTGTATAAAATCCTGAATACGCGAAGTATATTTTTCTCGTTGTGACAATAAATGTCCGACGCCAGTCACTTTTAATAAATTTCATTTGACGCGAGTGACATTTTTTTTCGTTGTGACAAAGTTTGTCCGACGCAAGTCGCTTTTGTATAAAATCCTGAATACGCGAATTATATTTTTCTCGTTGTGACAATAAATGTCCGACGCCAGTCACTTTTAATAAATTTCATTTGACGCGAGTGACATTTTCTTTCTTTGTGACAAAGTTTGTCCGACGCAAGTCGCTTTTTTCTAAAATCCTGAATACGCGAAGTATATTTTTCTCGTTGTGACAATAAATGTCCGACGCCAGTCACTTTTAATAAATTTAATATTACGCGAGTGCCATTTTGTTTCGTTGTGACAAAGTTTGTCCGACGCAAGTCGCTTTTTTCTAAAATCCTGAATACGCGAAGTATATTTTTCTCGTTGTGACAATAAATGTCCGACGCCAGTCACTTTTAATAAATTTCATATGACGCGAGTGACATTTTTTTTCGTTGTGACAAAGTTTGTCCGACGCAAGTCGCTTTTTATAAAATCCTGAATACGCGAAGTATATTTTTCTCGTTGTGACAATAAATGTCCGACGCCAGTCACTTTTAATAAATTTCATATGACGCGAGTGACATTTTTTTTCGTTGTGACAAAGTTTGTCCGACGCAAGTCGCTTTTTTCTAAAATCCTGAATACGCGAAGTATATTTTTCTCGTTGTGACAATAAATGTCCGACGCCAGTCACTTTTAATAAAATTCTCCCGACGCGAGTGACATTTCTTTTCGTTGTGACAAAGTTTGTCCGACGGAAGTCGCTTTTTTATAAAATCCTGAATACGCGAAGTATATTTTTCTCGTTGTGACAATAAATGTCCGACGCCAGTCACTTTTAATAAAATTCATTTCCCGACGCGAGTGACATTTTTTTTTTCGTTGTGACAAAGTTTGTCCGACGCAAGTCGCTTTTTTATAAAATCCTGAATACGCGAAGTATATTTTTCTCGTTGTAACAATAAATGTCCGACGCCAGTCACTTTTAATAAAATTCTCCCGACGCGAGTGACATTTTTTTTCATTGTGACAAAGTTTGTCAGACGCAAGTCGCTTTTTTATAAAATCCTGAATACGCGAAGTATATTTTTCTCGTTGTGACAATAAATGTCCGACGCCAGTCACTTTTAATAAAATTCTCCCGACGCGAGTGACATTTTTTTTCGTTGTGACAAAGTTTGTCAGACGCAAGTCGCTTTTGTATAAATCCTGAATACGCGAAGTATATTTTTCTCGTTGTGACAATAAATGTCCGACGCCAGTCACTTTTAATAAAATTCTCCCGACGCGAGTGACATTTCTTTTCGTTGTGACAAAGTTTGTCCGACGGAAGTCGCTTTTTTATAAAATCCTGAATACGCGAAGTATATTTTTCTCGTTGTGACAATAAATGTCCGACGCCAGTCACTTTTAATAAAATTTCATTTGACGCGAGTGACATTTTTTTTTGTTGTGACAAAGTTTGTCCGTCGCAAGTCGCTTTTTTGTAAAATCCTGAATAAGCGAAGTATATTTTTCTCGTTGTGACAATAAATGTCCGACGCCAGTCACTTTTAATAAATTTCATTTGACGCGAGTGACATTTTCTTTCTTTGTGACAAAGTTTGTCCGACGCAAGTCGCTTTTTTCTAAAATCCTGAATACGCGAAGTATATTTTTCTCGTTGTGACAATAAATGTCCGACGCCAGTCACTTTTAATAAAATTCTCCCGACGCGAGTGACATTTTTTTTCGTTGTGACAAAGTTTGTCCGACGGAAGTCGCTTTTTTATAAAATCCTGAATACGCGAAGTATATTTTTCTCGTTGTGACAATAAATGTCCGACGCCAGTCACTTTTAATAAAATTCTCCCGACGCGAGTGACATTTTTTTTTGTTGTGACAAAGTTTGTCCGACGCAAGTCGCTTTTTTATAAAATCCTGAATACGCGAAGTATATTTTTCTCGTTGTGACAATAAATGTCCGACGCCAGTCACTTTTAATAAATTTCATTGGACGCGAGTGACATTTTTTTTCGTTGTGACAAAGTTTGTCCGACGGAAGTCGCTTTTTTATAAAATCCTGAATACGCGAAGTATATTTTTCTCGTTGTGACAATAAATGTCCGACGCCAGTCACTTTTAATAAAATTCTCCCGACGCGAGTGACATTTTTTTTTGTTGTGACAAAGTTTGTCCGACGCAAGTCGCTTTTTTATAAAATCCTGAATACGCGAATTATATTTTTCTCGTTGTGACAATAAATGTCCGACGCCAGTCACTTTTAATAAATTTCATTTGACGCGAGTGACATTTTTTTTCGTTGTGACAAAGTTTGTCCGACGCAAGTCGCTTTTGTATAAAATCCTGAATACGCGAATTATATTTTTCTCGTTGTGACAATAAATGTCCGACGCCAGTCACTTTTAATAAATTTCATTTGACGCGAGTGACATTTTTTTTCGTTGTGACAAAGTTTGTCCGTCGCAAGTCGCTTTTTTATAAAATCCTGAGTACGCGAAGTATATTTTCTCGTTGTGACAGAAATGTCCGACGCCAGTCACTTTTAATAAATTTCATTTGACGCGAGTGACATTTTTTTTCATTGTGACGAAGTTTGTCCGACGCAAGTCGCTTTTTTATAAAATCCTGAATACGCGAAGTATATTTTTCTCGTTGTGACAATAAATGTCCGACGCCAGTCACTTTTAATAAAATTCTCCCGACGCGAGTGACATTTTTTTTTGTTGTGACAAAGTTTGTCCGTCGCAAGTCGCTTTTTTGTGAAATCCTGAATACGCGAAGTATATTTTTCTCGTTGTGACAATAAATGTCCGACGCCAGTCACTTTTAATAAATTTCATTTGACGCGAGTGACATTTTCTTTCTTTGTGACAAAGTTTGTCCGACGCAAGTCGCTTTTTTCTAAAATCCTGAATACGCGAAGTATATTTTTCTCGTTGTGACAATAAATGTCCGACGCCAGTCACTTTTAATAAATTTCATTTGACGCGAGTGACATTTTTTTTCGTTGTGACAAAGTTTGTCCGACGCAAGTCGCTTTTTTCTAAAATCCTGAATACGCGAAGTATATTTTTCTCGTTGTGACAATAAATGTCCGACGCCAGTCACTTTTAATAAATTTCATTTGACGCGAGTGACATTTTTTTTCGTTGTGACAAAGTTTGTCCGTCGCAAGTCGCTTTTTTATAAAATCCTGAATACGCGAAGTATATTTTTCTCGTTGTGACAATAAATGTCCGACGCCAGTCACTTTTAATAAATTTCATTTGACGCGAGTGACATTTCTTTCGTTGTGACAAAGTTTGTCCGTCGCAAGTCGCTATTTTATAAAATCCTGAATACGCGAAGTATATTTTTCTCGTTGTGACAATAAATGTCCGACGCCAGTCACTTTTAATAAATTTCATTTGACGCGAGTGACATTTTTTTTCGTTGTGACAAAGTTTGTCCGACGCAAGTCGCTTTTTTCTAAAATCCTGAAATCGCGAAGTATATTTTTCTCGTTGTGACAATAAATGTCCGACGCCAGTCACTTTTAATAAATTTCATTTGACGCGAGTGACATTTTTTTTCGTTGTGACAAAGTTTGTCCGTCGCAAGTCGCTTTTTTATAAAATCCTGAATACGCGAAGTATATTTTTCTCGTTGTGACAATAAATGTCCGACGCCAGTCACTTTTAATAAATTTCATATGACGCGAGTGACATTTCTTTTCGTTGTGACAAAGTTTGTCCGACGGAAGTCGCTTTTTTATAAAATCCTGAATACGCGAAGTATATTTTTCTCGTTGTGACAATAAATGTCCGACGCCAGTCACTTTTAATAAAATTCTCCCGACGCGAGTGACATTTTCTTTCTTTGTGACAAAGTTTGACCGTCGCAAGTCGCTTTTGTGTAAAATCCTGAATACGCGAAGTATATTTTTCTCGTTGTGACAATAAATGTCCGACGCCAGTCACTTTTAATAAATTTCTCCTGACGCGAGTGACATTTTTTTTCGTTGTGACGAAGTTTGTCCGACGCAAGTCGCTTTTTTATAAAATCCTAAATACGCGAAGTATATTTTTCTCGTTGTGACAATAAATGTCCGACGCCAGTCAATTTTAATAAAATTCTCCCGACGCGAGTGACATTTTTTTTCGTTGTGACAAAGTTTGTCCGTCGCAAGTCGCTTTTTTATAAAATCCTTAATACGCGAAGTATATTTTTCTCGTTGTGACATAAATGTCCGACGCCAGTCACTTTAAATAAATTTCATTTGACGCGAGTGACATTTTTTTTCGTTGTGACAAAGTTTGTCCGACTCAAGTCGCTTTTTTATAAAATCCTGAATACGCGAAGTATATTTTTCTCGTTGTGACAATAAATGTCCGACGCCAGTCACTTTTAATAAATTTCATTTGACGCGAGTGACATTTTTTTTCGTTGTGACAAAGTTTGTCCGACTCAAGTCGCTTTTTTATAAAATCCTGAATACGCGAAGTATATTTTTCTCGTTGTGACAATAAATGTCCGACGCCAGTCACTTTTAATAAAATTCTAACGACGCGAGTGACATTTTTTTTCGTTGTGACAAAGTTTGTCCGTCGCAAGTCGCTTTTGTGTAAAATCCTGAATACGCGAAATATATTTTTCTCGTTGTGACAATAAATGTCCGACGCCAGTCACTTTTAATAAAATTCTCCCGACGCGAGTGACATTTTTTTTCGTTGTGACAAAGTTTGTCAGACGCAAGTCGCTTTTTTATAAAATCCTGAAATCGCGAAGTGTATTTTCTCGTTGTGACAATAAATGTCCGACGCAGGCACTTTTAATAAAATTCTCCCGACGCGAGTGACATTTTTTTTCGTTGTGACAAAGTTTGTCCGTCGCAAGTCGCTTTTGTGTAAAATCCTGAATACGCGAAATATATTTTTCTCGTTGTGACAATAAATGTCCGACGCCAGTCACTTTTAATAAATTTCATTTGACGCGAGTGACATTTTCTTTCTTTGTGACAATGTTTGTCCGACGCAAGTCGCTTTTTTCTATAATCCTGAATACGCGAAGTATATTTTTCTCGTTGTGACAATAAATGTCCGACGCCAGTCACTTTTAATAAATTACTTTTGACGCGAGTGACATTTTTTTTCGTTGTGACAAAGTTTGTCCGACGCAAGTCGCTTTTTTATAAAATCCTGAATACGCGAAGTATATTTTTCTCGTTGTGACAATAAATGTCCGACGCCAGTCACTTTTAATAAATTTCATTTGACGCGAGTGACATTTTTTTTCGTTGTGACAAAGTTTGTCCGTCGCAAGTCGCTTTTTTATAAAATCCTGAATACGCGAAGTATATTTTTCTCGTTGTGACAATAAATGTCCGACGCCAGTCACTTTTAATAAATTTCATTTGACGCGAGTGACATTTTTTTCGTTGTGACAAAGTTTGTCCGACGCAAGTCGCTTTTTTATAAAATCCTGAATACGCGAAGTATATTTTTCTCGTTGTGACAATAAATGTCCGACGCCAGTCACTTTTAATAAAATTCTCCCGACGCGAGTGACATTTTTTTTCGTTGTGACAAAGTTTGTCAGACGCAAGTCGCTTTTTTATAAAATCCTGAATACGCGAAGTATATTTTTCTCGTTGTGACAATAAATGTCCGACGCCAGTCACTTTTAATAAAATTCTCCCGACGCGAGTGACATTTTTTTTCGTTGTGACAAAGTTTGTCCGACGCAAGTCGCTTTTTTATAAAATCCTGAATACGCGAAGTATATTTTTCTCGTTGTGACAATAAATGTCCGACGCCAGTCACTTTTAATAAATTTCATTTGACGCGAGTGACATTTTTTTCGTTGTGACAAAGTTTGTCCGACGCAAGTCGCTTTTTTATAAAATCCTGAATACGCGAAGTATATTTTTCTCGTTGTGACAATAAATGTCCGACGCCAGTCACTTTTAATAAATTTCATTTGACGCGAGTGACATTTTTTTTCGTTGTGACAAAGTTTGTCCGACGCAAGTCGCTTTTTTATAAAATCCTGAATACGCGAAGTATATTTTTCTCGTTGTGACAATAAATGTCCGACGCCAGTCACTTTTAATAAAATTCTCCCGACGCGAGTGACATTTTTTTCGTTGTGACAAAGTTTGTCCGACGCAAGTCGCTTTTTTATAAAATCCTGAATACGCGAAGTATATTTTTCTCGTTGTGACAATAAATGTCCGACGCCAGTCACTTTTAATAAAATTCTCCCGACGCGAGTGACATTTTTTTTCGTTGTGACAAAGTTTGTCCGACGCAAGTCGCTTTTTTATAAAATCCTGAATACGCGAAGTATATTTTTCTCGTTGTGACAATAAATGTCCGACGCCAGTCACTTTTAATAAAATTCTCCCGACGCGAGTGACATTTTTTTCGTTGTGACAAAGTTTGTCCGTCGCAAGTCGCTTTTGTGTAAAATCCTGAATACGCGAAGTATATTTTTCTCGTTGTGACATAAATGTCCGACGCCAGTCACTTTTAATAAATTTCTCCTGACGCGAGTGACATTTTTTTTCGTTGTGACAAAGTTTGTCCGACGCAAGTCGCTTTTTTATAAAATCCTGAATACGCGAAGTATATTTTTCTCGTTGTGACAATAAATGTCCGACGCCAGTCACTTTTAATAAAATTCTCCCGACGCGAGTGACATTTTTTTTCGTTGTGACAAAGTTTGTCCGACGCAAGTCGCTTTTTTATAAAATCCTGAATACGCGAAGTATATTTTTCTCGTTGTGACAATAAATGTCCGACGCCAGTCACTTTTAATAAATTTCATTTGACGCGAGTGACATTTTTTTTCGTTGTGACAAAGTTTGTCCGACGCAAGTCGCTTTTTTATAAAATCCTGAATACGCGAAGTATATTTTTCTCGTTGTGACAATAAATGTCCGACGCCAGTCACTTTTAATAAATTTCATTTGACGCGAGTGACATTTTTTTTCGTTGTGACAAAGTTTGTCCGACGCAAGTCGCTTTTTTATAAAATCCTGAATACGCGAAGTATATTTTTCTCGTTGTGACAATAAATGTCCGACGCCAGTCACTTTTAATAAATTTCATTTGACGCGAGTGACATTTTTTTTCGTTGTGACAAAGTTTGTCCGACGCAAGTCGCTTTTTTATAAAATCCTGAATACGCGAAGTATATTTTTCTCGTTGTGACAATAAATGTCCGACGCCAGTCACTTTTAATAAATTTCATTTGACGCGAGTGACATTTTTTTTCGTTGTGACAAAGTTTGTCCGACGCAAGTCGCTTTTTTATAAAATCCTGAATACGCGAAGTATATTTTTCTCGTTGTGACAATAAATGTCCGACGCCAGTCACTTTTAATAAAATTCTCCCGACGCGAGTGACATTTTTTTTCGTTGTGACAAAGTTTGTCCGACGCAAGTCGCTTTTTTATAAAATCCTGAATACGCGAAGTATATTTTTCTCGTTGTGACAATAAATGTCCGACGCCAGTCACTTTTAATAAAATTCTCCCGACGCGAGTGACATTTTTTTTCGTTGTGACAAAGTTTGTCCGACGCAAGTCGCTTTTTTATAAAATCCTGAATACGCGAAGTATATTTTTCTCGTTGTGACAATAAATGTCCGACGCCAGTCACTTTTAATAAAATTCTCCCGACGCGAGTGACATTTTTTTTCGTTGTGACAAAGTTTGTCCGACGCAAGTCGCTTTTTTATAAAATCCTGAATACGCGAAGTATATTTTTCTCGTTGTGACAATAAATGTCCGACGCCAGTCACTTTTAATAAATTTCTCCTGACGCGAGTGACATTTTTTTTCGTTGTGACAAAGTTTGTCCGACGCAAGTCGCTTTTTTATAAAATCCTGAATACGCGAAGTATATTTTTCTCGTTGTGACAATAAATGTCCGACGCCAGTCACTTTTAATAAATTACTTTTGACGCGAGTGACATTTTTTTTCGTTGTGACAAAGTTTGTCCGACGCAAGTCGCTTTTTTATAAAATCCTGAATACGCGAAGTATATTTTTCTCGTTGTGACAATAAATGTCCGACGCCAGTCACTTTTAATAAATTTCATTTGACGCGAGTGACATTTTTTTTCGTTGTGACAAAGTTTGTCCGTCGCAAGTCGCTTTTTTATAAAATCCTGAATACGCGAAGTATATTTTTCTCGTTGTGACAATAAATGTCCGACGCCAGTCACTTTTAATAAAATTCTCCCGACGCGAGTGACATTTTTTTTCGTTGTGACAAAGTTTGTCCGTCGCAAGTCGCTTTTGTGTAAAATCCTGAATACGCGAAATATATTTTTCTCGTTGTGACAATAAATGTCCGACGCCAGTCACTTTTAATAAAATTCTCCCGACGCGAGTGACATTTTTTTTCATTGTGACAAAGTTTGTCCGATGGAAGTCGCTTTTTTATAAAATCCTGAATACGCAAAGTAAATTTTTCTATTGCATAAAATAAATATTTATATTTAATAATGATTTTTATTTTGCTCATCTAAATGATACTTGCTTCAAATATTGAAATTATAATTTTTAAAGTGATAGAATTTAAACTCGAATATCTTATTGTGAGACTACTCTTAAACGTTCGATTTAAAGACAAAGCATTAGCGGACAGAAGAGAATGAAACGAGAGAACCGTATTCTCGGATCCCTAACAAGAATCCTGGAAGACGATTATAGGAAAGAAGTAAGTTTAGAAAGAAAGTTTCCCTGATCCCGTAAAGGGATGATTGGAAAACTTGAGAAGAAAAAGAGAGAAGAAAAGGGCTCGATTTATTCCTGATCCCGTTTCAGGATCATAGAAAAATCGAAAGAGAAAGAAGAAAAGGGCTCGATTTATTCCTGATCCCTTTTTAGGATCATAGAAAAATCGAAAGAGAGTGAAGAAAAGGGCTCGATTCATTCCTGATCCCTTTTTAGGATCATAGAAAAATCGAAAGAGAGAGAAGAAAAGGGCTCGATTTATTCCTGATCCCTTTTTAGAATCATAGAAAAATCGAAAGAGAGAGGAGAAGGGCTCGATTTATTCCTGATCCCTTTTTAGGATCATAGAAAAATCGAAAGAGAGAGGAAAAGGGCTCGATTTATTCCTGATCCCGTTTTAGGATCATAGAAAAATCGAAAGAGAGAGAAAAATAATAACTGTCCGACGCCAGTCACTTTTAATAAATTACTTTTGACGCGAGTGACATTTTTTTTCGTTGTGACAAAGTTTGTCCGACGCAAGTCGCTTTTTTATAAAATCCTGAATACGCGAAGTATATTTTTCTCGTTGTGACAATAAATGTCCGACGCCAGTCACTTTTAATAAAATTCTCCCGACGCGAGTGACATTTTCTTTCTTTGTGACAAAGTTTGTCCGACGCAAGTCGCTTTTTTATAAAATCCTGAATACGCGAAGTATATTTTTCTCGTTGTGACAATAAATGTCCGACGCCAGTCACTTTTAATAAAATTCTCCCGACGCGAGTGACATTTTTTTTCGTTGTGACAAAGTTTGTCCGACGCAAGTCGCTTTTTTATAAAATCCTGAATACGCGAAGTATATTTTTCTCGTTGTGACATAAATGTCCGACGCCAGTCACTTTTAATAAATTTCATTTGACGCGAGTGACATTTTTTTTCGTTGTGACAAAGTTTGTCCGACGCAAGTCGCTTTTTTATAAAATCCTGAATACGCGAAGTATATTTTTCTCGTTGTGACAATAAATGTCCGACGCCAGTCACTTTTAATAAAATTCTCCCGACGCGAGTGACATTTTTTTTCGTTGTGACAAAGTTTGTCCGACGCAAGTCGCTTTTTTATAAAATCCTGAATACGCGAAGTATATTTTTCTCGTTGTGACAATAAATGTCCGACGCCAGTCACTTTTAATAAAATTCTCCCGACGCGAGTGACATTTTTTTTCGTTGTGACAAAGTTTGTCCGACGCAAGTCGCTTTTTTCTAAAATCCTGAATACGCGAAGTATATTTTTCTCGTTGTGACAATAAATGTCCGACGCCAGTCACTTTTAATAAATTTCATTTGACGCGAGTGACATTTTTTTTCGTTGTGACAAAGTTTGTCCGTCGCAAGTCGCTTTTTTATAAAATCCTGAATACGCGAAGTATATTTTTCTCGTTGTGACAATAAATGTCCGACGCCAGTCACTTTTAATAAATTTCATTTGACGCGAGTGACATTTTTTTTCGTTGTGACAAAGTTTGTCCGTCGCAAGTCGCTTTTTTATAAAATCCTGAATACGCGAAGTATATTTTTCTCGTTGTGACAATAAATGTCCGACGCCAGTCACTTTTAATAAATTTCATTTGACGCGAGTGACATTTTTTTTCGTTGTGACAAAGTTTGTCCGACGCAAGTCGCTTTTTTATAAAATCCTGAATACGCGAAGTATATTTTTCTCGTTGTGACAATAAATGTCCGACGCCAGTCACTTTTAATAAAATTCTCCCGACGCGAGTGACATTTTTTTTCGTTGTGACAAAGTTTGTCCGTCGCAAGTCGCTTTTTTATAAAATCCTGAATACGTGAAGTATATTTTTCTCGTTGTGACAATAAATGTCCGACGCCAGTCACTTTTAATAAAATTCTCCCGACGCGAGTGACATTTTTTTTCGTTGTGACAAAGTTTGTCCGACGCAAGTCGCTTTTTTATAAAATCCTGAATACGCGAAGTATATTTTTCTCGTTGTGACAATAAATGTCCGACGCCAGTCACTTTTAATAAATTTCATTTGACGCGAGTGACATTTTTTTTCGTTGTGACAAAGTTTGTCCGACGCAAGTCGCTTTTTTATAAAATCCTGAATACGCGAAGTATATTTTTCTCGTTGTGACAATAAATGTCCGACGCCAGTCACTTTTAATAAATTTCATTTGACGCGAGTGACATTTTTTTCGTTGTGACAAAGTTTGTCCGTCGCAAGTCGCTTTTTTATAAAATCCTGAATACGCGAAGTATATTTTTCTCGTTGTGACAATAAATGTCCGACGCCAGTCACTTTTAATAAAATTCTCCCGACGCGAGTGACATTTTTTTTCGTTGTGACAAAGTTTGTCCGACGCAAGTCGCTTTTTTATAAAATCCTGAATACGCGAAGTATATTTTTCTCGTTGTGACAATAAATGTCCGACGCCAGTCACTTTTAATAAATTTCATTTGACGCGAGTGACATTTTTTTTCGTTGTGACAAAGTTTGTCCGACGCAAGTCGCTTTTTTATAAAATCCTGAATACGCGAAGTATATTTTTCTCGTTGTGACAATAAATGTCCGACGCCAGTCACTTTTAATAAAATTCTCCCGACGCGAGTGACATTTTTTTTCGTTGTGACAAAGTTTGTCCGACGCAAGTCGCTTTTTTCTAAAATCCTGAAATCGCGAAGTATATTTTCTCGTTGTGACAATAAATGTCCGACGCCAGTCACTTTTAATAAAATTCTCCCGACGCGAGTGACATTTTTTTCGTTGTGACAAAGTTTGTCCGACGCAAGTCGCTTTTTTATAAAATCCTGAATACGCGAAGTATATTTTTCTCGTTGTGACAATAAATGTCCGACGCCAGTCACTTTTAATAAATTTCATTTGACGCGAGTGACATTTTTTTTCGTTGTGACAAAGTTTGTCCGACGCAAGTCGCTTTTTTATAAAATCCTGAATACGCGAAGTATATTTTTCTCGTTGTGACAATAAATGTCCGACGCCAGTCACTTTTAATAAAATTCTTTCGACGCGAGTGACATTTTTTTTCGTTGTGACAAAGTTTGTCCGACGCAAGTCGCTTTTTTATAAAATCCTGAATACGCGAAGTATATTTTTCTCGTTGTGACAATAAATGTCCGACGCCAGTCACTTTTAATAAATTTCATTTGACGCGAGTGACATTTTTTTCGTTGTGACAAAGTTTGTCCGTCGCAAGTCGCTTTTTTATAAAATCCTGAATACGCGAAGTATATTTTTCTCGTTGTGACAATAAATGTCCGACGCCAGTCACTTTTAATAAATTTCATTTGACGCGAGTGACATTTTTTTTCGTTGTGACAAAGTTTGTCCGTCGCAAGTCGCTTTTTTATAAAATCCTGAATACGTGAAGTATATTTTTCTCGTTGTGACAATAAATGTCCGACGCCAGTCACTTTTAATAAATTTCACCCGACGCGAGTGACATTTTTTTTCGTTGTGACAAAGTTTGTCCGACGCAAGTCGCTTTTTTATAAAATCCTGAATACGCGAAGTATATTTTTCTCGTTGTGACAATAAATGTCCGACGCCAGTCACTTTTAATAAAATTCTCCCGACGCGAGTGACATTTTTTTTCGTTGTGACAAAGTTTGTCCGACGCAAGTCGCTTTTTTCTAAAATCCTGAATACGCGAAGTGTATTTTTGTCGTTGTGACAATAAATGTCCGACGCCAGTCACTTTTAATAAAATTCTCCCGACGCGAGTGACATTTTTTTCGTTGTGACAAAGTTTGTCCGACGCAAGTCGCTTTTTTATAAAATCCTGAATACGCGAAGTATATTTTTCTCGTTGTGACAATAAATGTCCGACGCCAGTCACTTTTAATAAAATTCTCCCGACGCGAGTGACATTTTTTTTCGTTGTGACAAAGTTTGACCGACGCAAGTCGCTTTTTTATAAAATCCTGAATACGCGAAGTATATTTTTCTCGTTGTGACAATAAATGTCCGACGCCAGTCACTTTTAATAAATTTCATTTGACGCGAGTGACATTTTTTTTCGTTGTGACAAAGTTTGTCCGACGCAAGTCGCTTTTTTCTAAAATCCTGAAATCGCGAAGTATATTTTCTCGTTGTGACAATAAATGTCCGACGCCAGTCACTTTTAATAAAATTCTCCCGACGCGAGTGACATTTTTTTTCGTTGTGACAAAGTTTGTCCGACGCAAGTCGCTTTTTTATAAAATCCTGAATACGCGAAGTATATTTTTCTCGTTGTGACAATAAATGTCCGACGCCAGTCACTTTTAATAAATTTCATTTGACGCGAGTGACATTTTTTTTCGTTGTGACAAAGTTTGTCCGTCGCAAGTCGCTTTTTTATAAAATCCTGAATACGCGAAGTATATTTTTCTCGTTGTGACAATAAATGTCCGACGCCAGTCACTTTTAATAAAATTCTCCCGACGCGAGTGACATTTTTTTTCGTTGTGACAAAGTTTGTCCGACGCAAGTCGCTTTTTTATAAAATCCTGAATACGCGAAGTATATTTTTCTCGTTGTGACAATAAATGTCCGACGCCAGTCACTTTTAATAAAATTCTCCCGACGCGAGTGACATTTTTTTTCGTTGTGACAAAGTTTGTCCGACGCAAGTCGCTTTTTTATAAAATCCTGAATACGCGAAGTATATTTTTCTCGTTGTGACAATAAATGTCCGACGCCAGTCACTTTTAATAAAATTCTCCCGACGCGAGTGACATTTTTTTCGTTGTGACAAAGTTTGTCCGACGCAAGTCGCTTTTTTATAAAATCCTGAATACGCGAAGTATATTTTTCTCGTTGTGACAATAAATGTCCGACGCCAGTCACTTTTAATAAAATTCTCCCGACGCGAGTGACATTTTTTTTCGTTGTGACAAAGTTTGTCCGACGCAAGTCGCTTTTTTATAAAATCCTGAATACGCGAAGTATATTTTTCTCGTTGTGACAATAAATGTCCGACGCCAGTCACTTTTAATAAAATTCTCCCGACGCGAGTGACATTTTTTTTCGTTGTGACAAAGTTTGTCCGTCGCAAGTCGCTTTTTTATAAAATCCTGAATACGTGAAGTATATTTTACTCGTTGTGACAATAAATGTCCGACGCCAGTCACTTTTAATAAATTTCATTTGACGCGAGTGACATTTTTTTTCGTTGTGACAAAGTTTGTCCGACGCAAGTCGCTTTTTTATAAAATCCTGAATACGCGAAGTATATTTTTCTCGTTGTGACAATAAATGTCCGACGCCAGTCACTTTTAATAAATTTCATTTGACGCGAGTGACATTTTTTTTCGTTGTGACAAAGTTTGTCCGACGCAAGTCGCTTTTTTCTAAAATCCTGAATACGCGAATTATATTTTTCTCGTTGTGACAATAAATGTCCGACGCCAGTCACTTTTAATAAAATTCTCCCGACGCGAGTGACATTTTTTTTCGTTGTGACAAAGTTTGACCGTCGCAAGTCGCTTTTGTGTAAAATCCTGAATACGCGAAATATATTTTTCTCGTTGTGACAATAAATGTCCGACGCCAGTCACTTTTAATAAAATTCTCCCGACGCGAGTGACATTTTTTTTCATTGTGACAAAGTTTGTCAGACGCAAGTCGCTTTTTTCTAAAATCCTGAATACGCGAAGTATATTTTTCTCGTTGTGACAATAAATGTCCGACGCCAGTCACTTTTAATAAAATTCTCCCGACGCGAGTGACATTTTTTTTCATTGTGACAAAGTTTGTCAGACGCAAGTCGCTTTTTTCTAAAATCCTGAAATCGCGAAGTGTATTTTCTCGTTGTGACAATAAATGTCCGACGCCAGTCACTTTTAATAAAATTCTCCCGACGCGAGTGACATTTTTTTTCGTTGTGACAAAGTTTGTCCGATGGAAGTCGCTTTTTTATAAAATCCTGAATACGCAAAGTAAATTTTTCTATTGCATAAAATAAATATTTATATTTAATAATGATTTTTATTTTGCTCATCTAAATGATACTTGCTTCAAATATTGAAATTATAATTTTTAAAGTGATAGAATTTAAACTCGAATATCTTATTGTGAGACTACTCTTAAACGTTCGATTTAAAGACAAAGCATTAGCGGACAGAAGAGAATGAAACGAGAGAACCGTATTCTCGGATCCCTAACAAGAATCCTGGAAGACAATTATAGGAAAGAAGTAAGTTTAGAAAGAAAGTTTCCCTGATCCCGTAAAGGGATGATTGGAAAACTTGAGAAGAAAAAGAGAGAAGAAAAGGGCTCCATTTATTCCTGATCCCGTTTCAGGATCATAGAAAAATCGAAAGAGAAAGAAGAAAAGGGCTCGAATTATTCCTGATCCCTTTTTAGGATCATAGAAAAAGCGAAAGAGAGTGAAGAAAAGGGCTCGATTCATTCCTGATCCCTTTTTAGGATCATAGAAAAATCGAAAGAGAGAGAAGAAAAGGGCTCGATTTATTCCTGATCCCTTTTTAGAATCATAGAAAAATCGAAAGAGAGAGGAGAAGGGCTCGATTTATTCCTGATCCCTTTTTTGATCATAGAAAAATCGAAAGAGAGAGGAAAAGGGCTCGATTTATTCCTGATCCCGTTTTAGGATCATAGAAAAATCGAAAGAGAGAGAAAAATAATAACTGTCCGACGCCAGTCACTTTTAATAAATTACTTTTGACGCGAGTGACATTTTTTTTCGTTGTGACAAAGTTTGTCCGACGCAAGTCGCTTTTGTATAAAATCCTGAATACGTGAAGTATATTTTACTCGTTGTGACAATAAATGTCCGACGCCAGTCACTTTTAATAAAATTCTCCCGACGCGAGTGACATTTTTTTTCTTTTTGACAAAGTTTGTCAGACGCAAGTCGCTTTTTTATAAAATCCTGAATACGCGAAGTATATTTTTCTCGTTGTGACATAAATGTCCGACGCCAGTCACTTTTAATAAATTTCATTTGACGCGAGTGACATTTTTTTTCGTTGTGACAAAGTTTGTCCGACTCAAGTCGCTTTTTTTATAAAATCCTGAATACGTGAAGTATATTTTACTCGTTGTGACAATAAATGTCCGACGCCAGTCACTTTTAATAAAATTCTCCCGACGCGAGTGACATTTTTTTCGTTGTGACAAAGTTTGACCGACGCAAGTCGCTTTTTTCTAAAATCCTGAAATCGCGAAGTGTATTTTCTCGTTGTGACAATAAATGTCCGACGCCAGTCACTTTTAATAAAATTCTCCCGACGCGAGTGACATTTTTTTTCGTTGTGACAAAGTTTGTCCGACGGAAGTCGCTTTTTTATAAAATCCTGAATACGCGAAGTATATTTTTCTCGTTGTGACAATAAATGTCCGACGCCAGTCACTTTTAATAAATTTCATTTGACGCGAGTGACATTTTTTTTCGTTGTGACAAAGTTTGACCGTCGCAAGTCGCTTTTGTGTAAAATCCTAAATACGCGAAATATATTTTTCTCGTTGTGACAATAAATGTCCGACGCCAGTCACTTTTAATAAATTTCATTTGACACGAGTGACATTTTTTTTCGTTGTGACAAAGTTTGTCCGCCGCAAGTCGCTTTTTTCTAAAATCCTGAAATCGCGAAGTGTATTTTCTCGTTGTGACAATAAATGTCCGACGCCAGTCACTTTTAATAAAATTCTCCCGACGCGAGTGACATTTTTTTCGTTGTGACAAAGTTTGTCCGTCGCAAGTCGCTTTTTTATAAAATCCTGAATACGTGAAGTATATTTTACTCGTTGTGACAATAAATGTCCGACGCCAGTCACTTTTAATAAATTTCATTTGACACGAGTGACATTTTTTTTCGTTGTGACAAAGTTTGTCCGTCGCAAGTCGCTTTTTTATAAAATCCTGAATACGTGAAGTATATTTTACTCGTTGTGACAATAAATGTCCGACGCCAGTCACTTTTAATAAAATTCTCCCGACGCGAGTGACATTTTTTTTCGTTGTGACAAAGTTTGTCCGACGCAAGTCGCTTTTTTCTAAAATCCTGAATACGCGAAGTGTATTTTCTCGTTGTGACAATAAATGTCCGACGCCAGTCACTTTTAATAAAATTCTCCCGACGCGAGTGACATTTTTTTTCATTGTGACAAAGTTTGTCAGACGCAAGTCGCTTTTTTCTAAAATCCTGAAATCGCGAAGTGTATTTTCTCGTTGTGACAATAAATGTCCGACGCCAGTCACTTTTAATAAAATTCTCCCGACGCGAGTGACATTTTTTTCGTTGTGACAAAGTTTGACCGACGCAAGTCGCTTTTTTATAAAATCCTGAATACGCGAAGTATATTTTTCTCGTTGTGACAATAAATGTCCGACGCCAGTCACTTTTAATAAATTTCATTTGACGCGAGTGACATTTTTTTTCGTTGTGACAAAGTTTGACCGTCGCAAGTCGCTTTTGTGTAAAATCCTGAATACGCGAAATATATTTTTCTCGTTGTGACAATAAATGTCCGACGCCAGTCACTTTTAATAAATTTCATTTGACACGAGTGACATTTTTTTTCGTTGTGACAAAGTTTGTCCGCCGCAAGTCGCTTTTTTCTAAAATCCTGAAATCGCGAAGTGTATTTTCTCGTTGTGACAATAAATGTCCGACGCCAGTCACTTTTAATAAAATTCTCCCGACGCGAGTGACATTTTTTTTCGTTGTGACAAAGTTTGTCCGACGGAAGTCGCTTTTTTATAAAATCCTGAATACGCGAAGTATATTTTTCTCGTTGTGACAATAAATGTCCGACGCCAGTCACTTTTAATAAATTTCATTTGACGCGAGTGACATTTTTTTTCGTTGTGACAAAGTTTGTCCGTCGCAAGTCGCTTTTTTATAAAATCCTGAATACGCGAAGTATATTTTTCTCGTTGTGACAATAAATGTCCGACGCCAGTCACTTTTAATAAAATTCTCCCGACGCGAGTGACATTTTTTTTCATTGTGACAAAGTTTGTCAGACGCAAGTCGCTTTTTTCTAAAATCCTGAAATCGCGAAGTGTATTTTCTCGTTGTGACAATAAATGTCCGACGCCAGTCACTTTTAATAAAATTCTCCCGACGCGAGTGACATTTTTTTCGTTGTGACAAAGTTTGACCGACGCAAGTCGCTTTTTTATAAAATCCTGAATACGCGAAGTATATTTTTCTCGTTGTGACAATAAATGTCCGACGCCAGTCACTTTTAATAAATTTCATTTGACGCGAGTGACATTTTTTTTCGTTGTGACAAAGTTTGACCGTCGCAAGTCGCTTTTGTGTAAAATCCTGAATACGCGAAATATATTTTTCTCGTTGTGACAATAAATGTCCGACGCCAGTCACTTTTAATAAATTTCATTTGACACGAGTGACATTTTTTTTCGTTGTGACAAAGTTTGTCAGACGCAAGTCGCTTTTTTCTAAAATCCTGAAATCGCGAAGTATATTTTCTCGTTGTGACAATAAATGTCCGACGCCAGTCACTTTTAATAAAATTCTCCCGACGCGAGTGACATTTTTTTTCGTTGTGACAAAGTTTGTCCGACGGAAGTCGCTTTTTTATAAAATCCTGAATACGCGAAGTATATTTTTCTCGTTGTGACAATAAATGTCCGACGCCAGTCACTTTTAATAAAATTCTCCCGACGCGAGTGACATTTTTTTCGTTGTGACAAAGTTTGTCCGTCGCAAGTCGCTTTTTTATAAAATCCTGAATACGTGAAGTATATTTTACTCGTTGTGACAATAAATGTCCGACGCCAGTCACTTTTAATAAATTTCATTTGACACGAGTGACATTTTTTTTCGTTGTGACAAAGTTTGTCCGTCGCAAGTCGCTTTTTTATAAAATCCTGAATACGTGAAGTATATTTTACTCGTTGTGACAATAAATGTCCGACGCCAGTCACTTTTAATAAAATTCTCCCGACGCGAGTGACATTTTTTTTCGTTGTGACAAAGTTTGTCCGACGCAAGTCGCTTTTTTCTAAAATCCTGAATACGCGAATTATATTTTTCTCGTTGTGACAATAAATGTCCGACGCCAGTCACTTTTAATAAAATTCTCCCGACGCGAGTGACATTTTTTTCGTTGTGACAAAGTTTGACCGTCGCAAGTCGCTTTTGTGTAAAATCCTGAATACGCGAAATATATTTTTCTCGTTGTGACAATAAATGTCCGACGCCAGTCACTTTTAATAAAATTCTCCCGACGCGAGTGACATTTTTTTTCATTGTGACAAAGTTTGTCAGACGCAAGTCGCTTTTTTCTAAAATCCTGAAATCGCGAAGTGTATTTTCTCGTTGTGACAATAAATGTCCGACGCCAGTCACTTTTAATAAAATTCTCCCGACGCGAGTGACATTTTTTTTCATTGTGACAAAGTTTGTCAGACGCAAGTCGCTTTTTTCTAAAATCCTGAAATCGCGAAGTGTATTTTCTCGTTGTGACAATAAATGTCCGACGCCAGTCACTTTTAATAAAATTCTCCCGACGCGAGTGACATTTTTTTTCGTTGTGACAAAGTTTGTCCGATGGAAGTCGCTTTTTTATAAAATCCTGAATACGCAAAGTAAATTTTTCTATTGCATAAAATAAATATTTATATTTAATAATGATTTTTATTTTGCTCATCTAAATGATACTTGCTTCAAATATTGAAATTATAATTTTTAAAGTGATAGAATTTAAACTCGAATATCTTATTGTGAGACTACTCTTAAACGTTCGATTTAAAGACAAAGCATTAGCGGACAGAAGAGAATGAAACGAGAGAACCGTATTCTCGGATCCCTAACAAGAATCCTGGAAGACGATTATAGGAAAGAAGTAAGTTTAGAAAGAAAGTTTCCCTGATCCCGTAAAGGGATGATTGGAAAACTTGAGAAGAAAAAGAGAGAAGAAAAGGGCTCCATTTATTCCTGATCCCGTTTCAGGATCATAGAAAAATCGAAAGAGAAAGAAGAAAAGGGCTCGAATTATTCCTGATCCCTTTTTAGGATCATAGAAAAAGCGAAAGAGAGTGAAGAAAAGGGCTCGATTCATTCCTGATCCCTTTTTAGGATCATAGAAAAATCGAAAGAGAGAGAAGAAAAGGGCTCGATTTATTCCTGATCCCTTTTTAGAATCATAGAAAAATCGAAAGAGAGAGGAGAAGGGCTCGATTTATTCCTGATCCCTTTTTTGATCATAGAAAAATCGAAAGAGAGAGGAAAAGGGCTCGATTTATTCCTGATCCCGTTTTAGGATCATAGAAAAATCGAAAGAGAGAGAAAAATAATAACTGTCCGACGCCAGTCACTTTTAATAAATTACTTTTGACGCGAGTGACATTTTTTTTCGTTGTGACAAAGTTTGTCCGACGCAAGTCGCTTTTGTATAAAATCCTGAATACGTGAAGTATATTTTACTCGTTGTGACAATAAATGTCCGACGCCAGTCACTTTTAATAAAATTCTCCCGACGCGAGTGACATTTTTTTTCTTTTTGACAAAGTTTGTCAGACGCAAGTCGCTTTTTTATAAAATCCTGAATACGCGAAGTATATTTTTCTCGTTGTGACATAAATGTCCGACGCCAGTCACTTTTAATAAATTTCATTTGACGCGAGTGACATTTTTTTTCGTTGTGACAAAGTTTGTCCGACTCAAGTCGCTTTTTTATAAAATCCTGAATACGCGAAGTATATTTTTCTCGTTGTGACAATAAATGTCCGACGCCAGTCACTTTTAATAAAATTCTCCCGACGCGAGTGACATTTTCTTTCTTTGTGACAAAGTTTGACCGTCGCAAGTCGCTTTTGTGTAAAATCCTGAATACGCGAAATATATTTTTCTGGTTGTGACAATAAATGTCCGACGCCAGTCACTTTTAATAAAATTCTCCCGACGCGAGTGACATTTTTTTTCATTGTGACAAAGTTTGTCAGACGCAAGTCGCTTTTTTCTAAAATCCTGAAATCGCGAAGTGTATTTTCTCGTTGTGACAATAAATGTCCGACGCCAGTCACTTTTAATAAAATTCTCCCGACGCGAGTGACATTTTTTTTCGTTGTGACAAAGTTTGTCAGACGCAAGTCGCTTTTTTCTAAAATCCTGAATACGCGAAGTATATTTTTCTCGTTGTGACAATAAATGTCCGACGCCAGTCACTTTTAATAAATTTCATTTGACGCGAGTGACATTTTTTTTCGTTGTGACAAAGTTTGTCCCACGCAAGTCGCTTTTTTCTAAAATCCTGAAATCGCGAAGTATATTTTCTCGTTGTGACAATAAATGTCCGACGCCAGTCACTTTTAATAAAATTCTCCCGACGCGAGTGACATTTTTTTCGTTGTGACAAAGTTTGTCCGACGCAAGTCGCTTTTTTATAAAATCCTGAATACGCGAAGTATATTTTTCTCGTTGTGACATAAATGTCCGACGCCAGTCACTTTTAATAAATTTCATTTGACGCGAGTGACATTTTTTTTCGTTGTGACAAAGTTTGACCGTCGCAAGTCGCTTTTGTGTAAAATCCTGAATACGCGAAATATATTTTCTCGTTGTGACAATAAATGTCCGACGCCAGTCACTTTTAATAAAATTCTCCCGACGCGAGTGACATTTTCTTTCTTTGTGACAAAGTTTGTCCGACGCAAGTCGCTTTTTTTATAAAATCCTGAATACGTGAAGTATATTTTACTCGTTGTGACAATAAATGTCCGACGCCAGTCACTTTTAATAAAATTCTCCCGACGCGAGTGACATTTTTTTTCGTTGTGACAAAGTTTGTCCGACTCAAGTCGCTTTTTTATAAAATCCTGAATATGCGAAGTATATTTTTCTCGTTGTGACAATAAATGTCCGACGCCAGTCACTTTTAATAAATTTCATTTGACGCGAGTGACATTTTCTTTCTTTGTGACAAAGTTTGTCCGACGCAAGTCGCTTTTTTTATAAAATCCTGAATACGTGAAGTATATTTTACTCGTTGTGACAATAAATGTCCGACGCCAGTCACTTTTAATAAAATTCTCCCGACGCGAGTGACATTTTTTTTCGTTGTGACAAAGTTTGTCCGACTCAAGTCGCTTTTTTATAAAATCCTGAATATGCGAAGTATATTTTTCTCGTTGTGACAATAAATGTCCGACGCCAGTCACTTTTAATAAATTTCATTTGACACGAGTGACATTTTTTTTCGTTGTGACAAAGTTTGTCCGTCGCAAGTCGCTTTTTTCTAAAATCCTGAAATCGCGAAGTGTATTTTCTCGTTGTGACAATAAATGTCCGACGCCAGTCACTTTTAATAAAATTCTCCCGACGCGAGTGACATTTTTTTTCGTTGTGACAAAGTTTGTCCGACGCAAGTCGCTTTTTTATAAAATCCTGAATACGCGAAGTATATTTTTCTCGTTGTGACAATAAATGTCCAACGCCAGTCACTTTTAATAAAATTCTCCCGACGCGAGTGACATTTTTTTTCATTGTGACAAAGTTTGTCAGACGCAAGTCGCTTTTTCTAAAATCCTGAAATCGCGAAGTATATTTTCTCGTTGTGACAATAAATGTCCGACGCCAGTCACTTTTAATAAAATTCTCCCGACGCGAGTGACATTTTCTTTCTTTGTGACAAAGTTTGTCAGACGCAAGTCGCTTTTTTATAAAATCCTGAATACGTGAAGTATATTTTTCTCGTTGTGACAATAAATGTCCGACGCCAGTCACTTTTAATAAAATTCTCCCGACGCGAGTGACATTTTTTTTCGTTGTGACAAAGTTTGTCAGACGCAAGTCGCTTTTTTATAAAATCCTGAATACGCGAAGTATATTTTTCTCGTTGTGACATAAATGTCCGACGCCAGTCACTTTTAATAAATTTCATTTGACGCGAGTGACATTTTCTTTCTTTGTGACAAAGTTTGTCCGACGCAAGTCGCTTTTTTCTAAAATCCTGAATACGCGAAGTATATTTTTCTCGTTGTGACAATAAATGTCCAACGCCAGTCACTTTTAATAAATTACTTTTGACGCGAGTGACATTTTTTTCGTTGTGACAAAGTTTGTCCGACTCAAGTCGCTTTTTTATAAAATCCTGAATACGCGAAATATATTTTTCTGGTTGTGACAATAAATGTCCGACGCCAGTCACTTTTAATAAAATTCTCCCGACGCGAGTGACATTTTCTTTCTTTGTGACAAAGTTTGTCCGACGCAAGTCGCTTTTTTATAAAATCCTGAATACGTGAAGTATATTTTACTCGTTGTGACAATAAATGTCCGACGCCAGTCACTTTTAATAAAATTCTCCCGACGCGAGTGACATTTTTTTTCGTTGTGACAAAGTTTGTCCGACTCAAGTCGCTTTTTTATAAAATCCTGAATATGCGAAGTATATTTTTCTCGTTGTGACAATAAATGTCCGACGCCAGTCACTTTTAATAAATTTCATTTGACGCGAGTGACATTTTCTTTCTTTGTGACAAAGTTTGTCCGACGCAAGTCGCTTTTTTTATAAAATCCTGAATACGTGAAGTATATTTTACTCGTTGTGACAATAAATGTCCGACGCCAGTCACTTTTAATAAAATTCTCCCGACGCGAGTGACATTTTTTTTCGTTGTGACAAAGTTTGTCCGACTCAAGTCGCTTTTTTATAAAATCCTGAATATGCGAAGTATATTTTTCTCGTTGTGACAATAAATGTCCGACGCCAGTCACTTTTAATAAATTTCATTTGACACGAGTGACATTTTTTTTCGTTGTGACAAAGTTTGTCCGTCGCAAGTCGCTTTTTTCTAAAATCCTGAAATCGCGAAGTGTATTTTCTCGTTGTGACAATAAATGTCCGACGCCAGTCACTTTTAATAAAATTCTCCCGACGCGAGTGACATTTTTTTTCGTTGTGACAAAGTTTGTCCGACGCAAGTCGCTTTTTT
Organism: Leptopilina myrica (nomen nudum); assembly: GCA_032872475.1. Taxonomy (NCBI): domain Eukaryota; kingdom Metazoa; phylum Arthropoda; class Insecta; order Hymenoptera; family Figitidae; genus Leptopilina; species Leptopilina myrica (nomen nudum). The sequence continues at coordinate 36,411,936 of CM065461.1, forward strand.
ATAAAATCCTGAATACGCGAAGTATATTTTTCTCGTTGTGACAATAAATGTCCAACGCCAGTCACTTTTAATAAAATTCTCCCGACGCGAGTGACATTTTTTTTCATTGTGACAAAGTTTGTCAGACGCAAGTCGCTTTTTCTAAAATCCTGAAATCGCGAAGTATATTTTCTCGTTGTGACAATAAATGTCCGACGCCAGTCACTTTTAATAAAATTCTCCCGACGCGAGTGACATTTTCTTTCTTTGTGACAAAGTTTGTCAGACGCAAGTCGCTTTTTTATAAAATCCTGAATACGTGAAGTATATTTTTCTCGTTGTGACAATAAATGTCCGACGCCAGTCACTTTTAATAAAATTCTCCCGACGCGAGTGACATTTTTTTTCGTTGTGACAAAGTTTGTCAGACGCAAGTCGCTTTTTTATAAAATCCTGAATACGCGAAGTATATTTTTCTCGTTGTGACATAAATGTCCGACGCCAGTCACTTTTAATAAATTTCATTTGACGCGAGTGACATTTTCTTTCTTTGTGACAAAGTTTGTCCGACGCAAGTCGCTTTTTTATAAAATCCTGAATACGCGAAGTATATTTTTCTCGTTGTGACAATAAATGTCCGACGCCAGTCACTTTTAATAAATTACTTTTGACGCGAGTGACATTTTTTTCGTTGTGACAAAGTTTGTCCGACTCAAGTCGCTTTTTTATAAAATCCTGAATACGCGAAATATATTTTTCTGGTTGTGACAATAAATGTCCGACGCCAGTCACTTTTAATAAAATTCTCCCGACGCGAGTGACATTTTTTTTCGTTGTGACAAAGTTTGTCCGACGGAAGTCGCTTTTTTATAAAATCCTGAATACGCAAAGTATATTTTTCTATTGCATAAAATAAATATTTATATTTAATAATGATTTTTATTTTGCTCATCTAAATGATACTTGCTTCAAATATTGAAATTATAATTTTTAAAGTGATAGAATTTAAACTCGAATATCTTATTGTGAGACTACTCTTAAACGTTCGATTTAAAGACAAAGCATTAGCGGACAGAAGAGAATGAAACGAGAGAACCGTATTCTCGGATCCCTAACAAGAATCCTGGAAGACGATTATAGGAAAGAAGTAAGTTTAGAAAGAAAGTTTCCCTGATCCCGTAAAGGGATGATTGGAAAACTTGAGAAGAAAAAGAGAGAAGAAAAGGGCTCGATTTATTCCTGATCCCGTTTCAGGATCATAGAAAAATCGAAAGAGAAAGAAGAAAAGGGCTCGATTTATTCCTGATCCCTTTTTAGGATCATAGAAAAATCGAAAGAGAGTGAAGAAAAGAAAAGAATATGGGTCTTTTTTAGATGCCTGAAAGTTATCCTGAAAAAACCGTATAGCAAGAATGTAAATTAGAAGAAAATTGAGGTCTTGAATCGAACTTAGAACTCTTGAATATTTATTTCAACAATACTTTCGCCAAATATAAATTTTGACAACAATACTGGTTTAATTAGAAATTACGTTTTAAGTATTTTACTAAACCATTACGAAACAAATAAAATATAATTGAATTAAATAAAAAGTTTAGTTTGCTCTGAGTTCAGTATATCTTTTTTCATTTATCTGTATTGCACTATTTAGATGTATTTAATTTCGTACTTAATTTTTAGCTGATTGAACAAAAATTAAGTTGTTACAAAACAACATTTCCCTCTGAAGCTATAAGAAAGCATTTTTAAAAGAAAAAAATATTTTGCACTTAAATTTTCTCTACTATTATTAAATTCTTGACATAAAATCACTGCGTCTTTAAGATGCTTTATAAGATAAAACTCTCTCTTTTTCGAAAGAATGGATCTTAGGTTGAAGGTAAATCGAATTTTTCATCCCCTTTACCACAAAGTCCACCCTACATATTCTATTTTAACAACCCTCTATATAAAAAGCATTAGTAATAGGAGCCAACAAATTTTTCCCTTGCATCTGCTTTCATTTTTATGTAAGACAAATAAAATTGAAAGTGGAAAAAAATAATAAACTTTACGAAAGTTTTTATTAGCAAATATCGTTTTTCGTAAAGAAACATTTTTGGGTCGAAAACGTTTTTGTACTTTAATAACATTATAATCATGTAATTGTCTTTTTGTCACATACTTCTTGATTTTTATTTTGATCATTATAACTAGGATTAAATTATCACTAGAAAAGATTAAAACAATGTATTATGTTGTTCACTGAAAAAAAAATATTCTGAATTTTAGAATACATACTAAAATAAGTGCCAAGGATATTCCCCACTTAAATTAAGTGGGAAATATTCTTACAATAAGAATATATTCTAATAGTAAGAATATATACCACTTAATTTAAGTGGAGAATATCCTTGGCACCTATTTTAGTATGTATTCTAAAATTCAGAATATTTTTTTTCAGTGTATTGTTTTTCGCTATGATTGAAATTTTACTTCAAATTAAACACCGAGTCAACGATTTGTCAAAAATAACCGAATATAGCTTCACCAGGGACAATTTTAATAAGTTAGTTAATATGTTAGTAACTAAGTTAGTTTGTTAGTAAATTAGTAACTAAGATAATTAATTTGTTAGTAAATTAGTTGGTAACTAAGTTAGTAAGTCAGTAATAAAGTTAATAACTAATTTAATTAATTCGTTAGTAACTAAGTTAATTAATTCGTTAGTAAGTTAGTTAGTAACTAAGTTTGTAAGTTAGTAACTAAGTTAATTATTCATCCTTGACTTGGTTTTGATTTGAAGCAAAATTTAATTCACAGTAAAAAATAACGTCAAAATAAATTGTTTTAATCTTTTTTAATGTTAATTCAATCTGCAAACCTTTTTAATACTTTATAATTTACTGTGATGCTAATTCACATAGATAGTGGCTTCCTCATCTAGGAGAAATTTGGTTACACGGAATTTTTACCCCAAACGCAGGTTAAAATTTTTTACTATTTGTCCTCTTTTATTTTCAAATTTTTAGTTTTAAAAAAGAAATTATAAGTACTTATCTTTTCGCCAAAGTTGTTGTGTTAAGAGGCAGAATCAGAATCACCAATCAGGAGGCAGAATAAGAGACCTATATCGTTAATTAGTTATTTTGAGACAATGAAAAATGGAATTGAATTTCTGTTTAGAGGGTTTTTATTAAATACATATTGATGTGTGGAAAAAAATTATTTTATCAAAATTTTATAACACAATGACGGCAGTAAATTTCATATTAAAAAACGACTATTTTTTTACGGTCGGAATACTGTTTTTTTGAAAAGCTTAAGTTCTGCAAAAAAATACAAAGAAATTTTATAATCTGTATTTTTTTTCTACACTAAATTATATATTTAACAAATTCTCTAAAAAGAAACAAACCATTTTATTCCATTTTCATTTTCCTAAAATAATTCATCAAAAATTAGTCCCTATTTCATAAAACTGAAGTTAGCAAAACGTTGATTCAAAAAAAATTTATTTCAAATTTTCTCTAAAAAATTCAGGATAAAAATTATTGTTTATTTTTAACCAAAGTAAACCCTCGAAATCCTCAAATATAAAAGAGGTGAAGAAACAGTAGTTCTTATTTTTCTGTCAAGGATTTTCCAAAAAAATCCCGAAATTTCAACTAAATTAATAATTCCTCGCTTCAGTAGCAAATTTTTTTTATAATTACTTATTTACAAGTCAGAAGCTCTTTGTAAAAAATGCAAAAGGTTCCAAGTCGAGGAAAACAGTTATTTTTGTTTTTTTGGCACGGATTTTCCGAAAATCCGAGAATTTCAAGTAAATTAATAATTCATTGCCACAGTAGACAATTTTTTTCTTTTGATATTTATTTATTTACATGTCACAAGGCATTTAAAACAATTTCAATTGTTTCCAACTCAGGAAAAGCAGAAATTTTAATTTTTTGTATCAGGAATTTTTCAAAAATGATTGTTACATAAAAATATTTAAATAAATAATTATCGATTGTTTTGAGAATTTACTTGGGTTAAAAATAATAAAGAAAAATTTTAAACCTAAACTGTTTAGACTTTTTTTCATTTTTTTCTTTAAATCAATGTTGGTAACTTTCGTTTCATTATAAATTGTGCCTCTAGAGAGATGCTACTTAAATTTGCCCTTAAATTGGAAAGCCAGGACACTGTTGAAATCTGAAAAAGAAAATTTGATTTATTATATAAAAAATTAACAATTTTGAAAATGATTTAATAAAATTACTTTTTAAAAATCAATTAAAAGTAAATGGTTTTTAAATTTTTATAAGGTATTTTATCAAAATTTTTAAAAATAATAGAATTTTTAAAGAAAGAAAATTAATAAAATTTTTTTAAAATGTTTTCATCAATTTAATTAAATTTCTTTTGAAAATAGTTGACATTCTGCGAAGAATTATGTTTTACTTCTTAAAAAAATAATATTCTCGTAATTTTATTAACTTTTTCTCTAAACGATTAAATTTCTAGGAAAAATTTTATTTATGAAAATAATTTAATCCTTGCAAAGAATGTAATTAAATTTTTTTAAAATAATTGTATTTTAAAGAATGTTTTTTATTAGAATTGTGAAAATAATTAAATTCCTTTGAGTAAAAAAATTACAATCTTATTGAAAACAATTTATTTCTTTCGGAAAATTATGTTTAAAATAATTTATTTTTTGTTACAATTTTATTATTAATAAAAAGTAATCGGAGTTTTTGCAAAAAATGTTATATTAATTTTTTTTAAATAATTGAAATAATTTGTGAAATTCTATTAAAATAGTAGATAAGGAAAATAACTGAATTCTTACGAAAAATATTCTTAAAATTTGTAAAGTGATTAATAATTTTTTTACCTAAAAATTTTTTTTTCCATTAGAAAAAAGTTTCAGAATCGATTTTCAATTAAAAAACCTAAACAAAGAATCCTTTCAAATAAGGAAATTTTTCCAAGAAATACATTTCTATTTATTATCATTTTACGATATTAATAAATTATTCCGATTTGTCTTTGGCATTAAGGGGATTTCGAATATTATATCTGGCTATGAATTTAAAAGGCATAAAATACGAATTAAACGAAACGCAATAATTTTTGTGCTTGTCAAGTTCAGATGCGAAAAAAACCCCATTTTTTCATGTAGATAATTTTTTTCTTTTTTTTTGGTACAAAAAAAGAAAATAAAATCCATATTTAATCGTACAGTGAATTCTTTTCGATAATTAAAATTTCAAAAGTGAAAAGAAAAAAAATAACACCTAACAATAGTTCAATTTCCAAGAGGATTATTTTCTCGTGCTTTCCCTCCTCAAAAAAAAGAAGGAGAAAAACGAAAAAATTTAATCTCATTTCAAGAGAATTTTTGATCCAGAATAAACGTTTAATCTTTAACCTTCTTCTTCTTCTTCTTTTTTTCTAAAGATTGTTTTTTACTTTCCTTTTTTTTTCTTCTATGATAAAATGAATTAATCACGGGACGAGGCTCACCAGTGGGATTATATTAGATTACTTTGGGTGTCTGATTAAAACAACTTGGTAACCGTGGAGTAAACGGACTTTTACTTTCCCGTGAAATCAAAACTTTTTTTTTTTTTGTAAAAAGAATTAGAAGTTTTCTCTCTTGCTCCATCGAATTCTCAAACACTGATTTCAACTGAGACTATATGCGAGATAAAGTTACTTCAAATCCCTCTGAGATGTGTTTTGAATATTGTTGGTAGACAAACAACGCAACAATTCCAAGTCTTAATATTTCTTTCATTTCTTTAACTTTTTCCATTCTTTTTCTCTCTCTCTCTCGGGGAGACGCAAAAGAAATTGTACAACGCATTTAAAAAAAAAGAAAAAAAACAAAACATTCAATCATTTTGGAGGGAAAAAAAATTGTAGTTTAAAAAAAATTATCCTTGAGGGGAAGTTAAGGACATTTTTTTTCGAGAAACAAAAAATTGAATCTGAATTCACTCTTGAAATTCTGTAGTAACTTTTTTAATTGTTTTACTTTTTCATTAATTTGTTATGAAGAAATAAATAAATTCTATTAATAATAATAATAACTATTATATAAAAATAATATTGAATTATTTTAATAGGAAATTAAAAATAATGAAAGTATTAACTGAAAAAGAAATTAAATTATTCTCACAATAACTAATAAATCACACAATAATTTTAATAAAAAAAATTTTTTAGAAATAAAATTGTTGAATTTATTTACTTGAGAACGCTGAGATCATCACTAGATGGCGTGAAATCTGATTTTATCAACTAATCCGCCATCTAGCGGTGATCTTGGCGTTCTCAGGTGAAGAATATCAGCTCCGCATCGAATTTTCAAATATTCTTAATTTATAAATTCTTTATAAATTATTATTTTTTTATTTTGAGAACATTTGACCTATTATGACTACATAATTTCAAATGCATTTGAAAAATAAAAATCTAATATAAAACAAAAAAATTATCGCACTGAAATTCAATAGATTTTTATGTTCAACCGTTCTAGTAAAATTCTATAAAATTTTCTTTCGACTGGGAATTTAGAATTTTTAATTTCTATCGTTGTTTTTTAATCCTAATTATAATTTCGAATTCATTAAGTATAGTAAATGTATTATGTTTAAATATCTAAATTTTGAGTTTTGTCTGATATTTCAACAACTTTTTAGGCAAGTTTATTTTTTTGAATAATAATGTTACTTAACGCTACTCATATGAGCTTACATTTCTCTCTCTATATACATTTGTAGTAAAATGCACATAATCTACGTTCGCTTCAGGCGTTCAATTTGCAAAATGTTTTCCAGTCTAGTTTCCCCTTCATTGCTTTCAAATCTCTACCCTTAAAGCAAGACAAAAGTAAATGTAATTTCTTGACTCAAGAACTAATATTACTATTATTATTATTTCTAACTTTAGTATCCATAAAGTTATTGTTACCATAGTTAATATCTATTTTTACCAGCAAACATTCTTTAAAGTAACAATAGTATAAATAAAATAATAAAAATATGTCCATATAAAAATTTTTTAAATTTAGTGTTTCAATTACTAAGTTTATACACTACTTTCGTTCTAAAAAATTGTGTTTTATTCTTCTCTTGAAAAATAGTTAAACGAAGGAAGTATTAAGATAAACTTTAATGGCATGAATAAATATAACTCTAAATAGAAAAGTATTTATTTATTCTTTTTTTACTTTTTAGAAAGGAAAAGCAGGAAGAAAGGTGGAAATTAAACCGGATTTTAGTAAAAAAAACGTCTAATCGCAATAGAAGAAAAAGCATAAAAGTGCACAAAGGAAAGAGAAATTCAAATAGAGTTCACTTAAGCTGAAAATTAACATCTGCTGCGAAGAAGGATTTTTTAAATGAAAGAATAAATTGGAAATGTTAGGTTAAAAAGAGTAAATTATGTTTTGAAAACGAAACTCCGTTAGAGAAGATAAAATAACAATTTTTTGTTAAAAGATAAAAAAAGAAATGTAATTTATTGTCAACAACGCAAAAATTGACAAAAATTTTAATAAATTAAAAAATCAAATTTTACAATTTTACAGAATAATAAAAAACATTTAATTAAAATTCCAAAAAGATTAAAAAAATATATACAAAATTGCACTTTTAATTGTTTCTCACCTACTCTTAATTTAATATCAATTTAAAAGCAATTTTCCATTATTTGATTTATCCCCCCCCCCTAACGAGAATTAGCAGATTTTTTTTTCATCAATAATTCGTTATTAAAATGCAAATTCCTAATATATGAATAACACGTAATAATATAGAAGAAAAAAAATCCAATAATATATGAATAATAAAAGTAAGAATCCAATATATCTTTTTTTCCCCTATAAAAATAAAATTTTTCACACATTTACAATTTCATTGGGGGAAAAAAAATTATATTTTTGTCACTTCACTATTTTACCATGTGTGTTACTTTTCTTCATAAATAAAAAACTGTCCCGATGACGCGACAACCAAATGCCCGTTAAAAATTTAATTCTCGTGAAAAAGGTTTAATGTCATCGTTACACAAGAGATTGAAACATAAAATCTGCCTTTCAAAAAAAAAAAAAAAAAAAAAAAAAAGTCATCTCATTGTGAATATTCAAACTCGTAAAAAATTGCGATGAGTAAAAAAATGAAAGATAAAGGAAACACGACAATAAATATGACATGTTGTTTATGATAAAATCATAGAAAAACAATTTCCCACAGAGATTTCAAAATTGCTGTATAGAGACAAAAAAAAAATTGATACGAATGTTTTTTAAAGTGTAATACTTTTTCATATTTTCTGACCATTCGTGTTTCTAAAATATAGTTCTCTCGTTTATAGGAAAGAATAACAATAACGTTAAAAGGATAAGATTGGAAAAGTTCTATACATTTTGTTTGAAAAACTATTTCAAGTCCTTTAATATTATACGTTCATTGTAGATAGTTTGGAAAAACGACAATTTTTAAAAGAAATGAAAACTGTTGATTTTAATTTTATTTTAAAATGAAATTTTTAATTAATTCTTGTTTAATTATTATTAATTTGTTTAAAATAAAAATGAAATAAATAAAATTTTTATTTAGTTTCGTTTTAAATATATAAAAGTGAATAAAAATTTAATTTATCAAAAAAAAGGAAACTCTTTTTCTTTGTTTTAAAAACAATCATACGGCCTTTTGAAACTTCAAAGGATTTTCGAAGATTATTTCAAAGATTTGAAAATTTCCCCTCGTGAAAATTTCGAATATTTCAATATTTTAACTCTTTGAATTCTCCATTCGGTATTTCTTGAGCATTAGAGTTATTTTTTTGTGTATTTATAAAGAATATAAAACGGAAGTAAAAAATATTTCCACCCAAAGTAAATAGTTGCGTTTTTGATAAAGTATCCTGACTTCAAACATGCTTCACGTGTTCGCTAACTTTAACATTTTATTTATTTACTCTATTTTTGTTTTCATCTATCTGGTTTTTATTTTTTTTATCTTGTTTTTATTTATTTTTTTAGTTTTTTTTGAAATTACAAGTTTTTCTACTTTCTCCCATCATATATTGCATGTTGCGATACATTAAAAATTTCAAAACAATGCACCTGCAATGGTTTCTAGTCACCGTGGGTATTCTATATAAAACAATAATTTTTTAATTTAAAGAAAATATTTTCTCTATGAAACAAAATTTTTAGGAGAGAGAGATGTATTTTATGAAAAATTTAAAAAGTTGAAAATCATTTTTTATCAAAAGAATATTTTTATCGTTTCATGTGTGTAAAAAAATTTAATAAAAAATTATTTTTTTCAAAACAAAGAAAAACATTTATTGAGATATTTTGAATATTTTTTTATTACTTTTTTGCTTTATCATGCGAAAGCTTTGTATTCGTGTCTATTTTCAAATAGTTTTGTTAATTTCGTCTTTATTACTTTTCGAGAAATGCTCTATTATCGCAGAAAAATAAAATTTTTTGAAAAAAAATACACTTTAGATTTTAAAGAACAAATTCTTTTAATAATCCATTTGATTGATTAAAGGAATTAGTAAAAAAAAATTGTAATTTCTTTTTAATATAAACGAATAAAAATGTTATTTAAAAAAAAAAGCTTCCGTCAAAAATCGCATAAAATCCTTAAACTTTTCTCATTTAACACATAATTTTCCCATCTGTTCCACTGATGCCTTTAGATCCTCAACTTGCTTTCAAAAACTTTCCATAAATACAAAACTTTTTTTTTCTAGAAAAAAGAATTATTTCAACATTACGTTGTAACATTTTTTTTTTTTATTAATTTACCTTATTTTAAGCAGTTTTTTTAATATAAAATTCCTGATAATGTAGTATCTGAAAAGTAAATTCATTTGTGAAATCATTTAGAAGAGGAATGTTTTCATTTATTATTTATTTCTTCTATAATTTTATTCGCTTTTAAAATCTCGAAAATTCTATTGTTTCTTTTTCAAATGAACTCGATTGTGCATTGAAATACGTTCGTTAATTATGAAAAATTAATTATTAAATTAAAAATTCGTGCATACAAAAAAAAATATATATATAAATGGTATACGTTTGTATATTATCTCTTTCTTCTTTTATTCCCGTGTTTGTTTGTGTTTATATTTTCATACGTATTTCAATGTTTATTCGATATATTATTTGCACTCGGTGTATATATCTCCACTAGGCAAAGTATACTTTACGTTTAAGAATAAACTGAAATAAAAAGTAAATATTTTCCTAGAGCTATAGTACATCAACAGAAGATTATTTGATTTTTCCACTTTTTTTTGTTTTTTTTTTTTTTTTTGAAGTTCGTAAGATATGTTTAATGGGTGAAAAGGTTTATACTCGCACGAATATATTATGCATTTCCGGTGATGTTTCATGTTTTAGTGCGGTATATGTAGTTTGAAATAAGCAATACCTGCAGAAGCATATGGCGCTTGTCAACGTATTACATATATATACCAGTCAGCACAACCTGCATCAGCGACCTATGCAAATACTATACATGATATATTTGCAAAACAATTTCATTTCCTTTATAGATATCATTACGAGTAATTAAAGTCATGTTACTTTATATGATTATTTTCAAAATCAAAGAAAGTTCTATCTTCTTTCATTGACAACCGAATATAAAAAATTTTTTTTTAGTAACAGATTTAATAACTAAATTACGTAATTTGAATTAATTGAAATTTAAATCATCGTGTGTTTGGTTCATTTTCTCGTTTTATTTAAGAAAGAAATAATTTTCGAAAATATGAAAAGTAAGTGTCACTTTGAGTGTGGAGAAATTTGTTATTTTTGTTGGTTAATCTTTTTTAGTTGTTTTGAAAGGAGAATAGAACTGTGGCACAAGAATAATTCGAGTTGAAGACAAATTCAATGGAGATTCATATACATATAAGTTTATATTCCACAGTACTAAAAGCAGTTTCGAACCGAGTGAATTTGTCCTAATGTACCTAAATTTATGTTAACTTTACTAACCAATTTCTTTGTTTTCCATTGCTTTTCAGTACTTTGTTTCATTAAATCGTAAAACACTTTAACTATAGTTTCTGAAGGTATAAGACGTCTGCGTGCATAAAAACAACAAATAAAAGTAAGAGGTAAAAAAATATAAAAATAAAAATTCAAAAAAGTAGAAACTGTTGTTTCTACTTTTCAGAATTTTTTTTTAAAGCAGAAACAACAGTTTCTACTTTTTTGTAATTTTATTTTTATATTTTTTTACCTCTTACTTTTATTTATTATTTTTATGCACGCAGACGTCTTATACTTTTATAAACTACAGTTAAAGTGTCAGATTAGAGAATTTAAGGAAGTCAGGGAAAATTCAGAAAATTTTATTTAAATTACTGAAAAAATTAAATGTTTAGAAGAAAGTTCAGAATTTTTATGTCTTTTTGTTCAACCTCATAAACTATGCGACATTACCAGAAATACAATTATTTTTGAAATTTTTAAAAAAATTCTCTTCAACATTTAAATTATTTTTACATAAATAACAAAATCCAGCGCCGAAATTTAATTATATTTAGAAATTTTTATACGAATTCATTATAAAATTCCATTATTTCTATAAATAGCAATATTCATCACAGGAATGCAATTATTTTCAAAACCCACAAAATAATTTGTAAAAATTTCATTTCTTTCAAAAAAAATCTAAAACAAAATAAATTGTCGTCAACGTTTCAATTATCTTTATAAACGAATAGCGAAATTCAAAACAATAATTTGTGTATATCAATTATTTCAGTAAAATTTTGTCAAAATTCAATTATTTCCAATGTCTACTATTTCAAAGAGATTTTTAAAAAGAATTTAATTATTTCAAAAAAAAAATTTAAATAAAATTCTTCTCAAGAATTTAATTATTTCAAAAAAAAATTTAATAAAATTCTTCTCAAGAATTTAATTATTTTCAAAAGTAGTGTAATTCTTTGCAAATGTTATTAAAATTCGTCTCAAGAATTCTATTATTTAAAAAATTTGTTGATAAAATTATTTACCAGAACTGAATTTTAAGAAAAATTGAATTATTCAATAAATTAACTTTTGTTTGTATTTAAGTAATTCAATTCTTGTTGAATTTTCTGATAATTGATTTTTAAAATGAATTTCAGTTAAAATTTTAGATAAAATTTTGAAGTTTTTATTTCCTTACATATAATTAATTGAAGAATTTACGAATAATTAAAATTTCGTAAAATTAAATTTACGTTAACAAGTGGATTTGAAAATTTATCTAAATATTTGAATTTTGGAGAAAAATTGTATTATTTATAAAGATAATTGCAATTTTGATTAAAATTTTTGTAAATTTTTTAACATAATTTGATTTTTGCCAAGAATTTATTACTTTTGAAAATAATTGAATTCTTGAGACTAATTATATTAAACTTCATTTAAAATAATTGAATTCTTTAGTGAAATTTTATTATTTAACATTAAAAATAATTGAATTTTGACAAATTTTTGAAATTAATTAAATTTCTACGAAGACTTTTATTTAAATTATTTTGAAAAAAATTGAATTGTTACAAAAGAATTTTATTTAAATTTTTAAAAATAATTTAATTGAATTTCTGAACAGAATTTTATTACTTTTAAAAATAATTGAATTTCTGCAGTAATTTTTATTTACTACAGAAATTTAATTAGTTTTAGCATTTTTCACTAAAATTCTTCTATAAATCCATTATTTAAAAAAATCAATCAAATATATATAAAAAAATTTAACTAATTTCAGAACAATTTTAGTTATTAATTTTTTTTTAAATTTCTTATTAAATTTTCAAATGAAAAATACCGAAATAAAAACATAAATAACAAATAAAAAGAACGAGCAGGCAGAGGCCGAAAATAAAAACGTACAAACAAATCAAAAGGAATACAAAAAACAAATAAATTCAAATATGTACAAAAAGAATATATTAAAAACTAAATAACAGAATTTATTTTTAAAAATCATCCTCCTAAAGCTAGTTTCCCAAAGACATCCTATTCTATGGTTAAAATATACGTTTTCCGCAGCATTTTCAAATGTAATCATGCCTGTTGATAAAATTTGACATGTGTGAATAGAATGTAATTAGAAAAATTACTATCAACTTGTTTTATATGTGAATTTACTTGAAAAAACTGCGGTATTTTGTTGCTTCGTTTTGAAAAACACATATCAGAGTGTGCTTTAAATTTTTTTTTTTTTTTTTTTTTTTTTGCGAGACTGCACTCGCGAAGAGTGCCTCTCATTTAATTATCTCTTATACTCAGTGCTTTCTCATAATAGAGCCAGCACGTGCAAAGTACATTCAAAAGAAATCCTAGTGGTAATAATAAACCCCATTCTTTTACGATATCTCTTGTGTAGATTAACCCCCACCCTCTGTACTGTTTTTCACTACAAGGAGAACTAAAAAAGAATATGTGCACTAAACAGTCTCATTTCACTTAAGAAAATGCTCACTATGCCGACCAATCTTCAACTTTTATATACCTTTACGTTCCACTCTGTTTTGGTATTAAATTTATTGAAGAGGCATTTACGGTCACAATGAAACTATAAAAATAGAAATTCTTTTTCATTTCACTTTTTTTTGAGATCATATTATATTGTCCAATTTTCGATCTTATTTCGTATTATTTCCAAGTATTTTTTTGTATTTTCTGACTTTTTACTTTATTTTCTGTTTTTATGCTCTTTTCCGAATTTTTTTTAATTTTCTGATTTTTTATTCTATTTTCCGACTTTTTTTTATTTACTGATTTTTTATTCTAGTTTATGAATTTTTTTCTATTTTCTAATTCTTTAACATTTTTTTTATTATCTTCTTGTGTAATTACTTTTAATAAGCTAAAAACATTTTTTTAAAGGAATTTTCAACAATAAACGAAATTCCATTGAAAAATTAGAAAATAAACATTTAGGAACAATTAATTTTCTTCTATTATACTTACAATTGGGAATAAAAGAAATTGTATCAATTTTTAAATTATTTTTACTCTCCCTCTATTGTATATGTACTTTTTGTGTTAATTTACTTTTTGTGCTTCTCGAATTCTTAATGCAGTAATGCAATCTGGAGTGTCACTAAAGTGCAAGACCACTGGAAGTCCTCCCCAGGGGTCTTTGTCTCCAGAGAAAACTTAAATCTTTTATCCAGGACGCGGAACAAAAAGAAAATTTGCCAGTTTTCTTAATATAAATTTTGTTTTCTTTGCGCGTCTAATTTCAACATTTGATTTATATTTAATTTTATACCAGTAGCAGTTTGAAGATTAAGGAGTAAATTTAGTAGTTCATAAAATTAATTTTAGTTTATCTTAGAAATAAATTTAATTTATTTTTTGTTCTATTTAGGTACATTATTATATTTATTTTAATAAATTTTGTTTATTTACATTAAAATTTCTTACGGTAACATTTTTAATCTTTGTTAAATAAAGTCTGTAAATTTTCACTAAATACAGTTTAGAAATATTAATACTTTTCTCGTAAAAAATTTTCATAAGGTTTCAAACATAAGGTTTACTAAAAGAAAAATAAAATAATATTTTCTAATTCAAAAAAAATTTTTATAGTTCAAATTGTTTAATTTCTCCACTTGAGAACGCTGAGGTCATCACTAGATGGCGTGGAATCTGATTTTATCAACTAAACTGCCATCTAGCGGTGACCTTGGCGTTCTCAGGTGGAGAATATCAGCTCCATATTGAATCTCCAGATGTTTGTAATTTTAAAATTATTTATGATAAAAATCTGCAGTGTTAGCAATGGATTTAAATAAATATAAATAAATAATAGCTAATAAAAATATAGATAAATGGATTAAATTATGAATTTTTTAAGTGAACAGTCAGTTTTATCTCTAAAAACTAAAAATTAATTTTTAACCTCATTGACGCTTAGCAACGGCATCACTAAGAACCCTAAAACATTATTTTTGACGCTAGGACCGTATTTTGCAGCATATTATTAATTATTTACTGATTAATCATTTATTTATTTATAATGATGATGATAATGATAAAAGCATCAAAATCTCGAAAATCTGTCACAACCAATGCTCATTGACTTAATTTTTCATTAGCGAGACTAATTCACTAATTTCAGTGATAATAAAATTTGACAAGACTCCTACGCCCCGACAATGTAGTTTCATTAAAATAAGATGAAATTTTAATGAAATGAGTGAAATTTCTAAGAACACAAGGGGTTGGGATTGTTAATTCTTTTGAGGAATACTCGCTTCATTGCATTTATACTGGACGGCTAACATCTAAATATTCTGACAATGCTTTTAGAACTTTCTGCTCAGGTACCGCGTGTAATTTGATTCACGTTCCATTTAGCATGACGCAGAAAACAGTAAATGACATAAAACTCTCTCAAACGGCCCCCCGAAAAAATGAGAAAAGATTATTTGGGAAACGAAAAATACGACATCTTCTTTCTTGGCAACATTTTAATAGAAATTAATCAGAAACTTGCCTCAATTAATAACGCAAATTCTCCCTTTTTTAAATACAAAATTTTAAAACCCTTTTCTTCAAAATTTTCCTTTTTAATAACTTTAAAATACTTTATCACATGACAGTATGAAAGAGAATGTAAAAATATTGAAAAGAACAAATGGGATATTTTTTTCTGTAAACAATTCCTAAGATTAATGGAGTACTTACAAGAAAGCGACTTAACTTTCGAATCCCTTAAAGTCAGGATCGAAATCTTAAAGTTCCTAAGTCACTTTGGATAGCATGTCATAAAAAGTTTTACTACTACCACTTTCTCTCTCTCTCTCTTTTCCTTACCATAAAAGGTAAAATTTGAATAACAAAATTTCATCCCGGATAATAAAATAAATGAATTTACAAAATCAACTGTGCAGAAATAGAAAATCCAAAACTAAAACATTCGTCTTCTATGCAAGAACAAAATTTACAATGTACTGTGATCCCTGCGATCGCTATAATAAAATCGACGTCTCGAAATATTTTTCCAATAGATTATATTGTCGGCGCCAGATAGTTTAAACACTTGGAAAATTCATAAAGCGAAAATTATCGTTTGCTGTAACCTTTTCGCTCGTTAAATTTTCCCTCCTAGGCAAAAAGAGAAGAGACTGATGAAATAAATAAACAGCATTTCAAGCTAACGATAGAATTGTTGTACTCGAAAATCAATAAAATCTTGAAACTCATCCAAGATTCTTGACAAGAATGGAAAATTAATCATCCTCTGAATATTGTTTCGAAAAATGTATTTAAAAAAAAAAATTTATTTATTTTTTCCTAATATAAAGAAAAACAAATTCGACAGCACTTTTTTTTATCAAAGTAGATTTTCTTGTTTTGTCACACTATTTTCACATTTTGGCTGTAAAGTTTAATGTCTACGCTATAAAAGATTTTGGGTTAAGAAAAAAAAGATCATAGTGTAATTTCTCGTCTCTTTTATACTCCGCAAGCTAGTAAAGCATGTCAATAAAACTGCTATTCGTTACTACCTTTCAATGTTGGGCTTATGTTTATAGAACTAGTCATAAAAGTAAACAAAAAAAGAAATCATTTTCATGACATTTGTAACCATTCCGCTATTATTTATCGATTATTCTTCATATTCTTTGAAAATTCATTTCGAAAAAACGATGAAAGAAAAATCTACTCAAACAGAAAATAAAATTCACAAACAGTGATAAAGACTTAAATATTGAAAACTGATTTCACAACTGACGTTTCTAAACAAAGGGAAAAATTTTCAATTTTTGAAAAAATAAAATCTACATCGAAAAGCAAATAAACTTCATTAAAATAGACAACTTTTATTTACAATAAAACTGTCAATTTTTTTTCCATTGACAAAAAAATAGTGTATATATATGTGAGAATAAAAATCTCAAAAGGGAACACAATTTTATGTGACAAAGTTCTCGGAGCATTTAAAAAATCTTTTAAATCTTTTGGCATTTTTCTTTTTTTTCCAACGCTTTTGAAAGCCTGTGACAAAAGCATTAAAATTCACTTGAAAATTTTCTGCATCGAGCAATATTCCGCTTGAATGACATTGTCGAAGGGTTAATCACCCGTAAATTCGTTTAGCGAGTTCGGCTAAAATGCCTAATTTTATGCGAGACAAAATCCTTTAAATAATATATTAATCTATAAATAGATAAATCTTAATATTAAGGTGAATTATTTTTTCATACAGAAATTAGGATTTTCAAAAATTCATTTATTTTTTTAAATTTATTCTTTAAATTATTAAATTATTTTCAGAAAATTTTAATTTTATCTCTTTTTTATTTCAAAATAATTTGTTAAAATTCAATTACTTTCAATGTCTACTATTTCTTAAGAATTTAACTAAAGTATTCAATTTTATTTAAAAATAAATTGTAATAAAATTCGTCTCAAGAATTCAATTATTTTCAAATGTTAAAATAATTCTTTGCAAAAATCTAATTATGTTCAAAAATTAAAAAAAAAAATTTGGCAACTCTCACATACTTTTATAAATAATAAAATTTTTCTCCGACATTCAAACATTTCTGAACAATTTTTACTAAAATTCTTGGCAGATTTCAATAATTTTTAATATATGTACAATTTTTATCAAATTTTGCGAAAAATGAAATTATTCCTAAAAATTTGATTAAAATTTATCAAGAGAATTCAAATATTCAATTATTTAAAAATTCGTAGACAAAATTCAATTTTAAGAAAAATTCAATTATTTAATAAAATATTTATTTTTATAGTAAAAAAATGCAATTTTCAGAAAAATTAAATTATTCAATAAACTATCTTTGTTTGTATTTAAATAATTGAATTTTCATAGAATTTTCTAAAAATTGATTTTTAAAATGAATTTCATATTAAAATTTCGTAAAATTGAATATTGTCAACAAATGGATTTGAAAATTGTTAAAGAACTTTTTCGACTATTTTTAAAATTAATTGGTTTAAAAAAGAATTTTAGTTAAAAATTCAAAAATTATAATCGTAAAGATAACAATAATTTTTGAAGAAGTTGCAGTAAAAAAAGTGGCAAGTGGACTTTTTCAAAAATAATTTATTGAAAATAAATAAAATAAATTATTGAATTAAATTAAATAATTGAATTTTTTAAACAAATTTTGATAAAATTTTTAAGAATAATTTCAGTTTTCGAGACATCTGATAAAACGAATTTTATAAAATATATATTAAAAATAATTGAAATTATGACTAAAATTTTTGTAAACTTTTAAACATAATTTGATTTTTACGAAGAATTTATTTCTTTTGAAAATAATTGAATTCTTGAGACTAATTTTATTAAAATTCAATTTGCTTGAGTATTTTTAACAACAATGTCTTCTATAAATCCAGTGTTTAAAAAATAAATTAAATATACATTAAAAAATTGAACTAATTTCAGAACAATTTTAGTTATTAATTCTTTTTTTTAAATTTCTAATCGCATTCATTTAAAATTGAAATTTTACAAAATTTCTAATCAAATTTATTTAAAATTAAAATTTTGCAAAATTTCTAATCAAATTTATTTTAAATTGAAATTTTATAAAACTTCTAATGAACTTAATTTAAAATTTTGCAAAATTTCTAATCAAACTCATTTGAAATTGAAACTTTACAAAATTTATAATCCAACTCATTTAAAATTTAAATTTTACAAAATTTCTAATCAAACTCATTTAAAATCGAAATTTTACCAAATTTTAAGTGAAAATCTCTTGGAGTTCATTTAATAAATAAAAATCGTAAACGCTTTTAAAATTGAATTAATTTTGAAATATTTCAATTAAAATTAGATTTCAAGAATAAATACATTTAGAAATCTACAATTTTCCAGGATTTCGATTTTCATTGAAAATAATTATTTATTTTTAACTGATTTAGAAGCAAAAAGTCAATCACTGCTTGTCAGTTAAAACAATGGATTTTAACTGATTCAAATTATGAGACTACTAAAACGCTGTTTTTTCAAACTTTAAAGATGATACGGGAGACAAATTATAATTACAAACTATCAAAAAGCGTGTGTTAGATTTTAACCAGTTGATAGTTCAAGTTCTTATACGAAATATTGTCCGCGGTTATATGACGAGATGTATTATCAATTGCTCAACATGTACAATTATCGTTTATTATACTCCCCTTTAATGTACGTAAATTTTCACCCTTTATAATACACAAGCTCATAATTATCACACAGGCAAAGGCTGGATAAACTAATAAATATGTATAAAATTTAATCAAGTTTGCGCATTTTAAATTTTCATCAAGGAAAATTCACTTGTTCTCATAAATATTACAAAATAGAAATAAATTTAAATTTTAATATATATATATATATAAATCGTTAGTAAGATATATTTTATACCCAACGACAGAATTTAAATTAAATATTAAAAAGAAAGGAAAAAAGTCTGCCGGTAAATACGTAATTAAAAAATATATTTATACATACACCACAATCGATGTTTTGACAGGAGAGTAAAAAGCCATTTCCGCTTGACAGCAACGTTGAAAACTGAAAAAAAAATTAATTACTCAATTTATGCACACAAGCACGTAAAATAATTATTTTACCATTTAATAACAAAACTTAATCAATTACAAAAAATAAATAACTAGTTAAATTTGTAAACAATTAATTGAAGGATTAATTAAAGTTTATGTAAAATGAAATAACAATTTTTCTTTTCTCGCACAGAAAATTGAGAATTTCCTTCTCAAAAAATTTAAAGTGAAGATAAATACTTCCATCGAAATTTCTTATTCTTCATTTTCATCATTGGGCCAAAAATTAAGAAAACTTTGGAAAGCTTGAACATGGTCAGAATACAAAATCTCAAGAGACTGATAAAAAAGTAAATTCTCGTATACACATTAATCCCGAAATGTCAAGAGGAAAGTCAACAATGACTTATTTTCTCAAGAGGGCGCGCGCGCCTTTAGAGCTTTAAGAGTTTTAAGAGAGAAAGAGTTTTAAGGAAAACTTCTTTTTTTCCATTTTTATTTTTGAAAACTTTAAGATACCAGACAAGCCACACTGGAAAATAATTATCCTCTCGTTTTTGTGAAAATTCTATTAATCGATTAATTGTCAAAAAGGAAAGTTCACTCCTTCTTCTATCACTTCATTTTTGCGAGAGTAGGAAAAACTATGAAAGTTTTTAAAAAATTATTTTCCTAAATGAAAACTTTGTAATTATAGTCGAAAATTAGGGGCGAATGGAATGAAAGAAACAGTTTTCAATTTTTTTTAAGCTATGTAAAATCAGTGATAAATAAAAATTTTGAGTAGCTATTTTTTTCGTGTAAGAAAAGACATCAATGGTCTTATTTTTTCGTATCTATGTCGACGCGACTGTCAGGTAGCACTAATTGGCTCCAAGAAGACAAGTAACTGATGCAGAAAATAAATATTTTGTCACGATTTAGTTCAGAAATTTTATTCTTGTAAATTATCTACCCCGGTTTAAAAGATAATGAACTCGATAAAATTGCATCTAGTAATGGCTAAAAAGATAAAATATTAAAAATTAGAAGAAATAAATTTTATTAGGATTAAAAAAAAAATTTAATTGTCTGCTAAATGGCAGATGGGGTTAAATACTATTTAAAAGTTAAAATAAAATTTTCGATCCTTTAGGATTTTAGACTAAAGAAACTAAATGAGAACATACATTTTTTATTAGTGATAAATTGTATTCATTTAACGTTTGTCTCAGAACTTGTCTCAGATAATAATAAAACAGAACAGAAAATGAAATAATAGAAAATAATGAAATAAGATAATAGAAAATAATAAAATAAAATAGAAAAGGGGAAAAAGAAAATCAGAAAAATAACAAAATAGAAATGAAACAAACACAAAATAATAATAGCGAAAAATTAAACATGCCCCAGAGAAGAAAGTTTCCCTATGCGGTAAAATCTGGAAAAATTATGAAACCATGTCTTATATAGAGTTCTACAAAGAATATCATGTACTTGCAAAATTACTTTTAAACTCAAATGACTTGTGCGTATACAAAATTCACATGTAACAAACTTTTTTAAAAAACCGAGAACAATAAGTTAAAGTAGCCAACTTGTAATTTTAAAATGCTGTGTTTAAAAATTTATAACAAATAAATAAATTTATAAACAAATAAATTTATAAACGAATAAATAAATTTATAAACAAATGAATAAATTTATTAAAAAATATAAATAAATAAATCTCGTGAAAGGAACGAAATTAACTCTTTACATCACACACACTATAATTACAAAAAAAATTTAAAATTCAAAGAAAATCAACAATATTCAGAAAAAGGGGAAAAATAATTTTCCTAGAAACCTTTTTCACACTAAATTCCAGTTTTCAAGTAAATTGCGTCTAAAATTCTTTACACTCATTTACTTATGTCAACAACTTCTTGATTAATAATTGCAACAAAAATTACATGTACTTAGCAAAGATAATTTTCTCTCTGTCCTCCTTGACTTTTAGAAAATTCACTTTTCTCCTCTTCAACATAAAAGCATAATTTCCGTTTTAAATTAAAAACAAAAAAGGAAGAAAAAAATTAATTATGTTTATAATTTAGCCGAATAAGTGAATTTTAAATAAATCAAAAACAGATAGAGAAAGAGAAATAGAAAAAAATCTTGACAAAATAAAGAGTGACAGTAGAACTTTAAGAGCTCCTAAAAGTCGCATAGTAAAAGCACTTTAGGGGAAGATAAATAAGGGGTTAACAAGCGTGCGTTAAAATACAGAATAATCATGAGAATTCCTTTTGTTTAAATATATATATATATATATATATATATATAAAAGAAGGAAAAACGAGAAATGGCAAACAGAGAATATAGAAATAGAACAAAAGGGAGTAAAATGAGGAAATAAAAGATCCACGAGACAATAGAGAGAAAATTGAGTCGTGTCTTTATCAGGTAACACGTTACTCTATTTTTCTTTTCGTGTTGTATTCTATTCGATACGCGCACAGGTAAGTACACTTTTTTTTTGTTATACTTTTTCACAATTTTTTAAAGGCAAGAGAGAATAATAGTGAGAAAAGAACGATTGAGTAAAGAAAAAGTAAAACCAAGAGAATCTTCTCTAATAGCTACATATATATAATATCGTTTCCGTGTGACAAATTGTTTTTTTCTCTTTTATCTTCAAGACTTTTTTTTCTCTCTCTCGACCTCTAACAACAATTTTCAATATCATGATATACTCACTGATTGAGACCATCGGGCCAATCATCCTTCTTCACTTTTCTCTCTATATATGACAGCAATTTCATTGTTTAACATCTTTTCTCTCTACTTCCTCTGCTCTCAAGGGTACTTCCTCAATATATATATATATACACATTTATCAAAGTTGGTTATAGAATCAAAATTGATTTATATACCTACACCTTTTATGACTCTAGAAAACTTTCACTTCCTCATATTTGAAAAATGTTACGATCTTTTTCTTCCCTTTTCTTTTTTCCTTCTTATAGAAACATTTTTTTTAAACAATTTTTACTGAGAATGTAATTTTTTTTCACTGATCAAACAACTTATTTTACACGTAATGATAAAACTGTTTTGTGAGGGTTGTCAGGAAAAATTGTTTTTATTTGACTTCTCCCTGAATTATAGAGAAAATTTTGACTTTTTCCCTGACCCTTGAAGAATATTCTGATTCGCTCTAAAACTTATGAGATATTTAAAAAAATTGAATTTAAAATTGAATTTAAATTTAATTTAAATTTAAAAAATTTCACATTTATTTATACATTTCCTTCATTGTAATAAAAGACTTGTTTATGTTTTTACAATAATTAAAAATAACCCAGTGATAAAATTATTATTATATATATAAAGTATTGTTACTCTATTATCATCGAAATTTTTCTATTGAATACATATAAGAAAATAGACTTCAAATATTTTCTGAAATTTGAATAAAAATTCATTTTGAAATACATTTTTTCAGAAGATTTTACGGCAATTCAATTACTTCAATACAAAATCTTAAAATTGAAATTTTATGAAAAATTTTATTAACAATTTTTGAAATTAATTACTTTCTTTTAAGGAATGGAATTAAAATTTTACGGAAATTTATTGAATTAAAGAAATTCATCGCAATTTTTGAAAATAATTGAAAACTTTTGAAGAAAAAAATTTTTTTTCATTAACAAATCTTGAAATGAATTAATTTATTTTAAGTACATCAATTAAAATTTTACAGAAATGTTTTGAATTAAAGAATTTTATCGCAATTTATGAAAATAATTGAAAATTTTTGAAAAATTTTAACTACATTTGAAATTAATTTTTTTTTAAAGAATTCAATTAAAATTTTACTGAAGTAGTTACTGAATTAAAGAATTTGATCACAATTTTTTAAAATAATTTAAAATTTGTCAAGAATATTTATTAAATTCTTAAGTTCTTCTTGAGAAGAAATTGGCTACCTATTTATAAAGATATCTTAATCCTTGACGAAAATTTTTCAAAAATTTTGATAATAATTGAATTTTGAAACAGAATTTTATTGAAATTCCTTAAAATAATAAATTTCATAGGAAAAACTTTGTTGTTTACCAAGACAATTTTTTTTGCAAAATTACTTAAAAAATTTTGTTAATAAATAATAATTGATTTTTTGCGACGACTTAAAACTTATTTGAAATTCTGCGATAAAAATAATTCAATTACCAAAAGAAATTTATATTATTTACGAAAATAATTGAATCTTTTCATAGAACTGTATCAATAAATGTTTTTCGATAAATAAATTTTGTAATAAATTTTATGAAAATAATAAATATTAAAAATCATTGAATTGCAAAAAAACTATTGAAATAAATTAAAACTTTGCCAAGAATTTTATTAACATTTTTGAAAATAATTAAATTTTTCGTGAAAAAGTTTTTTCTATTTGAAAAGAAAATTTAATTTTAGACGAGCTGTTTATTAAGTTTTTTTGAAAATACTTGAATTTTTGTGACGAATATTTTTATTTATAAAAATAATTGAATTTTACAAAGAATGTTATTTAAATTCGTTAAAAACAATTGAATTATTTATTATTATTTTGGTAATAAGAATATTAATCAAACTTACAAAAAGTATACAAAAAAGGAAGACTTATTAAAATTTGTTTTAATGATAATAATTTTGTTCCGAATTTTCCACTGCAATTTTTTTCGAATAGTAATTTTATTTTACTTTTTATTTTCACGATTGCATTCATTATTTTCAATTCCATCATAAATATTTCTTCAACTATTTATTTTAATTGTAGTGACCCACTCATATAGTGGGGAAAAATTACTCTAATTAGAGAGAACTACCTCATCAGTTAAATTACTTTTAGAACACTTTCCAGTTTAAAATGGCTCTTAAATTACATTTACACAAGTGCTTTTGATATTTTTAATAATTGTAAAATTTATAATTGGTGGTCACTATCATTTCTTCCACTTCTTGTCGAGCATAATTATGAATTTAGGAGAAATAATCTGCAATGTCTGCATAAAATCTGTTGTCATGTTAAAACTAAATGTTCAAATTGCATAAATTTATATTGCAGCGGAAAATTTTAATTCCTCTTTTTATTTATTTTTTTTTATTTTTTTTAGAATATTTTATTACTGTTATTATTTTTAACATTATAATTATTAAATTAAGGAAAATTTTAATTCCTCTTTTTATTTATTTTTTTTTATTTCTTTCAGAATATTTTATTGCTGTTATTATTTTTAACTTTATAATTATTAAATTAGGAAAAATTTTAATTCCTCTTTTTATTTATTTTTCTTCATTTCTTTTAGAATATTTTATTGCTGTTATTATTTTTAACATTATTATGATTAAATTAAGGGAATTGTTATAGCTATTCTATTATTAGTATTATTATTATTACGATTATTATTTTTATTGTTATTATTATTATTATTATTATTATTATTATTATTATTATTATTATTATTATTATTATTATTATCATTATTATTATTATTATCATTATTAGTATTAATATTGTTATTACTACATTATTATTGACATTACTAATACTATTTTTTGAAACAAGTCGCAATATCCGAGCAAGAAATATTGACCGCAGGTCCTGTGCCTATTCCTCAATTTCCTGTTGGTCTAAATTCATATATCGGTTGAATAGATTAAAGTGAATAGATATATTATTAGTGGTGTACACTTAAAAAGTTGGAATCGTGCCAAAATTCTGCGTTTGCGATTTTAAAACACTTCTTACAGAATTGTTGAAAATTTGGAACAATTCCAAATTTATCGTACTTTCAAAACTTTTTCGGATCCTTCCAAAAAAAAGGAAAGAAAATAATGTAAAATTAAAATTAAAATTTGTCAAACATTGATGGAATTCTAGGAAACTGTGTACATTCCTACTAATAAATAATATTTATCGAAAAACTTTTATCTTTTTTTTTTGCTTCTATAAACATCCAAAATTTTTTCATTTCTAATTTAAAATTTTTGATGTTTATAGAATATTTACAAATAAAAAAGGGAAATATGTTCAAATACTGTCTTATTCTTGATAAGAATGTCACTCGTAATAATGTTATAGTTGAAGTTGAAGAATTGAAAAATGCACGAAATAGAAAAATAGAAAGGAAATTTTCACGAATAAATAAAAAAAACTACTTTGCAGAACACATTTTGATATCGCTTTTTATCCATTTTATTTTACTCTTTGAAAACCGAAGACGCAGGGAGAAAACCCCATGTCGACAAGGGTAAACTAAACGGTAATCGAATTTCTTTTCTGTCGTCGACTTCTTCTTCTTCTACTACTTCTTTCTTGAGAGGAACATTTGCCAGCAGTGACAAATGCGTTAGGAGTTAACTTGATAATTTAACCTCTATTTTACTTTAACAACCAAAATTGTTAAACATCAAAATACCCAATAAGTTAATAGTGAGTTTTTTTAATTTAAATTTTACCATATTTTTTTCTTTATTTTTTTTTATTCAAAGTAAAATAAATATTTAAATACGGAGAAAAAGAATTTTTATCAATTTTTTTTTATAACAATAAATTCCACTATTATACTTATTTATGGAAATAACACATATATATTAAATGTCACACTCGCATTCTGTGATTTCCTGCAGCTTTGAAGTTAATATATCATCAAAATTCTTCAGCCCTTATGGACACAAATCTAGATTTTGAAATTTGCTTCAATAATATTCACACAAATGAAAATCACTATAATTTATAGCACTCTCCGATATTGCCATGATTTGTACCAACGCCAACGTCCGTTTGGTTACAAAACCGATTATAATGTTGAAACTACTAATTCAAAATATGTTATCAAATTAATTAATTTCGTATCTGCATCAATTTTTTTGGATTTATTTTTAGATTTTACAGCGTTAACACAATATGTTTTGTAGACAAAGTTTTGTCTTTTTCAAAATAGAATTAACCTTTTTCAACAAAATTTATTCTGCAGAATTTTTAGTAAAATTAATGAAAATTCAAATTTTCGAAGATTTTCATTTGAAACCTTTTCAAAATTCAATTATTTCTAAAAACTCATGCTATTATTCAAGCTATTAATTCTTTTAATATTATATTACTATTATTTTGAATTTTAACTAAAATTTATGTATAAATTAACTTTTATTAGAAAACACTACGAGAATTTAATTATTCAAATTATTTAAATATTACAAATTATTTAGAATAAATAAATAAATTTAAATAATTAAATGATTGCGTAGAATGCAGGAAAATTTTGGAAAATAACTAAAACTTTGCCAAGAATTTTATTATTTATAAAGATAATTGAAATTAATGAAATGCCTGCGTAGAATATTATTAAACTTTTGTTAAACAATGTAATTCCATTAGAAAATTTTATTAAAATAGTAGATACCGAAAATTTGAAGAATTCATATTAAAATTTTTCAAAAGTTTAAGTTCTTTGAAATTTCAAATTAAATTGACTCAAAATTTGAATTTTATAAACATTTTTTAAATTGAAAACTTTTGAACTTCATCTATTTTTGAAAATTATAGTCGCAACTCTTTTTAGTTAATTAATTAAAAAATATTTAAATAAAATTATTCATTAAATAATAAATCTAAGTAGTAATTTTATGATTGTTTCATAGGAACTGAGTTATTTAAAAAAAAAATTATTGTCTGACATAGGAAAAATTGGAGGTTTTTTATTAGAATGAGTGGTAATTTCATAGTTTACGAGGAAAACAAAGAAGACACCAACACTTAGAATTTTCTCATAAATTCTAAGAAATTAATATTTTTCCTTCACTTTTAATAAAATTCCCTGACTTTTCCCTGATCACTTCTACTTTCCCTGACTGCCCTGCCCAGTGTCATGTCACAGTCTTATATTTACTGAGATTTTCGTTTTAGATTTTATATTTAAATGTGAATTTACATTACGAAATAATTGAATCATAGAAAATTTTCAAACTCTGCAAAATAACATTGGACTTCCGGTGAGTAACTGTTATAACTTTAGAATCATTCAAAACTTTAAAATAGCTTCCCTTTAAATTGCTAATTCAGATCTGTCATGGGGGCGTGGAGAAAGCCAATATGGCGCAACATGGATAACATTTTTTCATTAGTTTAAATTGAGAACGAGTATTATTTACAATATATATAGATATAGATTTTTCTTGTATAAAAATATAAAATGAATACAAATACAAATCCTAATCAACGAAAATTAAACGAATTTTCCAAAAAAAGAAATCCAATTATCACAAAAATTGCTTTTACTTTTGACAAATTTTAACAGATGACACACCCCAGCTATTATACGATTTTAGCACGACAATAGCTAATATAAGCTAAAAATAACTAAACAATTATTTTTAACACGTAATATTTAAAATACACTCTCTCTTTATATATATATATATATATATATATATATATATATATATATATATATATCTCAGTCTACAATGCTTTTAATTCCAGAAATGCAGGAGAACACCTACATAGTAATAGCGTCAAATCTCTAACGCTATTAACTGGTGAATAGAATTTTCAACTTTAAAATGCTTAATTTGTAACAATTTCAAGTTTGCAACTTTAGAAGAGTGGAGAATTTGAATTAATTAGAAACTATCTTTAAAGCAAATGACACAATTTTCCAATACTGTTTAGGGATGCCAGAAGATGTTATTTATGGACTGCAGGACACAGAAACATGAAAACAAGAAGGAGCACCAAATGGAGAACATTTTTTTATATTCAAATAATATTTTTTGTTTAGAATTCTCAAAATAATTTAATGTTTATCAAACTTCTATACTAATAGTCATATTTTCCTTTTAAATTGTTACGTCATCGTGACATATTCTTTAATAAACAATTTGTATAATTAATAAAAATAATAGTAGTGGGAATAACAATTTATTCTAAAAAATAAATAAACAGTCGATTTGGAAACTTATTCCAAACAAAAGTCACAAAACTCTTGAAAAAGAAGTAGAGTAAAAAGTAAAGTAATAAGTCGAAGATAAGTATTTCTAACTCAAATCGATATGCAGTGCACGTTATGAATACTGCAACATGACGAAATTTCTGCAGTAAGTAATTCTTCTAATTAAGTGAATGATAATTAATTCTGAAGGAAGTGGGTACAACTTGATGGGAATTCAACAGTCCCAATGTACCCAGTATTCCTGGGCTGATGCAGAATTGGCATTCCCGGTAATTTATTTAGTTAGCATACCCGCATAACTCGCAGTTACTCAAATGAGATCTCAAATAATCGGCTCATACTCTATACATTTAACAGTGACTTCAGTCTTGCAGAAATCTCATTCAAACTACAGGAAGGAACGTATATATGTGTGTGCTAAATTATCACACGATTCCCAATTGGAACTCTTTGTAATAAGCTTTCAAAACCGCATTGCTAGTGGCGCTTCTCTAGTTAGATGTATATATTGCTTCATCATCGGCTTTACATTACAAGCCTGAGGACTTTTGCTCATTCGCATAACAAATTCTGATATTTACATCAACTAATATCAAACTCTACGAGACCGTGTCCACAAAGCTTATTTTTATGTCCCCATGTTTAACAAAACAAAAATACAAAAGAATATGTTGTATTTTTATGTTATACGTTACACATAAGGACAAAAAAGTATTATCGCCGACAGCTTTAAAAAATTTCGTTATTAAAAAAACAACACCAAAAAAACCAAACAAACTTTCAAACATGAACATTGAAAACAACCAAACACTGAAAAAGAGGAAAATTATTGATTTTAGTATAAAACTAAAATTAAAGGACGAATCAATAATTAGCCTTTTTACGCAGATAATTATTATTAAATGTACCAGTCTCATACATTACAATGTGAGAAAATTACATTTTTAACAACATGTATAAAAAATTTTGACTAACAACCTAAATTTTCTGTGTAAGAGAATTTTGTAAAATAATTACTCTAATCTCTGCCGCTTTTTGGAGAAGTTTTAACACAGCTATTCTTGCAGTCCGAGTCTGGAATAATAGCACCCAGTTAGGAAGTACAGAAATAATTAGAATAATTAAGACACTTTCTTATAAATAACAGATAATTACGAAAGTGGAATCTCAGAAAATGTACGCTTTCAACAAATCTTAGTCAACAACAATTAACTAAAAAACAAATCTACAATCGTTAATTATAACAATTCTAGATAGGGCTGACAACAAAAATTATTTTTCCCTGGTTTCAAGGAGATAGAAATTCGACTATTGCCCTAACCTTAAAGAATATTTTAATGTTTTTTTAAAATAGGTCACTCAAAAACATGTTTGCATTAAATATATTTTTAAACATATTTAATAGTAAAAACTGTTTTACTTTTTAAATAAATATTTAATCTTGTTATAATTTTCCATTGAGATTAAGATTTTGAAATTTGTTCCTTGACTTTTCCCTGATTTTCAGACAAAATTTTGTTTTTTTCCCAACCCTAAAGAATATTCTGATTCTAAAATATTATTTTAATATTTTACTTTAAAAATGATTATATATTTTAAAAAAATGTTTTATTACATTTATTTACAACATTTCTCTAATTATAAAATTATTCAAAAACATCAATAGTTTTCTTTAAAATAAAAATTAAATCATGAACATTAATTTTTCATGGGAATAAATAGATTTTCAAAAATTTCAAATTCAAACCTTATTTAAATTCAACAATTAAAAATGACCGAGTGCTAAAATCATTTTTTTATATTATAGAAATACTGTAACATCTTCAAAATTATCTTTTTATACAATTTCTAAATAAAATTCTTCTTTAAAATTAATTATTTCTAATAATTGTAATTTTTAACAACTTTTTAAAAATTCAATTATTATCTAAAACTTTAACTGAAAATAATTTAAAATCAATTTTTATTAGAAAATGTTACAAGCTTAATTAAATTAATTAAATATAAATATAGATATTTTAAATAATAATTGAATGTTTTTTAAAATTGAATTCTCATATAGATAATTTTATCAAAAAAATGTTTAAATAAATTGAATTCTTTTATCAAATTTGAATAAAATTTATAAAAAATAATTACATTTTTCAAGAAATTTGATAAAAATTGTATTTAAAATAATTAAAATTCTGCAATGAGTTTTATTATTATTTATTGATGTAATAAAATGCAACGAAAGAATTTTAATATCAATAATAATTGAATCTACAGAAAATTTTTTATTATTTATGAAAATTATTAAATTATTGCACAAATATTTTGATTTTCCATAGTTTTTCTTCAAATTATGAGAAAATGTTTCTTTGGGTGCATATTAAATGTGGCATAAATTTAAAAACCCTTTGCGATGCTAAATTTTGAGTTATTCAAGTTAGAACTTTTACTTTAAAATGCTATTAAAATAAAAAATAAAAAATGTAACAATATCTCGTCTTTTGACATGTCAAAGAATTCTCAAATTTTTACCACATTTAAAGGGGCATCCAAAGGAATATTTCCTCAAAATTTTAAGAAAATCTATCAAAAATTACTTTCTACAAGAGTATCAGCCGGAGAACTACCTTAAATATATACTAAAAATTGAAGTAATTTTAGAAGAATTTGAATTATGCAAAAATTTATTTGCGAAAATTGCGAACGTAACTCTTTTAAAATTGAATTAATTCTAAATGATTTGAGTAAAATTATTCACTAAGTATAATTAATAAGTAATAATTTTATGATAGTTTTTTAAGAATTAAAGTTAGTTAGAAAGAAATTATTGTCAGAAATCGAAATAAATGGAGGTTTTTTTAAAATTTAAATTCGTAGTAATTTCATAGTTTAGACCTGTGGCAATCCTGCACATGCAATTTTTGCAAGTCTCCTACAATCAAAAGTCCTACTTAAAAGATAGATTGCAAAACTTGCACTATCATAACGGAAATCCGTTAATTATATTAACGGATCAATTACTACGCGGATTTCAGAAGCTTCAGTCAGAACTTTACTTCTAATATTGCACACATGATGTTAGTGAATAAGAAGGGTGAGCATGTTTCAAGCTCATTCGTGTGTTGGTTTCTTAATTGATTGGGTGAGAGACATGCGGGTAAGAGATGTATGAAAAAACAGCGAGTCATTCGCCTGATTAAAACCGTAAAGCGTGTCCATCAGTGAGACACAACTATTCCGCATATATAGAGAAGTGCAGGTGAGCATGCTTTTGCTTAGGAAAGTAGAGAGGCAAAAAAAAAAAAAAAAAACTGAGATGAGGAGGGATAACTTGAGAACAAAACAGTGTATACCGCGCGTTGTGTATAAGGGAGAGAAAGAGATATCACACAAGGGTGGATGATGAGTGACACAATCCGAACAACGCAGGCGCGTCTACAGAGAACTCCAGAGGCACGAGTCTCATGCTTGCGTAGCGACGCTCTTTTACTTTCTCATCATTCGACTCTCGCACGCGCGATCGTGATAATCTAATACCGTTTCCAAACACCTCGTGTATCGCATTAATCAATTATTCACCAATTACAATTATCATAAACACAAATTAAGTGCTCTCCTATTTCGATTAACTGCTTCCTAATTTCTAGTCATTTTTCCAAAACGGATTTTATCGCAAGAAACAAAATTTCACCTTCTTCCTTTAGTAAAAAGAAATCGTATTCTAAAAACAACAACAAGCATTTTCACTATAGTCCAAAAAGAATCGTTTTCAAAACAGTTGTACTCGAAGGAATCATATCCAAAACAGTTGTACTCAAAGGAATTATTTCCAAAACAATTGTACTCAAAGGAATCACTTTCAAAAAATAAATAGGAAAAATTTTCAACAAACTATTTCCAAACAAACCCAAATTCAAATGAATCATTTCCAAAAAGCTGAAACTCTGCCTGTGCTTCTAAACTAAAAAAATTATTTTCAAGAGCATAATTTTCAAATGAATTGGATAATAAAACAGTGCAATGAAAATACAGCAAGAGTGATAAATTAAATAATATCCCTACGAGCTTTCGGAATGTGATATGATAATGTGAATATGCGATAAGAAGTTTTCGATGGATACGAAGATTTTTGAAGACAGTTTTTATATTAGTTCACCCCTAATAGTGAAGATTGTTGCAGCACAAGTAGATGATTCAGAAACACAAGTGGTCCTCAAGTTCAGAGAAGCAACAGTCGTTAAAGAAAACGAGTGTGGGAGTCTCAAAAGAAGCGGAACCCCTCATTCAGTATTCATAGACTATTAAATTGTCAAAGTAGCAATTAATCATAATGTGACAAGTTCCGGAATTCATTCAAAGTCTGATTTTCTACAACAGCAAACAAATACATTCAATACCAAAAGAATTAAACATCCAAAAGAATTAAACACCCAAAATGATTGAACATTCAAAGCAATTGAATATTGAAAAGAATTGAACATGCAAAGCAATTGAATATCGAAAAGAATTGAACATGCAAAGCAATTGAATATCGAAAAGAATTGAACATGCAAAGCAATTGAATATCGAAAAAAATTAAACATCCAAATCAATTGAATATCGAAAAGAATTGAACATCCAAAGCAATTGAACAACCAAAACAATTAAATACCAAAAATAAATTCTGAATACATCCAAATTATGAAAAATATCAACGGAATGTAGAATGTGCAACAAAGTGAATCAAAATTGGCGGTGTTGTGCTTTAGGTAACGTTTTGTTATTAATAGTAATGGGATGTGGATGATATTACAGATCATGTGTTAGATAATCAAATGCTACTCCATGCAGATGATGGCACGAAACATTTAGATGATATGCCAATTGCAATAACAAAATTTATTGCGTTATATTCTAAGCGAAATGGAATTAATACTGCAATTGTGTTATGGATACTGTGCAGTTGACATCAAAAATTCTTCCTAACGGTCTACACAAATGGTGATTGACAAATTGTGATTGACAATGTGTCATCAGCAACGAACAATCATATATACAACATTTCTCAAAATGACTAATTTTTGATTAGACCACAATTAGGAAATTTCCAAAGTTCAACACAAGAAAGAATAAGGAAGCCTAAAAATGAATTCAACATTCGAGTCGCAATGTGTCGGTTGGTTGGACACCTTCCACACGAAATATATTGCAATTCATGGCTGGGCCAGTTTTCTCGTTTGTGTATTCGGCTCAATAGCAAACGGCCTAAATATCGCGGTTCTCACCCGAAAGGAAATGTGTTCTGCAACAAATGCCATACTCACCGGTTTGGCTGTTGCTGATTTATTAGTAATGTTGGAGTACATCCCTTATGCGATACATTCGTATCTTTATTTTCGACCACCTAAAAGCACATTCACCTATGGATGGACTGTTTTTGTTCTCTTTCATGCCCTATTCGCCCAAGTCTTCCACACAATTTCCATTTGGTTAACAGTCACATTAGCTGTTTGGCGCTACATTGCAGTGGCGCATCCACAAAAAAATCGTGAATGGTGCAGCTATCATCGAAGTATTGTCGCCATAGTGAGTGCCTATCTGATATGTCCCCTAATTTGTGTGCCCCTTTATGTGACAACAAGCATTCAAGAAAGAAGACAATTATTCGATTCCGATGGACAATATGTTAATAATTCTCTATACAACGAGACAACACTTCCCGATGGTATCACGAATGGAACAATTTTTGTCGTCTCACTTAGCGATACCGCAAAGGTTCTAAATTTCTGGATGTATAGTGTCGTTATAAAATTAATACCATGCCTCGCATTGACTATCTTGAGTCTCAGGTTGATACTCGCCTTAATGGAGGCGAAAAAAAGAAGGAAAAAACTTGCCGAGGCAACAATGGTTAAAAGTGAAGAGGTGTCGGCCGAATTTTGCAGTAGTAAAAAGAAAAAACGAAAATCTTCGAGACTGATGGACAAGGAGAAACAGACTGATAGAACGACAAAAATGCTATTGGCCATATTACTCCTCTTTTTACTCACCGAATTCCCTCAAGGTGTTCTAGGACTGCTTAGCGTTATTCTCGGGCCAAAGTTCTTTAAAAAATGCTACATAAATCTTGGTAAGTGGCATCTTGATCCTTATCATTAAATTTACTTCTGCACAACTCATTACTTTTTTTTTTTACAAAAAAAGCTGATCATTACAATTTCTAAAAATCATTTTCATTTCGTTTCGATATCAGGTGATGTTAAGGGTCATAATTCCCTTGTTAGGGTGAGCGACCTAGGAAAACAGAGGGTGGAGTCCAAAATGGAATTATAATGGGATTCGGAAATGTCTTCTTTGTCTGCTACTTTATTACTAATGGCCTTATCTGATTTCCAAACACATTTCTTTTTTACCCTGATATTGAAACATTATGACTCTTTGTTTATTATTTACACATGTAACTCTTTACTCGTCTTTTCAATCCTACCTTTCAAGTCATTTATCTCCCCTTGTATTATTTATTGCCACTTCTCGACTATTTTGAAAACATTTTTATTTTGACTGTTTTCCTTAATTGTGAGGTTTGCATACAAAGGGTTCAACTATTATAATAGAGCGAGAGAGATAATAAATTAAAGTAGGCAGCTGTTCCACTTAATTTTAGAATAATTACTCAACAGAAACTTTATTTTGTAACGCACCCCAAGCGATAATAATATGAATAATAAACAAATGCTCTAAGGGGTTATTCCAGAGGTTAACAATGCCATGAAACTATTCCTATTTTCAGGTGACTAACGACGGAAAATTAAAGCTGAGAGATTCAAAGAAACTTTAGCTAATTTCAGTCGTATAGATTAAAATTTTACACAAACCTAATTAAATTAAAACATTTTTTGCAAGAAAAAAAATTGTTAGATCTCAAAATATTAACTAATTAAATACAATATTTGTCCCATAAATTTCAACAGTCTCTGGAGGGTTGGTTGTTTTCTTAATTCAAGACATGCAAATTGTCCTAAAATAAACTTTGCGATGTGATAAATTCTGAGACATTATCATATGCTTTTAGAAAGGGGGTTAAAAAAAGAGAGAGAGAGAGAGAGATTAAAACGATATACTATATCAAATATAATTTTTTTTTCTCACGAAATTTACTATATAGCAAAAATATTCACTCGTCTTTCGCTAATGAAGATTGATGTAATTCCAGAATTCAGGATTAAACTGAAACGAATAAAATTCATTTTATCAGCGAGAGCACTCACCCTTTTGAATTCTCTTATCAGCCGAGTGGATCATTTCATTTTATTCACTTCGAAAATAAAAAAAAATTAATTCGGAATTTAATTACTCTATTATCAGTAATTTTGTATTCATTATCTTCTTCATTAGTTTGCTACTTCATTTAATATTCAGTATGCTCGAATCAATAGTCACAATTTATTATATCAAAATTATTAATATATTGATAATAAAAAAAATTATTTAATTCTTCACTATCGTTTTAATTTAAAGAGAAATTTTCAAACAATTGAAAAATAATGACAATGAAATATTGTTTATTATTGATTTTCTTTCCTATTATGCAATTTCCGCTCTAAACTTTCGTTCTATATTATTTTATCGAGAGTCCCAATATAGCTTTTGTCGCACAATAAAGAAATTTCAAATGTGATTATTCAAGTTTAAAAAAAAAATGTTTCATTTTTCTCTTCATTCTTTTACAGTTGAATATCGTCTATATATTTTTCTTTAATGACAAATATTTATCTACTCGGTCTTAAATAAGAGCAACGAGATTGCAGCCTTAGAGCAAATTTTCTCATGATTTATTACAGTCAAAGCAATTTTCGTATAGAGATCAGTTTTCCCCTATAGTTCGTTGCAATTAAAAATTTATACATATACTAAATCAAGTCACGTAAAATGAAATTTTAATCAGATACTTTTGAAAAAAGTAGTTTTTCCCTCTTTTACAACTGTATACTTATTGAGTTTTTTTAAGTTTTCTTTTTTTAAATAAAATTTAATAATTTGAAATATATAAACTAATTTATTATACGAATTTTAATAACAATCTTTAAAAGACTCAATTATATTTAATAGAATTTTACGAAATTATAAAGAATTACGGCAAGAAAAATTAAGTTTTCAATAAACTGACTCAAATAAACAAAATATTTCAATTTTTTAATTTTTAAATCTTTCAAACAATGTAATAAAATAATTATTTTATATTATAAGAATATTGCTACTTTAAAATCTTTGAAATTATTTTTATTACTTCAATACAATTATTATTTTTAATAATTTAAATGTTTCTGAAAATTAAATTATCATAAAAAATTTTATTAACAAATTTTTAAATAATTAAATTCTTTTCACAAAATTTGCATAAAAATTACAAAAATAATTACATTTTTCGAGAAAATTTTATGGATTAAAACTTTATTAAAAATAATTGAAATTCTTCTACGAGTGTCATTTATAAAAATCATTGAATTATTGCAAAAAATTTGATTATTTATGAAAATAATTGTCTTTCTGCAATAATTTATAATTTCTCCAAAATTAAATTTCTTCAGTGTTTTTAAAATTGATCTATAAATCCATTATTTTTAAGAATTTTTGAAAAAATACTGAGAAATTTCAAATTTATTTGTTTACAATTCATTGTCAGTTCTACAAACTTTCAATTATTCGAAAATTATTCAATAAAATAAATATTATTTATTTATTTTACATACGGGTCAAGCCCAAATAAAAACTTGAGAAAAAAAATAATTTCAAGTAAAATTGAAATAAATATTAAAAATATTAAAATTTAAGTAAAATTTATTTTTAAATTAATTACATTCTCATTAAAAATGAGAAAGTCTTGGATTTGTTTTTATTAAAAAATTCCACTAAAATTCAGTAATTTAAAATTTAAATACAAATTTCAATAAATAAAAAATGGTAAAACTGTAAAATAACTTTTCTCAATATTTACGAGTGTCGAGAAAATATTATGACAATATTATTTTATCACAAAAACGTTTCAACTATAAGAAAAAAGTAAAAATTTCTTAGTAATTCTCTAAAAATTAATTTTTAACAATTATATAAAATATTCAAAGAAATATAAAGCAAATACACAGAGCAATTGAAAGAAAAGTTGTTTAATTTTGCCGTTTTGTTAAAGATAAAAAATTCTTTTTACCCTCAATTTTCTGCAATATTTAAAGGAGATATTTTTTACAAATAGAAGAGAGATAGAGAAGTACAAAGTGAGACTATAGACAAAAGTCAAAAATCCCTCTTTGGTTTCGACATACGAAATGAAACTACATTTTCAACAAGAGAGAGAGAGAGAGAGTTCCTTTGATGAGTAAAATAGACAAAAAGATTTTTGATCCGTACTGAGCTTCCGATTTGTGGCATGATTTTTGTCAAGTATCATATACAAGAGAGTTGAGCGCGTTTCTTACTTCTCTTTCGTTTGAATTGCCAACAGAAAGAGGAGTTTTACGTGCCGACAAAGCACTTTATCTTCGATGAGACAGATCTGTCTGCAAAGAAATGCGCGTTCAACGCTTCACTCTTTGGGACTTTAAAGGAAATTCACAACTTTCTATATATATGAAATCGATTCTACATGAGACAAATAGTTTATTAAACTCCAGTAATATAGAGAAAAACAAGAAGTCGACATTTTTCTTAAAAACAAAAAGTTTTCTTGAATTACAAATTATTTTCTACGAAAAAAAAGAAGAATCATTATACACAGTAAACTAAGGGGTATTATAAAAGCTTTGTAGATTATTTTAATCCATTTTGGTGTTAAAATAATACCCTCCAATTTTCTGTGAGCTTGAAACGCAGCTAAAAGTTTAACTATATTTGTGAAACTTTCTGTTATTGCAGTTAAAACTTTCGCTATTCTAAAGAAACTTATTGCTGGTTCAGGTGGTGCTTTTTTGGTGTATAGTATAATAATTGCTATTGCTACAAATTTCAATCCTACAAAAGTATAATCGAATTTTGAATTTTCGACTTTTAAAACGTCCAATGCAGTTGGAAGATTTATTAATTATTATTACGACCTAATTAATTAGTTTTGGATCTGTTTATTCTAAAAACGAAATTTTTCTTCGAAAGATTTCGCTAATGCGGTTGAAATACATTTAAATACAAAGTAAAAAAGTATTGAATATTATACTCGTCTAAGAACTGAATTCAATAATAATAATAATAATAATAATAATAATAATAATAATAATAATAATAGTGCAAAAAGAGTTGTAAAATATTTGTACAAGGAGAAAAATATAAACTAACTTTTACTACTTTAATAATAAAATATTTCTGCTAAAGCATTTCTTAACTAACTTTTACTACTTTTGGAGTAAATTTTACTAACAATGGCCACAAATTATTATTTGCAATTATAAATATTTATCAATAGGATAAAGAACAAATATTTGCAGTATTGTTTCTGATTAATTTCAGTTCTCATTTGCATTTATGTACTCAACCGTACACAAATTAGTACACGTTCACAAATTGTGACATTTACCTCGTTTTACACGGGTAATAAAACTTATGCAACTTTTACTACTTTTATACTGAAATCTAAATTGTACATAAATTTTTTGCATTATTGTCAAAATTTGAACTATTTTCGTAAACACATTCGAAGTAAATTTTAGTAATTTTTCTTTTAAATTCACTTATTGAGGGAAATAGTATAAAATTTAGTCCCAAAATAGTGAACGAAAAATTCATGTAGTAATCACTAAACTATCAGGAATTTCTGGGCATCTCAATAAATTTCCTACTTTTTGGTCTATTTATTAAAACAAAACCTATTAAATTTTAATAAAAGCCAATAATTTTAGCTTTTTAGCTATTTTTGGATCATTTTTCGTTCAATTTTTAAAAAGACCTATTAAATATTAATAAAAGCCAATAATTTTAGCTTTTTAGCTATTTTGGGACCATTTTTCGTTCAATTTTTAAAAAGACCTATTAAATTTTAATAAAAGCGAATAATTTTGGCTTTTTGTCTATTTTTAGACAATTTTTTATTCAATTTTTAAAAAAGCCTATACTAAATTTTAATAAAAGCTAATAATTTTGGCTTTTTGGCTATTTTTGGGCCATTTTTGGTTCGATTTTTAAAAAAACCCTATTAATTTTTAAAAAGAGCTTATTTTTCTCAACAATAACCTCATACCAACAAATTTTTCTATACAATTTGGAAAAATAATGAGAAAAAAATAGTATTCGATATTGCCATTCTGTATAAGATCTGCATCTCCGAATATTATTTTATATTGAAAAATATTATACTTCAGTCTGTCAAAAACATAGACAAGATTTTCAAAGAAAAAAAATTCCCTTCACTCTCAAAATCAAATGTGGAAAATTGAAAAAAGAATATTAAAGTAATATAAATACTCCATCAACAAAGTAAAAATAGATGACAATTATCTTATATTTCAAAAGATATCATTCATAATGAAAATGAAAAATATTTTTAATAAAAATAATAATAATAATAATAATAATAATGATAATAATAATAATTAACCAATAAAAAATATTTTCAAAAATAATTCCAACAAATTTAGTGGAACACAGA
Source organism: Leptopilina myrica (nomen nudum) (assembly GCA_032872475.1). Taxonomy (NCBI): domain Eukaryota; kingdom Metazoa; phylum Arthropoda; class Insecta; order Hymenoptera; family Figitidae; genus Leptopilina; species Leptopilina myrica (nomen nudum). The sequence continues at coordinate 36,452,023 of CM065461.1, forward strand.
AATTAATTATTGCTGTTGATGTTTTTGTTGCTATTCAACTTGTAAATTTCGAGTACATCAAAGTAAATTAAAATTAAACCGTATTTTATTATTATTATTATTATTATTATTATTATTATTATTATTATAAACATCATTTATTGAAATGATTTGCTCACGTAAGCACAATTCAGCAAAAAAATTCTGTTTCTCTCCATCAAGTTTTATCATGAAAATTAACATGCTCGAAAAAGTAGTTGAACAGTAATTGGGACAATGACGGTATTATTTAGCAAAATTTACATTTCTATTTGATTAAACAGTAAATGACCAACGTGAACAAAAGCTCCATTTGTACAATTCAATTTGACAATATATCGATTATTAATTATTTCTTTTTTTCACTATAAAAAATCGAATAATACACTATTATTAACACATTTATTCAAATTTAGAAAAATCCTATATTCTACAAATGGAATATTTGTAAACTTCTGTTTTCATATTCCAAATACATCTTGAAAATAATAATCCCGATATCTTTAATTTAGTTCACGATTTAATTCAAAAACTTTCATCTGATGTTCCAATTATTTCAAAAAGACCCTCTAGGATTGTTTTTGGCTCGAAGTTACCAATTAAACTTGAGCAGATATTAGAAATTTAGTGATTAGATTATCGACGATCTTTTGTTTAATTGAGAAGCGAAAAGTTTTTTATTCCCCCATAAGTACATTAATTGATAGAAGAAGTATAATTCGAGAACTTTGGAAGGAGAGAAAGAGGGGAAAAACCTATTTCCTAAATAATCAAAGTCTAAAAAAAGTTGACAAGTAAAAATAAACTTTATCTTATCCCTGAGAATCGTAACTGGAACAAAGTGTATATATTGTCTATCCATTCTTCTCCTAATCGCTTAAAATGAGCATTAAGGCCATCACCCAAATTGTGGTGATGTATATTATTTCTGACTATAGAATTTGCTTTAGTTTAGTTATCATCGAAAGAACTTTTCAACACTAAAGCCTAAAACTAACAAACTTTGAAGTTTCAAATATACTTTCAAAATACTTCATCATGCTTCTCATTATCAAGAAGGGAATTTTCTTTTCTTGCTCAAACTCAAAAAATCGAGGTTTGTAAAATAATTTATAAAAAATTAGTTTAGTTTTTTGACTTAATGGTGATGTAAGAGTTAAGAAAAAAATTGTTGGAATAAAAATCTCATTATTATTCTTTCGTATTTGAGCAGTGACCTAAAATGAAGGATATTACACTTGAAGAAACGATATTATCCTCAAAAGAGCGATTTCTAGATTTTTCTCCTTTTCTTGAACTCAAATCAACAATATCACTATCTCTTTTTCTCAATTCAACGAATGCTTGAAAAAACCTTTAGGAAACGCACTCCAGCGATTCTTACAAATCGCCCCCTTTTCCCAGTGTAAGTGTATGTACGTAGGTATTTCCAATACATGTCTGTAAAATCCTATAAAAATTGTAACGTCGCCCTATTGGCCACTTCATCACCCCCAAGGAACATGGAACTCTCTCTCTCCCTCTATATTATTCCGCAAAAGAATAAAAAGCTTCATTTATACTTTCAACTCTTTCCCGAATTATTCCCACAGCTTATAATGAAACATCAATTTTATCAAAATTCTTTCTCCAAGAGTTTGAATAACCGATAAAAAAATATTCGACAAAATTATCCAAAATAACACGTCTGTATAATCATAAAAATTTTAAACTGCATTTTGGTATTTTTTCCACCTAACTAAATGGTTATATTTTGTAAAATAAAATTCAAGTTTATTTTTCACTAAATAACTACATTAAATTCTGTAAACTCTTTAAAAAAAATTATAGAAATATTATAGGGTTTAGGCAATAATTTAATTTTGTATTTCTTTGATTTCCAGACAAAATTTCAACTTCATCACTAACCCTAAACCCTAAACTTCATGTTTTATAATAATTGAAGATCACCCTGTGATTTAATTAAATAAATACAAAAATAAATAATTTATTAAATAATTAAATGTTTTTTTAAATTACTTTAAGAAATTTCAATAAAATTTTATGGAAAAATTTAAAGATTAAATTATTTAAATACAAAAATTAATAATCTATTAAATTATTGAATAATGTTTAAAATTACTTTCAGAAACTTTAATAAAATTCTATGATAAAATTTAATGATTTTGGTTAAATATTAGAAATCTTTGCAGGCAATCATTTTGAAAAATCTTAAAATGTAAAATTCTTGGGAACTATTAACTCATTTTACTAAATATCAAAATTTTCGTAAAAATACAAATATTTTCGAATGTTTTCATTTTTTATAAAACTTTTTCCAAGAAATTCAATTACTTTTAATAAAATTTTAAAAAATTATCATGGAAAGATGCAATTATTTTTCAAATTTCAACAACATTTTTTACAAGAGTTACATATAATTCATTTTTGAATAAATTTTAATTATAAAAATTTTTATTAGATATTCAATTATTTAAATATTAAAAAATAAAAAATTTATTAAATGCAATTAAATTGATGCAATTATTTTTCAAATTTTAAGAACATGTTTTAAAAGAACAACACAATTCATTTTTAAATAAATTTTAATTATAAAAATTCTTACAAGTTATTCAATTATTCAAATACAAAAAATTTATTTAATAATTGAATGTCTCTTAAAATTTAATTCTGATACAGAATTCTTAAAAATTTTTTTTAAATAATGGAATTATTTTGATGAATTTTAATAAAATTTATAAGAATAATTACATTTTTGAGGAAATTGATTAAAATTGTATTAAAAATTATTTACATACAGCTTTGAGTTTTATTTTTTATGAAAATAATTTAATTCTTGCAAAAAATATTATTAAAATTAAAAATTTATGAATTTCTTTTTAAATGCGTGAAAAGAATATAATTATTTAAAAATTTATTAATAAAATTCTGTACGAGAATTTAATTTTAAGAAACAATTATTCAATAAATTTTTTATTCTTGTATTTAAATAATTGAATTCTAGTAGAATTTTCTAATAAAAATTTATTCTTGTTAAGATAGTTTTTCGGCTATGTTACTCTTGTGAAAATTGATTTTCGATACTTTTCTTCAAATTTTAAGAAAATGTTTCTTCGGGTTCCCTTTAAATGTGATAAAAATCTTAGGACCCATTGCGATGCTAAATTTTTCAGTTATTCAATTTCAAGTACAAACTTTCACTTTTACATGCGATTAAAATAAAAAATAATAGTCAACCACAATATTTCTTTTAACCACATTTAATGGACACCCAAGGAACATTTTCTCAAAGTTTGAAAAAAATCTATCGAAAATCAATTTTTACAAGAGTAGCAAGTATCTTAATGATACAAAAATTTATAAATAATTTATAAATACAAAATTACGAAATTTGAGAGTTTCAAATAAACTCTCTTTCCAAATGTTATTTAATGTTCCAATATGTGAAGTTAATGTCCGAAATAAATTTTGAAACAAAAATCGAATCCACTGGATAAATTTAAAATTATATCGCGAAAGAATATGGACAAAAGTATTGGAAAAAGTTTTCAGTGTTTTTGAATGATTTAGAGATTTTGAAGCTTCCGAAGAAAACACATAGTTTTAGTATTAAGTTAGGAAAGTTGGCAAAAATGACAATTTTTTCGCTTTTAAAGAAGAGATGTGTGCCAGAGATGCGGCGCAGAACATTAAAATATATGAAAATGCTGATGGCGACAAATTTTAAGAAAATGGTAATAGTGATTCTTTTTCAACGTCACAAGATGTTTTATCTGATGTCTAAAGTATTTAAAACTTTGTCTTTCTTCCGTTCTAACTTAACTATTATCAAATCTGTCTCCATCTGTCTGAATCTATTTCTTTCAAATTGTAAAATTCCAAAGTTATAGTTCTATCTGCAAGAATTATTCTTGGTAAAATAAGTTCTTTATACGTTCTCCTTTGTCGAAAGTCAAAATCATCTATCGAAATTGTTTAAAAAATTTAACTAACTTTGATAATCGTTGGATAATTTTTTAGAATTCTTCAATTTGCATTGTAATGAACAACTAGGATGAATTTTGACCTGAATGGGTGAGGTATCAAATTTCCAATATCGAATCAAGATTCCTTCCTCATTCTCTGGTATATGAAATGTGAAATGATATACCAGAACTAATTCTATTGACAAATTGATATGATTTCAGTGATTATTTGCCATTTTTTTTAATAAGTAATGTAATCAATTATGTTTGTAGTGAAAATTCCGAATGATATTTTATTAGTGAGAGAAGTAGTATGACTGTGGAATTTTTATTTTACGAATATTACGAAATGAGTTTGTCACATCATTTTTCACAGACAAATGGAAGAGGTAAAAGTTTGAGGGGTTATAATATAAAACAGAGAGGAGAAAGTTTCGAAATCGATCTCTACGCAGTGAATTCAGTTGTCGGTATCATGAGACCAGGTTGAAATAACTCAAGTCGATGGGGGATGTGTATTTTCCTCGGCAGTAAAGTATAATGTTATTTTTCATGTACAGTGAAAATTCAAAAAGTTTTTCTGGTCTTTGGAGAATATAACAATCATTGGTGTTAGTACATATGTCACAGTAGGTTTCCGCTTCATGAAAAGTGTCTCCGAGGGGTCACATAAGCTTCATATGTTTATTTTATTCATAATAATTTACAATCTTCCATTGTACCCGCACAATCCGTAACTTCATAAACAGCTTTCAAAGTGATTACAAGTGGAAAATTTAAAACTTATATATTCTTTATTCGATTTTCTACATGAACCTTTCTTAGCAGCATTTGGATGTTGAGTTAGGATTAATTTTATGTTTACGAAAACTTTTTCGCTATTTTCTTTGATTGTCAAAAAAAAATCGATTACGATATTGTTAAGAAGCATAGTAAAGATTAATATTGTACAAAATTTTGAAGCATATTTGAAAACTATTTTTGAAGTTATTAAATTTTACAACAATAGATTTTTGTATTAACAAAAGGGAATAATTTAGTGAAATTTATCTATAAATTGATACTTGTTTTCTAATAAATAAAAAAAAGTACTGAATTTCGAATCAAATGCGGACAATCATAAACTTGAAGTAATTCCTCGCGAAAGAGAGTGAGAGAGAGAGAGATGACATTTATGTCTTCCAATTACAAAAGCCAATCTGTGTTTAACGCGTTTACTCTGCCAATAACATTGAGAAAACTGATGAAAGGAATAAAATTTTTATCGCTTAAACGTAATAATATCGTACGTTTTGTATAAAAACAATTTTCTTCGAGCTAAAAACTAATATTTATCATATCAGAGAAAACTGCAAAGGACTTTGGCTTTTTTCTTTAAAAAAAATTGCTTTTCTAATCTTACGGATAAAAGTTGTGTTCTGTCCAAGAACGTCAAACAATGTTTACTATAGAATAAAAAAAAACCAAAGACTACTAATTTTAACAAATCATTGTATATTTTCTGCAATGATAAAATTACAGAAATAGATTAAATAAGAAATAAATAATAATTATTTTTAGGGGTCCACTATTTGGTAAAAAACCATTTGGAAATAAAATATTTTCACAGAATTCGTTAAATATTTTCTTTCCAGTGCAAAAGAAAAATAGGTATTCAACAATTTAAGTGAAATAAACTTTTTCCCTGAGTATATGAAAAAGATTGTGACAGATATTGTTTTACACTCTTCAAGTCGTTTTTATGTGTAAATATCAGAGTAGAAATATAACATGTATCTCGTTTCATGAGATGGTTTAGTTTTTTCCTCTTTTGCAACGTATTTATCTAAGGGAATCGTTGATTTTTCTTTGAAAAATTTGCATCGTCAAATGAACACGCTTTGAATTTAATTAAATTTCATCGTATACCCAACAGCATTTATGTTCGTGTGTATAGTTGTTGTAGATTTAAAATACAAATCCTTATATGTGTACATGTATATATATAGATAGATAGATGAGAGTTCGACAAGTTCGAGTCGATTAAAAGTTTTATACAAAATGCCGATAGTATCACACCTTAACTTTGCCGGAAAACTTTCAATCTGCTCTTTCATTCCGTTAGCTATTTATTATTCATTTTCTTTGATTAATAATTCCGTCAGAATAAACTCTAATTTAAGGATCAGAATTTTATTTTCAACTTCCACATTTATTGGGAATAGAAAAATTTGTTTATTTTTGGATATAAATTGTGATTTTAACGCTTGAATGTATTTTAAGTATTAAAATTTGCACGCCTTGCTTTAACGCTAAATATTTTTTTAATTTAATTTTTACTCTTGTTGTAATATTAAATTTTGTTTGTTTTTCTTTGAGTACTAAATCTTAATTCTTTTCTACATAATACTGAATTTTATTTTAAATTTTGCTATTTAAAACTTTTATCAAGGAAAAAGTAGGAAAGAATGTTTACTGAACAGAGGAATAAAAGAGTTCAAAATCTTTCAAAATGCATTCAGTAATTGTGCCGTATATGCAAAATTGAAAAATATGGAAATTTTCTGCATATATGCATTATTTATGATTCTTAGTTTTGTGTCGAACTTATATATATATATATATAGAAACGATATTTCAATAAAGCCGAAATCAAAAAAAGTCAATTCCTCTACATCATCAAAAGGGAATTTTTAAAAATAAACACAATTTTTTTTTACAAATTAAAGAATCTAATGATATTCTATTTTTTTGTATTCAAATAATTATTGGTGTTTGTATGGAAAATTTTAAATTTTACAACAAAACTTTTTTAACTCAAAAAGTGTAATTTTTGGTAACGATTTCAAACTTTACAGAATATTTGAATAAATATTTTTCTAACATTATTTGCAATGAAAATTTTCAATTTTTTCAAACAAAATTTGTATGCTTCAACCAAAATTTAGTCGTTTTAAACAAAATTTGTAATTTTCAACCAAAGTTTGCTCGTTTTATACAAAAATTGGATTTTTTAACCAAAATTTGATCGTTTCAAACAAAAATTAGATTTTTCAACAAAATTTTGGTCATTTCAAACAAAATTTGGTTGTTTAAAAAAATTTATTTCTAAATGTATTTAAATTAATTTATTGTAGGTAATTTATATATTTTTTTTAAATTTGGAAATACTAATTGAACTAAAAGGGCTCATCACGTTTTTTATATAAATAAATAAAATATTCAATCATTTCCAACAAAAAAAAAAAATTTTTAAGAATAAATCGAGTGCTAACTGTAATTTATACTAAAACCTAATAATAAATTTTTATTCATTTACCGAAATAGAAAATTTTCGAGACGACGATAACGAATTTCCAAGGAAATAATTTAATTATACCGATAAAAAATCTCATTTCTGATTTGATTACATAATTATTCATCTGATTAATAAATGTAATGATAATAAATTAGTTGCGTTTAAGTGAGAATTTTCCCTTTAATTTCCCTTCCCTTATGCTTTTCGTCTTTTACTTTTTCTTTTTTCTTTTCGTCGGAATTTTCTTTGAAAAATCTTAACACTTGTATTTTCTATTATCCATGGGAGCAATTATCATTCGTTTTTCCAATAATTAGTACACTGGTTACAACGTTAATTGCGTTCTGAGTCTGCCACACAGAAATAACATTGTTTTTTTTATTTTTTGCGCACTCGAAAATGAAATAAAAACGTAAATTATGCGAATACTTATTAGATTTCTCGTTGCGCAAAGTAAAAAAACAATTTGTAAAAAAGTCTCGGAAAATTAAATAAAAATTCGAAATTAAAAACAATTTTCGATTTACAAAAAAAAAAGAAAAAAATAGTAATTCTCAAAAAAATTGGGAACTAAATTCTCCAACGGAGTTTAGATTAAAATTTTAATTTGTAATTTTTTATTCAAAGGCGGTGCAAAATGTGATTGTGTTCCGTGTGTAGAAATTTCCCCGGATGTAAATATTCTTACATGGAAAAATTTATTTTATTGAAAATAAATTCTATTCGTGAGAAGTGTTGGTTGCTCCGCCCTTGTTTTGTATTAATTCGGTTGTTGCCATTATTATTTATTATTTAAAAAAATTCTATTCATAAAAAATGTTAGTTGCTCCGCCCAAGACTGTATTAAATTTTTTTTCTTTTTTTTTGTACATTGTTCCATAGAGAACATTATATGTGGCAATAGATGGTAAAAGTAATTTAAAAATCGCGTGTTCATGTTGAATCGTGCAAATTTGTACACGTATACGAAAATGTGAGGAAGATTGGTAACAATAGGAAACAATCAAAGCATTCAAGTGAAAAACGATATTTCCTTAAGAAATGTTTATCATTTTTCTTTGCGTTGGTTTTCGTTTTTTAGTTTCGAAATATTTTAAACCAAGTCTAATTTTATGTCAAATGAAATTTCTTTAATGTGAATTTTAGGTCAAATGAATTTTAAAGCAAATTTAATTTCTCCCAAATAAATTCTCCCTCAAATGAGTTTTATGGCAAATAAATTTTAAGTGAATTAGTATTTTATCAATTAAAAATTAAAATATAATGTCGAGTAAATTTTGTGTCAAATAAATGTTAAATAAATTTTATGTCAAATAAATGTTAAATAAAATTTTATGTCGAATAAGTTTTTCGGAATATTCACGAGCCCCGAATTTAGCGTCGTGACTTAGTGTGAAAAATTATTTTTCAATCATTTTAAATAATAAAAATATCACCGATTCCTGCTAACATTCTAAAACATTTGATTGCATTGCAATTAAAACAAAAATTGTTCGATTTCTTCGATTCCTTGTAAAGAAAAACTTTTTTTGACGCTCAGCGTCGACGCTAATTTCAGAGACCCATTGACCTACTCACAAAATAAATAAAGAGAAAATAATAAACTAAAATAATTTTTTAACGACATCAGTAGTAATTTCAGGAAAAATGTTTCATATAAAATTGAACAGAAACAGAGTAAATCAATTTTTTTTTATTATATCCATATCTTGCATGGCTGTCTGATTTTGGCACGATTCCCATTATGTGTATACAATACATATATATGCATTCAATATGTATCGAAGGGGAAATATTGAATAACGAAAATTCCTTTTATTTGGATAATAGAAAAAACTAAATGAAATTGAGAAAAGTTTGTCGCACGCAATGTAAAAATTAGTGCGAGGCATATGTCGTAGAAAAATCGAAATTGATTAATAACACACCACTGACACTTGTTCAACTAGTTTTACTTGACCAATTATATTTTTCAAAAGTACATATAAAAAAAATTATCTAATTCTTTGAATAAATTGATGTGTAACTTATAATCAGGAACTAAAAATTCACCCGAGGTCACGCAATATCCATTGGATTTTACCTTCAAGTGGGTTGTATGAATGGCTCCAATGGGAAAATTACATCGGGTGTGGTCGACTTTTTATTTTCTAAAATTTCACATTTATGAACAATTTCTTAAAACTTCTTGTTGAATTCAAATAACCCTTTTAAAATCTCCCCCTTCTCCCTCTTTTTTTCTCTATCTTTCTCTCTTTGACTTGAAATTTACTGATTTTCAAATTCACTTATTTAAAAACTAGAATTTGAAACAAGTGAAATTTGGGTAAACTTTATTTTTAAAAAATTGAAATTTGAAAAAATAATTTAAAATTCGGTATCGAATTTTTTAAAAATCTGAAATAAATCAAATTTTTGAAGAATTTTAATAATAAATATAAACATGATTTCTCCCAAAGTTTAATTAACGTAAAAAAGGAAATTATTTATAATTTTAATTTACTTTGTAAGATAATTGAATCTTAAAAAAATATAATAAAACAATTGTAAAAATTAGCTTTTTTAAATTCTTTGAAAATAATTGAATCTCTTAAAAGAACTTTGTATAATTTAAAAAACTATTTAAATATTTAAAGAATCCTAATTAAAAAATATTTAATTAAAATATATAATACTATTTGATTATTTGAAGAATTTTAATTCAAAATTTTGAATATGATTGGTTTCTCAAAACTATTAAAAATAATTCTAAAAATTATTACTGGTATTTTTTTATAAGTATTTGAATTTTCGGAAATATTTAATTGCAAATAGTTGAAATAATTAAATTCAAAGAAATTAAAATCAAAAAATTCTAAGAATTTCTATTTAAAAAAATATTGCAATTTAATTTTTAGAGGCTAATTTTCACTAATTTTCATTTTTCAAATTTACACCTGAAGATTTCTGAATAAAATTTTTAAAAATTCATTTTTAAAAGCAATTGTAAGTGAAATTTGTAAAAATGTAATTTTCAAAAATTGTAATAGAATGCTAAAAAATCAATTATTTACCATTAAATTTTAGGTACAAATTTAATTAGAAAAATTAGATCTATTAAAATTTTTTCAAAATTAATTTTCAAAATTTCTAATTGAAATTCATGAAAAGTTGATTTTTAAAAATTGTAATAGAATCCCAAAAAATCAATTATTTACACTTAAATTTTACGTAAAATTTAGTTAGAAAAATACTTAAATCCATTAAAATTTTTGAGAATTAATTTTCAAAATTTTTAATTTAAAATTCATGAAAAGTTGATTTTTAAAAATTGTAATAGAGTCCTAAAAAATGAATTATTGCGATTAAATTTTACGCACAATTTAATTAGAAAAATATTTAGATCTATTAAAATTTTTGAGAATTATATTCAAAATTTTTAATTTTAAATTCATGAAAAGTTGATTTTTAAAAATTGTAATAGAGTCCTAAAAAATCAATTATTTACACTTAAATTTAGTGGGAAAAATATTTAAATCCATTAAAATTTTTGAGAATTAATTTCCAAATTTTGAATTGAAATTCATCAAAAGTTGATTTTAAACATTTCTATTGGAAATGCTTAATAATTAAATTTTCAAAAATTGTAATAAAGTCTTCGACAAAATCAATTATTTACAATTAAATTTTAGGTACAATTTAATTAGAAAAATTTGATCTATTAACATTTTTTCAGAATTAATTTTCAAAATTTCTAATTGAAATTCATCAAAAGTTGATTTTTAAAAATTGTAATAAAATCTTTGAAAAAAATCAATTATTGTCAGTTAAATTTTACAAAAATTTGAATTATTCAAAAATTATTTCACTATCGGTACATTTTAAAAATTTAATTAACGTAAAGAAATTACTCAAAAATAATTTTTGAAAGATTTGTTTATAGAATTACTTTTAACACAATGAAAATCGAAATAAGTTGAATTTTATACTAAAAATTAGGTCTTTTGTTGCAATATTTGGAAGAAAAATCGAAAAAGTCGAAATTTTTTTGAAAATAAGTCGAAAAATGTAGAATTTTTGGAAAATAAGTCGAAAAAAGTAGAAATTTGGAAAATAGTGGGAAAAAAGTCGCAATATCCAAGGCCTGCCCATGTTCTGAGTATTTACTGAAATTTAATACCAAAAGAGGGGGAGGGGATTTATTTTATGTTTTGTTTAGGGAGAAAACTAATCCACTCAGGTGATTTGTTGCTCCATAGTATAAATTAAGTCCTCCGAGGTTTAGATGAAAGTTACACCTATATTTATTTTTCGTGGACTCACTTAATTTCCGTCAGTGCTATATGACTCCTAATTGAAATGGATATAGAAACTTTGGACTTATTCCAAGGCAGTAAGAACTTGAACATACTATATATAAAAGCAAACTTTTAGTTAATAATATTTTATCGATGGCAATGTAAATAGTTTATTAGTTCATCACCCAAATTTTCAAATATATTGTACTGCGTTTTATTGATTGTCCCATTTTTTCTATTAAGAATCAAGAGAGGCACACGTCTAAAATTAGTAATTTTTTAAAATCAAATCTTCTCGAAAATGATATATTTAAATTATATTATTAAATATACAATACAAAAATATTTATAAACGAAAAAGGGAAATAAGAAATTAAAAAAAATTAATTAGAAAGTAGATCACAAGTGGAAAAATGAATCGTTCAAGTGAAATATTATTTGTATTCTCCATGGGAAATTTTCTTAATTAAAATTTTTGCAATAAAGTCAAACAAAGACAATGTAACCCTTTTAATTGGCAATGTTGAAATGAAGAGATGAAAACTTGATGTTCATTATTGAAAAATTCATGAAAAGAGTGCCAAGTATCAATAAAGAATATATCAACTTTTTTTTCCCACATTCAATGCGATAATAATTTAGATCTCTAGGATGATTAATGTTAAATTTTTTTTCAATTACGACTCGAGTGTAGAAAATTATCAGCAAAGTTATTTAAATACGGTATATAGATGATTTATGTGCAATCTTCAGAAGTCATAAATATTAAAAAATTTATTTCATTTTTATTAATGTTAAATTATTATGCACACTTTAGGAGGAAAAAAATTGTCCCATTTATTAATGAATTATTGGATTTTAATTAATTTCATTTCAACTCTTTCTTTTTAATTAGAATTCAAATTTTATATATACTTATATGAATTTTAGAATTATGTGATTTTAATTAAAAGATGAATCGTTTTTAATATAAACTCCGTATTCAATTTTGTTAATTTTACCACTGGCCAAGGAGATTTTTTTTACTCAATTTTCACATTTTTTCTATAAAATAACATTTTTATGAATGTTTCAAAAACAGGGTTGCCACAAACATTTCGTTTTGCTTTTTCCCTAATTTTTCCTTGACCCTAAAAATTATTCTGATTCACCCTAAAAAATATTAGATACTCAAAAATTTTTTTTATTACATTTATTTACGAATTTACTTAATTGTAAAGTTATCAAAACAAGTGAAATTTCAATTATTCGGAAATTCTTCATATAAATATATACATTAGAAAATAAAAACTTGGAATAATTTTAAAAAATTTCGATAAAGCTTTTTGAAAAAAATTAATTCCAGATAATTTTTAATTTAAATTAAGAAAAAGTAAGATTTTTAAAGATTTTAATTCGAAATATTTACAAAATTCAATTATTTCTAAAAATTGCAGATATGAGTAACTTCTCCAAAATTCAAATATTATCTATAAAACTTTAAATGAAATTAATTTTTAAATAAATTTTTATTAAAAAAATCTACGAGTATTCAATTATTTTGATACAAACGTAGATAATTTTTTAAATAATTGAATGTTTTTTAAAATTGAATTCATAAACATTAATTTTATTAACAAATGTTCGAAAAAAATTTACGCAAATTCAATTTTTAATAATTGATTTTCTATAAAAATGTAATATTTTTTTTGTAAAATAATTGAATATTCGTGTTAAATTAAAAATTTTGGAAAATAATTTCAGTTTTGATATGAGTTATATTAAATTTTTTGAAAATAATTAAATTCATGTGATATGAATATTATTATTTAGAAAAATAATTGAACCCTTAAACAGCAATTTTAAAATTTATGAAAATAATTTAATTACTGCGAAGAATTTAATAGCAAATTTTGAACCATTTGATTTTTTCGAAAAAATTTATGCAAATTCTATTTTAAATAATTGAATTCTTGTGGCGAATATTATTATTTATGAAAATAATTGAATTGTTGTATTGATTTGTAAAGACAATTTAATGTTTACATTTTTTTTTTAGATTTTTTGAAAATAATTGAATTCTTGTTATGAAAGTAATTAAATTTTTCTTTTAAAGTTTCGAAAATAATTGAATTTCTTGTAAGAATTTAAAGATTTTTACTGAAAGAAAAATTAAATTATTCTCTCAATAACGTTTTAAAATTAGAACATTATTTTTTTATAAAATGATATTGAATCTCAAAATGTTCGTAATTTTATAAATATTATTTTTTATTATGAGAATCTAGAGAGTTAACAATTAATACAAATGGATTTAAATTCTCAGTTTATTTAAATTTGCTCTTTATAACCAAATAAGCAAATCATTTTAAGGTTATATTTGTGTTATTTTTAATGGAAACTGATTTTGATTTTTAATTAGACACATAAACATTTAATTGAAAATCAAAATCAAGTTTTATTAATTATTTTAGGTGTAATGAAGATTTAAACATCAGTAATTTACTTTAAGAGTTAATCTCTTTTGGGTATTTTTGATCTAAAAATTACAAACATAAACTAAAATGTTTGCTTCTTAGGTATCTTTCTTCAAAGCACGTCACAACTAAGTTACTATTAGTATCACTATAATTACTATTATTATTCTTGTTATTATTATTCTTGTTATTATTATTATTATTATTATTATTCTTATAATTAATCAATATTGAAAAATGAAATATAAAATTAATGATATCTTTTCTTATGTTCAACAGGTGAAGTAATGGACATACTGGCCCTGATAAATTCAGCCATCAATTTCATTCTTTATTGCGCGATGAGTCGACAATTTCGAATGACCTTCAAACAACTATTCTGCAAAAGAAAACTTTTCGGAAGATGGCTTCCGGTTCCATTGCATGGTGAAAATAATGGAAATACGGGGACCAATCATACAGTGACACAAGTTACTCAAGTCTAGCAAAGGAGAGTTCGACAACCAATATGCTATCCCCTTTAAAGAAATTTCTTTTTTTTCGAGGACCCTAAACACGATCCAATTTTTTTACTCAACAACCCTTCTCTCTCTTTCTCTCTCTCACTCTTTCACTCTCGCGACATATTTATTAACCTTTTGAGAAAAGTCGATATAATCCCTCCAATTAAAGCGTCGTGAAATATAATATAAGAATATATGTATATTTTTTTAAAGTGACCCTTTTTTCATTTCACTATATTACTTTAAAAAAAATTAATGAACGACATTTATTAATTTCTGACAAAAAAAAATTCTAATTAAAATTCGTATTCTTAATTATACAGAAAGAGAAAATTTTTCCTTTTTTTTACGAATGAAACAATGTTTGACTTATCTAAAAAGGTACAACAATAATTTTAAAACACCTTTGACATTTTTTTTTCGAGAACTCTGACTGAAATTAATAATATATTTAATAATTTATTATAAATTATAATAAAATAACACAGACAATATTAAAACTCAAGTATACAATTCAATATAATATCTACATATTTGGTTGGTGAGTTGACGAATTCGATCGCAAGACAAAACACGTACCAATTTCTCTATTGTAAAAAAAATTCTATTCGAAAATAATATTTATATATGTGATTAAATATAAAATCAACTTTGTAATAAATTAAAAGAGAAATTAAATTTAAAAAGCAGATTTCTCCTAACTTGCAAAAACAAGCAAACAATTATAAATAATTGAATTCTTTTTTCGGGAAACAATTCCTGCATAAAAAATTTATATAATAAATTTTTTGCTCAATTCTCATTTAGAATGAAAAACATTAAAACAGAAAGTAAAGACAAAGTATATACGTGTAAAAAATATTGGTACGTATTTATAATTAAAATAAAAGGATTGATAGCAAATGGTTGTCGGACTTTAATGAGTGAAAAAAAATATTTTATTATAGAGTGTTTCTTAAAATAATCTATATTATATAAAATATGCCAAAGAATAATCTCTTTTATAAAAATTAAATATTTAGCAATATTGATTTTTAAATTATAAAAGTATTTTCTATTTTGAAAAAAATTGAACAAAAAATTGTCAATAAAAAATATTTTCTATTCTTGAAAAAATCAATTATATAATTTTCAGGGAAAATTTGAAGAAAGTTGTAAAAAAGGAAAATAGTATGGAAATTTTGAGATTCACTCGTAATTTTTCAGAAAATTCTATCATATGAAAGTTTTAAGTTAATCGCATTCTTTTCATTTAATAACGCAGAGCAGACCAAAAATTTAACAAAATTTGTATACATCGAAAGAGAAAAGTTTTTTTCGTCGAGAGACGAAAATATTTCTACGTTACTATATATGTATATGTATACACACTGTTAAAAGAATATTTCATTTTTAAATTTTTCCTTCTTGAAAATTTTATCACAGTTGGGAATTTTAAATAATTTACCGAGTTATACACAAATATTTATAATATTATATTTTACTAATAACATTATTAATGATTTTACTCATTGTAATATTATTATTAATAATAATAATTTAATAGTAATAATATTAATATTATTATAATATATTATAATAATTTATTAATAATATTAAATATTATTCTAAAAAAAATTTATTTGATTCAAATAAAGAATTATCTCGTACAAATAATTTTTCCAATAAATTCTATTTGAAATTTAAAATATCTAAATTTTATTAACTTAAAATTTGTTTAAAGAATTTTTTTCAAAGATCTAAAGAATTTAATTGGCTTAAATATAAAAATGATTTGATACAAATAAATATTTATTTGATAGTGGACGATAATTCGTTTATTTGAATGAAATAATTTTTTTCAGTCTACGTAAATTAAATATATTCTTTTTAATACTCTATTACTTATGAAAAAATATATTTTTCATACAAAAGATGTATATTTTTCATTCATCATAATATAACACAAAAGAAAAGCTACATTATATTAATAAAAAAATATTTTGTTCTCTTCTGGATTTTTTCGAAATATAAAAATTGTCCAGAAATACTTTATATAGAGTATACTGCTATTTAATTATAAGGAATGTAGGGAGAAAATTCCTGGCTAAAAAAACATTCAAATTATATTTAAAATCTGCTTTTTTAAATTACATTCACAAAGACGGAGAATATTTTAATTCATATTAAAATTTATATTTTCTCCTCTTTACCACCGTAAATTTAGGAATTTTCTTCACACAAATTTAAAAAAAAAATAATAAATTTTTAATATTTTTTACTCTGAAGAAAAAATATTGATCAAAGAAAAGTATAGATATAATTAAATAAATTTTTGCGAATAAATCGACGAAAGTTGTCAATATTTAGAGAGAAAATAGAAATTTCTATTAAAATTAAAGAGATTTCAAAATGTTTTTTTAATGTGTTGTTTTAATTAAACATAAACCTAACGCACCAAAGATTTATTAAATGTACGGAAAACATAATTTTTTTTGAATTTTGAAACTAAATTATTTATAGTAATAAAATTTTTTAAACAAATTGAAAGAAAAATTATAAAATAATATAAATGTATGTAAGGGGTGTATAATATCAGATTGATAATAGGTATAATTATGTTATAATCGACGCTTAAATTGTAGTCTAATCTAATTGAAATTACACCTAATTAAATATATTAAATTACAGAAAATAGTGTTAAAAAAATAAATTAACGGAGATTTGTATATGAAAAGTTTAAAAATAAATTTAAAGAAAAAAGAATAATAGTTGTGTTTTTATAAATGTAAATTTATAATAATGGCGAATAAAAAATTTATTATCAATAAAGTAAAATGAATTGATCGTCCTTTTTTTATTTCACACATTTTTTTTTAAAAATAATCTTTAAATATTTTTAATTTATAAAATTATAAATCTTTTGATTTCGAAATAATGGAAAGAAAAATTTTATTTCAAAAAAATAAAATCAGTTCGAAATGAACAAATTTTGATCGTGGATTATAAAAATTATATATATATATATATTCATAAATTGAGACGTAATACATGCGAGAAATATTGAGGATTTGAAGAAGATTGATATTCAAGAACTTTGTGCAGAGAAAAAGTCGCATTAAAACTTTTTTTTTAAAAGAAGATTTCTCGTGAAACAAATTACCCGTAAAAATGAGAAGTTTACAAATATTTAATTGAAAAAAAGTAAAAAAAAAAGAAAGTAAATAAACAAAGTTGTGTAAGGTATTTTTTTCACGAATTGAGTTTATGAACGTTAGAGAAATATATAACATTAAATAAAATTATGTCTAATTTTTTTTTCTTATAATAGTTTCCGAACCGAGATGTTTCATAAAAGTTATCAATTTTTAAAAAGCTTCTGCTCTCATAGCAGCTTTTAAGTACATAAAGTGGCTTTATACATGCTTGTTCGTTCCATTTTCAACCCTCCGAGATAAAATCTTTCAAGAGGTTGACCTTCTTTTCAAATTATTGTGATTTAAATATGTATTATATTTATATTTTTTTTTATATATTTCTGACATATTCTTATTCAAAAAACGGTAAATTTTTGATTTGTTTCTATTATGATGATAATTATAATAACTAGAATCCCTTCAGTCAAATATTTACTTAACAGAAGTTATTTTTATTAATATTAATATTATTATATTACTTATTAAATATGAATAAAACTATTTTACAAGCAGACATTTTATAAAAGTTTGAAAAAATAATATTTTATATCTTCGGCCTCAGATAGCCCCGAAGGCACAAAAAATCACTTTAGTCGATTAAGAATATACAAAAATAGTCGAAAAAGTCATTTATTTAATTCAACGTTGACACAAAATTTTCTTTTTTGTTTTTCCGTGACCTTTCACTGATTTCTAAACTCAATTATTCAAAACTTTAATAATTTAGTTAAATATTTATATAGCCATATTTTTATCCACTGGAAATAAAAATTTAAAAAACAAATTTACATTTCAAATTTATGTAAAAACCTGAATTAAAAAATTTCTAAAAATAACAACTATAACCCTTTCAAAATTTAATTATTTTCTACAGTTTTTAACTAAACTTGATCCCTAAATCAGAATTGTTTTTTTTAAATTTAGGTAGAAATGTGAATAATTTTTCTACAGACTTAGTTAATATTAGTGAGTAAGAAAAAAATTGTAAACAATAATTATTCTTTATAATTATCTATAACCGTTGAAAATGTAGGATGGTATAGAAAATTTCCACAATTTTTCTTCTGACATACATTTTGACTGTTATTTTAATACTGTTTTTAATTTTTTATCCATTTTGCTTGAAAACAACGAGTTATAAAGAAAAAAAAAATTAATCAACTACTCACTACTGGTATAGTTTCTAATTTTCTTTCATCTCAATACAAATACAACGCTTTTAATAAATTAATCCATGATTAATTAAAACTTGTAAAATGGTTTGAAAAGTAAGAACACTTTTGTAGTTTATAATAATTCAATTTAGATTCCCAAGAATGAAAAGTTTTAATTAAAAGTTTTTGTATATAAAATGAATTTAAAGTTGAAAAAGTTTAAATTTGATGAAAATTTCAATTTTGATAAATCTCTGGTGGCTTTGAGAGCAAACAAATTTTCCAGCTGACGATAAAGATCGGCAAAATACTTCAGGGACTGTATGGAAAAAAATATATACGTAAGACGAAACGTATCATATACATACAGTTTTTAGGAGAATTGACATTCTCGTCCTAGGAGACAACTCGACAATTTCTAGAAATCATAAACTAGATTTGAAGAAGAAGAAGAAGATTCTTTTGTAACAAAAAAAAACAAATCTTTTTCCATAAAATGAAACTTTCTCCTTTATATCTTATTTCATCCAATTTTCAAAATTAGAATACCCTTATTCTTATCCTTTATTTTTTTTAATATACGAGATAGAGTTAAAATTTTTTGTCCTGAAACTTAAATTGTCTTTTTCTCAAATAAAAATCCGAAATATTGTTTCAAGTCAAACATAAGACTTAGATTATTGAAATATTTTTTATGTGCGATGCTGAAAAGATATGAAGAAATTTTTTTCAATTTTGATGAAAAAAAATAATAAAATACCCGAGCAGTTTATCGTCTTTTATAGAAGTCAATATATTGGAAGATGCAAAAATGAAATATATATATAGTGAAAGAAAAGTCATGCGAGTGTTGTGTGTAAAGTATAAGAGAAGAAAAATAGAAAAATCGGCACAAAAGAACCGGATGTCGTATAGTTGTGGAAAAGAAGCAAAAAAAAAAAAATAAAAAAGAGAAGAACGACCCCGAATATTGCAAATCGATCACAAATTCTACAGGAGCAAAGGAATATCAATATTACTGAACTTTTATAAAATCCGTTCAATCCATTTTTTTCTCATACATATTTTTCCATCAAGGAAATTAAAAAATGCATTGTTATCTGAAAGAACGAAACGAACTTAAAAATTCAACTCCAAAGAAAAGTATAATATTTAAAAATGAAAATAGACTTGAAATATTTACAGGAACGAAAAATTTAAATAAGCTGAAAGTCTTCCTTACAAATAACTTTTCCATAAAAAACAAGATTGTAAATTTTCCACAACATCAAAATCAATAGATATATCTTGGTTTTTTAAAATTTAAATACCATCGGAATAAAGAATTTTTATGCAAAGAGATAAAAATATCGAAAATTCCACAACAATAAATTGATGAATGTAGGAAATTTTTTTTTCTGGGACAATAAAATGGTCTTCAGACTTATTTACTAAAAAAAAATGTTCTATGGCATTTATTTACGAATTTCTTACTTTGTGAAATCATTCCAAAAGTCCTAATAAAATTTATTTCTTCCAATTTTTAATATTTCTGTCATCGGTAAATCACTAAAGTTGTAGTAGGGAGTGAGTCATACAAGATTCTGAAGAATACAAAATTTTATTTCAACTTTAAATAGTATTTAACCATATCCGCCATTCAGCAGAAAAATAAATTTTTCTTTAAAAAGTCCTAATCAAATTTATTTCTTCTAATTTTTAATATTTCTGTCACCGGGAAATCACTATAAAGTGATCTTTAAATTAAATTACTTTTAATAATTTTTGAAAAAGTTTTGTGAGAATTTTTAATTTTTTTTTTACAATTCCATTTTATAAAATGTCAATTATTCGGAATTTCTTCAATTAAATATTTATTAACAAATAAAATTTTTTAAAAATAATTTTAAATAAAATTGGAATCAACTTTTAATATTCAATTACTATCTAAAATTTTAACTGAAATTAATTTTTCAAAATATATTTGTATTGGAAAATTCTACTAGCATTCAATTATTTAATTAAATACAAAAATAAAAATATTATTTAATTAATTCAACTCTTTTGACGAAATTTATTGGAATATTTAAGAATAATAATATTTTCCGAATAATTCTTTGCTTTTGAATGTGTAAATTTTACTAATAAATAATAATTTTCACTTATCTATTAGTAAAATTTACTCATTCAATGAATTAAGTGAAAGTAATTTAATTCACAATTAAAACTATATTAAAATTAATGGAATTATTATTCTAGAATTATTTAGAGAAATGTTTGAAAACAATTAAATTCTTTTCAAGAATTTTATTAAAAATTCTAGAAATTATTCAATTCTTCCAAGATTAAAAAAAAATGTAATTTAAATTTTAAATTGTCCTTGAAAATAATGGAATTTTTATTTATATAAATAATTGAAGTCTTTCAAGAAACTTTAATTTAGTATTTGCGAAAAGAATTGAATTGTTTGAAAAAAGTACTTATATAAAGAAATTTTTAAAAATAAATGAATTCTATCTAGAAATTATGTTAAAATTATATTTGAAAATAATTGAATTCCAGTAAAAGAATTTTGTAATTTATAAAAATAATTAAACTCTTTTAAGGATTTCAATTCAAATTTAATACTGGAAATAATTTAATTCGCGTAAGAAATTTTATTGACAAATTTTTAAACAATAAAATTCTTCTGGCGAATTTTATTGCAATTTTTTAATAATCATTGTATTTTTTGAGGAATTGGATTAAAATTGTATTAAAGATAATTTAAAATTCTGCGATGAGTTTCATTATTTATAAAAATAATAGAATTTCTAAGAATATTATTATTTATATGAAAAATAATTAAATCTGATTTGAAAATTTTATAACTTATGAGAATATAGGTAAGTAATGGAAGTATTGCGAAGAAATTTCTAAAAAAATTTGCAAATAATTCAATTTCCTGTAAAATTTTTATAGTTTATGAAAATAATTAAAAATATGCGTAGAATTTTATCAATATTTTTTTATTTTCCTGATAAGTCGTAACAAAGAAAAATTAAAATAATTATAAAAAGATGGCCCCTAATAAATGTTTTTTATCATTACTTCAGAGTATAAATGAAAGACGTCAGCACCTGACAAATATTCTACTTTATCGAGTAGCATAACAAAAGGTTAGGTTAGGACGAGTAGTTTTGTTTTGAGATCAAATCAATCAAGTTTCAAATAATTAATCGCTATTGGTAATAATAAGTAAAAATAAAAAACTACCATTAACACCTCGTCAATTGTTAGTCATTGTTATCTTTTTTTTACAATTACAAAAACAAAAAGTTTCACCTGTTAAGAAAACATATTTCACTTTTTAAAAAAATCTATTCTTTGGAACAACTATTTTTTTGGGAATAATTGTCAAAATACCCTTATATTTAAATGTATCAATCAGTAATTGAAAAAAATTTGCCCCGGGCATTAATAATCAGCGATGTCAAGAATAAATCTATCGATCTTGCTAAATGTAAGTAACCTAACCTAAAATATTCTATTTTTTTTAAACATTACATAAAACAACTTTACTTTTGTTAGAAAAATTCTTGAATTCAAGATTCAACCTATTATGAACCTATTATGGATAAAGATATAAAAATTATAATAAAAAAACTAAAAAAGTTTTTTTTTAAATCAGAAATTGAGATTTAATTTTCTTTTTCATAAACAAAGTGATAGGGGCTGAACCATTATCAAAGGAGGATGGAACGGAATATTATTTATGGAATATTGACAATAAATATTACACCGCACAAGTATTAATTTCGTCGACTCAAAATTCCTTGACAAATATTTCATTCGACGGAGTTGAAGCACTAATTGTCTATCATGAACCAAATGAAGTGAGAACAAAAAAAAATATATTATCCTATAATTATTTGCAGATTTCAAAATGACAATAAATAAATATTCATTTATTTCTAGGAACAAACTTTATGCTATTTAGAGAATTGGAAATCGCTTATGCCATCGCTATCGGATGTGGAAATTCTATTATTTGTTTGTAATTCTACAAAAGACTCGTCTCTTAAAGAAAAATGTAAGACTCTCTTTAAAATTGAAATTTTTTCATTAAATTTAAATCTTGTTAGGGAAATAATTGTAATTTTTTTCTTTTGGTGATTCATTATTTAAGAATGATATTCACTCTGCGAAATTTTTAGTGACAGAATGGTGTATGCAACAAAAATTCGAATTAGTTGAACTGGAACAGGGAGATATGAAAGAAACGGATGATTCTGAATCAGGAAGAAATGCTTATGGAATTGAAAGAATCATTGAAGCTTTGCAAGCACACACATGGACGAATATGATATTAAAAAGTATTGACATGTAAATTTTTACTTTTAAAACCAAAGAATTAGATGAATTTTTTTTTATTAAACTCTGTTCTTTTGAATGTTTTAGATCAAACTTCTGAAACTAAATCAAAAGAAGATGTAAATCGAGTTGGTGAACAAATAGAAAATATTCAATTAGATGCTCAACCGGATATATCAGACAGACTGCGCATGGAGAGTGTTTTTGGTCAGTATATAGTTTTTTGGCAAAAATAATCGTAAATGATTAAATTTCAGTCAATTAATTAGCAATATTTATAAAATATTTATAACACTTTGCATAAAACTTATCACTCGGTTTGCAAAATAATAAAATAATCCTTAACTTAATTTAGAAAAAAGAGTAAACAATCAATTATTAATTAATTTTATAGTGTAAATAATAAAGAATTGTTAACAGATGGAATAATGGACAGTGAAAATGTTGATTTCGGAGAACTTTTTGGACAATTGATGGCAATGAAAGAACACGCCGCTACTTTACCTACAAATCAAAGAAAACTTGCTGCCGAACAATTAGTGACGGCATTTTGGAAAGCAATGGGAGGCGATCCGGCAGAAATAAGCGATTTAGATTGAAAGAGAAAGAAAAGAAGAAAATCTGATTCCTATTTTCTAGAGAAAATTTAATTTTCACCTTTTTATTTACATTTTATATTGTATATTTTGTAATTCTTTAAAACAATTGTTTCAATTTATCAACAAAGAAATGAGAAATTCATTCATTTAATTTATTTTAGATATATGCATAAATATTATAATAATAGTTGAATAAGTAAAGTTACTATAGATCGAAAGAATAAATAATTATGGTTAGGGTAATATTATTAGTGAAGGAAGAACAACATTTAAATATTAGAGTGATATGTTAAATAGCGTATTAATTTATGTAAAAAAGATGAAAAATTATCATTTTAATGTAAAATTTAAATCCTATAATAGAATTAATAAAGAGAATTTCTATTATTTTCTTTTTTTTATTCTTATACCTAAGTTTGTTTAATATTTTTCCTTCAATATGGTAACAAAAAAAATTTAATTTCTTTTTCCCTGATTTACAGACATAATTTTGACTTTGTTTCTTATTCATTGTAAATTGTAACTTCTTCAAAATTATTTTTATCACTTGAATTCAATTATTATTATTTAAAATTATTCTTAACTAAAATTCTTCTTTAAATCAATTATTTTTAATTTAAAAAAAAAATTTTTGAAAATTTTAATTTGAAACCATTTTAAAATTTAATTATTGTAAAATTTTAGCTAAAATTATTTTTCAATTGAATGATTGATTTTGAATTATCATAAAGAATATTATCAACAAGTCTTTTAATAATTAAATTCTGTCGACGAATTATAATACATTGTTTAAGAATTTTTTTCATAAATAGTTAACAATAAATTGTTCTCATAAATATTTAAGAATTATTTTCATGAATAGAATAAAATTCTTTTTATCTATTTCACTATTTTCATTAATAATAAAACTGATTTCAGAATTTCAATTATTTTAAAAACAATTTGAATCGAATTCCTCGAAAAATAATAGAAATTTTGCGATTAATTTTATTATTAATGAAAATAATGGAATTCATAAAAAGAATTTTATTATTCATGAAAATAATTGAATTCTTGTGAAGAAATTTATAAAAAAAAATTTGTAAATAATTGAATTTATGTGAAATTTTTATTATTTATAAAAATAAATAAATACTTGCGTAGAATTTGATTCAAATTTTCAAAAATAATTTAAAGTTTGACAAGGATCTCATAACAAATTGTAAAAAAAAATTAAATTTCTACAATCATTTGTAACTTCTCCAAAATTCATGTTTTAAATATATTTCTAACTAAAAGTCATCTACAAATCTATTATTTTTAATTTAAAAAATTTAACTAATTTTTAATTTAAAAAATTTATCTAATTTTTAATTTTAAAAATTTAACTAATTTCAGAAGAATTTGAATTATTATTTTTCAAAAATCGAAGTTCTTTTATATATCTAATTGAATTTATTCAAAATTGAAATTTTATAAGTACTTAATTCATTATTAATAATTAATAAATAATATCTAATTATTAATAATTAAATAATAATTAGATATTAATAATTACTTATTAAAAATTAAATAATAATTAGGTATTAATTATTAATTATTTGAATATTCGAATCGATCAGCAAAAAATATTTGCTACATAATTTTTAGTAAGCAAATTAATAATTCAGGAATATATTTAATGAATGAGGATAAAATTAATTAAAAATTAATTAATTTTATTAAAACTTTCAGTTAAAAACGATAATTTTCAATTTAAAAAAAATCATTTTAAATTCCAAAAAATAGTCTTCAATTTAAAAAAATAGTTTTCAATTTAAAAAAATAATTTAAATCACACATAGAAAAATTAAACAGTGACAAGCGAACATTTAATTATCAAAAGCCAATCATTCGGAAATAATTGACTTTTGAGAAAAAGAAAATATTTGTTCAAAAAGAATTCATTTAAGCTTGTCACTGAGAAAAACAATAATAACAATAAAATTAAAATAATTACCACTAAATATTACTGGAAAATTTACCTTCATCTGCAGTCTCGATGCTTCCATAATATTCAGATAAAAAATATTCGAATCCAAATTTAAATGTAATAAAAATGACGTTTTTTAGCCGCGGACTGACTCGAAACTTTTTCAAATAATTATTTTCTTATTTATTTTTTCTCCAAATTGTCAATTTTCTCCACAACTTTATTGCTATCTTCTTAGACCCTAAAAAAAGGGAAATAATTAATAACCCAGAAATTAAAAAAAAATATAAATTAAAAAGATAATGAAGAAAGTTCAAATTTTACAAGTAAAATTAGTGAAAATATTTTTCAATTTTCTGATAACAATTAAATTAAAAAATTAAACACAGCGACAAAAAAGAGAAAAATACACTTTTTGATGAATTTAAACGAATTTTATAAAATTGTAACCAATTTTTACTATTTTCACAATAATATTCTTTGGTTTTCAATCTGACAATTAAGACAATTGACAATTAAAGAAAAACTGCAGTAAATATTTTGAAGAAAATATAATTATATCAAACTAGAGGAAAAATGACATTTAACAATTTCAATTATGGAAAAAAACTGGAATATTTTAACTCACCATATATTATTAGGTATTAATAATTAATTATTTGAATATTCGAATCGATCAGCAAAAAATATTTGCTACATAATTTTTAGTAAGCAAATTAATAATTCAGAAATATATTTAATGAAAGAGGATAAAATTAATTAAAAATTAATTAATTTTATTAAAACTTTCAGTTAAAAACGATAATTTTCAATTTAAAAAAAATCATTTTCAAATTAAAAAAATAGTTTTCAATTTAAAAAAATAATTTAAATCACACATAGGAAAATTAAACAGTGACAAGCGAACATTTTATTATCAAAAGCCAATCATTCGGAAATAATTGACTTTTGAGAAAAAGAAAATATTTGTTCAAAAAGAATTCATTTAAGCTTGTCACTGAGAAAAACAACAATAAAATTAAAATGATTACCACTAAATATTACTGCAAAATTTACCTTTATCTGCAGTCTCGATGCTTCCATAATATTCGGATAAAAATATTCGAATCAAAATTTAAAAGTAATAAAAATGACGTATTTAAGCCGCCGACTGACTCGAAACTTTTTCAAATAATTATTTTCTTATTTATTTTTTCTCCAAATTGTCAATTTTCTCCACAACTTTATTGCTATCTTCTTAGACCCTAAAAAAAGGGAAATAATTAATAACCCAGAAATTGAAAAAAATATAAATTAAAAAGATAATGAAGAAAGTTCAAAATTTACAAGTAAAATTAGTGAAAATATTTTTCAATTTTCTGATAACAATTAAATTAAAAAATTAAACACAGCGACAAAAAAGAGAAAAATACACTTTTTGATGAATTTAAACGAATTTTATAAAATTGTAACCAATTTTTACTATTTTCACAATAATATTCTTTCGTTTTCAATCTGACAATTAAGACAATTGACAATTAAGAAAAACTGCAGTTATTTTGAAGAAAATATAATTATATCAAACTAGAGGAAAAATTACATTTAACAATTTCATTTATAGAAAAAAAACTGGAATATTTTAACTCACCATATATTTGAAGCCTTTTTAGTTCGAAGATATACTTTTACGTTCAACTAGAGTTGCAATTAGCAAGAGTGAAATCTGGAAAAAAACAATAAATTCACCTCTTAATTCCTCACGTCTATCACTGTTGGCATGTCAAGGTCACCTTGAAAAATGGCGACAATGGCAAACAATTTTTTTTTTCAACAAAAATTTTTGATAAATTTGACGAGAACTCTATGAAAATACCCACAACTTTCTTGTTGTCAGCCCGTTATTATTCGAAATATTGCAAAAATATTCACTCCAAA
The DNA here is from genome assembly GCA_032872475.1 of Leptopilina myrica (nomen nudum). Lineage (NCBI taxonomy): Eukaryota > Metazoa > Arthropoda > Insecta > Hymenoptera > Figitidae > Leptopilina > Leptopilina myrica (nomen nudum). The sequence continues at coordinate 36,479,645 of CM065461.1, forward strand.
CGATAAATTTATCACAATTTCCCTAAAAATTTGTTTTATCCCCCGCCATGTGATTCTTCCACAATTGTCACATTTTTCTCGATTTACAATCACTATTCACAAAAGATTTAATATATTCACAAAAGTTCGTCGACTTGAGAAATTGTTTAAATAAAAAGATTTCTAAACAATATGAAAACGAACCTGTTATTAACCAGAGAAACTTGAAGAAATGTAAGCTTGTGAAATTCTTGAAGAAACTTTAACAATGCAAATCCTGAGTAACGGTCGCAAGGCAGCGGGAGAATGTTAAAACGGAAGTCGGCTCTGATTGGCTAACACTGAAATAGCGGAATTTGAATTTAAAAGTTATTGTATGTATTAAATAAAATTACATTTTAATACTGTTAATATCGTGTAAACATATTATGCAGAGTGGAAATATGACACTATTGTATTTATTTATTAGTGGAGAATATGTATTTTCTTCTTCAAAACGTTTTGAAATCAAAAAGAAAATTATTTGTGTACAGAGTTACGGAAGTTGCGCCCATGAACAATTCTACTTGTGGCTATGTTCACAAGTAACTGGTTAAAGCTGGGTCCAAAGTGTTTTTTTTATTTCCTTCATTATTGAACGTAATATTAGACTAGAACAATAAAAACGTAACGTTTCATGGTAATTTAATGTTGTGTTTGACATAAGCATGTAAAATGTATCTATTGTGGGATTATTTTTAGTTTTATCGTTTTCTTGTGTTAGGGTTCGATCACAGTTCTGCAAATTATGGTAAGCGCACACCAGCAAGAGAGGCGGAAAATTCAAATGTGAATTCATTGACTCGCTTACACATGTACGTTGCCATGGCAACTTGCAATCTATATGAAGAGACAGATGAGCTGTGATCACTCCCTTATGATTTTCAATGTACTTGGGCCTAAACAAAGATCCGATTTGGGAAAAATCACTCTTGCATGGCCGATTGCTATTGTATCAACGTGCAGTGCTGGGGTGTGATTTTGAGTAGCAGTAGGCGACGAAGGTAGATCGTCAGGAAGGTTAAAGGACGAAGGGATAAAAAAGTTGTGCGCGATAGTGGAGCGGTGGGACGGGTTATCAGTGCAGTAATAGCAGCCGGGTGAAAACAATCGAGATAGATAATTAATACGGCTCTCGTAAAGTCCGATGTCTAGTGCTGAGGTGGTGGAGAGCTCCGTTGATCCCCCAGCCAAGAAACGACGCGTTGCTGCCACCACGGCAGAAGGAGCCGGTGACATCGCGTCAATTGTAGACATGGCGAAAAATGGTTCAACTTCTCGGCAACAAGCCGATATTGACGAGGGATTATATTCAAGGCAGCTCTATGTCCTAGGACACGACGCCATGCGTCGTATGGCATCGTCCGATGTCCTTATCTCGGGCCTTGGTGGTCTTGGTGTGGAAATTGCCAAGAACGTCATCCTCGGCGGTGTTAAATCCGTCACACTTCATGACAATGCTGTCTGTCAAATTGCTGACCTTGGGTCACAATTTTACTTAACCGAGGAGGATATTGGTAAGAAATTTATTTTTATTCTTTATTATTATTTTCTTTTTGTTTTCTTTTCATCTCCCTACGTCAGGCCCCTGAATGTCTTCTATTTGTTCTACATTTTCCAATTTTCCCCATCAATGACTTTCGCAATTTCTCCATTTTGTTGATTAAATTTTCATATACACGGAATTTTGTTAAATATTCGCCTCGGCCTTTCTTGCGACTGATTTTTGTTTATTTCAATAAAATACGTAATAATTTAAAATATCTTTTGCACACCTAACCTTTATTTGCTCCGTTTTATAATAATTTGTTTCAATCTAAATCGTATTTCAGACAAAGGAATCGATTATAAAAATTCATACTTTTTAAAATTGTTTTTTTCATTGTATCGCGAAAGTTCTTTCTATTTTTATTTTACTTCTATTTTTTTCGCATTTTACAACCATGTTTTAAAAAAATACATATTTGCAAAAAAAAATCAATTTTTGATTTTCTCTTTCTCAATTCACTCGTTAAAATTTAACTTACAGAAAGTAAATTATGGATTTTTCATTTGCTAAAGTAATGTTTGGAAATGGTTGACCCATAACATTTTTTTACCAATAACAAAGAGAATTTTTATCTTCATTGTTTTTGTCTTGCTTTTTTCTTTCTATTTCCGTAGTTTCAAGGACTTGTTTAATTCTATTATATCGACAAAAAGAAAATGTATTTTAGAAAAATTCTTTTTTCAAAAATAATTGAACATTTTTTTCAGAAATCATGTAGACGAAAATATTTTCATGAAAAATAGATACGAAACGAGAAAATATTAATTAAAGTAAAAAAATTTCATTTTTTACTATTGAAGATTATTTAAAATAGTTGAATAAATTATAATTATAAATAAAACATGTTTATAAAGAAGTAAAATTAATCTGTTTGAAGTAAATGAAAACATAAATGTATAAAATAATTTTCAAGTATTTTGAATGAGGGAAATTTGAATGAATATTTTGAAAGAAAAAATAAATAATTAGGCTTTTCTCTTATTTTAAAAAAGAACAAAAAAAAAATGTTTTCCAATTCAGAATGATAAGAAAGTGCTGAATGATTCATTCGTCAAGGTTGCTTATACAATAAATTTATAAGGTGCACGTAATTTCCTATCTGTTAATAAATTATTATAATTTTTATAATCATCTTAAATTAACAATGGAAAATATTAATTATTAAGTGTCAAAATATTTTCCTTTTATTTATTTTATTATTCAAATCTCTTTTTCCAGTTTATGTTTAAACAATTTCTTTTTAAACGCGAATTTTCAAACAAACACAAAAATTATTCTCTCTTTAGTTTAGGGAAAATTCAGTTTTAGAGAAATTTTTTTTTAATCTTTCTTATGTTATAAATAATAAATTTAGAAGAAAATTCTGTAAAATGAGATTCATTTTTTTGGGAATTAAAAATATTTTCCTTGAATTTTTAATTATTCGAATCTTTTATTCCAGTTTATGTTTAAACAATTTCTAATTAACTGATAATTTTCAAACAAACACAAAATAAATTATATTAACTCCTTAGTTTAGAGAAAATATAATTTAACAGAAAAATTTGTTTCTTCAAAAAATTCTTTAATATTTAAACAAAAAATATTTTTTTAGAAAATTTAAATATTTTCCCCAAATTTTTAATTACTCGAATCTTCTTTTTTAGTTTGTTTATACAATTTCTTCTTAATTAAAAATAAACTTTTATTTTTTTGGATCCAAATTATTCAATATTTAAAAAAAACTATAATTACAAATATAATAAACGAAAAATCACAATTTTAATTGTATTGCGGAAAAACATTCAAATTTAATTGATTTTTACATAGAATTTTTTAATCTCCGTAAAAATGAAGTAAAATAAATTTCAATTTATGGAAAATATAGTAATAATAGTATTATTATTAAATTTGTAAGAAAATTTTGTAAAATGAAAATATTTTCCTGATATTTTTAATTATTCGAATCTTTTTTTTAAGTTTGATTAAATAATTTCTTCTTAATTATAAAGATATTTTTTTTCTGTAAAACATTATTTAATATTCAAATGAAAATTATAATTGTAAATATAATTAAAGAAATATCATTATTATTTGGGGGAAAACCATTTAAATTTAATAAATTTTGAATTAAAATTTATGAATTTTTGTTACAATATCGTAAAATAAAATTTATTTCATGGAAAATCAAAATTATTCTCCTCGTATTTTTAATTATTCATTTTTTCCAGTTTATGTAAATTTTATTTTATAAATTTTAGATTTCATTTCAAACCGTTCCATCGACGAAAAACAATCGTAAGGAGAGACAGATTTTCTAATCATTTTTATTATATAAAACTTTAATTGTTTATAATATATTATATATACTGATTTAAAAGAGAATTTCATGAGCTTTCTATTGCTATTTTTATTATTTTAAATTTCTGCCAATTTCGTAGAGAAATTGAAAAAAAATCTGTTTGAAATGTTAAACTCTTAATATCTCCTTGCGATTGTTTTTTTTGGAACGGTTTGAAATGAAATGCCTCTTAAATAGAAAATTCTATTAAATGAAAATTATGTAAAATAAATAAATTGATAATCAGTACTTTTAAATTAAATTTTAAACTAATGATTATGAATTTATTATCCCTGATTTTTACAAATTTGAAAAGTTCTGTATAGTTTAAAAAATGGATTTTTTTTACCAAATATATAATCATATTTTTTTTACATTTTCTTTTATTTATTTTTTCAATTGCAATAAAATTTTGTTTATTTTTAGGAAAAAATCGCGCCGAAGCTTGCTGTGGACGTCTCGCTGAATTAAATAATTATGTACCAACACGACATCACGATGGAACATTGTCCGAGAGTTTTATCAAGAAATTCAAGGTAATTGTCCTCACTGAAACAACATTAAAGGAACAATTGCGCATTGCCGAAATAACACACGCCAATGGAATTGCACTTGTTATTGGTGAAAGTCGTGGACTATATTCCCAAGTGTTTTGTGATTTTGGCGAGAAATTCACTGTGGTTGATACAAATGGTGAACAACCAGTGAGCGCAATGATTGCAAGTATTTCACGCGATACCGAAGGTGTTGTCACGTGTTTAGATGATACTCGTCACGGTATGGAGGACGGGGACTATGTGACATTCTCGGAAATTCAAGGAATGATCGAATTAAATGGTTGCGAACCGAAGAAAATTAAAGTACTCGGTCCTTATACATTTAGTATTGGCGATACAAGTAAATTCACTGAATATCATCAAGGTGGAATTGTGACGCAGGTGAAAATGCCAAAAACATTGAATTTCTTGCCATTAAATGAGGCGTTGAAGAAGCCGGAATTTATTATCACTGATTTTGCAAAATTCGATCATCCAGATCAAGCGCATCTTGCCTTTCAGGCATTGCATCGTTTCATTGAGAGTAAGGGACAAGCGCCGAGGCCATGGAACGAGGACGATGCTCAAGAATTTGTCAACTTTGTTCAAGTGGTGAAGGACGAATTTCAATCCGAAGTGGAATTGAATAAGGAATTTTTAACAACATTCGCTAAAATTTGCGCTGGTAATTTAAATCCAATAAATGCGACTATTGGCGGTATTGTTGCACAGGAGGTAATGAAGGCTTGCTCCGGAAAATTCCATCCAATCTACCAGTGGTTGTACTTTGACGCTATTGAATGTCTCCCTGAGGATAGAAGTGAACTAACGGAAGAGGATTGTTCACCAATTGGTAGTCGTTACGATTCACAGACTGCTGTATTCGGTCGCAAGTTCCAAGAAAAAATTGCAAACTTGAAATATTTTGTCGTTGGCGCCGGTGCTATTGGTTGCGAACTCCTGAAGAATTTCGCAATGATGGGTCTGGCAACTGACGGTGGTTGCATCACCGTCACCGATATGGATTTCATCGAAAAATCAAATCTGAATCGTCAATTTCTATTCAGACCGCAAGACGTTCAAAAGTCAAAGTCATCAACAGCGGCCCGTGTTATCAAGACAATGAATCCGGACGTGAATATTGTTGCCCATGAAAATAGGGTTTGCATTGAAACGGAGAAAATTTATAACGATGAATTTTTCGCTGCACTCGATGGCGTTGCCAATGCATTGGACAATGTTGACGCGAGAATTTACATGGATCGTCGTTGTGTTTACTATCGAAAGCCATTACTCGAATCGGGCACACTGGGAACAAAGGGCAATACACAAGTTGTCGTTCCATTTCTCACTGAATCCTACAGTTCATCACAGGATCCACCCGAGAAGAGTATTCCAATTTGTACTCTGAAAAATTTCCCCAATGCAATTGAACATACTTTACAATGGGCGAGGGACAATTTTGAGGGTCTTTTCCGTCAGGCGGCTGAGAATGCATCGCAATATGTTTCTGATTCGCAATTCATTGAGAGAACACTGAAATTACCGGGTGTACAACCATTGGAGGTACTTGAGTCTGTGAAGGTTGCATTAATTGATGAGAGGCCTAAGAATTTCCAGGATTGCGTTGCTTGGGCACGTTGCCATTGGCAGGAGCAATATAATAATCAAATTAGACAACTACTTTTTAATTTTCCACCTGATCAGGTGACATCGAGTGGACAACCATTTTGGTCGGGGCCAAAACGTTGTCCTGAGCCGCTTATATTCGATGTCAATAATCCGTTGCATTTAGATTATATTATCGCTGGTGCGAATTTAAAGGCAGCTGTCTATGGTCTACCGGCTAATCGGAATCGTGAGGAAATTATTCAAATGATTGGCAATGTTCATGTTCCTGAATTCACACCGAAATCTGGTGTTAAAATTGCTGAAACTGATTCTCAGGTAATACTATTCGTTATTTTGGTTGAATTTTAATCATTTTTTTTAAAATTTAATTCGTAACGGTGTTGCCACAGATCGGGAAAATTTCAGGTAAAGTCAGGATATTTTACCAAAGCTATACTGAAGGAATATGGAAAGCTACTGGAATTTCTATTAATAAGAAATCTCTAAATTTTGTTGTCCATCAGTCTTTAATGGACAAATTTATGATTTTTTTTCTACTAATTTTCTAGTCTTTACAAATAATTGAAAAGATTTAATTTAATTTTCAATTCTTTCAAATTTTTAACAATAATTCAACTCTACAGATTTTAAATTGAATTTATTTTAAATAATTTATTTCTTGAAAAACTATCAAAAATGATTTACTTATCATTATGCGGAAATTTTTTTTTCACACAAATTTAAAAAAAAATTGAATTTCGATAAAGTTGAACTTTCAATTTTTGTAAATAATATAAATAAATAGCAAACGTTTTTGTAAACTACGAAATTTTCTATTTTTTAGTATTAACTTCAATTTTTGAATAATTTAAGATTCAAAATCTGAAAAAAATCATTTTTAATAAAATTGTTAAAAAGAATTCAATTTTTTAAAATACAGTTTGAATAACATTTCTGGAAAAAATTAAATTATTTTCAATACAATTTTTAATAAAATTCTGTAGAAGAATTGAATTATTTTCTACACAATTTAAATTAAATTCGTCAAAAAAATTTTCAAGAATTCAATTATTTTTGTATATTAATACAATTAATAATTATTATAAAACTCTAATTACTTTTTTTTAATTCGTATTGAACATGAAATTAAGAAAAATAAAATTCTATAAAACCGTATTTTGCATTAATTTTAATTAGTTTTTCTACAATAATTTATAATTAACTATTTTTGTATTTTAGTATGTTTAATGATTATTTCTAATATTATTAATGTAGATTGAACTTTAAATTGAATTTGGCGAAAAGTTGAATTTTAAAAATTAAATTAAAAATTACTGAAAGTTTTTTTTTACATTTTCATTTTAAAATTAATAATAATAATAATAATAAAATTCTAATTAATCTTTTTAACTCGTATAGAACAAGAAATTAAGACAAATAAAGTTCTATTTTTTTAGAAAATAAAATTTCAAAAAACCGTTTTTTGCAATAATTTTAATTAGTTTTTCTACAATAATTTATAATTAACTATTTTAATATTTTAGAATGTTTATTTAAGATTACTAATATTATTAATGTAGAATGAACTTCAAACTGAATTTTGGAGAAAAGTTGAATTTTAAAAACATAATTAAAAATTTCGGAAAAAGTTTTTTTTAACATTTTCATTGGAATTTTTTTTTTTTTTTGAAATTTGTTAAATTTTTGCATAAAAATTTAATTAAAAAATGTTCATATTATTGAAATTTCATTAACTTAAGTGGATTTGAAAAATATTTGAGGTGAACTTTTCTTTGGTTAACTTAATAATTGAATTCATAAGGAACTTTTTCAATTTTGAAAATTAATGGAATTAGAGAAGGATTTTATTAAAAAATTCTAGAAATTAATTAAATTGAAATCTTGAAAATATTTTTGGATAAATTACAGTAGCAATTCTTATAAATTTTTTAATTTTAAAGGATTTTAAATTAAAATTATTTTTCAATCTTAATTCCTGTGGAAAATTAATAATGATTAAATATTTATTTTTTAAAATATTATTTTTGTATTTTCATTATTTTTAGAGCAAACTAAAATCTTCTTTATGGTCAGGGAAAAAGTCAAAGATCTCAGGAAAAAAAAATTTTTTGGTGGCAACCCCGTTTATGTAAATGTTTCTCTAAAAACTGAAAGGACAAATAATCTTTGAAGTTTACAGAGAAGAATTTACACTAATAATTTATTCAGTAATTTACTGTTTCAATATGTTTGTTTTAATTGTTTAAATAGTTTAAAAATAAATTGTTTTTATTTGGAAATAAAGCATTGTCCTTTTTTATGGTTCAGGTTTCAAATGGAAGTGGAAATATAGATCACGAACGATTGACACAATTACAAGACGAATTGCCGAAAGCAAATGAATTGAGTGGCTTGGTGATTATCCCCCAGGAATTTGAAAAAGATGACGACACAAATTTCCATATTGATTTCATTGTTGCCGCATCAAATTTACGAGCGACTAATTATAAAATAACACCGGCCGATCGTCACAAGAGTAAATTGATTGCTGGTAAAATAATACCAGCAATTGCGACAACAACATCGGTTGTTGCTGGCTTAGTTTGTTTGGAGTTGATTAAATTAACCCGCGGCGTTAAGGATATATCAATTTATAAAAATGGTTTCGTCAATCTTGCATTACCATTCTTTGGCTTTTCAGAGCCAATAAATGCGCCGAAATTGAAATATTACGAGACCGAGTGGACACTTTGGGATAGATTCGAAGTGACTGGCGAATTAAGTCTCAAAGAATTTCTCGATTATTTCAAAAATAATCATAATTTAGAGGTGACAATGCTCTCGCAGGGTGTTTGTATGTTGTATTCATTTTTCATGCCTAAAGCAAAATGCGTTGAGCGCATGTGCTTGCCAATGTCAGAGGTTGTGAAACGTGTCTCGAAGAAAAAACTCGAGCCCCACGTACACGCATTGGTATTTGAACTTTGCTGCAATGACGATTGTGGCAATGACGTCGAAGTACCATACGTTCGCTACACTTTACCCTGATCTTTAAAGTGTCCGCTACTCATTTAAGAAAATAAAAATTATAATTAAATAATAAAATAATAATATTATTAATAATTACTTAACACAATTCATCGTAATCATTTCTGTCAAAATTCTATTTTGCCGTACAATGCAAATATCAATATTTTTGAAAAAAATCACTTTTCAACAAAATGCGGAAAGATTGTTTTTAAATACTTTGCGAAAACAAATGCAAAAATATTCGATAAATTTTTAACTAAACGAAATTAAACGGTAAAAAAATTCAACTTTCATTGTTTAGATTTATTTTTATAGTTAATCTTTTTCGAATAGTTAAAATTATCAATTGTCAACGTTTATTTTAGCACAAGTTCAAATATGATTTTCTCCAAAAATATCGATTCGTTCTTCATCTCTCAAATCAGATTTAATTAAAAGAAAAACCTTAGGTAAACATTTCACCATCTTTTTTGTATGTTTTCGCGTTTATTTTTTTTTTGTCATTCTGCTTTTCACGACATTTAGTGCTCAATATTATTAAAAAAAAAATAGTTGAAAAAAACAAATTTTTTGTCTACGAAAAATTGTAATTTTCCGAAAACATTAATTTTAATGTGTGATTTAAAAGAGCGAAAAAATAATGCAACTTACAAAAAATAAAAGAAAATCTGCGAAGAAATTAGAAAATAATAATTTTTTTCTGATTTCGGTTCTAATAGAGTGAAGTGTAAATTAAAAAAAAAACAAAATAATTGTGAAAGTTAGTCAAAATACGGATAGCACTTTGAAAAATAATATAGAAGCAATTAATATCTTTAGCAATTATTATTATTATTATATTATTATTATAAAAATGAAAAACACGAATATCAAATAGATTTGCCACCAGCTGCTTGCTTGAAGGGGAGAAAAAGAGAGTGAGAAAGAATAAAAAAAAAAAAAAATGCCGAACACACCGAACTTATCATTTTAAATATTAAATCCGTAAAAAATTATTTGTTGTGTTATGTTGAAAAAAATTGTATTTTCCCCGAGTTTTCGTGTTTTCTTTTTTTTTTTGAGTGTATACCCATCTTCTTCGTATTTTTTTCCCTTCTTCTTTTCTTTTCGGGCACCGATAAAATTATTATACTTGAAACAATTGTGTGATAATGCATTTAAATTTGTAAAAAAAAACCAAAAAAAAATACTGAAGAAGCTTTTTTAACGAAAAAAATAAATTTAAAAACCGTCATTATAGAAAAATTAAAATAAAAAAGGGATATTTTATTAATTGTAAACACTATTGCGAACAATTATTGTAGTAAATAAAACTAGATGTGTTTGGATTTTTGAAATTTACGAAATAAATAACGAATAATAAACAAATTATCTTTTAAACTTTTTTTCTTATCTTTTGTGCATTTTAAAATTTTACCGCCTTTTTGCTCTAGTTAAATATAATTTATAATTTTTACAAAATTAATTTATTCTTTTGTTTTATTGGTTTTATTTAATTCATTTAATTTTAATTGTAAATGTTGAATATGACGGACTAAAATCGAAACAAATTTTTTTTTAAAAGTAAATTGTTTTTGTTTTGACTCACTATGTTATTTGGTGGGAAAAAGTTAATGCGACAATTATTTTAAGGTTAGAAATCGCGCGAAAATGGCGCAGCGAACAATAACGTGAGTATCTATCAGTTGTAATAATTACATTTTTCATATTGAAAATAATAGATAAACACTTGTTATGTTACTGTGACAATGAATTGAACAATAGCTTACCAAGAATTGATTTTATTGATGTTTGTATTTCCCTTTCTTAGCTCGTTTTTCGCCAAGTGTACGCCCAAGAATGATACAAACGAAACATCAAAATCACCAGAAGCAAGGTATGTTTTACCTTAAAAACACGTTTTTTTCATTAATAAAATTAAATTATAATTAAATATGCTTAAATTATCAATAAAATATTTAAGCTTGAGATCATATTTATTGCACTCTGAGCGCAAAATTAATTTATTACCAGTGTATTCGTCTCCTATTGTAAACAACATTTTTAATTACCTGCATATTAATAACAGTTCTGCGAAGAAGAAAAATGATATCGAGACTCCAAATGGAAAAAGAAAACGTAATGATGATACTTTGAGCGATAATCCTTCGACAGAGTGAGTTTTCTTTATTACTTTCATTTTTGTAGTGACATAACCTCAAAATGCTAAAAGCTTTCGCTCCTTTTCATATTATTATTTTGTTTTTATTATATTATGTACAATATTTATAGTTAAAATTTTATTATTTTCGTATTTCATTTAAACCAAAAAGAATGAAAGAAAATTAAGAGAGTAAATATCTTTCTTTCAAGTTCTCCACCGGCGAAAAAATTGGATGGCAGTTTCACGGAGAAAAAGTCAAAATCCTCACCGTCTCCGAGTGCTGGTCGAAATAAAAAATCAGGTAAAAAGAAAACAATCTCTTTATTTAAAAAAATGTTTTGCATTACTATTTAAATTATTTAAATAGAAACAATTGAATTACTCCAAAAAAGTGTCTTGATTTTTTTAACGAAAAATATTTATTGAAATAATTTAAGGCAAAAAGGAAAAGTCTTTAGCTTCGAATGCGTCGAAAGAAGCCGAAAAGAGAAAGAAAACGCCAAAGTCAGAGACTAAGAAGGAGAAAAAATTGAAAAAAGAGCCGGAGAAGGAAAATGAATTGTCACTCAAAAGTCCTGAAAATGGAAAATCGGAGCATAAGAAAACACCTAAAATTATGCTCGCCATTAATGGGAAAGAGAAAAAGGAGAAAAGTGGTAAAAAATTGAAAAGAATTATTATTGCCTCTGATTCGAGTGACGATGAAGGTCATCTACCAGTAAGTAGAAACAATTTTCTAAAGTAAATTAATAAAAATTAATAATAAAACGAAAACAAATTAAAATAAACAGAGTATGTATTTCATTTTGAATCATCAAGCAATCTTTGTTTCTTCACAAAATTAACTTTTCAAAGTTAATATTAAAATTCAACTAAATTTTTACAAATATTAAGCAAATAGAAAATTAAAAATAAAATAGTAAAGTAAAGTAAAATTGTAAAGCGAATATTGCTTTAAGAAATACAGAAACTTGAAAATAAATATTTATTCCTGTTAAATTGAACTAATTTTGTTGATTTATTAAAAATAGTTGCCAGAAAGTCCAGTGAAGGAGAAAAAAGAATTGAAATTTGATGATGACGACGAAAAAATGGAAGACGAAAAATCTGAAACAACTAAGGATAAAGAATTGAAAACGGACGAAGAGAAAATTTCGGAAAAATCAGATAATGATGATGAAATGAAAAATGATAATGACGATGATAAATCCAGTGGAAAAGAGGAGAAAGAAGAAAATTCTGAAACTGAGGAGAATAAGAAAGAAATTTCTGAAAGTGATGAAAATAAAGAAGATTCATTTGTTGAAATTGATAGATCATTGAATGATTCAAAGAAGGAGGAACTTGATGAATCAAGCTCGGCAGATAAATCAGAAACCGAGGAAAAACCAAAAACAATTCACAGTTTCTTTGGTGAGTCTTATTTTTTCCAGCGATCGAAGATTGATTTACAGTAATAAATATTAATTAATTCAGACCTTAAAAGTTATGGCTTTTCGAAATCTTTCAACTATTCTCAGTAAATGTCACTTTTTTGAGTTATTTAAAAAAAAAATTGCGAATTTTTCGACTTTTCTTCCAAATATTGCAACAAAATACCACATTTTGGTTTAAAATGCAAATAATATCGATTTTTACATAGTATAAAAAATTACTATAGACGAATCTTTCAAAAATTATTTTGGAATAATAATAATTTTTCTGTTTTTGAAAAATAGAATGAAAAAATTTTGTAAAATTTAATTAAAAATGATTTTTCTCAAATATTTTATTACAATTTATGAAAATCAGCTTTTTATGGATTCCAATTGCTCAATTTTGGAAAGAATGGAATTCTCAAAATTTTTAATTAAAACTCTTCAAGTTTTATTTTAAAAACGAAAATTAGCTTTTCGAAATTATATTCAAATGTTTTTGAAAAGAAATAATTCTTAGAAATTTTGCATTCAAATTTTTTAATATTCAATTACTTTCAGTATCTTTAATTAGATATTTCCAAAAATTAAAATGCATACAAAAATAATATTAAAATTTTTTACAAATTAACAAACGTCTATTTTCGACTTTTTTTGTATTTTTAATCGACTAAAAAATTTTTTTTTGAAGCCTTAATCTGCAATAAATGTTAATTTAACATTATTTTTAAATTAATTTAATTATTTTCCACTAGCTCCAAGATCAAAAAAGAGTCCTGAGGCAAAATCGAAGAAAAAGGATAAAAGTGAGAAAAATAAGAAAGGAAAAGGTAAGAAAGGTAAAAAGGAAGAAGAGAAAAATGTTAAAGAAGAAGAAAAGGACGAAGAAACGGGAAGTAGTGAGAAAAAAGAGACTTCGACTCATGATTATAATCCCAGTAAATCTTCCTATCATCCAATTCTCGATGCTTGCTGGCGACACGAGGAAAAGTAAATAAATCTTCTTTATTCAATATTTAATTATCACTGTAATTGAACTTAATTTTTCTAAATTATTCTAAATTAATTATTAATTAATATTTTTGTTAACTTTCAGGGTGCCTTATATTGCTTTAACGCGAACTTTAGAACTCATTGAAGAAACAAGTGGACGTTTAAAAATTGTTGAAATACTCTCAAATTATTTTCGTTCTGTAATTGTCCTTAGTCCGAATGATCTCATTGCCAGCGTCTATCTTTGTTTAAATCAAGTTGCACCTGCCTATGAAGGTAAATTCTCAAACTTTTTTTAAAAACATTTTTGCCCCTTTTTTAAATAATTTTTTAAAAATATATTTTATTATTCTGCAAAAAAAATTGCAGTACAATAAAAAGTTGAGTAAAAAAACATCTGTTGTAAGATTGAAATTATTGAAATATTTTTTTCTCTTTTTCTCATTTATAAAGGACTCGAATTGGGAATAGCTGATACAAATTTAATGAAGGCAATTGCACAATGTACTGGACAGACATTGGCTCAAATAAAAGCGAAGATGCAAAAAGTTGGCGATTTAGGAATTGTTGCTGAGGGAAGTCGTTCAAATCAACGAACAATGTTTCAACCGGCGCCACTAACGGTCCCCAATGTTTACACAAAACTGAAAGAAATTGCTCTAATGACTGGAGCATCTGTACGTGAAATATCAATTTTTGCAAATTTTTCTTCTTTAGAGAAAAAGATTCTTTATTTTCTTTTTATTTTACCTTTTTAAATTTGTCTATTTATAAATTTCAATTTTATTCCTTTTTCATTTGTCTTGATAAAGAAGAAATTTTGTTTTCTTTTGCAGTCTACTACTAAAAAAATGGATAAAATCCAATCACTTTTCGTTGCCTGCCGCTTTACTGAAGCAAGATATCTCGTGAGATCTCTAGCCGGAAAATTAAGAATCGGTCTCGCTGAACAATCCGTATTACAAGTGAGTAATAATCAATTTAAACAATGTTTTTGACTTTTGAATTTTCGCTTCTAATAAATTGGAATTTGGATCTTTTCGAGAATTTCTAAACATTTTTTTTTTCTTTATTTCAAATAGGCATTAGCATTAGCGTGCGCTATGACACCACCGAATCAAAGTTATCCACCTGAAGTTTTGAATGCAAGTAAAAAAATATCAAGTGACTCTTTTAAACAGAAATACGATGAAATTGCACTCATTATTAAAACAACTTATTGGTAAGTAGAATAAAATATTTTTTTCTATTTATTCTTATTAATTATTCTACTATGAAGGGAATAGAAAAAATAGTTCCTTAAAAAATTCGTAATTGGGAAAATAAAGAATAAAAGAAAATGACAATTTCTATATTGTAAAAAATGTGAATATAATAATTGGTTTTAATTTTCTCTTCCATTTTCTTATTTCAGTGAATGTCCCAATTATGATATGATAATTCCAGTGATTTTGAAAGACGGCGTTAAAGCTCTTCCGGAACAATGTAAATTAACGCCGGGCATTCCACTCAAACCAATGTTGGCACATCCAACGAAAGGTGTTCAAGAAGTTTTAACTCGTTTTGACGGAATGAAATTCACCTGCGAATGGAAATACGACGGCGAAAGAGCTCAAGTTAGTTTTTCTTCTTTTTAATTTACGAACAAATTAATTTTGTTCAATTCGATTAAAATTTTTAATACTTTAATTGATCTATAAAAATGTAATTCACATTTTTTTGATAGTTTCTTTCATTTATTAAATTAATTTTCTTCATTTAATTTTATTTTAAATAAACTAATTGCCTTCTTATTAAATTAAAATAAAAAATATTTTAATTTAATAAGAAAACAATTCAAATTTTAAGGGAAATAAATACGAATTTTGTTTTCTATAGGAATTATTTTATTTCTAAAGAAAAATAAGATTAACTTTTAAAAAATAAATTTCCTTTCAGATTCACGTGAACGAAAAGGGAGAAGTGAGTATTTACAGTAGAAATCAAGAAAATAATACGAGTAAATATCCAGATATTATTGGAAGATTCCCTAATACGCGTGGCGAGGATGTTAAAAGTTGTATTCTCGATTGTGAAGCAGTCGCTTGGGATCGTGAAAAGAAGCAAATTTTGCCATTCCAAATTCTCAGCACTAGAAAACGAAAGGTTTGGCAAATTTTTTTTTTCTATGCACTTTGATAGAATTTTAAAAATTCGTCGAATTGGATATTTTATTTATATATATTTAATATTTATTATACTTTATTGATTTATTCATTAATTTACATTAACTTTTTTGCAGGATGCAAACGAAGCTGAAATTAAAGTTCAAGTTTGCGTTTTTATGTTCGACTTATTGTACTTTAACGATGAACCCCTTGTTAAAGAGCCTTTCCACAAACGTCGAGAGTTACTTTTGAATAATTTCAAGGAAGTTGAAGGCGAATGGAAATTTGCGACGAGCCTCGACACGACAAAAATGGAAGAGGTGCAAGATTTTCTTGAAGAATCAGTGAAAGGTAAGTTTCATTATTTACTACAATTTGAAATAATAATAAAATAATTATTAATTCAGAGTTGTCGCAAGTCAGGAAATTCAGGGAAAAGTCAAGAAAAGTAAAATTGATCAGGGAACCAGAAATATTTTTTCTTAGCCTTTTTCCTTTAAATAAATAAATAATTATTTAATTATTCTTTTAACTTTAATTCTTGAGAAACTTTCTCAACAATTATTGAAAATAATTGAACAAGAGTTTTAGTAGAATAAGTTACTTTAGTAATTGTTGTAAATTATTGAATTTCAAAGGATTTTAAATTAAAAATTTCTTAAAATCTTAATTCCAGTGGGAAAATAATAATTAAATATTTATTGAATGAAAAAATGTTAATGTTCCAAATAATTTTACAATTAAATGTATTCAATACTAAATGCATTACAAACATTTTTTTTGTTATCTAATTATTTTTAGAGTGAATTGAAATATTCTTGAGATCAAAGAAAAAGTAAAAGTTCTGTTTGGAAATTGGAAAAATAAAATAAAATTTTCATGACTAGCGTGTAAATTAAATTCTGTTATTACTATTTATTTATTATTAATATTAACATTAATTTCTGTTACTTTATTATTATTTATTAATCACTTAATATTTTCTTTTTTAGTCTTAGTTATTCTATCGTTTAAGAAAATAAAGTTTATGTAATCTTTTTCTTTAAATAGGCAATTGCGAAGGTTTGATGGTGAAAACTTTGGAGAAGGACGCGACTTATGAAATAGCGAAAAGATCAAGAAATTGGTTGAAATTAAAGAAAGATTATTTGGATGGAGTGGGCGACACTTTGGATGTTGTCGTAATTGGCGGTTATATTGGAAAAGGAAAACGAACGGGAACTTACGGTGGTTTTCTTCTAGCGTGTTACGATCAAGAAAACGAAGAATATCAAAGTATTTGCAAAGTAAGTTTCGAAATTTTATTTCAATCTCCATGACTATTATTTTTTTTAAATAGACACTTATTCTATAAAAATTAATTTTTTTAATTTTTATTATTCTATAATTTACAAATTAATTTAATTAATTAATTAATTTTGTTGTTGTTAATTATTAATTAATTTAATTTAATTTTTAAAAATTTTAAATTGTACTGTCAATAATTTATTTTAATTCGTATTGTTTATAATTTATTTTAATTCATATTGTTTAATTTATTTTAATTTACATTTATTTCTAATTTTATTAAATTTATGTCGTTTATGGTTTATTTTCAGTTTCAATATTATTTTATAAATTTTTTCTATGAATTACAGATTGGAACCGGTTTCAGTGAAGAAGATCTTCAAAAACATAGCGATTTCCTCAAGGAACATTTAATTTCGGAGCCAAAGTCTTATTATCGTTTTGATGGCAGCCACGAGCCGGATCATTGGTTCGAAGCTGTTCAAGTTTGGGAAATAAAATGCGCTGATTTGTCCCTGTCACCGGTGCATCGTGCAGCCATGGGAATTGTAAGAATAAAATTTTACACACACAAGAATATAATTAAATTTTATAAAATTCAGAATTTCAAAATAGTTAAATTAATTCATATTTCAAAGTTTTATTTTTTAAAAGACAAAAGGAAGACTAATTTTCTTTTTTATTAAAAAAAAAAAAAAACAGGCGGATCCAGAGAAAGGTATTTCTTTACGTTTCCCACGATTTTGTCGAATTCGCGACGATAAAAATGCAGAGGACGCGACAACCGCGCAACAAGTTGCAGATATGTATAGCAATCAAGAACAAATTAAAAATCAGTCAGCCTCATCGAAACCGGCAGAAGAGGACTTTTATTAATATTTTCCTTTTTTTTTTTTGAATAGAATATAAAATTTGTAATTATTTTACCTTTATATAGGTGCAAGTGCAACTTTAAAATATTTGTGGTAATGTAGCAAAAAAAAAATTTTCTATCGTTTATTTTTGTTTATTTTTTTGTTTATGTTTCCATTTTGAATGAATTTATAAATGACAAAAGAATATTTTTTTGTAATTTGTATATGTACTGATTTAATATGGACCAAGAAGATGAATATATGAAAGTATTTTTCATGTCTGCTTGTATTTTGATAAATTATGTTTAGTAAATAAATCGTTTCTTTGTAATTGAAAGTTTTTTTTGAATTTTTCTATGTATATTTTAAGATAAGTATGAATATTTTATTATAATTAAAAACATTTTTATTCAAAAGGTTTATTTAAAATTTTTCTTTGGTTAATTTTGAATTTGTTAAGAAAAAAAACTTTCTGAACTAATATTTATTCTATAAAATGTTTAAAAATATTTAATCTTCTTTTTTAAATTTCTTACTTGGAGAGTTTACTTTTGTGAATATTTTCCTTATTTTTATCTCGACTAGTATAACTAACGTAATAAATTAATAAAGCAATGACAATATTTGTTGAATTAAATAAATCTTTTTAATTATCCGGAAAATGAATTTATCCTCACGATTCATTTTTATCCCTGTCAACGTAATATATAAATTTTTTCATTTTCAAGAATCAAGCTCATTGTAAACTCTGATTTTCATTGACAGAGTTTTCGTAATACTCGAAATATTCAAGAAGTAGGTAAGTATCTTTTTGTTAATAATAAAAAACATTGTAAAAGTAAAAACAAATTTTATTTATTGTTATTTTTGTGAAAAAAAATTCATTTTCTACTTTTATGGAAAATTAAAACGCAATATTTCTGTGAATTTTTCAGAATAAAGAAAAATGTTTAGTAAAAACTATCACCATTTGTTGTTAATATTTTTAATGACAATTTTGATGATGACTTCCGTTTCGATTGCCTGTCTAGCAAAAAATGAATTGTGCCAACCAAGTGGAAGTAGAAAATGTTGCTCAGGATTTTGTCGAGAAGGAGCTGTTCTGGATTACTTCTACTGTGCTTGATAGAAAAATAAAAGTATTTTTTATAAAAAAAAAAGTTAAAAATTTCTACAAAAAAAGGAAAATAAGTTGTTTTTTTAGATTTTCATATTAAAAACATGAAAATTAAAAAATTTAGAATAAGTGTAAATAAAACAATTCTTAATATTTACCAATTTGGAGTAAAAAAAAATCTCTATTGAGTAAAAATTTATGAATGAAATATTAATTTGAATATTAAGTAAATTAAATAATACATTAATAATTAAAATTAAATAATAAATTAAAATTAAACATTAAATTAAATAATTGAAAACTTAATAAAAATAGTTAATAATTAATAATTGAAATGAAAAAGAAATCAAAGTTAGAAGTAATTTACAATTTTATTTAATTTGTAATTTTTCAATACAAATCAACTTTTCTAATTAAACAATGTTCAAATTTTACATAAATCTTTTAAGCAGAATAAACACTGCTTAGAAAAATATACATAATGAGATGGAAAATTAATACTTAATGTCCTTAACGTGATAGTTGTAAGTCGAGAAACAAAGTACTAAATTCTAATTATTTATTTTTATTATGTTTATTTGTTTGTAAAATTGTTCCTCGTCCCAAAGGTGGAGGTCGTCCTCGTCCTCCAAAAGTACCTGCGAAATAAAAAGTAATTTTCAAAAAAAGAAATCTAGTTTTAATTTTAAATAATTTCTTCTATATTTAAATATTACGTTTTACTTTTCCCTGGCTTGTTATTTATAAATAAAACCTCAAATACGACAGAAAAGTTCTTGGCAATAATAAATTTTTGTTTACCTCTACCAGTGCCTCGATTTCCCGTTCTTTGATTAGAACCTCGACCTTTCATGTCTCCGCGTCCTCGATTTTTCATTTGTATATCTTCCTTAACCATGTCAATAACTTCGTCAGGAATTCGAAGATACTTTATCGTACTACCACGAATATAACATTCTGGCATTCTCCAAAATTTATCACCATCCTTGCGAAAAAAAATATAATTATTATGTAAATAATTAAATAGTAGTTTAATTTATAAAAATTTCGTTTTTATTTATTCATTATACGTGATTTTGTTATTTTTTAGTACTTCATTTTTGTTAGTCTCTTAAAAAACAATTATTAAGTAATAATTCCTAAAAATTATTTAAATACAAAGTTTCAGGTCAAATGTAAATAAATATAGATTGTTTCTTTCTAATTTTTCAACAATTATTATAAATTAATAAGATTTCTCACCCTGGAGGTGCAAATGACTTCTCTAAGATTAATATTCATCCAATTGTCACAACTGACTAAGTGTCCATTATATGTTTCGCCATTTTTTAATTCCACAAGCTTAAAAAAAGAGCAATTTTAATTTTTATATTATTAAAATGTTTTTTAAACATTTATGCCGCATTTTTTTAGAGGTTATGTCTACTCACCATTGGATGATTTTGAGCTGTTCTCAACAATGAAAGAGGTAACTAAAAAAATAAAATATTCATTAAGATTTACAATAATAATAGACAATAATTTACATTCAATATTAATATTTAAGTAAATTATTTACCATTTTGAAAACTCCGTTTTACGTTTAATTATATACTGTCAAAACAATTTCTCACAACACTACGGCCATATTGAATTCTCTATATTCGATCTATTCGACTAAATATCGAAGTCTTTTAATTATTATTTTTGGTTAAATGATTAATTAACTTTAACAATAAACTATGATAACTTGAATGAAAGATTATTATTGTTTTTGTGTTTTACTTTATTGGCGAGATTAAGTTTTGAAAAGAATAATTTAAATTTTCGCGCGTGGAACTTGTATCGTTGGTAGGTAATGCAGAGTTGTTGATTTAGTTCTCTGAACGTGCAATAGTTGTCATGGCGGAACATTTCCGCTGGTCCGATCAGCCAATGAGAACATCGTGCTGTTAGTGACTCGCTCATTGTTAAAAGTTTGACTTTCCTGCAATAACGCTCATCTTTAATTAAGTTTCACAAAAAATTGTGAATTTTTCGTCATATTTTCCATTCTGGTTGTTGGTGCAATAGAAAAACGTTTTGTTCGGGCTGAAAATTATCCACAGGTAGGTAACGAGAAAATGTATGTAAAATTGTGATCGTGTTGAAGAAATATTCAATGCATTCACAATTTTTTGTTCCTTTTCCTAATTTCATAAAAGAAAAAATAATCATGCCTAACAATGAAGTTGTTTCCACAATAGCATTTTTAATGGAACGTGAATATACATAGCATTGTTTCGTTACGATTTCGTTCCGTTCAAGGTGCTATTGATTATTAATTTAGAAATAATTGTAATCAATAGTTTAAAATATAAAAACTATAATTAAAACAAAGAAATTATTGATTAAACGTTAATATTAGTTTTCTATTTAGTAATTATAAATTAGATTTATATTTTCGATTTATACATTTGAATTTTCATGCGAAAGTATAACGGTAGAGGGCGTTCATTAAGGTCGATAATGTAGAGAAGTCGATTCATAGTTCGAGAAACTGTCGATAGATGGCAGGGAGAAACATTATCCGTTTGGCGCCATTTTGTCCTTCAGCCAATCAGAGTTTCGTGCTTAATGCTATTTATTTGCTGTTATCAATTGTTTGTCAACATTGCTCTGTTAACGTTTCTTATTTATATAATTTTGCAAATACAGTGAATTTCTTGAAATACTTTTAATTCCGTCTTTGGGACGAGTAAAAAGACGTCTTGTGCGTTATGAATATCATTGTCATCAGATAGGTATAATAATTTACAAGAATCGCGATCGTGTTGAAGAAAGAGGCAGGATACATTTACTCGTTTTTTGTTTCTCTTTCTATTTTGTCAAAAGAAAAAACAATCATACAATAACTTAGTATTGGTAATATTTATTTTTCAGATTCGTCCTTTTGTATAGTTACTGCTTCGCTCCAAAATGTCAAATTCTATAAAGGAAATAGTCAATACACATTGCGTTTGTCAACTTCATGGAATTGTAAGTCTTGTTTACTTTGCATAGAATAATTATTTTAATTAATAGTTTTTAATACCAATTGGTAAAAATTATTCTGTTTGTATTTAACAAGTTAGAACTTTTCGCACTTTCTTTTTCTATCTCTAACGTTATATATAAACAAAAAGAACATAATTACGGTAGTAATCAACATAACCTCAAATTTAGAAAATTATTTTTTGTAAAATTCATAAAGTTCGATATTAATTTTTTATACATACATTTTTAGGTTAGAATAAAAGAAATTTTAACTTTAATTACAAATTACTATTAAGCTGGTTTTTGCACTTTAATAAAAAAAGGAAGAAATAAATGAAATGAATAGTAATAAAAAATAATTTGAATTGTTAATTAATTAAAATAAAAAGAAATAATAAAATATTGTAAATTAAATAAAAATAAATAATAAAATATTATGAATGAATTAAAAATAAATAATTAACAATATATTTTTTTATTTTTAGTCTCCTCCATCGGTAATTACTTTTTCGTCGCAAAAATCCAAATTCCAGTAAACGAGAAATTTGAGTCGTGAGAATTCGGTCTTCTTACAACAAATTGTTGTTTTCGAAGTTCTTATATTTCGATTAATTATTATAGAAGGGATCTCTGAGTTCAAATGACTCGAAGATTATTGTCTTTTAACTGGAATTTGTGTCGTGTTCGCTGGAGGGAATCCATTGAAATTGTAAGTATTTATTGAATTGAATATTTAATACTTAAAAGTTAATTAGCAGTTTGTTTTTTATTTTCATAAAAAAAATTCATTATATTTTTCTCAGACATTATTTTTTATTTTTACTACAGTTTACAATATTCAAACAAAATTTGGACTAATTTGTGTTCGTCGAATTTGGAAGGATTCCAATCTTGTCTCGTCAAATTTCCAACTGCAGTATGCAACTAATACAATCAGGTACAGAATTTACAACTTTTAGATTTTAAATGATTTAATTATGTCTTTACACTCCGGAGAAAGTAATCTCAAATTTAGAAAAACAACTCTCTTTCGCCTATTAGACAATCGAAATTGTCATAAAAATTATAGTAAAATTCTCTAAAACCCTAAAACGATTCAGTTAACTTCCAAAAAATACTCGAAATTCAATAATTTTCAATATTTAGTATATTCTTGAAATTTTGCAAAATAATTATAAAATTCATCAAAAATTCAATTATTTAAATAATTAAATTTCCATTAGAATTCAATAATAATAACATTTTTCGTGGAAATACAATTAAAAAAAGAACTTTTGATAAAATCCTAATGCAAGAATAAAATTATTTTCATAAATAATAAAACTAATCGAAGAATTCCAATTAATTAATACAAAAATTGAATTATTTTTGAAAATTTTTATCAAATTCTTTGCAACTATTCAATTATTTTCATAAATAATGAAGGCTTTCAATGATTTTTAATACAATTTTACAAGAATTGCTCGAGAAATGTAATTATTCTTAAAAATTTTGATTTCAAAAAATCAAAATTTTTCAGAGAAATTCAATTCTTTTTAAAACATTTTTAAAAAAATTTCCTCAAGAATCAAATTATTTTCGTATAAATCGTAAAATTCTTCTTAGGAATTCAATTAGTTTTGAAAAATTTAATAAAATTTTTAGCAATTTTTTCAATTGTTTTTATAAGTAATAACATTCGTGGCAGGATTTCAATTATTTTTAATACTATAAAACTTTAAAAGAATTATGTTCAAAAAATAATGTAATTATTCTTAAAAATTTAATTTAATTATCCGGAAGAAATCAATTACTTAAAAAAATGTTCTTTTAACATTCTTTGGAAGAATTCAGTTAATCACAAAAATATTAGAATTATTTACAGGATTTCAATTATTTTCAAATATTTTCAAATATTTTAATAATATTGTTTGAAAGAATGAATCAGTTATTGGCAATAAAATTTTAATTTCATTTTTTTTTTAAATAACTCAATTATTCTTTTCGATTTTAATAAAATTCTTCTAAAAGAATTCAATTATGGCAAATAAATAACAAAATTATTCCGAAAAATAATAAATTTCTTCTTGGAAATTTTAATAAAATCGTTCGCAAAAATTCAGTTATTCTCAAAATTTTAATTAAGTATTCTTTGTCAAAATTCATTTATTTTTAAAAAACTTTTCGCAATACAATGGTATTCAATATATATCTAACATTTTTCATAAAACTTCCAAATAGAGTTCAATTATTAAAATTTTTTTTTTGTAAAAATCTTTCTAAGAATTCAATTCTTTTCATGAATAATAAAAATGTCTTTGGAATTCTATTATTTAAATTAGAATTCGTATGAAATTAGTGGAGATAAATGAATTATTTAAAAGGTTTTTCTAAAATTCTTCGCAAGAATTAATTTTGTTGTTGTAAATAATCTTTAGTAGCTACTATTTCCAGTACTTTTTGCTACTTTTTTAAAATTAATTATCGACAATCAAGGTTGTTAACGGTTCATAAAAAATATTAGAATTGAAATGAGTTTAATTTAAACGTCTTTTCATGCGACAATTATTATCTTCTGCTGGTTGTCGGCTGTGGTTACTATTGCTTGAAACTTACAAAATAATTTTTATTCTTTAGGATGTTGTCCAACATCATCCTAGAAACAATTAAGGCGGTCAATAATCTATAAAAAATAATAGAATTGAAAAGAATTTAATTTAATCATGTTTTTATAACAATTATGATTTTGTGCTTATGTTCGGTTGTTGCAGCTATACTAATTAAAAGCACTTTGAGGTAGAAATAAAATCTTCTATTAGATTCTTTTGCATCAGCATTTGAAGAATAAAATAAAAAAAATATTAAATTTAAAAAAAAAATAAATAGGAAAATAAAAATAAAAAAATTGGACAAGTGCGAGTGCAATGGCGGGTTCCGTACACAAATATTAAAACAATACTTGCAACATTTATCGAATTAAAAAAAAACAGGAAGTAATTTTGAAAATTTTGTTCCTCTATTTATTATTGCTTACAATATTAGATATACGATACTTTAATTTTTTTAATTATCTTTTTTATCAAATGATTTTTATACATTTTTTAAAATGCTTTTTTCAATTCTACCAATTATCGATTTTTTTTAAATTAAAGGGAGAAAACAATCTCTCATTTATTCTTTTAAAATTTTACTCTTCTTTGGGAAAAAGAACGTTAAACATTATGTTTGCTAATTTTATTAATTTTCATTAGCTGATAATCGAAGGTATTGTTTGCTGAGATACCATGAAAGAATTTTGTTATCGACGCTAGTTAACTTACCTTCTCATCGCTTGCTACTTTTCTCTTTACCGTTCACCTTGCAATGATAAAGTGTTTACTGGTTAATCGTATCTTCAAGTAGTTATCTCCCACTGTCAAGTTGGAAATTGTCAGTTTTCTTTTCATCTTTTCGTCTATTCTAATTCAAAACACTGAGAAATGAAGTAAAAATTATTATTTTCTTTTTTCATAAGACTTCGATTTTCAAATAATTTATGAATGTCATAAGTTGTTGTATGATTCACAATTTTCAATTGTGAAAATAATTGATTTGAAAGTTTTTGTTTTGGAATTTTTAAAAAACTGCCTATGATCATAATTAAGTCAACAGATTAGTTAAAATATCTATAAGTCTGATTATTCTGATTGAAATAAAATGTTATATGTGCTAACTACGGTTACGAATATGTTTATTAACTAGAAAATTTTTTTAACTGTAGAAGTAATGTTTCTCTGGGCAAAATGGTCTTCTCTTTCGGATATATGAAAATAATGTTGCTTTAAAGAATTTTTCTTTAATTGATCAAAGTAGGGCATATATGTATGTGATTGAAATGGGCGATATCTCTTTTTTTCCAGCGGTTACTCAATTGTAATTGAAGTAAAAACTTATTTTTTGTCAAAGTAAAGGAATAACGATTTTTCCTATATAAAAAATGTGACGATAACTATATTGTATGTCAGAAATTGTTTCCCCCTTTCTTCGTTCGAAGTTATATATTAATTTATATTTATACTCGAAAAGATAAAGTATATATATAAGAAAGTTTTTTATTCAGAATATTCTGCGAAGAATGGCAATAATAGGCGGGAAGACACATATAATGTCTTGGTGAATAGTCGACATTGTCGAGATACGTCATTTCTACAAGGTTTGACCTTTACATCGTAAACTGCGCGAGGTACAGAAGGTGATCAATAACCGTCAATATGCAGGACGAGGCTTTAATAAGAGTGTAAGCTGAAGATCCCAAAGCCCAGTTTTACGACTTTGGGACACAGGACGTCACTTCGCCTCCTACTGCTGGGTCTTTATTACCAGTCTTCTCCGCCCTCTCTTCCCTTCTCACCACGCGAATTTATTATTTATAAAGTCGAACGAGCTTGCGCCTCCTTGAGCGAGTTAACTTTGGTGAGTACCATTTTACACCACCCGCCAAAACCATATATATATGCATATGCATACACAAATATTTGTGGGTATTTGTGTGAGCAAGAAAATCGAATCGTCAAGTTCTATATACGCTCTCAAGAGTCTTCCATATATATATATATATATATATAAGCGAACATGAAAAAAGTTTCTTAAGGGTGGCGATTGCTTTCTTCTCTGATAGGACACTTGCGCGTCTTCAAAACAATAAAAGCAAAAAGTTTTTCTAAGCAAAGAGTGTAAGTTATTTTTTTTCGAAGGAGGAATATTATAGTATTTTCAAAGTATTCTGGAATATTCTTAGTTGAAAATATTTGTTTCCTCGTTATGGTTTATCCATGGTTCGATGTTCATTTTCTTATTGTGTAGATGATGACCGAACATATAGGTTTTAATTTATTTGAAAGAAAAACAACGTTATAGATTCTGAGTTAAAATAAAAACAAAGTTTAGCATTTAGGTTCTGAGTCAAAATAAAAACAAAGTTTAGCACATAGGTTCTGAGTCAAAATAAAAACAAAGTTTAGCACATAGGTTCTGAGTCAAAATAAAAACAAAGTTTAGCATTTAGGTTCTGTGTCAAAATAAAAACAAAGTTTAGCATATAGGTTCTGCTAGACAAATGCAATAATTTATTTGAAAATAAATGAAAATAGCATATAGATTCTGAGTGAAATTAATAAATTTTGTTTTGAATGAATAATTCTTATATGAAGGTGTAATGTAAAGATAACATTGTAAATTTTTTGACTTGATATTTTATTAGTTTAATTTTTTGTTTATATGTACCTGTCTAAGGCTTATAGTGTGACGTGATATTAGTTGTGACTTGCGATGCCTCAAGCGATTACTTTCACAAGGCTTCGAAAACAACTTTGACATCGATTATTATTCATACCTTTGCACAAACTGAACTCCACCGCCATTAACACCAAGGCTGTTCGTTTATTTTATAAATTATATTTAGTATTTTACAAAAATACATTTTATAATCTACTGTTTATCCTTTTACGAAAAACTATTTCATTTCTGCCTTCATTTGCGGTTTTGCTTCCTAATTTTCCAATAGCATGCTATTTGAAAAGCTATTTAAAGCTATTTAAAGATAAGCGACCCCCAAAACCCGCCCCTTGTAACAATTTTTAAGAAAATTGCATCAAATTTGAAAATTTTTTCCGTCATTTTGAGTTTTTAACTCCCGAGTAAAAAGTTTCGAGGAAAACTAATAAAAATTTGAATTTTGTCCACCATTTTGATTTTTCTAAAAATGACTTCAGCTTCGTAATCATCGACCCCAAAAAGCATCGAGTAACAAGTTTTAAGCGAAACTGATCAAATTTGAAAAATTTAATTTCTGGGTGACCACATGTCAGTAAAGTGAGGGAAACAAAATTTTTGTCTCTTAATGTCAAGAAAAAAATTTTTTGTCAGAGTTATTAAGAAAATTGCGAGGCTTTTGTCGACTTTTCATCCAAACATTGCAAAAAAGTGCAACTTATTCTGATTTTTATAATACGAAAACAAACTATATAAACAAATCTTTCAAAAATTGTTTTTTATAATGGTTGAAATTTTTTTTGTAAAATTTAATTAAAAATAGTTAACATAAAATATTGAATTTTAAGTATTTGAATAATTAAATCTTCGAAGCACTTTTAGAAAATTGTTTAAATTATTTAATTTAGAGATGAAGTTTGGTTAAAAATTGTAGAAAATAATTGAATGCAAAGAAGGGTTACAATGGTAACTTTTAAAAATGATTGAAATTCATGAATTTTACTCATTTTTTGTAAACATTAATATTTTCCTGTAAAAAGAATACTTTGTTAGGGAAAGTAATTTAAATGCATTTATTTATTTATTACGCTGTAAATTGTGTAAAAAAAATTTTCAATTTAAAAAAACCGTACGGCAAAAGAAGGAATTAGAAACTTTTGAACAAAACAGAATTTTCAAAGTATTTTAATTTAATAATTGATTAATTATTTTTTTTTTAGTTCTCTGAAAGGATTAAATTATTTTTATAAATATAGTAAAATTCTTTGCAGAAGTTCAATTATTATTATTATCAACATTATTTTACTAAACTTGAAAAATCAAGTTTTAAAGTTATAATTATAAAGAGGCAAGATTATTTTTAAAGAATTGAAAATTTTTTTCTTCAAATTTTCAATTAAAATTATTTTTTTTTAAATTTATTTTCAAAAAATTTGAAAATTTATTTATGTTTGAAATCAAATTTAAAAATGAGGAAACGAAATCGTGGAAAAATTAGGGCATAACCGGTAATTTTGTTGAACGGAAAAAATTCACAAATAAATACATATTTGTGCAAGTATTTAATTCCCTCGACAAATTTGAATAACATTTTTAAGAATAATTTTCATTTTTCGAGAAATTGGAAAAAAGTTGTACACATGTATTTAAAGTAATTGAAATTCTGACAATAATTTTATTAAAATTTTTTGAAAATAAATTAATTTCGGAGAAAAATGATATTATTTATAAAGATAATGAAAATTTTTACAATTCGGTTAAAATTTTATTACAAATAATTTGGAACTCTGCAATGAGTTTTATTGATTTATGAAAAAAATTGAATTCCTAAAAAGAATTTTATTATTTATAAAAGCATTTAAATTACTGCGAAGAAATTTATAAAAAAATTTGTAAATAATTGAATTCTTAAGACAAAATTTAAAAAAATTTCTTTGGGAAAAGTTGACCCCCTACAAAAATAGTAGACACCCTGCGGTTCTTTTTTTGTCAAAGAATAGCCCGCATATTTGTATTGTAAGTAAATAATTTTTGCTTTCTTGGGTCGTCTATAAATTGACAAAAAATTGTTCGAAATTGAGAAACGATTATAAATCGTTCTCGATATATTTATTCGCGCCGCGATGAAATTTTAGCTAATTTCTAAAATATTTACGCAGAATGATAAAACGCTTGGAAGTTTGATGAGGAAGTCAGTGCAAGAGCTTGGAAAATTGAGATCTATATACCCACTTCTTCTATATAGAGACGTGTGCGCGGGGATCTTAAATGCGCATGAGTTTTGAAAGTGGGGTTGGCACAAAATGCGTCTTTAACGACACGGGGGTACTTTCGTCACACGCGGCATTTCAGGCTAAATACATTAGAAAGCTCATTTAAATACAACACAATGGTGAAGCTATATACGCGGAACGTTGTAGTGTGTTCGGATAAATTCACAAGCAGATTTAATGCTGTCCCTCTCTCTCTCTCTTCTCTCTAAAATTAATATATAATTTAGGATAAATATATAATACGTACAAGTAGAAATATTGTAAAGAATTTTTTTTTATTTCTTTATACGGAAGGAAAATAACGGAAAATTACCATCAAGCTATATAATATAGTTATATATATATATTGCGATGATAATATTTGAGGAAATTGATCAATTAATGTTTTCAAGTTGACAATATCTTTCCAGCAAAGTTCGCGCCGGAAGACAATCACGTTGACACCACGTGATGGATGTCCTGTCTGTATAAAATATCCCCCCCTTCAGTTTTCCCACCAATAAAGCCCATTGTAAATGCGAACTATTCGAAATATTAGAGCGGCCGGACGATTACCCGCCGTTCAGTCATCGCGTTGACGTACCATAATCCTTTCACTGTTCTCATATTTTGCATCCCATCATAGCTCGTTACTAAAATGTAATGAAAAGATTTTTCTAAAAGGCTTCGATGTACAATATTATTAAATGATTGACGCGGTTAAGATTTCTTACGACTATATAGGAAAAACTGAGTTTACAGCAGGGTTGCCACGGACCTGGGAAACCTGGAATTGTCATGGAATTTTTATTCAGTCATAGAAAACCTTGAATTGTCAGGGAATTTTTATTCAGCATGATACTAAAAATTCAATTTTTTTGTATTTCAGTCGTAAACATTTCAAGTTTTCAAGTTGACATTATACAACTTTTTGATTTTAAATTTAGTGCTTACAATTGAAATGAAATATGGCATTTCTAAATTTTAGTTTCTTTTAGTTAATATCTTCATTTAAAATTTTTTTAAATCAATACATTTCAGAAACCCAAAAAATGTTATGAAACTGAAGTTAACAAGTTTTATGTAATGAAAATTTTTTCTTCTGCTAATTGTTTTTTAATGTAAGAAGCCCTTTAAAAAATTGCAAGTGCATCCATATTATAAAAAATAAACAATTAGCAATAGAAAAAAATGGCTTCTGTAGCGAGGAAATAATAATATAGTTGAAATTTCGGGATATTTGGCAAATCCACGACAAAAATAATTAAAAATCATACTGATTTCCTTGCCTTAGATCCTCTTACAATTTTTTAAAATGATTTCTCACATTAAAATAAATAATTACTAAAATAAAAAATTGCTTATGAGATGAGGAAATAATAATTTTGTTGAAATATATATGGTTTTTGAAAATTCGTGTAAAAAATCAAAATTACTCATTTTCCCCGACTTCCATCTTTGGAAATTTTTGAAAGTGATTCTAACATTAAAATAAATAATTATCAAAAGAAAAAATTGTCATTGAATAAACGTAGGTAACTTCAGTTTCATAAAATGTTTTTAAAATGTTTAAAATACTTGTTTAATTGGGAAAAATTTTGAACTAAACTAAATTTTTAAATTTAAAGAGATTTGCTCCTTACCTTTCTTCGGAGCGTATCTCAAATAATCTCACAAATTTTAACTAAAATTTTTGTTATTAATAAAGTTAAATATTAATAACTTATTTTATTAACAATTTACTTGAAGGATATTATATTTTTTGTTGTAATTATATAGCTGAAAACATACCAAAACAATTTTATTTTTGGGTCTGGAATTTTTTTAAAAATGGTCTGGAAAACCTGGAAAAGTCATGGAATTTTGAAATCGATGTTACACCAAAGTGATTAAAAAGTAACTTACATTTATAAGCTTGGAACTATAAAATTAAGTCATTTTTAGAACTTAAAATCGTTTCGTTTCATTTTTGGGCCATTCGAGTTCGAAATTTGCTTAGACGATTCTTAGTCTCTTTTTTTAGGTTTTTAGGAAATTAAATTATAGAAATGGTTCTAATCTACAATAAATGATTTTAGTAAAAAAAAAAATAAATGGTCTGAATTCTGAAAGTAAGGTTTATTTTTTACAGTCGAATACCTCATTTTGTACTTTTATAATGATTGACAAGAAAAAAAAGTCAGAAACGTCGTTTACGTCTTAAAAGTAAAATTGTGACCCTATTTATTTTAAAACTATAATCTATAATCTATAATCTAAATAAAATATTCTTTGAAAAAATTCAAAAAATTGTAAAATAAAATTCTTTTAAACAATTTAATTATTTTTATAAAATTTTTCAAAAATCGGATATTTTCAATGCCTATTATTTTACTTCTCGGGAATTTAGTTATTTCTAAAAATTTAAATAAAAATTATTTGGGAAATTTAATTATATTTACAAAACCTTGATTTTTTGGAAAGAATAATTTTAGAAATTTCGCATTTTTTCCTTTTAAATTGAATTCTTTGGGAAAATTTTAATAAAATATGAATTTTTAAACCCATCGCAAAATTTTAATCCTTTTCATTACAATTTAATTGAATTAATTAAAATATTCAATTAGAAAAATTTTATTAACATTCTTTAAAAGAATTCAATTTTAAAAAACCAAATTTATAAAAGTCTTCTCGGGAATTCAGTTATTTTAAATTTTTTAGCATTAATTCGTTGCAAAATTCAACTATTTTGATAAGAAATAAAACTCATCGAAAAATTTTCATTCCTTTTAATACAATTTTGAATTCTTTAAAAAAAGGCAATTATTCTAAAATTCTTCAAAAGAATTGCATTACAAAAACAAAAAATATATAAAATCTTTGCAAAAAATTAAGATCAATTATTATTTCACAAAAGAATTCATTGAAATTTAATTTTTTAGACGTTTAACTAAAAATTCTGTAAAAAGACAAAAATTAATTAAATTTGTTGCAATAATTATTTATATAAATTATGAAATTCTTCAGAAAAAATTTACTATTATTATTTTTAAAAATTTTACTAAAATTGTTTCAAAGAATCCAGTTGTTTATAAAAAAATTCAATAAATTTCTTGTAAAGATTCAATTTTAAGAAATATTCGATTTTTCAATGAATTATTTACGTTTGTATTTGAATAATTGAATTCTTTAAGCATTTTCCAGTAAAAATTGATTTAAAAATAAAGTTTAGTTAAATTTTTGGACAAGAATTGAATACCAAAAAATATCATTATATATAGTGGAAATTTTGTTTTAGAAATAACTGAATTTTGAAAAGGTTTAAAATTAAAATCTTTGAAAATTTGAATTTGTAAGACGTTTAACTACAAATTCTGTAAAATTAATTTTTTTGAATAAGTTTAATTCAATTGAAATGTAAGCAATTGGATTTGACTTAAGTAAAATTTCTAGAATTTAATAATTGAATTGATAAATGATGAATAAAATAATTGTAAAGAAATTACAGTAACAATATTTTTATAATATAAAATAATGATTCGGTAATCTTTAATTATTATAAAACATGAAGAAATCGATAGATTTGTTTGTATTTTATAACAATGTGCTTATAAACTGTTAAATTTCAAAAAGGCTTAAATTTAAATTTTTTCTAAAATCTTAATTCTTATGAAAATTTAATAAAGTCGGGAAATCAGGAAAGTGTCAGGGAAAGACAAAATTAAATTTTTGTGGGAAATTTTTTACAACAGATTTTCTAAGGATATCAAATTAATATTTTTTTTGTCTTAATTTGACATCAATTTGATATCCTTGGAGAAACTTTGAATTAATTTATTGAATGAATAGGCAGTTATCGCAAACATTTTTTATTTCTTTTTGAATAAGAAATTGTTTTATGATTGAGAAAGATTTATTAGAAGCAATTTCAGCAGATTGATGGCTGCGCTACACTATATATATATAGGTATATATAGAATTAAATAGTATTAGGAAATTATAAAGACTGACGCCGGAAAAGGAATATTGTTAATTTTTGTAGCGTTTCTTATAATCTCTGAGCCTTCTTTTTTTTATTGACCTTTATAATACGTGATACACAGTATAACGACAGCTGTTGAATTCGCGCTCGGCATATCCGGCACGAAGAAAAAATACATCTCCGAAGGATATATTATTGAAAAAAAAGTCGACGAGACGGGGCGCATGTATTTAATCGATAATCACCGGCAAGTGGTTTCGAGTAAAAGGGTATAGTCGAGAGAATACATCTGCGAGGTATCATCGGCCGTGTACAAAAGGGCGATCCATCATTTTCGGACAATTCGAGTTCAAAAATTGCTCAGCCGGTTCTCAGCCTCGTTTATGTATGTATACGTATATAGTTTTCGCACGTGCGTTTATAATGGGATTGAAAATTAGTATAAACAATATTTTATTTTCGTTTTCAAAAAATATTTCTAAAGAAAATTGTATAGAGCAGAGAGATTATTTGAAACAGAAATCAAATTTGTAGTGTGAGAATTAATCTTTACTTTCATTTAGTTCATTTGTTAATAAAATTTTTTATACAGACTTTGTAGTCGATAATTTTGGAAAAACAAAAAGTAGTAAAAATTTAGTTATTGAAAAATTAAATTTTACAACACAATTTTTTCAGAATTTCAAAGTTAGATTACTTTTAAAAATAGAATAATGTTTTGAAAATGATTGTTTTAATTTCTTTTTAGGCTTCCATAGGAATTAAAATATTAAAAAATGTCTTTTTCTTCTTCCAAGTGAATTAAAAGATTTTAAATAATTTTAATGTAAAGCCTTTATTTAACTAATCGTAAAAATTACAACTGCAATTCTTCAAAAATGCAAACATTTGTTTGCTTAAATTGTTAAATGAAATTATGCAAAATTTGAATTATTCTTATTTCACAATTAAAACTTTTATATTATTACAATTTTACAACAATTAAAATTTACAAAGATTTCAATTTAAATTAATTCTTATTACAAAGTTCTACTAGTATTAAATTATTTTAATACAAAAATAGATAATTTATTGCATATTCAAATACTTCTTAAAATTGAAATATTATAAGAACTTTATCAAAATTTTGTTAAATATTTCGGTTCTTTCGAATAGTTTTTAAAAAAATGTAAAAATAATTGAATTTCCAAAAAGAATTTTATTCTTTATAAAAATAATTAAATATGGCTGATAAGTCAAAGCATTCAATTTGAAATTTTCGAAAATTTCAATTTTTAGCATTTTTTAATAAATTTAAATAGAAATATTAAGAACAACTGATAACCTAAATTACAAAAAATATAATATTCTCCCTAAGGAATACAATTATTATCAAAAATTTTTGTAAAAATCTTCGAAACAATTCAATTATTTTCGTAAAAAATAAAATTCTTCGAAACAATTCAATTATTTAAGAAATTTAAATAAAATTCCCCCCAAGAAATCAATTTTTTTCAAAAATAAATTTTTTCACATGAAATTCAATTATTTAGAAAAAATTTAATAAATTTGTTTGTCAGATTTCAGTTATTTTCATTTCTTTAATAAAATTCCTTTGAATAATTGTATTATAATTGAAAATAATTGAATTCTTGAGAAGAATTTTATTTAAAATTTTTAAAATTCTGGTTAAATTGTTCTGAAGAATTTTTTTGAAATTTTTTTAAAATAATCTATTCTCTTTAATAGTTTTGATTAAAAATTTTGAAAGTAATTGAATCTTTTGATAAATTTCTTTCAAGTTTTTAAAATAATCGCTTATGTTAAAAATAATGATTAAATACTTTATTTTTGAAGTTTATTAAAATTGTTTTGAATATAATTGAATTCCTCTGAAAAATTCTATTATTTTTAGAAGTAATTTAATTTTTGCAAAGAATTTTACTATCTTTAAAAATAATTAAATTATTTTCAAAAATTTATTACAAGTTTAGAAAATAAAGGAATTTTTTTGAAAATTTTTTTAAAAATTGAAAAAAATTTTACTGAATTCTTTAGTGAAGTTTTATTAAATGGACATAATAACAGTTTTATAAGCAATTTGGTATTAATTAATATTTTTGTAATTTTCACTATTTGCGTTATTCAATATTTTGCATTGATAATTAAAAATTTATTAATGCTTTTTAGGTAAAAATTTTGTTTATTAAGAAAAATGTAAGATAATTAAAAACTGTTTGTTAAAGAAATATTTAAAGTGTTTAAATCATGATTTAAATGAAAATGAAAATTTTGATTTAAATTATTGCAGCCCTGAATGAAAAATAAAAATTTATTTACAAACAATTTTTGAAACGTTTGCCAACAAATTAGAAAAAAAAATGATGTAATACTAGCACTTTAATCTGATAATAATATTGTATGTATACGAGAGTTTACATCAAAGGAGTTTTTGTCAATTTATGAATATACAAAATTTTATCTATACACAGTGTATAATACTAATGAAAAACATTATTCGACCCTGACACATTTTAAAAAGCTGTTTAAACTCAAAGTAGAATCTGCTTGATAAATTATAGTCAAAATGATCAGATTTTCTCAATTAATATCGTTCGATTGACCATCGTTGAAAGGTATACGTGTCCTTGTCAGCCATATATATATATTCACGTGAATGCCCTATAGCAACATTGCGACACAGGGGTGTCAGCACATAATCGAGTTGCACCCTCTCGGTTATCTGTTTTATTTATCCGATAACACGCCATTATGGGCATCGCGACTGTGGTCGTACCCATAACGATTGGCTATTTATAATAACACGTGGCGTATCAGTAATTAGTTGCGCGTAAAAGCGCGTTGGAAAAATCATGCTTTATATACAATGTCGAAAAGAAAAACTGGCTACATTTTTTATCAAGCTGTGGTCTGTTTCCTTTTTTTTTATTTTTTTTATTGCTATTCTGTCACAAAAAATGCTTTTTTAATATTTTATTGTATACGCAATACACTGAGAAAAAAAATGCTATATCGAATTCATGACATATTTGTTTGTCCCGTACTCTCTAAATCTGAATTAGTGGTATTAACAAATAGTGAAATTTTACTAATTGTTAGTAGATTTTACTAATTTATTTTTAAATTGAATTTCTGTGAAAAAATTGATTATTTATAAAGACAATTTAAATTTTAAATACAAATTTTTAATTTTGTCAAGAATTTTTGTAAATTTTCAAACATAATTGGATTTTTGGAAAGAATTTTATTATTTTTTGAAAATAATTGAATTGAATATTGAAGTAGAATTAGATTCCAAGATTAAATACAATTAAAAAACAAAAATTTTTTAGGATTTCGATCAAAATTCCCTGACATTTCAAATATAATTTTACTTAAATATTTATTAATTTAATTAAACATTTTTTTAAATTTAAAAGAGTTACAATTAAAATTTTTAAAAGTAGATGAAAAAAATTTCACGAAACAATTCAATTTATTTAAACCGAAATTTTAATAAAATAAGTCTGAAGAATTCAATTATTTTCAAAGGTAACATAATTCTTGAATAAAAATTTAATTATGTTTCAAAATTGGCAAAAAATTAATAACTAATAATTTAAAAAAAAATTAATAATAAATTAATTGTTAAACAATAATTCCTTTACTTTCTCATTAATAATAACATCTATAATGAAAATTAAATTTTTTAAAAAGATTTTTTGAAAAAATCATAAGCAACAAATCAATTATTTTCTTGAATTTTATTATTTTAAAAAATAATTAAATTCTTGCTTGGAAAAAAACGAAAAATTTCAATTCTTTTTAAATATTAAGTCAATTAATCGAAAAATTCAATTATTTTGATAAAAAAAGTTTTCTACAAGAATTATTTAATTATTTTAAATGAAATTTTCATAACATTCATTATGTTTGGAAGAAATTAATTTTTTAAAACAATTTTTATAAAGAATTCAATTATTATCGAAAATAACAAAACTTTTCCCAATAATTCAATTATTTTCGTATGTAATGAAATTCTTCTCGCAGGAATTCAATTATTTTCGTGAATAATAAAATTCTTCTCGAAGGAATTCAATTATTTTCAAAAATAATAAAATTCTTTGCAGAATTTCAATTGTTTTTAAAAATTTTAATAAAATTATGTACAACTATTTAATTACTTACATAAATATTAAAATTCATCGCAGGATTCAAATGTTTTTAATACAATTTTACAGAAATTGATCAAAAAATAAAATTATTCTCAAAAATTTTTATTTAATTACATAAATGAATATTTTTCTAAAATTCTTTGCGAGAATACAATTATTTTTCAAAAATATTAGAATTTTTTACAGGAATTCAATTGTTTACATGAATATTAGAATTTTTTACAGGAATTCAATTGTTTACATGAATATTAGAATTTTTTACAGGAATTCAATTGTTTACATGAATATTAGAATTTTTTACACGAATTCAATTATTTACATAAATATCAGAATTTTTTACAGAAATTAAATTATTCACATAAATAATTCTTCGAAAGAATTCAATTATTGCGATAAATAACAAAATTATTCCAGAAACTTCAATTACTTTGAAGGATTTTAATAAAATTCTTTGTAAAATGCAATTATTTTCATAAATAACAATATTCGTTACAAGAATTAAATTATTTTTAAACGTATATAAAAAATTGCTTCTTGGAAATTCAATTATTTTAAAACTTCTAATAAAATTG
Organism: Leptopilina myrica (nomen nudum); assembly: GCA_032872475.1. Taxonomy (NCBI): domain Eukaryota; kingdom Metazoa; phylum Arthropoda; class Insecta; order Hymenoptera; family Figitidae; genus Leptopilina; species Leptopilina myrica (nomen nudum). The sequence continues at coordinate 36,517,827 of CM065461.1, forward strand.
TTCTCAATAATTTAATTATATTTATGTAAATAATAAAATGCTTTTTAGGAATTCAATTATTTTCAAAAAATGTTTTAAAAAAACTACACAGACATTAAATTATTGTTAAAAATTGTAGTATAATTTTTTGTAAACTTTAATAATTTTTTTAAATTTTTCGGAAATTTAATGATTTTTTAATATTTACTATTTTCAAATTTTTTTTTAAACAGAATACAATTATTTAAAAATTGTTTTGTAAAAATCATCATAAAAATTTAATTATTTTCATGAATAATAAAAATTTCGCTCAGGATTTCAATTATTTAAATTATATAGAATTTGCATAAAATTAGTCGAAAGAAATCAATTGGTTAAAAAATTTTATAAAATATACTTCGCAGCAAATAAATTGTTTCTATAAATAAATTTGAATTCTTTCATGAATAATAAAATTCGTTGCAGGAAATCTATTATTATTAGCAGCGTAGAATTGAATTTTTATACTGTCAAAATAACGCTTTTCTTTTGGTCGTCAAGTTTAATTTTTCAAAACACTTCAAAAAGCTTTTGTGGTTAAACACACAACATTTACATAATTTGAAATAAAACCACAATAACCACTTAACAAAAAATTAAAATTAAAAGGGAGTGTTTTTTTTCAAAAAAAATTAAATTCTTAACAGCATTAGCGCTATTGGTTCAATAATTTTTTTTTCTCTGTGTATTTTTGTAGAAATTGATAACAAAAAATGAATTTTTAAAGTTTTTAATTAATTGTGGAAAATATTTTAAAAATCTTTATTTTGTGGTTTAATTTTAACGATATATATATATATGATATAGTGTAGTGTCACGAACGTGACAAAAAGATTGACGGATAAAGTTAATCCGGGGTTGGATCGATGGTCCGAATTTAATCTGCTCTGCAAGGTAAAATCAAGACGTCTTTCTGGTACAGTGGGTATTTCGACACTTGACGCGATATACATATGTAGAGAATATTGTATATATTTAAAAGAGCTCGAGACATGAAAAGCACGTTGCTTTATCCATCTTTTCTTCTTTTTTTGTTGTTGTTGTTGTTGTTGTTTTGCTGCGCTGTTTCCTCTTTGTCAGAGGGAAAATGCAATAACGAAATAATTTTGATGATAGAATGTGGATGTTGCTGCAAATGCATATTATTCTATATACAGAATTTTGCCACCCGAAATATTTATTCCGGTTGCAGCTTCAGCTATATACAAATATAATTCATTCAGAGTCGAACAATGCTTATATATACAAACTCACACGCTTGCTGGAGCTTGTTTGGAAAATTTCTAAAAAATACTCAACCATTATTCTCAAATATTATTCATTAAAATAAAAAAAACAATAATGCGAGTAGCGAGGAATATTGAATACTTGGATAATATTGTTATCATATATATGTTTCTATGCATTTCATATGCGAATAATGTGAAATCATGTTATTCTCTAAACAAAATGTTTAAATAGAATTTTTTAAAAGTATTTTTTTTAATTAACATATTTGCGACCAGAGTTTTTCTAAGGATATAAAATTGAGATAATAAACGAATCGAAACTTTTCTTCGCAGTAATTTTATTTCGTTTTTTTGTTTCAATTTGGTGTCTTTAGAAAAATTGTGAATATAAGCGCGTGCACTCTAAGAAAGATTTTTTGAAACAATCAAATTTTTACACTTGAACCACTCGGGATTTTAGTTGAAACAATCAAATATTGTTGAACTTACAAAATTTTTATAAGTCATCGAAATTTTGGTCGAAACAACTTCTGTAGAGTTAATTAAATAGTTGTTTGGTTCAATGAAAAATTTGTTGGGAAACTTTTTGTCATCTTAACAATTCGGAATAGTTTTTTTTGTTGTTTTATAGTATATTATATACTCTATTTTAATATATTATAGAATAAATTCACAGATTTCTTGAAAGTATCAAATTGATACTAAAGTTGATCAAATTGATGTCAAACATCTGGATCAATTTTTTATTCGATCCACATTTTTGGTATCAATTCGTTTTTTGTTAACATAACAAATTTAACTGTTGAGGTAACAAAACACAATAACCGCAATACATAATTTTTTAGTTATATTCTATTTTAACAATTAGATATAGTAAATAAAGTAGAGTCTTTATTCGAAACATTTTTTTTTTGAAAATATTTAACAAATGCGGAGTGTATAGGAAAAGTGGCTAACAGGGGTTGTTGTATTATTGAATGGAGATCGAATAGCTTGCATCCTTCATTAAGCAGCAAGGAAAGTGCAGTCATCGACGCATGCTTATGGGTGGTCTGCACATGTAGAGGACATTAGTTTACCCAAAGTCAGTAGGAATTAATTTCACTAATTGAGAGAATGGCTGCAAATGGCTTCGTATAAAGTACATTCATAATTAGTTTTTAATCTCAGTTTTATTTTAAAATTTGGCGTTAAAATATATTATATGGTTTATGGTCGCAATTACTCTTTTTTATTCATATGTATATATTTGAATAAAAAAGAGTATAAAACATAAGATAATAAAAAAATGTTGTCGTACATCTTATAAAACAAATTGTTTTCTATAAAGTATCTTATGCCTCAAAGATATATGTGCTTTATACGTTTTATCAGCGATTAAAATATTTCTTCCATCTTAGAAAAGTAAGTTACTTCGGCAAGTTTCTTAAAGTGTCTGAAATTAAGATGTTTCAGACGGATCATAGTAAGATGTTTAGGGATAAGATAGTTTTGAATCAGAAGATGCTCCCAAAAGGTTATATAGTTATACTAAAAAGTGAGATACATAACTTTTATTTATTTTAGTTTTTAGTTTTGCATATATATGTCCATAATCATTATAAACTCAAAATTTTCTTACCCAAAACCTATACGCTGCACTGAAAACAATTTTTTTTAAATTAATATATTTAGTAAATTCTTCCACAATTATTTAATAAAATATTTTTCGATGTTTGGAGGATGTTTAAAGGTGAAAGAAAAGACACTAACTCTCACTTTTTTAATAAAATTGACAACGTTTCGGTGGTCAGATTCGTCACCATCATCAGGTCACTATAGTTAAAATCAACAAACAAACATCACTTTAGTAAATTAAAATGAAATAAATAAATAATTAAATAAAAATTAAAATATTAAAATTTGCAAATCACAAACATAGTAAGACGAGTGATTATTCATACATATTCTATTCAATTATTTATTTATTTTACTTTAATTTACTAAAGTGATGTTTGTTTGTTGATTTTTAACTAGTGACCTGATGATGGTGACGAATCTGACCACCGAAACGTTGTCAATTTTTATTAAAAAAGTGAGAGAAAGTCTTTTCTTTCACCTTTAAACATCCTCCAAAAATCGAAAAATATTTTATTAATTTTTTCTAAAAATTCAACTATACTTTGGGTAGTAATGTAAAAAAATAATTACTTTTTTATTAAATCTAACACTGCTTGTATATAGTTAATTTTATTGCTTCTTATGTATATGTTAAAACTTTAGAATTCATTTAACTAAGAATTGTAGTTAAATTACAGAAACATCAACAGAATCCTATTTCATCAACTACTTTATTAATGCTTTTAACTACTTTTTTATAGTTTATACAAGTTTTTTAATATCTTTAGGGACTTATATAAAATAGCAGAGTAGTTAAAAAGTAGTCAAATCTACTAAGAAATGTTTCAGTGTGAAAATGTGTAAAGAATTGTTTCGAAGATACTTTTAACATCTTAAATTAAGATATCGCAAATGGCTTAAAAGTTATTAGCTACTTTTGATATTATTATTGGTAATAAGCCACAATAATCTTAATTAGTGAATTCATAGTTCAATTATTATATTTTTAAGATTTATTTTTTTTCACTTTCTATTTATATTTTTAATTTATACTTATATGAAAATTCCAAAGAGTCTTATATATCGTTATTTTGTATAAGCACATTGGAAAAAACGGCATTTTATTTTAAGATGCTATTGTATATAGTCACTTCATGGAGAACATTAACCCTTAGCATCTAGATTTTAGACTTTAATATCTATATAGATATTCAAACATAGATGCTATATAGATATTAACGCCTGAAATTCAGATATTTGCCCTTTTAATATCTAGACAGTCGCTATCTTAAAGAATAAAAATATTAAAATTAACATCTAGATATTTTCCTTAAATATCCGCAGTTTTCTCCGCGTTTAAAATGCGTTTTGAAAAAGTTATCAAAAAACATCTTAAAAATCATTGGATCTTAAAATAGAGGATTGATGAATCCTTTCGAAACATGTTTCAATCATCCTAAAAGTAAATATAATGTATTTTAAGATGCATCTATTTACAGTGTGTAAATAAATAAGTAAACAATACATATTCACTGTTAATTTCAATATATTAAATTACAACGAATTAATTCCGAAATGTTGATTAGGTCAAACATATTAACTTAAATTTTCGCTATCTATTTTCGTAAAATTTGGTTTCAATTTGATATATTCTTTTAAGAAAATTGTATGTATAGAACGAATTTACGACGAAATAAATCAAGACAAATATTTTCATGACATTTCAAGATGTTATGCTTGATTCGAGTAATTTCAATTATACAACTTTTGCGCTCGAATGCTGCGAAAAGACTATGATCATGATGATTGAGCCGGGATTAATAATAAGGAAGTTGCGTGCTGAGATTTATCCGGTGCGGTACAAGAAATGATTTCTGAATATTGAACGGTATATATATATATATAGTGGTCAAGGTATATGTTAGGCCCAGGGGGGGTCTCGTTCATTCGGGGTTGCACGAGGTCAAGGGATCAGCTGTCTGGGTTGTATAAGTGTACACGTATGTTGACCCTCACTCGTGATGAATCTAGGTCACGGGGCCGTTGTAGGGTTGACCAACCAAAAGAGAGGAGCATAGGGGGATTCTTGGGGCTCCCCCCTATCACACTCCCGTGATTATCTAATCGAGGAGCAAATGCCGTGTCCCTCTTTATTTTAACTTTGTTTCCTTTCAATTGTCATCCTCGATTTGTCATTTCTATATTCTTTCTGCTTTATGCCTAATCCGTTTGTTATTTCTTGTTGTTTCATACCAATCCTTGGTATTTCTTGTTGCTTCATATACCAATCCTTGTCATTTCTTGTTGCTTCATATCAATCCTTGTTATTTCTTGTTGCAGCACATAATTCCGTTTGTTACATCTTCAGTTTTTTGAATGATATCAAATTGAGACGAAAATAAATCAAAAGTATTGCAACGTTTTTGGTTTGTTTTTGTCTCAGTTTGATATCGTTAGAAAAACTATGATGCGGTTATATCAATCGGTTTGTTAATTCTTTCTGCTCCGTTTATAAATTTCTGTACACATATATGATTAAAGTAGCATTTTTGTACGCTGCGCGTTATTCAGTATAGTAGGTTAAACGACCTCTTTAGTTTCCTGTCAAATTTAATTTAACGCAGCTTTGATTCAGCTTAAAACCCGAAAATCTTGTTAACCTTGTTGAGATATATTTTGTATAGCGCACTTTATATGTGGTACGTTTTTCTTTGTCATTTTTAACAAACAAAATACTATTCACATGAAATTTTCTCAAATATATACACATATGAGGTTTACCCATTAAAGTTTACAGTTTAGAAAATGATTTTCGTTTGTGTGCTTCTGAAACTTCAAGTTCGACAGTTTATTTTCTCGATAAGTTAACGAACTTTGTAACTCTCTCTCTTGTCGTCTGTATGAATGTGTGTGTGTGAGGAAGTTTTTAAAGGGAAATTGGCTCTTTTCATGTGAATTAAAAAGGAAGAAAGAAAAAGGGAGTTATATGTGAAGAACAAGGAGAAGGGGTTGTTTTTTTGTTGTTGTTTTGAACGACTAGATTAACTGGAGAATTGGGTCTGGTGGTATGTCGTCTTCAGAAACAACGAGTAGATAATTCCTCTACTTTATTATCCGGCTATGGGGGGCAAAAAGTAGAAACAGCAATGCACAAGATGCCGAGTGCATGAACGATTCTTCTCGTGAGATACAACGATACCAAAGTTTGTAAGCAAGAAACTGCTCTTCGTTATATATATATATATATATATAGATATGTGTGTGTATGTATATAGAAGAGAAGGACGCCTTGGGAGCCGCACAAAGATATTAAGTACCCATACCTATAGTAGGAGGATTGGGACGGAGAGACGAGGAAGAAAAGGAAAGGAGTGGAGAGTACGAGAGGAAGCGGAGTTACCTATAGAAGAAATAAGTGCGCGCGTGTAATGCTGATGGCGAATATGGTGGAGAGGTGCCAGGCCCCCGCGCGCGAGCGAACGATCGATTCGAACGCCGGCGACATTCTTCGCCGGCGCTCGTAGAGACAGAGAACAGTGGAAGAGAGACGAGAGCAGAGAAGAGAAGTCGCGAGGAAAAAGAAGAAATCCCCACTTGGGTATACCTTCCAGTCGTACTGTCCTCAGTTCTTGTGTTTGTGTCGGTACGTCGTCGGGTTGGCGAGAACAGTAGTGGGGAATGTACATCGGCAGCCAGCGGTCGTAGGAAGGTTTCAAGGGCGTTTCCAATGAGACTGCTCCAACCAGTACGAGGCATTCAAGCCTCGCTCGCTCCGCCAACCGGGTCGACGAGTGCGCGCACAACACGCCCATCCTCCCCGTCCATAGAGCTCCTACTGATGTTTTTATTTATTACATCTGTGACTGGGTAGGGAAATACTCCCAACTCGACCAAGAGAACGTTTGCCACTTTGAGAAGGAACGACGCGCGTCCCTGCGAGTTACCGCCGCAGCCGCCTCCGTCGTTTGCTTTGCTCGGCGTTAATACGTTTGTTCGTTCGTTCGGTAGTCGATATTATCGTTCCTTCCAATACGCGTTATCAGTGCCAGGCGAGATCAGATCATCGACCTCGTTATCGATGACCCCCATAGTTAATCGGTTCCTCTAAAGTTACCGCGATGTAAATACTCAATCATGAACAACAAACAGTGATACAGTGCGGAAGTTTCGTGACAGTGCAATTCGTATATAAATATACATATATTAACAGTGAACGTGTTTTTTTGTGATCACAACTTTTTTTGATCCAATCGACGATTTTTTGTGTTTCCTTATATATAGTATGCTTTGAAATTTTGCATTGGAATATCATCAGAAAAGCTACTTTAGAAAAAAAAAGTGTATTAAAAGGAATTGAAGGATTTACCTGATGGACCACGGAGCAATGGATAGCTCTTCTGAACACAGTAGTCGAGCCAGTCCAGTTACTGGTAGTCCAAAGAATCCACACAGTCCATCGGCTCAACAGACTCCACAGCAGCAAATTCACAATTCCCATCAGACACCTTCTTCACATCAGCAACCTCACCCTAGAGATCAAATTCGCGATCATCATCGTTTGCCAACACCTCGATCACCAACAAGAGGATCACCACCTCAAAGTTTGCCACTGAGTCCACCGCCTTTATCGGCCGGTGTCGCTCCTCCAGGCATGGTACCACGTATGCCTGGTCTTCCGCCGCCAGGTTTGGGTCTATTGAGCCAACTTGGTGGCATGCTATCCGGCCATCATGGTTCCCCATTGGAACTTATGGCTGCACATCACGGTGTCTTGCCACCCAGGTCCTACAACAGTCCACCACCAATTAGTTCCAGTGATCCAACTGCAAACGAGTGCCAAATGGTTGAATATCGTGGACGAAATGTCGCAGCATTCATCATTAATGGTGACACCATGCTCTGTCTACCACAAGCTTTTGACTTTTTCCTAAAGAATCTTGTGGGTGGTCTTCATACAGTGTACACTAAACTCAAGAGACTCGATATCGTGCCATTGGTGTGCAATGTGGAGCAAGTTAGGATCCTTCGTGGTCTTGGCGCTATTCAACCAGGAGTTAATCGGTGCAAACTGCTTAGCTGCAAGGATTTTGACGTTCTCTACAGGGACTGCACTACTGCCAGGTACAACCTTTAGATCTGTTTCTACACTCGGGTCTATTTTAAGACCCATTTTCGGCCTGTCGAAAATTATTTGCCCTTCATGAAAGGTTTCAGAATTTCTAGAATCGGATATTAAGAAAAATTGCGACGCGGTATTCGTACTTCTCTACTGCTTCACTGTAGGTAAAACTGTAGTGTAATTTTTGGTTCCGAAATCAACTCTTCGGTTATGTTCCAAGCTCAGTTTTTCCTTTGTAGGGCAGTATTAGCATACAGATGGTTCTGAATCTAGTAACATTACTACTCCTCTTAAAAATCCTGATCAAGTATAGAATAAAATTTAGATTATTAGGAGTATTCCTTCTTCTGTTACGGACCCTAAAATGAGTCCCAGAGAAGAAGAAACATTGGAACAGGTTTCTTCTTCCCTTTCTTCTGCTAGAAACCCCATTTTTTGTTTCAAAAATGGGTGCATTTTTGGGTCCAACAGAAGAAAGGGAAGCAGATAAATGTTCCTGCTTAGCAGATAAATATACCCTATCAAAAATAGCTGAGGATCCCATTTTTGAAAGCAAAAATATCGATACACTTTTGAACGAGAAAATTTTTCTACTAAACGGTAACTGCAATTGAAATATGAAAATAAGTAGTTGTTAGAAGTTGGTAGAAGTAGATGTTATAGGTGAATTGTTATTGCTCCAAGTGAAATCAAGATCGTATTGTTGAAAGATGAATCGTGACTTCTGGTAGGAGGTATAGGTACGCCTCGTGGCAATCACGAGCGAAATCAACATAAAAAAATATACAAAATATAAGTTGATGCTGCGACAATAGCCCTCGACAATTCCAAAGTCGCGCAATGCCGAATCGATCAACATTATCATCATAATAAGATAAAGAACTGCAAACATGCATCTTCCTGGTTCGTTGACTTGTTCGCATAAAACGGAAGCTTGAATCCTCGCATACATTAATAACACAAGGTGTCGCCTCCGGGCAGCACTTCGTCTTAGCTGCTTTCGCTCTCCAGCTACCAGTGGGCCGAATAATATGCTTTAATTGTACACCACCTCCCGCTTCTTCAAAACTTAATCATCGAGAGAGCTTCTATATAACCCCCCACCCCACATCTAAAAAAAAACCTGACCCACTTAATCTTTCTCACACTAGATATTTAAAAGCGATAGATCAATGTTAGTCTTATTCTTCGTTTGTGGAGTTATCTTCTTGATCTGATCTTAATTCTTAATTCTCCTCAAGGACATGCGAAAAGACACTTATAGCTTGGTTCTTTTTTCTCTGCTTAAATTTTGTAGCAAACAAGATTAATTTTGGTAAAAAGAGAATAATGGGTAACATTGCGAGGGACTGATCAACATATTTTGTTAATTAAATAAAATTTTTTTATTTAAATATTTTATTTAAAGTGTGGCTAAAAGGTCTATTTGTGATGCAAAAAAGACTCATAAAGGGAGCATGAATTCGCGGCACGTGCCAGTGTTTCTAGGATTGTCACCAGAATCCGGCGCCAACAGGTGTCCCTTTCACGGTTGTTTCTCTGAATGAATCAGTTTCATAGAGAGAGGAAGAGAAAGAGAGTGTTAGTGTGTGTGTGTGTTTGTGAGTGAGCCTGGTTGTTGTACAAGCTTATCCCACCCACACGCGAGACTACAGACGAAACGGAATGGTAAACGGAACGAGGGGATCTGCAATTGCCTGTGAAACTTTTGTCTTCCTTCTGTAACTTTCGTTCTTGTTATGGTCGTTGATGGTAAAATAATCAAGGGCGTAAAAGGGGTAAAAATTAATATTCTTACCACTTTTTGTCATATATAGTTTAAGAACGTAGTAGTGTTTTTGAAGTTTTATGTTCGAAATTGGCCAAGTGTAATTGCGACGATTTGACGAAACTTGGAGTATTGGACAATAGTTTGTCAGTGGGCAACGCGCAGTGGCAGTCACAACGGAAACGGATTTAACGCGACACACAGTGAGGGAGAGTGAAAGAGATGGCATGAGAGTGAGAAAAGCGTAGGGATAGAGATCCAAATAATCCAGAGTCACGAAATAGAACTCCGCGGGCCGTCGGCTCGTGCGGGTCTCATCGCTTTTTAGAGTCTGTTGCTCTCTGTGATATTTTTTCTTTCTGTTAAAAAATATTTATTCTCTAATCTGTTATTGAAGTTTTGTTTGCTTTAAAACTTGTAGAAAGTATTCTTGAAGAATTTTTGGTCTCATGGAAAAATTGTTTTAGGGTTAATTCACTGTTATATACCTATATAAAAGTAAGCAATTGATGCTAATTGATGCCAAAAGTATGATCGAAATCACGAAGTGCAACATGTTTTTTGTATCAATTTTGGACGTCTGTTGCTTACGTTCAAAAAAGCTGATAAACGTCAGCAATATACGTATTATTTTTTTTGCTCTTTCATAATTAAAGGAATGTATGGATTTCTACAAAATCGAAATTCACTTCGTATGAGAATTGGGGAATGATATAGTATATCATGTACATTCATAAAGAAGAAACATGGTCTCCTAATTGAATTATTGGGAGACTGTTTCTTGTTTATGAATGTAGATGATAGAATGTAGATGATTTCTTAATAATTTAATTTGGAGACTGTTTCTTCTTTATGAATGTAGATGATATGGATGTACATGATACGAATGTAGCTGATATGGTTGTAGATGATACGAAATGTAGCTAATATGGTTGTAGATGATAAGAATGTGGCTGATATGGTTGTAGATGATACGAATGTAGCTGATATATGGTTGTAGATGATACAAATGTAGCTGATACGAATCCAGCTGATATGGATATAGATGATGGTTATGAATGATACGGACATAGATGATACGGATACAGAAGATGTAGATACAGATGATATGCATATATGCAACGGATGATGCAAAAATTAAAGGAATTTCCTGAAGGGTTGTGCTTTTTGTTCAACACCTTGTTTCGATATATATATTTATACGCTTCTGGCGATAATTATCGATTGGAAAAATGTTTGGACAGGCAATAAAAATTGGATGATGAAGAGGCTGTGGGTATATATGGCCCTCGTGTGTGGTCCGGTCGCGTGTAAACGTTGGCATTGTTACATTCTGATAATGCACGGTAGCATAGCGTTTGAGCATGGTGCGCTTTATACTTTGGTTTTACCTACAAACTACACGGTGAATCTGCACGTTCTCTCATTGCTGCCCCACCCTGCTTCTCATATATATATATATATGTGTGTACACACACTTTTACAACGATCCGCCGCTAACAGCGTGCAGCCGGAACCACAGCGATAATTCAGAGGATTTTTCTTGCGGTTTAGAACGCGGCGCCGGGTGCTGTATACTTCAACAACTCGAATCCAGTATCGGAACCGCTGTGTCACATGTTTTGCTCAAAAATAACACAACAACAACAAAAAAAAACTCGATTACTGCATGCGACTAAAATTATATCTGCAACTATGAAAGAGCGCATATAATATATGTCTGAAGTGTTAACGAAAAATATTTATATAGAACTATTATAAATTCATCAAATGTCAATATGCGGTGACATATAATGATTTTGATGAATTTATCTTTATCTATAGTTTCGCAGCGTCGACAAATTTGAGTCTGAATTGCAATAAATTGAATGAGATTCAATTGATATTGAGAACATGCGGACTGGTTTAATTATGCAAATAAAACTACAAGCGCGCATCTTGATTATCGTGAATATATATATTCCAAAGAAATAAATGATACAAACTTTTGTAACTAACGTTCGTGTAAAAAGTTGTATTTGAATTCATATCCATAAGGAACTAATTGAAAGCCTGTTTGAAATAATAGTTTGAGAATGTGAAATATTGGCACGCACATATATGATAAGATAATTACATTAAGTAATTGATCATTGCGCCTTGTATTCATTAGACTGATAATCAAACTATCCGATGCTCTTGCAAATTAAGCAGATTGTATTATTAATTGAATGCGACATATATTTTGTAAATAATAAATTTTCCCCGATGACGTTCCGCATATATTGAAAAAAAGATATTTTTGTTTATTAAAACTTGTTTATTGTAAAAAGATAGTATATATAAAAATAGCAAGCATAAAAGTAAAAGCAAACGTAAAAGTAAAAAAGTCTACTAAAAAAAAGAACATGTATCGAAAAGAAATATATATATCTGCAAAATGAAACCCTTTTTGTAACAATAATAATTTGTCCTATATATATGACGTGCGCGTATATATCAAAGAAAAAGTATATCAGAAGATCAATTCTCCCCAATGAATAAACGGCCAATCAGACCGTAAGTTTCGGCGTGTTCGATAGGATGTAACTACATGCTTAATGTTATAAAGTGCATATCTGTATCAAAAGCCTATAGCCAACAATGGGAGCATATGAGCTCTTCTAATAATATCATGCGCCTAGAGCTCCGCACTCTCGCAATGGTCCACAAAAAAAACCGGGGGCAGCTGCCATAACTGCGATATACACTCGCATCACAAAGAGAAAATATGAGATATATGTTATGAACAAATATCTATATCCCGAAGGAATATTATATTCTTCTACATGCGCGCGCTCCCATAATTTTGTCTCTAAGAATTATCCGCATGTGGGGCCTGCGGAAAATTTATGTCGAAATGCTGCAATAAAAGATACAGTAAAAAAATAATACAATTTTGATGATGTTGATTATACCATCCACATCATCAAAATTGCAATTTTTTCCACAAGATTATGTGCGATTATATACCATCTCGATGATCTGAATGTAGTATAACATAAACAACGTTTCTCTAAGGAATTTTATGTCTTGCGATGATTTTTTTTAGTAATGTCTTGATGATCTAAATAGTAATCTGTTATGATAATCTTGACGATATATATGGTATTTGATGATTTTGACAAAAAGTATCGGATGTTATCTCGCAGACTTTCCAAGCTTATCCGACGGCTACCGGAAATTAGCACGACCGTTTTGTATATCCTTGTAGAATATTTCAATTTCCGGTAACTACTGGTCATCGCAGTGACAAACTGAACTCTGTCGTAGGACAATCTTTAAAAATCGACGAGATGGTAATGAATAAAATAAAAAATCTTCACGTTAATATACAAAAATTACAATGCAAAACTATATATAACCGCATCTTAAAATACATTGTAGTCACTTTGAAACGTTCCAAAACATTTATTTTTTCCGGCTACCATTTTCGAAACCATTTTAAGATGTTTATGATGATTTTTTGGAAACAACATCAAAAGTGCGTTTCTTGAAATAAGATTTTTAAATTTCAAAAAATGGGTTGTGGAGAAGTGTATACTAACTTATAGTTATTTTAAAGAATGGTTGTAACGAATATATAGTTGAAAAATTATAAAAATGGATTGTGAAAAGTACTGACTATATTTAAAAATTTTTAAGAACGGATTGTGAAAAGTACTAACTATTTAAAAATTTTGAAGAATGGATCTTGAAGAAGAGTTCCTACTCATAGAAATTTTAAAGAATGGACTGTTAAGTGTAACAAACATGTAAGTGAAAATCTTTAAAGAACGAATTTTTTTTCCAAAGAACCCATTTTAAAAAAGTAGATTGTGAAGAAAAAGGGCAACTTTGTTAAAACTCTTAAAGATCGGATTATAAGGAATGAACTTGAAAAACTTAAAAAATCGACTGTTAATGTATACCAACTATATAGTTGAAAATTTTAAAAAGTGGATTGTTAAGGGTACGAACTATGTATTATTTAAAAATTTTGAAGAACGTCTGTGAAGACAGTATACACTTAGTTAAAATTTTTTAAAGATTGTGATGAACCAATTCGACATATTTTGAAATTTTAAAGAGTTAATTATTTAAGGGTACTAATTATTAAGTTAATTATTAAGTTTACAAATTATTAAACAGCAGATTGTGATAAGAAGAGTACCAACTTAGAAATTTTAAGGAATGGATTGTCAAGACTACCAAAAGTACATAGTTTAAAATTTTTAAAAACGAATTGTCAAGGAGAGTATGAACTTGAATGATTTTTGGAAATTCGTTATGCAGAAGAGTACCAACTTAGTTAAAACTTTAAAAGAATGGATTAGAAAGAAGAGTACTAACTTAGTAGAAAAATTTAAAGAGTTAACTATTAAGGGTATCAACTCCAAATTTTTAGAACGGTTGTGAAGAAGAGTACCAAAAGTTGGAAATTTTGAAGAATTCTTTAAAATACGTTAATAACGTATCGTTGAAGAAAAGTTTCAAGTCAAAAAATTTAAAAATTGTATTTTTAAGAGTACCAACTATGTTTAGTTAAAAAATAAAACATATCCAACATATCAATACAAACAGATCGTGAAGAAGAGTTTCAAGTTGAAAATTTTAAAGATTGGATTCTGATGAGTACCAACTACATGTTTATAGTTAAAAAATCAAACAGATCAAACAGATCTGGAAAAAAAGTTTCAAGTTAAAATATTTAAAGATTGGATTCTTAAGAGCACCAACTATGTTTAGTTCAAAAACCAAACAGACCAAACAAATCGTGAAGAAGAGTTCTAAGTGAAAAATTTTAAAGATTGAATTTGGTTAGTTAAAAAAATCAAACTTATCGAACATATCAAACAGATCGTGAAGAAGAGTTCCAAAAGTTAAAAATTTTAAATCTTGAATTCTTAGGGGTACCAACTTTATGTCTATAGTTAAAAATTTGGAAGAACCGATTGTGAAGAAGAGTACCAACTGAAAAATTACACATAATGGATTGTGAAGAAGAGTACCTCGTACATAGTTAAAAAATTTAAAAGAATGGATTGTTAAGAAGAGAATACATACAAAGTATACATATCAGAGTGCAGTAACTGTGAAGGTGGGCTGGAAATAAATATTAATAATAGCTTCTTTCTTTTTCTCTTTTACACTGTATATCGCAGGCGTGTGTGCATTGTTAGGGCCATTACAGGAGCCAATTAATCTATGCTCAATTTTATAATTAAATGGCTAATAGCGCATGGAATTACAGTCCAGGGCCGTGCACTCCCACGTATATATATACATATCCCTGTGCCGTTGTAAAAGCGCGCACATCATTTTCTTTAAAAGAGAAAAAAAAATCCAGAGATTATTTAGAGAAATGTATATAGCTCACTGCGGGAATTAGAGAAGAAAAGGAAACATTATCTTTATACGCGCAGCTCGCATCACAAATGTTGAAAAAATACTCATGTACATTATACAGATATTCGTATAAATATACGTCTGTATTTATATATATATATGTCTATATTGTAATTAGAAGATTTTTGTTGCAACCGATTTATGATTGTTCATTTGACTTGGTTAGGCAAATTAATTAATATAATTGACTTCAACTCGTTAGGAGAAATACAAAAGACGCCGCATTGTTATCTTCAACGTATTATGTCGATGCATAGGCAATTATTTTATACGCACACACTCTTTTTGATATTTATCTCCATATGCCATTTCACGCGTTTCCCATTATTTCTTGCGGGAGTTTATACGTATAAAAATGTCTTTGTTTCAAAGTACTTTTTGTAACTTTTTTTTTGTAATTTATTTTTTTTTCTACGTTGCCAATTTATGAGAAGGAGATTCATTTATCGATCGTTAAAAATATATATATATATGTATAAACTCTCGAGACGCTGTAAACACTAATTCCTCCCTTACAATCGTTCTTAATTCTTGGAAAATTAATTGAAAACACAAATTTGAACGTTTTCTTTTTTTCGTATAGCCGAGCAGTTCTGTTACCGCCTCTCCCTTGACTTACTGTAATTCCCGGTAATTAATAATCTGCAACAAGTAATAATAAAGCTATAGTAATCCGGCTGCTGCCTTGCCGCAGCGAGCGCGGTGTTCTTAATTCTGGATAATTAATGCAAAGACAAACAAGAACTTGGCTCTTTTTCTCTCGCTCACTTCAACATTATTATAAAGTTGTCTTTATCTTCTTCTTCTTCTTTGTGTTCTTCTATTTTCCTGTGCGGGAAAAAAATAAGAGGCCTCTCTTTCCCCCTCTCCCTTTAAATCAAGCAAGAAACTCGATAAAGCTGTCACGATTCGTTGATCATTTTTTTCGAAAAGAAAATACGATTCATAAAAATCGACGGAGAAAATTTTAATATTTAATAAAACTATATAGAAGTGCGGTGATATAATTTTTCCGTCGAGTCAGTATACCTTGTCAGCAACTATATATCATAATTTATTAAAAAAGATTTTTTTTTTTGGATCTGTGCGGAAAAAGATATATATATTTAAAGAAAAGCAAATGTTCTGAATTGTATTTTCTGAGGAGACGATTATGTCTATTAAATATAATTATGACTGTCAATCGTTTATAAAATAATGAGGGCAATAAATATATGTACAATCTTGCTTATATGCAACAAAATATGTTAGACTTTGTTTTCTTTTTAATTTTTCTTCGCAATAATCAGGCAAAATGTTGTCATGATCTGCATGTGTATGCGCGAATGAAACATTCAAGAAGCCGGGACAGGATAAACGCCTAAGGTGGAAAAAAAAGGTGAAAAAGAAATGAAAGGGAAAAAAAAGAATAGGGATAGAATCGAAGAGAGCGGCTATAATCACCCGAGATTCTTGATGGCGAGATACAAATGCAAGTCATTCGGGTCTGTATTGTATTGCAATGGCGCCAGGCTCCCGTTCTGCAGATTATTTTTCTCCTTCCTCTTATTACCAATACACATTTGTCTTATTGTGTATACGGTTTACAAATACATTTGTACATTTAAATTTGTGTACACACACACATGTATACATAAAAATACAAATATACATTTTGAATAATATAGATAAATTTACTATACACAGTAGCAAAGATTTAATCCTTCGAGAACAAATTGAACAGGTGTTTGATTTCTGGCAAATCTACAAATCACGTTTATCTTCACACGGTGAAAAATTTTATTTAAACTGAATAGAATTTATTTTGAGTTAAATAAAAGTATATATTTGTCTCAGAGTCTATTAAATTATTTATGTATAGGTACTCTCTAGATTTGAATTAGTAAAAATTTTGATCAATTTAAATTCCTGTTTGCGACTTTTAACTTTTGAATTTGTAAATTTTACTAATAAATAGTAATGAGTGACTAAATTTTTGTCTTTGAATTTGTAAACTATACTAATAAGTCATAATTTCTAGAAATTTATTAGTAAAATTTACAAATCTAAAAGCCAAAAACCAACCAATTAATAATTACTAATTTGTTAATAAGATTTACTTTAATTTAATGCCAAAAAGTCAGTCACAAATTTAAATTATTGAACATTTTTACTAATTCAAATTTTGAGAGCATGTTTTAAATAAAAAAAAATTGTATTCATTAGAAATATAAATTTTATTTGAATCGAATTAAATTTATTTGCCAGGTTTGCCTTTTAGATTAGGGAAAATAGAAAGTTTAGAGATAAATCGGGGAATTTTATCAAAAATATTGGAAAAAATATTCAATTCCTAGAATTCATGAGAAAATTCTGAATTTTGTCGTCCGTCAGTCTCTAAAAATATCGAAAGGATTTAATTGAACTTTAAATTTTTTCTATTTTTATAACTGTATCTAATTTGTACTTTACTGATTTGAAATTGTCGCAAAATTTTTTAAAAATTACCTAATTAAACTTAACAGATTTAAAATTGATTCAAAATTAAAAGAAAAATAATTTTTTACAAAAATTCTTCCATAGAATCGAATTTATTTGAAAAATATTTATTACAATTAAATTTTAATATTATAATTAAATTATTCTCAATGCAGTTTTAATTGAATTTCTCGAAAGAATATAATAATTTTCACAAAATTTCCATAAAATAGATCAAAGCAATTAAATTATTTTTAAAAATGTACAAATAAAATTCTATGCAAATTGAAAATTATTCGTTTTAAGTTATTAAAGTTTATTGTTTCCAAAAAGTAATATAAAAATTAATATATGAAAAATACAAATAAGTTTTGCTTTTAAAATAGAAAAAACTTCACATATTAACGCAAAATTGTGGTATATAAGTTAATTTCCAAATTTTAAATAGGAAAAACTTTACTGATTAACAAAAATTGTGGCAAAGTAATTAATTTTAAAATTATTGTTTTTTAAAATAATGTTTTAAAATTAATTGTCCAAATTTGAATTAGTAAGAATAGGATGTAATTAAAATAAAAGTAATATAAAATTTTAAACAAATTTTTTGTAATTCTTCATAGAAGAAAATATTGAAATTCCTTTTTCTTCAGAAAATAAATTTTAAAAAAACCTTTTTTGCGTTAATATTGATAAATTCTCTACAATAATTTATAATAAATTAAGTAAATAATTGAATTTTTAAGGAACTTTCTCAAAGATTTTATAAAATAATTGAATTAGTAAGGAATTTTAGTCAAAAATTCCAAAAAATATTTATAGATTGGAATTTTGAAAATTATTTTTTGGAAATTACATTAGCAATTCTTATAAATTATCAAATTTAAATTTCTATTGAATAAGTAATAACAATGTTTAAATATTTATTTAAAAAATAAAACTGTTGAAGTTTTTAAAAATTTTCAAAAAAATGTAGTATAGACCTTTTTTTAAAGTATCTAAGTATTTTTAGAGTGCTCTCTGAATTTTAATAAGTTAAAAGTGACTGATTTAGAAGCAAAAAGTCAGTGACTAATTCAAATACGAATTTTTCTACTGACATTTGTTTAAAAATTACTGATTGTCTTTTAAAAGCAATTAAGTTTTCAGTAGATTTTTAAAATCAAATTAAATTAGTCAAGTTGAACTAATTTTTTAATTATTTTTTTATTAAAAAACCATTATTTTTCATTGAAAATCAGTTGTTTTTAACAAATTCAAAAGCAGAAAGTCAAATCAGGCAAAAGTTAGGAAAAAATAAAATAACATTTTTGTAGCAACCGTGTTTGAATTTGAACTATAATTAAAAATTTATTAACAACAAAAAAAGTTTATTTCAAACAAATAAAAAATTTAATTGGCTCTGAGTCAAATAAATCTTGTTTTTCTTGAACGAACTGGAATTTATTTGAACGAATCAAAATTTATTAGAAAGTTTGAAACAAATAAAAAAAAGGGCTCCGAGTGTAATAAATCGTTTTCTCCGGGTGTTTATTAAAACGTTTGTTTTATTTAAAGAAATTGACTTTTCGATCGAGGATGAAATGATGATAAGCGGAAAGAATCGATTGTTTTTTATGGCCGTACATATACCCAGTGACCTATTTTACAGCAGCTGACTAGTGTATAGGAGTAACCCTCGGATGTGAGATCTCCCCTCTCTTATGTCATAGCGTCCCCCATGGAGATGAAAACACCCTCGCTCCAAACTATACACTAGGTCGCCCTTTTCATTTCTTCGGAGGACCATAATCATTACCCTAAAATTTAATCCCTTCTTTACTTGCTGCACTGTTATTTTTGGTTGATACAGTTTTCAATTTTTAAATTAAATTCATTGGCACGTTTGCATATAATCATTATTATGGTATTTTTTTTTTTTTTACTAATCTATTGACATTCGTCATTCCTATCAGTGGCGGATAGGAAAGAAGAAGATAAATTTCACTCAGAGGAATAAAATTGTGTGTGGCGCGCGGGAATTTCAAACACACACCAACACATATGCAACGATCTCAAAACCGGACCAATCAGAGAGCAATTGGCCTCTCTTGCGCACACAGCTGTCTGCGATAACTATGGGAGGTCCATAAATCCTATCCAGCAACAATTTCATGCAAAGAGCAATTCAAAGAAATCGTTTTTGCAAACTGGTGCTGGATTCTGGTAAAACTCTTTTCTCTTTGCGCGCGCTCACGTATATAACATCAGGCACACTCGAGTTACAACCCTTATTAACAATCTATATGTACGTGTTTCCATACACGTGTGATTAGTCTGCATACATCAAGTGTATATTTCTCCTTACGGTCTAGAATCTTTCTCTCTTTCTCTTCTGTTGCTCGACTCAAATTGATGGATCAAATTTAACATATTATTGTGGCGATGAAATATTTATTCGCAATTGTTTCTTGCGCGAGAATTGTAATCTTTAAATCTCTGAGAAAATATGGACGCATCAAGATATTTTCTCAGAGATTCATGTTTGTAAAAGCGTTATAGTGACAAAGCATCAAGATCTTTTTTGAAACTTGATTTTCTCCATAATGGTTCTTCAACTCTTTTCTTTTATATTTTTTTAAGGATGTCAAATTGTCACCAAAAATGCGTATCAAAATTGCTTACAAAACAATAGAATTTGGATTACATTTTGGTCTCAATTTGATATCCTCGGGGAAAAAGTGTGTTCGCGAAGGCACAGGCCTAGTTTGACATACTGCACTTATACTCTCGACATTAATACAATTTACCCGGATTATAGAAACCTTCTAACTTTTTCTGCCTGTTAACAAATGATTTGTATAAATATGATGAAATCTATATGTATACGTCTATATATTACCCCTGACAATGTTGCAACACTTGAACGTATCCAAAAAGCAAAATTGAAGGATGATGTTTTAATTTTAACCCATTTTTAATTTTAGTCATCATTAGATTAGACATTAAAGGGCGAAAAGGACAATAGTTGCGTCCCGATAAACTCTATACTCGAAACTTTAATTTCTAGTGATTCGTGAACGTATGGCATATCACACCCCAGGAAAAAGGGTTTCGTGTGCACGCCAGCCACTCCAACTCGTTACACACGATAATTAAACAACTCACGAGACCTCCAAAGCAGTCAGGTACGATCTTATATAGTTGCTGTTAGAACTTTGGAGGATTTCAACTGGGTAAATGTTACCGCGCATTTCCTGCTGTTATACTTTCGACATGAATACGATAGCATTTCATAAAAGCGAGTAAGAGCTTTTCTATACATATAGTCTTTGGTTTATTTAATCCCATTTCTGCTTCAAAATCTGATTCTGATTTTTTGATATTTTTGTCGCATATAATTATAACTTAACGTAACTTTTCTTGATTAGTATTTTTCGTCGCATATTCAATTACAGTGTTTGTCAGTTTTGATATTTGGAAAAAATTCTGTTAGGGCAAATTCCATCGTACATAGTTTACATTCCTTGTGTGTATATTACAATATAACTGTTGTACAAATACAAAAAGAAAACATATAACATTATATTGTATAGAAAAACTTATAGTTTTTCCTCTTGGGTGATAAATATTAGTTGTAATCTTCTTTCGACATGAGAGAGACTTGCTTTCTTGATATGTATATATACAAAATGGAGAGTAATTCAGAGTTTATTCAGTTTGCGTGTTGTGTGCTGAGTTTGGTGCAAAACGTCAAGCGTCAATCAAAAGCCCCAGGCTGTGTATAGTAATGATCCATATACATACATATTCTTGATGTCGAGGCGATCTTATATGTGGATACATATCCGATTTAACCCTCGAATTGTATCTAAGTGAAGTCAACTGTGCAAGTAGTCAAGCAACCTTTTTTTCCAAAACATCTTTACACGCGTGCGGTCCGTTCGCGTGACGCACGCATACGAATACACACACTTTATTTTCCTATATCCAAAAAAAAAAATCATTTTCCTCGCACCATTCCCTTATGTATATCGCAGAAAGAAAATGTATACTCACAAAAAAATTGTCAATAAATAAAGAAACGTCGTATACGAGAATTAAGTTGTAATTTTAATGACCGGATAAATTCTCAGCCGCGCGCTGGAGAAAAAGGAGTGATACTATATTGCCGTCCACGCCATCGTCAAGGACCTGGACCACCGTAGAATTAAAATCGTGAATCATTAACGCTCGTAAAAAAGCACTATCACTGAACGAACTAATAAAGAAAGAGAGAAAGAAAAACAATCAATTCTTTTGATGCAAATGCAACCCCATATATTCAGAAATGGAAAAAGAGAGTGATAGATTATGGGCGGCGTTAATTTCATTCGGATTGACCTTGGATCCACCAAATTGCCTCTCATCTCTATTAAAGCGAGTCCAGAAAAGGTACAAGGCATTCCAAAAGTTGATATATACAGAATGTGATGGTACTATTCACAATATCAGTGTGTGAGATGACTGTAACAATATAGTGTATCGAATTGAACAAAGAAAGGCGGCGCGAGACAATCCGTCGAGCATAACAAACCTGTAAATAATACAAACTGATCCAAATCGATCGATACGGGTCCCTGAACCGCAAAAACGAAACATGTCTCCTTTTTTGCTTCAACTTTGCTTTTTAATGAATTTCTCCTATTGCATATACATACATATATACATTTTGTAATATTTACAGATCTTTACACTATTCTCTTATTCATATGAAAATCAGTTGTATTTGCACCCGGAGAACTTGTTTCCAATTAGCGAATGTTTTGGCAAAATTTGAAAAGGGGACACGTACGATAAGGATGAATGGAAAATAATCTTTAGACTGCGTGTGAAGATGATCGTGAAGCACATAGATCATTTGGTATATGCAAGCAGGACCTTGGGTGTTAACTTTTGTATAATTCAAGGGCAATCGAGATAATCGTGTACGATCTGTAATTATATCATTGTTTAAAATTACCGACTGATCGTTTGTTACGGATGATCTTTGTAGTGTGTGTGTGTGTGGCTGCGCAAGAAAAAGAGCCGAGGTGTTATTAGGATCTGACATTGATACATCCAATGCTGTGTTCTAAACGGATTGTATTGAGTTCTATAATCCGCAGTTTGATACATTATAGCCCTCTGTATGGTTTGTAATTTTTTGTTAGTTTGAAAAAGAAAGAAGGGAAAGGTAAAAAAAGACGCTGGTGATATTTCATGTGTGCTGTATTCTTTATATATTGACAGTCTATAATTTTGACAATTGGATGACTTGAGAGTTTATAAAATTTGTGAGCGTTGAGATTTATCACGCATTTGTGCAGGATGTTATTTGTGGCATTAGCAATTGTTGGGATTTGTAAAATATTGTTCTGTATAGTATCTGTAACATTGTAGCTTTACTGAAAATAATTTGTGGTGTTTGATAGGATTGCGAAGTGAGACAATATTATTTGTTTGGCATTGGGAACATTGCAGTATTATACAGTATCATTAGTATATCATTAGGAACATTTGCCAAGTTACGAATATCATTTGTAGCATTTGCAACATCATAAATAGCATTAGGAACAGTTGCCCTATTACGAATTCTATTTACAACATTAAAAATTGCATTAGGAACATTTGCGACATTATGAATAGCATTTACAACATTACAAATATTTGTAGCATCTGCAACATTAAGATTTAATTTGTACCTTTAACAGCATTTGGACATTGCAACTTTACCCAAAATAATTTGCAGCATAAGTAACATTGCAAAATGACCCAAAAAGTGTATCAAAACATTGCACCGCTACAATTTTGATACGTTTTTTGCCTCGCGATCATTAGCATGATTGGGACCCTCATTAGCAATGCTTTGCCAAATTTGACCAAACTTATTGCCACATTTCACCATTCTTTACCCACATTTCTCCATTTTTTACCCAACCATCCATATTTCCAAGCAGGGGAATATGAATACTTGAAGAAATAGCCCTAGATTATTATATGTTTTGATGCAATATTACATATATACAAGATTGAGAAGATGAGAGGGCCAAAACTTAAAAAAAAGAAAAGATAAAAGAAAGAGGCGCAGCTATATTATTGGTGCATATAAGAGAAAGGGATGATGCCTTGTGTGGCGACTCACTCCAATCGCGGGTACAATGAAACTAACAAATGAAATACCCACGCCAACAAGGCGAATCCCTCGATTCTTCCATTCTTTCTCGTTCGTTGGACACTCATAACCGGACTCGAATCACTCGCGTCAAAGGAACGCACGAGGGTGATCTCAGATAAAACCGACAGCAAATATGTAACTAAACTCGAAAATGGTATATTCCATGCACTTGGGTATTCTTCTTCTCTGTCTCTATATTTTATCTTCTTTTTTTCATCATAAAACGATATTTGAGCCTTTCGACTAAATTCAACCTCTTTAACCAATTTTTAATCCCCTTTTCGGAATGATTGTTCCTTTCAACGAAGCAAAATTCTATATGAAATTAAAAAACTGCTTCCAATATTGCAATTTTGTTTCCTTTGGTGGCTTTTTTTGATCTTTTCTTTTGTTTTTATTTTCTTTGTTTCCTTTTGTTAGGTTGTTGTTTCGTTCTGTTAACTTGTTGTTTCATTTTGTTTACTTGTTTCCTTTCGTCAACATGTTGTTTCCTTTTGTTAGGTTGTTGTTTCCTTCTGTTAACTTGTTGTTTCATTTTGTTAACTTGTTGTTTCCTTTTGTCAACTTGTTATTTTCTTTTGTCAACTTGTTGTTTTCTTTTGTTAACTTGTTGTTTACTTTTGTTATAATTTATTGTTTCCGTTTGTTATAACTTTTTGTTTCTTTTTGTTAACTTGTTGTTTTCTTTTGTTAACTTTTGGTTTTCTTTCTGCTTTATTTTTGTTTTCTGCTTATTTTCTGTTTGTTTCTGTTTCTTTCTATTTGTTTCTGTTTATTTTCTGTCTGCAGACTTTTGGTGCAGTCTTTTTGCAATCTTCTCGTTTTCGTTAAGGCGTTTTGATGTTAGAACGAAAACTGTTCCAAACTTTCCTGTCACGTGATAATCATCGAGCGAAGGACCGCACAGGTCGTGTTATTCAAAGATTTATCCGCTCATTCGATTATTGAAAGATGAATCGCAAAGCATCTAGACATGTCACGGTTAAAAATTTTATCCATCGCCGCAAGCGTGTAATTAGCGCGAAAAGTTTAAAGACCGATATCCAACTATATCACATGCTCTCGATAAATTCACTATATCTTTCCCTGCGCGAGAAATATATTACATAATGTTCAAACCGTCACCTGTCACGTGGCACCTCATTATATCAGGTAAATATTATACAAACCTTAGATACTGGAAGTGGCTAGTAAATATTCCGTATACAGCAATTTATTTTTCCGTTAGTTACATTCATCCTATCTTTCTAATCCCTAATATATGCGAATGACGTGTACTAATAAACTGTAAAAAATATCCTAATAAATTGTAAAAAAATCCTAACAAACTATAAATGAATATAAAATTAAACATTTCGATAATTGAAACACGCAATAAGATTAACGCATACAGAACATCATTCTGCGAAAACAATTGCGTGACAGTTGTTCTTAATAACTCATTAGAGATGGTGTCGTGATATTTTTTCTAACATGAAACATTTATTCTTATTGTTTAGTTGAGACATTAAGATAATAAAAGAAAGTGGAGAGAGATTAGCGTTTCTTACTTTGAAACAAAAGTTGAAAATGTTACTGCGCGGAGTAAATATGCTGCTAATGCTACAATGTTGCATAATGCTCGAAGTGCTATAAATTCTGTTGCATAAAGTTTCAAAGGTTCATAATGACACAAATTATTTTGTGTAAATTTTCAATCTTTCTGATTACCAAATCATTTTGCGAAATGCTTCATCTAATACTACAAATGCTTCAAGTGTCACTAATATTTTTAAATAAATGCTCCAAACTAATACTACAATTGCTTCAAGTGTCACTAATATTTTAAAATAAATGCTCCAAACTAATACTACAAATGCTTCAAGTGTCACTAATATTACAAAATAAATGCTCCAAACTAATACGACATATATGCTTCAAGTGTCACTAATATTTGTAGTATTAGTTTGGAGCATTTATTTTATAATATTAGTGACACTTGAAATATTTGTAGTATCAGTTTGGAGCATTTCGCAAAATGATTTGATAATTGATTATGATAATGTTTCAAATGCTACAAATGATATTAAAGTTCAAATGCTTCAAATGCTACAATTGATATTAAAGTTCAAATGTTTCGAATGCTACAATTGATATTAAAGTTCAAATGTTTCGAATGCTACAAATGATATTAAAGTTCAAATGTTTCGAATGCTACAAATGATATTAATGTTCAAATGTTTCGAATGCTATACAAATGATATTAAAGTTGAAATTCTGCTAAAGTTATAAAATCATATCATGTAAATGCTACTAAAATAATTCATTTACTATAAAAAGTAGAGTTGCTAAAACAGGAAAAAAATCCTTATACGAGGGATAGCACACATTCAAGCACATAGCAGAAAAAGAAAGATTTCTTTTACATCTTCAACTGTGGCCTTTATTTTATTTCACGTTGATGAATCAGTTGTTGCCGAGGTCGAGATTACTTTTTGTGGGCGGATTTGCTTCTGTCAGAGCTGCTGAGTTCCAGGTAGAAATCTCCGATGTTCTACTCTTCCCCCTTAAACATCCGATATTCCCATCTTGATTTAAATTGGAATAAGAATTTCTCCTTCTAATTGGCCAAATTGACAATAATTTAAAATTTGATTGTTTCTCATCAAGTTATGCGAAATTTATGCAAGAAAAAGAAGTCGATGTTTACCTGAACATTATGAAAAGTTATGAAAGGTTTATATTTGTAAGGTAAAAACAATATAATTAATTTAAAAAGGTAAAAAAAAATGTTGAAGGTGGGAATTTGTATGGGAATAAAGTAGGTAGGACTTTTAGTTTTAAGTTTGCGTGTATTCGTTGTTGACCTCAAGTTTCTATATATAAGTATCGAGTGCTTTTGATCCATCAAGTGGGGTAATCGTCGCCTGAGCTCAGTTTCAATGCAAAAGTGTGAGAAATAGGAACAATCTTTTGATATGTCATCTGAGTTTAATTTACTGACCCACTCGACATGCTACACCCTATATGATTGCGCCTTCGCTGGGCAATTACAATCAAACGTTGACTTAATCAGTCAACATCTTTTTATGAAAAAGAGTTGTTTATGGAAATAATGTTGCAGCTTAGGGGCAAATGCGCCTATCGAGTTCTTAATCTCCATTTGCCTTTAGCGGTGAAATTTTCTTTTCCTATTTTTGTGTTTTTACTTTTATATATACGTATAATATTAGTCCAACTCGTCGTACTAATCACATACAACATCGTTTCATAATTATTTACAATTTACAATTATTTACAATTTGCAGTTATTTACAATTTTACAATTATTTACGATTTACAATTTACTATTTAAAATTTAAAATTTAAAATTTAAAATTTAAAATTTACTATTTAAAATTTACAATTTACTATTTAAAATTTACAAATTCAGTACTTTACAATTCTTCTTTAAACAATTCCCTCCTCTAAGTATTCTCTTCTCCTGACATATTTTTTTCTCTCTAAGAAACGAATATAGATTTTCTGTATTCTTTTCTTAATTCTCTTCTTTCTTCGTTGCTCTATTCTTTTCAGTAATGATATACCCATTTTATGCATATTCTATTCTCTTTAATGATTCTCTTTTATGCAATAATTCTGTTATTATATTGTATATATATTCTTTTCTGTATAATTATTTTTGAAAGTCATATATAATTATATTGATATTTCTCCAAACAATGTTGGGACATTTAAAAGAAATATATTTTGATCACCAAATTGACTTGAAAATTTTTTTAAGTGCGGTCTGAAATACATTAAATGGAAAGTAATTGTAAATCGATTTATGAAGAGAGATTACTATCGTATATAGAGTCGGTCGCCAACGAATCGAATCAGATCTATTTGGCAATTGTGACAATTAAGAGTCTGCCTCCTAATGTAATTATGATGTGATAAGTTCTATTTGAACTTTTCAAGTCATTTGAATATTATTTGATTGTTTCGAAGTTAGATTTATCGGGACTAAATCAGTTACTTATTTTGAAGATAAATGTTATTTTTGTTTCTTTCTAATCTATGTGAGTGATTTTTAAATTTTAAATAAAGATACAAGGCTTTGCACTTCTTTAATGAAACATTGTATACTATTTTTACTATATACTTTCTTTAATGATTAAAATTAAAATTTTGTAAAATTTTTGATTCTGTGGTCCCTTATTTTATTTCCATTTTATTTGAATTTTTACTCCACTTTTCCTCTTTTTCCCTTTTTTATTCCCTTAAATTAATAATATCCCCTAAATACCAAAGTTTATTATTATTATAAATTTTTTATAATAAACAAAATAATAATAATAATATTAATAAAATTATTATTTAATGTTTATTAATAGAAGTTATTTAATAAATTTTTTATTGTTTTCATTTTTTAATCTCTTGATAATAATTCTAATATTATTTTCTTTTCCTTTTGTTTCAGGTGAGTTAAACAACATGGTTTCTGTCTAGTTTATTTCGTAAGTAAATATATATTGAAATATACATAATTATATATTATAAGTAAATTATAATTATCAAAGGAATAATTTAAAAATTCCGTCCGCAGGCTGCATAATGTCACTAAATTTTTTTTACTTAAAAGAAATTGAATTTTTGATAATACAATGTCGATTACATTAAAAACAAATTTTTTAAATTATTTTCAGAAGTTTTGTTAAAATTTTCTAAAATAAATAAATATATATTTTTTTAATTATAAAACTCTTCTGAGGGATTTAATTTTTAAAAAATTTCTAATAAAATTGGATCCAAGAATTGAATTATTTTTATGATAAAATTAAATTTATGACAAAAATCTTATTTTTTTTAATACAATTTTATTTAAATTATTCAATTAAATTTTCGTAAAATGGTAAGCTCGTGTATTTTTGAATAAATAAATGAAAAATTGAATTATTTTAAAAAGTTTTTATAAAATCCAACGCAAGAATTCAATTATTTAAAAAACTTTAACTTCAAAAAAAAATTCGTTGAAAGAATTCAATTTATTTAAACATTAAAATTACTAAATAGAAATAAAAATAAAATAAAATTCTTCACAGAATTTCAATTCTTTTTAGTAGAATGTTAAATAAATTTTTCGACAAATGTAATTGTTTTCAAATGTTTAGTTAAAATTCTTCAAGAAATCAATTATTTTTTAAAATAATAAAAAATTCTTTTGAGGAATTCAATTAGTTTCTATAAAATTTTCATAACATTTATTTATTCTATAAGAGTTAAATTATTTTCATAAGTAATGAAATTCAATCCAAAAATTCAATTATTTTAAAAACATTTTTATTTTAATTATTCGAAAGAAATAAATTAATTCATGAAAACTTTCATAAAATGATTTTTGACAGAATTAATCATCTCCAATAATTTTAATAAATTTTTTCACAAGATTTCTAATATTTTTAAAAATAATTTTGAAATTAATGTCTTAAAAAATGTATTTTTTCTCAAAAAGTTTGAATATTGTTAGTTTTCAATTTCAAAAAATAATCAATTACTTTTGTATTTAAAAAATTGAATTTCACTTAAAACTTGTAGTCTAATATATTAATATTAAATACGTTACAATATGAATTTTTAGAAATAGTTAATTTTCAAGAAGGTTTTGCATTAAAATTCTTAAAAACTTGAATTAATTTGAAAAATTAAAAAAATATATATTTACTTAACAAAAATTATTCAAATATGTATGTCTGATTTAATTAACAAAGTATATGAAAAAATTAGTCTTGTCGAAAATTTTAATTAAATTTTTCTGCATATATAGAATTAAATTGTTGTAAAATCGAAAATTTAATTAAATTTACAACTAATTGGAAATTTAGTCAAAGTTTAATTGAAATGAAGTCTATATTTTAAAAAATTTATTATTTTTAACATTTAAAAGTTATTTTGAAATATAATCGAATTTTTCGAATAATTCTAAAATTAAATGTTTGGAAAATAATTCGATTTTAAATTTAATAGAAGTTTAGGATTGAAATAATTATTATCAGAATAAGAAAAAAAGTGAATTCTTCTTATGGAAAGCAGAAAAATAAAGAATCAGGTTTTTGTGATATTTGTGAATCGGTTAAAATTTATTTTCCGAACGAAATATTTTTCTTTTTTTCAATCTTAATAATGCTACTTTTTGCTACTTTTCTACAATTAATTATTAAGTGCAAAGTGGAAATAGTAAAAAAATGGTTGATTATGATAATGCTGTGTGTTTTACAAAATAGAAAAGTTCAATTTGTCATGAGTTGAATGCTAAACGTCGGAGGTCCGTATTCGTTTTGTGGTTGTAGATATTTGTCGAGGGCATGAAATCAGAATAAATCTTTTGGTCCAACGAGGTCGTAAGAAGCAAACGACCCTATACAATCTTGTTTGAGAAAGACTTGGTAATTACTAAACGGCTATTTTTTTTCTCTCTCTCTCTCTCGTTCTCTCCTTTTCATTTTGAGTAGACAGTTTCACGTGTTTGAAATTACAATAAATATTAAGGGCCAATTACAAGTCATGTTTTTACAGATGACAAGCGAACGCGAGTATATGTATATATGGCGCCGCTCAAGAAATTCTCTCATGGGAGCATAATTTTTCCAATTGGCAATAAATATCAAGAGCGTCGCGACGTCTCGAGAAAGCATTTCACTGTTATGATTTCCGATGAGAGAGAAAAGGGAGAAAAATATAAACTTGAAACGAAAGCAGACTTTACTTTGTTTACTCAAATAACATATTCACGAATTTTCGTCTTGCTTTCAACGGAAATATATATGCGCGTTCATCGTATATAATATTGGTTTGCAAATATTTTTCGCACTATATATATGTATGTGTGTATTAAAATTTGTGGTGAGATATAAATTAAAAATAATTACCATTTTGCAATGTGTAATTTTTGCTGGTTGTTCTAAAAAGGCAATGGATGAGGTTCGTTTAAATATCTCTTTAAACTTTTATTTACACAATATATATAGAATGTAGCATATAGTTCATTGTCCCAAGTTAACCAGTTTCTTTGTTGCATCAATTAATCGTCTCGTTAACTCGACTAAGTATCTGACTAATGTAACAGTTAATTATATTAATTAATGTTGTGCTTTATATTTTATAAGCTGCCTTCTACTTGAAATAATAATAAATGGCCTATTTTCTACGAGTTATTCGCTATTTGCTAGTTGTCGATAAGATTTCAATTTGTTTTTAAATTGAAAGGTATCATGTGAGATTTGTTCTGGATTATCTTTTCGCTTTAATCTTGAATTTAGCTTCGTACTTGTATAGTAAAACTAATTTACTATTTTTTAACGATTAGCTATACAATTTGGAACTTAATTTTTTTTAATTCATGACACTAAAAGTTTTTTCTTTGAAAATATTAAGTATACTTTGAATCCTCTAATAGTAGAAACATAAAAATAACTTTTGAAAATTTCAGTAATTTTTAACATTTACTATTTTAAATAAAATTTGTCAAAGAAATTCAATTTTTAAAAAGAAATTTAATAACATTCAAATTTCGAATTTATCAATTTTTAAATTTATATCAAGTGAATTTTATGTTAAAACAGAATTATGTTAAATGACATTTCCGTGAAATTAAATTTATGTTAATGAATTTTTATCGCAAGTGACAGTTATATGTCAAATGTTGTGTCAAATGAGAATTACGTTAATTGACTTTTATATGACAAATGTTATTGATGTCAAATGAATTTTGTAATAAATAAAATTTACGTTAAATGAATTTTTTAACAAATTAAAATTTACGGTAAATGAATTTTACAACAAATAAAATTTACGTTAAATGAATGTTGTGTTAAAAGAAATTAATGTTAAATGATTTTTATGTCAAAAAAAATTTATGCTGCAAGATTTTTATTTATTTTTTAACAAATGAAATTTACGTTAAATGAATTTTACAACAAATAAAATTTACGTTAAATGAATTTTGTGTCAAATGAAATTAATGTTAAATGAATTTTATGACAAATGGTATTTATATGTCAAATATGGTTTTTTGTGCGGAATGAAATTTATGGCAAATAATTTGTATATTTTATGGATTTTAAGTTAAGTGGTTTAACATCAAATAAGTATTTTATCTAAAAAGAAATGTTGCCTAAATTATTCCATTGATTGAAAAAGGCCTTGAATTTGAAAGAAGAGAAGAACCTAATGCAGGAAAATAAATGCAGTAGTCATAAAATAAGTTCAAGGAACAATAACTTGAAGTATATGCTCACACGCGGTAGTAGAAACATTATTATTGAAATCGGCTCAAAAGATTCTTGCACTATTATCAAAAGGATTATTTTCACTATATTGTTGTTATTATTTTGAGGATTCTTCACTATACCTCGTTTAATATTCAGATCAATTATATTTGTCTAAAAGAAAAGAAAACTTAATAAATCCCCAAGGGTAACCTGTATTTGTGTTTCTTTAAGTTTTAGTTTCTTCAAGTCTTATTTGTTTTTCTATTTATTTTTATCAATGAGTATATTCATTGCGATATCCTAAATAGATTTTTTTAACCATCAATGATTATTACCTTTATAATTGTTGCCATTATGATTGTTCTCTACCTGCATTGTCATATTTCTTATTTACCTGCGTATTGTTATCATAAAACTGTATCACAACCGAATTTTAAGGGGCTACAACAATAAATCAATGGCAATGAATTGAGAACTATAAGAAAGCACTTCTCGCCAATGAATAGACAGGCGCTAAGGCGTCAAATATAATATAACCCTTTTGGTTTATAAGATTTCATCTTAAGAGCAAACACAGCGTCTCCGAGGCTTTATAATAAAGAAACTAATTGCGCGCACGATTATTATCCAGCTGTTGAAATCGTTCAACGGTTTGTTACCAAAAGCAATTCCAAAAGAACCAATTCCATTGAATTTGAAAAACTAGAAATACTTAAGAAGCGAAAAAGAGTTCATTGTGAAGTAAAAAAAAAAAATGCCTCTTTACCGCTTAATTAAGTACATTTTGAACTTGAAACGAAGGGAGCGTGGAAGAAAACGACAAGGATCGGTCTCTTCTCACTATACACTTCAGGATAGGTCTCTCAAGGACCCTCTGTTAAAAAAGGGCGATTGAAAAATAAAGAAAAGTATACTCGCATATATAAGTTGTTTAATAATATATAGTTAAAACAATACAACTTAAGTAAAATAATATTGAATGATAGTAGGACTAGATTCTTTAATGAAAAGAAATTGAGAGAGAGAGGGGGGGATGCAAGAGGCGTGTGTTCGAAAGGTTGTTTCGTTTTTTCGGATACGAAACGATGTAAAGGGTTTTTCAAAATCAGTCTCGTCCCTTTTAAGTCTGGTGTTACAACTCGTCTACATATATACATGTATCGGACGAGGGTAACACACAAACACGGACAAGAGATATATTGTAACTATGAATTTAGAGGCGGAGTTTTCATTTATTTTTTTTTCTGGTGGGGGTAGAATAGAAAATCGTTTGTGAAGCATACATTTCAGACATAAAAGGGTTTGTTTAATGGCGATGGGCAGTCTAGAGTAAATATAAACTGACGCTAATTTTCATGGGGACTTTTTCAAAGAGCATATATGTATGTACATGTGTTTCGTTTATAGATTCTTTTGTAATTTTCAAAAAAGAAAAAAAATTTCTTTTAATTCTTTTTTTTTAGGCAAAAAATTCAAATTTATAGTGTAGGACTTAGCGACAGAACTTGGACTTTTTCTCTGAATATTTTAATTCACTATATATAAAAATAATTAGATAGTCAAAAATGTCAGATGGTATATATTTTATTACAATTGTTTTTGAATATCTTTAATTGTATAAAATTAATTGAAACGTATATGCTTCGTACTCGATAGTTATAATTTTAAAAAAGCAGAAGTCTGAAAAAAATAGTAAAAATGTAAAGTTATCGAAAAATTAAATACTTATGATGATGACTCTATTTTTTTGTGACTTCTTAATTATGTTCAAGTATAGAATAATTTTTATGAAATAAATATTTAAATTCCTATTTAATTTTCCACGGGAATTGAAATATTTAAATGATTTTGAACTTATTCTATATGAGAATACAAACATTTTGAAATTGAACTATTTTTTACAATTGCAACTATATAATTCTTTTAGAGTTCAATCATTTTGTTGGTGAAATTTTTAAATAAAATTATTTAAAACTTTAATCATTTTATTTAGAAATAAAAATTTTAATGTTATTAGTGTTTTGTAATATGTAATTCAAATTTTTAAGATTTTAGATGAAATTCAATTTTAATTCAATTCTTATTACAAAAGTTGTAAGAAAATTCATTTATTTGTTGTAGCAAATTTTAATTTTATTTTTAATTACGAAATTTATTAATTTAATTAAAATTAAAAATGTATTAAAAGTAATTCATTTAAATTATGTATATTATGTATATAATTATCCTTCAATGTATAAATGAATATAATTAAAACTTTATTGAGAATAATTCAATTCTTATAAAAGAAATTTTATAAAACTGTTGAAAAATAATTTAATAATTATTCAATAATTAATTCAATAATTCAATAATTCATTGAAATTTTATTTAAACTAATTGAATTTCTAGGAAAAATTTTATTGTCTTTATGAAAATAATTAAATTTTTGCAAATTTTTTTCACAGAATTTAATTAAAATGTTATTGAAAATAATTCAATTCTTATGTAGAATTGTTACAATTCAATTATTTTCTAGAATATTTTGAACTTATTATAAATTCTAAATTCAATTATTTTTAATAACTTTTTGAGAAAGTTCCTTAAAAATTTAATTATTTATTTTGCGATAGTAAGGTGAAATACTTTTTCTATTTTAAATGACAAAGTTTTTGATTAACTTCTATACATTAATTTTTATATTACTTTTTGTAATTCTTTCATAATTTTAAATCTGAAGCAATTTAATTTTTGCTTGGAATGTTATTAAATTTTGTGAAAATAATTTAAAGAATTTTATTAAATTTGAATGTTTTTTTTTCAATTTTTGAATCAATATTTCAAATTTGTAAAGTTCAATTACTGTTATAGACACAGAAAGAGCTTGAAATTAAATTAGAAATCTGCCGAATATTTTTAAAAGGGCTACTAGACAATAAAATTTGCATTTTTGCTATCAATTTAGAAATTAAATATTTTTTCCCGTACTTTTGATAAATTTTTGTCATAATAATTTCTTTACTCTTCCAACAATAATAACGAATTTAAATTTGAAAGCAAGAAAGTTCCCTAAAAATTAAATTATTTATTTAAAATAATATTATTACTTCTATTCTGATTAATTGAAATTTTCACTTGACTTTTCCCTGATTAATTTTTGGTTTTCCTGACTTCTCCAAAATTCCCAAAATGTATAATAATTTCACGAAGTTGAAGTCTATATACAACGTTGATCAACGAAAAAAAAATTGTTTAATCTATTCGAATATTATTTTTATTTTAATATTTATTTACATAACAATTATTATCATAACACAAACATTAATCTTTTTTTCTAAATATTTTTTGTAGCAATGTTGCTGCATTATCTTTTATTAATTTTTTTCGTTAATAAACTCCGTGGATTTCAAGGTGGTATAATTTCCTCGATCTGCTGCAATCCAATTAGGACTACAAGACCCTAAGTCAGAAGAAAAAAAATTTAGATCTCAAACTATTTACTTTGAGATCTAAATTTTTTTTTTAATAGTGCGAAGTTTGACCAATGAGAACAAGAACATATATAATTTCATCCCATGGGGAAAGGAAATGACATTTTCAAAAAGAGACTCATGACAAGAAATAATTACAAGCCAGTTACAATTTATAAAGCAATTTTTAGTAAAGAGTGAAACCTCTCAATAAATCAAGGAATTAAAAATATCAAAAATGTCACATATTTTGAGA
Organism: Leptopilina myrica (nomen nudum); assembly: GCA_032872475.1. Taxonomy (NCBI): domain Eukaryota; kingdom Metazoa; phylum Arthropoda; class Insecta; order Hymenoptera; family Figitidae; genus Leptopilina; species Leptopilina myrica (nomen nudum). The sequence continues at coordinate 36,553,531 of CM065461.1, forward strand.
TAGAAATCTAATATAGAGGAAAATCGATCAGTACAATTTGTGACAGGAAATCGATTTCACTTGGTGAGTCTAATATGTATATGTGTGTGTGTATATATATCAAATAAGAAAAACAAGCTGTTGAAAGGCAATTTACTCTCTCTCTCTCACATATACACACACATGTGTCACGGAATTTGCATATACATATTTTGCATATAAAACAAGTGCGATTCCAATCAGCAGTCGATTTCAATCAACACATATAAAGTAGCATCACTATCAATTCGATCGATCTTTGAATCAGAAACTTGAAATGGCTTTTTCGGGAACCCTTCGAAATCGACAACGTATCGGTCAGCTGCCCGTCTATATAAACTTTTGTTTACGTGCCTGACGATGCAACTTCGACCCCAAATATGGCGACTGCGAGTTTTTTAGCGAATTTAATATTTATACCGAATGACTGATGACTGTAATAAAGAAACAGGGTCTTATTGTTCGAAATGTTTGTGTCATTGATCGATACGCCGCTTGGATAGCGAGTGGAAAAAATTAAAAAAAAAAAAAAAAAAACATTCAGGTATTCCGTCACCCTGTGACTTTAAAACGTGTATATATGCTGAGTGGATTTCGAGTAATCGTTCTTCGTTTTGCAAGATGATTCGTGTGTTTAGTTGTTGAAAATATAAAAAGAGAAGGAGAAAAACAGAAAGAAAGAAAGAAAGTAAAAAAAAAAAATTGGAGCTTCTCGACAGCTGCGCCCAAGTGAGATTTCGTTTATCTCATTCTCACCATCCGTTCTGCAAATAGAGAAAATCAGAGCTGAAGAACTCGAGTTGAACAAGGAAGGAGAAATCATTAACGCATCATTACTGTTTGGCCGAGGCCGAAACCTTTCTTGAAACAAAAACCATTAATGATTTCTATTTGTATTCGTTCGATATGCGGCGAAGGTGCGGGTTCTCTCTCTCTCTTTCACTAGTGAATTATGTGAGAAGTTGGCTTATTTTCGTTAAGTCCGGACCCCATGGCGCGCGAACAAATCGTCCCTCACGCTGCCGCTTCTTATTCTTTTGTTTTTCGATTTTTCGAGCTTGGCGGGTATCAAAATACTTAAAGTCATTCGTTGCGCTTCATCTAAATTTGCCTTTTTCTCCCATTCAGTTTCACCGCAGAAAATTCGAAACAAATGCCATTTTTGTTTTATTTCAATACCGCGCAGAGACAATAATAACAAGCACTTGTTAAAAATCGCAACAAGAAAGGAAAAATCGAAACGAAACAAAAAAAGAAAACCATTAATTAAAGAAGTAAAGTAACTTGAAAATTAAAATTGATTTGTTAAAAATCGCAACAAGAAAGGGAAAATCGAAAAAAAAACCATTAAGATTAAGTAAAGAAGTCAACTAACGTGAAAATTAATATTGATTTGTTAAAAATCGTCGAGAAAGTAAAGAGGAAAACGAAAGGGTAAAGAACAAACTAAATTCGACGATTTGTACTCAATAATTAATTGTGACGGGATCTGAAGAGATCTTAGAAGCAAAAGATTGTAGGTTATGTTTACAATTTTTGTAAATGAAAATCCAAGAAAAGAATCAACTGTCAATGTGAATTATGAATGTTCGAGTCTTCATTACAATTGAAATATTTCATAAACACTGATTTTTATTTGCTTGAGTAAAAAGAAACTTTTAAATAACGAAAAAGGAAAGCTAACATAACCTTAAAGTGATTTGCTTCTAAGGTCCCTTTTTCTTCAGATTCTTCTTCAGATTCGCGTCACAATTTTAGAAAAGTAGTTTCGAGACTGAAAAAATAGTAAGAAAGTGACTTTCGGAAAATTAAATTCGAGTTTTTACTCTTCTTAGTTGATTTGAAAAATTCAGAACAATTTAATTCCGTATTTTCCTGATTTCCAAAAAAGAAATCAATTTTTCTTATCCTGGTAATTAATTCTTAATTTTTGTGAAATTTAATTACCTTCCAAACCTTTAGTTCGAATGTCTCAAAAATTAAACTTAAAAATCAATTTGAACATAAGGCAATAAATTTTTTATAGGTAAAATTTATTTCAATTAAACACGTCGAAATTTTTTAATTAATTATGGAAATTTAAAAAAATACTTACTTTTAACTTTTAGAAGAATTAAAAATAATTTGCATTAGTATAAAAATATTTACTGATTCGAATTGTGAATGACTTTTCGCTTTTGAATTAGTAAATTTTATGCATAAATAGTAATTTCTACTAATTTTTTTAGTAAAATTTACTAATTCAAAAGCAAAAAGTCAGGCGAATTATTCAACATTTTTACTAATTCAAGTTTAAAGAGTATATGTTCAAAAATTTTTAATTAAAATTTTTTTAAAAGGATAATTTTTTAATAATTTTAATATTAAATTTTGAACAATAATTTATTAACAAATTTAATAAAAACTTAACGAAATAATTGAACATAATTAAAATTTTAGGAAATATATAATTTTTTTTTATAGTTTAATAAAAATTTAATAGATTTCTTTTATTATGTCAAAAAATTGAAATAAAAATGTGTTCAAAATAATTGGATTTTTGAAACAAATTTTATTATTTATAAAAATAGTTTAATTCTTTTAAACAATTGTTCACACTGTATAATTAAATTCCCCACGTGAAAAAGTTCCCGGAAAGTATTTACTTGCAAAGTTTAGTGGAAATTATGTAAAGTTATGTAAAGATTTACAAATGTTCAACTTCAATACAAATGTTTAGCGCCAAACGCTAAACTAAACTAAATTTCAGAATATATTCTGAAAATTTAATTTAAATTTTCAGGAAAGTTTCAAGCTTAATTTATTTAGAAAAGCTGGTCGGTAAACATATTTATTAAAGTTTAGTAAAATTTATTAAAATTTTTCAAACAATTTGACTAAAATTTATTAAAATATATCAAACAATTTGACTAAAATTTATTAAAATTTATCAAACAATTTGACTAAAATTTACAAGTAAGTTTTTCAAAGTTTGTAAGTAAATATTTTATAAATTTTTAGGAAACTTTCTTATGTTGGAAATTATATTGGAACTTTGGTATTTTGACATTTTTTTATTTTTCAACTTTTGGTACATTTTTATGTTGGACCTTCTGTATTTTGAATTTTTTTTCTTATTTTTGAACTTTCTGATTGAAACATTTGATTTTGAACATTTGACCAATAATAACTTGACAAACAATGATCGAAAAGTTTAGATATAGTTGAAAAAATCGTGAAAAAATATAGTTCAAAATTTAGGGCACAGATATTTGAACTATAGCTGCGGGAATTTAATAAATACCGGAATAAAATTTAGTTCTCAGTGTCTGTATATATATATAAAAGATAAAATGAAACGAAAAGCATATATAGAGAAGGAGGAGGAATAGTGTACCGGTATACTCACGAAGAGTTCCCCTTTTGCTCATCATTCGCAAGAAAAGGAAAGACAAATAGTAGAAAAAGAAGAAGAAGAAGAAGATCTTACTCGGATACCTGTCCGCCTCGACACGCAGCCGACATTGTGCAGAATAGTTTGCCGCTGCCGTTGCTATCATTAAAACATAATCACTGCTGCCTGGTAACCTCGCTGATGCTAATTTCTTTATTAATTAATGCCAAGTTCCATTGTATTCTCATATACGCGCCCATCAAAGGCGCAACAAAAGCCAGCTCTTATACCCGCATCTTATAATCGCGAAAGTCCATTCAGATGAGGACAAATTCACAACATGATATGAATTTTACAATTCTTTCCATTTCATTATTCTCTTTAAATGGAAATTAAACACTCGCTTCTTTGCCTATTAGGATTCAATTCTTTGGATCCGTTTTTTCCGATTCAAATAAACTCTGTTCAAATCCTTGTTCCAAACTTTGTTCTCAATTTACCGATTTAGAAAACAATAATTCCAATCATTATTTGAATTATTCAAATTATTCTTAATTATTTTAATTATTATGACTGTTAACTTAAAAGTATTAAATGGCGACGAATTTTCACCAAAAATGTGGATCGAATAAAAAATTGATCTGGATTTTAGGCATTAATTTGATCCACTTTAGTGTAAATTTGATACTTTCGAGAAAACTGTGATTTCTGTCATTAGTCGAATTGTTTTATTAAAAATATCTGAATTTATTATTCGGACGTTGAATAATTATATTTGTGACGCACTCGGAAGAAAGCTACCTAAGAGGCAAAAAATTTTGAGGTTATGTTAGTTATTTTTCAATTGAAAATTCAAAATTACGATCAACTGTGCGAATATAATTAATTCACTGATGTTTAAGTTTTTATTAGGTTTAAAATAATAAAAAACTGATTTTAATTTTCAACACTCAAACAGAGATTTTTATTTAAGGTGTAAAAGTAAGGCAAACATAACCTTAAAATAATTTACTTCTTAGGTTTCTTGTTTTGGAGCGGATAACATTTCTATTTGAACTATTATTTGAATAATTATTCTAATTTCAAGAGCAAATTGTTTACAATTTTCTCTGATACGATTAATTTTGCGAAATTAAAGAGTTTCCGCACATATGAGGAAGTATATGATGGGAGTGCGAGGAAACAAAGATAAAATAATGAATAGAATTAAATAAGAGAATTCGACTGTGAGTTATTGCAATGCTTTTTTTTTCATGCGCATTGTGGTATATACTAATTAGTTATCGTGAGATTCATAAAATTATATCACGCTCTTACTGCATAATCATTACAGCTAATGAAGCTGATTAAGTATGAAAGTATAACGAGAATTGTTGATTTGCATTTTGATTTTGAAGAAATAACGGAATTGAACGCGCGGCTTTAGTGTTCCACCAAGGGGAAACGTGTTGATTGTTATACCATCGCGTATAGAAAGCGCAGTCAAGCGAACAAAGCAGCTATACTTTTTGCAGAAAAAGTAATTCTCAATGAGTTGCAAAAAAAAAAAAATATATATCTGAATGGAAAATAATTCAAATCTTAAATTAAAGAAACCAACTTCTGTTTGTAGAAAATGAATTTTACTTTCAACCCACTTTATTAGAATGAAACAATTTATATGAAACGAATCACTTTTTAAATAAATAGTCTTTTAGGAGTAGGATTTTAGGTTCCTAAAATACTTAGGGACAGTTTCATCAATACTGATAAAAAGTTAATCATAAGTCGTCATAAACTGTTCTTAATCATTAAATGTGACGCGATTCCAAGAAAGGTCAAAAAAAAGGTACCTAAGAAGCAAACGAATTATAGGTTAGGTTCGTGTTAGATTTATTTTAATTAAAAGATTACTTTTAATTATTTGACTTTGGAAACAACTTTCATAGAATATTTTGGATACAATGAAGACTTGAAAATCAATAATTTTTAATTGATAATTAATTCTCTTTCTGTATTTTTACTCGAAAAATTAAAAACATAACCTCCAATTTTTTGCATAGGTGCCTTTCTTCGGAGCGTGACACAAATAAATTTTAATTCAGCTTTGTGGAATCAGCCCTTAATGTAGTTTTCAGCTAAAAAGATTGCTATGCTTCATTTATCATTTTTGTAAATTAAAATAAGTATTACAAAATTTTTCCTTAATTCAATAGCATTATAGTTAAAGAATTTATAAAATACTAATAGCGACCGGAAGGTATTCAGCTGCACTTTCGATATACTGACTGGGCAAAGCATGAGCGTAACTTTTTGTAAATGTTTAGGTGACGATACCGCAGGTACAATTATGTATACACAATTCTTGTTATTATCGTGAGCATTACCGACCACACAAGTGGATTACAATGTAAGACCAAGTTGCTAATTAAAAGAAGAACGCAAACTTCTGTATACATTATATTCGCCTTCCTGTGCGTTTATGCAGTCACCTTGGCCTTCGTTTTTCATGTGCGCACCTTGGAAAAAAAAAAGAAAATAAAAAATGAGTAAAATGCGTGCATGTCACGCAATGCTCATTTTCTTCATCAACAAGAACAGTGATGTGTTGACGCACCTATATCGACTGTCTTGACGCGCTAATCGTTCGCTCGTGAATTGAAACATATTTTGCGCTCATCACGTGCCAAGAATGCAACAACGGAATGTCGCGCGCGCGAAACCATGACCGCTCGTAGGAATTATTATTTATATACTGCGCGATTGGTTTACAAGCAATGAAAAAATTATTGCACAATTGAAAAGAAATTGTAGGACTCAAACTATTACGATTTTTTTTAATCAAATCGACAGCTAGAGTGAATGAAATTGATACCTAAAATTATCAATTTTTGATTAGATCCATATTTTTGGGGTGAATTAGTTTTTTGAGGAATAGCAAATTGAGACAAAATATGTGAATACTTAGCATCACTTTTGATTCGTTTTTTGTCTCAATTTGATATCCTTAGAAAAACTATGCTACTATTTCAACAATTCTGTCGATAATGAACTTATTTCGTTAAAAAAAGCCATTAATTATTTCTTAAGTTGTGATTTTAAATATCAAGTGATTTAGAAAATGATTCTAAAACTGTGGTTTTTGATCGTAAATAATTATGAAGGTACTAACAAGTTGAGATTCAATAGGGAGACGATATTCTCCACCTGAGAACGCCGAGGTCACCGGTAGATGGCAGCTGAGTTGACGAAATTAAATTCAACGCCATCTGGTGATGACCTTGTCGTTCTTAAGTGGAGAAATTAAACCCACCATATTTATTTACAGAAAATTTTTGTAAAATTGAAAAAATTTATTTTTCCCGCGCAGTGAAAATTTTAAGAAAATTTCTAATTTTTCTATTAATGGGAAAAGAAAAATTGTAGCTAAATATTTTTGTTTAATTTTAAACGTAATATTTTGTATATATACTTTTTTTTGTTGGAAAAATATTCGTTGCTCTTTATATTTTTACTGTTTCCTTATATATATTTGAATAGTATACTGAAATGGTTTCGCTTTATTGCATTGTAAATTTTTCAATAAACAAGCAAATATTGTGAAATTTATAATTTTGCTGTTTAGGATTGTTATTGGCGAACGAGAATGTATTTATCTGCTTTTTCTTTGCTTTCTCTAAACGACTGGAAGTGTTTTTTTCTGGTTATGTAAACGCGACGTTTTCCTATTCCTTTCCATTTGACACGCATTTAATACGCCTTGATTATAAATTTACGCAAATGTTTATTTGACGAATTTTCTAATACGTATATCTATATGTCTTGTTGAATTTATTTTGTACACTGAAAGAAAATGTACTTTGAATTTTCAAAAAGTATTTTTCAATTTGGGAAAAAGTGCAACAAACAGAAAATTTGTTATAAAAAATTCGAAACATTAAAAAAACTTATGTGGAATTTAGTGAAGTTTTATTAAAATTGAATAAAATTTTTTGATATTTGATGTAATTATACTAAGTTTCACATAATTTTTTTTAATGTTTAGTATTTTTATATGAAAATTTCGGTTTATTGTACTTTTTCCGAATTGTAAGCTAGTTTTATAAAAGTTAACAATTTCTTTCCGTGTATGTATTTCGAATTTTTTTCGTTTATTTTTCGTCCTAGGTGAGAAATTAACGTTAGGCTAACGACAATTTTTAGTCAATAATGTTAAATTATTACCTTAGTCTATAACGTTAGCCTATTTTTAATTAAGTTTTACAAATAATTAAGAAACTCTAGTAACTTTTCAATAAGACCTGTAAATAAATGTGAATCTCTAGAGATTTTTTTAAAGACTTACAAAGAAATATGAAACTCTAGTAATTTTTTTAGAAGGCCAACAAATTAATTCGACAGTCTTAGAATTTTATTAATTAAACTTGACAAATAAATATGGAACTCTGGTAATTTTATTATTCTTCAACTATAAGCTTAACACAGAAATAAGAAACTCTAGTGATTTTTTTATTAGACTTATTAAGAAATAAGAAACTCTAGTAACTTTTTATAGGACTTATAATTGAATGCGAAACTCTAGTAATTTTTTTATAAGATTTATAAAGAAACATCCAACTGTAGTGATTTTTTATTAGACTTACAAAAAAATAAGAACCTTAAGGGATTTTTTATAAGACTTACACAAGAAACATGAAATTCTGATCATATTTTGAATTAAGTTTTACAAAGAATTTAAAAACTTTAGTAACTTTTCTATAAGACCCATAAACAAATGTGAAATTCTAGAGATTTTTTAAAAGACTTACAAAGAAATGTGAAACTAGTAATTTTTTATGAGACTTATCAAAAAACATGAAACTTTAGTAACTTTTTTATTAAGTTTCACAAATAAGTAAGAAAGTCTAGTAATTTTTTATTCGAATTACAAAAAATATAAAACTCTATGGTAAATTTTTGATATTTGCAAATAAATATGAAATTCTTGTAATTTTAAATAAAGCTTTACAAAGAAGTAAAGAAATGAAGAATAAAAATTAACATTAGGCTAACTATATTATCTGGTCACTAATTTCGCGACGATTTCTTTTGGCGTGAATTTTCATTAGGAGGAAAAAGTTTGGATGATATTTAAGAATACAAATTCTCATTGGGGCTCCATTCTCAATTTTGAATATCAATGTTTTTTTAAAATGATTTCTGAATTATCAAAAAAAAGCCGAAAGATTGTGGAACTGATTTAATTTTTTGCACTCGAAACATTATTCATTTGACATATATTATAAAAATGAATGCAAGAGAGCGTTAAATTCATTTTACATCTGCATAATCATAGAGTTTTATTTAACTTCCTTTCTTGTGGGTATATGTTTGAGAATGTTCTCTTGGGCATATCATTATATATATGTATATATGTAGACGCACAACACCAGTGGTCTAGAGTGTGAGGCGCACTCTTTTGTTGCGTTCTGGCATTTGATCGAGTGCAAGTGAAGATCTCGTGTGATTCTTTTGTTTCTTTCTATATATGCCCGTGAGGTACGTTACCCAGTAATTAGCGATTACATTAACTATCTCATCGACCAGTGTGTGTTTTTTTTCTTTCTTTCTCTCTCTCGTTGCAAATAACGACTTACATGCGGGAAACCTGTTTGTCATTGTAAGAGCTGTGAGCAGACCGGAATCGCATGTCAGCGATATTGCACTATGTATATATGCATTATGTATTATACAGTAAACTGTACAGTGAATAATTTTTTCTTTCGCGTTAACTGTTCTCCTACGTTCTGTTAACGTTCTGCGCTCTCTGCCTTTCGTTTATAAACGTGCGAAATGTGCATGATAAGAACGTGTCATGCAGACGCTTCAGTTTAAGTACATTTTACCTTCGGGTTGTTTTTCAAGTTCATGGAAAATAGAGAAATTGAGTTATTTATGTAGCTGTACTGTGTATGGATAATTTTTCCACGAAATAGTAATTTTTGACTACCGTAGCTTTTTTAATTATTTTTTAAATTTCAAATCCTTGAAGATCCAAACGTTCAATATGTATATTCGGAAAAACCAAAACAGTAAAATAGACTATAAATTTTGTTACTAGAGTATCGTTATTATATAGGTTATTTTATAGGTCTACTATTAGAAATTAATAGTGTTTTCTATTTCTCAGAAATCCTAATAAAAAAATAATTAGGGTTTTAGATTTATTTATCAAGTTGAAAAACAATCGTACTAAGTTAATGATACAATTTCTTTGCAAGTTACATAAAAATTACTAGAGTTTCATATTACTTTGTAGGACTTTTAAAAAATCTCTACGCTTTCACATTTTTTTGGCTACTTAAAAAGTTACTAGGTTAATTATGCACCTTCTTTGTAAGTCACATAAAAATTACTAGAGTTACATATTTCTTTGTAGATCTTCTTAAATGTTTTACTAGAGCTTCATATTTATATATACAGATCTTGTAGAAAAGTTACAAGAGTTATTTATTGTAAAAAAAATTAATAAAAGAATTACTAAAGTTTATTTTTTGCTTGTAAAACGTTATAAAAAATATTACTAGAGTTTTCTGTCACTTTGTAAGTCATCTAAAAAATCATCAGTTTCACAATTATTAAAAAGTACTATAAAAATGTTAATATAGAGAACTAGAGATTCTTATTTTTTGAAAGATTGATAAAAAATCACTAAAATTTCAAATTTATTTTTAGGTCTTTTAAAAAGTTACCAGAGTTTCAAATTTATTAATAAGTTTTATAAAAAATTTACTAGAGTTTCATATTTATTTGGCAAGATTGATTAAATAAATTATTAAAGGATCTTTGCAAGTCTTAAAAAATTATTAGGTTTCAAATTTATTTTAAGGAATTTAGGAAATTACTAGTTTTTTAAAAAAAATTTTATAAAAATTACTAGTTTCATGATTCTTTCTAAGTCTTATAAAAGATCACTAGAGTTTCACATTTATTTATAAGTTTTATAAAATACTTACTAGAGTTTCTTATTTTTTTGTAAGTTTAATAAAAAAAATTACTGTTTTAGTTAAAATTATTCTTCATTTCCTTACTTCTTTGTAAAGCTTTATTAAAAATTACAAGAATTTCATATTTATTTGCAAATATCAAAAATTTACCATAGAGTTTTATATTCTTTGTAATTCGAATAAAAAATTACTAGACTTTCTTACTTATTTGTGAAACTTAATAAAAAAGTTACTAGAGTTTCATGTTTTTTGATAAGTCTCATAAAAAATTACTAGTTTCACATTTCTTTGTAAGTCTTTAAAAAAATCTCTAGAATTTCACATTTGTTTATGGGTCTTATAGAAAAGTTACTAAAGTTTTTAAAATATTTGTAAAACTTAATTCAAAATATGATTATAATTTCATGTTTCTTTTGTAAGTCTTATAAAAAATCCCTAAAGTTTCTTATTTTTTTGTAAGTCTAATAAAAAATCACTACAGTTGTATGTTTCTTTATAAATCTTATAAAAAATTACTAGAGTTTCTCATTCAATTATAGGTCCTATAAAAAGTTACTAGAGTTTCTTATTTCTTTATAAGTCTAATAAAAAAATCACTAGAGTTTCTTATTTCTGTGTTAAGCTTATAGTTGAAGAATAATAAAATTACCAGAGTTCCATATTTATTTGTCAAGTTTAATTAAAAAAAATTCTAAGACTGTCGAATTAATTTGTTGGCCTTTTAAAAAAATTACTAGAGTTTCATATTTCTTTGTAAGTTTTTAAAGAAATTTTTTAGAGATTCACATTTATTTACAGGTCTTGTAGAAAAGTTACTAGAGTTTCTATTTTTTTTGTAAAATATTAATAAAAAGTTACTAGAGTTTTTTTTTGTTTAAAAAACTTAATAAAAAGTTACTAGAGCTTCTTTATAAGTCTTATAAAAAATTACTAGAGTTTCATATATTTATTATTAAGATATTATTAAAAGATTACCTATATATTAGTTAAATATTACTAAAATTCTTCTAAAATATTTCTAAAATATTTCTAAAATATTTCTAAAATATTTCTAAAATATTTCTAAAACATATAGAGAAGATTAATTGTGGAAATATTTGAAACATGTTTGTAAATAATTTTCAGTCAATTAAATAGAAAACAATCGGGAAGCAAAAGTGAAAAGTGAAGAATCGACAAGAATAACTCAATTTACAAAATAAAAATGTCCAACCTTTCCCATTTTGAAATTATATACAATTTCGAAAATCTAAATGAAAATTGATGATTTCCTTTCTCAAAGTTGATATTTGGATTGAAAGATAGTGTATATATCAGAACCGGGAAATAATAATAATATAAGAGCATATATATATAGTGATGATATAAATTCACGCGAGAATCGTTGCATGTGGATTTTTTGTTGTTTTCGTTTGTAGTGAGGAGGCTGCGTGATACAAAGAAGAAACACGAAATCACATGTAAGAATAAATTGTTCGTTGTTACAAGTGTTTTGCCTGAATTTTCTCCGCAGGCCCAGCTCTTAATATCTTAACAGCAAGAGACCTCGGGAGTTATGGTTACCGTAAATAATGCTACGGCTGTATGGTAATGGCAAAATACCTGGCTGGAGATCGTGATTGCGTATGACGAAGAGATATATAGTTATAACGACTTTGCGACGGATCTGCAAAATTCCCCCCGTACATGTAACGCTAATGTTTTTTAATGTTCATCCCTTCGGCTCTCAGCATTGTTCTTCGTTTCATAATTCGCGTATATATATATGTGGAGAATAAAATTCCACCATGTGTCTCACTGTAATTGGTCCGAATCTGTCTGACAAAAAAGTAATTTTTATCGTTTAAAAATTTTATTGTTTTATAACAATCATTTTGTAATTATTTAAAAAAAATACTTTTTGGGGTTTTTTTCCACTACTGAAACTTAATTTGGATTTTTACTTTTTAGTCCTTTGATTGTAAGTACGATGTTGATACGATATTTTTCTTTTTGTTTCAGGTATGAGTTCAACTTATATGTTTCGTCTATACTTTATTTCGTAAGTAATATTGAAATATAATTATAATCATATAATTGAATAATTATATGTTTTAAGTAAAATAAAAGTAAAGTAAAATCTAGGGAATAATTGAAAACTTCCGAAAATTTATTGGTGATTAATTAAAGTGAAAGAAAATGTTCGGTTATTGAATACAAATAAAACATGCAATGGTGGATTATCGAGAATGAAAATTGGATAAAGATGGAAATTTAATTCTCATCTGGACCCTTTTTTTCTCTCGTGTTTATGATGATATAACGCACGTGAAAAATCTGATGTCGGTAGGAATTCAAAAAGCGCCAATAATGGAGTCTTTTCTTTCATTCCCTGATGTACAATCGCACCACGGGTGTCATTTTGTGTTTAAAAAAGGTGACCGATTTCTCGCCCCCATTTCACTCGACGGGTAGTCTTCATATATGAGAGAAGAGAGACATTTTACGAAATACAGTAGTGGTGCAAGTTACTAACGGCACTATGACTGAATTTCAAATGCTCCTCCTGTCTTTCTTTTTCTTTCATTCTTTCTTTTTTTTTATTACAAATTGTTTACGCCCCGATTATCGCGCTAAATAGGTATTTGGATTTTACGCATCCCCGAATTACTTGTACCATTATTCCAATAGAATTGCACGTAGGACCAAACGAAATGGGCCGGGGGTCTGTTATCCGGCGATGGTCGAGTGAGTATATACCTATTGCACAAGGGGCAAAATAAGAGAGGAAGATTTCATATATATATATATATTTTATCCGAAACGCTACTGGTATCAAATGCTGAATTTAGAGAAAATTCTTTCTTTTCCAAATGTAATTTAATATTTTTCGTTTTGAAATTTTTTTATATTGAATAAAAGGAAAAACGGAGTAATTTCCAATGGTTGAATTAGTTCTACCGAAAATAGTCTCGAAAAATACAAAAAATCGCAACGAAATAATGCCACAAATATGAAATAAAAAATTGAGTCGTTTTTGGTATATCCAATGAGGTCCAATTTTAAAAGTGCTCGCCATAAGCAAGAATAGAATCCCAAAAAGTCTCGATGAACTTAAGATGCGGAAAATTGTGAAATCAAGATGGTGGTTTTGAAATATACAAAGACAAATTAAGTGTCTTTTAGAATGGCAATATGAATGTTACGATTGCTATAAATGTAAATCAAGAGATAATGAAGGGAGCTTCCTCTTCCTGCTTCCTTTAATCGTGCTGTAAGTCTAACGCATTGTTAGTTTGTTATTGAATATACGAGAGACATAAAACGAAGAGGCAGAGCACTCGGCGTGCCATGCCATTATTTATTGCGCTAATCTCGAACAAACGCGTACCCACTTATAATACTCTCGTGCGAGCAGCACGCACGAGTACTCCGTTACGCGTTACCGGAAGTGACGATGAGATAGAGGCGAAGGAGCAAAAATTTTTTTGCTAGGAATTTAAATAATATGCAATATTTTTGACATATACGCGCTTCACGGATTTATTATGCGGCCTTTGGGAAAATGTTCAAGTTTGGTATACTAATAAGAAATATAATGAAACGTACGTACGTGTATACAATCTGACTTTTAAAGAAAAGTATAAAACTCTAGTGATTTTTTATCAGATTCAATAAAGACATAGGTATGAAACTCTAGTTTTTTTTATTAAACTTATTATGAAATATGAAACACTAGTTATTTTCTGATTAGATCTATAGAAACAAATATGAAAGAAAATTTTTGGCTAGTAATTTTTTAGAAGACGTAAAAGAAGCTCTAGTAACTTTTTATTAAGTTTTATAAACAAAAAAGAAACGCTAGTAACTTTTTATTAAGTTTTATAAACAAAAAAGAAACTCTAGTAACTTTTTATTAAGTTTTACAAACAAAATAGAAACTCTAGTAACTTTTCTATAAGACCTGTAAATAAATGTGAATCTCTACAGATTTTTTTAAAGACTTACAAAGAAATATGAAACTCTAGTAATTTTTTAGAAGGCCTACAAATTGATATGACACTCTGGAAGTTTTTTAAAAGACCTACAAATCAATTTTAAACTTTTACATTTTTTTAATAACTTACTACTTTAATATGAAACTCTAGTAACTTTTTAATTAAGTCTACTACTTTAATATGAAACTCTAGTGATATTTTATTAGACTTAAAAAAAATAAGAAACTCTAGTAATTTTTTTATATCACTTATAAATTAATCTAAAACTCTAGTGATTTTTTATAAGACTTTCAAGAAATATGAAACTCTAGTAATTTTTTAAATTAAGTTTTACAAATAATTTAGAAACTTTAGTAACTTTTCTATAAGATATAAATAAATGTGAAATTCTTGATATTTTTTAAAAGGCTTACAAATAAATGTAAAACTAGTCATTTTTTATAAGTCTTCACAAAGAAACATGAAACTCTAGTAACTTTTTTATATGACTTAATAGTAGATGTGAAATCGTAGGGGTGTTTTATTAGAGTTACAAAAAATTTTTTAAAAAATTTACAAAGAAACATGAAACTCTAGTAATTTTTTTAAGTTTTACAAAAAGTATAAAATTCTAGTAATTTCTTATAACTCTTACACATTAATATGATAGTCTAGTAATTTATTGAAAGACCTAGAAATAAATTTGAAACACTAGTAACTTTTTTAAAACATACAAAGAAACTCTAGTAACTTTTTTTAAAAGAAATACAAAGAAACTCTAGTAATTCTTTTAATTAATCTTGACAAATAAATATGAAACTCTAGTAATTTTTCATCAGATGAATTTTTAGTAAATTTTTGCATTGTGTAAAAATGAAGACATCGTTAATAATTCAATTTAAATTTTCTCAGTTTTTTAGTTTTCTTTTCTCTTTTTTATCGTGACTAATATTTTCAACTTTCCCCAAAAATAACACAACATTTGCTTACAATATTGTGCCAATATTGCCCCGGAAATTTTGGGACAATATTGACCCACAATCTTAAGTTCAAAAATTTATTGTGCTATTTGGATTTTTATTTTAAATATTGAATATCTAATGAGCAAAAAAAAAAGGAAAAAGTACTTTAAATCAGTCGGGGACAATTCAATTATTGTACAATGTATACATTTCGTGAAATACAAAAGAACTGAATGCTCAAGTGTTACATTGGACGTTAAATTTAAATTTGATGGCTAAAAAGAAGTGAGGGAGGGGGGCAGAGAAGATTCCCTGAGGCGTGGGACGGTAATAGTGTTTAAAACGTATTATTCGTTTCAATTTCTTCTCTACTTCTCTAACATCGTATGCGAGTCGCTTTTCTTTTCTCGCGAGAAATGAAATGGAAATGCAATAAAAAGTTGTAATCGAGCCTCTGAGCCGTTTTCGCGACGCAAAAAAAGAGAGAAATTGGAGTTTGCAGATGAAAAAAATATCAACTATGAAACATAAATACACTTGGGAAAAGGATACAATTTAAAAAAGTACGTATGCAATTTTTAAAAATATACTCATAAGAGGGCAAATTTGTAATTTTACATTCCTTCTATTTTTGACTTTGATATTAACTTTAACTTGCATTTTTATTTTCACTCTATGACGTTCGATTCGATTTTGACGATGACATTAATTTTTAACTTTTTTTTCATTGACTCTTTGATCCTCGATTTTGACTTTGAAAGTCAATTGTAAGTTAGAGTTGAAATAAAAGTCAGAATCGAAAGTCAAATTATACAAAATATCCCCAATTTTGAAAAATACTTGCAGTTTAAAAAAAAATGAAACATGCAGATAAACCCATTTTTATTTATATTTAATGTAAAGCATTTATAAAATGAGAAAGAAAAAAAGTAAATTTAGCAAGGCGGGTAAATCAGAGGTCCGATGAAACGGACAATTTGTTGTGAGCGGACGGCGGTCGCACTCTTCTCTTGCAGTTGATCGATTTCGGAAAATCATTTGGTCGACGTGAAAGTAGTCGAGGGTGAAAAAAAGTATAAGGGGGAGATTTGCGAAATATCGAACATCGAAACATGGACCTTCCTTTTTGATTCAATTTGTCAGTATGTCCGAGGGGTTTGACCACCAACAACCGAACCGTATAGAGAAAGAGAGAGTGCGAGAGAGCGCGCGCCCACCATTGGATTGAAATATCTGCGACGATTTACTGGCAAGATATTGGAAATAAAATGCCGGACATATTTTCTACGAGTATAAATCCTATATGGTGCACGATCAACTTCCCTATATTATAAATCTCTCTGCTTTCTGGATTTTATAAATTCAGAAATTCGCTATTTAATTTGCTTCCCGTCTCTATACGTAGAAAAAGGATTGTTCTCATGACAAAAAAGATTTGTTAATTTGGAACTAAGAAATTTATTTTGTTGTCTTGACGATTAAAATTTTTTCTAATATAACTATTTTGTTGAGGTAGCAAAAAAAATGTTTAGGTAACAAAAAATGTTGAGGTAACCAAAAAATGCTGTTTTAACAACAAAAATATTGTTTAAACGAAAAAAATTTGTTTGTTCTATATTAACAATTCTTTTTTCTCCGTGTATTGAAAAAGAAATTTTTTTTAAATTCTTCCTCTCCCTGGACTTATAAAAAATTAATTCCTGAAAGAATAAATTGATTTGTCTAAAATTAAAAAAGTTATAAACAATTTAAAGAATACAGTCAAGGTTGAACTTAATTAAAAAAAATTATTAGATTTTCATGTTTCTTTGTAAGTCTTATAAAAAAATAATTATAAAAAAATAAATTCACATTTATTTACAGGCCTTATAGAAAAGTTACTAGAGTTTCTATTTTCTTTGTAAAACTTAATAAAAAGTTACTAGAGTTTCATGTTTCTTTGTAAATTATATAAAAAATTACTAGAGTTTCACACTCAATTATAAGTCCTGTGAAAAAAGTTACTAGTTTCTTATTTCTTTATAAGTCTAATAAAAAATCACTAGAGTATTATGTTTCTTTGTAAATCTTATAAAAAATTACTAGAGTTTCACATTCACTTATAAGTGCTATAAAAAAGTTACTAGAGTTTCTTATTTCTTATTCTTCTTCTCAACAATTCTTTTTTTTTGCGTGTACGGAAACAGAAATTTTCTTTTATTTCTTCCTCCCCCTGGACTATGAAAAATTAATTCCCGAAAGAATAAATTGATTTGTCGAAAATAAAAAAAGTTATAAACATTTTAAAAAATACAGTCAAGGTTGGACCTTGTGTGTCTACAAATCTCAAAATAATTTTTAACGTTACTTATTGTTTACAAAGCCTCCCCACTTTGACCCCTTTAAAATTTAAATATTGAATAAGGTTTTCTTTTTTTTCTTACATCATTTTTAACCCAAACAAAAAAAAAAAATTCAAAAGTTTTATTTCAAAAATTTGAAAATTTAATTTTTAAAGAGGTTAGAACTTTTGTGAGTAAAAAGATAAATATCCTAACCTTATGTTCAAAAAATTAATTTTTAAATTGATCATTCCACATTTTTTGGGTTAAAAATGATGTATGAAAAAATTATAATCGATAATTAAAAGAGGTTAATGTGGGGGTGGTGCCTTCCCTTAATATTATATTGTAATTACATTGTAAAAATTAGAATATTAAAGTATTTAAATAAATTTTTAAGTCACGTTCCACATATGAAAAGAATGAAATAAACACTCTATCGATTAATCCTATTAAACAGTCAATTAGTTTTTCTTCGACACAAATACAAAGTTAAACAAGTTTTACGATTGTGGTTTTGTATATTTGGGCAAATCAACTGCGTAGGCATTTAATGTCCTGGAAAAAGAGTGTCTCTGTAAATTCTCACTCTCAAATAGAGAAACATTACTCACGGTTTCTCGCTTACCCCCGCGTGCAGTAAATGGGGTACCGGAGATGAGTACAAGGGGAGACGTCACGTCCTGGCAATCGCGACACTTTGGAGGCAATTCGTATTTTTCCTCATCCCTCTTTCTCTCTCTCTCTCTCTCTCGCTCTCTCCCTTTCTCTCAGTCGTTCATTCGTACACTTTTTTTTAGTCCTGCATTTATACACTTTTACTATGTGTACTTAAATAAATGTGTTCGTGTGCGTGCTTGTGTTAGAAACATTTCTCTCTTTCTTTTTCTCTCATTTCTCTTCGCCCCGATGTTTTCATGGAAGCAACAGGTGTCCGCGGGGACATTCGCAGAAACGCGGAGGGTTATTTCCGGGTAAGAGGGCGGCAAGTTATACTCGCAAAGCGGGGAGAGAATTCCTCCTCTTTATTTATGAGCTTTTTATTCGACTTGTTGAGCTCTTGAAACATCAGTTGTATTCCGAGCGAAATCAAATGACAAGATATAGGAATGAAAAAAATGGATTTCAAAGTTTTATTTTCTTTTTTATGATTTTAGATATTTATCTGTTTTGTGAGGAAATTGTGTGAAAAATTACTAAAGGGAGAAATAAAATAGTCTAGTAACATTTTTATGATACCTAGAAATTGATATGGAACTCTAGTAACTTTTTGTAGGACTCATAAGTAAATGTAAAACTCTAGTCATTTTTGTACAAAATTAAAAAAAAACTCTAGTAACTTTATTAAAGGAGTTATAAAGGAATGTGAAACTCTAGTAATTTTTCATAAGATTTACAAAAAAAACATAAAACTCTAGTGATTTTTTTAATAGACTTATAAAGAAATAAAAAACTAGTGATTTTTTACAAAATTTAAAAACAAAATATTAAACTCTAGTATCTTTTTTATAGGAGTTATAAGTGAATTTGAAACTCTAGTAATTTTTCATAAGGTTTACAAAAAACATGAAACTCTAGTGATTTTTTTCATTAGACTTATAAAGAAATAAGAAACTCTAGTAACTTTTTTATAAGACCTATAAGTGAATATGAAACGCTAGTAATTTTTTAACGGACTTATAAATAAATATAAAAGTCTAGTCATTTTAAAAAAAAAATTCCACAAAAATATGAAACTCTAGTAATTTGTTAATCGACTTATAAAAAAAGTAGGAAAGTCTAGTAACTTTTTGTATGATCTAGAACTTAATATGAAACTCTAGTAATATTTATGAGGACCTAAAACGAAATATGAAACTGTAATAACTTTTTGTTGAGACTTAAAAATGAATATAAAGGTCTAGTAACATTTTTATTATATAGTTTTATTAAAAATTACTAGAGATTCATAATTCTTTGTAGGTCTTCTGAAAAATTACTAGAGTTTCGTATTTATTTCGAAGTATCATAAAAATGTTACTGTTTTATATTTATTTCTATGTCTTATAAAAAAGTTACTAGAGTTTCGTTGTTAGTATTAATAAAATATTACTAGAGTTTCTTTTCTTTATTGAGATCTTGTAAAAATTATTAGTTTCATATTTTTTTGTAAATCTGACAAAAGTTACTATAGAATTTCCTTAAAACTAGACTATGTTATGATATTTAATTATTATTTTTACTAAAGTTACAAAGAAATATGAAACTCTAGTAACTTTTTATTAGACTTAAGATGAAGAAAGCAACTAAAACTATAAGTCTATTAACATCTTTTCTAATTACAATTTTTGGTAAACTTCGAAACATTCAATCCTAACCCTACCTCTAAACGTTACCTCCTTGAATTAAGTTAAATTTATCGATTCCGTTACATAGAAAATTTCAAGTTACAATACAAATGCTCTCAAAGAAATGTTTTTTTTTCAAATACATTCGATCATCAGAGAAGATAATTTTGACACATTCTTCTTCTTCGTTTTGTTCGCTTTGAATTTTGCGTGCGAAAATGGTTTTTGAAATTGAAAGAAAAGTTTCCTTTTTCTATATATATATAAAAGATGAGTGAGAGAGTCACTAAGTGGCATCAAAGAATTCGAGTACTGTATAAAGTTTCCAGGAGGAAACCGATCTCAGCCGTGTGCGCGTCTTAGATCGTGCGACAGATATACACGCGAATTGGCATTTCGACGATGTAAGAATTGAAGATATATATATATTTTTTGGTTTCTTTTTCTAAGAATAATAAACGAGTGTGCTTGAACAAATCCAAAGAGCCTGAGGTATTATAACACTTAGCAACCGTTACTTGTCGCCCTTCTATTTCAGGTAGCTGCGTATCCTTGAAGAGATAGATACGATTTGGGCGTAATCCGTCAAAGAGGTCTTTCAACGTCCGCCAGAGGGTTTTATCTAAGATCTCCATTAAAGTTCAGTTAACGCCCTCTTGTTTGGCTCTCTCTCTCTCTCAATCTTTTTTTTTTTACTTTTTTTCACTGTCTTTTTTGTTTTCGCTTTTCTCTACTTTTTCTTTCTCTATACTGGAAATTTTTTTGCAAATTGTCGGAAAGAGTTTCAAGGTCGCAACTCTTTAAAATTCTTGGAAGCCTATGATTCCCTTTTGTTTGACTTTGGAGGAATCGAAAAGTCCTGTAGGTTTTAACATTTTTTTCTTCGCCCTCTATCACTGGATTTTTTTTCCCTTTCTCTCTCTCTTTGTCTTCCACTTGAAGCTGCGAGAGTGGAGAGTGCGAAGCGTGAAGGGTGACATTCCGGAGATTTTGAGGATTTTCCGCGTGGATTTCACGCATCGACGGTGACCCCGGTGTATTTTTTTTTCACCCCACGGTGAATATATAGAGCCACCCTCACTCAAGATTTCCTATTGTCGGTATAGGTACTTGTACCTATCGCTTATCTTGACGCCGGTTCTTATCTTGTATCTTCAATTTTTCGTTTCAATTCGATGGGACCCTTGAGACGCGATCCGTCATCAGGATCTGTTTCTTGCAATTTTTTCTTCTTCTTTTTTACTTTAATTTTCATTTGGTTCCTAATCAAATAAAATGTGATAAATGTTTTAGCGTTCGGTAGCAAAATAGGTTCATTTTAAAAGATTGGTTTAAAAATGGTTTGAAGAAATATTTTTAAAATCACTGTTACCTAAAAAGTATATCAAATTGAAACGAAGTGGACCAAATCATCATTTGATCTCATGTTTTGGATCATTGTGATCCAAGTAGGATTTTAGTCTCGACATTTTTAGAAAAATAGATAACGTACCTTTAGATGTGATGAAAAATTGAAAACTAAATTTTACTATCTTCTGAAAAAAATTCGCTTTAAAGGCAAATGAATAAAAAAAATTGTAAGGAAAAGAATATAGTGGAGGAGCAGGGAGAGAGAGAGAGAGAAAGAGGAAATTAAGGAAGCTCACGCATAGTAATTAAAACCTTTTGAATAAAGCAAACGCAATTTCCCAGCTCGACTACTCGCTAGGTTATATACGAAATATAGACTGTTTAATTTCGCGTGTACTTTCGCGTACGCGTACATGTATTACGTATATGCGGTACTCAATACAAGGGTAGTTGGCAACCCTTCCTTCTTAGATGTAAGCCCCCTCGAAGCTCGAGCCCCTATCTACTACCGGAACCCCACAGCACTAGAACGTATCGAGTTACTCTGGAATAATTCTGTTAATTATGATTTGGAGTATGATTTTCTCGTGGCACGAAATGTATGGCATGCTAGCGTATATACGATCGTGCTCTTCTCAAGTACATAGGATTTACCTTTCATATCCTCTAGCTTTATGAAAATTTTCATCAATTTTATCCTACATATATATATATATTCTCTGATTAATATTTCTAGAAACTCGCCATTATGTGTAGCTAGCGTTTTTTCTGTATTATAGTTTACTTGCAATTTTTTTTATTAGAGTGTACCTATAATTATAAATTAAATTATATACATTCAATCGTAAATTATAATATATACCACTAATAAAATATATGTTATTAGAGGTAAATATATTATAAAAATATATTTTCTTTTCTTATGAATATATGTACTACTTTAAAATAAATATTTACCTTTGTAAATTGTATTACCGCTTTCTAGTGTGAATAAAAATTACTGCTCACAAAAAAACTCTAAAACCGTTTACACCTTAAAAACTAAAAATCATTTAAAAGTAAAAACTATTTTCAAAATTAAGACTGTAGAATAGGATTAGTAATGAAATAATTTATAGTTTTTGATCCATTTTTAGAACATAAAATCACAGTCAAAAGTGGGCTGAAAGTAAGAGATAAAAAATTACTAGAGTTTCACATTTCCTTATAAGTCCTATAAAAAGTTACTATTTATACATTTATTTACAAGTCTTAGAAAAAGTTACTAGAGTTGTATATTAATTTTTACGTCTTCTAAGAAGCTACTTTTCTTAGAGGTTTGGTTAAAAATTACCAACGTTTCATATTTCTTTGTAAGTCTAATAAAAAAAACTACAAGAGTTTCATATTTCTTTGTAAATCTTATAAAAAAATTACTAGAGTTTCATATTTTTTTGTAGGTCTAATAAAAAATACTAGAGTTGCACGTTTCTTTGTAAATCTTATAACAAAATACTAGAGTTTCGCATTCAATTATAAGTCCCATAAGAAAAGTTACTAGAGTTTCTTATTTCTTTATGAGTCTAATAAAAAAATCACTAGAGTTTCATATTTTTGTGTTTAGCTTATAGTTGAAGAATAATAAAATTACCAGAGTTCCATATTTATTTGTCAAGTTTAACTAAAAAAAATTCTAAAACTGTCGAATTAATTTGTAGGCCTTCTACAAAAATTACTAGAGTTTCATATTTCTTTGTCAGTGTTTAAAAAAATTTCTACAGATTCACATTTTTTTATAGGTCTTATAGAAAAGTCACTATAGTTTCTTATTTATTTGTTAAACTTAATTACAAACTACTAGAATTTCTATTTTTTTTGTAAAACTTAAAAAATTACTGGAGTTCCATATTCGTCAGTAAAACTTTATAAAAAAAATTACTAGAGTTTCATATTTCTTCGTATATCTTCTTAAAAATTACAGGAGTTTGATATTCAGTTTTAGGCTTTATAAAAAAATTACTAGAGTTTGCTACTTCTTTGTGAATCTAGTTAAAAGTTACTAGAGTCTTATATTTCTTTGTTACTACTAGAGTATCTCTATTTTTTCTTCGATTGTGAATCGAATTACTAGAGTTTTATATTTTCTTTTTAATCTTATAAAAAATCACTAGAGTTTCATATTTATTTATGGGTTTTATAAAAAATTACTAGAGTTTCATGTTCATTTTTGAATCTTATAAAAAATCACTAGAGTTTCATATTAATTTATGGGTTTTATAAAAAATTACTAGAGTTTCATATTTCTTTATGAGCCATGCAAAAAATCACTGGAGTTTAAAGTTATTTTTGTAGGTTTTATTAAAAAATTTTCAGAGTTTAAAATTTCTTCGTAATTCTATTAAAAAAGTGGCTAATCCTTCTCAGTAAGTCTATTTGAAAAATCTCTATAGTTTCTTTTGTAAAAATATTTTATTATTTTTCAATGAAAATTTCACCTGGATTGGCCCCGTATATGGACTGGAATATTTTTTTTTACCTGAAACAAATTTTTTTTTTATTTTCACCGCGCAAATTATAAGTATTGTCCGCCGAAAAAAAGACAGTATTTCAGCAGGTTCAATCTAAGAATTTTTTTTTTTTTTGAGAGAAGGTGAACGAATATTGAGACACAAGTCGTTGTCATGAAGACTGTCAAGTTTTTTTTTCTGCGGCACAATGAATGCCTTGGAGAACCATCAATGCGTTCGTTGCAATTTCCATCGAAACTGAAACGAAACCCTGTAATTACACTCTCTTTAACATTGTACGTAACTCGCATTTAAAATTAAAATATCGTTTTAAATAACTTTTGCAAACAAAAGAGATATTCTTGTCATAAAACGTAAGGAGAGAATTCTTTTTCTGGCTAGCATTTCTTTTTCACTATTTTTAAATATTTATTTTTTTATATTAAATTTTTTGATTTTTTTGTTATATTAAAGTTAATGATTTTAATATTAAAGTTTATATTTTTTAAATTAAAGTTTATGTTTTTCATATTAAAGTTTAAATTTTTAATATTAAAGTTTATATTTTTTTTATATTAAATTAAAAAAATTGAAGTCCAGAAAGACTATAGAGAATTTCTAATGTAGGTTCGAGAGAATTAATAATAACGTTAGATGAGAATTCTATATATAGGAGGTCGAGGAAAAATTATTCATCTCCAACTGGGCGTACAATTAGATGCTAATGTTACGGTTGAACGACAGTCGAAAGCCTAGATTTTCTTGAACACATATATATGTATATTCACACAAAGGCACCAATTTAAATCTCATAAATGGAGAATCGCGCAATAATTGCAAAGTTCATAAAGGCTGCCGTGAGCCGCGTAACGTCTTCGCGGACCAGTTTCCTTCGCTGCTTATCCCACTGCACGAGCAAAACGAAGGGCGGAGGCAATTTACGTTGATATTTATGCCTTGTCATAACCGAGTCTTCTTGGGGGACGGATTCGTAATGCTAATCCCCCGCGTGCCAGGGGGTTGTTTTAATTGAAATCTTACTCTCTTACTCATATTCACGCATCTAAGGTAAAGCGATACGCGACTCTATTAAAATATATGTCTATGTGGAACGGTTAATAATTTAATTGGATTATTATTTTTTTTCCTCATATATATATATAAATATATTAAAATTTTAAATTTCTTATATTAAACTGCAAATTAACTTTGGAAAAATAAATTTTAATTAAATTTTGAATGTTTAGAAGTAGATTTAAAATAAATTAAATGTTCAAAATTTTGCAAATGATCAGTAGAATTCTATTAATTAATAAAATTATTCTAAATTAAGTTGAAGAAAAAGTAAAACAATTTACTAGTTTGAAACTAAGTTTCAGATTAGATAAACTAGAGTTTCATATTTCTTTATAGGTTTATAGAAAAATTACTAGAGTTTCTTATTTATTTCTAAAACTTAATAAAGAATTAATAGAGTTTCATATTTTCTTGTAAGTCTTGTAAACAATCACTAGAGTTTTAGATTTATTTATAAGTCCTATCAAAAAGTTACTAGAGTTTCTGATTTATTTATAAGTCTAATAATAAAATCACTAGAGTTTCATGTTTCTTTGTAAATCTTATAAAAAATTACTAGAGTTTCACATACAATTATATGAGTCCAATAAAAAAAGTTACTAGAGTTTTACACTTATAAGCTATAAAAAAAGTTACTAGAGTTTCATATTTATTTATAGGTCCTATCAAAAAGTTACTAGAGTTTCTTATTTTTTTATAAGTCTAATAATAAAATCACTAGAGTTTCATGTTTCTTTGTAAATCTTATAAAAAATTACTAGAGTTTCACATACAATTATATGAGCCCAATAAAAAAAGTTACTAGAGTTTCATATTTATTTATAGGTCTTATAATAAATTACTAAAGATTCATATTTATTTATAATTCTTACAAAAAATTACCATTTCTTTTTAGTAAGTCTTATAAAAAATTACTAGAGTTTTCTGATTCGAAACGAATATTCAAAAGTATAAAACTATAACATACAAAATTTTACGTAAAGAATTTTTTTTCTCATAGAAAATAATTAATTTTAAAACCCGTTTGTAAGTTTTTCTATTTAATGAAAAAAATGAAATAAGAAATTTTTTTTTATTTTGTATTATTTTTTTGATCTAAAAGAATTAATGTCTTTAGGTTAGCTTGAAAATTTGAATGTTGTGCTTCGAGCGTTAATTTTCGGAACGACCACGTGTTTTCTCAATTAAAAATTTTCTCACTTAATTATTATTAGAAATTAGTTTATTGTATATATTCATTTAATAAATACATAATAAATATGTTATGTTATTTCTGTATTCAATATTCTTGTTAAATTTTAAATAAAAAATAATTTGTTATTTTAAAATTAGAACTTTAATAATTGAAAAGAAAAGTGCGAGGGAGGGAATCCATCTTCCAAGTAGGTATCCCCACTCAGAGTCAGTCAATGGATAGACGTTAGTCAGACGGGTCTAGACGGGTCGGGGAAAAATTTTTGAAATTTTTATCGCATCACGCGTCTCGTTTGACCTCGTGTTCACAAATTTCCAATTTTTCAAACTTTTAATTTTTTTTACAATTCAGTGTTAGCTTCGGGAGTGTTTCAACTTTTTTAAATCACGAACGTTAAAATAAATTTAAAGCAAATTTTTTTCCAGTGAACATGTGTTTCGGGAGTGCTCGGAAATTTGGATTTTAAAAAAAACTGACATCGTACTGCAACATCAGATAAATTTAAAGGTTAGATTCAATTTTCTATTGTGTAATTAATTTCCACAAAAATTGCAAGAGGAACAAAATATATGGCAAAAAAACTTTTATGTCTATAAATCAAACAGGAAATTACGAAAAAAAAGTGTTAGTGCCATAAATAATTCAAAGCCTGATTCGCAGGAAATATGACACCCTTTTTTTCTCAGTATCCCACCACTCGGCGATGGGGTTGAGGTTAAGAATCTAATCTTTCCGCAAAAGGGTTTCCCTGATAGCACCTGAATACTTCCTCACACCCCTTTTAATACTTAATTCCATTTTCGGCTAATTGGACAGTTTTATTAAGGGATGCATATTTCAGATGGTCTTTTTATTATGTCTATTGGGAGTAAAATCCTCGGGATTTTTAAGGTTGTGCGCGAGTATAGAGAAGGCTTTAAAAAAATTAGGTTTTGACCCTTCGGAAAATATTAGCATGTCTCAGAAAACGTCAGAGGGGAAAGAAGAGAGTGAGTGAGAGAGAGAGAGAGAGGGAGAGAGAGTAGCAACAACCCTTTATACCCAAGGCAAAATTTTATCCCCTCTATTATTCCAAGGATTAAAAGTACGAAAGTGTAATTCCTCAGGGTTGAGGAGGAACGTTTTCTTTTTAACATTTTTCTGAAACGACGAAAGACGGGGACGGATTGTCTCTTCACTTTGGGTATTGTATATTGCAATTTTTATTTTCCATGATGGTTTGAGTTGGTCTGGTTTTATTTGTATGTATGCGTGTGTAAGAGAGGGATGAAAGAGACAGTTTTGGATGAGCGCTCCGAAAAGAGCGTTGTATAAATTTTAATAAGCCTCGGTTTGCCAACCCTTTGAGTCGCTGGAAATTAACGAATTAAAAGTTTCACTCGTTTCGTGAGAAAGAAAATGGGAAATGACGAAAGGAACGAAAATTGGAATGGGGAAATGGATGAAATTTCGCGCTTTTAGTGGTCTCGCGGTTGACATTTCGACTCATTTTACACGATCTTCTCGCAGAATTAGACAACTTCAAATGAAGCAATTTCGAAAAATTGAGCTCTCCCTTAACTAACATTTTTTTGAATTACTCATTTCAGAGAGTAATATCGCAGAAAATTTGATAATTCTTTAGAATTTTTATCATCTTTTGAGAGATAAATAAAATTAACACATGTTGTAAAAATTGGACTCGAATTATTTTTATTTATCAAAATTTTGTTAAAACCTGAACTTGGATTTGTAATAATTCGAGTAATTATTTGATTTTTACCAGAAAATTCGCAATAAATATAGACCCCTAGTGATTTTTTTAAATAAAGCTACAAAGAAGGATGAAACTCTAGTAACTTTTTTTATAGGACTTATAACTGAATGTGAAAATCTAGTACTTTTTTATAAGATTTACAAAGAAACATAAAACTCTAGTGATTTTTTTATTAGACTTTTAAAGAAATAAGAAACTCTAGCAATTTTTTATAAGATTCACAAAGAAACATGAAACTCTAGTGATTTTTTATTAGACTTATAAAGAAAAAAGAAACTCTAGTGATTTTTAATAAGATTTATACAAAAATATGAAACTCTAGTGGCTTTTTATTAAACTTATAAAGAAATAAGAAACTCTAGTGATTTTTTATTAGAGTTACAAAAAAAGTATGAAAGCCTAGTAATTTTTTATGAGGCCTGAAATAATATTGAAACTCGAGTCCTTATTTCTATTAGATTCACAAAAAAATTGTCGAACTGTAGTAATTTATTGTGGGACGTGAAAATAAATTCAAAACTAGTCACTTTTTAAGACATAAAACATACAAAACTCTAGTAAATTTTTTATGAGACTTATAAAGTAATATGAAAATCTAGTAATTGTTTTCAAACGTACATCTAAATATAAAACTCTAGTGATTTTTTGTTAGACTTAAATAGTAGAACTAGTAATTTTTTATTAAACTTACTAAGAAACATGAAACTCTAGTAATTTATTATAAAACTAAAACATAAATTGATAACTCTAAAATTTTTGTATAAAACATTAAAGAAACATGAAACTCTAGTAATTTTTTATTAATTTTTACATGAAAATATAAAACTCTAGTAATTTCTTTAAACGCCTATAAATTAATATGATGGTCTGGTAACTTTTTTCAAAACTTCCAAAAAACGCTAGTAATTTTTTTAATGAATCTTGACGAACTAATATGAAACTCCAGTAACTTTTTATGGAACATAAAAATAGATGTGAAACTCTTGAGATTTTTTTATAAAGCTTACAAAGAAACATGAAAATAAAAGTTTTTTTTATCGAATTTTACAAATAAATAAAAAACTCTGGCAACTTTACTATAAGTCTTATAAACAAATGTGAAACTCTAGTTATTTTCTAATAAGACCAAAAGAGATATATGAAACTAGTAAATTTTTGTAACACTTATAAAGAAGGTCTAGTAAGTTTTTATTAAGATTTACAAACGAATAAAAAACTAGTAATTTTTTTACGTCATACAAAGAAATAGGAAACTTTATCAATTTTTTTTATTAGACTTAAGAAGAAATTTGAAACACTAGTAATTTTTTTTTATAAAAGCTTTGATGCTCTAGTGATTTTTTAATATAACGTACAAATTGGAAACTCTAGTATTTTTTTATTAGACTTTCGAATATAGTTGAAACTCTAGTAATTTTTTTTTATTAAACTTTAAATAGTAATTTTTTAATCCTATTTTGAAAATTATAAATTCTTAAAATATTTGAATTTTTTAAAAATAATCTTAAAAAATTAGTAAATAAATATTGAATATCGTTGTTAAAAAATATTTTCAAAAATATTAAAATTATTAAATTATTTAAATGAAAATAATTTTTTTCCTCTTTGCTTATTAACAATAATACAAAAACAATATATTAATTGTAACGAATATTTTTAATTTTCTGCATACATTAGGAATTTCTGCAAACAAAAAGTAAAGTTAACTGAAAAATCAATTCAAAGGGGGAAACAATCATTGGGGCAGAAAAGAACACGATCGGTCATTTATAAAATTAAATCCTTGAAATATTTGAATCGTACAAAATCTGATCCCATGAATGCTGAAGGGGCAATGGTACAAAATTCCATTGGGGTGAGTTACATTAAAAATCTTCGTAATTGACTAATGGAATTTTAAATTTAATCCAAACAATTATCGCTACATATTTCATTTAGTAAAATTCAAAAAAAAAATTTTTTTTTTAATTATTAAAAAAATTTAATTAAAAAAATCACCTTTTTTTACACCTCACTCTATTGTTTTTTAATATTTTCAAAATGAAAGTATCACTCTGTTATTAATAGTTAAAATTTTCCTATATATATTTATTATAACCGCACAGAGAGGGTTAATTTTGTTATATTTTGGTCGAAATTTATATTTTCACTCTATGTAAAACATATTTTTGTTATATACACACACACACACGTATACATGTATACAATGAATTTCATAACATTCATGAAAGTTA
This sequence comes from Leptopilina myrica (nomen nudum), assembly GCA_032872475.1. Taxonomy (NCBI): domain Eukaryota; kingdom Metazoa; phylum Arthropoda; class Insecta; order Hymenoptera; family Figitidae; genus Leptopilina; species Leptopilina myrica (nomen nudum). Next base: position 36,583,551 of record CM065461.1, read on the forward strand.
AAATTTGAAAATAATGAAAATATTTCAGAGTAGCATGCGTATATTATTCACTCTACCGCAAAATACATTGTTTTTTATTTTCCCTTTATTTCACCTTCTGTTACGTATTTTATGATCTATTATATTAAGCGGTTTCCTGAACAAAATCATGTTTTATGATTTTTTACTTTTTTTCGTATTTTTTATTTTATGCCAGGACTTTTGCATTCATTGTTGATTATTAATTCAACATTTTACATCATACATGTTTAATGCTTATACATTGAATTAATTTACGTGAAAAAAAATATAATTCAGCTGGGTTAGAGTTTATCGTATATAGAGGAGCAATATGGAAACGATTTAATTTAAAAAATTGTTTTTTCCGACGGTTAACATTTTATTTTTGTGTTTTATCAGGAAGAGGAGAAAGAAAATTGGTTTATTATTTAAATACATTTTGTTTTAATATTCCACATGCCGTGTTTCGTAATATTTTACCTTATTATTTATTTGAAATTGAAATAAAGTAAATTTGGTTTTTTCATATTTATTCTTTTATTTGCCATTGTATATTTTATACAATATATTATTCGACGATACTTTGAAATTAAAATAAAGTATTAATCGATATTTTATTTATTATTATTTTGTGTATATTTTTCTAAAGTTTGCGCTTTCAATTTTTGTAAATAATAAAAATTTGTTTATAAAATTTGCGCTTTCAATTTTTGTAAATAATAAAAAATTTATTTATAAAATTTCTTGGAAGAAAAACATTGAGTGTAGGAAATAAATAAGTGCGGTTGATAAAATTTTGCCCCTCAAGTATAATTCTTTTTAGCGGTCGACGTTTTCTAACTGTGTAGCCAATTTGCTTTTCATGCCGATTTATTTTATATTCGCTTGGGCCAATGATGACCGAGCGCGTTTAGTCTAGTATATTCATGTTTACAACCGATTCAACGAGGCCGATCGATATATAAGAAAGATCGATCGGTTCTTCGCGCCTATTTACCTCGATTTACGATGGTCTAACGTTCTTTTCTTTATTCTTTTTGTTACAGGTAAGGACTACTTTTGATTCTGATCGGTAAACACAAGAGAGAAGCCACTTTGCTTCTTTATAAAGTGAACATCTTTTTAAAGGTATTTATTAAAAAAAAAATCACATTTGAATTCTTTCAATTTTACTCGGATTTTTTTTTACTCGAGAAAAAGTTTAGAACAAAATGATGTAGTTCTATTTCGAATGCAAAATTTATTTAAATGAACTAAACATTTTTTTAATCGAATAAATATTTGTTTGGGTTAAAATAAAAAATTGGTTAGACTAAAAAAAATATATTTGTTTCCAATAAACGATTATTTGTTTGAAACAAAAATTGTTAATACCAGACAAAGTTATTTTCAAAATTATAAATTATTTAATGAATAATTTTACTTAAATATTTTATAATTAATTGAACTTTAAAAGAGTTGCGTTTAAAATATTTATAAATAGAAAAACATTCAATTATGAATGAATTTTATTAAAAATTTTTAAGAACTTAGATTTTAAAAATCTTTGGATAATTCAAATTCTTCTGAAACTGGTTAAATTTATTTTAGTTCAGAAGAATTTTAGTTAAAAACACTTTAAAAAATTCAATTTTGGAGAGAGTATGAATGATTATTATTAATAATAATATGTTTATTATTATGAAGTACGAATTCAATTATTTTCATAAGTAAAAATTCTACGACAATAATTAAATTATCAATCAAAATTTTTTTTAAATTCTCTACAAAATTTCATATATTTTCATAATTTAGTAAATTTTCTATATCTACTATTTTAAATAAAAATTTCCAAGTGAATTCAATTTACCTATAGTTAAATATAATTTTGATAAAATTTTACACAAACAATGAATTATTTTCATAAATAATAAAAATTTCACAGGAATTCAATAATTTTCAATTTTTCTATACATTTTTTGCATAAATAATAAAACATCTCTGAATTTTTATTATTTTTAATACAATTTTAATCAAATTCCTCGAAAAATGTAATTATTTTTTAAAATTTCATTTAAATTCTTCAAAATAATTCAATTATTTAAAAATTTTGTTAATTTTCTTATTGACTTGTAAAAAAATTTGAAATTGTTTATGAAATTTCAATTTTGAGCAAAATTTAATTATTCAATAAATTTATTTATCTCTTTGTATTTAAATAATTGAATTCTCCTAAAATTTTTGAATAATAATTGATTTAGAAATTAATTTCAGTGAAAATTTTTCTGAAATTCATTGAAATTTTTATTTTCTGATATAAATATATATTATTTAATTCAAAAAATTTCCGAATAATCGAAATTTTTATCGAAATTGAAGTCTAAATCATTTGGATTTGAAAGTTTCCAAAGAACACATTTTCAGAAATTATTAAAATAATGATTTAAAGAAGATTTTAGTTAAAACTTCAAGAAAGTAATGATTGAATTGAAAAGGTGAAAATAATTTTTCAGCAGTGACTTTGAAAAACTTTGAATTTGAATGTTTTGAAGAATTTTAAATCCAATGGAAACAAGGAATTTTGAATAAATACTTAAATACATAAAAAAATAATAAAAAAATAAGAAATTAATGATGTTTTTAAAAATTTTTGCAATAATTTATTTTAAATCTTTAAACATTATTTTAAAATTTTACATTTATTTGCAAATTTCTTTTTTAAATAAATTTTCAAATAAATGTAAATGCAATTTTTCTTATGAAATTGGCAAATAAATATATATATGTAAATGCGAATTTCTTTTTTAAATAAATTTGCAAATAAATGTAAATGAAAATTTCTTTTTAAAATAAATTTGTAAGTAAATGTAAATGAAAATTTATTTTTTAAACAAATTTGCAAATAAATGTAAACGCAAATTTATTTTTTTAAAGAAGTTTGCAAATAAATGTAATAGAAATTTTTTTCATCATTTAATAATTTTTAAACAAAATCAGAATATTTCTTTGGGCCAGAAAAAAAAATGTTAAACTCTCACCTGGCAATTAAGGGGAAATGACGGATAAATAAATAAAATAAAATTTTTGTAATAGTAGAATTTTGTTTCCTCTTCTTGAGAATGTGAGGCAAAAATGTAAAGAAATTATTCTTATTTTGCGTGAAGAAAATAAGAATAATTTTTCGTATTTTCCTTGTTGATGAATAAATAAGGGATATTTATATTATACATATAATAATAGACAGGAACTGGTGTGTTCGATCGATCTGTAATTGAATATCATCATATCAGGCAGATTCTTCTTCTACACGTATGACACGTCTCGACATGAGTTTGCTAAGAGTTGTATATATATATAGAGTTTAATGTGTATGTATGGTATGTATATATGATGAACTCCCCTATCGTTGAGCGTGCTATTTTCGATGGATGCTCACTCGATACGATACGATACGCGACTGGGGATGAAGATAAAAGAACAGAGTGGGTAGGACGTGACGAGACAATGGATCACTGGTCCACTAGCCATAATACAATCGCATCAGCATCTCGCCGTATTGTTTGCCTTGCTTTGATATCAGCCTCTGAGCTTCGATCTCTCCTCTCCGGAACTTGAATCTTTTCGCGATCACCGTGAGGCAGAAGCCTCCCAACCACTCTCACCTCTCTTACTCTTTCTCTCTTTCAATTTTTCTCTCACTTTATTTCTCTCTATCACTCTCTCTCTCTCTCTCTATTTTTCTCTCTTGGCACAGAGGGTGACGTTTCTACCGCAAAAACAAGCCTTTTTCTTTGCCTTTATTAGAAAAAAAATCTAAAGCGCTTTTTTGCATCCCAACCACTTGAAATCAGCCTACAGTGGAGAAAAAAGAAAAATTAAAAACTGAGAGAGAAAGAAACAGTTAAATTATAAAATTTACACTATTCATTCACTTTCATTTTCATGCTCACTTTGAATTTTTATAATTTTCATTTTAATTTTGACAAATTTTTTATTCATTTTCACATCTAGAGATTTTTATTTTCACTTTTTATTTTTCATCCAATTTGAATTGAATTTCATTATATAAAAAAAAAAAATTTGATTACAACTTGAAAAAAAAGAATTCAACTTTAAGAAACATTCAATTATTCCATAATTTAATAAAATTCGATGTAATAAATCAATTATTTTCATAAATTACTTTTAAATCGTCGCAGAAAATTAATAAAAAATTTTTTTTTTAATACAATTTTATACAAATTCCTTGAGAAATGCAATTATTCTTAAAAAATTTTTACGAAAATTCGAAAAAAGAATTCAATTTTAAAAAACATTTAATTACTTAATAAATTAATAAAATTCGATGCAAAAAAATAATTATTTTCATAAATAGCTTATAAACCGTTGCTGAAAATCAATGTTGAATATTTTTGATATGTTTTTAAATAAAATTGAAAACTACAATTATTCTTAAAAAAATTTATATTAAAACTCGACGAGAGAATTTAATTTTAAGAGACATTCAATTATTCAGTAAATTAATAATTTTATGCGCAATAATTCAAGTATTTTTTAAAATAATTTTTAAATCTTCGCAAAAGATTAAAAATATTATTTTATAAAAAATTCGAATTATTAGAACTATTTTCAAAAAATTTTAAGTTATTCTGCAACAGAATTCAAATGTCACAAAAAGCAAGAAATTCTTCCCCAAAATCAATTATTTTGAGAAATTGTAATAATATTCTTTTCCGAAATTCAATTATTTTGTGAAACATCAAAAATGTCTTACAAACATTCAATTCTTTAAACAAAAAATAATAAATATCAATTATTTTCAAAATTTTTTTAGTAATTCTGAAAAAAAATTTAATTTTCTTTATGAATAGCAAAATTTTCCGTCAGAAATTAAATAAATGAAGAAAAAGCTAAAAATAAAATTCTTTGCAAAATTTTGAACTATTTTGAAAAGTCTTTCGCAATGCAATGATTTTAAATATTTACTATTCTTGGAATTTTTAATATTTTTAATAAAATTTTAAATAAATTTCTCGTAAAATGCAATTATTCTTAAAAATTGTATTTAAACTGAACGTATGAATTCAATTTTAGTAAACATTTAATTACTCAATCAAATAATAAAACTTTTTGCAATAATTACATTATTTGCCTAATTTATTATTTTCATTCTTCTCATAAATTTAATTATTTATATATTTAAAAATTTTCATAGAATTCTTTAAAAGTTTTCAATTATTTAGAAAAATGGTGATATAATTCCTTAATTCAATAAATTTCTGTAAAATTTTAATTAAATTCCTCAAATGAAATGAATTATTTTGAAAAGTTGTTAATTAAATTCTTCACGAAAATTTCATTTTGAGAAACAATCAATCAATCAATTAATTATGTATGTTTTTATTTAAAAAATAATTTTAGTTGAAATTTTAGCCAATAAGTTGAATTTTAAAAGAATTATTGCGTAAATTTTCAGAAGTAATTGAATTTTGAAAAAGTCAGTGAAAATTAAATTCTTTCAAAATAAAAATAAAGGTGAAAAGAAATAAAGGAAAAGGAATTTTGTATTGGAAAAAATGTCGATTGAATATAGAATAAGTTGCTCGACGAAAAGAAAATTTCCAGCAGAGGATATTTTTGAAAAAAACGAAATTATGACAGTTCATAAATCAATACTCTCGATTTTCATTCATTTATATTGCCTGGTATTATTTTAAGCGACGAAGATAATTAAGTTGCAAAAAAAATACTTTTTTTTTCTTTTTATTTAGTTTATGAATAGTCATTTAATATTTGATTAGGATGGTCATCTAATTTGCAATTTAAAAAAACCGGACACACATACTTTGAAATATTGGGGGCTTAAAAATATCAATTTCTCAGAGGTCAGAAAAAATCAATAACTTACATGCCATGAGTAAGCTAATAATTCTTATTATTGATTCCTCGAATCGTACCTTGTGTGTCTTCATTATAAAAGTCGATCACTTTTTTTTTGTTCATTGTTGAATTTTTTGTTTTCTTTTTTTGGCTTCCTTTTGTTTCTTCTTTTCACTATTCTTATTTATTTTTTATCAATTTATTTATTTCGCGTATTTTTTATTATTTTACATTACTGACATTTAGTTAGATTTACTTTTAGTTTTTGTCAAAATTAGTAAAAAACAATAGTTTTTTAATAAATAAGTAACTAAAAAATATTTAAATTTGACTAATTATTGTTACTATTCTTAGCAATTGTAGTAAATAATAAAAAAAAATAATAATAATAATAAATATTTGAATTTATCACTCGATCGTCTTAGTTAAAATATAAAAAAATAATAACTATTATTAAATTTTTTTAATGTTTAATTATCTCAATCGTTGGATTAAAAATTGTATCTAACATTAAATTCCTAGACATGTAATATTTTCATTATAATATAATTGCTATTGGTATAAATTGATATCAACTTTTTATTCTGATTTTGAAAAAAAGAGCAAGACTGTTAATTTTATGGAATACAAAGGTTCTAATTAAAGCTAAAGATTATCAATAAACTAAATCAATAATTCTTTTTCATCAATTTTTTTTTCGTTAAACGTCGGTAAAAAATTAATTTCAATTACGTTTCATTTTTTTCTTAAACTCTGCAGCTATATAGTTGAAACTGAAAGCATTCCATCATTTTGAAATAGTAGTGTTTTTTTTTAAATATATTGTACATTTAATTATTAGTTATAAATTATAAAAATGAACTAAAAAAAAAAATTATGAAAATTGTCAATTTACATACTATTGAATTAGAATATCTTTATTGAATAAATTAAAAATGGAAATTGAAAGGGTAAACAAAAAAATTCTACAAAAGAGTTAAAAAAAAATTTTTTCCAATATTTTGTGTAATGGTGTAACATTCTAACAAACAATTCTTATCAATGAGAATTTATAATACATTAAAAATGGTATTTTTGTTGCTATCATTCACTTTTTTATCTGAGTCGTTATTCTTCAATATAATTATGTATATTTCCGCGTAGTCAAGAAGAATATGCATTTTATGTTATTTGTTTGTCATTTATTTTTGTTACTTGTAAATGCACAGAGTAAAAAAATTATTTTATTTGGTTTAAATAACAAATAAGTTGTTTCATATTCGAGAAATATTTACTCAGAGCAAATAATTTTTTCTTTACATCAGTAAAATGAAACTTTTTTTATAAAAAATTAAGAAATTAAAAAAAAACGCAAAATTTTAAATTATTTTTTCAAAAATAATGTGAATAAAAATCCAAAATTCAAGTTCTTTAAGTTTTCGAAAATATTTCTAGGGATTGATTTCGTTTTTTTATTTATTACTTTGACGTTTATTTTCATTTACAAATTTTTTGTTTTTACTTTCCCTTTGGCAAATTTTTTTTACCTATATTTAAAATTTTTATTGAATTTAATTTTTACTGTCACTTTGATGTGACTTGTTTTAATTTCACTTTTAACTTTGTAAACTTTTTATTTTCACTTTCACTTTGATTTATTTGTTCACATCTTAATTTTTAATTTGATACTCTCTAAATTTGAATTAGTAAAAATGTTTACTAATTTGAATTAGTGACTAACTTTTTACTTTTATAAATTTAAGTTCACTTTTATTTCGATAGAAAGTGAAAATAATAATGTCAAAGTGACAGTTAAAGTGAAAATGAAAGAAAAAATAAAAATTTAGAAATGTTAAATTGAATGAAAAATCTGTCAAAATAAAAGTGAAAATAATAAAATTTTTAAGTGAAAGTGAAAATGAAAATTATAAAATTTTAAAGCGAAAGTGAAAATGAAAATCAATGTAGCAATGAAATTGGGTAATCGACTTGAAATCTAATTTTTGAATAAAAAAAATTGTGAATAACGCAGGATATAATTTAAATGTGGTTTGTTTGCTTACTAAAATTTAGGGAAACAAAAATAATATTTAATTTCTTGTTATCATTCTTAATTCTGTAAATTTCTCATGAAGTGCAAAAGGAGGGAAGAAGGAAAGAGGGAGGGGGTTGTTTGAAAGCTTTTAAAAGATCGTAGGCTTCATTTGAGAAATCTTACAGTGCTCGCCTAGATATATATATATATATATATATAAAGCAAAAACCCCGTTAGCTGATAGAAAGATTAATTACTTCCGAGTCTTGAAATGTAATCACGGAGTTTGAGGCTTTTGTCGACGAATTTTCAACCCCTTTTCTCTCTCTCACGCTAGGCTGAATTTGTTATTTCGTAACTAATTCTCATCATCGAAAATATCTCTTAGGCAATTTTGAATTCACAGTGTTCTTACTTTCATTATATTTTCTCGTGTAATTTTTTTTTTTAGGCGATTAGCAAAAGGAATATTTTCGTTTCAAGTTCAACTACACTAAATATGCGAGACCAAAGTGGAAAATGGGGTTTTCGGTGGAAGAATTGATTTGTGTTTGGATTAAAGGCCAAGAAAGCAAGCAAGCAAGTCTTCGAGAGATTAAACGATAGAATTCCAGATTCTCCCTTTTCGAGATCAGGAGAGAGAGAGAAAGAGAAAGAGATTTGCTCCTTTCCTCTTTCTCTCTCTCTCTCTCTTATACATGTTCCGGAAGCTGAGATCCCATCCGAGAACGGGCTTCAAGACAAACAAATTAGTACAATTAGAATCCCTCAAAGAAAATTGATAAATTCCTTCGAAACAATTTCTCGACTCATTTCACTCGCCCTTTCGGTTCCTTGGTTGTCTTCACTTTTGGCAAATCGCAAAAGACGCGCGCGCGCCCTCTGTGTGGCGGCGAACCGTAACGAATAAATTGAAACGAAATTAGCGACAAATTGAGAGTTCATTTTTTATTTTCTCCAACGTGTTGATTGGAACAGTTTTCTTTGGGGGGGTTTTTTTTTATCGAAAATAAGAAAAAGAAATAGTTTTTTCATTAAAAAATCATCGTTGTCAAAAGTTACTGCAACTGCACCAATTACTGTTGGGGTCCCGCAGTAATTGCCGCACTCGTTGTATTATCTCATAAACTTACTCAAGTTTCAAAAAAAAGGCAAAAAACCCACAAATGTCTTCGTTTTTCTTAAATAAATCTATTTTTTTGCAATATTTTCTGCTAGAGAAAAATTAATTTCGTCTAATTTTGTTGAGCCAAAGATTTAAGGGATGAAAGAACGTCCTTGCGTGTATATATCGACATGTTATTCAAATTAGATTCCTTAAGGCAAAGGTATGGGCCTCTTGCAGGGCTTGATGTAAAGCTTGAATAATTCTCGACGAAACATTGGTATGTCGTGGGTACGTGAAACGCCGCGGGGGTATCAGCCCCCTCCCCCTATGCCCCCTTCTTGATATCACGGCGGGGACACGTTCTCATAACCAACGCGGCGTGACGGTGTGTATCATCATCATCATCATCATCCAGAGAAAGTTCCTATACGAGATTACTATGTTGCAAGGGAAACCTCCTCTTTCTATATATATATGTATATCAAAACCCTATATTTAAGTTCGCGGCGGGAATTCTGAATTTCAATTTAAGCGTCAAATTAAGACGCTTAAAAGTTTACTTCAGTCAAACACACCAAACTTATGGTTAATTAATAACAATTCAGTGGGAGGGAGAGGGAGGGGGGTGGTTGTGACTTTCCATAAAATTTAAATTGAATTAAAAAAAATTCTTCTAAATGGAAAATTGGAAAAAATAAAATAAAATTTATCTGAAAAATTTTATCACTGAATAATTGTAACAAACAATCTTCTTTTTTTTGTGATTTATAATTAAATAGTAACAAATGTCGTAAGAATTTTTATTTTTTTTATTGTTTTTAATTATTTTATAATAATAATTTTTATTATAATATTATTATAATTATATATTATAATATTATTAGAATAATATAATAATAATAATAATTTTTAATTAAGAATTTTTATTGTAGTTCAAGGTTGCCTTAAATTTTTTTCCACTTTTGACAAGAATGAATTTTTTAAAAGTATTTATTTATTATTAATTATTATTTTATTTCAATAATTCAATTATTAACATAACTACTGGAATTAAAAATTATTGGAATTATTTATTCAATTAAAATTAGTAATTCAATGTTTTAAACGCAATTTTCTTTAGAAAATTCTTCACTAAAATTCATTTAGTTTTAGAAATTCTAATAATATTCTTTGCAGAATTTAAATTACTTTTATAAATTATTTACAATTTAATGGTTTTTAATATTTCCTAGTTTCATAAAATTTATTACGAAATTTAAATGTTGAAAACAATTTTTTGGTACAATTCTATGAGAGCATTCATTTATTTTCATAAAGAATACAATTATTAAAATTATTTTCCTTTGCAGAATTTTTAAAAAATTTCTAAGTATAATTTTGCAAACGAATTCAATTTGTTCGGTGAAAATGAAAATTTTTCCCATAAAATCAATTATTTCGAGAAATTTTAATGAAATTCTTTTCCAAAATTAAATTTTATTGAAAATTTTTGAAAAATTCTTGTCAAGAATTAAGTTTTTTTTTAAAAATGGGTAGCTAAATTCTTCTCAAGAATTTTAATGTAATTTTTAGCAAATTTTAATTATTTAAATAAAATATCAATTATTTAAGCAAAATTTAACAAATTTCTTCCCATGAATACAATTATTTTTATAAATTATTATTTAAATTCATCTGATTAATTCATTTATTTTTAAACATTAAAATTAAAATTTTTAATAAAATTCTTCAAATGTTTTCAATTATTTTCAAGAATTGTGATTCAAATTTTTTAATTCATTAAATTTTTTGGATTATTTTAAGAAGTTGTTAACAAAATTCTTCTTGAACGTTCAATTTTAGGAAACATTTAACTGTTCAATAAATTAATGATTTTAGTATTTTTAATAATTGAATTCGATCAAAAAATTTATTTCAAAATGAATTTCTGTTAAAATTTTCTAATAAAAAATGTATTTCAGAATGAATTTCTGTTAAAATTTTGTAACAAAAAATGTATTTCAAGATGAATTTCTGTTAAAATTTTAGATAATATAGATTTAGATAATTTTAGATATTTGAAAAGGTTCCAGAATTAAAATCTTGGAAAATTTGAATTCTTCGTATAACTTACAATTCTGTAGAATTAATTTTTTTTTTCGAAAAAGTTTAATTGAATTTTTTTTTCATATTACTTGAAGTTTTTATTTTCTCTAATATTTATTTAAATAAAGAATTTCTGAATAATCGAAATTAAAAGTATTGAAAATAGTTAATTCGAAGTCTTCTTCAAATTAACTATTTTTAATACTTTTAATTATGTTAGTTAAAATTTTAAAAAAAGTGATAATAATAATAATTGGATTTAAATGATGATGATGATAATTTCGAAGAAATTAGAGTAACAATATTTCTATATAAAATAATGATTTTATAACTGTGTTTTTTACGACTTTTGTTACCATTTAATTATAAATATAAAGTACAAGCAAAAATGTTAAAAAAATTTTTAAATTATAAAATTGTTCCATTATTTTGAGGGTGAATAAATTCCGACAATCATTTTCCCTCTTACCGTATTTCTCCTTTACGCATTCATATAAACAAACGTAATAATTTCGTACAACTAAAAAGGGGTTGTGTTTTGAAGGAAAGAAAGAGATTACGAGAGAGAGAGAGAGACTTTGGTATGCACGTAAATGTAGTTATAAATAAATCTAGGAGCTCTTAATGTTTGGCAGTCTAGTCCAATGGAGGGTAAAAGAAGAAAAGCCGAGGAAGAGAAACTGAGAATTGAGAATGAGTAAAAAGGGGGGCGACAGAGAGAGAAAAAGAGAGAGAGAGAGTGAGAAAGAGAAGAGGTGAAAGACGAGGGTGAAGAAGAGTTGCTCTTGGGGGGATTCAACGCGTGTCGAGAATCCCATTCCCTGTGTTTGACTGCTCGTTTCTAGTTCTCTAATTCGCAAAGATGAAACCCCATATTTTCCATCCATTTCACTCACTACATAAAAGACAAGAGAAGAAAAAATTATTACCAAAAGCTTTTATGACTATTAATCATACTTTTTAAATCCTATCCCCAAGAAAAATCGTGAAGAAAAAATTATTTCATAAATACAATAAAAAACTAATTTCTTTTTTTCAATGCTAAAACAATTTTTTTCTATTTATTCAAACCAATTTTGAGTTTAAATTGAAAAAAAAATTCAAACCAATTTTGAGTTTAAATTACCTAAAAATTGTAACCAATTTTGAGTTTAAATTACATAAAAATTGTAACCAATTTTGAGTTTCAATTAAAAAAAAAATTCAAACTAATTTTGAGTTTAAATTAAAAAAAAAATTCAAAACAATTATGAGTTTAAATTTTAAAAAAGTGACAATTTTACGTGTCTCGAAACAAACTCTTTTTTTCCTCTGAGCTGTATTTTAAAGACACTTGGAATAATTTTGAAACCGTGCGTGCCTCGTCATACGAGGTAAATAAAGAAATAATTTTTTTGACTTACAGCAGTAAGAAAAAAAAATGAAGTACAATTCTTTTTGTCGAGTAATTATACATTCTTTCATCATATGCAACTGCACGTTCGTATACGTGTTGAAATTAAAATTTCAAGATTTCGGAGTAGAAAATATATTTATTCTTGAAAAAAAAAAAAATTTTTCTTCTCGGGAAATTATAAAATTACAGGCAAAAAAAACTTTTAACTGGATCAGCGATTACTTTCGCTGAAGGAGCAAAATTATTAAGTATTCGTTGCAATAACTAAAAATTTCGTTAATATAGTGAATTTTGTAGTTGTTCCAGGTGAAGAATTTTTTTTCGTCTAAGTAATTAATAATTTTTCTATAAAATATGCGAGTTGGTATTTTTTTTTCGCTCGTTGGTAAATAACTTGTTTCGCGTTGATTATTTATAATCTTTAAAATTAATTGCCTTAGAGAAATTAGTGGGAGTTGAAGGTCCTCGGCGTTTTGTTGGTGAGAGAGAGGGAGAGAGAGAGGGGGGGGTTGAGGGGTGGTAAGGAGTAAAAGCTAGTTCTTGCTGACTATACAGTGAGGCTAAAGGCGAATGTGCGCTCGTTCAGCGCTCTTCTCGTAAGACGGCTTCGAATTGAATTTACAAACTTGCAGATTGGATTCCAACTTGCCTATTATAGGGTGCGTCTGTTCCGGTTAAAAGCTGGGGGCAAGGGAATTAATGTCGATACGCTACGCGGAAGGTCGGAGATTACTCTAAAGGCTCCTTTGCTCATTGTCTTAGGCGCACACCTAATGCCGATACAAACGATTTTCTCCTTCTGATGTAATTATCAATCATGTGCCGAACTTATTCTTTAACTTTTTTTTTCTAATTTATTTCGCGTTATTTTTATGTATTTTTTTCTGAAAGTCTGACTAAAATTGATTTTTACTACTGAAAACAAGTCTGACTGAAATTTTCTTTTACTACTCAGGCAAAATCTGACTGAAATTTTCTTTAACTACTGACGCCAAGTCTGACGGAAATTTCCTTTTACTACTGATACAAAAAAGGATAAAATTTATCTTTGATAATAATGCGATATTGGACCGAAGTTCTCCTTACGTACTGATGCCAAGTCTGACTGAAATTTGCCTTTACTACTAATTCAAAAAAAAGGAAAATTGAATGTAGTTTACAGTGTTCTAATGAAATAAAAATAAAACAAAAAGCCTCACAAGTAGTAACTATTTCTACTTGTACGAAATTTGGACTGTCTGACATAAATTTGCTTTTACTACTGATTAAAAAATCGGACATTTTTAAAGAGAATACTAAATGAAAAAAGTAAATGACTCATTGAAATTACTTTGAAGAGCAAACTTTACTAAAGAACTGACTAAAAATCTCTACTGTTATTACTATTAATAAGCAATTTCGACGTCTGACTAAAATTTGCTTTTACTACTGATCCGAAAAACAAAAAATTAATATATTGAGACATTAAGTTTAAAAAATAGGGGAAAATCTCTTACTTGAACTAACTTTTTCTGTTGATAGCAAAATTTAACTAACTGTACGATTGAAATTAAATTTTTGATTTTTGAATCAGTAGTAGAAGCAATATTAAGTCAGACATATTCTAAATTTCTAATCAGCAGAAAAGTAAGTTTTTTTAAAATCTATTTGATTTCTTCAAATCTTTGTATTTTTCTTCTTTACTTTTATAAATAAATTTTTATTTTTAATTTGGAACATAAGTAGTAAAAGTATTTTTTAGTCAGACGTTTAAGTAATTTTCTATTAGTGACAAAAGTCAGTTCTAGTAATTTTTTGATCTATTGTTAATTAGTTATGTTCAAAGCTTTGTATTTTTGTTCTTTACTTTTTTTAATTTGTTTCCATATCAAATTTTGACAAAAGTAGTAAAATTAAATTTCAGTCAGACGTTTGAGTAATTTCCTATTAATAGAAAAAGTCAGTCCTCGTAAGTTTTTTTTCTTTTAAGTACTGAACTTTTAAATTTTCATGACAGCTTTTTATTTTTTATTTTTCTAAATATGTTTTAGTTTCAAATTTTGCCAAAAAGTAGAAGAAGTGAAATTCAGTCAGACATTTGTAAAATTTCGTTTTAGGGGGTTAAAAAAATCTCTGTCAAACAATGTAAATGTTTACAAAAAAGGAAAGAAAATTTCCCTCCGATAGGATGTTTGAAAAAGAGTCTGACTGAAAATCTCTGTTACTACTGGTATAAAATTGCGATGTCTGACTGAAAGGCACTTTTACTACTGATGACAAAATTTGAATTGAAAATTTCTTCAGTTTACAAGATTCGAAAAATTAAAAGTCAGGGTGAAATGTTTTACTAGAGGTAACTTTTACTACTGGTAGAAAATTAAATAAAATTTGGTCCGTCTTGAATTAAATTTTTTATTTTTGATTCAGTAGCAAAAGGAAAAGTCAGCCATTTTTCAAATTTCGCTTTAGTGGTAAAATTTAAGACATTTCGTATTATTTTTCCTTTATTTTGTCCTTTTCTCTTCAGGTGGATTTTAATCTGCAGAAATTTAAATTTTTTGTATCAGTAGTAAGAGAAAATTTTAGTCAGACGTGTAAAATTTTAAGTAGTAAAAATCAGTTTTAACGAGACATTCTTATTTTTTCGGTCTTTATTAATTATTTCACTCGAGTACACTAAAAAAAAAGAAAAAAATTTTCTTCTTTAAGTAGTAAAAGTAAATAACAGTCAGACTTTGATTGAAAAAAAAATCTCACACTTGTGGTTAAAGAAAATTTTACTAAAGCAATGGCTGTTAATTATTTTCATTCTCCTTCCATCATAGCAACTAGCCTCTAATTGTGGTTGAAGTATATTCCTCTTAAAATATGCGAATATAGAACTCTCTGTTTTGTGAGTATGGAAAATTAGATTTTAGGTCCATTGGAAAAGGTTCGAGGAGAAAACTCGAGAACTGGCAAAAGTGAAATTCGATGTGGAAGCTCTGTCAATTTCTCCGCGAAATGCGTGACCCGCGTGCGCGACATTATCAACGGCGTTCGCTTTGTAAAGCGGAACTATAACTGAATTTTCTTCGTCATTTTATGCATCAGACTCGCCATACTGTAACCGAATTCGATGGGTAATGCAATTACACATCTTTGCCCGCACTCTGCGTAGGTATGTTACAGTCTCTCTTTCTCTCTCTCTCTCTCGCACTCTCTTTCCACGTGGGCGTGACGCATCGGCATACACTATTATTATCTACGCACATCCAAATTATGATATTTTTCTCCACGGTCAAAAAGAAACTTTAGTCGACAATTTATTCTTCTTCTTCTTGTTGTTGTTTTCAAGTACAAGAACTCTGTTGATCTTGAATATAATATTTTCAATACCGTTTTTTTTTTTTGATAATATTCAATACACGAATAATTGGCAAGTAATTTTTGATTCTAACATGAATAATTATTACACTTAAAAAAAGTTTATAATATTATTCCAAATTTCAAATTTTTGTTATTTTTGTTAAATTCAAATAACCTATTACTTTTGAATAATTTCAGATTCAAAATTCAAAAAATTAAATTACTAACTAATTTACTAATTAATTATGTTTGTTTATTAATTTCATTTTTTTAAAAATAAAATTCACGAAAGGATTCAAGTTTTTCCTCAATTTATTGAACAACATTTTAAAACAATTCAATTACTTTCTAAAATTTTCATAAATTCTTGGAAACAATTCAACCTTGTTTATAAATATATAGTAAAATTCTTTGTAAAAATTCAATTATTTAAAGTTTTTAATTTTAATCAGGCCTGATTTTAATACAATTTTTTTTCATTATTACAATTAATTTACATAATTTACAATTATAATTTCATTAATGAACAGGGCTGCCATATATAAAATGATTTACTAGGAATTCTAAAAAGAACCTTCAATTTTTCCTATTACTATCCACTAATGATAATATTAACTTTTTTATAAATTTAAATTCTTTTGAAATTAGTTTCGATTTTAAAAAATTTTTACTATTCTTAATAAATATTAAAATTTTTCCTAAGAACTTAAATTATTTTCAAAAAATGTATTAAAAAAAATTGTAGTCAACAGTGTCATTATCTTTATAATAATGGATAGCAAATTTTTTCGACAGAATTCTATAATTTTTAAGAATATTTAATGTTTTGATAAAATTTCCCCAATGAATTTCAATTATTTAAAGACAATCTTGATAAAGTTTTTCAAATTTGTTTTTATTTAAATATTTGAATTCTTATAGAACTTTTTTTTATAAAAAATGGATTTAGAAATTAATTTCAGTGTTACAGTTTTAGGTAATAAGTTCGTTAAATTGAATTGTAAATAAATGATAAAATAATTTTTTTAAATCATAATAATGCATATGGAAAAATTATATTAATTAAATATTTATTTAAAAATAAAAGTATTCGTGTTTTTTGAATAATTTTATAATTTGGAAATTTATAAATAAATGTAATAGAAGATTTATTTGAGTGTCTAATTATTTTTGAAGTGAATCTGAATATTCTTGAGGTTCAGGGAAAAAGTCACAATTTTATCTGGAGATCAGGAAAAATTCAATTATATAATAAATTTTATTAATTTTCCACAATTTTAATAAAGTTTTCGAAAACAATTAAATTATGTACAATTTTAATAAAATTTCCAGAAAGAATTGAATTTTAAAAATAATTTTAATAATATTTTTGGAAAAAATTGAATTATTTTATAAAATTTTAATATTTTTCAAAGAAAATTGGATTATTTTCTAATATTTTAATACATTCTTCAAAAAATTCAATTCTGTACAATTGTAATAAAATTTAGAGAAAGATTTCAGTTTTTAAAAAATTATTAATAACGTTTTTCGAAAAAATTGAAATATTTTTAAAAATTTTATAAAAACCCTTCGAAAAATTCAATTATATACAATTTTCAATAAAATTTCGAGAAAGAATTCAATTTTTTGTTTAATTTTTTAGAATATTTTTCGAAAAAATTCAATTATTGTATAACATTTGAATAGATCTTTACGAACAATTCAATTACATTATTTTGTAAATATATAGTAAAATTGTTTGTAAAAATTTAATTATTTAAAAGAGAAAAAAAATTCCTCGAAAGAATAGTAAATTTTTTTCTTAATTCTTTACAAAATTTTTCACATTTTGCGATAAAATTCATTGCAACAAATTGGATGATTTTCAATAGATTATTTTTGAAAATTGAAAATATTTAAAGAGAAAAATTATAACAGAAAAATTATTTAATCAATTACTTAATTAATTAAATTAAATTATTTAATTATTAAATTTAATTAATTAATTACTAAGAAAAAGTTTAGAAACAAAGAAGTAAACAACTACAACTTGAAAATAGCAAAACTTTCCTCGTGCAAAAATATTTTCTAACCAATATTGACGCAATATTGTTGTCATACATGTTGTGCTATTTGGTTATTATCATTAAAAGCAATTAATTTATTTGTTCTCCGCATTGAATAAACATGAATAGAATCGAAATCAGGTTAGATGTATGAAAACTATGATTAAGCGAATTTCCTTTTCAAGACCAATAACAATTAATTTCTATGTATAAACATGTAAGAATGTTGACAACACAATAATTAGGAGCAAATGAAAGGCAATAATAATGCATAGAGGAAAATTGTATAATGTAATATACTCTATGTGAAAAAGAGAGAGAGTGAGAGAGAGAGGGAGAGAGAGACAAAAAGGTTGAATGGAAGAGAAAATTTGTACAATACTGACGTGCAAAGGCCCTCATATATTGTGGCTCCACTCAATCAGAAGTCATAATACATTTACCGCGACCTAATGAAGTCTTGATGAAAGGCTGCCGCTGGGACAGTATAGAGCAGGGGTTCTCAAAAGCCCCGCACCCGTGCCTTCAATTTTCAAAATTGTTCCACCAAAAAACCACTCATTTGAGAAAATTTAATTTCGATTTGTGGACCAAGAAGATTAGCACAAGAACTCGAATCATATGAAGCGGTAAAAAACTTTGAAAATAGAAAGCAGAAAAAGAGGAAAAAGTCTTGAATTCTTTTTTTTTTCAAATCCAACCGGATAGCGAACCCCTCTCTTATAGAAGCAAAAAAAGAGAGAGCCAGAGAGAGAGAGAGAGAGAGAGAGAGAAAACTGCTAATCCTCGGAAATTAAAAATGCCCGCGTTTCAAACGTTTCAAAGACTACTGACTGCGACTTGGCTACATAGCCTTTCCAGTTTCCACTCGGCAGCCCATTGGTGGACATTCTCTGTCTCTTGCAAGCTCCATTTACAGAAACCCCATCAAAGGGATTGTGGCATTACGCTTTACAGTTTAGGAGCTGGAAGACGCGGCAGCAGCGGCGGCGGCGGCACTCGGCTTGGAACAGAGAGAGTGCCAACCAGTGGGAAAGGGTCTATACTCCCCTGACACAAGCTCTCATTTCACTTCCCTCCCCCTTGCCCCCCTTTCACCCTTATGGAACCCTCTTCTTGGAAAGAGAAATGTAGCATAGGCCTTGGACACTTCTTGGTAAATGAGTATTTGTCTTTGTGAATAAATAAAATGCATTACACAGTTGACGCAACCATATTCTGAAAGAGAGACAGAGAGAGAGAGAGAGAGAGAGAGAGAAAGCTGTTACGAGACTGTGAAAAACCATCTCTTGTAGAAAGGCAGAAAAATTCTGCGCCTTAGTCTTTTCAAGTTCTTTTTCAACATTTAGTTTCTTTCATTAGAGACAATATTTGTTATTTGAAAATGAAAACTCTTGATGAATTTTAGCTATAGTTGCAGGGCTGATAAAAATTATGATATTTAAAAAAGAATCAAAACAATACGATTTATTTGATTTCAATCTTATTTTTAAACAATTTTTTTAAAAAATGTATTTGATTCAAATAACTGCTGATTTGACTATTATCAAATAAATATTTACTTGATTCAAATAATTTTTATTTGAAGCAATTAAATTATATTTGCTTCAAATACTGAAGTATTTATAAAAAAAGAATGAAAATTATTTGATTCAAGTAAATATTTATTTGTTAATAGTCAAATAATTGGTTATTTGATTAAAATAAATTTTTTTCAGTATATCTATTGATTTTTATGAAATTCGTTTTAATAATAAAAATAATAATAATAAAAATAAAAATAATAATAATCATTAAGTGTTGAACACCCAGAGAAATTGTATATTTGTCTCAGAATCAACTAGACTTTTTATTTGGTTTAAATTAATTTTATTTGGATTAAATAAAATTTTATTTGACTCAAATATATGTTTCATTTATGTCAAATAAAAATTTTATTTAAAACAAATAAAAAATCTAGTTGGTTGTGAGACAAATATACGTTTGTTTAAGTGAAATAAAATATATTTGGTTTAAATAATATTTTTCTCTGGGTGAAGTTAACGACCACTCCGAGTCAAGACAATGGAATAAATTCCATTGTTTATTCCATTGTCTTGACTCGGAGTGATCGTTAACTTTAACACTAAATTACTTTGAAAACCGAGTGATAGAATCATAATTATAATTAATAATAATAATAATAATAATAATAGTAGTAGGGATGCAAAATTTTATTTTCAGAACTTCCTGACTTTTCTTGGCCAATTTTGTATTTTCACTGATTAATAAATTAAAAAATTGATAATAATAATTAATTACTTAACAATAATAAAGTAAATGTTCCGGTAATCTGTTCGCAGTATTAAGTTAGTTGTTGTTTGCTTTTTTGTTGCCCAACTTTTTAAATAAATTTTTGTTTTTTAATATAATGTCATAAAAAGCATAATCAAATTCTTAAGAAGAATCTTACAATTAATAAAAAATCATTAAATTGTTTCAAAGAATTTTTTAAAAATTTGCAAAACAATTGTCTTTAATCGACAACTTTTAAAATTTTACTACAATTAAATAAATATAATTGCATTCCCTTAAAGAATTGTATTATAATTGAAAACAATTGAATTCTTGCGAAGAATTTAAAAAAAAAATTTCAAAATCCTGATTAAATTCTTTTGAAGAATTTCTTTGAATTTTTTTTTAAATAATTTATTTTTTTAAATAATTTTGATAGAAAATTTAGAAAGTAATTGAATTTTATTATAAATTTATTTCCAGTTTTTAAAATAATCGCTTATGTTAAAAATTATAATTAAATATTTTATTGTTGAAGCTTATTAAAATTATTTTGAATATAATTGAATTCTTGTGAAAAATTTGATTATTTAAAGAAATACTTGAATTCTTGCGAAGAATTTTACTATTTTTAAAAATCATTGAATTGTTTCCAGAAATTTATTACAAGTTTGAGAAATAAATGGATCTTTTTGTAAAATTTTATAAAAATTGGAAAATATTTTACTAAATGCTAAAGTGAAATTTTATTAAAAAATTGATATAATTAAATTTTTTAATAAACAAATTGTCAATAATTAATTTTTATAAAAAATAATTTAATATTTTACGAGAATTTTCCTAAAAATTTGAAAAATATTAAATTTTTAAAAATAAATTTTATAGGCAATCTTAGAAATAATTAAACTTTTGAGAATAATTCACTTTTAGAATTATTTTTAAGAAAATTTAATGTTTGCAAAGACTTTACTAAATAATGAAATTGTTTCAATCCATTTATGCAAATTTCAGAAAATAGTTGAATTCTTTTGTGAAATTTTAAAGAAATTGTATTGAAAATAATTTAATTTCTGCAAAGAGTTATTTTAACATTTTCGGATAGAGAATTTTGCAAATGTCTGACTGATATTGACTTTCACTACTAATTCAAAAATCGAAAGTAAGAATTTTTTTGCAGTATACTTTAGAATACAGGCAAAAATAAAAACCAGTAGTAAAAATATTTTACTCCAAGTGAATTTTTCTACTGACAAGAAATGTAGAAAATGTCTGGCTTAAACTTGCCTTTCTACTAATTCGAAAAATTTTAATTTAAATTTCCTTGAAAAATACTTGAATTCGAATTGACATTTTCTATTTGAAAATTGAAAGATTTGTGAATTTTTGACTAAAATTTATTTTCACTATTGATTTTAAATTTTTAATAAAGACTGACTATAAACTTGCCTTTTCCACTGATTGAGGATTTTTCCATCTCTAGTAAAAGTACATTTCAATCAAACGCCAAAATTTCATGTCAGAAGTAACAGGGCCTTTCAGTCAGACTATTTTCAAAGCTTTGCTTTATATAGAAATTTTCTTTCACTTTTGATAAAAAATTTTAAAAACGTCTGACTGAAATCTACTATTACTACTGATGCCAAAATCTAATCCGAAATTTTTTGCCACTGACTTTCTTTTTAACATTCTTATCTGAAAATTATAAACAAATTTTCTTTCTGAATGGAACTGGCTTTTTCTACTTGGAGTAAAATTTTGATTTCCCGAGTTTTATACCATTGACTCAAATTAATTAATTAATTATTTATTTTGTTCAATATCTTATTTTTTAATAATAAAAATTAATTACTTAATAATAATAAAGTACATTGTTCCGATAATCTGTTCGCTGTACGAAGTTAGTTGTTTTTTTTAACATTAAAATTAGTTAATTAATTACTTTAATTTCCAACGAGTTAATAATAATAATTATTAATTAATAATTAATTAATGCGAATTGTCAAAATCAAAGCACTTGTATGAGAAACGATCCCTATAATAAATGTAAAATTCAAAAAAGAAGGAATAAAAAGACGGTTTATTTTTAATTTCGTAAAACTGAAGATAGACGATGAAGTGGTAAAAATTTATAGTAAACTTAATATTCATTCAGAGATCAGTGTATTATGACGATAAATTAGCAATAAAATAGAGAGGCTGCTTTGCAGTATTTCGTTACATCTTATCATGCGCGCGAGAGAGAAGAAGAAAAATAAAGGACTTTGAAAATCTCCATAAATGTTTGATCTCGATGGTAATCCTTTGAGTATTAGAAGGAAGTTACAGTTCGTAATTTTGCCCACAAGACAGGACAATGCGAACGACAAGAGCCATTCTCCGAAAGGGTTTTATATTCATCGAAGCGCGCTTATTATTTTAACAAACGACCACCCGCCTTCTTTTGTATATTATATATAAACACATACGAATACATATATATTTTTTTATGTATGTATATGTTTGTGCTATATATATATAAATATATATTGTGAAAAAGTACATTGTTGATGTGCAAGTGATGCAGGATAATATTAATACCGGTGCTAAACGTGTCGTGTGAGAAATGGTCAGGTGCTCGACCGTAAAGTCCCGCGTGTTATTTTCTATCGCCCTTTGGGAACGATATCCATGTCAATTTCTCTACATATATACACACACACATATAATGTCAGGCCAAATACTTTACAGGAAATGTTACGCCCAATAAAACTTTTTGCGCGCCACATCCGTCAGCGTTAGAGTACGATTATCCAAATATTTCACATTTTATTATTGAAAAACAAACGTAGGCTCAATTTTTGTGTTTTTCAAAAAATAATTTCAATTTTTTCCTAAATGTCGGACACAGAAACTTAATCTCCCCCCCCACCATCACGTCAAGTTTCTTCACAAATTAATAAAATTCACAAAAACTGACTGTAAACAAGTTATAAATAAAAATAAACAAAATATTATATTAAAAAATAACTTTAAATACACTAAAAATATTGTATAAAATGTTAAGCAATCGAAGAAAGTCGTAAATATTCAAAATTTAAGATGGCTGATCCAATATGGCGTCGATTTTTTTAAAATTTACACAAATCGCCTAAAACTTGTTACTTTGGGGGTTTTTGGGGTTGCTAAGTATAAATTTTAACTTAGTTGTCTGTTAATTATTTTTATTAAATTTCATAAATTCAAAATGGCTGAACAAATTTTTGAAAATATTTATTGGATTTACCTAAAACTCTATAATCGTGCGTTTTTGGGGTCTTTCAATAGGAATTTTATATTAGTTTTCAAAAATTTAATATGTGATAAATTTTTAAACTATGTTTGCCATTTTTAATTTTTTAAAACTAAAATGAAATTGGTATTCGGATACCAAAAAAACCTCCGAGTAATAAGTTTTAAAGAATTTTTTAAAAAATTCTACTCCCATATTGGATTCGACATTTTTAAGAAACTTGACGTGATGACGGAAAACTGAATACGGATTCTAATTCAGCGACCCAAAAAAAGTTAAAAAATAATTTTTTTTAAACGACAACAAAAAAAGAACAAATTTTTAAATTTTAATTTCCAACAATCCTTAATTTTATTAGAATTTTCGAAAAATCGCACAAAAGAACAAATTTTTATATTTTAATTGTTGACAATCGTTAATTTTATTAGAATTTTAGAAAAATCAATTAATTTTCTAAGTTGAAACTATAATTTATGAATAATTCACTGCTTTTCTCTGATTTTGGTATAAATATTTAAAACATTTAATTATTTTGAGAATGTTTAAATTTAATCAACAATTTTCCTGATTTTTATATATTTTAGAGTAATTAGTTATTTTAAGAATTTTCAATTATAATAACTTTTCAATTTAGTTGAAGATTTTTAAATACTTACACTGAATTATGTACGTAAACTAATTAATGATTTTTAATATATAATTTATTTATAATAATAATTCATATATAATTGATTTAAAATTTATTTATACATAATAATTATGTACGTAAATCTACCAATTTTAGTTAAAAATTCGACAAAATAATTACTTTTCTTATAAATTGTATTAAAATTTTTGTGAATAATTGAATTTTCTAAGAAAAAAATTTAATAATAAAAAAAAAATTCTCAAAATATTGAATTATTCAAAAAAAAAATTTTATTTTAAGTTTGTGAATAATTAAATACTTTAAGAATTTTTTTTTGTTATAAATTTATTTTCATAGAAAATTTAATTATTTAGAAAAAATTTGAATATAATATTTTAGGAAAATAAATTATTTTTTCGAATTTTTAACTAAAATTTGTAGACAACATTTAATTCGTTTACGTAAACGGCGTCAGTGTAATTATTTAAATCATTCAATTATGATGAAAAGTTTTAAATAAAATTTTTCGAAAAATCAATTATTTTCTTCAATTTTAATATTATTCCTTTTACAGTGTCATAATCGCTGTTTTTTTGCTTTTTGTTATAATTATTAATTGTGTCATAATTTTAGTGTTACTATTTATAGTGTTAATCTTTTTACGACAATATTTTTAAATGTTTCAAAGATATGAAAATTTTTAACTATTTTTGCACTTAAATATTTACTCGAAATGAATAAATAAAAAAAAAAAATAAATTCAAATAAATATTATTTTAGTGAATGTTTAAATTGATAGTAATGAAGAAATTTGTTTTTTAATCAAAATTTTTTTTTCGCTGTCACTTGATATCACAGTAAAAAATTCCCAACAAATTAGAAAATCCCTTCCTGTTGTCCTTAATATTACTCCTAAAACCAGCTCTGACTAGTAGCACACAAAAAAAAGAAACATCTAAAATGAAATTATATCCTTTTTCACTGCCACCAAAATAATATCATTGAAATACTCCCCCTTCTGTTATATACATTTGTCAGTATAATTGTTTCTGTCCTCTTCATCCATTATATAGATGTCATTAATTGAATTAAATTGCGAGTTAATGAAATTGAAACGAAATAAAATATCACGAAACGAAATATCGATTTCTAAAGTAAATTTTTGCCCATCTGCACTTCCATTCGCGAATGCTTCTCATCATTGGTATGATGGGAGAAAAATGGTAGGTGGGGGTGTGGAGAATGAATAAAAAAAAAGAAGAGGAAGGAAAAAAAAGGTGAAGGTAGAGTAAAAGTATTCTTGGCAAATATTTCCGTTTTTACGTGTAGCGTTGTTCGGTTGGCCGATGAAGAGTGGGAGGTGGGAGGGGGGAGAATGGAGATGAAGAGAAACACGAGCGAGAGAACGGCTTGGGGGAAGCGAGAGTTCTGATTTCATTAGGCCCCGTGTTATGCGATTAATTAAGTCGCGAGCTCCGAGGAAAAATAAGAGGAAAAAGAGAGTCATACCGCTTTTTCGCTCTTTTCTCCTCTTCTTTCTCTCTATCGTCGACATTGAAGGGAGAAAGAGAGAGAGAGAGAGAGAGAAAGAGAAGGAGGAGGGGATAAAATAGGGAGGGGGTAGAAAAAATTAACTCGAGACATTCCACGAAGGCAGCCCTGTCAGTATCAGAGGGTAAGAGAGAGGGTGTTATGAGCAGTCCAGGAACAGGAATAAGCCTCGGCGTTTACCCAACTCGGTGCGAATTAACGACCCGAGCACACCTTTATCCCAGGTTCAGAAATATCAATGTATATACACACACTCACATTGTTCAATTACAATTTTTTTTTTTTTTTTTTTTGCTCAAAGAAATTCGATAAATTTTTCGACTTGCGACAATTTAATTAATTAACTGACTTTACAGTGAGGGAAAAATTTATTTGATTCAAATAAACGATAATTTGTTTTTTCAGTAAATAAAATTTTTTTTTATTAAAATAAATGTTTGGTTTAAAAAATTTATTTTTTGTTTAAACAAATTACATTTTGTTAAAATAAATATAATTTAGTTTTAGCAAATTATATTTTGTTTAATAAAATATAATTTTGCTTAAACAAATTACAATTTGTTTCAATAAATTATATTTTGTTTAAATAAATGTTATTTGCTTTAAACAAATTATATTTGTATTTAATAATTTATTTTATTCAAATAAAATTTGTTTAAAATTTGGATTAAATGATTTATATTGTTTCAAAATAAGGAAAAATTAGGTCAAACAAATTATATTTTTTTTAATAAAATATAGTTTTGCCTAAACAAATTATATTTGTATTTAATAATTTATTTTATTCAAATATAATTTGTTTAAAATTTGGATTTATATTTTGTCAAAATAAGTATAATTTAGTTTAAACAAATTATATTTTGTTTAATAAAATATAATTTTGCTTAAACTAATTACAATTTGTTTCAATAAACTATATTTTGTTTAAATTTATGTTATTTGCTTTAAACAGATTATATTTTGCTTCATTTAATGTAATTTTGTTTAAACAAATTATATTTTGTTTAAATAAATATCTGACTGAAAATAACGACATTTTATTTAAAAACATATTTGGTTTCAGCGAATTATATTTGAATTGAATAATTTATTTTATTCAAATATAATTCGTTTAAAAATTGGATTAAACAATTTATATTTTGTTTAAATAAATATTCTCTTGTTTATATAAATTATGTTTAGTTTATACAAATTTTATTTTGTTTAAATTAATATTGTCATGTTTTAAAAAATTATATTTTTTTAAACACATGAGGTTTAAACAATTTATATTTTGTTTAAATAAATAGTATCTTGTTCAAAATAATGATATTTAGTTGAAACTAATTTGCTTTTCTTTGAAGAAATATTTGATTTATACGAATTATATTCGAACCAGGGGTTTTCACAAATATTTGTTTTTTAAAAAGAATATTTCTCTGCAAGCATTGCCTTTAGAGTTGTATCGACTTTTTTCGTGAATATTCACAAGAAAGCCGTTTATAATATAACTAAATTTATGAACGAATAAAATTTCTGAACGCACTTAGAAGTGAGTCTATATAAGTTGCATTTACAGCGATAACTATAGCGATTACTGATAATAGCAGAAATGTTCGAGAGGTGGTAAACATAATATTCACTCTCTATGTATATATATATATATATATGGAAGAATATTTTGCTATAATCATGAAAAAAGAAGCCAATGAGAACTATCCAGGTGCAGCCAGAAGCGATAACCATACCGCTTATCACCTGTTATTACTTGTGTCGAATCAATTTAGCGTTTAACGTTTTCTCGGTTTCGATTCATTTTATGTACCGCGACAAATACACTTAGGGAAACTTTAATGTCGATAAGCTCTACTCACTATTTCTCTGTATATATCTCTACAGCTGTCAAAATGAGTTCATATTATCGTATTTCATTGAGGTAATTATTTACGTATACGAGTGGTTTTTTAATTAATTTTTTGTACAAAGTACGAAAATGCAGTCTTCCGCCAAGATTGGTAAAGAATTTTTTCTCTTGTATAAATAGGTTTTTAGTAAATCAGTTGTAAAATTGGCCGGGTTTTGTTGTCAATAGAAAGCCAAATTTGAAGCGAGTTTGAACCAATGTTGAAGCTGTACTAAAACAGTACTGAATCAGTAGAAAACAAATAACACAATACTGAACCAATACTGAACCAATATTGAACCAATATTGAACCAATACTCAACCAATACTGAACCAATATTAAACCAGTACTGAATAAATACTGAACCAAATATTAAATTAATACTAAACCAATACTAAACCAATATTGAACCAATACTGAATAAATACTGAACCAAATATTAAATCAATACTCAACAAATACTAAACCAATACCGAACCAATACAAAACCAATACTAAACCATTACTTTACCAATATTGAATCAGTACTAAACAAATATTCAACGAATATTTAAACAAAATTGAACCAATATTATACCAATGCTTAGCCAATATTGGACCATTATTAAACCGATATTGAATCAATATTGAACCATCATAAAACCAATATTGAACCAACATTAAACCAATATTGAACCAATATTAAACCAATAATGAAGCAATTCTCGCAGCAAATAGTTTGCAACTGTTTGGAAAATAAATTCTTGAGCTATAAAAAAAATAAACATCACAAAGTGAAAATTTCTTCTCATCTATATTTAAAAAAGAAATGCTCTCTTTTTCTCTGTTGTTGGCTTTTTCTTTTTATGCAGATAGAATGTTACGCGCAGCTGCGCGTCTTTCTTGATGGCATATTTGACACTATACGAGGTTATACAGAACATAATTTTTATCAACTCTCGAGACCCAGATGCCGGAAAGCAAAAGCAAATGGAAGCCGCCAATTGACACGAGGCTAGCACTCTAAGTTTCTAAAAGAGAAAAAATTATTCATGACTCGCTTTTATACAGACATTTAACCCTCACACGATGACTTTAGCCAAGTAAGTTTTAGTAAAGAAGAGAGTAAGAGGTCCTATTTTACGGTTGACATTAATCGACTTTGAAAAAAAAAGAAGAAGTGCTCATGAAATTAAAATCGTTTTCATGATTAGATATATTAGAGAGAAAGAGAGAATATTTTCAAACTCGGACATTTATAGTTATGGATCTTTTTTTTTTCTTTTACTTTCTGGTATCAAAAGAATGATGAAATTTCGTTTTTATAATATGGCTTTGGCTATTCCTGGCGCCAAATATTTTACACGTCTGTTTTATTTTTGTATATAAAAAATTGTCTGTTATTATTATTTGTTTTTTATTCAATTTGTCAGACAAGAGTTTCTTTTTTCATTTTTCATCCTTATGTTTTTTCTACTTTAGAACATGAAAAATGATTAAGCTCGAAATGGAGAGAAAAAAATTAGGAATGTAATAAAATTGTGAAAAATGGAGTGCAAAAAATGAAATAATGTACCCCTAACTGTAGTCTATGTGGAGAAATTTACTTTTCCAATATTGGCTCAATATGGGCAGATAATTTTTCTTTGGAAAAATTTAATTATTTGTTTTATTCTCTATTTTAAAGTCGGTACAAAATTCAAAAAATAATATTGGTGGGGTAAAATTTTATTGTTTGAGTTATCCTTTATTGTATTATTGGCACAAGATAGGCTCAATATTGGCAGACAAAATTGCTGGCATAAAGATAAATTCTTTAAAATATTCTAAATTCGAATATTCGTTCAATATTTTCTTATAATGATAAAATATATTACTTTTGGAATTAAAATGATTTGTTTTGTATTTTTTATCGCAATATTGGTTCAATATTGGCAAACAATGGTGCAGGGATAAAGTTTAATTCTTTGATATATTCTAAATTGTAATATTTGTTCAATATTTTCTTAATAATAAGAAAAAAGTGTTTCTGTGATAAAACAATTTTATTTTGTATGAATCGCAATATTGGCTCAATATTGGCATTTAATGTTCAGGGATAAAATTTAATTGTTTGTATTACTTTAAATTGCAATATTCGCTCAATACTAGAAAATAATGTTGTTGGAGTAATATTTCATTATTGTTTGACTCGATATTAAATTATTAGTACAATATTGGATCTGTATTGGCAGA
Source organism: Leptopilina myrica (nomen nudum) (assembly GCA_032872475.1). Taxonomy (NCBI): domain Eukaryota; kingdom Metazoa; phylum Arthropoda; class Insecta; order Hymenoptera; family Figitidae; genus Leptopilina; species Leptopilina myrica (nomen nudum). Next base: position 36,613,206 of record CM065461.1, read on the forward strand.
TAATATCGAGGAATAAAACTTAATTGTTTATATTTTCAATTGCAATATTCGTTCCAAGTCAACATTGGCTCTATAATAATAACATAATGTTGCTGTGAGAAAAATCAACTGTTTGTATTCATCTATTATACATTCATGGCACAATATTGGCAGATAATATTAGTGAAATATTTAATTGTTTATAATTTTTATTATTCTCAATTGCAATTTATGTTGCATATTTAATTTTGACTCTGTGGTAGTAACATAATGTGACTGTGATAAAGCTCAGTTGTTTGTATTATTTTATTTTTCATTCTTGGCCTGATATTGGCTTAACATTAGTTGATCGTATGGCTGAAATAAAATTTTATTTCTTGAAATATTCTAAATTGTAAAAATTCGTTATATATTGGCTTGATAATAATAATAATAATAATTTAACGTTTCTGTGGTAGAATTCAATTGTTTGTATTGGCTAAACTTTGGCTCAATATTGGCAAAGAATGTTGCTGGAATAAAATTTCATTCTTTGCATTAATTTACAGAACAATTTTGTCACAATGCGGTCTTAATATTGGCAAATAATGTTGCTAGAATAAAAGTGCACTTTTTGAATTGTTTAATATTACAATATTGGCTCAATATTGGTAGATTATGTTGCGGGCGTAAAATTTTATTGTTAGTATTCAGTGTTGGTTTATTAGCCCAATTTTTCGAATATAATTATACTTTTTTAATTTTTGGAGGAAATTTCAACTATTTGTGATTTCTATTACAATATTGGCGCAATCTTGGCAGTTCTTTTTCTGCGTGACTATAATTATTTTTAAAGGACAATCAGCTTGATACTGTCGGGCATTACTTTTTTAAAATGAATAATATCTATAAGTACAGTTATATTGGCGACGTATGGCTCTAAACTGGCTCCAAGCTGGCTTCTTACTAGAAAAAGACATTTTCCGAAAATATCAACTCGGGGATAAAATTAAAGTTGCAGCAATATTGGCACAACGTAGTCCAACTGAATAAATGTAATTATTGAGAAAAAAAATGGAACAGAATATTTTGCAATAAAAAAAAATGCGAGTGTACCTTGGATTTGAGGTTAAAATGGGCAAAATGAAAAAAAAGGTTCTGATGAATAGAGTGGAATTCTGATATAGGGCTTTTTGCCTTTAATCAAATGAATTATCTATCAGTCTGCTTGCCTTTTTTTTATCTCTCTCTTTCTCTCTCTCGCTTTCTCTCTTTTTCATTCACGCAGGCGCTTTTTTGCCAATTGCGTCCTTTATCTCGACTCTCTTTCACTGAGGTGATCTGATATCGGATCGAGACTGGAGGCAAAGTAATAGCAGGTGCGATTACGCAAAAGCGTGCGTACGCACCACTCACTAAAATGTCATTCCCACTGCTGTACAGCAATATATATATACGTATATAAAGTGAACGACAGACGGACGTTCAACCAGGCTTAACGACTTGGCACGCACGAAATTTAATCCACGTACATATGTATATATGCGTCCATGTGTGTATTAAATTCACTTTTTATGCAAGTGTAAATACATAGCAATTGGGAGTGCATATATCGCTCCTTCCAATTAGCAGGTCCGATTCGTTTCGTTTGTAGAAAAGGTCGCATTTTTGACGCGCACGCATTCGCGACACCCTAGAAAACCTCTCCTACCTTTACATGTAGAGGGAATGACTCAGTCAGTATCACAAAAAAAATATATCGAACCCTTAAGGGAAGGGATTATCGTTTTAAACCTGGGGAAAAATGTAAGATTGTTTTCTGATTTTGTTCGCAAGGAAAAATTCAAAATTCAATTTTTGTTAATTGTAACTATAAAAGTTATACAATTTTCATTTTTTTATCATTACTTTTACCATTATTATTTAACTATTATAATTATAATAATTTTATTGTCATTATAATGGTTATAATTATAATAATTTTTTTATAATTATAATGGTTATAACTATAATAATTATATTATAATTATAACTGTTATAATTATAATCATAACGATTATAATTATATCGAGTATAATTATATTATAATTATATCGAGTATAATTATATTATAATTATATCGAGTATAATTATATTATAACTATAAAGAGTATAATTATATTATAACTATAACGAGTACCTATAATTATAATTATAATGAAAACCGTTATAATTACAATTATAATACTTAATTATAATTTAAATATAATTACAATTACAACAGCTACAGTTTAAATTTGATTATAATTACAACAGTAACAATTGTAATTATAACAATTGTGACTGTAATTTATTTTTTATAATTTCAGTTACGATTTTAATTATGACAGTCATAATTATAATTTAATTGTAATCATAAGAATGTAATATAGAAGTTATAATTTAATTATAATCACAGTAACGATTATAATTCATTGGTAATTTAATTGCAATTATTACAATTGCGATTAGAATTTAATTACAATTTAGTAATAATTGTAATTTAATAAAAATAAAGTTCTAATTGGAGTTACAATTATAATTTAAATTATAATTATAATTATAACATTTATAATTATAATTAAAGGAATTGGAATTATAATATATTTACAAATGTATCGAATTACAATTTATGTAAAATTACAATTACAACAACTACTATTTGAATTGCATTATAATTTGATTATAATTACAGTTACGATTATAATTTAATTATAATCGTAACTATACTTTATTTATAATTATAGGTTATAATTATAATTAATTTATAATCATAACAGTGCTAATTATAATTTATTAGTAACTATAGCACAGCACAGGAGTAAATAAAATTTAAATGTCCTTTTTTTAAATTAAAATTAATTTTTATTAATTAAAAATTAAAAGAGTTAAAAAAATGATTCATTTTTCAATGCGTTGATTTATTTTCGTCATAAATAGATACACAATCGTATTATAAAATTTACACTGGAATATTAATAATTTTTAGTTTGTTTTTAACTTTTGAATCTCTATAAGTGATTTGAAACTGGGTCAAAATTTCTGGCACAAGCACTATGTTTGATACGTTCTGAAAAAATAATTTTTTGATTTATACGATTTTGAGATTATATTGAATATATTTGAAATTCATACTATTCTTATTTGACTTACGACAAATATTAACAGATGTAGGATTATTAACGGCTGCTCTAATTTCTTGAGACAGTGGATGTCTGTTTCCTCTTTCCTCCGACCAGATTACATCTATAAAAATATTTTCAATAAAAAAGAATGGAAAAAAATGTTAAAAACTAAATTACTATTTTCTTTATCATTTCATATTTTTTTATTTCTTGTTTTTCGAGTGTTTACATATTTAATGAAATTAATTTATTTTGAGAAATTATTTATTAAATGGCATTTTTTAATTAAATACTTTTAGTATTAATAATAATAATAATAATAATAATAATAATAATAATAATAATAATATTAATAATAATAATTATCATAATTATCATAATATTTTAAAAACTTTTATTTGTATTTATTTTTATTAGCTTTTGTACTTTTTGATTTATTACGAAATTAAAGAAAATTAGATTTCAATTTATTACAGTACTTTTTATTTTCTATTTATTTGTAAAAACTTACCACAAATTGCATAGGCTTTGTTTAGATATTCTTCTAATTTTGCCTTTTCATCGGTTGCAGAATCTAGAATAATAAAGGAATTTTTGTAGTTACAGTATTACTATTTTTTTTTATTGTAATTGTATTATTTATTATAATTCAGTATTGTGGGAAAAATATAAAATATAAAAAAGAAATAAATATTTTAAAATATTTTAAATCGGTTCAGCGAGCAAATATTCAACAAAGTGAATTTAAATAATAATAAATAAAACAAGTAATTTTGTAACAATACAATTTTTACAAAAAAAAAATTTTAACAAAAATTAAAATTGTTATAATTCTTTAATAATAAAATATTTTTGTTAACATTATTATTAGCATTGTCATTAACGTTAATATTGAAATTATTACAATAATTATTAAAATAATTATTACAATAATTACTATGAACATAATTATTATAATAATTACTATGAAAATTATTATTACAATAATTACTGTGAAAAGTATTACAATAATAAATTATTATAATAAACATTATAATAAACACAATAATAAAATGGGGGTAAAATTTGTAAGACATAATTATAAAAAATTCAATAACAATAAAAGGGTTAGATTTTTAAGGAAACATTATTTATAAAAAACCTTTTTTTTATAAAAGAAAAAGTTTTATTTAAAAGAGTAAAATTTTTAGCAATGATTATTATAATGAATACAAAAATAATAATAAAAAGAAGTCAACTTTTTAGCAACGATTAAATTTTCTAATTTTAGTTTTCTCTTACTTTGTTCACCAAGAACTTGATTCGAGTAAAATACAGTCAGAAGAAGAACAACAATTTGTAAATAACTCATGTCGATTGATTTATTTATATTTACTTATTGTCCTTTCTTTGGTTATTATTTTTTATTTTTTTTGTCGACGATTTTTTTCAACGTACCACACTATAAAAACCTATTTATATACCCAGTTTTAAATGCCTCCATATGAAGTAACATCGATTAAGTATTCATGCTTTTATGTATACAGATGTTTCTGCTCCGAACTTGAAATTTATGATCATTTTTTCTCTTATTCTCGATTAGTAGAACAAATATTACAAAATCAGTGTTGAAATTCAAAAAATTAAAAATTAAAATCTATTCACATAATTTCTAAAAAAAAATTAGAGATATTGCATAGATTTTGCTATTCACAACAATTGTTCTCTAGTTTCATAAAATTTTTCTTTTGTTCAAAAAATAGGACAGTTAAAAAAATTTGCCTTGCAATTTTCTTTTTACTAAGAATATAGAAATTGAATTTTTTATTTTTGGAATTAATTATCTGAAATAATGGCACGTTTTTGAATTTAATATTTTAATTCAACGGAATTTAAATAACGTACATAATTAATTTGATGTAATTTAATTAAATGTATATAAAACGTAAAATTAATGACATGAGTGCTTTTTTCGACTGTCAATTTTTTCCCTCCTTTTTTTAATAAAATAAGAGAAAAATAAAAAAAAATTGATAAAAATTTATATCTGATGGTGCGCAATTAAAAAAAAGGTGAAAAAAAACTTTTTATCAGAATGAAGGGGAATTATTATTGGGACGTAATCCGAAATTCCAATGGCATGACGAATTGACGGCCACAAACGGACATTTCCATTATTTCATGTAGAATTATTGTTCGAATTCAATTCACAATGGTGTGGGGCATTCGACGTCTGGCAACTGTGATGGAAGGTGTGAGAGTGTGGCAAAATAAGCTGTCAAAGCTTTTCAGTGAAAATTTCGCGGGCATTCGAGAGAAAACTTTCACCCCTTTTGGACACCGACTGACCCTCACCATTCTTCTTTTCTATCTATCACTTTTTTTTCCACACTCTCTGAAACACTCGAACAGTTTAGGACTTTATTTATTTCTGAATGCTTTGAAAGCAGAAAATTGTTTTTATTTTTTTTATTTATATTATTTTAATGATAATAATAATAATAATAATCTGGGCTGCAATCTTTTAAATCAACTTGATTTAAATCATGATTTTAATTTTGATTTAAATCTTGCCATTTATATCATAATTTAAACACTTTAAATATTTTTTTAACAAATAATTTTTAATTATCTGATGTTTTACTTTATAAATAAAATGTTTACTTAAAAAGCATTGTTAAATTTTTAATTATCAATGCAGAATATTGAAAAAAACAGCAAATTTTACGCGCGGATTGTGCTTTTCAATTTATTATAATGCAAATTACAAAATTTATTATTTTTAAATTTCAATGCTTGGATAAATTCATAATAAAAATTTGAAAAATTCATTTATTAAGTAAATATAAAATTATTATTGTTTATATTTTCGAAAAGGTCTAAAATAACTATTCGCAGAAATTACATTATTTTCAATACAATTTTAATAAAATTTACCAATTTTCACAATTCAAATTTCGTAAAAATAATTCTAATAGTGATTTAATCTCAAAAAATTAATTATTTCTAAAATTATCTGTAAAATTTATTTTAAAAATTTAGTTATTTTCCAAATTTTTCAGAAAATTCTCTTAAAATATTGAATTATTTTGTTTAAAATTAATTAATGAAAATTTCTTTATAAAAACTTTATTATGTCAATTTTTTGATAACATTTTACTAAAAAAAATCAGTAAAATTAAAAAAAAAAATTCATTTATTTTCGAAACTTGTAATAAATTTTTGGAAATAATTAAATTATTTTTAAAAATAGTAAAATTCATCGCAAGAAATAAATTATTTCTATAAAAAAACAAATTTTTCACAGAAATTGCATTATATTCAAGAGAATTTTAATAAAATTCAACGATAAAGTATTTAATTATAATTTTTTATAAGCAATTATTTTAAAAACTTGAAAGAAATTTATTATAAAATTAAAATATTTTTCAAAATTTTGAATGAAAATTGCTATAGAAAATAGTTTGCTTACAAAAAAATTCAAAGAAATTTTTCAAAATGAATTTAATCAGGTTTTAAAAAATTTTTAATTTTTCAATTTAAATGTAGTAAAATTTCTCGAAAGAATACAATTATTTTCAAAACTATTAATTAAATTCAATTATTTTCAAAAATTCTGATAAAATTCTTCGAAAAAATTGAATTATTTTTTTAAATAGTAAAATTCATCGCAGGATTTCAATTATTTTCAATAGTAGGTCAATAAAATTTGTCAACAGAATACATTTATTTTTAAAAATACTTCAAAAATGTTTTCGATTGAATACAATTATTTTGAAAATGTTTAAAAATAATTTTATAATTTTCATAATTTATAATTTTTTATAATTATCTTTATAATTTGTAAGATTCTTTTTAAAAATTTGAATGATTTCTATGTCATTTTATTAAAAAAGACAATTATTAAAGAAGTTAGAAAACAAAATTATTATAAATAAATTATTATTAAGTAATTAATTCTTTTTATTAATTTTAAAATTTGTTAATCAGTGGAAATAAAAAATTATTCAAGAAAAGTCAGGAAATTTTGCAGCCTTACTACTACTATTGTTATTATTTTTATTATTATTAAATTTAATATTAAATTACAAACTACTTTAAAATAAATAGGCATTTAAAAAATTGTTTGAAAATTGAATTAAAAAATTGAAAGAGAAATTCTGATTTAGATCAAATAAATCAGATTTTTTTGATTTTGTTTTACATTATGATTTTTATCATCCCTGATAATAATATTAATAAATTTTCGGTCCAAATTCGATTTTTTTAAGACGCAAAAACGAGTCTTTAAACCCCATCGCATGTTTTTTTTCCAATAATGTTTGTAAAATAATTTCTTATTTTGAAAATTTGAATCAATTGTTCGAAAATTGACAAGTATTTAAATTCGCGATACGTTAAATTTTTCAAACACGAATTTTCTAGTTTTATGGAAAAAGAAAAACAATAAACAAAGCCTGCATATGTCCACCACCTTTAGGGACATAAAAATAATTTCTGTTACACCTTTTTTTTTATGAAGAGAGGCATATTCGTTCGCCACCCTAGGCCACTTAAATACACGTCGACACACCGGTGATTTCGATCCGCGAAGCCGTAAATCCGGATTAAAGCGTGCTACAACTTCCGGAAATGACCCTTTTCCGAGTAGAAATATTCCCGAGTTGAAACGCGGTAATAGCTCATCTTTATCCTAAAAATATTGCCTGCAATTTACTTAATATACAAAATAAACTTCTGACATACAAGAAGGAATTTTTTTTTTTACTTTTTCCACTTTGGAAAAGTGAACCAACAAAAAAAAAAAAAATGAACAACTGTTATATACATTATCAAGGGAGAAACAATTTGTAGGAAAATAAAATGTTGACATACAGTTGTGTTTTACGACAAAGCTTCGGATGAACATTCCATAGACCTATACCACACTTGTAATTTGTAGATGGGTTGTCGGACGGTTTTATTTGGGCATACGCGTATGGTAATTACGAAAATGCCCGATGCGACAATAAAATTTGTGTTATTAAAGCCGACTAAAAATTTAATAGATAGCATCACCATTTCGCGGTGGCGCGTGTTGTCGCTATAAAGAGACAGCTTTTTTTTTTTTTTTTTTGATCTCTTTATCAATTTTATTGTCGACTATTAAATTTTCTTTTAAATTCTCAATTAAGGGATCAGTCTATTTGGTTTGAATGATGAATTTTCTATTATCGAAGAATGGGGAAGATTTTGTAAAAATTGGCTCATGTTTTTTTGAATTATCTTGGTTTGAATGACAGTAATTAAAGTGATGATAGTCTCCTGGGTAAAGTAAAGTGAGTTCATTGTGGTCAATGTTGAATTTAGAGACAAATTGAGGAGCGAGTGGGATTCCTTAGACTTTAATTACATCCCTGACTAGTGAATCCTAGTAACAACCGGTTCTTCGCACGATTCTCGATGAATCTCAAGTTAACTAACGGTCGTTGCAAAGATAATTAATTGAAAGGGTCCTGTGAACTGTGGACTTGTAGGCGCTAGGAACGGGTTACTGGTCACCTCGGGCTAATCATAGACCTCGTCCCCTTGGCACCCGACTCTTCATCCTATGGCGACTCTCGTCGCACTGTAAAGCACCTCACGGTACAAGGGTGTCTGATTGTAATTACTTTACTCAAGTGCGGTGATTAAAGTTCTCCAGTGACCAGTGTCGGACAAAACCCCCGTCTGTAATCTCTCTCTCTCTTTGAGTATTCTCAAATTTTATCTTCACAAAACACTTTATTTCAATTACTTTAGTTTTAGAAAGCAAACGCCTAGTCTATTTTTTTACTCTCTCTCTCTCTCTCTTTATTCTGTTTACTCTATTTTTTTGAATTCTTGTAAGAAACGTGAATGGCAGAACAAATGTGACGCAATTCGAAGAAAGGGACCTTAGAAGCAAATCACTTTAAGGTTATGTTAGCTTTACTTTTTTGTTGTTTGTAAGTTTCTCATTACTTATTGCAAATTTAAATTAGTGTTTATGCAATATTTCCGTTATAATAAAAACTTAAAAATTAATGATTCACATTACCAGTTGATTACTTTTTTGTATTTTCATTTCTAGAATGCAAACATAACCTATAATTTTTTGCTTCTAAGGTCCCTTTCTTCAGATCGTGTCACATAAATGATAAAACAATGGATCAGGTGTTGAAAAGATACGAATTACGAATTGAAATTTAAATTACAATGATGCGTTGGCGAATGCATCTTGAATCGTATGATGGTAATAAAGTCGTCGTCTGTTATTATTATTACCGTAAAATGGCTCAACTTACAGGTAATTTAAATCCTATCCAATGGGCAGCGAAGAAATGTTAAGGGCTTAGATGTGTACGATCAGATTATCCGACGAGGCGAAGTTTCTATTTGCATAAGTCAGCTTGTCAGTCAGACTGCATGGCAACGCGTTGACCCCCCTTGCACTTTGGCTGCCCCTGGAAAAACCCTCGTCATCACAATTTCACTGAATTTTACCCTTTCATTTTTATTTACTTCTCTCACTTGCAACGTATCGCACGATTTCAAGGCCATTCTCATCGTATTCTCACTGCGCATGCGCGTCACCACCTCGCTGTTTTAAATGCCAATAAATCCTCAACACTTGATTCAAATTTCCAAAACGAAATTATTTTCCATTCTGTAGACTTGAACTTATTAGGAACTGTGATTAAAAGTAGTTCTACTAAACAATTTTTCTTCAGTTTCCATTGCGCATGCGCTAGCGCTTTTCGTTTCTTATGATTCAGAATAATTTCATCAAAAAAAAAAATTGTATAGGGGGAAATAACATTTCGTAATAGAAAGGCATATATTTCTTTTTGTCGAGATGAGCCGATTAATCATACTTAAAAAAAATTATCTGCTATATTAGAGGTTAGGTCGAAGGGTAGCCCTGAAAGCACGACCTGTTGTCTCACGCAACTACGATTACCAGACACGTGAATTACGTAACGGGTAAAAATGACGTCTGGAGATTACGATATTTTCTGATTGGAGTGCCTTGTCACGAGCAATTCTCCGACTATGTGTATGTATACATACTCTGTGTGTAAGAGAAAGAGAGAGAGAGAGATAAAGAAATAGAGATGGTGGGAAAAAAAGACAGAAAGAAAGAAAAAGGAAAGGAGCGGGAGGTTTCGACCCATGTCAGGAAGAAGTCAGTTGAGTCCGACATGCGAGTGCCAACACGCCACTCATAAAAATACATTCGCCTTGATATCTCGCTCGGTTTTCTGCCGAGCGATGATCGTCATGTCTATACACACACTGCGCTTCTCAAAATGTGCACAGGTATTTTTCATTCTCTGTGTATGTGTATATATGTGCGTTTGTATTATTCTAATATATTTGTAAATGATTTTTTTTAGAAAAATTTTTGTTGCCCGGATTTTTGAATTTTTCAAAAAACTCTTTTTTTGGTTAAGAAAAGGGCAAAAAAAGAAAAATTGTTTTACTACTAGGAACATTTTTTCGTTAGAGGAATAGCAAATCTTTTTTTTCTAGACGGATAGATACTTAGGTGCAAAAAAAATTGTTTTGTCCCAATTCGTGTCCCGGAAAAATGACATTTTTTGCCCTGAATTTTCTGAAATGTTTGAAACAAACAAAAAAATGAAAATTAACATTGCTGAACTAGTTTGTGAGACCAGTTTTTTTGTCCTCTTACTTTCTCTCATTGTAAAATTTATTTTGGTCCAAGTGGTGCTCCAAAAATATTTTTGTTTTTATCCGAATCATTCCAAAAATTTTTAAATTTGAAAAAAGTAATTTTTAGCATTAAAGAAATTGCGAAAGGAGATTTTTTATGACTTTTTTCACTTTTTACTAGCTCATTTTTATGGACAAAGAAAATATTTCAGCTCATTTGATGTTTAGGATAATTTTCAAAATATGCCCGGAATTTTTCAAAATTCTTCAATTTGAAAGAAATGTCATTAACAAAATAGTGGAGAGATCAAATTTTTTGTGGTTGTTCTTTTATTCATTGCAGATTCCTTTTTGGTGCAAAAAAATGTTTCAGATAAAATTTTTGTCCCGGAACGCTGTCGTTAAATGCCCGGAATTTTTTAAAATCTGTAAATAAAAAAAAATTGAAAGCAAAAAATTGTTATTACCAAATTAATTAAGAGGCCAAATTTGTATTTCTATTCGGTTATTTTTTTTCTTTTTGCAATTACTTTTTGGTGTAGAAAACATTTTGACTGAATTGGTCTTCTAGATTTTTTTGAGTTTTTCCCCCGAAAATTGTACAAAAATCTTAAAAAAAAAAATAACAAAAAACAATTGCTACTATCAAACTAATTCCGATTCTAAATTTTTAGTGGTTGTTTTCAACTGCCTACAATACTCTTTAAGAGTAAAAAAAAGAAATTTTTTGCTCCCTTGACTTGGTGTTCCGAAACATTACCATTTTTGCTCCGAATTTACAAAAATTTTCAAATTAAAAATGTTTCGATTATCAAACTGCGAGGCTAAATTTTTTCGGGCGCTTTTTACCCTTTTGAATAACTTTTAAAAAAATCTTGGTACTCAGAAAAATTATCGTTTTTTCGATTCCAAAAATTTTCAAAATTGGAAAATTGGTTCCAACAAATAATATTATTACCAAAACTAATATCGAGAAAAGACTAAAATTGTTTTTGGATTTTTACAAGACTTTCTTGTGATCGCACAATTTTATTTAGTTTTGCTTTTGAATATTATGATTCCTCTATAATATTCGCTATTATAAATAATGGTTGTTACTTTTACAATTAGAGGGAAATTTATTATGAGTTTAAATACAATAATTAAATACTAGATTCTTTCCACTATATCTATATAGTTTTAAGGGTAATATAAAAATGTGTAATTTCTCGGCTACCAGCTGTCGTTGAAAAGCAGATTGTCGACTTGTTTTAACAATCGTTTTAAACCTTTCGTATTTTGTGCTTCCTTACTGCAAATTGTCAGTGTCGTGAGGATACTATTTTATTAGAAGGAAGAGAGCGAGGCGAATATTTATTATTATCTCGTCACTCTGCATTTTCGTAATGTGACTATTTTTTCGATTTTGTTTATCGTATTTAAAATAATTAAGTACCCGCAGTAATTGAAGCACCTTTCCAAAAATTTTTGTTTCTATTTACATTTTTCTCTTTTACAAGTTAAATGAAACTGACAGATTTAATTTGTGACTATTTTTCGATTCTGTTTATCGTATTTATCAAAATAATTAAGCACCCCACAGTAATTGATGCACCTATCAAAAAAATTTTGTTTCTATTTATTTTTGTCTTGTTTTGTAAAAAAGAAAGAATTTTTTCGTTAAAAATATAATAAATAATAATTTTTAGTGAATGTAACTTAGTTTTTTTTGGGAGCAAGTAAATAAAGAGAGGAAATAAACGGAATGTTTTTAGCAATCGAAGTGACATAAAGTTCTAGATGGACAATCTAATACAGAACTAAAGCCCCAGTATCCCCTGAGAGTATTACAAGGAAATAGAGTCGAGAGGATTCTCACTTCTTTTTTTTTCCCTGATGATACTCGTAACATCGGGAAAAGTAGTTCTCGACTCGCTTCATGTCCAAAGAGAACTTAATCAACGGTCCAAGTGTTTATGATTTTTGTTATTGGTGTCATATCACGAGGTCTTACTTATATCCCCCTTTTTCCTCCCTCTCGACGAAATAGTTCGTCGCGCGATAGAGATTTCGCGCCTTAAGTGTCTTATTTCGAGGTGGGAGGAGGGGGGAAAGGAAGGACATTTTTAGGGGGATGAAATTGAGTCGGTCATATGGATTACTGACACGATAAAAAAAAACCCAAGTTCTGAAAATGTTTTTAATAGTCTTACCTTCTTATCTCTTCATTTTCGAAAAAGAGAAAAAGATTCAACTTTTTTTTAAGATGAAAAGATTTATTTTTGTTAATTAATTTTTGTTAAAATAAATGTTTGTTTGGAGATAAAAAGATTTTTTTTTTAAATGATAAAAAGTCGGAATGAAAATGATTCGCAATGAAACGTCTTATATATATATATAAAACATAAGAGGCCTTGATGCAGAACCAGAACGACTTTAACCACTTCCTCCGGGCATTTGAATTCCTCGACTATTTACGAAGCGCGAGGAGAGGGGCAAAAGAAGAGGGATATCAAGTTGGAGAGAGAAGTGATCGAGCAAAGCAATCGTGTCGATGGCTTGGCAAATATCCTCTTTCTCTTTCTTTATGTCCCTTTTTTTGCTTCATTTATTTTTTTTTCCCCTCCTGCGTTGTAGTTGGTTGCATCTCTTTCCCTCACTTGTGGTTATGTAGTTCTATGAACTATCTCCCATTGTGTGTATACATATATATATATTATATATACATACATCGAATACAATCAGTAATCAGTCAGTCGCGGACAGTCAATACATATGTTGTCCATTTCGCGTTCAAACACCACAGAAACCACGAGCACGCGTTCTCTCAGGAATCCCTCCAAACGATATATTGACTTGCGGTACACGGAAACTAGAATTTCCAGGCTAATGCACTCTCTGAAGACGTTCATCGACATCGATTATTTCATAAAAAAAAGGAATTTAATATTAAAAGTTTTCTAAATTATTAAATGGTAAAAAAGTGGGAAATCTGTTATTGAATTATCAACAAACGTTGTACAAAAATTGCTAACCAGTTATTAACCTATCAAAAAGCATTGACAAAAATATCGAATCAGTTATTAACCTGTGAAAAAACATTGCCGAAAATGTCAAATCAGTAAGATCAGTCAAATTTGTCAAAGACATGGAAAAAATATCAAATCAGTTATTAAAGTATTTAAAAAGTGTTGCAAGTGATTTACAAATGAATTACAGTTGTAAAAACTCATTTAAAGTCAAATAATCGACTATTTGTCTATTATTTAATACATATTTACATATAGTTGCCGATGGTCACAGTCGTTAAGGCGCGTGAAATAGTGAGTCCAACTTAGGGTCAGTGGATCGATCCCCAACGCTTAAAGATCGTAATAAATTTTTTTAACTTCAATTAATTTTCATTCCCTTTATTTAAATTGTTCTTGAACCAATTATTTAATCACTTGAATCTTGATTTAAATTATATTTCTAATTTATTTAACAACCAAACAAAAATTAGTTTTTGATTTAAATAAAAATTGTTTGATTCAAGTGAATATTTATTTAATAAATATCATTTTCTTCCAAAGTGATATTAAATTATTAAAAAGCATAAACAAAAAGATTAATAAATTTTTTAAGAAATAATAGTTTTTAAAAAAATAATTGTTTTTCAAAAAGTAACCTAAGAAGCAAAAGAATTTTAGGTTATGTTTATCATTTTCGGAATTAAATGCAAAGGATTAATAAATATTTCAAAGAAATATTTTATTTTATTTTTTGACAATTTGTGTTTATCGAGAAAACAGTGAGTTTTTGCTTTTGAGATATAAAAAAAATGGTTACAACGCGGAAACAATTTGTCTATATACAAGATTCACGAGATGGGAGAGTAAATTTTTCATTACAAGTGTACTTGCCAATATTCTCAACTAGAACATAATCTGAGAGTTGTCAAACAAACTCGAAATATTTGCAGCGTTGCTCAATGTTTTCATATATTTGTGCAAACATTTTGCTGAGTGCTGCAGAAACATGGTCATTATGCGGGAATTTCTGCGTAAACGGATCTACATATATCGTTGGATAAAATATTCATTTTACATCCGTTAGGAAAATATACAGGAATTAACACCGAGTTTCAAGTGTTCTGTCATGTGTATTTTTGAATTCTAATTCCAAACTTAGGGGCAAATATGAATTAATTGGAGATCGAATTGGATAATAAATCGAAAAGCCTAAAGCAAAAGTTATGTCAAAGTTAAAGTAATGTCTAATGTTAAAGTAAAGTCAAACTAAAGTTAATGTAAAATTAAAGCAAAGTCAAGTGAAAGAGTTGTTAAAGTAACGTTAAAAAAAGTCAAAGTAACGTTAAAGTAATGTTAAAGTAAAGTTAAAGTGAAATTAAAGCAAAGTCAAGTAAAAGTGTTGTTGAAGTAATGTTAAAGTAAAGTTGAAGTGATGTTAAAGTAATGTTAAAGTAATGTTAAAGTAAAGTTGAAGTGATGTTAAAGTAATGTTAAAGTAATGTTAAAGCACAATAACATCAGTGCAAAGTTAATGTAAAATAAAGTTGGAGTAATGTTAAAGTGATGTTAAAGTAATGTTAAAGTGATGTTAAAGTAATGTTAGAGTAACTTTGGAGTAAAGTTAAAGTAATGTTAAAGTGATGTTAAAGTAATACCTTTAAAGTATTATTAAAGTAACCTTAAAGTAATGTTAAAGTAAGGTTAAATTGATGGTAAAATAAAGTAGAAAATTTTATTCATTACAAATGAGATTCTTTTTATTGAGTTAATACACTCGATGATTTAACGAAAGACATTTTTATTTTCATAGATCGTTATTGTGAATGCCATTCAGTATCATTTCTCGGACACATACATAGTAATTCCGAATAGGGTGCCGAGAGAGAACATTGTGTACAGGACATATAAATAAACGGTTTATACGTCTGGGATCTTGAGGACCCTTTTGCGCTTTTCAAATTCCGTCTCTCTCTCTCTCTCTCTCTCACCAACTATCTCTTATCATATTTTTGTTATGACTCATAAAAGCAAAAGCAGCAATTGCAATCAACAGAAACGGTTCTCTACTTTTAGTATAAATTATTGGATTATCAAAAAAGAGCAAATAAAAATTAGTCGAAACGAGTGGATTACTAAAATGGTGTTATAAAAAGGTTTTACCAAAACGAAACAAAATAAAACAAAATAAAACAAAATAAAACAAAATAAAACGAAATAAAACAAAATAAAACAAAATAAAACAAAATAAAACAAAATAAAACAAAACAAAACAAAATAAAAGAAAAAAAATACGATTACCAAAAACGAAAACTAAATAACAGATTATTAGTGAGGCCTAGAGTGGGAAATGAAACGGAAGGTCGATCTTTAGAACGATTTTCCGGTGAATGAATATTACGGATGTGAAAGAGAACCCTTCTTTTCTATATCACTCGTTTGCATAGCTGCCAGGGCGAGTAATAAATAATGAAAAGAAACGAAATACAAATAGAGACAAGTTACATGGCACATACCTTGTGGGTGTTACCGCGTGTAAGCACATACACCTACACATCGATTATTATTTGCTCATACACACGAGTCAGACTACAAAAAGCCATTTCAGAATGCTATGGGAGCAGTGATTTCCGTTCAAATATAGAGCTCATGCAGTTTATATAGACAAGAATAGCAGGTGTCGAGTTAAACACACTTTTTTAACGTTTCTATAAATTTGTTTCATTTTTTTTTTAGCTAAGGAGGGAAAAAATCTTCTATCCTAAACTCGTGGAGAAAATTTTTTTACTGACTTTTTCAATTTATTGGAAGGGATAATAATAATTAATAGCAAAAATGATTGTTTAGAAATTTATTGGAAGGGATAATAATAATTAATAGCAAAAATGATTGTTTAGAAATTTATGAATTCGTTACTTTTTGTAATAAGAAAAACTATTTGTAATTATTCATCAATTATTATTATTAAAATAAAGTAAATAAAAATTCATTAAAACTTCAATTTTTTAATATCTCTTAAAAGAAATTCTTTGCCAAATTTAATTATTTGCAATTTAATTTCACAAAGTTTCAATATTAATTTGATAATAATCCTTTAATATGTAGATATTTTTTCGAATCAGTGATCTTTGAAAAATTGTTATTGTTTTCAAGTAAAATTGAAAACAATTAAGTTTGTTAAAGATCTGAATTACAGATTTTAAAAAAATGGAATTTTTAAACAATTTTTAATTTAATGATCAGTAAATTATAGAAGTTTACAAAATTTTTTATTTTTCAACTTATCAAAATAGTTTACGAACATATCATCTTGGTTAAATTTGGGTTAATAAAAATGGTTAATGTTTTGAATTCCAGTGCCAGAATTTACGCTTTTGAACTAGTTAATTATACTTAATAAATTAGTAAAAATTACTATTTATTAGTTAAATTTACTAATTTATAAAAATCTTTTAAAATAATTTCAAATTTGTAAACATTTCTAAAATTCTAAAATTCTAAAATTGTAAAATTTTAAATCCAAACAAAATAACAGCACAAAAAAATTTCTAAAATTCTACTAAAAATAATTGAAAAGTTCTAAAATTCCTTTAGAAGTGATCGGAAATTTCTAGAATTGTACTAAAAATAATGAATTCAATTTAAAATTTTTTTAAAAGCTTCTAAATATCTGAAAATAATCGAGGAAAGTTATCTAATTTTAAATCAATTTTTTGCTTCTCCAAATTTTCTTTCTCCGTAATAATAAATTTCACGGAATTATTTCCATAAGTACCAGTGATCAAATTTTTGTGTCAACCGTATATTTATTTTCTTGTAAGAAATAAATTTACCATTTCACTATTAAAATACAAAATATGGAACGAAAATGTGCATTTTTTTTTTTTTTTTAACATTATGACTTTTTGCCCAATAAGATTCAAATATAGAATATTCCAAATCGAAACATAATAATAAATAGACTGAAAATATAATCATCAGAGATTCTTGAAATGATTCGTGAATATGAAAAGGTATAGAGAAAGGGGGTTTGAATTTATTGGAATCGATTGGAATGCATTTAATTGAATTTGTTCCAACAAAAGGTTTTGAGTGTTTAAAATGCCTGGACGTTTAGTGCGGCCTCGTATATATGGAGAGCAGAGAGCTCTATTTTTATATCCGTTCGTGCAGGAAGTTGGCGTCGATTTTATGAAGGGGACCCCCGGGTACACGATGCACGGGACCCCAATGAAAATAATTATTAAGATTAAGCGGACGTTGTTAGTGCATAGAGACAGAGCAAGAGAGAGAGAGATGAGAGAAAGAGAAAAAAGAGAGACAACCGTGACAGACGAGCATCAGATTGGTTACGTCAAATCAGACCACAAACTCCGTAGGAGAATTCTCTGTTGCTCGCATCCAGAGGATGCGGATTCATTGACTAGATAACCAGATTTTATTGCGTAATAGCATATATATCGCTGTTGTCCCGCTCATTCCAATTTGCATTATTGCCGTCGAGAGATTCAATTTAAAATCACGAACAATGCAATGAAACTGTATTCACCTATTTTATTATAATTATTTAATTTTCTTCCTCTAGAAGAGCGCAATTTATTTGTATGCTTCTTTGTTTTTGTGTCACTTTTTGTTTTGGTTTGCTTCTTCTTCTTTTCAATAAGTCATTTTTATTTATTAATTCATTAATTTTTATTTTTTACCTTCTTTGATTGCTTGTTTTTTTGACGTTCAATTAAATTTGCTAAGTTGAACAACAAATTCACTTCTGGGGGTCAATTACCTAATTTCACTTTGTTTCCATCATCTTTCATTTAGAAATTTTTTTAAAATCTATTTGGATTTTAGTTTCATTTCCACTTTCATTCAAAATTTATTTCCACTTCACTCACTTTCACGCAAAAATTTTTTTCAATCTATTTGGACTTTACTTTCATTTCCACTTTCATTCAAAATTTATTTTCCCCGGACTCACTTTCACTCAAAATTTATTTTCACATCACTTTCACTCAAAAATTTTTCCAATTCATTTGGACTTCACTTTCACTTCCTCTTTCATTCAAAATTTATTTTTACTCCACTCACTTTCACTCAAAATTTATTTTCTCTCGATTTTTACTTCACTACTTTTTACTCCAATTCCACTTTCACTCAAACTTTATTTTTACTCCACATTTTCGTTGGTTAAACGTTGTGGACTTTAATTTCGTATTAGAAAAAAAGGATAATGAAATAAAATTTGTGTTTAGGTAAAAATGATCTAAAAGTGAAGTAAAAGTGTAGTAAAAATAAATTTTTGAGTGAAAATGAAGTTACAATAAATTTTGAGTCAAAGTAAAATGAAATTCAAGAAACAATAAATTTTGAGTCAAAGTGAAAGTAAAGTGAAGTGTAAGTAGAATAAAAAAAAGATTCGAGTGAAAGTGAAGTAAAAGTGGAATAAAAATAAATTTTTAGTGAATGTGAAAATGGAAAAAAAAATTTTTGAGTGAAAGTAAAAGTGAAGTGAAAATGCAGTGAAAGTGGAGTGAAAATTTTTTTGACTGTAAATAAAAGTGGAATGAAAGTGAAGTGAAAATGGAGTGAACAAAATTGTGAGTGAAAGTAAAGTGAAATTTAAAAAAATGAATTAAAAAAACTTAATTAAAATTTAATTTAATTAATTTAATTTTTTATTTGGAGTGAAAAATAATTAAAATTTGAATTAAAATTAAGTAAAATTTTTTATTAGATATAAAAGTTTTGAAAAAATTATTAAAAATTTAATTTAATTAATTTAATTTTTTAATTTGAGTGAAAATTAATCAAAATTTGAGTTAAAATGAAGTGAAATTACGTAATCGACGCCCTGAAATAATAATATGTTTTTATAAAAGTTTCAAAAAAATTAATTAAAATTTAATTTAATTAATTTAATTTTTTAATTTGAGTGAAAATTTAGTCAAATTAAAGTTTAATTACGTAATCGACTCCCTGAAATAAAAATATATTTTTATAAAAGTTTTAAAAAGTTACTAAAAAATTCATTTTGAAATAACTTTTATAAAAAAATATTTTTACTTCTGCTTTTTGGTAAACGCATTCCAAAAAGGAATGCCAATATTTTTAAACATTTCAATATAAAAATATATTTTTTATTTTTCGTGATAATTTCCAGAATTCTGACTCAAAGACAATTATAACCTAAAATTTTTACGTTCTTTTTTCCCCCACGTTGGGAATAAATTGTAATAAACAATATATTTTCTGTTCCATCTAATTTTATTGACACAAATGATTTACATTAAACAAAGGAAAATTTTTAATCACAGTAATAATTTAATTCGTATATAATAAATCACTAATCCAATATAAAAATGGAGTATTTGTTTTAAGAAATAAATATATAGAGAGAGTGAAAATTGAATTTCCGTATAAATGTCGAGGGGTGAATTTTGTACAATAATTGTTATTTACCGACGAGGAAACAGAGAGAGAGAGAGAGAGAAAGAGAGAGATAGAGTGAAAAAGAGCAGAGAAATAATCTCCAATAGAAAAACATTTCCAAAAGTCTTTCTTTCTATCTCCCGACATTTATAATCGGTGATATAAATTTTCCGGTTGGTTATCTCGAAAGAACGTTCACGCCACACGCGGTAACATTGGTCGTGACCGATCGTAATTCCATCCGATGTGCCGGAAAGAAGACAGTGAGAGAAAAAGAGAGCGTAAGAGAGAGAAAGAGAGAGGGTGAAAAAACAATAGCGGAGTGTGCTTTTCCGCAAATGTGTGAAGAATAAAGGAGAGGGATGATGATTCAAGGAGGAAAAAAGAAGGAGTGGTGGGAGGGGGTGAGGGTGAAACGGATCGTAAATTATTTAGGATCGTCCATTGGAGGTGTTTTTGCCCCACGTCCAATCCAGGGGAAAATTAAATAACAACAAAACAATAAAAGACAATTGTTTCTAAGTTTTATGGCAGTGCTCGCGCCCTCCGACGAGCTGACGAGACGAGAGGACGCTTTATTGCCCTTGGGGTGGTCACACCCAGAGAGAACGAGTGAGAGAGAGAGAGAGTTACCCTCGCGTGCTGGTCACTTTATTTGGGGAGTGTGATTTTCGACGCATCCCACACTCTTCGTTTGTTCTCTCTTTTTTTTGTTTTATGGATTTTAGCTCTTTAACCCATCTTTTTTTTTACTCTTGACATTTTCACAATTGGAAAATGAGATTTTTCTCCACGCTAATTTAGTTTGGATTTTACATAGTTTTTTTTATTTTACTGTACTTTTTACTGTATTTTTTGATGTATTTTTTTTAATATATTTTTTACTGGACATTTTACTATACTTTTACTGTACTTTTTACTGCAATTCTTACTGTACTTTTTACTGCAATTTTTACTGTACTTTTTACTGCAATTTTTACTGTACTTTTTACTCTGCCTTTTACTGTCATTTTTACTATACTTGATACTGTAATTTTTACTGTGCTTTTTACTGTATTTATTACTAACCCTTTTTTCTGTAATTTTTATTTTTTACTGCAACTTTTACTGTTCTTTTTACTGCAATTTTTACTGTACTTTATACTCTGCTTTTTACTTTAATTTTTACTATACTTGATACTGTAATTTTCAATATGCTTTTTTCTGTATTTATTACTATTCTTTTTACTGTAATTTTTACTGTACTTTTTACTGCAATATTTACTGCAACTTTTACTATAATTTTTACTGTAATTTTTTCTGCACTTTTTACTGCAATTTTTACTGTACTTTATATTCTGCTTTTTACTTTAATTTTTACTATAATTAATACTGTAATTTTCAATGTGCTTTTTACTGTATTTATTACTATACTTTTTACTGTAATTTTTACTTGACTTCTTACTTTATTTTTTATTCCACTTTTTATCGAATTTTTGCGTTTACTTTTATAAGCAAAAAAAATAAATATTGAATTTTGTAGAAGTATTTTACAAATTGGGAAAAAGTGCGACAAAGCGAAATTTTTAGATAAAAAATACTAAACATAAAGAAAATAATGTGACATTTAGTATAATTATATCAAATATCAAACATATTAATTAAATTCTAATATAACTTTACTAAACTTCACATAATTTTTTTTTGTTTATTATTTTTTATATCAAAATATTGCTTTGTTGCTCTTTTTCCCCAATTTTGAAAATATTTTTAGAAAATTTAATATATATTTTCATTACGTATATTTATTATTTATGAAAAAAAATTTACTCTTGAGAAAAATGGTATTGAAAGTTTTTTAAATAATTGAATATCTTGTAAGAATTTTATTATTTACGAAACTATTTAAATGTTTGCGGAGAAATTTATTACAAAATTTTTGTAAATAGTTGAGTTTTTTTGGGAAAAATTTCTTACACACAAAAATAATTAAATTCTTGTGAGAAATTACACTTTTAATCAATTTTTGACAATAATTGTATTTATGAAAATCATTTTATTTTCTACGAAACTATACGAATGTTTTTGAGTAAATTTATTATAATTGTTTTGGAAATATTTGAATTCCTGCCAAAAAATTTAATATATTTTAATTAAAAGAATTTAATTATTTTAAAGAGTTTTTTTTATTTATGATAATAAATTAATTCTTGAGAAGAATTTTATAACTTTTTTAAAATAACTAAATTCTTGAGAAGATTTTTATGTTTTTTAAAAATAATTGAATTGTTTGGAAGAATTTTGTTATTTAGGAAAATAATTGAATTTTTTCTAACAATTTTGTTATTTATGAAATTTATTGAATTCTTGAATAAAAATTTATGTATGTTCTTGAATAGAATCGAATTTTTGAAAAGAATTTTATGTATGTTTTTAATAAACGAATTCTTTAGAAGTATTTTATTCAATTTTTTTTAATATTTAAAGAAAAGGAATTTATCATTTGGTATCATTTTAATTAATCTTTAAGTTTTAAGTGAGAAATGATTGAGGTAAATTTTCAACTTTGTTCACTTTTTTAAAATAATTTAGTTTCTGTGAAAAATTGTAATATTCAATGAAAATAATTGGATTTTTTATTGTTTTTGACAAAAATAGTTGAAAATAATTAAATTTTCAATTGTTTTTTACAAAAATAATAGAATTTTTTGGAGAAGTATTTTATTAGGTAAAATTTTTATAATAATTAAATTATTTGGAAAAAGTTTGTTGGATTTATGATATCAGTAGGATTTTTGAAAAAAAATTGAATATAAGTTGAAATCAGTAGAATTCTTGCGGAGAATGTTATTAAATATTTTTAGAATAAATAAAAATAAGAAATTAGTTAATTACTTAGTAAGTGATTTTTTTAATTTAGCCTATATGAAATTAACTATTCAAAAATTCAAGTTAATATTTCAAAATAAGAAAGTATAAAATTTTTGTAGTAATAATAATAAATTGAGCGTAAAATTTGCTCGTATAATATAAATTATTTTTTATTTTTCATTATTTTTATTATTATTATTATTATTATTATTATTATTGATTTTATTATCGCAACAATGAAACTAAATACGAAAGAAGTGACGACTTTTTGGAGATGAGAGGGCTGTTGAGATCCTCTTGGCATTTTCGCCATCATCACAAGCGAGCAATAAGAGAGGAGCTTACGCCTTCATCCATATATTGCGGCCACATTTTTATTTTTTGACACTAATAGCCCGCGGTATCGGTCGATGCAGGACTTAAGTCTGTGCGATCGCGCTAATCCGCCAGTCTATATTGCCCATATAAATCCTAAGAACACCAGCGAGAGAGAGCAAAATGGAGGGGGAAACCACTCACTAAAATATTGTATTATATTATATATGAAGTGATATTATTGATTTATTTATTAATAAGAAAAAAATTATCTTTTTTCCCTTATCGCCTTGAATTTCAATAATAATTAATTTTCTTTTTCTTTCTTTTTCAGGTAGGTATCGTGTAGAAATGTTAAGAATTTTTGGTACCATGAAAACGTTTTGAGAAAAGGTGTTCACTTTTATTGGCATAATTTATAATCGTCATTGGAAGGAGGAAGAAAAAAATTGAGAGAGAGAGAGAGAGAGGTAAGATAACAATGATCATATCTCACGCTTACTATAAAAGTATAAAAATCAAAGTGCAGAAATTACATATGTAGATCCGCAATTATTGTTGATGTAATTTTTTCCCTCTAGATATATAAAAAATAAGAACGATTTTTATTTTGCTGTAATAAAATTCCGGTTTCTTTGATACGATGAGTATTATGTAAAAAAAGACATGACGTAAGATTATTTTTTCTTTTCACTTTAAAATCCGACCTTTTTTCTTTATTTCACACGAGACACGAAATATTGAATTCTGAATCAAAAATTTAGTTGCCAATAAAATTTGATTTTATTTTTTCATGAGATCTGTGAAAATGTCTGGAAATCATGAAAAAATAAAATCAAATTTTAGTGGCAACTGAATTTTTGATTTAGTTGAAATAAAGAATAAAATTGGATTCACTCTGAAAATAATTAGATACTCAAAAAAATGTTTGCATTGCATTTATTTTTGAATTTTTTAATTTGTAAAATTATTCGAAAACATCAATAATTTGGTTCTTTTTTAAATAAATAATTAATTACTGTTATTTTTCCATGGCAATAAGATTTTGAAAAATTTCAAGTCTCTTGAAAATTAATAATTTATAAGAATTTATTCTGTAATTTAATAAAAAATATATTCAAGATTTGAATTTAATTATTTTCTACAATTATAAACTAAACTTCTCCACTAATTTAAATATTTTTAATGATTTTTGGTAAAATTCCATAAAAATTCAATTATTTATTTAAAGAAAAAAAATCTAAAATATTTTTAAAAATCACTCGGTTAACATTTTTTGAAATATCAATAATTTGGAAATTTTTCTATTAAATATTTATTTCAAATTATTGAAAACTACTTGTACAAAAAAATGCTTCAAAAACTAACTTTTACATAGATTTAAAGAAAATTTTAAAATTTAACTTTTCTGAAAATTCAATTAATTTCTTTCGAGAAATGTAATTAAAATTATATTCACAATAATGAAAAATTGTATTCATGTAAAATTTTTTTGTCAAATTTAATTACAAACCATTTTTTAACTAATTCGATTACTTTATAAAATTTTAATTGAATTTTTTTAGAAATTATTAAATTGGTTCGAGAAATTCTATTAAAATTGTATTAAAAATAATTAAATTTCAGAGACGATTGTTAATCTTTAAATAGAATTTCGATTGAATTTAAAAAAAATTCTTGAATTGTTTCGAGAAATTTTATTGAAATTGTATTAAAAATAATTGAATTTCAGTGAAGATTGTTATTATATGAATGAAATTCATTGAATTCTTTAACAAAATTTTTTAACCAACGAAAGTAAAATTGTATTGAAAAAAATTAAATTCTCACATGAATTTAATTTAAATTTATTAAAAATAATTCAATTCTTGCAAATTTTTATTGCACAAAATTCAATTAATAGTTAATTAAAATTTAATTTCAAATATTTGAATTGTTTCGAGAAATTTAATCCAAATTTTATTGAAAATATTTGAATTGTTTCGACAAATTTAATTCGAATTTTATTGAAAATAATTAAAACTCGTGCAATGAATTTTTATTACTTTTCCAAATAATTGAATTATTTTAAAGAATTTTATTAAAGTCGAATATTTTAAAAAATTTAAAATTAATTTAATTTTAATTCAATTATTTTTATAAAAATATAAAGAATTTGAAATTAATTAAATGTTTTGAATATTTTTAAAGGTAACTGAACAAAAAAATTTAGAATTTTCTTATCAATTCTGAAAATTAAATATATTTTCCACTACTTTTGATACAATTTTCTGACTTTCTGAATGCTCTAATTTTTCTAACTTGTTGCTACTCAATAATAATAATAATAATAATAATAAAAATAATAATAATTCTACTAAAAAATAATTGTACTAAAAACTAGTCAGAAAAAAATAGTTTTAAAATAGAAATATATTTTACTTATAAGAAATATTTTCCAATAAAATAATAATTTGATAAAATATTCTTATGATTTTTATTTTTAGGACTATTTTTAGTAATATTTTTTAGGACCATATTTTAGAATCATTATTTAGGAGAATTTTTTCAGCATATTTTTTTAGGACTGTTATTTATTTATTTATAAGGATTATTATTTATTATTATTTTCAGAAAATTGTTTTTAATTTAGAAAATAATTTTTTTATCTTATTCATATTTATATCGATATAAATTTTGCGGAGGGGAAATTTTCATTAAGACAATTTGAAAATGGTATTTCTTGGGGGAACAAAGCAAGTGGGCGAAGACTTACATTCCGCGAAACGTTGTCTGGACTTCGCGAGGAGATATATGAAACAATGACACGACAGTTTGAAGCTTATGGGACAATAGACAAGCTCGTAAACTACGTCCCCTTTTGTCCAATCATCTAAATTATTCCATAAGACGGGAACGGGTCCTCGATTTAGCTCATAAGAGAAAGAGAGAGAGAGAGAGAGAGAGAGAAATTTTGCAAGGGATCAATGATAAAGGGATGATAGTGGGAGTGGACGGCCAGAAAAGACAGTTTACTGCTTCATAACTCGATCCGTGCGAGGACAATCGCCCGTTATGATTTCGAATGCTATTTTGACTGCGCTCACTGGGTGGTCCAGCAAACAGAACAGAAACAGAAATATGCTGCTACCTCGTAAACCGACCCTTTATCGTGCAAACTTGCCCCGAATGTTGTTAAGTTTCTATCAAATGTTTACGCCATCGAAGCTATTTGGCCTCAGTACTTTACGTTTCCTTAGTGTGTGCACATAACGGAAATAAGACACGCGCGTGATTATCACATTCGAATGTATAGTTTTGTAAATTCTTATTCGACTCTCGTTGGTGGTAATAATAAATTTTCGAGTATCTCTTCTTGTTTCTAAAAATTAAAATGTAAATCTAAATTTTCGATGAATGGAAAGTGTAATTTTATAGTCACTTCTCGAAAAATAGTTTGCAGAATGGCGGACGATTTTTTGGTTCGGAACTAATCGGGCGGAGTCGGGAAGTTTCGTTCGTGAACCGAGTGTGCACGAAGAAACACGAACTCGCAGTTGTAGAAATATTCCTTGTATTTGAAAAAAGAAAATTTCTCATTTGAGTAAAGAAAACTAATAAGTCTTTTAATTTAACTCCTCACTAATAATACTAATAAAAAATAGGGAAAAAGAAAAATAAACAAGAGTTTAGTTTATGTTTAGTATTTGTTATTATCAAAATTTTTGTTTGTTGCACTTTTTCCCCAAATTCTAAAATACTTTTACAAAATCTATTACAAATTTTCTTTCAGTGTAGAACACAATAAAAATATGAAAAAGTAAAAATAAAACAAAAAAATGTAAATAGCGAAAAATAAGGAAAAATAAAAATATGATGAAATGAAAATTAACAATCGAAAGAAACCTGAAGAAATAGAAGTAGGGAGCCAGGAAATAGGAGAAAATAAAAATATAAAGAAATTGAAATACGAAAAATAAAAAAAAAGAATGAAATAGAAAAATGAAAAATAATAAAATAAAAATAGAGTGAAATTAAAAATTAAAAATATGAGGAAATAAGAAAAAAAGACAGTAGCATTAAGACTTATAAAGTGGGAAAAAATAAAAAAATTAGAGAAAAATAGGGAAAAAATAAAACAGAAGAAAGTAGGAAAAAAAATGATGAAATGAAAAATTTTAAATAGGCAATAGGAGAAAATAAAAAAAAGAAAGAAAATCAAAAATTAAGTAAATAATGAAAAATAGTAAAAATTAAAAATTGAAAGAAATAAATAGCAGGGAAAAATTTGAAAAAATTATATTAAATATAGAAATAAAAATTTTAAATAGAAAAATTTAGAAGAAGAAAAAGAGGAAGAAAGAAAGTAGAAAGATATAAAGAAGAGGAGAAAAATAAAAAATAATGTGATATAAGAAGAGGTGGAAATAAAATATATAAAAATTTTGAAAATAGGAAAAAATAAGATGTGAAAAATACAAAAAATTAAAAAAGTTGAAGCAAAGAAAAAAAAACGGAAAAAATAACAAATAAAAAGAAATGAGAAATAAGAACAGTGGAATAAATAAATTAGAAGAAATAAAAAACAGAGAAAAATAGAAAGTAGGAAAACAATAATACTGAGAAGGAAATTTTTTTAATTCAAAAATAAGTACAGTCAACCAACAAAATATATTTGAATTAAACATATTTTATCATTGGATTAAACAATTTTTGACAACAGCAATTTTTATTCAATCAAATTTATTATGTATTGAATCAAAATTATTATGTTTAATTCAAAGATAATTTTTGCTTGACTGCATAACAATGATAATTATGTTTAATTCAAATATATTCTTTTCTCAGTGAAGTCGGAAGAAATTAAAATTTTCAGGATATAAGAAGTAGAAAATATATAATAAATAATTAAAAAGTGAGAATAAAAAACACCAAGAAACAAAAATATAGGAAAAAATTTGAAAATGCATAAATAGAATGAAATAAAAAACAAAAAGTTTGAATAAATAAATAGAGAGTGCTAAACAGTAGAAAAAACGAGAAAAATTAAAAATAGGAAGAAATAAAAAACGGGAATAAGAAAATAAAAATAAACTCGGTTACTGTATAGAGAATATGTTTGAATTAATGAAGGCATTGTGAACGACTTCAATTCGGTGGTGCTTCGAGGGACATATGAAGCATTTAATAAGCGTTCGTGCAGCAAATTTCTTTTATTGCCAATTTCCTTTGACGCAATGCATCTCTTGACAATGAGAGTCTAGTGGTACCTCAACGGACTTTTTAAGCTTCTCATCCAAGGTGTACCTGTCAATTTTGCAAAAGTAACTCTCGCCTTAAATGGCATCAGAATAGTTACCTTGTTTATATATATATATATATATATATATATATATACACTTAACCAACTGGAAGAGAGATCCTTAGATTCGAACCTTACATATAGTAAATCACGACTTAACGTTTAACACTTGATGCTCAAGAATGGTCCGGTGACACGCCTCGTCCATAAACGACGACCCACGAATGGTCCACGCCTCACAGAATTCAATTTCCACTGACCATATTGACACAAAGAACGCAATTGATTCTCTCCTTGTTTTTATTTTTCAATTGACCAACAGAACTTGTTAATGGCACTTTTTTATATTTCACCAGTCAATTTCGTTTGTCTGGCGCAGTCAATTTTTCAATGATATTGAAAAAATATCAATGGTATTGAAAAAAATAAAAAATACACAATTTTATTCTTTGCAAAGAATGGAAGATAACTTTAATTTTTTTTATATAAGAGTTTCTTAAAATAATGGAGGAAGAGAAAGAGGAAATGAAACGATTAGTGCCTCGGGTGTATTTCGCTTTTGGGTATTGATGTAGAATTATGTTGGAAGCGAGAGGAAGATGTAAACAGACGCCTCCAGTCGCTTTAAAAAAAAAAATTGAAGATATTTTAAGAATCAAAATCTCCTTTCATCTATCAACGAGAGAAATGCAAAACGAGATTTGTTTTAAGTATTGAAGTAAAAGTGTTTTTGCGTTTTTTTTTTACTGTCTTATTTGATTTTAATGGCTCTAGTAAAATGTTTCACGAAATTGTTTCATTGACAGCCAGCATGGAAGATATTAACTTTTGACTGCCACCTTTGGAATTTTCATTAAACTCGAAGGGATTCTTTAAACGTCCAGTATTTTCGAATCCTTTATGCAAAAGTTGACTGAACTAAAATTTTTCAAGAGACATTAAAATAAGTGTGAGAAAAATTTTAACTTTCATGCAAAAGTCAATTTTTTATTCATAAAGTCGACTGACACCTTCGGGATCTCTAATTTCGAAGCTCAAGATTCATGAATCTTGAAATTCTTTAACACTCCACTGTTTTTCAAAATTAGTGATCACTTAAAGCATTACGTCAAGTTTCAGGAGCTAAATATTCCGTAGTTGGCAGTCAGGTTAATTTTAACTTTTCAAATTTTTTCGGCCCCGTATGAAAAATTGAGGGGAAGCGATTCGGAAATAAATTTTGTAAAAAGCAGAAAAAATGAAAAAATGATTGATTATAGAGTGTATATAAAGTCATGAAATCAATATGTAGATTTGCTATCTAACTTTTTTTTCAATTCCAAAGTCTTTTGACATCAGCTACAGATGTATTGGCTAAAATAGTGGTAGTAAGTTATTGCATGTCAGTGTAATTGGTCAGAGTATGGTGAACGAACGATTATAATCCCCACCCCCCTCCTCCACATGTGGCCAAGTGGGCTTTTTCTCCCCTACACTGTTCAACTCACGAGAAGAACCCTAAAAATATTTTGATCTCTTTAAAAGTATTGTATTAAGCAAACCTACAGTTTTAATATATAGTCTCTCAATTTATTTCCCGTATTATCGATTCGAAATGTGTAATTTAAAAATAATATATAAATATTTCGCGTTCTTTATAGTTTCAATTTCCCTTCGATATATTTCCATTGTGGGAAGAAAAAGAAATGTTTCTAATATTGAAAACAATTTGAATATTTTGCATTTTTCCATAGATTTAATATTTAATATTTAATTTATTTTATTTATTTTATATTTAAATATTTTATTTATTTTATTTTTAAATATTTTATTTATTTTATATTCAAGATCTGATTGTAAATAATATTATAAAAGCTGTTATAAAATTACGAATATCATGTAATTAAAAATGAAACTGATATTCTCCACCTGAGAACGCCAAGGTCGCCGCTAGATGGCTGCTGAGTTGATAAAATCAGCTTCCACGCTATCTAGTGACGATCTTGGCGTTCTCAAGTCGAGAAACAAAATACTTTTTTTTTTAATGTCTTAAGACAAAAAATATATTTTGAGAGTAATTAATTTTTTTTACTACTTTCTTTTACAATTAACTGCTGTTTGGATACTTGTTTTAAATTTGTGTTTAAATAATTGTATTCTTGTAGAAGTTTTCAATGAGAATTATTTTTTTTAGAAATAATTGAATTTAAAAAAGATTTTATTATTAAAATTGATTATAAATTCAAATTTCTGTGGAATGATAAATAAGTATTTCAATATTTATGTATTAAAAAATTATTTTCAAGTAGCAGGGAAAATAATTGAATTCAATAACTTTGGAAAAATTAGTCTTTTGAAAAATATTAATTAAAAGTTTTCGAATGTACTTCAATTTTTGTTAACATTAAAAATATTTATTTTAATTTTCAATTCAAGTAATTCAATTAAAAAAATTAAAATAAATTTTATGGCTGAAAGAAGTTTATTTTTTTTTATTTTTAAATATAATCGAATTTTCGAAGAATATTAACTTAAAGATTGAAAAATAATGAAATTGCACAGAAACTTAGAATTGAAGTTAAACAAGTTTAGCGATTTTTCTGAATCAAGTAAATCGATATTTTTAGTCGTCAAATTTAGCTAATATTTTAACTACTTATCTCAGTTTTAAAGGGAGATACCACCCTCAACTTTTACCTCTTTAAATTTTAATTATAAGAGAAGATTTTTTTTCTTACACCATTTTTAAATTAAATTTTTTTATCATTTTTCTTCTTCTTATGTTTTTTTTCGATTAAAAATGGTGCAAAAAATAAAACCTTTTTTGATAATTAAAACTTAAGATTGCCAAAGATAGTTTGCCTCTCCTTAATGCTTCTTTTTGCCACATTTCAAAAATTAATTCTCAAGTCTGGGATTTCAAAAAGAAAGTTAATGTGTCGCCTATTTTCATAGTTTTAATTTTGCTCAAAATATTTCAAGAAATGGTTGAATTAAAAACTAAGTGAATATTGATCTAAATTAAAAAAAATTAAAATATAAAAAAATTAAAATTTAAAAATAGTTCTAATCAAAATTAAAATTAATTATTCAAAATTTATGTTATTTAACAAAAATTATTCCTCTGCAAAGTCAGTAATGAGATTTTCCTTCTCTCTTCTTCTTTTTTAACATTTTATATATTTTTGTCCACTCTTTAGTGGAAAGAGTAGGAGCGGGGGGTATGGGGGTGGTTGGGTAGAGATGGAGAAAGCCTGGGGGGCTTGAAAATGAACGCTTAAAAATTGTAATAGCAAGTTGAAAGTCTCATGCAGAGCACAACGCTTTTCAGTACCTCGCCTCTTTATTTTCCCATTATTCAAATATAAATGTAAATGTTGATACAAACGGATAGGTAAATGGAAAGAGAGAATTCAATTGTTCGGCACGGGCGGTACGTAGTGAAAAAAAGAAGAAAAGTACAGTAGGTTGGGGGTGAAGGGGGTGGAGAAAGGTCGTCGAGGATTGAGAGAGAGAGGAATGGTAGGAAATTAGTTTATAAGGAAGCGACGCGGGGAAAAAAAAGAAGCGACGACACGATCCTCTTGAACAAGCCTCGAAGCGGTACAGTACCCTTCAAGAATCTTCTGTCACCGAATCTAATCAACTTGAAAAGCAATTTGATAAAAAAAAGAAGGGACGATGGTGGAGAGTACACTTTTTGAAAGAATATGCACTTCATGAATTGTTTTCGATTTTACCATTATGTTTTGGAGGTACCTCCAAAAATCGCAGCTTTTTTACAGTTTGAGACCGACTTGGGAAGCACATGATGTGAAATATAAGACTCAAAAAATCAAGTAGGTCATGAGGTTAAACACACCAAATTTTGAGAAAAGTAATTAAAGTAACAAACGTATAAACGCTAACCAAAGATCCAAAACATAAAATTAGCTGATGAAGTTAATCATTCGGACTCCAAAGATCCTGAACATAAAATTTACTGATGAAGTTAATTATTAGGACTCCTAAGATCCAACACATAAAATTGGCTGATGAAGTTAATCATTAGGACTCCTAAGATCCAAAACATAAAATTGGCTGATGAAGTTAATCATTAGGACTCCTAAGATCCAAAACATAAAAATGGCTGATGAAATTAATCATTAAGACTCCAGAGATCCAAAACATAAAATTGGCTGATGAAATTAATCATTAGGACTCCAAAGATCCAGAACATAAAATTGACTGATGAAGTTAATCATTAGGACTCCTAAGATTCAAAACATAAAATTGGCTGATGAAGTTAATCATTAGGACTCCAAAGATCCAGAACATAAAATTGGCTGATGAATTTAATCATTAAGACTCAACTGGAGTCTGTAGAAACTCAGCAACAATTTTTTCCCTATAATTGCAATTATTCACGATAATTTAAAGTAAATGCAAAAATAACCTATTGTTATCATTGAGGATCTGTTTTGAATGCACAATATCGAAATGGTATTTTTGGAGAGAGAGAGAGAGAGCATTGACTGATAAAAGTAGATTGTCAGTTGGGTTGGGATGTACATTCCGAAACGCGAGTTATATACAATCATAGAAAAGGGGGTTGAGGGTTTTGGTAATATTATCCGATATGTGTGTTCTCATGTTTCCCCCAACATATGCATTGTTCTCGCCCTTCACCGTGTATTGTTACGAGGCCACGGGAGTTTAGGGTGTGGGTCTGCATGATGATGCAGGGTGCATATGCGCTGATAGCCCCATAATGCCATCTCTAATTCCGTACGAGCTGATTTGATTCCGGCATTAAGATAAAGCAACCATCTCTCTCCTGTTTATACTCTTTTGCGAATGACCTCTTTGTTTATCAAACTCCCCTCCTCTCTCTCTCTCTCTCTCTCATTCCGTGTGTTTCGAATCGAAAACGATTCCTGCAGTCCTATTACCCTTGATAACGTTCTCTCATTATTTGCTCTGCACTTATATCTGTTATGATGAATTGTTGAATAACGTGCAAAAATTGATACACAGTCTCTACTGATTGTTAGTAAAATGAAGTTGGTCTGAGCAAAATGGGGGTGCATTTTTGATAGCATGTATCAAATGCTGTGCTGTGTGTACAGTTTGTATAAATACAAGCAGGTTGGTTTTAGGCCAGTTTACATAAAGCTGAAAATTAGTTGCGGTACTATTTGATGCCTGTGGTTACTTTCCTTGCACCTTCGGTATTGTTTCTCTAGTATCATTCGGTATTGTTTCGCTAACATCATTCGGTATTGTTTCTCTAGCATCATTCGGTATTGTTTCTTTAGAATCATGGTTCATCATTCCATAATCAACCATGATGCTAGAGTTAGTTTTAATTATGATGACAATCACAGTTTCCCATATCTGAAAGTATGCTTATGGACTATTAAATAATTTAAAGATTCGAGAACTATAAAAATGCGAAATCTGACGATGAAACTAATTGACGAGGTGTGAAGGAATGGAGAGAACTTTAGGGGAAAAAAAACGTTAGATGAGACGCTGAAGATAGTGAGTCAAAACATCTTGTGAACGGTGCAAATGACGAATCGACTTCTTAATTCCTTTCGACTGGTCGCCTCGAGGGCGCGAAAATCTCCGCAATCGTATATTCGAAAAGAAATCCACTTTCCGCTCTGTTGAATACTTATATTCCTGTCACCCTTATTTCAACGTGTCTGACAATTTCGATATAGAATTAATTTTCACACACACACACGATATTTATTTTATATCGCATTTGGCGTACCGAGAGTTCTTGTCTCTTTCGCAAATGTTCCTCGAGATTATCATATGCCGCACATTGTGACAATAATAAACGGATCTTTGTATTAGTTTGGGTGCGTCACGTCGGCATGACTACGACGACCACAGAGGTATCGGAGTGTGGCTTGGCACGGGTCAACCGCAAACCGACAACGTCCACGCGCTCTTGGTTCTGTATATCAATATATATGTGTGTTATGGAACTCGATTCGCATACGCGTGCCTCCGCACCCACGTGTATTTGTATATATGATGTGTTTGTAACACATCCAAAATGTCTCGCAATGATCAAACCCTCGTAAATCATGTTCGCATCGAGGTGTGCGATCTTTGATATAAATGATCATTCTTCACTCTCAATGTCGTCTCGCAATATTCTAACGAGAGGATAATTAGCTACAAGGAATTTGATTATCTGATCTGTCCACTCAATTTTCTAACATACTTTTCCATATCCTTTTGGAACAGTTTGTTTCGAGAATGATTTGTTATCCGAAGAGCAGAGGTCGTGATGCTGCTCCATACCGCCTTGTCTGTATTTAAGACTATACGGTAATTACCATTCTTTGATATATTCACCTACTGATGAATTCACCCTTTCACTAAATGAGCATCGAGGGAAAATATTCTCCAGTTCAAGAATACTATTTTTAAAAATAGAAAAACAAACATTCTGACCTAAAGTCAGTGCATGGAGATCGAGGCTCGATCCTTAACGGGAATTACAGATCCAGATGATCAAGATACAAGTTGAGAAGACGGGAATAATCGTCAGCCATATTCAAAAGTAGATCGTCTACTCCCTTGATTCAGAGCTCCTATATACCTAAAAGGCAGGTGCGCTGCCAGCACGTAATTGCAAGCGTTTGATATTTAATTACAATTTATTCGCAACTCTCGCAGGAAACCTATTCACTGTCCGATACGATCTTCAGATCTTCTTTGAAACAAATAATTCCCTAATTATTCCTCCCGCAGCCAGACGAATGACTCTGGCTTTGAGTTATGACATCAACTTAATTACACTGTTAATTACTCCTCGCAAAAGGCAGTGCGAGGAGAGGCCTTCCATTTATTGTTCACGCAGAAACCTTTTGAATATTTTTGTCAAGTAAACCATTAATTATCGTAGATAAAATTTAGAATAGTGAATCTTTAGTTAGTTAGTTAGTTTTAAACCCAAAACAAACAGTTATTCCAGAAGAGAAAAAAAAATGCGCGAAGGAAAGTATTCCAGAAACGAACAGTTAATCTTATTTTCCAAGCAGAGAGAAATGAAATAAAAGTCATTTTGACTCTTAACCCTCTTTCTCTCGATTTTCTTTTTAGGTCGTTACGACATTAAATTCTCTTTTTCTTGCAAAAAAAAAAAAAAATCTTGCACGTGACGAGAATGAATGTACACTAATCGTAATGGCAAAATCGGAGCATAAATAAATAAGCGTCGAGCGTTGAAATCGTAATCCTCCCTCTCTCATTGCGCGAGTTGCGGCATAAAAATTAAAATTAGCTCCCGACGAGGTGCGCACCCCAGTGAATATTATGCTAACCCACAAGCAATAAAAATAACATATTGCAACCGAGAGAGGCATAAGTTTTAATCCAATATTACTAAGATAAGTCAGACTGAGCTCCGACTTCAAAAAACCTCCCTTCCACTGCTCTCCTTTTTTTTCTCTTCTTCTTCGTCTTCTTTTTTTCGATACCCCACCAAGAAAGATTTCTTTTGTGTAACGCACCCCAACTTTACATTCTGCTTATTAGAAAATATTCTTTTCCGTAAGGCCACATCGCGGAGGGTTGCGTCGTTTTATAGTAGCGAGTAAAAGCAGCCGCAGGCTGAATAAATGACGTATCGTAACTTTTTCTCCTTTTGGTCCACTTGCTTCTTGTGTCTGTGAAGCAAAAACTAGCGTTGTGCGCTGAAAATTGGTGTCTAAAAATTTTCCAACGAGGGAAATTTTACCAAAACATTTAGGTTTTCCTTAAATTATAGATGCGTTGTGGGAGATTTTTTGCGATTATCAGAAGCTGGCATCCAAAGGTTTAGCTATAATGATGTAATAGTGGACAGTTTGGTCCTCTTATGACAATCCACATCCTCTTGATGATAATCTAATGTCATCATTTTATTGTTGGACGAAAATTGATGTATTCCAACTACAGTTTTTGTTTTATTCTTATTATTCTTGTTTGTAACTTTTGATTCGACAATCTCTAATTTTGGAGCACAAGTTTTTTTAAATCATCAGCAAATAGTTAACGAATTAATATCAAAATAATCTTTTCATCATTCATGTAGATAAAAAAAAGACGTTTAACAAGGTAGTCACCAAAAACATCTTTTAGGTTGGAAATATAATTGTTCCAGGAGGAAACGTTCAGGACTTGATTACATTAAAAGTCATGATGAAGTCACTTCGTCACACAAAACTTCATTTAAATTTAATGACAAGTTCTGTAAACAAATGTACCTAATGGGTTCTACTATTCACTATTTGTTGATATTGTTATGGATGACCTTGAAACCTTTGGTATAGGAAAAGTCCCCTTAAAACCAATTTTTTTTTATAGATATTGTTGATGACTCAATCACGTGCATATCAACGAACAAAATTAGAGGAATGATGGAGTCTCTTAATAGTTCTGGCGAAAGACTACAATTAATGTTCGAATCTCCGAAGTATTAACTTTTAATGTGACGAAGTCGTATTAAAAACTATACTAGTCTTTTGCCAGAACTATTTAGAGACTCAATTATTCCTCTAATTTTGTTCGTTGATATGCACGTGATTGAGTCATTAACAATATCTATAAAAGAAAATTGGTTTTAAGGGGACTTTATCTATACCAATGGTTTCAAGGTCATCCGTGACAATAACAACAAATAATGAATAGTAGAACCCATTGGGGTACCGTACATTTGTTTACAGAACTCGTCATTAAATTTAAAGAAAGTGTTGTGTGACGAAGTGACTTCATCATGATGTTACTTTCTTTTCATTATTGGAATTACAATTAATAATTATTTGATTTTGCGTTTGGGCAAAGCAGTTCCTTTAAATTGTAATTTTGCTTTACAAGAGGTTTCAAGGTCATCCGTGACAATGTCAACAAATATTGAATAGTACAACCCATTGGGGTACCGTACATTTGTTTACAGAACTCGTCATTAAATTTAAAGAAAGTGTTGTATGACGAAGTGACTTCATCATGATGTTACTTACTTTCTTTCTATTATTGTAATTTCAATTCTTAATGATTTGATTTTGCGTTTGGGCAAAACAGTTTCTTTAAATTGTAACTTTGCTTTACAAGAGGTTTCAAGGTCATCAATAAAAGTCTTCAAATAGTCCAAAAACTGATGAACCCATTGGGGTACCGTATTTGCCTAGTCATTAAATTCGAATCAAACTGTTCTCGTTATGAATTTTTCATCTCTTAGAAATTTCGCTATAAAACTAATTACCATATCTTGTGTTTAGATTAGAAAATACAAGTGAAAATTTCTCATCAAGCTCATGAAAGTAACCGCACAACCCTGTCTTAAGGTATGTCTCCGAGCAGGTGCAGATGAGGAGAAAAATAAGCGAGCAATTACGGAGTGTTGGGAATAACATTGGCTTGTGGGGTTGTCTACCATTAATCAAATTTACAAAGCTACACGCAGTTCGCGAGACAAAAGACGAGGAGAAAGACTATAAGAGCGCAGAGCAAAAAAAAAAAAAAGAGAGAGAGAGAGAGAGAGAAACAGGACTCAAGGAAAGAAGAGCGAAACTTCGACTTTCGTTCTAATGAGTTATCGCGGCTTTGCTTTTTCTTTTTTTTTCTTTCTTTTTATCTTAAAGTCCATACTGAATAGAAAATCTTTTTTCTGTTATGAATATTGGAAGTGAAATAAAATATTGTCGGCTCGTAAAGCGTGGAGTCTCTTCACGTCCATGGTGGTCGATTCTATGGTGGTACCAAAAAAATGGAGGGAAAGGTGGCTTACAAACACAAGGGTTTCATTTCTTTTTTTTTTGTTTGTAGCGGGAGGGCAGTGTCTCTCATTTCAATATTTTCACAATAAATCCGGTCTGGTTTTTACGACTAGTGGAATAAATAATAAAGCAAGGTCCCTGGGCTTCCTACCTGCGGTGTGCATCTCCGCGAAACTCTTTTACGAGCGCCACGAGCAATAGGTATGTCCAAGTGTCAGATCGAAATAATGAAAGAGGGAACTGAATGAGTGTGAGGGAAGGGGGAGAGGAGGGGAGAAGAACCAATGCCTATAAACTCGCGACAACTTATGGGGCTGGCCTTCAAGAGTCCTATTCCGCTTTATTAAATCGTTAAAAACGCGAATCGCAACCCAAAGACTTACCGATTATTATATTGACCATTAAAAAAAAAAAATCTTTTTTGAATTGTGACTATTTTAAAAATTCCCTTCTTATGGGAGATCTTAAATTAGAAAAATTTAACGTCATTTTGTCTGGTTTACATATTTTATCTTAAGGGCATTTTTTAACCATTATGTGACGTCACAATTAGTGTTAGCGTTCTAAAACGTCTGAATGGTTCAAATGCCCTAAAGGAGGAACATAATTATTCAAAATAATAATAAAAGTAATAGTAAAATGTTTCGAGCAAAAGCTTAAATTTTTTTAAAATTGACAATAAACATAAATCGATAATTCTTATTTTTTTCCGCTATTGTAGATTCGGCATTATAAAAACACTATATTTGGGAAATTTTTCGTTTAGTTTCAGCTTAAGATTTACGGTACCCAAAAGAAATATTTCTGTTCCAAATGATGTTTTTTTTCGTGTGTAGAAAATTAATTAATGCATTTTTATTTTATTAATTGCAGAAAAAATTTAATAATTTATTTATTTTTCTTTTATTAATTTCAGAAAGAGTTTAATGATTAATTTATGTTTATTTTATTAATTGCAGAAAGAATTTAATAATTAATTTATTTTTATTTTATTAACTGTAGAAAGAATTTCTATTTAATTTCTATTTATTTTATTAATTGCAGAAAGAATTTAAATAAGACCCGAAAAAATAAGTTTTGTACATGAATCATCTAATAAATCGTGAGGAAACTATTTTTTCAACTTGGAGAAAAAAATCCCCCTCCCCCCCCTCCCTCACATAGTTTTTAATTCGTAGAGGTGTAACATCTCCATTATCTAGATACGAAACCCTGAAAATTTCAAACTCTTCAAGTATAGTTTTTACGCACGCAATGTTTGTGAAAAAAATCCCCCCCAAAAAAATGAAAGAAAATAATAAAACTGATAGACTAATAAAAAATAATCGAAATTCTGACCATTTTATAGAGGGAGAAGTTTTTTTTTTTATGGTAATGTTCGAAAACAGAAACTACTGAAATAATTTATTGGAGTAGAAAAAAGTTTTCTCACATTTTGATTGCATTTGTTGATGAATTTTTTTTTATTTAGACGTAAATAAAATTTTTTTTTTTTATATTTTGATTGCATTTGTTTGATGAGTTATTTTTATTTTTTTATTTATTTTTTATTATTCGGTGTAAATAAACAGTCGATAACGCACACGCAATTTTCCCACGAATATGTAGAAGCGATGATGGAGACATTTCGCTTGCGCCTAATCCCAACCAATCTAGAGGATGTAGACGAGTCTTAGGATTGGTAATCCTGACAATTTGGGTTGCGAGCAGTGCGCAGGATTATCTTGCAAGATTTCTGCGATATCGTCACACTTGATTTTGTTTTGTTTTCATTGGCAATTTTTCTCTTTCTTCTTCTTTTTTTTTTTTTTTTTTTTGATGGAAAATGAAAGATTTTTTATTCTTTGGGATTTTACTTTATTCTGATTTGTTTCATTTCGTAAATTTATAATTGATTGTCATGAATTTTGATATAGGTAAAAAAATCGAATTTTGGAGAAATTATAAATTATTGCGAAAATTCAATTATTTGCAAAAGGCATAAAATTTTTTGGGAGAAATTCAATTATGTTGAAAAATTGGAGAAATTTCTCGTCAAAATTTTAATTATCTTTATAAATGAAAAGAAATATTTTTACCCCAAGTAAAATTATTTGGAAAAATTTTAATAATATTCTACATAAACATTTAATTATTTTCATTATTAATCGAAATTTCACAGAACTTCAGTTATTTGTAATTTTTTTTTTAATTAAAGGTCTTCGCAATAATTCAATTATTTTCTTAAATAATAAAATAATAGTCGAGAACTTCGATGTTGGACATTAATTATTTTTATAAATAACAAAATTGTTCTTGTCAATTTAATTTTTCAGTAGAATTTTATTAAAATTTCTCAATACGATTCAATTATTTTTTAAAAATTTCATAAAATACTCCGATAAATTTTAATTATTTACAAAAATTTTAATATAATTCAGCGCACAAATTCAATTACAAATTTTTTTTAAATACTTGTCAGAAATTCAATTACTTTAATAAATAACAAAATTCTTTGCTGGAATTCAATTATTTTCAAAAAATATATTAAAATTCTTGAAAAAAATCAATTTTTCTTAAATATCAAAATTCTTCGTTGTAATTCATTTATTTTCAAAAATTTTTAAAAATCCAACGCTAAAATTTAATTATATTCATTAAATATACTACATTTCGCAGAAATTCAATTAATTTTTCAAATTTTTTTATAAATTTCTTCTTAAAAATTCAATTATTTTTTAACTACTAAATTAAAAGTCAGGGATTTAATTATTTCTATAAATAACAAAATTTTTCCTCAGAATTTAATTATTTCAATAAAATTTTAATCAAATTTCTTGAAAAGATTCAGTTATTTAAAAAAATTGTTAATAAAATTCTCAGATAAAAATCAATTATTTTCAAAAATTTAAAGAAAATGCTTTATAATAAATTTAGTTAGTTTCTAGACAATTTTTTATTAAATTTGACTCAAAAATCGAATTATTTTCAAAAATTTAATTTACCTTCTTTTAAAGAATTCAATTATTTTCAAAAGTTTTATTAAAATTCTTATAAAGAATTCAATTATTTTTCAAAATATTTATCATATTCTTGACTAGAAAAAAGTTTTCTTTAATCTTTATAATAAATAACAAAAATTATTTGCAAAAAATTCATAATTTTTAGTAAAATTTTTCCCAAAACTCAATTATTTAAAAAATTTAAATAGAATTTGAATACAAATTTCAAGAAAAATGGTTCAATTATTTTTCAAAATTCTAATGAAATTCTTCGAATTAATTCAATCACTTTTTAGAAGACATTAATTAAAAAATTTATAGAAAAAATTTAATTAGTTTCAATTGTCACAAAATTTCTTTAGTAAATTGCATTATTTTCAAGACTTTCAATATAATTCAATGCAAAAATTCAATTATTATCAAGGGGACTTTAATAGGATTCTTCGCAAAAATGCAATTATTTTTTAAAAATTTTAATAAACTTTGTCGCAAGTTTCTAATAAAAATTTTGGAAAACTTGAATTTTTCATACTTTTTAACTAACAAATTATGTAGAATTAATTGTTTGAAAAATGTGTAATTAAATTTTTCTTTTGAAATTATTTGATGTTTTAATTTTCTACTAAAAATTTAATTGAAAAATTCCCTAATTGCCGAAATTTCATAAAATTAAATTTTAAGCAAATGACTTTGAATATTCTCAAGGAACTTTTTCATAAATTATTAAAAATAATTTTAAAAATACCATAAATAGTAAATTTTAAATTATTTAGAACATTATTATTATTATGATTATTATTATTATTATTATTATTATTATTATTATTAGAAATAATAAATAGCATAAATAATAAATTATTTAGAACATTATTATTAATATTAAAAATAATAAATTTTAAATAATTGAAAAAATAGCAGGGGTCCAACCTTGACCAAGGTTGGCCCCCTACGTTGGGCTTAACAATTCACTTTATTGTATTGATCCTTGATAATGAAAACTTCAATAAATTTCGAAAATAGTTAAATTATCCTCCTTTAGTTACTATTTTCCTTTTCTCTCTCTCTCTCTCTCTTTCTATCTATTTTTCCCTCTCCTTCTGTCCTGGCTGTCAGAGTGTCTCCGACCGTTCGCATATACCGCCCTCTCGTAAAGCTCCGTCACGTGCAATTCCCGTCATAACAACGACTTCAATTTTCGTCAAAAGTCTCTCACCGTTATCGTTTCTCAGCGTTGCGCCCGCCCTTCTTTCTTTTTTCCGCCAACGATTTTTTGGTTGAAGGTCCTCTCTTTCGATTTCCCGCATTATAAACTTGATTGTTGCCTTCTCTCTCTTTCTCTATATATATGTATATACACACAACCAATAAGGCCTCTCATGCAACTCTCGGAAAAGATATTTTCCAAATTATAAATTTTTACGATAATACAATTCCTGTATATCTATACACACACAGTCTGGAGCTTTATGTTTTATATGCCAGTGTCAGCCACCCCATTTGAAAACACCAGTCAGATTGGATTTGTCCCGATTTCATCCGCCATTTATTGGAATGCCTGGACACTTTCGCATTGAGTTGAAAATATTTTATCATTCTTCCCAAGGGGGAATTATTGTTTTTCTAATTATGTCGTAAATTATAACTGATTTTTACTCCCAAATTTTTATATTTTTTTTTATTTTTTTAATTTTTTTTAAGGCTATCAAAATTGAGACCAGAAAAGAAGGTAAAAAGTTACTTCGCAACACTTTTAGTTCGTATTTTGTCAAGGAAAAAGAAATGATGTCCAGTTGTGAGACACTTTAAATATTTCTTTAACAAACAATTTTAATTATCTTATGTTTTTCTTTATAAATAAAATTTTTACCTAAAAAGCATAATTAAATTTTTAATTATCAATTAAAAATTACATTTTTTGGATAAATTCATATTTAAAGTTTTAAAAATTTACCTATTAAGTAAATATTTCCTTATTGTTCATATTTTCCAAAGATATTGTTTACATTGAAACAATTTCAATGTTTAGTTAAAGTCTTTGCAAACATTTATTTCTCTTAAAAGTAATTCCGAAAGTGATTTAATCTCAAAAATTTTATTTCTTCTAAGATTGTTTGTAAAATTTATTTTAAAAATTTAATTATTTTCCAAATGTCTAAGAAAATTGTCGCAAAATATTAAATTATTTTCTACAAAAATTAACTATTGACAATTTGTTTATTGAAAATTTTATTATATAAATTTTTTAATAAAATGTCACTGTTGGATTTAGTAAAATTTTTTCCAATTTTTAAAAAAATTTTCAAAAAGATCCATTTATTTTCTAAACTTGTAATAAATTCTTGAAAAAAATTCAAATACTTTTAAAAATAGTAAAATTCTTTGCAAGAATTCAATTATTTCTATAAATAATCAAATTTTTCACAGGAATTAAATTATGTTCAAAACATTTTTAATAAACTTCAACGATAAAGTATGTAATTATAATTTTTAACATAAGCCATTATTTTAAAAACTTGAAAGAAATTTATCATAAAGTTCAATTACTTTCAAAATTTTCAATCAAAATTATTAAAGAAAATAGATTATTAAAATAAAATCAAAGAAA
This sequence comes from Leptopilina myrica (nomen nudum), assembly GCA_032872475.1. Lineage (NCBI taxonomy): Eukaryota > Metazoa > Arthropoda > Insecta > Hymenoptera > Figitidae > Leptopilina > Leptopilina myrica (nomen nudum). The sequence continues at coordinate 36,657,148 of CM065461.1, forward strand.
TTCTTCAAAAGAATTCAATCAGGATTTTGAAAATTTTTAATAAAATTCTTCGCTAGAATTGAATTATTTTCAATTATTATTCAATTATTATTATTATTATTTTAAACTACATTGTAGTAAATTTTCTCGAAAGAAGACAATTATTTTTTAAATTATTAATTAAATTCAATTAATTTCAAAAATTCGGATAAAATTCTTCGGAAAAATTGAATTATTTTTTTTTAATAGAAAAATTCAACGCAAAAATTCAATTATTTTTAATGGTATGTTAATAAAATTTCTCAACAGAATACATTTATTTTTAAAAATACTTCATAAAAGTTTTCGATTGAATGCAATTGTTTTGAAATTTGTTTCAAAATTCTTTAAAACAATTTAATTTTTTTATAAATTTTAATATTCTTCTAAAGAATTTGGATGATTTTTATAACATTTCATTAAAAAAAAAAATTATTAAAAAGTTGGAAAAGAAACAAGCAAACAATAACTAACTTAATACTGCGAACAGATTACCGGAATAAGTACTTTATTATTATTATTATTATTATTAAGTAATTCATTATTATTATTATTATTATTAATTTTAAAATTTGTTAATCAGCGAAAGTAAAAAATTAGTTACAAAAAAGTCAGAAAATTCTGAACATGAAATTTTGCAGCCCTACGAGTATTATTTTTATACTGAAAGAAAATGTGTATTTAATTTTGTAAAAGTATTTTGCAATTTGGGAAAAAAGTGCAACAAACCGAAATTTTGATGTAAAAAAACTAAACTTTAAAAAAATTTATGTGAAATTTAGTAAAGTTATAGTAAAGTGGAATTAAAATTCTTGATATTTGATATAATTATACTCGATTCCAAAATTTTTTTGTAAATAAAATTGTTTACATTGTGGCCTTGGGTCTAAAAAAATTGATTGATTTTACAATAATATTAAGGTCCTAAAAACATTCTAAGTTAAATTTTTTTTTTAAGTTTAGTATTTTTTATATCCAAATTTCGGTTTGTTGCACGTTTTCCCTAAATTGCAAAATACTTTCACAAAATTTTATATATTTTTTTTTCAGTGAATTATTAAATTTAGTATTAGAAAAACGAACTACTTAAAAATAAATAAGTATTTAAATAATAGTTTAAAAATTGATTGAAATAAAAAAATCGAATATAAATAAAATAAATCGGATTCTTTGGAATTAAAAAAAAAAATCACGATTTTTATCAACCGCGGAAAAAGCATAACAATTACCCTCTTAATATTGGCTTTAAAACAAAAATCAACTGTCTCACAATTCTATGTTCGTTATTTCTTTTTGCTTTGAAGAAAATTTTTCCCAAATTTCAACGCAATTGTTTGTTAAAAGTTTTTTTGAAAAAAAAATTTCATTCCTTGTTGAAATAAAAAAAAAAGATAGAGATATAGAGAGAGAGAGATTGAGCGCGAAAATCTCCGAGTATTAGAGCGATCATAAATTGTCAATTTCGAAGTCAATTTGCCCAGGCTTACCAATCGGCTGCTGGTTAATTTCAAGGTGAATTGTGTCCAATATGGGTATATTATTAATGGCCCAGCGAGGGTATATGTATATATATATAGGGAATAGGGGGTGCGCGCAACTTGGACGGAGGGTTGCAACCCCGTTTTCGCGCGTTGCTCAAATCTATATATCGCTCTGGGCAGCGTCGACGAACCGACCAGCCGTTCAACGTTTGTATTTGGTATTCGCTGTGCACGGTTACTACTCGATACTCGGGATTAAACGCTTCACATGCAACGAAAAGTACACTTTCCCTATTTACATTTTATTAATTTGCATAATTACAATATTTTTTTTTTCATCTATTTCGCTCTTTACAAATTTACCCGCGCGCTATAATCAATATTTTATCAGTTGATTTTTCATTGTCAGTTGTATATTTATTATTTAGACGTGTATTTATGCTTCTTCATTCTTTTATGTTTTCTGTGTTTTTTTATCCGTAGTCAGATCATGTTTTATTGGATTTTACTCTAACTGAAAAAAAAGAAAAGAAAATAATACTCCTTTATTCTATTTTCTCTGCTTGTGAGAGACTTTTCATGCCATCTAGGCGGTAATTTGATGAACGACTTTGGCCCAAAATTCAAAAGATAAATTTTCAATTAACAGTGTATTAGTATTTTATTAATTTCGTTTGTGAGAGAATTTTCACTACAGGCGGAAATTTAATGAACTAATCGCATTGGCGCGAAATTCAAAAAAGAGAAAAATTTAATACTATTTTATAATAGTAAAAATATTAATAATTTAATAATATTAGGGGGGGAGAGTTGAAATTTTCAGAAAAAAAACCTTTACGTATTTTTTGAATGTCCTTCTTTGTAGAAAGAGTGTTTTTTTTTGGTTTGAAAGATGATGAGTGATTGATGGAAAAAAAATCTAAGAGAAGTTCTTCAAGTAACCGAAAAGTTGATGACGTAATATTTTACCATATACCCTAGATATGTATTTCTTTCTTTCTTTTTTATTCATTTTTTGCACGCGATTCAATATTTTGGCTCGCGTGACACAACTGCGCACTTGATCGTCATCGCCCTCTTGAGTCAAAATTCTCTCTTTCTTTATTCGTTTTCTTAAATGAGTTGAAGAGGTCTTTCAAAAATACGGTATAAATATTTACTTTGAATTAAATTTACGATCATTATTGCTTCATGTTAATTATAGAATCGCTTCAAATTAAATTCAAATCAGAAATATTTTTTCTTCCTTTTTCATTTAGTGACGAAAAAATCAAATATTTAAATTTTTTTATTTTAGTGGCACACAAGGATTCTTTTTCCTTTTTTTTTGAAAATTTTAACTACTTTAAAGCTGCGAATAGTCGAAACAAAAAAAAAATTCTTTAAAATTTTGATAAAATTTTTCTTGTAAAGAATTTAAACAAATTTTCTACAATTCTTTGAAGCCATTCATTATATTCAACAGTTTTTAAAAACTCTTTCACAAAAATCCAATTTCTTTTAATACTATTTTTAATATTTTAATAAATTTTTTTGAAAAATCCAATTTCAGTTTCATTTTTCCAAATCATTGAATTTTTCTGTTAAATTTTTGATAAAATGGTTCTGTGAAAATTAATTATTTTTAATACAATTGAAAATAAATTCCTCGAGACATATAATTATTTCCTAAAATTTTGATAAAATCCTTCGCAAGAATTTAATTATTTAATTTATTTTTACAAAAAATACAATATTTTTCACAACAATTCCATAATTTGGAAAAATTTAATTTAATTCCTTTGCAAGAATTTAATTATTTTCGTAAATAATAAAATTCTTTACAATATTTCGATTATTATTTATCTGATTAATAATTATATTATTAATACAATTTTAAAAGAATTCGTCGAAAAATGTACTTATTTTTAAAAGTTTGGTTAAAATTCTTCAACGTAAATGAATTATTATTGAAAATTTGGACAAAATTCTTTATTTCGTAATGGTTAACATAAATTTATTATTACGAAAAATTTGAAGAAAAAAAATTTGAACTTTTTTTAATTCGTCATGGTTAATTGAAATGAATTTTATATTTAAAAATTTTATTCGTAAATTGATTTCATTAAATTTTAATTTTTTAATTTTACAAAGTTGATGAACTTTATAATTACTGCTGTATTTTAAGGAAATATGTAAAATATAGATAACCTTATACAAAATTTACAGCAAACTGATGCATTCCATATTTTTTTACTAATGATAGAAATTAATTACAATTCCCTATCATCAAAATGCATGAAGAAAGATTTTTTTTTTTTAAATAAAAAACCTAAAGATGATTAATCGTGACTATTAATAAAATAAAGTTTGTATTAATTTTCTGCATTTGAGGTATATTTATACGAACACAGATTGGTGTCCGATTATAATGTTCCGCATGATGCAAATATAATTACAGTATAATTGACAGTGTAGGCGCTTTTTTGATTGATTGACTAATTAAAAATTATGTTTTCTCATGAGTCTTTTAGTCTGAAAATCGTTTTAATTTTTTTTTTGTTTGATAGAGGAGGATTCAAAAATAAAAAAAAAAAACTTTCGGGGCAAAAGATCCTCGATCCTATATGCGTATATATGTATACATAAATCAGTTTGGCATCGAGCGCGCGGCCGTTCTCTTGGAACGCGTGTAGATCCTCGATCTGATATCAAGCTCTAAGTAGATGAGCACTGTGTGTGATTTATAGCGAGTAAGTTAATTGTCTTAATTACGCGGTTGCTTCCGTGGAAAGCACGGTTATGCGTACACACTCATGGCATTTTGCTTCTTTTATCATTGAAACTACAATTCCCATTTTTTTTCCATTTCTGACGATGTGAAAATGTGCGAGGAAGAAAAAAATACTTTACAAGATTAAAATTCACCAAAATGGAGAAAAATGTAGTGGAGCAATGAATATGGCTTTCAATATTGGAAGAGAATAATTTGAAGATAAAGGAATACATTAAAAAAAAAAAGAAAAAAAAATTTGGACCCTATTAAAGATGAAAAATAAGGGATGAGGTAAAATTACAGACTTTGGTATTAATTTAAATACGCAGAATACTTTTAATTTTTTAAATATTCTTCAAATATATTTAAATAATTTTTAAACATTTAAATGCTGTTTAAATATTTCTGACGCAATCTGAAGAAAGGGACCTTAGAAGCAAATCAGTTTGAGGTTATGTTAGTGTTACCTTTTTGTTGATTAAAAGTTTCTTTTTACTTTTTGCAAATTAAAATCAGTATTTATTCAATATTTCATTTATAAAGAAAACTTAGACATTAATGATTTATATTGTCAGTCGAATCTCTTTTTTTATTTTTATTTCGAAAATTGCAAACATAACCTATAATTTTTTGCTTCTAAGGTCCCTTTCTTCAGATCGCGTCACATTTAAATACTTTTTCAATATACTTAAATACTTTTTGAATATGCTAAAATACTTTTTAAGTACTTAAATACTTTTTAAATACTTAAATACCTTTTAAATATACTTAAATACTTTTTGAATATACTTAAACACTTTTTTTTTGGAAACTATTTTCTTGTCGAAAGAAAAGGAAAATTGATTGTGCGTCTTCGAAAAATTTGAAAAAAGGAAAAAAAAAGTTGTGATTCCTGTTTATGCACCAGTTGCGTGTGTGGGACTATGAAGTTCATCCAACAGGTGCTGGTTCGATCAGATCATAACCCGCCCTAATGAACGTTGCACATTCGAAGAGACCACCAATTTTGCGCCTTTGACTCGTTCAAAAAGATGGTGAAAAAAGTGAGCAAAGAGACGAGTAATGCCAGAATTATACATCATTTCTGTGCAATTAGCGCTCTAATAAATGATGAATCGAATTTTGTTTCACTCTTATCTCTCATCATGATCTTAAACATTCGTACAAGCTGAATACAAAATAAGTGCCGTGTCTTTATCATTCCAATATTTCATTTAATTTTCAACTTCATTTCATTTCATTCATCATTATTTTCTTTTTTTTTTTGTTCTGTTTGTTTGCGGTTAGACAGTAATTTTTAATTTTACGAATTTTTCGAAAGAAAGATGATTTTATTTTAACCCTTTAAAGCCTGAATGCTTTAAAAGTATAAAAAAAATTCACCAAACAGTGTATTTGTGAGTAAATGGGATCGTTGAATACGAAGTTGATGGCAATTTTGACTAATTTTCAGGATTCAAAATGGCGGATCTAATATGGCGGATAATTTTTTTTTAAATTGTTCGAATGACATGGGATTTAAATTTTTGAATAATATTTCGTGATGAAAATTTAATATTCGATTATTTCTTTAAATAGTAAAATCTTTGCGAAATTCAATTATTTTCACCAACAATTTCATGAAAGAATTTAATTATTTTCTAAAAGTGTAATAAATCGATTATTTTTATAAATAGTAAAATTCTTCGCAAGAATTGAATTATTTTTTTTTTAATATAAGTGTTCTTCTCAGGAATTCAATTATTTTTTATAAAATTTAAAATAAATTCTTGAAAAAATGTAATTATTTTCTAAGATTTTAATAAATACTGCGAAACAATGAAATTATTTCTTTAAATAGTAAAATCTTTGCAAAAATTTAATTAATTTTTAATCAAAAATTTTAAGAAAGAATAAAATTATTTTCTTAATAAAATATAAACTTTTTCAGATGAATTTAATTATTTTCTAAGATTCTAAAATTTTAATAAATCCTTCGAAACAGTTTAATTACTTTTACAAATAGTAAAATTCATGACGAGAATTAAATTATTTTTTATAAGTTACAAAATTCATCTTAGGAATTCAATTATTTTTAATACAATTTTTAATAATTCCTAGAAAAATGACATTTTTTTATAAAATTTTAATTAATCCGATAAAAACAATTCAATTATTTTTTTAAGTAGTAAAATCTTTTTAAAAATTCAGTTAGTTATAATTGAAATTCACGTAATAATTCAATAATTTTTCTCAAATTGTAATAAATCTCGTTCGAACAACTTAAAATAAATCGTTCATAAAATTCAATTTGTTTAAAAATTTTCAATTAAGGTTATTAAAGAAACTACATTGTTTTTAAAAAATTCAAAGAAATTCTTTAAAAAAAATTTATTTAGGATTTTTAAAGTTTTTAATCAAATTTTTCGCTAGAAATCATAATTATTTTCACAAACAATAAAATTCTTCCAAGTAATTCAATTTTTTTAAAAATTTTTTGATAAAATTCTTTGCAAAAATTCAATAATCTTTAATATATTAATTTTAAAATTAAAAATACCGAAAAATAGAAATGATTTTTTGCGAACAGAATACCGGAATATAACAACGATTATCAATGTAGATTGTTTATTCACTATTTTATTTTTTTTTACTAATTTCAGCTTTTAGAATTTAAAAGAAAATTTTCGCGCAACTGATAAATAGAAAGTTTGTGAAAAAGTTTTGAAAAGATTATTACTTGAGAACCCGGAGTATTTTGTTGTTGACCATTCAGTGAAAAAAAAATTGTTTTTCTCCTTTTGGTGTAAAATCAAACGCAAACAAGTGCGTATATTATGCGTGTTAAGCGTTTGAGTGCGTTCTTGTTTTCGGTGTAACTCGAAGCTAAGCGGTTTAAGAGATCAACGCTGGCATAACCGGCCGTCTGAGAATTGTCTGGAAATTTTGCGTTTGTATGTGTGAAAATATGTGCGAGAAACTGAGAGAGAAAGAGAGAGAGAGAGAAACTGAGAGAAAGAGAGAGGAATCAGTGAAGAAAAGAGAGAACGCGAACTTATTCGTGGGTTACGAGGAGAGGAAAGAGCGAGCACTGTCAGTGCACTCGAGTGGCAAATGCCGAGAGAGCGAGAGAGTGCCAACGGAGAAAGAGAGACAAGAGCAACATAGAAAGACGGGATGAAAAATTAGATTTACAAATCTGTCCCGACTACTATGAGATTGCTCGCTTACGATGCAGAGGTGCTCAATTTTTTCTCTCTTTTTTATTGCTTTTTCCGATAAATATTAAATTTACGGTAATAAGGTTTGCTTTCTTTTATTTGTGGAGGGAAGAATCGAATTTTTTTCTTGAAAATAATTGAAAAATCACGGGATAATGTGATGAGGATTCAAATTTTAGCGCCGGTGATTAGAACTAGCAACAATAGTGCCATCTGCGCCAGAGACTTAATTATCTACGGTCGGTAACTTCTTCTCACTCTCATTAAATAATTTTTTTGGTTTTTATTTCAATTAAATTCAAATTATTTAACAGTTTGGAAAAGATTTTTAGTAAAATATAATTCAAAAAGTGCAAATTTTTGTTTATTGTAATAAACGTTTTCATTATCTGAACTAATTTTGAATTAAATTAAAATTATTTAATAATTTGAAATAGATTTTTGCCAAATAATCCAATGGACGTAAATTATTATGTTTATTAAATTAAATTTGATTTTTTTAAATATATTTGAAATTAAATTTGAATTCTTTAAATGAATTTTGAATTAAATTTGAATTATTCAAGTTGATTTTGAAGTAACTTCGAGTTATTCAAGTTGAGTTCGAATTAACTTTGAATTATTTAAGTTGATTTTAAAGTATCTTTGAATTATTCAAGTTGAGTTTAAATTAACTTTGAATTATTCAAGTTGAGTTTAAATTAACTTTGAATTATTCAAGTTGAGTTCGAATTAACTTTGAATTATTCAAGTTGAGTTTAAATTAACTTTGAATTATTCAAGTTGAGTTCGAATTAACTTTGAATTATTCAAGTTGAGTTCGAATTAACTTTGAATTATTCAAGTTGAGTTTAAATTAACTTTGAATTATTCAAGTTGAGTTCGACTTAACTTTGAATTATTCAAGTTGATTTTGAAGTAAACTTCGAATCATTCAAGTTGTATTTAAATTAATGAAAATTGAGTTTGGACGAAATTTAAATTGAAAAAATTTTTAATAAAAGGGAAAATACATTTTTTTTGCGGAAACTATTAACAAAAAAAAAAATTCTGATGTTAACACCTTGAGAGAGTGCAAGATCCAGAGCAGAGGAAGGTCTGAAAGATAGTTACTGTTTTCTGAGCAAGGTGAAAGAGAGTTTTGTGTGTTGATGAGGACACAAATGAAACTTGGGTATTCCTGCGTTTATACATATATAAGTGTGAGCGCCTCCCTGGCGCCTCCCGTTATGAAAAATGAACATCCCTTCCAACCACACAATCTTCTCATTCTCTCATATAGTGGATATTATATTCAACGCACCTTCTCACTTTCTTTTGATTTGCCGCTCCTTTGGTTGGATTCGAAAAAATTTAAAGAAGCATATCAAAGGTGTTAATTTTCAGACCGAAATGAAAAAAGAGGATTTTATTAAATGGACTATATATAATAATTATTCTACACAGAGAAAACAATATATTTGAATCAAACATCATTTTAGATTTCACTTCGTACAATAATCAGTTTTGAGTTTTTACTTTCCATTCATTTACACTTTGACAAATTTTTAATTCCATTTTCAATTTTATTTTCCCTGTAGGAAATTTATATTAATTAAATTTCACTTGGTTGGAAATTTTATTTTCACTTTGGTTTTCGTCTATATTTTTACTTAGACAGAGTTTTTATTTTCACTTTTATTTTTACATTTGATATTCATTTTCACTTTTTTTTACTTTCACATTCACTTTCACTTTCACTTTCGTTCTTATTTTGACATTCATTTTCATTCTCGTTTTTTCTTTGACACTCATTTTCATTTTCGTTATTTTTTTTTTATTTCCATTTTCACTTTCGTTTTTACTTTGACACTCATATTCACTCTCGTTTTTACTTTGACATTCATTTTCACTTTCGTTTTTACTTTGACATTCATTTTTCACTTCTATTTTGAGAGAAAGTGAAAAGAAAAGCCTTTCAAAGAAAAGTGAAAGTGAAAATTAATGTCATATTAAAAATCTTTCAAAGAAAAGTGGAAGTAAAAATGAAAGTGAAAACAAAAAATCATTCAAAGAGAAATGAATGTCAAAGTAAAAAATAAAAGCCAAAAAAATCTTTGAAAGAAAACTGAAAGTGAAAATGAATGTCAAAGTAAAAAAGAGAGTGAAAATAAAAATCCTTCAAAGTGAAGTGAGAAGAAAAATGAATGCCATAGTAAAAATGAAAGTGAAAATAAGAGAAGTGAACGTGAAAATAAAAATGCTTCAAAGAGAAAACGAAAGTGAAAATGGTAAATGTAAATAATGGTAAAGGAAATATTCAATAAAGAACCGTATAATTGATAAAGTAAAGAATAATTTAACACATGTACGACTGCCATTTATTTTTATTCGTCCACTTTATCATACATGTATATGTTTACCTAAGGACTTGTCTAATTGCCTATTTACAGATAGTGAAAGGTATACAAGCAATTTTCATGTATATCGGAAATTGTCCAATTAATTTTCAACTCCGATTTGAACAATCATTAATCAATTAACTCTGTGGCATTTGCAATAATAAATTTTGACATTTGCACAATTATTCCCATATTCTCCCCCATTCAGTAATTTATCAGAAAACCCGTTTTTGATTTATCATTAAAATATAGAAGAGGCGTTGCCAGCGAGAGAGTTTATTAACATTACTTATTGCTTTATCCCTTAGTCATGGAAAAGTCCTTTCTCGAAACGTTCGCACGATCCAAGTAGATTAGTCTCTCTCTCTATATATATATAATATAAAATATATTTCTCAAAGAGATTGTCGGCTGTTTTGAAGATCTTCTGCTATAACGCCCTCGACATTCATCAGCTTCTGTCTCCTTTCTTTATTTCTCCTTAAAATCTGTCAATTGCAAACTATTTTCTAAATTTTAAATTAAATATTCAAAACTTCTCTAAATTATATTTTTAGAATGAGTAAATTAACACTGAAAAGAAAAGTTTTAGTTGGAATTACCAGAAATCCTAGTTTTAACTGGAAATATTATTACCCTAATCAGAACATTTCTGGTTTGGTTAACCAGAAATTTAGTTCAGGTTAATATTTCTGGTTAGGTTAAACAGACTTTTAGTTGTGATTAATAAGCAGAATTCTGGTTGTTTTAACTAGAATATCGTGTTAAATATACCCTAACTGTCTGAATATTTGATATTCTTGGAAAAGCTGTGAGATTAGAATGGTTGGAGATGTTTAAATCTTCTGAAATCGGATAAAGAAAAAAAAATTGCTGATGAGTGTCGAGATGGTGATAATTATAATCGCGATTCTCGGGGTAAAACTTTACCTCGATGACAGGTGTCTCTAACCACAGTAACTCTCTACCACTGTACAGCTCCAGGCCTGGAAGACCACCAAAGAGAGCCTCTGTTGGTCTCAGTTTGACGGCAAATCATCTCGCAGCGGCCGGTCATCATCAGATGAAGAAGCATCGCCTGGACAACGGCGAGTACTACGAAAACGGACATTTGGGTGAGTTTTTCATTTTTATTTCTACTTTCTCTTTAATTGAAATCTATAGTTGTTCTTCTCTTCAAAGAGTAAAAAATAATTAAATACAATAGTTTAGAAGTTGATAGTTTATGGAAAAATATAGAAGTACTCCAAAAACTACACAACCATTCTGATATGACTTCTACTATTTTAAACTTCGAGTAAAAAAATTTATTAATTATTACAATAGCAACATGAGTAATAAATAAAAAAAAATAGAAGATAGGAATTACTATCCTGTTCGGCTCATTTTCGTGAAATCCATAAAGCAATTCATAGCTCGCATGTTAAAGGGAGTGAAAACGGTTTGTGATCGTTGACAAAACGGACTATTCTCACGTAAAAGCCGACAAACGACATCGAGGCGACGTTCGAGGTACTATTAGTTCATGGTTTTATTAGTCCATGGTCTGGCTGACCTACGACCACCAACAGTTAATCAATGCTTTTATGAGCATTCGCGCTTGGCCAGGACCTAGTCACTACCGACCAACCCACACCGCCCACGTGCGCGCTCAAACGTACATAACTGACAAACACGTATTCGTAGAGTGTGAATTTGTGTTTATAAATGTGCGTTCTCCGCGCACACACACACACACACACATTCACAAAGAGGATGATACTCAACAACACACATTGAAATTTGACCAAAAGTCGACTAATGCCCTGTGTGTTTCGGATTTATGTTCGCGGAACCCATTCGTTAAACGGCTGATTATGTCGCGAACAACGTCTATTACCGAACGGTAATGTCATCAATATACGTGAACGAATTGACGAGCCAATGTTTGGTAATTAAATCCCAAAGGCGATATATACTTTTTTTTTCATTCCAGATTCATTGCAATCTTCTTTCGTATTCATGGAAATTACTCTGCTCTTTTTTTTTTTTTTTAATATTTCAAAGTAATGACGTTTTTTCGTTTTTAATCAATGTACAGGCGGAATTTTTTATTAAAGGCATATTTGTATATGCCTTGAATCCTATTTTTCTTGTAAAATTAATTAATTAATTCTTGCAAAATTAATTGTCCGGGGAGGGTATATAGATATGTTATTTACCGATTATAATAACCAACTGAGTTAATTAATGTTTTTGTCATATTTAGTTACTTTTTAATTCTTCCCCCCAAAGCAACGAAACTTTCCTAATTTATTAAATATTTACTTGCAATATTCGGCATATTTAACTGAAAAGTTTAGTGAAAATTGTGTAAAGATTTAAATGTCCCGATTAAATAAATGTTTATTAACGCGAAACTTTTATTTCTTCAAGTGAAATACGAAAAAAAAATTTATTAGATAGAACTGAATATTTGACTATTATCAAATAAATATTTACTTGCGTCAAATTTCAGTTAAATCGATTAAATAATATTTCTTTCAAATACTGAAATGTTTGATTCAAATACAGTTTATTTCGTTACAATGAAAATTATTTTATTTAAGTGAATATTTATTTGAAAATTGTCAAATAATCGGTTACTTGAATCAAATAAATTTTCTATTCGGATATCTTGGTCAAAGGAAAAAAAATTATGATGAAAATTCGGAAAATCAACATGATTTAAATCATGCTTTTAATCTTGATTTAAATCCTGATTTAAACACTTTTGAATGTTTCTTTAATAAACAATTTTTAATTATATCATGTGTTTTTTTATAAATAATTTTTTTTTCTAAAAAGAATTTTTAAATTTTTAATTATCAATGAAGAATATTGAAAAACAGAAAATTTTGCGCGCGGAACGTGATGTTCAGTTTATTATAATGCAAATTACAAAAATTTTTATATTCAAATGTTAATTTTTGGATAATTTCATAATCAAAATTTGAAAAAATCACTTGTGAAGTAAATGTTTCATTGTAATTGTTCATATTTTCGAAAAATTATCTAAAATAACTCTTCGCAGAAATTAAATTATTTTTTAATACAATTTTAAAAAAATTTCACAAAAGAATTCAATTATTCTCTGAAATTTGCATAAATCCGTTGAAACAATTTCATTATTTAGTAAAGTCTTTGTAAACATTCAATTTTATTAAAAATAAGTTTAAAAGTGATTGAATCTTAAATATTTGATTATTTCTTAGATATTGGCTGAACATTTTTTTTCTTGAAAATTCAGTAATTTTCCAAATTTTTAAGAAAATTTTTTGCAAAATATTGAATTATTTTCTTCAAAAAGTAAATAATGACAATTTGTTTATAAAAATTTAATTATGTCAATATTTTAATAAAATTTCACTGAAGGATTCAGTGAAATTTTTTCCAATTTTTATAAAATTTTTCAAGAAAAATTAATTTTTTTTCCAAACTTGTAAGTAATGTTTTGGAAACAATTCAATTATTTAATAAAATCGTAAAATTCTTCGCAAGAATTAAATTATTTCTATAAATAATTTTTTTCATAAGAATTGAATTATATTGAAAACAATTTTAATAAAACTTGAACAATAAAGTGTTTAATTATAATTTTTAACATAAGCGATTACTTTTAAAAACTTGAAAGAAATTCATCATAAAATTCAATCACTTTCAAAATGATTAAAGAAAATAGATTATTTTGAAAAATTCAAACAAATTCTTCAAAAAGAATTTAATCAGGAATTTGAAAATTTTTAATAAAATTCTTCGTAAGAATTCAATTATTTTCAATTATAATACAATTCTTTAAAAGAATGCAATTATTTTTAATTTAATTGTAGTAAAATTTCTCGAAAGAATACAACTTTTTTTTTAAATATTAATTAAATTCAATTATTTTCAAAAATTCTAATAAAATTCTTTGGAAAAAGTTGAATTATTTTTTTGAAATATTAAAATTCATCGCAGAAATTCAATGATTTTAAATTTTATTTTAATAGAATTTCTCAACAGATTACATTTAACTTTAAAAATATTTAATAAAAGTTTTCGATTGATTACAATTATTTTGAGAGTTTCTAAGAAATTCTTTAAAAGAATTTAATTATTTTCATAAATTGTAAGATTCTTCTTATGAATTTTAAATAATTTTTATGACATTTTATTAAAAAAAAAAAATTATTAAAAAAGTTGGGAAACAAAAAAGCAAACCACAACTAATTTCATACTGCGAACAGATTACCGAAACTGTAGTTTATTATTATTAAATAATAATTATTATTAATTTTTAAATTTGTTAATTAGTGGAAATAAAAAATTAGTCAAGAAAAGTCAGTAAGTTCTGAAAATTAAATTTTGCAGTTCCATTATTGTTTTTAAATTTAATATTAAAAAACGAAGTACTTAAAAATAAATAGATTAAAAAATTGATAATAAATTTTAATTGATTAATAAATTGATTAAAAACATCGGATTGTTTTGATTTAAAAAAAAATAATGATTTTAATCAGCGCTGATGACAAAAAACTAGTTTGATTCGAAAAATATTTCTTTTTTTTTTTCATTCCAGCAAGAAAATGATGAACGAAGAAAAACTTATAAAGCACTCGAATTACGCGTTAGTTAAGAAAACAAACCGCACCATAAACGGATATATAATAACCGTAAACGATAATTTTCGAAAAGCATTGTGAACGATGTCATACACGCGCCGATAACTAAACAATCCACCCTCAATCTTCTTACCCCCGACTCACGATGGATATTTATTTTTCTCATCACTTTTAATTTCGTAAAGAGAGAAAGAGAAAGAGGACAACATAGATACGTATCATCGACAACGTATGGTCTATTGTGTAGCCCATTGTACACCCGAGTACCGAATGGATGTACGCGCTGATATCGAGATCGGATCTCGCTTATTGAGTTTATTAATTGCGTTATGGGAAATAGCGTTCGCGCTGACGGACAAAATTGAAAAAAACACAATTCCCTCTCCTTTTTTCCATTGTGCCACGCGCCTCAAGAGCTAATAAATAATTTCCCTTTTCAAAAACGAAAAAAAGGAAAAATGCTAAAGTTAAAAAATACTAGGAAGACGAAAAACTTTGAAAGGAAAAATTTAATAAGGTGAGAGTTGTTAAAAATCAAAATGGCGGACCAAAGATGGCGGACAATTTGAGAAAAGCCGATTTCTTAGGAATTATTATAGACTTTATTCGAAGTGTGGCATAAAAGATAAATTTTTATAGTCATAACTTTGTTATTTGTCAGGAAAATTGTTTTTTTTTTTGGAGAAAAATTTATTAATAACGACTCTGATTAATAATGTGGTTAGCGAGATGAATAAGCTTGTTCACGATAGCACATAGTGTATGCCAAACGTTAAAACAATTATACAATTACCGCCTGGTCGTAATTAACTGCCTACACAGTTTCAACATTTACCTCGCCAATGGTATTAAATTCGTGAGCACACACCAGGCGAATGTATATTTGTTCGCGTAAAATTAACAACAGTTGAAGATCTTCTTTTTCATTTTTCACTACAAAGTAATAATCTAATAATCAACTAACTTTATATATCTTAATCACCCATTTAATTTTCATCAACTAATTTACTCATTTAGATAAATGTAAATACTACTATTTTTTTATTATTAAATAATAAAATTACAATTACTATTTTTTTATTATTATTAAATAATGAAATTACTATTACTATTTTTTTATTATTAAATAATAAAATTACAATTACTATTTTTAGTAATTACTATTTTTGAATTATTATTAAATAATAAAAAATAGTAATAGTATAAAGATAGAAATAAAAAAGGAATTTTGAGTCAAGATAATTTCAAGATCTAAGAAAAACAATCTATAATTTATTCACTGAGAAAAAAAATTAAATCAAACATTATCTTAGAAATAAAATTTCAATTTAAATAAAATAAAAATTTGTTACAAACATTATCTTTGTTATACAGTAAACCAAAAATGATCTTTTAATTAAACAATAATTTTGTTTCAATACATAATAAATTTGACTCAATAAAAATTATGTTCAATTCAAACATATTTTTTTGCTTGCCTACTTATTTTTGAATTAAACAAAATTTTTTGCCAGTGTTTGCTTCTTAGCAAGCGTCACATATATGTAGAAATACAAAAATCATTCATCTAAAAATTAAAATGAAAAACCCTTCAAAAAAAAAAAATATATATTTCCGTGTGCGATGAGCAAACAGTGGAAAATTTA
The DNA here is from genome assembly GCA_032872475.1 of Leptopilina myrica (nomen nudum). NCBI lineage: Eukaryota > Metazoa > Arthropoda > Insecta > Hymenoptera > Figitidae > Leptopilina > Leptopilina myrica (nomen nudum). The sequence continues at coordinate 36,673,248 of CM065461.1, forward strand.
CATTGCTGCAATATGAAAATTGGAGTAAACAAATTTTGAGTGATTTAGCTGCATTTGATGGTGCGCGCGTGCGGCTATTTTCAAAGCGAAACAAGCGGATAAAATTTTGAAGTCTATTTATACTGTTTGATTAAATAACTCATTAATGGCAAAAGCGCAATGTTGTGGTTTGGCAACAAACTGGTAGTGTGTCATCTATGAATGAGAATTCCATGCTGGATGCTCGATCGCATATATCGAGTACCAAGTAACGCACACCGCAGGCCGCAACAGCGGAGAGTGCAATTGCAGTTAATTTGCTCACTCCAAGTGTGTTTGATTCCTCTAATTAATTGATTGCCGGGGTCACGTTGTGTCGGTGTGCCAATGTATATATACGGATGGTAGTAATCAAGAGGGTTTGCCATATCGCGTTACATTTACGTATATAGGCATAAACATACGTTTGCGGAAATGGTGCGCCCCACGAAATCACGATTCTAATTCGAAACAGAATAAAAAAAAAAAAAAAAAATTCCAACTATTTTGGCCTAAAACCTAAAGATTATTGTACTTTGACAATATCGAATCTCATGGGGAATTTCACCAATTATTTATACGGTGGTAAAAATATACAGCCCCAGCTGAAAAAGTTCTATAGAATTTCACTAGAATCATTCTATAGAATCGTTCTATATGAATTCTAGTGAATATTCTATAGAATTTCACTAGAATGATTCTATAGAATTTCTACATAAATACTATTAAACTTTAGTGATTTTTAATTAGAAAGACTTTAAATTTGTGAAATAATAGTTTTCAACAAATTTTAGGCCAAAATAATTGTTTATATCCTTTAAATATATAAAATTCATTGAACTTCGTAACCATACGTAACTATGATGTTAAAAAAATTATTTCACGAAATTTATATTCCTTCTAATTAAAAATCACTAAAATTTAATAGTATTTATGTAGAAATTCTATAGAATTATTCTAGTGAAATTCTATAGAATTATTCTAGTGAAATTCTATAGAATATTCACTAGAATTCATATAGAACGATTCTATAGAATGTTTCTAGTGAAATTCTATAGAACTTTTTCAGCTGGGAGCGAAAGAAAATTTATATTAAATTTTGTAAAAGTATTTTCGAATTTGGGCAAAAAGTGCAACAAACCAAAATTAAATTAATTAATTAATTAATTAATTAGTAAAATTACAGTAAAGTGGAATTAAAATTCTTGATATTTGATATAATTATACTAAATTCCACATAATTTTTTTTCAATTTACAATTTTTTTATCAAAATTTTGGTTTGTTGCACATTTTTTCCCAAATTGTAAAATACTTTTACTAAATTTTATATACATTTTCTCTCAGTGTAGAAATTTTGTGGGTTTAAAGTTTTAAACATTAAAATATTTTTGTTTATGGTTCGCTGAGTGTCAGCAATGATACATATTACTTCAGTAATTTTACTTACATATTACAGAATTAATTCAATTTTAAAAAAGTTGTGTTTACGATTTTCATAATTAAATGAACTTGAAATGATTTTCATTTGAAATTTTTTAAAATTTCAATTTTAAATGAATTTGATTAAAAATTTAAAAAACCTGAATTTTTAATAAAATTAGTCTCAAGAATTCAATTATTTTCAAAAGTAATTTAGCAAAATTTTAGTCAAAATTTCAATTATCTTTATAAATAATACAATTTTCCTCCGAAATTCAATTATTTAGAAAACTTCTAATAAACGTCTTGGCAGAATTTCAATTACTTTTAATATATTTGATAAAATTTGTTTAATTTTATTTTAATTCTTAAAAATTTTATTAGAATTTATGAGAAGAATTTCACTTTCATTAAAAATTTATAGAAATAGTTACATTTTCAAAAGGTTTTCAAGTTAAAATCTTTGAAAATTTCAATTTTTTTCTACTTTTAACGAATAATTCTGTAGAATTAATTTTTTTTTAAATAGTTTACTTGCTACTTTTTTACTGTAACTTATCTTCAAAAATTATTATCATCATTACGATTATTATTTTTAGAATTTTTAACTTTCGTCTTTAAATTAATCAATTTTAATAATTTTCGAAGACATTCTGCGAAAATTTTCAAATTCATTGGTTTACAATATTCAATTCTAGGACATTTCAATTTTTCATAAACTCTTCAATTAAATATACCTAAGGAAATAAAAACTTTAAATTTTATCCAAAATTTTAACTGAAATTAATTAAATAATATAATATAATAAGAATATAATAATTAAATATTTGATTTAATAATTGAATTTTTCTTAAAATTGCATCTTCATAAAGAATTTAATTAACAAATTTTTAAATAATTGAATTCTCTTAACAAATTTTAATAAAATTTTTAGCAATGCTCGTGTATAATATCATAAAAATTATTGTTTAATAATTGAATTTTTTGACTGTAAAAATAAATATTTTATTGGATAATTGAATTTTCATAAAGAATTTAATTAACAAATTTTTAAATAATTGAATTCTCTTAACAAATTTTAATAAAATTTTTAGCAATGCTCGTGTATAATATCATAAAAATTATTGTTTAATAATTGAATTTTTTGACTGTAAAAATAAATATTTTATTGGATAATTGAATTTTCATAAAGAATTTTATTAACAAATTTTTAAATAATTGAATTCTCTTGACAAATTTTAATAGAATTTTTAGGAATAATTTCATTTTTCGAGAATTTGACGAGTTTTTCTAATTTTTGTTAAAATAATTGGATTTTCGCCAAGAATTATATTACTTTTGAAAATAATTCAATTCTTGAGACGAGAATTATTTAAATTTCTTTTTAAATAATTTAACTTTTTTCTTAAAATTTTTTGAAATTTGAAAATATAATTATTAATTATATTGAAAATAATTTAATTTTAACAAAATATTTTTAAAAAAATTTAAATTTTTTGAAAATTCTTTAATTCTTTGAAGAATAAATAAAAAAAATTGATTTTTTTTCTTAACATTGTTTGAAATATTGAAAAATTAAAAATATAATTATATTAATATTGTATTATAGATAAAAAACTTCTTTGCTTCACAGAATGTTTCTTCAAATCAAAGAAATTTGTGCATTGTTATAGTGTCAAAAAAATGTTTCTTTGATTTAAAGAAATTATTTCTTTAAACTGCTTTTTGTTGACTTAAAGAAATATTTCTTTGGATTTAATAAATCTTTTTTTAAGTCAAATAAATAATTCAAAGAAATAATTTCTTTGAATGTTCCCTGCTTTTTATTTGTCTTAAAGAAATTTTTCTTTGGATCAAAAATATCATTCAAAGAAAAAATTTCTTTAAGACAAAAAACTTTGATAATTGTTTTTTGTAAAAGTAAAGAAAACTTTTTTTTAACTCAAACAAATTTTATGTTTGATTCAAAGAGAGAGTTTGAAAAAACAATTTTTTTCTTTCAAAGAAATTCTTTTTCTGCTTTCTAAATCTGAATTAGTAGAATTCTACTAAGAATTATTAAAATTTTACTAATTTTTAGTAGTTTTCATGAACGACTTTTCACCTTTTTAATTAGTAGAATATTACTAATTTTAAGTAAAATTCTACTAATCAAAAGTCACTTCTTTACTAAATGAATTAGTGAAACTGTTTTATCGACTATTTATAAAACAGTTCTATTAATTGTTAGTAGAATTCTACTAATCAATTAGTAAAGCTCTACTAACAATTAGTAAAATTTTACTAATTGTTAGTAGAATTATTACTAAATCATTTAGTGGACGACTTTTCACCATTTCATTAGTAACTTTCTACTAATTCAGATTTAGAGAGTGGGTGATGAAAAGTGGAAAAGCGTGGTAACCCTGAAAACGGATATAAGAAATGGTGTTTTAGTTGTTGGACTTAGTTGTTGGTGTTTCAAAGTGGGACTCAGAGGTTTGTTTAGAGTGGGCCGAAGTCTTTGGCTAGAATGTGAAACTGAATCCGTTTTTTTTTAAATACTGCAAATGGGTTTAGTAAATCTCAACGTGCATATCTCTTATAATCTCCCCTTTGGAAAGAAAATGAAATGCGCATTTGTACTAATTTTGTCCGCAACATGGCGCGGCGTCGCTCTGAGAATTACTTTTTTTTTTATATAACGACACATACGTAAAGAATGAATGTGGTTAAAAGTTGCCGCCCACCGGGAAAGCAAACCTCCAATGATTAACTGACAAAATAATGTTTGGCCCCTTTATTGAAAACAGAGTCCAACAAAAACATGCGCTTATAATTTCATGCTGTCTGACGAGCGATGACGCGCGTGTGCTATTGCCGCGCACATCGGGAAGCCGTGTTTACATAGTACATGGATCCCTCACTATTCTCTATATCCCATATATACCCATCCTACTCACTCTCCTTTTCAATCCTTTTTTTTACCCGCCAATCGCTCTTTTCTTTTTTTCCAAACAGCTTCGTCACGCCGGTTTATATATATACACTTCTCATCGTTGATTAGTTGATTTTCACGTCAGCGATTCTCATCCGGTTAACGAGAAAATATTTTTATTTTATTTTTTTTCCAAAAGACAAGATCTCAAAGAAACACACTTGGAGGAGTATGTATAAAATAAGTATATAGGACTCTCTCGAGGACGTTTACTATCTGTCTGTGCGCCATTTAACGAGACCGCGAAGACTCAACGCCAATGAGAAGATCGTTATTAACGAATCATCATTTTCAGGGCCTCTCTTTCTGTTTTCGTTTTAAAAAAGAGAAGAGCACAAATGACCGCAAGTTGTGTGGATTGATGACGACGCCAGTGAAATGCAACAGAAATTAACTCGCTCAGCTATATTTCAAAGCGCATGAAATATGTTCATTACCTGGCTGCTGCTAGTAATAAGTAGACTTTCTGCAAAAGCAGTAATCACAATTAATTTTAACATCCTCTTTAATTTTATACCTCCAACAACAAGTTAAGACTTAAATCGTTGATTATATTCAATTTTAAGGACATAAATGACTATTTCGCTTGGTCGGATCTCTTGATTCCTTGCGGTGAAATTCCATTAAAACTTCAGGGACTTGTCAATTGCTATGACACTTAGTTTTTTTTTTTAATCAAGAATGCCGATGAACATCGTTACTATTTCGTAGATAATCTATATACTTGAATTTTGTAGACTTCACTGTCTTTAAAATATGTTAAACAGCTGGACAAAATTCTGCTGCCAATTCAAATCACAAATCTTAATGTTTTTTTTCAAAATTTTGTTAGAATTGTTTTAAAAAATTAGTTTTACAAATAAAAAAAAAGTTTTAAAATTTTTAAAAATTAGTTTCAATTATAGATAATGATTGAAGGTATCACTCGGCATTTCTACTTTATTGTTAGTTTCAATTATAGTTTTTAAAAATTAGTTTTTAAAAAGTGACACTTAAGGCCGTGGAAAATATCTCAAAATCTGGAAAATCATGAGAAATGACAAGAGTATTTTTAAACATAACTAGCAATTATTTAAAAATAATAGAACATTAATTAATTTTTGTGTCGTTTCTATGGAACAAAAATTATCAACCAGTTCGAATAAAAAATCCCTTCAGTTTTTTTCATATTTTGACAAATTTTTCTTTTTAAATAAACTTTAATCTTGAACAACTATATTATAAAGTACATTATTATTTAATGAATAATTTTATTCAACTATTTGAAAATTAATTCAATTTTAAAAGAGTTGAGTTTACAATTTTCATAAATAAAGAAACTTTAAAAGATTTTATTTCAAAATTTAATAAAATTTCAATTTTCAATGAATTTTGTTAGAAATTTTAAAGAACTGTGATTTTTGATCTGATTTGAATAATTCAAATTCTTCAAATAAAATATTTTACATTCAAAATTTAATAAAATTTCAATTCTCAATGAATTTTGTTAGAAATTTTAAAGAACTATGTTTTTTGATCTAATTTTAATAATTAAAATGCTTTAAATAAAATATTTTTTATCAAAATTTAATAAAATTTCAATTTTTATTAAATTGCGTTAGAAATTTTTAAAAAAACTGTGATTTTTGGTCAAATTTAATAATTCAAATTCTTCTCAAATTATAGTTAAATTTTTTAATATACATTTAATTAATTATTTTAAATAATGGAACAATTTTAGTAAAAATCCCTAAAAAAATTGATTTTTAAAGAATAGTTACAAATGATTGCAAAATAATTCAATTTATTAAAAAAGTAATAAAATTCTTATAAAAAAATTCAATTATGTTCGAAATTTATTTTTAAAAAATCTAGAAAAAATCTCAGTCATTGTTTTTATAAATAAATAAAAATCTTATTCAAAATTCAATTATTTTCAGAAATAATAAAATTAAGCTTAGAATTTCAATTATTTTTAAAACATTTTTAATCAAATTCCTTAAACAGTGTAACTATTTGTAAAAAATTGTATTAAAATTCGAATTTGTCAAAAGAATTCAATTATTATATAATTTTCACCTTTTTTCTATAAACTTTACTTTTTTTCGAATAAAAGTGATTTTTTAATTTTTTTTTCTAATAAAGGTCATGTACTGAAAATTTTTTTTCTAATAAAGGTAATTTACCAAATTTTTTTTTAACAATATTCAATTTTTTGCAACTACGATCAATAGATATATGATTAAAAGATAAAATTTAGGAATTTTTATAATTCGTTTAAAAGCATACATTTTAGGAAAATAAACATTTAAAATCATAACTTATTGGAAAAAAATGTTTTTAGAAATCAAAACTTGTTAGAAAAATTGTTTTTAGAAAACAGATTTTATCAGAAATTCCTTTTTTAAGAGTATTTGAAACATTATGACGTCACAATTTTAAAAAGATTGCTTTCCACAAATTGTGACGTCATAAAGTTTGAAATGCCCTTAAGACAAAAAAGATTACACCTGAAAAAAAATTAATTTGATTCAAGTAACTGATTATTTGACTATTATCAAACAAATATTTACTTGAATCAAATAATTTTTATTTAAATTAAATATTTCAGTATTTGAAGCATAACTAATATTTAATTCATTCAAATAGAAATTGTTTGATTCAAGTAAATATTTATTTGATAATAGTCAAATAAATATTATTTGACTTAAGGGCATTTGAACCATTATGACGTCACAATTATAAAACTCATGCTTTTTACACATTGTGACGACATAGTGGTTTAAATGCCCTTAAGTAAATATTTATTTGATAATAGTCAAATAAAAATTATTTGATTCAAGTAAATATTTATTTGATAATAGTGAAATAATCGGTTATTTGAATCAAATAAATATTTTTTTCAGTGTAGAAAATATTTGGTAGGAAAAAAGATGGGAATATTTTCTACTTACTAATAAAAAAAAGCAGAGAAAACAATTTGATTTGTAACAAACAAAAAACTGTCTTTAGAAAAATAGAATTACAAGAGGCATTTTCGTACATAACGAAACCTTTTTTTTTTTAATCCGGGACGATTTTAATTATGTGCATATCGCGGCCTTGCGGATGGCACGAGATCGTGTGGTTACGAGAGAGCCTACTGTTTTCTAAATCAAGTTCATAATTGACGCGCGCGCGCGCGCGGTGAAAATAATTAATGAATTCACCGCGAAAGTCGAGATTGAAAAAATTCTTTGGATATTCCTCACGATTTCATGGTGTATATAACATTGTGGATATAAATACAAAATAGAGAGAAAGAGAGAGAGAGAGATTTGGAAGGTCACGACGACTACTTTACTATATATATACGATTAAAGGTAACTTTGCGGCTAAAGATTAATGCAATATTAATGTTCTAAATGTCCAGCGTGACCGCCGGATTTCGAGATTAACCGCGCGGACAAAATCGTGTCTCGTATTCTCGTTTACACGGGCGAGAACTTTCAACCCTCATGGAATTTTCACCCTGTGGTCGTGCGGATTACGCGTTTTCGCGATTCATCCCCTTAACACCGAAAATTTGCCCTACACGCTTTTGAAAACAATACCTATACGGAATTTCTAGATGTAATCATTCTTTCATCGTTCTTTCATTTTATAATGTCAGAATTCGTGAAATTTTCACAGAAAACAAAAAGTATTTTTTTTTAAATCAAAATTATGAAAAATCATTTCTATTTGATCATATCACTGGAAAAAAAATTTATTTGATTCAAATAACCGATTATTCGACTATTATCAAATAAATATTTACTTGAATCAAATAAATATTTACTTGAATCAAATAATTTTTATTTGAATTGAATAAATTGTATTTGAATCAAATATTTCTCAGTATTTCAAGCAAATATTATTTAATTGATTCAAATAAAAATTATTTGATTCAAGTATATATTTATTTGATAATAGTCAAATAATCGGTTATTTGAATCAAATAATTTTTTTTTCATTGTAGGAATGTGTTCACCAAAGAACAGAGAAGAATATTATTTTTTATAAAAGTTACGGCAAAATTAATTTTTTTGCAACTTTTTAAACAAAATGTTATTTCTCCTAAATGAATGAACCGTTTTAAGTGAACCAAGCGGGAATATAAAGGGGATGAAAAATACTTTTATTCAGAATTAGAAAATTTTTTAAAAGTTTATGTATTAATAATTATTTAATAAATTTTTTTAAAAAAATTTGTTTTAATGTTCTGCGCCTTTTAAAAATTAAAAAAAAATATCTACTTACACTTAAAACTATAAGAAATCAAAATCCGTTGGGAAAATTTAGGAGCGATCATTATTTTAAAAGTTAAAATGGAAAGTATATCCAACGGAGATGCGATTTTGATGATTTTTAGAATTAAAAAAATTACTTTTAACTACGAAATGAACAACACACTGTCGAATCAACATTTTTATTCAGTTTTTTTAACCATAAAAATGATCAAAAACGAAGTTCAGCGTCACCGCGCCAATATTTTAAAATAATTGTCGCTCCTAAATTTTCCCAGCGGATTTTGATTTCTTATAGTTTTAACTGTAAGTAGATATTTTTTTAAAATTTTTAGAAGGCGCAGAACATTAAAAAAAATTGTTTATAAAAAATTTATTAAATAATTATTAATACATAAACTTTTAAAAAATTTTCTAATTCTGAACGAAAGTATTTTTCATCCCCTTTATATTCCCGCTTGGTTCACTTAAATCTTCATTCATTTAGGAGAAATAACATTTTGTTTAAAAGGTTACAAAAAAATTAATTTTGCCGTAACTTTTATAAAAAATAATATTTTTTTTTTGTTCTTTGGTGGACAAATTCCTAAGACCAAATAGAAATATTTTTTCATAATTTTAATTTAACAAAAAATACTTTTTGTTTTCTGTGAAAATTTCACGAATTCTGACCCTATACCTTTTTTTAAATTTTTTTTGACTCGATTTTATGTTCCTTTTTTCTTAATCAGCAATCAGGCTAACAATAATTCGACCAAAATGAGTAAAAAATGGAGGAATTCTCGAAATTTCAGTTTCATTTATTGCACACAAGAGTTTTACAGAATTTTTTTTTTTTTTGTTTGAAGATCTCGTATTTTTTTTCTCCTCTCTCATCAGTTATAATCAAGGTTTTAGTGTGTTGGTTGATTGTTTTTACGAGTGAGTCGAAGCCGCTGGTTCTGCGCGTGCATTAAACCTCTTCATTTTGGTAACACTGTTATATGGACTTTAATGCTTTGGGCCCCGTAAATCAGGCCCGCGGGGAATTTTCGCATTTCACGCTTTTTATACCATTTCTCTTTTTTATTTCGGTTTTTTTTCTCTTTCTTAACTGAAAGTAAAATGAAGATATCAAAAACTCTGCCTTGCGAATGAGAGACATCACAGTTTTCTGATTCTGGGAAAAATATTATCCCTGAAACGATTCGTTACGCAGTTTTGAGAGCAAAATATAGATTCGAGGAATTTTTTTTCTGGTACGATTTAAATTGTGACATTAACCAGAAGGAGACTTTTTTTTATTGTCAAAATTTGAGATTTTTTTCCTGTGGTAATAAGATTATCGATTATTTCCGTGTAATTTATTTTCTTCAGCCATTTTTCTCTGTAAACTCTAATTCAGGGTTGTCGCAAAAATTTGGTTCCGTTTTCTTCGATTTTTATTCTCAGAACATTGAAGAATTTTTCGAGACTCTAAAAATAATTATTTTTTGATGAAAATAAATGAATAGTGAATTTTGAAACGGGTTTAACAATAAAAATCGTACGGTTTTTAGAGTTGAACCTATAATTAGGAGGAATTTAAGGTCATGTTATTCAGTGGGAAGCTTTTCCATATTAAAGTAAATGGGGCACGTGACCACTGAATAACATAACCTTAAAGCGTTTGAAAAATAATTTAGACAGAAAGATTTTCTTCACACAGATTGTATCACTGTTTTTGTGGATTATTGATTTTAAGTCGGTTTTTAAAAATTCAAAATGGCGGATCCACTATGGCGTACAATTGTTTTAATATATTTTAAATTATGTGAGGTTGTGTTTAGGTTTTATGAAAAATAGAAGAACTTTGACAGAAGTTTGAAAACGTTCATAACAATACATTTAATATTTTGATATTCATCTAGGGTTATTAATATCGATTGTAAATGGATGTTTTCCAATTAAGTAAGAAAAAAAGAACCGAGGACAGAATTTTTACGAAACGGCCAACAAAGTATGAGTTTATTTTGTGCGGTGATAACCAACGCAACGGTACAATTGATTGGACAAGTAATATAACCTCTTTTACTGAATGGCTGTCTTAAAATGAACGGATTGCGACCCGAGGAAAGTAACAAGGATGAAAATAAAATGAAGAAACGTTTGCGTTATGTATGTATGTATGAGAATTGCTTGTATATACGTATATATAGACGCAGTAAAAAGCTTTTGCGCGAACGTTTATGAAGTTTTTATGACGGACACTTTTTATGTCCTTTGATGCGCCATGAGTCCAACTGTTGGACGATTTTAGAGCAACGATAGAGCACACGTACGTGCTCTACTAACATTTTGTAAACCGAGCATCTGCGGGCATTGTTTATCGTTTTATGCGGTAATTAAAATAAAGAGAATGTATCTACATAAAAGTGCAATGAAGATAGAGAGAGAGAGAGAGCCTCTCGTTTTCTCCGCCCATTTGTATATTCACAACTTCTGGACAAAAAGATTTCAATTGATTATACGAATCTTTCTTCTACTGACCCAATGACCCTTTTTTTGATGAAAAAAAAAATGCTTTCACTTTTTAAAAAAAATTATTTTGTCCTAGTTAGTGAAAAGTAAATGAGGACATAAAACTTTTTACAAACGAACTTTTATATAACGGAATGGGGAAAAAAAGTGTGAATTACAAAAAAATAAAGCAACTCGAAGGGGTGGTTAATTCACTAGTTAATTGAGTGGTGGCTCGCGGCCTAACGGCTAATGAGTAAATTGTCGACTCTCTACTACGCCACCGCACAATTGCTGAGAGAGAGAGAGAGAGAAATTCGTTCCCCCGAAGGGGATGAAAATTGTACAGATTTTTTGGCCAATTAGTCGAGAGCTTTAATCACAGGAAATTGCCAACACTTGCCCATGGAGTTTTCACTTTCCACCACTGCCCATCAACCTTTCCAAAAAGGTAGAAAGGGTTTTTTTTTTCATAAAGGGATAAAAGGATCCCTCTTCATCTTTCGAATTATTTTTCTTTACCCCTTTACAAGTATTGTACATTTCTTTTTTTAAATATAATTACACGATTGACCACAAGGCTGCAATGATTTAAAATAACTTAAATTTTATTTAAATCATGATTTTAATTTCGATTTAAATCTTGCCATTTGAATCATGATTTGAACACTTGAAATATTTCTTTAACAAACAATTTTTAATTATCTTACGTTTTTCTTTAGAAATAAAATTTTTACCTAAAAGGCATTATTAAATTTTTAATTATCAATGAAGAATATTGAAAAACACCAAATTTTACGCGCGGAACGTGATGTTCGCAGTTTATTATAACGCAAATTACAAATTTTTTTATTTTCAAATTTCAATTTTTTGATAAATTCTTAATGAGCATTTGAAAAAGTCACTTATTAAGTAAATATTTCATTGTTATTATTTATATTTTCCAACAATACGAAAATAGCTCTTAGCTGAAATTAAATTATTTTCAATACAATTTTAATAAAATTTCACAAAAAAATTCTTATTTTCTGAAATTTGTACAAATTCGTAGAAACAATTTCATTATTGAGTAAAGTCTTTTGCAAATATTACATTTTTTGAAAAATAATTCTGAAAGTGATTTAATCTAAAAAATTTTATTATTTCTAAGATTATCTGTAAAATTTATTTTAAAAGTTCAATTATTTTTGAAATTTTTAAGAAAATTCTTTAATAAAATATTGAATTATTTTCTTGAAAATTAATTAATAACAATTTATTTATAAAAAATTTTATTATGTCAATTTTTTAATACATTTTTTTATTTTTCATTTATTTTTAAAGCATTTAGTAATATTTTTTCCAATTTTTACAAGGTTGTCTGACTCGGACTGATCGAGAATTTCTGTCCTTATTATTTTCAAGATTTTCTGTAAAATTTATTATAAAAATTCAATTATTTTCCAAATTTTTAAGAATATTTTTTGTAAAATATTAAATTACTTTCTTTAATAATTAATATATGACAATTTGTTTATAAAAATTTTATTATATCAATTTTTTAAATAAAATTTCGCTTAAGGATTTAGTAAAATTGTTTCCAATTTTTAAAAATTTTCATTTATTTTCCAAATTTGTAATAAATTCTTGGAAACAATTCAATTATTTTTAATAATAGTAAAATTTTTCGCAAGAATATTATTTATATAAATGATTAAATTTTTCACAGGAATTCAATTATATTGAAAACAATTTTAATAAATTTCAACAATAAATTGTTTAATTATAATTTTTAACATAAGCGATTATTTTAAAAACTTGAAAGAAATTTATTGTAAAATTCAATTATTTGCGAAATTTTCAAACAAAATTATTAAAGAAAATAGAATGTTTAAAATAAAATTCCATGAAGTTCTTCAAAAAGAATTTAATCAGGATTTGGAAAATTTTTAATAACATTCTTCGCAAGAATTCAATTATTTTCAATTATAATAAAATTCTTCGCAAGAATTAAATTATTTTCAATTATAATGCAATTCTTTAAAGGAATGCAATTATTTTTAATTTAATTGTAGTAAAATTTCTCAAAAGAATATACAATTATTTTTAAAAATTTTAATTAAATTCAATTATTTAAAAAAAGACCTGATAAAATTCTTCGCAGAAATTAAATTATTTTTTTAAATAGTAAAATTCATCGCAGGAATTCAATTATTTTTGATAGTATGTTAATAAAATTTCTCAGCAGAATATATTTAATTTTAAAAAGATTTAATTAACATTTTTGATTAAATACAATTATTTAAAAGTAATTAATTATTATTATTAATTTTTAAATTTGTTAATGAGTGAAAATAAAAAATTAGTCAAGAAAAGTCATAAAATTCTGAAAATGAAATTTTACAGCTCTACTATTATTTTTTTTATTATTATTAAATTTAATATTAAAAAAACGATCTACTTAAAAATTAATATATGCTTAAAAAATAGTTGAAAAACTGATTTAAATTTGAAAAAGGGGATTTAAATCAAATAAGTCGGATTGTTTGTTTTAAATCATGATTTTTATCAGCCCTGATTGACCATTATTTTAAATACTTTTATGGTTTCCTTATATTTTAAGGGCGTTAAAATTTCAAATTTCACAAACATATTTTTTTCCGTTTATAGCATAATTCACTATTAAAAATCAAACATTATTTGTATCAGTGAATTCTCCTTACAACAATTTGTGGTTCAACTATATATGTATACCCTCTTTTTTCGCGTCCCAAAGCAGAAATAGAGAAAGACATTTTACACAATTATTCCCAAAAGAGAAAGATTTCTTTTTTTTTTTCGAAAATATAGATTTTTGCGGTCGTCAGTTCTGAGTCGAATACAACAATATATCGGATGAAATATATCTTTTTATGAGAGAAAGAGATCAATCGAACCGAAGAAACAAAATCAGGCGCCGTCTGCCCCTCGTCCCGAAGAGATAATAAAAAAATCCGTGGGCATTGTACGATAAAGAAACCGGTATATAACCGAAGCCATCTTTGTCAGTCCGTTTCGTTCGTTCGCCTCTGCTGTGATATACAAAAGTGCCCCCATACCTGCTCACCAGGCCAAGCCAGTCGGAAGATATTAATAACAAAATATGATATAATGGGAGCATCCCCTGTGAAATACAATACAATGTTTATGCACCGGATTAACCAATGGTCGATCAAGAGGAGAAGAAGAAGAAGAAGGAAAATTGGCCAACAATTTCGAGTTTCAAACGAGTAGCAGGCAAAAACACAACTTCTTGATCCAATTTCTATTTCTATTATCATTAAAAATTTAAAACTTTTTCCAATATTCAAATTTCTTTTCGTATACCTTCAGGGCAAAATCATCGCGAGTATAAAAAAATTCACCTTGTTATTATAGTTCTTTTTTCTCATCCGACGAAATTGCAGGTGGACAGTATCGCACCGACCATAAATCGCCATCAAGGATATTCTTTATCTTTTCTGTATTCTCGGTATTCAGAACCAAATATCTTGTGGCCTGGGGGTGATGATCGAATATGGATCATGAAAAATACAGATTAGAAGCTACAGATTTTTTTTTTTTTTTTACTCAAAACTCAATTTTTGCAGATTCTTTTTATTTTAATTTCTTGTATATAATTATCCTGTAGATGATAATCTAAAAAAAAGGGTGTTTAATAAGAAATATATATGGAATAGGGAAAAAAATTTCTCGGCGTTTCGCTATATATATATATATGCGCACGGATAGCGAAACATCCTTTTAATAACTTGATTAAGCTGTATTATTCATTGAGATTTATCGCGAATGCCCGCACTTAACTTCAACTTTGGGTTATCTATTAAATTATGATATCACATATTAATCGAAGCACTTACATTGGATTACTCTATTTATGGTTGATTATCTGAATTAGTGAGCACGAATGCTTTCATAACTGAAAGGGGATTATTTCACATACCTGATTCTGATATACAAACTAAATGAATTCTCTTTAACATAATCTAAAGATCGTTTTTGATATTTATATGTATTCTAGTCACAGTAGCGTTTTTTTTTTAGAGAAAGATGTCTGAAAGTTATATCTTTGCTTTTTGATTATTATTTCAAGAAATTTTTGTGGTTTAACACACAACATAAAGCTGACAACTTGATCTAAAGTTTCACTTCTTCACGAAAAAAAAAAATCTTCACCTGGAACAACTATAAATTTCACTATATTAGCGAAATTTTTACTTATTGCAACGAATACTTTCGATATTTTAGATTTTAGCTAAAGTTATCGCTGTTCCACTTAAAGGTATTTTTCGTGTAGAAAATTTCGTTATAATGAAAAAAATATTAAGTATAACATTCACTAGTTTTTTGCTAAAACATTTCTGGTAACTATTACTATACTTTCGAAGTACATTTTGCTAGGTTCGAAATAAATTTTACTAATTTTTACAAATATTTTCTTTATATAGTAAAATTTACTTGGATCGTAGTAAATTTTACTCCGGAAGTATAGTAAAAGTTACCCAAAACACAATAAAAATTATTTTTGCCCTCCATAAGTCTAAGACACTAATTGTTTATTAGATAAAATGTAATAAATTTTTATAAACTTATATAGAAAATATCTGATTTTTACAATAAATTCGAAGCTAATTTGACGGGAATTTCTATTTGAAATGTTTGAGAAGAATTTTTTTCATTTCCTTTTCACTGTCGGGAATTTTTTCACCTATGCGTTTAACACGAAGTGAACCTTTTTTTTTCTACAAATTCATATTATTATCGAAAACAACAATTTTTTTCTTAAAAAAGCTCTTGAAAAATTGAAGAAAAAAAACTTTTTTTGACTCGAAGATATTTTCATTTGAATTTTTAAAAACTCAAAATTTGTTAATATTTGTAAATTTTAAAAAATCCTAACAAATTCGATTGAAACTTGCCACTCGGATTGTTTTAGTGTCGTTGAATATGAATTTAATACTAAATTCTCAAAATTCAAAATGCCGGATCCAATATGGCGGTGAATTTTTTTGAAAACTCAACGAATTCCCTTTAAACTTGCCACTCAGGGGTTTTCGGGATCGCTGATTATGAATTTAATGTCGGAATTTCAAAATTCAAAATGACGGATCCAATATGTCGACTGACTTCTTAAGAAGTTGATGACTTTGCTTAAAAATCGTTTTACTCGAGTGTTTTAAGGGTCACTGAAAACGATAATTTGTTGTGAGTTTTGTCAAAAAAATTCAAAATGTCTGATCCAATATGGAGACTGACTTTTTAAAAATTCGTCGTATTCGCTTTAAATTCGTTATTCAGGCGTTTTTGGAATCGTTGAGTGTACGAATTTAATGTTATTATCAAAAATTCAAATGGGAATGCTTGAAAGTTATTGCCTTGCAAATTGCCACTCGGCGTTTACGGCGTCGCTGATTACAAATTTGTTATTAGAAATTCAAAATCCAAAATGGCGGATCCAACATGGCGGGCGAATTTTTAAATACTTAACAGATTCGCACCAAACTTGTTACTTGGGGTTTTTTGCAGTCGCTGATTATAAATTTGATGTCGGATTTTCAAAATTCAAAATGACGGATCCAATTTGCCACTAAGGGGTTTTCTGAGTTGCTGATTACGAATTGGAATTCGTATGTTATCGTATGTTATCGGAATTTTAAAATTCAAAATGGCGGATCCAATATGGCGATCGATTTTACGCAAACTTAAGGATTTCGTTTGACACTTGAATGTTATTCGTTCAAAACTTTCCACTCGGGGATTTTTTAGGTCCCTCACTACGAATACAATACTGGATCATAAAAAATGAAAATGGTGACTCTAATATGTCGAAGGAAATTTATTTACAAAATTTGACTCGTTGAAAGTACACTACTTGAGGAGTATATATGAATAAAAATGACTGTAAGTACAAAACGAAATGGAAGGGAGGAGGAGGAGGTGGGTTTGGGAAAGCAACGAGATGGCTGAGTACAAACTACGAAGAGTGTAAATAATACTAAGGCAGATTGTAGGCGTGGCTGACAGAACTCTAAAAACCTTCGACTATATATCAAAAGGTTTACTGCCCTTGGATGATGCTCGTGCATGAGGAGACTGTCTCGAAACGGCGGCGCTCGAGAAGAACAAATACTGTATGCGAAAGAATACATAAAAGGGGGTGGGAGGAGGAGGAGGAGGAGGTAGTTACACAGATCATGTCGACTGTTGTGTAGTGCGAAACACAACTTCTCGTACATTATTGTCGTTATAAGGTATTCAAGAAGAAGATTGGTTACTTCTTTTGGGGTGAGTCTTCGGTCAGTTCAGCTTCTATTTATCGCGGCCGTAAGGAAACCTATGTCTCAATATTACGTTCGCCAATGAGGAAGGAGAGAGAGAGAGAGTTCTCTTTTTTTCTCTTTTTCTTTCTCCCCTCTCTCTCTCGCTCGCTCTTTCTCGTTTTTACTCTTTTTCACTCTCTCTCTCTCTCTTACTACCAAAATATTGTTTTAAAAAAATAAAAAGAGAGAGAGAGGAGGAAAAAAGGGAGGGAGAGAAGAAAGGAAAGGGAGAAAAAAAGAGAGAGAAAAAAAGGGAGGAAGAGAGAGAGAGAAAAAAAGTGAGAGAGATAAGGAAAGAAAAAGAGATGGATAGATAACGGTGAGAACGGATGAAGTAAAGGATCCTTGCACATGCCCAAGGCATCGGACTTGACTCTCCACTTTCACAAGACTTGAAGAAGTTGGAGACTGTTTGTATCTCTCTCTCTCTCTCTCTCTTTATTTTTCTCTTCCTCACTCATTTACTCTCTTTCGATGGCTGGCGTTGCTTGCTGCGGGGTTGTTGGCTGGCCTGCTGGCTGACTGGCCGCTCGGGGTCCCGATTACTTGAAAAACCGGATTCCTCGTGCGCGAAACTGTGTTTCCCGTGTTTATGTAGCAATACAAGACCGCCCCGACACAAAAGCAGCGACTCCTATTGCACGTGCATCCGCGATTTCTGTCTCGCGATATACCAATCGCCCTCCCACTCCCTCTTTCACCATTTCTCTTTTCTCTCTCTCTCTCTCCTTCTCTCAAAATAATTCGAAAATCGAAACATTTTTTTTTTTAATAAACTTAAACATCGTAGAATCAATATTCACTTGAATCAACAAATTTTTAATTCAATCAACAATTATAAATTGGATTTTGCTTCAAACAGCGAAATTATATTTAGAAGGAAAAAAATTTTTTTTTAATCCCAAAATATCTGGTGAATCGCAAGAATACGTTTTAATCAAACTTAATTTTTAATTTTTAATAAATAATTGTGTAGTAAATAAAAAAATTATTTTATATTAAATAAACATTTTTTTTGTGTTAAATCAAAATTATTGTGTATTAAAAAATTTTCTCCTAATGAATATAATTTCGTTATTTATAAAGATTACTTTGAATTAAATCAAAATTTATTTTGAATTAGCTCAAAATTATTGTGTATTAAATTAAAATGATCATGTATTGAATGAAAATTATTATGTAAAGTATAGAAAAATAATTTTTCCCTGGCCATGTATTTTAATTATTATTTTTAATAATACAATTTTTAATGAATTTCTCGAAAAGTGCAATGCAATTATTCGTAAAAATTTTATTGAAATTTTCCAAAAGAATTCAAATGTTTGAAAAAAAGTTTATGAATTTTTTTGGCAAAAATTTAAAAGTAACTGTTTGAAAAAAAAATTTGTTAAACTTCTTTGCAAGAATTTAATTATTTTTATATTTTATAAAAATATAAATATTGAATATTTTTACAAATAAAATTTTCCCAAATGAATTCCAATGCTTGAAAAAAAAATTACGAATTTTTTGGCAAAAATTTATAAGTAACTATTTGACGTCTTTACAAGAATTTAATTATTTTTTATATTTTACTAGAAATTTAAATAGTAAATATTTTTACAAATAGAATTCTTCTCGGGAATTCGATATTATTTTTTTTTTAAATTGTAATAAAATTCGTTGTAAAAAATTAATTATTTTCATAATAAGTAAAACTGATTGTTGGATTTCAATTATTTTTAATACAATTTTTAATGGATTTCTCGAAAAAAGCAATTATTAATTATTATTATTATTGCTTTCTTAAAAATTTTATTAAAATTTCTCGAAGGTATTCAAATGTTTGAAAAAATGTATGACATTTTTGGCAAAAATTTTGAAAGTAACTGTTTAAAAAAATTTCTCATCTTCTTTGGAAAAATTCTATTTTGTTTATAAATTGTAAAAATTAAAATATTTTTATAGATATCAAGAAAGAAGGAAAGAATTTTATTTTCAACAATATTTTTGAAATTTTTTCTACCAATTCAATTATTTCCAAAAAAAAATTTTTATTAGAATTCTTTGTAGAAATTAATTTAATTTCAAAAATTTTTCTATATTTATTTATTTACAATATCTACTATTTTAAAAAAATCTCACAAAAGAATACAATTTATTTTTTAATAAAGTTCGTCACAATCATTATTTTTGTAAAATATAAAATTCTTCGAAAAACTTAATTATTTTTGAAAACTTGATAAAAATTGTTTGAATAAATTTAAATATCTAAGAAAATTTTTTATAAAGTTCGTATAAATTTAAATTTTAAGAAAAATTCAACTGAATAAAATATGAATAAAATATACATGTAATATTAAATTTAAAATATAAATTAATTACTTTTATATTTAAATAATTGAATTCTCGTTGAAGTTTCTCATAAAAATCGATTCAAAAATGATTTTTAGTAGATAATAATAACTAATTCATTAATTATTAGTTAAATTTTCTTTTAGGTTACGTATAGATAACCGAATTTTTTTAATAACTCATTCAATTAGTTATGAATTTGACTATTTTTGTAGTTATGTAATTATAAAAATAATAAGTTCTTATCTACAAATAATTATGATTATTTTTCAATAATTTCTGAAGCAAATATCATCCTCGATTTTACGAATAATTTGTTACTTTTAACTAATTCAGATTTAGACAGTCAATTATTTAATTAATTTAATTTAATTTTAGGCAATTGAAAATAATGAACAAGTAATCGTTTATTTAAATAATTTGCTATTCAAATAAACGATTTGTTTGAAATCAAATTTTTTTTTAACTGAAAATACTAATGTTGTTATTTTAAAAATAATAATGTTGCTAATTTGTGACTAAAAATATGAAGAAAAAAATTTTGACATAATTATTATCGATAAACCATAATTAAACATCATAATTGATAAAATTGAACTTAAAATTTCTTTACCTTGGAGAGCAAATAAAGTTGTAAACATCAAAATGTATATACAATGAGATGAAAAATTTTCTACAAGGTTGATCGCAGTAACTCACGTTAATGATCCTTATAAAATATTTAATGATGATTAGGATAATATTAATATTAACATCTATATTTTGTATGAAAAAAAAAAATTTTTAATAAGACAAAAAAATGGTCATAATTCCCCCCCGCTGAAAGATAACACATGAAATTTTAATTAATTTCCAATTTTTTTTTGCATCGTTTATTTTTTTGGCCAAGAAGAAGATTTTAAATTTACAACTTCCTTAAGTAAATTCAATCATGTATTTTTTACTTATGAAGGAGAAAGAAATCATTTTTATGGAAAAAAAGAATATTAACCGCCTTCAACTGATATATTAATTTATTAATATGTATATATATACGTTACGACTTAATCAACTATGAAATACTAATTTCGCCCTCTTGGTACAGAGTATAAAACGATCTTTATACTGCAATTTTATATCTTCCATGAAGCATAACGAAATCGTCTTTTAAACAGATATTAATTATCCACTTCAAGCTTCTGCTAATTATAATTTGATTGAGTAATTCTATTTTTTGAAAATAGTTCCTAATTCTTTTTTTTTGGAGTTATTAATATTAAGAATATTAATTTTTGTCCGTGTCTTGTTGTTTCACTAGTCGGTGTTTTATTGTTGTAAAAAGTGAACAATGTTACCTTTGAAATTAATAATTTTATTCGTAATTTTTGTTACGATTTGAGATTTTATCGAAAGGGTTGGGGAGAAAAAATAAATTTCCGAGTAATTTCTTCTTTATTATATAGAGATTGATTTGTTGTATATATATATATATACGATTAAGAGGCATTGGTGCAGGAAAAAAAAGTAGAGATTTTTTTTTCTCCTTCGGATTCTTACTTCATCGCATCCGAGAAAAAGGGAATGTAAGTTGAGTAAAGTGGCTAGCAGACGATGAATTTTAGGCAAAGGCTTACTCTTCATCCGTTCATCTCTCGACTCTTTCCTCTCTTTTCTCGGTTCGATGAGCCAGACTTAATCCCTTTAGGCTGTCCGAGCACCTACTTCTGTACGCTCCTATACGTAAGCTTTGTCGCTTTTAAAAAAACTTACGTAAAATATAAACATTCTTTTTTTTTCAAATTCAAAATAAAAAAAAAAGATTACAGGTACAACCAATTTTGACCAACCGAAAAGTTATATTCTAAACTTTATCTTTTAAAACTTATTTATGTGTTTAAATATGAAGTTCTTTCCTAGATAGAATTTCCACAAATTAATTAGTTTAATAAATATTTACATGTGACGCGATTTAAAGAAAGAAACCTTAGAAGCAAATCACTTTTAGGTTATGTTAGCCTTACTTTTTTCGTTGTTTAAAAGTTTCTTTTTACTTATGCAAATTATAATCAGTGTTTATTGAATATTTTTATTGTAACGAAGAATTGAACATTAATAGTTCATATTGACTGTTGATTCTCTTTTTGTATTTTCATTTTGAAAATTGTAAACATAACCTATAATTTTTTTTGCTTCTGAGACCCCTTTCTTTAGATCGCGTCACACATTTATTTTTGAAAATTTTATATTTTATTCCTTTATAACACAGAATAAAAGTAAACACAAAATGAGTCAGAAAAGTAACTCATTATGAGCTGCGATAAAAAGAAAAAAACAGTATTTCGATCACGATTTAAAAAAAAATTTTGCCATAAAATAGAATATATGGGGAAAAATAGCGGAAATGTAGAAACGTTTTTTTTTTCGAAAATCTGCATACGAATTTACGTCTCACTGGCACTCTAAGGGTGAAGGGACAAATTGCCGGTTTCGCTTTTAATAACGAACCTTTTGCGAAGAGCCACACGTAAGTTGAGTTCGGTTTAGAACCAATATATATAGTATGCACGTATATTTCTCTTTGGAAAGAGAAAAAGGCGGGTGTGTTCACGCGATATGCCGCCGCATTTTGCGTTCACGACGCAGTTTTGCAATTTTTAACGGGGGGGTTATAAACGCACAGAACTCGAAATGAGCAGTATTACTAAATCTACAATCATCGCGGTATAAGGAACAGCAACAGCAACAACAACAATAACCGGTAATAATATTGCCAACAACCGCACATTCTTTAAATACGTTACATTTTTGTTGAGGAGAAAATTTATTCTTCTTTTTGCAGATATTAAAAAACGACCTTTTTATTTCATTTTTTTATCTTTTTTATTGGATAGCTGAGATTTTTTCCGATAAATTATGTATTATTAATAAAATGAAATATGGTAATTAATAGATAATATAGTATGTTAAGAAAAGTGGGACAGCATGTTGTCCCACTTTTAAAATTCAAGTTTTCCGAGAAAATAAAAGCGACTTTTTGAACATTATTTATTTTACTGAAAACCGATTATTATTCCACTCTTTAACTTTGCAAAATTTACTGAAAATAATCTTAGTTTTTCGAATAAAAATGATTTAAAAAGTTGTCCCACTTTTAAAATTGAAGTTTTTTCGAGAAAATAAAAGCGATTTTTTAAATACTATTTACTTATTTTACTAAAAACCGATAATTATTCTATTTTTTTTTTAATTTGCAAAATTTATTAGACAGAAATCTTAGCTTTTCGAATAAAAATTTTGAAAAAAGTGGTAATTACTATCCAAATGGAAAAATAGTGTTTATTTGCAAAAAAAGAGGGAAACTAAGTTTGTTTAAAAAAAGTGGTTTTTGAACTGAAAAGTAAATGAAAAATACTTTAAACTTCACTATAAAAAATTAAAATCGATGAAACTTTCTAGAACTTATGTCAGTTTGAATAAAATAATGTCCTTAAAATTTAATTTTTTTATTCGATCGCTTCACGTGGAATTGGTCATAATTAGTTATTTTTTAATTAATACAGGGGTGCGTTCATGTAACTTTAACATTTACTTTTATATTTCTACAAATTTATCAAATAAACATTGTCACTTTAAAAATTTCAACTAAAAATTCTCATTGTCATCCAGGAAAATTTTTCACTTTTATTTCAAAATTAAAATTTTTTGAAAAGATTAAAAGTCAAAGTAAACATTTTTCGAGTGACAATGAGTATTCCCTGAATAGAAATGAAAATATTTCAGTCAAAGCAAAAGTTGAAACTTTATCAGTAAATGTGACAAATTTTTGATGGACAAAGAGAATTTTCGATGGAAGTAAAATTTTTTGAGTGAATGTGAATTTTTTTTATTAGTGAAGTCCAATTTCTGAAGTTTTTTGAGAAAATCAGAATTTTTTTAAGAAATGCGAACTTTTTTGAAGTGAATGTGAAAGTGACAATTTTTTTAAAACAAAACTAAGTTAAAATTTTTACTTTCATATTCACTCAAAAAAGTTCACGTTCTTAAAAAAATGCTTATTTTCACTAAAAACATCATAATTTTAACTTCTAAAATTAATAACTTAGATCATTTTTTTTAGTGTAACTAAATTTTTTTCAGTGATGTCAAAATTTATTTTACTAATAATAAAAATCTTTAAATGAATGTGAAAATTCTTTGAGTGAAAGTTGAAGTAAGAATTTTTTTGAGGGAATGTACAAATATTTTTAGTTACGAAAATTTTTTTTTTAGTGAAACATAACTTTTTTGAATAAAATTAAAATTTTTTTGACTAAATGGTCAAATTACGTGAACCATATTTCGAAAGTTGATAATTTGATAATTTAAATCTTTGCACAATTTTCACTAAACTTTGCAAGTAAATCTTTAATCAATTTTTAAGAAAGTTTCGGTGCTGTGTGGATGGATATGAATTAAATATTATCGATATTAATATAATTTACATTCAAAGTTTTTAAAATTACGTTTTTCTTTACTTGAATTTCGCGCCAAAGTAGTTCATCAGATTGCCGCCTAGAGGGCATGAAAGTTCTCTCACAAGTGGTTGAGAAGCGAAGAGAGAACATAAATAAGAAATAATTTGTTTTGATAAATAATTGTTTTGTTTCAGTTAAAAAGTTAATTTTAAGAAATAAATTGTAAGTTATAATTGAAAATTTATAAATTCTTTTCAAAATCTGAATTGGTAGAAAATAACTAATGAAATGACGAAAAGTCCTCCACCGAATAATTTACTAATTCTTTTACTAACAAATCGTGAAATTTTACAAACAAATTGTAAAATTTGACTAACAAATAAGGAAATTTTACTAATTGTAAGTAAGTTCTACTAGTTCCTAGTAGAATTCTACTAAATTCAGATTTAGAGAGTTGATGAAAATTGAAGATCAAAATTAAAAAGATAGTTTAGGAAAATTGAGATGAAGATGCAAATAGACAAAAAGTATAGGTATAGAAGAAAGGATAAATATAGGACTGAAATTTAAAGATTCGTAAGTAGTTTATTCAACTGGAATGTTAATATTCTTTTAATTATAAAGTTCGAGCGAACCTTCCAAGAAAGGTGCTCGAAGCTATTTCGTGTAATATATTATGTGTGTATGACAGTTGAAACTATTGTCATTTGAAGCGAATGTGCCCCACGGCAATTGTCCAGGTTGTCGTTTCTTTTTTTTTCCTTTTTTTTTTAATACACATATATACCTAAGCGAGAAATAGGTATATATATGAAACTCGGGATAGAGAAGGCGAGTGTGCCTATTCATTATAAATTATCTAAATAGCAGTGATTTCGGCGGACCGGCTGCGGCCGTTTGACGAATAAGTGGCGGGTTCGAGAAGTTGCGGTCGTTGCCAGTGGCTTTCAAAGTCGCAACGTCCTCATGAAATCATTCATTTGAAAAAGTATCGAGAGTTTTCTCTTGTGAACCACTGACATAGACGGCCCATGACCGACCCTAAAATTGGACTTATTACAACTTATAGAGCGCGATTTGAACGCTCCACTCAATAACATACATTATCCCCAATCCATATGATTTAATGAAATCCCTCTAAACTCTCCACTTAGCTCGAGTTCTTTTCGCGTATATTGTATCTATATATGAGATGTTTGGTAGGTGCCTCTGTAGGTACGTGCCAAACGTTTACGTTTATGGCCCTTTGCCAGCGAAACACCCACATATTATATAAAAAAGAGCTGACCGCCAAAAATTGCATTTGATGGATCTTCTTCTTTTTTCTCCCTCTCTTTTCTAGAAGAATATGATTAGAAATTCTGATTGCATCCTTTTTTTTTCTTTTTGCCTTCTTGACTATATATATATATATACTCCATTTTTGGACTTGATTTCTTGGGGCGTGTATCGTTTTGCGTTAAGATATCTCATCTCTGACTGGTTGGAATAAATCGCGGATGGGAATGAATTCCTTTCGGAGAAAAAAGAAATGCGTTTATATATAAACACACTTGTTGAAATAAAAAGAAGAAGTTTTTTGGGGCTCTCTCTCTCTCTCTCACTCGCCAATCACTCTTCGAAAGTCCAAAAGCCGAAAGCCAAATGCGAGCGATAAAATACAATTAAAGCTAAAGACTGACCCCCACCATTCTTTTCTTTTTCCACTGGCTGATATCCTTCCCTCCCCCCTCACGCCTTGTAAAAATCCCCCTACCCTACACTAGCTGATGAGGTGACAACCCATAATTATACAAACCGCTTTCTGTCTGGCTTGACTGCAGTGGCATGCAGAGTTCTTCAAGATGGGGCTTCCATCATCCTACGCGAAACCTCCACCGCATTATATCTTCTCCTGTTTTTTCGTCCTTTCTTCCTTTCCCCATATAGTAGTACCGCGCTTGTATATATATATACCTTCACGGTCTCTGCCCTTAACCAATATCCTGAAGATGGAGATTTTTGCCATCACCACTCAATATAGTTGCGCGTACGTGTCAAGAGTGCAAAATTCAACACTCATTCGGAATCAAATTTTTGTTTGATAAAATTTTAACACTTGGTTTTAATATTCAATTCATGTTATTGTAATGCAGATGAGAGATGACTTTTATTTTTATTCAATCCTAAGAAACGCCGATCAGCGAATTTTAAACGAAAAAGTCAATTATCAGCTTGAATTTTCGAAAAACTGACATCATATTTGTATTTAGCGACTCAAAAAACTTCCGAGTAACAAATTTTAAGCGGAACTAGGGAATTTTTAAAAAAATTATCCGACATATTGGATCCGCCATTTTAATTTTTGAATACTGTCATCAGATTCGAATTTAGCGACTCAAAAAACTCGCGAGTAACGAATTTTAATAAAATCCAGTGAACTTTTAATAAAAGTGTTCGCCATATTGAATCCGACATTTTTAATTTTCAAAAACTGTCATCAGATTTATATCTAGCGACTTAAAAAATCCCCATGTAACGAATTTTAAGTGAATCCACTGAATTTAAAAAAAATTGTCCACCATATTGGATCCGCAATTTTTAATTTTCGAAAACTGTCATCACATTTGTATTTAGCGACTCAAAAAAACCCCGAGTAACGAATTTTAAGCAAATACAGTGAATTTTAAAAAAATTGTCCCCCATATTGGATCCGCCATTTTTAATTTTCAGAAAACTCTCAACTTTTAGTGGGAAAGAATTCGATGCATAGCTGAAATAAATTAAAATTGCATGAAATTTAATAAATTAAAACATTTTCAATAATTAAAAGAAGAAAAACCGAGAATTTAATCTTATAACCTAATAACCCTTTTCATCAACTTTAAAAGTTGAAATTTTTTTTGAAAATTTAATCTACTTAGAACTTTTATTTAGAATTCATTTCCGATTAAGGAAAATTTTTTTATCTAGAAAAACATCGCAGGTCTTCACAATTTTATTAAATACTTTTTGAAATCAAAAATTAAATTTCGGCTTTTTTCATTAAGTTAAAGTTTTTTTTTCTTATTAAAGAAGAGTTTTTTTTCGAAACACACAAACTTAGTCCGAACTTTGTAGAATTTATTTCTCATTTCAGAAAAAAATTTGTTTGTTGAAAAACGATTCTGGACTTATATAAATATAATTTTACAATTTTTGGCGTCGAATATCAAATTGAAGATATTTTTTTTTAAATGTAGAGCTTTTTTCCAAAACGAAGGTACTCTGAACTTTTTTCGATTCGGAAAAAATTTCTATCTTGGAAAACGACGCTGATCTTGTAAATGTATTTATACTATTTTTGTAGAATTGATTATCAAATTTTGCATTTTATTCATTAAATTAGAACATTTTTTATTAAAAAAGAGCTTTTCCTAAAAAAGAGACGTGTTTAAAATTTTTTTAAAATTTATGTCTGATTTAGAAAAAAAAAATTTGTCTTGAAAAACTACTCGTCGTTTTTTGTTTCGATTTCATATCCTTACACTGAGAAAACATTATATACTTAATTTAAATAAAAAAATAATTTTAAGGGATTTTGTTTAGTTGAAATAAGTTTGTAATCTTAATCCCAATATATAGAAAATATCTACTATTTTGATTCAAAAATATTATTTATTTGAATAATTATATTTAATTCAAACATATTTTCCGTTTTGATTTAAACAAAACTAATGTTTTGATTTAAACTTAAAAGTTGGTTATAAATAATTTAAAATCAACCACAACTTATATTTGAATTAAGTATATTATTTTTTTAAATGAACCAAAAAATATGTTTCAATTAAACTTAAATATGTTTGACTGTATAGCAAAAATATTTTAAGTTTGATTTAAACAAAATATGTTTGAATCAAGTATATCGTTTTCTCAGTGTAGAAAAAACAGTGATAGTACAGAACGACTTGAAATTAAGATTAAAAAAATTAAAAAAATTTGTTGTCTGAATTAGTAAAAATTAATTTGAATTAACTTTCATTGAATTTTTTTAATGAAAGAAAGAATTGAACTTGGATATAATTTACAACATGGTACATTTGCTTCCCTTTCCTTATTACTCGAAAAATTTTCAGTTTCCTAAAATTATTTACTTCTTAGGTCCCTTCTCTTATGATCGCGTCGAATAACAAATGCTATCATCCTCTTAATCTCAATTTCAAATTTTCTCTCTATTCAAACACCAAAAAAAAAAGTGATTCAAAACAAATTTTAAAAAATGGTTTCTATAAATCGAGATATAGAATTGAAAAATGACAGAGGCGTGATATCGTGTCTGTTTACAGGAGGGAATGTCATACCACCAAGTTCGTTCATCGATCAGAAAACGTGTCTTCGCATACATTATCACCGCGAATCTTCTCCTGTTATAGACTTTAAGAGCGACGATGACAACTCTCGTCATATAAGAATGAAAAACAAATTCGAATTCGAATTTTAAAACTTTGCTAATAATATTCCTAGCACGTGGCGCAAAGACTTTTTGATTCCCTCCCTCCCTCCCCCTTCCCCCCCATTTTTTTTTTATAAAACGTTTATTAGATATAGTTTCTCTCTCGCTCCCTCGACTTTATGCGGATCCATCAACGAAAGCGAAGCTTGCACACGGCTAAGTCGACTGGCAAACACGCGGGTTTTCGAAATCAACGTGCAGATTATATGCAGAGACTGCGCGCTTTGTGATTGATATTTGGTTAAGCGGCTGGCGATCCATCAAGTCCACAAAAGCGCTCTTTATCCCCGACTCACCGCCCGATTTCACTGAAATCCGGAAACACTACCTCGCCGGTCCGCCTATCGACCTTATACTTGTTTTCTGTCTGAAGAAAGGAAACGTGAGGGGCGTCGAAAATTCAATTCCTCCTGGCGTTATCTCAACTTTTTCAATCTTATCGCTAAATAATTCTTTTTTTTTTTTTATTTTTAATCTCTCTTTCTGTGATGA
The DNA here is from genome assembly GCA_032872475.1 of Leptopilina myrica (nomen nudum). Classification (NCBI taxonomy): domain Eukaryota; kingdom Metazoa; phylum Arthropoda; class Insecta; order Hymenoptera; family Figitidae; genus Leptopilina; species Leptopilina myrica (nomen nudum). The sequence goes on from CM065461.1 coordinate 36,702,456, forward strand.
ACCTCAGCAGGCTTCTGCATGCATTTCCCGTTTTGCAAACTGAATTTGATTCGCCACTAACAAAAAGCCAAATTGGAATTAGTTGGGAAATGAATTCTATCATCTGCAATCTACTATCTAAATCTAAATTAGTAGCATTTTTACTGATTGAATGATACAAAAAAATTGATTTGAATTTTTTTCATCTCATTACTCACACATTTTTTTAACCCCATTTTCACTCCAGTTTCACTTTCAGTCAAAAAAAATTTTTTACTCTATTTTCACTTCACTTTTACTCACAATTTTTTTTTCGCTTTACTTTCACTCCACATTCAGTCTAAGTCAATATTTTATTTATTGTATTTTCACTCTGCTTTCCATTTCACTCAAAATTTATTTCCATTCGACTTTTATTTCACTTTCACTTCAAATTTTTCACTCCATTTGCACTTCACTTTCACTTTGACTCATAATTTATTTTCACTTCAATTTAATTTCATTTCACTTTCACTCAAAAATTTAGTTTCACTCTACTTTCACATAAAATTTAATTTCACTCCATTTTCACTTCACATGCGGTTTTACTCAATTTATTTTTTCATCACATTTTATTTCTACTTCCAATTTCACTCAAAATTTATTTTCATTACACTTTTACTTCACTTTCGCTTTGGATTTTTCACTCCATTTGCACTTCACTTTCACTTTACTTTCACATTTACTCACAATTTACTTTCACTTGAATTTTATTTTACTTCACTTTCACTTTACTTTTACTTTGACATACAATTTATTTTCACTTCAATTTTATTTTACTTCATTTTCACTCAAAATTTATTTTCACTCCACTTTTACTTTACTTTTACTTTAAATGGTGTGAAAATAAATTTTAAGTGAAAGTGTAGTGAATATAAATTTTGAGTGAAAGTGGAGTTAATGTATAAGTTTTTAGTGAAAATGAAGTGAAAATTGAGTGAAATTAGATTTTAAATGAAAGGGAAGTGAAAATGGAGTGAAATTAAATTTCAAGCGAAATTGTGAAAATAAATGTTGAGTGAAAGTGTAATGAATATAAATTTTGAGTGAAAGTGAAGTGAAAGTGTAGTGAATATAAATTTTGAGTGAAAGTGAAGTGAAAATAGAGTTAATCTATAAATTTTTAGTAAAAATGAAGTAAAAATGGAGTGATATTAAATTTTAAACGAAAGGAAAGTGAAAATGCAGTGAAATTAAATTTTAAATGAAAAAGAAGTGAAAATGGAGGGAAATTAAATTTCAACTGAAAGTGAAGCGGAAGTAAAGTGAAAATAAATTTTGATTAATGACTGACTTTTTGCTCTTCAATCACTTACTTTGAAATAATTCTAATTTAGAGAGTTGTAAGAATAAAAAATCCCCAAAAAATTTATTTTTGTGCTAAAAAATGGTTTTTTTTATTTTAATTTTTGTCATAGCCCAAGTTGAAAAATTCCATGAAAGTATTTTTAATTTACTTCTTTTATCTAGTTTAGTAGCAGTTTATGAAAAAAATTTTATTGGCGAAACAACTGAATAGCTATAGAGTATTTAAGACAAAGGACGACTCTTTTAAAAAAATACAATTTCGTCACGATTATTTCCTTTTTCGAATGAAAAAACAAAATTATCCATTTTCATTGAATAATAAACGAGCATCAAAGCCGAAAAAGTAAATAGGCGCAAGAAAGTATAAGTAAAATTCACTGATTATATAGTGATTAGGAAAAATGTGCATGATGTCCAATTAGTGTAAAAGGGTACATCATGATAAATTACCTCAAGTAGTCAATTAATAATTTTATTATTATTAAATCTATTATTAATTTTGTTACTAAATTTATTATTTGGTTTTAAATTTTATTATTTCGTTTTTAGTTTTATTATTTCCTTTTAATTTTATTATTTTGTTTTTAATTTAATTATTTCGTCATTAATTTCCTTTTTCATTTTATTATTAAAACTGTTATTAATTTGTTCATTAATTTCGTTTTCAAATTTTCTTATTAATTTCGTTATTGGTTTTATTTCTAACTAATTACTAGAAGTAACTTCTGATTTATCGGATATTTTCTGTATTTTCAATACGAATTTGGAATTTGAAGACAATAGTGTAGTGATGATAAGCTGGATAAACTGTTTTTAATTGAATTCCTGAATTTTTCTCGTTACAGACATGCCCCGAATGGAGAAATCACCATTATTGGCGAACGGTTACAATCATCCACCAACGCACCTGACACAAATGCAGTTCATGCAACTTGGCCATCCAATTGCCGGTCATGCAATTCTGTCATCGGCCAGCCTATCTCAGCAACTTCATTCGCGCGCTGAACAGGGCCTCAAGGTCAATCCGAACATACCCATGGAAGTATTTGCGAGGTACGTCCAACCGTCATTTTTCACTAATTTTAATACAGACTTTGTTCTTAATGATTATTTTTTTAAAAAGTGGCAAAAAATAAAAGAAAAACTTTAAACTTACTTTTTAGCTTTAAAAGTGAAAAAAGTAGGAAAAAACGTAGCTGTAGAAAAATTAAATTTGATGATTAAACAACTTGTTTTAATAGATTCGAAAAAATTTAAAAATAACATGAAAATTAATTTAAAAAATTAATTCTGTCCTTCTCTGTCATTTTCCTGATTTCCAAAAAGGAAAATTCATTTTTTTTCTCTTATTCTGGTAGTGACTTCAAGTTTAAATTATTATCAAAATTCAATTACTTTCCAAACTTTTTAGTTAAAATTATTCAAAAAGTTTTGCTTATTATTTAAATATAATTTTTAAAAGTAAAATAATAGTTCTTTTTAATTTTTAATTTATTTCAATTAAATTATTGGATATTTAAATTAATATTCTTAATTTCTACGAGATTTTAACGATTCAACAAAAATTCAAAAGACTATTTTTCCATAATTTCAAAATTCAATTTATACATAATTCGTTTTCATATATTTTAATGTAATAGCGTTTTGAAATTAAACTATTTTACAAAATTTACATTATAATGCATTTTATATTTGTAAATTTATAATATTATAATCTAAAATTTTAACTGAAATTCATTTTTAAATTAATTTCTATGTTAGAAATGTTCTGCAAACATTCAGTTAGTTAAATACGATAATAAATAATTAATGAAATAATTGATAACATTTCTTAAAATTAAATACTTATAAAAAATTCTATGAAAATTTTGGAATATATTTTATTTCTTTTAGAATGTTTTAATTAAATATTTTATATTTGATTAAATTTGAAAATAATATTTTCAAGGAACTTATTTAAAATTTTTTTTAAAATAATTAAAATAGTGTGAGGAGTTATATTATTTATGAAAATAATTGAAATCTTGCAACGGATTTTCATAAATGTTTTCCCAGAATTGAATTTCTGTGAGAAATTTTTTTCAATTATTTCAATTTCAATTATTTAGAATAATTTTATTAAAATTGTATTAAAAATAACTGAAATTTAGAGAATGAATTTTTATTATTTATGAAAGAAAGTTAATTTTTATGAACAAATGTTATCACGATTTTGGAAAATAATTGATTTCATTAAAACAATTTTTGAAAAATATTTTAAAGAATAGAATTTTTGTAAAAAAAATTTACTATTTTTTATATTGATTGAATTTTATTAATTTTTGTTTAAATAATTACATTCTATTGAGAAATTTTATTTAAATAATAGATATTGAAAATAATTGAATCATTGCGAAAGATTTTCAAGAATTTTGGGAAAAAAATAAATTGATTAAAATAATTTGATAAAAAACTTTAAATTCTTTCTAGAAACCTTTTTTTTTAAATTTTCGATAATAATACTTTTATTTTATTTTACCATAAAAAAGGTAGTAAATATTAGGTAATATCGAATTGAATGGAATTTTGATAAAATTATTTACAGTTTGTCAAAACGGGAAGATGAATTTCACTGCACTGAAAGAAAATGTATATTAAATTTTGTAAAAGTATTTTACAATTTTGGGAAAATAGTGCAACAAACCGAAATTTTGATATAAAAAATACTAAACATTAAGAAAACTTATGTGGTATTTAGTAAAGTTATATTAAAATTAAATTAAAATTTTTTATATTTGATATTATTTTACTAAATTCCACATACTTTTTTTTTTAATTTTAGTATTTTTTATATGAAAATTTCGGTTCGTTGCACTTTTTCCCCAAATTACAAAATACTTTTACAAAATTTAATATACATTTTCTTTCAGTGTAGGATGAGTCTGGGGGGACGTTAGATTACGGTGGAGAAAAAAATGTTTGACAGGGGAAAAAGTTGAGCCTTTTTTCCCTTGTCAGTAATTTTTACTAGATGTACTTTTATTAAATACAAATGTATTATTAAATTTACTTTTCAAAACATATTTTATTTTTTGCCATTTTTAAGTTTTAAATTAAGGATTCGACGTTAAATTATCAATGAAAGTTTTTAAAAAAAAAACTTTTTTTGGTAATTTTCATAATTGTAAAAATTATTAAAAAAAGAATTATTCTTTAAAAAAAAACCATCGTCCATCTTCCCTCGGACTTACCCTAAATTTTATTAGTTACAATTTTTTGTTTCGTTATCAAAAAACGATGATGGATTTATCATCTGGAGAAATGTGTGTATAGAGACAAAATGCTGGATCATTTCAATGGAATGATCGGGGCGATAAATGTTGGGGCTTGGCTTAAAGTTTTTAACGACGAAGAGAGAATCGTAAACGTCACATAGATTTTATGGTTATTGTAGTATATATATATATATATATATATGTATATATACATATATATGCATTTGAGAAATTGGATTTATTTGTTTTAACTTCTTTGTTCAGTCGACGTTAAGGCCTAACAAACTGGGCAAAGAAGGGTCGTGTCTAAGTTCAGGGGGCGCTGTTAGGCGAGGCCAAAAGAATACAACTTTAAGAGGATTTCAAGAGACTGCGAAGCCGTGGAAATCCGAGGGGTCTTGGTAGCGCTTGATCTATCTTTCTCTTTTTGCTTCTAAGACTGTTTTCTTTACATGTTCCTTGCTCTTGGCTCGTTTACGCGGGTTAGGTTACCTCACTCATGAACCTACACCTCTCTTCGTTTATATTCTTTCAAAAAGGAGGGGTGAAAAAAACATCAGGACATGACTAGCAGCAGGACAACTGACTTGAGGAGCTTCAATCTTCGACTAAATCTTTCAACAACTTTGTTTGCAGAATTTGGCAATTTTTCGATGGTAATTTTCTAGTACTCGTTTTTACCGACTGTAGCTAATTAGTCTTATGGCCTTGGGATTCTAATGGAGTGTTTAATTTTTAAAAAATCGTACAGGTCAACTTGTTCCTTCTTCAATTATTCTGTGGGAATGATTCGATTGTTTGGAATCGTATTTTTTAGTGTCACGCGTGTCTCTATTTGTGTGAAAGTACGTGATACGCGCTTACGTATATAATAATACGAAGAAGGCGGCACCGCACGTTCCGCATTATGATTTCAGCGCTTTGCTTTTAATTAAAATGCAAATCTATCGCTCCAGAGAAGCGAGAGATCGGGAGGTAAGACGGATTACGTCTGGGGGCGCCACGACAAACACCGGAATATGATTAATTCAACGCAACCCCATCCTGCCTCACTAACACACAAATGATGTTGCTATCGTCAAACCCGATTCCGCTTCGCCTTTCCTTTTTGCCGTATAGCGATATGTGTGTCCACTTGCTTCTCCTGCTCGTCATCCCTTTCTCGACGCCTCTTACTTACACGGTAAACAACCGAAGGCTCTTTCTCTCTCTCTCACCGCCAACATTAATTTTCAAGATTTCAAATCCTTTGAAATCCATCGCACCTTTTTTTTTTTTTTTTTGAAAAATTCACCCCGAAAAAGAAAACTTTCCGAAAAATGTTTCTTAATGAATTTCCATTTTCGGGTAATCAAGCTTTGGAGATGAAAAAGTCGAGTTCTTTACCGTTATACATGTTGTGTAAACGGTCTTAATGATCGTCCTCGAGTTCTTATTACAGATCAATGACACTCATACCCAGCCTCTTGACGTTTTTTTTAATCAAAGGACTTCAAAGCCTCTCCTCCAGTTGACAGTCTAGTCGAGACGATCGAATCAAAGGATACATCCGAAAGATGAGACTAAATACCGAAGAGATTCTTAATCAACTCTCGTTTCCTCTGCATTACTTCGCCTCGTGTAAAGGACCTTAATTACTCATCTACCATATAATCAATGTATTCCCCTCTGTTTATCTAATTCTTATCGTCTCAATCTTTCGAAAAAAATGCCTTCTTTACTCTGATTACGTGATGAAAGATCTTATTTTTCAGTAATACGTTCAATTTGTCTTTACCGGATTCCTTCTTCTTTGTAGTGAAAAACCCAACAGTCTAAGGTTCCGCACATAACTCGTGATTCTTTACCCAGGTATCTGAATTCAGATTTTCCACTTCCAACTACAAACCAAAAAATAATTAAACAAGTTAATAAAGCTAGAAAAAAAAATTACTGACGAAATTTCTTTTCCCCTTTCAGGTCCGTTGGTGGTTTAACGTTGGACAACTGCAGGGGACTCTACGAGGACTTCGCTAAACATTACGAAAGGTAAGAAAAAAAGAACATTACTATCAATTTTTTCAAACACCAGTAAATAAATACATCGAATTTAAATACCGCGGTTGGAATTAGACTTTGCTGAATTGACGATGAGCAGAATTTTTTGGGAGGAGAAAAAAATCTGTGCGATTAGTTTAAAAATGCAAAATGGGTGACATACGCAACTGCAGGGAATGACAACGATAGACTTCCGATAAATCAGCATTACCGTCAACATCGAGTTTCCGGTTGCATCGGCCGAGTTGAGTCCCGCGTCCTGACGCACTAATTCCAACATGATTTGTATTGTGCGGGGAAACTAACGCTATATAGAGTCAGGCAACATCCACAATCATCCCCGTCGCATTCTATCCTTCGTGTGCGTCGCGAGTCCCGGGGTTTCCCTCTGATCCTGACCACTTGTCACTTTACGGAACGCAGATCATTGTCGCGACGGGCTCGTCCATCATTCTGGGATTAAATCATTTGAAACACTCTGACACCGGGCTTTACTGCTCTTTTTTTTTTTTGAAAACAATTTTTGTTAAATACCCTTTTTTTAGGTTCTTTTTCTTCTCAAACTCTTGATGTTTGAGAGAAATTTATTTTTTAAATAGTATTGTGGTAGAAGTAGAAAGTAGTTTATTTTTTATCCTGTTTGTTATGTAGCTGTAATTAGAAATTTTTAGGGGGCATCAACGTTTAATGATATTTTTTAGTCTTGGTTCAAACCGTATGGAAGGGGCCAGTTTTATTCCGGATTTATCCCTGATCGAATATGCAAAATATGTCGTGGTCAGTGGACATCAAATGCAATAGAAATTTTTAGGGGGCCCCAACATTTACTGATATTTTTTAGCCTAGATTCAAACCGTATGAAGGGGGGCCAGTCTTATTCCGGATAAAACTTCTCCGATAGTTTATACCTTGCCAACCTGGCCAAAATCTTCAGGTTCGACTCTGGGCTAAAAAATGTCGGTGAATGTCGGTACAGGAATCTGTAGATGAAACTTTCCCTAATATCTTAATAGTTTCATCAGCAGTTTTAGAAATTTAATTATTTTCGACTGCTTTGAGGATGATAAAATAGATACAGCCAAAGTTCTCAGATAACATTTGCAATTTTCAACTTTAGGGAACTATTTCTACTTGATACTTCACGTTAAATTTTCTTTAAACTATTTATACTTGCAAATTTTTTTTGACCCCCACTGGAAGGTTTGAGTCTGGCCTAAAAAGTGTCGGTAAATGTCGGTGCAGAAATCTGTAGATAAAACTGTCTGAATGTATCTTGAATATGAAAGTAGATCTTTAAGTTTAATAAATTAATTACAATGATAAAGTCGAAATTTATTTAATTGTTATCGTATGTAGAAGAAAAATAACTATCACAAGTATATAACGTAGAGAAAATTGAAACTTGAGTGATGAATAAGTCGACCCTTAATGAAACCGACGTCTGTCACTGACAAAGTAAAACTCAAACTGTAAAAACATAGTTATCGCTGTTTTTCCATTGAAACGCTACATTTACCAAAGCAAACACATCATTTAACTGAAAAATAACTGAGGGTTAAGATCGTCAAGCACAATAAAGGAACATTAATGTTCTATAAAAGTCGAGGCAGAGAATGAGTTGGCGAATTCAAAAGTCGAAAGAGCGAAGGGAGGGGAGAGGGGGAGGGGGTGAAAGTTGACACTTGGGTCAAAATGTAATTTCCAATTCAAAGGCAATGACCACTGGCAAACGTTCTCCTCTCGAGCCACCTCGCCCTGCTTGTGCTTTCTCTATTTGCTTTAATACCCCCGCGCTTCTGGCTTCGTCAACCGGACAAACGCGTATTGTGATTTCAGCCTTTGACTGGTCGCCGTTCGATGGATCGGCTGAGGGTTGGGCAGTACGATATGAGCAAAAGGGGTGCGAAGGGATGGACGAGTGAACATGGTGAATATTCATGCGAAGAGCCCTAGACGAAATCGGACTTGTTGCGACTGACACTGATGTAAACTTTTGTTTATCCGCTCTCTCTCCCCCTCCTAACACCACCCACTCTGAATCAATCCCCCACTTTCTCTCTCTCTCTCTCATTCCGATAGCTATGTGTATATATATATATATATATCCCGTAGTCGAAGGGGGTATAACCCACTATTTAACTGTGAGTTAAATTCTGATTAATTGTCGGTCCTGGGGGTTATTAATTGTTTGTCCTTTTGATTTTACAAGCAACCGGAAACCCGCGTCAGTTTGAAACGATCCTTTTCCCTTGGTTTTGGGATTCGCTCGGGTTTCTTCACTACTCTAATCCCGATGATTTGTTCTTGTTAATCCAGTCGGAACCCCTTTTCCTGCCTTGCCTTCCATGTCGCTTATACGAAACAGAATCGCGAGCCGGTTATTTATGACGTTTGCCTTTCGCGAGAAGTTCATTTAATTAAAGCTCACGGACAACAACAGCGGCTTCATTAAATTCGGATTCACGACACCGTGATATCTAAACAAATCGCTGGATAATCGAGGATAATTATTCTTCTCCTGCTTTATACACAAATTGTAGTTGAGATTCTTGAGGTACTGCATTTGGAGTCCTTGAAATTGAGAAATTAAGTTTTATCTTTTAAGGTTGTGATAGAGCAAAAGCATGCATTGTACAGTAGTTGCCTGGTCCATAAGGACTACAATCCTGGTGGTAGAAAGCAAATATCAACCCAAGGAAAAACTATTTAGAAAGTATTGAATACTTTTCTACCATACTTTACGGATGGTAGCACAAGATTGGAGGAAGACTGATGCCTATAATGAAATGGAGAAGCGATTAGTTGCATTCGTTATTGTCCTCATAACACTATACTACAAGTTTATAATAAATTCGTCAAAAATTAGAAATTCCCTCCACGCCGATGAAATTTGTAAATAATTTCAGAACCTGTCATGTGGGGAGAGATTTTCTGGGTAACTAATATTAATGGCACGTCTCCTTTGGCAGAATGGTCGGCATCAATGTACAACTTGGCTTCTAGGCTTTAAAATTACCTAGTCATTCTGGCATAATTCCCGCGCATTGTCGTTTTATTCCCCCACCTCTGCTATCATCAGCAAACCTTCCATTTTCTCTTATCTATATCACCCTTCGAATCCCGTGGTCTCTCTCTCCCCCCCGTTCGCTTTTACTTGACAGTTTCTTTGCTTATTCGCTCATCGTGTCCATATTCTCTCTTTTCAAGAATATCATTAATTACCCTCCCAGCGTCAACGTCGTCTTATCGCAAAAGACATCTGCCTTCCTCGCTGGAAAATAATATTCATAAAAGTTGATCATTATTTTTAATCGATGCTTAATGTTTCTAATGTCTAGAGTGTACTAAAGCATTGGGATCAACAACCTTTACAACTTTAATTATTAGACTAATTAACGCATTAATCTTATTAAATTATCTATTAAGACATCTATTAAATTATCTAATGATTATCGGAAGTCTTAAAATATTAATCTTTAATGATTACTAAAAGATTTAATCATGATTTTAGTCTAAAGATTGTTGAAAACCTAATGTCAAGTTATGGAATATATTCCCCCCCTCTCCAAAAAAATGGTATGAAAAAGAAAATACTTCGAATAGGTGAAAAAAAGGGAGATATGTGGGTACGAAAAATTTATTCGGCATGGTGGCTTATAGTACAGTAACACGGGAAATGCAGTTAATTTCATTCGGCGATCGCCCGTTTGATAACGCGGCAAAGCGGAGTCTACTATCAGCCGCGACGCTAATTGCGTTCAAACGAACTGTCGGCACTGACACGCACACCTTAGCATAACACGCTACATTTAAAACCTACGTGGACTCATGTTTATACGCTTGAGCTCAAGCCGTGAAGCAAATTCTCAACCTCGCGTACCTTCATTTGCTTTATGATTAATATACAACAAGTATTCGACTTCAACTTGTCAGCATTCAAAATGTGATTTAGTCTTCACCATCATTTCTTATCGCTCGCTCACTAAATTTCAACTGGAATAAAATTTGAATCCGTAACTAATTTCTCTCTATTCCTTTACATGCCGATCATTGGGAATGAATTTGAATTTATTTTTTTTGATGATTCGGGTTCAGAGGTTGTTCAAAATCGTAACAACAATGTGGGTACAGATTTCTGCACCGACATTTACCGACATTTCGCAGCATTCAGTGGTCACGTGCCCCATATATTTTAAACTATGGAAAAACGTCACACTTAATAATATGACCTTAAGATAGGAGACAGTTTTTTAATAAAAGGGCTTCCAATAAAATTTGGAAGTCTAAATAAATTGTTCAAGGGGGTCCTCCACAGTCGATTGGATTTTTATTTTGAGCTTCAATGGGAAAATCGCCTCGACTTTGACACCGCCTTAAACAAATTTACTGTAAAGTACATTACAGATTTCTGCACCGGCATTTACCGAGGTTTTGTAGTCTAGACAAAAACCTTAAGATGGGGGTAGGTTTTTGAATAAAAAGGCTTCTTGTTAAATTTCCAGCCTTAAATTGTTTAAGCAAATTTAGTGGAAAGTAATAATCAAGAGATTAGGTAACGAAAGAGTTCTGTAAGAAAATAACTAAGGTTATATTGTTGGCAAGAATGATAGCTACAAGTTGATATACAGGAAGAGTGTCATCTACAGATTTCTGCCCCGACATTTACCGACACTTTTTAGTCCAGACTCAAACCTGAAACAAGAACAAGTTTTATTCAAGAAAAAATATTCAGACTTAAATTATTTTCAAAAATTTGCAAGCGGAACTTATGAAGCAATAAAGCAGAAAATATGACAAAAACAAAGCAGAGAGAAAATTGTCAGAACTTAAAAGTTAAATTAAAAAATTTACCTATTGTCAATCAGTCAATAGAGAAGTACAATCATAGTTATTAGGCCCACACTATTTTCTTTCCCAACTCGGTTAATTATAATATTTGCTATACACCCAAAAATCTGCTTACTCTCAATTTTTTCCCCTCCAAAAAAAAAAGAAAATTATTCAGACAGGAATAATATTAGCCCCCGAAAGTTTTTGTTTAGCCTACAATGTAGTCAGGTTTGTTAGAATTTTCACAATCCATATAATTATCGTACACTTTGTATAGAACCATATTCAAGACAACAAAGTAGTGTTCTTATAAAAAAAAAAAACAAATCGATTCAATATTTAATGAATCTCTTCACGCAATTCGCAAATTAACTCTCTAGGATTTTATTTTTTGAATGTAAATTTTGTGTTATAATTTATCCCTGATCGATTATGCAAAATATGTCGTGACCAGTGGACATCACATGCAACAGGCCTTTAAAAAAAAATGTTTTCTTTTTTTTCGAAAAAGAAGATTGAAAGGAATTTTCCAACTTTCATATATATACCCTTAATTAGTGAGATCGTTTTTTGCGTATTGCAAAATGCTTTGTCTGGTGCTGTGCCCTGTCAAAAGAGGACGATTCGCGTGCTCGACGATCATTTTATGATTTATCGCGCGACAAGGGTGCCAAACGGTCCAATGAGGCCTAGAAACCTTCCTCGAAACGATTATTATCATCATCATCATCATCATCATCATCATAATTTTTTTCCAAAACATTTAGTCTATCCTTTTGTGATTATCTTTTCGAGGAAGTAGAGGTATTCTGTCTACGATTCTCTTACGTCATAATTGATCATTGATTGGTGCAGATAAATTAAGGATTAAGGATATGATTTTGTGTGCACGAAAATTGTCATCGGAATTTTTTTGGTATTTAGAGTGAAAATAATTTCTTTAGTAGAAATTAATTTAAGCTTGAAAAGAATAATTGTTTGGAAGAGAAAAATCAAAACATGACAAATTTTGAATTGGTTTTGTTTTTCACCGAAGATTTTGGATGATTGAATTTTAGATGTGAGAGGTAGTCTCTTCTTTTTGTGTATAGTGCCTCGCGTTAAATCAGAGCGATTGAAAGAAAGTCTGCAGGGCAATGGCGCGGGACAGATTAATGTTCGTGGCTAATGAAAAGTGATATAAAACCAGGACCAGTAGCCCGGGCGGCTTCGTGAGGTGAGCGTTAACGCACTTGTTACATCAACGGTAAATCTTTCAACTCGTAAACTTCTCTCAGGGTGCAAGCCCAACGACTTGCCTCCCAGCATCACGACAGGGCGTCCTAGTTCATCTTTGCAACACTGTTTATTTTCTTCCTTTTAGCGCCAACAATAGACGAAAGCCTTGTGTATTACCTTCCAGCACACAACATATTCTCTAAGCGCCACCTGAAAATCCCATCTCCTTTTCTCATTTCGCACATTATTTTTCTATATTCCGAGACTTTTTTCTTTTTTTTTTGTTGCTGTTGTTGTTGTTGCTATTTTTAGGTATAGACTGGAAATATTTTTCACATAATGTTTTTTATCGTAGAATTCATTTTTATTTGAATATATTTCCATTTTACTTAACTTGACTTGATTTAAATTTTATTTGGGTAGAATATTACTAAAACTCATTTTTTTTATTACGAAAGAAAGTAAGATGTACGGAAAAAAATCTTTAACTGGAACAGCGATAACTTTCGCTAAAATAGCGAAAGTTTTTGTTAAAATAGCGAAAATATTCGTTGCAATAATTAAAAATTTCGCTGATGTAGTGAAATTTGTAGTTGTTCCAGCTAAAACTTTTTTTTTCTTGTGGTAATTTTTTATTGTAAAAAAAAATTAATAATTAATCGTAAAATGGTACTTATAGTCAGGATTGGACCCTTTATATAGACAAGGTTGGACCTCCTTTAAATATGAATTTGACTAAATTTCTTTTTAAACAAATTTACCACTTTTTTAACTTTAGACGAATAAATTTACGATGTTGTTAAATAAAATAAATATTAATATTAAATATAATAAATAATAATATTAAAAAAAGATAAATACATACAAAATTCAAAATGTGGTCCAAGCCTCACAGTTTTTTTTACGATGCGACGATATAACTATCCTTCTCGTCAGAAACGAAAATTTATTTAAAAAACTTTTTCTCACCTACATAATTTTCGACGTAATGATAAATTTTTACTTTACATATAATGAAAATAATTTATCTATTTCTTTAATAAAAATCAAACCTTTTTTTAAAACTTGTAATCGAAAATCAAGAAATTATACACATTTTTTAAAATCTAAAAATAAATTGTTTTAAAAATTTTGTTAAATAATTTTTGATTTTTCAGAAATTAAATAGCAAAAACATCTTGCTTAATCTCTATTTGTGAAATAAAAGTTTTTGTTTTTTATATACAAAAAAATTAAAATGTTCTGACTTTGATTTGTTAATTACAATTATTATATTAAAAGAATGATTCTTTTTTTCTAAAAGAAAAAAAAATTTATAGAATTTTTCTTTCTCCATGAATTTAGAGTTTAGGGAAACTTTTAAAATAGAGTTTTATTAATTTTTTTTGTTCATTTTTTATTAAAATTGAGTAAAATCAAGTTTTTTTTTAAAATAAATATTCCTGAAAAATTGAAATAAAAATAATTAGTATTTAATTCAGAATAATTATTATTAAGTTTACTATCAATTGAATTAAAAAAAATATTATTTGAAAAATATAATTGTAAAAAATTTTAGAATTATTTTATAAAACTCGTTTGAAATTCTCAGTTTTATTTTCAATTAAAAATTGGGATATTTATACAAATCGAATGATTGCGAAAAATTTCCTTTATTTCTGAAAATACCTTAGATTTTGCTAAAAAAATTTATTTTAGAAATTCAAATTTAATACTTTTTTAAAAAAAGAAGAAGAAAATTTGATTTTTGTACAAAAGTTGTATTTATGAAAGCGAAATTATTAAACTGAATTCCATTAATTTCTAAAAAAAAGTTATACTTTCTTAAAAAAATTACGATTGTAAAAAAAGAATTTCTACAAATATTTTTCCATAAAAAAATGAATATTTTGACAAAAATTTAAAAACAAAAAAATGTGTGATTGACAGAACAAAATTATAACAATCTGTTTTCTTTATATTACGAAAATCTTTTAGAATTCTTAATTTTATTGAAGATTACAAACTTTTATTATTGATAAATCAAATTTTATTTTAACAAATCTACTTTTTTTCTAAAAGAAAATTAGCTTGTAATTTTGAAAAAAAAATTGTCATTGAAAAATGGAAAGAGTGCATATTTATTTCCTTCAGGAAAGGCAAAACTTTCTATACTAAAGTTAAGAAGAAAATAGTAATTATACAATTTTTGTTTTAATAGAAACATAATTTTTTGAACAAAAATTGTTATTGAGAATTAAAAAATATAAAAATTGGGTACAAGGAATAAAACATAACTCCAAAATGTAACAAATAGATTATTAAATTTGGACTTATTTGGTTTTTGCTTCAAAATTCTTAACTGCAGGAATGTTTTTCGATTCATATTTTTTTTTTGCTGCAAACTTCTTAGTTTTTATGGAAAAATATTTCTGATATATTTTCGGAATTATATAATTAATTATAATTAACTTATCAAATTGATACTAAAGCAAAATCAAATTGATACTAAAGCAAAATCAAATTGATACCAAAACGCTGGATCAATTTTTTATTCAATCCACATTTTTTGTATCAATTCGGTGCCATTTGATACTTTGAAGTTAACAGTGATATAATTATTTTTCTATATAATTTTTATTATTATTATTATTTTCCCCAAATTTTCCAAGTAACAGTCTTCAAAACAATTTAATTTCATTTGCATTCCACTGACCGCCATATTGGATTCGCCATTTTGCATTTTTCAAGAAACAACATCAAGATTGGTATAATCACCGACTCGAAACACGCGGGTATTTTTGGTCGATTACTTCCTTTTCACTGGCAACTTAATTGAAACCATATTGTTTGTAGAAGTAATGCGATATTAACGAGGTAAACTTGTCTAAGAGAGTGACAGTTGAGAATTAAAAGATAACAAGGTGAGATTTTTATTTTTAGCAAAATGAGAATCGGAAATAGAAAAAAAAAGAAGAGGGTGCAAGAGTGGGTGTGTGAATAAGGCGAAAAAAAAAGTGCGGATAAAAATTTGACGTTTCCGGATGATTTGCGGTGTGACGACTCTAACGAGAATGGGAAGGAAGAGTCTCGACAAGCAAATTATGCGAGAGAGCTATATATATATATACGAAGGAAAGTCTTGTTGTGCCAGTGTGCATTATTAGAGCACGTCACTTTAGTAACAAGGCGTCGAGTAAACTTGGGCACGCGACGTGGCAGCAAATGTCTTACAGCTTTTACGCCTCTTTATAAATATGTGAGTAAAAAAAAAAAATTTAGAAGAGTCAAACCCAAAGTGACAAAAACGATAATTAATTAAAAAATCCCTACTGTGTAAAATAATTTTCCAAAATAAATTCAAAAGTCCCACCCACAAGAGACAATTAATGTAGCATAAAATTGTCTCAAAAACTTTCAACACATCTCGTTAGGTTCCTCATCTCATTATATTTTCGCAGTTTTACTGACTGACACTATTATAATTTTTCCAACTTATTTTCCAGTTCCGTGCCTTAATGAGCTTTAAGAAATGAATAGATGTAAATTTTCAACTAAAATTACACGATACACTTGTTTTTATCATGTTTATCTCGTGATTATTATTACTCCTAAAGTCTTATCAAGATGGCTTCCTTATTTCCATTAATGCAAATTATCATTCTTGAAGGAATAATCACCTTGAGATTGTATCAAAGTTGGATAGGAAGAGAAGCGGACCATATATAGAGAAAGAGAAAGAGAGAGAGAAAAAGAGAGAGAGAGAGAGATGGGTACGAAATAGATGTCTCGGTAGAATTTAATTACGGCAGGTCGGGTGTCTAGCTCTAAATCAAAGAAGAAGCTTTTCTTAGACGTGAATGAGAGAGAAAGAGAGTGAGAGGGAATTTTCTCTCGTTCACATACGTCTTCTGTTCTCTTGGTTTTTGGTCTGAATCTTTCGCGATGAGCTTGGGTGTATCCTGACTCGTAGTATTGTGGTGGCTAAGATATATTGTTATTAAATGGTCCCCCTTCGACGCAACGCACACGCCAGTATATTACTTGGGGGTCTTCTCGCCTGTCGCTGTATACATGGGGCCAACTCTCTTATTTATACCTGTGCGACACGCGATTCTTCGCGAACCTCTCTCTCTCTCTCTCTTTCTTTCTTTCTCCTGGCGTCTACTTTCCTTTTGCGAATATGGTACTTAAGACTCGTCGGGAGGTCCTCTCGCGTTCTGAGGACCATCGATCCTTCAAGATTAATCACTGCCAATTATCCGTTTATTATTCCTTCATTCAGGAACTAATCATCATTCCCTATATAGGCAATCGATTGAAATTTCTTTTGTTTTTTTAATATTCCGATGAAATTTTGGCTATTATTAGTGTATTGGAAGATGGGAACTGTTGAATTGAGGTTGGAAATTAGAGGCTCAGATGTGGGTTTCAAATTAGGTCAGGATGTCCTTTTACTTACACTGAGAAAAAAAAATTATTTCATTCCAACAAATTTTGTTTAAATCAAACTTAAAATATCTTTGCTGTACAGTCAAAAATATTTAAGTTTAATTGTAACATATTTTTTGGTTCATTAATAGAAATAATATATTTAATTCAAACATAATTTATAACTATAAATTATACTTTTAATCATTTATTATCAACTATTAAGTTTGAATCGAACATAACATTTTTAAACATATCTTTTGTTTAAATCGTTTCAGAAAATATGTTTGAATTAAATATAATAATAATATTTTTTATTTTTAATAATATAATATATAATAAAAATAAAATTTTTTTCTAAAAAGCATTATAAAATTTTTAATGATCAATGCAGAATATTGAATAATTGTAGCTAATTTTACGTGCGCTCGAGCGCGGAACGTGGTATTCAATTTATTATAATGCAAATTACAAAATTTTTTATTTTCAAATTTCAATTTTTGAAATTCATAATCAAAATTTGAAAAATTCACCTGCTAAGTAAATATTTAATTATTATGTTTATATTTTTCGAAAATTCTAAAGGAACTCTTGGCAGAAATTAAATTCCCCATAGTATTGAAACTTTCCTAAAAATTTATTAAATACTTATTTGCAATATGCGGCATATTTAACTGAGAAGTTTAGTGAGAATTGTGTATCTAAAGATTTAAATGTCTCGGTTAAATAAATGTTTAACGCGAAACTTTCCTGAACATTTTAATAAAATGAATTTGAATCTTTACACAATTTTCACTGAACTTTTCTGTTAAAAATGCCAAATATTGCAAATAAATATTTAATAAATTTTTAGGTACGTTTTGGTGCTGTGGAAGTTATTTTCAATATAATTTTAATAAAATTTCACAAACGAATTCAATTAATTTTTAAAAGCGTTTCAATCTCAAAAATTCAGTTATTTTTAAGATTGCCTGTAACATTTATTTTAAAAATTCAATTATTTTCCAAATTCTTAAGACATTTCTTGTAAAACATAAAATTATTTACTATAAAAATTAATTAATGTCAATTTGTGTATAAAAATTTTATTATCTCAGTTTTAAAAAAAAATATTTCAAGGAAAAATTCAGAAATATTTTTCAAAAAAATTCATTTATTTTTCAAACTTGTAATAAATTCTTGAAAACAATTTAAATTATCTTAAAAAATAGTAAAATTCTTCGCAAGAATTAAATTATTTCTATAAATAATCAAATTTTCCACAAGAATTCAATTATATTGAAAACAATTTTATAATAAAATTCAACAATTAAGTATATTTAATTATAATTTTTCACGTAACCGATTATTTTAAAAACTTGAAAGAAATTCACCACAAAATACAATTACTTTCAAAATTTTCAATCAAAATTATTAATGAAAATAGATATTTAAAAAAATTTTAAGAAATTCTTGAAAAAAAATTTAATAAGGATTTTGAAATTTTTTAATAACATATTCTTTGCAAGAATTTAATTATTTTCAATTATAATACAATTCTTGAAAGGAATACAATTATTTTTAATTGAATTGTACTAAAATTTCTCGAAAGAATTGAATTATTTTAAAACCTATTAATTAAATTCGATTATTTTCAAAAATTCTGAAAAATTCTTTGGAAAAATTGAATTATTTTTTTATCACAGGAATTCAATTATTTTTGATAGTATGTTAATAAAATTTCTCAACAGAATATATTTATTTTTTAAAATATTTAATAAAAGTTTTCAATTGTATACAATTGTTTTGAAAATTTTTTTAAAATTCTTTAAAACAATTTAATTATTTTCATAAATTGTAAGATTTTTTTTAAGAATTTGCATTATTTTTAAGACATTTTATTAAAAAAGTTGGAAAACAAAAAAGCAAACAACAACTAACTTCATACTGCGAACAGATTACCGGAACATGTACTTTATTATTATTATTATTATTAAGTAATTTATTATTATTAGTGTAAAAAGAAAAGTCAGGAAATTCCGAAAATGAAATCTTGCAGGCCGTACTATTATTTTTATTATTAAATTTATTATTAAAAAAATGAACTACTTAAAAATAAGTAGTTATCTAAAAAATAGTTTAAAAATTGATGTTCTGTACACTCTCAAGTTTTAAAATTTGATATTTTTGATAGAGTGCTCACATTAAAATTACAAACTCCAAGTTTGATCTAGCGTGTGTAGAAAATAATGATTTTAGTAGTTTAAAATATTTTTTAATTCTCATGAACTTCTGTTGAAAAGTCAAGCAAAAGAAAACTATTTTTATTCACTTAATTATTACGAATGGATTTTATTTGACCTTTGTCTTCTATGATAAAGATACACTGAGAAAACGATTTATTTGATTCAAACATATTTTGTTTAAATCAAACTTAAAATATCTTTGCTATACAGTCAAAAATAATTAATTTTAATTAAAACATATTTTTTGTTTCATTTATAGAAATAATATATATTTCATTCAAACATAATTTATAGTTGATTTAAAATTATTTATTATCAACTTCTAAGTTTGAATCAAGCATAAAATTTTTAAACATATTTTTTGTTTAAACCAAAACAAAAAATAGGTTTGAATTAAACATAATTATTCAAACAAAAATTTTTTTTGAATCAAAGCAGTAAATATTTTCTATATATTGGAATTAAGCTTACAAACTAATTTCAATTAAACAAAATTACTTAAAATTATTTTTTTACTTGAAACAAGTATAATGTTTTCTCAGTGTAGCAGTTTGATTCAATAAAGCTGAGGTTCAAAATTTTCCCTTTAGAACAGTTTCACTCTTTCATACAAAGTAGAAAATGTTGGTAGAAGATTCCTGTAATTTGTTTTAATAATCCTTCCCGAATTAGGGAAGAGATTTATGATTAATTTCTGAATTTGGTATATAATAGTTGTGTATTGGAAACAATTTTTGTATAATATGTGCAGACGACATCGGAATTATTAATGTAGTTTTCACAATTGTGATCTGTATGATAGTCCCAAAACACTTAAGGCTAATATAAAAGCAAAGAAGTAAATTTATTTCTCCCTCTCTCACATTTCTTCTCCATGCAATTGAAAATCATGTTATGACACAAGAGAAAAAGGGCGAGGTTCGCGTACAAGCGGGGGCAAAATTCATGTTAGTGATGACAAATGGTTTTTGGCTTTCCGTCTGTCTTTGGGAAGAAAGAAAAACTTGGGTGTGTGTGTGGGTGGACGTGTGGAAACTTGTACGCGCCTAAAGAGGAAAGTCGAAAAAAAAGAGTGACAGAGAGAGAGAGAGCGAGAGAGAGCTTTGCAGATGCGGCGTGACTGATGGTCCCCACTTCCAGATGTACTATCCCGATACTTTTATCGCTGCTTGTTTGTTCAGCGTTGCTACGAAATAACCAGTAGTTTGTCGTTTGTAAATCGTGTTGAAAGGGCTACGAAAGGAAAATAAAAAACATTAACTCTGTTTCAGCAAATTTGAATCATCCATTTTTTTTTTCCCCCGCTTTCATGCATAAAAACATTTAGAGAACATATTGTTGAAAGGGTAGAAAAAAAATTTATTAGAAATTGAATTAAAATGTTTCAATGAAACTAGAAAAAAAAAAATTTAATTACGAAAGATGACTTTTTGTATAGTATAGATTCCGGAAATGGGCTCATGGCCGGAAGCGCAAACCTTGTTAAGAAAAACAACCGTTAATTGAATGGCAGTCGAAACACAGTGGTGCCATTAAATAAACGTACTGACGAACCTATGGGGAGGGTTTCACTAGCACTTTTGGTAATGAACTAATATTTGCAGTGTCCATACACGGCGCCTCCCTTTTTTGGAATAGGGGGAGTGATGCGTTTGCGTGTGCTGGCCTCTTCGATTCAGGTGGATAGCTAGGTGCGTACACAATCGGCCGCGTGTTATCAGCGACCCTTTAGCAAATACGCGTTTACCCTCAAGGGTCAAACTTTCCACACACACACACACACACAAATATAGAATCAAAATAATTTATTTCATTTGCAAGAAAAAAGAATCCAAATAAACGCTTTTTGGAGCCGAAAAGCACCAAAATATTGCAGTTTGTATATAAAGAATAGCGGATGTTTAGACTTTTCCTCTGTTGATGACAGGAACCTCGAGAGGAGAAGAAGTTTTTTTTTTGCCACTGTGTGACAAACGATCTCTAAATCTGAAACAGAGGGGGATTGGTCACTTGAAAAGAATAATCGTTTTCCAATTGAAATCCAATAGCAACTCTCAAGCGTGAATTTATCTCGTTCTCCCCCCAGAAACCTTCTCTATCCATCACAATTCTAAAATGTTTTTGACATCGACAACACCTAGGAAGGTTATATTATATTCTTTCAAGAGAAGACGCCCTCTCTTCTCCTTTTTTTTTTTTGTTATCTGCCAGTGAATTTGAAAACTAAGGGTAAAGTTACATTGTGGAAAGATTTCGCGAGAAGAAATTTAAAAGAATTTAAATAATATCCCTGGTTTTTTTGTTTGTGAAAAAAAAGAGAGGCGCAAATGTCCGTGGCGCAAAAAAAAAACACATACACACGCGCATTACGCACCAACGCGGTTATCATAAATTGCGGTCGCTAGGAGGGAATCTACAATTCTAAAACTTTCCATAAAGCACTCCATGGCAAAACGCAAGGACTGCACTTTTCAAGTGCTGTGCCACCAAACCCTCCATCCGTTCTCACCCAACGGCATTCTACTTCTCATTCTCCTGTTGAAATATGTAAAATCGTGTAACCTCTTCAATTTACATAGTCCGTGTATTCCATAAATCCCCCCCCCCCCTCTGAACTATTATGAAACTCCGCGGCTAATGAAAAGTGGACGTTAAAATAGTTAGTAGTCAACAATTCAAATGTTGCAGGAAAAAATTTTTTTCTCTGTCTTTTTATTAATATTGGCCTCAACAGCATCTGGATGTTCCATGATATTCTAGGATAGTAGTTAATACAATTCAAAAAGTCTTTAAAATTTTAATTCTAACTATATAAAATTCAATGTCAGCAAGGTATTCCTTAAGATCGTTTGATGCAATTGTCTGAGGTTTGCTTTTTAACCTCTTCAAAATGTAGGGAATTTCATTATTTGGTTCAGGGCTGATAACAATCATGATTTAAAAAACAAATTAAATCAATCCGATTTATTTGCTTTGAATCGGATTTTTTTGTGTAAATCAATTTTTAAACAATTTTTTAAATACCTACTTATTTTTAAGTACTTCGTTTTTTAAAAATTAAATTTAATAGTAATAATAATAATAACAATAATAGTGCTGCAAAATTTCATTTTCAGAATTTCCTGACTTTTTTTTACTAATTTTTTATTTTCACTGATCAACAAATTTTTAAATTAATAATAATAAAAAATTACTTAATAATAATAATAAAGTACATGTTCCGGTAATCTGTTCGCAGTATGAAGTTAGTTGTTGTTTGCTTTTTTGTTTTCCAACTTTTTTAATAAAATGTCTTAAAAATAATGCAAATTCTTAAATAGAATCTTACAGTTTATGAAAATAATTAAATTGTTTTAAAGAATTTTAAAAAAATTTTGAAAACAATTGTATTCAATTGAAAACTTTTATTAAATATTTTTAAAAATAAATATATTCTGTTGAGAAATTTTATTAACATACTATCAAAAATAATTGAATTCCTGCGATAAATTTTATTATTTAAAAAAATAATTCAATTTTTCCAAAGAATTTTATCAGAATTTTTGAAAGTCATTGAATGTAATTAATAGGTTTTAAAATAATTCAATTCTTTCGAGAAATTTTAGTACAATTCAATTAAAAATAATTGTATTCCTTTGAAGAATTGTATTATAAATGAAAATAATTTAATTCTTGCGAACAATATGTTATTAAAAAATTTCAAAATCCTTGTTACATTCTTTTTGAAGAATTTCTTTGAATTTTGTTAAATATCTATTTTCATTAATAATTTTGATTGAAAATTTTGAAGATAATTGTATTTTATGGTGAATTTCTTTCAAGTTTTTAAAATAATCGGTTATGTAAAAAATTATAATTAAATATACTTTATTGTTGAATTTTATTATAAAATTGTTTTCAATATAATTAAATTCTTGTGGAAAATTTGATTATTTATAGAAATAATTTAATTCTTGCGAAAAATTTTACTATTTTTTAAAATAATTTAAATTGTTTTCAAGAATTTATTACAAGTTTGGAAAATAAATGAATTTTTTTGAAAAATTTTATATGAAATTGAAAAAATTTTTCTGAATCCTTCTGTGAAATATATTTTTTTTAAACTGACATAATAAAATTTTTATACACAAATTGTATTTATTTAATTTTTCAAGAAAATAATTCAATATTTTAGGACAATTTTCTTAAAAATTTGGAAAATAATTGATTTTTGAAAATAAATTGTACAGAAAATCTTAGAAATAAATGAATTTTTAAGATTAAAACACTTTTAGAATTATTATTTAAGAGAATTGAATGTTTGCAAAGACTTTACTAAATAATGAAAAGAATAGACTTATGAAAATTTTAAAAATTGTATTGAGAATAATTTAATTTCTGCGAAGAGTTATTTTTGATTTTTTTGGAAATATATAAACAGTAATAATTAAATATTTACTTAATAGTTGAAGTTTTCAAACTTTTTCATGAATTTATCGAAAAATTGAAATTTAAAGGTAAAAAATTTTGTAATTTGTAATATAATAAATTGATTATCACGTTCCGCGCGCGTAAAATTTGCTAGTTATTCAATATTTTGCATTGATGATTAAAAATTTGATAATGCTTTTTAGGTAAAAAATTTACTTATAAAGAAAAACGTAAGTTAATTAAAAATTGTTTGTTTAAGAAATTTTTAATGTGTTTAAATTATGATTTAAATGGCAAGATTTAAATTAAGATTAAAATCATGATTTAAATTAAGATTAAAATCATGATTTGAATTTAGATGAAAATCATGATTTAGATCAAGTCGATTTAAATCATTGCAGCCCTGATTTGGTTCGTTGATCCTATTTGCTTGAAAAAATCCACCTTGTACTTTATTGGTAATTTAAGTCTAAAGACTATGGAGCACCAAAACCTAAGTTGCATAATCTGATGATAATTTTGAACTTTTGAGTATAAATGATTCCAGTGGTACTTGCATCATCTTCAAATGCATGTCCTGATTTTAATTGTTCCACAATTAGGATTGTGGAAAAACTATACATTTTTTCTTTTTCATGCCGATTAAATCTTCTTTTTATGAAGAGTAATTCATTAAATGCGACAACGAATTTTTATAGTTGCGAATTGATATAGCAGAACCTAAAATCGGATCTATGGCTGAAACGGTGAAAAAATTGAGGAGCATTTCCGAAGAGTATTGAGAAGCATTTAGAAATGACATTCAATTGTTTGTACATAGATGGAATATAAAGAATATATAGAAACAGCAAAAAAAAAATAGTACAGAGAATCCCAAGCAGGTGCGTTATTCGAGAGAATAGTTTACGACAATTTTATTGGCGGCCCCCGGTGTTCAGCGGTCGTATTTAACGTTTTATCCCACCGCTGGACGCGCCACTTCCATCTTTCGCCCTTGCCAAAGGGTTAGGATTTTATTTTAACTACACCAAAAAAGGGTTATACCGGGCGCCTCGATCGTTTCATAAAAGTCGTCTGGCACATTTGTTTTACTATATTATGACCACTCACCGTGGTCCGTGTCCCGGATGGCTCTGGATATATTATTTTATTAACGTCTGACGCGCTGTTCCGACTCGGGATTACACTTCGTTTTAGGCCGCTCGCATAAATACTCTTCTTTCCTTATTTCACCACCTTTTGGGTTTCTCGCAACAAAAAAAAAAGATGAAGAAGAAGAAGAAAAAAAATATATATCTCTCCCTGGCACCGCTCTTAAATTCAAATAACTGGAAATACTGCTCAAACAACTCGTAAATGAGCTATATTTCATATTCTTTTTTTACGTTCCTCTGACCCTCCTCTCTTTCGACGTAAGAGGAATATTATACATTTTAATGTTTTTTGTTTTCGTAAACTTATCGAAAACGAGTAAAAGCAATAAAAGGAGTTCTAATTATTTTACATTCAGAAGAAGAGTAGCAGGTGCTTTGGATATTGCGCTTTTTGTTTCTTTTACGACACATTGTGAGAAAATATTATTACTCTCATCTTGTGTTTGGAAAAAGAAGTAATATATAAGATATGAATTCTGGTAGGGGATCTGTTAAAATTAAAGTACAAATAGATTCGAGGGAGTCGGTTACAATTCGAAATCCGTAGGAGTCACAGCTGCCACATTGCGAAATTACGAGGTGCCGGCAAAGTGAGAGAGAGAGAGAGAGAAAGAGAGTCCTTGTGTCTTGAGGAGGAGGAGGCGTTGACAAATGACAGAAGGAGCTTTTATTATTTTAGATGTCTCCCATCATCCGCGGTTGTTTTGATCCTGATGCTTACATAAGAAGAGTGAGGCGCGTGATGTCTGATACGCTCCCTGACAAATGGCCCCCGTTTTATTAGACAAAGTTTTTAAGGTACTTCCCAAAGCGCGAGAACGTGTGGTTACACTAAATAAAGATAAGCCGCGCTCCGCATTTTTCCTCTCTCCAGGGACATTTTTCTTTTTCGCGAATTAAAAATGAATGCTGGAAAATAAAACTAAACGAAACGGTTCTTAAACGAAGACAAAAACATTGGTAAATCTCTTTTTTTTGTTAATTACATTAGTAAAGTTGGAGAACAAAGTCAAGATTCGATCCTTTAATGGAATTTAAATAACTGTCGGTAAAATGTCGGTAGAAGATTTCTGTAATTTTTTTTACGAAAACAAAAACAGTAAAACCATTTTTCTTTGGTTAATGATATTATTAAGTTGAGGAACAAAGTCAAGATTCGAAATAGAAATAATAATAATAATAATAATAATAATTGAAAGAATGTAAATAAATGTTGGTAAAATGTCGGTAGAAGATTTCTGTAATTTTTTTTTACGAAAACAAAAACAGTAAAACCGTTTTTCTTTGGTTAATGATATTATTAAGTTGGGGAACAAAGTCAAGATTCAACCCTTTAAGGGGATGTCAAAGTCGACGCGATTTTCCCATTGAAGCTCAATGCAAAAATCCAATCGACTTTGACACCGTCTTAAAGGAATGTAAATAAATGTCGGTAAAATGTCGGTAGAAGATTTCTGTAATTTTTTTTACGAAAACTAATACAGTAAAACCGGTTTTCTTTGGTTAATGATGTTAATGAAGTTAGGAAACAAAGTCAAGATTTGAAATAGAAATAATAATAATAATAATTAAAAGAGTGTAAATAAATGTTGGTAAAATGTCGGTAGAAGATTTCTGCAATTTTTTTTACGAAAACAAAAACAGTAAAACCGTTTTTCTTTGGTTAATGATATTATTAAGTTGGGGAACAAAGTCAAGATTTGAAATAGAAATAATAATAATAATAATAATAATTGAAAGAGTGTAAATAAATGTTGGTAAAATGTCGGTAGAAGATTTCTGCAATTTTTTTTTCAAAGCGCGTGTTCGAAATTCTTTTATTATAAAACATTTGTACTGTCTCTTGCTGTAAAATTACGAATGTCGGTATTTTGTTGGTAGAAGATGACTGTAATTTTTATTTAATGATCGTAACCAAACTACTGCAATTTTATTTTAAAAAAAAGTTTATTTCTATTTAGAGTTTTTTAGTGGTACTTTTTCCGAAAAATTAATTCCAATGATTATTTTTACCGAATGTCAATCAAAATTGACTATTGGAATTTGTGTAGACGTCACTGTAGCAGGAGTAACACTTTAAGGCGTTGATTGAACGCGTACGCGCTTACCATCGTGATTTTCTCTCGCATTGAGATTATTTTTTAAGTAACCCTTCACATTGCGCTAATGTATTTCTTTCAAGCCAACATTCATAAAAGGGTCGACGTTTCACTTTGACCTATTCAGCGACCTCCTGCGCCCCTTTATTTTTCTGCAAAAAAAAAAAAAAAAACCGAAACACTTGGCCGATCCATCTAATCTCGCGGGGAAAAAGAAATATTCACCCGCGAACCTTTGCGATCTCAATCGCAATGTAAAATGACTTGGCAGATTTTCGAAATGCTCTCGAACAAACGATTGATCGCTCATCCGTGAACCAAAAACTTCTCATTTATTTTGTACCGTATACATATATATCTAAATCGCATGTTTTTCCAAACAGGAATTTACTATATATTGATGTTGTATTGGATAACTTATCATTCATTTCTGTCCGCTAATATTTTAATGTGGGGGATTTTTTTTTCGCTAGTCATTGATGCATCATTCTAAATCGTGTGAATTTGCTATTGAATATTTATGAAAGTAAATTTTTGTAAATAGTTTCAAAGACGTTTGTTAATAAGTAAATACATAGAAGGTACATTTGTAAACATTTAGAAGAATTAATTTAAATATTTATAGAAAAAAATTTGTATGCATTTATAAAAAAACAAATTCGTAAACATTTGTTACGCGATCTGAAGAAAGGGAAAATTATAGGTTATGTTTGCAATTTTTAAAATGAAAACACAAAAATAAGGATAAACTCTCAACTGGATTCATTAATGTTTAAGTCTTCACTAGAACTAAAGTATTTAGTAAAAATTGATTTTAATTTGCAATAAGTAAAAAGAAACTTACAAACAACAAAAAAGTAAAGCTAACATAACCTTGAAGTGATTTGCTTCTAAGGTCCCTTTCTTAAGATCGCGTTACATTTATAAAGAAGAAAAATTTCTAAACATTCATAAAAATAACAAGTTTGTAAACATTTATGAAAACAAATTTGTAAATATTTGTTAAAAAATAAATTTCTAACATTTATAAAAGAAAATAAATTTGAATATAATTTTGCATATTTGAAATTGTTTTTCGCTAGATTGAAAAATCTAATTAAAAGCATTGTCGAGTGTTTCACCTTCTAAAATCTATAAATGGCGAGGGGTTTAGAGTGGAATGCAAAAAGGGCTGAAACGAAACAAAATAAAAGCCACTCTGCATTCGACATCATAATGCAACGTGTATTGGGGACACGTGGTGGTGACTCTCCCTCCCCCCCTCTATTTTCTCTCTCAGCCCCTCCTACCCTAATTCTCTCTCACTCTCTCTCTCTCTCTTCGACTTCGGACTTTCGCCGACAAAGCACCATCACGTGGGAGTGTGGATGGTTTTCGACCCTCGGGACGCATTCAACCCCCCAGGATCACTAAATATTTCATTTCGTATCCCTCTAAACGTTTAATTTTGGTTCAGGTGTGTCACACATTTCTCTCTCTCTCTCTCGTTTTCTCTATTGGTATAAAGTAAAAGAGAATACATTGAAAAAGCGTATTTAATCGTTAAGCGCGAAAGGAGAGAAATTTTTTGTAAAATTGAAAAGTTGTTAGAAAATAATTTTTGATTCAATATTTTTGTTGATATTCAATTTGATTCATTTTCACATTTACTGTCAATTCAGATTTTGACTTTCGTTTTCATTTTGAGTTTGACTTTCTTTTTTATTTTGACATTGACTTTCAATTCGATTTTGACTTTCATTTTCACTTAGATTTTGACTGTAATTTGAATTTTGAGATTCTTCCTTAAAAATCAACGTCAAAGTGGATGTGATAGTCAAAGTCAATTTCATAGTCAAGGTCACAGAGAAAATGAAAATCTTTTGAGTTTGACTTTAATTTACACTTTGACTAAATTTTCACTCTGATTTTGACTCTAATTTTGAATTGAACTTTCAATTTAAAAATTAACGTGAAAGTGGATGTGATAGTCAAAGTCAATTTCATAGTCAAGGTCACAGAGAAAATAAAAATTAATGTCTATTGAATTTGACTTTCATTTTTATTTTGCCATTGAGTTTGACTACATTTCCACTCTGATTTTGACTCTAATTTTGAATTAGACTTTCAATTTAAAAATTAACGTGAAAGTGGATGTGATAGTCAAAGCCAATTTCATAGTCAAATTCAAAGTGAAAAAAAATAAGTCTTTTGAGTTTGACTTTCATTTTTATTTAGCCATTGAGTTTTAATTCAATTTTTTTAAGTTTAACTCTCATTTTCACTGTAATTTTGACTCTAATTTTGAATTTGAATTTCACTCTAAAAATCATCCTGAAAGTGGACGTGATAGTCAAAGTCAATGTCCATTTCAAGGTCAAAGTGAAAATCAGTTAAAATTTTTTGAGTTTGACTTTAATTTACACTCTGACTTTGATTCTAATTTTGAATTTGACTTTGAATATCAACGTGAAAGAGAAAATGACCGTCAAATTCGTTGTCAAAGTGAAAGTGAAAATCAAAGTTAACTTAACTTGAAAGTGAAAATTAATATCAAAGTCAGAGTAAATCTCTAGATTTTTACTTCGCAATTCAACATGAAAGTGAAAATGAAAGTCAAAGTTGTATTTAAAGTCAAAATCAAAGTCAGAGTGAATTTGAAGGTCAAAGTTGTGTTAAAAGTCAAAGTTAAATTCCAAAATCCAACCCCCGAGTCAAATAAATATATTTTTTTAACATAAAAATATCAACAAAAAAAAACATTTTCAAATTACTGGAAAAAGTTAAACATAAATTTACCTAATTTGTGAATTCTTTTCTTTTTATTCCTCTTTAAATATAAATTCACATAAAACGCTCCTTGTCTCTTAAATAATCTCAACGACAAATATTAAATATAATGTTTTCGTAAATTTTTGTATTTACTCTTCTTTTGATGGGAAAAAAATTTCTTCTAAATGGAAGTAAAATCAGATTTGAATTTAAAGATTTAAGGATCCTGAATCAGAATAGGCTTTTCCTTTTGAATTTGTTCTTGGCCCGCTTATCTCGCTACTTATGCGCTTATTTCGACCTCCCCTTTTGTCAAACTTGATTAGGTCGAAGTAGTCCCTTGAAATATGTACGACGCAAGTAGCATCGAAAGAGTCAATAGAAGAAGAAGAAGCCCCCAGGTAATTTCTTCTGATACTTTGGCAATGAAATTTTCAACATTGGGGGATGATTCACATACATATTATATATTCGTATATATATATATCAAGATCGTAAAGTGTAATTTTATTTTTTTATCCCTTTTCTTCTGCTTTTTATCGTAAATTGCTGATTTAATTATAATAATTCGACAATAAGAGAAGAAGAATTTTTTGGACTTTTTAAATTCTGTTATTTTGTCTCAATTTTAGTAGAAATCTCAAATCATTAGTAGAAGGTTTAGGGAATATACTTCAATAATTATAATTAATAGAAAATTATAATTATAATTAGAGGAAAAATGTAATTGATACTTAATATTAATAATTAATAATTGTTTATTAATAATTAATAATTAATAATTGTTGATGCTTTTTTGACTCATGTTAGTAGAAATGTTGAATATTTAGTGGAAAGTTAATAATTAGTATAAAATTTTACAATTAGTGATCAACTTATGTTGCTAATTCAAATTTAGGGAGGAAATTATTTTTTAATTATAAGGAATTATTTTGATTTCTGAAAAGATTTTTAAATGTTTCATTTCAGGAGTGAAGAATAAACCTGTATATATATATATAGTTGATATTAGGAGAGATTGAAACAATTTTTTATCCCTCTACTCTAATAAGACGAAAAATAGGGAAGGAGGGAGAAAACTCAATTTTCTCCGAATTGACGTGCTAGAAAGGAGAAAAAATGGATTTGAAAGAAAATGTATTCTTTATATTCGATTTAGATTAACACATAACGGAGTACATAATATTTCTGTTTGGCGAAAGAAGAGGGAAAATTAATTCATCATAAAAATTCTTATTCCAATATTCTCAACATCTTTCTTTCTTTCTTTCTATTTTTTCGTATATTCTCTTGGTTTTTCAATAAATCATGTTTAGCATTGAGGAAAAATTTTACCGCCAAACATTCGGGAATTATAAAGTCCCATTTTGATTCAAGTTTCTTGTTTTTACCAGCGGGAGTAATCGAAATTAATAGTTGTAAGGAGTCAATGAGAGTTGAAATAGCAGGAAGGAGATCGTGTCTGAAATATTAAATTCAGACAGAATCCGTAACTTTTCAGCGGAGTATTATGAAACGCTATCGGGATGATGTAGTACCGAAGTTGGAAAGGCTGCTACCAAGCATCCACCACTACCATCACCACCCCCTCCACCTTTTCGTCTCATCCTTAACTTGATTCTTCCACCTTTCTCCCTTTCGCTCACAGCGTTCACTATCATTCTCTATCTCTCTTTTGACATTGCTTCCAGGGTAGCAATCTTTTATTATTAGCGCAGGCTTTAGCAGACAATGAAACGAAAGGAACGGAATATGATATTGTAGTATATAACGGTTGGGCGGAAAGGGAAGCTATTGTCGGTCTCTTTGAATTTTAAAGTCAACGATCGATACGGCTCAGGGGATGCGCCTTTAGCCATACGTCCCTGATGTTGGTCCTCACCCTCTTAATACGCATTTATATATATATATCTATATACATATGCAGTGTTTATTTGGGACAAGGAATACGTGATCTGACGCTAACCCGATCCAAGGACCAGGAGACACGTTTAATTTCTTTAAGGGTATAATTGCGGTACGAATAATGTGACACATTTTATGATTTTAGTAGAGGTGAATTTCTTGATAGTTATTGCTGTGAGTGCTTTTCCCAAATTTGAATTTTGAAACCCTCTACTTGTCTCCTCGTGCGTTTCACTTTCCACTTGTTCGTTGTTGAGAGCCTATATTTTGAACCAGTTTGTGCAATTCGGTTACTTTTTAGTTTTCACTTCTTGATAGTTGAATCTAGTTGGACCAACCAGTTAACTAATATTGCCGAGTATATTAACAAAATTTTGTCAGGTATATTGTCAATTATATTAACTTATTTTTGTCACGTATATTGCCGTGTATATTAATTAAATATTGTCATGTATATTGCCGAGAATATTAACTTAATATTGTCAGATATATTGCCGAGTATATTAAATTTATATTGCCAAGTATATTAACTAATTATTGTCAGATATATTGCCGAGTATATTAATTAAATATTAAGGACTACATTGTCCAGTAAATTATCTAAATATTGCCAAGTATATTAGTTAAATATTATATCAAGTAGATTGACAAGTATATTAATTAATATTGTCAGGTATATATTAGTTAATATTGCCAAGTATATTAACTAAATATTGCCGAGTATTACGGACTACATTGCCCAGTACATTATCTAAATATTGCCAAGTATTTCGCAAAGTATATTAATTAAATATTATATCAAGTAGATTGACAAGTATTTTAGTTATTATTGTCAGGTATATTGCCACGTATATTAACTAAATAATGCCAGATACATTAATTAATATTGCCAAGTATATTGTCGAGTATATTAAATAAATATTGTTATGTATATTGCCGAGAATATTAACTAAATATTGTCAGGTATATTGCCAAGTATATTAAATTAATTTTGCCAAGTATATTATTTTAATATTGTCAGGTATTTTGTCAAGTATATAAACTAAGTATTGCCGAGAATATTAACTAAATATTGTCAGGTATATTGCCGAGTATATTAAATTAATATTGCCAAGTACATTAACTAATTATTGTCAGGTATATTGTCGAATATAATTACTAAATAAATATTGCCGAGTATACTTACTAAATATTGCCGAGAATATTAACAAAATAATGCCAGATATATTAACCTATATTGTCAGGTATATTAACCTAATAATGCCAGATATATTAATTAATATTGCCAAGTATATTGTCGAGTATATTAACTAAATATTTCAAAATATATTAACTAAATATTGCCGAGTATATTAACTAAATATTGGCAGGTATATTGTCGAGTATATTAAATAAATATTGTTATGTATATTGCCGAGAATATTAACTAAATATTGTCAGGTATATTGCCGAGTATATTAAACTAATATTGCCGTGTATATTAGTTAAATATTGCCAAGTATATTAATTTAATATTACCAAGTATATTAACTAAAAGTACAATTTTCTCCATACATGCAAGAAATTATAATAAAAGTGCAGAAAAGTACCCCTTGTTGCATAGTATATACAGAAAAATAATGAAGTTGTGCAGAAAAGTACAATTTTTTTTCTATAAAATATTCAAAAAAAAAAATTAAATCATGCCAAGAAGTAAAAAATTTGTTATTTGGAGAATATAAGGAAATAGGTTATACGAAGTATAATAACAAAAGAGAAAAAAAAATAGAATTCAGAAGAAGTTACATAATCAATCCCGTCAATATCCAAGTTCGGAATTCGCTAGAAACTTGAAATCCATCGAGCCAGAATAATTTCGGAAGGGTAAATTATCGATTCGAAAACTTGGACCATGGACGCGTATAAATAATTCCATTTCGATTTTACCCTTTTTCGTTTCTTAGCCTGCGGTGGTGTATTCGCGAACCATATTCCAATTGGGAAGTGTTATATTCAGAGTTGAACGATAAGTCTCTCGGACGATTCAATCCCCCTCCCCCCCACTCCCCCGTCTCCTCTCCTCTTCCATCCAAGTTTGCCTTTTTGAACGCCTCGATGCACAGCTGCCAGGCAAAACGCAAATAAACTCTCCGCAAAACCTCTTTCTCTCTCTATGTCTCCTTCTCTCTCTCTCTCTCTCTCTCTCTCTCTCTCTCTCTGTTTCTCTCTCTATTTCCTATCTCACCTCATCTCAATTCTTCCATTCCTCTCAACAATCTTGAATTGTAGATCAAAGAAAATATTCACGTTGTGTCCCTGGGAAAAAAAATTCAAAATTCCATTTCCCACTTGTCAAAAGGTTTCGAATATTATTCTTTGGTATGGAAATATTTTTTCTATTCAAAAAATTTTATTATTTTGCGTTTCTGCAAATTTTATTTGCGATAAGAAGAAGAAGAAGAAGAAGAAAAAAAAGAAGAGGGTTATGCGTGCATGCGTGGAAAAATAACACGCGTAAAAAGCCTCTTATCGGGTTTGCGCAAGAATAGGATTCGACGAAGCTTCCGAAAGCCATAACCGAAACGGTAACTGCCACCCCTCTGACTGATCGAACTTATTCTTTTCCTTCGGGTTTTTTTTTTTTTTTTTTTTTTTTGATGCATCAAACCACCGCCCCCCATCATACTCTTCTATTCCTTTTCGATTCCATAGATCGTCAACTTCTTCGATTATATTCGACGAAGTGAAAGATAAATTTTATTTTTTTGCTATAGAAAAAAGAGAAATCTAATCGTTATTTTTGTCTACTGAATATGTGCGTCTGAAACATTATTTTCACTCCACTTTCACATTCACTCAAAATTTATTTTCATTTCATTTTCACTTCATTTTCACTTGAAATTTATTTTTTGTCCATTTTCACTTCACATTCATTCAAATATATATTTTCACTCCATTTTCACTTCACTTTCACTCAAAATTTATTTTCACTCCACTTTCACATTCACTTAAAATTTATTTTCACTCCACTTTCACATTCACTCAAAATTTATTTTCATTTCATTTTCACTTCACTTTCATTCAAATATATATTTTCACCCCATTTTCACTTCACTTTTACTCAAAATTTATTTTCTTTCCATTTTCACTTCTCTTTCATGCAAAATTGATTTTCTCTTTATTTTCACTTCATTTTTATTCCAAAAAATTGATTTTCACTCAATTTTCACATTACTTTTTTCGTTGGTCAACGTTGTGGACTTTTATTTCGTATTGGAAGAAAATTATGATGAAGTAAAATTTGTGTATGACCGTGAAAGTAGAGTATAAATAAATTTTGAGTGAATATGAAGTGAAAGTAAAGTAAAAATGGAGGGAAAATAAATTTTAAGTGAAAATGGATTGAAAGTGAAGTGAAAATGGAGTGAAAATAAATTTTGAGTGAATGTGAAGTGAAAGTAAAGTGAAAATTAAGTGAAAATAAATTTTGAGTGAAAGTGGATTGAAAGTGAAGTGAAAGTGGAGTAAAAATAAATTTTGAGTAAGTGTGAAGTGAAAGTAAAGTCAAAATGGAGTGAAAATAAATTTTGAGTGACAGTGAAGTGAAAATGGAGTGAAACTACATAATCGACCCCTTGAAAATTATACTTTTGATTCAAACTGATTGCCAACATTACACCTAATTATAATTACAATTAAAATAATTCTAATAAGAAACATTTATAAGAAAATGTTCTGTTTAATACAAAGAGGAAATTTAGGACAACCTAATGGGAAATCAGTTTGAATAATTTCTGTTTAATGAATTTTGCTCTTTATTTCGATACGCAACATTCAACCCCTTTTGCTCATCACACCTTCTGCGTATTCTCATCAAGTTTCAGTTATAAGCATTTCTAACCCTTCTCTTCGCTTTTTCGTGTGGGCGACGAGGTGGTGGTGGTGGTAGTGATGTTGAAGAGCGAGCTTTGGAGGATCGACGGGGTTGAGGGAGGGAAGGGAGTGACTAGGAGATCGCGAGAGTATATTAAACGACACTCGGAATTACAAATAACAAATTGCAATTTGATTCTCCCGCCGGGTTTCACACGAGGCGTCCCGAGTCAAGGGCCGTAATTTATCATTAGAGTCGACAATTTGGTGACAAGCTCTATTCCGTTTTGAAGCGGAATGGAAGGGAAATGCCAAGTAGAAATACCACCCTCAGGCACTTGTGTTTATGCGGAAAACGATTACTGTGGGGTGCTTGTCCACTCTCTCAATTCAAAATCCACTTCTATATATATTTACTGTAGCAAAATGGACAGATGGAGAGAGAAGTTTTGACCCGATTACATCCATGTTGGCTCTTGACGAAAATTGACAAAGTAAACAGGAAAAAATCTTTTTTATTTTCGACATTTTGTTGGAAAACTGAAGAGTGAGAGAGAGAGAGAGGGGGGGGGGGGAATTTTTATTGTTAGTTGAAGTAGAATTTCTGACGAATTCTGTTTAGTTTATTGCAATTGGAAAATATTAATGTTTTTTTGTATTTGAGGTACTACTCGGGTGGATGTTACTGCGGAAATTCAAATTATTGCTGTTATTTTCTATCCCAGTTTCCCTCGCCGCAGTAATTGATGCGCAATGATTCACTTAAAGCATGTGATAATGGAGTAAATTTTTTTCTTCCTTGAATATCCTCAAATCGGAAGAAGTCAAAATCGAGCAAAAATACTATAAAGTTCTTTCAATCACAAAAAGAAAGAAGCTTTTCATAATCTGATTGTAATCAAATTTAACTTTCAGTGAAGGGGGAGTTATCAGTTGTCTTTAAAAATAGTTGTCAGTTGTCCTTTTGAATAATGTTATTAGTTGGCTCTATTGTTTCTTCAAAGAAGTCGTCCGTTATTTAAAAAAAACAGTAGTTGTTTTTTCTTTTTTTGAAAAAATAGTTATGGTCTTTTCAAAGTTACCACTTGTAATTCTAACATAATCAATCAAATTTCTTTCACTAGAGTTCGATTTTCAATGAATCGTCATCAGTTGTCATTTAAAACAAAGTTGTCAGTTGTCTTTTTAAAGAAAGTTGTCGGTTGTCTTTTTAAACAAAGTTATCAGTTATCTTTTATTGTTTCTTTATCAGTGTTGCCAGTTGTAAGTTTAAACAATTATCAGTTGTTTTTTTTAACAAGGTTAGAAGTTTTTTCAAAACATTTTTTGTATTTTAATCGCTTGTTTGTTGAAATTATTAAAACATATGTCTTCCACTAGCGTCAGCTATCCGATAGATGGTTATCAGTTGTTTTTTCAAACCAAGTAACAAGTTGTCATTTGAAACAAAATTAACACATGTATTTTAACAAAATATTTTTTAATCAAATTCTCAGCTGTCTTTTATTGGAGTCAACGGTTCCAATAAATAAGTCTCAGTTGTATTTTTAAATAATCATTTTTTTAAATTTAAAAACAACATTTTCAGATGTATTTTAAGCCAGTTTGGTTATCAGTCGTCTTTTGGAGTAAAGTTATCAATTGTCTTTACACGGAAAATAGGTTATCAGTCGTTTCTGGTTATTAGTTGACTTTTGGAGCAAAGTTATCTGTTTTCTTTTCAAGCACTGTCGCTTATCAGTTGTTTTTAGTTATCAGTTGTCTGTTTAGGCAAAATTATCAGCTGTATTTTCGAAATATTGTTGGTTATTTGTTGTTTTTATTAGTTGTCTTTGGAAGCAAAGTTTATTACTTGCCTTTTCATACAGTGTTCGTTATCACTTGCCTCGGAATAAAGTTGTCAGTTGTCTTAACAAGTAATATTGTTACTTATCAGTTGCCTTTTGAAGTAAAGTTGTCAGTTGTACATATTTTTAAGTTAATATTCACTTATCAAGTTATTCAGATTTAGTGAGCATTTGTCTTCAAAATCAATTTTATACTTGAATTAATTACACCAACTAGGGGTAAATGTACCATAGTATAAATAGGGAGAAACGTACCCCTGTTTGAATTGTAACACAGAATTTGATTTGAAAACTTATATTTAAACTCTTCTAAATCTCTCTCTCTCTCTCTCTCTTGCTTCATAATTCTTTTCTTTTTCCTCTACATAAAGAAATTCATTCTTTCTTTTTTACTTCATAAAAAAAAATAGTGGGAAAATTTTTATTATTATCTAAAATGGAATTCTTCTTCTGTTTGATAAGCAATTCTTGCTTTGGAAAGTGGAACGAGTATATAGAAATCTGAAAATCGCATCAAAAGGCTGACATAAAACGCATAAAAATCCATGGGGGAATAAGGGAGTTGAACTCGAGAGGGTTTAAAAAAAAAAAACCCCACGATCCTGTGAAAGTGACTCCATTCGAGACCGCGATAAGCCGGTCCCCCACTTTCGCGAGCCAGAGCGTCCCGTAACGACCATCGATAGCCCTTAATCGAATCATTCAACGGACCCGCCACAATGCTGGAAAGTGATTTTTATTTTCGCCTGATTCTGATTTATTCCCACAGTAGTGTACGATGTTTAGTTTTCAACACAAGTCTCGAATTTTTATTTTGTATCGTACAAAAGAAAAAAAGATACACACAGCGAGAGGGAGAGAGTTATAGAGAGAGAAAGAGAATCATAAAACGTAGAAAAGAATTTTTGTTGAATTGAAAATACATTTTCTTTTGTTTTATTAATTTTTTTTTGGGGGGGGTATTAGTGACATAACTTCCGCATGGGTGTGCTGAATGTCCCCCCCACTTTATGTGGGTGCGAGAAGGAGAGCCCTTTTCTCTCTCTCTCTCTTGGGTTATCTTTCCGTTACGCGTTGGCAGGCATATGCCGTGCCTGTGTCGGATTGGAAGGGAGATTTGAGGACGAGGGCGAGGTCAGGAGGGGGAGGAGGTCATAATTTTCAGATTTATGTACAAATGTTTCTTCGGCCGCATTGCGCTTAGGGAAGATTCCTATCGTAAAGTTTCGCTGAATTGAAAAATGCTTTTTCTACTCCTCGAGTATTATTATATGGGTAAAGGGAAGAAGAGAGCCTACGGTGTCACTTTTTTCGTTATATTTGGATATAGGGATAAGTCGTGCTATATAAGGGGGAAAAAGACGACCATTACTATTCCACTTGCCCCCCTCCTCCTCCTACTCATTCTCAATCCCTACTTTTTTTTTACTCTATACTCCTTCATGATCTATTATTATCTGGTACGATATCACCGACCTTATGTCTGCACTCGGAAAACGACTCTGCATCAACGCCATTTCGTACGTGTTTCATAATTCAAACCCTTTCTACTATAGGCGACCCTGCTGCGCGTATCTCCCTTTACCGTCAACTGGCATGTATACAGATATATATCTACGAAAGCGTTAACTTTAACGTTAGTATATAGTTTACAACCCTGCTGAGCGCCACACGGCTGACGCTCTCGAAAATTTTCTTCCTTTTTTGTAATTTTTGTTTTTGTTTCTCTTTTTTTTCATTTTTTAAGAGATGAGAGTGCTATGGGAAAAATTGAGAACTTTAATACTGGTTTAAATATCTTTTTTTAGGCATTTGGGTTCTTAAATTTAAAACCTATTTCACGAAAAGTTATCACTTGTCTCCTTAAGCATGGTTATCACGTTATGCGTTATATTTACTTCAAATAAAGTTCCACGTTTTTTTTAAGAATGTTGTTTGTTGACTTTTTACGAGAGTATATTAACTAAATATTGTCAGGTATATTGCCGAGTATATTAAATTAATATTGACAATTATATTCTCTAAATATTGTCAGGTATTTTGTCGAGTATATTAACTAAATATTGTTAGGTATATTGCCGAGAATATTAACCAAATATTGTCTGGTATATTATCTAAATATTGTCAGGTATTTTGTCAAGTATATTGCCGAGTGTATTCACTTAATTTTATCACGTATATTGCAAAGTATATTAACTAAATATTACCGAGTATAATAATTAAATATTGTCAAGTATATTGTCGAGATATTAACTAAATGTTGCAGAGTATATTTACTAAATTATGTCAAGTATTTTGCCAAGTATATTAATTTTATATTGTCATGTACATTGCCGAGTATATTAACTAAATATTTCTGAGTATATTAATGAAATATTTCCCAGTATATTAATTAAATATTGACATGTATATTGCCGAGTATATTAACTAATATTTTTTTGAATTTATTAACTAGACATTGTCTGATATATTGTCGAGTAATTAAACAAATATTGTGTATATTGCCGAGTATATTAACTGAATTTTCACACGTACGTTGCCGAGTATATTAACTAATTAATGTCAGATATATTGCTGAGTATATTAACTTAATATTGTCAGGAATATTTTCGAGTATATTAAATAAACAATGTTATGTATATTACCAAGTACATTGACTAATTGTTGTCAGGTATATTGCCGAGTATATTTACTAAATATTGTCAGGTAAAATGTCAAGTATATTTACTTATATTGCCAGTTGTATTAACAAGTGTATTAGTTAAATATTTCCAAGTGTATTATTTAAATATTGCCGAGTATATTAATTAGAATATTGCCAAGTATTTTAATTAATATATGCCAATTATATTGCCGAGTATATTATCATTATCGTATAATATTATTATTTTATAATTCCAAGTATATTGGTATATTGGTTTAATATTGCAAAGTATATGATCCAATGTTGCCAGGTATATTGCCACGTATATTAACTAAATAATGCCAGATATATTAATTAATATTGCCAAGTATATTGCCGAGTATATTAACTAATATTTCCAGGGATATTTACCAGGATATTTATTCAATATTGTCAAGTATATTACCTAATGTTGCCAGAAATATTGACGAGTATATTTAATTAATTATTGCCTGTAGTATATTAGGGAAATTTTGACAAGTATGTTATTTAAAATTGCCAGGTGTATTGTCGAGTATATTATTTTATTATTTCGGTGTATATTTACTAATATTGCCTGGTTTATAGCCAAGTATATTAACTGATATTACCTGGTTTGTAGCCAAGTATATATTAATTCATATGGCAATGTTTATTGCCAAGTATATTAACTAATATTAATAGGTATTTTGCCGAGTGTATTAATTAATATTGATGAGTATATTAGTTGAATACTTCCAAATATATTAATTGATATTTATATTTATATCGTTACTGTTTTGTTACCAATTCACATTTAGAGAGACACGCGATAGTATAAATATCAAACGATACGATCAATTGTTTTTCAGTACAAATTCAGTGGTCAGACACTTGCCTACCAGTTGTCTTATCCAGCAAAACTATCAGTGATTCCCTTTTGTTTTTTGTAGAGAATTACAAAAAAGAATCCCTAATAAGACACACCGTGGGGGATTATATACGTGAATAAACGCAGTATTAATAAAACGAGAAGGAAGATGTTACAGCGTAGGTAGAGAATTAAAACAATGGCATTTGAATCGTTCGCTTAAACGGGCCGTGTTATCTTTCTGCCTAATCAGCATTGTCTCTCTCGGCGCATACATCCAAAGGCGTCTTCATTTCTCTAATCCAGTCGTCCCAATGGAGGACAATTTAGTTCAATCAACATTTCTAGGCGAATCTTCGTCACCTAATTAAACCTCTGTCCTTACTTGGACATAAACTCGGGTTATCTCGGCCCTCGTATCTTCACTGACTTAATCCAACTGTTTCCTAAAGTATTTTCAACATTGTTCATACATATATATATATATATATGAAGCAGCTAGAACTCTCAGGGAGTCTCATTTCCTGTCTGCGGGGGTCCCGCAGGGGATACATAATTAGCTGGTTCGCTTGTTCTAACGGGTCGAGAGGAGGGGGAGGCACAAGAAATCAGGGTGGAGTTTTGCTCGCAGTTTGCTCCTGGGTAACTTGGATGTTTATTGATTCGTTGGAATTATCGCAAGGAGAGAAAGTATATATCGCACAAGGTGTAGGGGGATTTGTCCCTTATATCCCGTAATTTAATTCTTCATTTTCAAACTTATTGAAACATTGTGAATTATGGTTTTTTGGGTTGACAATCTATTTTTTCTAAAACAAACAAAAAAAATGTTTGTTGAAAGAATAATTGTTTGTCAACAAGGAGTGTGATTTTCTTTGACATTTCGCCCCTTTTTTTGAGAGTAGGAGAAGAAGATGATGGGGAATTTTGAGATATGGATGGAGTGATTCAAAATAACAGTAGCGAAATTAATCTCAATCGTCGTCGTCGTTCATCTTGGGATCATTTATCATGGACTCGTTATGGAAGGACCGAGGACGAGAGACTCTTGTTGATTTGATATAAAGTTTTAGTAACGGAGAGAGAAACAGGCCGAGACATCTCGAGGGAAGTCGACACAATTTCAAGATACACAAGTAATACCACACCGGTGCGCGGTGCGGTTTACCATCTTTGCCAGCAGGTGGGCTTCCTTACATTCTACAATTACCAGTTTATAACTACCTGGTATGAGCTAATCTCCTTTAAACTTGCCGATTGTCCTGTCACCACTAATGTCAACCGCCTTTCGTCGAGTCTTATCCCTGGCAACTTGCACTGAAAAAAAAATTCTGGTTAGGGTATATTTAACACGATATTCTAGTTAAAACAACCAGAATTCTGGTTATATTAACTAGAATTCTGGTTACCCTAACCAGAAAAGTTCTGGTTAGGGTATATTTAACACGAAATTCTAGTTAAAACTGGGATTTCTGGTAAATCCAACCAGAACTTTTTTTTCAGTGTGCGACTACTGAGAATATTTCTCAGCTGTCTTGAAGATGTCCATTCGCTTTCGGCGATTAGAATAACTTTGGGCTGTCCTGGAATGTTGGTTTGCTTTCTGTGGTTAGGATATTTCTCATCGGACCATCCATTGCCATCTCTAGGATAGTTTACTCTCTTAATTTGAATCAGTTAAAATTTTAAAAATCATAGTTTTCATTGTCAGTCAGTGCTTGGCGTTTGCTTCTGAAGCAGATAGAAATAATTGTTTTTGGCATGCCATTGTTTTACGGTGAAAAAAGAACTGACTGTCGTTCAAAAATAACTGAAATTTTAGTTCAACTTTGCTAATTGTCTCAGATGAGAAAAGTTACTGAAACATCAGTTATTTTTAACTGATAGACAGTCATTTTTAATTGATAATTAGTTATTTTTAAGTAATAGTAAAAAAAAAATTATTTGAATTAGTGACTTGTTTTTAACTTCTAAATCCGCTATTTTCGACTGATACAAATTTAGAGAGTAGGAATATTCAAGGACAGTCCAAGAAAATAATGGATTTTTTATAAAACATACTGAAGCAAATTTTTATAATTCATAGGAAAATTCTAAATTTTACTGTTTTTTTTGTTTCACTCATAAACTAGGTATATAAAATTACCACGAATTCTAACACAAAGTCCTCAATTTTTTCTATTTCTGACAAAAATTTCTTTCAATTTAGAATTAATTTAGTTGGAAATTTTAAAAAACTTAGATTCAAATTCTTCTGAAATTAGTTAATTTTTTTAATACATATTTAATAAATTATCAAAAATAATGGATTTAGAGTAGAATAATATACTTAAAAATATAAATAAAAAAAATTTGACTTTTGGAGAATGTACAAATATTTAAGAGTATTTCAATTATTTTTAAAAGTAAGAAAATTATTTGCAAAAATTCAATTATGTTGAAAAAAAATTTTTTAAATTATCATTAAAACTTCAATTATTATTTTTATAAATAATAAAACGAATCTTTAGCATTCAATTTTTTCAAAAGATTTAATAAAATGTTTAGAAAAATTTCAATTATTTTCATAAACAATAAAATTCTTTTTACGAATTAAATTATTATTTTTGAAAATTGAAATAAATTTCGTTCCAAAAATTTAATTATTTTTATAACCAAATTTTTTTTAGGAATTTAATTATTTCAAAAAATTTGAATAAAATTCGTTCGAAAAATACAATTATTATCGTAAATAATAATATTATTTTTAGAAATTTAAATATTTTAACAAAATGAATTATTGTTAAAAATTTCAATAAAATTTGTTTTAAAAATTCAATTATTTTCATAAATAGTCAAATTCTTTGGATAATTTATCTATTAATTTTTTATCGTTCCTTTTAATTTATTTTTCATTAAATTTCTTGAAAGGATTTAATTATTTTCAATTATATTAATGAAATTCTTCTAAATAATTCAATTAGTTTCAAATTTTTTTTTATAAAATTCGTTGCAAAAAATCTATTCGTTTTTCAAAATTTTTCAAAATTCAATTATTT
The DNA here is from genome assembly GCA_032872475.1 of Leptopilina myrica (nomen nudum). NCBI lineage: Eukaryota > Metazoa > Arthropoda > Insecta > Hymenoptera > Figitidae > Leptopilina > Leptopilina myrica (nomen nudum). The sequence goes on from CM065461.1 coordinate 36,746,324, forward strand.
TCAATACCTATTATTTTAATAAAGTTTTTCAATATCCAATTCCTTGAAAAATGTTGATATTCTTGGAAATTTTGTTAATTTTCATCAGATCAATTCAATTTTTTAAAAATTTAAATTAAAAAAAAAAATTTTTACGTGAATTGAATTTAAAGAAATATTCAATTATTACTCAATGAATTATTTATTTTTTTATTCAAATAATTGAATTCGCGTAGACTTATCTAATAAAAATTGATTCAAAAATGAATTTTAGTTAAAATTTTAGATTACAATTGAATATTAAAAGCAAATAGATTGTGAATTTTTAGAAATATTTGAATTTTGAAAAGGTTTTGAATTAAAATTTTTAAATATTGGAATTTTTCGTACTTTTAAGGTTTAACTAATAATTCTGTAAAATCAATGCTTTAAAAAAATTTTAATTAAGTTTTTTTAATTACTTTAAAGTTTTTATTTTCAAATATTATGTTCAATTGAAGAACTTTCGATTAATCGGAATGTCGTAAAATTAATTTGTTATCAAATGGTTGTCATAAATTTTTTAAAGAAGTTCTTTAAATTTTTATTAAAAATAATTGATGTAAAGAAGAATTTTAGTTAAAAATTCTACTAAATAAGAATCTAACCGAAATGATGAAAATAATTTTCAATTTTATCTGGATCAGTTACAAATTTCTCCATATTAGCAAAACATTTACTTACTTCAATCAAGTCTTTCTCTACTCCAGAGAAATTCACACAAAATTTCACTATTCCGAATAAAAATTTTTTTCCCTATGTCCCTTGCGAAATTTCCCTTTCTCTTCTCTTCTGGTTATTTTTTTTTTAATTTCTCCCGAGCAATTAATCAAAACGATGTTTTGCAGTATATTGACAATGATGAAGGGCGATATCAATATGTGTGTATATAAAAGAAAAAGGAGATTGGAATGAGAAATTGGAAATTAATTCCCTAAGTCGAAACGTCTTATTCGATTCGCCTTAGAGATGTCCGAGGAATGCCGGGCATTCGCTGATTGAATCCTCACTGCCCTTCGATACGCCGCACGCGTCTGTTTGATAAATGTGTCGGACTCGCGATATGTCCGATGATATTTTGTGTGAGAATCTCGCGGGAATCGCTTGCAATCTCGTCGCCTGTAATTCAATTTCTTCGATCATCATTCAAAAAAATATTTTTCTTCAATATGATTGCAATTCACAAATTTGTTTCTTTAAAAAATTTTCCATCTTCTTTAATTCAAGCGTCTTGCGTTCTTTAGAAACAAATTGTTCTATTAAAATTAATTTTTATACCAAATTAATCTTTTTGCGTAAGAAAAAAAAAGTTTTTAATTCTCGTTCGATTGTGTAAAACAAGTTTTTGATAAAATTATGGTATATTACACTCTAATACCGATTTAGTGGACGTTCGTTCGTTTTGGTGGGGAGGACGTTCGTTAAAGGGAACAATACCTTGAGAATACTTTTAGTCTGGTAGGGCAAAGAAAATCTTCGGTTACAACCTAAAAAGTCCGTGAAACCGATTTTCGTTAAACCGACGTTGGAGTGTATTGGTAAATTTATTAGCTTTCGATTCGAGTTTTTTTTCTCCTTCATCTTTTTTTACGAACATTAATATATTGTGTTTCAATGTATATTTTATATTAAATTTTCGATATTAATAATTATGTAGAATATAAAAAAAATATTCTTTAAATTGTTGTTCTCAAATGTCGGAGATTGAATTCAAAAGGGAAAAAAGTAAAAAAGTCTGAAGATTTCAAACAGCGTCGTGTCTCTTCTCATCTTTTGGCTCTTCACTTCTCTCTCGACAATGAACTCATCTGGATTAAAAGATCCGTGCGGTTCTCTTCTTTCCGTGGTAACCGGATAGTCGACTGCTCGTCCCCGAACGCCTCCTAATTATTCGCATAACGCCGACTAGCACTTGGCAAACGGGCGCGCGGAACTCTTGTTCATCGGGCAAAGGAAAGAGAAGTGAGAGAGAGAGAGAGGAGAGAGATCCTAAAGGATCGAGTCCTCTCGGCAACTCGTTATACGCGAGAAGCAACCCCTTTTGCCTCGAATGTCAGCAACTAGAAGGAACCGTAGAGTACTGAGAAGAAGGAGGACAAAAGGGGTGGGGGTGGCAGAATTTTCAGTCAAAGTGCTGCTTCAAGTAGTCGTCGTTCTTCATATCACATTACAGAAACCCCTTGTCCTTATGGACGTTCGTTATTACGAATTTATATGTTCACGTTTTCATATATAATAACTGCAAAAAGGAAAACAGTATTATAACTCCTATATTCTTCAAAGTCGTGCGCATCAAACTCTCTCTATAGTGGAGCGCCGTATTTTTCTCCCAATTATTCTGTTTGTCAAAAAAGAAAAGAGAAAACTTTAGATTCCAAAACGAGAAACAGAAGAAAAGCTAGAACATTTTGCCCACTGGCAAAAAATCCCCGAAAGTATAATAGTTTTCCCACTGGGAAAATTTATAATTTTCAGTATTCATCAATACACTCCAACCCCGATTTAGCGAACTTTTTGTATCGTAATTTACAATTTTCTTTGTCCTGTCTCGTTAAAGGTATTTTTCGCTTCAACGGACGATGTTTCCAGACAGTCCACTAAATCGGCGTTGGAGTGTAGTATACGAAAATTTACCACAATTGTCAAAAACTTTTTTTTACAGAATCAAATTAGAACTTTTAAAATTGTTTCTTTACGCCAAAAGATGAATTAGAATAAAAATTAAAGAACAAGAAGAAGCAATTGAAGATAAAAAAATTATCATTATCAAAATTTATCACAATTGTCAACAATTTTTTTTTAAACAGTCGAACTAGAATTTTTAAAATTGTTTCATTACGCCAATAAAATTACGAAATAAAAATTAAAAAACAAGAAGAAGCAATTGAAGAAGATTAAAAAATGTTTAATGAAACAAAGACGAATTTGCAAATTGCAATTACAAAATAAATAAAAAAATTTGATAAAAATTAAAAATAGAAATGGAAACAGTAAAAAACGTAAAAATTGAAATCTTGATAAAAAATAGAACTGAAAATGTAAAAACGTAAAAAATGAAATATAGAAAAAAGAATAGAACTGAAAAAGCAAAAACCTACAAAAAATAAAATACAGATAAATAATAAAAATAGAACACTGAGAAAACGATTTATTTGATTCAAACATATTTTGTTCAAACCAAACTTAAAATATCTTTGCTATACAGTTAAATAAATTTTAGTTTAATTCAAATATATTTTTTGTTTCATTTACAGAAATAATATATTTAATTCAAACATAATTCATAGTTGATTTTAAATTTTTTATTTATTATCAACTTTTAAGTTTGAATCAAACATATAAAATTTTTGAAACATATTTTTTGTTTAAACCAAAACAGAAAATTAATTGAATTAAACATAATTATTGAAAACAAAAAATTATTTTCGAATCAAAGCAGTAAATATTTTCTATATGTTGGATTTAAGATTACAAACTAATTTCAATGAAACAAAATTACTTAAAATTATTTTTTTTTCTTGAAACGACTATAATGTTTTGTCAGTGAACAGAAATAAAAATGTAGAAAATAGAACTAAAGAACTAAATACGTACAAAAAATAAAATACAGATAAATAATAGAAATAGAACACTAAATAAAAATGTACAAAATAAAAATTCCAATAGAAAAAAAAAAGATGTTTAAACGTTTTATAATTATCAAACAATGAAAGTAGAATTCTTTTATAATGGAAAATTAAGTTTTATGTGGTTGACGATATTTACCAAAAAGTTACAATGTATGCATAACACTCGTCAGTGGTAGGGAAAGGATTTTTTTTTTCAATGTCCGATATGTGCTTGCGCATACTTTATAGACATGAATGTATATAGACATGTATATATATATGTATCTCACATGTGTATATACGTGTATCAGCGCACGTGTTTCAAGGTACACATCGTTTATTGGAAAAGCTGCTGGTGTGGTCGACAATCGGTGGCATACCTTTACTGTACGAAAAGCCTTTGTTCCAAGCAAAATTACAATTGTTGTCGTCATTATCAATATTCGCTATGCGGACGATGCTTTTGATTTTCGTCAGATTTCATCCATTGTATATGCGCGATCGTTGCGGGGACCGTAAAAGTTTCGAGAATTACAATATTATATCATTTCAATTTCAAAGAGGAAATTTTTCACATTCTTCGGTGCAGTGAAATATTGTATTCTATATATGTATATTGGGATATTATTTTTAAATACAATTGAAAAAAAAAATTTTAAATAGTTAGAACATTTATTAGTAAAATAGAATAAATTTTTTTATTTTATTAGTGTGTGATAATTTTAGTAAATGGTGAAAAACTTGAAAAGCTTAATGTCTTCATAATGCCAGGTATATTGCCAAGTATATTAACGAAATATAGTCAGGTGTATTGCCGAGTATATTAACTAAAGTTTGTCAGGTATAATGCCAATTATATTAACTTAATTTTGTCACGTATATTGCCGAGTATATTAATTAAATATTATTATGTATATTGCCGAGTAATTAAATTAATTTTGCCACGTATATTGACGAGTTTATTAACTAAATATTGCTGAGTATATTTATTAAACAATTGTCATTTATATTGCCGAGAATATTAACTAAATATTGTCAGGTATATTGCCAAGAATATTAATTAAATATTGTCCAGTACATTAACTAAATATTGACGAGTATATTAATTAAATTTTGTCACGTATACTGCCGAGTATATTAACTAAATATTGCCGAGAATATTAATTAAATATCGTCATTTATATTACCGAGTATATTAACTTAATTTTGTCACGTATACTGCCGAGTATATTAATTAAATATCGTAATTTATATTACCGAGTATATTAACTTAATTTTGTCACGTATACTGCCGAGTATATTAATTAAATATTGTCCAGTACATTAACTAAATATTGACGAGTATATTTACTAAATATTGCCGAGTATATTAATTCAATATCGTTATTTATATTACCGAGTATATTAACTTAATTTTGTCACGTATACTGCCGAGTATATTAACTAAATATTGCCGAGTATATTAATTCAATATTGTCAGGTACATTTCCGACTAGATTAATAAAATATTGTCTGGTATATTGACGAATATATTAACTATATATATATTGTCGAGTATATTAACAAAATATTGTCAGGTATATTGCCAAGTATATTAATGAAATATTATGTATATTGCCGAGTATATTAACTAAAATTTTTGTCAGGTATATTGTCAATTATATTTAATTAATATTGGCGAGTATATTATTTAATATTGACAAGTATATGGCCATGTATATTAATTAAATATTTCTAATATATTGTCGAATATTTCAGTTAATTATTTCCGAGTATATTATCTAAATATTGTCATGTATATTGCCTAGTAAATTAATTAAATTTTTTTTATGTATATTGCCGACTATATTAACTCAATTTTGTCGCGTATATTGCCGAGTATATTAATATAACTACAAATTCAAAAATTTCTTTTTCTTTAATAATTAAGAAAAATAAATATTTTTTTACGAAGAATCTTATTGGAAAATAATTATAAATACTTTTCTTCATTTGCAGCGTTGCGAATTAAAGAACATTGTTCGAATAAAAGAACGTGGCGAATGTTCCGAATTGTGTATAAAAGAACGAGGCAAAATAAACGTAATTGCGAGGAGAGAATAAAGTGTTATTTTCCTTAAATGCGTTGCATGTATAGAGGAGTCTGATCTTTGGCAGAAGGTCACCCATGTAGAGAAGGAAGAGAAAACGAAGGCGAAAATCTTGGACAATCGAAACCCTTTTTTCGAAGTAACTCCGCCTTTTAATGAACTCCCGCATGGTTCGAATGCTTATTTCTTTTAGTGAGTGGGTGCACCCTGCAGGGCTCGCTATTAGCGCGCGAGAATCAAAATTAAAAGATGGAGAAAAAAAAATTATTTTTTCATAAATTATTCTCTTCCATAAAATATAAATATATGTACATATTGAATGTAAAATAATTTCATGCGTAATCTAAAAATCATATTTCACGTGTGCTACTTTTAGAGATGCTTTCAATGTAATGTTTTTTTCAACAACAGCAAAAAAAGTCTCAGAAAAAAGGAAATAAAATAATTCGAAATAGCGATATGTTTTGGGATAATGGTCCGTGACACTTGCGGTGCCCATTTTCCCGGAGGTTGAATGAGGAAATGAGGGAAGTGTAGAAGAAGTGGAAGCTTCCATTCTCTTTAACGCGACCGTAACTTATCGCTCGTAGACACTGTATTTCTCTCTGGCTCTTTGAAAGCATTCTCTCATTAAAAAATTAAAGCGCCAAAAGGGAAAGAGGGAAAAGAGAAGGAGAGTGGGAGGCAAGGGTGGGTGGCCCAGGGATAAGTAGGGGAACACGGTGCGACGCAGAATGGTTACGAGAAGTGAAAGAGAGAGAGAGAGTGAGACCATGGTAAGTGCTCTGCGGCTCCCAGATGCGCTCAATATTATGTTTAATGATATTAACTTCTTACTTAATGGTCCGCGGTTCGATTCGAGGTGCGAAGGCTACAGGAAAAAAAACCACCACCATAAAAAAAAAAGAAAAGTATACCCTTGAGAATAATCTGTGAAGAAAAAAATGGCAAGCCAGAGATCTGTATGAGGAGAAATGAAAATCTAATCATCGCCATCTTTTGCCATTCTGTTTTTAATTTATTCATTTTTAGGATAATTCTCGTTGCCAAGAGCGATGACCTCGAAAACCATGAACAGTGGAGGGGGGTAAAATCATTTCTTCAGATTTTGCCTTGGGGCGCTTTTAAAGGGGGACCTCTCTCTCTCTCTCCTTACAGAATTCACCTTCTCCCACGAGTTTGCGTACAACCACAACATTTCGAGACAAAAATCTTAACGATTCTGGCTTAAAAGTTTGTCGATGTTGAAAAACTTCCCTTCTTTTATGAAATAGAGACTCAGATATGGGATTAAAAGTTTCTTCTAACTCGTTATGTTCTTGCTCTTTTTTATTTAATCTTTAAAAAAGAATACCGTCACGTTTTTCGCATCTTAGGAAATGTTCCTTTTCGTCTGGGGTGACATTAGTTTTGGAGTATTATCTCATTGCGTATCAAAACAAATTCTCTTTGGTTTTCTTTATTTTTTCCAAAAAAAATATGGTAACGCCTTGGAAAAATGAAGAAAAAAAAGGTTGCTACGAAAATTTTTATTCGCTTGTCTTTATAACAATTCGATAAAGTTTAGAAAACAAAACAATATTATTTTAGGAAAGTTAGTTCTACAAAATGTTGAATAAAACAATTTTGGTAATATACTCGGCAATATGCCTGAAAAAAAATTAAGTTAATATTCTCGGCAATAAATATGACAAAATTTAATTAATATACTCGGCAATATACGTGACAAAATTAAGTGAATATATATGAAAATATACCTGACAATATTTAGATAATATACTCGGCAAAATACTTGATAATATTACATTAATGTACTCGGCAATATATCTAACAATATTTTGTTAATATACTCTACAAAATACCTGCCAATATATAGTTAATATATTCGCCAATATGACTGCCAATATTTTATTAATCTACTCGGCTATACACCTGACAATATTTAATTAATATACTCGGCAATATTTAGTTAATATACTCGGCAATATACATAATAATATTTAATTAATGTACTCGGCAATATACATAATAATATTTAATTAATGTACTCGGCAATATAAGTGACAAAATTAAGTTAATATACTCGGCAATATACGTGACAAAATTAAGTTAATATACTAGGCAATATACTCGACAATATTTAATTAATATTCTTAGCAATATACCTGACAATATTTTATTATTTTACTCGGCTATATACCTGACAATATTTAATTATTATACTCGGCAATATTTAGTTAATATACTCGGCAGTATACGTGGCAAAATTAAGTTAATTACTCGGCAATATACATAATAATATTTAATTAATATACTCGGCAATACACGTGACAAAATTAAGTTAATATACTCGGCAATATACACGACAATATTTAATTAATACATTTGGCAATATACGTGTCAAAATTAAGTTAATATAATTGGCAATATACCTGACAAACTTTAGTTAATATACTCGGCAACATATATGATATTATTTAATTAATATACTCAGCAATATATCTAACAATGTTTTGTTAATAGGTTTTACGAAATAACTGACAATATATAGTTAATATATTCGTCAATATACCTGACAATATTTTATTTATCTACTCGGCTATACACTTGACAATATTTAATTAACATACTCGGCAATATATAGTTAATACACTCGGCAATATTTAGTTAATATACTCGTCATGACACCTGACAATATTAAGAAAATATACCCGTAAAAATTTACTTAATGCACTCGACAATATTTAGTTAATATTCTCGGCAAAATACTTGACAATATTTAGTTAATATACTTGACAAAGTACCAAACTATATTAATTTAATATACTCGGCAATATACCTGGCAGCATCATCATAATATTCTTTGCAATTTGTCTGTCAACATTAAAATTATAACCTCGACCATAATCATAGGAGCATTGAATATTCTCTTTGAAATAACGTAGATAAATAAATAAAGACTGAAAAATTTCTAAAAATAGAATGTTAATATACTTGGAAATAAATCTGGCAATATTTAGTTAATATACATGGCAATATAACTGGCTATATCCAACCATCGTGCATAAGAATGTGAAAAATCCTCAATTAATTTCATTATTAGCCATTTAATTTTTAAATCTAATAATAAAATAATTAATAAAAATGTTTAAATGCTAAAATGAAAAGAAAACTGCGGTGTATACTGTGTATAGTACGTAAATAGTTATTTGATAAATTAAAAAAGTTGCCGTAAGTTTATCCCAGGCAAGGATCTCATTAGTTCCTTGACTTCGATACAGACTCTTAAAGCAATTGCCATATGTGTAAATGAGTAAATGTATTATATGTATATACGTATGTGTTACTATCGAGACTTTGAGAGTACGTATCTTGAGTCTCTAATTATTCGCCTGTAGAAACAAGACTGAAGCGTAGTAGAAAGGGCGTAGAACGTAATGAAAACCCGTAACGTATTAACACCATGTAGTCTTGGCTCTCTTATCTTTACATGATACTGACTCTCGGTGGGGTTCATAGGTACATAAATGGATACGCATGTTCACATTGGAGAAACGTGGTTAGCGCGAGCGCCGCGACGCTCGGCGTAATATTCAACTAATTACAAATTTAATAACCTCCGGTTCGTTGCCGGTTATTGCAGCGCCGCGACGTCTACGCGTTCCGATTCGAGAAGACGACGGACCTGAAGAGTAAAATTTCCTTCTTAGTGTATGTGTTGGAGAATGTATGCGAGAGAGAGAGAGAGAGAGAGAGAGAGAGAGAATTGAGGGTTGCAGAGAGCAGAAACGTTGGCAAAGAGAAACGTTAGGGACGAACCAAGATATTCATCGGTGACCTTAATCGACTCGTATTACCAATTAAAATTTAATTATCGCTTGAAAATTAAGTTGTCGCGACAATCTGACGCACGATACTGTCTCGATTGGAACCAAACTTCAAGGAACTTAGCTAGACTCGCCCTCTGATATTCTAATCATTTTCATTTACTCTCCAAGCTTTATAAGTATATACGTCAAAACCTTTAATATACAAGACCTGGAGATTTTAATTTCTAATCATTCCACTCATCTCGCACATCTGTGATTATAATTTCCAACGAAAAGAATTCTCCATTTTCAGGCAGAAAGAAAGTCTTTAAATATTTTACTTCTAAAGAGAGTTACATTTATTCTACTCTCTAAATCTGAATTAGTGCGGATTCGTTTACAAATTTGAATTAGTGAGATTTTTTACTAATTTATAGTAGTAAATTGTCTACTAATAATAATTAGTAAAAAATTACTAAAAATTAGTAAAAAACAGTTACTAATTCAATTGGTAAACGAATCCACACTATTACATTAGTAGAAAACTACTAATTCAGATTTAGAGAATAAATAAGAAATTTCCGGAACAACAATATAATTTTTTGAATTATAATCCACTTGGAAAAGAATTTTGATTTACAAAAAACAATTGGAATTTTCAGAAATAATTCAATTTTTAATTAATGTTATGTGGCATATTTTTTGAAACTTTCAATTCTTCTGAAAAAGTAAATGAAAAGTAAATTATTTATTCAAAAAATTATGTATTTTTCAATTCTTTTGTTCATAATTCTGAAAAGGGGTGAATTTTTGAAAAATTTTACTTCAATGTTGTAAGGATACTTTAAATTATAAAAAAGAAAATTAATGCATTTTCAAAGTAATTAAAATTTTATTAAATTAAATTTATCACTGAATTTTATCTAACTTCTTAAAACTCTTACGAGTTTTAAGAATTTTGTGTCGAAAGATAGTTTTAGAAAATTTTTAATTCTCCAAGAATATTTTTTCAGCAAATTTTTAACTTCTGAAGAAAATTAAATTTATTTTAATTTAAAAAATGCCAGAACAACAATTTAATTTTTTGAATTATAATCTACTTGAGAAAGAATTTTGATTTAAAAACAGTTGGAACTTTCGGAACTAATTAAATTTTTAATTAAGTTTTTATGGCATTTATTTTTCGAAATAAAAAGTAATTTATTTATTCAAAGAATTATTTAATTTTTTAATTCTTTTGTTCATAATTCTAAAAAGGGGTGAATTTTTGAAAAATTTTACTTAAATTTTTTGAGAATACTTCAATTATAAAAAAGAAAATTTTTTTAAATTCAAACTTTGTTAAAATTTTGTTAAATTGAATTTGTCACAGAATTTTATTAGAGTTTTAGAAAAAAATCGAATTATCGGAGAAAATAGGTAATAATTATTAATTAGTTAATTTTAAAGAAGATTAATATCAAATTTTTTAATTTTTGTTCAAAAATTGAAATTTAAAAAAACATTTTTTTTTAAATCTGGAGAATTTTTGTTTTCAACATATTTCGCTTCTATTTTTTCAAAGTGAATTGAATTTTTAACCATTTCAATGGTTTTTGAAATAAATGAAATTCCCAACAATTTTATAAAAAATTATTTGAAAAAATAATAAATTTTCGTTATTACTACTAAAATTCTCGTTTTTGGTGTCGTAAAATATTTTTGTAAAGCTTAAAAATCTTCAATTTTGTTTGAATTTTTTTTACTTTATTCCTGCTTTATGTTAATAATTAGAATTTACTTGAAAAAGATTTTAAAAACATTTTATTTATACTTTTTAGAAGTAATTGAATTTTAGAAGGTTTTGTTCAAAAATTTTAATTAAAAACTGTGAAAAAATTTCTTATATTATTAAATAATTAAATCTTTAAATAATTTTTAAAAAAATTTTGTTTTAATTCATTTTCTAAATTGTGTTTCTAACTTTGAATTTTTCAAAAAATTATTCAACTTTTAAATAATTTTATACAAAATTAGGAAAAAATTTAATTCTAGGTAATTGAAATTTAATTTTTCATTTTTTAATTTGTATTTTTAATTTTTTAATTTTTTTTAATTTGTATTTTTAAGGGCATTTGAACCATTATGACGTCACAATTGATGCAAAGTATATAATTTAATGCTGTGACGTCATAAAGGTTCAAATGCCCTTAAGAACCTTTTTTTTGATAAATTATTAAATTAATTCAAATATTATGAATATGTTGTATATTTTCCTATAATATTTCGACTGAATAAAAATTACACTTTTCGAAAATGGAAAAAATTGCACAGTTATATAAAACATTAATTTTTTCATTTATCTTTTCATTTATTCTCCAATAAAGTTTCGTAATTATCATTTATAAAAGAGTAATTATTTACTTCCAAGTAATTATTAATTAATACTCCCATTCCAATAATTTTTCTCCTCGCGTGTAATTTCAAATTCAAAAGCAATTTCAATTTTTTTTTCTCTGCTTCCATATCATTTTATATTCCTCCTTTCGTTATTTGTTTGAATAGAAAAAATGTAAAAATAACAATGTTTATCGAAAATGTTTTCGTATGCAAATGTCGTGTCATAAAATACCTTCCTGTATGATTAAGACTTTAAAGCAATTAATTCTTTGACAATTAACATTTGCTATATCAATGAGACATAAAGTGTCATGCTTGGAAATTGTACATCTGATTTACACACGACTTTCACGGTGGAATTTTTTTTTCTCTTTTTCCGGGTTTTTTGTTTTTTCTTTTTTTTCATTATTTTTCATTACTATTATTATTATCATCATCATCATCATCAAGCCTACAATGAAGTATTTTTTTCGTTGAATACGATTCTCATGATATTTCAATCAACGCCTCTAAAAGAAGGGACAAAGAGACAATTGAGAAAGGCTGCACATATAATATAGCATGAGAGGAACGAATTCATCGTCTTTGGAGACCGTTACTTATCGTCCCACACACATTTTTCACGAATCTCAATTGATAGAATAATTATTTAATTAATAATTTTCGTTGTATATATATAACGTTTCTTTATTTATCTTTTTATTTATCGTTTTCTGTTAATTTTGTTGCAGGCTGAAGGACGATCGAAGCGAAGGAGAAAGAGTATTAGCGTTAGATTGTAAACCACGAAATCCCAGTTCGCACAATGGTGAGTTTATTTTTATCGCCTTAGTAATTAATTAAAATAAGAAAAAATAATATTTGTAATATTTTGTAATTTAATTGTATTAACTAATTAATGGATTTATTAATTACTGAAAGAATTTATCGCATAAATATTATTCGTAAATATTTTTATCGATAGGGGAAAAAGAAGGGTAAAGTAATTTTAAGGTTAAGTTTGTGATAATTTTCCCTCAATTAAAAGTTCCCATTAATGAAAAGTCTGGTTTTTTGTAACTAAAATCAGTATTTATTAATTCTTGTCAATGTACCAAAGACTTGAAACTAAATCCCTTATATTGAGACTTGATAACTTTTACGTATTTTCGTTTCAAAAATTTCAAACATAACCTAAAAATTTTCACTGCTTCTTAGAATCTCGTCACAAATGTAAGAATTTAATTTTATTAATTAATTTTATATTTTTCCTACACTAAAAAATTTTTTTTCTCTATTCTTATCATCGCATTGATTTATAAATGTGAAGGGAAAAGAAAATATTTTTGACAATGGAAATAATTGTAATTCAGTAACTGAAACTACATGTTGAGCTCCCCCTTTTTGTTGAAATGAGGCAAACATTCGGTTTAGTTTGAATGCCATACCACTGGTCAAACAAAATCCATCCATGTCAGGATTAAAATGCTAGGACATTAAATTCGCGAGGGAAAAGTGACGGTGAATTGGAAATAAGAGAGATCTGGAAAGTGGATGTATAGTGAGTGTGTTCATTGTCTAAATAGGGATACTTTGAGGGGGTATAAATAAGATCCATCAACTTGTCAGCAGAAAACTCGTCTGCTTGTTGTGTTTCTAGATGGAATTCGAGATTTAGTTCATTTTCAAAAGAGAAAACAGGGAAGGAGGGGGGCGAGGATTGGCCACTAAAAAATCTTTTCTTATCCATCTTGGTGTCATAAAGAAAATTAAAGTCGAATATGCAAATTTCATTTACATAAAATTCAGGCTTTTTTAATTATATTGTGAATAAAGTTTACTCTCCCTTGAATTTTTCGTAAAGTAATTTATTTTTTTAATTTACTGATAATAATTTTTCTTTTCGATCGTTTCGAATTTTTAAACATAATGAAAATTCTATCGTTTGAAAACGAAATTATAAAAATTAAGTTTCGAATATCGAATTATAAAAATTATGTTTTGAATATCGAATAATAAAAAATAAGTTTTTAATATCAAATAATAAAAATTATGTTTTGAATATCGAATAATAAAAATTAAGTTCTTAATATCAAATATTATAATAAAAATTATGTTTTGAATAGAAAATGATAAAAATTATGTTTTGAATACCAAATAATAAAAATTATGTTTTGAATATCAAATAATAAAAATTATGTTTTGAATAGAAAATAATAAATTAATATTGCTGATTTAATTTAACATATTCTATAACATTACAATTATAAATTATTGTAAAAAAATAATTTTTACTAATTCAAAATAAGATTTCTGTTATTTATTTAAAAACAGGATTTCATTTATTTTAATTTATTGTTCTATAAAGAATTAAAAAATTAATATTTAGCAATTTCATGATACTTTTGTTCTAATTGGTTCAAATTTTTGATGATTCAGATTTAAAGAATTTTTTCGCAGTACTTTTGCCAGAAAATATTTAGAAATTATTTTATTTTCTATAATTTTTGGGTTCATAAGTGATTTTTTTATTTTAAAAGGCAACACTTTATACACGTTAAAATTCTTATTAGTTTTATCATTTTGAATTTGAAATAATGAACTTGTTTCATAGAATTTTATAAAATTTAATTGAATTCTCACAAAAATAATTTTTTAACACTTTTGAAAATTTTTGTTTCTAAGAATTTTATCAAAAGTTTTGCATAAAATAGAATTTATTCGATAAATTAGATTAAAATGTTTTTAAAAATAAGGTCGAATTCCTGTGAAGAACTTTATTGCTTACAAAAAATTTAAAAATGATTGAATTGTTTTTAAATATTTCAATAAAATTTTTATAAAAATTTAATTCTTTTAAGAAATTTGAAATTTTATATTCAATTCAATTTTCAATGTCAATTCTTATAAAGAATTACATCAAAATCATTAAAATAAATAATTTTAATGTTTTAAAGAACTGATTTAAAATTCTATTCAAAATAATTTAATCGTTTCAAAAAAATTTTCGAACAATGAAATTCTTTTAATGAATTTAATAAAACTGTTTGGAAAATAATTGAATTCTTCTAAAGAATTAAAAAATACTTTTAGAAGTAATTGAATTTTTGCGAAGAATTTTATTTAAATTTTTAAAATGTAATTGAATTGTTTTCAAAATTTATTAAAATTTCGGAGATATTTAAAAATATTAGAATTGTTTCAAAAGTTTATTAAAAAATAATTGAATTCTTACGAAGAATTTTATTTAAGTATTTGCAAATAATGTAATTAATTCGAGAAAATTTTATCATATATTTTTTTAAATTTGAAGAATAATAAAAAAAAATTATGTATTTTCTGCGAAAGAATTCAATTATTTACGAATATAATTGTATTATTGCGAAAAATTTATTTTTATTCAAATTTTAAAAAATAATAGAATTCTTACGAAGAATTTTATTTAAGATTTCGAAAATAATGTAATTCATTCGAGAAAATTTTATCATAATTTTTAAAATTTACAACTAATTAGATTTAAAATTGAAAATAATGGAATTTCTTATCAAAGAATTTAATTATTTACGAATTTAATTTGCATTCTTGCCTTGTTGAAAAGTTTATTTTAATTTTTATAAAATAATAGAATCGCTGCTAAGAATTTTTTTTACTTATTTAATATGTAAATAAATTGTTGCCGAGAAGTTTGTGTAAATATTTAAAAATATTTGAATACCTTCGAAAAATTTAATCAAAATTTCGCTAAAAAGTTATAAATACTTATTAATTGTAAACAATTCGTTGATTTTGACTAAAAAAAAATTTTTCTTTTGTTTTAGGTTCTTCGGTAGGTCACAGTCCAGTTTTGAACCTCTCGAAAACCGCATTAAGTGGAAGTGTGGGTGAGCACTCCGGAAGTGAAGCAGGAGCGTCACATCGGTCCCAAGATGACGAAGAGGAAGATGATAATTTGTCAGAGGACCTCGAGGAGGATAATCTCAAGGATGAAGGTGAGTTTTTCTTTCAAAATTTCATATCTCAGGCAGTTAACATTTTTTTAAAATTGTTAAATTTATTTGTTATTATTTATTTATTTTAACTTATTTGTCTTTTTATTTATTTATATTTATATAGTATATTTTATTTATTTATATTTATTTTTTGTTATTGCTTGCTTTTATTTTTTTAGGGTTTCTTGACCAAAGGCCGAAATCCTTAGGCGAGACTTTAGTGTAACGGCCCCCCTAGGGACCGTTAGAAACTGCTTCTCTTTGTTATTTGTATTAATTGTATTATTTTTTTTTTATTTTTATTATTTTTACTATTTTTACTAATTTGTACAATTTTTATTATATAACCGTATAGAATCGAATAGAAAGAGAAGAAAAAAAAATGTTTTCAGAGTTTATTTAATTCGCGCACATAAGAAACAAACAGATCTGATGATTTACACGCTTGGCAGAATACATGCAGATGGAAAATAATTATATCGGTTTGACTGGACACGCCATATCTCTAAAGATGAGTTTCTTTGAGACGACTGGTTGGTGGTTCTGACCCTCTCATCGATCATCTCCACATCCAGAGCGAAAACGAAGTTCTCGGATTCGTTTTTTTCTTCTCGCTCCTTATAGTGAATCGTTCTTATGTTGTAGTAGAGGTTGTCACCTCCTGTGGCAAAAAATTAACAATTTAAAAAAGAATTTATTACACAAGTAATTTTTTATTCACGATAATTGAAAATAAATTCAAACCATAATTGAAGCTTATATCAATTTAGAATTTCGTGCAAAGAAAATCTTTTCTCTCAATCTAAATCCAAATGATGATAATAATTGATAATACTGACGCAGTTAATAATCAGTTAATTGATATTAACATACTGATTCTTGATATAGTATTAAACACTAAAGGGGATCAATTTGATACAGTGGGAAGTATTTATTTGATCCTGATTTTGGCAATTAAGTTTGGTTACGATTTGATGATAGTATTAAGTTAGCAGGGCAAAAATATGATTTTTAATCGAAGGCAATAAAAAGTGGTAATGATTCATGTGTTGACAAGTTCGATTAAAATGTATTTGTGCATTTATCGGGTATTGTTAATAAATTATGGTTTAATTAGAAAAAGATTGAAATGAAGCACCACTGAGAATGCGCGTAGAGACCATTAGACTCGCATCTTCGGTATTTAGTTTCGTTTTAATAATGAAAGATGGTTTTGAGATACGATCTCTGCTTCTCTCTTTCTCTCGGGACTTAGCAGTGCTATCTTCGAGCCTCACACTTGAATTCATCGAGGCAGAATAATCGCATTGATTTTTAATCGATTCTTCCATTGTAGGTTTTTGATACGTTAATTGGGTTGACTGGCTAAAGTTATAGAAGATGAAAAAAAATCCCTGTTTATCGAAGACTTTGGATTCTTTTTTCCATATTGGAAAAAAAATGATTTTTTTTTTTTTTGATAAATAGAAAAATGGTCTTAAAGTTTAATGTTGGAAAAAGTTAATTTTGTGAGCGAGACTACTTTTCTGTTTTATATTCTCTCTGTTATAGTCTCTCTATATATATATGAAAGTTGTGAGTAAATGCTCTCATCTTTGTTGTATCGGAGAACAACGTACCAGGTCAAGGGTTGATAGGAAAGTCGTTTGCCGCAAGTGCGGCTGCCATTATGGGGTACCACTAGACATTTATTGGATCGCAAGGAATATTGTCCAAAGTGCTTTACCAAGAATCTTCCTCAAAGATTGGTGAGATCAACGAATTAGTGCCAAAGATTACATTCAACAAAGAGGTATTTTGATAGGAAAAAAAGGATTGTAGATAGTGTATAGTAAAGAGTGAAAAAGGAGATTCTTTTTGAAGAGTAATTCTCTCTTTTTAAAAGAGTAATTCTTTCTTTTTCAAAGAGTAATTGTTGTGTATTGGTATAGAGAGAGAGAGAGAGAGAGAGAGAGAGAGAGAGAGAGAGAGAGAGAGCAGGAATTCATCATCATTTGTTTTTAACCCTTAATGTCAACATTAAATTTCGTTAGGAAACACGAATTAATGGATATAAATCTGAAATTTCATCTGAAGCACCTTGTCTCTCAGCGTGTTGTATGCATTTCGTACAACTACCTATGGTGATCGAAGTAGAACCCCATCGAATGCCCGTGGGAGTATACACGTTCGTGGAATGCCGTTCTGATTTAATGAGACACACTCGTACCCTTTCTCGCAGCTTCTTGGAATTGTCTTACTATATATTTTCTTTCTTTCTTTCATGTGCTACTTTTTTGCGAAATTCGCTCAAAATTTTTATCATTTCGTTCATTTTCAGGAAATTCTTCTTTTTCGATATTTTCTATTAAAGGAACAAAGAAGTTGGGACACTTTTTCAAAAAACTCCCTCCATTCTTTCTTATTTCGCTAATTTTCAGAAATTCTTCTTCTTCTTCTTCTTCTTTGGATATTAATTATAATAATCTGATAATTCTGTCCGCAGTTTGACGCTTTTTATTTTTTTTTCCTTATAAAATACTGTTTAATAATTCTTAAATATGGAGATATTTTTTCATGATTTATAATAAAATAATATTAGCAATTAAAAAATTTTTTAAATCACGAATTATGAAACATTCGTTTATTATTTTAAATAATAAACAAAAAAAAACTTATTTTGTTTATTATATGATTTTTTCTCCAACAAATTTCATTCTAAAGATTAAATTTATTTTTTTTCCTTCTTTTTTTAAAGTCTTCTTTAAATAAATTATTTTAAATAATAAAAAAAAAAATTTTTTTAATTAATTTTTTGTAAGAAGTTTTTTGACAAATTAAATTAAATTAAATTAAATTTTACCAAATTTTGATTATTCGGGAATAATTCAATTAAATATAGAGTGGAAAATAAAAACTTCAATAAACTACAATTAAACTTAAAAAAAAATTAATTGTTAGTAAAAAGTAAGAAAAATTGTAATTTTCAAAAATTTTAATTTGAAATCTTTTCAAAAACCAATTATTTCTAAACATTCACGCTATAATGTTTTTAATATTCAATTACTATCTGAAATTCATTTTTAAATAAATTTTTATTGCAAAATTGTACTAGAATTCAATTATTTAAATAAAAAAATAAATTATTTCTTAAGTAATCAAAATGTTTCTTCAAATTGATTTCTCATAAAGAATTATATCAACAAATTTTTAAATATTTGAAATTCTTTCGACGAATTTTAATAAAATTTTTAAGGATATTTACATTTTTTGAGAAATTCGATCAAAATTGTATGTAAAATAATTGGAAATCAATTATTGAAAAAAAGAAATTATTACTATTTATGAAAATAATTAATAACGTTTGCGTACAACTTTATTAAAATTCTTTTTAAGTAATTGATCCCTTTAATCCCTTAAAAAAAATTTTTTTTATTTATGAAAATAATTGAATTATTGCGAAGAAATCTATAAAAAAATGTAAAAATAGTTGAATTCCTGTTAAAGTTTTATTTTTTTTTGAATTTTTGCGTATAATTTGATCAAATTTTCTGTTAAATATTTGAATTCTTTTAAAAAATTTTGGTACATATTGAAAATCATTGAATTGAGGAAAGTTTTTGAATACATTTGAAATTTTTCTAACAGTTTTATTGAATCTTTTAAAAGTCATTAAATATTAGAGATGCATTTTATTATTTATAAAAATAATTTAAATTTTTATGAGAATTTAAAAAAAAATTTATAAATATAATTCATTTTTGTTACTTTTGAGAATAATTTATTATCTTCAATCATTTGTAACTTCTCCAAAATTTATTTTGTTTTACTCTTTTTTTCTTCTATAAAAAAACATAAAAGTTCATTGTTTTTAATAATTAATTAGCATATATTAAAAAAATGTAACTAATTTCGGAAGAATTTAATTATTTAAATTTTTCGAAATTCTTTATTCTTTAAAATTTCTAATTAAATTCATTTAAAATTAAAATGTTACAAAATATTTAAAAATAAAACATTTTGAAGTTCAGCTATTTATGTATATTGTAAACTCAACTCTTTTAAAATTTGAATTTATTTTGAAATATTTGAGTAAACTTATTTATTAAATAATTTATAAGCAATAATTTTTATGATAGTTGTTTAAAAATTAAGTATATTATTTAAAAAGAAATTATTTTTGGAAATAGAAAAAAAATTGAAGTCTTTGTATTCAAATTCGTGGT
The DNA here is from genome assembly GCA_032872475.1 of Leptopilina myrica (nomen nudum). Lineage (NCBI taxonomy): Eukaryota > Metazoa > Arthropoda > Insecta > Hymenoptera > Figitidae > Leptopilina > Leptopilina myrica (nomen nudum). The sequence continues at coordinate 36,766,401 of CM065461.1, forward strand.
GATGAAAATATTGTAAATTCTATTATATTTAAAATTGCTAATTTTATTTAAAAGTGTTTAAAGTTTATTTAAAAGTTTTCATACTAGGGGAATATAGTCATGATTGGACCACCTTTCAAACACTTTTGCTGAACATCGTAAATTTCACTGCGGTTTTCAATGAAATATGACTTAATATTTCAAATTGAAAATTTTACTGAACTGCTTCATTAGCTAAATTTCTTCTATTATACTAGTAAAAATTTCACTGATTTATATTTAAAGAGTATAGTTAAATAAATAATTATAGAGAAAGATAAATAGATAATTAGATAAATAAATAGTCAGCTAAATAGATAATTAGATAAATAAATAGTCAGCTAAATAGACAATTAGAGAAATAAATAGTCAGCTAAATAGACAATTAGAGAAATAAATAATTAGATAAATAGATAATCAGAGAAATGAATAATTAGATGAATAAATAATTAGTTGTGTAAATAATTATAGAGAAATAAATAGTTAGATAAATTAATACACTTTTAGAAAATAGAATAAGGCAAAGGAAGAAGCAAAGGAAGTAAAGGAACGAAGAAGTAGAAAAAGAGAAGTAGAATAGGACGCATATAAAGGATAATGGTTGGAGAGTTAGAAGAAGGGACGTTATCAAAAGGTGCCGGCGAATCGGTGTCGAAGGCGCGAGCATTAAATCGACGAATACCGCAATAAGTAACCGAATGCTGTTCCGCTGTAGTTGTGCAACGCTGATAATTAAAAGGCGATACAATAAACCACATATCATTGGCCATAAAGCAAGTGGCAATGCCTTTGGTTCGCGATGTGGGCCAGCCAAGTGCAGTCACTTAAGGACTAACCCACGCGAGACATCTCGTCGTCGCTATGGATAGTCTCTATTTCTCTCTCTCTCTCTCTCTTTCTCTCATGGAAATGCAATAACCATAAGACATCCCTTTTATTTTTCAAACGGGAATCTCGTCGATTCTTCCGATGGGGAATATCTCTCCTTGAGACCTCCATGCCAGTACAAAAGAACGTTTGTAAACATGCTAAGATTATTCCCACTTACAAAAGAGAATCTGCTCAGAGACATTAGTGGAATGTACTCATTATTCTTGGAAATGGCCTCAAGTTATTGCTCCTTTTCCTACATTGTTTCGAGTCTGTACTATCATTACAAATGTTTTTTTCCTATTTCCGAAAAAGATTTCTTTCCTTTTTTTCTACATATTCTAATCATCAGATTATTTTTTTTTAATGTTAAATAATATAATATTATTATTAATAATAAATAATGTTTAAATATTGATGTAGAAAAATTTTGTTCTGCGAAAGCGATAAATTGTTTCAAAATCCAAATGCAAAATCACTCACGTTTTCTCGTGGAAGAAAGAAAAAAAGAGAATGCTTTAAACAAAGTATAAAATGACTACTAATGTTTGAAAGATGAAACTTTTAATTTAGGCGTTTAATTTGATTGTGTTTAAAGTTAAATCAAAGACTGCGATGGGCAACAAGTAGTCGTTCACGAGGTTACGACTGCGATACACGCACGCGATATAAGTTCTCCCAACCGTTGGCGATGTTAGTCCAACATTTGCTTAATTTATTATTACGATTTTGCTCTTTTTCCAGCGCGAACCTTCCGGGTAAACGTACATCATCGAAAGAGAGGCGAAAAAAAAATTGTTCTATAAAAAAGAGTCCCAATTTATCAGCTTTTGACAATTAATTTTTCATTATAAATTAGGAATTTTTTTGAAGGATTTTTCGAAACGTGTTATTCAGAGATTGTATTTTTTTTATCAATTTGTTTTCCGTGGATTATAATGTTTAATTAATCGAAGACTAGCGCCGAGCGGTAGCGTCGGTGAACTAAAAATCAGAACGTTTTATTGTTTAGAAGCAGATGCGACACTAGCGCCGAATGGTAGCGTCGGTGAATTAAAAAACAGAATATTTTACTGCTGTTATATGTTAAGAGGCAGACGCGAAACTGGCGCCGAACGGTAGCGTTGGTGAACTAAAAGTCCAAACATTTTACTACCGTTTGCTGAATAACGTAAAAAAAATTTAGTGTTTTAAATACATATTTAGAATTTATTATTAAATAGTAGAGTTGTTAATTTAAACTTACTTTAGAGTTATAATTTAAAAAAAAATATCGAGAATTTTCTTCTTTGATTATTTAAAAGAATTGTGGGATTATTTTGAATGTTGCAGATCTTTCTGACGTTCCTGAGAATGTACCACTTCGGGCGCGAGGTTCAGAGAGTCCCCAAGCGTTGAACTATTCGCAGATTGCCTCGGCAGTATCGCAGAGCACGCAGGATCCCTCAGTTTCGTGCACTGAAACCATGCTCAGGAATATCCAGGGTCTACTAAAGATCGCGGCGGACAACGCACGGCAGCAGGAGAAGCAAATCAACTACGAGAAAGGTCAGTGGCAGGGCTTTCTTAAGACACTTGAGGGCGCTCTCCACAATTTCATTATCTTCCAACTCTCCCAGAATTACATTAAGAGGCATTAGTCCCCTTCGCTGGGCGCGCCTCTGTCTCATCGAAGTCCTCCTTGACCTCTTCTCTCCTTTTTCTCCTCTATACACTATTATACTCGAGCACCTTTTCTGCTTTTTTATTTCTCCTGCTGTCGTTTTCTATTATATAGCCCCTCTCCAACGCAACAGAAATAAAAAAAAACAAACAAAAAAAATAATAGAAACATACATTTTCGTCGCATTATCTTTTTAAGGTACCTGTCGTCAATATTCTTTAATTATTGAAATTTTATTTTCCTTTTCGCTTTTAAAACAATTTTATTTTCTTTGTCTTTATTAAGAAATACTTCAAAAAAAACAATTTTTGCTTTGATGGAAAAAAAACTACAAGAATAAGTTTTCAACGCAGTGAAGAAACATAGTGTGAAAAATTGTAGGTTATGTTCGTAATTTTAGAAATAAAAATAAGAGCATTAGAAAAAATCTTCTTTCGAACGAAAATAGTCCATAAAAACAGACTTTAGTTTTAAATCAAACGCAAAATTAAAATTAATTAAAACAAAATCAAATTTACTTTAATGAACGTAACAATAACACGAACATAACCTTAAAATTATTTCCCCAGGTATCTTTCTTCACTGTCTGGAACAATCTAATTCGAATTAATTACAACTCATATAAATAAATAAATTATTTATCTGAATAAATTTTGTAAAGATAAATTAAAATTTATCTTTATAAATAAATAAAAATAAATGTTGCAGCAGGTGCCTTATTTTCAAAAAATTTTTTTTAATTCTCTCAAGCAGAAGCGTTCGATAGACTGTACTTGTATTATTCTATATAGTCATAAATGAAAAAAAAACGAGGTGACTCAAATTCATCTCAACCGCATTTTGTAATATAAATTATATAGTTATTAAATATATTTTAGAAGACACGTTTTTTGCACAGCAAATTTTTATCCCAATTAACCAAAAATAGGAGAAAATTGTTTGGAAATGAATGCAAATTAAAATTTGTCTTCTTATTTTCCATTTCGTAACGCATTGGAATAAATGAATTCAAATTAAAATTTGTCTTCACATATTTTCCATTCGTAACGCGTTGAGTGTTCAAAAAAAAACTGCAACAACGTTAATCCGGAATTTTCACACAAATATTATATATATATGTAAATTTTTCATAATTATGGTTGTCAAAAAATTGAGTGAACAAGAAAATCTCCGAGAAAGAAAATTATATTTTATCAAAAATGGTATGAATAAAGCTTTACAGTAACCAGTCAAAAAAATCCCGTAGAATTTTTCTGAAATTTTTCTCCATAAACTGTAGTGAATGTATTCTGTGGAATTTTAATAGAAAAAATGAATAAATATTTTTACTCGAATTCTAGTGAATATTAGGTGGAAATTTACATAATTATTTTGATATCAATTGTGTATTAATATTAATTTATTAATTATTAAAATTAATGTGATATTAATTAAATATTTTTTTGAATTTCGCGCCAATTCTGGAAACTGCCGCCTAGATGGCGGTAGTTTTGCAAAACTCGTTCACAAACGAAGTGAAGCAAATGGAGTACATAAATAATATGATAAATGTTACGATAATTAAATTCTGATCAATAATTAAATATTAACTTTTTTTGAAAAAAATATTTACTAGAATTCTTCTAGAAATTCTATAGAATTTTTCTAGTGAAATTCTACAGAAGGCTCACTAGAATTTTCATAGAATTATTCCAATAAAAGTCTAGAATTTTTTCGACTGGTTATAGAGTAAAAAAAATCGACAAGAAAGCGTTTCGAAAAATATAAAAAGGATATAATTTTTATGTACACTAATTATTATATCTGAATAATGAATATAATGTTTTGACTCTAGAATACACTGTGTGATATAATATAGTAGTTTTAATACTAATTTCTTAGTGAATGTTAACAAAAAAAATGGTATTATAATAAAAAAAAGGTATTTAAAGTAACAAAATAAAATTCGTCAGTCATTAGTTTTTCCAAAAACTGTAATTTACACGATTTTTCAGTGACTTGACAATTAGAATAATAAAAAAGAAATTGTATTAAAAAAACAATTTTAAAAAAACAATTTTTTGTTTAAAAATCTCGATTCAAAAATAGCAAATGAATATATCAAATATATTTATCTACTCCGAATATATTCATTTGCAAAAAATAAACTGATGAAGAAAAAAAAAATTCACAATTTCTTTTTCTTTCATTATAGTATTTAATAATTGGACACGACTCGAGTTCATGTCGCACAAATATTAGTTCAACGTAGCTTTTCAAGTTGTAAATCTACGACGCATAAAAAAATTTTTTATGTAAATAAACGAGTCATTTTCTAGACATCGCTTTAAAGTTAAAAAAAAAGAAAAGAAAAGAAAAAACTTTTCATGTCGAAATCGTTTGATATTAAATTATAAACTTGGAAAACTTTTTCCTGACATCAGGAAAATGAGGGGAAAAAAAAGTTTCCCACCAGGTGAATTTAATATAAGAAAAATGTGCGGAACGAAGAAAAAAAACAAAATAGATGAGAAAAAAAATAGTAAATGTGAATAGAAATTATCTCTAAATGTAACTATTAAGTGCTAAGAAGTTATAAGTGAATAACGAAAAAAAAGTGTGAATACTATAATAGAATATGTAGAAAACTTTTTTGTTTAACAAAATTTTTTCTTTTTAAAAACTATACCAAAATTAATTATAATAAATAACTAAATGGAAATAATTCGAAATATTTATGAAACTTAATGGTTTTATAAATTAAAATTCCAAATCAAAATCGAGTATTTATGAATATTAATAAATAAAAATAAATAAAAATTAATAAAAATTAATAATTAATTTTTGAATGAAAATATTTTTTATCTTTTTAATAAATTTTCGCTTCGAATCAATGGCTTTTATTATTATGAACAAATTGGAGAAAAACCATTTTTACAAAGTCGAAAGAGGAAATTTTTTTAAAATACAATTTTTAAAAATCTTTTCGCAAAGTTTTTATTATTTACTTTTTCTGTCTGTAAATAGAAAAAAAGGGTTTTTTAAATTATTAGAGCGATATTGAGGAAATGGCACGCTTCGTCTATATACATTATTTATAAAAATAAACATCGTTTTTTCATAGTCAATATATAAATATATATATACTATAATAAATAATTATCATCGAGAATTCAATTTTTAGTTTGTGCAAGATTTTAGCTAAAAGTTAAAAACAAAAAAAAAGTGTAACTGACTGTGTATATGTACGTTTGTTTACTGTTTAACCCACTTCTCGACGATCCTATACACAATTTTCACGTAAAACGATCAAAGTCGAAAAAGTGAAAAAAAAATGCTTTTCTCAATAAAAGTAAATTGTAAACAACACGCTATATTGAACTGATTTCATACTCGAGCAACAGCAGTTCATCGAAAAATAAAAAACAAAAATGGAACAAGCAATAAAAAGAATAAACTTTTATTAGAAATATGAAAAAAAAATTTAATTTTAGTGGAAAATAATTATAACGAAGTTGCCGTTGCTCGACTATAACAGCTTTTAATTCAACGAAAATTAAGTATATCACTTTCTTTTATTACACTAATTTACCTAATAGTTTATTTTTCGAATTATAGCAAGATATTTTTCTATTTTTTCATTTATTCTCTATTTTTCTTCAGTATTTTATTTTTACTCCTTTATTTAACAATTAAAAATATTTTATCTGACGTAATTTATTGTCAAATAATATTTTAATATTTATTACTTTTTTATTATTTATTATCTTTATTTTATTTTTATTCTCTTATTTAACAATTAAAAATATATCTAATGAAAATTAATTAACATTTCGAAAAAGTAGGGAAAAGGGAAATAGGTGGAATAAATAAATATATAAATAAATAATAATTAAATAAATGGGATAAATAATTAAATGAATAAGTAAAATAATAATTTAAATGGAAAATTTTCGAATGAAGGGTTTTTAGGGCGTTTTTCTTTTTTAACACTCTCAATTGTGTGGCGCACTTATTCTTCGCAATCTTAAAAAAGTGTCGCTTCATAAAATACATTTCGCGCTTTCGGCAAAGTCCTGTTGGTTATATGTATACACTTATCCGAGATTTTGTACTTTTTAAGTGAATGGACCGACCCCTCAATAAAACTTTGGAACTGATAGTGAGCGCAGCGCATTGAGTAAGTTTCATAAATTCAGTCGAAACGTAAACGCTGAGACTTTAATTATCCATTAGCCGATATAGAGTTTGTCATTTTGGTGGAGCGTTAACTAATGCGTTTGCCGGTTCTCAACAATTTTTTTTTTTTTTTTTTTTTTTGGTATGCGCGCCCGCTTACAAGAGGATCGTCAATCTGTTTCTGATTTCGGAATTAACCAATGGAGCTCATTATATCTTGCACCTTTATAAGAGAGAAAATAAAAGCAAAATTTCTTTTTTCTCTCACTGAATTTTAGGAATTTATTTCCTTGAGTGTATGATAGTAATTTGATGGTTTGGACAAATTTCGCTTCGTTGTATCAACAAAGAACTTATTATTATAAGGTTATTTTAGCAGGTGAAATGATTTGAAAATTATTTTTTGGTAGGGAAATTTTTTGTTTGAAAGTTTCTTTTTTTGTGATAAAGGAATTTTGATTTGTTATTTTTCGTTTGGTTTATGAGTTCTAATTTTATTTTCAATTCCGAATTTTGCATTTTCTGGAAATTATTTATAATATTTTATTATTTATTATTATTATTCTTATTATTATTATTATTATTATTAGCATTAGTATTTATTTATTTATTCATTAGTATTATTGTTATTATTATTTTTATTATACTCCTTTTTCATTTTTTTACTTTAATATTTGTTTTTGTATTTTCATAGTATATTTTTTGACACTAAAATTTCTTTTTCGATAACTTAAGCTTAATAATATTTTAATTAATAAGAGCAATATTGTTTTTATTGGTTAAATTCCGTTTTCTAATTTTCACAGGTAAGGTAATTTTGATTAATTTTTGCAAAAAGCGCTTTGGAAGTCAAATTGCAAATTCTTCCTTTTTAATGTTATTAAAAATATTATAAAATTGTTAATTTGTTTAAAAATTGTTAGTTATTGGCTTATAGAATTTTTTAATTAGAATATTCTTCTCGAAATCAACTATTTTTTAATAATTATTGAAAAAGTTCTTGGAAAATTTACAAATGCAACTTTGTTTTTGAGATTCAATTTTTCGAAACTTCGATTATTAACAAAATTTTTTGGAAATTTTCCCATAAAATTTAGAAAGTAAATTCCACTAATTATTTGGAAAAATTTATGATTATAATTAAGGGAATTTTTATAAAAAATTAACAAAAACTTTTTGTATGAATTTAAAAACATTTCCATGAAATAGTTGAGAAAAAATTCCGAAAGTTTGGAAAAATCCTCGGAAAGGTTTTAGAAAAATTTCATTATGAAAATTATAATTCTAAATAATTTCTAAATTATAATTCCGAGAATTTGGAAAATATGTCATGGTTGAAAAAATTTGCCTGTAACTTCAAATTATATTTAAATAAAAAATAAATTAAACTTTTCAAAAAAAAAAATTAATTCTTCAAAATTCACAGTTAAATGTATTAGAAATTAGAAAATTTAAATTTTCAAATACTTTAATTCAAATAAAAAATGTTTTTTAATAAAAAAGTCAATAAGACATTCAATAATTGAATATTTTTTGAAATTTAATTCTTATAAATAATTTTATTAACAAATTTTTAAATAATTGAATTCTTTAGACAAATTTTAATCAAGTTTTCAAGAATAATTACATTTTTCGAGGAATTCGAGTAAAATTGTACGAAAAATAGATAAAATTCGGTGATGACCTTTTTATTTATGAAAATAATTGAATTCCGAAAACAGCTTTCTTATTTTATAAAAATAATTGAATTAATAAAACAATTTATTATTTTTAAAAATAATTGAATTATTTGGGAAGAAATTTGTAAAAAAAATTATTAATAATAATTAAATACATGGAAATTTTTAAAAATAATTCTACGATTTACAATAATTTACAAGAATTTTCTATTATTTACTATAATTTTCAATTATTTAATATAATTTTCTACTTTTTTACTAGAATTTCCTTTTATTAACTATAATTTTCTCTCAAAAACTTGGCACAAAAGTTTTTGAATTTTCCCCCCTCGGAACACTTTAATTTAATATTTTTTGGCACAATAATTTTTTTATTATTTACAAAAATTTTCTATTGTTTGTAATAATTTTCTATTATTTACTATCATTTTCGCTGAAAAACTTGGCACAAAAGTTTTGAATATTTTCCGCCACCGGAACACTCTAATTTCATATTTTGGCACAGAAATTTTCTATTATTTACTATAATTTTCTACTTATACTAAAATTTTCTACTATTTACAATAATTTTCTATTTTTACAATAAAGTTTCAATTGTTTGCAATAATTTTCTGTTATTTACTATAATTTTTTACTCTTTTACTAAAATTTTCTACGATTTATAATAGTTTTCTATTATTTACTATAATTTTCTACTATTTACAATAATTTTCTATTGTTTTCAATAATTTTTTATTATTTACTCTAATTTTCTATTGTTTTCAATAATTTTCTATTATTTACTTTAATTTTCTGTTGTTTGCAATAATTTTCTTTATTTTCTACTTTTTTACTAAAATTTTCTACGATTTACAATAATTTTCTACTATTTACAAGAATTTTCTATTTTTTACTAAAATGTTCAACTATTTACAATAATTTTCTACTATTTATTATAATTTTCTACTATTTACTATAATTTTCTTCTGTTTTACTATAATTTTCTTTTATTTACTATGATTGTCTCTCAAAAACTTGGCACAAAAGTTTCGAATATTTTCCTCCTCATAACATTTTAATTTCATATTTTGGCTAAATAATTTTTTAGCATTTACTTTAATTTTCTACTTTTTTACTATAATTTACACTTTATTTACTATAATTTACACTTTATTTACTATAATTTGCACTTTATTTACTATAATTTTCAACGCAATTATTTTCTCTCAAAAACTTGGCACAAAAGTTTCGGAATATTTTCCCCCTTTTTCGAACACACACACACACACACACACACACTCTAATTTCATATATATTTTGTAATTTAAACGACAAAAGGAAGCAAAACTAAATCACTTTCCAGTCAATACTTCTTGAAACAACAAAATCTCTTTTGTCTTTTACATTAAATGAGGTGAAAATAATCTAAAGGGACAGTTGGGTTGGGTGGCGAGTACGAAGCCGTGGTGAATAAGTACCAACTCGGTGTTCTGGATGCGTAAACGTTAACGAGTTCATCGCAAGTTCGTTGCGACGTTAAGTTTTAAAGTAGGCCGCGATTCGTGCGGTTGGCAAACACTACTTTAGCAAAAGGAAAAAAAAAGATAAGGGAAGGGGGAAAAAATAAAACCCAATCAACAGCGAAATAAATCAGAATTATATGACTAAGAGGAAAATCGGAAAAGACATAATATAAAAGCAAGAGATGGGAGTGGAGGGGAGGGAAGAGTTAAATTGTGCACTGAGAGAATAAGATAGGAAAAGGAGTTAAAAGGAAATGGGGAGGGACGAAGGAGGAGGAGGTGTACGATTTAATACTCGAACGAGCCAGCAGCTCGTTTTACACCAGATGGTTTTACATACGGACACTATCGTGTTTCCTCTATATACAGCCTCTCATCTCTATGTATATTTAATATATGCGTTGCAGCATTAAGCCAATCCACGTGAGTTGCCTTCAATATGGAATATTATCGATATTCGTCCCAAACATATATATATATATATACATTTTTGGTTCACCCTTTTCTTCTTTTATAGAAAGAAAAGACGTTATTAAGATGATATTAAGCACTGCAAGTTTATACTTTATTTATTTTCCTATATAACAGATTGAGTTTCATAAATACGTTATATTTTTTTAAGATGACTGAGAGAAGTCGGATTATTATCCGGTAAGACTGTCTATATGTGAGCGACAAACAGGTATTATGGGGGAAAAAAAACCCGTGCCACCATGGCGCGTGGGCACTTGTATATTTTTTTTTGTCTTCTTTTTCTCTGATATTCCTTATTGCACACGTTTGGTATCAGGTAGATTTAGTTTTTGGAAAAATAAAATGTGAATAAAATCGATTTTGTGGCATTTCTTATATTCGGCGATATTTAAAAGTTCAGTGAAAGTAAAGACCAAAGTGGTAGTTGACGCTTTTCTAAACTTATTGTGGAATTTTTTTTTTAATTTTAATTTTTAATTTTAATTTTAATTTTCAAGAAGCGATATAACGAAAAATTTGGATTCCAGTGGAACCTCTATTAATCGAAAGCTATTATCCAGGATTTAAATTCACCTACTAAAATCTACTATTTACTATTCTTTTACGATTTACTACTATTCGAAGAGTTTTTTTTTTATTTGTAACACTTAGAGATACTTTTTTATATTTTTGAAAATTTACACTACTTTAAATTCCCAAATATTTGAAATAAATAAACTATGCTACAAACTTTGAATAAAATTCTTAGAAACAATTACAAAACTTTCAAAATAAAGTTCTTCTTAAACAATTTGAATTAATTTCAAAAAAAAATTTCGAAAATTAATTTATTTCAATGTTGAAAATAGTAACTATTTTAATAAAAGAAAATTTCTAAAAGAATTCAATTGGTTTTAAAAATTTTCGTAAAATTCGATGGAAAAATTCAATTAATTTCAAAAAACCGAAACTCGTCGCAGATTTTAAATTATTTGCAGTTCTATGTTAGATGAATCCTCGAAAAATGCAATTAAAATTCAAAAGATTTTTTAAATTAAAATCTTCAAAAATTCAAATTTTTCTTTATTTTGAAATGAAATGATATGAAAAAAATAATTTAAAATCTGTAATGAGATTTTGTACTTATGAAAATAATTGATTTCCAAAAACAAATTTATTATTTTATAAAAATAATTTAATTCATAAAAAAAATTTATAATTTATAAAAATAATTAAATGCTTGAGTACAAATTTAAAGAGTTTTTTTTTTATAATAATTGAATTATTTTGAAAGAAATTATTAAAAATAGTAGAGATTGAAAATGATTAAAATGAGGAAAATTTTTTAAAAATAATTTAATTTCTACAATTATTCTCAACTTATTCAAAATATAATTTTTAAAAATTGTTTTTCACTAAAATTTTCTGTACTTCCATTATTTTTGATAAAATTAATTATTAATTATTCTATTATTTACTATAATTTTCTACTTTTTTACTAAAATTCTCTAATATTTACAATAAATTTCTATTATTTACTATTATTTACTATAATTTTCTATTGTTTATTATAATTTTTTACTTTTTTACTAAAATTTTCTTCTATTTACTATAATTTTTTTAATTGACTATAATTTACTATTATTTACTATAATTTTCTACTTTTTTACTAAAATTTTTTACTATTTACAATAATTTGCTATTACTTACAATAATTTTCTATTATATATTATAATTTTCTACTTTTCTACTAAAATTTTCTACAATTTACTATAATTTTTTTTATTTACTATAATTTTCTGTCAAAAACTTGGCATAAAATTTTCGAATATTCTCCCCCTTTAAAATACTTTAATTTCATATTTTTTTCACAATAATTTTCTCTTATTTAGTAAAGTTTTCCATTGTTTGTAATATTTTTCGATTATTTACTATAATTTTCTACTTTTTTACTAAAATTTTTTACTATTTACAATAATTTGCTATTACTTACAATAATTTTCTATTATTTATTATAATTTTCTACTTTTCTACTAAAATTTTCTACAATTTACTATAATTTTTTTTTATTTACTATAATTTTCTGTCAAAAACTTGGCATAAAAGTTTCGAATATTCTCCCTCTTTAAAATACATTAATTTCATATTTTTTCACTATAATTTTCTACTTTTTTACTAAAATTTTCTTCTATTTACTATAATTTTTTTAATTGACTATAATTTACTATTATTTACTATAATTTTTTACTTTTTTTACTAAACTTTTCTTCTATTTACTATAATTTTTTTTATTTACAATAATTTACTATTATTTACCATTATTTACTATAATTTTCTACTTTTTTACTATTTACAATAATTTTCTATTATTTACTATAATTTTATACTTTTTTACTAAATTTTTAAAACTATTTTTTAGAATTTTCTCTCAAAAACTTGGAACAATAGTTTCGAATATTTTTCCCCTTTGGAACACTCGAACACTTGAATTAGCTAATTTTCAGTAATTTTTTTTTCCTTTGCCGAAAAGCAGTTATTTTCAACTGATTCAGAACCAAAGAAGTCAATCACTGATTGTCGATTAAAATAATGATTTTAAACTGCGATTTAAATTGAGAGAGTGAATATAAATTTGTGTAAAACTTGAGACCAAAACCAGGTGGTAGGATCGAAAATTTTATAAACCTAAAATAAAATTTGATATCTCATCTCACAGAAAAAAAGTAGTATAAATTTTGTTGCGGGTAATTTTAACCAATGCTATTTCACATAGACAGTGGCGACCTCACCCAGGTGAAATTTTGTTGCAGTCAATTTTTACCCCAAAATCAGGTTAAAATTTAAACTTTGTTTTTCTTGTGGCACTCTCTCTAAAAGTGGAGAGGGGGGTATTTTTTTCCCTCCATTTAACTATTTAGTAGATAATTCATTGGCGCAGAATATACGGAAGCAGAAGAGAGAATACAAGCAATTTTCATTGTTGCATGTCAGAGTTTAAGTATTAACGGGCCGTCAGGAAGAAAGGTACATGATCATACAGAATCTCGAAGAGTTCGACACCTCGTGGTTGGGGTCGACACGCTCAATAAGAGAGAAAAAAAAGAGCGAAAGAATAAAGAAGAGAGAGAGAAAGAGAGAGAAGAAAGAAAAAAGTGAGGGAGGAAAAGGGAAGGTTGTGGTAAGTTACTTAGCGTAGAAGGGACAATATGAGCTCGCACAGCATCCTGCCGTGGAGCCACTGAGAGGACGCTATCTTCGATCATTCGAGAGATAAGGCCACCGCGCGCTGTGCAAAGTATTATTGTGCATCGCTAAGGCCCCGGAGGAAATATAAAGAGGGGATTGAGTTGTAGCCGCGAGTGGAGGATCTTATGTAGATTCCTTGTAGATCGTGCACCCGATTCGATCGCGATCGGCTACCCGGTACCGGGTTAATTAAAATTGTAGGCAGTTCTTTCTCTCTCACTCTCTCTCTATATATATATAAACATCGTGCTGCTGTTTCTGCTACCGCTAAACCAATGCCTCCCTCGCCATAAACTCCTCCGATTTTTGGTCACTGCTTGGGAGGCTGCTTACGTTAAGTCCTATTACCACAATGCAAAAGAACGCTTCGAAAAGACTCCAAATACCGATACGAGACCAGGATGCTGAAAGAAAAAGAGAGAGAGAGAGAGAGAGCTCCCTGTGTGTATATACACAAAACTCTTATGCAAGGTCCGAAGCAAATTTCAATTTCCAAGCAAACGCTAATGATCGCTAAATTACTACCTCACTGTTCGCTAATAAACATTCGGTCTTGTATTTTTTAAAAATCTATCTTTACCCCCTTCCTTCTTTTCTTAAGTAACCGGGGGATTATTCTCTTATATATAGTTAAGCCGCGATAAATCTTTCTTGCTCCTTTTAGCGTTAGGCTAAAGTTTTTTCCCATTTGCTACGGGATTCACGACTCTTATGTGAATTGAAAATGAAATTCAAATATTTTTTTGGATATAACAAAGGAATGCTTATATCTGTGAGCTAATCTCTTATTTCGAAAGTAGTTACGAATGGCGATAATTACAATTCTGCGATAAGAATGTTGTCATCTACTTTGCGAACGTAGAAAGTACGTTTTGTTTTTCTCTAATTTCCAGACAAAATTTTAATTTTTACCTGATCTAAAAAGATGTTGTTTTTGTTTTGTTTTTTTCTCCTTTTACTCTAATTTCGAGACAAAATTTTGATTTTTAACTGATCTTAAAAAATTTTGTTTTGTTTTCCCCTCTTTTTTCCCTAATTTCCAGGAAAAATTTTGAATTTTACCTGATCTTAAAAAATATTCTTATTATTCCAAAAAAAAAAAATGATTAGATAACAAAATGTTGCATTACATTTATTTGCGAATTCCTTTAATAATTATAAAATTATTAATATTTCTTTAATTGTAAAATCATTTAAAAAAACACCAATAACTTATTTTTTTTACTAAATATTTAATCATTATTATTTTTATAATAATAATAACAATTTTTGACAAAAACATTTAAATTTATAAGTTTTTAAAATAAATAAAAATTAAAAAAAATCTTTGACTCTGAGTATGATCAATTTCTTCATAAGAAAAGTTCATCGAGTGAAAAAATCATTATTTTATATTATGACAATGTTGTTACTGCAGCTTCTTCAAAATTATTTTAAACCTTTCAATTCAATTATTATTATTATTATTTTCTATAATTTTACAATTCTTCTTTACATTAATTATTCTTTTATTTTTAAAAAAGTTCTTTTAATATATTTTTAAATACATTTGTTTTAAATTCAATTTTATCAAATTTTTGGATAATTCGGAAATTCTTAAATCAAATTAGAAATCGAATATTTAGAAACTAAAAGGTTTAAGTAATTTCACCAAATTTCAAAATAAACTTTTTCAAAAAAATTAATTTAAAATAAATTAAAAATGTCAAAAGTTAAGATTTTTAATGATTTTATTTTGAAATCTTTTCTGAGCTTGAATTCGAAAACGAAAGTAAAAGATTTTTAAAAAATTTATTATATAAGGCTTTTAATATTGAATTATTATTTAAAATTTGAAATAAAGTTTATTTTTAAATGATTTTTAATTAGGAAAATCTCCTAGAATTCAATTATTGAAAAAATAAAATCAATTATTTATTGAGTAATTAAATGTTTCTTGAAATTGAATTCTCATGAAAAATTTTATCAACAAATTGCTAACTAATTGGATACGATATAGACGAATTTTAATAAAATTTTAAAAAATTATTATTTTTTGAGGAATTTGATTAAAATTGAATTAAAAATAGTTTAAATTCTGAAATTATTTTTATTATTTAGGAAAATTATTAAAATCTTAAAAAGAATTTTATTAAAATTTTTAAAAATTATCTATATACCTGTAAAAATTTTATTATTTTTAAAAATAATTGACTTATTGCAAAGCAATTTATAAAAAAGTTTGTCAATTGAATTTTAGTAAAATTTTTATCATTTTAAAACTTCTTAAAAAACTTAATTAAACTTCTTTAAAAAAATAATTCAACAAAATGCTATTTTAGAAGTACAAAAAATTCAAATTTTTGAAGCTTTTAATTTGCAGTATTTTTAAAATTCGTTCTATAATACTTTCAAAATCCAATTATTATTTAAAATTTTGATTAAAATTCATTTTTAAATTATTTTTCTTTAAAAAATTCTACGACAATTAAATTATTCCAATACAAAAATAAATAATTTATTGAATAATTGAATATTTTTTTGTGATTGAATTCTCATAAAAAATTGTATCAACATTATTATTATTGTTAACTAATATAATTTTATACTATAGACGAATTTTAATAAAATTTTGAATAATCATTACATTTTAAAAAAATTCGTTTAAAATTGTATTAAGAACTATTGAAATTCTGCGATTAATTTTATTAGTTTTAAAAGTAATTGAATTCCTGTTAAATTTTTATTATTTATGAAAATAATTAAATCTTTGAGTGGAATTTTATCAAAAAAACAATTAATTCTTTTTGAAAAATTTTATTAAAATACGTAGTAGATATTGAAAATCATTAAATTGAGAAAATTTTTTGAAAATAATTGAAATTTTGCTAAGAATTTTATTAAAATTTGTGAAAGTAATTGAGTTTCAGAGAAGAGTTTTATTATTTATAAAGATAATTGATATTTTAACGAGAAATAAAAAAAAATTAAACATAATTAAATTTTTGCGAAGAATATTTATTACTTTTGTAAATAATTGAATTATAGACTGTAAAAAATTTAGGGAGTTGACGGTCACTCTCAAATGGGTGCGACTTTTATAGAATCCCCTGGGGGAGTTAAAATTTAACTCCCTTTTTTTACAGTGTACTCCAATTATTTGTAACTTTCTTAAAAATTCAATTTTTTCCCCCTTGTTTTTACCTAAAATTCTTCTTTAAATCCATTATGTTTAATAATTAAATAAATTAAATAAAAAAATTTGGAAAAGAAAAACCGAGTGTAAATTGAATCAATGGCTACAGTGTATAACTATATCGAATGGAGTTAATCCTATGCCTACGCTTAGAGCAAGTCGTCAGTATCGGACTGATACTAACAATCAATGTTGGTTGTACAGTGATGGACCAACGGTGATCGTAAATTTCCACACGAGGCATTCAGAGAGACAGTAAGAGAGAGAGAGAGAGAGAGAGAGAGAGAGAGAGAGACGAGGGAGAATATATTGGTGCAAGTGAACTAGTCGAGTCGAAGGCATAAACGTTGCAGCAAACAAACAGAAACGTCGATATAAACATCCAAACGTCCACCTACCGTATGTCGGACACTGTAGGTTGCCTTCTTCGAGTCTGCTCGAATGGGGTCTGATTGATTTATGGTTAACCCTGTCTCACTACGTCATACAAAACCCCCTCCAGCATACTATCACAAACGAAAATCAGTTTGGCTTATCTACATAGCATTCAACATTCTACCTTGTTGTGTCAAATCACTATTTTTTTACTACTTGTATTTTTACTCTACTTTTACTTTTATTTAACTTTTACTTTTACTTTACTTTTATTTTACTTCAATTTAATTCTATTTTACTTCTATTTTTATAATAATAAAGTATTTTGTTTCAATAT
Organism: Leptopilina myrica (nomen nudum); assembly: GCA_032872475.1. Lineage (NCBI taxonomy): Eukaryota > Metazoa > Arthropoda > Insecta > Hymenoptera > Figitidae > Leptopilina > Leptopilina myrica (nomen nudum). The sequence goes on from CM065461.1 coordinate 36,783,877, forward strand.
TTACTTTTATTTTTTTAATTAAATATTTTATTATTATTCTTAATTGACATTTAACTTTACAATTTTTCGATTTTGCACAGTTTGTTATTAATAGTATTGGCAAATTTTGTCTGGAAAAAATTAATTGTAGTTAATTAATTAGTCCATGGAGCAGAGGTTGTTAGAGTTTCCGAAAATGGTGGCGCTGGCAACTCCAGTACTAAACATCTAGCGCCACTTAATGGCGCGCTTTTTGAATTCACTCTCCTATTTTCTTCGTATTTTAGTATTCATTATTTATTATTTTCTATCTCTATAAATTTATTTCTTTATATTCTCCATTGGGATAAAAAGCAACGAAAATAATTTTTTTAAATCAACATAGCAACAAATAGAGATTTAAAAATAAAGATTTAAAAATATATAATATATTAAATTAAATACGTAAAAATAGAGATTTAAAAATAAATATAACATAAAAATACCATAAATAAACATGAAAAATACTCTCATTGCATGTGAAGAATTTTATAAAATAAAAATAATCCAGAGAGAAGAAGATGTATGCATAAATATATATGCAGCTTTGTATAAGTTTTTATCTAAAACCAAGTTATGTAAACATAATCTGATGAAAAAAAGATACAATTTAATAAACGAGCAGAAAGAAAAAGAGCAGAAGAATTAAGGGCAAAGTGGGAAAAAAATGTCTACAAGGAAAAAAAGAAGAAGAAAAAGAAAAAAACAGGAATGCAGCTTTTTGAAAAAAAGAAAAAATTATAACAAAAGTTTATGAGAGATGGGAAAAATGATAAATATAACTTCGAGAATAATGAAGAGATGAAAAGAGACAAAAAAAATCAAATACTCGTCTTTGTTATAAGGGGGCAAAAATACATGGAATTATACAAAACGAAATATTGTTCATTAAACATTTTCATAAATTGTACAAAGACGGAAAAAAATGTTTTTGATTTTTTCTTCAATATCGACTCTAAAGTCGAAGGACGAAAAAAAATTTATTTTCCTTTTTTTGTCTTCAATATGGATTTTGTAAGGTCAGAAGTAGAAGGAGAATATGCAATGGAAATATGTAAAAGAAGTGGAAGAAATACAAATAAAAAATTGAAAAATAGAATTATATGGAAGAAATACAAAAGTGAAACGTAAAAACAAAGAAATATAGAAAAAAAATGAGGAAATAGGAAAAATGAAAAAAATAAAAGAAAAAGGGGAAAAAAATAAAATAAAAAGTAAAGGAAAAATAAAAAATTAGAAAAAAAGAAATAGAAAATAAATACAAAAAATAAAAAATACAAAAAATGTAACAGAAATAGAAAAAGTATATGAAATACAAAAAATTGAAAAAATAAATATCCAAAAAATACAAAAAAAGAAAAAATACGAAAAAATTTTTTAAAAAATAGAAGAAATACAAAAAATTGAAGAAAAAATATTGAAGAAGTAAAAAAAATTAAAAATAATACAAATATATAAGCAGAATAAATACAAAAATTGAAAAATAATAAAAATGTAGAAGAAACAGAAGAAATACAAAAAATGAAATTTAATAATAAAAAATAGAAGCAATACAAAAAATTAAAAAAACGAAATATAGATGGAAGACAAAAATAGAACATAATAAAAATGTTAAAGACACAGAAGAAATACAAAAGATGACATTTAATAAAAAAAAAACAAAAAATTGTAAAAAGAAAAATAGAAGAAACACAAAAATGAAAAATAATAAAAATTTTGAAGAAACAGAAGAAATAAAAAAAATGAAAAATAATAACAAAGAACAAAAAATACAAAAAAATATAAATAAAAATGTAGAAGAAACAGAAGAATTATAAAAAATTGAAAAATAATAAAAATATGGGAGAAATACAAAAATGTAGAAGAAATAGAAGAAAAACAAAAGATGAAAAATAAAAATATAGAAAGGAAGAAGAAGAAATAAATAAAAATAAATAAATACAGAAGAAATACAGGAAATGAAAAATAGTAATAATATAGAAAAAATGAAAAATAATAAAAAAAAATAAAAGAAATATAAAAAATGAAAGAAAAAGAAATATAGAAGAAATACAAAAAATGAAAAATATTAAAAATATAGAAAAAATAGGAGAATTGCAAAAAATTAAAAATAGAAATATGGAAGAAATTGAAAAAATAGAAAAAAATAAAAAAGATGAGAAAACAATAGAAATAAAAGGGAGTTGGAATAAAAAAAAATTCTAGTAGCTTCAGATTGATGTTCAATATAAAAGGAGACATTGAGTTAAACTCGTTTTTCTGATGATCGTAGCGCGTCTATTATCAACTATCCCCGGGACGAATCTAAGAGATGAACCTCGAAACTGCCGTTTTTTATAACCCATGGCATTGACTTTTACTCTTTTCTTCTTTTATTCCCCTTTTCTTCTTCCTCTTCTTCCCTTTTTCTCTTCCCATTCTTCTTTCTTCTTCTTTCTTCATCCTCCTTACTCTTTTTTAATTCTTAGGTCCAATTCTCGTTCGTCCAGGCAAGTTTTATTGTATAGGATGTTTACTTTAATTAGTGTCAAGATTGTCTTAGATTTAATTAAGACCAGAATTGCTTTATTAGCCTCGCGTAAAGGACAGACTTATATGTAGAAAACAAGAGCCGTTTATATATTAACGCACATATAGTGCGATGCCTCGCAATAAATACTTCTCACTTTTATTATTTTTCACCTCTCAATTTTTTTTCCCCACAACATTTCGTTTTATAAATTTTCAATATTTTCATTTCCTTTAATGTCGAACATTTATAATTTAATTTATCATTTTTCTCTTATTTCGAATATTAAAAAATTTTATGAAATAGAATTTATATTATAAATTATGGGACAATTTTATTTTCCCTTTCTTTTTTACTTTCTCTTTCTATTTTTTTTAATCATTTTTTTTAATTTGCCATTTTTCCTTTTCATTTTTAGAAATTTTTTCTCATTAACTTTTATACATATACAAATACAAAAAATAGATTGAATACAAATTCAAAAATAGAAATTGAGCAAAATTTCATCGAATTAAACATAAATAGGAAAAGAGAAAATATAATACAATCATAAATGAAAGTGAAAATGAAAATGAAAGACAAAGCAAAAATGAAATTATAATTAATACTATGACTATTACTATGGATTGTAATTATCATTGTAACAAAAAAATAATAAAAATAGTAATTATTAAAGTCGGAGTTTCAAATGTAACATAAAATGGAAAAATAGAAGAAATACAAAAAAGGAAAATTTTATTTAAACCAAATATAATTTTTCTGAGTTAAATAAAATTATATCTGCTCAGAGCCAAGTAGATAATTTATTTGTTTTAAATAAAAAATTTTTTTTCGAAATGAATAAAACTCATTTGAAATAGAAAGAAAATTTTTTCGAAATATATAAAACTTTTATTTAAAATAGAAAAAAAAAATTTTTTCGAAAATTTGTAAGCTGAATATGACTGAATTATTATAGAGCGTAGAAATATTGTCTGCAAAGAAAAAGAAGAATAAAAAAGAAACAAAACTTTTATTTGAAATAGAAAGAATTTTTTTTTTCGAAATAAATAAAAGTTTGGTTCAAATAAAAAAAAAACTTCATTCAATTGTAAATAAAATTTTGGAGCAAAAGAAAAAGAAAAGCGCAGGGAAAAAATGTACAGAAGATATTGAATTTAAAATTTGTAAGCGGAATATGACTGAATTATTATAGAGCGTAGAAATATTGTCTGCAAAGAAAAAAAAGAATTAAAAGCAGTTTAATGGCGCACGAACACGCTAGTCAGCCATATTTCTGTCGTTTTAAAAATATATGAGGATGTAAGGCTGATAATCAGTAAAAACAAACTATATAATCATAGGTATTTATACCAACATCTGCAGATACACCGCAGTAGAAAATGTATTTTCAAGTCAGACATTGTAAGTGATCTAGTGGTATGATTTCGTTTCTAGGGCGTTGGCATCAATTTTCGCCCTTTCAAATATTTATAATTGCGCAACTTTTTTTTCACACACACACACACCCGGTTTTTTTTATTTATTATTCTTTTTCTCAACACTCTTGTAGATTCAATTTTTTTAGTCGCATTTTGTTAATATTTTTTATTATATTTAAGAATTAATTAATTAATTAATTTTAGAATTAATATTTGTTTGTTTAATGAGAATTTTATTTTATTAGAGTTATTTTCAACTAATTAAAATTTCCTTTTTGGAAAGTGAGAAAATTACTTGATTCTTGGAGAAAAATTAGAAAAGTTTCGTTTTCTCAAATTTGTATTTTGTTTATAAAATTGTTAAAAACAAATTATGCTGGATAAGGCGTTTTTCATCTTAAGCATAGACAAATGGATTTTAAGTAAAATTAACAATTACATTTATAAGCAAATTGAAAAAAGATATTCCTGTATTTTCATTTTAATTTTTACTTGTTTTACACTAATTGTTTAAACAAATTAATAAAAATTTATAATTTTTAATAACTTATTAAATTATTTGTTTAAAACAATGTTATAAATAAAATACGACTTGGAGAAAAAAGGACAGTTTTAAAAAACTGCTGAATTGTGATTAATTTGTTTAAACAATTGCTAAACAACTGCAAAATTAAAAAAAATTGTTTTTATTTCCATTTGACGATGATTGCAATTATTGATTACACTTAAAATTTGATTTGTTTATGAAACACCGTTTATCCAGTATAAATTCTTTATAACAATTTTATAAACAAAATAAGACTTGAAGAAAAGTATGCCTTTCCTAATTTTTTTCCGAATTTCTATAATTTTCTAACTTTCTTAATTTTTCAGATAAAATCGATTAGCGTTAACAGTCAAAATTTAAGTCATTTTTGACACATTTTTTATCTGAAGAGACCAAAAAAAGTAAAATATTTTGACAAATAGGTCAAAATGTAGGTAAATTTTAACCTACATTTTATTTTAAAGGGCAAAAGGAGGTCACATATGAATGTAGGTCAAATTTTTAGGTAAAGTTTAACCTATATTTCAATTTAAAAGACTAAAAGAGGCCCCAGGGGGGGGGCGTTAGATCACGTCTTCTAGAAAGACAACAATTTTGAGTTAAATTTTTTTTTGACGTAAAGATTTCTTTTTCTACGCAGAAAATCGATGAAATGCCACAGTAATTGATACACTCACCCAAATAGAGAAAAAGTGGATAAAAAAAAATCTTTCCAGGGACAAAAATTTGGGTTTAAATGTACATTTTCGAAAGTGAGAAAATTACAAGAAAAATACTCTCTTTGTGAAAATAATTCCTCCTTTGTGTTTGGTTCATTTTTGCGATTGTATTTTTTTTCCTTTGTTTTTTTTTACTGAACTCGCGTAGCATTATTTCCCCACTGGAGCTACGAACGTTTTGGAGGCAATTAAATACCCGTGACCATGCTCAAGCCTCGTACACCGCCCAATGCGCTACCTTAACGATTGTCTCTAGGTCAAGGGTCGCACACGCACACCGCGAGGAATATAATATCGCTACCACGACTTTATTTTTACTTTTATACTTTGTTTTCTCTCTCTCTCTCTTTTAAAAGAATATGATGGGAACTATTATGCTTATTAGAGTAAAATATAATAAATTATAGGAGGCTAATAATGGGAACCGCGCAGCGTAATTGATGTATGCAAAGGAAGTCGTTCGTCTACTTCGTTCGCGAAACTTGGTGAAAATAAAAAAGAGTATATATCTCGCGTCGAGGGTGTAATAACAATTAATTCTTGAAAAAGACCGCGTTAATTGTCTTAATTTGCTGCGTGCATGTGCACCAGCAATCTCATTTTATTTTCATTATTTTCTCCTAATATCAAATCTATTTTTAAATTAGAAGAAATATTTCATGTTTCTTTCTCTTTTAATTAAAAAAAAAAAATTGTTCTTGTTCAACTAACACATTAAAGGGGAAGTAATTGCGCGAGCAATGAGCTTTTGCGTCTTGTATAAATTTGACCTTGATTCAACGAGAGAACTGTGGTGGTCGCGGATTTCCACCTGTATATAGAAATAAAGGAGGAAGAGTAAAAAAAAATAAATAAATAAAAAGAAGTCTTCGGCCACGAACTTAAAAGTAGAAGGTATCCTTTAATGGGACTCGTTGGCGCCCTGTCGAAAGGAGCCCTCGTCGTTACTTGTTAATTCTTGCATCGCGCAAAGGGCAATATTGGACGTGCCTTATTTCTTTCCCACTCATGGTGTTTTATCTCTCCCACTCGCACTTGTATCTCGATAATCACACGCACATGTGAAAAAATTCGTGTATATGTGAATATATATGGGCATATGTGCTTATATGTGTACATGTGAATAAATATGTTTATATGTGAATATATATATGCACATGTGTGTTTATATATTGACATGTGCGTTTATATTTGTATTTGTGAATATATACGAGTGTATGTGAAAATATATATGTGCACATGTGAATATATATGTGCACATGTGAATATATACGTGCACATGTGAATATATACGTGCTCATGTGAATATATATGTGCTTATGTGAATATATATGTGCACATGTGAATAAATACGTGTATATGTGAATACAAAAAGTGTATATGTGCATTTATAGGCAAGTGTGTATGGATTTATAAAACTATATATTTGCGAAAGCACGTTTGGTATGCCTAGTTTCTAAGGAAAGTTGTGCATAAAAATTCCGAAACAATACAATGTTGGTGCGCCATGGTCGATGTTGGTTCCCACCTCGTATCCCAAGGGATTGTCAATTAAAGAAACAACGGGGCCCTTTTAGCATAAGGCACCACTCGTAAACGAAAGTCGAATGGATAAAAAGAAGCAGACAACGAGGAAGGATAAATAAACGGCAAGGGCGTGCGCCACTGCTTTGCGAAACGACGCTACTTTCAAAGGAGAAACGAAAAAGAAAAATCAGCGAGAGACAACGAAGCAGACAAACAAAGAGGGAGAGAGAGAGAGAGAGAACAAAAAAGGAAAAAAGGGAAGTAAAATAGAAAAAAAAATTTCCTACTCTATTTCTTTTTTTTATTTATCTCCTTCTTTCTTATTTTCATAAGAAGAGAAAAAAAGAGAAAAAGAGAAATCTGAAGAGAAAAAGAGAGAGAGAGAGAAAAAAAGAAATAGATGAAAAATGAAAAAGAGACAAAAAGAGAAAAAAGAAAAGAGAGGTGAGCAAAGAAAGAGAAATTAGAAAAAAAATATAAAGAGATAAATAAGAAACGAAAGGGTGAAAAAGAGAAAAAAGAAAAGAGAGGTGAGCAAAGAAAGAGAAATTAGAAAAAAATATGAAGAGAGAAATAAATGAAAAATGGAGAAAAGGTAAAGAAAAGAAAAAAAGGAGAGAAGTAAGAAGACAGAGATATAAAAGCAAAAGAGAAAATGAAACAGAAATAGGAAAGGAAAGAAATAAAAATCGTCAATAGAGAAAAGAATGATAAGAATAGAAAGAGAGATTAAAAGAAAGGAGTGATAAGAACAGAAAGAAAATGAAGAAGAGAAAGAAAAAAATTAACGAAGGAAAAAAATAATAAAGAGATAAAAATTACAAAGAAACAAAAAATAAGAGAAGGAAAAACAATTTTTAAAAAGTGAAAAAAGAGAAGAAAAAAAATGAAAAAGAGAGAAATAGTAAAGAAGAGAAACAAAGAAATAAAGAAGGTACAAAAAAAGAGAGAAAAAGAGAGATAAAGAGAGAAAAAAGAGAGAGAGTAAGAGAGAAGGAAAAAAACAGAGAGAATAAGAGAAAGAAACAGAGAAAAAAGAGAGAAAAAGAGAAAGAGAGAGAGAGAGAAAGTGTGTGGATATGCAAGAGAGAATGGTTTCAGTGAGGGAGGATAATAAATTATCCCCAACATGGAAACAACCGGTTGATTATTTATTTAACAATAAAAGAAGACCCCGCGCCACGCAAAAAGCACAGTCGATAAATTGTTCACGCTGTGTCGAATGAAGGGATACCATAGCTAAACGGTTTGCAATGCGAGAGAGTGGTTCCAAGCATTTTGTTTCATTTTAACGACTGATATCAGCTGGAATTGTATATATAACCTTTAACGACTTCACCTGAACAAAGATTCTTGATTTATTTTATCCATAATTTCACTCGAAACAATTGTTCTTATCTAGATACACAAATTTTCTTTCAATTATAGACACCAACTGGCAGAATAAATTTGCACACTATATTCTTGGACGAAATCTTCGAAAGTTCATTTGTAATTACATTTTCACATTCTCTTTCATTTTCATATTCATTTTTAATTTCGTTTCATTTTTACTGGTCAATTTCACTTTCGTTTTCATTTTCACTATTATTTTTATTTTGACTTTTAAAGATTTTCACTTTCACTTTTACTTTCATTTCCACTTTCATTTTTTCTGTCATTTTCACTATCATTTTCACATTAATTTCCACTTTCATTTTTGCTATCATTTTCACTTTAACTTTTACTTTCATTCTCATTTTGTACTTTCACTCTAAGAGAATTTCGTTAATATTTTCATTTTCACTTTGGAGGTAAACATAAAAATTTTAATTAAAAGGAAAAATTCTTCTTTTTTAGTTTGGAAGTGAAAATATAAAAATTAATAATTTTATTAATTTAAATATAAAAATATTAAATCCTTGTGATAAGAGCTCTGATTTAAATAAATAAATAGGTTGAAATGAAAACAAAAGTGTCTTTATTCTTGCTTTTAAGATTTTTATTTTACAGATTTTCATTTTTACTTTAATTTTCACTTTAACTTTTACTTTCACTCTCATTTTCACTTCTACTTTAACAGGTTTTCATTTTTACTTTAATTTTCACTTTGAAAGTAAAAAATAAAAATTATAATTTTAAAAATAAAAATTCTTTTGTTTTCACTATGACTTATTTTTTTGCTTAAAAATGTAAATACAAAATCTTATGAAACCTGAAAATGAAAAATTGTCCTAAATTTTTTTTTTAATTTTTACATAGATTTTTGGAATTTTATTTTTACTTTGAAAGAAAAAATAAATAACAGTCGCAGGATAAAAGTAAAAAGTGAAAATAAATATCCATCAAAGGGAAAATAAAACTAATATTGAAATGTTGTTATTTTCACTTTAATTTGCATTTTTACTTTCATTTTCACTTTGCAAATAAAAATAAAAATTATAATTACAAGTGAAAATAAAAATCTCTTTATTTTCTCTTTGACTTTCATTTTTTTACTTTGAAACTAGAATAGAAGTTAATAGAAACGAAAAATGAAACCTTCGACTTTTTATTTAATAAATTTTCACTTTGATTTTTCGAATTATATTTTTATTTTGAAAGTGAAAATAAATGTTAATTAACAGTAAAACTTGTTACAAATTGTAAATTAAGAATTAATTTAGAATAATATTTAGATTTCGACGAAGAAAATTTCTTTGTCCCGTTTATGAAGAAAAAAAATTTTTTTTTTAAATAAGAAAAAATTACAGTGGAAAAAAAGAAGAAGTGAAGTTATTACGAAAGTCATAAATTCAATACCAGAAGCACATTGGATATTAATCATTTTAACATTTCCATATATAATCAAAACAAAATAGAGAAATAAACAAATATCTTCGAATTATCTATAAAATCTTTAATCTATTCATTTTTCACATTAAAAATTTTAAATACCATCAATTATTCCATTTTTTTACAAAATAATAATATTAATATGTAATTTAGCAAAAAAAAAAACAGTAGATAAGAACATTTTGAAAATTTCGATGAAAGATAAATGAAAATCGAATAAATCATAGTAATTAGAAATAATCATTGACATCCGGTATATTTAATTTTTATTTTTACACACAGATACACGTTCATCGACATCCGACTAATTTACTTCTATATATATTCGATAATGAAATTCACTCATGATAAAACTTACATTACATCTAGATTGTAAGGCGGAATTTCTTTCGAATCCAAAGGGACGAATGGTGGATGTATATTTTCCTTAAGAAAAAAAAAGGAATGAAAAAAATTCTAATCGAAACTAGAAAGCGTACCGCGTAGCCAATCTTGAAGTGTGCAGGTGAGTAAATCGACACGATAACTGGTACTTTTAATGTCGTCTTTCAACTTCATTTCTTCTCTTCGATCCAGTACATGTAGTCAATTTTAATTCAGCTTTTAATTTTTTCTATTAAATTTTCCCTATGTTTTGGATATTCTTATTATTTTTTAAAGAATTAAATTTTTTTTTAAATACATAGGGCAAAAGGAGTCCATGTAAAAACTTATATTCAAGGTCAAAATAGACCTAAATTTTGAAAAGAATTATTTTTATACCGAAGAAAGTGAGTTAAAAATTTTTGTTCTCATAAAGGACGTAATCTACCGGCCCCCATGGGGACCCTTTGTCCTTGATCCATTAGGTCCCATGAAGAAGTCAACCGTTGTATTAAAACTGTAACAATTGTACTCAGAGACAAATTAAAAAAAACACGTTTTTTCGATTTTAATTTCCAATTCTTTAACTATAATTGTTTAAACAAATTAATAAAAATTTATCATTTTTCATAATATATTATACAATTTGTTTATGACAATATTATAAATAAAATACGACTTGGAGAAAAAAGGAAAGTTCTAAAAAAATGCTAAATTGTTATTAATTTATTTAAACAATTGCAAAATAATTGAAAATTAAAAAAAAAGTTTTTATTTCAACTTGACGATGAATGCAATTGTTGATTTCACTCAAAAATTTGATCGATTCTGTTAGGGAAATTAAAAAAGTTTTGTATTCTATTTTTCTTAAATTCGTATTTTGTTTATAAAATTGTTATAAACAAATTATGTAATTATAAACACTCTTTGGTGTTTCATCTCAAGCATTTTAAAATGTATTTTAAATAAAATTGACAATTGACAATTGAAGCAAATTGAAAAAGAAAATATTCCTGTTTTTTCGTTTTAAACAATTGTTTAAACAAATAAATAAAAATGTATCACTTTTAATCATTTTATATATTTTTATTGCACTTTATTTATTTTTAACAATTTTATAAGTAAAAACGACTTGGAAGAAAGTGACAACTTTGGAAAAGTTATAAATTTTTATTCATTTGTTTAAACAATTGGTTAATAATCGAAAATTAAAAAACACGTTCTTTTCCAATTGATTGTGAATCCAGTTATTAATTTTGCTTAAAATCTATTTGTTTATGCTTGAAATGAAATGACAGGATAATTTGTTTATAACAATTATATAAACAAAATCTATTAATGTTAAAATTTAAAATTTAGGTCAATTTTGACATATTTTTTACTCTTAAAGACAAAAAGAGGTAAAATTTAATAAATTTAAATAGGTAAATTTTTACCCAGACTTTAATCTAAAGGACTAAAATAGGCTCCATGGGGGCCGTTAGATTACGCTCCTCTAAAAGGACGAAAAATTTTAATTTCAATTCCTTCGACGTAAATAATTTTTTTTCCAGACAGAAAATCGTTGAAATGCCACAGTAATTGATACACTCGCCCAAATAGAGCAAAAGTTATAAATAAATTTTCTCAAGGGAAACAAAAATCGGGTTTAAATTGTTTCGAAAAAAATTTAGTTTATTTTGTTTTCCTTCTACTTTTCACAGTAGGTATAGATGAGAGGATAATTTTTCTGGAATAGCGGAAAGCTAATCTTACAGAGGGAAACATTTTTTTTTTGGTTTTTTTTTTTTTTGAGTCGCGATTAGACAAGTGCAAAGTTGGCCGCATTGAATGCGCCGCCTTATAGGAAAATTGTTTGGATATCTCATCGGGGGGGTCATGAGGGCTCGTGCGTTGTGTTCGTGGTGCATGACGGTGATTGGACTTATAGGAAGATACGGCGGAGAGCATTTTCGCGTTTTGCGATAACTTTGCACCGGGAAGAAATCCTCCATCCGGGTATCTACGGGAGTTTATTACCCTTTACAAATTTACAATTTACCATTCGAGAGCAATGCGTTGGATAAACTCGAACCGATTAAGAATTTTTATGTGTTTCAGTACTTAATATATTCTCCATCCACCAAAAATAAAAAAATTTAAAAAAGGATTATAAATACAAAATTTAATTATTTCTTTTTAAATTAATACCCTATTCGTCTTTCAAAAAATATGAAAAAATATTCAAAATCGCAGAAACGCCTCGAAATATTAATTTTTGAGCTAAAAACCGTTTTTTGAAATTGATGTATATAATAGATTTGAAGTTTGTCATTTCTGGTCCTAACTCAATGTTTTCACATTTTTAAACATAAAAAGTGTTTTTTTTATGCCTGCTTTTTGTTATAATGCAAAATTTAAGACAGAAAAATGAAAAAAAAATTCTAAATTTGAATAATTATTTATAAAATTTTCGCAATTCAATCATTTTTAACATTTTGAAATTAATTTTTAAATTTTTAAATATTTTAATAAAAATTTCGAATAGAATGCAATTATTTAAATGTTTACTAAACTTTTTTGCAAACCTTTAATTTTTTTCATAAAATAAAATATTCACAGGGATTCAATTAGTTTCATAATAGAAACCAAATTTTTTTAGGAATTCAATTATTTTTATAAATAATAAAACTTATTGCAAAATTTTAATAACTTGATTCAATACAGTTTTAATCGAATTCCTCGAGAAATGTAATTACTCCGAAAAATAGTAATAAAATTCGTCAAAAGAATTTAAATATTTAAAAATTTATTCGTTAAATTCTTTATGAGAATTGAATTTTAAGAGACATGTAATTATTTAATAAATTTTTTTATTTATGTAATTAAATTCTAGTAGTATTTTGTAATAAAAATGGATTCAAAACAGAATTTCACTTAAAATGTTAAATAGGAATTAAAATAATAATAAAAGTATTATTTTGTAAACTTTTAGAAATAATTGAATTTTGAAAAAAATTTAAATTAAAATCTTTAAAAAAATTTAATTTTCAAACTTTTAACACTAATAATTTATTCTGCAGAAGAATTATTTTTTTTAATTTATTTCAATTTTACTTAAAATAATTTTTTTGAAGTTTTTATCTACAAAAATATATATTTAATTAAAGAATTCTCAAATAATTCAAATTTTTCAAAATTTGTTTTTAAATATTTTAATAAAATTTTCCAAAAAAATTTAATTATTAAAAAAAAATTGACTAAAATTTTTCGCAAACCTTTCATTTATTTCATTAAATAAAAAAATCACAGAATTATTACATAGGAATTATTTATTGAATAATTGTACTTAAATATTTAATCATTAATTAAATTTTAAAAGAGTTTTGGTTACAATTTGCATACATAGATGGAATATAAATATATATTTAATAAATTTACAAAAATACTGGATTTACAGAACAATTTTAGTTAAAAACACTTTAAGAAAATTGAATTTTTGAGAATGCTTTTTTTTAATAAATTCGCAATAATTCTACTATTTTTATAAATATTAAAATTCTTTTTGAAAACTTACTTATTTTGAAAAATAATCAAATTCATCGTAGAATTTCAATTTTTTTTCAATTTTAGTAGAATTCTTTAAAAATATAATTATTCTTTAACATTATAATAAAATTCGTCAAAAGAATTCTATTATTAAAAAATTTGTCGATTGTCGATAAAATTCTTTGTGAGAATTTAATTTTGAGAAACATTCAAATTATTCAATAAATAATTTACTTTTATATTTAAATAATTGAATTCTCGTAGAAGTTTCTCATAAAAATTTATTTGAAAATGAATTTTAGTTTAAATTTTTAAAAATGTATAAATATTGAAAACCATTATTGCATGAATTGTTAGAACTATTTGAATTTCGAAATTAATTTTTTTTATTACTATGTGAACTTTGAAGTTAATTTATTTATTTTGAAAAAGTTCAATTGCATTTTTTTTACATTATTTTAAGTTTTTATTTTCTAATGTTTATTTATTCGAGAAATTTACGAATAATTAAAATTTCCTAAAATTTGATTATTTTAAATAGATGGATTTAAAAAAATGCCGAAAAACATTTTCGAAAATTGTTAAAAATTAATGTAAATCACAATTGATTTAAAGAAGGATGTTTTATAGTTTATAGTTAAATGAAAAATTTAATTTATAGTTCTAAGTAAAATTTTTTCCTATTTGGTTCGGACAGGTTACATTTTTGACAGTAATTGGTCCGTAATTTTTCATTTTTGATCCGTAAAGTCCGTATTTTTAAATAAATTCACTTTTTCGAGCCTATTATAAATATATTTTTTTCGATACTCCATAACTTCATGGTATATTATTATTATTAATTGGGAGCAAAAAAAAAATTGTTGCAAAAGCTACTTTACAATGTAAAAAATAAATAAACCTAAATTTACAATAAAGAGAATAAAGAAGAGATTAAAGACTAAAGAAAAAAACTTAATTTTTTATGTCATGGAAAATTTTTCTACTGCAAATAAAGAAATAGATTCTTTGCAGTTATAATTTTCGAAAGGGAATGAAAGAAACTTAGGATGCTTGAAGAACTTGAGGAACTTGAGAACCCAAGGAATGCAAATTAAAATGAATTGTGTGTATAAAATCCACTGATGCATCGAGATGAAATTGTTTTTGCTGTAAAGTTCACAAAGAACGATTTGAAAGAGTCACGTCAGTGATCCGAGTATATGGTTGGCTAGCTGGCAGGGCGAAGCGAAAAAATATACAACTTCCGACTGTCGTGTCCATAAAGATTGTATCGGCGCGTAGGTGCAAAGCCATTCGTTGATGTCTTATTATACTGGGTGGTTATTTACGATCTTGAAGCCTCGAGGAACGAGGAATGAACATTCATAGAGGGGGTGGAAGTGCAAGAATATACTCTTCAATCGCCACGAGTCCAAAAAATTCCTTTTCTTAACTACAACAAATGCATATATATGGATATATATTCCATGTCAATAAAAATATAAATATATAGTACATTTTTCGAAAAAAAAAAAAAATCTCAGTGAGAAAACAATGTTGCAAGACAAGGAACAATTGCACATGAAAAGCAAAAGGTTGCTTTTATATAATTAAATGCCGCAAAGCCGTTACCACCAAGTGTAAAGATTGAGATAAACACGACGAATTCATTAAAACGATTGTTAATTACTGCCTCGAGTGACACGAGGGAAGCGAAAAACACTGTAGAAAAAGGGGAGACAGCTGCTAACGCGAGAGAAAGAAGAGTTTTTTGAGAGAAAAAAAAAGAATACCTGATTTCTCAAACTCATTGCTATTTCCTCTGCACGCAATTCTTTAGTTAATGCGATTAAATTATGCCCTAATGCATTCAATGTATTCAACATTTTCTACGTATAATTTGTCCCTTAAAAGTAGTTTTTAAAAAATTTCTATATTCTCCACATTTTCCTTTTCTATTAATTAAGGAGTGAGTTTACCAATTAAATATTAGATTTTACTGATGTTTCACTGAAAATTACTAATTTATTCTATGACGATAGTGAAAATGAAAGTAAAAGTAAAAATCTAAGACAGTGAAAGGGAAAATGAATTGTAAAAGTGAAAATCTGTGAGAGTGAAAGCGAAAATTAATTTTAAAGGTGAAAAGGCTTATTTATTTAAACCCGTTTATGATTAAATAAAAGAATCTATGAGAGTGAAAGCGAAAGTGAATGTAAAAGTGAAAATCTATGAGAGTGAAAGCGAAAATGAATGTAAAAGTGAAAATCTATGAGAGGGAAAGCGAAAATGAAAGTCAAAGTAAAATAAAAGTTCAACAATATTTTTACTTTTAATTTCTCCGAAAAAATTCTCAATGACTCAAAAAGTTTTCACTTCAAAATTAAAAATTTTTTAAGTAAAAGTGATAATAATTTGAGTCAAAATAATAAACATTCTTTGAAACTGTATTTTAGTCAATTTTTATTTTCACTTTCATTTGCATATTCACTTTGAAAATTTTGTTTCTTTTTCTTTTCAGTTTCTCATTTTTTTTTCTTTTTCACCTTTATTTTCATTTACACTTGCTGTCAAACTTAAAGTGAAAATAGGAATTTATTTTAAATTATAATGAACTAAATAGTAAAAGTTTTTTATTATTTTGTCAGTTTTTTATTTTAATTTTTATTATCTCATTTCACTTTCATGGAATTTTCTTTCAATTTCACTATCACCTGTAATTTGAAATTTAGTTTTACACTTTCATTTAAAGAAAATTTTATTTTTCTTTCCCCCAAAATTCAAGGAAGTGATTAAAATTAATTAAATTAATAAAATAAAATTCTATCGAACTAAAAGTTTAAATGAAGGTGAAAAACAACCGTCAGAGTGAAAGTGAAAATAAAAATCTGCTTAAGAGAAAATGAAACTGAAAGTGTAAAACTGTCGAGTGGAAAAAATGAAAGTAAAAAAACAAAATTTTGGCAAGGTGAAAGTGAAAATAAACTTTAAATAAACTCATAAATCTGTCAAAGTGAAAATGCTAATAAACTTTTCAAAGTGTAAGGAAAGTAAAAAATAAAAAATTATGTCTGCTATGCTTCCTCTTATAAAATATGGCAAAAATTAAAAAACAAACGTATTCAGCAGGAGTGAAAATTTTTTTTTATTTTCTATAATGATTTTTCATAATTTGGTTTTTTTTCGAAGAACAAGAATTTTTTCAGGAAAGGGAGAATTTTTTAAAGGAATCTGAATTTTTTTTTGAGTGAATGTGAAAGAAACAGATTTTTCTGAGTGAAAGTGAGAATTTTTTCAGAAAAAGAAGTAGAAGAAGAAAATCAAAGAATTGAGCCTTTCGTTCTAACCCCAGTGGAACAAAAATTCTAAATTTTTTCGACAAAATTCTCCCAAAAAATAAATATGCAAAATAATTTTTTTTTTTACACAAAATATGTCAGTGCAAAAAAAAACTGTTTTTTTTTCGTCGAAAGTATTTTCAGTAAGACACATTTATAAGTGGTACTTTGTGAAACGATGGAAAAGTTACAAATGTACTCACATTGGTATTTACAAGATGAACCCTGAGATATGCTTTGAAGGAGGACGATTGTAAACTGTTAATTTACGATCGTTGAGTTTTTGTTCACGACAAAATAAATACCTTTCCAAGAGAAGGCGACTCAACGATTATATGTGGCCTTTGCCAAAAAAAAGTAAATGCAGTTGCGGCATAGATCGCACAAATTTTATCGCGCGCTGGATTTTTAAGTATCATTTTGCCAACAGTTCGAATGTCCTTTACCAGAGAGAGAGAGAGAGAGAAAGAGAGACAGAGTAATATATATATCCTCGCCAATTGAGTTTCTTGGAATTGAAAATGTAGAGATAATTCAATAATACTTGGCAAATAGACTGCGTGTGAAGTGTAATTAACGAAGGGGATGAACCTACCGCAGAATTTTTTTTTAACTACCGTTCAATTATACACACATATTTTGCCTTTTGGCTCGTCGTGTGATTCGAATAAAACTCGTTATTTACCGGCAATAAAAGACTTTTAAAAGCACGAGAAGAGACCATTGGCGAGGGCAATGTTGACTTTGTGTCGTTAACGACGTCGTTTATTGCCGCGAGGAGGAAATATTTTGTTACATTCACTCAGACGCTACATAGTTTTCAGATATTTTTTCTTTTTACCGAAGAAAGAAAAAAAAAACATTCAACACTTATACAGAACGTTACTTTTTCAACAATGGAAAAACTTACAAATTCCGTTCTTATTTTACTTTTTAATTTCATTTCGATGATTATCTTTCTGTTTTACGATTTTCAATTTTCATTTTTCGATTCTAATCCCCAATGTTCTGAATTCTTTAACAAATCTTGTGTTTCAATCTGAAAATTCCCACGTAGCATGTCAGTAATTTTTTTTGGACTCTTAACAACTGAATAAAACATTTGGATTTTATTTTCTTTTAGTTGAATTTTCGCGCTAAGGTAACACAACAAATTCTTTTGGAAAGTTTTTTAAAAAAGAAACTTTAACACTAAATATCGCCCCCAATTTTGCCACTAACGCAAGAGGCAATTTTACAGTAAAAAAAAACTAAAATCAAAAAAAATTGTAATATTGATTTAATAATTAGAACTGAATAAGAAACCTGACGCAGAAGAGCCATTGGATTGAGAACAGCATCAAAGTTTAGAACCAGAATCTCTTCAGGCAGCAACAAATTTAATCCTATTTTCGGCAGATCCGTTAATGGTTAATGGGAGGCAAAGTGGTCAGCGACCGGAACAAGGGCTAAGTCCGTCTTAAATCCCGACGGAGTGAACCCTTGTACAGCTCTTAGTCCTTAAGGTCTGTAATCCAAGTGGAATAACTATTGGCTTCGTATATATATATATATATATATATGTCTATAAGTATACACACGAACTGGAGGAAGTGAGATATTATATATATATAGTTGTAGTAAAGACTGATTCGCGAACAACTCGAGCAAAGTGAAAGGCGAACAGTGGTCTAAGACGAAGTCACGCTATTAGTCACAAAAGACAAAATTCACCAGCAAATTTATTGTCACATATACTGTTGCTGCTCGTTAATTATCGATCAATGTTAATCAATGTCATTGTCAATTAGTTGCTAAAGGATTTAAATGCAATCTGCTCATGAGAGTATAAAATATATTTTCTAT
Source organism: Leptopilina myrica (nomen nudum) (assembly GCA_032872475.1). Classification (NCBI taxonomy): domain Eukaryota; kingdom Metazoa; phylum Arthropoda; class Insecta; order Hymenoptera; family Figitidae; genus Leptopilina; species Leptopilina myrica (nomen nudum). The sequence goes on from CM065461.1 coordinate 36,802,488, forward strand.
ACCCATATTTTATTTTTCTTTCCATTCCCTCTATTTCAATTTCATTGTATTCATACCGTTCGTTATTATTCCTAAAAGTTTAGAGTTCTAAATATTCCATCCGCTATTTTAAATAATGAAAATCCGATGTTAAATTCGTAATCAGCGACCCCAAAAACCCCCGAGTGATAAGTTTAGCTCGAATAGGTCAAGTTTTTAAAAATTCGCCCGCCATTTTGGATCAGCCATTTTGAATTTTGGAAATCTGATGACGGATTCTTAATCAGCAACCCCGAAAACCCCCGAGTGATAAGTTTAGCTCAAATAGATCAAGTTTTTATAAATTCGCCCGCCATTTTGGATTAGCCATTTTGAATTTTGGAAATCTGATGACTGATTCTTAATCGGCGACCCCGAAAACCCCCGAGTGACAAGTTTCGGTCGAATTTGGTAAGTTTTTAAAAAATTCGTCCGCCATATTGGATCCGCCATTTTGAATTTTAAAAATCCGATGACTGATTCTTAATCAGCGACCCCGAAAACCCCCGAGCGAATACGACGAGTTTTTAGAAATTCGTCCGCCATATTGGAATCGCCAATTTGAATTTTGAAATTCTAAGATCAAATTCGTAATCAGCGAACTCAATAAAATTTACTTGACACATTGAATCAATATTTTGATTTTTGAAAATCGAATAATTAAACTTGACAACTCAATTTTTTTTTAGAATTTCTTAAATACATTTAAAAATTGTATAGATTTTTTAAAATAAATATTTAAATACCTATTTATTTTGTCGAAAAGAATTTAAAAATTTTCAAATGAATTTCATTAAATGTATTTTTTAAATTTAACTATTTCTGAAAATTAGGAACAGAATTCTTTTAATATTAAATAATTTTTTTGGGATAAATTTATTAATTAAAATTATTCAAAACTTTTACCATTTTATACTTGATGATAAATTTCTTTCCCATAAGTTAATCATTTTATTTTATTAAATTGTTTTCGACGAATTTTATTAAATTTTTTAATAATAATTGCGTTTTTAGCAGATTTAAAAAGAATTTAAAAATAATTTTTTTTTAATTAATCTTTTAAACAAATTTTTTTAAAATTATATTTTAAATAATTGATTTTTTCTTTTGAAAATTGAGTTAAATTTGTTTATCAAAATAATTAAATTCTTTTAAATTTTGTAATAAATAAAACTGAAAGCAATTTAATTATTATAAAAAATCTCATTAAATTTTTTATAAATCATTCAATTCATTTAAAGAATTCAATTAAAATTTTTAAAAATAGTTGCATTTTATGCGGAAATGATTTAAAATTATATTAAAAATAATTGAAATTCTGTGATGAATTTTAATATTTATAAAAATAATTGAATTTTTGTCCTCGATCTTTAGTAATGTTTTTAAAATAATTCAATTTCTCAGAAGAATTTTATTATTTTAAAAAATAATTTAATTTTTCTAAAGAATTTTATTATTTTAAAAAATACTTGAATTTTTCAGAAGAATTTTATTATTCTTTTAAAAATAATTAAATTTCTCAGAAGAATTTTATTATTTTAAGAAATAATTGAATTTTTCAAAAGAATTCTATTATTTTTAAAAATAATTGAATTTTAGCGAAGAATTTTATGAAAATATACTTAAACAATTGATTTTTTGTTAAATTAAGAAAATTCTGTTTTAAATAATTTAATCTCAGTGAAAATGTATTTATTTATGAAAATAATTGAATATTTGCGAAGAAGTTTATAAACTTTTTTTTTGAAAATATTCAATTCTTATGGGAAATTTTTTATTTAAATAGTAGACATTAAAAATCATTGAATTACGAATAATTTATGAAAATCATTGAATCTTTCTAAAGAATTTTTTGTAACGGCTGATCACTAATTTCATGTTAAATTTTAAAAATTCAAAATGGTGGATCCAGTATGGCGGCTTAATTTTTAACAATCGAGGGGATTTTTTGGTTCTCTGAGCTAGTGTCATTTTTGTTTCCGAAACTGTTAATTTTCTTAATAATTGCAAACTCTTCAGAATTGTAAAATTCAAAATGGTGGATACAATATGACTGAAAAATATTAAAAATATAATTATAAATACACTACAGCTTGAAACTTCTTATAGCAAGTTTCAAAACTCCCCTAGTGGTCGCTGTTACGATTCTGTCAATGGATGTTCAACATTCAAAATGGCGGATCCAATATGGCGGAAGAATTTTTATAAACGTACCAGATTTTACACAAAAATCGTCACTTGTGGTTTTAGAAATGCCTTTACACTAAATAAAGAGGTGAATTTCGTCAAACATTGACCTTTGCTCTTCGCATTTACATTTCAATTCTCTAGAAAGTTAACAAAATGTTTCATAATTAAAATTCTATATTAAAATACATGTAGCAATCATACCTGAAAAAAATATTTTTTTATTTCAAATAAATTCTCCCGTAAGACGAATTTTTTTTTTTTTTATAAAGAATGTAGAATAAAATCGGAGATGACGCGAGACGAACCACAGTAGACGATTCAAAGCCCAGCCAAGGACGATGCCTCGAGGGTAGGATACAAACTTCCCGGTACACTTAATCGTTATTCAACTATAATATGCAAGGGTAGAAACAATAATATTCCCGAAAGCGGTAGTCTCGCCTAGGCAAATAGTACAACATTAGGATTAGTTGGGATTAAGATTTTGTGATTGATGTTCCCCACGATATAGAGGGGGATGAAAGTTGTATGATTTATATATTGTTTTCAATGATTTCTGTATTTAAATTTTTATCTTTTTTTTAATTCTTTTGCGCAAAGTTTTTTTTGCCATCCCCGCAGTGAAGAAAATATGAACGTCAGGTGCTAGGCTCAACATTGTTGAGAACACCTCTCTCTCTCTCGCTCTCTCACGGCTCCCTAGGTCCATGCCCGTAAAATCTCCAAGGAGGATTCATACCGTACGAAATAATTACTATAGGGATCCGGGTCGTCAGGGATGCCACGATGCAAATAAGAGAAGTAGGTGCTGCGCGAAGCAATCCCTACGGCTGTAAATTATAAAATAATCCCTCGGTTAATTCCTATCCGCGGTTTATTACCGCGCTTGATCCATCCGTTAAATTGAATTCATAAATACTAGTCAATTTTCCTACATCTTTCAAATATATTTTCTCTTTTCAGTTGTAAGCATTTTTTAGATTATAAATACTTTTTGAATATTCTCTTTCAGTTTTCATTTCATTTTTATTTTGTTTTCATTTTGTTTGCAGTTGCTTTTCATTCAGTTTTAATTTAGTATCAATTTCGTTTTTCTTTTGTTTTAATTTTTGTTTCAATTTTCTTTTTTCATTTCACATTGGAAAAAAATGAATCTCGAAAGATTATGTAACGAAGGAAGGGAGATTTATATCACATCGTCGGAGGTCTTACAACAGTCGATCGCAAGGACCGATAAGATAATTAAATGTGGCTACTAGTTAAGTTTCATCGTTAAATGACGCTAGTAAGCAAAGTTATTAGCTATCTTGATCACTAAATCTCCGCAGTTCAATTGAGCATTCAATTTTCAGATTAAAATTAATCTTATATATACGTTTATTTTCCGTTTGGCGAAATATTCCAGACATTTTATTGGCGAAACTAATGGATCTGCTGACGTCAAATATTATCAATCTTTCATTTTTTTTTTTTTTTTTGACAGGAATATACGACTTGCTTTACTGTATATTGGATAAAAGATGAAATCGTGGAATAAAGAAAATACCGAGGTGCTCCTATTACTTGGAACACGAAAACTACATTATACTATTCAAATGATCGCAGGGAGTCGGGGGAGTAAGTTGACATTGTTGTTTCTGAGGGTGGCCTCAGGCCATGCGAATATCTTAGCCAATATGTATGTACCGCTCTGAGACTGTTGTATGTATACGAAGAACACGCCCGCTGGGGCCATGAACGCTATATAATAACCGAGACCTCGGCTTCCGTCACCATACACTAATCAATAACCATGAATCGCTTCAGTAGCACTGCCACGCGTTTCATTGCATCATTATTATTGAAATTCTGCATTAAAATTTAGAGAATTGGACATTTTTTTTTAAAGAACTATTGAAAAATAGGCATTAGTAGAAAAATCTCAAAGGCAAATAGGGGAAAAAATAGTATAGACAAATAAAAAATATATAAAGAGAGGGGAACTTAAAAAAAATGTAGATGCGTCAAGTTTTTACCCGCAATTTCGGATCCGTCATTTTTTATTTTGGAAATCTGACCTCGGAATCGTAGTCAGCGACCCCAAAAACCCCCGAGTGACAAGATTAGCTCGAATACGTCAAGTTTTTAGAAATACGTCCGCCATTTTGGGTCCGCCATTTTGAATTTTGAAGATCTGATGTCAGATTCGTAATCAGCGACCCCAAAAACCCCCGGGAGACAAATTTGGAGCGAATTTGGCAAGTTTTTGAAAATTCGTCCGCCATTTTGGGTCCGCCATTTTGAATTTTGAAGATCTGATGTCAGTTTCGTAATCAGCGACCCCGAAAACCCCTGGGTGACAAATTTAAAGCGAATTTGGCAAGTTTTTAGAAATACGTCCGCCATTTTGGGTCCGCCATTTTGAATTTTGAAAATTTGACTTCAGATTTGTAATCAGCGACCCCGAAAACCCCCGAGTGACAAATTTAAAGCGAATTTGGCAAGTTTTTAGAAATATGTTCGCCATTTTGGGTCCGCCATTTTGAATTTTGAAAATTTGACTTCAGATTTGTAATCAGCGACCCCGAAAACCCCCGAGTGACAAGTTTGGGTCGAGTCTGTTAGGTTTTTAAAAAATGGTCCGCCATACTGGATCCGCCATTTTGAATTTTGAAGATCTGATGTCAAAATCGCAATCAGCCACCAAAAAAAGCCGGAATTACAAATTTCGAGCGAATATGCCAAGTTTTTAGAAATACGTCCGCCATTTTGAATTTTAAAAATCTGATACCAACTTCGTAATCATGAAATACAGAAAAGAAAACCACTAAAGACAAATAAAAAAGCACACATAGACAGAAGTTAATTTTGTGAAAAAAGTAAAAAAAAATAGAATAATGTCGAAGCGATAAAGGATGAATTTAAATTCACTCGATAGGCCATATGAAATTACCATGTAAATTTTCAATCGTCTCTAATGTTGTCTTAACGACTAATAAATTCAAACAGGATTCCTAAAGAGGATTGAAACGATTCGATAATCGATTTTGAAGATGGCACCTTTAAAGCAATAAACGAGCGAGAGTCACAATATTACACGCGCGCTTTATGGTGCGAGACACGATTAGGGTTCATCTAATTGAAATAAGAAAGACATGGCATCGTTTCGAGAAAATGAACCCCATTGGGTGCCATAACGGTGCATCGTTTAAGAATTAAGAATTATTTTCAACAGCTTTTTCAAGGTAATATTAAACATATAACGTTGTCTGATATTAATTCCTGCAATTTTAATCCTAACGATGCCGCACTCTAATTTCAATGTGCACATTTTCACTTCTTCTTCTTCTTCTTCTTTTTGTTTTATTTTTTCTTCTCTTTCCCCTTCTTCTTTTTTTTATATATCCGTCCACCATTGCATAATTGATTTAATTTTCTTTCTCTGGCGACAAAATTCCCATTTTCATGCCAATGGGGTAATTACTGTCTTTAATATTCCTCCGGTTGCAAATTAAAGTTGATTAATCTGTAAACAAAATACATTACACTTCAATTGGATAGGTGTGAAAATTTTCTTCGTCTCAGGGATGGGAGAATAAAGTTTTTTTTTTAAATAGAAGAACCAGTTTTGTGCGCTAAACAGCGTCTTAATTTTCTAACTTTTTTTGTTTAATGTATGATAAAACTTTTAAATTTAATGTCATATGGTAAATTTTTTACTTTGCCCAATTTGCATATCTACTGATTTTATAATAATACTATGACATAAACATATTATTATTTTTTATTTTATAAAAAAGATTTTATAAAAAAATCTTTTATGTATAATTTTTGCCAATATTTTAAGTTCGTGAATACAGTATTATGTAGGACATGGATTTAAATTTTTTTTAGATTTGACTCTAAAATAAGCAATATATTTATAAACAAAAAAAACTGTTTCACCTTTAGATTTTTCAGAAATTATTTCTAGAGCAGTTTCTGAAATTTTGTGCTCATTAACACGAACACCCACCATTCTTTTCGTTTGTCCAACACAAGATGCAGAACAGTTTTTGCATCCTATTTTATATACTGAGTTTGTGATTTCAGATTTTTTACTTTTATCTTATTCTTTTATTACCAAGTTGGGATTCGTGTTCTTATTGTTAGTTGGGATAGTCAGAATGTTGTAATTATTTAAAGAAATGATGAAATTTTCTGATAAAGGTCCTAAACATAAGGAAAGGAAACTTTCGGTAACATTTTATGAACTGTGTTACTTTTCTAACTTTGTGAATTTGACTCAAGAAAGCAAATACGATTCTTAATAAATTGGATGTGATAATTATTATTTATTAGCATTTTTTCGACAAATTCCACATTTTTCTTAGGGAAATTTTTTATTCGAGAGTTTTTTTTTCTCTGTCGACAAGATTGGATACTAGGGCAAATTTTTCAGAAAAAGGATGTCTTGATTTATTAACTATGAATCAAAATTTGACGAATTGTTCGTCCAGAGAAAGTAGGTTCTTTATAACAGTCAGTTGTGAGTTTATTATTTTCTTTAATTATAAGAACATCCAAGAAGTTAATTATATTATTTGTTTTACTTTCGAATGTAAATTGTAATCTTTCATCATTCATGATATCGCAAATGTTAATCATCTTATGAACTCTATTCCATGGTATGCAAGAAATTTCGTCAACGTACCTAAAAAAGTCGGTTTACCATTACAAACTGTTTCAAGGTCATCTATGACGATGTCTGCGAATAGTCGAGAAATTGAGCCCATGGGTACCATAAATTGTACCATTTATTTCATGACATAACATTTGTTGTCAAATTTAAAAAAATGTGTTAAAAAGAAATTGACGTCATCTGCTCTTCTCTTAAAAACATGATTCTTGTCATCTAGGGGTATGTTTATGTAGTGCAATTACTGAATAACGTTTAATGATAGAATCACGTACATGAGCCAATGTTTGCAAATAAAGATGCGACATCCAGGCTAATCAGAATATCTAGATTTCTTATTTATTTATTTATTTATTGAAATAAATCTTACTGTAATTTGGTTTCGAAGACCAATTACAGGATTATCATTGTACAAAATGTAAATAGAAGATAATGATGATTATAAATTTGGCATAAACATATGCACACCAGCTATGATATCGGATCCTCTCTATACAAATTAATTACTCTCATGAGAAAATCTTTCACTGATTGTTCAAAGATGTCTAAATTATGTACAGAATTAGGATAAACTCTATTATACGTATCACAGATTTTTTGTCATTGGTGTATTTGAAATGAAAACTATTTCGTAAAGAATCATAATTTTAATGTTTGTTAATTGTTAAATAAATGTCGGGGAACCAACAACGGAGATTTTTTTCTGCTAGGAAGAAAAAAATACGTTGGCTATTAAATTTGATGTTCCTCCTCAATTTTCCCGCCTGCTTTCTCAAAGGAGGATATAAGATATTGTAATTTTCACTTGTCTCTAGCGTACCATATACTTGCTCTCATCAAATGGCAATCATACATGCATGTTCTACGAAACTGCACTTATAATAAATGAAGGCGTATCATGTTCGTGGAATCAGGTAGCTGAGGTCAGGTTAATTTGGCAATGAGAGTGGGAGAGAGACAGTGGAATATCGTACGCCTCACTGGTTCCGTGATTAAATTCAACAGCGTTGGGCAGACCAAAGCGTGCATAGTTACCTCTAATAGAATTATATTAAGACATGAAGATCCCTTACGCGCGTAAATCGTCCCTTTCCACCTCGTTCTTAGCTTTTCATTTCTCCTTTTCTTACTCGCGTCTCGGTTATCCTCCACTACCCTTCTTGTTACATCTCCAGGGAGCCACCACGCTAAATTAGCCATTTCGAATCTCGTCAAGAGGGTCGTTAGTCCAGCATTGAATAGAGTTCTCTCTATATATATACGCCGTCGACCTTCGCCTTCAATATTGGCCTTTTGTTCAAGGACGTGTATATTGCACCCATCTTCGATCTGCATTCCATCTCATTTCGCATTTTCTGCGAAAATCATTTCGCAGGCAGTTGTGCACGATAACGTCGTTTCAATCCTGTTTTTAAATCAGGCGGACTAATTCTGTTGTTTTTTTCTTCTCTCTCGGTTTTATATGGAATGGGGTAATCGAAAGGGAGAACAAATTAGGCCCTATATAGAAGAGACAGCATACCAATTCTGTCCCGTCATGCTACGCTTGAAATTTTTAATAGTCAATTATAAACTCGAACCTTTTTCAGTTCGATGTTGGCTTTATTTTTTTATTACTGGCCACAAAAGCGCACAGTATCCAGTATTTATTCAACGCTTAATATCCCTTTGATGTTTACAGAGGGGAAAAAAAAACAAGAATTATTTAGAATTAGTTTCATTGATAAGGGAAAAGATCTTTTTTTTCTCTGAAGAGTGGTTAAAGATTATAATAGTATGTAGGAAATATTTAGAAATTTGGGTATCAGTTGGTGTTCGAGGGAGATTAGAGTTTGGGGCGTCTGCTAGCAATTTCAGAGCGTTTGCGAGGTCCATTAACGACGGTAACTCTTCACGACTGCCCGCCACGAAGATTCAATTTGAATGCTAACCAGAATAGGAAGTTCGCGCTGGGCCCTGGCGAATATCCTGTTATTGCCAATTTTGTGCGCGTTTCTGCAGCCCACTTTGCGATCGTTTAGATTATCATCTCTCTTTCGATGTTGTACCTCTTTCTATATACGTATATACACACCTCGTTTCCGGGGATAATTGAACTTTATTGACGATCGTCATCTAGAGAACGCTAGTTCCAACAAACACGCCCCAAGGCTATTCATTCAATTTGAATCACGTTCTCTTTATTTCACTCAACAAAAAAAAATAGATATTATTCGAATTTTTCCTACTTTTGTACTTTTCTTTCTAGATCCAATTTTTTCTTATCGGCTAAAATAAACGCAAGTAAAATTTTTTTATCAGCTAAAACAAACGCTAGTTAAATTTCCTATCGGCTAGAACAAACTCAAGTAAAATTTACATTTTTTCTACTATTTTACCACTAAAACGGTTTTTTATTCACTAAAACCAGTATAATCGGTATTCTTAATAACCGTTAACTTCTATAAGTAATTAAATGAAGTAAATCTTTGACAATTCTCGAAAAGACTAACTCTTTTATTTCTATTCACAATTTTCACTCGATTGCTAAATTGAAACTGTCTTAAAATGTTTTTGATGGTCTTCAACCACTTCGTAGTGGTTTTTAGTAGTCTTTGAAACTGTTTTAAAATTTTTTGAATAATCTTCAATCACTTCGTAGTGGTTTTTAGTAGTCTTTAAAAAATACATTAAAAATTAATAATATCTGGATATTTTTCCCTGATCCTAAGAAAAATTCTAAATCTTCGAATTATTTTTAATAATTTTTGAAAATAATTAAAAACTTTTGAAAAATGTTATTAAATTTTTTTTGAATAATCGAATTTACGAGAGGAATTTAAATAAGAATTAATGAAAATAGTTGCAATCATGCGAAGAATTTTATTAAATTTTTTTTTAAATAATTGAAGTTTTATTAAATTTTTTGAAAATAATTGACTTTTTGTGAAGAATTTCTCTACTTGTTTATAAAAATAACTGAATAATTCTGGACGAGAGTTTTGCAAAAAATTTAAAAATACTTTAATTTCTGCAAAGTATTTTATTGAATGATTAAATGTTTCTTAAAATTTATTTTTTTTTGAAGAATTATATTTACAACTTTTGAAAATAATTTAGTTTTTTTAAGGAATTTAGATAAAATTACACAGAAATTAAATAAATTCTAAAATTTAACCACAAGTTTTAAAAATAATTGAATACTTTTAAAAACTTTTATTAAAATTAAAAACAAAATTGAATTCATGAGAAAAATTTAGCTAATAATTCATGAAAATCATTGCATTTATAGAAATAACTTAATTCTTGACTAGAATTTTTCGAAAAGTTTAAAAATAATTTAATTTCTGCAAAGTACTTTATTCATTTTTAAAAGAAATGATACTTTTTGTGATAAATTTTGATATTCATCAAAAGTACTTGATTTATTGCAACGAATTTTATTATATTTTATCGAGTATTTTATTGTAAAATTGAATTTGTTTCTTTTAAAGCAATTGTTTCGTCAAATTTTATTAAAATTTTTAAGAAAAATTTTATTTTTCGAGAATTTTATTTAAAATTGTATAAAAAAATATTTAAAATTCTGCAAATGAAAATAATTTAAATACTGTAAAGGAATTTTATTCTTTAGAAAAACAAAATTAATATTTACGTGGAATTGTATCAAAAAATTTATTTCCTTCATTGAATTTTTTAATAAATTTTGTGAAAATTGTTAATATATGGAAAATCATTGAATTGCGAAGAACTTTTAAAAATAATTGAATTCTTATTTCTTGACGAGATGTTTGTTAAAATTTTGGAAAATAATTGAATTTTGCTATTTAATTATAAAGATAATTGAATTGTTATGTATCAAAATAATTGAATTTCGTTGAAGAACTTTTATTGAAATTCATGAAAAGAATTGAATTTTGTTTTAAGAATTTAGCTATTCAATTATGAAGATAATTAAAATGTTGTCAATTCTTTTTTTTGATATCTTGCGATGAATATTGTTGTTTATAAAAATAATTGAATTTTGTTGAAGAATTTTGCTATTCAATTATAAAGATAATTGAATTGTTATGTATCAAAATAATTTAATTTACAAGAAGAGTTTTAATACTTTTGAAAATAATTGACACCTTGTGATAAATATTGTTATGTATCAAAATAATTGAATTTCGTTGAAGAACTTTTATTAAAATTCATGAAAAGAATTGAATTTTGTTTTAAGAATTTAGCTATTCAATTATGAAGATAATGAAAATGTTGTCAATTCTTTTTTTTGATATCTTGCGATGAATATTGTTGTTTATAAAAATAATTGAATTTTGTTGAAGAATTTTGCTACTCAATTATAAAGATAATTGAAATTATTTTGCAATTTTTTTTTCATTTTTTTAAAAGTATTGAATTTCTACGAAGAATTTTATTACTCTTTGAAAATAATTGACATTTTGTGATGAATATTGTTATTTATAAAAATAATTGAATTTTGTTGAAAGAATTTTGCTATTCAATTATAAAGATAATTGAAATGATTTTGCAATTTTTTTTCATTTTTTTTTTTTAAATAATTGAATTTTCCTATAAAATTTTATTAAAATTCCTAGAAATAATTGAAATTACTTTCATGCAACACCCAGAACTAATGTCAGACCTCAGGTGTGTCTGGGTGCCTGGACCTAACACTTGTTCCTTGCCTAAAAACAGAATTAGTGAATTAGAATTTAAATAAATTTCAATTTTCAACCTTATACAAAAAATCAATCAATCCCCAATGAATTCAATTTGATCTATAAAATTCAATTCTTTTTTTTCAGCCGAATTGCAGATGGACGTGTTACGAGAGAGGCAAGTCAAGGACAGTCTAGAGCGACAACTCCAAGACGAGCAGAAAGTTCGAGGTGAGTGTTAATATTTTTTTTTATTCTAGCGTAAATCAAAAGCGATTTTACAAAAAAAAAAAAAAAAATCTTGAGGGTACATTGCGTGACGATATGCGTAGGCATAGAAGGTCGATTCGCGATATAATAATAGGTGGACGTGTATCGAATGTCTCGGGGAAGTTTCGAACCAAAGGGTTAACTTGATAATAAATCAAGAAGCCGTAGAGACACACTACGCTATAAAGTCTGTGTGCTCATCCTATCCTATCCTGCGTATCCTATTATTCTATGTTGGGGGTCCTATATTTCCCACCCCCCACTCCCCCCCCTCTCAATACTAATACCTGCTTCTTGTTCTTCAACCTTATACGTTCCTTCGCGTAATGGCAGGAAGACGCAGACCAAGCCAAAGGTTGTGATCGCTCAACCAAGTTTGGATCGGATGTCAGTTCGTAATAGAATAGTCCTCTCACGTTTATAGCTCGGTTCCTTTGACCACGACCTCTCTATCTTCTTACGTCACGTGGTATTCCCTTACTTTCTTGCATCAGCCATCGAACATGTCTTTAAATTCGAAAACTTTTAATTGGATTTCTATTCTTTTTTTTTTTTTTTTTGGTTCTTGTTGGTAAAGAGAATATTACAGGAACAATAGAACGATAGTTGATGACTTTGCTGTCTACTGCAGATAGCCTCGCGAAAACCATCGATAGTTTCACCCCTCGCCCTTCGACAATATTATATTATAGTATAAGCTTAAATTTACGATTAGTGCTGTTTCGAAATTCTTCAATAGACATATATATTTCTGTCTTTAATTTATACTTTTTAATTTATAATTAATAATTATACTCGTTAATTTATAATTAATAATTATACTTTTTAATTTATAATTAATAATTATACTCGTTAATTTATAATTAATAATTATACTTTTTAATTTATAATTGTCAATTCCAAGAAAGTCCAACTTGGAATTTCTAGTCCTATTGTTTTATTCATTAAATGTCAATCTTGGGAGAAAAATTTTTATTTTTATTATTTATAAAATAAATTAAAATACTGAAAAAAAATAATATAAAATTACTGGGAAACCAGCACTACTTCTGAATGTAAATGCGATTTTATAAATTCATTTTGATCTTGACTTTGACTTTGTCCTTCATTTTCACTCTGACTTTGGCTTTAACGTTGAATTTCATTTTAACTTGGAGTTTTAGTTTCGTTTTACAAAATGAAGGTGAAAATCAAAATAAAAATTTTGCTTCAATCATGAATTAAAAATGAAAGAATTTGACTGAATCTGAAATTTAATTAACGATAAATATCGTTTTTAAAATGAAAGCGAAAATAAAAATGAAAATTTTGATTTTTGATAATTTTCGAAAAAGTTCTTTGACAGTGTTTTTCAAAATCAATTCGACGAAATTTTCAAAAAAAATTGTAATTTTTCAACATTCAAATTTTACAAAATTTTAATTACTCGTAAATTCTGTAATAAAGTGAATATTATAAACTTAATGCTTGAAATAATATAATTAATTTCTTTCTACGAATTGGAATAAATTTTTTAAGAATAATTATATTTTTCTAGGAATACGATTAGAACTTTATTAAAATTTAAAAATAATTGAAATTCGGCGATGAATTTTAATTCTTTATGATAATATTTGAATTTTGGCTAAAAATCTTATTAGTTATCAAAATAATTGAATTATTACGAAGAAACTTATGAAAATGTTTATAAATACTTGAATTCCTGTTAAATTTTATTATTGATAAAAATAGTTTTGTATTCGCGCAGAATTTTATTAAAATTATTAATTAGATTCTATTTTAATGCTTTGAAGAGTAAAAAGTACAAAAAATAAATTGAGCCAAATTTTTTTCAATTCAAAGTATTTCTTCTATAATTTTGAATCTGAAATAATTGAAGAGAATAAAAATTTTAAAGAATTTTATCCAAATTTTTCCAGATAATTAAATTTTTTGCGTAAAATTAAATTTTTTAAAAGCATTTAACATTGTTGCTGAAATTTATAAAAGTAATCGAGTTTCTGAGATGAATTTTATTAAAATTCTAAAAAATAATTAAATAATTTCAATTAATGCTAAAATTTATTGTAGAATGATTATATGCATGCCAATAATTAAAATAAAATTTTGGAAAATATTTGGACTTTTTCTTGGAATTTAATTAAAATTGTATTGAAAATATTTAAATTCTTATAAAGAATTTAAATAAAATTTATTTTTTAAAAATTGAATTATTGCAAAGAAATTCATAAAAAAAATGGAAAATAATTTAATTCCTGTGAAATTCTTATTATTTTTTGGAAAATAATTGAATGAATGCCAACTATTTTGATAAAACTTTTAAAAATAAGAATTTTATTAATAAATTTGTGAATAATTAAATTGTTCTGACCAAATTTTAATAAAATTTTTTAAAATAATGACATTTTTGGAGGAATTCGATTAAAATTTTATTATAAATAATTAAAATTCTCCATTGAGTTTTGTTATTTATGAAAATAATTGAATTTCAAAAAAGAATTTTCTTATTTACGAAAAAAATTGAATCTCCGCAAAAATTTTACTGTTTTTTTTCCAATAATTGAATGATTGCGAAGAAATTTTTAAAGAAAATTTTAATATTATGGAATTCCTGTAAAGTTTTTATTATTTTGTGCAAAAAATGAAAGGTTTTTTGTAGAAATTAAATTTTTTCAACAAATAAATGTTTTTGTAAAATTTTATCAAAATAGTAGATTCATTTTAAAAGAATCATTGAATTGGGGTATGTTTTTGAAAAAAGGATTTACATTGTTCTCGAATTTTGCCAATAATTTTATAAAATTTTTTTGAAACAATTGAATTTTGAAGAAGAATTTAATTATTTCTAAAAGTAATTGAAATTTGGACGAAAACTTTGTAAAATTTTCGAACGTAATTGAATTTCTCTAAAAAATTTTATTACTCTTGAAAGTAATTAAATTTCAGCAATCATTTGTAATTTCTCTAAACTTATCTAAATTAAATCGTACAATTTTGTGAATTTTCATTCTTTTTCAATCAAATTGCAGAGTCTAAGTGAAAAAAATGGAAGTCGAAATCAGAATCGAAGCGAAAATCGAAGAGTGAAAATGAAAATCGAAGTCAAAATCAAAGGGAAAGTCAGAGTGAAAATAAAAGTCAAATTCGAAGCGAAACTCAATGTGGAAATAAATGTCAAAGTCAAAATGAATGTCACATTCGAAGCGAAAGTCAGAGTGAAAATAAAAGTCTTTGAAGCGAAAGTCAAAGTGAAAGTGAAAGACAAAATCGAAGCGAAAGTCAAACTGAAAGTAAATGTCAAAGTGAAATTACAAATTACAAAATCACTTTCCTGAAATGTTGCATTACACTCGGATACAATTTTCAGACAAACGAGACAATCTTTTTCCGAAATAATTATCAATTCAGCTCGAAATTTGTAAACCCAAAAACTATTTTCCACGTGGTTATTTTGATATTTACTTTCTAAGGATTCATATTTCTTTCGGGGGTTTATTCTTATTATCTCTTTTTTTGTCGTGTAACCGAAGAAGAAAAATGGTTCGCCAACATTCATCGGGAACGCGTTTTCCATTCATCTCATTGTCAGTGATAACTGTCGAGAAATGGATTTATGTATAGAACACGAACTGCTTTAAGATAAAGTCCCAGATAGATGACAATACGAGAGGATTTTTTCTCTCTAAATTCGTATGTATGTGATAGCGATGTGTGTAACAGTTGACATGGATGAGTGAAGTTGTAGCAAGCAGGGTGAGTGTCGCGTTCAGTAGCTAGCCGTCATATTTATGTATTGACACAGAGCTGGTTGACTAATGGACCGCTGTTGTCCCAGTCTCGTGTTACCACAAGGGCCTGGGAGTCGTTTTTTCCACTCAGTTCACTAAAACCTTTTGTCTATAACCAATCGTTGACAATTCACTGAATTCTCAGAATAAAAAAAGTGAGAGAGAGAGAGAGAAATTGTAAATGTTTCGACTCTGTTTTATTATTGATTGTAACTAACTCTGTGTCTCTATTATTTAAATTTTAATTTTAATCAAAATTTATTATAATCTGAAATTAAACTTGAATAAATTGAAATTTATTATAATTGTAATTAGAATTTTTTGTATTTTGATTTACAATCTATTGTAATTTTAATTACAATTTATTGTTATTTTGTCGAATTTTTCTCCAAGCTTAAAGGTTGCAATGAGAAAATATTTTCTTTTCATTCAAAAATAAGTAGTTAAGCAAAAAAATATGTTTGAATGAAACATATTTTATAATTGAATTAACAATAATTTTTAATGAATCAAATTTATTATGAAGGGGGTCGATTATGTAATTTCACTCAACTTTCACTCGAATTTTATTTTCACCCCAATTTCACTTCACTTTCGTTCCACTTTCATTTTCACTCAATTTTCACTTTCACTTTCACTCAAATTTTTTTTTCGTCCCATTTTCACTCCACTTTCACATTCACTAAAAATTTATCTTCATACCATTTTTACTTCACTTTCACACAAATCTTTTTTCATTCCACTTCACTTTCACTATGACTCAAAATTTATTTCCTCTTCAATTCCATTTCACTTTCATGGAAAATTTATTTTAACTTTACTTTCACTCAAAAAATTATTTTTACTACACTTTTACTTAACTTTTAGACTAATTTCACCTTCACGCAAATTTTATTTCATTATCCTTTTTCTCCAATATGAAGTTAATGTCCACAACGTTTAACCAACGAAAAAGTGGAGTGAAAATAAAGTTTGAGTGAAAGTGAAATTGGAGTAAAAGTAGGAAAGTAAAAATGGAGAGAAAATAAATTTTGACTGAAAGTGAATGGAGTGAAAAATAATTTTTGAATGTAAGTGAAAGTGAAATCCAAATGGATTGAAAAAATGTTAAGTGGAAGTGATGTGAAAATGAATTTTGAGTGAAATTACGTAATCGACCCCCTGAATCAAAATTATTATGTTTGATTCAAAAATAATTTTTGGTTAACTGTATAAAAAAGAATCAACTCGAATATATTGTGTTCTCGGTGTAATTAAAAAAATTCTTTACTTGATGACTAAAAGTATAAAATTTCTGTCTATTCGGTTATAGTGTTTTCTTCTTTTTCTAAAAACAGAAAATTGAGGGTTGAAAAGTATTTGAAAGTCACGATCGCTTTTTTTTAATAAGCTAACTCACAGCTCCCTGTGGTTCCATTCGGTTGTCGGACTTAACATATTTATCGAATCTGCATTGTTCGCTTGTCAAGTAACGTCGTCTTTTAGGGCTGGAACCGCGTTTATTGAATCGCTTGCGGATTTTCCGCATAAAAAAGAAATACAATTTTTCGTCATTAAAAAAAAATGATACGTTAATAGTTTCGATTTTAAAAAGTGGAATTTTTAAAATTAAATTTCATATGCAAAAGACTTCTTCCTTGCGGTTTCAAAAAGTTCTTCTTTAGCAAAATTATTTTTTTTTTATTATTCATGTAAGAATTTAAATATTTTAAAAAAAAATTTAATTCATGCTTGGAATTTTTTTAAATTTTTGAATACTTGATATCTTTCTACTAATTTTATGCAAATTCTAATTTAAATAATTGAATTCCTGAGAAATTTTTATTATTCATGAAAAGAATTAAATTCTTACGAGAACTCTTAAAATAATTTAAAATAAAAATTAAACCGAATTTGTTTGGAAATTTTATGAAAATAATAAATAGATAATAATAATAATCATTGAATTGCGAAAAGTTTTTATAAAATAAGTAAATTTTACACAAAATTCTATTAAAATTTTTGAGAATAATTGTCTCTATGGTATTTTATTAAATTTTTTTGCAAACAATTGAATTCTTACGAACGATTTTCTTAGAATTTTTTTAAACAATTGAATTTCCAAGACAAAATTTATTACTTTTAAAAATAATTGATTTTCTTGCGATGAATATTGTTATTTATAAAAATAATTTAATTTTGCAAAGAATTTTATTAAAATGGCTCAAAATAATTGAATTTTCGGAAATAATTTTGCAAATAATTGAATTCTTCAAAAGAAGTTTTAAAAAATATTTCTTTAAATGTTTAATAAAGTACTGAATCTTAAAATAACTGTGAATTTTTTATTTATTTATTCTTTTGTAAATCATTGAATGTTCTTGCAGAATATTTTCAAAACATTTTTTTAATAATTGAATTCTTTTGTGCCAATTTTATTAAAATAGTAAAATATCGAAAGTCATTGAATTAAGAAAAATTTTTGAAAATAATTGAAAGTAATGCCATTAAGTTTATTAAAATTTTTGAAAATAATTGGATTTCATTAGATTTGAAAATAATTAATTCTTGTAATGAATACTGTTATTTTTGAAAATAATTGAATTTTGCAATAAATTTTTTTAATGATTTCTGAAAATAATTAAATTTTGTCAAAGAATTTTACTATTTATTTATAAAGATAATAATTGTTATGTTATTTATGATATTCAGGAAAGTAATTGAATTTTGCTAAATTTTTTTATTTCATTCTTCGAATTAAATTAATTTTTGGGAGAAAATTTATTATTTATCCATATAAGTGAATTTTTTTAAAGACTTAACTATCTGTAAATAATTGAATTCTTGGGAAGAATTTTATTAAAATCTTTGAAAATAATTGATTTTTTCGAGGAATTGAACTTAAATTTTAAACTGGAATAATTACATCTTTTTTTAAATTCCTGTAAAACTGTATTAAAAATATTTGAAATTCTGCGATGAATTTTATTATTTTTGTAAATGTAAATATTTAAATTCAATTTTAATTAAATTCAATTATTATTCAATTATTTTTAAAAATTTTAATCTTTGAAAATAATTGATTTTTTCGAGGAATTGAAATTAAATTTTTAAGAAGAATGACATTTTTTTGAATAAAATTAATTTTATCATCTATGTTAATTTATTGAATCATTGCGAAATTTTTTTTTTTATATTTAAAATAAATTTAATTTTTTTTTTTAAATTTATTATTTTCAAAAATAATTGAATTGTCCATTTCAACTGTTCTATCTTTTTCTGATGTCTTTCAATCTAGAAGTTAATCTTTAGAATCAGTGCGTCTCACCATGAAAAGCATCGGAAAGGAAAGAAAAAAATCAATGAAAAGAATTGATTGGAAATGAATTATTATTTATCCTTCTATACCGAGGCATTGAATCGAAAAAGGGTTGAAATTTGTGCGTGTCATTTCGTATGAATCGCTCAACGAAAACAGTCCTTTTGCACCTCTCTGACCCTCGTATGCGCTTAATAAACGAGTAGGAATTTTCACACTCGGTTCAAAGTGACCCAAGTGCTTTCGCGCGCGAGGGCCACTCATGCCAATGTGTGTGTACTCTTTCGAAAATTGGTTTTCCACCTCTGAAGATTTCTCGACAGTTGCCAGGTCGAACGTGGCTAAATACCCTCGAGTATCCTTTTTTTTCTATTTTTAAAGTGGCACCCAGAGCTTTTTTTAATTATGTCAAAAAAACAAAATTAAAAACAATATGTTTCAAAACAAAATTCAAAACAATATTTTTGCCTATGTTAATGTTAATTTTGCCCCGACACCCAGGGGCGAATTTTGGTTCTAACTTCTGGGTTCTTGCTTCAAAAAAGTTAGAATCTTTGGTCGGAAAACTCTCGGTTGACAAAACGCCTGGGTTCCTAGTTTGAATGCCTTAAAATCTTTGGTTGACGAAACTGTGCAGCTTGGTTGGCCTGGGGGCTGTTAAAAATCCTGGGTTCCTAGCTTGAAAGGTGTAAAATCCTTGACAGAAATGGCTCTGAGTCGTGGTTTGGCCGAAGGGTTGTTAGAACTCCTGGGTTCCTACTTTAAGTCTTAAAATTTTTGGTCCGTCAAAATCTGGACTCTGGTTGACTCAAAAGTTGTAAAAACTATTGGGTTCTTGGTTTAAAGGAGAATTAAAATTTTTGGTGGACTAAATTAGGTCATGGCTGGCCTAAGAGTTGTTAAAACTCCTGGGTTCGCAATTTGAATAATTTTGAAGTCTTTGACTGGGTTTTACCTTGAATGACAGATCCTAGAAATGTCTGTGGGTGTCCATTGGTACCTATAGCTAACACTCACGGTGGTGAAAAAAATTAATATAATTTTTCGTTGGTTTAACTCTGGACCAGAGATCTTACGAATGTCCGTTGGTACCCATAGGAGCCCACAAGTACTCATTGGTACCCATAAGCACCCATAGCTATCCGAATTAGCTAGCACTCACTCCAATACAAAATTTTAAGACGTAAAATAATCCATTTGTAATAAAACTAAAAATAAAGAATTCTAGTCAAAAATTTTGTAACATCTTCATTAATAAATCAGAAAATCAAACAAATATAATGTTAGGAAGACATGGATTTTTTTTGCAAATAATTTGCGTCGCGCGCAGCTTTAAACGAAAGGAGCAATTATAAATTGCAAGTGTGTTGGATAATTTGTAGTAAAGGGTCGCTGTCAGTGTCTTTGTAAGACTATCAGACAGGTGCCACGTGTGAAAAGGAGGTTGGGTCGCCGAGTGTGTGAAGGTTTCTTGTATCGAGTTTTGCAGCAAACGGTTTTACTAATTACAAGGAAGCCGCAGCTTCATGTAAACCGTCAGTAAAGGCAGCTGTCAGTTCCCATACTTCCGTGGTTAATGTTTACGGATTGAAAATTTTTCTTTGATATACCATTTAGAAAAAAACAAAAAAAAAACTCTTAAAATTTTAAACAATGGTAGAAAAAAAATTTTACTTTCTCTTATTTCTATCATTTTTCTATCATCTTCCTAACGAAGATGTCCATCATAATTTTTGAACAAAGATTCGTATAAGAATCATTTTTCTATCATCTTTATAAAAATCTTTGTAGAAAAATAATTCCGAAAAATTCTTGTACACAAAAAAAAATCTTCACCTGGAAGAAATACAAATTTGACTATATTAGCGAAATTTTTAGTTATTGCAGCGAATACTTTCACTATTTTAGCGAAATACTTTCGTTATTTTAGCGAAAGTTATCGCTGTTCAAGTTAAAGATTTTTTTTTCGTGTATAAAAAGATTATAATACAAATCTTCATTGTAAAGATGATCCCAAAATTTTTTTAAAGCATTTTTGTAAAAACTTTTTGTACCATCTTTGGGACTTTAAAAAAAGGATTGAATTTACTTTTAAAAAAAGAAAACTCAGTAGAATTAAAGAACTCAGGAAGAAAAAATAAAAAAAAAACCTTTTCGCGAAACTGTAAAAATTTTTCCAGAGGGGAAAAAATATTAAAGTAAATTAAAACAATTGTTTGTGAATTTATTAATTTTCAAAATAAATTTATTCTCAGCAAGGAAAATTCTGAATCTCATATTGCAATAAAGGTCATCTTATTGTTCCAAAGACGTCAAAGCCTAACCCTCCTTCCTCCATGATTGTGAGGGAGGTTATTCTCCCTCGACCCTTGTGCAACATAATACAAACCCGTTACAACGCAGGAATGGGGATTTCGACCTTTAACGAAATGCCAAACAGTCTTCTAAATAGGCTAATATCCTGTCTATGCGTCTGTTTAAAATTCACCAAAAAATCTTTTCCTTCTTTTTCTCTTTTTCTTTAAAATTAATCAAATCGAATTAAAGATTTGAATCAAAGAATTGAATCTAAATATCGAATCATAGAATCAAATCTAAAAATCAAAGAAACGAATTGAATCGAAAAATCGACTCAAAGAATCGAATTGAATCAAAAAATCGACTCAAAGAATCGAATTGATTGGAAAAATCCAATCAAAGAATCTAATTGAATCAAAAAATCGAATCAAAGAATTGAATAGAATCGAAAAATTGAATCAAAGAATTGAATTGAATCAAAGAATCGAAATCATTGACTTGCCTTCAAGTAAACTTCTTTAGAAGAATTCAATTACTTACAAAATTATTAGAATTTTTCACAAAAAATTTAATTATGTTGAAATTAAAAAAAAAATTATTTGAAAGAAATCAATTACTTTACATACAAATTTAATTAATTTTTTGAAGAATTCAATTATATCCGTAAGCAACAAAATTATTGCCGAAAATTCAATTATTTTTGAGAAGTTTTAATAAAATACTTTGTGAAATTCAATTATTTTCCTGAATAACAAATATTCATTACAAGAAATCAATTATTTTCGAAAATAATAAAATTTTTCGCCGGAATTTAATTATTGTAATATAATTTTTAGAAAAATTGACAACATTTTAATTTTTCGACAATATTATTTTCAAAACATATCTTTCTTAATTCAATGCTTTTCAATAATCTAATATTTTTAATAAAATTTCTCGAAAACAATTCAATTATTAAACAAAATTGTTGACAATATTCTACAAGAACATTGAATTATTTTAAAAGGAAAATATAATTTTGCATATATTTTTTCAACAAAATCAATTTTTTAAAAAACTTTTCGCAGTAATATTCAATTATTTTCCAATTTCAATAAAATTGGTCGAAAGATATCAATGATTTTAAATACAATTTTAATCAAAATTCTTCAAAAGAATACAATATTATTTATTAAGATTTTAATATAATTCTTCCCAAAAATACAATTATGTCGATAAAAAACAAAATTATTCCCGAAAATTCAATTATTTCGAGCCATTTTATAATTAAATTCGTCGCAAAATTCGATTATTTTTTATCACAAAAATTCAATTTCTTTTAAAAGTTATAAATTTTTTTCTTCAACATTCAACTATTTAAAAAAAAATCCTAATATAATTATTCGTAAGAATTTGATTATTTTCATAAATAATAAAATGCTCTAACTGGGAATGAAATTACTTAAATGAAAAAGAAAATATTTAATGAAAAACCAAAAAGACCAAAAAGAAAAATTGTTAAAACAAATTTTTGTAATTAAAAAAAATTTTTTTAATTAAAAAAACATTCAATTATTCTGAAAAATTTGAATATAATTTTATAAAAAATTTAATTATATTTTTCAAAAACTTTTCACAATCAAATGATTTTTAATATCTACTATTTAAAATTTTTTAACGAATTCATTCAATTTCGTAATTTAAAAGAAAACACACAAATTGAATTTTCAATTCGTCTTAGTTTAAAGGCGAAGAATTTAAATTTGAACATCTAAAAAACATTTAAATTTGCATTTCAGTGAAAATTACAATTTTGTCAATAAGAAACATTTGTTAAATTCTACAAAATTTACAATGTTCTATCAATAATAAATGTATTATTGATAGAAAATTGTAAGTTTTATTCAAATATAACATTAAAATGTTCAAAATAGAGAAAAATAAATCTCACATGCTTCTATCGAAAGGGATTTAAAATTTAATTTGACTTTTTAAAAAAAATCGAGCTTATAACATTGGACTAATTTTTGCTCTGATTGTTTCTCGGATTTTTCTTTAATTTAATTTAAAGAATCAAAAATCATTGACTAGCCTTCAAGTAAACACTCCAATTTCTATTAATCACCGGAAATGTTCATCATTCAAAAAGAACATGAAATATTAATTTTAACATGATGGAAATTTTTGAAGGAACACACTTCGTGATGAGAAAGAAAGAATTTTTTATTTTAAAGTAACCGCCCTTGTTAGTGAACTGTCAATTGGCGATTGTGGGGCGGTTATTTGTTGACGCGATATCTCTTACGAGAGACAGTCATTAGTCGAATGAGGAGAGTTATTCCGATGAGCGTGCGTAAATAGCTTTAGGTCCCATGGTCATCAATCATAGTCACATATGATCCCAGAGATCGACGATGCGCACAAATTACATATCGGCTTACAATATTCACCCTCAACTACCACCACCCCCCTCCTAACTTTCTTTTTCTTTCTCTCTCTCTCATTCTCTTTCTTATTTTTTCCCCTCTGATGCGGTGACTCTTGAGTCGTTAAAAGAAAAGAAGAAATTCTCTGCGACGACGCCTACAAGGAAATTAACTCGCTCTAAAATCCACGCCTCACATTTGCGCTTCAAGCCACTTTACGGCACGCTCGTTCATGACACGATCTTCATTAGGCCAACAATGCTTCACACATAGAAAAAATAAATAAAAAATAAAAAGAATAATTTTCAGACAGATTTCTGTCGCACACTTTTAATCATAGTTATTAGTCTATGAAAGACATAAAAAGGAGGATTTAAATTAATACACATTGTCTTGTTTTTCTTTTTTTAGTTTCCTATAAAAAGTGTTTTTTTATTTTTTCCTAGGAAGCGTTTTTTTCCCTTCTATATAAATAGAGCAATTATTATTATCAATTGATTAAAAAATTGTTATCAGGCTTTACATTCATCTACTAAAACCTACTATTTACTAATGTTTTTAACATTATTTATTGGGTACTTTTTTTTAGATTTCAATCACTAATAATTCTAATAGCTACTAATTCTGTTTCTTTTAAGAATTTCCACTACTTGAAATTCGCTAATTCTATTTTTTTTCATTTAATTTATTAAATTACATTAATTTTTATTTAAATTTGCTACTCCAAAAAATTATAATTAAATACTTTACAACGATTAAATTACTTTCAACAAAATATTAAAATCAATTGTTTTCAATATCTAGTATTTTCATAAAATTTCGCAAAACAATTGAATCGCGAAATTCGAAAAGGGCTCAACTCTAAAAACTATAAGTGTCATTTTTCCATAACAAAAGGTGGTGAAAGTAACTTTTACGATTTTCAGAGTTGAGTCCTTTTTGAAATTCGCAATTCAATTGAAGTCGGAAAAAAATTGATTCAAAGTCATACAAAATTAAAAGAAATCTACCAAAATTAAATTATCTTTATAAATAATAAAATTTTCCCATGAATTCAATTAATTTAGAATTGCATTTTCAAAAAAATTTATAAATATCAATTATTTAAAAGAATTGTTATGAAACATTATAATTCAATTATTAGTTTCACTAATAATAACATTTTTCATAAAAATTCAATTTTTTAAAAAAGTTTTCTTTAAATTCTAAGCGAGAATTAAATGATTTTCATAAATAACAAAACTCATGAAAGAATTTTAATTATTTTTTAATTTTTAATACTATTTGAAAATAATTAATCGAAGAATTCCTATATTTTCACAATATTTTTGGAAATTTTAAGAAAAATTCTTTTTAACTATTCAATTTTTTTTTCATAAATAATAAAATTAATCGCAGAATTTCAATTATTTTAAATGCAATTTTACTGGAATTGTTAAAGAAAGGTAATTATTTTTAAAAATTTAATTTCAATTACTTGAGAAAATCAGTTACGTAAACAATTTTTTTTACAAGAATTCAATCATTTGTAAAAATAATAAAATTCTTTGTAGGAATTTAATTATTTTTAAAAATAATAAAATTTTTCGCTGGTATATTCAATTATTTTCAAGTTTTAATAAAATTGGTCGAAAGAAATACAATTTGTAAATACAAATTGTATTTAAAATACAATTTTTTTTTATATAATTCAATATTATTCTTTAAGATTATAATATAATTTTTCCAAAAAATAGAATAATATCGATAAAAAACAAAATTATTCCCGAAGGTTCAATTATTTTGAGTCATTTTAATAAAATTCGTCGCAAATTCGATTATCATTACAAGAATTCGATTATTTTTTAAAGTAATAAATTTCTTATTCGACATTCAACTATTTTAAAAAACTTCTAATAAAATTGTTCGAAAGAATTTAATTATTTTCATAAACAATAAAATGTTTTCTGGCAATTCAATTATTTAAAAAATTTTTTGCAAGAATCTTCGTAGAAATTTAATTTTTTTTCACGGAATAATACAAATTTCTGATGTATTCAACTAATTTAAATTAGAATTTGCTTGAAATTAGTCGAAAGAAATGAATTATTCAAAAAGTTTCTTAAAATTCTTCACAAGAATTAAAATTTTTTTCCTACAAATATTTAAATTCCTTGACGCGAACAATAAAATTCGTGGCAGGAATTCAATTTACTAGCAGAATAAGAAAGGAAGTAAATATTTTTTTTTAAAGAATAAGTTAGAAAAATAAAATATAGAATGGATTTTTTGTCAGTTCTTGTAAAGTGTCTAAATTGAGGTTTTATTTGTCGTCAATGTTTAAGAAGGAATGTGACGGACAGTCAAGTCAAAAGTTAGTCCAATGTCAAAATTTCGTAATTTAAAAGAAAAAGACAAATTGAATTTCAAATTCCTCTTGGTGGTTAAGGCGAAGAATTTAAATTTGAATATTTAAAAGAATTAAAAGTTGCATTTGAATGAAATTTACAATTTTCTGTCAAAGATTTGTTAAACCTTAGATTATGTTACCTATCAAATTTACAATTTTCTATCAAAAATAAATGTATTATTGATGGAAATGTGTAAGTTTTATTCAAATGTAACTTTAAAATGTTCAAAATGTAGAAAAATAAATTACCTACGCTTCTACCGAAAGGGATTTAAAATTTAATTTGACTTTCAAAAAAAGAATTGAACTTATGACATTGGACTAATTTTTGCTCCGATGTTAGTCGGATTCTTCCTTACACTGAGAAAACAATTTATTTGATTCAAACATATTTTGTTTAAATCAAACTTAAAATATCTTTGCTATAAAGTCAAACATATTTAAGTTTAACTCAAACATATTTTTTGATTCATTCATAGAAATAATATATTTAATTTAAACATAATTTATAGTTAAATTTTAATTATTTATTATCAACATTTAAGTTTGAATCAAATATAAAATTTTTAAATATATTTTTTGTTTAAATCAAAACAGAATAAATGTTTAAATTAATTATAATTATTCAATCAAAATAATACTTTTTAATCAATGCAGTAGATATTTTCTATATATTAGGATTAAGCTTACAAACTAATTTCAATTAAACAAAATCACTTAAAATTATTTTTCTATTTAAATTAAGTATAATGTTTTCTCAGTGTAATTTCTCGATGGCTATTGTTTCCAATTTTTTTTAGTTCGAAAGCTACTTTCTCAAAAAATTAATTATCGATCGGGAAGTTTAAAAATTAGCAATAATTCGTCCTATTATTAAACTTAGTGTCATATTTCCAGTGTTTTCCATCCAGCTAGAAGAAAAAGAATATTTCTTTTCGAAATAGATCGACTATGGTTAAGAATTTCGAGTCAAACTGATTGGAAGGTATCAAATCGAAAATGAAAGGGTTCAGAAGGAAACGAAGAGAGTTGGGGGATCGGAGCCGTATACAAATCCCAACTTGGATGAGGAATGGATCGACAAACGCGATGTAATGGCAAGGGGTCGAAAGAGAGAGGACACACGCTTACGGGCTTCACCCCCTTTGTGGCAGTTTAGCGTTTCATGTCGTATTCCAACTCATTGGAAATTGAGGAAAACAGACGAGGCGCAAAGGGAAACGGCTTTGAGATAAAAAGAACGAGAGACCGTCGCGACGCGCAAAATAAACCCTCGACAAGAGCTGGCCAACTATGTCAAAGGTGTCGCGCGTCTGTAAACCACCAACTCTCGCGTCAAGGGTAGTGAAGGAGACAAAGGGCGGCAGTTTGTCGTCCACGGTCCAATGACAGCACCTGTACACTTTTCTTTGACGAATTCCCTTTTTGCTCCGACATCTTCTCATTTTTCCCACCACCACCCCACTCCCATCCTTGTCCCAAGAATCATTCTTTTTCAAACACACCTGATGATAAGTACTTTTGCATCTTTGGACGAAAGAAGAATTTTTATTGTCGACTGGAAATTATCTTTGTTCGAAAAAGAATTTCTAGTTGTAAACAATTATGTTTGTTGACAAAAGAATTTTTTGTTGCAAACAATTATCTTTGCATCAAAAAGGATTTTTTGTTGCAAACAATTATCTTTGTACCAAAAAGGATTTCTAGTTGCAAACAATTATCTTTGTACCAAAAAGAATTTTTTGTTGCAAACAATTATCTTTGTACCAAAAAGGATTTTTTGTTGCAAACAATTATCTTTGTACCAAAAAGGATTTCTAGTTGTAAACAATTATCTTTGTACCAAAAAGGATTTCTAGTTGTAAACAATTATGTTTGTTGACAAAAGAATTTTTTGTTGCAAACAATTATCTTTGTACCAAAAAGGATTTCTAGGTGTGAAGAATTATCTTTGTACGAAAAAGGATTTTTTGTTGCAAACAATTATCTTTGTTCGAAAAAGAATTTCTGGTTGTAAACAATTATGTTTGTTGACAAAAGAATTTTTTGCTACAAACAATTATCTTTGTTCGAAAAAGAATTTTGTGTTGTAAACATTTACCTTTGTTCGAAAAAGAAGTTTTTTTTGCAAACAATAATTTTTGTTTGAAAAAGAATTTCTAGTTGTCAACATTTATCTTTGTACAAAAATAAGAATTTTTTGTTGCAGACAATTATCTTTGTACGAAAAAGGATTTTTTGTTGCAAACAATTATTTTTGTTTGAAAGAGAAATTTTTTGCTACAAGCAATTATATTTGTTCGAAAAACAATTTCTAGGTGTAAATAATTTATTATCATTGTTTGAAAAAGAATTTCTAGTTGTAAACAATTATGTTTGTTGACAAAAGAACTTCTAGTTGCAAACAATTATCTTTGTTAGAAAAAGAATTTTTTTTGTAAACATTTATCTTTGTTCGAAAAAGAATTTTTTGTTGCAGACAATTATCTTTGTACCAAAAAGAATTTCTAGTTGTAAACAATTATGTTTGTTGACAAAAGAACTTCTAGTTGCAAACAATTATGTTTGTTTCACAAAGTATTTTCATTTGCAAACAATTGTTTGTAACTAAAAATCCTTTGTTCAAGAAAACATTTTTTATGAGCAAACAAAAATTTAGCTATCATTATTCAAAAAAAGGAATTTTTATCTA
Organism: Leptopilina myrica (nomen nudum); assembly: GCA_032872475.1. Lineage (NCBI taxonomy): Eukaryota > Metazoa > Arthropoda > Insecta > Hymenoptera > Figitidae > Leptopilina > Leptopilina myrica (nomen nudum). Next base: position 36,831,136 of record CM065461.1, read on the forward strand.
CAAAAAAAACATTATCTTTTTTTCAAAAAAAAAAGAAAATTATCTATTTGTCCATAAACAAACATGTGTTTGTATTTACAAAAAAAAAAAAAAATACAGAAGTATTTTCATTTTCACTCGACTTATTTTGCAGTAATAAATTACTTTTCGAGTCCCGAAGCAATGATTCAAATCCCTCGGGACCCAATTACACCGACACTCGATCCTAGAATTACCACCCAGTTAATTCAGGGGAAAATCGTGTATAAATCTCGGCCGCTTGATCGTACGCTTTCAATTCCGTTTGTCAGTGAGAGAGGAATACGGAAAAATTTGTAAAGGGGAAGAGAGACAAATGATAAGCTGGATTACTCGTCAGAGATTGTCACTTTAAAATTTAAAAACGTAGAAAAAAAACATAAAGCAAATTTTTGCTTACTGTCATTTTTTTTTCTTTTTTTATACGGATTATGAATTAAAAATCTGGTTTTTTGAAAATATGATATCAAATTCTTGATCAGCGATTAAAAAAAAACCCCCCGTGAGACAATTTTCCAGTGAAATCGAGAAGTTTGATAAAAAAAAATTGTCCGCCATGTTGGATCCGACATTTTGATTTTTTCGATTCTGACATCAAATCTGTAATTGTTGTCAAACAAAAATCTATTTTTTTATATACACTCAATTTTTGTTATGAGTTAAATGATAACCATTTGACGTAAATTTCATTTGACAAAAAGTTCTTTTAACATAAATTTTTTTTGTCAAAAAATTCATTCAACGTAAATTTTAATTGTTATAACATTTATTTTATATAAAATTTATTTAACAACAATTCCTTTTAGCATAAAAGTCATTTAACGCCTTTCTTATTTGACACACAATCTATTTGACATAAATATAATTTTACATAAAATTCATCAGACATAAATTTCATTTCACGTAAATATCATTTAACTTAATTCTTATTTAACATCAATTTTACTAGATATAAATTTCATTTGGCATAAATGTTAATTAATGTAATTCGCAATTTAAATAAATTAAATTTGACATAAAGTTAATTTCACATAAAAGACATTTAACAAATTTTTTTTTTAATAAATGTCATTTGACGTAAATTTCACTAGATATAAATTTCATTTGGCACAAATATGATTTATTATATTTCTCATCTGACATAAATTTCACTTGACATAAAGTTCATTTAATATATAAGCTATTTACATAATTTTGATTTGACATAAATTTCATTTGACATAAAAGTCATTCGCCAATTTTGAAATTCGCGCCTTTATTTTCCTATATTAAATGATCTTTATATAAAATGTAATCTATGTCAACTGAATTTCATGTCAAATGAGAATTATGTTAAATTGAAATTTGTGCCAAATGAAATTTATATCAAGTGAATTTTATGTTAAATAAGAATTATGTTAAATGTTAAATACCAAATGAAATTTATGTCTTGTGAATTTTATGTAAAATGGAAAATTTTTTATGTAAAATGAATTGTGTATTAAAATGAGAATTGCGTTAAATGACTTTTTTGTCAAGTGAAATTGTTGTCAAATGAATTTTATGTGAAATAAATTTGATAAGAATTAAAATTTACGTTAAAAGAATTTTTTTAAGAAAAAAAAAATTATGCTAAATAATTTTTATGTCAAAATAAATTTCTGTTCCATGATTTTTATGTCAAATGACATTGTTGTCAAATGAATTTTATGTGAAATAAATTTTATAACAATTAAAATTTACGTCAAAAATGAATTTATTGTCAAAAAAAAATTTATGTTAAATGATTTTTATGTCAAAATAAATTTATGTTACATAATTTTTATGTCAAATGACATTGTTATCAAATGAATTTTATGTCAAATAAATTTTATGACAATTAAGATTTACGTTAAATGAATTTTTTGTCAAAAAATATGTAAAAAAATTTTTAATTTACGTTAATTGAATTTTTTGACAAAAAATATGTAAAAAAATTTTTAATTTACATTAAATGAATTTTTTGTCAAAAAATATATTTAAAAAATTTTTAATTTACGTTAATTGAATTTTTTGACAAAAAATATGTAAAAACATTTAAAATTTACGTTAATTGAATGTTTTTGACAAAAAATATGTAAAAACATTTAAAATTTACGTTAATTGAATGTTTTTGACAAAAAATATGGGAAAAAATTGAAAATTAAAATCCACTAAAATTATTTTAATGAATATTTTTTCACCCCCTCTTAATGTATCTCTGTTTAAGATACATATATACATATTCAGAAGAGGCGTGTGTTATTTTGAGAAATATGTTCTATTTAGGAGATTCCCTTGGGCTTTTGTTACAGTCATATATACGTTTATAGTTGCCTTCCTAAGTAATGTCGACTATTTCATCTAAATTCCAACGAGAAATTTCTGGATTGCGCTCGATCACAAGGAGTTTAAAGTGTAAGGTCTCTCTATTCGCGCTTTCTCTATGTTACTACACAGAATATCAGAAACAAGCACGGTATTTCTTACTCTATATGCTCTTTGTTTATTATCCCCCCAAAAAGCGTTCCACGTGACATTATTATGAAATACGATTGTACCATACGCGAAACATTCAGGATAAAGGTATTCTAAACATGTGATTATGGAAAGAGAATTTTAACAAGGTTATTAATTATTAATATTAATGATTAATATTTATTTAATTAAACTAAAATAAATTAAATTAATTAATTAATTCAATTAAAATAAAATAAATTAAAATAAATTAACTAATTAAATTCAAATAAATATTAATTATCAATATTTAGAAGTAAACAATTGTGAGCAAGAGATTTGGGAGAAGCTAAAGTCCCCACAGTGAGTTATAGTCTGTATCGCCCCCTCCCAACGCGCAGGCGCGCGGTAGAAAATATTTTTCAGTTTTTGTTCTCGCCTTCGCTTATTATTTATTTTTCGCAACGAAAATAATAATTTTCCTACGGTTAAAAAATGTAAACGCAAAGTATAAGGGGAAAAAAAATAAAAACCTGTTAAAAATTTGAATTTGGCATAATTTTTGCCCACAAGAAAAGCGATAGGAGAAATAAAAAAAAAGAAGGGATGTGGGCGTGGGGGGAAGTAGTGAAAATTTATAGTCTCAGTTGGCCGAAGGCTAATAAGAGTTAGTTTCTTTTGGGGAGTTTATTTTTCCAAGCTTTCACCCCCGTTTACTTGTGCCTTAGGCTTGTAACCTCAGCACGCGTATGAATTCGTTGGCGCATAACAGTGAGCTTCCGTAATATAATTGTTAATGCGCTGATGGGCCTCGGGCGTCGTTTATTCATTGTGTGAGCTCTCTCCGTACACAATGTACGGTTGGTAGCGCACTTCTGTGTGGCACATACAAACCCCCTTACGTAAAAATAGACGCACACCGCGTATTATCTACGCCTCGTTCGTTACTTCTCGCGTTATGGATAATCACTGATCACTGATGAAAATAAATGTAACAATACTCACGCGCTGTCGCACTTTTATACACCTTAGTTCTCGTTTAACTTTTCCATTGCAAAAAAAAAAAAGAAAAAAAACATTTTTTTTTGCGTTGGCAACTACATTTAAAACAATTTCAAGAAAATCTTCTTTGAATGACACTGACCGTAAAGTGGAAAATTAACATAAAAATCAATTATGTTAAATGTAGTTGTCAACAAAAAAAAAATTTTTTTTTGCGTTTGCAACTATATTTAACAGTTTCAAGAAAATCTTTTTTGAATGACACCGACGTAGAGTGGAAAATTAGCACAAAAATCAATTGTTAAATTACACCGACGTAATTAAGAAGATATAAATATTTTAATGGAGAATTTTTGAAAAATTTTAATTTCAATACTGTTAAAATTATTATCGAATTCAAACATTTTTCACGCAATTTTTCGATAATAATTCAATTAACTTGATAAATATTAAAATTCTTTCCAGAAATTTAATTATTTTCAAAAATTTCTATAAAATTCAATTATTTTCATAAATAACAATATTCATCAGAAGAATCGAATTATTTTTTAAATTAATAAATTTCTCCAAGAAAAATTAAATTACTGAAAAAAAATCTAAAAACAATTGTCAATATTTCAATTAACTTTATAAATGAATAGCAAAATTCTTGAACGAAATTAAGTTATTTTTTTTAGGAATTTTATTAAAATTCATTGCAAAATTCAATTATTTTTCAAAAATTTTAAAAAATTCATAGCATAATTTCAAATGCTTAAGAAAAAATTTCTTATTTCAATGATTTTCAATACTCTATTATTTTTAATAAAACTTCTTTAAAAAATTCAATTGTTGATCAAAAAATTTCGACAATATTCTACAGGAACATTAATTTATTTTTTCAAAAAAATTTCAAAATTACAGAAATTCAATTATTTGAAATAGAATTTGAATATAATTTTTTGTTATTGAAAAAAAACAATTGTTTCAAACTATTTTAATTATTTTTAATGCAATTTCAAACTAATTCCTCGAAAAATGTAATTATTCTTAAAAATATTAAATGAAATTATTTGTAAGAATTGAATTTTATGGAACATTCATTTTTTCAATTAATTATCTTTTTGTATTTAAATGATTGATTTCTCTTCGAATTTTTCAGTAAAAATTGACTTTAAAATTAATTTCGGATAAAGATTTAGATAATAATTGAATTTCAAAGAAGTTACTAATAATTGCAAAATTTTACCTTATCAGAAATTCGATTCATGACATAATTTTAATTATTTTTTTATTCAGTTTTAATTAAATGATTTAAAAATTGTAATTAATCTTCAAAATTTTATTTAATTTTGTCAAAAGAATTCAATTATTCAAAAATTTGTTGACAAAATTCTTTACGAAAATTCAATATTTTTAAATATTCAGTTATTCCAAAGTAAACTTTTTAATTTATTTTTTTCAATAATAAAATTTTACAGGGATTTAATTTTTTAAATCATTTTTTAAAATAAATTTCTACGCAATAATTCAATTACTTTTAATAAATATTGATTTAATTCTTTATGAGAATTAAAATATTTTCAATACAATGTTAATTAAATTCATAGAAAAAATTTAATTATTTTCGCAAATTGTATTCAAATTATTAGCATGAATTTAATTATTTTTAAATAAATTTTCGAAGAAATATAATTATTTAATTTTTTAAATGAATTTTAATAAAATTTTTCTAAAAAATGTGATTACTTAAAAAAATGTTGTCAAAATTGTTTATATGATAAATAAAATTCTTCTAAAAAATTTAATTCTTTTTAAAAAATCTAAATAAATGTCAATATTTCAATTATCTTTATAAAGGAATAGCAAAATTCTTGGACAAATTCAATTATTTTTGAAGAAATTTTATTAAAATTAATTGCAAAATTCAATTATTTTTCAAAATTTTAATGAAATTCATGGCATTAGTTCAAATAGTCCAAAAAAATTATCTTAATTAAATGATTTTCATACTCCATTGTTTTCATAAAATTTCTCTAAACAATTGAATTATTACACAAAAAATATTGTCAACATTCTACAAAAGCATTAATTTATATTCGAAAAAATAAAAATTTTACAGAAATTCAATAATTTAATATAGAATTAGCATATAATTTTCTTTTAAATCAATTGTTTCGAACTTTTTTCATAAAATTTTTTTGGAAGAATTTAATTATTTTTACGAATAATAAAACTCACTGCAGAATATTAATTTTTTTTAATACAATTTTCATCGAATTCCTCGAAAAATGCAATTATTCCTAAAAATAAGAATTAAACTTTGTGAAACATTGAATTATTCAATAAATTATCTGTTTGTATTTAAATAATTGATTTCTCGTCGAATTTTTCAGTAAAAGTTTATTTTAAAATTAATTTCGGATAAAGATTTATATAATAATTGAATTTCGTAGAAGTTAGTGAATAAGTAAAAATATTAATAATATTTATTAATTTCTTAAGTTAGGTTACTAATAATTGACAAATTTTACATTATCGGACATTCCATCTATGAGATAATTTCCAATATTTTTCTATTCAATTTTAATCGAATTCCTAGAAGAATGTAAAAAATTATTTTTTTTGCGTTGGCAACTACATTCAACAATTTTAAGATATTCTTCTTTGAATGACACCAACGTAAAGTGGAAAATTAAAAAGAAAAAAAAATTGGTAAAGAAATTATGAGAGAGAGAGAGAGAGAAGGGAAATTTTCTAAAGTCTTGATCCCCTTTTAGTCTTTAGTGTAATTAATAGACGTGGCACAAGGCACAAGAGGAAAAAGTGAATTTTTTTTTTTACTGAAAGGTAGAAGAAGAAGAAAAAAAATGTTTGTGTTTTAAGCAAAGGATCTGACTCGCTAGCTTAGGTTGAAACAAGGAAGGAGTAATATAACAACGGGTGGATGGTGAATTTACGAAGGCCAGTGTGGTGGTTGTATGGCTAAAGAGTGAAGGGATAAGGGGAGAGGGGAGGGGTGGAGGTGAATCAAGTGAGTAGTCTAGGCAGGACTTAATTAAACAGTGAGCAAAGCCAGCTTAGTTCACAAAGTGACCACGGCAACTACCTACCCCTCGCGAACGTGTATAGTTCTCCCACATAGGTGTGAACATAGTCTTGTTATTGGGAACTCTGGTCACGATTTACAAGTCCTATCTCCGATAGCCAAATTATCTCTTGCTTTATCTACACTTCTGCGCAAATTCCATCATCGAACATTTATAAATTCTAAATTGCAAAATTAATTTTTTACGTTTATTTTTCAATTTTTTTTTCCATTGCAAAAAAAAAGGCTCTTATTTTTAACAGATTCTTATATGAATACACTGAGAGAAGAATATGAAAATAAAATCAACATTTGTTATACAATGAACTATAGTTAAAGAATATTGCGATAACGAATCTTTTGTTTTGACATTTTTTGATATTTTTTGAACGAAGTAATTCACATAACTTGTCACTAGTTTGTTATTTTTTGATATTTTTTGTTCAAAGTAATTCACAATAACGTGTCACTGAATCATTAAAAAACAAGATCCCTGACTTTCCAGGCAATATTTTTGACTTTTGACTAATTTCTTTAAAAAAAAAAAAATTATTTACATTTTTTTATACAGAATTTTATTAAAATTCCTTAAAATAACTAAAAAAAATGCAAGAAAATTTATTAATTATGAAAATAAATCAATTATCGTAAACAATTTTGCCAAAATTTTTCAAAGTAATCAAACTTTTCAGAAAAATTATTATTAAAATTCTTTAAAATAATTAATAATTTTAATTTATGCAAAAATCCATTGAAAAATGATTTAAGTTATGCCAATAATTTGAATAAAATTTTCGAAAATAATTTAATTTTTTCTAGGTATTTAATTAACATTGTATTAAAAATATTTCAATTCTCATAAAGAATTAAAACAATATTTATTTAAAAAATTGAATTATCATGTAGAAATTTATTTTTAAAAAAATGGTAAAAAATTGAATTCCTGTGAAATTGTATTATTGATAAAAATAATTAAATATTTTTTTTGTAATAATTGAATAATTGATTGATTATTTGATTATCATCAAATTTTTTTGAAAATTGAATTCTTTCGACGAAATTAAATAAAATTTTTAAGATTTATTACATTTTTCTAGGAATTCGATAAAAATTGATCAAAAAAATAATTGAAATTACTCTAGGAATTGCATTTTTTATAAGGTAAAATTTTACAATTATTAGTAACTTCAAAATATAATTATTATATAAATCTTTATCTGAAATTAATTTTAAAATAAATTTTAACTGTAAAATTCGACGAAAAATAAATTATTTAAATACAAAAAGATAATTAATTGAATAGTTGAATGTTCCTTAAAATTCAATTCTTACACATAATTTTATCAACAAGTTTCTAAATAATTGAATTAGTTTTACGAATTTTCATAACGTTTTTAAGAATAATTACATTTTTCGAGGATTTCAATTGAAATTGTATTAAAAATAATTAAAATTCGGCGATGAGTTTTATTAATCGTAAAAATAATTCAATTCTTGCGAAAAATATTATAAAAAAGTTTGAAACAATTAAAAAAAAAATTGTATGCGAAATCTATTTTAAATAATTGAATTTCTGTAATATTTTTATTTCTTTACAAAAAAAAAATTAATGTTTTGAAGCACTATGACGTCACAATGTGTGAAAAGAATGAGTTTTAAAATTGTGACGTCATAATGGTTGAAATGCCCTTAATAATTGAATTGTTTAGAGATATTTTATTAAAATTATAGAGCATTGAAAATCATTGAATTAAGAAAAAAAAATTTTTAAGTACTTGAAATTATGCCATGAATTTTACCAAAATTTAAAAAAATAATTGAATTTTGTAATAATTTTTAATAAAATTCCTTAAAAATTAATTGAATTTTGTACTAGAATTTTGCTATTCATTTATAAAGACTATTGAAATGTTGACAATTTTTTTAGATTTTTTAAAAATAATTTAATTTTCAAGAAGAATTTTATTAATTTTAAAAGTAATTGAATTCTTCTTCTTCAATTCTTCACTTAATAAATAACAATAAATATTGTTATTTATGAAAATAATTGAATTTTTTGAAATTTTTTTGAAATTGATTTAATTTCTGGGAAGAATTTTAATATTTATCAAGTTAATTGAATTATTATCAAAGAATTGCGTGAAAAATGGTTAAACTCGAAACTAATTTCAACAGAATTGAAGTTAAAATTTAAAGAAAAATTCTCCATTAAAAGATTTATAAATATCTTCATGTCAGTTCTTCAATAGAATTAAATTATTAAAAATAAAGTATTTTTAGAAATAGAAAACAATTAAATTTTTTTTAACCTAATATTCATTTAAGACACATTCTATCTTGGGCAATTGCTAAAAAAAATACTTTCCCTTTTCATTGATTATGAAAATCAGTAAATACACGCGTCTGCAACTGACATTGAACAATATTGATGTCATAAAAGTGGAATAAACGTGAATATATGGAAAAAAGCATATTCTTAGAATGCCTTGAAGAAATAAATAGTTATACATTATATCAGTGTTGGAGAGTATGTTTATATATATACATATATAATAGACGAGTTGAAGCAATTTTACACGGTAAAGTATCGTCTTCTTGGTATTTAAAAGTGATTTCAGTGCGTGTAACAACGAAACCTAAAATTACGAGAAATTGCGCTTCGAAAGGCGTGAATAAATAAACTCAGTGTGTAAACCAGTAACCCATTATTACATGCAATGTCACCCTATTTAAATGCCGATCCCGACACCACAAAACGTTTCACTACTTGTGTCTCCAATTACACTAGAACTTTATTTTCTCCTGTCCTCTTTTATACTCTACTTACTATTATTTAGAACGAATATAATTGCTAGGCAACATTTATTACAATGGAATTATTTTACATTCATGCAAAGCGAAACCTTGAAAATTTATCAGATCATGTCTTTTTCTACACAAAATAGGTAGAAATTGCCATTTTAGTAAAAATTGCTATTAGGATTAGTATTATTGTTTTTTAATATTATTGTTATTTCTATTATTATTTTTATTGTTATTATTATTCTTATTATTTCTACTATTATTTTTATAATTAGATTTATTATTATTATTTTTTTTTTTTAGTTGGAAGTGGAAAATTGCTTTTTTAGTAACAATTACTATTTGAATTATTGTTTTTTAATATTATTATTATTTCTATTATTATCTTTATAATTAGTTTTATTATTATTTTTTTTTTAGTCAAAAGTGGAAAATCTGTAAATTCAGATACCTGGGCAATGAATCACAAGTTATGTGGGAATTCTGTCGATTTTGGGAACTAATTATTTGTTATTTTTCCTATTATTATCTCAGAAATATTAAATATGGGGTGTAAATTATTTCGCTTGTTTATATGATAACAAAAAACAGAATTAAATAGGAGAAAAAAAAATGTTTGTGAAAAATTATGAATATTAAATAAAGGCTTTCTATTTTGTCTTTGAACGGTTTTAATAACGAAGTTGGAAATCAAATGTCTGGGAGTTTACATCATCTCATCCCTTTGCAGATTCAGTGCCATCTGAATGTTTCTATTATGCATGCCACCCTTATATTGGCAGTAGGCCGGCTTACCCTTTCTCCCCGAATTTTGTCCTTGGCATTACGATCCCGAGCATATTTCTAATTATTAACCAAGTTTGGAATGAATATTTCCCTCAACAAGTCCGATTCAAGAGTGAAAGATGTTATTAAATATTAAACTCCTCCTCAAATGTTGAAAGTCAATTTTAAGTTCACATCAACTCTAATGTGCCAAGAAAAACAGTCTTTGCCAAATTTTCACTAATCTCCGCAAATATATTCCAAATTTTACTTTTGTGTTTAAAGGGTTCCGCAAATTCTAATGACATATTATTTTAATTTTACAGTTTTCTTGAAAGTATCAAATATTTTCTAAATTTTACTTTCATAAAGAAGGGGTTCCTTAAATTCTAATGAAAAATCATTTTAATTTCACAGTTTTCTTGAAAGTATCAAATTAATACTAAAGTGGATGAAATTGATGACAAAAACCTCGAACAATGTTTTATTTGATCCACATTTTTGGTATCAGTTCGTTGCCATTTGATACTTTTAGATTAACAGTGTTAGATTTTTGATAACCTAGAGTTTTATTAGAAATGATAGTAGAATTTTGGATTGGATTTTGCTTATTTTGATTGGTGTGGGGAATATTTTTCGTATCTATTTAGAAACCATCATGAGCATTAATATAATCATTGTCACCGTTGTCATTACAACGGCAATTGCTTTGTGAATATGGCCGGGCACGAGGTGACATACGTACTAACTATTCGCCATTAGCAATTTGGCATCGAGAATGGTTTGCATCGTCATTAATGGTGGTCGTAGACGTTAACGATTATGTTTTTGGTTGTAATCATTGAATCGATTGTCAGTGATCGTTGTTTTAATAAAGCTCTCGATGATGGCACGACACACCATAATCACTTGATCCCAAACGGATTTTTGAAAATTCCCTAAAAATATCATCTAAAAATTAATAGAGGTAATAAATTCGTTTGGCTTTTGTTTTATGGCACAAACTTGACAAGTTGGTTGATACCAAAAATGTAAGTTAAAATGTAGTTTGGAAAAATTCCTTTCGAAGAAAGAAAGACTGTGCAGTGGAATTTTCAACAGAAGGTGCTAAAATATTTCTCTCAGCCAAAGTAATTATGGCATTTGGATGATTCGCGCAAGGTATCTGTGAAGGGAGGAAGGCGAAAATTACACAGATCGTCAAGGGGCAGGAATGTAGAACGTAAGACAGCTAGCTAAGACGTTCGCGGTTTCGCTTAAGTCTGCTGAAGGGGGTCCTTTCGTAATTACACCAACCACAACCGCCAAACACCACTACCGGTACGAAAGGGGTCCAAAAGTACCTCTACTATATTCTATCCCCTCTTCAAGAAACCATCCACTCAGGAATAACCCACACCTTTAGGATCGGGACATTCCATTCATGACCAATTTACAACTTCCCATCAGTCAATGAATTCACAATCAATCTTTCAATAATTATTTTCCCAAAACATTTAGGTTCATCCCAACTGCTACTAAAAATAAACACCTTTTCTTCCAGTTTTGTGATTGCAGTTAAAAAACAAACAATAGCAAAGTACATGATCTTATTTTGGAAAGTGGGATTTGTTAGGTTCAGTCAGTAAGAACGATAATGGTGGCTATTAACGAACAGAACGGATGGGAAGGCACCTGAGCCCAAAATATCACCGCAATTAATGCAATTACAGTTTACAAGTCCCTTCGCTCTAACGTAAGACCACCGGTATTAGTAATTCAATAGTTAGTATATGTAGAGGAGGGAATCTTATATATATCTATAATACATACATTTCGGCAGAAGGGAATCTCTCCCTTCATATTGACTCAAAGGAAGCACGTGGGAAAAGCAGGAAATCCATAATATCAAGTCCATATCGCGAGAGTTTGATATTTAATTACATTATCAGGAACAATATGAACTCGAAGAGTTGATTTTCACATTACATTTGAGGAGAAGATAAATTTTGAATTTTTGTTGAAAAAAAAGGAAAGAGATTGGAAACTGCGTGTTCGAAACGAGGGGATCTGTAGATGAACATTAAAATTTAAAACTAGTTTCAGTTTACAAACAAACATTGGTTCGGATCTGTTTTTAGGTGGGTTCAAAAGAGAATGATGATAAAGATGATTTTCAGCATTTTCCCTTGTCGAGAATCTTGTATTCTTACGCCAAAATAAAGAGCGTGATATAACGAAAAGCTATGGGCTGCCATCTTACATATACTTTTTTAAATAAAATTAGCAAATTAAAAAAAAATTAATTAAAAAATTAGAATTGAACACAAACACAAAATTTTTTATAAATTTAAAATGAAATGTATTTTATTAATAATACATTTATTACTATTACAACTACAATAATCATATATACTCTGAGACAGGGAATTCAAAAAAATGTTAGCCAAATATTGGACAAAAATTAAAATTTAGAATTCACAAGAAAATTATAGATTTTTGTGACTCTTTTGTTTTCATCATAAACTATGAAATCACCATGAATTCTAATACAAAGCCATCAATTTTTTCCATTTCTGACAATATTTTTATGTTGAATATCCTTAATTAAAAAAATAATTTTCATTTTAAGTAACTAATTCTTGAACTAGAATCATAAAATTATTTAATGAAAAGTTTACCTAAATATTTCGCAATTAATTCAATGTTAAAAGAAGCTTTTCTAATATTCATAAACAAATCAACTTTACAAGATTTTGATTTAATATTTTATAAAATTTCAATATTTAATGAATTTAATATTAGAAATTATAAAAAAACTTAGATTATTGCAAAATGTTAATATTTCAAATTCTTCTTGAATTTTATAAAATTTGTCAACATACGTATATAAAATTAATTATTAAAAATAATGAATCTAGAGAAAAATGTTATTTAAAAACGTTTTAAAAAATTTAATTTTGAAGAAGTTACAAATGATTGAATAAATTGAATTATATTTAGGAACTGGAATAAAGATATTAAATCTTTTAATCAAGAATTTTTCTTTAAATTTTAACTTTAATTCTGTTGAAATTGGTTTCGAGTTTCAAAAATTTTGCACGCACTTCTTTGATAATAATTCAATTAACTTGATAAATATTTAAATTTTTCCCAGAATTTCAATTATTTTCAAAAATTTTCATAAAATTCGATTGTTTCCAAACATAACAATAATCATCAGAAGAATCGCATTATTTTTAAAATTAATAAAATTCTCCTCAAAAATTCAATTATTTACAAATATTTTCATAAAATTAAATTATTTTCATAAATAACAATATTCATCAGAAGAATCGCATTATTTTTTAAAATTAATAAAATTATTCTGAAAATTAAATTATTTTTTAAAAATCTAAAAACATTGTCAAAATTCTTGGACAAAATTCAATTATTTTCAAAAATTTTAATAAAATTCATATGTCATTATATCAAATACTTGAAACAAAAATTTTCTAAATTCAATGATATTCAGAACTCTATTATTTTAATAAAATTTCTCAAAAGAATTCTATTATTAATCAAAAAATTTTGACAATATTCTACAAGAACATTAATTTATTTACCAAAAAAATAAAAATTTCACAGAAATTCAATTATTTAAAATAGAATTTGCATAGAATTTTTTTTGTTAAAAAAATGTAATTGTTTTAAACTTTTTTATGAAATTCTTCGTAAGAATTGAATTATTTTTACGACTAAGAAAACTAATTGCAGAATTTAAATTATTTTTATTACAGTTTTTAATGGAATTCTTGGAAAAATGTAATTATTCTTTAAAATTTGATTAAAATTCGTCAACAGAATTCAATTATTTAAAAATTTGTTGATAAAATTCTGTACAAGAATTAAATCTTACAAATCGTTTAATTATTTAATAAATTATGAACTTATTTAAAACAAATTTCATTTAAATTCGTCAAACGAATGCAAATACTTTAATAACTATTTTGTTTGTAAAATTCTTTATTCAAGAATTCAATTTTAAGAAACATTCAATTTTTTAGTAAATTATTTATTGTTGTACATTGAAATAATTCAATAATTTATTTCGAAAAAGTATTAAAATATTTGAAAATTTGAAATTTCTATACTTTTAACTGGCAATTTTGAAGAATTATTTTTTTTTAAGATTAATTTATTTTTTTTTTAATAATTTGAAGTTACATGAAAATTTTTTTCTAATTCTCCAAACTTTTCCTATATTTTCATAAGCGAATATAGGAACTCGTTTTATAAACTTTTAAGAGAATTTTTTTAAACTTTTAGTATTTTTGTACCTTATTTCATGGGAATTTTTGAGTAAATTTTTTTCCTTTATTTCCTAAACATTAAAAAATTTCCTATTAATTATAATTTTCAAACAATAGACAATTTTGAAATATTTTAAATAAATTTAATGGATCGTGTTAAATAAATAAAAATTTAAACAACAACGTATTTATTTAAATAAATTTAGATTTGCATAATTTAAGGGAAACAAATTTGCATAAAAAAAAGATGGAAAACAAAGTTTATTTTTTAGTGACAATTTTTTAAAATTTAGTTTAAGTTTGGAGGACTAACAAAATTGTAGCCACATGTGCTAAGGTCCCCCTAAGGTTTCGACTACAATACTGTTTAACAGCAAACACTAATAATAAAATAATTCAAGAAAATTAGTAACCCAATTTTTTGAGTGAACCATTAAATATCTTATATTGTATTCAGTGATCGAAGGACTCGTGACGAATTCATGACGATGAGATGAAAAAGCAATTTCCAATGTATCGCCCTCGATATAGAAGAGGATCAGCTTCGTATGCGTTGTGCACGTTCAACACGGCCCTCTGGCGTATTCAAAGCGCGCAACGTCGCTTCATCTCGAGGAATGCGGCAATCGATTATCACGGTCCTGCATATCGATACTACCGAACGTATATACACATATATTTGTTCACATATATACAGAGCGAGAGAGGAAAATCAACGACATCTTGCACCCTCACTCGTTCACTATACGCAAGTTCTTTCTCCCATACGATATATATACACAAACACCGACACACACCCATACATTATCACATAGAACCCAGACCGCGCACTAATGACATCGCTTCGTATAATACTCGTGCCTCGAATATCACCGGTGCGATATTGCCACCAAGAGAGATTAATGTTTCATCGTGCCATCTAGATTATTCCATTGTGACTGCGGTCAAGTTTCCAATTTCCCAGAAATGTAATACGGACAATTTTTCAAATTTGCTTTTGTTTTATGTGTGTAACGATTTTTTTCCCTCTTCTCTTTCAATAAATGGGAAAAGAAAGAGAGAGTTAAATCAAATTCTAAACTTTTTTTTAAGTGTCAGATCGGTACCCTTAGCGACCTGTTAATTTAATACATATCTGCGTTAGTTAATTTCCCTACTTTTCCGGATTTAAGAATTGTCACCTCTGTACATTAAGGAAAATGAGAAAAACTTATAAAAATTTGACAGTTTGTTCTTTATAGATTATTTTAGAAACATGATTTTTTTCATAAAAAAATAAAATAAATTTGAAATTTAACATCGGCTCTTATGGGCGCTTAGATAAATCTTAGAAAAAAAGTATGAAGAAAATGAGAGAAAAATCTGTGATTTTGTGTACGGATAGACAATGTTAAAAAGTTAAAACTAGAAAAGTTTAGAGAAAGTTTACCACAGATTTAATGAATAAATAATTATTTTAATTTTAGTTTTCAAAGGAATAATAAAAACACATGAAAATGTGGCAACATCGCAACAACACATAACCTCAAAAAAATACAAATTTCATCTGTACACTTGAAATTAACAATATTCCTTATTAATAAGTTAATAATTTTTATGTTTCTTTTGTATCGCAATTATATTTTACATTTTATCATAATTTTCGTGTTTTCAACACTAAAAAATTTGAGGTTAACGTCTGACAATATACTAATATACCAGTCGTACCAACTATAAGTCGAGTATGTATTGTCATGATTTTTAACACAATTTCAGAAAATTAATTAAATATATTTTATAATATATAAGTAATAAACAAATTTAAGCGTTAATTTTCACATCTTTTTCGAATGTTTTTTTCATTTAATAAAATAAATGTATAGGTTTTTTGATTAAAATTATGAAATTGAAATTTTTTTTTCATGTTTCAAACATGCAAGATTTTACATTGGAGTAATGGGAGCAATCCCCTTGCCCCTCGCGACTTCTTGTGCAATCCTTAAGTTTTAAATTGTTTTTATAAATAATAACATTTTTCTCCGAAATTCAATTATTTTCAAAAATTTTAATAAAGTTCTTGTCAGAATTCCAATTATTTTTAATTTGTCTCTTGACAATAAATAATAATAATATTAATAATAATAATAATAATAATAATAATAATAATAGTTATGTTTAATAATAAAAAACAAAATAATTAAATTTTGATAAAATTCTTAAAGAACATTAAATTTTAAGAAACATTCCTTATTATTTAATAAATTCTTTATTTTTATAGTTATAGTTGATTATATTATAGTTGATTTCTTGTAGAATTTTCTAATAAATGTTAATTTTAAAAGTAAATTTCATTTTGGATTTATTTAACTCTAAAACTCATTTTATTAAATAATTGAACTTTATTGACAAATTGTCAAATAATAATTGAATGCTTTTTAAGAATTTTAATAAAATTTTTAAATTAATTGCATTTTTTAAAAGAAATTTGATGAAAATTTTGTATATTAAAAATAATTGAAATTTTAACAAGAATTTTGATAAATTATTGAAAATAATTTGAAATTCGAAGAACAATATTATTATTCACAAAAGTAATTGAAAATTGAAGAGCATTTTTTTTTTAATTTTTCAACATAATTGAATTTTTGCAATAATTTCTATTTCTTTTGAAAATAATTGAATTCTTGAAACGAATTTTATAAAAATTTTCATTCTAAACAATTTTATTCTTTTGTTAAAACTTTGTAAAATAGTAGACATTGAAAATAATTGAATTTTTGAGAAATTTTAAAAAAATTTTTAGGAATAATTTCATTTTTCGAAAACTTTTATAAAAATCGTACTTATATTTAAAATAATTAAAATTCTGCCAAGAATTTTATAACAATTCTTCAAAAATATTTGAATGTCGGAGAAAAAATTTTGTAATTTACAAAAAGTAATTGAAAATTGACCGGAATTTTTGTAAATTTTTCAACATAATTGAATTTTTGCAAAAAATTATATTTCTTTGGAAAATAATTGAATTCTTGAGAGGAATTTTGTTAAAATTTATCTTTTTAAATAATTGAATTCTTTTGTTAAAATTTTTCGAAATAGTAGCCATTGAAAGTAATTGAATATTGAGAAATTTTTTGAAATTAACGAAATTTCTGCGAAGAATTTCTGAAAATTATTTTCAAAAAATAGAAAATGTCACATAGGAATTTCATCGGAATGTTTGAAAATAATGTAATTCTTTTAAGGAATAAGTAATAAATGATGAAAAAATAATTGAATTTTTAAAAGAACTTAATTTTTATATTATGAAAAAATAATAATTGTTGAATATGTATTGAAAAATAAAGTTATTACGGTTTTACAATAATTTTCTAATTAATAATAAATAGTGTTTTAAAAACCTGGAAAAATTCCGTTCTTTAACCTAGAAACCCTGGAAAAGTCAGGGAATTTGAAAAGGAAAGAAGCGTGTCAACCCTCTGTTATATTTTGTCGAATAAATACTATTAATTAGTATAAAATAATTTATATTATTAATACGCATTTTGTTATTTATACCAAACATAACGTTTTATGTTAAATTTTGTAAATTTTAGCAACTTTTTATAAGTGTCTCTTAAAAAAAAGTTTTGTTATCTCTTTAGACAAAGTTTTTTTTGGGTGACAAAAGCTAAGTGCTTGGAAAATTTATTAGAACTTTTTTTTGAACTCATTCTTTTAAAAAAAAACTACACATAGTGTGATGATTAGCGATTATTAATTAATACTAGAAATTCTTATTATTTATTAAGATTGTTTTAATTAATTGTTTTCATTGTTATAAAAAATATGTCCGAATGACCTGACAATAGTGCGAAGAAAAAAAGAAATATTGATGATAATAATATGTTGAGAAGAAATTTTTAGACTATTTCTCTCAACTGACTGCTACTGTATATATATATTGAAAGTCTCTTCTTGTTTTACGAGCAAATCTTTCCAATAAGCACCTCATTTCGTCAAAAGCTATTCGCCGACACGGTGCGTTTTCTGCTATAAGTCCCGCAAAAGTATCATGCAAAAAGATATTCCCCACCCCATTCATTTTGTTGAGGCAGCGAATTGAATTTGAGAATTTATCGTAACGAACTTCCGTTTCTTCTTGGCTGATGCGTAAAGAACTTGGATTTACGAGGCAGTTACATATTCCAAAGTGCCCTTGAAAAAGGAGTCGACGGTTAATTGGAAGAAGGGACTAATCGGCGCCAAAGAAGATTGGAAGAAAAAAAAAAAGAAAGATACTTTTTCAATTCATATATATGATGATCGAAGAAACCGACCTTTGCCCGAATTTCTCTCTCTCTCTCTCTCTTTCTTCCGGATGCGGTTACTAAGTTTTTGAAATATGGTATCCAATGGAATGAGGATTAAATTTTTTTTTATTTTGACCGCTTGCCATTTTTTACGTAAATAAGTGGCCGCTGATCTTTGTCCTTAAATATATGAATGAGAGGAACAGTTTTTCTGATTAATGCGAATGTGAAGAATGAGGAATTTCGATTTTCCTTATAGTGAAATATTCCTTAGGTCTCGTGGGGGTCACTGCTTTTTTTTAATATTGTTTATTTTTATTATTCCTTTTTTACCTATGGGCGCTTGGGCTTTTTTTCTCAATTTGATCAGAAGAATAAATAGTTTTTCTAAAAACCAAAGTGATTCCGAATCAAATCGGAGAATTTCGGATGTAAGCGGATTCATTTTTATAGCTTTGCTTTTCTAAGGAAATGTGACTTTTTCGACTTTTTCAAGATTTTTTTTATTAAAATGCGACTGAAATTTTTTAAATTTTTAGAAAATTAAAGATGACAGAGTGATAAATTCATTATTTTATGTTATAAGATTTTATAAAAAAAAGAATTTAAAAATAATTAAATTTCTAGGATGATTTTTTTTATTTATATAGATAATTAAAATTTTGACAATAATTTTATTAAAATTCTTTGCAAATAATTGAATTTCTGCGATGAATTTTCTTATTTTTTAAAGATAATTGAAATTTTGAACAGATGTTTTTTAAAAATGTTTAAAAGTAATTGAATTTTGAAGAAGAATTTTGATATTTTTAAAAATAGTTGAAATTGTGAGGAGAATTAAAAAAAATTGAAAATAATTGAATTTTTGCGATAAATTTTCGTATTTTTTAAAGATAATTGAATTTTGAAAAGAATTTAATCAGAACTCTTGAAAATAATTAAATTTCCATGATGAATTTTTTTATTTATGAAGATAATGATAATTTGACGAGAAATTAAAAAAAAAATTGAAAAGATTTGAAATTCTGCAGAGAATTTTATTACTTTTGAAAATAATTAAATTTTCATGATGGATTTTATTATTTATAAATATAATTACAAATGTACAGAAATAAATAAATAATTAAATTTCTAACAAGAATTTTATTAAAATTCTTTGAAAATAATTGAATTACAGAGAAGAATTTTATTATTTATAAAGATAATTCAATTTTTGAACAGATTTTTTTTTAAATGTTTAAAAGTAGTAATTGAATTTTGATATTTATAAAGATAATTAAAATTTAGAGAATTTAAAAAAAAATTTTGAAAATAATCGAATTTCTGCGATGAATTTTCTTACTTTTGAAGATAATTGAATTTTGCAACGAATTTCATCAGAACTTTTGCAAATAATTAAATTTCCATGATGAATTTTTTGATTTATGAAGATAATGATAATTTTGACGTGAAAATTAAAAAAATGTTTGAATATAGTTTAAATTCTGCAGATAATTTTAATACTTTAGAAAATAATTGAATTTTCATTATAAATTTTATTATTTATAAAATTTTGACGAGAAATTAAAAAAAAAAAATTTTGAATGTAATTGAATTTTTGCGAAGAATTTCATTATTTTTGAAAATAAATTAATTCTAGAGAAAAGTTTTATTATTTATAATAATAATTGAAATTATAACAGGCATTTTATTATATTATAAAAATTCAAATTTTGAACAGATTTTTTAAAGAAATGTTAAAAATACCTAATTAAAATTTTGCCATACATTTTATTAAATTTTTTTTTAAATAATTAAATTTTGGAAAAGAATTGTATTATTTATAAAAATAATTGAAATTTTGAACAGTTTTTTTTAAATGTTAAAAATACCTAATTAAAATTTTGCCATGCATTTTATTGAATTTTATTAAATATTATTCCAGATTGTTGGCGAGAAATGTGATTTTTTTTTAATTTTGACAATTTCGTGTTTCCTTTTCGGCGTTTTTTTTCTAAAATTTCATTCGACTTTTTGGGAAATTTTATGCAACTTTTCAAGTAAATTTATGCGACTAAAGCGATTTTTTTTTTGAGTCTTAAAGACGATCCGAGCCCTGCTTTGGGAAATTTTTGACTATAGTTACCATTTACCGGCAAGTTATCGACCTTTTTTTTCGTAGAGGCATTAAACATTATTCATAATTAAAAATCCAACTGGTTATTAGTGTATTGTAAAGAGAGTGGAAAACTATCTTCAGTGGAAATGTTGCGAGTGCATCAACGACATCAATGCAATGCGGCAGTTGCATCGGGTCGAGATAATTAGGTTTGAGTGCACTCTGGTCGCCGCAGTCGGTAACTCAGTTATCAGTGGACACCCCGCGCACAATGGCTATCACAGCGGCATCAAACATAACGCATCAATTAACGTGAACAATAACCAAGCTGTGAGAGTGAATGAGAGGGTGGCTGGAAGAGAGAACTCTCGCCAAGAGTGAGGGTTAGAGGATAGAGTCCTGGTCAATTCACTTGTTTATTGTTATTGTCTATGAAATTCGATTGCAACCTCATCATCATTTCAATTTCAATACTTTCCCCGTATCAATCTTGACATTATTCGGAAATATTTTCTGAAATCAACAATTTTGACAAGGATCATCGCAGATTTTTGGATTATTGGTAAAAGCTAACATCCGAATAGTGTTGTTGTTGTTTTTTTTGTTCCCCCTTTGAGGAGAAATGATGATTATAAAAAGTAAAATATAAAAAAAAATGTAATGGCAAAGGAGTGGATATGTGAAACGATACTCGTTGAAGCGACAAAACGAGTCCGTTCTCTCTCTCTTCAATCTTTCTCTCATCCTTGCTCACTCCCAATGTCTGTACACACATATCGTAGAAAATTACATTTTGTCGGTTGTAAAAGGAAGATCGTAAAAATCGTAACGCCAAACGACGACGAAGCTGACTGCGGTGCGCGGCGAAATTGCACTGGACCACCGCCTATCCGTTGGCCATCAACATTGCTCCACGCTTGATAGACCCTTTGTAAAACGTCCTTCTACATGGGGGCTTTTATACTCTTGCTCCTAGGCTAGAGTGAATGTTCTCTCTCTCTCTCTCTTTCTCCTTCTCTCATGACTGCCTGCTACCGGGCACCGCGAAATAAACGAACTTGCACACGTGTGCCTCTTGAAATGCTGAACCAACTGCATCACTCTATATATACGAAAGAGTGCCAACATATATTGTATACACATGACAACCACTCACTTTGGGTTACATTGTGGTCAACAAGTCGATCCACATTTCAACTAAGAAACAAGTTGCTATTCAATCAACTTGAAAATTAAGGATGCCTCCTGTAACGCGTAACAAAACCTAAAGGTAGTTGTCCCATACATTTTCAATTTTACCCGCACAGGGTTGCCACACTTTCGCCCTTTTGCAACAGAAAACAAAAAATTTTTACCTAGAACGACTATAACACCATAATAAAACAAATATGTATAAATTAATAATACCTGAATGTACTAAAATTTTTTCATATTGCAACTATGTCAACATAGATAAAATTACTCTTATACAAAACACATACGACCTAATTCAAAACATATAAATAATAAATAAAACGTTCACAAAATAAATTAGGACACGTACGAAATTTTACATAAGACACGAAAATGTCCGTCATTATGATGCGAGCGCCAATAGTCAAAACTAATTGTGTCACGCTCCGAAGAAAGGTACCTAAGAAGCAAAAAATTTGAGGTTATGTTTTTAATTTTTCAAGTAAAAGTACAGAAAGAAAATCAAATATTAATTAAAAATTATTTATCTACAAGTCTTCGTTATATTCAAAACATTTAATAAATATTGGTTTCAAATTAAAATAATTAAAAATAAACTTTTAATCAAGAGAAATCTAACATGACCCTAACCTACAATTCGTTTGCTTCTTAGGTACCTTTCTTCGGAGCGCGTCACAATTATAAAACTGGTTTTGGAGAATTACCACCTCTTGGATTGCGGTGTCAATGAGCTGAATGTAAACAAGAAAGAGTCTATTATGAATTTAATCTTCTAACAAGAGAGAAATAAGTTTTATTGAGAAAACAAATATCTTCCTTCTTATAAATAGAGAAGACACTACTCAAAATGTGAATCATTTCGGAAATGGATCGTTTTTTATAATCTCGTTCACGATCAAGAATGGTGGCATTACTCTAATCAAAGTCATGATTAAATTCTAATTGATCCAAAAAAATTTGGAAGGGAATTTCACCTTTTATTTAAACTATAATTTATACTATATTAGCGAAATTTTTAGCTATTGCAACGAATACTTTCGCTATTTTAGCGAAAGTTATCACTATTCCAGTTAAAGGTTTTTTTTACCGTGAAATTCCCTGACTTTTCCAGGTTATCCAATTTAGAAAATGAAATTTTTCTAGGTTTTTAAAAATACTTTTATTATTAATTAGAAACCTTTTTCGACAACACAAATAACTTCATTTTTAAATAAATGTTTAATAATTATTATTTTTTTATACTCCCTAAGTCTTTCATGAAAACTACTAAAAATGAGTAAAATTTTACTATTCCTTAGTAGAATTCTACTAATTCATATTTTGAGAGTATAGAAATTAGGATTTTCCAAAATTCAATTATTTTTTTCATTCATGCATCAAAGAATTTAATTATATTCAAAAATTTTGAATTTTTTTTCAAAATAATTTGTCAAAATTCAATTATTTTCAATGTCTATAATTTCGAAAACTTTTAACAAAAGAATTCAATGATTTAAAAAGAAAATTTTAGTAAAATTTGCCTCAAGAATTCAATTATTTTCAAAAGAAATATAATTTTTTGCAAAAATCGAATTATGTTGAAAAATTTACAAAAATTCCGGTCAATTTTCAATTACTTTTTGTAAATTACAAAATTTTTTTCTCCAACATTCAAATATTTTTGAAGAATTGTTATAAAATTCTTGGCAGAATTTTAACTATTTTTAATATATGTACGATTTTTATAAAAGTTTTCGAAAAATGAAATTATTCCTAAAAATTTTATTAAAATTTCTCAAAAATTCAATTATTTTCAATGTCTACTATTTTACAAAGTTTTAACAAAAGAATAAAATTGTTTAAAATGAAAATTTTTATAAAATTCGTTTCAAGAATTCAATTATTTTCAAAAGAAATATAATTCTTTGCAAAAATTCAATTTTTTTTTTATAAAATTATTGGCAGAATTTTAATTATTTTTAATATATGTACGATTTTTATAAAAGTTTTCGAAAAATGAAATTATTCCTAAAAATTTTATTAATATTTGTCAAGTGAATTTTATTATTTAAAAATTTGTTGGTCAAATTCTTCATGAAAATTAAATTTTAAGAAATTTTCCATTATTTAATAAAAATAGTTTTATAGTAAAAAAAATTGAATATTGTGAACAATTGATTTTGAAAATTGTCAAAGAACTTTTTCGAAAATTATTAAAATTAATTGATTTAAAGAAGAAAGTTAAAAATTCTAAAAAATAATAATCGTAATGATGAAAATAATTTTTGACAAAGTTACAGTAAAAAATTTTCAAGTAAACTTTTAAAAAAAAAATTAATTCTACAGAATTGTTCCTTTAAAGAATAAAAAATTGAAATTTTCATAGATTTTAATTTAAACCTTCTGAAAATTTAATTATTTCTAAAAATTTGAATAAAAATTTAATTCTCCTCGTAAATTTTAATAAAATTTTTAACAATAATTTAAGTTTTCAAAAAATTTTTATAAAACAATGTTTATAAAATATTATTTTATTTTATTTATTTTATTTACAAGTTTAAATATATTAAGAAATAATTGTCATTCTGCCATTTTTATATAAATTTCTATAAATAATTGAATTTCGGAGAAAAATTGTACTGTTTATAAAAATAATTGAAATTTTATAAAACAATTACTGTAAAACGGAATAAATTTTATTGAACAGAAAAGAGTGGAAAATAAAACATCGTAACTTTAGTGACTTTGCATTTATTAAATCACAAACTGAACATTGTATTCTTTAACAATCTATCATCATTTAAAAGCAAAACAATTCACAAATTTTTAATTCACTATAATAATTCGAAAATTATTAAATTAATTGTATTTATTTAGAACATCAATAGTTTCCTAATTTCTTGAATCAAAATCACTGGATGGTAAAATGTCATCTAAAAATCATTACCCAAATCAGTCGCAAAAGTTTTTACATCGATATTGGAGTAATCTAGAAATAGAAATGAAATGAACTTCCTTTCTCTCATCATCAAATATTGCAAGATTTCAAGATTTATTTCAAAGCAAACCTTCATCAACATTGTGCTCTTTTTCATTTGTCGAGTAGAAATATCTATTATTAGAAATATCCCCTTGTGGAGGAGCTGTAAATTAAACTAGACATAAATTTCTGAATATAAAGATTTACAACTAATATTCACAGAAGTATTGTTAACTTTTCGTATATATACTTCTGCAAATATTTTAGTGAATCTTTCTACATGGGACACATGGTATTTGAAAACTATTTTTGAAAATTATTTCATTGCAAGATTTTAAAAATCATAATAATATGCAGTAATACTTTCCTATCAGTTGACTAATACTCCATTCGGTGGGATTCGTATTAACGTTTGCAAAACTTTTTACAATACATTCCCCATTTAAACAATACTGAAAGATTGTAAAATATTAGAAGAAAAATTGATAATTATTAATTTTAGATAATATGAAAGTAGAGTAAAGTTAGTATGATTTTACAACTTATGGATAATACTTATTTTCACTAAATTAACAAAATTCATTTCCTGAATTTTTTTTTTATCTGAATCCAAAATACTAGATGGGAACTTTTTTTTTATCAAACTATAGTTTTTGGGAATGAGTTTAAACAAAATTTGTTTAATTTTCAAAATTCACAGAAACGTGATTTTAGAGGAAAACAACTTGTTGATATCAGATGAAGCCAAACAAAAAAAATTTGTGAAAATAATTATTTGAAATATTAAAAAATGTTACTGCATTGGTTCCACAAGAATATCCATCTTCTGCTACTAAATTTGAATTGACACTACTACTTCCTTCATTTTTAAGTATTATTCTTATATTCATGTTGATGCACTGGATTGTGCATTTAGTCTCATCGTGCTACAAATATGAGAAGATAATAAACATAATTTACCGGATTATTGGAAAACTATTTAATTATACGTATAGAAAAGAAAATTATGTTTTAATACTAACATTAGACGACAATGTCATTCCAATTTTTTCACATCGTTTCGAAGGATTTTCAAATTCATCATGCGATATATCTACGGGAGTAGTTGAATGAATAGTGTACAAAGTTTTTGAATTAATATTTGTATTTTCGCAAACACCATTAACACAGATCTAATGACGAAAACAAGAGAAGTTATATGTTAATAATTTGGTAAATTGAACATATTGTTAAAATGTCACTTACTCCATTATTATCACAAGAATATCCATCATCAGCAACTAACTCTTGATCAACATTCTCAGTTTTATTTTGACAATAAGCCATACAACCGTCGTTATACTAAAAAGAGAAGAAAAAATGAAAATATTGAAATAAACAGACAAAAGTGAAATTTATTTTTATTCCAAAACTAACACTCTCTATTAGAGACATTCCAATCATTTCACATCGTTCAATCGGAGATTTATATTTATCTAAGGAAGTAGTAACATTAATAGGATTTGAATTATTCCACATCATTTGCGTATCAACACATTCTCCATTCTGACAGAACTGAAAATTAATAAAAATTTACTTGTACATCATTTAAGAAGTTATGTTTGTAAATTAAAATTTGATGACCACTGAGACAACAGTTTTTGGAAAAAAATTTAAGTTTCGAACAAAAGGAACTCGTCGATCGTTTTACCCCCCCTTGACCAACAATGTAAGTGTAACAAATTTTAGAGATTCTATTTTATATACAATGTAGTCAAAATATCTTACTCCAAAATCCGGGCAAGGCATTCCATCTGGAGCTGATATTATCAACTTTTCTGATGTCCTTTTGAGACTAGCATTATAAGAATCCTCTAGAAAATTGTAAACGAGTCTTAAGCAGACAATCTGACATACATTTTCAGCCATCTAAAATATTAACAATTTTGAATTATTTAAATTGTTGTAATTTTTCTCTAATAATATTGCATTTTGTTAATAAGTAATAAGTATTATTGTCAGTAAATAATAACCAAACAAATTTTTATTATTTCTGGAATACTAACAGATAAAAATGTGCCCGCTCCAAAATTTATACACTGCTTTTCAGCTAACTGGGAGGTTTCATCGTAACATTCTCCATCCAGGCAATACTAGAGAATTAAAAATTTCTTTTCATTCAATCAATATTGAGAGAAGAAAATTTGTCTAAAATTCAAGATTCAGATCTTACTCCACTTCTATTACACGCAATTCCGTTCTCAGCATTAAACGATTTCCTTGTGAGCATGTCTCCATCGGAAGAAGTATATTCACAATTAAGTTTACAATCATTCAAAACAGCCTGGAATAATAAAAATAATTTTTCTTTTCATTTTCCACTAGAATCAACATGTCACAAACATTTAGTGCTAAATTCATCTGACTATTGTTTTGTAGTGAGCATTTCTCAAACTAACATTTTCAACATTTAACACTCCCATTTGGATGCATTGCGTCTCGAGAGGTATTTTACTTTTATACCGATGAAAATGGTTTGGAAACAATAAATCTAGATCTGAAAAGCTGTTATTTTTATCAGATTGTACTTTTACACAGTTTCCCATTAAGCAGACCTGTAAGAAGAATAAAATTTTTCAGATTTAGTGCAAAAATCAAACTAATAAGTTTACTAGTATTAATAAGCATGTTCTTATATACGCTTTCGAAGTCGCAGGGAGTTCCTTCAAGTGCTGCAAACCATAAAACATGTGTTGTACCCTTAAGGTGGCATTCTAAATGTTGACAAATTCTTGGAGACACCTTGTTAGAAATAAATTTTTGTCACATTCTACTTAAAATTAATTTCTGCTATTACAATTTATTAAACAAAAACTCACTAGCGCTCTTTCATATTCTCGGAATGTGCATTGTTCATCAGCTGTCTTGTATTGTCCAGGAAAAGTTGGAAGCATTTTATCATCGGTTCTAAAATCAGCTGGATTATTCTGAACGCACTTGACTTCCTCTGTACTATATTATAAAGTGTAATGTTTTTTTTTTACTTGATTCTTAATCATTTAACGGATTTTAACACCTTTATTGAACCTATTGTTAAATAAAAGTGTTAAAATCTGTTAAATCAATATTGTGCATTAAGATTTAATTTGTAAATTAATATTTGTTTGTAATAATTTTTTTCATTGTTCAATAACGTGGTCTGATGATGGTAAACCTCAGAGTCAGTTTGATATTTTCCTTGGAACATGAAGAAAAGTAAAATTGATTCTCGCCGAATCGATGATTGCTCATTAGAAAACCTTTTTTGAAAGTACATTTTTCCATCTGTTTTTCGTTATCATCATCGTCATTAGTTCCGAGTCTAAAACAAAAGGGTCAAAATGTAACAAACTCTTCACTCACAAAACTATTGAAAGTAAATCACAATCTTTAAAAAAGAATTTGTATTGTAATTGTAACTATATGTTAAGGTTGATTGTTAATTATATGTTATGAATTCATTTAATTAACAATGTTCCGATAGTATGCTTACAGATGAGCTAATTCACGCAAACCAACATTAATATTAAAAGACATCCCATCATCTCTGACAATTGCACTTGAAATTATTTGTTCCGTGTTGCTTCGACAAATACCTCCAATATATGCCAAGCCTTTAAAGTTTTTAAGATAATATTTAATTCAATTAGTCCATACCCGTGTAGAAATTGCCATTATAGTCCCTGACAATAGTAGGGCTCTTTTGTGGCCCGTAACAGTTTTCCCCAACAAAAAATTATACCGTTTTCCCTATCAGGTCCTAATACGGCCCGATTGATGAGACCGAATTACAGATTTTCGTATATAATGTGGCACGCGAAGTAATTCCCTTATAAGGGTCCCAAACAGAGCAAATACGGTCCCTAATACTAGAAGTTTAATTAATTATTTTTTATTATTTTGCGTGTAGTATTATAGAATCAAATTATTAGTCTCATTTTATTAAACTATTATATTATTAGTACATTATATTATTTTATAATTTTCAATTAGTTATTTATTATTATAAATTTATATCTAAAAAAATTTAAAAACAGCTCCTTGCAAAATTTTAGTTTATTTAAATAATTTCTTTATCAATGTGACACGCGAAGTAAATCCCTCACAACCGTCCCAGTCAGAGGAATAAGGATGGCTGATTACGAATCTGAAGTTATTTTTAAACATTTCAAAATGGCGGATCCAATATGGCGATCAAAATTTAAAATTTGATCAGATTCGAAAGAAACTTGTTAGCCGGGGGTTTTTGGGGTCACTGATTACGAAGCTGATGTCACTTTTTAAAAATTCAAAATGCCGAATCCAATATGGCGGAAAAATTTTTAATTTGGTGCAATTTTCTTAAAAATTGATACCCGAGGGATTTTTGAAGTCGCATTACGAATTTGAAGTCACTTTTTAGGAATTAGAAATATCGGATCCAATCAGAATTGGATTATGGTGGACAAAATTAAAATTTGATCAAATTGTAAAAAATTTGTTACTCACAAGTTACATTATAGATTAGTGTAAAGCAAGAATTTCTTAAAAGTGACTTCAAATTCGTAATCAGCGACCCCGAAAACCCCCGAGTAACAAGTTTTATACGAATCTAATCAAATTTGGATCCGCCATTTTGAATTTCTTAAAAGTGACTTCAAATTCGTAATCAGCGACCCCGAAAACCCCCGAGTAACAAGTTTTAATAACCGATAGAGACATTATTTATTGTAAATTAATAATTAATTTGAACATAAATGTCCTCAAGTATTAAGGAAGTCATTGTAGCGTGTGAGTGTGGTAGGGTGGTTAGGTAATCGGTTTGCGAATTTTAGGGTCGTGGGTTCAATTCCCGGCGTTTAGGAATTTTTTCTCTGTTAGGTGTATTTATATTAAATATATGAGGTAAAATAAACAAAAGTAGGTAGGGAAAAAGATTAAAAAACGAAATTAAACAATTATTAAACATAAATAAATAATTTCAGTTTTAATACTTTATATAATTAATTTAATTGTTTTTTTTATAGTTTTTTCAACTACGTTTTTTTATTGGGGCCTCCAGGAACTATAATAATTAATGTTAGAATTATGATATTTATTTCTGATAATTTTTTACTAATCTTCCTAATTATTTACGCCTCCTGAAACTATAAGAAATAGTAAAAAATTAATAAAAAGCAGGTTTTTTTTTAATGTAGGCGGTCATTTGTAATTAGAAGGGCTTTGATAGGGGACCTGTTAGGCCCTTGTTTGGGGCCACATTAATTTTCCACTGACGGGCCCCATTACATTTTGCGTAACGAAACTAGTAAGGACCCTAGCAATTTGCCCTATTGGGCCCCTAATATTAAAAGGGAAAACTATTACGGTCCCTAACAGTGCCACATTGCAATTTCTACACGGGTAGTTTCAGCAATAGAGTATAATTTTTTATTTAAAAAAAAATTTCACCATCATTAGACTGAGGTTTTTCAGGATTAACCAAAAGAACAGCAATATCGTAATCTTGGGGAAATTTGAAAGTCCTTTGATTGTACATAAATTTTGAAAATCTATCCAAAGCGCTCTGGTCAATAGAGTAATCCATCGATTCTATTGGATCCTTTGGTTGTACAGAAAATTTAATAAATTAAAAATTTTTAATTTTAAGAATTACAAAAAATATGCACAATTTTTGTCAATAATTATTTTTGTTGTAAAAATAAAATACCTTTAACACAACAATACCAGCTATACTCAAACGAACTGAAGGATCTTCCATTTCTCTAAAATAAAGATCAACTGCACTCCAATATATTAAAACATGAGCTGCAGTATTTTTTAAATTACGATTAAAGTGCCTAGAAGGAAATTTTTATTACGTCAAGTATACAAGTTTCTGTGTAAAATAAGAGAAACTAAAGTGATACATACCGAAAAAGCGATGTATCTACGAAAATTAAAATTTCTGGATATACAATTCTTGGAGTATTTAAAGTATTTCTGAGACTATTAGAGTTATAGACGTAATTTCTGGGATAGCCAGTATTCGATGGAGAGACTTCTCGTTTATAAAGTAGGTAATCATTCTTCGAACTATTGTCGTGATTTTGATTTTGAAGTGATTTTGATGAAGCATCACGACGAAAGTGTTTGACATTATTCAACGAACGTATCACTTTGTCAGAATCAATAATACCATTCTAAAAAAGATAATTTTTTTTTATTTTAGACCTAAAACTTGGAGAAAATAACAAAAATTAACATTTGAGATATAATACACTTACGAATTCTGAAATACCTTTTTCATTAACCTTATGAGCTATTACAGACCTCGTTTTTCGATTGAGATAATATGTAAAGTTCAATCTCTTCACAATCTGTGAATGGTTTTATTAATTGAATTTTTGATCGACAGGATTATTTTTAAGAATTTTGAATTAAATAGAAGTACACAGATGTCACTTACATTTTGTTTTAAAACATATTCAAAGTCCTTGCCACTTTTTTTTGCTAGCCAGACTTTTGTTTTTCTACCAGCAAAAAAGCCTTCTGATGATTGTAAGATATATTTTCTATCATAGCCATCCTTTTTTATACTGATTGAAAGTTCAGAAACACTTCTTTTATGAATTGAATGTTCAACAGAAACCACTTCTCCATCAGATTCTGAAAAATTCAAATTTACCAAATTTCTTACATTAGTAGGATCATTTTAAACTGTTGCTTTTAACTACTTCTTTTTCAAATTGCTTCAAAATATATTTACGTCAAATAAATTAACAGCTATTATTTGGTAAATATTCACATGTTCGGAAAAAGTGTTACTAGAGTTTTAAAATACACTTATAAGTACCTTTATTGGTTTCATCATCAGTAAAATATTGTCGGGCCTAGTGGAAAAATTTTTTTTCATTACTTCATGAACACCGCAGCTGTTATGGTTGGAATCCTTTCCTAAAATTTTGTCCTTATTCGATTAACTAATAATGTTGCTACAATACTTTTTGTCAATTTAAAATGTTAAAATTGAAACAAAATGTATTGTACCAAGATTATTAGTTAATCGAATGAGGACAAATTTTTTGGAAAGGATTAATAATTTTCATTTGGTTTTGGTTCTATAAACTTTCTAGTTTCTAGAGTTTTTAATTTGTTTCGTTTAATTATTACCAATGGTCATAAATGAAAAATTCTTGCTGCTTAGGATACCTTGTAGTGTCGATTGTAACATATTGTCAAATTAGGATTTAAAATAACGAATTTATTTTTAGGATAAAATTATAAATTATACCTTTATTGGGTATGTGAATAGTACAGTGAATGCACAAAGTAAAACACAGGTGTAAATCATTTTCCGTTCACTAGCAATTTTCAAAAACTCACTGAGACATTTAGGAATTAATAAAGCCCCAAGTATAAATAATTTTGTATGCCAAATATTTCTAAATTTTTTAAAAATACATCAAATTTGTTTCAATTATCTTTAAGTTATTATCTTTGACTTTATTAGCTCAAAACCAGTAAAAATGCTACAGATTCACCATATGTTAGTTAGGAGAAATAAATATTTTTTATCGTTTATAAAGATTAAAAAAATATTTGCAATAGAAATGCATTTCAGTTTGAAAATTATTGAAATAGAACTTAAAATAAATTCACCTTTTCTCAAAAAAATTTTCTTAACATTTTTTTTCTATTAATAACTAATTAAATAAAATATTTTTTATTTCAACTAATAACTTTAGTGTTATTATTAATATTTTTATTATTATTATTATTATTATTATTGTTAGCAAATACTATTTAAACTTCTTTTTTCCTCAAGGATTATACTAAAAAAAATTGAACGTCCTTAAACTACTGTTTTTAAAAATTCATAACATTTTTTTATTCAATTACAATAATGTAAATCATTGCAAACAATGTTTTTATTAATCCTTGCGGTTATTTACGATAAATAAATTTTTATCAATTAACAAAATTACATATTATGAAGACTGTGTTTACGAAAATTTTTATTTTTAATAGATAAAAATATACATAACATACATATTAAATTTATCGGATAAGAGGTATTTTCCCTATTAAACGTAAAAGAAATGAAGATAAGAGGACTTTTAAGTATAAAACCAGACAGTCGAATAGTCGTTTCTGCAAGTAGATAATATTGCAAGCTGTAGTTTTTTTATGCTCACAGTAAAATCCAAGGTAGGACAATTAAATATTCAAGAAACATTTTTTTTATTATTCTTTTAATTATCGTTTACTTAATATTCGTTTAATCTTATTCTCATATAAATTATGAAAGTTAAACTTGTTTTTAATTTTTTACCTATTTTTTCTTTTATTTTTGTTATTTTTATTAATATTTGTATTTTTCCTTCTGTTTTTCTTCGTGTTTTCTTTTTGTCTTATTTTTTTTGTTTATTATTAATATTTTTTACATATTTCTTTTGTTTTTTATTAATATCTTTTACTGATTTCTTTCACTTTCATGAAGACTTTTTACTTATTTCTTTTACTTTTATTAATACTTTTTACTGATTTTTTTTACTTTTATCAATATTTTTTACTGATTGCTTTTACTTTTATTAATATTTTTACTGATTTCTTTTATTTGTATTAGTTTTTTTTAAACGATTATCACTTAATTAAATAGGAAATCTTTTTCGAAAAATTTTCTTCAGTGTATATAATTTTAATTTTGTTAAAATTAATAGTGAGAATAAATAAATTTTTCGTCGATAATTAACTATGATATTTATTTGCACAATGATGGGAATAAATTTATTTATTATAATTCATCCATTTTAATTCTATAATAAATAATATTTTCTTGTAGATTGCATTAGAAAAATGCATATGAAAAAATTTTTTGCCTACTCATTAATCTTCTGTGTGGTATTGTCACTACTCACGGAAACTGTCAACGCTGATCATCCTGCTCCCAATTCTGGCAGTATCACTGTAAATGGAACTGTAGATGGAAAAGATATAATTAAAGGAGTTAAGAAAGTTGTAAAAGAGGGAGGACGAGTTGTCAAGAAGGTTAAGAAGAAGATTAAGAAAATTTTTGGTTGAAAAATGTTAACAATTTATAATCAGGTTGTAATTAATTTTTAACAATGTTTAATAATTAATGACAATCTTTTGTGTAATACTAAATATCGTTAAGTTAAAAAAATATATTTTTGTTGTTTAAACATCTTGTGTATTTTTACTGTCATTCCCTTAAATATAAATAAATAAATAAATAAGAAAAAAATAAATAGATATTTAATTTAAAACAGCGAAAATGTTTAATAGACATTAGAATCGTTCTATTGGAATTTTATTAATGGAACTGGAATAAAATTAAATTTTTAGAATTCGTTAAATATTTCAGAATTTTTTGTTTTCCTTATCAAGTATAAAATTATCACTCCTCTTTTTCAAAACATTCAATTTTTTCTATTTCTAATAATTTTTTTTCAAATAATAAATTAAATCAAAATAATAAATAAATAAAAATGGAAATAAAATTTTTTGAAATTTTTACTTAGAAATTATTTAATGAATAATTTTACTTGAATTAAAGAAATTTTAATTAAGCGTTTTAAAATTAATTTTATTTTCAAAGGAATTGAAATTTCAATTTTACAATTTTCATAAATCGATGAACTTTAAAAGGGTTTAATTTGACATTTTTGAAACTTTGCGTTTCTAATGAATTTAATTCGAAATTTTTGAGAACTTACTTTTTTAAAAAATTTTAATTTCAACAAAATTGAAATTTGAATTTCTTAATATATTCATTCGTATTTAATATTATTTTAAAAATTTTATGCAATTCTTAAAATTAATTCAATTATCTCGATAAATATAAAAATTCATTTTAGAAATTAAATTATTTTTGAGAATTTCAGTAAAATTGTTTGTAAAATTCATTTTTTTATAAGTAACAATAATAAAAAAGAATTAAATTATTTTTGAGAATTTCAATAAAATTGTTTGTAAAATTCAACTTATTTTTATAAAGAACAATAATAAAAACAAGAATTAAATTATTTTTATATTTATATTCTTCGCAATAATTCAATTATTTTCATAAATAATAAAATTCATCGCTCTGTATTTCAATTATTTTTAATACAAGTTTAATCGAATTACTTAAAAATTTAATTTTATAAATTGAGATTTATAAGAATTTACTATTTTGTCAATTTTATAAAAAATTCGTCGAATGAATTCAGTTACTTAAAAATTTGTCGATTAATTTCTTTATATAAGAATTCAATTTCAAGAAATATTCAATTATTCAATAAATTTATTTCTGGATTTAAATAATTGAATTCTAATAAAATTTTCTAATAAAACTTGTTTTAAGTAAAAATTTCATCAAAAATTTTAGATAATATTTGAATTTCGAATGAATTTTTTTGACAATTTAAATTTTTGCACACTTTTGAATTTAATTTTTTTATTATTCTGTAAAACAATTTTTTTCGAAAACTGAATTGTAGACAATTAAAAAAAATTGTTAAATTAAAAGAAAATTAAAAAAAGACTTTGTCTCAAATTCAAAGAAAAAAGTTGAGAGAATGATATTTTCTACAAATTTTTTGTTTTCCAATTACCAACCAGTAATTTCGTAACTTCTAATCGAATTAGATTAAAAAATAAATCAATCAAAGCGTTTTTTAATACACTGGGAAAAAATTTATTCAATTGAAATAACCGATATTACTTGTTTATTAGCAAATAAATATTTCCCTGAATCAAATAAATTTAAGTCATGTAAATTTTGAAAAATCTTAGTATTTAAAGCAAATATGAAAATAATTAACTCAAATAAATATTATTTGATTCAAGTAAATATTTATTGGACGATAGACAAGTGAAAAAAATAGTTCCATTTCATATTCCCTAGGCAGACCTAAAATTAAAAAAAAAATGGAAGCCTTCAGTTTTTTTTTGGCTCTGAGATATTGAGGGAAAAAAAACTTAATTCATAAAACGACATGATTAAAGGAATCTTTTAAACTGATACATTGCTACAGCTGTACTTGAAATATAATCAGTAGCATTTGGTAATAATATACTATATATTTATATTTCGATAAACAAAAATCATTAATCTACGATCGATAATCTTTTTCTTTTTATCAAAAAATGACTATATTTAAATTGATATATTTTTTTAAATCAAGACGAAATTACTGATACACCCACTTCCCCTCTCTCTTTTTTTTACAATATGCGTAAAACAACTCCACTGATACAAAAAGGTATTTCCCTATTTATATATTATGTATTCCGAAATTTTAGATAATCTCATCTAATCACTACAATTACTGGCAAAATTTTTAATATATAACGTCTGAGCATTCTGTGAAGAAGACACAAAATGCGACAATTGTTTTTTTGAAGAGTTTACTTTCTTAAAAAATATTTCCACACTGTTCGATTTCAACTGGTAATTATTATTCATTTTTTATTCTCACAATTTTAATAAATAAACCATGTAAAAATTTTTATTATTAATATTATTATTTATATTATTAAATTATTATTATTATTATTATTATTATTATTATTTATATTAATATTAAATTTTTAATTTAAATTATTTTTTTTATTATTTTAATTATTATACATATTATTATTTACTACCAAGACCATTACACCAAGAAAAACAATTTATTTGACTCAGAGGCAACTAAGCTTTTTATTTATAATTTAAACAAAATGTTTATTTAAAACTAATATACCTTTATTTACTTCAAATAAATTATATATATATATATATATATATATATATATTAGGTTAAAATAAAATTTTTGTCTTGGTGTACTTTTGTTTTTTTTTTAAATTAAAACATTAAATTAAAATTTAAAAATAAAACTTGCTCCAAACATTATTTAATATATAAAATTACATAATTTATAATATGAAATTATTATAAAAATAGTAGTAATAAAAATATTAATAAAAATAATAATATTAATGATAACAAAGAATTATTAATAATAATAATTGCTATAATTCTAATAATTTTCTTTAAAAAAATAGAATTCTCCTTCTATTTTAAATAGTACAATAAAAATTACATGTGAACCAATTTCTCTTTATAGAACACAATAAAAATGAATAGCAAAAAATTATTTGCCTACTCCGTGATATTTTCTGTGGTACTTGCTCTTTTGGTGGAACATAGCAATGCAGTTAGTGTGCCTCCTAATTCAGTCAGTGTCAGTGTAAATGGAACTATTGATGGAAAAGAGGTCGTTAAAGTAGTAAAGAAAGTTGTCAAGGAGGGAACAAAAGTAGTGAAAAAAGTGGGCAAGGAAGGAGGAAAAGTTATCAAAAAAGTTGGAAAAGAAGGAGGAAAAGTTATCAAAAAAGTTGGAAAAGAAGGAGGAAGAGTTATCAAAAAAGTCGGAAAGAAGATTAAAAAAATTTTTGGTTAAATAATTTTATTTCTAATTTTCTATTTAAAAAATTATAAACAATAAATTTTGTCGTGTTAATTTTGTCATCTAAGTCATTATCGTGGTAATTAAATATTAATAACATATTAATTAACACATGATTGTTAATTAATTTTAAAGAAAACAATTTGTTATATGTTGTCATTGTAAATAAATATTTAGATAAAATTAATAAATAAATAATAAATATTTTATAATATTTTGTTTTCAATGTGAAACATGTAAATATTGTAAATAAATATTGATGAGATATTTGTTCAAAACGTGATATTCCTTTTTTTTGTAATCAAATAAAATTTTTTTCAAATAAAAAGTTTTATTTTGTACTAATAAAGATTTAAAACAGTGGAGCTTTTATTGAACCGAATAAACGTTTTTTCGTATCATGTAAAATATTATAAAGTTGAAAAAAACATTTATTTAAACATCCTATATGTCTTTTTGCAAAAAAATTAAAATAAATGTAATTTTTATTCAATCAAATAAATTTTAATTTGCAATGAAATAAAAGTTTATTTCGAACCAATTAATAAAGAAACAAACAATAAACAATAGTTAATCATTAAACAAATTTTAAATATTTGTTACGAACATTTAAAATGTTTCCAACTGAATAGAACAATTTTAGAATAATTAGTTTTTTTCTTTTTGAAACAAAAAAATTGTTATTGAATCAAATAAACTTTGTTTGGTGCAAATACATTGTTTGATTGACAAATAAATTTTTTTCTTTGAAACAATTGAAGTTTATATTGAAACAAATAGAATTTTTTTTCAGATCGATGGAAACTTTTTTTTTACTAAATAAAACATTTTTGAACCGAATAAAAGATTTCTTGAACCAGATAATTTCTGAATCGAATAAAACATTTTTTTTTACAAAAATCCAACTTTTCTTTTTAAAATGAATTAAATTCTAATTAAATTTTTTTTCGCTGAAATCCATTTTTTTTAAATAAATATAAATTTTATTGAAAAAACAAGTAAATTATGTTTTAATTAAATATGAAAATTCCGTCGAAGTAAATAATTCCTTTTTATTTTTTTAATCGAATAAAATTATTTTTGTACTAAATTAAAATTTTTTCTAAATAATTAAAATCTTTTTCGAATCTAATCAAACGTGTTTTGAAACAAATAAAATATTTTTCGAACCTAATCAAATATCTTTTGAATGAAATAAAATACTTTTTTGTAAAATTTTATTTTGTAATTCTTTTATATTTTTCATTATTTTCTAATTGTTAGTAAATGTTTTCATTTTCAGAAGAGAAGGACAGCAGAGCTGTTGAAACGTAAAAAGTTGTTTTTCAATTGAGAATTATCAACAACAAAAAATTATTTTCCAGTAAATTTGAGGAATTTTATCGTATAAAAAAAATTAACTCTCTATTTTTGTAATAAAATAAAGCAACTTTTGAATAGAATAACTAATTTTTAGAATCAAATGAAAATTATTTTTACAAAAATTATTTTCCAGTGCATTTTAGAAATTTTATCGTATCAAAAAAAAGGAAAAATTAACTCTGTATTTTTGTAATAAAATAAAACAACTTTTGAATAGAATAACTAATTTTTAGAATCAAATGAAAATTATCAAAGACAAATAATTATTTTCCAGTAAATTTTAGAAATTGTATCGTATAAAAAAAAGTTAACTCTGTATTTTTGTAATAAAATAAAACAACTTTTGAATAGAATAACTAATTTTTAGAATCAAATGAAAATTATCAAAGACAAATAATTATTTTCTAATAAATTTTAGAAATTCTATCGAATCAAAAAAAAAATTAACTCTGTATAGAAATTTCACAAAGTCCAGAAGTAAATTTTAGAAATTGTATCGTATAAAAAAAAGTTAACTCTCTATTTTTGTAATAAAATAAAACAACTTTTGAATAGAATAACTAATTTTTAGAATCAAATGAAAATTATCAACAACAAAAAATTATTTTCCAGTAAATTTTAGAAATTCTATCGTATCAAAAAAAAAAAAAAAAAAAATTAACTCTGTATAGAAATTTCACAAAGTCCAGAAAATTTTGTATACACACGCATTCCTCTTTTGCTTTCTCTCTGTTAATAGTGTAGAGGTGTTCTCTTACTTCATTACAGTCGGGTGCCGCTGGAGGGCAGCATCGAATAGTGGTCATCAACCACACATTGCAACGTCCCATTCGACGTATAGTCCGACCGGCCAGTATATATATATATTCTCGCAAAGCCCCGTAATTAAACTCGGCGAGCGTCTTAGATGCAAAACGTACTTAGTAAGCGGAGCTTACTCTCTGGTGCCAGGCACTGTGAGAGAGCTTTGTAACGGAGAAAACTCGTCTCGAGCTAGTGTTAGTCCGTTGTAAAGGGTAACAGGGCCAAAGGATCGAGATATCAGAGTCGCGTTGCCACCACCTCCCCCCCCTCCTCCCCTACACACTCTACATCCACTCTCTATCTCTTCAGTGTTCGTTGATGGATTTTCCACTATCCAAGTTTCAAATAGCAACCCAAATGTATATATGCTCTCTAGGTGCTGTGAAGTCAATTTCCACTTTAGGTCAAAATTGTAACTATTCAAGGCAGGGAAGTTTTGTTATAAATAGTATATTTAATGTAGAATTAATATTTTTTTCAGCAAACTTTTTTTTCTTTTGTCTTTTTTGGTAATTGGACATTAAAGACTTTTCAGGAATGTCCTTCAGGTTTCTTCTTTTTTATGTGTTAGAAGTGATATACAAAAAAAAATTGTCAGGTTGTCCTAGAGATTTTTCTGGGACAACATAGGACTGTCCGAAACCGTTGGATGAAAAGAGGACCCTAAACCATCTCGGATTTCTTTTTTTGTGCATGAAAGACTTTTTTTTGATGTGTAAGTTCCGATATTGTTGTCCTAGGCATTCTCCTGGGACAACTTGGGATTAAAAAAAATCCTTGAATGAAAAAGATGATCCTAAACAGCCCGGGATTTCCCTCGGTTGTCCTTGACTGTCCTTCTTTTATGTGTAAGTTTTGCTAGTCCCAGGTTGTCCCAAAAAATTCCTCTGGGATAACCTAGGAATATACAAACCGCAGCTTTGGATATTCTTTTCTATACGATTTTTTTAATTATCGCTAGAATATCAAAGGGACGACTAAGAAAAGTCTTGGGTTCAGTTATTCTTAGGTCCCCTAGGATACCAATGGGACACCTTTGGGACAGCCTAGGAATATTCAAAGCAATGGGAGAAAAAATATATTCAAGACGTCTTTTAAAGTTCCTGGCATTTTGGGATACTCTTTTCCATCCCAACCACCAGATGGAAAAAGATTTTCCCCTTCTGCTATCCCAACCATCAGATGGAGGAAAATTTCCCACGATTTTCTCAGAATGTCCCTAGATGTTTCTCTAGGACAATCTCTTTAACATCGAAACAGACAACTAAGGAAAATATACCCCAGGTTGTCCCAGAAATAAATTTAGTCGTCTCTAGGACAACCTAGAACTGTTTTTCCATACTGACCACACTCAATCGAGAAAAAAAATTAACCCAAGTAAACAATGACAACAAAAAAATAAGAGGAAAATAAATTTTAATGTGAAAAATGGGAGGTAAAATTCTTCAGTTACGAAATTTTCTTATCTGGACTTTTGTTGACGCAATAAGTGTCGATGATTACAATAATTATCATCAATTTTGATGAACGATTTCTGATTTCTTCTATAATTTATTATTATTTCGTATATTTGGTAAATATTTTTTATAAACAAAAATCTTGCAGCTGATAAAATGAATTTTCCTCTTCCACCCATTTGCGTTGTTTTAGATTATGTCATCTTATCGCCTCAATTATTATTAAGCATATTTTTTAGTATAAAAACGAAACAGTTTTCTAGTTAAGACATAAAATGATCTGAACGTTTTTTTGCAAATACATTTCGGAGATTCTTTCGAGAAGAAAGAAAAACCTTTTTTCAAAAAGGTTTTTACTCAACTTCTTCGTTTCAAACTGTGCAGTTTGGAAAAGTTGGACATTTCGAAAATTTAAATATTGGTAATTATTTGTTATTCATTTCTTTTTAAATATATTAAATTTTTTGTTAATTATTTATTTATTTTGATAAATTAACCGAAATAGTAAAAATTAATAAAAAAAACTATTAAAAGCAATAAAAATAAAAAATAACAATAAATAATCGAATGAAAAATAAATAGTAAACGTTTCTTAGTTAATTTGTTATTTCAATAATAAGAAATCAATTTATTTAAATTTTGTAATTATTATTCTAGAATTGGGGACAAAATGAATAGTAAAAAATTATTTGCCTACTCGTTGGTGTTTTGCGTGTTGCTGTCAATTTTGGTGGAAAATGTCAATTCTGCTAGACATCATCCGAAAACGATAACAGTTCATGTAAATGGAACAATTGATGACAAAGATATTGGGAAAGTAGTGAAAAAAGTGGTAAAAGAGGGAGGAAAATTAGCAAAGAAAGTCAACAAAGAGGGAGGAAAAGCAATTAAAAAAGAAGCAGAAAAATTTGTTAAAAAGAATGGCGGCAAGATAGCCAAAAAAGTTGCTAAAGAAGGAGGAAAAATAATCATAAAAGCTATTGGAAAGAAATTTGGGAAAATACTTGGTTGAAGATAATATCCTTAAAAATAAAAAGAAAATAAGCAAAAAAATTACCATCAAGTGAACGAAATGTATCTCCGAATGTAAATTTTTTACCAAAAACTAAAATTATAAAATTGATAATAAAAATAAATAATTAGTTTTTTAGTAAAAAAGAATTTTTTTTCCCTGAAAATCGTTCATAATTATTCTCTAAATTTACAAGGTGGTTAATAAAAAAAATTGTTGTTTCTTTTTTGTTGGAAAAGAAAAATTTTTTTTTCTATTAACCACCTTGTAAATTTAGAAATTTATTTATGATAAATTTTAAATTTATAAATTTATTTATGATACATTTTAAATGTGGAAATTTATTTATGATAAATTTTAAATGTAGAAATTTATTTATGATAAATTTTAAATTATAATTTTATTTTCCTAAATTCAAATTTAAGAGAAGGATAATGAAAAAAAAAATTCAGAGTGCTGAAGGTAAAATTTTATTAACCCTTTGAAAGAAATATCTGTTAAAAAGTAAAACAAACGTTCAATCAACGCAGGTGTTTGCTGTTGTATTTCCCTTTTGTCGACATTTTAATTCATTTTCGAAATGGATGTTTTATTTCTGAAAAAGATATTAGCGTTGGATTGATTATTGAGTCTAAGGAAGATTTAGTACCAGGTGCTTCTTTGGTTTTCGACGCCCAAATAACACGCACCCTTAATAGAGAGATACTCGTTTATTTCTTTTTTTTTTATTTTTTTTTTATAATAGAGAAGAGATAGACTTTTTTTTGTTCGTTTGTGTTACAGGTCGATTTGTATTTTGTGCGCGATAAACTTGTGTGTGCGTATACCGGAAGGCGTTATGGGATTAAGTCGTTCAAGTAGAATATTCGTTCATTTATACCATAGCTGGGACCGCCCAGAGTGCCTCCTAGGGGACGAGAGCAATAAACTAATGGCCACCTTCCACTTCTTATCAACACAACATTTTACTTGAATATTATTTCTTTCTTTCTTTTTTAGTCGTTTCTGGGAAATTATTTACATTTTTCACATTTAAGATGAATTTTTGACAGTTTCTTTGAATATTATTTACAATTTTCATTTAATGAAAGTGCATTCGATAAAAATTGATGACAGGGGAAAAAAGAATCGCGCGCATGCTAACGCGCCTGCGCGACCATTTTTTCCCTTGTCAACAACTTTTTTCCCCTGTCTATCCTAACCTACAAGCCTAGAGTTCCAACCACTTTTCCTTTAACAGTAAATTTTAAATTTCCTTTAAATTTCCTTAAAAATTTTAATTTAAATTTAAACTTAAAAAATTAAAACATCAAACAATGTTTTGTACTTTTTAATAACATTTATAAAAAAAAACCAAAAAAAAGAGAATTTTAAAGACATGCAAATAAAAAATATTTAGCAACTGATTTTGTAATGACAGTAATTCGAAACTTTACGCAAATAAAATACAATAAACATTTAAATATATATTTTACAAAAAATGATAGAAATTTGTAAGACTTAATTTATCAATTCCGAAAAAAATTAGATTTTCGTCAAATAGAAATTAAATTTTTTCTTTAAGTTATACATGAATTCCCAAAACTGGTTTTTAAAAAATTGATTCAATTGGATAGTAAAATTTTAGTAAAATTAATTTTATATTTTAAAGAAATTAATTTTTTTATCTTTAAAAATGATATATCAACCTAATTGGTTACAAAAATTTATTCTATTTAAATAATTCAATTCTCGTAATTGTATTCTGATAGAAATTGACTTAAAAAATAATTCCAGTTAAAATTTTAGAAAATAATTGACTGTTTAAAGCGTTATAACAGGAATTTTAGGAATTAGTTAAATTTTAAAAGATTTTTAAATAAAATTCATTAAAAATTACACGAAAGCAAAATTTAAAAATTTTAAAGTTTTTTTTATCAAATTCAAGAAGCATTTAAATATTTATTTTACAAAAATGATTGCAATTTGAAAGATTTAATTTGAAAACTTTGAAAAAATTAGATTTTCAAAAAATAAAAATCAAAGACTTTTAAAATAATTTAAAAAAATTAAAAACAATCGAGAATTTTGTAAAATGTTATATTTAAAAAATTTTATTTTTTCAGTTTTAATAATTATTTATAAAATTATTTATACTTTTGAAAATACATTATTTTGTATGTATGTACAAAAATTTATTCTAATTTAAATAATTAAATTTCCTTCATTAAATTCTGCTTTGAATTGATTCAGAAAAAATTTCATTTCATTTTTTAGAATATAATCGAATATTTAAAGCATTATAAGTGGAATTATTTTAGGAATTAGTTAAATTTTAAAATATTTTTAAATTAAATCCACCGAAAACTGAAAGGAAGCAAAATAGAAAATTATTAATTACAATATTTTTCAGTTCAAAAATTCTTAGTTTTCAAAGATTTTATTCAAAAATTATTAAATTTCGAAAGAATAACAGTTTCAATTTTTGGAAATAATTCAGTTTTAAAAAGTTCTTGATTTTAAATTATTTTAAATTTCAATTTCTAAAAAAAAAATAAATAAGAATATAAATTAAATTTCAATGAAACAATTTTTTCTTTCTTTCTAGAAAAATCAAAATTTTCATCATAATTATTTTGAAATTCTCTAATTTTGTTTAATTAAAAAATTTTAATTTTTAATTTAAATTGAAAAAAATCTGCAAAATTTTAATTTTGCAAAAAAATACTATTTAACAAAACTTTAATCTTGTAATGAAAA
This sequence comes from Leptopilina myrica (nomen nudum), assembly GCA_032872475.1. Classification (NCBI taxonomy): domain Eukaryota; kingdom Metazoa; phylum Arthropoda; class Insecta; order Hymenoptera; family Figitidae; genus Leptopilina; species Leptopilina myrica (nomen nudum). Next base: position 36,875,846 of record CM065461.1, read on the forward strand.
GAAATGAAAGAAATTCTATTTGTCATTACAATTTTCGTTACAAAGTTTTAATTTTTCCAAAAAGGACAAAAATTGGAGAATTTTTCTTTTTCACTGACATTTTTTTAACATAAATTGAATTTACTGTATCTAATAAAGAATTTTTTAGAATTCTATTTTTAAAAAAAGGGTTTATTATTTTATTTTATAAAGGTTTTTTTATTGATGAAAGTATAAAGAAATAGAAGATTTCTTTTAATAATAAAAAAAAGTTTTTGTCAAAGATTTCTCTTGTTTTTTTTTTAAATTACCTTTTATGACAAAATGATTATTTTTAATTAATTGTAGTAAATTTAATTAATTTTTAAATAACTCTCTAAATCTGAATTAGTAGAAAGTTACTAATGAAATGGTGAAAAGTCGTTCACTAAATGATTTAGTTTTAATTCTACTAAAAATTAGTAAAATTTTACTAATTCTTAGTAGAATTCTACTAATTCAGATTTAGAGAGAAATTAAACAAATTTAAAGAAAAAAATGTAATTAAATTTATTTAATTAATTGTAAAACGTACAACAATAGTATAATAATAAATATAAAATCTAATTTAAAAATGTCACACAAAAATGAATTGTTTGCTCTTATCGAGTAGACTGCAGTTGATTGTAATTACCCGGTGCGGAAGAGCACTGCTTTATGATGGATCACCCAATAATAATCGTGGTGTGTAACAAAAACTGTCATCGAATTTCATAACACTTTGTTTTAAAATCGTGTCAATCTTTTAACGCCAAGTCATTTTTTTCACAGCTTGTTTTTGATATACATTTTTTTTTTTTTTTTGAACGTGTATTATGGTCAGATAAACAAATTTTCACAAGTGCATTATTTTCCATTTATGTATTTGATTTTATCGCTGATTCTAAATCTATTAAAAATTTATTCGCAATATAAAAGTTAATCATCTTTCATTTTTACATGTTACGAAATAAAACGAAAATTTGTAAAAATAAAAATAAAAATTTGTATTCAATAAGAAAATCTAAATGTGGAAAAAAATTAATAAATTAGGATTCAAGAAGAAATTCGAAAAGTGGAGAAAAATTAAAAATTAGGATTCAAGAAGAAAATGTTTAAAAGTGAAAGAGAATTAAAAAATAGAATTCAGGAAGAAACATCAAAAAAGCAAAAAAATGGTAATTTGGTGAAAATTCGTAATTAAGAACAGTGGGAGAAGAGAATAATTTACAGATTCGATTTAGAGTTCTTAAGGTTTGAACGGATGTAATGACAGTTGGGTTTGACACAAGAATTTCGATCTTGATGAAGATCATTGATGAACAAGTCCGGTGAAACATTTTGTTCAACAAAAGGGCTTCTTACTGCACGGCGTGGGTTTCATTTTAATAAAGAACCTTGGAATTTTGCATTTTCTTATAAAACTTTTTCTTCGTTATTTCCATTTCTCTTTTTCTTTCTGCTTCTCTGTTTTATCTTTTTATTTCATTTTATTGTTTTTCGATTTAATTTTTTTTTCTTTTCAACTTAATATCTACTCTGCTTCTATTAAAGAAACGAAAAAAAAGGGTTTTCCTTTCTACATTTGATGTTAAAAATAAATTTCTTCTCGGGATGTATAGAAATATTTTATTTTCAATATTTGTGCTATAATAGGAAAATTGCTGGAAATGTGTTTCACTTTAATTGAGAAAGAAAGAGTGAGAGTGACAAATTCAAGGAGAGTGAAATTCTTCGATGGGGTTTAAGTTAATATCGTTTGCAATAGATGTTGAAACGATCATATAATTGTGTCAAAGCGAATTTTCAAATTTCAATCACAAGCAGAATGTATATATATATATATATATATATACGTGACGGGCTCCTTTTCCCTTCGTGGAAGAGCGCGCAAAATCATCGAGGCATTATGTATTTGCTCTTAAGTATAAATCAGTTCAAGGTTTACCCTCTTGGCCGGGGCTTTTCCTGCAGTCTTTGAATCGCACTCTCGCCCCCGCTACAGTTATTAATATTTGCCGACAATCACCGAAGGGGCTGTTTTTCACCGTGCAGGTTACCCCTTTTATTCCAATTCTCTAAAATCAAGACACGTTCTTGAAAATTGTTTTTATATTATATAGAATTTCTTTTCTTCAATTTTTCTATCATCATTTCTCACATTATTTCATGCAGAATTTGAATAACTATCACTTCGTCCTGAATGATATTTACTTTCTTGAATTTTTATCCAATTTGCAATATTTTAATTTAGAAGCAAATCTCTTCATTAAATATATTACCTATTCCCGACTAATCTTTACTTATTAATTATTATTATTAAAGAATTATTTCTTTTTCATTTGCAAAATACGAATTTAAGCTTAGAATTGCTTAAGTTTGCTAAGTTTTCGAAATTCTGCAACATAAATGTGCCGAGTAAAAAGTTTCAAAGAAATCCATAACGTTTATAAATCCGCCATTTTGAATTTTCAGAATCTGACATTAGATTCGTAATCAGCGACACTGAAAACCCCCGAGAGACAAATTTAGGGCAAATGCGTTGAGTTTTCAAAAATTTGACCGCCATTTTGGATCCGCCATCTTGAATTTTGAATATACGACAGCAGATTCGTAATTAGCGATCTCACAAACCCCCGAGTGTCAACTTTCGTTCGAGAATACATCAAGTTTCCAAAAATTCACCCGCCATTTTGAATTTTGCAATTCTGACGAGTCTGCGAATATGGACCAAGAAGCGAGTGACAAAATATTCAAATGACGATATTTCGGAGACAAATAAAGATTTTTTTTAAATTGAAAAGAATTTCTAAATGGGAAGAAAAGGACTTTTAGATGATGCTATGCAAAAAAAAATTTAGCTTTTGAATAATTTAGGTAGTAATTGTTTACATTTTATTTTTATTTTTTGGTTTGCTGCGTTTTGATGATGGTATTATCGAGTACACTTGAATGAAGCGGGTGAAATATGATACGCACGATCTTTTTCCAAAGCTTAAGACACGCCGACCGCCGCGTGAGTCGGGGAGGTCAACCCGTCTTCCACCTGCCACCACTTCGTGATACTCTTCTTTTTTTGGCCTGCGTTTTTCTCTCTACCACATTTCAAAACACACGTCGCTGAGATTAAAAATGCGCCGAATAAAGAATTTTGTAATGAAATAAAACATTGCAGTTTGTTTCTTTTGTATAAAACTTTTATTCCACTTCGGTTGTTTAATGACAATTGACATTTCTATCATATTTTTTTTATGAAAAAATAAAATAAATTTGCAATTTAACATCGGCTCTTATGGGCGCTTAGATAAATCTTAGAAAAAAAAGTATGAAGGAAATGAGAGAAAAATCTGTGATTTTGTGTACGGATAGACAATGTCAAAAAGTAAAAACTAGGAAAGTTTAGAGAAAGTTTACTACAGATTTAATGAATAAATAATTATTTTAATTTTAGTTTTTAAAAGAATAATAAAAACACATGAAAATGTGGCAACATCGCAAACAACACATAACCTCAAAAAAATACAAATTTCATCTGTACACTTGAAATTAACAATATTACTTATTAATAAATTAATAATTTTCATGTTTCTTTTGTATCGCAATTAGATTTTACATTTTATCATAATTTTCGTGTTCTCAACACTAAAAAATTTGAGGTTAACGTCTGACAATATACTAGAATTTTCTAATAAATGTTAATTTTAAAAGTTTGGATTTATTTTTATAAAAAAGTTTTATAAAAAGTTTTTATTTATTTTTTTGGATTTATTTAACTCTAAAACTCATTTTATTAAATAATTGAACTTTATTAACAAATTTTCAAATAATAATTGAATGCTTTTTAAGAATTTTAATAAAATTTTTAAATTAATTGCATTTTTTAAAAGAAATTTGATGAAAATTTGGTATATTAAAAATAATTGAAATTTTAACAAGAATTTTGATAAATTTTTTGAAAATAATTGAATTTCGAAAAAGAATTTATTATTTACAAAAGTAATTGGAAATTGACGAGAATTTTTGTAAATCTTTCAATATAATTGGATTTTTGCAAAGAATTATATGATTCTTCAATTTTACATTCATTCTAACAAAAAAATTATCAAATTGCTTAAAAAAATTCATTTTTTACTTAAAAAAAGGTTGACTACACTCAAAAATTTTTTACTTTCACTCATAAAATTCTAACTTTTACCTTAATTTAAAAACTATTCAGATTTCTTACAAAAATTCTCGTTTTTTCTAAAAAAAAAGAAAATTGACATTCCACAAAAATTTTTCACTTTCCTTAAAAAAAATTCTCACTTTCACTCTCATAATTGTAACTTTTACTCTGGCTCAAATATTGACTCAAAAAATTATCACTACCACTGAAAGATTGTTTACTTTGACATAATTGGATTTTTGCAAGGAATTATATTTCTTTTGAAAATAATTGAATTCATGAGACAAATTTTATTAAAATTTTCTTTCATATAATTAAATTATTTTGTTAAAATTTTCAGAAATAGTAGACATTGAAAATAATTGAATTTTTGAGAAATTTTAATAAAATTTTTAGGAATGATTTCATTTTTCGAGAAATTATAAAATTGAAAAAATTTTTTTTTTTTTGAGGTTGAAAACATGCAAGAGTTTACATTGAAGTAATGGGAACCCTCACCACTCCCTGGACAATCCTTAAGGTTTAATTTTTGCCTTATTCGTGAAATTAAATTTCTTTTTTCATTTACTCAAAAAAAAAATCCAGTAGTTAGAATAAAACAAAAAGAGAAATATAAATTATATCGCAAACCGCAAATCGTAAACGAAGAATGAAAAAAGAATATAATGGGAATTCTTTTCACTGAAATATATATTATATATAAGAAAAGAGAGTTCAGTGGTCACAGTTGAGTGTTGCCAAAGGGGGTTGGTGAATCGTCGTTCACGTCTTGTAAGGGTTGTAAATTCCCTTTGCTGGATGTTTAATGCGGCAATCTTGGGGCGTGATAAAGTGCGGTGCAAACGAGTGCCGAAAGGGAATCGCGAAGCAACTTCCCAAGTACTAGCACACAAAGCTGCCACACAAGCCATTACATTATATAAACACTGTGTCGAGTCGTTCTTTTGCGGTCCTTCTATTTAGAAACATATCAGTACAAATGAAAACATACCACACTGACAATAATTGAAATATCTTTCCCCCCATTCAAAAAAAAAAAAAAACTTGTTTCATTTTTTCCCGCAGTATTTACTCGACCACATTAAGACCATTCTGTCAATTCTCTCTGGAGTCGTCACCGGACCTCGAAAAAAATGTCCGAACTCAGAAATCTCTCAACTCAAAAGAATTGTTAATTAGACTCATTTCAATTATATTTCTATTTTTATCATAATTTAAAAAAAAAGAAAAATATAGGTAAAAATCTTTTTTGTACCATTAGGGCTCGGATCGTCTTTAAGACTCAAAAAAAGTCGCTTTAGTCGCATAAATTCACAACAAAAGTCACAAAAAGTCGCATAAAATTTCCAAAAAAGTCGGGAAAAAGTCGAATGAAATTTTAGAAAAAAAACGCCGAAAAAGAAACACGAAATTGTCAAAATTGTAAAAAAATCACATTTCTCGCCAACAAATACTTTAACATCAAACAATCTGGAATAATATTTAATAAAGTTTAATAAAATGCATGGCAAAATTTTAATTAGGTATTTTTAACATTTCTTTTAAAAATCTATTCAAAATTTCAATTATTTTTTTTAAATAATAAAATTCTTTTCCAAAATTCGATTATTTTCAAAAAATGTAATAAAATGCCTTTCATAATTTCAATTATCTTTATAAACAATAAAATTCTTCTCTAAAATTAATTTATTTACAAAAATAATGAAATTCTTCGCAAAAATTCAATTACATTAAAAATTTTTTTTTTAATTTCTCGTCAAAACTTTATAATTAATAAAATTCTCCGCAGAATTTCAATTATTTTTAAATTTTTTTTAATTTATCGTCAAAATTATCATTATCTTCATAAATAATAAAATTCATCATGGAAATTCAATTATTTGCAAAAGTTCTGATAAAATTCTTTGCAAAATTCAATTCTCTTAAAATATAAGAAAATTCATAGCAGAAATTCAATTATTTACAAAAATAATGAAATTCTTCGCAAAAATTCAATTACATTAAATTTTTTTTTTTTAATTTCTCGTCAAAACTTTATAATTAATAAAATTCGTCATAGAAATTCAATTATTTTCAAATTTTTTTTTAATTTATCATCAAAATTATCATTATCTTCATAAATAATAAAATTCATCATGGAAATTCAATTATTTTCAAAAGTTCTGATAAAATTCTTTGCAAAATTCAATTATCTTAAAATATAAGAAAATTCATAGCAGAAATTCATTTATTTACAAAAATAATGAAATTCTTCGCAAAAATTCAATTACATTAAAATTTTTTTTTAATTTCTCGTCAAAACTTTATAATTAATAAAATTCGTCATGGAAATTCAATTATTTTCAAAAGTTCTGATAAAATTCTTTGCAAAATTCAATTATCTTAAAATATAAGAAAATTCATCACAGAAATTCAATTATTTTCAAATTTTTTAAAATTCTCCCCACAATTTCAACTATTTTTAAAAATATCAAAATTCTTCTTCAAAATTCAATTACTTTTAAACATTTAAAAAAAAATCTGTTGAAAATTTCAATTATCCTTATAAATAATAAAATTTTTCTCTAAAATTCAATTATTTGCAAAGAATTTTAATAAAATTATTTTTAAAATTTCAATTATCTTTATAAATAAAAAAATTCATCCTAGAAATTCAAATATTTTCAAATTCTTTTTTTTATAAAATCGTACAATATAAAATAATGATTTTATCACTCGGTCATCTTTAATTATTATAAAACATTAAGACATGGATTGCTGCGAGTCGAAGACTCGGAGTGATCGACTTCTTCATGATTTATAACAATTTTTTATAAGTAGTTTAATTTTAAAAAGATTTGATTTTAAATCTTTTGAAGAATTTTAATTCTTATGAAAAAATAATAATTAAATATTTATTTCCAAAGAAGTTATTAATGTTTTTTTGAAAAATTTGAAAGAAATCTGTAAATAAACTTAACAGAACAATTTTTTGACTAAAACTTTTTCCTTTAACTTTCATTTTCTGAAAATTTAAAAAATTTCAGTCGCATTTTACTAAAAAAAATCTAGAAAATCAATTAGTCGCATCTTTTTACAAAAAAGTCACATTTCCTTAGAAAAGTCGAAAAAGTCGCACAATCCGAGCCCTGTACCATAAATATACTTGGGTCATAAATTCCTTTTTTCGATTTTTGCCTACATTTTTCTTTTTTCTTAAATTATGACAGAAATAGAAATATAATTAAGTTATATTTATTATATTTCTATTTCTATCATAATTAAAAAAAAGAAAAATACAGCCAATAATCGAAAAAAGGAATTTATGACCCAAATATATTTATGGCACAAAAAAGAAATTTTTTTCCACCCTTTTTGGACAATTAGAAGATTATTTACAGGCAACTTCTCTATATAGGCGCAATGAAACTGAATTTATTGGAAAAAGTCTTTGTCCATGACGAAACGAAGCGGTTCCTTTCTTTTTTTTTGATTCTTGAATATTCTAGAGGACTTCTCTCGCTCTTGCTCTCTTTCGAGAAGAATAACGTTCTTTGCATACTTGGATTAAAAAGGCAAACACAGTTCGCCATGATGGAGAATAGAGCAAAAGTTGGTGGGGATATCCATTGCTCGTTGAAAAGGAAATTTATGGGAATTAATATTGGCTCCCCTGGGAAGAAAACCCAGAAGCGGAAGGTGGTCTCTCTTCGAATCTCCTGGAATGCGACTTTCCCGACATATATGAAGGGAACTTTAAGAATTTAATTCCTCCACTGTACAAACCTCCATCCACAATTTTCCTCATTCCACTTTTCTTGCTTTTTTAAAGAGAGTGAGAGAGAGAGAGAGAGAGAGACTCTGCGTACGACATTCAAAAAACCATTGAGAGCACAGAATTTAAGACGCGGGTGTATCATGAGAGTCCGCCTTATCGTTTTTGCAACCATCATAAGAGCTAATTTTAAATTTATGCCGACGGAATTTTTTTTTTACATTCACATTCTTTTGGGAAATTTTTTTTTTTATTGTAGAGAATAAAAATTTTTGCTGTGTATAAATCAATGTTATTTGTGGTTAATGTCGGTGTATTTCAAATATTAATGAAAGTGGAAGTAAAAATTTACCAACGCGAAACAATTTATAATTGTCAAAGTAAAAATGAATGTAAATATAAAAATTTTGTACAGAAAGGTGATAATGAAAGTAGGAGAAAAAAATGAAACTTTCACTTTAACTCAACAAATTTTGACTTTGACTCAAAAAATTATTACTTTTACTCAAAAAATTATTACTTTCACTAAAAAGTTGTTAACTTTATTAAAAAAAATTTTACATTTACCCAAAAATTTTAATTTTCCCCAAAAAAATTTATTTTTTCAGTCAATTTTTGACTTTTGCCAGTTTCAGTTTTTTCAGTATTTTTCAGATTTATTAAAAAAATTATCATTTTCGCAAAAAAAATTGTCACTTTCACTTTCACTCAAAAAAATGTCATACATTAAAAAAATTCTTACTTTAACTAAATTAATTTAACTTTACTTTAAAAAATTCAGTTTAAATAAAAAATTTTCACTTTCCCTAAAACATTCTTACATTTTCTTTCACTCAAAAAAATTTTCAAATTCCTTAAAAGAATTCACACTTTTACCTAAAAAATGTTGACTAAATTAAAAAATTTTTTAGATATCTTACAAAAATTCTGAATTTCACTAAAAAAAAATGTTAACTACCCTCAAAAAATTTTCACTTTCCTTAAAAAAATTCTCACTTTCACTCTCAAAATTGTCACTTTTATACTTTGGTTCAAATATTAATTAAAAAAATTCTCACTGTCACAGAAAGATTGTTTGCTTTCATTTAAATAATTTTCACTCTAACTTGAAAAATATTGCAATTTAAAGTGAAAGTGAAAACTTTTTGAGTAATAGTGAGAAAATTTTTTGTGAGAAACTGATAGTGAAAATATTTTTGGTGAAAGGAATAGTGAGAAATTTTTGAGAAAAATTGCAAGCTCACAGCAAGCTTTCTCTCTATTTTTGCTTCAAGATTGCACAAAGCTTTTTTTGCAAGCTTCTCCACTACGTGTGCACATAAGTTTGTGGTCTCAAAATTGACGAATTCAAATTCTTCAAATTTTAATTTTTCACGAATTAATTTAATCGTCGTTCAAATTTTAATTTTTCAATTTCAAAAAGTGTCAAGATCGGAAAAAAGGCACAAGAAGCAACAAATTTGAGGTTATGTTTTAAATTTTCAGAGTAAAAATACAGCAAGAGAAGTAATTATTAATCGAAAATTATTACTTCAATTCTTTATTATACAAAAAATATTCAATAAAAATTAGTTTCAAATTCAAGTAATGAAAAATAATCTTTTCATCAAGATAAATCTGAGAGGAACCTAACCTATAATTCGTTCGCTACTTTTCCTTTCTTGTGAGCAAGAAATGACAAATTTCTCCCTCTGAGTTAAGATTTTTGAATGAATTTAAATTGAATTTAAATTGAATACAATCAACTAAACTTGAATTTAAATACAATTCAATGAAGACAAATTGATAAAAGATGACGACATTCACAGTCACATTAAAATCCATTTACCTATGTCGAGGACTGTAGTTTTGACAGATCGAGCTTATACTTGACAATAAGATCACGCTCGTAATAACGAACGAGAGAACAGAACAGAAAAAGTAATTTTGTATTCTCGAGAAAAAGAGACATCTCCGAGTCTCCCTCTCTTCTTTTTCGTCTTCTTCTTGCGATTCTATATCGCAACGAAGTGAAAACGCTCATGTAACGACAAAAAATCACCATTAAACGCCCGTATGTTTCCCGAGGGAAGGACCCTACACAGAAGCGTATTAAGCGCATAAACGTGATAAGCTAAAACACTCGTTGTCTGAACTCCGCGGGGTTCTCCCTCTCTCTCTCTCTCACTCACTTTTTTTTTCTTTTACTTTATCTCGGTGTTTTTTTATTTACTGAGAAACTGGGGTAAAGCAAAAAAAAAAAAAAAAAATGAAATATCATCGACGAATATATTATTTCAACGATCCTTGTGTCCTTGGATATGTGTATATGGAATGCTCGAAGCGAGAAAGAAAATAGTTGGGGTGCTACTGTTGTTGCCACGGGACTTCGTGGTTGTAAAAAAAAATGAAGGAAAAAAAAAAGAGAGACCAACGTCGTTGGCTTTTAGTTGAATAAACATTGAGTGCTCGGTGTTGTTAACGGTCGCATATTATAATCTATGCGTGACTGTATATCGAGAATTGATGCGATCGATATATGTTATATACTCATTAAATTATCTTGTGCTTCATTGCTGGAACATACTTTTGCAACAAACAAGAACAATGTAAGCGTATAAGTGTCATATTTATTTTCTGCTCAAAGCAAATTATTATCTTTTGTTTAAAAAAAGGAGAAAAAAACAATATCTATAGTGTAGGCATATTTTTTCTAATCATTGATCTACTGAAGTCATCGTCATACTTGTTATTTAAGTAGCAAGTATAGATTCTCGGCCCGTTTCTACACTCCGCTCTCGGTTAGTGTCGAATTATTTTCCGATTTCGCCCGAGCACTTACGAACCCATTCCGAATAAGACATTTCCAACCGGTAAAACAGATTTTCCCGCGCTTTTTTCAAATGTGTATAAAAAAATTATTTTTCGACTTCAATCACAACAGAAAAAAAAATTCTATTAATACGAATATATAGAATAGTAAAAAATAAGACAAATTATTTAAATAAAGGAATTACTATCAAAAAAATAAGCAGATTTTTAGAAAAATATCCCTTAACGTAAAGAATGAGAAAAAAATAAGGAGAAGGGGATAAAAAATTAATAATACAGATATCTGAGTGGTGTTGAGGGAAACAAAAGTTCAGTTTAATAAAAAGTTACTACGGATGTATATATAAAGATTGTGAGGATAGAAGAGGAATAATAAAATGATTTATATATTCCGCGCGTCGAATGAACGTGTATGGTTGTGATGTGTCCAAGTCCGAAAAATAGCAGGTAGATGGTTATCGATATAATCATGCTTCGACCCGATAAAATAAAATGCAGGGCATCTAATGTCAGGTTATTTTTTTAATGGACCTTCAAAAAAAAAAAAAAAAAAACAGAAGAAAAGAAAGGAAAGTAAAGAAGACCAACTAAGTTTGAACAGATCCCCCGAAGCTCTCAAAGAGTCGATCGATCTGCAAAAGAAAGGAAATCCGATCGGTCAGCCGCTAAACAACAAAAAAAAACGAATTAGATCCCAGGGAATTGATTGAAAAGATTCTGCAAATCCTTTCCAAAAATTCTGCAAAAATTCTGCTGCAAAATTTTATATCTTTAGCTTCATCGGATTTTTGCTGTTCTATTTTAATATTTGAAAGATTTATTTGCGGTATATTTAAGCTAACTTTATTTATTAATGAGAATTATTTACGATTTAAAACAATTTCTTTATTTTAATTTCGTTTTCAATTTTAATTTCTTTTTTAATTTTTATTTCTTTATGACAAAAACGATTCATTTTCAAGTCGTCACGACGCCTTAAGTACTCTGTTTGTGAGCGAATTTCCATGCCCTCTAGATGGTAATTTAATGAAACTCTACTGGCGCGAAATTCAAAAAAGAAAAATTAAATTTTGAAAAATATTAATTAATGTTAATTTTCCTTTCATTTTGTTTGTTAGCGAATTTCTATATCCTCTCGGAGTTAATTAAATAAAATTGTATTGGCTCTAAAAGAAAAAAAATTAAAATCGTATTAATATTCGCTTCATTTTGTTTGTGAGCGAATTTTCATGCCACCTAGTCGGCAATTTATTAAACTATTTTGGCGTGAAATTTAAATTAAAATTAATTATTTATAGAAATTATTACAAATGCAACACTTTTAAAATTAAATTAATTTGTAAATTTTAATTTTTAAATATTGTTATCGATAAATAATTAATCATGTTATAATACTAAAATAAATTTTAGCTTATGTTTCGAACGTTTTGAAATAAAAAAAACACAAACATAACCTTAAAGTATTTTGCTTAATTCAAAGTATCAATATTCGAAAAGAGTCACAAAAATCAACGAAAAAAATAATTTTTAAATTCTTTTGTTCATATGGAAAAATATTTTTCAATTGACACAAATAAAAAATTTATTTTTCTAAAGAAAAAAAATATTCAAGAAACAAAAAGTTACTAAAGAAAAAAAATATTTGAAGAAACAAAAACTTACTAAAGAAAAAAAGTATTTTAGAAACAAAAACTTACTACAAAAAAATACTTGAGTGCCAAAAATTGCTGAAAAAAATATTATCGAATAAAATGAATTAACTTGAACATAAAAAATCTATAAACCAAAATTTTTCGGACACTAGATTTTATGACTTTATATATATATATATTATATATATTTTTTTATCTATATGAACAAATACATACAATGTTGACGCCCTGATATCACATAATCCCGATATCTGTCGGTTTTCGGGCAATAAAACACGCTTTCTATACTGAAGGAACCCCAAAAATTGCTGCTGTCTCATGCTGATAAAGAAACATGTAAAGATACCGATTCCCTCGCGACTCTTTGTACAATAGTCATTATTTTTCCTTTTTCCATTTTTGTGGTTTTATGTTCTTTTTTTTACCCCCGTTTTTTCAATTTTTACTCCCCTTTTATTATTTCAATGTCAAAGAAGTTTTTCGTAGATTGCCATTTAAAGAGAGGAAATGACCTTATTTTTTTTGTTTCAAGAAAGAAAATGATTATTAAAATTAAAATTAAAAAAAAAGTAATGTTAGTGATAAAAATAATAAAAATAACAATAATATAAATAATAATAATATTCGTAATAATTTCTATTTGTTCAAGAATAAATAAATAGACATTTTTTCCCACCAGTCAGGGAAATATTTGAATTTTTCAGAAATACAATCATTTGAAAAAATCGAATATCTTTATTCAGATACAATTTATTTGTTCCGAAATAAATAAATAAAATACAGTCTAATATAGTCATAATTAGTTGAAGAAATACTTATTTGAATACGAAAAAAAATGAATTAAAAAGTTAATATGTACAATTAAAAATATAATGTAAAAGTTAAAAATTAAAATAAATTTTATTATAACGTTAAGTGAATTAATATTGAGGAACGTCTAAAAATGTACTATGTGGAATTAAATTTTTATTTAGTAACTAATTAGCTTAGGTAAATGTAATTACGAGTGAAATAAAAGTTAATAACGTCCATGAGAATTTATGTGAAAATATAATTCAACTTCTTAATCTAATTTTTCGCAGTGGTTAATTACCTGTGACTAATATTAACTATATATATTTTGCGTATATGGAAATGTAATGTAATGCACTCAGGAAATGGTTTTTCTTTTTTCCTTTCCTGACCCAAAAATGATAATTTATTATTTTCAAATCAATTGGAAATTGTGTTTATTATTGCAACAACGGGAAGAAATATTTCAATTGAAAATAGTTCGCATAAAGATAAGTTTTTTCTAATTGAAAAATATTTTCGCCTTTTTTTACTGTAAAAATATTTTTGCAAAAAATTTTATTTATTTATCATTGATTGTATTTTTTTTATTTTATTTACCGACTTTTTTTTATTATTTTATTTATTCATTGGGTCGATTAATAAAAAAAAAGTTTGCCCACTCGCCACCAGGGAATCTTTGCTAATTTTTCCTTTAGGTTAGAAAATTTTTTTTTCCTACAGAAGTTTAAAAATACAGGAGAAATTTTATTTTTTAAAAAAACTTATGTTTATAATAATATGCAGTTTACGAGAAGTGAATAGGTTTGTAGAATTATATTTCTTCAAAACGATTAACAATATTGTTCGATAAGAAAGAAAATTTCTAATATACGTAAGTCTCGAAAGGAAGTAATAAATTCCGTGGAAATTTAGTGCCTTTACTTTTGTTCAATTTTTTTCACTTCAACTCGTAGACTATGATTTATGTATTTAGTTTTAAAGTTATTTAAATAGTATAGATATAATTATAGAAAAAGAGAAAGTTATTTAAGTATTATTCAATAAGTTAATTTTAAATTTTTCATTTGTCTCTCAAAATATTTTGCAAATAAATTGCAAATAAATTCGTGTCTTGGGATTTTTTGGGTCTGACGTCAGAAGTTAAAAATTCAAACTGGCAGATTTTTTTTTGAACACATAGTCAAAGTTGGGCCACCTTTTTAATTTTATAACTATTTTTAAACGATTTTAAATTCGTCTCGTGGGATTTTTTGGGTCTGACGTCAGAAGTTAAAAATCCAAAATGGCCGATCCAATATGGCGGACAATATTGGAGAAATTAATTAATATTTATAGAAACAGGTTTAGAATTTCTTGAAAGTCTTTCACGTAGCATATTATTGAAAAGGGTGAAAAAGTAATTATTTATTTATTTATACGATTTCTTGTTTATTATTTGTTTGGTAAAATTTTGAAATGTAGGAGTTAAATATAATGAAAATGGTAAAAAAAATTTCTTTATTTATACGATTTCATGTTTATTATTTGTTTGGTAAAATTTTGAAATTGTAAGAGTCAAATTCCTAAGTGTTGTAATAATGTAAAATCTTTTAAATCCCATTGTTGCTACTGTATCCCGATTACGGACTCGGCTATTACGTTTCTTCCTAAGAGAGAGAGAAACGCGGGGTAACCAGATCGGGGGTTCTCGAATGACCCACGGTCACTCGGGGAGTAAATATTTTCGTATTGCTTTACTAACGCGTAATTCAACCGTCGCAAATCTGCTACGCAGTCAATTCAACCCCTTTACCTTCAGGACCACACAGAAACTTTATCGCCGTCTATTTTGATTTAAATTCCTTTCAATCATTACGATTTTTCCTCAATATGTTCATTTAGCTTTTGTTTAACATTCGATCACTTTTAATGTTTTTTTAATTTCAATCCTAAAGTAAATTCCAATCTTAAAATTTTGAATTAAATTCAAATCTAAAAATTTGAATAAAATTCGAATCTGGAAATGTTAAATTAAATTCTAATCTTAAAATTTTGAATTAAATGCCAAACTTTAAATGTTGATTTAAATTCCAATCTTGAAACGTTGAATTACGTTCCAAACTTAAAATCTTGAATTCAATTCCAATCTTAAAATTTTGAATTAAACTATAATTTTAAAATTTTGAATTAAATTCTAATCTTGGAATCTTGAATTCAATTCTCATCTTAAATTGACTTCCAATCTGAAAATTTTGAATAAAACTCTAATCTTGAAATTTTGATTGAAATTTCCAACTTAAAATCTTGAATTAAAGTCCAATCTTAAAATTTTGATTTAAATTTCAATCTTAAAATGTGGAATAAAGTCCATTCTTGAAATTTTGAATTAAATTCTAATCTTGGAATGTTGAATTCAATTTTAATCTTTGATTCTTGAATTCAATTCCAATCTTGAAATGAATTCCAATCTTAAAATTTTCAATTAAACTCTAATCTTGAAATTTTGATTTAAATTTCAATGTTAAAATCTTAAATTAAACTACCAACCTTGAAATTTTGATTTACATTTTAATCTCAAAATTTTGAATTAAAGTCCAATTTTGAATTTTTGAATTAAACTATAATTTTGAAATATTGAATTAAAGTCCAATCTTAAAATTTTTAATTAAATTCTAATCTTGAAATCTTGAATTCCATTTCAATCTTGTAATTTTGAATTAAACTATAATTTTGAAATTTTAATTTAAATTAAAATCTTAAAATCTTGAATTAAATTCTTATTGTAAAATTATAAATAGAACTTCAACCTTTCTTTCTGCATATGGTTATTGTTGACCTATTGAATAATATTGTCATCGACTCTTCTCCCATTCGCGAAAATTGATGGAAAATCTTACATTTAAAAAGGACAACTCCCGGAGGGCAGAAAAAAGAATCTATCTCTGATATTTTTACACATTTGAAATATGGGATGAAGAAATAATACGCTTTCGAGTTTCATACATGAAAATGTGTGTCGGAGAAAAATGAAGAAGTGACAAAAGCTTGTCTTGATGGCCTTTGGGCGAATGTTTCCACCGAGGTAAACTAGATTTCCCTTTTCCATATGGATTTCGACAAGTGGGGTCTTCTTAAGGTCAAAAAGTATCCTGACGGTTGGGTATGATTGCCGAAAAAAAAGAATTTTATTTACACTTTTATTTTTCTTCTAAAACATCAATAATTAATATCTTTTATATTTGGTCGCCATTTTGAATCCGCCATTTTGAATTTTGAATTTTCAATAATGAATTTCGATTCAAAGACACTCACGAAAAAAAACTTTTAACAAGAGTAGCGATAGCTTTCGCTAAAATAGCGAAAGTATTCGTTGAAAAAGCGAATGTATTCGTTGAAATATCGAAAGTATTCGTTGCAATAACTAAAAATTTCGCTAATATAGTGAAATTTGTAGTTGTTTTAGGTAAACATTTTTTTTCGTGCTGAATACTGTCAGGGACAGTACGAAGAGTTAAATAAATAATATTTAATGAAGAAAAGTAAAAGAATAAAATTCGAAATAATTTTTTTTTCTTTTTTAATTCAATTTTCGTGTGTATGGATGTTCGTGATGAAAAGGGAGCGCGATTTGGCACTCACACACACACACACACACATACTTAAGAAGCTGAATCAAAAGTCGCGTCTTTTCGTTGAGAGAGTGTGCCGTCAGAATTAGCATTCGCACAGGATATACGCTCTAACTACTATCGACGTTGCTCCAACTATAATCATCCGAGTGGTACGGCTTAAGTGTAATATTATTCAGCAGACAGCTTTGTATGGATATTGAGAGCCGTAGAGCACAGATGCTGTCCGTCGGAGCTACGCAGAGCGTCGGGTTCTCTAGTGGGTGCCTAAGAACCCCTTTAAAACTAGATAACACGGCTAGCTGGCTAGCGATAGAGATTAGAGGGTCGTCTCCGGGATAGTTTGCTCGCAACTATGAATTATAATAGCAACATTTTCTTCCCAGCCTCCTTTGCTTTCTATCAACGTCTCCCCCCCCTTTCTCTCTCTTCTAATAACAAAACAAAAAAAATTTTTTTTTCTTACAAAACAGAAAACTATTTTTCTTCTTACAAAACAGAAAAAAATTTTTTTTTCTTACAAAACAGAAAACTATTTTTCTTCTTACAAAACAGAAAACTATTTTTTTTCTTACAAAACAAAAAACTATTTTTTTTTCTTACAAAACAAAAAACTATTTTTTTTCTTACAAAACAAAAAACTATTTTTCTTCTTACAGAACAAAAAACTATTTTTTTTCTTACAAAACAAAAAACTATTTTTTTTCTTACAAAACAAGAAATTTTTTTCGTTTCCAAAAAAAAATTTTTCCCTTCTTCAAAAAATAGTTTAAAAACAGTTTGAAAAAAGTTAAAAAATAGAAATAGTTCAAACTTAGAAAAATGCTTTAAATTTGTTATTATAGTTGACATGCAAAAAAAAATCTCTGAAAAAGCTACTACCCCATTGAACTTACCTTCTCTACTCAAAAGTATTTTTACATTTTTTTTTTTTTTTTGGTTCAAAATTATTTATCTACAACAATTCAGTATAATACTTCAAAGAATAATTAATATTTCTAAACATTATTTTTTTTACAAAGATTGAAATTTAATGAAACTATATTGGCGCGAAATTCAAAAAAAGGAAAACTTTGATTAATAAACAATATGAATTAAGGTTAATTTTCTTTTCATTTTGTTTGTTAGTGAATTTTCACACCCTTTCGGCGTTAATTAGATAAAAATTGTATTTGCTCGAAATTAAAAAAAAAGATGAAATCATATTAATATTCGCTTCATTTGGTTTGTGAGTGAATTTTCATGCCATCTAGACGGCAATTTATTTGAACTTTTTTTTCCGCGAAATTTAAATAAAAATTATTTATATATAAATCATACAAAAAGCAAAACTTACGAAATTAAATTATTTTAGAAAATTTTTAAGTATTATTATCGCTAAATTTATTACAAAACATTAAAAAATTATTACCCGTGAAAATCAAGAGAGAAAAATAAAAATTTTAAACTGTTCTTCTAGGAATGTGTCAAAGTTGAGATAAATGAAACTTTGTTGCTTGGTAACAAAATTTTGATAAGTCTTTGGAAAACTGATAAAGATTTTACATACTAAATTCGTGAGGTATCAAAAAACGTTGTAGATTAAATTAATGTTTAATACCAAAAAAGGATTAAAATTATTTATTTTGGTGTTATTTTTTACTGTTATTGAAATTTTACCTCAAATCAAAATCATTAAATCAGAATTAGTAAAAATGTTTACTAATTTGAATTAGTAACTAACGATTTGCTTTTGAATTGGTGACTGACGTTTTGCTTTTAAATTAGTAAAGTTTACTAAATAAATAATAATTTCTACTAATTTATTAGTGAAATTTACTAATGTAAAAGCAAAAATAAGTCAGTCACTGATTTAAATTAGTTAACATTTTTAAAAATTCAAATTTAGAGGGCCATTCAACGATTACTAACTAATTAACTGACTAATTATCTAGTTAACTTAGTTGCGAACTAACATACTAACAAATTTATTAACTTATCGAATAAATATCTAATTAACTTAGTTATGAACAAACTGACTGCCAATTTTAATAACTAACTTACTAACAAATTAGCTAAATAACTTACAAACTTTATTACTAATTAACTTATTGACTAACTTAATAATTATTTAACTTAGTTACTAGATAACTAATTAACTTAGTAACTTTCTAAGCAATTAACTTACTTAACTTTAGTTTCAAATTAACTTACAAACTAACTTAGTCACTTGCCACCTTACAAAGTTAGTTAGTCACTAAGTTAAGTAACTTAATTAATAATTAAGTTCGTATGTTAGTTAAAAAGCTGTTCCTTAGTTATTAAGTTTATCTGTTATTAAAATTCTAAACGTGATTTTATTACAAAGATTGCAATTTAATAAATCTTTATTGGCGGGAAATTTAAAAAGAGAAAAATTTGATTGATAAAAAATATTAATTAATGTTAATTTTCTTTTCATTTTGTTTGTTAGCGAATTTTCGTTCATAGTAAGCTGCTTAGTTAAGAAGTTAAAAAGTTAGTTAGCTCCTTAGTTAGTAAGTTAGTTAGTAACTAACCATTGTCCCCAGTGAAGCTAATGTCCCCAAATTTTGACAATTTATTGCCTTGGCAGTTGATTTAAAATAAAATTTCATTCTTCATAAAAAATGACACAAAAACCAATTATTTTAATTCATTCCGGTGTTAATTTAATCCCAAAGAGGATTAAACCTGTTGCAGATTATTTTAATCAATTCCGGTGTTATTTTTACACCTCTCGATTTGCTCTGTGTTGGGGAATTGATGAAAAATGCAGAGTTTTTTTGGTATATATATATATATATATATATATATAAAAATTTGAGTGCCTTCTTGCAAACACTGTCGTTCATTTATATATACATCGAACTCGAGCGTTTTCGACGACAACGCCATTCTCTCGCTCTCGTTCGCTGATGTTATTAATTTTCCCTAAGAAAACCGGTCATTCTTAGTGAAGCCCGAGGCGAGTTGAGGAGAAGCGAGTTGCTGCAGGTGGCTGGAATGGTCAATATAACTTGAAAATGTAAATCATATTGCTAGTACCGAGTCTGCCGCCCTCTTGTATTAAATACAATACCGCTGGCGGTCTAAGATGGTCGCTATATTAGTTTTCGCGGGTTGCTTGATTCGATTTGCTTATTAATTTTAACTGGTAGCACTGAGAGTGTTTGTTTTCGAAACTAAATTTCAATTTCCGTTCTGTAATCAAATACGATAGCGGAGTATATATATACATAAAATTTTGAACGATCTCCAGACCAAAATATATTCGTTTTCTAGTCGATATGACTAATTTTTACGATTTTTAAATTTTAATCTACTTGATATTATTTCACGTTGACACTGTATAAACAAAGTCTTAAAGTACTTACACAAACATGTTTTTTTTAAATTCAACTCATTTTTCGTCTTTAATTAAAAATTAGTTTTATATCTTCAAATACATTTTTTTTTATTTAAAAAATTCAATTTTATATTTATTAAAAATAAAAGAAATGATAAATAAAGTTAAAATTTAGGTCGAAGGTAAACCCAAACAGAAAATGTAGGTCAAAAGTACTTTGAGAGGAAGCAAAAAATGTAGGTCAAAAATAAAAATAAATAAAATATAAATAAAACTAAAAAAATAAGTAAAATACAAATAATAATAATAAAATAATAATAAAATGTAAATAAAATAAATAAAAATAAACTTAGACTAAAAATTTAGTTTACAAGAGATTTTAATTATGAGAAATGAAAATTATTTTGAAAACTAATCATCTAGAGGAAAAGAAACATTTTATTCGAACCAAATAAATAAATAAAATTTAAAGTTGAGTAAATATAAAATAATATTTAATATAAAATAATTTTAACAGAAAACTAATAGTTTTATTAATGCTTTTAGTGAAACAAAATTAAATTATTTTCACAATTGCATTTTTGAAAAGAAACATTTTTTTATAAAATGGTTTAATTTCTCCACTTGAGAACGAAAAAATCGTCACTAGATGGCGGTGAATCTGGTTTTATCAACTGAACTGCCATCTAGCGGTGACCTTGACGTTCGCATGTGGAGGATTTCAGAAAGATTGACAAGGACTTTCATTTTTAATTAACGTTTATTTGCTATTTTTATAGGTTTAATATATTTCTTCAGGTTCATCTTTAGTCATAAATTAATTTACCAAAGACGTTGAGAATATTAAATATATTTAAATTCTCATTAAACAATTTTTGTTCGCCGTTATAAATTTTAGAGAAATCACCTCAAATTACAATAGAAAACCCTAAATTAAAAAAAAATTTTAAACCCATGAAAAAAATTATTAAAATTATTAAAATTTTATTATTGAATTGACAATTGTTTCGTAAAAAATTCCTGGAAAATTCAAACCTAAATTTTCTTTTATTTCCAACAATAATTGACTTCTTAAATTCGACATCAAAACTAAACGTCGAAAAACGTTTTATTTTTCTCCAAAATCAACAATAAAAGTATTTTAAAAATTTTATGTTTTATTTATACACAGTTTTTGTTGAAAGTATTAAATTGATTCTAAAGTGGATCGAATTGATGCCAAAACACTGGATCAATTTTTTATTTAATTCACATTTTTGGTATCAATTCGTCGCCATTTGAAACTTTTAAGTTAACAGTATATAATAGAAAATAAATAACATTAGAACGTGTTAATTTAATATCCATTTTGCTTTGGGTGTTAAAAAGTTAAAATAACGCTAGAATTGAGATAAAGAAACGAACATCATCTGAAAACTATACAAGTAACAAATTTTTAACTCTTATTGCTTATTATTATTATTTATTTATTTTCTTATTTTTTTGATAAAATAATTATTGGACTTTAAGATAACTAATTCTATATAATATAACTGATATAATTTGGCACTGTCATAGTTCAGTTTTCTTGAAAGTATCAAATCGAAATGATAGAAATAATTTAAGTTTCTTTAAGTTAATACTTAATGGTAAAGATCCTGAATATTCAGATGATTCACGATGAGATCATCTGATCCAGATGATGAGGTTTATACTAATTTTTCCAGAGTAATGGTTATCTATAAAACAGTTTTTTTCTGAAGCAATCAAATTGATACTAATGTGAATCAAAATAAATGCCAAAACTTTTCATTAATTTTCGACTTGATCCATATTTTTTGTATCAAATCATTGCAATTTGATACCATTATGTCAACATTGAAGATTTTCCGAATATCCCAAAGCTGTAAGTGTTCATAAATCATTCTGACCAGAAATCCCACAAACTCCATACTTTATATAGACGATTTCTACTCCAAAATTGATCAATTTCTCTTTCTTCTTATATATACATGTACCACCATAAAAATTCGAATATTAAATTGAAATGATATCAAAGTCGCCTATAAAAGAAGGAGAAAATGGGTGAGCCAACGTGGGGAGTCTACGTTGAAAGCGGTCAGAAGGTTTCTGATTGAGTGCACAGCGGTAGCTGATGTATTTTGACGTGACCGATGCGAGGCCACTCTCTCCGTTGACTGCATTATCTAATGGACCAACTCCCTCTTCCCTTGAATGATGCACGATCATTTGCTTAGCCTATCTCTGACGATCAGCCACGTCCCGGTTAAAAGAAACCACCACCACCACCCCCTCTACTTCTAGTCTCCAATTTCACAAAAACCGACCGCAAAAATTCTTTTCTTCTTCTGCGTTTATTTATTCCATTCGTCTTCTGATACGTCCTGACATTTCTTGCCAAAATTTTTGATCTCAAAGTTTGCAGATAAATGGGTCTATACAGAGATAAATCCATTGGGTTTTTGTTTAGGACTACAAACGTCAATTCTAATCAGCACTCAGTGTTCAATCTAAGGATTTTTTATTTTTACATTAATGTTCAGAATCAAGTTAAAGAATCTTCGAATTGGAATTATTGCTGATGATCATGTACCATTTCCACCATTTGAATATTACTCAAAAATCTAATCAGAAGAATTGATTTCTTTGTCAAAATAGAAGACTTGAAAGACTAAAGTCTGCTATAGTGGAAAAGGATTCAATTCTCCTGGAATAAATCAGAAGAATTGACTTCTCTCTCAAAATAGAAGACTTCTTAAAGCCCAACTCTAACTAACTTTATAACTTTGAGAAGACTTGTTTCAAATTGATGAAAGAATTAAATTCTCCTGATTAGATGAATTATATTCCACAACTTTTTTTTTGCAGTGATATGATGATTTGTATGAAGAAAAATTCAAATTGTGGAACGGTACATGCATGAAATGTTTGCTTGCGAAGATACAGGGGAAAGGTGGAAGTTCGTCGATCGGTTTTTTTCGCCGGAGCTGGGCAATTCTTTGTCAGTTCGCGTGTGTATATCCTTTAGTATGCAACGTATGCAGTCGGTTGTTACCGAAGGAGTGGTTTGCCGAGCGGCCAATGGCGAGTGCTCGGGCTAATTCTAGGGTGCCGCCACCGCGCCATCTTTGCATCATAATGTTGCGTTCGCGGTCTCTCTCCCCCTTTCGTGCCACCCCTCCTCTCGCCATTCGTCGTATTCCCCCCTATCCTCTCTTCACCCCCCCTTTTACCTTTACCCATGCCGCTGACGGGACTCCTCATACAATTCCGCAGTAGAGGTGGAGAGCAAACTTGCTTCTTGAGTTCCTATTCAAGAATCTATATTTATGTATATATACACAAGCGACAAAGAAAATTACAGCAAAAATTCCGGAAGCAGTTGGAATAGTTTATCATCATTTCAATAATTTTCGTTTTGAATGTTCGATGGTGGTTTCTTGTATAAAAAGGAGTTTTTGACCTAAAGGATTTCTCCTCATCTAGAGACTCAAACAATTTTGGGTCTCAAGTGTGAGATGCAGAACGGAGTCCCTAATTAATGTTCAGATAAAGTATTGTACAATTTTCCTATTCAGAAATAATTGAAGCACTTCGAGATTTGCAGAATATTCAATAACAATAAAGAAGAAGAAGCAAAAAACTATTAGGTTTGTGTGCCTAAATAAGGATTTAAAAATATCTTTACAAGAAATAACCCCAAAGTGGTATTTAAAGGTACTTAGAAATACAGAAACAATAAAGGAAGACCAACAACAAAAGGTAGACAGAAGCAATAAAAGAATACAGAAGCAATAAAGGAATACAGAACCAACAAAAGGAATACAGAAACAATAAAAGAAGACAAACAAGAAAAGGGAGACAGAAACAATAAAGTTAGACAGAAACAACAAAAGGAAGACAAATAACAAAAGGAAGACGAAAGCAATAAAGGAATACAGAAACAACAAAAGGAAGATAGAAACAATAAAGGAATACAGAACCAACAAAAGGAAGACAGAAGCAATAAAGGAATACAGAAACAATAAGGAATACAGGAACAATAAGAACAAACAACAAAAGGAAGACAGAAACAATAAAGGAATACAGAACCAACAAAAGGAATACACAAAACAATAAAGTAATATAAAACCAGAACCCAAAAAAAGAAATACAGAAACGAAAAAAAAAGGAATCCAGTACCTAAAAAGGAATAAATAATCAACAGGATACTTTGCATGAAAAAGGAACGGAACGATGAAACGCTCGTTGTGATAAAGTATAAATGCAGAATAAAGTGAATTTTTGCAGATTTACGAATTCTTCGCCACGGTTGAAAACAGAGGAGGCACAATGGCCGGACGCCAGTTCACAATGATGGAAAATAATTAAACTGAGCAAAAGAAGAGCGGATCAAAAGGACCGACTATATGAGGCGAAAAAAGGTGGGGCGAGAGTTGGAGGAAACTTTAGCCAATCAAACTGATCGTGGTATGCATAAGAAAACAAGAGAGGCATCTATATGTCACACACATACACAAACACCCATCAATGTATCGCAATTGTGCAACGATCAACATACACACACACACACATGGCTGAAATCCAGTGAACGGTTCAAGTGATTGAGAGACTGGGAAGGAGGCAAAGAGATGGTTATAGAGACAGGCAGAATAGGCAGGAGGGATGCGAGACACTAAAGTGAAACGGCGGACAATGCAACGCCCCCGTTCCATATCGACGTATTGTTACTGAATTGCATCGCTACGCAGACCTTGCCCAGCGCTACGATGCAGAAGCTCAATCGTTTACAATAGAGTCATTTTCAATATATGTCTAATGGCATTCAGAAACACATCAGAATATAAATCGACTTGATTTTTGTTTTCTCATCAAATTGATTGATCACGTCATGCAATTAGACAACTTACTTTGCTGATTTAGATTACAATCTCCAAACAAACGTTGGTTTTAAATTTTTGCTACTACCATATAGGATCAGCCGTTTTTAATTTTTTAAATCCGGGGTTCAATCCTAGCAGTAGGGGGTAATCCAGATATTCTATTTTTTGGATTAGGAAACAAAAAATTAGTACGAATCTGGAACACAAACAAAGAAAAGAAAGAGAAAAGTTTATGCCCCATATCCTAATTTTAGGTTTAAAAATTTGTTGTCCCAAATAGCGCCTTAAATTGTATTCAGATGAATTTTGACACAATGTTTGATAACTGTATTCAACAATTAAATGCTTCGTAAACAATGATTGAACAGTTTCTTTAAAGTCTATATCCTGTGGTGATTGGTGCGAAACCCCCTGTGGTAAAATGATACGCAGGTACAGATAATTCCACTGGACCTTGGTCTCGCCAGGGTTCCGCCACCTGGGGACCATGACAGTTCTTTGATTACGGCACGTGCCACACGTCCATCTCAATTAAAGAAGACTTCTTTTTTTTTGTAAAATAAATTTCTCCTTGAGAAAAAAAATTTAGGTGTAAATTTAGGTTTAATGATGTAAATCTCTTTTGAAAGAGAGCACAGTTAAAGGAGAAAATTTTCTGTTCTAGTGGCGTACCAAAAACGGCTAAAGAAGGAGCGGAGGGCAAGAAGACGACTTCAGGATCAGCTGGACCTGGAAGTTAAGAGGCGCACTCAATTAGAGGATGCACTGAAGGCCACCGGTGCCACGACAGAACAAGTCAGATCCATAACCGGTGAGTGTTACTAAAAGTAGAAGGGTCCGAATTGTAGGGGACTCTAAATATTCTCTAGCTAATACCGAATCCGTTTGCTAAGTTTTTTAATGAAAGTCCTTTAAAAGATGTACAATATGTTAGACATTAATTACGAACATAATTGTTTTAGTGTTTGTTTAAAATTTAACACTGAACATTCTTGCTAAGTATGGCTAAAGAGGCAGAAATTAATTAAAATCTACCCTAACTGTACCCCAACATCATTTAAACTTCCAGGCAACATTTACAACATTTCTTAAGGATTCTAAAGTTTGCAAGCAACATTTACAACATTGCCATAGTATTCTAAAGCTTGCAAGCAACATTTACAACATTGCCATAGTATTATAAAGCTTGCAAGCAGCATTTACAACATTGCCATAGTATTATAAAGCTTGCAAGCAGCATTTACAACATTGCCATATTATTATAATACTTGCAGTCAACATTTACAACATTTCCTCAATACTGTAAAGCTTGCAGGCATGATTTACAACCTTGCCATATTATTGTAAAACTTGCAGCAAAGTTGTAAATGTTGCCTGCAAGTTAAGATCCCAGAGTCTCAAGTCTCTGACCATGAATCTTAATCTGAGAATAAATTAATTCGTATAATTCTTGAATAAACAAACTTACACCCGACAGAATACGATTCCTTACTTATCGACCCTCTTCCTGCATTCAATGAAATCTCCGTTCTTGTTTAAATGCTTAAATTCCAATTCGGTTCTTCGTTTCAGAAGTAAGTTCTACATCCGACAGCAACACCCCACCCCCATCTGTCACAACCAAAACTCAAACATGAAACCCTTTAAGTGAAATCTCTTATTCTGATATAACGTTTCATGCCTCCTTGCTATTTTCGCAGTTTGCTGTTGATTAACCCTGTCAGTCACAGAGGGAGAGAGAGAGAGAGAGAAGTCGCGATATTAATTTCAATTCGAAAAAAATTACCCACGAATATTACACATGTACTATTTTCTCAAAGACGAAATTCACTACTAAGAGAAATTTTTAATTAAACATTTTCTTTCCCTTAGAGTTTGCGTTGCGACCTAAATAGTATAGCTTCTAGTAAAACTTTCTTTTTATTCTATTTACAGAAAATGTCAAAACAGAGACTCGAACGAGTGTAGAGCAATCGGAGGAGAATTCGATACACTCCCAATCACAGCAATCGAATAATCAACAGCCAAATTCTCAATCACCTGTTAAACAATCTCAACAACAGCAGCAACAACAATCCCAACAGCAACAGCAGCAGCAACAACAACAAAAACAACAAACACAACAATACCGAGAGGCACAAGTCTCACGTCCACCTCAACAACCACCAACACCTGAGAAACCAGGTTGGGGTTACAGTGGACTCGATCTCATTAGCAATCAATTCTGGCAAAATTATCAAGGTCAGTATATTGAAAAATTATCATTCCTATCATGCTTTTCTTGGCAATAAAAAAAAAAGTCAAACAAAAAAACTTTTTTAATCCCGTGAGACTCGGATTGCCGAAAGAGATAATCGGATTCGTGTATTAGAACCCACTCAATTTTTTCAGATCTTCCAATCGAGTTGGCTCGATCCCAGATTTATCGAAAAATCAACCAAGTTCGTAATAGTTCTCCCCCTTAAACATATTCTCGTTATTGGAGAGAATACCTGCATATGTATATATGCAACATTCTATATGGTTTTCAAGCCGCAGACATGCGAAAATTTGAAAGTAAATTATTCGAAAGATTTTGTACGGGAGCAATCGGCGGTAATAACGATCCTGCGAACAGGGAATGGAGAGAGATGGAGAGAGAATGAGAGTGAGTGAGTGAGTGAGAATGTCTGTTTGACGTGGTAGGAGAAGGTATCTCTCTCAAATAGGGTCCCAAGAGCCACCCCGGCATCGTGATGCGGAATCCATTTGCAATAAACAACCAAGATTTAGTCAGGAGAGGGGAGGGCTAACTTCGTCCAAGATAGGTACTTACGTCCCTGATGTGAGAGGGGGACCTCTGAGCCGACGCGTCTTCCAGCTATGCATTCTATACGAGAAGTGATTTTCTCTCTTGAATTTCAGGACAGTTTAAGATTTTACTAGCTTTCTGTGTGTGCTTCATTTTTTATTCTTAATTTGGATCTTGTTTTACACCTCCTTCAGTTCATGTCATCACGAAAGTTTTTAGACAAGTCTTTCTGAAACTATAAATGCGAACAGAATACTCAGTTGAAATTTAAAATTAAATGATGATTATTTAAATAGAGTTGATATGCAAATTAGGTGACGGAAGACGTTCTTTTATTCGTTTTGGAAAGAGAGAGAAATTTCAAAAGAGATGATATTCTATCAAGTCTGAACGTAGACAGAGTTACGAAAGGTACAATTTTTAAATGGACTTGTGTCGTTTTGAATTGTCGACTCAGAGAAGTAGAATGTTAAACGAAGAAGTTTTTTATTTGATTATAAATTATCGAAACTTGCAGGCAGGGTTTACAACATTTCTTAAGGATTCTAAACCTTGCAAGCAGCATTTACAACATTGCCATAATGTTCTAAAACTTGCAAGCAACATTCAGAACATTGTCATAGTATTCTGAAGCTTGCAGGCAACATTTACAACATTTCTTAAGGATTCTAAAGCTTGCAAGCAGCATTTACAACATTGCCATAGCATTCTAAAGCTTGCGAGCAGCATTTACAACATTGCCATAGCATTCTAAAGCTTGCAAGCAACATTTACAACATTGCCATAGCATTCTAAAGCTGCTGAGAACATTTACAATTGGGAAACTTGCAGCAAAATGGTTACTACTTTGATTAAGACTCATAAGAAGTCGAAAATATTCATGCTAAAGTGAAGTATCTTGCAAGTTATCCAATCTAGCCGAGGACAGGTCGCATGCTCTATATTTTAGACTTGATAAAAATTCGAAGAGCACTGTAGGTAATGCAAAGCTTATGTATCTACGCGTCCCTCTCTCGTTCTGTAGTTTTCTCTCTCTCCGTCTTTCTCTTCCTCTTTGCCGCGAGTATAAGCAAGGAATTGTAATTTCCCCGGCGGCCACCATAGTTCTCGGTGGCGTTACCTGTCTTTCCTCCACAACCCACCACCCTTTCTCCCTCTTATATGATTCCTCCACGTCCAACCATCCACCCTGAGTGAGTACGACGAAGCACTCCACCACGCTTTAATATTCAGACTATATGCAATAATTTCGCAGCGACCATAACCTCTCTCTCTCTCTCTCTCTCTCTCTTTCTCTGAAACGCGTCCCTAGCGACCCCTACCTCCTTTCTTCTTCTCTGCTCCTCGAAAGGTAGTTGCGCTTTTCCTGCGAATACATGGATACATGAAGACAACAAGAGGGATAAGTGATCAGGAAGCTGAGACAAAAAAGGGGAATGTTCCCCTGATTTTTAGTTTATAGTCACAAAAGTCGAAATCTACTTTTTATTTATTTTCCTTATGGATCCTTATTACTTTTTCCACTGGATGAATTCGAGATAATGAATCAGTTAAAACTTAAAAATCTTCGACAATAAAAATATTTCAATTTATTCCTACTCCATGCAGTTGGGTTAAAATTAAAGTACACATACCCTCGCGTGTAGTCGAATTGGTCAACACTTTAGCAGTTATTTTTGAAATTTATAATAATCAAGTTTCGGAGATAATATATATTGCAGAGTGTTCTCTATCATCCACTGTAATTCCATCATCATATTGATTTTCTAAAATGGAAAATTTCACGAACGATCAAGTGCAGAGTGCAATGAACAGTCAACAGTAGATAATTCTATGCACACCCATATATGAAAATCAGTAATTAAATTCGCAACTTTTCTCCCTGTGGAAATATATTATCCGCACATATTAAGTGGAAATAATATACGCCGAGTGAAATTCACGATGCTTTACAATTTTTAAACAATAAGTAACGTTCAAAAAAATAAATTTTATACTAGTTACTCTCACTTATACAAATCATATATGATTGATGTAAATAGAAAGAATGCTTTTGTTCGAATTGTTTGCAAATTTAAAAATTCTTTTACAATGTGAATCTTTCTATGAATAAATGAGAACTGATATAAAATCTTGTTTTCAAAATTATAAATTAAGTAATATGATTTTCCGTTTACATTTCAATAGTATTTTTCTTTTGTTTTTAAGAAATAATTTATTAATTGAAATTGAGACACTTTCGGGATTATTATCATTGTCTAGCAGGCATTTCAGCTGAGAACTATAATTTCTCACTGATGAAATTTTGAAGAAACTTTAGAATAAAACAATTGGTTATTGGGAGAAATTATTTCGATTTAAGGGAACAATTGTTGACTATATGGAAGAGGAATTATTACGCGTAGGAGAAATATGTTTGAGAAAGAGAGTGATAAAGTGTAACGCGTGAGAACTGGTAATATAAACTCCATACTGTGAAAGCGGCAACCGTAAGGAGAGGGGAGGGGGAGTGGAATACATCCCCCTGCATGGTGCATGCGACCGTCGGGAATATATCTACGAGACACGACGAGGTTTTCCGGTGAACGAGCCACCTTGGCTAGAAGCTCTATTTATACTCGATGATGGCAAAGAGGGTATACACCTTCGACCCCTCTTTCAAGGACTAGAATTGATCGTGTAATGATAACGACACACAATTTCGTCATTTTTCCACTCGCCTCCCACGAAAGCAATGCCTCAAGAGTGGAAGAAAAAGGACAAAGGACGTTAATTTTAGGCGTTTTTCAAAAATTTGTTACACAAAAAAAATCTTTACCTGGATAAACTACAAATTTCACTATATTAGCGAAATTTTTAGTTATTGCAACGAATACTTTCGCTATTTCAACGAATGCTTTCGATATTTTTTACGAAAGTTATCGCTGTTCCAGTTGAAGATTTATTCCCGTGTATTTAATAAAAAAAAAATATGGAACAAGTTGTTCCATCCGAAAACCTAAGAGTGCAAAAAACATTTTTTATACACTTTTTTTTAAAGTTCTGAAGCGTGGAAACAAAATTTTTTATCTAAAAGTTTGTTACTTTACCTAAAAATACTATTATCCCGCTTAAAAATGCTTTTTGAAACTTAAAAATATCTTCATTTGTCTCTGAGATATCGAAATTTACAATTTTTGAAACTCGGAAGTCGCAATTGCAAAATTCAAAATGGCGGATCCAATATGGCGGACGAATTTTGGAAAGTTAAACGGATTTGCTCCAAACTTGTCACTTAGGGGTTTTCGGAGTCGATAATTTTAAATCTGGCACCAGTTTTTCGAAATTCAAAATGGCGGATTCAAAATAGAGGAGAAATTTTTAAAATTTTGTCAAATTCGCAAAAAATTTGTCACAAAGGGATTTTTATCGTAACTGCTGACAAATCTGTTATTAGATTTGCAAAATTCAAAGTTGACGTTCTAAAATATCGGTAAAAATATTTTGAAATTGAAAAAATTAGATTAAAAATTTTATAAATTAATACATTTTATGGTCTAATTTGAAATTATGTAACATAAAAGCAAAATTTTGTTTCTAACAATTTGTTTTCTTATTTAAAAATACTATTTTTCGCTTAAAAATGATATTTTTAACTTGAAAAACTCTTTAATTTTTTTTGAGATGTCATCTTTTGAAATTTTTAAAACTGGCAAAAATCACAATTGCAAAATAAAAAATGGCGGATCCAATATGGCCGATGTCATTTTGAAACTTTAACAAATTTGCTTGAAACTTGTCACTCGGGTGTTTTCGGGGTCGCTGTTTACGAAAATGTTGTCAGATTTTCAAAATTCAAAATGGCGGATCCAATATGGGCGTGGAATTTTTTAAATTATAGTAAATTTGCATGAAACTTGTCACAAAAGGGTTTTTGGCTTACGAATCTATTATTAGGTTTGGTAAATTTGAACTTGCCGCTCTAATGTGTCGGTAAAAATATTGAGAATTTGAGAAAATTCGATTGAAAACTGAAAAAATTAATACATCTTATGTCCTTTTTTTGAATTTATGTAAGGTAAAAGCAAAATTTTGTTTCTAAAACTTCGTCTTCCTATCTAAAAAATATGATTTTTCGCTTTAAAATGCCATTTGTAATTTTTACCTTGAAAAACTCTTTAGTTTTGTAAGATATCTTCGAAATTTTGTCAAAATTGAAAAATAAAAAATGGCGGATCTAATATGGCGGACGAGTTTTTGAAATTTTAACGGATTCCCTTGAAACTTGTCACTCGGGGGTTTTCGGGGTCGCTGATCACGAATCTAATGTCGGATTTTCAAAATTCAAAATGGCGGATCCAAAATGGCGGACGATTTTTTTGCAAGTTTAACGGATTTGCTCAAAAATTTTTCAGTTAGGGGTTTTCAGAGTCGCTGATTACGAATCTAGTGTCGGATTTTTAAAATCGAAAAAATCTGATCTAATATTAGTTAAAATGTTTTCAAAATTGAACGAATTTGGTTGAAAACAAAAAAAATTGGCTACATAATATACTTTTTTGTATTTATAATATCGACATCATCATAAAAAATAAAATTGAAAATGAAAACAGTTTTATCGAGATTTAATAGACAGCAATTTTTTCTACATTCTTTTTTTTATACATTGATCGAAACATTGAATACATTGTCCATAACCATTTACATTTGCTCGTGAACGAAAAAAAAGGAAAATCGGCGCGGCGCACAAGTCTCGGGAGATAAAAAGCTATTCCCACCTCCCGGAGGCACGATTTTACAATAGACGGGAAAAGAAAGTCTGTGAGTGAGAGAGAGAGAAAATGTATAGAAGTGATACGCTAACGTTGGAGATGGAGTATCGTCGCCTACGGAAATTTGAAATTATATTAAGATAGGGATTTGAAAGCGAGAGGGGCACACGCGGGGTGTGTCTCCGCTTCTGTACTTCCTTTTTTACCCATCTTTCTCTCTCTCTCTTTCTCTCTCGATTCATACAATTTCACGGTTGGCTTGAAGCACGAGCGCTCGCGCCCCGTTGCCACTTCACTGTTTTACATAAAGATCAAGAGCATTAAAAACGCACGTTAGACGAAATCAACCCTCAGGTGTACACGTTTCACAAATATCTCGATCCCTCTTTCTTTTTTCGAGTATTTCACCAATTACTGTTCTCTGATATGATATTTTTTAAATTGCTTTTTTTTTCTCTTTTTCTTGAGTGCGCACTTGGTTCTTTTCTTTTATCGTTTGAAAATTCTATCATTTGGAGTTGGTTTTTTTTTAAGAAAGGAATTTTTTTTTATTGGTTTTGTATTCGAAGCATGTTTCTTTTTTTTGAGATGCATTGTGGTCAAGTTAATTATCAAATAAACGCAGAGTCATACTCATTCTCGAATAAGAGGGGGGGATTTGAAAAAAAAATTCAGCTCTGAATTCAGCATCATCTTGCACACAATACGTACCGTTTAGTTCTCCAAGTCTCGTTCGAAGTGTTCGCGAAATTGTTTTCATTGTCTGCTCGATTTGTCAAGGTGTGTAAGACGGGTAGCGAAACTATTAGTCTTGATCTCCTTTGATGAGCGTGCTATGCGTTTCTATACATATAACATGCACACTCCAAAAGAAGCGATTTCTAACTTTTTGGTTTGCCACACTGATTCGAGATGCTTCAGTCTTCGAGGGACGTGATCGTTGAGGAGAAAATGTCTTCTGGGCTCGAAAACATTCCAAAGGTGGTGTTATTTTTTGGTTAAATAAATACTTGTGTGAGGAAATTGGACTCTGGTTTTTGAAAAGTGTGTATTACATGTTCGCTAAAATTTTTGGGAAGTGTAATCTTTCTTATCATCCTAACTGTGGGTTATAAGTTTCTACTTTTCCTAATGGTTCGTTTGCTAGGTGCTGTAAACTTTTGTCACCGTCGTCTTTAATTAATTCACAATACTGAGTTTTTTATTAACTTTGATTTTGACAGCAATTGATGATCCGTACAAAACAGCATCTGACAATATTTCTACTATGATTGTAAATAAGTTAGAAAAGATTTTCCAGGATTACTAATATGATGAGTGGTTTATCTATCAGAGTGTCTAACTGTCATTGAAGCCAGACTTACCAAACCGGAGGCAAATCGTTCTTCAAAAATTAATATCAATTCGGTAATTAATATCTACATTAACCTAAAGGAATGACCTAAGGGATGTTTTAAAATACTCTTAACACATGTACTTTGGTACTTTGTGGAAGATTTACAAATTTATATTCATTCTAGTCTAGATAATTTAAAAGAAAATCTTGCTTTAATGAATGAAGATGTGAAGTCGAGAGTAGAATGGGCATCAACAATTTTTTTTAAAGTAAATACTGATAAAACTTATTCTATGATAATTGGATCAACTTGGTATACAAATAATGTCAAACTAGATGGTAACTTATTAATTAGGATTAATATTACTATACCTTTTGTTGATTCAGATAAGAATTTTGGTGTTATATTTAGACTCTCTGTTGGGACAAGCAAGTTGGTGAAATTTGTAAAAGTGTTTATGCAACCTTGTCACAATTTAAGGGTGATAAAGGAGCTCCTATTGTTGACATTCGGATAAAACTTTGTTAGTTTATTTTTCCTTATTTTGAATTCTGTTGTGTTGTTTATAATGATTTAACTGATGAATTAAATCAAAAACTTGAGAAGCTTCTTAACAAATGTTTGAGATTCATATTCAACTTAAAGAGGGATGAACATGTAACACCATGTAGATTAAGTCTTGGATGGCCTAGTGTAATGCATGTCTTGAATTTCTTGCTAAATATTGTATTTTAATTATTGTTCTTGTGCCTTGCGTGGGGCAAAAAATAAATAATTATGAATTAACAAACTTGCTCATCGAAGTGCAAAAAAAGAAACTTCCTGTTTCATTCAATCTCAATTCTTCAAGAATGGTTTTGTCGTCCCTCTAAACGATTCATTGTTCCGCAATTCAGTACTTCCCTTTTTTGGATGACAAAAGAGAAATAACATATCTTGCGAGCATTTAAATTGTCATTTAGATATCAAAGGGAATGAAACACCCGGCGCGTGGATAAGGGCGCGAAAGGTAATTTGGCTCAGTGAAACGCAAACATTGCGACAAGCGTACGAGAGCTTAGCCTTGACGAACTCTCGACGATTCACACCCACGTACCACGAAACAGCCCTCAGCTATTGTTGCTCAAAGCATAATGGAATCTCAGTCCCGTCTAGTTACGCTACAGCCGTTCCTCCAAAAGCTCTGCCAGTTAACCAAGGCTTAATGGCCTTGCAATTGGATTTTACCATTGGTCTTTGCCTAAGGAGAGGCACCATTTCACGCTTCTCGATCCGATCTTCTCCTTTACCCTTCAGAGTACCACACTGAATTTCTCCCCCTCCAACAACGGGCTCGTCTCATCGCTAATCACCTTCATCTTGTGCATCATCTTCAATGGATTTCAGATTATTTTGTCATTTAACAAAGCAAATCTTAATCCATTTTCTCAGCATTAGGAAATAGTTCCTTTTCTTGTTAAGGTTTTTCTCTCTAATATTTAGATAATTTAGAGTTTGTTAATATCTCTCTTGATGGAATGTTTTATAGACAAAGTAGAAACTTGATAAAATTTCCGATGGGATTCCACATTTCAGACATTTTTAGATGTCTCACTAAAATTATGGATCCAAACAAAATAATATCATATTTTTAGATATTGTTGTGGATGATCAGGAAACTGATTGTTCAGAAATCCTATTTCAGACATTTTTAGATATCTCACTAAAATTATAAACCCAAACGAAGTAACATCAAAATACTTTTAGATATTGTTATGGATGATCTGAAAACTGATTGTTCGGAAATTCCATTATAGACATTTTTAGATATCTCACTAAAATTATGAATCCAAACAAAATAACATTAAATACATTTTTAGATATTGCTATGGATGATCTGCAAACTGATTGTTTGGAAACATTAAAAGAAGAATACAATTGGGCGACAAGTTCCTCTATTTTTTTCTGATGGATGACACTATTTTCACTCAAATTATAAACCCAAACAAAGTAACATCAAATATATTTTTAGATATTGTTCTGGATGATCTGAAAACTGATTAGAAATCCCATTTCAGACATTTTTAGATATCTCACTAAAATTGTAAACCCAAACAAAATAACATTAAAATATTTTTGGATATTGTTGTGGATGATCTTGAAGCTGATTGTTCAGAAACATTAAAAGAAGAATACAATTGGGTGACAAGTCCCTCTGGTTTATTTCTGATAGATGACAAATTTTAGTTGTAAAAAAAGAACATGTCACTCTTATCACACATTTAATTCACAACCTGAAGGATATTAACCCCTTAACTGTCATGAGCAGGATTTGGTCGTCAAATCTTTGCCACGGCAGTTCACTGTTAACTTAAAAATATCAAATGGCAACGAATTGATACCCAAAAGTGGATTAAATCTTAATTTGATACAAAAATTTGTATCCAATACAAAAATTTATATTGATCCAATTGG
Organism: Leptopilina myrica (nomen nudum); assembly: GCA_032872475.1. Taxonomy (NCBI): domain Eukaryota; kingdom Metazoa; phylum Arthropoda; class Insecta; order Hymenoptera; family Figitidae; genus Leptopilina; species Leptopilina myrica (nomen nudum). Next base: position 36,912,190 of record CM065461.1, read on the forward strand.
TTATCAATTTGATACTTTCAAGAAACTGTGTTAAAACAATTCTAAAAAAATATTGACTACCCTTTACATTTCATTGAAACATTAACATTCGAAAGTATAGTTTACAAATTTTCCAACAGTGGCAATAACAATCAAAACAAATTTAACATTCACAGTGAAGTCCCCCCCAAGGTTTGTTTAGGAGGAAATTTATTGTTCTCAAGAATTCTTTCGAGAGGAGTTTTATTGCTCTCTATTAAAGTAGAATTTTGATTTTAATAATTTTGTTCTGTTTTGTAAAGTTTTACTTCCTGTGCAGGATTTGAATTTCTTGTACGCAGGTTTTCTTTTCTTTCCGGGCAAAGGGGTTGAATATAAAGATAAACCAGGCGTGAATTAATTTTGATGCGATATCATTAAAGGGACATTTTCCACTTTTCACCCTAATCTATGTGGAATTCAGTGAGAGGTCGTTTCTCGATCGCGTTCACGCCTTTCTTGGTCCGTTATCCCACTCATCCCTTTCATGCTTCTTCTACTAAGGCTTCTGCTAATTACTGTTTCGTACTTTCACGCGCCGTTGAAATCGCCGTTCTTTGGACCAAGGAATTAAATTTTGGTTCATTTTTGTTTTTTAGATTTTCAGTGGAATTTTTCCCGTTCTAAAAATGTTTTCTCTTCTTATAATATACTCTTGTTTGTAACAATAGAAACAAGATGAAAGGTTATTACAGTTTTTCTTTTGCAGTTGATGTTTCTTCGCTATGATGATCCTAAAATAATGACGAACTGGATCTTAATCTAGACTGACCTAAATGTTGTGATTAATCTAAATTAATAACAAAGTTAACAACCAACAACTGAGTTATTATTTTTCAAGTGTCTGCTACAGCTAACTAGCGTTCTGGTCAGATGAGAATAAATGGATCACAATTGTCCGGATAAAATTGATATACACAATGTGGATCGAATTTTTATTATCATCAAATCGAACTTATTGGGGATGAAGGAAACATTTTAATTTCACCATCACGGTGGGATTCGAACAAACTTTCTTCATCTACAAAAAGGAGTTAAATGATTTCATCCCTCAGCATCAGTACATTAATATGACTAGGGCGTTTATAATCCTCGTCGTCGCGAGCAAGGTCACTTAGCGAAAGGGTTCCCTAAATGAATTAACCATTGAACTTGGAGTTAGGCAGGAAGATTCGGTATTCTGATAATCGTGCCACAAAAAAAAGGGTTATAAAAATTTTTTTAAAAAAACCTACCGATTCTACAATTTTTTCTCCATCTTCCAGTGTTTTATTTTCTAACACCAATTCCACAGTTAATAAACTTTTCCCTATACACACAATACTATAATCATAATTTCACATACAGTATCCTTTTTTTTAAAGTTTTGTCTTTTTTTTGTCCCAGAATCGATGCCACCCGACTTCGAACTGGAGAGAAAGACACGTCAGCATCAGACCTCCGAAAGGGACCAGGTCAAGTCTCCTCTTCAAGGTGCGTCGATCGAAAACTTTTTCTCTAGTAATAATCTATTGTCATTTAATGATTAAACGAATTTTTTGAATTGATTCTCATTTTGAGTGTTGTCTTCTTATTAGAAGTGAAACTTTTTCCCCTTTTAGGGAAAAAAAAGGGGGGGGGGTGGGTAAAGTCTCGAAAATGCCATCTAAAGTTGAAACTCAGCGTCTGCAGTCATTTTCCCAAGTTTGTGTATGTATGTGTGTTGCCAGTTTCTTACGATCGCGAATAAACTTCGATCTTTAATTAGAAACTCAGTGGAGGGAGAGGAATTGAGGGTCTCTAGTTGCGCCCTGGTGGGTTTTCTTGTAGCGGCGTCAGCGGCACTACTATCGGCAGATTTTGAAACTTACTCCTGAGAAACTTGGAAACGAAGAGCGGTCAAAACTTTTCTCAGCAAAAAGCTATTGAGAAACGCGACTTAAACGTTTTAGCGTCAAGCCAAGAGAGACTTGTGTGTGCATGTAAATAATTGTTTTCCCATCGCGAATTAATTTCACCTATAGCTATAGGGGGGGAAAACTGTTTTTTTTATAGAAAAGCAAAAACAGCTTTAATAGAAGATTCATATTTGTTTTGTTTTTTTGTGATATTTTTTTATAAATAAAATAATTTACAAAAGAGAAAAAAAATTGATTTGTGCCAAATCACCGGGAAGATATTATCAAATAAATTGAATGGGTCCTTTAGAAGAAATTGAGCAGAGAAACCGGATTTTTTTTTAGTGAGTGAGAGAGAGAGAGAGGGGAGGAAGAAGGAAATGAGGGATTGAAGGGATTATTAGTGTAATCTTTTTCAATCATAAGCGACAGTTCGATAAAAAGTCGAAAGGCGGCGAGAGCACTCAAAGAAGAGAGCGAAACGGAATGACTCGACTGGCCCCCGATTTACGAGGTCTTCTACTTTGCTTTTTGACGATAGCCACCCTCTCTTCTTTCTTCGCACTCTCTCGTGACTCTTATCGCTTCTTTTTCTTTTTTCCCTCCCCCCTTTCTCTCTCCTTCTCTTACTCGTGCCGCTAACCTACGTCCAGCGATAATTAGTGAGCGGCGCGTCTTTTCTGAATAAACGAACAAGACGCCATCAAATGATCCCCAACTCTCAAAGTCAGATCGTCACAAATCGTGATCATTCATATATTATCATTCATATATTGCTGAAAAAAAAATTTAATTAATCGAAAAAACTTGTATTGGTTAATTAAAATAAATGTCGCACACGCTCTGAAGAAAGGTACATGAGAAGCTAACATTTTTTTGGGTTATGTTTGTAATTTTTAAAATCAAACTTTACAAAGAGGATCAACTTTCAATTTGATTTTCAACTCTTTATTGTACTAAAATTATTTTCTTATTTTCGAAAATAAATTATTTATTAACAGAAATAATTTTTAGTCCATAAAAATTCCATTCCATTGATTATGATATTGATAAATACTTTTTTTTAAATTATTTTAATTAATTATTATTTTATGAATTAAAACTTTAAGGGCATTTGAACCATTATGACGTCACAATATGTGCATAGCATTTGGCCCAATACTGTGACGTCATAATGGTTCAAATACCCTTAAATAATTTTCTTGTGAAAGCTTTTTAAAATTAAACTACTTAACAAAATTTATACTATAACGCATTTCGTATTCAATTATAATCTCACACTGAGGAAACAATATATATTTGAATTAAACATAATTATCTTTGTTATCATCCAAAAATTATGTTTGAATTAAACAAAAATTTTCATTTAATACATAATAAATTTGATTGAATAAAAAATTATATTTAATTAAATTATAAAATATGTTTAATTCTTTTAATTAGATAGTTCTAGAAGAATCCAATTATTTAAATGCAAATTTAAATAATAATAATTGATAGAGTATAATTTATTATTTTCTTAGAATTTAATAATTATAAAGAATTTTATCAAGATTTTTGAAAATAATTGATTTTTAAAAATAAATTTTAATTAAACTTTTAAGGGTAATTGAATTCTTGCAACGAATTCTATTATTAAACTTTTTTATATAATTGAAGTCCTGTAAAAAATTGTATAATTTGTAAAAATAATTAAATTTTAGAAACGAATTTTATTAAATTTTTTGAAACAATTGAATTCCTATAAAAAATTTTTTATTTGTAAAAATAATAAAAAGTTTTTGAATAATTTTATACGAAAATTTGAATAAATAATTCAATTATTTCATAAATAATAAAAAAAATTGTATTAAAAATAATTGAGCATTTTCGAAAAGTTTTATTATTCATGAAAATACTTGAATTGTTACAAAGAATTGTATTAGATTTTTTTAAGTAATTAAATTCCAGTAAAAAAACTTATTCTTTGCAAAAATAATTGAATTTTTTATTTAAAATTAGTTTTTAAATGATTGAAATTGTGCAAACAATTATATTTTAATGAATCATTTTATGAAAATTTAAAAGAAATTAAATTAAACATTTCTTGCATTACGATTTTATTATGATTTATTATTATTTTTATTTATGAAACTATTTGAATTTTTGCAATGAAATGTTATAACACTTTTTTAAATAATTGAAATCCTGTCGAAAATTTATAAATTATAAAAAGAATTTAATTCATGCCGAGGACTTTATTAAATATTTGCATAAAATTGAATTTTTTTAATCATTGTGTGAAATGTTTAAAATGACATTTGAATTCTTGCAATAATTTTTTTTATTTATGAAAATAATTGAATTGTTACAAAGAATTTTATTAAATTTTTTTTAAGTAATTAAAATCCTGTAAAAAATTGTATTCATTGCTAAAATAATTGAATTCTTACGAAGGATTTTATTAAATTTTTTGGAAATAATTGAATTATATTGAATAATTTCTCGATAATTTAAAAGAATATTACAATTATTTTTTCGAATAATTAAATTAAAATTGTATCAATAATAATTGATTTCTTACTAAGATTTTTATTATTTATGAAATTAATTTAATTCTTAGAAATAAACACTTTCAAAAGTTCAGAAAATAATTTATTTATTTCACGGAATTTCTAAAAAATATTTTAAATAATTGATTTTTTTAAACCTAAAAAAACTTTTGTGGGATTTAATATATAGTTAGATATTAAATATTAAAAATATTAATTAAATTTTAATGTAAATTTAGTAAAGTTGATATAATTTCTTTTAAAGTTTATTATTTTTATAAAAAATATTTTTCTTTGTATCATTTTTATTTGTATGAATATAAAAAATAAATAAATATGTAAATTTTAATACTTTTATAAATAAAAGTGCAGAGCATTGCTTGTTTGGTAGCTTTTCTTCAGAGAGCGTCTCAAAAAATATTTTTAAATTCTCCATTTTCTACATAACATTTTTTTTCCTTCTGTTACAGATTCCCGTGCGGGTTATTACAAAAATTCAGTTCTCTTTACAAGTGCAACTTAGAAAAAGTTGGAGGACAGGCGATAAAGAAATAAAAACAAGGACAATCGCAAATTATCGGAATTTCGAGTGACCAAAGGATCCCTTTTTGGAAGGGATGAAAATAAAGTCGATCTTCTCACGTATAGTAGAGATCAAGATGACTGGACAAAAAAATGAAGACGATAAAGAAGAAGAAGAAGAAAAAGAAGAGGCTGAATTGCTGCTTTTCAGTGATATAAATAATAACATTCGTGCAACTATTCTATATAAAGAAAAATAAAACCGACCTTTTAAATAAAAAAAAAAAATAAATAAAAAAAAAATTGACGAAAAAAAGAACAAATTATAGACTTCCAGTGGCGAAGCGATTAACACAAAACACGAGAGGTGTCTTTCGTGTTGCATCATGAAGAGGGAAAAATAAAAGAAGCAATGAAATCGTGCATTATAAAAGGCCCGCGCTTGAAAAGCTGTAGGTCGTGACTTCAAGAGCATAGAAATCTCAACTCGTGCGTCAAAAATCATTTTTTTTTTCATTAATCACAAAAGTGAAAACATAATTGACAAAAAAATAATGTGAATTTTTGTGAGGAAAAAATATGAGTCGCATAAAATAGACATATCAATGGCGCACACATTAAAAAAAAACAGACAAAAAGAATTCGCTACGAATTTTGCGATTTTTTTTTTCATTTTATTAGCTTTAGATCATTTGCAGATGACAGAGAGAAAGAAAAAAAAAGAAACAAAAAAAAACTCAACGCTTGGAAAGCGTTTGATCACGTGGCCATAGGTAAAGTTAAATGATGAAATGGACTTGTCATATATAAACAAGCTTCGCCTCTCTTCCATGAAAAATATTAACTTTCGTAATATCGTACTACATTATAATTATAAATATATAAATACATACGCGTTAAAAATTATATAGAAAATGAAAGCGAAATGAGAGGAAGAAAAAAAATGAAGACAAAAAAAAAGAAGAGAAGAATATTGGAAAAGAGGCGAAGCGACTAAAGAGATATTTATAAAGACTGTTTGAGAGTGCGTGTGTGATGCGTGCATGTGTTCCTAGAGACATACCTATCCCCAGCATTGAGCGGTAACTAGTTAATTATTAATTTTAAGTGAATGACGATCCACTTTATCGACCGTCTCTTTCACTTCCCAACGAATATTGCATTAAGAATATTTCTGAAAATTTTCAATTTCCAAACAAAAAGAAATTTCCATCAAATATTTAAATTTTAAAATTTTAATAATATTTAATTTAAAAATTTTTTAATTCAATATCCAAACAAACAAAAATTTCCATCAAATATTTCAATTTAAAAATTTTAAAATCATTATCCAAACAAAAAGAAATTTTCATCAAATATTTAAATTTAAAAATTTTTAATTCAATTTCAAAACAAAAAGAAATTTTCATCAAATATTTAAATTTAAAAATTTGTAATTCAATATCCAAACAAAAAGAAATTTCCAATTTAAAAATTTTAAATTCAATTTCCAAACAAAAAGAAATGTCCATCAAATATTTAAATTTGAAAATTTTAAATTCAGTTTCCAAACAAAAAGAAATTTTCATCAACTATTTAAATTTAAAAATTTTAAATTGAATTACCAAACAAAACGAAATTTTCATCAAATATTTAAATCTAAAAATTTTTAATTCAATATCCAAACAATAAGAAATTTCAATCAAATATTTAAATTTGAAAATTTTAAATTCAATTTCCAAACAAAAAGAAATTTTCATCAAATATTAAAATTTTTAAAGTAGAAAATTTTTGAAAATTTTCAATTTCTAAACAAACAAAAATTTATATGAAATATTTCAATTTAAAAATTTTAAATTCTATTTCCAAACAAAAAGAAATTTTCATCAAATATTTAAATTTTTAAAGTGGAAAAATTTCGAAACTTTTCAACTTCTCAAAACAAAAAGAAATTTCCATCAAATATTTAAATTTTTAAAGCGGAAAAATTTCGAAAATTTTAAAATTTATGTTATAATTTCTAAAAGTTTCAAGTTTCTTAATAAAAATAATTCTGAAATTTGTCATCCTATATAGCCTTTAAAAATATTGAAAAGATTTAATTTAATTTTTAATTCTTTCTATTTCAAACAATATTTGAAATTGTTTTAAAATTTAAAGAAATTTAACTTTAATAAAATTCTTGATAACAATGCAAATAGAAGAGAAAAAATTTAATCAAATTCTTTCTACAAGATTCGAAACAAAAACTTTCGAACCTCGAAACAATTCAATTATTTTTTGTAAATTTAAAAAAATCTAAGAATTGAATTATTTTCAAAGAATTTTAAGTAAATTTGTCGAAAAAATGAGAAAGAAGTCAATTATTTTTAATACATGTAATAAAATTGTTTTTGCTTAAATTCAATTATTTTTAATTCAATTTTGATGAAATTTCTCAACAAAAAAAAATTTATTTGTAAAAAGTTTTGTAAAAATTCTTCAAAAATTTTGAAACTCGAAAAAATTAAATTGTTTTTTATAAATTAAAAAAAAATCTAAGAATTCAATTGTTTTCAATGCATTTTAATTAAATTTGTCAAAAAAATTAACAAGAATTCATTTATTTTCAATACATATAATAAAATTGTTTTTGCTGAAATTCAATTATTTTCAATTTAATTTTGATGAAATTTCTAAAAAAATCCAATTATTTGTAAATGTTTTATAAAAATTCTTCAAATCTTGTTATTACGGTTAATTAAAAGAATTGAATCAGTTAAAAATTTAATAAATAATTGAATTGAAATCTTAAAAATCTTTTCCTATGGAAAAATAATAACAAAACTATTTATTTAAAAAATAAAACACTTGACGTTTCGAATAATTTGCCAAATAAAAAATATTCAAAAATAAATAGGGGGTTTTCTGTTTATCTTTAAGACATAAAATTGTAGGTTATGTTTAGAAATATTTTTACTTGATGAAAGATCAATTTTCAATTATTTGAAGTCAAAAGTAATTTTTATTTGCTGTTTCGTATATTAAATATTTAATGAGAATTTTTTCTGACTTCAGATAATTGTAATTTATTTGTAATCGAACAGAAAGTTTTGTAAACATAACCTTTAATTTTTTCTATCCTCGGCTCGTTTAATTTTAATCATAATTATTAAATCTGTGACTTCGGTATTTAATTATAATATTTATAATTATTAAAATTTAAAACACTTGATCAAATATTTCGATGGAAATTATTTTAAAAAATGGTTAATTAGCTCATTTTTAATAATATATTTGGTCCCGTATGTTGAATCGGACATTTTTGATTTTTAGAATTAAACCTAAAAAATCCTCTCTAAAGAGAAACTAAAAAAAAGAAAAAAAATTTTTTTTATTTACCGTGTAACATTCGTTTTGGAGACAGTCGAGGCGAGGGGACGATTTGATCTTCCTAAACTAAAAGCTTTTTGTATAGTAGCATCCAAAGTAAAAAAAAAAAAATGGTCCCCTCGCTGTAAAAAAAAGTGTGAACGTCATTCGTAAATTTCGCGATTCTCGAAGAAAAAAATTGTATTATAGAAAACGAAAGAAGACTTTTAGCTTCTCGAAACCTAACAATTTTATTTATATAAATAACAACTTAGTTATTTACCAAGTGACAAAGTCTAATTCATGTGCGTGTGTCTCGCGTTATGATTTATACATATATTATGTACGATTGCCTCGTGGTAAAATATTTTCGTGTCTCAAAAAAGAAAAACAAAAAAAAAAAACATTAAAACAAGTTTTTTTCTTGATAAACAATAAAAAAAAACTAAAGCGAGATTTTCCACGAAAATTTTATTAGTCGAAGGCGCTTGCATATGTAAGATCCGTGTACAAAGTCTTTTACCCGTAAGTTTTTTGTGTTGTAAAGTTCACATAATCATATAGTGTCTAGGTACTGGCTAAGTCTATTACAAGAAGTTAACCGTAGAGTCATGAATTTAACCACCGATAGCTGATCCGTATTTGCCATCATCACACATGTAAAACACACAAACACAAAATAAAAAAATATAAAATAAATAAATAATACAGCAAACACGCCTATAAAACACACAAACTACGGAGTATATCGTACTATTTTCCACGTATGGCAAGATCAATTCGCCGAGGGGGAAAGGAAACGCAAAAAATTATATTTCTTAATTTATTTACGTTTCTTTTTTCACGATACCGCGCAATTTTTTAGGGACTCAAAAGAAAATACAACAAAAAGGAAGAAAGAAAAAGAAAGAAAATACGAAACAATTTTAATCGCAGTTTTTACGTTCTGGCGGATGGATCGAAGAAAGAAGACTGAATTATAATAATAGTATAAAGTCGCAGAAATATTATCCAAGAAATAATTGATAAAATAAAAAGTTACTTTCTTTGGTCCATAAAATCGTGATTTTGTGATTGGATAACTTGTACGAGATAGTATCGAGACACAAAGTGTACTCATGTAATTCAGCATTACTACCTATAATTAAATAGTTGTTATTGTAAAATCTTCGGTCTATTATTTAATAATTTACCCTTTCCTCAAATGCATTTTTCGTCTAATTCTTCTTTTCCTTAATATTATTCAATTTTAATTTGTATTTACTTATTTTCAATTGAATCTATTAACAGGTTTTGCACTCAACTACTAAAACCCACTATTTACTTTTTTTTATAGTTTTTTATAGTTTTATAGTTTTTTTTATAGTTTTTGTCACTAATAACTACTTTTAAATTTTTTTATTGTTGAAAATTTGCACTAAGTCCACTAATAGTTGAAATATAAAAATCATTCTTAAAAATTTTAATAAAAATATTCATAGAAATAATTCGAATATTCTTTAATTTAATTCTTTGAAACAATTCAATTATTTTCAGATATTTTTGCAATATCTTTCGCAGGAATTTAATTACTTTCGCAAATAATGAAATTCTTCCCTGAAATTCAAATGTTTTAAATATCAAGCAATTCAATAAACTCAAAAGAATTCAATTATTCAGAAAGAAAAAAAAGATCATTAATTTCTTTGCAAAAAATCAAATAATAAAATTTTTACAGGAATTCAACAATTAAAAGTACGATTATCAAGAAAAATTTTCAAAGGAAATGAATTTATTTTAATTATTTTGCCGAATTCCGTGAAATCAATAAAATATTTTCTAAAGTTTTGATATTGTTTATTTAGAAGAATTGATGGTAATCACCGAAATAAATTAATTTCATAAATTATAAAAATCATGATAAGAATTCAATTATTTTTAATACAATTTATTTCAATTATTTACAAGAATTGAGATTTAATTTAATTTCTTTCAAATTTTTATAAAATGATTAAATAAAATTAATTTTTTTTAAAGCATTTCATTTTTTTGGAAATAATAAAAGTTTTGAACAATTTCAATCATTTTTAATACAATTGTAAATTAAATATTCAAAAAGTGCAATTATTTTTAAAAGTTTTATTAAAATTCCTCTAAAAAAAATCAATTAATTACAAAAATTTGGATAAAACATTTATGAGTATTTAATTTTAAGAAATAATCATTTATTCTATCAACTACTTAATTTTGTATTAAAAAAAATAATTGAATTTAGAAATATAATGAAAAATTTTGATTATAAACATTTTTAATCCATTTAAATTTTCGTAAAAATTAAAAAATTTTATTTAAAATTCCTATTCATTGAAAATTTTGTCGTATTTAATTGAAATAAATTTCGTATTTAAGAAAAACTTATTTTTTAACTATTAAAAATTATTTTCAATTATAATCTAATTTTTCAAGAATTCTAACTTAAAGTTTAGAAAATAATTTCCCGGATAAGAAAAATGTGTTTAAAAAATTGAAAATAGAATAAAAAAAAGAATAGAATAAAATAAAACATTAAAATAAATGTTTTTAGACAAATTAAATGAGTTACAAAGTAACAAATTTAATTTAAACAATCTAATCTATAAATTTAACAAAATAGAAATAAAAATAAAATAAATTTTTGTTACTAAAATAATTTCTTCTGATTAGAAATATAAATTATAAGCTGAGATAGAATTTTTTCAGCAACAACAACAACAATAGCAACAAAAAATCCATAAAGCATGTATGAAGTATTCTCTCTCTCTCAAAAAAAAAAAAAAAAAAAACAGAAGGAAAACAAGAGAGATAAAAGATCAGAGAAGAAATTTAACTGGGACCAAGTTTCGTGACGTGTAAATATATATATATGTGTGTGATATTTTCTTTCGAAACTCGTGAAACCGAGCCATCGCGAATTGCATGTGCGTGCTTTGTGCGCACCGGCGATGAATTCTTATCAATTTGTAGTGTCGTAACGACGTTAGGCACGCGACGCCACCTCATTGGCTGTCCAAAGCTCCTCCCTTCAGGTGAATATTTTAATAAATAATAACGATAATCCCTCCGAACAATTATATTGGTAGTGCCAGTTATAAAATACTTTTTCTCCAACGAAAACAAACGAAAATAATTAACAGCTTAGGAATTTTTTTATTCCTTACATACTTTATGCAATAAATGAAAAATAATTCTAAATTATTTCAATTTTCAAGGTTTATTTTTTCTTCTTCTTTTTAAATGACTTTAGGCAGTGCTAATTGTCAGCGTAAACACTGGGACATTATTTTTTATTTTCTTTCTTTAATTTTTTCTTTAATAATGTCGATTTTGGTTAACACAGTGAAAGTTTTGACAATGCGCATGCTCCAATTTCTGCGCGCGCATTCAACGACTGTAGATTCGAACTGCGCATGCTCCACTATCTGCGCGCGCATTCAGTGGCGTCTGCAAATTCGAACTGCGCAGGTCCGCACATCTCGTCCTAACCTAAATTGCCATTATTCTTCCAAAAAAAAAATCGTAACTAACTTTTTTATTTGTGAACTAGATTCATTACTCTGTTGACGCAGCAAAATTACAAATAATCACTTTTTTTCTATAGCAAAAATTAAGAAAAAAATTTTCCCACGGTAGAAACTAATAAAGAATTTTATAATTCGTTCTTTGGTGTCAAATTAAATACACACAAGTACAGCATGAATTTGTAAAAAAAAAACCTTCAGCCCTTCAGTAAAATTAAGTCTATGCAGCGAGTATAATTTCCCCTCTCTACCAATTTGTTTTTTTCTCCTAAGAAAACGAATATTAGTAGGATAATTTTTTTCTTCCTTTTGTCATCTCCTTAACCGCGAATCGATGTAAAAAAATGTAAAACGCGACGGGAAGCGCTGTCAGCATATTTGTGTGTAAGAAAAAAAATGAACGTTTCGATGCAAATGAAGGGCTTGACTCTCAACTCCCCATTCTAGAGAGACGAGAAACAACCCCAAAGTCAAAGTCCTCTTTCTTTTTTCACGCGCCCCAGAATCATAAAGATAACCAAATCGCTACTCTCCACTTTCATTCGAAGGACACATTGCCCGACAATCATTCTTACATTTACATAATTATCGAATAAAACGAGACAACGATGGGCACACGCACAGGGGACAAGTGGAAAGAGTGAGAGAAATAGAGAGAGTGAGAGAATCCCCAAAAAGTCACTTAACTACTATTGCGGGATAATCTTCAGACTTTACGTCTGTTTCTCAAGCTCTACATGGTATTAAAAAAAAATCGGGGATTCCTGTTAATATTACTCCAAAAGTGAGGCTAAATGGCAGTTATTTCTTCGTCCTTGGGAGAATGAAACTTTTAATTGGAAGTAATTTTAAAAATTGAGGGTCGCTATTCGTTCTCTCAACTAATTGCGCAAGGTGGAGTGAAAATATATATTTTTTTAAATCAAAGTAATAAATACTGGAATTTATTTTAATACTAGCAAAATTTATGAGCTCGGAACGTAATATTCAATATGCAAATTCGAGAAGTTTTTTTATTTTCAAATATAAATTTTTAAAGAATTTCATAATCAAAAGTTTTAAAAAATCCACTTAGTGTACAATTAATTATTATTGTTTATATTTTCAAAAAGTTTAATAAATAATTCTTCGAGAGAGAATTCAATTGTTTTCTTAAATGAGCAAAATCGCATTGCATCTCATTTGCAAAAATTCCATTAGTTTCAATAAAATTTCAGAAATAAATTAAAATATTTTCTCAAAATTTATTTATTTCTACATGTGTTTACGGGCACAAAGCCCTCTTGTACAAAATAATTAAAAATATTAAAACTAATTAACAACTAATCAAAATTTAATAAATTTTTAGAAACATTAAAATTAATTTTATAAATAACAGTAAAATATTTTTTTAAAATTAAATTATTTTCATTTTAATCAAATTGGAATAAAATTTAATGAAAAAATTCAGTTTTGTTTTAATTTTTCCTACTATTTTTTTAAAGTTTAATTATTTTTCTAAATTTTTAATAAATTCTTCACAATTCAATTATTTTTACAAATAGACAAGTTCTTAACAAAAATTTAATTATTTTCAAAAGTTTATTACCAATTGTCTAATATTTATTGCAAGAATTTAATTTTTTTTAATACAATTTTAATTAAAATATTCGAAAAAATTGAAATAATTATTTAGAAATTCACAAAGTCTTCCAAGAAAATTCCAATATTGCTGTTTTTTAACAAAACTGTTCTCCATAATAAAATTATTTTTACAAATAATACAATTTTTCACAGAAACTTAAATATTTAAAAAAATTTAATAAAATTCGTTGCAAGAATTCAATTATTTTAGTAAAGAATATTTTTTACAGAATTATGACCATTTTTAATGTTTTTAATGAATTATTATTCAAATAATTAAAATTGTCTTGGAAATTTTTAATAACATATTTTCAAAAAATTGAATTATTTTCTAAAATTTATTAAAATCCTTCGTAGAAATTTAATTAATTTTAATAAACACTAAATTTTTCAGAGGAATTAATTTATTTAAAAAAATTTTATAAAATTTTTGACAAAACAAATCAATTATATTTAAATTATTCTAAATAATTTAACTATTTAATGCAATTTCTTAAAAATTTTTATAAAAGGATTTAAAAATTTAATTATTTTTAAAAATGTTAATAAACATATTTTCATGAGTCATAAAATTTTTGACAGATATAATTAATAAAGTTTAGCAAAATTCTTTGACAGAATTCAATTATTTTCATTAATAATAATATTTTTTACATAAATTCAATTATTTAAAAACGTTTCGTAAAATCGGTTGCAAAAATTCAATTGTTTTATATAAATATAAAATTCTTTGTAAATATTAAATAATTTTTAATACAAAAACTCTTTAAAAAATTTTAATTTTTCTTTATAATAATTGTTATAAAATTTAATTGGTAAAATTATTAATTACAATTATTAATAAAGTTGATTAAATTTACTAAATTGAAGAAATCTCTTGAAATAATTTAATTATTGTCAAAACCTTTAATATTATGTATTCTTCAAAATAATTGAATTATTTTGAATATTTTAATAAAATTCCTTGAATGAATTGAATTATTTTAAAAATTTGTAATAAAATTCTAAGTATAATTTGTTTTCTAAAATTTTTGAACAAAATTCAATAAACAAAATGTTTAATTATAATTATCAACAATCATGATAATTTCAAAAACTTAAATTGTTTATAGAATTCAAATATTTTTGAAATTTTTAATTAAAATTATTAAAGATACACAAAAATATTTGAAAATTTTTTAAAATAAATTCTTCAAAAGAATTTAATTAAATCTTTCAAGTAAATCATATATCTGAAGAAAATAATTTTTTTACTTATAATTATTTAAAAGAAAATAATTTTTTTAAATAATCCTCTTGGTGTAAATAGTAAATTAGTTAATGAACGATAATATCAGTACTTATAAATAATAAATGGAGTTCACAAAGTTAAAATGAAATTATATCCAAATTTCAAACGGAAGGAGTCTGTTCTGTTAGCTCTTTAAATCCACTTAAACTTCGAGACGACATCCATTTAAGGGAAATGTTTTCAAAAATATCATCGAAAATTAATAAATTCAAAACTACAATTTCCACCCAAAAAAGAAATTCAAAATTTTCTTTTCCCATTCTAAAAAAAAAAATTACTTATTTATTGAAAAAAAGCAAACTGTAAATCGAAATTATAATAATTATTTTACTCTAATTTTAATTTTCCTAAATAATTAAATATTAATTAAATAATTAAATTTTTATGCTTTTTTGTATATTACTAAAAATTGTATTTAAAATATTTAAAAATGATGTTTTTTATATTATAATATTTTTAATAATAAGCCTTGCATTTCCGGAATATAAAAATTAAAATTTTGATTGAGAATGAATAATTTAAATTACTTTTCTATATACATATAATTCTTTTATGAAGTAAATTACTCGAGCAATTATAAAATGAACTTTAAATTCATTCTATTTAGATATATTTTGATAACGAAATTTAATTAATTATTTATCAACCGTGTGTGGCAATTTTAATCAAGATTCAACTTTCCATAATAGTCTTTTAACTTTATATTTTTTCGTAGATTTTGTATTATTAATTCAAGATTAATAAGATTTATATGTACTTTAAGAGACGAAAGCAAACAGATAATATTTTTAGTCCCTTTATGGAATTGTAATTACCAGTATATAATTACTTTCAAAAATGTTACACAAACCTATAATTATAACAATTAACACACTATCTACATTCACATATTATTTTAACTAATAATGTTATTAAATTTATTTTTTCATTTTTTTACAGAAAAAAATGTTTTTACAAAATTATTCATTCTTCATGTACATTTAAAAAGATATTAATTTTGTCTTGATGTGATAATTATGATTTAATATTTAATGAAATAAATAATATTTTTTATTCTTTATAAATAATTATAATAATTATTATTATTAATTATAATTATTATAATTTTAAAAATATATTACCGATAATTAATAATAATTTGGTTATTGTTAATAACAAAATTAACGATGCATATTATTAATTATGTAAATAAATAAATTTTACAATTAAAAATAAATAAGGGAGACGGTTGGAAATTATGATGATATTGTATAAAATTTCTGTTTCGAGTTTAATGTATTAAAAAAAATGGCAGCGTAATCTCGGTACATAAAGGAAGAGCCATCAAATCTAATTTGACACTTTCTTTAGTCTTAATGTATATTTCTCTCATTTTTTTCCCCCTTACATCAAAACCATCTCGGTCATTAGCCAGAGGCGTCTAATTTGGACCAGGCAATCCGATCTGACGATATTCGCTTTAATTAGAATTGTAATGATGAGGTTTATGGGCCGTACTTACTTCCACTCTAGACATCCGTTCTTTTTATGCACAAGAAAGTATTTATATTGCTATGAGAACTTTTGTAAAACATCTTTTTGTCTCTTACGTTGGGAATATTGTGGGGCTTTAGTTTATTTCCGACTAAAAACAATTTTTTTCTAAAGTTATTAAATTCAGACAAAGAACGTATCAAATTTGCTACAATTTTGGTGCGACTTTTGGACTGAATTTGATGTCTAGAAAAAAAATAACAGAAACAAAAATAGAAAGAAAAATAGAAAATAGAATCTAAAAACTAAAAAATAGAAAATAAAAGTAAAACAAATTGTAAAATAAAATTAAATAAATTTAAAATAAAATTAATTAAATTTAAAATTAAATTAATTAAAAATATATTTAAATAGAAACAACTAGATCAAAACAAAACAAAATTTGATTATAAAATAAAATAATTTTTAAAATAGTTAAATATTACGTTTGAGTAAATAAAATTTATTACTTTGTCCAAATGTTTTCGTTTTCATCAATTTGACTTATTTATTAAATATTAAATTTTTCAATAAATATAAAATATATTTCAATTAAATTTGTCAAAATTGTCAATCAATTGGAAATTTGAATTTAATTTTCAAAAGTTTTGGTACTAATTGCTTAACATTCATTGCAAGAATTTAATTTTATTTAATACAATATAATTTTTACAAACACATATTGAACTAATTTTAATTAAAGTTTTTTTAAGAAACTAAATTTTTTTTGTAGTTTGTAAATAAAATTATTTCAACTAGCACAATTTTGGATCAATAAATATAAAAATATTTGTTTTTCTATAGGAATTAAAATTTTTTAATAATTTTTAAATAAAGCTTTTTGACATAAAAATTTTTCTGAAAATTCATTGTTTATCGCATATAATATTAAATTAAAGACTGAAATTTTAACTAAAATTCAGTCTTAAATCAATATCTATTGAAATTAGGTAAACTTTAATTTAGAGAAAAAAATTTAATTTCAAATTTATTACAATTAAATAAAGTTCAATTATTTTAAAACAAATATAAATTATTGATAAAATAATATTTTTGTAATTAATTATTTCTTAAAGTTGAATACTTATAAAAAACTTTTTTATAATTTTTAATATTAATTGACTTCTTTCGAAGAATTTTAATAAAACTTTTTAAAGTAATTACAATTTTTGAATAATTAATTTAAAAATAATTGAACTGAATTCTTGCAACGAATTTTTATTAGATTATTTCAAAAAATGAATTCCTGTAAAAAAAATTATTATTTGCAAAAATATGTTAATCATTGCGAAGATAATTATTAAGAATTTTAGAAATAACTAATTTTTTTAAAATTATTTTGTGAAAAATTAAATATTTTAATTAGTTCTTTCAAATAATTTAATCAAAATTGTCTTGTAGAGGTGTTAAAAATCATTGAATATTAGCAAAAATTAAATTTTTTAGAGGAATTCAATTATTTAAAAAATATGATTTTCAAGAAAAATTTTTCGAAAAAATTAATTTTTTAAAATATTAACAAAAGATTCTTTAATAGAAATTAATTATTTTCAAAAGTTTTTATTCTAATTGCTTAACCTTCATTGCAAGAATTTAATTTTTTTTTAATACAATTTTTAGTAAAATATTCGAAATAATTGAAATATTTGTTTAAAACTTCATTAAACCTTTCAAGAAAATTCCATTGCTTCCAAAAATTTCAAAAACAATATATTATCAAAATTTTTGAAAATTAGTTAATTTCTTAAAAAGTATTTGATGAAAATACTTTTCAACAATTGACTTCTTGCGAAAAATTTTCTTTGAAAATCGTATTTTAACAAAATTACAATTTTTTTTTAAGAAAACCTCATTTTTCAGAATTTCTGAATTAAAATTTTCGAATTTAATTAACTTTCGTCTGGTCTTATTTTGTTTACAAGTTTAATAAATATTAATTAATTCTTGTTTAATAAATGTTTGTGTACTTATTGCCCTCCAGGAATTAAAATTCCAAAATATTTTCTATGTAAAACATTCTAAAATTTATTTATTTCTAAACAATTGAATTACAATTTTTTTAGTTAATTATTTTTTTAAATTTTGGAATAAAATTATTATTCAAAACTTTGATCATTTTTAAAGGAAAATAAATTTATTAATATTTTTTTAAAAATAAAGATGTAAATATTATACTTTTTCGACGATAAAATATTAAAAAATTCATGTTTTTTTCAAAATTTACATTATTTATATAGACAATTTTTTTAAATTTAATCATTTTCCAAATTCATTACAATTCTTCGTAAAATACAATTTAAAAGTAGTTTTCTAAATTGAGAAACTAGAATTTTTTCGAAATATAAATTTTTTAATTATTTTCGTCCATTTAGCTATTTTCGAAAAAAAAATGGAATTACGATTCTTTTTGAAAATTCTCATTTTTCTGAATTTCTGAATAAATTCTTTCAAATTACATTAATTTTTCTAAATATTTATTGTTATTTATGAATTTTATTTCTCGATCAGTAATTAAAATTTCAAAATACTTTCAACCTTGTTTTTTATTTACCTTTTAGAATTTCTTTCTAGTTCTAAAAATTTTGAACTAAAATCATTCGAATTCTTCAAATATTTTCTAAACTTCAAACTGAAATACTTTTTCAAATGAATTTTTATCAAAATGTTCTACTGGAAATCGCATTTATTTAAATACAAAAAATCATAATTTCTTAAAATTGCGAATAAAATTCTTTTCTCCTTTTTATTTTTTAATTTGAAAAAGAGAACATTTGTAGACAATTCAAAATTTTTGATAAATTTACATTTTTTTTGTTTTAATAGTTTAGATGAAATTTTCTATAATCAACTGAATTTCGTGTCCTGTGGAAATCTTTTTTGTTGTAACAAAATTTTGCGGAAAATTAATTTTCTAACTATTCATTTTATCACTTAAAACGAAATTATTTTGAGGAAAAAATCGGATGAGATAGTTTTCGGTAACGATGAACCACGTACATATAGGTAATGGTTTGATTCCAACCGATTTGAATGCAATATACATGCAGGTATATAGGAACCGATGCGATGTCAAACCAGACGATATTCCAGTGCACTTTTCATGTTTACCGCTTTAGTAACGAGTGCGCGATGCGACCCAGGATCGTAAAATGCAATTACACGACGTCACCGAGAAGCTAATCGATGCAAATGAGATTCCAATACTCTCCCTCTCTCTCTCTCTCTCTCACTCTCAAGCACACTCAACCCGAGGGCGAAACAACCTCCATTGGAAAAGGAACAACTTTTCGTAGTTTTGTAAGTTCACTTTTGCACAGTGCAGTGAAGGGAAAGGGAAAAAACAGCCCTAACAAGAAAACCAGTTTTATAATTTATAATATAATATCGTTCAAGAAAGAAAAATGGAAATAAAAAAAAAATAATAATAATAATATTAATGTCATACCAGCTCAAGTTCAGAGATATATATTTCATGTAAATTGATCAATTTATGTATAGAATCAGATGAATATTTTCAACGACTCAGTGGAGAAATTATTATTTCCAGGAACGAATTATAATGTCTTTTGAAATTAAAGAGGAGGTCTGGTTATAATTTTTTTTTACGTAAAACTGTCGAGATGATTTTATAGAATTAACTATGAGAGACAAGCAAAAAGAGCGGAAAACGCCGAAGACTATTATAACGCTACTGCTAAATAGAAATTCAAAATGGCAGATCCAATATGGCGGACAAATTTTTGAAACCTCGACGAATTCGCTCAAAACTTGTCACTCTAAAAGCTCTTTTTATTCAAAAATTTCTACTACTTTAAATCTGCCAATAGTTGCAATAAAAAAATGATTAAGTAAAAATTATAATAAAATTCTTCTTACAAAAAAATAAAAAATTTTTGACAAAATTTCTTTAAATCAATTCAATTGTTTTCCGAAAATATTTGATAATCTTTCGTAAGAATTCAATTATTTTTAAAAATAATAAAATTCTTTGCTGAAATTTAAATATTGTCATCAATAATAAAAATTGCAAAAGAATTCAATTATTTGAAATAGAATTATTCAGAAAAGTTTTCGAAAGAAATCAATTATTTGAAATATTCTTTTTAATTTGTTAAAAGAAATTAATTATTTTCTAAAATTTTTATAACATTTGTTTATAATAATTAAATTATTTTCATTGATAAGAAAATGTATTGCAAAAATTCAATTATTTTTAGTGCAATTCTTATAAATTTACATAGTGATGAAAAAAATGCAATTATTATAAAAACTTTTAATAAAATTCTTCGCACGAATTCAATTATTTTTAATTATAAAATAATTCTCAGGAATTCGATTATTTAAAAAAGTTTAATAAAATTCGTTGCGAGAATTCAATTATTTTTAATACAATAAATTTTTCTTAAATTATTCGAAATTATTGAAATTTTTTTGAAAAATTTTAATAAAATCCTTCGCAAGAATTCAATAATTTTTATAAATGATTATATTTTTCCCAGAAATTCAATTATTTTGAGAAAGCTTAATAAACTTCTTCGCAAAAAATCAATCACTACAAATTTTCACATAAATTCAATTATTTAAAAAAATTTAAAGAAATTCGTTACAAAAATTCAATTATTTTCCTAAGTAATAAAGTTCATTTCGAGAATTAAATTATTTTTAATACAATTTTAATTATATAATTCGAAATAATGGAAATATTCGTTCAAACTTTCATAAAATGATTCAAACAAATTCAATTAGGTATTTCTATTAATTTCCAATAATAATAAAATTGGTCTGAGGAATTAAATTATTTTTAATTCAATATTAAAAAAACTATTCGAAAATATTCATATAATCTTTCACATGAATTCAATTATTATTTTCACAAATAATGAAAGTATTTACTAAAATTTAAAAAATTTAAATATCTACTATTTTTCTAAAAATTTTCTACAGAAATCAATTATTAAAACACATTATAAAATTTCTTAAGTTTCATTAAAACAAATTTTATATTTCACATTAAACAAAATTTATTTTTAAATATATGTTATGTTACGTTTTTTTCGGCATTGCAACTAAATAGACAAATGTTTAATTTTTGCAAAAAAAAAAATTCTTTTTAAATAATTCAATTACCTTTAAAGTCAAATAAGAATTGATTCTAAACAAATATTTGAAACAATTAAATTTCAAAACGATTTTCACTGAACTTCATTGTTCTATAAAGAACTAGAATTTCCAAAAATTGTAACTAAAATTTTTTTTGAAGAATTCAAAGAATATTCTTAGAAAATAACAAAAATAATAATTAAAAAAAAATTTTATTTATCAATAAAAATAATTTTCTTTTCCGAAAAAGAAAAATTCTCTTTTTCCTCTATATAATAATAGAATTCCTAATGTATTCAACGAGCATTATTTAGGCCATTTTCAGAAGAGGTGTTAAAGCTCTTGGTGTGTAATTATTTGAAATTTAGCTTCATGAATTCAAAAGTGATTTGAACAGAGTAGTTTGCATATCTCTTTGTAATATCGGATCGTAGTAAAATGTCGATCAAATTGGTAGTGGAAAAAAATTTGCAAAGCGCGTTTTGTAAAAAAAAAATTTTTTCCTCTCGAATATTTATATTTGTTTCCAAACTTAAATTTTTTTGTAATTAAAAATGGTTACATGGTAAACTTTAAATAAAAGTATTTTTTTTTATTAAGTTTGTAAAAAGTATAAAAAAATATAAATAATATAAAAAATATAAAAAATATAAAAAATATAAAAAAATATAAAAAATATAAAAAAATATAAAAAAATTATAATAATAATATAATATAATAGAAAATAAAAAAAAATAAAAGAAAAGAAATAAAATATAAAAAAAGTTTCAAAAATATGTTACAGAGCTATAGTAACTGCACATACACAACAGTTATAAAGAAATTATAATAATTTTTACCCACTAGGAACGTTTCTAACATATGTTATATTACAGTAATATAAAAAAATCTTTCGCGAAAATGTTACTTAGATGTCGTAAGTGAGCGTTGATTCTAAAGAAGTAAATTCATATAATTTAAATCATTTCACATACAGCATATGTTCTATATAGTTTTATTTTTAAATATGTATAATTTATTTAATAATTATCCTTTGTCATTCTCTATCATTCTTTATTTTTCTCTTTTTTTTTAATTGTTTTATTTTATTTTTTATTTTATTTTTTTTTAATTCTGTAATCTTTTGCCTCTTTATTTTCCGTATCAATTAGACTACACTTGCGTTCTTTATGTAGCGGAACTTTTATGTTACTTTATTAAATTCCTTTTCCCATCACAATTTACACTTTTAAATTTTTAATTCGTTAAATTCCTTTATTAGGACATTATTTGAATATTTTTGAATAATAAAAATAAGAAAAGTAAAGAATAGGAAGAAATTGTTTCCACGTCATTCGGAAATATCTCTTGGGACTGGAGTTATTTTTTTGCCGTTCTTATTTTATTCGCTTCGTTCGTCAAAATGTCACCATCGCTAATGAGGGTGAAGTTAAGCAACCCCACGGAACGGATATAGCAAAATAACGTATTTTCTTCTATCAATATATTTTTTCGCAACAAAAGGAGAGGAGCACCCGCCCTTAATAAAATCACCAACTGTAAATTATGTTAATAATTGCGAACTTTTGTCACTTTTAGTCGCAAAAGTTATGTATTGAAAAATATAAAAATATATTATAAATAAACATATGTAAATAAAAAATTTATGAATAAAAAATATGTAAAGAATAAATGTATAAATAAAAAATATTACATGTAAATAAGAAATGGATAAATAATAAATTTGAAAACAATAAGTATGTAAATAATAAATAGATAAATAATAAATTTGTAAATAATAAATATGTAAATAATAAATAGATAAATAATAAATGTATAAACAATAAATATGTAAATAATAAACGTATAAATAGAAAAATATATAAATAATATAATAAAATTGTAACTCTTGTCTAAACGAACAAAAAATGTCCTTTTCTGAGTAAAGTAAATAAATTTTGAAAATTATAATCGAATCGAAATATTGGGGCATGAGTGGCGTGTTGCGAAATTAAATATGGTCAGCCTCCTTCTCTTGATTCTTTTTTCTTCTGCTTTTAACGAATATACAAATAAAATGAGAAAAAGAGGTTCACTAGACATGCGAAATTGCCACAATTTCAGCGAAATTCGCCAGAATTGCAGTTGGAAATTACCTCAATTTCACGGTGATTTTAAGATCGGTATGTCTGACTGGAACGATTTTTACTACTTAGCTGCGCGTTTTACAATTTGCGATGAATACAACTTGTTTCTCCAAACTATATCAAACGCATATATATATATATATACAAGAAAATTATTAATCGAATTCTTACCTGTTCAATAAATATATATAATTTTTTATTTATTTTTCCAAATGACGTAAAATTATTGTGACGACCCATTTCACGTAAATGGTTTTTGAAATTTTTTCTAAAAATACAAAATATATAGAAATTCATGCAATTACGTTTTTAATATTAAATTATATAATCTAAAATTTTTAACTTAAAATTCACTTCCGAATGAATTTTTAATAGAATGTTCTATACATGAATTCAATTATATAAGTAAAAAAGTAAATAATTCATAAAATAATTAAATATTTATAAAGAATTTTTTTCTAAATTTTCAAAAGCAATCGATTTAAAAAAAGCAATTTAAGAGAGAAGAATTTTAATTAAACTTTTGGAAATGATTTTTTGAGAAATTATTTTAAATTGTAATAAAAATAATTGAAGTCCTGTGAAGAATTTTATTATTTATGAAAATAATTATATTCTTCAATTTCAAATTTAATTTTTTTAAACAATTAAATTTCTGTAAAAAAATTTATTTTTTTAGTAAAAACAAATCTTGCAAACGATTATATTAAAATTTTCGAAAATAATGGATTTTTTTTCAATCGCAATATGAAAATTTAAAAGCATAATTGAACTGTTTAGAATTAAATTTCTGTGGAAAATTTGATTTTTATGTAAAAATAATTCTAGCAAACAATTTTATTAAAATTTTTCTTAAATATTCGAATTTTTCAAAAATCATAATATAAGAATGTAAAAGAATAATTTTACTAAATTTAGAATTAAGTTTTTGTGAAAAGTTTCATTTTTTTGTGTAAAAACAAAACTTGCAAACTATTTTATTACATTTTTTAGAAATAATTGAATTATTTGTAATCATAATATGAAAATTTAAAAGGATAATTGAACTATATTTAGAACAATTTAATTAAAATTTAAAATTGATTTCAAGTATTCAATTATAATCAAAAAATTTATCTGAAATTCATTACAAATAATCAATTTATAAATATTTCAACTAAAATTTAGTTTTTGAAATATTAAATTAAATGATCGATGGAAAAATTGATTATTTCTTGTTTATTTCGAACAGTTTGAATAAAGCTTTTCTAAAACAATTACACTTTTTGAAAAAATCATTTAAATTTAAAACTCTAAATTGAAACCCTTAGACAAACTTTAATAATTAAGAAATGAATTAAATTCTTGCTTCGAATTTTATTGAAATTTCTTGAAAAAATTTAATTTTTTTTTAATCTTTTCATGAAAATTTGAACAAATAATTCAATTATTTGAAATACTTAAATTAAAATTGTATTGAAATATTAAATAATTGAATTATTGCTATGAACTTTATTATTTATGAATTTATTTTAATTCTCATAATCAAGTCTTATCTCAACATTTTAAAGAATATGTAATAATAAAATTTCATTTTAATATAATTTTTGAAAATATTTTAAATAATTTCTTTCTTTCGTAAAATTTTCTTCAAAATCGCAAATTGAACTAGTTGAATTTCTCTGAAAAAAATGTATCATTCATGAGATTAATTGATTTTTGTGAAGTACTGTATTAATTTTTTAGAATATTGAATTCTTTTCATAAAATTTCATTAAAATAGTAGATAATAAAAATATTTGAATTTCAACGAAAAATTCCATTATTTATTATTTATTTTCCTTATTTTAAATTTTTAAAATGAAAAAAAAGAGTTTTCGTAGTTAAATGCGAATCCTTCAAATGAAATATGTAAATTTGTGCCATTACATTTGGATCAAATTTTTAATTTCACAAAATATTCAAAAATTTGAAATTTAAAACACCTATTCCTAAAAATGTATACTGAAACGTGTTTAATATTTAATTACCTATAAACTAACATTTTTAACAGAAATTCATTTTCAAATAAATTTTTAATAGAAAGTTCGACAAGAAAGAAAGTTCTACAATTATATAAATAATAGAAAAAATAATTCACAGAATAATTGAATATTTATAAAGAATAATTTTGCTCCAAATTTTTGTAAACAATCGATTTAAGGAGAGGGATTTAAGAATGAAGAATTTTAATAAAAAATCGTTAAAAATAATTTTTCTATAAATTAATTTTAAATTGCAATAAAAATAATAGATCTTTTCGAGCTTTTTGCACAGCTTTAAAAAATAATAATTAATATTCTGTAAAGAATTTTATGTTTTATAAAAAATAATTCAATTTCACATTGAATTTTTTTTTTTGTTTTGAAAAATTAAATTTCTATGTAAAATTTTATTTTTTTCTACAAAAATAAAATTAAAGCAAATAACCGCTTTACTTGAATTGAAAAAGAAAAAATTTTATAATCAAGTCAATTAACAAGCTTTCGCTTCAAATACAGAATTTATTGGTTCTCAAATACAATTAATTTTAGTAATATCAAAAATTACTTGATTCAAATATAAATATATTTATTCGACAAATAAGTAAATAATGAATATTTATTTGACAAATAAAGTAATAATGAATATTTATTTGACTAATAAATTAATAATGAATATTTATTTGACCAATAAATAATGAATATTTATTTGACAAATAATAAAAATTTATTTGACAAATAATAAATATTTACTTGACAAATAAATAATAAATTTTTATTTATTGGTTATTTAAGAAAAATAAATTTTTTACGAGTCCTCGAATTGAACGAACTTTTTACACTGACAAAAATTCTGGTTATGGCGTTTAATACAGAATTCTGGTTAAATTAACTAGAATTCTAGTTCAAAGGAGAATTTCAGGTAATTCCAACCAGAAATTTTTTTTTCAGTAGAATATGTAAATATTTTTTTTAAATAAAAAAAAATTGAATATTAAAGTGTTTGGTTTTTATTTCTCCGTGTAACATTGTGACGATCCTGTCATAGAAAATATAAATGGAAAAAAAATCAGATGGGATAATATCAAGGTTAATGAACATATCAGCCTAACAGAATATGTCTGCGATGGAAAAATAGAATAATGAGAAAACAGTACAAAGGAGATATAAAATGACGAGAGAGGAAATCCTCATTATGGAAAGAAGAATGTGTGGTACGTTGGAAAAGATATATCTAAGAAGGGATATGCAATTCTCGCAAGGAGACGAAACCAGTAATCAAAGTGTCCGATCGGACGAGATGAATCGCTGTATATGCAAGATGCAACTTTCGTGCCCATCACACACAAACACACACACACAAAGATTCGTATTTTGCGATTCAACTTCAGTGTCAGGACATTTATACTTTTTTTTTTAATTTTTTTTATTTTTCTTCCTTTCTTTTTTTTTTTTTTTTAATGGAAATCAATCTTGACTGACAAAAGCCCCTCGGGGGTCAAAATGAAAGGACAGCATAATTTTGTCCTCTGTTTTCAAAACGAAAACTGCGTATTTTGCAAACTTATAACCAAGCGCATATATGATATGCGAATTTGATGTCAGAATATATTTTCAAAGCGTGCCTCTTCTTCAATAAAATATTTACTGCCCACTTGTATATTATATACATACTCCGGGTATGAACAAAAACTTTACCCAAGAAACATTATATGCAGATACAAAATCGTTAAATAATTTCAATCCTTAATTGGACGGAACTCTCGACTACTGAATTGCTCACGGGCATATAGTAAACTCAACTCACCGATTGGCTGCTTCATTCTGTGGGAAACCAGAAGGATCATTCACGAGACAACTTGTAATTATTATATACACTTTATGGAATAGGTGTTTTGACCCCTAAATTAAAACTTCTATGTTATTAAACGTCACTTTATTTATCCTCGCGCGCAGTAATTTATTAAAAAAACAATTTTTCAAAAAAAAAAATTCTCCCTATTTTCTATTTATGAAAAATTAGAATAATAAAACAGAAAACTAATGTTTCCAATTAAGAGAATATTTTGTTTTAGTTTTCTAAAAAAATAAGTGTTACATTGTAACAATTATTGAGAGATAATTATTGTGAATTACATGTGAGATCGTTGTTCATTAGTGAATTTTCTCAAGTATAATGTTTAACATTTAAAGTACGTGTGATTTTTATAGACAGGTTTCTATAGATCGTATCTAGAGAATAACAAAAGAATATTCAGCTTCTAAATAGAGACCTAGATGTGTGAAATTTTTCTTAATGAAGTACAAATTTCATTGAGTAGCTTGTAGATCAATGACATTTGACAATTTTCTTCTAATTTAAATTTTTTATTGTTAATTTTTTTACCTTATTGTAAAATAAATAATAATAAAAAATCTTTTGATCCAAGAAAACGATTATTTGTATACTAATAGCAAAATAGTCAAAAAGTGGAACAACTTTTCCTTAGTCAACAATAAAATATCCGAAAAAGCGCAAAAAAAAGCAAATTTTTAAATTAATAAAACCTCTCAGTAAGCATTTTCAAACAGATTCGTTAACTTTCTTGGATCGCCATTTTGAAGCCGCCATATTGAATTCTACTCTACAAGGAGTTTTATCATTTTTACTGGAAAGCCAAAATTTATTTCAGTAAATTGCAGGTGAAAATTAAAAAAATTGTACAACAATGGATTTTCAATAAATATAAACAAAAAGTAATTAAAAAGTAAGTTTTTTTATTTTCATAAAAATCCATTGTTGTCCCATTTTTAAAATTTACACAATTTATAGAAAAAAAATCTAAGCTTTCCAATGAAAATGATAAAATATTTTTAAAAAACAGCTCTTTTTTGAGAACATTGAAAATTAATATTTTATTTTAAATACGTTTCATGATATATACCTATAAAGTTTAAAATTTATTAGGAACATAGTTTTTTGTGATATCTAATAAAAAATATATAAAATAGTTATTTAATCACCAAAATAGTAATAAATTTTTAACACAGACAACATTTTTTTTGTATATCTTTTTTAATTTTATTATTTATATTAATAAATTGGTTATAAACAACCAAAGGTATTTATTTAAAAAATCAAGGATAGCAAAATTTTTCTTAAGGGCATTTGACCCTTCATGACGTCACAGCATTAAAATATATGCTTTGCATCAAATGTGACGTCATAATGGTTCAAATGCCCTTAAAATGTGCTTGTTGGAAAAAAAATGTTATCAAAAAATTTGATAATAGAATTCCTTCAAAAAAATTTATTATTCAAGAAAATAAGTAAATTCTAGCTAAGAATTTTATTAAAATTTTTAAAAATTTTAATTAAATGATTTTGAAGAATTGCTTGGAATTTTTTTTTAAACTAATGGAATTTCATCAATAATTTTAATTGAAAATTTTGAAAGCAATTGGATTTTATCAAGAAGAATTTTTTAAAAATTGTATTGAAAATATTTTCATTCTTGCGAAGAATTTTATTACTATTTATAAAAGTAATTAAATTGTTCCGAAAAATTTATTAAAATTTTATAAAATAAATTAATTTTATGTTAATATTTGAAGATTTTAATTCTTTTGAAGAAGTCTATTAAAATTATTTTGAAAAGAATTTAATTTCTCCAAGGGATTTTACTATTTGGTAAAAAAAATATATTTGAAATGTTTCGAAGAATTCATTAAAATTTAAAAAAATAAATAAATTGTTATGAAAAATTTTATAGAAATATTTAAAAATAATGAAATTTTTTCGAGAAATTCAATTTTTTTGCTTTTAAGATTATTCGATTTCTTTAAAGAATTTTAGTAAAATTAAGTATATCTAAAATAATTTAATTCATCACAAGGATTTTATTGTTTTTTAAAAATAATTGAATTCATTACAAGAATTTTATTATTTTTTTAAAATAATTGAATTCACCAGAAGAATTTTATTATTTTTTGAAAATAATTGAATTCGTTAAATTTTTTTTACAAAGATATTCAAAAATTGCATTGAAAGTAATTTCATTTTTATATAGAATTTTTTAAAAATATTTTGACAATAATTTAATTACTTTATAAAGAATTGTATTTTTAAAAATAATTGAATTAATTACAAGAATTTTAGTGTTTTTTTGGTAAAAAATTGAATTCATTGCGCGAATTTTACTATTTTTTGAAAATAATTGAATTCGTTCAATTTGTTTTTTTTTGACAAATATATTTATGAATTGTATTGAAAGTAATTTAATTTTTATAGATAATTTTTTAAAGAATTGTAGTATTTTTAAAAATAATTGAATTAATTACAAGAATTTTAGTGTTTTTGGTAAATAATTGAATTCATTGCAAGAATTTTACTATTGTTTGAAAATAATTGATTTCTTTTAATTTTTTTTTGACAAATATATTTAAGAATTGTATTGAAAGTAATTTAATTTTTATAGATAATTTTTTAAAGAATTGTAGTATTTTTAAAAATAATTGAATTAATTACAAGAATTTTAGTGTTTTTTGTAAAGAATTGAATTCATTGCTAGAATTTCACTATTTTTTAAAATAATTGAATACGTTCAATTTTTTTTTTTTACAAATATATTTAAGAATTGTATTGAAAGTTATTTAATTTTTATAGACAATTTTTTTAACAATATTCTGACAACAATTTAATAATTTTTAAATAATTTAAAATTCTTGTTGAAATTGAACTTTATGAAAATTTTTGAAAATAATTAAATTGTTTCGAAGATTTTATCAGAATTTCAGAAAATAAATAAATTTTATGGAAATATGGAAAAATATTTGAATTCATTCCAGGAATTAATTGAAAATTATTTTGAAATTATTTCAATTCCTTCAAAGAATTTTACTATTTATAAAATTAATTGAATTCCTGCTAAAAATTTTACTATTTATAAAATTAATTGTATTTTTGCGAAGAATTTTACTATTTATAAAAATAATTGGAGTATTTCGAAGGATTTATTAAAATTTTCGAAATAAATTGAATTCTTTCGAAACGAGGTAAAATTCTTTTTTTGAATATTGAACTCTTCCGAGGAATGAAATTAAAATTGTTTTGAAAATAATCGAATTTTTGTAAAGATTTCACTATTCAAAAATAATTAAATTGTAATTCTTTATCGCCGAATAGATATTTTATAGGAGACTTATTTTCTAATATCGAGAAATTATTATCATTATCATCGTGATAATAGTGATTAATTTGAAAAGAAGGGATCTATAGAATTTGGTTTTTTAGAAAAATTTCGAAAACAGGTTCTTGCGAGTGTTTATAGGCATATAGTCGTTCAGCAGGCCTCCTCCTCGTTATCACAATCTGGGTGAAAACAAGTGGGAAGAGACGACGTTATTTCGTTTTTCCCTGTTCGAGTGGGTTTCAAAGTCTGACCTGCTGTTTGTATATGGACGCACTTTTTTTTTCTCAAAAGAAGAGCTTGGAGGGAGAGTGCGCGGGTAAGGAACCATCATTCAGCCCCGGGTAATTACACCTTGCGCATCGCTGTGATCTTGAGCTCAACACTCTCAAAAAAGGTCTAGACTATCAGCAGACAAGAATTTCAGAGTTTGATTTACAGCTTACCCGGTTCGCAGTCATCGTTTGTTCATCGGACCATTTTGATTGCGCTTGCCTCTAATGGAGGGTAATTGCCAGCGGAGTTCATGAATTTGTATTAGACAATCGTCTCCTGGAAACGATTCTTGAGAATATGAAAAAAAAATAATGAAAAAAAATGCTAAAATTCTCTCGTTCTAGGGTACGTGAGTGAAACTTTCACCTTCACTCACAACAAATTTTCAAATTCGAGGAAAAACTTTTTTCTTTTAATTTTGCCCGAAAAAAATTACTTTCGCACATAAAATTCTTCATTCTCTATTTCATTTCATCAACAACTTTTCACTAACAATTTTTACTTTCAAGTTTTTCAATAAAATATTTACACTATCAATTTCGCATCAAGTATTTTCACTTTAAAATAAAAAAATTTCATTTTCACTTAAGACATTTATATTTAATTTAAATATATAAATAATAATAATATAACCAAAATAATATAAATAAAATTTTGGTGAAGGTGAAAATATTTTTTCGTGAAATTGAAAATAAAAATACTTTTTGGGGTAATTAAAATTAAAAATTTTTCCTCCAAAATTGAAATTCAGAATCTTTTGAAAGTGAAAAGAAAATTCTTTGGGTAAAATTTATTGTTTGTGAGAATTTTTTAATTGACAGTAAAAAAAAAAAAATTTCTTGTTGAATGTAACAATATTTTGGGTGAAATTGCAAATTTTTTTATTAAAATTTAAAGTAAAAATTTTTTTCTCTGAATTCGCATGTTTGAAACTGAACATTATTTGTTCGCTAAAGTATAATTAAGAATCGTTTAGTATAAAGAGAAAATTTTTGAATTGAATTTTTTTTTTGTTGAAATAGAAAGTGTAATTTTTTAAAAAAAAGTTAAAGTATTTTGAGTGTACAACTAAGTTGACAGTAAAATTAAACATAACAGTAAAATTAAAAATTCTTTTTTGTAGAAAGTAAAAATATTTTTGGTTAAACTGTAAATTTTCAAATTTTGTTGTTAAAAAGGAAATTTTTCTTAAATGGAGGGAAAAATTTTAAATTTTTCCATTAAATTGAAGTGAAAATTTTCAAAGTAGAAATTTCAAAATTTCTTTATATTAGTAAAAGTGAAACTATTTTCGGTGAAAGTAAAAATATTTGGGGTGAAATTTCCAAATTTTTAAATTGAAATTGAACATTTTTTGGCAAAATTGAAATTAAGAATCTTTTAGAAGAAAGTGCCAATTTTTCGGTGAAATTACAAGAGAATTTTTTTTACAGAAAGTGGAAATATTTGGGGTGAAAATGAAAGTAAAATTTTCTAAGTGACAGTAAATATAAAAAATTTTTTTTTATGAAAGTGATAATATTTGCAGTAAAATTGAATATTTATGGATTAAAAGTGAAAGGTTTTTTCAAAAGCGTTAAACATTTTTTGGGTTAAATTAAAATTAAAAGTTTTAAAAAAAAGTTTTGTGCATTAAAGTCAATATTTTCTGAGTGATAGTGGAAATTTTTTTGGTTTAATTCAAAATATTTTGAGTGAAATTGAAAATTCCGAATTGAAAATGAAAATTTTTTGGATGAAAGTGAAAATTAACATTTTTTTAAGCGAAACTGAATCTTACGTGAATTTTGGCGTTTTGAATACGAGTTACGATTTTTAAATTGTTTTTCATTCACAGAAGAATTATTTTCCAAAGAAAAAACATTTTTAAAAAATTTTTGTCAATTTTTAATTTGAGCTAATTTTGAAAATTAGCTTTTACAGAAAAAAAGACTTTTCAGATGGTGTGTTTTGTAGATGTAGGGCTAATCTGTTTAAATAAGGAAACATCCTCTTGAGACGATGGGCACGAAGGGTTCCAGAGGGATTGAAGGCTAAGGAGGATAAACGAAAATCAATGCACCCAATACTAAAGTGAACAAAGTCTCGAATTCTCAGCAACACTCGTGAGAAAATTTTCTTTATTTCCCAAATTTTTTTCCCAAACGACGACTTTTAATGAATAAAATTTTCTCGATTTTTCAAAACTTTTCTACTCTTGACTTTTAAAAAATGAAACTCTAAAAATCACCGTTTTAAAATAAAATAAAATTTTTAGTCAAAATTGAGAAAATTAAAGCAGACATTTAAAAAAAAATTTTTCAAAAAGAAAAGCACCACATAACAAAACGTGGATTTCCACAAAGAAATTTTTTAAAATCGACCCAGTTTCTGCTGTAATTAATTAGTAAATTTTAATTTGTTTACTTTACATAAATTTCAAGCAAGAAAATTCGAATACACAACTTGTATATAGAGAGCTTATCAGATTAAAGTATAAAAAATTACCTCGAAGGCAGGACAATTGTAATTTCTCCGGTATGTGAAATAAAAATTTCGATTATAATGCAACTACACTGAAACAGAGAGCAGAGAAAAGAATTCGATGAAAAATTTTTCGCAACTTCACAATAAGAGAAAAATTCATCACACACACAAGCATAAAAAAAATATAGGGGTCACAGATGAAATATTACACACAATTGGACTAAAAATACCTCAACCGAGACTATTTTTTCCAATTGAAATATCAAGGAATCAAATTCCAAAACGATATAATTTAATAGGTATGCTTTTTGCCCTACGGTATTCATCTTCTTCTTCTTCTTCTTCTTCTTGGTGCGCTCGAGCGAAAAATTAGTTTTATGCGACAGTGAATTAAATTGAAAATTTAATAATAAAAAGAATAAAATGCGAAACTTTAATGATAGTGTGTTAGAAAAAATGCATTCAATTCATATTTAAATTTCAAGCGACAAATAATTGTTAACTTCTTCCATATTTAATAAATAATTGTTTTCTTAAGATTTTATATTTTTTATATTTTTGCAAAACGTTCAGCAAAAGTATTTTTCTATAAAAAAAGAGGTCTGGCTATGACTAGGTTTCTCTACTAACGTTAAAAAATTCTTATGTTAAAAAATACTATAATTAAAAATACTAATTAAAATTTTAAAAAATTAAAAAAATTTCATTAAAAAAATCCACTTTGAATTTTTACTTCGTAGGCGTGCAATTTTCACACCTATTTTGACGACTCTTAAAAGTATATCAAGAAGGGGAATTCTTTCCTCTTTTTTTCCCCTCTTATTTTTATAATGATTCCTAAGTTTAAATGCTCAACGAAACCATATGATTAAAGGATTAAAATTCAAGTTCCACTTAAAATTTTAAGTAGAGTCATTTCAACTAAAAGACTACAATTTAGAATCAGGTTTAGAACTGACAATATATTAGGAGTCTATTATTAAACTAACCACTCTTTTGGTCCCAAAAACATTTCTAGTATTCTTTAATAAGGAGTCTAAAATCGATTTTAGAGTAGTTGAAATACATCTTTTCGTTGTTATTAACACTTTAACTTGTATCTCATTTTGGCCACGATTCACTGGAAATTTATCAAAACATTCAATTAATGGAGTGATTTAAAGAATTTTTTTGTTAAACAAAAAGTTATAATCAGCCAATTGTGTATAACATTTTCTATTTTTTTTTTGTTAAAAAAATTGGGATTTAAATTAAGGTGCAAAAAAGGGAAGGAAAACAGAAAGAACAAAATGAAAAAAAACAAAATAGCAAAAAGAAAACAAAGAAACATGTAAAAAGAAAACAAACGAAAGAAAAAGAAAGCTAAGAAAGTAAAAAGAAAATAAAGAAACAATTAGAAAAAAAAGAACAAGGAAAAAAGAAAGCAGAAGACCAAAAAGAAAACAAAAGAAGGAAAAAGAAAACTAAGAAAGTATAGAAAACAAAAAAAGAAAACATAGAATCAAAAAAGAAACAGGAAAACAGAAAGCAGAAGAAAATAAAAAAAGCAAAAAAAGAAAACGATGAAAGTAAAATGAAAATAAAGAAACAAATAGAAAAACAAAAGGAAAAAGAAAATGAGGAAAGTAAAGAAAACAAAGAATGGAAAAAGAAAAAACAAAAACGGAAAAAGAAAACGAAGAAAGTAACAAGAAAAAGAAAAAAAGAAAACAGAAGACCAAAAAGAAAAAAAGATTGAAAAAGAAAGCGAAGAAAGCAAAAATAAAATTAAAAACAAAATAAAGAAACAAAAGGAAAATAAAAAATGAAAAAGAAAACGAAGAATGTAAAGAAAACAAAGAATCAAAATAGAAAAAAAAGAAAAAAAGAAAGCAGAAGAAAAAAAAGAAAATAAAAAAGGAAAAAGAAAGCGAAGAAAGTAAGAAGAAAATAATGAAACAAAATGAAAAAACGAAAGGAAAATAGCAAAGGAAAGAGAAAGCAAAGAAAGTAAAGAAAACAAAGAATCGAAGAAGAAAAATAATCATAAACAAAACGAAGAATGTAAAGAAAGCAAAAAAAAAGAAAACAAAGAATCAAAAAAAGGAAAATAGAAAAAAAGAAAAACAAAAATACTAAAAGAAAACAGAAAACGAAAAATATATGAAAGAAGCAAAAAGAAAACAAGAATGGCGAGAAGAAAACAAAGAAACTTGAAAAAAAAGAAAAACAAAGATACCAAAAGAAACCAGAATACGAAAAATAAATCAACGAAGCAAAAGGAAAACAAAGAAACTTGGAAAAAAAGAAAACTAAAAAGCAAAAAAAAAATAAATAAAAAACGAAAAATAAATCAAAAAAGCAAATAGATAACAAAAAAAATTAAAAGAAAACAGAAAGGCAAAGAAAAAAACAAAAAAGGAAAAAAAACAGAAAAACAAATAAAGATAATAAAAAAACGAAAATAAAATAAAAAAGAATGAAAAAAATATCAAGAATAACCTAGGACAACTATAATGTATTTCGATGAGATTAATACAGAGTTCTCACGGAAGAAATTTTTCCGACTAGTTCGATTAAATTCTGACCACATCCGGTGATCGTTATAAAACCCCGTTCGGTACAGATGTTGCTTCTCCTCTGGCATGTAACAACTATCTCTTCTTGTCTCAAGTTATCCTTTTCTCCTTCTTTATAATATAACTATATATAAAAGAAACGAGAACAAAAAAGAATTATAAAATTTACCCGTATATACAACGATCAATCTGGCTACAAACGTTGAACGCCTTGTCAATCTTTTGGCGCCACGAGTCGACATTATGATTGTAGCAAAAATAAAAAAATAAAATACATATTCAACAATTGCCAAACATACCGGATGAAACATGTATTTTCTCGTTTTTTTTCATTATATATATCTATATATATTTATAATCTTTTATGGTCACGCTTTTAAAACTACAAAATAGACAATTTATTTTCAGAAAAGAAGAAAAGAAAAAAAAGTGGAAGAGAAAAAATTCAACCGAAACAATTCTACATTCCAAGTAATGAAAATCATGTATTTCCTTTCACTTGTTCTGACATTATAAAAATGATTTATTTCAGCACAAGAAATTTTCTCTCCCTTCTCGACAAAACGTTCTTACATAGAAATGATTCTTTTAACATGAAATATGAGTTTCTCGGGTGATGATAAAAAATAAGACAGAAATCCCTTTCATTCGCACTATATAGGCAGCATAGAAATTAGAAACTTTGGAAACAATATTTTTAGTCACTGATTTAAATAATTATTTTCCTGGTGATTTTTTTTTTATTATTATTATTATTACTATTATTATTGATCATGATTATTAATTTCTGCTATTATTAATTATCATAATAATTAATTTTGGCTATTATTATTTATTACCATAATCATTTATTTCTGCTATCATTAATTATTGTGGTCGTTAATTTCGATTATTACTAACTTTCGAGGTTTTGAATTTTCGGGGAGTTGAACCGTCGATGTTTTGAAAATTCGAGAAAATGAAATTTAGAGGTTTCAAAATTTCCAAGTTTTTTAACATTCAAGGAAATGAACTTTCGAGATTTCAAATTTTCGGGATTTTAAATATGAACCTTGAGAGTTTCAAATTTTCAAGTTTTTGAATTTTTTAACCTCGAAGCATTCTGGGCGTTGAGCTTTCGAGGTTTTAAATTTTCCAGATTTTGAAAATGAACTTTCGAGATTCTGAACATTCTGAAAGTTAAATTTTTCAAGTTTGAACATTCAAGGAGCTTAAACTTTCAATGGTTTTAATTTTCAAGATTTTGAACATTCAACAAGATATTTTAAATTATAAAACAAATTTTTTGCTTACTCATTGCAAAAAATAGGTACATCAATTTTTGTTCTCTTTTTTTTCTAAAGAAAACTTATTTTGCTTAAGAATGCTTGAAAACAAATTAAATTTATCATATACGGTTATATTAGAGTACCATAAACGGCGAAGTAATTTAATTTCGTAATTACACAAAGATGAATATTTATTATTTCTAATTATGAAGATATAAATATATAATTCATGACGTAATGTATTATTTTACGATCGATGATTTGGAAAAAATTGTTTATTATATATATTCAACAAAAAAGGACTTCAATTTTTTCCAAATACAACGAGAATTAAATATATTAAGAAGAAGAGTTTTTTATACCTTTTTGTTAAATTTAAAAAATTAATTTAATTTGAATATATGAAAAATTTCAATTAAAAAAAGATTAAAAATTTTAAAATGGTGTTTTATTTTTTTTCTATGTTATAAAAAAAATATTTTTCAGAATTGAATTCTTCAACACATTTAACAATTCATCAATTATTCTTAAAAAATAAGGAATTTTTATTTTACTAAAATATTTTGCCAGAATATGAAAAAATGTTATGACATTGATTATTTTCAAATAATTTTTTATCCTTCCGTATATTGTTAATAAACAATATTTGTTCGATTCAAGAAAAAAATAATTCAATGAAACAATATTTTTGTGATAGACACAAAGGATGAATGATAAATATATTTTTTATTTCTAGTTTCTTTTTGGTAAAATTTTTTGCCGGAAAACTGAAAAAATAGAATATCATTTAAATAAATTAATGTACAATAATTAAAATTGGTTTTCATAATTTTTAACCATTTTAAAAATTATTTTAATTCAATTAATATTTCATTCAAGAAAAAGATCAATAATTTTAAATGTTATTTTATTTCTTTTCTATATTCCGGAA
Source organism: Leptopilina myrica (nomen nudum) (assembly GCA_032872475.1). Classification (NCBI taxonomy): domain Eukaryota; kingdom Metazoa; phylum Arthropoda; class Insecta; order Hymenoptera; family Figitidae; genus Leptopilina; species Leptopilina myrica (nomen nudum). The sequence continues at coordinate 36,950,323 of CM065461.1, forward strand.
AAACATTTTTTAGAAATGAATTTTTTTTTTATAAATTCCATTAATTATTTTAACACGTTTAATAATTAATTAATTATTCTTAGAAGATAAAGAATTTTTATTTTACCGAAATGTTTTGCCGGAGCATGAAAAAATAATTCATGGTATTAAATTAATTTTTTTCCACATTAATTTTGATGGATAATTTTTTTATCTTAATTTAAATTATTATTAATAATAGTAATTTTTAATTTATTATATTTTTTAATGAAAATGAGTCAAAAATGACTGAATTTGCAATCTTTTTTTTTATTTTTCGTAATTATTTTCATAGTATTTATGATATTATAATTTAATTCGAATCTCTCCGGACTTATTTAGGAAAAAATGTAATTTTAATTCTAGTAAATATTAAGTGAAGAATAATGATAATTATGATAATTTTTATTGATCTTTTTTGGTGTTAATTTAATTTGCAACGGTTTTTTAATACCTTTTATTTACTGTGATATATGGTAAAAATACTGAATAGTTAAAAAATACTAATGTCAAAAATCCCAATGTTTAAAATACTATATAATGTTAAAAATCCTAATGTTCAAAAATACTAATGTTAAAAAACCTAATGTTCAAAAATATTAATATTAAAAAAAATGCTGCCAAATAATTTCGAAAGTGAGAAGCATTTTTTTTCTCTCACACACATCGCAGAGATTTTATACAAAAGGAAAATATTAATATCCGAAAAGAAACAGTAAGAACCAATAAAAAGGCAAATAAAAAGTGCCTCTAAAAAAACATTAAAAACTGTATTACCAGCAATTTACACATTTCGTTATTCAAATGTAACGATTTTCTATTCATGTAATAGCCATTTGCCACTTTTCTCGCAGTATTTTGAATAGTATCGCATATCACAGTATATCGTTTGCATGTTAACGTCATTACAAAGGCGTAAACGGATCTCCCACGAAGAACGTGTGCCTCAATATGGTAAAATTATTTCCCGCACGTAGGTTCTCTCCCATAATTGCACAAAATGTTCGCAATATATATATATATACATATAATATGTTCGAGAAAGCACACGATATAGCGATTTCAGCAAAAGAAACTTTAGTAACGACAAAAAAAGAAAAAAATGAAAAAGTAACTGGAAAAAAAAGGCGAGAAAATATTTTCTATATAGTGAATACGCAAAAAAAAGCAGGGAAAAAAATTTACGAAACGGTAAATTTATTAGCCCTCCAGAGTGTTTATATACTTAAAAGTTATATTTTCGAGAAAATTAGTTCTACAGTTTAATTATTCTCTAAAAAGATTTCTTTTTCCAAAAATCTTATTGCCATGACATAAAAGTTTCTTCGAGGAGGCGAATATATAAGTGTGTGTACACATTTTTCACGTTAGTGCAAATAATATAGTAATATAAGTGGGCTTTTTGTGAAGCAAATAAGCTTGAAAACTACTTGGATAAGTGGAACCGGATGCAACATAAAATTCACGTAGAAAAAAAAATCTTTAATGAGAGATAAACTTCCTTTCCTGCAAAGAAAATTGCGTTATTCGATCTTTAGCATATAGTTAAAAAAATTATTTTTCCTTTTCAACTTGAATTTCAAATACTTGGAAAATAAATACTTTCGGGTAAAAATAATGAATGAATTTTTTCAATAAATAATTAATAATCAAAAAAAAAAGAATAATAATAAATAGGAAAATTTCATTAAAAAAAATTCTAACTCTAACCATTTAATAAAATTAATAATTATATATATATAAATAATACATAATTTATAAACAATCAAATTAACAATTTTTTTAAGTATTAGAATCGGAAATCAAAAAATAAATAGAAAATCTTCAAACTTGTTTTGTTTCTTGATATTTTTGTTATTTATTTTTGAGAATAATTTGTTTCTTAAAAAAAAAAATATTGTGAGTATATTGTCATCGGAAAGATTGTCGTTCGAAACGAAATGATCTAGATGATCTAGAAGAGCTGGCGCGGTAATGGAATAACCACAGGGACGACGAGTAATTGTAAAGAATTAACTAATAACACGTCGGCGATGGTCGTGCGAAACCCCATATCTATGACCCGAAACCTGTCATTCCCTGTGGCCCTTCTCTATAACCTCCTTCGAGGAATCTATCAATTACACGCCTAAGTGGTTCCTAGATCGACAATAGAATTATATAGACAATAGATAAAATCCGACCTCCCAACGAATTTTCTCGTAAAACTCTTCCATCGTTTATTTGCATACGCAATTAATTAAATTTATTTGGAAAGGAAAAAAATTACACGTTCAAAACGTGTTATTCACAAACCCTAATAGACAAACTTTTTTGTTTTTTATCTTATTCAAATATAATCATATTAATGAGAGTAAATTAGGAAAATTGAGAAAATAGAAAATAAACTTTAGATTATTATAAATTAAATAATAGAATAGATAATTAATTGAATTCAAATGTAATATTAATTAAAGTAGAAAATAATGTCTTTATCAAAATGGAATTAGTTTTAAGACAATTTAAAAAAAAAATAATCCTTCAACGAATTGACTTCATCGTCGATGGAGTAAAGCGTTGCAGATTATTTTCAGACATTTTGGTTTTTAAATAATACGCAATATTTTTCTGTGATTGGTATTTTTAACTGTAGTATTTTTTAACATTGGTGATTAATAAATTTAGTCTTTTTAACTATAGTATTTTCTATCATTATTTTTTTAATTTTAATATTTTTAACTATAGTATTCTTGATTAATAGTATTTTTAACATTATTATATCTAATTTTAGTGTTTTTTAAAAATACTATTTTTGACTATTAGTATGTATTTTTTAACTGCAGTATTTTATGACAATAATATTTAATAAAATTAGTATTTTTAATTGTAGTATTTTTGACAATAAGTATGCATTTTTTAACTGTAGTATTTCATGACAATAGTATTTTTTAACTTTAGTTATTTTAACTATTAGTATTTTAAATGTAATATTCTTGACAATTAGTATTTTTAACTTGGTTTTCTTTAATTGAAGTATTTTTTAACAATAGTAATTTTGAACATTAGTATTTTTTACTATTACTATGTATTTTTTCAATGAAACATTTTGAAAAATTAATATTTTTTACTGTAATATTCTTAACTATTAGTATTTTTAATTTTATCATCTTCAGCTGTAGTATTTTTAACAATAGTATTTTTGAACATTAGTATTTATAATTGTAGTATTTTTTACTATTAGTGTTTTTATGTAGTTTTTACAATTAGTATTGTTAATCCAAATACTCTTTTTTAATTTACTTTATTTTTGTAACTATAGTATTTTTTAACATTAGTATTATTTTAATAAAATTAGTATTTTTAACTGTAGTATTTTTGACGATTAGTATGTATTTTTTGCTGTAATACTTTATGAGAATAGTATTTATAAAATTAGTATTTTTAACTGTAGTATTTCTTGACAATAGTATTTTTTTAACTTTATTTTTTAACATTAGTATTTTTGACTATTACTAATTTGTAACAATACTAGTAATAAAATTAGTATTTTTAACTGTTGTATTCTTGACTATTAATTTTTCTAACTTCATTATATTTAACTGTAGTATTTTTAATAATTGTTCTCTTTTTACAGTTAGTATTGTTAATCCTAGTATTTTTAAGTCTAGTATTTTTACTATTAATATTTGTAACTGTTTTAATTCTTAACATTAGTTTTTTGATAACTTTTTTTTACTATTAGTATTTTTTAAGTTTATTACTTTCAACTATAATATTTTTAACTATAGTATTTTTAACATTAGTATTATTTTAATAAAATTAGTATTTTTAACTGTAGTATTGTTGACGATTAATATTCTTTTAACTTTAATATTTTTATTATTTTCATTGTTATTTTATATTCATTGGTATTTTCATCTGTAGTAATTATTAACATTTCTATATTTAACTGTAGTATTAAAAATAAAAAAGAGATAATTTCTATACAAAATTGAACCGTAGGGTTTATTTTTGGGAAAAGAGGAGCTATCTAATTTTTTTTTTAAAGTGGTCTGACCTTGGAAAGAATTATTATAAATATTATTATTATTATTATAAATTACTATAATTATTATAAATATTATTATTTTCCCAATGAAAAAATATATATCAATTTTCTTAGAATCAAAACTTAACTAGAAAAATATGTATTTTTAAATATAGGATTTTTTTCTGAAACTAGTACTTTTTTGACATTAATACCTGTTTTTTAATCGAATCTAAAAATTGCATTCGATCGTGAAAAAAATAAAAAAAAATCGTGTACGTATAAATAACTCATGGGCAATTTGAAATCTATCAAGGAAATTTAATTGATTGAAGAGGGAAGTTGAAAAGCGCTTCCGTTTACAATTTTTCATTCGTACAATTTTTAACCCGCGGCACACACACACAATATTCATATATATATATATATATATATATATATATATATATATATATATATATATATATATATATATATAGTTTCATGCCGCGTACAATGTTCCTTTTTTGTGCTGCTGCTCGTCCCTAGAGAATGGTTACAACGGTGGATAACGTAAGTGCATTATTTTCCAATATTCGTCGGTAAAACGGCAAATGGGGATTGGCTTGGATCACGCGTGGTTGAATTTCTCAGTCAGGGTTCGAATCAGAGGGGTTTTTTTTCTCTCTCTCTCTTATTTAAAAAAAGAAAAGACTAAGCGATCCCAAGGGACAACAGAGTAACGGACAGCGCGAGTTTCAAACACTCCTTAATCGATCAGGACCTTTTTTTTTCCTTCTCTACCCCACATTTATAAACAATAAATATATGAGAAATAATTCAAAAATATTCATGAGATTGATATGTATGGGAATTTTATTTTATTTCCTTTTTCGAATGGTTGCATTTAACCCCGGGTCAAATAGGAGTTAATATAATATATTGATTTGAAATTCCCATTTGTACGAAAATCGTGAAATTATTACCGCTTGTGAGAGACAAAATTTAGTTAATTCAAAAACGGAATAACTCCGTGTTTTGGAAAAAGTTCTTGTTTAACAACAAAAATGTTCGAAAGTATTGGAAGAAGCAAAGCACAAACTTGATAAATCGACTACAAAATTAATTAAAGAAAATTAACAAAATTATCAAAACCAAAAATTGGGGAAATAAATTTTTAGCACCAGCGTCGCGTTTCCAAACTAAAAAAATATTTTGTGAATTGGAAATAGATTGTAATAAATTTCTAAGTACGTTTGTACTTCGGAAAAAGTTCTATTTTAGTTTTAATAAAAAAAGCTTCAATTTTGATGAAAAAAAAACCAAAGTTGATATTCGCCTTCAAAAATTGTAAAAACAAATTTACAAAATCAGCTTTGTGTTTTTAAATAAAATCATTTTGTGAATTGGAAATAAATTCTGAAAAAAAATTTCTGAGTATCTCTGTGAATCAAGAAAAAGCTCTTTTTTTGATAAAAATTGATGAAAAGAAGCCCAAATTTAATAATCGACTCCAAAAATTATTTTAAAATAATAAAAAGTAGTAAAGACGAGCGTCGTTTTTTAAGGTACAAATTTTTTTCTAAATCTAATTCTAAATTACATATTTTCATATTTTATAAATTTAAGGCAAATTAATTTTTATATTTTAATATATATTTTTTTAATTCAATGACATTATCGCTATTTGGATTTCAATACACTTTTTTCCCCAGTATATTTTCCAAGTATGTTTATATATTGTTTTTTCGTTATTGTTATTCATTTCATTTTTTTTTTTTTTGACTTACTCCATTCCTTTTGACAATAAAAATATTGACGGAAAAAGTGAAAAAGAATTGTTAAAACAATCGTTAATGCCTGGGGGGATAAAGGGAAAAACAATTCTCGGCCCAAATAACAATCGATTTGGAAAATGGAAAAGCCGTTTATATTTTACCGTTTGCGAGAGTGGATTCTCTTTGTGACTGGGCAATGACAATTTTACGGCATTTAGGTGCAACAGAGTCTGTCGGTCGGCCAAAAACCGATGCGATGGGACAAAAAATATGCGCGGGACAACGTTCGATTCTCTCGCGTTCGTTTATTTTTATTCGTTCGCTTACTCCAAGGGGACTACTTTGTTTTTTTCATTCCCCTTCTATTCTATTTTTTTTTCTTTTTTTGTTAATCGTAAACAAAAGCGTTATTGCGGAAATTAAATGACACAACACACTCTAGTCTATAAAGAATTAAAAAAAATTTTTTTTTCAAATTTTGTTTACAATCCTAGAAATACTTCCTCTTTATTACTTTTTTTTGGGGGGGAACTTTTGTCAGTTATTGAAAGAAAAATTTTTTTGATTGAATTCTTTTTTCCAACAAATGAAAATTGTGATTTTTTTTTGTATGTGTGGCATAGTTGATTTTATGCTTTGGGATATTTGTTATAGTGGAGTATTTTTTTTCAAGCGTGACAAATTGTTTGTCTAACGTTCTTTTAATATGAAAATAGAAGAGTAGGATCGTTAATTTAAATATATTGTTTTCTCCGGCAAAAATCAATTAAAGTAATAAGTGTATAAAGAATGAATTTGCATGAATCTTTAATTACTGTAATTAATTCGAGTAGAGGAATTATACAAAGTTACAGTACAATTTTCTTTTTTTTTTTTTTTTTAATGAAAATTAGATTAATCGCGTTGTGTTTCACACGATTCGTGTATGAAGCTTGTTATCATAACCAATTTAATTTCCATGCAAATATTTTTACCCTGCAATGTGTGAACAGTTCACTATCATCATTGTTTTCAAATTAGTCATTTTTTTCTGTTGTCGAAGTGAAATGTTTTTTTTTTCAAAAGTTCCATAATCTCGGCGAGTAAAATTATTTTAATTTACTAATTTTTATAGCAAAATTTACTTTTTTGGGGGAAATTAAGAAAGAACCCGGTACTTTTATTTGCAATTGAATACAATTTATTTATGTTTAGAACTACTTGTCTCAATGCCTTCTAAAATCATTAATTTTGAACCAAATAAATAACAGAAAAAAAATTTATTTAAAACAAAAAATTAAATTTGCTATGAGTCGAAATTTTTTCCTGGCTGCAATTCTGTTGAAAATTGATGCGAATACATAAAGAGTGTTGAAAAAAAATGATAGGTGAAGTATTTTACATAAATGAAGAAAAAAAAATCAGTCAAGGATCGGTATCCACGGATGATGAAAACCAGAGGGCAATTAAAGGAGGAGTTAACAAGGTGGAATCGCACTATCGTTTCCTTTTCATCTAGCAGTTAAAATGATTCTTTCGTGTAATAAGGTACGCACGCCGATTTAAACCTCTTAATGAGTGTATATATCTGTATCCTACATAGCCCCCCCAATAATAATTAGGTCTCGATTTCAACTTTTGAAACAAGAATCTCAAGGTCAACATCATGGGAATTTTTAAACTCTCCGGAAATCATTTTCCCGCAGGTAAATTAGTCTTTCCCCAACCATAATCTTATAAATACCCATATGACAATCTTAAATCTCCATTTTTTTCCCTCTTTTTTTTTTAAAGAACCGTACATTGAAAGCCATTACAACGCATGTTTTATCCATGTTGAAATTTCCCTAAGTTTCATTAATCGAAAAAAAATTTAATTCCAGTAGGATTATAGATCCAATTCCTCACGAGAATAAATTTTTTTTGGATTGATTCTGGGACTGATTTTAAATCAGTCTAATTTTGACAAAACGTGACAAAATGCAATTTTTTATAGTAAAAAAATAATAAAAATAATAATAATGGTATTTAATGGTGATATTTGCAAAAACAACAGTTTTTCAATTTTTTTTTAAACAACCACTTTTTTTAATTTATCCAAAATTATTTTCATTCAAAAACATTGATTTTTTCTAATAAACAGCATGTGACTGTTGGACATTTAATGGTAATTTTTTCGACCACTTTACCCTTATTGAATATTTAATAAATTGAGCTGAAATTTTCTTGAGAAAGTCTAGAATATAATAAGGAAGGGCAGTGCTCCGTTAAAGTTTTAATAATTCAAATATAAATTATAATATTAATACTTCGAAATCGGTAAAGACGATAAATTGATTAGAAGTGACCGATACAACTGATAACTCGAAAATAATTTGTAATAATTACTTTTAAAAATAAAACGTTTGCTTATCGCTACTCTTTTTTTTATTGAATTTTAGACATTCATGCAAAATTTAAGCTAAATATATTAAATATTCAAAGAAAAAAGTAGTCGAAAAAGTGACCATTAAAAACCTAAAAATCAAGTGCTGTAAATTTAAAAAATGGGATAACAATGTTTTGTTCCAAAAAATAAAAGAAACAAAGTATTTAAACAATTTTTGTTTCTATTATTCAAAACCTTTTTTTGGTTCAATTTTCCATAATTTTTCATAATGTATTGCAAGAAATATCAGCTTTTCAATAAAAATGATAAAAAGACTCAGATTTTTTCTAGTAAATTATGTAAAGTTAAGAAATTGTATTTTATTATTTTCTTAAAAATTAATTGTTGTTCAAATTTTTAACTTTACATAATAATTTACTGGAAAAAATCTTGGATTTCGTTATTAACAGTGAAAAAAGGAAAAAGAGCTGATATTTTTCCCAGTAAATTATGTAAAATTAAAAAATCGGACAACAATGTTTTTTCAAGAAAATAAAAGAAACGAATTTTTTAAAACACTTTTTTGTTTATTTTTATTAAAAATCCACTGTTGTCCCGTTTCTTAAAATTACATAATTTACTGGAAAAAATCTCAGCTTTCCTATAAAAATGATTGTAAAAAAAGCAGAGTTTTTGAAAAACTGGAAAAATTTGAGTATTTTGAAACTTAAATAACTTTTTATTTAATTTTTCCGTTTTTAAACATATGAATTTTTTTAACAAAAAGAAAAAAATATAAAATAACTGCGTCACTTATGAGGAAAATCCAAATTGTTTGGAATTTTTGAAAAACTGTATTAGTTTCAGAACAGAGTTTACTAAATTCAAAGTATTTTTTTAATATTCAATAAAGATCACTTCTAATAAGAAAATTTACTCTAAAAATAATGAATTTCAAGACTAAAAATTTACTATTCTTAATGTCAATTAATTTTTTTCATAAAATTTTTAAAAATTTTTATTAAAAAAATTAATGGCCATTAAAATTTTTTAAAGATTTTTATTAAAAAAAATGACTTCCTGAAGAGGAAATCATTTAGATTTCGTATCGTTGGAGTACTCTTTAAATTCGAATTAGTAAAAATCGTAACTAATTTGAATTAGTGACTGACTTTTTGCTTTTGTATTAGTAAATTTTAAATTAGTAGAAATTAATAAAATAGTAAATTTTACTAGTTAATAGTAATTTCTACTAATTTATTATTATACGTTACACGGAGAGAGAATATATATTAAATTTTGTAAAAATATTTTCAAATTGAGGAAAAAGTGCAACAAAGCGAAATTTTGATATTGAAAATACTAAACTTTAAAAATAGTTTTGTGAAATTTATTAAAGTTATATGAGAATTTAATTAATAGTCTTGATATTTGATATAATTATACTAAATTTCACATAAGTTTTTTTAAAGTTTAGTATTTTTCATATTAAAATTTTGCTTTATCGCACTTTTTCCCCAATTTGAAAATATTTTTACAAAATTTAATATATATTCTCTCTTCGTGTACTAATTCAAAAGCAAAAAGTCAGTCACTAATTCAGATTTAGTAAACATTGTTACTAATTCAAATTTAGGGATAATAAATAAAAAGAATTAAAACACTTTTTGCTTATTTGAAAAAAAGTTGTCCTAGTTTTTTCCAGTAAATTTTGTAATGGGGACAACAGCGAATTTTTGAGAAAATAAAAATACAAGCTTTAAGCACTTTCTATTTATTTTATTGAAAGTTTTAATTCTTTTTTTTTTTTGTTTTTAGCAAAACAATTAATTGGCAAATCTGTTTTTAAAGCATCCAAATGGCGGATGAAAAACTTATCTCTTGGATTTGTTTGCTTTTTGAGCGTCTGTTTTTAAAAATTCAAAATGTCAGATAAAAAACTTATCTCTTGGATTTGTTTGCTTTTTGATGTAGCTGATTATGATTTTAAAAATTGTAATGACTTTTTCATTTCTTCCGATGGAGACACGAACTTTTTTTCTAACGATAATAAATTGAGATGAAAAAATAAACGAATACAAAATTATTGCGAAGCATCGTTTTTTGTCTCAATTTGGAAGAAGTGAAGAAAACAATTTTTCAAAAATCAATTCTACGGATAGCAGGTTGATGATACGTTTTACATTTTAAAGATGTTTATTGAGTCGATGGAGGAAAAGAAAATATGCAAGCTGCAAAATATGGTTTCAGCACTGTTGAGAGAAAATACATATATATATATATATATCTATATGGTATAATAATTTCTCGATATCAGGTGGCTTTAATCACCTTAAATCCACAGCCTCGGCACACCCCGTGTTCACTTAACTTGAGGGTTATCTTAATCTTTCGACAGCTGCCCAGCGCCTCCTCAATCGTTTTCTGCTCTCCTTTGCCCTCATCGCCTTGTACACTATCCAGGTACACTTCTTATTCTTTCCTGCCTCGTGGCCGTGAGTTCCGCGCGAGCGCTCTCATACATACAATCGCGACTTTTTTTTCTCTCTCTCTCTCTCTCTTTTTCTATATGTATATATGTACACTGGGAGGTGTCGGCAGCCATGTTGAAAGCCATGCTTCCAATTCTCCTTACTGTAAGTACACCTTATATACTTGTAGCAACGTACAAACGCAAATGGGTGTCTCCTTCTTTGGCAGTCCAACTCTTTTATGAGTCAGAGCAAGAAAGATGGCGATGACTTGAGGAACGCCCTTGCGGTCATTTGTTTCTACTATTCGACAATTTCATGACAATATCATTTCTTTTTTTCATTAATCTTTATATTTTAGGATAGTATTTTATATTTCCAATATCACAAGATGAAACACTTTCACTGAAATCTTAGAAACTATAATGCATTTTAAGATGCTTTGGATAACATTTTGGAAACAACTTAAAAGTGACTACCAGAGTATCTTAAAATAAGAAGCCTTCTCTTTTTACAGTGAATTCATCTAATCTGAATCTCGTGAGGAAAAATAGAAGAAAATGATCTGGACTCTATGGATTTTCTATGACTCTCTTGTCAGACATTTTTTTTACAATTTTGTTTAATAATGATAAGGCCTAAATACGGTTTTGTTTAGATGATGTTTATTTACAATCCCTATTAGTTTCAAACCATATATGGTTCCTCATCAGGGGATGATTAATTTTTATAAATACATCATTTGAAAATAAGACAAACACAAAAGATTTCAAAAAGTAAATCTAAATTATTGTAAATAAACATCATCTAAACAAAACCGTATTTAGTCCTTATCATTATTAAACAAAATATATCATACGGTCAAACAACCAAAAAATTACTATTTTTTTACAAGTTCACAGTTTTTTTTTAAAGTATAAAATTGATACTAACTTGGATAAAATTAACACCAAACATTTGAATCAAATTGATGTAAAAAATTCCGATCAATTTTTAATTTGTTCGACATTTTCACTGTTTATTTAAAAGTATCAAATTGCGACGAATTGATACCAAAAATGTGAATAAAATCGAAATTTTACTATCAATTCGATTCATTTTAATATTAATTTGATACTTTCAAGAAAACTGCATTTTTACAATTTGTAATTACTTTACAATTTTACAATGAGAAAGTGTCGCGAGGACCCTACGAGAACGTCGTAAAGAAAAGGTTTAAAATTATTAAAAGCTTATCGATTTTATGGTATAAAAAACCCAATTTTTTCAGTGTATCTATACTTAGTCATTTTAAAAAAAAAATTAACAATCTGCATGGTTTTTGAAATATACTATACTCTAATAATAAAAATAAAAAATATAACCTGGCATTTTAGAATATGAAACATAATTTAAATTTTTATCAAAAATTTGTTTGCCTTTAAAAATTAAAAAAAAAGATTCTTTTCTTTCAATAATTGGCATAGAATTCATTATTCTGATGTTTACTTCACTGAAAAAAATATTTTTTTCAAATTTAGAGGATTCCTTTTACTTTACAGAATGTTTTCCTCTTGCATAAATATAAAGTTACCCTTTCTAATTGAAAGAGGATTTTCTTTTTTTGAACATCTTATTAAATTTCACTTTTTAAACAGTTCGAAGAGCTACATTCAGAAAAACAAAAAAGCAACTTAAAACTCTTCTTTCTAGTATATAAATTTGTTTCAAAATTTAAGAGGAATAATAAATTTCAAACAAAAATTTCAAAAAATAAGATTTAAGGTAAATATCCCTATTTGTGGACTACTTAAATTTCCACAACACTTATAAAGGGTGAAAAAATATGAGGCCGAAGTCCACAACGTTTTTAAAAACGAAAACAAAAAAATAATGCGATGGTACTTTTATTTTTGATTGTAAATAATATTATTTTTTGATAATTGAATCCTTAGTGACAACTGATTTCTTAAAAATTAAGAAACATGAAAATTAGAGATTAGTTTTATTTGAAAAAAACTCTTTTTTGATTTTTCGTTTTTAAAAACGTTGCGGACTTCAGCCTCATGAAAAAATTACATTTATGTTTGTTTTTATAAAAATATTTTTTTACGACCAGAAGATATATTAATTTTTAAAGCAAATATGACTTTAAATCAATTTTCATTGGCAAAATAAACAAATATTTATTATTTAATAGAAAAATATTCGGACAATGAAGAGAAATATTCTTGTATTTTTTGAAACCACTTTTTTGTCTCATTTTTCAAAATTTTTACAAAATTTACTGAAAAAAATCTTAGTTTTCCAATAAAAATACCTTCGAGGTCCTGACCAGCAGTTTCTTGTATTTCTTCTCAAAAGATTCAGATAAATGAAATATGAAAAGCAAAATTTATTACAAGGCCTCTACTGAAATCCTACTGATAAATTTCTCTTTTAAAGCTTTTGTAAATTATTATTACTATTATTATTATTATTATTATTATTATTATTTTTACCATTATTTTTTTTATTTATAATGTTATTATTATTATTATTATTATTATTATTATTATTATTATTATTATTATTATTATTATTATTATACAATAAATAATAATTCTCTAAAAAAAACCACAAATTCAAAAAGATTATTTCTTCTCGAATTCACATATATATATCGGCGTTTCCTGCCTCCCCCCCCCTCTCACTCTCTCTATTCCTTGAATTGACGATCTTGGAAAACAGAAGGCGACGGGAACAACGTCGAATTCGATTAATTTTCCGGTCATTATTTTTTACGACTCTTTATCGTTGCATGACATATATAAAGTTGGACCAACCCCCATTGGTTTATTCGTACAACGATTATCGCATCGATGAGGCAGCGGTCCGTGATGTTCGCTTTAAATAAATGTCAAATGAAATCACTTCTGCTCCTAAAGATGTTCTAAAGATAAACTCAAATCCAAACGATTTATATCCGAAAATAATGGAATTCAATCCCTCGATGGAAGTTCTATCATCTCATTCATATATATTATATTATATAGTTTCAAAATTTTAGCATTTCACGCATCAAAATTTTAATTTAACTCTCTGATGCTTCTCAAATTGCAACTAAATAAATGGAAAAAAAATCTATAAATATTAGAAACATACACCCAGAAAGAAGATGTTTTTTCAAATAAAAAAAAATTGTGCATTGTTATAGGGTCAAAAAAAAAATTCTTTGATTTAAAGAAAATATTTCTTTAACTGTTTTTTGTTTGTTTAAAGAAAAGTTTCTTTCGATTTAATAAATCTTTTTTTTTTAAGGCAAAGAAATAAATGATTCAAAGAAATAATTTCTTTGTATATTCTCAGCTTTTTATTTGTCTTAAAGAGATTTTTCTTTGGATTAAAAATTTCATTCGAAGAAATAATTTCTTTGATTCAAAAAAAACCTTGAAAATTGTTTCACATAAACGTAAAGAAAACTTTTTTTAACTCAAACAAATTTTATCATCAATTTAAAGAGTGAGTTTGAAAAAATGATTTTTTTGTTTAAAATAAATCCTTTTTCTGAGTGTAACCGTTGTATTATTTTCTTATAATAATTATGCTTTTACAATCTGATTTTTTTCACTTTGGGGAAAAATTTTATGGACACTAAATTATTTTCAAATTCACAAGTTTAATTTACTCTCCTTGCTTTTTTGCATCAGAGAACAAAATTTTACGTTACATTTGAGTTCCAGTCGATTTTTGTTTTTTTGTAACTTCGCAAAATTTCAGTGCAATTTTTGTTTAGAATTTAGAATTGACGTTTAATTTTCATAAATTATTTTGTTTTTCTTTTTTATTCGTATCTAAATTTTAATAATTTCGACTCTTTTGTGGCCCTTGATCCGAAAAAAGTTGTAATTATTTCATAAGTATATTATTAATTTTTTGTATTATATTATTATATTATTTGAGCGAAAAATAAACAGTAAAATGGGACGCGATCTGAAGAAAGGGACCTTAGAAGCAAATCACTTTAAGGTTATGTTAGTGTTACTTTTTTCTTGATTAAAAGTTTCTTTTCACTTTTTGCAAATTAAAATCAGTGTTTATGCAATATTTCCGTTACAATAAAAACTTAAAAATTAGTGATTCACATTACCAGTTGATTACTTTTTTGTATTTTCATTTCTAAAATTGCAAACATAACCTATAATTTTTTGCTTCTAAGGTCCCTTTCTTTAGATCGCGACACATTGACTTATAAAATAATTACAACTCTTTTAGACCGAAGGCCACAAAAAAAGTCAAAAATATTATTTATCCTCTGTCATATCCTTTAAAGTAAATTTAAATTTTAAAGTCAAAATTATTTATCCTCTGTCACATCCTTTAAAATAAATAAAAATTTTAAAGTCAAAATTATTATTTATCCTCTGTCACATTCTTTAAACTAAATAAAAATTTTAAAGTCAAAATTATTATCTATTTTCTGTCACATCCTTTAAAATAAATTTTAATTTTAAAGTCAAAATTATTATTTATCCTCTGTCACATCCTTTAAAGTAAATTTAAATTTTAAAGTCAAAATTATTTATCCTCTGTCACATCGTTTAAAATAAATTTTAATTTTAAAGTCAATATTATTATCTATCCTCTGTCACATCCTTCAAAATAAATTTTAATTTTAATAATTTAATTTTACTGAATTTGCAATACTATTCAGCATCCAAAAGTACTACATGAACTTCGGATGGAAATTTTTTTTTATCCAGAAGTAACGTTCACTTTATAGATATATATATATATAATATAAGAATCTCACGACATTTAATTGACCACTTTGCAATTTACAATAGAATTTTATTGGAAATTGAAGAATCGAGTTCGTATTTTATCAGCAGCGATAGATATGTGCGCGCGCCGCGTCTATAATCGTGCAGAAATGCGACAATAATGGCACGATGAAAAGGCCTGTGGATTGTTGTTGAGGCGATATATACACGATCCTCGGAAACATAATCGAGCATTAAACCATACCTATTAAGACTGTGGAAAAAGCTCATGCGCGGCGTCAATAGATGACAGTGATAAACTCGACCCTCTTGACACTGGGGTCTCTCATCATCCTTATAAACTTCTCTCAACTAGTTTTCTTCATATAAGAAGGAAATATCATCTCTCTCGCAATTTCTCTCTCGTGCTTGTCTTTCTCTTTTCGTTGAGAGAATTTTAAAGAAAAGGAGGGGGGGAGGGAGAATTTTTTTTTGTATTAAAAAAAAGAAAAGAGATTGGCGTAGAAAACAGAGAGAGAGAGAAAGAGAGTGAGTTCAAGAGCCACGGTCATATCGTTATAGTTTATTATAATATAATTATGTATCCTCGATATCGATGAAAACAGAAAGAGAGGCTAAAATATCGTTGAGCAAATACTAAGTCACGAAGTTGTAGAAGATAGTTACCCTTGATTCTTTCAGTTTCTCAGCAATTCTTATGGAATGCGACCTCCCTCAAACAATTCTACATTTTTTTTTTTTTTTGCCATTATAGTGCTATCAGAGTGTTATTTTTACATTTCTTTGTTTTTTCAGGATAAGTCCTGGGGAAATTTTCAAAGTTTTTTTTTTGTAAAACGATTTTTGTCTAAACTTTTATTGATAATTAAACTTCGAACATTTAACTTAAAAATGACGGAAAAAAAATATTTTTCTTAATGTTTACAAATGAAGATAAAATAAAACCAAAAAAAAAAATCGCTAATAAAACGAAAACGTTTGGACAAGTGAATAAAAATATTTACCAACTCTAACGATTCGAAATATAAATGATTTTCTCTTCAGCGAGTCTATCGAAAAATTATCTACAAAATTAAAATAATAATAAAAATTCTATGAAAAATTAAAATAATAATAAAAATTGTATGTAAAATTAAATTAATAATAAGAAATAATTTACCAATAAATGAAGAAAATTTTTTAAATAATTAGCTTACCAAAAATTAATAATAAAAATAGACGAGGACTTAAATTTTATTCCCTGACAATGGAGTAGAGACTGGAGTTTTTTTTTAATTTTTTATTTTTAAATTATTAAAATTTTTTTTATTTTGTAAAATCTATATAAACAAAATTCAAATTAATTAATTGAAATAGAATTAGATTTTGTAAAAAAATTTAAACAAAAGTTTTGCAAAAATACCAATTATCTTTATAAATAACAAATTTCTTCTTCAAAATCCAATGAATTTCAAAAATGGTGAATAAATTTTTTGCCCTTGACGACAATTATTATCAACAATTCCTCGCATTTCAATTATTTTCAATATATCTACTATTTTGAAGAAAATTTCTTGAAAAGGATTCTATTATTTAAAAAAGATTTTAATTGAATCCCAAACAATTTCAGTAATTTAGAATTTTTTTTTATTAATTTTACTTTCACAGTGATTTAATCATTTTCATAAAATATAATTTTAAAGTTTTAATTTCAGTTTTTCAATTCAAATTTGTAATTAACGAATAGAATTTATAAACACGTTTTTAAAATCCTTGAATTTTATTAAAGTAATCGTAAATAAATTGAAATAAGCCAAATTATTCCCCTACGAAAATTGAGGACATTCTACATAATTTGTTAAAAAGAAAGCATACAAAGATCAAAATTTATTTGTTAATCACAATTTTCTTAAATTTTCTAATTTTAAATATTATTTTATTATAAAGAATGGAAAAATACTTGCTTATTTTATTTTAAAAAAATCTGTTGTCATATTTTTCCAGTAAATTATGTAAAGTTAAAAGGGACAACAATGGATTTTAACGAAAATAAAAAAACAATTTTTTTCACTTTATATAATTTATTGAAAAAAAATATCAGATTTATTTTATTTTCTTTTTGGAAAGCTGAGATTTTTTCCTACATATTATGTAAAATTTTAAAAATGGGACAACAAAGGGTTTACAATAAAATAAACGAAAAGTGTATAAAAATTAGCTTTTCTATTTTATTAAAAACCCATTGTTGTCCCATTTTCTATTTTTACATAATTTATTGAAAAAAATCTCAAATTTATCATAATTTTTTTTTAGGAAAGCTGAGATTTTTTACGCATATTATATAAATTTAAAAAATGGGACAAAAAAGTATTCTCAATAAAATAAATAAGAAGAATATTAAAATTACGTTTTCTATTTTATTAAAAACTCATTAATGTCCCATTTTTTAACTTAACATAATTTACTAAAGGAAACATTAGCTTTTTTCAGTTTCATTCGAAAGCTGAGACTTTTTCAGTAAATTAAATGTAAAGTTAAAAAATGGGACAATAATGGGTTTTCAAGAATCTAAAAAACCAGCAATCTAAACACTTATTTTTATCATTTTCATTAAAAATTAATATTTTTTCTACTAAATAATGTAAATTTTAAAAGTGGGACAGCAATAGGTTTAGAAAGAAATAAAAGAAGAAGCATTTAAACACTTCTTGTTTATTCTATTTGAAGAAATTGGTGTTCCTTTTTTCCAGTAAATTATGGAAATATAAAAAGTGGGACAACAATGGGTTTTGAAGTAAATAAAAAAATAACTATTTAAACATTTTTTTGCTTATTTTATTGAAAACACATTTTTGTCCCATTTTTCAGTTAATTATGTACCTAAAGTTAGAAAATGGGACAATAAAAAGGTTTTTCAAGAATATAAAAAACTATGTATTTAAACACTTTTTTGTTTACTTTACTGAAAACACATTTTTGTCCCAGTTTTTAAGTTTAGAGAATTTTACTGTAAAAAATATGTAGCTTTTAAATAAAAATAATAAAATCACGGCGATTTTTTGTAGTAAATTATGTAAATTGAAAAAGTGGGACAATAGTAGTTTTTAAATAAAAACACTGGGATTTTTTCTAGAAAATTATGTAAATTTAAAAAGTGGGACAATAGTTGTTTTTAAATAAAAACACTGAGATTATTTCTAGTAAATTATGTAATTTTAAATGAATGGGACAACGGAAGGCCTTACAATGAAATAAACAAAAAGTTTATAAAAATTGGCTTGTTCCACTTTCTAAAAATTCATTTTTGTCCCACTATTAAACTGTACACGATTTCCCGAAAACAATCTTAGTTTTTTAAATTATTTATTTTTATTAAAAAAGCTAAGATTATAAATCCCTATCGTCACCGAAAATTTCAGAATCAAATCATTTCTTTACACTGAGAAAACGATATATTTGATTCAAACCTATTTTCTTTAAATCAAACTTAAAATATCTTTGCTATACAGTCAAACATATTTAAGTTTAATTGAAAACATATTTTTTGGTTTATTTAAAGAAATAATATATTTAATTCAAACATAAGTTGTGATTGATTTTAAATTATCTATAATTCACTTTTAAGTTTGAATCAAACAAAAAATTTTTAAACATATTTTTTTTGTTTAAATCAAAACAGAAAATATGTTTAAATTAAATATAATTATTCAAACAAATAATATTTTTGAATCAAAGTAGTAGATACTTTCTATATATTTTGATTAAACTTACAAACTAATTTCAATTAAACAAAATCATTTAAAATTATTTTTCTATTTAAGTTGAGTATAATGTTTTCTCAGTGTACAATTGGAAAAATGTTTTTCGCGCAAGAAATTACAAGAATCCTATTAGAATTCAATTTTTCCTACCGAAACTATGGAATCTTTGAAAATTTCAAAGAATTTGCTTCAATAGAAAAGAAAATGAATAATGAGAAAATTTGCGGATGATTTTCGGTGCGTTTAAATAGCAGGAGGGAGAAAATTTCAGAGAGAGAGAGAGAGAGTTTCGTATTGTCATATTGGGAAGAAGGGTCAAATGGATTCGAGGGGGGAATGGATGGTGTTGTAAGAAAAGGGTTGAGTTTACGCAAGAGTTATTCGCGATTCTCGTTGCGCAACGAGTGCTTACCAAATCACTTAAATGATTAAGGAAAAGGGTTGTTTGGACAACGCTTTGAATCCCGGGCCATTTGGTAGTTTCTCCTCTCTTTCTCCTCTCCCACTCCCCACGTCTCTCAAGTGTACAGCATCTTGGACGATGTCGTGACGACTTAGCGTAATCCGTTTTGTCAACGACTACCAACGCTCTGTCGGCTCATTATCTTCGCTTTCTTATTATATACCTCCTCACCTTTCTGGCTTCTCGTGACTCTCATCTTTTTATCTCGCATCGCACAAAATGAATAATTCCTTTATCATTAAAACGAAAATTACTTTAGAGAAAAATATACATACCAAAAAACTTACTAGTTCTTTTTAATATCATTATAGTGTACCTAATTATTATAAAATCAGGTATGCCTAATTATAACTAATTCTTTCAGCCCTTTCGCATTTTATTTTACGATTTTTTGTTCCAAAAATTACCAAAAAGAAAAAAGAAAAAGGTTCACCAAAAATTGTTCAAATAACAAGGACTTTAGAACGTAAGTATTATTGAAGGCACGACATTGCTTATCTCTTGAAGCAAAACTGCTTATTATTGGAAAATTTTCTTTAATACTCGACAAATACCATCACGATTTATTTATTTAACGAGAAGAAAATTGTTCTTCAGTAAATAGAGGGAAAATTTGCTTGATTCAACTTGCCCTGGGAATATGGGAATTTTAACCCTCCTGCGCATACATTTGAAAGGAAAAATTTTTTTTTTATTGTTTAAAATATTTTTAAAGGAATATTTTATTATTATTTATATATAATATAATACTTATTTTATAATAAATAATATCCCGTGTCTTAAATAGTTTAACATTTTTTTATTCCTAAGGAATAATTTGCATCGTGATAGATCACTTAATGTTAATTTTTTTAAAAAAGTTATTAACAAAAACAGTTGGACGAATATATTCGGCTTTATGTCTTAAATAGTTTAACATTTGTTTATTCCTAAGGAATAATTTGCAACTTCAGAGATCACTTAATGTTAATTTAAAAAAAAGTTATTAACAAAAACAGTTGGAGGAATATATTCGGCTTTATGCGCAGAGAAGGGTTAATGAAAATAAATTATAAATAAGAGCATTAAACATATTATTCTGAGGAATTCTCAAGGTCGTTCAAAGATTTGAAGAATAGGAAACGACGAATTTATACACCCGCTTCTTTTGGCAATAGTGGTCGCAATTCTTATTCACAGGTCAGGGAGGGGCCCAGATTTCGCTGGGCGGAGCTTCAACGAACTGCAAAATACCATCCGACTGACTTCGCGGCTCACGGCTACTATTAATTATTTATGCTGAAAGCGTTGAGCGTCGCGCACTAACTTGATGCACCAGGGGTCCCCTCTCCCCCACTCCTTGCGATAACTTGGGTCCAGACTCGAACCAATCCTATCGCGAGTCACGATCGATTCCACGGGAAATAATTATAATTGGATTCCTCGACTTTTTGGAAGGGACGTTACACCATATGAGAAGAATATTCGTTTCGTTTTTTTGGAACTTTGATTTTAAAGAATTGAATTCTTTATTATTATTATTATTATTTAAATATTTATTATTCATTCTATAATTAATAATAGAAGTGAATAAATATAAATAAATATAATAATACTTATATAATAAATAAATATACCTAATAAATAATTATAAATAAAAAAAATATAATAATACCTATATAATAAATAAATATAATATAAATATAATAAATAATATAAATAAATAATTCTACAATTATTTAATATTACGAAGAAATTTTCAATAAGCTTGGACGACTGCTATTTTTTTAAAAAAGAAACATTAGCGCCACCTACGCGGAGGCGTCATGAAGCCACTCTTACTCTCTAGCTCTGAACTAGTAAAAATGTTGAACCAGGAATTAGTATTTTTGCTTTCGAAATAGTAACATTTAATAATAAATTATTAGAAATGACTATTAATTAATAAAACTTACTCAATTGAAAGCAAAAAGTCAATCAATTATTCATGTTAGTAAACACTTTTTATACTAATTTGAATTTAGTGACACATACAAGGTTGACGTACAAATTTACATTTGTTTTTTCCGACATTTTTCAATTTTCCTCGATTTCCAGACAGTGCTTTTGACTCTTTTCCCAACCCTCGAGAATATTTTAATCACTCCAAAAATAATTAGATATTCAAAAACTTGTTTGATTTACATTTACTTTTCAATAACTTTAATTGTAAAATTATTCGAAACGTCAACACTCTCAGTTTTTTAAATAAATATTTAATTATTATCTCAAACTTTAACGGAAGGTTTATATTTTTATTTAATTTTTATTTAGAAAATTCTAACAAGAATTCAATTATTTAAGTGCAAAAATAAATTATATTAGTATAATAAATAAAAATTATATTCTGTATAGACAACGTAAAAATTTAAAAAGATTTCTCTTTGTAAGAATTCATACATTTTATGAATTATTTTTTTTTGAAAAATTCAGTTATATTCTATAAATTATTTACGTTTGTATTTAAAATAATTGAATTATCGTAGAATTTTCTAGGAAGAATGAATTAAAAAATTAGTTTCAGTTAAAATTTTAGATAATTAATTGATTGATTATTAAGAAATAGGAATTTTGAGAAATAATTGAATTTTAAAGAAGTTTCAAATAACATGTTTGAAAACTAAAATTTTTAATTCTTTTAACTGTTTTAATGACAATTCTGTGTAATAAATTGTTTTGAAAAAGTTTAATTCAATTTTTTTGTAAATTATTTAATGTTTTTATTTTCTAATATATATGTATAATTGAAGAATTACTGGATAATCGAAATTTCGTAAAATTTAAGTGTATAAACATATAAATTTGAAAATTCTCAAAAAAGCTTTTTCAAAAATTATAAAAAAATGGATTTATAGAAAAATTTTACTTAAAAACCCTAAGAGAAAAAATTTAATTTAAGAGAAATAACAAATTATTGCTGAAATTTTATTATTTTCAAGAGTAATAAAATTTTTTACCGAAATTTAATTGTGTTCAAAAATTCTTCTTAGAGATTGAATTATTTTCATCGCAAAATTTTAATTATTTTTTAATACAATTTTAATCAAATTTCTCGAAAAATGTAATTATTCTTAAAAATTTTATTAAAATTTTCCCAAAAAATTCAATTATTGAAAAATTTGTTGATAAAATTCTCCATAAGAATTAAAATTTTAAAAAATATTTAATTATTTAATAAATTGTTTACTTTCGTATTCGAATAATTGAATAATTTTGAAAAGGTTCAATTGTCCATTACTTCTAACTGACAATTTTAACGAATTAATTTTTTTTTAATTTTTGCTTCCTAAATTTTGTGAGCAAAACAAAAAAAATTTTACAGTGTATTTAATTGAAGAATTTTCGAATAATCGAAATTTTGTAAACTTGAATTTTAAACAAATGTATTTCCAATTTCTTACAGAACATTTCAAAAAATTATTGAAAAAATAGTTGGTTTAGAGGATAAATTTTAGTTGAAAATTCTAGAAAACAATAATTAAATTGAAATGATAAAATAATTTTGAAGAACTTAAAGTAACAAAATTCTTATTATAAAATAATGATAAATAATTATAAGGAAAAATAAGAAATATAATTAGGTACATGGAAAAATAGTAATAATTAAATATTTATATTGAAAAAAGTAGTTATTGATGTTGAACGATTGATTAAATGATTGAAGGAATTTATGAATTAGACTTTTTATTTGTTTTAAATAAAGATTTTATTCGGCCTAAATAAAACATATATTTGAGCCAAGTAAAAATTTTATTCGGAATAAACAAATCATGAACCAAATAAAATTTTATTTACATATCAAATAAAATTTATTTGAAACAAATAAAAAGTTTATAGTTAATTCTGAAATAAATATGCAATTTCTCTGGGTGTTTATTGTAATTTTTACAAAAACAGATGTTTTTTTTTTGTTTAAAAAGAGATTTTAGAAGCGATGGTCATTAAGTTTATGACGAGGATGGGGAAAGAAAAAAATAGATACTTGAATCCATAAGTTTGCGCAGTTAGCTGGTAAGTTTTTTGCCTTGGGAGTCAGCCGTTAAACTAAAAGGTGTTAGTGTCGGGGACAAAAATGAAGTAAGCAAAATTGAAGAAGGAAAAAAAAATACTATATACAAGGTTTGTCCTCCGGGTCCTTAATGGCATCGCGGATCTTAAGGGCGATTTAAAAGGCTCCTAATGACATTCAACGGGCATAAGAGACGCGGCTCTAATTTCATCCAAGTGAAAACCGAAGAAACAAGTGAATTAAGCCTCCCGCTCTTTCCATCTAATGACAGATCAGGTTCACAACACACACACAACCATACAATATTTTAAACTCAATTTTCATACAAACTCTTAACAATACTGTTTTCAAATAAATGTCTATTGATTGTTATTATTTAATGTTGTTATTTTTTAATTTTGTTATTATTTAATTTTGTTATTATTTAATTTTGTTATTATTTAATTTTGTTATTATTTAATTTTGTTATTATTTAATGTTGTTATTATTTAATTTTGTTATTATTTAATGTTGTTATTATTTACCGTTTTTATTATTTATACTCTAAATATCAATTTTGATTCTTAATTATAAACATCTTATGTTGAATGAAACCGTATGCAAATTTTCAAAAAAAAAAAAATTCCCTTCCACATATATTAGAAATCATTTGCGAATATGCCGAAAAAAAGGGAAAGGACAGGAAAAAAATCGAAAGTATCGGACAGATTCTTTTTTTTTTCTTCTTTTGGTCCAACGAAGCAGCCACCGTGTGATTACTTGAGAGAGGGGAGGGGGGCATATATGAGTAATTTGTATTCAGCTCGATCATCCGTATCGAAATTCGAATCTACTTAGTTCTTAGAAAGCAAGGTACCTTGTCTGCGCATCCATCCCCCCCTACAGTCTTCTTCTTCTTCTTCTTCATTCTTTCTCTTCTTTTTGTTTTCCTTCCCCCTCGTCCTCGTCGTGAACCTTTCTGATCGACTCTTTACTCTCCCGCGCGCCATATAGCTTAATATAATATTATTCCCGGTTTAGTTTAATGGTTCTGGGCGATTATTACATGGCCGAACGCAGTATCCCAAGGTTTCTGACCAACTACTTTGGCTTTGGGTACTCTTCCTACCCCCCCCCCCCTCCCCTCCCCACCCCGAAAAAAACCCTTTCCGTATATATAAATATATTGTATATACTTTCTCATAACTCGGTCGAGAAAGACCGAGAGAGGATCCTTTAACTAAAACCAAAAAAAAAAAGAATTCCCTCAAAAATAAAAAAACGCCATTATGATTAATCCGATAGATGGGTGGTCCAAATTACTGCTCTCAAATATATTTTTTTGAAACAAAAACGAAAATCTACATTTATAAAATGGTAATCAGATTATTTCAATCGATTGCAATTTTTAAGAAGTGCAAAATATGTCAACAGAGAGAACAATATTTGACTCATTTTTTGTTGTAACTCGTAATTTCAAATCAGTAAAATTTCCACAGAACATAAGTTTCAATTTTTTGACAGTTAATTTAAAAACGGTTTTTCTGATTGTGTATTTCAATTAAAAAATGACAATTTCTTTCTTTTTAGCAATAAATTAAATGTAAATTTTAAAAGTGGGACAATGGAGGATTTTGAAGAAAATGACGAAAACTTATTAAACACTTTTCGTTTATTTTATTGAGACATTTTTGTCAAAATTTTTTTTAACTTTACATGATTTAATGAAAATAGTTGTAGTTTTTCAAAAAAAAAAATTTTTAAGAAATTAAATTTTTCAATTATATTATGTAGAGTTGAGAAAGTGGGACAGCAATGTGTTTTTTAATAAAATAAACAAAAGTGTTTAAATATTTTTTTAACAACAGTGGGTTTTCAAAGAAAATAAAATCTAAACACTTTCTCTCTTTATTTTATTGGAAAAACACATTTTTGTCCCAGTTTCTCCGGTTAATTATGTAAATTTAAGAAATGGGACATCAATGGGTTTTCAAGAAAATAAAACAACAACTATTGAAACACTTTTTATTTATTTTATTAAAAAACAGTGCTGAACCATTTTAATAGGTAAGCAGTGTTTTCAATAAAATAAATGAAAAATTATTTATACTCTGTTTTTCTAATTTTTTGAAAACTCATTAATGTCCCATTTTTTAAATTTACATAATTTACTGGAGCAAATGAGCCAACAATGTGTTTTTAAAATAAAATAAAGGGAGAAAGTGTTTAAGATGGTTTTGGTTAATTTCTCGAAAACAGATTGTTGTTAAAAAAATATTTATTTAAAGTTTATTTCTATAAAAAAACACATTTTTGTCACACTTTCTTAACTTTACATAATGTAATTGAAAAATTTAATTTATTTAAACATTTTTTTTTAAAGCTACAATTGTTTTCATTGAATCATATGTTAAGTTAAAAAACGGGACAAAAATGTCTCAATAAAATAAACGAAAAGTGTTTAAATAGTTTTTTCATTTTCATAAAAATCCACTGTTGTCCCACTTTTTAGATTTACATTTAATTTATTGCAAAAAAAGAAGAAATTGTCATTTTTGAACTAAAAATTTTCGTATTCAAAAGAAATATGAAGTGAACTATTTAATTGACTCTAATAATTAATATTTGATTTAAAAAAATATTTAATTGATATAATTGAATGAAAATAATATTTATTGGAGTCACTTCAATTTTATTGAACGAATAAATTCAGTATTTGAGTCAAATACGAAGTGAACCGCATTGAATTGATTTCAATAATTATTAATTGATTTTAAAAAATGTTTCATTGATACAATAGTCAAGTAATCGGTTATTTGAAACAAATACATTTTTTTCCCCTGCAAATGTTAAGAATTAAAAAAATTTTGTGATTGTTGCCTTGTTTGGCAAAAATTGGAATCGATGAATAAATAATGGACTCGAATGTCAACCAGGAAACCGAATTCCATTCAGTGTCATACAATATTTTGTCAAAACAGACCCAAGATTCATTCAAGTCTTTTGTTTCGAAAATAATGCGGGTCTCACAGGTGGGTCCAAGTACCTCTCCAAGCATAAGGGCAGTGTCATGTGACCTATTGTCTGATAAATGAATTCATTTTACAGTGACATGTCGGAGAAATTTCATATTGAGATATCCTCTTCAATTTGTGAAAGAAAAAAAATTAAATGTTCGCAACTAGAGACTAGAAACAAACAAAAATGTAAATTAAGTTACTGACCAACTAAAATTCAATTTAGTAGTTAAATTTTAGTAGTGAATTTAAATTTGAATTAAAAACACGAATTTGATTTTAAACGCATGAAAAATCTATCGATGTCGAACTAGAAAGAAAAAAGCAAACTTAACTGACTCAGATTTAAAAAAATCAAAATGGCGGATCCAATATGGCGGCCCAAAAAATTTAAAATCAAACAGACTTGCTTGAAATTGGTTACTCGAGTTTTTTTTTGCATCATCGTACAAAAAATTCCCTAATAACAAATATCAAATTTATTTAAAAATCTCTTCTTCCGCCATTTTGGATCCGCCATTTTGAAATTTCCGAATCCTCGTCAATTTCGAGAGGTGATAAAAATTTGGAATAATTTTCAAAGAAGACAAAATTCTCCAATCACTTTATTGATTCCAGTGGAATGAACAATTGTCAAACTCAATTGGTCGCTTGCTCTCAACAATAAACGTCTCGATCAGAAAAGCCGAAGATGAAAAAAGACAAGAGGCGAGGTTGTTGACTTTAATTTACGAGAGCAAAATCGATTAGACAATAAAAAGTCTCATCCGTAGTTTTCAGCGCAATACGGCAGGAGAGATATTAATAAAGTTATTTAAATGAGACCAAAATGAAGGGAACTGTCCTTTGTCGTTCGCGTATAATTTCTTAATACAATCTACAATATAAAAATAGAATTTAAAAATCTTTATTTAATTTATTAAAAATCTTTACACAACTAATTTTCAACTAAATAAAAAAAAACCTACTGCTGAAAACAATTAATATTGTTTTAATAACTTTGTTTTTGATTTTTTTTTCTAATTTTTCAACAGCCAATTTTTTTAGTAAAACGGAATCTAATTTTTCCATAAAGTATTTTAAAAGTTGGACATAAAAGAAAATGGACAATGGTCTTTTTTTCCTTTGTGAAATTAATAAATTCCTTGCGCAATATAATTAGAATATTACAGAGACCAAAAACGAGAGTAATATATATATATATATATATATGGAAAAGAAATAATATATTTTTTAACGCCAATGTGCAATTAGATATTCATTGAAACAAAACTGGAGCTATGTTGGAACTAATAAATTATGTTTTACATATACAATTATAATTACTATATAGAGCCATAAATATATTCCTAAATTATACAGTAGCTATTTATGAGAAAATTATAATTAATTGCTTCTATGAGTCAAACTCTGCTCTATGTAGAAATGTTCTCAATCCTCGGACCTTTGGTTGTCTATACTATTCTCAATGACTCGTATAGTTTCTCTTTTTTTCTCTTCTAGCATTGAAAAAATTTTTCCGTTTTTGCTAATTAATATTCTATTTTGTAAATTTCTATTTTGCAAAATGTAGAAATTGCAATATGGAATTTTTGTAGGGACATTGTAAAATTTTCTTTTTACCTATTTCAATCTTGTTAGGAAAAACATAAGGAAGCGGTTAATGGCTTAAAATTTATATTCTTCTGTCATTTTTATGAAAAGTTAATATTTTTTCAACTCAATAATAGAAATTTTAAAAGAGGGACAACAAATAGGTTTTGAAGATAATAAAAAAACAAGTATTTAAACACTCTTTGTTTATTTTATTGAAAACCCAGTTCGTTCCATTTTTCAGTAAACTATGGATATTTAAAATGTGGGACAAAAATCAATTTTGAAGAAAAAAACAACTATTTAAACACTTTTTGGTTATTTTATTAAAAAACACATTTTTGTTCTATTTTTCCAGTAAATAATAGAAATTTAAACAGTAGGACAAAAATGGGTTTCAAAAAAATAAAGATAATACTATTTAAACACTTTATGTTATTTTATTAAAAAAACCTATTTTTGTTACATTTTTCCAGTAAATAATAGAAATTTAAAAAGTGGGACATCAATGGGTTTCGAAAAAAATAAAGAAAAAACTATTTAAACACTTTTTTGGTGATTTTACTTTAAAAACACATTTTTGCTCCATTTTTCCAGTAAATTATGGAAATTCAAAAAGTGGGACAACAGTGGGTTTTGAAGAAACCGAAAAAATCGATTTAAAAACTTTTTTGTTTATCTTATTAAAATAACATTATCATCCCATTTTTTTTAAATTACTGAAAAAAATCGCAGCTTTTCAATGAAAATGATAAAAAACTTAACTTTTTTAAATTAAATTATGTCAATTTAAAAACTGGGACAACTGAAGGTCTTTTATTTTCAACAAAAATGGGACGGAAGGTCTTACACTGAAATGAACAAAAATTTGATAAAAATTAGGTGTTAAGAAATGAATTTTAAGAATGTAGAGCAAGCCAATTTTAATAAACTATTTGTTTATTTCAGTGTAAAACCTTCCGTCCCATTTTTGTCCCATTTTTTAAATCTACATAAATTAATTGAAAATTAATTTAATAAAATAAACAAAATAATGTTTAAATCGTTTTTTTCGTTTTCTTCAAAACCCACTGTTGTCCCACTTTTAAAATTTTCACAATTTACTTAAAAAATGGGACAAAAATGTGTTTTCATTAAAGTAAACAAAAAGTGTTTAAATAGTTAATTATTTTCATTTTCTTTATAATCCATTGTTTTCTCACTGTTTAAATTTTTACAATTTCCTGGAAAAAAGGAAAAACAATTTTTTTTAATAAAATAACCAAAAAAGTGTTTAAATAGTATTTTCTTTATATTTTCGAAACCAATTGTTGTCCCACTTTTTAAATTTCCACAATTTACTGAAAAATGGGACAAAAATATGTTTTCAATCAAATTAAATATTTTTTAAATCAAATATTAATTTTTGAAATCAATTAAGTGCGGTTCACTTCACATTTATCTCAAATACTGAAATTTTTGGTTAAAAAATGACAATTTCTTCTTTTTTTGCAATAAATTAAATGTAAATCTAAAAAGTGGGACAACAGTGGATTTTTATGAAAATGAAAAAACTATTTAAACACTTTTCGTTTATTTTATTGAGACATTTTTGTCCCGTTTTTTAACTTAACATATGATTCAATGAAAACAATTGTAGCTTTAAAAAAAATGTTTAAATAAATTAAATTTTTCAATTATATTATGTAAAGTTAAGAAAGTGTGACAAAAATGTGTTTTTATATAGAAATAAACTTTAAATAAATATTTATTTAACAACAATCTGTTTTCGAGAAATTAACCAAAACCATCTTAAACACTTTCTCCCTTTATTTTATTTTAAAAACACATTGTTGGCTCATTTGCTCCAGTAAATTATGTAAATTTAAAAAATGGGACATTAATGAGTTTTCAAAAAATTAGAAAAACAGAGTATAAATAATTTTTCATTTATTTTATTGAAAACACTGCTTATCTATTAAAATGGTTTGGCAGTGTTTTTTAATAAAATAAATAAAAAGTGTTTCAATAGTTGTTGTTTTATTTTCTTGAAAACCCATTGATGTCCCATTTCTTAAATTTACATAATTAACCGGAGAAACTGGGACAAAAATGTGTTTTTCCAATAAAATAAAGAGAGAAAGTGTTTAGATTTTATTTTCTTTGAAAACCCACTGTTGTTAAAAAAATATTTAAACACTTTTGTTTATTTTATTAAAAAACACATTGCTGTCCCACTTTCTCAACTCTACATAATATAATTGAAAAATTTAGTTTCTTAAAAAATTTTTTTTTTTGAAAAACTACAACTATTTTTATTACATCATGTAAAGTTAAAAAAAATGTGACAAAAATGTCTCAATAAAATAAACGAAAAGTGTTTAATAAGTTTTCGTCATTTTCTTCAAAATCCTCCATTGTCCCACTTTTTTAGATTTTTTGAATTTTAGATCAAATTCAAATTAGATTTTCTATACCATTAAGAATAGTGAGTTATAAATTAGTACATAGATTAAAAAATTATTTCAGAATCAATATTATTTTTAATAGTATTACTATAAATAATATAGTACTGTAATATATTTTAAGAACAAAAAATAAATGACAAGAGTTTAATGGCATATATTTACAATTTTTACAAGTAATTAAGTGAATATTTTAATTAAACTTTATAATGTTGGATTTTTCGTTATTGTCTAGTTGAAAGTTTGAAGTGCAAATTGTACTTGAGATTGAATGATGGATATGTTATTTTCACGATTAATTTCACTTAGTTAAGGGACTTGAAAGCTACTACCATACCAAGTAAGAGTATAAAAGATAAGCGATTCGACAAGCGGTCCGTTCGTTTGCATGACGAAGGCGGTAACTGCGTCATAACTCGTTCAAAACTCTCAAGATACCCAACACGCGCCATGTTTTACATATAGAGTACAATAATTATGTCGATTTTCGATACGTAAATTTTGCCTTTAAATATTTTCCTCCTTTAATTCGCGACATTAAATATTGAAAGAATTTTTTCTTAATTACTTCGTTCGCCTTTTATTAATAAATTCTTATTAATGCCTTTTGAAAATCGTTATTTTTATGCTGTTCTATAAAAAGAATTCTTATTGTTATGCCATTCTATAAAAGACATCTTATTGTTATGCCATTCTATAAAAGAATTCTTATTGTTATGTAAAAGAAAAAAAAAGATTTGCCCTATAAATGTAATTAATGTAATGAAGAATAAAAAAATTGTAAATTTTGATGAAAAGAAAGAAAAATCAAAGTAAAATGTTAATTATGATGGTAGAAAGTATTGAAGTAGAGTTTAATGATTTTGAGATTGCTTATGATAGTCGCTTGTAAATCGCTGACAATAGCGCACCTCTGTTTGCCTGAGAGCTTCAAAACTCAAGAAACAAAAGATGGTTCCTGCGGAGTATTCTCGTTATTGTTGCTTTTGTCTTCCTTGATAGCAGAACTTTCCTCCTCCATTCTCTCTTCTTCGATTCTCCGACCATCTTTCTTTCTTAATTACTGGTACATAGTAAAAAAAAAAAAAAATTCCCCTCCAATTTCTCCCGAAAAAATAAAATACAATTCGGAAAAATTAACTGCTCTTCTTTTCTTATTATAAAAATTAGGAATAAATTAAGAATCAATTCTATTCTTCAATCAAGCTCCAAGCTCCACCTGCGAACGCCAAGGTCACCGCCAGGTGGCAGTTTGATTCCCACGCCGCCTAGTGACGATCTTTTCATTCTCAAGTGGAGAAATTAAACACATTTTTCCCAGTTAAAAATTATTACGCTAAATATTTTATTTAATATTAAAGTAAATAAATAATTAAATCAATATTAAATTAATAATAATTTAAATTAAACTAAATAATGAATAATAATTTTCCTAATATGAAATAATAAAAAGTGACAATTGTGAAGTAATAAACGATCATGAAGTTTATTTTCAGAAATCTTTTCATAAAGGTGTAATAATGCGCATGAATATGAAAACGCTCCTTATTGGACCTTCATGCCTTGAGGTCTTGTATGATTTACTGTAAACTTGAAGATAGGTTATCGGAAGCATCGTGGTTTTAACCTCTGCTTCTCTCCGACCTATCGCGAATCGCACGTATTTACTCACGCGCTAATCGCTCTTTGAGTATCTACATAAGACTTCGTTAGCGAACTCTTTTGAGGAAGCAGAAGCTAGTTGAATCGTGTGCCTTTATAATAAACACAGGCCTAGCAGAAAATAACACTTTTATACCTCGGGCTAAAATTCTGTTCATATTTTTTTCAGTTTCATTTATTTTCACAAAAGGTTAACTTCAGAAGATGTATCTTCGTTGTTCCCGCTGGTAGTACGAACTATGCGCGCACAAATTGATTGTTTTTGAAAGAAAATATTTCTTTTCACATAAAAAAATTATTTAATGTAAATTTCTTTTAACACAAAAAATTCATTTAGCGTAAATTTTAATTGTTATCAAATTTATTTTACATAACATTCATTTGACAATTATTTTATTTAACGTAAATTTTAATTGTTATCAAATTTAATTCACACAAAATTCATTTGACAATTATTTTATTTAACGTAAATTTTAATTGTTATCAAATTTAATTCACATAAAATTCATTTGACAATCATTTCATTTAACGTAAATTTTAATTGTTAAAAAATTTATTTCATATAAAATTCATTTGGCATAAAAGTCATTTTACATAATTCTCATTTGACATAAAATTTACTTTAAATAAATTTCATTTAGTATAAATCCCATTTAAGCTAATTCTCATTTGAGACTTTTGTTCAAATGATATTAATGTTAAATAAAAATTATGTTAAAAGATTTTTATGTTTAATGAACTTCATGTCAAATAAAGTTTAAGTTAAATGAAAATTATATTAAATGACTTTTAGGACAAATGAAATTTTTGTCTAGTGAAATTTTTGTCAAATAAAATTTATGTCAAGTAAAAATTATATTACATTGTTTTTATGTTAAATGAGAATTATGCTAAATGATTTTTATATCAATTAAAATATATGTTTGCATTAATTCCATACGTCAGAAATTTAATTATTTTTTAAAATTTCAAGAAATTGTTTTTGAAGAATTCATTTCGTTTTATAAATAACAAAATTCTACTCGGGAATGAAATATCTACAACATAAAATTTTAATAAAATGTAAATTTTATTTTTATTTTTTTTACCAGATTTTCAATTATTTTTAAAAAACAATAATAAAATTTTCAGATAAAATTCAATTATTTTCAAAAAGTTTTCATATATTTCTTTATAAAGAATAATAAAGAATTATAAAGAATTCTATTAGTGTTTTTAATAAATTTAAATTTTAAGTAAATTCCATTGATGAATCAAATTATTTACAAATCATATTTTATAATAATTTTTCAAAATTTTTATGAATTTCTTGGCCAGAATCCAATATTATTATCTTAATGAACAAAAAAAAATTCTTGCCTATAATTTAATTATTATAATTATTTTTAGTAAAATTCTTCTAAAAAATTCAATTATTTTCAAAATAATTTTAATAAACTTTCTCGACAAGATTCAATTAATTTTAGAAATTTTAATGAGAATCTTCGATACAAGTCAATTACTAAAAACAGTATTTATTATTTATGTGAGAAAAAATCATATTTTCCGAGTCAAATAAATTGAGAAATAACTTCATTTTTGTGCATTTATCTTTTATTATTTATTTTATTTATTATATTTTATTTTATTATTTCTTTAATAAAAATTATCAAAAAAATTATATTAATTAGAAAATTTAACGACATATTCGATTCGAAGAAGAAAATAGCGAAAATTCGAAAAATTTGTTTGCCTAGAAAAAAGTTCTCTTAATTTTTATAGTTGATATAAATTTAGTAAAAGAGTATTTTTTATTCTATTTTTGTGCAAAAAAATATCAATTTTTCGACAAAGGGAGATAAAAGGCGACATATTTTAATATTCAAAGAGTATCAGAATTCGACCTAAATAATTTCTGAAATTGATTGATACACTTGAGATGTAAAATTGAAAATGGATAACCTCCATATTGACCACCTGTCTTGAATTCTTTTTCCCTATATATAGAGAGCCTTTTTTCTCTTATTTTCAAAGTCATTCGATATAAAACTTGTGTATCAGAATTTCAGACACTTTCTACAAAAGCAATTTTAACCACTTTCGTATTGGGTTTCTTAAAGTGCATTCGGAATTTCGTTTCTAGTCCAGTTTGACCTGCAAAAAAACACAGAGGAAATCGTCATGACCGTTATTTAATTTTAATCCCAAAAGTAATGAAGAAACTGCACGAATTTTTTTTAACAAAAAAAAACAACATCACTGATTTGGAATTTTTTCATTAAACTCGAAAATCGAAATTACTTATAGTTTTCACAATCGTTTATCTTGAATAACTTAAGGTTAGATTTTCAAAATCCAAAATTGCGAATCCAATATGATCGAAAATTTTTTATAATCTACTAAATTCAGTTAAAACTTGTTAATCGGGTGTTTTCGGGGTCCATTGATTACGAATCTAATTTAGGAATTCAAATTGGCAGAATAGTTTGGAAAAAGTCGCGAAAGGATAAAAATTTGTTACTTTCTAATGAAGGGGAAAAATTACAATTTTTGTTCCTTGTTTCGTTCGGAGATGAGAAAAAAAATACTTGTTTTTCTAGAGGAAAGTGGAAATTTCAGCGAGAGAAGAAATTAGGGAAAATTTGATACTGAAGGAACGAGTAAACCGCGAATGGGCAATAAATCGTTCTCTATAGCCCGAGGTGGGGATTATTCTTTATCTTCCTTTCGACACTGCACGAAATTAGATCCAGCTGCATAGCAGCAAGGTGAGCAGGAAGTATCGTGTTGATGTTAACATACATAAGCAGACGAATTCTTCAATTGAATATTGTCCAACGAATTCCTGATGAAGTTAATAATTACACTTGTATGTTAACTAAAAAGTGTCAAATTTGAATCTATGATTAACAATTAACCGAAAAAAACTCAAAGGAAATCTTCGTGAACGATTTTTAATTTTAATCCTAAAAGTAATCAAGATACAGCAGGGATTTTTTTTTGCCAAAAAGAAAACCACATTAGGGTATGTTTCGTGTCACTGATGACGTTGTTAATAATTACACCTGTATCTTAAAGAAGTGTCAAATTTCTTTTTATGATTAACAATTATGACGAAAAAACTGGATTGTGAAAAGTAGAAGTTGATCTTTTAGTTCCTGAATTTGATCTTGGTAGTTTAGTTTTAAATTTACTGAGTCGATTTTTCTGGAATGTAAATGATTGGAGTTTGTTGGTTGGGGCAGGAAGGACCTAACTTAGGAAAAGTGAAAGATTTTTGTAGGTCTAGCAATTTTGATTGAATGTTCCTGTTGGTTATATAACCGAGATAAAGAATCATTGAATAGGATGGGTCAGGATTAACGAATCACTAAGAATTCTTGGAATTATTTTAACTTTTTATTATTGACAACTTACTTACATTGTCTTTCTTCAAAGAAAGATGAAGATGAACAACAATCAAACTATTTGACGACGATAGTAGATTTAATACTTAACAGTTCCAATTAGGAGTGATGAGTAAAACCCAAAATTATAGTGTTGTAGAATTTAGAAATCGATATTCTAATTCATCAATTAATTATCATATAAAAAGGATCGTTATTGTATATTATCATCAGCCTAATAACGATGCTTTCCTCGATAATTTTTCCCCGACAATTTTATTGGTGTACATAATCTTCATCAAGAATCGAATTAATGACGGTCATGGAAGAGCCATGTCATCCATAACATAAGCATTGTCGTTGCTCAGCAAAATCGAAAGGCTCGTGAGATTGAAGCTACCAGTAAAATACACTCGATCTAGAGGGACAAAGTTATACATACCGCGATAGTTCCTAAGCGTTATATATACATTCACTAATACAGAGAGTGTCGCCAACACCAGTTGTATATATATATATATATATAGGTACGTTGTCAGTGTCGTCGTCGTAGTCGTTGTTGTTGTCGTTTCTCTTGTCCCCTTCCACAGTTACTCGGCGTGCACAACGCATAACGTCAACAACAATAGATTATGCTCTAACATAGAATCGACGCATATGCACTCACACACATACTGAATTTGCGTTACACTACCCGGCTAGGGCAACATAACGTCATCCCATCCCGCTTCAACGATCAAGTCCAATGAGATTCCATTGTCTCGAGTAATTAATATTGATTACAATAGGTTATACCTGGCTTCGCGTTGCCACTCCTGACCGTGCTTATGGCTTACCTAGGTTCATTCGCTGCCTGAATATTAGGATTTCCTAATCGCGCTGTTTCGTTACCGCACTCTTGTTGTTTTGCACATCATCATCGTCATTATTATTATTATCGTCATCATCATATCTCGAGGTATATATGCGCATTTTGTTTCATGTGTGTCTGTTAGAATGACAAGCAATCAAATCAACTGGATTCGTGCTCTCTGGAATAACAGGGGGGAAAAATTCACCCCTATAATTGAAAAGTCTCAGTAGCTTAAAATTAAATCTAAAAGACAAAAAAAGTCTCTGGTGTTTGAGACTGCTACACCTTTTGGGTATGCACCTTTTGTAACCAAGATTCAAATGATATAGAATCAATTTAAAATCAATTTTTCTTGGAACCTAGGAACATACAAAACATCTTACAAAACAATAACATTGAAAATCCGTAACACTCGAATATTAAAATAAAGTCTACATAAGTTGTTTTCCAAATAGTCCTAAATTATTTTTGGTATCTACCTCAAATGAGGGTCCCTATCAAACAACCGGTTATAACTTTTTGAAAGCTCAAAATTCTCGACCTCTCAATAAAAAAAGGAATTAAAATTTCAATTTCTTGAAAACATTTTGCATTTGTATAAAGATTATCAAAATGTTTCTCGAAAAATCGGCATTCTAATTATTAACTTACAGGGCAATGATTTTGAGCTTAAAAAAGTTATAACCGATTCTTTGAGAAGCACCCTCAAATATTAAGCAGGAACCTTTTTATTTATTACTAAGCGTCTCTCTTGAAAATTGATGATCATTTCGCAATAGTAAAGTGGCACATTTGGATTATGAACATATTTCAGAACATATTTAAATTAATAATAAATATTGTTTATAATTTTTATTTATTAAATTCAAATTCTTAACAGTCATGGTTGCCAAATGTTTCAAAGTTTTTAGAAATAGTATCAAATTAAATAGTTACTACCGAATTTAATGAAACTGGTACCAAATGAAATTGACACTGATGAGCATCAAAAAGTGATTTAACATTTTATTAAATTGAATCAAACAAATACCGAATTTTACATAACTGATAATAAAAGTGGTTTTAAATTCATACCATATTTAAACAAATTAATTTTAGCTTCTATTTTACATGAAATTTGATCAAACTAATACCATAATGATACCAATTGAATAATATTGATATCAAACTGAATAGAACTGATACCAATTAAATAATAATTATAACAAATTGAATAGAACTAATACCAATTGTATAATAATTATAACAAATTGAATAGAACTGATACCAACTTGAACCTAACTGTTATCAAATATAACTAAATTTATAATTGAATAAAACTGGTACCAAATAAGATAAAATTGTTTTAGAATGTTGCAAAACTTAAATAAACTGCTTCCAAGAAATAATGAATCGAAAACCAGTTTGTTACAAAAAATGTACCATCAAAATTGGTAACAAATCGAATCTGAACTGATGCCAAATATAACCGAATTAATTTGAAATTAAAACAAATTGATAATAAAGTGAGCTAATTCGGTAATAATAGACACCAAGTTGCGTCAAACTGCTACTAAAATTATAAAATTGAAACTACATTCAAAAAACTACATCTAAAAAGATTAAAAATTCAAAGATCTTAAAATTTTAGTAACAGTTTGATTCAACTTGTTGTCTGTTATTATCAAATTAGCTCAGTTTATTATCAATTTGTTTTAATTTCAAATTAGTTCGGTTTCATTCGGCATCAGTTCAATTTCAAGTTGATAGCAATTTGATAAATTAAATTCATCTGGTGCTCAAGGATACTAAATTCCATCCAACGTGGATGAGATAACAAATTAATTCTTGTTATATTATATTATACAATTAAATCTAATTGGAACTACGTTGAATAATGCTGTAAAAAAATTAATTGAACTTATAGCAAATTGAAACCATTTGATGGCAAAATCAACTGGTACCTTTGGATACCAAATTGAATCCAACTGGTATCCTTGGATACCAAATGGAATCCAACTGATACCAAAATTGAACTGGTACCTTTGGATCCCAGATGGAATCCAACTGATACCAAAGGGAAGAGTCAAAATGCTTTCCCTAAACAGTCGACGTTGTAAAATGGTGGAAGATGAATGGAGAAAGATATCCAAATACGTAATGTACGGTTAGGAATTTTCTAACAATTTCTCCATTTTTTGTACCTTAAGAGTATTTTTTCTCGCAGTTCTCTGACCGTTAGAAAACATCAAAGTAGTTTGAAAGATAGATCAGTCGGATCTTTATGGAAGTGAATTCCTACGTTACTTACTCACTTTTACAAAACATAAACATCGCAAATAGCTTGATTGCCTGATTACCAAAATATGTTAATCCCCTAAATATACTTTATACAACATTTGTCTCAATATCCTTAGAAAAACCACGAAAGAAGAAAAAATGAGAAAAAAGGAAAAAAATTCATGTCAAAATAGTAATTTATAAAAAAATTTTTTTTTTTTGCTATCTATGAACAATTTAACAGTAATTGAAGAAATTATAAATTTGACGGTTCAAGTGAATGTGTATCAGCTTGACTAGAACTGGCCCTGAAGTAAATTGCTTCATTACCCGAGCGTATATATACATACAGTAAGCGTATAGATGAGAGCAAGAGAGAGAGAGAGAGAGTGAGAGAGAAATAGAGAGAGAGACACTTCGATAACGGTACACCGGTTACGGATAAGCCCGGTTGTTTAGGGAATCCGATGATGTTGTTACCACGCCGGACGGTACACACAAGCTACAGGGACGAAGAGAAAGGAACGAGTAACACGTTTATAGGAGAGGTTTACATACGTGCACGCGTTTCCTCTCTCTCTCTCTCTCTCTACGTTTATATATGTGACCCAATGTACGTTTACCTTAGCGAAAATAAAGGGCGCAAGCGCAAAATATACGCATAGCAAACCCCCCCGTTGCAACCCCCTCTCGTCTCTAACCAGAATCTAGTCTCTGCCGCAGCGACAATAATTACAAAATCGACGCCATACTCATCAAACAATCAGAATTGCCTCAGTCATGCTGATACCCTCTGAAATTTCATGTCAGTAGTCTAAACCTCAATTATTACACTGTCTACGTTAATAAGCAATTAATTAATTCATGTTGTTAAAGAAGAAAGGCGCTTAAAATCACTGGATTTTGTTTTACATTCTCATTAAAAATGTTGGTGTCTTATTTTTTGTAGTGTTCCTCCTAATGTTAGCAAAATCGTGTTTCGGTTCTTTAAAATTTGCAACAAAAAAAATTTGTTTCATAAAGCTGTGGGTTGAAAGAGTCCCAAAGATGGAGTTGGGACCGAGAACATGCGCCTGAATTAATCGATAGGAACAATCTGACCCAGAAGTAATAAAATTAGGTGGCACTATCATTTCTTTTCATTGGAGCAAACTGGAATAGGGTGACACTCTTGCTGAATTCGTCAGTCCAGAAGTCGACACCGAATCGACTGGGTGTCTTCCAGTATCTGATTAGAGGCAGTTGTTGGACTGACACCAAAAATTCCAGTATCTGATTAGAGGCTAATTTCTATTTTATTTTAATGTTTTAGTTGTGTACTATCATCAAGATTCGACTCCTGTCCAGAAAGGCACTAAATGCCTTCTTCGAGTATCATCCTCTTCAAATTTATTCAGGAAGATAATTTCTACTACGAGACACATTTCTAAGGACTGCATTACCACGACATCAATAATTCGGTTACTCCTAACCTGTGGGGTGTTTTATCTAATTCGACACCTGGACTCCGTAGTTTTCGCTTTGCCTGGCTCGAAAACAATTCCTAGGAAATCTACTGCATTCTCTGTTTCCGCTAGACAACGTCATTTCTTCGACCTTACACTGAAGGATCTACGACTTTTAGAACCAGTTTCACTAATACCGTTAATGAAAAATTAATCAACGATTAAGTCCTCAATCAAAAAATCATGAGCCGTTAAAATAACTTTAAAACATTGATTAACATTTAGTTTCTGGTTGGTGGAATTAGCCCTAAGAATAATTTCGAAAGGCTCATCGTCACTTGTACTTTTGTCCCCATTTAAATTCTCCACTGATTCGACAAAGTTCTAATTTTGTTTCAGTATCCCTAAAGACATCTGGATCTACTCTTTCTTTCTGATTCTAATTCTAAACAAATCGAATGATAACATTAGTTAAACTTCAACTTTCTTAAAAAAGAACAGGACTATTACTGATCGTGCTAAGACAATTCCAATTTGCAAAAAAATAATTACGTTTAGAAAAAAAGGAATGGAACGTAGTGAACGTTTAGACAAAAAAGTCCTATACGTGTGTTTTGGAAAAAAGAAACCTTCGCAAGGATACATTTTTTGAAAAAAAAGAGTAAAAAAAAAATTGGAAGAGGAAGAGGTGGGAAGAAAACAATTTCAAAAGGGATTTGAATTATAAGCTTGAGACAGCAGAAACACGCGTGGAAAGGGATATACGAAGTCCGGGTCCTGGGTAATGAGGTTCGGTTTTGATTAGCACGGAGACTGTTTAACGGTTTGATACCTCGCTGGTAATCGAATCTGGACCTAATCTCTCAAGTTATAACAAGATTATTGCCTCCTCCATGCACTTGCTCTCTCTCTGCAACGTTCACTACGTTCCATTCCGTTCTGTCGACTCGCGACCGAAGCACACTCATACCCCGCACCTATATCTAGCATCTAGCTTGTACACTTCCCACTTATAGCCACTTCATTCTCTTGAACCCTTCCGGCAGCCATTTCTCTCTCTCCCTCTCCACTTTATACTGCTAACCAACCCTTGAAAATTCCCTGGAAAACAACTTTTCGATATAGCACAGCACATTACTCGAAATTCCAAAATGGAGAAAATTTTTTCTTGATTGGAAGAAGAAAGCAGAACATTAAAGGCAGTTTGGGAAAAATTAACAAACAATTGATAAATGTTTCTAAAAAAGGAATAAATTCTGAAGGGATTTTTTGTTTTGTAAACTTGGTGGAATTTAAACCTAGCTGCAGTAAATTGATTCAGTATTGATTCAAAGTTGTGGTAAATTGATACGACGTTGAATCTCATATCAAATTGAATTCAACTCATAACAAACTAAATGAAACTGTTATTTTTTTAATTGATAATCAAATCCATGATTGAATGAAACTGGTACTAAATCGACTTCTACTGATAGTAAAATAAACCGAAATGGTATAAGACAGAATGAAATTGATAATTGAACCAAAATGGTACCAAATCGAATCAAATTGGCACCGAATTGAAATTTATACGAAATTGAAACGAACTATTATTATCAAATTGAATTTAACTGATACCAACTTGGAGCTAACTGTTATCGAATATAATTAAATTTATAATTGAATCAAACTGGTACCAAATCAAATGAAATTGATTTAGAATTGAAACCAAATTGAATTAAACCGATAGTAAATATAATTAAATTTATAATTGAATCGAACTGGTACCAAATCAAATGAAATTGATTTAGAATTAAAACCACCTTAAAAAATTAAAACCAAATTAAATCAAACCAATAGTAAATTGAATTAAATTGACGATTGAATCAAAATGGTACCAAATCGAATCGATGCTTTTTGGTATAATATCACATTAAATAAAATTAATTTCGAATTTAATGAAACTTGTACCAAATAAAATGAATACTGATCACCATCAAACTGAACTAAAATTTTAATTAATCGAATAAAACCAATACCGAATTCTGTATAATTGATAAAAAAAAGTGGTAATAAAAATATGAATTAAGCTAATACCAAATTAGATTTATTTGATACCAAAATGAATTCTATCTAAATTTAATTCTACTCTTACCAAATTTTGAATCAAAATAATAAAAGAAAACAAATTAATACGAAACTATATTTAAAGAGTACCAATGAATACCAAAATTTATAAAATGGATACAAAATTTAATTCAACTGGTATTAAATTGAATTGAATCATATTAATACCAAACTGTACTAAACGAGTATCGATGGATACCAAACTATGTGAAATTTATACCCAAATGTATGAAGTTGATACCAAATTGAACTCAATTGTTACCAACGGTAGGGAATTTGATTTCAAATGAAAATAAAATCTATCAAGTTGATACCAAATGTAATCGAATTATGACCAATTGAATTTATGCCAATTTAAATTCAATTGGTACCAAATTGAATCGAAGCAAGGTAAAATCAATTAATACAAAAACTAAATTTAACGATTACCAATGGATATCAAAATGAATGAAATTAATACCAAGTTGAATCCAGCTGGTACCAAAGGAAACCAAATTGATTCAAACTGATAACAAAATGTATGAATTTGATATAAAATCGAATCCAATTCATGTCATCTGGATTCCAATTTATATCTAATTGAATTAGTCGATGCTACTTTCAATTTATTTGGTAGGTAATTATACTAATTAGATCAAATACCAGTTTGGTAACAATTTCGTACCAAATTGAATTCAACTGATCATATATTGATACCACATTGAATTGAAATGATAAAAAAACGTATTAAATTTATATCATTAACTATAATAATCTTCGTATTCATATTAAATAAAACTCCAACATTTAATCAAATTAATAGCATATTATTTCAAATTGGTACCGAATTGAATTAATTTGGTGGAGAAATTAAAAAAATTAATACTAAGTTGAATTAATTTGATAAGGTAATTTTTATTAAACTAGTACCAAAGTGGATAAAATTAAAACTTTTATATTATATTGTTAATATAAATTTAAAAGTAAATAATTAGTAAAATAATTTGAATTAAATCGGTACAAGTTGAATTATTTTGATAACGAAATTAAACAAACTGATACCAAATTGAATTAAATTGATAAAGTAATTTTCATTAAACTGCTACCAAATTGAATGCAATTGATACTTTAATATAAGTTTTAATTTCAATTTAAAAGTACAATCTGAAAATAAAAATCCAAAAATAAAATCCGATATTAAAATAATTTCAGAATTTTTAAATTGATCATCCAATTTACTCCAATAACTGTTATAATTTTTCTACACTGCTGCCATGCTCTGTATATTGAATATCGATGATTTCAGAAACAATTATAGTTAGCCGTGTTAGGACAGAAAAATTTAAATAAGTTTGAAATTATACGTTTAAAAAATATTTCCACATCAAATGGTGCGGCCTCGAAAAGAGGAGGAGGGTTTGGGGGGGGGTAAAATAAATGTATAGGTATTATTATATATATATGTATATACAGCAGTGCAGTGCGGCGAATTGGAAGGGGAGTTTGGGACCTTTTTTTTAAGTGCGGTAGCAAACATGCATACACATGATGACCATCAGAAGAGAACATCAGTAAAGAAGAGAGCGAGGCACTCGAAGAAAGACAGAAATCAAGATAAAGAGCAACGAGAGGGTTAAAAAAAAATGCAGAACATTCCCTCCGCTTCATTGGTGGAAATGAATTCAAAATGGCTGAACGTTTACTGGTAAAATGGCGTCGTGACGGTAATACCAGGCTATTACGACAAAATTTGACGTTTCTATTCGTTCGTTGCTGAACACTTAGTTTTCAAGGAATAACGAGGTAGGTAAAAGACATGCGAGTGTAGAAATATGGAATTATTATTATTATTATTATTATTACTGGTAGGAGGGGACGAGAGAAAAAAAAACGAGCGTTCCACCATTTTATATTTACTTTTGGCCCACTTAGGAAACGTTTT
The DNA here is from genome assembly GCA_032872475.1 of Leptopilina myrica (nomen nudum). Taxonomy (NCBI): domain Eukaryota; kingdom Metazoa; phylum Arthropoda; class Insecta; order Hymenoptera; family Figitidae; genus Leptopilina; species Leptopilina myrica (nomen nudum). Next base: position 36,994,538 of record CM065461.1, read on the forward strand.
TCCCCTTGTTGGAAAAAATATCCGCTATTTTAGAGGTGGAAAATTTTTCATAAATATAACTAAGGGGCGTGTATGGGGGAATTAAAATTGTGCTTAAATGGTAAATTGCTGTTTTCAAAAAGGCATTTTATCGAGAGGTCATCAACTCCCAAGTAGAAGAACTACATCCAGAGAGAAATATTATTTAAACCAAATATATATTTTATTTAAGTTAAATAAACGTATAATTGTCTCAGAACCAACTAGACTTTTCATTTGTTTTAAATAACATTTTTAATCGGCATAAATAAAACATATATTTAAGCCAAATAAAATTTTTATTCGACATAAATGAAACATATAATTATTTGAGTTAAACAGAATTTTATTTAAACCAAATAAAATTTATTTATAACAAATAAAAAAGTTCATTTGGTCAGAGAAAAGAAATACAATACAATATCATACAATTAATATACAGTTCTAATTTTACAACAAAAATAGTAATAATATATATTTAAAAAATAATAAATTATATTCATTATAATTAATAACAGTAATTAATAATAACAATTTAAATAAATAATAATTAATAAATCTATCAATTTGCAAAAAATGCAAAAAAAAGATAAGTTAATAGAGTACAAAATAAAGAAAACTGTAATATAAAAATTTTGGATTTAAAAGTTTAAGGGTTAATTAATTTTTTAAGTTTTTAGTTTAAGGGTTCATTAATTGGTTACTTTTTGATAAATTTCAAAACCAAAAATTATTATGGAGACCATGCTAAATTTAAAAATAAATATGTTAATGAATTGTTCATCGCAAAAGAAGAAAATAATTTAAATTTTCGTAAATTAGAACAATTTTTGTCTCATTAAAAAAAGGACCAAAAATATTAAATTGGCTAATTTTTGATAAATTTCAAAGCCAAAAGTTTTTACGAAAATTATGCTAAATTGAAAAAATCTCTTTATTATATATTTATTTAGTAATGTAAAATTAGAATTTTTTTTTTTTAAAGAAAAAACTTTTTGAAACCGTAAAATTGTCTTTTTTGATAAATTTCTGAACTAAAAGTCAATACAAAATATAATTCTAAAGTTCTGAATGTTCAAATGAACGAAATTTATTTATTTCATCTGAAAATTAAATTCATAATTAATTTTTATTTTAATTTCAATTTTTCAATTTTTTTATTTAAATAGATTCAGAATAAAAAATATTTCGTTCATTTGAACGTTAAAAACTTGAGGATCATCACAAAATGGTACTTTTTTCGAAAACGCACAAAATTTTCAATTTTAGAAAAAAAAAACTTTTTAATACCGTGTAAAATTTGCTTTATTCATAAATTTCAGAGCTACAACTCATTACAAAAACGATGCTAAATTTTCAAAACATATATTAATGAATTTTATTTTTAATCATTTTGAAAAAATAAAAAAATGTAATTTTAATTTTCAAAACGCCTACAATTTTTATCTTTAAAAAAAAACTGTCCATTACTGTAAAGTTTACACCTATTAAAATTAAGATTAATAATAATAATAATATTTATTATTATTTATTTGTTTTTGTTTTCATTGCTATACTGAAAAGAAAATTGTTTTATTCAAATAACCGATTAGTGGACTATTATCAACTAAATATTTACTTGAATCAAATAATGTTTATTGGAGTCAATTAAATGGCATTTTAACCAAGAATTTCAATGTTTTAAGTGAAAACCATTTGGTTGACTCTAATAAGTAATCATTATTTGATTCAATTAAATATTTAATTGATAAGGAGTCAATTAATCGGTTTTTTTTATTTGAATCAAATATTTTTTTTTCAGTTTTTATTGTTATAATTCCTTTTTTATTCTTCTTATTATTACTATTATTATTATTATTTTTATTATTATTGTTGTTATTATTATTATTATTATTATTATTATTATTATTATTATTATTATTATTATTATTATTATTATTAGAAAATTTGATTCCTTCAATCGGTAAAAATTTTATATTTAATAAAAAAATCAGAAAATAAATAAAAAAAATAAAAATAAGAAAATAAAATAAATAAAAAATCAGAGTCAGAAAATAGTTCCTGATTCGGAATGATCGTTAAAATCAACGTTTTATTAAACATTATTATTATTATTATTATTATTATATTGTTGTTGTTATTATTATTATTATATATTATTATTATTGTATATTATTACTATTATTAATATTATTATTATTATTAATTACAAAGTACATGTTGATTCTCTCTCTTTTCGTTTTGGAGGGCGCAAAAAATTCGCACATGCAACATAGTGTATAAAATGTGATATCGAACAAAGTTACGCATCAAACGTTGATCGACTCGCTGAACCGGTCTAAAACCAGCTATTATGAAATGAAGGATTCGGTTTAGTATATTATTTTCGTTAAATTATTTAAATCGCATATTTATTGAATACCAAAGTTAAGCGTTCGAAAATTTGCATATACAAATGTTTATTTCTTTCTTTTTAATGGTAATTTTGATATACATACATTGAAACATATTATAATGTAAAGTGTCTTTTTCTACATATATATATATATATTCTTCTACTACAATTTACCGCAATTACTAACATATTATATATTTTCTTAATTTCCGATCACGAAGGCACGAAAGTATATAATTATTCTGTTTATTCAATACAAAGTTGAAGAAAATAAGTATTTTGTCTTAAAATACTTTTTAAGTTTTCGTTTTAAGTATTTTCTTTTAAAATACTTTTTGTTTTTTTTTTAAGTATTTTGTCTTAAAATTCATTTTGTTTTTTTAAGTATTTTGTCTTAAAATATGTTTTTTAATATTTCTGTAGAGAAAGAAGTTGGGTTTTTCTTTTCTTTTTTGCTACGGGAATCAAAGTATTTTGGAACATAGGAAAAGAAAGGGCGAGATTTTTTTTTTTTTTGAGACCCTTATTATATTTTGCATAATTGTCGAAAAAGAAAAATTGTTTTATGCTCCAACTAAAATGATTTGAGACAATTTTTGGTTGAACTAAAGTGCATTCTCTGGGTTCGTTTCCCATACGTTTCGAGACCCTTTTTCGCGAAGAAGATTTCGCGAAGAAAAACACAAGCTTATGTATATATACGAAAGCGAGGGCGAATTATCAAAGGGTTTTTGGAATATATATATACATATATATATGTCTACTATGCACTATATGTATATGTATAAAGACCCGCCTGCTTTTAATTTAATTCGAAAATTTTTATGGTCAGCGGAGCCGAAAGTTGAGCGCGAAACCCGGTCAGAATAATCCCGACTGCACCAAACAAACTACCCATAATTACAAAGTTCCATAGAAAATTGCGTCCATTCGAATCCTTAAATGGACGCACGGCATTGTCTTGTCCGCGTTTTGAAGGAAAAAAATAGGAAGAGAGAGAGAGAGCGAGAGAGAGAGAGAGAGAGAGAGAGCCAAGTGCAACCCCGCGGGAGCTTTGATTTATGAGCTTTTGGTTTCGGAGTAAAAAATACGAATTAGTTTTCGGCATGATGATCGCAAGGAGATAATGGGTCCGATTAAGAATTCGAAGATGGGTAAAGGAACCCAGTTGAGTGAAGGAGAGAAGGTCCATAACAAAAGAGAAAGAGAGTGAAAGAAAAACACTGCCCTCAGGCAACACACCAAAAAATCACCTTATTTCTATTTCTCTTTTCTCTTCCTTCGAATCTATTATAGGGATATAATATCAAATAATTCTCCATTATAATTTCAGCAACTTTTTATCATTTATAAACATCATAAAATTGTAGAGGCTTGCAAGAGGTGAGGGAAATCAGGGAATTTAGGGAAAAGTCGCAGGGAATGTAGAAATTGATCCCAGGAAAAATCGACGTTTTTTTTCATCAAAAGTGTTGGAAAAAATTAAATGATTAGAAATTATGAGAAAATTCCGAATTTTTTTGGATCTTTATGTTTCCCCTCATGGACTATAAGAAATTACCACGAATACAAAAAAAAATCTTCAATTTTTTCTATTATAATTTATTTTTAGTAACTTAATTCTATTTGAAGAACTGCCATGAGGTTATTAGCTTATTGCAGTTCTTCAAATAGAATCAAGTTTTTAAAAATAAATTATTTTTAGAAATAGAAAAAATTCAACGTTTTTCATAGAAATCATTGAATAAAATATTTTTCAAATATTTTAATTTTTTTAACTTTAGTTTCAAAAATTTTATCGCAATTCTTTGAACGAAAGAATACAACTAACTTAATAAATATTAAAATTTCTCGCAGAAATTGATTTCTGTATTTTTAGAAATTCAAAAAAAAAAATTGACAACATTTTAATTAGGTTTAAAAATGAATAGCATAATTCTTCGGAAAAATTCAATTCCATTCAAAAATAACAACATTCATCATACAAATGAAATTATTATGAAAATTAACAAAATTAAAAAAAATTATTGACAACATTTCAATTATCTTCATAAATGAATAACATACTTCATCAGCAACATTCAATTACTTTTGGGATTTTTTAAATAAAATTCAATAGTTTTGAAAAAGAGCAATATTTACCGTAAGAATTCAATTATTTTGAAAATTAATAAAATTTAATGCAAAAATTCAATTATTGTTCAAAAAAATTCAAAAAACAGAATTGTAAACATTTTAATTATTTTTATAAATTAATCGCACAATTCTTCAGCAAAATTCAATTATTTTCATGAATTTTCGTAAAACTCATTGTAAAATACATTTATTTTAAAAAATAACAAAATTCATCATAAGAATTCAATTCTTTTGCAAATTAATAAAATAAAAAAAATTATCGTCAACATTTCAATTATCTTTATAAATAAAAAGCATAATTCTTCGGAAAAATTCAATTATTTTTAGGTTCTTTGTACAAAATTCAATAATTTTTAAACATAAGAATATTCACCATAAGAATTCAATTATTTTAAAAATTAATAAAATTCTTTGCAGAAATTGAATTATTTTCGAAAAATTCTGAAATCAATTGCTGTCAACATTTCAATTATCATTATAAATAAATAGCATAATTTGTTTGCGAAAGTCAATTGTTTACAAAAATTTTTATAGAATTCATTGTAAAATTCAATTATTTCCAAAAAATAACAATATTCATGATAATAAGTCAATTATTTTCAAAATTAATAAAAAAAAACAAATTACATTTCAATTATTTTTATAAATGAATAGCAAATTTTTCGACAAAATTGAATTATTTTCAGGATTTTTTTAATAAAAATTTATTTATTTTTGAAAATCACAATATTTATCATAAGAACTGAATGATTTTCAAAATTAATAAAATTCTTTGCGGAAATTCAATTATTCTCAAAAAAGTCCAAAAAAACAATTGTCAACATATTTTCAATTATCTTTATAAATGAATAGCAAATTTTTTGGACAAATGTCAATTATTTTTAGGTATTTATATTATAATTCATTGCAGAATTTAATTATGTTCAAAGATTTTAATTGTTTGAAATAGAATTTATGAATTTGTTTTGAAAACAATCAATTGATTAAAACTTTTTTTAATAAATTTTGTCGCAATAATTTAACTATTTTTACATAAATAACGAAACTTTTTTGCAGAATTTCAATTGTTTTTAATATAATCTTAATCGAATTACTAGAAAATTGTAATTATTTAGTAAAATTATATTAAAATTTCGTTGAACGTATTTAATTATTTAAAAAATTATTAAGAACATCATGTATAAAAATTTACTTTTAAGAAACATTCAATTAATTAATACATTATCTTAGCTTGCATTTAAACAATTGAATTCTAGTAGAACTCCCTAATAGAAATTGATTTGAAAATTAATTCCAGTTAAAGATTTAGATAATAATCAAATCATTTTTTGAGTAAATTATTTTTGTTCCCTTAAAGTAATTTTAGAGTTTTATTTATTTTTTTTCAGTACTTTTGATAAAATTTCTTGACATTTTCGTGATTTTCCTGAAAAATTTCATTCTCCCTGATTTTCACAATTTGCGTCAATCCTGAACTACTATTTTAATAAAATTTCCTAACAGAATTCGATTAATAAAAAAAAATTTTTGATAATATTCTACAAGAAAATTCAATTATTATAAAAAAAAAACATTTCACAAAAATTCCATTGTTTAAAATTATTAAACAAAACAAAAATTATTTTTGTTCCCTTAAAGTAATTTTGGAATTTTATTTATTTCTTTGTTTTTTCCAGTGGTTTTGATAAATTTTCTTGACATTTTCCAGATTTCCTTGAACAATTTTCATTCTTCCTGATTTGTCCGCAACTTACGTCAATCCTGAATTATTTTCTGTGTTTTTTCTTATTTTTTCCTTCTTTTTCTTTTCTTCTTTTGATTTTGTACAGAAATGGAAAATTACTTTCGAAAGGTGTAATGACACTCGAGTTTGAAATTATTATTTTTAACGCAATCGAGTGCTAGAGAGGGTTTCGATATATATTAAATCCGCAGTGTGTCGACCTATCGGGCTAAAAATCTGCATATCATACTAGGCGTTCCCAATCAAGTAATTAACAAAAAACCAAGAAGAGCCATTAATCATCGTCGGCCACTTGGAGAATATAAGCGAATGTGAAGTATCAGATTGGCCAACCCTTTCGAACGGCAGTTATATTCGTTGAGAGGGTGTAATAGGGGTGAAGGACCAAAGGTACCATCAATATTCACATGATCTTTTCGCCTTCCTCATTTTTTTTCCCCCAACGAGCTATTAAATAAACATTTTTTTCCATATTTGAAATTAAAAAAAAAAAAAAAATAACTGAAGTTGTTTTCAACTGAGAAATTAAAATCTGTATATTCATCAAAAATTAAAACCATGTTCTTTTCACCAAAAATTAAAAGAATGTTCTTTTCATTAAAAGTAAAAATAATCTTTTCATCAAAAGTTAAAAAAAATGTTCTTTTCATCAAAAAATAAAAAAATGTTCTTTTCATCAAAAGTTAAAAGAATGTTCTTTTCCTCAAAAATCAAAAAAATGTTCTTTTCATCAAAAATTAAAAAAATGTTCTTTTCATCAAAAATTAATAAAATGTTCTTTTCATCTAAAATAAAAAATACCATTTTCGACTGAAATTAAAAAAATCCTTCATTTTCAGATTCAGAATGAAAATTAATCAGAAAAAATTAAAAAAAAAATTTTGTTCAAATATACAAAATCGAAGCAATTATTTGCCCGACGAATTTCATATTCATTTAATGAAATATTCACGCCGTGTGTTTACCGATAAAAAAAACAGTTCGTACTCGAAGTAAATATGTAAAAAAAAAATTATTCACAAAATGATTTTTGCGGAAATTCCTTTTTTTCCCTTCCAATGATTTATCGTGTTGAACGTCAGTAGACAGAGCATGATTGGTAATGCAGCATTTAGGATAAAAGGGAACATGACAGAAAGAGAGAGAAGTTCGAAAACCATTTATACGGTTCAACTTATAAAAAAGAGCCACTTGACCGTTCAACCAATTTTTGGGCAATTACCAAAATCGTCTAATACACCTTGCGGCTAATGATTTCTCATTACGAGTTATAAATCTTGGAGCACACATATAGAAAGCAGTATACCCTGTTTTGGGATCACAGTAGCGCCTCGGGACAAACAAAAATAAAGCAAAATTCATTCCTTTTTCTTCTCGGGGCTCATTTCAAGACACGAGTAATATCTGTGTATAATATAAATAAATAAATAAATTAAAAATCTTCGAAAATAGTCCCTGACTGACTGATGGGATAATTATTTCCGATTAATTTCATCCTGCGGAGAGAAAAAGAAGGGAAAGGATTTTTGATTCTTGATTCATTCGCACACCTTAATTTTATTGAAATGCATTTTTATTTATCAGAAACAAAGGGGTCAATTAGATATCAGTTAAGAAAATTTTCTTTACTGCAAATTTTCCTATTTCTGGATTCCTAATTATCAAATTTCCTGAAAACGAATTTCCTAAAATTGAAATTCCTAAAACAATTTTCCTAAGCGAAAATTTCTAAAGTTAATTGAATTTTCCTATACTGAGAAAACGATTTATTTAATTCAAACATATTTTGTTTAAATCAAACTGAAAATATCTTTGCTATACAGTCAAACAAATTTAAGTTTAATTCAAATATATTTTTTGGTTCATTTGTAGAAATAATATATTTAATTCAAACATAATTTATAGTTTATTTAAAATTATTTATTATCAACTTACAAGTTTGAATCAAACATAAAATTTTCAAACATATTTTTTGTTTAAACCAAAACAGAAAATATGTTTGAATTAAAAATAATTATTAAAACAAAAATTATGTTTGTAACAAAGTAGTAAATATTTTCCATATATTGGAATTAAGCTTACAAACTAAGTTCAATGATACAAATTCACTTAAAATTATTTTTCTATTTAAATTAAGTGTAACGTTTTCTCAGTGTAATTTCCTAAAAATTGTGTTAAAAAATTAATTAATTATTTTTTTTACAAAAATACAATGCAAAAATTTTTTTGCACCAGTCTGCACTAGTTTAGAATAATAATAATAATAATAATAATAATAATAATAATAATAATAATAATAAAACGAAAGTTCAATTTATTTATTGAACCGAAAAAAAATTCTATAAAAAATAATATTTCTTTACTGTACCATTCAAAAGATTTTTAACATCATAAAAAATTATTGAAACATCTTGTCTAAGTAATTTTTTGCAGAATCTTAGTTAAAAATTTTAAAAACTAATCGATTTTCGAAATTAAATTAAATTTTTTGTAAATAATTGAAGTTTTATAAAAAAAAAAACTTTAATAATTCAAATTCTTATAAAATTTGTTATGTTTGTTAATATACATTTTAATCATTATTAAAAATAATAATGGATTTATGGATAAATTTTTCTTAAAACACTAAAAAAATTAAAATTTGGAAAAATTATAAATCATTGCAAACAATTCAATTATGTTCAAAAGTTTTTTAATTTTCTCGTCGAAATTCCAATTATTTTAAAAATTATTAACAAAATTTTTGGTAAAATTTAATTATTTAAAAAATTTTCAATAAAAAATTCTTGACAAAAATTCAATTATTTTCAAAAAATTTCCTCAATTTCATATGAATACGATTATTTACAAATTTTTTCTAAATTTCATTCTTCTTAAAAATATTATTAAAAATCGTCAAACGAAATTAATTATTTCGTATTATTAATGTGGTAACAAAAAAATGTTATTTTAAAAACCTGGAAAATTTCCATTTTTTAAACTGAAAAAATCAGGAACTTTCAAATGAACAAATGCGTGACAACCCTGATCAAGTGTTCAATAAATTTCACAAGTAAAACAAATAATAAAATAAAAATATTTCTCCCCAAAAGTCAGAATAAGAATAATCCTAGTATATTTAAATTATTTGAAAATAACTGAAAATATTATTAAAAAATTGGGATATCCAAAAATTGTTTTATAAAATAAAAATTGTTTTACTTATTTAGTTTGTATTATAATTTCGATAACATAGTTTTTAACAAACAAATTCTGTAAATATTTTTTCCAAAATAAAAAAATTTGATTTATAACTTTTTTCTACTTAAAACTTGTACTTTGTTTATAAATTGTCATTGAAAAGCAGAAAATGTGCCAAATATTTTTTAATTTTAATTTTCCAACTGGTGTTTAATTTTTTTTTTAATGAAAAGATTAATTACCTAGTCCTAAAATATTTGTTAAAAAGTGCCAATTTTTCTGGAAAGAAGAGAAATATTGAAAAATAACATTAATAACTTTTGTAGATTAATAAAAATATTGTATTATTTGAAAAATGAAAATAATATTTCTAAATAAAATAAATAAATACCTATTATTAAATTTAAAAATTAAGAGTGAAAAAATAAAGCAAAATAATATTATCTATCAAAACATATAAAAAAAAACAAAAGCATAATCATGACTAACTTTAGGTGTGGACAAAACGGGACAGAATGAATGAATGAATACGACGATTATTATATTTACTAATACTAATACTAATTATTAATAATAAAATTAGTAGAAATTAGAAATTAGAAATAATAGATAAGTAGAATAGAATAGAAAATAGAAATAATAAATTAGTTTGAAATTTTTTTTTTCTAATTTTAACTAGCGACTGAATTTTTGCTTTCGAATTAGTAAAATTCGCTAGTAAATAGTCAATTTCTTTTCAATTTTTTGTAAACTTTATACTTTACTAATTCAAAAGCAAAATATGAGTCACTGGTTTAAATTAGTAATCAATTTCACTAATTTAAAATTAGAGATTTGAGAGCAGAGAGAAAATGAAAATTCTGTTTAAATATCAGATAGAAACAAAATTCCGGAAATAATTCTGAAATAGAAACAAATTTTACAGTTTTCCAAGTTTGAAATCGTAAAATAATACTGGTATGCATGCACAAGAATAAATCTCTCATCTCTTTGGAGTTGTCTACTGCATGCTGACGCATTCGTTATCTCAACGATTATGCATTTTGTGAAAACCACACTTGCAACGATGAGTAAACATGGAGACCCTTTTTCCAGTTCTCGCACTTTTTTTCCTTTTCAATGAGAGTATTTGACATTACTCGAAATTTACCCCTGAAGGACAGAAAGAGCTCTCCCGTCTTTTTTCTGTCTGAGAGAAAAAAAAATAAGTGCAAAAAAAAGGAGAGAAAGAAACAAAGACAGAAAGAGAGAGAAAAAAAAGAGAAAAATAAATATAGGCAGAAAGAGACAGAAAATAGAGAGGGTGAGAAAAAAAGACAGAAAGAGAAAGACAAAAAGAAAGACGGAGAGAAATAAAAAGGAGGATTGTGCTAAAAAGTGAAAAGTCACTTTCCTCTCAATCTTCGTATATCACGTCGTGCAGAAATTATTGTACTGCAACGTCCAATTATTCCATTGCAGAGCAAGTTCAAAGGGGTTAATTCACGGGGCTAATGTATTCACCCCTTTTTACTTGAAACCAGGGAGATTTCGTATGTATTGCCAATTTTGCATTTATACCCGCGTCGTTCCCATGAATAAATTCATTTCGAATTCGTTTCGATTATCTTTTGCAGTTGATGAACTTTCTCTTAAACTTCACACACGTTCTCAGATATATTATAATTTTCAAGAAATTTTTTTACCGTCTAAAAATACTGAAAATATTCATTTTTCTTCTCAAAATTTACTCTCTATAGTTGAATTACTCAATTTTGACTAATATCACTTTCACTTTCACTGACAAATTCACTTAGTAAAATTTTTAATTTCACTTTAACTTTAATAGACTTTTATTTTCACTTTCACATTAATAATAAATTTTTTCTTTCAAACAAAAGACTACTCCCGAAATCTTATTTGACATAAATCCATTTAACATAAATATCATGTGACATAAAATCTATTTGTTACAAAAACATTTAATTTGAAATTTATTTAACATACATTTCATTGAACATACAATTTTTATTCCATAAATGGCATTTTATACGATATCCATTAGACATATATTTCATTAAACATAAAATTTATTTAACAAACATTTGACATTTGACACAGAATTAATGCAACATATATTTTATTTGATATAATAATATATTTAGCATAAGTTTCACTTAAAGTAAAAATACAATTAATTTTACTTTTATTTCACATAAAAGTCACTTGACATTTATTTCAATTGACATAAGATTTATTTGGCAAAAAAAATTCATTTAAGGCTAAATTTCTTTAACATTTGTCATTTGACATAATAATTTTATATAAATTTTATTTTATCCTAAAATTCATTTGACATAAACTTTATTTGACATAAAATTCACTAGACATAAATTTCATTTGGCATAAAAGTCATTTAATATAACTTTCACTTGACATAAAGTTCATTAAACATAAAAAACATGTAATTATGTCAAATAAGAATTAGTTTGAATGGTATTTATACTAAATGAAAGTTATGTAAAGTAAAATTTATGTCGAATGAGAATTATGATAACTGGAATTTATGCAAATCGAAATTTATATCATGAGAATTTTATGTTAAATAAGAATTACGACAAATGACATTTACGTCAAATAAAATTTATGTCAGGTGAATTTGATGTAAAATGATATTTATGTCAAATGAGAATCACGTTAAATGTCTCTTACATCAAATGAAATTGTTGTCACATGAATTTTATGTTAAATAAATTTTATAACAATGAAAATTTACGTTAATGTGAATTTTTTGTCAAAAGAAATTTTAGTTAATCTATGTCAAGTGAATTTTATGTCAAATGAAAATTACGTTAAGTGGAATTTACACTAAATCAAATTTAAGTAAAGTTTTTATGTCAAATCAGAATTACGTTAAATGAAATCTATGCAAAATGAAATTTATATCAAGTGAATTTTATCTTAAATAAGAATTAAGATAAGTGATATTTACGTCAAATGAAATTTATGTCAAGTGAATTTTATGTAAAATGACATTTATGTTAAAGGGATTGTGCGTCAAATGAGAATTTCGTTAAATTTCTTTAATACCAACGAAAATTGTTGTCAAATGAATTTTATGTGAAGTAAATGTTATAACAATTAAAATTTACGTTAAAATGATTTTTTCCTAAAAAAAAAAACTCGAGTTAAATGATTTTTTTGTCAAAAGATATTTATGTTACATGATTTTTATGTCAAATGGGAATTATGTTACATGAGTTTTATGTAACATCAATTTGGTGTTAAATTTTTTAGCAATAGTGGAATTTTTTATTGAAACTGAATTTTTTTTTTAAAGTCGAATTTTTTTTAATGAAAGTAGAAATTTTTTGAGTGAATGTGAAAATTTTTTTTGAGTAAAAGTGAAAGTGCCAACTTATAGAGTAAAAGTAAGCATTTTTTTTAATGAAAGTAAACATTATTTGACTGAAAATAAAATTTTTCAGAAAAAGTAAAATGTTTTGAGTGAATATAAACATTTTTTTCAATATTTCAATATTTTTTTTAGTAAAAGTAAGAATTTTTATAATGAATCTGAAATTTTTTTTTATTTATATGAAAGTAACAATTTTTCGAATAAAAGTAAGAAATGTTTGGGGACCGTGAATTTTTTTTACTGAAATTGAACTTTTCTGACTGAAGTCGATATTTTTTATACTAAAAGTGAACATTTTTCCAATGAATGTTGACATTTTTTGAGTGAAAGTAAATTTTCAGTATCTATTAATTCTTTAAATATTAAAAGTGTGTATCTAAAAAAAATTTTTTGATCAAAAATTAGAGAAAGTAATATTTTACATATCCTAATTTTGGAATTAGAATATTCTTAATAATAAAAAATTAATTTAAAAAAAATAATAAATAATTTATTTTGTATTGCATTGGAATTCGCATATTCTTGATATTAAAAAATTAATTTAAAAATTAATTAAAAATAATTACCTACTTTGTAAAAAGAAGAAATGATCTTAAAAAATATATATCAATCAAAACGGAATATTTCGGCGAGAAGAAAACTAAATCTCTCACGTTGCCTGTCAACTCTCTTGCTATCTTCGATAAGGGGGTAGGTGCGTACGCCATTTATCACAGCGGGGGTAAAAAGTGCGTGTCATCGCCCAGAGAAGTATACGTGCCAAAATTCGAATGACTTCGTGAAATGCCTGTCAACAATATCATTCCCTTCGATGAAAAAAAAAGAAGGGCAACATTGATCTGCAATTTTTCTTTTTTCACATTTTTGACACCTTATGAGATATATTTTATAATCGAAATTCTTCTCGTCTCTATCTTTAAATATTTTTCAGCGACGAAATTTTTCAAATCATTTTACATTTTGTTCTGAGCTAATAAGAGTTAATTTCAGAAGACGAATTTCTTTTTAAATTTTTTCAACAGTATACTATTAAAAAAAAACAAACTTTATCTGACTAAGAGAAAGTTTTACTATACAGTAAAATTTCCTCTTAGTCAGATAAACTTTGTTTATTTTTTATTCTAAACTTTTAACAATATTTAATTTTAAATTTTGAACCTTTTTCTAAATATTTAACATGAAAAGTTTAAATTATTGTTTTTTTACTTTTTGACAGAATTGAAGATGGTTATAGAGCGGCAATCATCTTCGAACATCACAAATAGGTGGAATCCTTTGAGTTTAATTCACCAACGATGCAAGAGCAGATTTCACCTTGTTGAAACTTCTTGTTGGGAAAACTTAGTCAATCCTCGCTCATACTGTCCCTCTTCTCTTCCAGTAACTTAGAAGCCTCAAATAACACTGACGTTCAATAACCCATCACACCAAAAAAAAAAAAAAAAAAAAAAAAACGAAACTACTATCGTCATTCAGTACACTCTTATTTACTATTAAAAAATATATTTCTTAACATTTATAAAGCACTGATAAAGAAAATTATTTTTATTCAAATAAACGATCAATGGTCGTATTTACTTGAATCAAATAAATATTTCATTTTATTTTTTATTTTATTAATTTTTCCTTTATTTGAATCTTTTTATTGTTGCGAATACGGAAATTATTCGTTTTTGAAATTCATACTTTATGTAAAATATAATTGACTTAAAAAAAAATATATTTGAATCAGAATAAATTGTTTAGTTCAAAAATTACATAACTAGGGGTGGATTATGTAATTTCACTTCACTTTCACTTCACTTTCACTTCACTTTCACTCCACATAAACTCAAAAATTTTATTATCCTATTTTCACTCCACTGTCACTGGAAATTTATTTTCACTCCAAATTTCTTTTTATCGCACTTTCATTCCACTTTCACTCAAAATTTATTTTCATTCTACTTTTACTCCACTTTCACTTTGACTAAAAATTTATTTTCACTTTTACTTTCACTCAAAATTTATTTTCACACCACTTTCACTTTTACTTTTAATCAACATTTATTTTTACTCCACTTTCACTTTATTTGCAATCAAAATTTATTTTCATTCATTTTTATTCCACTTTCACTTTAACTAAAAATTTATTTTCACTTTTTTTCAATTAAAATTTATATTCATTACACTTACTTCACTATCACTCAAAAAAATTTTTTAATCCACTATCACTTCACTTGCACTTTTCTTTCACTTTCACTAAAAGTTTATTTGCACTTCAATTTCATTTCACTTTTACTTTCACTTAAAATTTATTTTCACTCCCCTTTTCCTTTAATATCACTCAAAATTTATTTTCACTTCCCTTTTTCTTTAATTTCACTCACAATTTATTTTCACTCTGCTTTCACTTTACTTTCACTGAAAATTTATTTTCATTCCACTTTTACTCTACTTTGACTTAGACTAAAAATTGATTTTCACTTTTACTTTCACTCAAACTTTATTTTTACTATCACTTTCATACTGCGTTCACCTCCGTATAAATTTTATTTTATTATTCTTCTCTCCAATACGAAGTTAAAGTTCACATCGTTGATGAACAAAAAAATTTGTTTCATCAAAGTGTATGTGAAAGAAAAATAAATTTTCTGTGAATGTAAAAGTTAAATTAAATTGAAGTGAAAGAAAATTTTTAGTCAAAGTAAAAGTAAAGTGTAAGTGAAGTGAAAGCGCATTGCATATAAATTTTGAGTGAAAGTAGAAGTAAAATAAAAATAAAATGAAAATAAATTTTTAAGTAAAGGTGAAAGTGAAGTGAAACTGCAGCGAAAAGAAATTTTGAATAAAAGTAAAAGTTAAATAAAATTAAACTGAAAAAAAGTTAAATGAAAATGAAGTGGAAATAAATTTTTAGTTAAAGTGAAAGTAAAGTGTAAGTAAAGTGAAAGTGCAGTGAAAATAAATTTTGAAAAAAAGTCAAAGGGAAATGGAAATGAAGTGAAAATAAATTTTGACTAAAGGTGAAAGTGAAGTGAAAGAGCAGTAAAAAATAAGTTTTGAGTGAAAGTAAAAGTAAAATTAAGTGAAAATAAGTTTTAAATAGAGGTGAAAGTGAAGTGAAAGTGCAGTGAAAATAAATTTTGAGTTTAAGTAAAAGTAAAATGAAGTGAAAATAAATTTTGAATAAAAGTAAAAGGGAAATGAAAGTGAAGTAAAAATAAATTTAGACTAATGGTGAAAGTGAAGTGAAAGGTCAGTAAAAATATATTTTGAGTTTAAGTAAAAGTAAAATGTAGTGAAAATAAATTTTGAATAAAAGTAAAAGTTAAATGAAATTAAAATGAAAATAAATTTTGAGTTAAAGTGAAAGTAAAAGTAAAGTGTAAGTGAAGTGAAAGTGCAGTGAAAATAAAGTTCGAGTGAAAGTAAAAGTGAAATGAAAATGAAGTGAAAATAACTTTGACTAAAGGTGCAAGTGAAGTGAAAGAGCATTAAAAAATAAGTTTTGAGTGAAAGTAGAAGTAAAATTAAGTGAAAATAAGTTTTAAGTAGAGGTGAAAGTAAAGTGAATATACATTTTTGAGTGAAAGTAAAAGTGAAATTACACAATCGACCTTCCGATTAATTTTCGAATAAAAAAAACCGAAATATTTTTTTGCATCGCGTAAAACAAAAAAAATAATAGCTAACAAAAAATATACTAAAATTAATAATTTTTTTCTAGTTTCAAAAGCAAAGATAGAGTGGGGGAAGAGGATGTGGCACAGTCTGGGAAAAGCAGGTTCGTCAACCGGATACCTTCCGGGATTCAAAGACATTCTTAGTCTTCCGAACCCTGAAGTTTTAGTTGTCGTTGGAAGGGATGAGTTGAAGGAATCCTCTGACCACATGATACCCCCGGGGCAACTTGTGCTTACTCGACTTAACATCCCACACATTGCCCAAGACTTTTAAACGCATTTTCGTCTTGGTCCTCTTGTGGTTGCTTTGCCGCACCAAATCTCCTCTGGAATGTCACCGCGCATTTCTCCTCTATCCAAAACAAAAGGATTTCCGTCGTTTCAGGAATTTCGACCTAGAATCCGCATCCGCAGCTTTGCTTTAAAATCACTATTTCTCTATTGTATCGTTCCCCTTGTATAATTCAACTATAGCAATAAAATTCAGTTCATTCATTAAAAAGTGCACTTTTTCCTTTACTTTCATTTATTATTACTGAACGAAGGAAGGTAAGAAAGACGAAAAAAAAACCTTTAACTCGAACAGCGATAATTTTAGCTAAAATAGCAAAAGTATTCGTTGCAATAACTAAAAATTTCGCTAATATAGTGAAATTTTTAGTTGTTCCAGGTGAACATTTTTTTTCGTGAAGATACTAATTTTAGTAAGTACGAATTTTTTTTACTGAAATTGTTATTTGACTCAATATTAATTTTAAATACCAAAATCAGTTTTAATTTAGAACATAGTGTTTACAGTGAGTCACAATTTTAGTAGTAAACGATACTTTTACTTAGAGCAAGATTAAAAGACCTTTTAGCTTTCTGTTCAGTGGTAAAACTTTACTTAAGTCAGACACCTTTTTTAAAGAAGAAATTTTATTTCAAAATATTTTTTTTCAGTCGTAGAAGACTATTTAGTCAGACAAAACTATTGAAATCGATTTTATTTCATTAAACTTTAGCCGTAAGAATTTTTTATATAAAAAAATCTAATTACTTTTCGTTAACAGTAGGAAAATTCTGTTTCAGTCAGACGAGTCTTTTTTTAATTACTATTTAATTTTTTATTCACGAAAAATTGTTTATTTTTTTTTTACTTTCACTGCGAAATAATTTGTTTCCTAAATGTAAAATATAAAAATTAATTATAAAATTATCAAGTAGTAATGTACAATTTTGTCAATTTAACAAAATATAGTAAAATTAAAACTTTTTTTTCTTGTTTAAGAAAATTATATAAAAGGAAAACTTTTCTTTTTTTAGCACCTAATTTTAAAAAGAAGAGAAAATGAATATTATTGAGAGATTTTGCCTGCGTGTGATGGTGGGAAAATGGAAATAACTCGACCAAGTTTGTTGTAATCTATCGAAACAGGGATACTAAATCAAATAACAATAATTACAACAGTAGTTAGAGTAAGAGGGAGGGGGGTGAGTCGTAAAAGGCGAAGTTATGGGATTTTGCGAAGATTCACCAGGCAACTGTGTACTCCTCTCTCTTCTTCTTCTTCTTCTTCTTCAACGAGAGAGAGAGAGAGAGCTACCTCCTAATAATGGATAAAACGATCATAAATTCGACGGCAAAGCTTTTTGGCCTCTTAGGAAATATTAATTAAAATGTAATTGTTCTGTACGAAGCGAAAGAGGAAAGGGTTATACTCTCTCCGGTTTCTTGCCCTTAGATCTTACCCCGCGAGAGAACCTCTTTGTTTTCGCGTTTGATAACTCGCGTTACACAACCTAACTTCCACACAAACCTTTTCTTCTCAGTCTCCTTCTGCTCTTTCTTCCTTTTTCCTCCTCTTTCTTCTTCATCTTCTCAATTTTTCTTCTTTCTTTATTTCTCCTTCTTATTCTTCTTTATTCATCTTCTTTCTTCGTCTCCTTTTTCGAGGCGGAGGCTTAGTTCGGAAAACTTTTTTCAAGAAATAGTTATTTAATTTAAAACCACTTAACCTGAAATTCACGTAAAATGAACATTATTTGTCATAAATTTCATTACACACAAAAAATAACATTTAATATAAATATAATTTGTCATAAAATTCATTTAACAGAAATTTTAATTGTTATAACCTTTATTACACATAAAATTAATTTGACAACAATTTTATTTGTCATAACAGTCATTTAACGTTATTCTCATTTGACATAAAAATCATATAACATAATTTCCACTTGACATGAAAATCATGTAACATAATTCCCATTTGACATAAAAATCATGTAACATAAATTTCTTCTGACATAAAAATCATTTAACATAAAAGTCTTTTGATAAAAAATTCATTTAACGTAAATTTTAATTGTTATAACATTTATTTCACATAAAATTCATTTGACAACAATTTTATTTGTCAAAAAAGTCATTTAACATTATTCTCATTTGACACACAATCGATTTGACATAATTATCACTTTACATAAAATTCATTTCACATCCATTTCATTTGACGTAAATTATCAATATAATCAATGTAATCCTAATCAATAAACATAATTCTCAATTAACATATAATTCACTTGATATAAATTTCATTTGGCATAATTTTCATTTAACATAATTCCTATTTGACATAAAAATTACTATACATAAATTTCGTTTAGTAAAAATCCTATATAACATAATTCCGATTCAACATAAAAATCATGTAACATAAATTTCTTCTGACATAAAAATCATTTAACATAATTTTTTTTCTAAATAATTCATTTAACGTAAATTTTAATTGTTATAAAATTTATTTAACGTGAATTTTAATTGTTTTAAAATTTATTTTACATAAAATTCATATGACAACAATTTCATTTGTCATAAAAGTCACTTAACATAATTCTTATTTGACACACAATCAATTTGACATAATTATTATTTTACATAAAATTCATTTCACTTCAATTTCATTTGACGTACATTATAAATATAATCAATATAAATCAATTACCATAATTATTATTTAACATGTAATTCACGTAATATAAATTTCATTTGACATAAATTCCATTTAACATAATTCTTAATGGACTTCAAAATTACTATACATAAATTTTGTTGTGTATAAATCCCATAAAACAAAATTCCCATTTAACTTCAAAATCATGTAACATAAATTTCTTCAGACATAAAAATTCATTTAACTCAAATTTTTTTTATAAAAAATTCATTTAACTCAAATTTTAATTGTTATAAAATTTAATTAACGAAATTTTAGTTGTTATAAAATTTATTTAACGTGAATTTCAATTGTTACAAAATTTATTTTACATAAAATTCATTTAACAACAATTTCATTTGTCATAAAAGTCATTTAACGTAATTCTTATTTGACACAGAATCTATTTATTGACATAAATATCATTTTACATAAAATTCACCTGACGTAAATATCATTTAACATAATTCTTGTTTAACATAAAATTCACATGATTCAAATTCTATTTGGCATAAATTCCATTTAACATAATTATATTTAACATAATTTATATTTAAGTCAAATAAGAATTATGTCAAATGACTTTTATGTAATATAAACTTTATGGCAATTGAAATTTATGTCAAATGGGAATTACATTAAATTATATTCATGACAAATGAAATTTATATATCTAGTAAAATTTATGTCAAATGAAATTGATGACAAATGAATTTTAGGACAAATGAAATTTATGACTAATGAATTTTAGGACAAATGAAATTTATGACTAATAAATTTTAAGAGATATTTAATTTAATTCAAATGTATATTATGTCAAATGAAATATGTTAAATAAATTTCACGGCAAATAAATTTTCTGTTAAATAAAAGTTATGTCAAATGAAATTTCTGTCAAATGACATATATGTCAAATAAAAATTATGTTAAATGAACTTTATGTTCCCTTTTTTCTTCTATTTCTTGTTCTTTTTCTTGTTATTATTTCTTCTTTTTCTTCTTCTTCTTCTTGTTATTATTTCTTACTTTTTTTCTTCTTCTTCTTTTTGTTCTTATTTGTTCTTTTTCTTCTTCTTCTTCTTCTTCTTCTTCTTCTTCTTCTTCTTGTTATTATTTCTTACTTTTCTTCTTCTTCTTTTTGTTCTCATTTCTTCTTTTTTTCGTTTTTTTTCTTCACCCTCTTATATCTTCCTAACCGTTTTATTTTTCTTCCTCTCTTTCTTATTCTTCTTCTTCTCCTCTTTCTTCTTCCTCTCAAACAATTCGAATTCTCTTCCCCGACCTTTATTCAAAGGGGGTAAAAGGGGAGGGAAAAGCGCTTTACGATCGATTCACCCGTTCTAGTCGACGGACTTTGCACGAGTTCGCGTGGCTCTCCTTCTCTCTTTCACGTACACAAATACTCTCTCTCTCTCTCTCACTCTCTCCCTTTTCATTCTCCATGACTTTACCCCCTTCAAAACCAATTTCGATCGTCGTCCCCGAGATTTAACTTGGGTTATCGAACCTATGAGGAAATCTCACACGTTGGCCATTCCGGTCTCTCTGAAGTTCGCTCGCCCTGACCAGACATCAAAGAGAGGACAAACAAATGGGGGAGAGAACCAACTCTACGTGATGCAATTCGGACATGGTCAAGGAAGTGTAATGTCCATCTATTACAGACGAATGCTGTTGTATATATATGTATATGTACATTTTAAGCAAAAAAGGAATTTGCAAAAAAAATAATTTTTACATTTTTAGCGAGGTTTTTAAACAAAAAAATTTTTTACTTAAAATTTTTTTTTGGGGGTGGATTCTATATTTCCACTTCATGTTCACTTTAATTCAGTCACAATTCACTTTCACTTCACTTTATTTTCGTTGAATTTAACTTACCTTCTGAATTAAAAAAATTACTCACCTTTGGAATTTTAAGGTAAGTTTTAATGTCAATAGACTTAAATTCGCCGAAAATAAAGTGAAGTGAAAGTCAAGAAAAGCCAAGCGAAGGAAAAATGAAAGTGAAAGTAAAGTGAAGTGAAGTTAAGTGAAAGAAAAGTGGAATGAAAATAAAGAGAAGTGAAAGTAAAGACAAGTGAAAGTGAAGTAAAAGTAAAGTGAAGTGAAAGAAAAGTGAAGTAAAATAAAGTGAAGTGAAAGTGAAGATAAGCCAAGTGAAAGAAAAGTGAAAATAAAAGTAAAACGAAGTAAATGTAATGTGAAGTAAAGTAAAAGAAAAGTGGAGTGAAAATAAAGTGACAGTAAAGTGAAGTAAAAGTAAAATTAAGTATAAGTAAAATGAGGTTAAAATAAAGTGAAGTAAAACAAAAGTGGAGTAAAAATAAAGTGAAGTGAAAGTAAAGTGAAAGTGAAGATAAGCTAAGTGAAAGAAAAGTGAAAGTAAATCGAAATGAATGTAAAGTGAAGACAAGCCAAGTGAAAGAAAAATTAAAGTGAAAGTAAAGCGAAATGAATGTAAAGTGAAGTGAAGTAAAAGAAAAATGAAGTGAAAGTAAAGTGAAGTGACAGTAAAGTGAAGTGAAAGAAAAGTGAAAGTGAAATGAAGTGAACACTAAAGTTGCAAGATTACAAAATTAGTAACATTTTAATTGACTCTATGAATATATTCAAGAACAACAACTGAACTAAAAGTAAAGAAATTTTCACCAAAATAGAATTTGTCCGACTAAAATTCCTGTTTTCTACTAAAACTCAAAAACGAGAAGAGTTTCAAGTAACTTGTCTGCGAAAAATGTTCTTTTACAACTCTCGTATCAAAAGTATTTCGAATATTTTGTCTAAATAAAAATTTCATTTCCAACATGATTTCAAATTTAGAAGGTTACAAAATATTTTGTCTGACTAAAATAATATTTCACAACTCGTACGGAATTTTGAAGTGGTACTTCAAATGATTTACTTGTTTAATAAATCTTTTACTACTCGTGCAAAGATAAAAAGAAAGTGGATAAAATAATAATTTTTCCGGAAAAGCTGTATGCATTTTTAATATAAAAACCAAAACATGTAAAATTTTCGTCTGACTAAAATTGTGTTCTTCTACTGTTACAACAACTTCTATTGTTTTTGTTCTTTTTCTAATAATTTTTCTTTTATTATAATTATAATTATAATAATAATAATAATTATTATTATTATTATTATTATTATTATTATTATTCATTTTTTGTAGTTGAAAGTTGAAAATCATTATTATTAGTGTTTTTGTAGTTGAAAGATGAAAATTATTATTATTATTAGTTTTTTTGTAACTGAAAGTTGAAATTATTATTATTATCTCCCTAAATTTTAATTAGTATAAATGTTCACTGATATAAATAAAGTGACTGATTTTTTGTTTTTAAATTAGTAAATTTCATTAAAAAATAGTTACTTCGACTAATTTTTTTTCTAAATTAACTAATTCAAACCGTGAAATCATTCGTTAATTCCAAATTAGCAACAATTCTTATTAATTCAAATTTAACGAGTAAAAATAACACTAAAATTTAAAGTCAAACTTAAAGTCTTTAAGGTCAAAAAACAAAACTAAAGTTGATAGAAATTGATAGTAAATGTTAAAGTGAAAATTAAATTCAATATCAAAGTCAAAGTCAAAGTCAAAGAAATCAATCAAAATTCAAAATGAAATTCAAAATAGAATTCAAAGTCTTCTAGAGCCCAATGCAAAGCAGATAAAAGTAAAAACAGAGTTAGGTAGTTTTTTTCTCTTAAACTTAAAAAAAAATGAAAGAGCAGATTATTAAAGACATGAATTTTTTTGTTGAGAATGCGAAGAGAATCTTAAATTAAAGAGAAATACCAGCTCGCGAAGAAGAGATTCACCCTTGACATAGGAAAAGGAGCCTCAGAGAGAGAGAGAGAGAGAGAGAGAGAGTAAACGCCTTCCAAGTTGTATATACCTCCCCCTTCGCCTTCTGCGTAATAACCGTAAAGTAGTCACCCCTCTTCTCGACATGTTTTCCACACATATGCATACATAGGGAAAAGTAACCCCCGCGGAAAAATCATGGCTTTACGCGTCAAATCGCGTATGCATATAAAGCGGGATTATTTTACTCGCTCCCGTCTCGCTGAGCATATACACGTATATACAACATGTATCTGTACACACTATGTGTGGTTATTTACCTGCGTAAATAAGCTTTTCGCATTTCATCGACCTCTCTCTCTCTCACACTCTTTCTCTCTCACCCATCAAAAAAATAATCTACAATTTTGAAATATTTACTTTTTTTTAAATCTAGATTATTTTTTTTTTGTAAAACTACCATTGAGTGGTGAAATTTTATTTAGGTCGGATAAAGTGTTATTGGTTCGTTTAAATTTTGCGGCAATAATAGAAAAATTGTCAGTATGAAAAAATTAGAGTTAAAATTGTTTTGATTTTAATGCACTTGACATAAATACTGATGATTGAAAATTAAAACGTTTGAAACTTTTCGTCTGACTAAATAGTCTGTCACAACTAACATAAAAATTCGACTATTTTCAAAAGACGTATGACTACTCCTGAAATATTATTTGACATAATACTCATTTAAAATAACATTTAACATACCATTTAACATACCACCTAACATACCATTTAACATTCCATTTGACATAAAATCTATTTGGCATAAAAAACATTTAATTAAAAATTTATTTGACATTGTATATTTCGATAAACATACAATTTTCATTTCATAAATGGTATTTTATGCTATTTCCATTTGACACATATTTCATTAGACATAAAAGTTATAAAACACATATTTGTCATTTGACATAGAATTAATTCAACATATATTTTATTTGATACAAAAGTCATTCAGCATAATTTCCATTTAAAGTAAACATACAATTGATTTGACTTTTATTTCACATGAAAATCACTTGACATATATTTCAATTGACATAAATTTCATTTAACATAAAAGTTTTTTAAAATAATTTTCATTTGACATTAAATTCATTTAACATAATTTTTATTTGACGTAAATTTTATTTAATATAATTCTCATTTGACATACATTTTATTTGACATAAATTTCATTTAACATAAGAGTCTTTCAACATAATTTTTATTTGACATAAAATGCATTTTACACATAATTACATTTTACAAAAAAAATATAGTGGCAAATTTAAAAACTAACTACTTAGGTATTTTAATCAGCATTGTGATTAGAGAATTATAAAATTCGCGCCATTATTTTCATATCAAATGATATTTATGTAAAATATAATCTATGTCAACTGAATTTTATGTCAAATATAAAATTTGTGTAATGACTTAACCGGTTAAATGAAATTTATGTCAGGTGAATTTGATGACAAATGAAATTGTTGTCAATTAAATTTTATGTAAAATAAATTTTATAGCAATTAAAATTTACGTTAAATGAATTTTTTCTCAAAATAAATTTATGTTAAATGATTTTTATGTCAAAAGGAAATTATTTTACATGATTGTTATGTCAAACGGGAATTTCGTTACATGACTTTCATGTTAAATGGGAATTATACTATATGAGTTTTATGTAACATAAAATTTGTGTTAAATGAATTTTACATTGTATTATATTTATTTTATTATATTATATTCATTACAAATAGTTTTTTGTGTGCAAAAAAATTTTTTTTGTGTTTTTTTATTTGTGACAAATAATGCTTATTTTATGTGAATTTTAAGTTAAGTGTCTTATCACTAATTGAAAGTTTTAAAAGAGTAGTAAAATTTTCTTTCATTATGTTTCGCTATCAGTAGAAAAATACACTTTCAGTCAGACCAATTATTTCTAACCTGAGTAGTAGAAGAGAATTTCACTCAGACACAAACTTTTAATCAATAAATAATGAGAAAAATATTTATTAATCATTCCTATCTTTGTTTGCATTATAAATATTGATCATAAAGAATTATCCTATTAAATAAAAAAAATAAATTTTCATAATTCTTCATTAATAATTGTATAAATGCAAATAAAGTAATATAAAAATTGTTGCCTATTATTCTATTCTCCAATTACTGTGTAGACTTTTAGAAAAAATGAAATTTATTTAAAAATACAAATTGCATTGAAAAATCGTTCTCCTCTTGTAACAAAATTAAAAAATAAAATTCCGTCTCGTGAAAAGTTTTGAGGCGGAGATAAAAAGAAAAGAAGAGAATTTAGAATGAGGAACTTTATCCTATATTGGATCTACGTGCTGCAACTGGTTTTTCCTTTAGCGGATGATTTTTTTTTTGCAAATGAAAGCAGAAAGAGAGAGAGAGAAAAAAAACATGAAAAACATTCATATTACATGAAAAAATTAATTTAAAAGTGACAAACTTTTTTCCATATTCTATTCTACTACTATTTTTTGAGATAAACTGAAAGGATTTAATTAAACAAATAATTTTTTATACAATTATTTTCCATTAAGTTGATTGAAAGAAATAATCGATTTTGGTAAAATTGAAATGTTAGCTACAAAATAAAGTTGATTTTCAAAATTCTACAATTATTTTTAATTTATTTAGTTATTATACAATTTTAGCTACAGAATAGAGTTGATTTTCAAAATTCTACAATTATTTTTAATTTATTTAGTTATTATACAATTTTAGCTACAAAATAAAGTTGATTTTCAAAATTCGACAATTATTTTTAATTTATTTAGTTAAAATACAATTTTAGCTACAAAATAAAGTTGATTTTCAAAATTCTACAATTATTTTTAATTTATTTCGTTAATATACAATTTTAGCTACAAAATAAAGTTGATTTTCAAAATTCTACTATTATTTTTAATTTATTTAGTTATTATACATTTTTAGCTACAAAATAAAGTTGATTTTCAAAATTCGACAATTATTTCTAATTTATTTCGTTAATATACAATTTTAGCTACAAAATAAATTCGATTTTCAAATTCTACAATTATTTTTAATTTATTTCGTTAATATACAATTTTAGCTACAAAATAAATTCGATTTTCAAATTCTACAATTATTTTTAATTTATTTAGTTAAAATACAATTTTAGCTACAAAATAAGGTTGATTTTCAAAATCCTACAATTATTTTTAATTTATTTAGTTATTATACAATTTTAGCTACAAAATAAAGTTGATTTTCAAAATTCTACTATTATTTCTAATTTATTTCGTTAATATACAATTTTAGCTACAAAATAAAGTTGATTTTCAAAATTCTACTATTATTTCTAATTTATTTCGTTAATATACAATTTTAGCTACAAAATAAAGTTGATTTTCAAAATTCTACAATTATTTTTAATATATTTAATTAATATATAATTTTAGCTACAAAATAAAGTTGATTTTCAAAATTCGACAATTATTTTTAATTTATTTAGTTATTATACAATTTTAGCTACAAAATAAAGTTGATTTTCAAAATTCGACAATTATTTCTAATTTATTTCGTTAATATACAATTTTAGCTACAAAATAAAGTTGATTTTCAAAATTCTACAATTATTTTTAATTTATTTCGTTAATATACAATTTTAGCTACAAAATAAAGTTGATTTTCAAAATTCTACAATTATTTTTAATTTATTTAGTTATTATACAATTTTAGCTACAAAATAAAGTTGATTTTCAAAATTCTACAATTATTTTTAATTTATTTCGTTAATATACAATTTTAGCTACAAAATAAAGTTGATTTTCAAAATTCGACAATTATTTTTAATTTATTTAGTTATTATACAATTTTAGCTACAAAATAAAGTTGATTTTCAAAATTCGACAATTATTTCTAATTTATTTCGTTAATATACAATTTTAGCTACAAAATAAAGTTGATTTTCAAAATTCTACAATTATTTTTAATTTATTTCGTTAATATACAATTTTAGCTACAAAATAAAGTTGATTTTCAAAATTCTACAATTTTTTTTAATTTATTTAGTTATTATACAATTTTAGCTACAAAATAAAGTTGATTTTCAAAATTCTACTATTATTTCTAATTTATTTCGTTAATATACAATTTTAGCTACAAAATAAAGTTGATTTTCAAAATTCTACTATTATTTCTAATTTATTTCGTTAATATACAATTTTAGCTACAAAATAAAGTTGATTTTCAAAATTCTACAATTATTTTTAATATATTTAATTAATATATAATTTTAGCTACAAAATAAAGTTGATTTTCAAAATTCTACAATTATTCTTTATTGATTCTACAGTAAAGTAGAATCAATTAAAAATAATTGTAGAATTTTGAATTCTGCTAAGTTATTAATTTATTCACGCTTTTGAAAAAAGGTAATTTAAAATTCGAAAATGTAGATCCAAAATAGCATAAAGTTCCTCATTCAAAATTCTCTTTTTTTTATTAAAAAAACTTTCTACTTAATTTAAATAATTTTTTTAAAATCTAAATTTAATTGATTTAATTGAAAGTAATAATAATTGAATATTTCAATTTGGTAAAATCGATACTCTAGCCTCACACTGAAAAAAAAATTTATTTGATTCAAATAACCGATTATTTGGTTATTATCAAATAAATATTTACTTGAATCAAATAATTTGTATTTAAATCAAATAAATTGTATTTGAATTAAATATTTCTGTATTTAAATCAAATATTATTTAATTGATTCAAGTAAATATTTATTTGATAATAACCAAATAATCGGTTATTTGAATCAAATAAATTTTTTTTTAGTGTTTATTTTCAAAATTCTACAATTATATTTATTTTATTTAAATTTTAATACAATTAATTTAATTTAATTATATTAATTAAAGGGAATATAATTGAATTTGGTAAAATTCGAATTTTCAGTCTGAAAAATAAAGTTAATTTGCAAAATTAAAAAAAAAATGAACGTTTCTTTTAGCCAATTCTGTGAAATATAATATTGATTGTAGCACGCGATTCATTTTTTTTTTCTGAACGTATTCAGTCGCTTGAATTGATCAGCATGATAAAGGCGACCTAACTCTATATTTTCAACCGCGAAAAAAGACTCATGGATGCAATTTGGAAATTTTTCAATCCCAAGGGTGAATCTACTTCCATGAAGGTATTACCGTCGCAAGAATAAACGCGCGTATACGAAGTCAACCTTTCCTCTCCCTTGCCCCTCACCCCCGACTCCTCTCTCTCTCTCTCTCTTTCTCTCTCACTCTCTCCCTTTTTTCCCGCGATCCAACAGCTAACATATGAACGAATAGTGACTCTGCACTTTTGCATATATAGTTGATTCAAATTCAACGCGGCACGGATGAAATCGGTGTGTGGATTTACACAAAAAAAAAAAAAAAAAAAAAAAAACAGAGAGGGAGGCGCGGGAGCGACGCAACAATGGAGTGCAAGTCATTGTGTAAACGACCGAGAATCGTTAAAATGTTTCGAGGTCCCGCAGCTATTTTGATTTTGTCCAAGGAAGAAGGAAGAGTTTCGCCACACAACGAAGGGTGTGCTTAAGAAGATTTTCAACTAGGGGATCGGGGATTTGCGACATGGACTTTATAGTTGAGTCAAAGTCACTCTCACTGAGTTTGTATATATTTGGTTCTATATATATCACTATCGTAAGGCATTGTTTTAGTTCACTGGATAAATTAATACGAAAATGAATTTTTTTTCAGGAAAAAGTATTTATTTATTTAAAGACAAGCAGTAGAAGGCAAATAAAGTCCGACGAGGAATTTTGAATTATTTTTTTTTCAAAAGAGTGATTAAAATAGTAACTTAGGAAAATAAAAAAATAACTTGAATAATAAAATGTTTTTAAGAAAACTATTTATTTATTATTAATTATTTTAATTTTTGTCGAAGTAGTGAAACACTATTCGGTCAGACAATGTAAAACATAAAAAATATGTGACGCGATCAGAAGAAAGGGACCTTAGAAGCAAAAAATTATTATAGGTTATGTTTGCAATTTTAAAAAATGAAAATACAAAAAAGTAATCAACTGGTAATGTGAATCATTAATTTTTAAGTTTTTATTACAACTGAAATATTTAGCAAACACTGATTTTAATTTTCGAAAAGTAGAAAGAAACTTTTAATCAACAAAAAATTAGGACTAACATAACCTTAAAGTGATTTGCTTCTAAGGTCCCTTTCTTCAGATCGCGACACCTATAAGAAATATAAATATAAATATGAATATAGAGTATAAAAAATATAAGAAATATAAATATAAAATGTAAAAAATATAGAATAGATTTCGAATTCTGTAAATTTGTGGTTATTATTAGTAGTTAAAGACAAGCATGGTCAGACAAGATGATATTTAATTCTGTAGTAGTACATGTCGTTCACAGTCAGACCGAACGCTCTATAAGCAGCAAATTGTTTCTAAACGGCATCAAAATAAATGTTTAAACACTTGAAAAACTTTTAACCATATTATTTTAGCATCGAAATACTTCTTCGAAGATACAGTTATGAGAATATATCTCAAGTAAAATATCCCAAGGGATGTTGAGTTGGATGCTCATGAAGGATAGCCTAAGGTCAAAGGTTATCACGAACTTCCTCGTCCTCGTTCCCGTTTTCGTTTCCCCCCTTTTACCCCCAGAAAATAGATCGTGCCCCCGAGACCCTCCTCTCGTCCGTCATCTACTGCACACTGTCTCTTAGTTTGTCTTAAAAGAAGAATAATTTCCCTTTATTTTATATATTTATATCCTTCCTTATCACAGTAAAACGTGAGGTGTTAAAATAACACCAAAATGGATCAAAATCATCTGCAGCAGTTTCATCCATCTTGGATTAAATTAACACCAAAAATGATAAAAATAATCTAGTTTGGTGTTAATTCAAACCTAGAAAAAATTAACACCAAAAAGGAGTAAAATAATCTAGTTTGGTGTTAATTCAAACCTAGAAAAAATTAACACCAAAAAGGATTAAAATAATCTAGTTTGTTGTTATTTTTAACTACGAATGACATTTTTTTAAAAAATAAAACACCAAAGTTAACGATTTGTAAAAATTCAACGAATTTAGCTTCTCTAGGGAGAATAGTAAGTTAGTTATTAACTTACTAACCAACTTAGTACCATAGTTACTCAATTCAATTAGGTTCAAAATTTTTTTTAAATTCTCGTCCAAAATTTCAATTCTCTTTATAAATAATAAAAATCTTGTCAAAATTTTAATTATTTTCAAAAGTTTTCCAAACTCCATAATTTTCAATGTCTACTATTTAAATAGAATTTTCCGTAAGAATTCTATTATTAAAAAAAATTTTAATACAATTCTACCCAAACATTCAATTATTTTCATAAATAATAACATAATTTCTACAGGGATTCAATTCTATTTATAAATAATCAAATTCTTTTATGAATTCAATTATTTTCATAAATAAGAAAACTCATTGCAGAATTTCAATTATTTTTAATCCAATGTTAATCAAAATTCCTGGAAAGATGCAATTAATTATTCTTAAAAATCTTATTAAAATGCGTGTAAAGAATTTAATGATTTAAAAAATTTGTTGATAAAATTTTTTATGAGAATTTAATTTCAAGAAACATGACATTAATAAATTATTTATTTTTGTATTTAAATAATTGATTTCTCGTAGAATTTACTAATAAAAATGTCTTTAAAAATGAATTTCAGTTAAAATTTTAGATTATGCTTAAGTATTGAAAAGCATTGTAAGGTGGATTTTTAGAAATAGTAAAATTTTAAAAAAGTTTCAAACTAAAATCATTGAAATTCGTAATTTTTCATATTTTTGCCAAAAAAATTCTGTGGAATTAATTCTTTTTAAAAGTTTAATAGGATTTTTATTAAAATTATTTCAAGTTTTTATTTTTCCAAATTTATTTAATTGCAGAATTTCCGAATAATTAGAATTTTGTAAAATTGAATTGTAAGCGAATAAATTTGAAAACTATAAAACTCATCGCTGCGTTTCAATTATTGTCCAGACAATTATAATTGAGTTCATTAAAAAAAGTAATTATGTTCATGTAAGTTTTAATAAAATTCGACGAAAGAATGGAATTATTAAAAAATTTGTTACTAAAATTCTTTTTAAGAATTGAATTTTCAGAAACATTCAATTATTCATCAAATTATTTACTTTTGCATTTAAATAATTAAATTCTTGTAGAATTTTCAAATTAAAATTGATTTTCATTTCATAAAAATGAATTTCAGTTAAAATTTTAGAGTTTAATTGAATATTAGAAGAAATATAGAGTGAACTTTGTTGGAAATTTGTTGAATTTTAAAAAATTAATATTTTTCAAAAATATTTTTCAAAATTAAAAAAATTTTTTAAATATTATTTAAAGTTTTTATTTTCTATTATTTTCTACTATTTTCTTAATTGAAGAATTTAGGAATAATTGAAATTTCGTGAAATTAATTAATTAATTATTATTGAAAATAGTAGGTATAAAGTAAAAGTGTAGTTAAAAATTTTTGAAAATAATAATTGAATTGAAATAATGAAAATAATTTTGAAGAAGAGTAATATTCTTATAATATAAAATAATGATTTTATTACTTGATCATTTTTAATTATTATAAAATATGCAGAAATCGATCACTTTGAGTCGAATACTCAGAGTTATCGATATCTTCCTGTTTTATAGTTATAAAAAATTTTAATAAACTAAAATTTCATTCATTGTAAAAAATAATACTAAAATTAATTATTTTATAATTTTGCTTCCTCATACTGAGGAAGTATTGTAATACCAAAATTTTTCAGGTTCGATTTTTTAACATATCTTTATGTTATTTGACCTCAGGAGTTCAAAAATGACATTTTTACAAAATGTCATTCCGT
Organism: Leptopilina myrica (nomen nudum); assembly: GCA_032872475.1. Taxonomy (NCBI): domain Eukaryota; kingdom Metazoa; phylum Arthropoda; class Insecta; order Hymenoptera; family Figitidae; genus Leptopilina; species Leptopilina myrica (nomen nudum). Next base: position 37,026,836 of record CM065461.1, read on the forward strand.
ATGTGTGTAAACATCACATTTTCATAAATATCTCCAAATTATAAAGAGCTTTTGGGCTGAATTTTTTTTTAAATTGTAGGTCTCATCTGCGGACATAAAATGAGAGTACATTGAGATAGATTAATAAAGTTTAACTATTTATTTTTTTGATTTTTAATTTTTCAAAAAAACGTTTTTTGCCCATAACTTTAAAAAAATGTTAGGACACCTATAAATGTTTTTCTCTAATTTTTTTAGAGTTTTTTTAGACGCATCTTTTGAGCCCAGAATGAACATTTTTCGTTCATATTCACCGGAGATATTAAACTTTTAAAAATCAAAAATTTTGGAAAATAAGACTTTTTTGAGAATTTTTTCGAAAAATGTAGAAATAACATTAAAACCATAATTACCAACTTGTAGAGCATTAAAAAACCCTTCGATTGACCTACTTTTTGAAGCTATTTCGATTAGAAATAAAGAAACTATTGATATTTTAAAAAAACAGAAATTGTGAAAAAAAAATTTCATGGGAAAGTATTAAATAAAGTGAAAAAAATATTACAGCACTTAAGAATAATTGTTCTAAATTTATATTTTATTGTTACTAACATCTCTATGATGAAGCAAAGTGTTCATGAAATAAACACAACAAGATTTACGAAAACGAATGAAATGAGTAACAAAATTATAAAAAAAATTTATAACTTGGCAGCGGTTTTGTTGTTAATTTAATCTTCAACAAAATATCTTTTTAATACCTTTTCGATATACTTGTTCTTATATTGTTATAGTTGCCTTTCTTTTGATATATAATATTTGGAAATTATGTAATTTAGCATACATTGATAATGCCTTTGGTCTATATAGAGAAATTCATGCGTTTATGTGCGTGTATATAGGCGTATTACATATTCGAGATTGGAGAATGTTCGTGGCTGATATTTGCGGAGTTGGTGAATCGCGTCCACTCAAAATAAGCAATTGACCCCCGCGGTACTCAACGGTCGCGCAACACTACGTATCAACAAAACCTGTATTGCCCGCCGCGCCAATATGCGGCTAATTTGCACAACAAATACAGCTTATTCTCCGGATTTGCATGTGTTTGAACTGCAGTGTAATTGGGTGGGTCACTTGTATTGACGTTGTTCCAATACCTCACCCCCCCCCCAAAAAAAAGTCTCTCTTTCTCTCTCCCTCTCTCTTTCTCTCTTGCTATAGATTGTTACTTTTAAGTCACATAGTTTACTTTTGTTCTCTACTTTTCTTTTTCGTTTAATTAGAAATCTTCTGTCTGACAAAACTTGCCTTTCACACTACTTATGGTTTTTTTGGAAGAAAAATTTTGTCTGATTAAACATGGTTTTAACTTGAAATTTTTGATGAATATTATAATTCTATGTGTCTGACTAAAAATGTCTTCAACTATTCAATTCAAAAATCATATGCCTGACTACTGACTAAACACGTTTTTTTAAAACAAAATCTATTCATAGTATAAAAAATATGTAAAGTTCAAAGTTTTTAGGTTTGAAAAATATATTGAGGTACTAATTGCAAAAAAAATTTCAGACGATAGCCAATGGGATACAGAATAAGAAACCATTTTCAGTTTTACTTTATAATATACTTTTTAACCCTAGAAACTTTGAATCATAAATATCTTTTATACTATGAATAAACATTGTTTTTAAAAATACGTGTTTTTCAGAGGAACCTGACCTTAAACGTATTTTATAATTGATTTAAACATAATTTTTATTGAATCAAATTTATTTTCTATTGAATAAGAATAAACTTATTCAAAGATAAGTTTTGGTTGACTGTATATAATAAAGAAAATTCTGTTTTATTTAAATATATTGTTTTCTCAGTGAAGAAAACTTGTACAATATTTCAATAAAGAAAATGTGTAATGTTAGAGAATAAAAATAAAAAAGAAGAAAAAGAAAAGGAAAGAAAAGCAGGGCTCGGTTCGTCTTTAAGACTCAAAAAAAGTCGCTTTAGTCGCATAAATTCACAACAAAAGTCACGAAAAGTCGCATAAAATTTACGAAAAAGTTGGAAAAAAGTCGAATGAAATTTTAGGAAAGAAACGCCGAAAAGGAAACACGAAATTGTCAAAATTATAAAAAAATCACATTTTTCGCCAACAAATACTTTAACATCAAACAATCTGGAATAATATTTCATAAAATTTAATAAAATGCATGGCAAAATTTTAATTAGGTATTTTTAATATTTTTTTTAAATCTGTTCAAAATTTCAATTATTTTTTTAAATAATAAATTTTTTTTCCAAAAATCGATTATTTTTCAAAAAATGTAATAAAATACCTGTCATAATTTCAATTATCTTTATAAACAATAAAATTCTTCTCTAAAATTGATTTATTTACAAAAATAATGAAATTCTTTGCAAAAATTCAATTACGTTCAAATTTTTTTTTTAATTTCTCGTCAAAATTTTATAAATAATAACATTCTTCATGGAAATTCAATTATTTACAAAGAATTTTAATAACATTATTTTCAAATTTTAATTATCTTTATAAATAAAAAAATTCATCCTAGAAATTTAATTATTTTCAAAACTTCTGATAAAATTCTTTGCAAAATTCAATTATCTTCAAAAGTAAGAAAATTCATAGCAGAAATTCAATTATTTTCAAATTTTTTTAAATTCTCCCCACAATTTCAACTGTTTTTAAAAATATCAAAATTCTTTTTCAAAATTCAATTACTTTTAAACATTTTGAAAAAAAATCTGTGGAAAATTTCAATTATCCTTTTAAATAATAAAAATCTTCTCTGAAATTCAATTATTTGCAAAGAATTTTAATAACATTATTTTCAAAATTTTAATTATCTTTATAAATAAAAAAATTCATCCTAGAAATTCAATCATTTTCAAAACTTCTGATAAAATTCTTTGCAAAATTCAATTATCTTCAAAAGTAAGAAAATTCATCGCAGAAATTCAATTATTTTCAAATTTTTTTAAATTCTCCCCACAATTTCAACTATTTTTAAAAATATCAAAATTCTTCTTCAAAATTCAATTACTTTTAAACATTTAAAAAAAAGTCTGTCGAAAATTTCAATTATCCTTATAAATAATAAAATTCTTCTCTGAAATTCAATTATTTGCAAAGAATTGTAATAAAATTATTTTTAAAATTTTAATTATCTTTATGAATAAAAAAATTCATCCTAGAAATTCAATTATTTTCAAATTCTTTTTTTTATACAATCTTATAATATAAAATAATGATTTTATCACTCGGTCATCTTTAACATTTCAATTATCCTTAAAAATAATAAAATTCTCTGAAATTCAATTATTTGCAAAGAATTTTAATAAAATTATTTTCAAAATTTTAATTATCTTTAAAAATAAAAAAATTCATCCTAGAAATTTAATTATTTTCAAATTCTTTTTTTTATAAAATCTTATAATATAAAATAATGATTTTATCACTCGATTATCTTTAATTATTATAAAACAGGAAGACATCAATTGCTCCGAGTCGAAGACTCGAAGTGATCGATTTCTTCATGTTTTATAACAATTTTTTATAAGTAGTTTAATTTTAAAAATGTTAGATTTTAATTCTCTTGAAGAATTTTAATTCTTATGGAAAAATAATAATTTAATATTTATTTAAAAAAGAAGTTATTGATGTTTTTTTTGAAAAATTTGAAAGAAATCTGTAAATAAACTTAACAGAACATTTTTTTGACTAAAACCTTTTTCCTTTAACTTTAATTTTCTGAAAATTTAAAAAATTTCAGTCGCATTTTACTAAAAAAAAAATCTCGAAAAAGTTGATTACTCGCATCTTTTCACAAAAAAGTCGAAAAAAGTCACGTTTCCTTAGAAAAGTCGAAGAAAATCGTAAGAAGTCGCACAATCCAAGCCCTGGAAAAGAAAAGTAAAATAATAATGAATAAAAAATGTGGGGGAGGGGGGTAAAATTAAAATAAAATTACTGTATTATCATACATAAAGGGTGAAAATGAGAATTTTCCAGAATTCTGTCATCATCTCCAGTAGCTTCTTCTCCACAATGGGGTAAACATCCTGGCACATACATATCTTGTACTTCCTGAATCCAAGACTTAAGCATAAGTTGGGCAAACTTTACGAATTTCCCGAGGCTCGTACACCGGCAACCTATGAAGGGACCCACATCATATTAGCCAAGACTTAGCCGTAGCCTTAATCTTGGCATGACGGTCTCTCGGGCAACAGGCGCAACACAACACACACACACAAACACACAAACAGTGTATACGCGATTCAGCATGTATATACACATAAGAGTCTCGCAGTCACTTGAAAACATGGTACAGCCAAGAATCCTCGCATCTTATCTTGGTCGGCCGAGTTTCCCCGGACAGTTTACCGGCGCTAATGAGCTGGTAAGATAATTAGCATTATGTTAATGTGTGATGTGCCATGGCTTCACAGAGAGTAACCTGTCGTAACCTAACCTTTCAGCATAGAGATTCTCTCCCCTGGCTTCTTCTTCTTCTTCTTCTTCTTCTCCTGTTTGTATTTAATGTTTGGACTACCTTACGCGCGAGTTCTATAACCTGCATATCTACAGACATATATACCCCTTCTCCCTTCCCCCTTTTTGCCAAGATGCATAGAATTCAGACAAGAAATTAAGTAGTCTACCAAATAAGGGCAAATCTTGGGACAAGGAAAATTTTAGGGAACAAATAAAACATAAATTATACAGTACCGTCCAAAATAAAAAAATTAAAGAAATTCAATTATTGTCCAAATCTCTAATATAGCTTTTTTTTAAACTATAGCACTGTAAAAAGAGGCATCTTATTTTAAGATACTTTGGTAGTCATATCATTTTTAAGTTGTTTCCAAAATTTTATCAAAAGCATCTTGAAATGCATTAGTTTCTAAGATAGAAGATTGAAAAATAGGATGTTTTAGTCGTTTTAAAAGTGATTATAATGTATTTTAAGCAGGGACCGTCACGGAAATCAAATTTTAATTTCGTTACGATGTTCCAAAACAAAACGAAATTATTAATTTATTTTGATTTTGATTCTGTAACGAAACAAAATTTACTTCCTATTTTGATTCTGATACTGTAACGAAACAAAATTTAGTTTCTATTTTGATTCCGATACTGTAACGAAACAAAATTCACATCCTATTTTGATTCTGATACTGTAACGAAACAAAATTTACTTCCTACACTGAAAAAAAAATTTATATGATTCAAATAACCGATTATTTGTCTATAATCAAATAAATATTTACTTGAATCAAATAATTTTTATTTGAATCAAATAAATTGTTTTTGTATGAAATATTTCAGTATTTGAAGCAAATACTAATTAATTGATTCAAATAAAAATTATTTGATTCAAGTAAATATTTATTTGATTATAGACAAATAATCGGTTATTTGAATCAAATAAATTTTTTTTTCAGTGTATTTTGATTCTGATACTGTAATACTGCAATTCGGTTTTCTTATTGAAACAGAAATCGATTCGAATTCTATTTCAGATTTCGTAAGTAAAAACGATATTATCTTCTGATATATTTGACATTTGCAACAAAATTTAGGTTCAATGACACTTCTACATGCGCAGTATTATTTTATTAAAATTAACACAAGAAAGAATTTTGATTTTGATATTAGAACCAAAACGAAATAAAGTGGAATTCTTATTTTGATATTGGAACCAAAACGAAACACAGTTGAATTTTTATTTTGATATTGAAACCAAAACGAAATAGAGTGGAATTTTGATTCTGATACCCATATCCGAATAAAAACAAAAGTATTTTTTAATTTTGTTTCGATTCCGTGACGGTCCCTGATTTTAAGACACTTGTTTTTGCAGTGAGTATATTTAAATTATTTTTTATAAGAAAATAAAATTCTTCTCAGGAATTCAATTAGTTTTAATTTCAATACAATTTTAATAGATTTGCAAAATCAAATATTTCAATATAGTTGTAAACAAAATCGATTATATTAAAAAAAAATTAAAGAAAATTAATTATTGTCTAAATAGTATTTTTTTTCTCAAAAGAGATGAATTATTTTCTACATTTTAATAATTAATTTATTGAATAAATTAATGCATTTTAGAAAATTGTAGTAAAATTTTGTGAATTTAAATTAATTCCAAGTTTAAATCAAAATAGATAACATTTTGAGAATTCTAATTTAAAATTTAAATCAAAATTCTCTACAGTACCGTCCAAAATTGTCATTCCACCCAATTTTTAAAGAAAGAAAAAATATTTTTAACATAAAATTCATAAAGACTAAAAAATTTTTTTTTGTTTATATTTTGAAAGAAGATAAAATGTTGAAAAGAATAAGATCTTATAGAAGTCATTTGGCCAAAATTTGAAGAAGATATTCTTAAAAATCGTAATTTTCCATGATCAACAAAAATTTGAATAACTTCTAAAATAATGAACGCTTTTTGATAATCTTAGGCTTATTTTAAAGGTCATGTTCTATGGAATAAGAATTACTTACAGGCAATAACCTGTAAATGGAAATGAGAAATTCAATTACTTAAAAAAATTTGAATAAAATTCTTCTCAAGCATTGAAATATTTTCATAAATAATTGTAGTTTCCTTCGGAATTCAATTATTTTCACAAATAAAATTCTTCACTAGAATTCAATTCTTTAAAAAAATTTTAAATAAAATTCGATTCAAGAATTCAATTATTTTCATAAGTAACCAAATTTTTTTTTCTCAAGATTTTAATTGAAATGATAGAAAATTGCATTTATTGGTAATTTTTTTTTAAATTTGCAGAAAGAATTTAATTATTTATAAATATTTTGATTAAGTTCTTCATGGATATTTAATTTTAAATAGTATTCAATTATTTAATAAATTATTTATTATTTTTGTATTTAAGTAATTGTGGAAACGAACAATTTTCGAATACAAATTAATTTAAAATTGAATTTCACTTAAAATTTAAATTATATATGAATATTATTAGCATTATTATAGCGTGTAATTTTAGAAAAAATTGAATTTCAAAAGATTTAAATCTTGAAATCTTAGTTACTATAAAAATTAACAATGATTAAGTATTTATTTAAATAAGAAGTTATTGATGTTTTTGATTAATTTTCCAATTAAACAAATTCGTAAATAAATGTAATAGAACCTTTTTTTGAGTATTTTATAATTTTAGATGTAATTCAACAAATATTCTTTTGGGTTTAGAGAAAAAATCAAAAATTTGTCTGGAAATCAGTAAAAAAAACATTATTACACTGAGAAATTTTTTTTTAATTGCAATGTTTATTCCATTGCATGTTACTGATTATATTCTATTTTATTTTTGTACGTTTTTATGGAATGTAACAATATTTATTTCGTTTCAAGTTACATGTTAATTTTACTTCATTTTTTATGTAATGTTGAAATATTCATTCTATTTCATGTTATAAAATGTTTATTCTATCTCATGTTTCTGATTATATTCTATTTCATTTTTCTATGTTTTTTTATGTAATTTTACATTATTTATTTTATTTTATTGTTACTTGTATATTCTATTTAATTTTTTTAAGTAATGTTGAAATGTTTATTCCATGTCATGTGACTATCTTTATTCTATTTATTTTTCCATGCTTTTCATGTAATGTAAATTTTGTCTGGAAATCAGGGAAAAACGAAATTACACTGAGAAAATAATTTTTTTTAATTCAAAAATAAGTACAGGCAGGGAAAAAAATGCTTGAATTAAACAAATTTTATAACTGAATTAAATATAATTTTTATTAAATCATATTTATTATGTATTGAATCAAAATTATTATTTAAAGATTATTTTCGATTGACTTAACAAAGGTATTTATTTTTGATTAAAAATATTGTTTTCCTAGTGTATTATTTTTTTTAATCAATAAATTTGTTATTCAATCTAAAATGATTAGAAAATAAAGAAAGAACTTTAAAAAAAAGGAAAAAAAGAAATGCATAATATTTCTTAGAAGGTTCTAAAGGAAGTAAACGACTAGTAAGCGACCCTTTGGTCAATTTTGCCAATTCGAGTCCAAATGGCCTTTTCAACAAAAGAAGGAAGATAAAATTACAGAAATGAAAAGTCATTAGAAATGAAATTCAAGTTGTGTTTTACTCTGACAAACATATATCTCAAACTGAAGAACAAAGAAGGGTATATTTTCAATATTGAATCTTGTTTTGAAATGAGAGATGAAAATCGCTGAATGAACGAACATTTGTTGAGTGGATTTTTTGTTTTGTTTTAAATGTTTTGAAACAAAGTTTTCTTTTCATTTCTTTATTCTTCTTCTCTCTTTTTTTTTCGTTTTCAGTGAAAGTCGAGTACGGTCATCAAGAACAACATCAAGTATAGATCGAATAAACAGAGTGGACAGTTGGTCTGACCTTTATCGTCAGCATATACCCCTCTCTTCTATTGCTGCAGACGAAAGAGAGATTGGTCAATCCTATCTTTAGATCCTATCATTGAACAAATATCCTGCTGAATGAACACGGTAGGATATTAACTTTCTCCATCTCGTGCTCAGTATCAATCTACACTCAAACTCCTCGAATTCGAGAGAAAGAGAGAGAGGGGGGGGAAGATCCCGTAACGTTTACTTGAGATATGGACGAGTACTCGCTCTTGGTACTTAGTTTCTATGAGAGGGTGAGCTTTAAAAAAAGAGAGGTATGGGGAAAAATGAAACTTACCTTCAATGTTGAAGCACGCAATGAACGGGAACAATATTTTATAGTCGGTGAGAGAAAGAATTGTTTCATTTTTCATTGGATTCGTTTCGGTTTTATTTTTTTGCAGAGCTAGACGCACTTATCATTTTTTAAGGGTTTTTTTTTTTTTTTTTTAAACTTGAGATTTATTATTGAAATATCAAAAAATACGTGAAATTTTGTAGATATATTATAAAGTTTAGATTACTTTGATACTGAATACAAAAGCTAAAAGGGTTTAAAATATTTTGGTCTGACAGGAGCACTGTTACCTAAAAAGTATCAAATTGCAAAGAATTGATCGCAAAAAGTGGATCAGATCATCATTTGACCTTAATTTTTGGATCATTTTGATCCATTTAGGGATTATTTTGACATTTTTAGGAAAACAGTGAGCGTTTTTAACTACTAACACAAAAACAACTAACTATATTAATTACAGGGCTCGGATCGTCTTTAAGACTCAAAAAAAAGTCGCTCTAGTCGCATAAATTCACAACAAAAGTCACGAAAAGTCGCATAAAATTTACGAAAAAGTCGGAAAAAAGTCGAATGAAATTTTAGAAAAAAAACGCCGAAAAGGAAACACGAAATTGTTAAAATTGTAAAAAAATCACATTTCTCGCCAACAAATACTTTAACATCAAACAATCTAGAATAATATTTAATAAAGTTTAATAAAATGCATGACAAAATTTTAATTAGGTATTTTTAACATTTCTTTTAAAAATCTGTTCAAAATTTCAATGATTTTTTTAAATAATAAAATTCTTTTCCAAAATTCGATTATTTTCCAAAAATATAATAAAATGCCTGTCATAATTTCAATTATCTTTATAAACAATAAAATTCTTCTCTAAAATTCATTTATTTACAAAAATAATGAAATTCTTCGCAAAAATTCAATTACATTCAAATTTTTTTTTAATTTCTCGTCAAAATTTTATAAATAATAACATTCATCATGGAAATTCAATTATTTTCAAAAGTAATAAAATTCTCCGCAGAATTTCAATTATTTTCAAATTTTTTTTAATTTTTCGTCAAAATTATCATTATATCTTCATAAATAATTAAATTCATCATGGAAATTTAATTATTTTCAAAAGTTCTCAGAAAATTCTTTGCAAAATTCAATTATCTTCAAAAGTAAGAAAATTCTTTGCAGAAATTCAATTTTTTTTCAAAAAATTTTTTTCCAAATTCTCAAAATTTCAATTATCTTCATAAATATCAAAGTTCTTCTTCAAAATTCAATTACTTTTAAACATTTAAAAAAAATCTGTTCAAAAATTCAATTATATCTTTATAAATATCAAAATTCTTCTTCAAAATTCATTTAATTTTAAACCTTTAAAAAAAATCTGTTCAAAAATTCAGTTATCTTTATAAATAATAAAATTCTTCTCTGTTTTTCAATTATTTTCAAAAAATTTAGTTTTTTGCCAGAATTTCAATTATTTATTTATTTATTTCTGTACATTTGTAATTATCTTTATAAATAATAAAATTCATTCTCGAAATTCATTTATTTTCAAAAGTATTAAAATACTTCGCAGAAATTTAATTAGTTTCAAAATTTTTTTTAAATATCTTGTTAAAATTATCATTATATCTTCATAAATAATTAAATTCATCATGGAAATTTAATTATTTTCAAAAGTTCTCATAAAATTCTTTGCAAAATTCAATTATTTTCAAATGTTTTTTTTAAATTCTCAAAATTTCAATTATTTTTATAAATATCAAAATTCTTCTTCAAAATTCATTTAATTTTAAACCTTTAAAAAAAATCTGTTCAAAAATTCAGTTATCTTTATAAATAAGAAAATTCTTCTCTGTTTTTCAATTATTTTTAATAAATTTAGTTTTTTGCCAGAATTTCAATTAATTTTTTATTTATTTCTGTACATTTATAATTATCTTTATAAATAATAAAATCCATTCTAGAAATTCATTTATTTTCAAAAGTATTAAAATTCTTCGCAGAAATTCAATTATTTTCAAAAATTGTTTTAAATATCTTGTCAAAATTATCATTATATCTTCATAAATAATAAAGTTCATTATGCAGAAATTCAGTGGAAGAATTTTATTATTTATAAAGATAATTGAAATTTTTACTAGAATTTTTTCAAAATTTCTTAAAAATTTTTTTTAATATAATTGAATTTCTGTAATTGTAACTTCTCAAAAATTCAATTTTCTATAATATTTATAATTAAATTCACGAAGAAATTGCATAAATTCCGGAGTTTCCTTTTTGCGATCGAGAAATAATCCTGAAAACTAACAATATACCACGAATCAAAAAATAATAATAGTTGCACAAATTCTGAAATTACTTTTTGAGATCTAGAAATAATCCTTAAAACTAATGATAGACCAAGAATAAAATAATAATAATAATTTCACAAATCCTGAAATTACTTATTGAAATCTAGAAATAATCCTTACAATTTTTGAAAGCATAGAGAATGTCAAAATTATAACAATTTTAAAAAATGTTTAAATTTCCAATGAAAAATAAATTTTTTAGAAACAATTTTGCAAGTGAATTTGTATTCTCACACAGTGTTGTTAGATCATCGATCAGAAATGAAGGAGGAGGAACTAACTATAGTAAAAGAGCCATTGCCCTAAGTCTTAACTAGCTCTGACTAATTAATTAATCATGACCCGTTCAAGTTTTGGCTGCTTATCCAAAAGCCTCGCCAGCCAAGTTCATCACCAAGTCGCGTATCTTCTCAAGTATTGTCCGTACGGCTGGGGCGAGGTGTTGGTTGTCTCGTTCAGGCGGTAACCCGCTCACCTCCTCCCCCCCCCCCTTTCACTCTTCACCCTTCCATCTTTATTATACTCCCACATACATATATACATACTGTACATATATACAAACTGCAAAAGCTTCTCTTGCTTCAACTTGGCTCTCATTATCTTGATTAATTGACCGATGGCGATGGTCTTTTCCTCCACCATATTGCATCTCTCTCTCTCTCTCTCTCTTCTCCGAACTCAATCTTTCACGATACAACTATTAAACTCAAAATCCCTTTCCCTAAATTTCTAGTTATTCATTAATTTAAATATATTTACGAAATATATGCTTTTTTATAGTAATCTCTATTTCTCTTTATGTATTTTTCTTTTTTCTTCATTTTTCATCTTTTTTTCTTCTTCTTTCCTTCATTTCTTCTTTTCAATTTAATTCTTTGTCTTAAAATTAAGTCCAAGGATCATTGAAAAACATTTTTTATGACAATTGAAGGTCACTCAAGTTAACGGCCCCCTCCCCTAGGGGCCTTTACATCACGTTCTCTTAACGTATTTTTCTTTTTTCTACTTTTTCTTTTCTTTCATTTCTTCTTTTCAATTCAATTCTTTGCATTGAAATTAAGTCCAAGGATCATTGAAAAAGATTTTTTTTTATGACAATTGAAGGTCACTCAAGTTAACGGCCCCCTCCCCTAGGGGCCTTTACATCACGTTCTCTTTAGGTATTTTTTCTTTTTTCTACTTTTTCTTTTCTTTCCTTCATTTCTTCTTTTCAACTCAATTCTTTGTATTGAAATTAAGTCCAAGGGTAATTGAAGAAGATTATTTTATAACGATTAAAGGTCATTTAAGTTAACGGCCCCCTACCCTAGGGGCCTTTACATCACGTCGAAATTCAGATAAAATTTATTTTTTCTGATATACAAATCGAGATTCATTTAAAAATTGAATTTTTAACACTGTTATAAATTAAGTATTTAATTTAAAAATAAAGTTGTTAATGTTTTTCGAATAATTTTACTATTATGTAAATTCGCATTTAAAAAATAAATATTGTAGAACTTTTTTTGTGTATCTTACTTTGACTGGATGAGATTATTTTTTAGAATCAATGTCAAAAATTTTTTTTTGGAATCAGGGAAAAATAAAATTTAATTTTTGTGGCAACCCTGATTATTTATGATAATAGCAGTAATTTTTTTAGTTATAATTAATTACCCCGTCTGCTTATCTGTTTTCTACTCTATTGAAGTTTTATTTTTAGATTTTTAAAAAAAGTTTTTCTAATGAGTTTTAATTTCTAAAAAATGTTTTTCTAATGAGTTTTGATTTCTGAAAAAAAGTTTTTCTAAAAAGTTATGATTTCTAATATTTATTTTTCTAAAATTTGTAAAATACCATAGTTTTTTATAAAAGTTAGAAAATTGGTGAAAAAAACTAAAATTAAAAAATATAAACTATTTCTCATATTTTCTGTTTTTTAATCATAATTCTGTTTACGTAATTAGTTACCTTTTTAAAAAGAAGAGAAATAATAATAATAATAATAATAATAATAATAATAATATGAATAATATTAATAATAAATTACGTTACGTTATATTAATATTACGTTTTATATTATTATTAATAATATTAATTTGTTATCAAAAATTTTGTTCTTTTAAAAAAAAAATCATATTCATCATTTTTATAATTATAATTTGTATAATTTCTAATAATTTTTTATTACAAATTTTCCAGAAAATTTCAAGTATTATTTAAGAAAATTAGAAAATTTTTGTAAACTTTATTTTTTAATCACATACCTATTAATTGTTTTTATAGAAAGTAAATATTGTTAGGAAGAGAATTTATTTAAATATTCCTTTATTTCATTTTCCTTTTTTAAAAAGAAATTTTTAGAAAATAACCTTCATTAGAAAAAAGTTTTATAGAAATTCACATTTATTAGAAAAAAGTTTTTTTTAGGAATTCACCTTTATTAGAAAAAATATTTGTAGAAAATAAAAAATTAGAAAATACGTTTTAGAAAAACCGTTCCCCAATCCAAAATTGCATAAATATTTAAAAATAATTAATATTTTCTAATAACAACAACAACAACAAAATTTTAATTATAATTAATTTATTATTTAATCATTACGATTATTATTATTATTATTATTATTATTATTATTATTTTTATTATTTTAGTATTATTAGTATTTTTATTATTTTTATTATTATTAGTATTTTTATTATTTTTATTATTTTTATTATTTTTATTATTTTTATTATTTTTATTATTTTTATTATTATTAGTATTTTTATTATTTTTATTTTTATTGTTATTACTATTATTTTGATTACAAAATTTCATCTGAAAATTTTTACACATAATTCGACCCTTTTTTACAGAGAGGTGTATATTAAATTCTCCATCGGTGCCAATCATCTTAATGAAAGTTTGTTTTTCCACGAAGAAAAAAAAGGAGAAGGAGTCGCCGGGAGGGGGGAGGAGATAATAATTATTTGAATTCAGTGAGCATCACAAGTTCTTGAAAAATATATCAAAGCGTTTAGCAAAATAATCAAGCCTGTTGAGATTTAAGGATAGAGGGGCAAAAAGAGTGAGAGAGAGGGGGGGGGGAGGTTTCCAAGGTTCATTTAGCAGAAAAGACGGGTGATATTCTTTACGTCATTACCGCGATTTAATTACGTTAAATTCCTTTGAGACTTTTAATTTGCCTACCCACTGGGTTAAAAAACTTCTCTTATTGCTCTTGCTATTCCTTCTTCTTCTTCTTCTTCTTCTTCTTCTTCTTCTACTTCTTTCTTAATCCAAAGGGATATATAATTTGCTCTTAAATATCAATATTCGTAAAAAAAAATATTTTTTTTTCTTTTTTAAACATGTAACATTTTTTTAGAAATAAAAAATTTTTTTTTACTCTCTAAATTTGAATTAGTAAAAATGTTTACTAATTTGAATTAGTGACAGACTTTTTGCTTTTGATTTAGTAAAATTTACTAATAAATAGTCATTTCTATTAATAAATATTTATTTCTACTAATTTATTAGTATAATTTACTAAATTCAAAAGCAAAAAGTCAGTCACTAATGCAAATTAATAACAATTTTTACAAATTCAAATTTAGAGAGTAAATAGATAATAATTTTATGTGCTTAAAAGAAAGTGAAAGGATTTTGGAATGAAGAGTAGATAATATTAGTATAATATTATATGTGTGTTGTTATTATAAAAGATGAAAAAAAACCCTAGTATTCAGGAGTAAAATTAATTTTAACTTTAAATTAAGACTCGTTCTATACTGTTGGTTGGTTCTTTGTGGGTAAGGATGGGCTTCAATCGCGATAGGGGAAAGTAGGGTTTTAGTATAAAGTTGCAGATTTCCAAGCCTTTGTCTACTTTTAAACGAACATTTATTTCCTGCCAGTTTGCTATAATATTACTTATTTTCATTTTTTTTTATATTTTGATTAACTTTTGAAATCATCGTTTCTATTATATTCCTGGCTTTAAATTGGCTTTAAATTGGCTTTAAACATTCAAAAAATATTAAGATCAAAAGAAATTCGTTCTTTTCATAATTGACAGATTTGCTCAAAATTTTGAAATAACTCAAAAATCAGTATTAAAACCAAAAAATAAAAAAAAAATTTCAGGATCCTTAAAAATACTAAGCAATTTTTGTTATAACACAATACTAGTATATTTCTATGTATTTTTTCACGCTAAATCTGAATTCGAGAAATTCAGAATAGACAGATTTGCTCAAAATTTTTAGTTTTAAATTGAAATGTTTCCAAGAACTTTTTTTAAAAAAATGTTGAAAATAATGTTGAATTTTTTATTTTCTTGGAAGAATTTTATTACTTTTGATAATAATTAAATATTTCCAAAGGAATTGTTTTTGAAATTGTATTTAAAATAATTGAATTACTTCGAAGGGTTTGATTATTTATGAAGTTAATGAAATTCTTCGAAAGAAATATTTATAAATGTTTTTGAAAATAATTGAATTCTCGTGAAATATTTTTTTTGAATAAAATTTGAAATAATTGAATTTGCGAGAAGAATTTTATTATTTCCGAAGACAATTGAATTTGTGGAAGGAATTTAAATATTTCTGAAAGTAATCGAATACTTGTAAAAATTTCAATTTTCTTAAAAATAATTAAATTCTTACAAAGAATTTTAATATTGTTAAAAATAATTGAATTCTTACAAAGAATTTTAATATTGTTAAAAATAATTGAATTCTTACAAAGAATTTTAATATTGTTAAAAATAATTGAATTCTTACAAAGAATTTTATTAAAATTCCTGTAAATAATTGAATTCTTACAAAGAATTTTATTAAAATCCCTGAAAATAATTGAATTCTTGTGAAATACATTTTTTTAAAATTTACTTTGAAATAATTTGCTTTTTCGAGAAGAATTTTATTATTCCTAAAGCAAATTGAATTTTGTGTAAGAATATTGTTAAAATTTTTGAAAATAATTTTAAAAATTTTATTATTTCTGAAAGTAAACGAATTCTAGTAAAAAATTTCAATTTTGCTTAAAGTAATTGAATTGATGAATTCTTACAAAGAATTTTAATATTGTTAAAAATAATTTAATTCTTGTGATAAATATATTTTTTTTTAAATTAACTTTGAAATAATTGTATTTTCGAGAAGAATTTTATTATTTCTGAAGCAAATTGAATTTTGTGGAAGAATGTTATTAAAATTTTTGAAAATAATTGAATTGTTAGAAAGAATTTAAATATTTCTGAAAGTAATCGAATTCTTGTCAAGGATTTCAATTTTGTTGAAAATAATTGAATTCTTACAAAGAATTTTGATATTGTGTAAAAATAATTGAATTCTTACAAAGCATTTTATTAAAATTCCTAAAAATAATTGAATTCTTATAATAAATATTGTTATTTAAATAGAATAATTGAATATTTGACGAGGATTTTTAGAAACATGATAAAAATAATTGAATTTCTGGTAAGAATTTTATTACCCACTACACTAGTATATTTCTATTTATTTTTTTATGCTGAATGCGAGTCCAAGGGCAAAATAGTTAAATTGGTTTATTTTTTTTAGTTATACTGAAAATCCGTATTTAAAGAAAAAAAAGAATTATTTAAATTGTTGTGATAAATGCAATAAATTGGTAAAAAAGTGATTTCAAATTAAGATTCTAAATATTAAAATAAAGAAAAATTAAAATTAAATTTTTAGTGTAGTGTCATAGGAAAAAGTTTCCTTTTTTCATTTTAAATTGCTTTTTTCCTAATTTATTGAATGTATCACAAAATTTTGAGTAATTCTCTCAATTCTGACTAGTTTTGTGTTAGAATAAACATTTTTTATTTAAATTCGGTTTTTTCAGTTTATCTCAAAATCCCCATGTAGTTTTTCACTTTGATTTCGAAGTCAGGTTATCAAAGTGGCTCAACATTTTGAGTTCAATTAAAATTGTTTAAAAAAAAGAGCAAATCTGTCAATTCTGTCTTCGAATTCGAATGAAGCATAAAAAATACGTAGAGATATATTATTGTAGTGTTATAAAAAAATATTTTTTTATTTCAATCCAATTATTTGAGAATAACTAAAAAAAACAACCAATTTGATAATTCTGGATTCGGATTTAACAAGCAAAAATACATTGTAGTGTCTCGGACAAAAAATTTGTTTGTGCCTGTGTACTAATTTAATAGTAATTTTCATGTTATAATTAATTACCGTAAATCTGTTTTCTGTTATTAATTTTTTATTTTTAGAAAAGTAATTCCAATGAATTGGTGAACAAAGTTAGTGAAGAAATAAAAATGGAAAGTAAACTTTTAGTGAAAAAAATTTCTTCAAATAAAGAAAAAAATTCCCCTCTTTTTCCAGATGCTACAAAAGTAAATTTTTTAATCGGACTTTTCCCCTGACTTTGAGATTTTAATTTTATTTTCTTTTACAGTGTATAATAATAATAATAATAATAATAATAATAATAATAATAATTTATGCCTAAAAAATGATAGAATTTAAATAAAAATGGGGAAAATTCTCTTTAATGTGAATTTATTGAAAGCTTGTGTCTGGAATGTCAATCATTTGACAATGAGAAGAAGACAGGTTGAGGTGTTGTTAAATAGAGAATAAATGAAGAATGCAAACACACTCGTATTACACGCATCGCTCACTGTGCTTCACATCACGTTTATCGCACGAAACCATAAGAGAGCAGTTGGCACGAATGATTCATGAGAGAATCGAACGCAAAAGACTGGGCGCGCGCTATATATACATCTACTTCATGCAAATGGTTTCCAATCATAAACGAAGTCTATAATCGATCTATAAATCTGCTTATAGGGGAAGAATGAGCTCCGTTCAAAGAGTCAAGAGGCGTTAAAAAAGAGAGAGAGAGAGAGAAAGAAAAAAAATAAAAAGATTCTCTCACCCCAAAAACCAATGACGCAATTTTTGAACGATAGTCAAGAGAGAGAGAGAGACGTCATAAGAAAAGATTCAAAAAATAAATTGTGGGTGGGGCGTGGAGAGAAAAAAAAACGAGAGATGAAGAGAATAAGAGAGTGAAACACTATAGACAAATGTATCTTGTTAGCATACCATTTATATGCATGGGCTTTTGCACTCCCTGGTTCACTTACTCCCTTATACCAGCCCTTAGCAACGATGTTTAACTCTCGACTTCTTTGGCAAATCGAATGGAAATCTTTTTATTTTGATCGACAATTTTTTTTTAATTGTTTCTTGTCAGGACGAATTAGACTTTTTTTTCGAAAATTAACATTTAGCCGACAAATAATTCTCAAGGGGTCGTCAACTTCTAATTGTATACTTGTAGGAAGATTATTAATACATTCTCGAAATTGTTCCTTATTTTCCATTTTAATGAAAACTTGTTCACAGAGTTGCTGTTATTAAAAAAAAATTTATTTTCGTTAACTAGGAGGAAGGATAAATAATAACAAATTATGTCCACCTAATTTTTGCTTACCAAAAAAATGTTTTTCTGTAAAACCTACAAGTTAGCGTTTTTATAGTAGATTAATTTTTCAATAAATTATTATAAATATTAAAAACATATTATTTTGTTAAAAGAATGTCAGAATAAATAATTATATACTATATTTATCAATTTTTTTGGCAAAAAAATGTTTTCCTAGAAAACTTGAAAAATTTTCTTATGAAAACTTTCTTATTAAATTAATTTAATTTTAACTGAATATTAATTTTAATTAATTAATTTTGCTGAATAAATTTTTCTTCTGGAAAATAAATAAATTGCTATTAGTAACAATAATTTATTTATTTTTTGTTGAGAGGGAGGAAAAATAAATAACATAAGTAACATCAAAAAAATTCTTTCAATACATTAATTTACATTTAATAATTATTTTGATAAAAAATGTTTTCCTGAAAAACTTGAAAAATAATATTTTCTTATTGAATCAATTTAATTCTAAGAATGGAATTGTTTTGCTGAATAAACATTTCTTCTTTACTAATGTAGTGTTTATTTTTTAATTTCAGGAAATTTTCGTTTCACAATTTTCATTTTTCTTCATAAAAGAAGAAAATGAATTTTTTTGACAAAATTTTACCAAGACCACTTTGAATTCCATATGAATGTTTTAATGAATTTTCTACTTTATAATATAGAAAAGGAAGAAAATTGTTTTTATTTTTTGGAAACGTTCACAAATTTCATGTTTTTCCAAAAAACGACAGAAAATTGAAGAATTTGTTATTTTTGACAAAATTAAAAGCGAAAAACGACGAAAGGATTTATTTATTTATAATAATTTAAAACATTAAAATTTATCCTGAAAAAAAAGGTTTGAAAAAAATGTATTAATCAATGATTTGTTTCATAAAATTCAGAAACGGAGAAAAAAAGATTAAAATTTCGGAAACAACCACATGTACCATATTTTTTTTTTAAACTGTCTGAATATATAAACTGCGTTATTTTTTACAAACTTTAATTAAAGCCAAATAACTTGACGGAGATGACATTAAATTTCAATTAATCAATTTTTGTTTTACTAATTTTAAATATTAAATTTTGAAAAAATGATTCACAAGTTGTAAAAAGAAAATTAAAAAAAAATTTTTTTGTATATAGATACAAAACATTTTCTAAAAAATACGAATAGATTTTTGAGGAAAACAAAAATCTAAAAACTGTCCGAATTTTTCTACCATATATCGTTAAAAATTGATTTGTGTCTAAATAATTTTCTGAAAATAAATTCAAAAACAAATTTTTTTTACACTATTTACCATATTATTATAATTAAAAAAACTGGACGTTTGTAAATTTATTATTTAGCCTCTAAAGAAAAAATTTCACAATTGTTTGTATAACATTAAATCAAATTTATGCAAAAAAGCAAATTACAAAAAAATAATTTGTTTCAAGCTGTTGTAAAAATTTAAGCAAAAAAGTAAATAATAAAAAAAATAATTACTTTCAAGCTGTTGTAAAGAAAAATATGGAATTTTTAGAAAAATTATTTTTGCTTAATGAAAAGTTAGTGTAGTAAAAAAAATTACGATCTCCTTAGGAGAATCAACAATATACTTGAGAATATCTAAGAACAAACATTGAATACCTCGGTTTTTGTGCGAATAATAAAAATTCGGCACAACCTTAATTGTCGAATAGATACTAATTTCAATAGCCGAGGTAATAAATAATCAAGTAATAAAAATAAGTGACTGAATTAAAAAATTATTATTTCTCTCGGTTATTTCCCCTCTGACGACCTTGAGTAAGAGTCATATTCAAAGTGGCTTGTAAAGTGGGCGAAAAGGACTTTGGGGTAGACCGGATTTTTTTTCGAAGGGGTGCGCCACAGTGGACTCCTTCGGGAAAGAGGAAGACGAAAAAGAGAGAAAGAGAAAGAGAGAGAGAGAGAGCGAGAGAGAAAATGAGAGTGAGTGAGTCTTTCGTGATTGATTAACTTCTTTTTCTTCCCGACTACGACTACGACGACGAGAAATGTAATTATAATCTTTATTCATTACCGAGCCGAGGGTCCGTTCGCGGCCGTTTTGAGTTGACGTTGTTCGAGAGCGAAAGATCATTTAGAGCCACTCGCTTGTGGTTTTAAGATACGATTCTTTTCACATGATGATTTCGCTTCTTTTTTAAGAAAGTGGTGGGGAGGAGGGAAGGGATGAGGAAACGAATAAGGTGCCAGCTAAGTGATCAATATTCTTTCTTTGACGGACAACCACTTCATCAATAATTGTCCTTCACTTTTGAAAATTATTTCTGACAAAAGTAATTCTCCACTTTCGATAATTAAATTTCTTTCTCCAAGAAATTTTCCTTCTCAAACATTTTTTTTTTTGCTTTTCTCGTCCTTTGTCTTTTCTATTTCTCGAAAAATTTTTCTATATTTCTATAATAAATTTTTCCTTTTCTTTTCATAAAGACATAAATAAAATAATTAAAAAAAAATAAAATAAAAAATAAATTAAAATTTGTTATATTTAGATAGTAAATTTTAAATTAGTAACGAAAATTGTAATAATAAATAGAGACTAATTCGTGTTTTGTAAAATTTACAGAAAGAAAATCATTAAGTAAAATAAAATAAAATTAACTAAAATAAAGAGAATTATTTTTCTCATCGTAAGATTATCTTTTTTTTTTCGTATTCGATTTCTTTCACTTGTCATCTCTTCGTATTTCTTCTAACCACATCTCTTTCCGCTTGTTAAGAGAAGAATCATTCATCTTGTAATTAGTTCCAATCGTCTTGTTCTCTCTTGTGCCACAATCTCTTTGCGAAATTCACGCCTTTGGATTGCATTAAATTTTACAAATTGGGCGTAAAAACTTCTTATTATCGTTGAAATATTTGAAAACAAATTTAATCAAAAGTAAATTTTCAGATCATATTAAAAAAATTACTGAAGAGAATTTAAAAAGCTGGATAAAAGTGGAAGAATTTTTTTTTTTTTTGAAGAAAAAGTGAAAATAAATATTGAGGAAAAAATAAAATGGAGAAGAATAGTAAATAAAGAAGAGGGAAAAAGTAGAGAAGACGAAAAAAAATACTAGAGAAAGAAGAACAAAAAAAGAAGAAAAAAGAAATTTAAAAGAAAGATAAATATAGAGAAAGGGAATAGAAAAAATTGAATGCAGAAAAAATAAAAAAAGGAAGAAAGGGAGAAATTTAGTCAAAAAAGGCAAAAAATAAAAAGAAAAGAAAAATATAAATGAAAAAGAAAATGAAAAAATAAAATTAGTAAATTTAGAGAGTAAAAATAGAGTAAAAATAGAGATGAAAAAATATAGAAGAAAAAATATAAAAGAACAAAAAATAATAGAAAATGTATGAAAATAATGAAAATTAATCAAAATTAATTAACAATACGAAAATGCAGAAGAAAGAGAACAATAATAAACACAAAAAAGATAAAAATATAAAATATTGAAAAAATAAACAAGAAATAAAAAATAAAGTAAAAACTTTAGAAATAAGAATAATAGGAGAAGAAAGAAAAAAAAGCAGAAGAAATAGAAATAAAGAGGGAAAAATAGTGAGGAAAGACCGACATAAAGAAGAAATAAAAATAGAGATGAAAAAATATAAAAAAACAAAAAATAATAAAAATATTGAAAATTAATCAAAAATACGAAAATGCAGAAGAAAGAGATCAATAAACACGAAAGAAAAAATAAAGAAGAGAAAAGAAATAGTCTAGACAAAATATGTACTAAAACGATAAAAAAAATAAATAAACAAGAAAGAACAAAGCTTAAATGCACAAAAAAAACAAAATAAAGAAAAAAATTATGTAGAAAAAAAATAAAAAAGAAAGATAAATAGTAGTGTAAAAAATGCTGAAGAAAGAAAAAAATAGAAAAGAAAGAAAAAATAAAAAGAAAATAAAAATTGCGAAAAAAGAACAAAATAAAGAAAAAAATGTTAAAGAAATAAATAAAGAAGAAGGCAGAAAAAAATACTAAAGTAATATCAATCTAAAGGTAAGAAAAAATGTAGAAAAAAAGAAGGAGGAATAAATATTGAAGAAAGAGAAAAATTGAGAAGAAAGAAAAATAAGAGAAGAGATAAAAAAAGAAAATACTAGAGACGAAAAAAATATTGAAGGATGACCAAAATAAAAAAAGTAAAAATATACAAAAAAGTAGAGGGAAGAAGTAATAAAAAAAGACGAACGGAAAAGAGAACGAAAAAAAGAAGGAAGAAGATAAATTTAGAACAGCGAAAAATAAAAGAAGAAATATAAAATACAGAAGAAAAAACAATATAAAGAAAAAATCCCAAAAAAAAGAAAAATAATAGAAGTAACAGAAAATGCGAAAGAAAGGGAAATAAAGAAGAAAAAACTATCGAGGAAAGAACAAAATATGAAAAGAAGAAATAAAAAAAATAAAAAGTAAAGATTAGAGGAAAATACAGAAGAGAGAAAAATAAAAAAAATAGTAAAAATTAAGAGAAATAAAGAACGGAGAAAATAGAAAGAATGAAGGATGAACAGAAATAAAGAACAAAAAACAGAAAAAATAAATAATAAAGTAAGAACAGAAATAAAGAACAAAAAAAAGAATAGAAAAAAGAATTAATAAAGAAAGAACAGAAATAAAGAACAAAAAAAAGAGCAGAAAAAAGAAATAATGAAGAAAGAATAGAAATAAAGAAGAAAGAAACTAAAAATACTCTGCAAGGCGTATAGAAGACAAAAAAGGAACAACAACAAGAAGAAAAAAAAAAGTCGATTGACTATAATTGACAAACGATATGATTCCACACTCGTCTCAAACGACAACTCAAAACCCAAATCGAACCCTGGAGACATCGAGGAGTGGCTTATTTGCATAGCGACCTAAAATCCCGCAACCCTCGTACATAACAGGAACCGCATGCGTCGCTCCAAGTCACCCTGATAACCCGACATAAGGTGGCCTCGTACTCTCATGCCCATCACCCTCCGTCAACTCTCCCCTCCCTCCCCCCCCCCAGCGATCGTTTAGCACTTTGCCGTAATTTTTCCACCAAACCACCCTCTCTCCCCCCCTCCACCACCACCACCTTCTTCCTTTCACCCACCCCAAAATGTTATTTGCATAGTCGCAAGGTTCTTTCTCTTTTGTCAGCCGCACTCCTCCCCCCCCCCACCGTTCTCTCAGAAAACCCAATTCGGGACGCTCGCCTTTTCCAATACCGTTTCAACCCTGATTGGAATTGATACTTTCTTTCTCTAATCGAACAAAAACACTCGAGGCTAATTATTTTTTTTTTGTATATTTCATCTTTGGAATTTATTTTCGGTATATGGTTTCAGGAAAGGACTTTTTTTTACCTTCTTTTTTTCTTTCTTTCCTTTCTTTTCTTGTTTTTTTCTTTTATTCCTTAAAACCATTTTTTTTGAAACAAACATTCTTTATGGGTTTAAATTTCTATAAAATATCTTTGAATTAAAAAAAAAGAAGTAAAAGCAAATTTTAGTCAGACATTTTTTATTGGAATTTTCAATATAAGTAGAAAGAACGGTTGTAGTCAGACAAAAGGGTTAATTTCATTTAATTCTAAAAATTAGTATTGGTAACTAATTTTTAGTGAGACAAGATGTTTCATTTCGTTTAATTTTTCAAAATTAGTAGTAATAATAGTTTTGTCAGAAAATTGAAATGCGATTTTCAATATAAGTGAAAAATAACGTTTATAGTCAGACAAAATGGTAAATTTCATTAAATTCTTAAAATTAGTAATGAAAACTAATTTTAGTCAGACAAGACGTTTTACTTTGTTTAATTTTAAAAATTAATATTAAAAGTAGTTTTGTCAAAAATTTTGTAGTAACATTTTCATTATAAGTAGCAAATATCGGTTATTGTCAGACAAAACGTTTAATTTGACTTAATTCTAAAAATTAATAATGAAAACTAATTTTTAGTCAAAGTAAATGTTTCACTGCATTTTCTTTAAAAAATTAGTAGTAAAAATAGTTATTTCAGACATTTTTAATGGATTTTTTAATATAAGGAGAAAATAACGGTTATAGTCAGAGAAAACGTTTAATTTCATTGAATTCTAAAAATTAGTTTTTTAGTAGTGAAAAAACTAAATTTAGTCAGCCACATTGACTTTAATTACAGTATTTAGTAAATTATTTTTAATATTAGTAGTAATCTACAATTATGGTCATGAGGAAACGTGTAATTTTTTCAAATTTAATATTTACAGATTTACAAATTCAATATCAGTAGTAAATAAAGTTTTATAGTCAGACAAAAAGTTTATTTTCTTTCAAATTTCAAAATTATTAGTAAAAATAGTATTAGTCGAACATATTTGATACTAATTTTAAAATAACTAACGAAAACTACTTGTATTTAGAAATACTCCATGACATTTTTAACATTAGTAGCAAATAACAGTTATAGTCAGACGAAACATTTAATTTCATTGAGTTCTAAAAATCAGTAGTAGAAAAAAATTTTAGTCATATATTTTTTAATTCAGTTTCAATGTAAGTAGAAAATGACCGTAAAAGTCAGAGAAAATGTTAAGTTTAATTTAATTCTTAAAATTAGTAGTGAAAACTGATTTGAGTCAGACAAAAAATTTAAGATAATTTAATTCCAAAGAAAGTAGTAAAAATAGTTTTGTCAAAAATTTTTAATACCACTTTCAATATATCAGTAGCAAATAACGGTTATAGTCCGACAAAAAGTTTATTTTTATTAAATTCTAAAAATTATTAGTAAAAACAAATAGTAGACATTTCCAAAATTCAAAGTCATTTTCATTATCATAGTGGAAAATCAGGTTTATAGTCAGACAAAATGTTGAATTTTATGTAATTCTAAAAATTAGTAGTAAAAACTGTTTTTAGTCAAAAAAGACCTTTCACATCATTAAATTTAAAAAAGTAGTAGTAAAAATAGTTATAGTGGAAAATTTGTATTTGTCGTACCATTTTTAAAATCAGTTGCCAAAACTAATTCTCGTCAGAAATTTAAAATTCCTTTTTGAGTATCAGTAGTAAATGACAGTTATAGTCGGACAAAAGAAAATTTTATTCTTACCAAATTGAATTTACTCGAAACACATGAAAAGTCGAGATGCTTCTGAGAAAAATACATCTTGGTTTATAAGATTTAAAAAAAATTTAATTCAGTCAATTATTTTATATTAATATGAAAGATTTACAAAAGATACATTTATTAGTTAGTGAGTTAGTATTATTTATTTATTAGTTACATTTAAAAAAAATATTCACGAAAATTTTGATTAGTGAAACTTTTTTTTAACTTAAACTTTGTCTCTCCATTTTGATTATCTAATTATTATAAAAAGAAGAATTATTATTTTCTATATTTTGTTTTGTTAATGGAAATCCTTTAAGACGATAATAAACATTTGAGATGTTTTCGAGAAGTCAATGAAGTATTTCTATATATATGTATACGGGGTTAACATGGTTTACTATGGACATTATTTCAAAGATAACCTCAATGAATAAAATTCTTTACGACCATACCTTGCTTTCCATCTATCTTATTCCTTTGCTTAAAGCATTCGCCATGCACCTACGTACTATCACTATTCTCTATATAAAGCCTCGAAAAAAAGGAAAGAAAACATATTCTTGTCCTTTATGGATATTCTCATGAGAACATCTCGCAAAAATTACTTTTGAAAAATTGCTTTCTTCTTTATGTGTTTCTTCATTGTGGCGCGCACTATATATATATATATATATATATATATATATATATATATATATAAAATTCACACTCGGAAAAAAAAATTATGTTTGTATCAAATACTGTATTTTGTTGTAAAAAATATTATTTTATTTCTATTTTTTTTTATTCTATGGATTAAACAAACTTTAGATAGAAATAACGTTATGTTTTTTTGTTTATTTTTAAATAAATAATTGATTCAAAGAAACAAGAAAAAATTGAATTAAAAATGAACAGTTAACTTTAAAATTTAATTTTTTGTCCGATTTAGTAAATTTTCGATTTAAGAAAAAAGTATGGTTACCGTAAACGAATGTTTAGTTGAACCAAACAAATTTTTGCTAACTTAACCAAAGTTTTATTCTTCCAATCAAACGTATTTTCTGAGTTTCAATTTGTATTGTATTTTCTCAAAAGTAAATTTCACTCGAACGACAAAAAAAAAAGAAAACGTTAAAATTTTATTTTTAAATTATTACTTTTCGTTTTTAATAAAATATTTTATTATTACCAAGAAGGCAAGACAATTATAAGACAAAGAAGAGCAAAATTTATTCTCTTTTCTTCTCCGTTGGAAATATTTGTTTTTGACTTTGTGAATATTTTTTCCTTTAAAATAAAATTGCACTTTTTAAATATTTTAATTCAAAAAGTACAATTATGTAAAAAATAAAAGAGGAAAAATAAAAAATTCATCAATTTAAATTAAAAACAATAAAGAAACTAACTTAGAGTTTAAATTATGAAAAATTATTTCACTATCTAATTTTTAACAATATTTCTCTACTATAACTTTAAAACTAAAAAGTAAAAAGAATATTTTTTTCGCGTGATTGAAAGTTTGTTATCCAGTGATTCAGATATAGTTGTGACTAATGCTGCTCTCTGGAGGTAAGGCTGAAGAAACTTGGTAGTATTACCGCGGTCGATATATTCTGAAAAGATTACAAATGCAATTTTTTTTTCTTATTGGATTAGTTTCAATTTTTATTACTATTTATATTCCTTAATCTTTTACACTTTTTTTATCTTTTTTTTAATCTTTTAAATCTTTTAAATCTTTTACAATTGTTAAAAGAGTTTTTAAATAATTCTATTAGTTAATCTGCAATTTGAATATGAATTCAAAAAAAAAAGATAAAAAGAAGTTTTTAGCCCATGTGTGTGTTCATTAAAAAAAATCAAAAAATCAGTAAATTAATATAAAAATGAATTTAAAAATAATAAAAAATTAAAAAAGATAAAATATAAATTTATTTCTAAATTCCATTTTTATGTGAAATTTAAAGAAACATGTTATGGGAAAATTATTAACCAAAGTGTGATATTTTATAATAACATTTAGAGGGTTGAAAAATAAAAAAAATAACTTTAACAGATTAACAAATGTTCATTTGTAAGACAAATTTTTATTTTAATTTTTCAATATAGTTTTTAATATATTTCGCTTTTAGAAAAGGAAGAGATTTTGCAGTTAAAAATTAAGAATGAATTAAAAACTGAATTTTTTATTAGTTCCATTTTGGAGAAAGAGAGAGAGAGAGAGAGAAAGGGAGAGAGAGAAGGGTGAAACTTTTTTCATTACCTTTCTTTAGTACTGTACTTTTATTGCTGTTTTGGATATAAAAATAATTCTTAATACAATACTTAATACAACAATAAATACTATTATTATTATTATTATTATTATTATTATTATTATTATTATTATTATTATTACTATTATTATTATTATTTTTTATTATTACTATTTTGTCTAATCCGCTATTTTCTACTGATATCGAAAATGCCTTTGAAAATGTCTGACTAAAATTGGGTTTCACTACTGAATTTTAGAATTAAATTATTAAAAACTATTAAATTATTTATAGTACTAATTTTTTTTAATTTATTAAAATTAAACGTTTTGACCCTTTGAAAAGGTCTGACTAAAATTAGTTTTCATCACTGATTATTAAAAATAAAATTATTAAAAGTTTAATAAAATTAGATTAAATTTAATAAAATTAAACGCATTGTCTGACCATAATCGATGTTTACTACTGATATTAAAAATTGCTTTAGAAATGTATGACGAAAATAATTCTTGACTCAAACTGGTTTTTTGAATAAAATGAAATTATAAACGTGTTGACTTATAAAATTATTTTCTACTACTAATTTTTGGAATTACATGAATTTAAACGTTTTATTTAACTATAACCATTATTAAAACATATATCTTTGAGAAAAATAAAATTTTATTTACACAAAATAGAATATTTTTGAATCAAATAAAAAAATCAAGTTCATCTAGTTTGTTGAAATGAGAAATTTCCTCTTTTATCAAATTCACAACTGTTATATTCACAAATGTTATAAGTACAATGAAAAAACGATTTATTTGATTCAAACATATTTTGTTTAAATGAAACTTAAAATATCTTTGCTATACAGTCAAAAAAATTTAAATTTAACTCAAACATATTATTTAGTTTATTCATAGAAATACAATATTTAATTAAAAACATAATTTATAGTTAATTTTAAATTATTTATCAACTTTTCAGTTTGATTGAAACATATAAAATTTTAAAACATATTTTTTGTTTAAACCAAGACAGAAAATTAATTGAATTAAACATAATTATTCAAAACAAAAATTATTTTTGAATCAAAGTAATAAATATTTTCTATATGGGTAAAAATCAAAAAATCGACAATATGTGCCTAACTTTTTAAAAAGAAATAAAATCTTTGAAATGTTGACGAAAATTGTCTGTTTTGTTTGTTATGTTCTAAAATATGACAAAAATCATAAAATACAAGATCAAGGATGAATACTTATTAGCTTATTAATATTTTTTTTTAGTAATCACGTATTTAACCTATTTCAATTTGATGAAATTACAAAAAAAAGTTTATAGTAATAATTAACTTTTTATTTTTAGTTAGTTTAATTATTTAATTACTGAATTTACCTGCTAAATAATAATAATAACATATTATTTAGCGTGTTAATCGTTTTAATATGAATTTCTGAAACTATTTTTTGATATCTAACCAAAACAGATTTTAGAAATTTTCTTTCTAATCTATGTAACGTCTGACTTCACTCCTAAAAAAAGATATGTCGGACGGGACACGATGACAAAAAATAATAAACATGAATTTTTATTTTTGTTATTATTCGAAAACTTGAATTTAGTTTAAATTGTGTATTTACAGAAATAATATAAATATACTAGAAATTTTGTTTATATATTAATTACCATTTAAAAATGTTCGCCTTTAAAAAAAGCCTGTGGACACGATGAGAAAAAGATGATGTTCTCATTTCTTATTACTATCAAAATATCATTTTACTGATTTTTAAATTGATTTTTTGACATTTCTTTATGCTCACGTATTATCAAATTTATATCGTACTTCATTTATTTAGTTTTACAACTTTTAATTGTGATCCCAATTTTAAAACCGGTAAATATGTGTGTGAGGACACGATGACATTAGAAAATTGCAAATCTGGGGACACGTTAAAAATTCTTTAAATTTCGCATTTCGTGTAATTAAAATTCTCAACACTTTATACATTGGAGAATACGTACACGAAGAGAAATTTTATTTTATATAATAAAAATTTTTTTTATATCGTAAAATGTATATAGGGACACGGGACACGATGACATTTTCGACATATTTTTACTATTTTGAACCTTTTGTGTCAATAAAAAATTAAATTAACCAACCAGATATTGTAGATAAAATTATACTCTGTAAGATGTTTGCATTTAAAATCATGAATTTTTAACAATCAAATTATTATTTATCCAGGACAAGATTTCAACGATTTTTTTGATTTTAACCCATATACTGGAATTAAGCTTACAAACTAATTTCAATGAAAGAAAATCACTTAAAATTATTTTTTCTTTTCTTTAAACAAGTATAACATAACGTTTTCCGAGTGTAACAATTTGTTATAATTTATTAAAAGAAAACCTCTGCGGAAAGGAAAGTAAAACATAAAAGAAACTCTTTTTTTTTCCTCGAATATACTTCTGCTTGGGGGCAACTCTCCATTTTCTGAAGAATCATTCGCGATTTTCCTCAAGTGCATACCAACATCCATGTCTTTCTTTTCCTCTTGTGCGCTTCTTTCACGCGTTTCACGTCCCTTGGCCTTTTTAAAAAATAAAACACTGTACAGTGAGTTCGCGCCCGTCTGCAACGTTCATGTTTACAGATGAAAAAAAAGAGAGTGCGGAGAGTAGAAGGGCATCTCTGTGTGTATATGTGTGTTGGATGGTGCAAAACGCTTGAGTGGAAGGTCGTGAAGGACAAGGCAAAAAAAAAAAAAAAGAAAAAAGTAAAGAGATTTAAAATGGTAAGGGATGAAGGTAGTGTTAGTGGTGGTATTCGACGCTTGCTGGTGCTAAAGCAGACGCCTTGCCTGGGTTTCATTAACCCCACGCATTCATAATCTCGAGTGTGTTGGACGTGCGAATATAGATTGAGATGGGAATGAGACGGTTTTGTCTCACGCTATTTGAGGTAACTTCGAAGCAGCGACGAGACGCTGCTTTGCCATATTGAGAAGGGTGCGATTTTTTAAAGAGGCCGCTGTTTGGCGGGTAAATAGGCAGTCGATTGGACTCGACTCACTCTCTCTCTCTCTCTCTCTTAAACCTCAAACTCAAGGGGCCCCCTTGAGATTCACAACTTCAAACTTATCCGTCGATCTAAGCGAATTTTCCATATCGGATCTCGCCTAATCGACAAGACTAAATCTATTTCACTTATCTTATACACAATACGCCACCAATGTCAATAAACTGCCGCCGTTTACATTTGCCAATAATCAGACACCGAATTTTATTCAAAAAAAAATATTTTTTACTTTTTAAAATTCTCCATTTTCATCTTTTATTGAAAATTCATCTTTCTTCACTCAATTAATTATGTAAATTTAATTAAAATTCTTGATTCTTAATTCTTAGCAAGCAATTCCTCGCACTGAGAATCGATTTTCCCTTTATATTCTTAATTAACAATACCCGAAAGTAGAGAAAATTATAAATGCTAACAGTGCAATATAATATTACAAATATCACGAAAAAAAATCTTCACCTGGAACAAATATTAAAAACACTATATTTACGAAATTTGTAGTTATTGCAACGAATACTTTCGCTATTTTAAAGAATACTTTCGTTATTTCAGTGAAAGTAATCGCTGCTCCAGTTGAAGGTTTTTTCCGTGATAAATATTGTAAATACGAATATTGTAAATATAAATATTTTAACTATAATCAGAGGCGAAATCTCTGACCATAATTAGTTTCTACTACTGAATTTCCAAAAAAGATTACATTAAAAATTTTCTCGAAGCAAATATTTTTATTTAATACCATTGTTTGTGATATTGGAAATAAAGTAAAAATATAAATACAACTGAAAATGTCTGACTATAATTAGATTTTACTACTGATATTTATGATTAGATTAGTTCTACTACTGATTTTTTTAATTAAAAGAAGTGCAGCGTTTAGTCTGACTATAAATGGCATTTACTACTGATTTTGAAATTTAACTTTTTAAAAGACTCTTATCGTCGTTAATTGATATTCAAAATTACTGAATTATTATTATTATTATTACTGAATTTTAAAACCGTCTGACTACAAACAACGTTCACTACTGATCTCAAAAATTAGAAAAAATTAAACTTTTGATCTAAAAATGCCATTTTAAAGAAAAAATAAAAATAAAATAAAACAATTTTTTTTTATTTTGACAATTTTTCAGAGGTAAGAGAAATAGAAACCAGTTTGTCTGAATGTAATAAAGTTATACTACTGTTTAGAAAGTCAATGAATCATGGAACCTTCATTACTAGTACAGAAACGAAAGAAATAAATTTGTCTGACTAAAATTGGTTTATACTACTGATGAAAAAAATAAATAAAAATTAAACAGTTTTGCCTGAGTTAATCTATCTTTTACTATAGTAATGTTGAATTAAAATCGACTTTAAAATACTTTTCTCCAAATTTCAACTAAATTAAAGTTTTTGTTACAAAAAGTAATTATATTGATATTTACTATTTAGAATTACAGGAAGTTAAAAGTTTTGTCTGACTGCAGTTATCACTTAACTACTGATTGAAAATAATGTTAATTTAATGTCTGACGAAAATTAATATTTATCACCGATTATTTTCAGAAAGCTTTAGAAAACAGAAGCATTTTGTCTCACTAAAATTCTACAGCTACAGAAAGCTTAAGAAAATAGAAGCATTTTGTCTGACTAAAATTTATTATTACTACTGATATTAATCAGAAGCAAAATTAAAAGCAGAAAAGTATTATTTAACTAAAAAAAAACTTTCGAATTCTGTAAATTCTAATCAAACGATGAAACAAAAAAAAACAAAAAAACAAAAAAAGGACAAAAAAAGGCCAAAAAGGACAAAAAAGACAAAAAGAACAAAAAAAACAGACAAAACTACAAAAAAGAGAAAAAAAGACAAAAAACAGACAAAAAAAGAGACAAAAAAGCAAATAAAAAAATCGCTGCCAAGTTATAAATTTTTGTTATAATTTTGGTGCTCATTTCATTCGTTTTCGTAAATCTTGTTGTGTTTATTTAATGAACACTCTGCTTCCTCATAGAGATGTTAATAACAATAAAATATAAATTTAGAACAATTATTCTTTAGTGCTGTAATATTTTTTTCTCTTTATTTAATACTCTCACATGAAAATTTTTTTTTCACAATTTCTGTTTTTGAAAATATCAATAACTTCGTTATTTCTAATCGAAATAGCTTCAAAAATAGGTCAATCGAAGGGTTTTTTAATGCTCTAGAAGTTGGTAACTATGGTTTTAATGTTATTTCTACATTTTTCAACAAAATTCTCAAAAAAGTCTTATTTTCCAAAATTTTTTATTTTTAAAAGTTTAATATCTCCGGTGAATATGAACGAAAAATGTTCATTCTGG
Organism: Leptopilina myrica (nomen nudum); assembly: GCA_032872475.1. Taxonomy (NCBI): domain Eukaryota; kingdom Metazoa; phylum Arthropoda; class Insecta; order Hymenoptera; family Figitidae; genus Leptopilina; species Leptopilina myrica (nomen nudum). The sequence goes on from CM065461.1 coordinate 37,060,112, forward strand.
GCTTAAAAGATGCATCTAAAAGAACTCTAAAATAAATTAGAGAAAAACATTTATAGGTGTCCTAACATTTTTTTAAAGTTATGGGCAAAAAACGTTTTTTTGAAAAATTAAAAATCAAAAAAATAAATAGTTAAACTTTATTAATCTATCTCAATGATTATGTCCTCAGTATGTCCTCAGTATGAGGAAGCAAAAAGATTAAAATAATTAATTTTAGTATTATTTTTTACAATGAATGAAATTTTAGTTTATTAAAATTTTTTATAACTATAAAACAGGAAGATATCGATAACTCTGAGTTTTCGACTCAAAGTGATCGATTTCTGCATATTTTATAATAATTAAAAATGATCAAGTAATAAAATCATTATTTTATATTATAAGAATATTATTCTTCTTCAAAATTATTTTCATTATTTCAATTCAATTATTATTTTCAAAAATTTTTAATTACACTTTTACTTTAAACTTACTATTTTCAATAATAATTAATTAATCAATTTCACGAAATTTCAATTATTCCTAAATTCTTTAATTAAAAAAATAGTATAAAATAATAGAAAATAAAAACTTCAAATAATATTAAAAAAAATTTTTTAATTTTGAAAAATATTTTTGAAAAATATTAATTTTTTAAAATTCAACAAATTTCCAAAAAAGTTCACTCTATATTTCTTCTAATATTCAATTAAACTCTAAAATTTTAACTGAAATTCATTTTTATGAAATAAAAATCAATTTTAATTTGAAAATTCTACAAGAATTTAATTATTTAAATGCAAAAGTAAATAATTTGATGAATAATTGAATGTTTCTGAAAATTCAATTCTTATAAAGAATTTTAGTAACAAATTTTTTTAATAATTCCATTCTTTCGTCGAATTTTATTAAAACTTACATGAACATAATTACTTTTTTCAATGAATTCAATTATAATTGTCTGGAAAATAATTGAAACGCAGCGATGAGTTTTATAATTTTCAAATTTATTCGCTTACAATTCAATTTTACAAAATTTCAATTATTCGGAAATTCTGCAATTAAATAAATTTGGAAAAATAAAAACTTGATATAATTTTAATAAAAATCCTATTAAACTTTTAAAAACGTTTTTTTGAAAAATTAAAAATCAAAAAAATAAATAGTTAAACTTTATTAATCTATCTCAAAGTACTCTCATTTTATGTCCGCAGATGAGACCTACAATTTAAAAAAAATTCAGAACAAAAGCTCTTTATAATTTGGACATATTTATGAAAATGTGATGTTTACGCACATACGGAATGACATTTTGTAAAAATGTCATTTTTGAACTCCTGAGGTCAAATAATATAAAGATATATGTTAAAAAATCGAACCTGAAAAATTTTGGTATTACAATACTTTCTCAGTATGAGGAAGCAAAAAAAGAAATGAATTTAAAAGAAAATAGAAAAAAAAAATGTCGAGAAAAAACTGAATCATAAAAGGGAGTATACCGTGAAGAAAGAAATTGTGAAAAAATCTAAAAGTCACTAGAGAAAGACGTGACATAAAAAAGTTGAGGTAGTTGAGAAATAGTTGCGTGATAGGCATGTTGGTTGACATCGGAGGTAAAGCATACGTGTGGCCTTTGCCCCCATGTTCATATGCACGCAAGCGGGTGCAAGGGAGAGAAAGGAGACGAAAAATAAGAAAAGGGGAATGGATAGTCAGAGTCTTGAGAAGCGACAACACTCGGCAAGGTACCGAGACTAAGCGAAGAGCAGAAGAGCAAAGCGAAGTGAAGAGAGAGAGAGAGAGAGAGAGAGAGAGAGCACACCGGCTTGGGTGTGCTCTGTGGCCCGGTCGATTCAGCCCCGGGCACTCGACTCCAAGCCACCTATATCTGCAGTATTTCCCTCTCTTACCCCCCTTTTCTCGCCCTCCCCCTCCACCCTTTCAGTCGCTACCGCTTTCACTCGCTTGCACTGACGCCGCGCGACGCGACGCTGCACCCGTTACTACCGTCTCTACATTGTACCCACCGGTCAACTATTCCCTACTATATGTGAATTTATTATATCATAGCATATCGATATATACCACTTTTCCAGCTTGACCTACCTCATCTCTCTCTCACTCTCTCTCTCTTTGCATCAAAACACTAATCAAGAGAAATTTTACTACACGTATTCTCCCCAAAAACCCGATACAGAATTGCATTTACTTAACCGCTAACTCCCAAACAGAATTTCCATACCAACAGTTCTCAAATATTAATTATTATTTAGTGAAAAGTTACGCTACTAATTAAACTTATTAACGAAATTTTCACTAGTAATGTTAAACATTAGGGGGAAAAAATTTAATTTCGCCAAACAGTAATGTTTAGTGATAAAGTTAGCGAATATTATTCGACAAGTAAGTTTTGATAAAAATTATAGTTTAAAATGTCGGACTAAAAACTGTTTTTACTACTGAAAATTAATCACAGTTTTTGATAAAAATTATATTGTAAATGTCGGACTAAAAATAGTTTTTACTACTGAAAATTAATCACAGTTTTTGATAAAAATTATATTGAAAATGTCGGACTAATAATAGTTTTTACTACTGAAAATTAATCACAGTTTTGATAAAAATTATATTGTAAATGTCGGACTAAAAATAGTTTTTACTACTGAAAATTAATCACAGTTTTGATAAAAATTATAGTTTAAAATGTCGGACTAATAATAGTTTTTACTACTGAAAATTAATCACAGTTTTTGATAAAAATTATATTGAAAATGTCGGACTAGAAATAGTTTTTACTACTGAAAATTAATAAAATTTCGCTAAATCAGATTTAGAAAGTAAAAAATTGATTGAATGAACATTTTATTCGAAATGTCTGACTATAATTAGTTTTTACTACTGATTTTCATTATTAGAAGGAATAAAACGTGTCAGACTGTAATCAAACTTTACTACAGATGGTTAAATTATAATTTAGAATTTTCTGACTAAAATTAGTTTTTGCTACTGATTTTAAAGATATTATTAAAAAATTTCGACTAAAACTATTTTTACCACTAATTTTTGAAATTAAATAAAGTGAAACATATTGTTTGACTAAAATTAGTTTCAACCACTTATTTTTATAGCTTTTGAATGAAATTCAACATTTTTCTCTGACAAAAATTGTCCATTACCACTAATATTGAAACTGATGTATTAACAATTTTGTTACAAATGTTTTACACAATTAAATCTTACTACTGATTTTTAAAATGAGACGAAGTCAAACGATTTGCATAATAAGAACGATGACCAAGAAGTAAAAAAAAATGTTGTCTCGCTACAATCGTCATTCACTATACTAATTTTGAAAATATCATTAAAACTGTCTGACTAAAATTAGTTCTACTACTGATTTTTTTAATTCAAAAAAATTCAGCATTTTTGGCTGACTGCAATTGTCATTTACTACTAAGTTAAAAAATAATATTAAAAAATATCTGACGATTATTAATTTTTATCTTGTCTACGAACGTCATTTAGTTTTGATATTAAAAATGATTGAATAAGAGTTAAATTAAAAATGTCTAACTAAAATTAGCTCTTACTACTGATTTTAACATTTACAAAAATTTTATTTAAAATACGTAACTGAAATTACTTTTTAATTTTAATTTAAAAAATATTTCCTTGTCTGAAGACAATCTAAGTTTGCAACTAATATTAAAAAAGTAACTAAATAATGTGTTATGTGATCAAAATTCGTTATTACAACTATTTTGAAAAATTATTTAATTTCTACTAGAAATTAGTAGAAAAACTACTAAAAATTAGTAAAAAATGTTACTATAATTAAAATTGGTAAATGAATCGGCACTAATTCAGATTTAGTAGAAAAATAGAATGATTGGCTTATACAATTGCTAATGAGACTGATTAATTAAAAATTATATTTAAAATGTCTGACTATAATTAGCTTATACTACTGAGTTTAACAGTTTAAAGAAATCAAAAGTTTTGTCGGAGAATATACGTCTGACTAAAAATAGTTTTTACTACTGATTTTTCCAAACAGAATGTTACTTCTGATTACAATAGGAATTTACTGTTAATATAAAAAATGATTGAATATAAATTATATTAAAAATGTCTGACTATAATATGTTCTTACTACTGATTTTAACATTTACAAGAAATCAAATGTTTTGTCTCACCTTGTTTTTTATTTACCACCAGATATTAGAAATGATTTATTTAAAATTACATAGTAGAAATGTCTGACTATATTTAACTCTTACTACTGGTTAAAAAAAATGAAAAACATTTTTCTAATAAAAATTATTAAACTAAGTAGTAATATTAATATATAGATTATAAATATATTAATATCGCTCGAAAATTGATAAAATTTCGCTAAATCGGATTTAGAGAGTGAGAAATTTATTGAATTAAAATTATATTCGAAGTGTCTGACTGTAATTAGTTTTCTCTACTGATTTATATTATTAGAAGAAATCAAACGTTTTGTCTAACAACGATCGTCATTTACTACTAATTTTGAAATTACCATTACAAATGTCTGACTAAAATTAGTCCTACTACTGATTTTCTTAATTCAAAGAAAAACAGGGTTTTGTCTGCCTATATTAAATATGTCTGACTATATTTAGTTTCTACTACTGAATATTGGAGTGAAACAAAAGTTAATAGTAAATTTTTAATTTTGATGGTAACTAATTAGTTTTTAATGGTAAATTAAAAAATTAGAAGGTAACAAACACTAGAGAAATTAAAGTTTACTGTTGAAATGAAACTTTTCTTTTTACAACTACAAAAAATAGGAAGTTAATGTAAGATTATTTTTGGATTATAAATAACTTTCTGAAAAGGTAAGCTATCGTCGCTTTGACTACAACTAATATACGTCCTTTTTATCATCTCCTATAGAATTCTGAAACATCTCCTTTAACCATCCTCAATCTAATATTTACAAAAGCCCATAAAACACACTTCAACCAAGTGCCTCAAATACTTCATCAACTAATACTTAGAAAGACAGTATTCTGTTTTCCACTATATAGTAGTCAATTTATCCCATAATCGAAGATAATCTTCTATTTTAAATAAAGGTCAACCTTCTCTACTATACTATTATTTTCTCGTTATAATCCACTGGTTTTCTATTGTCTCCACACCTCGGTTCTAATCTCGTTTTTCTTCTTTCACTGATGTACTAAGTGTTGTCTGATGATAATCGTCATTTTCTACTGAAATTAAGAGGGATTAAAAAAATTTTTATCAAAAATGTCTGACCATATTTCGTTTTCACTACTAATTTTTGGAATTAGAAGAAAACAAATTTTAGTCTGACATGAATTGACCTTTTTTAGAATTTTGAGAATTTTTGAGAATTTTTCTGCTAATTTTAAAAATCAGTAGTTCAAACAAAATTTAGTCAGGCATTTTTAATAGAGTTTTTATTGAACTATTTTAAATACAAGTAGTCAAGGACAATTTTAGGCAGACAAAACGTTTGATTCCTTATAATTTCTAAAATTGAAATTATATTAAAAATTTCCTACTGTAATTAGTTTTTGCTACTTAATTTTAGAATTACAAGAAATCAAAAACGATTTGTCTACCAAAAATAGCCATTTACTATTAATTCAGTTCAGCTCAATTTATTATAGAAAAATCTGACAAACAATTGTATCAAAAGTTAGTCCAAAGTCATAATTTCTTATTTTAAATTAAAAGACAAGGTCATATTAAATTTTAAATTTTTTTCGGTAGAAGAGGAAGGGAATTTAATTTTTTACATTTTGAACAATTTAAACATAAAATTATATTTAAATACAAATTATACTTTTTTGTCAATAATAAATAATTTCATGTAACATAACCTAAAATTTAATTAATAGGTAAATTTAATTTAATTTAATTTAAATTTAAATTTAACAAATGTTTCTTGTTGACAGAAAATTGTAATTTTCATGCAAGTGCAACTCTCAATCGTTGTAAATGTTCAAAATTAAATTCTTTCCCTTACAACGAAATGAATTTAAAATTTAATTTGTCTTTTACTTTTAAATTACGAAATTACGACATTTGACTATATTTTTTTACTGCACGTCAGATTTTTCCTTAAATATATTTAAACAGATAAAAGTGATCAGAAAAATTTCAATTAGATTTCTTAGATTATTATCAATTAAATATTTTATTGAATCAAATAATATTTATTATTGATAATAGTCAATTTATCGGTTATTTAAATCAATTAAATTTTTTTCAGTGCATTGTAAGGCAATTTTAAATAATTATTTCTCCTATTTATTGAATCTAGACTTTATTTACTATTAGTGTTTAAAAAAAAATTTTTTGACTTTACGATGGTCTGACTAAAATTAGTTCTTACTACTGATTTTTAGAATTAGTAAAACAAAACCGAATGCTTCATCTTACTACAATTATCACTTACTACTGACATTGAAAATAATGAAATAGAAATTATATTAGAAATGTCTGACTAAATGTTGTTCCAACTACTGATTTTTCAAAATTGAAAGCAAAACTTGACGTTTTGGCTAATTCTAATCTTTATGCTACTACTTGATATTCAAAATTACTAAATAAGAATTATATTCTAAGACTGTCTGACTTTAAATAGATTTTTCCACTCATGTCTAAAATACTTATGAAAAATGAAATTCCAATGTCTGATGAAAATTAATAATTCTGACTCAATTTTGTTTCATCCATTGATATTTGAATTTCCAATTATCATTTATCACTACAATATGTGACGCGATCTGAAGAAAGGGGCCTTAGAAGCAAATCACTTTTAGGTTATGTTAGGGTTACTTTTTTCTTGATTGAAAGTCTCTTTCTACTTATTGCAAATTAAACTCAGTATTTATTAAATATTTTAGTTGTAATAAAGACTTAAAAATTAATAATTCACATTGGCAGTTGATCCTTTTCTTGTATCTTCATTTCAAAATTGCAAACATAACCTAAAATTTTTTGCTTCTAAGGTCCCTTCCCTCAGATCGCGTCACATATATTAAAAAATGACTTTGAAAAATAAACAAAGAAATTCTACATTCCAAATATCTGACTAACATTCGTATTTAAATTTTTTGCAATAAAATTAACAGAATTACAAATTAACGTCGATTGCTAGTGCTATAGAAAGCAGGAGAAATATAGAAGTGTATTTAAATTTTACTCAAACTAAAATCGATTCAACAAGATTCGACTTTGATTACACGCATATAGGTATACAAAGATATTGTTTTGAAAATAATCGAAAAAATCATACATCACACGAGAATATAGTGTATGAAAAGAATTTTTGAAAAGAAAAAAAATAAAAAAAAGACATCCCATATAATGTGAGAATTATATAGAGGATCTCATTTCATCCCACAATCCTTGGATTCTCGTCTTACGATCATAGAACGACCATTTCGACACCTCCCTCCCTCTCCCTCTTTCTCTATAACTTGAAGGCACCCTCCCAAAACCACCCATCATACTCCATCCCCATTTAATGTACCATCTTCCAGCCGCCATCTCCAGCAATGCTATATCCATTCTCAACGTCTTCGCTTCGTCGTCGTTAATTCCAAAACTTGCATCTCTCCCACCGTGTGTCCCTCTTTCCATCCCACCATTCTCAATACATACACCGACACACCGACATACAAACTTTCCCTCCCCCATTTTGATGTCGACTTCCGGATATTCCAGTGGCGGAAATGTATATACAGAGAGAGAGAGCGAGAGAGACCCAAGGCAAAACCGGGTTGGACTCTCCTCAACACACAACACGGGGTAGAAACAGGGCGTTTCTCCATTGCGGGGAGGAATAGGTAAAGCGAGAGCTATTCGTACGCAGCTGTGTTTCCACGGGAGGGGGTGAAGGGGGTGTTTTTGGCCCCACCTGGCTCGCGCATTGGTTTCTACGTTTGTACGTTTGTCTGTACGTTTGATGACGTAAGCAACGAGGCTCCACCCAAGGTTTCGTGGCAATGGTCGTTTTTCCTATACATATATAGTTGTTTCAATTGAGTGGTACCGGGAAATGGGAGTGGGAGGAGGGGAGGAAACCGGAAAGGGTGTAAAAAAAGGGGGAAGTTTGTCGTCGTCGTCGTCGTCGTCGTCGTCAGAGAGTTAGCTCAAGGTATAGAGAGAGAGAGAAAGAGAGTGAGAGAGGGAGAGAGAAAGAGAGTGAGTAAGAGCGAGGGAAGAGGAAAGAGGGAGGAAAAGAAGGCGCTTGCGCGGAACTCGCGGATCGTTTATTTGTATCTGTCATTGCCGGCTAAGAGAAGAGGGAGGCGTGCCGAGAGAGAGGTGCATTACCCTCTTTCCCACTCTCTCTCTCTCTCTCTCGACCCCCCCCCGTCCCCCTCCCCAACAACCACCCACCAAAGCACCGTTCTTACTCGTTTTTCTCTTTTCCTTTCTTCTTTTCTCATTTTTTTTTCTTTCTCTCTCTCTTTCTCTTCTTTCTTTCTTTTTTTTTACTACCTTTTTTCCCTCTGTTATTTTCTGTCTTAGCGCCCCGCAACCTCTACCGAGCGAAAGGCCACCAGGAAAATTTATTCTCTCGTTAAAGTGCCTGCGAGACAGAAAACTCGGGTCCACGAAAGCTTCACCTACCTACCAACCAACCAACCCTGGGTCCTGCGGTCTAGACTAAAGGGTTTTCTCTATACTCTCACAATCACGCTCATATAGGGAATACGATCGAAAAATGGAAATACTGGTAGGAAAAGAATATGGTGGAAAAATGAAATTAAGACGAGGCTGCTGAAAAAAGGGAGAGAAACAAAGAGCGAGAGAAAGAGAGAGAGAGAGACAGAAATAAAGGAAGAGAAGAGAGATAGAAAGAAAAAGAGAAAGAGGGAAAAAAAGAAAAAGAGAGAGAGGGGGTAAAGAGAAAGAGAAAAAAATAGAAAAGGATAGAGAGAAAGATGAAAAAGAGAGAGGGAAAGAAAGAAAAAGAGAGAGAGAGAGAGAGAGAGAAAGAGGAAAAAAGAGAGAGGGAAAGAGACAAAAGAGAGAAGGATAGAGAGAAAAAGAGAGAGGGTAAGAGAAAAAGAGAATAATTTAAAAGGAGGAAATATTTATAAACGTCAATTATCACATCCAGAGAAAAAAATATTTTAAATCCAAATATATTTTATTTGACTTAAATGAACGTATTTTTGTCATAGAACTAACTAGACATTTTAGTTGGTTGAAAATAAAATTTTTATTCCACTTAATATAAAACGTATTTGAGTCAAATAAAAGTTTATCTAAACCAAATAAAATTTTCATTCGACATAATGAAAACGTATATTTGAGTCAAATAAAATTTTATATAAACCAAATAAAATTTGCGGCAAATTAAATTTTACTTAAACCAAAATAAATTTTTTTTGAGTCAATCAAAAAATTTTATCTAAATCAAATAGAATTTTTATTTGACATATAATAAAAACATATATTTGAGTTAAGTAAAATTTTATATCAACCAAATGAAATTTATTTGAGTCAAATAAAATGTTATATAAACCAAATAAAATTCGAGTCAAATAAAATTGTATCTAAACCAAATAACATTTATTTGAGTCAGAAAAAATTTTATCTAAACCAAATAAAATTTATTTCAGTCAAATAAAATTTATTTCAGTCGAATAAAATTTTATCTAAACTAAATAAAATTTATTTGTGTCAAATAAAATTTTTATTCGCCATAATGAACACACATATTTGAGTCAAATAAAATTTTATATAAACCAAATCAAATTTGAGCCAAATAAAATGGTATCGGAACATATTTAAATTTTATCTGAACCAAATAAAATTTATCTGAACCAAATGAAATTTATTTGAAACAAATAAAAAATCAAGTTGTTTTCTGAGTCAAATATATATATATATATATATATATATATATACAATTTCTCTGGGTGTACTTTTCTCTTAATTGTTGCTATTACTAAAGTTTTGTTTATAACGACGCAATTAGCTTGTTTTTAACGACACATCGTATATAAGTATAGAAGCCTCGAAATCTGGGCTTGCTGCTGCAATGAAACGACAGTCTCGAATCACCTTTAATCCTCTTTCTGGTGTTTAAGTTCTCTACTATAACCCTCACGTATTTGTATATGCAAGTCACCCTACACTAATAAATTGAGAAAATATTTACTTGTGCAGAAATATTTTGTCATCTTCTTATTGAAAACTTATTTTTTTAATACAAGTTTATAAGAAACTCATTTCTCTAGATAAAGGAAGGGTAGTTACACTTATTTTACATTCACGATGGTGTGCTTCAATGTTTACAAAAAAATTTTCTATTGTCTGACAGTACATTGATTTTAACTACTGATATTTAGAATTGATAGAAATTAAAATCGTAAAATAATAATAATAAAAATAATAATAATAGTAATAATAACAATAATAACCATAACAATAATAACAATAATAATAGTAATAATAATAATAATAAAAATAGTAATTATAATAATAATTATGATAATAATAATAATCATCATCATCATGATAATAATAATATCTGATTATTTTTAAGAATAAAAATAAAAACGTTTTGTCTTACTATGAACGTTAGTCACTACTGATTAAAAATGGTATTCACAGTGTCTGACTAGAAATTGTTTTTACCACTGATTTCTGAAAATAGAAGAATTAGAACGTGTCTCGACTGTAAATTAGACTTATTATTTTTTACTTTTGATTTTTCGAATGAAAACAATTTAAATATTTCGTCTGACTTAAAAATTTGCTACTATAATAATTTTTACTACTGATTAATATTAAAATAGTTTCACAAAAGTGATATCAAAAACTGTGGGAATTAATTTCTTATTGAATAAATATATAATACATGCGTCTGACTAAAAATTGTTTTTACGACTTATTTGCAGAATGCGAAGAAATTAAACGATTTATTTGAAAATGTCTGACTGTAAACAGCTTTTACTACTGGTTTCTAGAATTATAAATACTTAATCAATTTATCTAAAAATGTCTGACTACACATAGTTTTTACTACTGATTTTTAGAAGTAGTAAAACAATTAAATGCTGCGTTTATCTACAATTGTCATTTACAACTGATATTAAGAATAGTTAAATAAAAATTCTAATAATAATGTCTGACTATTATTAGTTTATACTACTGATTTTTAGAATTGAATAATTTTAAGCTTTTTTCTGACAGCAATATTGTCATTTATCATTGATATTGAAAATGACCTTGAAAAACATTAAAGGAATGCTGCATTCAAACTGTCTGACTAAAATTCAGTTTTACTACTGATTTTGTCTACTATTTAACTTTTAACGCTGAAATTATACTGATAAGTAATTATAAATAAAATCTTTTTTCGATTTTATATATATTATAGGTACTACTGACTTTTAATAAAAAAAATTCATAATCCTTTATACTCTATTTGAATTTAAAAATCGATTTCCACGATACAAAAATACTTAATCGTAAAATACTATTTTTTTAGGCAGTAATACTTTGTGTGACTAAAATTCGTATTGACTACTGTTTTCATACTTGATCCGACATTTAATAATTTTGTCTGACTAAAACTTGTCTCTACTACTACTAAACACTTTTATTTCTATACATTTTGATTATTTAGTACTTTATTTTTTTGTATTTTGTATTTTCTATTTTAAATTAAATATTTATATACGAAATTTATATACTTATATATGAAATATTTCAAATGAAACTTTTTAAATGTAATTTTTTATAAACGAAATATAAAATTAGAAATTTTGAAAATGTGGAAAATCAGTTTCTCTCTCAATATGCGAATATTATTTTCAATAAGAAGAAAAAAGTCTCTTTTTTTCTTTTTTTTTGCTTAGAAGAAAAAAAAAGTTGCAAAAGAAAATTTTAAAATAGAGAATATTGTAAGAAAATACGAGTTGAAAACTTGAAACTGCATAGAGTGTGCTTCTAGCTTCTTGTGGGATCGAACAGTGCAAAACTCTCTAGCTCTCCTGTCTGGCGTCTCTTTCTCGGATCGAAGCGAGGCAGCTCTCATCCTCCTTTACCCTCTCGAGCACTCTCCACGTCCTCCCCCTTCTTTCTCCTTCTGCTGTGCCCTCTCTAACGGCTATCACTCCCTCTTTCTACCTCTCTCTGAGAATCTCTCTCTCACTCTCTTTCCTCCTCTTGCAATCCCTCTCTCTCTCTCTCTCTCTCTTTATCTATCACTGTCTCTTTCTTCCTCTCTCTCTTTCACAATTTCTTACTCTCTCTCAGTCTCTGCATTTCTCTCTCTTTCTCTGTCTCTTTTCTTTCTCTCTCTGTCACATTCTCTCTCTTTCTCTTCTTTATCCAACTTTCTCTCTCTCTCTTTCTCTCTCTCTTTCATCCTCTCGCATACACACGTAGAAATCGGGGCGTAGCCACCCCCCTCTTGCCTCCCCCCACATGCACCCCCGCCCCGACAGTCGGCATCGCGATGCCATTGGCCCCAGAGACATTCAGAGACCAATGGAAAGCGCAAATACTGGAAACTTCTCATTGAGGAAACGAATTCGGGAAACTCGAGTCACGCGCAGGACGATTGATTCTCGGAATGTTACTGGCCCTAAAAGCGCCACCCCCTCTTACAATCGTCTCATCCGCTAGACACTTCACAATTCGTGAAATTTCCCCATTGGTCACGGAGAATTCGCGTCGTCTTCTTTCCATTGGTTCCTTCCCTTCTAGAAATTACTAGTTTCTTCCTTTCTCTATTTTGCGACATCTCGCTCTCCCTCCCTCTCTCTTTCGCTTTTGCTTTTCTCCTTGTCTCTCTTCTTAACCTTCTCTCTTTTTCTCTCTCTTTTACTCTCTTTTTTAGCATCTCTCTTTTTCTCTCTTTGTTACCTTCTTCATTTTTCTCTCTTTTTTACCTTCTCTTATTTATCTTCCACATTTTTTTACTTTTCTCTTCTTATTCTTCTATCCTTTCTAGATACAATGAAAAAAAAGTAGTATTGTTTCAAAACGTAATTTTGACAAAAGAAACTTAAATTATGAAACAGGTTGAAAAATCAGAAGTAAGAAGTAAATTTAGTCAGACAATTTCAATATTTTTTGTTTCAATTATTTTGTTTGTACCCTTTTTATATTTTATTTGTACTCCGTTTTATATTTTAATTGTACTTCGTTTGTATCCTTTTTATATTTTTTGTACCTAATTTTGACAAAAAGAAACTTAAATTACGAAAAAGTTTGAAAAATCAGTAGTAAGAAGTAAATTTAGTCAGACAATTTAAATATTCTTTTTATAATCAGGGAAAAAAATAATTATTTTCAAACACAGTCGTTTTTTATTATATTTCTAGAAATCAGTGGTAAAAACTATTGATAGTCAGACAGTTGGAGTTAATTAGATTAACAGCTTAAAATTCTAGAAATAAGTGATAAAAACTAATTTTAATCAAACATGCTCACTTTTTCTAATCAGTAATAAAAAAATTGTTTTTTCCGTACCCTTCTTATATTTTGTTTGTACCTTTTTTATATTTTTTTGCACCCTTTTTTGGATCAAAATTAAAAATTAACTTTTAGAAATAAGTGGTAAAAACTATTTGTAGTCAGACATTTTCACATATATCGTTTGCCATCTTAAAACTCTAGAAACCAGTAGTAAAATAACTGCTCATAGTCAGACAGATTTAAACTGAAATTCAGAATTTTTTAAAAGATAATTTGAATTTGAATTCTTGTCTTTCAAAATTAGTGATAAAAAATATTTTTAGTCATACATTTTAAATACCTTATATATAATCCGTAGTTAATTATAACTGTACCCAGAGAGGTTTTATTTATAATTCTAAAAATAAGTAGTAAATACTAATTTTAGTCAGACATTGTCACATATATTGTTTAACTTCTTCTAATTCTTGAAATCAGTAGTAAAAACTATCTGTAAGCCAACATTTTCGAATTAATCTTTAAATTTCTTCTAATTCTTGAAATCAGTAGTAAAAACTATATGTAAACCGACATTTTCAAATAAATCTTTAAATTTCTTCTAATTCTAGAAATCAGTAGTAAAAACTATTTCCATTCAGTTTTAATACAAATAAATATCATACTTTTTAGTAAACGGTTTGAATTTGAATTTTCAATTTCAAAAAGAATGCTAATTTCTAGATAATTTTTATAATCAGTAGTGAATGACAATTGTTAACCTGCAAAACATTTGATTTCTTCTACTTTTAAAAAATCAGTAGAAAAAAATAATTTCAGTCAGACGTGTTTAGACAATAGGTCCTATAATTCACAATAATATTATGTATGCATGAGTGAACTTATTTTTTTAAACCAAAAACAGTCTAAAATCATTTCTTTCTCACTATTAACTCAAAAGTATCAAATTACAACGAATTAATACCAAAAAAGTGGATCAAATAAAAATTGATCCAAATTTTTGGCATCAATTTAATTCACATTAGTGTCAATTTGATACTTTGAAGAAAACTATGTTTCTATCAAAATTAAAAGAAAATTACGAATTTCAAATTAAAAATTAAAAATAGGTTTTTGGCTCTATAGCAATATGAAAAAGTAAAAAAGAAAAATATTTTTGATTGTTTTTCTATAAAGAAAAAGCTAAAGTAGTAAACGCTTTACCATCTTCTAGTGTAGAAGAAAAAGAAACATTTCCTCTCCATTCGGATTCAAAAAAAAAATCTAAAACAAATTAAACCCATCACTAACCACATAAAAAAGTAAATAACTAAACAATAATAACTAAGTATTTCGCATTCCATTCACTTTTTTTGCTCTTCTTCCTTTTTTTTCAATTCCAATACCGCGGCATTAGCGTTGGGTCATGATCCTCGGAAGACCGTGAAAAACGATATCCGTTAATCCTGGGTTATATCGGGAATAAAGCTCGAGTTACGAGCGTCTTCAACATTCCCGCGGAATCGACCCTTTTTCGAACAACTATACCACTGGAGTTGAGTCGACATTGGCAAACGTGCACGAAAAGAGAATTTTCCAATTTCCTCGCATATCAAAACGTCTCCTGGTCTCATCCTCGATACGGTAAAAAGAATAAGAAAAAGACGAAAAAGAAGAACATGAAGAAAGAAGTAAAAAAAAAAAAGGTTCAACTATATACGATACAATCGTGCATCTTATCGATTCTTGAGTCTCCTTTTTTTTAAAGAGATAGAACAGAAGACCTGCTTCTATTTAATACTGCGCATATATGAGAATTTATCAAAGAAATTGGTAGCGAAATTTTCTTACGAAGTTTTATTGGTGAAAGTAAAGAATTTATGTTTCTGTCTGACTGCACTTGGTTTATACTACTGTTCTTGGAAAATGCGATAGAGCAACTGTCTGACTTAAATTAGTCTTTACTACTGATCTTGAAGGGGTGACTGAACAATGTCTGACTTAATTTAATTTTTACTACTGATCTTGAAAAGCAAAGTGAACTATATGTTTGACTAAAATCTGTTTTTACTACTGATCTTGAAAAGGTGACTGAAAATTGTCTGACTAAAATGAATTTTACTACTGATCTTGAAAAGATGACTGAACCATGTCTGACTAAAATTAGTCTTCACTACTGATCTTAAAAAATCAATTGTACACTGTCTGACAGAAATTAGGCTTTACTACTGGTCTTCAAAATGCATCTGGACGATTGTCTGACTATATTTACTCTTTACTACTGATTCTTAGAATTAGAAGTATTTTTGTTTGAGAATTTTGTCATTTCTTCTACCGATATAAAATATTTTAATAAAATGTCTGACTGAAATAAATATTTACCACTGATTCTCAAAAACAAGTATTTAAATTCAAATCGTTTATTAAAAAATGTCAAATAATTTTTTGTTAAATATATCTGACTAAATATTGCTTTAATCACTATTTTTTAAAATTAATAGAAATAAAAACTTTTGTCCGATTAAAATTGTCTGTTACCACCGATATATTTATAGTAATTAAATAATAATTAGATCTAAAATGTCTGACTAAATTTTGTTTCACCTACTGATTTTTAGAATTAAATGAAATTAAACGTTCTGTCTGACTAAAATCGATTTTACTACTGACATTGAGAAATTATTAAATGAATGTTATATTCAAACAGTATGACCAAAAATAGTTTATACTACTGATTTATCTCGAAAATATCAGACGTTTTTAAAGCGAAAATTTAAATTAAAATCGTCTAGTAAAAAGCAGGAAATATATTCGTATTAAAACTGTTTGACTTGTAAATTGTTTTTACTACTGATTTCTAAAATTAGAAGAAATTAAACGATACTCTCTAAATTTGAATAAGCGAAATTTCACTGTTTCACAGCGATAAGTATACAACTAATTCCAAAAAGCGTATATACGCTAAGTGAAAATTCACTGATTTTTTAGCGAAATTTCACTAATTCGCAGCGTATATACGCTAATTGGAATCAGTTGTATACTTATCGCTGTTTCAGATTTAGAGAGTATATGTCACAATGACATAATTAGCTTTCATTACTGGTTTTTATAATTAGAAGAAATCAAAGATTTTGTCTGACAAAAATCATTCATTACTACTTATATTGAAACTGATTTATTAAAATTTCTATTAAAGGTGTCTGACTATAATTTGCTATTACTACTGATATTTTAGAATTAAAAGAAATAAACGTTTGTCTGAATACTGTGTGAATTAAATGGACAATTCTTGATATTAAAAATGATTAGACAATAACTATATTAAAAATGTCTGACTATAATTATTTTTTACCACCGATTTTTTGATTTAAAAGAAATGAATCTCGATTTTTCCTTAAATATCTGAGTATAATTACTTTTTTCTACTGATTTTTTAAATGTAGCAGAAATCAAATGTTTTGCAGGTTAACAATTGTCATTTGCTACTGATTATAAGAAAGAATATTTAAAATTTCTGACCAAAATTTGTTTCTATCACTGAGTTCTAGAAACAAAATTTAAAATCTTATCGCCTTTTAAACATGATTAAATTTTATACTAAAACTGTTTGACAAAAATAGTTTTTACTACTAATTTCTAGAATTACAAGAAGAAACAAACAATTTTTTTTGAAATTTTACTACTAATTAGTAGTCTTCACTACTAATTTCTGGAACATGAAGTAATTCTTTTTTGCTACAGATTTCATTTACTACTGATTATAAAAATTATCTAGAAATTATCAGACTAAAAAGTTTGATATATATTTGTATTAAAACTGAATGGAAATAGTTTTTACTACTGATATCTAGGATTAGAAAAAATTTAAAGATTTATTTGAAGATGTCAGTTTACATATAGTTTTTACTACTGATTTCAAGAATTAGAAGAAGTTAAACAATATATGTGACAATGTCTGACTAAAATTAGTATTTACTACTTATTTTTAGAATTATAAAAAAAAACCTCTCTGGGTACAGTTATAATTAACTACGGATTATAAATAAGGTATTTAAAATGTATGACTAAAAATATTTTTTATCACTAATTTTGAAAGACAAGAATTCAAATTCAAATCATCTTTTAAAAAATTCTGAATTTCAGTTTAAATCTGTCTGACTATGAGCAGTTATTACTACTGGTTTCTAGAGTTTTAAGATGGCAAACGATATATGTAAAAATGTCTGACTACAAATAGTTTTTACCACTTATTTTTAAAAGTTATTTTTAAATTTTCAGCTAAAAAGGGTGCAAAAAAATATGAAAAGGGTACAAACAAAATATAAGAAGGGTACGGAAAAAACTATTTTTTTTATTACTGATTAGAAAAAGTGAGCATGTCTGACTAAAATTAGTTTTTATCACTGATTTCTAGAATTTTAAGCTATTAATCTAATTAACTCCAATTGTCTGACTATCGATAGTTTTTACCACTGATTTCTAGCAATATAATAAAAAACGACTGTGTTTGAATATAATTATTTTGTTTCCCTGATTATAAAAAGAATATTTAAATTGTCTGACTAAATTTACTTCTTACTACTGATTTTTCAAACTTTTTCGTAATTTAAGTTTCTTTTTGTCAAAATTAGGTACAAAAAATATAAAAAGGAGTACAAACGAAGTACAAATAAAATATAAAAAGGGTACAAATAAAATGTAAAAAGGGTACAAATAAAATATAAAAAGAGTACAAACAAAATATAAAAAAGGTACAAATAAAATATAAAAAGAGTACAAACAAAATATAAAAAGGGTACAAATAAAATATAAAAAGGATACAAATACAATATAAAAAGAGAACGAAAAGATTATAAAACATACAAAATGTGGTAATAAAAGTTAAAAAAAATCTTCGCATATATACAAATATGGAAAATATTTTTGAAAAAAAAACTAAAGGTGTATCCAAGAAAGTATTTTTATTAAAGAAATAAGAAACATATATCCATTTAAAGTGTCTTCCCTAAATCTTAAACACGATGAAGGCAAATATATACACACAGGATAAAACCACTACCACAACGTTGTACAATTCCTCTACTTTTGAGGGAAAAACCTCTCCGGGAACTCCTGTTCACCACTACCATCTCGCCAGCGCCAATATTTTCCACCACCACCACCACTACCACCAGCAACAGCATCGCCACCCATTCGACTTTCAGTAGTAGCTTCGTCTCTGAAACCTCTCCCACCCACACACACCTTGGGTCGCCACGCTTTCAAGCCGTCGGTTTCTTCCACCCCTCACTTTTATATCCACCTAAATCCATCCATTTTAAATGACGGATATTTTCTTCGACCGTATGGATTTTATATTTTCCTCGGTCAAAGAACCCAGAAAGATTCGATATGAAGTAATATAACTTCTAAAGGTTATTGCAGACATTCATAAAATATAAGTCTTTAGTAATCTATCTTCTCTCTCTCTCTCTCTCTTTCTATCTATCTCTCTTCCTTTGTCCAGCAAAAATAATCATTAAAATTAAATCCTACACGAAAAAATAATCTTCATCTGGCACAGCAACAAAATTCACTATATTAGCGAAATTGTTAGTTATTGCAACAAATACTTTCGCTATTTCAGCAAAAGTAATCGCTGTTTCAGTTAAAGGTTGTTTTCTGTGTTTGGTTAACCTTGGACCCAATATTGAGGTTATTTTTTGGCCTTTATAAGGTCCTTCGTTTAGTCAAAATTTACCTAAAAACTAATTTTTGATCAGAAGGTAAAAAATAAGTTCAATTGGATACAAATTTTGTTGTAATGCAAGAATTCTACTTGTAGTTACAAAAAAATAAAAATTATATCAATTGAAACTAAGATTTGACGTAACGTCAAGTTCTTTGATACTAAGTCGAGCATTAACTTAAAAAATATTTCAAATTTGACCTAAATTTTGACAAAACATGAAGACAACTATAGCAATACATCATGCAATTTAAAAAATAAAATTATGTTTTAAAAAACAAAATTTAAAAATATTAATTAAAATTTTCTTTTTATAAAAATAAAATATGAATTGAAATATTCTTTTAATACTATTGTATCTCTAATAATAAAATGTTCAGACACTGACGATTCAGAAAAAACTAAAAAAGTCAGGGATTTTTATTAAAAGTACGGGAAAAAAATAAATTTTTAGAAATCAAAAGAAAATTGTCAATTTTAATGTCGCAAAAATTCAATTGTGTTCACAAATTTTTTTTAATTTTAGTCAAATATTTAAATTTTTATAAGTAATCAAATTTTTCCCTGAAAATTCAATAAATTTTTACCTATTTACCTATTTTAACCTCCCAACAAGAAAACAATTAGGCAAAATTTTTTTAATTCTACACAAACGTCTAATTGTTTTTATAAATAATAATAATAATAATTTTACAGGAATTCAGTTTTAAAAAAAAAATTTATACAACTTTCATCCCACGATTCAATAATTTTCATACAAATAATACAAAATTTTTTTAAAGGCATTTAAATATTTTTTAAATAAATCCCTTTTTTTAGAAATTTATAATTAGTTTCATAAATAATAAAACTCGTGGCAATGTTTAAATTATTTTTAATACAATTATAATCGAATCTCTCGAAAAATATAAATATTGAAAATTTTATTAAAATTAATCAAAATAATTCAATTTGAAATTTGAAATTCAAAAAGTTGTTAATAAAATTGTTTATAAGAATTCAATTTCAAAAAACATTAAATAGAAATTAATAAATTTTTTTAAATTAAACTAATTAAATACTCGTCGAATTTTCTAATATAAAATCATTAAAAAATTAATTTTAGTTCAAATTTTTAGATAATAGTTAAATATCAATAACATTATATTGTGGATTTTTAGAAATAATAGAATTTTGAAATTTTAATTAATTTCCAAAGTAATAAATCTTCTCCAAATTTCAATTGTATTAAAAAAAATTTTTTGTTAAAAATTCAAGTATATTTATAGATACGAAAATTCTTCGTCGAAATTCATAAATTTTTTAAAAATTTGTATAAAATTCTTTGTAAAATTTTATTATTTTCAAAAATTTTCTTCAATTTAGTGACTTTCAATATTTAGTATATTTTAATAAAATTCTCAAATTCATTCATTTACCTTCTACAAAATAATGTTGATAAAATTCTCCGCAAATGTTTAAATTATTTTCATAAATAATTAAATGTCCATGGAAATGCAATTATTTACAAATTTTTCATAAGTTTCTTCGCAATAATTCAATTATTTCCAAAAGCAATACAAATTTCTGCAAAAATTTAATATTTTTTTTCTCCAATAGAAAATAATCAGTTTTGTAAACAATTATATTGTTATTGAAACATAAAAATTATGCACAAAATGGATATTTTTCTTATTTTTAAATCATGATTTTTTAACAATCAAACAATTTTCCAATACTTTTTATAATTTAAAAGGAGAAAAATTTGCATAATTAACAAAAGTTGTTACTTATTTATTTAAGATTCTTTGCATAGACTAAGCCCTTAATAGAAAAAAAACGATCATAAAACTAAGTTAATACTGTAAATAAAATAAATTTTATCTGGATAAAAGTATATGATAAACTAAGTAATAATTTTTTTATAAAAAAATATATTTTAATATTTAATTATAATTATATTGTTATAATTTTTACTATCATTATTTTTTAGTTATCAGATTTATTATAGTTAATTGTTAATTCATCTAAAGACTCAAAAATAATCAAAATTTGATCTAAATTTAGAAGTAGCGTAACGTCTTCTTTGAGGAAACGTAATCTATCGCCCCCCTAATGGGGCCTTTTTTTACCAGCGTCTTCCAATCTGGGTCAAATTTGACCGAAATTTTAACGTAACGTATCAACCTTCATGGTGAACCGAACCAGGAGACAAAATCCTTTTCTAGGAAGATTAATATATTTTTTTTGTTTATTTATTTATTCATTTTCAAAATAAGTACAAAGTACGATTATTATAATTTTTAATTTAAACACTAAAAAATAAAAATAAAGAAATAATTTACCGTTTTGTTAAGTCTGACGATAAATATTTGCGAAACAAATGACACTGCACTATTTGCACTTTATCGATTTTGATTCGACAAAGAGGTGGAAGATCTCGACAGAAATGAGAAATGATAGTTGGTGGCGCGCGATTGGTAGTTTTCTATATATATATATATATACATTTCGCGAAGGGTTGATGATGAGTGGTAGGACAGCGTAACGGAAAATGGGTATGGGTAAGAGACGCTTTAAATTTTGACAAGAGAGCGGCTGGCTCTTGCCAGTAAAAGTGATGAACGAGCCATCGTTCTCGAAACGAAAGGCGAAGAAATTATAGACGCGAGATTATCGAATTCTGCCCCCAACGATGAATCTCCCATTCTCCTTTAGACAGCTCTGCAAACACCTCATCTTCTATTTCCGTTTTTCATCATCTCCTCCGTCTCTTACGAATAGAACTCGGAAAAAAAAATAAATAAAAGTAAATTAATAAATTATTCAAAATTCGTTACTTTCAACTATCAAGCATCAAATTTTATTCATTGTCATTACGTTCTGCGAACAATTTTATTATTTTTCCCTTTCAATTTTTTTTTTTTTTTTGAACAAGGAAAAGAAAATTAATAAATGTTTCCTTTTTTAGAAAAAAGAAGAATTTTTTTATGAAAGACAGTTTTTATAATTAAATTTACTAAAATCTTTATTGTAATTAGTACTTTGTACAATTGGGCTTAATTTGCTTTCTGTCCGTTTAAATTGAAAAAAAATTAATATTGTAAATAAAAGAGCAATAAATTTTCAAAAAGTTAAGAAACATTTTTTTGAATTAATTATAAATAATTATTTTCAATTAATTGTAAAATAGAAATAATGAATTCTAAAAAAATGATTGTATAATTATGTGAACTACACGTGTAAGCATATAATTAAAAATTGATTTAATATCGAACTTGCTATTTGATAAATTTAATAATAATAATAATAATAATAAAAATAATAATAACAATAATTAAATAATGATAATAACAACAATAATTCATTAATGCTAATAATAATAATAATAAAAATAATAATAACAATAATTAATTAATGACAATAATAATAATAAGAACAATAATTAATTAAGGATAATAATAATAACAACAATAATTAATTAATGATGATAATAATAATAATAATAATTAATATTAATAATTAATTAACAATATTTTCTTGATTTGCCAGTGATTTTGTTTGACGGTATTATAACTTCAAGTTCAAAAAATTTTTTATTGTATTGAAATGTTATTTTTTTTTCCTCCACGCATGATGTTATCGGTGTTTTTGAAAAACTCGTCTTTCGGCTCTTACGTCTTTAAGTCCTTTGTTATTTTTTCTGAAAGACACTTTATGATGTGACAAAAATACTTTACCTTTTAAGATAACCATTTTCATGTTTCGAACAATGCCTTCAATCCATGAATGCAAGAGGTCACAAGCCTACGTCAATAATATAGTTAAAACCAGGAACAAAATATTGAAGGTGGCATAAGTGTCGAGCAGACAACATGTATTATTAATGGGACATTGCATGTATCGCGCGAACGATAAGCGAGGTCTCCAACAATATTTTGGTAGGAGAACAATCATTTTTGTCATGTCCCAACTTTTTTCGGATGAAATAAAAAACAAATTCGACTTAATTTTTCTTTTCTTTATAAATTTTTTTAATAAATAAAGTACTTTTTTTTATTGTAAATCATTATTCATGAAAAATAATTAAATTCTTATGAAGATTTTTACAAAAACATTTTAAAATACCAGAATTCAGTTTGGCAATTTTATAAAAAATATAGTGCATATTAAAAATCAATTAAATTGCGAAAAAGTATTTAAAAATAAATAAATTTTACAAGGAGTAGAATAAAAAATGTTGACAACAATTGAATTTTCGCAAGCGATTCTATTAGATTTTTTAAAAATGATTGCATTTGCAAGAAGAAATGGGGGGAAAAATTGTTTTCAATTTTAGACGATTCCTCTTCTTTAGTAGTATTTTTTCCTTTTATACGGGGGAAATAAATTTTTTTTTCTAATCAGTAGAAGAGGAAAAAATATTTTTTAATCGAATTAACAATTGTTAATAAAAAAAAAAATTATTTACTTGTCCTAAACTATAGCTAGAGTGATACAAATTAATAACTGGGTCATCAAAATTCATTTCATAAACAATTACTCAAAAGTAACCACAGCCGCTAATCAACAGAAGATGAAAAAATATTTTTTGATCGAACTTTGTCATTTGTTTATTAACAATTGTTATACAAAAAATTATTTCCTAGTTATAAATTATGACTAGAGCGATATCAATTACTATCTTGGTCGTCAAAATTAATTTAATAAACAACTACAGCATTTTTTCAGGGAAAATTTTGTCAAAATTTTTGTAAAATTATTATCTGTTAATAACAAAAATTTTATTTCAATATTAAATATTAAAAAATTTTTTAATTAGCAAAACATTTTGAAAATAATTGAAAAAAATTCAATTCTATTAAAAAATTTTAATAATGCCTTGGAAAAATTTCAATTATTTGCTAAAAATTTCTGCTTATTTCAATGATTGTCAATATTTATTATTTAAATAAAATTTTTTATTTACCTTTAAATTATCTACTTATAAATATATTTAAATAAAATTCTACTGAAATATTTAAATATTTTTATAGATAATAAAATTCTAATCTTTCTATGTATTCTAATAATAATTATTAGAATTTTATTAAAAAGTGTAAAAAGTATTCAATTATTTAAAAATTTTACTGAATTGCACAGTTAAAAATCGTAGAAATTAATCTTCTAATTAAAATGATGAAAATAATTTTGAATAAGTAAGAATACTTTTTATAATAGATATGTAATAATGGTTTCATCATTCGATCATTATTAATTATTATTATAAAACATGTTTTTATGAAAATTTTCATTTTTGTTTAAGTAAAATTTTTTCTTATTTCACTCGGACTGGTTTTAAATTTTGTCTGTATAATTGGTCCGTAATTTTTAATTTTTTTTTTCGTAAAGTCCGTATTTTTAAATAGTTTCACTGGTTCGAGTATAATAAAATTATAATTAAATAATAATTAAATAATTAAATAATTAAAAAATTAAATTATAAATAAATATAAAAAGTATCACCTGTAAATTAAAGAAATTGAGAGAAACTTATTAAAATTTGACACTTTGTTCTTTAGTTTATTTCAGAAACATATGATTTTTTTCAGAATTTTTTACCACATATTTTTATCTTAAAAATATAAAATAAATTTGATCTGTACACTTTAAATTAACAATATTCCTTATTAATAAGTTAATAATTTTCATGTTTCTTTTGTATCGTAATTATATTTTACATTTTATGATAATTTTCGTGTGGCCAACACTAAAAAATTTGAGGTTAACGTCTGAAAATGTACTAATATACCAGTCGTACCAACCATAAGTCGAGTATGTATTGTCATGATTTTTAACACAATTTCAGAAAATTAATTAAGTGTATTTTTAAATATTTGAGTGTTAAACAAATTTTAGCATTAATTTCCACATCTTTTTCGCATGTTTTTTTTCTTTTAATAAAATAAATACATAGCTTTTTTGATTAAAATTATGAAATTGAAATTTTTTTTTTGAGGTTGCAAACATGCAAGATTGGAGTAATGGGAACAATCCCCTTGCCCCTCATCACTCCATGGACAATCCTTGATCAGGATTCAAAATTTTTTCCTTGATCAGCTATAGCTAATATTATTATTTGATTATTTTTATTATTATTTGGATTAAATTATTTATTTTTTGATTTAAAAAAATTCTTTTCCGAGTGTTATAACTTATTTAAAAAAAAGGATAAAAATGAGATTTTCTATAAAAGAATAAGAGGAGTGTGTATATATATGTGGGGGTTTGGATAATAATCATGGATAGAGTGTATTATACACGGCTGAGCAACCACCAACGAACGTCACGATTCTCGGTTCGATATATCGAGAGCAAAGAGCCTGGAGATGCTGCTGCCGCCTTCCATTAATCTCGCGGCAATCGAAATTAGCATAATTGACGGAACGGAGAATGGCGCGCTGTTCGACTCTGAAACGCCATCTCGCATAATCTCACCATATATCTCACTCAGTGTTTTCCGATAGAACTTACTGCTCGATGCGATGCGTATATATACCTGAGAGAGAGGAAGACCATCAAACCATCCACCCTCAATACACCCACTACCACCCCCCTTTTTTTACTGCTTCACCAAACCTTTCACCCCCCAACCACACTCTCACCAATCCCTTTTTTTTCCATCCTCTCAACAATATCCGGGATTGACGTACGTACTGAGAAATTTTCAATGAAGGACCTTAAAAAAAAAAAAAAAAAAGACGAACGACTACTATTTATAGAATATTGATAATATTTGCGTGTACTAGTTTGCTTTTTTAGATGTAAAATTAAAAAGAAATTATCTACACTGAGAAAAAACAACTATTTGCCCAATAATGACAAAATGCTATAATAAATTCTATTTTTTGAAGCAATAATTTTTGTAATTAAATTAAATAAAAACCGCTGCCAAGTTATAAATTTTTGTTACTCATTTCATTCGTTTTCGTAAATCTTGTTGTGTTTATTTCATAAACACTTTGCTTCCTCATAGAGATGTTAATAACAATAAAGTATAATTTTTAAACAATTATTCTTAAGTGCTGTAATATTTTTTTCCCTTTATTTAATACTTTCCTATGAAATTTTTTTTTCACAATTTCTGTTTTTTAAAATATCAATAGTTTCTTTATTTCTAATCGAAATAGCATCAAAAATAGGTCAATCGAAGGATTTTTTAATGCTCTACAAGTTGGTAACTATGGTTTTAATGTTATTTCTACATTTTTCAACAAAATTCTCAAAAATCTTATTTTCCAAAATTTTTGATTTTTAAAAGTTTAATATCTCTGGTGAATATGGACGAAAAATTTTCTTTAAAGTTATAGGCAAAAAACGTTTTTTTGAAAAATTAAAAATCAAAAAAATAAATAGTTTTTATGTTTATAAAAATACCTTTTTATGTTTGAATTAGTAAAAATGTTTATTAACATTGTTCTAATACTGCCAATGCTGTATTAAATTCAATTTTTTGAAGCAATAACATCTGTAATTAAATTAAATAAAAATTTAATAAAAATTATTTATTATTATTATTATTATTATTGTTGTTATTATTAATTTCCAAATGCGCCCTTTAAGTTTCAATTAGTAAAAATTTTTACCAATTTAAATTAATAACTGACTTTTTGCTTTTGAATTACTAAATTTTACTAATAAATTAGTAGAAATTGCTATTTATTTAGAAAACTTTATTAATTCAAAAGCAAAAACTTAGTCACTAATTCAAATTAGTAAAGATTTTTACTACCTCAGATATAGGGAGTGGAAGGAAAATATATTTTATTCTAGTTAAATATCGCAGATTTTCTAAGAATATAAAATTCAGACAAAGAAAGTGTCAAAAAACGTTGCTTTGCAACTATTTTGATTCTCGGTGAAATTAAAATTATCTTTAATAAAATTCTCCTCTGAAATTCGATTGTTTTCACAAATTTAAAAAAAAATATTGTCAAAATTTCATATATCTTTTAAAAACTTTCCGCCATTCAATGACAAAAATTTAATTATTTTCATAAATAATAAACATTCCACACTAGACTTTAATAATTTAGAAATATTCTATAAATTTCTTTGCAATAATTTAATTATTTTCAAAATAAATAAAATTCTTCGCTGAAATTCAACAGTGTTCAAAAATATTTAGAAAATTCTTGTCAAAATTTTAATTGTTACTTTTATAAATAACAAAATTCTTCTTTATAATTCAATAATTTTCAAAAATTTTAATTAATTTCCTGACAAACTTTGAATTATTTTCAAAAAAATTCCTTTATTCAATGACTTTTAATATCTGCTGTTTCGATGAAATTTTCCAAAAGAATTCAATTATTTCTTACAAAAATATTTAATTTTCATAAATATAATAACATTTTTCACTGGAATTGAAATATTTAAAAAACTTTTATAAATTTTTCAGCAATTATTCAATTATTTTCCTAAAAAATAGCATTTTTTGACAGAGATTAAATTATTTTCATAAATAATAAAAACCTTATTCAGAAATTCAGTTATTTTCTTAAATAGTAAAACTCATCACAGAATTTCAATTACTTTTAGAAAATTTTAATCAAATTCCACGAAAAATGTATTTTTATTGAATTATGCAAAATTATTCCTAAATTTTTTATTAAAATTCATCAAAGACTTCAATTATTTAACATTTTTTTGATAAAATTCTTTATGAAAATTTATATTTAAAAAAATTTCAATCTTTCCTTTAATAATTTCCTTCGTATTTAAATAATTGAATTCTCGTAGAATTTCCCAATAAAAATTGATTAAAAAATAAATTTCAATTAAAATTTTAGATAATAAATAATTATGCATATTAATTAATTTCAATAATTTTATTTTAAATAATAAATATTGAAATGCGTTGAATTGAGGAAAATTTTCAAATCTATCAAATTAGAATTTTGTCCAGTATTTTATTAAAATTTATGAAAATAATTGAATTCCGAAGAAGAATACAATTTTATTATTTATAAAGATAATTGAAATTTTGACAAGAATTGAGAAAAAAAAATGTTTGAACATAATTGAATTTTTGCAAAGTATTTTATTACTTGTGTAAATAATTAAATTTCTCCAAAATTTAATTAAAAAAATTTTTTTTTCTCCAATTTTTGAGAAAATGGTGCTTTAATTTCTTCACCTGAGAACGAAAAGATTATCCCTAGGTGGCGTTGAATATAATTTCATCAACTCAACTGCCATCTAGCGGTGACCTTGGCGTTCGCAGGTGGAGAATATCAACTCCACGTGGATTCTCAAAATTTTCATAACTTTCTAATTTTTTCATTGTCTTCTCTTATTTTTAATTATAAAATTCAATTATTTTCATAAATTCCATTGTCTTCTTCATTCTCAGACGGAAAAAAATTCATAAAATTAAAAATATTTATAATACCATTTATTTATTTAAACTATTTATTTATTATCGCTTTGAATTCATTGGGGAATGAAAGTGGAAAAGAAATTATATTAAAAAGAACAATATCATCGTATATAATCTAAAATTTCACAAATAATGAAAATCCAGAACTCTAGTTCTATATACATCGATATATAATCTCGATTCAACGTTTCGACATTCTTCTTCTTCTTCTTCTCCTTCGTCTTTCTCGTCTCGAGAGCGCATCTCCTTGAACAAGACGTATCGACGCGGGATTTTTTTTCCCCGACAGTCATTTATCAAAGCCCTTATACCCTCCTTTCGTTCCATCTCTCCACTCGATGCAACACGAGGCGAGTATAGTCGAACGTGCTGCTATGTCAAGAGAAAAGAAGTAGAAAATAAAGAAGAATAGAAAGACGATGAAAAGAAGTGAAAGAAGAAAAGGAGAGGGAGAGAGGATAAGAAAAAGAAAAAGTAGGAAGAGGGGGGAAAAAAGTACCAAATATAAAAAAATCCTTCCCTTCTAACTTCATAGTCACAAGAGGTCACAAGGGTGCAAAGCTGACCTGTATCTATATCACCCCCCACCCTTTTTTTATCCACTTTCTATCAACTGAAGATACAACTCAAAAAATGTATATATACATACAATAATAATAAAAGTAAAGAATTCCGATAAAGAAACATTCTTTCTATAAATCTGAAGTATTTTACAGATTTTTTTCCCCTTTCTCGAATTATTATGTAAAATACGAATTATTAAATATATTATTAATTATAATAATTAATTAATAATCGCCCTCGGGACAAAGTGTTTGGAGTCGTCTGCTGGTCACTCTGCATTGCGCGCCATCTGAAAAAAGAAAAACAAAAAACGCGGGAGAATTAAATTTAAATCATAAACCTACAAATTTAGAAAATATCAATTGTTTCAATAAAATCCAAATTGAAAAAAAAAATTTATTTTAAACTCAATTTTTGGCAGAAATTCCTACGAGAATTAAATTATTTAAATATAAAATTAAACTATTTATTCAATAATTAAATGTAAATTAAAATTAAATTCTTATAAAGAATTTTAAAAAATAAATCGTATTAAAAATAATTGAAACTCTATAGTGAGTTTTATTAATTATAAAAATAATTGAATTGTTAAAAAGAATTTTATCAATAAAAAAATAATAATAATAATAATAAGAAATTTATAGATAAAAAGTCTATGTTTTTATTATTTATGAAAATAACGAAATGTTTGCGCAGAATAATATTAAATACTTTTTGGACAAGTGAATTGTTTTAGAAAATTTTATTAAAACAGAAGATTTCGAAATTTATTGAATTCAGGAAAATTTGTTGCATTAATTACAATTTTGGACAAGAATTTTATTAAATTTTTTGAAAATAATTGAATTTCGTATGTGAATTTTATTATTTATCAATTATTTAATTAAAATTACAATTATTAAAAAAAATTAAATCTTGTTGATCAAAAAAAAAAATTAAACGTAATTGAAAATTTGATCAAAACTAAAAAAAAATGTTGAATATAATTGAATATGAAGAAACTTATGAAAAAAATATGCAAATAATTAAATATTCCTGTAAAGTTTTTATTGTTTATGAAAATGTTTAAATGGTTATTATTATTATTTTTAGAGTTTTTAACTAATGTTGTTTCTTTGAAATCAATTTTTTGAGTAATTTTAGAAAAAGTTCTTTGAGAATTTTCAAATTTATTTCTTATAAAGAATTTTATTAACAAAATTTTCATATAATTCTATTCTTTTGGCGAATTTGAATAAAAAATTTTAAATATTAATTAGTGTTCAAGGAATTCGATTAAAATTACTTTTAAAATAATTGAAATTTTCCTATGAGTTATATTATTTCAATTAATTTATTTTCTTCAATTTTTAATTACGTTTTTATAAAACTAATTGAATTTTTTAAAATTTTTATTATTTATGAAAATAATTGAATTACTGCGAAGATATTTATAAAAAACTATGCAAATAATAATTGAATTCCTGTCAAATTTTTATTATTTCTGAAAGTAATGAAACGTTTGCGTATAATGGTATTAAAATGTTTTTTTTAAATAATTGAATTCTATATTTCTATTGAAAAATTTTATTACTTTCTTAAATAATTGAGTTTTTGCAATTATTTGTAATTTCTTTCCAAAATTGAATTTTTTGTATGTACAACAAAACTTTGAATTAAAGGTTTTAAATTATATTATTTTCAATATTGATAATATTATTTATAATAATAAATATAATAATAATAATAATGTTTATAATTGTATTTACAATATAAATTATAGATGAAAAAAAAATTCCAGCAATAATACAACTAAGCATCGCTAAAACAATTTTATTTGCTAATAATATTCAGTAGAAAATAACTGTGTTTTAAAGAAAAAAAATCTACGTCTTATTATAATCAATGGTATTTGTAGGTCAGCTACTTGACACTGAGCATTTACCTTAACAATTTCTTTGGATCTGAGGATTTAATATCTTATACAATACCTTACGACTATAGATTTAAAGTAAAATAAGATAAGCCCCTTATCTTTAATCTGTGTCAATAAAAAAAATACTGATCCAAGGAAAGTATATGTAAATTTTTTTCTTAAATATTATATCATGTTTGTTTATTGTATAACATGTTATATATTCAATTTCCTTCACCTTATAATTTCAAATAATATTCTAAAATAGTTTCCTTCAACAATTTTTTTTTATTTATTATTATTTTTTTTTAACTTTTCAATTTCGAAAAGATTGTAGAATAAAAAAAAATTTATTTATGCAATATTAAATATTTATAATAATAAATAGTATAAACAAATGGTAATAGTTTCCAATAGTAAATATTGGTAAAAATTAATATATAATTGTTTGTTTGTTTTCCTCGTGAAAAAATAACAAGTGAAATAAAGAGGGATAAATATATACAAATATTATGTAAAGTAGAATTAGAATTTTTATTATTCCAATTTTTTTGACGAAAGAAGATGAAATCTGTCATAAAAAATTAGAAAAGTCGTCGACTATAAAGCGAGTTTATTTAGTTAGGAGAGATTGAACCCAACGCAGGTTATCCAGAGTGTGCTGACGCATACGTAAATACACTGAAGTCCAAAAGCAAATACATGTGTCCGAAAGATAAGACCATGGGGTATATGCTGATGAGCTATAGTTAGGGAATCGTACTGAAAAAATTAATATTAAATTACTGATTAATTCATCGAAACCAATAGCTATTAAAACATTCATTTTTTTCTGATAAGAAATAAAATTGTCCCCTTGCACAATATTAATTATTTGCTACTGTAATATTACGTGCTGTATACTCAATAAAAAAATCTGTTTTGTTTAAATAGCACCAATTCTACTGAAAAAATTTTTTTTTAAGCAATAATTTCTGTATTGAATTAAGTAAATATAATAAACATTATTTATTAGTATTATTATTATTATTATTATTATTATTATTAATTTACAAATATGCTCTCTAAGTTTGAATTAGTAAAATTTTTCACCAATTTAAATTAATGACTGACTTTTTGCTTTTGAATTAGCAAATTTTACTAAAAATTAGTAGAAATTACTATTTATTTAGTAAACTCTATTAATTTAAAAGCAAAAAATTAATCACTGATTCAAATTAGTAAAATTTGTACTAACTTAGATATAGAGAGTGCAAGTAAAATATTTTCTTACAGATATTATATTAAAGATTTTCTAAGAATATAAAATTGAGACAAAAAACGTATCAAAAACGTTACTTTGCAACTATTTTGATTCTCGGTGAAATTAAAATTATCTGTATAAATAATCAAATTCTTCTTTCTCAATTTCGATTGTTTTCACATATTTAAATAAAATTATTGGCAAAATTTTATATACTTTTTAAAATTCCCTCCATTCAATGATTTTCAATTTATCTACTATTAAGGTAAAATTTGCCAAACGTATTCAATTATTTAAACCAATTTTTAATAAAATTCGACTAAAATATTTAATTATTTTCATAAATAATAAAAATTCCACACTAGACTTCAATAATTTGGAAATATTTTATAAAATTCTTCGCAAAAATTCAATAATGTTCAAAAACATTTTGAAAATTTTTTGTCAAAATTTTATTTACTATTTTTATAAATAACAAAATTTGTCTTTGTAATTCAATTATTTTCAACAATTTTAATTAAATTCTTGGCAAACTTTCAATTATTTTCAAAAAATTTTCTCAATTCAATGATATTTAATGTCTGATATTTTGATAAAATTTTCCAAAAGAATTCAATTATTTCTTATAAAAATATTAATAAAATTCGACGAAAACATTTCATTATTTTCATAAACAATAAATTTTATTTCAGAAATTGGAATATTTAAAAATCTTTTATAAATTTTTCAGCAATTATTCAAATATTTTCCTAAAGAATAACATTTTTATTACAGAGATTCAACTATTTTCATAAATAATAAAAATCTTTTTTAGAAATTCAATTGTTTTTACTTAAATAATAAAATTCATTACAGAATTTCAATTACTTTTAGAAAATTTTAATCAAATTCCACGAAAAATGTATATTTATTGAATTATGCAAAATTATTCCTAAATTTTGTATTAAAATTCATCAAAGAATTCAATTATTTAAAAACTTTTTTTGTAAATTTTTTTTGAAAATATATATTTAAAAGATTTTCAATTTTTCCCTTAATAATTTACTTTTGTATCTAAGTAATTGGATTCTTGTAGAATTTTTCAATAAAAATTTATTTAAAAATGAATTTCGGTTCAAATTTTAGATAGTAATTGAATTTAAAAAGCATTAATGCGTGAATTGTTAAGAATAATTGAATTTTGCAAAAAGTTTCAAATTTTTATTTTTCATACTTTTAAATAACAATTTTTTGTAGAATTAATTTTTTTTTTTTTGATAAAAGTTAATTGAAACTTCCAAAAATTGAATCGTAAACAACTAGATTTAAAAATTTTCAAAGAACTTTTTCTAAAATTACTAAAAAAAAAAATTTTTTGAGAAAAAAGAAAGAAAGAAAAATTGAAAGAAAAATTTTAGTTTAAAACTTTTTAAAAAATAATAATTGATTTGAAATTGAATGTAATTGAATAGTCATTAAATCAATTCGATCAGAAAATATGTTGACCTTTTCTAAATATTTGTTTTTCATCAAAATTGGTAGATTTTTAAATCCGTGAATATTTTTATAGGAAATATCTTTTTAAATTCACAAAAAAATTTCAAAATAAAAAATTGATTTTTACAAAACTTTTGCACCTTTTCACAAAAAAATTGTTTTCAAACTGAAAATGCTAAAAAATACAAGTAACTATTATTTAATTTTTTTGTATTTAAATCCACTTGTTTATTTTTCCAACTAATTTAAAATCATAATTTTAAAAAAATAAAAAAATATAAAAAAATTATAATTAAACATTATAACTTGAAATTAGTGCGAGGAATAAAGAAATGAATTTTCATATAAAAAAATTGAATAATAATGTTTTTCAGCATTTGTCAAAATCAAAGTTTTTTTTGGCAAAAAACTGTTTCCAAAAATTGTAAAAATAAATTTTTTCACTTGACAATTTTTTTCTGGCGTCAAAAACATTTTTTTTAATTGTGCATATAATTTCAAAATTTATTTAATTTTTTATTTATTTATTTTTTATTTATTTATTTTATTTTATTTTTAATTTATTTATTTAATTTTAAATAAATAAAAAATTTAATTTTAACTCTCTAAATCTGAATCAGTAAAAATGTTTACTAATTCGAATAAGTGACTGACTTTTTGCTTTTGAAATAGTAAGCTTCACTAATAAATGGTAATTTTTACTAATTTAATAGTGAAATTTACGAATTCAAAAGCAAAAAGTCAGTCACTAATTCCAATTACTAAACATTTTTACTAATTCAAATTTAGAGAGTAAATTAAATAAATAAATTAAAAATTTAATTTTAAATTCTAATTAGTAAACTGTTTTAGTTTAGATCAATAAAGTAAACAATAAATTTTTGTTATTATTGACTGCAGAATATTTGTAATGTACCGTGTTATATATACTCTTATTGTAAAATAGTAATTTAAATATTGATGTAAACTTAAAATTATACTAAGGAAAGTTATTTAAAAATTTATTTTCCTTTTCCTTTTGTTTTTTTTTCTGAAAAGTTAATCAAGTTTTCTATTTACGAGTGAAAACTTGTGTTATAATTTTACAAGTTAACACATATTCTCCATCTGCCTACGGGTTTTAATGCTTGCATTTTAGACTATTTTATGAAGGACATAGGTGTGTAGCGGAAATGATGACAGTGGAGGGAGAGAGAGCGAAGTGCTCTAATTATTAATCAAACACATTGCAGGACTCACTTCATGCATCTCTCTCACTCACTCCCTCTTTCTCTCTTTGCCCCTCTTTAACGCTAGTTATAATGCATTTACTGTGAAAACGAAATTATTTTCGACTCGCTACATACATTCCTCACTCATCGTCGAAAACTGCAGTTCCTTCCATATTTATCCAAAATAAAAGAGAGAAAACATTTACTAACATTTTTTTTTGTGATAAAATTACCATTTTTTAATTAATTGACAAAATAACAGTTGATATTACATTACACTTTGTTTACCAGACATTTATTTATTTTCTCAATGAGTGTATTATTTCGTTTTTCAATTTAGTGATTTTTAAAAATATTTTTTCATTTTTTCTGTTTATTTTATTATTTTTTTTATGATTATGTTAATTATTATGTTTATACTATTATCTTTATTATTTATTACTACGTTTTTTACTACCTTCATTATTTATTATTATGTTTAATATTATCTTCATTATTTATTATTATGTTTATTATTATCTTCATTATTCATTATCACTACGTTTGTTATTTGTTTGTTTATTTTATAATTTTTTTCTTTATTTTTAATCAAATTGATTTTTTATTTTTTTTCAATCAAATTGATTTTTTATTTATTTTTTAATCAAATTGATTTTTTTATTTATTCGTTTTTTAATCAATGATTTTTTATTTATTCCATTTTTAATCAATGATTTTTTATTTATTCCTTTTTTAATCAATGATTTTTTTACTTATTCCTTTTTTAATCAATGATTTTTTTTATTTATTCATTCTTTATTTATCGATTTTTTACTTACTTTTTTTTTTATTTTGAAACAAAAAATTTATCAATGTATTTTATTATTTATCATCTTTTTTTTCAATTGTGTTTTTAGGTCTTTTTTCATTTTTGTTTATTAAAAATATTTTCTCTGCCTTATCCTCTTTGTTGACTTTTTTTCTTCTTCACTTTCTTTATCATTCTTCTTCATTTCAATTTTATCTTTCTTATTCTGAAGTATTTGATCTTTTGGGAATAACGTTTGACAAAAAAAAATTCAGTTGTATCGAAAAACGAGATTTATGAGACCGCATATAGTCGATTGAAAATTAAATTATCACGGTGACACTGGAAATTTTAAATATTTTTCATTGACACTAGTATATATTTTTGGGGGGGGATGAATCTGATGACTTGGCAAAAATAGAAATTAACATTTTTTTTTTCATTTGCCTTTAAAAAATATTTACATCTCAAATTACAGTGAATGGAAATAAAAATTTCTTCTGCAATTTTTACTTATTAAAAAAGAAATTAATCTTCTGCAAAAAAAGTTTAAAAAAATATTCGATTAAAAATGAAAAATTAATTTGAAAATACAGTTTAAAAAAATTCTGTTAAAAATGAAAAATTAATCAAATTTTTTTTTTTTTTGAGGGAAAAGATAATTTTTGAAGTCAGATAATACGTGACCTGAAGAAAAATTTGAAATTTTTAAAAATACACAATCTATATTTGAACATAGAACATTAGAGTGATAGATTACAGTTACATATTTAGAGATAAAAATATAGTGGGAAAAAATTCCTCTTGAGTTATTGTTGGCCTAAACCCTTTTGTGTACCTAAGTGAATAGACATGAAGAAATGGAGAGAATAGGTCAGGGAACTTTTTTTTGAAGGAAGGGATTTCTCTCGCCTGTATACATAGTCAAAGATTATATAATTTTACAAATTCGATATTTTTGTTCGATTTTCAAAAATTTTAGGATAATTTTTTTTTAAATTGCATAATTAGTACAAAAAAGACAAGTCCCGTTTGTAGTGAAAATAAAAAATAAAAACAAAATTATAATTATTATTATATTATTACATTCGTCCGAGTCTAAAATAAAAAAAATAAATATAAATAAATAATAATACAATAATTAAATTTTTTTGTCATTATTATTGGATATTAAAAAATATCTATTTTATTTTTTTAATTATTATTATTATTTTCCACACTAAATTTATTTTTTTATAGTAATATTTTACTAATTGTAAATTAGTGACAAAAAGTGAAATAGTAATTTTTAAATTACAAGTTACATTTTTCAAAAAAAAAAAATTTTACATTCTCATAAAAAATGAGAAGGTCTTGGATGTTTTTAATATATTTGGACGAATTATCAAAAAAAAACATAAATACTGCGAAAAGAAAGAAAAAATTAAAATACCGTTCACAAATAACTCTATTTTTAAAGAGACGATATTTTTTTACTATTCTTTATAACTGAATGTGGAATAATTTGAAAAAAAAATTTCAATACAAAAAATTCTATTTTCAAAACTCTGCTATTGTACATTTTCTAATAAATATGAATTTATTTTCACTTATTTACCTCCGGTCCTTGTCAATTTGTGCAGAAAAAATTATTTTTTTCTTCATTCGTATTAAATGTGAAACTGTTTTTATTTATAAATTATTCTAACCGACAATATAAAAAATGTATGTGTTAAACTTTAAAAAAACTTTAAATAAACATGAAAAACACTCATAAAAATAAATATCTTTATTAAAAGAAAATTTTTTTCCTATTGAAAGGAAAAAAATTTAATTTTCCTTTTTATTATATTTCATTTGCAGAACATTTTTTCCATCTATTGAAATAATTTTCTTTCCAAATATAATTACAATATTTTGTAGATAATTAAATTAAACAAACACTGAAAAAATATCACAATATTTTTAAAATATTTTAGTAGAAAATAATATTGTTAAAAAAAATGACCAACATTTGGAAATAATTTGAAAAATTCAAAAAAAATAATCACAATATTTTGTAAATAATACAAACATTTTTTTGGAAAAAAAGAAAATTTTATATAAGAAAATATTACAATATTTTAAAAATTATTTTAAACAGAAAGAAACAATATAAAAATATTTTAGTATTGAAAAAAATCAAAAAATACAAATATTTTTTGGAGAAAGAAAAATTAATTTAAAAAAACCACAATAATTATGGAAAAAATTTGAAAAAACGAGATATAAATAAAAAATTACCACAATATTTTGTAAATATAATTTA
The DNA here is from genome assembly GCA_032872475.1 of Leptopilina myrica (nomen nudum). Lineage (NCBI taxonomy): Eukaryota > Metazoa > Arthropoda > Insecta > Hymenoptera > Figitidae > Leptopilina > Leptopilina myrica (nomen nudum). The sequence continues at coordinate 37,098,118 of CM065461.1, forward strand.
ATAATAGGGAAAATTATTTTGAAAATTAACAATATTTTGGAAATAATAATTTAATAGAAAGAAGCAAAATAAAAAAACATGATATCAATAGGTTTTAGAAATTAAAAGAAATCCAAAACTCGAAATATTTTTTGGAAGAAAGAAAAATTAATAATAGAAATTTACAATACCTTGAAAACAATTAATATCAAAATGAAAAATAAACAAAAAAAAATATATCGCAGTATTTTGGACAATATTTCAAAAAAAAATCGAGAAAAAGATAACAAACTAATAAAAATGTGGCAAAATATAGTAGAAAAAATGTAATAAATAAATTTAATAAAATAAAAATTTATTAAAAATTACCACAATATTTTGCTCCATTTTTAATCAAAATTAATTAAAAATTACCACAATATTTTGCTCCATTTTTAAGAAAAATAAAAATTTATTAAAAATTACTACAATATTTTGCTCCATTTTTAATAAAAATAAAAATTTATTAAAAATTACTACAATATTTTGCTCCATTTTTAATAAAAATAAAAATTGATTAAAAATTACCACAATATTCGAAATATTGAATAGAAAAAATTATTAAAAAATGAATAGAATATGATCGAAATATTGATTAGAAAAAATTAATAAAATACTACACTAACAGTTTGTAAATAATTAAATAAAAGAAAAAATTAATGTTTCCAAAATATTTTCTAAACAATTCAATAAAAAGAAAAACTAATGTAAAAAAATACGACTTCTTCAATGAAGACAACACTGTTTATGAATGAAAATAAATTTCCTAACAATAAAACTGCATCAGTACAATATACAAAAGAAAAGAAAAGAAAATGTAGAAGAGTCGAAATCGTCAAGTGGAGGGGTGAAGATCTCTCGGTTCTCCATACATTATTAGTACCTGGGACATTTCCGTATCCAAGACAGTTTCGTCTTATAGTCGAAGAAGAAACTACCATTTAAGGAAGAGAATAATCTTCACTTGGAATTACATACCAAATTTCATTACAAAATTATTTCCCTTTTGTTGTTTTTTCTTCTTCTTCTTCGTCTTTTTAAACAAAAATTATTATTTATTATAAAATTCAAATTTTATAAGTTTTACCGGCATTCATTTGTGTGTATTTTTTATTTAATTTTTATTTATTTTTTTTTCTTTTGAAATTAAACATGGAAAATGTTGAGGAGTATATTAAAGCCAACGACCTTCAGACACGAGATGCCTGTGATGTTATCGAAGAATTCACTGATGAAATTTATCGAATGAGAGGCAGGTGCATTGACATTGGATGTGGACCCGGAACATTTAGTAAAAATTTCCTCCTACCAAAATTGCATCCCGATTCTGTATTGATTGGTGAGTTTTGTTTCTTCGTTTATTTATATATTCATTTTATGGGAGAATTTTTTACATTTTTCAATTTGATTTTTCTCTCCTTTGTTTTCTATTTTCAGAAATATTTTACATATTTTAGTTTATTTTATTTATTTTATTTGTTTATTATTCTTTTCTTCATTTTGTGTTATTCTTTTATTATTTCCTCTTATTTCTATTTTTTGAGTTTTTTTAATCCTCTATCATTATTTTGAATATACAAAAAGAAAAAAAAATTTAATATAATAAAGTATAATAAAAGAAATTATTATATTTCTGTATATTTTTTATTATTTTATTAGAATTTTTTATTCTACTTAATATTTAATATTTTTTTGACTCAATTTTTACTTTTTTAGTTTTCTTCCATTTTTCCAAAATATGAATGTTCATTATTCTCAAACAATAGATCAATTGTATCAAAAAAATCTAGAAAGAAAGAAATTTGAAACAAAAAAATTTTTTTTTTCATAATAATAATTAATTTTCATCGTAAATCAGATTTTTTTCGAAAAAACAATTTGATTTTGTTTTCTTTTCTTTTGCTAAATAATATTTATGGAAAAATACATAACTTCATTAAAATTTTATTCAAATAATTAAAATGAATATTTATTAATTTATTAACAATATTCGTTTTCGAATGAAAAATAATTATCTTTTTATTCAAAATATAATCTCTTTTTTTTATTTTCAAATAATCGATTATTTGCAACAAAGAAATTAAGAGAGGGAAAACAATAAAATATATGTTTTTTTGCAAATTTTTCAGTAAATAACAAAATAATTTAATTATTTTTAAAAATGCTAAATATTAATCATCGATGACAGTTTAATTATATTTTGGATAAAATAGATTTAAAAAAAAAAATTTAACAGCGGTCATAAAAACTAATGGAATCGATTGATTGCAGCGATTATTTTCGTGCTCCTCAAAAATCGATTATTTGCGAAAAACTCGGCATTTCAATTATAATTAGATTGCTATCTAGTCCATTCTCTATTTTTTTTTCTTTTCTCTTGAATTTATTATGTGAATTTACATTAATACATTGTGTTCATACAAAATACGTCGACAATTATTTTTCAAAATAATTTTTTCTTATTTTGAATTCTTTTTTATTTATTATTTTTAAATAGTCGATTAATTGCAATAATTTTAAATTAAATAAAAAAAATGAATAAAAGAAATAAATTATTTTTAAAAGATTCAAGAAATTGTTAGAAAAAATTCAATTATTTTTGAAAATTTCGATAAAATTCTTAGTAAGATTTCAAATTTTTTTTTATAATTTATAACTTTTTTCATAGTGATTTAATGATTTTAATTTTTTAAGAATTTTAATGAAATTCTTCTCAGGAATTCAATTATTTTCATCACAATTTCAATATAATTTCTCAAAAAAAATTTAATTATTTGTAAAAATTTATTTAAATTCTCCTTAAAAATTCAATTACTTTAAAAAATGTTGATGTTAAAGTTTTTATGAGAACTGAAATATTTTCAATACACTTTTCATTTAATTACTCGAAAAAATTTAATTATTTTCAACAAATTTTTATAAAATTCTTATAGCAAGTTTGCGATTAACATAATTTATAAAGTTTCTCGCAGTAATTTATTCATTTTAAAGAATTTTAATCAAATTCTTCGCAGAAATTTAGTTACTTTAAAACACTTTTGAAAAAATTAATTATCAGAATTGAATTATTTTGATAATTTATTAATAAAAATCCTTGCGGCAAGAAGGCAATTATTGTGAAGAATTTCTATAAAATTATTTCCAAAAATGTTATTATTTTGAAAAATTTCTATTTTTAAAAGTTATTTTTATTTTTATAAGTTTATAAAAAAATGTAATTATTTACTTTGAAAATAATTCTTTTTCTAAATAATAAAAAATTCTTCTGAGAAATTAAATTATCTTGACACAATTTTGGTAAATTTTCTTTGTAAGAATTCACTTATTTTTAATAGAAATTTACAATTCTTTTTTGTAGAAATTGTAAAAATTCTTACTCAAGATTTTTCAATTATTGTCATAGTTTACAACTTTTCTCGAAAGAAGTCAATTATTTGAAAAAGAAAATTGTAACAAAATTTCTCAAAAGAATACAATTATTGAAAAAAATTCTAAAAAAATTTCACTAAAGAATTCAATTATTTAAAAAATTTTTTAATTATATCCTTCACTTGGGCAAGAATTCAATAATCGAATTTTTGCCTAAGAGAAAGATGTAAATAATTTTTTTTTAAATTATTGAATTTTTAGGTGAAATTTTATAAATTTTCGCAAGAGAATTAATTTATTTTCAATGATCAAATTAAATTTTGTCGTGAGAAAATTAATTATTTTAAAAATATTGAATACATTTTTGTATAAGATTCCAGTTATTTCCGATTCAAAATGATAATAAAAATTTTTAATAAGAGAAATAATAAAATGTAACATCATTTTTTTCTATTCCATCGACACATAATTAATAGAAATAAACAATTAATTATTCCTATTGTTCTAATTATGAATACATATAGGTGCTGACGTATCAAAACAAATGATTAAATATGCACGAAAGACATGCACCGATGAGGAGAGAATGGATTTCGTTGAATTAGATATTGAAACGGCGAAAATTCCGGCAAATGAAATTGGACGTTACGATAATGCACTTTCCTTTTATTGTCTCCATTGGATTCAAAATCCAAGGTAAATAAGAATAAAAAAATAAAAAAAATTTCTTCTTTCCCAAAAACTATTGTTGACCAAATAAAAAAATAACAAATAGATAAATGTAAAACGAAAATTTGAATAAAAGTTTGTAACAATTTTTTCGTTTTCAAACATTTTTAGAAGAGCATACGAAAATATCTATCAACTATTACAACCTGGTGGTAAAGTTGTCATAACATTTTTGACATTCAACAGTGGTTTTCAAGCATATTTAAAATTGAGTGAAGATCCAAAATATAAATCTTACATGAAGGTGAGAAAAAAATGTCTTGATTTCATTTATTTTTTGTTGTTATAAATTTTAATATTTTTTTTAATCAATTTTTTTGATTCATTTTCTTTTTTTAGGATGTACGGAAATTTATTCCACCAACACTGACCTACAACAATGTAAGAGCGGAATTGAAGAAAATGTTGGAAGAAACTGGCTTCGAAGTAATTCACTGTAGTAATAGAGAAAAAACTTTTGTTTACAAGAGCATGAAAATTTTGAAAAGTAATTTGATTTCTGATTTTACTAATTTCACTAATTTAAGTTTATTATTATTAAAAATTTTATTTTTTATTAAAAATTATTTAATTTTTAATTAAATCTCTGCCTTTGAAACTACGTCACTTTTTTCCATTCTCAATTAGTTTAAAATTTCACTTAATTGGAAAATAAAAATACAAAATAAAAATATTTTAAAAAAATATAGTCTAATTATAATAATTATAATAATAATAAAAATTGAAATTAAAATTAGAAAAGAAAAACTACGTAATAAAAAAATTAATATTATTATTATTTTTATTAATAATGAAAATTGTTAATAATTACTAATTACTGTCAGTTTAAATATTAATATCGCAGTGCAATAATTATTTTATTTTATCATTAATTTACAGATCACGTACGTGCTGTTAATCCATTTCTTCATCGAATGCCAGATAATGTCGCAGAAGAATACATGTCAGATCTTGTGCGCGAAATTGTAAATGAGAAAATCATTTGTATTAACAAAAATAATTTAAACAAAGAAGAGTACAGTATATTAGACAAATATCAAGTTTTAGTTGCATATTTTAAAAAGCCATTGAATAGTGATAATTAAAAATAGTCTTTTATAATAATTATAAATATATAAAATAGTGTAATATTTATTGAAGAATAAAAAAAGAAAATAATTTTTATAATATTTCATTGCAGTTAATTATTTATAACACATCTTGCAAGAAATTAACAATTATTTGTAAAAAAATGAATAAAATTCAAAAGTCAATTATTATCATAAATAATAGAATTTTTCACAGGAATACAATTATTTAAAAATTGAAATAAAATTTTCTCGGGAATTCAATTAAAAAAAAAACTCAATAATTTAATTATTTTAAAAGATAATAAAATATTTTTCGCAGAAATTCAATTATATTCAAAAAATTTTAAAAACGTCCATCAAAATCTCAATTATTTTTAAAAAGTTTTATAAAATTTTCCTGCTTAATTCAATCATTTTCCAAAATTTTACAAAATTTAAAAAATTTCAACTACTTTCAAAAAACTTTCTCAATTCAATGATTTTCATTATCTACTGTTTTAAAAAAATTTCTCAAAATAATTACATTATTCAAAAAAATGTTAATAATGAGATTAACAAAATGTTAATAAAATTGTATTCAAACATTCACTAATTTTTATAAATTATATTAAAAATTATTTTATGAATTCAATTATTTTAAAACTCATTGCAAAATTTCCAAAAATAAAATTTTTGTCAGGAATTCATTATTTTTAAAAATTCTTAATAATTCAATTGTTTCCATAAATAATAAAATTTGTTTCGCAGAAAATCAATTATTTTCACAAATCTTTTTTAATTTTATCACAATATCAATTATTTAAGAAAATAATCAAATTTTTCTCCAAAATTCAATTAAAAGAAAATTAATATTCCACGAAAACATTTAATTATTTTTATAAATTATATTGAAATTTTGTTTAGGAATTCAACTACTTTTATAGATAATAAAACTCATTGCAGAATCTCAAATAATAAAATTTTTGTCAGGAATTCAAATTCTTTGAAAAAATTTAATAAGATTCGTTACAAGAATTCAATATTATTTTCATAAATAATAAAATTCTTGACAAGATTTCAAAAGTTTTTTCTTAATTCTTCAAAAAAAAAAATATTTTTAAAACTTTGAAAAATTTTTTTTAAAGAAATAGTCAATAATTCTACCAATTATTTATGTTTGTCTTAAAATTATTAAATTCTTGTTGAATTTTCTAGAAAAAAAATGAATTTTTAAGCCGGAGTAACCACAGCCGAACATTAGCAGAAGATAAAAATTTGTAAAAAAAAACCTTTTTATTTAAATTCTAGTAATTTTAATGAAACTAAAAATTTGAAAAGCAATTAAATTTCATAAAAATTTAGAATTTAAATTATTAGCAGGATATACGAAGAAAAGTGCAATTTTTTTTATAGAAATCAGAAAAAATGCCAAAGAAATACAGAATGAATTTTTTTCTGTTAGAAAATTATTCAGCAAATTTTAAAAAAGAATTAATTATAATTATAGACACCAAAGTGTTAATAAAAAGGAATTTTAATTTTTTTATAGTTGAATTAATATAGTTTTATGAAATTTAAAAAAGTTTACTAAATAATATGAAATTTAGAAAATTTTTTTAAATTTTCCAAAAAGAATTAATTATAGACACCAAAGTGTTGATAAAAAGGAATTTTAATTCCTTTTAATTAAAATTTTTTTTAATTTTCAACTAAGAATTAATTATATACACCAAAGTGTTGAGAAAAAAGAATTTTAATTTTTTTACAGTTGACTTAATATAGTTTTATGAAATTTAAAAAAATTTTCTAACTACATTAAATTAAAATTTATTAAATTTAATTTTTTAAATTAAATTAAAAATTGAAAAAAAATGTTTTCATTAAATTTAAAATTAAATTTAAAAAAATAAACTTGTTGACAAGTATATCTAATGATAATATTATACTGCACAGTGCTTAAAGGTATACGCAAAATGGAAAAGTAGAATGAAAGAAATACAGGGAAATTTTTTTTTTTCTATAACATTACATTTTATTTTAATCTATCGCTATGACCTTACATGTGCGGTATAGCCATTTATAGAATAATGTTATTATTCTCAAATCGTCTCATAGATATATACGTAGGTATGTATTTTATTACTGAGTTTTCACACAGCAGGTAACAATTGTCACTAATCTAAATTCTAAAAAATACATTCAGGTTTACATGTTTTTTTTTTTTTTTTTTGTTTCTTAACTACAAACATCGATTTACGACACATGTCGTGTATCAATCGTTATAGAAGACGTACGTATTTTTTTAAATAACTATAATATACATATTGCATATTTAACCCGTGTGTATTGGGGGTGGGGTAATGTGACACATATTAGAAACGTCACCAAATGGAATTTCATGAAAAAATTCATCTTATTTCCTCAAATGAAGAACAACAAAGAATATTTCTTTTCTATTTTTTTGTATTTGCTTCGTTTTCATCTTCTTCAGAGAATGAAGAAGAATTTTCGATTTTTCCTTCGGTGGATAAAAAAAATTTTTTTTCGGAACTAAAAATATTTTTTTAGCAGTAGATAATTTTGTGAATTATCTTTTCGTCCTCCAAAGCGATATCAACACGACTAACATTATATTTAAATATGGAAGGAACTCAAGTGTATTAGACAATTATTTTCACGAAATAATCGCAGTAACAATTTTTTTCTTTTAAATTTATTTTATTGTTTTTTTTTGTTTAGTTCATTTTGTTTTTATGAATTTAAATTCATTTTTTTTCCTTTTAATTATTTAAATTCATTTTTTTTTCTTTTAATTATTAAATATTATTATCGTCATTTTATTTAAGATACAATATATGGTATAGAGATTTTTATCGTTTGGTTTTCTTTTTTTATTTATAGGACACATTTCACACACCACTTTTTATCCCCTTTAAAACAACGCAACGCATTTTACAACTTTTATACTTTCGCATTTTTTTTCTAACTCTCTTGAAAAATTGTTTTTTATTTTTTTTTTTTGGTAAAACAAAAATGTTTTTGGTAAAAAAAATATGGATGAATTTTTTTTTTAGAGTAGTGATAGTAATTAAGAAGTGTATCCGAATTTTTACATTTATGATTCGGATTTTTCTAAATTTCAAAAAGAAAAGAAAATTGTCTTGAAATAAACTCTTCGTATACTTGTTACAATTATTAGTAACGGTGGATAAATTTTTTTAAACATCGACTTTGTTTTTAAAGGTTTAAAGATTTTGACGGAAAAGCACTGGTACTTTTGTCAGGGTGTATAATATACAGATTTTTAATTATATGATTTTATTTTTCTAATTTTCATTTTTAAAAAAGTGTTTTTATGCTTTCCTAAAAAAACTGAAAAGAAAAAATTTCTAGAAGTAGAAAATATTTTCTTTTTTAAGAACAAAAATTTTTTTTTATTTATTTAAATGATAATAATGACGAAATGATAATTCTAATAAAAACGAAAGCATATTTTTGTTTTTCTTTCTTTTATTATTTAATATATTTTAAAAACTAATTGTATTTCATACTGCAGCGATTATTGTGTAATTTTTTTTTGTTTAAATATAAATGCAGTAAAAAGGTACTGTTCAATCTTAAAAGCGACATCGAACATTGAAGACATTTATTTTTTTTTTCTTTTGAAAAAATTAACACATAATTTACACGAATGATGACAAAGAGCAAGGCACCAGTGAATGAGATAAAAATGATAGTAGTTGAAAAAATATTAAAAGAAATAATATATTTTGAAAAATAACTTTTTTTTTCTTTTTTTTCTTTGAGGAAAACTCAAAATTTTCTTTTTCTTTTGGTGACCTATTTTTAAAATTCTTGATGTTTGCTTGTTTTTTTTAATATTTCAACAAAAATTATAATTTCATTTTGATTATATTTTTCAAAATCAAATTTTCTTATGCAAATGAAAATTTATACGTTTAAAAAATTATATTTTTTTCAACTAAAAAATGAATTAAAAATTAATTAATTAATAATAAATTTTAAAAATTACAAATTTACAAATTAACAAAATTAAAGAGTTGAAATTTACAATTTTGCGAAACTGTAAAATCTACAAAATATTAAAATTTGTAAATAATAAAAAATAATGTAAAATTTGATATTATAAAAAAATAAAAAGTAGAAGTATATGAAAATGATCTATGAACTTTCATGTTAGTTGAGATTGGGGCAACATATTTTTATCGTAGCTTTTGTTTCTTGAAATGATAAAATAGAACGAAAATCGCTTGAAAAATTGAGATAGAGACTAATTATAATTAAATACATTCGTAGAAGTGTATCGATACTTTCATTTCGTGAGTGGAATAAAATTTTTTTTTTCACAGGGTGAAAATACTTTCCTCGGCTGTTAATTGGAAAGCAATTCAACAGGAGCAGAAAATTCTTCTTAAGGCGGTCTAACTTTTTGATTTTTATTTTTCATTCGATAAATAATATAATTAATAATTAATAATTTAATTAGAATTGTAATTATATTATAATAATAATTAATAATATAACATTATAATATTAATTTTCTATATTATAAATTTATAATAACAAATAAAAATTATAATTATAGGAAAAAATTCCTTTCTCTTTTTTTTAAAGGAAAATTCTCCCGGAATTGTGAAAAATTTTATATTTTCAACTATTTTAGCGTTAAACAACCTTAAGAAATATTTTCTCATGAATAATTTTTTTTCCTCAAAATTCCACTCTGTGTTTGCAAATAACTTTTTTTTTGCTTTATATAGTAATAGAGCTGAGAATAGAAAATATATAATATAGTAGTTTTTTATGTGTATATTTTATACTTATATATAGACAATATTTTTGCGAGCAAGATTCATCAGTATTCTTTTTGCGAATTTATTATAATGATAATAATATTTGAAAAAAAATTGATTATACAACTTTTTTTTCGTAAACTTTTAATTTAACTATTTTTTTCTTACTGTGAAACTGATATTTATTTTGTAATTATAATAATAATAATATTAACCGAGTTCTATTTTTTTTTCATCAGGTACACTTTTTTAATGTGAGCAATTCATAAAACTGGCAAAGATGTAGAAAAAAAAACCCGTTTGCATTACGTCTTTTTTCGAAATTTGCGCGTTTTAGTTTAACATTATTTATTATATTAGTCTAGAATATTAGAAAAAATAATTATCGATATTGAAACTAATTTTTAAATTTAATGTAAACATTGATGGGATTTTTCGAAAAGGAAAAAAACTGAATTTTTTTTGTTTAGAAGATGGAAAATTCCATTTTTTTTTAAATATCGAAAATTAATTTATTTCTCTTCTACAAGGAAAATTATTTTTCTCTCTACAAAGTCAAGAATTAATTTTTCTTCTACAGAAAAGAAAAACAATTTTTCCTTTTCAAAATAAAAAAATTAATTTTTTCTCTACAAAATGAAGAATTAATTTTTCTTCTACAAAAAAGAAAACCAATTTTTGCTTTTCAAAATAAAAAATTAATTTTTTCTTTACAAAAGCGAAAATTAATTTTACTTTACAAACAAGACAACCCATTTTTTCTTTACAAAATCGAAAATTAATTTTTTCTTTACAAAATCGAAAATTAATTTTACTTTACAAAATGGAAAATTAATTTTTCTTGTACCAAATAGAATATTTCTTTCACTTTTAGTTTTACAAAACAGAAAATTACTTTAATTGCTACAAAAAAATTTTTTTATAAGAAAATTTTGATATTTATTACAAAAGAATAAATTTTCATAAAGAAACAAAAAATTAATGCTTCTTTTTTCAAAACAAAAATTGATTTTTCTTTTTCAAAATAGATAATTATTTTTTATTTCAGAAAAAAAGTAATTCTTATTTTTTAAGGGAAAGAAAGTTTTTCTTATAGACAAAAAATTAATTCTGACTTTCTGAAGTAAAGAAAATTAAATTTTCTTTCAGAAAAAAATTAATTCTGATATTATAAAGAAAAGAATGGAAATTAACTTGAAAAAAAAAATTAATTCTGCTGTTGTAAAGGAGAGAAAATGAAATTTAAAAAATTAATTAATTCCGATTTTCTAGAGAAAAGAAAATTAATTTTTCCTTTAGGAAAAAATTAATTCTGCTTTTTTAAAGGAAAGGAAATTAATTTTTTTTAAAGTACAGAAACTACCGGAAGGAACAGTAAAGTTGTATTATTTAATAAACTAAAATCGAAGCAAAAATTCTCTGCTATTTCGCTACTAAAAAAAATTAAATATTCTTCTTTCAAAAATTCGTATTTATGAAAAAATAAGCGTATTATACTTATAAGCAAAAATCCTAAATTTACGGGCAAAAAGGAAGACAAAGAGTTTATGGACAGATGACGATTTTTGACTCAAATGACAAAAATATACATATATATACAATAAAAGCATGTCCAGATAATTTTTTTTTTCTAAACTTCACTAAAAAAATTTTCTATTTTTCGAAAAGCTGCTATTTTTTCTCTCTTTTGCCCTAAAAATATGAATGAAATGGGAGATTCTTTTGTTTTCACATTTATATATTTGAGATTAAAAGTTTATCATTCGTTCGTCAATGAAAAATCGTTGATATTAGATCACTATTAAACACCATAAAACTATATTGTACGCAATTAATTTTTTTTCCATAAGTGTGTGTTCGTTATACATTTTTTTTTCTTTACTATTTTTGTTTTTTTTATAAACTTATTCGATAAATTCGGAAGGTGAAGTTTTTTGTGGAACGATATTTTTAATTATAACAGGTACGAAAAATCGTTGGAAGAACATCATTGATCAACTTTCTAAACACAGTTTAGTCGATGAATATAAACTCGGATCAATATAACAATTATATTTAATTCTTTATCGATTATATTATAATATAGAATTTTATTTTTAAAAATGCAGAATAATAATAATAATAATATTTTCTATATCCACGACTGCCAACAAATTGCGTGACGCGTTTATTTATTATACAGCAAAAAAAATATTTTTAACCTATGTCTGACTTTTACTACTTTCCCCAAAAGTTAATAAAATTACTTTTGTCCCGACTAATAATAATTCACTTGTACTAATTGTACACTAGAAAAAAATTACTAAAAACCTTCTGTCTGACATAAACTGTCTCTTACTACTTGCACAAAAATCAAACATTATTTTAAATTTGAATTTTCTTTTTCAAAAAAAAATTATTTTTTCCTTTTTTTTTGCTAACTAACATGAAGATACAAACGTATTTCGTCAGCCAATACATTTACATATTTGAAAGAAAAAGTTCATTTTGCGAGAGTTCATTTTCACTTTCACAAATATAATTCCACGTCGTTTCATTAATTCTATATTGATAATATTTACAATAATCTTTTACAAATAAATATTGCTATGGAGACACTATCGTTTACATTATGTTATATGATTAACAACAATAACAGCAATAACGTAGAATGTATAACGCGGATTTAGTTAATTGTTACTATTCTATTTTATATGCGCATTATTATAAATCGTCAGGTGCCGGTAAAATTTTTAATTCTTTTGCTACAAATTTAAAATTTGTAACAAAAAAAAACAAAAAAATTAGAATAAAATAAAAATCATTTAAATTGAGTTCATATTAATTAACCGAAATTAAATTAATTAATTTATTAGATTAATGAAATTAATTAAATTATATTAATTAAATTAAATCAACTAAATGAATTAATATTAATTAATTGAATTTGATACTAATTAAACTGATGTTCACAATAATTAATATAAGTTCATATTAAAATTAAATTCAACATAAGTTAGAGTTGAAATTTTTTATTTATTCCCAAGGAGAAAAAAATTTTTTGCGATCACCAATATTGCGTCAATGTTGCATTGAAAACCAAAATTTAAAAGTGGAAAATAATATTTTCAAAAATCTAACGCACCCAGAAAAAAAATGTTTGTAAATACTTTATTTGAACACTGCAAATTTGAATTAGTTAAAAGCTAAAATAATTTTGACAATTGAAAGTCAGAGACTCTTTTAAATAGTAATAATACTTTCGATAATCAAATATTTAATTAATAACTAATTATTGGATAAATTCACTCTTTGATTTTGTTAAAAATAAAATAAAATTTTTGGTAACTAATTCAATTAGGCGAAATTTGGTTATTTTCTTACGATTAGTTATTTATTTTCTAATTAGTAATTTTCCACTAACAATTAGTTATTTATTTACGAATTAGTAATTTTTCACTAACAATTAGTAATTTTTTACAATTAATTAGTAATTTTTGGTAACTAATTCAATTAGTGTTGATTAAAATTTGGTTATTTTCTTATTTTTAGTAATTTATTTAATAATTAGTAATTTTAAACAAATATTTATTTCGTTAATTTTGGTAACTAATTCAGTTAGTTAAAATTTGGTAATTTTCTTCTTGTTAGTTATTTATTTACTAATAAGTAATTATTTAAACTATAGTTTTTTATTAATAATGAGAAATTTTTAACTAATTCGGATTATGAGAGAACCTTACTTTTCAATTATAAAAATTAATTTTAATTATTAATATAAATAAATATTTATGTACTTTTTTGAAATAAGCAATTGCTTGGCTATTATCAAGTAAATATTTATTTGTATCAGGTAAATATTTATTTCTACCAAGTAAATACTTATTTGTATTAAATAAATATTTATTTGTATAAAGTAAATATTTAGTCGTATAAAGTAAATATTTATTTGTACCAAGTAAATATTTATTTGTATCAAGTAAATATTTATTTATACCAAGTAAATATTTATCTAAAAATGGACAAGTAATCAGTTAATTAAATAAAATATTTTTTTATTCTAGCAGTAAACTTATTGTGATTGACTCAATGAAAATTTGATTAATTCAAACATTTTTTTTCCGAGTGACAGACTATCACGAAATTTTTTTTTTCGTCCAATAGCTCATTTTTTAAAAGACCCAAAATAGCAACATTAAACCCAAAAAGCACCGTTTTTTAATTATAAAAAGAAAATTATATAACATTCAGAATTAAAAACCAAAATAAAAAATTAGAAAAGTAAATTCCTAATTTGAAAATAAAATTCAATGAAAAATTATAAATTCAAATAAAAAATAATAAACATTACAATATAAAATTAAATTCTACTCGTAATTTTGATAATTTGCACCGTGGATTAAAAATTTTCTGAATGGTGGAAATATTCACAAAAAATCGATGATATATATATTTTTTGTTTGTTTAAATTGTTCTTACACTCGATGAAACAATATTGCCTGAGTTATTTCACGAGACTATATTTTTAATTGGTACAGGTGTATAGTTTTTCTATATATATATAACAATATTTTTTTAAAACTTTATGACGAATCACGTTTGATCCAATTATTTTTTTTCCTCTTTTATTAGAATTCTAAAATGTTGAATAGCCATTACTCTTAGATCGATGGGAAGAGATGAGTTAAAATTCAAAAATCTACGTTTTTTTCATGTGTGGAAGAGACGAGACGTTTTGCATTATGCTGCAAGGAATTGACATTGAATTTTCTAAATATTTCAGTTCTTTTTTTTTTAATTTGTTTTTTTTGTGTTTGTTCTATATGCGAATAATAATTTTCTTTTTCTGCAAAGATAAATAATTTGTGCAATAGCCCATTGTACATTCAATGGAATTTTAGGATTTATAAATAAAAATGTTCAGTAAAAATTGATATTCTAAAGAAAAACTATATAATTGGGAAAATTGCGTCAACTTATTATTTGCTATTGGCAATTTTAATCTCATTGTCAAATGAATTGTTTTGAAAAAATGAATTTGTTTTTCAAGTTTCATCGAAAAAATTCTGGTGCGTGTCGAGACTATTTTATTATAAGTAGTTTATATATTTAATTCACAGAATGGCATTTATGGTGTTTTCTTAAAATTTCCTTTTTCATTGTGGACTTACGATTATTAATAATTTTATACCCCTTTTTATATTTTTATCATTTTAAACAAACTGTGATGAATAATGACATATTTTAAAAAATTTTTGTAGAACGAAAATTGCACATTTCGCTCGAAACTTTCTTTTTAGTTCAAATAAATTCCTATTGGTTCAAAGCAATTTTATTTTGTCCAAAAAAATTTATTCGCTTCAAATAAAATCCAATTTTTTCAAAATACTTTTATTTGGTAGAAATAAATTTTATTTCGTTTGGATTTATTTTTAACTAAACTTTTTAATTGGTTCAAAAAAAATTTATTTGGATTAAATTTATTTTCGACGCAAAGAAAATTTTTATTCAAATATAATTTATTTGAACTAAATGAAAAGTTAAGTTCAAATTCAAAACAAATAAATTTTATTTGAACCAAGTAAAAGTAATTAAAAACAATTAAATTTTCTTTGGTTTGCATTATGAACTATTTTGGATGCAAAATTTTTATTTGAACGAAATTTCATTTGGTTTAGATTTATTTGAGAGTCGAATAAAATTTTTATTTGAACAAAATAATTTTATTTCAACCAAATAGAAAGTTTAGTTCTCAACAAATCCAAACTAAATAAAATTTATTTGTTTCAAGTATTTATATAAATTTTGTTTGTTCCACATAAATTTTATTTGATGGAAATAAATTTCACTTGGTTTCAAATAAATTTCATTTCGCAAATAATTTATTACATTCAGAGTCAAATTTCATTTTATTTAACTCAACTAAATTATTTTTGGTTTAAAAAAAATTTCCTTAAGATAAGATTAAAACTTTTTTTTTCTCAAAAGTGCACTTTATACAATTTTCAATCAATAAAAAAATTGTCTATAACTTTATTTCTACACTAATATCAGTAATTATCAGATCAACTCTTTTTTCTTAATTGCCTAGAAAACAACCATAGCAACCGTTATTCCAACATTTTTGTTTTTTATTTCTAAATATTAAGAACGGAAAATATTCTCGTTTCAAAATCAAATTTTCTTTTTAAAGAATTTTCTTTCCCTACTAATATTATTAAAAAATTAATAATAGTATTAATTTCAGAGAGAAGAATTTTTCTTTTTTCAAATCAAATTTATTTTCTAAAGAACCTTCTTTTCTTAGAAATAATATGATTATTAAAAATTAATAAATAATATTATTATTAAGAGTTGGGAAATTAATAATTAGTTATAATATTAATAATATTAATAATAATAATATTAAAAATAATTACAATATTAATTTCGAGAAAAGAAAAAATTAATTTTCCAAGGAATTTGTTTTCTAGGGAAAAAAAAATTTTTTTTAACACGGCACGTCAATAATTGTCTTTTTCATTAATCGAATAGGTCGATAGGTATAATTACATTTCGCCGTTTTTTAAATTCTAAAGGCAGAAAATTTAGAGTGCGTTTACAAACAAAGGTATTATTTTATTTTTTATTCATTTTTTTTAGTAAATTTGTCGATATATATATGTATATTAATTTTATTTTGTTACCTTTTGTATCGCGAGCCTACGATTGCTTTTGAGATCAATTAATATCACAACGCGTCGTGTCTATTTTTTATTTTTAATAATCATGCTATATTTATACAATTATTACATCAAATTGGTGGTTGGACGAAGAAACACGATCGCGGCATATTTTTATATCAAGCGATCTCTAGATAAGAAATTTATACAAAATTATACAGACTGGCTTATTTCATTTTTCTTAATTCTTAAAAATTTTTTATCCTCTTTTCATTTTATATTATTTTTATTTTACTTTATTTTCTTTTTGAAGAATTCGCGTTATATCGAAAACGCTCTTATTCACTGCGATTACGATTTTTTTTGCAATCAGAAAAATTGCAGTAAATATTTTCATTTCAATTCAATGATTTATTAATTACTACAATTTTTTTATTTTTAATTTTAATTTGAAATTTACTCTTTCGAGTATTTTTTTCGGATCTATTTTGAAGGGAAATAAAAATATTGTAGTAATGAAAATCTATCGAATTTTTCTAATGAAATTTAAATACGTTTATCATTTTATAAGAGAGAGGAAGAGAGAGAGAGAGTGTGAGTGAGAGATAGAGAGAGAGAAATTACAAACGAATTAGCGCAGTTGTATATTAAGAATATAGAATTAGATTACGCAGAATATTTTATCCTATTTTTTTCGTTATCATATTTCTAAGATATTCTTACAAGATTAGAAATAACAAGGAAAATGTTACCATCAAGTTAACCGGGTAACACTTTTGATTGTCTTCTCAAAGAGGTCACAATTCGACAGATGGATAAATTAATTGTTCGATAATTGAACAATTTTTCTTTACTTCCGGTTTTTTTTTGTAAAAGCAAAATACTAAAAAAATTCGTACAATTTTTCTTGAAATAATGACAATAAATATAAAATTTTCAAATAATTATATTCCCATATTTTCTCATTTTTTTAATGAATTTCACCCCTCTTTGCTGAATTTAAAAAATAAATTTCTTGAATTGCATTTTGGAAATTTTTCAGTCCAATTTCCATAAAAGAGAAAAATTTTTTCTTTGTGCATTGTCATTTTTTTTTTGGAAAATAAATTCTTTTTTGCTCGCCTGCTTCTTGTTTTTTTTTCTATAGAGATAGGCCAATGAGATTCACAGAAAAATATTTTACAATGGAGAGCGCGATGATTTTTTTTTCTTTTTCAACGACGAATCGATTTAAAACGCGAATATCGATCGATTTTAATAACGCCTTATGTATATAACAACAATGTTAATATATATATTAGTTATGGCTAAAAAAGATTACACTTATTTAGAATCACATGCCCGATTTTTTTTTCATTTTTAATAATAAAAAAGGACAGTCCATTCGTTTCTTACTCTGTCTCGACATAAAAAAACAGATAATTCTTCGTATTCATAACGATTCTGTAGAAAATTATTTATTAAAGAAACTTTTCTTCTTGTTTTCTCTAGTTTAATTTAATTTTCACTTCCATTCAATTTTAATACTGAAGAAAATCAAATTGAATGTCCGTTCAATAAATAAAGTTCTCGATATTTTTATTTAATCATAAAACGTCCAAAGTCTTCTGGCAGGATAGAAAATTATTTATAATTTAAGTTAATTAAATGATAGTTCATTGGTTTTTTTTAAATTTGCTTCTTTCTTCGTGGGCTTTTGTACTTTCTCCAAAAAAATTTATATTTTACTTAAAAAAAATTTTTCAGTGAAAATAATTAATAATAATTGTATTAATTCTCCCTTCTGTCAACTTATCTTCTTATTAGCCTATTAATTTATCTATTAATTAATCTATCAATTTATCTATTGATTAGTTTATCAATCAACCTATCAGTCTATCCATCAATCAATCTATCAAATTATCAAACTAATTATCTAATTATCAAATTAATTATCGATCCATATTAATAAGCACTAATAATAGCAAAGTATTTCACTAAAATTAAACCCTTTTTAATCAGATATTAATACACGGAGAGAGGAAAATGTCTAAAAACTAAAAAAACAAATAAGCGAACAACGTAAAGAAGAAAAATCGATCCTAGGCCCTAATTTTGGAATTTAGGCGGCTAACCATTCCTGGTCCCAGCTACTCTTTAAATTTTAGTCTCAAGTGGTAGAAAACACGAGAGAAATAATTATTTATCGCACAAGAAATCGACGTAAATCAGGAATTTCTTCTCATTACATTAAATTTTGACTAGAAAATCGAAAATCAATAGAAGTTAATTATGTTAACTATTACAGTTTAGAAGGAATGTTTAACTATTAAAGGCATGTTCAATAGTCTTCAGATTCTTTTTGTTTACGAAACAAAAATATTTCTCTTGAATTTTGATATTAAATATCAAGTAAAATATTTTTTCTCTCCTTGCAGTTTTCAACTATTTTTCTCTCCGTGTATTGAAAATCTAGACTAACGTAAAATTAACTTAACTAAATTTTTAAAAATTGCATTGTAAAAATTCCATTAACTTTTTAAACACTATTTTTACAATTGTAAAATATTCCAATTGCAATTAAAAAAAAACGACCTGCCACAATATTAATTGAACGTTCCATCATTAATAGGAATGTTGAACGGAAACGCATTTCGCGTTTACCTTATTATCAAAATAGGAAAAGTCTTAATTGAAAAAAAATCTTTAGAGAAAAAATAAAACTAAAAAGCTAAAATAGAAGATTAAACCACGATTTTTAAATCACAATTTTTAAATAAATTTTCAAGTAGTAATAATTTTTAAAAATCAAGTGCTTTGAATTACAAATTACAATTTTCTAAAAGAATCAATTCGCTTGATTTTATTAAAATTAGAAAAACAAAAGAATTCATTATAAATTCAATGTCCTATAGCCATTGACGAAACGCGACCAGCTCCGCCAAAACGAGTGAATCTTCATGACGAATATCCTCGCAGATAATAATTTCAAGTATTTATTTACTTACTCTCTGCAATTTAATGCCGACAACGATCACAGTTTCACTGTTTGTTGCGCCATTTCTTTTTATTTTTCTTCTGCATGTTTACACATGTGTTTATTACTTTGGAAATAATAATCAGATCAATAATCGATTCATTTACCGATGTAGTTCATTGTTTTCGAATCGCTGCTTTGACCTACAAGCGATAAGAACATTTCTTCATTTTCATATTCGCTACATCGATCATTGTACTCGGTCAGTAAAGCTCCTTTCACCTGTAAAATTAAAAAAAAATTAATGAAATTCTTCTTTTAAATATTACATTATTTTCTTTTTAATCTCCACTTTGGAAATATATTAAATTCCACTGAGAGTCGTTAATGAGAGAGAAAATTTATTGCAGATAGAAAAAAAGAAGAACTAAACCTTTGTCTTCTCGTCTTCTAGTTTCTGTCGAACCTCCTCGTGTTGCCTTTCGAGTTCAGATTTTTTCCTTTCATAAATTGTTGTCAGTCTTGTACATTCGTTTACACCCTTTTCCACCGTTGATTTAGCAACTTCACGTTTCATTCGGTCCAATTCGGCTTTGTCTTTATGATTTTTCGCTAAATTCTTAACCTGCAAGAAAATTTTAATTTATTTTACATTATTTTATTTACTTTTCCTCAAGAATTAAAATTTTTTCTAAATTTTAATTTCAAATCTGGTGAAAATTAATTATTCCCGTAAATATTTTCTTTATTTCTCATTATTTTAAATTATTTTCTGCAATTTTTAACTAAACTTCAACTTTTTCAAATTTTTGATAAATTAATCTTTAGTAATTTTTAGAATGTCTTTTGAAGAATCAAAATTTACAGTAAATATTCAGTAAATTTTAATTCTTTCAAAACTTTACTTTCAACAATTTTTCATCAAAATTCACCTCTTAATAAATTAATTTTTCAGTAATTTTAAGAAACCCATTTTAAAATTCAAAATTTACAGCCAATATTCTGTAAATTTCAATTCTTTTAAAATTAAATTATTTTCTACTAAAATTAAACTTTTAAAAAGCATTAAATTCGAAATAGTTAAATATTTATAAGGTTTTAAACTAAAAATTTTGAAGATTTCAATTTTGAATAATTGAATTTAAAAATTCTAAACAATTCAGTTCTTTGAAGAATTTAATGAAAAGTATTTAAAAATTTATTAATATTTACGATTTTTAAAATTTTGCAAATATATTATTGATTTGAAAAATTTTCGAAGAATCAAAGTTTTGAGAAAATAAATTTTAAATAATGGAAAATTAAGCACATTTTTAGTCAACTTTTTTTAAGTAATTGAATTCTCACAGGACTTTTTCAAAATGATTCAAAATAATTAAATCAAAAAAAGTTTTTTTTACAAATCTTAAAAAATAATTGAATTTTGGAAAAATTTAAGTTGCAATTTTTAAAATTAAATTTCAGAAAATTTTTAAATTTATATTTTAAAGAATTTTAACTCTTGTAGAAAAATATATTAACTAAAACTATTTAAATATTTATTTAACAAGATTATTGAATATTTTGAAAAATTAAATTTAGAAATTTTCGATTTTTTGTGTTGTTTTAGTCAAAATTTTTATTTTCCAATTAAAATTGGAAAATTTTAATTTGTAAATTTAAAAAAAATTAGGTTTTGAAAAACAGTAATTAAAATTTTTTTAAAAAAAAGGTACTTGAATTCTCAATAATAAGTTTAACAAATTGAAACAATTAGAAATTTTGTAAAATTTTATATTTTAAAGAATTTTATTTATTCCTCTTTAAAAATTGTCCATAAATATAATTATATTTTTGAAATTATATCATTTTATGAATTTACAAAATTATTCTATTTAAATAATTCAATTCTCGCAGTTGAATTCTAAAAATGAATTGATTTCACAAAAATTTCAGTTAAAATTTAAAAAAATAATTGAATATTTAAACAGTTATAACAGGAATTTTAGGAATTAATTAAATTTTAATTGGTTTTTGGATTAAAGTCCTTGAAAATTTTAGAGAAGCAAAAGTTTAAAAATATTAGAATTTTTATTTAAAAAAATTATTAATGACATTATTTTTCTTTAAAAGTTATTAAAGTTTTTCAAGAATTTTATTTTAAAAATTCTAAAAAAATAATTGAATTTTGGATGAATTACAGTTGCAAATTTTAGAAATAATTATATTTCATGAGGTTTTTCATTAAAATTATTTGAAATTTTATGTTCTCGGGAAAAAAAAATATATATATGAATAAGTTTTCAATTTTTTATTTAACAAAAAATATTAAAGTTTTGAAATATTTAATTTAGATATTTTCGAAAAAGTGTTTCTTGAAAAAATGAAACTAGAATTTTTTAAAAATACTTCTATTTCAGAAAATATTTTTAAAAAATTGAAAGAATTGAAAATTTTGCCAACTTTTATTGAAATAAATTTTGAAGAATTTTATTTCTAGTTGCTGTTAGAAATATTTTGGCATTTACTATATGAGTTGTAGAAATAATTGAATAATTTTAATTTCATTAAAATTTGGAAAAGCAAATTTTTGAAAGTAACAATGAAAAAGAAAATAGTAGTTTTTCTAGTTAAATAAATAAATAATTATACTAACTTCCTCATGTCTTTTTGATTGAAGTTTCCTCATGACGTCAGCCGTTTCACGGTCCAACATATTTTTCAGTGTCTTCAATTGATTTGATTGTGAGGATTTCATAATTTTTTCTAAAGTTGAAAACACACTTTCGTGATATTTTTCCTGTAGTTCACGTTCTTGTTGAATGTGCTCTTTGCAAACAGCTAAAAGCCTCTCACTCTGACTCCTCGGCAGTCCTTTCATTAATGCTTCAGCAGTGTCGCGTGCCTCCTCTGGACATTCGGACGTATCCGTGAGAACTGTACTACTTGGACCATCGATACTAGGCATAGCGTGAAACTTATCACTGAGAATAAAAAAAAAATATAGCATCAAATTTAAATTAACTTTAGCAAAGAAAACAAAAATACTAAAAAGTAACCAATAAAAAAAAATTCTCTCTCCAAGTAGACAAACAATCACAAGTTCACAATTTTCCGTGTTTTTAAAAGGAAAATTTCCTTTGAACATCTTTAATTTACTTACCTTACCGTAGGAAAAATTAAATTCTTTAATTCTACAACTTGAAGAATTGCTAATAAGTCACATTTTCCTCCTTTATCAAAAATTTTTCCTTTTTACTCCAAACATTATCAAAATTGGTATAAATTAATTAATTAATTAAATTACTCACATGTTATTGCTCGACAAACGTTTAATGAATTTGTGGCTAATATGAAACTTTGTTTTATGCTTCTCCCCATCGATAGATGTCTTCTGCGACTGTATTCTCATTTTCTCCTAAAAGTAACATCACAATTTAATTCTTTGCAATTAATTTTATTTCCACGATAAAATAGTTGGGTAAACTTTAATTAAGGGAGAATTCTCCCTCTCACTCTCTCTTTAGTACCAAAAATAAAATCCTCTAATTAAAGAATTACCTTCTCGTGCTTCTTCTTTAAAGACTCTAATTTCTTATCGAGCTCCGTTCTCTTCTCCTTTACGAGTTTATTTTCCATTAATTTCTCAAGAGATTCTGCTGATATTTCTTCACTCACTTAAAAGAAAAAAATAGTAAATTAGATTGAATTTTGAAAAAAATAGTAAATAGGCAAATTAAATTAAATTTCACAAAAAAATTGTATGATAAATTGAATTTACAACTAAGTAAAAAGAAAAACTCACTGCTGCTTGCATTGACTGGACTCTTACTGGCTGAAGAATCAACAGCGGAGGAACTGGTGACTGAAAAAACGACACTGTCGTCGACTTCTTGTGATTCGGCGGAAGTTATTGCACTAATCGAAGGCCTTGGATGTGCAGTGACTAAAGTTTGCAGTAAATTTGCCGGCATTTCTCCAATTGATTGCATTCTCTTCGGTCTTAATCCCTCCTCCTGAAAAAGAAATTTAATTTTCTCAAGAGTTCGGTAAATTTAGAATATTTTTCTCGCCTCTATATTAAACTTACAGTCGGTTTAGAGGAACTCGGTCCACCAACAGTGGCTTTATCTTTTTCCTACAAAATGTTAGTAGTTAAGAAAGTGAATTGGTTAGTAGAATTTATTTTTCACGAAACACGAATTAATTACAAGCACAGAAGAATTTTGACAAAAATTCTTTTCATTTTCAGAATAGGAGAAGAAAATTAGGAATAACAGAGTGGGCACAAGAAGAAGATGGTGGCAATTTTTTTCACTTTGGATAGAGATTTGTCAGGAGAAGAAAAATACGAACCTCCTCTTCGCCTTCAGGTTCCTCCATGTCGTCTGTGAGAACTGCGAGTTGCTTTTCACGTTTCTCCAGTTCGCTTTGATATTTGATTGGATTAGCCAGAGCTTCGGCAAAATCACTGAGACCATCGGGTACATAATCTTTGACGATAACGTGAAGAAATAGACTCGCCAGAGGAAGAGGTTGTCCACATTCGTTTCGTAGAGCCACGTGACGATAACCTGGACAAAGACCAACCACAGGTAACACCCGATGACCGATCATTTTCCCCGACTCTTCATAAGCAGCTATTCGAATTGATGCAAGTTCCGGTAACACCACCTGAATAAAAATTATCATCATCATCATCATCTAATTCTACCTTTCATGGTTACCACAAAAAAATAATTTTCTTATTTCCCTGAAATTTTTCTCTGTCCCAAACCTGAAGTTCCTAAAAAAATATTCTGATTCACTTTCAAAATGATCAGATACTCAAAATAATTTTTCTGTTACATTTACAAATTTCTTTAATTGTAAAGTTTTACTATTATTATATTATATTTTTACTATTTTTATTCGAAAATATCAATAACATATTTTTAATATAAATATTTAATCATTATTTCTTTTCTGCAGGAATTAAAATTCTTTAAAACAACCCAAAAATTTTGATTATTAGCAAATTCATCAATTACATATATATTCGAAAATAAAAACTTGAAGTAATTTCAAAATATTTCAATTAAACTTTTTCAAAAAAATTAATTATTGTACTGAATAAAATTGTACTGAAAAAGTATGAAAAATTCAAATTCTCGAAGGTTTTTAATTTCAAAAACTTTTCAATATTCAATTATTTCCAGAAAAAATTCACGCTTTAACGCTTTAAATATTCAATTATCGAAAATTTTAACTGAAATTCATTTTTAAATAAATTTTTTTTAGAAAATTTAATTATTTAAAATTTTAAATACAATGTAAATAATTTATTGAATGATTTTATCAACTAATTTTTAAGTAATTATATTCTTTTGCTAAATTTTCATAAAATTTTATTTTTAATTACATTTTTCAACAAATTTTATTACAATTTTATAGAAAATAATTGAAATTTGGAGATGAGTTTTCTTATTTTTGAAAATAATTCAATTATTTTACAGAAATTTTAAGAAATTTGTAAATAATTGAACTCTTATGAATACTTTAATTTAAATTTTTTTCGAGAAATTTATTAGAAATTGGATGGAGAATAATTAAATTATTATAAAGAATTTTACAAAGAAAATTTTAAAATAATTCCATTCTCTTGAAAAATTTTATTAAATTTATATTAAAAATAATATTATTCCCGGGAAGAATTTTATTTTATAGAAATAATTGAAATCTTGCAATTTTATCGACGAATTCAATTAAAATTGTGTTAAAAATAGTTTAATTCTTATATAGAATTTTATTAAAATTTATTATTTATGATAAAATTATTATGAAAAGAAGAATGATTCAATTATTGCAAAGAAATTTTTAAAAAATTGCAAATAATTGAAATTCTGCCAAATTTTTATTATTTATAAAAGTAATTAAATGTTTGCATAAAATTATACTAACATTTTTTTTAGTATATTCTTTTAGAAAATTTTATTAAAATAGTAATTATTAAAATTCGTGGATTGGAGAGAAATTTTTGTAAATAATTCAAATTTTGTCAGGAATTTTATTAAATTTTTTTTTAAATAATTGAACTCTGTTTGTGAACTTTTTATAAAATTTTAAATTCTGAAAATAATTGAATTTCAGAGAAGAAATTTTTAACAAATTTGTGAATAATTGAATTTTTTTTAAAATTATTATTAAAATATTAGATATTAATAAACATTGAATTGAGGAAATTTTTTAGGAATAATTGAAATTTTCCCAAAAATTATATTAACATTTTTCAAAATTCTATTATTTATTAATATAATTTTAATTTTGACGAGAATTTTTTTTAATTTTTGAATATAATTAAATTTCCTCAAACATTGTTGCAAACAACAACAGCTTCTCCAAAATTCGATTTTTTATTGTTTTTAACTGAAATGTCTAATTAAATTCATTCAAAGTTGAATTTTTATAAAATTTTGAATTGAAACCTTTCAAAGTTCATCTATTTATGACACTTTGTAAACGCAACTCTTTAAAAATTGAATTAATTTTGAAATATTTGAGAAAAATTAATAATTAAATAATTTATCGGTTATAATTTTATGGTAGTTCTTTAGGAATTAAATTATTTAAAAAGAAATTATAGTCAGAAATAAAAAAAGAATGTTTTGTATTAGAATTCGTGGTAATTTCATAGTTTATGATACTAACAAAAAAGAAACAAAAAATCAATATTTTTTTATGAATTCTAAAAATTTAATTATTCCCGGTACTTTTATTTATTAAAAATCTCTGATTTCCCTGACTAATTTTACTTTCTCTGACTTTTTTCTGAATTCCCTGATCTATGTTAACCCTGTACTAAATTTCTAAAAAAATATTCCTTTTTTTTCTTCAAGAGAAAAAAATATTCTACCTTCTTAAAAACGAAAGGTTCCTCATCATAGATCGGATTAATTCCATTATTCTGAACGATTTTTGTTCTGAACTTTTTTCTAACAGTGTCTGCCGGCAAGCCATACATATCGACCTCCACATAAGTCCCAACTCTCTTGTCACTGAGAAATTGTGCAGATATCACGTGAATGTGAACGGTACCCGCTATAATACCGTCCACCGTAGATTCAGCAAACGGATCCAATCTTCTGTCCTTTCGTCTCATGAATTCCGGTTTCAGCAAATAACCACATCGCTGATTGTACTCGAAAATCCCCAAATTGAGTTGCATCGCAAGGTCTAATATACAGTACACGTAGAAATAATTAATTAACAAAAAAAAAGAAGAAGAAGAAGAATTAATTAATCAAATCAAAGTCACCAATTAGTAACAAATTACCCTCCAAAAAAAGCTGAAAACAGAGGATGTTCATAAGTCTAGAAAAGAATTTTTATCATAGTTGATAAAATAATTTTTCACTTTTCGTGATAGAAAACAAAGAGTTTCTCATTTTTTTTCTGAGAATATAATCACCAAAATTACCACATACCGGAACAATAAATATTGAAAGAGAAGCGTAAGAGAAGCGAAAAATTCACTTCTAGATGAGGAATATTTTATTTTTTCTTTTCTTCAACTCACCGAGTGTCTGGTAGTTGAGGGCGACCAGTTGACAGCCAGCATTCCAGAACACCTGCGGCATGAAGTTGCTGGAGTCGAATCTCGTGCCAGCCGGATAAACACGTGAGAGCTGATGTTTATTGTAGTTGACAAACTCGAGAGGCCTTTCCTTCAACAATGTCGTTGCTTGCTTCTCATCGAACGAAGACATTTCGTACATTCGATTTTTCTCTGCCAATTGAGATTGAGCAAGCCAAGTGATAACAGGGGTCAATCGACTGACGTAAATAGTAGCAAACTGTTTATACACATTGGAAATTGTTGGTTGGGGAAACAAATCATCGAACATAAAAATGATCCAAAAATAAGAAAATAAGAAAACGACAAATTAATTATGTTTGCAAATTAAACTCACTTTCAGCTGATTCGAAGCTATTAAAATGCACCGGCTGGACATAATTGACGAGGGCAGATATCTCAGCGCCAGCTTCCGTCTCCTTAGCCGAGGCCACCGCTTTTTCTGGTACTGCAACTTTGTCACCTTCCACATTGCTCTCCTCCTCCTCTGAACTCGATTCGTCCTCGTCGTCTGGAATTGAGAAATTCGTTTTATTCATTTACTTTTTTTAATTTGGTTTCTGAATTTTTTTTTCGTTTCAACACTAGTTTGTACTCATGCACTCATCTACAAAAGTAGATTACAAAATTTAGTTAGTAGTATTTACTACTTTTTTACAATTTGCTACACTATGTATTTGGAAACTTTTTGGATTTGTGACACGAAAGACTACTTTTTTTCTTCTTTTCAAAAATTTGCCTCACAGTCGCTAATAGTTGAACTACAAAAATTAATATTTATTTTCTTCAAAATAAGTCTGAGTACTGCTACGATTAGAAAAACACTTTTTAATAAAAAAAAAACGAACTTGATAATTTATTTATTTAAAAAACGCAAGCGCGCGTGAAATTTGCTTTTCCACATTTATTGAAAATTCTCAATTTCTTAAAAAATATAATTATTCTTACGTTCATTCATTAAATGTAATTATTTGAAAAACTTATAAAGTAAATGCCAAAATATTTCTACCAGCAACTTGAAATAAAATTCTTCAAAATTTATTTCAATAAAAGTTGACAAAATTTTCAATTCTTTCAATTTTTGAAAACTATTTTCCGAAATAGAAGTATTTTAAAAAAATTCTAGTTTCATTTTTTTCAAGAAACAATTTTTAGAAAATATCTCAATTAAATTTTTCCAAACTTTATTACTTTTTGTTGAATAAAAAATTGAAAACATTCATATTTATTTTTCCCGAGAAATTAAAATTTCAAATAATTTTAATGAAAAACCTCATGAAATATAATTATTTTAAAAATTTGCAACTGTAATTCATCCAAAATTCAATTATTTCTTTAGAATTTTTAAATAAAATTATTGAAAAACTTTAATTTAATTTTAAAGAAAAATAATGTCATTAATAATTTTTAAAAATAAAAATTCTAATATTTTTAAACTTTTGCATCTGTAAAATTTTCAAGGACTTTAATTTAAAAACCATTTGAAATTTAATTAATTCCTAAAATTCCACTTATAACTGTTTAAATATTCAATTATTTTTTAAAATTTTATCTGAAAATTTTTTTAAATTTATTCCTATGAGAATTCAACTTAGAGAATTCAATTATTTAAATAGAATAATTTTTGTAAAACTTCATACAATAATATAATTTCAAAAATATAATTATATTTATATACAATTTTTAAAGAGGAAAAAAAATTAAATTTTTTAAAATATAAATTTTTACAAAATTTTCAATTGTTTCAATTTGTTAAAATTATTATTGAGAATTCAAGTACATTTTTCTTTAAAAAATATTTATTACTATTTTTTAAAAAACTATGTTTTTAAAAATTTACAAATTAAATTTTTCAAATTTTAATAACTTTTGTATATTTAAAAGATTCTTTAAGCATAAGGAGTTAAAAAAAATAAAATACAATTTATTTTTTTACTCCATCGTCAGTTCATGAAAATTTAAGTCTTCGTCTATTTTATTATTATTTTTTGGTAAGATAATTATTTTTATTTTTTTATTATTATTTTAATTATGTATATAATTTTTATTTTATTATTTTAATTTTGTATATTTTTTTGGATAGACTCCCTGAAGAGGAAATCATTTAGATCTCGAAACGCTGGAGTAAATAAATATTTTATTCATTGTCCGAATGTTTTCGTTTAATTTGCCTTAATTTATAAAGGATCTCGAACGTTAGAGATTGATTAAAATTAAAATACAATTTAAATTTAAATAGGTGTAAAAAATGTTCGCAAAAGTTTCTAGAGTTTGAAATCAGCAAATTCTGAATATTAAAAGAATCTTGAGGCATAAGAGGAAGAAAATAAAAATACAAACCTTCGTCCTCTTGCGTACTGTCCTTGCTACCCTGTCTGTGTTGCAGCATTGGCGCATGTTGTATTTCTCCATTATCAATTTGATGCTCACTGTTACTACTAACGACAACCCCATCGACAACTTCATTTTGAGGAATAATATCAGGAGGAGGACCATTCTCCCCTTCCGCTGCTTGATTCACAACACCATTATCATCGACTTCTGGATTTCCTTCTTCAATGCCAGGAGTTTGAATTTGTTGTTTCTTATGATGCTTCTTATGATGATGATGATGGTGGTGTTTCTTTTTATTCTTAATGATAATTTTTCTTCTCAGCAATGAAGGTGGCGGAAGTTCTTGGCCTGGTATCAACTAGAAGAGTAGAAAAGAAAAATTTATTTCACAACTTTATTCAAAATTTATTGCCATATACTTGTAGATTAAAAATTAAAATTGATTAATTTATTTCATTGCGACGTCCACCAATAATTTCACAATAATTTTTTTACTACAAAGGACATAAATCTTGTATTTTTCAATACTTTTCTTTATTATATAAATGTGCTAATTTTGTAAATAAATGAATAATTACATTGTGACTTTCAAGTGGACAATCCAACAGCATATCTCCGAAATATTCCCTACAATATTGTGCAATTTTCGCTTGTTGTCTTGGATTACAGTGATTTTCAAAACTGAGAATAACTGGAAATTCCGATGTTTTAAAGGCACTGTCAGCTATTGCCTCTATTACATCACGCGCGCATATTTCAGGCACAAATGTATATCTGTAAGAATAATTCAATTTAGTACGAAATTGAAATTATTTAACGATAAAATTGTAGTGTTAATCTTAATAGTACAATATATTTTTTTTTCTTTTCAAAACGAAATACTCACCCGTGAACAATAACAGGTTCGTCGAACTTGCCATTCCAGAAGTCGAGTTCAACACAACGACATCCGGCAAGTAAACACTGTTTATAGATTTCTACGGAGCTTTTACCAGTAAGTTGATGACCTAAAAGTTAATTAATTAATTTCTCAATTTCCTAAATTACGAGTATGAGTTTTTAATAAATTTAAAAGGGTCAACAATATTTATTTTTCAATTTGAAAACAGAAAAAAAAATACTTTTGCAGGCCTCGGATCGACTTTAAGGAGGAAAAAAAGTCGCTTTAGTCGAATAAAAATAAAAAAAGTAGTGTCGAAAAAGTGGTGTATTTAATGATAAAAAAAACAAATTCTTTTGTGTATTTCCCATATTTCACTAATTTCTAAATTTAATTATTTAAAACTTGAATAATTTTTTTTAAAAATAAATATTTATGTAACTAATTGTTTTTACACGGGAAATAATATTTGAAAAAAATACAATTTAAAACCTTTTATTACAAAATAATTATTATAAAAATTTTTTAAATTTTATTATAAAAATTACAACCATAAATCTTTCTAAATTCAACTATTTTTTACAATTTTTAACTGAACTACATCTCTAAATCAATTACTTTAAAATATTTTTTATTTTTTTTTAATTTCTCCGAGAATTCAATTACTTCAATATAAAATTGAATTTTTTACAGTAATTGTAATTGTAACTGATTTTTTCCTTAATTATAAAGAAATTAACATTTTCCAAAAATTATAATACAGAAATTTTTTAAATTAATTTTTTAAAACTTTTTTCAATCAAGTTTTGAATGGTAATAACTTATAATAATAATTTTTTAATTATAAATTTATAATAATAGTTTTTAATTATGTACAATTGAAAATTGTAAAATTTGGAATTTTTTCTGAACTGTAACTAAAAATTCAAAAAATAAATTTTTCAATAATTTTAATTATAAATAGGAAAAACTTGATATCGCAGAAATTTAAAAAAATTTAATTTTGTTTTATTTAAAGATAATTGAATTTAAAAAAAATATGATTAAATAATTCTAAGAATTTGTTGTTGAAAAATAATACAATATAAATTTTCGAAAATAATTGAATTTTGGAAAAGAATTTTCTTCAAAATGTTCAAAATAATTCTAAAAACTTGTAATTTCAAAATTTCCTATTAAAATTCTTGAAAAGCTAATTTTCTAAAATCGCAAAGCAATAATAATGAAATACTAAAAAAATCAATTATTTTTTTAACCAAATTTTATAAAAATTCAATTCTTAAAAAAATTTTTAATTATAAATTTTTAAATTCACAATTGATAATTGTTTAATTTATATTATAAAAATTATTTTTGTTTCCAAAGTTGATTTGAAAAAAATTGTGAAGCAATACTCGTAAAAGGTAATTTTCTTTTAATTTTCGATACTATAGAAATCAAAATAAGTTGCATTTTATACTAAAAATTTGTTATTTTGTTGGAATCTTTGAAAAAAAAATTGTAAAAGTTGTAATTTTTGAAAATAAATCGAAAATAATTGCATTTTTTGGAAAATAGTCGAAAAAGTACTAATATCCAAAGCCTGCTTTTAAAAAAAAATATTTCCAGAGACAAAATAAAGGAACAATTAAAATGATAAATAATGAAAAGACATCGACCAAAGACGAATATAATCACGAGGCAAAAAATAATTAACAATCAGCAAATTCTTTCGATTACTTTAAACTGCCACCGAATACGAAAAAAGAACATTCCACTTTTCGTAATTTCGACAAGAAAATAATGTTTCCTTACAAACAAAATAAATTCAGTAAAATAAAAATAAAAATTTACCAATTTGTAAACATTAAAATCCAATATACTATTACTCCGAGGCAAAATAAAGGAACAATCAAAATGATATGCAGTAGAGAAGAAAAATAAGATTATAATAGAATTTATTTACCAGTGAGGTACGTATTGTGACTAGAATTGATAAAATAATGAGCAAGCGGTTGATCCATATCGTCAGATAATTCAAATTTAGACACAGCAACAATGGGATTATCTTCACTCATCAAATACCTGAGGAAACCATCGCAACTCAATTGCCCTCGTGTTGCATTATATTTATTCGGCTCGTATTCATTAATAATGTCCTTTGCTCGTGCCGCATTTGCATACGGATATAAAATTTCATTCAAACGTGGATCTCTTTGTGTTTTATTTAGAAAGTCCACAAGCTGTGGTACAGACATGAGTTTACGTTTCGAATTGCCGATAATGTCATCGAAAACCTTCTCCACCTCTGTACGTTGCGTTAGGGTTTTGTAGAAATTGAAGAATTCCTCGAACTCAAATTTTTGCAGCGGCACACCGTCGGTCTAAGATAGGAAAATGTTTTTAGTTTTCTTGTAAATAAATTAAAAATTATAAGTGTTGTAAATTATAATTTAATGTTCTACAATAACTAAAGAAGGAAAATTTTGAGAATAGTCCATTTTTGTAGTACGTTTAAATTAATTTTTAAAATGTTCTTTTTTTATGTTTAATATTTTTTTTATGCCAGATCTATTGATTTTTAGCGAATATGCTATAAAAATTCTTTTCACAGTTGTCTGAGTTTCGAAAATGGAAAATTTTGAAAAAGTTCGTGTTATTGATTTAAATTTTGGTGTATTCCACTTGGCAGCAGTTTTTGTTTTTTTTTATTCAAGACAAACAAAGCATTTTATCACTTTTTTTTATTTGTTCGCCTTCTCTTTATGTTATAATGTTATGCTTAATATTCACATTAAATTAAATGATAAGAAATCTTCACTTTTATCATTGAAATTAAAATCGAATTTTTGTCATCGAAATTTCGTTCGGGCATTTTTTGAAAACCACTTGACCGATTGAACTGAAACTTTTCAGTTTGTCAGATATTAACAGTACTTAAAATCTCAGCCATATTTGAATGAAAAATATTAAAACGAACGAAAGTTATTAATTTTTTCGAAAAATGTGATAAATATCAATTTTCTATTTTCCGGATTGTTTTTTTGAAAACTAATTTACTTTTTCTGCTAAAGATTCAATTTCATTAGATTTTCTTTTTTTTTACAAATTAAATGCAATTCCAGGAAAAATTTGATTTGAAAGTTGAAACAAAATTTCTTTCTTTTTTTTTTCATCGAAAGAATATAAAATAGAATTTTATGTATGTAATATGTAGAGATTTGTAAGATGTGAAAGAATAGATATTAGATCTTCCTTGGAGTGCAATTTTTATCTTCATGAAAGGCTTTCGGAGAGACTTTGAATTTTTCTTCAAAGATTGAGTGAATTTATCGTTTCCTGTGGTATTATTGGCGCAATGCCAACGTCACAAAGTTGAAATGTACGACCACCTTTCATGAATCGTGACAAATTTATATACACACACACGCATCAAAATTCATCATTCTTAAAATTCCATTTTCCAACAATTAATGTACGCATATTGAAATATTTAACATTTTCAAGTATTATATTTATACAGTTGATGATGACTTTATATATTGTGTTTAACTTTTCTAAATTATCATATCAGTCAAAAGTTATTCTACATATTTTAAAGTAAGATGTAAATTTACCTTGCCAGATGGTATCCCTGATGAATCAAGTGCTTTCTCCACACGCTTTTTGTCGTCCTTATTTTGAGTGAACATTTTTACAATGCTGCAAATAAATTATTTAATATTAATTTTATTAAATATGTTTATTGATTTTTAATATTTAAAGACTGCAATTTTTTCCAAGACAATTTTTTTCTAAAACAAGAATTTTTTTACAAAGCTGGATTTTTATTTATAAAAGTTACAATTTTTTAAAATTAAAATATTTGTTTCTGTGAATTTTTATAATTATAATATAACAAAGCAGAAAAATGCACAGAGAAAGTATTCGAAAAATTTGAGACAAATATTTGTAAAAAAAAAAAAAAATGCTGAACAATTAAAAAGTTATGCGGGAAGATAAAAATTTTCTATTTATAAAATAATGATTAATTTAGAATAAAGCTGAATATTCAGTAAAATTGAAAATTACAATTAGCAAAATTTATTTACTTTGAAAGCAGCCGAATATTGGTCATCCATTCTATTTTTAAAAAAGTATTTTATAACTCGGTGACGACTTGAAAAAATATTTTCTTTTTCGCCAATTCTAAATCGAAATTATAATTCTTCGAAATCATCGAAAATTATATTTATATAAATAAACTATTACAATTAGGACTAATTTTAAAGTAAAACAAAGTTACAAATTAGCTTTTCAATTATCTTTTTATTCTCCAAATGTTTCCTTGGCAAAGTGTCTTGAAAACTAAATTTACGAATTCCAAATGTGTAAATACAAACTGAAACTTTAGAAAATTAGAGTGCTTTTAAAAACTTTAGAAAGTTTATAGTTATACACATCCAATTTATACACCACTATGTATTAAATCCTTGGGAATATAAAATTTTCTGAAATAATATTAAAAACTTTTTTTAAATTTTATAGGAAAAATTTTTATTAAATGTCTTTAGTTTTACAAGAATTTTACGATTTATTGTTTTATTAAATAACGAATAGTTTTTAAACCAGTTTTATTTTCACTAAAAAATAAATTAAAGAAAAATGTAAAGAATTATAAATTTGTAAAATTATGTTGTAAATTTTTAATTAATATTACATTTATTTATTATTTACAAAATATACTTAAATAAACATATAATGAAAAATTCCAAAATTTGAAAAATACGATTTTCCCTTTGATATTGAAATTTATTCTAAAATACTGTACATACGCAATTGTATATTATATGATATCGAAAATATAATTTCTGGAAATATTAGATATACTTAAAAGCAGCGAATAAAAAAGTTTATAGGATTATGTAACACTTTGGAAAATCAATAATTTTTAGTCTTGAATTTAAAATTGTTTTAACTCATTGACATTTCAATTTAAAGCACCACTTATAATATATGATGCCAAAAGGATAATTAAACTCAATTTCAACGAATTTTGAGAGTCAGCGTTTTATTGAAATTAGGGATAAAAGGCAATCATGTGATATAAACTTTTTGTGAATTTAAAATAATGAAATTTTAGAATTTTGACATTTATACTATAGAAATTATAATTTTCAAAATTTAAATTTCCAAACATCTGAAATTTATTTATATGGGTAATAATAATAATAATTATAATAATAATAATCGAGATATTCTGTTATTTTATCCAAACTATTAAAAAAATATGTTTACGCAGCTCAAAAAT
This sequence comes from Leptopilina myrica (nomen nudum), assembly GCA_032872475.1. Lineage (NCBI taxonomy): Eukaryota > Metazoa > Arthropoda > Insecta > Hymenoptera > Figitidae > Leptopilina > Leptopilina myrica (nomen nudum). The sequence continues at coordinate 37,133,768 of CM065461.1, forward strand.
TAATTAAATTAGAAAAATTTCATTTAGAAATTCTGAAAACTGAGGTTTTTAAAAAATAGTAATTAAATTTTTTCATAATTAATAAATTGCAGAAAATTGTTTTGGAAAATTGATAAAGAAGGAATTTTTTCTCAAATTTTATTAAAATCAATGTTATATTCCAAAAAAATTTATTTTCTTACCAAAAAAAATTATTTTTAAATATTTTTTTTGAATTTTTTCTCAATTGTATCTAAAAATTTGGAAAATAATTAAGTAGAAAAAATTTTGTATCTATAGGTTCAATTATCGTTAAATTTTATAGAGAGAATTGATTTAAAAAAGATTTTCAGATAAGACTTTGGAGAATAATTAAAAATTTAGAACCTTTCGACTGGAATTTTAAAATTAATATTATTTATTTCCTTCAAAAATTATTAGAAATAATAATTTAAGAATAATTTTATTCTAAAGTTTTAAAAAATAATTGACTTTTGGAAAAATTGCAGTCGTATACTATTTAGAAATTATTCAATATTTTAAAAATATTTCCCTGAAATTATTTAATTTCCCTAAAATTATTAGAAATTTCAATTAAAATTTAAAATTTTTCCGAAAAGAATAAAAAAAAAATTGAAACAATTAAAAATTCGGTCAAATTTCGTTGAAATAAATTTTTCATGTGAAAGAATTTAATTCTATTACTTTTTAAAAATTGTCTTCAAACATAATTAAATTTCGAAGAATTGTATTTCGAAAAATTAAATTAAAAAAAAATTAAAGTCTAGAGTGAAATAAAATTGAAAAAATAATTTTTCTTCACAATGAAACTTACTTTTTTGATGGAATTTTCCCAGATTTGTCGGCTGTCAATGTGAGTCTAATGTGTGCTTTTTGAAGAAACATAATTGTGCTTGTATTTAGTTGAGTAAGATTGTAAGCCAATTGAAGAAGTTGATCTGTCCAATGGCGTGCCATCTCTGCTCGATTTGTACAAAAATTTATGAATGTCACATTCACAAAATCTGACCCATAGCAAATGGTTACAGTTTTATCTTCCAATAAATCTTGTGAGCCCATTGTCACGCACGCTTTCAATTTAGGATCCTAGAGAATTTATTCATTTATTACATCAATCATAAAAGCCGAGAGAAAAATTCTCATTTCAGTCCAAATAAAAATTTATTTTACTTAAATATAAAAAGAAAAATTTTTTTACTTTCCCTGACGACGAAATTTTTTATTTATCATTATTCTTTAACAATTATTAAAGTGTTAATAATTAAATTATTAAACAATAATAATTAAAAATTATTAATTATTATTGAATTTTAATCGACACAAATATCCCCAAAAAAAAATTATTCATTGAAATTTTCTTTTGAACCAAATTTTACATTTGCTAAAAAAAAATTCCAAATAAAATTTATTTCCCATTAAATAAAAAGTAAACTTTTGTAAAAATTTATTTTTTCCGGGAGTGCAAGATATTTTTACTCAGCTTGCTAAACTATTTGATAGAAATAAAATTTATTTGCCTTATATAAAAATTATATTCGCGTCGAAGAAAATTTTATTTGGCTCAATATAAAATTCAATTTGGTTCAAATAAAAATTAGATTTGTGACGAAGAAAATTTCATTTGTCTCAAAAGAATTCAATTTGGTTCAAATAAAAATCAGATTTGTGTCGAAGAAAATTTCATTTGTCCTAAAACAATTTTTTGTTCAAACAAAAAAATAATTTAGTACATTTTATTTAATTCTAAAATATTTTTCAATAGATTTTTATTTTATTTAGTTTTAAAATATTTTAAAATAATTTTTTATTTTATTTAGTTAGATTTTATTTAACACACGGAAATTATAAAAATTTTTCTCTTGGCGACTAAAAACCATAGAAAGAAGCATAATAATTAACACACGAAGTTAGGAAAATTAAATCATTGTTTATAGAGAATTTTACATCAAACTTATATTAATAAGCGTTTGTAACTTTAAACGCTTATATTTACAAAAACAAAAAAAAACTTTATTTTAAATAAATAGCTCTCTTTAAATAAAAAAGTTTTAATAGATCCGAAAATAACTAAAGTTCTTTTTTCTCTAATTTTCAATGATTTTTAAATTTTGGTAAAGAAAAACTTTTTCAATTTAAAGTTATTTGAAAATAGAGAGAGAGAAAAAAGAGAAAAAAGAGAAAAGAGAGAGAGAGAGAGAGAAAGGGAGAGAGAGAAGGTTTTCTTTTAAATGTTAATAGAACAGGTGAAATCATTTATAATGAATAACGTCTGGTTTGAAACCTTGACACTGTAATTTATGAAAACGTTGCTCAGTTTTATGATAATGTTAATGTATAACTTTATATTATTGATTTATTGGTAAAACCCTTTGAGAAAATTTTCAATCTGCAACAAACTATTGTTTTCAATACATTTGTACAGTTGGCTTCCGTTAAGGTGCAAAGTTATAGGTGTGACTAAGGATAAAAATTATCTATTTATACAGAACATTATAGGCAATGATCTATTTATAAAATTTGCCAATATACTTATTACGCTATGATACGTTATGAATTTCATTATTATTTTCTACAAAGTGAATAATTATTATAATCCAAAAAAAAAATCGAGAGGGAAATGAAATTATCTTTAAGTTTAAAATTTAATCGTTTTTTTTATTCTATGCGAGTATATTTCATCCAAAGGTGCAGTTGACTATTTTCCAAATAACAATTTTATAAAAAAGAAAAATTAAAGTCTGAAAAAAATTATTTGATTCAAATAAATAACTATTATTATCTCATATATTTTAATTAAAGAGAATTAAATTTTAATCAACGAGAAATCATAGAATAAGTAAAGAATATTATTAAGTAGTTATTACTATACTTAAGTTATTTAGAAAAAATATTAATTTAAATAAAAATATAGTAAAAATCAAGAATAAATAAAAAATATTAAAAGATAAAAATATAAAAATATACTAAAAATTAAAAATAAATAAAAAATATCAAAAGATAAAAATATACTGAAAATCAAAAATAGGTAAAAAATATTAAAAGATAATAATACAAATTTTTGTTCTAAAGTACAAATTTTCCATTTTCTAATTTATGATAAAATGTCCGAAAAAAAAGTTTTTTTTTCTAATTTCTCTAAACGTCACCTGGGGGCAGAAAAAAGGTGGATGAACAGATAAAGGATGACATAAAAAAAGATGAAAAGAAAAATGAAGCTGTAGTACTAACACTGTCCTCCCTCGAGCGTATTGTAAATGCAAATTTTAACAAAACGACACTTGTCCCAGTTCCCGAAAGCTTTAATACTAAATACAACATTCTAAGTATATATGGAAGAAAGTGAAAATGTCTTCAAAAAACATTTTTTCTTTTCAATTTTTCCATTCAATTTTTATACATTATCAAAACTTTTTCCAAATTTTCCTCACTTTTTTTCCATCTTTCTTTTTTCAAAGCTCTTTGAGAATAATGGGACACGGTCATCTGGAAAATCGAAATTGAAAAAAGAAAATCTGATAAATTAATGATTCTTCACTCAGTGGTCACTTTTGCTTTCAGCACACTTTTCTATATATAAGTTTAAAAATTATTTCTAAATTTGCTTCAAACTATTGCATAAATTAATCTTGGGTATGTTTTTTAACAAATTCATCTTCAGTATGTTTTTTACTATGTAGTATCATAATCGAAAAATATTTCTTTTTTTAAACTACTGATTAAATTCGAAAAGGATGAAAAATGTACTTTTTTTGATTCTACACCATCTAGTTTAATATCGTTTATTAATTTATTTCACACAAAGTATATTTTAATTTTTTTTATTTATCACTAAATCTGAGTTTTTTTGTATTGTTTTCAAATTTTCGTTGATAAATTTGTGTAAAAATATTTTTTTTAAACTTTCTCTGCACTATTTTGTTATTTGGAACTGGAGTTTATATTTTTTATGGATTTTCATAATTTTTATTCCAACTTTTAGTGGAATTTTACTTACCATTTATATTAATAAAATTAACAAGTTATTTTTTCTATCTAAAGCTTACATAAAGAAGTATTTTCATGATATATTTACGATATTTGTACTAAAAAAAAAATTAGTATAAAAAATTTTATGCTAAATTGACTATTATTTTACGGCCTATTTTAATTATATGGAAACTTCAGTTCCGCAAAAATTACTAAATTTTTAACAAGTAAAAAATAATAATAATGATTTTTTTTTATAGAACTTTGAATTTAGCAAAAATTTATTCTATAAAAATTACACCCAGAGAAATGGTATATATTTGGCTCACCACAAACTACACTTTTTATTTTATTTAAATAAATCTTATTTGATTTTTATTGTTTATGTTAAATGTTTATTTTAAACGTATATTTTTAAATAAAATTATTAAATTTATTAAATAAAATTATCAAATTATATAATAAAATTTTACTTAAACCAAATAAAATTTATTTGAAACCAATAAAAAGTCTAGTTGGTTCCATTTCTCTAGGTGTAAATTTTATAGAATAAATTTTTGATAAATTCAAAGTATGTTTTAGTAATTTTCAAAAAAAAAATTACTTTTTAAATAAAATTTTATTTAAACCGAATAAAATTTTATTTAAACCAAATAAAATTTATTTGAAACAAATAAAAAGTCTAGTTGGTTCTGAGAAGAATATACGTTTATTTAAGTCAAATAAACTATATTTGGTTTAAATACAATATTTTTCTCTGGGTAATAATAAACAATTTGCACAAAAATTCCAAACAATTTTAAATTTTACTTTGAAGTAAGAGTTATTTTATACATTTCTTACAATTTATCAAAACATTTCTCAATTATTAAAAACCGTGAGAAATAGTATTAAAAAAAATGTTAAGTTTCAAAATACTGAAATATTTTTCCAATGTTTGCGAAGAATAAACATTTTTTCATCCATAAGCATTTAACTTAAAAATTTTCTTATCTTTCAAAAAATGACAATTTTCACCAGTTTTTCTTGAAAATAAGGGGAAAAGGGGGCGAAAATTTACGATTTTAGGTGTTTCAAGGGATTTAAGTAATTTAAGGGGATAAAAGGAGGGCAAAAGGGGAGTGGACAGTGCTGCCCTCACCTAGAAGAAAATTTGTAGCAGGGAATTTTCACCCCAAAATCAGATTAAAAATTTTTCTTTTTCATCTATATATATATAGAAAATTTAAAAAAAAAGTTACCACTTCGTGGAGAATCACTCATAATTATAAATAATTATAAACTTTATGAAAATAGTTATAGTATTGTTATAGTATAATTTTAAATACAGTTATAGTATAATTATAGTAAAGTTTTAATATAGTTATAGTATAGTTATATAGTATAGTTATAGTATAGTTATAGTATAGTTATTCACTGAAAAAAAAATTTAATTGATTCAAATAAACGATTAACTGACTATTATCAATTAAATATTTACTTAAATCAAATAATATTTAATGGAGTCAATTAAATGGTATTCGAATCAATAACTTTAGTATTTGATTCGAATACCATTTTAATAAAATAAAATAAATAATAAATAAAAAAATAAAAAATTATTTTTATTTTTTTATTAAATTTCTAATAAATATTATTTGATTCAATTAAATATTTAATTGATAAGTCAATTAATCGTTTATTTGAATCAATTAAATTTTTATTCAGTGTAGTATAGTTACAGTTATAGTAGACTGGTATATAAAATTATAAATACCAAAAAGAATTTCATACATTTTGAAAATTTGTTAGTAAATAGAAATTTAGAATTGTATAAAATGTATTAAAAAAAAATTAAATATTGGAGCTGTACACATGCATGCAGTGCTCTCTAGAAAAAAAAATCACCTTTGGTACTTTTGCATATTTTCCAGTTCGTGTGTCTCTTATGTTGGCTATATCGAGTACTTCCATTTCGTTGTGCTGGTCTACCCAATGCAAGTAAAAGCCGAATTTGTCGACCCTTAAAGTGACTGGGGTTGCTACTCCTGAATCCTATATTCAACAGGGAAATTTGACAGATACTAAATCAAGACAATCTGTCAAATATTGTGATATTTATGTACAATAATATATACAAGGAGAAAAATCGAAACTAGAAAAAAAAAATACAGAACTCTGAACTTTCACATGTGACGCGCTCCGAAAAAACGTACCTAAGCAGCAATAAATATTAAGTTACATTATATTTGTAATTTTATTATATTTTGTTACATTTTATATTTGTAATTTTATTACAATTTTATATATTTTATTATATTTGTATTTTATTATACACGAAAAAAATATTCACCTCGAACAACTATAAAATTCACTCTATTAGCTAAATTTGTAATTATTGCAAGGAATAATTTCACTATTTTTTTTTATTTCACTGTTTTATTATTTTCACTCTTTTTTTTAATTTTAAGTTTATTCTTTCAGCGAAAGTAATCGTTGTTCGAGTTGAAGGTTTTTTTCCGTGTATTATTTTATTATATTCGTAATTTTTGAAAATATGATTTTAATTGTAAGCAAATAAGCAGAAACTTTAAAATTGTTAATTGAGGTAAAAGTAATACAAACATAACCTTAAAATAATTTGCTTTTTATAACATTCTTCGGAAGAGCGTAGAACAACAACGAATCTAAAACAGTTTAGTAATAATTCCCAAACTAAAAAAATAATTCCAAATATTGAGTATATACAGTATTATTTTCTTAGATTTGATTCTTCTCCTTGTGTTTAAATCTAGCATTATTCAAAATACACTCAGAAAAAAAATTATTTATTAATTATTATCTAAAGTAATCCTTGCTTTCAATAATTTACAAAACAAACCGAATTTGTTTCTTTCGCTCCTTATTTGCGAAAAATTAAAGAACCATGAAGGTGGAAAAATTAATTTTTTTTCTGAATATTCTTTGTTTCGAGTGCATAATCTTAATTTATTAAAATATTCCGAATCGCCACAGGTAATATAGGGGAAAAAAAATATTTTGTTCAGGAAAAATAAAATTCGTCGGTGAAAATAGAAAAGTGCCAGGAAATTCTATCAAAAAGTACTGAAAAAATATTTAGCAAAAATTCTAGATTTAAGTGTCGAAAAACATTTTTCAAAACTTACAACTAGAAAACTTGAATTTTCCTCGAATTTTTTTTTCACCTTTAAACTTTGGACCAAAATGAATTTCAAAAAATGTCCTAATTTCCTCTCATTTCTATACAAGTATATAAATTTCCTTTAAATAATTAAATTCTCAGAAAAAAAGCATTAATAGTTGTTAATAATTAACTTAAAGATTGTATGTCAAAACTAGTTGCAATTTTTAGAAATAATTGAATTTTGATTTATAAGGTATTAAACTAAAATTTTTAAAAATTGCAATTGCCTTCAAAAAAGTGAATAATAAAAATTCTAATTACAAAATTATTTTCGTTTTAAGTTATTTCAATTCAATTTCGTAATGATTTTTGAATGTCAAAGAAAATTTCATCAATACATTGTAAAATAAATAATGGAAATTTTGTGAAATGGAATTGAAAATAATTGTCTTCGTTAAAAAAATTATAGGAATTAAGAGGAAAAGGTAAAAATTGTGCCTGAAAATCAGGAAAAAAGAAAATTAAATTTTTATGGCAACCCTAATAGTGCGCATTAAATATATAAAACAAGGTAGACAACAAGCTTGGATAATTTCGACTCTAAATATCATGCAAAAATTACTTTTACACAAATGTATTGCTAAGTACCTAAAAAAATACAAAACCTAAAAAATAAACAAAATATTTTTTTTGTAAATATTTACATTAGGATATCATTTACATTACAAATTCTTCTTTTTACATATTATAAAAATTCAATTCTGATTTAAATCTAATTTTATAGTGAAAAAAAAACAAAAAAAAGTGTTAATACCTTATACATTTCAAAAACAAGTGTAGTATCATATACATCTTTAATAAATGATTTCATATAATAGCAATTATTGTAATTATTCATGAGGGGATTTTTTATTGACAATATGTACATAGCCTAGATTTTGAAGTGCTTCAATCTGATATCAAACAGTAGATACAGAATGTAAAGTTTGATAAAGTGTATATAAAAATTAAAAAAAAAAGTTGGTAACAAGCCTCTAATTTTTATATACACAATATAATTAACAAAAAAAAAATTCAATTTCCCCTTCATCTTGATTTCCCTCATGAAAACATAACACAAAGGTAGGTAGGAAAATTAATTAAAAACACATTTAAGATATATGATAAAATTGAAAAAAGAATTATTTAATTGTATTAAATGTGCGGGCGATTCTCAAATAAATTTAACTTTCACGTCCTTCGAACTTTTAATCTGTATATAAATTCCTAGGCCTATTTTAACTTTTCCAAAGGCTTTTCACAAATGATAAATATCATATATACACGATTCACTTTTTATTCCCTTTTTTTCCCCCTGCGCCATCATATAAATTAAAATTTAAGAAATATATTTCTTCGTAACTATCGATAATAACCATCAACTGTCAAAAGTTGTTTAATATACAGTTTGTTAAAGTAATTGTCTTCCACTATATATACTTGTTTTATCTTTTAGAAACAATGTTTGTGTTGAATTTCTAGTTTCTGTCTAGAAAATCTCCATTTTACGTCCTTCACTTTTGACTCTCTACAACTTGAGAGTTTCTTCATTTATATATATACTCACATTTGTAAATTATATAAAATCTTTTTTTTTTAATGAATTAAAATAAATTCTGTATACATAATCAAATGGAAGCAAAACTATTTCTAAATTACATTCATTCATGACCTCAATTCAAAACTTTGCAATTTACATACATAGAAGGTAAAATCTTTGTTTTTGTATTAAAACTTTTCATTGGAAAAAAAATGAGGAGATAGTAAGTTAATTGAAATTTTAATTAGTAGACAAATTTTAGAAAAGATTAGTCATTTTTTTAAGGCGTCTTAAAAAATGTTGTCTTTTTTAAGACTTAATTCACGTCGAATTAGATTAAATTGATAGCAAATTGTTTGAACCAAATTATTAAAAAATTTATTACTTCATACGAACCGAACATTAAATTATAATTTGATACACACTTTTCAATTTGATTCAAATTTATATAATTTTAATTTAACAGTTTTTTAAAAAACACCACAGTTTATTTTTTTTAAACTAAAAATATTCGATTCTGTTTATTTACGTGAAATTTTTTCCAGAGCTTGATTTTTTAAGTATAAAGATAACAGGCCTCGAATCGACTTTAACGAACAAAAAAAAATGCTTTAGTCGATTAAAAATAGAAAAAAAATCGAAAAAGTCGATTATTTAATTCAGTGCTGTCACAAAAATTCAAATTAATCAAAACTTGTATAATTTTACTAAATAAATATTCAAACAGTTCTTTCTTCTTTACTCACAGGAAATAAAATTTGAAAAATTTCAATTTTAAATTTGATAAAATTTAATAATTTCTAAAAATTAAAACCATAACCCTTTTATAAATTTAATTACTTTCTACAATTTTTAACTAAACTTCATCTCTAAATCAATTATCTATATGAATTTTTAATAATTTTTTGCAATTTCTTGAAAAAATTCAGTTATTTAAATAAAAAAATCAAATTTTTTATAATAATTTAAACCGTCCATTTTTCAATTTAAAGATATTAATTAAGGTAGAATATTTTCAAAAATTTTAATAAAGAAATATTTCTAAATAATTTATTGAAAAATGCAAAAAAAATTTACAATTAAATACAATTAAAAAATGTCTAAAAAACTAAAAATATGGTCAAATCTGTTAAAAAATTAATTTAAATTTAGTAAAACAAAAAAATAATTCGAAATTTGTCCAAATCTTTTGAAAAATAATTAAGTTTTTTAAAAATATAAGAAAATAAATCAAATTTTTCAAAAAATTGTAATTATCAATAAATTATTTCTAAACGAATTCTTAAGTAGTAAATTAAAAAAAAATTTATTTACTTTATTCGAAGACAATTGAATCTTAAAAAATTGTAATAAAACAATTGTAAGAATTAATTTTTTTTTAAATTGTAATGTATAATTTTCCAAAAATAATTGAAGAATTTTCGTATAATTTAAAACAAAATTGTTTTGAAGAATTTTAATTGAAAATTTGGAATATATGATTATTTTCTCCAAAATGTTGAAAATAATTTTAAACAATTTCAATTTTATTATTTTGTGTATAAATTTTAATTTTCGGAAATATTAAAAATAATTTGAATTCAAAAATCATAATAATTAGAATGTAATAATTCAGAGAATTATTCTTTTCTAAACTATTTAAATATTATTTTTAAAACCTATTTTTCATTAATTTTCATTTTTATTGAATCTACACTTGAAGATTATTTATTATAATTGTTGATAATTTAATATTATTTGAAAAATTTTAAATTAAAATTCTTTAAAAGTTAATTTTCAAAAATTGGAATAAAACACTTGAAAAGAAGATTTTGTTTTAATTAAATTTTACAGAATTTGAATTATTGAAAATATTTTTAATTGTAATATTTCGAAACATTTAATTAGAAAACTGATTGAAAAATAAAGTTTCAAAAGTTCGTCTATAATAAGTTGTACTTTGCACGGTATAAAAATCGAAATAAGTTGCATTTTATACCAAAACATATTGTATTTTAGCGCAAAATTTGGAAGAAAAGTCGAAAAAGTCGGAATTTTTGAAATAAAAGTCGATAAAAGTTGCATTATTTGAAAATAGTCGAAAAAAGTCGAAAAATTCATAATATTCGAGACCTGGGATAATAAAAAATTAATTTTATAATGAAAGCAACTAACAAAGGGTATTTTTATTTCCCTCAAGAAACTATTTAACCTAGAACATGTTCTAATTCTTTCAGATTCTTAAACATTAGTGACAATATAATGGTAAGTATGATTAATGATGTGCTAGAAAGGACAAATAATAGTTTTCGACGCTAACTTTGAGGGAGCTCAACAAACAACCATTGACGATAAAACGATAAATAAATTCATAATCCTAAAGCCCCTCAAAATCTCAAAACTAAATAATTGTTGCATTAACATTAAATAGCTCCTCGTACTTTAGCATTAAATCTGGTGTGGTACATCAAATATAGATATAGAATAGTTCACAAACATATATATCTATTAAAACTGCGATAAGTATTATTCCATTATTTAGAACAAATATTTGCCCCAGTTTCCATAAGTTACATCTATTTCAAAATTTAACCACAAAATTCAAAATTGTTTTCCTCGGTTTTCTCGTGTATATATATAAGGGTTCTGTTATCATGACGTCACTGGACAAAAATGTTTGTACAGACAATAGGGTCAAATTTTAGTAAAACGACAGTGTTTAGATGTCTTTTAGAAAATAATTGCTTCCATATATAGAAAGCAAAATTAAGCCATATAGTAAATTTCACATAAGTTTTTTTTAAAGTTTAGTTTTATAAAATAAAAGTAAAAAAATAAATAAATAAAAGAAAATAAAAAAAATAAAAATAAAAATAATACAATATAAATAAAAATAAATAAAATAAATATAAATAATAATATTTACATTAATAATAATTTATAAATAAATTTTTAATTATAAAATTTCCCTTAATTAATAATTACTGATAATTTAATTTTTTCCCAAATTGTGAAATAATTTTACAAAATTCAATATAATTTTCTCTCCGTGTATTAATGAATAGAAAGAAAGCAGTTAGAATCCTTAGAACTCTGAAAAGTTTCACACAAAAACACATACAAGTTCACTATCAACTTAAATGTATCAAATTGCGACGAATTGTTAATAAAAAGTGGATAAAATCATAATTTTAAAAATTTCTAAAATTTACAATAAAACCCTTCCTGAATTTAAATTATTTTCTACAATTTTCAACTAAACTTCATCTCTAAATGAATTATTTTAAACGATTTCTCTAAAACTCTTCTATAAATCATTTATTTACATACAAAAACTCAATTTTTTTACAACAATCTGTAACTGAATAAATAATTAAAAAAAAAATAAAATAATTTTAAAAAATTAAATTTTCGAAGAATTTGAATTACAAATAGGACCATGATTTCTCCAAAGTTTTAATAAATCTAAAACAGTAAATAAATTATATTTTATAATTTTTTTTACTTTGTTCGAATACAATTAAATCGTAAAAATTTATGGTAAAATAATTATAAGAAATAGTTTTTAAAAATATTTTAATGAACTTTTTTTGGAAAATAATTGAATTTCATAACAGAATTTTGATATATAATATTAAAAAACGAATTCATTTTTTCATGAATTTTAATTAAAATAATTTTTAAAAACTAATTTAATTTTCAGGTCCCTGAAGTTGCCATCGATGTTCAGCATTGAAAAATATATATATTTTTTTTGCAAAACCAAAGAAATTAGTTGATTTTTCCCAAGATTTAAAGTTAAAAAATACTCTTAAAAAGTTTTTTTAATTCCAAGGTAAATGAATAAAGTGAAATGAATTAAAAATGCATCACTAAAAAATAAAAAACAAAATTTCGATGCTGGGCATCAATGCCAACTTTAGAAACATAAATTTTTTGATGAATATCAATTAAAAATTTTTAATAAGATTTTTTTTTCCAAATTGTTAAAAATAATTAACAAACGATAAAAAACGATATATTTTTTCGTTCGTATTTTAATTTTCGAAAATTTGCAAAATTGAATGTACTGAAAATATTGATTTTTTTAAACATTAGAAGGTAATTTTAATTAATTTTCATTTTTCAATCTACATTGAAAGATTTTTAATTAAAATTTTTGATAATTCATTATTATTTGCCGATATTTGCAATTAAAATTCTTCAAAAGATGATTTTCGAAAATTGTAAGAAAATACTTGAAAATAATTAATTGTTCTTCGCACTATAAAAATCGAAATAAGTTGCAGTTTACACACTAAAAATGTATAGCATTTCGTTGAAATGAAAAAAAAAATAAAAAACGTCGCAATTCTTAAAAATAAATTGAAAGAAGTCTCAATTTTCTTCATTTCCCTGACAAAAATTTTGCTTCCTTGCCATTTTTCTAAAATTGGAATATTCAAAGTTTCTAACCATTTTTTTTCACGATTCTCTACTCTTAAATAAACAAAATTTGTAATTTGCTTTAAATAAAACCTTGGCTTCGTGTAGTTTTTTTGTTTTGATGTTTGTTGTTCTTATTAAAGTTAAATTTGAAGAAAAATATTTTTTTGACCATTTTGAAAATTGTATTTTTTGAAAAAATTAAAATTTTTTAAAATCCATACGCTAATTAAATTTTTTAAATTTTTCAAAGCATTTTATCACTTTAAATACCAAAATTTGTCAGAAAAAACATTGACCATCTATAAACAAGAAACATTTATAGATGAGTTGATTTTTCGCCTCAACAATATTTCAAAATTACATCTTAAATTAAAATTTTATTTGAAAATACACTGAACATTGTTTAGTATTTTTAATTAACAACACCTAGTATTACGAGTGATGATTGCATATTTAATTCCTTCCCCTATATGCATTTAACGTTCGAAACTTCGGGTTTATTATATAAATTCATTAGGTTCAAAGATTCGTATACAATAAACATATATATATCACTGTTCGTTAAATATAATATCGAGGGAAAAAAAGTTCTATAAAATTAATTGCATTTATTTTTATGCCGTGTACAATAGAATATTTGTCGTTTCTCGAGAGATAATCCCAGTAAATCCCTTCCTCTAAACCGAATTAATTCGTTCCGGATTGACTCGAAATGAAAGCACAGTGCCGAAAGGATCAAATGCAGCTTCAGAGTGAATTCATCTTTACACGAGGGAAAAGAAGAAAGAAAAAAAATTAATCTCTAAATTAGACGTTTAATATATGTGAGATTTATGAGGATAAACTCTATATTCGTGAAAAAATAATTTCCCAGCTATATATGATTTAAAAAAAAAAGCTTCAATCTTTATAAGAGAAACTAAAATTTAGAGAAAATAGTCAATGAAAATTTTTGTATTGCAGTATTCGAGGGAATTTTTTTATTCGAACCAAGTAAAATAAAAAGTAATTTATTTTAACATTTTTATTACAACACATAAGGAAATTTTCTATTCGAATAAAGAATAATTTGATAAATAATTGTCATGTACATGATGCTGAAACTGGTACCCGCAGAAATCAGGACACAAACATTTACATGATTTTAGAAAATAAATTTTAACGTAAATATTTTTAATTTTAACATACATCTTTTTTTTATTCAATGCCCAACATTTTTGAAATGTTTTTAAAATTAATGTTTTATAATTTTTCTATTTACCTAATTGTAAGATCAAATTTTAAAAAATTAAATATCTGATTTTTAACTTAAATTCGGAGAATACTTATAGCTAACAATTTATATGGTGCTAAAAAACTAATTTGGAGCAAAGAAATTTTAATTAAGCCCCAAAAAGTGTTTATAAATTTTAAACCTTGAAAAGAAACAGGAAAAATTCTGCGGAGCAAGCGCAATAAAGGTAAAAATGGAGGACGAGTCCCATATTTGACACAACAACTGCCACTAAGAGAGAACAATTCCTTTAATCATAAAAACACAGAAATTAAATTATCCAACGACTAGAGAGGATTTGCTTTAAGAAGATCTTATTATCAATAGAGGAATTCCTTTTGGATAAATATCAAAGGGAAAATTCTGATTATAGTTAAAGGATCATACACTGAATGGAATTTTGTCAGGCGACGTACGCGCCTCACAATTGAAGGAAAATTTGACTTAACCTATTTTATAGAAATCTATTTATTTACACAAAGTCTCGCAGTCCTTAATTAGTGTTCTAAGACGGTATAATTTACGTCAAGATGAGAAGGAAGACAACGGTAAATTATTGTCGACTCGTTTTTCCTTCGGTTCGAGAATTTATAAGAATTGTTTTTTCATTACGTTTCAAAACTTAAGGAATTCTATTATAAAACATTAAAGGCTGATGAAAGAATGTTTTTGCAAATTTATAAGTTTGTTGTTGTACTAACAGCATCCGGATGTTTAGGACATCCCACAGTAATATTAAGATATTACTGACAGAAAGCTGTCATCTAAAAATTATAATATCCATATAGGATTCCTAAATATTCGAATTCTGTTATAAATATTAAAGTTATGTGGC
This sequence comes from Leptopilina myrica (nomen nudum), assembly GCA_032872475.1. Taxonomy (NCBI): domain Eukaryota; kingdom Metazoa; phylum Arthropoda; class Insecta; order Hymenoptera; family Figitidae; genus Leptopilina; species Leptopilina myrica (nomen nudum). The sequence continues at coordinate 37,148,952 of CM065461.1, forward strand.
TAATGTTTCGAACGTTCAAATAAACGGAATTTTTTTTTCACCTCAAGTGTTTGAGAAAATTACTATTCAAAAAACGAAAAAGAATCGAAATTAAACAATATTTAGTTTAGAATTAATTTGTTTTAATCTAAAAACAAAATTTTTTTGTAAATAAAATACAAATTAGAAGTGAAAAAAATACTGTCGTTCATTTGAACGTTCGAAACTTTAGGAACATAAAATTTTCACTTTAACTTTAAATCATTAAGACTGTTCAAAAAGTGATAAAAATTAGAATAAGTAGAATTTGACACACGTAACAGATGTTGTGATTTAAATCAGGATTTAATTTTAAAATGAAGATTGAAATCTAATTTTCAATGTTAAAAATGGGTTTTTTAATCAACTTAAACTTTTGAGGAAGAATCCGAAAGAATCGAAAGACAAGATGAAACTAAAGTTACCAACGTTTACGTCGACGGAATCTAATAAAAGAAGCTTAAATTTTTCAAAAACTTTTGTCCTTCTCGTCCCCATTGGACTAAAAATCTGTTTCGAATGTAATAAAAATAATAATTAAGTTCTTTTTATAACAAAATTTAATTTGCTTCTTGGTCTTAAACGAAATTTGCACTTTTTGTGTTAATGAAAACATTCCGGTAACTTCAGTTTCATACACAAAAAAAGTTAGTTCAATGATTTTGTATTTGAAATGAAGAAGTTAAATTAACAAATTTTAAATTCGATTCGGTAGAAGCATAAAGAACATTTTAAACCATTAATAATTGAATTTGGAATAAAACTTACAAATTTCTATCATTAAGAACCTAAAATAAAATAAATATTTCTCGACAATAAACAAATATTTCTTATTGACAGAAAATTTTAACTTCAAGTTAATGTTCTTTTAGAGTTTAATTTTCACTTTTAATCGTTTAAATTGTGGGAAATTATAAAGTTCTTTATCTCACTGTACTTTTGTTTAAAGTTTTAGATTCAGAAAATAAAAAACTTATAAGAGAACCAATATTTCTTATTAAATTAAATATAAAAGACTCTTAATTAAAGAGAAGGTATAGTCAATTATTTTCTCAACATGTTCGATTAAATAGTTTCTTAAGAAAAATAAGTCTCTTCTTTATTGTTTCTATTATAAAATTATTTTTTATTACCGTCCCTAAAAACCAAGCTCCAGAACAGATTTAATTTTAAAAAACGGATTTAAAACAAATAATTTTTAACAGCTCTGTATTAAAGAAATAATAAATCATAATATTAAATACAGACTGACAGTGTTTCTTTAAAATCACTTAATAGTGAAGAATATTTTCTAATTATTTGTACTAAAATTTTTCGTCAAAGAATATTTTATTAAAAAGTATTTAAATAGATTTATTAGAAGAAAATAATTGTAAATAATGCAAACTGTGATCCAATTTTAAGAGTTTTTTTGGACATTAATTTAAGATGGTAATTTTATTGCATTGAATTTTGAGACAGCATTATCTTGAATTGAAGAATGAATTAGAATTGTCTTGCATTAATTTCTGAGTTAACTTCATATTTCACTTGTTTCTGAGATAGATTTATATTCAACTGACACGTTTGAAATAACATTTTCCTCGACACGAGGCGTCGAATTCATCTCTAATTTTAATGTGTACGTGAAGTTTTAAGATATTACTTGTGTTACTTAAAAGACTATATAGCTCAAAGATAACATGAATTCGAAGCCAAAATAAATCGTCTTATAATTTTTTCGTTTTAATTTTTTTAAAGTGTTTGATACTTTTTAGGTTCATGCCATTAAAAAAATACTCTTTTACTATTTTTCTAACTGTCGTAAATTCTGTTCTAACTGTTAAATTTTTTTTGCAAATGATTCAAAAACAAAAAAGCAGTCACTGATTCAAATGATTTCAAAATTTCAACTGATTTAAAGAGTGTCAAGTTTGAGTATGTATATGATAGAAATTATTATGATACGTTTATGATAAAAATACGAAGAACAATACCAACAAATATTCTTTAAACTGAACCATTTTTTATCAAATTTAGTTAGTACATCAACTAAATTTGATTATTTTTGATCATTTGTTTTTTTTTCATCAAATCTAATTCTGTTTAGTATATCAATTTGATGCTTTCAAGAAAACTGTAAACCTAACAAAACAACAATATTGCTCCTACATTAAAAATATTCTAACATAGCATAATATTCTTCCAGATCCTCTGGAATATTAACACAGTTTTCTTGAATGTACCAAATTGCTACTAAATTAGATCAAATAGATACCAAAAATAAAGCTTAATTTTTAATTGAACCCAAATTTTCGGTATCAGTTCGTTGCAATTTGAAACTTTAAAAGTTGACAGTAAAAATAAGCATATCGACAGCAATATTTCCGCAATAAAAATACTGCGAGTAAATATTGCCAATGCTGCTGTAATTTTCGGTGCTGTATCGTTTAGAGTCAATATTTCTGCATGTTATGAGATGCAAATATTTTTGTTTTCATTTAGGTACCTGGTACATTTATGTGTCGAATGATTTTAAAGGTAGAAAAAAAGTCAGACCGTTAAACGTTTCAAAATATCGAAAGTGTATTTTTCATCAAAGTATGAACATGTAATTTAATCAAAATTCTTTGTACAAAATATATCCAAGTACAGAATTATATTAACATTTATAAAACATTTGTAGAACATCAAGAATCATAGAAAACATCTAAAGCTAAATTAGTGGAAAATTCACTACTTCCAATAAAGTGCATAATTGTATGAAGTGTATGAAGTGTATGAATTGTATAAATTGTATGAATTGTACAAATTGTATGAATTGTACAAATTGTATGAATTGTATAAAGTGCTAAATAAAATTAGTACCTTATCATATGCACACTTATTGAAGTCTAAGCACTAAATTTTCCACTAATAGAAAATAATTTTGGTTAAACCTCTCAAGGTCTAATCTTCATCAGGATTATTCCATTCCTAATGATTAGAACTCAAGTTTTTTGTTTTAAAATTCCCTCATGACACATGGATATTTTTTTAAACTCTGGAAGATCGTATCCGACTGTTTGGACATCTAAACATCCAACCAGAAGTATAAACCTCCCAAAGGGACTTTTGTGTCCGAATCTTCAAGTGTCATGAGGGATGGATTGGATGATTCAACCAAAACTGATTTTCTGGGTATGATTCACAATTTAAAAACATGCTTCAAAACAAATTTTTTTTTTTTGAGGTAAAAACATCTCGTTATTCATACCTCGTCCCACTTGACGAACTTCTCGCCCTCCTGGAGTTCCTGAGAAATCTCGACAGGTTTCGTTTGCACAGCATTTCCCACCTTGGTACCTGCCATTTCTCAAGTTTATTTCTCTTCTTCGCGAGGAAAAAAACTCAAAGGACATTCAAAATTAAAATTTACACTTTTGAATTCCCAAAACAAAAAAAAAAAAATTTATTCTCCTATTAGGCAGGACCAAATAACCTCAAATTCATGTTCAGTAAGACGGGGGGAAAAAACACTTGTTAAATCGCGTCGACTATAGTTTTTTTCAATTCGTTGCTTTGTCGACAAGTATTGGAAGAAAAAATTTTTTTTTGATGACGAGGATACTTTTTTTCCCCTCTTTTAATATACACATAGAATTGACCCTTCTCTCTCTCTATGGCGAGGCGATAGGATTTATTTTGTCAATATACATAGCAGGCGCGGTGTACAAGTCAAACGTATATAAATATTAAGTCTGGTTTTTCTTTTCTTTCTTTCCTTCCTTCTTTTTTTTTTTGTTCTTTTTATTCCGAAGTCCGATGGAAAGACTACGCACTATAGGATTGATTTAAAGAAAATAATAATTGTGACACACACTTGTTAAGGACGAACATTCTGATCATCTTTAAATTGTGATCAATTCTATAGCTGACTGTGGTCCTATTTTTTTTATGCCTCTCTTTTATTATAATATATGTCAAAATAGGACGGACCCGCACTGCACTCTGCGGCGGCCTATCGCTTTGCTCTCTCAGGCTGGCTCGTTCCCTTTCGCTTCGACACCAGGAGGCGCTGTTCCTGGATTCACGCAAAACAAGTTGAGACGTGCGCGTGCAACATCTTCAAAAATTGATTTTAGGAACCGCGCAGTTTAAATAAAGCTAATAATTAGATTTTCGAAATAAATCAACTCTACGCTGAAAACAAAAAAAAAAAGCAACAACAACTCGTCCTTTAAATCTTATTTTATATCGTTTATATAATTTATGCGAAACAACCTTGAAATATAAATATTTTGTTTTTGGTTCATAGATTCATTTTAGAATAATAGAAATTTATTATTTTATACATTTCTATTCAATTTTAAAAATTTATTAGAAATGTATAGAATAATAAAATTTAAAAATTGAATAGAAATGTAGAAAATAATAAATATTAAAAATGGAATAGAAGTGTATAAAATAATAAATTTCTATTATTCTAAAAAGAGTCTAAGAACCAAAACCAAAAAAATAAAATATTTATTTCAATTCTATTAAAACAAATGAAAAGCCAGCGAATAAAATCGACGAGAAACGACATCAAATTTTTAATTCCGTGACCTCGTTTAATCAAAAAATAATTATTTAATTTTTGTTTAACTTTTAACAAGGTCGCCGAAGAAAAACTTGTTTTTTAAATTGAATTTTGACCCTGATCCCTCTAAAAAAATAAAATAATTTATTGGAAAAGCTAATTTTTCAGAATTTTGAACCAAAATTTCGAAAAAATTGATATTTTTTGTAGAAGTTTTAAATTTATATTTCTTTTAAAAGTAATTAATTAATAAAAATTTCAACTACAACTTTTTATAGAAAATAAATTATTTTACATTAAATTTGGACCCTTTTTGTGCTGCATTTTTAACTAATTACAGCTGAATACATAATTTTAACTTTTTGTTACTCTCTGAAGAATTCAATTATTCAATAATATTATTAAATGGAAATTCTTTGAAAAATCAATTTGTTAAAAATCTTTAATGAATTTCTTTAAGAACTTCAATGATTTTCAATTCTATTTCTATTTCACATAATTTTAACTTTTTGTTACTCTTTCGAGAATTTAATTATTTACTAATTATTAAATAAAAATTCTTTGAAAAATCAATTTTTTAAAAATTTTTAATGAATTTCTTTAAGAACTTCAATTATTTTCAATTCTATTTCTATTGCACATAATTTCAACTTTTTGTTACTTTTTTCAATAAAATTTTTTCAAAAATTTCAGTATCTTTAACAAATGGAATTAATACTAATAATATTTAATAGTGACTCTTTGTAAAAATGCTTTTAATTAATTAAATTAAAATTTCTAGAGTTTTCATTTTTCTTTGAATCTCTAATAAAATTCTTTAACAAATTTAATTACTTTCAATAAAATTTTAATTAATTTAACAACTTTTTGAAACGACTCTTTTTCTAAATTCAGAAATCTTGAAACAATAATTGACTTAAAATTTCTTAGAAAACTGAATTTTAAAAAAAATATTGTTTAAAAATTAAATAATTTTTTAAATATTCAATTATTATTAATTTCTTCGCAACAATTGAAAAATATAACAATTTTAAAGAGTTTTAGTTTAAAAACTTTCGAACTTTACTTAGTTTTGTAAATTTAAAAGTTTTTTTTAAGTATTTATACTTTTTTAGTTAATTAAAATTAACTATTTAAGAAAATTATTTTAGAATTTAATTATTTAAAATAAATTCCATTATTAAAAGAAACGAGAAAAATGAAGTCATTGCTTTGAAATTCATTGTGACTTAAAAGTTTTTGAAGCTGAAAAAGAAGCTCAAAGAAAAATGAAGTTCTTACTGTTCTTCAAATATATTCTTAAACATTTTAATATTCTTAGAAAAATAGTGTAAGTTTAAAACAATTATATTTAAAATCTGAAAAAATTAAATTTCTAATTTAAAGTTAATTGTTTAAACTTTAAAACTCACTTTAAAGACATTTAAATGTTTAAGAAAATTTTATTTAAAAAATTATCAAGTTACGATTCAAATGTTTACTAATTAGTTGATTTAAAAAAATATTTAACGTAAACAGTTTTGTTTAATAGGTTTAATATTTAAATTCGTAAAGTTTTATTCAAAATTCATAAAAGTTAGTTTCTTTAATTCAATTTTTATTTGAGATAAATGAATTTTTATAAACATGTAACGAAAATTTTTTCAAATAATTGAAATTCTCTAAAACTTTATTAAAAATAATAAAATTCTTTAAGAAATTTTTGAAAATAATCAAATGAAGTTTGTTACCGTAACTAATTTTATACTTAATTATTTTAATTGTTTTAATTTTTTTTTATTTATTTTTCTTTTAAAGGAATCAGAAAAAGGCAAAATTTCATCTGGAAATTAGGGAAAAGTAAGGAAAAAACAAAATTAAATTTTTATATCAACTTTGTAGAAATTTTACTAAATTAGCTCAATTTTTAGTCGTTTCATTAAAAACTTTCGCTATTCTTGTAAAAATTGTTTCTAAATAAAATTTGTTTTCCCTTATACATAGAGGAAAAATATTTTCTCAATAATTTAATTTTTTTAATACTGTGGGATTTTATTTTAAAATATAGAAATTAGTACACAAAAAAGTAAAACGTATATAGTTATTTCTTTATAAATAAACACAGATAATGAAACAATATATATTGTTATGGAGTGTACAGAATTCAAAATTTCCTTGAAAAGATATTAATGAAAACAAACTACCGTTTCATAAAAAGCAAATAATCCATTACGAAATGAAATAAATCCTATTATTGATTTTAGCTTTATCATATTTTTCATATATATATATATATATACTTCACTAAACGCGTCCTAATGACGTAAACCAATTTTGGTGCGTGACACATCCTTCGTGATAATGAATTTACACGTACGTGAATTTAGTTTTTTTTTCTTCTAAATAACAGTTTTTTGTTTCTAAATAATAGACTTGCATTAATCACTCTTTAAAGCTCTTTGTACTTTTATTTCACTCCACGTAGTTCTTGATATAACTTATCGTTATCAGAAAGACCATTTCAATAATTTTAATACCATTAAAGAAAATAACAGAAATAGAAGGAAATTATTTTTTAGAATTCCTGCAGAATTGCTTGTCAATTAAATAAAAATTTGACAAGAATTTTCTAAAAAATTAACCAGGAAACCCTATTTCTCCAAATATAGGATTAGGTGGTTTAAAAGAAAATCAAGTTCATCAAAAATTTAATAATTATTCATATTATTAACAATTTTTTGTTCGTTTTGTTATTTCACACGGAGACTAGAGAATGAGAAAAGAATTTTTTTTTTGATAAGGCGACTACAATACAAGATTGAAAAATGAAAAGAAAAAGAAAACATTTTACACAAGTGATTCACGAGACAATAATATATATATATATCTCGTTAAAAAACAATATTTTTCTTCTATTATTGAATAATACAGTAAATTATCAAAAATTTGTGGCAATTTGCATTTAAAAGACACGCAATGCAATAAACAATTTGCTTTCTTCATTCGTAGATAAATTAGTGTTTTAAAAATATTTATTTATAATAACAACACACAGTTTTTGTCCGTTAATAACTCAAGTCTCACATATACAGTTTGTCTGGATATCCTGATAAATAATTAAGTATAAACCACTGTCGGAAAATTTGAGGTCATCGATTTTTCATTAATCGTCTAACTATCGTAACTATCTTAGGCTTTTAGACTCCTCCCATCGTTTTATTCACAATATACACATTAAGATATTAACACATAAATTATAAATATATTATTTTTACTCAATTTTCTCTGATTTAATCTAGTTCCGTAGATTAATTTTCTTCACAAAATTAATCTTGTGAATTCAATAATTATAATGTCGTTTGGAAAAAGAAAAGTTAAATCCGACCATGGTGTAGATGTATAAATTTTTATGAGTATAGAAAAATTGTAAACGAAAATAATTTAAATCTTAAAATTCAATAACGTCATCATCGCCTCTATTTAGTGGATCTCCTTTTAATAACGTAACGATCAAACTAGAAAGAAGATTTTTTTATAGATTAATGTTTAAATCTATTTGTTATATCACAGTTTTCCTTTAAAGTATCACATTGACACTAAAGTGGAATCAATTGACGCCGAAAATTTGAATCAATTTTTTATTTGATCCATATTTTTGGTTGCAATTTCATGCAATTCAGTTAACGTGTACTTGATTAATTAATGTATTGTATTTATAATTTAATTTTTAAATATATATAATCAAGTATCTATTTTTGCTTACCAGTATAAATAAATAAAGAAGAATATTAAATAGTAGCCGAGAAAAATTAAACAATCTCGTGTATGCTTTTTTAATTGACCACGATTGTGAATTTCTGTTGGATCATAAACACCCATATTTCCTCTAGGCACGTTAAAGTATTCGTAAAATAACCAAGCAGTCATTGGCAAATTTAAGGCACTTATGCCCCATTGTCCAGTGAGAAGAAGAATTATAAATAATACAGCATGAGCTGCTAATTTTGGTGTAATCCACTGTAAACAATTTTATTTTCCAATTATTTTAACCACTTTGAATTTTACCCTGAAGTTTACAAACGAACGCTTAGCATCGAAGAACATTATTTTCCCCTAAAAAAAAATTATTTAAAACCATTTCAACCATTATGATGTCACAGTTCTAGAACGCTTTGCAAAACATGACATCATGATGTTTCAAATGCCCCTAATTTTCAATATTTAAAACAAAATTTTTAAATTTTTTCCAAGACCTTGCAAAATAATTTAGCTCTATATAAGTGAAATTTTCATCTCTAAAAAGTACGAATAATATGTCTCGAAGCTAACCGCCGACACTATAACTTCAGGGACATAAAATTTTTATTTCAAAGACTTTAAGAACTTTAAAAACTAAGAAGACGAAGAAATCTATAAAAAAAACAAATAGTTGGAAGAAAACTAAAACTACTAAAATAAATGGAAAAATTTATAAAAATATCTATCGCTTTTTTACCCACCGCATTCAGTCTTGAGCAACATTGTTGTGCATTTAAATAATCACATTCTAAATCCGATAGTACAATTAGCTGTTTTTGGAAAATTGATAATGTTAAGGAGCAAAAATAAGGCAAAAGGTGTAGAAAGGGCAAAGTTTTACCCTTGGAAAGCTTTACAAAATAATAAAAAAGGAATTTTAATTCTACAGACAACATATTCTGTACTCATTCCTATAATAATAACACTGCAAAAAGAAGCATCTTAAAATAAATTTATAATCACTTTTTGGATATTAAAATCAAATCTAATTTTGCGACCCTTCATTATAGAAATCAATGCATTTTAAAGTGTTTTTGATAATTTTTTCTTTTACAACTTAGAAGTGACTGAAATATTATGCCTTAAAATAAAATGCCTGGTTTTACAATGATGTGACTTGGTCCTCAATGTTAATTTTGTCGCTTACTTTTATCTTCAAATATTAAATAAATTAAACTGAAATTTTGCAAGAAAGTCTAAAATATAATGCAGAAGACAATGCAAAAGTTTTAATGGTTTTAAAATTATTATAAGACACTTTAAGATTATCTCAGTTGTAACTAACTTTCTCTTTTGCCAAGTTCAAAGTGTTTTAATAACTAATAACTAATTTTAAAAATATCAAAACTTTTATACGTCACTAGCATTCTTCAGTATATTTAAGACTGACTTACAAAAATCAAGCTGAATTTATTTCATACTTTAAGAAAAAAAGAGGACAAAAAATACAATATTTTATTGGAATAATATATTCCGAATTATTCCGAATAAGATTTATTCGGAATATTTAATGCAAATTTTACTAAAAATTAGGTTCCTGAAGTTGGCATGAATGCTCATCATCGAAAAGTATTTTTCCTTATTATTATTACAAAATTTTTAACTAATTTGACTCCTTTTATTCACCTAAGAAGTAAAAAACTATTTATTAGTATTTTTTAAACTTAAAACTTTGGAAAAATCAACTAATTTCTTTGGTTTTGCAAAAAAAAAATATATTTTTCGATGCTGAGCATCGATGACAACTTCACGGACCTCAAGAATTGTGTAAAAAGATTTAAATGTTCACTAAATGATTAAATAAACGTTTAAAAAAGTTTCATGATTTAGTTTTGAAATGTTGACGCTAAAAAATTGATTTAATCGTGACATTTAAATCTTTACAGAATTTTTTCTCTAAAAAAAAAAAAAAAAAATTTTAATATTGCAAACAATGCTAGTATAAATATTGAAGAAATTTTCAGGAAATTTTCGGTACTGTAAAGGGCAGTCACATGCTGTTAATACAATATAAAAGTAAATAAACATTATTATATAAACATATAAATAGAATACATAAATAAAATATAAATAAATATTTATAAATATGTCTTAAAGAAAAACCTAATTAAATCACTCTGTCACTAAGGTCGATTTTCGCCAATCCAGTTATGTGAATATCAACCCTAACCACAAATAAGTTAACTAAGTTTTTGTTTCATACAGCAAAAATAAATAATTAACATTTTATTTATATAATTTCATTATATTATTATTATTATTATTATTATTTATTATTCGTGATTTTTGTTTGATTGACCGTAGTTAATGTTCATTTGTATGATAATGAAAAGGCCTATTTTACAAATAAAGTAAAATAAGTAAAACAGGCCTTTTCATTATCTTACAAATGAACATTTATTATTATTATTATGTATTTATATAAATAAAAATAAACTTAGTAAAACATTTAAACACTTATAACTTAGATAACCCAACAACTAATAATTACAAATTTCCCACTATAAACAGTAACCACTATAAACTCGAAAAACTCCCTAGTTTGTAAACAAGAAAAGAAACCGCTAATGTAAATAACAACAGAATTTAATTTACATTTTGGAAAAAAAGTGAAATACTAATTTCAGGTGCGAATTGCAAAAAGGATACAAAATACACTAGAAGAAATAAAACAGCACCTGTATCAACAAGTGCAAAGGCAAAAATCAACGGTTCTGGTACTGATGTCATCGTTATGATTACAATTAATAATACTATTAAACTCGGGGAGTTTATCCAAATCAATTCAAATACATTTTACACTTTTTCACAGTTTATGGTAGTTTTCGAAATTGTTTTCAATAAAGAACGGAATAATTTCATTGACGACTATGCACTTTTCATTAATGACACTTGACAATTTCTTTGACACTTGTAGTTTCTGGGGGATGAGTACCAATTTCAGTGGATAAATATCACTGGAAAATGTTTCATATTCTCAACACTAGAGGCGCAGTTTTGGCGGGAAAAGAGGTGAGTTCTTAGGTCTTTCAATTACATGTAATTTCAACGTTTTGTTAGTTCCTGTCAGTTCCTGTTCGCACCTGTTTAGGTCTACACCTGTTGGGGAGATTATTCTTTGACGAACTGTTCCACGGAGGAGAGGTGAGTTTTCTTAAATTAATGATAAATTTGTGTTCTAAGTTGGTTATATTACCGAGAGAATATTACTGAGAACGAAAATATTACCGAGAATTTAAGAGAATGTGGCATAACCACACTTTTTGTCATTACTCTTATTTGTAATGTTCGGAATATTTAATACAATATTAGTTAGTGAAAATTGTGTCCCGATTCAATGAAAGTTTCACGCTAAATTTCCAGGAAATTTTGCCACTAAAAAATTAATTTAATCGGGACATTTAAATCATTACAGAATTTTTTCTAAACATTACATTTAAATATCCCAAACATCGCAAGTAGATATTTTATCAATTTTCACGTGAAATTTGTCTTTGGGTGTAAACATTTTTTCTAAAGGTGCTTTTTTTTATAATTTGAAATTTGATTCTTACTGTTTAAACCGTTCTCTTGGTAAAACAGAAAATATACCTAATTCCATAATTTCTCAGCAGATGGGGAATACATTTAATAGTCAACTGTTTACATATTCTAGAACTGTCAGAACAAATGTCAAAATTTGTTGAGACTTGAATTTAATATTTAAAAAAAAAATGTATCGAGAATCGGCTAAAATTTTTGTCGAGGATGCTACGGCTCCTTCTGCAGCTTTTGCTGCGTACATTAGAATGGAGGATTTGTTAGAAAAACTAAAACTTCTAAATTACGATACCGAATTTTTACACAAGCTCAAAATGAAGGATATTAATAGGTAATTGTTAATTTATTTTTAAATATATTGAAAATTTTTAAACAGATTGGAATAATTTTTACTATTCTTATTTATTAAGTTCTTTATTTAATTTATGTTGTGCTCGTAATTTTCTTTGAATAACCTATGATAGAAAATTATTCAATTCTATTGATTTTTAATTTAAGTTGCAGTCAAGGTTGACTCCACTTTTAGTTGACATTTAGAATAAAATAAATTATTCAATTGGGAAAAATTTTAACCAAAACGAAATTTCTAATTTCTCTTGATACCTTGTTTAAATTTTTAAATATCATTTTTAAATTTAAATAAATAGAATTAATTTAAATTGAAACGAAAGTAATTTAAATTCTAATAAATGTAATTTAAATTTAAATAAATAATTTTATTAACTGTTTTACTAAAAAATAAATTTTCACAGACATTATTTTGTAATACCAACGAATTCCGGGGAACAATTTTTCCTGTTCACGTCATTAGCAGCGTGGCTTATAAGAAAGTCAGGTAGGAATTTTGATTTGCCGCAAGAATCTGATGATCCAAATTCGACGATATCGGGAATTTTGGAGTACCTTCGAGAGATCGAAGTTCCTGTTGAATTTGCACCAAATAAACTAAAACAAGGAGTCGGCGAACACGCCGTTTATGTTCTCGATAATTTGGCAGATCATGCATTACAAGCTACTAACTTCAAGTGGAAAAAGTAAATAAAATGAATAAAAAGAAAACAAAAAATAATTAAAATTAATAGTACTTCGAAAAGAGTTTTAATTTTGACAACAATCAACGTTTTATTGCCAATTTTAAGCAATCAAAAAACGTTTTTTAATTATCAAAATCCAAACTCTTCTCATGGTGAGATTTTTGTTGTTTTTAATTTAAAAACTTAAAACTAGTTTTACTTTCTTTTCTCTAAATGCAGAGTTAATATTCCACCTGATGAACCGACACCTGAACCCGAAATCGAAGACGATGATGCGGAATTAATTCTGGAAAAACTTGACGAGGAAATAAATGCTGATTTCGAAGATGAGGAGGAGGAAGATGAGGATATTGTTCATGTCGATGATATTACTAAACTCTACGGGGAGAATTTAGTAAGATTTCCATCAAAGACTTGATGTTTGACCAAAAATAGAAATTGTAGAACAAATTGTTTGTACAATTGAAATTTAAAGAAAGCTGAAGAGCTTTGTTTAAAATTCAATTGCATAAACAATTTTTTGGATTCTTTGAATCTAAAATTTCAGGAAAAATTATCTACCTTCGTATAGAAGAAAACTATTTCTTGATGGTTGGCGTCAAAAACTTCAAGGACATGAAACTAATTCAGTTTTTCATATGTAAATTCTAGTATCACTTATCAAAAACTGAATTAGCCTCATGTTCCTGAAACTCGACGCTAAGCGTTAAAATAGTTTTCTTTAATTATTTTCCTAATTTGCCTAGAATGACAAGTATAGGCCTGAAAATATTTTGGAATCAAAAACCGATGCCGAAGAGTGGAAACTGGAATTGGAAAGAGTTCTACCGCAGTTGAAAGTAACTGTTAGAACAGGTAAACATTTTTTTTATTATTTCATCAAAATCTCTAAAGAGTCAAGAAGCTCCAAAATTAATATTATATCCAACTTTAAATTCTTTAAATACCAATAAATATATTTATCGATGATTTTGAATAACAATTTTTATAATCTTTCAAACATTATCAACTAAAAGATTCCCGAGATTGGAGAGCGCATCTGGATCAGATGAAGCAATTGCAAACAGAGATAGAAAATAATCTAAACGGTACCACTGGACAATTAGAAAAAATGCATTTTGATATTGAAAATACACTCGACAAAATAAATACCAGGGAAAACTACCTTAATCAGCAATTGGAACCTTATCTAAATGATTACAAATCACTACAGGTAAATCTAAAGAAAATATTTTTCCTCAACAACCCGAATTGTTATCTTCATTAATATTTTCTATAAGTCAATAACAATGTAAGTTGTTATTGAAAATTAAGCAAAATTTTAAGTCACTAAATTTTCAACGCATTTTTTCCAAAAAGGAGGAATTGTTAAAAATAAAGGAACAATATCGAGAGGTAAGTGGAGGTGTTACTGAAAGAACGAGAATACTAAACAAACTTACAGAGGAATTGGATCAAATAAAAAGAGAATTGGATGAAAAGGGATCCAGCATGACAGACGGAAGTAAGTTATTTTATTTTTCTAAAAAAGAATACTTTTCTTTTGATTCTTATAAATTATAAATACCTTCAATTTCATTTATTTAGCTCCTCTTATAAACATCAAGAAAACAATAACGAAAATGAAGAACGAAATTTCGGAAATGAACATAAGAATCGGTGTTTTGGAATATAGTTTGATGTGTTCAAGAATTCGAGACCGGACACAATTACAAGAGGATATGAACAGTACAAATAATCCAAACAATTCCTTATTGGCCTAGAAAATAATAATTGATTGATAACATTCAATTAAATCAATCACTTCAAAGTGAGTGCAATCTGTCCAAAGAAATCTCAGTGATTAATTCAAAGTACAAGGTGCTTGAATCTTAAGAAACTTTTATTTATCTAAGAAAGAAATTTATCCAGATAATAGATAAGATTTTAACATTTTTCTTAAAGCATTTGTACGGAAGTGCCTTGAATTTCTATCTGAAATTACAAAATAACTTTTCGTTTAATTTAATTTTATTTAATTATTTATTTTCTATTTAATATTATTACAATTTTCTGTAATTGTTTCAAACTTTCTTTACTCAAATAAAGAACAAATCTTTTTCTTAAAATTCTAATGGTTATTAAAAAATTAATTTTAATATAAATATTTTAATATAAACATTTTAATTTTAATTGAATTTGTGCAAATTCAAAGTTATCAGAATTTTATTTAAAAAAATGTTAAATGGGGGAAAAATTCTCTATGAAACCTCCCCTCCAAAAAATATTGGAATCGAGAGGCAAGAATAGTAAACAGCGGCAAAATAGTCTTCTCGCGAACCGCACAAACATATTCATACTTAAATATATTAAAAAAAGCTGATACCTTTTTAAAAGTTTATAAAAAAAATAATTTTTCGATTTTAATTAACCGTTTTAATTATTTTTTTCATCGAAAAATTTTCACATTTCTTACATACATATAAATGTATGTGTAAGAATTTGATAAAATACTTGAACTCTGAATCTGAAGTGAGATAAAATATATCATGGTAAGATCTTTAATTGCAATATTTTCCAAGATTTTAATTATTCAATTATAGAAAGTTTAATACGAAGAAACTGGAAATTAAAGGTAGGTAAAAAGTGTTTCTTTGGGAACCAGAAAAGACAATGCTTTTTAAAAAAAATTCTGATACACCAACCATTGATTAATAAGAGAAAATGTATGTTAAAACGGCAATGCTAATTTAAATAAATATTTTTAAAACAATAATTTTTTTTCTACAAACAAATAAAACATCTTAAACATTTTCAAAACTCTTCTATTTTAACTAAAAAAAATTTATTTATTTTCGTGAGTAAAGAGTGATAAAATTAATTAAAACACATATCTTTTGAATCGCACTTAAAAATTGTTGATATAACAATATTTTTAAAAAGAAATTGCAAATATATTTTTTCAATTTAGCAAAATAAAATTACATAAAATTAATTTCCCCCCTTTTCTTTTATAATTTGATATCAATCACCAATTATACAAAAATGAAAGTTAATGCTCACGTGTCTTTCACTCACTTTCACTGATGCCTCTTATTTCTTATTCTTCGCAGTTACTGATGATATTTGCGTAAATTCTTCAAATTGATAAGCGCGTATTTTTATCTTAAATTTTATTTCAAAAAAATAGTATTAAATCATGTAATAGATTTTCAATTCAATTTTCGTATAGTAAACACCAATAAATGTTTTACTCAGCATTGGAAATTGTTTTATTTTTTTAAATTAATAAAACTTTTACTATTATTTATTATTAATTATTATTTAGTACCATTCTTTAAAATGTATTATATTTCTTTATTGTCTTATTAATTGAATTTTCTAAAAATCGTTATTATTATTCTTATTTATTATTTAATACAATTCTCTAAAATTTGTTATTATTGTTCTAAGTAATTTTTAATATATTAAAATGTATACGATTTAAAATTCACTTTTCTCATATTTTATGATAATTATGTTACACTTTCTTGCTTTGATACTAGAAAATAATAATAAATTCACTTCCTATTTCATTAAAAATCGATATTATCAAACTGAATTACAATGAAATTTTAATTTTCAATATAATTACCAATCATTTGACTATAAATATTTATATTTATCAAAATTATTGTAAAATTTTATTTTTGTGTTTTCATTTACGATCTAGTAGAAAGAATACAATTTAATTATTTCTGAAAAAACTATTGATTGACAGAAATGTGCATCTAATTTGTATTTGTAATTTATGTTAGATTAGAAAAAAACTGATAATTGACATACATTACATCAAAAGGAAATGTTTCCTTCTTACTTTCTTGTAATCATAATCCACCATTGATTTTTTATATTTTCTGATAGTTTAAAAAAACTATTCAAAGTATTTTATATTGTATTTAATTTATAGAAATTGTACTTAATTATTTAATTGATCAATTAATAATTTTATAATAAACATTTTTATTTTCAATATCTTCCAGTTAACTTTTTTTTTAAATAATTATCATTTAACTATTGACTTATGTTACAATGTTAAAAACTAATGTCAGGAAAATCAGATAGTTATTTGAAAAAATTAAACAAACTGTATTTATATTTCAAATAAAATCATTTCCTCGTGATATGTTTATATGCATTTAATAAATAAAAAATTTAGAAAAGTTTTTATTTACGTATTTCTTAATTAGAATTTTCCAAATCAATATTTTTTAAAAAGTAATTTATATTTAAATATTTTACATAAAAATAATAATAATAATAATAACAGCTATAATAATAACAACAATGATATCAATAATAATAATAATACTGATTTTGATTTAGTATAAAATTGGTACTAATTAAATTATGTAATTGAAAGACATATTTTTTTCAATTATTATCAAGGACTTCAATTAGTCATCTTTTTTTTCGAAGTGTACATATGCATACTACTTTAAATTATGAGTATACTAAGTAATAAAGAGTGATTCAATTTGTGTGACTAATAATTTTTTTTATATTCATAGAAATCGATTTGTTTTTGTCTTAAAAAAATTAAAATTCGAACTATATTCATATTCACAAAATTCTTTGTATAAAACTATCTGTTTTATAATAGTAAATTCTTCTGCTACATTGAAATATTTGCAATTTCTTTTTTTGAATTTCAAGACAGATTAATTTTTAGTTAAATTAATAAACATTCAATGAATTTAATTTAGTATAATAATGTTAATTATTAATTAATTGACGGTTTATTAATTTAATAAAACAAAACATTAAACACTGAAAAAAATGTATTTGATTTAAATTACCGATCACTTGTCTCCCATCAAATAAATATTTACTTGAATCAAGCAATTTTTATGTTAAATTGTATTTGAACCAAAAATTTCAATATTTGAATTTGATGGCTTTTAAATGATTTAAATAAAAATTATTTAATTCAAGTAAATTCTATAATAGACAAATCAACGGTTCCTTGAATCAAATAAACTTTTTTAAGTGCAGAATTAAAAATAGTGAATAAATAATATAAAATAATTAAAAAGAATAAAATATGGAATTCAAATTAAAATTTGATTTTAAACTTCATTACTCACAAAAAGAAATTGTATTTTCAAGAGTAATTGTACAATTTTTTCTTTTAATAATATATCAATTAAAAAAAAAACTTAATTAATCGTTTGAAAGGTTTGATGTGTAGACAAAACTAATTCTCGTTATACTGGACTTTGTTCAAATAGCGCGAATAAAATCACTATGTTCTTCCTTATTTGAGTTATTCCTCTTCGTCGACGTCGTCTTTTCCCTTTCCTATTCTCGCTAATATTTTCTTATTCTTTTCTCAACTTTGAATGAATTATAATATTCTTATGAGCCTCCAGTAATTTTAATCTCATCATAACGACTAACACGTTACGTCGATAAATACATCTGAGATTATAAGTGTTAATTATTTTAATGATAATGAAATTTTTCTTCTTAAAACTTTAAAAACTATATTCAAAATTAAACAAAATTTTATTCCAAGAAAAGTCAATGAATAAAAATAAAGAAAATTATAAAATATTTTCCAAATTTATAAAAATGTTTATTCCGAGAAAAATCAATGAATGAAAATTGAAAAAAATTATAAAATATTTTCCACGCTAAATTATTTGTTAATCACGGAAATTAAAAATATAAAATAAATTGTTTTGGAATATCCTTAATAGAAAAAAATCGAATTAAAAACGAAGGTCTTGAACTAGTTTTTCAAATTAATCTAAAAGTGTGTGTGTGTGTGATCGAAATGGAGATGCATAAAATCGATCAGAACGATCAATTCGTCTATGTGTTAAAGTAAGCTCTAGAAAATTTTATCCTTTTATTTTTCAGGTCAAATCGAATTTTTCATTTTATTTACTTATCTTAAAGAAATAAGTGCCCTTAAAAATAATTTCCTTCGTGTACTTTTCCATGTAACTTATTTTAATTAAACAAATTAAACAAAATTGGAACAATTATTTACAAAATAGGACAAGGTCGTTTGTACACTGAAAAAAATTTACTTGAATCAAGTAATTTTTATTTAATTCAAATCTCGATTCAAATAAATTCTATTTCTAAACCAACGATTTCTGTATTTAAAGCAAATGCTATTTAAATGACTTCAATAAAATTTATTTTATGCAAATAAATATTTATTTCTGATAAAAAAAGTATTTGTTTCAAATAAATTATATTTGGTTCAACTAAACATTTTTTTTCTTAAAAATAAATTGTATTGTTTCAAGTAAATTATATTTGGTTCAACTAAACATTTTTTTTCTTAAAAATAAATTGTATTGTTTCAAATAAATTATATTTGGTTCAAATAAACATTTTTCTTCTTTCAAACAATATTGTAATAGATTCAAATAAATTATCTTTTGTATGAAAAAAAAAATTCTCTGGGTCCATATAAGTACAATCGTTTCTTTGAATCAAATAATTTTTCTTTTAGTGTAGTTCTCTTAAAAACTGCAAGCTAATTAAATAAATATTTATTAATTAGCACATTAATGCAGAAAATTAAAATGAGAGAAAGCAAGAATGCAATTCAAATACCTCTATATATAGAGTATTGTTTTTCTATAACTGAAATATTTGGTCATTTTTTTTGTACAATATACACTAAAAAAGAAAAATATTATGTCATACTGTTCCTTGACTTCTGAACAATAATTTACTGATAAACGAGCACCAAATTATCTCGTTAAATATTCTCTTATCGTGTAAAAAACGGTTAAGCTGAGAATCAAAAGGTAGCATATATTCACTGTGCGCTTGTAATTCATTGTGAAAACTGTTGTTGACCAATTCACTCGCGTTCATACATTTTACCACACTACTTTATTAATTTCATTCAAATAATATTCATCAATTAACGTAAAAAAAAGTGTAACAAAAAATGGATGCGGTGAAAAAAAAGGAACTTAATAACTTCCCTACTTCGAAAGTACAACAAAATGGGTGAGAAAAATAGGATATTTTTTTTATTGTTTTTTAAGAACATTAAATAAGTTCTTTATGTTTTAAATAATATTTTCAATTTTTTAAAAAATTTTAAACAATTCTTTCAAAATTGTAAAAATTTCAAACAATTTCTTTCAAAATTGTTAAAACTTCAAACAATTCTTTCAAAATTGTTAAAGTTTTAAACAATTTTTTCAAAATTGTAAAATTTTTAAACAATTCTTTCAAAATTGTTAAAAAAATTTTTTAATACTCTCAATATTCAAAAGAACAAAGAAAAGAAAATTTAAAAGAAATGTAATTTTTGATAAAAATTAATTCACTATTTATGTTAACGTTGAATGTTGAATGGACTTAATATTTATTAAAATTATTATAATTAGATAGAAAAAGTAAATAAAAATAATGTCATAACAAATTTTATGCCCAGAAAAAATTTACAGCAACTTTTACTATTTACAAATTAAAACCTCAACTGTTTGCAGTTTTTGCGCATTCCTGTTAATTTTTACTATACTTTCAGAGTAAATTCTACTCCATCCGAAGTAGAGTTTACTAATCTTACTAAAAGAATTTACTTTAGAAATAGTATAATTTACTTTGAATAGTAAATTTCACTTCCGAAAATAGCAAAAATTGACAGAAGTGTGAAAAAACTTCATTCGCCATTTATGTTTTATTGTGAAAATATAGTAAAAATTACTTTATTACTTTTTTTCGTGTGACTGCTAAAGTAAATAATCATAATTATATTGTTAAAAAATGATCCTCAAGTCTTGAACGTTCAAATGATCGAAATATTTTTCATTAAATATATTTAAATAATTTACTAAAAAATTCAACCTTTTAAAAATCGAAATTTTACGTTTAGAAACTAAGTAATTAATTTTTTTCGACAGTGACACAAAATAATTGACATAGACATTTAATTTTTAGAAGAAATAAATAAATTTCGTTCAGAACTTTAGGATCTTGTTAAAAATGAAAATTTTTAAATTTTTCGATTCTGTCAGAATGTACAATTATAGTAAAAAATTAAAAAGAAATTTTGAAAAAAATCTATAAACATTAATTGAAAGAAGTTGAACAGTTGAAATAAAAAATGTAAAAAATTTTTTTAAATTGAGAAACATCCAAAGAAGTTGAAAAAAAATGTAAAGAAATGGAAAAAAATTCAAAAATTCCCGCCATGGAAGTTTTCATCTAAAAGCATTCAGGAGCATAAGAAGTAATGCGCAAGACTCGTGTCAAAAAGGTCAGAAGTCACAAAATCATCTGGAGTCAGAAAATTTTAATTTTCGTCTTTCAATATTAAACTTAGGGAAAAATATCACAAGTTTCATTTCAAATATTACTTTAAATACTACGTGTCAAAAAGGAAAAATGTAACGTTTTTTATCTCTTCTTTTCTTCATAAAGTACGTACATAGCTCTAAAATTTCTCTACATATATGAACTTTTATTGACACTGATAGTTTAAGGTTAATATTATATTTAATATACATATTCATGGAAAGAGATATTTCACTGTGTCTCCCACTTGTACTAATTTTTTTTCCCCCTTTTTGTATTTGTTAAATATAAACACTTTAAGTGTCATCTTTGTTCTTGAAAACTGCAGTGCTGTTATCTCTTTAAGAGAGTGAATAATCAAACATTTTAAAAATGCAAAGGGGATATTAGATGAGTCGCAGTATCTTTTCCCACACATTTAGTTAACATCCGGCATAATATAACTTTATTGAAATTTATTTCTATTTCAGTCAATTTACTAAATTTTTAACAAGAATGAGGATTAGATTTTAATACTTTTTGAAAATTTGATATAAACACCAAGTGACACTACAAGATTAATTCTTTGTTTTGGAGAAAAAGTTAATTGACCGTTTCTTTTTGAGAAGTAAATATATAATTACATTTGCTGACTGGTAAGAATTTTAAATAACAAGTTACAATTTAAATTTCAATACAAAGTTATATTGTATGTTTAAAAAACAATGTTTTCTATTTTGTAGGAAATTTTAATATTTGGTGATATTTTTCTAATTTCAATATTTAAGAAATATCTTTTATTAGAATTGTTTTATTTATTTTATATTAGAATTGTTTTTAACATTTTTTAAAGAGAGTGGAAAATTTTTTATCTGCAATGCAGTCATTTAGAAATGTAATAAAAAAAGAATAATACCCACAAAAGTAAATATATAGAAATCTGTTTTATTTACGACGATTTTATCGCAGATCAGAAAATATTTTTAATACTGATATTTCCAAATCAAATTAAAAATCTATAAATAAATTTTGAACTTTATATCTTAATTGAAATTGTAAAATATTTATATAATATTCCATTTGATGAATTCTTTATACTCATTTGATTAATACTAAAATTTTGAACGAAATTTATCTTCTATTTAAATATTTTCAAAAATACCTATATTAAATTGGAAAATATTATAAATTCAATATTCACCAAGTTGACAATTAATTGTTTCATAACGAAAATCATAATTTTCAATAAAATAAAAAATTCACTTTTTAACAACCAAAACTTAAGGGACATCCCATCTGAAATTTTCGAAAATTATACATTATTTTGTAAATCGCAAGTTTAAAAGTTATGCAAGTTAAATATTTGAAAATTTGCCGTCTTCCGTTTCGCTTGGTTGAAAATTAAAGAAAAAATCATTAATCGCGAATTAATGAACTTATGAGTCAGTATCATTGATTAGTCATTGTTAATGAATTGCCAGACGTTCCTGTTATTGACCCCGTTAATGATTATAGTTTAGATTGTGAATAATAAAAATTAGTTATTAAATGCACATTTTAAATTATACACCTATGACAAGAATCTGATGCATATAATTTAAGAAAAAAAATCTTCACTCAGAGAAAAATTCAATTTAAATGAATTAAAATTTATTAGACTCATATGTATTTTAAGTTCATGTGTCTCGCAGAGCTCACAGAATTCTTTATTTCTTTTTAAATAGAAACTTTATTTGAAACAAATAAAAAATTTGGCCCAAAAAAATTTTGGAGTAAATAAAATTTATTGGAAACAAATGGTATTTATTTGAACCAAAAAGAATTTATTTGAACCAATTAGAATTTACTCGAGTACTAAACTCGTATTGTGATTAATCATCTAGAGCATTCTGTATTTTATCCAATACCATCAAATATAAAACAAAAAGTATTTATAGAAAATTAAAATTACTAAAAATATTTCTCTCCTTAGAACGGGGCCCCAACCAGAAAAGATGAGATCTAATACGAAATTGTACATTGCATTGGGTTTGGGAGTTATTCTATTTATTGGCGGAATTACAGTTGGAGTCTTATGGGGAACCATAGTCGATTATATTTACAAAAAGGTTTTTTTCAATAATAATAATAATAATGATTTCAAAAAATTGTTAATCAAACTACATCGGATCAGTAAATTCTAATCTGTTGCTAATTTTTTTCTTATAGGAATTAACGCTAACGACAGATTCAAAATCTTTCACGATGTGGAACGAAAATCCAATACCAGTGTTTTTATCATTTTACATGTTTAATTTAAGTAATCCAGACGATTTTTTTAAGGGTAAAAAACCTCATTTCACTGAGACGGGACCTTATGTGTTCAGGTATTAATCATCATGTTTACTAAACTATTATTGTTATTTGAATAATGCAACCGCAGTTGTGATTTCGATATATCATAAACTTCTGTGTTCGTAAATTAATATTTTCTTATTTTGTTTCTTAAAGTGAGAAATTTTACAAAACCGATAAAGTTTGGAACGACAATGGCACTGTGACTTTCCACAGACGTCGATATTGGACTTTTGTGCCTGAATTGTCAAAAAAAGGAGTTTCGTTATCTGATAAAATTACGAATTTAAATCCAATCGTTGTGGTATGTATAACAACATACAACATATATAACAACATTGTTTTCTTCTTTACTTCATTTGGTTAAAGAAACTTTAATTTTTGGCTCCTAACAATTACTATTACTCAACGGTTCTTTTTTTCTTTCCTTTTTTTGGTTCTTTTTTGCAAATATATTTTTGAGAAACAACATTTAATAATGTTCACAGACGCTCGGCAATATTGTCAGATTCCAAAGACCTTTATTAAGGAAATTTGCCAATCTTCTCATGAAAGCCGTCAAGGAAAATGTAATAGTGACGAAAAATGTTTCGCAACTAATTTACGATGGTTATGAGGACAAGTTATTGGAGATTGCTCGAAAACTTAACATAACAACACTTCCATATGACAAATTTGGCTGGTTTTACGGAGTAATTCTCATTTATACTTTAATGTCTATTTGTTTATTTAACCTCTCGAAAATTTAACTTAAATAAGGTTTAATTCGAACTTAATTCGCACAACCGTAGATCGTAGAATAGAATACAAAATCGAGGAAAGATAATTTTGTTTTTTATTTTTAGCGTAACGGTTCTGATACATACGAAGGAACGTACAGCATTAAAACAGGAAAGGATTCAATTTCCGAAATAGGCGAACTTGTCGAGTGGAATTACACCAATAAGACAATTTACGATAATGGAAAATGTGGACAAATAAAAGGCACAGTTGGAGATCTTTGGCATCCATTTACGGCTAATACTTCTTCAAGACTGTCTGTTTTTTCATCCGATATTTGCACGTGGGTAAAACATTAAGAATTATGTTCTTTTTAGCTATACAATTTTATTGCTTTAAAATTACAACACAATTTTAATGCTATAAAATTACAAGATAATTTTAATGCTATAAAATTACAACACAATTTTAATGCTATAAAATATGTTTCTAAACTGACATGTCCCTATGAAGTTAGCGTCAATGCTGTACCTAAAAAACTCAAATTAATGCTACAGTTCTCGACACTGAACGTCGACGCTAAATTCAGGATCATAAAAAATTGTTCAGAATAAACAAAACATAACAGAAAAACTTTGTTTCCAGGTCTATTGATTTAGTTTACGGTGGCACGACAGAATTTCTAGGAATAACTGGATCGAAATTTGTCTCACATGAGAATATTTTAGATAATGGAACAAAAGATCCATCTCGTAAATGCTACTGTGATAATGTTGATTGTCAACCTAGTGGAGCTCTCAATGTTTCTTTGTGCAAATTTGGAGCTCCTGCTTTTATTAGTTTACCGCATTTTTACTTAGCTGATCCTAGTTATAGCGAGAAAATCGAGGGAATGAAACCTGATAAAGCATTACATGAAACTTTTGTTGTACTGGACCCGGTTAGTAACTTTCTCTTACAAGCACATTAACAATTTTTGAATTCGTAAAAAAATTATGCTTTACTTTATTAATTTTAGTTTAATTAATGGTAGTTAAAGGCTCGAGTAAAGCTCCCAATCAAGGAACCGGTTATAATTTGTTTAAAGTGCAAAATTATTGCCCCATGTTTGCCCCAAGTCTGCATGTACCAAACATATAATTCAATTTGTAACTGTAGTTACAACTCAAAATAATTGAATGAAAATTTAATGTCTGCACCAAAATTAATTCGACTTGTAACTACAGTTACATGTTTTGACTACAAGTGTAGTCGAAACTAAAAAGTAACATATCTGAATTAAAAATTAAAAATAAATCCCAACTTCCGGAGGTTCTCATATAATCTTTACAAAAAAACGAAATGCTTATACAAAAATACAAAAAATTCTAAATTCTTCTTTACATTTCGTAGTGAAGAATTTCGAGTCTGAAAAATTAGAACCGATTCTTTGAACTACAACCTTAATTACTGAAGAAATCGAATTTTTTTGCCGTATTATAACATTTGAAATGATTCTTTTTTCCACTGTTCAGGTGATGGGTGTACCGATGCAGGTCAAAGCTCAATTACAATTAAATTTATTAGTTCGACATGACGATGAAATAGAGTAAGTAGTACTTTTTTTCTTTGCCAAAGTTAATAAATTATCTTCCTTTGCACATAAATAATTATATACCTCTAATCTAAGAATGAACGTTCTTTACGCAACTTTATTTTTTCAACAGTTGTATTTCCAAAATTTCATTATATTAGTTTCAGACTTTGCACTCCTCGATAATTAATTTTTTTTAAAGTAGCAAAAGGTAGCTTTCAAACTTAATAAAAAGTAGTAAAAAAGTAGTTATCGAAAAAATTAAACATGACGACAAAAAAAAACTCGTTTTTTAGACACTTTACAAAATAGACAAAAATTCCATTCTATATTTTATTTTTCTGACTTTTTCTTAAATTTTAACGAAAATATTTACTTCTTTCTTACCCTACTAAGAAATTTAACTTATGCAAAGGATTTTTATTATTCATGAAAGAATTTAAATATATTTATAAAAATAATTTAATTTTTGCAAAGAATTTTATTAAAATGACACAAAATAATTGAATTTTTTCAAAGAATTTTATTAAAATGCCTTAAAATAATTGAATTTTCTGGAATAATTTTGTTATTTATTGATATATAATTCAATTCTTGGGACGAATTTTATTAAGATTTAAAAGAATATTTTAATTATTTCGAAAAAATTAAATTAAAATTGTACTTAAAATATTTGATTCCTTACGGAGAATTTTATTAAAGTAGTTTTTAAATAATTCAATTCACTGTGAAAAATTCTAATACTTCTATAAATAATTCAATTCTTCTAAAGAATTTAAAACAAAAATTTCCTTTAAATAATTAATTTTCTTCGAAGAAGAAAATTATGAAAATAATTATATTCTTTATAAGAACTTTATAAAAGTTGTTTAAAATAATCAAGTTTTTTGAAAAATAATAAATATTATTAAAGATTACTTCAAACAATTGAATTCTTCTGGAACATTTTATTTGTGAAAATAATTGAATTCTTCGATTAATTAATGTAGAATAGTATTAATAATAATTTTAATTCTTCAATAAGTTTTTATTGACTTTTGAAAATAATTGAATTCATACTTTAGAATTTTTTAAAACAATTTTTTTGAAAAATTCAATTTCCATGACAAAAATTATTATTATGTAGTGTAATTGAATTATTGTGAAGAATTGATTAAAATTTATTAAATAATTGATTTTTTCGTATTTTTTGGTAAATGCTATTCTAAATTAATTGAATTCTCGTGGAAATTTTATTATTTTTTAAAAGTAATTGAATTATGGATGACTTTTATCAATTTTTTTTAATCCTCTAATTGTTTTGCGAAATTTTATAAAAATACTGGATATCGAATATAATTAAATTTCGACCATTTTTTTTAAAAGTAATTGAATCGTTTTAAAGAATTTTGATTACAATTTTTATTTTTATGATTTCTAACATTTTATTTCTGACAATTTTTCTCTATCTCTCTCTGGACTCTAATTATGACTTGCGTATTAAAATGACACAAAATAATTGAATTTTTTCAAAGAATTTTATTAAAATGCCTTAAAATAATTGAATTTTCTGGAATAATTTTGTTATTTATTGATATATAATTCAATTCTTGGGACGAATTTTATTAAGATTTAAAAGAATATTTTAATTATTTCGAAAAAATTAAATTAAAATTGTACTTAAAATATTTGATTCCTTACGGAGAATGTTATTAAAGTAGTTTTTAAATAATTCAATTCACTGTGAAAAATTCTAATACTTCTATAAATAATTCAATTCTTCTAAAGAATTTAAAACAAAAATTTCCTTTAAATAATTAATTTTCTTCGAAGAAGAAAATTATGAAAATAATTATATTCTTCATAAGAACTTTATAAAAGTTGTTTAAAATAATCAAGTTTTTTGAAAAATAATAAATATTATTAAAGATTATTTCAAACAATTGAATTCTTCTGGAACATTTTATTTGTGAAAATAATTGAATTTTTCGATTAATTAATGTAGAATAGTATTAATAATAATTTTAATTCTTCAATAAGTTTTTATTGACTTTTGAAAATAATTGAATTCATACTTTAGAATTTTTTAAAACAATTTTTTTGAAAAATTCAATTTCCATGACAAAAATTATTATTATGTAGTGTAATTGAATTATTGCGAAGAATTGATTAAAATTTATTGTATAATTGATTTTTTCGTATTTTTTGGTAAATGCTATTCTAAATTAATTGAATTCTCGTGGAAATTTTATTATTTTTTAAAAATAATTGAATTATGGATGACTTTTATCAATTTGTTTTTAATCCTCTAATTGTTTTGCGAAATTTTATAAAAATACTGGATATCGAATATAATTAAATTTCGACCATTTTTTGAAAAGTAATTGAATCCTTTTAAAGAATTTTGATTACAATTTTTATTTTTATGATTTCTAACATTTTATTTCTGACAATTTTTCTCTATCTCTCTCTGGACTCTAATTATGACTTGCGTAATTTTAATATCTCATTGAACAGGTATATTTTTTTGTATTATTCTCTCAACACTAATTTATGTTCTTTGTTTGTAGAATTAAGAAAAAAAAACAAAAAAGCGATAAATTTAAATTCAAACAGTGATAAAATTAGTTCTTTTTCGTAAAAACAAAATTTACATTAATAAGGAGAATAAATTAATAAATTCTCTTTGGTACTGTATTTTTTGTTCGTAGTGATTTTAAAAAATTGTTTAAATGTAAAACAATATAATTACAAAAAACATTACAAAAGAAAAATTAAACAGAGAGTAAAAGAGGAAACTATTAAATTTTCTAAAAGTATTTTACAATTTGGTGGTAAAGTGTAACAAACAGAAATTTTGACATAGAAAATACTAAGCAGTGAAAGAAATTTAATTAATAAAATAAAATTCAATTATTTAAAGTAATATAATTTAAATTTAATAAATTTACATTACAAATCAAACTAAAATTATTATATTTGATATAGTGCCAAATTTCGCATAATTTTTTTAAAAAAGTTTTCTCTTAAAATATTTAATAATTAAATTCAGCTAATATTTTGCGAACAAGTCTAAAATATAATCAGAAAATTTCATCTGCGTGTATTGTTTAAAAATGTTTGCTTCAAAATTTTCAGAATGTTCAAAAACATAAGTGACACGTTCGTGCCAATGCTGTGGTTTAGTCAAACAGCCGAACTAACATCTCAATATGGAACTCTAGTTAAAATAACCCATATTCTGCCATTATTGGGACACGCGACATTCTACGGAATCGGAGCCATTGGTGCTTTACTCGTGTTTATCGCCGTATTCGTAAGTCTCAGAGCACGATGGCGAGAGGAGGAAAATCAGAATTTGTTACCAAATGACAGGGACAACAATAGCGTAATAACAAGTGATGGATGACTGAATATTTCTCATAAATAATACTATATCTAGAAATGAATTTCGCTTAACGTTAATACGTGATAATAAGCGTCTTTTAACTGCTTCTCAAAACAAAGCAAAAAAAAAAAAAAGGAAAAATATTTTCGAAGACGTGTGAAATTTAAAAGAAATCATTAATGATTCTACTTTTTTTTTGCTTTAAAAATTATAATAACAAAAAAAAAATATTTTCACATCGCAGAGAGTGAAAAGGAATGATTACTTGCCATTGATATTAACAAGGTCTTTTGCGATTATTCATATTCATTGCATTTTTACGTTCATGTGATAATCTAAAAATTTATTTTTTCTAAATTAGGCTCCACTTCGTTTTAATATTTGCTTTTTTAATTACTTAATTTAATATTTAACGTTTACAAAATATTTTTAAAAATTCATTTAGTTTAGTCTTTCATTCATTATTACATTCTTATTTTTAAAGAATATCGTTAACTTCTTTTAATTAATTGATTAATTAAGTAATAAAACAAAAATAGACTGTTATACTCCTCTTTTTAATCAAATACTACCGAAGGTACTTTTAGTATTTTATAAATTTCTATTCTTAATTCTTGCAATTAAAAATGTTGTTAATTCCTATTTTTAACAATTTCCATTCTTAATTTTTATTCTAATTGCAATTAGTCGTAATTTTAATTTACGCAAACTTAAAAACATTTTTTTATATAGAGACTCTAAAACCTCTCCTTTGTACATATATTAAAAATACATAAATAGAAAAAAATTTAGAATTATAAGCATTCATAAAAATTAGTACGAATGTTCGTAAAGGCCTATATAGAATAAAATTCGAATTATAAAATATTTGTTAAAATTGAAAATTGGTAGGTGTTATTAGTATTTAATGAAAATTTTTTCTTTTAAAGACATTACTGACTTACTAGTAAAAAAAAAACAAAAGTGCCTCGTAAAATATTAATAAATAATAATAATTTTTTACATTTATTATTATTTATTTTAAATAATTGATTTTAAATAATAATAATTTTTTACATTTATTATTATCTATTTTTATTATTACTATTAATGTAGAAATTTAAGTCTTTTATTCCACTAAATTTAATTCGAATATTATTGCTCTCATAAAATATTGTATTGGGCGAGAGTTTGAGTTATAGTATTAATATCAAAGAGAGAAAGATTTTTCAAATCTTTATTTTACGTTTACATATTATATACGATCATGTAAATCATGTTTAATGTTATGTTTAATTGTAATTTAATTATTGTATATATAAATTTATGACAAATTTATCAATAGGTAAATTTATATTTTTAACAATTTCAAAAATAATCTGTGATAATTGTTGCAATTGTCTATACATATAAAATAATAAAAATATTTTTCAAATCCAAAGAATTCAAATTCATTCATATAAAATTCCATTTTACGCTTTCAGGTAAATTAGAATTCGAAGGGAGTAATTTTTTTGTCCCATAACATGTGTATATGAGAAGATTTCTGCTTTTTGGATTTTTCAAACCTTTTAAAAAATACTAAAATATTGAACTAACATAGAATAAATAAACTTAATATCGAAGAATTACAGTTTTTAATTTCCATACATTCTTCGAAACGATTCAATTATTTTTGTAAATAATAAAATTCTTCACAAGAAATAAAATATTTTTATGAACAATAAAATTATTCAGAGAAATTCAATTATTTTCAGAAATAATAATAATATTTTTCGAAAGAATTCAATTATTTGTATAAATAGTAAAATTCTTTACAAAAATTCAATTATTTTTATAAATTTTTTTGGAAAGAATTAAAATATTTTCTAAATTTCAATTTTTATAAATAATAAAATTCTTCGAAGGAATACAATTTTTTAAATACAATTTTAATAAAATTTATTAATAATATTTTTAATTATAATTATTAACTGACACAATCATTTTTTAATCTTGAAAAAAATTTTTTATAAAAATCGAGAAATTTGAAAATTTCTAATCAAAACGATTTTCAATATATTAATTTTGAAATTTAAAACTTTTTCAAAGAAAAATTATTAAAAAACTTGGAAATAAAAAATAAATTACTTTTATAACTTTAAAATATTACTTCAATTACCGGAATATGACGATTATTAATATAGAAGATCAATTTCAAAATAGTAAATTTTGCTATATAAGTATTAAAAATCGTTATTATCTAGAATAAATTTTATAATATCCGCTTGTGAATTTTATTTGAAAATTGGAAATAATATTGTTCATAAGTCTATTAAATTATTTGATTTAAATAAAATTTTTCTTCAGACAAAATAAACTTTATTTGCAATAAATAATAATCTTGACACCAAGATCTTCGTTTTGAATGCATCAATGCTGATTTTAAGGTCATGTCTAAGTTGCAGATTTTTACATGAAAACTTCAATGGAAAACTACCTTGACTTTGACATGACCTTAATATCCCAGACAGCATTCAATGTCACAAAAAGGCATCAAAATAGAAACTCAATAACAAGAGGGTAAATTAAATTATTCAAACTTTTCAATAAATTCTACTGTCAAGACAAGAAATGTATTTGTATATGTGAAATTATTTTTTAAGGTTATGTTACTGTAATTACGAATTTAAAGAAAACGTTATGTTCCTTATTTCCGACTTGATTTCTCTTTAAATATTCGAATTCAATGATTAAATTAGAAATTAGATATTTTGTGTGTTAATTTTTATCAATAATAATAACCTTTTTAAATAAAAATTTGTAATTTTAATATAGAGATCAACATGTAAATTGATGTCGGACTAGATGCCTGTCATGCAGATAACTTCAAGTGCTTCAGGGGGACGTGTTAACCTTAAAAAATTTAGCAGACGGCTTTTTCTGGGTGCGCGAATGACGCATGTAAACAATTATTTTTACCTACTTGTTTATCTTTATGCATCGACTTGTCAATTTTGTGCAAATTCTACTAAAAACTGTGATACTTAATGTAAACCTAGCACCTGTATTTATAAACCAATACTCAGAAGATAATATCCTTCCGGCAATTTTCTAGGCGTGTTTTTAAAGGTATATGTCATATGGAATACTTACACTTTTTAATTATTTAATATTTCTCAATAATATAACTTAAACAATTCTCATAGTGAAACTTATTCAGCAGAAAAACGTAAAAATTAATAATTAATCATAATAATAATAATTTTTGCTTGGCAAAAACTGAAAATTAATTTCGGTTTTCTGGAAGCACTGAGTACTTTTTCTCATAGCACTGAGTACTTTTTCTTATAGCACTGAGTATTTTTTCTCATAGCACTGATTACTTGTTTGAGTTATAAAAAAAATTTTTGAAATTCTGATTTCTCTTCGCGTGAAGAAACAACTTAATGCTTTCTTTGACAACTATCACAGTTTTGACGGACATTATAATAAATAAATTATTTACAGCTATTAATATAGAATTGAATATTTTCCTGAAAGTCAATACTTTTCTAAAAGCTCTCAGTACTATTTAAAATTATTCTTCGGGTAATAAACAAATGTTAATTTTTAAATTAAAAAAAGTATGTAGCAAATTGAAAACTGCTTACAGATTTTATGTTTACTTTGAAAATAATTGAACTTTACTTTGAAATACTTAATTCATTATTAATTGAATTTAGTATATATTGTAAAATCGCAGTAAAATGGAAAATATGAACAAGAAAATAGTGTCGTTAATGTAAACATTTAATTAATAGACTTAAATCTACAAGATGGCAGGACAACAGCATCCATTTCCATCAGGATTCCCAAATACCCAACAATCAACAATGCGCAATCAATTCGGTGGCGGTCAAATGGTTTCAAGTTTAATGGGACCCCAACAAGGAGGTTGAGTTTTCTTTCATTTTTCAATTATAGTCCATTTTCTTAACCAAAATTAATACCAAAAAAAAAAAGATTAAACAAAGTAATTAATTACTTATCCAGGAATGGTGAATCCTCAACAATTCGGCCCCGGCGTTGGTACGGGCGTTAGTTCCAATACAATGGGTATGCTCAGTGCGCAACAAGTTCTCGCACAACAGCAACAACAACAGACCAATGCTCTGCAGCAAATGCAGCACCTACAACAGCAACAACAACAGCAGCAGCAACAACAAATGCAGATGCAACAGCAGCAACAGCAGGTCGCTTTGGTACAACAGAATAGTCAGGGTGGCAGTGCAGCAACAACTCCTCAAACTCCAGTTCCACCAACTCAACCGCCACAGGCACAAAAGCAACCCGGTAAGGACATTAACACCGCCAGTCTTTGTCGATTTGGTCAAGAAACAGTGCAGGAAATTGTCAGCAGGACACAAGAATTATTTCAAACATTAAAAGTTCTTCAACCACCGAATGGCACTGCACAAGGCTCAACAATTGCTAACGAAAAGAAAGCAAAAGTCACGGAACACTTGAGAACACTAAATCTATTATTCAATCGATTGCGATTAATTTACGAAAAATGTAACGAAAGTTGCCAATCGGGAATGGAGTACACGCACATTGAAAGTTTAATTCCACTCAAGGAAGAATGGGACATGAAGTCAGATGAAAAGAAATCGTCCGAAGCTTATCGACTCGTTTATGAAGAAAGCAAAGAAGTCATGGAGGTTCGTGTTTATTTTTCAATCCCAATTAGTGTCGACGCTAAAAAAAAATAGCTTAGACTCTAGCTTTACATTAATTTTCTTCTCCTTCTCTAATTAAACAATTCTTTCCATTTTTTGCAGCAAGTCATTTTGAAGAACAGGCATCTCAAGGAAATAATCGATCACTTGAGGCGCATTATATCCGAAATAAATACAATGTTAACAATGCGACGATCTTAGAAATAATCTACCTATACACATAAGTATAAATGCTTTAAATAAAAAACTGCCTATTTGAATATAATAAAAAAATCGTAACAATTTACAAAAATAGTTAATTTACCCTTAAAGAAAATTATCCACTATCAGGAAACGTTAGTTGTTCAATTTCCAGAAAAATAATATCCGATGCTCTAAGAATTGCTGCCGGTATTTTGCCTAACGGTGTTCTTAAATTACGAACAAATACCTCCTGACAATCAGTATCACATCCTCGAAATTCAGCCTTAACTTTCGTATTTTCATGCATTGAGAATTCTGCCTCTTTACCTAAGAACAAAATTTTTAAATAGTTTTCTTTTCTATTTCTCTAAAGACAAAAGGAAAAATTGAGTTAATAATTACCAACAACGCCGGTAATTACTCTAAGAAAACGTTCACGAAGAAGTGCACGAGCTTCTTGTTTTTCTTTCGTTGCAAAATTATATTTTGGATCTATTTCAAGTTCAGTTGAATCCGATTTGTCATCGCAATCCATTTTTGAAAAGGAATTAATTTATTGTAGAACTGTCAAAAGGCGAAGGGGATAAAATTTGTAAAGTTTGTAAATAAATAGCTCAGGTTAGGTTATACTTCAGGTATAGGGGACTAGGTTAGGTACATCATTTAGGAAAATGGGCAAAATTTATAAAATTCATAAAATTTATTTTCGAAAATTTGAATAGGAAAGTGGCGTTTTTTTAATAAGATTTAAAGAATAAGAAATAAATATTGTCTGCTTAGCAGAAAAATTTGAAAAATTTTGAAAGAAGAAAAGATTATTTATTTGAAAGATTGATTTTAATTTGGGACAAAACGAACCTAAAAAAGATTTAGGTACCTGAATTAGTCCAGAAATTTTTCTATACGCGCGTTCTTTGAAATTCCTTTTGATTAAAGAAGATAATTTTTTCGTTAGAATTCTACAGTTATTTTCCCTGATTTTCAGGGAAAATTTGTATTTTCTCCCCGACCTTAAAGAAAATACTCTGATTCACTTTAATTGTTAAATTATTCGCAAACATCAATAACTTCATTTCTAAAAAAAATATTTAATCATTATTATTTTTCCATAGGAACGAAAATTTTCAAAAATTTCAATTTCAATAACTCGGAATTTTTCATAAAAATTAAATAAGATTTCTGAAAATAATCGAATTCCACCGAAAAATGTTGTTGCATATTACAATAATTGAAAGTAATGAAATAATTGCAAAAATTATTATGAAAATAAAAAAGGAAATGAAATTGTTATTAACAGTTCAATGAAAACTTAAAATTCATAAAAAAAATTGGTAAATAATTAAATTTCTGTGGAATTTTTATTATTTATTGACAAATAATTTGCGGAAAATTTTAGCAAACATTTTTTTAAATTTGAATTCTTTTTAGAAAATTTTTAAAAATAATAGATGTTGAAAATCATTGAATTGAGGAAATTTTTTTTGTAAATAATTGAAAATAAACAATGAATTTGATTAATTAATTGTTATTATTTATAAAAATAAAAATTTTGACGAGAATTTTTATGAATTTTTAAACATAATTGAATTTCTGGGAAGAATTTTATTACTTTCGAAAATAATTGAATTTCTGTAATAATTTATAACTTCACAAAAATTAAATTTTGTCCAGTGTCTTTTTAACTAAAATTCTTCTAAATATTCATTATTTTGAATAATTAATTCTATATTTATATTAAAAATTAAATTAATTTCAGAAGAATCCAAATTTTTTTAATTTTTCAAAAATCTGAATTTCATCTATTTATAAAAATTGTAAAAGCAACTCTTAAAATTCAATTAGTTTCGAAAAATATTTTTGTAAAATTATTCATTAAATAATTTCTAAGTAATAAATGTTAAGTAATAAATCAAGTTATTCAGAAAGAAATTCTTATCAGAAATAGAAAAAATTGAATGTTTTGTATTAAAATTCGTGATTATTTTTGTTGCTCATTGAGATAATCAAAAAACGATACCAAAATTCGTAATTTTCTCATAAAGTTCTAAAAATTCCTGATTTTCCTGACCTGTGGCAACCCTGATAATGGACTTAAATTTATTATTATGTGAAAGTAGACCCTTTTATCGAACACCGTTACAATATCTAATTCACTTCCTGTTCACTACCCCCATCAAAACGTAGATTTATAAAGTGGCCTTTAAATAAAAAAATGTTTTAATGTTTCAATTAAATCTGTATTACCGGGTCACTTTCTAAAAAAAAAAATGCGTACCTTATTATACCCGCATAATTTCGATTCAAACGAAGTTCTAATTCACTTTTACAGTCTTTCGCTAATCCCAGAATGGAAAACATGGCTTTTTTACAAGCTATTTACATTGTTGTGTTTGTTCTTCATAATTGTGAGTAATAAACTTTACGCTAGAGTTAACTTAACAAGTGGAATTATTAAACTATTTTTTACTGTTCCCTTTAAAATGAAAATTAACGTATGAAGTAAATTTAAGGTTTCTGTATTACTTGCGGTTAATGGAAAATTAGCATTGCTATTAATAATTCACTAGTTAGTAAAAATAATGCTTAATTATTAAGGATTTTGATTTGCTTAATAAAAAAACACAAACACTCCTAATTTTTCCGAATTCGAAAGCAGCTAATTTAAAAAAAGCTTTAATTTAATTTAAATCCAATTTTCAGCGATTTATTGCTCAAGAATTCCATTTATTCTGACTGCACGAGATTCATTAACAACTGAAACATCGAATTTAGTCGAAATTGTCACACCTGTTTATAATCCAATTTCTGATCAAGAAGCAATTTCAACAACTTTTTCCTACGAGTCGAATACAAATCCAACAGATAAAATATATTTCCCAACAGAAATACCATTAGGAGTGAAGGAAGTGACAACTATTCCCGATAATGCAAAAAATAAATCGACAGAAACTTTTCTAAATAAATTTGGACAACGATTACCGAAATTATTCGGAAGACTCGCTTTATTGGCAGGACTTCGATTAAGTGACGAAATGTCAAATACAACAACATCGATTAATTTCAATAGCGCCAAAGAATCTTCACCACAATTGTCTCAAAATTCATCGCCAACAAAATTGAGTCCCTATTTTGCCGCCGTTTACGAGCCGTTTCCATTTTATCCTCAAACCTACATTTACTCCAATCTTCTCGGTTTGATTCCACTTTTGAACACACAAAAGTTGCCAAGCGAAAATAATTTTCCATTTTCTCAACAATCGGCCAATAATGATGACAGAATAAGTCAAGATTTTAATTTCGTAGCCGAAAATCGAAAGAACGAGAATAACACTATCGAGGAGCGTATAATTGAAAAAGTCCCTCTGGACAAAAAACAGGTAATTCAATTTTTTCCTTTTTTCTGAAAAATTGCATTGATTCTAATAATTTTGTATGAATTGAAAATTTTACAATTAAGTAAAATACAGATATTTATAATCAATTAACTAATTTTGAATCCTACACGGCGAAGAATATACAGTAACTTTTACTACGTTCTGAGTAAATTTTGCTACGTTCAAGGAACACATTTATAAAATAGTCAAATTTACTTCGATGGTAGCAAACTTTACTCCGAACGTAGCGAAAGTTACCAAAAATAGTCAAAGTTTTATATTTTTCTCGGGGTAGATTTTTATTTTAAAAAATAAATACAATTGCAGAGAAATTCCATTCGGGATAAAATGAGAGAAAACACAAAAATACAGACGAAGGAAAAAGAAGCAGAAGAAGAAGAGGAGGAGGAGCAAGAAGAAGAAGAAGAAAATGAAGAAATAGAGGATAACGAAAAGACTACAGACGAAACTGAAGAAGATTACGAAGAAGAAGAAGAAGCGAATGTAGATTTATTTGTTCCAACAACAAAGACACCGCCAGTGAAGACAAATAAAGTTTCCCCACCATCGAAATTCTCCAGACAAAGACAAAAAACCACTACTAAAAGACCAGCAATGAAGAAAACGACAATGACTCCAATGATTGTCACAACAACTGAAATTAGTAAAAACAATTCTAAAAATATGAACAGCACTACTCAAGCTCCTTGGCAAAATAATGCAACTTATCCAACACATCCTGGATATTATGGTGGATTTACGCAGAATATTCATGATCTGTATTTCACAAGTAGCGAATATCCTCCACTACAAGATCATTTCAATTACAATGAAATTAATCATCATCCACATTCCGAAGAGTGGCCGAGCAATAGAATTCCTCACGAGGCACAGTTTTACAATCCATATCAGCCAATTTATGATATTTTACCACACAGGGAGGAAGAATATGATTCCCATTCATTTCATGGTTCTCCAGAAACTTTACATCGCGGATTCAAACCGAGTATTCCGTTTTGAATCTGTTTTGTTTAATTAAATACTTCAAAAGTAAATGAAACATCAATTAATTTAGTAATTAGTGATTATTTAGTTTTGTAAATTGGGAGAAAAATTACTTCAATTATTCTTCAAATTATTTTTTGAATTATTCTTCAAATCATTCTTTGATTGATTCTTTAAATTATTCTTTGAAAGATTCTTCGAATTATTCTTTGAAAGATTCATCAAATTATTCTTTGAAAGATTCTTCAAAGTATTCTTTGAATTATTCTTCAAATCATTGATTTGATTGATTCTTCGAATTATTCTTTGAAAGATTCTTAAAATTAGTTTTCGAAAGATTCTTTGAATGATTCTTCAAAATATTCTTCGAAAAATTTTTCAAATTATTCTTTGAATTATTCTTCGAAAGATTCGTTAAATTATTCTTTGAATGATTCTTCAAATTATTCTTCTAAAGATTCTTCGAAAGAATTTGAAGAATCTTTCGAAGAAAGAAGAATCAAAGCAGAATCTTTGAAAGATTCTTTGAATTATTCTTAGAAAAATTCTTCGAATATTTATTTGCTGAAATCATTAAAAAAAAATTCAAAAAATTATTCTTCGAATTCTTTAAAGAATTCCTTGAACTATTTTCGAATAATTCTCGAATAATTAATGAAAAAATTGAATAATTTTCATAAATTAATTTACCTCAAATTTGTATATTTATGTACGAGTTTTCAATATATTTTTAAATAAATTAAATATTTCTAAATTTCGACCGTTTTCGAAGTGCAGAAAAGTGTAAGTATTCCATTGAAATAAAAATTGAAGGGAAATATTAAAATCTTACCTTAAACTAAACCAGCGAAAAATTGTCGATTCCTTATCTGATCCGTTCTGAAGTTGGAACTATTCAAAAAATTTGGGCACATTGGAAGGAATGAATTTGAGCTCCCCTTTGAAACCGGTGTCTGAAAATCTTGTAAAAAAATAAAAATGAAAAACTCAGACTTACTGTTGAAAAAATAAAAATCATATTTTCGAATGCATTTTTTTTTCTAGAAAACTATACTGATATAACTATATTTACAGAAACAAATAAAAAAAACAAAAATTAAATACTTTTTCGTGAAATAATGTCCTTTGTAATGTCATTAATTTTCTCGAGCATTATCACATGTTCCGGACCACATTCCCACTGTTTTTGAAACCAATTTCGAAACTCTTGTAATCTCTGATAAGCTTCTGATGCCTCGGCTTGAAGATCGAGAGGATCGTATTCTTCCTTTGGAACTTCTTCGAATTCCATTTCGACATTGTCTGTCGACATTGCTTCGAATTCAGTCTTAATTCCATGAATACTGGGGAAAAAAGGGGGGAAACTGTGTAATAACAATTGAAATGTTGTGCCCTCACGTGAAGGACGTTAAAAAATTGTTATGTTATAAAAATATTACCTAAACTTTAAGAAAAAAAAATAATTCAACAGAATTTTTGCTTAAAAGAATGAAAAATTCAGATTTTAATGATGTAAGAAAAATTATATTTTTTAAGAAATTATAAAAATTTCCATTAAATTTGGAAAAGCAAGTTTTGAAAGTAACAATGGAAAAAAATAGTTTTGCTAGTTATATAATAAAAAAAATTAGTTTGATATTTTACCTCTCAAAAATTTGCTCGACGCTCAAGAGTTTCCAACCGGGTTCATGTTTATCTACTTGAAGCCAAGTAGATATTTGCTCATTAGAAATATTTCGATAACTTGGAATTCGCTGGAGAATCTCTTTAATTTCATCAACAGTTATATCCGAATTTTCCGAATCAACTTTACAATTCGGTATCAATTTCCTCCACGAGTGTCTGATCCAAGAATCGCTTATTTCCGACCAGGCAGAAGCCATTTTTACACAG
This sequence comes from Leptopilina myrica (nomen nudum), assembly GCA_032872475.1. Classification (NCBI taxonomy): domain Eukaryota; kingdom Metazoa; phylum Arthropoda; class Insecta; order Hymenoptera; family Figitidae; genus Leptopilina; species Leptopilina myrica (nomen nudum). The sequence goes on from CM065461.1 coordinate 37,189,263, forward strand.
CAAGTTTTCATCGTCATTGCCTTTGCCGTTTCCAATAGACTTTTCTCATCACTCTCAAGGAGTATTTCGCGTAAAAAACTTCTCCTGTAGTGTTTCTTTATTTCCTCAACGATTCCTTGATTCATCGGTTGAAAGACGATTGCACTCGGAGAAAGGAGTTCAACCTGCAAGAATTTATTTAAATTATTACCAATATACTATTTTGTAAACACAGGACTCGAATCGTCTTTAAGAAGCAAAAAAAGTTGAAAAAAACCAAATTAGTCATCGTTTTCGAAAAAAAAAACTCGCCTTTTTGAATATAAAAAGGAAATTCGAGTCCTGTGAATATAATAATGAAAAACTGAGTGAAAGAAAATAAAAATTCTTACACTACACAATTCGTCGACTGCGTCCAATTCATTTTTCGATAAGTGACATGTGGCGTTATCTAAAATTAGCAAAACATTATACGATCTTCCTGATTCGGCCTGAAACTTACGAATCGAGGGCAAAAATACTTCTATGTACCATTTAATGAAAAGTTGACGAGTCATGAATCCATCTTCTTGACTATTGTACACAAATGGTAATCTATGCACGTCCTCAAGGCAAGAAGTGTCTTTAATATTTCCAATGATAAAAAGAGGAATTCTGTGACTACCGTCAGCATTCGCGCACACCATCACAGTGACTATCTCCTTCGATAAATTCTTATCGAACTCGCCGAACGACGTCTCGGGTAACATTTTCCAAAAAATACCCATTTCATCAGCATTGTATATTTGGTACAATTGAAAATCCCTTAATCTAATTATTGATTCGAGTTTATTGACAAATTCACTCCTCTCATCCTCGTAATTCGTCAACGATTTGTGATCACGAAGCCAATGTGATTGAATTTGAAATCGATTTTTAAATCTATCGACCCATCCGTTGCTTGCCTTGAATGTTTGATCGCCTTTCATCAGGGAATTTATTAGCAATGCTTGTTTCGCTAAGGAACATCGCGATGGTGCTTGTCCAATGGCTATTTTTTGCTTGAACCATTTGTAAAGAGTCTCCTCGAGAAGTGAATGTTTCGAATTGCAAATTTTCTTCTTCATTTTGAGAAGTGAGACTTTATCATTTTGTTGCAAGTGCATTTCGTAGAATTTCCGACGACACGTTTTTATTCGACGAATTGTCGTTTCTGATACATTATATTTTCTCGCGAGCTCTGAATTATTTGTCCTTATGCCATTTTTCTCGTTTGCTTGCAACGTCTCGAGGATTTCTAATTTTGTCCCCAGTTCCAGAAGTTGGTACTTTTTGCCACCTTTATCCATTGTCTGGAAAAATAAACAAAATACAGATAATTTTTTTTCAATTTGTGACACTAAAAGCTAAATAAAATAATTTAGAGCCAATTTTTTCTTTCTTTCAATTTCATTTTACAATTTTAATAGAATTATTCGCAAAAATTCAATTATTTTCGTAAATATTCTCTCAGCAATTTAATTAATTAGAAATTTAAATATTCAATACTATTTTCAAAATTTGCCATTTTAATCAAATTTTTCCAAAGAATTCAATTGTATAAAAAAAAGGAAATCAAAATTCGTTGCAAAAACACAATCATATTCATAAATAATAAAATTCTCTATACAGGATTTCAATTCGTTGCAAGAATTAAATTATTTTCGTAAATAATAACAATTTTCACAGAATGTCAATTATTTGAAGAAATTTACTAAAAATTCGTTAAAAGAATTCGGTTATTTTCGTTAATATTAAAATTCTTACAACAATTTAATTATTAAAAATACAATTTTCATGAACTTTAAAAAAAAATCACATATAAAAAAAATATGAAGTTCTCTAGAAAAATTCAATTGTCAATCAAAACTTTTCACGGTAAATTCAACCATTTAAAGTAGTTTTCATAAACTACTTTCCAAAATAACGAAAAGAAAATCAAATATTAAAAAAATACAACACACCTCTTTGAAAGAATTAAATTATTTTAAAAAATATTGATAAATTTCTTTATAAAAAAAAAATTCAAGAATTATTAATTTATTGGATAAATTATTTATTTTTGTATTTATGGGAATTTGAAGCATTATGACGTCACAGTTTGTGCAAAGCATTTGTCCTAAATCTGTGACGTTATAATTGTTCAAATTCCCTTAAATATAAATAAATTTAAATAAATAAATATATTTACTTTGAGGTTAAAATACACATTCTGACAAATTCACGTAAATAATACTACCTCATGATTAAATAATCAATTTGTGAGAATTGTAATAATAATAATAATTAAATTGTCTATCGTTATTAATTACTGCAAATTATTTATCTGATGGGACAAATAAACTACTTTTTTATTTGGCCCGTTTTAAAATAATGAATTTGGGATGACGGGCCAAATAACAAAAGTAACTTACTTTGCTCGCTGACGGACTAAATCGATGCAAATAAATTGTTTATTTTATTATTTAATTAATGAATTGAAATTGCAAAATTTTCACTAACCTCGAAATAATCCACATTGATTAAGAAGTTACATTCAAAATAAATAAATCCTGGGTCTCCTGGAATTGTCCGCCTTCGACATTTGGACACTTTTCATAAATTGATTGTTGTGTAAAGTTAGGTTAGACTCGAATATTGACTTCTCATGTTTTTGGTACAAAAAATTATGTTTCGAATTTCTTTTTCTTTACGGTAATTAAAACGATCGATTCTTTTTTCGATGATTTTTAAAACAATGGGCTCATTTAAGCAGAATAAAAAAAAAGATTGCAAATGCTGTGCGGATATTCAAAAATGGCGGAAGGACTCGTGTCGTCACTACAGTGCTGCCATTCCGGAAGTTTAAAGCCAAGTTCACAGGTTTCGTGTTTGGACAAGGTTAATCGAGTTGGGTGGGGGGAAATCACAAGTATCACCAGTGTGAGTGAGAGGAAAAATTTGAATTTCGAATACTCTCTCTTGCTCACACTCAATTTGGAGGCAGCCGCCGAACTGTGAATGCACCTTAACGCGGTGACGCTATAACTCCTGCAACTAGCTCCCTCCAAAAGCGCGCGTGCATTGGCAACATTGTTTTTTGGTAGTTTACAAATAAAATGGCCGATATGTGAAGATATTTTGTATGAAGAATAAAATATGTGATTGCAGAAAATTAATGACCATCGGCCACTCGCGTCAGTGAATTAATGTAAAGCGATAAAGTGAAAAATCCCGTGGGAATAACGTCGAGTGCTGGTGAGACTGTGGGAGTGCCGTGGGAAGAAGGTGGAGGTTGTCTTTTTAGAACCGTGGACGCCGCGGGCCTCAAGACGAGACGAAACGAGACAGAGAATTGCCCTAGGGGCCCCCCTTCAATAACGAATAATTTCATTGGAATAGAAACCGGCGTACTAACGATTATTAAAGGCAACGGATTATTAAATAGAAGACGATTAAGGAATTTAACAAAACTTGAAAGGCAACTTCTGCTATTACTGATACTACTACTGCTGCCAATCGCCGCCGCTAAAACTCCTGCCTTTTTCCTCGTCGCTCAACACACGCTTGGATCTTCCTTTCAGATAAATTTTTGCACCCCTCCTTGAATTCACTTCTCTATTTTTTCAAAACAAAAAACAAAAAAAAACGACCCCGTGGCATACATTTTCTTTATCTATTCATTTTATTTTAGTGATTTCACCTGCTACACGCAATCAGTTGCACGAGGTATTTGCAAGTTGTTATTCGGAATAGCAGGGATTGCCCACTGATTTTCCACGCCACGCTCACTCGGGCGGAACTTTCAACCCTCACGCCATCCAGGCAGATATGATACCGATAGTGAAACCCCATCACCGAGATACTGGAGTGTGACGGGTATCTTTATTTGGAGCCACTCAAGATATTTCCCGCCGACCAATTTGTCGTTGTGGAGCGAGTCGGCGTGGACAATGAATTGACAACAGTACTAGGTAAAAACAATCATGTGCTGTGTGAGGAGAACAATATTTTGTCGATTTTCACACATATACTCTTTCTCTTTCTCCCTCTCTCTCTCTCTCTTTAGTATCAAGATTTTCTCTCAATTTTCATTAACCGATAATGTTACCAATTGTGTTTAATTAATTTTCTCTGTTACTCGCCAAAGAAATGTCATACAGTCTATGTACGTAATTTTTTGTTTTGAACAATCATTATCAACTAAATGGAAATTGCATATCTCTTGCTGGTAACAATAACAATGAACCAAACATTATTTTCCCTCAATTATCTGCATCAGAGGTTATATTTTGCAAATTAATAAATTTTATTATCAATACAATTTTTCTCAATTTATTAAATATAAAATATTCGTAACATTTTACGGTTGGATTCTAGAGAGACTTTCTTTATAATTTGGAAAAAAGGCGAATCACCTTTTTCTCCAAATTGTTCAAATTAACGTGTTTCTCAAGTTCTGAGTAATAAACAAACTATATGAATTAATTTTTCATTTAAAATATGTTTGGAACTTGAGTTGTGTGTAATTTTAAGAAATATTTCTTATTTAGAGAAGGGAACTTTATCCTTTTCATCGAGACGATTTATGCTTTTGAAATTTATAAAATAATTATTCTCCAAAATAATGTGAAATATGCTATAATTATGCTCTTATGTTTTTTAAGCTTTTTTTTGTGCTTTGCATTTGAAAAATTTGTTTTTCCACTTAATATTTATAAAATATAATATTCACAAAAATTCAATTATATTCAAAAATTTAGAAAATTTCAATTATTTTCATAAATAATAAAATTCTACGAAATTCAATCAATATTCAAAAACATTATTGTCAAAATTTTAATTACTTTCAAAAAATTTCCTCAATTCAATATTTTTGTAAAAACAGTTTTCCAAAAGAATTCAATTATTTTTAAAAGTTTTCATAAATTTAAATTATTTTCCAAAATTCTGATATCAGTTATAACAAGTTATAAACAATACAATTAGAATCCAAATTATTTTTAATATATTCTATTAAAGAATCGACTATTTGAAAAAATTTTAAATCATTTTAAATTTATTTTCAAAATGTTTTATTAAAATTCTTATCAAACATTCAGACTTTGATAAAAATCTTTTAAAAAGAATTGAATCAGTTTCAATTTTGACAAAATTTCTTTGAAGAATTTAATTATTTTTAATAGTTTCAATTAAGTTCTGGGTAAAATTTTAATTATTTTCATAAATATTGAAACGTGACACAGATTTTCAATTATTTTTAATACAATTTTAATTCAATTCCTCCAAAAAAATAACTATTCTCAAAAGTTTTATTAAAAGTTTTAAAATCGCCAAGAAAATTCAATTGTTTAGAATTTTGGTGAATTCTTGCAAAAATTTTCTAATCAAAATTGATAAAAATGTAAATTTGAGTTTAAAATTGATTTAATAATTGAACATTAATAGCGTGAAATTTTTAAAACATTTTTAATTTATTTTCAAAAATTTTTATTAAAATTCTTATCAAACATTCAATTATTTTATTTAAAACAAAGTTGTTTACTTAAATATCATTATTTTCAAAAGACTTTAATAAATATATTTTAAAACTAATTAAATTAGTTTCAATTTTAACAAAAATTCTTTAAAGAATTGAATTTTTTTCAATAATTTCAATAAAGTTGTTGGCAAAATTTTAATTATTTTCATAATTAATGAAATTTTACGTAGATTTTCAATTATTTTTACCACAATTTTAATTCAATTCCTCTAAAAATATAATTATTCTTAAAAATTTTTATCAATTTTTAAAATCGCCAAGAAAATTCAATTATTTAAAAACTTTGTTGAATTCTCGCAAAAAATGTTCTAATCAAAATTGATGAAATTGTGAATTTGAGTTAAAAACTTACTGAATAATTTAACATTAATAGCGTGAAAATTTTTAAATAATTTAATTTTGGAAAGGTTTAAAATTAAAATCTCCGATATTTTTATTCCTTTAAATAATTTTTTTGAATTCCTTTTGTCTGTAAATCAGGGGGAAAATTTAAATTTTCCTGGCATCGCTGATAATTCGACGATTTATTATATTTTAGCTTTGAAATTCATTTTTATGCTGTTTGATAATGCTTTCGTAAATTGGTAAAAAATACTTTTTAATGTCGATTTTAACAATAGAAAAAATTTCCATGAAATTTCTCCTTTTATGCTAAAGCATAAAGTTCCTATTTCTACTTATGTTCATAATTCATTTATAAAGAAATTCATAATTCATAATAATTGAAATCAAGTTACTTAATATTTCATAACTCATTAGTTAATTAGGAAAACATTTTAATCATTTGAAAAGAAAAATTTATCCTTGCTCATCTTCAATTAGAAAAATAATCAGTGGCCTTGAATTTTAGAAATCATTTTTCGCCTACAACAATCTCAACTTAAAACTTGTTTGTTTAGTCAACCAATGTTGTATCATTAGACGCTAAATATCGACTAAGGAGAAAAATTAGACTCCCGATTTTGTAGGCATAAATTCACTAAAATGCAAGGTAACTATAAATTCTTTAAGAAATGCCAAAAAAAAATATGTAGCTATTTGCAATTTATTGATGACAATGAAGCTCGCAACGTTTTGCTATCGATTAAAATCAGGAAAATGAATTTGATTGAATCAAAATGAGTTTGATGAATTGAATAAAAATTGAATATTGTAGATGAAAAATGTTGCGAACTTGATATTTGAATAGAGAAAGAGAGAGTGAGGGAAAGAGACTAAATAATTTGATTTTATTAACAGAGACGGAGGGTCCTACTTCAACAGCGGCTAGTCAGACGAGCAGTTCGATTACACCGCTGACGAATATGTGCACCACTCCTGGTAATGCAGGCACTGGGTTCGGATATGCCTGGTCATTTGGCGGACCTGGCACTGAAACACGTGAAAGCAATCAAAATGATCTCACGACAAATATCAGTTATGCGGTCAACAACAATCAAGACCAGGGTTCAAGTCAAAAAATTCAAGTGGACATTAAACCGCCTAAAGTTGCCAATAATGCCCACAGACGTACAATGTTCACAATGAACGAGAGTTGTCAACAAACGCCGACGACGCACCACGGCCACACTGGAGCACATAATCAAACGCACGTGACACACGTGCGAACCAAAAAGCATCACGATGTATTCTCTTTAACTTGCGATAAAGGCGGTTGCAATTGCGAAGCTGCACATCCAACTTCTCAACCTTCATTATTTCCAAATACACTAGTTTTTACCACAACCGATAAGCATGCCATGAGTAAACATTTTATGACGCCAATTGGTCCGCTGCAACTCACCGCGGAAGAGTGCAATGATATCCTAATGAAGAGGGCTGCAGCTGCCTCGAATCAAGCGAATACCAATAATGTTGCGGCTAGTCAAACCGATACCTCAACACATTTTGGCCACGTTCTCACTCACGTGAATACAACACAAATCGAGACCAAGGTGAAGACCCAGCAAGATATGGGCAGTCAGGTACGAGTGCCCAAGGAGAGGCCCTATTCATGTTCCGAATGTGGTAAATCATTTCTTCTCAAACACCATTTGACAACACACGCGAGAGTTCATACTGGCGAGCGGCCACACATTTGTGTGCATTGTGGCAAAAGTTTCGCGCACAAACATTGTCTTCATACTCATCTTCTTCTGCATAGTGCGGAGAGACCATATCAGTGTCGCGAATGTAAAAAGTCCTTCACATTGAAACATCATTTAGTGACACACACTCGAGTGCATACGCGTGAACGGCCGTTCGTTTGTCAAGAGTGTGGACGAGCATTTCCATTGAAACGTCATCTAGTAACACATAGCAAATTCCATTCCGGCGAACGACCTTTTGTTTGTGAGGAGTGCGGAGAGTCATTCTCGCAAAAGGATCATTTGACAATGCATTCGCGCTTCCATGGCAGTTTACATCCATTTGTTTGTCACGATTGCGGGGCAACTTTCCAGAGGAAATTCGAATTGGTTAATCATGGCCGACTACATGGACGTGTGCCCCATTCTTGTAATGTTTGTGGTAAGGAATTTCTGCAAAAGAGAACATTGCTCGCACACATGCGATTGCACACGGGAGAAACGCCTTTTGCATGCACAGTTTGCGGAGAAGCATTCCCAAGGAAGGCAGACCTAGTCGCGCACTCTAAAATACATAATAATAATACTGATGCTGATGAAAAGTCACTCACTTGCAGGTAATAATACATTTTTCCACTCATTCTATTCTAAAATTTCCTTTTCTAAAACTTAAAACGGAATTTACATTTTTAAGGGGACTTTTTGGTTGAGAATTAAAAAAAAAATTGTTCCTTCTGCTTCTTTCCTTAGCATCACAAAATTACTAAATTAAAACATTTTTGAAAAAATATGCAAAAAAAAAGTTAGCTTAACAAAATATAGTTATATTTACATTAAAATTTATAGAAACAGTTGCGAAAACGTTAAACGCGTTTTTCTCGAAAACACATTTTTGAAAACGGGGAGACACTTTTCTGGTAATCTACTGAACCGATTGAAAAAGAAACCAAAAGCCACTCGATTCTTTATCTAAAAAAAAACTAGACAGCAAGTTTCTGAAATTTCACATTTTTACCCACTGTTATTTTTTACAGGAGAAATTTCACAACCTTTTTGTGATTCTAAAGTTTTGAACGTTCAAATGAACCAAAAATTTACATAGAAAAAAGAAAAAGAATTAACATTAAATATTTACATTAATCTATTTAATAAAAATAATTCTTTCTATAAAATAAGCAATTTGAAAAAATAGAAAAACTTCGTTGTTCATTTGAACGTTCAAAACATTAGGTTCATAGCAATTTTTACCATTTTTAGGTTCCTGAAAATAATACGTTGGCATCGATGCTCAGCTTCAAAAAAGTATTCTTCCTTATTTTTAGTTAAAAAAATTTTTTTAATCCTTTTATTCACCAAAGAAGTAAAAAAATATTTAAGAGTATTTTTTTTAACTTTGGAAAAAATTGAGTGATTTTTTTGGTTTTGTTAAAAAAAATATTTTTTGATCCTGAGCATCTATGGCAACTTAAGGGAACTCTATTTATGGAGAAAAGTGTGTATAAAAATTGTTAAAAAGAAAGTAAAAAAAAAGTTGTTTTCGAGGTTTGTTGTCTAGAAAAAACTCTTTTGAAGCGAATCCCGTTTGAATTTTTAATTTATGTAAAATAGGTTACCCGGAAACTGTCTCCCCGAATAAAAGGCACCTTTTGGAAGACGTCACACCTACAGTTGCGAAAATAAGACAAAAATAATCGAAAAAACTAAATTTTAATTCTCTTCTTGTAATATGTAACAATATATCCAAAAGGAATTTTTGCAATAACTATATAATACATCATTTACAATAATAATTGAAACAAAAAACAGTGTCTTTTTTACCAATTCTTCACCAGAAAGTCCCCTTAATCTAATTTTTATATTATTTCCGAATTTTTTATGTATTAATTGTCGTTTACAAATTTGTTAAAAATTTGAAAAAAAGCGTTTTTATGGTTGGATTTATTTTTTCTTATCATTACGTAAAGTTTTCTTCTTTGAAATAATTGATTTATTTTTAAAAAAATTTACTAAAATTCTTCGCAAAGAATTCAATCATATTTAGTAAATATTTTGCTAAATTTTTTTTATAAAATTCAATTATTTGTTTTCTACACTTTTAATACAGTCATCGAAAAATTCAAATTGTTTTTTCTTCTTTACAGGAATTTGATTTCATGTTTAAAATATTTCAATTAAATTCCTCGTAAGAATTTTAATTTTCTTTGAAATAATATTGAAATTTTCGTATTTTATTCAAAACCTTCAAGAAAATTCTTCGAAGGAATTCAATAATTTTAAATATAAACTGTATAAAATTTTATCATAATTTGTGATAAAATTATTCGCAAGAATTCTATTATTTTCGTAAATAATGTAATTGTTCGTAGTAATTTAAATATTTGCAATATAATTTTTAAACTAAATTACTTTAAAAAATTTCAATATTCTTTGCAACAATTAAAGTATTTTCATGAATAATAAAATTCTTCAGAGGAATTTAATAATTTGCTACATTTTCTTTATAGAATTCAATAATTGTCTTTATACAATATTAATACAATCCTTGAAAAATTCAAATTTTCTTTGAAACGATTGAATTTCTATTTTTACCAATTTTACTTATTTTTTTCATTCTTCCCTGGAATTCAATAATTGTTTGAATATAGTTTTAATAAAATTGCTCGAAAGAATTCAATTATTAAAAAAAAAATTAATATCGATTTTGATAAAGTTTGTTTATTATAATTTATTAATTTTCAATGCATTTTTAATTTTTAATTAAATATCTTTCGAAATGTTTAATAAAATTCATGGAAAAAATTAAATTATTTGTATAACTTATAAAATTCTTTGAAGTAATCGAATTATTTTAAATACAATTTTAAGAAAATTCCTCGGACGAATTCAATTCTATTTTATAAAAGGAAAATACTTTTTAACGTTCTTACTTATCTTATTTTTTTAAATATATTTTATTTAATTTTTTCCTCTTTTGTTCAGTTATTTTAAATGTCAAACGTTCTCTTTGTCGAATTTTCCTTTCAAAAATTCAATTTTCACATTCTCGGTAAAAAGGAAAATGCTTTTAATTTTAACTAAAAATATGTTTTTGAAATACTTTATATTACTATTTATTATTATTTAATACTATTTATACTATTAATACTATTTTATATAGAGACAAGCGAATCAATTATTAGGACTATTTATTCATACGATACGGAATTTACCTTAAAATTGCATTTTTATTAACCAGTAAAATTTTTCAAAAATAGACATAAAATAATATCGCATGTAATAAATGAAGTTGTAAAATACCGCATGTTTCAAGTTTCCATATTGCAAATTTTATTTGCCAATTGCGAACAAAAATTGATTAAATGGTCTTTGATAACCAAAAATTGTTGATTTTCTATCTAAAAAAAAAATTTCGATTATAAGTCGATATTAATTGAGTGGAATAATTTAAATTAATTACATTCATTAAACTCATTAAATATAGATCTTTGAATATGAATATAAATTAAATGAAATTAATTACAGGATTAGTTGAAATAAAACAAGGGAAAACAATATTTATTTGGAACAAGTAGAAATTTCACTATATTAGCGAAAATTTTTTCTTATTTCAGTTAAAACTTACCCTATGTTAGAGAAAGTTATCATCGTTGGTCCAGGTGAAGCTTTTTTCCGTGAATGTTGCTAGGATTCGAAAATTTTTTTTTTTTGAAAAGAAGAGACAAAAATGTTTGAATTAAATTATTTACAAAAGTAAACAACAAATTTAATGAGGAAATATTAGGTTCCTGAAGTGGGCATCGATGCTCAACATTAAAAACTATTTTTTATTATTTTTAGTGATGAACTAATTTCACTTCATTTATTCACCTAGTGAGTAAAAAACTTTTTAATAGTACTTTTTTAACTTTAAATATAGGGAAAAATCAAAAAATTTCTTTGGTTTCGCACAAAAAATATTTTTCGATGCTGAGCATCGATGGCAACTTCTGGGATCTGAAATATAAATTTAAGAGAATATAGAAAAGATTCTAATTTATAAATATTAATTTAATCTAATTTATAAAGGAATCTTTACAGAAATCTTTATAGAGAAGATGTTTAATTAAAAATGAATATTTCCAGGGAATGCGGTTTAGGATTCCAGAATCGAGAAGCACTCACGTTGCATTTAAGGTTACATTCAGGCGATCGAACACTGGTAACGGACCTCTGTGGTCTAGCTGCTGCCTTCCAACAATCTCCAGGACACTTCCTCACTCCAAATACATCGGGCACACATCAGGTAATTAAATGCATATTGAAATAGACCCCGAAAAATTCCATTTCTAATATTAAAAGACGGTGCATCACGTTGAAACTAAAAGGAGGAGCATTTACAGATAAATGGACCGATCGGAACACCGAGTGTGAGTCACATGCATGGCGCAACGCAAACATCACCGCCAGCCGGCTCTGGACCAAAACCAAAGCCCCACGTGTGTCCCGACTGTGGTCGTGGCTTTGCCCAAAAGCACGGTCTCTCACAACATCAACGGCGTCATTCGGACGGCAGTTGTCACATAAGGTCGCACGTTTGCGACAAATGCGGGAAAGCCTTCTTTCAAAAGAATCATTTATTACTCCATCAACGACAACACATGGACCCGCCACCGAGTATATTACGTCAACAGCAGCGACAAGCTGCACAAGCTGCCGCACAAGCCCAACAAAATCAACAACAAGCGCAGCAACAAGTTCAAAATCAACAGCAACAAACGTGTACTGTTGACACAAAATCAATTCAATTGCAAGCCATACAACAGCAAGTGCAACAGCAAGTACAACAACAGGTACAACAACAAGTTCAACAGCAGCAACAACAACAACAACAGCAACAACAGCAGCAGCAGCAGCAGGCTTGTGCGGTAGACACGAAAGCAATACAATTGAATGTCACCATGTGAGACGATATTGAGAATCGGGATTGGAATATCCCAAATTCAGTAGCACTCGAAAATGCGCACTCTGCTGCCACCCTCTGCACGCACTTCTCTTGTACTAACATTACACAATAGTTATATTTATTATCTCTAGAAAGCAAGTACGAAGTAATCAATTTTATTACAAGAGTATATATATACAAAGTATACATATTATATTCTAATTATGTAAGGCTTGTAACAAGAAAATAAAAATAACCATATATTAGTGTTTTACATATACTTTATAGTATATCATTTAATTATATAGAAATGTAAAATGAAATACTAAACAGATTAGTTGCCTTATCGAGAAGAATTTTTAAAAAAAAAAGTTTATTTTAACTGTTTGGTGAAACCTTTTTTTTTTTTTTTTAATTTTACTTTTATTGTAGGATATCAAGTTTATAAGGTAAATAAAAAAAATCAATAAAAGAAGATGAAATGAATTAAAAGCAGCCAGTTCTGTATTATTGGAATAGTTGCATTTTTGTCGTCCTTCGAGTTGCGTATCGGTTTTTGTATGTTGTTCAATTTTTTTCGAATGTATTGGCCGTGTGAATGATTGTTTCATGGAAGGATACAAAACAATGAGGAGTGGGATTAAACAGAGGGTGGCAGACACTGTGCACTTTTTTTTTCTTTGTAAGAGGCATCTCGAAACGTAAGGCCTTCTTTTTTTTTGTGAAACGTTTCATTGTTTACGATTATAAATCGTATATACGAAAATGCAACGGGTCGTCCCAGTGATTCTTTATGTTTTATTTTTTTTTTTTTTTAATTTTTTTCAACGTGTTCCTTATTCGCTTCGCAGTTTTTTCTTCGACGAGCTTGAAATGAAGATTTTTTCAAAAATAAACGATATATTATAAAAATTAACAAAAAAAAAGGAGAGAAAAAGAAGTAAAACATTGAATATATCCCTGCGCTTGTTCATTTATTGCGGACAATTTATACGTGTTTTCATTTCGAAATTTTTATCTATCGCTTTTTAAAAATTTTATTATTAAAACTTGGCTTCCTCTTGAAATTGAAATAAGTGGAAATTTATTTTTCAAAAAGAAGAAGAAGAAGAAGAGGGAAAATTTTAATATGTTTGTTAATAGAATTTATAAATTTGACAAGGTTTTTCGTTTCTAAGATAATTTACGTAAAAGTAATATTTCACAGATTTTTTCCACGTAAATTTTCGCTTATTTAAATTGAAAGAGGTTTTTTTCTTTTTCAAAAATCTTCGCATTTTGCTCTGAAGTGAATAATTATGTTTGTACAATTTATTTCCCCGTGACTTTGAAATAGTCTTGGATAAAAAGGATGAATATTTTTTTTTTTTAATAGTTTATGTACATTTTTCAAAGAAAGAGAATAATCACTCGATTATATTTGAAAGAGTGGGAATTTTGTTTCTCAATAATTTTGTATTATATTTAGAGAAAAATTTATTATCGTGTCGCATAAAAATTTTATTTGTTAATTTTTGTACAATGTAATGGTTAACATTTTCACATTTGAATTTATATCGTTTTTAAATTAATGATATTTCTTTTTGGTGTAATGTGTTAACTTTGTATTGTATAGAGAAAATGATAATTATATAAATAATATTGAAAATAGTAATAATATGGAAAATTAAAATAATATTGAATATAAAATTAATATTAAAAAACAAATAATAATATTGAAAATAGTGAAACAGAAAATATTATTAAAAGAAAAACTAACGAACAAGAAAAATATGGATAATGATTTACCTGGAACAATTAAATGTTTCACTAGGATAGTTTTGCTACTTTTGAAAAATATATAATTGTTTTAGGATAAAAATATTTTTTTTTTTGCCTGTTCAGATAAATGAAAATACTGGAAATTTACTGGCCAATAATAACTGTATTTGTATATATAGTGAAAAACTTGATAAAAGCTCTTCTTTAAAACTTTCTGAGTCTACGAATTCTTGTTTAAAAAACTAACGTCCGATATTTATTTGTATTTTTATTTTTCTACAAAGAAACACTGACCGTTTTCATATTATGTAAATGAAAGTCAACAATGGTCAATGTGCCATTAATAATTATCTTAATTATTATTAGCTGTAATATTCAATTTTTTAAAATAGAATCAAATATAAAATAATTAAATTCTTTCTCCTGAAAATTATTTTTTCAAAAAAAAAAATGAAATTATTACCTCCAATTATTTAAATTTGATTCTATGTAATAAAAAGAGGGGCCATATTTATCTAAAATAATAATAAATTTCATTTATATTCTTTTTTTTCAAAATTTTACGTAATTTTGTTGATTTTCTTTTTATCCAAGTCTATCGAATTTTAGTAGCCATTGACCTTGACTTATTAGTTGTACATTTTTTTTTAATTTCACTATAATAAAAATAATTATAATAATATTAATAAAAGAACGGGTGTATGAATACGAGAGAACCCCCTTTTTACGTATTCTACAATTGCGTAGTAAGTATATAAATATATACATATATTATATGCAAATCTCTGGCGCTGTGCTTGTACAAAAAGGCGTGAGATTCACAAGACGATCAATTGATAGTATGACATAGCGTTATTCTGTTGTATTTCATTTATCTGATAAATAAATAAAGTTTGTTTCTTAATTTTTTCCTTAATTATTTTCAAGTCGGTGAAAAAGAAAAAAAAATGGAAAAAAAACAATTTCATTTCATTGCTTTACTATTTATTTATCGGTTTATTTGAAACATAAATGATATTATTAAAAATTAAATTCTTAATGAATAAATAAGTTTTTAAATAAATTTAATCAAATTTAATTATTTCTATTTTATAGATAATAAATTGATTATGATTGATAAAATTAATTTTTAATATCGCGATAAAATTGTTTTAAATAATTAATTACTAAATAAATTTTATTGATTAATTTAAAAATTAAAATTAGCTATTAAATTCACAATTAAAATTAATAAATTAAGATATTAAACTTCTATTTTAAATTAATAAATTTTAATTCTACTTGAAGCATGTTTGTTTTGTTGTGTAAATTGTTTGCATGCTTAATGCATTTATTAATTTAATTATTATTAGAACATAATTATTATTATTATTACGAATTATGTAATAATTAATTTTTTACATTTCAGAATAATTTAGAAAATTGACACAATTTAGTAAGTAAAGGAAAATATAATATTAATATTATGAATTATTAGTTATAAAAATTTTTTTCTTAATTAAATAATTTAAAAAAATAAATTAAATTAATTTTAATAAAATATTAAAATTATTTACAAGAAAAATATATAAAAAATTGAGTAATGGAAATTTGTATTTTTTTTAGCTAAAGTCAATTTATTTTAATTAACTTATATTTTTACTCTATTCTATTTATTATTTTGAATTAATAAATAAATTAGTTAAAAAAAATTAAATAATGGAAATAATTAGTATTGAATAATTTTATTTTTTTTTATTTATTATAAAATAATATAGATATCATTTTGTTTATAAAATAACGAAAAAAAGAAAATTATAAAAATTGTAATAAAATAAAAAGTAAAAATTGAATTCGTAAAATTAAAATCTTTCTAATTTTAAGTTATTTTATATTTATTTTTTATTATTATTTACATTTGTTATTAAATTTATTAATTTATGTTCTTTTATAGTCTAAATTATTTTTCCTCAAATTGTTTTTATTATAATTAATTAATATTGTTTCTTCTTCTTCTAATTAATATTATTTACACAAGAAATTCATAATAGAAATTTGAATTTTTCTTTTGTTAATTTGGCTGAAGTTAATTTTTCCTAGGTTGGTAATAAAGCATGGTTGGGACATTCAGGTTCACGAACACAAGCACAGATCACATCTATAGGGCGCAGTACTACCAACAATGTAGACGTAAATTAGTTTCTTAAAAGTAAAAAAAGATTGTTATTTCAATATAATTACCCTTGAGGTTAAGGATATTTTAATATCAGATTGATATCAAGTTTGTAATAATAGTTATTGAAGTTAACAGAAATATGTACTTTGGATAGAAATCATAATTATAACAACTTACCGCCAAATTTCACGTTCAGCCAATCAGAGACGAGAAATAGTCCCTGTTTCAAAGTGTTCCGTCTGTGCTTCATTTTCCGTTTAACGGACGGCATGGAACAAATTTCTCCCTTTTATCCACGCAGTTCTCCTCCAAAAAGAGGTATATTTTTGCATAATCCATTATAACTTTATGATTTTTTTTCTTTGCTGACTCAAAGGGAAATGTATTTTATGAAATTACTTGTGAAATTTGATCGCCAAAGGAGGAAATATGAGATTAATGGCGATTCCCCATTGTTGTGTTGAACATTGTTGCGATGCACATTTGTCTCAATATCGGTATTATTTCATTGTTTTGTCGAAATTTTTTGTATTTGTTCGAATAGTAGACGAATTCCGGTGATACTGATGTAGTGTTGCATTGGTATTTTGTACAATAATTAGCAACAATGAGTGAATTGTGAATTCGCAATTTCACTTTTTCAAGATGGCGGCGGGCAAAGTTTTTGTTAACAATTGGTCTGTTATTGTTGCAGAGAGTTCTTTTGCGATGCCATGATGGAGTGCAAAAGTAGTATTTTCAACAACTACTCGAAAATCCCTCTCTAAAAAAAGTGGTTTTTTTATTTCTCCGGAAAAATTAATTGTGATACGGAGGAGACAAAGGGACAATTGACAACCATTGAGTGTCGAAAAAGACAACAAGTGAGCAATTTTGGAGAAAAAGATTTTTCGTCATGGTGAGTGAATACTAATTATTATTAATTCTCAAATATATAAGAATATAACGTATAATAAAATATTCCAAGTACAAAAATAAATAATATAATAAAATATACTAAATAAAATGCAAGAAATCGAGTAAAATGCAATGAAAATGTCAAAACAATAAAAATTTACATTCTTGAATATTGCGATATAATTTTACAAGTTCTTTCGCTCGTTGTTTTTTCAATTCAGAAAATTATTTTAAAAATTTAGGAAAAATTTTATAAATAAGTGCTAAACAAATTCATAAATATAATGAAACAATAATTCCATAGGTTATGTTTTTTTCTTTTTCGAGAAAATGAATCAAAATAATACAAATTCGTCTAAATAGTTTTATAAATCTGCTTTAAAAGTGAGTGGATTCAAATAGTTTCTCTGTAAACGACTCAAAAATAGGAAAAATATTATCAATTTCAAGAAATTGTTTTCAGATATTTTTACTTTATCATTAAAATTTACAATTCTTTTTTTTCTGCAATACGTGATAAAATATTTTTCAAGTTGTAGAAATGTTTTGACAGTTTAGCGAAACAATTAGTAAATTATTTAAACAAAAAATTAGGAAAAACGGGAAAATAAACATTGTTTCTTTTTCTTTTTGATTTTCAAAAATTGTTCTACAAATAATTGATTTTTGTCTATGAGACATATTTTTGATATAGGAATTTTTTGATTCTTTTCATATTTTATTAAAATTATTTAAAGTATTTATTTTTCTTGATTAAAAAAATTTGCTTTTGAATTTGAATAATTAAATCTTAAATCTCGATAATAATATTTCTTGTCATTCATTATGGTTTATTTAGTTGAATATTTTTTTGTTCTTTTTCAGATATTTGTCGAGAAGTCTCAAAAAAAATTCAAATCCGTGCAGAAAAGGCCAAATTAAAAATAATAGAAAAAGAAAAGAAATTAATAAAGTATTGCAAAAAATTAAATTCAGTGCGGGAGTAAATTTTAATTTTCGTAAATTTTTTTTCTAGAATTCAAAAATTTGCAACTTATTGAAGTTCATAGAGTAATAAATGAAAATTAAATTCAGTGCGGGAGTGAAATAAAATATTTGAATTGCAAGTTTTATTTAAAATTTATTTATTTCTGCTTTTTTAAAAAACAGAAAATTTGATTAAGAATAAAATTTAAATAAAATTTTTTTTTTAATTAATATTTAGTAAAATTGCCAAGTTTAAAGTCACCGTGAAATCAAAACAAAATGTTTTGATTACAATTTTTGCTCTTAAAAAATTTTGAAACTTAAAAACAACAGTAAAATTTAAATTCACATTATTAAGATTAGTAAAATATTATAAGTAAATATTTCAATTAGTATTTTTTTGAAAAAAATACAATTAAACATTTTTTTTAAATAAAATAAAAATACAATTAAAATTTTTTTGTTAATAAAATAAAAAAGTTAAATGAAAAATTAAAAGATGAAGTAAAATTTAACTTTATTTTTTAAATTGATAAAGTAATGCAATTAAATTTCTTGCTGACGGAAAACGAAATATTTCGGTTACAATAATTTATTTTCCAAAAGTAAAAAAAGTTTTATAAAAATTAAAAACTGAAGTAAAAATACAATTGATTTTATTAAATTAATAAAGTAATGCAATAAAATTCTCTGCAGAAGGAAATAACAGTATTTCAATCACAATTTTTATTTTTGAACAATATTTAAAATTAATCACAAAAATAAAGATTTTATTTTTTATATTAAAGTCATTTAAAGTATAGCAATTAAATTCTTTGCTGAAAGAAAACGAAATATTTTAATTAGATTTTTTTTTCGAAAAAATGTTCGAAATTTCAATTTTTTTATTCAAATTAATAATATAGTGCAATTTACTATGCAAGTTAAAAAATGAAAAATTTTAGTTATAATTTTTGCTCTTAAAAAAGTTATTGAAGTTAAATATATTAAAAATTAAAAACTAAAAACTAAAGCGCAAAGTTAAATTTTATTTGTTTAAATTTAAAAAATCCATGCGAAAATTAAATTCACTTTTGCTCTTAGGAAAATTAAAAACTAATGTAAAATTTATTTTCGTATTTTCATTTTTAGAATTTTTAAGAATTTATAAATTTTTGCAAATATTCAAATATTTTATTTAAAAATCTTCGTGTGTTGTGGCCGCATCGAATTTGGAAGGATTCCTATCGGGCGTCTTCAATTATCACATTAGGTAAGATTTGAATATTAGAAAATATTTTATTTTTCAATTTTTCTCTTTTTTTATTCGTGGATAATAATATGATTTTTTTTTATAAAAATCATCTTCATCTTACTAAAATCAACAAAAATAAAAAAATTACAATATAAACTTTCCTCTCATTTAAACAAATTGTTAAATAAATAATGTATAAAATAAAAATTACATTACTTTACTTACGTAAAGTGTTTTAGTATTTTTAGTATTTTAAATTTTAATTAATAAATAAAAATTTATATAAAAAATTGCTATTTATTTGAAGAAAATTGTTATTATTGACAAAATATTTTGATACTTATTTTTCTTCAATTTTTTCAATTCTACTAAAATTTTACCAGTGTAGTCAATTGAATTTTAACGATTTTTGAATTTTGTAGGACTTCCCAAAACGAAAGGAATCATGCTGCCCATGCGCCAAGGGAGAGTCAGGGAACGGTAAGTCGTTTCCATTTCCAACTGGTTTTGTATCCCAAACAGGTTGCAACTCATTAGGAGAAATCTTACAGTGGCGCGCTTACCGAAACAATTCAAAACAGTGTTGAATTTTCTCATTTTCATTTGGAAAGTGAATTTTCACTTTCTTTGATATGGAAATGATTTTCTCAGCTTGAAATTTTCATTTTTTTTGAAAAACTAGCTTATTTTATTTATTATTAGGTATTTATTTTTTATTGTTTATTATAAATACTATATTTTTCAGTATAAAATTTAACTTATTTTGATTTTTGAAAAATTACTATATGACAAATTTTACAAAAATTATTTTGGAATATAATTATTTTTGTAATTCAATTTCCAATTTCGAAATTTTGTTAAATTTAGTTGAAAATAATTGATTTGTTTGCAAGTATTTTATTACAATTTTTGAAAAACATCTTTTGAAGAATTTTGAATTGGAAATTTTTTAAATAATAGAAATCTCAAAAATTTTAATAAAAATTCTTCAAATGTAAATTTAAAAATAAAAATTAATAAACAAATAGCTTTTACAAAATTATACTCAAATATTTTTGATAAAAGTAATTGTTCGAATTTTTTCATTATAATTTATTAAAATTCAGGTTTTTTGCAATCTTTTTAATCATATATTTAAAAAAATTCAAATGTTTAGAAAAAATAATTACAATTGTTTACAACTATTTTTTTAAATTTGGAAAAAAGAATCATGTTCAAAATTTAAATTTAAATCTTTTAAAAATTCCATTTCTTAACAATATTTTTCAAAAATTTAATTATTTTTAAAAGATTTTACCAAAATTTATTTGTTAGAAAACTTTCAATTGTATAAAATAATGTAAAAACTATTATCTTTGAAAAATCAGTTTAAAATATATTTTTAAAAAATGATTTTTTAAAATCTTAAAATATATTTAAAAAAATTGTTTTTTGCGAATTTTTTTTATTATGATTTTTTGAAAATATTCTGTAATAATTAAAAAACACGGACAGTTACAGTTACAATATTATAAAAATTGAATTTTTGTATTTAAGTAATATATGTAAATCAAAATTAATTTACTATTTTACTTATATCGATACAATTCTAACTTTTAATTTCGAGAAATTATACACAGTTTAAATGCAACGCTTTAAAATCAAATTTCAAAAAAAGTGTATGTACATAATTATTTTTAATAATGAAATTATTTTAAAGAAATTATGGGTATATATAAAAAAAATTATAAATGGATAAGTTTTATAGTAATGATAGAATAGAAATTAAAATTACCATTTTTTTTATTTTCCATTTAAGAAAAAGAAAATACTTTTAACATTATATGATTAAAGCATAATAGACTCTTTCGAGTATAATTATTTTAAATGATTTTTTATTACGAACGTATTTTACAAAGCAAAATCGTGTGACGATGATTTGCGAGCGTTGATATAATGATAATTCGGAGGAAATTAGGTGGCATGGAAAGGATGAATGAGTTTTTTTTTCTTTTTTGAATGATGATTTTTCGAATAATGACTACGGGACCAAGTGATAATGAAAATATGGGAACATCAGCACATTTATAATATAAAAAAGTACTCTTTGACAGACAGCGCGAGAATTAGGCCGGTACACGTTCATTCATTCATTATTTTCTTCATTTTACAATTCTTTCTTTCTTTCCTCTCACAAACATACACTTTTTTTCTAAATAATTTTTTATTCCTAAAGAATATTCTTTTCCCTCAAGAAAAATGTGCAATATCGCATCAAACAATATCATTTTCAAATGCAAGACCCTTTCCTTATCGTCTTTTAAAATATCAATTTTTTTCTTTGAGAAATTTATTTTTTTTTAAATTTTAATCAATTTGTGATTAAGGGCATTTGAACCATTATGACGTCACAATTTTAAAATTCATGCTTTTTTACACATTGTGACGTCATAGTGGTTCAAATGCCCTTAATAATAATTTGAAAACGTAATTAAAGTGGTAAATTAAAAATTAATCTAAGAATTAAATAATTAAAAAATTAGTTAAAAATTTGAAATATTAAATGTTATTTTTAAATTAATTAATAAATTAGTTAATAAATTAATTAAAATTAGTAATTAAAAATTGAAAATTATAAAATTCAATTAATTTTTTTTAAGTTACAATTAATTAAAATTTTTAAATAATAATTAATTTAGCAAAAAAAATTTTTTCGTACTTTATAAGTCAGAATTGTATCATCATAATATTTATAGTAAACAAATATTTTGAAAATAAATAAATTACAATATTGAATTTTATGTTTCTAAATTTCAATCGATTGTTTGTCTATAAATAAACAATTAGTTTTCAAAATTAATTGATTACAAATGAATATCGAAATAATTAAATTGTAGTTGAATTTAAATTTAAATTTAAATTTCCACAATTTGCAATTTATATATTATGTATATGGAAAAGATCTCAAAATATTCTCATCAACGCAGAATGTAAAAACACTGAATAATTAATTATTATATCTACACCTAACAACAGTTTTTTTTCAAACTATATATCTATATAGTATATAAAACACAATTTCGGATATTAATAATAATATTAAAATTTTAAAGTCGCGCAAAAAACTTATTACCTCTCTAAAATTGCAATGTGTCACGTGTTTAAACGTGAAGACAAATTTTTCCACTCTCGTGTTTTTTTATTGTATTGTAGTTCTAAAAATAATGAAATAATAAAAAAATAATATTAATAATAAAAAAAAATAATTTTTGTAATATTACTTATAATAATCATAATCAATAATAATTAATAATTAATCATAATAATCATAATAATAGTAATAATAGTAAGAAAAGTAATTAATAACTAATAATTAATAATAATAATAATAATAATAATAATAATCATAATAATAGTAATAATAATAATAATAATAATAATAATAATAATAATAATAATAATATATTAATAATGTCAAAACAATGAGCAAGAACTCAAGTGTAATTTCACATCTAATCACAAGTCAAACTAGAAATCTAATTATATTTTAAAATTCAGAGTATAAAAAATTTATGCCTGCAATCAATAACACGCAATTATATATATTCTAAAGCTGATCACACGGTTTTCACTTAGTTTTCTTCATTTTTTCTTTTCTTTTCTTTCTTTCAAAAAATATAGGGACGCCAATTTTTTTTTTTAAATTAGACTAGAGTCTTTTTATTTTCAAGAATTAAGAGGAAAAATTGTAGAGAGATATTCAAACATTCCGTTTCGTTTTTCATTTATGAATTTATTAATAATTAATATTAATTAGCTGTGTTAATTATTGCTTACGAATAATATTAGTTATCATTAAATTTAATAATTATTACTAATTATCATTATTATATTGTAAAATTATCGTTTTATTACACTCGCAGAAAAAAAATTGAAATATTTAACACAAAATCAGAGTTTACTAAACTTTTCATTTGTTTCAAAATAAATTTTATTTTGTTCCAATTATTATTGTTATTGTATTATAATACTAATTACTATTAATATAGATTAATATAGATTATTAATAATATTATTATTTTTTAATGACTAATATTATTATTAAGCAATGCAATTAATTCTTAATTATTATTAATTCTTCATTATTAAGAAGTTGAAAGTTGTCTAAAAGATGTAAATTTGGAAATTTATTTTGAGAGAAATATTAATCCACTAATTTCAGAGAATCTATTAGCACGAATGATTTTTTGAAAAATACTGCTATAAACTGAATTTTGAGTAATTTTTTTCTAGACATTAGTTTAAAAAGCTCTATGGGTGGAGAAGAGACTTTAACAAAAAAATGATCTTTTAATTATTATAATGAATATTTACACATTCATGGAGAAAAATATTTGTCTGAAACATCCAAGAATTAGTTAAGTGTGCACTAGAAAAATATATGTGGCAATTAATGGGACAATAAATAATTAAATAAATTAGTTAATCAATTAGTTAATTAATTAGTTAATTAGTTAATTAATTAATTACTTATTGTGACATTTAAATATGACAATTAATAAATTAGTTAGTAAATTAATAAACTAACTAATTAATCAATTAGTTAATTTATTATTGTGACAATGAAATATTATGACAATTAATTAGTCAATTGATCACTGGATTATTTTTGAATTATTATGCGATAATTAATTGATTATTATATTGTGACAATTAATTATTACATTATTATTATGATAATTATTACGACAATTTTTTTGGCTTTTACTGATAATTATTACAATTTTTTAGGATTTAATTATAATCAATTATTACGATAATTTATTAGGTATTATTACTTAATTATTATCATTAATTTTTTTAAGTAATTAATTATTATGACAATCATACAATTATTATGATAAATAATATAATCACATAATTATTTATTTAATTAGTTTGACGATTTGTTTAATTATTGGGACAATTATTGAATTATTTTGACGATTTATTAGTAAAATTTGTTTACTATTTCAATTTTTGACGCTTCTTTTTATTAGTTATTAATTTTTAGTATGATTTTTTTATTGTACTAAATGAATTTATTTATTTTTTATTACATGTAAATAAATTAGGAAATAATTAATTGTTTCAAGAATATGAAAAAAAATAAAATTGCACTAAAAAAATTTTTTTAATCAAAAAGTAAGTCAAAAAAATATATTTGAATTAAATGGAATCTTTATTGAATCAAACTTTTGTATTGAATGAAAATTGTGTTTAATTAAAAAATAATTTTTCGTTGATTGTACAACAAGGATAATTATGTTTGACTCAAATATATTGTTTCCTCAGAGTACTAGTAATAAATATTGTTTAATTTCAGTTAATTAATTTTTTTTGAAATTAAATTTTATTAGATATTGTCATATTTAATTTCTCTTTGATTGCCTTTAATATGTTTCTAAGGTTCCGAAAGTTGAAAGAAAAATATTTAATTTCTTTTCGATTTGATTTGTGGAACAAATATTTTGTGCATTTTGAACGTTTCGAGTTTTTTTTTCAAATATTACTTAATACGACTCTTGGATGATGTCAGGAAATAATTTTTCAGCGTGTGAAATTGAGATAAAATGATGTGAAAAATTTTCGAAATTTGAATTCCGATGTGCTTACATTTTTTCTATTTCAATGATTTTAGGTATTTTTATTAAATGATTTATTTAAAAAAAAAATTAAAGGAGAAAAAAAATCGGAAAATATTTCAGGGTTATTATACAAATTTCTGTTTCTATTTTTTACTTGCTATTTTCGGTTTCTAATTTTAATTTCTATTTTCAATTTTTTTTTCAATTATGAATTTCTAAAAAAGAAGGTATTTTTTGTAAAATAATAATATTTTTTCTTGAAGCGAAATAGTTCTTTTTGAAAAGAACAATTCTTTTAAAAAAATCACTTTATAAATGATTGGAATTTATTGATGTAAATTTTATTTACAATTCTTTATTTTACAATATTTGTTGAATTTGTGTCTATAATGGAATTAATTTTTAATTTATACAATTTGAAAATATTGTAAAATTATTTCGATTAGAAAACATTTAGAAGAAAATGGAAATTGATTTTATTTTTTTTTGTTGAGAATGATTGGCGATTGAATAATGATTGAATGGGGAAAAGACTCAGTCTCGTGTCACACCCTGCAGAGCCAATGAGATGTAATTACGATATTAACATGTTACGCTAGACGACATAACTATTTTTTTTTTTTTTTTTTTATTAACTTTTAGTGTGGCAACTGGCAGACAATCAGACAAAATTTGGCAGGCAGTAAATAAAAATCCGAGCACACAAATTTTCAATAGAATTTTTTTCTAATACATTCACGACCTTTTCTCGTATATCTGTTATTATTTCTCTCTCTCTCTCTCTCTTGCTCTCCAGTTTTCTTTTATTCTTAGTTTCTAATTTAGCTTAACGTTTCTATACGAATCTTATAATATTATAGTACAGGTTTTTTTAATTACGCTGTAATTGTATAGAATAAAACTAAATCTACGTTTTGCATCTGCCTAAATGCAGATGCAAACTCTCAATTAATATTAGGAATATTCGGCAGTGAAATTCCAATGATAGACGCGGTAGGCAGGCAATTCAGTCCAGCAAAGTCTGTGGCACTTGCGCTGCTCCATTGCATACATGACATATTATTTAGATAATTATATGTACGTAAAAGTCGAATTTTTGTTTTCGGGGTGCCCCCGCAGGTGAAAATATTTTTTTTTTGTCCATTTTATCGCCGATAAAGGATTTGCAAAAAAAAAAAAATTATCAAGTTTGGGGGCACCCCAGAGCTCGTGTTTGGGAGCTTTCTCGAAATTTTATTCCCACCATGGCACCTTCGTCATCATGTTCACCATATATATATATATATATCTTTGTAAATACGTCGTCGCCTTTTTTTTTGTAAATCTTTATCTCTTCTTTATTTTGTTTCCTATTTTTTTTTGTTATCAAATTCTTGTCTTCCTCTTTTACTTTGTTTTTTTTCTTTTTTATATTCTTTTGAAAAATAATTTTTGTACAATACTTCGGTGACTGTTGCGCGAAAATTTCTTTTTTTTTGTTAACTCTCTTGCGGAACTGTCGCTATCGTAGCATATATATATATTATTATAATTAGAATAATAATAATAGTGATAATAATAATAATATTGTTGGATCAATCAGAAAAACGTAAAATCGGCTTCAAATTGTCCAAAAACAGAAACATTACTAAGATTATAAATCACAAATGAAATCACAGACTTTCGTTGGTGGTTTTGACAGAGTGGGAAAAAGGGGGGGGGGGGTGGTGTAGAAGAGGGGGTTAGGGGAGGGAGGTCAAAATTACAAGATCGTAGGCATTTCTGGGTAACGGTTTTTTTTTTGTTGCTGAGAGGAGAAAGGGGATTTGATCCCCCTTCATGGTTCATTCCCATCCATTCTCCTTGATCATGTGAGCAAGCTCTATGATAAACTTGCCTTCTTTGTATTTCTGACTCGATTCAAATGCGTGCTCCTGTAAATTAAAAATTAGTTTATTAGCATCATTTCTAGTAATTAGAATTTTTTATTTAGAAAATAAATTTTTAAAAAATAAATTAAAAACTGATAATTGCAACATTTTTTTAGCCAATAATAATGCATGAAATAAATAGTAAAAAATAGACGTGATTTTGAAGAAAGGTAAAAATTTTAGGTTATGTTCGTAATTTTTGGAACGAAAATGCACAAAAGATGATCAACTTCCAATAGAAAACATTAATGTTTAAGTCTTTATTACTTCTAAACTAATTAATAGAAACAGATTTTATTTTTAAATCGAACAAAGAAACTTGTATTTAAGGCAAAAAAGACACAAACATAACCTAAAAACGATTTTGCTTATTTGGATCCTTTCTTCAGAGGGCGTCACAAATTAAGTAATAAATAAATTCACTGAAAACTACAAAGAATAGTAAATACTAAAAAAAATTAATAATAAAAATACTAAATATTTATTTATACACTAAACATATTGTGCCATTAAAATATTATTATTTTTAATAACAATAAAATTCTTCTCAGGAAATCCATTATTTTTAAAAATAATAAAATTGCTGCAAAGAATTTCAAGTATTTTCGTAAATAATTTACTTTCTCAAAAAAATACAATATTGTTCTTAAACATTTTATTAAACCTCTTCGAAAGAATTAAATTATTTAAAAAAATTTAAATATAATTTAATTATTAGAATTTCATAAATATTTTCAATACATTTTTAATTAATTAATTAAACTCTTCATAACAACTCAATTATTTAAAAAAAATTTATAATAAAGCTTTTCATGAAAATTCAATTTTATGAAATATTTTATTATTTAAAAAATTATTTGCTTTTATCTTTAAATAATTGAGTTCTCGTAAAACTTTCAAATAACAAATATACTTTAAAATTGAATTTCTGGTAGAATTTTAGATAATAATTGACATTAAAGAAAATTTAAATAAAAATATTCATATACAATAAAAATTACAAAAATACCTGTACACTACTAACTTTAAAAAAAATATTAATCAAATAATCTAAATAAAAAATAAACAATATACAAAGCAAAAAATATTTCATTTAATAAATTATAAAAATACTTTTTCAATGAAAAATAAAGAAAATAACACTCGTATAATAAAAATTACAAAAATACTTAAACATTAATACACTAAAAATTGTCCAATAATTTTACTAAAATAAATAATAAGATAAAATAACAAATAAAATAAAGTATCAAAAATATCCATTGAATATAAATTACAAAAATTTGTTTTTTCATAAAAATTATACCAAAAATACTCTGATCAAAAAGTTATACAAAAATTTATACAACAGAAATTTGAAAAATTACTCGTGCGGTAAAAAATTATAAAAATTCTTTAAACAATAAAATGTGAAAAAAGCTGATTATTTTGTTTTATGACAAGAGAACAAAATCGAAATAAAAATAATCAAAGGAGGAAAAAGAATGTTTTATTGCATATTTATAAATACAATGTTTGTTTAAAAAATCTTCTTGAAGGTGTATCATTTTTTTTTCTTTATTGAAACAAACAAATTATTATTGTTTGCTTAAATTAAGAAAACAAAATGAAAACAAATGATATGCAGTAATTGAAGATTGATTCTAATATTATACATTACAAATTGTTATTACAAAACATTTCTCTTGAAAGTGTAATTAAAAAAATTGTGTTTTTTTAATTGATTGTTTGATAAAAATATTTTTAATCTTTAACAATTTTAATAAAAAGGTGATTGTAATTAAGTTTTGCGAGAAAACTTTGATAAGTATTTATAGATTTATATCTTTGTTATTCTTTGTCATACTGTCTCGTATTTTAAATGTTGTTAATTTTTCATTCTCTTTCATTTGGTTAGAAGAATTAGGAAAAAAGAATTTTTAAGACAAAGGGTGTAGAGAAAATTTTTAAAGTAACAATTTTTGCATTTCGCATAGTTTTGTAATTGAGGAAATAAGGAATTTTTAATTTTCTGTATAATTCTTCTTTTAGTATTATTTTTTATTTTACTTTCTAGTTATTTTCCTACTTTGTAAATTTTGTTTATTTGTAATTTTATAATTTTTAGTTAAATTAAAAGAAAAAAGAAAAAGAACGCAAAAATTAGAGATATTCGCTTTTAAATTTTTCTTTCGTATTTTAAACTCGTGAAATAGGTTAAAAATTCATTTTTTGCGAATTGAACTCACATATTTCCACCCTAAGGTGGTTTTACAGCATTCGCAATAGATATCAGCTACAGCATGGAGGCCGGTTAATAAAACTCGTTCCTCGGCAGGACCGCAACCCACGTTCACCCTGTTGAAAAATTTCACTAATTAGTCGATGAATATCAAATATTTTTTAACATTTTGATACTTTTTTTTTAACTTTGCATATATATATATATATATATAATATGCCAATTAATGAATGAGACTTAAATTTGAATTAAAAAATTTGCGTTTGTAATATTTTTTGTTTGTTTGCATATATATACTTTTCAACTTACACTGAGTTAAAGAGGTAAGCACGTCCTTGACTGCCTTGGAAGGACTAAAAATAGAGAAGATTGTGATAAAGAAATACAATGGAGAGCAATTCTTTGTGTATTTATATTTATAGGATATTGAAACACGCATTAATATTCCCTCAAAAAAAAAAGAAAGAAACACGTGCCTGAATTGCTAGTGTTTCGAAATTTATTTGAAATCGAATTTTCATGGTGTGTGTAGAATTTAAATTTAAAATTTTAGTACGAGCGAATTTATATAGTCGATCTTTTCTTTAAATTAAATTATCAAATTTTTATTAATTTTAAAATGAAAACAATTCAGAATCATGGGAGAAAAATTTATTTTCAAAATATTTGCCTTTGAATCTATTAAATTGTATATTTGCTTCGAATACTAAAATTATTGGTTCAAATACAATTGACCTAATTATAGGAGTTAGCGTCGACGCTAAGCGACAAAAAAAATGTTATCTTTCGGAGAAATTAAAAAAAAGAAATGAGTTCGAACATTGAAATAAAATGTTTTAGAATTTCAAGTAAATTTAAGAAATAAAATTAGTGTCTGTCGCTTATTAAAAATTACATTTGTAGACGCTAACACTAGGGCTCGATTCAAGTCTCGTTAAATGGCGTGATTATAAAGGTCGGGTCAGATTGACCCAGTGTGTTAATGAAGGATTAGAAAAAGGAGGGAAAGCGGAGAACATGTCTTAGAGGAGGGGGTTTAGGAAAATATTGCAAAAAATGTTAATAATTATTAAAGTATCATATTTAAGATAGTAACTCACCTTTGAAATGAGTTCGTCGTGATTGGCGAGGTGAGCACGGCAGTGAATACACGAATAAGTGCGATGGCATGAGGGCAGGTACGCTTGAAAAGTTTTGACCATGATGGCTTATCCAGATAAGCTAAACGCTTTGCCCTCTTTCTCCTCCTCCTCCTCCACTTACTCCTCACAGGACACTGAGGTTGGTTCAGTAAATTTAATTAAGCTTGCTGGTAACCAGTATAACAAGACTCCCTTTGTATTCTTCGCGGGGTGTTGGTGCAGTAGTGGCCCCGTTCACCGCCGCTTCGTACTCCGATCAGCTGTTGAGCTGGTTCAGACAGCGCCGGTTCGGGGACACCTGTAATTTAATTACAATATATATATTTCACCACTAATCAATTTCGAATATTTTTTTTTATACACTTTTCTTTCTCTTCTATGTGTTTTTTAATCATTTTAGCTTTACCCGCTTTCTTTGAATCAAAATGTAGAGGGAAAATAAACAAAACACGTGCACATGTACATAAAATACGTTCACATGTGCCGAAAACACGTGCACATGTACTTAAAACTCGTATATCTGTACATGAAACATACACATGTGTACCCAGAACACGTGCACAAGAACTAAAAACTCATACACATGTACACAAAAACACATTCGCATATACCCAAAACACACGTTCTTGAAGTAGACGAAAATTATTATATTTGTGGATTTTGGTGATGAAAATGTTATTAATTTCTATTCTTTAATTGCTCTAGAGAGTTAAAAAATGCTCCTGGCACTATGTCTAAGCAAAAAATTCTCGAAATAATTTTTTCGGAAAGAAATTATTTTCAACGTCCAGCGAAAAAGAATAGCGTCGACGCTAACTTAGGGGCACATGTAAACAAAACACTTGCACATGTAAACAAAATACTTGCACATATACTATAAACGTAAGCACATATATACAAAACAGATATACGCATGTACACAAAAACATATGCACATGTACACAAAATATATTCACATGTACACAAAATTCATTGAACATTTATTTTCAAAGTGTGCAATGTATCGGAGAGCTGAAAATTTTGTTTACGAAGTAAAAGAGAAAGAGAGAGGGGGGAGTCTTATCGTAAATGAAATGCACATATAAAATGAAGAAAAAGGCGCAATTAAGTCAATTAAGAAACAAGTGTTGTATAATAAAGATATTCTATTCACTCATGAAGGATCTGAATTTGTAAATATAATAAATGATAATTTTTTTTCTCTTCTTTTTTTTCATAAAAAAGAAAAATAAGTATTTAAACCATCAGATACATTATTCTATAGACTTAATTCGATGCACATGTAATATTAAAAGAATGCTAATTAAAAAGCAACTAAGGAACAAAAATATTCTTTTATTGCGCCTTGAGGATTTTTTATTTTGCATTTATAAATAAAATTCATTTGTAATTAATAATTATTACAATTTTATCATTTCAATTTAATGAATTACTTATTTAATTCAAAATACATTATGAATTCACTGTTAAAATTTATTCTGAAATTACGAATGTGTTAATGGCGAATCTATTATTTAGAGTGTTTTTCTTTACATTAGAGAAAAATTTAATTTTTTTGAATTAAATTTCTTTCACCTTGAAAATTAAAAGAGCCTCGTTTTTTTATTTATTTGAACTAAGGATTATTTATTATTGAAGCGAATATAAAATTTATTCGGAACAGATAAAATCTATTCGAAACGGATAAAATGTGTTTCCCAGAAACAAACAAATAATTTATTAGTTTCTAGGGAAGATGTTTTGTTTTCCTGAAAAATGTCATTGACCTCGAATAGTCTTCACTAAGTGTGTGATATAATATAAAGAGTGGAAATTAATATTTATTTAATTTATGAATTAAGGTAGTTAAGTGAGTTTCGAAAATTGTTCGATAGTTTGTTTGAAAGAGTTAGTTTTTTTGAAAATTAAGGTTTATTGGTTAAGCTCTAAATAAATTTAAAATTGTTGACACAAGAATAAAGGAAATAATTCTTTTCAAACATATAATAAGAAGATAAATGTCAATTTAGGATTTTTGGGTATTGTATAGTTTGGTCATTTGGTTCCATTTTATAACTTAAAAACAGCTCTAATTTAGCACTTTCTTTGTACAAAATCATAAGTTTTAATATTTATTAATGGAATCGGGGTTTATGAAATATTACATTAAAAAAAAATTAATTATAAAAAAGTACCGAAGTTAACAGTCACCACTTTGCGGAGAATCGTCCATATAGAAGTTGGATTTATAGGGCAAGAAAAACGGTTTTTGGCTCACAATCAGTGAGAGCTATTCGGTTATATAGTTATAGGTTGATAAAAATTGCAACGGATGTGAAATGTTTTTTTTGAAGAGAACGTATATAATTCATGGTCAGATATGAGAACTATTATAAGTATGTAGTTATAGAATATATATATGGAGATGCAAAAACAAAGGAGAACGGTGAATCTTTCTTGTGCGGTATTATTACGTCGAACTAAAGCGTGATATCACAATTTAAACGGACTTTCAATCTGAAGCGCAATAATAATCTGTCATTTAATACAAGTTAGACAAGTTAGATATTGTACTAACACGTGTCAACACCTGCGGTTAAATAAAAAGTACATAAAATTGTATTCATTGTATTCTTATCTTAAAAACAAGAAGAGAGTGTGTTTTTCTCTTCTTTTTGTTTTTTTTTTGTTCTTCTCTTTCTGTTGGTTTCTTTAATAACTTCTGTTAATCGTGATTTTTAACTAGTTTTTCGAAAATTTCTATTAAAGAGAATTTATTAATTTTTCTTTAATTTAAAGAAGAAATTTTTTTTTTATAAATTTCTATGAGAGAAACAGAATATTTTTTTAAGTCGAGTCATGTTGATGCATTTTTCTTTTAGTTTTATCAGTGAAAATAATATTTAAGTGTATAACTGGAGCAGTTTTTGAAAATTGATGAATTTTTCTTCGAAATTTTACTTTTTTTGACTTTTAGCTTTTTTCTAAAATTAATACAGTTTTGTTTAAACGTTGACTTAAATTTAAAAAAAAAACTATGAAGCCTGTTTTAAAGAATCAATGCATTTTTATTTCAAAATTTGGAAAATTTGCTCTAGTTTCACATAAACTGTAGAATTTTTTCAAAAATTGATGCAGTATTGTTTGAAATTTGGAAAATTTGCTGCAGCTTCTCATAAATTTGAGCATTTTTTCAAAAATTGCTGCAGCGTTCTTTGAAATTTTGTAAAAATTCGTTTTACACTTGTTTTATTTGTTTTTGTGGAGCATTTTGCAAAAAATTAATTAAAAATTTGCTCTAGTTTCTTTAATAAAGCTGGAACATTTTTAAAGAATCCAATTATTTTCGAAAAATGGTCCATTTTTATAAATAATTAAAGCAAATTTTTGAAATATCAAAGAAAAATGCTTAATTTTTATGACACAAAGTAGATGAAATTTATAAATATTTTATAAAGAAAAATCCGTCATCTAAATAAATGTTTATTTATTCTCTTAATTTGAATTAGTAAAAATGTTCACTAATTTAAATTAGTAAGTAACTTTTAAATTAGCAATTTTTATTAATAAATGGTAATTTTTACTATTAAATAGTAATTTTTTGTTAATAAAATAGTAATTTTTAGTAATAAGTAGTAGGTTTTACTAATAAATAGTAGTTTTTACCAATAAATAGTAATTTTTACTAATTTATAGTAAATTCACGAATTTATTAGTGAAATTTACGAATTCAAAATTAAAAAGTCATTCGCTATAATTTTAATTAGAAGAGCAAGTGAAATATTTGTTTAAATTCTCATGTGAAATAATGTATTTCAAAGAATTGAATCTTTCTTTATTAAAGGAAGAATTTAGTTGGCTTCGAGTCAAATATATTCTTTCTCTGGGTAGAAATAAAAAAAAAGTACTAAAATTTTTCTAATTTATATACTAAGCATAGTTTACCACTTGATGAGAATATTTTAAAAACTAGTTCGAGATATTTTCTATTTTGACGTCAGTGCTCTTGAAAGAAAAGAAAAAAAATAATACTCTCCAGTAATATGGAATTTTTCTAGGCTTAAGTTATTTTTAAAAATTGCGATTTTTCTAATCTTAATAAAGTTTTTCTAAAAGTAGACTTTTTGAAGAATATTTCATTAATATCAGTAATTATTATCGTTAGTATTACTATTTTATTTATTATCATCTAAAGAAATATTTATTTATTGTCTTAATTTGAATTAGTAAAAGTTTCTGCTATTATTAATAATCAAGAAGGGTTAAATTTTTGTAACACAAAGTCTTTCCTATTACACAAAAGGTTATTGATCTCACGTGCCAACAAATTTCAGACAATAAAATAATGACGTGAATAAAATGCTGTAATGATAAAATATTAAATATATATATATGTATGAAAATAAATTTAAATTAAATGCCATCATATATGGATCTGTTGTTGTAAATAGTTAAACGAATAGATAATGACAGAAAAAAGAAAGAAAAAAAAGAAGGAAAAAAGAATGAAAAAAAGAAAGAAAAAAAAGAATGAAAAAAGAGAAAGAAATAAAGAAGCGTATTAAAATTAGGATAAATTTTTTCTTTACTAAAGTAAAAAAGCCTTTTTTAAAAATAAAGATCTTATCTACTTGTAAGTATTTATATAGATACTTTTTTATGCTTCGTTGAAATATTCTTTGCGTGGGCGTGAAGATTCTTGGAAAAGGCAACATAGCGTTAGGGTTATACGTAAGGGTGTAGAGTTCACGGGTTCAATTCCTTTTAGCCACCCCGAAAATATCCAGGGAAAAAAAAGAAACTCAGTGTGGGGGGGTCATTGGTCGTTGCTCTATAGTGATTCTTTCGCCACACACTTTGACGCCAAACGAACAAACAAGTTTATGAATTGAGATCCCTGAGAAAAAAAAAAAAAATGTATATGTATCGTATAAAGAGGATAAAAAAAGAAAAGAAACTTGTTATACTACTTCCTGTATTGATTTTGTGATTAGGCGTAATAGTAGTAATTGTCTTCTTTACAATTATTAGTTTTCTGGCTCTTATCGCTGAATTAAAGATGATAAAATTTGACATTTTATATTCTGTTATAAAGTAGATTTTTTTTATTGTTCTGTATGCTTTGTGAATCTGACAAGAGTGCAAAATCGTTTGCTATTTACGATTTATTAATTCATTATGTGACTGACTTTTTGCTTTTGAATTAGTAAAATTTACTAAAAAATAGTTATTTCTACTAATTTCTTTAGTAAAATTTATTAATTCAAAAGCAAAAAGTCAGTCACTAATTCAAATTAGTAACAATTTTTACTAATTCAAATTTAGAGAGTTAGTAGTAGAATTTTTCTCCTTTGTGTTTTTTTTTGGTATTTTCTTACATTTTAGTAAGTAGTAAAATTTCGATATTTTTTTTTTTTGATTCTTGCTCTTTAATAGGGAGTGCAGTACTGTTTTACTTTATTTTTGTACTTTTACTCTAAATTAAGTAGTGGAATTTTTACTATTTTATTTGAGTCGTTTTACTATCTACTAGGTGGTGAAATTTTACTTTCCTTTGTATTATTTCATTTTTATACTTTTACTCTATATTCGGTAGTGAAGTTTTGACTATTTTTTCTATTGAATAAGTAGTAAAAATTGTATTATTTCATTTCAGTATTTTTCCTATAGAATAAGTAGTAAAAATTTTACTATTTCATTTTAGTATTTTTACTATCGAATAAGTACTGAAATTTTGACTATTTCATTGTAGTATCTTTACTATATACCATCAGGTAGTGAACATTTTACTGTCGAATAAGTATAGTAAAAATTGTACTATTTCATTTTAGTATATTTACTATCGAATAAGTACTGATATTTGGCTATTTTATTTTAGTATTCTTACTATCTAGCAGGTAGTGAACATTGACTATTTCATTTTGGAATGTTCCTAACTAGTAGATAGTTGTATTTTTCTGTGTTTTATTTTATTTTACTATTTCTACTGTCTACTAGGTGGTAAAATTTTACAATTTTTTAAAGAATTTTTACTATCTACTGAGTGGTAAAATTTACTATTACGTTTCGATATTTTAAATGTTTAAAAGATAGTAAAATTTTTCTTTCCTTTGTTTTAGTTTTTTATTTTTACTCTTTATTAAGTAGTGAAATTTTACTATTTCAATTGACTATTTTTACTATCTACTATAGGCACAAGAAAATTTTGCTTTTCATTGTTTTATTTAATTTTTGTACTTTTACTCTCCCTTAAGTAGTAAATTGTACTATTTTATTTGATTATTTTTACTATCTACTAGGTAGTAAACTTTTACTATTTTATTTGCATATTTTTACTTTCTGCTAGATAGTAAACTTTTACTATTTTATTTTGGAATGTTTACTATGTAGTAGGAAGTAAAATTTTATTTTCCTTTCTTTTATTTCGCTTTTTTATTTTCCATTAAATAGTGAGATGTTAATATTTTAATTTAGTTTTTTACTATTCAGATAGTAAAATTGTACACTTTTGTTACTAATTTTAATTAATCGGCGAATTTAAATTTTATTCGAACTAAATAGCATTAGTAATTTTTTCTACTATATGAAAATATTTGTAAAAATGAAAATATACAAAAATATTTAAATGCAAAAATATAAAAAAATAAAAATACATTAAAATGAAAATATATACAAAAATATTTAAATGTAAAAATGTAAAAATACATAAAAATAAAAATATATAAAAATATTTAAATGTAAAAATATATAAAAATTACGAATATAAATATACAGAAATAAAATGGCAACATTTTTTTTCTTGTTTTTCATATGTAAAATGTGTCACGAGGCCATTTTATGTATAAAATAAAATTCTATTGATTTTTTGTAATTTATATATTAAAAAAGAAGAAGAAGAAGAAGAACAAAAGAAAATTATTATAAAAATATGAAGAGACATGGAGGAAAAATTAACTTGTATAAGTTCAACCTTCAATCTCTGTGTTATCATATACTAGAAAATGATTATTGGTTTAAAGGAGGAATTAATAAAATGTTTTACTCAGCAATAAACGTTATCCAGAGAATGAAAGCGTAGATTCGCAGAAGGATACACAAAGCGTCTAATACGATTGGAAAATATAAAGTGGAGATACTACTCTTCACAACGCATATGCGTCAAGGTTAGCCAGAAGTTTATTAATGCATCTGAAGTTATCTTCTCGAACAATTCATGTTTTCTTTGTTCGAAACTAAATTCAATTAAAATCAAACAAGAGCAGATTCTCTTTTTTCCCAATTCCTTCTCTCTCTCAACGAATGGTGAAAAAAATTTCTTTTTGTTTCATTTTTCAAGTGACGAAATTGCGCTTTTTATTTGAATGAAAAATTTAGTTATTTTTTATTATTTGTATTTATTAATAAATATTTATTTTATTTCTCTATTATTATAATTTAGTTACAAACTTTTTCTCTTTTCGTTTTTATTTGTTTATTATTATTATTTCTTTGTTATTTTTCTTTTTTTCTTTATTTTTCTTTCTTTATTTTTCTTCTTTTTCTTTATTTTTCTTTATTTATTTATTCATTATTTACTTATTGTTTATTCATTATTGTTTTTATTTTCTTATTTAGTTAAATTTTTCAAAAACACTACAAAAGAAATCGACAAATAACGCTTCGTTTTGAACTTTTCGGAAGACAAAGAAATGTCGTCGGTTTTTTTTTCTAGACAGAGAGAAAGAGATATAGAGAAATGCAAATATTTATAATTTTCATTATGAGAGAAGTAAGAGACAAAAGAAATTTAGAATTCATCATTCATGAACTTGGTCACCAGATCTACATTTTTAATTTTTTTTTTTCTTTTGAATTTTTGTTTATGTCTCGATATAAAACGGATATATTTCGCAACTATACGCAATCTAATTTACAAAAGAAATTACATATTTGCCTATATTTGCACATTTTTCGGTGTGACCGTGAAATTTTAAATTTTTACCACGATCTGCATCAACAATATAACTTTAAAATTCACACGACTTAATAAATAAAAGATTGATCAGTTATTGTCTCTCATGATTCGAAAAAAAAGACACAAAAGACACTAGACGCAATTTAAAAATAGATTAATGAAATTTAATTTTCAAATATTGTTGGACGAACATTTTTTTGGAAATAAAATAAAATAAATGAAATTTAATATGAGCAAAAGAAAAGGTTAAAAGTTAAATTGGTAAAAATTTACTATATTTAAAATTAGTAAACTTTGAGCTAATTTCAATTGGAAAACAAAGTTTTCAATTTTTAATTCGTTGTTATTTAATTTTTTATTTATTTTATTATTCAGTTAGTTAAATTTTAGTGATTTTTGATTTTAATTATTAGTAAAAAGTTCACTAATTTTAGTTAGTAACCATTTTTACTGATTTTTGGTATAAAATGTATCTATTTGATTCTAAATGTTTTGAAATATTTTATTAAAATTCTGGTAAAAAAATATTGATTATTTGATGAGAGTTATTATTACGAATCTTTCATTGGTTGACTTTTCACTTTTATTCAAATTTAAAGACAAGAAAATTGCAAAAGTTTTCTCTATTCTTTATAAATGAATTGCGACGTATTAGAAAATATACTATTGCAACAATTGACGTCATTTTAAACATAGATTGTGTATAACAGTAATTATTTAATATTATTTGCAAACGATGTTTCTAGAGTTTCTAATATTTACACACAACTGCACTAGGTTAGGAAGGGGGGAGGTGGTACTCGTCACAATATTTTTTTTGTTACATTTTTAATACTAATAGTGACAAAAATAATTAAAATAAATTTATGTAATAAGAATAACAATAATGGTAATAATAATAGTAATAATAGTAAAAATAGTAATAGTAAAAATAATAATGGTAATAATAATAATAAAATAATAATAAAAATAATAACAGTAGTAATAATAATAACTTTTTTTTGTTGTTGAAATTTTTATATATATATAATATATTATTCGTGTCCAGATATTGAGCTATCTTATCGTTTACTCAAATCATTCTTTACTTGAGTCAAACACGGAAATTCATATCAGTCCACGACTTCTGATAGACAACGATAATTGTTTATGTTTTGTGAAAATTACAATACAAACAATCTTCTTCAGTTTTTTTTTAAATAAAAAAAAGTCAACATTTGTGTATATTGAAAAATATCTACTTAGGTTTCTCTCATTTAAAATCTGTTTAAATAAAGATTTTTCTGGAAAATAAAAGTTTATTGCAAAAAAGAACAATAATAATTTGCACCTGAAATGAGGAAAATAGTAGTTAAAATAATATTATTAATAAAAATAGTAATAAAATATCAATAATAATAATAATATTCAAAATAGCAATCAAAATAGCAATTAAAATAGCAATCAGAATAGCAATGAAAATAATAGAAATATTAGTAATAATAATAATAATAATAATAATAATAAAAATAAGAATAAAAATTACTATAGAAATAAAAATAAAAACAGAAAACTATAATAAACATAACAAATGAAAACGATAATAATAATAATAAATCTTTACAAATAAATAAAATTACATAAAGAACACTAATAACACCTATAAATAATTATTTATTTTTATTCATTTGGAGTGGATTTTTATTTAAAATAAATTGCACGTATTTATTAGTATTAAAAGTAAAATAACAGTAGCTGTTAAATAATAAAAAAGTATAAAAAAATAAAAATAGTATTGCTGAATATTCACAATAAGAAAAGAGGGAAAAATTGATTTTTACTGTTGACATTTTTTGCTTTTTTTTTAGAATAACTTATGAACTTTCTTTTTAATGATAATGTGCAATATTTTTATGTGAACAAGATAAAGTTCAATGTGTTAAGTAAAACATATTTTTCCTTTACGAGTGATATTGCAAGTATGTGTATGTGTGCCCTAAACGGTTCAGTAAGCACGTTTTCACTGTTCACATAAAGAAAATTTTACATGCATAGGTAACGGCTTGTGTACCAAATGTAGCAAAATTAATTTGTTACATTTATTTATATCTGTGTACAAAAAAAAAGTTATTTAACGTTTCTTATATAAACGTATAAATATAAATATGTTTATCTTTTTTTGGATATTTTCCTTTTTACATATAATATTCTTTCTATCATCTTTCTGAAATATATTTAATTTACATAAATTAGGAATATATTAAAAATTACCCAATGAAATGTAAATGAAGTGAGTCAAGTGAATGTGTGAATAATTATAAATTAATTTTTATATATTAAATATGTTTAATTAACTGAATAATACATTCAATGTTTTATTTTCTATTTTCATTTTCTTTTTTAATTTTTGATACAATTTTAAAATACATTTTAAATACATTTTAGATACATTTTAAATACATTTTAAATACATTTTAAATACATTTTAGATATATTTTAAATACATTTTAAATACTTTTTAAATACATTTGAAATACTTTTTTAATACATTTTATAATACAATTTTAAATACACTTTAGATACATTTTAAAAACACTTTAAATACATTGTAAATACTTTTTAAACCATTTTTGAAAATATTTCTGAAAATATGTTTTAAAATGATACTTAAAATATTTTTAAAAACTAAATGTACTTTTCAATGTACTTTTAAATGTGTTTTTAACAAATTTCTTTCTCAATTACATTTTTCTGCATTGAATATTTATATACAGTCAATTTGAAAATATAACAATTAATTAAATGAAACAATGGGGAGTTAAATTAATTAAAATAAATTAGTAAAGAATGAATTTAATTAAAGGAATTAAGTTTGTCAGAGGCTGTTATATAAAATAAATGTAGGTAGAAAATATTTTTAACTTCAACGATAAATTAATAGGTGAAATAATTAATAAAAAAAAATTCTTTTTTTTCCTGCGTATATTTAAAATTTAAAGAAGAATTTTTGCATATTACGATATTCAACTATATATATATATATATATATATATATTTATATATATATATATATATATATATATATATATATGTATATAATTCTAACGGTGTTTCTGAAACAAGTTTGAACAGTTGTATTATGTCTTCAAAATGTGGTTTGCGTTTATAAATAACTCGTTCATTAACGTTCATTATTCACATACAATTTAATCAAAAAAAAAGAGAGAAAGAAAATTATAAACTACCATAGAAAATAATTTTTAAATACCAAAAATGAATTTTACATTGAAAAGAATGAGAATAAAATTTTCAGAGAGAAAAATTTATTAGAATATTATTGTTTCTTCTTTTTTGTGTTGAAACTTGGAGAACTTTTAACAAGTTTAATTATTTATCAAACGTTTTATTTTATGTTGGTTGATGTTAATTTTATTAGAAACCTTCGTCACTTAAAATAGATCAGTATTTTTTTTTCATTTAGTGGAGGAAATTGTGTTTACGTGTTACATCTAGATCTCAGATGTGTACACATGGAAAAAGTCCTGTATATACATATAATATTAAAATGGATCGACTTTTATAAAATTAGTGTATTTTCTTTAATGAAGTTATTTATAAAGTGGGTAAATAAAAAAATTATTTTCCTTTCCATTATTCAATGTGTATTACTGATAATTATATAGAGAAACGTAGTAATAATTATAAAACAATTATAATACATGTTGCTTTTATCGTGAATAACAATTTAGCAAACGCTGTCACACGGAAAAAAAATTTTTCCTGGAATTTAATTATTAGCTATAGAAATTTTAATATTAGTGAAAGTTTTAGGTTATTTTTGTGATATTTTGAATAAAAATACTGAAAGGAAATAAACTGTGAATAAAAATAGCTAGTATTTTACTCTTCATCGAACCTAAAATAATTGGTAAAATTAATTTTTGTTTTTGAATTACACGTTGAAAATTTTAATTAAAGTGAAAATAATGCAAACATAACCTAAAAAGTACCTTTCTTTTGAATGCGTCGCCTTTTTTATGCTCTCTAAATTTGATGAAGTAAAAAGGAAATAAATAATTAATTATAATGAAACATTAAATAAATAAACAAAGTAACAAATAGAAATAAAAACAAAAAATAGGTAAAAATAGTAAAAAAATAATTCAAATAAATAATTAAATACCTAAATAAGGAAACAAATAGAAATGAAAACAATAAAATAGGTTATTGCTCTTGATATTAGAAAAAAATTGTTACAATTGGTAATTATTTTTTTATCTCTTATTTCACATTTATTGTAATAATTATTTTAAAAATTGAATTTTCATGAATAATTTAAAAAAAAAAATATTCAACGAGAAATACGAGAAAAAAAATAATGTTATAATAATTGAAAGAATTGTTTAT
The DNA here is from genome assembly GCA_032872475.1 of Leptopilina myrica (nomen nudum). Taxonomy (NCBI): domain Eukaryota; kingdom Metazoa; phylum Arthropoda; class Insecta; order Hymenoptera; family Figitidae; genus Leptopilina; species Leptopilina myrica (nomen nudum). Next base: position 37,231,979 of record CM065461.1, read on the forward strand.
AATGATATGAAATTAAATTGATATGTATTTAGAATGTGTAACTATATATAATACGTGATTCTTGTTTTTGTCATTTATCATATATCTTTTTATGCAAGATGATCATATGGAAAAGAGCATCGACCTTGATACGAAAAGACCTTTACATAAAGATAGCATTCGCACTCTTTAAGCATAATATATATATATATATATATATATATATATATATATATATACGTATGCCTTGGAGTATCTGTCAATGCGTTAACACTGCATTTGTTTTATTTTGAATGAACATGTTCCTTTAAAGCACGTGCAGCACTCTTTGGCACTCAACACTTTATATTTAAAAATAGAAATGCAACGAATTTTACTCTCAAAGATTGTGACAAAAAAATGTTATATTATAATTTTAATAATAGTAATAATAATAAAAATTAAAAAAAAATAATAATAATATTAACGATATTAATAAAAATAAAAAATAAATAATAATAATAATCGTAATAATTATTGTTATTATGATTATTTATTATTATAATGTTTATTCTTACTATGATTATGATTATTATTATTATTATTATTATTGTCTTTATTATTGTTTTTATTATTATTATTAAGGGCATTTGAACCATTATGACGTCATAATATTTGCATAGCATTTGGCCTAATACTGTGACGTCATAAAGGTTCAAATACCCTTAAGGGACATCCATAAACTACGTTACGAATTTAGGGGGGGGGCATTAAAAACAATGAAAAATTGCTAACGTAGTCTATGAAAGACCCCTTATTATTGTTTTTGTAATTATTACAAAGAATAGGTAATAATTATAGAAAGAATAATAATTAAGTAATAATAGTAAAAATAATAATAAATTAATTACAAATTAATTCTATACTTTTTTCTTTGCAACTTTGTATTTCCGGAATAAAATTTACTCCGGAAATAGTAAAAGTTTCAAAACAAATTCTAAATAGCTTATATTATATATATATTTTTTTTACTATGAATGAAGTAAAAGTTAGTGTATTTGTTTTTTTTCATTTAACTCTTACTATACTTTCATAAGTGAAAACGAAACTGTTTCGCGTTTCTGTGTATTTCTTGTAATTTCTGCTATATGCGAATTTTTACTATACTGATAATGAAATTTTATTACTATAAATTTAAGTATGGTAAAATTCCGTATTGTTTTTTTTATATTTCTTTTATTTAATTTTTAATTTAATTTTTATAATTTTTTTATTATTATTATTATTTCTATAATTTCGGATGTAATGAAAGTCAGAAAAGTGGAAATAAAATAAAAATCTAGATTTTAAGGCATAGACAAATTTTTTTTTGGTAGCAAGTGTCTGATTTATCATAAATAATTTATTAATTAATTAGGAGGCATAATTACTGTGTTAATTACTATTACGATTACGACTCGTCATTTCGGGGAATGATTTTCAAGTTTTATATAAAAGGAATCATCTGGGACAATGTGAATAAGTAATTCACAAGAGAGACACTAGTTCCTTATTTGAATTCATGAAACTTAATTATATTCGAGAGAGAGAGAAAGAGAATGAGAGTAAATTTCTCACAGTGAGTATTTTATTTTAATTTAGAATAGAGTAAAAAAAGAAACATAACAAAAGAATGACAAATGAATAATTTGCTCCATTGTTTTTTGAATGCTGTAAAAATAACTTTTCTTTAATTTAAAATCAATGATTGCTTTGTTTTCGCATTTTTTTTTGTAAAGACAATTTCACACCTATTCGCAATAATTAATTTTTCCAACTTGTTTCTTCGGCAAGTTTATTTTTGGATAATTGTTTTCGTAGAAATTTTTTGTTTATTGTTAATAATTTTGATTAGTGTTGTTGTTGATTAATGGAACTTTCACTTTTGTTTTCATTGTTCTGCTGAGGGATGGATATCGATTTTGTAGGATTTTTTTATCTTAAGAGCAATTCAATTGTTTGAGAAATTTTAATATATAATTCTTGCCAAGAGTTCAATCTTTTTTCGAAAATAAACATTTTTAGGGGAATTTAATTATTTAAAATAAAAATTTAATAAAATTCTTCGTCAGATTTCAGTTAGTTTTAATTTTTTTAATGACATTTTTCAATCAAATTTAATTATTTTTGAAAACATTTTAAATTCTAAAGACTTCATTTGAAAAAAAAATCTTCACAAGAAGTTAATTATTTTTTGTAAATAATAATATTTTTCTCGCGAATTCAATTCTTTCAAAAAAGTTTTTAATAAAATTAGTTGCAAGAATTCAACTATTTTAATAAATAAGAAAATTTTTCGTAGAATTTCAATTATTTTCATACAATTTGAAATAAAATTTTAGAAAATTGCATTTATTCTTAAAATTCTTCCTTAAAATTCGGAGAAATTAATTTATTTGAAAACATTTGAATTTTCTTCACAAGAAATTAATTATTGTCATAAATATTAATATTTTTCTTTGGAATTTAATTTTTTTCACAAATAAAATTTTTTTTTGCTAGAAGCGTAGGGAATTTAATTGTCCACACTTTGAACATTTTAAAGTCATATTTGAATGAAAATTATAATTTTTTTTCAATAATAAATTACTTAAGTAATAAAATCAACAATGTAACAAATGTTTCTTATTGACAGAAAGGTGTAATTTTTACTCAAATACAATTATTAGTTGATTTAAATATTGAAAATTGAATTCTTCATCTTTCCAGCAAGACGAATTTAAAATTTAATTTGTGTTTTTCTTTTAAATTACGAAATTACGACAATTGACTAACTTTTTTTTTTACTCTACGTCAGATTCTTTCTTAAATTGGAATTTTTTACTTCGTATGTCAGAGTTACACTGAAAGAAAATGTATATTAAATTCTGTAAAAGTATTTTACAATTTGGGAAAAAAGTGCAACGAACTTGAAATAAAAAAAATACTAAACATTAAAAAAATGTATGTGGAATTCAAACGAACTTGAAGTCGACAATGTTTTTAAAAACGAAAAATCAAAAAAGAATTTTTTAAAAATTAATTTCATTTCTAATTTTCTAGTGTCTTAATTTAAAAAAAATTAATTGTCACTAAGGATACAATATTTTTAAACAAAGAGCATGATTTAGAATCAAAACTAAAAATACCTTACCATTATTTTTTTGTTTTCGTCTTTAAAAACGATGTGGACTTCAGCCTCATGAATTTAGTAAAGTTATATTGGAATTGAATTAAAATTCTTAATATTTGATATAATTGTACTAAATTTCACATAATTTTTTTTAATGTTTAGTATTTTTTATATTAAAAGTTTGCTGCACTTTTTTCGCTAAATTGTGAAATACTTTTACAAAATTTAATATAGGTATACGTTTCCTTTCAGTGTAGAATCAAAATATTCGATTCAAGCAGAATAATTGTCTTCTGAGTGAAATAATAGTTGCTGAGTTTTTTTTTTCTTGATGTATATACAAAATATGTGTAGCCATTAGGCAACAAGTTTCGAATGTGTATCTTCTCTTTTTCATGAGTATATATATATGTAGGGAACAAAAGAAAAACTATGAAACAGATGGCTAATGAAAAAGCTACAATGTTCTTTTTTATTTTTTGCTTCTAACCAATTGTTGTGAACGCCATGCCACCCGGACAAAAAAAAATAAATAAAAAGAGACAACTCCATTGTAATTCAAAGCTTTTTTTTTTCTTTTATTTTTTGCTTCCTCCCTGTCCTCCTCAATATTTTTCTCGAAACTTGGTGTGTTTGCGACTCCTCGTCACGATTATACTGAGAATAAATAACTAAAAGGTCAAAAGAGTCCCGACCAAAAGGTTTTCCAAGGAAGTTTCACATTAATTGGTCTATACGAGTTATCGACTTATATAAAGATCATTGTGAATTTCCATTGCCATAAACTAGTTTTACCATCACGATTTGCTTTTCGCGCAGTATATATATATATATATATAACCAGACAGCTGACAGTGAGATCAGCTGTTAAATGTATACGCGTACAAAGCAAGTTCGTCCAACAGGTTCACGTGTGTTTATAAACACACTGTATATACACACACACACACATACACATAGACATTTTCCACATAGAGACAGACACAAAGAGAAGAAGGCTTTTCCTCGTCTCATCCGCATCGAGAGGCAAAACTTTGAGGCTCGCTCTGAGGGCACCTGCGGTTAGTGACAAGCATCGAGAGATGGATGCTGGTTCAGTGCAGTTTAAATAAACATAGGTTGAAGGGGAGTAGAGAGGGGAGAATGAGGAGGAGCGGATGCGAGTCTATTTTATTTCAGGTCATTGTCCGTCGTTGCTTCATGTTCTCAATTTTGCCCTTATTGAGATTCTCAACCTCATGACTCTAATAATAACAATTCCATGTAGCACATGCCACATTTATATGGTAATTGTTCGTTTAAAATGATAATCATGGATTTTCTTAAATGTTAGAAATGACACTTTCAAAAGGAGTCATATTGTTTAATAATAGTTTTTCTTCCCTTTTTTTTTGATATTCGGACATATTTGAAATGTTGTTTTTATTCTTCTTGTGTGTCTGTGTGTTTTTATCAATTTCTAAAAGAGAATTATTTTCACTACACGAAAAGAAAACATTTAACTGGAACAGCGATAACTTTCGCTAAAATAGCGAAAGTATTCGCTAAAATAATAACTAAAAATTTCACTAACATTGTGAAATTTGTGGTTGTTCCAAGCGAAGATTTTTTTTCGTGTAGAGTATAGTTATTATGATAATTTTTTAATATGGTGATATAAGTTATTATAGGGTGATTGTTCACTATACACATGGATAAAAATATAAAGTAAATTTTACTACTTTTATAGTAAAATATTTTTTGTAAATTTACTATACATTCTGAATAAATTTTGACACGTTCGAAACTTCGAAATCAATTTAAAAAATTTTTTTTTAGAAATATGTGACGCGATCCGAAGAAAGGGACCTTAGAAGCAAAAAATTTTAGGTTATGTGACGCGATCTCAAGAAAAGGACTTTAGAAGCAAAAAATTTTAGGGTTATGTGACGCGATCTCAAGAAAAGGACCTTAGAAGTAAAAAATTTTAGGTTATGTTTGCAATTTTTGAAATGAAAATACAAGAAAAGGATCAACTGTCAATGTGAATTATTAATTTTTAAGTCTTCTTTGCAAACTAAAATATTTAATTAATACTGATTTTAATTTGCAATAAGTACAAAGAAACTTTCAAACAAGAAAAAAGTAACGCTAACATAACCTAAAAGTGATTTGCTGCTAAGGTCCCTTTCTTCAAATCGCATCACATATTTGTACAAAAAAATTGAAAAATTTGTTTCAAAGTTTTGAGCGTGGCGAAATTTACTCCAAAAGTAGTAAATTTATCAAAAATATTTTACTATAAAAGTAGTAAAAGTAACTTGATATTTTTCCCCGTGTGCGGAAAGAAAGTTATTATCAATTTTTATAAAAGTAGTTTACAAATCTAGGAAAAAATGCGACAAAGGTAAATTTTCTTATCAGAAATAATAAACATTATAAAAAAAAATTTATATAAAATTTAGTAAAGCTATATTAAAATTTGTAACAAGTTTCTGATACTTGATATAATATTACTAAATATCATATAATTTTTTTTAATGCTTAGTACTTGAGATATTAAAATTTAGCTTCGTTGCATTTTGTCATACGCTAGTAAAGTACTTTTATAAAGTTTTGGAAATTTTGAAAATTTTTAAATTCATTTTGGAGAAACTTAATATATTTATTTACAATTCAGGTTTTAACTCGATTATTCGAAAATTCTTCAATTAAATTATATTTTAGAAAATAGAAACTTGAATTAACTTTTACAATAAAATTCAAGTAAACTTTTTCAAAAAGAAATTAATTCTACAGAACTGTTAATTTAAAGTATGAAAAATTGAGATTTTCATAAAAATTTTAAGGGAAGGGCTTTTCAACTATATGAAGAAAATATTTTAAATATTCAATAAAATTATTTTTATAGTAAACTTTCGAGAGGAATTCTCAATAGTCATAAAAAAAATTGGTCAGAAAATATTTTTACCCTTTTGGAACTTTTATTTTTTCTAAAAATTGATAGATTTTGAAATCCATACGTAATTTTGTAGAAAAAAATGTTTTTGAATCCATAAAAAAATTGCCGAATGAAAAAATTTTTTTTTACAAAACTTTTGGCATTTTTTCAACAACAAAAAAATAGTTTTCAGGTTAAGAATTATAAAAAATATGATTATTAATAAATTTTATTATAGGAAAACTCATTTTTTTCTAACTAATAATTTCAGAACGTAAAGTTTAAAAAAATTTTTTAGTGATAAAAACAAAATTTGATAAAACATGTTTTTAAAAAAGTTTATCACTAAAAACATTATTTTTTTGAAAAACTTTATGTTCTGAAATTAGTTAGAATAAAAAAAATGAGTTTTCGTATAATAAAATTTAGTAATAATCATATTTTTTATAATTCTTAACCTGAAAACTGTTTTTTTGTTGTTGAAAAAATGCTAAAAGTTTTGTGAAAATTAATTATTTAATTCGGTAATTTTTTATGGATTCAAAAATATTTTTTCTACAAAATTACGTGTGGATTTCAAAATTTATATCAATTTTTAGAAAAAATAAAAATTCAGAAATGGTAAAAATATTTTCTGAACAATTTTTTTTATGACCATTATTGTATTCCTCCAAAAAAAATTACTATAAAAATCACTTTATTTTTGAGCAATGAAATTAAATTTTTTTCAAAACAATTGAAATTCAGCGATAAGTTTTATTATTTATGGAAATAATTGAATTCTTAATATGAAATTTACTATTTTTGAAAATAATTGAATCCCTGTAAAAAAATTGTATATTATTTATGAAAATAATTGAATTATTTAACAAATTTGTCAATAATGGAGTTCCTGTGAAATTTTTTTTAAGTAAAATTATTCTAATTTGTAAGTAAATGTTTAACAATGGATAGTTGTTCCAGAATTAAATTATTTAAAAAAAATAATAATTGTCAGAAGTGGAAAAAATTTAAGGTTTTTGTATAATTAGAATTCATTGGCAAATTTATATATAGTTTCATAGTTTAATTTTGTTTTGTACTTTTAATAAGTTTCTTACTTTTCTGATCTGTGGCAATCCTGTAATTGGCAAATTCATATAGTTTCATAGTTTAATTTTGTTTTGTACTTTTAATAAATTTCTGACTTTTCTGATCTGTGGCAACCCTGTAATTAATCTCTGTCGTAATTATTTACAATAGTATCTTCATTCATTGGTCCGATTAGATTTCGTACTGCGAATTTGATAAACGCTATCAAAAATGGTTTTTTAGCGAAAATAATCTTCGTTTCCGGTTTCATTTTTTTTTGTTCGACTAGAATTGACGCTAAGGTTTAAAAATTAGAAAAAGAATTACTATGTAATGTTAACGCTAATTTGTAAAGAATTCTGATTCAAATATTTATACATACTTGACTGAAATAATCTTTATTTAAATCAATTAAACGGTAAATATGATGCTTTAAATACTGAAATTATTGATTCAGATAAATTTGTTCTATCATTGCGTATAGTATTTATTAGAAACAAAGCAGTTTTATAATTACAATACTATAGAGAGTCTATAAATGTGCATTTTTACATTCTCATTTTCCAACTGTTTATAGAAGTGTGCTATTGTTAAAAGTGTTAAAAGCATAAGAGAGCTGGTTTCTTTTGACCTGACCACATGTATACGACCACAATCCACTTAGGCTCTATTCATAAATACAATAAATCGATTAGACCGGCAATAACGTGACCCAAATCTCATTACATTTTCAATATATACATATATATAGAGAGAGAGAGAGAGAGAGAGAGAGAAAGAGACGAGAAACGATATATATTAATGACAATAATACGATAAGTGTCTATCAATTTCCATCCCCTCCCCTCACAACCCTTCTCAATCCCGTTTTGAAGACATAGAATTTTTATCATGTTGAACACGCAAGACAATTGTAATAGTAATAATTTCGAATTAGAGAATCTGATATTAAAAGCCATCTAACTGTCACTTTCATGTTGCTAGGTTGCTATCGAGTGAAGCGCGTCTGCGTCAAGAATCGCGGCCGATATGCTCGTAAACATGTATGTATATCTCCAAATTGGGGTAGGTCAGGAGGAATTTGCCTCTTCGATTAAAATACCAGCCGTTTTTTCTTGGAAAAAAATTCATCCTTTTTCGTTGTTTTTGCTGTTTTAGTTATTTTCTCTTTTTTTGTTAATGTCTCTTTTTTTTGTTAATGTCCTTTTTTTTGGTATTTTCTCTTGTTTAGTTACTGTCTCTATTTTTGTTATTGTCTCTTTTTTTCACTGTTTTCTCTGTTTTTACTTTTTTCGTTATTTTTGTATTTTTTTGTTAATGTCTCTTTTTTGTTAATGTCCTTTTTTTGTTAATGTCCCTTTTTTGGTATTTTCTCTTTATTAGTTACCGTCTCTCTTTTCGTCATTGACTCCTTTTTATTTAATGACTCTTTTTTTTGTTAATGTCTCCTTTTTTGTTATTGTCTCTTTTTTTATTGTCTCTTTTTTGTTACAGTTTTTTTTTAACATACTGTCTCTATTTTCGTTCTTCTTGAAATTATTTGCTTCTTACATAATTATTTTGGCCGGAGTATTTTTATTTCTTATATAATTTTTATTTCTTACATAATTTTTCTTTTCTTTATCTAATTTTTGTTTCTTATCTAATTTTTCTTTCTTATAGAATTTAAATTCAGGCTTCGTATTCTTCGGTTAAACTCTACTATATTTACTATACTTTTTATGCGATTTGATATTATCTGGATTCTTTTTTTAAATTGATTTTTCAAACAAAAAGAAATTTTTTTCCCTTTCTTTGAAAATATTAAGTAGGTACTTAAAATCCGCTAATAACTTGAGTAAGAAAAATTATTTTAAGAATTTTTAATAAAATTCTTTTAAAGATTCAATTATTTTCAAGTATTTTAAGAAATTTTTTTTTAAAGAATTTAATTCTTTTTATATGTACATATAAATAATGAAATTTTTCGCATAAATTCAAATACTTTTTAAAAACTGTAATAAATTTTATTTAAAGATTCAATTATTTTCAAGTATTTTGAAAAATTTTTTTTAAAGAAGTCAATTCTTTTCATAAATAATAAAATTTTTCAAAAAAATTCCAGTATTTAAAAAGACTTTTTATAAAATTTTTCCCACGAATTCAATTATTTTTATAAATAATAAAATTCTTCTCTGAAATTCAATTATTTAAAAAAATTTTTAATTAAATTCTTTTAAAGATCCAATTATTTTCAAGTATTTTAAGAAATTTTTTTAAAAGAATTTAATTCTTTTTATTAATAATGACATTTTTCGGAATTATTGTTATTAATAATAAAATTCATGTCAGGAATTCAAAAATTTTTTTTAAATTTTAATAAAATTCGTTACAAAAATTCAATTCTTTAAAAAAAAAAAAAATTTTTTTTAATGAATTCTTCGCAAAAAATGCAATTATTCTTTAAAACTATATTAAAAAAACTCTTCGAAGGAATTTAATATTTTAAAAAAATTGTAATACAATTTGTAATTTTGAATTTAATAATTATTTTTGAAAATTATAGTGTGAGAATTTTTTAAAATAATTAAATCTCAACAGATTTTTAAATTGATGTTTTTAAAAATTTTTAATATTATCTAATTGTAATAATATTAAAATTTTTATTTTACTTAAATGATTAATTAAATTAATAATTTTAATTTCTAAAAAGTTATTAAAATTTTGAAAAATTTCATTTAAAAATAAAAAAAAGGTCTTATTTTGGAAGAAGTTTTATTACAGTAGCAGCAAAAGTTTTAATTTTTCAGTCAGGACTTTCGCTATTCTAAAGAAAGTTATCGCTGTTCTAGCTGAATTTTTGTTTACGAGAATATTCTAAAATATAATTTTAGTTTAATTTGAAAATAAAAAATTTTTTTTTATTAGTATCGAAAAAACGTTTTTCTATAACCATATTTAGAGTGTTATTTTTAGAAAATTTGTTTCCTTTAAATTATATACGCAGTCACACTGAAAGATAATAAAACAATAATAAATTCATTATATTGATGACAAAAAAAGAGGCCCTGGCTCGTTTCTATTAATATAATGAAAAATAATAAGAATAGAAGAAATTTTCTTTATCAATATTTTTTTATTGATTCAAAAAATATATGCCTTTGCAGACTTTATACAGCTCACTTTGACAAATTTATTCTTTATTATGCCACATGGTTCTGAGTCAATAAATTTTATTCTTTTTCGGAGAAATTTTAAACATGTAATATTCTTATTTCTCTGTTTGAAGAAAAATACATGAATGAATATATCATTTTCATTTATGTGGGGAAATGAAATTATAGACAAAATTCAAATATTTTTCAAAACAAGTAGTTTGTTCTGTATACTATCTCAAATAGGAAACTAAGAAATCGATGAGTTTCGAATTATTAAATATTGATTTTCAGTGAATCATTTTTGTGAATGATATTTTAATTCATCTTAGAGGAGATATGATTCACTAAAGTAGGTGAAAATCAGTTTTTTTGATTGGGGAAATGATGCATATAACTGAACTAATAACTTTTTTTGTTAATTTAAAGAAATCATGGTTTTATTTCATTTAAAAAATAAATTTTTCTTTCAAACAAAAAGAGGGTTTTTTAATTAAACAACTTTTCTTTGAACTACTAAATGCAGTTAGAAAAAAATTTTTATTTAAATCAAATATTTTTTTATTTAAGTAAAAGTATATTTGTCTCAGAGTCTACTTTAAATTATTTGTTGTTCGACATGAATTTTATTTGACAAAAATAATTTTTATTTTAACACAGAAAATTAAAATGTGAACTAAATGAAATTTAATTTAAATCAAATAAAATTTATTTGAAACAAATAAAAAGTGTAGCAGACTCCGAGACAAATATATTTTTTTTCTTTTATAAAATTGTTTATTAATGAAAAGAATTGTTGAATTCTTGCAATTTTAAAAAATATTTGACTTTCTGATGAGAATTTGATTAGTTATAAAAAGTAATTGAATTCTTGTGAAGAATTTTAGAAAAATTTTGTTAAATAATTGATTTAATTAGAAAAATTTGAAAATTGTATTCTACATAGTTTATAATTGTATTAAACATAATTTTTATTGCATCAATTGTATGTAGTAAATCAAAATTATTCTTTAATTCAAAATAAATTTTTGTTTTCATTTTATAATAAAGATATTTTATTTTTATAAAAAGATATTTTTTTTATATTTGATTAAAAATGTATTGTGTTCTCAGTGTATGAAAAACGTATTTTGTTACAATATTAGGGAAAAAAGTCGCAAATTTTGGAAATAAGTTTTAGTGCGCTAAATTTAAAGTTTTTTAATTAAATAAATATGATTAATGATTAATTGTCAATTACGTGCATTAATTAGTATATTTATTTGTTTATTCACTTTATTTATTGAATTCGGTGTTTTTGCCATTTGTACGTTAAAATAATTATTTTCATTATTTTGCTATTTGAACCTTAAAATAATTATTTTCAAAATATTTCTGTATTTTGCTATTTGAACGTTAAAATAATTTTTTTTAAAAATATTTCACTATTTTGCCATTTGTACGTTAAAATAATTATTTTTATTATTTTGCTATTTGAACCTTAAAATAATTATTTTCAAAATATTTCACTATTTTGCCATTTGAAACTTAAAATAATTATTTTCATTATGTTCGAAATATTTTATTATTAATAAAAAATTAAAAATATTCTACATTCAAGTGGAATAATTTTGTTTTAGAAAAATTAATAAAGAGGATTTTTCCTCCAATTATTATATGAGATTATTTCAATTCAGGTGTGTAAATTTTTTTTATAAATTACTTAAGGCTTGACCAACTGTCAGAATACTTGAAAAATTTTTTTTAGAAATCTCAATATCCGAGAGACTTGTAAATATTATATGAAAAAACGACTCTGATGCCTGTTATAATGATGTTGATGATTTTAGTTCGCGCTGAGTGAGAATTCCGTGAATGGAAAGATAGACTTCTCTCTTGGTTGTTTGAAGTCAGCTGTGAATGTATACAAAACAGAAATGCGCGTCTTACCGTCGAAATGCGTGTCGCGGCGCTTAAACGTAAACATCCGCCAACTCAAAACTCAATTTTTTTTTCCCATATTGGAAATAAATTTTAAAAAAAAATAAATAAATTGATTCTCTTTGTGATGAATAGCAATTTTTATAGTTGTTTCGAGACAATGAACGGAGAGAAAGAGATGAACGATGAAATAAGTCCTAGGGCAAGTAAAAATAAATAAACGAGGGCACGTCTCTTTTGACATTGCCGTTTTCAATGTGTGTAGTAACGAGATCAGACACTGTACAGAATGCCCGACCTCATTGAAGTACAACACAAAAGTCGAATTGACATTAACTTCTCAATTGAATGTTGTATTATAAAAGGCACTGGAAAATTTTTCCAGTAAATACATAACAAGTGTGTTCCATATATATATTTAAAAAAAAATGGGTATCAAAACAAAAACAATATTCGACATTCATGACAAGTGTATATCAGCTGTTATTGTAACCCTCCACTTGACAAGTTTTAGTTGAATATTTTCCATATTTCGTTGCACTTTTATTGTGTAATCACTTTGGAGAAAAATTGTAAAAAGAGAGTATAGGAATTGCGTAGTTAGAAGAGCGTCATTGTCTCCCGCTGAGAGAAGATTTCAATCAAAACAGTGAACTGTCAATGTAATTCAAGGGTTGATTTTCAAAATTCAATTAATGATGATTGTTTCCCTGTTTTCTTTTGGAAGTAAAAAAAAAAGAAAAAAAATTGTTTTCGAAAAGAAAGTGACTTTGTTTTTTTTTTTTGTGTAGAAGGGCAAAATGGCTCTCTCACTCGCCTTGTTGTCAAGTAACAAAGACGCGTGTGTTCGCGAAAAAAAAAAAACAAGAAAAAAATAATAGTTTGAAAAAAAAAAAACATTGAAATGGGGTATTACGCACCTCCATATGCATCCGTAACTTCGGCAGCGAGCAACGTCAAGTTGTGTTGAGCTGTTGTCCAGTCTTTCAGCACGTATCACGGTTTCCTTTTCGCGCAATGCCACGAAAAGCAACAACTCGTTTTAATCATGCCTAAACACGAAGCTGTCGCATTCAGCAAGCACCGTACTGCTGATCGCTCAGCGTTGTTCGATTTATTTCGGTACGTCCGCACTCAGCAGGCGGGACATACAATGGCCTTTGCGCATGTGCATTGCGCTGTGACACTTTGCGGACACCACCTCTTGGAGGCGCCACTGCCTTGGCAACAATATTATTGTATATATATATATATATATATATATATACATATTGCCCAAGGGAGCTAAGGGGGCCATTGCCCCCCTCCCGGAAATTGACCCCCTTGATTATACCGGCCGATAATAGTTTTAAAACTTAATGTTGTATATCGATGTGTGTCTATAGTTGCCATTGTGGTGTGTATAGGGTCCTTTAAACGATAATGAGTCATAAAATGTCTGCAAACCAAAATATCTATACATTGATAGGTCATTTGCCTTAATGTATTAAATTGTTTTGTATATATATTTCAGATTCTTTATTGATGCGATGAGGGTGATTTAGAAACTTATAAATTTTCTTAATAGACTTGATATGGCAGTTTGTTGATGTTCACAACGTTTTTTAAAAACGAAAACAAAATACAATGGAATGGTACTTTTATTTTTGATTGTAAATTGTAAATAATGTTATTTTTTCGATAATTAGGGGAGAGTGGGGCAAAATGGGGTAGGCGGGTCAAATGGGGTACCTCTGTTTCTCCATGATGGGTACATTTAATTTTTTTATCCTCGATATATATCATTCATTTTGATAAGAAAATGTTATTAATTATGAGGGTAATATGAAAAATTTTTTTTTGAAAGTTATACAACTTTAAAGTTTTGAGCGAAAAAAATATCGATTTTTTTCGAAATTAAAGTGCTTATAAAACTTTTTGGAATAATTTATATAATTTGAAAATTGTGGGATCTTTTTCGGCACTTATTCAAGAGTAATTTCCAATAGGATAGATTGTTAAATTGTTTATAACAATTTGTAAACATTACATTTTGTTGTAATATGCAGTGCGGGGCAAAATGGGGTACCTATGTGTTGGGCCATGCCGGGTGGTATTTAATATTCATTGAACTACTTAAAAACGTTATATTATGCGCATATTTAACAACTTTCCGCAGAAAAGTCAAATTTTTGTTTCGGGGTATTATGCTATCGATGTTTCACTATCGATATATCGATATTTTTCTGTTAATTTCTAGTAAATATTGCTTGTTTTTTTCATAATAATAAAGAATCTTACTTTTTGTTTGTATTTATAATCTCTTACAATAAGAATTTAACAAATTTTGAAAAAATATTCCATGTTTTGTATGTATGCCCCACCCACGGGGCAAAATGGGGTTTTTGCACCTTCTCAGAAAATGGGATATAAGTTCTTTCAAAAATTTTTTTCTCCGCTATTATCATATAATTTCCTCAAACCTAAGAGTACAAAGAAGAATTCTGATGATTAGTTGAATCGATTTATTCGTTTGGTTCTCTGCGTAAACAGCCAATTACAAAAATTGAGAATTTTATTTTTCAAGTCTATTAAAATTATGTTGATAATAATTGAATTTCTGCAAAAATTTTACTTATATATTTATACAAATAATTGAATCCTTAAAAAGAATGTGTACTATTATTTATTTATGAAAATAATTTAATTCTTGTGAAGAATTTTATTAAAATTTTTTTAAATAATAAGCAGTAATAATTAATTATTTACTTAATAAGTAATAAAGATTAAATTAGTTCAAGAAATAAATATAAATATTAATTATTTGAACATTCAGAAATTTGAAATTATAAAAATTTAAGAGAAGTTCAAAAATTATAATTATTGAGTAATAATAAAATAATATAATTTTTAGGTGCAAAGAATTGATTTTTATAACTTTTAGAGAGACTTTATATTTTAAAAATTATAATTACGGTCACTAACTTTCATTGATTATTTACGAAAAATCTAAATAAAATTCTTTAACAGAATTGAAATATTTTTCAAAAAATGTAAAGAAATTTCAATTATTTCAAAAAATGTCAATTTCTTGTTTAGAAAAATTAAATTATCTTGAAACAATAAAATTGAAAAATTTCAACAATCTTATTTTTCGGAATTTAAAAAAAAATTTGTGAAAATTTAATTTTATTTAAAAAATTTGAAGTGTGTATGATTTTTTTAAATTAACTAATAAAAATTTGAATTATTAATCTTTGCACTAAGAAATATGAATACATTAAAATGTGACCCTTTATAAAATTTGATTATTAATTAATTATTAAATTAAAATACTTTGAAAATTCTATTCGTTAAAAAGTTTCTATTATGAAATTGTTTGACGAATTTAATTTAATTTTTTTTTGTAAAAATGTTTTAATAATTGATTTCTTTCCACTAATTTTCTGTAAATTCTAATTTAAATAATTGAATTCCTAAGAAATTTTTATTATTCATATAATAATAATTGAAGTCTTACGGAAATTTGTTTTAAAAAATTTTAAATAATTGATTAATTGATTTTTTTGTGATGAATATTGAATATCGATATTTATGAAAATAATTGAGTTTTGCGAAAAATTATATTAAAATGACTGAGAATAAAAATATTTGAATTTTCGAGATTAATTTTGTTATTTATCGGCATAATAGAATTCTTGGGAAGAATGTTATTAAAATCTGAAATATCAATTGAATTATTAGAAAAAAAGTAATATAAATATTTTATTTAAAATAATTGAGTTCTCTTTACGAGAATAATTAATTGAATTCTTTTTCAACAAATTTTCTTACATTTTTTTAAATAATTGAATTCATGCGGGAAAAATTGGACTACTTGTAAAAACAATATTGTATCGGAAATAAAAATTATTTTTATTCTAAAATTAGAATCATAAGTCAACTTTATTGTTCTGATTCAGACAATGAATCAAAATAGTGAATTCCATTTTAGTTTTGATTCTAAATTTAGAATTAAATGTTAAATTTATACTTTTCTTTCTGATTGATTTTTTTTCGAAAATCAGAACAACAAAATGCAATGAAATTTACGAATTTTTGTTTTGTTTCGGCCATAAAATATATATATATATATGGGAACTAAATTTTAGAAAAAATGAATTTTAATTGAAAAAAATAATAAAAAATGTCCAATTAAATATATTATTTAATAAAATCATGCTGAATAATAATTAAAAAATCGTTATTCAATTATAGTCACAAATAAATTTTGACATTTTTTGAAAAGAATTCTAGGAATGTTAGGAAAAAGTAAATAAATTTCTGTATATTCTAATTTTTCGAGTCCTTTTTTATTATCTATAGAAATTTTTTTTCTCCGAACATAAGTATAGTTGATAAAGAGAGTTGCGGGCGTCTGGGAACTTGGAAAACGGTTTCGAATGTCGAGATAGCTAAAAAGGATTTAAAAGGCTTTCGCATTTGAGGTCGACGACTCACATTTGCGTTGTATTATTCGCGTTGAAACACTCGAAAGAATCCAGTCAAAACGAAACAAAGAGAACAATAATAATTCAATGATGACTAATTCCCTCTCTTTTTATTGTCCTCCAGGAAAAAACTATAAACAATATTTTTCATCCTTTGCACTTTGTTAATTAAAAACAAAAAAAAATTATATTTTTGTTTAACATTGTTTTTTAAACAAATCTCCATTTTTGTAAAACAAAATTCTGCAATTTTTACAATTTAAATAAAAAATTTACCCTGGAGAAAGTTTGACGATAAACAATTGGGTTTAATTTTAAAAATAAAAAAATTTTTTTTTGTATAAACTTTTTTGAAAAATAATTTTTCTTCCCTATCGACCGAGTAATTCACGTGTGAAAAACCCTGCGATTTGACAACCAGTCGTGTCTAAGTGTGGACGTACGTATTTTAATTCCCCCCGAGAAATTAGAGGAAATTTATAAAAAAGTTTGTGTGTAAGAAATATGTGTAAATATTATGAAAGTTTTGCTGATTCTGCTGAAGTGTTAATCAATCAAAAAGTGACGATGAAAGTAACAAAACTTTGATAGGTAAGTGATGAAAGTTAAATTCAACTAACCTAACCTCTTCTTTCCCTCATGTTTAGGAGAAAATAATTTTAGAAATTGAAATTTGTTTTATTGTCAATATTTTGTTTACTTCTTCACTGGAATTTTATTCCTTTTTTTTTATTTTAGCAAATGGAAACAAACACTGGGAAATTAATGCGAAATGTTATTTGAGGAGGCTATTAATAGTTGGACTTTACAAATTAGTACATTTTTAGATCATAGAAAAGTAGCAGCTGATTTTAAAAACAATGAAGTAGTCGACAATTTAGTAAAAAAGAAATTTATACGCAATGAGTGCGATGCGTTTGTTGGATATTTGCTACTGTTTTGGTCATTGTTGTTCTTAATCTATAAGAAATGGTTCAATGTAAGTATTTAAAGATTTTTTCTAAGTATACGTTTTTGCTGGTTTGGAAATAATTGCAATTTTTTTTTAAATTTATGATTAAAAAAATATAATTATACATAATTTGTAAATAAATTTCTCATTATTTTAAGTTTAAAATATTTTAATAATTAATTAATTAATTTTAAATGCTTATAATTTTTATTTTTATGTAATGAATTCGTTTATCCTAGTTGTGGAATAATAATTACTAATTTTACTAATAAAAACTAATTTGTTCAATTAGTTGTGGAATTGTTTATGAAAATTCAATTAACTTACAAAAGCAAAAATAGAATTGAAATATTTTGTCAACCGAACTTTTCAGAATTTTAAATAAAACTTTTCGAATATTCAGTATTTGAAAAAAATATTTTTGTCTTTTAAAAATTAATTAATTAATAAAAATTGGAATTGTAATTATTTTAGATACAATTTAAAACCTTTGCCTCTTTTTGCACTAAATTTTAATTAATTTGATAATTTTTCGAAATCAATTATTTCGTCAGTTTATTTTTATATTTAAAATTTTAAATAATTTAAAACCCGTAGAAATTTTTGATAAGAAATGATTTGAAAAAGAATTTAATTTATAGTTTTAGAAAATATTTAAAGTATTGCAGTTATAATTTTATTTAAATTTCAAAATCAAACCGCCGTAAAATTATAATAATATTTAAATGTTTATTTTAAAAAATTATTTATATTATATTACTCTAAAAATTATTTTAAAAATTCTACAAAATTATTGTAATTGCAATTGTAATTTTTAGAAATAATTTAATTTCAAAAGGTTTTACATTAAAAGAGTTTTTAATTTTAAATTCCTGGTGAAAAAATAAGTAACTGTAATATAATATTTATTAGAGAAAAATTAATGTAGTTCGAAGAATTTTATATAGAAAATACTAAATAGTTCACAATAAAAATTAAATAGTAAAAACTCCAAGAACTTTAATTTTGAACTTGTGAATTTTTTTTACAGAAATTACTGCGCCAGAAGTGTTTTCCTTTGATACAAAGAAACCGAATTATTAATACAGTATGGGACTGTATATTTTGTATTATAACTGTAAATTATTTATTCTACATTTTTTTTCAATCCTTGAAATATTCAACTCTTCCGAATATTAACAAATTAATTGCTTTCTTGTATAAAAGTTTTTACATTCATCAAACTGGAGTTAATATTTTCATTTTTCGATCATGGATGAAAGGATGCAGTACATTATTATTTGCTTTTTTTGTCTTTCATCCTTATCCAGAAAGGTAAATATGTTATGTAAAATTTGTAAGTTTAATTAATAAATTATTTTTATTAATTTCTTTATGGAAAAATTGCATAAATAGTTGATTTTAATACTTAATGTTTCCAAAGTTCTTGAATAATTTTGTTTTATTTTTAATTCAGTTATTTTTTTTTTAAAGTTAACATTAAATTTGGTAAAAATTAAACAGTTATTAAATTGTTGAATGAAAAAAAAATTTTAAGCAAAGTTATTATTTGGTATTAATAAATAAGTGAATAAATAAAAAGTAAAGTTATTTATTTT
Source organism: Leptopilina myrica (nomen nudum) (assembly GCA_032872475.1). NCBI lineage: Eukaryota > Metazoa > Arthropoda > Insecta > Hymenoptera > Figitidae > Leptopilina > Leptopilina myrica (nomen nudum). The sequence goes on from CM065461.1 coordinate 37,251,152, forward strand.
AATAAGTCGTACAAGTTCAGTAATATTGATTATTTGTAATTATTTATAATAGTGGAAAATAAGGAATAAATTTAAAAAGAGAATTTCACTAATTTCTGTCAATTAATAATTTCGAAAATTATTTATTATTTTAGACTCGATCCAGCAGTGTTTCTTCTCTTATCTTTAAAAATTATAGATGCAACCATTTTAGCAATGTGTCGTCTCATTTTGTGCTTTTGGAATAGGCAAATACACTTAATATTTATGAAAATGTTATTCATTTGTCATTGTCTCACCTGGTAAGTGTAATTTAATTTCTTTTTATTATTTTCTTTTTTGAAATATTTAAAAATAGAAAAAATTAAGAATTATTTGAAATTTTATTCTAAATTAAAATGAAAATTTAAAACTTATTCCATAATTTTCTTCTACAGGAGTTATCTTTACATATATTTTGTACCAAAATATATATTGTTGGGAAGCAATAATAAAAATCCATCAGAAAAATTTCTAATGTGGATGTGGTATTTTTCTGAGTGTTTAAATTCGGTGAGAAATATTTTTCTGTTCTTTTTTTTCAGTCGAAAATGTAGTTTATTTCTGTTAACTCTTTGTTAACAAAAAAACTCTTCTGTTAACTCTCTACTAGCATAAAAATTCTTAGACGTTTAGTAATTATTATTTTAATTTAGTATAAAATTGATACCAATTAAGAAACTGTCAACTTCAGTAGAAAAAACGAGTGTAACGGAGAGTTAATAATTTAATAAAAAGTTTGGAGTAATTGGAAAAATTTGAATAAAAAACTGTTCTTAAAAAAGTATAATTAGTATTTAAAATATAAAATGTATAAAATAATTATTTAAACTGGAAGAATTTTAATGATTCTAAAATAAGTAATCAAGCTGGCAGAATTGTAATTATTAAAAAATAATTATATTTTAATTTAAAAAAAAGCAAACATTTGGGAAAGTTGTAACTTCTTCTTTTTATTTTCAGGTGTGGTTGAAACTTTTCGAAGGTTTTGATGTCTATTTTTTCCCTCCACTGTCAAAAGAATCTATCGACTTTGTAAATAGAATAAAAGAACAGAAGGCCTTATTAAAGAAGTAATTTTTTTAAACAAAATTATTTAATATATTTATTATTATTTATTATTTTATTTAATTATAATTATTTACGTTTTCATTACTTTTTTTTTAATTTAGTATTAATTTTACATTTTCTTGAAGGCAACCGAATGTACAAAGAAGGAAAAAAGCCGAACTTTTGAAAACTGTTACTTGTAAGTAATTAAATTAATTTTTTTAATTGGAATTTTTACTCAATTTATTGTAAATCACGATTCGTATAAAATTCTGAATGAATTTATGACGTTTGTTTGACGACATAGATGAAAATAGTAAAACGTAGAATATTTCAATTAAATTTGAAAATTAATGTCTTTGTTTAATCTAAAATATTTTTTGAAAAAAGTATCAATATTTATTTATAATTCAATATAATGTGGAACTTATTTTATTTTGTAGGTGTAATGTCCGTAAAAAAGAAATTAAAAAGAATGAGAAAAGCGAAGGAAGCTAAACTTGGCATTCAATCGTACATTGAAGATGATAAAGTTGATGCTGATGAGAAAACACCTAAAAAAGAAGAAATAATGCAATCATTGTTGTGTACGAATTAATTTTTTAATCTTCTACTTTTCATTTGTTTCTTTTTTTCAATTTTCATCAAAGTTGTTAATTATTTATTTTAATCATTTTTTTATTATCATTTTTTTTCATTTATTTTATTCTTTTATTTACTTTGTTTATTTAATTTATTAATTTAACTTATTTATTTAATTTATTTATTTAATTTATTTATTTAATTTACTTATTTACTTCATTTTGTCTTGCTTTCTTTCTTTTTTTTTTTTTTAATTATTTTAATTTATTTTTTCGAATAATGTTTTCTAGGTGCAATGGCAGTTAGGAAAGAAATTCAGAAATTAAGAAGGGAGAAGCGAAATAATTTGGAATCAGAAAGTGCAATTTTAAATGATACTGAAAATACTGATGACTGTGAAATTGATGATAAAAGTGATAACAATATTTTTGATGTAGAATCTATTGAAACACAGGAGACAAGTGTCTGAATTGACAAAAGTTAATTAGTGCCTAAATTTTGTTCCTTTTTTGCTGTATAAATTTGAAAACGAATTAAAATCAAAAATATTCCTATTTTTCACTTAGAAGTTTTGCTGTTTTTCTTCGTGTTTTCCACCCAGAGGGAAATATTTCTTTGATTTTGAAAAAACAATTTTTATTTTGAACTGTTATTTAATATTCTTATTTTATGTTTATTTTTAAGCAGAAAACTTGTCATTGTAAATATAAGAACAGGAAATTTTTTTTGAAATCAAAGAAATTGAATAACAAATTTTTTTCTGCTTTCTAATTTTAAATTTGTAATCGAAAAGTAGAAAATAATTTTTCAGTAATTTGAGGCTAAAAGAATACTTATTTTTAGTTAGAATTCTTCGAAAAGTACAAAATATTTTTTAAAATTAAATTTGAGATAATGTCCTATTGTTTCAATTTTATAAAATTATTTTCCGAAATTCAACTCTTTTCAAAAAATGTTAATTACAAATTTTTAGAAACCTAATTTTTTCAGAATTTTTAAATAAAATTTGTTAAATTTTTATTAATTTTTGTTTAATAAATATTGCAATACAAGTGAAGATGAATATTTGAATATTTATTGATACTTTCCTTACAATAGAAATTAAAATTTTTAAAAACTTTCAATGAAAAACCTTTTGAAATTAAATTATTTCTAAAAATTACAATTGCAATTAGAATTTTTGAATAATTTTTATAATAATGTAATATAAATAATTTTTTAAAATAAACATTCAAATATTATAATTTTAGGTCGCTTTGAATTGAAAGGTAATTAAAATTAGAACTACAGTTTCTCAAATATTTTCTAAAATTATAAATAAAATTCCTTTTCAAATCAATTCTTATAAAAAAGTTTTATTAATTTATTAATTCATTTAAATAAATTCGTATGTTTGTGTAAAAAGTATTAAAGGTTCTAAATTGTATCTAAAATAATTTAATTACGAAATAGTTACAATTCCAATTTTTATTAATTAGTTGATTTTAAAATGATTCAAATGGAATTTTTTTTTGCTGCTAAATTTCTGAAAAATTTTATTTAAAATTCCGAAAAGTTAGGACATTAATTGTATTTCTTTTTAGAGATAATTGAATTTTTATAAACAAATAATTGAAATTTTTTAAAAGAATTAAAATTTTTGTAAATTTTATTAAAAAACATTGAGTTTTGTTGAAATTTTTGAAAATAATCAAAAGAAAATTGCCACAGTAACAGTAATTTTAGTTTTTATTTAAAAAATGTTTATTTTTGATTTTTTTTTTTGCTGGATCAGGGAAAACAGTTAAAATTAGGGAAAAACGAAATCTCATCTTTGTATCAACTTTTTTGTGGAGAAATATTTTTAAAGTGCAAGGATGCAAAAATAAACTATTTTTTTGTAGGGAATTACCAAAAAAAGTAAATTTTTGTCATTATTATTATTTTTTTTTTTACAAAAATCAAGTTTATTCATCATTTTTATAGATATACACCTGTTATGTAGAAAGTTTCATCATTGTTTTACAGTATTATAATTTAATGGGACATCTCGCCGATTGTTTCTCTACAATCTATAAGACTCATTCAAAAGACACGACAATTGGCTTGATGTCCCAATAACGTTTTTTTTTTTTATTAATCGTGAGGCATATTTTATCAGGGCGGTTATTTAGAAACTAGTTTATAACATTATTTCTGTTAATTACCATTTTTTTAACGTTAAATTTTTAATTACGGCAATAATATGAGAATCTGTTTTCGTTGAATGCCTTCATTCGGCACAATAATATTTAGCTCGTTGCAATTTAATGTAATTGTAGTTTATCATTAGTATTATTTTTATTATTACGATTATTAATTACACAGGCCGACAAGATTTACTTTCCAAGAATCAGACAATACTTTTCCGAAGGATTTCGACGTGCTGAATCCGAATCCGACCTCAAAAGGGACCCATCACGTCAGGTTTTCGAGATATTTTAACCTAAAAATGCAAAAAGCTTGTTTTTAGTTATATTTGATGTCATGAAACATCAAGAAATAATTTTTTTCTCTAAAAGGTCAATATTGAGCCTAAAAGTGCTACTCTTCCCCTTTAATATCCATTTTGAAAATTTAAAAAATCTTCTATTGTCTCTGAGTAATCGTTTATTGAATTTTCTGAGTTTGTCTAATACTTCGAAAACCAAGTAGAAATAGACAAAACTTGGAGAATAAAGCATAATTTAACTACAAACATCTAAATTTTAAATAGTTTTCAGTTTTTTCAATATAACTGAATACGAATTCAATATCAGATTGACTGGTTCAAAAATGGCATATTTTAGGGAAATACAATCAATTTTAAATAAATCGTCTGCCATATTGTATACGCCATTTTGAATTTTTGTGAATCTTATATTGAATTCGTATTCAGTTATATCGAAAATCCTCAGAACTATTGAAAATTTAGATATTTGTAGTTAAATTCTGCTTTATTATCAAAGTTTCTTTGTTTCTACTCAGTTTTCGAAGAATTCGACAAACTCAGAAAATTCATTAAACGATTACTCAGAGACAATAGAAGATTTTTAAAATTTTCAAAATGGATATTAAAGGGGAAGAGTAGCACTTTTAGGTTCAATATTGACCTTTTAGAGAAAAAAATTATTTCTTGATGTTTCATGACATCAAATATAACTAAAAACAGGCTTTTTGCATTTTTAGGTTAAAATATCTCGAAAACCTGACGTGATGGGCCCCTTTTGAGGTCGGATTCGGATTCAGCACGTCGAAATCCTTCGGAAAAGTATTGTCTGATTCTTGGAAAGTAAATTGAATCAAATTTTGTTGGCCTGTGTTATTATTATAACAATTTTACTAAAAACAGTTAATTAAACAGTCAAACAGTTAATAAAGAAACAATTAATAAAAAAATAATTAAAAAACAATAATAAAAATAATAATAAAAACAATGAAACAACTAATAAATCAGTGAATTAATAATTGAAACGAATTTTGTAAAAATTCTCCAAAGAAATTTTTTTTAATTTCGATTGAACTTTTTTTTTCTCTGATGAGATATAATTTTTTGAGAATTAAATTTTAGATTGTGCAATTTGCAACGAGCTGTTTATTTTTCTTACACTTTCAAAATAAATTGTCACTTATGGCAGTAAATGAATTGCAAACAGACCCTTAGATTCGACTTTCGATTAAATTTGGACATTTTGAGTCTTTTTCTTCTTGTTTCTTAAATTAATTTAGTGGAAAAGCAAAGCTGAGAGTCTGATTTGAATATATGGAGAAATATTTTGACTATAATTATGGAAATTTGAGCAAAAAAAATGACTTTTTTTTCGATGATTAGTAAATAGCAGTGTGCTATATTTTTATATACGATGATTAAAGAAGAAAATTTACAATTTAGACCTTTTCGTTTTTTTTTCAATGAAAAAAAAAGAAACGCAAAATTGATATTAATATAACTTTTTAAAACTGTTTAGAATCTTTTTACTTTTCAATATTTCAATAAATATATTTAATATCAATATAATATATTTATATATGTATATTTATATATATTTAGGTAATATTCAAGCATTTGGGCCAATAAATTTTATTTCGTCTGGACCATTTGTGCCCTATTTTTTTTTTCTTTAAAGTCTTTATTATAACAAAGATAAAAATATTGTTTCTAATATATTTTTTTGTTTTCGTAAAATAAATTTGTTTTTGGGAGAAATATGGATATTTATGGAAAGTTATTTTTCTTTCTAACGATGAATATACATATTTTTCTCGTGGAAATTAAAGAAGAATATTGATCCAAAGAGAGAGAGAGAGAGACGATTTAAATAATTTTTAGTGTTTGGAGAGTTTAAAAAAATGCGGATTATAAACCAAAATAAAGTTATTTGAAGAAATAAACAAATTACTAAGTTTGAAATTTCTTTTTTCAATATTTCGAACAATTTTTTTTCACCTTTAGATAAAATTATTTGACCGGGAAAAAATCTTTTTCTCTTCTACTTTTGGCTCAATTTCTTCTTCAATTGTCAGTGTTCTTGAAAATATGATTAAAAATTCCTGTTGTTTGAAACTTGAGTTTGGAAAAAGGAAATTTTATGAAAAAAATTATTTTGAAGTTTGAACTGAAAAAAATTTATGGTACAAATGTTATTTTTCATCATTGAATATACCATTTTTTTGTTTGTTTATTTGCTTGGGCCGTTTTCGCATTATTTTGTACTTTGTGAAAAAAGAAAAGAATTTTCAAAAAAAAAAAAAATTAAAGTGTTGTGTCTTCGTTTTTTTTCGCTCGATGTTTAAGATACTTTTTCTTTTCTACGAGCAAATAGATTTTTTTTTCTCTATGAGACATTAATTTTTTTTTTGTTTTTTTATCTTTAGGGTAAAATTATATTCTATCCTTAAGCGTGATACTTTTTTATTAAGGTGGTTCAAGTTTAGAGTTGAAAATTTTTGTTTTGACTTTAAAAAAATATTGCTTCTCTAAATTTTGAATAGTCTTGTACAAAATAGGAAACATAGGGAACAAAAAATGTTTCTTAAGTAAATGAAAAATTTTTTTTTTTGAATGAGTGTAAATTTTCTTTGTCATTTGAACCACCCTAATTCTAATGACAATGCACGATTATAGAATTGAAAATAATTTCTATACAATTTATTATATTTCTAAGTATGAAAGGCGAATGAGACCTGCGATGACTGTATTGGTCGACTTTTTTTCTTTTCTTTTTTTCGAAAGCACTTGTCAAGTGAAATTCTACTCTTGTACTAGTTTTTGCGATAAAAAATTAAATTAACGGAATAACAAATTAATTATATTATTAATTAATAATGATTGATTCTTAATAATAAATAAATTAATAATAATTCATAGTAATTAATTAATTAATTAATTAATAATAATTCATTGATGGTAATTAATTAATTAATTAGTAATAATTCATTGATGGTAATTAATTAATTAATTAATAATTGATTAATAGTAATGAATTAATTAATAATAATTGCTTGATAGTAATTAATTAATTAAAAGTAATTGATTGATAGTAATTAATTAATTAAAAATAATTGATTGATAAAAATTAAGTAACTTATAATAATTGGTTGGTAGTAATTAATTAATTAATTAATTAATAATAATTGATTAACGAACTTTTAACACAGACGTTGACTCAGATATGTTAGGACATGCGTGTGGTAGTGACATGATAACACATCCTGCGCTTAAATTAGTTATCCTATTTTTTCACATACAATTTTTATAATTATTAGCGTTCAATATTATTCGGTAGCACTTGTATCATGTTTCTTCAATGACAACAATGACTTTAAGGCAATATTCAAGATGTTCAAATATTTATCTGTTTGGGAAAATTTTGTCAAAACATAAAAAATTATTTTTATAATAAAAAAAAAGATTTTTTAAATTAATTAACTAAATTAAATTTCAAAAAAATTTCTAAATTAATTTTTTAAACGGAATTTTTGTCTATTAAAAAAATTGATGTTATCAAACAAGAAAATTAATTAATTGAATGATTTAATTAAATAATTATTTATTAAAAAAAGTTAATTTCAATGAAAATTAGTTTCTTTTTAATTTTTGGATTTTAATTTCGAACAAAATTTTATCTACAAAAAACAGAATTCAGTATAAAATATTAGATTTTTATGTTTATTATTCTATAAATGTCGACTTGATAAATTATTTAGTTAACATTTTTTGGTGAATTTTTTGAGCGAGTTATCAATTTTATGTAACACAAAGAAAATAATTTTAAAAAAAAGATGAAGGTGACTTTTTCGGAAAAATGGTTTGGAAAATTATTTTTTTTATAATAAATTTTAACCGTCGAGAAAATGTTGTAATTTTTGAAGATTAATTTTACTGGTTAATTTACTCTTTTTTTTTAAATTGTCTTTCTTGAATAAATTTCTTGAAATTACTTTTTTCATTAAAATTTTGTTTTGTTATTTTCTATTTTGTCGAAACAAAAAAATTCGTTCGTGTTAAAAATTAAATTTTAAATTCGGTTTTTTTTTTATGAATTTTGTCGAACTAATTTTGTATCGCATTTTTTTGTACAAATAATGAAATTCTTTTATTCTATTGTTAAAATATTTTTTTTTGTATTTGTATTTGTTTTGATAAAGTTTATCGAGTCAATTTTTTTGTTGCTTTTTTTGCGTGATTTTGTTAGAGACTTTAATTTTTTTAAGAGAAAGAAATTGTGAATTTCGACATATGTTTTGGAAGAAAAGTAACAATTTCACTGAAGAAAATAATTTAAAAGTACTAAAAAAATTTTTTTTGTAATTAAATATTATTTTGTCTCGTCTTGAATATGGCCTTAATGAAAGAAAAAGGTTTCTATAAAGGTGGTTCAGCCAAGTGTTCCTTCTCATAAATCGCGGTGTACAAGTACTTGTTTCCTTACATCTTAGATAGTAATTATAAAAAATATCGTGCCATTCTTTTTTTTCATACTTTTCTCTCCTTCATGGTGATGTCTTTAAAGAAAAAAATATTTCTCCCTCCTAATTCAGTTTTTTTTTCTCCTTTATGAAAAATCAATTATTTCTAATCTTTTTTTTTGCATTGTAGAAAAAAAATTTTTTTTTATTGTAGACAAAAATAAATGTAAAGAAAAGGACAAAAATAAATGGAAGGAAAAAGAAACGAAGTAAAGAAAATCGTAAAGAATAGGAACAATAATACTGATAAATAATAGAAATCATATAATAAAATGGTTTGTGGAGAAAATGAAATAAAAAATTCTTTGAAAAATTGAGAAATGGAGAAATAGAGAAATAGAAAAATTTAGTTTCGTAGAGTGAAAATACGGATAAGATTTGAAAAAAGAGATAATTTGTTTTTTTTTGGAAAAAATGTGAAATTGACAAAATATGGCAGCGTGTTTTTTTTTAAGCTCTCGTATATGAAAAATGTAGCGACGGTCTTTCCCTGAAAACGGAGAGTTGCAACGAGTAAGGCTCATATAAAATTGCGCCCTAACATTTATCAACACCTTTATAAAATTCCTTTCTCGGTTATTTTTTCTTTCTTTCAAATACACAAACTGTTTTCTTTTTTTTGTTTTTACGTCGGTTTTAGTACATAAATCGAGGTCGATTCAATTTTCAATACACAAAATTCAATGTCGAGTCGTATAAGATACACTCACAAAATATTTTTTTGCAATGATATTCTTTTTTTTTTATTATAATATCGTGTGGGGTATCATCGTTTTTCTTTTCTTGTTTTGTTTTTTTTTGTTATATAATATAATTTTTAATATAATATAATAATATCATTATATATTATTTTATATTAGGTAACTATCACTGTGCTTATTTCTGTAACACGTAATAATTGTTTTTTTAAAATTTTTATTTTTATTTTCCTTAAATTTTTAATCTCGTACGTACGCACCCTTCGTTTCACAATATTAAAATTACAAAAACAATATAGAATATATATTGCTTGTTTTTTTTCAAATCAGTTTTAAATATGATCTGATTGAATGTTTATTTTTCTAAATTGCGTCCTCTCCCTTTTTCGTCGAAATAAAAATATATTCTTGTTTTTTTTTAAATTGAATCGTTTTTTGTCAATTTTGCTGTTTAGTAATAAATATTGATTTCGTAAAATTGTCCCTTTTGCAATGAGACGAAAAAAGGAGCAAGCAACTCGAATAATAAAAAATAAGTTCATTCAGAATCACTCTGCATTTATATAATTTAATAGAAAATTTGTTGTTGTTTTTTTTGCAGCGTTTCTAATAAACATGAACAATATCATTTATTCGAAAATATTCTAAAGGAAATATATAATACTGATGATACAGTCGTTAAATTTCATTTTCTTGAAACTCAAGAAATCTCTTCTTCTTTTTTTTTGTTGCTTTTTATAAAATTCATTTATAACAAATACTTTATTATTCGTATATAGATTTACAAAATGGTAAACTAGGGTCTTAAAATTTATATTATGGACTTGTAAAAGCTTCTTCAAAAAATAGAATTTTTGAAGAGAAGCGGAATTAAGGAGAAATGTTGATAAAAAAAAATGATTTGTGTTTTTTTAAGGGAAAATAAAAGAAATTAAAATTGTTGGAAGGGGGGGAGAGGAAGACTGCAAAATACCAGAATTTATAATACGCCGTAACAATTTGTTTTTTTTTCACGCATACTCTCATTAAAATTCTCCACTCTCTTTTTTTTTTACTTATTCTGATTTTTTTTTATTTCTTGTATTTTTTTTTTAATAAATATTCCACGTTAGTCGTAGTGGTATAATGGAACAAATTTTTTTTCTTTATTATGAATAATGTCTTATACAAACATATATGAGCAATAAAAGTAGAGCCAGCTTTATTTTAGCTTGACTCACTCTGCCTCGAGTCGATGCAGATATTTAGAATTTCATTGTATGAGAGACTTTGTTCTTTTAAAGTGAAAATATGGCCCCATTGTTACAGGCTCGATGTTGCTTTCAAAAACAAATTCAGTTTCTTTCCTGAGTCTGCAACAGGCGATCTCATTCCTTTCCAAATCTACACACCTCAATTCTTTTTGTTTTTATTTCTTATTTTCTTGTTTTCGACTATTTTGAAATACAATTTTTAAACGATTTTTTTTTTCTGAAAGTCGGAAATGAAATTTTTAAATTGTTTTTTTGAAGTATTGAAATGGAAATAAATTTGAAACATTTTTTTTTTTTTTTTGAAATAAGGAAATTAAATTTTGAACGATTTTGAAAAATGTTGAAATAATTTTTTTGGAAGACGGAAATAAATTTTTTAACAATTTTTTAAAACCATTTTGAACTATTCGAGACTATATTGAAATAAATTTAAAATGATTTTTTATGAAAAATCGGAAATAACATTTTTTAAAATGATTTTTTTATTGAAAATATATTTGTTGCGCTGTTTATGAAATACGGAAATGAAAATTTAAATTATTTTTTAACCCTATTAAAATTAATATTTTAAAATAAATTTGAAACAAATGTTTGCAATTCGGAAATAAAAAAGTTTTTAAAAAAATAGTAAAACTATTGCCAAAAGAATAATTTTTTTAAATACGGAAATAAATGTAAAAAAATATTTTTTAACGACTGAAAATTAATAGTTAAAGGATAAAATACTTTTTAAAATATAATTTTGCTAATTGAACAAGAAAAAACTTTTTTCCATGTAAAAAGTGCGTTTCCCGAAAGGAAAAAAAATTGAACAAATTACATTTTTAAAATCGAATAATTAAATTGTTATTAAAATTAGCTAAGTAGACAACAGAAAATTTTTTTGACGTAAAAATCGCTTTTTTCAAACACGTAAAAATTGTGTAATTAAAAATGTATTAAAATTGGTTTGATAAAAAAGTCTAATTATAAAACGTATCTGTTTGAAGTTGACTAATTAAAAAAATATTTTTTATTGCTTTGGCAAAACAAATGTTTTATTTGCTGATTAAAAAGTATCATTTTCTTGTTAAAAAATTATTAATTATTCGCTGGTTAAAAAGTATTAATGTTTTCGGTTAAAAAATTTTTTGTTTCTAATTAAGAAAGTATACTATTTTTTAGTGTACGTACTAAAATTTCTAATTATATTTATAAGAAATTGTACAAATATCTACTGAATTGTTATTATTATTTTTATTATTATTATATTAATTTTAATGTTATTATTAATAGTAAAATTTGAAATTTTATTTGTTATAAAATAATTTTTTTATTATAAAAATTGCTATATTTATGTATTTAAAATTTAAATGAATATATTATTAAATTAAACTGAATCTTATTATTTTTTATACTTTTCTGATTTTTAAAAGTTGCTTAATTTATATCTCAGTTGAACAATAATTGATCTTGAGTAAAATTTTGACTTTATTAATTTTCCACTAAAAAAAAAAAGTTTTTGAATTAATTTCGACTATTTTTCTTTCGAGTATTATTTACTATTTTTGGTATAATTTTGACTATTTCAGTAATGAATTCCACTGTAGTACAGAATTTTGTACTATATTTTTGGAATTAATTTACAATTTCTGAAATAAATCGATATTATTTTCAACTGATTTCAATTTAAAGCGAAAAGTACTGATTAATTTCAATAAACATCTGTGATGGAAAAAAATTGCAGTTTGCAGATTTAGAAACGTGAATTATGAGCTCTCTTAATAAAATTATGGTACGTAACAGCTTCGGTAGCATTACAATCTTTTTTTTCTTAGTGTGATAGTGTGGGACAATTTTTTTCTTTCGCAGCAATTGAAAATTTGTTTTGTAAAGAAAAGTTTTCTTTAAAAAAAAAAATTGCCAATTGCTGGAAAAATTACTTATTTTCTATAGAGTTTTCCCGTGTTTTTTCTTCTTCTTCATCTTTTTTTTTCTTCTTCAATCACTCCTAATTGGTTATCCTGTTTCAAAAAGGAGATAATCCTTTAGGCCAAAAGTGTTTGTAATTTGTTTCAGAATATTATTCTGAATAAGACGCTCTCGAAACAAGATAAACAATTATTATTTTTTATTTTTGTTATTTTGTTTAGCATTATAAGTTGTATTATAATAATATTTCTTTTTTTCTATATATTATTATAATAATAGTAATAATAATAATAGTTGTATTTTTGAGGAGACTATAATGCACTGAGTGCCTCTCAGAGAGTTGGAACAATGTGTGGTTTGGCAGTGGTAGAGGCTATTTCGGAAAGTTTTACGTCAATGGGAATGCGATCGTCGTACAATGTTGGTGCTTGCAAAATAATTCCTGCTGTTCCAACAATCACGGCAAGAGTGAAGATCCATAGGAATAATCTGTCTAGCACCATCGCCACGTATTTCCAATCCTCCTTCACCTGTTGACGAATAATTGAGGGAAATTAATTTTTTTTTGTTTCATTCTTGTTGAAAAAAAAATAATTTAGTGTGTAGTTCTACAAAAGAGGAAATTTGTGGTGTTCCAGACTGATTTTTTACATTATTTTGAAAAATGGAAAATTTTTCTTACAAGAAACAAATGTTTCAAGTGCTTAATTTAGATTCCGGCCACTAAAAACTACTATTTCTGTTTTTTTTTAAATATTTTCACTACTTTAAATTCGGTAATACTAGAAAACAAAAACTGTATTCTCAAAAATTATAATAAATTTTTTTAAAACGATTCACTTATTTTCATCAATAATTTCGCCATTAAAATTAAATTATTTAACAAAAAATTGACAAAAGTTATCCAAAATTCTATTTTTTTTTTGATAAATAATAAACATTTCACAAGGATTTAAGTAATTTAGAATAGTATTTTGAAAAAATTTCGATACTATTAATTATTTAAAATAAATTTTTCATAATATTTATTATATTTCAAAAATAAATAAATTGTAAAACAATGTTTATAAAATTCTTATGAAAAATTCAGTTATTTAAAACAAAAAATTTCACAGAAATCCAATTCTTTTTAAATATTGAAATAAAATTTTTCACAATAATTCAAATATTTTCATAAATAATAAAATTTTTCTTAGGAGTTGAATTATTTAAAAAAATACCAATAAAATTAATGGTAAAATTTCAATTTTATTAAAAAATTATTCTTTATTCAATAATTTTCAATATACTACTATTTTAATAAACTTTTCAAAAAGAATTTAGTTTTTAAACAAAAATTTTAATAATATTTTACACGAACATTCAATTATTTTCCCGAATAAATAAAAATTTCACAGGAATTAAATTATTTAAAATAGAATTTGCAAACATTTTTTTGAAAAAATCAAATGTTTTAAAATTTGTCATTAAATCCATAGCAGTAATATTCGATTATTTTTATAAATTAAAAAATTCTTTTCAAGGATTAAATTATTTTTGTAAATAAAATCATTGTCAGAATTCTTTGTAGAAATTCAATTATTTTCAAAAAATGTGAAAATAATTGTAAACATTTAAATTATCTTTATGAATGCAAAATTCTTTGACAAAATTTAAATACTTTGAGAATTACAATATTTTCAAGTATTTGAATAAAATTTGTTCGAAAGAAGTCACTGAATTTTTTTAATAAAATTTAAAGAAAATACCACACAAAAATTCAATTATAATGAAATATTTTAATAGATTTCTTTGTAGAATTGAATTATTTTTAAAAACTTTTCTGAATTCGATGATTTTTAATATTTAAAAAAATTTCTAAACAGAATTCAATTATTCAAAAATTTTGTTGGAAAAATGTTCCTAAGAATTGCAGTTTTTTCATGAATAGTAACAATTTCTCAGGAATTTAATTTTTTTAATAAGAATTTGCATAAGATTAGTCAAAAGAAATGAATTATTTTAAAATATTTTGTTTATTCTTTCCAAGAATTAAATGATTTTTACAAATATTTAAATTCTTTCATGAATAATAAAATTCTTTGCAGGAATTCAATTTGTTAGAATTAGGATAAGAAAGAAGTAAATATTTTTTATAAAAATTAAGAAAAAGTCAAGAAAATAAAGTATAAAATGAAATTTTCTTTAGTTTTGTAAAGTTTCTAAAACGAGTTTTTTTGGTCAAGTTTAATTTTTCTATAGGTGGTTTTTACTACTTTTTTTTAGTCTAGAAGCTACTTTTTGATACTTTTTTGAAATTAATTATCGAGTGCGAAATCTGAGGATGTTAATTCTGGTTTTTTCTTGCGAACCAAAGTAATCTTTTCTTTTTATGTATCATTAAATGAACAATTTATTAGTGATCTATTTTGATATTTAAGGTGCCCTTCCTGAATTTTATTCTTTTTTTTAAATCCATAATATGATTGAATTTTAAGAAAATTACTTATGATCCGTAATCAGTGATCTAAAATGTTTTTTTTTAGTATAATTTGTGTTGGCTAGGGTGAAGAAAAAAAATCAACTTACCCTTGTTGAATCTTCTTCTCGTTTGGTATGATCAGCAATGAAACGAATGCCTTCGATGGCTTTATAAAGTTCCGGGCAGTGATGCCAATGATGAAGAGATTTACAAAGAGCGTCCACACTCTCCTCCGTAGGCAGTTGTTGAGGTGGAGCCGGAGTATTCGTTGGGGTCCCGTGAATACGACACGAACTTCCCAAATTCACTCCTTCCATCTCCCTGCGTACAAGAAATTTTGAAATTAAATAAAAATTTTAAAAAATTTTTCACGAAGGAAAAAAAAAGAACTACAAACCTAGGATTCAGTTCGTCTCGAGAATCGAGGCTTGGAAAAAGGACCGAGGACTCAACAAGCTCTGGAGCTGAGGGATCCACAAAAATTGCTGGATCTCGTAGTTCAAGCCCGTTACATGTCCTGATCATAAGTCTATGATTACGATGACCAGTATAACTTCGTTTATCTATTTGGTATTGCGGCCTAAAAATTAAAAATTAAATTAATTTTAATGAATTTTTCTTAATTTTAAATCAGTATTGCCCGTATCCCCCAGAAATAATTTTAAATGAATTTGAAATTAATTTAGTTCAAGTGAAATTGATTTTTAATCAAGTTAATAGTAAAAAGAGACCATTATTGCCCTAGGGTAATAATGAGAATTTTATTGTTCTAGGGTAATAATAGTTTCTTTATTTCCCTAGGGTGATAATTGGTACTTTATTGCTCTAGAGTAATAAAGTACCAATTATTATTATTTTTTGATAAAAAATAGAAAGAAGTAATAATAATAATAGGTTTTTTATTTCCCTAGTAAAATAATTGGTAATTATTGGTACTTTATTGCTCTAGAGTAATAATGGGTCCTTTATTGCCCTAGGGCAATAATGGTCACTTTTTTGACCGGTGGGCTTTAAGGAGAACTTAGTATGCACCTACAGAAATAGTTAAAATGACTATAAAACACCAGAGTTGCAAAAATAAATAATTGAGACTGAAGAGAAGTTTGTCCAAATAAAAAATAGAAAGAAATTTTCTTAGTTAGTAAAAAATTAGTTCATACCAAATATTTTTTTTTTGATTATTATTTTTTTTTCTAGAGTTCTTCTATTAAGCCAAAATAAAAAATGATAAAAAAATGAACTTTTTTACTTTGACTTATTTTGGAAAAAAGGGAGTTGATTTTTTTTTCTAAATCGTATCTTCTCTGCAAGTGCTATCGCCTAAGTGTAAAGAGTCGAGAATTTTTTTTTGCGTTGTGGTTCTGAAAAACGCTTTGTAGACGAAGTTAGTATTCAAAGAGAACTGTGCGATATATGTATATATATAATAGACGATTTTTCGCTGACTTCAAGTCCAGAAAAGTTAAAGAGTTGAAAGGCAATTCCCCTTAGGCAACGTTTTCTTTGAAATTTCGTTCGCGATTCTTTTTCTTATTCTTTTCTGCTTCTTCTTCTTCTTCTTTTTATTTTTTTTATTACCTGCGCATTACCAGTAGTCGGGGTAGAATATGAATAAAAACGCGACGGACCCATGGAGCCATCACGTGTGTTTGAGGCGATCGGAAATGCACATTGAGCACCACGACAGTCACACAGATGCTGAAAAAATTTTTTTTTTTTTAAATATAGAAAGTTAATTTCAATTTAAGACGTTTTTGATTTAAATTATTATTGAATTGAATTATGTGACTAGTTTTTAATTGTAAAGTTAATAATCAAAATTTATTCAAATTTTAATTTCACAACTAGAATTAAATTTTTGTTTAAATTTGTTTCACTTAATTCAACTGATTAGTATTAATTAATAATAATTAATAAATTAATTAACATAAAACAATTTTATATTTAAAAAAAAGTTCCAAATTATGAAAAATTTCGAAATGTTTTAAAGTGAAATTCTTGAATTCTTGAAAAAACAAAAAAAGATTTCTCCTTGAATTTTTGTCACCTTAATAACTTTTTAACCGAAATGAAGTTTAAAACAATGCCTTAAAATGTTCTTATTTATGTAGAAATAATTACAATTATTTTAAACAATTACATTCTAAAATAACTTTCTCAAACTTAATTTTAACTCAAAGAAGATTTTATATTTAAAAAAAAGTGTCAAATTATGAAAAATTTATTTCAGTTTCGAAAGGTTTTCAAAACTAAAATTCTTGAAAATTGAAACATCGTTTTAATTGCTGTGAGAAAAATTTATAATAATTAAATTCATTTTAAACCTATTTTTTCAATTTTTAAATAATTTTTTTTTAATTCTGAAAAAATATTCTTTTAAGAAATTTTAATTTAATTGTTCAATGGGTACTTAAATTTTAATAACTATTAAAATTTTTACTATTTTGTACTATTTTATAATATAAACACTATTTTATACTATTTTTTTAAAAAATTAACAAATTAATTGAATTTTTTGGTAAAATAGAATTTGTTAAAAACTTTTGTTTTTACAAAAGATACATTAAATTACAAAGAATTGTAATTTAATGATTGTTAAACAATTGAATTAAATTTGACAAAAAAACGTCTTTAAATTTCAGTTTTATCTAAAATAATTTAATTACAAATTTTATTAATTAGTTAATTTTAAAAATATTTGAGTTAAAAATTAGTATAAAAATTTTGAAGTATTATTATTATTTGATAAGTATTATTTATAATAATTTAATTCTTCTTTTCAAAGGTAATTGAATTTTTTCAAAGCAAATAATTGTAGTTTTTTGTAATATTTCAAATTCTCTAAAGTTTTATTAAAAATAATTGATTTCTTAGAGAATTTTATTGAAATTTTTAAAAATTACAGGCTACAATAAGTAATTTTATTTTTAATTAATTTAATTCCTCTTCTTAGAGAGAAAAAGTCAAATTTCTATCTGATAATCAGGGAAAACTATCAGGCGATCGAATTATTATTTTTTTTTGAGTAGGCAGAGGGTTAATTTAAAAGAAATAAATTTCAATTTCAAATTTTTGTTTTCTAATTTTATTTTTGTTTTAATTTATTTGCTTGAATTAAAATTTGTATTTGCTTTAGCTTTATCTGAATTTTTGTGAAACTTAGTCTGAGTTGAATTAAATTCACCCTAATTTTAATTAAATTTTAGTTTATGTAGTATTTTAAATTTTCCCCGAATTAGTATCGTTTAACAAAATGTAGGTTATTTAAAATTTTTAATTTACTCAAGTTAATTAAATTTTAATTTTTGTATAAAAGCCAATTTTGTTTCGCTTCATTTAATTATAATTAAATTTTTATCTATTGGAGTTTAAATTGAATAAAAGTTTGTAAATGTCTGTTTATTGGGAATTTAATTGAAAAATGATATTTAATAAATCGTTAATTACCTAAATGTATCGAGGATCATTGTGAAGAGGACGAATTTTCCAAGAAGAGGTACCACTAGTGAAGTAGGTGGAATGATTTCGGCGAGCAGGAGGAAGAACACAGTCAGTGATAGCAAAATTGAAATGGAGAGACTCACCTGTAATTTTTAAACAAAAAATTGAATTAAAATTTTCTTTATTTTTTCTTTATTTATATTTTATATAATAATTTTAAATAATTATTAATTATTAATAATATAAATATTAATTATTAATAATATAATTATTTCTGTTTATAAAGTAATTATTATAAATCTATATTATATTAATATATTTTATGTTTTTTAACATAAAATGTTTTTTATTATATTATTTAAAAAAAAAAAAATTTTAAGTTGGCTTTAATTTGAAAAAGAAGCTTTCAACATTTTTTTTAAAAGGATTTTTCTGTTTTACACAATAATTTCAAGAACAAAATCAAGTGAGATGTTTCAATTTAAAAATTTCGATAAAAAATGTGAGAGAATCATTTTTCAGAAGTGGAAGTATTGTCTCTTATTGTCTATAAAATTAATGGAGTCTAGCAGCTGCAACTATAATATCTTTAGAGAACTAAGGTGAAACTGTAAAAGATTGAAAATGAAGGGAGGCAGAAGGTACTTGTCAAGCTTACGACTTTTGTGACCTTCTTCCAACACGAACAATGTTACATAATATATTTAATATATAATAATAAAAAAATAATAATAAATATTCAAAATAATTAAAAAAATAAATAATAATAATATACTTTTTTGAGAAATCAATTAAATTAAATTATTTAATTAATAAACTTTTTATTTATTTTTCATGTGTGACAAGGTTTGAGGAATCTAATAACACAAATAATAATAATAATAATGATAATAATAGTAAAAAAAAATAATATAGGAAAAATAAATTATATCCCGATATTTTTATTACTTTTTCAACTTTTGAATTTTATTTACAAAATATTATTTTACACCCAGAGAAAAATATTATTTGAACGAAATATATTTTATTTAAGTTAAATAAACGTATATTTGTCTCAGAACCAAGTAGACTTTTTATTTGTTTTAAATAAAATTTTTATTCGACATAAATAAAACATATATTTGAGTCCAATAAAATTTTATTTAAACCAAATAAAATTTATTTAAACCAAATAAAATTTATTTGAAGCAAATATAAAGTTTAGTTTGTTCTGAGCCAAATATATACCATTTCTCTGGGTGTATTAACTAAAAAATAAATTTTGAACTTAATAAATATTTACTTACAATAGTTTTCATAATTTTTTTTTAAATATTTGTACACAAAAAATATTTTGTTGAATTGAACGTTCAAAACTTTGAGAATAAATAAATTTTACGGATAATTGAATATAAAAGAATAAAATATAATAATAATAATAATAATAAAAATTGAATTATAAAGTGACCTTAGAACACTCTGGTTATTGGTTCGAGGTCAAGAGATCGTTGAATGGAGGTCGAGGGATGCAAAAGTTATTGTGCTAAAAGTGCAAGCAGCAGACGAATAAGCACGGTTTGCTCTTTGTCCTGGCCTTTCTGCTCTAACTGTCATATTCTCGTCTTGAAACCACCTTTCTCCCGCCATATACTTTCGACTTTCTTTATCAATTTTCTTTTATAATAAACTTTAGAATTGCAAATTTATTTTATTACTAAAAACCTCCATTTTCTTTCCTTACAATTATAAAAGATATGCAAAAGTTGTTTTCTATTCAATTTTTGTGTATTAATATATTTCTTTTTTGTTATTTATAATTTTTTCGGGGCGTATTATTATTCCATAAAAAAAAATTATCTATAATTTTTGAAAAAGTTGTACGGTTTCTTTTTGAAAATTTTTTTGTTTATTAAAACTTTCCATCAAGCAAATTTTCTTTTTGGAGAATTTTTATTTACTATAATTTTCGTTTAAATGAACTTTTCTGTTATAAGATTTTTTTTCCTATTCGAAAAGATTTTCATTGTAGCGAATTTTTATTTATCGAAATTTTCATTTGTTGGAGATTTTATAGAACAGAATGTCTTTTAGACGAGAGTTTAATAGAAAATAAAATTTTCAGAAAGAATTCATTCTTGTGTTTTTATTATTTTATTTATTCTTATGTTCTTATATTTTTTGTCTACTAAAAATTTGCCTATATGAAATTTTCTTTAATAAAAATTCTATAAAATGAAAACTTTGATAAATTATAACATTTGACGTAATGTAAATTCTGTAAAATAAAATTTTAATTTGAATTTAATTATGAGTCTATGAAAATTTGTTTAAATGAAAATCTTTCAATTTTAGAAAATTTGCTTTATGGAATAATAATGCTTCCTAATTTTTAAAAAATTATTTTCATTGTTATTGAATTCTTTCTGTATTTTAGAAATATTTTTCTACATTTATTTTATTATTTACTGTTATTTTATTTTTATTTCAGGTGCAAATGGTCTGCGAATCTTGAAGGTACGTTTCTTGAGAGAGTAACTATTATCAACTATTATTGGTGAGTGTTTCGAAAATTTTATATATTTTTTGTGTTTATTTGTTATACATTTTAATTATAAAAAAAATTATAATTATAGAATAGAAAAATATATATTTATTTATTTATATATTTATATTTCTTTATATGTCTTTCGACATTTATTTTGTTATTGTACATTGATTTGCTCTATCCTGCGAATACTCGGAGGAGCTCTTGAAAAAAGCAACGATGGATTTTTCATGTCCCTTTTTACACTCGAGGAGTTTTTTTTTATTTTTTTTTCTGTGAATACCTTTTAAAAAGCCCATTTAAAATATATAGGAGAAATACAACAGTAGACAAAAAATATTTTTTTCTTTCTACTTAATGGTATATTTATTATACACTTTAAATCTGAATCAATGTCAATTCCACTGATTTTGATATATAGTGGTCGAGTTTTCTTTGATAGGTTAGTGCAATTTTCAATCCTTGAAATTTAAAGTAGTAATCATTTTTTATTCAAATTTAAAAAAAAATTTGTTTATTTTTTAAATTGAGTAAAAAGTAGTGAATGATTTTTTACTCTTAGGGAAAGTAATTTATTATTAATTTATTTTATATTAGTAATTTATAAATAAATGAAAAAGTTTATTTAATATTAGTAATTTATAAATAAATTAGTAAATTAGTAAATTTATTTTAAATTACTTTTACTTTAAATTAAATTAAAATAAATTTACTAATTTATTTATAAATTACTAATATTAAATAAACTTATTAATATATTTATTAATTACTAAAATTATTAAATTCAGAAACTAATTGTTCATAATAATTTATAAATAAATTATTAAATTTATCTTAAATTACTAAAATGATTATATTACTAAACCTACTAAAAAAAAATAATAGAAGCAAAAAGTCAGTCACTATTTCCAAATTGTAGTTACTAATTTAAATAAATGGGAATTTTTCCTAATTAAAATTTAAAGTGATGAAAATAAATGAATATCTTCGAAAAATCATTTACCTTTTCGCCACTATCACTGGGTAGATAAAAGACCAATACTGTGAGAAAAGATATTCCCATACAGGGAATAATGAGATTGACAGTATAGAAAAGTGTTTTTCGCCTCATGGTGATGTTGAACGTGATGTCGAGATAGGGTTCATCGCAACACGTATAAAACTTTTCATTCCTGAAAAGAAAAATGAGAAATATATACATGTACATTTATATTTTTTTTCTTCTCAAGATTACTTCTTTTCAATATGAGAAGTGCAAAAAAAAAAAATGAAAAGAAAATCTTACCATAATGCATATTTATTTGTATCTCACGTAAATATTCGGTAATGATTGAACAAATTTTGATCAACATTCTTTTAAATTTGAAACATTTTGTTCTAACTTATAAATAAGTGAATAAATAAATAATAAATTGACAAGTAAATAAAATGATTTAATACAAAATATATAAAATATTTGAGGGAAAATAATTTGTAATATTTATATTTTTTATTTGCCTTTATTGTTATATTTTATTTAGATTTATATTAATAATAATTTATACTAATAATATTTTTTTTATTAAGAGAGAAAAGGTACATTTATTTCTTTGAATTACAAAAATTATACTTTTCTTTACTGTTTGCTACTATTTGGATCCTTGTTTTTATTTGTTACTCTAAAATCTACATTTTTCCATGCTTGAGAATTTACTTTAAATTTGTTAACAGTTGAATTAAATAAATTATTTTCAATGTTTTAATAAAGTTATTATTAGAAAAAAATTCAAAAAGTTCTCAAGCTCAAAAAAGGGCTTTAAAACGATTCAATTATTTTCACAAACTTTTTGTAATGCAATGATTTTTAAAATCTAGTATTTTAATGAAAAATTTACAAAAGGAATTAAATAACTTGGAAAAAATGTTTTTAAAATTCTCCAGAAACATTTAATTGTTTTCATACATAAAAAAAAATTTCACAGGAATTCAATTATTTGAAACAGAAGTTTTTTAATATTTAAAAAGAAATCAAGTATTTAGATTTTTAGAAAATTCTTCGCAGGAGTTCAATTTTTTTTATAAATTGTAAAATTTATATATCATAAAATCAATTATTTTCAAAAATTTTATCAAAATTCTTGTCGAGAATTCAAGTATTTTTATAAATATTAAAAGTCAATGCAGAATGTCAATTATTTTTACTAAAATTTTTAATCGATTCATCGAAAAAAGCAAATATTTTTTAAAATTTTAATATAATTCTTGGAATGAATTCAATTTTAGAAATCTCTTTTTTTTAATGAAACTCAAAATAATTGAATTGTTTCCAATATAATTTTAATAATTTTTTTTTTAAATTCAATTATTTTTATAAATGAAATACAATTTTCAAAAAAATCCAATTGTTTAAAAAAAATCTAATAAAATTCATCGCAATTATTCAATTATTTTCATGAGTTAAAAAATTGTTATAGAAAATTCAATTATTTGAAAAAGAATTGACGTACATTTTTAAAAAAAATCAATTATTTAAAAATTGCTTATAAAATTCTACCCGATTATTCAATTTTTTTATAATAGAATTCAATTATTTTCATAAATAATAAAACTTGTGGCAGATTTGAAATTATTTTTAACACAATTTTTATTAAATTTCTCGAAATATGCAATTTAAATTTTTTTATTAAAATCGTGTGGAAGAATTTAATTCTTTAAAAAAATGGAGATAAAATTCTGTACAAGAATTCAAATTTAAGAAATATTCAATTTTTCAATATGAATTATTCATTCTTGTATTTAAATAATTTAATTCTCGTACAAATTTTTCATAAGAATTAATATTTGAAATTTAATAAAAAAAAATGTTTAAAGTTTTGATTAATTTTATTTATAAATTTCAAAAAAAAATAATGATTAAATTTTGAAAGAATTACTTTTTTAATTATTCAATTATTTTCATAAATAATAAAACTTGTAGCAGAATCTAAATTATTTTTAATACAATTTTGATTGAATTTCTCGAAATGTGCAATTAAAAAATTTTTTTTTAATTCTGTGGAAGAATTTAATTCTTTTAAAAAATGGAGATAAAGTTCTGTACAAGAATGCAAATTTAAGAAATATTCCATTTTTCAAATATAAATTATTCTTTTTTGTATTTAAATAATTGAATTCTCGTACAACTTTTGCAAAAGAATTATGATTTAAAATTGAATAAAATAAAATGATTTAAGTTTTGAATAATTTTATTTATAAATTTTAAGAAAAAATTATAAAAGATGTATATTTTTTAAAATTATGAAATATGTCGAGGCAAGTTTAATTTTTTGATTGCTACTTTCTACTATTTGTATCTGTCTTTAAGTAACTTTTTTAAAATTAATTATTGAGTATGAAGTCTGGACAAGCAACGTCATTAACTACTTTTAGAAAAATTTAATTTTCATAATTATTATAATCGAAGAAATAGAAAAAATATTCTTGTCTGTTAGTAGAAAAATACATTGTTAGTACAAATTAATATTATTATTAATGTAAATATTATAAATAAAAATAAATAAAAATAGAATATTTATTTATTTAGAATACATATACGGTCAGAATATAAAAATAAAAACATGTTTTTTTGGAGCTTTTATGGCGTAAATTTTTTATTCCAAGTTTAATATTGAATTATTAATTTTTCTTTAAAGTGATAAAGTTCTGTGATTGTGACTGTGAGTGAATGAAAAAGTTTGTAAATTAATTAATGAATAATTATTGAACAATAATTACCTAACGGCTGGAACTTCTAAAATATCCCATTCGACCGAAGGGTAAAATTCAGATAAGTCAACACCAATATCCACAACATTACTGCCTCGAATTTCATCGTTGTGCCTCAGGTCGACCTGGAATGCGAAATGTCCTGTTTCAAAGCATTATCGACAGAATGTTCTCTG
Organism: Leptopilina myrica (nomen nudum); assembly: GCA_032872475.1. Taxonomy (NCBI): domain Eukaryota; kingdom Metazoa; phylum Arthropoda; class Insecta; order Hymenoptera; family Figitidae; genus Leptopilina; species Leptopilina myrica (nomen nudum). The sequence continues at coordinate 37,275,976 of CM065461.1, forward strand.
ACAACTCTTTGCTTTTAAAACCAAAGAGATTCCAATTCTCCATTTCAAGTCGAAAACAAAAATAAACACACACACACACACACACACTCAAAAAATATAGGTAACAAGTATTATAGAATAAAAAAGATTCCGCATTTAATATTTTTTTTCCTGCTTTGAAAGAAACAAAAAAAAAAAAGATAATTACTGCGCACTGTATCGAATTTTAAATTATTTAATATTGAAAATAATGCTATAAATGAAGTTGAGGAAACAAATTGATATGAATTCAATTGAAAGGAAAAAAGGGATGAGGGAGAAATTATATTGAAAAAAAAAATGAGAGGAGAAAAAAATTACTGAACCTCGTCGTGTCTATATAGGTATATAGGGAATAAATTGAAAAGGAAAGGGAAGCAAAATAGAAAAACTATTAGATTGGAATAAAGTTTTTATACTCGATTTATATTGAACCGATTAAGTAGACGTTTCCTTCGTTTTTATTTTGAAATATCCCGTCTAGCTTCTTCGTCTTTTTTTATATACTGACTTTCAATGTTGGAATAAAGGGACAAAACGAAGCCACTTATGTTTCTCGATACGCCGACTTTTCTGCTGCCAAGAGCTAAACGAAGCACTTTTAGACTGAGGATTTTTTTTTCCAGTAGTGCAAGTTTATCAGTGCCAAAAGTTTACCTGTATTTGTGTCTATAATTTTACCAAATTCGGTGAATGTGAAAAAAAAAATTCTTTGGAAATATTTTTCTTCTATATTTTTTTATTTCTTTTGATATTCATTTTTTCTGTTTTGATTTTTTCTATATCGGAGTTGCCGTAGGTCAGGGAATGCAGGGAATAGTGAGGGATTTTTATTTGAAAGTAATAGAAAAAATTATTTTTCAGAATTCATACAAGAAAATTATGAATCGTGTCTTTTTTTGCTTACTCCGTAAACTATGAAATTACCACGAATTCTAATACGAAACATTTAATTATTTTTACTTTCAAAATTGTAATTGTTTTTGAATAATTTGTCTCTTGAAGAAATGTCAAAATTATTACTTATACAATTAATTGAATCAATAAATTTACCTGAAAATTTAATAAATAATTGATAGTAGTTGAAGTTCAAATGACTTCAATTTGAAATTTGTATTTTATTATATTTCCATTTTTGAGTAAATTTATTTAGAAATTTTAAAGAACTTAAGGATTTTTGAAAAAATTTTATTAATTCAAAGTCTTCTGAAATTAGTTACATTTTTTAATCTCTAATTAATTATTAAAAATATTAAATTTATAGGAGAATTTCAGTTAAATTAAATTAAAGACATTAAAGTATTTTCAAAAATTTTATTCAAAATTTCGTCAAGAATTAATTACTAAATTTATTGCTAAATAAAAATTACTAAATAAAAAAAATTTTCGCTGGAATGCAATTATTTGTAAAAATTTGATTAAAATTCTTGTCAAGAATAAAATTACTTTTCAAACATTTTTATTAAATTCTTGGCAAAGGTTCTATTATTTTTAATACAATTTTCATAAAATTTTCACGACAAGATTCAATTATTTTAAAAATTTAATGAAATTCTTAGAAAAATTTATTATTTACTTAAAAAAGAGTTTAATAAAAATCTTTAGAATGAATTAAATTAATTTTTATTTTAACAAAATAAACTTTCATTGAAAATGCTTTCTAAAAATTCTTTTTATTTATTTAATTTCATTTTTTTAATTTAATTATTTTTAAAAAATTTTAATAAACTTTGACGCAATGATTCAGTTATTTTCATAAAAAACGAAACTCTTCACAGTGCATTCAATTATTTTCAGTTAAAAAATTTTTCAATTAAATTATGATAAATCATTATGATTTTAAATCGATTAAAAAAAATCTCGTTATGAGAATTTAATTTTCAGAAATATTCAATTATTCGATAAATAATTGTATTTTATAATAATAATAATCAATTGATTAATTAAAAAAGATTAATTTATAGAAAATTTTTAATTAAAAATTGGCGAAAATATTAATTGAATTGAAATGTTGAAATTATAATTTTGAAGAAGTTACAGTGACAATATTCCTTTTATATAAAATAATAATTTTATTTCTTTATCATTTGGAATTATTGTAAGTTTTTGAATTTTGGAAAGATTTAAATTAGAAATTTTCGAAAATAGTAATTTCTGTAGAAAAATAATAACAATGATTAGTTATCTATTTAAATAATAAAACTTGTTCCAAATAATTTTATAGTTAACGATATTCAAAAATAAATGTAGTTCAAACAATTTTTTGAGTATCTAATCATTTTTAGAGTGTTTTTCTTTGTCAATTTGAACAAAAATTATAAAATCTGTCTAATTGGTAAAATTTTTTTTTTGTTTCACTATTGTCAGTATTTTCGATTAAAATTATTTTCACAGCATCGAAAAATGCAGAATGTTTTGTCAAAAAAAAAAGATTTTTAACCTCGAAAGAAAGTAGCTATAGTTGAATTTTTTTCCTTTTGAGGGAAATTTTTTTTTTTTGACTCTCTGGGACCAATTTTATTATGTACATAATTCATGGTTCACGTATAACTCTTGAGTTTGGGAAAAAATACATTCTTTTCTTTTTTAGAGAAATACTTTGTCTTGGGAAAACAAGGTCAAAGAGAGGGAGAGAGAATGATTGACATTTGAAGCTCTCTTCGGAAAGGGTCGTTTACTTAAATAAAAAAAAAGTCTCAAGTGACTTACTTAGAGATCTAAATAGCCCCAGGGGGATTTCTCTTTTATGCGCCAATAAAAATAATAATTTTTATTGAAAATATATATTGAATTGCGGTTGGAAAATATTTTTTTTATTATTAAAAAGGCTGAAAGAGTGGGAAATTGTTTAGTATTTGTAAAAATTGGCAACTAATTTTGAAAAAGTAACTGATTCGAATTAGTAACTCACTGAAATTAGTGAGTTAGTGACTGATTTAAATTTCTTGTTATTTCAAATTAATGAGAATTTGTATTAATTTTTAAAACACTTTTCACTAGAATTAAAAAAAAATAATTATTCAAATAAAAAAATTAACTATTCAACGAAACAGTAAAGGTTCACTAATAAAAATTGTTTCAAAAAATGTCTGCTAATTTGTAGTAAAAAATTTCGATTTCAATTTTAAAACTGATTTGAATTTCTTGCTATTTCAAATTAGTGAGAATTTGTATTAATTTTTAAGACACTTTTTACTAGAATTTACAAAAATTAAATTATTCAAGGAAATAATAAAGTTTTACTAACAAAAATTAGTTCGAAAAATTTCTGCTAATTTGAAGTAACAAATTTCGTTCAGTAGGTCAAATATATTTTTTGTCACTTTATTTATTTTTCTTCATTTTAATATTATGGGATTATTTTGTACTAAAACTTTTGCAAAAAAAAATCAGAACTACGAAATACTATTGAATTTTGACTATAAACGTTAGTAAATATTTCTTATGGTACTAACAAAATTTTTAATTTCTTTTTTCTTAATTATCTAATAGTTAACTATAAATTTCCGTACGATTAATTTAAACGAAAAGTGACTGTAAATTATTATAAATTATTTATATTTTTCCAATTGGCAACTAATTTCCACTCTTTCAATTTTTCTTCTTCTAATTTTTATTATATTAAGAGTATTTGGAAAAATATTCAATTTATGGGGGGTTTTTTTTTTTGGTGAATTAGGAAGAAAATATTTGTTATATAGAAACTTATAGGAAAACAAATGACGTTAATGCGATCTGGGTTAAAGGCCAGGCACGTAATCGCGTTTACTGGAAATGCCTGTCCAACCTTGAAGATGAGTGGAATGCAGAATTGGAATATCTCCCTTATTAGGGAAGGAACCTTCGCACGTGACGAGTCCACTACGATGTTGAGGAATTTACGCTTTCGATTTTCCGTTTATTATAAAAATTTTCCCAACACACGAAGGGAAATTCCAAAAAAAAGGGCCCTTTTAATATTCCCTTGGAATGGGAGAAGTTTATTATTTTTCTCTTTTTATTTGGCAAAAGGTTTACAAAATTTCCCCCTTAATTTTAGTTTTCTAATAAAGGAAAATGTATTTTTTTTTAGAAATTTTAGTAAAATGTTAAAGATATGAGATTTTTCAAAGATTTTTAATTTTTTTAAAAGTTTAATTAATAATTATAATTTAATTTTTTTAAGCTAATTTTTGCAAATTTTTGCAAATATTTTTTTTTGTTTTCAAACAAAATTGTTTTCATGTAGAACGGAAAAAATTTGTAAACAAAAAGTTAGGTTTTCAGGATAACATTTTTTTTTCTATAATCGATCATTTGTTTGAAATTTCGAATGAATCACTTTATCAACGTTTGTATTGAAATTGACACTATAAAAAAAGTATTTTTTTGTTGTAAAATATAGGTTTTCCTCTGATTTAATACACACGGAAAAAAATTAGAGAATCAGTTTTCAGTATTAATTGGATTTTTTTTCTCAATATACCTGAAAGCCATCGTACGTCCATGAACCGAATTTCATAACGCATGTTTGTTCATCGAATGGAAAGTATTCGACGTCAATTTCACAGGAAGACTTGTAAATCGCCGGTGGTTTCCACTCGACTCTACCCGTGTAATTTAAAGTTGCTTTTGTCGCTAGTGTCACCTCGAAATTACCATCGGCACTGAAAAGAAAAATTGGTAACAAAATTAATAACTAATTTCTGAATTATTAATATTGATAGTTAAAAACAAAGGTTTTTGATATTAATATTGATAATTGAAAACAAAGTTTTTTTGATTTTAATATTGATAATTAAAGACAAAGTTTTTTTATTTTAATATTGATAATTAAAAACAAAGTTTTTTGAGTTTTTTTATATTATTTTATTGTTGAGAAATTTTTTTTCTTACTTGTTATATAAAACTATATCAGGTCTCCAAATATGGTCAGAGGGCACATGTAGCATTTCCACTCCACCGTACTCCTTGGGATCCCATTTCAATTTGTAATCGTACCACGACTGAAACAAAAAAAAAGGTTTCATTCTTTTTATTCATATTTCAGATTTTATTTCGCTACGACTGAATTTACATTTCTACTCTCTAAATTTTTTTCACTTTTATTTATAATTAAAAACAAGTTATAATTAGAAAATTAGTTGAAACTAAGTAATTTGGTAGTAAAAAGTGAGTCATTGTTGCAAATAGTAAAATTCTTAAATGGTAAAATATTAATTTTACTGATGCAATAGTTATTAGTTTCGTCTCGAAATAAGAATGTAGAACGGATAGAAATATTTTTTGTTACTTATTTGAAGTAGTAAAGCATGGTTTTAGTCAGACAAGGTTTTAATTTTGATTAATTTGTCTTGTGACTAGAAAAAAAGAGACTTACAATTAGTAAAATAGAAGGTTTAAAATTATTATTTATTTGGCTAAATAAATAATATTTATTTATTATTTATTATTATTTATTTCACCAAAAGTAGTGAAGCACTTGTTTAGTCAGACAAAATGGTTTTTTTTTTATTCTTGTAAATATATTGTCAGTGGTACAAGAATAAAAATCGGACCCAAAAAAATGTTAAAATCAGTAGTAAAACACTTTTTTGATCAGGCGGGTAGTTTTAATTTTTTTATTTTGTCAAATTAAGGTCCTAAAAATAGAAAAAAAATTTATTGGTAGTAGAAGACATTTTACGTCAGGCATAGTATCGGTTTTTGGAAATATATCGCTGGTAGTTAATAATTTATTATAAATGGAACATAATTTTACATGGACGAAGCATTAAGAGAACTTTTTAATTTGTTGTAAGTAGTAAAACAGTTTCAGTCTATTGGAACGATCCCAATCGTTATTTATTTAGTGTCAAGTAGTAAAGTAGTTGATTAGTCAGACAAAATTGGTTTTTAGGCTTGTAAATACATAATCAGTAGTACAAGAATAAAAATCAGACGCAAATGTCTTTTTAGCATCTAAAAATAATATTATTCTATTATTGTTGAATAATTATAATTTTTGTACTTCTCTTAAATTTTTATAATTTCAAATTTCTGAGTGTTTAAATAATTGATATTTATTTTTTTTTTGTTGAGAAAATTTAATGTTTAGCACTTATTAATTTTAATCAGGTAGAGATTTATTTTCTTTAACTCATTGCAAGTAGTATAGTCAAGTTTTAGTCAGACAGAAATAATTGTTTAATGTTCATAAGTAGTAAAACTCTGGTTTAGTCAGACATAATTGGTTTTTATTCTTGTAAATATATTTTGTCATTAGTACAAGAATATAAATCAATTAAAGATATTTTTTCGTTATATTATTATAAGTAGTAAAACATAGTTTTAGTCAGACAAAAGTTTTGGAATAATTGTTTAATATTTATTAGTAGTAAAACTCTTGTTTAGTCAGACATAATTGGTTTTTATTCTTGTAAATATATTTTGTCATTAGTACAAGAATATAAATCAATTAAAGATATTTTTTCGTTATATTATTATAAGTAGTAAAACATAGTTTTAGTCAGACAAAAGTTTTGGAATAATTGTTTAATGTTTATTAGTAGTAAAACTCTTGTTTAGTCAGACATAATTGGTTTTTATTCTTGTAAATATATTTTGTCATTAGTACATGAATATAAATCAATAAAGATAATTTTTTTTATATTATTATAAGTAGTAAAATATAGCTTTAGTCAGACAAAAATTTGAAAAAAATTGTTTAATGTTTATAAGTAGTAAAACTCTTGTTTAATCAGACAGAATAGGTTTCTATTTTTCTAAATATATTTTGCCATAAGTACACAAATTTAAATCAACTAGAGATATTTTTTCGTTATATTATTATAAGTAGTAAAACATAGTTTTAGTCGGACATAACTTTTTGAAATAATTATTTAATGTTTATAAGTAGTAAAACTCTTGTTTAGTCAGACATAATTGGTTTCTATTCTTCTAAATGTATTTTGCTATAAGTACAAGAATTTAAATCAGGTAGAAAATCTTTTCGTTAAAATATTGTAAGTAGTATAGTCAAGTTTTAGTCAGACAAAACTATTACTATCTTTTTTACATTTTAGTCAGTAGTAAAAAACATTTTCTGTCAGACAGGTAGTTTTTTACCATTTTTTTTTCTGCAGACACTGATTTTTAATTTCTTGCTAATTTCTGTTAGTTTCGTTAGTATAGTAGAACAGATTTTTATAATGATAGAAGGCACTTTAGTCAGGCAACGTTGTTAATTCACGACTTTTCTATGAGTAGTTTTTCTCGAAGTCAGATTTTATGATACGAAAATCATATATATATATAAAAGAGGAAGGAAGGAAGAAAGGGAAAAATGTGAAAATCCAAGTTTTTACAGGGTGACGGAAAAATAGCTTACTACATGTGCTTTTACGAGAAGCATGAGATGCGGGGACTAGTAACAATGTCGACGGGATTGTCTAACACTTTGAAACAACCCTGTAATCGTAACACGAGCCTCGTATCTCCACGGTCGTAACTCAAGGCTTCTAGAATTTCGTAGATTTTCCTGGAGGCATTGCTTTAAAAAAAAAAACAAGAAGAAAAATGTCCGGAAGTTTTATTTGAATGCACTCCTGTTAGGCGAAAAGTAGAAAATATTTTCTACCCAGTACCCACCTTTCCTTCTCTTCGAAAATATACATTCTATTCGTATTTTCAAATTTTATTTCTCATTTTATCATCTTTTTTATTTTTTGACTTATTTTTGGAAAAAATGTATTTAAAAATTTTTACCGTTCATTTCGTTTTATTACTTTTATTATAATTTTTCGCCGCAAAAATGTCAATTTATAATTTTTATATTAGAATTTTTAGCGAAGATTTTATTTTACAAGGTACTTTCTTTAGAGTTTTTGAATTTTTATACTACAATCGAATCTGTCGATATAAATGTTTCTAGTCGACTTATAAATTATAGTTGATTAAAAATAATAAAAAAAAAACTTTCCACTTTTAAAGATTTCGTCTGTTAACACGAAAAATAGTTTTATTTATCTAACCGGAAAAGTTTTAATTTGAAGCAGGAGGGAAATAATGGAAAGAAAACTCGGAGGGAATTATTTTTATTAGTACGTTTCTATTTTTCTGTGAAAAGTATAGATAATTTTTAAAAAGAAGTAAAATAAACAAAATTGTTAAATTATGAGAATTTTTTCATCAGTTATATTCTTTTGTTAAACGAGAGAAAAATAAGGAAAACTTGTATTCCCGTTTATGTTACTTAGGGCTATGCTTAAACATATAAAGGATATTTTATAACGTAAGAAATTTTTAATTTTTCTTAAAAGAGAAATATATACTTCTTAAAAGCTCAAGCTTTAATATTTAATGCACCTGCAAAGTGCAAAGAGAATCTCCCCGTGTGTGTGTGTGTATGTGTGTTGAAAACTGAATTATGCTATTCACGTTTCACCTTTCTTTACTGTCTACTTATACGGGAATTCCCTCTGTTATGTTGAAAATTCACTCACACATGACCTATTCCATAATTCCCTTTGTCTTATAAGGAACTTCGTTTAATATTTCATTTAGAAAATAAATTATTTAGAAAAAAAAATGTACCGAATGCGAAGGGTTTCTTTTTATATCAAACATTTATCATAATTAAGACTTTTTCAAGGGGGAAAAGAGTCGAATATAAAAGTAATGTTAATTCTTTCTGTTAAACAATTAGGTTTGTTAATAAATAATTTTAATAAATAGGCAAAATAAATAATCAGTTCATAAAGAATCTTTTTAATTAAAGATTCTGTTTAGAAAATTTATTTTATTAAAGTATCTACGATTTTTTTTTATGGAAATTATATTAATAAGTTCTGTCTAGTGAAAATTATATTTAACGAAAAAATTGAATCCGCAGGGATTCGAACCCTAATCAACGTTAAATTCAAATAACGACACCGAATTTTCTGTTTTAATAAAAAAAAAAAATTGTATCGACCGGGAATCGAACCCTAATTCACTTGAAAATTAGTGCCTTAAGCCTCGTGACCACACTGAAAATTATGTTTTAATTGCAGAAAGAAATTAAAATTAATTTTTACATATTAGAAAATGAAAAATAAAATATGCCAAATATTAGAAAAACAATAATGTAAATAGTAAAAATGTGAATATTAAAAAAAATTATAAAAATTATAAATCTAAATCAATGCAATTGTAAATATTAAATGTAAACATTAAACTATACAAATAAGGTAGAAAAAAGAAGGCCTCAAAAAAAAGAATAGAATTAAAAAAAATTTGTATTTAAATAAAAAATGTAATTTAAAAGTACAGCTGTACTTGGATCGGTTAGCATAAAATTGGTGAGAAAAAATAATAAATAAAGTCTTCAATGCAAAAGAAAGAGAGAAAAAAGAACTCAAATCATCAATATTGGAAAAAATAAGGAGCAATAAAAAAGACGAGGCAAGTTAACGATTTCCCAAGGTTGAAAGCCGGGTAGTGATGATACTGATACCGATATCTGATATTAATGAAAAAAGCTCGTAAAGTGCGACCAAGAGCACACGTAAAAGTTGGAAAAACAACTTGGACTTTATTCATAAAAATAATTTTTTCTCGTTATCCGAACGGAAGAAATATCGAACAATAATTTATCACTTTAGCAATTATAAACTAGTTCTTCAGTTTAAATTTCCAGGTCGTCTATTTTTACGATCACTTAAGTTTGAGAAAAAGAAAAAGGAACACGGAAAAATAGAGGAATATCAAGGGATTCGTTTTTTCCTGTTTTTATTCCGTGATTCGAAATCTTTTTTTTTTTAATTTAATTGATTAATTATGTTACAGTGTTTTTTTGTTTTTTATTGTTTAATAATTATTATTTATTTATTACTTATTTATGGTTAATAAGAAAAATGTTTTTTTACTTATTTGAACTTTTTGTTTATTAATTAATTATTAAGCAAAATGTTTTTTGTTTTATTATTTTTGTTGCCCAATAGAATTCTTCGGAAAAAATTCAATTATTTTCAATTATTTTTATGAAGAAAATTCTTTTGATGATTTCAATTATTTTTATGAAGAAAATTCTTCGGATGATTTCAATTATTTTTATGATGAAAATTCTTCGGATGATTTCAATTATTTTTATGATGAAAATTCTTCGGATGATTTCAATTATTTTGATAAATAATAGAACATTGTTTGGCAGAATTGAATTTTATTGATATAAATACCAAAAATTCTTTACAAAAATGCAATTTTATTTGTAAATAATAAAATTCTTCTCAAAAATGCAATTATTTTTTGTGAATAATAAAACTCTTAGCGAAAATTCAATTTTTTTTATAAATAACAAAAACTTTTTCTGAGAAATTTAATTATTATCGTCAATAATAAAATCGTTAGTAAAAATTCAATTATTTTAGTGAATAATAAAATTCTTCGTAAGAATTCAATTATTATTAAAAATTGCTAATATTCCGAAAGATTTAAATTCTCAATTTCAAAATTTGTGAAATTTTTTATATTATAAAAATTTAATTATTTTTAAAAAATAACAATTTTCATTGTATGAATTCAATGACTTTTGAAATAAAATTTTTACAAAATTTCTCGTAAGTTAGTAATTTTTAAAAATTTTACTAAAATTTAATTATCCAATTTTTCAATAAAATTATTTACAAATAAGGTTTTTTTTTAAAAAAATTGAAAGTATTATTATTAATTAAAATTTATTTAGTACTTAAGGGCATTTGAAACATTATGACGTCACAGTATAACCAAAGCATGTGTTCTGAATTCGTGACGTCATGATGGTTCAAATTCCCTTAAGAAAAATTTTCAATTAGTATATTTAATAAAATTATAAAAAAAAAATAAATTCTTCTTAGGAATAAATAAATAAACTCATAAACAATTTTTTTTTATTAATATTAATAAAATTTGATGACATTCTAAAATTAAATTTTTTTGAAAAGGTTTTTTAGAATTTTCAAAAATGTATTTATTTATCTATTTATTGCTCGTTCTGTTATCATTTATTGTGAACTAAGTATTAATTAATAATTATTTATTGTTAAAATAACGATTAGTTAATAATTATATTTATCCAAATGTTTTTTTTCTGTTTATTTATTTTAACTACTCCATTTTCAATTCAAATGTTTTTTGCATTATTTTTATTTTTTAAAATAATTATTAAATATAAATTAATTATGGATTTCCTAAGTAATTAATAATTATTGAAGAATAAAGACAATTTTTTTGCGGTATTGTTAATTATTGTTTACTAATTATTAATTAGAATTTAATAACTACTTCTTCGAATTTTTTTCCATGTTCATTTATTGTTAAATAATTTAAATCAATTAATTATTAATTATATTAATTAAAAATTATCGATTATTAACTAGTAATTATTGATTAGTAATTAATTATTACTGCTAATATTTCTTAGTATTATTAATTATGTCAATTTTATATTTTAATTTATAATTTTTAATTGTTTATCAATATTAATAGAGATTGGGAAAACAAATTTTTCAGTAATTATTAGTCATTAATTTTATAATTTAATTTATAATTTTCAATTATTTATCTAAATTAATAGAGATTTGGAAAAATGTGTTTTGTCAATAACTGAAGTTTTGGGGGTTCATACCGAAATGTGTGTTTATGGTAATGATTTTCGAAAATGGAATGGAAAGTTTTGCACTGTACTCCAAAGTTTCGGATTCGATTTCGCATGTTTTAGACACATTCTGTTATATAATGATAAATATATATATATATATATATATATATGGATGTTTCATTGTTATTTGAGGTACTATTATCCACGGAAGCTTCACTATTGTGTAGATTTACTCTCAGTTTTCATCTAATTGCAACATGATTTTCCACATGTTTGATGATAAAAGACAAGTGCAATTTATAAACATTTCCAATAAATATACCAGAAGCACTTAAAATCTAATCAAAAATTTATACGATTTAAAAATAAAAAACTGTAAAGAAAAAAAAATCAACAGAAAATCGATAATATTTTACCATTAAGGCGTAATTTCTTAACAGTAACCCTCCTCTCTCGTGGATATTTAATTAACATTATAACAAAAACTGTGCACCCATAAATTAATTTGATAATTATTTTAAGAAACGTGAAAAACAATCTCTCTCTCTATTCTCTTTATTCGTTTTTATAAATTGATAGTAAAATATTTACCGAAATAACATTTCTAATTATCGGTAATCACTTAATGGAAAAATATTTTACTCTCTTGTTGCAAGAAGAGGAAAAAAAATTCTACAAAATGAACTATTTGTTATTGTTAGAGGATTCAGGGAAAAGAGAGAGAGAAAGAGAGAACTGAAATAACTCGACTTTGAAAGATAAAAATTTTGTTTGGAATAGAGTGGTAAGTGAAATCATAGTATATATATATAAAAAAAGAATTGGATTTTTATCAAAAATAATACGCGAATAAAGTGTAAGTTTATCTTGTCGTGAAACATCAGATGGTTTTCAAGCTCGAGGCATATTTTTGCATTAAGTACATTACTCATTCTTTTGTTCGCTAAATCTATGTACATATATATTCTTGGTAAGCATTTTTATTCAGGGCGTGAGTGAAATTATTTTCTAATGCTAATTTTTTTTTTTGCTTTGCTTCCGAGTTCCTGGGAGGGAAATTTTTTTTTTTTTTTGCTTTTAGAAGAAAAAAAGAAGGTTTTTTTCGTGAATTCGTTCAGGGTGGTCGCAAATGAGGGTGAAAGCATGAAAGTCAGGTAAATTTTTTAGGTTTTTTTTTCATTTTTCAATAGACAGAGGAATTTTTTTCTCAGAACTTTTTTTAGGGGATATTTTGAAACCGGTAGTAGAAGTCAATTATGGTCAGACAAAAGTATTTATTCTCGTTATTCAAGTAATTGATAAATTAAAATAGTAACAAGTTATTATTACTTAAAGTATAAGTCTTAGACATTATTTTTTTAGTGTTGGTAGTAACATTTATTTGTTAAAAAATTTATGTCAGATATGAATATTTTTGTTTATTTATTAGAAGTAAGATTTAATTTATTTTTTATTTATTAGAAGTAGAAAGTTTTTATTAAAAAAAATTCTAACTTTGAAATTAATAGTAAAAGAATACTTTCATTAGGTCTTTGGAAAAGTAGTATAAGTAGTAGATGAAAATTTTAGTCAGACATCGTTTTAATCAATGTTAATTTATTATCTGTACAGCAGCACTGATTAATGATACAAAATGATACTAGTAAATATTTATTAGGTGTGAAGTAGTGAAACACTTGTTTAGTCAGACATTTTTAGTTCAAACTTGTCAGTAGTAAAACTCTGGTTTAGTCAAACGAAATTGGTTTCTGTTCTTGTAAATATATTTTGTTATTCGTACAAGAATTTAAGTCAGGTAGAAATATTTTCGTGAAATTATTATAAGTAGTATAGTCAAGATTTAGTCAGACAAATCTAACAAACTTAAAAATTTGTTTACGAATTAACTGACTTACTTTTTAAATAATTTACAAACTAACTTAGTTGCTAGTTAAGTAACATATTAAATTTGTTTTTAACTAATTTTCTTATTTATTAAGTAGTATAGTTTTTATAGTCAGACAAAAGTTTTGAAATAATTGTTTAATGTTTATTAGTAGTAAAACTCTTGTTTAGTCAGACAGAATTGGTTTCTATTCTTGTAAATATATTTTGTCATTCGTACAAGAATTTAAATGAGAAATATTTTCGTTTAATTGTAAGTAGTAAAACGTAGATTTAGTCAGGAAAAATTTTTACAATTTTCGTTAAATTATTGGAAGTATAGTAAAACGTAGATTTAGTTAGACAACATTTCTTAAATTATTAATTTAGTAATTCTTTTTTTTTACTAATTTACTCTCAACTATGGAAAGTATCGTTCAAATCGGGTAAACAAAGAAAGAAAATACCATGTGTACATTTTTTTAAAATTTCTCCATTATGTTTTTTAAATATACTCAAATTGTTGGCATTTTTTTTCCTGAGAAAAATGGGAAAAACAAGAATAATTCTCTCGTTTTGATATATATTTTCGTTTGGAAAGCATACCTATACTTTGCCCAGTACAAAGTGTCTGCTTAAATCTTGAATTTCGAATTTCAAGGAAAAGAAACTTCTCTGACTAACGTTACATACATGCATAGATCGCTCACACATTCTCCTGAATGTCTAGATATGCATACAAATATTTCAAAGTAGGTTGCTCGGTTCACCGAAGACACCAAAGCCATTTTGTATCCTTCGATAAAGTGTCAGTTTTTGTTTTATCCCCCCCCCCCTGTCCTCGCCCTCTCATTCTCTTTCCTCTCACACTCTTTCTCCTTGCACGAAAATTTACTTCCATCATTTCTTTTCCCCGAATCAATTCTGTAAGTGTCAGGTTGAGAGGATGAAAAAATAGACAGTCATTAATTTTCTTCTTTTAAAGGGGAAATGGAATACTCTCACTTTATGTGGAATTACAGTTGAACTCTTTAAATCTGAATTTGTTAGGAAGTTACCCTCTAAATCTAAGTTAATCACTACTGACTAATGGAATGATCTCTTGATTTAAATTTCTAATTAGTAATTTGAATTATTGAGTGACCTTTTTTGAATTAGTAAAACTTACTAATGAATTAGTAAAACTTACTAATGAATTAGTAGAAATTTCTATTTATTAGTAGAAATTACTATTTATTAGTAGAAATTACTATTTATTAGTAGAATTTACTATTTATTAGTAGAAATTACTATTTATTAGTAGAAATTACTATTTATTAGTAGAAACTACTATTTATTACTAGAATTTACTACTATGACTAGAATTACTTCTATTAGTCGAATTTACTAGTAAATTAATACAAATTACTCTCTAAATTTGAAATAGTAAAAATATTTACTAATTTAAATTAGTGACTGACTTTTTCTGAAAAAATTACTATTTGGTAGTAAAATTTACTAATTTAAGAAGCAAAAAATCCGTTATTAATTCAAATTAGTAAACATTTTTACTAATTCAAATTTAGAGAGTACTATTTATTGGTAAAATTTTCATATTTAAAAGCATAACAAATAAGAGACAGACTTTTTGCTTTTGAAGTTGCAAATTACACTGATAAATGGTGCTTTCTATAAAAGTATTAGTAAAATTTAGAAATAATAAAATATTACGATTCACTATTGATGTATTTATTAGTAAAATTGACTAATAAAGTAGAAGAAATGACTATAGATTAGTAAAATTTTTGAATTGAAAACTAAAAAAAAATTAGTGAGTGACTTTTAAGCTTTTAAATTAGTAAATTTTACTAATAAATCAGTAAAAATTACTATTTGCTGGTAAAATATAGTTTTTGATTTTGTATTAATATATTTAAAAAATAAATTTGTAGAAACGACTATTTTTTAGTAAAATTTACATTTTGCTTATCAATTAATAAATTTGTCTAATAAATTAGAAGTGACTATTTACTTTTTGAGTATCAATTTATTAATTTTACTACAAAAATAGTAGAAATATATATTTATTAGTAAAATATTCAAATTCAAAAGTAGGAAAAATTAGAGACTGACTTTTCGCTTTTCAATTCGTTAATAATACTGATAATTGGTGATTTCTACAAATTTATTAGTAAAATTTAGAAATAATAAACAAGTAAGAATAACTATTTATGTATTTATTAGTAAAATTGACTAATAAATTACTAGAAATTAATAATTGTTAGTATACTTTACTAATTCAAAATCAAAATGTAAATAAAAAATTCTTATTCTAAAATCAAATAATTTTTTCTAATACATCAATAGAAATTACTATTTATTAGTTTAATTTCCTTATAAATTAGTAGAGATTGATATTTATTATTGTAATATTTACTAATTAGAAACAAAAAATTTAGTCAGTACTTTTTTTGCGCTTTAATTTGTAAATTTCACTAATAAATTAGTTTGAATTACTATTTATTTTTTAATTTTACTAATAAACAGTATTTTCAACGAATTTATTGGTTAAATTTTCTATTATTACTAATAAATTGTTATTTCTACCTCTATTTTTTTTCTAATAATTAGTAATTTTTACTAATTTATTAGTAAAATTGATTAATTTAGAACTATAAAGTCTGTCACTAATTCAAGAGCAAAAATTCAGTCAATAATTCAAATTATTTAAACTTTTTACTAATTAAAAGTGAGTTTAGAAATTATTGATAGACTAATTTTTTTTTAAATTCGATGCAAGTTCTATTCTTTAGAAATTAATATCAATTCTGGTAAATTTAAAAGTTAAAACTAAAGTTGAATTAAAAGTATAAAAATTTAAACTACAAAAGTAACAGAAAAAATTGATCTTTTAATAGTAAAAAACTCAAAAGTATCAATTTAATACATTCAAAAAAAGTAATAGTAAAAATTAAAAAAATGTTAATGTTACAATAAAGAAAAATTGTAAAAGACAAAATCAAAAAATCACTATAAAATTGTAACGAAAGTTAAGATTATAAAATATTGTTATATAATTACGATAATTATTTTAATGTAATTATTAAAATTTTGTTAGTAATGAACAGTATTATTCGGTTTTTATTCTAAGAACTATTATTATTAACTATAATAACTATCTTACTTTACAGATTTATTTTATTTAAGAATTCAAATTAACATTCTTGTGTTACGAGTTAAAAAAGATTTTTATTGTTGCAAAAAAAAGAATGTGTTATGAGGAAAGTTGTCGTTTCTATTGGAACCATTAAAAATTTGGCTAATTTCCAGTTGGAAGTCTTTTGGAATGAAAACAAACTGAAATGCGGAAATAATTTAATTTCTTTGATGGAATTTTTTTTTCAACTAGTCACGTACTTATTAAGTTTCGCACAATATTTATAATAGTGATTCTATTTTTTACACTTTTGGTTTCTTCTTTTTCGTTCTCTTTTTTTTGTGACTATTCTTTTCTTTTCTCTATAGACATTTGGTGATTTATATCCTTACATTTCTTTTTTTTGGGTCAAATAGAAAAGTTTAAGCCAACTGACACTCTCTCCGTTTTTTTTCTCTCTTTCTCTCTCTTAGGAGAAATTGTGCCCTCGCTCTCATATACGTATTAAAGTGAGAGAGTAACATTGATTTCCCTTTGGCGACGAATTGCATTTTCGGCTATATGCGACGAAACACGACGATAAGCGCCTCTTCAAAACGAATCATAACGAACAATGGGCACGATTTTAGTTGCATGTCTCGCTGAAAGAGACAAGTTGTCGAAAAAATTTGAGAGCACTTTTCACAATTTCCAGTGAATCGTGTAAAAATAAAGTTCTCCAATTTTTCCATTCCTCATATATGTTACGAGATAAAAATGTCTATTCTATATTTTTATACATATTTTCAGCATTTTTTTTTTATTTTTGTTGCTTTTGGTCGTTTATACAATAAACAAAAAGAGAGAGTTATTGATAAATATATTTACATGTTGTCAAAAAAAAAGGAATTTTCCATTATTTTCAGTTGCTGATATGAGTGATTTTTCTGACAGTGCCTCTTTTGCGTTTCAATTTTTACGGTTGATTTATTTTACATTCAATCCAGTGTTAATTTTTTTTACATTGTATCGTTTTTTATTTAAAAATTATTTCTGTTTTTAAAATTAACAGCGAATGGGGCTATTTTGTTTACCAAATGGCTATTTTTTTACTCAAAGATTTATTGAAATTAAAAAGGAAACCATTTTTCCATTTAATTTTTTAATTAACAGTGACTGGGGTTATTTTGTTTACCAAATGGCTATTTTTTGACTCAAAGATTTATTAAAATTAAAAAAGGAAAAAAATACTCAGTATCGATGCTAGAAATAATTTCTTTACATTATTGTAAGTAGTAATGTAAAGATGTAGTCGGACAAACGTTTTCAAATACTTTTTTATTTAGAGTCAGTAGTAAAACTCTTGTTCCGTCAGACGGAAATGGTTTCTATTTTGGTAAATATATTGTCTTTAGTACAAGAATATAAATCGAATAGAAATAGTTTATTTAAATTACTGTAAGTAGTAATGTAATGATTTAGTCAGACAAAAATTTTCAAATTCTTGTTGATTGATAGTAAGTAGTAAAACCCTTGTTTAGTCAGACGAAAATGGTTTCTATTCTTGTAAATATATTGTCATTAGTACAAGAATTGAAATCAGAAATATTTGCTTTTAATTGTAAGTAGTATAACGTAGATTTAGTCAGGCAATTTTTTAATTTTCGTTAAATTATTGTAAGTAGTAAAACGTAGATTTAGTCAGACAACATATTTAAATTATTAATTTACTATTAAGTAGAAAAACTCTTGTTTAGACCAATGAAATTGGTTTCCATTCATATAAATATAGTGTGAGTAGTACAAGAATAGAAAGCAAATGTAAAAATGAAAAATACAAATAGAAGATTGTAAATCAAAGCTAGAAATATAAAATTCTTGTAATGAAATCAGTAGTAAAATACGATTTTCATCAGGCGAGTTGTATAAATCATTTCGTTACTTTTTTTTAAGTGCTGCTAGTGTTAAAAATCAGTAACAATCGAACGTCAACTATTTTCTCATAAATCTACTAAATCTCATAAATGTTTCGATGACAAAATTTCATTTTTATGGTCAATCAATGATTTATTTGATAGTAAGTAGTAAATCACTTGTTTAGTCAGACAAAATTGGTTTCTATTCTTGTAAATATATTGTCATTAGTGCAAGAATGTAAACCAAGAAGAAATATTTTATTTAATTTTTTTTTTTATTTTTAAGAAGTAAAACATAGTTTTAGTCCGACAAAAACTTTAAAAATTCTTGTTTCTTGGAAGTGAGTAGTAAAAACATTATTTAGACAGACGTTATTGATTTCTATGCTTGTAAATACATTGCCATTAGTACAATAATTTAAATCAGGTAGAAATATTATCGCTAAATTATTTTAAGTAGTATTGTCAAGATTTAGTCAGACAAATCTAACAAATTTAATAACTTATTTACTAATTAACTGACTTATTTTCTAACGAATTCACATACTAACTTGTTTCTTGGAAGTAAGTAGTAAAAACCTTGTTTAGTCAGACGTTATGGTTTTCTATTCTTGTAAATATATTGTCATTAGTACAAGAATATTTTCTTTAAATTATTTTAAGTAGTAAAATAAAGATTTAGTCAGACAAGTTAAAATCAAGTTTAAAATATTTTTTTGTAACTTTTTTTCTATTAGAAAATAACATAGATTTTATAGAATCAATCAAGACATTGAAAATATTACTCTCCGTAAAATCACCCTATACCTACTGTATTCTATCGTTGAAAAATTGTATCTAGATTAAAATTTTCTCCCCTATTTTCACGATTTTTTTCAATTCAATTCTTTTGAAATGAAAAAAAAACACAAAATGAGAAAGAAATTTAGTGATTTATGACTCCTGCTTTTAAGAAAAATAGAGTGCATTTAAGTTTATACTTTTATATTTTTTCAAGTATAGTTTTATTATCTTACATTTCACGTTCATCCCTCGTGATTAATATATACTTTTATTTTGATGACTAACCATTGATGCTTCACGTTTCACATTTTACGATCCAGTGCTTATAGTCGAATCATAAAATAACACGGATCTTTAGTACTATAAAAAACCAAGTTGTAAAAAAGAAAATTGAAGGTCACAACTAGCTATAAAAACTATAAATTTTGCAATATATTTTTTCTTCCTTCAAAAAATCGCTAAACGTTCCTTCCTTTGTACAGAACTGCAAATTGAAAGAATTTTCTAGTTAGAAAATTAAAAAAAAGAACAACGATATTTACCTGTTCAACCCACAAATTCGTTGTCATGATCTGATTCTTTAAATTCTGTAACAGAAAATTGTTTTTTTTTTTTTAATGAAAATTATTTGTAGAAAATTTTTTTTTTTTAATGTTTATTGGGTGAATAATATCGTTTTTTTTTAAAGTAAAAAGAAAATGAGGAAGTGAAAAAATAAAATGTTTCTATATAGTTTGTGTGTGATAAATTGTAAATGGAAAGTTGGTGGAGTTTCTTTTTTCTTAAGTAATTGGGAAACGATCCATCTCGGAAGATAACAACTTACCACGTCGATGAGCTGGGACAACTTGAGCTTGATCTTTACTGTCAGAGCATCTGTCACGTTCACGACGGGTCGCACAAGTTTGTTGTAATTCGAGAGCAGGTCGTCGTACAATCGTTTCGCATCTGGATTCCCTGAGCATCCTGAAATAAAAAAAAGGAAAAATTCTTTTTTATTAAAGCTTATCATGGCAATTTTTGATTTTTTTATTGCGCAATGATAAAATGAAAAAGGGGGGAAAAAATTTAAAGATATGTCAAAAGGGAAAAATATTCTTTTTTCACGTTTTCTTTTGAAGAATAAAATTTCATGTTTTTCTAAATGGAGCTGCCGCAGATCAGGGAAATCGGGGGAAAATGAGGGATTTTTATAGTAAAAGTACTGGAAAAAATTGATTTTAAAAAATTCTTAACGAAACTCTGAATTTTTATGATTTTTTTTTGTTTGCCTCAAAAAGTATGAAATTACCACAAATTCTAATTTACAAAACATTCAAATTTTTCTATTTTTGACGACAAATTTCTTTTTAAATAACTTAATTGTTGAAGAACCATCATAAAATTATTAATTATAAATTATTTCATGAATAATTTTACTCAAATATTGCACAATTAATTGAATTTTAAATGAGTTCTGTTTACAATTTTCAAAAATTGATGAACTTTAAAAGGTTTTAATTTTTCATTTTTAAAAATTTCAAATTTTTAAGGGATTCCATTAGAATTTTTAAAGAACTTAGATTTTTGAAAAAATTTTAATAATTAAAATTCTTCAGAAAATAATATAATTTTTTAATACATATTTTATTAATTTTTTAAAATAATAGATTTATAGAAGAATTTTAGTTTAAAAAAAACCAAAGAAGATTGTATTTTTAATGAATAAAGAAATTTAAGAATAAAGAAATTAAGTTTAAGATTTACAAAAAAATTCTCGTCAAAATTTCAATTATCTTTATGAATAATAAAATTTTTCTTTGAAATTTAATTATTTTAAAACCTTTTAATAAAAATCTTAAGGAAATTTCAATGAATTTTAATTATCTTTATAAATAATAAAATTTTTCTCTAAAATTCAACTATTTCAAAAACTTTACTAAATTTCTAAAAAAAATTTCAATTATATTCATAAAAAATAAAATTTTTCTTTGAAATTCAATTATTTTCAAAAATTTTAATAAAATTCTTAGGACAAATTCAAAAAATTTCAATTATCTTCATACATAATAATAAATTTTCTCTGAAAATCAATTATTTTTCAAGATTTTAATAAAAGTTTTAGGAAAATTTCAATAAATTTCAATTATATTCATAAATAATACAATTTTTCTCTAAAATTCAACTATTTCCAATAAGTTTAATAAATTTCTTAGGAAAATTTCAATTACCTTCATGAATAATAAATTTTTCTCTGAAATTCAATTATTTTCAAAAATTTTAATAAAATTCTTAGAAAAAATTCAAGAAATTTCAATTATTTTCATAAATAATGAAACATTTCTCTGAAAATCAATTATTTTCCAAAGTTTTAATAAAAGTTTTAGGAAAATTTCAATTATCTTTGTAAATATTAAAAAAATTTTCTCTGAAATTCAATTATTTTCAAAAACTGTAATAAAATTTTTAGGAAAATATCAATGAATTTCAATGATCTTCATAAAAAATAAATTTATTCTCTGAAATTCAATTATTTTCAAAAATTGTAAAAAAAATTTTAATTTTTAATTATTTTCATAAATAATATTATAACAGTCTAGAGTTCAATTATTTTTAAAAATTTGAACAAAATTCGTTGAAAGAATTCAAATATTTTTATGAATAACAAAATTCTACTTGTAAATTTAATTTCACTCGAATTCAATAATCTTTACAAATAACAAAATTTTTGGTAGACAAAAATTGCTATAAAAAAAATTTTATGGAAAATTTTAAATCATTTATTCTCGTTACAGTTGAAAATAAAGTCCAAGTCCCTCCCCCAACAAAAATTATTGATGTTTTGAATAATTTAATGCAGAAATTCTAAAAAAGTAGTTTTTTGAAAAATTGTAATCAAATAAATTATTTATCTGTTTATTTAAATAATTGAATTATAATTATAGTGAAATTTTCGAATAAAAATTAGTTAAAAATAAATTTTACTAAAAATAGTTTGCATAATATAATGTTAAAAGAATTATAGCATGAATTTTTAGAAATAATTGAATTTTGAAAAGGTTAAAAATTAAAGTCTTTGAGATTTAGGATTTTTTATTCTTGTAACTAATAATTCTGTATAGAATAAATTTTTTTTAAATCTTTAATTGATCTTTTTTGAAAGAAAAAATTTTTTAGGATCAGGAAAAAAATCAAACTTTCCTTCAGAAAGCAGGGAAAAATCATCAGGGAATAACAACATTAACTTTTTCTTATCTGTCTATAACAGCTATAAGTTTTTTAAATCAATTAAATTCCACGTATTATCCTTTGATTGAAAGAAAATATTTTCGCTCTCAATTTTTATTATTGCACTCGGAAAAACAACTTTGTAAAATTAAATAATTTTACAGAATAGCTATATAGAAATTCTTTATTTTCTACGTATACAATTTTTAACTTTTCAATATATATAAATAAAGCCCCGGCTTCCGTGGAGTGTTATTAATCATTCACATACTTTTTGATTGAATTTAAAAAATGATATAAAAGTTCTTCAAATACAGCTTTAATTTTTTTTCGTATGTGTTTACTTTTTTTCCCCCCTATTGTTGTATATATTGAAAATTTGTTTTTAAACTTTTTTTTTTTTTGCAAACTTTTCTTCTTCCTTTCAAATCAATAAATAAATAGAATAGGAAGTGAAAAAAAAATGAAAATGTGAAAAATAATATCGATTCTTTGAGAATGACTTTGAAAAATGTTGGGAATAAAATGTCGATGGTGGAAAAAAGCTTTTAGATTAAAGAATACTTCTGACGGTTTTCTGAGAATTCTACTTGTGTGTTTTCATCTAGAGAAGAGTTCTATGGGAATTCTTGCACCTGGGGAAGTCCATTAAAGTATATATGTATATAGATACAGTATATATATATATATGCACTCATACAGGCTCATTTCGAATGATTACACACAAAGGCGAATATTTAAACAGAATAGTCACTCTCACTCTCTCACTCTCTCTCTCCCTTTCTCCATATACAGTATCAATTCACATTGCACGAAGTGCTGTCATGCTAATTGCTTTAATTGATGAATGGGATAAATTGGTTTTCGTAAATTAACCTGTATTGAACTTTATTTGATTAATCTTTAATTATACAAGAGAATTCCAAAAATATTATCACATTAACATCAGTTTGCTCCAAGGCTAATGCATCTTTATTAGTGTTTTTTTTTGTTTTAAAAATTTAATTAATTTTAATTTTATTAAAGCAAAAAAAAAATATATGGCACTAGAGTTTCGAACGTTCAAATGAACGAAAAATTTTATCACCTTCAGTTTTTTTTTGGAAATTACTGTACAAAAAAGAAAAATAATTAAAATTAAACAATATTTAGTATAACATTAGTTTGTTTTGATCTAAAAAAATTTTTTTTGTATAGAAATACAAATTACAGGAAGTAATAAAAATATTGTCATTTTTTTGAAAGTTCGAAACTTTAGGAACATAACAAAATTTTTATTTTTTTGGTAGACAAAAATTTTAATTTTTTTCTTTAGACAAAAATTGTAATATACTAAATATTTTAATATATAATCTATATTGTTTGAAATACATTTACTAAATAACTTAGCAAAAAATTTGCTTTGAAATGCTTTTTAGTCATTTTTACTAATAAATGACAATTTCATGGAATTTATAAGTAAAATTTACTAACTCAATAGCAAAAAGTCAGTAACTAATTAAAATTAGTAACCATTGTTACAACCAAGTAATCTACTTAAAATGTTTATTAGTTTGAATCACTAAATAATTTTTTGCTTTTAAATTAGTAAATTTTACTAACAAATAGTAATTTCTAATAATTTATTTGTGAAATTTGGTGATTTACAAACATAAAGTCAGTCACTAATTCGTTTTACTTTTCAAATTAAAAAAATTATTAATAAATTAGTAGAAACTACGAGTTATTTATTTATTAGTAAAATATATTCAAAATTAAAGGCAGGAAAAATTAGAGACTGACTTTTTGCTTTTGAATTAATAAACTATACTAATAATTAATGATTTCTATAAATTTGTTAGTAAAATTTAAAAATAATACACCAGTACAAATTACTATTTATGTATTTATTCGTAAAATTTACTTAATGCATCAGCAGAAATATTACTATTGATCATGAAAATTTTCCAATTCAAAAGTGAAAAGAATTAGTGAGTGACTTTTAGCTTTTGAATTAGTAAATTTCACTAATAAATTAGTCAGAATTTTGCTCGTAAAATCTACTTTTTGGTTTTGAATTAAAAAATTTAAAAAACAAATTAGTAGAAACGACTATTTATTAGTAAAACTTACTTTTTGCTTATCAATTAATAAATTTTATTAATAATTTAGTAGAAATTACTAATTGTTAGTATATTTCACAAATTCAAAAGCAAAAATTCGGTTAATAATTCCTATTGCAGTGTATTTAGTAAATTTGATTAAAAAGTTAATATACATTACTAGTTTTTAGTCTAAATTATTAGTTATCAGTAAAAATTACTAGTGATCAGTATAATATTTAATTATTGAAAAGCAGAAATTTGGTCAATAATTTTTTTTGCATTTTATTTTATTTATTTCACTAATAAATCAGTAAATTAAAAATTTTACTCGTATATTAGTAAAAATTACTATTCATTGTCGTTAGTTGTATGTACTAATTATTAATATATTAGAAGAAATAACTATTGGTTAAATTTTCAAATATAAATGTAAAAAGAAGAAATTACCTACTTTTTGAATTTCTAATAGTTAAATTTAACTAATAAAGAGTAATTTCTGCTGATTAATTATTAAAATTTACAAATTCTAAAGCAAAAACAATTTGTGACTGACCTTTTGTTGTTAATTGGTAAATTTTCCTAATAAATTATAGTGGAAATTGTTATTTATTAACTTTTTGCTTTTGAATAATTTAATTTTACCAATAAATTAGTGGAAATAATTGTTTATTATTAAAATTGAATAATTCAAAAGCAAAAAATCAGTCGCTAATGTTCTATTCAGTAAACATTGTTTTACACTTATTACATTTCGAGAGTAATTTACTTATTATACTATTTTATTTAATTATATTATTAATTTATTAAATTGCTAAATTTAACATTACTTATTAGAAAGTATATTAATAAAAAAGAAATAAGTGACATTGTCATCACTAAAAATCGTCGAAAATTAATTTCCGTCACTAAACTTTGACGCCACATTCAAGGACATAAATAAAATCCAAATACAGTACTTAAATATAAAAAATTTTACTGTATTAATAATAAAATTCTAATAAAGCAAATATAAAAATTGAAGAAATAAAGTTTAACATCCATTTTATATTGGTTGAAAAAGAATTCAAAAAGCGGGGAATTTAAAAAAAAATCCGAACGATATGTAAATGTAGTTTTCTATATTTTTTGAACTGCATGTGTATATAAAAATGTGAGTTATTACTCATGCGAATATCGCGTTGAAAATAAATATATATATATATAGAAAAATTTCAAATAAACCGGATGTAACGTTGAACTCTATAAAAGATAGTATGATGAGTGTGAGTGTGTATCTTTCTCTGTGTGTGTGAATTCGCAGATTTACTGTTTCGTCTGAATCCAATTCTCAATTTATGAACAATGTCGTCTTTTATTTTAGCTAATTTTCCCAAAAACTTTTTCTTTTTCTTCTTTTCTACTGCTTTTTTATGGTGACGGGGAATAAAAATTTGTATCCACTCTTTTGTGTCGTAAAAATGGAAATCAGGTCATTTGAATGGTTTGAAAATGAAATAGGTAGAAGAAATGATGGAGAAAAATCTCTTTCAATACCAGGATTTTTTTTTTTTAAGATAGATTTCTGTAGGAGAAATTTAATATTTTTACTAATGTGTGTCTTTTCTATGTTATTTTCAGTTTGGTTTCAAATTTTCAATAATCCAAAAGGGATGAAAAATTTTCTTCTTTCTCTTCATGAGAGCATTGAAGAATTCAGTTATTTGGATAATTTTTGTTTTAAAATTATTTATTTTATTTAGTAGTTAAAAACATTTTTTGGCCCTTAAGATTAGAACGTTATCAAATAGACGACTTTTTTTTTACTTTTCGTTAAAATGAAAGTTTGAAAATAAATATAGTCTTTATATTAATTTGGAAAAGTAATTTATTTCTATAAATTTTAAATTATTTTTTCGAGTAATTTTTGAAAATATTTTATTAGAAAAAAATATTCGTTTATTTGAACCATACTGTGAAAATTAATTTTATTAAAAAATTGATTTAGTAAAAATTGTATTTTTAATTGGAATTGTAAATTTTTAATTTCGGAAGATTTTGATTTACATATTGAATTATTGAATTTTATATTTTTTAGAATAATGGTAAAAATAAAATAATTTAATAAGAATATAAGAAAAAATATTTTGTGATTGAAAAATAATTTCAGTTAAACTTTTAGAAAATGTTTGAAGAATTGAATGAATTGACGTTTTAATTTAAAAAAAATTAAATTTTAATGGGTTTCACATTAAAAGTATTTTAAAATTTTAATTCTTGCTGGGGAAATAAACAAAAATTATAAATTAAATATTTCTTAAATAAAAATTAATAAAATTTGGAAAAATTTATTTAGATATTCTAAAAAAATATTTTTCTTAAAAAATCTTTATTAAAATTTTTTGATAATAATTGATTTGACAAAAATAATTTTAAAAAATTGAAAAAACAGGAAATATTCTCAAATTTTATTAAAATATATTTCATATTTGACATAATTGAATTTTGGAAAAATGATTTAAATGATTTAAATTTTCAATAATATTATTTTTATAGTTATTTTTTGAAAGGAAATTAATGACAAAAATAAATTCTGACCTTTTTGATTGATTTCCTCTCAAGAAATTGTTATGAAAATAATTTTATAGAAAAATTTATATTAATTTTCTCGTCGTTGTTAAAAAATGTAGTCGAAGTCCTTCCTTAACAAAAATTATTGAAATCTTGAATAATTTAATGCATAAATTCTAAGAAAAATAGATTTTTGAGTAATTGAAATTAGATTTTTTTTAAAGATAATTGATTTTTGGATAATAATTTCAAAAATTGATACAATTTAAAAGTCTTGATAAATTTCATTGAAATTAATTTTATATTTAAAAGAATTTAATTTTGTTGGGTTTAGAAATTATTTTGAACTATATAATCGTATGTTTGAAGAATTGCATTTTGAAGAATTTTATTTCGAAGAATTACATTTCGAAGAATTACATTTCGAAGAATAACATTTCAAAGAATTATATTTTTAAAAAAGTCAATAAATTTTAAAATAAAAATAAAAAAATTCTTTAACGTACAATAAACAATAGAAATACAATGTGTATTGAATTTCTAAAAGTGGAGAACAATTATTTATAGTCTCAGTGGAGTAATTAGGTATTCTACGTGGAAAAATAGTAATAAAAAGGGAATAAAGTATATTAATTGAAGTGATAATGGAGCTAATGTGACTCTCGAAAGTAGAAAGTAAAGATAGTTGAAGGGGTGAAAATTTGTGAGTGTAAGAAAGTCGAAAAGGACCCCAGAGATGTTTATCTTGTTGAGAGGCAAACGACTATCGATGGCTGATCTTGGAGAAACCGGAAATACTCCCACGAGATGATTCTCCACTCACAAGACACGTGGGATATATATATATATGAATTATAAATATATTCATCTACTGTGTGAAAAGTTTCAATTAATGACCGCAAATAAAATGTCACTATTTATTATTGCTGTAAATTATTTTTCAATAATACGCAATTTTTCCTTTTTAAATTAAATTCGCTTTAGAAATTATATAAGTAAGAAATTTTTAGGTTTTTCTGTAGTTAGCAAATTGAGACAAACGAATCAAAATTTATATTCAAATTTTAAATTTGCAAGGCAAATTTTTTTTTGTCTCAATTTGATATCTGCAGAAATAAACTATAAAATGATTAGAAAACACAAAAAAAAAATCTTCACCTGGAACAACTACAAATTTCACTATATTAGCGAGATTTTTAGTTATTGCAACGAATACTTTCGCTATTTTAGCGAAAGTTATCGCTGTTCCACTGAAAGGTTTTTTTTCGTGAATATAAAAATATTTCAGGTGAAAAATAAAAAATGACAAGAATTGATTAGAAATTTTTTACTCTTCCATTAAAAATAATTTTAATAAATCTAAATTAAAATTTTTTCTCTCACTCTCTCTCTCTCTCGAATTTACGATTTCATTGGAAAAAAATCATTAAAAGTTTCAAAATCCAGGAGAATAAATTTTTTTTTCCTCACGTCGATAAATGTCGATTAAAGGAATCTGCGGTCAATAAAAAAATAATTCCCTTTTATTACTGGAAATCGTAAATTTCATTTCTTATCCGAATCGAATACACTTGAAGGTATTAGATTTATATAAAAAAAAATATATATTGAGAGAGACAGAAAGAGAGAGAGAGAGTATAAAGAAAAGTAAACTATTTTTATAATGGGGAAAAATGGCTTTTGGGTAAATTTGATGATCTTCTGTACCTGATATGAGCACCAACACTATCCACATGATCCCCACCAGGCTCTTCATCATGTCATTGTGACGTCACGTCCGCCTCATTTCTCCTCCTTTTCGCCCTCTCTCGATCCTTCAGTTTTCACACTGTAACAAAGAATAAAAGAAAAATAAAAGTAAACACAAAGAAAAACAGGTAAATAAATGATAAATCGTTTTAATGTGTCTCATATATCGGGTGTTCGAAAAGTGTAAGAAAATGGTATATTTTATTTAAAAAAAAAAACAAATATTGTCTTTGTTTTCTAAAAAATTATAAAATCTCCATTTTGAAGTTTTGATTTTACTAGTAAATAGTAATTTTAACGAATTTATAAGTAAATTTTACTATTAAATAGTAATTTCCAATAATTTAGTTATTAAATTTGGTAATTTAGAAACAAAAAATCAGTCACTAATTCGTTTTACTTTTAAATTTGAAAAATTAACAAAGCAATTAGTAGAAATGAATATTTATTGGTATAATTTACTAATATTTTTGTAGAAATAACTATTTTTTAGTAAAATGTTAGAAATTAAAAACATAAAGAATTGGAGACTAAATTATTGCTTTTGAATTAGTCATTTATAAATTTATAATACTGATATATGGCGATTTCTACAAATTTATTAGTAAAATTTAAAAATAATAAACCAGTAGGAATTACTATTTATATATTTATTAGAAAAATTTACTAATAAATCAGAAGAAATAACTATTCATTAGGAAAATTTTCCAAATCAAAAGTAAAAAAAAATTAGTGAGTGACTTTTAACTTTGGAATTATAGTAAGTTTGACTAACAAATTAGTAAAAATGAATATTTGCTGGTAAAATATACTTTTTGATTTTGAATTAATAAATTTAAAACATAAATTAGTAGCAACGATTATTTATTAGTAAAATTTAATTTTTGCTTATGAATTAATAAATTTTACTCATAAGTTAGTATGTACATTAGTTACTTAGTACTTTTTACTTTTAAATCTGTTACTTCTACGATCAAATCCAATAAAAATTACTATTTATTAGTTAAATTTACTAAATAATTAGTTTAAATTAATTTTTACTACCAAAATTTACTAATTTAATACTGAAAATTCACTCACTACTTTTTTTGTCTTTAAATTTGTAAATATTATTAACAACAAATTTAGTAGAAAATACTATAATTTATTTTTGGAAAAATTATGTTATAATATTATTAGTGAAATTTAGTAATAGATTGGAAAAAATTACTATACATTAGTTCCTTTAAGGGCCTCTTAGCCTTAGAAGTTTTATCTAAGTAAATAAACTCATTGAAAATTCTGTTTTCTAGAAAAATTAATAATAAATTCTTAAAAATCACTATTTATTAGTAAAAAATAAAAAAATTATATTTTAATAACTTTTAATGAATTATTACTAAATACTAGTAAAATTTACTAATCCAGAAGCAAAAATGCACATAATAATTGTTTTTCATTCTGAATTTGTAAATTTTACTTAAAGATTAAGTCGAAAAATATTTATTAGCGAAATTTATACAAATAATTAATAAATAAATATTAATGTTATTTAATTAATAAATAAATATTAATATTAATTAATTAATTAATTAATTATTAATTACTTTTTATGCATAAAAATTATTTATTAATAAAATTTATTAACTCTAATGCAAAATGTCAGTTAGTAATTCTTTTTGCTTTTTAAGTTAGTAAATTTTACTAACAAATTCAATAAAAATGACTATTAATAAAATTCACTAATTAATTAGTAGAAATATAACTCACTATTTACTACTAAAATTTACTAATTTAAAAGCGAAAATCCACTAATTTTATTTGCTTTCAAATTTATAAATTTTACTTAAAAAATTACAGTGTATAAATTAATATTTTATGCTAAAATTTATTACTAAATGATTAGCGACTGATTTTTGGCTTTTAAGTTAATAACTTTTACTATCAAATTCGGTAAAAATTAGTACTATTTATTATTAGTAAAATTATGATTCTTTATTATAAATAAAATCATATTTTAATATTATTAGAAAAATCTATAAATAAATTAGTAAAAATTAATATGAATTAGTAAAATTAACTAATTCAAAAGCAAAAAAACTAATTTACTGGAAATTGCTATTTATTAGTAAAAATCACTGATTCAAAAGCAAAAAAAACTTATTTAGTGTAATTTTTATCAAACTAATTTAGTGGAAATTACTATTTATTAGTAAAATTTACTAATTCAAAAGAAAAAAACTAATTTATTGTAATTCATAAAAAAAACTAATTTAGTGAAAATTACT
The DNA here is from genome assembly GCA_032872475.1 of Leptopilina myrica (nomen nudum). Taxonomy (NCBI): domain Eukaryota; kingdom Metazoa; phylum Arthropoda; class Insecta; order Hymenoptera; family Figitidae; genus Leptopilina; species Leptopilina myrica (nomen nudum). The sequence goes on from CM065461.1 coordinate 37,307,100, forward strand.
ATTTATTAGCAAAATTTATTGATTCAAAAGCCAAATGTCAGGCACTACTTAAAATTACTAGACAATTATTACTAAATATACTAATTTAAATTTTGACATTACAAATAAATTATTTGATAGAGTAGAAACATATTGTTTATGTAAGCATCAAGAAGAATATGAAAAATAATTTTACTAAAAATTGCATCAATCGTAAAAAAAATAAAAAATTAATTTCACCAACTCCATTTACTAAAAGTAGAGAACATAATTTATCCAGAGTAATTATTCTAAAACAAATTATGTTTCGTCATTATTTATTAATAATAATTTCTACTTTAGATTGCGACGAGAGAGTAGGAGCATATATTTCACGCCAAGTACTTTAAACGCGTGTGCACTAACTATCCAGTCTGGCATATAGTATAAAGAGAAAAAAAAGAACGAATCCGAGGGGTTTTAAATTTAAAAAATAAAAAAAAAAAAGAAAGAAAAATGAAAACATAGCTGCACCCATTTATTCAAGAGAAGTTTCGCTTCGTGACTTTTTTCAGTTCTATCTCCTCTTCTGTGTTTCTTATATAGGTTTTTTTCCGTCAGAAAGATTATATTTCCACAGAAATTGTATTGCTTTGACCTTAACTCCTTGCTTTAACTCATTCATTCATTTTCTGTTTGTATTTTTTTCTGTCTATTTTCATGTAAATGTGTGTGTGTATACGTGTATGAGAGAATTTGACAGAAAAAAAGGGAGAAAAAAAAATAATAGTTGAAAAATAAAAAGGAAAAAGAAATTAGTTAATAAAATTTGTTTCGAAAATTAAAAAGGTTTTTTGTTGAAAAAGAAAAACAATACGAATAAACGAGTTTTATTTTTGAATTTACTATATTTATTTATTTTTATTTACTTCTTTATTTATTAGATAAAATGTTAAGCACAAAAAAAATGTCAACCTGAACATCGAAAAAAAAAAAATTGTATCTGTTAAAAAGTTATATTAACAGAAATAGTAATTTCTGTTAATTTATTAGTAAATTTTATTAATGAATAACGTTTACCACTAATTATTACTAAATTTTACTAATAATTAGTAATATTTTCAAATTGGTAAATTTTAGTGATAAATTAGTAAAGTTTAGTATTTATTAGTAAAATTTACCAATTGAAACACGAAACGTCAGCCACTAATTTAAAATAAATTTTTCTTTTAAACAAAAAGAGACTCCAAAGAGTTAATGAAAATTTTTTTTAATTCAACAATTTTTCTTGAGTTCAACTAACTTAGTTTCTTTAAATAAAATAAATTTTACCATCGTTACACTGAAGAAAAAATTTATTTGATTCAAATAACCGATTATTTGACTATTATCAAATAAATATTTACTTAAATCAAATAATTTTTATTTGAATCAATTATTTCAATATTTGAAGCAAATATTACTTAATTGATTCGAATAAAAATTATTTGATTTAAGTAATATTTTTTTGATAATAGTCATATAATCGGTTATTTGAATCAAATAAATTTTTTTTTCAGTGTACAGAGTAAAAGAGAAAGAAATAATTTTTTCATTCTGAAAATATAATTTATTTAAAGAAAAATGAATTTCAAATCGAAAAAACATGTGAAAGAAAAATACTAATATGAGAAATAATTATTTTTTTAAATTCCAATTTTTCTGTCTAAAGAAATAATAAAAGGATAGTAATAAACATTTTTTTTATTGAAATAAATGTATAGAATAATTACTATTTTTTGTACACTCGGTGAATTTGAAAAAGAAATGCGAGTGAAATACAGAACCCGGGAAAGAAAATTTCTGTTAAGTTTCTATTATATATATTTAGTGGGAGTTTAATTAAGCGTTTCACTTTATGTATTTTGTGACATTTTTAGAATTGATAAATCATATAGAAAAATGTGGTAGGAAAATAGTAGGAAGTTAATCTATGACCTTATGTCAGTCAGTGTCTCTTTTTTTCCTACATATGGAAAAGAAAAAGAACTCGAATAATTTTGCCTTAGGAATATTCAATTCTTTTTTTTCTCTCCCCCATTTTCTTTGTCGGTTGACTCTCTTTTCATTCAGTAATTGTTATGTCACTCACAGTGAACTCTTCGTTGACAAAATGGTTAGTAACTTTTTGTTTTGGAAACTCTGATGGATGAACCGCGTGTAATGGCAATAGTAATAAATCAAGGAACTTAAATTGATGGGGAAAAAATTGCTTTAATTAATTTTAATTATATGAAAGTTTATCTTTTGCTGCTTTTAATTTTTTTTTCTCCCTTCTAATTTAAATGCATTAAAAATTTTTTTGTAAAATTAAAACAAAAGTAGGTCTAGTGGATTTGGCAGCTTTAGTAGAACAATTAAAACTACCAACCAAAATTGTGTAATTTTACAAAAAAAAAATTAGTAGAAATAGAGTAGAATTTTTGTTAAATATTAATGTTTTCCTAAGTAAAAGACAATTTATACATGCAGGAAAGAGTAGTCATTCCTCACCTTTCTCTCGAAATAATAAAAATAAAGTTGTAAAATATCCGAATTGAAATTAAAATTGCTTAAAAAAAAACCTGTGTAATTAAAAGTTTATAAAGAAAAGTTCATTGAAATGTTGCGCGAATCGTTATAAAGTACTTGAAATGTAAATGAGATGAAAAATAAAATGAAGAGCAAGAAAATTCTGGTTTTGAGGGAGAGTAGCATTTAGTGTCATCGCAGATGCTGCGGGAAAAAAATGACTAAAGGTAAATTTTAGTGGGTAAAAGAGAAAAGAGAGAGAGAGAGAGAGAGAAAAGAGAAAGAAGGAGAGAGAAATAGAGACAGAGAGAAAAAAGAGAGAGAAAGAGAGAATAATGCTGACCGAATGTTGGTAAAACTGGGCTGCATGTGCATATTACCGGATATTGGCACTCGCTCGACCTCAACTCGCTTCAGAGCTGATTATACGATAATAATAAGTGACTGCCACTCAAAACCCACCCCTATTTTCTCCTACAACTCCACGTATTACCCTTTAAATCCTCGTCCAACCACCCACACACACACGTACATACGGCTATACAGAGTCGGTATTCATATTTCCCGTCACGCAAGATCGATCCTTATGGAGCTTATTCTCCCTCGGAGATTTCACTCACCGATCTGACAATGTTATATTGATACAAAATTGATGAAATGCGTATCAGTATCAGATAAGAGTCAAAGCCGTGATGCGTATTACAAATATTTCTCGTGAAAGTACCAATATAGATAGCGGAAAGAATCGATATTTGTATATATACAAAATTTTCCGCTGCTATGGAACTGGTGAATTGCAATGCCGAAAATAGTACGGCCTATTTGCTTCAATCTAGACGGGAAAGTAATTGATCCACTAGAAGCCAGGCCTATTTTTTCCCCCAGTTTAGGTTGAGGACGAATAGAATTGCTCTGAGTTAGGTCCATTGCCTCCCAATTTACGCTGGTGGCTAATAGATTGACTACCAAGGTTGACTGTTTCTCGAAATTCGCGCTAGGGACTAAAGTGAATACTTTAGGCGCCTTACTTATTCTAGGACACGCCTCCTGGCCCCAGTTTGCCCTGGCGAGTATTAAAGTCACATTAGGCGCCGCCTACTTCCCCTCCTTTGCTCTGGGAACCAATAGATTCACAGTAGGCGTTGCCTAATGTCCCCGCTTTGCCCTGACGGTTAATTAATTGACCTTAGGCGCCGCCTACTTCTTCTCCTATACTCTGAGAGCCAATAGAATCTCAGTAGGCGTTGCCTAATGTCCCCACTTTACCCTAGCGACTAATGAATTCACATTAGGCGCCGCCTTCTTTTCCTCTTTTGCTCTAGAAACCAATAAATTTACAGTAGGCGTTGCCTAATGTCCCCATTTTGCCCTGACGGTTAATTAATTGACCTTAGGCGCCGCCTACTTCTTTTCCTATACTCTGAGAGCCAATAGAATCTCAGTAGGCGTTGCCTACTTCCCCCACTTTACTCTATCGACTAATGAATTAATCTTTGGCGCCGCCTACTTCCCCTTCTTAACTCTGGAAGCCAATAGACTTACAGTAGGCGTTACCTACTGCCCCCACTTTACCCAAATGACCAATGAATTCACATTAGACTCCTCCTACTTTCTCCTACTTTGCTCTGGGAACGTTGATTTTTTATTGAAATTTGCCAAATTAAACAGCAAAATGTTAATCACTTATTCTTTTACTTTCAAAATCGAAAATTTTGCCAAATACATTAGTAGAAATTACTATATATTAGTATAATTTACTAATTACTAATAATACATTACTAAATAGTCAGCGAGTAATTTTTTTTTACTTTTATGTTTGTAAATTTCACTAACAAATTTAATAAAAATATTACTATCACTATTATACTAAAAGGAAGTGCTTTTGAGTTAGTAAATTTTACTAATAAATTATTATAAATTACTATTTACTAGTAAAATTTACTAATTCAAAAGCTTTTGTCTTTACATTGAAATTCAGCATTAGTAAATTATTAACACAACAATTTTTTTGCTTTGAATTGCTGCCAGAAAATTAATAATAATAATTAAATATTTATTTTAATTATTATTTAAGTTTTAAACAATTTTATTTAATATTCTGAGAAAATTGTGTTTTTAAGAATTTTTAGTGAAATTATTGAAGAATACTTGAATAAAAAGTAAAGTATCTTTAAATAATTGCACCAAGCAAAATTAATACAAAAATCATCAAATTAATTAAAATTTTGTTAAATTTCACTAAAAAGAATACAATTTGTAAAAGAATTTAATTAGTGATTTAAAGAATAAATTAAGGTCTCAAAGAATTTTTATTAAATAATTAGTAAATAATTGGATTTTAATTTTATGAAAGAGTCACAAATATTTTCTATGTTTTTTTTTAAAAAGCTCCATTAAATGATCTTAATTTTGTAAAAAAAAAATAATTACGAAATAGTTACAATTAATAAGGGAAATAGTTAAACTATTACAATTTTATTAAAAATTAATAAAAATTCGAAAGAATTTATCTTTTTTTCAGAATAACAGAGTAAAATAATGAAAAAGTATCAAAAATAAGTTAAAATTTTAAATAATGGAATTTAGAAAAAATATCAATTTTCGTTCGAAATAGTTAAATTGTAGTTCAAATTACAAGAATTTGTTAGGAATTCTAATTATTACAATCATTTACATTCTCACAGATTTGTAGAGTAAATTAGTGAAATATAGTTAAAGGGTAAAAATAAGTCTAAATATAAAAAAATTGTAAATATTAAAAAACATTCTAAACGTTAAAAAAAAGATTTAAAAAATGAAAGGAAATTTGAACTATTTAGCAAAATGGTATAAAATTTTACCACACTGAGATTCTTCTAAAACCCCATTAGGTAAATGGAAGTAGTACCATTAGTGCAATTTTTATATTCCCAAAAAAAGTATTTTTTAACGCCAAAACTTTAGGGATCTAATTCCATAGAGAGAAAAAAAAGAGAAAGAAAAAAAAATCTCACGAGAGTGGAACAAAAAACTTGTTTTTAAGCATTTACAGGCAAAGTATAAAGTTTGTTGTATGAATTTCTTTTTCCTCTCTTTTCTCTATTGTTTCTCCAAGAATAAAACTTAATTTTCATTCTTTGCTTTTCCAAAGAGTTGAAAAGAGAGAGAGAGAAAGAGAAAGAGTATAAGTTCACGAAAAAATAAACTGTGATATAAAGTACATTTAAATAGAAAGTTTTCTTTTTTTTCTGCGATTTTCTTTCTTTTTTATATATTTTATGACACGAGATTTCGAATATATAAAAAAAAAGTTTTTAATAAAGTATAATAAGAGAAAGTGAGTAATTTCCAAAGATTTTCATTCGAGTCGAATGAGTTTTTTATCTTTAGGGGGAAAAAAAGGTGAGGAGAGTGGGGAATTTGGAGATTGATCGGGTATTTCAACTCGATCAATTTCCGAGTTTCTGAGAATTGGTAAAAAGATAGAAAATTCGAGAATTCCAGTGGAATTACACACAGACACTTCATTCTACTTTCCATCTTCCTTCCAAGATCCTCTTTTGATATTCAATTATTCCTGTGAAAAGGAATGCTCGATTTTGTCTGCTGAGGTTTCTAATACCACTTCAGGTAGTTTTTTTTCGAACTTTTTTTTTCAAAGACGACGACGACGACGACGACGGATTACTGAAAGTTTTAATTGTTTTTTTTTGGTACTGGGAGAAAATTTTACTTTAAACAAAAAGGTTTTCTCTTTAATTTGAATTAGTTAAGAATAAGTAATTCGATTGTTAAATGTCACTGAATGCGACTGTCTGGATAAATTTTTCAATTATTTTTCTTTCTTCTTTTTTGTTTTTTTTACTTTATTTTCGTTATATTTGATTTTAGTCAATTTCCCCCGCTTTGGAGATAAATGTTGCTTTTTTTGAATTTTTGTACATTTTACCTTGAATTTAATTTCACGAGTTTGATTTTATGGGATTTTTTTTATAGGAAAAGACATAAATATTGATTTTATGTCTTCGTGATAGAAAAAGACGTGTGGCACGTGGATGGAGAATGAATTTTGAGGGTGCAATTATTATTATTATTATTATTATTATTATTATTATTATAAATATTATTTTTATAATTATTATTATTACACTGAAAAAAATTTATTTGGTTCAAATAAACGATTACTTAACCATTATCAAATAAATATTTACTTGAATCAAATAATTTTTATTTGAATCAATTAAATAATCTTTGCTTCAAATACTAAATATTCGATTTAAATAAAAATTATTTAATTGAAGTAAATATTTATTTGATAATAGTCAAATAAATTTTTTTTGAGTGTATTATTATTATTATTATTATTATTATTGTTATTGCTATTGTTATTACTATTATAAATATATATGAGGTAAAGGTGTCAACCTCTTGTTAATGTACCGAGATTGTAATCTGAGTAATTAATCCCTGTAGGCTTAAATTCCGTTGAGAGGGTAGTAAACATTTGATCCACGTGATGGAAATTGAATATAATTCCTGATAGAGATAACTTTAAGGTTTGAAAGATTTATCAAGAGTATCATTTTTCACAGTTATTGTAATTTTTAATTTCTTTCTCTGCATAGAAAAAGTTTTAAGTCTAAGAAAATTGAATGAGACAATGGACTTTTTTTTCTCAGTGACTAAAGCCTGTTTTAGCCAGACGAAGGATTTTTAATCCTTGTTTATTTAGTGGCAGTAGTAGAACACCGTTTCTGTCAGACTGAAAGTAGAAAATCGCTTTTTAATTTATTGTCACTAAAAAAAGATATTTTTAATTTTTTATAGTGAGACGAGAGAAGCGATTTTTGAAAATCGGGTGTTAAGGATAAAATTTTGTCTCTCAATATTGTTGGACAAATTTTTTTAAAATAATTTTATAAGTAACTGCTTATTAAATTATTTTTAAAAAATTACGAAGCAACTGTTTTCATTGTCTGACGACAGCAATTTAATTAGACAAATAATTAGTTTAAAAAAAACTACTAAAAATTAGTAAAAACAGTTACTAATTCAATTGGTAAACGAATCCGCACTACTTCATTAGTAGAAAACTATTAATTCAGATTTAGAGAATATTTATTTGATTTTAAGTGGTAAAATGCTTGTTTAGTCAGGCAAAAGTGTTTTTTTAGTGTTATCAGTGGTACAAGAATTAATTAAAAAAAAAATTACTGTAAGTAGTAAGTGAAAGATTTAAGTCAGCCAAAATGTTGTATATTTATAATTTTCGTCGGGCTAAGTAGTAAAAAATTGTTTAGTCAGACGAAATTATTTTTTATTCTTCTAAACATTTTATCAGCAAGAAAAAAAATGAAAGACAAATGTTTTCATTACTAAAAGTAGTAAGTGACGGATTAAGTCAGACAAAAAGTTCCATATCTTAAATTTATGTTAATTAATAAAATACGTGTTTAGTCAGAAAAATGTAGTTTACAATCTTGTTAAAAAATTACCAACAAAACTAAAAATCGAAGACGAATGTTTTCATTGTTATAAGTTAATTTAATTTTAATTTATCAGACTGATAAATTTCATGATTTTATTTTTATTATTTTAAGTAGTAAAACATTTGTTTATTCAGACAAATGAATTTTTTATGTCAGTTTTAGTCAGACAAAGATTTACATTTTTTGTAAAAAATGTCAGTAGGACAAGAATGGAAATTAAATTTGAAAGTAGAACTAAATTGTAAATTTGAATTCAGTAGTAAATTGCAGTTTTAGTCAGACATGTACTTAAAATTCTTGTAAATTTGCTATTAGTAGAAATATCCTCCCAAAATCAGACATTATAAACTTTGAAAATCCAACATTAGTACAAACATCAGACACAAGTGTTTACAACCTTCGTAAATTTTTTTTTCAATCTAAAAAAAAAGTAGTTAAAAAACTTGTGTGCAATCATTCAGATCGTTTGCAATTCAACGTAAATTTATCGTTAGTTGTAAAATACCCGTAAAGTGAATGAAATTGTTGTAAATACTTTGCTAAATTTAACTACAGTAGTGGAACATCAATTCCGTCAGCCATCAGCTTATTGATTTTTTTTGTAAATTTTTTAACAACCCGTATTGATAAAAATAAATTAATTGACAATAGTTTTAGGCATTCGAAAATTATTAAAGTTTTATGAATTTAATTCTCGACTAAATTTTTTTCACTGTGCGTGTTAATAATTTCTAAGTAGTGAACCCCAGTTTTAGTCAGGCGGATTTTTTACTTTTTATTCTTGTAATTTTTGCTGTATTTGATGTGCTTGTTTAAGTAAATAGATTATTAAATGTGATTTGAAGTCAAATGGATATAATTTTAAAATTTTTTATTATTTAGAATCAGTAGTAAAGAAAATTGTATTTTATCAACTAATTTTGAACTTAATTGAAATTATTATTTATTAAAGTAACTGAATTACGGCGAAGACATTAAGGCTAAATTTTAAAAAACTATAATTTTTTCGAAAAGATTTATGCAAATTCTATTTTAAATAATTGATTTTTTGTGAAAATTTTATTTTTTGGAAAATTGTGAAATCTTTGGGCTGAATTTTATTAAAATTTTTGTTTAATAATAGAATTGTATTAATTTTTGGGAAATTTTGGTAAAATTGTAGAATATTGAAAATCATTTAATTAGGAAAATAAATTTAAAAATAATTGAAATCTTGTCATGTATTTTATTAAAGTTTTTAAAAATAATTGAATTTTATTAATTTTGAAAAAATTGAATTGTTATTATGGAAAATTCGGGTTTTTAAGGGCATTTGAACTTTTATGACGTCACAACATTAAAATATATGGTTTGCATCAATTGTGACGTCATAATGTTTCAAATATCTTTAAAGATTGTAATTTAAAATATTTGCAAAATTGAATTATTACTAAAAATTGTAATTAAAATTTATTAGTAATTACTCAAAAATTTAATTGTTTCTGGAAATTTAACTGAAATTAAAGTTTAAAACAATCTTTATTAGGGAATTCTTCAAAAATTCAACTATTTTTATAAAAACATAGATAATTTATTGAATAATTGAATTTTTGTACATAATTTTTATCATCAAATTTTGAACTTAAATGAATTTATTATTTATTAAAGTAGCTGAATAATTATGGCCAAGACTTTCAGAGGTGTGTGAAGTTGGGAGCCCCATCTTAAAATTTTTCAAATTTCTATATTGCATTCGTTTGTCCACGAAAAGTCCAGGTTTGTCCAACAAAAATTTTTATTTGTCCACCTTCTGTTAACAAGAAAAATGAAAAAAAACGCATTTTTAAGGTAAAAAACCACTGAAAATTTAAAAAACGATAATTTATCTGTTCCTAACACATTATTCGTTTGTCCACGATTAGTCCACGTTTGTCCAACAAAAATTTTTATTTGTCCACCTTCTGTTAACAAGAAAAAGAAAAATTTATTCTATTTTTTAGACAGACTACGTGAAAGAAACCTGTAATCAAACAGATTTCACTTTTTTGCAATTTCCACGGTTGAACAATCGTTTTTGATAGTTGGACAAATAATTTCAGGGGTTGGAAAATCGTTTTTAACCTTTAGACAATCAATTTTAGGGGTTGGACAATCAAAAACACAATCTTAAGAATTTTGATTTTTAATTTTTTAGACAGTCTACGTGAAAGAAACCTTCAATCAAACAGATTTAACTTTTTTGTAATTTCCACGGTTGGAAAATCGTTTTTAACAGTTGGACAAATTATTTCAGGGGTTGGACAATCAAAAACAGATTCTTAACAATTTTTTTATTTAATTTTTTTGACAGTCTACGTGAAAGAAACCTTTTATGAAACAGATTTCACTTATTTGCAATTTCCAAGGTTGGACAATCGTTTTTAATAATTGGACAATCAGTTTCAAGGGATGGACAATCAAAAATAGAATCTTAAGAATTTTTTTATTCAATGTTTTAGACAGTCTACATGAAAGAAACCTTTAATCAAACAGATTTTACTTTTTTACCATTTCTACGGTTGGACAATCGGTTTTGACAGTTGGACAAATAATTTCAGGGTTTGGACAATTCTTTTTAACAATTGGACAATCAATTTCAAAAGTTGGACAATCAAAAACAGAATCTTAAGAATTTTGATTTTAAATTTTTTAGACAGTCTACGTGAAAGAAACCTTCAATCAAACAGATTTTACTTTTTTGTAATTTCCACGGTTGGAAAATCGTTTTTAACAGTTGGACAAATAATTTCAGGGGTTGGACAATCAAAAACAGATTCTTAACAATTTTTTTATTTAATTTTTTTGACAGTCTACGTGAAAGAAACCTTTTATGAAACAGATTTCACTTATTTGCAATTTCCAAGGTTGGACAATCGTTTTTAATAATTGGACAATCAATTTCAGGGGTTGGACAATCAAAAATAGAATCTTAAGAATTTTTTTATTCAATGTTTTAGACAGTCTACATGAAAGAAACCTTTAATCAAACAGATTTTACTTTTTTACCATTTCTACGGTTGGACAATCGGTTTTGACAGTTGGACAAATAATTTCAGGGTTTGGACAATTCTTTTTAACAATTGGACAATCAATTTCAAAAGTTGGACAATCAAAAACAGAATCTTAAGAATTTTTATATTCAATTTTTTAGACAGTCTACGTGAAAGAAACCTTCAATCAAACAGATTTTACTTTTTTGTAATTTCCACGGTTGGAAAATCGTTTTTAACAGTTGGACAATCAATTTCAGGGGTTGGATAATTAAAAACAGAATTTTAAGATTTTTTTATTTTAATTTTTCAAACCGTTTGTGTCAAGGAAACCTTTTATGAAACAGATTTCACTTTTTTGCAATTTTTAGGATTGTATAGTCAAAAACTGTCACTTAACAATGTTTTAGTCAATTTTTTTTGGCTGCTAATGTCAATGAAAATTGTAGTGAATTTCAATATAGTTTTTGTTGATTGTGTTTTCTTGCAATTAATCTATGCAGATAAATAAAAGATACCATAAAATGCAGACTTTTTACCGAAATTAATAAATTGTGTTTATCTCGAAAATAAAACTGACTAATGGGCTCTTTTTATGTGGATTTCCACATTATAAAGAAAATAAAAATACAGATAATATTTTTTCTTTAATGTAATAGTAGGGGAGACTAGGGTAAACCCGCGCACAGGATAAACCCGCGCACAGGGTAAACCCGCTCACTAGCGATTTGACGCTATAAACTCAACTTAATATGGAGATATTTGTACTGTGAATAGTACTGTATGAAAATACAATTGTATTTTTATATTTCAACATGACTGAAAAAAGTCAAAAATGTAAAAGAACGCACTTAGACACCGAAATTAAACATAATATTAAAAAAAAATAAAAAAATGGCGTGGATAAAATCAATCAATCAAATAGTATACACACATGCAGTATGTGTACGGCCCTGAGTGTTGACCCTTTTATGGAAAGGTGGCGTCAAGGTGAAAACCTGCATCTATTGCACACAAGAAGGTCACGCTGCAATCGTTGGAGGTTCTAGTGTATTATTCTTATTCATTAAGTATAATTTAATAATAACTTTAATTATTTTGTAATAATTTTGTAATAATATATTTGCAACAAAAATTCTTCGTAGTTTCGTTTTCTTTCTATATTCTCATAATTCTAATACATATATGGGTGATTCTTCTGCAAAGCATCTGTTTATTTCCAAAAACTAAAAAAATTAATTTTTACATTTTCTGAATTTTTTGTCATGAGTAGGTTTTAAATACGTTTAAAAATATAAATCTGAGTTGCGCAAAATTAATTTTCAAAAATAAGCCTTACAGCATCATTTTAATATTAAGTGTTCTGAAGGTTAAATATACTGTAATCAATATTAGGGTTTTTGTAAAACAATTCCTTTTAAATTTAATTTCCTTAACTTATTAAACTTTTAACATTATTCATTTATAATTTAATGAATTGTGTATTTAATAATTTATCTATAACTATTTTATCTTTTCAAAAATAACTAATAAATATTTTTTTATATTGAACGGAAAAAATAGTAATGAATTTTTTAATTTATCATTTTAAGTTCAAAATTGATATTGTATGTAAAAAATTTTTATTTTTAATTATAATTTTATTATTTATCTAACTTTCTACTTAATATATTTTATTTTAAAAAATGAAAAATATTGTACCTATTTTAAATAAAACGGAAAATTTTTTATAATTCAAGGGTTAAGTATTTAAAAATAATTATTAAAAACAAAACAATAACGCTTTCTAAATATGAAAAAGACTTCGGAGATGAATAGTTTGCCAAATAAAAAATTCACGTTTTTATTAAATTTAAAAATATTGAAACATAATTTAACAAATTTTTCAAGCTACAACTTCAAATATTTATATATAGATTACGTACAATTAAAAAACAGTTTAAAAATATGATGTTTTTAACTAAAAAACGAGGCTTCGGAGATGAATTTGAATTTTTACTCCCATTGACATTAATTTTTAATTAATTATTTAAAAAATTTCTTTTATTTTATTTAAACTAAATATAAGTGAAAAATAAACAGTATATTCTAACATTACAAGATTATGTAAAGACAAAAAATGTTTCGTAGATTATGGATAAATTTTTTTTGAAATTTATACTCAACAAAATATCAATAAAAAGATAATGCAAATATTGAGTCTCACGTTGGAGACACTTGAAGTGGTCCCTTTCAGGAGAATCGCCCACATATAATTTTACATAGACGCGCTATATTCTACTATTAAGAGCATTAAGGCGAAAACACAATACATGTTACGCGAACGTAAGCGCACACGTGTGATGTCACAATGTTGTTCTAATGGGTGACGTCATACGTTCACATACCATGGACTGTGTTCTGTCCTTTAGCGCATGGCACTGCTTCTTGCGCCGTAAGGACAAACATATAAGAAAGCTTGTGCTCGTGCTACCTAACCCTGTTTTTTCTCTCCATGTGTCAATAGGGAAAAACCTAACCATCTTTTGAGATTGTCATACACACAACGTTTTTCTGGAAATGTTTTTTACTTTTATTATTATTTTATGTTTTTATTCGTTGCCATTCTATCGTTTCACGAATTGATAAAATTTTCTTTTTACTTTGACATATATGAACAAATGAAAAACAAATGTTTTGGATAATTTAATGTACAGGTAATATAAGTTTTTCGTTTTTAGACTATTTGAAATTAAATAACAATGATACATTGTCAAATGGGACTATTCTTGTACAATTATATTTTTCTTTTGCGTAATAGTAATTTCTTAAACGATTAAATTTGGTGCATGCTTGAGATATATTATGGTAAAACTGGTATATAGAAATAAAAATAATTACTATACGAAAATCAATTGTCTGTAAGTAAAAGTTCTCCAAGGTCCACATTTTAGTAAAAAAGGCCTATTTTTGTGTCTAAACATGAAAAATAAGTCCAATAATTATATTTAAAACGAGATACAACCTTTATTGTAAACAAACTCGTGTAATTACACGTATAAATTTGGACACGTAAATACAGGTATAATTACGCGAGGAAATGTTTTAAAACGAATAATAATTTTTCTCTCATGTAAATACACGAGAAAAAATTATTACACGTGTAAAAAAACTTTTTTCATGTGTATTTACATGTGTAATGCATGTCTAAATAGACACATGTAAATTTTCACTAGGGACATAACCTAAAAATGTGACATTACGAATTCTACTCTCTAAATTTGAATTAGTTAAAAATAACTGATTTAAAAAGTCAGTGACTAATTCAAATATTAATATTTCAACCGATAATTAGTTAAAAATAACTGATTGTCAGTTAAAAGTAACTGATGTTTCAGTAATTTTTTTTACTGATTCAATTAGTCAAACTTAACTAATTATTGAGTTATTTTTCACTGGAAATCTATTATTTTCATCTAATTCAGAAGCAAAAACGCAGTCACTGACTCTTTTAATATTATTTAATTATTTCAAAATTTGTAATGCAATTATGTTAATAAATACTAATTTTTTACAGAAATTCAATTATTTTTAAGAATTTTAATGAATATCTCTTCAATAATTTAATTATCTTTATTAATAGCAAAATTTTTCTTTAAAACATCAAATTATTTTCAAAAATTTGAATTAAATTAATTGCAAAATTTAAATTATTTTCAAAAATTGTCTGTTAAAATTTCAGATAATAATTTGATATTAAAAGCATTATTGCGCTAATTTTTTTTATAAATAATTAAATGTATATGATGAAAATAGTTTCTAAGAATTAAAATTAAATCCTAATTTCTATGGAAAAATAATAATATTTAAATATTTATTTAAAAAAGAAGTTATTGTATTTTCCGAATAATTTTAAAATTGAAAAAATTTGTAAATAAACTCTCTAATCCTGAATTAGTGAAATTCCACTGAATATCAGTGAAATTTAACGGAGAATCAGTAACTGTATTCTCGCAATTTGAATGAGTAGAATTTGACTAAAAATCAGTTAAAAATTACTTAAATGTCAGCAGTTTTCATTGATTTGACAATTAAAAAGTTACTGAGAATTTCTGTCACTCATATTGGAAATTTCGGTTATTTTTTAATTCACCAATCAATGAAAAATAATTATTCTTTGCTAAGTATAATAGCCCAACTACAGGACTATCATATACTTATAACTAAATTTCTTTAAGTGTGTCAAAAAATATTTTTTTAAATTTAATTTATATGGAAAATAAATTTGGAGTTATCAACGTTGATTCAACGAAAAAACTTTTCTCATAAATTTTCAAAAAATCACGAAATTTCAATTTAAATTAATAATTCCCTATCTCAGTAGTCCTTTATTATTTTGGATAATTATTTATTTTAATATTAGCCACTTAAAAAACTTCAAGTGGTACCAAGTCGGGGTAAAAAGAAGGGATTTTTGATTTTTTTGTCAAATTTTTACAATCACGAAATTTCAACTTAATGAATAATACCCCGCCTCGGTAGTAATTTTTTTCTATTGATAAATTGTTTATTTTAATAATTTAAGTTATTTAAAAAAGATTCAAAGAGGTTCTAAATCGAGGAAAACTGTGTTTTTGGATTTTTAAATCAAATTCTCGGATTTTCTGAAAATTCGTAACAAAAAAAACAAAAACAGTTTTCCTCAATTTGGAACTTCTTCGAATATTTTTTTAAATAACGTAAATTATTAAAATAAACAATTATCAAAAGAAAAATGACTACCGAGACGGGGAATTATTAATTAAGTTTAAATTTCGTGATTTTTTTAATATCCATGAGAAATTTTTTTTTTTGAATCAACGTTGGTAACTTCAGATTCATTATGGAAAATGTTCAATAAGATATCATCAACAAAACGCATTAGTTAAAAAAATTTGTTTTTGAATTTTAATAAAGCATTGAGTATAAAAGTAGCGTTTTTCGGGTAAAGTTTTCCTAGTTGATGGTAGCTTTTAAAATACATGTCATGCGAGATTCCTACACTATAATAATTATTTTTCATTAATAAATATTCATAAAGTTTAAAATTTTGGTTAAACATAAAATCGAAAAATATTTGTTGTACCATAGTAGTTCCGACTGACGGTAAAAATAATACAAAAATTTAAAGTAACTGATTTATTTAGGTGATAATAAATCTTCATTATGCCTCGAAAAACCAACATTGACCCTCAGCAGATGCTTGATGTGTTGAAATCATGTAATATTTTCGATGAAAATAATATTTTAAAACCACGTTCCAATGAAGTATGGAAATCTGCGGCTACTTCATTTCTTCCAAAACAAATCACATCGGACACGTTGAACTTCTACGTGAGGAATAACCGATGGAATTTGTTAAACGATTTAAAGCTTCATTTTGATATTTCAATATGTGAAGTAAGTGAAAATGACTCTACTATAATTAGTGCAGGTGATTCTAGTTTAGAGTATGTACCGTACAATTATATCGAAAATAAGAATGTGAATTATCCGTTATTGTTATTTAATCTCGAGTTAACAGAAAATGAATGGAAATGTATTTATCCGGAGGATCAACTTTATAAAGACAATGTTAGAGGAATGAGGGTGTACAAAAAGCTGAAAAGTGGTTGGACAGATATGATAGTTTCAAAAAATTTTGCTAAAACTAAAAGCCCCTGTGCGTTTATTTTCGATTCCGGTAAAGTTTTTGTTTCACCAGAAGCTGCCGTCTACGTTCATATTCATGGAGTTTGCAAAGAATGTGATGCATCATTTGATGCTCACTGCTTAAATGAACCAGCTCCTGGTGATGGGATTATTTTTTCAGTACGAACTTTTGATACTCGACAAATTCCGCATGACGCGAAAAAGCCCGTAAAAGGTATTCTTCGCGCTGATATGGGTAAAGAGCTCTTATTTAAAAAACCGCGAACGTGGCGTAATCAGGCAACTGACAATATATCATTTGGCGATTGCGAACCCCCCACTTTACCACGAGATGCAACATTAAGAAAAATTAGAGAAGAAGCGATGAATAAAAAGTTAGGTATCAATAGTAGTCTTGATGTTGTGAATTCTTTATGCGAATTGAAATACCGGGGAAAATATACTGGGTATATTAAGGAAGTTTCCAAAGATCGTTTTCACTGTTTTTATTGGTCTCCTATGCAAATGAGTTTGCATAATAGCTTAATTAGAAAGTTTAAAAAAATTGATGTCGATGGGACTGGAAGTTTGGTGAAAATGATTCTTGCACACAACGGCGAAAAAAGAGCGATATTTTTATATCAAATGATTATAGCAGGTGAGAAAGAAGTTCAACCAGTATTTCAAATGTTATCGGAAAAACACGATGCAAATTTAATTTCGTATTGGATGAGAGAAATTTTAAGAAACGGAGCTACTCCACCGCCGGAAGTTAATTGCGACTATTCAATGGCACTTTTGAATGCCACATCTTTGGCCTACAACGAAATGTCTTTAAAAAAATACCTATTGAAATGCTTCGAGTATGTTACTTCCGATTCGACTCATACTGATCTTAAGTGCCTTATTAGAGTCGACATTGCTCATTTAATTAAAATAATGTGTAGAAAAGAAGTTTTTAGAGGTACACATCCGAGAGTCAAAGACTTTTTCGTTCGTTGCGTAGGAGTAATGTCCATTTGCGACAATATGGAGGATCTTTTAAAACTATTACGGTCGTTATTAATTGTAGCTGGTAGCCAGTATACTGGTAAGAATGTTACTAATGAAGATGTTGTTTGCGCGAGAAAATATGATTTTTTAATTGAACGAATTGAAACATTTACATATTCTGATGAAAATGAAGATCCGGGCGACGACGAAAAGCGTGACTACAATTATTTAGATAATGACTGCGACGACAACCCTGACATTATTGACTTTTTTGATAAAATATTCGAAGACTGTCAAAGAGAAATAGATTTCGCCGAAGAAACTAAATCACTCAATACGTATTACTGTCCTGGGATTATTGACCATGTAAAGAAACTTGCAAGACATTTTCCGATATGGACCAATGTAATGCTAAAACATTTCACCTTTGCTGCAAGTGTTCCATCTACCGCTAAATGTGAAGCCTATTTTAAAAGATTGAAACACTCAGATTTAGGGCCTGACTATCGGCCTTTGCGTGCAGACAAGTTTATTGTTGAACACATTAAATCAATAGAGAGTTCTGCCAAATTGGAAAAGGCAAAATCTATTCAAAACCGTGTGAAAATTGCTTATTCTAATAAACAAAGAAAAATTCAAAGTTTAAAAAAATCAAAAATTGACACTTCTAAAAACGGAAAATCAATGAAAAGGAAGAAAGCAAGCGATTGGGAAGATGCTCCGAATAAAAAGAAAACAAAAAACCAAAATGAAAGTAATTCTCGTGAAAATGAACATTTAAATTATCAAGAAAATTGGTTTGGCAAGAATTGGGAAGCGAAACAGAAAATTGTGTCATGTGAATTATCAGACGATTCAGAAGTTGATCAAATGCAAGTTTCAAATAATTCAATTGAAAAAGCACCGTTCACATCATCGCCGTTAGAAGCCAATAATAATAATTTCGAGAAGAAAAATAACAATTCGCCACATGACGAAACAATTAAGATATCTGATAATGAAATTAAAACTCAAAATGAACGCGAATCACCATTGACGGAAAATAAAGTCAAACCTGTTCGAGGAAAATATGTGAGACCATGTCCGAATGTAAAACTTATTTATGATAGACCATTACGGAAACGACATGGAGAAATTATCCAAAATGGGAATAGTTGTAGTCCAGTTTTCATCGAAGGTGTTAAAATTTATGTGAAAAATACTTGCGGCTTTGATGCTCCAGCAGAAATAATTGCGTCTTCTTATTCAAATTATTCAAAATTCAAAAATGAAATTGATATAAGACAAGACAACTTATTCTTTTCGTTCATTTGCAAATATACCAAAAATGGTGTTTCATCGTCATTAAATCAAGATAGGGCTGAAATATTGTCAATGATTTTCGAGATTAAAAATAGTTTATTAGATTGTTTTGGAAGCTCTCCGTGGATTCTCGAAAAATTAATATTAGACACACCAAGTGTAGTTGTGCATAAACGTTGTTCCACATGTAAAATTGTGAACCGAAAAATACCAATTTTAAATATGGCCGAATCGCATGGAGATTTAGATTCTAATTTTCAAACACATCTACAAAATTTTGTAACAGATATTGTCGACGAGAAAAACAAAATCTGCCGAAAGTGTGAATCTCCAAATACGGTAACAACTACAGTAGGTCCTTACCTTATTATTGATCCTGAAATGTTTTTTCACTCTAATATGACTCGATACCCAAAAGGGATTACTTTAAGTGAAATACCCGAAAAATTAAATGTTAAAAACGAAGTTTACATCCTCGGAGGACTGGTGCGTCATACTCCTGCCCACTTTTCAGCAGTTTGCCGAAACCCAAATAACACATGGCATGTGCTTGATGGTATGTGCACTAAAGCACAAATTGTTACAAACGCCAAAAAGTTTATTTTTGTCTGCAGTGAAATAGTTTACATAAAACTTTAAAGTAATCTCATTTTGTCTAGAAAATGCATCTCCATTCTTTTCAAAATATATATATTTTTTAAAGCAAATTTTTATAAATTTTTGTAAAAAGAATAGTACGTTTATTTTTTTAAATATTAATTTACAAATAAAATATTTGTGAACAAAGAATTATATTTTTTAGGTAGGAAAATATTTTTTTCATTCCACCGTCCAATTCCTAAAATTGATTGTCCATCTGTTAAAAACAATGACCCAACTTTGAAAATTGAAAGAATGTAAAATCTGATTCATTAAACGTATCTATCACGTAAACTGTCTATAAAATTTAAATAAAAAATTCTTAAGATTCTGTTTTTGATTGTCCAAACCCTGAAATTGATTGTCCATCTGTTAAAAACAATCGCCCAACTTTGACAATTGCAAAAAAGTGCAATCAGTTTGATTCAAAGTTTCTTTCGCGGAGAATGTCTAAAGAAATAAGTTCAAAAATTCTCAAGATTCTATTTTTGATTGTCCAACCCCTGAAATTGATTGTCCAATTATTAAAAACGATTGTCCAACCTTGGAAATTGCAAAAAAGTGAAATCTGTTTCATAAAAGGTTTCTTTCACGTAGACTGTCTAAAAAATTGAAAAAAATTCTTAAGATTGTATTTTTGATTGTCCAACCCCTAAAATTATTTGTCCAATTTTTAAAAAGAATTGTCCAACTCCTAAAATTATTTGTCCAACTGTCAAAAACGTATGTCCAACCATGGAAATTGCAAAAGAGTGGAATCTGTTTCATTAAAGTTTTCTTTCACGTAGACTGTCTAAAAAATTGAATATAAAAATTCTTAAGATTCTGTTTTTGATTGTCCAACTTTTGAAATTGATTGTCCAATTGTTAAAAAGAATTGTGCAAACCCTGAAATTATTTGTCCAACTGTCAAAAACGATTGTCCAATCGTAGAAATGGTAAAAAAGTAAAATCTGTTTGATTAAAGGTTTCTTTCATGTAGACTGTCTAAAACATTGAATAAAAAAATTCTTAAGATTCTGTTTTTGATTGTCCAACCCCTGAAATTGATTGTCCAATTATTAAAAACGATTGTCCAACCTTGGAAAATGCAAAAAAGTGAAATCTGTTTCATAAAAGGTTTCTTTCACGTAGACTGTCAAAAAAATTAAATAAAAAAAGTGTTAAGAATCTGTTTTTGATTGTCCAACCCCTGAAATAATTTGTCCAACTGTTAAAAACGATTTTCCAACCGTGGAAATTACAAAAAAGTAAAATCTGTTTGATTGAAGGTTTCTTTCACGTAGACTGTCTAAAAAATTTAAAATCAAAATTCTTAAGATTCTGTTTTTGATTGTCCAACTTTTGAAATTGATTGTCCAATTGTTAAAAAGAATTGTCCAACCCCTGAAATTATTTGTCCAACTGTCAAAACCGATTTTCCAACCGTGGAAATTACAAAAAAGTAAAATCTGTTTGATTGAAGGTTTCTTTCATGTAGACTGTCTAAAAAATTGAATATAAAAATTCTTAAGATTCTGTTTTTGATTGTCCAACTTTTGAAATTGATTGCCCAATTGCTAAAAAGAATTGTCCAACCCCTGAAACTGATTGTCCAATTATTAAAAACGATTGTCCAACCTTGGAAATTGCAAAAAAGTGAAATCTGTTTCATAAAAGGTTTCTTTCACGTAGACTGTCAAAAAAATTAAATAAAAAAATTGTTAAGAATCTGTTTTTGATTGTCCAACCCCTGAAATAATTTGTCCAACTGTTAAAAACGATTTTCCAACCGTGGAAATTACAAAAAAGTTAAATCTGTTTGATTGAAGGTTTCTTTCACGTAGACTGTCTAAAAAATTAAAAATCAAAATTCTTAAGATTGTGTTTTTGATTGTCCAACCCCTAAAATTGATTGTCTAAAGGTTAAAAACGATTTTCCAACCCCTGAAATTATTTGTCCAACTATCAAAAACGATTGTTCAACCGTGGAAATTGCAAAAAAGTGAAATCTGTTTGATTACAGGTTTCTTTCACGTAGTCTGTCTAAAAAATAGAATAAATTTTTCTTTTTCTTGTTAACAGAAGGTGGACAAATAAAAATTTTTGTTGGACAAACGTGGACTAATCGTGGACAAACGAATAATGTGTTAGGAACAGATAAATTATCGTTTTTTAAATTTTCAGTGGTTTTTTACCTTAAAAATGCGTTTTTTTCATTTTTCTTGTTAACAGAAGGTGGACAAATAAAAATTTTTGTTGGACAAACCTGGACTTTTCGTGGACAAACGAATGCAATATAGAAATTTGAAAAATTTTAAGATGGGGCTCCCAACTTCACACACCTGACTTTCAGACTAAATTTTAAAACCTATAATTTTTTTTCGAAAAGATTTATGCAAATTCTATTTTGAATAATTGGTTTTTTTGTGAAAATTTTATTTTTTGGAAAATTATAAAATCTTTGTGCTGAATTTATTAAAAAAATTTGTCTAATAATAGAATTGTTTTAACTTTTGGGAAATTTTGATAAAATTGTAGAATATTGAAAATCATTAAATGAGGATAATAAATTTAAAAAATAATTGAAATCTTGTCATGTATTTTATTAAAGTTTTTAAAAATAATTGAATTTTATTAATTTTGAAAAAATTGAATTATGTGATAAATACTATTATTTATGAAAATATTTTACATTTTACAATGAATTCTTTTAAAATCCCTAGTAATAAATTATTTTTCCCAAAGAATTTTGCTAGTTATTTATAAAGATATTTGAAATTTTAATTATTTTTTTTTATTTTTTTTTAAATAAGTGAATTTCTGAGAGGAATTTTAGTAATTTATTTGCAATGAATTTTATACAAATTTCTGAATAAAATTGAATTTTCAGACAATATAAGGTCAATGGTAAAAAGTATTTATTTTTTTGGGGGGGATTTAATTTCCTGTTTTGAGTTAACCCTAAAAATTTGAATATAGAAAATTTCCCATTTATTTATGGGCGATAGATATTTTGAATTAAGTGAAGCTATGAAAGAGATTGATGGCCCATTTGACAATGTCAAGACACCACACGAGCTTGTGAATGTTAAAACATTCACTTGGGACCGTTTTGCACGAGGAAAATCGTTACCCCACTCATAAAAGCAACGAATTGAGTCAAGGAGATGATAAGCTTTTTATCACCGTTTTACTACATCATTTTTGGATTCCCCCCCTAATCGACCCAAAAAGGTTTTCTTAGAGTTATTCGTCTCTCTGCGGATGCGTCTGCTGTTTATCACGCAGAAAGAGAGAGAGAGAGGGGGAGGCAAAGCGAACGATGTGGGAAAACAAGAAAAGTGCGGTAGAATTTATGGGACGCTAACAACCGTCAGGGATCAACTTTAAGAATGGAAAACGTCGCTGATAGTGTGTACACAAAAGAAAATTACGTGATAACGATGAGGGAAATTGTATTTTCTTTTTTTATTACACGTTTAACATTTTCTTCTTTTTTTTTCTTTTTTTTGTTGACTTCTCGTCAAACTGTAATGAGAAAATGTTTTTCGTTTACAAATGAAAGGAATGTTTTTTTTTAGATTTGTGACATTAAAAGCTACTTTGTAGTTGACAGAAAAAATTTAATTTTGTTTTTCTCTTACTTTTTCTTGATTTCTAGACAAAATTTTTCCTTTTTCCCTGACCGTAAAAAAAATGTTGGTTCATTCTAAAAATTATTAGATTTTCTAAAAAAAATTTTCAATTACATTTATTTACGAATTTTTTGAGATCGTAGAATCTAGAATTATTCAAAAACGATTTTTCAATAGATATATGTGACGCGATCTGAAGAAAGGGACCTTAGAAGCAAATCACTTTAAGGTTATGTTAGCGTCACTTTTTTCTTATTTGAAAGTTTCTTTTCACTTATTTCAAATTGAAAGCAGTTTTTGTTGAATATTTTAGTTTTAATTGAAGACTTAAAAAATTATAATTCACGTTGACAGTTGGCCTTTTTTGTATTTTCATGTTAAAAATTACAAACATAACCTATAATTTTTTGTTTCTAAGGTTTCCTTTCTTCAGATTGTTCAAATAATGGAGATTAAATATTATTTAACCACTATTATTTTTCCACAGAAATGATAATTTAAACAAATGTTTTATTTAAACTGCTTTAAAATCCAGTAATATATAAAAATATTATTATTAAACACAAAGATGATGGAATGATAAAATTATTATTTTATAATATAAAAATATTTTTACTATAACTTCTTCAAAATCTTTTTCATCATTTCAATTCAATTATTGTTTTCTAGAATTTTTAAGTAAAATTCTTCTTCAAAGGAATAATTTTTTGAATAAGTAAATTCTTTGAAAATTCTTCAATTAAATATTAGAAAAAAACTTATAATAATTTTTTTAAATTTCGATTAAAAAATTTTAAGTATTGAATATTAGTGTTTCGTTATTAATTAAAAAATTTCTGGTATTAATTCGAATCTGTTTGGTATCAAATATCAATTTAAAACCTATTGGTATCAATTTGACACTTTTTGGTACAATTTTCAAACTTTTTGGTAATAATTTGTCACTTTTATGTTTTATCACTAAAGATATCAATTTCATACCTTTGCTACCGATTTTCTACTATCGCAACAAATTTGTAACTTTTTATTATCAATTTTATACTTTTAAATTAACTCTAATAACTTTTTTCCATTCTATATCCGATATTGTGGTAGCAAAATGTATTTTACTCTCTCGTTATTGTCAGATATGTTTTTTCCATTTTCATTTCTCATTATAATTCCACTTTTCTTTTCAAGCATCTACTCGTTTAAAAAGAATAATATAAAGTCTTGAAAAATTTTCAAAAGCAAATCTATATTCCGTCTCTCGTCTCGAAAGACACTTTTCATTATACATAAAACGACTTTAATTCCCATGGTTTCAATCTCCGTCTTCTTTTTTGACGAATAATGATTAAAGAGTTTCTCTTTTTAAAGAGTTATTTTTTTTTTTAGAAATTTTTTTCCCTCTTTTTTGTCAATCGAATTTTTATTTCACAATCAACGAAGAAAATTGCTTGTTTTTATGATACATTTTGGTTTTGTTTTTCTTTTAAATACATATTTTAAAAAAAAAGAGAATATTTTTGTGAACTTGTTTTAAAAATGGAAACGGGAAAAAAAGGAGAATTTTTTATGAAATTGAGATGGTTAGAAATGCGATTGTCATAAACAGACCTTTCGGTTGGTATTGTAATGCAACAATGGGCGCAACTGTGTTTTGTTAAATAGTGAATAATTAAAATATGAAGAATGCATAAATTAAACAGAAACATTTTTGTTTTTCATTTTTTCTATTTTTGTGTATATACTTTATTTTCCATTTTGAAAAAGTTTTTTTTTTATTTTTTAAAAAAGAGAAATGCAGTATTTTACCATTTTTTTGTTTGTTATTTATGTAAAGTTTTAAATAACAAATATGAAGGGAAAAATTTTTTCGTCATGGAATTGTTAGTTGATATTTAATAGCCTTTGAGTGACAATGGAATAAAGGACTGAATTCTGCTTTTTGGATTTTATTCGATTTGAGTTTTTTTCTTTTTTATCCTTTGCTACGTTTCAACATTTTTAAAAACATTTTTTTCACATAAATTCTGATTTTTTTTTAAATTCTTAATGTATAGTAAATATAATAAAAATATAAATTCTTTACTGAAAGTTATAGTGGATTTTAAAGTATTGTTATTTTGTATTTTTTAATTCCAAAATTCTTTTCTTAAAAAAGAATATCCAATTCCTCTATTTTTTAAAATACATTTTTTTAATTTTAACAGAAAACAAATATTAATTTATTTACTTTATTATTTTTACTGGAAAGCTGATATTTTGTTCCAGTAACTATATAAATTTAAAGAATGGACAAAAATACACAAAAAATACTTTAAAAAATACTTTAAAATTCACTGTAAAAATTCACTCTTTATGTAAAAATAACTGAAACTTTTGCTAATTAATTTAATTAATGAAATTTTACTAGTTTTGTAGTTAATTACTAATAATTAGTTCTTTTTTAATAATTCAGATTTGAATTCAGAATTAATTAATAAAATAATTATAAAAAGTGATTAATAAATTATTAATTGGTAAAAGTAATTGATTAATTATTCAAATAATTGATTTATTACACTGAAAAAAAATTTATTTGATTCAAATAACCGATTATTTGACTATTATCAAATAAATATTTACTTAAAACAAATAATTTTTATTTGAATCAACTATTTCAGTATTTGAAGCAAATATTATTCAATTGATTCAAATAAAAATTTTTTGATTCAAGTAAATATTTATTTGATAATAGTCAAATAATCGGTTATTTGAATCAAATAAATTTTTTTTCAGTGTATTAATTATCAAAATTAAGTTATCATTAATTATTAAAATTAATTAATTATTATTCAAGTATTCCAAGTAGTTTTATTTAATTTTCGCATTTTCTATAATAGAAAAACTGTCATCACAAATAAATTGATGAAGAAAAATATATCCCTTTTCTTTAATAAAAAAAAATTGAGAAATAATTTTTCTCTATTAGAATCGCTTTTCTTTTTAATCATTTTTTTCCATCAAAATTTTACAATTTATATATATAAGTGTGTACACAAGTCTGGAGGGAAAATTGAAAAATATATTGTTTGAATTAAAAAATACATGATAAATTGAAAGAAAATAGAATCTGAGTGTGAAGAATGAAGAAAAGTTGTTGTGAAAATTGAATATTTGGATGACACGAGAGTAATTTTGTTTTCCGGACTATACTATTAGGTTACGACGCGACGTTGTTGGGGGTCAGCAGGGCAACGAGACAAGAAAGGAAGGTAAGGTTGGCTATCGCAAGTAGGTCGCATCCAGCGGCTCAATATCGCCGAATACTCCTTGTGTGTATTCTCTCTCTCTCCTCTCCTCTCTTTTTCTTTCCCTCTCTCACTCATTCTCTTTATATCTTTCTATCTTTCTCACTGTTCTCCCTTATGTACTCTCTCAATTGGGTTAAAGCAAGGAAAATACAGAAAGATACAGAGAATTTGGGAATTTAGGGATGCTGTTCTTTAAGCCAGTTGAATTCTAATATTCTTGGGTATTTTTACAATTTTTTATGTATTTTTTGGTTTTTTTAAACTGTTTTTCTACATTTTTAAATAGTTTTATGTATGTTTTTATATTTTTATATATTTTTTATTGTTTTTCTCTATTCTTAATTGTTTTTTAAAAATATTTTATGTCGTTTTATTTTTATTTTTAATCAGGGAAAAAATCAAGCTACAAATTTCACTACTTTAGCGAAATTTGTACTTATAACGACAACTAATACTTTCTTTATTCGAAAGAAACTTATCGCTTTTCAAGAAGATAGTTAATTTCCGTGTATATATTTTTTTTCTAAATTTTTGACTATTTTTCTCACTTCAAAATTTGTACAAATGTTCACTAGTTTGAATTAGCGACTTTTTGCTTTTAAATTAGTAAATTTTTACAGAATTGTCACAGGTCAGGGAAATCAGACAACAGACAGTAATTTTTTATTAAAAGTGCTGGAAAAAATTAAATTTTTAAAATTTATATGAAAATTCTGAATTTTTGGGTTCTTCTTGTTTGCCTCATAAATTATGAAATTAACTCAAATACTAAAAAACCGTCAACTTTTTCTATTTCTTAGAAAAATTTAGTTTAAATAATTTAATTCTATTGAAGAACTGACGTAAACTTACTACTATTGAAATAAAAATCATTTAATAAAGTATTTTTTTGAAAACTTCTAATTTTAATTCTTTTGAAATTAGTTTTAATTTAAAAAATTTTAAAGCAATTCTTCGAAATATATCCAACTGTCTTAACAAATATCAAAATTCTTCCCTGGAATTTAATTATTTTCAAAAAAATATAAAAAATTTTAACAAAATTTCAATTAATCTTATAAATTGTAAAATTCTTCGCCGAAATTTAGCTACATTCAAGAATTTGTATAAAATTCATTGTAAAATTTAAAATATTTTCATAAATAACAATATTCACGACAAGAATTCAAATATTTTCGAAATTAATAAAATTCTTCGCAGAAATTCAGTTATTTTCAAAAGTTATCAAAAAAAATTGTTATCATCATTTCAATTATCTTTATAAATAAATAGCAAAATTATTTGGGAAAAATAAATTATTACTAGAGATTTTAATAAAAATCATTGCAAAATTCCATGATTTCCCTAAATAATAGTATTCATTGCAAGAATTTAATTATTTTTAAAATTAACAAAATTCAATTAGTTTGAAAAAATAATTCAATTTTAACAGGAATTCAATTTTTTTAAATTAAAATCAAGACAATTTTAATTAAATTTTCTCGAAATAAAATCAAGTTATAAAAGATTTTTAATAAAACTCTTATCTCTAATTTAATTATTTTCAAAAATTTGTAATCCAATTTTTGGCAGAAATTTAATTGTATTAAAATTTTTTTATTAAAATTCTATATAAGAATTAAATAACTTTTAACAAAATTCTAATTAAAATCGACAAAAATAATTGTAAACATTCTATTATTCTTATAAATAATAAAATTCTTTACTGTAATTCAATTATTTCTATAAATAATAAAATAATTTTGAACAATTCAGTTATTTTGAACTCGATTTTGAATATAAGTTTTGTAAAATAAAATAGTTACTGGAATTTAATTATTTAAAGTACAATTGTCATTAATTTTAATAAAATTTTATACAAGAATGGAATTGCAATTATTATTCAAAATTTTATTTCTTTTATTTCTCCGAAAGAATTCAAGTTTAAGAAATGTTGATAAAATTTCTATATAAGAATTCAATTTTAAAAATATATTTAATTATTCATTTAAGTTATTTATGTTTATATATTTAAATGATTGAATTCTCGAAAAATTTTCTAATAGGAGTTGATTAAAAAATTAAAGGTAGAATTAAAGTTAAAATTTTTGATAAAAAATGAATATTGGAAGCGTTAAATTATGAATTTTTAGAAGTAATTAAATTTTTAAATGATTTTAAAAATAGAATCGTTTGCAAATTTTCAAACTGACTGACAAAATAATGTGTAGATAATTATTGAATTTTGCAAAAATTTTTAATTTAAGTTATTAGCGAAGTATAGAAGAATAATTATACTTTCTATGAGAATTAGAAAAAATTATTATTTTTTTGCATATTTACTTAATAGACTTGTTGCTTTCGATTTAGTCAATTTTGATAATAAATTAGTAGAAATTACAAATTACTATTTACTTATAGACTTGTTGCTTTTAATATCGTTTATTTTAGTAATAAATAAAATTCACAAAGATTAGTATTTATTAGTAACATTTACAAATTTAGAAGCAAAAAATCAGTTCCCAAAATTTCAATTATTAAGCCCTTTTAGTAATTCAATATTTGTCAATATTAATTTAACAAATTTTTTTTTTATATTTTAAAATATTAGTAAAATAAAGTTAACAGAACATAATTTTACAACAATTTAAAAAATGAAGTAAGAGAAGAAATAATTTATAGTTATAGTAACTGAAAAAATAATATTTTCTCTCCCTTTCAGCAGAAATAAAAGTGTAAAAATAATAAAGTAGAGCTTAATAAATGAAAACTTAGCGAGTCACGTTACAGTGTCGAACATCAATCTTTGTTTTAGAAAAAAAAATCGAAGAATATACACTTCGATCGAAATGTATCGCGGGCGACGCCTTGAATTTCCACTGGGAGTTCGTGTCACGAACTTTTCCTTTCGTTTCCTCTCTCTCTCGCTCTTTCCTTCTTTCACACACACACACACACATACACTATCTTTTATACCCTTCCACCTTTAATTTGCGACGGAAAATCATGTCATAAATCTTTCAGTCCTTTGAGCTCCTTTTGAAAGTTGAAAATCGTTTCACTATAATCAAATTTCAGTATATCCCAATGACACGTGAATAAATATCTTGATATAAACTATTGCCATTCATAAGATTTTCTATCTTATATTCAATTTTCAATAATAACGGATATCCTTTTCTCATTTTCTTTTTTTTTTTTGCTTTCTTTCTTTATTTTAAATTTCCAACCTTAGAAGAAAAATTTTTTTTCTCGATTTCCTTATATAATTGATGAGGATTTAAATTCAGCATGAAATGAATTTTCCAAGTGTCTCTGCTCAACCAATTTCACGTAGTTTCATAATTGAATATTTGATTTTAATACAAGACGAAGAATTTTTTCTTTTAATCCAAATGATTATATTCACAAAAATACTCATTTGTCGTCTAAATAAGAAGTTATTTTTTTATTATCATTATCGGTATTATTATTTTTTTGTATTCTCATTATTAGGATTATTCTTATTTTTCTTATTATTATTCTTCTTATTATTATTTTATTATTATTATTATTATTATTATTATTATTATCAATATCATTAATATTATTAGTATTGAAAAATAATTTTAAAGCTATGAAAAAAAATTCAAATTATTATTATTGTTGTTTTTTTTAATATTATTATTATTATTAGGTTTGGAGATAAATTTTTCTTTATTTGATAAAATTTAATTTACCAGAAAAAGTTGTCAGTTAAATGAACTGACAGTATACAATCAATTCCAGAGAGGAACAAGAGTGGAATTTTTAAATTTGTAAAAAAAATATTTAAGCGTTCGTTTGTGTTTGCACTTTTAATTAATTAACAATCCACAATGATTGTAAAATATTTTAATTATTTATTGTACAAATAGAAGTAATGTATTGCACACTGAGAAAAAAAATGTATTTCGAACAAATACCCGATTAATTGATTCGATTGAAAATTATTTGATTCAATTAAATATTTACTTGAATCGCATAAATTATATTTGACTCAATTAAATGGTATTAATTTAATTTTCAAAATTGTAATTTTAAATACCGAAATTATTTATTTAAATAGTGAAATTTTTTGTTCAAATAACATTTAAATGAGTCAAATAAAAATTATTCGATTGAAGTAAATATGATGATGATAGTCAAGTAATTGGTTATTTGAATTAAACTTTTTTTCAGAATACTCAATAAAATAAATATGAAGAATTAAAAAAAAATTTAATTAAATCCAATAATTTTAGTTTTTGAGAGTAATTTGGTTTGTAATTGTAAATTGTAATGGGAATAATAAACAAACATTTTTTAAGCGTTATTCTTTAGAGGCAGACAAAATTAAATTCAGTTCACCAGAGAACAATTTATTTATAGTGATGTGTGACCCCCGGTAATATGCACTTTCCATATATTCATATAGGATGAATACATACACATTTATAGTCTACACAGTGAGTCCGAGACAAAGTGATTATGCACACGAAATTTACCACTCCGCATTATAAATGTTTCCTTTCCGGGAATAAAATTTTGAAAATTCATTTATATAATGTTTCAAAACAGCGAAATATATTAATTTCTGCATGGCAGTTTAATATTGCATTCGTTAATCTTTCTCTCACGAAAAATTAAAAATTAATAATAATTTTGGGAATTCTGATTTAAAACTGCTTTTTTAAATTTGCCATTCAATTAAATGTTTAGATTTTTTCAGGGTTGCTTTAATTAAATTTCAATTTTGAATTTTATTCGAAATTGTAAAAAACAGATTGTTGGTTTTTAGAAAATTTCAATTCGTATGAAATTGCAATTTGAAATTGAAATTATAAATTAGTTACACTTTTTAATATATAAATATTTTTATTTTAAAATAAAGAAATAATAGCAGAATTTTAGTTAAACACACTAAAAAATGGAATTTTAGGGAAATTACAAATTATTGGAGAAGTTCAATTATTATTCTCAAAAAAAAATAAAACATTCTTCGCAGAAATTCAATTATTTTTCATAAAATTAAACTCAATTGAATAATTTTTAATTTTTAATATTTTAATAAAATTTTCCAAAAGAATTCAATTATCTAAAAAAAATTAAATAAAGTTCTATCCAAACCAAACATTTAATTATTTTCCTAAATAGTAAAAATTTAACAGGAATTCCATTGTTTACAAATTTTTGAAATAAAATTTCACATTAATTCAAATATTTTCAAAAATAATAAAATTCTTTTTAGGAATTGTATTATTTCACAAATAATAAACCAACTACAGAATTTCGATTATTTTTAATACAATTTTATTTTAACAAATTTTTTAAAATTAGTCAAAGGAAAATAGTTATTTAAAAATTTGTTGATAAAATTCTTTATAAAAATTCAATTTTTAAAAATATTCAGTTATTCAATAAATTATTTATTTTGTACTTAAATAATTGAATTCTCGTAGAACTCTTAAATAAAAATTGATTAAAAAATAAATTTTAGTTACGATTTTAAATAATATTTTAATTTTAAAAGCATTATAGCGTGAAATTTTTTTAAATATTTGAATTTTGAATTGATTTCAAATTCAAATCTTTGAAAATTTGAATTTTTAATACTTCTAAATAATAACAGTTCTGCAAAATTAATTTTTTTAAAAAAAGTTTATTTGATTCTTTCTTAAATTTAAAAAAAATTGCGTCGTGTTTTCCATTAATATTATTAAAATTAAAATTAAAAATTTTAATACAAAACTTGTTTCGTTTTCATAAATATTCCTCAATTTAATGATTTGTAGAATAATTCAATTATTTTTTAGAAAAATTAAAAAATTGAATTTTAGGAGAATTTAATATAAAAAATTGATTTAAAAACGAATTTTAGTCTGGAATTTTAGATAATTATTGACTATTAATTATTTTATTTTCTAACATACAATATTTAATTGAAGCATTTCCGAAAAATCGAAATTTTGTAAAATTGAATTGTAAACAAATGAATTTAAAAATTCTCAAAGAACTTTTTCAAAAATTAATTAAAATAATTGATTTCATAAGGATTTTTGTTTAAAAATTTTTAGAAATTGTTGTAAACAAATGGATTTGGAAATTTTCAAAAAACGTATTCAAAATTTAATTTAGAATAATTGATTTGATGAAGAATTTTATTTAAAAATTGTAGAAAATAATTCTGCAATGAAAATGATGAAAATAATTTTAAAGAAGTTATTGTAGCACTATTCTTATAAATTATAATAGAAAAAAAATGTTTCTATCACTCAGCAATATTTATTAAATTTTTTATGAAACATGTGGAAGTCGATTTCTTTCTGTTTTATTCTAATAAGCTTGTAAAAAATTAATAATCTCTTAAAAAGTAAGAAATAAAGGAAAAAAATAACATTTTATTTAGTTAATTTTATTAACTTCTTTAATAAAGTTGAAATTTCCTACACTTTTTGAAATTCGAACATTTTGCAGAATTCACATTTTTTTTTTTAACTTATGAACATTTAAAAAGGAAAAGAGACGCGCGGCGCTCTCTTATTCTCATAACGACAATATCAGTGAAATCTTATCGTTTCGCAAATACACTTTTCTATGGGTAACGGAAGCTGGAGAATGACTCATCAGAAAGGATAAAAATAAAAACATAGAATAATAATAGTAAAAAAAAGGAGACTTTTGTAAAGAACTACAGGAATAGTTTTACAAGAGTGGTATGAGTCTTTTATTCGTCGCCACTTTACAGTCGATCGTAAAAAAAAGTTTAAGGAAAAAAAAAAGAAAGACGAAACTCTTTCTCGAATCTTATACGTGTACATTTATATTTATATATAGTAAAATGTACTAAAAAACATTATCTTTTTTCATGAAAATCCGCTCAAGTTTTGTTCGAGATTTACGACTATTACGAATATATCTTTCTAAACTATTTTTTTTTTATTTTATTATTCAAGTGGGATTTAAATATTTATTTAAAAAAATCACCTCGTAAATACTGAAATGATAAACACTGATTTTTAGGCGACAAGTTATGAATTTAATTTTTGTTTACTTAATGATTTAATAAAAATAATAATCAATTTTTTTCTGCGGCGACTAAAACAAATTTTTTTAATTTAATATAATTTAATTATCTTTAGAGCGTTAAATAAAGTACAAAATAAATTTTATTAGAAAAATTAGGAAAATTTACTATACTGTAGAGTAAAATTTACTTTATTACGAAGTGAATCTGCTTTTCTTCCTTTCTCGAACAAAAAAATATTCTATTCATTTTTATTTCTTTTTTAACCAAAAAATAAAAAGAGTTTTTAAATTTTTTTCTATTCATTTATTTATTTAAACAAATTATTCTATTTGCATTTTTTTGTTTTACGTTTTTTTTCTTTTTGCCAATTAATTTTTAAGAATAAGAAAGAATCGAAAATTTAATTAAAATAAAATTAACATAAAATTTAAAATAAACGCAAAAATGTTTATTTATTGACCTTTTTGTATTGTTTTGTATAAATAAAAATTTTTAATATTCATTTACACATATGGGAGCTAACGTATTTGCACAACATGGTATATGAAAAAATTGATTTAACGAGACGAAGGCACACTGATAAGGATTCTTTTTGCGCGAGTGCTTGAAAAATATTTTTTTTTGTTTAAAATCTTAAATACGTTACTTAGTTGAATAATAATAATTATTATTTTTATACATAAAAATAATAATTATTATTATTTTTTTAATAATGTTTCTTAAATTATTTAAAAAACAAAAATATTTTCAACATTTGGGATAAAATAATTCAAGGGAATAGTTGACTTACGAAGAAAATAAATTTTGTCATTCAATAAATTTTCTAAATAATGGTAGACAATTTTTTGCTTCTTCTTCTTCTTCAACTTTTTTTTTTCTATTGAATAATTTTTATAAAATACAAGAATAATCAGCCACATTATCGTGAATATTTTATTAGTCGTTCTCAATTTATACTATATAAGTTCACTGAGATTGAAAATGGACCAATGACCTATCTTAACGGACTTACGTCATGATGCGATTCACACAAAAATATATCACTTTAAATTTATAATTTAATTTGCAGCCCGACTGCATATGGATTATTATTTACGATCGTCTAACCCAAAATCGTGCATTTGACAGCAATGCAAAAATATTTATATCGACCAGACAAAAGGGAAATAAAAAAATAACAAAAAAAAAAGAAGAAACAACTTGTCTACGCTATTGAATAAATATCAAATTAAACCGACTATGTTAATTTTTGTCAATTGTTTATTGTTCTGTTATTTTTTTTTATTATTGTTATAATTAGCACTATTATTATTTTTATTATTATTATTATTATTATTTTTATTATTATTATTATTTATTTATTTAGTTCTTTTGTCTTTTAATAAAATTTTTAATTTAGATTTTAATTAAAACTAATTAATATAAATTTAAAAGCAAATTTTAATTATATTCAAAAAAAAAAATATTAATGTGAACATTTACAATAATGTAAAACGTTTCAAAATTAATATTTAAAATATTCAACTGAAATGAAAATAAATAATTTTTAATGAATTTGTAAAATTAAATCAAATTTATTTTATCGAAATAAATAATAGATGTCGAGTTGAAAATAAAACCATGTCATGTGTTTTCATTATTATATTGGGGAAAATTAATAATTCTTCGTTAGTCTTTAATTGTAGACCTAAAGTTAATATTTTTCGATTTATTTAGAAATAATGAGAGCAAAAGAAAAAAGTTAAGGATTTTTCCTCTCCTTTGTTCATTTCTCTAATGAGGAAAAGAAGGTTTTTTTGATGGGAATTAAATTGGTTTACTTTTTGTAAGTGAGTTATAAAAAAAAAGCAGTGGCTTTTATGTCGAAGTTAATGTTTCAAATCGAAGGAAAGATCAAACTTAACGACACTTAATTCGTACATTTGAGGGCACGATACTTCGAACTGGTAAACCAAAATTGTTAATGAAATTACGATGAATGTCTTAATTGCAACCGCAATCAAAGCGAGCAGCTTCCTCATTTCTCGAGCAGAGAGAGAGAGAGAGAGAGAGAGAGAGAACTTCGTGACGAGATGTAATTAAATTTAGTTTAATTTCCGAGCAATTAGTACACACACAGACGTATATTTACATATATATGTATATTTCTATGTAAATTCTGGATTAAGTAAATATATAATAAGAATTGATTTTTTTCTAAAAAATATTTTATAATACTAAAATAATAAAATAATAAAATAATTATTATTTACTATATATTAATATTAATTATTATATTGTACCTATATTAGTTAATATTTTACACAGAGAAAAAAAAAGTTATTTTTGTCAAATTTATTTTGTTTAGATAAGATAAAAACTTTATTTGTTCCAAATAAATTGTGTTTGGTTGAAACCAGTTTTATTTGATTCAAATTAAAATTTTCATTTGTGAGAAAGAAAATTTTTATTTAAAAAAAGTAAACATTGTCTCTGACATTAATGTAGTTTTATTTATATTGTTTCATAATATTTACTTTAATTGCCAAAAATAAAATTTATATTTAATGTAAATTATATTTGCTTCAAATGAAATTTATTTTTAATGTAAGTTTTATTTCCAGCACATAAAATGCTTTTTTGTTTAATTAAAAAATTATATTTCGGTCGAATGAAGTTCATATTTTAAATAAATAACCAATTTAGTAAAGTCTGTGAGAAATATACTTTTATTGAAGTCAATTTTTCAATGTTTTTTTTATTTAATGTTTGTCAATTTTTCTTTATTATTTCAAATAAATTTTTTTTGGTTCCAGTAAACTTTTTCAGGTTCAAACAAATTTTCTTTGGTTCAAATGTATTTCGTTTTGGTTGAAATAATTTTTTTTCGATTTCAGGTCAAAGAAATTTAATTTGTTTCAAATATTTTCAGCTTTAACGATGTTGTGTTTACTTTTGAAGTAAACTTTATTTGTTTTAAAATTACATTTTTTTTTGTTCATATAAAACTTTATTTTATCAAACAATTTTAAAAATCAAAAAATGTTTGTTTGCTTTAAATAAATGTTTTATTTGATAAAGATATATTTTTTAATTAAAAAAAAACATTAACTCTGAGACAGTAGATCAATCATACATTTTATTTTTAAATTAATTACACGATATTTATATTATAAGATAATATAAAATTGTAATTATGTATTAATTTTTATGTCATTATGATAAAATTATTCCAAATAGCGAAACATTTGGCTTATATAGCACACTTTCAAAAGGTAATAATAAATATAATAATATAAATAATAATAGAATAAATCAAACATAAAATTATTAAACATATTTTTTTATTGAAATCAAAACAGAAAATATGTTTAAATCAAATATAATTATTGAAACAAAAATTATTTTTGTAACAAAGCAGTAGATATTTTCTATATATTGGAGTTAGGCTTACAAACTAATTTCAATTAAACAAAATCACTTGAAATTATTTTTTTACTTCATACGAGTATAATGTTGTCTCAGTGTCCGGTGATGCATTAGTTGATGAAATATTTCTTGACACTATTGACATATTTTGACAGCGGTAAGAATCACAGGTCTAAAGAAGAAACAAAATTAAATTTTCGTTGACCAAATTTATGTATGTTTGTTAAAATGTGACTTACTCCATTATTAGCACAAGGATAACCAACTTGAGCATATAAATCTTTAGTGAAATTCTCAATTTCATTATAACAAGTAATCCCACATCCATGGTTATACTAAAAAAAAAATTAAAATATTGAAATATACAAACATAATTGAAATTTATTTTTTGTTTTCACTACTAACAGTCGATGCCAGAGTCATTCCCTCTATGTTGCATCGTACACTTGGAGATAGAAATCCTCTCAATTGATCTGAAGGATAAGTTGATGGAATATTACTTGACACTATTGACATATTATTACAGTGTCCTTGATCACAGGTCTAAAGAAGAAAACAAATCGAATTTTCAGTATACAAATTTTTATATTTATATATATTTGTTAAAATGTGACTTACTCCATTATTAGCACAGGGATAACCATTTAGAGCAAATAAATCTTTATCAAAATTCTTAGTTTTATTGTGACAAAGTATCATACATCCGTCGGCATACTAAAAAGCAGAGAAAAAAATGAAAAATATTGAAATAAACAAACAAATTTGAAGATTATTTTTCTTTTACTACTAACAGTGTATGCTAGAAATCTTCCAATCATGTTACATCGTTCACTAGGAGATTTAAATTTAGTCAATTCATCTGAAGGATTAGTTACTATTGTCATATTTTCACACATCCCATGTCGACAGGTCTAAAGAAGAAAACAAACGAAGTTATAATAATAATAATAATAATAATAATAATAATAATAATAATAATAATAATAATAATAAATCATGTATATTGTAAAAATGTGACTTACTCCATTATTATCACAAGGATAACCATTTTCGACAACTACATTGTGATAGAAATTCCCAATTTCATCATGACAAGTAATCGAACATCCGTAGTTATACTAAAAAAAATGAAAATATTGAAATTTATTTCTCTTTCATGTTACACCGGTAGTTAAAAAATTTTTAATTCAATACACATTTGTTCTAATACTAACGTCATATATCCAAATCATGGAAATAGCATTACATCGTTCTTCGGGAGATTTACGTATATTAGAGGGAGTAGTTGTTTCAAAAGTGCTGTCAGTAGTTGATGTAGTCGTCATATTATTACATTTTCCATCTAAACAAAACTGAAAAAGAAAAAAAGTTGTTAAAATCATATCTTTTATATTTTTATTAGAATTTTTATGCAATGCAGAAACCAACAGATTCGTTTTCATCTAAAGCAGTAGTTGTTGTTTTAAAAGTGCTGTCAGTAGTTGATGTAGTCGTCTTATTATTACATTTTCCATGTATACAAAACTGAAAAAGAAAAACAGTTGTTAAAATAGTATCATTTTTATTTTACTTCGAATTTTCATGCAATGTAGAAACAGATTTATTTTTATTTAAATCAGTTTCTTTTTTTCGCAACTTTTTCCAAACTCAATACTCAATTTCAGTTTATTTAAAAAACATATGTCCTTTTGCTTGAAAAAATTAACTTATTTAAATTGATACAGATAGTTAATTTTTGCTCCTTTCCACAAAAAAATAATGATTTCACGTTTACTATTTTATTTAGATAATGTTTAAAGTCCACAGAGAAAATTGTATAAAAAATTACACATTTAAAATTGAAAAAAAATAATTGTCTACTGGTCATATTAGATTAATGTGAACTAATTTAGATCATGTGCAGTAATGGAGTAAGAAAATAATCGTTCTTTTTTAAAAAAAATTATGTTAATTTGTTAACAGATCTTTGAAATGAAATCAAATTTTCGGTTACTAAATTTATGTAGATTGACTTACTCCATTATTATTACAAGGATATCCATCTTCCAAATCTGAATTTTGATAAATTTTATCAGTTTCATTATGACAAAGAATCCTACATCCGTCGGCATACTAAAAAGCAGAGAAAAAAAAATGAAAATATTGAAATAAACAAACAAAATTGAAATTTATATTTCTTTTACTACTAACAGTCCCTATCAGAATCATTCCCATCATGTTACATCGTTCGCTAGGAGATTTAAATCCACTCAATTCAACTGAAGCATTAGTTGATGGAATATTGCTTAACACTACTGTCAATTCTTTACACTTCCCATCTTGACAGATCTAAAGAAGAAATTAATTAAAATTTTCGGTGACCAAATTTATGTATATATTTGTTAAAATGTAACTTACTCCATTATTATTACAAGGTAGTCCATCTTCATAACCTGTCCCTAGAACATGACCCTTAGAACTACAAAGAATTCTACATCCACCGTTAAACTAAAAAGGCGAGAAAAAAATGAAAATTTTTAAAATTAACATAAACAAAATTGAAATTTCTTCTTCTTTCACTACTAACTATATCTATTAGATTCATTCCCAGCATGTGACATCGTTCCATAGGAGATTTAAAATCAATCAATTTATCTGAAGCATTAGTTGATGGTTCATTTCTTAACACTATTAACATATTTTTACACTCCCCATCTTGACAGGCCTAAAGAAGAAATTAAATCAAATTTTCGGTGACCAAATTTATCTATATATATTTGTTAAAATATGACT
Organism: Leptopilina myrica (nomen nudum); assembly: GCA_032872475.1. NCBI lineage: Eukaryota > Metazoa > Arthropoda > Insecta > Hymenoptera > Figitidae > Leptopilina > Leptopilina myrica (nomen nudum). Next base: position 37,346,748 of record CM065461.1, read on the forward strand.
TACTCCAATATTCTCACAAGGATTTCCATCTTTCAAATTGTGAACGGAAATATAGCCATCAGTTAAATTGAAACAACCAAGCCTACAACCGCCTGCTTCCTAAAAAGGCGAGAAAAAAAATGAAAATATTAAAATTAACAAACAAAATTGAAATTTTATTTTCTTTCACTACTAACAATGTCTGTCGTTCTCATTCCCTTCTTTTCACAATAATCCCTAGGAGAATAAAATCCACTCAATTCATGTGAACCATTAATTGTTGAAACATTGCTTAACACTATTGGCGTATTTTCACAGATCCCATCTTGACAGATCTAAAGAAGATATTAAAACAAATTTTCGGTGACCAAATTTATAAATATTTGTTAAAATATGTTTGAGTATACATGTGTTATGTTTTTTGTTTTTAATTTCTCCGAAAGTATTTAATTTTCAAGAGCTTTCAATATAGGTAATTTGCTTTTTATTTAATATTTATTACCATGATTAATAAATAATTATAAAGTCGTTTTCACAATTTTCATTTGCATGTGTTTTGTGACAATTTCTCAATCGAAGAACTAGGAAATAACTTTAATTTTTTTGGTATGGAGCTACCCATAAAACGTTGAACGAAAAATTTGTGGACGAAGGAAACATTTTTTTATATAAGATATATGAGATAAGATGATTACATCTTAAAGTTTATTTTTTTTATTAATGTAGAATATAACATGTTTTGAATTTATCATTTAAAAGTTGTAAACATTGTAAAAACTATATACAAACTATAAAAATTGTTTAATTATCAATATTGTCATATATTGTTATAAATTATGATTTAAAATAACAAATATCTACCTTTCTTGTGTATGCGAATGGTGCAGTGAATGCAAAAATTAAAACACAGGCGTAAATCATTTTCTCTTCACTATTAATTTTCGAAAACTTAATGAGAAGTTCTATATATATATAGGTAACAATGCACCACGATGATTTTTTTTTCCAAATGTTTCGTCATTTTTCTAAAAATACATAAAATGTTTATCAGTTATTGACATAGAAATTTAATAAGAATGCTACAAGTTTACCATGTTATTTGATAATTTAAAACATATACATGTTTAATTTCTTCGAATTTTACCTATTTATTGTATTATTATTGTTGTATTTGAAATACTCTTTCATATTACAGCACTATATTTAGTATATTTTATAACTATGGTTATTATTACATATCTTATGTGGGTGATTTTCCTGAAAGAGCGACTTTTTTATTGATATTTTGTTGAGTATAAATTTCCAAGGAAATTTATCCATAATCTACAAAACATTATTTATCTTTACATAACCTTGTAATGTTAAAATTAAAAGTTTTTCTTGGTAAAAAAATTTACTTAATTTTGTCTTTTGGTTTTCGTTAAATATGATACATATTTTTTAATATAATTAAAATTTTTTGTAATATAGTCTCAATATATATCAAATTGAAGCTTAGAATCGACCATTTATTTTTCATTTATATTCATTTTAAAGAAGACAAAAGGATTTTTTAAAATAATTAATTAAAAATTACTGGCAATGGGAGTAAAAATTGAAATTTATCTCCGAAGCCTCGTTTTTCAGTTAATAACATCATATTTTAAAATTGTTTTTTAATTATACGTAGTCTATATATATATAAATATTCGAAGTTGCAGCCCAAAAAATTTGTTAAATTATATTTCAATATTTTTAAATTTAATAAAAACTTGGTTATTTTATTTGCAAACTATTCATCTCCGAAGCCTTTTTCATATTTGATAAGCGTAATTGTTTTGTTTTGAATTTTTTAATAATTATTTTCAAATACCTAACCCTTGAATTATAAATAAAATATTTTTAATTTTTTTAAATATAATATATTTAGTAGAAAGTTAGATAAATAACAAAATTATAATTAAAAATAAAATTTTTTTATCAAATGATAAATTAAAAAATTTCAATACAATTTTTTTTCCGTCCAATATAAAAAAACATATATTAGTTATTTTTGAAAAGATAAAATAGTTATAAATTTATTATTAAATATGCAATTTAATAAATTATAAATGAATAATGTTGAAAGTTTAATAAATTAAAGAAATTAAATTAAAAAGGAATTTTTTTTACAAAAACCCCAATATTGATTACAGTATATTTAACCTTTAAAACACTTAATATTAAAATAACGCTGGAAGGCTTATTTTTGAAAATGAATTTTACGCAACTCAGATTTAAAACCTACCCATGACAAAAAAATTCAGAAAATGTAAAAATTATTTTTTTTTAGTTTAAAAAAAACAGGTGCCTTTCAGGAGAATCGTCCATATAAACACGTAATAAAAATTTGGTGAACGTAAATTTTCCTTGGGAAAAAGAAATCTGCAGAAAAATTCAGAGGAAAAAAAATTTGCGTGGCAAATTTCATACAATATTCATGTGAGACTAGGAATATGTTTCGAAAAATTTCGTGTATATAAAAGTGTCAAACACTTTTTTTTTCTTTTAAAGTAGAAAAATAATACAGGAAAAAACCTATTTATACAATTCTATATTGAATAAATTATATTTATTATACAAAAGCAATTAAAAGTTGTTTCGAGAGACTGATCTTAATTATTTCATTACAGTTTCCTTTTTAATTACTATCCTGGTAAATTTAATTTGTTTTAAATATTCCCATCGAATGTAATTATTTAAAGAATGCAAATTCTGTTAAATCAACAGCAAAATAAAATTTTTTTGTAAATTTCTATTTGTAATATTTGCATTTTTTATTCGTTAGTAAATCGAATCATTAATTTCACTCTGACGATGGGATATTGTAAATTCTTTATTTATTTAACTTAAATTTTTTATTTTTGGTTTAAATAAAATTTTCCACTTGTGTAATAAAATTCTGGTGACTGACAATTTTGTCCAATGATTTTTAGCGATTTTTTTTGTACGCCTCTTGAAATTTTTACCCTCCCCCCAAAAGAAATCGATTTAAAAGTTTTAAATAACTTGCAAAATGCAAGTTATTCACTAACCAGTGAAAAATTTTATTGAAACCAAATATAATTTAGGTATACCATAATTTATTTAAGTTTAAAAACAGTATTAATTTTAAGTAATTTTTAGGCCAATTTTTACAACTATTATTTTGTTGGTTTTTGTTTTTTAAATGTATTTTTGTCTGAGAGTCAACTAGACTATTTATTTGTTTTAAATGAAAATTCCATTTAGCATAAATTTTTTAATTGAAGCAAAGAAAATTTTATTTCATTCATTTGTTTTAAAGAAAATTCCCATTCACCATAAATCTTATTTGAAGCAAAAAAAAATTTTATTTGAATCTAATAGACTCTATTTGGAACAAATAAAAGTTTTATTTGAATCAAATAAACTTTATTTGGAACAAATAAAAGTTTTATTTGAATCGAATAAAATTTATTTGGAACAAATAAAATGTCTAGTTGGCTCTGAGTCAAATATATCTTTCTTCTAGGTGTAATTTTAAGCAGAATTTTTTTTTCGAGCATATATTTATTATGTAGAAAAAGTTTTGAAATTTTCTTATTTCTGATCTGAAAAAAATGAAAAAAAGAATGACACCCATTTTTGGTGGGGCGATTTTGATCTTTATTTAAAAGAAATGTATGAAACATGCGAGAATGGTTTGATTTTTTCAATATTATACAAGTCGTACAGTAGTGATTGAATAAAACCAAACGCTTCTGCGGAAGATTCTCTTCAATATCAGTTTGACTTTTAAAGCCTCCGCCTAAAGCACAAACCTATATATTCAAAGTGGGGAAATACTCGAGGTCCATATCGATCGAGAAGCATGAAAAAGAGTTTCTTTTTCCTTCAGAGGGAAAAAAAGAAAATATATATATATGTATATAAAAAGCTGCTTTTGTTGGAAAAAGTTTTCAGGTAAAATTTACCCTCGGGAAATGTAAAATATCATATTTCTTGTATTAGAAAAACATGTATTTGTATATGGGTGATTTTTTCGAATTTTTGATACTTTTGTATTTCGATTTTTCAATTTTTTGTTATTATTATTATTGTAGGAACAATTTTCACAGAGTCATAGTTGTTTTATTTGAATGAAATAAAATTTTGTTTTGGACTAAATAAAATTTACTTGGGACAAATAAAGTTTATTTGAAGCAAATAAAATTTATTTTAAACTAAATACCATTTACTTGAGACAAATAAAGTTAATTTGAAGCAGATAAAATTTATTTTGAACTTAATACAATTTACTTGAGACAAATAAAATTTATTTTGGACTAAATAAAATTTACTTAGGACAAATAAAGTTTATTTGAAGCAAAATAAGATTTATTTTTGAACTAAATACACTTTACTTCAGACAAATAAAGTTAATTTGAAGCAAATAAAATTTATTTTGGACCGAATAAAATTTACTTGAGACAAATAAAGTTTATTTGAAGCAAATAAAGTTTATTTGAAGCAAATAAAGTTTATTTGAAGCAAATAAAATTTATTTTGAACTAAATACAATTTACTTGAGACAAATAAAGTTTATTTGAAGCAAATAAAATTTAATTGAACGAAATAAAAAGTTTAGTAGTTCATGAGTCAAACGTCCTTTTTTCTGATTGAATAATTTAATGTAGGGTTGTTATGGGTCAGGAAATATTTGGAAAGTGAAATTAGTCAGAAAAAAGTCAGGAAATTTTAACAAAAATACTGGAAAAAATATTTAATTTATAGAATTGATAAGGAAATTATATTATTAATTATAATTATATTAATATAATTATAATTAATAATAGTGAAATTTGTAACTGTAGTTTCAGGTGAAGATTGTTTTCGTTCAGTTTTTATGAAGAAAAAGGGGGAAAAAATTTTATTTATTTATTTATTTATTAATTTTATTTATTTATTAATCACAATTATTTAAATTTTTTAATTTTTTAATTTTTTAATTTTTTAATTACAAACATTATTTTAAATGAAGATGTTCTTTTCCTGGTGATGTCAACGTGCACGAAAGAGAATCATTATATAGTTTTCTGGGGGAGTTTATACATTTTATTCGAAACAGAAAAGGACTCTTTAGGAATTTCTTCAAGTTCACAATCAGTATAGAGAGGTTTTCTCTTGCTTCTACCATATTATATGGAATGGTATGGAACTAAAGCTCGAAACTTTCGAGCTTCTAAGCCGTAACTCAGGGTGACGTTTGACCTACACCGTTGTTACCGACTTAAAACTTTATGTTTTCATGGTAGCTCACCGCCAATGGCTCACATGTGTCACTTATACATTTGCACACACTCGTAAATTCAGTGGCAAAAAGGGTAATGAAGAGCTTTTCACTCCTCCCCTCCCTTTCTCTGTTTTTCTCTCGATAAAAAATCAATTTTTTAAAAATTCTGTAATTCATATATATATATACTTGTATTTGTAATCATTGACACGAAAAATCGTCAAGAATCGAGAATTTCAATCTTTATAATTTACCTTATTGCATTTGGCATTTGAATTTCTAAAAATTGGCATCGATGGTTAGTGTGTCAAAAACTGTTTTTCTTTTGCGAAGAAAATGGTTTTTGACGCTTAGCGTCGACGCTAACATTGGCGATTCAAATTGAGGTCGCAGTTCAGTATTTTTCGGTGCTTTTTAATGATAAAAATTAAGGCACACTAATCGAGTTTTTTAATTATAAAATAATTAGAGTTTTCATAAGAAATTTTATTTCATGTCTTTCCACACTTTTCTTTGATTTCCAGGCAGAATATTTTGACTTTTTTCCTAAAACTCTAAAGAATATTTTAATTTGACTTTAAAAATATAATTAGATATTAATATATTATTATTATTATATATTATTAATATATTAATTATATTAATAATATTAATAATAATTATCAAATTGATAAATTCAAATGACTCAAGTTAAAATTGAACTTTTCTAATAAATATTTATGTCAAAATTAATTTTAGTTATTTATTTCATGGATATTGAATTTTTTACAAAAATTTTTCATAAAATTCTCAGCAGGAATTCAATTATTTTCATAAATTATATATTTTTTAATGAACTTGTTCGAAATGAATCAATTGTTTTAAATACAATTTTAATTAATGTTTTTTTTTATTTTGAAATAATAAAATTATTCTTTTCGATTTTAAGAACATTCTTCTTAAGAATTTAATTATTTACATAAATATTTCTTCGAAAGAATATAATTATATGTTGATAAATAATTAAATTATTCCACAAAAAATTTAATTATTTTGAGGCGATTATAATATAAATTGTTTGCAAAATTTAACTATTTACATAAATAAAAATATTTATCACAAAAATACGATTATTTTCTTCTTGAAATTCAATTTTATTATTAATTTTTTCTAGAAAATTTAATTATTTAAAAATTTGTATTAAAACCGTGAGCAAGAATTTTATTATTTGTGGAATATTTTAATTGAATTCTTTATAAAATTTAATTATTTAAAAAAAATTTTCTCAATTGAGTGATTTTAAATGTACACAATTTTCTATTTTCATTAAATTTCCAAACAGAATTCAATTATTTAAATTTTTTTTGTAAAAATCTTCGAAGGATCTTTTTTTGAATAATAACAATTTCTCAGGAAATTAATTATTTAAATTAGAATTTGCGTATAAAATTTGTCGAAAGTTAAAGTTTGAACTTTAGAAACATTTTACCATTTTAATATTTAATTTGTTACATTTTGAGTTGAAGTAAAAAAAAATCAAGTATTTAAAATTTTTTTTGTAAAAATCTTTGTAGAAATTGAATTCTTTTTTCGAATAATAAAAATTTTTAAAGGAATTTAATTATTTAAATTAGAATTTGCGTACAATTAGTAAAAAGTTAAACTTTAAAATCTAAAAACATTTTTAGATTTAATTTCTTAAATGTTAAGTTAAAGTTAAAGTTAAAAAAATCAAGTATTTAACATTTTTTTAGTAAAAATCTTTATAAGAATTGAATTTTTTTTCGAATAATAAAAATTTTTCAGGAATTCAATTATTTAAATTAAAAATTGGGTAAAATTAGTCGAAAGTTAAACTTAAAACTTTAAAAACATTTTAACACTTTAAGATTTAATTTGTTACATTTTGAGTTGAAGTTAAAAAAAATTAATTATTTACAATGTTTTTTGTAAAAATCTTCGTAGAAATTGAATTCTTTTTTTTGAATAATACAAATTTCCCAGGAACTTAATTATTTAGATTAGAATTTGCGCAAAATTAATAGTTAAATGTTAAGTTAAACTTAAAGAAAATCAATTATTTAAAAAATTTTATTAAATTCGTCGCAAAAATTAAATTATTTTTATAGATATTCCAATTCTTTTATGAAATATAATAATTATAAAAAAATTCGTTGCAGAAATTCAAGTTATTAGCGCAGAATAAGAAAGAAGTAAATATTTTTGATGAAAATTGGGTAAAAGTGAGGAAAATAAAAATTATGGAAATTTTTGTTCTTTTGTTTTATAAAGTGTCTATAACTTTTTGCTACTTTTTTTTCAAATTAATTATCGAGTGCAAAGTCTGCATTTATATTTTTAAAAAAACCTGTTTTAAACTAAAAAAAACCGCGATTATTTGATAATAAATAAATTTTCTTCTCTCTCAGCGCCAGTGGCATTGACAATAAATGAATAAACAAAAAATGTTAAAAAATTTTTCACGAAAAATGTCAAGTTTTCCAATCCCTTTGGCGTACGGTTTCTGATCGAAACGAGAAAAGATGTATCCAGATGATAAGATATCGGTGTTATGCAACCGCATTAGTATTGCAAGCGGAACGCGAAACGAATGTCAACCAGAAATTCATCTTCATAGTCTCTCTCTCTCTCTCTATACATATATATGCTTGCAATACTTGCCAAAGAGTTAAGTTCCAGCATTACGTCCTCAAATCACGTATATATTGACAAACACTTTTTTTTTGAAAATACGACTATTCAGAAGGAGGATATCCTAACGGATGCAATAATAAGCGCAATAATAACGTTGGTGAAGTTCACAACGTTTATAGTCAACGATTTTAGAAAAAAAATATTTTTGTGAGGAAATTGTTATAAATTTTTGTAAAGAAAATTGTACGATTAATTTTTTTAATAATTATTTACAAAAGAAAACATTTGTAAACAAAAAATATTATTTTTATTCGTAAGAAAATATTTTTTTTCTTTCAATCGTTGATCATAAACGTTGCAAACTTCACCGACGTCAATAATAAGCTTATACAGGAAAATGTTCATCTTTTAATATTTTCCAAAATAAAATATTATTGGGATTTTTTAATATTTTCTAAAATAAAATATTATTGTGATTTTTTAATATTTTCCAAAATAAAATATTATCGTGATTTTTAAATATTTTTCAAAATAAAATATATTATTGTGTTTTTACAATATTTTTTGTAATAAGAAAAAAATGTGTCAAAATATAAAGTGCACATAATGAAATTTTCTTAAATCAGGAAAAAAATTTGTATTGGTGCATTTTTTTTTGCAACGTGAATATAATATCGAAACTTTATAAGCAAACACATGGTATATTTATGGTATAGGCGAGAAGAGAGATGGAGAGAGGAAAAAAAAGAGTGAGATATGCATAGATGAAACTCGAGAAAGTTTATAAATCGAAATTATTCAAATTTCCACTCTCTTTAGCACGTATATCGTATATTATTTATGTATATTAGATTCATATATTTGTGCGCTCACTTAAAATGTGAACTGAAGTTCATTTTTTTTAAAGATATTTTTACTATATAGCTCTTGTTCTATACTATGTAATAATTTTTCTTTACATTTTGCACAATTTGTATTTAAAATTACAAGACGGAAATTTTATTCGAACAAAATTTAATTTATTTCAGTTGAATAAAATTTTCGTCTATTTTGTATGGATCGACCCATACAATTACAAATAGATCAGTTTTTTAATTTCTTCGATTTTTCAATTCCGAGTTTTTCTAAGGAATTAAAAGTGAAATTTTAAATTTAAAAACAATAATTTAAAATTTTTTATTTTAAATTATAATTAAATCGAGACAAGAAATGAATTAAAAGTGTTGTGAAGCAACGTTTTGATTTTAAGAAAATTCCATAGAAGTATAAAATTTTAAGTATTAAATTCCGTTGGGGTTTTTCTAAAAAAATTTTTTTCTAATTTTTAAATTCCTAAACATGTTTTTCCAAGTACGGTGATTTTTCAATTTTCCTTCTTCTAATAAATGTCATTTTCCAAAAACTTCTTTCACTAATAAAGGTAATTTACAACATATTTTTTCCTACCAATATTCAAAATTATGCAAATTTTTTTCTTCTAAAGATATTTTTTTTTAATGTTTTATAAATAAATTAATTTTGGAAATGTTGGTATGAGAATAATGCAAATTTTTATTTTTATATTCCAAAGAAGAACAGAACCTTATTAACAAATTGTGATAAGAAATAGTAATTTTATAAAATTGTTACTTCTATAAATTATAAATAAACTATAACTATAAAATTATAAATAAATTAAAAATAATAAAATAAATATTCTTCTATAAATTATTTATATAAATAAACTTATAATTTTTTAAACAAAATTATGAATGAGAAACAGAAAATATGCAAAATAGTTTCTGTTTTTTAATCTTATTTTTTAAATCAATTTTCTAACTTTACTCAAAATTGTGAAATTTTAGAAATTTTAGGAAAATAAATATTGAATATTTTCATCATTAAAACTATAGTTTTTAGAAACTTTTTCATAATTAAAAATCTAGTTTTATCTGTTAATAACTGGTTTTTTAAAACTTAATTTGAATTTTTTCTTTTATTTAAAACATTTAAAAAATTTTAATTCTGGTTTTTCATAAGAATTTTCTTATTTTTAATGTTTCATTTTTTAGAATTTAACCAGAATTTTCTGCGTTTTGTAATTAAGCTAATTTAAATATTTTTTGTTCTTTGCTTCGTACCTTTGTGAGTTCTATTCCTGCGTTACAACATGTTGCCAACAGGACAAATCTGCAAAAAGAAAAAAAAAATTAGGATTTTCTTGTTAGTTTACGTGTTTTATAGGAGAAAAGTATAATGTTTTACAATAGAAGGAAAAATAATTTACTAATGAAGTTAATTATCTAAGCGACAGAAATTTTTTCCCCTTTTTTAAAACCAGTGAAACTAAATTCTTTTCTTTCTAAATATTTTCACGTCAAAGAATAATGCCGAAAGAATAACATTTCAGAATTTTTTTAGTTTTAGTTTCATTTGTGATTTTTATCATTAAAATGGATTTTTTATTTTGCTAAGCGTGTCAGGAACTCGGGAATTTTTGAATTAAAAAGAAAGTAAATTTTCTAAACGGATTTAGCGAAATTAGTGACAGTTTTCGAGGTTTAGCGTCAAAAAGTATATATTTTTAGTGATGTTTTCATAAATAAAAATTTTTTAGAGTCAATATTTTTTTTATTAATTTTGAGTTCAAGGTGAAGTTTCAGAAAGAAACAATATTTTTCTTCTTCTAAGCATCGTCTACCCTCTAAATATGAAGTAGTCAAAAATTTACTAATTATTTAAATTAGTAATTGATTTTTTGCTTTATAATGGAAAACCTTTTCTGATAAATTCGTAGAAATTACTGTTTATTAGTAAAAATATTATTATTATTATTTTTATTATTTACTCATTAAAATTTAGAAAACCTAAAAAATATCTAAACAAATTTTAAAAAATAAATAAAATTTTTTAAAAATTAAATTAATTTAAATTAAAAAATTAATTTTTTTTGTTGCTAAATTTCTAAGCCTTAAATTATATCACAATTCTATTATACACTGAACAAAAAATTTAATTGATTCAAATAACTGATTAAATTGACTATTATCAATTAAATATTTACTTGAATCAAATAATATTTAATTGACAATAGTCAATAATTCGGTTATTTTTATTAATTAAATTTTTATTCAGTGTATAATAAATAATTATTAAAAAATTAATAAATTATCCCCTGAGTATAAGACAGTTATCGGAAAATGTTTAAACAGTTATTGGATTATTGTAAGACAGTTATTGGATAATAACTGCTAGACAATTATTTGGATAATTATTAAACAATTAGTGAATAATTATTTAACAACTATTGGACAATTATGGAACAGCTATTGAGCAACTATTGAACGCATCATAGGAACCGGTATATAGTTATATATATATATATATATATGTATAACGAAAATCCATTATAATCGCTGATGTTGCGCGTACACACACTTTACAGACAGCAATTTGAGGTTTCTGAGGATTTAGTGTGTGTTTGATTTTATAATACTCCCCCTATCACAGGTTAACTCGCTCTCGCGCTGAAATAATAAATTGTTGCCAACTAATTGCATGTAATTAATTATTCTGAGTCGATTGCTCGTGGCCGTGCCTAGTTGCCCCAATTCGATGGAAATCATGAAATTATTTCTCGTAAATCGACCTTCCGGCAAACCCTTGTTAATAGCGTTCCGATCCGGTATTACCAGTCCTAAAGGCGGATATTGGAATCGGGAAAACGGAGGAAGAAAAAAAAAATTCTCGGCCATTTGATACACAAACCCCCCCCCCCTTTTTTTTTTCTTTTTACTTTTATGTTTATTATTACTAAAGAAAACGGTGAAAATGAAAAATTTTTAAGTGTGAGATTGGAAAAGGATTTTTTTTTCTTCCCTTTCGAAATTTTATTAATCAGAGTTTAGATTTCTTTTATGTTAGTGTCGACGCTAAATATCGAAAAATTCTTTCTTTGTTTCTGATAAATTAAATTTCAATAAAAATTTTTATCTAAAATATTTCGCTAACAGAATTTTTATTCAATATAAATATTAATAGTATGAAAAGAAATCAAAATTCTAAATAATTTTGATTTCTAAAAATTACACTTTTTTGAAATTATTATTGTTAAATTTTTGTTATTTTTTATAATATAGAGGCTGTATTTTAACTTTTTTTATTACAAAATAATTAAAAATATTTAAAAAAACGAATTTTAATATTTTTTTCAAATGTTTTGAGCTAAAAAATCCTTTAAGGGCATTTGAACCATTATGACGTCACAATTTTAAAACTAATGCTTTTCACACATTGTGACGTCATAGTGGTTCAAATGCCCTTAAACAGCAAAAAAAAAAATTGGTCAGCAAATATTTTGACCCTTACGGAATTTTTATTTCTTAAAGATAAGTAAATTTTGAAATTCTTAATTCTAGAAAATATGTTTTTGAATCTACAAAAACAATTGTCAAACAAAAGAATTGATTTTTATAATTTTTGAAGCATTTTAAAAAAAAACTGAAAATGGTAAAAAAATACAATTTTTATTCGACTTTTTATTTGAAAATTCATTTTTCAATTTTATTACAGATTTTTAAACATAATTTTTATTAAAAAAATATTTTTAAAATTTCGTTTGAAATTAGTTAAAAACAATAAACAAATGAACTTTCAAATAGAAAAATGGAATAATTATTTTTCAGCCTTTTTAGAATTTTCAGCCTAAAAACAGTTTATTTTTGTTTTGAAGAAATACTTTAAAATTTATAAAAATCAATTCTATCTTTTGTCAATTTTTTTGTGCATTTAAGAAAATATGTTCTAGAAAATTACGATTGAATTTCAAAATTCTACATTTTTTAAGAAAAATAAAAATTCAAATTCATCAAAATATTTTCCGTTCCCATTTATTTCATATAACCATTAAATTTTTGAGAAAAAAATTACTTTAAATGTAAATAAATAATTTTATAAAACATTTAAATTATTTTTTTTAATGTCAATTTTAATCGTCGAAAAGTCCGTTTTTTAATTCTAGTTAAAAAAAATCTTTTTAATAAAATTAACACCATTTTTAAAATTTCTGAAATTAACGTCGATGTTAAACATGAACAGTGTTTCTTTAATTTAATGAAATTGAAAAAAAATTCTTTTTGAATTTAAATAAACTTCAATTTTTAGAGTTTTTATTAACATCTGAAATTAGTTTTAAAAAAATCAACTAATCGATTTTCCAACCACCAAAGAGTTGAATAATAATGGAATTTTTTTAAATGTTCATCCTAACAGTAAAGTTTTTTTTCAAACAAATATATGTCAAAAATATAAAAATTGATTTTTCGTTTGATAATATTTACTTTAAATTTCGAAAGTAAAGAAGTAAACAATAATTAATTTTAAAATAATAATTTTGGTTTTAGAATTTTCAGCCTAAACACAATTTTTTTCCTAAATTATAAGAATCAATTTTTAATTTAAAATTAGTTAGAGAAATATGCAAATTAATTTTAAAATAATAATTTTTGTTTTAGAATTTTCAGTCGAAAACTAATTTTTTTCCCAAAAAGTTTTTCAAAAATTTTTAAAATCAATTTTGTCATTTTATAATTTTTTTTGCGTGTGGCAAGATATTTTCTACAAAATTCACATGATTTTAAAAATCCCCCAAATTTTGTGGAAAATTTTTATTTTTCTTATTTTTTGGAGGATTTAAAAATTCAAAAGCAATTAAAATATTTTCCGATTCCTTTTTTATGACCATTGAAATTGTCACGAAAAATTACATTAAAACTTATTTTTAAAGAATTTCAATATTATTTTTTTATATATAGTTAAAAAAATGTCGTTGCACTTTTCCTTTCAATTTTACTTCAATTTCATGAAATATTAAATTAACTTCAAATTTGAAAATTTTCCTACTTGATATTTAGATCATTTTTACCTAAAATATTGATAATTTTGATAGAAATGATAATAATAATAATAATAATAAAAAAATTGAATTGATATATAAAACACTGTCATTTTAAGTTGTCAAATATTTATCCGTTAATAGTGTCCATCCACTCTTAGCGTGTCTATTCAGTTAAATTATTCATTTCACTCAAGTAATATCCCTGGTGGTTATCATTTTTTTAAAATTCAGCCCTTGACGTGATGTTGTACATGTCTTTAGATTTTTACTGTATACGTGCAGAATTTTGATTTCACTCTCCACTACATTTTTCACCTCTTTTATTCACATATATATTGTACGACCAAAAATGTCAGTGTTTGACGGTTATTTCAGAATTTTCCACACATTTTCAATATTCACTTTCTCGTTTATTTTTAATACAGGTACAAAAAGGTATTTCAATTTACAAATGTTTCTTCTTTCAGCAATATTTACTCTATTTTATTTTTTGATACAAAAATATATACTTATTACGTGTATTTAGAAATATTGTTCAATTCACTCATCTGTTTTTCAACATTTCTTTATTTTGCTTTTCGAAATATATATATTTTTTTTTGACATGTTTGTAAATTTTTTTTTTCTACTCGGAATTTTTTCTTTCCTCTGAAATAGGAAAATATTTTTATTAACTGTTTATTTACTCGAGGCTGTATTTCATTTTAATCTTTTAATATTAGATTCGACTTCTAGTGATTCTGATAATATTTTTTTCTGTGAATCTTTATTTTATTTCGTTCATCATTTTATTTTGGACGAAGAATTATAATGATGAATATATTAGTATGTGCGTTATGAGTCACGAACTTCAAAAGGTGTTCTAAGACTCGGTTGTACATCGGCCTCCGTGGCGCAATGGCTAGCGCGTTCGGCTGTTAACCGAAAGGTTGGTGGTTCGAGCCCACCCGGGGGCGAATTTTTTTTTCTTTTTTCAGTAAAAAAACATTATTATTTTGCTGGAATAATTAGTCATGAAATTTAAAACGTCTTCTAAGACTCGGTTATACAAGGGCCTCCGTGGCGCAATGGCTAGCGCGTTCGGCTGTTAACCGAAAGGTTGGTGGTTCGAGCCCACCCGGGGGCGTACTTTTTTGTTATTTTTTTATTTTTATAAAAAAAAAAAGGCATAAATTTCAAATTGGTATCTAAGATCCGGTTGAACATCTGCCTCCGTGGCGCAATGGCTAGCGCGTTCGGCTGTTAACCGAAAGGTTGGTGGTTCGAGCCCACCCGGGGGCGAATTTTTTTATTTTTTCTTTCAATTTTTAATTTATTTATTTTTTAAATTATCGAAACTATTTTTTTTATGGATGGCCTTTTTTTCGAATATAAAAAATAATTGTTAAGTGATTTACAGGAGAGAATAGTTGTCAGCAATTCGAATGCAGCTGTGAGAACAAGTGTGGCGTGGCTTATCTCGTGGAGTTTGAGTGTTGAATCGATTGAGTTGGCACAACGAGACACGTGTTAGCGGCGTGAAAGAGCGAGAGTGAGAGAGAGAGAGGGAGAAAGAGGGGGCAGAGTGGGAATAAGAGAAGTGGAAATAGTTCCGTTAGCTTCCAGTAGGTAGGGCGCTCTTCAAGGTCTCTCGTAGTCGACATCGACGGTTGATTCTATATAAAGGCGAGAGGCGCCTTGGAAAATTGTCATTCAGTAGGGTCATCACTGATCCTCTTAGCATGTGATGAATTTGGGTTATGATCCGTGATTAATGCCCACTCCTGGTAGTCTTATTATCGCAAAGACTGTCCAGGACTCTTCTGATGCTACCAATGACCTCTCTTTTTTAAATGATTCAATTCTTCCAAAAAAGTATTTTCTTTTTTCTTAAATTTTCTTGTAATGTTTAAGGAGAAATTTAAAATATTAATTAATTATTTAAATTAATTTTACGAAAATAAGGAAAATTTAAGGCATTGTTTACAATATTGTTATTATTATTATTTTTATTATTATTATTATTTTTAGTATTATTTCATTTTTACAATTTAATGTGATTAATAAAAATTAATTTGTATTTTAAATTTTTCTCTTGTTTATTTCTTTACCTTTTTTTACTTTTTCAGTCCATATTTCAATATAGACAAAATATAAAATATTTATAAAAAATATATTTTTACGTGTTTCATAAATAAACGTTAAACGTTTTTTATTAAATTTTTTTTGAAACGTTATTTATTAACGGTTTTTTGAAACGTTATTTATCAACGGTTTTTTGAAACGTTATTTATTAACATTTTTTTTTATTAATATTGACAATTTTCAACCATTAGTTTAAAATTTTTAATAGCCTGTAATAGTTCATTAAAGTAATTCTTAATTTAATAAATGTTTGTTTTAATCAATTATTAATATATAATAAATTATTCTTCTGCTGAAAAATTAATCTATATTAATTAAAAATATTAAATAACTTTCTGATTTTCAAATATTAAATAATTTATTAAAATTATATCAATAAATTGAATAAATTTTCAGTTTTAAAATTAAATTAAATGAATTTTCATGTTAATAATTAAATTAATTACATAGTGGTTTATAATAAACTATAAGTAGAGCGAGAAAAAGTTTATTTATGTTATTTATTCACAATTATATTATTTAAATTAATTGAAAATATTAAATAACTTTATAATAATCGAATATTAAATAACAATTAAATTATATCAATAAATTAAATAAATTTTCTGTTTAATAATCAAAGTAAATGAAGTTTCAAGTTAATAATTAAATTAATTTGATAATGGTTTATAATAAATTAAAAGTAGAGGGAGAAAAAGTTTATTTATGTTATTTATTCACAATTATTTACAATTTTTTATATTATTTATTAAAAATAACTGTATAATAGTTTCTATTATTTATTGCAGATATTTGTAATAATTAAATAGTACAATTTTTTCATTTTTTTGTTAATTACTAATAATAATTATTATTATTATTGTAAATTGAAATAAAATAGATAATTATTATGAATTCCTGTAATAATATAAATAATTACAAATACTTACAATTAATTTTAATAAATGACCCAAATTTTTAGAATTATTATAAAAATTCTATTTCTTGGTGTCGAAAAATATTTTTGATAAACATAAAAAACTTTTTATTTTCTCCTTGAATTTCTATTTTCGGCTTATAACTTAAACATTTCAATATCAATTAATTTAAATCTAATTTATTTATTTAGAAGCGGTTCTAAAAAAATTTTAAACAATGCCGTAAATTTTTCCTATCTCTGTAAATAATTAAATTTATATTAAATAACTTAAAGAAGATTTAAGTTCAATGAAGTTTTAAATTAAAAAAAAAAATAGTGAATTTTTGGAAAAAGAGAAGGAATAATATTTACAATGACCTATTATTAATAATTAACATTGAGATCGCGTGACCCAGTTTTTTTTCATCTGATATTAATTTTGCTATTTACTTTTGTATAAAAAATTGTTATTTTCTCAAATCGAATAATTATTGTGATCATACAATGTTAGTCCATTATATTTATTACAATGTGCCTTAATTAACTCTCGGCGTGCAAACAGTTGAAATGAAGATGCCTTCAGGGCTTCAAATATTGTTAGGAAATCTTCTTTTGTCTAAAATAATACACACGTATGTGTGTTGTTAGTTGATATTTAATTCATGTATTTCGTATGATAATTACAAGAAGTAACAATATATTATTCAATATATTTTAGAGTACAATAATTATATTAATAAATTATTATTATTGTGGCTTTTGTAGAAAATTGTAACAATGATATGTAATTGTTCGTTATTTTTCATTATTAGTTATTGATTAGTTGGTAAAAATTAATTAATAGATGGAATTAGTTATTAATCTATTATTATTTTACAAGTAACATAATTCATTTCAAAATTTCAGTTATTATTCAATACACTTTTGATTGAATTCCTCGAAAAATGTAATTATTTTGCAAAATTTTATTAGAATTCGTTAAAAGAATTTAATTTTTAAAAAATTTGTTGATAACATTTCTTTATGAGAATTGATTTTTGAGAAACATTTAATTTTTTAATAAATTTTTTATTTTTTTATTTAAATAATTCGATTCTCGTAGAATTGTCTAATATGAATTGATTTAAATATGAGATTTAGTTTAATTTTAGGAAATAACTTAATATTAAGAGCAATATAGCGTAAATTTTTTTTTAGAAATAATCGAATTTTGAAGATTCAATTATTTTCAAAAGTTTGTATAAAATATATAGTAAAATTTCAATTATTTAAAAAAATTGATTTTAATTCTATGATTTTTAATATTTATCTTTTTATAACAATATTCGACAGTCTATTTAAAATATCTACTCCTTAAATAAAATTATCCTCATAAGTTCAATTATTTAAAACAATTTTTCTAAAATTCTACTTAAACATTTAATTATTTCCTTAAATTAAAATTTGTTAAAAGAATTTAATTTTAAGAAGTTTACAATTATTCAATAAATTAATTATTTCTGTTTTTAAATAATTTAATTCCTCTGCAAATTTCAAATAAAAATTGACTGAAAAATGAATTTTTGTTAAAATTTTAGATAATAATTATGATTCTACATTAGAATCATTTTATGAGTAACAATATTCTCTTACTGTAAAATAGTTACTTTATCACTATGTTATCTTTAACTTTGATGATAAGATGTTGAATTTCAAAAAGGTTTGAATATAAATAGTTTTCTAAGAATTTTAATTTCTGTAGAAAAACTTTAATTATTATAGTTATTTAATAAGAAAGTTATTGCTGTTTTTTAATAATTTTACAATTAAAGAAATTTTTAAATGTAATAGAACTTTGAGTATCAAATTATTTTTAAAGTGATGAATCCGAATATTTTTTAGGATCTGGGAAAAAGTGAAAATTTTGTTAGGAAAATCAGGGAAAAAATCTTATTTTCGTGTCATTTTTGCAGCAACAAAAACTACTCATTTTATAGTAAAATTTTTATTTTAGAAACAGTTTTTTAAGGTAAATAAATATTCATTTAGGTTAAAATATTATCAAAGTTAATATATTGAAAATAATAGGATTACAATAGTTTTGTAATAATTTAATAGTAATTTATTAATAATTAAATAATAATTTATTAATAATTTAGTAATTATTATTAAAATAAAATAGATAATTATTATGAATTCCTGTAATAATATTAATAATTATAAATAATCACAATTAATTTTAATAAATGAGCCAAATTTCTAGAATTATTATTAAAATTCTATTTTAAACTCATTTGGAAAAAGTTTTTTTTGTTTGTTAAATATGATGAATTTTGTTTCTGTATTTGTTTTTTTCTCTTTAATTAACTAATTAAATTATAATTTATTAATTTTAGTTTCCATTTTTTCTTCTTTTTTTTCTTATCCAATTAGAATGTTAGATTCTTTCAGAAGACTTTCTAAAACTGATTATCAGTAAAACTAAAAACAAAAAGGTTAAAATCAGTTAAAAATTTTATCCATAATTTTAATCATTTTCTTAATAAATTAATAAATTAATTCGCGACAACCTAAAAATATTTACATTGCTAAGAAAACAGACAGTTAGTTTTTTCTTCTGCGATTGCGTAATGAAAATGATTAAAAATTTTGATAAAATTTCCAACAGATTTTAACCTTTTAGTTTTTAGTTTTACAAAATCAGTTTTAGTGAGTCTTCTGAAAGAATCTAACATTCTAATTGGATAAGGAACAAAAGAGTTGAAAAAATAAAAACTATCGTTCGTAAATTATCGATGATGTGTGAACAGGTGAAAAAAAAGAAGAGGAATAAAAGCAAGTTTAATCGGACTATACAGTCGAGCGCCGCAAAGTCAACCTTTTAGTAGGAAAACACAGTCGGATTAGTGGACCGAGAGCAAAGAGAGAAAGAGAGGGCTTTACGTTGAATATAGAGAGAAAACAGTATCACTTCTTTATCCAACACACACACACATACTCTCTCTCTCTCTTTCTCTATCGTTCCTTTTTCCTTCTCAACACTTCCCGTTTGCACACTACTGAATGCTTGATCTAACTCTTCAAAACGTTCAAGTCGTGAAAACTTGACGGATTCTGTCCTCACGATTGTCGTCGGATCTCGTTTACTTTTGTCGGATGATAACGACCTTTCACTGAAACAAAAGTCTCTCTCTCTCTCTGACTCTATTTCGCTCTTTCTACTTCAAGCCTTATTACATCAAGAGCCTTGTATAAACTTTAAGTGCGAAATTCACCAGGTGAAATTACATATATATATATATTAAGACAACGCTCTTCCTTTGAGAGTGTGTGTCCAACTAAAGAAATTATCATAAAAGGAAATGTAGCCGAAAAATGTTAATTTTGCGGAGGGAAAAGTTTTCATTTCAAAATTTTAAACTCATTTGGGAAAAGTTATTTTTTTTGTTAAAAAATGATAAATTTTGTTTCTGTATTTGTTACTACTACTACTATTTATTACTCTCTTTAAGGAAAAATATTAATTAATAATATTATTAATTAATTTAATAATATTATTATTAATTAATTATTATTAATTACATTGTTAATAATAATCAAAGAATTTTCTATTTAA
The DNA here is from genome assembly GCA_032872475.1 of Leptopilina myrica (nomen nudum). Classification (NCBI taxonomy): domain Eukaryota; kingdom Metazoa; phylum Arthropoda; class Insecta; order Hymenoptera; family Figitidae; genus Leptopilina; species Leptopilina myrica (nomen nudum). The sequence continues at coordinate 37,367,104 of CM065461.1, forward strand.
CAGGGTTGACGCATCCCAGCTGAAAAAGTTCTATAGAATTTCACTAGAATCATTCTATATAAATTCTAGAGAATATTCTATAGAATTTCAATAGAATGATTGTATTTAAATTCTAGCGAATATTCTATAGAATTTCAATAGAATGATTCTATAGAATTTTTACGTGAATTCTACTAAATTTTTGTGGTTTTTAATTAGAAGGAATATAAATTTAGTAAAATAATTTTTTTAACATTATAGTTATGTATGGTTACGAAGTTCAATGAATTTTATATATTTAAAGGATATAAACAATTATTTTGGCCTAAAATTTGTTGAAAAATATTATTTCACAAATTTAAAGTTTTTCTAATTAAAAATCACTAAAATTTAATAGTATTTATGTAGAAATTCTATATAATCATTCTAGTGAAATTCTATAGAACTTTTTCAGCTGGGATGTCAGGAAAGTCAGAGAATTCAAGGAAAACTCAGGGAAAGTAGAATTGGTCAGGGAAAAGTCAGGAATTTTGTATTTTAAAAGTGCTGCTGGAAAAAATTAAATTTTCCGAATTTCATAAAAAAATTGAGAATTTTTGTCTTTTTTTGTTTGCCTCTTAAACTATGAAACAATCACGAATTCTAATAATAGTCATTCAAAGTTTTCAATATATATTTCTGACAAATAATTTCATTCCAAAAAAGACTTAATTCTTGAAAAACTATTATCTTAAATTAAAAAAAAACTATCATTAAAAACTTAAAATTAATTTACTGAATCACATTACATAAATATTTCAAAATTAACTGAATTTAAAAGAGCTGCATTAAAAAAATTCCCAAAATTGGTAAACTTCAAAAGGTTTCAATTCGAAGTTTTTATAAAATTTCAATTTTCCATGAATTTAATTAGAATTTTTATAGAACTTAAATTTATTTATTTCATTGAAATTCATTAAAATTCTTCTAAATTAATTTATTTCGTTTTGGTAAAATTTATATAATTCAAATACTTCAAAAAATAGTTGAATTTTTAAATACATATTAAAATGATTGTTAAAATAATGAAAAAAAACGAATTTCTAAAAGAATTTGATTAATAAAAGACACTTAAGAAAAATCGGATTTTGAAGAAGTTGGAAACAAAATGTAGAAATTTAATTATTTTTAAAAGTAATAAAATTATTTAACAACAATTTTTTTAAATTCTTCTCACAAATTCAACTGTTTTTATAAACAAAAAAATTTTTTCCTCGAAAATGAATTATTTTCAAAAATTCTTGCCAAAATTGTAATTATTTTCAAAAAATTTTCTATTTTCATAATTTTCAATGTCATTCTATTGAAATAGAAAGTTTCAAACTGAATTCAATTATTTCAAATTTTTTTGATAAAATTCTACTGACATGCTTAATTATTTTCATAAATAATAAAATTTTCACAGGAATTCAATTATTAACAAATGTTTTATAAATTTTTTTTGCGATAATTCAAATATTTTCATAAGTAATAAAATTCTTTTCGGGAATTCAATTATTTCCATAAATAATAAAATTCTTTTCGGTACAATTAAATTATTTCCATAAATAATAAAACATATCTCTGAATTTCTAATACTTTTAGTTTTAATGCAATTTTATTCAAGTTCGTCGACAAATGTAATTACTTTTAAAAAATTTCATTAAAATTCTTCAAAAGTATTCAATTATTTAAAAATTTGGTGATTAAATTTTGTATGAGAATTCAGCTTCAAGAAACATTCAATTTCTCAATAAATTATTTAGTTTTGTATTTAAATAATTCAATTCTTGTTAAATTTACCAATAAAAATTGAGTGAAAAATTAATTTCAGCTGAAATGTTTATATAATAATTGAATAATATAGAGCATTATACAGCAATATTTTTTTTAATAATTGAATTTTCTAAAGGTTTCGAAATAAAATCTTTGAACATCAATTTTTTTCATATTGTTATCAAACAATTCTGTGAAATTAATTTTTGTCGACTAAGTTAAATTGCGAATTTTTACTTTTTTTGAAATTATTTCATGTTTTTATTTACTAGTATTTATAATTCATTGAAAAATTTCCGAATAATCGAATATTCGTGAAATTGAATTGAAAACAAATGATTGAAAATTTGCAATGAACTTTTTTAAAAAAATTGTTCAAAAAAATTGATTGAATGAAGAATATTAGTTTAAAGTTAAAAATTTTGGAAAAAAGTAATTATTGAATTGAAATGATGGCAATATTTTTGAATCTCTTGAAATTTAATTATTTCTATAAAAAATTACAGAATTGTTGAATTTCAAAAAGGTTTGAATTTGAAATTTTTAAAAATCTCAATTCCTATGGATAATTAAATGTAATAGAACATTTTCTTTTTGAGTATCAAATCATTTTTAGAATGAATATGAGAATATTCTTTAGTGGGGTCAGAGGAAAAATTCAAGTAAATATTTTTGTTTGTCAATACGACGAATTGATTTAAATATTTTAAATGAAATAAATTTGTTTTAGTTTGCAGAATAGTAGAACTTTAAGCCTTTGTAATTTGTATATATATATTAAATACAGAGAAATAACTTATGTTTGTCCAAATGTCCAAATCAATGCATCTACAAATTTCTAGAGTTACGTTTCGTATATATGCGTGCATATAGATTCTAAATCGAATTTATCCCACAAACCGTAATATTAGGTTCCACATACGTGAATAATGCTTTCAGAGATATGAGATCTGCTTAATTTGCTTTCAAACAGGAGATGAGATTACAAATCAAGTTTGACATTTCATACCAAAATGTGTATCTGCACTTATCTTTATAGATTGATTGGAAAGTTATTGCTTTTTTTTAGGGAAGAAAAATTTATCTTTTTGAAAATAAGTAATTTTTTCTATTAATTATACAATAATCGTCAATGGAATTATTCACGTAAATGTTTATTGTGAAAAAAAATTTTTATATATTCCTAGTTGAATTCTACCTACGATTTTCTTTTCAAATGATTTTATATATTTCTAAATACTGAAGCATATATATATCTAAAATTACAAAAATTGAAAAATCATTCTTCCTCGAAATAATTTTCCTAAAAATAAAGTTTCCTCCATTATGTATGGCGAAAAGTTTTCATATACTAGCAAGCACATATAATATTGATATACAAACATGGGATAATTAAATCAATGCGAGAAATATGATTAATAATTATATGGCAAAGAGGAGAATTCATACTCTTCTCAACTGTCGTAGTTTCCTAACGAACCCCCAACTCACTATAAATACTTCTTATATGTACACAGAGACTCACATACATATAATTTTAGGGGATTCATTGAAGTTTGAGGAAAACTTAAATTCAAGAGATTTCAAGAGATGCTGCAAGTAAACACTCAAACTAATAGTTTACACAACACAAAATAGAATCGAAACTAATTTCAAACTAAAGTCAAATGACATCTATCGGCAAGTTTATTTAGGATTTAATCAATATCCACACACAGTTTCGAGGAGGAGCTTAAAATCTCTAATTCACTTTCATAATCTCGTTATGGAGGGATGGATAACAAAAATAATTATTAACTTTCAAAAAGGGGATTTATATCGATGTAGAGAGAGAGAGAGAGAGAGTGAGTCAAGTTCTATGTTCGGAAATTTTCTATAGAGAATTTTACTGGAATAATTATATAGAATTATTTTATCTATTCTATAGGAATGGTTCTATATTAAATCTAGTGAACATTTTGTCGGACTTCACAAGAGTAGTTTTGAAATTTACTTTTAAAAAAAGGATTTTAATAAAGGGGAAATTATTCTTTTTTTCTAATTAAAATACTATTAACAAGAATTTTAATTATTTTAATTTTCAAATTAAGGTAAATAAAACGAAAACATGCGGACAATGAATAAAATATTTATTTACTCCAACGTTTCGAAATCTAAATGATTTTTCTCTTCAGGAAGTTTATCAAAAAAATTTAAAAAAATAAACAAAATTAAAGCAAACTAACTTAACAAATAAATAATTTGAAATTAATAAATAATTATCTTACCAAAAATTAATAATTGAAAGAGACGAAGATTAAATTAGAAATTTCATGCCCTGACAATTAAAAACTTGTAGATATTTATTTTAATTGAACTTTGAATGAAAAATCTTTTAAAATTTAATTATTTCTAAAAACTTACAGACGCAGTTTTTTCCAAATGTGAATTATTTTTTTGGAATTTTGGAACAAAATTACTTCAAAATTTTTATAATTTTTAACGAAAGGAATATATTGATAATTTTTTTAAATAAACAGTTAAATATTATTTTACTTTTTCGACGATTAGAATACCTTTAAAAAATTGAAATTTAAAAACCTTTTTAAATTATTTCTTAAAGTTTATGGTAAAACACTTTTAATATTCTAATTCTAATTATTTTTCAAAATTTTTAACTGTAATTTTTATTCAATCAATTCTGAATAGAATTCAACAATAACTGAATTATTCAAAGACTTTTGTAAAATTTAATTATTTTTTTCAAATTTTTTGTTACAATTTTAAAAAAATTCAATAATATCTATAAAAACAATTTTTTAAATTGAGAAAACAAAATTCTTTCAAGTAGAAAATTTAGTTCTATGAAATTTGAAAAAAATTCCTATTTTTTCAATTTTTTAAAAATATTTTAAGGTATTCAACTTTATTGAAAAAATTATAATTATTATTTTTAAAAAATCTCATTTTTCAGAATTTTAAAATAAGATTTTTTTATTTTTGTTTAATGAATATTTAAATACATATTGAGTTATTTTTTTTTACAATTCTTTTAATTGTTGTTTCAAATCAAAAATTTATTTCAATCTTTATAACAAAACTTTTAATTGCATCAAATTAAAAAAATGTTTTTTCTGGAATTCAAATAGCTTTAGAAAAATTTAAATTAAAATTTTTTTAAAACCTAACTTTTATTCAAATTTCTACATTAAATTATTTAAAGCTTCAATAATTTTTATTAAACAAATATTTAAAAAAAAATTTTTATTTATATTAATAGAAAATTTTAAATAATTTTAATTTTTAAAAACCAGTTTAAAATTTAGTTACATATTTGTTAAAAAATTTTAATTATTTGAATTTTTCACGAAACAATTGTAATTCAGTTAGTTCCCCATTTTTTCATAGTTGGAAATTTATTTTAAAATTTATTTTTCAATTTAAATTTTTATTGTAAGGTTTGATATTGAATTATTTTCAAAAATTCAACTGATATCCTTTTTTAAATAAATTCTTTTATTATAATTCAAAGATACTTGAATTATTTAAAAACAGAAACTTTTGTATAAACTTCATTATTTTTCAATTTTTTACAATCACATTTGAAAATAATTTTTCAGAGTGAGAAAATAAAATTATTTAAAACATAAAGCTTATTATATTGAAATTTAAAAAAACTTTCTATTTTTTCTTATTATTTCAGAATTTTTAAATTTCATTTATTTAATATTTATTGTTATTTTTATTTGACCATTTAGGCGCCAATTTCATGAAATATTTTGTCGCGAAATTAAAAAATAAGTTTAATGAATAATACATAATTAATTATTTACAAAAAAAAAACGGCGAAAATTTCAACTGAATTTATTTACTAAAAATTTACGTAGAAATTCTATTGAATTTTTCTTTTTTAGTCTCATTCTCGAGAATTTTTTCACGTGAGATCGTTTATTTGAGTTGAACAACAATTTTTTTTTTCACTCCAGTATGAAAATAGTGATAAAAATAGGAACCAAGAAAAAAATCGAGTATTACGTTAAAAACTAGGTAAACAAGGTATTAATATTCGCGATGAGGATTTGCAGATATGATAAATGCGAGAATTATTCTTTGAAACGGAAAAAAAAGTAATTTCCTAATTCTTTTTTTCCCAATATTCATACAAGCAACGTTAAATCTAGATTTATTATTATATTATTATTTATTTACTAATTTATTTATTTTCTATACGATCAAATTTAAATCCCGTAAACTGACAAATCATTATTAATATTTATTATTTTCCTATAGTTAATTTTTATTTTTCAAGTTTCAAATTTTTTAATTATTTTTTATTTGTAAAATATATGCAAAAATAAAATAAAAATAAATGTTTCACTATTGTTTTTTCAGAATTAAAATACATACACTTAGTTTCGAATTTCAAAAGATTGTATACTATATTGTAAAAATAATTACCTCTTTTGTGGAATGTAGTAATAATTTTTCATTATTTGATTATTAAAAAAAAAATTGTTTATTGTTTGAAAAACGAAATTCATCATGAAACCTTTATTTCATTTTTCATCTGAATTACGAGTTTTAGAGTTTTTAAAAATATTTTTTCCAAGCGTATTTTTTGTTAAAACCATACATGTCATTAAAAAATAATTGTTTCTCTTTTGTAATTTGAGAGAAAAGTTGTGTATTCTGTTTTTTCGACTAATTAAATGTTTCATATAATTCTCATTAAAAGTGAATTTAAAAACTCGATTTTAATTGAAAATTTTTTAAATAACTGAAATATTTATTATCTGCTTTACATTTTATATTTCAAAAAGTTCTGACAGCTTAAATTGAAAACAGTATTTTTTTTAATAAGATAAATATTTTCTTGTTTATTAGTAAACTGTGTTAAGAATTAAAAATTTAAATTAAAACAGTTGAAAAGTTTATAAATCACTTCTTATTTTCTTTTTGTTAAGAAAAGGAAGTTTACTTTTGTAAAAGAAAATACTTTGTTCGTCAGGAAAAATATTATTTTCTCTTTTCTTCATTTGCTAATTTAAATTGGCATTTACTAAAGAGTAAAATTTTTTTTTTTTGCTAATAAAAATTATTTTTCGAGTTGTTATTTATTAGTGAAAAAAATGTATATTATTTACTTTGAGAGAGAAGGAGTTTTCTTTTATAAACAACTTTTAACAGTGAAAAGTTAAACAAAAAATTCTGCTTCTATAAAAAAAAATAAGAAAATTTTTTGCTCTCGAAAATCGAAAGTCTGGAAAATTTTCTTGGTGCTCTAGTTTCTTTTTAAAGATTGTGATATTTCTCTTTTTTTTTTTTTAAGAAAAAAAAATGAGAAGGAAGTGAGACTAAAGCTATCAAAAGTTTGGAAAGAGTGGTATTAGTGTGGTAGTTGCGAAATCTTGGTGGGTACGATAAATTATATATCAAGTTCACTTATAAAGAAGGGGATCTTTTCCCTCGACGAACTAACTTATACTATATCCTCTCACTTGATGAGGAACAAGATTAAGTCACACGACAACATAATTCTCTTTTCAAAATATAAAAACCCATCATAGTGAATTTCCTCCCAAATCTCTCTCTCTCTCTCTCGTTCTATTTTTTTCTATCTCAAACTCACCATACCTCTGTTGAAACGATAAAAGAAAATTTCATCCTTATCAACGACCTAAGCTTCAATTTTTCAAACATAAAAAAATTATGCAATCAACAAATACGGGCAGTAACAAATTTTTTTCTCTTTCAAAAAAAATTATCTTTGAAATTATCGTTGACAATGACTTTAGGAATTTTTGGATGATAAAAAAGAAAATAAATTAATAATAATTAAATAGGAACCAAAATGGAGTAAAAAAAATCAATTATTCAGGGGCTTATAAATATTTTATAAAAATTAGCAATTGGACAATTTTTTACTGAACATTTTTCATCTTATAAAAATTAGCAATTAAACTGTTTTTTTACTGAACATTTTTCATAAAAATAATTTTAGTAGAATTTTTGTAATTAACTATGTAACTATAATTATATTTTTTCAGCTAAAAGATCTAAACTTTTTATTTGTCTGCAAATAAAGAAAATTATTATACAGAGTTGACAAGAAAATTTTATTTCGTTTTTCCCTGATTTCCAAACAGAATTTCGACTTTTTGCCTGACACCTAAAAGAATTTTTTAATTCTAAAATATTTCTATAATATTTCTATAATATTTTAATCTAAAAGTATTTTTTTGGTAGTTATTAAAGAATTTTAGTTGAAAATTCTGTAGAAACTAATTAAATTGAAATTTTGAGAATACATTTTTTATTTTTTTTAATAATGTAATGTATGATAAATTATTTATTTTGTTCAAAAAAATTTGTTTAAAATACAATTTTAAATATTTGAAACTTTTAAATTGTTCGGCTACTCAAAAATGTAGCGAATTTCAAAAAGCTTAAAAAACTGAAGTTGTTTCAAAAACCTAATTTCTACAGAATTTTTTAGTGAAAAATATTTAAAATTAACTTTTCTAAAACTTTAATTTTTGAACATTTTGTTTGATTTAACATTCGAACATATAAAAATATCTATAAATTATTCTACAAAAAGTAATTAATATTAATGCAAAATATGTTTTTTTAAATTTTATTTTCTGAGAAGAAAAAAGGTTTAGAATTTTATGTCACTTTTAGTTTAAAAGTAGTTGAAAGTTTTACTTATTCAAATTTAGAGAATAAGTTAGGGGATAATATTATTGCAAAAAAATTTAGAAATTAATTTATTTTCCACTTTTTTCTTCTTTGAAAAACAACATTTTTGATGTTGTATATTATACTTTTTGTAATTTTCGTAACATTTTATAATTTTCAGTTTGAAGTAATTTAATTTTTGTACAGAAGTTTATTAAAATTGTTGAAAGTAATTTCGTTTTTTGTAAAGAATTGTCTGGAAATTTTGGGAAAACAATTTAATTCTTTTAAGTAATTCAATTAATTTAATTATTAATTTGATTAATTTATTATTTTCAGCATTAAATTAAATTTAATAATGAATAATAATCTAAAATAAATTAATTTATAACTTAATTTAAATTTAATAAATAAATATTGAGAATAATTGAACTTTTGTAAATAACTTTATATTAATTTTTCAAAAATTAATAATTATCGCAAATGAATTTCATATGAATTTGAACCAATAATTTCAGTGTGCCAGGCAAAAAATTCAGTTTAATTTAAAGTCGAAAATTTTTAATTTGATTAAAAATTATTTCCATGAATGCATAACAGTAAATTCTCCCAAATTACGATTGATTATACTGAAAAGAAAATCAAATGAATAAATTATTAATTCTCTGAAAATTAATTTTATAGTTAAAAATAACTAATTTGATAATAAAAAGCCAGTCACTGATTCAAATAGTCCTACTTTAATAAAAAAAAATAATTAGTTCACTTGGAAATTTAATTATTATTGTAGTTAATTATTTACTACTAATTATAATTATTTTTTTACTAATTGCTATAAAAAAATGTGAGCCATGATTTTATTATTAATTTCTTATTTCTAAATTCTTTAATTCTTTAATAAATTTACTTTTAGTTTTTATAAATTTTTCTCTTACTTATTTTTTTCCACCAATCTTTATTTATTTTTTTTTAACAAAAAAAAATATTTTTTATATGAATTTGTAGAATATTTATAAAAAAAATATTCCTTTTTTCTTTATTCTTGTTTTAGAATATTTATTAAAAAAATATTCTTCTTTTCTTTATTTTTGTTTGCCCCAATTGTTTCCTCGTTAAAAGTATTTGCCAGCAGTACTACTGAGAGTAAGGAGAGAGAATGAGAGAAAGAGAGGGAGAGAGATAGGGAGTAATAGTGGAGGAGAGTTTGAAAACCGCGCGAAGCGCAGGATTTCACGATAGTGCAATTGCCTGACGGCAGTTTGTCTGCAATTTGAACTCCATTGTGGCAGAAGAGAGGAATCAATTTCGAACAATTCGTCCGTGCACAGTTGCAGGGAGTAACGATAGTTTAACCGAAATTCGCGTCTCGTATATTTTGGAAACTGTTACCCTCAGACCTTAATATTGATCTTTTTCGCCTTTTCGGAAAAACCTTTGGGTAAAACTTCAATATAACTGTAGGGTAGATAACAACTTAGCGAAACTTTCTTTTTAAATTGGTCAAAACAAAATAATTTTCAGATAGAAATGAAATTTTATTTTAAAAGATTTGTTTTTTTTTGTTTAATCTCATTTTTTCTGAGACTAAAAATATTTGTTTCGTTTAATCAAATTAAAAAAATAAAATAATAAATTGATCCAATAATTAGATGAATTTTTTTTCTTGGGGAGGGAGGGTTTGATTAAACAAAATAAAATTTAATCATTTTTGTATAATTTGATGCACACTTGGTACCAAACTGACAATCTTGGTCCCAATTTGATTCTTTTGGTAAGAATTTGACTCTTTTTGTCACAATTTAACATTTTTTTGTACCATTTGATACTTTCGGTCCCAATTTGATACTTTTGGTAAAAATTCGAATCTTTTAGTGACAATTTAACATTTTTGTTATACCAATTTTATACTTTTGGTCTCAATTTGATATTTTCGTACCAATTTGACAGTTTTGGTATTGATTGTATGCTTTTTATACCAAATTGATTTTTTTTGCGTGACAATTTTACTGTTTTGGTACTAAATTTATATTCTTAGTCTTGTTTTTACACTACTGGTAATAATTTAATATTTTTAGTCTCAAATTGACACTCTTGGTCACGATTTATAATTTTTGGTACCAATTTGCCTCTTTTGGAACCAATTTGTCAGTTATGATAACAATTTGACTCTTTTGGAATCAATTTGACAGTTATGGTCCCCTCTTGGTCACGGTTTAATAATTTTTGTATGATTTGACGCACATTTGATACCAAACTGACAATCTTGGTCCCAATTTGATACTTTTAGTAAGAATTTGACTTTTTTTGGTCAAAATAAAAAAGTTTTTGTACCAATTTAATGCTTTTAGTAAGAATTTGACTCTTTTGGTCACAATTTAACATTTTTTATACCAATTTGAAACTTTTGGTCTCAATTGGATATTTTCGTACCAATTTGACAGTTTTGGTATTGATTTTATGCTTTTTATACCAAATTGATTTTTTCAGTAATAATTTGAATGTTTTGGTTGTAAATTTATATTCTTGGTCTTATTTTTACACGGTTCGTCATAATTTAATATTTTTAGCATCAAATGGATATTATTGGTCATGATGTAGAAGTTTTGGTACCAATTTTGCTGTTTTGGAACCAATTTGTCAGTTATGATATCAATTTGCCTCTTTTGGAACCAATTTGACAGTTATGGCACCAATTTTAGATGAGCTTTATTCAAATTTAACTCTTTTTTTCCAAATTTAATATTTCTAATACCAAATAATAATACTCGATACAAATTTTGACACATTTGGTCTCAATTTTATATTTTGGAATTTATTTCACAGTTAATGAGCCAATTTTTTTTCTTGGTTCCAATTTGACACTTTTGGTGATAAATGTTGACAATTTTAATTTTAGGTTATTAATTTTAATTCCAATTTGACATTTTTTTTACTAATTTCACATGTTTGGTATCAAATTTATATGGTTGGATTCAATTGAATATTTTTCCCAATTTCCGTCACAATTTAATACTTTTTGTTGCAAGTTGATACTCTTGGTCCCTTTCTGAAACTTTTGATACGAGTTTCACAGTCTTGGTCCCAACTTATTACTGTTGGTACCAATTTTTTACAGTCTTGGTACTTTATTTTATATTTTTGTTCTCAGTTTGATGCTTTTGGTTTTGGTATCAGTTTGACACTTCTAATTCCAATTTAATAATTTTGGTTACCAATTTTTTAAAGTATTGGTACCAATTCTTTATTTTTGCTATCAGTTTGACACTTCTAATTCCAATTTCATACTTTTAGTTACCAAGTTTTTACAGTCTTGGTACTAATTTGACAGTTGTAGAACCAAATTTATAGTCTTTGTCCAAATTTGACTCTCAAATTCTTTATTTAATTCTTTCAGTACCTGTTTGACATTTTTCGCCCCAACTTGATACTTTTAATAAAAAAATTTTTTTTAAATTAAAATTTTAATAATAAAGGGTTAAATAGTAATTTATCCCTTTTCGTACTAATCTGATACTCTTGTTCTCAATCCGACTCTTTTAGTTCCAATTTCATTTTTTTGAAACCCATCATCAAGCTGCGTGGGGAAAAAATAATTTTTTCCAAAATTGAATGAATTTTTTCGGTTTTCCTTCTCATTTTCTTTTTTTCATTTGCTCAACTGAAGTGAATAGATATATCGATTAATGAGTGAAGAGCGGAACGTGCCATTCTGGGAGTTTTTTTTTCCTCAATGGATTTAATGCGAAGTCGACTACTCCTCCTCTGATTTTTGAATCGCCTGCTTCACTAGCTTGTCACGCCACGTTGATGGTTTTAAAATTGCTCTCACAAGCGAGCACTTTTCTTGCAGGGTGCAATAAAGGCATCGAGGCTTCGTGCACGTAAACGTATTCAAGTACTGCTTCAAATCTCATATTGTGTGTAAGTGTGGGTGTGTGTATATATATTGATCCTCGATCTATTGAGAATGAAAAAAATTCTTTTTTTTCCAAAAAGGGAAAAAAATCTACACGTTTGCTACACTTTTGTAATTATATATGGAATATTACACCGCATTTGAAGATAATTTTACAAAATTTTGTTTTTAAACTAATTTGTACAGTTTAAAATAAAAAAAGTGTTGATAAAAATTTTCTATTACCCAGCGTTTGATAATAATTGCAAAAATATTACGTTTGAACTGATTATAATGTTTTTCGGGGGGTGTTTATTGGACTTGTTTAATTAACTATCGTATTTATTATTGTATATATGAATATATGAAGGTTTTATTGTTTCGAATTATTGGAAATAATTTTCATGACAAATGAATAGTGTAAACAATCATTGACTGAAAATAAATTACAAACATTTGAATATATTGAAATAATTAATGAGTGTGTATGAAAAGTAAATTTATCCGTTTTCGGTGAATCGAAATTTGATTCTGATTTAAAATACTTTTGTTTACATTTTTTTTTTTGAAATTAAAAAATTGTATATTAATATTATTTAATTTATTAATAAATTATGTAAAATTATTATAATAGTGACTATTTGTTTATTATAAAAAGATTTGTTTTTATTCATTAAGTTCTGAATAAAAAAACATAAATACTAATTTACAATAAAAAATTATTACTTTAATAATTAATAATAATTATGATTATGATATTAACTGAATAGTAAAAATAACTAACAAATGCTTAGAATTGAAACAAAACGAATTTCAAAAAATTTTATTGTAAGCAAATAATTTTGTGAAAATTCGAAAATATTAAATCTATTTATGTAATTTAAAGCGAATTTGCTGTGAACACGGAAATTATTACTAATTTCTTCAAATAAAAATTATTTTGGTTAAAATTGAAATTTTTTTGTATACAAATTGTTTTAATTGAGAAAAAAATGATTAGATTTAATTAAATATTTGTTTGACTCCAATGAAAATTATTTGATTCAGTTAAATTTTTATTTGACTCTAATAATAATTGATAGTGAAATGATTGAATGATTTTGAAGTAGTTTTTTTCAGTGATTTACATAAGTAAAAAAAAATTGCTTTGCATAAAATTAAATAAATTTTGTTACGATTTTTTTTGTGTGTATAAACAATTAGAGGGACATTATATGCATATGTTGATTGAAAATTAACTCCCTTTGATTGGGAATTTGAAATGGTGTGAAGGTCGTCGTTTCACAACTCAATAAATTAAGGTCATGCACACTGAAATCGGCGATCTGACAGGCCGTGCTTCATGATCCAAGGAAAATTGCAGACAGAGCCCCTCATGGTTTATACTCTAATTTAACGCAAGACGAATTTCATATCAATTCCTTTGACTGTGCGCTTTATTATTTTCAAAATATATATAATTTTCATATTCTTTAAAATAAACGATTTTTGAAAATGAAAAAAAACAACGCCAAGCATTTTTCTTTCAAAAATGAATAATAGTCTTCTTTTTAGGTTAAGTGCCCAACATTCTGAAGATATTTTCATTTCCACTATTTTTAAGTAAACTTTAGTTATTTTAAAGTTTGAACTATTATTATTTTTTAACTAATAATTTAAAATCTTTTAAAATAGGTTAATTGTTAATAAATAAATTAAAATTTTTTTTTCAAATTTTAATTTTTAATTTAATTGAATTACTCGATAAAATTCAATTGTTTTCGAAAATTTAAATAAAATTCTTAACAAGATTAAAATAATTTTTCATAATTTATAAAATTTTTCAAAGGAATTTATTAAATAATAATTAAATTATAAATAATTAAATAATTTATTATTTTGTAAAATTTAAAAAAAAATCCTTAACAAAAATTGAAATATTTTCTATACAATTTCAATAAAAATTCTCAAAAGAATTCAATTATTAAATTTTTTTTTAATTTTGATAAAATTCTTTGCAAAAATGCAATAAATTTTTTATGAGAATGGAAATATTTTTAATACAATTTTTATCAAATTACTCGAAAAAATTTTATTATTTTCGAAAATTTAGATAAAATTCTTAACAAAACTTTAATTATTTTTATAGTTCATAAAATCTTTTACAGGAATTTCATTATTTTATCATTTTTTAATAAAATTACTCGCAGAAATTTTGTTACTTTGAAAAATTTTTATAAAATTACTTATGAGAATTGAATTACTTTTCTCATTAATAAAAAAATTCTTCGCAGGAATTTTATTATTTTAAAGAATTTTAATAAAAATCTTTACAAAAATTTTATTTTAAAGAATTTTAATAAAAATCTTTACAAAAATTTTATTTTAAAAAATTTTAATAAAAATCGTTGCAGCAAATTTATTTTAAAGAATTTGAATAAAAGTCTTTGCAAAAATTTCATTATTTTAAAGAATTTTAATAAAAATCTTTACAAAAATTTTATTTTAAAGAATTTTAACAAAAGTCTTTGCAAAAATTTTATTATTTTAAAGAATTTTAGTAAAAATCTTTACAAGAAATAGATTCAATTAAACAAATTTTAAAAAATTTATTCTTTTTCGTTATTAATTATTTTCATAATAGTAGTTTTTGTTTGTTTGACCGTATTAAATATTCATTTGTAAGATAATGAAAAGGCCTTTTCATTATCTTACAAATGAATATTTTCATAATTATTAACATTTCTCGAAGGAATTCAATTATTTAAAAAAAAGAAATTGTAATAAAATTTTTATAAAGAATTTAATTATTTAAAAAATATTTGATAAATCTCTTCGTAAAAAATTAAATATTTGTAATATTATTTAAAATAAATTTCCTAATATACAAAAATTAACTTATTTTTAAAGATTCTAGTTAAATTGTTCACGAGAAATTTAATTATATTTACAGAGTCTGAATACAATTTTCTATTTATTTTTTGAATGTAAAAAAGAAATTTTCGTTTTAGAAGAAATATAATCAATTCTCTGTTTTCAACTATATTTCGAAAAATGAATCGATTTCAATTTTAAATGCATCACTAAAACAAAATATCCATTTTCTTGATTTATGTCAATTCATGCACAATATATATATATGCAATAAAATAATACATCCATTATATAGCAAATATGTCAGAGTGAATGACATTCAAAATTTGCATATTAATGTAGAAATTTCGACTCCTGAATTGCGTAAAATTGATTTTTAATTGTTAAATTAAAAATTGATTATTCGCATATATACATGAAGACTAAATTTAATTATTTTACTTTTCAATATTCCCCATATATCATTTTAAAGTACATCAAGGAAAAAAATAATTTAAAAAAAGAAATCTTTCAAGATGCACTCAACTGTTTTTTCCCAAAAAAAAAAACTTTATCGAATCAATTTTGAAAAAATTATGATTGAAGAAAAAAAAATTGCTATACAATTTCCGGTATATTGATGAAAAATTCATGGCAATATAGAGCAGTAATACCTTTTTTTTTAATGATATGCAAAAAATAGGTCACTGATTATAACATTGTTGAAAAATTTAACTGGAGATGAATATCGTTTTCATTCCCCCTCCCCTCTCTCTCTCTCTTTTTCTCTCAATCTCTCTCACTTAATCTGAACCGCGCAGTCAGAACTGAGCCACTAAATCGAAATCAATAAATTTTTCAGTGATTCAAAATTTAAGTCGAGTGAATAAAAAAAAAAGTTTTCAGAAAACTTTTCAATGGAATGGTGTAAATTATTTATTAATTAACTTTGCTCCTTGAAGTTTGGCCTCGGCGTTTTGTTTAGTCGAAAAAACTATTCTTTCGGGGATTTTTCAAGTGATGAAAATATTATTTTTAATTTGACAATTCATTTTCAAATTTCAACTTTTCATTATGTACTGTTTGAATTTTAAAAATCTTTGAAAAAATTATTTAATTTCTCTTGTTCCTCGTAAAGAATTAATTGTTCACTTAGCGTCGACGCTAACTTCAGGGGCGTATGGAGTCTGAAAAATTAGGCACTTTTTAATTATTTAATGTTACTATTTTTACCATTTTTTGTAAAAATGTATGCTTTATTATTATTGTTGTTACCTAAAAACCGTTAAAAACCGTTACTTATTTATTTTTTATTATAGGAGCCAATAAGTAGGAGAGGGGGGTTTAATATTTTTAAATAATAATAATAATTATTATTATTATTATTATTTATAGAGACCATTAAAAACTACGTTTTACTTTCATGAGAAATGATTTTCTCTTCTCCATTATTTGTATAATAAACATGAAAAACTTTAAAAAAGAAAAAAAAATTTTTTACTTCAAATAATTAACTTTGAAAGTACAATATCGCATTTTGTTAATTTCTATTAGTCGAAACGAGTTACTCTATATATCTTTATTAGCGTCGCAATATGTCAACCAAGAGAGTTGAAATAATGGTGAAGGGGGGGAGAGAGAAAAAAAATTTGCATAATAGCTTTCTTCACAGCGTTGATTATTCATAATGTGGTTAATTCGCTTTGTATAAATTTGTATGCAACGAAAATGAATGACATAGAAAGTGTAAGACCTTAAACAAAAGGTAAATTTAAATTAAGAATGCCAGAGCAGATTTTCAAGTTGAGTTAGACAAAAAATAAGATGAAAATATAATGAAGCTCTTTTTTCTTCAGGTAAAACCACTTGAAAATTTGTGTTTGTAACTTGTTTTTTTTTTAGTTGAGATTATTATATATGTATATGTAAGAGGGAGATAAATTTTTGTTTTCTGCTTATAATGATGAGAATTTATAGTGTGATCAAAGTTTTGCACGCTCGAGTAGTTTACACAAAAAAAAATTGGGTTTCGTATTTTGTGTAGGCATTTGTTTACTTTTATTATTATTATTCTTATTATTATTATTATTATTATTATTGTTATTGTTATTATTTTTTTATTTGTTATTTGTTATTATTTTGTTATTTGTTATTATTAATGTTATTTTAATAAATTAAAAATTAAATTAAAAATATTAATTTCTATAAATTCGCAAAATTTTCTATCAGGTGTAAGTTTTTATTTAAATATATAGTAAAAGTATTATTAGTTACCTTATTTATATATTCATTTAATAATAAATTATTCTTAAATAAAATAAAAACAGTAAAAAACTATTCTTTTTATACAGCTAGTAAAGGAATAAAATGAAGATTAAAAATAGTAAATTAGGTACTATAATAATTAAGTACAATTATTATACAGCATCATTATTATTATTATTATTATTATTATTATTATTATTATTTTGTTATAAAATAAGAGCAAATATTAATTTCTTTTTCTTAGAATAAAAATAAATAAAAATAAATGTAATATTTATAATATGAATATTTATTTAAAGTCTGCCTTGCGTTTAAATATTCTCACGGTGTTGGAGAGGTGTATTAAGAGAGAAAAGCAATGTATATCTATGTATATATAGAGTGTATGTGATAAAACGAATAGTTTTATACGCATGTTTGTTTGTAACCGCATTATCGCGCCAGCTCGCGAATTCCCAGAGAGGAATGGAATTAACGGAGCGTTGCGGGTCGATAGACTTTATTGGCGTACAAAGCCCGAATGCACGTGCATTGCCACCAACACTGCAGTATGCCAGCAACGCTGCGGTACCAGGATGTCCGTTGCACGAAAGCGGAAAAATGTCCTAAAGACAAACTTTCTCGAGGAATTTCTCCCTCTTTCTTTTTCTTCTAATTTTTTTCCCCTTGCCCCCCTATATGTATATATTTGTATGGTCCGAAAACACGACTCTGAATTTAAAATGCCATTTTTATTACTCGACTGTTTGTTTTTTTTTTAATTTTAACCCTCTATTCTTTTATAATGATATTTAATATTCAATACTTAATATTTTGTATTTAGTTTTTAATATTTAGTATTTAATATTTAGTATTCAATATTTAATATTTAATATTTAGTATTCAATATTAATATTTAGTATTCAGTATTCAATATTTAATATTTAGTATTTAATATTTAATATTTAGTATTCAATATTTAATATTTAGTATTTAGTATTCAATATTTAATATTTAGTATTTAATATTTAGTATTCGTATTCATTCTGTCCAGTCTGTCCACACCTGAAGTTAGTCATGATTATGCTTCTGTTTTTTATATGTTTCGATAGATAATATTATTTTTCTTTATTTTTTCATTCGTACTTTTTAAATTTAATAATTGGTATTTATTTATTTTATCTAGAAATGTTATTTTTATTTTTCAAATAATACAAAACTATTTTTATTAATCTACAAAAATTATTAATGATATTTTTCAATATTCATAACAATTTAGGAGCGAACATAATCTTTTGTTTAATAAAAATTGTTTTTTGGACACTAACATACTACTAGAACAATTCCAATTAATATCCGGGTCAATTAAATTAATTTAACTCACAATTAATAAAAAGTAACCACAGCCGCTAATCAGCAGAAAATGAAAAAAATTTTTTCTCATGAATTTTATTTTTTGTTCAATAACAATTAACAATAATAATCGTCGTATTTATTCATTCATTATGTCCAGTCTGTCCACACCTGAAGTTAGTCATGATTATGCTTTTGTTTTTCCTATATGTTTTGATAGAAAATATTATTTTTCTATATTTTTTCACTCTTACTTTTTAAATTTAATAATAGGTAATTATTTATTTTATTTAGAAATATTATTTTTATTTTTCCAATAATAGAAAATTATTTGTATTAATCTAAAAAAATTATTAATGTTATTTTTCAATATTTCTCTTCTTTTCAGAAAAATGAGCACTTTGTAACAAACATTTTAGGACTAGGATAATTAATCATTTCATTTTTTCTAAAAATTCAAAAAACAGTTGGAAAATTAAAATTAGAAAATATTTTACACATTTTCTGCTTGTCAATGACAATTTATAAACAAATTACAAGTTTTAAATAGAAAAAAAGTTATAAATCAAATTTTGTTTAAGAAATTAGATATTTATTTTGGAAAAAATATTTACAGAATTTCTGTTTGTTAAAAACTGTATTATCGAAATGAGAGTAAAAAATAAATAAATAAAACAATTTTTATTTTATAAAACAATTTTTACATATATTTCAATGTTGTGACGTCATAAAGGTTCAAATGCCCTTAAGAGATTACAGTTTATTTTTTATTAAAAAATTAATAATATGAATAATATTAATTATTTTTTTTAACAAATATTAATTAATTAATATTTGACCTGACTCGGAATGATCGTTAAATGCAGTGTTTAGTAAATATTAATTAAATTTTTTAAAATGTAAAAAAACTTTTCAAAATGTACGTAAAAATTTTTGAACGTTTACAATCATTGTTAATTTTATTCAAAGCAGTAAAATGACAACCTTCTTTCTTCAAAAATGTTCATATACACTTTGAAAAGTTTTTATACATTTTTAAAAATTAAATAAATATTCAATAAAATATTACTAATTAATGTTATCAATATTAGTAATTTTTTAATACGAAAAACAATAGTAATAATAATAAATAAATAAAAATAATAATAATCTTAAGTTTTTTTCTAATTTTAATTATCCTGTTTTTTATTTTTTTTTATTTTAACATTTTTATTGCATAGTTCGAGTTTCACTGAATCTCAAAAATCTATCAGTAATAAAATAGGATTAAGAGTCAGCGAAGGATAAAAAAATATTTTCAGTATTTAAAGATCCCATTTTTTACTACTGATAATATTTTTTTTTAAACTTCGCCCTGTTTCGGTCATCCAAAATTGTTAAAGAGTTGGAAATTTATTTTTCTGTAATAAAATGCAGTTCTGGTCGGACGAGAGTTTTTTTTTATTCTTGTTTATTTAGTGCTAGTTGTAAAACCCAGTTTTTTGTCAAGCTCAGAGTTGAAAATCGTTTTTAACTTAATGTCAGTAGTAAAACATATTTTCCGTGAGACATAATATTGATTTTTGAAAGTATAACTTTCGTACAATTCTCTCTCACCTAGAGAGTATTTAAAAAAAATATATCAGTAGTAGAACTTAATTTCAGTTAAAAATCATTGTTTATTTTATTGATTTTATAATCGTTGTTAATTTTATTCATTTTATTCAATGCAGTAAAGTGAGAATCATCTTTTTTTTACAGGTGTTTCCTGTTGGCGACGCGTAACCCAGTAATGACAATCTCAAAGGTAAGATAATCGAAAAATTTACTTTGGTTTAGGAAAATATTTTTTTATGGTTGAAATGAAAATTATTTTATGAAACTAAAAATTATTTTATGCAACTAAAAAATATTTTATCGAACTAAAAATTATTTTATTCAAATAAAAATTATTTAATTCAGGTGAATATTTATTTTGCAATAGAAAAGTAATCATTTCCTTCGAATCAAATTTTTTGCAGTGTAAAATTATTTTTTACCTCAATTATAAATTTTTATATCTATGACCAAAATTTCTAATTTCGATTAAGAATAATTTTAATTTATGCTTTAAATAAATATATAAATATGTAAATATATTTCAAATTCAATAACTTTATGCTTGAAATAAATATATAATTTCGAATTAAATACTTTTATGCTTAAAATAAATTTCTAATTTCGAATTGAAAACATCTTTATGCTTTTAATTTAAAATTTATAATTTAGAATCGAAAAATTGTTATAGACAAAAAAAAATTCTAATGTCAAGTGTAAAAAATTTTTTATACTTTAAGAAAAAAATGATAGGATTAATAATAATAATAATAATAATAATAATAATAGTCAAAATAATATATAATAATAATTTGTTTCTCAATAATTTATTGACAAAAAAAAATGTATAGTTTTAAGTAAAAAATCTTTTATGTTTTAGAGTTTGAAAAAAATGAAAACGTTTAATAATAATAATTTATGTATACACGTGTTTAAAAAAAAGTCCCTCTCTCATTCAGTTGCATAAATAGCATGAATATGTGACACTAAACAATAAAAGTACAATGACATTTTATTTTCTGAAAAAGTCGGAAGTACTTGAGCGCGAGTGAGAAAAGAGGGACACATGATAAATGGAAAGTTGTGCACAAATCGTTCATATCTTTTTTGCCTCAAAATAAAATAAAAGTAAAAGAAAAAAAAGAAAGAAGGAAAGTGAAGATCATATACAAAGAAAAGGAAGAATGAGGAAACGAGAAAAGCACTTCATTTCATTTTATCCACACAAATACACATGATTAATTAACTTTTTCTATATTAATCTCGTCGAGAATTTTAAAAGATAAAATTATTTGCAATTTTTTTTTTTAATGGAATATTTGATAAATTTGATTTGATAAATAGAGAAACAAATAATAACGAATAAAGAGATCTTTACAATAATTTACGTACAATGTTTACAAATTTTTTCCTGTTCTACTTTTTATTAATTAAATTTATTTTAATTTTGTAAATAAGAAATTTAATACAGTTTTTTTTAGTATTTCGTTTATTAAAAAAAGAAAACAGATTAATTTAATTAAAATGATGACAAAAAATGACAATTTCCTTCTAATCCGGGAAAATTAAAATTTTCCACTGTAAGAATCAGTTGAATCATAAGAACGATTTAATTAAAAAAGAGATATTTGAAAATAGTGGTATTGCGAGAAGAAATAATTAATTTCGTTTATTTCGTTGATAAACAATCAGATTTTAAGTAGGATGGAAAACAATTTTATAAACAAATGGTGAATTATTAATTACTTCGTTATTATTATTAATTATTATTTTAAAAAAAAGTATTTAATTATTATCAAAAATAATTAATAAATATTTAATTATTATTAAAAATAATTAATGAATATTTATTTATTATTAATGGTTAATAAAATAACTATTTTTTAGTAAAAGAAAATTATCAATTAGGGTATTAAAATATTGATAGCTTTTTATTAACATTAAATAATTATTTGTTATTAAACAATAGTAAAATGATATTATTTTTTTTTTGATAATTAAACAGTCATCGGTAGCATCAGAAGTTTCCTGGACAGTCTTTGCGATAATAAGGCTACCAGGAGTGGGTTTTAATCATGAATCATAACCCAAATTCATCATATGCTAAGAGGATCAGTGATGACCCTACTGAATGACAATTTTCTCAATCGTTTCTTGCCTTTATATAGAATCAAAAACTCGTCTCGTTTGCGAGAGAGTTTTTCACGTGCTCTGCCTAGCGGAGGTTAACAAAACTACTTTCCTCTCCGCTCGGTCGGTAACAAACTTTCCTCTTTCTCTCAGATGATAAATTATACTAATCACTTGCAATTATTAATAAATAATTTAATTATCCATATATAAATTTATTTTTAATAAATAATTTAATTATCCATATATAAATTTATTTTTAATAAATAATTTAATTATCCATATATAAATTTATTTTTAATAAATAATTTAATTTTTAATAAATAATTAAAAATTTAATTAATAACAAAATAAAAATAAAAATGGAACAAAATTTAAATAAATATTTATCATATTAATTATTTAGTAATAATTTTTTATTTTATTTATATTTTTTATTATTGTTTATTAATAAATATTTAACTATTTGTTACATCGAACAATCAATTATTATTATTAGTTTATTATTTTATTTATTATTTACTTTATTTATTATATTTATTATAAATAAATAGTAAAATTAAATATTATGTTTTTTTGTTAATTAAAGGTTTATTAATAAATATTGAACTATTTGTTTCATTTAAAAATTAATTACTATTATTGGTTTATTATTTTATTTATTATTAACTTTATTTACTATATTTATTATAAATAAATAGTAAAATTGAATATTCAATTCATATATTAATTAAAGGTTTATTAATAAATATTTAACTATTTGTTTTATTTAACAATTAATTACTATTATTAGTTTATTATTTTATTTATTATTTATTATAAATTAATAGTATTTAATAAATTAAATATTCAATTCATTTATCTACTAAAGATCGTCGGTTAATTGACAATTTTATTAAGTTTGTTTATTTTATTAACTATTTGTTAATAATTAATATATAATGAGTTTTTTAAATTCTTTTTAAAATTTTTTTTTGTCAAAATGTAATTTTTTAATTAATAATAAGCTTCTTCAAATATAATTTTTCAATTAATAATTAACTTGTTAAAATATTTTTTTTTCCTTAATAATAATCAACTTGATGTTAAACAATTTAACAATGATTAATAATTTATCCATAATGGTCCATTTAAAAAATTCTTAAGGCTTTTAGGGGGAGAGGGGTGTTAAAATTCAGGAAAAAAACTACACGTATATTTTTTAATGTCCCCTGCATAATTAATTTGTTAATAAATAAAAAAATGAATTGTAATTTTGTTATAATCATTTTGTTTATAAATTGTTAATAAATTAAAGTAATTATGATATTATGAAAAAGGAAATGAATTATTAATTTTTTTTAACAATATAAATAAAATATATAAATCAAATAAATTATTAATTAATAATTAATAATAAATATTCATTACTATTTCTTAAAATTTACATTAATTTTGAATCGAGAAATTTGATTTACAAAAAAAAAGTGAAGAGAAATTGAAAAGAAAATTTAATTTTGTGATTAAATATTGGTGAACATTGTGCGCTGTGTGATTAATGGATTTTTCGGGGTCATTCGTGGCTTAACTGAAGAATAAATACTATTCGTCGTTGGGATAACGTGAGGTATGCATAAAAGCATGGTTTTTAGGAAAAACGTTGTAGAGGGCAACGTTCATTTGTCACTGTGTGAGATTATATATATAAAAGCATCATTCCAATGAAACGAGATAAACCATTTTTTCTCCTCTCACTCTCTACGAGAAATAATTTTTTTCCCTCCCGATTACTTTTTTTTTATCCTTTTTAACAAATTCAAAATCCCTGACTTGATGCATTATTCACTTATCATTTTAGAAATACTTTTTTATTCTATATCAAATTTTTAATTATTCGTAATTTTTATTTATTAAAATTTTTAATTAATTTTTTTATTAAAATTTTTAATTAATTTTTTTATTAAAATTTTGAATAATTAAAAATTTAAATAAAATATATTAAAATTATAAATGATAAAATTTTAATCGATAAAAACTTCCAGAAGGTTAGAAGAGCGATTTTTTAATTTGACTTTGACTTTCTGTTCGATTTTTATTTTGACCTAATTTTCACTTTCGATTCGATTTTCACTTTGGCTTTGACTTTATTTGATGTTTCACTTTCGAAGTCAAAGTCAGTTAGTTTTTCTATTAAATTTTTTGTATTTATTTGCTTTGTTATTAGTATAATATTGTTATATTCATCAAAATTATTTAAAATTATCGTTTATAATTTAAATATTAACAACAATTAATTGTAAATTAATTTTTTTGTATTTGTTTGCTTTACTATTATTAGTATAATTGTTATAATCAAAAAAAATTATTTTTAATTATGGTTTATAATTGAAATATTTTTAACAATTAATTGGAAATAAATCAAATTATTTGTAAGTACTAATTAGTAAGTTTGCAAAATATAAAAAACTAATTGGAATATTTTTTTGTATTAACAGTTTTTAATTTTTTACAAGAAAATTTATTCAAGCTGTAGATAAAATTTTATTTTTTAAAATTAAATCTTCTACTTTTTTTGTATTTATTTGCTTATTTATAATGACTGCAATTATTTATTATTACTATAATTATTATTCGCCTGAAAATGATTTATAATTGACCTTTTTTAATGAAAATATTGATAACGAGTAAATATTAATATTAACACGTAAATAAATCAAATTGTTTGTAATTCATAATTAGTAAATTTGAAAAATATAAATCACTTTAATTTGAATATTTTTCCAAATTCAAAATTGAAGATTTTTTAATAATTAAATGAAAATTTTGTTATTTTCTTCTGTTTATTTGTCCAGTTATTTTTATCATAATTATTATTTACATGAAAATTATTTGAACTTTGCGTTTAATTAAAAAATTTGAAATTCTTTATCAGGAAAATGAAAGTTTTCCCCTAAGGATAAAGAATTAATTTGCGAATGCAGTAAGTAAAAAAAAATCATGATTTTCTTATCAGTATGAGAATAACAATTTTCTAAAGATTGAGAAGTTTCTTATTATTTTTCTCACTCTTCTTATTTTTCTCTCAATTTTTTTTTCTTCCTTGGGTTAATGCTCTTCATTAGGTTGAGTTTAAATGCGGGACACAATTTTCTCATTTCTTTGCCTGCATCTCTCGTTTTTTGGGGTCTAAACGAGGCACATTTAGATAAATTTCTTGACGTGAGAGCAATACAGTGTGCGGGGGATGAAGTTTCGAGGATGGAAATCGTTTCTGGGTTGAGGAGAAATGGTGGTGCGATAGGAGAGTGAGAGTTGCTGGCTCGTTAGGTTTCTCTTATCATCAGTTATCATCGACCTAATCGAGAAGACATCCGTTCCTTTTGCTTTCCGTCCGATAACGTTAAATCCCAAAGCTCATCAGTATAATTTCAAAATTTACTCCTTCGAATAATTTTGTTTTTTTTTCCCTTAGGCCATAAATGAATATTTTATTTAAATTTAAGTTTTATTTACTTCAAGTTAAATAAAAAGGTTTATTTATCTCTAAACTTTTTTTTGTTTCATAAATAACAATTTTGCATAAGAAAATTGATTCAAAACGCAAAGAAAATTTTATTTGAATCGAGGAAAATTTATTCAAAGCTAATAAAAATTTTATGTGAACTGAAGAAAATTTATTCGAAGCTAATAAAATTTTATTCGAACCAAAGAAAATTTATTCAAAGCGCAAAGAAAATTTTATTTCAATCAAAGAAAATTTATTCAAACCGAAAATAAAGTTTTATCTTAAATTTGGAACAAAATAAAATTTTAAAGTCGGAATAAAAATTTTATTCGAACCAAAGAAAATTCATTCAAAACGCAAAGAAAAATTTATTTAAATCGAGAAAAATTTATTCAAACCGCGAATAATAATTTCTTTGAAACAAATATAAAGAATTATTTGACTTCAAGCAAAATATTATTTTTACTATAACTGTATTTTTTTGTTTAATATATTTAGAAAAAAAGAAAGAAGAAAAATTTTGAATTTCGTTTCTCTTGGAATAAAAATTTGGTTTTTTAAAAACTTGATAATTGTCATTTGACCTTTAATGTTTTTTTACTCCCTCATTTTTATTCCGGAAAAATTGTGCGATTTCCCGCTTACTGTTCGAAGTACGTACGTGTCTGAAATATAATCGGTCATTGACTGGTTTTTAATAAATAATTAATTACGTGAGAAGAGACATTTCCATTTATGCTGCAGTAGTAAATTAGTTTTTTTTCCACTCAAAGTAATTAGAAGTCAAACACCACTTGGCAAGTCATAATTACAGACGGAATAACTAAATAAAAAGACCATTATTTTCGCAAAATTGAATATATAATATATTTAATGGATCATTACTCTCGTTATTACCAATATGATTTCATAATTTGATTTGATGATGAGATAATATCAAGTAGGTCATTACATGTAATTAATTATGGCAAACTAATTAAATCAGGTGAGTATATTAATATTAATATTAATTAATATTAGTACATGGTACAAAAGGGCGTTTTTTATTTTTTGTAAGCCCGTTGATACTTGAATAAAAAAATAAATGAATTAATATTAATATATAGTGTACAATATACAATATTTTGTAATATAATGTAATGTAATATAACACAAAATAATATAATATAGTAAGATAATAATATTATATTATATTATATTATATAAATTATGTGTTGCAATAAAAATAAGAATAGTAATCGAGTCATAGTTCTCTTGAGTTAAAAGCATTGAATTAATATCACAGTCAATCTAATTACTAGGAAAAATTTGTATCTAATTTTCAATTTAATAATTAGTTCAAATTTATATAGTAATTAGAAATTCTACAATACTAATAAGAATTATTTTTTAGATAGACTAAGTATTAAGTAGTAAAATACAGTTATAGTCAGGCAAACCACTGATTTTGATTTAAAATATTTAATGACGTTATCAAATTAATATTGATTTCTGTAATACGTTTATTTTTCTATAGTAGAAGTGTACAATTTTAGTCAGCCGAACTCTTTTGACTTAACTTTCAAAAATTCTTTTTCACTTTTTTTCTAAATCTTCGCTATATTATCGTCAGTAGTAAAGGTTTTTTTAGTACTACTTAGAATTAGTAGTAAAAACGGGTCCAAATCAGAAAAAGTATGCTTTTTATTTTATTAGTTTAAAATCAAGTAATAAATTTTGTTTCAGTCCGAACAACGACGAAAATAATCGGAATTTATTTTCAATGATGAAACGCACTCTTAGTAAGAAGAATTGTATTTAAATTCAATAGTTACTTAAACTTAGACAAATCAAAATGGTACAAAAATTCATATCATTAGTAATGTACAGTTTGGTCAGACAATATTTTTCAAGTCATTGAAACTTTTTTTTCAGTAGTAAGAAACAGATTTAGTCAGGCATTGCTTTTGCGAAAGTCACGTCAAATTCGTTTTTAGCCAAAGAAAGTATTTTCTGTCAAAAATAGCACTTTACTAGTATCAATATTGTTAACATTAGGATATCAGTAGTAGAACCACTGTATAGTCAGACAGAACAGTTTTTCAGTCTTCTGAAAACAAGAACCAGTGGTAGAAGACATTTCCAGTGGGACAACACTTTTTTTCTTGGAAATTCAGTAGTAAACGGTAATTTTAGTCAGACATGGTATTAACCACTCTGTGCAAGGATTAAACGTACTAGATTTTAATTTTGAGTAGTTATCTACATTTTTAGTCAGACGCCAATGATTCTTCTAAAATTTTCCCATTAGTAGAAAAATACAGTCACAATCAGGCAAAATGTTTTCCAATTTTTAGAAATCTGTCATCAGTAGTTAAATCCTTATTTTATTGAACCGAAATTTTTTTCATATATCAGTAGTATACTACAGTTTTAGTCAGACAAGAATTTTTTTCACATTTTATAATTCTAGCGTCTGGAACTATTAAAGTTTAATTAATTATTTTAGTTACTATTTTCATACGAATCGCAGAATTGAATAAAAACGGCTATAAATAAATAGCAATAGCAAAAAAATAGCAGTAGTTTAATTCCATATTTGTGATAAAACTTTGTTATTAATTTTACCATACCTCTTTACTGTGAGTCGTACAAAACGAAAAGAAATTATTCTTATTGAATATGAAATAATTCTCGAGTCGGAATGAATAACAAGAGTCTTAAAAATACCGAAGGCAATGAATCGAAGTTTAATTAAAAAGAAAATACACGTTTTTAATCTATTACTTTTAATTTGTAAAAAGTTGAATAAACGTAATTAGTAGTTGCATGCGAGTTTCGTTAGCGTCTGACTTAAATCGATGTTTACTACTGAAAGTTAATGTAGGCATTACGGCAACTTATTTTTTTCCCCCTCCTTTCCATTCTTTTATATGTACATATATATGTATACAAAAGCCACCAACAAGAGAACACGAGAATCGTTTTTGAAGCGAATGAACTCAATCACGATATTAATCGACATAACTGTTTCGTGCACGCTCGATTACGCTTTAACGCTAAACCGCTTTATATCTCCTACACCAACGACACTTCGTGCAAAACCCTATGTATTTTAATAGGAGAGAGAGAAATGCTATGTATATAATATTTGTACAGAAATTTATTTAAAAAAAAATAGTTAAATAGGAAATGGAATTAAAAATATAAAAAGATTATTACTTTTTTGAGGGATTTTTCCGAGCTATATAGATGACGGAATAAAAGAGTGTCAAGTTTTGTTAGTCAGGTGCAAACGACTGTAAAACGTTCACGCGCACATATCGAGCTCTATATATAAATCAAATGGACATTGTCAAAACACGAGAAAATCGTTCGCTTAAAAAAATAAAGTTTTAGAATCTGGTGTGAATTTTTTTTTTCTTTCATACCTAACAAAAAGTATCTAACAAGTGTTATTCCAGTACTTTGTTGTTGTTTTTCTATACTACAATGATATGTCAATACTATATAAAGAGGATACCTGTTATTGTTCAATTTGTTTTTTTCCAACACACACGTATTCATTTATATCGAAAAATGTTCCTAAATGGATGAAGTAAATATACAATTTCATTTCAGCAAAAAGGGTTATTTTAACATCGAATTTTGATGTCAAAAATAACACGAAATAAATTAAGTGGCTAATTTAACACTCAACCGAAATTCTACCAAATTTTTTTCTGCGAAGTGTATTCAAAGATAAATCAATAAATAATATTTCTAGTTTTTTTTCAAATACCACTTTTGGTAGTATAAAAATTCTCTGATTGTTGATTTAAATAGAAAAGCAAAACAAAAAGGAGCTTTGGAAAAAAAAATTATTTTATTAAAATATATTCCCCGTCGCTGTTAATTTTGTTGACAGATGAATATTTATTTCAATATGAATATTTATTTTCTGAACAAATGGAATATATTTCTTTGTGGAAAAACGCGGAATATTTCATTCAAAAGAATAAAAATAATAGTAGTAAACATTTTTGTTCAATTAAGTTCTTAATTAAATTAAAAATTTAAATAACAAATTGACTACAGTACGAAGGTACTAAATAATATATGTATGTGTATACTAACGTATAAAATACTATTTCAACGATATTATTAGAAATTAGTTTAAACAGCTTTCTAAATTTAAATTAGTAAAGAAACATGTTTACTAATTTGAATTAGTTACCGACTTTTTGCTTTTAAAGCAGTTTTCCTAATAAATAGTAATTTCTACTATTTAAGTAGTAAAATTTACTAATTTAAAAGCAAAGTCAATTTTTTTTAGTTTTTACTAATTTAGAAAGATCTATTTATTTAATTTTTCGATTTTATTTATTTGATAATAGATCAGTATTCGGTATTTTGAATAAAATAAATTTTTGTTTCAGTGTAGTATTAATAACAGCGATTATAATAATTATAATTATAATAATTATAACAATTATAGCAATTATAACAATTATAATATTAATAACAGCAATTTTAACAATATATAATAACATATATGACAATAAAAATAATAATAATCATAATAATAAAAGTTATAATGACAATAATAATAATAAAAGTCTGCCTCATAAAAATAATGACACCCCTGATAATAATAAAATAAAAACTCTGTTAATTAACACCTAATTAATTATTATTTATTATTATCTGTTTAATGGTGATTAATTAATGGATGTAGAATTATGATTTATCATTATATAATTACGATTTATCGTTATTTATATTTATGATTTATTAAGCAACTACAATTAATTATAATACAATCGTGATTGATTATTAACAAGAACATTTATTTTAAAAAAATGTAGATTAATCAATTCCATGACTATTTTATCAAATAAGGATTTAATTTTCATACTAAATTAATACAACAAAAAAATGTGATGTACAATTTAACGATTAAAATTAATACCTGATTTATACTTTAATTTCTAATTTTTGATTTAAAAAATTAGCATTTGAACCATTATGACGTCATATTAAAATTGTATAATTATTATAATTGTATTATTATAATAATTATATTATAATTATATAATTATAATAAATATATTATAATTGTTCAAATGCTCTTAATGTTCAAAAAATCAATTCAATGAATAAAAGTTTAAATTTACAAAAAAAAAATCTAATTTTACTTCTAATCAATTAAATAGTTTTCGCTTCAGGAAAATACAATTACTAAATTTAAATTTGATTCGAAAGGAAAAACAACATGGAAAATATATAAAATTTTTCCTAAAAAAGATACATATATAATTGCTATATAGTTCGGGAAATCGATGTCACAATTTTTAGATTGAATAAATAGAAAATTTTCCTCTCAAAGTTGAATATTATGAGGATATAATGGAGGTTCTCTTTGGAAAGCTTGGAAAGGAGAAAATTTCAAAGTAAAAAATTTCCAGTAAAAGAGAATTTTTTTTTCCTCCTTCTTCTGAAATTAGAAGTGTTTACTTGATCATAAGTAGTCGTTTTATCGAAGAGTTTGTGATAATTGATGCTCGTGTAAACGCGGGCAACGACTACGACTACGACTACGACGACTTCGTCGACAATTCAAAGGAGAAAAGTGGTTATCAAAAGGAGGGTCATTAGTCGCAATGCTAGACATCATATAGCTCAATTCACGTTGACGCTCGGGGGCAAAAATAGTTGTCTCCATATCTATATATGTACGTGAATCTACGTGTACGTGTGTGTACGTTTACCTCTCGTATACATATACGCGTATAAAAAGTTTACATATTCATCGATTTTCATTATTTTTATTCAAATTTTTAGCGCAACTTTACTTACTATTTATTTTATCAAGTTTATAAATTGTATTCGTCATCGAAATATAAATTAACTTTATAAATAATAAAATTCTTTTTTGAAATCCAATTATTTTTAAAAATTTTAATACCATTTTTGCTAATGTCAATTATTTTTAAAAATTTTAATACCATTTTTACTAATGTCAATTATTTTTAAAAATTTTAATAAAATTTTCGCAAATTGTCAATTTTTTGCAAAAATTTTCCTCAATTCAATCATTTTCCAATATTAAATATTTCAAAAAAAAATGCAATTCACAGAGAAAAAATGAATTATCAATATAGAACTAATAAAGTTTGTTTGTTGTTGATACAACATTTTTTGTTACCTCAACAGATTTTTTCTTATTAGAAAAAAATTAAATTGTTACGACAACAAAATAAATTTGTTACTTTTATATTATAACAATCTTTTTATTAACGTAATAATACATTTCTTTCGTATAATTGAAAAAAAAATTCGATATAGTTCTATTCTATTCTATATCTATTCGATATAGTTTACCATTTTTTAAATAAATTTCTTCGCAATAATTACATTGTTTTCAAAAATAATATATTTTACACTGAAAAAAAAATTTATTTGATTCAAATAACCGATTATTTGACTATTATCAAATAAATATTTACTTGAATCAAATAAATTGTATTTAAATCAAATATTTCAGTATTTGAAGCAAATACTATTTAATTGATTCAAATAAAAATTATTTGATTCAAGTAAATATTTATTTGATAATAGTCAAATAATCGGTTATTTGAATCAAGTAAATTTTTTTCCAGTGTACAAGGATTCAATTATTTTTATAAGAAATAAAATTCTTTTTAGGATTTTTTTTTTATAAATAAAACTCATTGTAAAATTTTAACTATTTTCCTTACAATTTTAATGGAATTTTTCAAAAATCGTAATTATTGTTTAAAATTTTATTAATAATCGTCGAAGGAATTCAATTATTTAAAAAATTGTTGATAACATTCTTTATGAGAATTCAATTTTAGGAAATATTCAATTATTCAATAAATTATTTATTTTTGTAATTAAATAATTGAATGATCGGTAGTATTCACTTATAAAAATTCATTCAAATATGAATTTCAGTTAAAATTTTAAATAATTCAATATTTATTAATTTTAATGTACATTCTATTGCAATAATTCAATTGTTTTTTAAATTATAAAATAATTGTATGGAATTGAATTGTTTTTGAAAATTTTAATAAAATAATAGAATGAAATTTAATTGTTTTAGAAAATTTTAATAAAATACAGAGAACAGAAATTTAATTACTCTGAAAAATTTTCTCCATATTCTTGTAAAAAAATTAATTATTTTAATAAATAACAAAATACTTCACTGGAGTTCAATTATTTACCAAAATGTTATTAAAATTCTTGGCAAAAATTCAATAATTATCAAAAAAAAATTTACATCTTAGCCACAATTCAATTATCTTCATAAATAACAAAATTCTTCGCATAAATTCAATTATTTTCAATACTACTTTAATAAAAAAAAATCCGTATTAAAAATTAAATCAGTTTTAATTTTTTAACAAAATTCCTTTAAAGAATTAAATTATTTTCAAGAATCTTAATATAAATCATCACAAGAATTCAATTATTATAAAAAATTTTAATAATTAAATCTTCAGTTACAATTTCCGATATTAATTGAATATTGAAAGCATTATAGAATTAATTTTTATTAGAAATAATTGAATGTGTACAAGATTCAAATTAAAATCTCTGGAAATTTTAAGTTTTCATGCTTCTAACTAATAATTCAGTAGAATTAATTTTCCTTTTTTATTTAATTGAATATTTTTTCAAATTATTATTTCAGTATTCAGGGTGGGCGCAAAATTTTATTTTCAAAATTCCATGACTTTTCTCTAACTATTTTTTTTTTATTTTCCCTGACTAACAAATTTTTGAATTATTAAATAATCTGCATTGTTGATTTAAATGTTAATAAGGTTTTTTTAAGTAACAATTTTATTTATAGAGGAAAAATGAGATAATTAAAAAATTTTTGTTTTCAAAACAATAAGATTTTTATATAATAATAAGTTTAGAGATCTTTTGATAAAAATTCTCTGTTTATTAAAGCATTTTTAAAAATTCTCCAACTTATCCCTGACTTGCGGCCACCCTGATATCGAAATTTTGTTTCGAAATCAGGGAAAAACAAAATTAAATTCTTGTGTCAACAACATTATTTTTATTTATCAAAAATATATCTACTAAGGAAATTTTCAAGAAAAATTTTTTTTTTAAGTTACCGCAGTAAATACGTATATATATATATATAGGAAATCCTAGTACGCCTCTAACTCGCGCCACTTTGTCGTTATACTTGTGTACGTTCTCTTTGTTCAGTGCTCAGCTGGTGTAATATTTCAAGAAATGCAACTAACCCGTCTTCCAAACCCGACGCGCGCTTCCAAAATTATCGTCATTTACAATAAATTGCAAAGTTTACTTTGTAATTTATTATACACGACCATGAGGGGATTCCAAACTCTCACTCACTCTCTCCCCCTACTCCTATCCCACACAGTTAAACTGTACACGTGTAACGTATATATTGCAGGCATCTATTTTAGGAGGGGTTGTTCTCATGGAATCAAAGCCTTGAAAAAATCGATTCTTCAAATGAATCGCAATCTCATCCAGATAAACTGCTCTCAATTTTTCCCTCAATTCCTCCATTCATACAGGAATAAAGAAAAAAAGTTCACAATCGAAAGGAATCTTTTTTTTTAACACTGATAGCAAGGAGCGATACATTATCATCATTACTCTCTTCATATTGTTATCGATTTTCTTGTTATTATTATTACTACTACTTTTATTATTATTATTATTATTATTGTTATTATTATTATTATTATTATTATTATTATTATTATTACTATTATTACCTACTATTATTACTATTATTATTATTTTATATTATTTCTACACGAAAAAAATCTACACCTGGAACAACTATAAAATTCGCTATTTTAACGAAATCCATACTTAATGCAACGAATACTTTCATTATTTTAAAAAGTACTTTCGCTATTTCAGCAAAAGTAATTGCTGTTCCAGTTGAAGGTTTTTTTTACGTATATTTTTAGCAATTTTTATTATTATTATTATTATTACTAATGCTTTTTCTATTTATTCATAGCCGCTTTCATTAAATTCTGCGATAAATATCGAAATAATAAATAACGAATAAAATTTGTAATACCAACTCTGCGGCTTTACAGTAGAAAAATATACGTAAGTAACATTATCGCTTAGGCTAATTTTTATAAATTTTTCCTAAATAAATTTCGATCTAAGCAAAAATGGCACTTACCTATATTCTTAAATTGTATCGCTCGTCAGTAACTGACAATAAAACTTGGAAGAATTAGAAAAAAATTCTCGTTCGCCTAAAAACCGTAAAGCCTACATATAGAACTTACAGTAGTGAACATCGATTTAAGTCAGACGCTAACGAAACTCGCATGCAACTACTAATTACGTTTATTCAACTTTTTACAAATTAAAAGTAATAGATTAAAAACGTGTATTTTCTTTTTAATTAAACTTCGATTCATTGCCTTCGGTATTTTTAAGACTCTTGTTATTCTTTCCGACTCGAGAATTATTTCATATTCAATAAGAATAATTTCTTTTCGTTTTGTACGACTCACAGTAAAGAGGTATGGTAAAATTAATAACAAAGTTTTATCACAAATATAGAATTAAACTACTGCTATTTTTTTGCTATTGCTATTTATTTATAGCCGTTTTTATTCAATTCTGTGATTCGTATGAAAATAGTAACTAAAATAATTAATTAAACTTTAATAGTTCCAGACGCTAGAAATATAAAATGTGAAAAAAATTCTTGTCTGACTAAAACTGTAGTATACTACTGATATATGGAAAAAATTTCGGTTCAATAAAATAAGGATTTAACTACTGATGCCAGATTTCTAAAAATTGGGAAACATTTTGCCTGATTGTGACTGTATTTTTCTACTAATGGGAAAATTTTAGAAGAATCATTGGCGTCTGACTAAAAATGTATATAACTACTCAAAATTAAAATCTAGTACGTTTAATCCTTGCACAGAGTGGTTAATACCATGTCTGACTAAAATTACCGTTTACTACTGAATTTCCAAGAAAAAAAGTGTTGTCCCACTGGAAATGTCTTCTACCACTGGTTCTTGTTTTCAGAATACTGAAAAACTGTTCTGTCTGACTATACAGTGGTTTTACCACTGATATCCTAATGTTAACAATATTGATACTAGTAAAGTGCTATTTTTGACAGAAAATACTTTCTTTGGCTAAAAACGAATTTGACGTGACTTTCGCAAAAGCATTGCCTGACTAAAACTGTTTCTTACTACTGAAAAAAAAGTTTCAGTGACTTGAATAGCATTGGCTGACCTAACCGTACATTATGAATTTTAGTATTATTTTGATTTGTCAGTGCAAAAATGATAAATTTTCACTTCAGCTTATGATTCTCAAGTTTTGAACGTTCAAATGAACAAAATATTTTTTATTCAAGATATTTTTATAGATTCCTAATCACAAATTTAAAAACTGAAATATTTAAGTTTAGAAGCAGAGTAATTAATTTTTTAGATAAAAAAGCAAAATAATTGCAATAAAAATTAAATTTGCAGATGAAATAAATACATTTCGTTCATTTGAATGTTCTGAATTTTAGAAAAATTTTCAACTTCCAAATCAGTTGAATTTTTAATAGATTCTAATCTAAAAGTTAGAGAGTAACGATAATAAAACATAATAATATTTTTCTGATCTAAATTGATGTAATCAACATTATATTTTTCCCAAAAGTTTTCATTTTTTACAACAAGAAAAAAGAAGTATTTTTCTATCCACGGCAAACTCTAATGGGAAAAATGAATTCAACTTTTTGAAACATTTGACTTAGTTTTTCTAAAAGGAGGAATTCTTGTGGAATTTTTCAACTGTTTTGGAAAAGTATGATGCAAGGATAGTATAAACGGTGGTCGAGAAAGAGTAAACAGAGACATAAATCTTCACTTCTCGAGCAGCTAGTATAGTTAATAACACATGCGGTAACCTGAGTGTCTACTATCATAGAATATGTAGAGAATCACAAACCTGGGAACTTCAGGAGACAATAATTTATTGCTATATATATACTTGTCCCACTGCATGCGTGCAAATGTTCTGCAAATGATAATATGTCCCACAGCGTATGTAAAATTAGTTCTACACGCATGTTATTCCCCATTTAAAAGATGTTTTCCCAAAAAAAAGAAGAAAAAAACTCGTGTTCAACTCGAAATTTTTGAGAGTATTAAAAAAAAGTCGTTTCCATTTGTTTTCGTAGGGTAAATTCAATGTTTACTATTATTAGAGAAAAATAAACAAATGCTAGATGAAAATAAACAATTTATTTTTATATATAAAGAAAATAAAAATTAGAACGAAATAAAAAATTTCTTTATATATAAATAAACGATTGTAATAATTATTATTATTTACTCTTGCTCTTTAAAAATGTTAATTTTGTAATTCAGTTTGTTATTACTGAGAGAAGATAACAAA
Organism: Leptopilina myrica (nomen nudum); assembly: GCA_032872475.1. Lineage (NCBI taxonomy): Eukaryota > Metazoa > Arthropoda > Insecta > Hymenoptera > Figitidae > Leptopilina > Leptopilina myrica (nomen nudum). The sequence continues at coordinate 37,404,492 of CM065461.1, forward strand.
TAATAGCTCATTTAACACTGTCTGACTGAAAATAAGTTTTACTACTGAAATAGTATCAGTTGATCGTAGGATTTACTTTTCGTCTGACTTTAAGTGTTTTTTTGCTACTGAAATTTAATTTCTACTTTTTAAATTATATTTTAAGTAGTAAAACTTACATTTAATCAAGCATCACTCGAACCTTTCGTCTGACTGAAGCCGATCTTTTACTACTGAAATTGATATTTTATTGTTTGAAATTTTTTTTCAGTAGTAAAACGTAACTTCAATTAGACTCAGTATTTACTTTTTGTCAGAATTATAACTTAATTTAACTACTGGAATTTCACTCAATTTTTAAAGAATTTTAAAATTGAAAATGAATATCTTCAGTAGTAAAACTTAGATTCAGTGAAAAATCTTTTTTATCATTCGTCTGACTGCAACTGTGTTCTACTACTGAAAATTTACTTATGTTTTTAAAAATTTATTTTCAGTAGTAAAACTTAGATTTAGTCATACATCGTTTATATCTTTCGTCTGACTGAAACCATGTTTTACTACTGAAATTTTATTTATACTTTTTAAAGAATTTCAAAACAGAAAATAAATATTTTTAGTAGTAAAACTTAAATTCAGTCAGACATGGTTCATATTATTCGTCTGACTGAAACTGTTTTTCACTACTGAAATTTTACGTTGACCTTCAAAAAAATTGTTCTTTTTAAAAATTTTGTTAATAAAAATTTAATTTGAATTTGTTTTCTTAGAGGACTTTTTAGTTCGCCCTATTCACTGAGGACAAAAAATAAATAAGTTTAAATTACTGAAAAAAAGGAATAAAATAGGAAAATTCTAGATGAACCGTTTACGAAAGTAGTTGGACTTGACAAACTGAATTAGCAAAATTTATCTTTTTTTTTTTGTTTTATAATTATAAATAATAAATTACAATTATAAAAATAATAAGAAAAGATGAAAATTCGTATTGAATGTGAAAGGGAAATGATTTTCTTTGATAAAAACTATCTGTATATATAGGAGAGTAAATTTTTCATTGAAATAAAAGTGGCTCTCGAAACAAAAGAATGGAAGATCTCCTTGGAGTCTTTTCAGCGTCAAGTTGTCCAAGCGTTAAGGGACACTTAGGGAGAGAAGAAAAGAGAGGAGGTTTTTTTTTGGTGTCGCATCCCATGAGATGCCTTCCGAATCGAATACAGATGTCTTTCGTTCAAAATCGAGAACAGCTCAGGGACTATAGCAGCCAGAAGTGAAACCAATTTGCTAGAGCCCTGATTTTCTACTTGTCGCAATTTCAACGATAGCGAATACACCCGAGGCTTTTATATTAAATTAAATTTTTCCCTTTTTCACCATTAAAAAATAAAAAAATTAAAAAAAAAAGAATTTTCTCCCCTTATTCTTTATTGTTTTATTTTTATTTCATCTCAGTTGTATTTCTTTCAATTTTCTCTTTATTTTCCTTTTTTTACAGCCTTATAACGAATAGTAAATATTTCAAGGGTTGCATATAAAACGATCGTAAAGTTCTTCTTTCTTCCTGGAAATTAAATTAAATTTTCCCTCATTAATGAATTTGGCAATTAAATTTAAAATATTGTGATGAATTTTGAAAATTGTAAATTAATTGAATTAGACAAAGAAAGTTTTCCTAATTGATAATTTTGAGAATTTGGAATTTCAAGCTAATTATAATTTATGTGGAAGAAAGGGTTCCTTTCGAATTAAAAATCAATTTTGAATGAATTTCTTTTCTTTTTTCTTTTTTTTTTTTAATTCGAAATTGAATTCTTCAAGTTTTTCATTAACTTCGTACTTTTCTTAGACGTCTGTCTAAAACGACAGGAATATCTCCGAACGCGGAAACAAATCAACGGAGATTAAATTCCAAAATGAAAAAAGAGAATTTTTTCCCCATCATTATATTGGGAAAAAAATGGTCGTGAATGAAAAATAATGTAAGTTATATTTCTGAATTAGAAAAAAAGAAAAATTGTTTTTCAGTTTTAATTGTTAACAAAAATTGTATAAAATTCGAGATAGGGAATAATACATTTTTGCCGACATTGATTGGTTAAAAAATGGCGAATTTGTGAATAGGTGAGATTTTCACACTTTTTTTTCGAGGGGTTTAAAAATTTGGTCTGCGAATTGTGATTTTTTTTCTTTTTTTTTTTTTTTTTTTTTGTTAAACGGGAGTTGCATACGTGGCAGCATTGCAGAAGCGCAACGACCAGCTGACCTGAATCCGCAACGCGCACGAGATGAAAAGAGAGCAACAAAAGTAACCACACCAACTACTCTCACGAGTCTGAGGATATAAGAGAGTTGAAAATAGGCCGTTCGCTGGCAGTCGAAACACCATGGCTTTAAAACCATTTATCTGCCCACTTAATCAGGAGAAGGCAAGTGAGAAGAAACGAAAAGTAAGAAAGCAATTCTTCAGTTGGACAAAGAAAAAAGAGACACAGTTTGGGAAAATTATTTTTATATATAGAGAGCAAACGTAAAAAAGAGGAGAAAATGAAAAAGAAGAAAAAAAAGAAATTGAAAAGAAAATTAGAAAGCGTAGAAAAGAAAAGAAAAGAAAAGAGAAAGTAAAACAGGAGAAAGAAGAAAAATAGTTAAGAAACTGGAAAAGAAAGTAGAAATTAAAAATAGAAATGAGAGAAAAAAATTAAATGTTAAAAAAATCATTGTTGACAAACTATTTTGACTAAAAATAATTATTTTAAAAAGTAAAACTAGATCTTTTACAATTATTTGTAATTGATATATTTATTTTATTTTTATTGGCGTTAGAATATAACTAGAAATTAAAAATAGAAAAGAGGGAAAAAAATGTAAGAACGAAAGAAATAAAAAAAATAAATAAATGTTAAAAAAATCATTGTTGACAAACTATTTTGCCTAAAAATAATTTTTTTTGAAAGTTAAACTAGATCTTTTACAATCGATTGTAGTTGGTATATTTATTTTATTTTTCTTTGCGTTAGAATATAACTAGAAATTAAAAATAGAAAAAAGAGAAAAAAAAATGTTAACATTAAAAAATTCATTTATTCAGAAGAATTCTACTCAAGATCACTATTTTTTCTAAATATATTCAGAAAAGTCGGGAAAAAGTCAGAAAATTTTCTCAAAAGTACTGAAACAATATTCAATTTCGAAAATTCATAAGAAAATTCTGAATGTTAGATTCCTCAGCATTGAAAAGATTTTATTTATTTCAAACTTTTTCTATTTCAAACAACAATTGAACTTTACAGATTTTAAAGAAAATTTAGATTTATGAAAACTTTAATAATTCAAATTCTTATAAAATTTGTTATATTAGTTAATATACATTTCAATCGTTATTAAAAATAATAATGGATTTATGAACCAATTTTACTCAAAACACTAAAAAAAATTGAATTTTCGAAAAATTATATATGATTCCAAATACTAAATTATGTTCAAAGTTTTTTAATATTCTCGTCGAAATTCAAATTATTTTCAAAAATTGTCCCTCAATTTCATATAAATTCTATTATTTACAATTTTTTTTATAAATTTTTTTTCTTCTTAAAAATGTTATTAAAAATCGTCAAACGAAATAAATTATTTCGTATTATTAATGTGGTAAAAAATAATTAAAAACCTGGAAAATTTCCATTTTTTTTAACTAAAAAAATCAGGAACTTTCATATGAAAAAATGCGTGACAACTCTGATTAAGTGTTCAATAAATTTCTCAAGCAAAACAAATAATAAAATAAAAATAATTCTGCCCAAAAGTCAGAACAAAAATAATCGTAATATATTTAAATTATTTGAAAATAACTGAAAATATTATTAAAAAATTGTGGTATCTAAAAATTGTTTTATTTATTTATTTTTTATTCTCATTTCGATAATACAGTTTTTAACAAACAGAAATTCTGTAAATATTTTTTCCAAAATAAATATCTAATTTCTTAAACAAAATTTGATTTATAACTTTTTTTCTATTTAAAACTTGTAATTTGTTTATAAATTGTCATTGACAAGCAGAAAATGTGTAAAATATTTTCTAATTTTAATTTTCCAACTGTTTTTTGAATTTTTAGAAAAAATGAAAAGATTAATTACCCAGTCCTAAAAGGTTTGTTAAAAAGTAATAATTTTTCTGGATAGAAGAGAAATATTGAAAAATAACATTAATAATTTTTTTAGATTAATACAAATAATTTTCTATTATTTGAAAAATAAAAATAATATTTCTAAATAAAATAAATAAATACCTATTATTAAATTTAAAAAGTAAGAGTGAAAAAATATGGAAAAATAATATTTTCTATCAAAACATATAGGAAAAACAAAAGCATAATCATGACTAACTTCAGGTGTGGACAGACTGGACATAATGAATGAATAAATACGACGATTATTATTGTTAATTGTTGTTGAACAAAAAATAAAATTCAAGAGAAAAAATTTTTTTCATTTTCTGCTGATTAGCGGCTGTGGTTACTTTTTATTAATTGTGAGTTAAATTAATTTAATTGACCCGGATATTAATTGGAATTGTTCTAGTAGTATGTTAGTGTCCAAAAAACAATTTTTATTAAACAAAAGATTATGTTCACTCCTAAAATGTTATGAATATTGAAAAATATCATTAATAATTTTTGTAGATTAATAAAAATAGTTTTGTATTATTTGAAAAATAAAAATAACATTTCTAGATCAAATAAATAAATACCAATTATTAAATTTAAAAAGTACGAGTGAAAAAATAAAGAAAAATAATATTATCTATCAAAGCATATAAAAAACAGAAGCATAATCATGACTAACTTCAGGTGTGGACAGACTGGACATAATGAATGAATAAATACGACGATTATTATTGTTAATTGTTATTGAACAAAAAATAAAATTTATGAGAAAATTTTTTTTTCATTTTCTGCTGATTAGCGGCTGTGGTTACTTTTTATTAATTGTGAGTTAAATTAATTTAATTGACCCGGATATTAATTGGAATTGTTCTAGTAGTATGTTAGTGTCCAAAAAACAATTTTTATTAAACAAAAGATTATGTTCGCTCCTAAAATGTTATGAATATTGACAAATATCATTGAAAATTTTTGTAGATTAATAACTAAACTCCCTTTTTTCAAACTAAAATCACGTACCTATTTTTTTATTTTATTTTATTTCTATTTTCATACTTCACTGTCCAATGGCATTTGACTATAAAGTAGGAAACAAAAATTTAAGTGTGGGAATTCTGTCTGACATGTAGCAGTTATATTTACGGCCTAAGCTTTTCAACTTGACGAATATTTGTCTGAAAGAAAACTTTTTCATTTTCCCCTGACGGGAAACGTGGGAAATCCTTAACACATGAAATATGCCACATTCATATATATATGTGTGTGTGTATGGAAGGGAGAAAAACATCAACGTCATTTTCAGAACGTCTCGCATACCATCTCCTCTGTGAATTTTGAAACAAACTTTCACGAAAACCCGGTAGGACTTGTTTTTAGAAAAATATGAAGAAACTTTTTTTTTTCTTTTTGTTAGACACTTCAGGAAGAATAAGTTTAATTCTCCGTATTGTTGTGACAGGAAGGGTAAATTTAACGTAAAAAAAATGTTTAAGGACTTTTTTTTAAAGAAGGAAAATAATTCCGTTGAGGCTTGAAATTATATTATTGATATTTGTGACATTTCGACGAATTAAGTAGTATTTGAAATCATTTTTATGAAAACATTCGATTTATCGCTATTATTTTCCATCGAATATTAAAATTTGACATTTGGTTTGTGAAATAAAGACAGGAGATTATTCTCTACTTTAATAATTACTTTAATATCCTAATGAAATTATTTAATTTTTTTCATTTTTTGAAATGTTACGAATTTTCTGTTTTATAAAAATAAAATTTTTATCAAAAGTTAATGAAATACGGAAAAAAACCTTCAACTGGAAGAACAATAATTTTTTTGCTAAAATAGCGAAAGTATTCGTAGAAATAGCAAAAGTATTAATTAAAATATCAAAAGTATTCGTTACAATAACTAAAAATTTCGCTGATGTAGTAAAATTAATAGTCGTTCCAGGTAAAAATTCTTTTTCGTGAAACAAATTGAAAAAATGAATAAATTTTGTAAAATTTATTAATAACTAAAAATTTCGCTGATGTAGTAAAATTTATAATCGTTCCAGGTAAAGATTTTCTTTCGTGAATGAAATTAAAAATACGAATAAATTTGTAAAATTTTCCTATCAAAGAAAAAGGGTTTTTATCTTAATCAACATGGATAAATTTATTTATTCACATTTTTATAAAACTCACCGACAAACTCCTGGCAGTTAATCGAATGGAATCCAGAATGATAACCTGGTAAAAAAAAGAATAGTTAAAATAAGTCTAACAAATAAAATTCTGAATATAAACAAAAAAAAAACAAAAACAGAGACGTTATATATTGAATAAAACAGAAACTAATAAATTATTCTATACACTTTTGCCTCGATTTCAATTTGCAGAAAGCAAAGACTGTGTTTTTTTTAAAGCTTTTCAGTGCGACATCAAAGTAACGAATTTTACTTTTGAAACAGAATTTAGATTAAAAATCCGCCTCCCCCCTCTTCATCACTTCCCCCCGCCCCCCACCCACGCAAACCGTAAAACGCAAGCTGAATTGAAATATTAAGTAAACTTTGAATATAACCTTCCTCTCTCCTCTGCCAATTTGAAATGTCGCACAATCCATATAAATTTTGCTCAACAAAAATTTATAAAATGTAAATTTCAAAAAAAAAAGGATTTGAATTTTAAAAAAGAAACGTTATTGCTGATGGTAAATTAGTGTCAATTCTTTTCATTTTTTTTTTACTATTTAAAAATAAGTTGAGTGAATTAAAATTTAGAGTGTGTGGATTTTAATTTTTAATTAAACAATTTGGTTATTTATTATTTTTTTCTTTTTAACATTATTGATATGTAGAGAAAAAAATTTTATTTATTGGTAAATTTTAGAAAAAATTCTGGGAGAAAATTATTTTTTATGTGGGTATTTTCATCTTTTGCGAAATATGAATTATTGGGAGGTTAAAAAAAAATTAATTTACAATTTTTGGAGTATGCGAATATTCGTAAAGTCATGTCACTGTGTATAATATGATAGGATATGTTATTTGTGGGTAATGGCCAGTGAAATTGCGATCATAATGCCAGTAGAATAGTATATATATATACACACATGGAAGAGATTGGATAAACCGAGCTCTTTCAATATAAACAGGTTGTTATTTGCAAAATACAACCCTTTTTAGATGCTCCCTTAATAGTTTAATTACATATTTTATCGCCCACAAAACACGCAGTTTATACAGTTTATACAAGAGAGTTTATTAAAATGTGTATATATACTTTTACATTGCGGCAAAATTTTCGAAGAAAGTTGAATTATCCGGAAATTTTATCAAAAAAAAAGGAATAAGAGTAATTAAGGGCATTTAAACCTTTATGACGTCACAGCATTAAAATATATGCTTTGCATCAATTGTGACGTCATAATGGTTCAAATGCCCTTAAGGAGATAATTACTATATTTATTTATTAATTGTTCCGAAGAATTAATTAAAATTTTAGAAATTAAATTAATTTTGTGTTAATATTTGAAGATTAAAATTCTTTCGAGAAATTCTATTAAAATTGTTTTGAAAATAGTTCCATTTCTGCAAAGGATTTTACTATTTATAAACATAAATGAATTATTGCAAAGAATTTTACTGTTTATAAAAATTATTGAAATGTTTTGAAAAATATAATAAGTTTTGTGAAATAATTAAATTGTTATGAAGAATTTTTTAGAAATATTTGAAAATAATAAAATTTTTCTTTCTTTTTTCTAAATATTTTAACAATAATTTAATTATTTTTTTAGAATTAAAAATTCTTGTTGAAAGTAGAATTTCATGGAAATTTTTGAAAATAATTAAATTCTTTCGTGTAATTTTATTTAAATCGGATTAAAAATAATTTTATTCCTTCAAAGAATTGTAGTATTTATAAAAATAATTCAATTGTTTCGAAGAATTTATTAAAATTTTTGGAAATAATTACATTTGTGCAAAGAATTTCACTATTTATGAAAATAATTGAAGTGTTTCGAAGAATTTATTAAATTTTAAGAAATAATAAAATTGTCATGAAGAATTTAATAGAAATATTTGAAAATATTTTTAAAAATTTTTCTTTTTTTTTAAATATTTTGACAATTTAATTATTTTTTGTAAGAATTAAAAATTATTGTTGAAATAGAATTTTATTTAAATTTATGAAAATAATTAAATTCTTTCGTGTAATTTTACTTTAATTAGATTAAAAACAAATTAAATTCCTCCAAAGAATTGTAGTTTTTATAAAAATAATTCAATTGTTTCGAAGAAGTTATTAAAATTTTAGAAAATAAATGAAATTTATGGAAATATTTTAAAATATTTGAATTCATCCGAGGAATTCAATTAAAATTTTAGAAAATAATTGAATTCCTGCAAAGAATTTTACTATTTATAAAATTAATTGAATTCTTGCGAAGAATTTTACTATATTTATAAAAATAATTTAATTATTTCCAAAGGATTTATTAAAATTTTGAAAATATGAACAGTTATAATTAATTTTTTACTTAATAAGTGAATTTTTTAAATTTTGACTTTGAAATTATTTTGAAAATTTATGTTTGAAAATAAAAAATTTTGTAATTTACATATAACAACAAAAAATTGAATAACACGTTTCGCGTGCTTGCGTGCGTAACATTTGCTATTAAAATAATAAAAATAAAACAGCTCTCTATTAGTAATCTGCTAAAATTTTTTTTAAAAAATATTTTTTTACTGAATACTAAAAAAAAATATTTACAAATTATTTATTTAAATCGAAATGCTTTGTCTGACTTAATCAGCTTTTTATTATAGAAAAAAAAATTTTTTCCTGTCCCAACCTATTTTTTACTACTTATTCCGAGTTTTAAGGAATATTTGTCTTTAAAAAAAAGTAAAATTTACTTAAAATGTTTTACAAAAATCTTACAACACTACTAAATTTAGTTACTATTGAACCTGATTTCTATTTATAAAAAAAATAGTAAAAAAATTAAAATAGAATAAAAAAATTAAATTTACTTAAAATGTTTTACAAAAACCTTACAACACTACTGATTTTTGTTTAGTGTTAAACCAGATTTCTATTTATAAAAAAAAATTATAACAAAAATTAAAATAGATTAAAAAAATAAAATTGTTTTTTTTAGAGAAAAAAGTCAATATTTAGCTACTTAAAAAAAATTGTAAATAAAAATTACAAAAAATGACCTGAAATTGGATTTAGAAATTCAATCATAGATTTCTATGAACAAAAAAAAATGTTAATTTGTTTTCTCTACTAAATTGACTATTGGGAAATTTTCATGAAACTCATCTCTGAAACGTGATGAGCGGTCAAATGACACGTTTTATTGAACACGAAGATATTTCTCGATTGAATATGACAAATATATATATATATATATATATATATATATATACACGAGAATCAGCTATGTACAGATAGGAGGAGACGAATGTAAAATTGCTTTAAAGTGAAAAGTAACCACCTGGTAACAGTTTGCTCGAGTAATTGAACTGGATGAAAACGAGCTTTCGATGGGATTGAACGCCAAGTCAGCAAATTCCAATAACCAATGGCAAGTTATTAAAACTCAAACCCCACCAAATATCACGTACTGCCAACCAAAAAAATAAAATCCTTTTGCAAATAATATAATAATAGAAAAAAAATGGACGAGCGTTTGTCTATATTTTGATTGTTATTTTTCGAATCTATATGAAATTGATATCACTGTAAGATTTTCTTTCTCTTTTTTTAGTTTTCTGAACTAAAAACTAAAGTTAGAAAAATGAATTTTTTAATTTATTCGAAAAATGAATTTTTTATTTTATTCAAAAAATGAATTTTTTAATTTATTCGAAAAAAGAAATTTTTAATTTATTCAAAAAAATTTTTTTTCCTATTTGCCATAAAATTTCAAAATTATATTATAAAAACTTCGAAAACATAATTTTTGCTATAAACAGTTTTGTCTCTTTTACTATTCCGAAAAGAGGAATTTTAAATAATTTATTTTAAAATCGTTATACAAATTTTTTTAAACGAAAATTATTTTATCCTACAGTCAGAAAATTCCAATAACCCGATTTGATTTTTGTCCACGAAGAAAATAGTACAAAAAACACATTTGAAACTTCATTCAATTTTGACAACAACGAATAAAAATTTTTTGTTTTCGAATTTCACTCTTTTTTCCGTAAACTTAATTTAAGAGAAATTTTCTAAAACTTTGAAATTTTTCCAATAAACCTTAGCCAAGATTTTTTCCCCCAACTTTGTAGCAACGAAAAATATTTTCCGTTTTTCTCTCAGAAAATTTACTTTTTTCTTTTTCACCATTTTTTTGTTAACAAAATAACTCCAAAGGTTTTTTTAAAATCTTTTTTCTAATGTATATGAGAAAAAGAAAAAAGAAAAGAAAATTCTTCCTCATATTGAAAATTTGAAACACTATTTTTATCCTGTAGGACAAATATTTGAATATCAAGATTGAAAATTTCGTTCGAGAATTTAAAATAACTTGAAAGGTTAAAAAAAATAGCAAAAAAAAAATTAAAATAGAAAAAATTTACCAATGTTCGCAAATTTTTTAGAAGAAAGAATTTTTATTCGTTATTTCTGAGCAATAAATTTTTAAGAATCTCTTATAACCTTTTTCCCACGATGAAGTGTTTATAATAGACAAATAAATTTGTGGAAAAATTTTGTTTTCCCAGCAAACTTCCAAGTCGAAATTTTTATACGAAAAAAAAATATTTACAGAAATTAAATAATTCTATTAAAAATTCGATTGAATATTGTATTAAAAATTTTATTGAAAATTCTATTGAAAATGGTTTTTAATATTCTATTAAAAATGAAAAAAGTAATTTTTTTTTAAATTACAAAAAATCGAAAATAGAAATAAATTTTTCTATTTATAAATTCGTACCATCTTTCGTTTGAATTAATTAAAAAAAATTCTTTTTCCTACATATATAATTTAAACAATAATAATTACTCGTTTATATAAACATACATCAAAGAGAATTTTTTTTTAGGATCGAAAATCTTATTCTCAAGTCGCATATATTTTTCTATTTATAAATTATTCATGACGCATCACAGTTTTAGACGTATAGAAAAATAAGAGATTTTATGAGAGAGAGAGAGAGAAAAGTAGATAAGAAGAGAAAAAGAACAAGAAGTGAAAAAGTTCAGAAAAAAATTTTTTTTTTTTGCCTCTTCTTGCCTTTATTATTTGGTTTCACTTCTAAGAAGTGAATGAAGTTCATTAAATTTTGATAATAACGAGATAACACCCGCAAAGAGGTCCAAAGAAATATAAAATGATAAGCCAAGGTGAAAAATTTCATACACGAATAATTTACAGGGATAAATTTTTCACGACTAGAGAAAAAGGCTCCTAGAGATTGTAAATATTTTAAAAAATTTTCCTTTCACGTTTCAAGCAAAGACAGGAAGTTTTTTTTTAGAATTTTTTCTTTTTTGAGAAAAAATAAATTTAAGGAATGAAGAGAAAGAAAATTATTATTAATGGAAGTTTTTATGATTTTACTACTTAAATAAGTAAATATTATTAGTACCATATATTTTTAGTAAACAAATAAATAATATAATGAATAAATAACAAAATAATAAAATAATAATATTAATAAAAGAAAAAATTTTTGTACGGAAAAATAAAGTTAGATTATTTTCGGAATAGAAAATTTGCAGGTTACTACTTAAACTACTAAGAAAATATTAATTAAAAAACAATTCACTGTTAAAAAAAGAAATTCGAAATTTTTTTTCATTTTCTTTTTGGAGAAAAGTATTTCAAAGACACTAAAGAATGAAAAGAAAGAGTGAAAATAGAGTTTAGTATTTTTCTTTCTTTCGTAACTGGAGCATAAATTTCATCATTTTCCAAAGCGTGAATAAATTTCGAAATTCGTTAAAATTTGAAAACGAATACGAAAACTGCTAACTTTTCTCCGGCAATTTGACTCGTAATTTTTTGATATTATAATTATAAGCATTAAAATTACCAACACGTGCTGCAGGCAAAATTGATTAATCAAAAGAAACTCGAGATTTTAGTTTTTTTTCTTTTTTTTTCTTGCTCATTATAAAGAAAACTTTTGTGAAAATTAACTTTAACTTTCTTCTCTCTAGTGACAAATTGAATGCTGTTCATTAAACGTTATACAATCGAGCAAAAAAAAATTTTTTTTCTTTTTGTTATAATTGTGAAATTAAAGAAAAATAATAAATTTCATGTAGAATTTTGATTTCATGAATTATTGCGACACATATTTTCTGAGTTAAATATAGTAAGGAAATTCTCTCCTAATATTTGAATTTATGATGGAATTATATATTTCCGCTGCAAAATTGAATTAATTCTCAATGAAAATCGCAAAGAGAGAATGTGTTTGAAAACTGTATAAAGTGGAATTTACTAATCGCATTTGTTACTTTTTGATAAATTACAGCTACTCTGATTTTCGTATTTGTAATAATTAGTGCAATTAATTATAATTTATTTTTTTATTTTTTACACATTACAAGAAAAAATGTACCGATTTTTTAGTTTTTAAATAACAAAAAAAAATTTTCTATTTTCTTTATTTTGTTTTTACTTATTTAATAAATATTTTTGTAAATAAACAAATTAATAGTAAACTTTTTATCATTTAATTTTTTTATCATTTGATTCAATGAATTGAATCATAAACTCAATGAATTGTAAAAAATTTTGTATATTTAATGTTTTTAATTTTTTCCATTTTTTAATTTTATAATTTTACTACATTTTTAATTTTTTATTACTTTTTTCAATTGATTAATTTTTAATAATAACAAAAATTTCTAGTAAATTATTCGTACATTTTTTAATTAATTTTTAATAGTAAACAAAATTTTCTTTCATGTCGGTGAATTTTTAATTAATTAATTTAATGGTAAAGAATATTGCTATAAATTTATAATTATTTTTCAATTTAATTAATTTTTGACACTAATTTTAAAAAGGAAGTGAATTATAAAAATATTCACAAAATAAACTAAAAATTATTCCCCTTCAAAGAAAATAACGAACTGAAATTTTCGAGAGCAATTTTCGCTTCGTTTGAATTCTTTTTTGTTTCATTTAATAATTACTTTACAGCTCTCGAATTCCTCAATAATTAATTATTAGAATGTTTATTAAATTCTCACTACATAGAAGCTGTGAAACTGAAATAATTTTCATTTTAATAATTAAAATTCAATTTTCAATGTATAAGTAATTATTTTTCATTAATTTTATCATGCAATTGGAATTTAATTTATTAGTATTTTTCTATTATAGAAAAAGAAAATTAATTAATATCTAAAATATTTTCTCTAAATGAGAATGGAATATAATTTGTGGGGGAAAAAATTCATTTTATACTGACAATTAATTTTTCCTTTCTTTTTCTTTTTTGTCCAAACTCTTCGTATAATATAATTGTCTCTGACACTTTATTACTTGACATATTTTAAAGTTTAATTGCATCTTTCAGTTTTGGATTCATAATAAATTGATGCAAGCTGAATTAAACATTTAAAAAGGACTAGGAAGTTACGATCCCGGTTTGAATATTTATTAGATTGCCTATCCTGGAAACTGTCGGCTCTAAGAAGTAAGGTTACATCAAACATGCAAACAGTCGCACTATAAACTATATATAAAAATCTATATATATTATACCAGTCGCAGTTATTCATAAAAATTGAAAAATTTTATTTTTTCTTTAAATTAATTTATTAAAATTAAATTTATCGTAAAAATAAAAAGAAATAATAATTTTCTATTCATTTCAATTTAAACGAAACTTGTCCTTATTATATAAAATTTTTTACCTTTCTTCTTCATTTTTTCGAAAGAAAAATTAATTTTTTTAAATAAATAAAGATGTTTCTATTTAATAAAATATTAATTTCAAATTTAGGCTGAGATATTAATTTCCAAGAAGAGCCTGGACAACATTCTTTGTGGGAGAAATTTTTAAACTTTTTTAATCATTAACGGAAGAGATTAAAAAACTGAAAGCAGATTGTCAAGTGGTACCGGAAGAAAGATAGATTAAAAAAAAGGAGAAGTAGAAGAATTTTCATAAAATATGAAATATTTTGCATTTTTCATTCTTTCCCGAGATAATTGTGATTAAAAATTCCTTCGACTTTCGTTGTACAAAAAAAAAAGAAATTTTATAAGAGTTTAGACAAAATTAAGGACTACAGGGAAATTAATTAATAAAAAAAAATTAGAGAATTAAAAAAAATAAATTAAAGTTAAAATTAAAAAAATTATTGTAATTTAAGAAAAACAAGTAGTAGAAAAAATTATGAAGATTGAACAAACAAGAGTGTAAATTATGCAAAAAGAAATAAAAAATTGAAGAGAAAGGAAATTGGAGCGTAAAAAATAAGTAAAACAGTAAAAAAAAAGTTATATTGTAAATTAAGAAACATTAAATACTGGAAAAAATTGAAGACGTAAAAATCAAAAAGTAAAAGGTACAATTAAAAAAAATGAGTAAAAAAACTAAATTGAAAAAAAGAAAAGAAACGAAGAAAATGTAACAAACTTGCAGTCAAGGTAAAATTGAAGAAAAAATTGCTTTTTTTAATAAATAATAATTTGTACAGGGGAAAAAAGACTGTAATGATCGCAAACAACATTTTTATGCGCCGCAACGCTTTTTATAATATAATCTCTTTCATATAGAAAAAAGTTTTTAAACAAGATGATCGTAATTAGCTCTCTGGAAGAAAAACACTATTAGCAACACACACCCCCTTAAAAAAGAAAAGCCGGAAGTATAAATAGAGTTAATTTTTCATAATGAAGGATCGCAATGAGAATCTTTTAACTTCCTTCTTAGGAAACTTTTCAAGATTTATAAAAAATTCAGCGGGTAAAAAGAAAATTATAAATACCGTCTATTATACTCTGTAACTTCTTTTACACTTGCACTCATTTTTTTTTTCGTTCAACATATAACTTTTGAAAAATTAATTTTTGCAGGGAAGAAAATAATTTTTTAGGATTAGAGAAACATTTTATTAATTTGTTATGTCTGTTCTTGTCTTTCAGTATTATTTTTGTCTACTATTTTTATATTATTTAGGTTATATTTTTCTAATTTTATTTATTTACGTTTTTTTTTTTATTTTTTCAACTTTCATTTATTTTTCTATTTTAATTTATTTTTCGATTTTTATTTATTTTTTCATTTTCATTTATTTTTCTACTTTTATTTGTTTTTCGATTTCCATTTATTTTATCATTTTATTTTATTTTTCTACTTTCATTTGTTTTTGGATTTTGATTTATTTTTCTATTTTCATTTGTTTTCAATTGTTAGTTATTTTTTCATTTTAATTTATTTTTGTACTTTCATTTGTACTTCGATTTTTAGTAATTTTTTCATTTTTATTTATTTTTCTACTTTCATTATTGTTTTTCGATTTTTAGTTATTTTTTCATTTTTATTTATTTTTCTACTTTTCAATTTCAATTATTTTACTATTTGTGTTTATTTCTTTATTTTTTTTCACTTGTGTCAAATTGTTACAAGTTACAATAAAAACAAGAAATGTTGTTTACATTTATAATTAATTATCGTATGATTATAAATTATTCTTGCAAAGTGTGTCTAAGGATCAGGAAATTTCGGGGCAAAAATCGTAATTTTTTCGGCTAAGGTAGAAATTATAAAAATTATTATAAAAATCACAATCTTGAGAATTTATAATTTTTAAAAAATTACCAAAATTTGTTGTTGCAAAAATTATGAAAACTAGAAAAAATATGAAGACAGTGAATTGAAAAAATATATTCTGAAAAATTTGCAAATTCACATAATTATAATAAGTTGAAAAAATGTATTAAAAATAATTAATAATATAAATCTGTCATTATTAATAATAGGATCAAATTCCTCATTTATTGGTCCATATATTTTTAATGAAGAATTTGATCCTTTTAGTGGGAAAAAAAGATGAAAAAAAATTGAAGTGTTCAAATTGAAAGAGCTTCTTAGCGTGGTAAACAATTTTAATGGCATTGATAAATAAGCTCTTGGTAATTTTTTTTTTTTTTTCCTCTCTCTCTCTCATTTTTTTTAGCCAATGAAATCTAATATTTCTCACAATCGGGTTAATTGATTTAATGATAACCATAGTCACTAATATAATACGTCATGTGACACCCGTGAAGAAAGATGAGATTGCGAGATTACTTTAGTTAATTAGGTTTACGGTTAATCATCGAACAACAATATCAGGGCAATTATCTGGTCAAATAATTGAACAGCGATGCGAATATATATATGTATAACATGATTTGTCTCACGAGACTTGTTCAACACAAACAAATTCACTGTCATTGTATAAACGTGATATAACACTGATTTCTTTTTTTTTCTATATTTTTTACGCTTTTCCCAAATGAAAAATTTTTCCCCGAAAATAAAAAAGAAAAAAAAATTATTTGAATCGACAATCGAATAATCGATTATAAAGAATATATAAAAATATTTTTTTTTGGTAGAAAATAAATATTTAGTTGAATCAAATAATTTTTATTCAAATCAAAATGCTCTGTTTTAATTATTTTTCAATTAAACCTAATAATCTTGATTTGATAAAAATTAAGTTTAATTCAATTATAAAATACACTGAGAAAACATTTTTTTAAATTCAAAAATAAGTAGTCAACGAAAAAAATATTTTTGAATTAAACATAATTTTTATTGAATCAAATTTTTTATGCATTGAATAAAAATTATTATGTTTAATTCAAAGATAATTTCTGGTTGACTTTATAGCAAAGATAATTATGTTTGATTCACATATATTGTTTTCTCAATGTATCTTTAATTCAACCTTTTTTTTGAGTTGGCTATACTTATTTTTTGATTTAAGGAAAAATTGTTTCTCAGTATAATTATAATTAAAAGCAATTATTATAAATAATTCTTTAAATATTTATATTAAATAATGAATGAGAGTGAAAATAATAAAAATAAAACTAACGAAAAGAAAAAAATGAAACTAACGAAAAGAAACTAATGAAACTAACAAAAAAAATTAATAAAATACAAATTCTGAAAATAATAAGAGTAAAAAAAAATAAAATAACATAATAGTATCAAATTAAAAATTAGTGTCATTTAAAAATAGTAATAATATCAAAACGGAAAAATATTAACTTAAAAAAATGAATAAAAACAAAAATATTAACGAAAAGCGTGTAAATTTTTTTAAATGTAATTATTTAAAAGTATTTAGTAATACAACGCGTTTGATCTATTTTTAAATAAAAAAAGTACTTTTGTATTGAGTACAATGGTACATGGTAACAATCGAAATCAGTTTCCTCTTCTTAAATTCCTTCTCTCTTTCTCTCACTCTCGTCATTTATTTTGCGCAAGAACAATACACGATGGGGGTTGAAAACTTTCAATTAATTGCAATTTCAAAGGAACAAGAGACTATTTGTACTCTTGTTACTTTTGCGCGTGTTAAAAGGAAAGTATATAAATTCTATTTTAAAGTTTCGAGTCGCGCATTATTCCACTTTTCTGAAATAATACCATTAACGGATTAAACACTAAATTAATTTAACGTTTGCCAAGGCAAAGAAGGTTTGGCATTACTTTGCAAAAACCATTTTCACAAGAAGGTTTAGAAAACAAAGAAGGGGAAGAAATTAGGATTGCTAATGTGTCGTTCGGAAGGAGAAGAAAAGAGGGAGAGAGAGAGAAAAAAAGAGAGTTGAAAAAATAAAAGATTGAGAGGGGGAGGAAGATAAAAGGAGAGAGAAAAGGAGACAGAAAAAATAAAAAAGGAGAATTAGAGAGAGAAAAAGAGGGTAAGAGAGGGAAAAAGAGAGAAAAGGAGAGAAAAAAGAGGGAAAAAGAGAGAAAAAGACAGAAAAGGAGAGGAAAAGGGAAGAAAGGAGAAAAAAAGAGGGAAAAAAAGTAAGAAGAGGGAAAGAGAGAAAAAAGAGGAAAAGAGAGAGAAAAATCAGAAAAAGAGGAAAAAGAGAGAAAAAACAAAAAAAAAGAAAAGAGCGAGAGAGAGAAAGCGAAGGAATCTTGCAGTTAAAAGGCAAAGAGTAAAGTGAAGCGACTGTGTTGTGGAAAGAAGGTGGAAAAACTCGGCGAGATGGAAAGTGGAGAACGTCAATTTTATTACCTTCGCGACCTGCTTTATGCAATTACCCAACATCACCAACTCACCATGAAAACCATAATCTACCGTGACACGTTTTTAAACCCCCTTGACTCGTTTTTCCACTCCGTGTCAAAAGACAAGCCACAATTTAACTAACGACACAGGGAATTTATCCCCCGGCTTTCCGCACAAAGTTTAAGGCCAATTATTTATTCCTTCCATCGAGAAGAAAAAAAAATATTCTTCTTCTTACACCTTTTTAGATGCACGAAAGAAATTCATTTTAATTCATTTTCTTTATATTTAGTTTTTAAGATTGTTTTTCACTCCTCGAAATTTTCTTAAGGTAGAGAGAGAGAGAGAGAGAGAGTAAAAGAATTTATGTTGACAAAAAAAAATTACACTGGAAAAAAAATTTATTTGATTCAAATAACCGATTATTTGGCTATTATCAAATAAATATTTACTTGAATTACATAATTTTTATTTGAATCAATAATATTTGCTTCGAATACTCAAATACTGAAATATTTAATTCAAATACAATTTATTTGATTTAAATAAAAATTGAATGATTTAAATAAAAATTATTTGATTCAAGTAAATATTTATTTGATAATAGTTAAATAATCGGTTATTTGAATCAAATAAATTTTTTTCCCTGTGTACTAATTAAAAAAAATTTTAAATAACGCTTTTTTATTAATTTTTAAAAAATTACAGATTTCGAAAAAATTTTGAATTCAAAACATCTGAAATTAGTTAAATTTGTTAATATTTATATTTGATTATTTATTAAAAGTAATGAATTTATAAAAGAACTTTAGTTAAAGACACTAAAAGAATTTAATTTTGGGAAAGTTAAAAATAATTCCAGAATTTTCAAAAGTAATAAAATTCTTCCCAGAAATTCAATTGTGATAGAAAATTTAAAAATAATTCTAGTCAAAATTTCAATTATTTTCAAACATTTTCCTCAATTAAAGATTTTCAATTATTTTGTGTTTTCTATTATAATAAATTTTGCCGAAAGAATTCAATTTGAAAAAAAAATTTAATACGATTATACAATTCTACGCAAACTTTTAGGAATTATTTTCGTAAATAATAACAATTTCACAGGAATTCGATTATTAATAAATTCCTTTGCAATAATTCAATTATTTACAGAAATAATAAAATTTTTTATAGAGATTTAATTATTTTTATGAATAATAAAATTCTTTTTGGGAATTTACTATACATTAATAAATTTATCCAAAAGACTTCGATTATTTAAAAAAAATGTAATACAAGTTTATTAAGAAATTTAGAATTTATTTTTATAAATAAAAAAAAAATTCACAGGAATTCAAGTATCAATAAATTTGTTCCCATATTCAATTATTTTCGAAAATAATACAAATTTTTACAGGGATTTAATTATTTTCGTAAAGAATAAAATTAATCGCAGACTTTCAATTATTTTTATAAATATAATAAAATGTCTTGTCTGAATTTCAATTTTTTTTGTACAATTAAATTATTTAAAAATGAATTGATAAAATTGTTTATCAGAATTTATTTTTAAGAAACATTCGATTATTCAATGAATTGTTTGTGTTTGTACATAAATAATTGAATTTTTGCAAAATTTTCTAATAAAAATTGTCCTAAAAATGAATTTAAGGCAAAATTTAAATAAGAATTTCAATAAGTCAATTTTTTTTAAAATAAAAAAATTCTTTATCGAAATACAAATATATTTTAAAACATTAAAACATTCTTGTCAAAGATTCAAGCATTTTCAAAAGTAATTAAATTTATCCTCGGAATTAAATTATTTTCAAAACTCTCAATAAAATTCTTGACAAAATTAAAATTTTTTCCAATTCAATGATTTTCAATATCTACTATTTAAATAAAATTGTTCAAATGAATTCAATTGCCTACTTAAAAATAATTTTGATTTACAAATTTTTTTTGTAAATTTTTTTACAGGAATTCAATTATTTTTAAAAATAATAAAATTCTTTTAAGCTAATTTAATTATTATTCATAAATAATGAAACTAATCGCAGAATTTCAATTACTTTTAATACAATTTTAATTAAAATCATCGAAAAATTAAGTTATTCTTAAAAATAAATTTTTAATTCTGCACAAGAATTCAATTATTGTAAAAAAAATTTCAATTCTTAAAAATTTTATTAAAATTTGTTGATAGAATACAATTTTTTTGTAATTTGTTGATATAATTCTTTATGGGAATTGAATTTTAAGGGACATTTAATTATGCAACAAATTATTTAATTTTCTAATTAAATAATTGAATTCTTGTAGAATTTTCTAGTAAAAATTGATTTAAAAATGAAATTCCAATTACAATTTGAAACAATAATTCAATATTAATAGCGTGGATTGTTAGAAATAATTGAATCTTTGAAAATCTAAAATTTTTATACTTTCAACTTAAAAAATTTTTTAAAACACATTTTTTTTGAAAAAATTTAATTGAACTTTATTGGAAATTATTCTATGTTTCTATTTCCTAATATATATTTATTACAACTTTTTAAAGAAATTATTAAAAATATTTGGTAATTATCCAGTTAAGCAACTTAACTGAATAATTACGATTTATTTATTTTTGAAAAAAAGTTTAGTGAAAAATTTGTAGAAAATGATAATTAAATTCAAACTACGGATTGTTGAACTTGAAAAAGATTTGAACTTCAGTGTTTGGAAAATTTGTTAATACCTATAAAAAAAAATAACAATGTTTCCATTACTGAAATTCGTAAACAACAATATTTAAAGTTTACTGCAAAAGTTCGGTAAAATTTCCATTATTCATTTTCGTCCGTATGCGAAAATTAACTGAAAGGGTTTAATTAGGATGAAAATGTGCGCGCGGGATACAATCGAGTCTCTAAAGCCCGAACGTATTTGTGGCAATATGCATATATACAAATAACCTCACCTTGTCAGCGTGCGCTATTTAATTTATTAGGGAGTCACAGGAAGTTTGCTAATACATGCGGGAAATATAAGACGTCCACAATTTCCTATCGTATATTCCACCTACCCAATTTATTCCACTTTTGATATACATACGAAAACAGAATATATTAATTACACCCTATACATACAAAAATAATTCAATCTAAAAAATCATTTTTTTCCCACAACTTTTGTTTTTCAACTTTTTTTTCAATTTTTTATTTCTTTTTTTTTGTTTCTATTTTTTGTAACTTTTTTTGTATTTCGTCTCTCAAATGAAGTGCATGTGGGATTACAAAGCAATATCTCGTCACGTGAAGAATTCTATGTCGAGTTGGCAATAGCGATACTAATCCTCAATGAAAATGGCACGTGACGCTTTAACTGAAGTACCAGAGAATCCTGGTTCGAGGAACAATAAGAGTTGAGGAGAAAAAAAAAGTCCTTTCCCCTTTCGAAGTTTTTTAGAAGTAAAGATGAACTTTTCTTTTTTTTTTGAAAAGAGAGAGAGAGAGAGAGAAGGAGAAAACTCTGGCGGAATTTTCTAACCCAAGCGGAATATAAAAATGTTAGAAAGGAAAAAAGTAGAAGAAGAAAAAAGAAAAGAGGCCTTTTGTTCAGCTTCCTATTTTCCAAGAATTACTCTTCTCTCTAATTTCTTCTTTTTATTCGACCACTTTTTTTTTATTCCCCCTTCACTTCATGCTTCAATGAAAATTGATATTTCCATGATAAATGGAAATTTATGCGAACAATTAGAAGACCGTGTCGACATCCAGGCGAAATTGATCGATGAGAACAAATATTATTAACTTGAAGTACCATTAGCATTTTTTTCCTCTTCTCAAAATACGTAAATAAGTATTTTCATTTTTTAATAATAATAATAATTATGCAAATAATAAAAATTTTACTACATGTTTTTTTTCAAATATTAAGTTCTTTTTTTTAATTCTTATATTTTTTTCAACCCATATAATTTTTATTTGTCATTTTTTACGAACTAGATAATTTTTCCCAATTTTTAGTTGTTCTTCCTACCAAAATATAGAGAATTTTGGGGAAAAAAGGGGTAAGACAACCAAAAAACGTTTTTCTGAGAATTAACTCCCACTTTTCTTATTATTCGGACGTTCTATGTAATTTTGTTACTCAGAATCGTGTTCAGAGGACAAAAATACTTTAGAAACGACTCCCATATCGAAAATATCGAGAAAAAAAAATTTCACTACTCTTTACCCCCACTTTTTTCAAAATTCTTTATTTTTCTCGGTTTTACGCAAATGAATCATAAATGACGTGCTTTCAATTTTGAATTAAGATCTCAAAGAAGTCTCCAGTATATTTAATTAAAGAGAAATCAAATATTTTTGAAAACACAAAAAATAAATTTTTTTAGGGTCTTTATCCCCACTTTTTCTCAAAATTCGGACGTGTTTGGCAATTTTGCAAGTTGAACACGTGTTCAGAGACCAAAAATACAGTGAAATCGACTCCGATATCAAAAATAACGAAAACAAATTTTTTTTTGGATATTTACCCCCACTTTTTTCAAAATTCTCTATTTTTTTCTTTGAGTCTTGCACACATAGGTCTTAAATTTCGTGTTTTTATTTTTGACTCAAAATTACATAGAAGTCTAACGAATTTTTTTTTAATTAAAATTTGTAGGACAAATTTATTAAAAATAAGAATTATATTTCAAAAACTCCAAAAAAAAATATTTTTAAGGGGCTTTTTACCCCTACTTTTCTTTAGATTTTAACGTTCAGGGAATAGTTAGGACCCATCAGATTTAACTAACCCAGTAGTCAAAAATACGTTTGAAATCACTTCAATATAAAAAATTAAAAAGTTGAATTTTGCAGACTTTCTAGTTATTATTTTTTTCTTACTAGAAATTAAATATTTCTTAAATTAAAATTAGTTATTTTTTACTAATAGTTAAATATTTCTTGATAATTGTTAGTCATTTTCATTAACTAAAAATTTGATTGTTCCTGCTAATTATTAGGTTTTATTACCTATTAGTAATTTTTTATTAATTTTTTACTAATTATAGAAGTTTTTTACTAGGTAAATTAGTTATTAATTAGTAGTTCTTTAGTAGCTAAATTAGTTATTAATTAGTATTAAATTTTTTTAGCGGTATTAAAAAATACTTATTACAATTTATTATTTATTTTAATTGACTAATGTCACAATCAGATAATTTTAATTGACTACTCTTTTTTTCATTAATAAATTTTTAGAAATTACTATTTTTTATTACAAGTAAAAGATACTAATCCCAAAAAATAAAGTCTGTCAGTAATTCAAATTAATAAACATTTTTACTAACTTAAATTTAGAGAACTAAAATTGTTACTTCAAATACACTTTATTTAATTAACATAAAAGTTTATTTCATTCAAATAAATATTTATTTAAATCAAACAAATTTTATTCAAGTCAATTAAATAATATTTACTTCAAATTCTCTCTCTAAATTTGAATTAGTAAAAACTAAAAATACTAAAAAACAGTAATTTCGACTCGTAGTCATATATTAGTAAAATTTGCTAATTCAAAAGGTCCAATTTACTAGTTTCAAATTTACTAATTTATAGTAAAATTTTAATTTACAAATTCCAATTCAATTTTAATTGAATAATTCTATTTTTTATCTACTAGGTTCAATTTACTAGTTTCAAATTTACGAATTTATAGTAAAATTTTAATTTACAAATTCCAATTTAATTTTAATTGAATAATTCTATTTTTTATCTACTAGATTCAATTTACTAGTTTCAAATTTACTAATTTATACTAAAATTTGAATTTACAATTTCCAATTACAATTTCGAATTCATTAAAGAAAAAAGTCAAGCAAGTTTCTCTTCTCTTCTGTTCTCATTTTTTTACTGATATTAACCCACATATATTTGCTTAACTATAACTCTGGAAAATAATTTTGGAGAATATAATGCAAATAAAAATGTAACACATCTATATAAGTAAATGTGTAAAAATTGCTTTGTGTCCTTCAATTTCTATCGAAACGATTTACCTTCGGCTTTTTTTTATGACAAGGCCCCTATCCTTTCACGACCTTCTTTGTGTCTCAAGATTGTACGACATTCTTTTGTGTCAGGCGCAATCGTTTCCAATCGATTCGTATTTCAAATCGGACGTAAAACTTGTGTGTCGAGAATAAGCCACAGAGTTTCTGATTCTAAAAAAAAAGAGAGAATACCGAAGATAAAGAAGAAGACGAAGAAGAAAATGAAGACAAGAGAAATTCACCCCCATTGCGGAAAATAGAAATAAATTTTTATATTTAAACTTGATTTTTTGAAATTATTATCTTGAGAAAGAAAAAAATGCAGTACATTCAAAGTGATGAAACATTTTTTTATTCTACTTTCAGAATTAAAAAAAATAAAGTAGAAAAAAATTCTAATTCATCGACTAATTCAAATTAGTTAAAATTGCTTTTTTTTCTTTTGAAGAGAATTGGGACTAATTTGAAGTATTTTTAAGTTTTAACTAATTAGGAATTTTAAAAAAAGTAGAAAATGTTATTGATTCAAATACCATTCGATTGACTCCACACTGAAAAAAAAATTTATTTGATTCAAATAACCGATTATTTGTCTATAATCAAATAAATATTTACTTGAATCAAATAATTTTTATTTAAATCAATTAATTAGTATTTGCTTCAAATACTGAAATATTTGATTCAAATACAATTTATTTGATTCAAATAAAAATTATTTGATTCAAGTAAATATTTATTTGATTATAGACAAATAATCGGTTATTTGAATCAAATAAATTTTTTTTTCAGTGCATTAAACATTATTTGATTCAAGTAAATATTTAATTGATACTAGTGAATTAATCGCATATTTGAATTAATTAAATTTTTTTTCACTATAATATTAATTACAGTAAATTTTTAATACTGATTTGAAAAAGCTTTTAGCTAATTTTAGCTATTTATTTTATTTAGCTTATTTAATAAATAAATTCTTAATTATTACTTAAATATTTAAATAATACTTAAATACTTAAATACTAAGAAAAACTATTTAATAGTAATTGGTCAAAGTATTTAATATTAATTAAAGGTAAAGAATTTTAATACTAATTAGTTAATATAATGTACTTAATACTAATTAGAGAAAAAGTACTTAACAGAAATTAGCAATGAAACACGGAATTCTAATTACTATAGATTATAATAAAGTAATAAGTTTTTTTACTAATTAGTATTAAAGAATTTATTACTAAGTACTAAGTAGTCATTAAGTACTTAGTACTAATACTAAGTACTTAATATGATTTAGTGATAAAGTAATTAATACTATTTAGATAAAGTATTTACTATTAATTAAAGGTTATGTATTTAATAATACTAATTAGTGATTTTAATATTAATATTAATTACTATTAAGTATTTAGTGATAAAATATTTAATACTAATTAGTAGATATTATAAATCAGTAATTAGTATTTTTACTAATAAGTCTTTATGTTTTTAAAACTAACTAGTGATAAAGTTTTTAATGCTAATAAGTGACAAGTACTTAATATAAATTAGTGATAAAGTATTTAATACTAATTAGAGAAAGTATTTTAAATACTTATTAAGCAGTATTTAATGCTAAATAAAGAAAGTATTTTATTTTAATTAAAAAGTATTTAAAATGCTTATTAACAAAGTATTTACTGCTAAATAAAGAAAGTATTTTATTTTACTAAAAGTATTTACTATTAATTAAAAATAACGTCCCTAATACTAAATTGTGACAAGCATTCAATACTATAAAGTGCAAAAATACTTAATACTAATTAAATAAACAAACTTTTCAATTTTTTTCTAAAAATCTGCAAATTTTTGACTTTTTAATGAGGAAAATCAGTTTTCGTAATTTTAATAATTATACTAAAGAGGGAGTTGGAGAGAGTGAGAGAGTGTATGTATATGTGAGAGAGGGAATTATCGATTCGAAAGCTTCTCCCCGTGGACCTGCAAATTACTCAAAGTCGTTCTAAAACGTTCGTCTATGTAATCTATGGAGAATATCAAAAGATAATTAGAGGAAGTATGATCGGCGTCTTAGTGGAAATTCTCAAGTTTCTGAAATGTTGCCAAAACTTTTGCATTGCTTCTAAGAACGCAGAAAAAGAACAAGAAAAATTGTGAATTCACATTTTCAATTCCATTATATGATTTAAAAGTCATGTTTTTATCGCGTAGTACTAAAATTTTATTATATAAGATGTGACACACAACTCGGGGGAAAAAAAAATAAAATAAAACTTTTCTTTCATGATTGATCACTATATAGCATCAAATTTCTTTTCTTCATTACAATGAAAAATATTCTCTGGTTAAAAAAAAAAGAGAATTTTTTTTTCTCAATGAAAAATATTCTGTTCGTTAATTAAATTATATTTTCATAAATTTTTGTCTTGGCTCTCTCTCGTTCTTTTTTTCTTTCTCAAATTTGACATCACTTTTCTTCTCTCATACTCTGAAAACAGAATATTTTCTTTCTCTAATAAAAAAGTCGTTAAAAAATTCCTCTACTCTCGTTCATCGTTAAAAAATAATTATGTTAATTTTTCTGCTAAAACTGATTTAAAGGAATTAGTGCTTTATTTCTTTATCATGAAGACGAATACATTTTATGGTAAAATTATTATTTTACTAATCATTTTTTAATTAAAATGTATGTTAATTTATTTTTAAATATTTTGTCTTTTTTTTAGTTCTATTTTTATTTTTCTTTCGCAAATTGTTATTTGAAACTAATAACTTTTTATGCATCTGAATATAATTGGGGAAAATTATCTAAGATTATTTATTTTTCAAAATCTTTGCATTTACAATTAATATTAAATAAATAAACAAATAAAATTAACTAATTTTTGGTATTATTTAGTAATGATTATTAATTTAATAATTTTATTTTAGAACCGTTTTTTAATAATATTGCGATAATATTGCAATTATTAGAACATTTTTTTAATTTATTAAATTGTTTTTTTTATACTCTAATCTAATTTTTATTTTTTTTTATTTTTTCAGATTGAGAGTGAGCAGAGTCAACGATTGGCAAGTCATTTTTTGATTACAAAAACATAGCGACTCGACTCTTATGAAAAGTATTTCCTGAAGAGCTAAAATTACCCCAAATTTCAGAAATTACAACTTCAATTTAGAATTTAAAGAAATTAATAATAGTACAATTTATTTTATTTAAATATGAGTTATTTTATTCAAGTTGAATATCAAATTATTTTGTTTTTCATAATCGCAGAGTCTTCTCAGTTTTCCTGCTATAAAAAAATTATTTTTATTTTACGAATTTAAATTTTAATTACCGTTGAAAAAAATTGTTTCATTCAAAACAATTACTACTTTTTGAGAAAGAGATTTTATTAAAAAATTTCCTCGTATAAGCTTATTGAATATTTATACAGAATTACAATTATAGTTAATATTATTCATAATGTATATATAAATTAACATAAACGAATAATTAATGAATCAAATGATATTTTCGTTTTTATATTTTATTTACGTTTATCGAAATTGATATTATTTCATTAAAAAAAAATTGTTTCAAGTAGAATTTATATGCCTGGAATTTATTTGATTTCAATAAAAATTATTTTATTCAAAATCAAATTAATATTCATTTTAATAGACAAATAATGTTTGAGTCTTGCATTTTTTTCAATGTGAATTACAACGTTATTAACTTATTTTTGCTTTTAAATTTGCATTTAATTTTAAATTTTTATTTTTAAAACAAAATGTTTAAATTTACATTTTTTTTAGTATTTTTAGAAAATAATTGATATTTATAAAAATAGAAATAAAATAAAAATTATTTGATTCCAAATTAAATTAATATTCATTTCAATCAATATACAAATAATTTTTGAGTCTTGCATTTTTTTCAATGCGAATTACAACGTTGTAAATTTATATTTACTTTTAAATTTCCATTTAATTTTCAATTCATATTTTTAAAATAAAATGTTGAAATTATATATTTTTAGTGTTCTTATAAATAATAAATTTTTTCTGAAAATATAAATAAAAAAAAATTTTTCTTTTTAGTAATAATTTATAATTTTTTATTTTACTTATTCAAATATGGAAAACTGTCTAGACCTAGACTGAAGTTCTACTTAAAAATTTGCGAATACCTTTCTTGACTATTTTTTCCTTTTACACAGTAAAATGTAAAATTTACTTCGTGAAATCTAATTTTTTGACGTTTTTTCCTACTTTGCTTTTTTGTCTCTTTTAAATGGAATTATTTTTTCTTTCGCATATTTAAACCCTTAATTTTAAGGCATGCTACTAGATTTAATTGTCGCTATGTTTTTTATTATTTTTCTTATATTTTTTTGTATTTTGTCTTCTGGTAATATTGTCAGTGTCTGTAAAAGTGGCTTCAGCGAAATTAAAACAGTGATTAGTGATTTAGTGTCGCAATGAAGCTTAAGTGTAAAGAAAAATACTGCAAGTAAGTAATATATTCTATATATTATGTTAATTTTTCTTTATTTTTTACATATTCTTATTTTTCACATTTTCACACCTTTTTTCCTTTTTTTTCTTTTTTAAAAAAGTTTTCTTCTCCTAATCTTTATTTTTCATTTCTTTCCTTTGTTTTTCTCTGCTTTCTTATTTTTTTGCACACTTTTTGTTTTTCATTTTATTGATTAGTGAATTTTTTTTTCTGTTTCAGATTAATTTTCTCCAATATCCCAAGACGATATTGTATTTGTACAAGTACTTCGGATTTATAAATTTGTATTTTTAATTAATTGTAAAGGCACAAAAACATGTCATAGATATTTTTTTTGTGTCTCCATTCTATCTGCCTCTTTTTCTTCGTCTCACTTCTCGACAAAAATCGAAAACTACTTTTTTTCTAATTTCTTGTCTTCTTTCATGTTTCACGGTACTCGGAAATGCTCCAAAGGATCGGAAACTTCTTTTCTAATTTCTTATTCCTTCCTGTTCTCCGAGAAATCGGAAACTTCTATTTCTTTTTTTCCTTTCATGTTTCACGAATCTCTCCTGAGAAATGGAAACTATTCTTTGCTAATTTTCTTTCTTTCTTTCTTTCTCTTTTTCTTTTATGTACTTCGGATTAGAGGATAAAAATTGTTAACTAGATTAGATAAGTAGAGGAAAATTTGTAATTGCATCGAAATTTTGTAGGTTAGGTAGGCGGTATTCGGTTTTTTTTTGTTATTTAGTATTAATTTAGGAAAATATGCGCGTAATCTTTTTTTTGTTATTTAATAATATTGTTATTTAAATATTTCCGTGCATTAGGCCTTAATTGGGAAAGCACGTTAAATATAAACGCGTCTTGTGTTCAACCTCCAGGGTGACGCGGAATAGAACACGGCTTTTCCTTCTTTCTTCGGAAAAGTATTTTCCATTATTCTAATAATTTTACTATTCTAGATTTTTACTCGGAAAAAAGTTAATTGAAATTTTGCCAAGAATTTTGCTCAAATTTTTAAAAATAATTAAATTTCGCAGAAGGCCATCATTTGGATCAATCATTTTCAATTTCTCCAAAATTTTATACCAGTATTTTCAATTAAAACACTTCTATAAATTAATTATTTTTTAATAATTATTAAAAAATATAAATTAAAAATAATTATATAACTAAATTTCAGAAGAATTTGAATTATTAAAATTTTTCTAAAATCTAAGTTATTAAAAAATAAATAAATAAGTTGTTTAAATTCATTAAAATTTAAGTTATTTAAAAAGAAATTATTGTCGCAGAATCAGAAATAGAAAAATTGAATAAGTTATTTAAATTTATTAAAAATTAAGTTAGTTGAAAAGAAATTATTGTCAAAATCAGAAATAGAAAAATTGAATAGATTTTGTTTTCGTCTTCGTAGTAATTTTTGTTTTCAAACGTTATATTTTCCCCTATAATTTTACTTGATAGGAAAAAAATATCGAAATTCAATAAACGCTGATGAGAAATTAGAAAATTATATTCTTCTGGGAGATATGAAAAATATTTTAACGACCAACTTGAAAACATCAATTTTGTCCAGTGAATCGAGAAAATTAGTTTTGAAAGGGTTAAAACTTAATTCTCATCGGGGAGCCTTAATTCCGGTTTGCTTTTGCATAAAAGCACTCAACTTCTCATTGGGTGAGACGTTCTTGGAATTGTTAAGCAGGCTGTTAGCGCAATACTGAGCCCAGATGTACTGCATCAAAACAATGGACCAAAGAGACAAAGCAGAGTTGACACCATTTCAAGGCTGTGCTTCTGATTTCAATTAAATGAATTCCCCCCACCATTATTATCATGATGACAATATATAATAATAATTATTATTATTATTATCGTCATCGATCATTATATTACGATCAAGAGCAATTATTGATGCTCTATATATACACTGCAGCAGTCGATATTTCCTCCTCTCGAATTTATTGCAAATCATTAAACGAAAAATTCTCCTGATATTAAAATTTCAATCATTTTGCACTCAAAACAATTATTTTTCCTTGTTTTCAAAAAACAAATTTAAAGCTATGAAAAAATTGACAATTTGTTGACAATTGTTTCGTGGAAAATTCTGGGAAAATTCAAATAATTCCTTGTTTTCCTTGTTTGAAATAAGTTGAAAAATATTTACCATCAGATTTCTTTTTTCGTTGTATCATTATTTTCTTTTTTATAAATTAATTCAATGTTGCTAAAAAATAGATTTATAATTTTGTCAAATATTAACAAATTTACAATAATATCTAATATTAAAAATTTTTTTTTTCTAATGTTTTCTTTAACACTAAAAATGTTAAATCAAAATTAATTTCAAACAGTTTGATTGAGATAAGAACATAAATACTGATACACACTTTGTGGTATTTCTTGTTTCTATTTTGTATTTAAAAAAACGATTCTTAAAATTAATATGCGATTAGGATTTTATCAAAGTCGATAAAAAGAAAAGTTTTAAAATATTTTATCTACTTGAAAGTTTTCCTCTTATCCCTCACACTTTTTATATATATACTTTAGACTCTCATAATAGACAAAATTATGAAATTTCTTAAACGAAACTATAACTTTTGACATAAATTATAAAAAAAAAGTGTTCGACGTGTTTTACATAAATTTAGAAATTTTTTATTAAGTTAATATTTGTTGCCTTTAAAATTTTAATGTACAGTAATTAATAATAATTATTACAATTTTGTGTCAATACACAATAATTAATATAAATTAAAAACAAGGACAATAAAATAATAACAATAATAATTACTACAGTAAAATGTTTATAATAATAAACAAATGTTTATTGGAATATAAAATTAATAAAATTATTATTATTATTATTTTAATTACAATAGTAAAATGTTTCTATAATAATAAAAGCAATAATAACCTCTAAGAAATTAAAAATTGAAAGGAAGAATTATTCAATAAAAATGGAATTTTGGTAAACATTTGTTTCAAATTTTTAATTTTTATTTAATAAAAAACATTAGGATTATTATTATTATTGTTGTTTTTATTGTTGTTATCCTATTACTATTTTTACTGTTATAGTTGAAATTATTAATTAACTAAGCAATAAATAATAAATTTTCCTTTCAACAGATGCTCGAGAACGCAATTTCCTTTTGCAAATTGCTTTTTATCATCAAATTGCAATTTTGAAAAGGGGGAAAATTTTTTCTTCTCAACACAAATTGGTACGTAGAGAAAATCTTAATTTAGATACTTTTTATTATTTTTTAAGAAAAATTCACGTAACAAAATATAATCAAAATGAATATTTCCAAATGTATTTTTATTTACATGTAAAGTAATAAAAGTGTAAAAAATATGAAAAAACGAAAAATTTATTCTACATCTTGTCAAAATTTGTGGTACTTCAACCACCTTGACAGTATCCAGTCTCCCAACCAACTTGTTGATAACAAAATCCCGAACAACAAAGGCCCATACTACCGTCAGCCTTGCATACGTGACCGTGATGATTGCACACTGCACATGAAGATGGATTTATCAACATAATTGTTGCAATTAGCATCATTAATAAACCAAATGATTTAAATCCAGACATTTTTGGTTTTTTTTTTTTGATATCTACAAATTTTAGAAATATTTTTTTTTTAATCGTATTAGAAATTATTGACATTATCATTAGGAATTATTGAAATTTTGGAATTTAGGAAATTTTTTTTAGGCACCTATGAGAAAAATGTTTGTTACTCACTTTAGAAATTGAATCAAGCAATAGAAGAGAATTGAAGTAAATTACGAATTGTAACTTGCATTTATATTGTGAATATGACGCAATTTCACTCGTTATCTTTTTTTTTGTGAAAAAGAAAAAAAACTTGTTGTATTTTCCTCCTTCTTATTATTCAAAGTGATTAAGTTAAATATAACTTTAGAGGAAAATAAATTTGTACCTTACTTAATATAATGTTTTTTTTTAACTACAGATATTTTATTTTCTCAATTTAAAAATATTGGATGATAACATTATTTGTGTTTATCGAATGTTTTTTTGTTTAAAAAATAAGCAGTTCAATGTGAAATATTATAAATCTGAATTTTTAGTAAGGAATGTATTTTTATCGTGTAAACTATAAATCTCAATTTTTACATTTTTAGTAAGGAATATATTTTTATTCTTGTAAATTATTATATAGATCTCAATTTTTACATTTTTAGTAAGGAATATATTTTTATCGTGTAAAATATTATATAAATCTAAATTTTTACATTTTTAGTTAGAAATTTTAGTCTTGCTCTTTAAAAGTAACGGATTCGCACCAAAAAAAATTCGTTTTTCGGGTAAAATTTTTTGCAATTAACTCAGATTGAGTACACAATTTGCCCTGGGCCTTCCTGGCTGTTGATAACAGTAGAATCCGGGACAACAATGACCCATGGATCCATTTGGTGAACATACGGATCCAGCTGGAATGCATCGTTGTGCCTCGACAGTTGGACCAAATAATTGGCAAATTAATCCCATTAGCATAATTAATCCGATTGTTTTTAAAGAACCCATTTTCTGTCAAAGAAAATATTTTCGATTGAGTTTAACTTTATTGACTTTCGGTCCGATTTTAACTTTAAAATTGACTTTCATTTTCACTTCGATTTTCACTTTGATTCTGACTTTGCTTTTGACTTTCGTTTTGACTTTGATTTTGAATTTGATTCTGACTTTGAAAGCCAATGTGTAAGTCAAAGTGAAAATTAATTGGTTTAAATAAAAATCAGAGTTTAAGTCAAAGAGAATAATTTTTGTTAAATTTTCAAAAGACCGACGTCTCTAATTTAACAGCCAAAGAAGAATAGTATTTATTTGATTCAAGTATATATTTATTTGGTAATTGACAAATAATCGTTTATTTGAATCAAATAAATTTTTCCCCAGTGTAAGAAACAGAAAATAAAGTAGAATATAGAAAAATAAAAATAGTTCAACAGAATAAAAAAAAATAAAAAGAAAAATAGAATATAGAAACAAAAAACAGCATTGTTGCATAATTCGAAATGTTTGTTTATTCTATCAACAAAATATATAATTAATTATTAATTATAACACTAAAAATAAATGATGATAATTATTATATTTTTTTTAATTTACTTAATTTAATTTTTTTTATTTATTTACAACATAATATACAGAATTTTATTTAAAATACATTTTTGAGATAATAAAATTAACGTCGTTTACAATAGCCACGTGGCCATCCTAGTCTTCGATAACAAAAAGATCCAGGACAACAAAAGCGTCTAGGACCGCCATCATTGCATGTACTTCCGGGTAAAAGGCATGACATTGCAATTGGAGAATTTATGACAATTAATATTACAAAAATCATTAAAAATCCAATTGTTTTCAAAGCAAACATATTTATAAATTGCAACAGACAAGAAATGAATCCAAACGAATCACTATAAGAAAAAGAGGGAAAATTTAATTTGACATTAGCAGTTTATATTTAAATTTCTTTTTTAACAAAGACACATATTAATTATTTGATACTTGGGTTAATTACTCAATATTTTAGATAATTCGTTAATTACTTTGGTTAATTTGGTGTTACTTTAATTAATTGATTGTTATTTATTTAATTTATTTATTATTATTTTTTATTGTTTATTTATTTATTATTTTTTGTTATTTATTTTATTTATTTTTATTGTTTATTTATTTCATTGATATCTCAGTTAATTAGTTCAGTTATTAGTAAATTAGTTAATACTTTAGCCAATTAGTTAATACTTTAGTAAGTTTAGTAATTTCTTAGTAAATTATTTAATTAAATATAATAATTGAGTCAATATTTTTGTTATTTTAGAAAAATTTTAGTTACTTAGTCAATATTTTGGTTTATTAGACAAAAAAATTAGTTAATGATTTAAAGTTTTAGGAAAACTATTAAATAGACAATACTTTTGTAATATAATCAATAATTTAGTAAATTAAGTTAATTAAGCTATACATACATTTAGTTTATGTTTCTATTAATTAGTTAATATTTTTGTTAATTAATTAAAATTGTAGTAAATTAGTTTATATTTTGATTTCTCAGAAAATAATTTAAGTATCTAATGAAAAATTGTAGTTATTTGACTTTTTCGTTCTATTCGATGTTGACTAAAACATTGACTTTTTAATTTTAACTTTGACTTTCGATTTGGTTTTTTCTTTTAAAGTTGACATTCATTTCCACTCTGACTTTGATTTTGATTTTAAGTCAAAGTCAATAATAACTAATTATTAGTTAAATTTACTTTAAAGTAAAGTTAAAATTATTATAGGTATTTGTTCAAAATAACTAAAAAATATTGTAACTAATTGTTAGTTAAATTTACTTTTAGGTTTGGTTAAAATAACTAAAATTTGTGGTAACTAATTCTTTTAGAGAAATGTGACTATTTTTGTAGTTATTTATTTACTTATAATTAGTTCTTTTACTATAATTTATTGCTTAAACGAAAATTCAGCCACGATTGCAAAAATTCATACTTTCTCCGTTGTTATTGAATTTTAGAAATTGAATAAATAAACGCTTACCTTTCGGTATATAATAATTGTGATTTTTTGTTATTGTTATTGTAATTGTTATTAATTTTATTATTATTTGGATATTTTTGTTATTAGTAATATTAAAGAAGCGTCTAAGTCTGGAGGAAAGTAACAACTATATAAGATCTGAAATTCAGAAGCTTTTTTTATATTCATGTGATGTCGCAGTTTATTCACTTATCAGTGTCTCTAAAAATAAATTGTTTTTATTCAGTTTCTTTTTTCATTTATTGTTTCAAGTGTTTCGTTAATTTTTTTTTAATTTCCAAGAGACCAAGGTTTTTAATTTTTAATTGCAGATAATGAAAAAAGGATAACATTTGTCTCAATATCAGAAAGTAGTTTAAGTAAAAATTTTTTTTGGTTCAAAAGAACCTCTTCATAAGAGCATTATTATTGCACAATTTTAATTGTTTATTAGATATTTTATTTTAAAAAAAGTCGATATTTTGTCATTTAAAATGTTTCCGGAGGCTTACAGTAGCCATGTGGCCATCCCTCTTCTTGATAACAATAACTTTTAGGACAGCAGGGATCAATATTGTCAATAATTTTGCATTCACTCGAAAGTCGAAGACAGGCCATTGAAGTTGAAGCGAACAACAAAATAATTACTATCTCAAACATCATTCTAATTGTTTTAAATAAGGCAGTCATTTCGTTGTGTTTAGCTGCAAAAAAAATTAATAGAACTAAAATTAAAATAAATTAATTAAAGATAATAAATAATAAAGAAATAATTAATAATAGTTAATAATAATGAATAATAAATAAAAAATAATAACAATACATAAAAATTAATAAAAATAAATAATAATAAATAAAAATTAATGTAAAAACAATAGGCGAAATTTTATTTTTACTACATTACAAAAATATTCATTTGGTATTAATTCATTGATTACTTATAGTAACTATTTATTTTGCCTTAGTCGATAAAAAATAAAGTGAAACAATTTATTTACCGTTATTTATTTATTTATAAATCATGATTAGTCATAAAAGAAAAAAAACACTTTCTCTTAGAGGAAAACCAAATGTTCTTTTATTGTTGAAATTAAAAATAAGAATGAGCAAAAATTTATCCGGAGTATTTACCGAGGTATTTACTTATATCTGAGACAAATTAAGTAATTAACCCAAATCTTTTCTAATATCGGTTAATTAATCAATTTTATTCACTATAAAGTCGTTTTACTTCAAAAAGTTCTATTTCATTAAAAAAGTTTGATTTTACATTAAATAAAAATTATTTAACTTATACATAATTCCAATTGTAGCAAATTTTAATTTCTACTAAAATTTATTTATTATATTTTATTTATTGATTATATAATAATAATAATTTTATTTTTTATTATTTATTTATTTTTTAATAATAATTATTGAGTAAATAATAATTATAGTTGTAATATTAGTTATTAAGATAATTTTTTTTACATACAAGATTTTTTGTGATAATGAAATTATTAATGTCGTTTACAATAGCCACGTGTCCATCCTGGTTGTTGATAACAAAAATATCCAGGACAACAAAAGCGTCTAACATCGCCACCTATGCACGTACTTCCGGATGAAATACATGCCATTGCAGTTTGAGAATCCATGACAATTAATATCCCAAAAATCATTAAGAATCCGATTGTTTTTAAAGCAAACATATTTTATTAATAGCAACAGGCAAGAAATGAATCGAAAAGCATCACTAAAAGAATAGGAGGGAAAAATTAATTTCACATTAGCAATATATTTAATTTCCTTTTTGTTTCAACAAAGACACTTATTAATTATTTGAAACTTGGATTAATTACTCAATATTTCAGAGAATTCGTAAATTATTAAAATAATTGTTAAAATAATTGTTTTTTTTTATTAATTTGGTGATAGTTTAGTTTAATTAATGATATCCTAATATCTCAATTAATCCAGATCTTAGCAAATTAGTTACTTAGATTACAAAGTAGGGTAAAAGTTTTGTAAAACAGTTAATATTTTAGTAATTAATTAATTAATTAATTATTTAGTAATTATTGAGTAATTATTTAGTAATTAATTTAATACTTTAGTAAGTTTACTAATTCCTTAGTAAATTATTTAATTAAGTAATAATTGAATAAATGTTTTTGATATTTAGTTAAAGTTTTCCTTAATTAGTCAATATTTTTGTTTATTAGAGAATAATTTGAGAAATTAGTTAAAATTGTAGTTAATTAGTTAATAATTTATTGAATTAAGTTTATTAAGTTAAATATATTGAGTAAATATTTTTGTTTGAATCCGTTGTTTGGTTAATTGGTTAATAATTTAGGAGATTAGTTAATTAACTCAAATAGTTAATAATTGATTTATTATTTTTGTTATTTAGTTAATATTTTGGTTAATTTGTGAATACATCAAATATGTAATTAGTTATTATTAATAATTCTGCTGACCAGTCAATTTTTGAGTTAATTACATAATAATTTAGTCAATTAGTGAATATTCAAGAGAATTAATAACTAGTAATTAATTATTTAATTATTAATTAATAATTAATTATTTAATTATTAATTAATAATTAACTTAATTATTATTGATTAATAATTAATTTAGTTATTATTGATTAATATTTCACTTGTTTACGTAAAAAAATTTCTTTAAGAACGAGAAATAGTTTCTATTTACCACAATTACTTGCGAAGCGATGAAGTTAATTTCCTTTGCGAGGGAAAATAATTATAACTTCAATTGTAAGATGTAAATGAACTATATATATATGTGCATGAATCATGTAACTAATATATCCCCCCTACTCCATCTCATTGTTTACTTATACATGACGCTTCAATACTGAATTAATTACTCAATTTTCCTTAAGGCTATAAAAAATATTATAAGTTTTTCCTTCTATTTTATTGCCTCAGAGTGATTTAATTAATGTGAATAATTAATAATCAAATAACTAATTCTTCAAGAATGGTAATTTTATTTTCAACGTAAACATAAAAATATAAATCACATTCTCGTATCATTGCACCTAACAAATGTGCTATTTTATTAAGTAAAAATTAAGTACTAATTTGTGTTAAGTAGATGTTAAGTATACCAATTATTATTAATTGATTAATGTTGATAAGGGTTTTTATTTTTAAAAAAATCCAATTAACGCCTTCTTGGTCTACAGTCTCCATAAATCCATCCTACATCGCGATGACAATATGTTCCACGACAACAGATTCCCTCTGACATGCCTTCTTTGCATCTTTCTCCAAGTCTGATACAACCCATTGCGGAGGGAATAATTACCAAAGAAATTATTGCCAGAAACATTAGAAATAAAATTGATTTCAAAGCAGCCATTTTTTTCTGAAAATTTTTAAGTAAAAATTAAAAGAAAGGCAGTTAATGGACAGAATTTTATTTTAAAGCTGAAGAATTGTTCTGAAGAATTTATTTAATGCAAAAGTCACAAATTAATTCTAAACTGTGTCAGATTGATGATAAAAATTATGGAATTGATACCAAAATGTATTAATTTGAAACTAAAAAGTATCAATTTGGTACCAAAACGTATCAATTTGGTACCAAAAACTACAGAATTGGAACAAAAATTGAATTGATACCAAAACTATAAAAATTGGTACCAAAAATTTAGAAATTGATACTAAAATATCGAATTGGTAACAAAAATAATCAAGCTGGTACCAAACAGCATCAAATTGGCACCAAAAAGAGTCAAATTACTACCAAAGGCATAAAATTGATTAAAAAAAGGTTCAAATTTGAACCAAAGGTATCAAATAGGTACAACAAGTTTCGAATTGATACCAAAAAGTATTAAAATCAGGACAATTCGTACCAAAAAATATCAAATGAGAAAATAATACTGAAATGCTTCGAAAGGTATAAAATTGATTCGAAAAATTTTTTAATTGGTGTCAATGGTTTTAAATTGGTCCAAAAAATTATCGAATCACTACCATTAGTACCAAAGATATAGAATTGATAATTCGATACCAAAAAGTATCAAAATTAATACCAAAAAGAATGAAATTACTACCAAAGGTATGATTTTACATCAAAAAATTATCAAATTGGTCAAAAATAAAAAAAAATCAATTTACTAGAGTAATTGTACAAATTTACTTTAATTAGGGTTCAAATTGGTACCAAAGGTATCAAATAGATATAAAAAGTGTCGAATAATGACAATAGTTTCAAAGGCATAGAATTAATACTAAAAAGTATAAAAATAGTCTAAAAAGTATCAATTTGACATCAAAAGACTAAGAGTGAAGTTGGTACAAAAATATTTCAAATTGATACGAATTCTTTAGATTTAATACAATAAAAATTATACAACAGATTATAAGTATTATCTTTTTTTCCCCTTTTTTTTTGTTTTTTTCGTTTTACGAAAAAAGCTAAAAAAAATAATAATCTGCTTACCGTGTAATTAATAAGTTTCGAGAATTACCAACGAATAGAGTGTAAACTTGAAACTGTAAGAAAGATATGAATGAAGTTAGGGGGGATTAAGGAAATTTAAATAGAACCACTTCCACCACCTTTTGTACTGAAGAAAAAATGCACGATTATCATATCCCCGCCACTGGCAATGTATAAGATAAATGAAACAAGTTATAAATGTATGTGAGTGAAATACAATTACACTTTTATCTATTGATTACTACTCACAATTTTTAACTAATTTTCTTACTCTTCTATTTTTATTTACTTACTATTTTTAATTTTATAATTTCTTTTTCGCATCTTCTTTCAAATTTTTATTAACTTTTAATTATTTTTATTAGTTTTTGCTATTTTTACGCTACTTTTTGAATATTATTTTTAAAGACTTTGTAATTCGAAAATTTTTACTCTTCTTCTAGATAAAAAACAAAAAATTAACCACTAATTTAAATAGTAAAAATTTCAATTAAAAAAAAATAAAAGTATAATAATAAAAAATACAATAATATCATTAAATTTTTTTGAATTTCAATTTTCTAATACAATTTTTATTATTTTCAAATAAATCAATAATTAACTACTTATAAGGAATGTTAATTCGTGCTGTTTAATCTGCTTCAGAATGCTTTAATTAGCAATAGAATAATTAATAATTCAAAACGTAATTCTTGCATAATGGTAATTTTATTTTCAATTTGGAAATAAAAAATAAACTTATTAGTCATTGTACAATGTACATTGTCGAAAAAATGATATTTTTTATTGCATTTTTTTTAAACATTAATAATTAAATATTAAATAATAAAGATTTTAATGCTCTTGAAATCTAATTAAGGTTTACAGAAACCCCAAACCGATCCTGGTTCTCGATAGCAATGTGTTCCAGGACAACACAGTCCCCATTGTCCGGTTTCTCTGCAAGTTCCTCCATGTCTAATACAACCCATGGCAGAAGGAACAATCACAAAAGAAATTATTGCCAGAAACATTAGAAATAAAATTGATTTCAAAGCTGCCATTTTTTTCTGAAAAGTTTAAAATAAAAATTTTTAAAAGGCAGTTAATGGACAGAATTTGGTTTTAAAGCCGAATTTGTTTTGAGGAATTTATTTAATTGAAAATTGTCAATTTTATTCTGAACTCTGTCAAAATTGATACTAAAAAGGGTAAAAATGTATCAATTTCGTACCAAAAGTACCAATTTGGTTACAAAACGTATCGAATTGGTACCAATTAGTACCAAGTTAGAACAAAATAAATCAAATTGGTACCCAAATTTACCGAATTGAAACAAAAATTGAATTGATATCAAAAGTATAAAAATTGGTACCGAAAAAGTACCAAATTTGAACAAAACAAATTCAAGTGCCACCAAAAGCACATAATTAGTAACAAGAATTTATAAATTGATACTAAATTTATCGAATT
The DNA here is from genome assembly GCA_032872475.1 of Leptopilina myrica (nomen nudum). NCBI lineage: Eukaryota > Metazoa > Arthropoda > Insecta > Hymenoptera > Figitidae > Leptopilina > Leptopilina myrica (nomen nudum). The sequence goes on from CM065461.1 coordinate 37,445,836, forward strand.
GAGAAGAAAAACAATCAAACTGGTACCAATAGGTTTCAAATGATTAAAATGGTTCTAAACCTTATGAATTATAATTAAAAGTATAAAATTGTTAACAATAGTATCAAAAGTATCAAATTGATACCAAAAATTGATACCAAAGGTGAAAATTTGATTAAAAAGATTCAACTTGTTAACAAACGTAGAAAGTTGATTAAAAAGGTTTCAATTCGTCCCAAAGGTAAAAATTTTCTTTAAAAAGGTTCAAATTGGTACCAAAGGTAAACATTTGATTCAAAAAAAGGTTCAAATTGGTACCAAGAAGAACAAAATTCGTAACAAAAGGAATTTAATTGTTAGCAAAAGAGTAAAATTGTTACACCAATAACTTTAAAAGTTTCAAAATTAACTAGACTACAAAATCAAGAAAAAATAGTCAAAATGTATAAAAATTGATATACAAAAATTGAATTAGCATCAATTAAAAATATTAAATTGGTACCAAGAAAAATCGAACTAGTAGAAAAAATACCAAAATTCAAACAAAAACTTTCTTTTTTTTATCAATTCAGTTCAATAATTTTTATTAAAAGAGAAATTTGGTAATTTAAGAGAAAATTAATTAATTCTTTAAATATTGATGACTATTAATTTGTATTTGAAAATTCGTTGTCTTCTTTTAATATTATAAATACTGTACTTTTTCTTTTTTTTTATAATAATGGGCAAATATAAAAAAATTCTTACCGTATAATCTTTAATTTTCGAAAATTAACAACAAATAGAGTGTGTGAACTTGAAAGTGTAAGACAGATATGATTGAAGTTAGAGAGAAATAAGGAAATTTAAATAGAACCACTGCCACTACTTTATCTCCCGAAGTAAAAATCAGCGATTATCATATCCCCACCATTTGCAATATAAAAAAAATAAAACCAGTAATATGTGTGACTAAAAAAAAACAATTGCTTTTAAGTACTATTTTCCTACTAATTTATTATTCATCATTATTTTCCCACTGTTTATATATTACTATTATGTATTTAATGGTTTTTTCATTTTCTTTCTATTTGGTACTACTTATAATATTTTATTAATTTTCTTACACTATTTTTTTTTAATTAACATTTTTAATTTTATCATTTCTTTCCTATCTTCTTTTGAATTATTTAAACTTTTCATTATTTTTATTAATTTTCGCCATTTTTTATGCTTCTACCTAGATTTTAATTAGTAAACAATAATGTTTTCCTTTTCTCATTTCTATTAGTGACTGACATTTTTACTAACAAATCAGAAAAGTTTACTAATAAATAGTAATTTCTACTAAAAATGGTTAATGTTTTAATGATTAAAATGGTTAATTAAATAATTAGTGATGAACTAGATAGTAATTTCTACTAACTTGTTGTCATAATGATTAATTACATAATTAGTGATTAACTGAATAGCAATTTCTACTAATTTATTTTTAAAATGGTTAATTAAATAATTAATGATTAACTAAATTGTAATTTTTACTAAGTTATGGGTAAAATTTACTAATTGAAAAGCAAAAAGTCAGTCACCAATTCAAATTAGTAAGTATTTTCGGTATTAAAAATTAAAATAGAACCAAATAATGATATGGTACAAAATTTTTTTGAAATTGGTACTAAATTTGTACCTTTTATTTTTCTGTGTAACAATAGAGTAATTAATAATTCAAAACGTAAATCTTGCATAATGTTAACTTTATTTTCAATTTAGAAATAAGAAATTAACTTATTTTATATCGTACATTGTAAAAATCTAACATATTTTATTAAAATTTTTTTTTTTAGGCGTTAATCGTTAAAGATTAATCAATTAGGATTTTAATTCTCTTAAAATCTAATTAACGTCTACAGGATCCCCAAACCCTTCCTGGTTCTCGATGGCAATGTGTTCCACGGCAACACAGGCCCCCTTGTCCGTTTTCTTTGCATCTTCCTCCACGTTCGATACAACCCATGGCAGAGGGAACAATCGCAAAAGAAATTATTGCAATAAACATTAAAAATAGAATTGATTTCAAAGCAGCCATTTTTTTCTGAAAATTTTAAAATAAAAATTTTAAAAAGGCAGTGAATGGCCAATTTTATACCCAAAAATACCAATTTTATACCAAAAAAATATCAAAATGGTACCAAAAAGTATCAGTTTGGCACCAAAAGGTATCGAATTGATAACAATTAGTTTCAGGTCACAACAAAAAATTCTTCTTTCCTACCATATTGGTACCAAAAAGTATCAATTTGGTACCAAAAGGTATTGAATTGATAACAAAAGGTATCGAATTGATACCAATTAGTTTCAGATTAGAACAAAAAATTCTTTTTTGCTACCAATTTAATACCAAAAAGTATCAGATTGGAACAAAAAAAAATTCAAGTTTTACCAAAAGAATATAATTGGTACCAAAAATCTAGAAATTGATACTAAATATATCGAAATGAGAAGAAAAACAATTAAACTGGTACCAATAGGTATCAAATTTGAACAAAAAATATTAAAGTGGTTCAAAACCTTTTGAATTATAATTGAAAGTATAAAATTGTTGAAAATAGAACCGAAACTATCAAACTGATATAAAAAGAATCAAATTATCCTTAATAAGGTGAAAATTTAATTAACAAGATTCAAATTGGTACCAAAGGTAAAAATTTGATCAAAAAGGCTCAAATTGGTACCAAAGGTAGATATTTGATTAAAAAGGTTCAAATTGGTACCAAAGATAAACATTTTCTTTAAAAAGATTCAAATTGCTAACAAAAGTAAATATTTTATTGAAAAAAAGGTTCAAATTGCTACCAATAGTAAACATGTGATTTAAAAAAAGATTCAAATTGGTGCCAAAGCACCAAATTGGTACCAAAAGAATCAAATTACTGCCAATAGTATTTCAAAATTCATTCTGAAAATTTTAAATTGGTTTCAATGAGTATCGAAACAATACCAAACAGTACTAAAATTATAAAATTGATACCAAAAAAGTATAAACTTGGTATTAAGAAGAGCAAAATTCATAACAAAAGAAATTAAATTGTTATCCAAAAGTGTAAAATTGTTACACCAATAGTTTCAAAAATTTCAAATTGATTACAAAAACAAGAACAAAATAGCCAAAATGTAAAAAAAATTGGTACAAAAATTAAATAGGGATTAAATAATAATATTGAATTGATACCAAGAAAAATCGAACTGGTAGAAAAAATATTAAATTTTTAAACAAGCACTTTCTTTAATAATCAATTCAGTTCATTAATTTTTATTAAAAGAGAAATTTGGTAATTTAAGAGAAAATTAATTAATTCTTTAAATATTGATGACTATAAATTTGTATTTAAAAATTTTTTCTCTACTTTTAACATAATAAATACTGTACTTTTTTTTAAAATGGGCAAATATAAAAAATGCTTACCGTGTAATTATTAACTTTCGAGGATTAACGACAAATAGAGTATGCGAACTTGAAAGTGTAAGAAAGTTATGATCGAATTTAGGGAGAAATGAGGATATTTAAATAGAACCACTGCCACCACGTTATCTCCCAAAGTAAAAATCCGCGATTATCATATCCCCACCGTTTGCAATATGAAAAAAATAAAAACAGAAATATGTGTGACTAAAAAAAACAATTGCATTTAAGTACTGTTTTCACACTAATTTATTATTCATTATTATTTTCCCCCTGTTTATATATTACTACAATATTTTACCGTTTTTTTCATTTTCTTTCTATTTCTTACTACCTATCATAATTTTTTATCAATTTTCTTACACCACTTTTTTATTCGTTTACTATTTTTAATTTTATAATTTCTTTTCTTCCTTCTTTCGAATAGAGTAATTAATGATTAAACATTTAATTCTTCCATAATGGTAATTTTATTTTCTATTTAGAAATAAGAAATCAACTTTTTAGTTATCGTACATTGTGAAAATGTGACATATTTTATTTCATTTATTTCAGGCATTAATCGTTGATGATTAATTCATTAGGATTTTCATTCTCTTAAAATCTGATTAACGCTTACAGGATGCGACCATCCTTCCTGGTGGTCTATAGCAATATGTTCCACTGCAACATTCCCCCCCATTTTTATTTTTTTTGCAAATTCCTCCAAATGGAATACAACCCATGGCAGAAGGAACAATCACAAGAGAAATTATTGACAGAAACATAAGATATAAAATTGATTTCAATGCAGCCATTTTTTTCTGAAAATTTTAAAGTAAAAATTAAAAAAAGGCAGTTAATGGACAGAATTTGATTTTGAAGCTGAATTGTTCTGAGGAATTTACTCAATGGAAAAGTCACAAATTAATTCTGAACTGTGTCAGATTGATGATAAAAATTATGGAATTAATACAAAAATGTATCAGTTTGAAACTGAAAGGTGTCAATTTAGTATCAAAACGTATCGAAATGGTAGCAAGTAGTATCACATTAGAACAAAATGTATCGAATTGGTACCAAAAAGTACCGAATTGGAATAAAAATTGAATTTATACCAAAAGTATAAAAATTGTTACCAAACATTTAGAAATTGGCACCAAAAATTTAGAAATTGGCACCAAAAAGAATTAAATTACTTCCAAAAGTATAATAATGTTACCCATAATATCAAAAGTATCAAATTGGTACAAAAAAGATTAAAATTTTCAAATTAATACCAAAAGTAAGAATTTCATTGAAAATAGGTTCAAATTGGTACCAAAATCATCAAATTAGCACAAATAAATCGAATTACTACTAATTACTAATTACTACTAATTATTACCAAGAACATTATAAAACTGATTTCAAAAATTTTAAATTGCTACCACAAATTATAAAAATTTTCTTTGTTATTATCAATTCAGTTCACAAATTTTCATTACAGAATTTAGTAATTAATTAATTATAGAATTAAGAAAATTAATAAGTCCTCTAAATATTGATCACTATTAATCTGCATTTGAAACTTTGTTTCCTGTTTTTTAAATATTCAAAAGCAACTGTAAAAATTAAAATAAAAAGCGATTCGTAAAAATTACTATAATTATTCCCTAAATTCACAATAATGTTTTTTTGATTTCATAATTAGTGGAATTTAATTTCAGGAAATATTAGTTTATTTCATGTGTGCTTTCAATTGAACTATAGGGTATTTTACATTTTTTATTGTGAAAATAGGGCAAATAGAAGAATGCTTACCCGTGTAATTAATAACTTTCGAGAATTATCGACAAATAAAGTATGTGAACTTGAAAGTGAAAAACAGTTATGAACGAATTTAGACAGAAATTAGAAAATATAAATAGAACGACTACAACTGCCTTATCTATATCGAAGCAATAATGCGCGATTAAAATATCCCCCACCCCTAAAAATGGAAAACAAATTAAACTAATAATTATATGTGACTAGAAAAAAATTCCACTTAAGTATTATTTTCCTATCAATTTATTATTATTTTTACTGTCTATAAATTATTATTATTATTACTATTATTATTCTACGTGGAAGAGTTTTGAAACATGGAATAAAAGAATATTCACTTAAAATAAGTGAAATTTCACTTATTCAGATTTAGAGAGTACAATTTTTTACTAATTTTCTTACACTACTTTTTTTCATTTACTATTTTTGATTTTATAATTTATTTTTTATCTTTTAAATTTTTATTACATATTTTTATTGTTTTTATCAATGTTTGTTTTTTTATGCTACTTCTTAAATTTGAATTAGTAAAAAATAATATTTTCTCCTTCAATTTAATGACTGACTTTTTACTTAGAAATTTCAAATTAGTAAATTTTACTAATAAATAGTAATTTCTAATAATTTGTACAATAACGTATTAAATTAGTTAAAACCCCATTAAATTGTAATCAAATGTATAAAATTAGTTTAAAAAAATTGATTCAAATAGAATTTCTAGTTGATTTAGATAAAATTTTTTTTTTATTTAAATAAATATTTATTTGACAACAGAAAAAATCGTTTATTTGAATTAAACCTATATTTTCACTGCATCATTATAATGCAATCTGAGAAAATTTTTTATTTAAATCAAATATAATTCATTTGAATTCGAGAAAAGTGGATTTACCTCAGAGTCTAGTAAGCTATTTATTTGTTTAAAATTTTTAATTATCTTATTTTTTTCCTTTATAAACAAAATTTTAACTTAAAAAGCATTATAAACATTTGATCAACAATGTAGAACATTAAATAATTCAAAAGATTGTTAGTGAGGGAAAAGTAAGGGAATTTTGAAAATAAAAATTTGCGACCACCCTGTTTTCTTAGTTACTAAGAAATTTTTTTTATTTTAAAAAATAAGAAAGTACTTTAAAGAAATATATCACAATTGCAGTATATTTAATAATTTTATTAATAATAATAGTTTACAGTCAATTATTTTATTTCATTGAAATGTGTACAATTATTATTCAATTATTTAAAAACAATAAATCGCTGTTTTCGATTTCTTTTTTTAATCTGAAAATTGAATGTATATTAACGGCCAACACAAATAGAGTAAGTCCATCCCGATGGTTGTAAACAATAAAGTTGAGGACAACAGATGCCAATAGTTGTTTCAGTTTTGCATACATTTCCTTGTTGTATACATTGTGCCATTGTAGAATGACCAAAATATGAAATAATTAGTAGCACAAGTAGTACGAAAATTGGAAACAATTTCTGAATAGCAATCATTTTTGGGTATAGAAGAAAAATAGTAAGAAAAAATATCTCTAATATTTTTTTTCACTCTTCTTTTTATTTTATCAAAAGAATGTTTTGTGACACTATTGAAAAACTATCGACAAATTAGTTTCAAAATTCGAATTTGAAATTAACACCTTTGTCAGTTATGTTTATAGTATAGTTAAAAATAACTAATTTTCTTTTCTTCAGAGAGGGAAAAAATTAAGGGGCTTCTGTATATATTAATAAAATCGTGCGCACATTTTTATAAACCGTTCTTTTCAAAACTTGCGAAAAAATGTATTTTTATTATTTCAAGTGATTTGTATTTTTTGTTTACACGAAAAATGTATATTTTTTCCGGAATGATTTACAAAATAAAATGAAAAAAGAAAAATATTTTTATATTTATACTTAAAAATAAAACGAAAATAATAAATTACGTATTGAATAAAGGAAATTTATAATGCAAACAGTAGATGTTAATTTCCTCATCTTTATTTCTAAGAAAAATGCTTTTCTCTAATTTTAAATATTAGCTTGAAAAGTGAATCACTTTTCAATATGAAATATCCGTCTCTTTTTTTTAGCAATTTTTGTTTTTAAAAAATTTATTTGATTCAATTAACCAATTACTTGTCTATTTTATCAAATAAATATTTACTTGAATGAAATAATTTTTATTAAAATCAAGTAAATTTTTTTTTAATCAATAATTTCAGTATTTTCACCCAGAAAAATGGTATATTTGTCTCAGAACCAACTAGACTTTTTATTTGTTTCAAATAAATTTTATTTGTTTTAGATAAAATTTTATTTGATTAAAATATATGTTTTATTTATGTCAAATAAAAATTTTATTTAAAACAAATAAAAAGCCTAGTTGGTTCTGAGACAAATATTCGTTTATTTAAGTCAAATAAAATATATTTGGTTAAAATAATATTTTTCTCTGGGTGTGAAACAAATATTTATTGAACCATTTAATTGACTCAAAAAAAAATTATTTGCTTCAAGTATATAATTTGGTAAAAAAAAAAATTTCTTCATTTAAATTGAATTTAGTTTGAAAGAAATAAATTTAATTTGATTCAAGGAAATATTTTATTTACGCTCCAAAGAAATTTATTTGTGACAAATAAAAATTTTATTTTAAAAAAATAACCTTCTTTTAGTGTAAATTTTTAGTGTAAAATTTTATTTTAAAAAATAACCTTCTTTTAGTGTAAATTTTTAGTTTAAAATTTTTTTTAAAAGAATAACTTTTTTTTAGTGTAAATTTTTAGTGTAAAATTTTATATAGAATGAAATGTAAAAATATAACTGATGAATGAAATTAAGGAATAGAGTTGAACAAAGAAAACAGAAGAAATATAATGATGGGGATTTTATTGTTTATCACAATTTTTAATCAGAATAATAAAATACTAAAAGAAAAAAAATATATATGTTTTCTTTTTTTTTATTAATTTCTAACTCTTATGCAATATCCTGTGCTCCATCCTGGATTAATATAACAAAAATATCCTGGACAACAAATTTCCACTTGTGAAATAGGATTACATGCCCTTCCAGGTAAAAGGCATCGCTGTGCCTCGACAGACGGGCTAAATAATAAACAGATCATTCCCAAAAGCATCATCGTTAGTCCAATTGATTTTAAAGAAGACATTTTCTATGAAAAACGAAAAAATTTTTTTCTATTAAAAACGATTTTTGATATAGAAAGGTACTCAAAAATTTTTAACCCCTTTTTGAAAATTAAACTTTGCTTTTCAATTTTCACAGAAACTACCATTTAAACATTTTTTTTATCATTTTCATTCAATTAATTTTTTCTCAGAAAATAATTTTAAAATGCGACAACAAATGGATTTTCAATAATTTAAAGAAATTTTTACTTTTTGTTTATTTTATTCAAAACTCTTTGTTGTCTAATTTTGCAAGAATTAACTGTTTCAATAGTTGAAACAAAACTTATTGAAATAGTAAAAATTCGACTAATTTAAATTAAAAAAAAATTTTAAACAGTAGAGATAAGTAAATACTCACCTTCATAAAAAAATAAATAATCTATAGTCGTGTGGTTATTAATATTATTTTTAATCCTATTCCTAGTAAATATTGTTATTATTCTTGTTAAAGTGGCGAAACAGGAAAATACGAACATTCAGAACAAAAAGTCAAAGAGGTTTTTATATTCAGGAAAATTTTTACAACTATAAATATTTTCCTTGTATATATTTGATTTTCCCTTCCATTTATTATTTCAAATGATTCGTTATATTTTCTAAAAAAATGTTCAGGAGATAAATATCTGGAATTTTAAATTCCTACCCAAATAGTGCAACATTTGTGTAAAAAAATATTACGATAATATTGCATCAATATTTATTTACACAACGTTGCGTCACAACGTTGTTCATGGCCCATTAGGTGAAAAAAGTCATAATTATTGCCCTAGGATAATAATGAGTGCTTTATTGACCTAGAGCAGTAATGAGTAGTTTATTGAACTAGGGAAATAATGAACTCTTTATTAATCTAGAGCAACAATGAGTAGTTTATTGATCTAGGGAAATAATTAGTAATTTATTGACTTAGGGCAATAATGAGTAATTTATTGACCTAGGGAAATAATTAGTACTTTATTGACCTAGGGCAATAATGAGTATTTTATTGACCCAGGGCAATAACGAATGCTTTATTAATCCAGGACAATAATTTCAAATAAATAATACATTTCATATTAGTAAAAATTCCTAACAATTTTAATTATCTCTAAAACTTGAGTACAGAAAAAGGAAAATTTTTTTGAAATCTCTCCCTTAAATTTTAATTAGAAATTTTAATTACGAATGAAGAATTCTTAAAAAAAACTTGAATTTCTAATTTGTAATTAAAAAATCTCAACTCGACGAATTATAATAGTCATAATAATATTAATTATTATAAATTTGAATACATTTACAAATTAAATATAATTTGCATTTCTTGGTTAATATTTGTGTTTTTGGAATTTGCTGTAAGGAAACTTATTGCCCTCTAGTTTTGTAATTTAAAATTTAATCACATTTTCCTATGTGTGTGTGTGTGTGTGTGTGTGTGTGTGTGTAAGTTGTTACTATTACAATTTGAAGTGTCCTGTAAGGTTTGAGGAGTCGCTTATGTGAATTATGTTGTATGTGTATTGTGTGCATTATGCTTGTACCAAGGGTCTTTGTCTCAACAACCATATAGGGGAAATGTGGGGCAAGACGGGACACTTAAGGGTTTGAGCTTTTGAATAAAATCCACAATTTTCAAAGGCAAAAAGAGAGAAAAAGCTCTTTGCTTATTTAAACTTTGTTTATTAGTCTCTCTTTAAAGGCAAATGAGTATTTAAAATGCACTTTAATGAAATGCAATTAATCGGTTCGAATTTAACTTTCTCAAGTGGACTTTTTAATAAATATTTGTAAAAAAAAATAAAAAGTTATAAACAAAGTGTAAATTAAAATTTAAACAAGTAGTCTCTTATTTACCTTATTCAAAATTTAATAAAAAAGAAAAATAAATCTAATAATAATAATAAATAATAGTAAATAATAATAATAATAATGATAATAATAAATTTTGTATTAAATTTTTATTTCTTTAAAATTATTACCTGACACATTTTTTTTACAGTCAGAAAATTCGTTTAGATTGTAAAGTAAAAATACGAGTCTCTGTCCTGTCTTTTTTTTTTATCCATTTTATTAAAATATTTGCAAAAAAAAAATTCTCGCGGAAATACAATCAAACGATTGAAAGAAAAAAAGAATCGAACACCAGTGATTATTTCCGAGCTAATCCAAAACCGACAGAAAAAAAAACCATTAAGCCGAATTAATGTTAAAAGGATTAAAGAGCTTACAAAATGTTTCATGTCGATTTTCGTCGTTTATTCGTCAAAAAAAAAAAATAATCAGACAAAATTTTCACCATTTTTGCCCCAACTTTCTTTTAACGAAAAAAATATTTTCTCCTATTCTTCTCTTTTTTTTTTAATACGGAAATCAGATAAAATTTTATTCTAAAACAAATACATGCATTTTATACATTTTATACATTTTTACATTCAAGGTATGAAAGGATATTTCAACGGAAAAATCGTTTCATATCAAGCAAAAGAACAGAAACAGGAAAAAGAAAGAAAAAAAGAATTATTCATCTGTATGTAGTAAAAAGGTAAAAAAAAGGGAAAATTTTCCGGTTATTTTTTCTTTTTGCTTTTTGCATTTATATGAACGATTGTCTTTTCATTTTTGTGCCACGACATATTATGTGAAATCTTTTCACATGGATAGTTTTTTCCTCCAGCGAAATGTAGTTGAGTCTCTTGCGAAATAAATAACGTATAATGCAAATGGAAATAAATAAACAAACAAGCGAAACAATATGTAAGTAAATCAACATTTTTTGTAATCGTAAATCATGATTTTAAAAAAAGAAACTGTAACTAGTGAAATAATACGTAAAATAAATGTCGTGATGAAAAAAATTTGGTTGAAAAATAGATCAAAAACATTTTCTAATAAAAAAATGAAAAAATGAATAAGTGAAAAAATATATCTTCTACTTTAAAAAAATACGAAAAGCATTTAAATAATAAATATAATAAAAAAGACTGGCAATAAATATAAATGAGTAGAAAATACAGTAACATTTTTTATTTAATTGTCATGACTATTACTTTTGTCAAAATCATAAAATTATTTAATAATAAACCACTTTTTTTCATTTGTAAATTTTTTTTTTATCTTCTCCCTTTTTTCCTCATTTTTATTCTCTTTTTTATGTTTTCTCTTCATTTATAATTTTTATTTCCTTTTTTTATCTTTTTTTTCCCTATTCACAGTTTTTTCTGAGGATATCAAATTGAGATAAAAAAAAATATCAAAATTGTTGCGAACCAATGTTTAGATACCTATTTTTTTGGTCTCAATTTAATAATATCCTTTAAAAAAAATGTGTTTCTAATTTTTATTTTTTTCATTTCTGGCACTTTGTATTTTTATTGCAACTTTTTTGTCGTTGGTATTTAATTTTTATTATTATTGCTTCAAACATATTAGTAATTTTCTCTAATGTTTCAATAATTATTAACCTTTCAGTTACTGGTTTTTAGTTTAAAAATTGTAACACACTTCAATTTGCAAATGTGAGATAATTCCCCCGGCAATTAAAATTGCAGACCAATTTACATACTAAACGATTTTCAGCTCAAATTTTAATTAATTTATAACATTGCACAATTATACGTAAAGTAAATAATTTCCCGATTACCAGTTTACTGATTGAATAGATTTTTTTTAGTTCTTGATTTTACAATTTACTGTACAATTTGAATATTTGAAGGATTTTTTTTTAATAGAATATTTTTAATCGAAAACTTTATTTTTCGTATTATTTTTTTTAATAAAATTTTTTACCACAGAATTTTTATTAAAAGTAAATTGTTAGTATAATTTTTTTGACCGCATAAAAAATTGGTCAAACAGAGATAAAATAAATATTATTATTACAAATTCTTCTTTTAATTGAAACTAAAATAAATAAAAATAAAAAAATGGGAAAAACGGAGAAATATCAATACAAAGTAATAAAAATAATGATAATAATAATATTAATAGAAAAAAGCCTTCGTGGCCGTGCGGTTTAGTTGCCTGTGTAATTCTTATATGCATTGGGGGGACAGGAGTTCGATCCCACCTGCGAGCGAAATTTTTTTATTATTCATTTAAGTATGTAGTAATAATAAGTAGCAATAATAAATATCAATTTAAGTAAAATTGTAATAAGTAGCAAGAAACAATATTTAATTAATAAATAATTACAAAATTAATAATTTTATTGATTCGAAAATAAAAAAAAATTAACTAAATCATAAAATAATAACTAAAAATTATAGTAAACATTAGGAAAATAAAACTCTATTTTTTAATTGTTTAACGCTTCAAATTAAATAAATAAATAAAATAGAAAATTAAAACAAAAATTCTTTTAAAAATTTCTTTTAAAAAGAAAATGTTCTAAATTCAATATGACCCATAAAAAAGAAGAAGTATAACACTTGAAATAATAAATTGCAAGGATAATACTGTTTAATTTTGATAAGTGAAAATAAATACAAATTGATAGAATATAAAAACTCCGTTCAGTTGCAAATTTTTGTCAATTTTTTTTTAAATTCTACATCAAATAAGAGTTTCAAAAAAATTAAAATTTTGTGAATATTTGAAAATTTTGCAAATAGAAAAATGACTACTAAAGTGAATTTATTCAAAGTTTTCACTATTTTTGTGGTATTAATTATTTTATTCGCGATACCTTCTACCTTGGCGCAGTGTCTTGGTTCGGGAAGTATTTGTGGAACTGACACTAGTGTTGGTGTTTGTTGTCCTGAACTTTATTGCTATCGATCTCCAGGATGGTCGAGTCCCATATGTATTAGACGTTAAAAATCATTGCGAATCAAGCGGAAATATTCTTTACTTTTGAGAACAGAAAAAAGAAAGAAAATAAAAATTAAAGCTAAGATTAAAAAAAATGTAAATTAAAAAAATTGTAATAAAAAAAATTACAAATTAAAAAAATTGTAAATTAAAAAAAAATAAATTACAAAAATTGTAAATTAAAAATATTACTAATTAAAAAAATTGTAAATTAAAAAAATAACCAATTACAAAAATTGTAAATTAAAAAAATTACAAATTAAAAAAATTGTAAATTAAAAAAAACAAATTACAAAAATTGTAAACGGAAATTTTTCGCTTTGAGAAAAATCATTCAAGTGATAAAATATGTTTTACATTTAAAATAATATTTATCTTCTGAAAATTCGAAAAAAAACTTTGTTAACTCACTTGAAACAATAAATTGAAGGAAAAAAACGTTTTGTTTGATTTTAAATGAACGACAAGTGAACAATTAAACCGCAATTTTTCAAAATTTGATCAAAGCCGCAAGAGTAGTTTGTGCATGAAGTTTTCATCTTTACTGAAAGTTACTAAAAAATTGTAGTGTTTTCAAACAGCATTTGTTACAATTTTTCCTAATTTAGTAGTAAAAATAAAAATATATTCATTCTATGCACATTAATTAAAAAGTTAAAAACAAAAAACTGAATTTTTTGTATTTCTATAAATACTTTGCTTCTTCCAAAATATAAATTTTTAAAAAATGAATCAAAATTGAAAATATAAAAATTTTCACATAATTCATGAAATAAAAATAAATAATTTCTTTTAACTAACTAATTTTAGTGTAAAATTATATAATTTTCCCTGGTTTTATTTTCTCATCAAATTTGAATTTAATTTCGAACATTAGTAAATCTTTAAGTTTTTTGAAAATAATATTTTTTAATTAATTAATTAATTATTTGTTCAGAAAAAAATTCAATTATCTTGAATCAATAGAATTGAAAAATTTCAACAATTTTATTTTTCAAAATTAAAAAAAAATTTGAACATTGTATCGTTTTTTTTAAATTAACTTATAAAAATTTTAGTTATTAATCTTCACACCAAGAAACATGAATACATTAGAATGTGACTCTGTATAAAATCCAATTATTAATTAATTATTGAATTAAAATGCTTTGAAAATTCTATTTGTTAAAAAGTTTCTAATGAAATTCTTTAACAAATTTAATTACATATTTTCAGTCGAATTAATCACAATATTTCTATTAACTCCATAATTTTTAAAAATTTATTTACATCATTCGTTTAAATTGTGGCCTGATTTTTTACTATCAAAATTTTGATATTTTTACTATCAAATTAATTATTTTTTTAAAATTTTTAACTAATTCAAACTTGGAGAACAGTATAAATATCTATAAAAAAAATTGCAATAAAAAGTAATTTCTGAAAAAACAAATTAAAATAATAAAACTTTTTTTAATTTTGGTAAAAAAATTCCGTTATTTAACACAATTTTTTAGAATTAATTTTTTAAAAATTTAATTTTTTTCTTGAAATTGTAATCCAAAAATCACTTTTGAAAAAAAATTAAGATATTCTAAATCTTAAATTCGTTTTTTGCCTTTTATTTTACATCTATCAGTAATTTATTGAAAATATTTAATGCAGTAAAGAAATTTCCTCTTATTGAAGTCTCAGATAACTTGTGGGTCATTAAAAAATTCAAATAGAAAAAAACAAATATTTCATCGTTAAGAATTATGGAAAAGAGAGAAAAACTGAATTTTTCTACTCGAATTTCCCCCTTTTTTTGTCATCTGCTCCTATTAAATGACAATTAATTAAAATTGTTGGACGAATAAAATGTTTCTTATCTGAAACGATCCGGAAACATTCCACTTTGTGACCACTTGAATTTACCATTAGTGAATATTTTTTCTCTCTCTTTTTACATTCTAACTGACTTCGAAACCTTTTTTCGAGGTCGAAATTCGCTTTCCTGCTTTTTGCGGTTTAGAGCAGAATATATATGTATAGAATGAAGTGAACAAAACAAAATGATAGGAAAAAAAACGAGAAGAATGAAATTCTCTTTCGATTGAAAGGATATGAATAAACTGACAAAGCCTATATATGATTTATAACGAGGGTGAGAAAAGGAGAAAAATGGTAGAAAAATACCAAAAAAAAAAAACGAGAACCAAGGATAGTTAAATCCTTGATATAGAATATTATTTCGTGTATGTAATATTTTGAGAAAAAATGATTTTCATTTTTTTGATGAAAGCATATATATATATACAGAAAAAGAAAATCACTTTTCCTCGTTTATTATTTGATTTTGAGATTTTGAAATGTACCGTAACTTGTTCATTATGTTTTGAAACGCTTTTCGAGGTAAATTGTCATGTTCCATTGTGACAGTATAAATGAATATGGAGTTAAACAAAACGGTAGCTTGACGCATTTACGACAGGTGAGAGGGACAAACGAAATTACCGTAGTTGCTTTTACCATCTGACGAGTGGATGCATTCAACGTCATATATAATGCAAAATTCTAAATGAGAAGGATAAACTCAAAACAAGTTGAGAGTGCTGAAAACTACACTGCTAAAATTAATTCACAACGTGTTCTTAAATATTTTTATTCAGAAGGAAAGCAGGATTATTTTTCTATTTTTTTCTCCAATGTTTCTATATTTATTTGAAACTAAACAAATGGCAGAATATTTGACAATAATATTGTCGAATTTCACTCACAATAAAATTTTTCTAAAAATATCAAATTCAGAAGGTTCTTCGAAAGAATTAAATTACTTTTTATGAATATATGTATAGTAAATTTTTTAAACAAAAATTAGGTTTTCTAAAAATTTAAATTAAAATTTAGAAAAATTGAATTGTTTCTAAGAACATATTACAATTTTTAATCTATTCTTCGACACCATTCAATTATTTTTTTTAAATAGTAAAATCCAATTGTTTTTTAAAAAAGTTCTTGGCAATTACAATTTCATGAAAGAATTCATTATTTTTTTTAATTTTTAATATTTTTCAAAATATACGATTATTTTTTAATTTTTAACAAATGCTACGAAATAGTAATTCAATTATTTTTTAAATACATATAGTAAATTTTTTTTCGAAAATTCAATTATTTTTTTATTTTTAAAAAACTATTTCGAAACAATTCAATAATTTTCTAAAATTTTCAATCAAAATTTTAAAGAATTGAAAATAATTTAATTGTTTCGAAGAATTTATTTAAATTTTTAATAAGTTGTTCAAAAATCAATTATTTTATAAAGTTTTAATAAATCCTTCGAAACAATTTTAGTTAATTTTATAAATAGTAAAATTCTTTAAACAAATTAAATTGTCTTTGAAACAATTTGAATCAAATTGTATGAAAAAAAATTAATTTAAAAATTAATTAATTAGTTATTTAATTTAAAGAATTTAATATTTAATAAAAATTTTAATAACATTTTTAGAAAATATTAAATTATTTTCTAGTTTTTAAGAAAATTACCAAGAAAATCCAATTATTTGATAAAATTCCAATAAATCCTTCGAAAGAATTAAATTTATTTCTATAATTACTAATAAAATTCAGAGCAAAAATTAAATAATTTTGTTTATAGAAATAATAATATTCTTCTCAGGAATTCAATTATTTTATTACAATTTAAATTAAATTGAGTAATAAAATACTTAAATTGTAAATATTAACTGATACGATTATTTTAAAGAGTGGAAAAAATTCTTCGTTTAATTTAATTATTTTACAAATTTTCTATTAAAATTTTAAATTATTGAAGAAACTCGATTATTTTAAAAATAATTTAAATAAATTCTTCAAAAGAATATAATTAGGATTTTCAAAAAAAATTAATTAAATTCTTCACAAGAATTCTATTATTTTCATAAATATTAAAATTCTTTGAGGGAATTGAATTATTCTCAAATGTTTAGATAAAATTCTTTGAAAATAATTCAATGATTTTTAGAACATTAATTTTGAAAATCGAAAATATTTGAATACAAAAATTATTTACAAAAACTTAGGAAATAAAAACAGCATGTAATTGACATTGAAAATTTGAAAATAGTAGATTTTGCTATTAAAAATCGATATTTCAAAAGGGCGGCAAAGTTAGAATATCGGTGGTAAATTTTATTTTGAAAATTAGAAAAAAATACTTTCAATTCAGTAATATTTTTTCTAAAATTTATTCTAAAATTAAAAATTAATAAAATTTATCAAAAGTTTCATACAATTTGGATTTTTCTTATAGAAGTAAAAGTTATTTTATATTTGTTACCTTTGATAAGAAAAAATTTCTAAGTATAAAAACTGAAAATATAAAAAGATTTTTAAGTTTCAATACTAAATTTTTTCGAAAAGTAAAATTTTTTTTTCTTCGAGTATAACTAAAAAATTTTATAAATCACAAAAAGTAACAAGTTTTACTGAAAATGATGGGAAGAAAATTTATGATTTCAGGTGTGTTAGGGGGATTTTGTTAATTTAAGGGGATAAAAAGAAGGAAAAGCGAAAAAAGGGGACTAACTGTGATCCCTCATATTAACTAAATTGAATACAGAAATTATTGAATTAAAAAATTTTAATTCAATTTTTTCAGTGTATTTTCAATAAGAAATTGTTATGCTAATTTTTTTTCAGAAACAATAAAAATTGCCTTCTTCAAATATTTTTCTTTCTTAAAAGAAGAGATTTTTATTAATTGATAAAATGGCAAAGAAAAATTCACTTCACTTTGTGTATTAAATATAAGAATCGAAAGGGGTGAATTTCAAACTGGCTGACTAAATCCATGGATTGATCACTTTCATTGCGCAGAATTACGCTCTCGGTCCCAGTGCAACGACAACGACGACGACGACTTTCTAAAATTACTCTCCCATTGGAAATCGAAGAGAAAAAGTATCATCTCTCTTGCAAACTTGTATTAAAAAAAAGAGGAAAAAAAATTTAAGCTATTTATTTGAAATCCTTTTTTTTACAAATAAGAGCAATAGCAATAAAAATAATAATTATTATTATTTATTTACTTATTTATTATTATTTATAAAATTGATCCATGTTTATGTTATAGATATATATAATTATTATAAATTTTCTGTTTATCACAGTTTTTCTAAGTATTTTAAATTAAATAAATAAATAATAAATAAATAAAATGTTTAAAACAATTAATAATAATTGATCAAATAAAATTCCTTTTCAGTACAACATTACCCAATTTTTTCAAAAAATAACATCATTTTCTTTATCTTTTATTTACTGAAAAATGAGAAATATTTTCTCTTCTTTTTTTTAAAGAAAAATGTTAAATTTAATTAATTAGTTTCTAGAATCTATTAAAATTATATGACTATAAGAATATGTAAGAAAAATAGAAGAGGAAAGTTGAAATTAAAAAAAAAATTATAAATTTCATGAGTTAAATTTTACGCGAAGAAATTTTAATTTAAGCGAAAAATTTGAATTCCAACGGCTCACTGCAACTATCATCACTAAATCCTTTCATTCCCGGATTAAAGATTAGATTATGAACTCGCAGAGAAATTCGTTCCCTTCCTTCCTCTCCCTCTCTCTTTCTCACTCTCTTCCCCCCTCCCCTCCATCTACTCACTTCAGCCCCTAAAGAACGAGCGCAACTTTTGCCAAGAGATACTATCTTCTCTGCAATAATTTTATTACACAATGATAAAACTTGTTTTGAGTATGAGAAAATATTTCTCTCCAATTTTTTGTTTTTTTTTCCATCCTTTTAGATGAAACATTTCTCTATAATCTTTGTTCAAATAAAAAAACAGGGAGAGAAGAAAACAATTATATTTATATGTTTATTTTTTTTGAAGAAAGGAAAAACCAAATTCATTTTGAATATTTTTATAAATATTATATTTAGATATTAATATTGAATATGTAAATCTAAATATTTTATAGACATTGAATATTTTTACAATTTTTAATTTATTAATTAGGTATATTAATTATTTATTTTTTCTCTAAATTAAAAACACAGAATAAATATTACATTTTGTAAAAGTAATTTATCAAATTGGGGTAAAAATGCAACGAAGGGAAATTTTGATAGAAAAAAATACTCAACTTTAAAACTTCTGTGAACTTTAGGAATTTAGGATTACAGGACAAGAAATACAGATTGTTAAGGAAGAATTCGACAAACAATCGGAAGAAAAATTAGTCCAATTCCATAATTTTTTTTTTCAAAGTCAAATTAAATTTTTTAATTTCTTTTTGGTAAAAGCGTAAGGATTTTAATTTTCCACACTCTGAATATTTTAAAACTATATTTGAATGTAAATTATAATTTTTTATCAATAATAAATGATTCATGTAACAAAACATAAAATTTAACAAATGTTTCTTATTGACAGGAAATTGTAACTTTTATTCAATCGCGACTTTTAATAATTTTAAATATTGAAAATTAAATTCTTCACCTTTCCACCAAGATGAATTTAAAATTTAATTTGTGTTTTTCTTTTAAATTACAATATTATGGCATTGGACTAACTTTTGATTTGACTGTACGTCAGATTTCTCCTTAAATCAAAAAAAAGTCTAAAATGCGAAAAATGTAAAATAAAACTGTCCACGGTCAAAAAATCCGAAATAAATAGAAACGTCATTGGATTTTTAATTTCTATAAACTTTTTTTACTTGAAAAAAATCTAAAGTAAGATTATTTTTGTTTGCTTTTTTTGAATTTCATTTACTTTTCATTTTTTGGTTTGGACTTTCAGTTTTATACTTCGTGTCCGGATACCGAAATTTAGTAAATTTTTATTAAAATTCAATCAAAATTCTTGATATTTTTGAGAAAACTATATTAATTTTCACAAAAACATTTTTAAATTTTAGTATTTTTTATATCAAAATTTTGCTTTGTAGTATTTTTCCCCCAAATTATAAAATGATTTTACAAAATTTAATATTCTCTCTATTTCGCTGCACAAATACAAGTTTGTTTCAAATTTAATGGTTTTCTAACCGTGGGTTCGATAATTTTGCAAATAAAAAAAAATTTAATAAAAAATAGTTTATTAATTGTTGTTAATTTTTTTTGGCTGAAAGAGGAAGGGTACTTTTGAACAATTATAAATTGGTTATTTAAAATTAGACAATAGGATATAGTAAATAATTGAAAAAAAATAAAAAAAAAATAAAAAAGTATAAGTAATTGTAATAAAAAATAGAATAAAAATAAATAATGAAAACATTTTGGAAAATTACAGGAAAAATTTATTTTCCAACATGGACTTTGACAATAGAATAATAGAGTGAATAATTATTGATTATACTTTAGTTCGAAACTGCAGGAAAATAAATAAATAAATAAATTATTTTCCTTTGAGGAAAAATCCAGAGTGAAAAAATTTTAGTTAAAAACTAATTTTAAAAAATAGTTATTCTTATTATTATTATGAAAACTACTTATTTAACAGTAATTATTATAAATTACAATAACTATTATTTATTGTCTACGGAAAAAAATTATTAATATAAAAAAAGAAAGGAAACATAACTTGCAGTTAATGAAATAATTTTCATCGTTAGTGTACGAATTTTTTTTATTTTTTTCATTTTGTAAGCAAGAATAAAACAATTTCGGAGAACAATTAACGTTTTATTTCGCGTTTAATTGAATTCACCCATTTGGGGATTTTTTTTTTATTTTTTTTATTTTTTATTAAGAGAGAAGCGTTTTAGGATTTAAAAGAGTTTACGCATTTACATTTCACAGTTACTGTATTAAGTTCTTTATATATAAAGTGGAATTTTCGTTGGAAAATTTAGGAGCTTGAAATTGACATGTTTCGTTACAGACAATCGAGCGATTGAACATTTTCAAAGTACTTGAACGTTTAATGAAACTTTATTTCATTTTTTTTTTTTTTTTTTTTTTTTTTTTTTTTAAGCTATTGAGGCGCAAGCACTCAATCGGAAAACTTTCCACAAGAACATAAAATACGCAAGCACGAATAGCCGCAACACGCAACGTGAGTTTTTCGCAAGAACTGTGGAAATGTATAACGAAAGTCGATAATATGTTTTTTTTTCGTTCGTTTAGAGGCAAAATGAAACTTCTTTTCTTTTTTTTCTACTTTTCCTTGGAAGCGAATGAATGAAAAAAAAAGCCGGTAAAAGGTTTCTTTTCTGATAAAGAATGTTTAAAGAATTCTTCACTCGAGGAGTTTTATTTTCATTTTTCTTTTTTATAATTTTTTTAATTGAATCAATAAATAATATAGGAAATCCAATTAAAAGTTTTTCGAGTGTAAAAAAGAATTCGGTCGATTAGAAAAAGTAGCTAATGAATTGAATTTTATTTTTCAACGAAATTTTGTTTTATTTATTTGATATTTGATCTTCGAGTATTTGTTTTGTTTTTATATTGGAAAATTGTGTAAATGTATTAAAAAACCAATTTATTCATTCGATTTTGCTTTTAGATTTCCTTTCAGTCATTGATTTAAAACAATGTTTTATTTTGTATTTATTTCAAATGCTGTTTGTAGAAACAGAAAATTACATTTTATTTATTTTTTCCTCCTTTTCAAACGGAATACAAAAGGGGGGGGAATTCTCTTTGATTTTCCTGAAATAGATACGAATTTAATATTTTTTTATGGTTTTAAAATTTAAACTTTAGACAATAATCATTATTTCCGACAGTTAAATTGTTAAATTTGAAATTTCTATTCTATTCAAAAACAAAATAGAAGCAACTGTTAATTCGGAATTTTTTTCCATTACTTTTCTGATCAATTAAAAACTTTTTTGAAAACAAATTTAATTTGTAACTTTTTAAATATTTTTCGCTGGTTTTTCATTTGGGGGGAAATAATTTTCAATTATTAATGAAAAGGGGTGAACTAATTTTTAATTTTCAATTACATTCTTTAGAAATAAAATAAAATTTTTTTTTTTTTAATGATTCTTATTTCGAAAAACAATAAAAGAGAGAGAGAGAGATTTTAATAGTCGAATAAAAGTTGCTTCCCTTATCGATAAACCAAAAATTTTATTCTACGTACCGCAGTAAATTATGAAATAATACCAATAAATCAAATACCATTAAAGTAGAAACAATTCTAATGAATAAAATACAAATAATTCACCAAAGTGAATGAGATTAATATGTTTTCCAATAAAATGATAATACTCTCATAAATAAAATGAAACCTGATGCATTTCACTGTCACTGTTATTTTTTGCAATTCTTCTCTTCACTTCATTTTTTTCTTAAAACAATAATTCGCATAAACTATCATTCTCTGCTATTAATTAATTAATTCATAAAAAAATCTATTTCTAGAAGGAAAAAACAATTTTAAAAAAACTGTATTTTGACTAACTTGAATTTGAATAAAAAAAATAAAAAGAAAAAAAGGAAGATATAAAGTTCACATATATGGTCCAATCAACTGTATCCATCCTAAGGTCGTTCACTTCACAACCTATGTTTACAGCTTATGTCAATATTTTTACTATCCATTTAGTTTCATGGTTTTGCAGTTTCAACGAAATTGCCCGTCGAGAATAAAGTTGACACTTAAAAATAAAAGTCTATTGTTTGTCGAGAATTTTTCTTCTTTTTCTCCCCATCATTCGTGTGTGAAAAAAATGATTTTTCCAAAAATAGAAAATATATTTCTAAATTCGAAATCTTAAGGCACTATAAAGTAGTGTACGATAAAAAAATTTACTCACCGGTGTTCCTTTTAAAATGACGACTTAAAGAGCGAAAGAGCCTCTTTTTTTTGAAAAAAAAAAGAAAAAGAAACCAATCACAAACAACGGAATTTAAAGAGAAAAACTCTAAAAAGAAGAACACACACGAAATACGAAACGATCGAAAATTGATTTTTAGAAATAAAAATACGACAGAGAGTAATAGGGGAGGGGCTGATTTGGAGAGGGGGGAGTAAAAAAATTATAAATTATGTTTAATAATTTTTTAACCGTTAATTGTTTTTCTGTTTAAAAAAAATTTTTTTTTTTTTCCTCTTTCTTCTCAATGTAAAATCGCGAACATGTAAACCGTGCGTGACCGGAGTTTTGCGACAACTAGACGGACGGTTTCAAGAGAGAGAGAAGAGAGACATTGAACGAGGTTTCGAGGTTGCGGCAGTCGTGGCACGACGGGTTTTAGAGGGTTGGTTTCTGCGGAGGAGCCGACACCGCCCTCGCGCGAAATTCCTCGGGCGCGGCGACACGCGCCGACGCGAATACCAACGAATACGCAAACGCAAACATACAACCATGGTTTGGTCCATTTCAAGCTTTTCACCCCTGCCACTAGAGTCTAAGCAGTCAAAAGTGGAGGTGGGAAAAGGGAGTCAGTCTCTATTCTGCCTACGAAATTTTCGACAATTTTTCTCTTGTGGCAAAATGAGGGAAAGAGAGGTGTTTTGGAGTGGGGGAAAGAAGAAAGGGGAATAGACCTTTTTCTCCAGGGATGAAAGAGAGCGAGGGAGAAAGATGAAAAAATTAATTACCACACGATTAATATTTTTCCCCTTATACCCACGCAATTAGAACACCAGTTTTATGTCTTCCTTGTAAAATTTTTTGAGCACATTTCGTATATATTCCACACAAAATCGGAATTTATTTTGCTTTTGCATCTCAAATTTTTTTTCAAATAACTTTTTTCTTTTAGTGCTCGTCGAAATAAGCAACCATGATTTTTTTTTTCAATTTTTTCCTAAAGCTATTCAAGAGATAGCGTTTTATAAAAAATTTAAAATAAATAGATCCTATCGTTTGCCCACAATCAGACAGGGATTAAAAATTGTTGATTTAGTGCTGGTTTCTTAAAAAAAAATTTTGAAAAAAAATTTATCGATACCCTCTAAATCTGAATTAGTAGAAAAATACTAATTAACAGTCTTAAACGAAGCGGCCCTATCCCAATTAGTAAAAGATAAGTAATTATTAGTAAAAAAATAAGTTATTATTTAGTGAAAAAATAAATAATTATAAGTAAAAACTAAGTAATTATTAGCAAAACTAATATTATGGATATCTATAAATTAAAAAGTTCAGGGGAAATTTTTGTAAATTCTAATTAATACGTTTTATCGAAAAATTTAGTTAGTATTATTTTTTATGAAAACAAGTTAGAAAAAATTGTTTTTCCTAACTAATAACTAATAAAACTAATAAAATTCTATCCAAACTAAATAGAATTTTTGTTCAAATTAAATGAAATTTATTTCAACCAATTAAGATTGTATTCGAACCAATTAAACTTGTATTTGAAACCAATAAAATTTATTTTGAACCAAATAAAATTTATTTTTAATATAATTTATTTCAATCAGATAAAATTATTTCCAAACCAAATAGAATTTTATTCTAAAATTAAATTAAATTTTTTTCTAACTAATTAAAATTTTATTTGAATTTTGAACCAATTAAACTTGTATTCAAACCAAATCAAATTTATTTGTATAAAAAAAAGTTTAGTATTCGAAAGAAATAAAATTTATTTTGATTGAAATTTATTTAAATTAAATAAAATTATATGCAAACCAAATAGAATTCTATTCAAATTTTAAAAAAGTTATTTAAACCAATTAAAATTGTATTCGAACTAAATTTAATTTATCTGAATTAATTAAACTTGTACTCGAAACAAATAAAATTTATTTTGAATATAATCTATTTCGATCAGATAAAATTATTTCCAAACCAAATAGAATTTTATTCTAAAATTAAATTAAATTTTTTTCTAACTAATTAGAATTTTATTTGAATTCTGAAGCAAATTTTGAACCAATTAAACTTGTATTCGAACCAAATAAAATTTATTTGAATCAAAAACAAGTCTAGTATTCGCACCAAATAAAATTTATTTTGAATCAAATTTATTTCGAACCAAATAAAATGATATTCAAAGTAAATAGAATTTTATTCAAATTAAATAAAATTTGATAGAACCAATTAAAATTGTATTCGAATTTCGAAACAAATTTTGAGCCAATTAAACTTGTATTCAAACAAATATAAAAAATAGTAATTTTACTAAATTTCGTTGTCCTGACAAAAAGTCCCAAAGCAAAAAAAGCAAACGAAATGAATTAAAAAAAATAATTTCACTTTTGACTTATTTTTTGAATTTTATTCTAGTCAAAAGTCCAAAGAAATTAATTAAATCCAGATGATAAAAATTGCGATATAAAATTTAATTTGAATGAAATTTTTCTTTTTTTGAATTTCTTATTTCGATGTTTATTTAATTAATTTTATATTATTGCTATTGGAACGAAACTATTTTTTTTTGTTTCTGAAGCATTTCTATTAGGTCAACGACTAAAAAAAGGATAATAATTTTTTGAAAGAAAATTTTAAACGAACGTAGCAAAAAAATTTACTCTGCAAAAAATAATAAAAAAAAGTGCCAGAATTTTATTTTTTTTTTGCTATACAAAAAATAGTAAAAGTTGCTCTATAAATCAATTTTCTTCTACACAATTCGCCAATTTTTGTAAAATTGCATCAAACGGGGAAAAAAAGATTTGAGCTAAATTGCAATGAAGATTTTCTCTAAAATCGAGTTTTAGAAACTTCGTGAAAGAAATTGAAAACAATACTTGTCTCTCGATTTCTAATATATAAGAGCAGAGTATATTTTCCTTGCCAAAAAACTATTCCAATAAGTTTCGTATATAAATTGGAAGCGCGGAAGAAGAAATTATTTCTTCTTTTCAATTCATTTACTTATTTCGGTAAATCTGTGCATAAGAAAAAGCTAAATTTTAAACCTTTGGTTCTAAATTAGGTCCTTGTTAATTCTCTAAAAAAAATTCTTAATTTACCAAAATAACAAAAGAACAAACGAAAAAAAATCTTCACCCAGAACAACTATAAAATTCACTATATTAGCAAAATTTTTAGTTATTGCAACAAAGTTGAAGGTTTTTTTCCCGTGCAAAATAGAAAAACAATCATGTTTTTAAAAATTCAGAAGAAAATTTTTTTCCTCCGTATTTTTGAAAACAGATTTTATTTTTTCATTTAAAACTTTAAAAACAATGTTCGGGTTTTTTTCCCTTTTTCAAATTTAAAATTAGGTTTGTTTTTTGTCATTATTTTTTCGCTTAAAATTTAGAAACAAGTTTGTTTCATTTGTTTTTACTTTTTTTAGTGAAAAGCAGGGGGGAAAAAAACAAGACTATAATGCGGATTCAATTAAACTGAAAATATGCGAAAAAAAACTTTTTTAATCACAGCTGTATGTGTATATCATGTTGATGTCTTTTTCTTTCACGAGTCACGGGGAAGGTCGCAGAGAGCGAGTGAAACGAGTTTTCAGCACAGCCTATCTAAC
Source organism: Leptopilina myrica (nomen nudum) (assembly GCA_032872475.1). Classification (NCBI taxonomy): domain Eukaryota; kingdom Metazoa; phylum Arthropoda; class Insecta; order Hymenoptera; family Figitidae; genus Leptopilina; species Leptopilina myrica (nomen nudum). The sequence continues at coordinate 37,472,390 of CM065461.1, forward strand.
TTCTTTTCAATGAATTTCTACGGACTTTACGTACATACTTGAGCTATAAAGCACTTGACACTTTTCGACTTGAAAATTTTTCAATCTCACTTCCGTCTTGTATATATATATATATTTAAATATATATCGCAATAAGTCATAAAAAACTTCACAGCAAATTTGTGAAAATTGTTCATTAAACAGTTAAAATAATTTTTCGTTTAAGAATAGGGAATTTTTTTTTCATTACACATTTTAGAATAATAAATTAATTATTCTATTTTTAATATTCCTATTTGATTTACTTACTATTTAATTTTCCCTTGAAAGAATATTTTATTATTTTACTCAATTTAAAAATATTTATTATTAATATTAATTTAATTAATTCATCTTTTATTTCTTTATTATAGTTATAAATTTTATTTATTATATATATTATATTATTATATATTATATATATATATATATATATATATATATATATATATATATATATATATATATTTATTAATAGAATTAAACAATATAATTAACAGTAGGCAAAAAAAAATAAATAATTTTGACGCGCTCGCTCCCAAGAAAGATATACCTGAGAAGTAAACGAATTATAGGTTATGTTTGTGTTAAATTTATCTAGATTAAAATTTAATTATGTTTAATTATGTAAATTTGAAAACTTTTTTTATTGAATATTTTAGGTACTATCAATATTTTTTGTAATAATAATTAATATTATTTCTATATTTTTACTCTAAAAAAAATAACCAGAAAATAAACATAACCTTAAACTTTTTACTTCTTAATTTTCTTCCGAGCGCGTCAAAAATTATTAATTTTCTTCTAAAATTATAATTCATTTTATTATTTTAGAAAAAAAGGATGTTAACGTTTTGCAATAAATTTACTATTCAATTAATTTTTATTCACTTTTTTTTAGTAAATTTTGATAACTTTCCATTTGTTTCTTGATTAAAAGTGAAAAAAAAATTTTCAAGTAAATTTGAAAGAAAAAAATAAACTTTTCTTGTAACGAAATAAAAAAAAGTAACAATTTTGTTACTGTCGAACCTCTAAAACTGGGCTAGAGAGCCTCTCGCGCAGTTAAATTTAATTTCTTGGCATTACTTTGTTGAAGTACCATGACTTATTATACTTCAGGTTTTAAACTCGAAGTTGCAAAATTCCCCACGAAAGTGAATTAAAACTATAACGTAGTTGAACTAACAGAGAAAAATTTTTTACAAAAAAAAAATTTCATTAAAATTATCCGAAAAAAATTTTATTTATTTTTAAAAACTATTTTTCATTTTAAACAAAAAAAAATTGTTGACATAATTATTAGCACTGATATTGTAAATTTTATTTTAAATTATATATTTTTAATTTTACCAAAGATTTGTTTAGTAAAAAATTGTAGCAAACAAAATACTTTAGTAATAAGTATTTTTGACCGAAAAAAATTTTTTTTATTTGCAGAATGTTATCTATTATTATATTCTATTTTTTATTTATTATTTTTTTTATTTATTTATTTAAGAATAAAATAGTTCCTAGGGCATAATAGTATTTTTGCTAAAATATGCTTTACTAGAAAACAATATACTATAAAATAATTGTCAAAAAAAATATTTTAGATAAAAATGTTTTACCAAAAACCATATTTTATTAAGAATATATTTTTAACAATAAAAATATTTCAGTAATTTGTATAATTAACCAAAGAAAAGTACTTTTTCACAAAAAAAAATTTAGCAAACGATATTTTTTACTGGTGCTATTTTTTTAATGCATATTTTACCAAAAATAAATAATTTACTAACAAGTATTTTTCACCAAAAAAAGTAATTTAGCAAAAAATGTATTTTATAGTAAAGAAATATATTTTCTAAAGTTGTATTTGCTAAAATAAATTATACTAAAAAATATTTTTTGTAAAATATAATTTTACTAAAATGTATGTCTGTTGAAGTATTTTCTTTTTGTAAAAAATATTTATTAGCAAATTATTATGTTTTTCTGGTGAAATATATTTTAGCAAAAAATATATTTTATTCATAATATTTTTACTAATGTACTTTATCCAAAAAAAGTTAAAAATACTTTAAGTAAAAATACTTCAAGTAAAAAAATACTTTAAGTTAAAAAGTTTTATAAGATTTTTTATGATAAATAATTGTCAGTAAAGTATTTCTTTTGTAAAATGTATATTTTAGTCAAAAATAGCATTAGTAAAATATATTTTTCATTAAAATATTATTTTTGTTAATATTATTTCTTAAAAAATTATGTTTTTTACTAAAATGTTTTCTTTGGTTAAAATAAAAATACTTGATTCGTAAAAATAATATTTTATTAAAGATGAAAAAAGCCCGAATTTGATATTCAACTTCGAAAATTGTTTTAAAAAAATTGTCGAGATAGAAATTTTTTCTGAGTCGCAAGTAAGTTCTAAATTTGATACTCGACCCCAATGATTGTTAAAAAAAATTTTCAAGACTAGTGTCTTTTTTCAAGATACAATTTTTTTTCTGAAACAGAAATAAATTCTAAAAAAGTTCCAAGTATCTTCAAGTTTGGGAAAAATCTCTTTTTTAATATAAAAAGATCCAAATGGATTAAAAATAACCCAAAATTTATTTTCGACTCCAAAATTGTAAAAAAAGTAAATAATCAATATTTGAAATAATATTTTGTTTCCTATTTTATAAATCTTATTATTATTATTATTATTATTATTTTTGTTTTTATTTTTATTTTTATTTTTGTTTTTATTTTTATTTTTCTTATTATTCTAATTATTATTATTATTATTAATATTGGCATTTTTTTTAATTACTATTATTATACTAATATATTATCCGTATTATATACAAAGTTAAAAAGAAGAAGTGTCATAAAAAATGTAATTCAATTCAGTTAAGGGAGAAGCGTAAAGTATTAATAATAAAAAAGAAAGGCCAACGAAACATATATAATAACCGTTAAGCTTAAGTCCTGTGGAAACATAAACAGCGAACATATTTCCTGCGTTAGGCGAGGTCATATAACTACTCCATCTCCATCCGTTTCTAGGGAAACGTTACTAAAATGGATCAAACTGGTTTTAGGGTTGTACACTCCTTCTGGTCACTAGACTGAATACAACAACTCCATGCAATGTATACATATATATATGTGTAGAGGCACGAAACGAAATAGTTCACCACACGACAACATGATACCACTCAGAATCTTGTTAATTCATTGATTGTTTCAAACGACCAACTAAATTGGACATATATTCATGATAAGCCCGTAACCATTCAGGTAATTATCATTAACGATCATTTGTTCTTAAAAGTATTTTAAAGAAACGAAAATTAAAAAAAAAAAGAGAGAAAGAGAGAAATTCATACTCCTCATTATCGATTTTTATTGCACTGTGTACTTGCTTATTACCAGGAGATGAAAAAACTTTTTCTTCTAATATATATATATATATATATATATATATAATTCTCTCTTTATTTCTGCGGTATTAATTTTTTTGTTCCCACACCCTAGGAAAAAAATTACTCAGAGCCAACTAGACTTTCTATTAGCTTTTAAATAAATTTTATTTGGTTCGAATACAATTTTAATTGGTTCGAACAAATTTTTTTAATTTGAATAGAATTTTATTTGGTTTGAATATAATTTTATTCAATTCAAATAAATTTCAATCAAAGTGAAATTTATTTGTTTCGAATGTTAGACTTTTTTATTCAACTAAATTTGATTTGGTTTGAATACAAGTTTAATTGGTTCAAAATTTGCTTCCGTATTCAAATAAAATTTTAATTAGTTAGAAAAAAATTTAATTTAATTTTAGAATAAAATTCTATTTGGTTTGGAAATAATTTTATCGGATTAAAATAAATTATATTAAAAATAAATTTTATTTGGTTCGAGTACAAGTTTAATTAATGTAGATAGATTAAATTTAGTTCGAATACAATTTTAATTGGTTAAAACAAATTTTTTTAAATTTGAATAAATTTTTATTTGCTTTGAATATAATTTTATTCAATTCAAATAAATTTCAATCAAAATAAATTTTATTTGTTTCGAATACTAAACTTTTTTTTATACAAATAAATTTGATTTGGTTTGAATACAAGTTTAATTGGTTCAAAATTTGGTTCAAAATTCAAATAATATTTTAATTAGTTAGAAAAAAATTTAATTTAATTTTAGAATAAAATTCTATTTGGTTTGGAAATAATTTTATCTGATTGAAATAAATTATATTAAAAATACATTTTATTTGGTTTGAGTACAAGTTTGATAAATTTAGATAGATTAAATTTAGTTCGAATACAATTTTAATTGGTTTAAATAACTTTTTTAAAATTTGAATAGAATTCTATTTGGTTTGCATATAATTTTATTAAATTCAAATAAATTTTATTTGCTTCGAATACTAGACTTCTTTTTGTTTCAAATAAATTTGATTTGGTTTGAATACAAGCTTACACCCAGATAAAATTATTATTTAAACCAAATATATTTTATTTGACTTAAATAAACGTATATTTGTCTCAGAACCAACTAGACTTTTTATTTGTTTGAAATAAAATTTATATTTGACAGAAATAAAACATATATTTAAGTTAAATAAAATTTTATTTAACCTAAATAAAATTTATTTAAAACAATAAATAAAAACTCTAGTTAGTTCTGAGACAAATATACCATTTCTCTGGGTGTAATTGGTTGAAAATTTTATTTTAAATTCGAATACAATTTTAATTAGTTCAAATAAATTTTATTTAATTTTAGTATAAATTTTCTATTGGTTTTGGAAATAATTTGGGTTTAATCAAATAAATTTTATTCGGTTCAAATATTAGACTTTTTTAATCAAATAAATTTTATTTGGTTCGAATACAAGTTTAATTGGTTCAAAATTTGGTTTGAACTTCAATATTACAATTTTATTTTGTTCGAATACAAGTTTAATTGGTTCAGATAAATTTTTCTTGGTTCGAATGGAATCTAAATTGGTTCAAACAAATTTCCATTAATTTGAATAAAATTCTATTTAGTTTGAACATAATTTTGTTTGGTTCACAAAAAAAAATTATATTTGTACCGAAGAACATTTTTATTTGGTTCGAATACAAGCATAATGATTGAAATTCAAAAAAAACTATTTGTAATTTATTGTCAATTACTTTAAAATTTATAAAAATTTACGTATTAGTCAATTTTATACAAAGCTGATAAAATTTAGATTTTTTATTCAGTATAAAATGTTGCTCTTTAAAGCAACGTATTAAAAAATTGTAAATTACCTATTTTATAAAATTTAATTATAATTTTATGTTTATTAATAAAAAAACAACATTAAAAAAACTAATACTAAAATCTATTTTTGAATTTAAAAATTAATTTATAAATTAAAAAATAGATTTTTTACGTGTTTGTGACAAAATACATTTTTTTTAACGTTCCCACGAACTATAAATTAAAATTTAATATGTGAGAACTGCAAGAGTGTTGAATTAATATTAAATATGTGACGGGAGGAAAAATGTAATTATTATATATTTATGATTTAATAAAAGAAAGAAAAAATTTGAAGGTCAAGGATATTCAGAACATGGAATCAGAATTTTCTCTTTTGGAGCATGGAGCTATATTATCAGCATTGGAGGAATGCACAGACGCATTAGCCATATACCAGTACACACTGAAGAAGCCATCAGTGCATATAGGCATTGATATCGACTGCATTCCACCGGAAGTGAGGTACCAGTTTCAGAAATGCATGTAACTTGACATAAGGACTGTATATATAGGGAATATTTCAAAACAGTGGCGTAGAATTTACAAAAACTCTTTTTCTGATAAGAATTAAATACCATTTGACATCCTATCAAATAAACCATACATATGCCATACTTAAATTACAATTTTCATTTGATTAGATACTCAAGTAAAATTCAACAAATTGGAAATAATAATTCGAATAATGTTGTGGAGAATTTTATCGAGCAACGTGCAATATTTGATAAATTACAACGAGATGGGTCTGTTAAAGAAATTACTTTTTCTAAAATAAAATTAACTTTTGGTTTTTTTTTTTTTTACTCTCTTCTCTTATCTTCATTTAATGTAATAATGCGCAGTTTGTACATAGAGAGGCTTGTGACAGAGACGAAGAAGATTTTTCACAAGAATGGATATCTCGACATGTTGATCGATGAAGTCGAAAAGGAAGAAAGTCGAAAGAGCCGAGAAGAATTTTTATTAACGGAAAGTTTACAATTGGAAAAGGAATTGTCGAGTCTCTGCCAAATCAGAGACGGGGAAATTTTAACTAATAAAGAGGAGGCGGAAAGTTTGCAGCAAAAATTACTTGATAGAAAGGTATAGATTATTTTTCATACTAAAACTTAACCGCGAAGAAAAACAAAAAACATTTAAAAATACAAATTAAAGGATAAACTAATAGTAAAGCAAGTCGAACGAACAAAAAAACATCAATGAAACATAGAACAAACCAAAAAAAAAACACAAGAAACAAAAAAACATCAATGAAACATAGAACAAACCAAAAAAAGAAACAAACAACAACAATGAAAAAGAACAGAAAAAATATGTAAAAAAAAAATTGCTTCCATGAAAATTATTTCTTTTTATGGTTAAAAATATTTTACAGAGGGAAATGAACGAGATGACGAGTAAGGCACATGTGGAGTTAAACTATATAACTGCTTGGAAAAAGACACAATGTCAGCAAAGTATTTTACGTGGGAATATTACTTTAAAGCGTCTGAATTTAGCACAGAGGGAGTGTATTATTCTCAAGGAGAATGAACGTCGTGTAACTGAGGATATCGAAGCTTTTCTCCTGCAGAACTTGGCTGTAAGATCGCAATTGCTTTTCTATTAGAAAAAAAGAACCCCCCCACCCCCAAAAAAATACTCTGATAAAAAATGTTATCGAATCAATGATATATTTGTTTGTCACAAAAAATGGCATAATTAGCATTTAAAAAAATAGGATTTAAAAATTTGTAATCAACTGCAAGTTTATATCAGTAAAATAAATAAATTCAAACATTTTTTCATAAAAATAAAATATAGATTATTTAGTCTCTAAATTTAAATCAGTTGAAAATAACAGATTTAGATACAAAAGGTCAATCGCACTAATTCTTATCGCAAAATCACAACTTTCGTTAGTATTTTGACAAAAATGTTTTCCAAAATTTTCGTCATTTCAATAATTTGACATAATAAAATAAAATATTTTTGAATAATTTGAAATAAGAAAATTTTAATAAATTTCCTCAAAGAATTCAATTACTTACATAAATGATTTTAATAAAATTAAATACTCAAACATTAATTTATCTTCATAAATAATAAAAATTTTAAAAGAATTTAATTATTAAGAAATATTTTTATCAAATTTCTTCGCAATAATTCAATTAATTTCAGAAAAATAATACATTTTTTTATGAATTAAATTATTTCCATAAATAATAAACTTATTTTAGGAATTCAATTATTTTCCGAATTATAATAAAACTTTTGCAGAATTTTAACTATTTTTGATACATTTTTAATTAGAATTCCTCGAAAAATGTAATTATTTTAAAATACTTGATGAAACTTGATCAAAAGAATTATATTTTTAAAACAATTGTTTTGATAAAAATCTTTAAAGGAATTTAATTTTAAAAAAGACATTTAATCACTTAATAAATTATTTACTTTTGTATTTAAATATTTGATTAATTTTAAAAAGGTTTCAATTTTAAAATATTTGAAATTTAGAATTTTCCATACTTTTAACTATAGCAATTCTAAAGAATTAATTTTTGTTAAAAAGTTCAATTAAATTTTAATTTTTTTTTAAGAATAATCAGAATTTTGTAAAATAGAATTTTCAAAAAATGTATTTGTACTTCTCAAAGAACTTTTTATTAAAAAATTATTAAAAATAGTTGATTTAGAGAAGAATTTTTGTTCAAAATTCTAGAAAATAATAATTAATAAAAATGATGGAAATAATTTTTAAGAAGTTACAATAATAATTATTCTTAATATGAAATAATAATACTTTTATACTTAAGTTAAATTCAAAATAGGTTTGAATTTGAAATTTTTGAAAATAATAATTTCTGTGTGGAAAGTCAATAACGATAAATAGTTATTTAAAAAAGAACCTATTGATGTTTCCGAATAATTTTGCAAATTAAAAAAAATTAGTAAATAAATGTATAACAGAACTTATTTTTATTGAGTAAAATTTCGATCTTTATTTTTTTTATGGAAAACTTTAGAAATTTTCACTTTCATTACACAACATTATGCTTCTAGTTCTAAATTATGATTTATTATTTTAATACAGCCAGAGAAATGGAATATTTGTGTCAGAACCAACTGGACTTTTTATTTGATTCAAATAAATTTTATTTAGTTTAAATAAAATTTTATTGGACTTAAATATATGTTTTATTAATGTCGAATAACAATTTTCTTTGAAAGAAATAAAAAGTCTAGTTGGTTCTGAGACAAATTTATGTTTATTTATGTGAAATAAAATATATTTGGTTTAAATAATATTTTTCTCTGGGTGTATATTATTTTCTTAATTCAATATAAAAATTATTGCTTCAAAAAAAAAATTGAATTCAATAGCATTGACGCTAGGGGGTGAATAATTTTTTCTCTCAGTGTACTATTTATTTTTCTTTTATTCTCTATTTTTCTTATCTATTTTTTTTTTTTTTTTTTTTTTTTTTTGAGGCGAATGAGAAGCAGTCAGTGCATAGGAAACAGAGGCACGTCAAAGAATCAACGATGTATGAGGATGAAATCCGACAACTCAGAAACGAAATAGAAATTCGTCGAAGCGTTCTTGAGGATCTCAAACGTGAGGTATATGTTTGATTTGCGAACGATTATTATTATATCATCATACCTCAAGGGGCAAATTAACTGGCGCATGTGACATGAAAACTTCTACCTAGACACACACCTATATACATACATATATAGTATATATATAGTAAAATGAAGTTTATATGTCAAGAAAGTTTATGAAATTATGAGCAATCTTACTTTCTCATGGGGGGAATTTAATACCATATTTTATACGTCTCCTCGTTTATCTTGTATATACACACGAAAAGTTGTAAATTTTACCATATCTAAGAAAAATATTTTCATTATATCATTTCCAAATTAACAGTATTTAACGGTTATACTACGTTTATAACCGTTTTTGCCAATTATGTCACAGTTTTATTTTATCCCATCCGATAAATAATCTTCTTACACTAAGAAAAATTTTTTTTTAATCAATAAGTAGCTGATCAAAATTTTTTTTGATATTATAACTGAATTAAACAAAATTTTTATTGAATCAAATTTTTTAGTATTGAGAACACGAAAATTTGGATAAAATGTAAAATATAATTGAATCGTGAATTTTGAAAAGGGCTCAACTCTAAAAATCGTAAGAGTCATTTTTACTGTCTTTTGTTATACAAAAATAACACTTACGATTTTTAGAATTGAGCCCTTTTCAAAATTCACGATTCAATTATGATACAAAAGAAACATGAAAATTGTTTAATTTATTAATAAGGAATATTGTTAATTTCAAGTGTACAGATCAGATTTGTATTTTTTTTGAGGTTATGTGTTATTGCGATGTTGCCACATTTTAATGTGTTTTTATTATTGCCCGGAAAACTAAAATTAAAATAATTATTTATTCATTAAATCTGTGATAAACTTTTTCTAAACTTTCCTAGTTTTAGCTTTTTGACATTGTCTAACTGTACACAAAATGACAGATTTTTCTCTCATTTCCTTCATACTTTTTTTCTAAAATTTCTCTAAGCTCCCATAAGAGCCCATATGTTAAATTGCAAATTTATTTTATTTTTTTAAGAAAAAAATATGTGGTAACAAATTCTGAAAAAAATCATATATTTCTAAAATAATCTAAAGAACAAATTGTCAAATTTTTATAAGTTTTTCTCATTTCCTTAATTTTCATATTAATTTTTAATTTATAAATATAAATACGAAGGGTGAGGGTATTTTTTTCAATTTTTTTTTTGTAAGACTTGTAAAATAACGTGTGCTTGTAAATATAGACAGAGGAAAGGATAAAATTGGGTATGGCAATATCAAGGTGACATTCTGGAACTCATGAAAATGCAAGAGGCGAGGACAGAGAAACTGCGCCCTACTGCGTTTATTACCCTGGCACTCTACAGAAATTAAATGCGATTGTTTTACGTCAAAAAGCTTCTTTTACTGTATTTTAACTAGTAAACTCAATCTGAAAATCGTTAACTTATATATCATACGCGACATTTGAGGATTTTCGGCTCTTTAATAAATCTGTATCCTCGTTAAAAATAATAGTCATAAGATTAAATAGTGGTATATTATTAGCAATTACTCGTAATGATAAGAAGTAATATAGAATTTATTAATAGTATTATATAATGTAACAAATTTTTCAATTTTAGCTTGAGTAAATATTTTATTTTCTTCTCAATTTGGTTCGAAATGAATCAATTTTAAACAAAATTGAACAAAATAGAATCAAATTAATCTAAATATTTGGTTTTGATTTTCAAAAATTAAAGAAGACAAAAAAAATTTTAAAGTCTTGAGAAAACTGAAGTATCTATCTAAATAATAAAATTCTTCTCTGAAATTAAGTTATTTTTATATATATTTGTTTAAATAATTCAATTCTAGTAGAATTTTCGAACAAAAATTAGATTTAAGGGCATTTGAACCACTATGACGTCACAATGTGCAAAAAGTATGAGTTTTATAATTGTGACGTCATAATGGTTCAAATGCCCTTAAAAATGAATTTTAGTTAAAATTTTGGATAATAATTAGATTTTAATGGTCTTGAATTTTTAGAAATAAATGAATTTTAAAAAGTCAATTACTTAAAAAAAATAAAATTATTTGCAAAAATTTAATTATTTTTATAATTAATAATATTTTTAAACGGTGTTTAAATTTTTTTCAAACTAAAAGAATTTTTTTAAAATTTCAATTATTCCATTCTTGTAGAATTTTCTAATAAAATGTTAATTTGAAAATAAATTTCAGTTAAAATTTTAGAAAATAATAATTGAATTCTAAAGGCCAGCAATTTATAGAAATAATTGAATTATGAAAATTCTATTATTTCAAAAAGTATAGTAAAATTCTTTTCAGATTTTCAATTGTTTTCAAAATATAATAACATTACTTTTTTAGAATTTCAATTATTGAATCTCATAGAATATTCTTATAAAAATTTGATTTAAACATGAATTTTAAAGAAAATGAATTTTTAGAAATATAATTAAATTTTGAAAGTTCAATTATTTTCAAAAGAAATCAAATTTCTTCTCTAAAATTCAATTATTTTCTTAAATATAATAAAATTTGTTTACAGGGTTTCAATTATTTTCAGAACTAAAATTATATGTTTTTAGAATTTCAATTATTGAATCCTCGTAGAATATTTTTTCTTCTAGATAAAAATAAAACTTTCGCAAACTTTAAACTATTTTTGATACTTTTTTAACTTAATTTCTCGAAGAATGTAATTATTCTTAAAATTTTTTAGAATGTATCAATTTTAAGAAATATTTTATTTTTTAAAAATAAATTTCTAAATTGAATAAATTAATAATGTGAACAAATTATTCATTTTTATAGTTAAATTTTTTAAATTAATTTTTAAGTTAAAATTTTAGATACCTATTAATTGAATTTTAAACACCACGAATTTTTCAAAATAATTGAATTTTTGGAAGTTTAATTATTTTCAAAAGTAATAAAATAATTTGCAGAAATTCAATAATTTTCAAAAATAATAAAAAATTTTTACAGTGTTTCAATGCTTTTAAAATAAAATAAAAGATTCTTTTTTAGAATTTCAATTATTGAATTCTCGTAGATCTTTCTAATAAAAATTTGTTTTAAAAATTAATATCAGTTAAAATTTTAGATAATAATTAAATTTTAAAGACCACGAATTCTTAGGAATGATTGAATTTTAAAAAATCAATTATTTTCAAAAGTAATAGAATTTTTTGTAGAAATTCAATTATTTTCATAAATAATAGAATTTTTTTTCAGTGTTTCAAATTTTTTCAAAATAAAATAAAAGATTCTCTTTTAGAATTTCAATTATTAAATTCTCGTGTAATTTTCTAATAAAAATTCAGTTAAAATTTTAGATAATAATTGAATTTTAAAAACGTCGAATTTTTAGAAATGATTGATTTTTGAAAATTCAATTATTTTCAAAATTAATAAAATTCTTCGCAGAAATTCAATTTCATTACAAATAATATAAAATTTTCTATAGTGTTTCAATTATTTTCAAAATATAAGATTCTTTTTTAGAATTCAATTATTTTGAGAGATATAATAAAAAAAATGTTTTCAGACTTTCAACTATATTTTTAATACAATTTTTTAATTTATTTTCTCGAAAAATGTAATTATTCTTAAAAATTTTATTGTAATTTGTAAAAAGAATTAAATTTTAAGAAATATTTTATTTTTTAAAAATAAATTTCTAAATTCAATAAATTTATTAAGTTTATTAATATTAATTATTTATTTTTGTAGTTAAATTATATTAAATTTTCGTATAGTTTTGTATTAAAAAAGTTGATTAAGGGTATTTGAACCATTATGACGTCACAATATTAAAACACATGCTTTGCCCAAATTGTGAAGTCATAATGATTCAAATGCCCTTAATAAATTAATTTCCGTTAAAATTTTATGTTATAATCTTAAATTTTAAAGAATATTAATTAATTGCAGTATTATTATGAATATTATTAACTGATACTATATTAATTTATTAATTGATATATTATGAGTCGATTTTTATAAAAATTGCGTGCAAGAAAAAAATATAGTTCAATTTCAAGCATGAGACAATGAATTTTTGCTGAAAAATTTAAAAATAAAGTAAAAAAAAGAATTTTAAGAAGAGAAGAAAAATGAAGGCAAATCTAATAGATGTATAATAATGGATGCATGTGAATTCACAGTATGATAGTAGGCAAGCGTTCATAGACACGTATCTCGCGGAGAAGGAAGCCATCCGGAAGCAAAAGGAACACGAGGAACATGTTAGAAGAAGTGCAATCAAGATTCAAGCTTGGTGGAGAGGCGTGATGGTTCGCCGGAAACTGGGACCCTATCGACCAGAGGATAAGAAGAAGCGTTCAACGAAAATCAAAAAATAATCTCACCACAGCATCTCAATTCTGTAGCGCATACAGTATATATATATACTGTACAATAATAGCGCAATGATTATATTATATTTTTAATCATAATTCTATCTTTCCATTCATCTGTAATAAAAAAAAAGGATTAAATGCTTAAAATCTACTATCTTTTTCATTTTATTTTGCGCTTTTACGCAATTTCTCCAAAATTCTCAAAATTTTTTAGACAATATTATAGAGTTGAAAAACTTTGCACTAATTTAGTATCAATTTTGGTATTTTTATTTTATTATTATTATTTTATAATAATTTTTAAAAATAATTGAATTGTTGCAACGAAATTTATTAAAATTTTCAAAAATAATAATTAAATTATTACGAAGAACATTTTTTTTTATAAGTAATTGAATTCTGGCAAAGAATTTTATAAAAATCATTTTATATAATTGAAATATTATAAAAAATGAATTTTAAAAAAATTGAATCCCTGCAGAAATTGTATTATTTATGCGAAAATAATTCAATTAATGCGAAGAAATTTATTTAAAAAATTATAAATAATTGAATTTCTGTAAATTTTTTTTATTATTTATATAAGAAATTTATTTAGAAAATTATAAATAATTGCATTCCTGTGAATTTTTTTTATTATTTTATAATAATAATTAAATATTTGCGTATAGCATATGTTATTAAATATTTTTAATAATTGAATTTTTTTAGAAAATTGGATTAAAATTGTAGATATTGAATATCGTTGAATTGAGAAAATTTTTGGAAAATAGTTAAAATTTTGCCGACATTTTAGTAAAAAATATGTTAATAATTATAATTATAATTAATTATTATTAATTTGTTGCAACAAATTTTATTAAAATTGTCAAAAATAATTATTAAATTCCAACGAAGAAATTTATTGATTTTTTTATTTTAAATAATTGAATTCTGGTAAAGAATTTTATGAAAATCATTTTAAATAATTGATTTATATCGAGAAATGCTCTAAAAATTGTATTTTAAAATAATTAAATTTCTGTACAAATTTTATTATATTAATGAAAATAAACTTTACCCTATAAAGGTTTTAGTTATTTATAAATTGTGAAGAAATTTATGAAATATTTGTTTGTAAAATTTTTATTTCCATTGCGTTTCACTTATTTTCAAAACTATAAGAATTTTTTGTAGAATTTCAATTATTAAATTCTTATAGAATTTTCTGATAAAATTTCAGTTAAAATTTTATATAATAATTGAATTTTAAAGGCCATGGATTTTTACGAAATAATTGAATCCCCGTAAAACTTTTAACAGAGAGAAACTCTTTTAAGTTATTTGTAAAAATAATTGAATTATTGTGAAGAAATTTATGAAATATTTGTTAGAAATGGAATTCTTCTGAAAATTTTATTATTTTATAAAAAGAATGAAATATTTACGTAGAATTTTATCAAAAATTTTTTAAATAACTGAATTCTTCTGGTAAATTTTATTAAAATATATTGACAATCATTCAATTGGGAAACATTTTTGGATAATATTGAAATTTTGCTAAGAATTTTATTAAAATTCCTGAATACAATTGAATTTTGGAGAAATTCTATTGAAGAAACTATTATAGCATCTGCTATAATAGTAATTTAACAGAATTTTATTTAAAATAATAACAACACTAATTTCAAAGTAATTAATATTTTTTTTATAAAATTGTAATTTTTTCAAAAATATATCAATTTTCCTGTTGATTTTGTGGGAGGTTAAGTCAAATCCATATTTAGAATTCATTTTGAAATTGGTCCTTTTGGACCCGCCCTGAATATTTGGGCCTGCCCTCACTTAATGATTTTCTTTCGTCATATATTCGAGGAAGAAAAACTGTTTTCCTCGAAACTCCAAATCGATTCTGCTTTCCTGTCTCTAAAGTATACAAAAGTCAAATTTTTCCATTCATCGACTAATTGACTGTGAAATTTGTCAATGGGGGGTCTGGTCTTTATATAATAAGAAGTAATTTTAAATACCCAAGTCCCTGAATTTTATGGGCCCATTGGGTATGAAGAGAGAAAATACCAACTTTTCGTTTCTGGGATCCTGATACTAATGTGGAGCATTACCTGTCGCTTTCAGTATTTCTACCTCAATCCTTTCGAATTCTCGGAAGCGTATACGTACGTTTTCGGGTCTCACTCTCACTCTCGTTTCCCAGGTATATTTCGATAGGGCCATTTCAGTATTTATTTTCCTCAGGTATACATGGCAGTTGGAGGAGAAAAATTCATTCTTTTGTCAAAACAATTTTTCCTCCAGTTTCAAATATTTTTCTATATGCTTTTACGTGTACAAAAAAATTTTATTTTTCGCTTCAATTGTTTATGCACATTTTGCAATAACGACTTGTTCTTAAAGTCTTCTGGAAATTGGAAATTTTTGTATCAAATTTTAATTGTGCTAAATGACATTTTTATTTTTATGAAAGAAACAAATTTATTCGAAAGAAATGAATAATTTTTAATTGGAACAAATAAAATTTGGTCCAAACAATAAATAATTTATTTAAAGCGAATAAAATTTATTCGAAACAAGTAAATAATTTACTTGAAATAAATAAAATTGGAATTTATTGAAGACAAATAAAATTTATTTGAAACAAATAAATAATTTACTTGAAACAAATAAAATTAGAATTTATAGAAGACAAATAAAATTTACTTAAGGGAATTTGAACCACTATATGATGTCACAATGTGTAAAAAGCATGAGTTTTTAAATTGTAACGTCATAATGGTTCAAATGCTCTTAAAAAAAATTTACTCAAAGCAAATAAATTTTCAGAAGTATAACAAAATTCTTTGCAGAAATTCAATTATTTTAAAAATTGTATAAGATTATAATTTTTTTTAGAATTTTTAATTATTGAATTCTCGTAGAATTTTCCTATAAAAATTTGTTTTAAAAGTGAATTTCAGTTAAAATTTTAGATATTAATTGAATATTGAACAACATAAATTTTCAGAAATAATTCAATTTTGAAAGTTCAATTATTTTCAAAATTAAAAACATTTTTATAATTTTAATTATTAAATTCTTATAGAATTTTATAATAAAAATTCAGTTAAAATTTTAGATAATACTTGAATTTAAAAAGCCAGGAATTTTTAGAAAAATATGAATTTTTAAGGGTATTTGAACCTTTATGACGTCACAGAATTAAAATATATGCTTTCAATCAATTGTGACGTCATAATGGTTCAAATGCCCTTAATGTTCAATTTTAATAATGCAATAAAAGTCTTTGCATTGATAAAACTAATAAATTATTTATTTTTATAGTTAAATTTATTAATTCTCATAGAATTTTGAAATAAACAGTTGTTTTAAAAAGGAATTTCATTAAAAATTTTAGATTATAATTAGATTTTAAATGTCACGAATTTTTAGAAATAATTGAACTTTGGATGTTCAATTTCAATTTAATAATTTCATAATTTTTCTTTAAAAATTAATTTTAGATAGCTATAGCCCACTAATAATTTTTAGAAATAATTGAATTTTATAAGTTCAATAATTATTTTCAAAAGTATAATAAAATTCTTTGCAGAAATTCAAATATTTTCCTAAATAATAACATTTTTTTAGTGTTTCAATTTTTTTCGAAATTTATATTGAAACAAATAAAATTAGAATTTATTAAAGACACAGAAAATTTAATGGATATAAATAAATAATTCACTTGAAACAAATACAGTTTATTCGAAAATAATAAATGATTTACTTGCGATAAATAAAATTTGTTTAAAATAAATAAATAATTTACTTGAGGCACCTGAAATTTGTTCGAAACAAATCAAATTTACTTGAGACAAATAAAATTTACTCGAATCAATAAATAAATATAATTTAGTAGTCTTCGAGTTTAAATCTTTTTTCTGGGTGTATTTCTTATTCCTTATTTACTTTTGTTTCGTCCTTAAATTTTATTTTATTATGAGAAATATATTTTTATTGAAAAGTTGCAGAGAAAAAAGAAAAGACAATTTTTTGTCAATCTTTTTTATAATAATAAATGAATTGTTTTTTTAATTTTTTCATAAAAATAAAAATTTTATTTTTTTGTAACAAATTTTTTGTGCACCTTTCGACACTGGGATTTTCAGTATAGGAACTAGTACGATACCAAACATTAGTTCAGCGGTCGCATGGATTAAAACCTATTATGCGGTGCTTACCGCGCATTTGCACATTTTAGGACCATTCTCTATACTCTTGCATACTCGCTTTCCACTCTATACGTACAATATACATATATATATATAGACATATATATTCCCGTTTCATGCGCTATTACATATAGTGCAATTCTAGCACGCATATTCTATATATACGTATATTTTCACCTGATACCCTATAGGCGCACGTAAATACAGCAGATTCGGCCACAAAATTCAGGAAGTACCACACAACAGGAAATGAGATCCTTGCGTGAACAATTTCTCAACTTTTTATATATATACTATATATATATAAGTTATTATGAAAATAATGATCTTTTAAATTCGGTTGAACATATCTTTTTCTCGTTAATTTTTACATAGAGATTTATGAAATTAACGTTAATTTCATAAAAGAAACGTACGTATTTTTAAATGTCCAAATTTTCGAAATTATGTATTTAATATAAAAAATTTGTTAATATTTATTTTTTTTCCGTATATATATTTAGGAGTCAGAAAATGTTGCGAGTTTATAGAAAAAAGTTACCAAAGAATTAAAATTTTAGTTTTCTTTCGACTTTTAGAAAGTGTCGACCGCTTGACATAAACTAAAAAGTGATTTTTAATAGCAAATGAAACCATTTGACGCAATCTGAACAAACCTTAGAAGCAAAAAATTATAGGTTATGTTTGTCATTTTTTAAATAACAATACAAAAAAAGGATCTACTGTCAATATTCAATTATTGACGTTTAAGTCTTCATTACAACTAAAGTATTTAATAAACACTGATTTTAATTTGCAATAAGTGAAAACAAAACTTTGAATCAAGAGAAAAGTAACTTTAACATAACCTAAAAACATAATTAACTATTATTAACATAAACAAATTAACATAACACCTAAAATAATTTGTTTCAAAGGTCCCTTTCTCAGATTTCGTCACATATCATTAAAATGATTTCATAAAATTCTAAAAGATTCAGTTGTATATAAATTTATTGAAAAAAGTTATAGGTTGGACCAAAATTTGTTGTAAAATAATAATTATTGAACATTTTATGTTTACAGAAATTATTATTTTACAATAAGAAATTTTGGTCCAAGTAATTTTTTCCAAAAATTATACAACTAAATCTTTTAGAATTTAGTGAAATCATTTTAATTATATATATAGTTTCATTTTGTGGTAAAAATCACTTTTCATTTTGAGGTTATGTCAAGCAGTCGACACTCTATATTTAGGGGAAAAAAAATTTGTCTTCCCAGTTACCTTTTAATTTAAATACAGATATTTATTTAATATTCCGATTTACCCTCAAAGCGTCACTTTTTGAAAAATAAAATTTATTTAAACATTTTTAAAATTTAATTTAATTATAATTGATGAATTTAATAATTAAATTTTTTTCTATTAAAGCATTTCATCTATATATATATACTCTTGTTAGCGTGGTATCAATCTCGTGTTTTCCATGAAACGCACAAAAGTTTTATCTTTCGTTCCTTTAATTAAACTGCGACTTTCATTAAATGCTGACATCTATTAGATATCAATTGGAAATAGATTGAAAAAAATGCAATTGATTTTTAAGGGAAAAAATGTGAAGAGGATACTTTTTTTATTCGAACTATTTCTTTACCCCTGGAGAAAAAGGTATTTCACGTCAAAAAAAAGACTGTACACAAAAACTGTTTTTGTAAATGAATAAATAAATTTTGTGAAAAGTAAAAATTTAATTTGCGATTCAAACGAAAAGTTATTTTAAGCGTAAACACAATTTTTATTGAACCAAACTTATGTGTATTGAATCAAAATTAAAATTAAAAGATTTAAAATTTAAATTCATTAAATTAAAATTTAATTAATTAATTAAACTTAAAAAATAAATTTTGGGTGACTGTGTAACAATACAATATTCATGTTTGGTTCAAAAATATTGTTCTTTCAGTATTGAAAAAACTAAATAGTGTTAAGTAAATTTTGTATATAAATTTACTTAACACTATTTAGTCAAAAAAATATATAAAATAAATATATATAAATTTTCTTAACACTATTTAGTTTAAATAGAATATTCCTCTATAGATGCGAAAAATTAAAACCTTGTGTTTAAAATGGAAAAAAAAAATTTTACATCTTCAAAAAATCACATATAGTCTTTTCCAAATTTTCCTCGAATTTAAATAAAAGAAATCCATATTAAAAATCTTCGTGTTGGGCCCGCCCTTAATATTTGAGGCCTCACCCTAATAGTCCTCTTTTAAATACGAAAAAGAAAAACGTTTTCGTTAAACTCCACCACGATTCTGCTTTCCTGTCTCTAAAATATACAAAAGTCAAAATTTTCTATTCATCGGCTAATTGACCATAAAATTTTGTTATGCGAACGACACAGGGGGTCCCTTTTCATCGTGACTAGTCCCTTTCCGTGACTGCGGTCCCTAAAATACAGGGTAAACTAAAACCAACTACTTTCTTCTTCTGGAATCCTGATACTAATGTGGAGCATTAACTAGCGTTGGTAGTCAATTATTATAATATTTGCATTTTTTTGTATCGAAAAATTATCTTTCTGTAAAATTAATATATACATATAGGTACATATGAATATTACTAATAGTAATATATGAATTTATTGTCAGAGAAAAAGTGTCACGAATTCTTTGAAAAATTTTAAGCTCCTCCTCCATTTTCTCTCTTGCCTATACATTAGAGACATTCTTTCTACAAATTATGAAAAATTTTCTTGAGCCCTTCTCCCTCCTCTTCATCCAATAAATATACGCTGAGTCATCCTCTCTCCGGCGCTTTCTTTTGAAAATTAATACTTTACTCTTTCTTTTGCTTTCTTTGAAAAAATATTTTTTGAAAATATTTATTATTTATTAATATATTATATAAATTATATAATTATAATATTATAATATAATTATATAATAATAATAATACTATATTATATTATAATAATTAATAATATGTGACGCGCTCCCAAAAAAGATATACCGAAGTAGTAAACGAATTATAGACTAGGTTTGCATTAAATTTATCTTGATTAAAAGTTTATTTTTAATTATTTGAATTTGAAACTAATTTTCATTGACTATTTTGGATATAATGAATACTTGAAGATCAATAACTTTTAATTAATAACTTATTCTTTTTCTGTATTTTTACTCGAAAAATTAAAAACCTAATCTTAAATTATTTGCTTCTTATGTACGGTTCTTTGGAGCGTGACACATATATAATATAATAATAATATATTCTGTAACGTGTAAAAATAATTATATGTTAATAAAATGATGTTATATAATTAAAATCATAACATAATATATAATTAATTATGTTATTTTAAAAATAAAAATACATACTTCTTAATAAAATATATTTATTATGTCAGTGAAACCCGCATTCGAATGTAACTCGATTTTTCAAAATTGTATCCCAGTATACTATCCGAAAAATTTATTTATAAAATTTATTTTATAATTTAATTTTGTAAAATTTTGTAATATTTTTACAATATTCTGGAACTAATTGAAAATTAATAACTTGACTTTTAGCTTTTGAATAAGTAAATTTGACTATAAAAAATTAGTAAAAATTGCCGTCTATTAGTAAAATTTACTACAAAATTAGTGAAAATTGCTATTATCAGTAAAATTAACAACAAAATTAGTAAAAATTGCTATTTATTAGTAAAATCGACTCCATAATTAGTAAAAAAATGGCTATTTATTAGTAAAATTTACTAATTAAAATTGTATTCAATTGTAAAATAGGTTCTTCATAAAGTATGTTTTTTGTAATAAAATATATTTTTTTGGTCAAATAATATATTTTGGAAAGTTTAGCATCTGTAAAATATTTTTTTTAACAAAATATTCTCTTTATTAAATGATTAAACTAAAGATTAAATTAGTTTTTTGGTGAATATTATCTGTTAGTAAGGTATATAGGTTTTTTTGGGGAAATCTGTTTTTTAAGAAATGTAGTCTTATATTTGTAAAATATACATTTTTGCTGAAAAAAATTGTTTCATGTTAGAATCTTTAAAAAAAATTATTTTCACGAAAAATATTTATCACCAAAGTTTGTTTTTTGGATAAAATATTCTTTTTATTAAATTTTGTTTTGATGGAACTTATATTTGTTATTAAAGTACCTACATAAATTTTTCTTTTGTAAAATATATTTCTTGTACGAAAAACGTAATTTGTGAAATATATTTCTTGTTGAAAAATAATCATTTGTAAAATATATTTCTTATAAAAAAAAATATCATTTGTAAAATATGTTCTTTGATATAAAAAAATTTGTTTAAAAATATTTTTAAGGGCATTTGAACCATTATGACGTCACAGTTTTATTATGCATGCTTTGCACAAATTGTGAAGTCATAATAGTTTAAATGTCCTTAAAATATTTATTTATTAATATTTATTTAATATTTTAAAATATTAAAAAAAAAAAAATTTCTTTAATGACAAATATTTGTTATTAAAGTTTGTTTTTTAATAAAATAGGTTTGCAGAATAAACAGCATTGGTAATATTATTTTACGTTAAAAATTTTTTTCATCGAAAATTCTTTTTGTTAGTAATAGTAAAAAAAATTACAAAAACAAATTTCTATTATTAAAAATTCTATTTGTCTGCTAGATATTTCAATAAACAGAGATTCTTCTACTATATATTTACAAGTTTCGGAAAAAGTACAACAATTTATGGCAGTAAATTTTCCCCTGGGAAGCGTCCATTATGAAAATGACTCACGCTGGGCCCATTCTATTTATAGCTTTTCGTCTACTTCCCTAAAATATATATAGGGTTTTACACATTTCCAATACAGTAATATATATATAAACCTAAACGAAAAAGGCAAAACTTTTTTTCCCAAACCTCCACTTTCGTTATGTATTCCTGTTCCAAATGTACACAAAAGTCAAATTTTTCTATTCATCGACTAATTGACCATAAAATTTGTAAACGACACCTTTTGTGGAATAATGCAGTTCGGTCCCATGAATTATGGGCCCAGGTAGACGAGAGTTGAACGCACCAACTTCTTCATTCTGGAATCCTGATACAGATGTAGAGCATAACCTGTCGTTTTTTCTTTATTTCTTCAATCCTTTCGATTTCTGGATAGTCTCATTCTCACTTCTTTCAAGATTATTGTGCAATTTTTTTTACCCAAATGCAACAGTATTTCTCAAATTGGAACAGAAATTTTATATAAATGCTACATAGGATTCTCGAAGCGCGGTCTTCTTCTGGTGGTGATTCTGGGAACTAGTTTCTATTGGCTTGGAGTGGGGATGAGTTACCAATGGTATAGATAGTGTTAAACTTTACTTTTTTTCTTATTGTTATCAAGACTACATTGTTAATCATTAATTATTAATTTTGCAATTATTAATTATTAATTATTGTTATAATAATTTTGTAATTATTAATTATTGTTATAATAATTTATTTATTATCAATTATTTATTATTATTATTTATTATCAACTTCAAAAAAATAGTTTTTGTCGTATAAGATCAAGAATTTCTTATAATAATAAAAAAAACGAAATCCATATTAAAAATCTTCGTGTTGGGCCCGCCCTTAATATTTGAGGCCTCACCCTAATAGTCCTCTTTTAAATACGAAAAAGAAAAACGTTTTCGTTAAACTCCACCACGATTCTGCTTTCCTGTCTCTAAAATATACAAAAGTCAACATTTTCTATTCATCGACTAATTGACCATAAAATTTTGTTATGCCAACGACACAGGGGGTCCCTTTCCATCATGACTAGTTCCTTTCCGTGACTGATTTATTATTGTTATAATAATTTATTATTGTCAATTATTATTATCAATTATTTAATATTATTATTATTATTTATTATCAACTTAAAAAAAATAGTTTTTGTCGTATAAGATCAAGAATTATTTGCACATAAAAAATTGTTGCTTCTAACTTCAAAGACAGGAATTTTTAAAATTTTTTCTGAAAAAATTTCTAATTTTGACTCTGATATATTGAACTTTGATAATTTTTCAATTTTACAAAAATTTTATTATTTTACAATATTTAATAGTTGAATAGATTTTATTACCAAATGTATTGAAAAATTCTTTGCTAAAATTCAATTGTATTAGTACAATTTTAAATTTTATTAAAATTTTTCTAATGAATTCAATTGTTTTCAAAATTTTTGATAAACTTCTTTTTAGGAATTCAATTATTTTTAAATATCAAATTTTATAATAAAATTTTTCTTACGAATTCAAAATTTTTAATACATTAATTTTAACAAAGCAATTAAGGAGAAATATTCTTAAAAATGTATAGATGTTTACTACAATTTTAAATTTTAATAAAATTTCTCTGACGAATTCAATTGTTTTCAAAATTTTTGATAAAATATTCTTCTAAGGAATTTAAGTTTTCTTAAATATCAAAATTTATAATAAAATTTTTCTTACGAATTCAAAATTTTTAATACATTAATTTTAACATTCAAAGCAATTAGAAAGAAATGTTCTTAATAAAATGTAGATGTGATTTTAATAATTTTAATTTAATTAAAATTAATAATTAAATTTAATTTTAATTAAAATAGTACATGTACATGTCATTGAAGAATAAAATTAATATTTGAAATAGAATTTCAAAAAAGGGCATTGTAATATTAAGAAAAGTTAAACTATTATTACTATATAGTTATATATATAGTATATTTTGTAAAAGAAAAAAATTTACTTTAATATAGAAAGAAGAAATATGTAATATTATCTTATTTTTGAAGTTATAAAAGAAGAAATTCATTTCCTTTTCTTTTCGTCACAGCAATTGCGGAACAAGTATTACCGTTTAGTTATAAATTTTAATATCTCGGTTCTCTTAATATTAACGTCACTTTCAGCGCGGATGCACTCTTTTTTTCTTTCGTCAAGAATCCCTTTCTTCAATATTGTCTAGCAAAGACTTCATGTTGGAGAAAAAAATTCATAATTGTAAACGTTTAAATTTGTACGCGTTTATTTTATTATTTTATTATTTTATTATTTTATTATTTTATTATTATTATTATTATTATTATTATTATTATTATTATTACTATTAATTACAAAAATTTGTTAAATTATTACTATTAGTTTAAAAAAATTGTAAATAACTAATAGAATAAAATACTCGACTCTCGGAGTGATCGTTTACTTCGCAATGTTTCTAAATTACACTGTAAAAATAAATAATTTAATAATAAAATGAATGAAATAAAAATTGAAAAATTAAAAACATTGTAAATCGAAATAATTGATAATTAATGTATAAAAATTGAATATATAATAAATTCTGAGAGTAAATCATACGACTAACCGCGTGTGAGTATTCATTTAGGCGCATATGAAATTCAACCGCGAGACATTTAACCTACTACTCCGTTTTTCGACCATCGTATGCAAAGCCGAGCCCTGGTCTCGTGGCCAGCCACCTCCTTAGATTACGATATAAGGGAGCGATTAACGTGACGTGGCAAGCCACGCATCTCATATAGTTAATTGTAGAGTAGCGCTTATAGTGTTTGCGAAAAACCACTTTCGTGACTTAACAATGTATCATTTTCAACATATATATAACAAAAATGTTGAAAAGCCTTATTATATATATAGCTAATAATTATAATAACAAAAAAAAGAAGAAATAAAAAAAAATATATGTATGTAGATATTTCGATCGAAGAGACCTGATAATTCTGAAAACATTTAAGAAAATTCACTATTTTTATAATTTCGATTTTCATTTATACGCAAGAATGTAAATAATTTTCGTCTGACAACTTTTTTTTTTACTAAACAAATTTACTTTATACTACTTAATAAATAGTATTATTTAAAAATAGTTGTCTGACTGAATTTGAGTTTTACCACTTATAATAAATTAGTGAAAATTTTACACCTTCCGTCTAACTAAAAATAATGCTCCTAGCTCTCTATATTGACAAATTATATACAAAAAGTATACTCTCTAATATTGGGAGAGAAATTCGCTATACTAACGACATTTTTTCAAAATCCGACACTTGTCTGACTGAAAATATGTTTTACTACTAATAACAAATTAAGCTATATAGACATTTTTCCCTAATGTCAATTCTTGTGCAAAAAAAAACATATGTTTACAAAAATGTAAATCATTTCTGCCTGTCTAAACAAATGCTTTACTACTTGATAAATAATAAATAATATATATAATTTAAAAACAATTGTCTTACTGAATATAAATTTTACTACTTACTATAAATTGAAAAATATTTATAACTTTCTGTTCGACTTATAAACTAATGTTCCACTATACTGTTTAATTATCCAAAAAAAACACTAAATTGAGATATAAATTTACTACTAATGACAGTTTCTGAAAAATTGACACTTGTCTGACTGTATCTGCGTTTTACTACTTGTAACAAATTAACAAAAAGAAGAAACAGGAAACTTTTGATTTTTTATTTATACTCCATAAATATTGTCATATAAACTTACAGTGAATTTGACTAATTATTATTAATCATATCTTATTTGGGTAATACTATAATATTTGGTCAGTGACAAACTTTTTGACGTTAAATCGTTGTTATATTTCAACTAATTCAGATTTATAATTATTTATAATTTATATATATATATATATATATATATATTTACCCAGAAATATTACATATTTTAAAAGCTCCCATGTATCAACAAGATGCATCTTGAAAACAATTATATAAATTAACCGTTTTACACTATATATATGTATATATATAAACACATTTACCGTAAAATTCATATATAATAAAGCATATCTCATTAGTATAAACAAAAACAGTGCGCCTTTCGTGATTTAATCTGTAATCAGTTTACCGAGAAATGCTAAGTGTGTGTGTGTCTCTCTCTCTCTCTCTAGTATAAGTTAATTTAACAGTAGTTAACTAAATTCCCCTGGCAACGCAAATAAACCATCACAGTTCAACTAACTCGCAAATTAATCGGTTAATTAACCAATACACTTACACCTCAATTCGGACACTTTAAATCAGTGTTAATGTATATACCGCGATTTGTCTCAATTTCGTTTCAAACGAATAATGGTTTTTTCCGGTATTTTTTTTTTTTGAAATCCTGTATTGTACATAAACATTTATCTAAAAATATGTTAATGAACGTTGCGGTCTTATACTCTTATTTTATTTTATATATAGTCAAAAGAAACTTAAAGAGAATTTTCGAATTTTTAAAATAGAATTATGGGAGTTTTTAAAAATATAAAAATCAAATATTTGAAATATTAAAAACTAGGTTTTGAATTTAGTGACTCTTTGTAAAGTTTAATTTTCCTTTTGAAAGCTTCAGGGAAACTTTCCGAGAGCTTTTCAGAAAGCTTTCCTTAAGGTTCCAATGGAAGCTTTCTTTCAGGAGGACATTGAACTTTGAACTGCCAAAGATTGACGTAAAGTATAACGTAACGTCCCCCTATGCGGTTGTTATAGGTTATACTTTACATCATGACAATGTCCTTCTTATTGAAAGTTTAGGATTTTCTTTTTTGCACTAATATATAGATTGTAAAAAAATAGTAAAAATCTGTAAAAAAAAATCGAGTTAAATTGAATACAAAAGTCTATATTATAGATCCGGAGTGGAAATAAATTCAATATTCTTGAGAGATAACCACAAGAGAATAATTAATGTTTATACAGACGTATCTATACGTGTATATGTATATAATGGGAGAAAATTGATCCTAATAGGAATCCTGCGGTTGATTCATCAGATACGAAATGATATTATCAATCGTGATAACAAACCATAGAAGTCAATCGATACCACGAGATGTTCGTGTACGCAGGTTAACCACATATATTCTTTTGGCAGACGGGAATCTATATATATATATATATATAGGGATTCATTATTGTTGCACCTTACTACTCTGTTATCTCGGCAATTCTGGGTCAAATGTATAGAACCGACAAAGACAGGGGGAGTGGTTGACGAAGACAAGAAGAGAGACGAGAAGAGTATTGCAATTTACCGTGTTCTATAGTCCATATATAGGTATACTATATATATATATATATCGGCAAGGAGAGAGGGAGAAAGAGATAGTGGAGAGAGTGAGAGAGAGAGAGAGAAAGAGAGAGTTTGAGAGAGAAAGAAAGAGAGAAACAGTGAGAGAGTAAGAGAGAGAGAGAAAAGTCTACATATATTGAAGAGGCGCAAGAGCGGGTGAAACACTGAACAGCAAACGGGAGATTGGGTGGAGCACAATTAGTAGAATTAACAAAAGAAGCTTCCATGCGAAAGTGCTATAGTTAATTTTCTATCTTCCCCTCGAGCATTTCTTTGTAATAATGAGCTTCGTCTGAAAAAACATTTTTCAACGTTTAACACAAAATACAACAAACCCAAGTAACAGGAAGTCCACCTCATTAAAATAATACCCTCGGTTCATTCACGTTTCCTGTAATGAGCTCGATGGGTCATGCTTACATATGTATATATATATACAAAAGTTTATCCACCTGTATATTTACGTCTATATTCATTAAAAAGATGGACCACTTTGTAGTCGCCTGAAACTAGCAGTAGCAACCAGCAGCCTCCCATAGGCGTCCACCGCAAATATATTCAACATGAGCCCCTCTACTTGCAATTGCAATTTTTCACAAATGAAACTGAAAATTTTTCGAAAAATAATATCTACTGCTGTACATTATTTCAATTAATTTTTATTGTTTATATTTTTTTTCTTACTCAGATATATGTCCTAAGTAAGAAAAAAATATTCCCGTCGTTATGTACCCCCCTAAATTTTTCAGAAATTAGATTTTTCTGTGAAAATGTAATTTTTTTAAATTAATTGTTGACTGCTATTTATTATAATAAACAATTATATTATTTGTTTTTATATTTTTTTATGTGTTTGGGATCTTATTTCTGTTTTTGTTTTGTATCTGTATATTTTTTGCAAGTTTATAATAGTTTTCTAGCAATTGCAAGTAGAGGGGCTCATGTTAAATATATTTGCGATGGACGCCTATGGGAGGCTGCTGGTTGCTACTACTAGTTTCAGGCGACTCCGAAAATCAGCAGAAAATGAAAAAATTTATTTTTTTCTTCGAACTTCAAGACTAAGCAACTACTAAAACAATTTTAATTAATATCCGGGTCGTCAAAATTAATTTAATTAATTTTTTCTAAAAAATAACCACAGCCGAAAATCAGCAGAAAATGAAAAAAATTATTTTTTTCTTCGAACTTGAAGAAAATGAAAATAAAAAATTATTTTTTTCTGCGACCTTCAAAAATTGATTGTTGGTCACTAAGCAACTACTAAAACAATTTTAATTAATATCCGGGTCGTCAAAATTAATTTAATTCATTTTTTCTAAAAAATAACCACAGCCGAAAATTAGCAGAAAATGAAAAAAATTATTTTTTACTTCGAACTTCAAGACTAAGCAACTACTAAAACAATTTTAATTAATATCCGGGTCGTCAAAATTAAATTAAATCATTTTTTCTAAAAAATAACCACAGCCGAAAATCAGCAGAAAATGAAAAAAATTATTTTTTTCTTCGAACTTGATGACTAAGCAACTACTAAAACAATTTTAATTAATATCCGGATCGTCAAAATTAAATTAAATCATTTTTTCTAAAAAAATAACCACAGCCGAAAATCAGCAGAAAATGAAAAAAATTATTTTTTTCTTCGAACTTCAATAAAATAAAAATAAAAAATTTTTTTTTTCTGCGACCTTCAAAAATTGATTGTTGGTCACTAAGCAACTACTAAAACAATTTTAATTAATATCCGGGTCGTCAAAATTAATTTAATTCATTTTTTCTAAAAAATAACCACAGCCGAAAATCAGCAGAAAATGAAAAAAATTATTTTTTTCTTCGAACTTGATGACTAAGCAACTACTAAAACAATTTTAATTAATATCCGGGTCGTCAAAATTAATTTAATTAATTTTTTCCAAAAAATAACCACAGCCGAAAATCAGCAGAAAATGAAAAAAATTATTTTTTTCTTCGAACTTGAAAAAAATGAAAATAAAAAATTATTTTTTTCTGCGACCTTCAAAAATTGATTGTTGGTCACTAAGCAACTACTAAAACAATTTTAATTAATATCCGGGTCGTCAAAATTAATTTAATTCATTTTTTCTAAAAAATAACCACAGCCGAAAATCAGCAGAAAATGAAAAAAATTATTTTTTTCTTCGAACTTCAAGACTAAGCAACTACTAAAACAATTTTAATTAATATCCGGGTCGTCAAAATTAAATTAATTCATTTTTTCTAAAAAATAACCACAGCCGAAAATCAGCAGAAAATGAAAAAAATTATTTTTTTCTTCGAACTTGAAGAAAATGAAAATAAAAAATTATTTTTTTCTGCGACCTTCAAAAATTGATTGTTGGTCACTAAGCAACTACTAAAACAATTTTAATTAATATCCGGGTCGTCAAAATTAATTTAATTCATTTTTTCTAAAAAATAACCACAGCCGAAAATCAGCAGAAAATGAAAAAAATTATTTTTTTCTTCGAACTTGAAGAAAATGAGAATAAAAAATTATTTTTTTCTGCGACCTTCAAAAATTGATTGTTGGTCACTAAGCAACTACTAAAACAATTTTAATTAATATCCGGGTCGTCAAAATTAATTTAATTCATTTTTTCTAAAAAATAACCACAGCCGAAAATCAGCAGAAAATGAAAAAAATTATTTTTTTCTTCGAACTTCAAGACTAAGCAACTACTAAAACAATTTTAATTAATATCCGGGTCGTCAAAATTAATTTAATTCATTTTTTCTAAAAAATAACCACAGCCGAAAATCAGCAGAAAATGAAAAAAATTATTTTTTTCTTCGAACTTCAATAAAATGAAAATAAAAAATTATTTTTTTCTGCGACCTTCAAAAATTGATTGTTGGTCACTAAGCAACTACTAAAACAATTTTAATTAATATCCGGGTCGTCAAAATTAATTTAATTCATTTTTTCTAAAAAATAACCACAGCCGGAAATTAGCAGAAAATGAAAAAAATTATTTTTTTCTTCGAACTTCAAGACTAAGCAACTACTAAAACAATTTTAATTAATATCCGGATCGTCAAAATTAAATTAAATCATTTTTTCTAAAAAATAACCACAGCCGAAAATCAGCAGAAAATGAAAAAAATTATTTTTTTCTTCAAACTTGATGAAAATGAAAATAAAAAATTATTTTTTTCTGCAACCTTCAAAAATTGATTGTTGGTTACTAAGCAACTACTAAAACAATTTTAATTAATATCCGGGTCGTCAAAATTAATTTAATTCATTTTTTCTAAAAAATAACCACAGCCGAAAATCAGCAGAAAATGAAAAAAATTATTTTTTTCTTCGAACTTGAAGAAAATGAAAATAAAAAATTATTTCTTTCAATAAACAATATTTATTCCACTTTCGGTTGTAAATTATTACTCATTGGCAAAAATTTGCAATTCTACTATTTAAAATGCAACTTTTTAAATATTTTAACGCTTCTTTAAAATTTTCTCATAATAAAAATTTTATATATATATATATATATGTACACATAAAAATAAATTCATTTCTCGAGAGTGACATTTGTGAAGTGAAATCTACTGCAGTTCTTATATTCCTTGTCCAAGGCGATAGCAAGTTTCAGAATCAGATATAAAAAGGTAAAGGACTCGAAGGCTTTTTATTGAAAATGATAAGAAGTGACATTTCGAATTCCCGGTATCCTTATCGGACAGTATCTCCATCTATATATACATATACTTTTCTCTCTCCCGCATATTTTTTTGACACAAACTGTCCACAGGGGGAAGACAATTTGAAATTATTACATATCTATATATATACATTATGAAGTTGCATATACTTTTCAAACCCCAAGGAATTTGTATCGAATAATTTTCCTAAAATGTCACAATAATAATAAAAAATAGTTTTTGCATAAACTTTTAAAAATATATAGATAACAAGTAATACAGTTATGAAGAATATAACACAAAATATATACAACAATTCTTAAACTTTTAGTTTATAATCAAATTTTGAAAAGTGCGCTTTTCATTTGTAAATAACTGTATTAAAATATGCACAATATTGTTTTAAGAAACTTTTCCTCTCACTGACTGGAAAATGGAACTTTTGACAGTAATTGCAAATTGCAAATATATATAATCATAAATGTACATAGGAATCGATGTATAAAATTATAAATGTATACTATAGAATAATATGGAAAATTACAGAGAAAAAGCAAAGTCAGCGAATTGGTTAACATCTTAAAATTATAGACTGTATATAATTCATCTTAAAATTAAACAACATAAAAATAATTGAATATTTTTATATTTTGTACTTAAATTTAGTATTCTTAAAAGAGGAATATATATATTATCAATATACAAGGTGTGGCAAAAAAAAGAAAACTTAAATATTTCTTCAAATCTTTAATTTGGGGCAAAAAGTTTGAAACAAAAGTTGTTAGGCTTCAAAATATTAAAATATTAAAAAGTTAAAACATTTTTTTAAACCTTACAACATTTATTTTAAAACTTTTAAACTTTTTTCCCAAAACTACGGATTTTAAGAAATATTTAACGGATTCGATATTTTATTCCAAAAAAAATTTTATTATCACCTTATTGACAATAATTAATAAAGTGATGAAAAACCAAACAATCCATTATTATTGGAAGACAATTATAATTATACAATATTATGATTTAAAGCATATATACAGTGATTTGTTATAACGAGTTAATTATAATAACAATGAAGTAAACATATTTGTGAACTATATCTAATAATGATAAAGTCTATAATTAAAGTTTCATTGTTATCAAGTATGGAATAGTTAAATGTATGTATATATGTATATATCTGATTATGACAGTATATATACATATATAGTATGCTGTATGGATGCGGATATATATACTTGATATGCTTCTGTTGCATCAAACTCAGTTTCTACATTCTCTACATTTATAAACATATACACATATACATATACATATACATATACGCTTCATTGCGACTAAAATGGAAATTAAGTCTGATGACAATATGCCTTTTGTTTGTGCTTGTCGAAATACTATCGCGTGAATTTGCAAATGATCTAATATTTTTTAGCATGAAGAGTGATGATAATCTAAGGACGAGTCTAAAGGATGAATGGAGAAATAATTTAAATTTTATCTAATGCGAATTTAAGAGGCGCAACGTTGACCTAAATTTCATGTGCTTTTTGTTTTCTTAAAGAGGAAAGGAAAATCCTTAGAAAAATAAAACATGTTTCTCTTGTCTGATTTTTCTTTCTTCACTTTGTTGTTTTACTTTAACTGTTTTATTTAGAAGCAATTTAGTAGTTATTTTTTTAAATAATTATTTGGTAAATCCCTATAGTAGTTATTTATGAATACTTTACTAGTTATTTAGGAATTTCTAAGTTATTTTTTAAATAATTATTTAGTAATTCTTTACTAGTTATTTAGGAATTTCTAAGCAGGTATTTTTTAAATAATTATTTAGTAATTCTTTACTAGTTATTTAGAAATATTACAAATTACAAATATTACAAATATTACAAATATTACAAATTTTTAATTACAATTTTTCAAAAAATACAATAATAATGTTTAAAAATAATTTTATAAGCTGAGAAAATAAAATTCTTTGAAATACAAAATTTATTTATAAGGAAATTGAAAAAATTTACTATTTGTTTCATTTTTTTAAAACTGTTTTTAAGAATTCAACTGTTTTCAAAAAATGTTAATTACAATTTTTTAAAACTACATTTTTTAAGAGTTAATTTCCAAATAAAATTTTCAAATTTAATTAATAGTTTGAATATTATTAAATTTTTTTTTATAGTTTTACGATGATTAAAATGTTTAAGAAAAGATTTCAGTTTAAAAACTTTTTAAAATTTAATTATTCCTTAAATTTCTTTCTTTCATTTCTTAAACTTTTTTATTATATAATATACGCTTCTCGTATTCAATCCTTTTTCAAAATTTTAACCAAAATTCCTTTTTAAATTAATTCTTGTTAGAATTCAACGACAATTAAATTATGAAAATTCATAAAAATTATTGTTAGGTTTAATTATTTTACAAATTCTTAGTTACAATATTTCTTCAAAAAATAAAATATTTAAAAATCATTTTTCAAAGTGAGAAACAAAAATTCTTTGAAATATAAAATTTATTTTCAAAAATTTGCTAAAATTTCCTACTTTTTCAATTTTTAAAAAGGAATTTTCGGGAATTCAACTATTTTCAAAATAACGTTTACATGCGAATTTTGTTCAAAACCTCATTTCTTCAGAATTTTTTAGTAAATTTTTCCAAATTACTTTAATTTTTGTTTAATAAATATTTGAATACTTATTGCTATTTATTTTTCCATCCGAAATGAAAATTTCGAAATACTTTCAAAACATGTAAAATCTTTTGAAATTTATTAAATAAAAAAAAATGAGAACTGCAATTCTTCCAATTCGTCAACTATTTTCTTAAATTTTAACTGGAATTCTTTTTCCAATTCAATTCTTATCAAAGAGTTCAGCGAGAATTTAATTATTTAAATGCAAAAATAAGTTACTTCTGAAAATTGCGAAACTCTACTTATGGATTTTTCTCAATTAATTTGAGAAAAAAATCAAAGACTATAGTTTGAATATATTCAAAGATTTTTAATAATTTATATTTAAATAATTAAATTCTAATAATTTAATAAATTTGATATTTTTTTAATGCTCTGGATAAAATTTAGTTACTTTACTTATTTTCCAGTCCTGTGAAAATTCTAGTTTTATTATGAAAATTCTATAAGAATTAATTTCACTAAAATACTAATCATTATTTATAAATTAATTGTCTAACTTCTGACATGATAATTTTAACTGTGAAACAATTTAGAACCAAAAAGCTTTAACTTCACGCGAAGGCCATAAATATCTGAATTGTTATTAATCTATTATTAGTGTAAATTATTATTATTAATCTATTATTAAAGTAATTACTTATTATTATTATTATTATTATTATTATTATTATTATTAATCTAATATTAATATTAAGTTATAATTTTTGTATTGTAACTATTATTATTATTAAAACTATAAAAAATTGTAATAACACTAAAAAAATATTTTTAAAAATTAGTAATAAAAAAGAAGGAGCCAACACTACGCGGTATTCCCAAGCGGTCACCCATCCAAGTACTAACCGCGCTCAACTTTGCTTAACTTTGGTGATCGGACGAGAACCAGTGAACTACAAAGTGATGTGAGCGTTGGCTGAAAGCATAATTTTCACGAGTCGACAAAATGGTTCGTGAGCGATAAAAGCCTTACTCCCCTCTCCCGAGAAAAATCGACATTTTTCAATCCTTTTTCAAATTAAAAAATTTTTACAAATAATTACTCCCATATTTATTAATTAACTGATTTCTAATTTATTTATCAATTTATTTCCCCCAATATTAACATCTACTTTGTTTAAAACAAATAATTCTTGAAAATAACTTGAAATCTGGACAATTTCCCCTCGACCAATAGAAAACGAGATTCAAGAGAATTCACTTTCTCCCCATTCACCGTAGCGTGACGCTTCAATCGTTCTCAATTGTCAACAATAGAAAAAAAAAATTCCATTCCTCTGTAAAATTTTCAACACTTGGAGAAAAAAAAAGCGATAAAAAATAAATTATTTATTTTGTCCAATAATGGATAATTCGAAAGAATTTGTCTCTTAATAAAAAAAATGGTGATTATAAAATGAAATTTTGATTGAGAATGCGCGTGAATGATGGCGCCAATAGGGACGCCATTTTTTTTCTCAAAGTGTTGTGTCGTGTCTCTCTGTTAAAATCAAGTTGAACTCTGGTTGCTGTAAATTTTCCCCACCCAACATATTTTCACAATAATTTCCATTGAAAATCCATCGTATTTTTGTTGTTCAATGAGGAAATAATGCATACCTTGTAAGTAAAAGAAAAAACAAATGAAACATTGTCGACACGATTTTTAGTGTGTGTATGGTTTTATGTGAACTAGAAGCGCATGGCCTATGGCAAGGGACTTCCGTTCAATCGAACAGGAACAGGAAGTTCAACTCTTGTCTTTATATATGACAAAATAAAAACATCCTGTACAGAAGGAAATTTCGAAAAATTAATTCCTAAAAAATACAATTATAAGACATATGATAAGTCAAGATTGAAATTTAATATTCAATAATTTCATTTCGACTTACTTACTTTCTTTCTTTTTTTATTTCTTTTCTCTAACAAATTTTTGTCATTCAAGGCCGAGATGAAAATGTTTTCTGAAATTTTAAATTTGGAAATATTCATTAAGTTGAGATATGTAAAATGTTTTTATAAATATTTTCTTTTTAGAGTGCATCGGAAAATAGGTTGAGAGTTTTTTTTTTTTTTTTTTTGAGAAGTAAAAGAAAATGCAAGC
Source organism: Leptopilina myrica (nomen nudum) (assembly GCA_032872475.1). Lineage (NCBI taxonomy): Eukaryota > Metazoa > Arthropoda > Insecta > Hymenoptera > Figitidae > Leptopilina > Leptopilina myrica (nomen nudum). The sequence continues at coordinate 37,508,404 of CM065461.1, forward strand.
GGAGATTTGTACAAACGTCATCGATGGATTTGAAGCTGAAACATTCATTCCAGTGAGTAGATTTTTTTTCTACCTGTAACAATAAATTTATTTATTTAAATGAATAACAGTAAGTTTGTCTGTTTATATTTCTTATTTATTATTTGGGAAAAATGTATTTTTTTTCTTCTGGCGTTTGTTTTTTTGCACTCGAATTTAATTATTGTTATTCTTTTTTTTCAGGAGGAGAATTATATTTTGTCCTGTGATATTATACAGCGAAATCGATCACAGGATGCCTTGTCCATAGTTGAATTGGGAAAACAACTTCTCGAGTGTGCAAGAAATGGAGCCACAGATTTGGTTAGAGATCTCATGTGTCGAGGGGCACCGTTCACAACAGACGGGGTAAAAAAAAATACAATTTTCTTTAAGACTGAAAAGAAAAAAATGAAAATTCGAAAAATCTATTTTTCAGAATATTTTGAAAATATTTTGAAAACAACCGCTGGGAATGTAAATTTCCATTTACATTGAAGAATGTAAATTAAACATTTTGAAATTATTTTTATAGTAAAGTTCAGTATTTTATTCCTTTTTTTTTTGTTATTTTTATTTCGTTTACTATTTGTTATTATTATTATTTTCATTTTTATTGAAAGGAATATTTACTTTTAGTTGGGAACGAGTGCATTACATTTGGCAGCTCAGAAAAATCATACGGAAACTGCTGAGGTTTTGCTTAGAGCTGGAATATCGAGAGATGCACGAACTAAAGTTGATCGTACACCTTTACATTTGGCTGCTTACGAGGGGCATCATCAAATGGCACAATTACTCCTTAAATATGGAGCAGATGTCGACAGTCGCGATATGGTAATTGAAAAGAGAATTACTGAATTAATTTTTTTTTAAAAAAGTTGATTCTAAAGTTCCGAATATTCGAACGAATCAAAAAATTATTCATTTCTTCTTGAAATTAAATTTTTATTACACTAATTTAAAAATGTAAATATTAAAGTTTCGAATTTTTAAATTAAAAATTAAATTACATTTCCAAATGTAAAAATTAAGTTTCTAATTTTTCTCGTAATCAGTAATTTATGTAAAAATTTAATCAGAATTGACACAAATGAGGAAAATCAGTAAAAAGTAAAGGATTTTTATTAAAAGTACTGGGAAAAAATTAAAATTTTCGAATCTATAATAAAATTCTGAATTTTAGCAGAATTTGAATACAATGCCTTGAATTTTTTTTCTCTATTTTTGACAATAATTTCTTCTTAAATAACTTAAGTCTTGGAGAAAAATCATAAAATTATTACTTAGAAATTATTTAATGAATCATTTCCCTTAATTATTTCAAAATTAATTGAATTTCCAAAGAGTTGCCTTTACAATTTTCATTAATAGATGAAATAGCTTCTCAAATAGGTTTCAATATGAAATTTTATAAAATTCCAACATTTAATTAATTTATTTGCAAATTTTGAAAAAAAAATTTAATAAAATTCTTGTCAACATTTTTTTTTATAAATTCAATAATTTTCAATATCAATTTTAATAAAATTAAAATAGGCCAAAATCCAATAGGTTTCAATATGAAATTTTATAAAATTCCAACTTTGAATTAATTCATTTGCAAATTTGAAAAATCTCTTATTTTCCTGATTTTCCTAATCTGTGGCAATTCTGATCAAATATTTACATAAATTACAAGAAAAATTAAAAGCTCAAATGTTACATTTAATAACTTTTTCATTAATTGCTTTGATATAGTTATTAAAAGCATTTAATTATTTTAAAAAATATATTTTAATATAATGTTCGCAAATATTTTCTTAGTTTCATTAAATAATAAAATTCTTTAAAGGAATTCAATTAGATTTTCATATAAATAATAGAACTCATCGCAGAATTAAAATTTGTTTTTGATTCACTTTTAATCGAATTCCTGAATAAATGTAATTTTTTTTTGGAAAAGTATTGAAATTCGTCAAAAGAATTCAATTATTTAAAATCTTGTTGATAAAATTCTTTATGAGAATTAAATTTCAAGAAACGTTCAATTATCTAAATGCATTATTTCTTTATGTATTTAAATAATGGAATTCTCGTAGAATTTTCTAATAACAATTGAGTTTAAAGCTGATTTCAGTTAAAGTTTTATATAATAATTGAATTTTAAAAGCATTATACCATGAATTATTAGAAATAATTGAATTTTGAAAATTGGGTTCAAAATTTTTTCAAATTCTCATTAGAAATTCAATTATTTTTGTAAACAACAAAATCTGTTTCAAAATTCAATTATTTTTGTAAATAACAAAATATGTTTCCAAATTCAATTATTTTTAAAAGTTTTGAAAAAATTTCAATTATTTTCAAAAATTCTCCTTAATTTAAGGGTTTTCAATATCTACTATTTAAATAAGATTTTCAAAAAAGAATTCAATTATTCAAAAAAATATTTTATTAAAATACTACGCAAACATTAATTATTTTCACAAGTAATAATTTTAGAAAAATGATTATAAAGTTCTACGCTAACATTTAATTATTTTTATAAATAATAAAAATTTCACAAGAATTCAATTTACAAATTTTCTTTTAACTTTACAATAATTCAGTTAGTTTAATAATTATAATAAAAATTTTTTAAGTATTTAATTACTTTCAAAAATAATAACAACTTTTCAATAAATTGTTTATTTTTGTATTTAAATAATTTAAATTCTTGTAGGATTTTCTAATAAAAATTTTTTTCATTAAATGTTTAGAAATAATTGAATTTTGAAAAGGTTTCAAATTAAAATCTATGAAAATTGGAATGTTTCATACTTTTAACTAACAATTCTATAGAAATAATTGTTTTTGAAAAGTTTAATTGTATTTTTTCATTATTTCAAGTTTTTATTTTCTAATATACTTATAGTCAAAGAATTTCCGAATAATAGACGAAATTTCGAAATCCCAACAAATGGATTTAAAAATTCCCAAAGAACTTTTTCAAAAATCATTAAAAATAATGGATTTAATGAGAAATTTTAGTTAAAAATTCCAAAAAATAATAATTGAATTGCAATGTTGAAAATAATTTGAAAGTTAAGTTAGACTAACTTTAGTTTCAAAATTTTGTCTGAAAATCAGGGAAAAGTCGGAGAAAAACAAAATTAAATTTTTGTGTATTAATAAAAAATAAATGTTATTCTAAAATTCCAAACATTTAGACAAACGAAATTTATTCATTTCTTCTCGGAATTAAATGTTTATCTCACTAATTTTAAGTCACTATCAAAACAATTAATTAATGAAAAAGTTACTAAATTGAAAATTTGAGTTTCTAATTTTTTTTCAATCAGTATGTGAATATTATTGTTGATAAGAAAAATTTCATTCATTTGAACATTAAAAATTTGTGGATCGGTGGAAAAGAACATTTTTTTGAAAAATCGGTTCAAAAATTAAAAATACCGCATGTGTCAAAAATTACTATACTAGTAAATAACAGAAGAAAAAATTAATTTGTAAGAAAGGAGAAAATCTGAAAGAAAATGAATTTTTCTGAAAAAAAAAACCCCCCGTCTCTGAAATGTGTATAAATAATTTTATCGTTTCAGCTAAAAATGACTCCACTGCATTGGGCTGTAGAAAAGCAGAATTTAGAAGTAATTCACGTTTTATTGGACAATGGCGCTGATACGAACGCAAACAGTAAATTTAATAAAACCCCAATTAGTATTGCTCTGGAGAAGGATAGATTGGATTTGGTGGATCTTTTACAACAGGAGAGAGTCAGTGCATTTCATGGGCAATCGTGTGCTGTTGAATTGGAAGTTGCTACACAAAATTTAGTCGATCTGGAAAGCGAGAGGCAAAAGGATCATCAAGTCAAATTTCAATTACCAGACGCTGTACCTAAACGTAAACCAAATTCTGGTATGTCACAAAAAATAGAAAACAATTTTATTAAAATTTGAGCTTCTTTTTTCTAATCCAAAAAAAAAATTTATATATTTCAGCCAAGAAGGAGAGGGTAATTTTCCGTCAAGTACCGATTTCATCAGCGAGCGATGAGGATCAGGAATTTGACCTCGGCAGCATTACGAATATGAATAATAATTCATCGCCGGGAAATAGTAAAAAGCACAAAGATCTGGAGAGTGTGGAAATTGATCAACCCTTAAGATTGTTACAAGCGCACGGTCTTGCAATGATGATGGACAATGATACAATTGTCGAGAATGCAATGGAAAGCGGACAAACTGTCGTTCTGACTGGTAAATTAAATTCACCAAATTTTTTCTTTTTACAATATTTTAAAGTTGCAAATTTTTTATTTTTGTTTCCCTCGAATAAGAAGTTAAAATTAAATAAGCTTTTCTGTTCGAAAGTTGCGAATAAATAATTTTTGTCGCTGGAACAAATTGCAAGTAAATTAATTTTGTTGATTGGAAAAGGATTAATAAATAGATTATTTTTGTTGCTTGAGAAAAAAACCTAAACTGGTATTCACATTTTTTTTCGAGCTAAAAACGAAAAAATAATTTTTTCTTTGCGCAGAAGCGGGAAAATTGGCATTAAACTTGACAAGATCGCCGCCAATGAGTATAAAACGATTGCAATTGGCTGCGAAAAAGGGATCGTCAAAGAAATTAATTGCCATTCGGGCTGATCAATTTTTAGCCCACAATCAATCCGGAATAACTGCACGAGCGCCGAATATTTTGAAAAGAAACGCCATTGAGTCAAAATCGGGAAAGGTTTTTATTAATCCAGTTACGAATTCAACGGCCGTTCCGACGCTCACGCCGCCGAAGAATACAACCCCCAAGGTAAATACTAAAGAAAATATTATTCAAAAATTTCTTGTTACTAAAATTTTCCTTTCTCTTCTCTTCTTCTTTTTTTCTAATAGCAAAAAACAAAAGCAGCATCACCAATAAAAGTGCCAGAACCAGTGATATTACAATTAGAAGACGAAATAGAAGAGATAGAAGAAGAAGATGATGATAATAATTATTCGGAAGATAATTCCGAACCAATAACCGATGTTGCCGAGCTTAGCAGACAATTAGCGGAAGCAAGAAGAGAAATAGCAGTGTACAAAAAGCGATTTCAGAAAAAAGTCGAGGAGGCCGAAGTTTATAAGCAGCAGATTAAAAATTTTACAGCTCAAAAAACGAATCAGTGAATTTTTATCAAGATTATTTTTTTGTCAATTAATTTCTGAATTTCAAGAATTCTGAATATGAAAAATAATTTCTCACCTCTGAAAAATGGAAACTATTTTCTTTTCATAGTCAGCTTTCTTTATTAGTTGAAGAAGTGAATGCGAAAAGTAGAAAAAAAAACTATTTCTTCTGTTTAAACAAAGGAACTTTGAATTTCGCTTTCACAACTTCATTTTTTTGAAATATTAGAAAAATTAAAACTACTATAAAATAATTTTTAAAAACTAATATTGAAAATTTGTGACGCTATCTGAAGAAAGGGACCTTAGGAAGGAATTCACTTTAAGGTTATGTCAGTCTTACTTTTCCAATGATGAAAGGTTTCTTTTCACTTAATGCAAATTAGAATCAGTATTTACTGAATATTTCAATGTTAATGAAGATCTAAACATCAATGATTTATATTGTCAGTTGATTCTCTTTTTGTGTTTTCATTAAAAAAATTGCAAACATAACCTATAATTTTTGTCTTCTAAGGCCCCTTCCTTAAGATCGCGTCACATTTAATTTATTAAAAATTAATTTTAATTTTTCTAATTGAAATTAAACTATTTCCTTTTGTAAACTCTGTACACAACTTACGTGTTATATTTTATTTTTTCTATTTAATTTTTTGCAGAAGTGCTAATTTTAAGAATTAAAATTACAAACACCTTTGCAAAAATTCCTCTATAATTTATATATCGTGAATATTTTCATTTTAATAATTACGAATAGAAAAAATTTATTTTCTCTCATTTCAAATTGAAAACTAACTTTTTATAATAATTTAAAAAAATTTTAATCTAAATGCACTTCAATTTAGAAAAATATCAGGATTGAAAATTTTAATCCAAATTCAAATATTTGATAAAAAATTCTAATTTCAGTAGAGAAATTCTCATTAATTCAAAATTGTAATTAAAATATAAAAATTAAAGAAAAAGAGTCAACATTTTTGAAAAATATTTACATCTTAGTTAAATTAAATTGATGAAAAATGTTAAAAATAAAAATTTTAATTTTTGGTAAATTTTTAATTCCATTTAATAGACAATTTCTCATTAAAATTACAATTATAATCTAAAACTTAAAAAAACCATATTTAAAAATTTGTTTTTAAAATTATTTAAATCTAAATGAATTTAAATTTAGATAAAATATTAAATTTACAAATTTTGATTCAATTAAAATTTTTTAATTCGAATTATGAATTTCATTTAATACGGAAATTCTTATTACAAATTAAGAATTACAATAAAAAATTTAAGAACAAAATTATTTCAATATTTTAAGTAATATTCGAATCTAAATGAATTTCAATTTAGAAAAATAGTAAATTTCAAAATTTTTTTTCTTCTTACTTTCGATTCAATTTCTAATTTTTAATTCGAATTTTGAATTTCATTTAATAGAATAATTCTTATTCAAGTTATGAATTATAATATAAATTAAATTAAAAACAAAAATAATTATTTTAAATAATATTAAAAATTTTTAATCTTAATAAGTTTGAGTTTAGGAAAATATTTAAATTTTCATATCAAAATTTGAATTGCATTTAATAGAAAAATTCTCATTAAAATTGAAAATTAAAATACAATAATTTGAAAAGAATAAAAATCTAATGAAAGGAAAATAAATTTTTTCTACTTAAAATACTGTTTAAAAAAATATACCTATGAAATTTCTAACTTAAAGTTATACTTAAACTTTGTACAAAATTTCTAATTTTTCTAAATACAATTAGAAGTTCTTTTTGTAAACTTTCTACACAACTTTTTTGGTAAGAATTTCTTCATTTTAAAGCATAAAACGACTGACGGCTGACTTGTTCATAAAACTTGAACGTTATTGTAATATATAAATATATATATATATAAATAATCGTAAACTTACTCGATATCTTGGATTCAATGTTAAAAGAGAAAAAAAATGAATATAATTTAGTTTAATACTTTTGTATAGAAAAAAAAGTGTGAGGTATTTTATAGAAATATATATATATGTATTTATATATACATATGTATAAAAAGAATACTACAAATGTTACTACTTTAAGTTAAAAAATTAGAGAATGTAAAAAAAATATTACATATTATATAAAAAAAAGAAAAACAGATTTCAATATTATTTTGAAAAATGATTCATGAGAAGAGTGTCCATCTTTGTGCTTTACGATATTGTATTAAGGTCGTAAGTTTAATCTTACGTACGATACACTCTCGTGGAGATTATTTTTGTTAAAAAAAGAAAGAATGAAAAAAAATATATTTTACATGCTTCATTTTGATGCAGAAAATGTGTTATTATTGAATAACCAATGGCGGAATTTGAAAACATTTTTTTTTTCAATTTCCTTTATCTTTGAAAAAAAATGAGAGAATATTTTTTTTTTATTTTGGTCAAATTGGGGAATTTTTTTTTTTTTGTTTTTTTATTATTTTCTTCTAAAAACAATTTATTAATTTATTTTATTTATGAATAAATAAAGTAAATAATAAATTTAAAATAAATTCATAAATAAAATTTATTTTATTTATAAATAAATAAATAAACAAATAAAATAAATTCATAAATAAAATTTATTTTATTTATAAATAAATAAAATAAATAAATAATTTCCCATATAGATAAACATCGCTAGAAAATTAATTGATGGATTAATTATTTTCCTAGTAAAGTAAAACTTTTCTTTCAAACTTTTCATAATAAATATAGTTATTAAATAATCTGTCCGTAAAGAGATGAGAAGAATTTTCCACAATTCCCCTTTTTATAAAAAAAGGAAGTTTAATGTTAATTGCCGGTTATTAATTGTATTACATTTGGCCCTTAGCCAGGGGGATGCAACAGTTGCTGAAAGTTAAATTCGAATATCGCGAAGGTATTTTCATTGAGTACTCTCCCTCTCTATCTCTCCTCCTCTTTTCTACATTGGGAAAACTCGTGGTAGAGGCGATTCATTCATTTATTCATTTCTTTGCTTATCAATATCTACCCTATATATATATATATATATACTGTCAATAAATTCTCATTACTCGAGAAACAAAATCCGATATTCTAATGCCTTTAAAAAGAAACTTTCAGAAACAAATTTTTATGAAACTTAAACCAAATTTAATTTATATTTATTTTTTGGTTTTATAACTTGTGGCTTATAACAAGTGAATATTGTCTCAAAATAGTTCTACTTACATGAATTTTTTCTCCTTAATCACTTATTCCACTTATTATCTTATTATCTACTTATTCTACTTATTGACTTATACTACTTACTCTAATAAGTGGAATATTTTTTAAAAATATTAATTGCAGTAAATATTTAGTTTTATAAGTGAATATTCACTTATTACTCTCTAGATCTGTGAATAAGTGCCTATTCACATATTTTCAACATGTTTCATGTTTCAAAAGTCTTCCACTTAAATAATAATTGAACATTCATTTTAATAAGTAAATTTTCACTTTAAAATTTCCAAAAATAATTTACTTTTAATAATATACTAACAATCAAGTGAATATTCACTTATTAAAAATAAATTATAACAATCAAATGAATATTCACTTGTTCAAGAAATGAATATTATCAATCAAGTGAATATTCACTTTTTGAACAAGTGAATATTAACAATCGAGTGAACATTCACTTCTTTAAAATAAATTATAACAATCAAGTGAATATTCACTTTTTAAACGAGTGAATATTTACAATCAAGTGCATATTTACTTGTTCAAGGAGTTATATTAACAATCAAGTGAATATTCACTTGTTCAAGGGGTGAATATTAACGATCAAGTAAATATTCACTTGTTCAAGAAGTGAATATTAGCAATCAAGAGAAAATCCAGTTGTTCAAGAAGAAAATATTAACAATCAAGTGAATCTTCACTTCTTAAACAAGTGAAAATTAACAATTTAGTGAATATTCATTTCTTTAAAATAATTATAAAAATATTAACAATTAAGTGAATATTCACTTCTTAAACAAGTGAATATTAACAATTAAGTGAATATTCCCTTCTTAAACAAGTGAATATTAACAATTAAGTGAATATTCACTTGTTCAAGGAGTTTATATTGACAATCAAATGAATATTCACTTGTTCAAGGGGTGAATATTCACTTGTTCAAGAAGTGAATATTCACTTTTATGGATTGAATATTGTAAAATGATAATATTTAGTTTAATTTAATTTAATTCACACGAATAATTTTACATATATATTAAATAAGTGAATATTGTCTTTTAGTAAATATTCACTTTCAATTAGAGAATATTAACCTTCACTTAGTGAATATCACTATTTTTTATAAATGAAATATTCACTTATCGTAAGTGACTATTCACTTTTAGAAAATAAATATTCGTATTTTATATAAAGTAAAAATTTACATATATATATTTAAAATTTAAAGTGAATGAGTAAATATTCACTTCACCCTATACAATAATCACTTTCCTTAAGTGAATATTTCTCGCCAAAAGTAAACTTTCATTTATATCTGAAGTTTACACAAAAACTTTTAAATTCCAATCAATTTCTCTTCCCCTCCTAATTTAAATCTTTTGCTCTACTTAGTAGTAATACAGATAATTAATTTCTAACTTCAACAATCAAATCCTCATGTTAAGTAATTCTCTTTTTCAAATTCTTCCAATTCAACTATCTCTAGTTCTACGAAATCAGCTTTGATCGTTAGAGCAAGTAAGGAAACACCCTCTTTTGACTCCGTGGTCGTCGATCGATTGCGCCTTCTAGCTAGGAAGCCTTTTTTTTAAAGAATTCAAAATAGAAAAACCAAAAATTACAACAAACTTTAGATGAAATAAAAAAAGAGTTTTTTTTTAAACTTTTCACTCTTAAAAGTTATTAATAGTTTCAAAAAGTTATAAACAAATCAGTACGGCGCAAATAAAATTAAACAAATACCTTAACAATAGGGTAAATTTATTTATTAATTTTTCTTTTTTTGAAATTCCCTCTAAGAGCGTTATTTCAGTGATTAAGCACCTGAATATCATTTCAAAAGCAAGAATTGAGTGAAAAATGGTATAAAAAAAAACTTCTCTACGAAGACACATTTTTAGTTCGGGTTTTTATTATCTGAATTTTATGTACATACACAGTGAGGTGTATACTCGCAATTCTTAGAAAACTAACAGCAATTGTTTCAAAAAAAAAAAAAAAAAAAAAAAAAAATACTCTTTGCCTCCAACATTTATTTCTTTGAAGGTGAATGGTAAAACTCATGTAAACTGAACACGTCGAGCATGAAAGTTAAGAGAAGGGGGTTGTGTGTTGTATAATGCCAACTTTAAAGTGAAGGGCACAACTTTTGACCTTTTCGCCCCTGGTTACTTTGTAATACCCCCTCCCCCCATCCCCCTTCACACTTCCCTCTCACAATCACTCAAATTCTCCAAAAGACTATAAAAAAACCCTATCAACTATATTTGATTCAAAAAAAAAAATTATTCCCATTTATAGAACTTCTATAAATCTCCAATGGCTTGTTTTTTTCTTTACTAAAGAAAAAAAAATTGTCTATATCGAATCATTAGAAATGTTTTTCAAAAAAATTCATTTTTTGGAGTAATTAAAAAAATTTTTCCTTTGGGTTTTAAATAATTTTTTTTGGAAATATTTTGAATTGAAATTATGGGAGAAAATGAAAAAGAATGATGAGTTGTAAAAATAATGTTTGTTTATGATTTCTAGGAAGAGGGGGAGGGGGTTTATTTTGATTGCTACGCACCTGTAGAGCAGTGGTGATCATTCAGTTGGTACGATTTATGATCTGTTGTCGATGCCGGAGAACTGAGAAGTGGAAACACCGAGAGCCCGAAAGGAAGGCAAATAGGCATCTCGTTCGGGAGTCTATTCAGTGCTAATTTCGCGGTGTTTCGTTGTTGAAGGAGCGAATAAAAAAAAAAAATTTTTGCGCTCGCATTGCAAAAAAAAAAAAAAAAAAACAAAGTGTGTACAAAAAAAATACCTAGGAATATTGAATAGTGTTTGGACAATTTTATTACAAACGCTATTCTTTGTAAATTTGCCAAGTTACGTACAATGTGAGAGAGAAAGTGACAAGTTTAGTGTTTTTTTTTCCTCTTCCTTTTTTTTCTGGTGCATCGTTTTAAAAAAAAAAAAAAAACGCTGGCTAAGGATAGGAGGGAAATTAAAGTTTTGGGTTGAAAAGTGCCAGAGGTGTCTGCAATTTTTGTTAGACACCCTGGCCGGGGGGTGGGTGGGGAGGGGTCAGTGTATGTTGTGGTGCGGTGTGCGTGTTACGTTTTCGGAGCGGTGTATCGTCCAGGAAGCGTCTCGTTCTAGTTTGGCCCCCTCGACATCCTAAAGGCGTCATTTTTACTATTTTCTTTTTTTCATATCAATTCAATTTTTCTGTTATATTGAAAGGAATTTTTATTGTTTTATTATTAAAAGAAGATAACAAAAAGAAAATGGTACTTTTGTGATGAGTCGGTAAAGGCCCCTCTCTCTCTCACTCTCTCAATTAGAGACACAAGTGTGTGCGAGGCGCGACGACGACGACGACGACGGGCAAGAGCGGCGGAAAAATGGCGTCCGATAACGAAGCCTCCTGCGTGAGTGACCCAAATTTCGCTGTGATTTGCTCATTTCTTGAATGTTTTGGCAAAAAATGTGGCATTGAATATCCTGATATTGCACAGCTTCAGGAAATGCTTGAAAATACACAAGATGGTGAGTGGAAATTTTCATTGAATTGAAAAACGGGCGCTCCTTTCCCGCACCTTTCCCGATTCAATTTTTCCTTTTCGGATATTTAGTTATTCTTTTCTTCTCTTTGAAGCTGGAAAATTGGCAATATTTCCATGAGAATGGAATTAGAATTTTGAATTCTCTCTCTTTTTTTGGGAATAAAAAGAAAATAAACTTGAATGTTGTTTGAGAGTCGAGAGGGAAATTTAGTGATTGCCGCCTGTATTGACGGATAGATTTCGTATTTGTTTTCTTGTTATTATTTTGTTCCACGTTTTCCTTCCGAGTTTTACATTGGTCCCTCTTCTCTCCTTGACCCCCGCGTGTTTATTATTTGATCCACGTGATTTTTTTTTTAATATCCCACCACATATTTCAATTGGATTTTGTTTTAAATGAAGATTCTATAGGCGAGAGCCAACCCTTTTTTTTACTTCTAAGCACAATAGCGCTTTCATTTCACTGTCGTTGAGTCTATTTGACTTGTCGATTCATTTATTTTCAAATTTATCTCCTAGTCTTGGAGTTGTTTAGAGAAGAAAATTCCTGATTTTTTTTTTTTTTGGGGAAAAATATTTTCATTTGTGGAAATATTTCAATTTTCCGTTCACTTGATTTTAATTTTCGATAAACAATTTCCTTTAAAATTTTACCTATTAATAAATAGTTTACAATTATTCAAAGTTTTGTACTTAAAATTATTTATTTTTTGTTATCAAATATATTTTTAATTTTGAATATTTCTTTTACTCCAAAACTTTGTCGACTTTCGAATTGAACACAAATTAACGAATTATTTTTAATTTTTTATCATCAAATATATTTTCAATTTTGAATATTTCTGTTACTTCAAAAATTTGTCGTCTTTCGAATTGAACAAAAATTAATGAATTGTTTTACAAATTAAATAATAATTAAAGTTCATGTAAAAAGTGGTTCATAACTAAACAAAAATACTTTCAAGACAAACAAGACTGATGAAAACCAAAAATTTTTTTTTTCGAGAAAGTTTCGATTTTTATTTCCAAAAAAACTTTATGGGAAAAAATTTTAAAAATTCCCAAAGTTTCCAACGTTCAACTGAACGAAATTTATTTGTTTCTTTCTAAAATTAAATAATTACTACAATAATTTTACGTCACTAAGTCATGAAAATTAATTACAAAGTTCCAAAATGTAAAATTTGTGTTTTTATAACTTGTTCTTGCAAATTTTTCTTTTTTAACTTCTTGATCGAAAAATCTTAAACATCTGAATTGGAAATTATTTTTTCTTCTAAATCGTCGATTATAAAGATTGTAAACTTCATGAACATGAAGAAAAACGAGTGATTTAGAAAAGAAACTCTTTTTTCTCAATTTCGAACGATGCGGAAATATTCTAGAACGAAATTCGAATTTAACTGAAGAATATTTTTTTTTTGCAGTGCCACAACCTTTAATTGATTTACACATAAAATTGATGAGAAAAACGAGAAAATCTGTCACTGCTGACAAATGGGAGAGAGCTTTGGTGAAGTTCTGTCACACCTATTCTAATCAGGATGGTTGGGAATTGGAGCGTTTTGGATACAAAAAGTCACGTGTTGCTGTCAAATTACGAATTCTAAAGGTATGGAAAAAAATCAAGTTTTATTTTTATCTCATTTTTTTTAACAATAATGAATTATATAAAGAAGTAAAAAATCAATTTTAGGTTCTTCTCGAGGCGCAATTTGACTTTAATCAAAAATTCAAAAACGAATTGAATAAACAAAGTGGAAGTGAATTGAGATTGGAGCCTTTAGGAAGAGACAAAACTGGATTTTCATACTGGTGTCAACTCGACGAGGAATGTAACATAAGAATTTATCGCGAAGATTTAGAGGATGAAAATTGGGAACTTGTCGCCCAGTAGGTTTCATTTATGTTTTTACTATTAAAAACAGGGTTGCCACAAGGTCAAGGAACTCAGGGAAGAAAACATGAAGAAAATGATCACTCCGAGTCGAAGACTCGAAGTTATCGATATCTTCATGTTTTATATTAAATATTTTATTTATAACTTATTGAATTTCAAAAGGTTTGAATTCGAAGTTTTTGAAAATCTTAATTTCTACGGAAAAATAATAATTAAATATTTATTTGAAGAAGAAATTATTGATGTTTTTGATTAATTTTACAATATTAAAGAATTTTGTAAAAAAGGAAATAGAACATTTTTTTGAATATTCAATAGTTATTAGAGTAAATCAGAATATTCTTTAGAGTCAGGAAAAAATTCAAAACATTGTCTCGAATTCAGGGAAAAACGAAACTAAATTTTCGTGGCAACCCAGAAAAATCAATTTTTCCATAACTTTGTTATTTCGAAATTAATGAAATGATAACTAATTTCACTTCTATTTTAGGGATCGTGAAGGAATAGTTAATCTCATAAGTTCCTTGTCAAATGGAGAAATAATTCCTCTAAACGAAGACAGCAGTAGTTTGGAAACTCTAGAGAAACCGACAATCGACACAGGACAGGAAACAGCACCCGATGAACCTGAATCAAACACCGAGCAGGAGAAAGTACCCCAGGTCGAGAAAATCGAGGAGGAAACAAATGTAAAAGATCAAGAAAATTTACCAAAATCGATTGAAATTCCAAAAACACTAAACGAGATTTCCATCGAAAAGAAGGAGCCACCAAAAGAGGAAAAAGCCGACCCTCCACAATTAAAAGAAAGCACCAAAATCGAAGAAACAAAACCATCCGAAACAGCGAATTTGAAAGAACCAAACAAAACTGAAAATCCAATCGAAATTCCAAGTAAAAAGAAAACGGACGAAAGTCGAAGAAAATCCGAAACTAGTAAAAACACAGAAGAAATTAAATCGATAGAAACTCCTGTAATAACAACATCACCATTGAAGCTAAACATCGAGGTGAAAAAGTTGGACCAAAAATTAACGAAACCAGTAGAGGAGACACCTGATTCGTTAATGAAAACTCTGGAGAAACTTTCTGGTAAAAGTGGCAGTAGTATTACTATCAGCAGTAGCAGCAGTAGCAGTAACGTTCTCGAGACATCAGCGATTCTTCACAATAAACATTCGATCAAGCCAATCGATAAATTAGCCGCCAATCTCGTTAGGATACAGTCCGAGAAACTTGAAAAGCCAATCAAGTCACTTGAGAAGATTGCTGAGAATTTGGCAAAAACAAATCATCAGGCAATATTGAATAACGACGATTTCCCCCAAGATTTACGCGGTACTGAGAAAACATTAAAAAATCGTCGAGGAATTGATCTCTCAACATCGCCGCGCAGTTGGGAGAGTGCTAACGATCACAATAGACCAGTCGATTTCTCAGGTATTGATCTCTCTAGTAAGAAGACAAACAAGAATCACGATGTTCATAATTATCGTGCAACTGGACACGTGCAACAGGACAATATTCAGCACAAGGAAATGGATTTGAGCACAAAAAAAACGAACAAACAGGAAGTTCAATTAGCTTATGACGCGAGGGCCGTTATGATGAGGAATCACGCAATGGTCGCCGATCTCAGTAAACGACAAATGTCCTTCACTAATTACGATTTATCATCATCGGCTTATCATTCATCGGGACGAACGCCCACCAAGGACGAGCATCGATTACCAAGTTACAGCATTGTTCCCGATCCAAGTAAACTCGCTGCACTTCGCATGGGCGTTGGACCATTGAAGCGAAATCTCGAGCAGGAAATGGTGCAGAGCGAAATTGTCAAGCGGCACAGGCCCGACGTGATTCCAATTCGACCCACTGACAAGCGACCAGTCTTCAATCCCGAGTGGAGAGACGGCGTTGGCGAGGCCATTGAGGAGCCGCTCATGATGGTGCAGGGCGAAGGCTCAGGCAGCGATTGCGACGCTCCGAATCCCATCGTCGGCGAGGAAATTGTCGAGGAAACACTCTTCTTCTACGGCGAAGGCTCCGGTGCTGATTGTGATACCGGCAATCCCGGCGATGACACTTCCAGCGACAATCAAGAGAAGGAGTCGAAAATCGACGAAACCACCGCAAACACTCTTCCGCCGAACAACATAATTTCGAATTCAAAACTAAGCCGAAATTGCACCCAGCCAGAGGAGAATTTCCAACCGAAATTCAAACCCACTCTGGGGATTCAAGTAATTCCGAAATCTTCCACGTCCCCATTGAAGAGGCTATCAAGGTGGGACGTCGGCGGACCAGGCAAAAAGGACGATGACAACATATCAAAGGACTGCGACGAATCGGAGAATCGACTATCGCCACCGAGATTCTTCTTCGGGCCAAATTGCGTCTCCTTCGGCCAAAGGGACGAAGTCGATCGAGTCATCGACAATGACACAACCGAAAATTTCCAAGTCTCCAAGGACAATAATAATCTCAAACCCCTCGAGAGTCCCGAATCCCAATTGAAATTACCTTCCGTCGAAAATTCCGAGCCGAAAAGTGAATTTTCGGAAATTTTCTGTGAAAAATCGAGTACTTCGCAAGCGCCGTTCGAATCAACGGAAAACGAACTATTACCCGAGAGTTCGAAACCTTACATCGTCAAATCCGACACTTTGAGTGAGAAATCAAACATAACGGAGAGAATAATTAAGGAAAATAGTGACGAACCTGCTCGAAATATGGAACATAATCAAAAGAGTGAGAAGATGGAATCAAAAAACATTGAAAATCAAAGTGAATTGATTAGCGAGAATCAAGTCGAAAGGGAGGACAAGAACATTCTCGATTCTCTTGAATTTAACTCTTGTGCTACTCGAGATGGACAGGAGACCAAGGAACCTTCCGAGGATAATTTCGAGCAAGAATTGAGAAAAGTCGAGGAGGAAATTAAAAATTTGGAACCAACGGACGAAGGGATTTTGCCAAGTGCTTCGAAAACGGAGGAAGATGATTCTCCCAAGCAACAAGGGGAAAAAGAAGAGGGAATAATTTCAGACGAAATTGAACAGGAAAATGTGGCGAATTTAAAGGAAACTTCGATAGAAGTTAGATCGATAGAAGAGGATGATAAAGTATCGGAGGAAAATTCCCCGGAAGATGCAGTTCGAGAGGAAAATTGTCCAAATCCCGAAGAGAAGAATTTGCTAACAGAGGAAACATCGGCGAAAGTTTGTGAAAAACCAGATTTAGATTTTGATCATAACGCTGAAGATTCGATTTTAGAGGCTGGAGATAGAGATCCAGTTTTGGAAAAAACGGAAGAAGATTTACTTTTGGAGGACAAAATCGAAGATTCGCTTTTGGAGGGGAAAAACGACGAGGATTCGACTCCAGAAGAAGGAAACGCTGAAAATACGATTTTGGAAGAAAAAAGCGTCGAGGATTCGATTCTACAAGAAGGAAAAGCTGAAGAATCGATTTTGGAAGCAAAAAGCAACGACGATTTGATTTTAGAAGCAAAAACCGTGGAAGATTCGAGTTTGGAAGCAAAACCCACCGAAACTTCGACTATGGAAGAGAAAAATACGGAAGATTCGATTTTAGAAGAGAAAAATACCGAGAATTCGATTCTAGAAGGAGAAAAAACTGTGGATTCGATTCTAGAAGCAAAAAACACTGAAGATTCGATTTTGGAGGGAAAAGACCCGGAAGATTCGAGTCTAGAGGTGAAAACCCCCGGGGATTCGATTCCAGAAGCGAAAAATTCCGAGGATTCGATTCTAGAAGAGAAAGACACCGAGGATTCGATTCTAGAAGAGAAAAATATCGAAGATTCGATTCTAGAAGAAAATAATACCGAAAATTCAATTGTAGAAGCGAAAAATTCCGAGGATTTGATTCTAGAAACGAAAAACACCGAGGATACGATTCCAGAAGCGAAAATCGTCGAAGATTCTATTTTAGAAGCTGAAAGCATCGAAGATTCGAATGTAGAACAGAAAAACAAGGTCGATTTGATTCCAGAAGAGAAAAGCGTGAAAGATTCGATTTTAGAAGCGAAAAGTTCCGAGGACTCGATTCTAGAGGCAAAACAAGACGAGAATTCTATTCTAGAAGAAGAAGATATCGAGGATTTGATTGTACAAGCAAAAAATTCTGAGGATTTAATTCTAGAAGAGAAAAACCCCGAGGATTCGATTCCAGAGGAAAAATACGACCAGGATTCGATTCTGGAAGAGAAAAACACCGAAATTCCGAATCTAGAAGCAATAGTTACCGAGGATTCACTTTTAGATGCGGAAGAAGGAGAAGAAGAAAATTCCATTTTGGACGAAAAAATGGAAGAAGCACTTTTGGAAGAAAAGTCCACTGAAGATTCATTACCACACGAGGCAAAGCTGACGAACTTCGAGGAAAATAGCAACAAAAATTTCGCCGAAGAACTTCCAAACGAAAAATCGGAAATTTCCCCTGAAAGTGTTGAAGATTTTGAAGAAACTTGTCAAACTTTGGACAAAGGGTCAAGTGAAAACGAAGATGACTCAAATTTATTTGATTCTCCAGTCGTGAAAGCTTCAATGGAAAGTGAAAAATCAAAAAGTGTGGATGTTCCTAAAGTACTTTGTGAATCATCTCAAGAAGCAAGAACGGAATTACCTTTTACTTCTTCTCAAGACACAATGGAAGTAAATTGCCAGGAGGAGAATTTTGACGCCGAAATTCTTGAATCCAAAGCAGAGAAGGTTTGTGAAGACAAAATTTCCAGTCTTAACGATACAAGAGAAGAAGAAGAATGCGAAACAAAGTCAATTTCTGAACCAGAAACGGTACAAAATTCAAATTTGCCAGCAAAAATCGAAACAATTTTCTCAAGCAGTTCGATTATTCCAGAAGAATTAAGTTCGAAGAAGGAATCAAGTGTTTTAGAGACTAGTGAAATTTCACAAAATCCAGAAGAAGAATCACAAACTGAAATGGCAGAAGTTTCGAATCAATCCGAGGAATCGAATCAGTTGGAAAAATTAAATCCTACCGAAGAGAATGTAGAGCCGAATATTTCAGAAGAAGAGAAAATTTTAAACCTTCCTGAAGAATCGAAGCAAGAAAAATTGTATTCACCAGAAGAAGAAGAATCGAGTATTCCAGAAAGTGAGAAAATTCCAAATATTTCCGAAACGAATCAGGAAATGCTCGTTTCTCCCGAAGAGGAAGAGGAATCAAATATTTCCAAAAGCGAAAAAGACGTTTCCGAAACAATGGAAGAAGCCAATCAAGAAGAGAAAACTGATTCTCCCGAAGAAAAGGAAGAGACGATTGTTTCCAAAATTGATGATCTGAATTCTGCAGAAGCGAATCAGGAAGAGAAACTTGATTCTCCTGAAGAAAAGGAAGAAACAACTGTTTCCAAAGTAGATTTAGATTCTTCAGAAGCAATGGAAGAAGCGAATCAGGAAGAGAAATTTGATTCTACCGAAGAAAAGGAAGAAACAACTGTTTCCAAAAAAGAAGATTTAATGGAAGAAGGGAATCAAGAAGAGAAAATCGATTCTCCTGAAGAAATCGACGAAGCAATTATTTCAGAAAGTGACAAACCGGGAATAAATTCTTCCGAAACGATAGAAGAATCAAAAGATAATTCTAACATTCCCGAATCAATTTCTGAAAATCTTCCCGACCTTCAAAATCCTATCCAACAATTAGAAACAACAAACGAATCGAGTCAAGAACACCAAGATTCTCAAGAATCAATTCTTCCTGCTGAATCCATCGAATCAAAACTTCCAGAAGCAGTAACCGAATTGTTAGAGAATCTAGACAGCACTGAAGAAATGAAAGAAAAATTGCCAGTAGAAACCAGTCGAGAATCAAAATCTCTTGTTGGCGATTACGGGAGTGATGAAAGTTGCATTGACAATGATAATAACGAAACTTCCAATCCTCCTCTTCAAATGAATGACAACGCAAGTGATAACGACGACGATAATCTCAAAGTCGATAAAGAATTGTGTAATGATGTCAATATTCTATCAAACATTGCGAAAATTAATACCAAAGATGTAATTAATCTATCGGAATCGAATAGTAGTAAGGAATTTGATAGTGGCAATGAAAATGCAAACAAGACTGAAGACATTCAATCAGCAACGAATTTTGAATCTCCAACGAAAATTGATGACGATGAAGTCGAATCCTCGATTGAAATTGATGATAAGAAGGAGGTCGAAGTACCAGTCGAAATTGAGGACAAGAAAGAAGTCCAAGTACCGAGTGAAATTGAAGAAAAAATGGAATTCGAATCACCGAGTGAAATTGAAGACAAAAAGGAATTTATCTCAACGAGTGAAATTGAAGACAAAGAAGTACCATCAATGAGTGAAATTGAAGACAAGAAGGAAGTTTCCTCATCAATCGAAATTGATGACAAAGAAGTTCCATCAGTGAGTGAAATTGAAGACAAAGAAATTCTAACAGCGAGTGAAATTGAAGACAAGAAGGAAGTTTCCTCATCGATTGAAATTGATGACAAAGAAGTTCCCTCGTCGGTCGAAATTCAAGACAATGAAGTTCCCTCATCGGTCGAAATTGATGACAAAAAGGAAGTTTCCTCGTTGATCGAAACTGAAGATAAAAAAGAAATTTCCTCATCAATTGAAATTGATGACAAAAAGGAAGTTTCCTCAACAGTCGAAATTGATGACAAACAAGAAGTTTCCTCATCGCTCGAAATTGATGACAAACAAGAAGTTTCCTCATCGCTCGAAATTGATGACAAACAAGAAGTTCTCTCACCGACCGCAGTTGAAGACAAGAAGGAAGCCGACGCACCAACTGAAATTGAAGACAAAAAGGAAGTTCCACCGCCAATTGAAATTGAGAAAAAAGAAGTTGAATCATCCATCGAAATTGAGGACAAGAAAGTATTTGAATCATCCATCGAAATTGAGGACAAAAAAGTATTTGAATCTTCAATTGAAGACCAAAAAGAAGTTGAATCCCCGACCGAAATTGAGGACAAAAAACAATTCGAATCTCCAATTAAGGACAAAAAAGAAATTGAACCAACCGCCGAAACTGAATTGCCAAAAATTGTCGATTCAGAAGAAATTAAAACTCAAAAACTTGTTGATTCCCCAACGGAATTTGAAACGAAAAATCTCACCATCGCTAATGAAAAAATCCCATCCGAAAGTGAACCAAAATCTACAAATTTCATCGAAGATCGTGAAATATGCAAGAATATTCAAGAATTTTCCAAGGAGAAACCAATTTCCACTGGGATTTTAACGAATTTCAACTTGGAGGACGAGGAAACTTTAATGGAGGCGAAAAAAACCGTGGAAATTTGCAATCGAGTCGAGCATATTGTCACGGACAGTATGGATATGGTTGACGATTCAGAAGATCAAGAAGCATTCATCGAATCCGGAAAAGTTGACGATCTCTGCAATCAGATCGACAGTACTCTCAATGAAAAAAGTGATTCCGATAATAACGAAGATTTTCCCTTCGCAAGAAAGTCGGAAACCTTCTCAATAATTGGAAACACCGACACAAATGTAAAACAATTTCCAATTGTCACCACGGAAAATATTAAACCAATCGATAAAATTTCCGAAATAAATGAAAAGAATTCCACGAGTTTCAATGCATCTGAAATTGATCCAGAAAAAGTGAAAGGTGTGGAAATTTTAGGAGACACGGAAAATAATGAAGTTCCTGAACTAGAAATTATTAAGCCCACCACCGAGACTGAAATTCCAAAAACTAGGGAATGTTTCGTTACAGTGCCTGTTAATGTAGATATTGAAAAGGAGAATGTTAAAACAGAAGAATTAGTTGTTAATAAACTAAATCAGAAATCACCGAGTAGAAAATCCTTCACATTACACAGTGACGAGAGTGATCAACTTGACGATCCATCGCTTATTATTCAGCCTTCAAAAAGAAGAAAAGAAGACTGTGATGATAAATCATACGAAAGAACTACTTTAATCCAGGAGAAAGAAACAATAAATATTCCAAAAGAAGTGCCTATTATGAATCTTAAAAATAATTCCCCTTACGAGAGAGCAACAAATGAATCCGTTATATTCACTGAAAAAGAAACACAAGAACTGGAAAATTATATCAATGAAAAGAGTAGAATCGATGATTTCCCTGGTGCTTGCAGCGAAGGTAAAAACACAGATATTTCCGAAGTGAAGGAGATGAAGAAAGACGCCAAGAGATCGGGTGTTAATTTCGATAGTGAAGAGTGTCCACCGGCTAAAGTTAAACCTCCGGTCGATCAGAAAACGTTCGATGAGAAGTTGGCCAGTGAGGCAACGAATACAACAGCCGAAGTTGAATCCGAAGTTGCCGAAGTTGAAACGGAAGATAAGGATCGAATTTCCGAAAGATCGGATAGTCCCGATTCGGGCGCTAGATATGAAGACGTGGCAATTATCGAAAGTTCGGACGAGGAAGATGTGGCGATAATCGAGAATTCAGAGGTCCTTGAAACCCCGGACAAGAATGTCACTGATTCCTCGAAGGAAAGCGAACAAGTAATTGAAGCGAGTGAGGAACAAACGTCGAACACTCAAACCGAAAGTCTCACCAGTGAAGCAATTCCTGAGAAGAATGAAGAATCCCCGTCGGAAAAAAAGGAGGATGAAGGAGCCGAAAATCCGTCTCTAGAGTCGACTTCCGCCGAAAAAGTGTCCAATAAAAAAGAGGAGAATTTGGAGAAGAAAGGAAAGAAGAACACCGCCAAGAGTTCCAAAACTCAAGAAGAGGGTAAAACTCCCGAAGAGCCAAAAGCGGCAAATGTCCGAGTCACTAGGAGTTTGCGTGTACGGCAAGATCTTGGTATCGCGAAACCAGCGGTAGTTGAGGAAAAATCGGAAGTAATTGAAGAAAAACCAGAAGAGTCGATAGTAATCGATTCAGACGACTCGATGCCGCTCGATTCGGACGTAACTTTCAATCCACCGGAGGAGACGGATCCCTTGGCTGACGATGAATCATCAAAAACGGCGGCCGAAGAAGCACCAGCGCCAGCACCGGTTCACAGAATGAGTATTCGAGTCAAGTCCTTCACGGAACTCACCGGTCGCAAGCCAGAGAGTCCCGAATTGCCGAAACCAACCCGCAAGCGTCGCAAGGCAGAAATTGAAATCACTCCCGAGGATATAAAAATCGTCGCCGACGAGGATCAAGGTGGCAACAAGAGAATGCGACTTCGTGGTCGGAGGATCGATCTCCAGATGAGAAAATCTGTCGAAGAGAGTCGAGTAATCGCGATCAGTTCCGAGGACGAAGCTGGGAAGAACGTAACTCCGGTCTTGGTCCCCCCAGAGGAGAACAAAGAAAGCAATGACGACGACGTCGTCATCGAGAATGAGATCTCATCGAAGAAACCCCGCGGCAGACCTCGGGGCCGAAAACGAAGAGGCGGCTTCCGAGGACAAAAGAAGCAAAAAACCGGAGGTGGCCAATCGACCGAAACACCAGAACCCGAGTCCGAAGACCAAGAACCGGAGATAATTGAAGACACCACCCAATCGCAGGAGCAAAAATCCGAAGTGGAAAAATCGAGCGAAGAGGCCCAAGAATCCCAAGAACCCGAATCACAAGAAGATCCACTTCTCGATCAATCGGTCGATCCACCGGACGCGACGTCAAATCCCGAAGACACGCCCGACTCCAAAAAGAAGCGAAAGAAACGAAAAATGGTCCTCGGCTTGATGATCGGACGCGATATGCCCGAATCGCAGTCGAATTCCGAAATGCCAGTGAGAGCTTCGCGAAGAATTGCGCAATTGAAGATAAAAGAGGAGGCGGACAAGAGGCGAATCGAGGAGGAGGTGAAGTGTCGAAAACCAGAGGACTCGCCCGATAAGAAGAAGAGAAAGAAGCACAAGCAGGAGAGTGAGGAGGAGATTGTCGTCGTCAAGGAGGTGGAGAAGGAGGTGAAGTCAAAGAAGAAGAAGAAAAAGAAGAGGAAACGAAAGGAGAAGAAGTTCAATGAATCGAAACCCTGGGAGAGTTCGACAGACTCGAGTAGCGACGAGGAGAACGAAGTCGAGGAGGAGGAGGAAATTGAGAGTGACGTCTCATTGGAATTCAAGAGCGATCATGAATTCTCGCCTGAAAGTGATTTGGAGAAGGATGAAGAGGCTGAGCCAATGAGACGAGCGAGAACGGCGAAAAAATCGCAAAGCGACGTTGAGGAAGTTGATGACGAGTACGCATGTCAAAAGTGTGAAAAAGCCGATCATCCCGAATGGATTTTACTCTGTGATAGTTGTGATAAGGGTTGGCATTGCTCCTGCCTAAGACCGGCTTTGATGATCATTCCCGAGGGCGATTGGTTCTGTCCACCCTGCCAACACACTTCCCTTGTGCTCAAACTTCAACAAAAACTCAAAGACTTCGATACTCAATCGAAGAAACTCGAGAGTGAATTACTCAGGAAGAAGCGATTGGCCTACGTTGGAATTAGCCTTGAGAATGTTATTAAAAAAGACGGCGATAAGGAAGAGGGTTCGAGTCAATCGGACGAAACGTCGTCGTCGTCATCCAGTTCGGAGTCGAGCTCCGATAATTCGAGTAGTGACGAGAGTGAACCTGTCTATCAACTCAGGGAGCGTAGATGTGCTAATACGTATAAATTTAACGAATATGACGATATGATTAATGCGGCGATTCAGGAGGAGGTCGATGCTGTTCAGGGTGCTGGTAATCAGGGAAGAGGAAAGGATATTACGACAATTGTGAATGCAGAGAAGGAGGAGGCGGAAGCAGAGGCTCTCAAAAAGCGAATGGAGGAGGAGGATGACAATGAGGAGAAATCGGAGAAGGAGAGCGATGAGGAGTACAAGGAAGACAAGGACGACGATGAAGAGGAGGAGGATGACGATGATGAGGAGGAGAAAAAGAGAATCGTTGTCAGGAAGCAGTTGGCTAGGAAGAAGCACCGGAAACTCAATAGTCTGGATATTAGCAGTGAGGACGATGATCGTATCAGTGATGAGGACTTCAAGGGTTCGAGTTCTGATGACGAAGAAGATTTCGATGATAGAAATAGTTCTACTGATGAGTCCTTTTCATCTACTAGACGAAAAGGAAGGAAAGGCTCCAAGAGACCTGTCAGAAGATCCACCAGGGCAAGGACCACGCGCTACGATGAAGATTTCAGTGAGTATTTTTAATTAACTCCAATTTCTACTTCTACAGGTTGCCAAGGGTCAGGGAATTCAAGGAAAAATGGAAGAAACTAGAATTGTTCGAAAAAATCCGGGAAAAGTCAGGAAATTTGATTAAAAATGCTAGATGAAATTAAATTCTTGGAATTTATCGAAAAATTCTGAATTTTTGTGTCTTTTCATGTTCGTCTCATGAACTATGAAATTTCCACGAATTCTAATATAAAAACCTTTAATTTTTTCCGTTTTCGACAATAATTTCTTTTTACATAACTTAATTCTTAAAGCACTTCCATAAAATTATTACTTACAAATTATTTAATTATCTTTATAAAGAGTAAAAATTCCACAGAAATTCAATTATTCACAAATTTTTTTTAACAAGTTTCTTCGTAAAAATTCAATTACTTTCATTAAAAGTCGTAGAAAAAATATAATTATAATTATAATTCAATTTTGTCTGCAAATCAGAGAAAAGTCAGGGAAAAACGAAATTCAGTTTTAGTGGCAACAACATTTTCTAAAAATTCTCTTTTCACAATTTTTATTTTTCTCTTCCTTCCAGTTAATGACGACAGCGATGAAAGCGATCGTCCAAAGAGAAAAAAGAATCGCGGCTGGGGCAAAGAATCAGAAAGCGAGGAAAGTGACAATTCATGGAGACAACGAAAAAAGCGGTAATAATTTAATCTCTATTAAATATTAATTAATTAAATAATTCTTTTTTCCTAATCTAGTGTTGTGTAAATAATGAATTCTTCTTTCGCAGAAGTAAGACGATACCATCGAAGCCACGCTGGATAATGAAAACAAAATCGAAAAAGAAAAAGAAGAGAAGACGCATTATCGAGCATTCCGACAATCAAAGCGATAATGAAGAGGAAGAGCAAATTAGAGCAGTTAGCGAGAGTGTTGAAAATAAAGAAAACGAACAAGAAACCGCAGACGTACATCCTGCGCCTGAAGTAAATCAACAAGAGAATCAATTGCAAACCGAAGAAACGCCATCGGTTAGTAATACACCACCGTCGGAGAATTCACCAGAAATTGATGAAACTGCGAAAATTGTGGATAATCCAGAGACAATGGACACCACTGAACCATTGGATAATGTTCCTGTTGAGGAAGATAATGATGATGAGGAAGATGAAGAGGACGAGGAGGATAATGAGGACGAGGAAGAGGAAGAAGAGGAAGAGGAGGAGGAAGAAGAAGACAATGAAGACGAAGAGGAACAACAACCGGAACCAGAACCCGAAGCCGAACCTGTACCTCAACAACCTGAACCAGAAGCTGAACCACAAATTGAGCCACAACCGAATGTAGAAGCTACAATTTCTGCTCAACCACAGGAAGTTATTCCTCCACAGAGTGAAGTTTCACATCAGGAAGAAGAAGAGGAGGAGGAAGAGGACGAGGACGAAGAAGAGGAAGAAGAGGAGGAGGAAGATGAGAAAATTGACGAACTCGATAAAATTCCCATTCATCCTCTATTGGAAGAGTATTCCAAGAAGCGAAGGAAGGAAATTCTTATGCCAAAGGAGAAGAAAATTCGACGAAAGGTAAAATTAAAAAAAACTATTACCAGGGTTGCCACAATAAATTAATATAATAATAATTCAATTTTTTAAATTGGTTACATTTTATAATCTTTATTGAATTAATTATTAAAAATAATGAATTTATAGTCAAAATTTTGTCTGGAAATCAGAGAAAAGTTATGGAAAAACAAAATTAAATTTTTCTGTCAACCTTCAATGTAAAATTTGTATTGTATTTAATAAACAATTAATTACGTTCTCGATAGATCATTTACGGTGGTCTACCTGACGAACGAGCAGAGCGTGAGGAAGAAATTCTTGGAAGACGAACTCGAGGAAGGAAAATTAATTATCAAGAAGCAATGGCGTCCGACAGTGAAGAGGTAAGATTTTTTTTGTAATGAAAATAATTTCCCCTTAATCTCTTTTTTCCAATGCTTAACTTGATAATAAAAATAAAAAGCCTTCATTGTTCACACAGGAACTGAAGAAAGCTTTGAGAAAAACAGAAGAGAGCGAAGATGAATTCCTTGTTCATGATAATGAAGAAGTTAATGAAGATGCCGAAAACGATTCAGGTAATTAAGAATTATGTAATTTCCTTTACTTAAGTTTATGTAATTTTCCCATATTATTAGGTTTACTAACAAAATTTTATTTCTTCACAAAGCTCAATTATTGATAGGAGAAAATCGATATGAAGAATATCAAATTTCAGGTGATACGTACTCGCCGAAGAAAGACGGAACGAAAATAAAATTGAAATCGCCAAAAATCAAGAAGCCAAGAAAGAGTAAAAGTCCAACGAGAAAATTGATGGATGATGATGGTACTGTGAGAGCGAGGAAAAAGCCGGGACCAAAACCAGGCAGTAAAAATAAGCCAAGGGCGTCAAAATTATCGATGCATCCATTAATGGACGATGAGGAGATGCTGAAAGGTGTTGACGTTGAGGCAATGGCAAATCCAATGGTAATGGAGAAGGTGGACAATGTCTCGATGCACGATCCGAATATTTCCGGCAGTGGTCTAGTATCGAGTGAAGTTGGCGAGGGATCTCTTGCTGGACTTGGTCCTGGCGAATTGGCCGACATTGATGACGAGCAATTCACCCAAATGATGATGGAGGACGAGGAGTATGGCAAACGACAATTGGAATTGGCTGCAATTGAAATTGCCAAACGTAAGAAGGAGGAGCGTGAGGCGAAAAAAATGGAGAAGGCACGTCTAAAGGCACTGGAGATATTGGCTGCTGAACGAGAACGTGAAAACGCTCCCGAGGGCATGGACGGTGAAGTGCCGAAGAAGAAGAAGAGAGGACGACGCAGCAAGGCTGAAATACTCGCCGAACAAATGCGAAGGGACGGAACGACAGATATTAATGCCCTCTCGGCGATGCCTCTACCATTGCCCGCACAAATGGCGCCGGGAATATCTTCCAATATGACGTCACCAAACATGACATCACCGAACATGACGTCACCAAATATGATGACTCCCAATCTAGCATCTCCGAATATGTCCGTCATGCCTGGAATGATGACGCCTGATGTCGTTGAGGCCCACATGGCCATGATGCCTGGTGATGGTCAACTTTTCAGTCCAGAGGGCTCGCCCATGAAACCAAAACGACGCGGTCGGGGTAAAGGTAAGAAAACACTGGCTTTAGAGGCCGCCCGAGCTGCTGAGGCTGTCGCCAAGAACACCATAGACACTGGCATGATGGGCATGGGCACCGACTCGAATCCATCCTCAAAGTATGACGAGATGCCAAATATTCTTCCCACTCCTGGTAGCAGTACTTCCGGTTCAGCGCCGTCGACACCTCCAGCTCCAAATATTCAAGGATCCCCATCTACCCAGGCTTCCAATTCTTCACAGGTATGAAATTATAAAAGAAAATTAAATAAAAAAAATTGGTTTGAATCTAAAACGTTGGTCTAAACGTTTGTTAAACTTTCAGGGTTATCCACAGCCCGGTCAGCAGTCTTCCGTGATAACGCGAATGCTCCAGTCGCAACCGGTTCCAGGCAGTCCGCAATCATTCACCGCAGCTGCAACGGCAATGGGTCACAAGTACTTCGGAGGTCCCGGCGGACAATTAATTGGCGGCCCTCGACCAAACTACGACATGCAACCACGAGGTAGAATTCCCTCACCATATCGACAGTCGCAACCAGCGATGCCTCCCCATTTCGCCGCGGTTCGCTCGGGAGCGCCTCCAATGCGACTCCGTGGTCCCGGTCCCCAGATGTATCACTCGTCACACCATCCAATGGATCCCTCACCATCGGGCGGCGGTCCAATATCAATAAACAATCGCGATCGTAGTTCGCCACTTGGCCACGTGCCCGGAATGATTCCGCCCACCTCCGGCAGTCCTCTGGCTAAAGGCGATCCCACACCACCGCCTCCGCCTTACGTTCGTGGACCACCGATGTCGAGGTTCCCCGAGAACACTCTCGGCGTTCGCCACCAACTGCCACCATTCGCTGGCGCATCGCCCGGCAGTCATTCACTCCAACAACCATCGCCACCGCCCAGTCGACCACCTGGCAATTTCTCCCCCTATCATCCACCCCCACCGCCCAACTATCATTACGGTGCTTATCCACCACCGCCACCAATGACCACAGCCGATGACGCCGCCGCCTATCAAGGCTCACCATATCCCGCCGAACATTTCTCAACCTCCTCCGACAATCAACCACCAATTCAACCACCAACTGCTCCCCAACCTCAGCAACAACAACAACAACAGCAGCAACAACCACCACCTCCACAACAACAACAAACACAACCACCTCATCCCCAACAACATCCAAACGACGAGGAAGGCTCCGGTGAATTTGGCGGTCTCGTCTCATACTTCAGCAGTCAACGTGAGGACGATCTTGAATCGTAGCAAGAGTGAAATCTTGGCCAACTTTAATTCCTCTTATAATATGAAAAGAAAAGGAATTTTTTTCTTCTTTTTCCAAATCTTTGTATACCAATTCTTTCTACTTTCATATTGAAGAATTAATACTTCTCATTATGTGATGAGAGAGAAGAAAAAAAAACTCGAGAGTCAAAAGTGTGACGTGTAGTTTGTCCCTCTCCCCCTCAGTGTTGTCAACAAAAAATGACGCTTTTATAAACGAAGACTACTAGTTTTTGTGTGCATGTATGAATGTATGAAAAAAATATGTTGAAATGACGCGGAAAGAATTTTTTTTTAAAAACAATTTATTGTCAAATCCGATAATTTGGACATATATTATTATTAGGACAATTGTGACGACGCCTTCTCTCTGACTCCAGTCTCAAAAATTTGATTAATTTCTTTTCCCTTGTTGGTCAAGTTTAATTAATTAATTAATTATCTGGTTTCGCTGCCAATGTATTTTCAATCAATTATTTGATTATTTATCCAGATTGTTATTTATCAATTTATGACGAAGAAAAATTTGTTCTTTTTTTTTTGGTTTTTTTTTTAAATGTTTATCAAGATATCAATTAGGTAATGAAATATTCAACAAAAATATTAATTACTAATGCGAAGTATTTATCAATAATATTAATTACTCATGATTTCTCAAAAATATTAATTATTCCTGAATTATTTATCAATAATAATAATTACTCGTGAATTATTGATCAGAATAATAATTAATTATAAATTGTTTAAGATATAGATTTTATATTGGAAAATGTGAATTGTTTTTTCACAGAATATTTATCGAAAGTATATATATATATATATATATATATATATTTAACGAAAATAAATATTATTTACTGATATCCATACTTTTTTAATTATGTTCGTTATTAAATGTAATAGAATTTTTATTACTTAATTCTCAATAAGAACATTTTTTTATAATTTTGAAAGTAAAATTTAAAAAATTAATGTGATTCTCAAATTAACATATTGATAAATAATTTATGATTTTTAAATCGTAGAAATATTATTGATAAATAATAAACTAAATAAGGGACGATTATTAAAAAGTAATAAATCATTGAAAAATGAAAATTTACTAAAAAATAAATCATTGAAAAATAATGGAATAATAAAAAATGAATAATTTATAAAACAATAACAAATAATTAATTCAATAGGAAATGATTAACATAGACGAAAATAGAGATTTTAATTTTGACAAATTGACAACAATTGACAAGATTTGCATGTATAAAATTTATAAATTAATAATTATTAATTATTGTTTATCTAATTATTTAATTAATTATTATTTATCAATGAATTTATTAATAATTAATAAATAAATACATATTTTTTTTATTATTAAATATCAATTTTTGCAGTTAATAATTTGAAGCTTTCTCAATCAACAATGTGGATAAATAATTAACGAAAATTGATAAATAATCAACGAAAATTGGTAAATAATTGACAAAATTCATATTTACTATTTATGAACAAAAAAAAAGGTGCTTATGAATTTAAAAATCACCAAGATTATATTAAGACAAATTATTATAAAATTTATAAAGAACCTTTAAAAAAAATTTATCAAAAAGGATTCTTGCAGATTATTTATCAATAAGATTTTTTGCAAATAAAATTTTTTTCTTAATTAAAAAAGATGTTTAAATTCCAAATGTAATTGAATTTAAAAAGAAATTTTCTGTTCAATTGAATTTGAATTTAAATAAAATATCGAAATGAAAACTGAATTTTAAATTTCTTGAAATTTAAATTCAATAAACTGCAAATGAAAATTAATTTTTGAATTCCTTAAAATTTAAATTCAATAAAATGGAAATCGAAATTAATTTTTGAAATCAATAAAACAAAACTTAAAATTTATTTTAAATTATTAATTTTTAAATTCGATAAAATGGAATTTAAAAATTAATTTTTGAATTCGAAAAAATAGAATTTAAAACTAAGGTTTTAATTCTATAAAATTTTAATTTAAACTTATTGAAGTTTAAAAATAATTTTTGAATTCAGTTGAATTTAAATTCAATAAAATGGAATTTGAAAATAATTTTTGAATCGAATAAAATTAGAATTCAGAGAAAATGGAATTTAAAATTAACTTTTGAATTAAGAAAAAATTTTCTTGTATTAAAAAATCTTTTATATATTATAAATATATATATTAAAGAAAAGATGACATAACGCAAAGTAAATGTACGAAAGACAAGAGCTGGAAATGAGAAATTGACGATAGATCTGATGCGCTCCTTTACACAGATTTTTCAGCTCAGGTAGAAAAGAAAACACATGTTTTGCAAAAAAAAAAAGAAAGAAAGAAAATAATAGTTAAATTTTTTGAAAACAAGTGTTTTATTATAATAATTTTTTTTATTCGAGTCCCAATGGCCTCTACATCAAAGTTATTATTTTTTTTTATATTTTTTTCTCTCAACGAACGGATAAATCATTAAATAAAAGCCGTTGTTACTTGTACATATGTAAATAATACGAATCCTTTAGATTATTATATTGTATATGTATTATATACACAGTCAAGCAGAACACAAATGTAATATTTAAATTAAAAACAAAAAAAAAGTGGAAAGGAACGTCATCCGATTATAATAAATTAACAAACAAAAAAAAACAAAAAAAAAATGGTGTGAAGACTACTACTATAATTATTTATAAAGAAAAGATTAAGAATTTATAATAGGCAGCATATTGTATTTTACAAAAATTTTACTTGATAATGATTATTATTATAATTATTACGATTATTATGATTATATGAAAAATGAAACCAGTATGCTTACTGGAGTGAGTCGAAGAGCACGAGGCTGCTGAATTTGACAAAATTGAAAATTTCTTTTCTTTTCTTTTGTCCTCAAGTTTCTTCGATGTGCAATACAGAGAATTTTCATTTGCTTAAACGAGAATTTTTATTTTTATATAATATTATATATGTGTACTCTTTCTTTTTTGGGCGATAGCAAATTATCAAATGTTTATTTTTTTTTTATAATAATCGAGGAATTCTTTTGTCTCATTTTATAATTGAAATTCGTTTCATACTCAAATTTTTAATTAGTAGATAATTATTACCTAATATAATTGATTATTAATTGATTATTAATTAATTAAAAGAATTAATTTTAATGAAATTAATTAATTGCTTTTAGTGAAATTAATTATTAATTGAAAACAATATCTTAAAATTGTACATTAAAATTTAAAAAAAAAACAAATTTGTTGTTTTTCTCTCGAGACAATTTCCACGATTATTGAGAATTTCTCTCCTTTGTAAATTTTCATTTAATTCTTCGACAAATTTTATTTTATGCTAAGTGAATAAATGGCTGAGCAACGTTTTTTATGTTTTGTTATAAAATTTACATTGAATCTATTCTTTCTTTAACAAAACAAAAGAAATTGTGAAAGGAAATAAAATCGACGGGAAACTTTGATTTTATTTCCTTTTCTTCTGTGTATATTATTTTCAATGTGAATTTTAGTAAATTTTCTCAATTTCAGTGAAATTAGATTTTAACTTTTTCCAAATTTTCTCCTTTTTTTCAATTATAAAGATTTTGTAAAGAAAAAAAAAAGTGTTTTCTAATAGAAATTGTAGAAAATGATTTTTTTTTCTCATCGACAAGGTAGTAGAATGAAAAATTTGGAAAAATTTAAAATCTCGAGAAAGTAAATAATAATAATAATAGATAAATAAGTGAAATTGGGAAAATTTTTTTTTCTTTGTTTTTTTTTGGGTAAGAAAGCAATCTCTTGATCTTCGACGTCTGCAAGCCTAGTGGTGATGCGTAACAGAAATGAAAAAAAACTGTTTAGTTATCACGAGTAAATGCATACCTAATATAAATAGAAATTATATGAATAAACGAAAGATATTACATTATCTTAGGATTAGTAGCTTGGGATAGTTTCCTTTACTTCGAACGTTATTCATGGCACGACAATTTCAATGTTTAAACAACAACAAAAAAATGACATTTCAATTTTTGAACATAAAAACAAATGTAATCGAAAAGTTAATCACTAATTTTTATTCATTTTTTTTCTCATAAAAAAGAAAAATCCTTTTTCGACAAAATTTTAATACAAATATATGACTATATATATCTTATTCTAGCAATATTTTTTCTGCGTTCGTTTCTAATTCTCGTTTTTTATCCCGAATGTTTTTTTTTACTTTCTGATTTTCAAAAAAAAATTACTCTTTCTGCAATACATCTACTTTTAACAAATTAGGAGAATAGATTTAATTTTGTTTTCCGTGTAATGTTTAAGTGTCGATTGTTTTAATCTATTTTTGTCTAACTTTATTTTTTGTTTATTTTTAGATTTTAATTTTATTTTTTATTGAATTCTTCAGTTTCAATATTTCAAAAAAGTGTCTCTTAAAATAAACTATCTAGATTTGAATTCGTAAAAATGTTTCAAAATTAGTGTAAAATTATTACTTCAGTTGAAGAAAATAATTTTTATTATTTATTTTTTTAGTGTTTGCTAATTTTTGACGATTCGATTTTTTTTTCTAACTGAATCACCCGTGAGGGGAAAAAATGTTTTTATTGCAAAGACTTGATAATTTTTTTTTTAATTACGTACGCAGAAAAAAATTGTAGAGAAGAGAAAAAAATTTTCTCATTTGATAAAAAGCGAAAAAATTATTTTGGTTTTATTTTGTTTTTCTCAGTAAGGGTCTAGACCAAACGCAATTATTATATTACATGTTGTAGCCTAATTACAGACGTTTTGTAATAAAATTCAGTATATTGAATTTATTGTTTTTATTCTGTATTTTATTATAATCAAGTAATTAATCTAGAAATATTTAATATAACTTGGAATTCTAATTTTTTTTCTCATTTACAAGAACACTGTAGGAAATATTTTTTGTATTATATTTATATAGAATTTGTTTTTACATTGTTTATATATAAAAAAAAGTAATTGAATGACATTGTTTACTTTTTTTAATTTTATTTTTTTTTTGGTTTTGAAATTGGCGAAATTTATTTTTCCTGGTATAAATTTTAATAATTGAAAATATTTTAATATTTACTGCAAATTAAATATTTCTATCAAATAATTTATTTGGTTATTTTTTTATTTTTAAATAATTTTAAATATATATATTCATTTTTAAATTAATTTATTTTCTAATTATTAAATTTGTTCGTTTATTTAAAAATTTTCTACTAAAGCGCCTCTTTAGTCGTGAATTGAGACTAAATTAATGATCAAGTCGTCAGAGTTGACGTATTTCCAAAATCTCCTCTTCATTTTGCGCATGCTTCAGGAAAATCGCGTTTATTGGTTCTTGTTCCCTTGGCATTTTTAACCTCTAAATTCTTCTTTTACTTATTTAAAGAAAATAACACGTTTTTTGGAATGGAAATTGTGAAAAGAAGCTGTTTATTAATTTAGTTTTGAAAAGTCAGTAAATATTTAGAATAGTTTTTATTTTTTGTGAAAAAGAGAATCAAGTTTCCTACGCTTGCGCAGATGTGAGAGCCAGATTTTAGGAATACGGGTTCAACAACGAATAGAGAGGTTATATTCTCTGATTCGGAGCAATTCTGTTTGTTGACGTTGTTCGCCTTAATGTCAAAATTGTCAATTTTCTAGGTTTTAATAAACATTAACTGTGAGGTTTGAAAATTAAATTTAAAAAAAATGGAAGATACTAGGAGATTAAAACTCAGGGAGGAAATTGGTTTACGTGGAGTTGACGGTGTTTGGGGAAAATCACCAACTAGAATCGATGAGTAAGTACAAAACATTTGTAATTTTATTTTTTTAACTCAACTTTTCAGTAATTTGAACCTTTTGGCTCTGAACTTTCGATAGTTTGAACCTTTCGGCTCTGAATTTTCGATAATTTGAACCTTTGGATAATTTGAACTTTTTGATTTTATTATCAATAACCTTTCGTTTTATATAACCTTGTAATATTTTTGGCTACCCATTTTTTTTTTAATTTAATTTATTTAATTTAATTTTTTATTTTATTTCATTTTTTTAATTTTATTGTTTTCAATCTTCAGTTCCGAAGATGAGGAAGAAGTGTTGCATAAAAAAGTGGACGAATCAGTCTCCAGTGATCGGAAGAGAAAGAAAAAGGACAAAAAGAAGGTAAAAGGGATTTTTTATTTTTTTTCTTCTAGAAAAATACTGAAATATTTACATATAAAAATTGATATTTTTACAGAAAAGCAAAAAGCACAAGAAGGAGAAGAAAATGAAGAAGGAGAAGAAGAATAAGAAGAAAAAGAAGAAGAAATATTCCGACTCATCATCGGAGGACAGTTGTTCGGACGATGAATGGAATGAAGAGTCGAAGTCGACAAAAAAATCGAAGACAAAAGCTAGAAATAATTCGAGTTCTGATGAGAGTGCAGAGGAGATTATTGGTCCATTGCAAAAGCAACAGATTACATTGTCGGCGAAAGAATTTGGTAAAGCTCTATTGCCTGGTGAAGGTGCTGCAATGGCGGCTTATGTTGCCGAAGGAAAACGAATTCCCAGGAGAGGTGAAATTGGTCTCACTTCGGATGAAATTGCTTCATATGAATCTGTTGGCTATGTGATGAGTGGCAGCAGGTATTTTATTTTTACGTCAGATAGAATTAATTTTTTCTTTAAATTCGTTTTCTTTTAATTTAATTTTTTTGATGGTTTTCTTTCAATTCCGTTTACTATTAATTGAAATTTTTGAGGGTTTTCTTTTAATTTAATTTATTCGTGTTCTGATTTTTCCTGCTTTTTCACATTCTAGACATCGACGAATGGAGGCTGTGCGTATAAGAAAGGAGAACCAAATTTACTCGGCCGATGAGAAGAGAGCCCTTGCAATGTTCAGCAAGGAGGAGAGACAGAAAAGAGAAAATTTAATTCTCGGTCAATTTCGTGAAATGGTTAGGCAAAAATTAGCGCAGGACCAAACGAAGAAATGAGGAAAAAATTGAATTTTTTTTAATGTACATAGCAATTTTTTTCGATTTTAATTTCTTCTCAACGTTTTGTACATAAAAAAAATGTATAATCTATTACTGATAGTAAGTTATAAATTAGAGAAAATTTAATTTAAAATAAATTTAGGTTTTTTTCTAAAACGAAAAATTGTTATACTTTTTCCGAAAATAGTTTTTGCTAAATTAGAATTAAAATTTGTCTCAAAAAATTAAAATTTGCGTCCCTGAAGTAGACGCTGAGCATCGACAGTTAATTTTCGGTTTTTAAAGACAAAAATGTCTCTAATTTTAATTCAAATTTTTTCAATTTTAATTTCAATTGAATTTTTTTCAAGTTTTCAACTTTCAGGAAGTTGAAAAAATTTTAAGTATTTAAAAATTAATTGGATTGTAAAAGAAGTTGCGTTTACAATTTTTATAAATTCCAATGATCTTAAAGAACTTTCAATTTAAAATTTTATAAAATTTCAATTTTCAATTAATTTAATTAAAAATTTTATAAAATTTCAACTTTCAATTAATTTAATTAAAAATTTTAAAGAACTTAATTTTTGAAAAAATTGCAATAATTCAAATTCTTTTGAATTTAGTTAAATTGTTTAATATACTGATAATTAATTAATGATTAAAAATAATGAATTTAAAGAAGAATTTTAGTTTAAAAAATTGAGTTTTGAAGAAATTACAAATGATTACAGAAATTAAATTATTATAACAAAAGCAATAAATAAATTTAATAAATAATAAAAATTCAATATTTTTCAATACAATTAAATTTAAATAAAGTTTTTCCAAAAGAATTCAATTATTTTAATAAATAATAATTTTCGTCACTGGCATTCAATTATTTTTAAAAATTGAATTTAAATTCTTGATAAGAATTCAATTATTTTAATAAATAACAAAATTCTTCACTGGAATTCAATTATTTTCAACAATTTTATTAAAAATCTTGTTAGGAGAAAAATTATTTTTCAAAATTGTTATTATTTATTCTTGATCAGAATTCAATTAACTGAATAAATAACAAAATTCAATTATAATCATAATAAATTTCAAGTGAAATTCTTCTCGAAAATTCAATAATTTTCAATACCTACAATTAAATTTAAATACAATTTTTCCTAAAGAATTCAATTATTTTAATAAATAATAAATTTCGTCACTGGAATTCAATTGGTTTTAAAAATTTAATTTAAATTCTTGGTAAGAATTCAATTATTTTAATAATTAACAAAATTAATTTACTGGAATTCAATTTTCAAAAATTTTATTAATATTCGTGTTAAAAGAAAAATTATTTTTTAAAATTGTTATTATTTATTCTTGATCAGTATTCAATAACCTGAATAAATGTCAAAATTTAATTATAATAATAATTTTTACTAAAATTCTTCTCGAAAATTCAATAATTTTCAATACAATTTGAATAAAATATATCGACAAGATTCAATTATTTAAAAAAAAATTTAATAACATTCAATTACTTTTAAAAAAGACTTTAATAAAAATCTTTATGAAAAATAAAATAAATTTTAATTTTAACAAAACTTTTTTAAAGAATCTTTGAAAATTTAAATTTTTCATGAGCTTTTAACTAAGAATTGTGTACAATTAATTCTTTTTGAAAAAGGTTAATTGAATTTTTCTTAAAAATTATTTGATATTTTTTATTTCCTAAAATATTTTATTGAATTGGACAGAAAAGTAATTCGAGTATCTAATAATTTATAGACTGAATCAGAATATTCTTCACGGTCAGAAAAAAGTCAGAATTTAGTCTGAAAAATCAGAAAAAAACAAAATTAATTTTATGTGACAAGCCTGGATAAATGATAAGTCTCTGAAATTGTGAAAAACGAATTTTAAGTTGAGTGTTTATTATTTTCACGAATCTAAAGGAATTGTACATTGTATTTAATTTCTCATGGGCACTTTTGTTTTTGTTCCCATTCGCTCCAACCACCTTTGTAATTGTAAACACTGAAAAAAAGGAAAAATCAGGTTAATTTATTTTATTTTTTTTTTTAAATTAAAAATGTAAGAAAGATGTTTATTTTGCGAATAAGGAGAAAAAAAAACCCACTTTGTAAATCCTAATTTTTTCATTCGATCTTGAACAATACTGCTTCTCTTTCCGGACATACAGGAGAAAACCAATTTTGTTTCCTTTGAGGGTAAATCACGATTATATTTCTCGCAGAATGTGTCGCCGGAAAGATTTGTCAATTCATCGGCAACGTTGCACACTGAAACAAATTTAATTCATAATATTAATTTTTTTCCTTTTTGTTTTCTATTTTTTCGATTTTATTCTACATTTCATTTTCTTCGTTTTTATGTGTAGCGTCTAATTTTTTTGTTCTCGAAATAAAATTAATATCCTACTTGGAATGTGAATGCTCCCCGGCAATGCTCCGGTTTTATCAATTTCCGCATGTTCACGTACGTCGATTATCAAAATATCGCAATTTTTTTGAGCCTCCAAAAGTTGATCGTAATTCATGTCGAATTCATTGGAATCGCCTGCGCCACAATTCGCCATTTCTGCTCTCAAGAAATTTGTACTTGAAAACAATCTATTTGCACCTATGCAAAAAGAAAATTATAATTACAGTAAATGTAAAATTTAGTACAAAAAAAAAATTAATTTTATCCAAAACATTGTCATGAACGATTAAAAAAAGAAACATTTTTTAACAGGAAAATTTTTTTACCAGGAAAATTATTTGCAAAATGTTGCCTCAAAATATGTGAATGAACAATAATTTTCAATGATGGTGCAGTTTTTAGAAACAATGGCAATGCAATGATCCGTTGAAGAAAACGAGTTTTATGACAATTCATCATGACCTTTGACATCTGCATCATAAAAACGAGAAATAGCAGTTCGATAAAAAATTTAATTTATTCTTTTCGTTTCCGAATTTTTCTTTAGTGATGGGAATTATCAAATTAATATTGTTCTTTGGTCCATTAATTACTTGACAATTTTTCCTAATCTTCTTTTTGAGTCTAGAGTAAGAACAATTTTTTTTTTGTTTGTTTGCAATTTCCAAACAACGCACGTGATTTTATTTTCGACCAATGAAAATCGATGTCATTTTAAAAACTAAGCGGGAAAATATTTTTTAGAAATTGATTTTCAATTTTCTTAAAAAATTGTTTCTAAAAGGATAACACATATGAAGAGAAAGTGCAGAAATATTGCGAGAAATTTTAACATAACCTTAAATACAATTATGAATATTTTTAGAGTTTGAAAACAAAAAACATTACGAGGGGAAAAATCGAGAAGAAAAACAATAGAATATTGAATGGAAAAATAGTGAAGAATAAAAAAAGTAATTAAAAAAACACCTGTTATATTTGTGTATGTATGATTTTTATATGGAAGAATTAAGGCCTTCAATAAGTGCAAATAAATTTTTCAGTGAACAAAAATTCTTACGTCACTGACTTATACACGAAAATTTTATGTACCAGAAAATATCAAAGAAATCCCTTTGAAAGTCTCGATTTTTCCACCTTTTTCTTTTCTCGTTCTTTTTCTTTCTTTTTTTTTCTCTCTCTCTCTCTCTCTTTTTCTACTCCCACACGTGCGTCATCACTTGAATTCGAAGGTGAAAAAAAAAGAAGATGGTGAGAGTGCCCCCTTTCAATTGTGGCGCCACATACGAGGAATTTGACAACTATGAATTTTTATTTCTCGTGCGCGGAGGAGTAAAGTGTACCAATTTATAATATTGAAAATAATTGCGATTCTCTAAAAGCTGTTGGATAACTCTTATTGTGTGAGTAAAATTCTACTTAACTCGTTAAACATAATATTTTCCCTTTTTTCATTTCCTTCTAAACACAATTTTTATTTGTAGTAAGAAAAAGGAAAAAAAAAGTTTTGTGAGACTCATTGGCAGATATGCATTCGGTGTTGTCCTTTTGTTTATTTGTGTAATTCTTTTCTTGGGGAGCTACGAGAACTTTGATATAGAAGAAGAGGGAGAGAGAGAGAGAGAAATAGAAACCAAGAGAGAGAGAGAGA
Source organism: Leptopilina myrica (nomen nudum) (assembly GCA_032872475.1). Taxonomy (NCBI): domain Eukaryota; kingdom Metazoa; phylum Arthropoda; class Insecta; order Hymenoptera; family Figitidae; genus Leptopilina; species Leptopilina myrica (nomen nudum). The sequence continues at coordinate 37,548,944 of CM065461.1, forward strand.
AGAAAAATGCATTAACGTAAATTTTTTTGTTTTTGTTACCTAATTAGAACTCAAACTATTGTATTTTTGGTTATAGTGGCAAATTCGATTGTCAGTGAAAGACTGGAGTGTGTGACTTGTTGCGACGCTCTTTAATGACCGAATCTTTTATATCTTTTAAGATTATCAACATTCCTGAGTGTTGACACCTCTGTCAGCGCACTGTGCCTTGTCAGTGGGCGCGTTCAACACAACTTGTTAATTTCTTTTGTTTTTTTTTCTACTTTTTAAATACTTTTTCTTTCACTACTGTTTCTTTTTTGTTTTTTCTTTAGGGGGAAATTTATTTCAATTTTTGGTGAAAAAAAAAGTTTTCCCTACGAACGGTTTCGTTTTTAATTTGGAAGTTATGTGCTTTTTATCTCGAATATCTGCAGCTGCCTATGTTGTCTCACAGTTCAACCGTTTTCAGAATGGAGTTCACTCCAAGGTTGAGTATATTAGAGAAAAAAAAATGTGTAAAATATAGTTTAAAGATGATTTTTTTTTATTAAGGGGATGTTGATGGTCGATTAGATTTTTATATAGAATTTCAATGGAAAAATCACGACTTTTGCATGCCCTTAAGGCTCAGTTTTCTTTATTTTGTTTCTGTGTGGAAGAAATAAATTTTTAGTGTGCATTCAAAAATTTTATTCTTGTGTATTTTTTTGTTTTATTGAGACATTTTTCTTCGTATTTTGTTATTGGAACAAAGTTTGACATGCCCTTAAGGTCAGAATTTTTTTTTAAAAGAAAACAAAAATTTTTCAAATTGTGAATTTAAAACTATAATTATTTCTACTTTTTGATGTTCTATTTTCCTTGTAGACATTTTTGATATTTTTTTTAATTCAGCACAATTATTTTTTCATGCCCTTAAGGCCCAATTTTATTTTTTTTTTACAGAAAAGACAGTTTTTTTTGTGAATTTGAAAATTTAATTCTATAATATTCTATTCACTTCTCTTTATTCTGTTTTTCTTGTAAACATTTTTGATGTTTTTTTTAATTAATCGCAAAAATTTTAAATGCCCTTAAAGTCAAATTTTATTTTTTTTTTTTTACAAAAAAGACAGTTTGTTTGTGTGAATTTGAAAATTTAATTCTATAATATTCTAATCATTTCTTTTTATTCTGTTTTTTTTGTGAACATTTTTGCTGTTTTTTTAATTAGTCTCAAAAATTTTACATACCCTTAAGGCCCAATTTTATTTTATTGTTTTGACAGAAAAGACAGTATTTTTTGTGAATTTGAAAATTTAATTCTATAATATTTAATTTAAAAATTTGAAGATTTAACATTTTTAAAAATATTTATTATTTATTTTAATAAACAAAAGTGACAGAGTTGAGAATTATTTAAAAAAAAATATTTATTGTCCAATCGAGAAAAATTGACATTCATTACATACAAGCAGAAACGTAACAATTTTTTTCCTGTAATAATATCTCAAAATACTGAGTTTATTTGATGTTATTGTGTAATCGAATATTTAATTTTTCACTTGAAATATTTTCATTCTCAGCTTTGACAATAAATTCCAAATGATTAGAATCAAATTTCAGAAATTTAAAAATAACAATTATTAATTGTTTAATAATGAATAGTTTTTGAAACGAAGAATAATTATATATAGTTGATATTCTTTTGAGGAATGAAAATTAATTATGATAAACAAAAATAAATTACCGTATTAATGACAAAACATTTTTTTTTTAAACACTAAGAGAAAAATTAAAATAATTTTTCGACGTTGTAAGGAAAAATATTAATTACTAAGAAATTTATAAACAATTTAAATATTTGTAAACAAATGAATAAATCTATGTAGAAAGTAATTTTTAATTCGCAATAAATTAATTAAAAATTAACAATATATTAACTATTAGATAATAATAAAATACTAATTATAATACATAATATGTTAAAATCATTATTATAATTTAAAAAATTCGATTACAGAATTAAAATTTTCTTTAATGAATCAATCATAAATTTAAAGGTATAATTCTGATTAAAGATGAAAATTTATATTACTAGATAAAAAAACAAAATTCCTTTTCTTTAAATCAATGCTGAATAATTTTATTTTCATTACTTTTATCAGAGGTGGGGGGAGGGGGATTTCATTAAATTAATTCACGTTTCGCATTTGTAATTATTATAAAATGAAACGATTCTTTCAATGAACTATCTTTAGATTTCTGATTTGAAAACTAATACATAACGTATGGAATAGAATGGAGGTTAGCGCTTTTTTTGTTGTTGTTGTATATATGTTTATTGGTTTTATGGCCTTTGATCTTGCAAGTCGTATTTTATCTAATATGGTAAATATGTTTTGAAACGATTACAATTCATAAAACATCTGCTTTTTCATGTTTTAAATCAAATTATTATTTTGCGTTTCTGCTTATAACTACTACTAGGCATTTCAATAATGGGAAATAAAAATTTATTTTTCTTTTCTATATAAGAGAAAAGCATTTGGAATTTGCGACTGTAAATTTAATTTTTCCAATATTTTTTTCTTTACAAATTATTAAATTAAATTATTACTTTTAATTTTTAATTAATTTTTCAAATTTATTTTTCTTCTTTTCTTTTTAATAGATTTTTTATATTATTTCTTTTTATCAAATTTGATGCTGAATTCAATAGATGAAAATATTTTTTTAGCAACCATTTTTAATTTCTTTTTCTCTTTTATAATTAACAATGTTTGGAAAGAATATTGAATATAATTAAATTTTGACAATATATTTGAATTTATTTTTATTTCTATAGTGATATTGTTTTAATATTTTGTTTTTAAATTTTAGGTCAGACAAAAAATATTTAACTTAAATGAATGTTTAACGTCATGAGTTCCCTTCAACAAACGAGCCGGTTTCTGCCTTTTTCTAACAGTAACATACAAAGAAAGCAACTAACGACTCAAGGTAAGTTTGAGTAACAAAATTTTGCAAATTCGGTTAAAAATACGTTAACTAAAATATTTACTAAGATTTAGTAAAAAAATATAGTACTAAGTATAGTACTGAATATAATAATACTAAATGTAGTACTAAAAATGATACTAATTGTGGTACTAAATATAGTTACTAAACTAATACAATTATTAAAATAAGGAAATTTTATAAAAAAAATATCAAATTGTTCAAAATCTTACAATAGTCTACAAATTGTTTTCTTAAATTGAAAATACTCCTCAAGTAGTTACAATTTTTGGAAATAATTATAATTATTTATTTTTGTGCTTAAATAATTTAATTCTCTTACAACTTTTTCATAAGAATGGATTTGAAGAAGAATTTCAGTTTAAATTTTAGCAAATATTTGAATTTTGTAAGAATTGGAGTTCTAATTTAAAAAAAAAAAATTTTTAAAGGTTTTCCAAATTGAAAGAATTCTTAAATTTTAATTTCTAATAGGCAAATAATGAACAATAAGTATTCAAATATAATTTGAATAGTTTTATTTAAAAATTTTAAAAAAATACTTCTTATAAAAAAACGTAATTAACATTTTTTAAAAACACTTAAATTTTGGAAAATAATTTTAAAAATTGAAAAAATACGACATTTTCTCAAATGTCGTTAGATTAAATTTTATATTTCAAAGAATTTTACTTTCTCACTTCAAAAAATTATTTTTAATTATATTATTGTATTTTTTGAAGAAATTTAAAAAAAATTACTTAGAAATTCTGAAAAATAAGCTTTTTTAAAGAATCGTAATTACAATTTTTGAACATAGTTCAATTTACGAAAAAAATTTGTAAAAATTGGAAAAGTAGGATGTTTTCACAAATTTTATAAAAATGAATTTTACATTTCAAAGAATTTTAGTTTCTAACTTTAAAAATTATTTTTAAATCTTATTTCATTTTTTGAAGAGTTTTAAGTAAAAATTTGTAAAAGAATTAAATTTTACAAAAAATTTTTGTATTTAAAATTTAAATAATAAATTTAAAAGGAATTTTACGTAAAATTTTGAAAATTAATTTAATCTTAGGAGTATTATAACAGAAATGATTAATATATTAGTTTTCTTTAAAAATTATAAAAGTTTTGCAAAATTTTACTCCAAAATTTTTTATTTAATTTCAAAAGGTTTTTCTTTGAGAATATTTGAAATTTTAATTCTTATGAAAATATAAATAACAATAAGTTTTGAAATAATTCGTTTTACAAAATGTATTGAAATTCAAGGTAGAAGAAGTAAACTATTTAATTGAACTTTTAAATAATTTAATTTAGAAGATCCGAAAAAATTAGTGGTTTAAAAAAAAAAAGATAAAATACTTTGAAGATAATTAAATTTTGAAATGTAATTTTAATTTAATTTATTTTTGAATTTCCCAAAAAATCTGTGCTTTTAAAAAATGTAATTAAAATTTGTTGCAGATATTTGAATTTCCGAAATTAATTAGAAGAACTGAAACAATTAAAATTTTTGTCAAATTTAATTGAAATAAATTTTATATTTAAAAGAATTTAATTTAATTACTGTTCAAATTCTTTTGAAATATAAATCGTTTTTTCAACGAATATTTTAAAAAATTTAATAATTTAAATTAAATAAGTAAATAAAAATATAATGTAATTAATAATTGGAAAAAAGTTCTTCTAACTAACAATGAGCGTTAAATTTTAAGTTATACCAATGTAGTTAATAATGAAAAATCAAAAGTAATTTTTCTTTGAAGATATTTCTAACTTATCGTTTTTAATTCAACAGGTGGTTTACCTCAAAGTTTGAGCGGTAGCGATACCGATGTTTCGACATCAAACGAAAATTTAAGTAACGAGGAGCGTTATGTGATAAGACACACAGCCCGTCAGGAGCCTCAAGGTCAAGAGAATCAGCAACAAAGTCCCTCTAGATCTTCCAGTCACAAGGAGAACATACCAAATATCCAAGTAAATACCATTTTTTTTGCAAAAAATAAAACGAAAAACTAATTTTCCCTTTTTCTTACAAAAAAAGACCAATTTTTGAATCAAAATATTTTTTAAATTACATAATTTTTCATTTTTTTTTTGGTAATAAAAATCACAGTCTGCCTGTAAGGTCAAATTTGTTATTTTTAAATATACGTATATGTATATGTATGTTTTTTTTCCACTCGTTTTGTCCCATTCAGTAAACACTTCATTGTTAGGAAAACAAAACTATTATATAAGTTTTAACATTATTCTATTCTAATCTATAGGGTAATCTCTTGAATAGAAATAGTTTAAAAGATAGTTTAAACGGATCGAATCGAAACAGTTTAAAGGAGAGTTTAAATGGCTCGAATCGCAATAGTCTTAAGGACAGTATAAACGGATCGAATCGCAACAGTTTAAAGGATAATTTAAGTAATCGAACGAGCGTTGGTTCTAATAGAAGTAGTCTCGATGTCTCTACAAGTTCATATAATACACTCATTATTCATAATGCAAATGAGGAATCATCTTGGGCGCCTTCAGGAAGGTAATCTTATTCATCTATTTCTACGTTTGAAAGAAAAAAAACGAAAAAATGTTCTTTTACTTAATTCTTTCATTGAATTTTTATTCTATTTTTAATCCTTGTTTCGGCATTTTTTTTACCTGAGTTTTACTAATTTTGATTTTTACTTGTTCTGAGTTTTATAAAACTATTTATTTGACCTAAACTTTTGTAATTTTAGTTTCACTTGACCTGAGCTTTATTCAATATTATTTTTGTGCAACCAGATTGTTTACATAAATTAAATTTTTTTTAAACCTTCCTTTAATTTCACAAAATTTTATTTGACTCGATTTTCTATTTGACCAGAGCTTTATTAAATCGATATTCTTTTTGTAATTTTTTGTTGTTGTAATTGTTAAAAAAAAAATTTTTTTCTTTGGCAGATTGTCAGGTCTCGTGAGAGACCATGGCGATATGGGGTATTTATATTGCGAAGGTGGAGGAAAAGGGCATTCAAACAGCCCTACAATGCAATCATTGTCCAGTTTACCGCACGACGATCATCTCTACGAGCAATCTGGAAATGGTGGCTGTCAAGAAATCACCGACATCCCCGATGATTATCTCAGCCAGTCGCAGGTAATTTTTTTTTACTTCACAAAATTTTGCAAAACAAAATTATTACAAAATTAATCAAATAATGTGAAAAATTTTAGGAAAATAATATTTTTTTACAAAATTGACTAAATAATGTTGAAAAAAAAGTAGGCAAATTATTTTTGCAAAATTAATGAAGTAATTTTACAATATAAATGAAATAATTTTACAATATTAACCAAATGGTTTTGAAAAAAAATTAAGAAAATAATTTCACGAAATTAATCAAGAAATTTACCAAAAAAAAAAAATAAATGAGAATACAATTTTAAAAAATTGGAAACTGGATAAATTCTTTGATTTTGCTCTTAAGGTCCTGAAACATCTCGCGAAGGAAGTGAAGGTGCCCTCATACAGTAAACTGACAGGAAATGACAGTAGTATTGATATGAGACTCAGAGAAAGTGATCGTGGAAAGCAAGCGGATTATGAAGATAGGCCTTCATCGTCCTCGTACACCACGACTTTACTACCTCTTAAAAGTAAACACAGATTACTTGGTCCCACGGAAAAATTAACTCTCTCCCGTTCGCAGCCCGATTTGTCCCGAATTGGAAAAGTCGACATGGATAATTACGATCCACGAACAACTTCTCCCAGGTAATTATTTTCATTTAATTAATACACTGATAAAATAATTTATTCTGAAATTAAACAAAAAATTATTTTTATTTCATTAATAAATTGATAAAATAATTTGTTCTGAAATTAAATAAAAAATTATTTTTATTTCATTAATAAATTGATAAAATAATTTATTCTGAAATTAAATCAAAAATTAAATTAAAATTAAATCAAAACAGGGTTGCCACAGGTCAGGGAATTCAGGGAAAAATCAGGGAAAGTAAAATTGGTCAGAGAAGTCAGGAAAAGTCATGGATTTTTACTAATAGTACTAGAAAAAATTGAATTTTTAAAATTCATGAGAAAACAGAATTTTTTTTCTTTTTGCCTCGTAAACTATGAAATTACCACAAATTTTAATACAAAACCTTTAAATTTTATCTATTTCTGACAATAATTTCTTTTTAAATAACTAAAATTTTCAAAAACTATTATAAAATTAATAATTAATAATTAATAATTAATAATAAATAAAATTAATAAAAACTATCATTAATTATGACTTATAAATTATTATATGAATCATTTTTACAATTTTCATAAATACTGGATTAATAAAAGAATTTTAGTTGAAAATACTAAAAAAAAATAGATTTTTGAAAAGTTACAAATGATTACAGAAATTCAATTATTTTCAAAAGTTACAAAAATTCTTCGCAGAATTTCAATTATGTTGAAAAATTTAAAAACAATTCTCGTCAAAATTAAAATTATTTTTATAAATAATAAAATACTTCAATAAAATTCAATAATTTTTAAAAGTGTTAATAAAATTCTACACAAAATTCCACAAGAATTCAATTATTCAATTTTTAATAAATTTCTTTAAAATAATTCAATTATTTTCATAAGTAGTAATAAAATTTTTCACAGGAATTCAATTATTTAAAATACAAAATTTAATAAAATTTTTCGAAAAATATCAATTACATAAAAATATTTTTATAAATAATAAAATTCTTCACCGAAATTCAATTACTTTTATAAACTTGAATATAATTCGTTGTAAGAATTCAATTATTTATATAAACTTGAATAAAATTCATTGGAAGAATTAAATTATTTTCAAAATTAATAAAATTCTTCGCAAAGATTCAATTATTCTCAAAAATTAAAAAAAATATATTTTCAAAATTTCAATTATATTTATAAATAAAAAAATTCTTGGCAAAATTTTGTAGGAATTCAATTTTAATGAATTAATTCAAAATAATTCCATTATTTTTTTATAAGTAATAAAATTTTCACAGGAATTCAATTATTTAAAATACAAAATTTCATAAAATTTTTCGAAAAATATAAATTATTTAAAAAATTCTTCACCGAAATTTATATAAATAATAAAATTCTTCACTTAAATACAGTTATTTTTATAAATTTGAATAAAATTCGTTAGAAGAATTAAATTATTTTTAAAATATAATAAAATTCTTCGCAGAAATTCAATTGTGTTCGAAAAATAAAAAAAAATTCTTGTTAAAATTCCAAGTAACTTTATAAATAATAAAATTCTTCTCTATAATTCAATTATTTTATTGGAAATTTTAAGAAAATTTAAATTATTTTCATAAGTAATAAAACTCATCGCAGAATTTTAATGATTCTTTATACAATATATATTTTAATCAAGTTCCTCGATAAATGTAATTACTCTTAAAAATTTTATTAAAATTTGTCAAATTAAATTCATATATTTAAAAATTTATTGATAAAATTCTTTATGAGAATTAAATTTTAACAAAGAACATTCTATTATTCAATAAATTATTTATTTTTTAATTTAAATAATTGAATTTTTCTAGAATTTTCTACTAAAAATTGATTAAAAAATGAATTAACGGATAATCGATTTATTATTATTTATGAAAGTAATTTAATTATTGCCACAAATTTTATTACATTTTTTAAAAATAATTTAATTTTTTTTGAGAAATTTTACTGCTTGTAAAAATAATTTAATTCTTGCGAAGGTTTTTTTTAGGATTTTTGTAAATAATTAACCTATTCTGAAAAATGTTTTGTAATTATATTCTTATAAGTTGTTCAATTTAAAAAGGTTTGAATTTAAATGTTTTGAAGAATTTTTCATTCCTACAGAAAAATAATGATTAAATATTTATTTAAAAAAGAAGTTATTGATGTTTTGGAATAATTTTACAATTAATGAACTTTGTAAATAAATGTAATAGAACATTTTTTCTTGATTATCTAATCATTTTTAGTGTGAATCAGAATATTCTTTAGGATCAGGGAAAAAGTGAAAATTTTGTCTGGAAATCAGGGAAAAGTCAGGGGAAAATAAAATTAAATATTTGTGGCAACCCTGGAAAAATTAAATTAAATTTAAATGAAAAATTAAATAAAATTAAATTAAGTAAATTAATAAAAATTTTCCTTCTTCAAATTGCAGACCGCAAACAAAGGGCCGAGAAGACATTGAGACGGCGGCCGGTGAAATTTGGCCGCCATCGGCAATGGTTCAAATAGTAATTCAGGAGAATAGTGCCTTAAAATTGGAACTCGAGCGTTGTTACAATAAAGTGGCGAAATCGCAGAAGCTCGAGCAGGAAATAGCGAAGGTACATCGTGCCCACGAGGATTTGGCCGCATCGTGTGAAAGACGTGAAAAACTCGAGAGAGCAGCGAGACTAAGATTACAAAGCGATTGTCGTAGGCTCAGTGAATTAAATCGTGCCTTAAGGGATCAAATTGATTTACTATCATCGCGAACCGACACACCACCGATTGTCGAATCAATGCGGAAAGAATTAACGCAACGTGAATTACTCATCGGTCAACTTATCACTCAAAGTATGTCAAATTGATAAAAAAAAGAGTCTTTTTTTTCTCAATTGAAAAAGTTTATTTTTAATTCAGGAGAAAATTTTCTGAATCTAAATTTAAAACACTTTTTAATTAAAAGTTTCTTTTTATTAATTTTCTTTTTTTATAAAAAGAGAGAAGATTAAAGAAAAAGAGTTTCTTTTTCTTAAATAAAAGAGAAAAAGAGTTTCTTTTTTCTTAAAAAAAAGAGAAGAATTAAGAAAAGAGTTTCTTTTTCTCCATTGAAATGTGTCTTTTTTCTTTACGAAAAAGAAACTATTTTTGCTTGCTTTAAAAGAAGCTATTTTTCCATGGCTTAAAAAAGGTATTTTTTCATTGGATTAATATTGGGTTTTATTTTTTTTTCAAGATAAGGAACTCGCGGCGGCAAAAGAAAGGCAGGAAATTGAACTCGCCGCACAACGAGCAACTCTTCAGGAGCAACGAACGCACATCGATATTTTGGACACTGCTCTTACAAATGCGCAGGGAAATGTTGTTCGTCTTGAGGAAGAGGTCAGAATTTTACATTATTTGTCTAATTCTTCTTCATTTTATTTTACACTTATTTTATTTTTATTCGATACTTTTATTATTCTCTCTTTTTTGTGCTTTTTTTGTCTAAAAAGTATAAGAGACTTTGATTCTTCACAATTATTCATTTATTTTCCAAATTATAAATTTTTTTACAAGAATTTAATATTGAAAAAAAGATTCTTCGCAAGAATTAAATTATTTTCACAAATAATAAAATTCTTCTCAAAAATACAATTATGCTTTTAAAAATTGATAAATTCTTAAATTTTTTCCTTAATTTTTCACAATTATTCAATTATTTTCCAAATAATGAAGTTTTTCACGAAAATTCAATTATTTATTATTTTTAAATATTATTGTATTTTTTTGATGAATTCAATTAGTTGTTTGGAAAATAATTCAAATTTACGAAAATTTTTGTAATTAAATAGTTCAATTATCGTTGAATTTCAACAAAAATTGATATAAAAACGAATTGCAGTTGAAATATCAGATATTAATAGAATATTAATTTTTAAGTGATTATTAAATTGAAATCGTTGAAAATTTTAATTATCGTAAAACTGAAATAACATCAAAATTTTTACATGAAAAAATTATTAATTTGTATTCTTAATTCCTGTGAGCAATTTAAATTAAATTATACAAAATAATTTTATTTGTTTACTTTTAAGAAATACTATTAAATACAAATGTTATTTTTTAGGATAAAAATTTAGAAAATAATTGATGTTTTTAAAAAAATTATAATTAAAGTTCTCAGCAGGATTAGAATAAAAATAAATACTTTTCGATTGAAATCAGGAAACAGTGTAATTTTGTTTTATTCGTTAAATTTAATTTTCGATGGCTACTTTTTACCACTTTTTTGAAGTATTAAAGCTACTTTTTGATACGTTTTTAAAATTAATTATTGAGTGTGAAGCATATTATTATTTTTTCTTTTTTTTAATTATTTTAATTACATATTCTTGAAATATTCATCATTCTCTGAAATTGACAGTCGCGGAAGAAGCAAGTTTACGTGGATCGCGTCGCCCAATTGCAACGAGCGTTGTCCTCACTTCAAGCATCGAGCGATCGACGCGAAGAGACTGAAAGACAATTGAGAGGTCAATTGGAGAGAGAATTGCGGGAGGGCGGAAATGGAGGTGCAAATGGAAACGAACATTCGGCGAATGGCGAAACAATTGCTGATTTAAAACGAAGACTGAGAGAGAGGGATGAAAAAATCATGTCACTCGAGGGCGATGTCACTAAATGGGAGCAACGCTACCTCGAGGAGAGCGCTTTGCGGCAGGCCGCTATTGACGCCGCCAGTCTTCCAAAGTATGACCCAAAATGAAATTGTTTTATTAAAAGAAAAGTTTTATACATGAATACCCAATTTCTCATTTTTAAGAAAGTACTTTTTTTCAATTCTGTTTTTCGTTTTAGAGAAGAAAATTAAGTTGAATTTTAATTTAATGAATTTAAATTAAGTTAATTTTAATTAAATGAATTTAAATTAAGTTAATTTTGCTTACTGCTATTTTATAGAGATGCAAAAATTGCCGCTTTGGAGAAAACGAGTCAAGACGCCGAGAAATTAATAGCGGAGGCGCGCTCAGAAAAAATGCGACACATGGACGAAGTTCATGCCGCACAAAAGAAGCTCGCTGATCTCGAATCCAGGTAAAATTTTATTTCGATTCATTACTTAAATTTAGTTAGTTAATTTAATTAAATTAATTAATCTTGTCCCAATAATTTCAATTTAATTTAATTTACGAATGTAATTAACGAATTCGAATTATTTTTTTGAAAATCCGCCATATTGGATCCGTTATTTTGAATTTTGATAGTCTGTTGTCAGATTCGTAAGATTTTATTGGTTTAAAGAAAGCAAATCAAACTCAAACAATTTTTTTTAATTCTTCGATAATTTAATTTAATTTTCTTGTGAGAAAGAAGAAATTTATTTCTTTTGGGAAAAAGTAAATTTATTTTTTTTGGTCTTAATTAATTTTGGGAATTTAAATTTGGTTTTGTTTCTCGTAGAATGAAAGATCTGGAATCGAAATTGGCCGAGAGGGACGCAATGATACGCGTTCTTCAAAAACATACCTACGATAAGGATAGTAGTTGCAGTAGTGGTGTTGGTAGTTATCCAGCTGCACACTCGTCTCATTCCAGTACTTCGGCAGATCATCATCACACGGTATTAACGAGTACTCCCGAACTTGGTAAGTTTATTGTTTTACAAAAAAAAAAATTAAATTCATAGTTGAATTAAATACGTAATTCTTCGAGAATACAATCATATTTCAAAATAATTTTTAAAAAGTAATAAAATTAAATTCTTTCAAATATAAAACTTATTTCAAGAAAATTTGACAAAACTTGCAATTGTTTCAATTTTTAAAAACATTTTCGGGAATTTAAATTATCTTGGAAAATATTTTACGTTTAATTCTTTTGTAAGAATAATTAAATTTAATTTGTAACTAAAATTTTTTCAAAAGTCAATTATGTTTTTTTGAATAAAATTATTCGAAACTTTTATAATTTGTAGAGGAAAATAATGGAATTAATAATTTTTTTAAAGAATCATTACAAAAATTATTATTTTAAAGACGATTAAAATGTTAAAAAGATTTAAATTTAAAAATCTTTTAAATATTTTCTTAAATTTATTTTTATAACGCTTCTAATATTCAATTATTATTCCAAAAGTTTAACAGAAATTCTTTTTTAAATCAATTGGTAATAGAATTAAACGATAATTAAAAATTATTTGAATATAGAAACATTTTTGTAAAATTTAATTTATTCATTTTCCCAGAATTTCTAAATAAACTTTTTCAATTTTCTTAAAAAAATTCAATAATATAATTAAAAATTATTTTTTAAAGTGAGAAACTAAAATTCTTTGAAATATAAAATTTATTCTAACGACATTTGTGAAAATTTTGCATGTTTTCAATTTTTAAAACTATTTTCCAAAATTTAAGTGTTTTCAAAAAATTTGAATTACGTTTTTTTATAAGCCGAATTTTTTCAGAATTTCTAAATAAAAGTTTTTAAATTATATTTGAATACTTATTGATAGTTATTTGCCTATCAGGAATTAAAATTTAAAAAGTCTTTCAATTTTTAAAAATTAGAACCGCTATTCTTACAAAATTAAAATATTTTCTCAAATTTTTACTTGAATTCTATTTCAGAACAGTTTATTTCAAAAAGTCGTACGAGAGTTAAATTATTTTTTAATTACTAAAATAAGTGATAAAATAATAGTTTAATTCAGAAAATTGCAACTGTGTCTCTAATTACAAATTTTTTTTATTTTAAAAACGAAAATTTATAAACTATTAAATTTTTTCAATAATAAGTTATTTTTTCAATACTTGCTCAATTTTTAGAAACTTATTGAATATTTGAGAAGTTTTTAAATTTGAATTTAAACTTGAATTTAAATTTAAACTTAATTTTAAATTTAAGTTTGAATTTAATTTGGAATTTAAATTTGAATTTAAATTAGAAAATTTCTAATTATAAATGTAAACTTCGAGGAAATGTCTTGTGAAAATTTTCTTATTGTTAAAATTCTTATTTGAATATTTGAATGGATTATTAGTTTATTTTTTTTATGTTAATTATTTTTGAATATATTTTGAATATAATTTTGCATATTTTTTTTTAGTGAGCAGTGTACTGGGCGGTGGAAGCGGTTATGGAAGCACGGGATCTTATGGCGTGTCCGACAGTTATAAATACAGAAAGCAGGGCAGTTTTGAGCAAACAAATAAAAGTCTTGACGATCAATTGAAGGAGCTGGATTCACAACTACTCAGCAAGGTAGGCAGAATCTCCACAGTGTAGTGCTCTGTATAATCGCGTCTTGAATCACATCACCTCTTCCCAGTCAACCGAAGTTTTTTTTAGCAACGCAAAACAAAATTTTTAAATTAATTAAAATATGGAAAAAAATGCCTACTAAATTAATTTATTTACAAATAGAGAAAATATGACTTTTAAGTTAATTTAATTAATACAAAGGAAAATTTTATCTTTTCAACAATAACTTTTTAATTATTAATTCAAAAAAATCTTTTTTTTGATATACATTACATTTTTTGTCTTTTTAGTTTACAATTATTTTATCTGCAAGAAATTAATTCCACAAGGAAAATAATTTCTTTTTCTAATTTAATGTAGTATAGAAAAAATATTTATTTTAATTTTATTTTTAATTAAATTTCATTTCTTTTTATTTAATTTTTATTTAGAAAATAATTTTTTTTTTTGCTTTTACATTGAGATTCGGATAAATTAGAAATATATCGTTTGAAGAAACAAAAAATTGAGTCATATTTAGTTTTATCACTTCGTGCCACGTGATTATTGTAGAAGAAAGCTGATCACGAATAATTTACAGAACACACACTACAAAAGGTATTCATTGTGTTTGTGTTGCGTTTTCTTTTTCTGTTTTTTTTTCTTTTTCTTTGAAGCATTTAACGTTGAAATTTCACTCGAGGGCAGGTTTTTATTTTAAAAAAATTTCCTTTCTTTGCAAAAGGAGAATAATTAACTTTTTTCCATAATTATACTAAATTTATTCGAGAATATTTCAATAATTCATTGAGAATTATGAAATGATTTACTAATTTTTGATTATTTAATTTCATTTTTGATTATTTAATCTAAAATATTTGGATAATTTAAGAGACATTAAAAAATAAATTTAAATATTTAAGAATTCTTTTGGTTGATTTTCAAAATTTTTAAATAATTTTTAACAACTTTGTTACAATTCCAAAAACATTTCAATAATTTGAAAAAAGATTTTGGAAGCATTGAAATAAATGAAAATGAAAATTTTCAGAATAATAAGTAAATAAAATATTTCCTAAACTTCTAATTGTTCAATATGCAAAGTACTGTTATTTTCTGAAAAAGAAATATTGTTTTTAATACAAAAATACCTGCTCTTGAAATTGTGAAAAGTATTATGATATTTTGTTCGAAAGAAAAAGAAATATCCTAATACTCGTGTGATAGTTTTTCAAATACGATTTTTTTTCTACACTAAAATAACAAAAAAAAAAATAGTCTTAGAAATTCGAAAAAAGTTCTCTTCTCACACAATTGAAAAGATATATAGTTTAATTTTTACTGTTACCGACAACAACGACTTTTGTTTTTAACGCGATTGTAATGTTTAGAATCAGAACATAATTTTTTTTTCCTAATAATTAAGCGACTGACTCATGTTATGTTCATGGTTTTTGATATAAAATCGAGAAAACAAAAATATAACCAGTAACGGATTTCTTACATATAACGAATTGGTTTTTTTTGGCGTTTTTTAACATTTTTACTTATTTTGTTTCTTTTTGCCGTGAGTGATCCAACTAATTTCCTTTTCCCTTAAAAGAACAATGTGGTCCGGATATGTTTTTGAAGAATTGAAGTTTTGAAAAATTTTTTAGCATAAGAAAATCATATTTTTTCCAAGTACAGTTTATTAATTATTTCGTTTGTCTTTTTGGGGTTTATTAATTGATAAAAATTTGAATTTTTGGTGAAATTTTCTTTTTGGTATAGTTTAGAATTTATTTGATGAACTACGGTGCTTATGCGCATGTGTCGTTAGAGAGAGAAAGAAGAGGGGACGTTAGGATTCGTAGACTTACATTTTCTGTAATCACTAGGCATTATGTTTTTCTAGTTCCAACTTTTAGTTTAAAATGTAAAAAAAAATACAAAAACAGAGACATTTGGGATTGTTCGTAATTAAAAATCTGGACCATGTTTCTTTTCCTGATTCCAAAAAGAGAAAAACAAATGTCTTCCAAAGAGTGCGCATGCGCTGTTGTGGCGAGCACTAACCCTTATCCCGGTTCTCCTTCTCCAACGCGATGGTATTCTTCTTTTTTTTCAGCGGGCACTTTGCTGTTTTCCAGGATTCTCTAATCCAGGCACTGCGTCGCGAAAAGGAAAAATACCCAAGCCATTACTGGCGAGTGTAAATAGTGCAGGTAGTTCGAGTACGGCGTCAAGTAAAAGTCGTTTACTGGACGATTCAACTGGCGAGGCAACTGGCAGTCTAATGGAATTTGCAGCAGCATCGGCGACACGCTTTAAAGGTACAGTATCAAGATTATCAGTGGAGAAGCCCGAGGAGATGATGCTACTCGAGAAGCAGGGTCGCAGTTCACAACGACAGAGAATGCAAGAGGGTGAGCCAAGAAGAGCTGGTAGCCTACCACCAAGTTCCCTTCCACGTCCACCGAGATCATTGAAATCGTCAACAAATTCACGCTACTGTCGCTTGAGTGATTCCGAAGCGCGAAAGAAGTCAGATCCTGGACCAGTGATTGACACTGGAATGAAGACAACAACAACAACAACAACAACGCGTGACTCTGGTAATTGTACACTCGATTATGGTAAGTTTGAGAGTAGTGCCTCGACGAGGGCGCCAAGAAGGAAGAAGACGACAATATCGGAGAATTTCGGTCAGAGTTCGTCGTCGTTAAAGAAGGGTTCGTCGTCGTCGCCTATTTGTGAATACGAGCGTCTTGGGGATGTTGATAAGAAGAAGCAGATTTTACTCGAGGTGAAACATCGTGAGACACATGGACGTTCATTGATACCGCCGCCATCGCGTCGTATTGGCGAATATGGGCGATTGAGCGATGGCGATGCTAAGGTATCATTGAGGAAGACCGGATTCACCAGGGGTCAGAGTACTGGGAGCACTGTCAGCAGTAAAAGTGGACGAGACTCTGGTGGCACTGCCAGTAGTGAGGCCTCTACATCATCACTTCCACCCACTAAGGCCAGGTCAATACCGCGACCTAATTATCGCATCCAGTTCTAATTTACGAGAACGCTTAGGAATTAGAGAAAGCGGAATAATTCTAAAACACTGCTTTCATGGGATTTTCTTTTTGGGAGGTTTTTTTTGGTTTTGTTCTTAAGAGCATGTTGGCTGTGTTTCATTACAAGGTGGCACGACCTAGGCAAGGTCTAGGAATCAAAATTTAATTAACTTTGACTCCTAAATGACAGTGCGGTCACGTGTTTCCATAGTAAATTGTATTTACTTCTTTCTTTCTTCTTTCCTTGTTAGTGGCCTATTGCAGAGTATTTAAGAAAACAAAATTACTGACATTTCCATCTCTAAAAACCGTTAAATAATTTTTTGACGCTGAGCGTCGTCTGCCAAGGACTGCGCATGCGCCACTGCTTACCTCTCATTGGTAGAAAAACCCGCGTTTATTTAAAATTCTCTAACAAAATACAAAGGAAACTAAGAGTTTAAAACTTTGAAGTACATTAAATGCCAAAGAAACATATTGTCAGTTAGAGAATATTCGTCTTTATTTAATTATTTTCTAATTGTCGATTAGAAAGTATTGAATATTATTTAAATATTTTCTGCTCTATTTATTTCTAAAATATTAGTGAATATTTTATTATTCCCCAAATGTCGATTAGAAAATATTAAACTCTAAGAGTTTTTAATTTTGTAAATAAAAATTAATTTCACTTTTTCCTAAATAGTTTCTTCTATTTAAGTATTTTAAATAAGCGCGCCTTTTTCTACCAATAGGAAAGAGTTGCGCTTGCGCAGATGCTTCTTGTAACGGTCGTTGGCATCCATGTTGGATCACGTGACCACTTAATAACATAACCTTGAAAAACATTTTTATTGAAAGATTTTAGAAACAAATAGAGAAGAAAAGAAAAAATAAAGAAAAGAATAAGTAAAGATAGGAATGGAAAATAGAAAAAATAAAGAAAAGAATAAACAAAGGAAGGAATAAAAGAAAAAAATAGCAAAAAGAGAATCCTTTCTTGAACGAAACAATGTTTTAGAATTATTTTCAAGTTGAACTAAAGCCATAATAATCTTACAGTAAGCTTCCTTAATTACATGTTAATAAAATACGATAGTTCCACGAATTTAAAATGCGCCATAATAGTTAAAAAAAAGAAAAAAACAAAAGAGCAACGTGGACATTCGAGAGTACGTAGTACATTGTATAGCGTTTAATAAGACCTAGTCATTACCAAAGTAAACTTCCGTGCGGACGAAAATTTCCGTTTACCATGTGCGCAGTAAATGTCACTCGTACATTTCTTTAAAGGCTCGTTCCCTATTAGCTTACAAAAAAAAAGAATTTGCGTCAAACAAAAAAGTGTCTGATTCTATAAAAAAAAATTTTTTTTGCTTTCCATCTTTTTTTTTATTGATAACAACAAATGCTGCCAGGTGGAAGTTTTCAGAAAAAAAATTCGACTCCTAAGAAATAAAATTTTTCACACAACACTTTTGTAAATATTTTCGGATATTTATTCCGAATTTATTAAAAACAGAATTTTTATCCTCTTTTCGAATTTACAATGTTATTTTCTTCCAAAATAGACTTTTTAGAATGAAAATAAATTTTTCTGATCAAAGATTAATTTGATAATTAATATTTTTAATTAATTAATTTTTTTTATATTTTTAATATTTTGCAATATTAAAAATTAATTGAATTCATTTAATTCACAAGTAAAACTGAATCGAGTTAAACTCGAAATAAATTGAATTGAATAAATTAAAAAAAAACAATTCAATAGAATAAAATTAAGTGAAGTTCAAATTTCGAAATTAAATTAAATCATTTAAAAAACTCGAAATGAATTAAATCTAAAAACTTTGAATAAAAAAAAAATGCAGCACTTGTCGCAAAAAGACCGTCACAATGAATCTGTTGAATTTTTTTACTTCCTCGTTAATTGTAAGAATTTCTTTTTAAGAATCTCAATCGAAAGAAATTTAAATCTCTAGGAGATTTATCAAACAAAAAATATTTAAAAACAATTTGTTTTCATTAAATGCAGGACCAAAGATTAATATTAAAAAAAATTACTTAAGAGAGGTCCAAATAGAATTTGAGAAATGTACTTGAATTCTTCGTGTTGTAAAATATTTTTCTATTTGTGTAAATGGAATTATTTAGTCTAATCGATAGATTATTATGCTAGCATGATAAAAAAACACCAAAAAAAACAAAGAAACGAACTTTTCAAAACCTGGCAGTATTGTTGGAATCATTACAAATAAGCGAACAAACACGAAAAAAAGGAATTGAATAATGTTCGATAGTAATGTGTCCTTAAATTTTTTTTTAAAGAAATTTTTCAAAAAAAAAAAAAAAATATCACTGAAATTTCTAAAAACACAAGAAAGTAAAAACCCGAAAATTCTAAAAAGTGAAAAATAATTTTTTAAACTGAAAAATAGATTTAAAGAAACAACTTTTTTAATACAAAAATAGATTTAAAAAAGCAACTTCTTTAATACAAAAATAGATTTAAAAAAGCAACTTTTTTAATACAAAAATAGTTTTTAAAAAAATAGAAAAACCTTTTTTTTTAAAAATGAAAGAACAATTTGTAATTTCCTTTTTCTCGCATTTTTGTCTAAAAAAAATATTCGGAAAGAATTTCCGACAGAAAATGTGAAAACAATTTTTTAATTTGCAAAGGAATTTAAAAAAAAAATTCATAAACATAATTTTTATATTTCACATTATCGTAAACTTTTTGGGAAAAATTTTTTTTTTTTTAATATCGCCTTCTCTGTACAGAAAAAAAAATAAAGTACAGATTTCAAATAAGACTGAATGAATGAATAGCTAAAAGAAAAAAGAGTAAATTAAAAGAAAAAGTATGATGAAACGATTGAATTGAATTTTTATTTTGTTTTTGTTTCCTAATTTATGCCGCACTGTGCGTATCGACGCAACGCCAATTTTTCTCTGTTGTCATGATACAAATAACTACTACTCCTACTACTACTATTACTATTTTTTTTTAATAATAATAATATTAATATTAATAATAGCGAAAATGATAATAAAAAAAATAATAATGATAATAATAATAATATCATTTTTATTATATGATTATTATATTCATTGTTATTATTTGTATTATTATTTTTGTTATCATTATTTTTATAATTATTATTTTTATTATTATTTTTATTATTATTATTATTATTATTATTACTATTATAATTATAACAAATCATGTCTAATATAATGATTGTATTTATTGAATTGCGCTTTCGTGTCATTCTTGGTTTCGTCATTTATCGCATTAATAAAAGAAAAATCAACAAAATACACAGGGACAAGAGTGAATGAATCTGATGATGATGGATTGACGTAATTAGAAGAAAAAATAATTTTTTTTTGGATTGTGATGTAGATTAGATTTTTGTAGAACAAGTAGAGCGATGATTTTTTTCTCGAGTTTCTTGTGGTTTTAATTTTAATTTTTTTTTTGTGTAAGATATATGAATCGGAAGGGTTCTGAATTATTGGAATTTGTTTAATTTAATCTAATGAATGAATGTGAGAATAAATAATGTTTGTACACGATGCGTTCTAAGGTGATCATATTGATAGTCTTGCATTAAAAAAATTTTTGAATTTTAATTTTCCTAGAACAAAAGGAAAGAAAATGCCAAAGTCTTGCGTTAACCGACGATGACAGCTTTATATTTGGTTGTGTTGTAACAGCCGTTTATCGGAGCTTCATTTTAGAAAAAAAATACATTGTTTTTGTAAATTTAGAAATGTTTCTGAAAAAGCTTTTTTTTTAGTTAAAAAATTTTTTCTCTTCTACTTAATATTGGAAAATTTTATTTGAAATTTTAAATTTAAATTCAAATTTTTAGTGTTTGGATTTTTGGTGAAAGAAAAGGCGGAAAGTATTTGTTTGGTTAAATTTGTTAGAAACGTTCGAATAATCTAGCAGTATTGTAATTTTCTTTCTGCAACAAAAAGATTGGAAGAACTTGTAATTTTTTAGAAATTAAGGAAAATAATCTCAACTTATACAATTTTCGAAAATTTCGTTTTTTGTAATTTATTTATTTATTTATAATTTAATGGAAAGGATGCGGATTTTTTTGTAGTTTGCGATACAAACCGAAATTTGAAACTAATATATAATTTATTAATTTTTTTTTTGAAATCGAAAACAGGAGGAAATTTTTGTAGTACTTAAAATTTGTTCTTTTGTACATTTTTCTACATTTAAAATTTATTTTTAGTGACAAAAAGGCTGTTATATCACAATATTTAAATATAAAGGTGATTACGTACGGAGACAAAAGACTGTTTTTTGTCCTCTTTTTTAATTAGTGGCAATTTTTTTTGTAGTACAATTTTGTTTAAAAAGAAAAAAAAAATTTTTCAGAGCAATTTTTTAATTGTACAGTTAAATTTTGTTAGACAAATTTTTTTTTGCACCAAGAAAGAATTTGTTTGAATAAAAACAAAAATTTTTTTCTATTAAAAAATACGAAACAAGAAAAATTTCGACATTGCGACGAATATAGTTGATAAATTAGTAATATTTTTGTATTAAAAAAAAAAGTCTCGTACTAGTAAATGTGCAACACTTTAGAATCGTGAAAATCAGTACCTTATTTTGTAGTATGCAAGAATACCAAATTGCACATCGTGAATAATAAGAAAAAAATCTATTTGAAAAGAAATTAATTTTCAAAATTCTCGAAAATAATAAAAAAAAAAACCCCGAGAATTTTGTGAATTAAAATAATTGGATTTTTTTTATTGAATTCACGGTGCAAACGTCACCAAAGATGCGTCCTATTCAAGGTGACTATACGTCGTATCCAAATATTGTAATTATATTTTCGCGTGTTACGAGTATAGTGCACTGAGATAAAGTAACTATTAAGGCAACAATAATCTGTTGATCGTTTGCTCTCTATTTTTGATACGGCCGCTTTAGTGACCCATTTTTTATTTTCTTCTTCTTCTTCTTCTTTCATTTCTTTTTTTTCTTAATTTATTGTCAATCATTTTGTTAATAACTTTTTTTTCCCCCCTCTCAACTTAATTTATTTCTCAGAAGAAAAAAATTTTTTTTTTGTTTAATAGGCTAGAAAATAGATAAGAGTAAGCGGATGTTACGAGGGTGTTTTATTTTGGCGCTTTTATTGTAAAAAGCGCTTTTGTTGTATGATAGCTTGACTAACCGGAAAGAAAACCAACCAAATTGTATTTGTTTTTTTTTATGAATGGACGCTTTGTAAATGAAAAGAAAACAAACAAACAAACAGTGGTTGTTGGCTGGTTCGAAAGAATCTTACGAAATATAAACTCTGTTGTAAAGATTTATTTCCGTTCTTGTCTGTATTTCTTTCTTTCTTTCTTTCTTTTCTTCCAAAAGGGAAAAAATATTGCAAATTGAAATTGAAAATTGGAAAAAACAATTTTTCTATTCTTTATTCCGTTTCTATTCTAATTCTTTACTATAACATTTTTGCAATATTTTTCTATAATTATTATAGCAATAAGTTTTTTTTCTGATTTCGGTTTCGATTTTCTGTTTCTGTATTACTTCTGGTTATAAATTCTCTTTCATTATTTCTTTTGACAATCATTTAAATACTTGAAAATTTTTTCCACTTTCAGTAATTATACTAATTTATTATTATTATTACTATTATTATTACTATTATTATTGTTAATATTATTATTATTATAGGGCCTCATTATTTTTTTATTATATTATCGTTATTATTATTTTATTAAATATTACATATTGTATGTGAAAAATTAGAAGAAAGTTTATAGTAAGTAGTACCTACAGTTTATTTTCTATTTTATAATATTTTACATTTATTTAATATATAAGTAAAAAAATAAAAATTAAGATAATATTTTTTATATTAATATTAAAGTTTAAAATCCAAAAAACATTTACAACTATTATATTAAAGTTTAAAATTTATTTATAGAAATAATCATAAAGTATAATTATATTTTAAATCGCTTGAGTGATAAAAGTATTACATTAAATTTTGTATAATTTAAATTTTTTCTTTTATTACAATTATTCAAAAAAAAAATCTAAAAAAAATATTTTAAATAATTTTTATTTGACCTTTTTTTATAAAAAAAACTTTTTTTCCAACTCTCAGTTTATTTGACTCTTGGAATAAATTTCACTCGAATTGGTTGAGCGGGTCTGATAACCAAGTCGGCGAGAATATTTATTTCGTGGGCATAATCAATTGGCTCCAATTCAAAATTGTGAAGAATGTGGGCAACAAGGGCCTTCAATTCCAGTAAGGCAAATTTTTGACCTGTAAATTTTTTTTATATATTATAATAAATTTAAATTGATTTTTTTTCTGAATTTGAAAAAAATTGTTTAGTACTATTTGCAGAGGAATTTGTTGTTTAATTAATTATTTTTTAAATTGAATTCTTAATTTCTTACCAATGCAATTTCTTGCTCCTGCACTAAATGGAATGTAGGAATAAGGATGTCTTCCTTGAATTCGATCGGGTAAAAATCTATCAGGATTGTAAGTTTGTGGATTTGGCCAGAATTTTGGATCCCGATGCAGATCGTAAATATAGAGTTGTACACATGAACCGGCTGGGACGACATAATTTTCTGGAAAAATAATTTATTATTGAATTTACTGATCTTCTAAGTAACTTTATAAAAAAAATTTTTGAGAATTTTTTATACACTAAAAAAAATTTATTTTATTCAAATAAACGATTAATTCACTATTATCAATTAAATATTCACTATGAATCAAAAAATATTTATTGGACTCAATTAAATGGTATTCGTATAAAATATTGACATTATTGGTTCAAATACCATTTAATTGAGTCAAATAAATATTATTTAATTCAATTAAAATATTTAATTGATAATAGTCAAGTAATCGGTTATTTGAATCAAATAAATTTTTTTTTCAGTGTATTCTATTAATTATTATTTTTTTATTTTATTAATAATGATTATTTTTTATTTTTATATTTCACTAGATGTTAAATGTATTTTTTCTTCCACATTATTATAGTATTTTTTTCTGTCAAAAATTATCTGAAAAAAATATTTTTATAGTAAAATTGTAGACTCATTGTACTTGTTTTACTATACTTAGACAAAATTTATAAAAATTTAGAAAGCTTCGTTTGACAATAAATCGACTGTACTACTTGAATATTCAATTTTTGTTAAATTAGAAAAATTTTATCTAAATTTTAAAAAATTAGAAAAAAAAAGTTAAGGAAATTGAAAAATTAAAAAGACATATTGAACGGAGAATAAATTTACTTAGTTGTAAATCCTCTCGAATATTTCTCGCTACCATTGGAACGCTTGGATATAATCTCAACGATTCTTTAACGCAACGTTCAAGGTAAAAGAATTTTTGAATTTCAGCCATACCCATTTTTCCATTACTTTCTCTCAATACATCGTCAACTTCATTTCGTGCTTGTTCCTACAGGTAAAAAATATAAACACTAACGTTATATTGAAATTTTTCTAGACCTTTTGTAAATAAATATTTTTAATTTTTTTTAATTTTTTAAATATTATTTTTATTACCTGAATTTCTTTATGTTCGGCTAAAAGTGATACGACAAAGCACAAAGCCATTGCAGTTGTGTCGTGACCCTTCAAAAGAAAAATTTTCTATTAATAAAATTATTTTAACGATTTTTATTATTATTATTTATTTCTATAATTTGTTCTTATTTTTATTTTTTTTTTATTTTTATAATTTGTTCTTATTTTTATTATTATTTTTTATTTTTATAATTTGTTCTTATTTTAATTATTATTTTTTATTTTTATAATTTGTTCTTATTATAATTGTTATTAACTGAGTGATTTACCTCAAAAATAAAAGTATCGACTTCCTCTCTGATTCCCACGTCATCAATTTGTTGACCATTATTTTGTGCAGCAATCAGAGTATCTAGCATGGCCATTCTCTTCTTTTTGACTAAAAAGTTAAATAAAAAAATGTAAAAAATATTTTTACTTAAAATGTAAAATATAATTATAAAATATATCTTATAAATCTTATAAAAATATAATTTCATTGCAATAATCGTAAGACAATAAGTATTTTATGTTAATATTATTATACCAAAATACTTAAAAATTTACTTTACCAAATTCCATATCACTGTCCAATTTTTCGGATTTTTGCGTTTCAATTTTCTTCTTTTCTACCACATTATTATAGTATTTTTTTCTGTCAGAAATTATCTAAAAAAAATATTTTGATAGTAAAATTGTATAGACTCTTTGTTCTTATTTTACAACATAGACAAAATTTATAAAAATTTATAAAGCTCTGTTATAAACTACGGTTTCGAAATTTAAAGAACATTATTCGACTGAAATCATATTTTACTACTGAAATCAAATTTGTGAACATTAATTTGTCTGTAGAAAACTGGTTTTTATTCAATTTAAGTTTGATTAAAAATAGTTTTCTGCTGTTTCGAAATTAATAAACATGAAGTATGACTGAAGTGGTATTTTATTACTAAAATTAACAAAATTTCCTTTTGACTGAAATCAATTTTTACTATTGTTTCAAAATCAACAAACAATATGATACGAATGTTTGGAATATTTTGTCTGACTAATAAGGCTTTTACTACTGATCTAAATAAATTTTGTCTGACTAAAATTGTTTTACACTACTGGCAGTAATAAATTTTTAATTTACGTTATATAAAATTATATAAAATATTGCCTGACTAAGGATATTATAAATCCTTTTTTCAAGTAGAACTGCATTTTTTTAGTCAGACATTCTATTTACATAACTTCACTCTAATATATATTAAAAAAAAAATTTTTTTATTTTATTTTGAACTTTAAACATTTTAAAAAATCTTTAAAAAAATATTTAAGCATATATAATTAAAATCATACCGAATTTGAAAAACCGTGGAGAATGTTTAGTAATTTTGACTGCTTAATTCCGACGGAAGTTGAATAAAATATCTTATCCGGATGCAACCATGGTCTAAAGAATCTACAAGAAATGCAAAATACTACTTTGAATAAATAATAAATAACAAGATTATTTATTGGTAATTTACGAAGCATAAAAATTACTACTGAAAAAAAATTTTTATGAAAAATTATTAACTAATAAATAATATTAAACAACTATTAAATATTATTAAAATTATTAATTACACTAAATATGTTATACTATTATACTATTTATTTATTTTTTATAAATATTTCAAAATTTTTGTATTTTATAATATTATTTTATTATTTTATATAAATAATAAAATATTCAGTATTTTATATTTATATTATTATTTCAAAATATTTATATTTATATATATTTAAATAAAATCCTACCTGTATATGAACAAGTCACCTATTTGCGTTACAGCTGACCTATAATCTGTATCTCTGCTATTGACATCGTCATGAAGTGTTGTTCCCATTGCAGTTTCTATAATTGATATCAAATTAATTTCACTGTTTCAATACTAAACTATTATTAATAATAAATTTATTTAATAAATTAACTTTTATCTATAATTATAGTAGAACTAATTCGTTACTAAAATGTAATTAAAGAACTGACCAAGGATTTAATAAAAATGATTTTTCTCTTTTGCATTAAAATCTTTCTCACTATCATAAACATTTTTTACTTCTTAGGTACTTTTCTTCGAAGTGCGTCCAATGTTAATGTATTTAAAAAAAATAAAAATATATAAATAAGTTATTATATTGTATATTTATTTTTCTACTTTTATATTTAAAAATTATATCTAATTATAATTATATCTAAGTTACAAGACGTTTTTATGTTAAAATATAAAGCATGAATATGAATAAATAAAATAATGAGAATAATAAACATTAGAAACAATACAAGTAAATGAAATTAACTTATAAAATGAAAGATAAATTGTTAATAAAATGGAAATATTTAACAATTTAAATCTACTTATTTTATTGAGAAAGAGAAAAAATTAAATTATTTTTATTTACCACATATTGCATTAAGGGTGTATTTTGTCAAAAGGGGCACGAGATCCTTAATAAATGGACCATTTTCCAATTTCAATGAATTCACAAGACTCTCTCCATTTTCCACAAAAATATCAACAAAATCCAATAGTACATTGAAGTGAAAAGCTGGCGTCAACATTTTCCTTCTTTTCTGCCATTTTGAGCCTTGAACAGAGAAATTTTTTTTTGTAACAAAATACTCACTAAATATTATAATATAAATCCAATTTAAATTTTTTCACATGAAATTAGTAATAACCGAATATCGTTTTTATATTTTCATCTTTTAAAAAGGTCAATGATGAAAAAAGCACGAAAAAAAACTGAACAATTATTCGGTGAGAGCAAAAGCTGAGACCTTATTTTAATTGATGAAAAATGAAAATATTATTCTTATTAATATTAATTTATTAACTAATATGAATAATTTTTAACAACAATTACTTTTCGATTTTTCACTAGATATTTATTATTTCGATGAGAATTTCTTAATTTCTAAACTTTTAATTATTAATAAAATAATTTAAAATTATAATAATTTTTTTAATCAAATATTCAAACACTTATTATTATTTATTTTGATTGAAATTTTTAATAATTTCAATTAAAAACTTTTGAAATTTAATTATTTCTAAAAATTACAACTGCAATTTTTTCAAAAGACAATTATTTCTTTTTTATATTTTTTCTTTATATATTTTTTTAATTCTTGAATAAAATTATTCAAAACGTTAATAATTTTTAAAATAAAATAATATATTAACACTTTTTTTTTACAATGAAAATTTAATTATTATTATACCTTCACGGCGATTAATAATGTCAAAAAGATTTAAATTTAAAAACCTTTCAAATTATTTCATAAAAATCATATTGTAACACTCTCTAATATTCCATTATTTTTTCAATTTTAATTTTTCTTTAAATCAATTCTTTTTAGAATTCAACAACAATTAAATGATTCAAATACAGAATCTTTTTATAAAATTAAACAAAAATCTTTGTAAAATTTAACTAATTTTCCAAATTTTTAGTTACAATTCAGAAAAAATTTCAATAATATTCAAAAATAATTTTTTCAAAAATGAGAAAACTAAAATTCTTTGCAATATAAAATTGATTTAATGAAATTTGAGTAAATTTTCCATGTTCTCAATTTTTCAATGTTATTTTCTAGTGTTCAAGTACGTTTTCAAAAAATTTTAATTACGATTTTTTAAAAACCACATTTTTTCAGAATTGTTAAAATTTTTCAAATTTAATTAATTTTTGTTGAATAAATATTTGAATTCTTATTGTCCATCAAGAATTAAAATTTAAAAATACTTTCAATGTAAAAACCCTTTGAAATTTGGAATTAAAATAAAAATTGCAATTCTTCAAATATTTTCTAAAATTTTAACCAACAAATTTTTTTTTCAATGTCAATTTTTATCAAAACATTAAATTCAATTTATTAAAATACAAATATTAGTTAACAAATTATAAACAATTGAAATAAAAAATCCCAAACATCAGGTGAGGGGAGCATATTTCGATTATATTAAAAATTTTAAATTAAATAATTAATAATTTTACCTGCGCTCGTTAACAATCCAGTTCCTAACCAAGGCATTGTCATGTGATAAATATCACCCTTTTCAATATGCTTCATACTCGTCAGCAATTTCTAAATTTAAAGCCAAAAAAATTATTTTTCCTAATATTTTTGATCCAAATTGGTAATGTTTAAAATTTTTTTTTCCTATATACTATTTTTCATTCATTAATTCACTCTTAAAATTTCAATTAATGAATTTTAGAATTTGTCTAAAAAAAAATAAAATGACTTGCTAAAAAAAGTAAAGATTCTAAATTTAATAGCGATTTTTAATTATATGAGACAAAAGAAATTTCATTTTGTCTGATTAATATTTTTTTGCAACAACATTTCTAAAATTGAAAATCAATCTTTTAATCAAGAAAAAAAAGTGATTTGCAATAAATAAAAGAGTGAAAAAAGAATTTTGTAATATAATGTCTTCATATGATCAGAGTCCAAAGTTTCAAAAGCATTATGTCTACATGAACTGATTAAGAAATATATTTTATATCTCGCAGACAGAGTTGTTGGAAAGAAAATGAAAAAAAAGGTATCAACAGAAATATACAAATATTTTTTGATAAGAAGGAACAGCATAAATGCATAATTTCTTACGTTCTTGAGACTAATAATTACAAATAATGATTTATAGTAGATATCGCACATTGTCTGGACATCCCCCGCGGTAAAATACGTCATGAAGATAAAGACATATTATAATGCAAACTACGTATTTAAAATTGATTAAAAAGTGGGCGTGTTTATGACATTTGAAAAGTATCTTTCTCAAAGATTAACGTAAATATATATGTAGAGAAATATAAACTAATTAATTGATACATTCCCAATTAATTATTTATTGATAGTGGAAGATTATTATTATACTTCGTCTCTGTGACGACAAAAAAAAATGCTTTTTTCTTTAATTAGAAAAATTCTACATAATTATGTCTAGTATTTTGCAAATATGTTTTTCATAATATAAACAATAGGCAATAGTAATAATAATTGCAATAACAATAATAATTTACAAATAAACAAATTAAGAAATTGATGTGGCAATTAATTTATATTTTTAATAAATTTATTTAAAGAACTGTTGATTTATTAGTATAAAAATTAAATATTAATTCAATTAAAAAATTATATCCGTTAACTGTTTAACTTCAAGGAATTTGAATCGGTTGACAAATTTAAAACCAAACAATTTCCATTAATAAACTATTTGTTATAAAGAATTTAAATTAGGTAATTAATATAAATAATTTTTTAAGAAGTAATGAATTTAAATAATCATTTAAATAGTAATGAATTTAAATAATTATTTAAAAAGTAATTAATTTAAATAATTATTTGAATAGTAATCAATTTAAATAATTATTTAAATAGTAAACAATTTAAATTATTATTTGAATAGTAATTAATTTAAATAATTATTTAAATAGTAATCAATTTAAATTAATAAATTAATAAATTATCAATTTTAAAGAATTTAAAGCTGAGTTGACCTGATATTTTAAAAATTTGTTTTTATGTTAAAAATGGTAAAAAATACAATTGTTATTCGATTTTTTAAATTAAAAATTCATTTATTTATTTATTTTTCTAACTAATTTAAGATAATATGATAACTTTGGTATAAAAAATAAAAATGATAACTTTTATATGAAAAATAAAAAATATAATTAAATGAACTGAAATTAGTTGAAAAATATAAACAAATAAATTTTTAATTTGAAAAATTGAATAATAACAGTAATTTTTTAAATTTTCAGCTTAAGAACAAAGTTATTTTTTTTTAAATACTTCAAAAATTGTAAAAATAAATTTTTTATTTATCAATTTTTTCATGCATTCAAAAACATATTTTCTACAAAATTAAGTATGCAGTTAAAAATATCGATATAATTAGTTTTTAATAAAACTAAAAAAATATAAATTAGTTAATTATTAGTTTTAGAGAATTTTAACTATAAACAGCTTTTAATTTTCAAAAATTTTGAAAGAGTTGCTTTTTGGAATTCATGCAATTAGATAATATAGATTAATCGGTTATTTGAATCAAATAAATTCTTTTCTAATTTTACAGTAATTGATACTTATTTAATTAATAAAATAATTCAATCAAAGTAGTATATAAGTATATGTTTTATATTTAATTCGTTTGTAGAAAAAATTATTAGCTGAAATATTTACTAATTTTAGCGAAATATTTATCTAATGCAGTAAAATATACAAATTTTTTTATCTTGAATTTCGGAATTATTGCTCTTTCAATAAATGATTTAGCTGCTTCAGATATAAATTATTTTTTTATTTTAATAATAAATTTTCCGAAGTGTTTAAATATTTGTCTAGTTTGTTTTGTTTAGAAATTGTAACTTCAGTTATGTAACAATTTTTATATAAACAAATTTTTTTTGTTTCTTTTCGAATTTAATGACCAAAAACAATTTATTTCTAAAATAGCTAAAGAGTTTATTGAAATGAGGTTTAAATTTGAAATTAAAGATAGAAAAATTTGTAAATTTTACTGAATGAGATAAACTTTTAACTAAAATTAGTAAATATTTATTAAGCTAATGATTTTGTTGGGAACGTATTTATAATATTTACTTTGAATAAATTTTTTTATTAACGCATTTCTGTCAATTTTTACTCTTTTCAAAGTGAATTTTTTTTAATTAATATTTTTCTAGTTTCTTTAGTTCTTTCAGTTTAAAAATTGTTACTTAAGTAATTATTTTGGTATAAACAAAAATTTTGTTTCTTTTTCAATTATTATTAGTTTTATTATTAAATTAAACATTTAAAAATATTTTACAATAGAACACAATTTTTTATAAAATTAAAAATAAATTAAAATTATGAAAAAACGAAAAAATTCGAACCATTTTTTATAGTTACGAATATGATTAATAAAAACATTTTTTATATTTGTAACAATTAATATTCTTAATGAAAACCTAACATTGTAATGTTACTAAACAAATTTCTTCTTAATTGTTATTAATTTTTATAAATTTTTTTTTCTTATCCATTTTTTTCAGTTTTCTAAATTATAAAAATTTTTCTCCACTGTAAAATATTTTAAAATGAAAAAATTGGAATTATTACAAACAGTGAAAAACAATTTAGAAAAATCATAATTTTTTGCATTGGCAGTAAATTTAAATTCTACCGTATCGGCTTCAATTTTCTTTGCTCCTTACATTAGGCAGACAAAATTCATTCACTATTTTATTTGATGACTTGTATTTTATTTATTTTCCCTTTCTTGATATTTAATTGAAGTAATAATGAAAATCGAATAAATATAATTATTTATTTTGTAATAAAAGAATTTATGAATAGTTTTTTTTTAAATACGTAATTCAAATTTTTTTGTAACTTGAAATTAAAAATAAATACTTTTTAAAAAAATATTCTCTTAATTTTTGAGATTTTATATTCTTTAAAATATTCTTTTTATTTAAATAAAAAAAAATATAAAAATTTAAATCCTTTTACCTCTGCATCGTCAGGATGATAAATATTAACAAATGGTCTTCCAAAATTCCATGTTCTATTTATTGGATAAAATTCGCTGTTTATTCTTCTCTTTACGTTCCACAATTGATCTGAAATTTATCAAAATAATTTATTTATTTTATAATTTTTCTATTGTTTTTTTTAATAATTTTCCCATAGAGTTTTTTTTATAATTTTCCAATAGAGTTTTTTTACATTGAAAATTTCTTTACTTTCTTATTTTTGTAAAAACTTTATAATTAAATTAATTCAAAAAAAAAATTGCCAAGCAAACAATCGTATTTTTTCAAATAACATTTTTAGTTGATAATAATTTATTATTTTATTATTATCACCTTTAATTATATTGTTGCATTTTAAGATCTTTATTTTTTTTAATAATTTAATAATTTTTGTAATTACTGTTTACTCGTAATATGACAAGCATTAGCAATTAGTTAATAATTAGTATTTAATTTTAATGTTGTTAATATTAACAATTATATTTTATTATAATGTGATTACCATGTTAATGTTAAAATCGAAAAAATATAAATATTTATTTAGAAATAAAAGAATTTATGAATAGTTTATTTTTTTTAATACTTAATTCAAATTTTTTTGTAACTTGAAATTAAAAATAAATACTTTTAAAAAAATGTTTTATTATAATGTAATTAATATTAAAAAGTTTTTTATTATAGAATAATTAACATTAATTATTATTTTACTGTAATATAGTTAATATTAAAAATAGTTTTATTATAATATAAATCATATTAAAAATACTTTTATTATAATAAAATTGATATTAATTATTGGTTTATTACAATAGATCAAATAAGTAGTAAATAAATAAAATTAATCACAAAAGTTTGGTAAAAAAGAAATTTTGTTTCCTTACTTTGCGGCACCATGAAACTCAAAATATTCCCAAAAATTGGTACAGCCTTTGGCCCTGGTATTTTATTGATAATAACCCCCTTCTTATCATAATGAACCATAAAATGAAAAACACATAAAGCTATTACAAAAAATACCAAAATTACCATCATTTTTGGAAATTTGAATAATTACAATTCCTTTTTAGAAAAATTTTCTCAAAAAAAAGATAAATAAATAAATAAATAAATAGAAAATTAAAAAATTAAAATGTAATTATCAATGAAATTTAAATAACTTTTTTTCTAATTTAAAATTTATTATTAAATAATAAATGTGCAGGTAGTTAAATGTGTAAAGCGCAAAGTTTCAATATGAACTGTTTGAAAGTTCCAATTATTTCTCTCACGTTATGTTATAAATGTAATGGAACAAGTCTTGTTTATGACATCAACCCCCACCACCCTTCTTTCTTGATTTTCATTTTCAAGTCTGCGATAGGCTCATTACCCCCCACAGTCGTTTCTCTATTAGAACAAAGTCTTAAAGCACTTAGAACTTGATTAACAAAAATTCACTTTCGAAGATTAAAATTTCTGCACCGTCATGCAAGTCTCTCTTTTATTCATTCAAATTCAAATGACAACATTATTATTCTATACTTATTAAGGACCGGTCTTGCGAAAATAATAGTACACACTCGAATTTTATTATTCGTTTATTAGATTATTAATTTTTTTTTCAAACTTCTATTTTGAAAAGAAATAATTTTTTCTATAATTGGTATGTTTTTAGATTCTAAAACTATTAAAAAAATAAGAAAATAAGGGTCATCTAATTTAACAATTTTTTTAAATTTAACATTTTAAGTTTGAAAAATTCCTAAACTATTATTGCACTTACAATTATGCAAAAGAAAGCTTTATTATTGTTGATATAATTGTTAATAACAATGGTAATTAACAATTCTAAAATAATTATCACCAAAATTGACATATATTACACAAACAAAAATTAATTTAATAAAGTAACCAAAACACATAAATAATATCATAAATTAATTTTTTAAAAAACTTAATTTGTTAGTAGAATTTTTTATTTGTTTAATAAAAAACCAAAAACATTTTTCATTATTATTTGAAAGTAAAGAGAAATATAAAAAAAATTTCTTGTCAAAAAAGACATTTAGGAGCTGTCGTAAAAACAAACAATCGTAGAGAATCATTTTGTGGAAGTGAAGAAAATCTTTTTTTACCTCAACATAATTACAGAATCCACCTAAATTATTGAAAATTAGTTTATTATTTAATTAATTTACTACTGAAAATTGTCTATGGATTTCTATTTTTAAATTGAATAAAATCTATATACAAAAACATACTGTTGTTATTTTCAGAAATAATCAATTATTTTATCACTTAATTTTCCATTTAAAAATAAAAATTGAATTTCAATATAATTTTTTTTTATAAGAATTGATTTGAAAAAGAATTTCAGTTATAGTTTTAGAAAATACTTCAACAATTGAAATAAATATAAAAAAAAATAATATAAATAAAAATAAGTATTTAAATATTTATTAAGGGAATTTGAACCATTATGATGTCACGGCTTTCGAACATATGCTTTGGTTATACTGTGACGTCAAAATGTTTCAAATACCCTTAAACAAATTTTAATTAAATTCGAAAAATTTTTATTTCAAAATTCTTAAAAATATGATTTTTAATAAACTATAATTATAGAATTTTTTGCAAATAGTTGAATTTACGCAAATAATTTTCAAAAATAATGCCAATAGAAAAATTAAATTCTACTTTATTTTATCCGACTGATGAATTTTACTCGCACAGGAGAATCAGGCCTCAAAACTAAATCCGATGTGAAAATAACATCTCGAGGATGATCAATGGGCTCGAAGATGAAATAGCGAAGTAAATAGGACAAAATTACTTTTAATTCCAGCATTGCAAATTTCTGACCTAAAAATTAAATTTTTATATTATTATAATAATAATAATTATTATTATTGTTATTATTATTATTATTGTTATTATTATAATTATGTTTATTGAAAATAAAATAAATTTAATCAATATTCTTTTTTTAAAATATAATTTAAAATTCAAATTTACAAAAAAATGTTGTCATAATTATTGTTTTCGGAAAATTATGACAAATTAAACAAATTAAGGGAATTTGAACCATTATGACGTCACAGTTTTATAAGAAAATTCTTTCAATACATTATGACGTCATAATGGTTCAAATGCCCTTAAAGTAAATTATGATTAAAACTTGTAAATTGTAACAAAAAAAATGAAAAATTATAACCAAAAATTACAATTTTGTAATTAAAAACAATAAATTGTATATAATATAAATTATAAATTATATTAAGATTTAAAGATTAAAATACTATAAAAATGTTTAATAACTCGTTTTTTACCTATACAATTACGTGGACCACCGCTGAACGGTATATAACTGAAAGGATGACGGTTTTGTATTTTTTCGGATAAAAATCTTTCGGGATCGAATTTTTCAGGGTTCGGCCAAAAATCCGGATTTCTGTGTAGATCAAAAATATGCAAATGAGCACTGCAACCAGCCGGGACCATTACATTCTCTACAAACAAAAATTAATTATTTAATTTAATTAATTTGGTTATTTAATTATTTTATTTAATTAAATCGGTTAATTATTTAAACTCATTGGATTAATTAATATCAACTATTGTCAATTATTTACTATATAAATAAATAAATAAATAAATATAAAAATAAAATTATATTTATAATTATGATTTATGATTATAAATGTGAATTATAAAATCCATTTCTTAGAAAACTAATTAAATTATTATTTAATAAATTAGATAATTAATTGGCTTTGAAAAACTAACTTAATTGAAGGTCTTCATTGATTTTTCGAGATATGAACGGAACACTGGGATATAAACGTAATGTTTCCTTGATGCATTGTTCCAGATATGTTAATTGTTGCATTTTTGCCATACCTAATTTTCCATTTATTTCGTTGAACATTTGATCCACTTCATTTCTCGCTCGTTCCTTTTTTTATTTTGAAAAAAACATTTTAATATTTTGTAAATAAATTAATTTTCTAAATATCTCTAATAATATTATTGAAATATAGAAAATATAAAAAATAGAAATTTTATTTCTTCTATTAATATTTTTTTCAGAAATACTATATTAATATTAGTATTATTGTTGTAATGGTTATTAGAATAATAATTGTTTAGAAAAATAGAAAAACATCCATTTTAACAGAATATTTTCTTCGTTACATTTTGTTTTTTACGAATTTATTGTAAATTAATATATGTATAAAATTAATTTATTAAAAGAATAAAAAATTTAATACAAAAAATATGAAATTCATAAATGAAATAATTTTAGGAAAAAATATTCAACCTGACAGTCTTTATGTTCAGCGAGCATCAACATTGAGAAACAAAAAGCCATTGCAGTTGTATCGTGTCCCTAGAAGGCAACAAAAATATTATAAATTTTCTATTTTTACTAATTATTGTAACGAATTTTTTTGTGTAAAAAAATAACCTCAAAAATAAACGTATCAACTTCTTCTCGAATACCCTCATCATCAATTTGTTCTCCAAATTTTTGTGCTGCAATTAAATGATCCAACATTGCCATTCTCTTCTTTCTGCCTGAAAAATTGAATTTTTTTCTAAATAAATTAAAATAATTTTTAAATAGGTATTAAGGATATTTGAACCATTATGACGTCACAATATTAGAACACATGCTTTGCCCAAATTGTGACGTCATAATGGTTCAAATGCCCTTAAAAAATATATTTTTTTAAATAATGAACATGATTTATGAATATTTAAAAAAAAAATATTTTTATAAATAATGATTATGATTTATAAATATTAAAAAAAAAATAATTTTTGATAAATAATTATGAATTACCTTGTAATTCATTAGTACTCGTAATTAATGAATCATCAGACGATAAAATTGATTTTAAATGTTGATTGTCAGTTTGCTCGTGATACTCTTTTCTTTCTTTGATTATCTGTTAGTAAAAATGTTTCTTTTAATTTCTAAACTAAAGATGTTTTCGTTTTCTCATTTTATTTGAAAATACAAATATTCTCACTTTATTGGAGAAATTGTGGAGAATTGGTAAATATTTTAAAAATAATCTCCCACTTGGAATTAGTTTGAACATAAAATCATCATAAATCCAGGGTCGAAATAATCTGATGAAATGATAAATAACAATTTTTATCGTTATTTAATTGTTAATTAATTATACTTTATTATCAGTGAAGTAAATATTTTGGCATGCCAATATTTTTAAAGTATTGTATTACAATTTGTCACGTTTATTTTTATAAATTAATTATATATCACAATTAAAAAATATTTAAAATAAATATAAATAAATTAAATTACCTGTAAATGATAATTTCTATAATATTGTTAAGAGCAGATCTGTATACATTTTGTGCATCTGCTTCATTCAAGGAAGTTCCCATTGCAGTCTCTAAAAATAATTGATTTTGTAAGATAAATTCGAAAATAAGTTGAAAGAATAATGAAAATAATTGAAATTTATATCTATTTATGAAAAAAAAAAATTTTTACCACATATTGCATTTAGTGTGTGTTTTGTAAAAAGTGGAACAAGATCCTGTACATTGTCATCTTCCTTTAATTTTAAATGTTCCACAAGTTTATTTCCCTCTTCAATAAAAATATCGAGAAATTGTTCAAGAACACGAAAATGAAAAGCTGGTGTCAACATTTTGCGTCGGTGTTGCCATTTTTTCCCTAAAATTATCATTTTTAGTTAAATTTAATATTTAAGAAATTTAATATAATATAATATAATATAATATAATATAATATAATATAATAATAAATTTAATAAAATATTTATTTTAAATTAATGTTCAATAATTATGTTTAAATAAATAAATTAAAGAATAAATAAATATTAATTGACACAGGCTTTAATTTTTATGAATTCGATTTAATGAAATAAAAAAAATCATGTTCAATCCTTAAACAGTTCATTTAATAAAGTGATAATCTTCTGTCTAATGAGAAACAATCTACATTTGAATTTAAAAAAAAAATTTCCATTTTAATGAAACAAAAAAAATTATATAGGAAATTATCATTTTTCTCACAAATCACCTGTACTTGTGAGTAAACCAGTTTTTAGCCAAAGATGCAAAAAATTGTAAATTCTACTCTTTTCGATATGTTTCATGCTCGACAATAGAATCTGTGGAAAAAAAATTAAGGTTAAATTTATTTTCAAATTTTAATTTTATAATTAGAGGAAAAATTACCTCAGCATCGTCTGGATGAGAAAGATTTACTGCGGGAACATTCACTAACCAAATTCTACTCACTGGATTATATGTTTTGTTGAGCCATCGAGCCAAATACCAAAGTTCAGCTACAAGAGAAAAGAAACTAAATTTTTAACTATACGTTCATAATAAATTTTACTATATGTTAAAAGTTAATTTTACTATAAGTAAAAAGTAAATTTTACTATACGATAAAAGAAAGTTTTACTAAACATTCATAGTAAATTTTTAAAATACATTCAAAGTAAATTTTAAAATACATTCAAAGTAAATTTTACTATACGTTAAAAGTGAATTTTTCTAAACGTTCATAGTAAATTTTACCATACAATCAAAGTAAATTTTGCTAACCGAACCGAGTAAATTTTACTATAAGTTAAAAGTGAATTATACTAAACGTTCATAAACGTAAATTTTAAGTAAATTTTACCATACATTCGAAGCAAATTTTATTAACCGAACCGAGTAAATTTTACTATACGTCAAGAATAAATTTTTCCGTACTATCAAAGAAAATTGTACAATACAAAGTCATGGTAAATTTTACTCTACGTTAAAAGTAAATTTTATCATCCGGATAGAGTAAATTTTAAATAAATTTTTTTATAGTATAGTAAATTTTACTATACGTCAAGCATAAATTTTCCCATACTACCGAAGAAAATTTTACTATACACGTTCATAGTAAATTTTAATACTCACTCGGATTTCCTAAAAATAAATTAAGATTTCCTATAATTGGAAATACAAATGGTCCAGGCACTTTATTTAATTTTCGTCCAATTTCACTGTATCGTGTATAGTAATGATAAAATCCTAAACACAACGCTATGAACAATAAGAAAAGAAACATAATTTTGATAATAAAACAAAAAAAAAAAGAATTTTTAAGGTTTTAAAAAAATTTGCAATTTTTAAAACTTCTCTTTCAGTAGAAAAATATTAATAGCACTAATCTTTTCCTATAAATAACAGCATCTCTTTTTTCTCACTGAAAGTAAATTGGTAACTAAATAACATTAAAATACACGATAAAAATTGTGTTTTTCTTGCGCCAAGATTAATTATCAGGAACCGTATTAAAGAAACGATAATTTTATTTATTTTCGAAACGATTATATTGTTTTTATAAAAAAGAAAACAAAAAGGTTTATTCGAAAGAAATTTTTTTTTCGAAAATAATTATTTAAAGACAGTTTCAAGAATATTTTTTTCTTAGAAAAATTTTTTTTTATTTATTAAATAAATAAATTATTCATTTAACGCAATTTTAAAAACTAAAATAATTATTATTATAATTAAATAAATACAGATAATAACATATCATTATATTAATGTATTGTTCTATTAATTCATTATTGTAATTAAATACAATTATATGTTAAGATTTTATTAAATTTTTTCCACCTTAGCGAGAATCGAAGCCTTAACTTCAAATATCACTTTCAAATGCCTTAACGATTACAGCTATCTGTATAATATTTATTATTATAATTATTATATTATTTTGTAGTGTAATAGTAATAATATTTATAATTTTTTATTATTATATTGTAAAGAATGTTTAAAAGTAAATTAAAAATGCAAAGAATAAAATAAAATTTCTTTTTATTTAAATCTCATTGCAGTTCAAATTTGTCATTTTACTCTAGGAGTGAATTTGACACGAATTGATGTCGCAGGTCTGATAACCAAATCAACACTAAATTTAATATCTCTCGAATGATCGATGGGCTCTAAAATAAAATTATGTAACAAATGTGCAACAAGGGTTTTGAGTTCCAGCATGGCGAATCTTTGTCCTGTAAATAAAAAATTTACTTCAATAAAATAAAAACATTTCTCTATTTTATAAATTTGTAAATAAATAAATATTTTATGCAAAGGGAAATTATGGATGGTTTTTAATTTTATTAGCAAATTAATAACTAATCATTTCATTATGATAACAATTAATTCATTAAAATAAAGTTTCATTGATTTATTAATTAATATAACTTGAATTAATTAATTAATAAATTAATATAATTAAATGAATGAATGAATATTAATAAATTAATTATTAAAAGTAATTGATTAATTAATTAATTCTTTTGGCTTTTAGAAAATTGTAATATTTTTTTATTTATTTATTTACCTATACAATTTCGAGGTCCACCACTAAATGGCACATAACTGAATGGATGACGATTGAGCATTTTCTCAGGCAAAAATCTGTCGGGATCGAATTTTTCCGGATTTGGCCAAAATTCTGGATTACGATGAAGATCAAAAATGTGTAAATCGACAATTGTACCAGCGGGCACGAAACAGTGTTCTAAAATATTTTAGAAGTAGTTTTTCAAGTTTATTTTCAAAATTTACTATTTAACATATTTTTTATTTAATAATTTCGATCTCAAAGATTTTATTTTCAATAATTTCAATTTCCAAAACTGTTAATGTTCAATAATGATTCATTTCAAAAAAGTTTTTACCTTTAAAATTTTTTTTTAGTAATTTTACTTTAGAAAAACTTTAGTTTGAAAGAATTTTAGGTTCGAAAAATTTTAGTTTTAAAGAATTTTAGTTTTGAATAATTTTACTTTCGAAGAATTGTATTTTAGATGAATTTTAGTTTCGAAAAATTTTAATTTTTGAGAACTTTAGTTTCGAATAATTGTACTTTCGAAGAATTTCATTTTTGGTGAATTTTACTTTCGAAGAGTTTTAATTTTGAAAAATTTTAATTAAGAAAAATTTTACTTTCTCTAATAACATTAATTTTTAAAGATTTAAATTTTTCTTTTGTAATAAATAAAGTGACTAAATTACTTAATTGAAGATCTTCGTTAACTTTACGAGCAATAAATGGAACACTTGGATATAAACGTAAAGTTTCTTTAATGCATTGTTCAAGATAATGAAAATTTTGAACTTCGGCTGAAGTAATTTTTCCATTTTTTCCCTCGAGCACATCGTCGACTTCCTTTCTCGCTCGATCCTAATAAATAAAAGTCAATAATAATGATAATAAAATAATATAAAAAAAACATCTCGAAATTAAGAACAATTTTTAATTTTTTTACTCAATATAGAAATAAAAATTTGAATCCTTACCTGAACATCTTTATTTTCAGCGAGCATTAATACTGCAAAACACATTGCCATCGCTGTCGTATCGTGTCCCTAAAAAAATTACAATCAATCTTAATTATTTTCATAATTATAAAATAATATAATCATTTTTATAATATTATAATTAATAATTCTATTTTTCTATTAAAAGGATACATATATTTTTTATAATCTATTTTAGAAAAAATAAACATAATTACTACATTGAAAAAATTTGTTTTACGAATAAAATTAATTAGAAATATTTAAATATTTAGTTAAATAAAAAATATTTTGAAAGACCTCAAATATAAAAGTATCAACTTCTTCTCTAATCCCTTCGTCCTCAATTTGTTGACCAAATTTTTGAGCAGCAATTAAATGATCCAACATTGCCATTCTTTTTTTCTGTCCTAAATAAAAAACTTGACATATATACAAAAAGTAAATTATTCTCAATTAGTTTGAAGAATTGTTAATATAATTTCGATAAAACTTATTAAAATTTATAAAAAAATACCAAAACAAAAATATTTATTCACTTACCTTTTATTTCGTCATCAGAATAAACTAATTCCGAATCTGTCGAAATAATTGATTTCAAATATTTATTCTCCGTTTTCTCATGATACTCTTTTCTCTCCTTTATTATCTGCGTTTGAAAATTTAACTCTATAGAGAAGAGATTTTTTAAATAAATCACTCAAAAGTAACGTTGAAAATAATTTAAAAGAAATAATTTTGATTATTTTCATTCTTCTAATTATTATTCGATTCCTCTCGAAGAATTTGTGTATTTAATAAATTACCTTAGAGGAAAAATTATGCAGTACTGATAAATATTTATCGTATTTCTCTCCATCGGAAAATAATCTAAAAATCCATTTGTTGTGCAACCATGGTCTAAATGCTCTGTAAATAAAAATTATAATTATAAAATTATAAAAATTATGATACAATTGATATAATTTTTTATTTTCAATTTTACAAATTTTTTTCGTATTTTTAAGAAATGATAGTCAAATAATAAATATGTAATAAATTAATATTAAAATAATTTTTGTTTTTTACCTGTAAAGCATGAGTTCCACCAATTTATTAAGAGCCGATCTGTAAGAATTTTGAATATCCGCTTCGTGAAGTACAGTACCCATTGCAGTTTCTATAGAAAAAAAAGGAATTATTTTTATACTATGAAAAAAAATGTACTCGACTAAATATTGAACCCAAAATATTTAAAACTTTTTTAAAAATAAATCCACAAGTCACGTTTATAATTTTAATAAATTTTCGCAATTATTTGACGAATTGAAGAAAACATTAAATATGTAAAATTATAGGCAATAAAGTAAAAGTAACTTTCACCGCAAATTGTATTTAGTGTGTATTTTGTAAAAAGTGGCACAAGTTCCTGAACTGTTTCATCGCCCAGTGATTTTAAATTTTCCACAAGATTATTTCCCTGCTCGACGAAAATATCGAGAAACTGATGTAATACATTAAAATGAAAAGCAGGGGTCAACATTTTACGACGATGCTGCCACTTTTTGCCTGGAAACAGAAAAATACGTTTAATAACAGAAAACAAAAAAAAAAGGTAAAAAAAATTAATATTAAATTTCTTATAAGTTTTAAATTATAATTAGTGAAAATTTAAAGTAAAAATACTTAAAGAAAACAAAAAAAAGGAAAAATTGATAATTTTAAATTTCTTATAAATTATAATTAGTGAAAATTTTGAGTAAAATAAATTGAAACCAAAAGGAATTTAAACATTAAAAAGAATAATTCGAATTAGAAAATTAAGAACAAAATAATTAAAAATTTAATTAAAAACAAAACAGTTAAAAATTTAATTAAAAATAAAAATTCAAATTAAAACAAAAAATAAAAGTAAAAATACACTGAAAATGAAAATATTAATAGAAAAAAATATTGAATGTAAAAATATGTAAGTAAAAATATTCAAAAGTAAAAAATCTAATTATCGATGATTAATATAAAGCGAATGATAATACAATTTTTCAACCATAAAAAAGAGGAAAAAAATGATGAATATTTTACCTGTACTTGTTAGTAAACCAGTTTTGAGCCAAGGATGCAAAAACTCATACAATCTGCTTTTTTCAATATGTTTCATGCTGGACAATAAACACTGCGAATAATGGAATTTAAAAATTAATTCTTCCCGAATAATTAATTGAAATAAAAAATTATAAATAAACAAAGTGTGAAAATTTTCTTTATAATTTACAATTTAATTCTAAAACGTAAAATTTATATACCTCAGCATCATCTGGATGAGATAGATAAACAACGGAATGATGAAGAACCCAAATTCTGCTGACTGGGTAAAATT
This sequence comes from Leptopilina myrica (nomen nudum), assembly GCA_032872475.1. Taxonomy (NCBI): domain Eukaryota; kingdom Metazoa; phylum Arthropoda; class Insecta; order Hymenoptera; family Figitidae; genus Leptopilina; species Leptopilina myrica (nomen nudum). The sequence goes on from CM065461.1 coordinate 37,592,767, forward strand.
TCTTGTTGATTTGCCTCACTATGTTCCATATTTTCGCTGAAATTGCATTTTTCAATTTTAATTCATGTTTAAATAAAAATTTTTGTTCGTTATTTTTTAAATTCTCACTTTCCTCTAATATATATTTTTTATTTATTAAATAAATTAAAGTGAGTAAAAGAATAAAATTAATTAAAATAATTGAAGTACTTATTTTATTTTTTATTATTTATTTATATTTTGTCAAATAAATAAAAAAATCGTATTTCTATTTTCACGTGTGCGATAGCCAGAGGCGTAAAGCGCTTTACTTCTGTCAATACTAGTCAGAGGTTCGATTCCTCTCAAATTAAAAATTTTTTTTTATTTATTATCGCTACATATAATTATTTGTACTATTATTTATTATATCTCTTTTTAAAAAAACCTTAATAATTAATACAAAATTAATAATAAAAAAATTAATTTACAATAAATGTTGGAAAAAATTTAAAATATTTATTAGAAGTATAAAACCATTTTAAAAAAATATCAACACAGTAAAAACCACAAGGGAAGAAAAATGATGACAATTGTAAAATGTAAATTTATAAATTATAAATAAAAGAATATTATAAACAATGGAAATAAAAATCATGATTTAAAAAATTTTGATAATTATAATAAAAAAACATACTTTAACAAAAAAATGTAATGTAAATAAAATGATAAAAAATAATAACAAAACAAAAAAATGTATTAGAAATGAGTGAAGAAAATTTTCAGAGATAGTGAATGAGAAATTTTTAATTACTTACTGGATGAGCTCATAAACAAATGTAAATTTCCTATTATTGGTAAACATGGTGGACCTGGTAGTTTATTTAAAATTCGCCCACGTCTACTGTATTGCGTTTTGAAATGATAAAAAATTAAGGCAATCGCAATGGTTAGTAAAAAAAGAAACATGATGTTAACTTATCAAAGAATTATTTCACACTGGTGAAGAAATAAATTGATGGACAGGAATATAAACATATATAGATACAGAGGGAAAACGAGAAATTTTATTTCTGATTCATATATATGAAACTTGCTATATACTGAAAACATCAATCTCATGGCATAAAAATGTTTTCATTCATGATAATCATCAGCATCAGTACTGTAGCAAGAAAAAAAATTTTTTAATTCAATTCTGTTTGCAAAAAAAAAAATTTAATTTAATTTTGATTGAAAAATTTATTTTTTTTTTCTTTACAAATTAATTCAAAATTGAATTCTGTTTATAAATGAAAATTACAAATTTAATTTCTTTTTCAAAAAGAAGAAAAAACATTTTTTAATTCAATTCTGTTAGCAAAAAAAATTTAATTCAATTTTGATTTTTTTTTACAAATGAATTAAAAATTTAATTCTGTTTATAAATAAAAATTAAAAATTCAATTTTTTTGCAAAAGAATTGAAAATTCAATTAAATTTTTAATTTAATTTCGTTTGTAACAGAAATTACGAATTGACTTTGGTTTACAAAATGATATTATTAATTTCATTATTTTTACAAAAGAATTGAAAATTCAATTCTGTTTACAAAAGGACATTGCAAAATAAATTTTCTTTGCACAAAAAGGCGAATCAAACTTTTTTTTTCTACAAAATAATTAAAAATGTCAATTCTGTTGATAAGAAAAATTGCAAATTCAGTTTTGAATGTAAAAAGAATTACGAGTTCAATTTTGTTTTTGCAACATAGAATTGCTAATTTAATTATTTGTACAAGAGAATTAAAAATTCTATTTTGTTTAGAAAATAAAATTGTAAATTAAACTTTGTTTGACAAAAAAAATGGCGAATTCAATGTTTCTGTACATGAGAAAAAAAATTAATTTTATTTACAAAATAAAATTGCAAATTCAATTTCTTTTTACAAAAATAATTGTGAAAATTTTTTTTACAAAAGAATTAAAAATTCAATTCTTTTTACAAAATAAACGAAATTAAATACAAATTAAATGTTTACAAAATAATTGAAAATGGACTTCTGTTAAAAAATATAAAATTGCAAATTTTATTTTGTCTGTTCATTTTGTCTAATTGCTAATAAATTTTCATTAAAAAATAATTTTATATTCAATTTTCTTTAAAAAATATAAAATTCAATTTAATTTCAATTCAATTAATGTTCATATAATTTTTTAATTAAAAAAAATTGAAAATTCAATTTCTTTCAGAAAATAATTATTAATTAAATTGGCTCCATGGGAAGAATTGTAAATAAATTTTCTCAAAAAAGAATTGAAAATTCAATTTTTTAATAAAAACTTAAGATTTTAAGAAAAGTGGAATATTTCAAAAAAAGTAGCACTACTGTAATGTTTTCAATTATTTTTTTTTATTTTCAAATACTTTAGAAAGTTCGTAAATGTTACATTATTAAAATATTATCTAATTTCTACGTTTGCAAATAAAAATGCGCGTAAAAAAATTATTTTCAGTAGTATTTTATACTAAACTAAAAATAGTCACTGTGTACTCGCTTTTTGATTATAAAAATTAACAATAATGGAAAATTTTACTTTATTCTAGATGTAAATTTTATGCGCAAAGGAATAGCAGGTCTTAATACTAAATCAGATGTAAAAATTAAATCTTCCGGGTGATCAACAGGTTCAAGGATGAAATTATGTAGAATATGCGCTGTAAATGTCTTGAGTTCCAGCATTGCGAATTTTTGGCCTAAAATAATAATATTTATTTTTCACTATTATTTGGTTATTTTTTTAATTAAAAATTTTAATTTTAGATTTTTACTAAAAAAAAAAAACGTAAAAAAGCAAGTTTTATTTTGACCTAAAAAGAGTATTTGAACTACGTTACTTCGTTAATGAATTATTTAAAAAATTATGACTAAAAATATTGAAAAAATCGGTTTCAATAGATTTACTAACCAATATTTATAAAAATTTGATTTCTCTTGACCTAAAAAATTAGGTTTAGTATATTTATAATTTTAGAGTTAATAGTTGTTAAATTATAGTTAAATTGTACAAAACTTATTTTACTTAAATTAAATAAATATTAAATTTTAATAATAAAATAAATATTAAACTTATTTTATTTTTGACCTAAAAAAATTAGGTTCAAATGATTTACTAACTTTGTAAATGTTTATAAAATTTTTTGAACTTTTGACCTAAAAATATCTGATTTAGTGTATTTATTTATCTAGTTAATAAATTGTTACATTATATAAAGCTTTTAAAACCTTTGATCTAAAATAACTTTTTAGAAAGATTTATTAATTTAGTATTTGTATTTTAAATATTTAAAAATTTTGACCTAAAAAATTTAGATTCAATACTTTGAAGTACGTTACTTAGTTAATAAAAATTCTATCAAAAATTGTATTAAAAACTTTCCTAAAAAAATTGGTTTCAACAGATTTAACCTCTTAGTAAATATTTCTAACAATTTTCGAACTTTTGACCTAAAAAATTAGGTTCAATTAAAATTTATCAATGTTAAAGGATTGAACATTTTTAAAATTTTTGACCTGAAACAAGTGAGATTCAATAGATTTATACTATCTTGTAATAAAAAATAATCTTTAAAAACTTTTTCAATTTTGACCTATAAAAAATTGTAGTTAATACATTTTTTGATATCTTATTTATTAAGTTTGTAGATAAATATCGATAGGAATTTTATTTTCCATTGATTGTTTATATTTTACCTATACAATTGCGTGGACCAGCACTGAACGGAATAAATGAATATGGATGACGCTTTTGACTTCTTTCAGGTGAAAATCTTTCGGGATCGAATTTTTCCGGATCCGGCCAGAAATTTGGATCTCTGTGTAAATCAAAAATGTGCAAGTCCGTGCTACAACCGGCTGGAATCAAGTGATTCTCTAAAAATTTGAGAAGAACATTTTTAATTTAATAAAATTTTTATTAGTGAAAATAAAAATATATGATCTTAATAAAATAAATAAAAGCAAAAAAAAAACAAAAAAAATGGGTTTTAACAGAAATTTTTACTATAAAAATAGTAAAAACAGTTTTTCTAAGGATATCAAATCATGACAAGGAAAATTATCAAAATTGTTGCTATTAATTAATGAAAGAATTATTAACAATAAATAATGATAATTTATAATAATATTAATTAAATTAAATAATATTAATAATAATATGGAAAAAATATTTAAAATAATAATAATACTCTCTAAATTTGAATTAGTGACTAACTTTTTGCTTTTGAATTAGTAAACTTGACTATTTATTAGTGAAATTTACTAATTCAAAAGCAAAAAGTCAGTCACTAATTCAAATTAGTAAACATTTTTACTAATTCAAATTTAGAGAGTAAATAATAAATTAATTAACGTCTTAATACTTTTTCTGTCTCAATTTGATATCCTTAGAAAAACTGATTATTGAAAAAATATTTAAAAAATAAAAAAAAATTTTAATAAGATAAAAATATTTTAAAAAATGGCTAATTCTAACTTAGTTGCAGATCTGTATTGAGATGTCGAGATATTAGGGGAACTGATGGATATAAACGTAAAGATTCCTTGATACATTGCTCAAGATAATTCAATTGTTGTACTTCAGCTGTACCAATTTTGTCATTCGTCTCACTAAGTATCATGTCAATCTCCTCTCTCACACGATCCTGCGAATTTTTTATTTATTATTTAATATTTCAGTTCGTCCATTTTTTTTTTAACAAATCGAAATTTAAATGGAAAATTATTTTAAATTCGATGAAAAGAAAACTTTAGACATTAAAAAAAAAAAATTGATAACCTGAATTTCTTTATGCTCGGCCATCATTAAAAGTACAAAACACATTCCCATTGATGTTGTGTCATGTCCCTGTGGAAAAAAAACCAAAATTAAAAATTTAGTTTTAAAATAAAAATATATTTTTAGTTAAAAATATTTATATATATTTTTTTACATATTTATTTATTTTTATTTCTAAGAGTATTTGTTAAATTTTCTATTTTCGTTATTTTTCACATCTTTTTTTTAAAATTACATTGGCATCGTCTATATATTACTTGACACTTAATGAGGAAAGGGGGGGAGTGGGGTTAACTATTTGTTACGATAAGCAAAAAAAAAAAAATTGGTATTTTGTTACATGGGACAAAACAAAATTTTCTAAAATTAGCATTACGTAATATACGGACGACCCAATTTTATTTTCAATGTTTTAAGCACTTTTTAAAAACATTTTCTCTTTTTTTTGAATAATTAGAAAAATAAACATTAAAAATTCGTGAAAAATTCTACAAAAAGAAATTCATAATATTTTTATTTTTTAAAATTACAATTCAAAGTCAATTTTTAATTTTTGTTTCTTCATATTATACCCGATGTAAACAAAAGCACTGCTTATCTTGAAATAAAATTAGAAATTAAAATATTCTTCTACATCTCTAAATTATAATATAGTATAAACTTATTATCATCATCTAATTGAACAAATCACTTTGACCTCTGTCAATCCGAAAGATAATTTTGTCTCAAAATTCTATAGAATGGAAACAAAGACAAAGTCTATTTATACTTTCGAAAAGTAATTTTATGAACTTTAATATTTTATTAAATTTTTGAAAATAGAACTTGAAGGAGAAAAAAAGTTTTTTTTCCACTATTTATAAAATATTATTTCTGAAAAATAAATAAATATTTGTAAATTAGGTAATTTTTTGTCAACTTGTTAATAAATTTCTTGTTCAATGAATTAATTTATTGCCAACTTGAAAATAATTTCCTTGATCAATGAATTAATTTATTATTAACTTGAAAATTAATTTGTAAAGTATATTTATAAATAAATTAATATTTGTAAATTAAAATTTATAATGAATTCATATTTATATTTTTTTACTGTCTTCGCAACAAGCAGGGTTTGTAAATTAAAATTTTTAACTAATAAATTAATATTGATCTTTCAATAAAAAAATCAATTCGAAGTAAAATAAAAAATTTACCTCGAATATAAATGTATCGACTTCCTCGCGAATACCGTCGTCGTCAATTTGATCTCCGAATTTTTGGGCAGCAATTAAATGATCCAACATTGCCATTCTTTTTTTTCTACCTGCATCAATAAAATTATGTTTAGCTTTTCTTTTTTTTAATATTGAATTATTTCTTGAAAAAAATTTAGTTAATTAAATTAACAATTCATTAATAATTAATTAAATTAACCATTATTTAATAATTATTGTTTAATACATTAAATTAATTAACTAATAAACTTAATTGTAATTAATATTAATAAATTAATTAATATTTATAATTTAATTATAATAAAAAATAACTACTTTTCATTCCATCATCGTATGCACTCGTTTCACTGTCTGCTGAAATAATTGATTTCAAATGTCGATCGTCCGTTTGTTCATGAAACTCCTTTCTTTCGTTGATAATCTGTAAACAATAGTTTTTTTTTAATTTAACAAGGAAATACTTTTTTAAGTTTCTAATAATTTTTTCCCTTCAATAAACTTTTTATAGTCATATTTTTTTTATTGTTTTATTCACGAAAAATTTTCATAACTTTGTAATTTTTTATAAGAACTTTCTTTCTCTTTATTTATTTATTAATTTATTCGTAAACCAATTATTTTTAATTAATATTTAACAATTTATATTTATCTATTTAATTTAACATTCAATTAAAATGAAAAAGAAAACAATTTAAACAATGGGGGAAAAAAATCTCACCTTTGTTGAAAATTTGTGTAGAGTCATTAAATATTGATTAAATATTTCTCCTTTTGAAAATAAATTAAAAATCCAATCTGTCGCTAACCACGGTCTAAATGCTCTAAATAAAAATATTTTCTTTTTTAAATTTTTTTAAAATTAAACGAAAAATAAAATTATATGTAATAAAATAAAAATTTCACAAATTTAAATCTATTTTTTTCACCACATTTACCTGTAATATAAAATTTCCACAAGATGCTGTAGGGCATTTCTATAAGTGTCACCATCATCTTTATTGTCTGTATCATGTAACGAAGTGCCCATTGCAGTTTCTGTAGTTAGTGTTTATTTTTATTTTCCATAAATTATTCATATTGAAAAAAAATAATTATTTTTCTTATTAACTAATTATTTCTCATAAAAAAAAAGAAATGAAAATAGAAATAGAAAATAAATTAAAAAAGAAAATACAAGTATATAGAAAAAAAGAGAAGAGATGAAAAAAAGAAATAAGAATAAAAGAAAATGGAAGAAAAGAAAGAAAATTAAAAAAAAAATTAGTGGGGATAAATATATTTTTTTCACCACAAATGGTGTTTAGAGTGTACTTTGTAAAAATCGGTACAACATCCTGTACACTCTCATCTCCCTCTGATTTTAAATTTTCCACCAAAATTTTTGCATCTTCGTCAAAAATATCGAGAAATTCCTTGAGAACACTAAAGTGAAAAGCGGGCGTTAACATTTTTCGCCGATGTTGCCATTTTTTTCCTGCAATCATTATTATTATTATTATTATTATTATTATTATTATTATTATTATTATTATTATTATTATTATTATTAATATTTAATTTTTTATCTTCCTTTCTATGTACTTCCAACGTTGCTTGTAAGCAAATGAACTAATCAAATATATTTTTATTTATCTCCTATTTTTTATTTTATTTATTATTTAAATATTCACCTACTTAGGCTCGAATTATATTTATTTGTAATTTATTCATAAATTTTAAAAAACAAAAACAACGAATTATAACTTCTTTTTTCTACATGGAAAATGGAAAAACTTTTTCCTTTCCTACCTGTACTTGTCAGCAATCCAGTCTTTAACCATGGATGTAAAAAATCGTAGTCTTTACTTTTTTCAATGTGCTTCATACTCGATAAGAGAACCTGTTTAATTAGATAAAAAAAAAGTAAAACAGAAATTTAACCAAGAATAATATAGGCAAAAACTTTTTAAAATATTTGAAAAAAGTATTTTTAAAATATAATTTTTTACACTTAAAATTTCATTTGTTTGATTTTTCCGTTATGGATAGAATTTAGTAGTTTTTGCCATTATCTATAGGGATATTGAAATAAAATTTTATAATACTAATCATTTTACAAAATAAAAATAATTTTTAATTGTTTTCATGATTTTTTTGGTAAATAATATTGTTTATTCTTTAAAAATCACCTCCGCATCGTCGGGATGATACAGATTTACAGTTGGATTATGAGCCAGCCAAACTCTCCACAATGGATAGTATTCTTTGTTCAGTTTTCTTATTAAATTCCACACATCAACTAGAAAAAATAATTTAATATTTTTTTATAAACGAATTATTATAGTCTTAACTATTATTTAAATTAAATTAAAATTTAGTTTAAATTAAATTTAATTAAATTAAAACTTAAATTTTATTATTTAATATTATAATGATATTCTATAGAAATCAAAGTGCATTTATTTTTGTTATTTTTATTTATTCTTTTATTTGACAAATTTTTTTTACTTATTTTTTAAAGTAGATTTGTGTCAATGTTGCTGCATTGTTTTTTAATTAATTTACTTATTGAACAATTTTTTTCGTTGATCAACGTTCTGGACTCCAACTTGGCCATTTTTAAACTTGTGTTTTTTTAATACATTAAAATTAATTCATATTTTATTAAAAATAAATGTACTTAAATTAATATACATAATTCATTTATATTGAATATTTTACAAATTTCCATTTAATTGAATTTCAAATTCTACTGTAATTAATTTTTAAAAAGATATTCGTAAAATTAGGAATAGAATGTTTTCTGTAAAATGTATATCATCAAAAGAATGAGAGATAAAAAATAATCTTTTTTTTTATTTGATGCCCAAAACGATTACCGACGAATATAATTAACAAAAAATGTATAAAGCACATTTGTTCAACGATAGTAGTAGATTAATATTAAATAAGAAATAATTTATTATTAACAAATAATATTATTATTCATATTATTATTATTTTATTTATTATTCTGAATTGTGTATTTCAAAAATTTTAACCTGGAATAAATTACTTACTAAATTCTTGTAGGGAATTTTATAAAAATTCTTGTGAATTAAAAATAATTGAATTTTTTAGAAAAAGTTTATGAAATTTTACTAAATAGTTCAATTCTTTTAAGGGATTTGTTCAAAATTGACTTAAAAATAATTTAATATTTCTAAAGTGAATTATTTTTTTATAAAATAATTGAATTTTTTCGTAGAACTGTTTTGAATGTTTTAAAAATATTTAATTTTTTTTGACAAATTTTGATTTAAATTTTCAAAAAATAATAAATAATAATTTAATAGTTAATTATTTTTCTCGTTTATTTACTTATTTATTTATTCATTTAGTTATTTATTTATTTATTTATTCTTTTATTTATTTATTAGTTATTTATTCATTTATTTTTTTATTTACTTATTTATTCATTTATTTATTTTCTATAAACTGTAAAATCCTTTTTCTAATTATAATATTAATGCGATTCATATTAAAAGTTTCAAAACGCACTCACCGGATGAACCTTGAAAAAGATGCGAATTTCCTAAAAGAGGAAGAGTCCGTGGTCCTTGCAATTTATTAACCATTCTCCCACGTCTACCGTAATGAGTGTAAAAATGATAAAAGGCCAGGCCCAATATTAAAATTAACAATAAAAAAATCATGATGAAAATTTTGCAATATTTAAAAAAAAATAATCACAATTTCGTCAGTTTTTTTTTTAATAGAACGTTTATGAAAGAATGAACACAACTTATCCTTTGAGTGATACAAACTGTTACTGTGTAGACGTCAAATGCAACGCTGAAGAACTTTGTGCAAACTGTAATTGGCCAGGGCCGTATTAAGAGAATTCAATCATTTTATTTTAAAAGTAAATAAAATATTTTATATTTCTTTGCTTTTTTCTTTACCATGAAAATTTATTTTTTCCTCAAATAGTAAACAAATAAAATAATGTGCATGTAATAATTATTAACAATTATAATTTAGAATTTACAATGAAACATTCATCACTCAATATTTTGTATACATACAATTCTTCATTGTTCAATGTTTAAACATTTACATTTTACAATTACGAAGATTAATGTCAAAGAAGAATTATAAAATATTTTATAATTTTAAACATATATTTATTCGCGATAACAATGTTTTAATCTCGAGAGTAAATTTTATTTATAAACAAGAGAATGATAAGCGTATATAGTTGACAATTTTAATTATTGACATCATCATCATCATCGCCATGAGAATTATATCAATATTGTTTCTACAAGAATAAACTTTTGTTAGTTTGAGAAAGAAAAAAAATTCTCCACTCTTTGAACGAAGAAAGATGTGAAAAATCGCAACAACAAAAAAATAATGTTTGTCTTATGAAGCGAGAAAAGGTATATACTTTTCCTTTTCAAATATTATTTTTCTGTTTATTAACTATCATCTACTCTTTATAGAGAATTGATGAAAATTTAATTTCTGTAGCAGGTGAAAAAAATCATCAAATTTCAAATATAATTTTATTTTCTAGTTATAAATTTAACGCGAATTGGTGTTGCGGCTCTTATAACTAAATCTGCGGTAAAAATGATATCCCTCGAATTATCAATTGGTTCGAAGGTGAAATTGTGCAGTAAATGGGCCATGAGAGCTTTTAATTCCAACATGGCAAACTTTTGACCTGAAATTAAAAAGAAAAGTTTTATAAATTTTTTTTCTATTTTAAAATATATTTTTTATTTTACATTTAAATTCTGACTTTCACTTTCACTTTGACTTTCTTTTCGATTTTGACATTGACATTAAATTTTAGTATCTAACTTTGACTTCGAATTTGAGTTTGGCTTACGATTCGATTTTGACTTTGAATTCGAATTTGTCTTAAATATTATCTTTAGATTTTATTTCGACCTTAACTTTGATTTTGACTTCGAATTTGACTTTTGATTCGACTACTATTTTGAATTTGACTATCGATACGATTTTAACCTTAACTTTGGCTATTTAACTTTAATTTTGATTTTGAATTTAAATTTGACTTTAAGATTAAAATTCGATTCAGTTTTGACATTAACTTTGGCTTTGACCTTCACTTGGATTTTTTATTCGATTTCGATTTTCATTCTCACTTCGATTTTGACTTTGACATTGACTTTTGGATTAAGCTTTGACTTTGATTTCGATTCAATTTTGACATTAACTTTGACTTTCACATTAAATTTTGATTCGACTCTGGCTTTAATTTCAAATTTTAATTTGATTTTCACTTTGACATTGGTTTTTTGACATTAACTTTGATTTTGACATCAAATTTGACTTGAATTTTTACTATGAATTGGATTTTGACTTTGAATTTGACACTTTTTAATTAATTTTGATATTGAAATTTACTTTTTGACTATGATTATGACTTTGACTTTAACATTAAATTACGATTCAATTTTGATTTTAAATGTGAGTTTTAATTTGATTTTGACTTTAGCATTAAATTTTTGACTTTAACTGAGACTTCAAATTGATTTTTATTTTGACTTTTGATTCGATTTGGAATTTGATTAAAACTCAATTTTTCTTTGAATTCAACATTAACTTTAACTTTCGATTCGATTTTGACTTCTAGACATTAATTTTTACTTTGAGTTTGAATTTTATTTTGACTTTTGATTGGATTTGACTTTCAAGTCGATTTTGATTTTAAGTTTATTTTTAGAATTGATTTTGACACAGACTTTTTAAATTTAACGTTAATTGTGAATTAATTTTTACTTTCGATTCAATGTTTACTTTAAATTTTACTTTCAATTCGATTTTGTCTTTAAATTTGATTTAATTTTCACTTTGACATTAACTTTTTGGCTTTAAATTTAGTTTTAATTGCGATTTTGACTTTAATTTTGACTTTAATTTCGATTTTGACTTTGAATTTAACTATAACCTTGACTTTTAATTCAATTTTGACTTTAAAATTCACTTTTTGAATATAACTTTGTCATAGACTTAGAATTTGACTTTAATATTGACTTTGAATTCGAATTTGTCTTAAATATTATCTTTAGATTTTATTTCGACCTTAACTTTGATTTTGACTTCGAATTTGACTTTTGATTCGACTACTATTTTGAATTTGACTTTAAATTTGACTATCGATACGATTTCAACCTTAACTTTGACTATTTAACTTTAATTCTAATTTTGAATTTAAATTTGACTTTAAGATTAAAATTCGATTCAGTTTTGACATTAACTTTGGCTTTGACCTTCACTTGGATTTTTGATTCGATTTCGATTTTCATTCTCACTTCGATTTTGACTTTGACATTGACTTTTGGATTAAGCTTTGACTTTGATTTCGATTCAATTTTGACATTAACTTTGACTTTCACATTAAATTTTTATTCGACTCTGACTTTAATTTCAAATTTTAATTTGATTTTCACTTTGACATTGGTTTTTTGACATTAACTTTGATTTTGACATCAAATTTGACTTGAATTTTGACTATGGATTGGATTTTGACTTTGAATTTGACACTTTTTAATTAATTTTGATATTGAAATTTACTTTTTGACTATGATTATGACTTTGACTTTAACATTAAATTACGATTCAATTTTGATTTTAAATGTGAGTTTTAATTTGATTTTGACTTTACCATTAAATTTTTGACTTTTACTGAGACTTCAAATTGATTTTTATTTTGACTTTCGATTCGATTTGGAATTTGATTAAAACTCAATTTTTCTTTGAATTCAACATTAACTTTAACTTTCGATTCGATTTTGACTTCTAGACATTAATTTTTACTTTGAGTTTGAATTTTATTTTGACTCTTGATTGGATTTGACTTTCAAGTCGATTTTGATTTTAAGTTTATTTTTAGAATTGATTTTAACACAGACTTTTGAAATTTAACGTTAATTGTGAATTAATTTTTACTTTTGATTCAATTTTTACTTTAAATTTTACTTTCGACTTAACTTTTTGGCTTTAAATTTGGTTTTAATTGCGAATTTGACTTTGAATTTAACTATAACCTTGACTTTCAATTCAATTTTGACTTTAAAATTCACTTTTTGAATATAACTTTGTCATAGACTTGGAATTTGACTTTAATATTAACATTCAAGTAGATTTTGACTTTGGACTTGACTTTAATTTTGACTTTAGATTTTATTTTCACCTTAACTTTGATTTTGACTTCGAATTTGACTTTCGATTCGATTTTGTCTTTGAATTTGACTTTTAATTCAATTTTGACTTTGCACCAAATTTAAAATATTTCAATAATAAAAATAATAATAATTAAAGTTATTTGTTTTCTTTTTAAATTTAAATTCTTTTTTCTTCTTATTTCTTTTTTTACATTCAAAATCGAAATTAAAAAAAATAATAATTAAAGTAATTTGATTTCTTTTTAAAAATAAAAATTTTTTTTTCGCATTTTTCCGGATTTATTATAATCGAAAATTAATTTTCTTTTTACCTATACAATTACGTGGTCCACCACTGAACGGAATATAACTGAATGGATGACGAATTTGCATTTTCTCAGGCAAAAATCTATCGGGATCGTATTTTTCCGGATTAGGCCAAAAATTCACGTCTCTGTGAATATCGTAAATATGTAAATGCGCACTGGTTCCTGCCGGAATTAAATGATTTGCTGAAAAGACACAAAAAATAATAATAATGATAATCTAATAAAAATAATAATATTTACATTTGTAAAAAATGAATTTCGAATCATGTTTTTAAAGAATTACAAAAAAACTAATAATTCGCATGTGTGTATTGTTTTTTATTTATTTATTCTTTAAAACTAACTCAATTGCAAATCCTCCTTTATTTCGCGTGATATGAAAGGTACACTTGGATATAAACGCAATGTTTCCTTAATGCATTGTTCAAGATAATTTAAGCCTTGTATTTCTGTCATGTGAATCTGGCCATTTTTTCCATTAAATACATCGTCCACTTCTTTTCTTGCTCGATTCTATATTATTATACGCACAATAAACATAATAATGGGCATAATATTGTAAAGAAGAATTATTATTGCTTTCTTTGAATTTTTAAATTTTTGTCGTAAAAATGACAATTTTAATTATTTACTAAATTCAAAAAAAAAACACAGAAGTTTGAATTTTCATTTCAAAATTATTAATTCACTTTAAAAATTAACAAATAAGACTAACTGAAAATAAAAAGTTTATCCGAATTTCAATATTTTCGCACAAAAAATTTTTTTTCTATCTGTCTTTTCGATTTTTCACTGTAAACTTTCGGATAATAATGAAAAATAAAATAAAAGTTATCGGAAATTATCAAATTTGATAAAAAGAGCAAAAAAAAATAAAAATAATAATAATTGAAAATACTTTCAAGAAAAAAATGCAAACTTTTGTGTTTATTAAAATTAGGAGAAATTAAACCTGAATATCTTTGTGTTCGGCGAACATTAATACTGAAAAGCACATTGCCATTGCTGTGGTGTCATGTCCCTGAAATAATAATTATTAAATTTTTAATAATAATAATTTTTGTCTCTTTCCCAAGAAAGGTTTCAATTTATTAATTTTATTTAAATTTATTAATTTTAATTAAATTACAGGAAAATTTAAATCACCTCAAAAATGAATGTATCAACTTCTTCCCGAATGCCGTCGTCATTAATTTGCCCACCAAATCTCTGGGCGGCTATTAAATGATCCAACATTGCCATTCGTTTCTTTTTGCCTAAATAAATAAACGAAAAAAGTTTATTTAAATTCTATTTTTACTGGTTTTTCACAGTTTACTGGTTTTGTCAGTTATTTTGTCAAAAAATCAAAGTTTTATCGAAACATTAATTAATTGCAATTTAATTTCAATAAAAAAATTAATAAACACTATTCTAAGTTTGAAATATTTTTATTAATTATCCTAATTGTTTTTTTTACTTCTCAGTCCATCGTCGAGAGAAATTAATTGTATATCGAGATCTATAAGAGACTTTAAATGTACATTTTCCGTTTTCTCATGATATTCCTTTTTCGCCTTAATAATCTGCAAATAAATATTTCAATAAATATATATATATATATATATATATTTATCTTTGTATTAAAATAATTATTAATATTTAATAGTGATTTTTGTTCGTTTATTTATTTGTTTTTTAATATTTAAAAAAAAAATTCGGCCAACCTTATATGAAAAATTGTGCAGTACCGATAGAGACTTCATGAAACTTCTTCCCGATGGAAATAATTTGAATATATAAGTTGGAAATAGCCAAGGTCTAGAGAGCCTAAAATTAAAACTATATTTATTGCTATTTTCTTCTTATTCTATTTCCATAAATAATATTTTATTTTTAATTAAAAATTTATTATCATTTATATTTTTATTATTTAAAAATAGAAAAAAATAGCGACAAATAGTTGCTTATTACGATACCACTGTTCCAATTTGACCCATTTGTCAGAATTTTTGAATTAAATCATTTTTTAAATAATAAATATATAAAAGTATAAATGAAAACAGTAAAATTAAAAATAACAAAATATTATTTATTTAGAAATAAATTATTAAATTAATTACTCCATTTGACGAAATGGAACAATTTTATAACTTACCTGTGAACTAATTGATTTGAAACATTTTTTAGAGAATTTCGATAGGTATTATCGATATTTGTTTCCAGCAATGATGTGCCCATTGCCGTTTCTAGAAGTTTTTTGAAATATTAATAATAATTAAGGATTAATAATATTAATAATAATTAATATTAATCATTATAGTCTTAATTACTTATTAATTGATAATAAGTATTGATTTAAAATATAATTAATTAATATGGCTAATAATAATTTCCACAACTAATTAGTATTAATTGTTGTAATGATTATTACTGAAACAATGCGAAGAACAATTAATTATTAATTAACAAGTGATTGCTGCTAACTAATTATTCATTATTATGTTAAAATTATTAATGAAAAAACAGAGGAAAATTCGAAGTGTTAATTAGTAATTACCACAAATAGTATTTAATGTGTATTTTGTAAAAAAATGCACAAGATTTTGCTCTGATTCATCGCCTTGAGATTTTAAATTTTCAACAAGATTATTTCCCTGTTCCATGAAAATATCGACAAACTGATGCAAAACACTAAAGTGAAATGCAGGTGTTAACATTTTCCGACGAGTTTGCCACTTTTTACCTTTAAAAACATGAAAAAGTATGTATTCAATTTGTTTTTTAATAAACGAAACAAAAAATTTTAAATAATAATATTAAAAATATTAAATAATAATAATAATTAAATATTAAAAAATATATAAAAATATTTAAAAAGTATTAAAAATATTAAAATAAAATATTAAAATTTTTTAAATATTAAATAATAATAATTCAAAAATTCAAAAATATAAAAAAAATATAAAAAATGTAAAAACGTAAAAACATTAATAATAAAAATATTAAATAAAATATCACATTTTTGAATTTCAATTCAAATTAAATAAAAACAAAAATGATATTTGAAAAAAAAATGAACAGAATTAATAATTACCTGTACTGGTTAGTAAACCACTATTTAGCCAAGGATGTAAGAAATCATAGAGATGACTTTTCTCAATGTGTTTCATACTCGATAATAGAATCTTTACAAGCAAAAAAAAAAAGAATACCATTTGAATTTATTTTACATAAATATAAACTCTAATTATATTTGAAATTTTAATATTAATTAAATTTTTAATATTTTAGTGATAAAGTAGAAAAAAAAATATTAGCATTAAAAAAAGGAAAACAGAAATTCGAAAAATATATAGAAATATGAAAATAAATAAAAATAAATAAAAAAATAACATTACCTCTGCATCATATGGATTAAAAATATTAACTGCACGATAATGAGCCAACCAAATTCTATTTATTGGATAGTAGGTCTGCCCAAGGTATCTTGCTTTGTTCCAAATTTCAGCTATAAAAATAATTAGTATAAAATTATTTTATTTTCTTTACTAATTTATTGTTAACTATTAATAAAATAAAATTATTTCCAATACAATTTTAATAGAATTTGACGAAAGAATTAAATTATTTTCTGAAATTCCCATCAATTCATTAAAACAATTCAATTATTTAGTAAAGTCTTTGCAAAACATTCAATTCTCTAAAAAATAATTCTAAAAGTAATTTAATTTCCAAAAATTAATTATTTCTAAGATTGTGTGTAAAATTTATTTCAAAAATTTAATTATATTCTTAATTTTTAAGAAAATTCTTCTAAGCTATTAAATTATTTTCATTAAAAATAAAACAATGGTCAGAATTTGTTTATAAAAATTTTATTATGTCAATTTTTTAATAAAATTTCACTACCAGGATTCAGTAAAAATTGTTCTAATTTTTAATAAAATTTTTCCAAAAAAATCCATTTCTTTTCCAAACTTCTAATAAATTCTAGGAAACAATTCAATTATTTTTCAAAGCAGTAAAATTCTTCGCAAGAATTAAATTATTATTTTTATAAATAATAAATAAATATATAAAGAATTAATAAATAATAAAATTTCATTAAAAAATAATTTTTAATGTTAGTCTAAAAGTAGTTCAAAAATTTCAATGGTAATTAATAATAGCGTTTGAATAATTTAAATTGATTGAAAATAATTTAAAATCAAAGTCACTTACTTGGGGAAAGTCCTAAAAATTCGAAGCATCCTATGATCGGAAAAATTGGTGGCCCTGGTAATTTATTTAAAAGTCGTCCATGACGACTGTAATGAGTTGAAACATGATAAATTCCTAAAACTATTATAATAATAATGAATATAAAAAAAATCATAATTTTAAATTTGTAAAAAACCAGAATTTGTCTATTCGTTTGTTTTTTTACTGCGCAGAGAAAAATTTATTAATTAAATCCGTTCTAGAGTTTGATAGAAACTGAATTGTCTCAAGTAAATATTTTTGCGCAACATTAGTCCAGACTTATTAGTAAATGTAGATTATTGCTAAGAAAAAAAGGGGGAGAAAAATAAATTTATTCTTCTTTTATCACATAAAGAACACGCAAGTTATTATTCAGTTAATTATACAGTTTTACTTCAAATGGAAAAAAAGAAAAAAAAGAAAAAACGGAAAACAGAAAAATTACTAGTTGTCCTTCTTACCGACAATTTCCTTTTTTTATTCGCTCATGGTACATATGAAAAGTTACTACTAACGAATAAGTTAAGAATTTCTCTGTAGATAAATCGCAGATATTTTCATTGCCTCCTAACAGATGGCGCAACTATTCACTTTATAGAGTAGTAAAAAGTTAACAAAAATTTGTATAATGAAAAAGTATTTTAAAAAAATATAAAAAATTGTATCAAGAAAAAATAATTTATAAGAATTAGATTTAAAATTATTAGAAATAGTTAAACTTCAAAAGATTTTATATTGAAAGAATTTGAAAATTTTAATTCCTGCTGAATATAGAAATTGCTTATTAGAAAAAATTTATTTATTTGTCAAAATAAGAATTAATGAACATTGAAAAATATTATTTAGAAATTCTGAAAAATGAGACTTTAAAAAAATGAAAATGAAAATTTTTTAAAAATTGTTGAATTTGAAAAGAACAAATTTGAAAAAACATTGAAAACGCAGAAAACATTCTCAAGTTTTATTAAAACGAATTTTATATTTTAAAGAATTTTTTTCTCAGTTTAAAGTCTTATTTTTAAATATTAATTTATTTTTATTTAATTGCAAACTAAAAATTTGGAAAATAATTCAATTTTACAAAAATTATTTAAATTGTTCAATTATCGTCGAATTCTCATAAGAATTGATTTAAAAAAGAATTGAAAAAATAATAGATTGTTGGAAAAATTTAATGTTTCATTTTTTCAAATAATTGAATTTCAAAAGGGTTTTACATTAAAATTATTTAAAACTTCAAATCCTGGTGAAGAAATAAATATTCAAATATTTAGTTGAATAAAAATTAATAGTTTAAAAAAATAAATAATTGAAACAATTAAAATTTTTGAAAAATTTTGTTTAAAATGATTTTTGTATTTAAAAGAATTTAATTTCATTATACTTTTAAAAATTGTTTCGAAATATAATTGTATTTTTTAAAGAATTATATTTCGAAAATTTTATAATTTCTAAAAAATAATTAATTTTCACTCAATTAAGTTTTTGTTATTGACAATGCGCCATTAGTTATGATAGTTTTATTAATAAAATAAACAATTACAATGAAAGAAAAATTATTATTCGATTTAAATAACAGATTACTTGTCTGTTATCGCAGTTAAATATATACTTACTTGAATCAAATAATGTTTAAAGCAAATAAATTTTCTAAGCAAAGAAAAGTTATTTGCTTGTTCAACTAGGGAAATAATTTGTTAAAAATCTAATTTATTCGATATGAATAAAAATTATTTTATAACAAATAAATATTTGCTTTGTAATGGACAAGTAATCGGTTTTTGTAATCAAATAATTTTTTTCGTTCATTATATAGATAATTATTATCTCTGGCCGTTATTAAATGACTTGTTAAATTACAAATTTTTCTTCATTCTTTTCATTATTTTTCTTTTATTTCTTTATTTTGCCTCTGATTTTCTTTTTTTTCCCTCTGATTTTCTTCTTTTTTTCCTTTCATCCACTATTCTCTAATTCCGTTTAATACAATTTTCACGTTGCACGTGCACCAATCGTATAATATGTACAAATATAGTATAAAACTTGATAAGTAAAAAGATGTCAAGGTTAATGCAGAAAGCGTGTAAAAAAAGGAGGAAATTTATTTTGACCCATATTTTAATTTTTCAGATTAAAAATTTCAATTATAAATAAAAGCCTTAATACATAGTATTATGAGAAATAATTAATATATATAAAAAAAAATACCAGAGCGAATCTTGTAATAATTTACTTTTATTTGTTGTTGTTGTTTTATTTTATTTTTTTAATGTCTCCCTGTGAGAGGATTCGGTTATCCAGTTGCTTTTGCTTTGACCTAATGACCCAGATATAGTCGCTCTAACCTACACCGAGACGATTACTTTTATATATATACGCGAATAACGCGAGTGCTTCCATTGCAATAGATTTTATATATTTCTCGAATGGATTTCGAAAAATTGCATCGAACAAAAGCAAAAAAAAAAAAAGAGGATCAAAAAGGAGAAAAAGAAAAAGTAAAGGAAAAAGGTAAAATGAAAAGAAGGGACGAAGAAAAAAGGAAGAGAGAAAAAAAAGTGAAAAAAAAGAAGAGAGAAAGGAAAAACTCGAGAACAAACAATATTACCTTCTTGGCTTTTTCCACCTGTGTGTATATTGTATTTTGCTGAACAAACTTATAAACTTAATTGAATTCTCCGTTTTTCCATCTGAGAAATTAAATATTTTCTTTGTAAAAAATATTTAGTAATATTTATGAGTCATTCCATTATATTTCGACTAAAGTCGTTGCGGCCTATTTTTAAAAAAATCTCATAATTTGTAAAAATGATGTTTAATATCCGTAGATTTTATTTTTGAGAATTATTTTATAAAATTTTTTGATTTAAACATAGAATTTGAATTTTTAAGTTGAGTTGCACAGAAAAAAGGTTAGATTGACAGTTATGAAAATTTAATAAAGAAGCATGGAAATAATTTAGATCATACAAATTTCTTGATTGATATTTGTTAAAAATGAGCTAATTTACTTGTATAAATAGATTATTATGTAAACAAACCCAAATTAGTAGATAAAAATTGATTTCAAAACTTAACTATAAAATGTCAAAAGTCACTACATTTTATTTACACTTTTCTAAAAAGTATATAAATATTTAAAAATTTATTACTATTTAATGTAAAGTATTTTTAATGTACTTTTATAATATGTGCTAACTTTTTAATTTTATAATATAGAAATATAAAAAATTTTACCTTTAATATTGAGTGTTTCATGATTTTCAGTGATTTTAATCACTTATTTCTTCTCAGGCGGTTAATCAAAAAATCCAATTTTTGTCTTAATATTTAAGTTTGGCCTTCTTTTTCATTCTATTAAATTTTGGTGATGGAGAACGAACTATTTTTCAGTTTAAATTTAGTTTAAAAAATCTGCTGAAAAACGCATTTTTTTGGTTAAATACAAGTAGATTTTTGCAAGACTATTGAGATAGCCAACTTCAGTGTTATAAAAATACTTGTATTTAACCAAAAAAATGCGTTTTTTCAGCAGATTTTTTAAACTAAATTTAAACTTAAAAGTAGTTCGTTCTCCATCACCAAAATTTAATAGAATGAAAAAGAAGGCCAAACTTAAATATTAAGACAAAAATTGGATTTTTTGATTAACCGCCTGAGAAGAAATAAGTGATTAAAATCACTGAAAATCATGAAACACTCAATATTAAAGGTAAAATTTTTTATATTTCTATATTATAAAATTAAAAAGTTAGCACATATTATAAAAGTACATTAAAAATACTTTACATTAAATAGTAATAAATTTTTAAATATTTATATACTTTTTAGAAAAGTGTAAATAAAATGTAGTGACTTTTGACATTTTATAGTTAAGTTTTGAAATCAATTTTTATCTACTAATTTGGGTTTGTTTACATAATAATCTATTTATACAAGTAAATTAGCTCATTTTTAACAAATATCAATCAAGAAATTTGTATGATCTAAATTATTTCCATGCTTCTTTATTAAATTTTCATAACTGTCAATCTAACCTTTTTTCTGTGCAACTCAACTTAAAAATTCAAATTCTATGTTTAAATCAAAAAATTTTATAAAATAACTCTCAAAAATAAAATCTACGGATATTAAACATCATTTTTACAAATTATGAGATTTTTTTAAAAATAGGCCGCAACGACTTTAGTCGAAATATAATGGAATGACCCTTATAATATTTTATTTCGATTTTAATTTACTCTGTATTTAATATTTTTTGCAATACGTTGAACTATTCGAAATTTTCTTTTTAAATTATTCATTTATTTTGTGTCTAATTTTGCAAAAATTATTTTGTTACTAGCAAAAATAATTTACCTATTTTGTATCCAATACATTTTATTTACCGATTTACTGTTTAGTTATTTTTTTATGTTTCAAAATGGCGGCTCCAATATGGCCGTTCAGGAGCGTAGGAAGTACAAAAATCGTGCAATTATTTCTACAAACAATTAAATTTTTTTTTATTTTTTAAAAACTTGAGACAAATTGGAACAAATGAGACAGTATGAAATTTTAGAACAAGTTAGAGAATACGCCCTAAAAAAATTATTTAATTCAAATAACCGATTGCTTAATTTTGTCTACTATCAAATAAATATTCAATTGCATCGAATTAATTTTTTTCAAATCTAATTATTTAAATTTTTGAAATAATTTATACTCACTGTTAAAAAGTATCGAAAGGTCATAAAACTATCAAAATGCAACGAATTGATACAAAAAATTTGGATTAATTTATTATTTGATCCAAATTTTTGGTATCAATTTGGATCAAATAATAAATTAATGCAAATTTTTGGTATCAATATGATCCACTTTAGTATCAATTCGATACTTTCAACAAAACTCTACTTGAAATTTTGAACGATAAATTATTTCATCACTTCAAGCAAATACGATTGAATTGATTTGAATAAAATTTATTGGACTCATGTATAAATATTGATAACAGTCAATTAATCAATTGTTCGAATAAAATATAAATTCTTTTCAATGATAAAAATCTAAATACAATTGGGAAATATGAAAAATGTTAAAATATTGAATGGGAAATATGAAGTATGTAAATATGTATAGAAATAATTTTAATTCTTGGTATTTGTATTAGTGATGTTGATAAATTTGACTAGTAACTGAAAATTTATTATAAATTCATATAACATTGCGGTAAATATTAATTGTGTCAATTGTAGGTAAAAGGTAAAACAATTGGGATCGTTAATAGAATCGTTGCGCTCCAATTGCAACTCTTCCCGTTCGCGTATCTATGTTTCCAATTTACGTCCCCCCCTCTCTCTTTTACTCTCTCTTCCTTTTCGTTCTCTCCTATCTCCTCTATATATATATAGATATATACATACATGAATATATATATTCCTTTTTACTCGAACGAAATTGTGACATAATTCGTTACATCATCGATAACCATCGATTACGTGTTTCATTTCAGGTTCTCCATGCGTGACCCGATCTGTCAAAAACACCAAAGATTTATAATTATTTCTGCGACAATTGGTTTTTATTGATTTTTATTGTTTGATTGTATTTTTTTTTGTGAAATATTTATAGATGAATGTTTTGCAAAAATTAATAAAAATAATAATTGTCATGATTATTTATTCAAAAAAGATGAAAATAACACCGCTTGTGAGAGAAAAAATTATTTTTTCAAGAATAGGTATAGTGGAGTACAACACTTGTTTTAAAGTAATCAATATTTTTTTAGTAAAATTATATCGAACAGTCCGTTTTTTTTATTAGACGTCATAATTTTTAGATAATTGTAATTTTAATTTTTTTTGCTTTATACTTTTAACAGTTGTCACTGATTACGAATTCAAAGTCAGATTTTAAAAATTAAAAATGGCGGATCCAATACGGCGGACGAAAATATTAAAAATCTAGCGGATTTTCTATAGAAACTTATTAGTCAGTTTTTTTTATCGCTGATAATTGATAATCGTTTACTTACTTAAATTTATAATATTTATAAACAAGATTAGAATTCTCTAACAAAAAATGCACGTTTCGCGTAAAAACATTAAGAAAATGCTGAATTGGATATTGTAATGCCCGCCATATTGTATTCGCCATTTTGAATATTTATAAACCAACAATCACGATTTGAATTAGCGACTGACTTTTTGCTTTTGAATCAGTAAAGTTTACTAAATAAATAGTAATTGCAACTAACATACTAGTAAAATTTACTAATTCAAAAGCAAAAAGTAAATATATTAAAAAATATTATTAAGAATGTTATTAAAATATTAGGTACTAAAAAATATTTTAAAATTCTTCTTTCTCTCTCAATGTTAAATAGTAAAAAAGTTTACTAATTTGAATTAGTGCGACTCACTTTTTGCTTTTGAATAAGTAAAGTTAACTAACTAAATATTAATTTCTACTAATTTATTAGTGAAATGGAAATTTACTAATTTAGAATAAAATTTTTCAAAAGAATTTAATTAATTAAAAAAAACCCTAAATATAATTCTTCGAAAAAATTAAAATATTTTTTTTAAAGTTGTAAAAATTTCATACGGATTCAATTATTTACAAATTTGAAAAAAAAATTTTTAATACTTTAATTATTTTCATAAATAATAGAACTCAAAAATTGGGGAAAAATTCTCTTCAGAATATCAATTATTTTTCGAAATAATAAAATTCTTCTATAAAATTCAATTATTTTCAAAAACTGAAAGAAAATTTAAGTCAAAATATCAATTATTTTTAGAAATAATTAAATTCTTCTCCAAAATTTAATTAATTTATAAAATTTTAATAAACTTCTTTTTAAAATTTTCAATATTTTAAATAAAATTTTACTCAAAATTTCAATTATTTTTAGAATTAATAAAATTCTTCTCCAAAATTCAATTATTTACAAAAAATTTAATTAACTTTTCAAAATTTCAGTTATTTTTAGAAACAATGAAATTTATTAATATTTATTTATTTATTTTATTATTTATTATTTTTTAAATAATTGAAAGTTTGAAAAGTTTATTAAAATTTTTGAAAATAATTAAATTTTAAAGAAGAATTTTATTATTTCTAAAAATAATTGAAATTTTGAAAAGAAGTTTATTAAATTTTTTTAAAATAATTAAATTTTGGAGAAAAATTTTATTGTTTCTAAAAATAATTGAAATTTTAAAAAGAAGTTTATTAAAATTTTTAGAAACAATAAGATTTTTCTTCAAAATTTAATTATTTTCAAAAATTTTAATAAACTTCTTTTCAAAATTTCAATTATTTTTAGAAACAATGAAATTCTTCTTCAAAATTTAATTATTTTCAAAAATTTTAATAAATTTTTTAAAATTTCAATTATTTTTAGAAGCATTTTAATTCTTCTGCCAAATTTAATTATTTTCAAAAATGTTAATAAACTTCTTTTCAAAATTTCAATTATTTTTAGAAACAATGAAATTCTTCTTCAAAATTTAATTATTTTTAAAAATTTTAATAAACTTCTTTTCAAAATTTCAATTATTTTTAGGACTAATAAAATTCTTCTCTAAAATTTAATTATTTTTAAAAAAATTAATAAACCTTTTGGATTAAATTTTTGCTATGTTTAAAATTAAATTTTACTACGTTCAAAGAATATATTTGTAAAAAATTACTAAAAACTTTTGAACGTAGCAAAATTTACTCCCGAATTAGTAAAAGTTACCATTTTTTTGCAAATCACAATGCAATAACAGAAAAAAAATGTTTCGTTCTAAAATGATTTTCGTTTTGTTTTCTTGCAAAAATATAGGCAAACTATTGCGACAAATCAAACATGAAATACCCTCACAATTTTGAGATTACAGTTGAACAATATTATTGCAGAGGCACTTGTTGCAGATGTTAGTTTCACTAGGAAACATCTCTATCTCTCTTCCTCCCCCTTCTCTCTCTCTCTCTCTTTCTCTCTATATAAACTGAAATGGCATTCAAACCGCCAGTGTATTCGCCGTTTATTAATAAAGGAGTACCAGGCAAACCAGAAGTTCGTTTTAGCAGTGTTTTCCACCTAGATGAATACACGACTGGAAATAAAATTAACGAGATAGTAACGCAAAGAGGGTTTTGTTAAAAAAAAGAAGAAATGGAAAAAAAAGGAAAATTGAAAAAAAAATAAATGAAAAGTAAAAATACATTATGGTTCTCTCATCCATGTAGGAGCGATATTACGAAAGTTTAAATCGTTGAGAATTGGCTTTGACCAATTAAGCGAATAGGGGAAATTCAACCCTCCATAAATCGCCTTCATCCAAATTGAAAAATCATTTTACAATCTCTTCAAAACTTATCTCTCTTTGTACAGATACATATATGTATATTCTCTGTTCTTTTTTCGAATACGAAAAGATTTTTTAAATTTAAAAAAAAGAACAACAACAACATTATGAAGAAGTTACAAATAATTGCAGAAATTCAATTATTTTCAAAAGTAACAAAACTTTTATGAAAAAAATTCAATTATGTTCAAAACTTTACAAAAAAATCTCGACAAAATCCCAAATTAATATCTTTATAAAGATAAAAATTCTACTTTAAAATTCAATTATTTTTAAAACTTTTAATAAAATTCTATAGACAAAATTTCAATGATTTTCAAAAATTTGCCTCATTTCAATGATTTTCAATATCTATTATTTTAATAAAATTAAAAGAAAAGAATCCAATTATTTAATAACAATTTTAATAAATGCACAGACATTTAATTATTGTTGTGAATAATTAAAATTTTTTTTACAAATTTCTCGTAAATAATTCAATTACTTTCATAAAAAAAAAATAAAATTTTAACATAGAGTTATTTATTTGCGTAAATAAAATTCTTTTTAGAAATTTAATTATTTTCATAATTAATAAAAAAAAGGTTTTAGATTAAAATATTAAAAATGTTGAATCTTTTATATTTTTGACTAATAATTCTGAGCTCTGTGGAATAAATTGTTTTTAGAAAGTTTAATTACGCGTATTTTTTTGGAAATTATGTGAAGTTTTTATTTTTTAATAAACGTTTAATTAAAAAATTTAAGAAAGAATGGAATTTTGTAAAATTTCTTGAAAAATGTAAATGTTATAAATTTTTTAAATAAAATTCTTCAAAAGAATTCAATTATTTCAAAATTTGCTAAAAAAAATCTTTATACGAACTAAATTTTAAGAAACATTGAATAATTCAATAAATAATTTACTTTTCTACTTTAATAATAGAATATAAAAATAATTTTTATGAAATTACAGTAACAATATTTTTTATAATATAAAATATTAATTTTAACACTCGATCCACTTTAATTATTATATAAAACATAAAGAAATAAGATTTAAATAAATAAATTTTAATGAAGACCTTTTTTTTTAAAAAATACGTTTTTGTAAATTTGGAACTAATTTAATTTCTTTTTTTAAAGAATTGAATTTCCAAAAAGAATTCTAAAAATTTGAAACAATTAAAAGTTTTGTCAAATATCATTCAATATAAATTTTATATTTTAAAGAATGTAATTCTATTTTTCATTTTATTTAATTAACAAAAATTATTAAACTTTTAAAATATTTTATAGAAATACAAAGAAAAATTGTTTTTGAAAAATTGTAATTAAAATTACCTTTGAAAATAAGTAAATAAATAAATAAAAATAATTGGATTTCCAAAAATAATTTTAATAACTGTAACAATTAGAAGTTTTGTTAAATTTAATTCAAATCAATTTTCTATTTGTAAGAATTAAATTTGAACATAAAAAAATTCTTCATTTTAAAAATTATTTAATTTATTTAATTATTTAATTTACATCTTAAAAAATTATACATTTTTTCAAAAACAATGAAATACTTTTCAATACTTTTCAATACTCTTGCTAGTAAATAACAAAATTACAATAAATCGATAATAAAATAAAAAAAATAAAAAATTTATTTGCCCCCAAAAAAGAAGACACGGCAAAGAGTTCAATTTGTTTTAAACAAAAAGCAAAAAAAAAGGAACTTTTATTTGCTTTCATGTTTTTACACTTTTGCAAAAGAAAAAAGTAAAAAAAAATGAACTATATAACACGTTTTGAAGCGATCAAGTTTACAGGCTTCCGTACAGAGCAAGCGGAAAAATTCAACTACTAGATTGAGAGACGAAAGAAGGATGAAAAAGAGAGGCAGAGGTTTGAATGCGCGAGAGGAAAGAGAGAAAAAAAAGAGAAGAAGGTGCGACGATATAAAAGAAAAGTGAAAAGAGAGAGAAAAAAGGGAATAAACGAAGGAAAAAGAGGGTAAGTAGCGTCAGTATTGCGCGCAGAAAAACCTGTATCATCCCTCAAGTAGGATTACCGACTTTTGAAAGAAGAGTGAAGAAGAGGAGGGGGAAGTGGGTGGGTGGGACTGAGGAAGAGGATTTGTAATGGTTTTCAGTCAACTCAAGAATCCCTTCAGACTTATATATTTACATCATAACATTCTCCATATATTTTCAATAAAACCGAAACAAAAAAAAAATAATTCTCACCAAAACAATTTTTACGAATTTAAAAAAAGTGCGAGTATTGCTAACAAAGTGTTTTCGTTGAA
The DNA here is from genome assembly GCA_032872475.1 of Leptopilina myrica (nomen nudum). NCBI lineage: Eukaryota > Metazoa > Arthropoda > Insecta > Hymenoptera > Figitidae > Leptopilina > Leptopilina myrica (nomen nudum). The sequence goes on from CM065461.1 coordinate 37,621,089, forward strand.
AACATAAAAAATAACGTTTTTTCATAAAATTAGTTTTAGTCTCAACAATTATTTTGCTGTGGATAAATTTTTGTTCTGAAAAAAATTATTATTATTAACAATAATTGACTAATAAATATTATTTAATTTTTTTGCTAAAAAAATGTTTTCCTCGAAAACTAAAAAAATGTTTTTTTATTAAATTAATTTATTCTCAACTTGTTTAGTTCCAAGATAATTTTTTCAATAGTTCTAGAAATTGACAGTAAAAAAGACAACTTGAAGAAAATTTTTTGCTAACTCTACGTTTAGCATTATGTTCAGAAAAAAATATTTCGAATTTAACTTTGACTTTCGAATGTTACTAAAGTTTTGAACGTTCAAATGAACGAAATTATTTTTCACCTTCAGAGTTTTTGATAATTATTGTAGAAAAAAGAATAATAATTGAAGTTAAACAATACTTAGTTTAGAATTAATTTGTTTTAATTTAAAAAATAATTTTTTTGGGAATAAAATATTTATTAGAAGGAGTAAAAAAAATATTGTCGTTTATTTGAACGTTCAAAACTTTAGGAAAATACTTTCGATTCGATTTTGACATTGACTTTTACTTGGACTTCGACTAACATTTCTACTGTGAGTTTCATTTTTTACTTTGACTTTAATTTTCACTTTGATTTCCACTCTGACTTCGATATTGACTTTAAAAGTGAAAATGAAAGTCAAAGTTAAAATGGAAGTTCTGAGTCAAAGTGAAAATTACTGTCAAAGTCAAATTCAGAGTGAAAATGAATGTCAAAGTCAAATTCAGAGTGAAAATGAATGTCAAAGTCAAATTCAGAGTGAAAATTATTGTCGAAATCAGATTTAGAAAAAAAAATGAATGTCAAAGTCAAATTCAGAGTGAAAATGAATGTCAAACTCAAATTTAGAGTGAAAATTGTTGTCAAAGTTAAATGAAGAGTAAAAATGAATGTCAAAGTCAGATTCAGAGTGAAAATGAATTTCAATGTCAAATTCAGAGGAAAAATTATTGTCAATGTCAAAGTTAAAGTGAAAATTATTGTCAATGTCAAATTTAGAGTGGAAATTATTTTCAAAGTCAAATTTAGAGTGAAAATTATTGCCAAAGTCAAATTCAGAGTGAAAATGAATGTCAAAGTCAAATTCAAAGTAAAAATGAATGTCAAAGTCAAATTCAAAGTGAAAATTATTGTCAAAGTCAAATTCAGAATGAAAATCATTGTCAAAATCAAATTCAAAGTAAAAATGAATGTCAAAGTCAAATTCAAAGTGAAAATTATTGTCAAAGTCAAATTCAAAGTGAAAATGAATGTCAAAGTCAAATTCAAAGTAAAAATGAATGTCAAAGTCAAATTCAAAGTGAAAATTATTGTCAAAGTCAAATTCAAAGTGAAAATTATTGTCAAAGTCAAATTCAAAGTGAAAATGAATGTCAAAGTCAAATTCAAAGTTAAAATGAATGTCAAAGTCAAATTCAAAGTGAAAATGAATGTCAAATTCAAAGCATACGAACGGAAGTCGAGGCGAATATCGCAGAAGTCTTGCGTCGAGAAATCTCGTCTATATACTTATAGAAGAGAAAATAAGCATTGACATTTTAATATAATATATAGTAAATGATATTATTTTTGACTGCGTAAAGAAAAAAATCTTTTTAATATGAGAGAAAATTGCTCGTGCGAAACGAACGTGAGCTCATATAATACAAGGAAGGTCAGCTATTAATAAAACACTCCGGACCATCGGCTCGACAGCTATCGTTATCTATAGCTATCTGCTTACATAATAAAGAGTACCAGCCGATATCTTTATTCATGCGTGCATCGATGCGAGTAGAAGAAATAGGAAGTGCTTTCAAATTCAGTTCCAATTATTTATTACAACTTTTTATTCGTATACCTTCATCATTCAAATGTATACGTGTATATGTGAAATTTTTTTTCATTGAAAAATGATTCAATGCATTAAATTTTAATAATGAAAAATTCTATATACTGTCATCGAATTCAATATCGAATAGGTAGTCTTAAAAAAAATAATTTAACTTTACTTTTTATGTTTTTTACCTATTAAAAATAATTATTAATAAATAATAATAAAGTACATCTTCCGACAATCTGTTCACAGTTTGAAATTAGTTGTTGTTTGCTTTTTTGTTTTCCAACTTTTTTAATAATAGTTTTCTTTAAGTAAAAATCTAATAAAAATCATTTAAATTCTTGAGATGGATCTAACAATTTAGAAAAATATTTAAATTGTTTTAAAGAATTTCCACATAATATTTGAAAATAATTGGACGTTTTTAAAGAATTTAAAAAAAATTTTTCAAAATAATTGTATAATAAATCGACAATTTGTATTAAATATTTTTGAATTTAAATGTATATTGTTGAGAATTTTTTTTTAAAATACAACTAAAAATTATTGAATTCCTGCGATGAATTTTACTATAAAACAAAAATTTAATTTTTCCAAAGAATTTGATCAGAATTTTTAAAAATGATTCGATTTAAATAGTATTTTTTAAAATAATTGTATTCTTTCGAGAAAGTTTACTAAAATTAAGTTAAACTATTACAATTAACTTAAATTAACTTATAAAAATAATATCATTCTTTTGAAGAATTTTATTATTAATAAAAATAATTGAATTCTCGTAAACAAGTTTTTTACAAACTTTTCAAAATCTTGATTAAATTCTTTTGAAAACTTTCTTTAGTTTTTATTAAATAATCTATTTTCTTTAATAATTTTCATTGAAAATTTCAATAGTAATTGAATTTGATATAGAATTTCATTGAACTTTTTAAAACAATCACTTCTGTTAATAATTATAATTAATTACACTTTATTTTTGAAGTTTCTTAAAATTGTTTTGAATATAATTGAATTCCTGTGTGAAAAATTTTATTATTTATAGAAATAATTTAATTCTTGCTAAGAATTTTACTGTTTTTAAAAATAATTCAATTGTTTACAAGAATTTATTACAAGTTTTGAAAATATATAAATTTTTTGCAAATTTTTATTAAAAATTAGATGTAGTGATTACTGATGTAGTGAAATTTTATTAAATAATTGACATAATAAAATTTTTATAAATAAATTCTGACCATTTTTTATTTTTAATAAAAATAATTCAATATTTTACAAGAATTTTCTTAAAAATTTGGAAAATAATTTAAATTTTTGGACATATATCTTACAGACAGTCTTGGAAATAATTGGATTTTTGAGATTAAATCACTTTTAAAATTATTTTTAAGAGAATTGATTGAGAATTTTTTATTAGAAAATTCTACGAGAATGCAATAATTTAAATAAAATATATGAATAAATGAAGGAATTAAATTCTCATAAAGAATTTTGTCAATAAAATTTTTAAATTATATTGAATTCTCTCATTAACGAATTTTAGTAAAATTTTTAAGAACTTTGCATGGAATTCGATTATAATGTCATTAAAAATAATTGATTTTCTGTAAAAAAAATTTACTATTTATGAAAAAAAAATTTTTTTTGCGGAGAAATGAATAAAAAATTTATAAATAATTAAATGTCTGCATTTATTAAAATTGTCTTTAAATAATTAAATTCTTTTGTTTTAATTTTAGTAACATAGTAAATATAAGAACTAATGAACTGTGGGGAATTTTTGAAAATAATTTAAATTTTGAAAATAATTTTATTAAAATTTCTCAAATAATTGAAATTTGGAAAAGGTGATTAAATTTTTAAAAAATAATTAAATTTTTGGAGAAGAATATGATTATTTCTATAAATAATTCAAATTTTTAAAAGAAGTTTATTAAAATGTTTGAAAATATTTGTATTTCGGAGAAGAATTTTATCAAACATTTTTTTTAATAATTGCATTCTTTTAATTTTTTTTATTAAATTGTAGTTGATTTGGAACATCATTGAATTGAGGAAAATTTTCGAAATAATTGAAACTTTGCCAAGAATTTTATTAAATTTCTTTTTAAGTAAATGGAAAATCATCATCATGTTGAAATTAGGACAATCGGTTATAGGTAAAAATTATTTTTTGAAATTAAAACAAAATTTTAATTACAAATAAACTAGAATTATGATTACAAATAAAATAAAATTGTAATTAAAAATTAAATAAAAATTAAATAAAATAAAATTATAATTATATATTAAAAATAAAATTATAATTAAAAATTAAATTAAATAAAAAGAAAATTATAATGAAAAATAAACCAGTAGAATTGTGTAATAACTAAAAACAATTTCCCTCTAAACCATTACCTTTGATTTCAAATTAAGGCAATTGGGTTAAAATCGAAACTACTTCCTTTGCGGTGCTCTATAAAGACAATTAGCCAACTTAAACTTTTTGTTCCCTGCGTTTTCAAATTAAACCGTTTTATTTAAAACTTAAAAGTCGACAATTGAAAACAGTATTAAAAGTTCTCTTCGTTCAGATATCTATACAAACCATACAAAAATATTTGCACCAATTTTTAATTCCACTCTTTCCCATTTTTAATTTCAATTATTTTTCCAATAAGTGAAATTGAAAAATTGTTTAAATACACTGAAGCCAAAAAAAAACTTCTATTCAAATATTAACGAAACCAAAAAAAAGGAAAAAGAAAATTTGAAAAAATTTTCTACTCTCACTGTAAAGTACATATAAACATAGCTACAAAAAATATTTTACAAGAATTTTTGTTTGATATCGAATCGTAAAACACATGCATTGAAGATTTATATATTGTATATATGTATTGAAGCTCGAATATTTACAAGGCACTCTAATCGATTTCCGGGCAGAGAGAGAGAGAGAGAGAGAGAGGGTAGTGTATCGATTTCCCACGAACATATGTCCTGTATGTACACGTGCGTATAACAAACACCAATAAAACGCATTCACCTAACGTATATATGTATAGATATATAGATATATTATTGGTTTCGCGGTTATCTGCCGTAACGGGCTAACAAAGTTTTAATGAAGCCACATTTCCTATTACAGGCAAAACAAAATGAATAGTCGAGCTCGTTATTTGGATTATTCAAAAGCTGTTGAATTGTTTTCATTAAGTTGTTAAGATTTTGTCTAATTACCCATCAATTTCAAAACTAAACCACATTAATAATTACTTTACATGAAATGTATTCAATTCTTTATTTCGTTTTCATTCGTTACACAATTTTAAATTATTTATTAGACTTTTTTGTTTTTTTCTATAGCGCAAAGTTTGATTATATATCGTCTAAGTTTGTAAAGTTTGACTATATAGTCAAAGTTCGTAAAGTTTGACTATGTAGTCAAAGTTTGTAAAAAAGTTTTACAAAGTTTCACTACATAGTCAAACTTTGCGCTATAGAAGAAAACAAAATGTCTAATAAACATAAGTTCGCAATATTTAACAGTAATAATTATATTTAGAGGAACAAATTCAATAAAAAAAAAATCCGTAAAGTCCATAAATTGACAAAAAAGAACAAAAAGATCGTAAACTGTACGATAAAATTTTGAAATTTTTAGAGAAATTACAAATGATTGCAAAAACTTAATTATACTTGTAAAATCAATTAAATTCTTCGCAGAAATTCAATTAGGTCCAAAAATTGGAAGAAAATTCTGATCAAAATATCATTTATTTTTAGAAATAATAAAATTTTTCTCCAAATTCAATTATTTTGTAAAATTTTAATTATTTTCAATATTTTTAATAAAATTTTATTCAAAATTTCAATTATTTTTAGAAATAATAACATTCTTCTCCGAAATTCAATTATTTTTCAAAATTTTAATAATATCTTTTTAAAATTTCAATTATTTTTAGAAATAATAATAATCTTCTCCAAAATTCAATTATTTTCTAAAATTGTAATTATTTTCAATATTTTTAATCAAATTCTATTGAAAATTTCAATTATTTTTAGAAATAATAAAATTCTTCTCCGAAATTCAATTAGTAACAAAAATTTTAATAAATTTCAAAATTTCAGTTATTTTTGGTAACAATTAAATTCTTCTCCAAAATTCAATTATTTTCAAACATTTTAATAAACTCTTCAAAATTTCAATTATTTTTATAAATAATCAAATTCTTCTCTGAAATTGAATTATTTTCCAAAATTTTAATAGTTTTTCAAATTTTATAATTATTTTCAATAGTTTTAATCAAATTCTATTCAAAATATCAATTATTTTTTGAAATAATAAAATTCTTCTCCGAAATTCAATTATTTTTCAAAATTTTAATGATATCTTTTAAAATTTCAATTATTTGCAAAAGTTTCCTCCATTCAATGATTTTCAATATCTACTATTTCTATTAAATTTCGCAAAAGAATGTAATTAAAAAAAACTTTAATATAATTCTACGCAAACATTCAGTTATTTTCATAGAGACAAATTGCCCAGGAATTTAATTATTATCAAACTTTTTCTATAAATGTTTTAAAAATAATTCATTTATTTTTATAAATAATAAAATTCATGGCAAAATTTTAATTAATTTTAAAATAATTTTAATCCAATTCCTCAAAAAATGTAAAATTATTCTTAAAAATGTTATTAAAATTTATCAAAAGAATTAAATTACTTAAAAATTTATTAATCAAATTCTTCAAGGAATTCAATTTTGAAAAACATTCAATTATTCAAAAATGATTTATTTTTTCATTTAAATAATTGAATTCTAGTAGAATTTTCTCGTAAAAATTGTTTTAAAAATGAATTTCAGTTGAAATTTTAGATTATCATTGAATATCAAATGCATTAGAGCAAGGATTTTTTAGAAATAATAATTGATTTTAGATAAGGTTTCAAATAAAAATTTTGGAAAATTAATAATCAACAATTCTGTAGAACTAATTTTTTTATTAAAGTCTGAATTTCAATTCTGTTGAGATTAGTTAAACTTTTAAATACATATGTAACTAAAATTTCAAAAGTTTAAAGCAATTTTTTTAGAAATACATAATTTAATTTTGAAATGAATTTTTTCTTTTAAAAGTTTAATTGGATTTTTTTTTATATTATTTTTTTCTTTTCTGCTATATTCCGTCGTTTCCTTTATGTTATTTCTTCCTTTCATTTTTTTATTTACAAATTAAAAAATATTTTCAAAGTTAATATAACAAATTATTTTTAAGGTCTTCCTCTGTTTACATTGTAAATATTTTTCTAATCTTTAATTAGATCTCATTTTCAATTTATACTATTCGTTCATATATATATATATATATATTTATAATATACTATAAAGAAAAACAAGAAACATTTGCTTGAAAATCTGTATATATGATTCTAAATTTTAAATAAACTAGACCCTATAAACTTACCCTATCACTTGCAACATTATTCACATTTTACGATCTTAACTGTCGTGAACAGCGTGTGCGGTGCATGCAATATTGTTCCTCTGTCCATTTGATGTGGTCCCTGACATGCACACATATTCATGTGTGCATACAAATTTTATTAAGCGCAAAACTAGTTTTCAAAGTCCTCAAATGTTTAAAAAATAAAGGACAGAATATATAGCTATACATCTTTCTAGCCACAAAACTTTTTCATATATTTCAAAAATTCTTATTTAAACACTTCAGTGTTGAATACCATATATATAATCTCTCATTCTATTAACCCATTAAGTCCCATGAGGAAATCAGCCATTGTATTAAAAAATAACAATTGGATTTATAAGCCAATTGAAAAAAAATATATACCTGTTTTTTTGTTTTTAATTTCCAATTGTTTAACAATAATACTCTCTAAATTTGAATTAGTAAAAATGTTTACTTATTTGAATTAGTGACTGACTTTTTGCTTTTGTATTAGTAAAATTTACTAATAAATAGTAATTTTAACTAATTTATTAGTAAAATTTACTAATTCAAAAGCAAAAATTCAGTCACTAATTCAAATTAGTAAGCATTTTTACTAATTCAAATTTAGAGAGTATTGTTTAAACAAATTAATAAAAATTTAGCAATTTTAAAAACTGTTAACTCTAATGCTAATCCATTCTATGTGAAAAAGTAAAAAAGCATTGTATGGGTCATACTTTTCTCTAAATCGAATTTTGTTTATAAAAATGTCATAAACAAATTGTACACGATAAAGGGTGTTTCGTCCCAAGCATAAACAAATGAATTTTAGGTATAAAATTAACAATTGAATTCATAGGCAAATTGAAAAAAAATATATACCTATTTTATTGTTTTTAATTTCAAATTGTTTAACAATAATATTGTTTAAACAAATTAATAAAAATTTAGCAATTTTTAAAAACTGTTAACGCCAATCGATTCTGTGTGGAATATTCACAAAGTTTTACATGTGCCACTTTTTTCTCCAAATCGTATTTTTTTAAATTGTTATAAACAAATTATTATGATGAATTTAAAGGGCGTTTCATCCTAAGAATAAACAAATGGATTTTAAGTAAAACTAACAATTGAATTCATAGTCAATTTAAAAAAAAATATACCTATTTCTTCGTTTTTAATTGCCAATTGTTTAAACAAATGAATAAAATGGTAATATGATTTTATCACTCGTTCGTATTAGTTATTATAAAAATTAATAAAAATTTAGCAATTCTGTGTGAAATATTTAGAAACTTTCGTATGGGTCACTTTTTTCTTCAAGTCGTAATTTATTTATAAAATTGTTATAAAAAATGATATAATAAATTAAGATTTTATAAATTTTTCTGAATTTGTTTAAACAATTATTGTTAAAAATGTGAAAATTAAATACAGAAAACAGAGACTCTTTTTTTTCAATTTTCTTATGAAACCAGATGTTAATTTTATTTAAAAATCTGTATCCAGCGTAATTTGTTTATAATAATTTTATAAACAAAATACGACTTGGAGAAAAATATGAAACAAACTTTTTTAATTTTTCACATAAAATTAATAAGCGTGAACGGTTTTTGAAAATTGTTAAATTTTTATTAATTTGTTTAAACAATTTGAAAATGGTAACAAAAAAGCGGGAATAGCTTTTTTTTTAATTTGCCTATGAATTCAATTGTTAACTTTACATAAAATCAATTTTTATTAAGTTAACGGTGATTTTAAATTTACATGTATAGAATTTTAATTTTCTACCTCGAAACATGTATAATAATAATATAAGGATTTTCTTGTCTTGCACTTTATCGTGAAGAGTGCAAGGGCTGGAAACAAATTGAATTTTACAAAGCATGAGTTGTATCTGTTTATCTCACTTCTTCTCTATATAGCAAATGCGAAGTTTACAAAGTCGAGCATAACCATATATAACGAGCCGCATAACATTCCCTCTGCAGTCAATTTGATTCAAGTACACCAACATTTCGTCAGTGACTTTCAACTCTGCGTATTATAACGTAACAAGGTGTTTATATTCGACTGAAAGTAGGTATACGCGTCTCTAACTTTTACTCAGTTGTTTTCTTCTGTTTTTTTTCTTCTTCATTTCTCGAATATTTTATTTTTTTTCTCATCCGCATGTTGGAAATAGTTCATTTTCGTATCGAGCGCGCAAAATAGGTGATTTTTTTTGTCACGCAGATCAGGGAAGTCAGGAAAAGTGGAATTAGTCAGGGAAATCGGAAAATTTTTCTAATTAAAGGACTGGAGAAAAATTAAATTTTTATAAATAAAAAGAGAATTCTGAATTTTTATGTTTTTTTAAGTTTACTTCATAAACTATACTTATTGAATTTAAGTGTCAGGAATTCAAAAACAAAACATTTAATTCTTTCAAGTTATGAATGATAATAATTTGTTTTTGAATAACTTAATTCTTTAAGTATCATAAAATTATTACTTATAAATTATTTAATTAATATTAAATGAAAAAGATAACTAATTAATTAATAATTAATTAATAATTTAAGGGAATTTAAACCATTATGACGTCACAGTTTTATAAGAAAATTCTTTCAATACATTATGACGTCTTAATGGTTCAAATGCCCTTAAGATAATTTAATATTTGAAAACCGAATGATAAATACACTTTCTATAAATATTTAATTATTAATATTACTTACATATTTTAAAATTAATTGAATTTTCCATAAATAGATGAACATCAAAATATTTAAATTAAAAAATTTTTTAAATAACATTATTTCCATTTTTATAAATATATATTTGCAGTTTTGAAGAAATTTAATTTGAAATTTTAAAGAACTTAGAGTTTTTAAAAATGTTAATAATTCTAATTCTTATTGCAATTAGTTAATTTTTTCTTTAAATATGTATTTAATAAATGTTTAGTAATAATGGATTTATAGAAGGATTTTTAGTTAAGAAAAGAAATAGAAAAAATTAAATTTCTGAGAAGTTACAAATGGTTATAGAAAATTCAATTATTTTACAAAATATTGAAATAAAATTCTACGCAGAAATTCAATTATATGTTGAAAATTTAATGAAAATTCTCGTTAAAATTTCAATTTTTTCTAAATCATAGAATTCGTTTTCAAAAATCACTTATTCTCAAAAAATTTAATAAAATTTTTGTCAAAATTTCAATTATTTTAATATCTATTTTAATACAAAATTTTCAGAAGGATTACTTTAAAGTTTAAAAATTTTTTTAATTATCGTTAAAAATTCAATTACTTTTCTAAATAATCGAATTCGTTTCCAAAATACAATTATTTTTAAAAAATGTAATAAACTTTTGAAAATTTCAATTATTATGGAAATTTAAATAAAATTCTTTTCAAAAAATCAACTATTTTTAGAAATAATGAAATTCTTCTCAAAATTTCAGTTATTTTCAAAAATTTTAATAAACTTACTCTCTGAAATTCAATTATTTTCAAAAATTATAATAAACTTTTCAAAATTTTAATTATTTTAGAAATATTAATAAAATTTCTCTCCAAAATTCAATTATTTTCAAAAATTATAATAAACTTTTCAAAATTTTAATAAAATTCTTCTCCGAAATTAAATTATTTTCAAAAATTTTAATAAACTTTTTAAAATTTCAATTATTTTTAGAAATAATAAAATTCTTCCCAAAAATTCAATTATTTTCTAAAATTTTAATAAACTGTTCAAGATTTCAATTATTTTAGAAATTTAATTAAAATTCTTTTTAAAATTACAATTTTAGCCTAAATTTTTAGAAATAATTGAATTTCGAAAAGGTTTTAAATTCAAATTTTCAAAATTAATTTTTCATAATTTTATTTATAATCAACAATTCTGTAGAACTAATTTTTTTTAGAGGCCTAATTTCAATTCTGTTCAGATTAGTTGAAGTTCAAAATAAATATATGTAACTAAAATTTCAAACTTTAACGCAATTTAAAAAACCAAATTCTTGATAATTAATAGCATTGTTCTTTCAATTCAATTATTTTCATGAATTTTATTAAAATTCTTAGATATAATTTCATTATTTTCATATAAAATTCTCAGAATTTCAATTATTTTTATTTTTGGATATAGAATTTTAATCGATTTAATCAAAATGTAATTATTCTTAATTTTTTTTTTTTAAATTCGCCAAAAGATATAAATTGCTAAAAAATTTGTCGATAAAATTCTATATGAGAATTCAATTTTAAGAAACATTTGATTATTCAATAAATATTTTATTTTTGTATTTAAATAATTGAATTCTAGTAGAATTTCCTATATACTAAAAATTGATTTTGTAACTGGTGCTAATAATAAACATGAGTAAATTTGATGTATTTTTATACAGATAAATTTACATATATATATATTTATTATACAGTATAAGGTATACATAATCGATCAATGAAAATTATTAATCGGCTCCATTATAATCTTTGAGGAAGTGAAGGTAATAATTTTCATCATATGTTTGAAGATAAAATGCACATTGTTAAGAGTCTTAACGGTTAAATTTCTTCGTCATGTTAACAATATTAAATATTTTCAAAAAAATACTAATACTCTAGCAAATTTAAGATACAAAAATGTCAGTAATTCAAAATGTTTTCAAGTTGGAACAAATTTTTTTATTATTCCTTTTAGAAACCAAATTTCTAGTCACTTGGGGGCTTAACCCCATTTTGAGCTTCATACCTCACTCTCTAAATATGAATTAGGTAAAATTGTTACTAATTTGAATTAGTGACAGACTGTTTGCTTTTGGATTAGTAAACTTTACTAATAAATTAGTAAAAAATATTACTAATTTAAATTTGTGACAGACTTTTTGCTTTTAAGTTAGTAAACTTTACTAAGAAATTAGTAGAAATTACAATTTATTAGTAAATTTTACTAATTCAAAAGCAAAAAGTCAGAAATTCAATTCAATTCAAATTTAGAGAGCAAAGTGATATTAAAATAAGATCAATTGGAACAAATTTTGTTATTATTCCTTTTAGAAACCAAGTAAAAAGATTCTCTCTTTATGAGAGAAATTTCTTGTGAAAAGTATTACTAATTTAATTCAAAATGATTCGTTTTTCGAATATGTTAATTAAAACCCACTCTCTAAATCTATTAGTAAAAATATTTACTAATTCGAATTAGTGACTGACTTTTTGCTTTTGAATTAGTAAATTTTACTAAAGAAAACTAATAAATAGTTATTTCTACTAATTTCTTTAGTCAAATTTACTAATTCAAAAGCAAAAAGTTAGTCACTAATTCAAATTATTAAGAGTTTTTACTAATTCAAATTTAAAGAGCACAAGAAATAAGAACAGGAATTTTGTTTTTATCTCAAAATTTAATATGGAGGAAATTTTTTTTAGTTTTTAAAAATGAAATTGGAGTATTTATAAATTATAACGGGCATAACGGACAAGTATTGAGAATGAGAAAAAGAAACAGAAAAAAATGTCCTTTTTTTTTGTTTTTTTCCTGTTTTTGAAACAAAAAGAAGAAGAAGAAGAAGAAGAAGAAGAAGCAGAAAAAATACGAAGCTTGTAAAAAATATGTATGAATACAATAGAAGCAACTGTGGAGACGATTTCCCGCAAGTCGATGCTTTCCAGGTATAGAGCAGAGCAAAGCAAATCGTAACGGTATTCGTCGGTTCGAATCCCATGGAATGGGTCGGGATGGAATGGCATGATGTTACAAGCCGCGGTTCAGTGACCGACCGACACGATTATACTTTGCGCGGCAGAACTCAAATCTCGAGACTTAGAGAGAAAGAGACGGAGAGAGAGAGAGAGAGAGAGAGAGAGAGAGAGAGAGAAAAAAAGGAGTGAGAGAGAGAAAGATAGTAGGGGTGAGTCAATATGAGTAAAGGAGAGATAGAGTTCGTGGCGGATGTCGCTTATTCGACCAGGTTTTGTATTTTTCTTTGGAAAATTTACTATATCTACCAAACAAAACGATATCAATTCTCAATGATAATTCACCGAAATCGAATAGATTTCTTTAACCTTTTTTTTGTCACAGGAAATTCCATACTTTTCAAAATTCCGTTAAATCTGAATCATCAAAAACTTTAAAAACGTTTTTCACAATTTCTCTTTATTATTTTATAATTTTCTTGATTTATTATTTTGCATATTATATATTAAAAAATATATTTAATTAATTTTCTGAAATTCAGTTAAAAATCATGAAAATACATAGTCGACTTATGGTTGGTACGACTGGGATATTAGTATATTTTTAGACATTAACCTCAAATTTTTTAGTGTTGAGAACACGAAAATTTGGATAAAATGTAAAATATAATTATGATACAAAAGAAACATGAAAATTATTAACTTATTAATAAGGAATATTGTTAATTCCAAGTGTACAGATCAGATTTGCATTTTTTGAGGTTATGTGTTGTTGCGATGTTGCCAAATTTTCATGTATTTTTATTATTGCTTTTAAAAATTAAAATTAAAATAATTATTTATTCATTAAATCTGTGGTAAACTTTCTCTAAACTTTTCTAGTTTTAACTTTTTAACATTGTCTATCCGTACACAAAATCACAGATTTTTCTCTCATTTCCTTCATACCTTTTTTCTAAGATTTATCTAAGCTCCCATAAGAGCCCATGTTAAATTGCAAATTTATTTTATTTTTTTAAGAAATAAATATGTGCTAAAAATTCTGAAAAAAATCATATGTTTCTAATATAATCTAAAGAAGAAACTGTCAAATTTTTACAAGTTTCTCTCATTTCCTTAATTTACAGGTGACAATCCTTAATGCCACAGGTTACTGTAATTATATAGTGCCTAGGTTTATATTAAAATAAAAATAATAATTTCTTTTTTTTATCAATGCATTGAACTTTTTGTACCCATTTTCAACTTGTTACTTATTCGGATTAAAGTTTAATTAAATTCAAAATTCTGTTACCACTTATTTGATACCTTCGAGAACATAATGTAAAATGAGTTAAGTTATAAGTTGTAGGTTTTATTCTGTAACTAGACGAACTGAATTGAGGTAAACTCAAAATAATTTTAAATAAACTTTAACTTTTACTGGAAAAATACAAAATTTAACTAAATTAAGCTTACAAAATAGATTAGGAATTATTGAAGTGTATATTATTATTATTTTAAATTATGTATATCGAATTAAATGAAAATAAGCCGCAAATATCGATTGAAGTAGGCTTAAAATGGATTTATAAAAATACAATTCTCTATTATTAGTGCAGTAAGTGTACTTTCAGTCTATACTATAAAAAAATTGTAAATTTTCCCTCCTACACAAAGAAGGCAACATTTGAAATCGTTAGTATTTAAAAAGTGCAAAATAATACTGAAAAGTTCCATAAGATTAAAAACAGATTAAATCCAGTTCGGACTAAAAATCATATCCTCAAGATGTTAAAATTCAATTAAAAATTATTAATTAAAATTATTAATTAATTTATATATTTACTTATTATTAATTAAAAATTATACTAATATTTAAAAATGTTTAGTCAAAAGTGGACTGGAGGTAAGATTGATTTTTTAGTGTAACATAATCACTCGTATATAATTCATAAAATATCTTTTTTTTCATACTTACTGATTAGGAAAAAATTAATTTCTTACACGTATGTATATAAATACTAAAACTAAAGTACTTGATGTTGGCAAATTTCTCTAAGCTCTGAAGTTTGTCGCTATATATACATATATATGTTCAGGTAATCTCTTGTTATATACGCGGGAGTTAACAGTCTCTTCGTTCAGGAATCGATTTGTCGACAACCGGAAGCTTTGAAAATATATATACATGTATATAGAAACAACACATAACCTTTTCTTCTTCGACACTTTTCATTATTCCCAATGTGTAAATAAAGAAAAACGATTTATCGCACATTCCTTTAATAAAAATTTGCTTTACAACGTTTTATTGATTTCCTCCTTTTTTTGTACAAACTATATATACATATACAGAAAAAATTATATTTGTTTTTACATACACAATATTCAAATAAAATATGAATAAACATAATTAATAGAATTATAAATAATAATAATAATAATATTACAATAAAAGTATGTTCCCGAATTTAAATTTAACCCATTAAGTTCAATGAAGAAACCAGCCATTGTATTAAAAAGGTAACAATGGATTCATAGGCAAATTGAAAAAAAATACCTGTTCTTTGTTTTTAATATCCAATTGTTTTAACAAATTAATAGAAATTTAGCAATTTTCAATAACTGCTTACACTAATCAATTTGATGTGAAAAATTAAGAAAGTTTTTATTTCTTTTTCTCCAAGTCGTATTTTGTTTATAAAATTATTATAAACAAATTATGCTGGATAAAGATTTTTAAATAAAATTAGCATCTGGTTTCATAAGAAAATTGAAAAAATAGAAATCCGCTTTATATTTTTAATTTTAACATGTTTAACAACGATTGTTTAAACAAATTCATAAACATTTAGAAAATCTTTAATAATTAATTATCTAATTTTTTTTTAAATTTAATTATCGTAATTTTATAAATTACGACTTGAAGAAAAATTATTATAAACAAACTTTTCTAGATAAAGATTTTTAAATAAAATTAACATTTAGATTCATAGGAAAATAGAAAAAAAGAAACCTCTGTTTTCTGTATTTAATTTTTACAGGTTTGACAATAATTGTTTAAACAAATTCATAAAAATTTCGAAAATTTTCAATAATTTATTACATAGTTTTTTTTATAACAATTTAATTATCGTACTTTTATAAATCACGACTTGAAGAAAAATTATTATAAACAAATTATGCTAGATAAATATTTTTGAATAAAACTAATATTTGGTTTCATAGGAAAATTGAAAAAAGAAATCCGTTTTCAGTTTTCAATTTTTACATGTTTAACAAGAATATTGTTTAAACAAATTCCTCAAAATTTAGAAAACCCATACGAAAGTTTCTAAATATTCCACACAGAATCGATTGGCGTTAACAGTGTGAAGAATTGCTAAATTTTTATTAATTTGTTTAAACAATTATTGTTAAACAATAGGAGATTAAAAACAAAAAAAACAAGTATTTATTTTTTTTAAATTGTCTATGAATTCAATTGTTAGTTTTACTTAAAATTCATTTGTTTATGCTTAGCATGAAACACCCTTTATTCTGTACAATTTGTTTATAACAATTGTATAAACAAAATACAGTTTGGAGGAAAATATGACCCATGGTTATACAAAACTTTCTTAATTTTTCACGTAGAATTAATGGGCATTAGTGTTTACATTTTTTGAGAATTTTTAAGTTTTTATTAATATATTTAAGCAATTATTGTTAAACAATTGGAAATTAAAAACAAAAAACAGGTATTTATTTTTTTCAATTAGCCTATAAATTGAATATTCTTAATTTTATATAAAATCAATTTGTTTATGCTTCGTATGAAACACCCTTTATCCTGCGTACAATTTGTTTATAACAATTTTATAAACAAAATACAGTTTGGAGGAAAATATAACCCATATGGCCATACAAAACTTTCTTAATTTTCACATAGAATTGATTTGCATTGGCGTTAACAGTTTTTGAATATTTAAAATTTTTTATTAATTTATTTAAGCAATAATTGTTAAACAATTGGAAATTAAAAACAAAAAACAGGTATTTACTTTTTTTCAATTAGCCTATGAATATTGTTAATTTTACATAAAATCAATTTGTTTATGTTTCGTATGAAACACCCTTTATTCTGCGTACAATTTGTTTCTAACAATTTTATAAACAAAATACAATTTGGAGGAAAATATAACCCATGGCCATACAAAACTTTCATAATTTTCACATAGAATTGATTAGCATTGTAGTGTTAACAGTTTTTGAAAATTGATAAATTTTTATTAATTTGTTTATAGTTATAACCATTGGAAATTTAAAAACAAAAAATCAGGTATTTATTGTTTTCAATTTGCATATGAATTGCGAATTGGAACTTTTTTAATACCATACGGCTGATTTCTTCATGGAACTTAATGGGTTTAATTAAATATCTAAAAAATGCCCGCGCGAAGTACTTGATTAAAATATTTTATTCTATTTGAAAGCTAAAGAGACATTAAGTACACTACTATCACTAATCGAGCTACATAGAAGATTATTTGATAATAATTCTCAAACTGAACACGCATATAATCATTAGAGAGAATTGTATATACTTCACTGGTTGAAATGTAACCTTCACATATAGGTTACATTTTAACAAGTAAACGTATGTATATGTATATATAGATGTTAAATTCCCCTGAGGATTACGTATATTATATATATATATATGTACGCGAAATCGAGGAATTATATCCGTTGAAGTGTGTACAGAGGCAACGGAACCATTAATTGACGGGAAGTAGAGAAAGAGGAAACGTCTCTTAATTATAGAAATTTACTCACTCATTGTTTCTCGCACTTTCTCTCCTCAATTTTCTTCCCTTTAACCTCGTTTAGCTAATTCGATAAAAGGGTTTTCTAAGAGAATGTTTCTTATCTCTTTCCATCATCTATTTCTCATTAAAAGGTTATAAGCTAATATATACACAACACAATGATGCGCTCAAACTGAACATTATGTATACCTGAATAATTTGTCTCCTATATATATATATATAGTCGAGAGTTGACAATAACCTATAAATAACAGATTTTTAATTCTTTCTAATTTATTCATTACTTCATTGTTTATTGGCATTATTCTCAATTTTAATGACACAAATTGGCTATAAGTTTTTATTATCCAAAAAAAAGGTATGTGATACTCTCTTTTTTACTCCTTCTCATAATGTTCTACTCGAATCATATATCAATTTTTTGGGTGTAATTAAAAATTGTAATATAATGTATATTTAAATAATAATGTAGTTATTAATTAAGTCTCAAATTTTTTTATTTACAATCTTTCTTATTATAATATAAGTATAGTATTGTTTGTGAAAATTTTAATTAATAAATTTTCGGTCCCGTATTCGAAATACAAACAGTTGACGCTGATTGAAAGTTCCTGGTTTTGCAAGCTGCTTTCTAATTACGGATTATTAATATCCATTTAATCCATTTAATCTAAATGTAACGATATATAATTTACAGTATAATTTCTGACGATTAAAAGTTAATTTGATCTCAGTGGAAGGGAGAGGAATTCTCTAGATAGCGATAGTCGCGATCGTTAAGATGTTAGGTCATACGTTTTGAGGTTCGATTCCCCTGGGGTTTAAAATTTAATTTAAGTTTATTACTGTTGTTCTCAACTCGTGAAGTTTAATTTAGTATACGGCGTATTGAACCTTGGCGTTAATTATTTCCCAAGCAATGTACTATTTAGAGAAAAAGGAACTTGGGCGAGATTTTTTGTTGTATAGCTCAAAATAAACTTCGTACGGGTCTCACTTTGAGAACCTATTTTAATATATATATAATGGTTCTTTTTTGTCACAAACGAGGACAATAAAAATAGGTTTTTCATTTGTGACAGAAAAAAACTTACAACGTTTAGAATATATTTTTGTAAATAAATATTTATATTACAATAATCGACATAATCTGTCCTCACCTAAAGTTAGCGTTGTTTTATTACAATATTTTGTTTTGTATTTTAAATTGATATGTTCTAGACAATGAATTAAATTTCTGAAGAAGTTCAGTTCAAATTTTTAAGTATTTTGAAATTTTAAGCAAATAAAGAACAATAATTAGTTAAATATTTATTTTACAAAAGTTATTTTAAAATTTGAAAAATTTAATTTGGAAATTTTTTTAAAAATTAGGTTTTTGAAAAATAGTAATTACAATTTTTTTAGGATAAAGTTACTTGCATTCACAATAATAATTTTAACAAATTGAAACAATTAGAAATTGTGTAAAATTTAATATTTTAAAGAATTTTCTTTTTTCCTCTTTAAAAATTCTCTATAAATATAATTATATATTTTTGAAATTAAATCATTTTATGAATTTACAAAAATTATTCTATTTAATTATTTCAATTCTTGTATAGTTAAATTCTGATAGAAATTGATTTAACAAAAATTTCAGTTAACATTTTACAAAATTATTAAATATTTCAATCGTTATAACAGGAATTTTAGGAATTATTGAAATTTTAAAAGATTTTTAAATTAAATTCCTTGAAAATTTAAGGGAAGGAAGAGTTAAAATATTTTTAAATTTTTATTTTAAAAAATTATAAATAACGTTATTTTTCATTAAAAATTATTAAAGTTTTTCAATAATTTTATTCAAAAACTCTAAAAAAAATAATTGAATTTTTGATGAATTACAGTTGCAAATTTAAAAAATAATAATATTTTATGAGATTGGTTCATTGAAATTATTTGTTTAAATAATTATACATTTATTTCAAAATCGTATGAAAATTATATTTTTTAGGAAATTAAGAATTTTCATAAAATTTGGAGAAGCAAATTTTGAAAGCTAACAATTAAAGGACAAAATTTAAGGCTTCTCACCTGTAAATTAAGAAAATGAGAGAAACTTGTAAAAATTTGACAGTTTCCTTCTTTAGATTATATTAGAAACATATGATTTTTTTCAGAATTTTTTACCACATATTTTTTTCTTAAAAAAATAAAATAAATGTGCAATTTAACGTGGGCTCTTATGGGAGCTTAGATAATTCTTAGAAAAAAGTTATGAAGAAAATGAGAGAAAAATCTGTGATTTTGTGTACAGATGGACAATGTCAAAAAGTTAAAACTAGGAAAGTTTAGAGAAAGTTTACCACAGATTTAATGAATCAATAATTATTTTAATTTTAGTTTTCAAAGCAATAATAAAAATACATGAAAATTTGTCAACATCGCAACAACACATAACCTCAAAAAAATACAAATCTGATCTCTACACTTGGAATTAACAATATTAACTCCTTGGACAATCCTTAATTTATTTAATATTCACAGAGTTCAAGTTGTCGAAAAAATTTATCATTGAGATCCTAACAACCACATATGCTGTTAAAAAATTCCTTTTACAAAAATCTGTTTCTGCTAACGATTAAGGGACGGAATTTAAAAGGAAATTAGTTTGATGTTTAATAGATCATTTACGTGAGTGTAAATTAGTTAGCAAATTAGTTAGTAAGTAAGATACTTTGAAATTAATATGTCAGTTTGTTAGTTAAAAAAATGACCCTAAGAACCCCGGAGTAAAAAGTTTCAGTCAAATCCGATGAGTTTTTCAAAAACCGGACGCCATATTGGATCCGCCATTTTGAATTTTTGAAAAGTGACACCAAATTAATTTTTTTTTGTGCTGCTGTGTTATTACTGTCTTTTGGTCAAGAAGGGAAAAGAAGAAAAAGAAAACTTCTTGACACTTTAGCGTCGACGCTAAATTCCCGAGAATATTCAACATTTGTGTAATAAATATTTTCATCATTTTATCTTGAATTTGACAGCATGTATATATATGATGAAAGGGAAAATTTTTTTTTTATTTCTTTTCATTCATTGAAGTCACCAATTCAAGAGCAGACAAGCACGACGCGCGCGAATGTCGTAAGGTAGAAAATCCTGTAGTAGGTTGTCAGGTAATTGATATCGCAGGTTGATATCGAGTGACGTTTGGGGGCTGAGAGAAGAGGTTTGAATCTGGGAAGGGTGCAGCTGGTTATATATATATATATGTATGTACACAAATGAACGTGTTCACGTAGAATTAGTGTATATATACTTTGAATGTATAAATCTATGTGCCACTAGTTGTCTCTCTCTCACTCTCTCTGTTTTTCTTTTTCCCTCGCTCTCTCTATTTCTCTCTCACTCTCTATTTTTTCCTTCTCACTCTCTCATTTTTTCTTTCTCTCTCATTCTCTCTATTTTGCTGTCTTTTTCTTTCTCACTCTCTTTATTTCTTTATCTCTCTCTCTCTCTATCTCTCCCTTTCAGTCTCTCTATTTTGGATAGTAAAAGAAAGAGAGAGACATAGAGAAAAATACTCCCTTATTCTCTCTTCCTCTCCGAAATAGAGAGAATGAGAGAGAGTATTTCTCTCCCTCTCTCTCTCGCTATTTTAGAGTGAGTGAGAAAGATAAACAGTGAGTGAGAGAGAAAGAGAGAAGGGGGAGGGAAGTGGAGTAAGAGAGAAAGAGGGAAGAAGTGAAGCGCGCGGGGGGGAGTGGGAAAGAGGGGAAGCGCGTGAGGGGAGCGTGAATGGCAGCGAGAGTACGTGGAAAATGGGGGATGGACGCCGCTACCATGGTAACCATGGCTGGATTTCAGGGCTTCGTTCGATGGGGGTTTGGGTAATGTTCCGCGCGCCTTGGAATAGATTTCTCTCGCTTGGCCAGTAAATGGGGTTAGTCAATGCTAAGCACCCAAAACCGGCCGTGCAGCCTCGCTGATTAATAGTCGGTTATCGGTGTGTCGCTTATATAGAAGGATTTACGTTCTTGATTGTATACGTTTATGTAAACTGTACACAAACTCACGCACTACAACAACATGTTTCTATATAGACTGTGGCCTTTTTTTATTTCTTCTTCTTCTTTCTTGGCCTCACGCGTCTCACTTAACACATACGATATGATGCGTGGGAAGAAGATACAGAGAGAGAGAGAAAGAAGAACTTTAATTTTAAGGGGTCGTAGACACTTGCAACGGCCATCGACATCTGCTTCAAAAATGCAGTTTCTATTAATGTACGTTTTTTCAGATTAGAAAATATTCTTCAGAGAAGGACAACCTTTTTTTTCTTTTCTTCTATTTCAGATCAAAATTGATAATTCGTTTGGAATTTCAAATTTTCGCGCCTTTTTCAGTGGCGCTGCTGTCGTCGGTTTAGAGCTGAATTACGTATTCTAAAAATTAAATACTCTCTAAATCTGAATTAGTTAAGAATCACTATAAAATTCTGTCTGACTTTTTGCTTTAGCGATTAGTAAAAAATTTATTAGTAGATAATAGTAATTATATTACTAAAACTATCAGTTACTGATTCAAATAGTAATTAAACTGCAATGAAATAGTTAATCAGTTAATTATTAGTTGAATTCACTGTAAGGTTTGTAAGGTTATGTATAGAAATGACTGAAACTTTTAGTAACTAATTCAATTAGTGAAAATAGTAATTAATAACTAAAAAAACAGTTTAATTTCACTAATTGAATTAGTTACTAAAAGTTTCAGTCATTTCTACATAACCCAACAGTGAGTTCAACTAATAATTAGGTAACTTATTAACTATTTCATTACTTTTTGAATCAGTGACTCACTTTTTGCTCTAAAATTAATTATTTTAAACATTTTAACATATTCAAATTTAGAGAGTAGAAAAAAATCTGAGCTAAAAAGTTTGAATAACATTGAAACAATAGTAAAACAATAATAAACCAAAAGTACCCATCGAAATTAAAAATAAAATTTTCACATTTCTGTCTAAATGCGCATTCTGCTTAATAAACGAATCTAATTGCGTGTTAAAACTTTTATATATACAAGCACGACTCGTAAAGGAAAGGTGTCATTTTTATGAAAATGAAAGAAAACTTGAAGAAGATTACAAAGTGAAATGAAATAAAAAAAAAGTAACTTAAAATGCCTAGTGGAAAAGATAACTTTTTCTTTTCCTACTTTCCTCTTTTCTTTTTTGTATTGTTAGAGGAAAAAGTTTTTTTGAAAAGTGAACAAAGTTAAGAGAATTTTTTTTTCTTTTTTTTTTTTTTTTTGAAAGTCGAAATATATACATAGAAAATCTTACTCCTTTGTGTGTATACATATATATACAGATAATAATGAAGTTGAGTGAGACTGCAACGTGGCTTAATAGCGACTGCATCTAATGGGTCTGTTGCTAACGAGAGCTAATTACAGCGCATAAATATGACTATGGTGAGCCGGTAAAATGATTGCGATAAGCTCACAGTTAAGCGAAAATGGGAAAACGATATACTCCACTATTGAACCGTATAGATCGAATTTATAAATAAAACTAGATTCTTGCTGTATCTTAAAAAAATGTTTTCTGTCCTTTTACACTACTGAGAGGAATTAAAAAAAACTAAACTAAAAAAAAAAAAAAAAAAAAAAAAAAAAAAAAAAAAAAAAAATAAACTAACTAAACTACTATTTATATATAGTAATATTTCTACCACTGACAATTAGTTAAAAATAACAGATATTTCTGTAATTTTTGTTATAACTGATTCAACTATTTTTTTATAGCTGATTCAATTACTTTTGGTTATAATTGAGAGTCCCTATCAAAGAACCAGTTATAATTTTTTTAAGCTCAAAATTCTCGACCTCTAAATAAAAAAGGATTTCAAATTTCAATTTTGTGAAAACATTATTTGCATTTGTATAAAGATTATCAAAATGTTTCTCAAAAAATTGAAATTGAAAACATTCTAATTATTAACTTATACAGGGCAATGATTTTGAGCTTAAAAAAGTTATAACCGGTTCTTTGATATGGACCCTTAATTTTTTAATAAAATAATTCAATACTTTTTAGTAATTTTTATGGAACAAAATTTTTTTAAATGTTTATATATTTATACTTTGTTAAAACATTTCGAAGAATTCAAATTTAAAAACCTGTTAAAGTTTGACAATTTTCTACGATTGCAGTTATAACATATCAAATATATATTTTTAAAAAATAGTTGAAATTTGTGAAAATAATTTTTTTTCTAAAATTTCGAATATTTTTTTTTTAAATCAATTTTCCTATGAAAGTCAAATTACTGGAACTTTTTTCGGTATTTTAATTTAATTTTAAATTAAATTTCAATTTAAAATTAAAATTTTTTCATACGCCTATTTTTTCAATGAATTTTCAAAATTAAATTTTTTAAAATTCAATAATTGTCGTAAAATAAATAACTCGATATTAACATTGTTATTTGTTTAATCAGATAAAATCTTTAATTGCAATGCAATGGATAAAATTTATTTTAATGACATTGGGGAAAATTGTCCATTTTTTCAATTTTTAAAAATTAATTTCGAGAATTCAACTATTTAAAAAAAATGTTAAATACAATTTATTAGAATCTCGTTTTTCAGAATTTCTAAATAAAATTGTTTAAAATTCATTATTAAAAAGAAACGAAATATTGAAATAAAATTGTTACATCACTTATTTTATTATTTACAAATTAACTGACAAATTTTTAAGATAACAATTCAAATTTGTAATCCATTAATGGGTCTCAGAATAATTTTTGAAGTTACAAAATTTTATTTGGAAATTTTTTTAAACCATTTTATTAAAAAAAAAAGAAATGAAGAAAAATTCATTTTCATAAAATGAATTGATATTAATGGGTCTAACTAATTTATAATAAAAAAAATTAACTTCACGTGTCATATAAATTATTTGAATCAGTTAAAAATATCTGATTTTGAAGCAAAGCTCCAGTCACTATACTTAAAAATAACTGATTGTCAGTTAAAAATAACTGATATTTCAAATAAATTTTTTTAACCGATTCAATTATTATCATTATTATTT
This sequence comes from Leptopilina myrica (nomen nudum), assembly GCA_032872475.1. Lineage (NCBI taxonomy): Eukaryota > Metazoa > Arthropoda > Insecta > Hymenoptera > Figitidae > Leptopilina > Leptopilina myrica (nomen nudum). The sequence continues at coordinate 37,645,979 of CM065461.1, forward strand.
TATTATTATTATTAATTATTATTTATGTTTTATTTATTATTTTTTTATCTATTCCAAAAACGAATTAACCTTGACTAGTTTAAATAATTTTTCAGTTATTATTCACTGAAAATCAGTTATTTTTAATTAATTCAAAATCAAAAATTCATTCACTGATTTTGAATGTAAAACAATGATTTTTAACTTATTAAAATTAAGATAATGCAAAACGGTTATTTTGCATTTTGCACACAGAAAATCGGTTATTTTGTTTTTGTTTCAATACACTTCAATGTACATATATGGTGAAGTGAATTCTCTATTATTACAAGTGAATCGAAAAAGTTATCAATTTCCACTCGAAGTGTATGCGGACAAATTTAATTTTACCTGTTGATGGATAGGAAAAATTACATTTACCAAACTAAGTGAAAACGATCGACTCGCACTATTTTAATTGAGGTACATCACTGTTATTACAAAAACTTTTATTTTTAAGATAAACAAAACTGTACATTTCTATCTTTTGAAGGAGAATTCAAATTACAGATAGTTAGCAAACATGTTTACTAACTAAATTTTAGAGACTTCTATTATTACAGTAACAATATAGTATTTATAAAAAATTTTTAATTTTGCAAGAAAGATCTCTTGACTGTTTATTATTTATTTCGTTATTATTCTTGCGTGTAGAAAAATACGTAAATTTTTTTTTGGCATAGGAAAATGTACATTCAATTATTTTTTCAAATTTCTTTCCAATGCGGCATTAAGAGGTAAATTTGTTGGGGGAAATTTTATTTAAATTTTGTTGCAAAATTTGATGGTTAAATTATTTTAAAATTATTAAAAAAAATATAAAATTATATTTATTTATCATATTATATATACATATATATATATATATATATCAATAATATCAATTATATTATATTATGCCAAAAAAATATTTTTCTCCTTAAAAATCCTATTAATTCGATTATCTCAACAAATTTTACCTTTAATGCATTTGAGTAAAATTTAAAAAAAGAACCAAGTGTGTATTTTCCTGACAAAAAAAAATTTACGTCATTTTTTGCACGCAAAATAATGACAGAATAAATAAGAAACAATCAAGATAATCTTTTTTGTAAATTGAAAAATTTAATAACAATTTCAATTGAGAATGTAAATATTTTTCATAATGCAAAATATTTTCATATGTTTGAAAAATCAGTGTGGCGCAATTTTCTCAGACGTGCGTGAATGAGAAATGTTGAAAAAAAAGTTCCATGGAATTTTGTGAAAAGAACACTCATCGATGTGATACATGTGTTTATAAGGAGTATTTCGTCTCGGTAATATTGTCTGGATAACATAGTCGACCACTACTGTAAGCCAATAAATACAAATGTATTATTATCATCGAGAGAAAGAAAGAAAGAGAGAGAGAGAGAGAGAGAGAAAATAAACGATTATAAACGAAATAGGGTTATTATTATTATGCCTTAAAGCACGCACGTCCGATCATACACATGTGTTTAAAAGAGATTTTCTCGTGTAATTAGAGATCGTCAAAATAGTTTTAACATGCTTTTAAAACCAACTCCTAATAAACTTTCACTGTTTCTTATATTCTCTGCATAACTTTTACTAGTATAACTGTAAAGTTACTAAAATGTTACTAGTATTATTGTAAAAATTCTATAATGTTACTAGTATTGCTGTAAATTTTCTAATATTACTGTAAAGTTACTAATGCTACTGTAAAGTTACTAATGTTACTATAATGTTACTAGTATTACTGTATTACTATAATGATACTAGTTTTACTGTAAATTTTCTGAAATTACTGTAAAGTTACTAATTTTGCTGTAAAGTTTCTAATGTTATTATAATGCTACTAGTATAACTATAAAGTTTTTAATATTACTATAAAGTTAATATAATTACTATAAAGTTACAAATGTTACTATAATGTTACTAACATGACTGTAAATTTACAAATATTACTGTAAAATTACTAATAATACTGTACAGTTACTAGTATTACTGTAAATTTTATAAAATTACTGCAAAGTTATTAAATTTACTATAAAGTTACTAATGTTACTAAAATGTTACTAACATTACTGTAAATTTACTAATGTTACTGTAAAGTTTCTAATATTACTGTAAAGTTACTAAAACTATTGTAGATTACATATAATTTTACAATTATTCTATAAAAAATAATCATTAAAATTACTAACTCTAATAAATTTTGATATATAATATAAATTAAATTATAATGAATATTTTGCATATAGATTATAAATTATAATTGATATATAACTATTGTGAAAAATATCATAGTGCAAAATATTGTAAATCAAAAATTAATTATTCTCACCTATTCTATATAATCATTATTTTGAAGCAATTTGTTTTCAATCAACTTTTTCCAAACGGTTAGTGGCCCCGATGAAATGTTCCTTTATTTTTATCGAGTCTGATGACGCAGAAAAGTCATCATCACGTCACATTTGGCGGCGATAAGCATTGAAAAGACAAAAGAATTCGAATTCTATTTTCGATGGTGTATCCCAAACGTTTCTGCAAACCGAAAAAATTATTCCAATAATTTTCTATTTATCATGTTTTCTATATTCATTTCTATTTTCAATCATATTATATTCTTTTTATTGTCATTATATAGTTTCGAAAAGTTCTTCTATATTTTCTTATTTTTTTTTATCGGCAAAAAATTGCGTTCACTGAACCAGGAAAAAAATTTCAAATATGAAAGAAAATCGGTATTATTTATCAACAATTCAATTTTTTTCAGTGATAATAATAAAAAAGGTAGATTTTCAATATTGAGTGGTGAGAGACGTAAAAATTTGTTTACAGTATTCTGCATATTTTCGGTAAGGTCGTGATTTATTTATAAAATCTAAGTGGATAGGATTTGAATTTTTCTAAAAATTACAACTGCAATTCATCCAAATTCAAATATAATTTTTTAGTTTTGATTTTTGAATATGATTATTTTAGACAATAATTTTTATATTCACATGATATATTAAAAATAATAAGGACTTTAACTTCCAAGTGATTTTAATAATAATTGTTAATATAATAATAATTTTTTAAAACAAACATTTATTTTTTTTACTCTCTTAAATTTTTTTAACTAATTTAATTTAAAAATCTGGTTAAAAATTTCTAATTTTCTAGTTATAACGCTTTAAAAATTCAATGACTTTCTAAAATATTGACTAAAACTTTTTTTCTAATTTATTCCTATATCAGAATTTAACTGAGAATTCAATTTTTTTTAATAGTATAATTTTTGTAATATTCTTCTAAAATACAAGTATATTTAAAAATAATTTTTAAAAGTGAAAAACTGAAATTCTTCAAAAATAAAAAATTTATTTTAATAAAATTTGACAAAATTTTCAATTTTTTAAAATTATTTTCAAAAATTCAATAATCTTCAAAAAATTTCAAATATAATTTTTCAAAAACCTCTTTTTTTAATTTTAAAATTTAATTTTTCTAAGTCTCAATAATTTTTGTAAAGTTAATAGTTAAATACTTACTATTATTTATCCAGGTGAAATAAAATTTCGAAATTTTATTATTTTAAAAAATTCACAACTGCAATTTTGCGAAAAGTCAATTAGGCAATTTTAGAAATTTTGAATATAATTATTCGAAAATAATTTTTAAAGAAAAAAAAATATATTAATAGGTACTGTTTTTGAAATAAAAATTTTAATATTTTTTTAAATTCCTGTTGTAACACTTTTAATGTTTGAATTATTTTTCAAATAGTTTTAACTGAAATTTTTTAAAAGTCGTTTCTTGTTAGAATTTAACGATAATTGAATTATTTACATGAAAAATTTGTTGTATTTAATTATTTGCCAAATTTTTAGTAACAATTCTTCAAAAAACACAATAATGTTTAAAAATAATTTTTTAACTTGAGAAAATGTAATTTTTTGCTAAGTAAATTTAGTTTAATAACATTTGTTGAGAACATTTTTTATTTATTTAATTTTTTAAAATAATTTTTGGGGAATTCGACTATTTTTGAAAAACTTTAATTACTATTTATTCAAAAACCTTATTATTTCAGAATGTTTAAATGTAAATTGTTTTTCTTAAACGTAATGAAACCCTTTTTTTAACTCAAACAAATTTTATCTTTAATTCAAAGTGTGAGTTTGAAAAAATGATTTTTTTCTTTCTAAGAAATCCTTTTTTTGGGTGTACTAATTTTTCTCTGGGTGTATATTGTAAACATTACCTTAATATTTCCGGGCGCAATATTGTAAACATTGCCTTAACATTTCCGGGCAATATTGTATAAATATTGCCGTGCAATCTTGACGCAATATTATATTGTATCCACGTCAAAGTGCGTGAAACAATTTATTTTATTATTACCATGATTATTATATTTGTGAAATTAACCGGAGAATTAAATTAAAGAGGTGGAAGGGAAGAATCGTTAAGCTAGAGATAACAACTCTGAGAAACTGGGAAGCTGCTCATTGAGCATCCTTATCATTGGTGCACGCTCTATCGAGCAGGGCTTTCACTTTTGCGTTCCAACGTTCAATGAATCATAGTTTACAACTTACGTCACTCCACGTATATATATATAAACGAAGTAATCGAAATCAAGTGCTAATAGGATATGGTTAAAGAGAAAAATTACCGACTCTGTAATAAATAATGGTTTTATCAAACATTCCGAATGTATATTTATTTACTTTTTTCCTTCCTTTTACATTAATTTTACAATTATTGCATTCAATGGTTTCTTAAATTACTATATGCGATTAATAATAATATAAGAATGGAAGTATATATGGAACTTTTCTTTTTCGAACTTTATTCTAGAAATTTCATTTTCTTTTTAATACGATAAAATGTGAATTTTAGTGTACTGCGGGAACTTGATACAAAAATAATTCTAAGTCGAGAATTTGAGGTATTTCGGGTAAAGCGCGAATGTATGTATGTATGTGTTTTGAAATACGCGAGAGAACTTTTGCTTTTGTTTTCCGCGAGTATATGAGTAATATAATTTCACTTAAAATTTCTTCTCTTTATAAACTTTTTTTTTCACGTTTTATTAAATTATTCTTTAATTCTCGTGCTATTAATAAGAGTGGAAAAAGTGCCTCTGTGTTTATTAAAATATCTGTCATTGCTCTCTGTCTCTTTTTTTCACTCTTTCCCTCTTTTTATTATTTTTGTTTTTTATAGTCAACTATTTATACAAGTTTGCTTTTTTCTGCATTTATTTAGTTCATTATTTATTATTTATTTACTTCTTTATTTATTTGTTTATTTATTTTAGCTACTTATTTATTCTTTATTTATTTGTTTACTTATTTTAGTTACTAATTTACTTATTTATTTATTTTTTTACTAATTTAATTACTTATTTACTTCTTTATTTATTTGTTTACTTATTTTAGTTACTTATTTACTTCTATATTTATTTGTTTTCTTCTTTGTTTCATTATTTGTTTACTTATTTACTCAATGGTTTATTTACCATATTTAGAAGTAAATAAATATGGACTTCTTTATTTACTTTTTTATTTTCTTGTTTGTTTACTTTTTTACTTCTTTATTACCTTATTTGTTTACTTACTTTTTTATTTACCTATTTATTTATTTACTTACGTATTTACATATTTATTTACTTATTTATTTATTTATTTATATACTACAATCGCAGCCTATTCGCAGTATAAGTGAATATTTTCGTTCACTTCAATATTCGTGTGTGATTTTTTAAAAGCTCAGGAGCATTGAACCGCCAAGATGCTTTCTGCATATATCGAACATTTTTGGCTACTTTTCAGAGGCATTTATATATATTTGCATGAATATTGGAATAATGTCGAGTACACACGTGTCTAGGGCAAGTCTTATTACGTTCAAGGCCACATGTCTCGTGCATATTTCACTGCAAAGTTTAACCTTAATATCGAGATTATTATTTCTTTAATGAGCTTTCACTTCACGATATTTTATAGTTAGTGGAAATTTTCCTCCATAAATAGAAAACTGTTTTTTTTTCTTTGCAATAAATGAACTGTCAAGCGAAGGTAATTTTTGAAAATTGAAATTAGAAAATTTCGAATTGAAATAGTAAAGAAATTTGTAATTCGAAAATGTGAATAAATTCCGAGACCGAAAAAAAACAGTGTCAGGAAGAATCGAACCCCGGTCCTTGATGCTGTGAGATAAGTAGTGAAACCCCTGGGCCACTTCACTTACTAATAATCATTACAGTTTTTTCTAAAACGTATTTTCTAATTTTTGTTTTCTAAAAAAGTTTTTTTTCTAATACAGGGGAATTTGTAAAAAACTTTTTTCTAATAAAGGCCGTTTTTTAAATTTTCTTTTTTTAATAAAGATAATACGAAAAAATAATTTCTAACAATATTTAATTTTTGTAATGACGGATTAATAGATATGTGATTAAAAAATAAAATTTACGCAACTTGTTTAATTCTTTAAAAAAAAATACACTTGAGATTTCGTTAAAAAAATAAAAACTATGTAAATTTTTTAACAAAGCTTTAAAATAATCTAATTAACGCAAATAGAGATTTTTTAACAAATTCAATTTAAAAATCTGTTTAAAAATTTCTAAAATTCAAGTGATTAATGCTTTAAAAATTCAATTATTTTCTAAAATTTTGACTAGAAATATTTTTTTAAATTAATTCCTATCAGAATTCATCTACAAAAAAGCTATAGAATAATCTAATTAACAAATAGAGATTATAGGGATTTTTTTGCTAATATTATTTAAAATTTTCTAAAAAAAATGTTTTATAAATATATTAATTTTGAAAATTTTTCTATAAAAATGATGTAAGCTATTATTTCTTTTCTGTTCAAAGAAGAACAAAATTGTGATAAGAAATAGAAATTTAATAAAAAATTTTTCTTCTTTTTCCAAATAAAGAAAAACTTATAATTTTTGTGAACAGAATTATGATTGAGAAGCAGAAAGTATATGCAAAATATAGTTTCTATTTCCTAATCTTAATTTTATTCAAAATTTCCAACTTTTATCAAAATTATGGTATTTTACAAATTTCTAAAAAGTAAATATTAGAAATCAAAACATTTTTTTCAAAAAAAATACTTTTTTTAGAAATCAAAACTTGTTAGAAAACGGATTTCATTAGAAATTGCTATTTTTTTTTTTAGAAAAAGTGCGACAATAAAAATTTTCTTTCGTCTCTTTCAGTAAAATTTTAGTCAAAAAAAAAAATTTATAACGAATTATATAATTTTTAATATCCATTTATTATAATATTTGGGCAATTTCATGTGAAATTTACATATTACCATTAAAATTCGGTTAAACATTTTTTTCGTAAATTTTTATAGAAAAATATATGAAATACGTGTTTTTTTCATTTTTGTTTAATTACCAATTTTTTTTACTTCAAACTCGATTTTTTATATTTTTTAAAATTTTATTTACATATCTTATAATGTAGAGAAGATTTTCCAAAAACTTCCGAAATGGGCCTGATGCGTTTAATGAGTTTTAAAAAATTACCCCAGTAATATATAATAATTGTGGCGAAAAATTAATATTCATTAGAATTAATAGTTCACTTTGGTACTTTTTGGTAATTACGTATTTTTTCTCGCTTTTGTTTGTGGGTCTTTTTTTCTCTAAAATTCCTAATATAAAATTAGTCTTTTTCTTAAACTCTTGATCGAAAAATTTTTCTTGAATTGCAATTCAAAAGATTGACTGAAATGTATATATATACAGATAAGAAGTGAAAATTTGTATACGTATTTACATATTTATATTCTAATTTTAAGGAGAATATTTGCAGATATTTGTTTACATTAGTGAGTAAAACTCGACATGATATGTATATATATATATATATATACATAGAGGAAGTTCATTGCTATTTTCAGTCGCGGTAACCTTTGGCTGACCTCGATTTGCGTGCGCGGAGAGATGGTGTACGAGTATATGGCAAAAGGAAATGGGATATAGAAGAGGTGTTTCCCCCTCCACTTTTCAAATCCCTCCTTTTCCTCTATTATCGATTCTTATCATTCACCCAATTTAGATAATTTATTACTTTTCCATTTCACTATATCATTTTTACTTATTAATTTTTTCCCTCCCTTTTTATGCTCGATCCACAGGAAACGTATATATGTGAATATTCATTTATTATTATCAATTTCAATACAGAAATTGCTCATCTGTAAATATTTTTTATTTATAGAAACAAGTTCTTTTAGTTTTAATTCTTTTCCAAAAGAAGAGGAACGAGAATTAATTGGTTTTAGAGAATCAACTCTAATTCTATTCTAATTCTAATTCCTTTTCTTACGAATGTTCACTATTGACTATGTAATCCTTTAAGTTAGTAATTAGAAAATGTATAGTAATTATAGAATTATAGTAATTATAGAATTATAGTAATTATAGAATTACAGTAATTATAGAATTACAATTTTTAGAAGGTTCAAAATTGAATCAACAATTTCCGAACAATGCGAAAAGAAGTATCTTAATCAGTTGCGCACTACGAACAGAAGCACGAGGGGGAAAAAAAACGAGCAACATCCATTCTTTGTTGTTATCTCGTTGAAAAATGAAATTTGAAAAGTTTAGTGCTCTACGTCTGGACGAGACAATAATATCGCAAATTTTACGACACCATAAAAATCATTTTTTGTTACGAGCAATGATCTTGAAGGCATGTAATGAAAAAAAGAGAGAGAGAAAGAGAGGAAAAAGGTAGAAGAAAAAGAGGAACGATCCTGAGAATGAAATGTGCGCAATGGGTCTTTGGAGACCGCATTGAGTATCAACGGCAGCATATATATATATACAGTTTACCGTGCGGTTAATAAATAAATGTTCGGTGGAATGAAATATCGCTCGATGTTCGCAGAGGCGTCAAGGACTTGCCAAGGGTAGGTCAGTACACCAGCCGGGCGGATGAACTGCTGAATATATACGCACTTACATTCTCATTTCATTATGTATACACATACGTATACACATATAGGTATAGGTTCTATATATATATATATATATATATATATATATATATATATATATATGTGTGTGTATAATGACCGTACAACAATGTATTTTACACCGCTACCCATCAGCCACTCACTTCGTCTCAAAATTCACTGTTGGGGTTCGCATTTTAAAACCTCAAACTGCTCATTGTCCTTAACAATCACTTATTTTGTCACGTAAATTTTTCCACCGAGGGATATCACTTACGAATGCATTTTGTGTTAGGAAACTCTTTATTGAAAATTAAATATCACATATTTCTTCCCAATTTTTCAAAGGACGCCAAATTGAGACCACAAAAATTCAGAGTAGTAAAAGTCAGGTTTAGTCAGACGTAACTAATTACTAAAAGTTCTACTATATAGTTGATACAGCTTCCAGGTGTCAAATATGTCGCCAATAAATCAAGGGCACTAAAAAACTTTTTACTAAAAAGCGAACTAAAAAGCAAAACTAAATTTTAAACCCAATGAAGGTTTATTAAAGCATCATCTGCGATCTGAACTTAGTTTTACTGCGTCATTGGGACCAATGTTGTTTACTTTTTTACAATGTTTAAGAATGTTATAAACAATTTGCAAAACATGAAATAGAATCCTAGAAAAAAATTATTTTTTGATTACATTACGTTCTCTCTTGTAATCAAAATGTTGCTAAAGGTTTAAACTTTCATTTAACATTATTTAAGAATATTTAAAAATGTTATAAACGATTGTTATAAAAAAATATTTTCAGAGTGGAAAATAACTTCTTTTCTATCCCACTGGCTTTCTTTTGTCATTAAACAGGAAACTAAAGAATCTAATGTTTATAAAAAATTTGTGAACAATTTATATAAATGTTATAAACAATTTTTATAAATAATTAGTTAAATATGAATCACCATAATGGAAAAAACGCATTTTTTAATTATATATTCACTCTTCTAATCCAAATCTTCGTTAAGGAGATAAACTTTCATTTAATACTATTTAACAATATTTTAAAATGTTATAAACAATTTTTATAAATAATTTGAAATTCGTGGGCCAAAGTGGTATAAAATTTTTTATCAATTCTCATTTCTTTTTGCAGTAAATAATGAATAATAACAGTTAATCACTTAGTTCAATATTTTTTACAAGGTTTAAGAATATTATAAACAATTTGCAAAACATGAAATAGAATCCTATAAAAAAATTATTTTTCGATTATTGACAAAATTTTAAAAATAATTTCAGAAAATCCTTTTTTTTATTAAAATAGTTTATAAAAATGTAAAAAATGGTAAATAATTTCAGGCGAAGATTTTTATTTCAAATATCTATTCTGATGAAAAACCAAGCAAAAAGTGAAAAAACATTTATTCTTCCATCCCTGAACTGTTTTTTCTATGAAAATTGTTTATAACATTTTTAAATATTGTTAAATAACGTTAAATGAAAGTTTGAACCATTAGCAACACTTTGATTGCAAGAGAACGTATAATATAATCAAAAAATAATTTTTTTATAGGATTCTATTTCATGTTTTGCAAATTGTTTACAATATTCTTAAACCTTGTAAAAAATTTTGAATTAAGTGATTAACTTTTATTATTCATTTTTACTGCAAAAAGAAATGAGAATTGATAAAAATAAAAATTTGTTTACTATTTTGGCCCACAGATTTTAAATTGTTTATAAAAAATGTCTAAATTATTGTTAAATAATATCAGATAACAATATTTTTTGTTGAAACAACATTTTTTTATTTAAATAAAGCATAATTAAAGTTTAAAAAAAATATCTTAATATTTTTTAACATTATTTTTACAAATTTCAATACTTTGCAGGCCATTTTGGAGGCGCTATTTTGAAATTAGAGGAAAAAAATTTTAGGCATTATGCCTATTTGATAGTCCCAACATTTTGGACGCGATATTTTCTTGTCCCGGATTGTTCCCAACCGAATTCGAGTAAATAATCTAATTTTAATGACAAAAAACACTTAAAAAACCGCTTTTTTTTGTTTAAACAATTACAACTTTTTATGATTAAATTGAAATCGAAATTTTCTTTCTGATTCTAAAAGAGGACACTCAAAACTAAAAAAAACCTATGTCCCGATTTTTTTCAAATTCGTAACTCGTAGAACGGAAAGCTCAAACTTGTACAAAGAAATACGGACATTTGGGACTAAATGGGTTAACACTGCTGTTAACATAAAAGTATCAAGTGGCAACGAATTGATACCGAAAATGTGGATCAAATAAAAAATTGAACCAGATTTTCGGCACCATTTCAATGATACTAAAGTATCATTTTGATACTTTCAAAAATGACATAATCTTAAAATGATTCGCTTCTTAGATATAATTCATATACCTTTCTTCATAGTGCGCTTCACAATAAGATAAATGTACCTAACATTACATATATATATAAATGCACTTGTAAAATATAGAAGAAAAGCTATTTTTTATAAACCGGGGCGTGTATGAAGTAAAAAAAAATAAATAATGACAGATGCATGTAAATAATTTGCGAGAAATTTTTTTCTCTTTTCATTGTAATAAATATATAGGTGGAACAATTTGTGTATATGTGCTTGCGTGACTAATGTATATATTTGGTTCACGTGATTCCTATCGTGGCATAATCAACATATTTATGGTATGGTCGCAGAAAACTCAGCACAGCAGAACCATATAATAATCGATAAATCATCCTCGAACCTCTTGCCTTGGTGTATCTCACTTTGGCAACAAGATATTGTTCAGCAATGTCTATACCTACATCTATTAGATAATAGACATATGTATGGTTGAAGTTTAGAATCTTGAATATCTATTATCTATATCTGTATATAATATATATAGTATATAGTGTTTATATATATATACATACATATATATATATTAGTTATAAATGAAGTGTTAGGCTTAAGTTCAAAGCGGACGAGACATGAGATCTATGGGTCAAGGGGTCATAGCACCAACATTCGTGGTGCTCGATGGAAGCAGCATTGTCCGTGAAATTGAATTTGACATAGATGATGATCCGTTATATATAATACTAAATATATATATATATATATATATATATATATATGTATATATATATATATATATAGATATATATATATATAATACTAAATATATATATATAATGTTAATAGTTTCATGTCGCAATTAAATATAAGTTTCTCAGTTTATATTTCTTTGTAATATTTGCTAATTACACATGATAAATAAACATTGTTAATCCTCAGTTTAACATTACTAATAAACAATCTCCAAATAGCACATACTTTGAGTTCAATAATAAAGCAATTCAAGTTTTGAAAAGTTCTAATAAAAATCCCTATTGCTATATAGATTTCTGGCCCCCCTTGGTATTTGTTTGAAATAAAAACGAGCGCGTTTTCTTTTAAATATTTCAAAAATTTAGGTCAAGAAGTTTTTATTATAGTCATCTAAATTTTCTAATAAAAACTTGTTGACCTAATTTTTTTTTAAATACAGAAAAAGAACCACTCGTTTTTATTTCAACGAATCTACCAAAACAAGGATTTATAAAAATTAAAAAATATTAAGGCCTACAAATAAATAAAAAAGATCAAGCATAAGAAATTTTGATTTTCTGGAAATTTTTCTTCTACCTCCAAGTGCCAAGTTTCCAGCTAATTCGACGAATTTGAAAACAAAAATATTGTTTGCCATACTGCTTCCACTATTTTGAGTTTTAAAACACTAACATTGTATTCTTAATCAACGTCCCTATAAAAGTTTCTAAGATCATATATTTGGTTTATATAAAATTCCTCCTGCCTTACTGAGGGCATTAACCTATGCGTTAAGTCCCATGAAGAAATCAGCCATTGTATTTAAAAAGTAAAAATTGAATTCATAGGTAATTTAAAAAAAAATGTATACCTGTTATTTTGCTATTAATTTTCCATTGTTTACCAATAATTGTTTAAACAAATTAATAAAAATTTAGCTATTTTCAAAAACTGTTAACGCCATAATCGATTCACTATAGTGGCATCTTCAGAAAGTTTTATATTGGTCACCTTTTTTCTTCAAGTTGGAATTTAAAAAAAAAATTGTTATAAACAAATTATTATAATGAATATAAAGCGTGTTTCATCCTATAAACATAAACAAATGAATTTTAACTAAAACTAACAATTGAATTCATAGAAAATTTTAAAAAAATAAATACTTGTTTTTTCGTTTTTAATCTCCCATTGTTTATCAATAATTGTTTAAACAGATTAATAAAAATTTAGCAAATCTTAAAAATTGTTAATGCGCCAATCGATTCTGTGTGGGATATTTAGAAAGTTTCGTAGGGTCATTTTTTCCTTAATGTCGTAATTTATTTATAAAATTGTTATAACAAAATTATGTAATACATTATTGAAGATATTCTAAATTTTCATGAATTTGTTTAAACAATTATTGTTAAACATGTGAAAATTAATAACAGAAGACAGAGAATTCTTTTTTTCAATTTCCCAATGAATCCAAATGTTAGTTTTATTTAAAAATCTTTATCTAGCATAATTTGTTTATAACAATTTTATAAACAAAATATGACTTTTAGAAAAATATGATCTTAATATAAAACTACAATTTTTATAAAAATAATAAGTATAAAAATATTTCTTAATTTGTCACATAAAATTAATTAGTGCGTAAACAGTTTTTGAAAATTACTAAATGTTTATTAATTTATTTAAACAATTGTTGCTAAACGATTGTAAACTAATACCAAAAAAATGGTATAACTTTTTAGGGGGTAGTAATTATATTCTAGGGGACAGTAATTATTTTCTAGGGGATAATTTTTTTTCTAGGGTGAATAAATATTTTCTAGGGGGTAATCAATATTTTCTAGGAAGTAATAATTATTTTCAAGGGGATAATTTTTTTTCTAGGGTGAATAAATATTTTCTAAGGGGTAATAATTATTTTCCAGGGTTTAATAATTATTTCCCAGGGGGGTAATAATTATCATGAATATGATAATACAATATGATACATATTAAATATTATTATATTCATAACATAGAGCAGAGTGGGTTTTATTAAAAAAAAAATAAATATTTTTTAGTGTGTGAGAAAAAGGGAAAAACGATGTGTGTGTTATTTGTCAGTGAGAAAATTTTCTGTTGAGAAAGATTTTGACACGGATGAGTTTGGGACTTTCAACAGAAAGTGCCAGCTTGCTCGAATGACTTGGCAACAGTGCGTGCACGTACCCTTGCTCTTCTCTCTCTTCCGCCCACAACACCTCGTCCCTATATCGTGCAACGTCGCATCGACGAAACGTCGACGTTGAGTTTGACTCCAATCCAAGTGCCATCGTCGTCAAATCAAACAATCAGGTGCTCTTCAATATTCACAACAAACAATAAATTAATATTAAAATATTAATGAGGGCAAAAAATACTCGACTCTTTAAATTCAATACTTTCACAAAAGTTCATTTATATTTTCTTTCTTTTATTTTACATTCTCCATCTATAAATAACTGGTTATTGGTTTATTTAAAAGTTGATGAAAAAATGAAGGATTAATTAACATGTTAATTTTTTTTTTTTTGGTTAAAAAATAGTAGTGAAAATTAAAAAAAACTTCCTTTTGTTAATTTTCGTATTTATCTACAAGTGAATTATTTTTTCAGTCACAGATTTTTCTTCCTCTTTCTAATTAATACAATTTTCTGCTTTTTTCATACATTTTTTTTATATTTACTCTCTTACTTTTATTTACATTTATATTTACTTTCTCCCTAATAAATTCGATTTTCGTTTATTCTCTCTAGAATTAATCACAATTTGCTTTAATTACCCTGGAAAAAAAAACAATTTTTAATCTATCGCCAAAGACATTTTCATTGTTTCGTATTTTTTTTCCCTCTGGAAACACTCCAATACCGTGTAGAATCAAAATCATCTGAAAAATAATGATCTCATTTTTGGAATGTTTCCAAAATTCCCTTTGAATTTTTCTCATTCAATATATGTATATACATATATACGTGCTTTTAAATTACAAAGAGATTTCCATTTCACAGGGCTCAATAAACATTTTATTTATCTGTATTGCCATTTCAAAGTAAAATGAAAATAAAAATCACTTGAATGGAATTCTATTAATTTCTTGAAAAGATATTGTATAAAATCAAAAAAAAAAAAAAAAAAAAAGATGAGAGAGAATGCGATTTTTCATCGTTAAATCAATATTTAAAGTAAAACGAGATATATAACTAATACTTTACGAAAGTCGCGACGATAGAAGAGTCGTGCAAACGAGAAATGAATTTTTCATCGAACTTCTTTGCTTTTTCTCTGACATGATAGAGATTTTTTTTTCTTTCTTTTGCTTTTTAATTAAGTCGATTTATTGCAAAAAAAAAAAAATGTTCAATGAAACGCTTTTTAATTTTGCGAATCAATTACATTTAATTGAGGAATCAATTTTGTAATCTTTTTTTATTGAACTAATTGTTCAATAGTATTTGTTCACAATTTGTACTGTTTATGCGATTAATGATCAACTATCGACAAGTGATCTTTAACACAATTTTTCATAAAGATAAAGATATCAAATTGAAATTTCCGTAGTTTATAAAACTCAGCATCGATTTGGTTTTGATTTTTTGAGTTCGAGATCGAAGTCAGAAATAAAATCAAAAAGTCAATGTCAAAGTGAAAGTGAATGTCAAAGAATTTTTTTAAAGGTTAAAATCGAATCGAAAGTCAAAGTTAAACTAAAAATGCGAAAATCAATGTTAAAGTAAAAATTAAATTATAAGTGAATGTTGAATCAAGAAGTCAATGTCAAAATGAAAGTCAAAGTCAAATTAAAAATTCACCCCTGGTGCGTGATTTTATATTTTAATTTCGCCATTTAATTCGATTTTGAAATTCACTTTCATGTTCAATGTGACTTTAACTTTCATTTTAACTCTCAATTCCTCTTTGATATTCAAAATAAACATCACGGTCAATGTAAAAGTAAATATGAGTGTAAAAGTTAATGTTAAATTTTAAATCCAGTTCAAAAGTCAAAAATTAAGTAAAATTAAAGTTAATTTTAAAAAAACTGAGTCAATTTTAAAGACAAAATCGAATCGAAAGTTAAAGTTAAAAAAAATCATTGTCAAAGTGAATTTTAAAGTAAAAATCGAATCTTAAGTCGAAGTTTAAAAAAAAAAATTAATTTCAAAATCGAACAGTAAAATAAAGTTTAAAAAATTCTATTCTAAAGTGAATTTGGAAATGAAAGTTTAAGTCGATTTATAAAATTATTAATTTAAACTTTGACGTGTAATTTTGTAATTTGACTTTCAGGTTTAATTCGAATATGAAATTGATTGTTATTTTAAGATCTATTTTTCCTTTGACTTTGAAAATCAACGTCCAAGTGAAAGTTGAAGTGAAAATGAATGTCAAAGTCAATGTTAAAGTCAAAATCAAAATCAAATCGAAAGTCAAAGTTAAATTCAGTCAAAATCGAATCGTAAGTCAACGTTTAAATCAAAAAGTTAATGTCAAAGTAAATATCAATGTCAAAATCAAATTGTAGGTAAAAGTTAAAATCAAAAAGTTAATGTCAAACTCTGATTAAAATTTTTCCTTTAACTTTTAAAATCAACGTCCAAGATAAAGTTATAAAGTGAAAATGAATGTGAAAGTCAACGTTTAAGTAAAAAAAGAATCGAAAGTCGCAAAGTTAAAATCAAATTTCATTCAAATCATTTAATTTGAATTTCATTTTAACTTTGATTAAAATTTTTAATTTAACTTTCAAAATTAACGTCCAAATTAAGGTATGAAGTGGAAATAAGTGTCAAAGTCAATGTTTAAGTCAAAATAGAATCGAAAGTCAATGTTAAAGTCAAAATCGATTCTGAAGTCAAACCACCAAAAATTTTAAGTGAAAATGAAAGTCAAAGTGAATTTTAAAGTGAAAATCGAATCATAGGTAAGGGTTAAAATAAAAATTCCAGTTTTAAATCGAGAAATTAATGTCAAATAATAAATCTCGCCCGTTGAGTGCGATTTTATAATTAGACTTTAAAATTCCATTTAATTTTCTCATTGTCTATTTAAAAAGTGTTTATCTTCGCCTTCAAAAGTCAAAATCAAACTCAACATCCAAGTGAAAATGAAAATAAAAGTCATAGTGCAAAATAGCAAAAGTAAATTTATTCCAAAAATGTTACCACTGAAAACCACCGTAATACAAACATCACGCTTCTAATCTCAATCGAAATAAAAGAACACATGGAAAATATTTTTTTCCCCACTCTCATTCAAAATAAATAAAAACCATTCGATTAAAATGTGAAGAGCAAAATTTTTTCGTAAAAAAAAAAGTATATCTTGAGCCGTATAAAGCGCAGAAATCAGTGACGGGCCGGTGAGCAATGCGTTTTCAGGGGCTTTCCGATAAATGACCTCGGTGCGGAAAGTTTTCCCGGCGCGCGCGGTGAAGAGAAGTGTAAAGAACGAAGAAAGAGCGAGAGATAGAGAGAGGGGTGGGGAGAAGAGTTTACCCCAATGGTGGGGATGTTGGCGCGCGCGCTTGCGATTCTCTTCAGTTAAAGTCGGACCTCTCGAGGCGAAAGGTCGTTTCTTTGTTTCGCTCTCGGCTCCGTTTTTCCCCCACGGCAACGACGACGACGACTACTACTACGATTATTGTCCCACTGGTGTATGTGTCTGTGTGTGTGTTGTTGCGTTCATTATCGGCGCGCAACTTCCAAAAAAAAGAAAAAAAATCCGTCTTGTTACGTCAAAAATAAAAAAGTGAGTGAATTTTAGTTACAAAAAAGAAAAAAAAGAAAAAATCGTGCGTGTAAAGTGTTTTCGTTTCTATGGTTGGAAAAATTTAAAAGGAAGGGAGTTTAAAGTAGAGGAACGTTTGGCTACTTTCGCCAGGGTGCGCCGATATTCTTCGTCGGCGGTGCACACCTGTGGTGCAAAGAGAGTTGGTTTCTAAGTGTGTCCGCGGTGAAAAGTAGGTTAACCCGGCTCGTGTCCTTGGCTTCGGTGCCTGATACGACACACAGAGCGCGTTACGCCAAGAACGCGCTTCTCAGATTGACCGTCGGCTATACTTTTACGTAACGCATATATATATAAATAAATAAAATAACAAAAGGAGAAAATTTGGAATATATTTTTTTCCCTATAACAGAGCTCATCACACTTTCCGGCGGAAGGACCGAGGTTTGCTTTTTCCCAACCGGTTTTTTTTTTTTTTTTTTATTCAAGTCGGTAGTATTTATTCGCCAGTATATTGTAGTGAAGAAGAAGAAGAAGAGACGACGTTGATTTGTGATGAGATCTCGAGTTTAAAGATTCGTTTTAGAATGATCTCATATGAGTGTTATTATTGAAAGAGTGGTTTTTATTACAAAGTGATACTTGAGTGAATAATTAGTGCCTCCCACTTGGATTTACTTGGATAATTGGATTATAATTGGATACGTCACATTTTTGGAGCGGAGGGAACGTCATACGTGCTGTATTTTTAAGGTGAGTCTTCAATTGGGAAAATTATTTTCTGTTTTTGCGAAAAGTTAGCGTCGACGCTTAGTGTCTGATTATTGGTTACTACTGAATCGGAAGAGAAATAACATTTTCGTTTCTAAAAATGGAAGATTCATAACTTTGGATAACTAGAAGTTTGGAAAGAAAATTTTAATGTTTAGTCAACAATGGAAACGTTTTGGTTCAATTGGCGCTTTATAAACAAGTTATTTCCGTAGATCTAACTATTTTTACTTTTTCCCTTGTGTCTCTAACAGACGGCAAGTTGTCAAGAGTGACATTTTCATCAAAAAAATTGTTGAGCTGGAAACATTTTTTTTTAATCGTTTTCGGTTCAGTTGTAACGATAAAAGCGTCGACGCTAACTTGACGAAAGTTTTCTTCAAAATTTACTCACTCTTTTTAGTCTATATAATCCTGAAGTTAGCTTCATGATGTAAAAAGTGTATAAATTCTGAGCAAAAGTTCCCCATCTGTCTGAATTTGAATTGCTTATCTCTAAAATGATGATAAGCAATTAGAATTTAGTAGAAATTATTAATTATTCGGATGGAATTAAAAATATATTTCTGATAAGAAACAGAGATCTAGAAGATGGGGAAGAAATTCGTTTTTAGCTTTATCGGCTGCCATGTTGTGTATTATTGTCATTGTTAGGTGTGTGCTTATTATCGTCTTTTGTGTTCATCTTGTTATGATTTGTGTATTGCGTTATTGCGATCGCTGTATTAGTGAAATACTTGGGAAACACTGACGTCTACTTTTATGACTGAAATACCGTTTTCTCTCTGATAAAGATCCAGCATCTCTATTTCCAGTAATGAAATTCCTACTTTGTTCGACTCCGTTTACAACTTTGACAACTTTTCCGTTTTTTTTCCCTGGCTTTGACAAGTATTTTTTTAGTCACAATCGAAAAGGTGATATAGGTGACAATTAGAAAATAAAGTAATATAAATTTTAATTAATTAAATCTAATTCCAATAAACTTAAATTTAAAATCTAATTGGATCTCTGAAGTTGGCGCCGACGCTAATCGTCAAAAAAAAGCAAAGTTAGCGTCTTTTAAATTTCTTGGAAATTAACAAACAAGTCAACCTGAATTACAGTTTAGAATATAAATAAAAAATTGTAACTTCAGAAGAGAGTTTTCTTTATGTTTAGCGTTGCTTATATAAACTTTGCGTGCCTAAAAACGATTAAGAAAGTCAACTTTTGCGATCTGTTGATACATTAAATTTAAGGTTAGAAACTCTTGTAGTTGTCAAAAAAACAAATGACAGCTATATATAGAGGACGTGAAGTTTGTTCTCGAAATTTTATTTTTAATATGTTGAATTATTTTTAATTATTTATTATTATTTAATTTGCTTTTGTGATTTGGGAATTAATTTTTAATATATAGTTCCACTGATTTATCGCTTTTCATACATAAACAATAAAATTAAAATATTATGATTGATGCCACTATATCCGTTTTGATTGCATTATAATGAAAGATTAATTTAACGCTGACGGTTTTAATAATATAATTGTATATCATTTGATGTCGCTCTGTTAAAAATAGGTTATCAATTTTTAATAACCGATAACATTGATTCTATGCGAGGAAAAATGAATAAAGTGACTTTTAATATACTTTTACAGTGATATTTAATGTCTAGAATTTTAGCTTTTTAAATGTTTACTAATTATGCGGATTTTTTATGATTTTATTAAGTGCTTGAAGTTAGCGTCGATAGTTTTCCCGCCAAATTGAAATTTCAAAGATTAAGGGACCTAAGAATTGGGTTTTACGCTCTAGGGTTAAAAAATAGTGGGAAATTAGTGAGATTTTCGTGGCTATATTATGAATTTTAACGATGACTTAGTTAGCGTCGACGCTGATAATTTTCTTTCGTTAAAACTGAAAAGAGTGAAACATTTTTTCCAACATTTGAGTTTAAATAGAAAGTTTTTTTTTAACTTCCTAGGTGAATTAGTGGAGTTTTCATTGGTTTAAAGACCCGAAGTTTTAGTTTTGAACTTTAGCGACGACGCTAACTTACACGAAACTGAAAAATGAAACAACTTTTTTTTAAAGATTTTAGATTCAAACAGTGCATTATTTCTATCTAAATTTATGGTATAGTAGAGGAATTTTAGTGATATATTTATCTCTAAAATTTTTAAATAATAATTTTCGACACTTAGCGTCAACGCTAACTAAAGAAACTTTAGAAATATAATTTCTTATGTAAATAGCGATGGTCTTAGTTTAAAAAACTTGCGAAAATTTACATTATATTGAATAATAAAAAGGGTAAAAATTATTTTTCGAAAATATTACGACGCTATTGTGGAGTGATTAATAGACTACTGTCAAATTCGGGAGTGAAATGAAGGGTGTCTTTTTAGCTTAAGTCGGGAGTAAAAAAAAAGTGGATTGTCCCGCGCTCTTGTCCCAATGGATTCTCGATTACAAACGCAATTATCCTCGATGTCGTAATTCAGTTCGACGTTCTTTTCCAATCGACGATCGCACTCAATTTTCATAGGATTAGAATAATAAAGAAGATCCTTGACGAAAAGTTAAAATCCTCTCTCTTTTTCTCTTCACTATTTTCATATTATAATTTCTCCCATGAATGAGGAATTTAATCTTATTCCAATATTTCATTCTAACAAGCCAAGTGAAGTTGGCGTCGACGCTTAGCGTCAACAGTTACTTTTTTTTGGATTTGTATAGTGTTAAAGCAGACACTAATTTACGAAAATTCCTAAATTTTCAATTATAATGTTTGAACTTGAAATTTTTTGAAAAAAACGTTTTGTTTTTCGTAGGAAAGCAAAAATTCTTTAATTCAATTAAAATTTTCTAAAATTTCTCTAAATTTGAATTAGTGAGTGACTATTTTACTTCGAATTAGTAAATTTTACTAATAAATAGCATTTTCTACTAATTTATGAGTAAAATTTACTGTGTTTTAAATAAAATACTAATTTCCAATAATTTATTAGTAAAATTTACTAATTAAAAAGCAAACGGTCAAAATATGAACACTTTTTCGAATTCAAATTCAGAGAATTGTTATTTACTTTTATTTCACGCTTTTATTTCAAAAAAACACAAGAGAAATTCTTTTCGACGCTAAATAAAAATCGCTACCACTTATTTTTGTGGTTAATGTAAAGAATTTGAATTTTCGAAAATCTTTTGTTATATATATATATATATATATATATATATATATATATATATATATTTAAACGTCGTTGTAAACTGTAAATGAAATTACCGCAGTACTTTTGTTTAAAGCAAGATAATAATTATTTGCAAAGCGTAAGCAATTTGGTAGCAAATTAATTGCAGAACGTTCCAGTAACCTCATTACTAGGTTGGGAGGCTTGACGTGTCTCTAGTTCACTCAACATCCACGTATGCACAAAGCGACCACAAGCCTGGCTATGTTGTATATATACCCTATACACTACTAACTTTCGGAGAAATGAGATTGTATTATATATATGGAAAAGTTTTTAAACTCCCTCTCCTTCCCGCTCATACTCTCTTTTTATCAACGAATAAATATTATTTCAAAGTTTATTTTCATAAAATTCTGGTCACAAAGTTTTTGAAGTTTATGATAATATTTCATTTTGTTCGTATTTAGTTGATTCCTCAAGTGTCTTTGAATTTCGCGTCGAATTGAATTTTTTTTTTCAAAATCAAATGGTTCTGAAGATAGCGTCGACGCTAAAAAATGGGTCAAAAAAAATTATTGTTTGGGGTCTTTGGAGATAGAAATGTTACTAATTTTATTTTGTTGATACATCTAGGAAGTTAAAAGGTTTTTAAAAATATTTTTTTAACCTAAAACTGGTTTCTGAATTTAGCCTCGACGCTATAAGCGTCAATGAAATTTATTTTCTACAAAACGAAAAAATGTTAAAAATAAACTCTATGATAACGTTTTATTTTGTTTATTATTTATTTTTTATAAATTTGATTCAACAAGTGTCTCTGAATTTAGCGTCGAATTGAATTTTTTTCTCAAAATCGAATGTACCTGAAGATAGCGTCGACGCTCATCGGTGTCAGAAAAAATTATTTGGAGTTTTTAGAGGTGAAAATGACATCTTTTTGTTTATTTACCTAGGAAGTAAAAAGATTTTTTTTTGGAAGATACGTATTTAAGCTAAAACAGGTCTTTAAAGTTAGCGTCGACGCTAAGCGCCAGACAAATTTATTTTCTACAAATCCAAAAAAATTAAACAATTCTTACAAAGATTTTGAATTGAAACCATTATGTAAAATTTTTTAGAATTCCTGGCGAATGAAGGAAAGTAAAATTAGAGTCATTCTTATCACTAAAAATTCAAAAAATTGTTTTTGACACTGAGCGTCGACGCTAAATTCAGGGATTCGAAATCGTAAAGGATAAAATGATTGTTTTGAAGTTTTTAGGTTACAAAGTTTCATAAAAGTAATTTTAACTCCCAAAGTAAATAAAAAAGTGAAATTAGCGTCATTTTCGTCACTGGAAAGCCAAAAAACAGTTTTTGACAGCAACGACGCTAAGCATCGAGAACTCTAATTTCGGGTTTTTAGAGATAAAAACATCACTAATTTAAATTCCTTTATTTACTTAGAACTTATTTTTTACTTCCAAACTAAATAAAAAAAAACGAAAATTAGTGTCATTTTTATATCTAAAAGTCACAAATAATAGCGTCACTTGGGTTCGACGCTAACTTTATGTCCCTAGAGGGTCATAATTATTCACGCTTTCTCTATATTATTATTTTATTTTCTCTCTGTCAATAAGTGAAAAGCGCTTATTTATGAAATGTCCATTAAAATTTTGTTACCAGTAAACAATAGTTCAACATTTGATTTTGATTTATTGTCGAAAGGAAATTCCACAATTCCCTGACATGACGGTGACAAATAATAATAATTATTGATTGCTTTATAGAACATGTCAGAAACTATATATAACTACTTTGCGTTTGTGTCAATTATTATTTCAATAATTATTTTGCAGTTTTTATTCATTAATAACGATTAAAAATTAGAGTTTAAATAATTAAACCAATTTGTAATCAATTATTTGTTTCATTTGTTTAATTAATTATTTTATTATTTATTATTATTAATTATAATTTGGATTATTTAATAATAACCCAAATTATGTTGTTTCAAGTGATTTTCTTCTTTGTGTAATTTAATGACATAAATAAATTAAAATTAATGGAAATATTAATTAATAATATTGTTAATAATTCATAATATTAAATAATATTAAATAATTAAATAAATAAAAATAAATTTAATTAATTTTGCAATTATTTTGTTATTGATAACTAAATTACTTTTTAATATTTGTAAACAATCGGAAAATCATTATATTCTGGTTTTTTATTTATTTATTTATTTGTCCATTGAATGTTGCATATTGATTTTTTATTATCACTGGATTTTCTGATTAGCCTTTTATTTTCTCTTTTATTTATTTAATAAAAGGGAAATTGAATGTTATTGAAATATTTTATTATATTGATTTTTATTCTACTGTTCCATTTTTCCGATTCTCTTTATTATTTTGAAAGGAAATTTGCACTTTTTTCCCTATATTTATAGTTTGTTTTTATTTTTATTCTTTTTTTTCTATCTTTTGTATACATTGAAAATGTATTATTGAAGAAGTGTGAAAATTATATTTTTCAAGAGTATACAATTGTTATTTACGGGTAAACTGAGGGGAAAAAAAGGAAATAGGAAAAAAAACAATTGTATATAAAGCTTTGAAAAACATTACGCAAGAAAAGCACTGCTCTTGAGATGCACGTGTCTTTTCTTCTCTCTTGTATCTCTGTCTTTTTTTTTCTCCAATGGAACGTTTTTCTCTCTTTCTCTCTCTACCTTTTTATAAGTATGAGTGTATAAATAATATGGCTTTTCCTGCATTCATCTAACTGTTAAATACCTCAGGAATGATTAAAAGAAAAAAATTATTTTTAGTGCTCAAGGGATAGTAATTTTGAAAGGGATTTTAGTTTTTTCTTCCATTTTTATGATGTCACGTCATAAGTGATCTAAAAATAAATATATGTTTACATAATTTGCGATTATATTTAGAATTGTTTTTCAAGGTCTTTGAAAAAGGAAAATGATAAAGTTCGCAATATTTCTATTGGAAAATATTTTTACGATGATTTGTTTCTGTTTAACTAATGACTGGGTAATAAAAGATAACTACTGAAATTAGCGTCGAAAACAATTTTTTTTTGTTGCGTTTTTAGTGTTGAATTCAGGTATCACTAATGTCACTATTACTGCAAATTTTTGTTTCTGAAGTTTAAAATCTTTGGCAACATTTATAACTTTTTTTCTAAGTTAGTGTCAATGTTTAGCGTGGGAAATTATTTTTCGATCTTTTAATGACGAAAATATCACTAATGTCACGATTATTACACATTTCGGCCTCTGAAGTATTTAATTGTACTATTTGAATTTAAAATCCTGGAAAAAATTGCTTAATTTCGATGTTTCGTAAGTTAGCGTCGATGTTTAGTGTCAGAACTAATTTTACGAGTTTTCAGTGTTAAATTTGTCACTAATTCCACTATTACTTCAAATTTTGGTTTCTAAAGTTTGAAATCTTTGGCAATTTTTATAAGTTTTAAGTTTCGTAAGTTAGTGCCAATGTTTAGCGTCGAAAATAATTTTTTGATCTTTTAGTGACGAAAATATCACTAATGTCACTATTATTATACATTAAGGTCACTGAAATATTTTATTGTGCTATTTGAATTTAAAATCCTTGAAAAAATTGCTACTTTCGATGTTTTGTAAGTTAGCGTCGATGTTTAGCGTCAAGACAAATTTTTCGAGTTTTTAGTGTTAATAGAGAAATTCGTCTATGATTATACAATTTTTTTTTGGTACCGAATAAAAGAAAATTGACGCTATCTTGAGAAGGAAAATTTTGTTCTTTTAGCAGAAGGAAAATTTATTAGCATGACACTTAGCGTCGACGCTAAATAAATTTTCACTCCTTTTGAAAGAAACAAATTAAAATACAAATTAAAACACAATTTAAAATATAAATTAAAACACAGTTTAAAATACTGATTTAAAATAAAATTTAAAATACATATTTCAAATACAAATTTAAATTTAAATACTTAAATAAAGTAGAAATTTCTCGCGTAAATTAAAATTTTTGTCACTAAAGAAACGAAGTGATTTTTCTCAGAAAAAAAGGAGGGCAGTGTTAAAAAACAAAATTTCACTCGTTTATCATATTTATTTTGTTTTTATTGAGAACGAACAATGCTGTTGAGGGGGAGAGGTCGCTTCGTGAAAGCGTATTCGAAACGTGCCGACGCATTTCGTCGCTTGTAATGGATTAAAGGCAGACAACCGGAAAGCAAGAGTGCCCCTCATTCCTGGGTTAAATGAAAGGTTCTTGGAACGATTAGTGGGCAGGTAGATTCGAATTCTATCCTCGTCTTTTCAAAATCATAATCGTTTCTATGCAACAAATATATTCCACCTTTCTTTTTTTCTTCTCCGAAAAATATACATGATGTTATGTTTTTTTTTTAAATATTGCTTGCTATTTTTTTTCCTTTAGAAATTCTCTTAACACCTAATTAGTTGTAGTTTTAGGAGGTCCCTTGTAGTTATAGTATCGACGCTTAAGTGTTAAAAAAATGTTTCTCCGAGGATCGTGAAAAAGGAAATATAGTTTTTGGTATTTTTAAAATTTTTATTGCATTTTGGTGTGTGAGTCACTATTTTAAAAGTATAAGTTTTGAAAAAGTCGTTTCTGGTGTTTTATAATTTTATTGCGGTTTAGCGTATGAGTCACTATTTCAAAAGTCTAAGTTTTGAAAAAGTGGATTTATCCTTTTTTTCGATTTCTTTTTGACAAGTTTTGATTTTTAGCGTCAACGCTAACTTCAGGGACGTTTACCACTAACAAAGCTGAACGTTTAAAGTAGACGCTAACTACCTTTCCGACGCTAAGCGTCGATAAAATTGAAATTTGTAATTTTTCATATATTGTTGAATTAATTTTCTTAAAAACAGTTTTGTTGTAAGTGATTAGCGTCCTGAAGTTAGCGTCGACATTCAGTGGCGAAACTATTTACTAGGGGTTTTAGAGTTATAAATAGCACAAATTTTACTTCGTTCATTCACCTTTGTAGTTAAAAATAAACGATAAGTACTTTTTTCAACCTAAAATCTTAAAAAATTGTTTTTGTCTTTTAATTTTTGCAACAAAAATATTTTTCGACTCTGAGTGACGACGCTAACTTCAGGGACGGACTAATTGTGGAAAACTGCTAAATTATTTGGATAATTAAAAAGTTAGCGTCGACGCTTGATTTCGAAATCTCCTATTAGCAGTTTTTAGAGATTCACTAATTTAATTCTCCTTTTTTTCGTTTTCACGAATCGTTTTTTCGTCACTCAACGTCGAGGCCAAATTTATAGGGAACCTCATATTCAATTGATGCAACGGAAAGCAAAATATTTTGACGCTCAGCGGCAACGCTAATTTCAGAGACACAATAGAATCGTTAATTATATATTAATAAAACAATTTAGCTTATCCGAGATTGTTTTGGTAAAATGCTGGTTGATCCAGCGATGCTGAAAAGTAATTCCCAGCGGGGCTACAACGACTTTCGACATTTTAAGATTTCACATTGTAGTCTGGGTCAGAATTCCAGTGGGACTTACATTTTGACAAATCCTTATGAGCTTAGGTGACGTTACAGACTCCACTGCTCCTTCTCAACTTGTTTCCCCTTCAATGATTTCTGATGAGAAAGAAAAAGAAAACAAGAATGGAATTTTTTTATAAATTTCTGAATTGAATTTTCAGTTTCAGTTACATTTGAGTTGACATTTAATATTTTCAACTTAATAGAAAAAAGAAAAATGAAAATTGAATAAAGAAAAACGGAAATGAGATGCGGTAAGATATCTATTTGATGTATGTAAATATGACGGGACGATGTTAATATTGTCAAAGAGGGTCAAGGACAATAATATTTTCTGCGCAAATTTAAATGAGGAGACGGAGAGAATGAAGAGAATGAGAGAGAAATAATCGAAAACTATAGAGAAAATGTGTGACGATGAGGGTTGAATGGCGGTTATAATTGACGTTTTCCTCCTGACTGTAAGCTCATTAGCCTCAACGCCCCGAATCATTTCCGCTTCGTCCGACCGTCTCTCAGGACAACGACTCGTGATAGAAGAGAGTGGGAGAGAGAGAGAGAGTGAGATGGGACATGTAGACGTTATGTACTTGTATACTCATTTCCCTCAAACCTACAACAACCCACTCCCTAGCCAAGAAACATGTGTTTCACTTTACTAAGGAGCTTCTTACTCTGTTCCACTTTCCTAGCGGCTATTATATGTTAGAGACGAGAAAACTTACATTACATGATGATTACTTTATAATGTCTTACTAATTGGATTTCAAACTTTTTCATAAGGTAAATTAAAATTGTGGAAACATTTTTAACACGTTTTTTTTCGTATGGGTTTGACACATTTTCCATAATTGTTGAAGTTACGAAAACACTAAATATTTGTTTTTGACGCTAAGACTAAGAGTTTTGACGCTAACGTCGATTTAGCGTCCGAAACTATTATTTGGGAGTTTCGGAGATGAAAATGACACAAATTTTACGCAGAACGTGAAAAAAAAGTATTATTTGTGACGCTATTGTGATGAAAGGGACCTTAGAAGCAAATCACTTTTAGGTTATGTTAGCTTTACTTCCTTCTGGTTTGAAAGTTTCTTTTCACTTGTTGCAAATTGAAAGCAGTTTTTATTAAATATTTTAGTTGTAGCGAAGACTTAAACATTAACGAATCCAGTTGAGAGTTGATCCTTTTTTTGTATTTTCAATTTAAAAAATGCAAACATAACCTATAATTTTTTTCATCTAAGGTCCCTTTCTTCAGATCGCGTCACATTTCGGGGTAAAAATGCCACTAATTTTACGCTTATGGTCGAAAAAAGAAAATTATTTCGGGGTTTTGAAACTGGAAATTGTCCCTATGTCACTGAAAGTAGCGTCGAGGCTTAAAGCCAAGAAATTAATATTTGGCAACAAGAATTTTTTTAAAGATGCGATAATGTCACTAATTTCATGTCCCTGAAAGTCGAAAATAATAGTTTTTGAGGCTAAGTCGAAGTTAGCGTCAAATTAGTGTCAAAAATTATTATTTGGGGTTTTCAGAGATAAACAAGACACTAATTTTACACTTAGCTTTAAAAATTATTAAGAATGATAACGTTACTAATTTCAAGTCCCTGAAGTTAGCAAATAATAGTTTTTGACGCTAAGTTGACGCTAACGTCAAAAAACTATATTTTTTGGGTTTTAGAGATAAAAATATCACTAATTTTTTTTCCTTTAATCATATTGTTAAAAAAATGTACTAAAACAGTAAAAAGACTGTTTTTGGCAAATTTAAAGTTAAACTGCAGAGCTAAAACCTTCACGCTAACCACGCTAAATTTTTGAATAGTGTATTAAGGAATTATTCATTTAGCGATACAGAAAAGGGCGAAAAATTTGTCTATCTAAGTAATTAATTAAATTCACATTCAGTCTAATGTAGTTTTCTCTTTACAAACTGACCTCTGCAGTTAGCGTCGACGCTAAGTGTGGAAAACAATTAATTTTCTGCGAAATTGAAAAAAAATTAATTATTTTAGGTTTGAAGAAAATGGAATGTCATGTTCGTCACTTCCTCGACGAATGATGGAAGTAAAATTAGTGATTCCGAAAAAATAGTTTTTGACGCTAAATCGACGCTCCCTTCGGAAACTTTTCAAACTACCTATTAATTTAGTTTATAAATAACAATTCTCAAGGTTAATGCTTGCGAATAATTAAAAATACATCAAATAAATTTAACTTTCCTAAAATTAGCGTCGAAAAGAATTTTTCCAAATGTGATAAAAACGAAATGAATGAAATTTTATCTCCATCAACTTTTGTCATCAATAAAAAAATGGAAGTTGACTTGTCAATTTTCCCATTGCTTGAGGTGTGTATATGTAGACACTAGTCGACAATCCCACGGGACATGTTCGCGATGTGCGCCACTCGATCGTGACCTCGACTCGCGAGAGTTCATTGAAAACCTTGAGAGAAAAAATAGAGTCTGCCGGTGTATATAACGACCAGAAGTGGAACGCGAGTCGAAAGAATTGTTTTATATATATATACGTTGGAAATACGAATCTAATTACATTGAAGAAATTACCGCGATAATTTCTACATTCGTTGGCATTAAAACGATTGGCAATTTCAAGGAGAAAAAGAGGGTGAAACTTTTATAATTCTCC
This sequence comes from Leptopilina myrica (nomen nudum), assembly GCA_032872475.1. NCBI lineage: Eukaryota > Metazoa > Arthropoda > Insecta > Hymenoptera > Figitidae > Leptopilina > Leptopilina myrica (nomen nudum). The sequence goes on from CM065461.1 coordinate 37,675,952, forward strand.
ACTATGTAAGGAACCCTACAAAAACCTTTTCTTAACAATATTCCCATTGGGGTCAAAAAAAGAACCGATTTTTTTTTCTCTCTCTCTCTCCACATTCAACGATATTTATTTCCACTCTCATACTTCTATTCAGTAAATTCAGTCGAGTTCTCTATCTTGAGATAATATTTACTGTATTTTAAGTCGGTTATATACTCTCCTCTGATGGTTTCTTTTTTAAATTGACGATTTTTTTAAGCATGAAAAAAATCGGTCAACATTTAACTTTACGAGCTCTAAACTTAGCGAAAAATAGAATTTTTTTTTAAATTAAAAAATTATTAAGATTTTGGGTTAAAAAAGAGATTTTTAAAATTAGCGTTGACGCTAAGTATCGAGAATTGTTTCTTCTTCAAACAATTGAGTAACAAGTCCTAATTGTTAATTAGAAAAATGTTTAGGACATTTTTTTAAACCTAAAAACATTAACACAAAAGTCTCGGAAATTAGCGTCGACGCTCAACGTTAAAGACTATTATTTTTTTGTGTTTTTGTAGAAAGAAAGTGATGTTTAAGAGTCGACGCTAACTTTCGAGATCTTTGTGTTGTTTTTAGGTTAAAAAATGATCTGAACATTTTTGCAAATTAAGAATGAAATCATTCTAATTTATTGAAAATTAGTGTCAATTTTATCTCCAAAAATTCCAAAAAAGTAATTATTGACGCTAATTGTCGAAAGTCGACGCCAGCTGACTACTTTTTTCTGCTCCAAATAAAGTTGTAATAATTAATCCAAAGAGAAGGCAACAAAGGGGAAAAAAGTGTTTTTAAACTGTTTTAAAAAGGAAATACCGTGAGATCAAAGAAAGAAACTTTCGCGTTCTTTCCTACTCGGTTAAAAGGCGTTGAACCGGTGAAAGTTTCAAGTTCGACTCTTGCATCGTGTATGTGCCCATTGATTTCTTTCAAAGTACAACATTCTGTTTTTCCACAAATACGAATTCGTATTTAATTTTTTCTAGTTAAAAAAATATTTTCAAAGGAAAGTTTGACAATTTTATTTAATTTTTTGAATATTTAATTTTTTTTTCTAGAAATCTACTAAATAAAATTTTTACTGTTTCCAAAATTTAATTTCAGATGAAAAATTTCGAATAGCAGAAAAAAGGATGAAAGATTTTTTTTATGTCTTTGAAGTTAGTGTCGAAAACTTTTATTCTTGTTATTTAGAGTTAAAAACGTCACTAATTTCACCTCTTTCATTATTCTATGAAGTTAAATAAACTTTTATGGTATGTTTTCCACTTGAAAGCCTTGAAATAATTTTTTTTACGTAAAAAATCGCCGAATAATAGTTTTCGACGCTAACTTCAGGCACTTGAAATTAGTGACAGTGTAAAAAAAACTCAAATATTAAATTTTGGACTGTAATCGTCGACGCTAACTTCAGGCACACGAAAGCAGTGAGTTTATCTCTAAAAAACCCGAAATAATAATTTCTCCCGCTAAAAATTCTTCCTCGACGCTAACTTCAATAATATTTTTACTACTTTTAAAAAATTTTAAATGTTTAAAATCTCTTAATTTTTAAAGTTGATTAATTGACTTTTTTGATTAACTAATCGATTTAATATTGGATTTGTTGCGTAAAAAATTCAATTCTGACACTCAGCGTCGACGCTAATTTCAAAATCATAAATATTCCCATAATTTGAAATAAGAAAACTTTCGAGTCACAATTTTTTTTTCTTTTGTTTTTAATTATTTTTGACTAAAAGTTGCAAATGTTGTGTTTTTTTCTGCCTGGCATTTTTATTAGTTTTCCACGAGAGTTATAGGACAATTTATGACAATCAAGTTGTGTATTTTTTATTATTTGTGTTGGTTCAAAAACTTCTTTTACGAAAAGCTTATTTCTTCACGAAGATAGGAAGCAGTATTTCCGGACTACCGAGTTATTAATGGTGAGGGGCGGAAAGGGATCTTTTCACGAATTCCTCTCACGCTTCCTTGTTGCGAGTTTGCGTGCGAGAAAAAAAAAAAGAAATTGTGAAAATAAAAGTCGAGGACAGAAGGAGACGTGGTCGATATATAATATAAAAAACACTCACAAATACAATGGGAGTTGAAAAACTTGTATTTCACTTTTTTTATATCTGCTAAATTACGTATTTGAACAAAGTTTTTAAATAATTTATTATTATTATTGACAATTTTTGGAAATATATTTACTGCGGTCTTGAATTTTTCTGACGCTTAGCGACATTCTGGAAATTAGCGTCGACGCTCGACTTCAAAAATTATTCTTTGAGATTTTTAGTAAATACTGAATTCTGATTTTTAGCGTCGACGTTAAGAATAAAGCTGCGTATTTTTCACGCTAAGCGTCGACGCTAAGAGTAAAAATACGTATTCTTCACACTTAGCGTCGACGCTATGCGTAAAAGTTGTATTTTCACACAAAACTAGCGAAATTAATCATTTTTTCAAATATTCGGACTTGAAAAATTTAGGGTTGGAAGTCACTATTTAGCGTTGTCTCTCAGCGTCATAAATTAAACATTTTTTTGCAAAATAGTTGAATTTTCATTTTGGTTTTGCATAAAAAAAATATATTTCGCCGTTTTGGGTCGTAAGCTTGAGAGACAAAAATTTTGTTTCTGAGAAAAGAACTTTTTTAACATTTAGCGTCGACGCTAATTTTAAGGATCTTCTTCTTCATCTGTAAGAATACAATCGTAATTAGTTATCTAGGTTGAAAAATGTTTTTCTACAAAAAGACGAAGAGCGAAGCTCCTTGAAGTTAGCGTCCAGTGTCGAGTTAGCGTCAAAAACATTATTCGTGGTTTTTAGAGATATGACACTAATTTAATTCTTTCAATCATCTAGAAAGATAAAAAAAATGTTCCCGACACTTCTTTAAATCCAAAAACGACTTAGCGTCGACGCTAACTATAGCGATGTACTTGAATCGAAAAAAAAGAGTTTCCAATAAATAACTGTCACTCCTCTCGAAAGGGGAGAAAAGGAAAATTAACGATAATCGAGAAACAAAGTTATTTTGTAGGTAGAGAAATATTTTTAGTGTTTTGAATTTATAGGAACCAGGGGGGAGAAAATAATGTGAAGGTAAAAATTAAAAGTGAGAGGGAATAGAGCGCGCGGTGGGTTCAAAGGACGCGATAGGGGAGGCAATGACTGCTCGTTAAACTGGAAAACAAACTACGAAGAGGACACTTGAAAGGGTAAGGGAAAGGGAGAGAGAGAGAGAGATAGAGAGGAGAAAACGAGTCTGGGTTGCTTTTCGAAGGATGAAAACCACTCTGTTAAAAAATGTCTATAAGTAATACGTAGTCAAGTATATATACGCAGTCTTATGGAAAAGAGAAATAGCGTTATTTACTAAAGGACCAATCCCCTTTCTCTTTGCCTCGTTTCGTGTCATTATCTCTTCTTCTCTTATCTCCCCAACTCAGTGATAATTCTATCTCGGGCGTGCAAACAGATTCCTTTTCAGAATACACCGAGCAAAATATTCTATTTATATAAAAGACAATCCTAATTTTTACTATACTTTTTAATCTTCTTGAAAACTTCTGTTTATTTTCTTTTTGCAATTTTTTGTCTTGTTCTAAATTTTATATTTTTGGTTTTCAATTTTTTTTTCTTCACTTATTTAATTTATTGTTTTTGGTTTTTCAATTTTTAATTTTTTTTTATTTACTTTGCGGAGAATTTAGTTTTTTCAAGTTAGCGTCGACGCTAAGCGTCAGAATAACGCCGGACAACAGATTTCTGTCTATTTTTTTAATCTTCTTTTAATATTGTTTTCGTTTCTTTAATTTCTAATTTTTTTCGTTATTAATTTTGGAGATTTTAGGTTTTTGAAGTTAGCGTTGACGCTTAAGCGTCAGAATACGCCGAATTTTCTGTTTATTTTCTTGTAGCAATTTTTTATCTTGTTCTGAATTTTATTTTTTTTTGTTTTTTGATTTATGTTTTTTCTTTCTTCATTTATTGCATTTATTGTTTTTGGTTCTTGAATTTATAATTTTTTTTCTTTATTTACTTTGCGGAGAATTTAGGTTTTTAATGTTTGCGTCGACGCTAAGCGTTCTGACTTTTTTTTAGAGGGGGTTCCTTTTAATCTTTTTTCAATATTTTTATTGGTTCTTCAATTTCTAATTTTTTTTCTTTATTTATTTTGCTTTTCATGTTTGCGTCGACGCTAAGCGTCAGAATACGTCGAATTTTCTGTTTATTTTCTTGTAGCATTTTTTTGTCTTGTTCTGAATTTTATTATTTTTTGTTTTTTGATTTATGTTTTTTTTTATTCATTTTTTTCAATATTGTTTTTAGTTCTTTAATTTTAAATTTTTTTCTTTATTAATTTTGGAGATTTTAGGTTTATGAAGTTAGCGTTGACGCTTAAGCGTCAGAATACGCCGAGCTTTCTGTTTATTTTTTTAGGGGCGTTTTTAAATCTTGTTTCAAAAATTTATTTGGTTTTACAATTTCTAATTTTTTTTCTTCATTTATTCTGGAGGTTTCAGGAGTTTAAAGTTAGCGTTGACGCTTAAGCGTCAGAATACGACAAGAATAAGATTTCTGTCTATTTTTAGAGACGTTTTTTTAATCTTCTTTTAATATTGTTTTTAGTTCATCAATTTCTAATTTTTTTCTTTATTAATTTTGGAGATTTCAGGTTTTTGACATTTAGCGTCGACACTTTAATTCTACGATCGAAATAATTATTAATTATAATTACATACTAATTTATTGTATTAATTTATTTATTGTTCTTTGTATTATTAATTAGTATGATTAGTGTTATTAATTAGTATTAGCATTGTTAATTAGTATTAGTATTATTAATTAGTATTAGTATTTTTAATTAGTATTAGTATTATTAATTAGTATTATTAGTATTATTAATTTAGTTGACGAGTTAAATTCCGAAATCTCGAAGTACTTTTAAAAATCGATTTGTCTTCGGGTAAAATTCAATAAAAGAATTCGATTGTCATTCTTTCTTTCTCGCGAATAATGAAATTAGCAATTTTCAGTTTGATCGATAAAGAGGGAAATAGAGAGAGAGGGAAATTATGCGATTTGAAATCTTGAAATGCAGTCAAAGTTAATAACAGCCTTGCTCTCGACACTAGGTCGATTCTATTCCTGTTGCTTTTCCAGTTTCCACCTCTTTCGTTGCCGTGACGACCCATACCACTCACCATCGATCTACATTGCAGCGTAGTTTTATACCGTCTACTTGCGTTCCAAGATCCGCGAGTCATTCTCCTTCTTTCTCATTTTGCTTTTCCCTCTATTTTATACTTTGCTCTTTTATCTCACTTTGTCTCTTCTTCTCCTAAATATATAAGTTCTAGAATTGTGCCAAAATGTCCAGAATAAAAGAGTCAAATATTATGTATGTGTTTTTTCTTTGTTCATCATTCATTAGGATTGAATTTCTTCCAAAAATTTAATAGCAAAGGGGTTTAAACTAAGAGAAAGGATGTTAGCCTTGAAAACTGTTATTTAACCTTTTTTGCGTCGGCTTAGCGTCAAAAACTGTTATTTAAACTTTTAAGCGTCGACTTAGCGTCTGAAACTATTATTCGCGATTTTTAGCGACAAAAAAGTAATGACTTGTCCTTCTTTAATTCGTCTATAAAGATAAAAAGCTTTTCTAAAATTAAAACCATTGATACTTTTTGATTTTGCCGAGAAAAATTGTTTTCAACGCTCAGCGTCGACGCTAACTTCAGAGACCAATTTTTAAAAAGTTAAATGTATTTGCCTGAATAAGAAGTTAATTAAATTCATATTGAGCTTTTTTTTATAACTCAAAAGAAAAAGTCTTTAAAATTAGCGTCAAAAACTATTATTTAGCGTTGATAAAGATGAAAATATCACTAACTTTACTTCTTTCATTCTTCTTAGTAGTTAAAAAAAAATTGTTAACTCAGTTTTTTCATCTGAAACACTTGAAATAATTGTTTTTCATACACAAAATCCCCGAATAATAGTTATCGACGCTAAATTCAGGGATTTAGGCACTTGAAAATAGAATAGAGTATTTACTATATGCTTTCATGGTGACAAAAAAAGTCTTAAAAATAATCGTTTTAATTACGAAACTTTGAAAAAAGGTTCACACAAGGAATAGGAACAAATAATTGTTCGTCGCTAAGCGTTATTAATAGTAAATAAATGGATTGAAGAGCTCCTTGAAGTTTGCGTCAACGCTGAAAATAAATTTAACACTATAGGTGAATAAAAGGCATAAATTTGGTAATATTTTGTACACTAAAAGTCTGTGTTAACAGTTTTCGACGCTGAGCGACGACGCTAAGTTAAAGAACACGTTTGACGCTAAAGATCGATGAGAATTTTTTTTCACAAGCCTGAAAAGAATAAAATAACGATTCAGTTTTAAAAAGTACTTTAAATAGCTTTTAACTCCCTGGGCAAATAGTGAAAGTGAAATTAGCGATGTTTTCGTCTCTAAAAATGATAATTAACAATTTTTAACGCTTAGCGTCGACGCTAACTTTAGAGACATGAAAAAATAGTATTTTTCCTGTCAGAATTGCGCGCGAGTGATGATGGTTAAAAACTTTAGTGAACATTTCCTGACTAGAGTCCCTCTATCTCTCTCTATTTCGAGTTTCGTGACTTGAAGTTGACGCTTCTTGGACTCTCTCGTGCATTTCTCAAGTTAAGCCAAGGACGCCTTGTATAGAACGTGCGTGCCACAACGAGCTAAGCAGACGACGCCCAGATCTTTTCAAAGACTGTGAACGATACTCGTTCTGGTGTGAGCTCATGTTTTTTAATGCCTTTGCCTTCGATTTCTCGCGAGGCACCCACGAGACGACTACGACGTTTCGCAAGAATGTCGTTGACCGTTGGATATTGGATTTGGTTGGATTTGTTTTACTGCTGATATCTTCGCATATATATCTCCTGTGGGTAAACATAAATATAACCAGATATCGACCTTCTTGCACGATTCTAACTTTATTTTCCGAGATAAACATTTTTTTTTCTTCTCCTTTTTCTTCTTCTGCCTTCTCTCCTTCGTTCGTTCATTCGCCGCCACCTCATACATCCCCCGTGATATATTAGCTTCTTTAAATTGTAATACCGTAAGCATAACACGTATATAACTAACTTTAAACAAATTTCCTTCTTTATTGAGAATTCAGGTTCGTTGATTTAGCGTTACAAAGTAGTGTAAACTAGCGTGAACTCGCAAAATTGCTGAGAGTAATTAAATTTTTATCTTTTGTATATCTAAATTTGTTGCAGGTAAAAATAACTGATGTTGCGGTAGATTTTTTCTACCAAATTCAATTTGGCAAGTTTAACTAATTTTTCAATTATTTTTTTACTGAAATTTCGTTTCTAAAGTTAGCGTCGACGCTCAATTATTCTTTCTTATGTTTAGTGGTAAAATTTTAACCGATTCCACTTCTGTCACTCATCTATGAAGAAAAAAACTTTTTTAGAGTTAACCTCGAATTCAATTAGTCGAGTTTAACTAAGTTTTGAATTTCTTTTCGCTGAAAATACGTTCCTGAAGTTAGCGTCGACGCTAAACTATTGTTTCTTGTTTTTAGTGATAAAATTTTAACCGATTCCACTTCTGTCACTCACCTAAGCATTTTTTTAGAAATCGAACTAAACGGGACAATTTAAACATCAAAATGATAAAATGTGTCAAGTTGATATCGACACTTAGCGTCAAAAAACAAATGTATTTTAGTGATTAAAATGTCACTATTGTCACTGTTTCTATTTTCTTGAATTCCGAAACGTTTAAATCCTAATTTCAGGGAGCTGAATTCTAGATGAATGGAGTCAACAAAATAAGTGATTTTCGTCACTAAAAAACATGAAAAATTTCTATCGACGCTAAAAATTCAAATATCTGAAATTTTTTTTCTCGAAAGAGAGTCGAAAGAATGTATAAAACGTTTTAAACTTCAGCCACGTGAGAATTAATATATTTTTTAGTATTTTTATATAAATTTTTCAATGCAATATTCTCTGGGTGCAAGAAGTACAGCGTTGATTTTCAGCGTCGAAAAACATTTATGTTTTTGGATTTTTTTTTTGGGAATAAAAATGTCACTAGCGAATTTTTAATTTTATTGCATTGTTTCAATCTAAATTTTTTTTAAAATGTTTAATTTTTTCGTTTAGCGTCGACGCTTAGCGTAAGCACTCCACCATTATTAAAAAGTGTTTCGCTTTTTTTGGCTCTGCGGAAAAATCGACGCTAATTTTGGAAAATATACTTTCCTCTAAGAAAGAAAATAAACACTTAGCGTTTAATATGTAGCATCGACGCTAAGCGTAGAAATTAAGGGAGTTCAAGAAACTTTTCGTTTTTTGAAAAGTATTTTTTTTTGTCACTCAGTTGTAACAACGCCAACTTAATGAAACTAAAAAACGGCTCTTGTGGATATTATTGGAACTAGATATTTTTATTTAGCGTGCAAGCTTTGTTCTGTGAGTAATTATCACTAGAAAATGGAACAACCGTTGCACTTGCACGATGCGGGAGCAAGACAAAAGGAGTCTGGACAGGATAGTGGCGAACCAAGAGCAAAACCCGTTTTACGGGATGCCGAAGAAACCGTGTGTCGGTGTAAACGTCATAGGGATATTTCGATTCCGTGGGTGGTCTTGTTGCGATCGATGTTTAGTTTGCCCCAAACACTTTTTACAACTTTATTTCACTTTTTTTCTTCTACTACAGTCATAAATTTTTTTGTAATAAAGAAAAATTATTCTCAACATTGAATTATAATGTTCCCGAAGTTAGCGTCTAGGTTAAGTGTCGAAAATTATACTATTCTGGTTTTTTAGTGTCGAAATTGTTACTTCTTTCATTTTATTAAAGAAAAATTATTCTCAACATTGAATTATAATGTTCCCGAAGTTAGCGTCGACGCTAAGTGTCGAAAATTATACTATTCTGGTTTTTTAGTGTCGAAATTGTTACATCTTTCAGTTTTCCCATAGGTCTCTAGATTTAGCGTCGAAAATTACTATTTTTGATTCTTAGTTTCGAAAACGTTCTTTTATAGATCTCTAAAGTTAGCGTCGACGATAAGCGCTGAAAAAAAAATTTTCCGACAATTCGTATTATTGTTTTAGAGTTTTTAGGTTAAAAAACGACGACAAATTTTTTTGAACTAAAAAGAAATTGATATTAGTCACATTTTCATCATTTAGCCGCTTAGCGTCGACGCTAACTTCAAGGACACTTTTCATTGACTTCGAAAGTTAATAAAACGCTTAAGACAGTATTTTAAATTGAAAATTTGAAAACAATTGTTTACTTCTTTTCGAAATTGTAATGAAAATCTTTTTCGACGCTAAGTTCAAAAATAAAAATTAAAAAGAACAGCAAAAATAAAATTAAAAAATTCAGTTTCTTTTCAGATTACATCGATAAATGCGAATTAAGATATAAATATGGCAATAACTTCGAGTTTATTGGTCGATTAGGAGCGTAATTTTCAGAAATCAAAGTCCGATTTCAAGCTAATCGACCAATGAACTTTAGATTTTTTTTCCTGTTACGTGTTTCGTTTGGTGTCACTATGTTTAAACGACTTGTTTATCGGTGAATTTTTTTTTGACTGGTCAATTTTCTATCAACTTTCGCTAAAATTAGGTGGAATCAGTGAACAAAATATTTAGCGATAGTTTGCATCGCTAAAAGATTGAAAAATAGTTTTCGACGCTAAATGTCGACGCTAACTGCAGAGTTCTTTGTTTCGGGAGAAAAAAAGTTGTTTCTCAGCGTCTACGTCAATTTTAGGGACTTCGAAATATTACAAATTTAAGAATAATTAAAAATTTTTGTTAAATATTTAGCGATAGTGTCATCACTAAAAAAAACTTTGAAAAACAATTTTTTTTCATGCTAAGTCTAGACGAGAATTTTAATGACCTAAGTTTTTAATAAAAAATTTTTTTTTGTTATATTTATTGCAGAAAATGTTGTATTTGACTGCAAAGATATTGTTTTCGATTATAATATCACATTGACATGCACTCCATTTTGCGTTATTCAACATTATAAATGTGAGATATTTGTGGCAGTATTACCCTCCAATAGTCGAGTTGGAAACCCGTCATGACCACTATCGGCGCTCGTTCCTTACGATTTACGGTTCTCTTCGAGAACTCTAGATCGTACGGCAACGACCTCGATATACTCTATCCTCCAACTTGCCAATGTGAAAGTTAAATAAAGATGTTTGAAGTTTATACTACACTAATTTTCTACAAATAGCTCTACTTTTTGATTTTAACGCATTTTTTCCTCTTGCAAATTCTTTAATGTAGTAACTGTAAAAAAATAGTGCTAAAAGTGGCGAAAAAATTTTTTTTTACCGTCATATTGAAGTTTGTAACGTTAGCGTCCACGCTTAGCGTCGAAAACTATTTTTCAAGTCTCTTGGTGATAAAAATTTGAACTAAATTCATTTTTTTGATATATTCCGAGTGTAAGGATTTTTAAGACACGTTTTTAAGTCTTGTGCAAGAGAATATTTTTAGACGCTAACTTCGAGAGTTAGGAGCTAAAAAAGGACGCTAACTCATCTCTAGTTCAATAGAAGCAGTAAAATCAGCAATTTTTTGTGGAATTTTTAGTAATGAAAACTTTTAGAAAATTGTTTCTGAGAACCCTTTAGAACTTCCTTGGGAAGTTAGCGATTGAAACGCTAAGAGTCGGAAACGAATTTTTTTGGCAGACAAAAACAAGGGACGCTAAATTAAAGGACTTTGAAAATTTTGAGAAGAAACAATAGAATTAGTGACTATCATCGCTAATAAGTCCGAAGAATTTTTTTTTAGGATAATAGATAAAGATGTTTCGTTGATATTTAGCGTCGACGCTAACTTTAAGTGTAAGGGACGCTAACTCGTGTCTAAATAAATAAAATCAATTAAATTGGTGATATTTTTCTCATCTTTTTAGTACTGTAAATATCTTCAGAATAGTTTGAGAGTTTTTCAGAACTCCCTAAAGTTAGCGTCGACGCTAACCTCAGAAGTTGGGAACTCACAAAAGACGCTAACTTTAGTCAAATAGAATCAGTGAATTTATCGATATTTTTCTCATCCTTTTAGTAATGGAAATATTTTCAGAATAGTTTGAGAGCTTTTCAGAACTCTCTAAATTTAGAGGCGACGCTAAGTGTCATAAAAGTTGTTTTTTTTGTTGCAAAAATGGACGCCAAATTTACGAATATTGAAAGTTCAGGGAAAAAACTGAATTAGTGAATATCATGGCTATAAAAAGATTGTTTCTAGAAGAAGCTGATAAAGATTTGTCTTTAGCGTCCACGACAAATGTCAAAGAAGAAAGTTTCTCTTTAATAAATAATTGTCATCTTTAAATAATTAGTCGACGTGAAATAATTGACAATGAATGAGAAGAGAAGAAAGAATACAGAAGTTGTTGTATATCCACGTGCGGAAAAGATGGAAAGGTTGAACAAAAAAAGAAAAGATAAGAAAAAAAAGAGCCAGTGGACGATGGTTGTGTAGGGAGAAAGAGGTGAAGAGTGAGGGGCCAAGGAGGAGGTGAAGTAAACCTCCACTAAATCGATATTACCATCGCCAACGGCACAATTCCACTTGAAGCAGCTTTCAACTAAAATCTTCTTTACGCTCCTTTACTGAGGCAAAACTTCACCCTAAGGTTGAAAGCTACTGTCGAATTATCATTAACTTCTTTTTCTCCATTCTCCCCCATGAAATTTCGACGAACGTATATTTTTGGACCATAGGTTCATCTGTACATATTAAAAAAAAAGGAAATTCGATTTTTTTTCACCATACCCCCATTAGTTTTTCGAATGAAAAAAAAGTTTTTCAAATGAAAGATAAAAAAAAATTTTTTTAAGAGGATCGATAATTTTATTTGACGATCGTAAAAGATGTATCGCTCGCGATTTACGGGATAATATCTATGGAACGGTTCACTAGAGTGTATATATATATATATATCTATAGAAGACAAGAATTATTTATCGACTGGGTTCAGTTTAGAGAGCAACCTTATTATTCTTCTTTTGAAAAACCTGTTTTTTTCGACATTGTTGTGCTTCGGCTTCTTGCGAACTTCTTGCTTTTAATGTTTTCATTTGTCATTGAGTATAATTTACGATCGCCTTGGAATTTGTTATTGAGTGAAAAATTTTTTCAAATAAAATCGAAAAATAGTGAATTAGTGTCGCTTTTAAAGTTAACGTCGACGCTTAGTAACGAAAACTGTGTTTCAGTGTTGAAAACGTCACGTATTCGACGCTAAAATGGCGTCGAATTCAAAACGACGCTAAAATAGCGTCTTAGTAGTTTTTAGAGATGAAATTGTCGCTTAGAGTCGACGCTAAGCGTTGATAACTGTTTTTAGAGTTTCTTTTAGTGATCGAACGGTCCTTGAAGTTAGCGTCGAAAACATAACTCTTTGGGATATTTAGAGACGAAATTGTCACTAATTTCGACGCTAATCGAAAAAATTTACTATATTTTACAGTCTTCACAGAATTTTGTAAAGAAAGTACTGACATTTTCATTTCCTAAAAGCAGCATAAAGTAATAGTTTTTTGACGCTAAATTTAGACGCTAACTTTTAGAGACTTCGGAGAAAAGGTGAAAGGAAAGTTTGTAAAGCAAAGGGAGAGGAAATAAAAGGGAGATTAAAATAGTTGAGTTCAAAAAGGGGGGAAGCTTCTCGACAATAGCAAACGGAATATCTATGATCCTAATACCTGTCGCATGAGCTAAATCTAGATTCTAGTATTGTCTGACAGACTAAGCGCGCACACATTATGTGTGTGAATATAAATAAACACATGTGCCCCATTCGATGTATGAGTTCGGCCACGCAGACTGGTCTAAACTAACTCTTCGACGTTGACAAGTGCCTTTGCATTATCTCTTACACACAGGTGTGTGACGCAGAGTTACATGCAAGATCAGTTATTAGTGTCATGCACATTCACGTGACTCTAGAACATCAACTAATGAAGATTTAGTTTGACTCTGTGCTACGCTCCACTAATTCGGACAATTTTTAATTATTTATGGACTATTTTTTTTAAATCTTTCGAAAGGAGTACTATTTTTCCTACAGTGTTTCTTGATTTTTGTTTAGCGTCAAAAACTATTTGATTTCATTTTCTTTTACTGTAATTTATCTAAAAAGAGCATTGACGCTAACTTTTTGAAACGGAAACTTCGACGCTAACTTTTGTGTAGTGATATTAGTCACACTTTCATTTCCAAATACTTCGAATTTATTATTTTTGACGCTAAGCGTGATACTAACGTTAGGAACATGAAATTAGTGACATTATACTCTACAAATAGTAATTTTTCACTTTATCATTTTTAAAAAGCCCAAAATAATAATTTATACCGTAAGCTTCGACGCTAACATCGTGGAAATGAAATAAGTGACATTTTTATCTCTAAAAACTGTCAAATAATCATTTTTGACTTAAAGCGTTGACGCTAACTTTAAAGAAGTATTATAGTGAATCTTTCATCTCTAAAAACTGATAAATAATTGTTTTTGACGATAAGCGTTGACGCTAACTCTAAACTAGTATTATAGTGACATTCTTATCTCTAAAAATATCCAAATAATAATTTTTGACTTGAAGCATTGACGATAACTTCCAAGAAGTGAAATTAGTGACGATTTTAAACGTAAGCTTTGACGCTAAATATCGATGGTACCTTAGGAAACGTGAGATTAGTGATACTTTTATATTTAAAAATCTTCAAAAACAAATTTCGACCGTAGGTGTTGACGCTAACTTTATAGAGATAAAATTAGTGAAATTTTCATTTTCAAAAAATCCCAAATAACAATTTTTAAACTATCATCTTAGAAAAACTGAAAAATAATAATTTGTGACTACCAAATAATCATTTTTGACTTAAAACGTTGACGCTAACTTCTAAAAGTGAAGTTAATGATATTTTTATCTTTGAAAACTTTAAAATTACAATGTTTGACGCTAAATATCGATGGTACCTTAGGAAAATGAAATAAGTGTTATTTTGAATAAGATCATCGATGTTTCTGAAGTTAGCGTTGACTTAGCGTCGATTTTTCTTCGAGACATTAATCGAAGTAGTTTAAAATTTTTTAGCTTAAAAAGTATCGTGAACATCTTTTTGCTTCTCAGGTAAACAAAAGAATAGAAATTAGCCATATTTTCACCTTTGAAAACACTAAATTAGACGCTAAATTCACGGACATAGTTAGCGTCAACATGGATATTAAATTTTTCTTTACACTGAAGCAAGAAATAGAACCGATTTTCCAATTCCATAAATCTGTGTTTTAAGATTCTTAAAGTGCTCGCTGCTTAACGTAAAATCAGTTTTTTTGGAAATTAGCGTCCACGCTAAGTGACAAAAAACTAATTTTTACAGAAGATGAATTTTACATTTAGGTTTTTTTTATTCTTTTTGAAGATCTGTTTCTGTTTCGTGCGTTTTTGGATTATATTAAAGCAGAGCTGCAACGTCTCTAAAAACTAATGAAGACGCTAAGCGTTCAAAGCTATTTTTCGAGGTTAGAAAGTTAAATTTTGTTTAGTATGCAAAAATAGAGACATAGTATAGAGGCAAATTAAAATACAAATATAAATCGAGGCAAATTTTAGTAAATTTTTGTCTATTTGTTGTTTAGCGTCAAAATAGAGTCAAGTCACCCAGACAAAATTTTTTCTGACATTTAGCGTTAACGCTAATTGTAATAAAAATAAATAAAAATTCCCTTAATTACAATGCAGTTGAAAATTTATATTTTCGAGAAGAAATTCTCATTTTCAGAGATGGAAAGAGAAGGAGTGAGAGGGATGAGAGTGTCGAGTCGTCGAGTTAGGTTAGGCCGTTAGGGATAGCCAACGTGCCGGAGTTGTAAACCTGCCGAGCAGCCGCCCCTGATCCCTGCCATAAACGAGGAGCATTGTACCCAATCCACATCTCTTTTCATCTCTCTCTCCCTCTCTTTCTCTCTATCTCTCTCTTTCGCATCCATTCTCTCTGTTTGTACGTGCCCCCCATCTCCCCCCCCCCGCCCACTTTTCTCTCTCTCTCGCTCTCCAGGCATGTACATAGTAATATAGTGTAGTTTACACACGTGCAAACGCGCCAAGTCCTACCAAGCGCAGGTCAACCAAGGACGAACAAATAAAAAAAAAAAAAAGAATAAAAAAAAGTTACAAGGAACACGAGTTCGCAGGTCGTCGTGCGAAAGAATCTGGAAAAAAATAAAAACACTATCCCGCTAATCTTCAAAAAGTACAAAAGAGCGTTGCTGAATTATCGTGACAGTTGGGATTAATCAATTTTTTTGTTATGAAAGAATAATATTATTATATAGATAGATATATTGTTGATTAAAAATGTTTTTCTTCGAAGCAAAACAGAGTCGACAATTTTTGTTCGAAGATTTTGAGTTGAAGAACGTTTCTTTTTGATGAAATGAAATAAATTAGTGATTTCATCTCTAAATTAATAGTATTTTCATCCCTAAATGTTTCGAATCTGAATTTTGACGCTGATCGTCGACGCTAACTTGAAAGACATGAAATTAGTGAAGTTAGCATCTTAAAAAAAAATTCTAAGTTACTCATTTTTTACGCTAAGCATCGCTGTGAATTATAGGGATATAAAATTAGTGATATTTTTATCTCTAGAAATACCCAGAAGATAATTTTTATCTTTTGACTCAGACGCTAACTTTGTAGATGTAAAATTAGTGACATCTTTCACCAAAATAATCACCCAAATAATGGTTTTTTTATCTGTAAACGTTGACGCTAACTACGTGGACATGAAATTAGTGATATTATTATCTTCAAAACCTCTCAAATAATAATTCTTAGCGTTAAACGTCGACGCTAACTTTGTAAAAGGCAAATTAGTAAAATTTTCGTTGGTAAAAGCATTCAAATAATAATTTTTGACTGCAAGCTCCGACGCTAACTTTAGTCGAATGAATAAAGTGACATTATCAGCGCCAAGAAACGAAAAATATTAATGTTTAACGGTGAGCGTTGACGCTAACTTTAGGGACGTGAAATTATTGACATTATACGTTGGTGAAGTTCACAACGTTTATAGTCAACGATTACTGAAGAAACATATTTTTAAAAGAAAATAGTACGTTTAATTTTTTTGAATATTGATTTACAAAAATAAAAATTTGAGAACAAAAATTTTTTTTCTTTTTGGTTGGAAAATATTTTTTTCCTTTCAATCGTTGATCATAAACGTTGCAAACTTCATCGACGTGACATTATCCTCTTTAAATAGCAACAAATAAAAATTATTGACCGTATAGTTCGACGCTAACTTTCAGAAATGAAATTAGTTTCCCTTTTTGTCTCTAAAAACTGATAAATAATAGTTTTTAAAGATGAGCGTTACGCTAACTTTGTAAAATTGAAAATAGTAACACTAACTCTTCAAAAAAAAATGCTAAACGCTGAAGGTCGACGCTAACTTCGTAGAAATAAAATTAGTTCCCCTTTTGTCTCTAAAAACTGCCAAATAATAGTTTTTGATAGTTAGCGTCGTCGCTAATTTCAGAAAAGTGAAGTTATTGACATTTTTATGTCTAAAAGACCCAAAATTATAATTTTTGACGCTAATCGTCACTAATTATAATGATAGAAGTAATGATAATAATAGTAATAATAATAATAATAATAATAATAATAATAATAACTACAATAGTAATAATAACAATAATAACAACTACAATAGTAATAATAACAACAACTATAATAGTAATAATAATAATAATCATGGTTGCAATAATAACAACAATTCGAGAACAAAATCAAATACGAGGTCTTGTTTTTCCCCTCTTGTAAACGCACTTTTATCTCCCCAATAATGCACGTTGTTACTTCTTGTGACGAGGAAAGCAATGAAACGACAGCGTAAGCCAGTTAAGTGGAACGCGACCCCGACCTGCTTTGATCCAGTAAAAGCGAACCGAACCAAAGGAAATTTGTTTAGTCTAAGCCAATATAGCGATTTAACCAAAAAAAAAAAAAAAAAAATACTGACAAAACGTAACTGGTCACTTTTAAAATCATTAAAAACTTCTTTTCTTTCCTTTTCTTATCTAGTAACTCGTAATTATAATTACAAAACACAAATATTTTCTACTCAATTTCTAAAGGTATTTAAACACACACAGTTAGGAACTACATTTAGTGAAAAGAAACGTTAGACATTAAATTTAATTCTGAAAAAGGTATTTAAATGTTGACGCTAATCGCTAAACGTTGCTTTTTGTTTTTGTTTCCGCAGAGCTTCGCGTCGTCGCTAACTGTAGGAAATAGAAATATAGGACGTTTTGCTTAGAGGGGAAATATTTATCATCTTCAGCCTCGACGCTAACTTGGTTTAGGACGAATGAAAGGTTTCCTAACTTTTAGCGTCGACGCTAAACTTCAAAAAGCTTCATTTTTTTAGCACTCTAAGTTCAAATAGTGCTGTAAATAATATAACAAGTGCTATAAACAAGATTAGACCATTAAGTGAATGGTCAAAGAGTCATTAGTGACATTTTCATTAATAAATCCCTAATAAGTGATTTTGACGCTAAATAATTTAAAACTTTTTTCAAAGATACTGTCCAATTAGTTGCGACAAGGAAAATTTACAGAAACTTAGGGAAAATAGAAGCAATGATATATTAGTTCAATTTTCTTTTCCTAAAACTAATTTTCCGACTCTAAGCGTCGTAGACGCTAACTTGATAATTTTTTCAAATTCCAAATTTAGTTGTAATGAAAAAAAAGTTGCGAAGCAAAATTAAAGAGTGAGAAATTATCAAAGAATTTTTTTTTCTTCTGCTTTCCTCTTACGAAAAAAAGAAAAAAAATTCCGATTTAGACAATTCAGTATCTCGGCAACGTGCTTTTCGAACACATGAGATATTTGGCGGACCTCTAATGTCCGCAAGTGATAGACGTGTTTCCTCAACGTCGAGGAGGGTAAGAAACCCACTTCCTTCCTTTTTCGCCACAAGAGGCGGGCCTTGTACCTTTAGTACTGTTATTTACCATCCATATCCTTGGAGACTGTAGATTTATAGGAATCCTCCAACAGCTCAATGGGATGTGGTTTATAATAATCGAATTAGTTCCGAGGAGATGAAGAAATATTGCCAATTTCAATTGAATTTCATTATTTTATTGGAGAACTTTTTTCTAAATCACTAGCTCTCTTGGTGAATAATTGAAAATTGATGAATGACTGTTGAGAGGAATATTTTTTCTCCGAAACGAAAGCAAAAAAATTTTTTTACGCTAGTTGACGCTAAGTTGATGAGGAAACTGAAAGCAGTAAGTTTTCATTTTAACAGCTGCGAAAAATTTGTTTTTTTACGCTAAGCGTCAACGAAATTTTTGGGTGTAAAAAGGTATATAAAGGTTCGTTAAAATATAATCTTGAAATTAGCGTCGACGCTTAGGCTATTTTCGTTCCCAAAAAATGAAAAATAGTTTTTTTTCTAAGCAGCGGTGCTAACTTTAGGGACCGAACAATTTTAAATGTAGAATAATTTTATTTTTAAAAAGTTCATTTAAATGTATTCCTTAAGTTAGCGACGACGCTTAGTGTCGACGCTATTTTCATTTCCAAAAGGTTTAGAAAAGAATTTTACTTCAAAACAGCAACGCTAGATTTAGGGACCTAACAATTTTTTTAGAAATGGTCTAAAGAAGTTCATTAAAAAATATTCCCAAATATAGCGTCAACCCTGAGTGTGGAATACTATTTTCATTTCCAAAAAATTGAAAGAAGATTTTTTCTTTTAAGCATAGCGACGCTAGCTTTTGCGAACGCAAGAATTTTATGCATAAAAATATTTATTTTAAATATAAAACAGGCTCTTTAAAATATATTGCTGAAACTAGCGTCAAAGCTTAGTGTGGAATACTATTTTTGTTCTCAAAAACATGGGAAAATTTGTAACTTTTAAGTAGTGATGCTGAGGTCGAGCTTTCGGAACCCAACAATTTCATGTATGAAAAAATCAATAAAGAAAAATTATCAAAACGTATTCGTGAAGTTAGCGTCGAAATTTAGTGCGTAGAATACTAAATTCAACTGAAAAAAAATAATCATCAGCGTTTTTGGAAATAAAAGGTCCCACTACTGTCTCTGCTTTAACTCTCTTAAAAAAATTGATGTTGACGCTTAGCGTCAAAAAACTATTTTTCATTTCTACAAAAAACAGCGTCGACACTAACTTTCTGAGACATTAAATCTTCAAATTGAGTAAAATAGGTTAATTTCTGTACTGGTTGTTCTATAAGAGAAGAATTTACTTTTCTTTTCTTGATTGAATCTTAAAATTTCATTTAGAACAGTGAACTGAATTCAAAGTTTAATAATGCTAACTGGAAATTACGACGCTATCCGCAGTGCAGCCATATCGTCTGCTGGAATTTACCATTGTTACCCCATTATATCCTAGTTAGACCTCAACCTTCATGGCACGTTGAATTATTAGGGAGATACCGGGAAGAGAGAATATACTTCACATTCTGACGCCTCCTCTAAAGTGAATTAGATTTTACTTTTTCTTCTATCGCTACTTTCTTAAAATAAATTTCCAAAGATTTTCAAACTTTTTATTCGTTGATTAATTGCTTTCTTTCTGTTTCACTTTTTTTTACAATTATAATAGATATCATTTTTATTTTATAATAATATTAATTAGAATATAGAATAATATTGTTATAATAAAAAATATCATTTTTGTTATATTTACTATTATTAAATTAGGTTTCTAAAATTAGCGTCGACGTTATTTATAGAAATCTGTTTTTAAGCCGTTTTTTGAAATTACCGTTAACGCTAAATGTCGATAACTTTTTTTTAAAAAGTTTTTTGTAATGAAAATAATCCCCCAATTTAGCGTCGACGCTATTCGTAGAAATCTGTATTTAAACCGTTTTTTGAAATTACCGTTAACGCTAAATGTCGATAACTATTTTTTAAAAAGTTTTTTATAATGAAAATAATCTCTGATAAGGTTTTTATTCGTTGAAATGTGTTTTTAAAATATGTTTTTCCTTATAAAAATTGTTCTTGAAGTTAGCGTCGACACTAAACATGAGAAATTATTTTCTAACAGTCTTTAGTAATGAAAATAGACTCAAAATTCAGCGTCGACGCTAAACGTAAAAAACTGTTAGTAAATTGGTTTTTTAGTGATGAAAATTATCCTTAAGATCAGCGTCGACGCTAATTCTCGAAATCCATTTATTTAAACAGTTTGTTAGTAATGAAAATAGTCTCCGAATTCAGAATCGACTCTATTTGTATAGAAAACTGTTTTCAGTACGGTTTTTTAGTGACAAAAATTGTTTTAAAACATTTAATATTTCTTGCACTGGGATAGGAAATAATTTTTTCTGACACTTAGCGTCGAAACGCTAAAATTAGGGTATTAAACTATATTTACGAGAGAAAAAGTGTCTTTTGGAATTTTCAAATTTATATACGAGATGTTGGTCATTTATATGGTCACTTATGAACAATAGTCAAAGGTTGCAATTTCTTTGTTATTTATGTGCGCCCTGCATATATGTGTCACACGTACGTGAATTATCTATTGTGCACAGGAATGGAACTTTAGCGACTCATTATGCTTTAGCATTGATGAAGAAGGTGCGAGAAACTAGACGACGAACTTATATTACTTTACCAAAACCCCCTTCCCTCACCGCTCAGTCAACACCCTCTGGAATCTCAATTCTTCATGTAAATAACTATATCCACTTATTTACATATATCTAGGTATGTAAACTTTTACTTTTCCCCCTCGCCCCCTCCTACTTTCACACTTTTCCATTTTTCTCTAAAACATAATTGTTATTTTCGTAATTTTTATATTATAATTTATTGTTCACATCAATTGTTGTTAATCAATTTTTGCAGCTTTAGCAAAACATTATAGTAAGACAGTGAAATAATACTTTTTAGAATTTTGAATTAAAAATTAATTGAAATAGAATTGAAATTCAATTAGAATTTAAATTAAATTGATTTGATATTGAAAATTTGATTGGAATTCAATTGAAATAAAATTGAAGTTGAATGTAAATTAAATTTTAATTAAATTGAAATTTAATTCACTGAAAATAAAAAAATTGAATTAAAATGGAATTGAAATTGTTTTAGAGATCAAGTTGAAATTAAATTGAAATTCAATTAGAATTTAAAGGGTTAAATTAAATTGAATTGATATTGAAAATTTGATTTAAATTGAATAGAAATCAAGTCGAAGGTAAATGTAAATTAAATTTAAATTCAATTGGAATTGAATTGACTGAAAAAATGGATTGAAATGGAATTGAAATTGATTAGAGGTCAAATTAAAATTAAATTGTAATTGAATTGAAATTAAGATAAAATTGAATTGAAATAGAATTGTAATGAAAATTTGAATTGAAATTAAATTAAATTAGAATTGAATTTAAATTGTGAATTGAAATTAAATTAAATTAAAATTGAATTTAAATTGTGAATTGAAATTAAATTAAATTAAAATTGAATTTATATTGTGAATTAAAAATGTAATTAAATTGTCTGGAAATGAATATTGGATTTAAATGTAATAAAAATGTCGTTGAAGTTGAATTTAAATTAAATTAGAATTGAAATTGAATTGAAATTGAATTGAAATTGAATTGAAATTGAATTGAAATTGAATTGAAATTGAATTGAAATTGAATTGAAATTGAATTGAAATTGAATTGAAATTGAATTGAAATTGAATTGAAATTGAATTGAAATTGTATTAACATTAAACTACATTAAAATTGAATTTCAATTTAAATTGAAAATTGAATTAAACCTAATATTTTGAATTGAAATTGGATTGAAATAGAAAAAAAATTCTAAACTAGATTAAAATTCCCCATTTAATGTACTCTTTCAAAAAAGAGAAACACTCATTTAAATTATTTCCTAAACTTTCTTAATATCTGGACCAAGTTTAATGCCATCATTAAAAATTTTAAATATAAACTCAATTTCTAATATAATTAAATTAAAAAATAATGCTTACGTCCTAAGAACGAAATGTGGCAGACAGTGCAATTTCCAATTATGCACATCGAGAATCGATACACACCAACTATCTTTGGATTATAGGTTATTTAATTAGAAAATTAGCAGATCCGATTAAATTAAGATTTGAAATAGAAATTAACTAACCACCTGTATAAAAAGATTATATACTACATTTAAAAATATTATTTTCCGAATGATTTTCATTGAAAAAGAATTTTTTATTTTAAAAATGATATTTTATACACTTTCTATAAATATCCACTTTCTTTCTCTATCCTTTATATATAAAAAATTTTATCTAGAAAAACGACAGGTTGATATGAATTAGAAATATCCTCAAATCGTGGGTAGAAAATTCCGGGATAATCGAGTTGTGAATTTTTTTTTTTATTTATTTCTGAAAAAATAAGTTTTTTATGGGAAAAATTATTATAGGAGGTGAAGAGAGTCATATATGGACACACATACATACAAGATAGGACTTAACCTTTCATCGATCTCTATTCAGTTGTTGGTAAAGCGCGTGTCCAATACTTTACCAAGAGAGAGAGAGAGAGAGAGAGAGAGATACCTAACCAACGATCTACTTAATAGCTGAAAGGAATCCCTCCGAGTGTTGTTTCTGAAAATGTGCCGCGCCTACTATTTCAATTATTCAAAGCATCCTGGTTAAATATATCTCGAGTATTCTCAACTACAAATTAACGTCAAATATTTTTTCTCTTTCCTATATAAAATATATTGGAATTTTTTTTTCCTTTATAACTTAAAATTATAAAAAAGTATATTTAAGTTTCTTTTTGTTTTTAGTAATAAAATTATAAAATGATTATTTAACGTACAAACGAAGGTTAAGCGTTAAGGGAAAATTTATAGATATTTTAACAATATCAAGTTGTTATTGATTAAAAATTTTTGATAATAAAAATAAAAAAAAGTTTAATGGTATTTTACATTAAATCGCTTCTTAAAAAATAGAAATTAATAACAGTGTTTATTAATTTTTATGAAAAGATTTAAAATAGTTTCGTATAGTTTCGTTTCGTTTTGTATATGTTTCTTAGAGTACGATAGTGTTTTGACATTAAATTATTATCAATTTTAACAATATGCGTCCTGTAATTAGACGCCTTGTTATCAAAGTAGTTATTGTAGAATGACTTTTTTTCTGCACCGCGTCATGATAACGCGATACGGCGTGAAACGATAAAGACGCATTCGTGCTTAGTTACAAAAATCATTTGTGATTTAGAAAAAAAACTCTTCTTATTTCACTGATAGTGATTATTTATTTTTTAAATATAAACTTTAATATAATTATTTCGCATCATTCGCGATATTGGGTTTAAATAAAATTAAAATTATCAAAAATTAAATCAAATGTGTCCTCTAAGTTAGCGTCGACGCTCAGCGTCAAAAATTATACTACTTGCAGGTTTTCATAGGAGAAAATTATAAAAATTTAATTAACATTTAAGTTC
The DNA here is from genome assembly GCA_032872475.1 of Leptopilina myrica (nomen nudum). Lineage (NCBI taxonomy): Eukaryota > Metazoa > Arthropoda > Insecta > Hymenoptera > Figitidae > Leptopilina > Leptopilina myrica (nomen nudum). The sequence continues at coordinate 37,699,579 of CM065461.1, forward strand.
TGCATTTAGCGTCCACGCTTAGCGTCAAAAATTACTATTTGGTGGCTTTAAGAGCTGAAATTTATAGAAATTTAAGTAAAATTTGTTCACGCTCAGCATTAAAAAAAAAGAAATTGAATTAAATTAACACTATAACTGAATTCAAATTGAATCGAAATTGATTTACAATTATATTGAATTTGAAATAAACTTGAATGAAAACGGGATTGAAATTAAATTCAAATTAAAATTGAATTAAAATTAGATATGATTAAAATTGTATTGAAATTGAGTTAAATTTGAATTTAGGTTGAAATTGAAATGAAATTCACTTTGAATTCAAATTGTAATGAAATTAAATAAAAATTGAATTGTAATGTAATTAAATAAAAATTGAATTGAACTTGAAATAAAACAGAACTGAAATTGCATTCAAATTGGAATCAAAATTAAATTACAATAATATTTAACTTTAATTTCATTAAATTTCAATTTCAATCGAGTTAAAATTAAATTTTGTTTAAAATTAAATTGGAATGGAATTGAAATTGACTGGAAAGTGAAATTAGATTTAAATTGAATTGTAATCAAGTTAAAATTGAATTAAAAATTAACATTTATTTAAAGTTATACAAAAATTGGAATGGAAATGAAATTGACTGGAAAGTAAAATTAGATTTAAATTGAATAGGAATCAAGTTAAAATTGAATTAAAAATTAACATTTATTTGAAATTATACAAAAATTGACAAGAAATCAAGTTGAAATTCAATTGATATTAAGATTAAATTGAATTGAAACCAAAAGTTAAATTGAAATTGAATTAAAATTAAAATTTGAATAGAAATTAATTTCAAATTGAACTTTAATTAAATTTTAATTTAAATTGATATTCAAATACAAATTTTAATTGTAATGCAATTGAATTATAAGTAATTTTTTAAAAATTTAATTTAAATTCAGTTGTAACATGATTTTAATAGAATTGAAATAGAACTAAAACTATAATTTTAATTAAAAATGGATTGAAATTGAACTCATATTAAAATTTGAATTGAAATTAGATTGAAATTGAATAGAAGTTAAATTTGAATTGAATTTTAATTGAATTAAAGTAAAATGTTAAATTAAAATCGGATTCAAATTGAATTGAAATTAAAATTGAAATAGAAATAACTTTGAAATTGAACTGAAATTATCTTCCAATTGGTAAGTTGAATTGAATTGAAATAAATATTTAAATTGAATATGTATTGAAATTGAATTGAAATAAATATTTTAATAGAAAATGGATTGAAATTGAACTCAAAATAAAATTTAAATTGTATTGAAATTGAATAGAATGTTAGATTAAAATTAAAATGAATTGGAATTGACATTAAATTTGAATTGAAATTTATTTAAATCGAAGCTTAAAGTTAAACTAAAATTAGGTTCAAACTGAGTTGAAATTACAATTTGATTACAAATTACGTTGAAATTGAATTAAAAGTAAATTTTTTTAAAAATTTAATTTAAATTCAGTTAAAACATGATTGCCATAGAATTGAAATTATAATTATTATAAATGAAAATGATTGAAAATGATTGAAAATAATTGAAATATAATTGAAATTCGAATTTAAATTGAAACTGAATTGAAATTGAATTGAAATTATAATTTAAATTGAAAATGGATTAAAATTGAATTCAAATTAAAATTTGAATGTAGGTAATTAAATTTAAACCTATGAATTGCAATTAAATTTATATAAAAATTGGAATATATAATTGAATTTAAACCTGATTTGAAGTCAAATTGAAATTGTAACTAAAGTTCAAATCGATTTGACATTGTAGTGAAATTACAAATGGAATTAAATTTAGTCATGATTGAAATTGAACTGGATTTTTAATTTCTATTGATTTGAAGTCGAATTGAAATAAAATTGAAATTGAAATTAAGTAATAGGAGCATTGACCTGATAAGAAATAATTTTTTTTTTTCAACACTCGGCCATATACAAATAATCGCTAATATTCTAATGTATTGACATAACGATTTTATTGGACAAATTAGTGTCTATAACAAAAGAGAGTTGCGTGCGATTAAATACATTTTAAGTCGCCAAGGTCAAGCGCAGGCACGACAACCAAGAAAAGAGTAAATGCGGTAATGTCCCTTGCAACACAGCAAAAGCTATAAAAAGAATCTTGACAGCTGGCCATCACATTTGCGCTTGCATATCTTACTGATATATATGTGTATAAACATAAAAGTAGACACATAAAATACTTATAAAACATTCATCGGGCAAATAATCACGCAACATTATTTTAACTGAACCTCATTCTCCTTATCACTCGTTAAATTTTAATTATCATCATTCAAGTTAAAGTCACTGCAATTAAACACGATTATAATGTCGCTCCTTAAAAGTGTTTAAGATTAAAATTATTTTTTCCCCCCCATTTTAGTTCATTTTGTTCGAGAGAGAAGTAAATTTAAAATCTTATTTTTTACTTTTCTTTTATTAAGCTTCTTTTAAGTTAGCGTCGACGCTAAATTTAGCGTCTTTAAAGATAAAATATTTTCTTAAATGTAAAAACAAAATTAAAAGAAATAGTATTGAATAACATTATACAAACAATAAAAAAAAGTAATAAGATGTTTACATGAGAATTATATTTTTTCACGAAAAGTTAATTATTGTGAATTTAAAAGAAAAAAAACGAAAAAAATTATTGTTTTAGAAAAAATTATGTTCTCAGTGTGCGTGAAGCGGAAAAAGTTTGTTTCCTAAGGTCGATTTAGTTTTATTCAAGCGTGACAGACTTTCTCGATGAGAAAATACCAAGTGTTTATAGACATGGCGCGCGATTGTGTAGATTATTTTGTCTTGTTGCATATAAAACGAATATTTACCAAGTCAGTGTTACTTTGTCACGAAAGACGCGACAACGGAATAAACAAAAAAAAAAAAAGCTGCTTTTGGTTGCTTTCTCGACCTCTTATTGTCTTTCTCATTTTTCGCCCTTTCTCTCTCTCTCTCGCGCGCTCGCTCGCTCTCTTTCTCCCACCCAGACACCGCGTGCCAAAAGCCGGAAGGCACATTGTATTGTTTGCGCTCGTACCACTTAGAAACTTCATTTTACTTTACCCACTAAAGAAGAGTGAAACACTATATATATACATATATAAAGATCTAGTAGAACCAAAAAAAAAATACTGACAATGAGCTTTCTCATCTTATGACACAACATCTTCAGTTAAACTGTTTATTACGTTTTATGAACTGCGAGAAATTAACTCTCTTTTAATATCGTTTACTTAATTTCTTTTGCTGTGAAAAAAAGATGTATATTTGATTTTTAGCGTTGAAAACAATCTTTTTGGAATGATTCTAATGTTCCTGAAGTTAGCGTCGACGATCAGTGTCAAAATTTACTATTTTAGGGGTCTTTAGACCTATTTAAAATTTTTTTTTTAATTATTTAATTTTATAATTTTTAAAAAGTTTTTAACTCCCTAGGTGAATAAAGAGATGAACATTTAAAGTGTATTAATTTAACTAAAATTTATTATACAGTATTCTTTTTTTATCTTTTTTAGTATTAAAGTATTTGAATAAGCGCGCGTCTTTTCTATACCAATAAGAAAGTTCTATCGGCGCAAGCGCGGGAATAAAACGAGGAAACGAACATAAACATAAGAAAGAAAAGATCAGACGATACTTCTATTCTTTTCTGCCTCATGCTAGCGTTCTCTGCGAGTTATAAGTAATTTAATTAGTGAAAAGCAGTTGCATAAGTTGTAAAAATGATGTTTAATATCCGTAGATTTCATTTTTGAGAATTATTTAATAAAATTTTTTGAATTAAACTTAGAATTTGAATTTTTAAGTTGAGTTGCACAGAAAAAATAGGTTAGATTGACAGTTATGAAAGTTGAATAAAGAAGCATGGAAATAATTTAGATAATACAAATTTCTTGATTGATATTTGTTAAAAATGAGTTAATTTACTTGTATAAATAGATTATTATGTAAACAAACCCAAATTAATAGATAACAATTGAATTTAAAACTTAACTATAAAATGTCAAAAGTCACTACATTTTATTTACACTTTTCTAAAAAGTATATAATTATTTAAAAATTTATTACTATTTAATGTAAAGTATTTTTAATGTCCTTTTATAATATGTGCTAACTTTTTAATTTTATAATGTAGAAATATAAAAAATTTTACCTTTAATATTGAGTGTTTCATGATTTTCAGTGATTTTAATTATTGCTTCTCAGGAGGTTGACTAAAAAATCCAATTTTTGTCTTAATATTTAAGTTTGACCTTCTTTTCCATTCTATTAAATTTTGGTGATGGAGAACGAACTACTTTTCAGTTTAAATTTAGTTTTAAAAATCTGCTGAAAAAACGCATTTTTTGGGTTAAAATGCAAGTATTTTTATAACTTTTTTTTTACAAATTATAAGATTTTTTTAAAAATAGTCCGCAACGGCTTCAGGTGAAATATAATGGACTGACCCATTTATTTTATTATTACGTAATTATTTATGATTTTAATTATTTATTATTAGGAAATATTCAATTATTTAAGTATTTATTGTTAGTGAATATTTAATCATTTCATTATTCATTGTTAGTGAATATTTATTTATCTAATTATTTATTGTCAATAAATATTTAATTATCAAATTATTTATTGTTAGTGAATATTTAATTATTAAATTATTTATTGTTAGTAAATATTCAATTATTTAATTATTCATTGTTGGTGAATATTTAATTATTCAATTATTTATTGTTAGTGAATATTTAATTATCTAAGGGGCCATATAAAAAAAGACCTAAAGACTTTAAAAAAAAACTTTCAAACTTTTTTAAAGACTTTTAAGACTTTAAGGGGAGAGAGGAGGGGGTCAAATTTTCTTAAAATATGCCTTACGTAGTTTGTGTACGCTCCCTAATGATTTATTGTTAGTGAATATTTAATTATCTAATTTTTTAGTCAGACGGTTAAAGTTAAAAATTCGACTAAATTGTTAATGAAAGTATGAAAATAGTAAGTAAAAAATAAAAAAATTTGACTAATGCAGATTTAGAGGGCAATAAAAAAGAGGGAAGAAGGAAAAAAAAACATAGAGAGTGCATGCAAACCCGCAGATTCTATACAGCTACCTTATGCACTAAGGGTATACAAACACATGAACGTTGCACGTGTGCACACAAGTGGAGGCACGCAAGCGCTTTAATGTACATCAGAGTGCCACATGGCCGCCACCTTGGCAATGCGTTGACCCTAAAGTAGCTCTCTGTGTACTGGGGACTGTGTTTTCTCTTTCTCCCTCATAAATGAGTGAGAGACACTCCACACTCTTATCTATGCATATTTCATTTGCGAATATTTCTTCGTGTACATATATATATATTATTGTATACAATTTATTTCTATACACATATATTTGTGAGAGGGGACACTTTGTGGGGCATTATTAGTGATCACACGTTTCTGACGACGATTAGTGTATATATATGCGTGTACCTACAAAGCAAGAGGGATTAGATGGTTACGCCAATTTATGCGCTATTATATGTCGAATTATAGAGCCAAGGGGGTGTCTCATTTTGCCACCGCAAAATGCCTACACACACAGACCGAGAGTCACTTTGTTACTTTTGAGTATAAGGGTTTATTTATATTTCGCACATGGATCGATTTACTGCGATTCTTTGTTTTCTTCTTTGTGTTATTTCAGTTAAATGGCTTCAAAATAAGTAGCATGTTATTATTAAATTACTATTTTTATTGTTTCTACTTTTTTATGCAACTGATTCTTGACTCTGGTCCAAGGTTAAATTAGTCCCTATTTCACAACATTGAAAATTATTTATTTATTTGCATATTAAAAATTATTTACACACTGTATAAAGAAAGTTCTAAATTAGAGCTGATTTTGGGTATTAAAATAGAAAGAAATGACGATTTAATATACCAAAATTGGTACTAATTTAGCACCTTTCTTTTTACAGTGGCAAATCTGCGAAAAACTTTAGCTCAATTCATCTTCGAAGTACATATTTAGATACAATCGAAAAAAAATTTCGTTTTAATCAAGGTTTTTGAGAAATCAACTTAAGAAAGAAAGAAAGAAAGAAAGAAAGAAAATTAATTAAGAAACAAGTTATTTAGTAGTAAAATTAAACGGTAAATTTAACAAAAAAGCTAAGAAAAAATTATTTTCACAATTTAGCGCTCCTAGTTGAAAAAGTTTTATAAATTGGCATTTTTATTTTATTTCTATCATTCCGCTTGTGAGAGAACTTCCATGCCATCTAGGCGGCAAATTGAAAAACCTTGGAAAAAATTAGGTGATTTTTTTTGTTTGGTACAAAAAATACTTTTTGATCCTGAGCATCGATGGCAACTTCAGGGACCTAACATTTTTGACAATAATTAAATTTTATTATTTTTCAAAATAAAATAATTAAATCCCTAAAAAAAAATTTTCCTAATTTATGAAAATAATTGAAGTACTTCGAAGAATTTAATGCCAAATTTTTAAATATTTGATTTTTCGAAAAAATTTATTCAAATTCTATTTTAAATAATTGAATTACTGTGAAATTTTTATTTTTCTGAAAAATAATTTAATGTTTTCTGTATATTATCAAAATTTTTGTTAAACAATTTAACTTCTTTTGGGGAAATTTTATTAAAATAGTATTTAAATATTGAAAGAATTTTTTTAGATTTTAGGAAAATAATTGAACTGTTGCGAAGAATTTTTTTTTTAACAATTGAATTCTTGTGATGAATATTGTTATTTATGAAAATATTTAAATTTTAAAGTGAATTTTCTAAAAATTCCTGAATTTAATTGAATTTTAGCGAAGAATTTTGATTTTTATAAATAGAAAAATTATATAATTGAAATGTCGCGACAAGAACTTTTTTAAATTTTTAGAAAGAATTGAATTTTTGGAAACAATTGAATTTTTGAAAAGAATTTAATTTTAGGAAACAATTTAATTTTTGGAAATAATTGGATTTTTGGAAGGATTTATTTTTTGGAAATAATTTAATTCTTCTTTAATAAATAATAAATTTTTTTTTTTAAAGGAATTGAATTCTTGTGATAAATATTGTTGTTCACGAAAATAATTAAATAATTGAAATGTCGAGGGGATTTTTTTTAATTTTTGGAAAGAATTGAATTTATAAAAGTAATTTTATTTTTAGAAATAATTAAATTGTTGCAAATAATTGAATGTTTAGAAAGAATTGATTTTTTGGAAATAATTGAATTTTTGGAACCGTAATTTCAATTGTTTTTTGTCTTTTGTTCGGAATTTTGACTATTTTTAATTTGACCCACTTTAGAAATGGGACAAAGTGGAGCATTCCTGCACGGGCAACGATTAATATTTGAAAAAGCGATGGCAAGAAATATTTTTCATGTTTTGTATAGTAAACTGTTTTTTTTAAATTGCATTACGCAAGAAATGTTGTTGCACAGTGCTCATCTTGCGTAACAATTTCAACACCGTTTCTTCCGCTGGTATAAATATGGCTCTTCAAAACTTTATTTTCTCCACTTTTTCTCTATCGACAATATATTGAGAAGCACGTACACGTAATAGATTTTTTTTTATCAATATGCATAAGACAATTTTGCAATTTTGTTGCTAATTATTAAAAAAAACATTAACTAGAGCAGTTAAAAATCACGATTTTAAAAAAATTCCATTTTCTATATCTACATCGAACTTTTTACTACATTTAAAATTTTTATTTATTTATTTTAATTTTTTAATTTTTCCAAGAGTTTGATTTTTTTGGTAGTGATAAAAAAATTATTTTAATAATAAACTAAGAATGGCTATTTTTATCCATGAAGCAAATAATAATTTTTTATAAGAAGAACGAAAAAAAATTTCCGTTTATGCATTCAGTTCTTAAATTTATTATCAGCATTTGTGAAAAATTCTATCGACTTCTTTTTTATTCCCTTTTTTTCAATGCAATACGCCAACTTTTATTGAAAATCAGTCAATCATTGAAGTTTCACATGGTTGAAATCGTGAGAAGTGAGTCAAGGAAAAGTTAGTGGAACTTTAAAGAGAAGCTACACAAAAAAAAGAGAGAGAGAGAGAGAGAAAAAAAATGGATGTGTATTGTGTTCAGTTAAAATAGAAAAGATTCAATATATTCCGCTTCGTTCGTAAATAGTCCCACGAGAATATCTCGCAGCAATCACGTGTGTTTTTATCTGCGATGAATTTTTTCCCTTTGATCAAATTTTATTTTTCCTCTTTTTTAACTACAAAACACAATGTTCGCAAAGAATTCAAAAATCTTCAAAATGTAATATAAAGAATACAATGGACAAGATACTATTACATTTAATATTTATCATATTGATTATTTTATTATTTTTATATTATTTAATAATAATCATGATAATAATAATAACAATAATAATAATAATAATAATAATAATAATAATAATAATAATAATAATAATAATAATAAATTAATAAAAATAAAATAAATAATAATAATATAATAAATAAAAATATTATTATTATTATTATATAAAATAATTAAAACTTAAAAATATAAAAAATATAATATAAATATAACAATTGTTTACAATAATTCAATAATAGTGATTATTATTATCTATAGTTATCTTTTTTAAGTATTTATGAATACTTTCTGCCTGAAGTGGTTAGTTGAGAATTTATTGATTAACGGCATTTACTTGGTGACTTAGTTATTTGAAAAATTAATTAAATGAATTATTTTTAACCAATGAAGCGGAGTTTGAAATAAATTATTCACTCTAAATGAATAATTTAACTAATGACTGGGTTTTTTTTCTGTTTCAGGTGAGAGAACTGTGATTTTTATTTACATCATTACGGAGTAAGTTAGTAGAAATTATTTCATTAACTTTTAAATCGTTTTACTTTCTAAATCTAAATTGAAATACTTGATAGCAGTGAACTTATACTGTTCACTTCTCTAAAAGTGTGTTTTAAATTCTGTAAATATTTATTTACTCATTTTATAAATATTTTATGAATATTTTATTTTTACTTTCTTCATGCCCATAACGTCGATGCCAATTAAATTAACTTGCACTTTATAAATAACGGCATTTTCACTTATTTATTTTTGTAAGTTTATAAATTAATTAACTAGAGTTAGTTATTGAACTCGATGATTGAAGACAGATATTGAAAATAGTTGTTGAAGTAAAGTATTAAAATTCGTTACTTGTGTAATTACAAAAAAATTTATTTTATCAGTTATTTTCATTTATTTATTTTTTTTTCATTTATTTGGTAAAATTTAAATAGTTGACTTGTCGTAAAAGTTTTTGATACGAATTGATTTGTAAAAGAATTTCAATTAAAATTTTAGAAAATGTTTACAAAAATTAAAAGAATTGCAGCTTAACATTTTTTATAAATAATTAAATTTCAAAAAGGTTTTACATTGAAAGTATTTTGAACTTTTAATTCCTGATGGTCGAATAAGTAATTCGATTCAATTATTATCGTTGATAAGAATTTTAATATAATTTAATTCTGGTATAATTCTGGTAAGAATTGATTTAAAAAAGAATTTTACTTAAACTTTTCGAAAAATAATTGAATATTAGATAAATCAAAAACAAATACTAGATTTCAGAAGGTTTTATGTTAAAATTATACAAAATTTAAATTTTAATAAATAATAAGTTTTTAAATAAATTTTTAGCAAGAATTATATTGAAGTTTTGAAATTTATTAAAACTTGTTATTAAAAGTAGTTACTAAAATTGCAGATTCAATATAGTTTTTAAAATTTGGTTTCAAAATTACTTTTTGGACTCCGTTATTAAAATTAATTACTAAATTCAGTTATTAAAATTAGTTACAAAAAGGAGATATTAAAATGATATTTTACAGTCAGTTATTAAAATTAGTTATAAACGTTACTTATTATGGTTTGTTAGAAAAAATTAGCTATTAAAATTAGTTTTTAAAGTCAGTTATAATGATTAGTTATTGAAGCCAGTTTTAAATTACTTTTTGAAAACGGTTATCAACATTAATAACCTAATTTTAATTAATACTAAAATTAGGCTTCAAAATTAGTTCTTAATATCAGTTGTAATCATTATTTATTAAAATTAAATATTAACGTAACTTATTACAGGTAGTTGGAAAAATTGGCTATTAAAATTAGTTATTAAAATTAGGTTTCAAAATTAGTTATTAAAGCCAGTTATTAAAATTAGGTTTCAAAATTAGTTATTAGTCAGTTATTAAAATTAGTTTCTAAAGCCAGTTACTAATATTAGTTATTACCGTCACTTGTTAAAATTGCTGTTACAAAAATGATTTAATAAAATTTAGTATTAAATTTTTTTTACTAAAATAGGCTTTTAAAATTAGTTATTTAAGTCTCTTATTAAAATTAGTTGTTAAAAGTAGTTATTGAAAGTAGGAATTAAAATTAGTTATTAAAGTCAGTTATATTAATATTATTATATTAATAGTAATATTAATATTAAAAGTTATTAAAGTGGGTATTAAAATTAATTATGAAAGTCGCTTACAAAAAACATTCACTAAAGTCACTTTAAAGCACTTATTAATACTTGAGACTAATTATTAGTTATAAATAATTAAAATTAGCTTCTGTTAACAAAATGACTAATATAACTCGTAATAAAAATAAAAAATTGAAATAAATAAATAATAAATCGTATAAATTAAAAAATAATAAACCAGGAAAATTAGTCGCTTTATTATCATCATTATGAAAACTAGTTATTTCCATCGAAGAATACTAAATCTCTAGTGATATAGAATTTATGGCGATTGTATAAATGATAAGCGAAAATGCATTAGTATTATTATTATTAAGTAGGCGATGACCTTCCTTCCCACTTCCGTCTTGCTGTTGAGTGTAGACGAATGTGTATTACAAGTAACACGTTTGTTGATACGTTGATCGACACATTGGTTATAGGCCTTGGCATGTAATGGTGGCTGTTCAACTTGTAAATGCGCGTAGAGTCACACACAGCCACGTAAACTGTATTAGGTGAAAGGGATCGATCCGTGATTGACGGGAATGTTTACCTCCATTTCGCTTTTGTATTTGGCGCTGCTGAATTGTATACAGTTGCAAAGCTTCGCCTCTCAATCAACTCCATGAGGGAGGATTTCATGAATATTCGACCGTGGGACAACTACGAAGCATTCAACCAACCCCTATATACTAAACTCTCTCTCTCTCTCTCTCTCTCTCTCTGTTTTTCTTATCGCACTCATATCTCATAATATTTCCCCTTCAATGTTATTCATGATAAAAATAAAGGAATTTTCTCCATCGTCAATTTGATTTTATTTTTGGTATTCAATTTTTTTTTTCATTTTAGGTTTTCAATAATTGTTTTTCGAGGTTGCCACGCAACCTGGTAACCTGGAAAATCTGAAAATTTCAGGGAATTCAATGAAAATTGAAAATACCTGACGAGAATCAGGGAATTTTGATCGAAATCCTGGAAATTAGTTGTTTTCTAATTGTATTTATTCTCGAAGTCGAATTTTACTTTTAAATATTTCAAAATTCATTTTTAAAAACTTGTGTTTGCGATTTTTATATATATACTTAAATGAACTCGAAAAGATTTTCATTTGAAATTTTGTAAAATTTCACTTTTAAATGAATTTGATTGGAAATTTGAAGAAACCTAGATGTTTGATAAAATTAGTCTCAAGAATTTAATTATTTTAAAAACTATGTTACAAAAATTTTAGTCAAAGTTATAATTATCTTTATAAATAATCAAAATTTTTCTCCGAAATTCAATTATTTGGAAAAATTTTATTAAAATTCTTGGCAGACTTTCAATTATTTTAAATATATTTTAAAGTATTCGTTTTATCAAATTTCCCGAAAACAATTATTCTAAAAAGTTTTATTATAAAATTCGTTAGGAGAATTCAATTTTTATTGAAATTTTAAGAAATAATTAAATTTTCATTAGGTTTTAAATTCAAATCTTTGAAAATTTGAATTTTTTATACTTTTAACGAACAATTCTGTAGAACTAATTTTTTTTAAAAAGTTTACTTGACACTTTTTTACTGTAATTTTTTCAAAAAGTATATTTTCATAATTACGATTATTATTTTTAGAATTTGGAACTATAATTCTTCTTTAAATCAATTAATTTTAATAATTTTTGAAAAAGTTCTTTCACAATTTTCGAATCTATTTGCTTATACAATATTCAATTTTACGAAATTTCAATTATTTGTAAATTTTTCAATTAAATATATGGAAGGAAACAAAAACTTTAAATATTATAAAAAAATTTTTAATTAATTTTTTATCTGAAAATTCTATGAGAATTCAATTGTTTAAATACAAACCAAGAAAATTTTTTTGAATAATTCAATTTTTCTTAAAATTCAATTTTGGTAAAGAAATTTAACAAATTTTTTAAATACTAGAATTCTTTCGACGAATTTTAACAAAATTCTGAAGAGTAATTACATTTTTTGAGAAATTGGATTAAAATTGTATAAAAAATAATTTGAAATTTTGCAATGAGTTTATGAAGATTTTGTTTTTTGGAAAAATAATTATTTTTGGCAACAAATTTTTAAATAATTGAATTCCCTTGACAAATTTTAATAGATCTTTTAGGAATAATTTCATTTTTCGAGAAATTTGATTAAAATTGTACATATATTAAATATAATTGAAATTCTGACAAGAATTTTAGGAAAATTTTTCAGAAAAGTTTGAATGTCGGAGAAAAATGTTACTATTTTTGAAAGTAATTGAAAATTAACGAGAATTTTTGTAAATTGTTGAACAGAATTGGATTTTTTCAAAGAATTATATATTACTTTCGAAAATAATTAAATTCATGAGAAAAATTTTATTATTTCGATTATTTTGAATCTAAAAATTTTAAAACATTTAATTGCAGGTTAAATATTATATTTGGACATTCAGTATCGTCGCTAACTTGATAGACAATTTATTTATTAATAATCTATTTTGGTTTTTCGACTTGAGTGATTGTCGTTTCCGCTCTATTTAATTTTACGAATAGAAATGAAATGTAGTTTTAAATTATTGATTCATTCCTATTAGTAATGTATGTGTCAAATTATTTAAATACAGTACTTTTTTGTGCAGTTGAATATAATATATAAATATTGCATATGCTACTGTTAGTTTTTTTGTCAATCAAAAATATTCCCGTTTTTAGATAAAAATATTTTTTCCTCCAATTGCCTTAAAATAGTTTGTTCGGTTCTAAATTTAGACGCACCTGTTTGGCAACAGATTTTTAATTGTGTTTGCTTATTCGGGATCAATGTGTTGCTTTCGATATATTAATTATTCGACTCACAAAGTAAAATATTTAAGTGTCAGAATATAATGAATGGTAGTATTTAGTATTTACTTATTTTTTTTTGGCTTAAACACCTGTTGTTTTGGTTCTAAGCAGGAAGTTCTTAATGATGATGAGTCTTTTTGAAAGAGTTGCAGGTTTTTATTGTTTTGCTTTCTAAAGGACTCTTTTTGAATGGCGAACGAATTGAGTCAAAAAGTACTTCTTTTTAATTGTTCTTTTCTCTAAACAACAGCAGATTGTTGGCAAAGTTACTAACTACATTAGCAATTTGCTGCTATTTGGAAACTACTAATTTAGTTAGTAGCTACTTTCCACACTTTAGTTACTAAATAGCAGAAAATGCTAATGCTGTTAATTACTTTGGCTCTTCTATATACAAAAGTAGTATTTACGTTACTTTGCTTCTTGACAGTAAAAACTATTATTACTTTTTTGTTCAGTTCTTTAAACAGATATGTAAATTGATAATTTTGTTCTGCAACAGTAGATTTTTAATGATGTATATCATCTATTTTTTAAGCAGTAGCAGAATTCTAAAGCTTTTCATGATTCAGTTTACAAGTAGAAATATCAAACAGCTAGGACTTTTTCTAATCATTATATACACTTGTTTCTTAATCGGTAACAGATTATTGGTATTTGCGATTAGATCCACAATTATCAGCAATTGGTTCCACGATGTTCGTTACGTGATTTATTTAATACCCTTAAGCAGCAGTTTGTTAATTGCACTACTCGTTATTTTTTTTAGCAACAACAAATCCTTGATGATGCTTTTCATAGTGTTATTAGGTAACACTTCATCAATAATGACAATAATCGAATATAAGGCAAGAGATTATTAACAGTTTTTCTTGTTTTCTGCTTTAGAGACATTATCAAGTTGCTGATAATGATGCTTTTTAATTTTAAAAGCATTATGGCAAATTGCTTTTCAATTTCTGAAACTAGATCACTATAAACACTTTTGCTTTTTTATTTATGGACAGTAGTACATGAATCAAAAAATCAAAAGTGTTTGTAATATGGACAATTAGGTTTCCTTTCTGTTTCAACAACAACGGGAAATTGTTAATTTTTCTTTTCTGTTCCAATAAAAGCAGCAAGTTGCTAATAATGTTGAATTTCTCTTTCAACAACAACAGGAAGTTGCTAATAATTTTGCTTTTCTGTATCAAGAATAACAGCAAGTTACTTTGCTCCAAGAACTGTTGTAGATTTTCTTTTTCAACAACAACAGTTTGCTGACAATTTTGCTTTTTGTTTCAACAATAACAGCAAGTTGCTGATAATTTTGCTATTCTGCTTCAATAACAACAGCAAGTTGCTAATAATTGCACTTTTTTTTTTATTTAAAAAACTACTTCTACTTTTTAGGAACAATAGCATGTTGCTAGTAATGCAGTTTCATTGCTTCAAAAGCCATTGCAGATTATCAACAAAGTAGCTTTTTTTAGTTGAACAACAACAAATTTTGCTGATAATAATGTTCCTTTGTTTTGAAAGCAACAGAACTGTTCCTTTGTTTTGAAAACAACAGCAATTTGCCATTACTATTCGCTTGAATACAAAGAAAAGGAAAATTAAAAATTGAAAGATATTTGAATGATGTTGATAAGTGGGCCCTTTCGGGAAAAACGTGAAAATATTTTTGAATAATAGATTTTAGGGGTGGAGTCGATGAGATTCTTGTGTAGCTAGAAGGGGAATCGGACGGTTATGCATGCACGTACCGGTGCATTCCTACTCGTGGTGGACCTCCAGAACCAGCATAGCGCTAAGGTCATCGACTCGTTAGTGGACGAGGTGTATATATATACACATATATATCTATACATATATATATATATATATATATATATATATATATATATATATATATATATATTCACATACAGATGCATACATATAAACATGCTCATGTATACGACACAAGTTAGTGCTCGTTCACCAAGTAGTACAGGGAGCGAGTGCCTCACTCGATGCACTGCACCACACAATCATGTCATGCAACACGTGCTCAGTGCTCACCCTTACTCAGCAGATTCTCTCTCTTCTCCTCCCCCCCTTCATCCCCGACACTCCCTCATCCTTCTTTTAAACTTCTATACTCGCTTTCCCTTCTATTCTTTCTAAATGTTGCCACACGATTTCATCTGGTCAATAGAATTTTGCTTTTTCTCTTTAATATATTTTTTTTTCTTTCTTCACTAAAGATAAGAATTTTCAAGTGTAGGTTCATGTTTAATACTTGTGTTAAAAAAAATTGGAAGTTATTACTAAGTTCTAGAAATTTTTCTCAGAATCGAAAAAAAATCAAAGAAGTTCCTGGAATAGTGTTAGGTTCTCGATGCTAAATCTTCTAAAATGGTTCGAAAAGCAGTTTCGTATAGAATCGACTCTTGCTAGTGAATAAAGTAATAAATTTAAAAAAAATATTTCTTTTTTCTACAAGTTTCATGTTAGAATAAGAAAAATCAAGATTGTTTTTGAAGGACTTTATAGGTTTTTGCGGCTAAGTATTAAGAGTGAAAAATTAAAAATCGTTTAAAAGCGTATTTTAAAAGAATTTATTCTTGAAGTGGGAAAATTATTTTTAGTTTCAATTGCAATTAATTAGTTTCCTACAATCACTTTAATTGGAAATTTATTTAACACTGTTTTCTTTGGAAATAAGTAACAAATTGATAGTAAATAAAATCGCTTTTTCTTATCAAAAATTTAGATTTATTTTTTATTTAATCCTAATGTTTCCGTAATTCGTTACACTTTGATACTTTCTAGTTAAGAGTGCAACTAATATTTCCTAGTTCTATTAAAAAGCAATTAATAGAAACATTATCAAAGGAAAATTAAATTTTTTTCAGTATTTATAGTCCGAGAATAGTTGAAAATTTCAAAATAAAATTTTAAATCCACCTTTTTCAGATACTTTCTCTCTCTCTTTTTACACATATATATTCACAACGGTGTTGAATTTTTTATTTTAACTAGTTCGACGATATCGAGTGTTGAAAAAACACCAATCAATGTATATATATTTACAATATCGTTACAAGTGAGTGTATTACAATATTTTCTTTTGGTACATGTATATATATGTATATGCATTTTTTTTTATTTTTTATTTTCGTCCTCACATTTGAAGGCTGACACGTGTGGAAACCCCGAGAGGTGAAAAATTGAAATTGAGATGGGAAATACGTTTTAGATATATAAATGCAATTTATTATTCAATGCGAGAGAGACATTGAAAGTTTTATTAACAAATATTTATTCTTTATTTACAAAATCCGTTATAAAGTGTTGAGAGTTGTTGGTATTTATTTCTTAACGTAAATATTTCTTTTTTGTAAATAAATTATTGTGGAAAATTGGGACTTGGAAAAAAAATAAATTGGAAGAAGGTTTTTTTTTAAGAATTTAGAAAAAGAAATTAAAGAATTTATCAAATAGATATGTTATTAAAATTTTCGTAGATATTCTTGGGAGATATTTACATAAAATCTTTAATTTTTTCTGTTTCTGACAAAAATAATTTATTTTTAAAATAACTTAATTTTAGAAGAACAATCATAAAGTTATTAGTTATAAATTATTTACTGAATAATTCTATTTAAATATTTCAAAAATTAATTCGATTTTAAAATAGTTACGTTTACAATTTCCATGAATAGATGAACTTCAAGAGGTTTTAATTTAAAAATTTCGACTTTCCATGATTTTAATTAGAAATTTTCGGAAAATTTTAATAATTCAAATCCTTATGAAATTATTTATTTTTCAATATATATTTAATTTATTATTAAATGTAATAGTTTTATAGAAGAATTTTAGTTAAAAACACTAAAAAAATTGAATTTTGGATCAGTATAAAATATAAATTACAAAATTTTTCTCCGAAATTCAATTATTTTCAAAAATTTTAATAAAATTCTTTGGCAAAATTTCAATTCAATTCTTTTTTAATAACATTTTCCAAAAGAATTCAATTATTTAAAAAAAATTTTCATAAAATTCTACACATAAATATTTAATATTATTTTCATAGGTAATAAAAATTTCACAAGAATTCAATTATTTACAAATTTTTAACGAATTTCTTTGCAATAATTCAATTATTTTTGTAATAAAAAATAAAAGAAAATTTTTTTGTAAAAAAAAATTCCTCTTTCTTATAGAAAGAAAGAGGAAAATAAAAAAACAAATCAATATTATTATTTTAAACAGTAAAATGTCGCATTGTCACGTAAAATAAATTCTAAAATAATAAATTTTCCAAAAGGGTTGTAAACATTATTGTGCGAATTGATTTAGCGTGTGGAAAAAAGAAAAAAGAGTAGCAAGTGCCTTTTAATCTAAACATGAATGGAACTGTTTATAAAAGTGATTCTAAAAGATGAGCTCGAGTTGGCCATAATTTTACCACTCGCTCTTGCCATTTATGCATCGTTTTTCTTTTCTCGACACTGAAGCTGAATAGTAAGATCGTGAATAGACATTTTTTTTTCTTCTCTTCCCTTTTTTTTCTAAGGCGGAATTTAACATCCACGGGGATTCACTTTATTTCTCAAGTTGAATTTCAGTCTCGTCGAGGTTTCCGTGGAAATGTGAGTGAAATGGTATAGAGGAATTCTTGCCGAGGAAGCAGAGGAGAAAGAGAGAGAGAGAGAGAGAGAAGGAAAGATTAACGACCGTCGCGCGTCGAAGGAGAAATAACGAGAAACCGCAATTGTAACGAGCACCGTGGACTTACTTTTCTATTAATATTCTACATTTTCCTCTCCTTCCGAACAGACCATTAACAATGTCAAATTCCGTGTTATTTACTTTATATATGTCTATAACCATTTTAAATAGAGTTATCATTTATTTTTCTTCGATTCTTCTTTCTTTTTTTTTATTCTTTCACCGTTGGATAGTAAAATTCTCTCCCCTTTTTTTTGTGGATAAAACTCGAAAAATCAATTGTCATAAATTCGAAAATGATTTCCAATACGATATTGGTGGGAAAACGGATTTTTATTATCGCTGACAAAGCAAATGTTGAGGAAAGAATTTTTCATCTTCTCGCATGCATAATTCACTGTTACGTCAACCAAACATTTTTTATGGAATTTATTTTCAAATATAAATATAATTTAGTGGAAGAAATAAAATATCATTAATTTGTAATGTAATGATATTTTAAAAGTAGATTTAAAGACAAAACTTACCTTTAAAGTGTGCTTTTAAATTTAACATAAAATTTACCTTTAAAGTTTGCTTTTAAATTAAACTTAAAATTTACCTGTTAATTAATAAATTTTTCAGGTAAATTTTAAAGGTTTCTAAAGGTAAATTTGAGGAGTAAAGTTGAAAGAAAAATTTTAAACGTAAAGTTTAAAGGTAACGTTTAAAGTAAAAGTTTAGAAGTAAATTTGAAAGGTAAAGTTTAAAGGAAAATTTAAAAGGTAAAGTTAAAACGTAAAGTTTAAAAGTAACGTTTAAAGGAAAATTTAAAAGGTAAAGCTTTAAAGTAACGTTTAAAGGTAAAGTTTAAAGGTAAAGTTTAAAGGTAAATTTTAAAGCAAAATTTGAAAGGTAAAGCTTAAACGTAAAGTTTAAAAGTAACGTTTAAAGGAAAAATTTTAAGGAAAATTTAAAAGGTAAAGTTTAAAAGTAACGTTTAAAG
Organism: Leptopilina myrica (nomen nudum); assembly: GCA_032872475.1. Classification (NCBI taxonomy): domain Eukaryota; kingdom Metazoa; phylum Arthropoda; class Insecta; order Hymenoptera; family Figitidae; genus Leptopilina; species Leptopilina myrica (nomen nudum). The sequence goes on from CM065461.1 coordinate 37,718,675, forward strand.
GTAAAGTTTCAATGAAAATTTGAAAGGTAAAGTTTAAAGGAAAATTTTAAAGGAAAATTTAAAAGGTAATGTTTAAAGGTAAATTTGAAAGGAATATTTTAAGGGAAAATTTAAAAGATAATGTTTAAAGGTAAATTTGAAAGGAATATTTTAAGGGAAAATTTAAAAGGTAAAGCTTAAAAGTAAAGTTTAAAGGTAAAGTTTTAAAGGAAAATTTTAAAGGAAAATTTAAAAGGACTATTTTGAAGGTAAAGTTTAAAGGTAAATTTGAAAGGAAGGGTAAATTTTGAATAATAGTTTCGGTGGCCTTCTCTTCTCGTTCGAGTAATTTTCTCTGGCAGTGATCCGCTGAAAGACCAAACAATGAGTAAATATAGAAGGGAGTCTCTCTCTTTCTCTCATTCTCTCTTCGTCTCTCTTTTCTATAACGGGTGGATTGTGTGCGAGACAAATAGGCACATTGCACGCATACACAATAATGACACGATAATTAGAAAGCAAGGACAGGCAAAGCGTGTTTTCAACAAAATGATGACGTATTTAGCGATGTGTTCAAACGCGCGCGTCTCTTTCATTTCTTCAATATGCAGTCTGTATTTTAGTCTCGAGGAAACTTATTACGCTCAAAAAATTTTCAATTAAAAATTTGTCTTTAAATAAATTTTCCTTTAGCGAAGAAAATCTAAAGAAAAAAAATTTTCAATTCGTGAATAATGGCGTGAAACTGTCCGCCAATTCTGAGCCAGTACTGCTATTTGATCATTTATTTATAAACAATAATTAATCATGTCATATAAATATTAATATATTGTTAATTAAATTAATATATTGTTAATTAAATTTTTTTCGTTTTTGCATTTCCCGCCAATGCAGTTCTCTAAATCAATTTTTCTATTCAATTTAAATTCAATTTATTTTGCAACTTAAATCGAATTTTAAATTCAATTCAATTTTTTCTATTTCTGACAATAATATAATTTTATATAACTTTATTCTCAAACAACTACATCATAAAAATATTATTTATAAATTATTCAATGAATAGGCTAATTTTACCTAAAATTTTGTAAAATTAATTAATTTTTACAAAAGTCGCGTTTACAATTATCATAAATAGAAGGTCCTCCAAATTTTTTTACTTTAAAATTTTATAAAAATTCAATTCCCAATGAATTTAAGTAGAAATTTTTACAATTCAAATTCTTCTATAATTAGTTACTTTTTTTTAACACACATTTAAATAATTACTAAAAATAGTTGATTTACAGAAGTTTAGTTAAAAAAAAACTCAAAAACTTGAATTTTTTGAGAAGTTACAAATAATTGAAGAAATTCAATTATTTTCAAAAGTAATAAATTTCTTCTTACAAAAAATTTTTAACTGATAAAAAAATTTTTTAAAAAATTTGAAGAAAAATTCTTTTCAAAATCACAATTATCTTTATGAACAACAAAATTCTTCTCCAAAATTCAATTATTTTCAAAAAATTTCCTATTTTTAATGATTTTTATTATCTACTATTTTAATAATGTTTCGAAACAATTAAATTGTTTAAAAATTTTTTTTAGATAAAATTGTACTTCAAAATGTAATTATTTTCATAAATAATAAAACTCAAAGCTGAATTTTAATTTTTTTTTACAATTTGAATCGAATTCGTCGAAAAATATAATTATTCTTACAAATTTGATTAAATATTACCCAAAGGAATTCAATCAGTTAAAAATTTGTTGATAAAATTCTTTATAAGGATTATATTTTAAAAAAGACATTCCAATATTTCATAAATTATTTACTTTTGTATTTAAATGAATGTAATTTTTAAAAGGTTTGAAATTAAAATATTTGAAAACTTTTTAATTTTCCATACTTTTAACTCTCATTTTTGAAGAATTAATTTTTGCGAAAAAGTTTAATTTAATTTTTTTTAAAATAATTTTAAATGACATGGAATTTTCCAAAATAGAGAAATTTTTCCAAATTCTCAAAAATTTTCCCAAACGTTTAGGAGAATTTTTCCAAACTTCTGGAATTTTTTTCACATTTATGGGAATGTCTCTTAATTCATAGAAAGTTTTCGATAATTTTTTGTTTAAATTTCCTTTTTTATTTCATCTAAAAGTTTAATTAAAATTCATTTTTAAATACATTTTTATTAGAAAATTCTACGTGAATTGAATTATTAAAAATATTAAATACGAAACTATAATTTATTGAATAGTTAAATGTTTCTCAAAATTGAATTCTTATGAAGAACTTTACCAACGCAAGTTTTTTGAATAATTAAATTCTTTCGACGAATTTTAATAAAAAATTGTATAAAAATTTAAAAAATTTATAAATTTTAATAAAAATTTTAAACATTTAATAATTTACGAATAAAAATAATTAATAGTTAACTTTTAGAGTTTAATTTAAATTAGTAGATGAATTAGTACAGTGTTTCTATTCGTGCGGGTAGAAAAAAAAATGTCGATTACTTAATATAGAGAATTAGAGAATGACGAAAAAGAAAACTTGCTTGAATATATAATGTGTATTATAGTCATTAGAGGAGTTTCGTTTGAAGCATAGGTTATAGAGCTTGGATCATGCAACGACCCTTTGGATCGAGGTCACGACTAAAACAGCTCCTCGCTTTGTCAGATCGATCGCAAGAAGCCGACCAGTGCTTAAAGTTTTGTTCGAACGAAATCGAGCTATATTTACTTTGTCACTCTAAAGCGCTTTCCCTTCTTCCTTGTCATTTTCACTCATCACTTCACCACACTTCCACTCTTTACCCTTCAATATTTTTCTTTAATCACTAATCTAAACTTGACACTTTTTTAAATACACCAGACGAGGTGTTACTAGTTTTTCCAATTTGCTAATTAATATTTAAGTATTTTAATATAATATTTATTTTATTTTTTCATTTTTATGCTATTTTTGGTTTTAATTTAATTTTCTTCATTTTTACACTATTTTGGGTTTTATATTTTATTTTGGTTCTTTATTTATTTTATTCTTATTTTTTTTTATTTTTACACTATTTTGGGTTTTATATTTCATTTTGCTTCTATTTTTACTTTATTATTTTTTTTCATTCCTATGTTATTTTGGGTTTTATATTTTATTTTGGTTCTATTTTTATTTTATTCTTATTTTTTTCCTTTTTTCCACTATTTTAGATTTTATATTTTATTTTGATAAAATATTTTTATTTTCTTCCTTCTTACACTATTTTTGGTTTTATATTTTATATTGGTTATATTTTTATTTTAATTTCATTTTCTTCATTTTTACACTATTTTGCGTTTTATATTATAATTTGCTTCTATTTTTATTTTATTATTTTTTTTTTCATTTTTATGCTATTTAGGGTTTTAAATTTTATTTTGGCTCTATTTTTATTTTATTGTTATTTTTTTATTTTTACACTATTTTGGGTTTTATAATTCATATTTCTCTTACTTTAATTTTAGTTTCGTTTATATTTTTTGATTTTGGTTTCGTTTTCTGTTTTTATTGCTCTTAAATAAATTTTTAGTGATAAAAGTGACTAATAAACGGAAAATTGAATTGACCCTAACCGAAATCTGCAGAGATTTTTCCCTCTCACCTCTTTCTTGTTTTCTGCTTGTTTTTTTTTTTTTTTTTTTTTTTTTTGAGAATTGAAACGAGCCAAAAATTCTTGCGGTTGGTGATTCAACGACAAAGAGAATTTTATTGTCGTTTAAGGCAGAAAGAGTGAGATAGAGATGGACTGGCGAGTGTCCAAGATATCCCTCTCGGACGAGGCACTTTAATTTGTTAATGCACGTCTTCATTGGATACTTCCTGCTACAGATTCCGTGATTCAATTTAATTAGAGTGTGCACCGCGGGAGGAACGTTCCACATTGAATATAGTTCTCTCAACGAAAGTATTATTTTCCAAAGAAGATTTTTCTTCTGAACTTTCTTTTTCTTTCAAGACAAAAAAAAATTTCGATAGATATATAAATATGTGAGAAAGTGAGAGAAAAACATTTTTTTTTAGATATATAAATATGTGAGAAGGTGAGACAAAAAAAAAATAGAAAAAGGTTGGAAAATAATCCTCCCACATTCACCTGTCAGCTTCTCAACACCTCTTGCACGTCACGATTCACTGTAATTCTTTACCGTTACAAACAATTTCCATCGGAATGAACACACGTTCTTTTTTATATAAATCTAAACACATTTACAGCAGTTTCGTGTTATTTATGATATTTAATCTATTGCCTCTTGATGAATAAAACAATTTATCATTTTTTTCAATCTGACATCTAATTTTCATATGTAGAAATTAATTATAAATGAAGAATTTTAGAATATTGGGTACAAGAAAATTTTTGGGAGAAAGTATATTATTACTTTCTCTTAGTAATTAAATATAAATGGGTTCCTAAAGTTGTCATCGAAGTGCTCAGCATCGAAAAGTATTTTTCCTTATTTTTAGTAACAAAATTTCAACTAATTTTTCTTCTTTTATTCGCCTAAGAAGTAAATAACTATTTAATAGTATTTTTTTAACTTCACACTTAATGTAACTTTAATTTAAATACATTAAAATTAAAGTTAAGAAAAGTTTTATTCTAAATAACTAATTCTTGAGCAACTATCAAAAAATTATTTCTTTGAAATTATTTCATGAAAATTTTACTTAAATATTTTTAATTTAATTTTTAAAAAAAAGTTGCATTCAAAATATCCATTCATAAAATTTAATTTTTTATCATTCCATCTTTTAAAAGATTTTAACTTGATATTCTACAAAATTTCAGTTTTCAATGAATTTCATTCGAAATATTAAAAAATTTAAATTTTTGCACAGTGTTGATATTTCAAATTCTTCTTGAAATTAGTTAAGTTTGTTAATTTCTATTTAATTAATTGTTAAAAATAAATGGATTTATAGAAAAGATTTAGTTAAAAACATTTTTAAAAATTGAATTTTGGAGAAGTTACAAATAATTGCAGAAATTCAATTTTTTTCTAAAGTAATAAAATAATAAATAAAAGTAATAAATAAATTTAATGAAAAATTAAAAGTATCTTTATAGAAAAAATCTCGTCAAAATCATAAATATCTTTATAAATAACAAAATTGTTTTCAAAAATTTCCCATATTTGAATGATTTTCAGTTTTTGCTATTATTATAATAAATTTCCCAAAAGAATTCGATTTATTTAAAAAACAATTTATTAAAATTGTACTCAAACATTTACAAATTAACTTTATAAATAATAAAAATTGCACACGAATTTAAGTATATTAATTTTTTTTTATAGATTTCTTCCCAATAATTTAATTAATTTCATAAATAAAACAAATTAATTACTGAGTTTCTAAACGTAAAATTTTCAATTTTAAAATTTGTTTTTAGTATTAGTAATTTATATAAAAATATTTCGTTCATTTGAACGTTAAAAACTTGAGGATCATTCAATAAAATTAAGCATAAAGAGAAAAATAAAAACGCTGTTAAATTGTTGCAACATTACGTGGAAATATTTTTAACAACATTACAACGCAGTATTTCCACCACATGTTGTGCTATTTGAGCCTCCACATTTTTTCTAAATAAATATGTTTTATTAGCGCAAAAACCAGTTATTTACGTAATTCAGTTTCGTCTTCCTCGGCAGAGATTGAAAATCCGATTAAAACATTCTTTGCAACAGGAAGCGTGTAATCTCGAAAGACTTACAAGAATAAACGGAGCTTATAAACCTACATGGTAAATCCATATCGATGGAGAGAGAGAGAAGAAGAAGAAGATAGAGAGATATCAAAAGCAAAAGATGAAGAAAGAGAAAAATATTTGATAAAAAAAAAAAAAAAAAACAGTAATCTTGAATCGGAGGAAAATAGCTCTAAATCATGAATAAGGATGAAAGTTTTTCAAGTGGCGCATATATATTTACTAACGACAAGAAATCAGGTAGACAGACACTTTGCTTGAAGGCTGCTCTTGAAACTCCGTCGTTATGGGGGATAAAAGGGGAGCACAGGTTGATGGGTGGGACGGAAACGGGAGGCGAAGAATACACAACTGAGGGACCTGGAACCACCCATAGGGTGGCGAAAACGTGTTAAGCATAGTATGCACGTGCGAGCTTCAACTAATATAACCAGTTTTCTATATAGCGGATGAGAGTCAGGTGAAGGAGAATGAGAATGAGAATGAGAAGGAGAGATAGAGAAGCCGTAAAAGATGGCGAGGCAACGTCATGTCGATAAAAAAAAAAGATAACGACCACGAATAATCCTTTATTTCATAACCGTACTTCGTTACTTCTTTATCACTTTATTTTGCCGCACAACTTTTTTTCACCTCCTTCTATATTCTCTCTTTCTTGTTTTTTAAAAAGTAAATAAAACCCATTATCAATGTCATCTCCGTTGTCATAGAATATTAATTATTAATCATTTGAATACTGTTCTATAATTGCTATTCATTACTTGTCATTTTATTTTAATCGACTTTAGACGATCTTCAGCCGAAAGTGTTCCTCTTTTGTCGATTTTTTTCAAATCTATCCTGAAAAATAGAACTCAATTGACTAAATTGTATTTTTTAAAATAGTTTCCAGCTTCAGGATAACTTCATTTAGTGACGCGCTCCCAAGAAAGGGAGAAGCAAAAAATTTGAGGTTATGTTTTTAATAAATAAAAATACAGAGTAGAAATATGGAAAGAGTGTCAATTATTAATTAAAAATTATTGATCTACAAGTCTTCATTGCGTCTAAAATATTCAATGAATGTTGGTTTCAAATTCAAATAATTAAAAATAAACTTTTAATCGTAATAAATCTAATACGAACCTTAACCTACAATTCGTTTGCTTCTTAGGTCACAGAAAAAACTTGAACTCATTTTTGTTGCAACTCAAAATGAGTCCATGTTAAATGACATAGAACGTGGCGCCATCTGCCCTACTCATTTTTGTTGCAGCTCATAATGAGTCACTTTTCCGACTCATTTTGAGTTCAGTTTTTTTCTGTGGTACCTTTCTTGGGAGCGCGTCACATTTTCACATATAATCAGAGTTGGACCACCTTTATAAGACAATTGTGGTACAAAGCTTAAATGATTCCAACCTTTTTTTAATTACTTGAATAGGAAATCATTTCTGGAAATCATTTCTGAAAATCATTTCTATAAAACAATCGGTATGATATCTTAATTAAATATGTGACGCGATTAGAAGAATGGGACTTTAAAGGAAAATCACTTTAAGGTTAGGTTAGCTTTACTTTTTTCTTGTTTGAAAGCTTCTTTTTACTTATTGCAAATTAGAATCAGTTTTTATTAAATATTTTAGTTGTATAGTGAAGACTTAAACAATAATGAATCCAATTGACAGTTAGTACTTTTTTTGTATTTTTATTTTGAAAATTGCAAACATAACCTACAATTTTTTGCTTCTATGGTCCCTTTCTTCATATCGCGTCACATGAATCCTTTCGAAATTAAAGATTCAAAATAGGGTCCAATTCTGATTATGTTTCCCTATATATACAGCATCATAATCTGAAAAAATAGAAGGTACAGGCATAATTTAGGTTATGTTACCCATTTAGGTTATGTTACAGTGAATAGAAATTGTTGGAACCGTGTTTTTTAAATTTATTTCTTTTGTTTTTTTTTCTTCTTGGTTCCTCAAAACTTGAGAGAAATTCTTAAACAAGCAAATTTCTAACATACTGAAATCATTTCTTTCAGTGAACAAAGAACAAAAATTTTCATCTACATTTTATTTATCTTTATAGAAAACAAAAGTTCAATTATACGTTTCCTGCGTGTGTGTTGCACTTTATATATAGGACATACGTAGTAATGCTTAGTAAATTTATTATTACTACATGTAAAGGGTAAAGGGCAAAATTATCATGCCACGAAGTTGGTCACTGCTATCGATCTTTGGTATTACAGGGAATAGTTGGGAAGATATTGAATATTTGTGGTGCGCGTGTTTCGCCACATATATATATATGAATGTTACACATTACATGTATTATAGTGTCCGCAAACATTTCACAATTAGGAATTGTTTTCACTTCCCATTTCTCTATTCGTATTTGGCAATTTTTGTCGTCGAAAAGAATTCTTTTTCGTGAAATTAGGAAAAATTAGAGTTTTTAGGGTTAAATTCTAAACATCACTTTCAAAAATTACAAAATTTTGCATAGAATTAAAATTCTTTTAGTCGACTATGAGTTTTAACTGAATGTTTGCTGCAATTCACTAATCGCACTCGGAGATCGGACGATGAGAGCGGATTAACGCGTCAAGAGAGCTAACTCCTCGTTCATCTTCCTGACACGATTCTCTAATGGTACAACACATCTTCCGTTTCTATTCAGTGTGCATCTCTCTCTATCATTATTATTTGTTAAAGTGTATTTGAAATATTGGTATAAAAACAAAAAATTATTATAAATATCATGTCAAGAAGAGATAAAATTAAATTTTTCTGATACTCTTATTATTTTCTCTTATACCAAAAAAAATAAATGAAGAAAAAATAATTTTTGAAGAAAACGATTAGAGTGTTAAAAAGGAATTGTTTAATCTCTCTCTCTCACTTGTCTCCCGGTTGGGTGACCTCAGAGTTTAAGTAGTTTACATGCATGTCGACGAATGTCTCACAGCATCAGAGTGTGTGGAAAGTGTGCTGCAAATAGGTCTTTATTTTTAGTTCGTATAACTCGACAGTCACGAAAATAAAAGACAGAGTCACATTTTAGAGAGAAATAGGGAGAGAAAAGAGAGAGAAAGAGAGACGAAAAGAGTGAAAGAGAGAGAGAGAGAGAGAGAGGAAAAGAGTGAAAATGAGTGAAAGTGAGAAGAAAAGAGTAAAAGAGAGATGAAAAGCGAGAAAGAGAGAGGAAAAGAGTAAAAGAGAGAAAGAGAGAAGAAAAGAGAGAAAAAGAGAAGAAAAGAGAAAGAGAGAAGAAAAGAGTAAAAAGAGAGGGAAATAGTAAAAGAGAGAAAAGAAGAGTAAAAGAGAAAGATAGAGTAGAAAAGAGTAAAAGAGATAGAGAGATATAGAAGAAGAGTGTAAAGGAAAGAGTGAGAAAGAGAGGGAGAGGGCAGAGGGTGCCATTCAAAGCCTGCCTGTCTCGCCAAAGTGTAAACGCTGATAGGACGGAATTTATTGATTCGTCAACTTCTATAGACGCACTTTTGCCCAATGCTATTCAATACAAACTAAAGCCATATAACGTTTCAATACTCCTCTCTCTTTCATTCATTCAATTTTTTTTCCCCTCTTTCAATATTTAATTCCAATTGTTTTAAATATATTCGCGAAACAAAAAATTAAATCTCTCGACTTTAATTAAAAATCATTTATTAAATGAAATATTTGATTAAAATGAATATTTCACACTGTTAAAAGAGAGAGGGAGTTAAATTTTTAACTCTTGAACTTCACTTTTCACTTCACTTCACTGTTCACTTCACTTTCAGCTTACTTTCACTTCACTCAACCAAAGTTTCACTTCACTTTGACCCCGCCTCTACTTCTCTTTGGTGTTAAAGTGAAGTGAGTTTGAATAAAGTAAAAGATTAGTGTAAATCGAGTGAAGTGAATGAAAGGTAAAATAAAGTAAAAATTAGGCGTAAATCAAGTGAAGTGAATGTATGTTTTAATGAAGAGAAAGTTAAGTGTATGTGAGTTTTAATGAAGTGAAAGTTAAGTGTAAATCAAGTGAAGTGTATGTGACGTAAAATAAAGTGAGATCGGGTGAAAGTGAAGTGAAATTAGAATGAAGTGAAGTAAATGAAAGTAGTGTGTAAATCAAGTGCAGTGATTGTGAGATAAAGTGAGGTGAAATCAGGTGAAAGTGATGTGAAGTTAAGAGGTCTGAAAGTGAAGTGAATTTAAGCTAAAGTGAAAGTGAGTCGAAGTGATAACAAAATGATAGCGAAGTGAGTTTGAATGAAGTGAAAGTGAAGTATAAATAAACTAAAGTGAAATCGAGTAAAAGTGAAATAAAGTCAAAGAGGGACTATAAGTAAAGTGAAATTTTGGATGAAGTGAAGTAAATAAAAGTAAAGATTGTAAATCAAGTGAATTACAAGTAAAAACATAGTAAAACCGAAGTGAGGTGCAATTAGGATGAAGTGAAGTGAATGAAAGTAAAGTGTAAATCAAGTGAATTGAAAGTAAAAACCGAGTAAAACTGAAGTGAAGTCAAAACGGACTGAAAGTAAAGTAAAATTAAGCTAAAGTAAAACTGAGTCGATCTGAAGTGAAACTGAAGTGAAAGCACTCTATAGCTAAAAAATAAAAAAATTATCAATAATTTGAACGAATACTTTTTATTTACCGTTTGAAAGAAAAATACCACACACTTGGACTAATGAAATGAACCAAATTTGTAGATTTTTATTGTTTCCAGTCCCCTGTGGGAAAAGAGAAAAAGAAACACTTTCCCCGCCTCTAAAGAGATTTGTCTCCCTTTATGTTGTTACGATTCATTTTCCACTGGAAAAAAGGAGGAGGCACTGTCATTTTGACATATCACAGTAATTCGGAAGGTTTTTTTTTCCTCCTTATTTTTGTCATTATGTGGACTGTCGTTGGTCTTGAAAATAAAGGGAAAAAACGAATGCAATAAGCGGTCAGGGACAACCAGTTTTTTTCGTTTATAAATATAGTGAGAGTCAGGACATTTATTTTACTTCAAAATTCGACTTTCAATCAATATTTACTTTTTTCTCCAAAACTTATATAACGTAGAACTTTTTTTTTTAATTTTGTAAAAGTCGAATTATATAAGAAGTTAAGTTTTATAGGAAATTAAAAAATGAGAAAATCTCTAAAAATTCTAAATAATCGTTTTTGACGCTAACACCAGGGACATTTTTTGTCATCAAAAATTTTTTTTTGATTTTGTTTCAAAATACTAATTCTTTATAAAAAAAATATTTATTTTCCAAAGAATAATAATTCTTTGGAAAATAAATATTGGTAAAAGTAATATTTCACAAGAAAGTAGATTTGTTTCGGAAAATTGAGAAACAAAGAATTTCTTATATATACTTGAACGACAATTGAATTATATTATAAATGTTTCAAGTTTCTTCTATATATGAAAACTTGTTATATATGAAACATCAACTTTCTTTTTTTTTCCCTTTTAGCGAATAACGATTTGCGTTTCAATTTGTAGCCTCTTCGATTTCCATTTCATTTGCAGTCAACACGTGCATCGATCGAGTTACGTTTCACATTCGCCGCGTCGCGTCGCGTCAGATTCACAAATTGTGGGTGTGTGGGAGAGGAGGGAAGGATATTCAATGTGTGCACATACATTGAGAAACTGTATAGATTGGCCATCATCCGTTAGATGAGGATCTGTTAGTTCCCACGTAGATATTTGTGCGCACACACAACAAGTATCTAAATTCTAAATGATTCGACATTCTCCGGTTTAATTTTCATCTAATAATATGTTTACGCTAACGGAAAATTAAATTTGAAATTGATTCTAATCTGGAGCTTCTTTTTTTTTGTTCTTTTGTAAAGAAACTTTTTTTGTTGAATTTCGACAAGGTAGTTTGGATTCTATAAGGTTTTGTGTGACTTTATGTCAACATTTGTATTTATTTATGTTTACATTCGTTGACATCCATTTATTTATAATCATTTTTATTTTTAGTTTTTTTGTTTTATTTATTTAAATGTTGTCTATTTATACTTATTTACTAATTTATGTTTACTTATATACATTTATTTACATTTTTAGAACTGTTGATTTTTAAATATTCGTAATTATTAATTTACTTAATATAATATTATAATTACGTTGAATGTTAAATATAAAGAAAAATATCCGACGTTGAGGGGAATCGAACTCGATACCTTCCGAACTGTAGACCTGTACGCAGGCCGCTAAGCTACTCGGCATTAGAATTTAAAAACTTAATTTCTTTTAAAAACTTCAATTGCGAGTCATTAAAATTTAAAAATTTGACTATAACAACAATTATTAGTAGATTAGTACATTTTACAACTAAATCCGTAAATAAACTCGAAAAGATTTTAAACTTACAATAATTATTATTTAAAATTCTTAGAACAAATTTTCATAAATTTCTTTCAAACGATTTAATTACTTTCTCGATTAATTTCATAAAATTATTCGAAATTCTGTTATTATCAATACTTACTAATTTAATAAAAAAAATTACAAAAGAACTTAATTATTTTCTTAAAATGTTATAATATTCTTAGATTTGTCAATAAAGAAATTTTCAAGGGAATTGAATTATTTAACATACTAATTTCCTAAAAGATTTTAAAAAGTGTAATTATTATTAAAGCAGATTTTCGAAATTTTTCGCAAAAATTCGATTATTTAGAAAAACACTAATAAAATTCGTTGCAAAAATTCAATTACTTTTCTAAATAAAAGAATTCCTCTCAAGATTTTAATTATTTATAATATAATTTTAAATGAATTAATCGAAAAATCCAATAATTCTTACAAATTTTATTAAAATTCTTTGAAAATTGTAATCATTTTGAAAACTGTTTAATAGAATTTAATAATTATTTTTTATTTTTCAATAAGTTTGAAATTTCTTGAAAGAATTAAAGTATTTTCAAAAATTTTAATAATATTTTTGTGACAATTGAATTATTTTATTGAAAATTTTTGAGAAAACTCTTCATAAGAATTTAGTTTTAAGAAGTATTCAATTATTTAACAATTTATTTATTTTCGTCTTTAAATTATTTGCCTCTCGTAGAATTTTCCTAATAAAAATTCATCTAAGGTTGAATTTTATATAAACTTTAAAAAAATTTTAAATAATAATTCAATATTAGAAGACTTATAGTTTTCATTTTTAGAAATAATTATGTTTCAAAATTATTTTTTAAACTGAAATCTTTAAGAAATTCTAATTGTTGAAAAAAATATTAAATTTAATAGTAATATTTAATAAAATTGAAATTTTTATTTGAAAATTCAGGTATTAATCTTTGGAATGCTTTTATTTAGAAAACGAAACAAAAAATTTGACTTTTGAAAAAATTACAGTTGGAATTTTTAGAAATAGTTAAATTTCAAACATTTTTTTTTTAAATTCAAAATAATTTAAAATTATTTGAATTCCTGTGAAAATATAAATTGGTATTTAAATATTTACTTACGAAAATTTGATTCAATTTGTAAATGTAATTTAATTTTAAAAATATTTGAAAAATTCGTCAAGTTTAATTTTTTGGTAACTACATTTTTTACTACCTTTTTCAGTCTTAAAGTTTCGAACGTTCAAATGAATGACAATTTTTTTTACTTCTTCTAATTTGTATTTCTTTAAAAAAAATATTTTTTAGATTTAAACAAATTAATTCTAAGCAAAATATTGTTTAATTTAAATTATTTTTCTTTTTTTTATAGTATATTTCAAAAACACTTAAGGTAAGAAAAAATTTCGTTCCTTTGAACGATCAAAACTTTAGCCACATTACTTTTTTAAAGTTATTTATCAACATACTATTTATTTTTATTATTATTTTCAATTCAGTAGAACTATTTTCTTGAAAAAAGAGAAAATGAACATTAAGAATGATATTATTATTTATTTTTATTATAAGAAATTTAAAAATATTTTTTCTGAATAAAGAAGAAAGGGGAGAGAAAAAAAAGAGTAAAAGTAAAAGAGAGAAGGAATGAGAGAGGTAGAAAAGAGGAGGGAGAGACAAGAAGGAAAAGAGAGTGGTCAACAGAATGGAGGGTTTAATAGGAATTCCGAGCATAGTGTCGAGATAGTTTCAATCGGACAAATTGATGCAATCCATTTTCTCCTCGTCGTTGTCAAGCGGCGACGATTTCAAATCAACGATCGCTAATTACAATTTCATTTTCTCTCCTCTCATGCCCAAATGGCTGGCGGGCATTTCATTGATATGACTTCCGAGAAAAGCTTCCTTTTGCCGCATGCCACGTTAACCCCTCGTTGAACGCATTGTTGCCAGGCTTTTGTTTTACTTTATAAAACATGTTTTGTCAATACTATACAATACGCAGTTGGAAGAAAAAAAGAAATTATTCCTCATTCTACGAAGAAAGGGAATTTTCCACTATTTTGCATTTCAATTAGTTGAATAAATTAATAAATTCAATAATAAATAAAAAGATAAATTCAATAATAAATAAAAAGATAAATAAAATAATGAATAAAAAAATAAATTTAATAATAAATAAGAAGATAAATTAAATAATAAATACAAAAATAAATTAAATAGTAAAAAAATAAATAAATTAAATAATGAGTAAATAAATTAAATAATGAATAAAAAAATTAATAAAAAATAATGAATAAAATAAATAAGTAAAATAATGACTACAATTTTTTTTTCTGTTACAACTCTTTTTGATAAAAAATTTCTTCTTTTTCCACTAATTTGTATTCCCCTCTTGTAAATAAATATTAAACTAATAATTAATTTAAAAATTAATACGAATTATTAACTAATGACTTGGAAAAAAAAATTTATTACGAATTTAGAGAGAGAGAGAGAGAGTTGGGCGTAAATTTTTTTTTCCTAGTTAAATAGAATTTTTAATGGATTTTTTTTATTGCTCATTTGCTTGAGAATGAAATAGTAATTGAACGAATAAAAAAAAGCGTTTGCGGTAAAAGTTTATTTAATGTGATTAAGTTATATTTATGTTCTAATAAGCTTTTTATTTAGTGATTATTTATTTTATTACTTTTAAACTATATGCTAAATTCGTTCACGCGTATAATTGAATTGTAGAGAGACCGATAAACAATTTTATTGCAGGTCATATAGTAAAACAGTATCTAAACCATAAAATAAGTAATATTTTCTGAAATTGTAAAATATTAGTTTGAAATTATTACAATAATATTGAAAAGAGAGAAGTTTATTATTCTCAATTTTCGTTGCACGAAATTTTGATGATAATTTAAAATATTCCTGATGATGAAACTAATGCTGTCGCTAAATTATGAAAACACTGCGAAACTAAACTGAAAAAGTAAATTTATTAATTTAATTTTTGGTGAAGTTAGTGTCGAGACTCAATATAAAAAATTATTATTTGAAACTTTTAGAGATTAATTACAAGTTTTTTTTTTTTTTGATGAAAAAGTCTTCAGGCCCGAAATGTGCTTTGTTTTCTATTTTTACTACAAATTGAAGAATACTGGGAATTTTGTTTAGAGGAAAATGTATGGTTGTTCGATATATATGTGTTTTTTTTTCGTTTTTAAAAAAGCAACACTTGCTTGGGAAGCCTTTCCTGTAACCCAGATCGTAAATAAGAGCCGTAAAGTGTTCCAGTTTCACGGAATGAAACGATGTCGGCATGCCCAACTTCTCTTTTCTCTGTATATGGTTTGCTGTTACAGAAACTGAACGAATTTTTTATTTTTTTTTATTTTTTTTTTTTTTGTGAAGAAAAATAGTTTTCTGTCAGTTCAGCATTATGCGCCACGATTGCGCATTGTGTTGCGGATACGAGATACATGAATCCATTTTAGTTAATACCGTATAGAGCATAAACTTCAATAACTGCAATTTACCTTTCTTGTTCTGCTTTTACACTCACAGGGGAAAATTTTATTTCAACAAAATATAATTTATTTGAGTTAAATAAAAGTATATTTGGCTCGGTGTCTATGCAGTAAAGTATTTGTATTGAATAAAAATTTTATTTCACACGAGTCGTATTTTTTCTTTGATCAAATAAATTTTTATTCGAACTAAATAAAATTTATTTGAGGCGAAGAAATTTTTGTTCGAAGCAAAAAAAAATTTATTTGAGACGAAGAAATTTTTGTTCGAAGCAAATAAAATTTATTTCAAACAAGTAAACGAATGTTCGAACCAAAATTAAATTTATTTAAGGCAAGGAAACGATTATTCTAGCAGAAATAAAAATAAATAAATAAATAAAATTTATTTAAGATAAATCAATGTCAGGGCTGCCACGAAAGTTAGTTAAATTTTTGAATATAGATTCAATAAATTATTAAAAATAATATTTTAGTTCTTAACACTGAAAAAATTGAATTTTGAAAAAGTTACAAATGATTGTGCAGAAATCCAATTATAATATTCAAAAATTGTTTTTAAATTCTACTCAAAATTTCAATTATCTTTAAAAATAATAAAATTATTCTCCGAAATTCAATTATTTTCAAAACTTTTTCTTCATTAAATAATTAAATATCTACTATTTTAATAAAAAAAACTCCCAAAAGAATTCAAATATTTAAAAGAAATTATTTTCATAAATAATACAATTTTCTCAGGAATTCAATTATTTGAAACACAATTTTCATAGAATTTTTCGAAAAAATAAATAATAGAATATTTATAATAAATAATAAATAATTATTTATAAAGATTTTTATAAAATTTTTCACAAGCATTAAATGTTAAATAAAAATTGAAATGAAATTCTTTGCAAACTTTCAATTATTTCCGTAAACAATATTTTCACAGGCATTTAATTATTTAAGAAATTAAAAGACAATTTTTAAAAGTTTTTCCCAAGAATTCAATTGTTTAAAAAAAATTTAATAAAGTTCTTTGCAAGAATTCAATTATTTTTAAAAATAAAAAAAATTTTCTTAGGAATTCAATTATTTTTTAAAGAATAATAAAATTCTTTGCAAAAATTCAATTATATTTTAAAATTTTCAAAAAAATCTATTAAAAATTTCAATTATCTTTAATAATAATAAATTTTTTGAAACAAATTCAGTTATTTACAAATTTTGAAAAATATTTCTTCCCAATTATACAATTATTTTTCGTAAATAATTTCTAAAATTTTTTACAGAGATTTAGAAATTATTTTTGTAAATAATAAAACTTATTCGGAGAATTACAATTATTTTTAAAACAATTTTAATCAAATTTCTTGAAAAATATTTTCATTCTTAAGAAATTTTATAAAAATTCGTTTAAACAATTCAATTATTTAAAATAAATTTCAATAAAATTTTTTTGCTAAAATTCAATAATTCTTTTAAATAATAATAGTTTCAGACGAATCTAATTACGAAAATTTTTTTAATCATTTTCTTGGTAATAATTTAATTATTTTCATATAAATAATTAGATTTTTTACATGAATTGAATTTATTTTCATAAATAATTGAAGTTTGAAATTAAAATCTTTGAAAATTTGGATAAACTATTTTAAAATCTTTATTTATTATATGTCCTTGAATTTCCAGAAGGTTTTGAAATTAAAGTTGAAAATATTATTTCCTAAGAAAAATCAATAATGATTAAATATTTTATGAAAAATAGAGTTATTGATGTTTCTGAATAATTTTACAATTTTTGTGTCAATCTCGAATGTTTATTCGAACCAAATAAAATTTATTCTAATCATATATAATTTATTTGACATAAATATTAGCAGAAAAAAATTCTATATACATATTCTCAAATAAAAATCTATTTTGACAATTAATAATTTTCTTTTTCTATTTTCTCGTTGGATTTGTTATTTTCACTTGGGAAGTGTTTTCTTTTTTATATTTTTATCTTTTTTTTTTAAAGTATATAATCAAAAAGAAATGTTCTCTCTCTACAAAGAATGTATGACTCTCACGAGAGGGAATTTTTTTGCATTTTTATTCTAGCAGGTAGATTGTTGCGTGCTAAGGGAAATGCATCGGATGGTCCAATGGATTTTCTTGTGCCGAAGAACCGTGCTCCAGTTCTTGTTCTTGAATAAACTATTAATATCTCGGCCCATCGTGCAAATCAGGCTGGACATAAAGTAACGTCAGGAATAACGGACTCTCCCATTTTCTCCATTTATTTTTTCCCCATTTTCTTTCCCCTTTTTCCTCGTATAGTGAAAATAATTTTCATTATTTATACTTTTTATAGAGAAACTTCGAAATAGAGTCGTAATTTGGTTCCTTAAAAAATATCGCTAATGAAAAGAAAATTTTAGAAGTACATAATTTTTATAATTTTCTATTCTTGTTTAGTTTAATCAAATAATTATTCTGATCGCATAATTTTAATTCGATTCGAACAATTTTTATTAACTTTTAATTTTTAGGGTTATACAGTTGGACGACCTTTTCAATTTTGTCGATAATTTCTATGGAAAAAAATTTGTAATATTGTTGAAAGGACACTTGCTTTTTTTCAAAAAAAATTTTTTTTTTTTATTTATTTTTACTTTGTATATTGTATCAGTGTAAAATATAACATTTGAAATGATAACATCTCGAGTGACTGAGCAGAGCGATAAAAGGAAAAGAAAGAATTCTTGATTTAAAAGTGGACGAAATGAAATTAAATTGTTTCGTAAGATTAGACTTTTAAAAAATTAAGATCTTGTAAACAATTCTGCATTCCGGTAATACGATTCCTTTTTCTCTCTTTTTTTTCTTCCCTTCTTTCTTGTTCTCACGTAGAGTCGACAAGTCTAGCTCGGAAAGTAGAACTAAATGCTCGTAAAGTGTAAATTCAGTGAACAGATGAGAAAAAGAAAAATTAGTTACTGTAAACAGTTTCAATTTATCAGCAAGTTTAGTTCATTAAATTACAATTTTATGAGTTAAACCGACTTTTTTCATTCTTCGCCCCTCATTCTTAGATTGCAAAATTCCATTTGCGAGCTTTTAATATAATTAAACGAATCATTATGGCAAATTGCAAAAAAAATTTCAATTAATAGGAATTAATTATTACTTGTTATTAATAATAATTAGTAATTATGAATCATTACGGCAAATGGCAAAAAAATGTCAATTAACAATAATTAATAATTACTTGTTAACTTATAATTAATTATTGCTAATGGTGATTAATAATTACTCGACAATAATTAATGATTACTTAATTATTACTTAATAATAATTAATTAGTAATAATTTTTAATTAATAATTACTGAGTAATAAGAAACTGTTACTTAATAATACTTAATAATAATAATAATAATGTGTACTTAATAATAATTTATTATTGCTAATGATGATTAATAATTACTCAACAATAATTAATCATTACTAACAGTAATTAATAATAACTTAATAATAATAATTTACGGTTAGTTAATTATTTAATACTTAATATTTGAAATTTTTAATAATCACTCAATAATTATTACAATAATTCTTATAAATAATTATAGAAAAAATAATTAATAATAAAAGATTGAATTATTGTTTTCGTTAAGTGGGTGGAACAAAAAATGAATATTTTTTTTTCCCGAAGCATTTTGCTCGTCACTTTAATCGACGCACTTTCCAATTTGCATTAATGTATCAAATGAAAATATTGTCGCATTATCTTATCGTGTTGAAAATTAATCGCTTCTAATTGAAAGCAAGTGAACGATAATTTTAATTGGATTTGTTTATTATACATTTCTTTTTTCTTTTTTTTAATTAAAAATATCAATGACCTTCAAATCGATTATCGATTCAATATCATTTTAATAATTCTACATTTATATTCTCTGCGAATGTAAAATTATAATTTATTACTAGCAATTACAATATTTTTACACGTTCTCCACATTATTATTAATTATAATAATTTATGTATTGTTACTAATTGTTCGTAATAGTAAAAAATAATGTTAATCAGCACGAACTGTTGTTATTATTATTATTATTATTATCATTATTATTAATTTTATTATTAATTAATAATTTATTAAACTACTCAAAGTAAAAATTATAATATTTTATAACAAATATTTTCACTTGTTTATGCTTTTAATAAATATACGGGTTGTAATAAGATAAAAAAATTCTTTATAATTTTTATTAATTTATTATTTATTAACATTGATTATTAATTAATTTAATAATTACTATTTAATGATAATTTAATAGTAACTAATTACTATTTGAATTGCATTAATAATATTAATATAAATAGTTGAAAACATTTTTTGTGCAAAAAAAAAAATAAAATACAGAACAGAAAGAGAAAAATTTTAATTTTCGTAAATGCAGACGACCTTGTAATTTCCAGCAATAAATTCAACAGCTGGTGGAAGTTTTTTTTCTTCATTTTTTTTGTCGTCATCATGAAAGACGAAAGAGATAAAATAAAAAGAGAAAAAAAAGTTTGATGGGTATCAGGTGTGGTCCCTGGTTTTATCAAACATTTCGTCTCCTTCTTTCGCATTCCGTTCGCGCCGACTACACGCAAATCGTGGCAATTATCGCCATGATGCGTTCCAGCGAGAAATCGAGATTAAGATCGATGTCTGTCCGTCGTTTTTCGAGGAGGAGGAGGAGGAGGGTGGGATTCCACCTTGAATTGAACCCTTCAACATTCCAGATTTCTCTTTCAGGAATATGAATTACTCATCTCATTTTTTTTTTTTTGCAAATGTGACATAACTCATTGAAAACCTTTAAACAAGGTTTTGTACTTATCTATACTGAAAAGTAGTAAAAAAAATTTACTACTTTTTTTACGATCTGTTATTATTTGAATATACTTTTTTTTTTATTAGTGACACTGAAAGCTACTTTTTTCAGTTTGTTTTTATAATGAAATTTTAATAAAATTTTTTATAAACAATTTAAATAAAAAAAATTTATAAACAATTTTTAATACAATTTTTTAACATTTCAACAAAATTTTAATAAAATTCTTTCAAAAGATTCAATGATTTTAAAAACCTTTTTTGCATTCAATTATTTTCAATGTCTACTATTTGAATTAGAAAATTTCCCAGAAGGAATTAAATTATGTTTATAAATAATAAAATTTCTCTCAGGAATTCAGTTGTTTTCAAAAATTTTAATAAAATTCTTTCCAAATATTCAATTATTTCAGATAAATTCAACTATTTAAAAAAATGGTTCTAAAATTCTTTGCAAACATTTAATTATTTCCATAAATAATCAAATTTTTACAAAAATTCAAATATTTTAGTGATAATTTTTATAAATTTATTTGCATGAATTCAATTAAGTGTTTAAAATAATTATTTAATAGTGTTCTTTGCAAGAATTTAATTAGTTTTGTAAATAATGAAATTAATACTATTTAAAAAGTTTTTTATAAAATTCTCTTGGGAATTTAATTATTTCAAGCAAAATTTTTATAAAATTCTTCGCGCGAATTCAATTATTTAAAAAAATTATTAAAGTTCTTTGCAAGAATTCAATAAAAAAAATAGCAATTAATTACTTCAGTTTCAATTATTCAATTATTTTTAATATAAAACTAAACATATTTTTAATACATTTTTAATAAAATTCTCTGTAAAAAGTAAAATAATTTACAAAATTTTTCGAAATTCAATTATTTTATGTACTATTTCAATAAATATTGTGATAAGTTCTTTAGAAGAATTTAATACTTTTGAGTACAATTTTCAAAAATTATGATAAAACAATTTTAAGAATGAGTTTTTAAAAATAATTGAATTTCTTAAAAGAATTTTTCTATAGTTTAAAAATACTAATTAATTTTTTTTTATGAATTTTAATTACAAATTTTCAACATAATTTTTGTCCACAATTGTTAAAAATAATTCTAAAATGTTAATATTTTTTGTACGTATTTGAATTTTGCGGAAATTTGTAATTAGAAAATCATTAAAAATATTAAATTTTTAAAAATTAGGAACTAATTTTTATTAATTTTCATGTTTAAATTTCATATTTAACGATTTTACACTAAAATTTTTGATAATTGCAATTAAATTGATATTTTTCAATTGATATTCAACATTAAAATTAAAATCATTCAAAACTTTATTTTTAAATATTCAAAACAATTTTTATTAAAGATATATTTGAAAAATTTATTTCTCTTAAAAATGATTCAAAAATAGTTTTTTATTATAGTTATTTTAGTTTCAAACACTTGAAAAAATTAATTATGTTTAATTAAATTTGACAAAATTTCATTAAATAAAAACAATTTTTATTATAGATACATTTGAAAACATTAATTCTCTTAGAAATGAGTCCGAAAATAATTTTTTATTACAGTTATTTTAGTAACCTAATTCCTGGAAAAAATTAATTATTTTTAATTACACTTTACGAAATTTCATTTATTCAATACAATTTTTATTATAACTATAATGATTGAAAAAACTTAATTATTTTTAATTAAATTTTACAACATTTTTAGATACATTTGAAAAATTTAATTCTCAAAAAAATGATTCAAAAATAAATTGAAAAACAAATTTTTAAAGCCATGAAAAAATGGGGGAGTAACTCGTGAAAAAAATTCTGGGATAAAAGTTAAAAAAGATTCAAAAATAATTTTTTATTATAGTTATTTTTCGCTTTATAAAAATCGAAATAAATTGCATTTCACACTAAAAATGTGGTATTTTATTGCATCATTAGGAAAAAGGTTGAAAAATTCGCAATATTTGAAAATAAGTTGGAAAAAGTCTCTATTTTCTTAATGCCCCTGAAACAAAATTTTTCTTGGCATTTCTGTATAACTGTACTGACAAAAATTTTGTTTACTGACATTTATCTTACTTTACTGACAAGTGTTTTATTTTCCTGGCTTTACTGACATCTGATCACTCTGTTTCTAAAACAGTGAAACTTTTTTCGTTGTAGTAATGCAACTTTATTATAAAAAGAAGCATTTAAAACTAAATTCTAGTATTTTTTTATCAAACAAGTGTTGCAATACAACGTTTTGATAACATTTTTTTGTCTTAATTGGATATTCTTAGAAAAACTGTGATCTTAATTAACAAGAACTACTATAACCTTCTTCTTACACTGTTCTACTTTGAGAGAATAAATACTTTTTCGATAGAATAAGTTTGGTTTAATTGAAATTCAGTAATTCCGCACTTATTTCCAATATCAGGGACAATTTACTAAGAAAAGTTCTAGACGAGAATAATTGATGTCTATTAAATAATAGCAGAGTATTATATGTCTCTGGTTTTCGGTTTTCCTCTACAAACGCAGACTGTGATTGACCTTGACAACAGTGCAAGTGGAATCGAATGTTCAATGTTGATGCAGTAGAAATATTTGCATCCGATAATTGAACAGATGTACCCGTTGGGTCTGTATAGATGCTTCAGGAACTTGAATTGTATGTATGTATGTATATATATAGAGAGAGAGATCGAGAGAAATAGGAAAAAGCAGAGAAGGATGATGAACAGATTGGCCTGGGTCGTCAACCCTTGAGAGGGAACTCGCTATGTATTAAACGCCAGAGCTAATGTTCCCAATGGAAAGTCATGCCTAGAGAGTATTCCTATGCTAATTATAGGCTTTTCATTCCAACACCCTCTCTCTCTCTCTCACTATCAGATGAGTCTCACTATTGCTTCCGTAAATTCAAAGTGAAAGTGCCTAACGTCTGTCAATTGTGTACATTACTTCTATTTTCATTTTCAACCAAAACTATTATACTCGTATTTTAATATTTTAATTTTGTTTTCATGATTCTCATCAGATGTAAAAGTAAATTATTTTCATGCAAAAAATAATGGACTTTTCTTTTTTTTCTCTTCAAAAGGAAGTGTAAACACATTTTTATTTTCGACAATATTCACTTATTTCGCAAGTGAATAGACTTTTTTTGAACATACACATTGAAGATGAATGTACCTACAACTCTTTGAAATACAGTTTTCTTGAAAGTTTGTAAAATAATCAAAAGGCCTAATACGTATTTAGAACTTTTTATTAATTTACAAATTTTTCTTGAACGTATGAAACTGATACTAAATTATTATTATTATTATTATTAACCAGAACCCAAAAAATACTTAAACTGATTACAATTTTTGCAAATTTATCTATATATTTTTTATATATTTATTATTTTATTTATTTATATATTTATGTTCATTTATATTTATTCAAATTCATAATATTATGAATGTTTTAAATATTAATCAGAAATAAAAATATTTGCCACTCGTGGGAATCGAACTCATCACCTACAGTACTGTAGTCCTTTAAGCTAACCACTAAACTACGCCACAGAATTAAAAGCTATTGACAATAACTCAAAAAATACCTGAAATGATTACAATTTTTGCGCATTTTTTGCTACGACAATTGTAATTATTTCCGGAAGTAAATCTTTCTAATTTTTATTAAGTATTTGCAATACATTTATTAGAAATAGTGAAATTTACGCTAATATTAAAAATGTACGTCGGTGAAGTTCGCAACGTTTATGATCAACGATTGAAAAAGAAAATTATTTTCGTACCAGAAAGAATGAAAATTTTTATTCGCAAATATTTTTTTCTCGGTAAATCATTATTCATTAACTTAATCGTACTATTTTCTTTACAAAAATTTATAGAAGTCGCTTTAAAAAAATATTTTTCTTCAGAATTCGTTGACCATAAACGTTGTGAACTTCACCAACGTAAAAATGTTCGGATTTTCTAATTTTTCTTAAGTATTTGCAATAATTTTTGTAGAAATAGTCAAAGTTGCGCTAAATTAAAAAATTTTCAGAGAAAAAAAAGTTTTGCTTTATTATTTTATACATTCAGTGACTATGTTCAGTTATTGTTTTTCTATTCATAAGAAAAAAATAAATAGAAGAAATTATAGTAAAAATATTACTAATTGGATTAAATTGATGCCAAAAATCTGGATACATTTTTTATTTGATCGACACTTTTGGTATTTTAATTCGTTGACATTTGATATTTTTAAGTTTTAAGTTAACAGTGCGTAATGAAACAATTCACTTGTTTCAATTTCTTAGAAAGTGCAGGGAATAAATTTTTTTAATGATAATGAGACATTGCCCTTGATTATTTATTCATATATCAAAGCGGAACAAGGATTCTCTCGTTCGCAAGTTTTATGCCGCAGATATAAAACGGAGTACAGTTTCGTTCCGCGTTATTGCGCAAGAAACCGGTAGTACATAACGGTTACGACACGCGGCATCGAGCAACTTTAACATTACAAGTTCCTCTTTTTCTTCGCGACACCTTTTTCACTGTTGCCTATATTTCAAAAAAAAAAAATAAATAAAAATTTTATCTAATTTTCAATTATACATTGCAATTTTTGAAATCAGTTGAACAAGTTGGTTTGTCATTTTCTAATAAACAGTAAATCTTTTGGTGTAGCAGAAAATTTTGTAACAGCAAAAAAAAAATTTGTTAGTTTAAAAATTAATTTAACAGAATTGATAGTTAAAAGTATGAAAAAATTTTTTAAAAAATATGAAAAAAAACAGTTGAACAAGTTGGTTTGTCATTTTCTAATAAACAGTAAATCTTTTGGTGTAGCAGAAAATTTTGTAACAGCAAAAAAAAAATTTGTTATTTTAAAAATTAATTCAACAGAATTGATAGTTAAAAGTATGAAAAAAATTAATTTTCAAAACTTTTTATTCGAAACCTTTTCAGAATTCAACTATTTCTAAAAAAAATCCACTATAATGCTTTTAACATTCAATTAATATCTGATTTTTAAACTGAAATTATTTATTTTTAAATAAATTTAAATAATTTTGAAGAATTTTATAACAATTTTTTTTTAATAATTGAATGTTTGAGAAAAATTTTAAAAAATTTTTCGAAAAAATTGAATTCTTAAAAAAAAAAGAATATTTATAAAAATAATTGAATTCCTTTTGAGAAATTTTTGTATTTAAAATAGTAAACACTGAAAATAATTGAATTTAAAAAAACGTTTTAAAAATAAAAGACTCTTTTGAAAAAATTTTCTTAAAGTTTTGTTGATATGTTAAATAATTGTTAAAATTTTTGAGAATAATTTTTGTAAAAATTTTCTTAAACATGCGGTCTTTTTCTAAAAATTTTATAAACATTATATTATAAATTGGTAAATTGTCGTGAAAATTTTATTATTTATAAAAATAATTGACTTTTGCTTTAATTTTATCAATTTTTTATAAATAATTGAATACTTTTTTAGCAATTAATTGCTTATTTGCAATAATTGAATTATTGCGAAGAAATTTATAAAAAATATCATTTTTGAATATAATTGAAAGTTTGCTAAGAATTTTATAAAATTTTTCTTTAAATAATTGAATTCTTGCGAAGAATTTTATAAAAAGTATTTTTTAATTAATTGACTTTTTTTAAAAAGATCGTTTTAAAATTGTTTTAAATAATTCCAAACAATCGATGAATTTTATTATTTAGAAAAATATTTGTACTCTTTGAACAAATTTTGTTAAAATTTTCTAAAATAAGTAAATTTCACAGAAGAATCTTATTATTTAGAAAGATAATTGAAATTTTAGTGAGAATTTTCTAAACAAATTTTAATATAATTGAATTTTTGCGAATAATTTTTCTGTACTTTTAAAAAATATTTGAATTTCTACAATCATTTGAAACTTATGTTTTTCGGAATTCAATTTTTTTGTGTTTTTAACTAAAATCTTTCTAAACATCCATTATTAATCACGTATTAATTAAATATATGTTTAAAAAATAACTAGTTTCTGAAGAAGTTGAATTAACAAAATTTAAAAAAATCGAAATTGTTTAAAATTTGTAATTAAATTAATTATAAATTGAAATTTTATAAAATTGTAAGTTGAACCCTTTTTAAAAAGGTCATTTTTATGATTATTATTATTATCTATTAATTTTTAACGCAACACTTTTAAATTTTAATTAATTTTGAAATATTGAAGTAGAATCATTTAATAAATAATTTTTATTATTATCATTCACTATTATTATTTATTATTATTATTATTATTAAACGTGTTTTAGTTACAAAAGATTTGGAAATAAAAAAAAATCTTCCGAAAAAAGAAATCTCCACCATCGATTTTAATTATTGTGAGTGAAAGTTCAGCTGTGTGTTTCATTTTTCAGACTGATAGTGTGGAGCAATTTGGTAGTTCTTTTTTTCGTACACTCTACTTGTACTGCACGTACAGCAAGGCACGGTTCCCGTTACTTGGGTTAGCATGAGAATTCGATTACAGAGGTGTACACTCTCGTCGATTTCTTTCCTCGTAAAACTTGCATGAAATTCTCATCTTTTAGAGTAAATAGAGAAAAAAAACAAAAAAAAATTCTCCCTCTATACATAACTTTCTGAAATTCAATCAAAGACCTATACTTTTATTTTCAGTTTAGTATAAAAACCCTTTTGTTCTAATTATAAAATTTCTTTTTACCTCCATATTTGTCCAATAGCAATGAATTAATTAAGTTAATATTTTCATTTTTCTTTTCTCTACGTGAAAAGGAGGTAATGAAAAGTTGTATTTGGAGAAGAATATGAAAAGAAAGAAAGAAAAAAGGTCATATTAAAAGATATCCCTTGAAGAATGTTATTCGATCGTGTCACTTCTTGAGAGTAGGGTGAAAAGGGGGGGGGGGAGAGGGAGAGAAATAGGGGGTTGAACTCTAGGGCGCGCTTTGACACGCGACATTAATCAGAAAAGTTTTCCCCTTGGGTTGAAAGCGCGGGAGCGTGGAAGGAAAACTGCTGTTGATGTGAAATTTTCATATAATTTTACTTTATGTGCGGTTGTTTCTTCGTCAAATTTTGATATCAAACAAATTTTTTATTTCCCCTTTTTTTTTAATGTGTCTATAGAAACTTGAAATAATATTGAAAGATTTTCGATCAAAATAAATATTTTTTCTCATTCTAAACTAGTGCGATAAGAAGTGAGTAAATAGGTGTTTTTTTACGCATTATAACAAAAAGAAAAACCCAAATAGCAAAATAGAATAGAAATGAAATTATTTTAAATATTAATCACAAATAAAAATATTTGCCACTGGTGGGGATCGAACTCACCACCCTACCGCACTGCAGTCCTTTACGCTAACCACTAACCCACACCACAGAATTTAAAGGTTATTAACAATAACCCCAAAAAATACCTAAACTGATTACAATTTTCGCGCATTTTTTTGCCACGACAATGATAATTATTTCCGGAAGTAAATACTTTCTAATTTTTGTTCAGTATTTTACTTTTATTTTAGTAAAACTTTTACTAAAATTTTCGCTAATATAAAAAATTTCCCGAGTAAAAATAAGTTTTGTTTTATTATTTTAAACATTAAGTGACATTTTTCAGTCACTGTTTTTCTTCATACGAATAAAATAAATAAAAGAAATGATAATAAAAATAGAATTATGCGAAAAATAAAAATAAACTTTATACGATTTTTTATGGAAATAAATATATTGAAAACGTCAAAATCTATATTTTAACGAGACAACTCTGTACATATGCGAGGAATCTATTAACATTTTCATGTTGTATTCCGCATTTTCCAAGCGAGTCCGCGGCTTTTGCGCCGTCTTACGTAAGCAAAACGACCGTCACTGTATATATATGTATATAGTTGCACGGTAAATAATTTGTATTTGCTGGAAATTATTGCAGTAACTGCTGATGATCGTAGAAAGTTTTCAAGTCACACACAGGCAATGCGACTCAAGTTTAAATATATATTTTCCGTGCATTAGAAAACTTTCTGTAATATTATATATTATTATAGAGTTCAATAAGTGTGACGTAAAATACAATTTATTATTTTTCCCATCGATGAAGTAAATTGTAATTGCACATTAAATAATGAAAATTATTATCAAAAATAATAGTAAAGATGTAAATATTTCTACTAATTATTTATAATTAGTCAATTCGGAACATTAATAATTTTATTTCAAAATACTTTTTTAAATTATTATGCAGTTTTATGTGCGACTATTAACATGTTTTACTGGAAGAAATTAAATTCTTAGAATTTCACATTTTTTAATTTCAATTTTTACTTAAACATTTCAAAATTAATTCCATCTTAAAATAGTTGCGCTTAAACTTTTCATAAAAAAAGTTCATATAAAAAGTTTAATTGTGTTTAAAATTTTAAAAAAAATTCTCGTCGAAATTACAAAATTATATTTATAAATGACAAAATTTAGTTCTTTTCATAAATAATCAAAATTGCACAGAAATTTAATTATTAGATATTTTTTTTAAAATAAATTTCTTCGCAAGAATTCAATTACTTTCTTATAAATAACAAATATTTATCACAAGAATTCAATTATTTATTCTTCACTCATAAAAATTCAATTGTTTTCAAAAATTAAAAAATATTCTTCTTAACATTTCAATTATTCTTTATAGATAAAACTTTTAGCAACAATTCAATTCTGTTCAGGAATTTTTATAAAATTCATTGTAAAATTAAATTATTTTCATGTAAATAACAAATATTCATCAGAAGGATTCAATTATATTTTCAAAATTAGTAAACTTCTTCGCAAAAATTTAATTATTTAAAAAAAAAATCTAAAAGAAATTGTTGTCAATATTACAATTATCTTCGTAAAATAAATGGAAAAATTCTTCGACAAAATTAAAAAATTTTCGGTAACTTTTATAAAAATTTTCTGCAAAAAATCGACAAAATTTCCATTACTTTAAAGAAAATTTCTTAATTCAATGATTTTTAAGAATCTATTATTTTTATAAAATTTCCCAAGAGAATTCAATTGTTTAAAAATAATTTTGACAAAATTCTAATTTTAACTCAAAATAAATTTTACATCAATTTTATTTTGAGAGTTCTTTATGAGAATTTAATATGGATTAAGTACAAAATTAATAATTCATTGAATAATTGATTATTTCTTAAAATTGAATTCTGAATTTATTATAAAAAAAATTGATTTTTGTTTATTAAAATAATAATTGAATAAAAGAATTTTTGGAAAGTTATTTAAAATAATGAATTTAGAGATCAAGTTTAGTTAAAAATTATAGAAAAATACTCGAATTCAGAAAGGGTTATAAATTTATAATTGTAAATTTTAGAAATTATTCAATTCAATGATAAATTTATAAATTTTACTCATTTTCGGTAAAAATCTCATATTTTCCTGTGAAGAGAATTTTATCAGGGAGAATAATTTCAATCAAAGAAATTTGTGCATTGCTATAGGGTAAAAAAAAAGTTTCTTTCATTTAAAGAAAATATTTCTTTAACCGTTGTTTTGTTGGCTCAAAGAAATTATTTCTTTGGATTAAAAAAATCTTTTTTTATGACTAAGAAATTAATTATTAAAAAAAAAAATTTCTTTGAATGTTCTCAGCTTTTTATTTGACTTAAAGAAATTTTTCTTTGGATTAACAATATCATTCAAAGAAATAATTTCTTTGGTTCAAAAAACCTTGGAAATTGTTTTTCTTAAACGTAAAGAAAACATTTTTTTAACTCAAACAAATTTTATCTTTAATTCAAAGAGTGAGTTGGAAAAAACATTTTTTTTTTGTTTCAAAGAAATCCTTTTTCTGGGTGTACTTCTTCTAATTTGTATTTTTTTACAACAAAATTATTCTCTAGATTAAGAAATTCTAAAGTCTCGAACGTTCAAATAAACGACAATATCTTTTAACTTCTTCTAATTTGTATTTAAAAAAAAAAATATTTTTTAGATTAAAAAAAATTATTTCTAAATTAAATATTTTCAATTTTATTTATTTTTCGATGGTAATTTTCAAAAATTCTTAAGGTGAAAAAAAATTTCCGTTCATTTGAACGTTCGAAACTTTAGCTGCATGGATTAAAAGAAATTAATTCTAAACTAAATATTCTTGTATTGTAATTATTTTTCTTTTTTGGATAATACTATTCAAAAATACTTAAGGTGAAAAAAATTTCGTTCACTTGAACGTTCGAAACTTTAGCCACATAATTATTGATTATTTATTTCTGAAAAATATACGCCAAGTTATAATTCCACAGCCTCAATTCTTAAATAAATTCAATAATAATTCTCGAACAATGGCTTTCAGTGGAGGGCAAAAGAAAATTCGAATAGCAAAAACATTTAAGAGCATATACATAATAAAATGGTGTTTTGTCAATGCTCAATGAATTTGTCAGATTTCCACCAACAGAGGAATGTTTTCAGCGTTATTCGTTTTTCGTCTGCTCTGTATTGACTTCAAGTCTTTATATTTCTCTCTTTCTCTCTCGCTTTTCTCTCTATATATACATACTTGAAAAAAAAACCCCCAACTCTGTTATATATAAGAACGATTGATCGTCAGATTTACCACTCCACTTAGGAACGCTCCGACGTCGATCTTCATTTTTGTCGCTCGTTTTATCTGCCTCACGCTTTCTCTCTCTTTTTCCAGCACTTCCTCTTTCATTCCTTTACTCCTCGCCTCCCACCTCAGTTTTCTCTCTACTCCACACAGTTGTTGAGAAAAGCAAAGCAAAGATCGTTCGACGAACTCCGTTTTCTTACTCGCCTATATATATATACACTAAGTCCTTTTCCTACACTACTTCTGCTTCGTTATCGTTCAATGGGCAAATATCAGAACGAATAACTTTCTTGTAGGCAAAAAGGAAAAGGAAAAAGAACGCAATAGAAAGAGAGACTATTTCACGTTCCAATTAAAATTTACTCTCAAAGAATAAATATTCTTTACAAGATATTATCATAAACGAAAAGTTCTTATTTCAATTGGTGTACAATTTTAATTTCAGTTTTATTAAATTATTTCCAACAGGATTTCTTTATGTAAATTGAAATATTTGTCTGACTTTATTATTTTTTTTCTCTGAAAAAAAAATTCTTAATGTACTCTTTATTTTAAAGTATTCTGCATTCTAAAGTATTTTTCAGTTAAAAGTATTCTTTACAAGGGAGAAAAATGTAAAGTAACTTTTACCACCTTTGTAGTAAAACATTTCTGATAAATGGTAATTCTTTACTGTATTCGGAATAAATTTTGCTACGTTCGAAGAAAATTTTACTAATTCCGTCTGAGAAATTTTTTATTTAAAATATAGTAGAGACTGAAAATAATTGAATTCAAATAATGTTTTAAAAAAATAATTAACTCATTTAAAAGAAATTTATTTAAATTTTGTTGAAATGTTAAATAATTGTTAAAATTTGTTACTAAGAATTTTATTAAAAATTTTTGAGAATTATTTCTTTAAAAATTTGTAAAGTAATGGTCTTTTTAAAAAAATTTTATAAAAATTATATTAAAAATAATTAAATTCCCGTGAAAATTGTATTATTTATAAAAATTATTTAATTTCGGATTAATTTTATCAATTTTTTAAAAATAATTCAACTTTTTCATATGGCAATTATCTGAAAATGCTAGATATTAAAAATAATTGAATTATTGCGAAGCATTTTTAAATGCAAATTTGGAAATGTTTGCAAATAATTTTATAACATTTCTTTTAATTATTAAATTCATGCAGAGAATTTTATAAAAATATTATTAAATAATTGAATTTTTCCAAAAAGATTGTGCGAAAATTGTTTTAAATAATTGAAATCCAGCGATGAATTTTATTGTTTAGAAAAATAATTGTACTCTTTGAACAAATTTTGTTAAAATTTTTTTTATTAATTGTATTTCTGAGAAGAATTTTATTATTATTTAGAAGAATTATTGAAATTCTACGATGAGTTTTATTATTTACGAAAATATTTGAATTCTTGCAAAGAACTTTACATTTTTATTTCATAATTGAATTCGTCCGAAGAATTTTATAAAAATTGTGTGTTAAATAATTGAAAATTTTAAATATAATTGAAAAAATTATTATTTTTGAAAATAATTGAAAGTTTAAAATAAATTTCATAACATTATTTTTTAAAAACATAATTGAATTCATGACAAGAATTTTATAAAAAGTAAGGTTTAAATAATTGAATTCTTAAAACAATTTTATTATTATAATTGACATTTTCCAAAAAATATTATGAAAACTGTGTTTCAATAAATAAAATTTTAGTGAAAATGGTTATAATTTATGAAATTAATAAAAAGTTTTAAAAGAATTTTACAATTTTTCGAATTTTTTTTTAAATAATTGAATGTTTGGAAAAAATGTTGATAAAATTTTTGGAAATAATTGAATTCTTAAGAAATATATAATATTTATTAGATAATTGAATTCCTTCTGAGAAATGTTTTATTTAAAATACTAGACACTTAAAATAATTGAATTTAAAAAACATTTTAAAAATAATTTATTCTTTTGAAAGTATTTTTTAAAAATTTTGTTGAAATATTAAATAATTGTTAAAATTTGTTTCTAAGATGTTTTTAAACATTTTAATTGCTTTTATAATTTTATGATTTTTGAAAATAATTGAATTTTGGATTAATTTTATAAATTTTTTAAAAATAAATCAATTCTTTTTTAGCAATTATCTGAAAATGCTGGATATTAAAAATAATTGAATTATTTTGAAGGGTTTTTATAAAAAATTTCATTTTTGAATATAACTGAAAGTTTGCAAAGAATTTTATAAAATTTTTCTTTAAATAATTGAATTCTTGTGAAGAATGTTATAAAAATATTTTTAAATAATTGAATCTTTTAAAAAAAATGTACGAAAATTTTTCTAAATAATTGAAATCCAGCGATGAATTTTATTGTTTAGAAAAATAATTGTATTCTTTGAGCGAATTTTGATGAGAATTTTCTCAACTTTTTTTAATATAATTGAATTTTTTCGAAGAATTTTGTTACACTTTTAAAAATAATTGAATTTCTACAATCATTTGAAACTTCTGCGTTCTTCCAAATTCAATTCTTTTTGTGTTTCTAATCAAAATTTGTCTGTATATTCATTACTATTAATCATATGTTAGTAAAATATATATTAAAAAAAAATTTATCTAATTTTTGAAGAATTTTGAAAGAAGGTCATTCTTTAGATTATTATTATTTACTAATTTTAAATGCAAATCTTTTAAAATATAATTAATGTTGTAATGTTAAAGTAAAATTATTTAATCATTAATTTCTTTATGTAAATTGAAATATTTGTCTGACTTCATTATTTTTCTCTAAAAAAGAATTCTTAATGTACTCTTTATCTTAAAGTATTCTGCATTCTAAAGTATTTTTCGGCATAAAGTATTCTTTACATGGAGCGAAATTTATTATAAAAGTATAGTAAAAATTACCAGAAATGTAAAAGTTACTTCATAATTTTCAAGTAAAAGTTATTTTATATTTTCTTCCGTCTAGAATAAAGTATTTCTTTAGGTAATAAACTATTTTGTAGTTTTAAACTATTCCTAATTCTAAAGTATCTATTTTTTATGCATTTCACCCTATTTACTCTCTTTTGATTTCCAATAAAAAAAAAAGAAAGAAAGAAAGTGCACTTTTAAAAGACGTAATGTTTTCGAAGCAATATTGTTGTAAATGGACAAGGTAAATGCCAGGAAACACAGGCTTGCACACCACAAAAGAGTAGCAGGACACGAGTTTACACGCGATTGGAGTATGAAGGGCATAGCGAATGAAAGAGAAAGAGAGGAAATTGCAAATAGAAGAGAAAGAGAGAGAGAGAGAGAGAGAGAGAGAATAGAAGTTCTGTATGCAATCCAGTGCTTGCTGGACTCTTGCCAACGTTAGCATCCGTTCCACAAATGTCTCTAAATATATACCATACCCAATGGTTCTAAACAGAGCGAAAAACTTGGCGAATATTGTGAGAGAGATGGAAAAAGTGAGAATGCTTCGAAAAAAGAAAAGGATTGAAACGGTTAGACATGATATGACGCGTGGGAGTGCGACATTATCTTCTATATATATATATATTAAACAGTGAAAGAGAAATAGCGTGGGAAGAGGGAAATTGAAAAAGAAGACTTTTTCTACTCTACACATATCAACTTCTTAATAGAAAATTTTAATTTCTTTCTCCCTTTTCAATTCTTTATTTTTTTTCTTTCTTTTTTGCTTTCTATTTTTTCTTTTCTTTCTTATTTTTTTTTTGGTCGTCTATGTAAAACACTTTTTTCCCCGACTTTTTTTTCGTAAGAAATCACACAATGATGAAAATAAACATTAACCCAGCGAGTGTAAGGTAGAGGGTAAAATTTACCCTGTAAAATATTCACAGCGTGTGAATGTTAGAAATTCAATGGTAATTTTTTCGACCACTTTTCTCTTTAAATATTTAATAAAGCGAGCTAAAATTTTCCAAGAAAGTCTAAAATGTAATAATAAAGAAGGTCTGTGTTGTGGAAAAGTTTTAAGAATTCAAAAATAAATTGTAATGAATAACACTTTGAACTTGGTGAAGAAGTTGAAATTGATTAAAAGTGACCTTGACAACTTATAATTTTTAAGTATTTTTGTAATAATTTTAAAAATATTAAAACTTTTGCACTGACCTTCTTTATTGTATTTTAGACTTTCTTAGAAAATTTTAGTTCGATTTATTGAATATATTTAAAGAGAAAAGTGGTCGAAAAAATACCATTGGGAACCTGACAATCACATGAGCTGTTCATTCTTCGGTAATTTAAATTCGTAATGCTGAATTTAACTGTAATTTTTAATAACTGTTTTGCATACTGTAACAAATCAATAAAGAGTAACAAAAAATTTTAAGATCCTATAAAGTTCTGAACGTTCAAATGAAGGAAATTGATTTATTTCTTCTAAAAATTAAATGTTTATTTCAATTATTTTGCGTCGTTATCCAACAAAACATTAATTTATTAATTTACTAGGCAACGTAGAATATAATTATTGTCGAAAAAAGTGAATATTCGTTACATTATTTTTCTCTCACAAGCGGTATTAATTTAATTTTTTTTTTTACCGAAATAAGAAATAACTGCAAAATATCCAAACTTCATTGTATTTAATGAATTTTTGTATTTGTAACAAATGAAAAATCGTTAGCAACATTAATTTATTAAATTACTAGCCAACGTAGAATAATATTATTACGTAGAAAAAACAGAATATTCGTTACATTATTTTTCTCTCACAAGCGGTATTAATTTAATTTCTCTTTTTACCAAAATAATAAATAACTGCAAAACATCCAAATTTCATTGTATTTAAGTTAATAAATAACAAATCAATAGTAACATTAATTAATTTTACTAGGCAACGTAGAATATAAATATTGTAGATAAAACAGAATATTCGTTACATTATTTTTCTCTCACAAGCGGTATTAATTTAATCTTTTTTTTCACCGAAATAAGAAATATAACTGCAAAATATTCAAATTTCATTATACAAAACTAGCATAATTGAAACATCTTGTTTGAAAGTGAGAAAAAAATAGAAATTTTTTTCCCAAATCCGCGTTCTCTGAAGGTGTGAAGAATTAAAGACTTGACTATATGGTTGTCCATCTGTGTGAAGATAGTGGCGAGATAAACTTCTCACGGTCGACTGAGGTGTATATCGTCACGGTGTATCTAAGTTGGTTCGGCAAAAAGAAAAATGAGGAGGCTAAAGGCATTGAGATGAAACAAGTGAGAAGACAGAGAGAAAGAGAGGGAAAAAATAGAGAAAGAGAAAGATCGAGAGAGATGGGAAAAAAAGAGAGAGAAAGAGGAAAAGAGAGTGAGAGAGAGAGATAGAGATGGAGAAGAAAAAATAAATGCAAGCAGAAAAGAAGCGAGAGATCGCGAACGAGGTTCCGAAATACCAATGACCGCGAAACAGGCATTACTGGACTCGTTGGCCTCGCTCACTCGACGACTCTCGATTATCTCTCCTTGTCTCTCTTTCTCTCTCTCTCTCTATTTCTCTCTTTTTCTGTATTTTTCTCCCTCTTCCCCTATTGCCCCTTTTTTTACTATCGACGCGCATCCCCTTTCCTCATCTTTTTCTGACCCTTATACAGTTGGTATGTTATATACGCAACGATAACGAAGCCTATTATCTCTTATTACTTTACCGCTATTATTATTACTCCTCGTATGTGGGTCGTCCATTGTTCTTCCTTGTTTCACTTAGATATTGCGCTTTTCATGCTCTTAAAACTCAACTCCCTTATTATTTCTGATTTCCTGTTTATGAGTAATGTTCCGAAATATGTAAAAATCGAATAAAGAAGTCTTGAGAAACATATATTATACGAAAGGAAATTGCGCGCGCAGAACTGTTTAGAGTGGGGAGGAGGATAGTAATCAAAATTGTCCACTCCCCACTCTAAAGAGTTGTGCGCGCGCAGTTTCTCGAAATGCGGCTCAGAAAAAATCGTAGTAAATAAATGGCTGGCTGTAGTTCTCTTGTTGACTAAAATAGGACTCGAACTAGCTTCGTAACTAACGTAAAACTTCGTAAATTTGATCAGAGTCCGTAAAAGTCAGTTTAAAAAAAAAATGTCAGTATCGTCCAAACCAAAAAAAATTTTTTCAGGTGAAGATTTTTTTACGTGAATAAATTCAATTATGATAAAAGATTTCCAAAAAATTCTAGTAAAGATTTCAATTCTTTTTAATTTTAAAATCTACTATTTTTAATAACATTTTCCAAACAAAAATTCAATTATTTACAAAAAAATTTCTATAAAATTCTAGACAAGCATATAATTTTTTTCATAGACAATATAAAGTTCACAGAAATACAATTATATACAAATTTTTTCGTAATTATTCAATTACTTTCATAAATAATAGAAAATTTTTGCAGCGATTCAATTATTTTCATAAATAATTAAATTTTCACTCCGAAATTTAATTTCATTAAATATTTGCAACACCATTTTCATAATATTTTTCCGAAAAAATCAATTAGTTAAAATGATTTTTATAAAATTCTACGTTAGAATTAAAAAAATTTTTTTTTAAATGAATAAAGTTCTTCGTAAGAATTCAATTATTTTCGAAAATTTTAATAAAATTTGTTGCAAGATTTCAATTATTTTTAAAAATTGTAATTGAATTTTTGTTCATTTATTATTTTCAAAAAAATTTCTTTATTTAATTCGCTCAATACATTTAATTTTGTTTTAATAAAATTTTCCAAAAAACATTCAATTATTTAAAAGAAATTTTACTAAAATTCTACGCAAACATTTAATTATTTTTATAAAATAATAAAAATTTCACAGGAATTTAATTCTTTACAAATTTTATTTAGATTTCTTCGCAATAATTTAATTATTTTCATAAATAATGCAATTTTCCATACTTTTAACTAACAATGCTGTGATATAATTTTTTTTTAACTGTTTAATGGAATTTTTTAAAGTTTTATTTTATAATATATAATTAATTAAAGAATTTACGAATGATTGAAATTTCGTAAAATTGAATTTTTTTTGTGATTTTGAAAAATAATTGATTTGAAAGAAATGTATTATTATTACTATTATTATTATTATTATTATTATTATTATTATTATTATTATTTATTACTATTTCTTAGTATTTAAATA
The DNA here is from genome assembly GCA_032872475.1 of Leptopilina myrica (nomen nudum). Taxonomy (NCBI): domain Eukaryota; kingdom Metazoa; phylum Arthropoda; class Insecta; order Hymenoptera; family Figitidae; genus Leptopilina; species Leptopilina myrica (nomen nudum). Next base: position 37,756,893 of record CM065461.1, read on the forward strand.
TTATTTTTCGTTATAGTTTTTATTTGGTTATCATTTGTGCCAAAGAAGAAAGGTATCTAAGAAGCGAAAAATTTTAGGTTATGTCTGTAACTTGTAGAATAGAAATACTCAAAGTAGATAAAGTTTTAAAAAAATTCTTGAAGTTTAAATTTTCTTTGCACTTTAAATATTTAATAAAAACTGTTTTCAGTTCCACTATTTACTCAATAAAAGTATCAAATTGCAACGAATTGATACCAAAAATGTAGAATAAATTAAAAGTTGATCCAAATCTTTGTCATCAATTTGTTCCACTTTAGTAACAATTTGATACTTTCAAGAAACTTTTGGCTTTATGGAAATAAATAAAAACTTTTAATTAAGTTAAATAATATTTTTTTTAACTTAATTAGAAAATATGTTTAAAAATATGTCGAATATGTTAAAAAATACGTTTTTTTAAATTAATTAAAACTTTTCATTATTTATACCTTAAAATATGCTTCTTAGAGGTGTACAATACTTCGAAGCGAGTATCATAAGACAATTTACTTGTTTGAATATAGTAAAAATTTATATCACAAGAACTTTTTCTCAAATTCGCCAATATCTTTTTGTTTCAGGTATAAGAAGCTTATATTATCATCACGTCATAACTTAGTGAGTAAAGAACTAAAGTTTCATAATAATAATTGTCGATAATATTTAACTATCATTACCTAATCGACCTTGATATATCTTATCTTAAATACCTAATAAGTAATCCATAGTATCTATTTTAATTGTATATAATTAGCACCACTTTAATAATAAATTGATTATAAGCATTTTGAAAAAAAAACAAACTAAAAAAGTTAACATTTTAATTCATTTTTTTTTGATAAATATTATTGTAAACGGAAAAGTCCAATTGGATGCGTGTCGACATTCTTTGAATTAATTATACTCGACATGGGGAGAGAGAATTTTACAGTGAGGGGGATGAGGTGGGGAGTCTATTTACACTCTCAGATAACACGTCAGAGGTAACCTATACATATTGGAGTTGATGCGTGACAAACGATCTCCTTTGGCAAAACAAGGAGAGAACTTTGTCGTTTTTTGTTTTTTTTTGTTTTTGTTAATGGAGAATGGAGAAAAAGAGGACAAAAAAAAGCAGTGTACATGAAGCACTTGCCGTGGAACGAGGTAACTCGGTGTGCCAACTATGGCGTTAGTCGTTGCGAAATCCGTTTGGCGAACGCGAACTAAGCGAGCTTGGTGACTGTATTATACGAGTTAGCATCTACAATGCGGCAGACCGCGATGTCAAGGCCGCATGTATTTACATAGCTATAGATCCCCGGAACGACTCCAATCGTTACGATAATGTCAGTTAAAGAATTCTCGGAAGTAATTCTTCGAACATGTTCATACACATCTCGAACCAATTCGCGAATATTCATAAATTTTTCTCTATCGGAGAATTTTTTTTTTCCTTTTTATTATTGACAACTGATTTATGTTTATGTAGTTTTTGTATTCTTGTTGTTATTACTAGTATTATTGCTATTATTACCACTATTACTATTATTATTATTATTATATTATTATTTTTATTATTATTTTTATTGTTATTTTTTTATTATTATTTTTATTATTATTATTATTATTACTATTACTACTATTATATGCATTGATGATAGTAATAGAAAAATAATAGTAAATAATAAATAAAAGAAGATGTATAATAATTAATAGATTACACGGCTCGGGGTGCGCGCGCAACTTGTGGCTTTACCCCCACTCCAAAATTAGGGCCGAACTACCATTTTAGTAAAAAAAAGCTTCGTACTCGTCTACCTTAATCTATTATTTACTTCTTTTTTCACCATTTGCTTCTATATTTGGGTGGTTTTTAAATATTTGTAAAACTAAAAGCCACTGTTTTCTATGTTTGAGAACTTGCAAGCACTTTAAATTCCTTAATAGTTGCAATAAAAAAGTTATTTTACAAATTTTTAATAGAGTTCTTGAAAATAATTCAAGAAGTTTCGATAAAATTCCTTTAAACGGTTCAATTATTGTCAAAATAATGTTGAAATTCAATTATTTTTAATTTGTAATATTTTAATAAAAAAATTATCAAAATAATTCGAAACAATTCTTAGAAGCAATTCAAGAAGTTGTGATAAAATTTCTTTAAAAAAGGTTCAATTATTATTGACAAAATAATGTTAAAATTAAATTATTTTTAATATATAATATTTTCATAAAATTATTTTCAAAAGAATTTAATTATTTAAAAAGAAAATTTTTATAAAAAATTCTTTGTAAACATTTAATTATTTATATAGATAATAGCATTTGTAAATTAAAATTATTAAAAATTCAATGTTTTGTAAAAGTTTTCGAATAAAGTACACGTCATTTAAAATGATTTTTATAAATTTCTTTGCAAAAATTTAATTTATAAAAAAAAAAATTTTTATGAAATTCTCTGCAAAATTCCAATTATTCTTTCATAAATAATTAAATTTTTACTTTAATTCCATTATTTAAAACACAGTTTTTCCAAAAAAATAAATCAAATTTTTTCATGAATTTCTTCGTGCAATAATTCAATTATTTTCATAAGTAATAAAATTTGCCCAAGAATTCAATTGTTAAGAATATAATGTGCATCAAATTTTTCGAAGTTGGACAATATTGAAAGTATTTTTTAAAAATGCTTTGCAAGAGTTAAATTACTTTTAAAAAATTGTTATAAAGTTTTTTGCATGAATTCAATTATTTAAAAAAAAATTTTAATAATGTTTTTCTCAAGAATTCAATTATTTTATAAATAACAATGCCTTGAGATTGCCTTAATTTATAATTAACACAATTTTTCTCAAAAATTCAACTATAACATTCAATTATAAAATAATTTTTATAAAAATTTGATTATTTTCTGAACAATTTGATTAAAATTTCTATAGTTAAAATCTAATTATAAAAAGCATTTATTTTTTTTTTAAAGTGATAAGTTATTTTAAAAAATGTTTATTTTTCTCTTTATCAGAATTTAATTTTAAGAAATATTTAATTGTTCAATATATTATTTATTTTTGTATTGAAATAATTGAGTTCTCATAGAACCTTCTTAGTAAAATTTGTTTAAAATTGAACTTCAATTAAAATTTAAATTAAATAATTGAATATTTGAATTAATGTTGAATTTAATATCTAAATGATTTTAAAGAAGTTTATTTAAGAAATTTTAATAAAAATATGATTGAATTTTGGAATTTTCAAAAATGCAGTCGTCAAATTTGATTTTTTTTTACTCTTTTTTTTCTAATGTAATTTAATTTTGAGATTTTCAAAAATAAAGTCGCATCAAATTTAATTTTTCCATAGCTTCTTTTTTAGTTTCAAAGACACTTTTTAAAAATTAATTATCGAGTACGAATCCTCCTATAAAATCAAACATTTTTTTTTATCTTGAGAATTATTAATAACTTTTTTTTAATTTTAATCCAATAAATTTACGATGTGTACATACGGACATAAGGGAACAATCTTCAATTTCCTTCGTCGTAATAAATCCTTTTAATTTTATTCATTATATATACACCAAAGAATAATTTATTACCAACTATTTTTTTCTTATCTTTCTCAACTCGACAGAGGACATATATATTTCTCGATAAAATTTTTTTCAAAAAGAGAAAAAGAAAAATCCCCATGTAATCCTTTGCTCTTTCTTCATTCGTAATTCGATAAAATAAGTAGCTCCTAAATAGAACATGATGAGCGATTACTTTAATGTAATTTCGAGCGATTAATTTAAAGTCGTGATGTTATAGAATGGCTCTTGAAAACTCTTATCAGGGCTTCAACTTTACGCCAAATTACCTTCACTTGTTTGAGTTTCGCGATTAGATAAGAGAACCAAAGCTATTTCTATATTATTAAATGTATATCTATAGTTTTCAATTGTCACTATCACGGGGGAACAGATAAGATGAGCAGAAGATTACAATAGCAGATGTTTCAATCGATATATATCTTATCTTTCAGTATTTGCTGCGAACGAATCAAATTTCGTTTCGACAACTAATTGCTTCATAGTTTTCCGCCTAATTCAAATTTTTTGCAAATTTTATCACATAACTTGAATTTTTTTTATTTATAGGTAAAAAAAAAGTATTATTTTTTTTCAAGTCTTTCTGCTTTTTAGAAAATTTTGAGAAAATTTGTCGATGAGTAAAAATGAGATTTAAAACCCATTTTCTCTCTCTATTATGAGTGTTACAACTTTTGACTTTCCTTCCTGTGAGAATATAAGCTTAGGCGAAAACACCGACAACAGCAATAGAGGTGTCTCAAATCTGGCAGATTGGATTCGCTTCCTTGGGGTTTTTTTTTCTTCATTTTTTTTTCTTTTTTCTTTTTTTTGGCTTCTCTCCAGAATGTTAGGATTTTACAGTAATACCACAAGATGTTGAATTCTTTGCACGCGACACTTTCTTTTTAGTTTCTAAAGGACAAAAATCATCTCTATAAGGTGAGAAATTGCCAGTTGCGCTATAAAATTAGTCCCTAGAAAGTAGAGGAAAGTATTATTTCCCCTAGGGAAATATAATATTTTGTTTTCTTTCCTCATCGAACGTCGAGTTCTTTTATTTCTAATTGGAAAAGTGAAATTATTTTTATGTAAACAAATTAGCTGAATAGCACAACAATAAGATAGTGATACCGAAAATTCCTAAGTAACTTGTTTACAGAGCGAATTAAGATTTGAAAATTTGTCGGACATATTGGATCCGCCATTTTGAATTTTGAAAAACTGACCTCGTGTTCGTAATCAGCGACCTTGAAAACCCCCGATAATCGAATTTCATGTAAATTTTAGGCGATAATTTTTAAAATTCATCGGAATTGCTTGAAACTTGTTTCTAGAAGGTTTTTACGATCGTTTATTACGAATTTAGCACTGAAACTTCAAAAATCAAAATGGTCGATAAAAAATGTCGACTATTTTTTTAAAAAATCGTCTAATTCACTTGTATCTTGTCTCAGTTTTAAAAGTTAAACAATTTATTCTTTGCTGCTTTTAATATAAAGTTAATTTTTTTGTATCATTACTTTAAAAAATAATGGTAATAAAATTGTTTCTAATTCAAATTAGTAAAAAATTTTATCATTTTCAAATAAATATGTTTGTGAAAAAATTTCTTTTTACTAAGTTTCATAAACTAGAATTTAATTCAAAAAGAAAAAGTTTTTGTTAGTATTTTCTTTTTTTGTAAAAATTGTTTTAAATAAAATAATAATTTTAGTCGTACTTTTCGATTTGTGTTATTTGAATAATTTAATTATTTGAGAGAAATATTTATTGATAGAAAAATAATTTTGATATTCATTTTTCGACAGATTTCTATTTAATATCAATTTTTTATTTTCATAAATCTGGCGTATATAAATATTCTATATCGTTCGACTTTTTATACATTGATAACTATTTTACTTTTAGCGAATATCTTGTTTACCAAAATTTTCAATATTTTATATATATACATAAAAGCGTTATTGTATTATTAGAAGTTAATGACCCCTGAGGTCGTTAACCACTAAATTCTGTTATTTTTCTTTCTTGAAATTTTTTTTCAATTTAAAAATTCACGTCACTGATAAAATATTTGTGATGGTCTCGTTCATTTCCACATTTTTGTTGAGCTTGCTTTAATATTTATATAGCGTCTAGTAAAAGTTTCAAACTTTGTAGATTCCTTTTTAATTAATAGAAAGTTAAATCAGTTCTTTACATTCTCAGGTGTATTAATGTTTTACATTTTTAGCCAATTGAGGAATTTTATTCTATGGGATTAAAAAAATTATTTATACGTAGAGTGAATTTTTTACAATTTTCGTAAAGAGACGATAATTTATTCATTACATTCAGATGCAAAAGAAACTGAACTGTCGGTAATTTATATTTAAGTTGATCCCTATTGTTTATTTTCATTTGCAAAATTACAAATATAAGGGAAATTTATATTTAAGTTGATCCCTTTTTTTTCTTTTCATTTACCTGACTCGGAGTAATCGATAATTTCTACTTTATTATTATAAGAGAAATTTATTTCAAAGAATTCATTTATTTTATTTATTTAATATTTATTTAATAATAATTTATTAAATAAATTTATTAAAGTTTAAAAATTTTTTTTTACGTAAAATTTGTTGCTTCTTGACTATCTTTCTTCAGAGCGCGTCATTTGAAAAATAAGTGTAAATTTATTTAACGCTTGAAAATTGATGTTTTTTTTAATATACATATATTTTTAAATAAACATTTTAAGAAATATATTTTTTAAATGAATATTTAAAAAAGTATATTTTTTTAAATAAATATTTAAAAGAATGTATTTTTAAATAAATATTTAAAAGAACATATTTTTAAGTAAACATTTGAAAAAATATATTTTTAAATAAATATTACAAAAAAATGTTTTTGAATAAAGATTTTAAAATTAGATAGTCAAACACAATTTTTTACAGAAAGAAGTGAATAAGCACTTTTAATAAGTGCAATTTCACTTAATTAAATTGAGAGAGAGAGAGAGAGTACTTTTCGAAACAAAAAGGGAGAAATATTCAAGACATGTTGCGACCTTGAAGCAACATTCTTGGGAGGAACTTTCTTTTAATTTTGTCCCCAGATTGAAATTAGCTTCGTTGGGCAGGAGACAAATTTCATTTCCATCCATGATCAGTGTTGTGTGAGTAATAAAGAGCGCTGAGAGGGTGAAATTCGACCTTGTTCTCAATGTCTTTTTACGAAACGATTTGCTTCAATTTACACGAATTAATTGGGTTATTTATCATTCAGTTTATTATTATTTTCACAATTATTATTATTATTAATTAAAGGGAGTGAAATTTTAGTATTATTATTAATATTATTATTATTATTATTATTATTATATTATTATTATATTATTATATTATTATATTATTATATATTTATTATTAAAAAATAAATTATTATTATTATTAATAATAATATTAATACTATTATTATAATTGAATCCTGACTATCCAAAGGACCTCAACTTTGAAAGCCGTAAGAGTAATTTTCCCATATTAATTAATAGTGAATGTGACATTATTATTAAGTGTACAGTACATATTTTTAATTAAATGGTAGAAAATATTAAAGAAATAATAAATTTTTATTAAATATAATCTTGTTAAATTATTTAACTTTATTAATTAAATATATATCATAATTAAATTATTTAAATGAATTATAGTTAATTATATTTTTTATAACATAAATCACATTCTTGCCATGGAGAAGAATTGTCTAAAAAGAAAAAATTTCATTTAATTCTGCTTAATTTGGAATTTAGACGAATTATAAAATTTCAAGCGGGATCAGCTGTTCTATTTGTCCGCCGCCATTTTGTTCCTCGAAATTCTGAGAAATGACGAAATGCAGCATGAAAAAGTTTCGAAATTCGAAGTTTAAATTTAAAATAAATGTTGTTCTTTTTGGTATTTCGTATTTGGAAATAAGAATTGGACTGTTTGGGGTTTTCCAACAAAGAATTATTGGAATGTTTGTAACAAACTTTTGACTCTTTGGAATAAAGAATTATTGGAAACTTTCGTCCTCGAACCAATAATGTTGTTATAATTTAAATTATTTTCTTTCCATACATTTTTTTTTTACATTTTCTTTTTTTCGTTTTTTTATTTTTAAGAGGAGAAATTTTATGCGAACATTTTAAAAACTTGATTAATTGTTCATTGTGTGTATGTAAGTGTGTGTTTGTATGTTGGCAATTCAAGTCGGTAGTCTTTGACTCATTTTAATTGTCCGTGAATCAACGTGAATTTCTCGTTATCTGTTGAACGCGTTTCTGGAAATAACTACCTTTAATAAGCCATCGAGAAAGTTTCCCTGGGTCGTCGTCGCGGGTATGGGCACCCTTCAAAACCGGTTTCTGGATCGATAAAAGCCGACTACTGGGGAGGGGGGGCCGACTTGCCTAGGTCGCCTAGTCTCTTTCTCTTTTTCTCTCTTTTTCCAGAAATTGATTCATCAGACAACACATATATATACATCTTGCAATTTCTTATCAATAAAATTAATTTATTTCTCTCGTAAACGATAAAAATAGATTGTTTTATGCAAAATCATGTGAATTGATAATTTTTTTTTGTTGATAATATTATTTATTTAGAGGAATAATTTATCTTTACAGAAATAATCACTCGGGGATTTAAAAAAAAATTTTTTAAGTAAATTCCACCTGTAAATTCTGTAGTAAATTTTTTTTTTGAGGTTTTTTTAAAATTTTTTGTACTGTTTTTTTCGGCTTTTTTTCGACGCTACGTTTAAAAACTATGATGATAAATAAACAGTACTAAGTCGCGATTGTTTGGAACAAAAGTGCCATTATTGTGGATAATGTAGAAATCGAAGAGCCGTTTTTTTTACCGTTTGTCGGTAATTTGATATCGACGAAAAAATTTTAGAAATATGTTAAGGCACTTACATTAGAGCGTACCGAACCGTTCGGCGGAAAAATATTTCCGAAAACGTTTACTTGTTGTATTTAGTTTGATTTGCAAAACTTTGTCAAGCGTCGATAATGTAGAAATCTAACTAAAAATTCCCCATTTTTGGAAAAACGGAAGTTGAGGCACTCAGTTTACACACTCGAGAAACGAATCCTAAAAAAGTTTTTTCGAAAGAGTTTGCAGTGTTACTAGAATTTAGCCGAAAAACTCAAAAGTTCGATTAAATCTTCTCCTGTTTGATGATTTCTTATTTCAATTGTTCGCTAATGGTAAATTAAATCATTTTTCACCCTTTTATAATAATTTTCGACCAGTTTCGATTATTTCGATGATAATAATATAAAAGTCAAAGTGGAAAAGAAAAAATAGTGAAAATAAGGGGAGAAATTTTGTGAATTTAAAAAAAAAAGTATCGAAACTCATTGCGCGCACGATTATCACTATATATGTACAGCAACATTGTGTATGGAAATTTATTAAATCCTATTTGTTGAATCGCCAATAAAACACGTAGCAGGTATAGAGGATAGAGGTAAAACGATACTCGTTTCTTTGCGTATCTGTAAACCGATCTTGTGGTTCATATTTACGATAACAACGAGTATATCTTTGCAAAGCGGCGTCCTATCTTTCCTTTATACAAAACGTGTTCGGGATATTCCTCAATAACCAAAAAGCAAGAGAATTTTTTCCGTTTAATTTGAAAAATAATTTTTTTCCCCAACGGGACAAAATATTTTAGCAAACATTGTTAATGTTGCGTCAATATTTCTATGCAATGTTTCCTTAATACTTCTGTGCTCTCTAGTTCTTGAAATTTATTTTTAAAAAACTTACATTAAAATAAAAAAAACTTGTATTGGAAATGAAAAAGAATTGTAAACTTTAGTTAAAGGGTCCGCGAGGAATTTTTTCATATCCGTCCCTGTTAGTGATGTTCGGTCCACGGCCTCGGGCAATTATCAGCCCGTTACCGTTACCGGATCTTTCTTCTTAGTCTCTCCCGGTAAAAGCAAAGCGAATTATATTGTTACTAAAAAAAACTGAAAATATTTCTTCTTTTCTTGCATTTTTCTCTTTTCATTTTTATTATTACAATTTCAAATTTAATTTCCCTGCGAGTACCTGACGTATGTTCATAAATATACTGTATGGCAAAAACAGGTTTCGATGTAAGTAAAAAAAAAACACGTTTTCACCTTTATCCACTTTCCTCGAAGGTAAAACCGTCTACCGTTAATTTTAACTCTCATTCAAGAAGGGGAAAAAAAACGTTCCAAGTTTCTTGATTTAAGAAAATCATTATTTGTCTTTTTTATTGTTATTATTTATTTCTTTAATTTTTAACAAGCCTCAAGCTCTTTTTTTTGAATTATTCATTAGTTTTGTTATTATTGAATTAGTAAAAAAAATTTACATAATAATTATTTTATTAACTAGTCAGAAGCCCTTTGGTATTTTTATTTTTTTACTTATTGTAATTTTATTATCTTTTTACTTATTTTGTTTATTTTTACTTATTTAATTTATTTTTACATATTTAATTTATTTTTACTTATCGTAATTTTATTAGCTTTTTACTTATTGCAATTTATTTTATTTATTTATTCAAGTTAATAATAATAAACTTGAAATGTTTATTATTATTTACTTCATTATTTGAGTGAATATCAAATTGCGTTAAAAAAATGATGATAACATTATAATTTGTTCAACTTCAAATTTATTTTTGTATGAGAAAATTTTTTTTTTGTTTGAGAAAAGTTACACTCTGAAAATGAAATAAAAATTTTAATATTGAAACAAGTCCTTGAGAAATATTGTGAGAGTGAAATAAGAAATGGGGGAATTTTTTTTCCTCATTTTTTTTTTTTTTTTGACAAATGGCGAAGTCGTTAAAATAAAGTTGACGACAAGAGAAACTGTAAATCAGTTACTGGTCGAGTGTGTGGCACCTGCACACTGCAAATTGTCCTATCGCACGTGGTTATTTGCCAAGTTGTGCTCGCGTTACCTGAGTTGTATATAAATACGTTAAGTGTATATATATGTGCATATATAGTATATACTTCGGAAACTTGCGCTCACAAATACCATTCTCAGTCAAGTATGAGTGCTTTCATATTACATACCTATCAAATATATGTATATGCGTTGAGGAATACCGCAGGATGGGACATCAATGTGCCAATATGACCACAATCTGGCACTGTAATTACAATCCGGAGCCTATTTGTGACATTACGTCTGCGGTATTTATCCAAACTTCCCGATTGACTTGCTTTTTGTGTTTTTTTTCAATTCGACTCTTTTTTTATGTATCACTTTTTATTTATATTATTTTATGTTTACTTCTGTCCATATGTATATTTTTCTATTTATATAAATTTATATCTGTATTTCCCTATTTACGTCAATTTCTATCTATGAATATTTTTCTATTATTTATATAAATTTATATAATAAAATTATAATAAAAATATAATAAAAATAATAATAAAAAAAAATAAATAATAATAATAATAATAATAATAATAACTTTTATATAATTAAAATAAAAACATAAATTTATATAAATGAATCCCTGTATACATATTCACGGTGGCCACAGGTCAGCTAAATAAGGGAAAAGTCAGGGAAAGTAAAATTGGACAGGAAAATAAGCGAAAAATCAGGAATTTTTTTAATTACTGGAAAAAATTAATTTTTTAAAATTTAGGAGAAAATTCTGGATTTTTGTGCCTTTTTAGTTTAATAGTTAGCTTAAAACTATGAAATTATCACGACTTCCAATAAAAAAACCATCAAATTTTTCTAATTCTGACAATAATTTATTTTTTAATTACTTAACTCTTGAACAACTACATCATAAAAATATTACTTATAATGTCCCTAAAGTTTTAAACGTTCAAATGAATGACAAAGTTTTTTCATTTTTTTAAATTTGTATATATTTTATAAAAAAAAATGATTTTGTTTATTAAGGGCATTTGAACCATTATGATGTCACATTTGTAAATCACATGCTTTTCACTAATTGTGACGTCATAATGGTTCAAATGCCCTTAAAAGGATTAATTTTTATAACTAGGAAAATATCTAATTATTAATTATTAATTAAATATCTAATTAAGTCTTTTTCTTTTTTATATGGAAATGTTTTAAAATAATCAAACAGAAAAAAATTTCATTCATTTGAACGTTCAAAATTTTAGAACCATTATTTATATTATAAATTATTCAATGAATAGGTAATTTTATCTGAAATTTTGTAAAATGAATTGAATTTTACAAAAGTAGCGTTTACAATATTGTCGTAAATAGATAAACTTCAAAATGTTTGACTTTAAAATTTTATAAAAATTCCATTGCCAATGAATTTAATTAGAAATTTTTATAATTCAAATTTTTCTGTAATTAGTTACATTTTTTTAATATACATTTAAATAATTACTAAAAATACTGGATTTACAGGAGAAACTTAGTTTAAAAAAACTCAAAAATTTGATTTTTTGAGAAGTTACAAATGATCGCAGGAATTCAATTATTTTCAAAAATAATTCAATTATGTTAAAAAATAATTCAATTATGTTAAAAAATAAAAAATAAAATTTGTTTTCAAAATTACAATTACCTTTATGAATAATATAATTCTTCGTAAAAAATGTAATTATTTTGAAAAATTTTAATTCAATTATTTAATAAGTAAATTTATTTTTGTATTTAAATAATTGAGTTTTCGTTGATAATATGAAAATTTTAAGTAATGACTGAATTTCAGAGAATTACGACATAAATATAGTTTTAGAAATAATTAAAGTTCGAAGATTCAATTATTTACAAAGGAATAAAGTTTTTCACTAAAATTAGATTATGTTCACAAGCAGTAGAATTTTTCGCAGAAATTCAATTATGTTCACAAATTTTTTTTTCATTTCTCAAAGAAAGGACAATTAAAAATTCTCGATGACAGTTAAATTTTGAAAAAAATTCAATTAGTCAAAAACTATATATTTTTGATTTTAAATAGTTGAAAACAATTGGCTAATAAAAATGGATTTAAAAATAAATATCCGTTAAAATTTTAAATTATAATCGTTTATTTCAAGCATTACGAATTGGATTTTTCAAAATAATTGAATTCTGAATATTTAACTACTTCTAAAGTAATAAAATTCTTCGGAAAAAATTTATGTTTAAAAGTTCAAAAAAATTCTAGTAAAAAATTCAAGTTTCTTTATAAATAACAAAATTCTTTTTCGAAACTCAATTATTTACAAAACTTTGAATGAAACTGTAGGCAAAATTTCAATTGTTTTCAAAAATTTTCTTAAATTCTATGATTTTAAATATTTTTACTACTTACTATTTTAACATAATTTTTCATATGAATGCAATTGAAACCTAGTTTCAAAGGAAATCAATTGTTTACAATTTTTTATATATTTTTTCGCAATAATTTAATTATTTTCATAAACATAATCATTTTTTTCACAGAGATTCAATATTTTTCATGAATCATAAAATTCATCAAAGAATTTCAATCATTTTTAATAAAATTTTAATCAAATTCCTCGAAAAATTGTAATTCTTGTTGAATATTTCAGTAGAAATTGATATGAAAATGAATTTCAGTTAAAATTTGTGATAATAATTGAATATCAAAAGCATTACGAACATGAATTTTTCATACTTCTAAGTAACAAATTCTGTAGGATTGAAGTTTTTAAAAAGTTTAATCGAATTTTTTAAAAATATTTATACAGTTTATATTTTTTTAAAAATATTTACACAGTTTATATCTTTTAATAAATATTTATACAGTTTATATTTTTTAATAAATAGGTGTTTAAATAAAGAATTTCCAAATAATCGAAATTTATCGTATAATTGAATTCTAAGCAAATGGATTTTAAATAGTCAATACTCTTTTTCGAAATTTTTTTAAAAATTATTCATTTAGGGATGAATTTAAGTTATAAATTCTAGAAAATGATGATTGACTGACTTTTTGCTTTCGCATTAGTAAATTTTACTAATGAATTAATAGAAATTATAATTTATTTTACCAATAATTTTTTTATTATTTATTTCACTAATAAATCGTACTTTGTAGTAATTTATTAGTAAAATTTGCTAATTAAAAACAAAAAAGTCAGTTTAGAAGAAATGTTTACTGATTAAAGATAAATGATTCAATAAATTAACATAAAAAAATATAATTAAAAGAAAATAGTCTCTTCAATGAATAGATGTTGTTTGGCAACTTATACACGGAAGTTGTATACGGAATACAGATGTACAAAATAAAAAAAAAGTGAATATGGGAAAATAAAGTAGAAATGTAATGTTTCATTAATATACGACATAAAGTTTTCAAAGTTGAAATAAATTTGAAACATTTTTTTTTTTTTTGTAATTTATTGTACAAAAAAGAGAGAGAGAAGGAAAAAAGAATGAGAGAATGAAGTGTGTAGACAGAAAGATAGCGATATGAAGGGAGGTAGAGCAGTGAGGCATGGAGATTCGCGGAATAAAACAGAGAGACCGCGCAATATGGCGTGTATAGTGTTGAGGAGAAAGCGACCTACTTGCAGGTCGAGTAATTATAAGCCTTGAACCAAGTAAACGAGTCTCTATAATGCTGCCGTTGCTGTTGCTGCTCGTGACCAAAGACACTGCTTCTAAACGTAAATCTGTGGCTTAGGATCGACTCTGACAAAAGACTCGATTAAAGAAATCTCCTGCTTTTTCATTGTACCTCTTTATACTCTTTTTTTTCCCTTTCTTTTCCTCTCTTATGCTCTTTTACTCGAAGCAGTTTCCTGTTTCCGGTTTCTTTCACATTTTATCTCTTCATTCGTAAATAATGCTTCGCACAGGTGCATTCTGCATTGAATCTTTCTAAATTGAATTGAATTTTTTTGCTTTTTTCATTAGACCTAATTATTAATAAAATATATCAATATTTATATCAATATTAATATTAATTTATTAATAAAATATTAAAATACTAACTGAAAAAGCAAGAAATTCCCTTTTCCCACTAAAAATGACAATTTTTTCCTTTTTAGGATAACCACAGAACAGGAAAATAAAAAAAAAATTAGGAAAATTAAAATTAGTCAGAAAATGTTCCGAATTTTTTACTAAAAGAGCTGGAAAAAATTAATTTTTTAGAATTCATTTAAAAATTCTGAATTTTCAGTATTTTTTTCTGTGCCTAAAACTTAATAATTACTAAGAATTCTAATAGAAAATATTCATTTTTTTTTCACTATAATCGCAGATATTGAAAATCAACGACGTTGAAGTCCACAACGTTTATCAACGAAAAAAATTATTCACTTAATAAATTTAAAAAAAAAATAAAAAAAAATATTATTCTAAAATATTGCCATAACAATATTTAGAAAAAATTGATAGATGTTTATGTTCTGATATTAATTGTTATATAAATAAATATTTAATTGGTGTCTACTCAGCGATCATGGCCCGAAGTTTACTTCCGGTCCATGGGAGAGATACACCGACCTTCGAGGTCCGAGTTTCTTAGCTCACCTGACACTGGATATCATAGACGTCGCATCAATGCTTCGGCAATGCTATAACGTCTATGTAACTAACGGAGGCGGTTCAGGGCCCATCCTGGCCAGATGGTAGTACCCTGTTAAGGCCCGATTGTCTCTCGATACGAGACAAAAGACCAAGTATGAGCGATTGTAAAAACAAGGAAGAGTACCTGCGGAGTAATGCTTCGGCTGAATCTCTCACTGGTTCCGATCGTCAAGCGCTTTCGAGCGTGCGGGCGGTGGCCAGTGGCCCAAGGATGCAGGAGGGCAACAACGCGTTGGTAGTGCCACAGATCATCGTGGACAAGGCGGAGAGACGAGGGAGTACGAGCAGCGTGACGAGTCAGGCTAGCTGCATTTCTGTCTTCAGTAATGCTTCAGCAAAGGACATTGCTAGCTGCAACAAGGACCGAGATGAATGCATAAAACTGCGGGAAGAAGAGGCGGTATGCATTCTAGCAATAGAAGAAGAGGTCTGTAAGATGATAAAGTCCTGCGAAGTCCAAAGAAATGTCAATATGACAATCAAGGATGGACTTAAAAGCATAAACATCGCTCATACAGGAGACCAAATTGAAGCACGCAGCAGCTACAGAAAAGGACGAGAGCTTCTACCAAGGATTGACCTGGTCGGAAGAAGCTAGACAAGATCGCAGAGTTAGAAAGAGATCGTTGTAACGCAATCGTGTTGAGAAACGTCGTCTTGGATGCTCAGAAGCGAAGAGAAGTGATCCTGAGCCTGCGAAGGATCCAAAAAGGAAAAGGGAGGAGAGACCTAAAAAGACTAGAAGCAAGGGGATCAAAACGGTTCCAAAGCCACATCAGGTCAAGAAGGAGAAAGCCACAGTGATCGTTAAAGTGGCTGAAGGAAAAACTTTCGCCGAAGTACTGGCGAAAGTTCGAAAAGAGGCTGACCTGGAGGCCAGTCAGACAAGGGTTGTGGAGCTTTACCCCACTAAAACGGGAGACCTACTTATTAAGATTGGTGGGTCTTCAAACAAGAAGCTGTTCACCGAGGAGGTGACTAAGGTGATCGTGACCTGGGTAAGGTGCAGATGCCGGACCGGCAAACTACGCTGGAAATCCTCGATATGGACAGCCTTACTGAGAAAGAAGACGTCTTGGGTGCCTTGGATCAAGTTTCTACGGTACCAGCAGGAAGCAGGAAGGTGACGGTCCTCGGACCAAATAAGCGAGGTATGAAGCTCGCGGTCGTGGTCACCACCCAGGAGGACGCTGCCAGGTTGGAGAAGATGGGGCACATTAAGGTCGGTTTTGTGTCCTGCAGAGTGAGTAGGAGAGTTTATGGTCACAAGGTGTCACAGGTGCCTTGACTAGGGCCATGTAGGCAGAGACTGCCAAGCAGTAGATAGGTCAGCTGCGTGCTTCAAGTGCGGAGAAGCTGGCCATAAGGCAGCAGATTGTAAGAAGCGCCCCATGCTGCTTCTTATGCAAGGCGAAGTTCGGCGAGAAGGAGAGTATCCAACATGTCGCCGGATCAGGAGGATGCAAGGTCTTCAGATCTGCCCTAGAGGAAGCCAAGAAGACTTTGTCAAGGACAAGAAGAAAATAAGGCCAGAACAAGAGCGGCACGGAAGAGTCGCGACAGCGACTAAACGGGACCATTCATCTACGAAGTCAGAAGCCCCTAGGTAGTTCCGTAGGTGAATAATAGGTCTAATATAAATGGGTTTTTAACATGGTATGGTCGATGTGAGTCCTGATGTCTAAAACAAAAGGCAATCGATTGAGTCCTGTATGATTCAATTTAAAACAAATTGTTTCTCTATAAAAGATTTTACTGTTTTCATAACCTTTCCAATTGGATTTATTCGGTTGTAAAGTTTATGTTAGCTACCCGCCAGAATGCAAAAAAAAAAAAAAAAATAAATATTTAATTAAAAAATAATTTGGGAATAAATTAAAAAATTTTTTTTCGTTGATCAACGTTGTGGACTTTAACGTTGTGAAAATCATTGAACAGAGAAAGAATTTTGAAAATAAATGCCAAGAATAGTATTAAAATTTTCGGAATTAATTGAATTTTTACAAAAAAAAATTCTAATACTTTTAAAAGTAATATTAATTCAATTCTTCTATTGGTTTTTTGTTATAATTGAAAATAATTGAATTTCAGCAAAGAACTATATTACTTTTGAAAATCATTAAATTGTTGTAATGCATTTTTATTCTCATTGGAAATAATTGAAACTTGCGAAGAATTTTATTAAAATTCCTGAAAATAATTGAAATTTTGCGATCATTTATATTTTTTATTTATCAAAATAATTGAATTCTTGTAATAAATTTTTGTTATCAATGAAAATAATTGAATTTTTCAAAGAATTTTATTAAACATTTTGTCAATAATTCAATTTTAGTAAAGACTTGTAATAGTTTTGAAAATAATTCAATTTTTGTAAAGAATTCTTGTTCTTAGTGAAAATAATTGAATTTCAGCAAAGAACTAGATTACTTTTGAAAATCATTAAATTTTTGTAATGCATTTTTATTGTCAATGAAAATAATTGAATTTTGCAAAGAATTTTATTAAAATTCATGAAAATAATTGAAATTTTGCGATCATTTTTATTTTTTATTTATCAAAATAATTGAATTCTCGTAATAAATTTTTGTTATCAATGAAAATAATTGAATTTTTCAAAGAATTTTATTAAAAATTTTGTCAATAATTCAATTTTTGTAAAGAATTTTTGTTATTATAGTGAAAATAATTGAATTTTGCAAAGAATTTTATTAAAAATGTCTGAAAATAATTAAATTTTTTCTAAAAAATTATCTAAAATAGTGTGCGGATATTGAAAATTATTGAATTGAGAAAAAGTTATAAAAATTGTGTAATTGAATTTTTTTTATTGAATATAATTGAATGTAATTAAAATAAATTATTGTCAGAAATAGAAAAAATTGAATGTTTTGTTTCAGAATTCGTATAGTAATTTTATAAAGTTTAGGAGGCAAATAATGCAGAAATTCAATTATGTTCAAAATATTTTTTTTTAATTCTCCTGAAAATGGCAATTATCTTTATAAATAATGAAAATTCTTTTCCAAAATTCAGTTATTTTCAAAAATTTTAATTTAATTATTCAATAAACTATTAATTTTTCCATTTAAGTAATTCAATTCCCGTGGAATTTTTAATAAAAATTGATTTTAAAGTGAATCTTTGTTAAAATTTTAGATAATAATAGAATCGTTGAAATTCAATTATGCTCCAAAGTTTCAAAAAATTCTAGTTAAAAATTCAACTATCTTTATGAATAACACTGTTCTTCTTCGAAATTCAATTATCTTCAAAAATCTACCTCAATTCAATGATTTTCAATATTTACTTTAAAAATAAAATTTTCCAAATAGATTGAAAAATCTATAAAAAAATTTTTCGATAAAATTCTACGCAATCATTCAGATATTTTTATAAATATAATTACGAATTATTTTTGAAAATATATCATTCTGGTAAAATTGCGAGATTTTTTGATACGAAGAAAAAAATTCTTTTTTGTTCGTTATTTCAAACAAGGAGTGCGAAATCCTTTTAATTAGAGAAATAAATTTTAATTGAATATAAAACACTTTGAAGTGTTTCACGAGTGAAATATTATTCGTGTTTTGTTAATTCAACGGACTCGTAAATAAAATTTGAATAATTGAATTACTCAAAAACTGGTTTTCCCTGCCGAAAGCGCAAATTGTTCATCACTTGGAAAAGTGGGTTGCTTCACTTCACTAAACTGAATTCTCTCAGTAGCCCTAAAAGCTAAATTTGGGTTTACGAGACGTGGTCAAAACTTTTAGTTTCCCTCAGTTTATATGTATATATACCCAACACACGTTGTCAGTTACGTCAGAAATGAAATTGAAACTTTTACTTATTTTTTAACTTAAAACCAACATAATTAGTGATAATTTTTCGTTTAGATAGAAATTATCTTTTTTTTTTCCTTTCAATATTTACTGCATTATTTATAAATAACACAAGTTTTGCCTTTAAAGACATATTATTTCGTAAAGAGATAATTTCGTTTTAAGAAAGTAATTGGAATTTATATAATTAATTTATATAAATATAAAAGTTTGTTTATATAATTAATTAATTTAATTTTTCCTACTTTTTTTAAAAATTGAAATTATTTAATTTCCTATTAAAAAAAAGTCTTAAAGGTAAAGAATTTTTGTCAATAAAAACGCTAAAAAGACGCTTAGTCTTTTAAAATTTTTATTAATTTTATTAAATACCAAATAAATTAAAAAAATTTTTGGAAAATATTTCGAAAGAATTCAATTATTTTTACAAATAAGGTAATTCTTCATTTCAATTCAAATATTTTCAATCTCAAGAATTCAATTATTTTTAATACAATTTTTATTAACTTATCAAAAATAATTGAATTCTATTAAATTTTCACCAAATGATTCAAATAATGCAATTATTTCCAAAAATTCTGCTAAAATTCTTATCAAGAATTAATTTTTTTTGCAAATAAAATTTTCCGTAGGATTTCGATTGTTTAGAAAAATTGATAAATTTTTAGCAAATAATTTATTACGTTTTCATATATAATAAAAATTCATCTCAAAATCTAAATTTTTTGTAATAAAATATTTGAAAAATTATCTAAAACTATTCTATTAATATAATTTTATTATCATAAAATAACTCAAAAAATTCAATTATTATCATAAATTTGTAAAAAAATCCTTCTAAGAATTCAATTTTGTTTAAAAATAATCAAATTAGAATTTGCAAGAATTGAATTCTTTTCACAGAGGATAAAATTATTTACACGATTTCAATTATTTTAAAAAATTATCCAAAATAATTGAATTATTCCATTGTTCATAAAATGACTTAAAAAAATAAATTGTTTCAAACAAATTTAAACAGAAAATGTTTCGCAAAAATTTAATTACTTTCATAAGTAATAAAATTATTTACTAGATTTCAATTACTTAAAAAAATTATCAAAAATAATTGAATTGTTAAAATAAATATTAAATGTTCATAAAATGACTGAAGAAATGAATTATTTTCAAAAATAAAAAATAATTTGTCGCAAAAATTTAATTATTTTTATAAGTAATAAAATTATTTACAAGATTTCAATTACTTGAAAAAATTCGTTAGTAGAATTCAATAAATTATTCTCAGAAAGAATAAAATGGTTAAGAAAAATAAAAATAAAAAATGGTTAACAAATATTTTACATTAATTCAGTTATTTTTACAAGTGATAAATTTTTTTTTTATCGGAAAGTGAAATTAAAATATAATATTTAGTAGAATTTTTGCCACTATAACGCTTTGCGTCGACAGTGAAAAATAATGACAGATTACAAAATTGGACTATTTTCTAAAGTTTTTTTTTAAAGTAAAAAATAATTCGTAACTTATTTAAAACAAATTATTATCGAAATAAAAAGAATCTGGAATAAAATAAATAAATACAAGAAAAATAAGAAAATAAAATAAATCACTATTCTTGAATCGCGATTCATCTTTCTCCACTTTTCCTTTAACACCCTCGTCACTATGGCACTAAAGGCGCGCGCGTACAATTTTCTAAGAGAGATAGAGACAGATAGTGGCTCTCGGCATGGAAATACCAAGACTGGAAAGTTTTGACACGAATTTCCTCTCACGAGTCAAGAAAAGAAGGTATAAGAAAGAAAGAAAGATTTTCCAAATTACGTGAAAAGAAGTTGGTGGAAAAATTATTCAGTTTACATTTTTCATCGCAACTTGTGAGCGTCTTTTCAAAAAAAAAAAAAAAAAAAAAGAGGAGAAAGCAAGTGAGAGAGAGTCTGCGAAAAGAAACAAAATTTAAACACGATGAAAACGATTCTGCTTTTATATGCGCTTACAAAACTTTCTGCTGCTTATTTCACTCCGCCATTGAAACTAATTAGATTTCATTGCATTAAAATTGTTGATGCGCTTACAAAAACTTTTTTCAAATCCAATTTCTCCTATATATATATAAGAGATTGTGAAAATCTCTTTGTATAAAATATTCTAAAAAGACAAAATTCTGTTTTTAGTTTTAAAACATTTTTTTGTAAACTTTTTATTAAACTTTTTTCTTGTGCAATATTTTCCTTTTTTTCAAAAGGTGAAATTACTTTCTCTTTTGTAAAAAAATTTCACAAAGAGAAAATATTCTCTTATTTTATAAAAAGTTTTGGGGGAAAAAAAAAGTTTTACATCAAATAACCAATTACTTTTTGTGTTATCGAATAAATATTTACTTTAATCAAATAAATTAGATCTTAAGATCGAAATGAAAATTGTTTCACTATAAATATTTATTCCATCAAAAAATTTTTTTATATAAATATTTAATAAGGTAATTTTTATTTACATAAAAGAATTTTTATTTATGTAAAACAGTTTTTATTTACATAATACAATTTTTATTTACATCAAACAATTTTCATTTAGATCAAATAATAAATTTCGGTTAATAGTTGTAATAATAATAATAATAATAATAATTGGTAAATTGGGGTGTAAATTGAACAGCAATCGGCGGTCAAAACGAGACACTATTTCAATTCAAAATTTTAGCCATGTTTGATTTGACTTTCGTGAAGTGCATCGAGAACTCATGCCGGAAGTTAGAACGTTTCCGCGATGAGGGTTGAATGTCTGGCCTGTTGGGATTGTTGGGCGTTGGGGCTGCTGCATTGATCGGGAGGGCTTATCCCTCCCCTTCACTCTTCCCACCACTTTCCCCCTCGTCCAAGTTCGCGGCAGACGAAGGGTGAAACACACGCGTTACCTTCAAAATCACTCTCTCTCTCTCTCTCACTCTCTCTTTTTTTATTCCTCTTTCTCTTCTAAACAAAACAAAATTTTTATTTCACTTCTCGTGTGTAAATTGAATTCAGTAAATTATTATTTTTATTCTTTACACCTTCCTGTTAAGTCATTAACTTTTTATTTTTTAACTTTTCATACTTCATCTTTACAACTCTCTAACTCTTTAAAATTAATGAAATTTCTTTACGAAAAATAAATATTCATTCACTAAATATGTTTAAAATTTAATATCAAATTTATTATTATAATTTAATAAAGAATTTATAAAATAAATATTCATTCATAAAATTATTAGGTAGTTATAAAATGTGTAATGAATAATTTTACTTTAAATAATTCATGAATTTTAAGAGAGTTTCGTTTACAATTTTCATAAATAGAACAACTTTGAAAGTATTCAATTTAAAATTTTATAAAATTTAAATTTTGATTAGATTTAAATAGAAATTTTCCAGAACTTAGATTTTTAGAAAATGATGGTAATAATGCAAATTGGTCTTAAGGAAGTTTAATTTTTTTAATATATATTCACTTAATTATTAAAAATAATGGATTTACATAAGAATTTTTGTTAAAAACACTTTTAAAAAATTAAATTTTTAAAATGTTACAAATGATTGCAGAAATGCAATTATTTTCAAAAGTATAAAGGTGAAATTCGTAACGTCCATGATCAAGGATTAAAAATAAAAAAAATATTTTCCTACTAAAAAAAATAATAATTTTGACTCACAAATATTTTTTTTGTAAATTATTATTCAAAAAATTAATCGTACTATTTTGCTTACAAAAATTGAAAATTTATAAAAATATTTTTGTTCTAAAATCGTTGACTATAAATGTTGTGAATTTCAACAACGTTCAAAAGTAATAAAATTCTTTGTAGAAAATTAAAGTATTTTCAAAAAATTGAATAAACTTCTTGGCAAAAATTTGATTATTTTATAAGTAATAACATTTTTCTTAGAAATTTAATTATTTTAATTGATTTGATAAAATGTTTGGCAAAATTTCAATTATTTTTAAAAAGTTTCCTCAAGTCCACGATTCTTAATATCGGCTATTTTCATAAAATTTTGCAAAAGAAATCAATTATTTATAAAAATACTTTTGATAAAATTCTATATACAAGTATTTAAATATTTTTATAAATGAAAAAAAAATTCAGAGGAATTAAATTATTATGTTTATAAATAGTAAAATTTTTCTCCAGAATTCAATTATTATAAAAAAATTTTAATAAAAATTCTTGTCAAAATTGGAATTATTATAAATAATTTATTGAAATTTAAATTTATTATAAATTATTTATATTTATTTAGTTATATTCATTATTTATAAATAAAGAAATATTTCTCCAGAGTTTTAATAAAATTTCTTGTCAGAATTTCAATTATTATCAATAATTTACCTAGAATTCAATGATTCAGTCAATTATGTTTGAAAATTAACAAAAAATTCTTGACAAAATGCTAATTATCTTTATAAATAAGAAAATTCTTCGAAATTCAATTATTTTTCATAAATAAAATTTTCCCAATGAATTCAAATGATTGAAAATTTTTTTTGTAGAAATTCTACACAAACGTTACTTATTTTCATAAATAACAAAAATATTCCACACGAATTTAGTATTTAAAAATTTTTTTTTTTTTAAATTTCTTCACAATAATTCAAATATTTTGAAAAATATTAAAATTTTTCTTGGAGATTCAATTATTTTCGTTAATAATAAAATTTAACGGACAATTTTAATTATTTGAAAAGTTGATGACAAAATTCTGTATGAGAATTAAATTATTTATTTTTGTATTTAAATAATTGAATTCTCGAAGAATTTTCTATAAGGAAAATTAGGATCACTAATCTTGCTTTTTATCTTTTTGAAGATGAAATTGTTTCTTAGAAAGATTGTTTGATTTTTAAGAAAGAAAATTCGTTTAAGGTGTTTAGTGGCGACGCTAAAGTCCAGAAACCTTATTGGCGTTTTAGAACTGATCCATTAAGGCGCCTGTTGTCGATATCATACGCAGGAGGAGCGAAATTATTGCTTGCCTATACTAAAAATCAATTAAAAGAAAAAGAAGAAGAAGAAAGGTGAAAATCTTTTGCGTATTCTTGGAACTGTCTGTATCTCTTCATGAAAATTCATGAAAGGAAACAGGCGCGAACGGGCGAGTGAGTTTTCGAGTGGATTACGTAAGCACATAATTGCCTGTTACACGAGACAGACAAGTCGCTTGTTAATGCAAAACTTTCTCTCTCCCTTTTTCTCTTTTTTGCTCTTCTTTTTTCGTTTTTCTTTCTTTTATTCTTTATTTTTTCGTTCCTTTTTCTTTTTTTAAAATTCTTTTTCTCTTTTTCTTTCTCTTTTTTCTCGAAAGTCTCCAAACGCTCCGCCTACGTCTTCCACTTTTCGCCCCTGGCGAATAAAAGTTCGAAAGTCTCCGCCTACTTCTCCCACTTTGCGTCACTGGCGAATAAACGTTCGAAAGTCTCCGCCTACTTCTCCCACTTTGCGTCACAATTGTTTCAAAGATTTTAAAATAGTTTTCGACGCTGAGCTCTGACGCTAATTTCAGGAACATGACCTTCATGAATATCAATTTAATTACTAATTAAACTAACCTATTGTGGATATTTATTTACATAGAAAAAAAATAAACAAAAAATCTCCCCCTTTACTTTCTAGTATTAGCATCATAATTAATTTATATGGAAAAAAGTTATAACTCTTTTTTTAGTAACTCCCTTGACTTCTTTATTTTATAACATGCACGTGCCTTGCTGTGCTCGATATATCACTTAAAGAGTGGTTTTACACCATAAGCTGACATTTTAGAAGCGCAATGCATCTCTCTCTCTTTTTTTCTGCAGTTTATAACGCAGTTCGTTACACAACTCAGGAGTGCGTGACCTTTGTATATTATTGTTCCCCCACCACACGCTCCTTTGTGAACGTTTTGTATACACATTTATTACAATAAACGCTCATATTAGTATACAGTAAACACACATGCAATCGCAACTATTGTGCAAATGTTAAACATTCGATCAAGGTCACAGTATCGTAATTCTCTATAGGTATATGAAATTCATTTTGATCGAATAAAAATAAATACAAATTTTATTTTATCGGCAAATACCAATAAAAAAAAACGATGGGAATATAACAATTGAGCAGCAGAGAAAATAGTTTCATGAATGGAAATAAAAATACTTTACTCGTAACAGTTAAAATTGACTTTGAAAATCCACTTCTCGATTGCTTTCGCAATTGACACTCGTTTTTGTTTTTTTATTTTTATTTGTAATTGAATTTGTGATCGAGAGGGGCAATTGTTTTTCTCGTGCATTGTGCAGGAAAATATTACTCTTCTGTAATTTTGGGATTTTTTTTTTATTCTAAATATTGGAAATAAAATTTATTTCTTTTACAAATTAGGGAAAAATATTGAAATTGGATGAGTGGGGCAAAAGTAGGCGGTACCTTCGTATAGAAGCGCCAATGGCTCCGCCTACTACTTCTCCCACTTTGCGCCAGTGGCGAATCGAAATTCGAAAGGCTCCGCCTACTTCTCCCTCTTTGCGCCCTTCACTTTCACTTAACACTTTTTTCCACTCCGTTTTCACTCCACTTACACTTTCATAAAAAATTTTTTTACTCCTTTTTCATTTCACTTTCACTCACAATTTTTCTTCACTCCCTTTTCACTCTACTTTCACTCAAAATTTGTTTAAACTCCATTTTCACCTCATTTCGTCAAAATTTAATAATATTTTCATACATAATAAAATTCATCACATTTCAATTTTTAATACTAATATCTTAATGAATCGAATTATTTTATTCAATGTTCATGCAATGACAAAAAAATTGTCATTGCAAAGAAGTAGTCATTGTAACAAGAATTCAATTATTTTCAACAATTTTCTTTTAATTTTTGCAAAGGTTCAATTATTTTTACAAGTAATAACAATTTTCATCGTAATTAAATTCATTTGAAATTTAGTTAGAAGCATTCAATTCTCCTTTTATAAATAATATAAAACACTTTACCAGATTTCAATTATTTTTAAAAATATCACACTTTTTTTTACAAAAATTCAATTAATTTAAAAAATTCATTATAAGAATTGAATTGTTCTCGTAAAGAATAAACTTTTTAGAAGATTTCCATTCTTTTTATTAAAATAGATAAAAACTTATACAAAATTATTGAGTTATTTTATTAAATGCTCATAAAATGACTCAAAAAAAAAATTCTATTATTTCCACAGACTACAAAATTCTTTACAAGATTACAATAATTTTTAAATAATATTTTTTACACGAATTCAGTGAATTGAACAAATTGGTTTTCAAAAATTCAATTATTTCTATAGAGGATAAAATTCTTCAGAAGATTTAAATTATTTTTAATACAAATGCATTATATTTTTAATACATATTTAATACATACATTTAATAATATTCTTTACTTCTTCTATCTTTAATATTTTTATTAATACAATTTTATGAAAATTATCTAAAATAGAAAGTGAATTATTCTATTGAATGTTCAAATTTCTAGAAAAAATTCAATTATATTTTTTATAAGTAATAAAATGTTTTACATGAATTTAATTACTTTAAAAAAGTCACTTCACGAATTTAATTATTCTCATAAATAATAAAACTGAATATTATATTTAAATTATTTTTAATGTAGTTTTAAATGAACCGTTCAAAAAATATAATTTTTAGAAATATTTTAATTTCAAAAAGCTTTTACATTACATTTTTTGGAAATTTTATTTTTTTTTGTAAAAATAAATGACTTTAACGATTAAAAAATATTTTTTTGATCTGACGGGGACAAATAGAAGTAGCAAAGGCTCCTCCTTCTTATTCTACTTTTTTGGGGGGGCCAATAGAAGCGCGAATGGCTCCGCCTACTTCTCCCACTTTCTGCCGGAGACCAATGGAAGCGCGATTTCGCCCCGCCCACTTCTCCCACTTTGCGTCACTGTCGAATAGAAAACCAAATGTCTCCGCCCATTTTTGCTCACAGAAGGAAACAATAGTTATTATGTTATCTATTTTAAGAGCATTAGACCTTAAAATAATTGTATTATTAATAAATTATTAAAATAAATGTATTATTAATAAATTATTAAAATAAATGTATTACTAATAAATGATTAAACTAAATGTATTACTAATAAATAATCAAAATAAATGATTAAAATAAATGTATTACTAATAAATAATCAAAATAAATGTATTATTAATAAATGATTAAAATAAATAACACAATAGTTACTTAATTATCTTCTGATATTCACTTCTATAAATCAACACCGATAATAAAAATACGAAAACTTTCATTATCGCAATTGATTTGTGGATATAATATTATGAAGTTAGTAAGAGAGTAAAAATTCATTGAACGTGACTGTAGAGGATTTAAGAGTGAGGCGAATCGGTTCAACATTATAAGATTGAACTACTTGAAAGAAAAACTAAAGTCGTTTAGTTTCTCTCACACATTCATGTGAAAAGTGTATACATATATATAGAACTGTATATTTCTCTCTCTCTCTCTCTCTCTCTCTCTCTTTCTAACCTTGTGGGATAAAGTTTCTGTTCGATGGAGCATACATCGTTGAAGCTGGGACATCAATAATTCGGATATCCTCTCTTGTGCCAGACCAGAAGGTATAGAACGGAAAGATGGAGAGAACGATCGTTTATTACACTCGAGCTATAGTTTGCACTTAGACAACCGCCACGCCGAGACAAGTAACCCTCGAGAAAGAACATATAAAAGAGATCCCAGGCAAACACAAAACACTGATAAAGTGAAAATCAAGTACAGATAATGATTTATTGTCCATTTTATTTCAACAAATAATATTCTCATGAATTTAAAAACAAAAGGAATTAATAATTTTTTCTTCTCTTCTGTTGCAGGTAAATTTCGTTTTGAACTTGGACCTTTGGATTTTGCGTGAGTTTTAAAACAGTTTCTTTACTTTTTTTTCTCTCTAAATGAAAGATAAATAGTTCGTCTTTATTTACCTTACAACTAACTGTTCGGACGTAAAATATTGATCATTAATATAAATCAAATTATAAGGGTGAAAAATTTTTTTTTATATTCAAATATTTGTGAAAGTAAAATAATAAAATAAAAATGTAATATAAAAGGTGAAAGTGTGGTGGTCTGATGCATCGATCGTCATCCTTTCCATACACTATATAATACATATATACAGCATCGGACACACACTGTATAGGAAATATAGTAAAAGGTTGTGATATGGCCTTCATGTTGTTACGTTGCAAACTTCTTACGATAGTTTAGTGACATCTGCAATATTACTTTTATAGAGGGAAACGAGAAAGGAAAAAAAAATTCAAACATACATCTTAGTTTAAAAGTGACATATATAGAATCGTAAAAAAAGGATGTCAAGGAAACTTCAATTTTTGATAAATATTTTTACATTCCCACGATATGAGAAAGTATTGTATTTTTTTTTTTGCGTTACGTGATAAAAAAATGTCCTCTTCTTTGAAAGAATTGTCTATTTAGTTTTTTACATTCCGTGATGAAATAATTCTTTTCTTGTGGAGCGTCAAAAATTATTGTTTGGACTTTTTTTTATTATAATAAATAATAATAATAATTAACAATTTTTTCTTGTGGAGCGTCAAAAATTATTGTTTGGACTTTTTTATTATAATAAATAATAATAATTAATAATTATTAATGAAAATTCTCTAAAATTATTTATTTATTATTTACAGCAATAATAATGAAATTTTAAGTCTATTTTTCATGGTGCTATCGGGTAAAGATCAGCGTAATGGACAATAAAATCAATTCAAGACAGGAGTTAAGTCAAAGTAACGATAATAATAAACCGATACGACATAAGGCACTCCCGCTTTATCGAATTAATCTGCTGGTGATTTATGAAAACCTTTCAAGACCATAAATACTCGTCCGTTGTGCGATTAGTTAATGCGAAATGCTTTTGTTGAAGTGAATCGAAAAAAATGCGGTTGAAGATCAAGTTTTGAATTTGCAACTTTCTTTCTTTTTTTTATCTTATTTTTCTTCCTCCCTTTCTTTCCCTTTTATTCCACCATTATTGTTTTTAAATCGAATAATGTTTCAATTAAAGTTTCCAAACCGTAAATCCAAATTTTTTTTTTAAATTAAACAATGTTTCAAAGATTTTAGGTTAAAGATTTAAAAAAAATCGAAAACAATAAGTTTTGACGCTCAGCGTCGACGCTAACTTCTAAGAACATTTTTAACTCTTTTTTATTGTTTCCAAACCGTAAAATGTATTTTTTAAAATGAAATAATGTTTCAGTGATTTTAAGTTAGACATTAACGTATTTTATTAAAATTAAACAATGTTTTAAATATTTTAGGTTCAAGATTAAAATAAAAATATTCGCAAACAATAAGTTTGGACTCTGAGCGTCGACGCTAACTTCTAAGAACATTTTAAAATCTTTTTTATTGTTTCCAAACCGTAAAATGTATTTTTTAAAATTAAAAAATGTTTCAGTGATTTTAAGTTAAAGTTTAATAAAAAAAATCTCGAACAATAAGTTTGGGCGCTGAGCGTCGACGCTAACTTTTAAGAACATTTTTATTTGTTCCTCGTTATTTCAAAACCGTAAAACGTATTTTATTAAAATTAAACAATGTTTTAAATATTTTATTTTAAAGATCACAAAAAAATACGGAAACAATAAGTTTGGACGCTGAGCGTCGACGCTAACTTCGAGAAACATTTTTATTTTTTCCTTATTGTTTCCAATGAATCCAATTTTTTTTAAATTAAACAATGTTTCGAAGATTTGAAGTTAAAGATTAAAAAAAATAGTTAAATAAAAGTTAAAGATTAAAAAAAATAGTTAAATAAAAGTTAAAGATTAAAAAAAACCGCAAACAATAAGTTTAGACGCTGGACGTCGACGCTAACTTCTAAGAACATTTTTAACTTTTCCTAAATCGTTTCCAAACCGTAAAAACGTATTTTTTTTAAATTAAACATTCTTTCAAAGATTTTGAATTAAAGTTTAATAAAAAAAAGTCACCAGCACTAAGTTTGGACGCTGAATTTAAAAAAAAATCCTTTTGATCGATACAATGAGTTCGAAGAAGGGTAAAACAAACTCACTCCGATTTGTCGACGTTGAACGAGAACAATTTTAGCGTCTTTTATTCATTTTCTTCTCGTTTCGCATAAAAGAACCGCAGAACTCTTTAAGAATGAACGATAGAGTGTGCCTATAGTTATATGGTATAGAGACACAGACACACTTGCACTTTATAGTAAATCTAAGGCATTTACACATCGACAAATCAATGGGACGAACGAAGCGTGAATAGCGAATGAGAATATATTTGCATACACTCGACGACTATGAAAGGACTTGTATCTGCGCCTTTACACTGTCCGTTTGACTCGAAATTCAACATTATAGTTCACTTTATTACTCTTTGTTTTGCACTTTCTTTTCTTTTATTGAAATGTATCCGCTATTTTCCAGATTTTCGTCGAAGAGAATTTTTTTTTTGCTATTCGACCCTAGAATTGTTAACCCCTAGAAAAAAGTTTGTTTTGTCACTTATTTCGTGTCCTTTTAATTGTTAACCACTAAAAAAAAGTTTTTTGTCACTTATTTCGTGTCCTTTTAATTGTTAACCTTTAAAAAAAATTTTTTGCCACTTATTTCGTGTCCTTTTAATTGTTAACCCCCCAAAAAAAGTTTTTTGTCCCTTGTTTCATGTCCTTTTAATTGTAAACCACTAAAAAAAAATTATTTGTCACTAATTTTGTGACTTTTTCATAAAAAAAAGACGATTATCAAATATTTGCGATTTTATTTTTTGTTAAATTATATCCCTTTTAGTTATTTCGACAGGAATGTTTGATTATTTAACCGAAATCGATTTAAAAAAAAATTTTATCAGAAATATGCCGTTCACGAATATTGGAGATTTTATATTTTATAGTTAAATTATCAAAAATTTCAGTTATTTCAACCGGAATTTTTTATTATTTAACCAGAATTCTTTGCGTTTCACTGGATAAAAGTTTATTTAATTCATAAGTAAACGAGTACTTGTGTATTATGGTAAATAAATATTTATTTTGGTATCAAATAGTTTTTATTCCATTATTTAGATTAACAATTGTATTTGCTTCACATACAACGAAATTATTGGGTTAAATACAATTTATTTGATTTAGATAAGAAATTATTGATTTGAATATAATTATTTATTAATTGATATACATAATGAAATTATTGTTTGAAATATTTGCAATTTATTTGGTTTTCAATGAAAATTATTTATTTCCAGTAAATATTTATTTGATAATTGACAAATAATCATTCCGATACTAGAAATCATATAATTAATTAAATTCTTTAAAACGATTCAATTATTTTTAAAAAATTTTGAAAAATAAATTATTTTCAAAAAAATAATCGAAATTCAATTATTTTCAAAAAATATTCGAACTTCAATTATTTTCATAAAAGTAATAAAATTTATTTAAAAGATTTTAAAAAAATCAATTATTTAACAAAAGTTTTGTACATTTCTTCACTAGTAAATTCAATTACTTTTACCAACAATAACATTTTTCATGCAAATTCTAAATGAAAAAATTTTTTTTTATGAATTACGAAGCGAGGATTGAATTATTTTTAGAAATAATAAAACTCATCGAAGAATTTAAATTATTCTTAGCACTACTTAAAATTATTTATTCAAAAAATTCAATTATTCTCACAAATAAAGTTTTCCACAAGAATTATTCAATTATTTAAAATAAAATTTCTATAGTATTTATTATATTTCTAAAAATATTAATTATTTTAAACAGTAGTTATAAAATTCTTATAAAGAAATAAATTATTTTCAAAAATATTAACATTTTTCACAGAAATTCAATTATTTAAAAAAAATTTTAATACAATTTTTTGTAATAATTCAAGTATTTTCATAAATAATAAAATTCTTCTAAGGAATTCAATTGTTTTTGAAAATTTTAATAAATTCTTTGCAATTCAATTACTTCAAAAATAATAAAATTCTGTGCAATTCAATTATTTTCATAAATAATAAAATTCTTCTTAGGAATTTAATTATTTTTGAAAATTTGAATAAAATTCTTTGCAATTAAATTACTTTCATAAATAATAAAATACATTGCAGTATTTAAATTATTTTTAATACAATTGTAGAGAAATTCCTAAATAAAAAGTAATTATTAATAAAAATTCAATTTCAATTCCTGGAAAAAATCAATTTTAATTAAAAAATTTTCTTTACATTCTTAAGAAGAATTTAATTATTTACAAAAATATTCGAATTCTTCACATAAGACAATTATTTTCAAATATTTTAATAAAATTGTTTAAAAAATCATTTATTTCACGAACAATTTTAATTAAATTTTTTTGAAATAATTCACATATTCTTTTAGATTGTAACAAAATTCTTTCCTTGGATTCAATTATTTACATAAATAATTCTTTGAAGAAAATTAATTAAGTTGATAAAAAATAAGATTATTATTGAAAATTCAATTATTTTTAAAGATTGTCAATAAAATTCTTTGCAAAATTCAATTATTTTTAAAACTAATAAAACCCTGCTTGGAAATTCAATTATTTAAAAAAAATTCTAATAAAATCGTTCACAGGAACTCAATTCTTTTCAAAGATAATAAAATGCTGTTTAGAAATTCAATTATTAAAAAAAAATTAATAAAATAAAATATGAGAAAATATAGTAATCATCATATAATTATGAGAAAATAGTTTCTGTGAAATAGAAAGTGGAGTAAAAATGTAATCAAAAATTTTTTTACAGTGAAAGTGAAGTAAAAGTAAGGTGAAAATATGTTGATAAAAAATTTTGAGCGAATGTTAATGTGAAAGTGAATTGAAAACAAATTTCGAGCTAAAGTGAATGTGAAAGTTAAGTGAAAGTGGTTTAAAAAGAAATTTTGAGCAAAAGTGAATGTGAAAGTGGATTAAATACAAATTTTGAGCTAAAGTTAATGGTGAAAGTGGAATGAAAGAGAAGTAAAAATGGAGTCAAAATAAATTTTGAGTGAAAGTAAACTGAAAATGTATTGAAAAAAATTGTCAGCTAAAATGAATGAGTAAGTAGAGTTAAAGTGAAGTAAAAATGAAGTGAAAATAAATTTTTAGTGAAAGTGAAGTGAAAGTAAAGTGAAAACGGATTGAAAAAAAATTTTGAGCGAAAGTGAATGTGAAAGTGATGTAAGAATGGAGTGAAGATAAATTTTTAGTGAAAGTGAAGTGAAAGTAAAGTGAAAACGGATTGAAAAAAAATTTTAAGCGAATGTGAATGTGAAAGTGATGTAAAAATGGAGTGAAAATAAATTTTGAGTGAAATTGGAGTGAATATAATAAATTTCGACTGAAAGTGAACTTAAAGTATAAAAGTGTAGTGAAATTACATAATCGACCCCCTGGAATTAAAAGAAAGAGATGAAATAATATTTTTCGAGTGTAT
Source organism: Leptopilina myrica (nomen nudum) (assembly GCA_032872475.1). Lineage (NCBI taxonomy): Eukaryota > Metazoa > Arthropoda > Insecta > Hymenoptera > Figitidae > Leptopilina > Leptopilina myrica (nomen nudum). The sequence goes on from CM065461.1 coordinate 37,790,422, forward strand.
GATATGCCATAATGGTAAATAGAGAGTATGGCGATTAATTTGCAGAAACATTGTTTGATTGAAGCACATGGTCGGGCCAGTGGGTAGGGATTATTCTTGGCCCGAGGGGTCGATTTGAATCTCCTGTGCGAACCCTTTGGATTGATCTCACTCTCGCCTCTCCAGTAGGTAGGATATCAACCAGTATGCTAATAGGATTACGGCAAACCCACACTCTCAGCAAAATGTTAGCATGACATGATGACGCGATCGTGTCCGTTAGTCATGAAGACGTTTGAACACGGAATTGCTTTTCAACTTAAGCTCCCTTGTATATATTCTTCAATTTGACATCTTCTTCATTTTTTTTTGTTTGTCTCCTCGAATCCCTCCGGATTAGATTCTTATGAATTATTATTCGCGTTTTGTTATCATTACAGCTTTCTCTCTCTCTCGTTCTTTCTCTCTTCTTTTCTCTTTTATTTATCTTTTTTTGTTTCAGTTTTTCTCTTCTTCTTCTTCTTTTTTTATTCTTTGGATAATTTTTTCTGTCTTTTCTTTATTCTTTGGTTCATTTTTTCTTTCCTTATATTCTGTTTTCAGTTTCCAGTCTTTTAATCTCTCTCTAAATCTGAGTTAGAAAAAATGTTTACTAAATTTCAATTAGTGGCTGAATTTTTGCTATTGAATTAGTAAAGTTTACAAAAATAAATAGGCGTTTCTACTAATTTATTAATTGATTTACTTTTTGCTATTGAATTAGTAAAGTTTACAAAAATGAATAGGCGTTTCTACTAATTTATTAATTGATTTACTTTTTGCTATTGAATTAGTAAAGTTTACAAAAATGAATAGGCGTTTCTACTAATTTATTAATTGATTTACTTTTTGCTATTGAATTAATAAAGTTTACAAAAATAAATAGGCGTTTCAAAAAGTCAATTGGTTGACTTTTTGCTATTGAATTGGTAAAGTTTACAAAAATAAATAGGCGTTTCTACTAATTTATTAAATTTACTCATTCAATAGCAAAAAGTTAAAAAATGGTGGAATGGTTAAGTTAAATATTAAGTTTGAAGTTTAAGTTAGTTGTTAATAAATAAATATGTGTTTCTACTAATTTATTAAATTTACCAATTCAATAGCAAAAAGTCATAGTCACTAATTCAAGTTAGTAAACATTTTTACTGATTTAAATTTAGAGAATAATTCCACTTTCTGCTCTAATAGCATATTTTTATTTTTTAACTATTTTTTTCTTTCGAATAAATTTTCGTGTTAAATTTAAAAAAAAAATGGCGCATAATGCAGTAATTGTAATTTTTTTTTTGGTGCATATTTAACAGCTGCATTTAGAATATAAAATTATACGCACACGAGAGGGTGATGATTGGAGGCAATTGAATATATATATATGTTTGGAGAGCAATCGTAATCGCCGACGCAGTGAGCAGCCAGAAGCAAAATGTTGCGCAAGTACTTGAGTTAGATTATAAAGCCTACACGTAATTTCATTGCAATAGCGAATCGAGCGAACCTGACCGTCGTGAACAGCCATGACGAGAGAAGGTAAATTACCCACGGCCGTCATCTTCCACTCTATATATCGTTCACTCCAAGTACAATGTACTTATGTTTGAAAACCATTTTTGTACTCTCTAAATTTGAATTAGTAAAAATGTTTACTAATTTTGAATTAGTGACTGACTTTTTGCTTTTGAATTAGTAAAATTTACTAAAGAAATTAGTAGAAATAACTATTTATTAGTCAAGTTAGTAAACAATTTTACTAATTTGAATTAGATTATTTTAGAGAGTACTCTCTAAATTTGAAGTAGTAAAAATGTTTAACAATTTGAATAAGTGACTGATTTTTTGCTTTTGAATTAGTAAATTTTACTAAAGAAACTAATAAATAGTTATTTCTACTAATTTCTTTAGTAAAATTTACTAATTCAAAAGCAAAAAGTTAGTCACTAATTCAAATTAGTAAACATTTTTACTAATTCAAATTTAGAAAGTAACGATAAGTATTTTAAACAAAAGATTTAAATTATTTAAAAGGTCACAAATTCAAATTAGTAAAAATTTTTACTAATTCAAATTTAGAGTAACGATAAGTATATTCTAAACAAAAGATTTAAATTATACTTATAAAAGAACTACCGTGGATTATTGTTATTGTTAACACTAATAACTACAAGTTTTTAAATGTTTTTCAAACAAAGTTCTAAAATTTTTGTTATATAAAATATTTGGAATTTAGAGAAATATATGTTGAAATTATAAGGAAAATCGCAATTTGTGTTCTCAAAGTTAAAAGTCAATCGTTTAACAAATTTTCAAAGTTTAAAAAGTGTCAAGTTCCGAATTTGATTCAACTTCGTCAACATCCAACTTCAACTCTGCGAACTAGAATAATAAAAAAATTATAACAAGTGTGTAAATATTTAAATTTGCTATCAATTTTTTTTTCTACAATTTTCTAATTTTTCACGATTCCTGAATAAATTTATACCTCGGGAATCTTTTAAAAAATTTATCCCAACCCATAGTTTTTTAGGTAATTTTTTTTCAAAAAAGAAAATATGTTATTGTTTTTTTTTGCAATAAAAACATAGAAAAATATATTATTGTTTTTTTTGCAATAAAAACATAGAAAAAAATATTTTTGCGACAATTTTGTCGTTGAGTGTTCATTGCAGAAAGGCCTAACAAGTCAGAAAAACTGAGAACGAGCGAAATCGAATAATTATTAAAAAAAGTTAGAGTTTAAGTAAAATTAATAATTGGATTACAAATTAAAAAATAATGTACCTGATTTATTGTTATCAATTTTCAATTGTTTATCAATAATTTAAATAATTGAATTCTTTTAGGAACTTTTGTATTTAAAAATAATAGATATTAAAAATATTCGAATTTTGAAAATGTTTTGAAAATAATTGAATCGACTGAGAAAGAATTTTATTAAAATTTGTTGAATGGTTTCTAAGAATTTTTTTAAAAATCTTTAAGAATTATTTTTTTTATTTAGAGATTTTAAACAGTGATAACTCTCAAACATAGAAAAAAGTATTGTTTAGTAAAAGTATATTAACAAAAGAAAAGAACAAATATATTAACAAATAGTAAATAGTAAAAGTATTTTTTAATAAAAGTATATTAACAAAAAAAAAGAAAAAATATATTAACAAACAGTAAATAGTAAAAGTATTTGAATTTTAAAAATGTTTTGAAAATAATTGAATCGTTTGAGAAAGAATTTTATTAAAATTTGTTGAATTGTTTCCAAAAGTATATTAACAAAAAAAAAACAAAAAAATATATTAACAAATAGTAAAAAAAGTATGAAAAAAATACATCGAAAAAATCGTAATTTAGAGGAACAAAGTCAGGGTTGGACCACTTTTACTTTTATTACCAAAAAAAATACGTTAATATTGCTCATTTTTATAATCATAAGAAAAGGGAAATAAATTAATTAAACATATTTAAATAAATAATTGACGATAATCAATTAAAGATAGAAGAGTAATTTGTGGTAATTAGTATGTTTAAATAGCCGTGATGAACTGTAGGCCACTGGAAAATTTATATGTGTAAGTGATTCGCGAGAGGAGTGAAGTAAAATGAGAGAGAGAAATTAAATGTAATTTATTTGAGCATATTTAAACGAGGGTTTTGATATAATAATAGCTCATGATCATTTAAATTCAATGCATCGTGAGTCGGCCAAGCTTGGCGTTACGAGAGAGAATGGTGTGAGGGGGGGAAGAAAAGAAAGAAAGAAGGAAAGAAAAAAGAGAGAGAGAGAGAGACCTGTTTTTTTTGCGATACATCAAGAGACCATAACCAATATACACCGTTTTAGTACTTGCTTATTTATTCATCTCATGCACGATAACACACGCCAACATAATTTCGTCTCATCTCATTTTCTCTCTATTTCTCTCCAACTTTTTGGCGCGATCGGAAGTTTTCTCTCTTTAACATTCGTTGAAATTAAAAAAAATTATTTTTCTTTCCAAATTATTAGTAATTAATTTTATTTATTGAAATAAAAAATTTTTGCTACTTAATTTATTTATTGACGAATAAATTGATAATAAAAAAATAAAGTAACAATTTATTTATTAACGAATAGAATGATAATAAAAAAAAGGTAATAATTTATTTATTAATTCACAATTCGGAATTATTGAAAAATTATTATAATGAATATTTTATTAAATTATTATTAGATTATTGAATAATAATTCGGAGATAATAGATATAAATGCGTTGAAATGTAAACAATCTTCGTCTATCTGCAAACTTGGAAAATTGATCAATTCGAGAATAATAAATTGTAAAAGCATTTTGGAGGGTGTGAGGGAGGGAAAGTCAAACGTTTATTCTCAGAAACAAGTCGTTGCATGATTTACCGACTTGCCCCGATGGTTTTCGTGGCTGGCTTAACGAGATAACGCGTGAGCTGCCGGTTAACAGACCAGTGAGACAATTAGTTATCGGATTCGCTCGTTGTTGTTTTCTGTTATCTAGATACAATAGCTCACTCCAAATGAAATAGCTAAGGACTTTTAATCTACTCTGTAGCACTGCTTTTTTTTCCAATTGTGGTGGAAGACAATTTATAACGGCACGAAATGAAGAATTATTTTTCTTTCTCTCGTATCTACGCATTGAAATAAATATCGTTTGACAAGAAATTATTTTTTTCTCTCGAAGAGGGTTTCATTATCATAATTATAATTATTATAATTAATTTAATTTTTCAAAGTACTTTAAGAAATTTGAAAATAGAAGAAACTATTTGTATAAATAGTCGAAAAACATTTCGACCCATTGCGTTTCTAGAATCAAGGATAGATGAAAATTTCTGTTGTTTTCGAAGTAATTGTGAACGATTGGAGGAAGAGCGCCTTGGAAGGGAGAGTAGCTTTATGATTGGTCGAGCGTTATTGGCGGACGTGCGCCGAGTGGGGGAAGTGCTTTCCTAATTGGCCTCCCCTCCAATTGCTACGTGACCGACAGCATTCAATTGACAAGCGTCGCTTATTGTTAGTAGAGCACTAACATTCGATCCTATTTTCTCCCCACTAATTTAAGGCTCTTTAGATTTTCTATTTTAATTAATTAATTTAATAATAAAAAATGAGTGTGACTTTAATTTATTTAAGACTTTTTCTGAAAAGAACTTTAAAGAACTAATTTTATTGGAAGAAAATTGAGTTTAATGGAAGAGAACTTTAAAGAACTAATTTTATTGGAAGAAAATTAAGTTTAATGGAAGAGAACTTCATTAAAAAAAAACTGAATTAAAAAACCAAAAAATAGAAGCGAAAAAATGAAAATAAAATACAGAAAAAGAAAAATAGAGTGAAAAAGAGAAGAAGTGTCATTAAAAGGTAAATTAGTGCAGGAAAAATGTTTGTCGCAATTTTCATAATAGAATATTGTTTTAAAATGCGGGATTAATCATTAAACTGTTAATTGTTGGCAAGAGAGAGAGAGAGAGAGAGGGAGAGAGGGGTAAATAGCGTGTGCTTGGGTAGTGAAATTAATGACATTGGATGCTCGCCAAATTGTGCTTCATTGCATGTTTCGAAGTGACGAATGCACTCGAGGCAGTGTGTAGCAGAAATTAATGATCGGCACATGCACTTTTACGAGAATGCGGGGGAAGAAACTTGCACAAAAGTGACGGCATTTATATACCTATATGTAAATATATATATGTATATAGAAAACAATCATAAAGTCTGAATCTCGTCTACCGACTTATACCTAAAGAGGTATCTTCGTCACGCTTAACAGATGAATTAACGATTCAACAGGTGTTACACTAATTCCAATGTAACAATTATTATTAATTCCTCTATAATATAGATTTGAATAAGAAATTTATTTTCCTCTTTTAGAAAGATATTTTGAGATTTGAATAAAATTTCTGTAATTTCTCTCTGGGGCAAGGTTTAATTTAAAATTTTTATTTTACTCTTTTTTTAGTTTTGTCTTTTGTTTCTTCGTTTATGTTTTACTTGGTCATTGTCTTTTTTTCTGTTTCTTCTTTGTTTTTGTTTTTTTCTATATTTGTTTCATTTATTTTGTTTTATCTTGTCTTTTTAGATTTTTTATTTGTCCTTCTTTAATTTTCACGTTTTTTGCTGTAGAACGACAAAAAAAACATGAAAACTGTTTGATTTTTAATTCTTTTGTATTGTTGTTGTATACGATTTATTTCTGTACGTTTTAATTTTGCTTTTTATTTTCGTGATTGTTTTTGTTTTGTTTCATTTATTGTATTTATTTATTATAATATATTTTATTTATTTATTTTCTATTGTTTGTTTACAAATTTTTTTCCTTTTTCAATTGTTTTCGTTTTGTACGTTAGTAATACCATTTTCATCTACTTTTCTTCGTTTGTATTTTTTATTTTTCGTTTTTATTTTTATTTCAGTATTGTTTTGTTTATTGTTTACTTTGATTTTATTTTTTTCTGGTTCTTCTTATTGCTTATATTTTTCGGTTCGTTTAATATTTTGATTATTATTTTCTTGTTTGTTTTTTTCAATTCTTGTTTAGTCTGTTATTATCCTGTTTATTTTTTTCTATCTCTTGTATTTTATTTTGATTTTTCAGTTTTTTTTAAATTTTATGTTCTTTTCTGTTTCTTTTTTGTTGTATATTTATTTGTTTGTTTGTATTTTTATTTCAGCCTTTATTTAATTTCGGATTTTCATATTTGTTTTTTTTCAGTTTCTGTTTTATTGTTTTTTTTCAAATCTTTGTATTTTTTATTGTTTTTTTATTTTCATGTTTTTTCTTCTTTAATTCTTTGTTGTTTATGTTTTTTATCATTTGATTTAATTTTTTGTTTTTTTTATTTTCATGTTTTCGTTCTTTTTTCTGTTTCTTTTACGTTGTATAATTTTTTGTTTATTTGTATTTTTATATTTAAAAATTTTTTATTTTCATATTTTTTTTCATCTTCTGTTTTATTGTTTATTTTTTTGGTCATTTCATTTTATTTTGGTTTATTTATTTTCTTTAATTTCATTCTTTTCTGTTTCTTTTACGTTGTGTATTTTTTGTTTGTTTATATTTTTATTGTACTCTTTTATTTAATTTTTTATTTTCACATTTTTTTCAGTTTTTGTTTTATTGTTTATATTTTCAATTCTTTGTATTGTTTTTGGTTTGTTTATTTTCATGTCTTTTTTATTCTTTGTTGTTTATTTTTGGTCATTTGATTTTATATTGTTTTTTTTTATTTTCTTCTTTTCTCTTATTCTTTTACGTTGGATATTTTTTTGTTTGTTTGTATTTTTATTTTAGTCTTTTTTTCAATTTTTTATTTTCATATTTGTTTTTTTCAATTTTGTTTTATTGTTTATTTTTTCAATTGTTTGTATTTTTTTATTTTCATGTTTGTTCTTCTTTAATTCTTGTTTTGTTGTTTATTTTTTTCGTCATTTTATTTCATTTTCTTGTTTTAGTTCTTTTGTTTTCTTCTTTGTGTATTTTTTTATTTGTTTGTATTTTTATTACTTTAGTTTTTTTTTCGTTTTCCATTTTCGTGTTTGTTTGTATTTTTATTTTAGTCTTTTATTGTTTTGTATTTTTTTGTTTTTTGTTCTTTCTCTTTTCTGTCTTTTTATTTTTTGCACTTTTCTTGAGTTGTTTTTTTCTCATTTGTATTTGTGTTTTAGTTTTTTGTATTTCTTTTTTGGTTTTTGTATTTTTTGTATTTCTTTTTTGGTTTTTTTTATTCTTTTTTGTTATTTTTATTTTTCTAATTTTTTATGATTGTTTGTTACTTTTTATCCCTTTTTTGTCTTTTTCTATTTCCTTTTCCTTGCATTTTTTTTCGTCTGTATTCTTTATATTATTTTATCTTTTTTTTTTATTTTCGTTTCTTTTCTTGAGTCATGCTTCTAAACATTTAAAACTATTTCAAAAAAACAAGATAGTTTTCCAAAATCAATATTCTCAAAACCCCTTGACATCAATAGAAATAAGAACGCTATCTTTTTTAGATTTCATAAAGATTTTTTACGAAAATAAAAATAAAAATGATTCTTTTTGTTCTTATTCTAAATCCCGATTGTCGGTATGTTTTTTTTAATTTTTATCGAAATAACCTTGGCCTACTTCAACACTATTTTTTTGCGTTTTTTTTCCACTCATTTTTTTTTTGTAATTTAATAATTTGTGTGAAGTTGTAATGGTGATGAACGATTATGGAGAATAACGTGGTCATTTATTACAATTTTACCCCATATACGTGAGCCTTCATGTGTACTATATGTTATGAAGCGCAGTGTATAATACGCGTGGGTGTATTGCTAATGACGAGTAAACCAATTTCTTGGTTCATGTCGACGTTCCTTTCCTGTACATTGCCCTCCTGACATAATTCACATTTAATTATTCCTGACACACTTTTTTTCGCTATGAATTTTTTCTGTTTTTCAATTTTATTCATTTATTTTTTCACTAAAAAAATTCTAATACTCTCGAAATTGAAATTCACTTTCTGATTAAAAATATTTATAGCGGAAATAATATACCACTGATTTAAATAATTTATTGTCTATTTTCTTATTCAAAATTACCCAATTAACTTTAGAAAAAAGTGTCCTTTTCATTAAATGCATTTAATTTAATGAATTTAATTTTATTTAACGATTTAAATCGGTAATGTTTAGAAGAAACAAAAAATCGACATAATAATCATTTATAGTAATCATTTTGGCATAATAATAAAAAGGCAAAAACAAAACGAGAAAAGGGGAAATAGAAACAATTTTCGAAAATTGAAGAAAAAGGATTTAATTAAAGCAAAATATGAATTTACCGGGGAGAAGTAAATTGAAGTGAAATGGTCTATTTCGTAATAGTAAAGTCGTGCGGATGTTGAAAGAACAGGAATATTCATGTCTGAAGTAATCTTTCCCTGAAGAAGGAGAATTGGAGGAGAGTGAGGAAAATGAGAGACAAGTGACAAGTGAAATGAGAGGGAGAGAGAGACACTTTATTCTTCGATTAAAGGAGACAGATGCTTACCATTCTCGTAAAATTACTGCCGCCGCGCCGTGTGAAAGTGAATCCTCTGAATTTATGCGAAAATACATTTTCCCACTTCTATTCCTTTTGCTTTCAAAATAGTGATTGATATCCCAATTTTATCGTATACTCTAAAAATTAATTCACATTTCAAATCTGATTTTACTAAAACATAATATTCCATTAGTCCTTTTTTTACACACTTTTATTTTCTTACCTAATTTTTCTAATTAAAAAATTGATTTAAAAATCTAAAATTGCCTTAAATTTATTTCAAGCCAAAAAATGTGCTGAGTTAAAAAAAACACGTTCTGTAATTTTTTCTTGTTTTTTTCACTGCAAAAATTTGATAAAAATTATTTTGTTAATTCGGTTTTTCGTCAAAAGGAAAAACGAGAAAAATGTAAAAATAAGACACAAATAAATTGTAATAAAAGAGTAGAAATTGTATTTAAAACAAATATTATCAAACAATAGAAAATGGGATGACAATGAAAAATTAAGACTAAAAGAAAAAGTTAAAAGATTAAATAAAAACTTGTGTTTGCACTTTTTTTTATTCAGAGAAAAATGGTATATTTCGCCTTCACGTCGCAACTATTACGTAAGCTTTACAATCACATTGTCATTAATCGTTCTCTATTTTTCACAATGCATCTTGAAATTAAAAAAAATTGTCTTCTGTGACGAGAAAAAGAGCAAAGCACGTTTGCATTATTTTTCATTTGTTTTTTTATTTTAATGAAAAAAAGGTAAAAAAAAGGTTTGAAAGTTGAAATAAACCATTGTTCATTAAAATATTAAAGAATAAAACGAATTACTATTTATTATGCTTATTTATTTGTTATTAAAGTGACAAAAAGTAATTTTTAATCTAATAATTCGATCGAAATGTTAATATAATTATTTGAAAAAGTTGCTCTATACAAATTTTTTTATACATTCTTTCCGAGAGATACTTTTTCTTTTATAGAGAGAAATACGCTCAAAACTTTTAGAAATGTTTGTAAAATGAGCTTAAAAAGAAACTTTCAGTTTTTTGTTCGTAACATTGTTTTTTAATCTATAAGAGTGTTAAGAGTGTTTTTTTTCGCTTTATTAATCCACTTTATTTAAGTAAACAAGAAAATAAGAGATATAAGAGTAAAAATTTTGCATTAGAAAGAATTTGGGTCAAACGTATTTTAAAACATATTTTTTTGTAATTTAATTGTATTTGCTTAAGTATTTAAGGAAAAATTAAAATTAGAATTAAATTAAAAGTAAAAGATAATGTATAGCGATAAAGAAGAGTAAAAATGTAATTTTATTTATTAAATTAATTGATCTGGAATTTCATTCACGTTATTTTCACTTTCACTAAAAAAAAAAAATATTCATATTTATTTCTTGATTGAAAGTGAGAATTTATTAACTAGAAGCAAAAATTTTGTTGGTTAAAGTGAAATTTTTGTTCCTTAAAGTACAATTTTTTTAAATTATCAGTAAAAGTGAAATTTTTTTGTTTATCTGTAAATATTTTACACTTTTACACTTTTAGAATTAAGGGGAAAAAATAACCGAAGGTGATAAAATTACTCGGAAAGTAAATAAATGCAGAAGAAAAAAAGAGTGAGTGCAGAATGAAAGAAGGAATAAAAGGGAGAGAAAAAAAGGTGCGAATGAATTAAAGGTAAGGGAATTAGGAAAAATAGGTGACCGAATAGGGAACTGAGAACTAACTCCGTAAAGTTGACGACAGCAAAAACCTGTGGCCAATTGCAAGGATAAACGTTTTTTATCGCATCTCGTGAAACACGCATTTTGTGTTAGTGGAAGTCCAATATAGTTGGTGGAGTAGCGAAGTTCAAAGAGGGAATGAGAGAGAGAGAGAGAGAGAGAGAGAAGTGTCGGAGAATGAGTGAGAAAGAGAGTAAAGAATGAGTTAAATGGGGTAGGTACATTTGTACGAGGTTGACGTCCGTACTGGTGTGCACACGTCCGTCGAAAGGGGAGACAGGGTGAACGCACTCGATGTAGTGGCCTATTCTAACCATGAGTGCGATAGAGAAAAGAGAGCAGTGCCTGATGAGGGATAAGGACAGTGAATTGGTTCGAAAGGGCCGAAGAGAGAAAGAGAGAGAGAGAGTGAGAAGGGGAAAATGAGGGAGAGAGAAAGAGAGGCGATTGCCGATTGTGAAAGTGAGACGCGGGCATCGATCTGGCTTGAGTCTATACACACACTTGCCGTATATACCAAATTTCACTGTCATTTTAATCTCCCGACACGAACGAACGAACAAACGAGAAAGAGGGAAAAATTCCCGTCTGTCACCACACATACACACTGTAATCTTTTAATTGCAAACTCTCGTCTCAAATTTTCCCATATCAATTCAAATGAATGACAATCAATTTTTGTGTGTTCGAAATTGGCAAAAAGAATGTCATTTTTTCGATTTAATGTTTCGTGATTGGTCAGAGAGAGACAGAGAGAGGACACTGGCATTGAATTGGTCCACAAACTTATTTAGAAGGGGGGCGATGCGAAATAATTCGTTGCCTAACGCTCGTTACGCTTGGTAACGAGCGCCAAAGAAATTTCATGATTTTTGAAATTTTTCCTCTATATTGAATCAAGCGCTTAGAATTATTAAAAACAGACATTGAATTCGCAATCAGCGACCCTAAAAACCCCCGAGTAACGAATTTAATTTACTTTCCATGCGATGTTTAAAAAATTCATGCGCCATATTGGATCCGCCATTTTGAATTTTGAAAAACAGACATTGGATTCGCAATCAGCGACCCTGAAAACCCCCGAGTATAGAGTTTCATTTGAATTTTATGTGATTTTTAAATACTTGTGCGCCATATTGGATCCGCCATTTTGGATTTTGAAAAACTGACTTCAGATTCGAATTGCGCATACCCGAAAACCCCCGAGTAACAAATTTTATAGAGATTCGTGAATATTAACGATTGAATTAACAATTTGTTTATACCATTTGTTTATAACAAATTAAGTATTCTCAATAGCAGGCACAGTTAGTGAAAGACACCCTTTTTCAAACTCTTTTTGTAAAAAATGTATTATAGTTATTGCAAAAATTCCTTTTGGAGATTGTTACGCACTACAAGGAGAGTACAAAAGAGAATTGATTGAATATTTTTAGATCAATTTCACAACTGTAGGTGGCGTTTTCCAAAAAGGTACCTTTTATTCGAAAAAACCGTTTTTCTAGTAATCTGTTTGACGAAAATTAAAAATTCAAACGAGATTCTTTTCATAAGGGGTTTGTCTAGACAATAGAATGCAAAAACTATTGTTTTAAAGTTTTTTCTATTTTTTTGTACACAATTTGTAAAAAAAACGAAAAAATTGTTTTGAACATTTTCTTAATTCTCGTCAAAATATTGAATTAAAATCTATGAAAATTTAAGTTTTTATTTTCTTATTTAATGTATTAAATTGAAGAATTTCTGAATAATTGAAATTTTGTAAAATTGAATTGTAAATAAATGAATTTAAAAATTAGGGAGGGGAGAAATTTAATCTAATTGGTGAGCGAACCATCCCCGAGGAGGGGGAGAACACACGATTGGCGGAAGCAAGTTAGGAGGGAAGGATTTTGATTCTCAGTCCGTTAGACAACCGTCTATGAAAATAATAAATAAATATTTACTGAGAAAGTATTTTTACTCTATTTACCAGGGAAAATATTTACAAATAAAAATATCGATTTGTTTTGAAATTTAGCACTGCTTAATATATATATATATAGTATTTGTTTGGTACATTGATAAAAATTAACACGTGCATACAAAATGAAGGCGAGCGAGGCAAAACGAGCCTTTGGCTATATCTCTCGACATAGAGAGAAGAACCGTGGGCGTGGGATTATGAATTTGCATTGTAAAATCCAAAAGGGTGCGTGCTCTTTAAAAAGTCACATAATATATACTATTTCAAGTGAGTTTACTACCACCTCTCGGGTAATAATGTCACAAAATTTTCCCCAAAAGAAAAAAAAGAAATTACAATTGCTTTCTCTATCTAGTATACATATATAATAAACACGATTCCACGTGTATTTGAATATTTATTTTTCGAAATTGAAGTAAACAGTGAATTTTATTTTTTTCCCTTCAAAAACAAAGTGCATTGAATTTTAAATTGCATTTGTAATTGTAAAGTAAATTACAACTTTAAATATATAATAGAAAGATAAATTAAATTTCTTTATAAACATATTTATTTATGTTTTCTTTTTGTTGCAATCGCTTTTAAATTATTTCGAAATAAAATGACTTTTAAATAATTTAAAGAAAGTTCAGAAGATGTTCTAACCTTGACTATGATACCCTACTGTATAATTTATAACTAAAAATTAATGGATCATAAAATAATTGATTGTAAATTGATTATAAATTGGTTATTAAATTTATAAATTAATTTATCATCGATTAATATTGATAATAAATGTGAAAATTTAAGTAAAGAAAAAAGGGGAGTATTTAATAACCTTATAAGTTAGAAATTAGAAAAAATGACGAAAAAGAAGTTTCAAAAAATTCAATATAATAAACTCGAGGTGCGAGAGTGAATGGTTAATTAGATATGGTAATTGCCTCGAACGCTCGATAGAAATCACGCTCTAACACAGAAACCCCTTGGAGATGCACTGATCTCCACAGTACTTCATGGAGTACTGCTAATTAGCCATTACGTGGCATTAATGACTTGAATGAAAATTACACCGTCTAATATGTTTTCATATTTTCAGCAAATTAGTTTCTTCTTGAAAATTGAGTAAAATTTTTTTTTAACATTTTTGAAAATAATTTTATAATTCTCTATTTTACTATTTTAATTTTGTAAAATTCTAATCACTTCAGATTCTGAGAAAGTGGATTTATTTTACAAGGAAACTGTATATTCCATTAAAATAAATATGAATATAAATTATAAAATAACATGAAATAGAATAGTTACAAAAAACATAGTGAAATAAAATTAATTAAATGAAAATAAAGTATAAACTTTAAATAAATTACTGAATTAAATTTAAGAAAGTAAGAAATAAAGAAATTTATAAAATGTGGCTAATGTTTCGAACGTTCAAATGAATGGAATTTTTTTTACCCTTTTTTTGAAAATTACTACTCAAAAAAGAAACATAATTGAAATTAAACAATATTTAGATTAGAATTAATTTGTTTCAATCTAAAAATAATTTTTTTTTTAATACAAATTAGAAGTAAAAAAAATATTGTCGTTCATTTGAACGTTCGAAACTAGGAAAATGTTTATAAACAGAAGATAACTACAAATAAAGTAAATAAAAATAAAGAAAAAGTAAAAAAAATAAGAATTAGTAATATTTAACCTAGTTTAGAATAGGAGCAATTATTTAATTCTTCCTGTTGCGTGCGCAACTCTCGATGCGCGCGCAGATCGTTTTGGAGGGGGTTGAATCAATAGCTGAGAAACTTTCCCCACTTCGTTCACACTGCGCGCGCAACCATTGTAACGTATTTTATTTTATTTTATCATACTGAAGCGATTATAAACGTTGGAAAAATGTTTATTTATTTATTTTCTTTTTTATTTAAAGCGATGGTTTTAGAGATACATTTTAAGCGAACTTTAAACTTGTTACATAAATTCTTCAACATTTGCTAAAGTTATTTGTATTCGAAAAAATTTTAAATAGGATTTTATCGCTAAAAGTTGACGGTGTCAACACACTTATAATTTATTATTGCGTTCATGACGTGTGCGCTGGTATTTATATATTATCTTAATGCGCCGTATGTTATAAATTTGATACTCCATTTGACGCTTCATGAGAATTTAAATATTGAATACAATGAAATCAAATTATTTTCACTTTTAAACATTTTTTCAAATAAAGATCGATTTTAAATTTATTAGTAATTATTTATTGACTTTATAATATTCTTTTTATCTATTATTATTATTATTATAAATATTTATTTATTTATTATTATTATTAGTTTTATTTATTACGTATTTTCATATGTACTATAAATTATATTTAATTAATAACATATTTTAATTAACTTTTTTTATTGGCTGATATTAATTTTTTTCAATTTCGTATTTTTTTCTGTGATGGGGGAGATATTTTTTTATTTTTTAATACAAAAACGAAGAGTGCGGTGTTAATTTTAAATTACTATCAGATACCAATATACTTTAGCTCTTATGTGGGGTGTAACTAACATAGCTTTAGAAATATAAGATTGAAATTCTATTTTGTGAGCTCAGCGACATTGTGTGCGTTAGTCGATATCGGTTTAGTGGAAAAACGTTCGTGGGATTTCTATTCCCGATAGCCGCTTCATTTCTTTCTTTCATAGTTTATTTTGTAAATCTCGAGATTTATCCAAGCAATCAAGACAAAAATTTTCTTTTATTAACTTTTTTATTAAATATTTGTTCCAATATTTCTCTATTTATAGATGTTTATCTGAATTTTTGTTTATTTAAACAAATTTATAAAGATAACACATTTTTTTTTAATTTATAAAATTAACAAATTTTTTTTTATTTAAACAAATTTATAAAATTAACAATTTTTTGTATATTGATTATTTATTTATTTAAATATTCAGGCATTGCGCTCATTTACTAAAATCTACAATTTATTACTTTCTTTACGATTTGCTACTATTTGCTTACTTTTTTTTAGATTTTTTCCCACAATTCAATTATTTTCAGATTTCACTGTTTAAATTAAAAAATTTTCCCAAAGAATTAAAAAAAAATCTTCTAACATTCTTCTCAAGAATTCAATTACTTAAAAAGATTTAATAAAGATATAAGATTTCAATTATATTCATAAATAGTATAATTTATCAGAGAACAAAATTTTTGAAAATAATTAAATACTTTGAAAAAATGTGAATAAAAATATATTGAACATAATTATTCAATTTTTTATAAAATTCTTCCCAAGAATTTAATTATTTGAAAATTTTTTATAAAATTCTTCTTAGAAATTGAATTGTTTCTAAAAATTTCAATAAAATTTGTTGTCAGATTTTAAATATTTTTATAAATGCTTTAAAAAAATTTGTTTTTTTAAATATTTTTATAAATAATAAAATTTATCTCAGCTATTCAATTATTTATTTTAAAATATTAAATTTTTTTAATAAAACTCTTAAAGAGAATTCATTTAAAAAAGTTTTGAGTTTTGATACAATTTGTTTATTAAAATTTCCTAGATTTTTTTAAATATATTTTTAATTACCTAAATCCATTTTTTGCTATTTTCTACAAAAATTAATTTTCTAGTAAAAAGTCTGAATATTACTTATTCCTTATTTAAAAAAAAGAAACATTTATTTAAACCTTATTTAAATTGAATCTAATTACTTCAATATTCATTAGAATTGAAAGTATCACCAACAGTGAATAACTGGGAAAAAAATTTACATAAATGAAATGCAAAAATATGCAGTAAATAAATATGGAAATGAAAAGGATCGCAAATTAAAAGATACTCAAATATATATAAATTTTTTTTTGTTTTTTTTCCTACTTCTACAGGAAAAGCGGGGAAACATAATTATTTTTTTTTCATTTTTAATATCAAATATTTGTCGTGCTTGTAATATTTTCTTTTCTAGAGAGATGTAGTATGAATGTGTAGTAGCATCGAATTAACGAAATTGCAATTTTTTCATCCATGACAGTTTTGTAGACGCGGAAGAGTAACAAATTATTCAGCAGTCGTGGAGGACGTTAGTTGGAAGCAGGGGGAAAAAAAAGAAAGAGAAAAAAAAAAGTGAAAGTCGAGGGTTGAGGTAGGCAAAAGCGGGTCTTTGCAAAGTGAATTCATAGTGACTTTTTAAAGCGATTTAAACGCCGACGTAATGTTTACGCGGCGAGGAATTTGCTTCGTTGAAAAACGACGGTTACCTACTTCGAAATAGATGCTTCCATTTATTTACATGGTTTTTACTTTCTCAAATTATTTTTATTCATTCAACGGTGATATTTCATGAAAGAGATTTTTTTTCTTTTTTAATGGGAGGGACTTTTATTATTATTGAGAAACTTGACAAAAGTTTATATTATCACTTGAATTTTTGGTTTACTTATTTTTTTCATTTGTGTTGCCTTTTCATTTGTTTCAATTCTTCTGTTTCTTTTTATTTTAGAATTTGATTTTTTTTCTGGAAGGGAAGTTAACTTTGCAACCGAAAGGTTTTGGAAATATTAAAATCTTTAGTAGAGATTTTTTTTTTTTAAGTCGAAAGAGAAAAATCGGTAAATTACGCTTAGGAAAGAAATAATTTAATAGATTTAGAATAAAAAGAGTAGAAGTTAAATGCATTCGGCGAATTTGAATTTGTAATGCATTCTTTTTATTCCGATGGAATTTTCGAAATCCGGATTGAAGTTTCACGAATTCCTTTATACGAGAGAAGATCGCTCTGTCTTGTCTTGTCGACTCAAGGTGAAAGACATTGTGGCGAATATCGGCAAATCGATTAAGGAATAGTATTTTATATATACGATTCTATATGGAATTTTCACTTTCTATAATTCACGAGAGTCACTTAATCTTCTTTTTCTAATCGCTTTTAACATTTCACGAATATTATTTCTATTTTTATCTCAATCTTTTTTTTTTATTATTTATGTTTCACTATTTCTTCACTCAATGCTATATTTATTCTCCAAATGTAATTTATTTAAAGAAATCGTAAAACTAGAATTAAAATTTACAAAAACTATAATTTAAAAAAAAAAAGAAAGAAAGAAAACAAATCAGTAAACTTTAATCCCGACTTTTTGATACCTTTTTTTTTAATTCGCCACGATTTCAAAACGAAATGTTTTCAAGACCGTAAAATCGAAATTAACAGTGAATTTTTTTTTTTTTGAGGAAACAATATAGACTGTTGACTTTGAAGCGAGCTTTGAAGTCAAAGTATTGCATTAGAGTCAAGACGGCGCCATATTATATCGGTTATCGATTCATCTTTCTTCGCTTCTGACTCTCTTCTTGGTTTGAGGCAAACTTGGAAAGTTTGAGGCACTCATGGAATAGTCGAATATCCAGTATCATCAAATCATAAATTTTCTTACAAAATGTTGATATAACTTGCTCGCAAAAGTTTCTCCTATGCCTTGAAAATTTCAAGTGTACTCATTTTCAATAGCTGAAAATGTCACTGAACAAATTCCATAATTTTGAGAAATTTTATTATACTGTTTTTCCAAAAGTAAAAAGGAGATTTTTGTCTTTTTTTTCATTGGTTTATTGGTTTTATTTGGTGTTTTCTTTTTATTTGTCCTATTTCCTCTTATTAGTTTCTGGGATTTTCTTTTTCTTCAAAAAATCAAAAATATTTTTAACCGAATTTGGGATTTAGTTCTTCTTTATTTATTGATAAAAAAATTATTGTAAATTAGAAAATTTTTTCGAGTTTAGGCAAATAAATTTCAATTTTGTTTATTTTACCTTTTTTTAATCAAAAGAAGAACGTTTAAAATTATAAATTCGAAATGAAAAAAAAATCCGAACTTAGGAGAAATATTGAATTTGGAGTCAGAATAAATAATATCTTCAAAAGTTATAAATAAACAAATAAATTTGATAAGTGAAGATAATAAAATATTGAATGTGAAAAATGTAAAATTGTAAAGAAAAAAGAATTCTATTTCTCCTTAATTTATCTTGTGATAAGATATTTTTATTTTTGTATCAAGACAATTGATTTTTTATTATTTTTTAATTCTTAATTCATTATAATATTGTGTCTCGATAATTTCAATTTTTCATCTTTTGTTATTAACTTTAAAAAAGGAACAACAGAAAATAAGTAAAATTTTATTCATTTATTGTTGTAGCCTTTGGAGTTTTTAATGTTTTTAATTTACTAATTTTTATGTATACTTTTAAATCAACTTTTGTTGATATATTTTAAATTATTATTTGTTAAATATTTGTTAAATATTTGTTAAATGTTTTTTAAATATTTGTTAAATATTTGTTAAATATTTTTTTAATATTTGTTAAATATTTGTTGAAATAGTTTAGATATTTTTAATCACTTTCTTTTTGATATCCTTGTCAAACATTATTTTCTCATGAGAAAAGTATTAAGATATTTCGAAAAATTGAAGCTAGAAAAGTTTTTATCAAAAGATACTAAAAAAAAAAAATTAAAATTAACAAATTAACATTGTGTATATAAAAATCAGTCTGGTAAGAAATTAATTTGGAGTGTGTAGACTTATTAAGTTTATAACATATATTTGAAAAGAGGAAAGTTTCTCATTTCTGAGCTTCACGTGAAACTTTAATGCTACAATATGAATCCCTCGTGTATGAATGGAGGAACAAAAGAATAGACTTTGCTGGTGCCATTTTATTTTTTCACAGTCCTCAGGCATTGTAACTTCCGGCGATTACTAGCAAACGTGTAGGTATGCAGCGTGAGAAATACGCTGATCTGCAAATAAAATTTAACAATACCGCTTTTATCTATGTGGCTCGCGCGACAATTTTTCATTCTATAGGTAAAATTCTAATTAAAAAAAAAAGCCAAGAGAAATAACGAACTATTCTTTGTTGTCAATGAATCAGGAGTGTCATTTTTGTAATTTAACTTTGACTAAAAAAAATTAACTTTTAACATTGACAGTGATTATAAATTTGACATTAAATTCTTCACTTTTACTTTTACTTTCGATTTGGTTTTGTCTTTGACATTGACTATAACTTTGATCTTCGATTCCATTTGGAAATTGACGTTTTGACTGAAACTTTGACTTTCAATAGGATTTTGACTTTAAAATATTAACTTAAATATTAACGACTATTGGTACGTTTTTTACTATAATTTTTACTTTGGATTCGATTTTGACTATAAATTTGACTTTCCACTCAAATTCAACTTTAAAATACTAACTATTTGACTATATAACTTTGACTTTTGATTTGATTTTAACTATATTTTTGACTTTTAATTCGCTTTTGACTTTCAAATATTAACTTTAACTATTGATACGTTTTTTTACTATAATCTTTACTTTCGATTAGATTTTGACTATAACTTTGGCTTTTGATTCGATTTTGACTTTTAATTCGCTTTTGACTTCAAAATATTAATTTTTACTATTGATACGATTTTTTTCCACAAATTTTTACTTTCGATTAGATTTTGACTATAACTTTGGCTTTTGATTCGATTTTGACTATAATTTTGACTTTTAATTCGCTTTTGACTTTGATATTAGTTTTACAATTCAAGTTTCACCTTTTATTCGATATTGACTATAACACTGACTTTAACATTGACTTTTGATTCGATTTTGATTATAATTTTGACTCTTTATTCGTTTTTGACTTAAAAATATTAACTTTGACTTTTGATTTGATTCAATTTTAACTAGAACTTTAACTTTGCATTCGATTGTAACTTTGATATTAACATTTTCACTTCAAGTTTGACCATTGATTTGATTTTTACTTTGACACTGACTTTAACGTTGACTTTTAATTTGATTTTGACTATTACTTTTAATTTTGCTTCCAACTTTCGACTCGATTTTGACCTTGACATGAACTTTTCTACTTTAATTTTGACCTTCGACTTGATTTTGACTTTTACTTTGACTTTAATCAGTTTGTAAATGAAAGTTTATGTGAAAGTTAAAGTTAAATTAAAAATCAAAGTGTAAGTCAAAGTTAAAGTATAAATCAAAGTGTGAGTCAAAGTTAAAGTAAAAATCAAAGTGTAAGTCAAAGTGATAGTAAAAATTGAAGTTAAAGTCAAGGTCAAAGTCAATATCAACTCGATAGTCAAAATAAAATTAAAATTCAGACCTGATAACTCAAAAAAATGAAATGTTATAAAAAAAACTTGACCTTTTCACAAAACGGTAATAAAAATACGTCCCGCTTGTATGTATGTATATGTATAAATTACAGATAATAGCACGTGTTATCGATTAAATACACGCGATATAATAAAATAAAGGACTAACGAGAGGCATTTTTACGGCAATTACCTTTGACCGGTATTAATAATTATGACTGATAATAAATAACGGAAAATCAGTTAGTGTAATTAGTGCGTTTGTGTGTATGTATTATTAGTGAGGGATGACAGTGTCATGTTTATATAACAAGAGGGTTCATTATGCTAAGCAAAATATACAAGTTTCCTCCTCTTTTTCTCGCAGATTCTCTCTCTCTCTCTCTCATTCCTCTTTTTCTCCTCCACTATATATATGTGACAGTCCACGAGAAAACGTGCCTTAGCTCCCGAATGTGAAGTTTACGGGAAACGTATTAGAAGCTGGGCCTTCCTGATTGGTTCAAATTATGCTCATGTTTGAACATTTATAACAAAAAAATCTATAAGTAAAAAGTATTTTTGACTTATGTACCTGAAAGAGGAACTCAAAATCTATAAAGTACTATTAAAATTCGACAGTAATTTTTTGGGAGCTAAGGCACGTTTTGTCGTGGACCGTCACATATACACACACATTTACGGTTTCCAGGCAGCGCGCCAGTCGTGCTAATCGATCGCTAAGTTGAGTACGAGGTTCACTAGTTTCCTCAATTCCGCTTTCGCCTCGCTTAAAATTACACTAATGAAAGCCCGTCCTCAAAGGACGATTGAATTTCAAACCGATCCCACTTGAATGGTACAGTTTCTTCATCCATAAACCACGACATCGAGTCAATCTTCACTTTCAACTGCTTTTTCAAATATTTCTATTTATATACTGCGTGTCGATGTTTTTTTTTATTTTCAAAACTGGTTCATTAACTTTAGCTCGAATATTGTAGTTTACTAATTTTACTTTCAACTGGTTTTGGCTTAAACTCTATTTTCTTGACATTAATTTGTCATCTATTTTCTGAAAATAGTTACATTTTTGTTTATAAAAATTGTTTTCTTTTAAAAAAACGCTTAAGTATTAATACTATTATTATTATTTTGTATTTCTCGATAAAGAGACGCTGCGAAGTGCGCGCGCAGTAGAATAATAGTGGGGGGAAATTAGTAGCGATTGGTCGGTCCCCCTCTTTCTATCATGCGCGCGCATCATATTGAGAGTGGGGACAGTTTCTACTTACTACTTATTAATATGAATGAAATTATCGTATTTATAAAAATATGACTATTGTTAGTTAGTAATTTTAATATAAATTATGTTTGAATAATATTAAAAAAATTATAGATAATAAAAAAATTAATATAAACAAATATATCAGAATAATATTGTTATTAATTATTTTTCTGTTTTCGGGACATTAATTTTTACGTATAATATATTGTTATTAATTACTAAATGTATTAATAAAAATATTATCGTTACTTTGTATTTTTAATATAAATCAATATAAATTATTAAATAATTAATAAAAATTAAAAAAAATAATGCCATAAATATATTGGAAATGTTACATTTTACTTCGATCTATGTAACAATTAAAAAATTTGATTTATTTACAAGATAAACGGCCTAAAAGTAGTTTAAATAAAAAGATTAAGAAAATAATAATAATTTTCGATGTTAATTTTTTTTTCTTTTTTGCTAAGTGTCGTAACATTAAGATGACATAATAAAATATTGTTTGACCGAAAAAGAGAAATGTTGAAAGGCAAAAATTTATTTTTAGCCAAGAGAAAGTTGTATACAAGTTCTCAATATATGAATAGTTTGGTAATAGTTAAACTAGATAAGTTAGTCTGGCAATTTGAATTAGTCAAAAACTGATAATTAAATAACTACGTTAGCTAATTACACCGAGGAGCACTACACTCCATTAGATATTCGAATATTCCCCAAAATAATTTCGTCTATGGCTTTTAAAAAATGTTTTCTTTTAAATCTGTATATATTAATAATTTACACCTTTCGTCTTCGAAATATGATAAGTTTCCTAATTTTTTATAATACAAACAAAAAATAAAGAATAGAAATAAATAATCTACTTTTTTTTAAATCAACAAAAAAAAACTACACCTTTCGTCTTCGGAATGTGATAATTTTCTTTATATTTTAGAATACAAATAAAAAATAAAGAATAGAAATAAAAAATAAAGAATATTTTATAAAAAGAAAAATAATAATAAATAATAAAAATAGATAAGAGAAACTTTTGCAGAACAATTTTGGGGGCTTTTTTAAAAAAAAATATTTCCAATGCAATGCTCTAAAGACCTAGAAATCTTGTAAATCCCTCGGGCGTATATTACTTTCTCTTTCCGTTCGTTAGCGTTCCACTTAAGATTATTCATAAAAGGAGTAAAGGAGAAGATTTTGCATTGCAATTATGATAATTAAAGTCTTGAGAAGAGCATCTTCTCTTTACGGCATCTTCCCCCTTCCCCCCCCTCCCGTTCGGCCCTACTCATCCCCCTTCGATATCGATTAAGCGTGTCGTGATTTATCGTTTTATTGCTGGTAGGTGTAAATTATTCCCATTGGTTTATATATTCGATGCCTACTTAGTATGCAACAACGTCTGGCCCGTGTGCAATTTAATCCCGCAAATTAATCTTAGGGAATAGTCAGATCTTTTGAATTTAATGTTTTTATCATAGAAATTCTCGCCTTGTCGTAGAGTTTAAAATTCACTTTTGTTATTAAAATAAAATTTGTTTTGAAAATGATGTCATAATATTCTAATTCGTTTTCTATTGATAATTTTTTAATATATTATGCAATGTGATTAATTTAATTTTTTTTAAATAATACGATAATAATATTAATAATAATAATAATAATAATAATAATAATAATAATATTAATAATATATACGAGTTTAGAATTTGTTTTTTAATTTTAGAACGTGCAGGTAGACACATTTTTTTTCTTCTATATTTTTAAGTTTTTATTATTATTATTTGCAAGAATTCAATTTATTAAAGTCCAATTTAATAAAATTCTTCTGAAAAAGTCAATTATTTAAAATCTTTTGATATAATTGGTTCAATAAAATTTAAAAGTTTTCAAAATTACCAAATAAATAAAATAAATAAAAAAGTAGAAATAAACATTTCAATACAATTTTAATTAAATTTGTCGAAGGAATGTAATTACATTAAAACATTTTAATAAAATTTATCGTAACAATTATTCAGTTATTTAAAAAAAATTTGATACAAAATTATTAAAAATAAAACTCATAAGAATTCAATTTTAAAAAATATTAAATCATTCAATAAATTATTTATTTTTGTATTTAAACAATTTAATTCTCTTCGAACTTTCCAGTAAGAATTCAATTAAAATTGTATTTCAGTTAAAATTTTAGTTAATAATTTCAATTATTCTAATAATTGTAATAAAATTCCTTTATGGAGTTCAATTATTTTTCAAAATTTTAAAATTCTTTGATTTATTTTATTTTATTCTAACTTTTCTAAAGTATATGAGAAAAAAAAGAAATGGAATCACGGAAATGATTGCATTGGAAATTATCGGTTAGTCGATATACGTTTCACCAATCGGAAAAGAAAAAGAATGTATTCGCACGGCAAATTATTGTTGTTCGATGAGCGCAGTTACCGGAAACACTATCGAGATTTCGTTATTATCCAAGTTATACGGCTTTGTCATGCATGAGAGATATTTGAACTTTTATTTTTTATTTTGTATATATTTGAATTTTTCTTTTATCAATAACGAGCAACGCGTTTTCAAATATTGGAAAATTTATACAAGTGCGTGTTAATACCAATTATTCAAAAGTTAACTCTTGTCACAAATTGACATTTCATTCTATTTTTAATTTTTATTGCTTGCTGTCTTTATTTCTATTAAACTTGATTGATAAAATCAAAATCTGAATATTCCATTTTATTCGAATAAAACTAAATTAATAAAATTAAAATCTGAATATTCGATTTTATTCGAATAAAACTAAATTAATAAAATTAAAATCTGAATATTTGATTTCTACAGTAAAACTAAATGAATAATATTAAAATCTCAATACACGAATTTTAGCATAAAACGAAATTAATAAAGTTAAAAATTTTAAATCTGAATATGCGATTTTGATAGTAACAATATTTAAAAAAAATTTCAATTGTCTGTGAATGAAATAATTTTATTTAGTGTTTTCGTAAATCAGTGAGGAGTGGGGATAGCGTTTTTTTCTTGTTGCGCGCGCAGTTCTCATGACTTTTTTTTTAAATTAATTTTTTGCCTCCCAAATATTCCAATTAATTTTCATTATTTCTTCCTTGAAACAAAGTAGGTTGATTTTTACACGTTTTCATCTCGTATTTGTGAAAAAAAAGAGGGAAGTGAAAGTTAATTTCACATTAAAGGGACCGAATGTTATATAAAAAGCAATTGGAGGGTGAAATTGAGATAAATTATCGTCTCTTAATTCTACTTCGGAAGGGAATTGGATTTTTTTTTTGTTTCAACTTTCAACAGCGATTAATTCGAAAATCGAATTATTGCTAATTCCCTTTTTCTTCGACTTTAAAAAGTAATTAGAAATAATAAATAATTAGTATTATTAAATTCTCTTCGCTTTACTTTTATATTTTACATTTTTTTTCACTACTTTTATTATGAAGTTATTTATATTATAATTTTAATGTAGAATCACATATTTATTAGACTGAAAAAAAAATTTATTTAATTCAAATAACCGATTACTTGAATATTATATTAATTAAATAAGATCCTAATAAGTTCTGAACGTTCAAGTGAACGAAATTTATTTATTTCTTCTAAAAATTAACTGTTTATTTCAATTATTTTGCGGCGCTATCCCAAAAAAAATTAATTACTGAGTTTCTAAACGTAAAAATTCAATTTTAAAATCATTTTTTTATTTTTAGTAATTTATTTAAATATGTTCAATAAAAAATATTTCGTTCATTTGAACATTCAAAACTTGAGGATCATAATTAAATAATATTTAATTAAATCAAGTGATACTTATTTAAGTCAATTATAAATTGTATTTGCTTAAATATTAATTAATATTAATAAATATAATAATTTATAATTTGTTTATTAATTTTTATTTCTTTATAATTTATTTATTTTTATTTATATTTGCTCTCGGTTAAAAGTTCATAATTTTCACTCGTTTTGACTTGGCGAAAAAAATTACAACCACTGTGAAAGAAAATATTATTAATTAAAAAAAGAAATTTAATTAAAAAAATTGTATTTTATTGAAATTTGAAAAAGACGTTATAAATAGAAATTAATAAAAAAAATAGTGAAGGGGGGGAATGGGGTGTGTGGCCTTAATGAAAAATATATACGTGGCGGCAGTCTTAATTAGCGTGTGGCAGACAGGTAGAAGAGGGTAACTGTAGATTTTAAAGGTAGAGCCGTTGATCCTTGTGGGTAATGAACTCCGGCATGCGCGAGGAGTCAAGAGAAGAGAAGGAAACCTCCACCGGAAGTGGATCTTACGATAGGAGCGTAACGGTATTAACTTGTTGGTGCTGTCGTTGCGTGACCTGCTTTGTACTTGAAAATACTACTATATGTATATATATATATATGTGCTCACTTTACCTTTTGATAACTCATTCAACGCAACACAATGCGATTAGAGACAATATTGTGTGCCTATACCTTTTTCTTTTGTCATATCTATATAAGTACACTCCCAAACTGTTTCATCATAGATTCATTCTTAATTTTTATACTTCTATGTTCATAAATATATTTTTTTATCTTTTCACTCATTTTTATCTATTTTTGAAATTATTTTATCATGTCTCTTTTGCTTTTTGTGATTTCTCCCCACCTTGCCTTGAAAATGTTATGTACTTTTTTAAGGTATTTTTTAAACTTATTTACAAAAGGTTTTTTCTAAATAATAATAAGAATTATAATAATAAAAAGAATACTAATATTAATTATAATAAAATTATTAATAATAATAATAATAACAATAATAATAATAAAAATAATAATAAAAATAATAATAAAAATATCCGAGATCACACTCTCTAAATAATTAATAAACCTAATTACTAATCTAAATAAGTGACTCACTTTGCATTTGAATTAGTAAATTTTACTACTAAATAGTAATTTAATTTCTGCTCAGTTCTCTAAAAGAAATGACTATTTCTACTAATATTAAGCAATTTATACTAATTTATTAGTATATTTTACTAATAAACAGTAATTTTTACACTGAAAAAAAAATTTATTTGATTCAAATAACCGATTATTTGATTATTATCAAATAAATATTTACTTAAATCAAATAATTTTTATTTCAATCAAATAAACTGTATTTGAAGCAAATATTATTTAATTGATTCAAATAAAAATTATTTGATTCAAGTAAATATTTATTTGATAATAATCAAATAATCGGTTATTTGAATCAAATAAATTTTTTTTTCAGTGTACTAAGTTCTTTAAAAAAATTCACTATTTCTACTAATAAATATCAATTTATACTAATATGTTAGTTAATTTGACCAAAAAATGGTAACTTCTACTACTTTGTTATTTAAATTTATTAATCTTGCTAATAAATATCAATTTTTACTTATTTTTTAGTAAATTTGACTAATAAATATTATTTTCTGCTAATTATTTAGTAAAGTGTACTATTTTTACTAATAGATAGCAATTTATACTAATTTCTTATACTGAATTTTACTAATAAATAGTAATTTCTAATAATTCATTAGCAAAATGTATACTAATTGAAAAAGCAAAAAATTGCAGTCACTAGTTCAAATTAGTAAACATTTCCACTAATTCATTTAGATTCATTTGATTTAGAATGCAGTAATTCTTTTTATCTATAATATTGTGTAAAAAGGGGAAACATATTTTTCAAAAAGGTTATTTCGTTTAAAAAATGACTAATTTTTAAATTAAGTAAAAATTCTTGTTTTATTATAGCTCATAAAATTTATTTTAAAGATTTTTTTTTGTTCTTGTCTATCTACTTTTGCTGTTTTAAACCAAATTCTTTTTTATTCAACTTTTTCTGTTAGTTATTCATAATTCTCTTTTTTAAAAATCTTTTTTCGCAATCACTTTACTTTCTTTAAATTTTAAATCTAAATTTTTATTACAAAACTACGTTTGTTTTCAAATAATACAAATTTTACGATCCAAACAATTTTAGATTTTTCTTCAAAGTAAAAGTTATGTTTTACATTTGTTATCATTTATGCAAAAATTTCCGAGTTTAAAGTCTGCGAACTGTAATATAAAAAGATTTTTCAGTTTCAAAATACTAAAACATTTCCAAATTTTGCCGAAAAGTAAATATTCATTTTCTTCAAGTATATCTAAAAATTGTTCAAGTTTACAAAAAAATGACAACTTTTAGAATAAGTTTTTTCTTTTTAAAATGAGGAAAAAAGAGAAAAATTATGATTTTAGATGTTTAAGGGGATTTTATTAATTTACTGTAGCGGATGAGAAAGGGAGAAAGAGAAAATAAGAGGGAAGACAAACTACGATCCCTGTAATATTAATATTAATAATTATAATAACAGTAATAATTTATATCATACCCAATTATATTAATGGCAAAAATAAAAAACAATATTTTCCTCTGTTTCAGGTTTGTGCACTGCATTAGATTTAATTTTACGCATTCGTAATGTAAGTTTTTACATAATTTCTCATTTTATATACATATTCATAAAAGTTGTTAACGATCTATTTTTAATGGTTAAATAATGGGTAATATAATCAGCCATTAATTTCTAATATTATTTCTT
Source organism: Leptopilina myrica (nomen nudum) (assembly GCA_032872475.1). NCBI lineage: Eukaryota > Metazoa > Arthropoda > Insecta > Hymenoptera > Figitidae > Leptopilina > Leptopilina myrica (nomen nudum). The sequence goes on from CM065461.1 coordinate 37,819,213, forward strand.
TAAAAACTAAGACATTTGAGACAGTATTTAACCAGTTTTGAAACAGTATTTAACCAACAGTTACTCTTTATTTAACCAGTTGTAATTCAGCATTTAACCAGCTCTGAGGCAATATTTAACCAATAATGAACCGGATTTTAATCAGTAGTTAGCCGTTATTTAAATACTGGCTCACTTTTAGTTAAATACTGTCTCACAACTGGTTAAATGGTGACTAACTACTGATTAAATACTCGCTAACTATTGGTTAAACAATGTATTTAACATTATTTAACATTATTTAACATTATTTAACATTATTTAACAATTATTAACAGTATTTAACATTATTTAACATTAATTAACAGTATTTAACGTTATATAACATTAATTAACAGTATTTAACATTATTTAACATTATTTAACAGTATTCAACAATATTTAACTTTACTTAAACAATAGTAAGCCGGTATTTATCCAGTTGTGAGACAGTATTTAACTAACAGTTAGCCAGTATTTTAGCCTCATAGTACTACAACAAAACTTCTCAATGTTTACCACTAAAGACGCAATATTTCGTCAGTCGTAAATTTTTTTTTCTCTGGTGGCAAAGAAAAGAAATAGAAAAGAAAAGTTGCTGATGATTTGCGAAAGAGTTCTTTGTTGATTGAGATTTATGACAAAGCAAAACTAGTATTGGGATGCTGTGGCCTCGAAACAAGAAGAGAGAGAGAGAGAGAGACAGAGATAGAATATGAGAAAGAGAGACAGGGAATGTAGAGGGGGGATTGGGGGTAAATCTGATCATGAATCCTCGCACCTGAAAAGGTCAGGGACGATTCCTCTCGTGGATAAAGTGACTCGTGCTGTACATATTTTTTTTCCATACAGAAAACAAGGAGTGGCAGGTAGTAATTTTAATTCTCTTTCTATACACATTGCTATTATTCCTTTTTTTATTCACCATCAATGGAATTAAATTATCAATTAAAATCAATTACGTCAATTAAGTAATTAATAATATTAATAAAATTAAGAAAGTGTATTATAGAAGTAATTATAGTTTTTTTTTTGGCAATTTTGTGTTTTAACCTGAAAATATTTTTCTGACGAAAAGTATTTTTTTCACTGATTCTAATTTTCCACAAAAATAAAAATTGCATGACTGTCTAAAAATTAAAAAAAAAAAATTAGATATTTGCCTGATCAACAGTGCTTTTTCTACTGATTCAAAAATTCCATTTGTCTGACTAAATTTTTTTCCCTACTGATTTAAAAATTACATAAAAACCAACTGTTTTTTTTAACTATGGAAACATGGTTTCTACAATAAAATAATTTTTTTATTTTTGTCTGACTAAAAGTGCTCTTTCCACTCATTCTGAAATTCAATAAAATCGAAAAGTTTTATATCTTTTTAAAAACGGTTTTTACAATAGAATAATTTTTAACATTTGCACTGACTAAAAATGGATTTTCCACTGAGTCTAAAAGTCAATAAAACATGAAATTTTTCAACTGTCGGAGAAATGATTTTTACAGTCAAATAACTTTAGACATTTGTCTGACTATAAAAGTGTTTTTATACTTATTGTAAAAATCCGTGAAATCAAATTTGTTTTATCTGTATCTAAATTGGTAAATTGGTAATAATAATAATAATAATAATAATAATAATAATAATAAATACTAAAATGGTTTTTCTACTGATTTTAAAAAGTTCATGAAACCAACAGTTTTTTTTAACTCTTGAAAGGTGGTTTCTACAATAAAATAATTTTTTATTTTTGTCTCACTAAAAGTGCTCTTTCCACTTATTCTTAAATTCAACTAGCGACAATTTTTTAAAAATGGTTTTTCCAATAATATTATTTTGGACCTTTGTCTGACTATAAAAGCGTTGTTCCACTGATTCTTAAAATACCTGAAATCAAATTTGCTTTATTCTTCTAAATGGGATTCTTTAATAAAATAATTTTTTAATTTTGCCTGACTAAAAGTGTTCTTTCCCCTATTTTTTTGAATACCATAGATTACAAATTTTTTCTAACTGTATAAAAATGGTTTTTACAATAAAACATTTTTTCTACACTTGTCTGGCCATAAGAGGTTTTCTCTACCAATTCTAAAAGTCCATGCATCATAACATTTTTAAACTATCTATTAGTTTTTACAAAAAGAAAATATTTTATGATATTTGTCTGACTAACAGTGTTTTTTCCACTGATTCTAAAAATTCATTTGTATGACTTAATTTTTTTAATGTACTGATTCGAAAGGGACATGAAAGCAACATTTTTTTAACTATCGAAAAGTGGTTTCTGTAGTAAAATAACTTTTTACGTTTGTCTGGCTAAAATGGTTTTTTCCACTGGTTTAAAAAGTCTACCATCGATAATTTTTTCAACTATCTAAGAAATGGTTTTTGCAATAAAATAATTTTAGATATTTGTCTGACTAGAAGTTGTTTTTTCTATTTAATTCTAGTATTCTATGAAACAACCAAAAAAACGAAGTTATTTATAGGGCATTATTTTTTTTTTTATGTATAAAAACACCGAAGCAAAGGAACAATTTTTTGATAAATTCTTCCTCTCGAAATCTGAATTAGTGAGGATTCGTTTACCAATTTGAATTAGTAACATTTTTCACTAATTTTTAGTAGTTTTTTTTACTAAAAATAAAAATAAAAATGGTAGAAGTAGAAAATTACTAATTTAATTAGTAGAACGTACTTTTTACTATTTCAAATTAGTAAATTTTCTACTAATAATTAATTAAAAAAAACAACTAAAAATTAGTAAAAACAGTTACTATAATTTAATTGGTAAACGAATAAAAACTATTTCATTAGTAGAAAACTACTAATTCAGATTTAGAGAGTAGCAAACATATACTCTCTTAATTTGAATCAGTTAATTTTTTATTTTTAACCGTCAATCACTGACTGACTGTTTGCTTCTGAATCAGTTAAAAACAACTGATTTACAGTAAAAAATAACTGAAAAATTAGTTAAACTTGAATAATTGAATTAGTCAAAAAAAATGTACTGAAACATCAGTTATTTTTAACTAATTGTCAGTAGAAATATTACTATTTGAATTAGTGACTGATTTTTTTTTTTTTAACTGATTCAAATTTAGAGAGTAGGGTAAACCTTAGAAAAATCATTTTTAGAGTGTATTGTAGTTCAGAGAGACTTAGGACAATTAAACTACTTTCAAAAAAATTTTTCATACGGTTCTTTAAAAAAAAATGATTTTTGTCTTTTGATCGCGTGTTCATGTTCGTGTTTTAAAAGCGACTTCCGCGGTATGGCGTCAGTGGCACGCCTCCATTGAATTAAAGGGTCAAAGTTACTTTGCAAGCTGGCAAGCGAAACTCCAGACTGTGATGTTGAAGAGCGAAAGAGAGAGAGAGAGAGAGAGAGGAGGTAATAATGCAAGCCACAGTAGTTTCGCAGCGGTATTGTGTCAGGAAGAATAGGCAACCTTCGTATATACTTCTTGCAGACCACCTTCATCCCTCTTGCAAAAAAAAAAAAAATTATATATATATATATGTGCACCAAAAGCCCATTCTCCCCTCACTCTTCTTTTCTCCATTCCCTCAATTCCTTCCAACATTCTAACATGATCTTCTTTTATAGACCGTTTTTCTTCCGTCTAGTGAAATTTATTCTCCTCCCCCCCCCCTCTTTTTTTTTTGTTGCTTCATCGTAAATGAATTTTCAATGTGATCATAAAATGCATTTACCTGGAAGCATTCATTATTACTTTTTATTTCTATTGTTCTTTACTAGCTGCGCATTTTGCCAGCACACTTTACAGTTTACACACTTTACTTTTAAAAAAAAAACCTTATGAATTTTATATTCAAAATAATTTTTGCTCTCTAAATTATGATTTAATAGAATTCTACCAAGAAATACAGGAAAATTTTTGGTGGTTTTAATGGTCGACTTTTCCCCTTTGCAATTAGTAGAATTTTATTAAGTTTTAGTGAAATTTTAGTAATTTTACTAAGTTTAATTTTTTTTTAATTATGAAAAAAATTTTATTCTTCAATTTTATTTACATTTCTTAGTAGAAATTTTACTAAAACATTAGTAAAATTTTACCAAGAATTATAGTAAAATTTGACTAATTTTTTGTTGTTTTCCTATAGACAACTTTTACCCTTTGCAATTAGTAGAATTTTGCTGTTTTAGTGAATTTTTAGTAATTTTGCTAAGTTTTAGTGGAATTTTAGTAATTTTAATAAGTTAGAAAAATTTTTTTTTTAATTATTAATTAATTTTTTTAATTTTTTCTAAGTTTTAGTAAAATTCTCGTAATTTTAATAAGTTAAAAAAAAATTGTTTTGTAAAATTACTAAAATTGTACTCAAACTTAGTAATATTAACAATTGATTAAAATTACGAACTATTAAATTAGAGGCATTTGAACATATTATTTAAGTTTTCAAAATTATTACTTTCTAAGAAAATAGTTTATATAGTTTTTCGAAAAATGTGACTCAAATACCCTCGGTAATTATGCGATAAACATATTAATTACTAAATTGGCAATTAATAACAATCATTACCTACTGGCAATTGTAATTAAAAACTTTAATTTAAATTAAGTTTTTTAATTAAAGAAAGTTTTTGTTTTTGCTTTCTTTTTTTTTGATGAAATAAAAAATGTATAAATATGTTTTTAATTTCTTTTCCTTCTTGTTCTTCTTCTTCTTCTTCTTCTTCTTCTCTCTATCAAAACTTATATCAATCTATCTCCTTCACTGATAAAAGTTTCCTCTTTCTCATCGCGTGCCATTTTCCACTAAAGCTTCGAAGACGGAAGAGACGATTTATACGCTCTTATTGCCAACAAAATCTCTCCGCCGACCTTTTTCAGCATCGATGTCGAGTAAACTTCACTATACCTTGCTTGAGGCCAGTCTTTTCAGTATGTGTGTAGAATAAACATTATAACACTTTAGGGAGAGGGAATTTTTTTTTCTTTTTCGCTTTTTTTACCATGTAATGAAACCTTTCATTAAGAATTAGATGATGTTGCGAAAACTTTTCGTATTAGGAAAAAAGCTGTTATCTCTCTTTTTGTATTTGATACCGTAATTCGATGATGATAATGTTAATAATAATAATAAAAGTAATGATAAGAATAATAACAATAATATTTTTTCTCCGCTCATTTCTATCCTACGTTATTAAAAATAATTCATATTGTTTACTAGTAATAATAATAATAATAAGAAAAAAAAATATTAATAATAATAATTATTATTAGTATTATTACAATTCTAATTGTAATTATAATTATTATTTTAGTAATAATAATAATAATATTATTACCAGTCTATATTAATAATTCTTGCAACTATTATATTTTTGTTATAATTATTTTTATTATTAATTACCTCAAAAATAGGACAAAAATAATAATAGTAATTTTATAATATTAATTTCTATCGATATAAAAGTGACACACAATATTTTTTTTATACTGCATTGTGTGCGAGTATGAACATTTCTTTCCTGTTTTTTTTAACACGTAAGTATAGACGATTTTTATTCGGGGATTTTTTTTTTGCCCCCACAAAGAAACTCGACGAAATACCAATTTATCGTGCAAACATGCTACAGTTAAGGTTATCTCGTATCCTATCTCTCACTCACTCTCCTCACTTCTTTCGTTCTTTATCCGCATGGAAGATAAAGGAAAGCAGCATTAACAAAATTGCGAGTTGAAAGATCATTAATTTTTCCCACCAATCAATTTATTATTATTATTGGAAAATATTTTTAACTCTCCTCTTGCTATATATATATATATATATATCTCACAATTCACAATTTTACAGAACATTTGTTACCATTTTACTATTTACAAATAAAATTAAAAAATAAAATTTAATTTAATTGTTTTTACATTTTACTACTTCCAAATGACGTGAATTTTTTTTACTCTTAATTTAAACTGAATATTAAAATTAATTATTTAAGTAATCTTTAACGTCCGAGATCCTTTATAAATTAAGGCAAGTTAAACGAAAACTAAGTGAATAAATATTTTATTCATTGTCCGAATGTTTTCGTTTAATTTGCCTTAATATTAATTACTAATAATGTATTTACAAATTTATGTATCGAAATGAAAAAATTAAAAATAACTAATAATTTCACGTATTGAGGCAGAAAAAACGAATCAAAACAGTTCGCAACACTTTTTTTTGTCTCAATTTTACATCCTTAGAAAAAGTGTGGCATAAAAACTGAAAAATTATTAAAATCTCGCATTTTGGAGCAAAAATAATAAAATTCTTGACGCTTTGTTCATTTTATGTTTTAATTATTAAATGTGTAATTATATATTGGTATTTAGTACCAAGCATATATATAATTACCTGGTGATAAATTTTCAAATTGAGGAAACATCAATCTCAATATATTCACGCTTTGAATCTGTAATATAATAATCTGGTATTAGAGTAATTACAATTAATATTGTAAAATTATTCCAATAGCGATACATTGTTATTGTAATTGTTATTATCGATTTACTTGTTAATTAAACTTTGAACTTCAATGCGCGCAACGTGTATATATAGAGGAAGAAAAAATGTATGTTCCCCTACCGACAATATTTAGTGTGTAATTATTTAGCTACAAACTATTTGTTTTTACCCTCGGCTGTCAACCAAGTGTGTAATTTTTAACTTCTTTAACCCATTAACGCCCATTATTAGAAAAATGAACATTTAAGCAGAATTATTATTGGAAATAGGACTGTGGATTAAATAATGACTTTAGACATTTTTAAAAATTTTCTCATAAAATTCAGGAAGAAAATTACACTAATTATTTAGAAAAACTTACTTTTATAATCTGTTTTTTCAAAAAGGTTATAATTGGAAATAGGACTGAGGATTAATGAATGACTTTAGACGTTAAAAATTGTTTAAAAAAACTAATTTGTTTATAAAAATTGTTATAAACAAATAGACAAAAATTGGTAAAATTTTAAAAACTAATATCGCCATTCGATTCTACACGAAAAATCACTAAAGGAACAAGTATGATTTTTTATAAATGTTTACTTCATTGGTTGTAAATAATTTATAAACAAATAACATCGCACAATCATGTACCTATTTGAGACCATAATTAGACAAAAGAAAATTTTCTGCCAAATTATTGTTGGTAACATGACTGCGGATCAAATGATGATTTTAGACGTCAAAAATTGTTTTAAAAAATAATTGGTTTTTAGAAATTGTTATAAACAAATAGAGAAAATTGAAAAAATTTTAAAAGCTAATTGATGTTATGCGAAAAATTACTAAAGGAACATGTAAGGCTTTTTAAAAAATAATTTTTGTTTATCATAACAATATCAATTTTTGACTATTTGTTTTTAACAATTTTTATAAACAAATTCTATTTTAAATAACTTTTGACATCAAAAATCATCATTTAATCCGCTGTCCTGTTTCTAATAATAATGTTGCTGAAATTTTTATTTGTCTAATGATTGGCTAAAATAGGTACATGAGAGTGCATTATTTGTTTATAAATAATTTACAACAAATAGAGTAAACATTTTAAAATAGTCATACTTGTTCCTTTAGTGATTTTTCGTGGTAGAATTGAATGGAGTTATTAGTTTTTTAAATTTCATAAATTTTTGTCTATTTGTTTATAACAATTTTGATAAACAAATTCTTTTTGAAACCATTTTTAACGTCAAAAATCATTATTTGATCCACTGTCTTGTTTCCAATAATAATGTTGTTGAAATTTTTGTTTGTTTAATAATGGACTAAAATAGGTAGATACATGATAGTGCGAAGTTATTTGTTTATAAATTGTTTACAACAAATAGAGTGAAGATTTTTAAAAAGTCATACATGTTCCTTTAGTGTTTTTTCGCGTAGTATCGAATGGAGTTATTAGTTATTAGAAGTATATCACTTTTTGTCTATTTGTTTATAACAATTTTGATAAACAAATTCTTTTTTAAACCATTTTTAACGTCAAAAATCATTATTTGATCCACTGTCTTGTTTCCAATAATAATGTTGTTGAAATTTTCATTTGTTTAATAATGGGCTAAAATAGGTAGATACCTGAGATTATTATTTGTTATTATTATTATTTGTTCATAAATTGTTTACAACAAATATAGTGAAGATTTTTAAAAAGTCATACATGTTCCTTTAGTGCTTTTTCGCGTAGAATAGAATGGAGTTATTGGTTTTTAAAATTTCTAAAAAATTTTGTCTATTTGTTTATAACAATTTTTATAAACAAATGATTTGTTTAGGAATTTTTTATGTCTAAAGTCATCACATTGACTAATTTCTTGCTGTGGTAACTAATCTATTACTGTAGTAACTTTCTAGTTAAAATAATCTTAATTCTTTAGTGGAAAGAAAGATGTTTAGTTACTTTCGGAATTAGGAGTATGTCTAATCGCCTAGGAATTTTTTTCAGTGTACCTAGGAAATAACTGGAGTTAATACTTCGGGTTCGTTAAAGAAAGGGCGTTCGCTTTTATAGAATTTCGTTTAGAGTTGGAATTGACCACCCTTTTTTCTACAGTAATAGAGATTTCCACCGTTTGCTAGCTGCTAAGAAAGAAATACAAACAGTAGCCCCAATGGGATGTTGTAAGAAAGGATCAGAAGTGTTTTAAACTCATGGCTCATTATCGGGTTTATTTATCGTGACGCGTTATTATAACGTGCCCGTAACGAGCTGCTAACAAGTTGCAAACTGTATGCACACGCGACATTTCCACTTAACATGCCTCGAAGACTGAGAAGCGGAGTTAGCAACAACATGTATATATATATATATGAATATCGTTGGCAACGTAACTAAGTAATCGTGCTTCTCGTCCGTTCTGCAAGCACACACATACTCTCTCTGTCGAGAGAGAGAGAGAGAGAGAGATAATCGGTTGTTTGTGAGCAAATCAAACTGGTGTGTGTTGCACTGCACCGCGCGACCTCGTGGTATGTATTAAGATCAGGGTTAGGTTTCGAACGATGACGAGAGTCGAACGTGTGGCCTTTTTTTATTGGTATTTGTGTTTGTACTCTGCTACCAACAATTCTCCTCCATTATGTACACGTATATATATATATGTGTGTCTCTGCTTGAGCTCTCGTGTCTTTACTCTTTTACCTGGTGGTGTATAGATACTTGAGCACGAGTCAAGGTCGCACCTTGTTGCTCCGCAATTTTCCATTGCTGCGCTTGTTTACCGGTCCACTGTTGATTTTCTTGTTTCTCTCAATGTTTCTCTCCACACTCGAGAGTATGTAGTCGATATTTTTTTTAAATTAAATTCAAACTTCTAATTTGAGGTTTTTCTGGATCCAAACAAAAAATTTCCGCCTGTACTGACTTTAGACTATGGTTTAATTTTCGCGCAACTAAAGATTTTTGTACTGCACGATAAAAAAAAAATCTTCACCTGGAACAACAAACAAATTTCACTATATTAGCGAAATTTTTAGTTATTGCAACGAATACTTTTGCTATTTCAACAAATACAATTGAGGGTCCCAATCAAAGAACCAGTTATCATTTTTTTAAGCTCAAAATCATTATCCTGTAAGTCAAAAATAAAACTGTTTTTAATCCCAATTTTTTGATAGAAACATTTTAGTAATCTGTATACAAATACGAATTGTTTTCAAAAAACTTTAAATTCTAAATCCATTTTTTATTTAGAAGTCGACAATTTTCAGTCTTAAAATCTTATAACCGGTTCTTTGATTGGGACCCTCAATTTCGCTATTTTAGCGAAAGTTATCGCTGTTCCAGTTAAAGATTTTTTTTTTCGTACGATGTTGCCGAAACATTCTTATGTTCTTATTTTTATGTTCCAAAAAACTATATTAAAATTCATCAAAAGTTTTTGTTTATTTAATTATGAATTTACGGAAATACTCTATTTTACTAATGTTGCTATGAATAGTGTATTTATTTAAACAATTTATTATTGCAAAATCATGTCTCTATTCTTTTAGCTTCACTTACAATTAGTATTAAATCAATAAATTAAAGACAATATTTACTGAAACGAGTCATAAGTATTATTTAAACAAATGATTGGTGTTATTTACCAACATTTCAGGAAATACACCTGGAAAGTTGCAGTTTCTTCTCTAACTTTTTAATTTACTCAACGTTACATGCGATTACAGATGAAGAGTAAAAACTAAAAGAAAATATTATTCTGTTACATATTTATTGACAAATTTCTTTAATTTTAAAATTATTCAAAAACATCAATAACTTCTTTTTTAAATAAATATTTAATAATTTCTACTTTTCCAAAATAATCAGGATTTCCAAAAATGTTCAATTTACACTTCTTTTGAAAAAACAGATTATAAAAGAATATTATAATTATTTTTATATTAAGAATATTGTTATTGTAACTTCTTTATTATTATTTTCTAAAATTTTGAACTCAAATTCTTCTCTAAATCAACTAATTTTAATAATCGTAGAAAAATTTCTTTAAAAATTTGTGAATAGGTACATTTGTTTGAAATTCAATTTTATGAAATTTCGATTATTAGAAAATTCTGTAAGAAACATTTTTTTTTAATTTTCTCATAAAATTTGGGAAGAAAAATCCACTAATTATTTAGAAAAATTTACTAAAAACTTAATTAATTAATTAATTTAATTTTCTAAATTTTCTAAAAAATTATCGAAAACTTCTTAAGAATTAAAAAAACATTCCCAATGAAGTAATGCAGAAAAAATCCCTAAAATTTAGAAAAAATTCTCTTAAACGTTTAGGAAAATTTCATTACGAAAATATATATAGAAAAATTTTTAAAAATGATTTAATTTTAGAAAAGCATTTTGTTATTCAGAAAGATAATTGTAATTTTTACAAGAACTTTTCATTAAATTTTGAACACAATTGAACTTTTGTGAGAAGAATTTTATTACTTTTGAAAATAATTGAATTTCTGCAATTATTTGTAACTTTTCCAAAATTCAATTTTTTTAAATGTTTTTAAACTAAAATATTTCTCTAAATTCATGATTTTTAATAATTAAATAAATATATAAACAAATTTAAATAATTTAAAATAGAATTTGAATTATTTTACAAAATTTAAGTTTTTAAAAATTTCTATTTCAATTAGTTGTAAATTTAAATTTTCTAATATTTCAAATGAAAACCTTTTAAAGTTCATCTATTTATGAAAATTATTGTAAACGAAACTCTTTTATGAATTAATTTTGAATTATTTCAGTAAAATTTTTCTTCAATAACTTTTGAGTAATAATTTTATTATAGTGAATAATTTATTGAATAATCCAATGTTCTTTAAAATTTAATTCTTATAAACAATTTTATTAAAAATTTTTAAATAATTGAATTCTTTTGACGAATTATAATTATTTATAATCAAATTTTTTAGAATAATTACACTTTTCAAGGACTTCGATTAAAATTGTATTGAAAATAATTAAAATTCTGCTATGGGCTTCATTATTTATGAAAATAATAATTGGATTCCTAAAAAAAATTTATTATTTATAAAAGTGATTGAATTCGCATAAAAATTCATTTGCTTAACAATTTTTTAAACAATAATTCAATTTTTACTCGTTATCTTTATAATTATGGAGAATTAATTAGTGAGTTGTAAATTAGGAAAAATACTACAACTTTCTGGGTGCACTTGTTTAAAGGTTGGTAAATAATAACAATAATTTGTTTAAACAAATAAAAAATGTATTGTTATAACAAAAAATATTGTATTTTTTGACATAAAACAGTTTTACTGCGTAAATCATTGATGATTTTATTTTTTTGCAATATACGAAATATGCACCTAAGCAATTTTCAATAGTCTCGTACGTTTTTTTAAAATTATTATAAATAAACTCGAAGAAATGTAAAAAAAATAATTTGTTTTATTCAGTAAATATCATTTTTGTTTAGTGACTTAAAATCTCGATTCAAAAGTCGAGCAGATTTACAAAATTATTAATTTATTAGTTGATAGCGAGAAGGTTAAAGCTATACTTTTTACTACTTTTCGATAATTAATTTTCAATTAATTATCAAAGCCTAGTTTTCTAAAATCCTTAAATGGGAACATGAAAATTGTGTTAAAAATAAAATTGTCGATGAAAAGTATATTTATAAATTTATTCAATAATAATTTCTATATTGTATACATAAAATGACTTCTTCCGGAATGAAAGGGGGTCGTTATCGTTTGAGTTTCGATTGAGTGGAATTAACATAGAATTGAGTGTGACATGAGAACGCTAAGAAATGACCCCTGACACAAAGGTATAGGCAGATTGAGTGGGTGTAACTCCGTTTGTTTATATATGAGAAAGGGGATTTTGCGGAGGCGAACAAGAAACGAGAAATCGAATAGTTCATGGGGTGACTAAAACATTGTTGAAACAGTTACCGAACAATCTCCTCCTAATAATTTTATACCTTAACTTTCTATCTGTTTACATAAAGACATTATAGTTGCATTTTCGAGTTCAAATTGTGAAAACAAATTTTTAAAAAGAAAAGGTAATATTTCCTTCTAGCAATAACATATTTTAATTTCGAAATAACAATTTTCGATAATAAGCCTAGTGTCGACATGAGGAAAATAGAAATTTCCTTCAAATTATCATAAGGGGTGTAAGCAAAAAAAAAAAAATTCCAAAACTGAATTAAATGAAGTGGTTGGAATTAATTTTGATATATCAAAATTGTCGTGTGGGGTTCAATGACCCTAATTTCAACTCACATCATCTTCATCGACCCTTACCCTTTTTGCGCGGCTCAACTCCCCCGTTTATGGATCAGTATCGTGTGCGTTCACGAAGGACGAAAGAGAGGGCGATGAATAGAAAAGCACATTAACCTCAAGACAAGCAGAAACCGGATGTGATCTCTTATACACACGAGCATATGATCATCTCACACACAATCTCTCTTTTTTTTCTTCTTCTTCTTCTTTTACTGCCATTTTTCACTTTAACTTCAAGATAACGTCACAAAGATTATTAAATAATGATAAATTCTAATGAATATTAATTGTTTCGTCAAAAAAACTCTCGAGAACTTAAGAGTGTTAATGGTGAATTAAATTCACAGAAAAACTAGTAGGAGCAATTAAGGTAGTTCTCCGGCTGCTACTCTTGAAAACATTGATTTTCAATACAGTTTCTTGAAATTTGGAAAATTTGAAAAAAATGTTTCTTCGGGTGCCTTTTAAATTTGGTATAAATTTCAAATACCTTTCCGATGCTGAATTTCCAGTTATTCAAGTTAGAACTTTAACTTTTACATGCGATTATGTTGAAAATAAAAAAATGTCAAACCACAATAACTCGTTTTTTGACATGGCAAAGGGTGTTAAAATTTTTACCACACTCAAAGGGCATTCAAAGGAACATTTTCTGAAAATTTTTTAAAAATCTATCGAAAATCAATTTTTACAAGAGTAGCAGATGGAGAAGTACCTTAAGACAAATTGTAATTGTAATCCTCAATTTTTTCCATTTTTGACAACAATTTCCTTCTAAATAACTAGTTCTTGAACAACTATAATAAAATTATTTATTAAAAATTATTTAATGAAAAAATTTACTTAGATATTTCAAACTTAATTGAATTTTAAAAGACTTGCGTTTACAATTATTTTCATAAATAGATGAACTTGAAATGGTTTTAATTTGAAATTATAGAAAATTTAAATTTTCAATTAATTTGATTAGAATTTTTAAAAAATTTAAATTTGTGCAAAATCTGAATAATTCAAATTCTTCTTGGAATTAGTTAAATTTATTAATATATAATAATTTAATTATCGAAAATCATAAATTTTTTGAACAATTTTATTTAAAAACATTTAAACAAATTTATTTTTGAAGAAGATACAGATAATTGCAGAAATATAATTATTTTCAAAAGTAATAAAATTCTTCTCACAAAATTTCAATTGTGTTCAAAATTTAAAAAAAAGTTGTTGTAAAAATTACAATTATGTTTGTTAATAACAAAATTCTATTCCAAATTCAATCATTTTCAAAAATTTTGCTCATTTAAATGATTTTTAATATCTACTATTTTAATAAATTTTCCAAAAGAAATGAATTACTTAAAAAAAATTTTTATAAAATTGTTCTCAAATATTTAGTTATTTTCATAAATAATAAAAATTGCATATAAATTTCTCGGCAATAATTCAATTAATTTCATAAATAATACATTTTTCGTGCATTCAATTACTTTTTATTACTTTTATTTGTATTACAAATCCAATTGTTTTCATAAATAATAAAATTCGTCGCAGAATTTTAATTATTATTTTTAGTACAATTTGAATCTATTTCCTCGAAAAGTGTAATTCTTCATAAAAATTTGATTCAGATTCATCAAACGAATTCATTTACTTAAATATTTGTTGACAAAATTGTTTATAAGAATTAATTTTTAAAGAACATTCGATTATTATTCAATAAATTATTTACTATAATAAAATTATTACTTAAGAGCATTTGAACCATTATAACGTCACAATTTGTATGCAATATTTGTTTTAAAGCAGTGACGTCATAATTGTTCAAATACCCTTAAAAGTTATTTAATAAAAATTTTACTGAAATATTTGAAAATTAATTCAATTTTAAGAGTTTAGATTACAATCATTTTCATAAATAAATGAACTTTAAAAGGTTTTCACTTGAAATTTTAGAAAATTTAAATTTACAATTAATTGAATTAGAAATTTTTAAAAACTTAAATTTTGTAAAATGATAATTCAAATTCTATTTGAAATTAGTTAAATTTAAAGAAAAGTTCTTGTAAAAATTACAAAATTACAAATTTAAAATTAAATGAAATTTGTTATTAAATATGTAACAGAACATTTTTTTAATAAAATTTTCTCCTTTTTATTTGCTAAAAATTAAAAACTTTTCAATTTTACTTTCAATTAAAATTTGTAACTAAAAAATAGAATTTTTAACCCTCGGAGAACACATGGGGTCATTTTGACCCCACGATTTTTTGCGAAAAGCTTTTTATCTATTGTTTAATATTTTTTATAAGGATTTTAAAGTACACAGACTTATTTTATAGAGTTTAAACTATATTTTCAAAAAATCCGTAGGTTAAGCAGATGAACAGTTCAAAATTGGTTGAGCATTGAAAAATGAGCTAAAAAAGAGGTGTGTTCTCCGAAGGTTAAACATTTTTTCTGCTTTATTTTCAAAAAACTTTGAATTTTATTGCAGTGATTGTAATTAAGAAATAGAAATAATGCAAATTATAAAAATAACATAGACAAAGACTAACTTTAGAGTGTGAGGAAGAGAAAAAGTGAATGAATGAAAGATTATTCAAATTATTATAGTTAATTAATAATTTATTATAGTTACAACTAATTTATTTATTAATTAATAATTAATTACTGATTTCTTCCTCTTTCTGTTTTTTTACTCAAAGAATTACAAACATAATCTAAAATCTTTTGTGGACCTCCTTCCATTCTGGCGAGCGCGTTATATTTGCATTTAAAAATTATGAAGAACAAGAGAGAAGTAATTAAATATTAGGTCAATAAAAGACGAATAGAATTGAACATGGCTTTAAACTTTAAACTTACGAGAAAAACAATTCAAACTTGGCTTTGAACTCGTAAAAATTTGATGTCAAACCGTTAAAATGAACTTTGATTTAAAGAGAAATTTATTTGAAATCTTTTCGGAAGGGTTTATTTTATTTCATTGAATTATATAATATAGATGTATATTAAAGGAGACAGACCAAAAAGAGAGAGTCATGAATAAATAACAGATGCTTTCTTATTAAAATTTAATTGCCCCCTCTCCTAAAATTTTGGAATAACATTTAAGGAAATTGGATATCAGAAAGTTCTAATCGCGTGAAGTGAAATTAAATCAAGATATAGCAGGAATGATTTCCAATGGAACAACCTTCCAATGAAGGCAAGGTTACTTCTGCATTATATAGTAGACGTGCCAAGCACATCACATGGAAATACCACACTAATCTTGTGCATTAAGCCAAAGAGAACACTATCGTGTCCGTGCACACAATTCCTTATGTGAGAATTCAAGCAGACGCCAAACCGGTTTTACCGGGTCCACCTGGATAACTTTGTTCTTAACTCAAACAATATTGAAAAGCACATTTCGAACGAAAAAACAAATTCAATTTGTAATTTATTTTCTCCAATAATATTTTGCTTTTTATCTTTTACTTTCCCATATCTTTTTTTGTTGTAAAAATTATATATATATTCTACTTAATTTATCCCACAACTATATAGCTAAAATAACGCACGCGTGAAGTTTCTTGTTTCATAAGCATTGAAAAATTCAATTATTCAGAAGAATTCTACTCAAAATCACTATTTTTCTAAATATATTCAGTTAAGTCAGGAAAAAGTCAGAAAATTTTCTCAAAAGTACTGAAACAATATTCAATTTTGAAAATTCGTAAGAAAATTCTCAATGTTTCTCATCATTGTAAAGATTTTATTTATTTCAAACTTTTCTTATTTTTAACAACAATTTGACTTTACAGATTTTTATCAATTATTTACGAATAATTTTTTATTCAAAAATTCAAAAAATAATGGAATTTTGTAAAATTTTCGTTTTTAATTTAATTGGAATTTTAGTAAAATTAAAATTTTCAATGAATTTTATTAGAAATTTTAAAGATAATTTAGGATTATGAAAAATTTTAATAATTCAAATTCTTATAAAATTTGTTATTTTTGCAATATACATTTCATACATTATTAAAAATAATGGATTTATAGATGAATTTCACTTAAAACACAAAAAAATTAAATTTTTGAAAAATTATAAATGATTACAAAAACTCAATTATATTCAATTGTTTTTTTTAAATATTCTCATCAAAATTTCAATTATTTTAAAATAGGTAACAAAATTTTTCGCAAAATTCAATTATTTAAAAATTTTTTAAGAAAATTCTTTGCAAAAACTCAATTATTTGCAAAAATTTTCCTCAATAATAAAATAAAAATATTTCCGCCCAAAAGTCAGAATAAGAATAATCTCAATATATTTAAATTATTTGAATTTAACTGAAAATATTTTTAAGAAATTGAGGTATTCAAAAATTGTTTTATAAAATAAAAATTGTTTTATTCATTTCTTTCTTATTATTATTTCGATAATACGGTTTTTAACAAACAAATTCTGTAAATATTTTTCCCAAAATAAATATCAAATTTTTTAAACGAAATTTGATTTATAATTTTGTTTTCTACTTAAAACTTGTAATTTGTTTAAAAATTGTCATTGACAAGCAGAAAATGTGCAAAATATTTTCTAATTTTAATTTTCCAACTGTTTTTTAATTTTTAGAAAAAATGAAAACATTAATATTATCCTAGTCCTAAAATGTTTGTTACAAAGTGCTCATTTTTCTTGAAAGAAGGGAAATATTGAAAAATAACATTCATAATTTTTGTAGATTAATAAAAATAGTTTTGTATTATTTGAAAAATAAAAATAATATTTCTAAATCAAATAAATAAATACGTATTATTAAATTTAGAAAGTAAGCGTTGAAAAATAAAGAAAAATAATATTATTTATCAAAACATAAAAAAAACAAAAGCATAATCATAACTATAACTTCAGGTGTGAACAGACTGGAGAGAATGAATACGACGATTATTCTAGTTAATTAATAAATTTTCAAATTAAAATTAAACATTTCCAAATTCTACACTGAGAAAACGTTACACTTAATTTAAATAGAAAAATAATTTTAAGTGATTTTGTTTAATTGAAATTAGTTTGTAAACTTAATTCCAATATATAGAAAATATTTCCTGCTTTGATTCAAAAATAATTTTTGTTTCAATAATTATGTTTACTTCAAACATATTTTCTGTTTTGGTTTAAACAAAAAATATGTTTGATTCAAACTAAAAAGTTGATGATAAATAATTTAAAATCAACTATTAATGATGTTTGAGTTAAATTGAAATTTGTTTGACTGTATAGCAAAGATATTTTAAGTTTGATTTAAACAAAATATTTTTGAATCAAATAAATCGTTTTCTTAAATCAAATAAATAAATCAAATAAATCGTTTTCTCAGTGTACAATGTTTTCAAAAACTGGTGATTTTGGTATAAGAATTCTTTTTTTTTCCTCCCTTTTTTGTTTGATTCAGATTGCGGTGTGTTAAGGACAGGTCGTTGGGCGTTTCGGTAAATAACAATAGTCGAGAGCGTCGCGACGCATTTCGACTGTAATCGATGCTAGAATATTCATGAATCGCTCTACCATCTGATAAAGAAATTCAAAGAGTGAAATTTATAAATATATATATCTATATACAAGAACCAAATGAGAAAAAAGTCGAGATAAAGAGATAGGGGAAAAGTGAGGAGAAAATCATAGTATAAGAAGTAAAAATGTAAAGTGATGTCTAAAGCATAAAACTTGCAGGAAAAACTTGTGTTCGTGTCTGTTTTATGACGAAAAGAAAGTTTGAAATCCATCTTCCTTTTCAAACCTTTATATCTACCAAAAGCTTCTGAAATATTTAAAGAGATTTTTCAAACTCATATTTATATATATATATGTGAGTTTACACGATAAAAGGTGCATCAGAGTGTATAAAGAATCTAAAGAAAAACATAAAATTTATATCTATTTCAAGGAAAAGTTTTTTTTTTCTCATTGACTTCTTGATATTATTATTTTACATTAGTTTCGTGTCACGAATAAAAGTGAAAAACGTCACTATGCACGAAAAAATATATCTTTATACCTTTAGAATAAAGAGCTACGAATTTCTATGTAGACTTTAAATTTTACCACAATTTTTCTAAGGATATCAAAATTAGACAGAAAAAGAATCAAAAGTGTGATTCGTTTTTGATATCAAAATGAGACAAAAAAAAGAATCAAAAGTGTGATTCGTTTTTGATATCAAAATGAGACAAAAAAAGATAAAAGTGTTATTCGTTTTTTGTCTAAATTTGATATTCTTAGAAACGCACTGTGACTCTATTTTAGATTTTAGTGAAAAATTTACTTTCACTTTCGCTATTTTAATTCCAATTTTTGATTTTAGTTAAGTAGTTTTGAGTTAATGCTGACTTTGTAGACTTTATATATTCAAAATTTATCCACTTTTTCTATTTACAAAAATTACAAAAAAAAATTGAAAATTGGTTCTAATTCTAACTTTATGAAATTTTTATCTCGAAAAACCTTAACAATTTCCAAGCGTCGACGCTAATTTCAAAGACTTATTTTTATTTTTTTTTATAATTATTTTTTAACTTTAAAATTGTTTATCAATAATAACTATTGAAACAAATTATACAAAAATTAAAATTTCTTAAATGTTTTTATTGCCAACATTTTAAATGGAAAATTATATGCCTTAATTGCGAGAGGAGAGAGAAAAAGAACTTTTTTCTAAAATTAGTTGCCAGGGAAAGTTGTTCTTTAAAAGAAAAGCTCGGACCAGCTTAAAAATAGTTAAAAATTTCTCTTCTTTGTTTCTCTTCAAAACGGTGTTTTTCCCCCAATGACCTTGTTTCATTTTACGTTTGTAGAATTTTTTCAGTACTTTTCTTTTTTCTCTACTTTTCCGGAGGGAAAATTCGACAAATAAACGATTCCATGGGAATTTAATTTAATTAATTAAATTAAACTAATTAATAATAAATGAAACATCAATAATCAATAAATTAAATTAGATTAAATTAAACTAGAATTAAAGTAAAATTAAATTTAATTAAATTAAATTAAAATTAAATTGAAAGTCAACGGAGAAAAATGTTTTTCTCTCTCGTGGGTAAACAGTTTTTTCCTAAACTATTGCTATTTGTACCATATTGTAGAAAAAAGGGAACAATTTTATTTCCAATACTAATTTTTTCAATTACTGCTTTTTTTGCTTATTTTTTCAAATTTCAAAATTGTTTCTCTTTCAAATTAAAAAAATACAAGTTTCATTCATTTTTGAAAGAACACTGTTAATTTTTTTTTCCTATTCAATTGGCAAGAATTTGTTACCACAAACAAATTTTTAGCGTCAAGAAGGAAAAAAATATAATTTCAAATTTCTGTTATTCATTTTTGCTGAGTAAATAAAATTTGTTCGACATTTTTTTTAAGAAGGAAATTTATCTGAACTTGAAAACAACTTTGTTGAAAAGTGTGTAAAGGGAAAAAAAAGACTTTTTTACGAAACTTGAAATATTTTACAGGTACATTTAACTTTTTCTAAACTTTAAAAGAAGTGATCCTTTGAGGACGATATGCGAAATGTGAAAGTTTTTTAAGTCGAATATGGCCTTAAAAGTTGCGTCTTAAAAGTCAAATTTTCAAAAAGTTAATAACAAACTTGAGAAAATAAAGATGAAAAAACAAAAAATTTCTTTACTTCTTGTTAAATTCTTGAATTTTAGCGCCTGCGATCGAATTTTATACGAAAATAGTAAGTAAATTTATTTTTCAGCGTGAAAAATTTTGTTAAAAAAAAAATTTCTCAGTCATAAATTATTTTTTCCTGTCATAAAGTAATACTCCCAAAAAATTATTATCCAGATTTCAATTCAATTATTTTCTAGAAATTTCAACTTATTTCACTTTTCTTATTTCAAATAAAAATTATAATTGCATTACAGTGTCACAAAAATAAAAATTTTCGAATATTTCAATTTCAGAATCTTTTGAAATTAAAAATTACTTCCAAAAATTCACGCTATGAGACTTCTAATATTAAAAAGTTCCACTAAAATTAAATTCAATTATTTAAATACAAAAACAAATAATATTTATTAAATAATGGAATATTTTTTATAATTGAATACTTAAATTTAAAAATTTTATTAAAAAAAAATTGAAATTAAATTAAATCTTTTGAAAAATTTTATTGATGTAGCAGATATGGAAAATAGTTTAAGTTTTACTATTTTTTGAAATTAATAAATTCCTTTAAAGAATTTTATTACAATTTTTCGAAAATCGTATTAAAAATAATAATTAAATTCTTTCCAAAAAATGTTCTTAAAATTATATTCAAAATAATTGAATTCTTTCGAAAAGTTCTTTTAAAATTACTTTCGAAAATAATTGAATTTCATTGTTTAATAAAATTAATTTATTGTATAAATTTTATTGTATACAAAATAATAATTGAATTTTTGTAAATTTTGTCGAAGAATTTAATGAAAATTTGATTGAAAATTATTTCAATTCTTACATGGAATTTTATTTTAATTTATTAAGAACCTTATTGAAATCTGTCGAGAAATTTTTTTTAAAAATATATTTAAAATAATTGTTTTCTTTCGAAAAGTTCTTTAAAAATTACTTTCGCAAATAATTGAATTTCTGCGAAGAATTTCATTCTATATGTAGAATAATGTTTGGATTTTTGAAAATTTTATCAAAGAATTAAATATAAATTTCTTTGACAATAATTTTAATTGTTACTTATAATTTTATTTTAATTTATTAAAAATAGTTGAATTCTTTCAAGAAGTTCTTTTAAAATTACTTTCGAAAATAATTAAATTTCTGCGAAGAATTTTATTGTATGTAAAATAATTGAATTTTTGCAAACTTTTTTTTAAACGAATTTAACAAAAATTGTATGGAAAATAACCAAAATCCCATAAAAAAAATTTTACGGAATTTTTTAAAATGAAAATATTGTGAACTTTTACAGGAATTGCAATGGAATTTCAAAATTTAAACTTGAATGAAAATTCCAGTGGACAATAAACGAGGAATTTTCATTAAAATGACAAATTGTCATGTATAACGATATAATTGTGTGTATAATGTGAAAAATAATTGTGTGTGTGTGTATGATAATATAATAATAAGATTATCATAAGACAATTGGTGTGAAATTTTGTAAGATTTTAGAGTAATTTTTGGGGGATAATTAGCAGGTAACTCGTGAGCAATATCAACCCAGCTGAGTTTCTAAGTACCTCTCCTTTGGATTTCAATTGGCCCTCTGCCAGTATTTCAAGAATATCTACACACATACACTTAACCAACACATATACTGAGTACTGACACATCTTAAAACACAGAGCGAGTGTAACTTGGAGGACGCGCCTCAAACCTCACTTTGTCATCACCATTTAATTAATCTCGTCTTTCTCTCTCCCAACCCCCCTTCTCTCACTCTCTCTCTCTCTCTCTTTTCAAAGTTTCCTCCTGACTCTGCTCTTTCCATTTTCCTGATACCCCATTCGACATTCACTCTGCTTTTCCTAGCACGCGAGACTATAACGCCAACAATAAGTCATTATCTTAAAATCGTAAAAAAGTAGAATCTGAATTTGATAGGGGAGAAAGAGGAAAACTTTCATCTTCTCCCCATTTTTTGATTTTCAATTATTTTTATTTGAATTCGATAAATTTTTATTGAGTCCCCATGATGGTTGGAGCATTTTTGAAAATTTGAATTTTAAACTATTTTTTATCCAACCGAGTATTCTGAGATAGAATTTTCCTATTAAATTAAATGTTCATTAAAATATAATAATTACACTGCAAAAATAGGTGTCTTTTTTGATATCTTAAAATAAGATGTAAGATGGAAAAATGATATCTTACATCTTAAAATAAGATGTTTTCTAAAGCATCTTACTGATATTTAAGATGCTTTATACGTTTTAGCAGTGATGAAGATATTTCTTCCATCTTAGAAAAGTAAGATACTTTTGTAAGTTCTTTAAAGTATCTTAAATTAAGATGTTTCTGTTGCAATAAGATGTTTATGCGATAAGTTACTTGAGAATCGTAAGATGCGCCATAAGTGTAAGTTACTAAAAATTAAGATACATAAAGTGTTTTCCATAAGAGCCCATAGTTAACCTCAAAACTTTTTGCCCAAAAAATACCACAGAAAATGTGTACGAAGATACTTTTAACATCTTAAATTAAGATGTTTCAAGTAACTGAAAAGTGTCTACCAAAACATCTTAGAAATGACTACCAAAACATCTTAAATTAAGATACTTCTTTTTGCAGTGTAATAGTTTACAAAATTCATAAATTAAATGTTTATTAAAAAATATAATAATTCATAATTTACAACCAGAAGCATAATGTTTTCTAGTGAAATATTTAAAGTCGATGAAAAGTTCAATATATTCAATTTTATTTAGAAAAATATTAGTGTTTTACCGAATATTCGCTATTTAATGTTTTCTCTCACAAGCGGTGTTAATTTTATCTTTTTTGTATATAAGAAACTTCAAATGAACGTCGCACTTAATTGTTTTTTTACGATAATTCACCAACTTGAAGTCCACAACGTTGATCAACGAAAAAAAAATTGTTCACCAAGTAAATTATTTTAAAATAATGAATTAATTTTGACAGAAAAATATTGAATCAAAAAGATTGATATTTATGTTTCGATGATAATTGTTGTATAATTAAATATTCAATTAAAATAATTTGAATAATTTTAATTAAATTAATTAAAAATTTTGTCAAATTGAATTGAATTGAATTGTACATTAAAAAAAAAATTTTCCCGCATTTGAAAATTGTTTCTAAATATAATCGTATTTTTGTAGAATTTAAAAATTAAAATTTCGAATATTATTGAATTTTATAAAATTTTAGAATTAAAGTTATAAGCAGTGTAAGGAAAAACGTAAATATTTTTTTGATGAAAATTAGAAAAAAAACGCAGAAGTGCTTTTCATAAAAAATATCCCTGAATTTTAGCTAAATTCCCTGACCTGTGACAACGCTTTTATTGTTATAAATATTATTATAATTAATTATGAGTTTTGAGGGAAATAAAGTTTAAGTAGCGTAAAATTTCTCCTTTTTTCGACAATAACCAATGGAATTTCGATTATTATCAACTCCGTTGGAGTGGTTGCAAAAAAAAACGGAAGTAATCTCTAACGTCCGGAAGGGCGACAATTCATAAGAGATCGGATTCCAATAAATCTTATTTCCTGCTCCAGTGAGTACTCACAGAACGTGAACTTTCGTTTGGTTTAATTTTGAGTAACAATGGTAAAAAAAGGAGAAATTTTTATATTTAAAAATAAAAAAATACGATTCTTTTATTTTCATATTCCATAAAATAAATTTTATTACAAAACATAAATAATATTATTTAAAAAAGTATTAATAATAATAACAATAGTAATAATAATACTAATGATAATAATAATAATAGTAATAATAATAATAATAATAATAATAATAATAATAATAATAATAATAAGAATAATAATAATAAGATACGATACTTGAGAATAACAATACAATATTCAAGTTTTTTGTTTCGATCAATAAAAAAAAATTCCTTTCACGCGAAATTACATAAATAAACATAATTCACAAATTTATATCTTTTGCTACAAGGAGAATTCGTTTTCATCGCCATTTCCACTTTACTCAACGCAGTTAGAACGAATAAAAGAGGGGATTTTCTTCGCTTTTATAAAAAGTAAAGGAAAAGTCATTTTTCTCAATATAAAAGAGTGTGTGTCGAGAGCAGTTACAATTTTTCTCCAAGAAAATTGGGAATGGAGAAGGAAAAAGGAGGAGAAAGAAATAAGTAGAGAGAGAGAGAGGTAGAAAAAAAATAGAAGAAAAGACAAGGGAAAAAAGTCAAAAAAAAAGTAAAAAAAAATGAGAACAAAGAGAAAAAAATATAAGAAGTACAAGAAAAAAGAAATGTGACAAAGATAAGAAAAGAGGAAATAAAGAAATAAAAAAAAGAGAGAAAAAAAGTAGCAAAAGAAAAGAGGAAATATTAAATGAAAGAGTAAAAAGAAGAATAAAAAAAAATTAATAATTGAGTTAAACAATTACAAAATCGTGTCTAGAAATTTAAAATTCATTTTGAAAATGGAGTTAAGTATAAATTTGTTAAATTGAAATTAGAAATTACAAAAACGTTCTATTTTTTCTCTTTTTTGAAAAACGTGTTTCGAAATTTTTAACTTTTAGAGACTAGAAGTTACTTTAAAAAAATTTTAATTAAGTTTAACAAATTTTTTAATTTTCTTATTTCTTTAATAAAGACTAAAATTCTTATGACTAAAATTTTCTTTAGAAATTTTAAACTGATTTTAGAAATTATAAAATCGCGTTAAAAGAATTTTTTAATTTAGTTTATAAATTATAAAATGCGATTTAAGAATTATCAAACATAATAATTCCACAATTACTGTTTTTTAATTTAAAGTTTAATAATTGAATTTAAAAATTACAAAATCGTGATTAGAAAATTTAAATTTAGTATTTAATAATCCCACAATTACTTTTTTTAATTTAAAGTTAAATAATTGAATTTAAAAATTACAAAATCGTGATTAGAAAATTTAAATTTAGTTTATAAAGTTTAAAATAGTTTTATGAATTAGAAAATCACGATTAAAATTTTAAATTGAATTTATAATCTACAGTCATGTTAAGAAATTTTAAACTGGTTTTAGAAAATAAAAAATAGCGTTTAAAACATACAAAATCATGTTTAGAAATTGTAAAATGCAATCCAAAAATTATTATCAAACATTAATCCTAAAATTAGTTTTAAAAATTTAATATTCAATAACTTTAACAATTTTTTTATCAAATAATTTTTATCTTTAAATCAAGTTGAATATGTTCAAATTAAGTTTCAAATTCAAAATATAAGTTTGAAATGAAAACAAATTAAAACATTAAAAAATACATTACAGTTACAATTTTAAAAAATTCGTTTTTTTTTTAAATAACGGACGCGTATAGAAAAGAGTAACGAACGAAAAACAAGATAAAAATAAGAATAATATCACGTGAAAAATATTTTATGTGATTTACGCAAAAAAGAAGTTTCTTATCTGCAATCTTATCCGATAGTCGAGAAATTCCTATATAAAAACCACAAAAATCTGCTGTGAAAATGTCGCAGAGATTTTTCTTACCTCACTAGGTTACCATGTCACATTTCACCGAGAGTACGAAGGATGGTGAACTTTTATCTTTCCCTTGATGTACGACCAAAACTTCTTTTACACCGTATAACCAAGAAATGTTTGTTTCGTAAAATAAAACTTCTGATGAGTGTTGAAAAAAAAATTTTTTTGTTTTTTTAACTCACACAGAAGTTCTACATATCACTATTTTTTATACTTTTTTTATCATTTTATTTTTACGAAATTATTTTTTCAAAATTTTCTCCTCGACAGGAGAAATATTAATAATATTAATAAATTATATTAATAAATTACATTAATAAATTATATTAATAAATTATATTAATAAATTAATATTTATAAATTATATTAATAAATTAATATTCAAATAAATTATAATTTAAAAGTACAAATGATTTTTTTTACGAATAAAAAAATAATTTTATACATAATATTGTATCAATATTGTCCCGCAATATTTATCTCGCATTTTCTTGCTATTATATACTATATTTGAACAGTAGAAATTATTTCCATCGAAAATTCTGTTAAATGGAAATTCGTTAAATAACCAGTTCTCAATTAAAATAAAAATTTCAATATAAATAAAAATACAGTTTAGGGGAAAATTGAATGAAATAAAAGTTGCAATTAAAATGAAAATTCAACGAAATGAAAATAAAGAAAACATTTAGCAATTAAATAAAAATCATCGAATTAAAAAATTAACAAATATATTATACAGATTTATTTATAACGTTTTTAAAATTTATTTTTGATTTCTTTTTTTTTTTTGATGGTGTAAATTTGAAATTTGAGCGAATAAAAGAATATGGATATACAGAAGAGTAATGTTTGACCATTTAACGCTTTTTCCGTGGGGGCGAATGAAAATGTAACACGGAAATTGAACTGGCAGATCTCCTGAAATCCGCTTTTGCGTGTCGAACGGAAATAAGAGAGCCGCTTTTAAAATCCTCAGTCTAGTACCTAGTAGATTTTTAAAACCGCAACGAAAAGCGTTGAAGCCCGAAACAATAGGTGAACTAGTTTGTTTCTTTTTTTTTTAAAGAGAAATTGACATTCGATTCGCTATTAATTACTATTGATTAATTTATTCATCATTTTTATATTCAATTTAAATGAATTAATTCCACCGGTAGTGATAAAATTTTCCTTTCGGTTTTATTTACAATTTTCTTTTTAAATTATTTTGATTTTTTATTCTAGTTTCTTTATTTTTAATTTCTAATTCATTTAGATAATAAATTCAGTGAAATTTTATTAATTTCTTTCGCTTAAAGCGGAAAATTCTCTCGGAAAATTTCCGAGAGAAAATTTTTTTTATAGAGTAAAAATTAATTGGAAAAATTATTTTTGAACAGAAACGAAGAGAGAATAAAAGAAAACGAAATATAGACTATTAAAGAATATAAAAAAAATATATTTAAGAATATTACAAAAAATCTATAATGACAAAAATTGTTATTTTTTATTATTGTAGATTTTTTTTTATTTATTTATTTTATGTAAACCGACATCGTTAGATGACCAATTTTTAAAAGGAACAGAAATTAAGAAAATGTGATAAAAAATTATTGCAATTTTTTTTATTGCATTTATTTATTTTTGGGAGAAAGAAATAAAAAAAAGAGAGAAGAGAAAATATTGCAAATTACATAAAGAAAGTAAAGAAATTTTGCAATGACCTTCGCATGTATTTCAACCGGCTTGAACAGACATCATCTCATCCGTAACCCACTTTCGCATTCTTCTCGAGACTCATCGCAAGAATTTTTCCAATTCACTTTTAATATAACTGTCCTCTTTTTTTTCGAATCTAAACCCCCCATATCAGTTAGAATTATATTACAATGTAGAATAAAAATTTATTTCTCTTTTTTTTAAATTCTATTTTTCCTGCAAATTATTATAAATCTCGTAATAAGATACTAAAGATTAATGAATCAATTCGCTTATATGAATCTTTTTAATATTTCACTGAAAACTTTTCTAGGAAAATTTTATTTATTTTTTTTTTATTAATTATGGTTAAAGAAAAGTTGCTAGAAAATAAGAAAATAATTGTTCTTTATTAAACATTAGGAAAAGTTATTAAAAAAAAGGAAACTATTTTTTTAATTGACTAAATATTTAAAAAGTAGTTAAATTAATTTTCTAATTGACTGAACATTTAAAAATTAGTTAAATTAATTTTCTAATTGACTGAACGTTAATAAAATGTTGCTAAAAGTAAGAAAACATTTTTTCTTTAATTAAAAAGTTATTAAAAAACTATTTTTTTCATTAATGAAACATTTGAATGTTTATGAAACAAAAATTTATTAAAAAATAAAATAATTTTTTTTTATTAAACACTGAAGACGAAAATAATTCTTGAATCTATTAAACTTATTGAAAACTAAGTAATTAACTACTTAATTAATTACGATTTCAAGTACACTAATTTTTAATTAAAAATAAAGTTTCCTTTTTTTCAGTACTTCACTCAAAAAAATTGTAATTAATTTAAATTTATTTATTTATGTTGCAGGTGAGTTTTTGTATTTCAAGTTATCAACACTGAATCGAGTGGGTAATTATTATTATTATACTAAGTGAGTAATTATTATATTTAATTTAAAAAAAAATATACTTTTAGAAAAAATTTTTTTCGAAACAACAAACTTTTGGTTAAATCAAGTAGATAAATTCATCGATGTTACAGTTAACCAAAAATATGTTTAGTTATAGTAAAAATTTTGTTTCAGTTCACCAAATTCATTATATTCGAACCCAAAATTAAACTAAACCGAATGTTTATTTCAAATTTTAAATATAAAATAATAATATTTATTAATCAAATTCAAAATGAAAGAAAAAGTTTTAAAAAGTGAAAGTTAAAATCGAAAGTCAAAGATAAAATCAAATTCAAAGTTAAAGAGAATGTCTGAGTCAAAATCGAATCAAATCGAAGTCAAAGTTAAAGCCAAACAGTCAAAGTCGGAGTCAAACTCGAATCGAAAATCAAAGTTAAAATCAAATTCAAAACTAATGTCAAAATCTAAGTTAAAATCGAATCAAATAGAAGTAAAAATTCCCAGCCATACAGCCAAAGTCAAAATTAAATCGAAAATCAAAGTTAAAGTCAAATTAAAAATCAAAGTCTAAGTTAAAATTGAAGTCAAAGTCATCCCCTGTCATTCAGTAGTATCTACAGTTTAAATCGAATCGAAAATCTAGGTTAAAGTCAAAAAGTCAATGTCAAAAACTCAAAATTGAATCAAAAGTCTAATTTAGAGTCAAATAGACAATGTTGAATTTAAAATCGAATAGAAAGTCAAAGTTGAAATCAAATTCAAAATGAAAGAAAAAGTTGCAAAAGGTGAAAGTTAAAATCGAAAGTCAAAGATAAAGTCAAATTCAAAGTGAAAGTCAATAAAAAAGAGAAAATCAATGTTAAAATCGATGTATTGCGGGAAAAAGAAAGAAAATAATACAGAATTCGATAATCTTTACACTTTTCTCATAATGAAACCGAAAAAATAATATTTTTTTAATAGTGAAAATATTACCGAGCAATATTCGTAATAATACAATGCAATAGTGACGCAATATTGTCGCTATATGTTGAGCTATATTCTGCTAGAATTCTGCATTCAGTATGTAAAAAGGAATTTAATATCAAAATAAAAATGTGTTCTTTAATATTCGAGAATGTTTCTTGTTTCACGACGAAGATTTCCTCTAAAGATTGTTTCTGAAATGAAACATTGACTCTTTTTCTCTTTCTCTCTCTCTCTCTCTCTCTTTATCGGAAAATAAATAGTTCTCGTGACTAATCACTATGGGTTTGCTATTCGATAAGTATTCCCCGAGCACGTAAACGTTAGTTCGCAAAACGTACTATATTCAATGTGTATTTCAAACTGTGTGAACGGAATTTAAATGACTTGAAGACTAGTTTTCTAAGTTTACTTTTGCCCGAGAGATGCTTTTGGTAACATTTCTATGTTGGATTTCTCTCTCTTAAGATTTCATCTGCACTAAAATTTATCACTTGAAGAGTGAAATTTATATTGTTGAGATTTATTTCATTGCATACACTTGAAAACGTCTTCTCAGCTTTTTCAATTATTTAAATTCAGCTATTAAAGAGTATTAATTCTGTTTTTATTTAGATGAAGTCGGTTTGGTTAATTCTAATGTTTTCGAGTTGTAAATTTTGCGAACTCTAATTGTTTGGGTTTACAAACTCTCTCTCTCTCTGAACTGTTAACTTTTTAGGGTCGTAATCTTTACAAGTTGCAATTGTTTAGAGTTAGAATCTTTAGGTACTATAATTGTTTGGATTTTTGGAATCATAATCATTAGAAACTGTAATTTTTTAGAGTTACAATCTCAATGAACTAATATTGTCTAAAGTTAGAAAACTCTTGAATCTCTAAATTTTTAGATGGTAAGTTTGAGAAGTTTAGGGTTAAACTCCAAACAACTGTTTAGAGTTATGCTTTAAACAATCGTTTAGAGTTATATAAAAATTAGTAGGAATTATAACTTTTTAGAGCTGCTATCTTTAGAAATGACAAATTTTCGAATTTGCTAGCTAAGGACTCTGATTTTTTACTGTTATAATCTATAGGAGTCAGCATTGTTTAGAGTAACAATCTCTAGAAAGTAGAAACTGTAATTGTTTGAGAATTATAATCACTAGAAACTAGAATTCTTTAAAGTTGCAATCTCTAGAAATTTTTATTTGTTTGTAGTTACAATTACAAAGAACTCTAGTTTTTTAAAATTAGAATCGCCAGGAAGTACAATATTGTTGATGTTATAATTTGGAATTATAATTAAATTCATTGGAGTTACAATTTCCAGCGACTCTAAATTTTTAGTGTCTTAATTCTTAAGGACTCCCCTTGTTCGGAATTAAAATTTCTAGATACTGATTTTCGGAGTTTTAATTCCTTAGACTTCTGATAGTGTACAGTGACAATTTCTAGAGACAATAATTTTTCCTGTAAATCAACTTGTTTCGATTTACAACTTCTAGGGGGTTTAGGGTGTTACAACTCCTAGAAACTCTAATTGTTTGGTAAAAAAAAACACTAACTGTTTGGTTAGTTATAATTTCTAGCATCTCTAATTTTTTTTAGAGTTGTAATCCATGGGATTGAGAATTCCACTTGTTAGAATTTGTAATTTTTTGCATTTTTAATTCCTGAAATTTCTGATAGTGTTCAATTACAATTTCTGGGGATAATAATTGTTTTAGAGTTGCAATTTTTGGGACATCTGCTTGGATTTAAAATTTCTAGTAGCACTGAATTTTTAGGGTTGCAATTCCTCGAAACCCTGATTGTTGGGGTGTTTACAATTTCTAGAAACACTGAATGTTTGGATTTATAATCACTAGGGAATTAGGGATTCCAATTGTTCAGAGTTGTAATCTCTAATTCTCTAGGTTTACAGTCGTTGAAAGTTACATGTTGTTTTCAGTTATAATCTCTAGAAACTGCTTTCTTTGTTGTAAATTTGATGTTTCAATTTTTATAGGAGTTGAGAATATTAAAGATAATTTAGAATATTTAGAAGTTTTAATTGTTTAGTCGCATGCAATACGGTTTTTTTCCTAACTCTAGGAATCACAATCGTTTGGAGTTATAATCTTTAGCAGTTGTAAATTTTTAGGGTCTTTCCTTAATAACTCTTCTTGCTTGGAATTACAGTTTTAACTGATTTTTTGGAGTCATTGCTGAAATTTCTGTTAACGTAGAGTTAGAATTTTTAGGGACAATAATTTTTGTAGTGTTTTTATTTTTAGTACACGTACTTGGAGTTATAATTTCTAGAGCCTCTAAATGTTTAGAGTTACAATTTCTAGAGCCTTTAAATGTTTAGAGTTACAATTCCTAGAGCCTCTAAATGTTTAGATTTACAATTCCTAGGAACTTCTAATTTCAGAGTTACAATCTCCGGGAACTATCAAAGTGTTTCTGTAACTTGAACCAACCACTTTTTTTAGAACTCCAGAAATTGGAGAAATTGTTCCTAATTGAAAAAGCAGGCTAACAATGGAAAATCAATCGTAGAAGGTTAAAGCAATTTCAGGTGGACAGAGTGTGAATGAAGATGGATATTGTATGAGGATGGAAGGTGTTTGTGTTTTTTGTATGTTCCAAAAAAAAACAACAAAACAAAAAAAAAA
Source organism: Leptopilina myrica (nomen nudum) (assembly GCA_032872475.1). Taxonomy (NCBI): domain Eukaryota; kingdom Metazoa; phylum Arthropoda; class Insecta; order Hymenoptera; family Figitidae; genus Leptopilina; species Leptopilina myrica (nomen nudum). The sequence goes on from CM065461.1 coordinate 37,851,402, forward strand.
CAGAAAGAAAGAAAGAAACATCTGTCAGGATTCTCGTGTTTCATTGTATAGTGTTTGTTTGGACTGTTATTGTATAGAGGCTGATAGAGTAAGCGCGAGTGGTTTGCGATGGAAATGAATGGAGCAACGCTAAAGTGATTTACGATTGGCATCTAGAGCAGTGGCACTTCCGGTGCTTACGTGTGCTGCACACCTGCGCTCTCGCGATTCTCTAACTATATATCGACGCCAACGACGACGACCACCACTATCAAGAAGTGTGCAGTAGATATAGAATAGACAATCCCCTTTCAGCCCCACCTTCTTCCGGACCACGGTCGATATCCACCTTGTCGAGTTGCCGGACTTTGAGATTCTGACCCACTGACCCACAGAGTCACCGCGACTCCTATTATACAATTTAATCAGCTGTATATACTTCAAAAAAATATATATTCATCCAGCCAAACCGCGAAAATAAATCCGACAATCATTTTTCCAAATTTTAATTCTCTATCAATTTTTCAACACCCAAAAATATTGCGACTGAAAAACTGACTTTACAAACAGTTTACTATTTGAACATAAGATTTTTTTTCCATAGAAAACAATTTTTTCAAAGTTGACACTTATCCTAATTCAAAATTCTAGTGAATAATTTCTAGAAATTAAAAGACGATGAATTTCCTCCTAAGGGAGTTGTCAACTTTCGCTTCAGCATCCGGCTTCTCTGTAAGGATGCATTTTGCAAATCATTCGACTCGAGGGACTTTCACTTCTTTCGAAATGGTGTAACAAACTGTCTTGATTAATTAAAAACATTCTTAAACTATTCATTCATTAATTCATTCTTTTAAAAAACAGTAAAACGCTAGGTGTTAAAATAACACTAGAATGGATTAAAATAATCTGCAACAGTTGAATCTCTCTAGGATTAAATTAACACTAAAAAAAGGATTAAAATAATCTATTTTGGTGTTATTTTTAGCTGTGAATGAATTTTTATTTTAAATAAAACACAAAAATTGATGATTTGTAAAAATTCAACGAATTTAGATTCTTCAGGGAGAATAGTAAGTTAGTTACTAACTTACTAACTAACTTTGTAACATAGTAAATTCAATTGTGTTCAAAAATTAAAAAAAAAATTTTGTCAAAATTTCAATTCTCTTTATAAATAATAAAATTCTTCTCTGATACTCAATTATTTTACAAAATTTTAATCAAATTCTTGTCAAAATTTCAATTATTTTCCACAGTTTTCTAAAATTCCATAATTTTTAATATTTAGTATTTCAATAAAATTTTCCAAAAGAATTCCATTATTAAAAAAAATTTGAATACAATTCTACGCAAAAATTCAATTAATTTAATAGATAATAAAAATTTTTACAGGAATTCAATTATTTACAAATTTTTAAAAAAATTTCTTCGCAATAATTCAATTATTTTTATAAAAAATAAAATTCTTTTAGAAATTCAATTATTTTCATAAATAATAAAATATTTTACAGGAATTCAATTATTTACAAAATTTTTTAAATAAATTTCTTCGCAATAATTCAATTATTTTCATAAATAATAACAATTCTACAGGGATTCAATTATTTTTATAATTAATAAAATTCTTTTGGGAATTCAATTATTTTCCTAAATAATAAAACTCATTACAGAATTTCAATTATTTTGAAAGCAATTTTAATCGAATTCCACGAAAAATGTAATTATTCTTAAAAAACTGATTAAAATTCGTCCAAAGAATTTAATGATTTCAAAAATTTGTTTATAACATTTTTTATGAGAATTTAATTTCAAGAAACATGAAATTAATAAATTATTTATTTTTGTATTTAAATAATTGAATTCTCGTAGAAATTTCTAATAAATTTGGTTTCAAAAATGAACCTTAGTTAAAATTTTAGATTATACTTAAATATTAAAAGCATTAAAACGTGGATTTTTAGAAATAATTAAATTTTGAAAAAGTATCAAACTAAAATCATTGAAATTCTTAATTTTTTATATTTTTGACAAAAACTTCTGTAGAATTAATTCTTTTTAAAAAGTTTAATCGGATTTTTACTAAAATTATTTCTAGCTTTTATTATTCAATATATATTTAATTCCAGAATTTCCGAATAATTGAAATTTTGTAAAATTGAATTGTAGACGAATAAATTTGAAAATTCTCATAAAACTCATAGCAGCTTTTCAATTATTTTTCATACAATATTAATTGAATTCCTTGAAAAAAGTATTATGTTCATGCAAGTTTTAATGAAATTCGACAAAAGAGTTGAATTATTAAAAAATTTATTACCAAAATTCTTTATGAGAATTGAATTTTGAAAAACATTCAATTATTCAATAAATTGTTTACTTTCGCATTTAAATAATTCAATTCTTGTAGAATTTTTTTAATAAAAATTGATATTTATTTCATAAAAATGAATTTCAGTTAAAATTTTAGATTATAATTGAATATTAAAAGAAACGCAGAGTGAACTTTTTGGTAATAATTGAATTTTGAAATTAATATTTTTGAAAAAGTTTAATTGAATTTTTAAAATATTATTTGAAGTTTTTATTTTCTAATATTATCCATTTAATTAAAGAATTTAGGAATAATTGAAATTTCGTGAAATTGATTAATTAATTATTAGTAAAAATAATAGATATAAAGTAAAACTGTAGTTAAAAATTTTTGAAAATAATAATTAAATTGAAATAATGAAAATAATTTTTGAAGAAGTATAATATTCTTATAATAATATAAAATAATGATTTTATTACTTGATAATCTTTAATAATTATAAAATATGAAGAAATCGATCACTCCGAGTCATGTTTTATAGTTATAAAAAATGTTAATAAACTCAAATTTCATTCATTGTAAAAAATAACACCAAAATTGATTATTTTCTTCTTTTTTTGGTATTAATTTAATCTGTAACATTTTTTAATACCTCACGATTTACTGTGAAAAAAATATAATAACAAAATCGTAATATAATCGAATTATTACAATTAATCGCTTTTTTCAAAAAGTTTATTTTTGGTGCCTTTTTGCAAAATAATGAATTCTTTCAACACCGAGTGAAAAACGAAAAATTTAATTGAAAATTTAATAGAAAAATGTCACGAAATTCATAGTTTATTTCCAATTGTGGTGAAATAATTTTTAATCAAAATTACAAGTCAGTACGTTTCCAGTTGATAATTAATAGTGAAAATATAATGGACCAGTGTATGTCTGTGTGTGTAAATCTAGAGCTTATGCCAACTGGAGAAATTTGACTCCAATGTTGCTTTGACGATTAGATGCAAATATGGTTTCAGTGAGTATTAAGCCAAACATTTCCGAGATTGTTACTGAATCGCGGTCAAAATTCGAAGCGAGAGAGAGAGAGCTTAGACAATTTTAAACTAATATACAAGGGAATTAACATCTACAATTACAAATGCATTTACGAGTTCGCAAATTTAAATTACATTCACTCGACACCTATAGACTCTTATTCTCTCAAACAATCATCGGAAATTTTCCAATTATTCAATTAATCATATTACAAAATAAACAAATCCAAATTACAAGTGCGAAATTCTCACATGACACTCCAAATATCAGTTGGCAAAAATATCGTTAAAATCTGCCTTTTATGAAAATAACAGGGTTTGAATAAAAAAAAATTATATTTTAAAAGTACTAACACAGTAGGAAAGAAAGGGAGAAATTAATTACAATAACATTTTTAGGATTTATAAAAAAAATTCTGAATTTTGTTGTCTTTCTTGTTTGCCTGAGTTTTTAAGAATAATTGAATTTTGAAAAGAATTCAAATTAAAATCCCTGAAAATCTGAATTCTTCTTAATTGTAAGTTTTAACTAACAAATCTGCAGAATTAATTTTTTTAAAAAAAGTTTAATAGAATTTGTTTAAAAAAATAATTTCATGTTTTTATTTTCTAATTGTAAACAAAATGGATTTGAAAAATTCTCTCAGAACTTTTTCAATAATTTTTGAAAATAATTAATTTAAAGAAGAATTTCAGTTAAAAATAATAATGAAAATAATGAAAATAATTAGTAATTTATTAAAAATTTAAATGAAACATTAACGATTCTAAAAAGAAATTTATTTTAAAACACATTATTGTCCTATTGATAGATTTATTTTTATAGAGAAAATTTCACACCACTTTTTGTTGATATGCTTTAAAACTACTTAGAAAACAAATTTAAAAAAAAAAAAAAACCACCTTAAAAAGTATGTCAAGAACAGCAGACACAAGTTGCTGATGATAAGAAACTTTGTGAAATGAAACTTTTGCTTGTGAGAAGAAGAAAAAGGAAGATGACAAATTGTGCTAAAAGAATCCATCAACAAAGGAAGTACTGGAAAAATATTTGGATACTTTAAAAATTTGACGGGATATTTGTCATCAGAAAAATGACGATGATATATTGAATATACTTAGAGATGAATATTTTTAGAAAGATTTCTTTTTCAATAAAAGTTGCTCTATTATTTGTATATTTTCTTTGTTTTTTAAATATTATTCTTTCGGAATAATATTTATAATATTTCGGAATTTATTTTTATCTTTAATTTATACATTAACGAACTTTAATTAATTATTTTTTCTAAACTCTAAATCTTTCGTTTCGCTATAAAAATAATAATTATAAATCAGAAGAATTTTCTACTTTTTGCTTTGTAAATAATGAACTGTTTTCTCATTCTAATTCGAATTTTAGAGAAAAAATTCTTATTCTAATTTTATTATTCTAATTGTATTTTTAACTATATAAAATTTTATCTAATTATAAATTTTGATTAGAAATATTATTTCTCGCCATTTAAGGAAGTTTAACAACTTTTTCTGTTGTAAATTAAAAATAATTATCCGTTGAATTAAGAGTTTATTTTTAAAAATAGAAAATACATTTTATTTACAAATAATTTAATTTTCCTCTTATTTTTTCTTTCATTTTTGATATTCAAATGCAGCAAAATTCACCTGCATAAAATAAACGGAAATTAAATCTGTGACGTTTCACAATCAAAAGAGAGAGACGTATACATATTGTAGCGTGTAGCAATTGTTTTCGAATATAATATGAAAACGTGAAATCAAATTGTAATCAGTACATTGAACCATGAAGGGATGAGTCTTTACCATATAACTGACAGTTTAATTTCTCGGATAAAACAATTTGTTGTTATTGAAATTCTGTTTTTTTTTCTGTTAAATGACTTTTTCCCTATAAATAACAATTTAAAACAAAGAAATGAACGAAAAATGTTTAAGAGTAGAATAAATATTTTTCCAAAATTGAAAAACTTTGATTTAGAATGAAAAAATTTCTTACTTTTAAAAAATGAGAATTATTGAATTTAGAAAAAAAATGTCTATTGAAAATTCGAGATTTAAAGATTTGGAGTAAAAATATTTTGTATAATCTATAAAGTGACACAATTTTACGAATCTGTTTTTTGTAGGTCACAAATCTTGGATAATAGAGTCACTATATTCTTCATCGTAGAAGGGGAAAATAAAAATAATTTATCGCCCTCGTGGAGAAAATTTCAATTATATTTTCTGAAACAAATTTACTACCCACTTATTCGCTCGTGCTTTAAGCCAAAACCAATTCCTTTTCCCAAAGTGTATATATCACATATCTGAAATTCAGATAACTTTGAATATTTCAGTAGTTTAAAAGGAAGGAATTCGCAATTAAATTTTTTTTTTTAAATACAAACTTAAAATAGAATATTTCTTTTAATTCTATTACGAAAAATTTAAATTAAAGGTTACGATTCTTCTTTATTTTTAACTATAAGAAAATTGTTGGTAAAAATAGAAAAAGGTTGAATGAAAGCTTTATATCGAGATTTTTTTTCCCCTCTTGGTATGTTTGAGAAATGCGCGTATGTATTTTATTAGAAGTAAAAAAAATTTTTTTTCTTTTTAATTTCCCTGTGTAGAGTTCAAGGTAAAAGTGTATACCAAGAGGAGTTTTACTTCATTATTATTACTTTAGTGGAAAAGTACTTTTCTCCTCGAGGCTTTTTATGTATATATGCATTTTGTGGAAATGACGTAAAAGGTGTATTCTGCAACATAAGTCTCTTTTAACTTGTACTGAAACTGAGCGTATGCGAGCTTCTGCACTAACAACGTTAAGCTAAAGTTGTTTCAATTTCATTTGCTCGTATTACAGTAATCTCTGAAAAGCTCATTCTCTTAGTGAAATCATGGCACTTAGACCTTTGAGTTTGTATACAATTTTCAAAATTGGAATATCTTTACACATTTTCGAGAAGAACAAAAAATTTCAAATATTTTTCTCTCTTTTCAAAAATTATATAGACACGCATAAAATTTTTTTTTTTTGAGTTAGAAATTTGTATTACAGGCAATTACTATTGAGAAAGAAATAAAAATTATAAATAAGAATAAACTTTACTTCACTTTAATTTTACTCCAACTTTACTAAAGTTTTAATAACTTTATTTTTTTCCATGTGTTTGAGAATTTGAACTACTTTAAATTCTAGTAAATTTAAAGTAGTTCAAATTCAAAAATATCAATTATTCAAAATATTTAATTATTTCCGTAAATAATAAAATTGTTTTTTATAAAATAAACAATTTTTTTCGAAAAATATCAATTATTCAAAAAGATTTGAATAAAATTTTCAGCAAAAATTCTAATACTTAAAAAAATTCAAATAAAGTTCTTGTCGAGAATTCAAATATATTTAAGAAAATTAAATAAAGTTCTGCAATAGAATTCAATTATTTAAAAAATTTTAATATAAAAATAATTCTCAATAATTCATAAATTTTTTTAATTTTATTAATAAAAATAAATAATACAACTCATCGCAGGATTTCAATTATTTCTAATACATCATTATTTAAAATGTATTCGTTAATAGGAATAAAAAAAATTATTTTTAAATACTTTTAAAAAAATTCTTCCAAACTGTTTAATTAGTTTCCAAACATTTTCCATGTTCAATTATTATCATTATCTACTATTTTGATTAAAAATTTTTCCAAAAAGAATTGAAGTAATTAAAACAAATTATAAATAATAATATATAATTATATTATTACTATAATTTTTACAAAATTTATCGAATTAAATTAAGTACATATGAAAAAAAATTAAATAAAGATCTTCACAAGAATTTAATTATTCAATATAATTCTTCGCAGGAATTCAATTATTTCCATAAATAATAAAACTCATCGCTGGATTTAAATGATTTTTAATTTAATTTTAAATTAATTTCTCAAAAATGCAATTATTCTTAAAAAAATTATTAAAATTCTTCTAAAGAATTCCATTATTTTCGTAAAATAATAAATTTATTACGATTTTTTTTAAATCAATTATTCAAACATATTTTTATAAAATTCTTCGCCCGAATTCAATTATTTAAAAAAAATGTATAAATTTCTTCGCATAAATTTAAATATTCAACAAAAATTCAATTAAGTTCTTCACTAGAATTTAATTATAGGTATTTCAAAAATTGTTAATATAATTCTTTTCAAAAATTCAATTATGTTTAAAAATTTGAACAATATTCGTTGCGAAAATTCAATTATTTGAAAGTTTTAATACAATTTTTCTCAGGAATTCAATTATTTCCATAAAGAATTTATTAAAAATAAAGAGTTCTAAAGAATTTAATTATTTCCGTAAATAGTAAAATTTTGTCCTATTGTTCTTGTCAAGAATTCAAATATTTAAAAAAAAATTTAATAAAGTTCATTGCCGGAATTCAATTATTTAAATAAATTTAATAACGTTCTTTTCTAGAATTCAATTATTTAAAAAATATTAATTTAAAAATAATTCTCAATAATTCTTAAATTTTTTCAAATTTTAACAAAATTCGTTGGAAAATTCCAATAATGTTTAGTTATAAAAGTATTTATTTTTATTAATAAAACTCATCGTAGGATTTCAATTATTTCTAATACAATTAAAAATCTATTCGTCAAAAAGTGCAGTTATCATTCAAATTTTATTTAAATTTTTCGAAAAAATGTAATTATTAAATAAAAGTTTTAATATAATTTGTCCATTCTTCTTATTCTTATTAATATTAACATTTTTTGTTTAATTTAAATTATTAAAGTTTTTTTAGTAATTTTATTTTAACAAAAAGTTTAACAAAGAAATAATGAAAAATTACACTTAAATTTCACTTCAGTTTTAGTTTAATTGTCATACACTCAGTTTTCATTTACTATAATATTTTTTAAAAAAGTCTCTAATTTTAACTCTCTGCCAGTTTCTCTTCGCACTTTAACTCACTTTTGCTAAATGTGATGTTAAAGTGTAATGAAAGTTTAACTACATCTCACTTTCACTTCACTTGCCTTTTACTCCAGTTTTACTTTACTTTCACTTCATTTTAACTTTATTTCAATTGCGATTCTTTTTCACTTCACTTGAACTACACCTCAAATTCACTTCACTTTTGAAGTTTTATTCCACTTCACCTTACTTTGAATTAAGTTTTATTTCACATCACTTTCACTTTGCTTCACGTGAAGTAAAGTTAAAATGAAGTGAAACTAAAGTAAAAATAAAGTGAAGTGATAGTAAAGTGAAAGTGAAGTGAAAATAAAGTGAAGTGATAGTAAAGTAAAAGTGAAAGTAAAGTGAAACGAAAGTGAAGTGAAAGTGAAGTGAAAGTAAAGTGCAAATGAAATAAAAGTGAAGTAAAAGGAAAACAACAGAAATTTAAAGCAAAGTGATAATAAAATGAAATTACAGATTATTGCCTCTGTAGAAAAAGTTTAAAATAAAAATGTTGTATAAAAATTTTTAAACAAATTATTATTTCCCCTATTTTCGCACATGGCAGCATAAGAAATTTATACTTTTTTCCCTCCTAATATTATGGAACAAAAATTGAAACCATTCTAAGTTTGTTACTGTTTTTCGGAATACGTAAATAATTGGCAGCAGTGCTTTCCAATTTGCAGAAATTGAAATAATCGTTAATTAGAGCAAGCAGAATTGGCTGTCGTTTACAAGAGCATGAAATTCCTAGATATAATAATGCTCTCTTTTCTCTCTCTCTCTCTCTCTCTTTCGTTTTTCTTTCTCTTTTTCTTTCTTTCTTTCTCCCTCTTTTCAGGACAAGTTGCAACTACTACTGTCATTATATACGCGCAGTAATCAGGAAAAATTTGTGCACCCCGAATTCACGTCTCGTAGCGACGTGATGGCTAAACGGGTCTCCAGAGCTGAAGAACCAATTAAGCACGAAACTGCTCGAAAGCGAGTCGAGAGTTCCTGTTCCAGTTCCAGTTCTCTATCTCTCTCACTCTCTCTCTCTCAAGATCCCAAGTTCCAAGTTCGTACACTCTCTCGAAAGCAGACAATGTCAGTCGCTGCAGACACTTGCCAAAGGGGTTTGAATAAACTCCCTACATCTTGTTTAGTCTTGTGTAATATCATCTTAGTCAAGATAAAACAAGAAATAACACTTTGAAATTATTTTCAATTTCATTTTATGTATTTCCTTAAGTCTTATTCTAATCCAGAGTTCAAAATTCCAATGCTTTAGAGATTCTTATTTCTATTCTTATGGGTTTGAAAATTAGTTTCGTTTTTTCTTATCCTAATGGCAATATGCTGTTCAGTCCTAACTTCTTTTTAACACCCCAAATTATCTTTTGCCCCCTCTCCCGCTCCTTAAATTTCTATTAACCCCGATATTTTCGTTTAGAAATGTAAAATTCGTTATCAGCATTATATATTTTTTTTTCTACTAAATTGTATTTAATAGAAATAAAAATATTCGACTCTCGTGGGAATCGAACCCGCGACACTAATATGCAGCAGACCTCTACGCTAACCACTCAACCACTGTAGATTAGAAATTCGATTAGAATTTTCGTAGAAAGACAAATCTTTCATTGTTAAATTCGGGTAAAAAAAATAATTTTTATATTTTAATTGTAAATATAGGTAAATTTTATATTTTAATGTAAGTAAAATAAATTAATTATATTATAATATAAATTGATAACAGAATTTTATTTTTTAATGTAGTAAATATATAAATTAAATTTAAAATTTTAATTGGGCAGAAAATCCGATTGTTTTCTATTAAAAGGTAAAAAAAAGATTTGTATCTATAACTTTTGTTTATTGTTTTTTTGTTTTTGTTTTTCTTTTTCTTTTTTTGAGAGAATTATAAAGAAATCCTTGTATTTATCTGTGTAATTTCTTGCGTATTCCGTTATATACTTGCATTTCTCACAAGCAACGTAAATACAATTTCGCTGACTTTAAACTCGACTGTGGACTTTGAGACTTTATAACTTTGTACAGTTGGAGTCTCCTTCCCAATCGTATTTACGTTTAGTTTGTACCACGAGCTGTATCTACACATGTATCTCCACTGCATTGCATTGTATCACTGCAAGATACGAGTTTACTTTACAAAATGTCTTTTACACAATCTTGTCAACATTCAATCACGATTTATGCTGCTTCTCCTTTTCTCTTTCTCTCTCTCTCTCTCTCTCTCTCTCTTTTTCTCTCTTTCTATATTCGAAAATTGTAACAAACTTTCGAAATTTATATTTCTTTCTTTTCCTAAAACTGGTTTTTTTCATTTTTTATTTCTACAATTTGTAAAAAAAAATTAATATCGATTTTTGCATTTTTTTCCAACTTTTCTCTATTCGAATAAAATTCACATAAAATGAGAATGATCGTAAAAAAATAATTGTAATTATTAAAAATAACAAAAAAAATAATAAAAATTAATAAAAATAAATAAAAATAGATATAAAAAATAATACAACATAATAATTAGTAAAATGTTTACTTTGAATTAGTAACTGACTTTTTCCTTTTGAATTATAAATTTTTACTTGTCGATAATAATTTCTACTGGTTTATTAATAATTTTACTAATTAATGACCAAAAAGTAAGATATTAACTTAAATTAGTTAAAAATTTTACTACTTTAAATTTAGAGAAATAGTAATAATAATACTAATAATTTTTTTTCATTAATTCTTATTTTAAAATAAGAAATTTTTTATGAAATAATGTTATAATTAATTAATTAATTAATTATAAATTTATCGTATTATTTACTATTACGATTCTAGTTAATTAAACCCAATAGGCTTTAATAATTTAATTTAATTTTTTAACAAAAAAAATCTTTAATCTTAATTTATTTCTTTAAATCTATTAACGGGCATTAAAAGCCCTTTACAAATAATTATAAATATTGCAGACTAAAAATTTGTCTACAATTAAGTACTAAATTAAATCAAACAACATTTTAAAAGGCCGACAATTTTACAATCATTTGCGAAAAAAAAATAATAATAATAAAATTAATAAATTTGAAAATAAGGCATTTCTTTAAAAAATACTTAAGTAGTAAACTTGAAGAATTGTTGTATTGTAAAATTGTAAAATTAATAAATAATAATAAATAAATTAATAAATAATTGTGAACTAAATTATAAAAAGAATTAAATAATACGCAGAATGAATAGAAAATTCTTAAAATTTAATTGTAGCCAGTTCAAAAACAAAAGGAAACGTGATAAATAAATAAAAATTTTATTCTTTTTACAAAATGTCTCGCACAGAGAAAAATAAAAATTAATGCGATGAATATGTAATTGGAGATTCCGGTACGAAATCCTTGTAATTTTCAATTTCTGTCGAGGCAAAAGCAGACATTCAAATAATTGGCCAAGTCCTTGAAATTCTCCTTCTCTTTTTCGTTTCTACCTGAAGAGGAGAAACTTTAGCTCTTAAATTTACGATCCGACTTTTCTTTTTTTTTTGACTCTTTAAAAGTCTCTTTTGCAAAAAAAAGGAGTTCAAATCGATCCTTAGCATAAAATAAAAATGATATTTGAATTTAATTTTTTATTTTAATAATACTAATAGAATATTATTCAAAGTCGAAATGTATTTGAAATCATTGTTTCAATTATTAATTCTTTTGTGGAAATTGATAGAAATTTTTTAATACCTTTTTTTGTTTATTATTACCTTTATTTATTTATTAATAATTTTATTTATTTATTTTGTTTATTATTACCATTATTTATTTATTCATTTGGTTATTGACTCACGAAAAGAATAATTTGCGGAACAATTACAATTTTTAATTTTTTACCACAATTGTTTCACTGAAAAATATTTTATTTTATCCAAATAACCGATTACTTAAAACAAATAATTTTTAGTCGAATAAATTAAATGGTATTTGAATGAAATACTGAAATTATTGATTGAAATATATTTTATTTGACATAAATAAAATTTATTCCATTATTGTTCATATTTAATATTTATATTTATATTTATATTTATATTTATATTTATATTTATATTTATATTTATATTTATATTTATATTTATATTTATATTTATATTTATATTTATATTTATATTTATATTTATATTTATATTTATTATAATTATGTTATATTAATCATAATATTTATTTGAATCAAGAAAATATTTATTTAAGAATAGACAAGTAATTGAATAACTCAACCAAAAAAAATTTTTTTCAGTGCTATTTTATTGTAATAATTGTTACAATAAATATTTCATATTCTTATTATTTATCACGAGTAAAATAATAATTACTTCATTAAAAGTGTAAAAGATAAATAAAAATAACATTTTCAAAAAAGAAAATAATAATAATGCGGAAAAATGATAACGAACGTTTACATTATTATTTAATAATTCGAGGGATAAATACTGTTGGCAATGTTTATCTTTTTTATATTTAATGCCTGTAGTAAATAAATTAATTATATAGAGAGTGTAAAATAAATTACTTTAAAATCACATTTTCATTTGTTTTTCTCATTTGCATTTTTTTTCTATTTTTTTTCTCAACATATACATATATATTTATATATGAAAAGCTCGTGAAATGCGGAAGTTCATGGGGAAGCATCGGTGGGTCGAATTTTATTACGGTTCGATCTCCAGCCAATATCCATTTCCCACACTCATGCATTATATTGAGAAATTGTAAAAAGAGTGTGTAAATGAATATCCACGGAGGAAATATAAATGAGAACATTAAATTCATTTTCGTATAATATTTTTCGCACGAATTATTTAATTTGAAAATGTTTTTTTTTGTTTTTTTTGTTTTTTTAAATAGATTATTTTATTATTTATGTTATAATGGAATATTCAATGTTTAATAATATTGTATACCATTTCAATTATGTTCTTAAAATTATACACCTAGAAGAAAATTTGTTTTAAACAAAATAACATTTATTTGCGTTAATTATAAAGTTACATTTTTCTCAACGATAACTGGGATTTTTTATTTGTTTTAAATGGAAATTTTATTAGCACAAATAAAACGTTAATTTGAATCAAATAAAACTTTATTAACACAAATAAAACGTTTATTTGAATTGTATAAAATTTTATTTGAAGCAGAAAAAAATTATTTATTGAAACAAATATAAAAGTTCTATTTGGCTCTGAGTTGAACATATTTTTTTCTGAGTTCTGTAGTAATTGAAAATCGCGACAAAATTTTAATTTCAGTAATAAAGGAATAATAAATAATAATATTCTCAACTTTATTAATTTTATATTTATTATTCAAAATTATTTTTGAACTTTTTTGGTTTATAAACAAATAAAAAAAAATTGAATATTATTATTAATATTATTTTTGTTTTTTTTTCGTTTGATAAAATTGAAAATTGCTGATATTGGAGAATATTTCTTTTTCTCACCTGTATATGTATAAGGAAATGAATTATGATAAAATAGTAAAAAGCTTGCGGTACGTGGAAAATTATTTTTATGATAGTTGAAAGTTTTGAATAATTTTAGAAGAAGAACAAGAACGATGAATGTTTTGGGAGAGAAATATGCGTTTAGTTGAGGGAAAAATATTTTTTTTTTGTTTATAAACGTAAAAGCAGCCGTTTCAATGCTTGCATAATGTATCTCGCCTCAAGTTAAAGTCCGTAGATCTTGCTCTCTCTCTCTCTCTCTTTTTATCTGCGAAGTATTTGCACAATGAGTTTGCAAATTTATCTGCTACTATGATGAAAACCCCCCTAATCTATTGAGTAACACGAACTAAATTGTCAATTTAAGTTTCATAAATATTTTTCATTCGATTTTTTTTTTTGTTTTGAAAAAGCTCTATTTTTGTTAATTATCATTTATATGCTGTATTTTAATATTTTTGTTTTGAGAATATATTTTGTATTTTATTATATAATTATGTAACGATAAATATCGTTTCCAATTTTTCGTTTTTTTATTATTTTTTTTCTTCTTTTATGTCTTCTTTTATTTACTTTCTTTCTTTCTTTTTTCTTTATTTATTTTTTCATTTCATCCTTTATTTATTTTTTTATTTCATCCTTTATTTATTTTTTTATTTCATCCTTTATTTATTTTTTTTTATTTAATTCTTCTTTTTTTTATTTCATTCTTTCTTTCAATATTTATTTCTTCCTTTCTTTGTTTTCGTTTCTAGAAATTTGTTACCAAAAAAATGAAAATTCAAAAAATATCGAAAAAAAACACCTTTTGAGGAAACTTGGCGAATCGTGGGTGTAATTATATTTCTAGAAGCTCTTGCATTTACCGCTTTTATGCATTCTCCTCGTCGAACTGCTATAAACTTGTTACGAGCAATTCCCGAGAGTTTGAATTTAAAAAGAAGAAATCTATAGACGGTCCCACTCATGACATGGCAAAACGACATATAATGATTCTCAATTTTTTTCCTCTCTTTATCTAACCATTCACTATTATTTGAAAGCCATTAATATCAATTTTATTTTTTTTATTTTCATTATCATCCCCCTTTTTTTAATAAGTCAATTTCACTTTTAAAAATACACGATTTTTAATTATTTCTGTCACGTAAAAAATATATTGAGTGTTTTTTTTTAATGGGTAATTTGTACTTTATTAAAAAATATATAATAAGTATCCATTAGCATCGATGTTGTAAATTAAATTTATAGAAATATTCAATCAAAAGAATTATTGTTTTAAAAAATTTTAATTAAATATTTAATATTTTAAAACTATAGAATTATTTATAAAAAAATTTTAGAAACTTTTTGACAAGAATTCAATGATTTTCAATAACTAATATTTTAATAAAATTTTACATTTAATTTTCAGACCATTTTTTTAATATCGTAATTACTTAAAGTTTTTTTTTTAAATTCTCCAAAAGAAAATATTTTTAATAATTTTTATAACATTTGTTTATTTTTAAATACAATTGAAATTTAATTCCTAAGAAGATTTGAATTATTTTCGAAACATTTAATCAAACATTTTTAATAAAATCTTTCATAAAATACTTCGCAAGAATTCAAATATTTTTATAAATAATAAAATTTTCAGCAAAGATACAATTATTTTCGTATTTAATTAATTCCTTAACAAGAATTCAATAATTTTCTAAAATAATAAAATTCATAATATTAGAATTCAATTATTTTCAAAAAAAAGGAGAGAGTTACATTATTTTCAATTTTTAACAAACTCTTCACAAAAATTCAATTTTTTTCATAAATATAAACATTCTTTGAATGAATTTGATTATTAATGAAAAAATAATAAAACTCTCCACAAAAAGTAAATTATTTTTAAAAAATCATTCGAAAGAATTCAATTATTTTTCTAACTTCTAAAATCTTCTCTGTAATTAAATTATTTTCAATGCAACTTTTAAAAAATCTCTCGAACTGTTTTTCATTATAAAAAATTCGATTATTTAAAAAAAAATTCTTTAGATCTGGAATTAAATTTTCAGAAATAAAATTGTTCAATAAATTATTTATTTCTCTATTTATATAATTGCATTTTTCCTAGAACTTTCTAAGAAAAATCGGTTTAAAAATGTATTTCAAAAGAAAACTGTAGAATTAAAGTTATTAGCAGTATATTTAAAAACAAAAGGAAATATTTTTTTCTGGAAATCAGAAAAATGTCAGGGAATTTACAGAATCAATTTTTCGAGAATCGACTAAAACAAGTTTTTCAGTCAAATTTAATTTTTCGATTATATATTTTTCACTATACTGTTTTTAGTTTTTTTTTACTACTTTTCACTACTTTTTTAAAAGTAATTATCAAGTGCCAAGCCTGAGAATTTCATTTAAATTAAAAAAAAAAAATTTAATGTCATTTATATCATCGCCGAATTTTATTTAACATAAAATTTATAACTTAATGTACAAAAATGGTAAAATTGAATATTATAAAATTTATAATTCATTACCTTCATGTTGAATTTAAATAATACCTAATCAATTTTATTTTATCATTTATTTTGCAAATCAAATTTTATGCTGTGAAACTTATTTGACAGATAAAATGATCTCGTTAAGTGTTCTCTCTCTCTCTTTTTATTTTTAAGAGAGAGAATGACATTTGCTGAGAGGAAAATTGATGTTATTCCAAACGCGTGCGAGGACTCATTTTGCAGCCATCATCAGAAAATCTATATTTTCCCTTGTGCCCTCTTATATTCCCATCGTTACTCCCTTTACTATCATAGTCTTTATATTGCTGTAAATTTTCTACATTTCCTTCTTTCTTCTGAAATTTATTTAAATAAAATTATTTTCCTATTATTTTTCCGGATTAACTGTTTAAATATTTTCAACTCTACACAGTGCATCGTCAGTAATTGAAATTTAAAAAATTTATGTTCCTAAAATTTCGAACCTTCAAAATGAACGACAATATTTTTTTTTACTTTTTCTAATATTTATTTTATTTTTGAAAAAAGTTAGTTTTTAGACGAAAACAAATTAATGCTATATACTAAATATTGTTTAATTTCAATTAATTTTATTTTTTTGATTGCAATTTTCGAAAACACGGAAGGTTGAAAAAAATTTCGTTCATTTGAACGTTCGAAACTTTAGTTTCATAAAAAAATTTTTTATTTAATTGAAATAAGGTTGTAAATTTTAATGTTTGTTAAGTTGTAAATTTTAAAGTTTCTTAAGTTGTAGATCGTGAAATTTGCTGAGTTGTAGATTTTGCTAAGTTTGCTAGTTTGTAAACTTTGCATATTTTTCCAATAATATTTTTTTCACTTGGATATTATAAAGACATTTGAAGATTATTATTATTAATTATTCGCGGATAATATTTCAAATGATTATTAATTCGAGGTTATTGTTAGCACGCGCACTTAGAAGTAAGTCACAGAGGGATGACTGCATTATTAAACAACCAATCTCGGAAAATGTGGTTGGCTGAATGCCAATTCTCTCTTTCTCTCTCTCTCTCTTCGTGAAATAATACCGAGAGTTATCGTTGTAACTTGACTAAAACCACGATTTAAAACGAGAAGAAAAACAAAGGACCGGAATCGGCTACTGCCAAATAAATGCAGATAAATGATTGGATAGGAGATACCAATGACCTGGTTGTAAATATGTAGGACATGTGATACAATATCAAAAATATAATAACGAATAGTAGCTATTTTTTTGAAATTTAATGTTCCGCAAGTCCGCATGTTTTTCTTGAACCAAAAAAAAGTGGGAAATTAATAAGATAATAATATAAGTTCGATTCAAATTTGAATTATTATTTTTTATTGAAGATATTTTAATAGATTACTGATCATAACAAATTTAATAACCACAATTATACGTTTGCAAACTTAGTAATGAATTTTTTTTGGAAAGTGACGAAAAATAATTGCAATAAAAATTTAATTTACAGAAGAAATAAATCAATTTCGTTCATTCGAACGTTCAAAACTTTAGGATCTTTGAAATTGATACTAAAGTGGATCAAATTGATGGCAAAAATTTTGATAAGTTTTCTCCTTGATCCATATTTTTGGTATTAATATTCATTACAATTTGACACTTTTTAATTAATAGTGTTAATTAATTTTTCTTAAGAAAGGTTTCATTTCTTGTGTTTCGTAAAAATTCCGAATGTTATAAAATGTAAATGTTCGAAGGTAATATTTCTTTAATTTTTTAATGTTTATTTATAAATTCAACCTTCGCGCTACAAAATTAAATTATGATAAAATTAGATTTGAATTAAATTTAACTTACAGGTGAAAGTAATAATTATAAATTGGAATATAAAAAAGAATTTTTTTTGTAGTATTTAAAAATCGTTTCACCATTTTCGATGGACTATTTTACAGTTATAACATGTGTCCGCCTTTCCATTTTCTGTCAATAGCACGATTTCACGCAGGTCCTTTGCTCAGGACATCCCCTTTCGTTTCTTTATTCAAACTAAATAAACCTGTCTCGACGTAGTTCAATGCGATTGCAAAGATAGTGTTCAAAAAAGGAGAAAAAAAAGTAATAGACATTGAAGGAGAAAGAATTTTTTTTGCTCAAATAGTTGAAATATCTGAATTTTCAAACATTACTAAATTAGCCTCGAGAAGTAAAAATTTATTTTTTCATCCGTTAATAAAGTTCTTCGCAAAATTCAATTATTTAAAAAAAAATTAATAAAGTTCTTCCTAAATTTCAACTATTTAAAAAAAAATTTAATAAACTTCGCAAAATTTCAATTATTTAAATAAATTTTAATAAAAAAATTATTATTATTATTAATTATTATTATTATTATTATTCTCATTAATAATAAAACTTATCGCAGGATTTCAAATATTTCTTATTTTTACAATTCAATTTTGAATAAATTTACCGAAAAATGCAAGTATTCTTCAAAATTTTTATTAAAATTCTTTGCAAATCATTTTAAAACGTTTTAATATAATTAGTTTCTTAAAATTTAACAGTTATTTTTAATACACTTTAAATTTAGTTTCCTAAAAGAAATACAGAATTAAATTCTTTTTAAAAGTTTCAATTATTTTTTTTACTACAAATCAGTTTTAAAAAATTTTGATGTGGCTAAAGTTGCGAACGTTCAAATGAACGAAAATTTTTTCCAGCTTAAGTTTTTTTTTTGAAAATTACTTTACGAAAAATAAAAATAATTAAAATTAAGCAATATTTAGTTTAGAATTAGTTTTTTTTATCTAAAAAATAATTTTTTTTTAAAGAAATACAAATTACAGGAATTTAAAAAAAAATTGTTCATTTGAACGTTCGAAACTTTAGAAACATAAAATATTGATAATAGCTCTTTATAAGAATTGTATTTTAAAAAATATTTTATTACGGAATCAATTATTTATTTTTGTATTTAAACAATTAAATTCTCGTAGATCTTGTTACAAAAACTGATTTAAAATTAAATTTTAGTTAAAACTTTAGATTATATAGTTTCAATTATATTTAATAATTTTTCCTAAAATTCTTCTCAGAAATTCAATTCTGTTGAAAATGTTTTAAAAATTTTTTGCGAATTAATAAAATTTACAAGATTCGGATTGCTTCCAACACATTTTTAATTAAATTTCTGTAAAGAATTTAATTACGTTCAAAAATTTTAATGAAATTCATAGTAACAATTCAGTTATTTTAACAAAATTTCGAAAAAGTTCTTTATAAAAATTAAATTTTAAGAATTATTCAATTATTTAACAAATTTATTTTTGTATTCAAGCAATTGAATTGTAATAGTATTTTTGAATAAGAATTGAGTTAAAATTGTATTTCATTTAAAATATTTACAAATAATAAATCAATTTTCAGAAGTATTCAATTATTTAACAAATTTAGTTTTGTATTTAAGCAATTAAATTGTAGTAGAATTTTTAAAAAAGAATTGATTTAAAATTGTATTTCATAAAAAATATTAGCAAATAATAGAATATTAGAATTGAATTTTACAAGAAAAATTAAATTTAAAAAATTTTTATATTCAAATCTTTGAATAATTTTATTTTAAAAATTCTAACAAAATAATGATTGAATTTTTGAAGAATGGTTGTAATTTTTAGAAATGTTGTTACTTTTGAAAAAGGCTTTACATTAAAATCATTTAAAATTCCTTGTCGAAAAATAAACAGGTAAATATCTATTTAAAAAAAATATTCTACTTTTTAAATGAAATTTTATAAATTATTTTTAAAAAATTGAGTCGTCAAATTATGTTTTCGATAGCTACAAGTAATTTTTGAACTTTTAAATCATAAAATACTATTTCTTTATGCGAAATTAACATAAATTCAACTTTGTTAACTTGCCAATTTTTAATGTCATCAAATAGGGAACAACAGGGAAGCGAAAGTGACCACTGAGTCAAAAATCATCAATTTATTTGTTTATTAAAACAATTTTAATAAAAATAATAATATAAATATTAAATATTTTCTCTATGAGGAAGCAAAAGTAAATACTTAATAATAATAATAATAATAATAATAATATAATAATTAATTAAACAATTATTTAAACAAGAATATTTATTTATGTATTAGAATAAATTTTTCTACAAAAATTATTTTTTTCAAAACATAATTCTGTTTTTTAAAAACTTTAAAAATCGCAACAATAAAAAGTTAAAAACAATAATAACAAAGGTTCACTTGATTGTAAAGAACATTTTCATTAATTAACACTGATAGAATCGATTTTATCCATCGGATTAAAATACCATATTGAATGCGATACTGTTGTGTACCCATGCAAAAGACGAGTTTTATTTATTGACCTTTGTCAATAAAAAAAAAATTGTTATCGTTAAAATATCTCAACAGTAATAAACTTTTTTGTTTTGTAAATGAATACATAACAAAGTGGTTGTTTTTAACAATTACATGAAACATTTCAATTGTTGTAATTAATTCCCCTTTATAGTCTAAATACGCGATTACTAAAAACTCTTTAACAGGTATTTTCATAATAAATAACACTCGTTTATGATAGTTTAAAAAAAAATTCTTTCCCGATTTTAACAAAGAAAACAAAAAAAAGTGGAACAAATTGACGTATTAAATAAATAAAAAAAAACAGGATTTTCTGTTAAAATTTATATACATCAATGAAATTGTGCGATGTACGTCATTGTCGTCCTTCGATCTCCGTGATTGGTCCTTCCTGCTTCAATAACAATTAGCGGGGAATGCAACAACTCTGCTCTTGCAGTTTAAACGCGTTAATTATAATCTAGATGTATTTTCCACTCAGTGATTTCAATTTGTTTCGATGCCAGAATGCATGGATGTCCGTTTTATACTCTATATCAAAGTGTATTCACGCGCGTGTTTCTATGAATGTGTGTGTTTGGCTGAAATTATATTAGAGATGAAATTGAAATTTTAATTCAGTTCATTTACCGAGAATTAGTTTTACTGTGTTTTTTTTTTGCGAAATGTTTTTCTTTTTTTTCGATTCATTTCCTTAATGTACCTTTGTAGGACAAAAAAAAGAATTAATTAATCAATTTTTGAATTTAATTAGAAAACAAATTTTTTATTTGCTAATAAAAATAATTCGCCAATGAAAAAACTATTTTTGAAAATCATTATCGAATTCTGGAAAATGATTAAATTAAAAAATATTCGACATTAAATTATTTTAAAAAAATATTCGATATTCAATTATTTTCAATATCTAGTATAATTTGCATAAAATTTCGCCAAAGAATTCAATTAATTAGAAGAAAAAAAATTTGATAAAATTCGATTATATTTATAAATAATAAATATAATAAAATTTCCACATGCATTTAATTAAATTAGAATAGTATTTTTAAACAAATTTCGAAATTTAACAATAATTCAATTACTTTCATTAACAATAAATTTTTGATGGAAATTCTATTATTTAAAAACATTTCTGATAAAATTCTAAACAAGAATTAAATAAATTTTCGTATAAATAAATAAATAAAACTCCTCGAAGAATTTTAATTATTTTTAATACTATCCTTAAATTTCAGTAGAAAAAGAATTCAAATATTTTTATAAATAATGAAATGCTTTTTAGAAATTCAAACATTTTGAAAAAAAAATTTAATAAAATAAAAGATATTTGTTTGATGCAACCAAAATTTGATTTTTATATTAAAAGAAAAAAATTGTCTCCATATTTAGAAATTAATTTTCAATTTTACGAATTCTTGAAAAAAAAATTCATTATTTATAAATTATAATTAGAAAAAAAATGTTAATAAAAATTTTTCTCTTTGTTGCAGGTAAAGAAAAATGCGATTGAAGAAAATTACAAAATGGAAAAAGTAATAATTGTGAGTATATATATATAGAAAACAAAAGTATTTATGAAAAAATGTTTTTTATTTCGGAAAAAAAAATTTGTAAATTTTTTCGCTAGTAGAGGAGAAAAAAAATTGTTGGCAATATCACGCAGCACAAAATACCAAAAGTCTACAAATATTTCAAAGTTCAGATCAATGTAACCGGCTTTAAAACGAAAGAGTTTTTTTTTAAATATTATTTTTCCTCTATCGATGTTTCGATAAAGGGCTTTTTGCCAGAAGTTGAGATTAGATTTCTTTAAACAAATCTCATTCGTACAAAGAATTCAAAAATGGTTCGATTTTCTAGTATAAAATTCTGAATACATGAAATATTTTGTTTATATATTTTTCTCAAGTGGAATTTTACGAATTCGACGAGAGTGAAATTTATATTTTACTTTTGCGTAACAAAAAACTTTGTTTTTTTTATTAAAGAACTTTTTTATTTAAAGTTAGTTTTATTTTTTTTGTAATTTTATTTTATTATTTATTTATTCTTATTTCTTTGCTTTTATTTATTTATTTAAAGAAATTTTTTTTGAACTAAACAACTTTTCGTTAAATAAAACTTTATTTCGATTTTCTCCCTAAAATAATTTTGATTAAAAAATATTTTCATTTTTTTCAATTTAAAAAATTGTTAAATCAATTTTTGATAAATAAATTATTTAGCTAATATTGTAAAATAGATGTTTTATTAAACAACTATTTTTTTGTGTGTTAAATAATAGTGACCAAGTTTGCCTGAAGAAAAATTAAAAAAGTGCCCTATTTTTCGTTGCCCTGGATTCGAAAATAAAATATTCTTGTATTAAAAATTTTATTTCCCCGAGAAAATTTTGTGGGGCGAAAATTACAATGAAAATTAATGGTATTTTGTTTCTTTTTATTTTTTTTTTGTATAAAAAAGAAACTCCAAGGTTTTGTCTGAGATACTTGTGAAAGATTAGAGAAGAATTCTCCTTACCTTTCGAAAGAGGATGAATTGCAAAGTTTGAAACGAGTAGAAACTTTGTTTCCATCGTTACCCGGCCTCATTTTTTCTTTGGTCTTTCTCTTTCAATTCTCTCTTCTTCAATCTCAAAACGAAAAGAGGGATAACTTTATGGAGTAACTAAAACTGCAAGACTACTTTTCATTATTTTGTTTGATTTTGTTGCTCATAAAAGATTAATATCTTTTCGTGTTTATCAAAGCAAATTATTTAAATCCACATTATAAATTAGTACCGTTTGAATTCGAGAAGTGAGCATTTAATTTTATCCAATTAGCGGGCAATTAAATAAATTTCGAAATAAATACAAAAAAAAAAACGTTTTTATTCGGGACGTTTATTTATGAGCCTGTTGGTAATAAATAAATAAATATAAAAGACTTTTTTATTTGTAAGTCCTTTGATAGGGAATAAATAAATAAAAATTTTTTTTATTTGTAAGATCGTTGATACTGAATAAATAAATAAATAGCTTTTTTTATTTGTAAGACCTGATACTGAATAAACAAAAAAGTCGTCTTTATTTTTAAAATCGGTGACACTAAATAAATAAAATATAATTAGAAATGAAAAAAATAATAAACAGAAGAAAAAAATAAATAAATAGCAGCTCTACAATTGTTATCAATACCTAATAACCTTGTTTTTTTCCTCCACTAAACGTCCCCTCCAGTCGATGAATGTAAATTTCACAACACATCAGCAAATATGTTTCTCATATTTTGCCGTTTGTAAACTCGTTTGACAGCTAAAAAGGAGACAAATGCCTATTTCTGAGAAGGGATTTTTAAGAGAGGGTTAAATAATATCAACCATATGTGAATGTACAAGACAACTGCGTTTGAAAAAGCGTCAACGTTTTCTTCTTCTTCTTCTGGTTTTTTTTTGTAAAAAGAAGCACGTGGTATGGATGAAAGAATCTTTCGGTTGTGGTCTGTAACCACCCGCAGCGAATGACTGGTATTTTTAGTTCCCTCTATCGGCCGTTATACTCAGTGTCCCATAAATAACTCTTGACGTCAACAACATACAAAACTTACCTCTGCATTTAGCGAGTACTTTTATCAAAGTCAATAAATTTAATAAATAGTTTCGCAATACTTGTCTAGTGAGTAAAAAAAAATTCGTCCACCTTTCCAGTATAATCTTAGAACGATTTTTTCCTTTTTCCAAAAGGAGGCTTTTTGTAAAAAAAGAAAATTGTTTTAGAAAAGAAAAGGGAAAATAGTTCGTTGTATGTAAAGGAAAAAGTTTTAGTGAAGTTAACTTGTGTCTGGATCGCAGTCTTCGGAACGACTGCGCCCGGGAGGAAATTCGGCGCTTTTATATAGAAGCGAAAGAGTGGAGGGGGAAGTCGACGCGTCGGACGAAGTGGGAGGAGCCGCGCGCTGTGATTGGTGCGCGCTCTTCTTACGGTGCGTATAATAATTCGCCGGCGTCAAAATACAACCCGGAGAATTAATAGTCTTCACCAAACTTCTATTTTCCGCTAAAATATTTTTTGGTTTTTTCTCCCTTGTACTTTTTTTCGTCTTCTATAAAATACTTTTATTCCTCTTTTGTTACCTAACTTTTTTGCTGTTTATTTTTCTCTTCTTTCTTTTTCTTTCTAATTGTACGTTTTTGTCTGGCAAATTAGTTTTTCCTGTTTAATAAATTTTTTCTCTTTCTGACAATTTTTTTTTTTCTTTAATATGATCATGTCATTCTTTTTTCAATTTATAGTTACAGTTAGCTACAATTTTTTCTCGTAGCAATAAATAAATTTGTTTAAAAGAGGGGAATTTTTTTATTTCCTTATTCACAAAACAAGTATCTGGGTTTATTTAATTTCGAGCGCACAACAAACAGTAATTTTTAACATTAAGCAAATAAAACGATCTGCCAATAAAGTTTCAAGTTTTAAGAAAGTAAAAATTAAACTCTCAGCATTGCAATTTGCAATGAGGTATCAAATGCACTGAGGGGAGAACTTTAAAGTTGTTGGTGGAATGTTTCAACCGCAAACACTCCGGTTCGAGGATACCGTTAAGTCTTGCCTAGAGAGAGAGAGAAAGAGAGAGTTGACGTGAAACGAAAACTGGAAACAAACTTACTTCTGAAAACTAAATTGGAGTGAGAAGACAAAGCTAACTTAAGTGATGGGAATATTTCCAGTGGAAACTTTGTACATTTAGGTGGTACCATGAAATCATATTTTGAATATCTAATTATCCATTTATTTTTTTGGAGAAAAAAAATGGAAAAAAGAGTGATTGGTATCGATTGTATATTCTTTAAAGAGCTAAAAATTTTGTGTAGCTCGTAAATTCGTTCAAGCGACAATAATTTACCACTTAGTTGTCAGCCTTGGATAACGGATGATGCGAATAGCTTTTCTCAAACAGGAATCATGCTTTGCTGCTGCCAGCTTCGATAGTGAATGAAATCACGCTTCAAAAAATTTCTACTTCAGACATCAACCGTTTCTTTACTTTATTGCTTGACTTTTGAGAAAATTGGATACTTCGCTCAGCTTTTTTTTTGGTTTTCTATCATGTGTGTGTGTGAATTTTTTTTTCACAACTACTCCTTCTGTTATCAATCGATAAATCACACCAAAAAATTATTGGAAAAAAACGCTGAACAAAAAAATATAAAATTAAAATTTTTATCATAAAAATCATTGTCATGGTTTTTGTTTAAGGAAAAAATTATCAATCGAACAAAAAAGTACAAAATTAAAATTTTAATCATAAAAATAATTCTCATGGTTTTTGTTTAAGGAAAAAATTATCAATCGAACAAAAAAGTACAAAATTAAAATTTTAATCATAAAAATAATTATCATGGTTTTTGTTTAGGAAAAAAATTATACGATTTTTTGTTCTCGAACGAAAGATAAATTGTCTTTGCTTGAATTTTCATGGTCATGAGGCTTATAATCATTTTCTTCTCTTTCTTTTCTAGTCTGTGAATACTGAATCTTTACAAATGACGAGGGAAAACGGACGAAATGGCTTATTTGGTTCGGAAGACAAGGAATATTATCTAAATGCTTGAATATCCGGCAAAAAAAAGTATATAGGAAGGATATCTTGTTTTTTTTGATAAATTTTTCACCCATCTGAGAAAAAGAATCTCTTTGTTTTTTTTTCTGTGGTGAATGTAGCAATTTTCCTCGATGCCGAATGATAGACGATTCCTCGTCAAACAAGTCCGGGATAATTTATTTTTTCTCTACACTTTCTATTTGAAGGTGAATAAAAGAAGAGAAGAATACCAAAATATTACTTCTATTTTTCTGTTTCTGATAAACGAAATGTAGGGGGAAATAAATTCTTTCTAATTTAGTACAAGATGTTGTAAACATTTTGGAGAAATTTTTTTTTTTATAAAACGTATATAAAAGAAAGTATTTATTAAAAAATTAATTTGTAACGTCACTTTTGATTTACCACTGTTCCCTATTTAATAACTTTGAAAATTATTTTTAAATCAGCTTCAAAATTTTGCAATTAATCTTCACTGTATGTTTTTTTAGTAAACTACAGAAAATATTAGTAGTTGTTGAAAAATTGAATTTGACGACTAAATTTTTTTTATAATTTCCAAATGAAATTATTTACATAAAAAATAGTTTTTTATAGTAAATATATTCATCTATTTCAAAATGAAAATTCTTTTGAAATTTAAAATGATGTCTTAAAATTTCGACTATAAAATGTATCTAATATTCAATTATAATCTAAAACTTTAACTGACATTCAATTTTCAATCTATTCTTATTAGAAACTAGTACGAGAATTAAATTTTTTAAACTGAATTCTTATACAGAACTTCATTAAAAAATTTTTAAATTTTAGAAGAACAAGAATTTAATTAAATTTCTTAAAACAAATTAAATTCTTTCAAAAATGTTATTTAAAAATTTAAATAACTATTAAAAATGAAAATAACTATTTGAAAATAACTATTAAGGTTTAATAAATAAATTATATCAAAACTTTTTGAAATAATTGAATACTTTCTAAAAATGTTCATAAAAATTTTAAAAATGATTTCATTTTTCGAGAAATTTATTAAAAAATTGTATTAAGAAATAATTGAATTCCTGAGAAAAAAACTTTATTAAATTTTTTTAAATAATTGATTTTTTCCAAAATTTTTATGAAATTTATGTTTTACAATATTTAAATTCCAGTGAAAATTTTATTTCTAGAAATAATCGAATACTTGCAGAAGAATTTGATAAAAATCTTTTAATTACATTAATTTTATTAAAGATTTTTATAATAATTGCATTTTTCAAGGAATTCATTAAACGTTTTTAAAAATAAATAATTGAAATCCTGCGATAACTTTTTTTATTATTTATGAAAATAATTGAATTCCTTTGGAAAATTTGATTAAAATACTAGATATCAAAAATCATTAAATTGAGGAAAATTTTTGAAAGTAATTCAAATTTTGAAAAATTTATTAAAATTTTTTAAAATAATTGAAGTTTGTAGAAAAATTTTATAAATTTAGTAATAATAATAATAATAATTACATTATAAATATATTATAATAAAGTAATAGAATTATCAATAAATAAATATTTAAATAACTCGACAAAAAGAATTGCAAAAATTTTTCGAGTCTATTTAAAAATTTACTAAACCTTTGATTTGCTTTATATGAATGTTTAAAGAGAATGACTTTTTAAAAAGTTTTAAATAAAATGTCTTCTTCGAACAATTTTATTGAAGTGAAAGAGAGAAAGAGAGAAAGGGGGGGGGAAGCAATTCAATTTTTGCCCCGGCATTCACATTTTTGTCTTTGCTTTATTTTTCCCCTCCAAATAAACTTGTCTCGTTTCTTTAAAGGAACATTAACTGTCGTTTCTCGGAGAAATCATATTCTTTTCTCTTGCATAATGCAAAAGAGAGTTTTTGGTTTCGAAAACCATTGCGTTTGTAT
The DNA here is from genome assembly GCA_032872475.1 of Leptopilina myrica (nomen nudum). Lineage (NCBI taxonomy): Eukaryota > Metazoa > Arthropoda > Insecta > Hymenoptera > Figitidae > Leptopilina > Leptopilina myrica (nomen nudum). Next base: position 37,879,541 of record CM065461.1, read on the forward strand.
AAGCACTCGTAGAGAAATGGAATTTAGTCTACACTCTTTTTCCGATAAATTCACTTTTCGTAAGATCGACAAAACTTTCTCTCCACAATGTTTTTTTTTCTTTCTTCAAAAGAAAGAATCTTCAACTTTTAGATATAAAGAGTTCATTTTTTTTTGTTCAATTAAATTTTGTTTTTCTCGTTTTGTTTCTTATCGATATATCAAAATTTTTGTTATTGAACAAAACTATTTTTTGTTTTGTCTAAAATTTATCAACTATAACAATTAAAACATTTTATGTAAAAACTATTTTTTAATTTTATTTTACTTCTTTTTTTCGTTAGTTATTATAAATTTAAATAATAGTTGATAATTTTAGAGGAGAAAAAGTTTTTTTTAGAAGAAGAGGAAAAAAAATTGTTAAAGAAGGTAAAAAAAATCGATAATACGTTTATGGTCGCATTAAAGTTGACGTAGGTAGGTAGTCTGCAACAGTCTTCTTAAAACAGAAACTTCACCTCGCCTCGTTTACACGCGTTCTGCTCACGAACCGTTAATAATCTCTGGTGACCGTGTCGACTCTTGAAAATAATTCATGCCTCGCAACTCTAGGATAATTGCCGTACTTTATAAGTGCACTTTTCATATAGAAAAAATAATGTTGTTTACAAAAAAAAGCAGATGATAAACTGTTAGGGAAATAAACTTTTTCCACCTAGAGAGACAAACTGCAAACAAAAGTTTTTTTTTTGTTGCAACTTGTTTTTCTGTTTAAGAAATAATTGACGTGGAATTTCTTTTGTTACTGTACTGCTTAATGTTATTACTATTACAAATAAAAAACATTTAAGAAATAACAAAAATAAATAAGAAATAAATAGAAAAAATTAATAAAGAGACATAAATATCGAAATCTACTTTGAATATTGCAAAACTGACATCAAATTCGTAATCAGCGACCTCGAAAACCCCCGAGTGACAAATTTTATAGAGATTCATGCATTATTTTGTGAATTGTTGCATTAAACATATGTAATTTGTTATAAACAAATGTTATAAACAAATTATCAATTTGGACGTTAATATTCATGAATCTTTGTAAAATTCGTTACTCAGGGGTTTTTGGGTATGAGGATTTCGAATCTGGTGTCAGTTTTTCAAAATTCAAAATGGCGGATCCAATATGGCGCATAAATATTTAAAAATCGCATGGAAATTAAATGAAATTAGTTACTCGGGGGTTTTTAGGGTCGCTGATTGCGAATCCATTGTTAGTTTTTCGAAATTTTAAATGGACGATCCAATACTATGACTGTATAATTTTTTAATAAATAATTAATAATAAGAATAATAATTATTATAATTATAATTATATATTATACTATCTATAGTCAATGTGATTGTTTTAAATTTAATTTACAGCAGCTATAGAACTGTTAGTTTTAAAAAAATAAATAAAGCATAGTATTAAAAACAAGGAAGTTAAAAATAAGAACAATGAGAAAAAAGAAGCAAAAATAAAGTAAAAAAAATATTAAGAAAAAAAAGTAGAAAATAAATGAATGAAAGAAATCGTCATTTTACGAATATTAAATAATATTGGTTTTTAAAAATAGACAAACTTTTAATATTCCTATAGTGCATATCATTAAGAGCCTGTAAAAAATTTTCCCCGATGATAATCAATTTTATTGACAAAGCTAGCATCACAATTGTATTATGAATTCATTCATGAACCGTTGCTTCACTAATAGTATTTAATTTATTGGTTTTTTCTCGTGACCAATATTTTTCATAGGCAAAAAGTAAAAATAATCCGCAAAAGATTAATACGAACGCAAAATTTTTGTTAATTATTCAAAGGCAATGTGTTAAATAAAATAATTCGCTTCATTCAATTACTGATTGAAGAATTATAAATTATTTCAATATTTTATTCTACACTGAAATTACTGAATATTAAAAAAGTCATGAAAATATTATCATACCAGGTATTTGTCATTATATAAAAACTAAAGTGTGAAAAGAGGTAAATTAATGATTAATTTATTTATTTATATATTAATTTATTTAATTATTATTTAGTTAATAATTTATTTAATTGTTATTTAGTTAATAATAATTAAATGATAATTTAAAATTTTATCATTATTTAGTTAATAATTAAATGGTATTTTAAACTTTATTAAATTATTATTTCGTTAAAAATAATAGACATTCAATAATCGGTTAAAGGAACGGTTAAAAATAAAATTGTTAATAATATTAAAACATCGAATCTCTGAATAAGAATTCAAATTAATTGGATAAAATTAAAATAGAAAATTAACATCTTACTAAAAATTTATAATCCAAAAATATTTTTATTAAAAATTTTAATTTTTAACGTATTTTAGTTTTATTCAAACTTTTTTTTGTAACATTCATCTGATGAGGTATTAACAAATTTTTATTATTTTAATTGAGCACTATACACAATTTGACTATTTTTTTCCATTTTTTTTTCTTTTTTGGAAAAGATGTTACGACTTGTTTTAAAAGTTGCGAACTAATCAGAAGTTTCTCTAGATCTTTGAAAAGTTGTATGAAGCAAGGGAAGCGGTAAAGTTGTAAAGACAATTTAAAGTCATTGGAAGAAACGACTTACCAGAAATCTTGGTTTGGGTTTGTTAAGAACTATAACCTCGTTAAAGTTGGCAGAAGATTCCAATTAGTATATATATATATATATATATATATATATATATATACAGAAAGGCTTGACCGATCAAGCTACCAACGTAATTCATTATCGTCTTCCAAATCTCTCCTTCAGATAATTTAATCCCCTTTATATCAAATAATAATAACAAAAATAATAATAATAAATTTTTTCCTGAAAAAAATTTAGTTCTTAAATAATTATTTATTATTTAATCTTAATTTTTAATTTTAATTAAATGTTAATTTTTTAAATAATGAAAATATAATAAATAATTAGAAACATAAACTGTTGAAAAATACAGGAATATAAAAATATAAAAATTTGAAAAAAAGTAGAAAATATTTTTAAAAATTAAATAAAAATTTGTTTTCCTTATAAAGGGTGAAAATTTCTAAACCCGTTTATAAATAGATAAATAAATAATTAATTAATAATAGATAAATTAAATTTTAAAATACTAATTTATGAACTTATAAAGTATAAATGGGAAATAAATTTACTTTTTTTTTACAAATACAACGAAAAAATAATAATATACTACAAATACAAATAACAAATACAAATAATCAGAAAAAATTATAATAGAATAATTCTAATAGTAAAATTTTTTTCTTTGTACTTTTCCCCTTTTTTATACGAATCTCTTTTTTCTTATTTTGATTTAAGATTTCTTTGAGAAGAGAAAAACAAAAATATAAAAAAGTTGTTTTACGAAATAAACTTTTCTCCACTTCTTCTTCTTCTTCATTTCTCTTTATTCTCTCTGTCGACTTTTTTATTCTCTTCTTTTTTTTCTGCATGAATGATTTTTATACTGAGATTTTCCTCCTACGTACAATTTTTTTTTTAAATTCTAAATTTCAGAAGCGATTCTTGAAAATATTAAAGTACCCATAATAACGATATTATAAATTATAATTCTCTATCTATAATACAGCTAAATATTTCGGAAGTTGTAAATTTTCCCAATTTTTCTTGTAACGGAAATTAAATTACCCTTTAATGTCAATTTTTTTCTCGTTTTTATTATCAAATTATTATGAAAAGAGAGGAGAGCTGCTTTTAATGAGAATTTCCTTTTTTTAAATACAAATTTTTTTCCATTTAGTGTTAATTTCGTTTCACTATTTTTTTTTAAGGGAGAATAAGACGATAAAAATTTCTCTATGTCTTTTTCTTAATTTCCTGAAATTTTCTTTTTTAATTTCCGAAATATGCATTAGTATGTATAAAATATTAAGTATGGTAAAGTGTTATCTCTCTTTTTTCTTTTAATCGAATAAGAGAGAGAGAGAGAGATTTAAGAAAATATTGATTCAATTGAAAGGGGACGTCATGCATGAGACACTTTAGACTGACATAATGGAACAATAATTTATTTCTGTTCAAACGTTTCCTGCCTTAGATAATAATTAATTGTCTTCATTTTGTGAAAGTTTCACTATATAGAGAAGTATTATTAGAGAAAAAGCATTTTTGAAATAATTTTTAATTCTAAAATTCTTTCAAAAAAATTATTTAACTCTTCTTTTAGAAAAAATAATTATTTTCAAATTTACGACAGGAATTACCTTTTTTTAATTTTTTAACATTTTTTTTATTGCGAAATTAAGATTTTTTCTTTTATGTAAAATTTAAAAATAGGACACAACAATATTTTCTTCTATAATACAGACAAATTTTAAAAATTTGGTACTTTTATTTTCTTCAAAATCCATTGTTGTCCCATTTTGTAAATTTTTACATAATTGGAAAAAATTTTCGCTTTCCAATAGAAATAAAAAACAAACAGAAAACACTAAAAATAAAAAGAGATTAAAGTTTTAGAGTTAAATTTAAGTTAAAGTATTCGTGAAAATTAAAAAATGTTTATTTTTTAAAAAAGAGGAGTTAAAATATCGTTTTTCGAAAAAAGAGTTTTTGAATTGAGAAGCACACGAAAAATGATTTAAAATTCGGGAAAAAAATTTTTAACTACCAAATTTCTTTGATAGAGTAAAATTGTCCTTAATTTTAATTAATGAAATTAATAAAAACAAAAAAAGTGTAATTTATTATAATTAATTAATGTAATTAATAAAAACGAAAAAAAATTTAATTTCTTTTTAATTAATTTAATTTTTTTTTAATTTCATGAAATAATTTTGTTTTTCGTGTAAATATATTTTTTTTTCTTGATACAGGCAATAATTTTTTGTTTGTCGTTGTCATGTTTGTTGAATATTTAGAAACGATTGTTGGTATTTATTTAGTTGAGGAATTTAGCACAGTAATCTTACAAGATTGCTGAATCTTTGGTTGAATGTACCGTGGAAGGATAATCCGTCGCGGTGAAAATTACAAACATGGCGCGAAAGGAGCGCATTATTAATGGGTTCATAAATACGACCCCTGTAATAAGCAGCATCCTTCAACGGCTTTCGAGTTACATTCCTGGCACGTCTTTCCCTCTCTCTTTCTCTCACTCTTTTTTCCCTCCCCCTCGTCCCCCATTCACTGCTACTAAGTGTCTCTTTCGTTATCTATCTTCTTCTTTATTTCGCTTTTACTTTTCTTGTTCTATTACATTTTCCTTTCGTTTTTTTCTTCTTCCTTTCCTTTTTCGTTCAGTTTTAATTTTTGTTTTCTTTTTCTCTATTTAATTTTCTTATTATTTTATTTTTTTCTTTACTTTGTTTCTTCCTTTTTGTATTCTGTTTAATTTTCTTTTTATTTTTTCTATTTATTTTCTTTTTCATTTTCTGTTTAATTTCTTTTTGTTTTTTTCTATTTAATTTTCTTTTTACTTTTTCTTTTTACTTTTCTTTTTATTTTATTATTATTTTGATTATTATTATTAAATAATTTAATTTAATTAATTACGATGAAAATTGTAAGAGTTGGTGTATTGGTTATTTGTTGTGTAACGTGGCTGCGTGGTACTTCACATGCTTCGCGCCTCAATGGATTAGGGTTCGATCCCACATGAATGGGCAAATTTTTGTTTCTATACAAAGAGCTACTTTATTATAATTAATATTGTTATTATTATTCTTATTATTATTATTATTAATTTTCTTTTTTCTATTTGGTTTTCTTTTTAATTTTCTTTTCATTTTATTTATACTTTTTCTATTTTATTTTATTTTCTTTTTACTTTTTTAATTTTCCCCTATTTTTCCTTTTATCTTTTCGTTTTTCCAAATGTCTTTTATCTCTGTTTTCACCTTTCTTCTGTCTCTTCTGTTTAATTTTTTTTCTTCGTTTTTTTTTCTTTTTGTCTTCTTTTTCTTACGCCACTTGGAAACGTACACGTGCTCCACCCTCCAACTCTTTTCAAGCTGAAGTAAAAGCGCGCACCTGTAATTGCCAGTCCAACCGTTTGTCTTACTACACTCGGAGTGCAGATATTATTCACCATGTAACCGCACGTACGATAATAGACACTAATGGTCGAGCAAATTAACTCTCGAAAAACGATATATCGCTTCCTGATGCAATTCAAATTCAGTTTGCAGTGTCAGAATTCCAAGTTTGAATTTTAATGTCCTGATTTTTTCTCCTTTCGCGAATGTAATGTGTAGTTTATCTTTTAAAATAGAAAGGAAAGTTTTTTTGCTTTTAGTTTATTGAATTATTGTTTAATTGTCGTGAAAATAGTAAAAGTTGGTATATTCGTTACTTGTGTGAAGTGGCTGCGTGGTACTTCACATGCTTCACGCCTCAATGGATTAGGGTTCGATCCCACAATCGTGCTGAAATTTTTATTCTTATACAATCGAACAGGTTATAATTATTATAATTTTTATAACAATAATAGTAGTAATAATAATAATAAAATAATAATAATAATAATATTTGAATGTAAATTTAACTATTTTTTAAGAGTATTTTTTCTCTTTCTTCTTCTTCTGTCTAAAGTTTGAAAAATTGTGTGTGAATAAAAGTACACGAAAACAGTGCTTGATTTTCCTACTCGACGTTTTAACTTTCTTCCCTCTCTTTCCTTTCTCTGAGTCTCGGGTTTCCCGATTTTCCCATCTTGGCGTCACAACTTCTCGACATAAATAATTTATCTCAACACGATGTGGTAGGAGATATTGCATTAAATATGAAACCCAATATAAACTTTTCCGCCTTACTAGCTATATTGGAATGAAACGATCTACGAAGATGCAGGTAGATCAGCACATTTTCTCGACCTCTTTCAAATAAAAATAAAATTTACATATATTTTTTTTTATTCATTTCTTTAATCATATAATGCGCACTCAGAATCGTTGAATTGTCTTTAATTTATTGTACCATTTCATTTAAATAAAGATTATTTATTTTACAGACAAGGTAATTTATATTTTGCGAAAATTCTTCAGCCATATTGGATCCGCCATTTTGAATTTTGCAAAACTGACATCGGATTCGTAATCAGCGACCTCGAAAACCCCCGAGTGACAAATTTTACCGAGATTTATGCATTATTTTGTGAATTGTTGTATTAAGCATACGTAATTTGTTATAAACAAATGTTATAAACAAATTATCAATTTGGACGTTAATATTCATGAATCTTTGTAAAATTTGTTACTCGGGGGTTTTCGGGTATGAGGATTTCGAATCTGATGTCAGTTTTTCAAAATTCAAAATGGCGGATTCAATATGGCGCATAAATATCCAATGTTAGTTTTTCGAAATTTGAAATGGATGATCTAATACTATATGACTATTTATAATTTTTTAATAAATGAAAATATAAATAATAATTATTATAATTATACTATTTATAATCAATGTGACTGTTTTAAATTCAATTTACAGTAGTTATAGTACAGTTAGTTTTGAAGTGACAACGGTGGGATTATATAGAAGAAAAGAAAAAATAAAAGAAGTATTATTACTGATGAGTCATTAATTTAATAGTGTGACAGTGTTTTTCAGTAGACTTAAAAAAAACTTCCTTTCGAAAAGAAAGGAACTTTTTTTTCTCCCCTCCCCCCATATTTTTTGACTGTTATCTAACTTTTAATCTTGCAGTAACTTTTAATAACGAACTGTTTTTTTTGTTCTCTTTTTTCTCTACAGAATGCAGAGACAAAGCCAGAGAAGCTCGGAGGTGGAGGTTGCGCGTATGCGCCCTATAAGCGCGGCAGGCTAATAGTTCTAAAGCCCATCCCCGACACCCTGCAGCCACACACCTGGTGAGTTTTTTTTTCCATTCAATTTATTGTGTGACATTTTTTTTTTCATCTTCTAATTAAGCACTTTTATGAATTTTTCAAACTACCAAAACAAGACAACAATTCGAATACAGTAGGTGCTCATGATTTTAATAGAACAAAAAATTTTTATACTGTAAAGTAAATAAAAAAAAATTTTATTCATGCAAAAAATACTTTATTAGAGAACTTTTTTTAAACTCTACTGTATTGTTTTCAAAAAACAAACAAAAATGGAAAAGTTTCTTAATTAAATAGTAAATAGAGAGGGAATTTGATATGTTTGATTGTAGAAGTTTTTTATTTTTTTATTTTTTGCAATGATGAAGTTTAAAAAATTTGTGAATAAATGTATACGGTGTGAATACTACCTGAAAGAGTTTATTAAGTGTTAAACCTGACTGTGCATAGAGGGGAGTAATAGGGAGGCGTTCAGCCAACAAAGCAGGCGGACAATCCGCTGTTTCCTGTGAGATTTTTTTTCTTTTTGTTAAAGTGATTGATTCTCTTTTTCGTGGAATACATTAATGGACAATAATGTGTATATAGTAAAGAATTACTGCTTCCTACGAAACAGCATAAATTTCAGTAACGTCTCACTCGACATTTTCAAATAACTATTTCCCCCTCCCCCGCTCACTTATTGACCCTCAAAATTAGGAGTACGAAAAAACTGAACCCACTTTTTTTGGAAGTAATTTTAATATTATTATTGCTAACTACCTCTATTAGTTAGATTAGAAATGTTTTACTGATTACAATTTATAGTAATTATTTTTTATTAGTTTTAAAATAAAATGTTTTCCCTTTTTTTATAAAAAGAATATAAAAATTGAAATATAAAATAAAATAAATAATAAAAAAAAATAATAATAATAATATTAACATTAATACGAATAATAATATTGCTAATAATAAATAATAATAAAAATAATATTCTTTACTTTAACTGTAAAGGTAGTTCGGCTGAATTCTAGGAGTGGGGATACCATACCCCCACTCCTATCATTCGGCCGAACTATCTCTAAAGTTAAATTAAAGATTATTATTAGTGCAGACTAATAATTTCATGTATTTTTAATTTTTATATAGTTAGTTTATTAATTATTTTAATTATTGTTATAATTATTATTATTATTTTATTTTTATTATTATTAATATTGTGATTTTTTGATATTATTCTTAATTAACGTTTGAGTAGTTTGACTTGTTTTGACTTCAATTAGTTGGCGAAATCTGATAGTATAATTTTTTCTGTTCGAAGGAAAATGTAAGTGCCAATAAGTGAAACATAACTCGTAAAGTGTCTTTTCTTTTTAATTGGAAATTCAACGTCGAGTTTATAGTCGACTATGAACGAAGCGACTCATTTCCAATTTTCCACTCCCTTACTTCTCATGAGTCAATGCACTCGGATTTTTTTTCTCCTTTCCTTCTTCTTCTTCTTCTTCTTCCTCTTCTTTTTTGAAAGACAGTCTTTAAAATTCATCAACATTGAAAAGTTTTTACATTCCACTTTATTTCCCTCCAACTGGAAATAAAAGGAATTCTTTAACTCTTCCCAATTTTTAAAATTGAGAAAAAAATTTTTTAAGTTGAAGAAAATATCGTTTCTTTTAAATAGATTATTTATGAAATATAGGGAGAGATAAGTTTTTGAAGATGAAAAAATTCTTAACGCTTCTCAATTTTTTTAAGTTGAGAAAAAATTGTTTTTAAGTTGAAGATAACATTTTTTTGGGAGGGGGGGGGGAATTTTTTTATGAGATGGTAATTTTTTTGGAAAGAAAAAAATGATTTTTCTCTGTAAGTTGGGAAATAATTCTATCGGCACGTTTCGAGTGTATATATATGTAATCTTTTAGTGAAAAAAAAATCGTGTGACCTATTTTTTTCAAAGAGAGAAAGAAAAAAAAAGTGGTGAGAGAAGAAAAATATATTTCTTCTTCTTCTTTTTTAAATAAGAAAGATCTAGAGCAGAATGGGCAACGGTAAATAAAAGATTCACGTTTATAGTAAAGGAAGCATAGCAGCAGGCGTCACGGATCGAGATGAACGCTAATTATATTGTCTCACTTTCAGGGCATCTTATAACGGCGCCCTGGAGACGCCTCACTACCATCTATTCCCTTCGATGAGGAGAAAATTACTGCTCTCAATTTTCCCCGGAAATAATATCAGCTTCCTTGAAATAAATAAATTTATATAGATAACTATGCTGGCGTCAAGATAGTTTAGATGTAATTTATATCGGTAATTTGAAAACAAGAAAAGATTCTACCCCCTTGCGATAATTTATTTTTTATTTACATTCTTTCGAAAAGCCTGATCACGCCAGAAATAAAAATTTAGATTTCAATTTTACTACTTTTCATCATTTTTTTACTATTACTATTATTATTATTACTAGCAAATCTTACGATTGAAAATTTCACAAAAGAATTCAATTTTTTTTCTTAATTTGTTATAATTTTTTTCAGAAGAATTCAATTATTTTCTAAAATTTTAAGTATTTCTTCGAAACAGTTCAACTATTTCTCAACATAGTAAAATTCTTTGGAGAAATTCTATTATTTTTAATACAATTTAAATAAAAATTTATGAAAGAATTCAATTATTTTCAAAATTATTAAAAAAATTTTTTTACAAAATTCAATTATTTTTTTAAATTTTAGTCAACCGACTTAAACAATTCAATTATTTTTTAATTATTAATTAATTTTCACGAAAGAACTCAATTATTTTTTTTAATTTCAATGATTCCTTCGAAACAATTGAATTACTTTTTAAATGGTAGAATTTTTGCAAAGATTAAATTATTTCCTAAAATCTTTGTCAACCGATTAAGACAATTCAATTATTTTTTAATTATTAATAAATTTTCAAGAAAGAATTCAATTATTTTATAAAATTTCAATAAATCCTTCGAAACAATTGAATTCTTTTTTAAATATTAGAATTTTTCTAAAAATAAAATCATTTTCTAAAACCTCTGTTTTAAAATGAAACAATTCAATCATTTTTTTTTATTATTAATAAAATTGCACGAAAGAATTGAATTATTTTCTAAAATTGCAATAAATCCTTCGAAACAATTAAATTAATTTTTAAGTACTAGAATTTTTGCAAAAATGAAATTGTTGTTTAAAATCTTTGTCAACCGGTTGAAATAATTCAATTATTTTTAAAAAACATTCGATTATTTACAAAAACTGTAATAAAATTTTTTTAAATTGTTTAATTTTCCAGCAATAATTTTAGTAAAATTTTAATAATAAATTTATTAATTACTAATTAATTTATTAATTATTAGGAAAATTGATTATGTTCATTAAATTAAAGAAATTGTTTTGGAAGAATTCAATTGAATGAATAAACTAAATTAATTAAATTATTTTAGAGACTTCAAATAAAATTCTGAGAAGAATTTCATTGTATTCTTGAAAATTTTAATTAGTTTAATAATTAAATATTATATTTGTAGGATTTTAATTATTCTGAAGCATTTTGATAAAGTTCTTCGCACAAATAATTCAATAAATTAATTTTAAAATAATGTTAATAGTAACAATAAAAATAATAGCAATTAAAATAAAAATAATAACACGAAAAAAAATATTTACCTGGAACAACTATAAATTCACTATATAATAATAATAATAATAATAATAGTAATAATAGTATTAATGATAGGTAACACTAATAACATTTATATTAATAAAAACATTAAATATCAAATTTTTTCTCTGAAGTGAATTTTTCTTCAGTGCATAATTTATGTTAACAGAAAAATTAATTGACATGATTGAAGGCTGACTGAAGACTTTCAAGGGAAGTTTACAAGTTCAAGTGTAAATTTATCAACATTATATTCAATATGTACATGTGTATGTTGTCACTCTGTGTGAAATCGCAGTATACTCGTGTTAATAATGCGGAAGCGAATCAGAATCAAGTGTGATAGAGTAAAGGATTGAACAGCGCACGAGTAGCAAGTGCCAAGATTCGCACAGATTACGAATACAGGCAAGTTTCAGATTGGGCACACTGCCAAAATATGTCGCTTTGTTAGCACGACTAATTTCGAATATCTCATACCATATATGTCTTTATATATTATCCTATATACGAGCGTAGTTATAAAATATCACTAATACCGTAACTTTAAAAAAAAAATCAATAATTTTCGAAGAAGTTCACATAATAAATACTATCTTCTCCTTTCGAACTAATCATTTTCAATAAATAAGTTTTTTTTTTGGCAAATTCAGATCGAAGAAAAAAATTATTATTACAAAATCGAATTTAAGAAAATTATTTTTATTAATTTCGAGAAAATAAAGTGCGCACGCAAGTCGTGAAAAATAATAGATTCCTTGGCTCGGCGTGCGCGCGCATACCCCCACTCCCAAAATAGGGCCGAACTGCCTTTTGAATTAAATTAAAGAATACTATTAGTAAAGACTAAGAATTGAAAGTATTTTTTATAATTATTATTAATTATTGTTGTAACTTCAATTACTGGAGCTTAGGATGTAACTTCAATTAAAGCTATAGTAATAATTAACAATAATTAATTATTGTAATCTCTAAAATTATTGGTAGAACTTTTTAGTTCTACTATTACCTTTTTTTTGTCGAAGAATTTTAATCAAATGGAATACTTTTTATATAATTGAGTAAAAAAAATTGTTATTGAAATAATAATAAAAAATTTTATTTTATTTGTTTAATGATTCAAATAGAATTTAATTGACTCAAATAAAAATTAATTCGATTCAAGTAAATATTCAATTCGTAATAATAAACGAATGAAATATTTTTTTACTGCATAGTCAAAGGATACACTTCGCGGAGGTTTCCATAAAATATTGACGCAATATTCTCACCACACATTCTGCCCTTTCAATAGGCAATAATTTTGAAACGAAAAAATTCGATATACATTAGCAGTTCACCTTGAAGTGATCATCGCATATTAGAAAGACATTGAAAGATAAAGTGTATATTTATAAATTAGTAAACAAAGTTAAAAACCGGAAATGCAAGTGTATGGCGACATATACTTGTATATATATATTTATAAAAATGCACGTGTGTATAAATGAGTATCGCTATTACCCGTGGCGGTATTATGCAAGAGAAAGGCAGGTACTGAAAAGAGAGAGAAACAGAGGAAGTTGACGAGAGAAGAGTGAGAGGAAAAATTATTACGGTGCTCTGGTCGTAAAAGTATGATGCGAGATAAAAGCAGAACATATATCCCTCCGATACACAAGCACATATATACATACTGTATTTATGCGCAAGGACGTAAAACCGATAGTTCGTCCCACATCTAAAGCGCGCAAGCCTTCACGAGAACGTCTAAAAAAAGTGAGAAGTCATTTATATGGATAGGGCAATATTTGTAGTCGTACTTTTGAACCAATTTTTTTTCTTTTTTTAAAAAAAATGATAAAAAGTAAATAATTATCGTTATTATGGATGGGAAAAATATCGTTAATTGCGATTGTGATGGTAAAAACTATACGACTGTACAATCATTGGTAATAATTAGAATTAAGGAAGTAGAAACTAACAATAATTCTACTACTAGAGGCAAAATGGCTAATAACGTTACTGTGCTGGTAAAAAGTGCTAAAAATTTAACTGTGGAGGCAAAAACTACCAAAAAATTAACTATAGAGACAAAAAATAACAAATATTTAGCTCTAGAGACAAGAACGAATAAGATTTTACCTATAGGGGCAAAAACTACCAAAACTTTAACTGTGACAGCAAAAACTACCTAAAAACTACCAAAAAATTAACTTTAGAGATAAACACTACCAACAATTAAACTTTACATGTAAAAACTACTGAAACATTTAAATATGGAAGCAAAAACTACTAAAACCTAATGTTCGGGGGCAAAAACTACAAAAAATTTACCTATGGCGACAAAAACCACCAAAACTTTAACCGTAGAGGCGAAAACTTTTAAAAAACTACCAAAAAATTAACTTTAGAGACGAAAAATAATAAATATTTAACTTTTGAGACAAAAACGACCAAAATTTTACCTGTAGAGGCAAAACTAACCAAAACTTTAACTGTGACAGCAAAAACTACAAAAAAATTAACTTTAGACATAAAAATTACCAAAAATTAAACTTCAGATGCAAAAACTACGAAAACCTAAAGTTTGGGGGGCAAAAACTACAAAAAATTTACCCATGGGTACAAAAACCACCAAAACTTTAACCGTAGAGGCAAAACTTTAAAAAACTACCAAAAAATAATAACTATTTAACTCTAGAGACAAAAACGACCAAAATTTTACCTGTATAGGCAAAACTAACCAAAACTTTAACTGTGACAGCAAAAACTACAAAAAAAATTAACTTTAGACATAAGAATTACCAAAAATTAAACTTCAGATGCAAAAACTACGAAAACCTAAAGTTTGGGGGCAAAAACTACAAAAAATTTACCCATGGGTACAAAAACCACCAAAACTTTAACCGTAGAGGCGAAAACTTTTAAAAAACTACCAAAAAATTCACTTTAGAGACAAAAAATAATAAATATTTAACTCTACAGACAAAAACGACTAAACTTTTACCTGTAGAAGCAAAAAGTACAAAAACTTTTACTGTAAAACTGGCAAAAACTACCTAAAAACTACCAAAAAATTAACTTTAGAGATAAACACTACCAAAAATTAAAATTTGGATGTAAAAACCACTAAGTCATTTAAATCTGGAAGCAAAAACTACTAAAACCGAACTAAAAGTTCGCGGGCAACAACTACAAAAAAATTTACCTGTGTGGTCAAAAAACACTGAAACGTTAACTGTAAAGGCATAAACTTCCAAAAACTACAAAAAAAACTAACTTTAGAGATAAATTCTGCCACAATTCAATTCCATGATTTTCAATTATTATTAAAGATAATAATTTTCTAATAAGTTCTTAAAAAGAATTCAATTATTTTAAAAAATATAATATTTGGACAATAAAATTCTACATGAGAATTAAATTTAAAGAAACATTCAACTATTCAATAAATTGATTATTTTTGAATTTACAATTTTCAATAATTGAATTCTCGTAAAATTTTCTGATAAAAATTTATTTACAAAAAGGTATTTTCCTTAAAATTTTAGATATCAATAGATTTATAAATATTTCTTAAAAGCATTTTTAGAAATAATTGAATTTTGAAAAGGTTTCAAACTAAAATCTTTGAAAATCTAAATTTTTGCCTACACTGAAAAAACAATGTATTTGAATCAAACATAATTTTCTTGGTTATACAGTCAATCAGAAAATTATCTTTCGAATTAAACATAATAATTTTGATTCAATACCTACATAATAAATTTGATTCAATAAAAATTATGTTTAATTCAAACATATTTTTTTGGTTAGCTAATTATTTTTGAATTAAACAAAAAAATTTTCTCAGTGTACTTTTAATTCTATCAATTCAGTAGAATTAATTTATTTGAAAAAGTTGAATTTTTTTTAAATTCATTGTAAAGTTTTTTATTTTTTAATATGGATTTAATTGAAGAATTCTCGAATTATCGATAAAACTTTATAAAATTAAATTCTAAAGAAATAAATTAAATTTTTCAAAAGTTATTAAAAATAATTATTTTAAAGAAAAATTCTAGTTTAAAATTTTAGAAATTTAATATTTATTTGAAATAAAGCTGTTGATATTTTCGAATAGTTTTACGATTAAAATTCAACTAAACCTTGAAGAGGATTAAAGGATGAAGAATTGAAAGAAGAATTTAAAAAAAAGAATTTTTCGTATCTACTTTTTAATCTACTAATAAGCTGAAATTCACCGCTGTACAATAGGAAACTTTTCAAAACTACATATATATATATATACCAAATAACTGAAGATACAAGTCGATATACTGTTCTTATACTCAATTTAAAATTCGTTTTCTCTTTTTCTCTGTTTATCTCGGAAAATTCAAAACTATAACATAAGCACAAATTGAATTTTGAAAGTGGATATCTCGGGTTTTCCAGGCATACTCCTGAAATGTTATTTTAAGCCACTAAGAGTTAAAATGACCTCATCTTGGTCCTTGCGTTTTCCTATCTTCTTATTTTCCATTCTTTATTTCTTATTCTCTTTATCCTGGATTTTCTATTTCTACCTTTTGTCTCCATGACCTTTTCTTTTTTTTCCAATTTTTTTTCTTTCTCTCTCTTTTTCTCTCTTGCTTTTCTATACGCAAGTGATCGTAAAAGAAGTTGCTTGTGAATTTCAAAAGAACGTTTGTACCTTAACATACGTTGCAAACGAGAAAAGTGAAGATAAAAAAAAGATCGATTAGCATTTGAATTATATTTTCATTCCACTGTGGAATTTCGTTTATTTCTTCCAAATGAATTGAAGGAATATTTAGAAAAGTACAAATTAAGAAGAACATGAATTGGGAAAAATAGAAATTAAAGAAGAATTTTATTTTATGGATTAACAATTTTTTTTGCTTTTAATATGGAAAGAAATATAAAATAATTTAATAAATGGGGAGAAGAGGGATTTTTCCCGGGAAAATTTTCCACTTGCAGAGAAATTATATATATAGAAATTTGAGGAAAATTTATTTTAGAGAAGAAAATTTTATTTGAAGGGATTTCTTATATGGAGAAAGGTGTGCGATAGTTTGACAAACGTATAAAAGAGTTTAAAAAGGCTTCTTTGTAATAATTTCATCAACCATAAAAAGTTCCAAGTAGATCGTAAAATGTATAAAGTATATATATAAGATTTAAAATTACGTTTTGCCCTTTTCCTATCTCATTTTCGCTATACTTTTTCTCTCCTCTTCTTTCATCTTTGAATTCATTTTCGCAGTCTCGATTTCTCGCTTCTGATGTTTGTTAAGGCATTTTCTTATCTTTTCGCTTAACGTCGCACTTTAAGAATACAGCCAGCGCGCACTTTTATCGAGAGAAACGATCTTTAGCTCACCTTTTTTCTCGCACCACAAGAGAGACGCCATTTTTTTTCTCTTTCTTCTTTGCGCAAAAAAAATAAATAAATATGAAGAATAATTTTTATTTTTTAAGCAAAGGCTTTATTATTATTATTCCAACTATCAGAGAATTTAAACTACAGGCTTCG
Source organism: Leptopilina myrica (nomen nudum) (assembly GCA_032872475.1). NCBI lineage: Eukaryota > Metazoa > Arthropoda > Insecta > Hymenoptera > Figitidae > Leptopilina > Leptopilina myrica (nomen nudum). The sequence continues at coordinate 37,896,558 of CM065461.1, forward strand.
TACAAGGTTAAAATAATTTTTTTTTAAAATAGCAAAAAGTGGCTCAAAGACAAAAAAAATTGTAGTCGAATAGTCGCCATTGAAAAATTAAAGTTGACTACCTACTCAATTTTTTTTAATAATTTCTTAATTACATTCAAAAAAAGAATAATTTTTAAAAATAATTTGAAATAAATATTTAAGTACGTATTTTTTTTTGTCTACAGTAATTAAAATATTTCAAATGACTGTAATGCGACGCATTTTTGAAATTTAACTATTTCCAAAAATTACAAGAGTAATTGTTTCAAAATTAAATTATTTTTTTAAATTTATAAATAAAATTTTCTAAAATTTCGAAAAATGTATTTTTATTTTGTTCTCAAACTAATTTTTTTCATGTCAGACTTTCAAGTATGTAGCAGTAATCATTTAGATGAAATATAGTGGAAAAATAATAGATTTCTAGGCTCGGCGTGCGCGCGCATGTTACCCCCACTCCAAGAATAGGGCCGAACTACATTTAGAGTTAAATTAAACAATATTATTTGCAAAGACTGTAATAATTGAAAGTATTTTTATAATTATTGTTAATTACGGTTATAACTTCAATTATAACAAAACATTCAATTATATAACTTCAGATATAACTTTAATTTAAGCTATACTAATAATTAAAAATAATCAATGTTTGTAATCGCTTATAATTATTAGTAGAACATTCTATTATTACCTTCAATTATCAAAGTCTTTAATCAACGACAGTATTTTCTAGCCTTATTAATTACCAGTAGCTTTAATTATTACATTTTTACTTATTTCACAAAAACACTTCAATTTTCAGTTCCCGATTCACTGAAAATTTAATTTAATAAAATTGACTACTAATCGAAAGTATTTATCAGTAAATTCTGTACGAGAATGAAATTATTTAAAAAAAATAAAAAACTTATTTAATAATTGAATATTTCTTAAATTTAACTTCTTATAAACAACTTTATCGACATTTTTTTAAACAATTGAATTTGAATTGTTAAAAATAATTGAATTTCGGCGAATAATTTTTTTTTAGTTTTATTAAATAATTCAATTCTTCAAAAAAAATTTTATTATAAATGAAACAAATTGTGTACCTGGCAAAAAGTTTATTAAATTGAAAAAAAAATTGAATCCTTAAGATGAATTTTTATTATTTATAAAAATAGGCAAATTCTTAAACAGGATTTTCATGAATTATTAAATATAATGGAAATCCCGCAATGCTTTTTAATATTTATAAAAGTAATTAAACTTTTGCGAAGGATTTTTAGGAAATTTTGTTCAATAATTAAATTCTTCAATAAAATTTTATTATTAATTAAAATAATTGAATTCTTGCAAAGAATTTTAGGAGATTTTTCAAAATAATTGAAATCTCGCGATGCTTCTTAATATTTATCAATATAATTGAATTTCTGCGAAGAATTTTTGTTTGAAATTTTGTTAACTAATTAAATTCTTCAAAAAAATTTTATTATTAATTTTAAAAAATTGATTTCTTGCAAAGAATTTTCATAAATTTTCAAAAATAATTGAAGTCCTGCAATGCTTCTTAATATTTATGAAAATAATTAAATTTCTGCAAAGAATTTTTCAAAAAATTTGTTTAAAATAATTAAATTCTTTAAAAAAAAATTTTATTATTAATTTAAAAAATTGAATTCCTGATAAAAACTTTATTAAATTGAAAAAAAATGGAATCCTTAAGATGAATGTTTTTATTTATGAAAGTAATCGAATTCTTGCAAAAGATTTTAATATAGTTTAAAAAATTGTTGAATCCTTAAGAAAAAAAATTTTTTTTTAATAACTGAAGTTTTCGCAGAATTTATTTTTCATTTATACCTCGAGCGTAGAAATCTATTATAGTTTTAAATTCTAATAATAATGAAAATGAAAAAAATAATTATAATAAGAATAGTAATAATAATACTAATAAAAATAGTAATAATAATAACAATAGTAATAATAATAATAATAATAATAATAATAATAATAATAATAATAATAATAATAATAATAATAATAATAATAACAATAAAATAATAGTATTAATAAAACAATGATAATAATGTGCTTGACTGCGTCGAGAAGCACGTTAATAATGGTTTGTTCAATCGGAGTGACGAGTATTATGGTGTCCAACACTCTCCTCATAACAAGTCTTTAGAGTGTGTATAAGGTACACGTTATTGCGTGCAAAGCCAGAGCTACTAAATGTATATACAGATATACACACACATATATATCGATTGGGTGCTGTAGCTCGAGTTTCGGATTTCAGTAACCTTGTACTGTGTAATGATAACGTATACGGATGGTTTATACACGTGCAAAGCATACCATCATCCACGCAACGTTGCACTTTGTTTTAGTATAAACGTCGCGACGTTAACAAGCAAATTCTCACAATGACACAATATTACATTCACCGAGTGTCCATATATATATATATATATATATATATATATATAATATTTACAATGGATATTTTTTATCTTCATTTTATTCTGTTCTCTTTGGAAAAGGAGAAAAAGAATTTCTTCATTATTTCACAAATTTTTCTCGCAAGAACAAACTTTCGAGACTTAAATGTACATAAGTTTTGTTCACTTGAGAAAAGTTGGCGCCATCGGTCCATTGACAGAGTTCTTTACATTTTTCTCCACTTTTCGTATTAGAAGACAATTCCTGAAGATTCTTTAACATTTTCTCTTTTTTTCGTTTTTTTTTCTTTCGCAAAAACAAGAAAGAAAATTATCAAATTTTATTAAACTGGTATTTTTACTTGTGAGAAAAAATATATATTTTTTTTTATACATATTTTTTATATTTTTATATATTTTTATTTTGTTCTTAGACTAATTTCTTTCATCTTAGACTTTCAATTATGTATCAGTAATCGTTAAGCTGAAATAAAGCCGAAAAATAATAGATTTCTAGACTCGGAGTGCGCGCGCATGTTACCCCCACTCCAAGAATAGGGCCGAACTACATTTAGAGTTAAATTAAACAATATTATTTGCAAAGACTGTAATAATTGAAAGTATTTTTATAATTATTGTTAATTACGGTTATAACTTCAATTATAACAAAACATTAAATTATATAACTTCAGATATAACTTTAATTGAAGCTATACTAATAATTAAAAATAATCAATGTTTGTAATCGCTGATAATTATTAGTAGAACTTTCTATTATTACCTTCAATTATCAAAGTCTTTAATCAACGACTGTATTCATTAACCTTATTAATTACCAGTAGCTTCAATTATTAAATTTTTAATCATTTCGCAAAAGCACACCAATTTTCAATTTTCAGTTCCTAATCCACTGAAAATTTAATTTATTTTAATAAAATTGACTACTAATCGAAAGTACTCTAATGGAGATAAAACATTATTATTTTTGATTTATTTATTTAACAACATATTATTATTATTATTATTATTATTATTATTTTTCTATATTATCTTTATAACAATTTTTCAATGTAGTTTATTAATAATTATCAAATAAATGTAATAGTTAATAAACTACAATATAAAAAAAAATATTAATGAAGATGTTGAGATAATTTTCCTCACGATTTACTGAATGATCGATTATATACTCTCAACGAACGTTATCGATGAAATGTATATACTCTATACTATATATGTATAATATCGTTTAAATTCATTGCACGCTTCTTGATTGTAAATACATTATACACTTGTTTCTTAACTGATGTAACTTGGCGCAAGGCGACACTGACATATCGACTTTAATAATTTAAATTCACATGGACATGTGAGTCTATCATTAAGTTCAACTTGTGTCTCAGTTTATTTATTAATAAAATTAATGAACGATCGATCTTTTACTTGTCATTTATACTCTTCTTTAAATTGCTAATAAAAAGAAAACAATCACTTTTCTATTCAAGTTGATGTTAATTATATCAGTAAAAGTTTTCTCCTTTTTGAATCTATTTATGTAAATATTATATTAGTTAGTGATAGCAATAAAAAAAAAAGTAGTAAATAATATGTAATAGAGAATAAGTAGTGACTAATAGATTTCTCCGCTCGAGGTGCGCGCGCAATTTGTGGTTTTACCCCCACTCTGAGAATAGGGCCGAACTGTCTTTTTTAATTAAAAAAGCTATGCACTCATTAACTGAAAATTATTTACTCTATTTTTTTACAATTTGTTACTATTTGGATACCTTTTTTTTATTTTCGACACTAAAAGATATTTTTTTATGTTCGACAATTTGCTATTAAAAATTAATCAATAGAATAAAAATTTATTCTCAAAACTTTTCTTAAAATTCTGTCACTTTTATTTTCAATTATTTTCAGAGTACTATTTTAATTGTATTTTATATATAATATTATTTTAATTAAAAATTTCCCAAATATATTTAATAATTTTAAAATAAATTCATATAATTCTTTGCAAGCATTGAACTATTTTCATAAATAATAAAATTGTTATTTGAATTTAATTTTATTTAAAAAAATAATTTTCAAAAAAGTTTTTTAGGAAAAAATCAATTATTTATAACAATTTTAATAACATTCTTCTTAAAACTTCAATTTTCGATAAAAATGTATTATACAGTTCTTGGAAGAATTTAATTATTTTTAAAAATATTAATAAAATTCTTCGTAAAAAAAAATTGGTACAACTTCAAAAAAATTTTATAAAGCTCTTTATACGAATTCAATTTTTAAAAAAATTCCTTTCTTGATGAAATTAAAAAATTAATTAAATTTTCTTAGCCTTTACAACCATTAAAATTATTTAATTCCTGCAGAAAAATAAATAAGTATTTAAATATCTATTTTTTTTAAATTATCATACTATCGAATCTTATTTAATTTAACAATTTGTTAAAGGAATCGAGTCGTCAAATTTAATTTTTGCTAACTATATTTTTTAGTCTTCAAGTTTTATTATATTTTTAAATAAAAGTAAATTCACAAGACATGCGCGCGCAACTTTACTCCCACTCCAAGAATTCGGCCGAACTACTTTTTGTTTATTAAATGGAGAATATTTTTATAATTCTTGCTATTTTTATTATTATTATTATTATTATTATTATTATTATTATTATTATTATTATTGTTATTATTATTGTTTTTTTTATTATTTTTTTTTTATTATAAATTTTTATTATTACTTGTAATACTGAATGAATGAACGGCTAAAATAATAATAATATAGTGAATATCATCTGACGATGAATAAAAAATGCGTTTAATTAAAACAGAAAAAGGCTTTTTATTCAATCGTAAAATAATTTGTTTTCATTTTTAATTAATACTCTAGAAATTAATAATTTTGTTACTATTTTAAAAAAAAATATATATATATTTCTATTCAATGGTCAATTATGCGGTCATAACGTGTCATAGAGAAATTATGAGGAATATATATTCGCCATTGAAATATTGATTTTCTATCACTGTGAGGTTGATTGTAGGCGCGCACACATGTCTATAAAATATACGTTTCTGTGTGTGAGTGTGAGTGAATATTTGAATGGCGACGAGTACCAGCCTTCCAATAGTTGCTCGTAATAAACCGGATAACGATTCGAGCGCTTGTCCCTGTATTTGTCGTTCACGAATGCATCATCGATAATCTCGTTCCGGTGAGAGAACTTCCAAGTTGACCGATATATATATATATATATATTTCCCATCCTTTACTTTATACTGTCATATTGTGCGAGATAACTGCCTTCAAATTATCTCTCAAATTCAACAATGAAAGTTTTCATTTAATGGAAAGTAAAAAAAAAGGTTTTTGCCTTCATTATTTCGATGGACGCTAGTCGATGCTTTAAAAATTTACTTTTTCCTATTCTTAATATCCTAAGTGATTAGAGTTTTTTTTGAAGAAAAAAGTAATAATAATTATTGTAATTTTTGTGTATTTTACTGTTCGGCCGAATTCGAGGAGAGGGGGTAGAGCAACGCGCGCACGCAAATGGAACACAGCATCTTACCACTCTTTTAGTAAATTATTATTTTTCCTGTTTAAAAGAAATATTTAAAGAAAATGAATTTTAAATTTTCGTTCATCAAAATTTAAGGGGGAATTATAATATAATTTAAACACGATTTTTGCCAATTTTAGGGATAGAAATTTTGACGTGCTTTGGAGATTAATCGTGAATCGTGTCGTTACGAATGACATGAAGTGACATATTTCCTTTTGAGATAAATTATTGTAATCACAATTCGCATAAGCTCGTGGTGGAGAATCGAAGTGACAAATCTGTAAGCTATTGTCCTCTGTCAAACAAGAGAATTCTCCACTCAATCATTTCACTTTGCGAATAAACTATATATTCCAGAGAGTGAATTTCTCCTCCCTCTGCATGTATATTGGCAATTGCAGATGTGCACCAAATAATACCATCTCATGTGAAGAGAAAATTTATTTATGTATATAGAAATAAGAAAAAAAAAATTTTAAATAACGACAGCATCTTGACTATTATTTCTTTTCTCTCTCACTCTCTCTTTCTCTCTTTCCCTTTTGACAAAATTCACCCTGTGAGTGCATAGTATCGATTTCTCTCTCTCTCTCTCTTTCTCTGCCCCTTCCGGTAAACTTCCCTTATGCTTCCCTCGTTCTATTACAATAGAACGCCTGTTTGGGCGGGTCCGATTGGATGTTGGCATGCTCAATCCGTGATGCCGATGAATTTTTCAGTCAATTACGCCCTTGTGAACTTGCACGTGCTTTGAAGCTCAATTTTGATGAATATTTAACTCGAGTATTTTTTAACTGGATGAAAATCTCCTCGAATGTGGAAATATATTCATTTGTGGCTTTTTTATAAACATATCGATTTAATAATTCGACAGTGTAGGAAGAAAAAGAAAAAAATAAGACCGAGATTTACTTTAAAAACAGTTTATTCGATTTTTCCGCGTGCGCGCGCATACCCCCACTCCTAAAATGCGGCCGAACTACATGTTTAGTTAAATTAAAGAAGAATATATTCATAATTATTGCTATTTTAAATTATTAATATAATTATAATCTATAATTAATCATTACTAATAATATCTAATTAATAATTATAATAATATCTATAATTATAATTAATAACATAATTAATAATCATAATTCAGTTATTCAATAATTCAATTATGCTAAAAAACAATTGAATTCCCCTAAAAGAATTTTATTAAAACTTTAAAAAAAAACCTAATTAAATTCTTTTAAAGAATTTGAATTATTTTTGAAAATAATTCGGCCGAATTCTAGGAGTGGGGGTCAACCGCGTCGCTCACCCCCACTCCTAGTATTCGGACGAACAATATAACTTAACAGTTTAGCAATAGCAAAAATTACAGTTATTATGAATTTTTTTTTTGCAAAGGAAGTTGCAAAAAAAATGTATCCATTACATTTTTCGTTTAAATATTTTTCTACAGAGTGAGTCAAATTTCTAAATAGAAGACTTTATAAAAGAGCGCATAAAAAAATAAATTATTCATAAAACTTTTATGTATAAAAATTTTCTTTGATGGGAGTTTCATTTTTTTTTTTTTTGGGACAAATTTTGAATAATGGAGATTGGAGGATTAAGGATGTGGTAAATGCATTGAAGAGATGTATGATTAAACGAGTGTGGAAAACAAGTTTTGTGAAATCAATGCTGTGACGGGACGAAAAAGGAGAGGAAGAAAGAATGTGGGAGAATATGAGGAAAAAGCGTTGAATCTCGTTTTGCACAAACATTTGTGTCCCACTTGCTTTTCAAAAACCTACGCGCGAAAAAATAAAAAAAAAAATAAATAAAAATAAATAAATGTAAATAAAAATAAATAAATATAAAGAAAAATAAATAAATGTAAATAAAAATAAATAAATATAAAGAAAAATAAATAAATGCAAATAAAAATAAATAAATGTAAATAAAAATAAATAATTATAAAATAAATATTAATATAAATAAAAAAACGATAAATAAAAATAAATAATAATAAAACAAAATGTTTATTTATTGTAAAATATTTATTTACTTTTTACTTTACGCTGCTCTTTATTTACTAATTCTTTAAAAGTCATTTTCAAACTCTGCTTCAAATTTTGAATGTTTTTTAAAATTAATTTATCATGATCTAAAAAATACCCTTTTTTGAACAAAAACTAATGATTTAATTAGGAAATTATTTTTATTATTTAACTTTAAAATTAAAAAATTACTTACGTAATTATTTCCTCTCGTATGTGGTCAGTGCCACGGAGAATTCGTAACAATCGTCTGTTAACCCTGCCTTCGAATCGAGTTTATATTTGCTTTCTAATCTAATCATCAACTCTGGTCAAGGTCATCGTAAAATAGTAGGCGAACAATAATGTCATTAAATTTCCCCCTTAAATCTTTTTTTTACATTTTTCTTAAATCCAATTCACGGAAAAAAACAATCTACTATTTATAACTTTAAAGTTATACTTTTCTCTTAAGCAGATTTTCCTTTTTAATATTTATATTTAAAAAAATTTTCTCTTATAGAACAAAAGGAAAGTCTTTTAAAGCTTAGTCTTTAATTATTAAAATAGTTCTCATTACTTATTAAAAGTAATTAGGGAAACGTTTTTGAAACGAAAATAATGAGAGATTTAATTAGTTATTAATTACTGTAATATAATAATCATTTAATTAATTTATAATAATGAATTATTATTTCCTTCAATTTTGGATTTTTTTTAATGACTTTAGAGACTTTGCAGATACTTTTCTTTACAAAACTGAAAAAAATCCGATAATAGATACTTTAGTCTTCATTATTTGCTACTTTAAATTAAAAGTTTACCGTTCGGCCATATTCTAGGAGTGGGGGTAAAGCCGCAGCGGGAAATTTAAATAAACGTAATTAAATCTTCGTTTATATTATATTTTTGAAATTTTATATCTATAGATATAAAATAAAAATAATTTACAATTTGAATATAAATTATACATTTATATAGAGATATAATTTTTTAGGTTTTTTGGAAAAATAAATATTTACTGGAAATTTTATATCGAGAAATTAATATCAACACTGTTTTGATTAGTGATTTAAAAAAAATCCTTTTATATATATATATGGTCATTATTAGCCAAACAATGTGGAAATATCAATTCCCATAAAGTTATTAATTTATTTGTCAATCGCGTCCAGTGAATTCCAATAAAGTTTCTAATGGAAGGAGAAACGATGGCATAATATAATCCCTCTATAGATATAAATTCAAATGGCGCGTTTCTCTCTAAAGTGAGTCGTGAATATTCATTAGTTTCGCCCCGATGTATACCTGACACTTGTCGTTGACAGACGAGCAAACGTACATATCTACAATGTTAGTCACGTGTTTCAAAACTTCAAACTTCAAAATAGTTATAGTTCAAAACAATAGTAAATTTTATATTGAAATCAAAAAAAATTTTTTTTTGAAAATTTCATACCCTCTAAACCTCTGCTAATTGAAATTAGTCAACATTTTTCATTTTTACTTGATAAAATTTAGAAATAATTATACTTTTATTAGATATTTTTTTAATTTGACAATAGCCGCAGTCGTTAGGCGCTTGTCTACCGAACTTTGGGCTCGGGTTCGATTCTCCTCACAGGACTAATGTAAAAATACTTTTTTTTTCTTGTATAATTTTTAATAAATCGATTGTTTCGTAAATTTTGATCAATCAAGTAGGAAATAATTAATCTGGAAATAAATAATGAAGAGAATAGAAAAATAAAATAAAAATGTAAAATAAAATTTTTAATATTCTGAATAAAGTGTTATGCAAAATAACCCATTTTAAAAATGTCTGATCAAAATTTTTTTTTAAATCATCTCAATAGTGTGAAGTTTTTTCTTCAAAAAGAAAAAAGAAATATAGAAAAAGGGAGGAAAAAAATTGTATTGAAAAGACAATATATGCAAAGTAGAAAAGTGATTGAAGTTTAAATGGATGAAGGGATTCTTTCATGTTCGTGAAAAATAATTTGCGGCTGAACGACCTCGTGAAGTGAGAAACGCTAGATATTCGAGCTGGCGTGTTTCCAATTATGTCATCGTGGCTCGATTAGTTGGAAGGGTTCATGGCTAGCCGGATGTTTGCAAATCGATTATCGCCCGTTATCCATTTCATATAGTTGAGAAAAGGTATATAGAAAAGAATTTGATATAATTATCCAAGTGAAACATCTCTATAAAAATTTTGTGATAGACCATTTTTCCCCCTCCATTATTTTTTCTCCATTAATTGCCGTGTTGTAAATAATTAATTATAAATTTTAATCACTTTTTTCTTAATTTAAAAGAATTTTTGTTTTTATAATGTTAGTTTATAACGAAAACTTAATGATTTTGTAATTTTTATTTTACAATATTTGTTGTACTTAAAAAGATTATGTTTGGTTCAGGTAAATATTCATTACGTTCGGGTAATAATTTATTTGATTCAAGTAAATATTCATTTGTTTCAGGTAAATGTTTATTTGATTCAAGTAGATATTTATTTTACTCAAGCAAATATTTATTTTTGTCTAGGAAGTATTTACCTGAGTCAACAAATTTATTTTATTGAAATTAATATTCATTTGATATTCCCCTAAAGTTTTGAACGTTACAATGAAAAAAAAATGTTCAATATAAATATTTTCAAAAAATAATGAATCGTAAAGAAGATGAAAATAAAATTAAATATTTCCTTACATAAAAATTATTTTTGTGCAAGTTACAAAATAATTTTGTTGGAGATAAATAAAAATTATCAGATGTAAGAAAAATATACGGAAGTTCATTTTTTGAAAAATTGTTGACTATAATATTCACTTCAACCTCATTAGTAACATATAATTTCAATTTTATAAATTTTTTTAAAATAATAATTTTCTACTTCTCCGGTTTTTTTTTTGCCAAAAACAATTAACAGTAATCTGAGACGACTTTGGATGAAAGCAAGTAACTCGAGTAATTATAAAGAATTTAAATTTCAAACTGAATTTTTCAACATGAAATAATTTTCCCGTTATTTTCTTTGACGTTTCTTGGCAAAGGGAAAGTTTTTTTTTTTTTTTTAACGACGCAGAAAAGCGCTACACAGTATATAGAGCTTGATTTGTTCAGAATTACATCTTCGTTGTCTTGAAGTCTAAAAGCCCCGGTGTAACCTTTTTGGCTTCTTTTCTGTTTTTATAAATCGTAAGTTTCATTCTATGATGTATAACGCAGCCGTAAGGTTTGTGGGTCAAAAGTATAAAAGTAATAGCAGCACCTGCCAGGGATGTGTTTTAAAATCAAATGGAGAATAAAGTGAGGGGAGAAAATCGGGAATTAAATCAACTTTTAAAGTTATATACTCGAGTTAATCAAAAGAAGCTTCTTCAATGCTTTTGAAGATTTTTCTTTTCTTTTCTTATTTTTAGATTTTCTGCTGCTTATTTCACTATAAACGATAATGGGAATTATCATTTTTTTTACTTCGTTTTTATTAAGAGGTGTAATTTTTTTTAATTGTATGTGGACTTTAACTTTGACTTTAGATTTTTACTTTCACTTTATGACTTTGTCTTTTTGATTCTTACTTTAACTTAAACATTTACTTTATGTTTGACTCTAATCAGATTGAAAATTTAGGCCAAACTCAAAATCAAAGCTAAATTAAAAAAGTCAAAATAAAAATCAAATCGAAAGTCAAAGTTAAGGACAAACTCTAAGTGAAAGTAAAACTTAAAATTAAATATGAAATCAGAACGAACGTTAAAGTTAAAGTAAAAATCGAATTGAAGATCAAAGTTAAAGTCGAAATCAAAGCCAAAGAGAATGTTAAAGTCGAAGTTAAAGGTTCAATTTTCAACTGAAAAGTAATATTGAAACCGAAAGTAATATTCAAGGTCAAATATGTTAAATTCAAATTTGAATTCAAAGGATCGAAAATAGAATTTCAAAATATGGGCGAAATTAAAGAATAAATTTTGAAAATTCATGAGAATGGAAAAATGGCTCTTTTATGATTTAAGTTTTAGGGCCAATCAAATATAAATTATTCTACTCGTGCATTGAAGTTGATCTTGAGCATAAGTTGTATAGGTGGGTTTTAAAGATCAAAGAGAAGGCTTTCATCTTTTCTCAAGTCTTATGTACAATGTCCCTCATTCGATGTAACAACCCCGAACTTGTTTAGTCTCTTGCTTCCTGCTTCTTATTCTGCCTTCAGGTGCCCTCACGCTTCTTGTCGAGACTCTCCATCGCAGTGATTGTTAGTGAAAAACGTGTTCCAACTTCCAGCCTCATCTTCTTCTGTCTCTCCTTCTTCTTCTTCTTCTTCATCTTCATTTTCTACTTTTTTTCTTCTTTTTCTTCTTTTCTACTCCTCAAGTTGAAAAACCACTTTCACCTTTTACTTTCTTATTACTCTTTATGCCTTCCTTTCGCTGTATTTATTATTATTACTATTCCATTCTTAACGATAAAAAAAGGAAACATTTAGGAAATTTCAATTTTTTAATAATCGACACAGTGGATCTTAAATACTAGACTTTTGTTAAAAATTACCCCTTTTTCAGTCACTAAAGAAAATTATTTGGTTCAAGTAATCGATTGGTTTTTTATTGTCTTACTTACTTGAATCAATAAATTTTTAATTTAATTAATTGATCGACCTAAAGTTACATTTAAACGCACCTCGATATTTTTAATATTTCTGATAATTTTTATTTTTCTGCAAAAGAATTATTTGGTACCTAATTTGGAAAGAGAATAATTTTGATGTAAGAAAATATTCAATTTACTTTCTTTTTCATTAAAGTCTGTTAATTTTCGAAAAGAACACAGAAAAAAAATTTTCCTCACTTGAACGTTCAAAATTTGGTTAATATTAAATGAATATTTATTTGAATCAGACAAATATCTTAATCAAGTAAATATTTACTTGAAACAAATAAATATTTGCTTGAGTCCAATAAGTAGAAACTAGAATGAAGCAAATATTAATTGAAACAAATAAATATTTTCCAATCAGAATAAATATTTAGTGCAATCAAATAAATTGTAACTTGAGCAGAATCAATATTTCCTTGAATCAAGTAAATCTTTATTTGAACGAAATAAATATTTAATTTAGCATAAAAATTTTTTATCTAAATAAAATCGTCTACATCTGTTGCATAAGACAAAGTTGCCTTTTTTTACTCTTTTCTTCCTTTTGAAATTGTATCTGTAGATATGTATAATTTTAGAAGACAAAAAGTGTACACAATTTTTTTTTCTGTCTCTCTTGGATCATTGGGCTAATCCACTCTCTTCGACTTTATGCTCTATTATCGAACAAACTGAAAGTTATCCTTTCACCAAGTTTATAAGCACCTTTATCTCGAACCAAATGGGATAACTGCTTGACTTCTTCTTCCGTTTTACCTCAATTTCTTTTCTTTAAACTTGCCATCGTACTCTCTTGAGAATAAAACAGATTCGAGACGATTTTATAAAAAGCGATAGTGCTTAATATTCAAGTGATGCTGAATTCATCGAAAAGGAAAAATTATTTAAATCTTAATTTAAATATAGTGAATTATTACAAAAATTCTCTTTCTTTCATCTCGGAAAGAAAACTACTTTTTCTACAGTAGAGTGTAAAAGAAATTTATTTTTATTTAATAAATAATCGATTACTCGTCTATTGTCAAATAAATATGTTCTTGAATCAAATAAATAATTACTTGAATTAAGTAAATAATTACTTGAATCAAGTGAATTTTTTCTTGAATCAAATAAATATTTGCGTAAATAGAATAAATTTCATTCAAATCAAATCGTTATTGAATCAATAATTTCACTATTTGAAGCAAATAATATTTAATTGACTTAAAAATTATTTGTTTCGTTCCGTCGGTAGGAATTTTTATAGAATCGAGATTTTTTTATTTATTATTTGTTTTTTACCATTGAAATAAACAAAGTACATTGAAAAAAAAATTTATTTGATTCAAATAACCGATTATTTAACTATTATCAAATAAATATTTACTTGAATCAAATAATTTATATTTGAATTAATTAAATAATATTTGCTTCAAGTACTGAAATATTTGATTCAAATACAATTCTTGTGCTTCAAGTACTGAAATATTTGATTCAAATACAATTTATTTGATTCAAATAAAAATTATTTGTTTCAAGTAAATATTTATTTGATAATAGTCAAATAATCGGTTATTTGTTTCAAGTAAATATTTATTTGATAATAGTCAAATAATCGGTTATTTGAATCAAATAAATTTTTTTTTCAGTGTAGCTATTTAAAAAACTACTTTAATTTCAGTAATGTTTTAAGGAAAAAATAATAAATAAACACTTGTGAAGTATATTTTCAATGAAAAGTTAATTATACAAGAGAGAAAATATTTAATACCCAAATAAAGGATAATTATGAACCGTCGTTGATTTTCAATCAGGCAGAAAATCTGCTTACTGCTTGTTATTAGTTTTTTTTCCCCCTTCTTTTCTTGCCTTTTTTTCTCTCCTTCGGAAAAAAAGGAACCTTTCTTTCTCCTTCACGACAAGAAAACAAGAAGGTTCGTAATCGAGTTGCTATCCGTCTAGTAAAGTCTGGCTGGGAAAATTCCTTTTCTGCCTTTATTTCGAATAAAGCTTGCCTGTAAATAAGAGCGATCCAGTGTTGTGTATATGAAGCAGAGGAAAAATATAGTGTTTCTCTCCTCTTTTCTGATTCTCGCTGTGAAGAATCGCTTCAACTTTAGAAAGAGAGAGGGAGAGAGTGAAAGAGGAGAAAAAGGCAAGAAGAGGGAGGAAGGGAAAGGTGGAAAATTGTGAGATGGTATTTTTCAGATTCCTTTTTTTTTATCTCTTAATAAAAGTTGCCTCGAGTAAACTACTACATAACGGAGGAGGAAATGGCGAAACAACAAAAGTATCCATTATAGTTTCCTGTCTTAAATTGTTTGAAAACTAAATAGTATTTTTCAATCTTTTTTCCTTTCGTTTCAAAATACTTTTAGTAAATAGAGCTTACTGTAATTGATTTTAAAAGTTTATTTTTTTATTTTACTACTTACCTTGCTTTTTTCTGCTAATTTCATTTATTTATTTTAAAAATAATTAATGTTACTTAAAGTTATGTTAAAGTATTATTTTCTACACTGGGAGAAATTTAATTCATTTCAAATAATCGATTAATTGACTATTATCAATTAATTATTTACTTGAATCAAATAATATTTAATGGAATCAATAACTTTGGGAAAAAAAACCTTTAACTCGAACAGCGATAACTTTCGCTAAAATAGCGAATTTATTCGCTGCTATAACTAAAAATTTTGTTAATATAGTGAAATTTGTAGTTGTTACAGGTGAAGATTTTTTTTCGTGTTCACTATTTGAAGCAATTACGATTTAATTGACTCTACTAAATATTGTTTGATTCAGTTAAATATTTAATTGATAATAGTAAATTAATCTGTTATTTGAATCCATTAAATTTTTTTTCAGTGTAACTTTTATTTCTTACCTTTCTTTTTTTTCATCTAATTTTATTTATTTATTTATTTAATTAAAAAATGGAATTAAGTACAGAAAAGTATATTGTCGTTTATTCCGCAAAAGAATTGTGCCAACAATATTTTCTAATAAAATTTAATTTGTAAAAAAAAAATTATTTTTTTTTACACAAAAATAATTGTCTTTTGTTTGAACATGAAGGAGGGGAATTAACAATGAAAGATATACGCAGCGTGTGTGTTGGTATATACTAACGCACAGGAATCTGGGTCTCTAGCCAATAAACTAAGCATGTCAGTAAAGTGTATGGTTCTCCACGTCCAATAAATGTCACTCACGTGTCCCACGGTCACTCCGTTCATGATCGTGACCGTTTATACTATTTTACACCACGGATTTGTAACGACTTTGTTGGAATTTAATATTTTTCCTTATTTTTTTTTTATAGAATGTAAAAATATTTTGGTTTTTTATATAATATTAATTTTTTTTGAAAATATTTTGACTATTCAAATTATATCGAATTATTAATAATTTAAGTACATTTTTCTTAACTATGATTCAATTAGTCAAGTTTAACAATTTTTTTGATTATTTTTCACTCAAAAAAGTCATTTTTTTCATTGACAATCAGTTATTTTTAAAACTGATTCCAAAGCAAAAAGAAAATCAATCAGTGATTGTCAGCTAAAAGGATCATTTTTAATTGATTTACATTCAGAGAGTTTACAAAGATTGCATTGTAAACTCTCTGAATTTAACCGATTCAAGTAAATATTTATTCTATTCAAGTTGTTATTTCTTTGATTCAAGTAAATATTCATTTGGTTCACAAAATATTTATTGATGGAATATTTTTTCCATGTATTTGAGTGTATAAAAATAATATAATAGTGATTATTATTATTATTGCTATTATTTTTATTTTATTATTATTATTATTATTATTATTATTATTATTATCCTTTCCCCATTAGCGTGTTTCCTCTTTTTCCAGCAGGACCTTTGGTATCTGTATATATAGAGGAGAAAAGAAAATATTTTTTTCGACATCACTGATTTTGAATACAACTGTAAGATGTGACGCTAACGAGGCTCGAGTAAGATCACATTTGGAAGATTAATTCCTCGACACGGAGGGTTGTTATTATTATTATTATCATTATTATTATTGAAGGAAAAGAGCGCCGCTTTCAGCCCTTAAAGGTGTTGACACTCACAAAAGCCGTAGGGACGAAACATGACCCCTAAGACACAATTTCCTTGACTATACGCTTCAATGATTTGTACATCATACAAAATTTATTATTTATTCTTCAAAGTGTCGATAATTATTTTTTTTATTAAATATATTGGAAATTATTTACTAATTTTACAAAAGTTGCTATTTTGTAATTTGACTTTGACATTCGATTTTATTTGACATTAAAAACTTTGACGTTAACCTTTATTTTCACTGAACATGATTTTGACTTTGACTTTGACACTGACTTTCAATATAAAAATTAAAAATCAATGTAATTGTTAAAGTTAGAGTGACAGTGAAAGTAAAAGTCAAAATCGAATCGAAAGTTAAAGTCAAATTACAAAAACGAACCCAATTTTGTAACTTGACTTCAACTTTCGATTCGTGTTTGACATTAACTTTTACTTGGACTTTGACATTGATTTGACTTTAGCTTTGCCTTTCACATTTTCCCCGTCAAGTCTCACTTATGAATAAAAATCAAAATGGAAGTCAATGTCAATGACAAATTATATAGTTAATATTATAGTGAAAGGTAAAGTCAATGTCAAAGTCTAATCACAATTTAAAATCGAAGTACGAATCTAAGTCAAAGTCAAATCGCAGTTAAAGTCGAAGTGAAAGACAATGTCAAAGTCAAAACACGCACAGTTAAAATCAAAGTTGATTAGTCGAAGTCAAAGTCAATTTCAATGATAAATCATAACTTTAAAAATCAAATCAAAGTCAAAATGAATGTTAAATAAAAATTAAAGTTGAAAATCTAATTTCACAGTTAAAATCAAATCGAAAGTCGAAGTCAAATTTGACTTTGACTTTGAATTTCACTCTGATTTTCACTTTGGCATTGACTATGGTTTTCACTTTGACTTTGAAAATCAGAATCAAAGTAAATGTCAAAGTTGGAGTGAAAGTCAAAATCAAAAATAAAATCAAGATCGAAGCAAATGTCAAAGTAAAATTACAAAATCGCACCACATAGTTTTAAAATCGACAATATTTGCATTTGACTGTAATTAAATTTCCAATTATAACGTTTACTTCTTGTTGAAAAATACTCCTTTTGCTCTATGTTAAATATTAATGAAAAGTGTGAAACAATAATTCATACCTTCAACAAATATAATTATTGAGTAATTTCAAAAAAAGAGAAAAAATTCTCTGTTGCTCAATCGATTATTGAAAAATAATAATAATAATAATACTAATGATTATTTCTATTCTTCCGGTATTGAAAGATCGTGAAAGGCGCACCTTAACTGTCGACAATTGTTGACCTTGTACAGCATTGATCCATCCGTGCACTTTCAGTGCTCGCATTGTTCAGTGCTGAAGGTCTCATTCCGACCTCTAATTGCTTATATCAATGGATCTTTTCTTATCTATTATGTGTCACTAGTTAACAAAATGCAGTCGAACATTTTTTTCATTCCTTTATTTCCATTTCTTTTGAGAGCATTTTTCTGCGACATTTAATTCACCGCTCCTGCTTTTTATCGACTTTTTTCTTTATCACTATCACTGTTACTGTCCTCATCACTATTATCATCAGTATTATTATCACTATTATCACTATTATTATCAGTATTATTATCAGTATTATTATCACTGTTACTATCACTATTATATACTATGAATGAAATTTTATTTAAAAATAAAACACCAAAGTCAACGATTTGTAAAAATTCAACGAATTTAGCTTCTCCAGGAAGAATAGTAAGTTAGTTACTAACTTAGTTACTAACTTACTAACTAACTTAGTAGCACAGTTACTAAATTCAATTGTATTCAAAAATTTTTTTAAATTATCGTCAAAATTTCAATTCTCTTTATAAATAATAAAATTCTTCTCTCATATTCAATTACTTTACGAAATTTTAATCAAATTCTTATCAAAATTTCAATTATTTTCAAAAGTTTTTTAAAATTACATGATTTTTAATCTCTACTATTTCAATAAAATTTTCCGAAAGAATTCCATTATTAAAAAAAATTTGAATACAATTCTACGCAAACATTTAATTAATTTTATAAATAATAAACATTTTTACAGGAATTCAATTATTTACAAATTTTTTTTTATAAATTTCTTCGCAATAATTCAATTATTTTTAAAAATAATAACATTTCTACAGGTATTCAATTATTTTTATAAATAATACAATTCTTTTAGAAATTCAATTATTTTCATAAATAATAAAACTCATCGCAGAATTTCAATTATTTTTAATGCAATTTTAATTAAATTCCTCGAAAAATGTTATTATTCTTAAAAATCTTATTAAAATTCGTCCAAAGAATTTAATGATTTAAAAAATTTGTTTATAATATTTTTTATGAGAATTTAATTTCAAGAAACATGACATTAAAAAATTATTTATTTTTGTATTTAAATAATTGAACTCTCGTAGAATTTACTAATAAAAATGGTTTTAAATATGAATTTCAGTTAAAATTTTAGATTATACTTGAGTATTAAAAGCATTATAAGGTGGATTTTTAGAAATAGTAAAATTTTAAAAAAGTTTCAAACTAAAATCATTGAAATTTGTAATTTTTCATATTTTTGACAAAAAATTATGTAGAATTAATTCTTTTTAAAAGTTTTACAGGATTTTTATTAAAATTATTTCAAGTTTTTATTTTTCAATGTATATTTTGTAGAATTTTCGAATAATTAAAATTTTGTAAAATTAATAATTTGATTAACAAGAATTGTTAATAATAATTGTTTTTTGATTACTAAATTACTACTGTAGAACAATTCCAGTTAATATCCAGGTAATGAAAATTAATTTAATTTACAATTAATAAAAAGTAACCACAGCCGACAATCAGCAGAAGATAAAAAAAATTTTCTTTTTTAATGAATTTCAGTTATTGTTTCACAACATTTGTTAATAATTATTGTTTATTGTTCTCTCAAGTATTACTAGAACAATTCCAATTAATATCCTGGTAATGAAAATTAATTTAATTCCCAATTATTGCAATTTTAATCAAATTTCTCGAAAAGTGTAATTATTCTTAAAAATCTTATTAAAATTCGTCCAAAGAATTTAATGATTTAAAAAATTTGTTTATAACATTTTTTATGAGAATTTAATTTCAAGAAACATGACATTAATAAATTATTTATTTTTGTATTTAAATCATTGAATTCACGTAGAAATTACTAATAAAAATGGTCTTTATGAGAATTGAATTTTGAGAAACATTGAATTATTCAATAAATTATTTACTTTTGCATTTAATGAATTAAATTCTTGTAGAATTTTTTACTAAAAATTGATTTTTCTTTTATAAAAATGAATTTCAGTTAAAATTTTAGATTATAATTGAATATTAAAAGAAATATAGAGTGAACTTTTTGGAAACAATTGAATTTTCAAATTAATATTTTTGAAAAAGTTTAATTGATTTTTTTGTATATTATTTAAAGTTTTTATTTTCTAGTATGCATTTAATTAAAGAATTTAGGAATAATTGAAACTTCGTGAAATTGATTCATTAATTTCTATTAAAAATAATAGATATATAAAGTAAAATTGTAGTTAAAAATTTTTGAAAATAATAATTGAATTGAAATAATGAAAATAATTTTGAAGAAGTATAATATATTCTTAAAATATAAAATAATGATTTTATTACTTGGTCATCTTTAATAATTATTATAAAAGATGAAGAAATCGATCACTCCCAATCGAAGACTCGGAGTTATCGATATCTTCATGTTTTATAGTTGTAAAAAAATTGAATAAACTAAATTTTCATTCATTATGTAAAAAATAACACCAAAATTGATTATTTTAATATTTTTTAGTGTTAATGTAATCTGCAACAAAATATCTTTTTAATACCTCACGATTTACTGTGATAACACTGACAGTAATAATAACAGATTATCATCACTAGTTAGTGACTATTTTTATCTACTATAATTAATTTCCATTAATTGATTAAAAACTTGCTAGCAGTGGAAGAGAAGAATGTGTGTTGATGAATAATTATTAATGTTGAAATGAGAAATGCACTATCAGTCAAGGTCATCGGTTTTAGTGAGCTCGCAATATCTTGATGTGCGAGAGGACAAAATGAAAAAAAAGGAAAGATAAAAGTTGGCGCGGAGTTGGTTTAGGTGTTGGAATATAAACCGGTAGCAAAGGGTATATCGCTAAGAAACATTAGGATGCAATATGAGACCCGCCCAGTTCTAGACTATACATTTCATGAATATTTATGAGATGCTAATTCACACGTATGCGATCTGATTATATATAATATGTTTACACCCTAACCAATGCTTTATACATTCATCTAATGCATTTTCATTCTTTATTTCTTTATTAATTTTTCTCGTTTGCTATTTTCACTAAATACTATTTTTACTATTTTTACTAAATACTATTTTTTCTATTTTTACTCAATACTCATTTTTTCTATTTTTACTCAATACTCATTTTTTTATTTTTACTCAATACTCATTTTTTTTATTTTTCCTCAATACTATTTTTACTATATTCTATTTATAGAATCCTACTTTACTAATTCCACGTGAGTAGTTGGATTAATAGTATATTTGTAGAATTTTAAATAAAAAAAATACAAAACAGAAAATCTACAATAAAAATTAAGTATCAGAATTAGTAGAATCCTACTAATTCTACTAATCCCACATAATTAGTAGGATTAATAGATGTAGTAGAATTTAAAAATAAAAAAGTAAAAAAAGAAAGAAACTAAAGAGAGAAAAGAAAAACAAATTAAGTTGGTAGTTAGTAGAATCAGTAAAATTATACTACTAATTTGACTAATTCCAGTAACTTCTTAATTTCTATTTCATTTTGTTTTTCCTCGCATTATTTAGTTTTCTGTTTTGAACTTTTTCCCCCTTCACGTATTTTTCTTTTCATTTACTTTATCTTCTTTAGTTAAACGGTTTAGAATTTCTGAAAATAAGAAAACTCGTCTGACAAAAAAGTGAACCGGGCCAAGATCATGCGCCGTATCGCCTTTGGAGATTAGCGTGCATAGATTAGAAACGATTACATTGTTCTCAGAACTGCGAATAAAGTCTCGGGCGTACATTCTCAGAGGTATCGTTCCCTCGAGAGAATTTTACCCCTCACTCATTTCAAGTACACCTCAAGCTTTGAAATTGGCTCAAATCTACAATTTCCTTGAAAGGTTAACCACATTTGTATATATATATATATATATATATATATATATTTATATATGTATAACAAGAGAATGTATTTACATTACCCAAAGTTTTAAATTACAGAAAGAAAACAATTTTTTTCTCAAGTTAACTCATAAAAAAAACAGGAAACAAATTCCAATGAGATAAAAGAGAAGGAATTCAAATAGAAAATTTACTTTGATAATGAAATAAACTTGTCTAGTTAGTGTTTATTTTTCTTAAATACTAATTACTAATTAGTCTGATTAGTGGTCATTTAAATTCGGAAGTAATAAAATTTAATAGAACGAGCGACAGATTTTTAATTTATTCACATTTTGAACTTTTTTACATTTATTCGGGATTAATATTTTTTGTATTTAGTTTGAACGATTTTAAAGAAGAAGAAGAAGGAAAAATAAAAATATTTGATACTTGATGGCGAGGATCGAACTCGGGACCTAACGGATTGTAGATTGCCACCCTATCCACTGACCCACTTACCTACGAAATATAAATTTTATTTTTTTTACCAAAACTGAGAAAAACTGTATTTTAATTTGATGGTCGTTTTAATAAAGCTTGGATATAATTATTTCGTTAATATTTGAGCTTAATTTTTTGTAAATCTTATGTTAAAAATTGAAAAGTTTAAATAAATACTAAATAAATAAATGAATAATACAAAATAATACTAAATCAATACTATATATAAAAAAATGAATAATACAAAATAATAGAAATTAATACAAAATTATAATAATACTAAATGAATACTAAATAACTAAATACTAATAAAAAAGTTACGTTTTGCTCACTAATAATAAAAATAATTTAAAAAATCCAAGTGTTAACAAAAAAATTGAAATTGTCCAATATTTCTTTTCTCATTCGCAACGACTTCAATTAATAAAATAAAATCATTCACTTAGTTAAATAAAACCTAATTTTTCTCAGCTCTGTTACAACAATGAATGACGAATTGTTAGAGGAATCACTTTCTGTCTTATTTGACAACATAAAAAAAAATACAATCGAGTTTCCTTTGTTAATGTGAGAGAATAATTTACACGTGTTTACGAAATCAAGCTTGTTTCGATAATAGCGTAGTGCGGCTCATAAATTTCCAATGTTTCGATGCCCTCTACAGCCGACAGTTCTATACTATTCGTCCATCGATATATATGCACAGAATACGCAAACCATGCCTAGGAAGAGTAATTACGTTACGTGGCGAATTAATTAGCCAACGGTCGACTGCTTGGTTACCAATACCAACAGAGCATGACTCTCTTTATGTCCATACGTTTATTATATTATCGATCGTCTTTTATCCTCTCTTTTATTCCTCTCAAGATAATGAATACACTCATTTCTGATCCGCATGCATTCAAATTAATTCGAGTTCATTTGTCAAAAAAAGTATAATACAATTTGTTTAATCAAGGCAACTTTTTTCCGGATTAAGAAGTTTTCACTAAAAAGCACGAAATCATCAAAACAGAATTGTTTAGACTTGTTTGAAAACTTGTTTTGAAACCAGTTTCGAACTAGTTTTGAACCAGTGTTGAACTAGTTTCGAACCAGTGTCGGACTAGTTTCTATCTAGCAGCGAATTAGTTTCGAAAAAATACTATAAAATAGTTATGAATCAATGCCGAACTAGTTTTTACTCCGCTTGCAACTAGTTTGGAACTAGTATTAAACTCGTTTTGAACCAGTTTTCACTGAACTTGTTTTTAACCAGTCTCTTACTTGTTTCAAATTAGTTTTCCACCAACGTAAAATTAGCTTCGAAGCAGCTTTGTATTTCGAATCGAGATACTTTTAAATCATTGTCGAACTGGTTTTGAAACCACTTAAAACTAGTCTTGAACTTGTTTAGAGCCGGGTTTTAACTTGTTTTGAACTAGTTTTGTGCCCTTTTCATCATAAAAAATTCTTTTTAAACTCAGTTTTGAACTAGTACCAAAACCTGTTTTAACCTGTATGAACTATTTTGATACGCTTTTCTCCTCAATTTTGATATGACCAGAAAAACTGTGAGAATATAAAAAATCTGTTAGATAAGAATTGATGGAAAATGAACTTTTATGCAAACTTATGTTCTTGATAATAAAGTTATGGGGGAAAATGAAATAATCTCCGTATTAGCAGGTGGTTGTTATAACATAGACAAATTGTTTTGAATAGAGAAGTGTAGTTTTGAGTAGGGAATGCGATTTTAGTAGTCGTGGCATGTTCCTAAACTTCCGGTACAGCAGTGGGAGCATCGTGAAAGGCGCACCTTAACTAGAATCAACTCTGACCTTGTACCACTTTGATTCTCCATTCTATGTTCCTACAGTCTGCTTTGCATTGTGGATTCGTGAAGGCCTCGTTCCGACCTTTAATCACCTATATCGAATCATCTCATCATCTCTCTTCTTCTTATCTCTTATATATATATACAAATGACTTCAATAATTAAACTGTTAAAATCAAATTCCTAGTAATAATTCAATTGCTGAATGATGTATTTTTTAATTGTAATAGATAGTAATATTATAATTTTTAATAAAAAAAAGTTTCTATGTTGCAAAATATATTTCGAAAAGTTTTCAGGAACCTTTGTCGTTGCTTTCGACGATAGTTCACTAATAGCTTTAAAAAAATGTCAAACCGAAAATTTTCGAAAGTAATCAGCGAAATAATCAAACTGGTTCAATAAAAAATCCACAAAAAAATCATTTTTCATAAAAATAAAACAATTTTATTACAACTTCGTCCGCCATATTGGATCCGCCATTTTGAATTTTCCAAATCAGACACCAGATTTGTAATCAGCGACCACAAAAATCTCTAAATACCAAGTTTTAGTAAAATCAAGCAATTTTTTAAAAATTCGTCCGCCATATTGGATCCGCCATTTTGAATTTTAGAAATTCGACCTTTGATTTGTAATCAGCGATCCCGAAAACGCTTACTTACACAGTAAACTTTAGGAAAACTTTCCTGAACCTTTCACAGAAAGATTCTTTATCTTAACAAAGAATTCTAATAAATTATAAATAATTTAAATAGATAAATTTAAATGCAAACTAAAAAATAAAAATAAATAAACAAATAAATTATAATAGAGAGTAATACAAAAACTAAAATAAACCTTAAAGTATTTTACAGAAGTTCTTTTCAAACCATTTTGTGCAGAAAATCCCTTAGAAAAAGTAAAGCCTTAAAGCTTTCCTTTGAAGTTTACCTCAATAGTAAAATAATATTAAATTAAATAATAACCATAGAAGAATAAAAACAATTCTCATTAAACAAAAAATAAATGTTAAACAAATAAAATAAAAACAAAATCCAACAATAAATGAAAATAATGTAAATAAACAAGTTAATAGTTAAAAAATAATGTAAATTAACCAGAAATAGTTAAAAAATAATGTAAATTAACAAAAAATAGTTAAAAAATAATGTAAATTAACAAAAAATAGTTAAAAAATAATGTAAATTAACAAAAAATGGTAAAAAAGAATGTAAAGAAACAAAATAAAAGAGTATGAAAACAATTTAGAAAAATAAAAGAAAGTAGTACTAGTAATTAATATAAAGAAGTGAAACAATAAAGAAAATACTATAAAAGTGCAATAGAATACAAAACAAAAGCAAAATAAAACATTAAACAAAATTTTATTATAACTGTCAGAATATTTTTCATTTCAAAATTAATTTACTTTCGTCTCTCCGCAATGGAAATATTTACAATAATTAAAATTTGAAAATATATTATACAGTGCGCCTCTCTTTCACTCTCAAGTTATTATTAATCTTCATTCTCTAGAAATCGATACATTTGATAGAGATTAATCATATATAACGGATTTGATAAATAATGAAGATTAATTGAGGATTCAAGTGATTTTCAAATAAATTGCGCGCAGAATTATAAGGAAGCTGGAGAACTCTCAGTTCGTGTACATGTATGTATATGTGTTTAAATACGTGTGAAAAAAGATAATCGCTTACCGCTGCCAGTCATTGATGTCGAAGCAATGTATATTACTAAAATATTTTAGTGAACATCAATTGAAAGTTTATCATTTTTTTGGATTTTATTTTCCAAATAATTTTATGATTTATTAAGTTTACATTTAGTGTTAGAAAATTATTTTTTGTTCTTCTTCTTCTTCTTTTCATTCTTAGCATCGACGCTAACTTGAGGAAAATAAAATTTTAAAAAACATGAAAAAAATGTAGTAAAATTTGAAAAAATAAAATTAAAAAAATGTTTTTTCACGATTCATGAAGTTGAAAACTATTTTTGTTTCTTTTTTTTATCGATTTTGACAGAAGGAAAAATATTTTTCACGCTTATCGGCGACGCTAACTTGAAAAGCCAAAATTAAAAAAAAGGAAAAAATTTATTAGTGATTTTTAGTGATAAATTGTACTAGCAATGGCTCTATATATATGAGAAACACAATATAGGATGCAGTATAAAAGTTGCCTTATCCTAAGTCTATACTCATAGAATATGTATGAGATGATAATGCCCATGTATTCGATTTAATTATATATTTACACGCAAGCTGAATGCCCTCCCTTTTCTTTTGGTTTAACGCTCACAGCTTTAAAAAAAAAACATTACAAAATTCTTTTATACAATATTTTATTTAAAAATTGAAATTAATTCTACAATTTTATTTACGAATTACAATAGATACTTTTAATCGCTTTTAGTTTCAATTAAGATTTTATTAATTTTTCATCAAGATACAAAGTATTTAAACTAAATTCGAAAATTAGTTTTTATTTTAGAAAAAAATGTTATAATATATTTATTTTATTTTCCTATTATTCAAAAAATTGTTTTTATTTTTTGTTTATTTTCCTATTATTCAAAAAATTATTTTTATTTTAAAAAATATTTTTCTATCTTATTTATTATATTATTCTATTATTCAAAACATAGTGAAGAATATTTGGCAAAAAAGCAACGAAAAAAAATATCTTTTGCCGTTGGGAATCGGCGAAAATTGCAAAGACATGCGCGCGCAGATTAAGAGGCGTGGGGATAGCGTGAATACTGCGCGCGCATTTTCTTTCTACGCAATAACAAATTTCTTTAAATTCTTTATCCTTCTCATTTTTTTAGTTGTTAATAACTTTTTTTTCAAAACATTGTTCTTTAACAATTTAATTTATTAATAAAAATCAATTTCGATATTAATCGATAATTAATTAATTGTTTTTCCGCCGAGAGACGTTTATAAAAAACCAAAATTTTCCAGGAATAGTACAGTTGTTAAACTTTGTATTAAATATTATGTTTAAAGTATTTTTATTATTAAATTAACTGTATTATTATTATTTTTTTAATATCAAAAGTGTTAAATTCAGTTCTTTATATTGTTAAGTATGTTTTTAAATTGTTCTTTCCATTGTAAATTTATTCATAACTCTTTCGATTAAAAAATGATTTATTATTTCATAAAACTTTCAACAACATACAAAACACACACGCAGTGCAATTTTGTAAAATATATTGTATTATAATATATTATAATTATTTTTCAAATATAATAATAGACAATATAAAATTTTAATTAAAATATTTTTTTATAATATAAGGATTATTATTCTTATATTATAAAAAAATATTTTAATTTTTAATAATAAATAATTCAAAAGTGAAAGGAGATCGAATTGTGTATTTGTGATCGTTATAAGATTTCGAAATTTTCTTGTCTACAGGGCAATGAATTTATACACACATATATATAACTATAGGCGAAGAGTGTTTATGAGTCTCCTCGTAAACAGCATATGAATGTAAATTACTGGCTCTTGTGAAAATGACTAACACACAAGAGAGAGAAATTTCGAAGGAAAAGGCTCATGAAAATATAAAATTCCCGATTTTATCGCGAGTTAAAATTCTTTAGTTTCACTTTCAGAAAAAAAAATTTTTTTTATCAGTGTTGTATTATTTTTAAACGTGATTTCAACATAGGTAAATAAATAAATATATACATTAGCGATTAAAGTGTCATGCATTTTAATTTTAATTAAATTATCCATTATCGTGATCGTAATAAAAATTGTGTTTTAAACATTATTACTTTTATTATCATCGTATAGAGAAATATTGGCTATACTATAATAAAAATAAAATATCGGTTTCCGATGTTAAAATTATTTCCCTATTGTTGTATTCTCTTTTGTTAAATTCCATTCTTCTTTTCAAATGAGCATTCTTCTTTTCGTCTGAATTTCGAAAATAAAAAAAAATTAAAAGGATGAAAAAAAATTTTGTTTGAATACAAAAATTTAATGTGAATAAAATAAATAAATAAAATAATAATAAATGAAGGAAAAAATAAAGAAATTAAGTAAATAGAATTAATTGGTAAAAAAATTCTTATGCGTGCGCAGAATTCAAAAGGTGGGGATAGAGAGAATGCGCGCGCAGAAATTCGAAGAGTGGGGATAGAGTCAATGCGCGCGCACAATTCTCGCCGTTTTCTAACTTGAGTTAAATTCCTCAATTTTCTTTCATTTTCAATTTTGATTTTGACAATAGAAGGAAAAGGAATTATACAAAAAAAAACTGTAAACAGAAAAAAGAACCTATAAAATAATAATAATAAAAAATAAATAATTTTAATAAAAATATTTTTTAAAAATTAGAATAGAATAACCAATTTTAAAGTGAAAACATATTGAGAGAAAGAAATAAATAAAAAGAAAAGACGGTAAAAAAAATATAAAAATTCACGTTGAGTTAAGAAGTTTAAAAAATAATTTTATTCCAACCACCTTTGAATGCCTTAATTGCGAAAAAAAAATATCGAGAGAAAAAAATTAAAAGAATTATTCAAATCAAAAGAATATTGTTTTTCTTATATATAAATGTGTAAGGCAATTTTAGAATTTCAATCACAATTGAAAAGTCTCCCCTGCAAGCGACTGGTTAATCAATAATGAGTTAAAGTCCAATGGATGGAGAATGAAAATGAGAGGCAGGTGATAATCGAGAAGTTGTTGGAATGGCGAGAGGAGGAAAAAAAAAGTGTTAAAAAAAACGATTCGAACATTAAAAAGGAAAAAAAAATGAAAAAGTATTTAATCGGACGAAATAAATCGAGCGTGAACTTTACGCGAGTGCCATTGAAAAGTGGTTGGCTAGATCGCTGTCTAATAGATTGTATGGCATAGAGTGTGGTATAGTGGGTCACGATGAACTGGGAATTGCTAAAAATAGTCTAGCCTTAGTGAGACCGACGTAGTCGGTTATTATTAAAGCCCGCTCGATGTCGATGGGGTGTCTACGTCAAGGCAATATACAACCAGCGTACGATATATCGATTTTATATTAACAGAACAACCTGCTTCCGAATTGACTTACGAATTCAATTATCTTGACAAAAAAAAGAAGAAATTTCCTTTTTTGTTAATAACGGGAATTTTTTTTTTATTTTCTTTTTAACATTTCCTTCTTTGTTGTTAGTTTTAACTTTTATTTCTATTTTTCCTTTAATGTCTTTTATTTTTTTACTTATTTTTTCTTCTTTTCTTCTCATTTATTATTTCTTTTTTTGTTTCCATTTTTTTATTTTTTATTTAATTTTCCTTCTTTTCTTTTATTTCTTTTAGAATTGATTTGTATTCTTTTGTTACTTTAATAATTTTTTTATTAATTCATAATACCAAGTGATAAATTCGTTTAAATACATTTTTCTATTACTTTTACATTTTAATTTTTTTCTTATCGTTGATAATTATTTTTTTTCGTAGATCTCTTTTTATTAAATATTTTTTTAATCTTGATTACAATTTTCCAAAGGTTTTAAATTTCCCGCTAGAAGTTTTCTAGTACTGGCACTATTGCAGCGCTTGCGCAGAACTCCCGGTAAATTCTGCGCAGACGCAACTGGTCCAAAAGCGATAATTATTTATGAAATCTATCAAAACATTTTATATTTTTAAATAATTTAATTCAGTATAAGAATTTTAATAAAAATTCTAAGAATACAATAATTGCATTTTTAATCAATTAATTTCGTTCATATTTTGTTTTCAAAGAATTCAATTCTTGTGAATACTTTGTTATTTAAATGTAAATAATTGGAATTTGGTTACAAATTTTAATGTCAATTCAAATCTTGACAAGAGTTTTTCTATTTAGAAAAATAATTGAATTCTTGTGAAGTTTTTTATAGGAAAAAAACTTTTTAAATAATTTAATGTTTTCGATAAACTTTAAGGTAATTGTGTTTGAAATAAAATTTTTGAACATTTTACTATTTATGAAATTAAATAAATTTTAACAACGAATTTAATTAAATTCTTTCAAAAATAATTGCAATTTCTTGGAAAAGTTTTATTACTCATAAAAATAATTTGATTCTTCAAAAGAATTTTATTGTTTAAGAAAATAATTGAATCTTAGCAAAGAATTTAAATAGAAAATTTTTTTTAAATAATAATAGTAATAAATTTTTTTCTAATAGTTGATATAGAAAATAATTAAATTTCGAGACACTCTTGAAAATAATTGAACCGTTGAAAAGAATTTTTTTCAAATATATTAAATTATTAAACATAAAATATTAAAATTAAGGACTCCATTAAAAATGTTGAGAATAATTCTTTTATTCTAATAAAACAAAAACGAAGACATTCAGACAAAGATTCTTTAATGTTACTCTAACGATATTAATCTTGCTCTTTTACTTCAACAAGTAGCGAATTTAAACTAGTTCAAATTGTTGAACAAAAAAATCTAAAAATATTGTTTCTTGTTTCACCCTTCTAAGAAACAGTATCAAAACGTAAAAAATTAGCAAACAGTAGTTTTTATTAAATAAATATGAAGTCTTTGGATTTAATGTTGAGACCAAAGAAGGTGCGCGCGCAGCGTTTGGTAATTGGTCACGCGTGTCGAGAGTGGGAGAGGACGCCATACCCCCACCACTCTATAGTTGCGCGCTCACGTTCCGCAAAGAACAGATATTCTAAACGAAGCAATTAATAATTAACTTTATAAATTAATTAACTTAATAAAACATATTAATTAATTCCGCTCTAGTTTATTTTCAAAACCACAAAACATTTTCTCGTTTTCTTTTTTATTTCCCAACCAAAAAGTTAGTACGAAATTATTTTCAAGAATAATGTTCGTGTTTCGTTTAATAGCAAAAATAAAATAGTTGAGTACATTCTAAATTCTTCTAAAGAGAGAGAGAGAGAGAGAGAAAATTATGCATTTTAATAACGCAAAGCACTTGATAATTTGCTTCGTCATATTTAATTAATAGGAACAATGCGTACGTTGGTTGCGAGCGCGAAATACGATGGTGGGTCTCTCATCGAATAGGGGATGAAAGGCAGAGAGAAATAGAGAGAGAGAGAGAGTACACAGTAGGTGTGGTGGTAAGGGTCGAAGTCATTGGTGGACCCAGAACAAGTGGTCCGGGGGTATAAGGGTGTAAACTGTGAACAAGTTTGGCTGAGGGGTGAAGTTACTAACGATGGCTTTTGTACTTGCCTGTTCGTTCTCTCTCTCCCTATGTGTGTAAGTGTATGTATGTGAATGTAAATCCATACAGAGCAAAATGAGGAAAACAGGCCGAGGGAATGCAGGGATTAAACGGGACTTGAAGTCGTTTATCATCCCTCGCGTAACACGCAATGCAAACGGGTTGCTTTCTCCGGCTTCCCGTCATCCCACCGGATACTGGATTAACGAACAGGTTGAATTTCATTGCCGATATTCTCTATCGTGATTCTTGCGGGAATTCTCTCTTTCTCTCTGTCCCTAGAATCTCTAATCTGATATTCTTGTTTAGACAACGATTTTACATTGTTTTGAAATATTTGCGCAAACATTCCTCTTCAAGGTTGCCAGAGAAATTTTATTTTTCCCTTTCGCTAAGGAAATTTATTATATTAATAAATATTGTTAATACATTAATAAATAAAATTGAAGAAGACTAATAATAATTTTTTTTGTTTATAGAATATTTTAGAATAAAATATTATAGAATTGTAGAGTTAAATAAAAAGGAAGTATTAACAAGAAATGTAGTGTAATAAGGAATAATAAATTTGAATTCTAGGGATAAGAGTGGTGGGGGTATGGCGTCCTCTCCCACTCTCGCTACACTTGACCAATTACCGAACGCTGCGCGCGCAATTGAAGAGTGGTGGGGGTACGGCGTCCTCTCCCACTCTCGCTACACTTGACCAATTATCGAACGCTGCGCGCGCAATCGAAGAGTGGTGGGGGCATGGCGTCCTCTCCCACTCTCGTCACACTCAGACACTTAGAATATCAAAAAGAAAATCTAAAATATTATTTCCCTATTGTAAAAAATCATATCCTTCTTTTTCTTCCAATTTTATTGTAAATTCGAGTTTTTTTTAATTAGGCTAAGTTACTTTTAATAGACGGAGGAATGTAATTTGGTAAAGTAGGTAAGTTGCTCGTGAAACGTGTTTTTGAAAAATCGATAAAAACAATCTGATAAGAACCGGAAGTGCGGTCGCGTTCTTATCCTCCACTCTCTCTCTCTCTTTCTCTCGGTTTCTTAGCACGTCTCT
This sequence comes from Leptopilina myrica (nomen nudum), assembly GCA_032872475.1. Taxonomy (NCBI): domain Eukaryota; kingdom Metazoa; phylum Arthropoda; class Insecta; order Hymenoptera; family Figitidae; genus Leptopilina; species Leptopilina myrica (nomen nudum). The sequence continues at coordinate 37,929,122 of CM065461.1, forward strand.
TGGGAAAAGGATTTTCCGGGAGAGAGAGCTTTCTGTTCAGGCAGCCTGACGGCGATAAATTCTCCGCTACAGTGTCACTGTTGCCAACTTATACGAGCCAAAGTGAAGGTTCAAATATCGCAAAAGATCGTTCATTGCACTCACGCGGTGCAAACAATGAGAATTTTTTTTTTCCTCTCACTATTTTAAATTAATATTTAACTACTTTTTCTTTGGATTTAGTGAGAATTTCGAGGAAGAATAATGATTCTGTAAAGTTTTTTATGGAGTTATTTTTTCTTAATTAGTAATTCAATTGTAATTCGAATTTATAATCAAATCCGAAAGAAGTAATAAAATTATGTTTATCTTCACAGTTTTTCTGCAGATATCAAATTTAGGGAAAAGTATTTTTGAAGCAATGTTTTAATTCGTTTTTTGTATCAATTTGGTATTCTTAGAAAAGTTAGAAAAATTGTGGTAATTAAAAAATTAATTTCGATTTACAACTTAGAGCTAATAAATAGAAATTAAAATACAAAATTCTGAATAAAATTTATAGAAATATTTTACTTGTAGAAAAATTAATAGTTAATTAATATTTGTTAAATTTTTCTGTTTTAGGTAAGTCTCGATTATGTACCATTTTTGACAACTGCTATTGGTGAGATGAAAATTATCTTAAATTTTCTTTTATTATAATCTGATTTTTTCGGTTTATTTCCATCTTTTTATATTTATAATATAATTATATATTTTTTTCTAATTTAATTTAAATACGAAATGAAGATAAAATGTCTTAATAATATCTCATTATGTGTCTAACAATTCCACGACGAATGAGCATTCATTTCAGGAATATTATTTTCAAATAAGATTCATAAGCATAAAAAAAATTTACGATGAGAAATTATTCAAGTGGGAAAAAAATAAATGAAATAAAAATCTTTTAAAGCGAAAGGTTGAAAAGATGAAATTTCACACTCGCTTGAAATAAAGTAATGAACATTTTACAAAGTTGTCACCTGTCTTATCATAACATTTTTTTTTTGTTCACGAAATTACATTCGCGGACGCAGAAAATCACTGCTTATATAAAAAAGCGTCTCCTACATTTGGATACAAAAAAAAATAAAAACAAATATAAATAAATAAAATGAAAAAATAAAGATATAACTTTGTTGAAATTTTTAAATAATTTTATTAAAAAGTATATCTAATTATTTTATTTCAAACTAAAGATTTAAAAATTGTTACAGTTCCATAACAATTAAAATTTACAAAGTTTTCAATTTAAAAAAAAAACTCTTGAAATTTAATTTTTTGAAAAAATTATCATTATAACGATTTTCTTATTAAATTATTATCCAATATTTTTCAATCTCTAAAAATATGTGAATTCTATGAATAAATTTTGTTAAATTTTTTAAAAATAATTAAATTTAATCAGGAATTTTCATTCAATTTGTATTGAAAATAATTGATTTTTTCTATGATAAATTTGATAACTTATGAAAATATGAATAAATTCTTGAGACGAATTTTATTTAAATTCTTTTTTAAATAATTCAAAACTTTTAGAAAATTCTATTGAAATAGTATAGATATTGAAAATAATTGAATTGTTACGAAGAACAACATAAAGATTTTTGTAAATAATTAAATTCTTTGAAAAAGTTACTCAGAAGAATTTTATTAATTATAAAAAGTGATTGAATTTTTGATAAAAAATTTATAACAATATTTTTGATAATAATTTATTTTTTTCAAGAGTTGTCTTTTAATTAATTGTATTTCTGTGAAAATTCAATTATTTACGGAAGTAATGGAATGTTTCTAAAGAATTTAATAAAAATTTCTTTTTAAAACAATGAATTCGTTTGGAAAGTTTTTTAATTTAAATAGTGTCACAAATCTAAAAAAGTATCAAAATTGGATCACATTGTAAAATTTATTTTTCGAAATTTTTATTTTCAAAGTAAGTACATAAAAATTACTAAATATGACAAAGAAATAGAAATTCGAATTAATAATTTGTTTAAATTAAAATAAAATAAAAATAAAACCAGAAAAAAATCCTGGAAAAAATAAAAACAAAAACTTACAATTAATAATTTTTTTACTTAAAAGTTGCATGTAAAATAGCAGTAAAAAGAATTATTACTATTATACATTAAGAGAGATTAAAAGTGTCATATTAAAATAACAAATGTGTGTGTATGTCATTATTATCTCTCTGGAAATAATATGATTATTTTGACCCAAGTGCAATATGTGAATGAAGTGGAAGACTATAAAAGTAGCCGATATATAAGCGCGCGACTGAACGCGACAAAGAAAAAGAGGGTCGAGATTAAGTTGAATGCAAATATTTAATTAAATTCACTTTAAGCGCATGCTCATAATTCTTTATGAGGTGAACATAATTTCGGTCAGGTGAAAGTGGATACACAGCAATCATAAAATTCTTGCCTTCTTTCTCAGTATAAACAAATACATTTCAAACTATGTTCTCGCAAATGCTAATATTTTATTTTTTTCTATTTATCTTTAAATTCTTTTCTTACGTTTGCAATTCAATTGCAAAAAAAAACATTTCTCAACTTTATTAATTATTACTACTAAATTTAATTACTTACCATTTTACAATTTTTAGTTACCATTTTCTCAATTGTATGAATCATTTTTATTAAATTTAATTAAAGACTCTTTTTTATAAATAAAAAAAAATGAATATAAATAAATAATAAAATTTTTTGCGATTCGTTAGTCGCAAAGTTTTTTTTACCTCTACCGAGTGATAAACTCCAAAAATTAAACTTTTTTTTATTTTAAACTACTTTATAGTTAAAATAGTTTAAAAAATTTATTAAACTGTAAAATTAAAATAAGAAAATAGAAAAAATATTAAATCATACAAATAAATAAAAATTGAATGAATTGAAAGAAAATTAAAATCAAAATAGTAAAAAATAAATCCATTATTGGAAAAATGTGCCGAAATTAAAAAAAATGTGGAGAAAAAATTATAAAGTTGAAAATAAATAAAGATTTAAAAAAATATTTTGCATCATCGATTCTCAATCTGTGCGTGCGTGTTCAGGTTTACGTTGACTTTATATGGCCAATAAGAGAATGACCTCGCAAATCACGCTCAATGAAAATTATCGCGTGCTGCAAAATTAGAGCGCCTGTCAACTCGCAAACTGTGCATGAGAATTTTTTTTTAACTCTAGAAGCGGGAAATGAATTTTTTCAAAAATTTTTTTGCAGTAATTGTCCCAATTTGTGCTTTATAAACTAGAGGCAAAAAGGTCGGGGCATCGCCAGCTTTCATAGTTTGTTGCGAATTTAAAAAATAAATATAGAAAAATATTACTTTTTGGTAATAACATTTTCGTTTTCTTTTGTCGCTCGAGTGAAAAGTAACGACTTTTTCACCCTAGAGTGATAAAAAACTATCACTTTCATTCTAAAGATCAGCTTTCGTTTCCGGAATGAAAAAATAGTCAACTTTCGCCCCTAGGGTGATAAAATGCTGTCATTTTAATTTCAAAGATCACCGAGTAAAAAAATATACCACATTCGTCCCTACAATAAAATAATAGTGACTTTTAGTCCTCCAAGTGAAAAAATAGTCACTTTTCGACCCTAGGGTGATAAAATACTGACAATTTAATTCCAAAGACTACTTATTTATCCCCTGAATAAAAAAATAACCACTTTTGGCCCCTAGAGCAATAAATTACTAACATTTTAATTACAAACGTCACTTCCTAACCCCTGAGTGAAAAAATAGGCACTTTTCACCCCTAGAGTGATAAAATACTGCCATCATAATTTCAAAGAACGATTAATTTTGAGAAAAAATTCAAAAAACTATATTTTATTCGCATGGAGATAAAGCTATAAATTTTCGTTACTTGATTTTTGTTAGGCAAAAACAAAAAAATTGTAACAACAGTGGAAAAAAATCTTTTAATGCAAAAATTGAATAATATATAGTTCGTTATACTTATATATCGGGGTCTAATGCACTGCGGGAATTCTCTGCTTGGGTTCTTCAGTGAGCAAGTTGAACACATCCAAAGCAATGAACCGCGTGCGGTTTGTGGTTCGAGTAGCGCGTATTTTGTGTATAAACACGTTTCTCGACAAGGAATTGCACACAAGAGGGCGGCTATTGCACTGCATAAAATTGCAAAGTGACCCGCACTTGCCGTGTCTTTCTGAATACATGGCCAAAAGGTTTCAACTCAATATTGCCTTGCAATATTGTGAAATATTTTATTATAAAAGTTTGAACTTTTGAAACCTTGTCGAACAACTAATATTGCTAAAATAGTTTATACTCGTTTCCAAAACAACAAATTTTAATATGTACCGTGTTGGTTTGATAAATTTTGGCCATGGTAAAAAAAAATAAATTTTTTTTGTCATAGTACTGGTCCTAAGATCAATTTTTTGTCTCTGGAATTAAATGATAGTCATATTTTTGTTCCTAGAGTAAAAAAAACCACTTTTTGACACTAGGATGATAAAAAACTATTATTTTCATTCTAAAGATCATCTTTTGTCTCTCGAGTGAAAAAATATACAACTTTCTCCCGTAGAGTGTTAAAATACTACTATTTTAATTCCAAACATCACTTTTTGTGTCCCGAGGGAAAAAATAGTCAACTTTCGCCCCTAGAGTGATAAAATACTGCCAATTTAATTCCAAAAATCAAAATTTGGTCCCTAGAGGATAATAACTTTTACACTTTGTCCCACTAGTGAAAAAATAACTTTTGGTCCCTAGAGTGATAAAAAACTGCTATTTTAATTCCAAGGAACATATTTTGTTCCACAAGTGTAAATATAGTCACTTTCTGACCCTAGAGCAATATAATAGTAGATTTTGAACTCTAAAGACCTCTTTTTGTTTCCAAAGTGAGAAAAAGACTCTTTTTGCCCCTAGGGGGATAAAATACTGTAATTTTTATTCCAAGTACCACTTTTGGTCCCCATGGGAAAAAAATAGTTCCTTTTTGCTCCTAGGGTGATAAAATACTACCAATTTGATTCCAAAGACGATGTTTTTCCCCCCAAGTGGAAAAATAGCCACTTTTTGACCCTAGAGCAAAAATCACTACCATGTTAACTCCAAATATCACTTTTTTATTTTTATTTATTGACGCTAAATTTAGAGATCGAAATTAATATTTTTTTTTCAAATATAAAAATATGATTTTGTTTATGATGCTTGTTGTTTGCGATTTAATATTCTATTGTGCTATACTTTTTGTAAGAAAAACAAAATTTACATATTGAATAGACGCTTGACTTTATTTATATATGTGCACGTATATGTTTAATGTCATACGATGTACGAATTGTGGTGACAGGAAATTAAATGGAGGAATACTTTGATCGACGCTATATAAGCGACGGTGTGCAACGTTCGAAATGACGTTTATAATCTACCACTGGGCTTACATATACGTATAGGCATATATATATATATATATATATATATATATATATATAGGGCCGGAAAAAGCATCAAATGCCGTCGTAAACTCTAAAATAACGAGAATATTGCACATTCCCGAACAGCGAGCTTGTAAATTCATTGAAGTTCCAATTTTCCGAAGAATGCGGTTGTTTCGGTATGGCAAGTTCAATTTTTTGTTTTATGCTTAAATATTGCTGTTAAAAATCACGTAGTGGTTGAAGATTATTTTTTTTAATTTAGCAATTAGTGGTAAACGGCAGTATTAGTCAGACAATATTCGTAAGTTTTGTATTCAGTAGTATAAGTCATTATTGGTTAGGCACAATTTAATATGTCGTCAATTTTTAGATTAGTGGTAAAAGGCAGTTATAGTCAGACAATTTTCTTAATTTTTGTATTTGGTAGTATAGGTCATTACTACTTAGGCAAAATTGGATATTTTTAATTTTTTCAATTAGTAGTAAACGCCATTATCAGTCGGACAATTTTTTATTACTGTTTTCCAGTAGTATGAGTCATTATTAGTCAGACATAACAAAAAATTTCATTATATAGTTTTATATACGTTATTTATCAAGTTTTTGATTTAACATTTTTTTTGCAGAACCTTGAGAATTCTTTTACTATTATTATTAGTAGTAGAGACCAATTTTGGTCAGACTTCATTAGCTTAAAATATTATTTTAGTTTAGCGAAATAAAGTATTGCTTGAATAAAGCACCAAAAATGTTTTCTAAAATTGGTACTAAGTAGTAAAAGTTATTTTTAATCAGACTTCGCTATTAGTGAAAATTTTTTTCTACCATAAAATAGTAGCATTTGTCAGAAGTGTATGAATTACAATTAATTTTTTGTGAAAAGTCATTGACAATTTTGAAAGTGATTTTTTTATTTCATATTAGTAGTAAACCCAGTAATAGTCAGACAATGTTCTAAATTTTATAATCAGTAGTCTAGTTCATTATAAATTTAACAAAACATTACTAAATTCAAGGTGAATTTCGTAGGAGTAGTATAGACTCTTTTTAGTCAGACATGAAAACCTTTAGTCAATTTTTTCTCGATTATTATAAAATTTTTAGGTTTTGTTTTAAAATCGTGGGTTTTTACTTTTTTTAAGAGCTTTTTTCAAAACGTGTCACTAATTATTAAGTTTTTACAATTTATCTGTGTTTCAGAAGTTATTTGTATTTAAAAAAAACAAATCTGGTCTTGCTATTTTTTATATACGATTTTTGCACTCGAATATAAAATTTGAGCTTTAATATCAAATTTGAACCTTTTAGTTTATTAAAAAAGTGCTTTTTTCCCAAAAATTGCAAGTAATAAAATATTTTCAAAAAAATTCAGCTATGATTCAAGAAAAATTAGGATCTTGAAAGAAAAGAATGAGGTCTTGACATTATTTTATACCGTTTTTTCCTGTCGATTTTGAAATTAGAGTTTTTTTTTATTAAAGTTTTTTATTTTTTATTAAAAAAGAGCTTTTATCTAAAACAAGGCGTTTCTTAAAAATTTGTAACAATCGATCTACGTTTAAAAAAAAATTTTTAACAAGAAATATAAAACTAGTCTCACAATTTTATTAGACGTTTTTCGAAGTTGATTATCTAATTTGATCATTTTTTATAAAAAAAAGTGTTTTTGAAAAATTATAGTCTTTTTTGTTACTAGCGCGTAAAATATATTAATAATCAGACAGTTTTCTAATTTTTTAAATTGGTAATATTAGTCACACAGTTTTCTGGAAAGTTTCAAATTAATACTTAAGTGGATCAAATTGATGCCAAAAATGTAGATCAATGTTTTATTTGATCCACATTTTTGGTATCAATTCCTTGCCATTTGATACTTTTAAGTCAATAGTGGCAGTAAATATCAAACAAAACACTTGTAATTTTTTGCCAAAATTTGTATTAGTAGTAAAGACTACATTTAATCAGATATTGGATATTTTTTTGTAGTAATAAAATGAAGTAGCAAAAATCGTTAAAAATTGAGTCAAAGCTTAAAAAATAATCTACTCTGTCTATATATGTAAAAAAAAGAACGTGTAATGTTTCCAGTTATTTTTTCTGCCCTTTTCGATGAGATTCCTTATTTTAATGAATTTCTTATTTCCATTAAGTGCTAAAGTGAATAATATATATATTCGAGTCTTGAGGGATCAAAAGTTTACCTTAAGGATAAATTCGAGATTGTGCTTGGCTCTTCCTGAAACTTTAGGAAATCTTGTCAGATGATCTAGACCAGTGGAATTTCTCCTTCTGTGGTTTCCGCCACGCGCACGTCTAAGCAGAACTAGAAATTCATGAAAGTCAACCACCATCTCTTCAACCATCCACTTCGAAAGTTTAAGCGACCAACCTGAATTCTTAAATTCTCTCTCGCTCTCGTTTTCTCTATTACAGTCACTTTCCCATTTTCCACGAAATTATAAAATATAAACACAGCCTTTTTGAAAAATTTTCATTCATTAAAACTTAGTGAAGAAAAAAAAAATTTTTTTTCCTGGAACAACTACAAATTTCACTATATTAGCGAAATTTTTAGTTATTACAACGAATACTTTCGCTATTTCTGCGAAAGTTACCGCTGTTCATGTTGAGGATTTTTTTCCTGCTCTCGCAGTTTTTTTTTTCAATTAGTAAACAAATTTGTGTAGCATTTTATTAGTAGAAAAGATAGAATTAGAACGAGAATTTAAAAAAAAAATCACTATACGATAATAGGAATTGTTGGGGAGATTTTTCGTTTTTCTTATATTTGAATAAAATATAAATGCAGAATGCTTGTTGTCATTTTATGTCAGAAGTGTGGAGAGCATTTCGTAATTTTCTTTTATTGCTTGTTTCCATCTCCTCTACAGTTTCTCTTGGTTGTAATTTCCCCCGAATAATATTGCTGCGAGTTTTGTCGTTTTCATGCACGACACTTGCAGGATTGTGTGGTTTTCCCTTCGCTGTTGGAGGGCAAAAGGGGTTGATTACATTTCTACCAGGTTCGCTTAATCCTTTCGAGCGTGACTGCACTTGCTAGATTTGGGTCACCTGAACAAATTAGCAACTGTTGGAGAATCGCTGACAGGAGTTTAGTTTTATTTATTTTTTTCTCTCTTCACTTTATTAAATCATAAATTCATATTTCTGGAAAAAAAATCATATATGAAAGGTTATAGCGGATAGTTACAATTATATGGTGAGAATATTGCGTTAATATTGATTTTCGTATTTAATATTCAATTTTTGCTTATTGTTAGCATTCAGTTATTTAGTTTATTTAATTTCGATAGTTTTTTTGAAAACATTTCTACCTAAAATATTGATGTTTCAACTATTTTTATTGTGACAGTTGTTGCAGTAGTAAACCCAGGGTCCAGTCCGGCAGGAAATTAAATTTTTATTTGTTTAGTTATTCGAAGTGGAGAAAACAACTTTTAATCAGACCAAGTTTTTTTTACGGTTAAAAAAATTTATGTTTTTTTCTACTTCTGTTTATTTTTTTTTTTGTGGAAAAATTTAAAGTTTGACCAGAGGGAAAATCTAGTGGAAACAACTTATGAAACGAAGAAAATGTTTTACGTCCCTGTAAAAACGGGTGAATGTAAGAAAATAATTTAAGCTGATAGTTTGAAAAGCGCATTTTGTCTTTTGTGAAGTACATACAATGGAGAATTTGCTGTCAAAACCATTGGATGAAACGGTGCTGCAAGATTACTCTAGGTTGTGTAAGAAATAACGAACCGTTATGACTGAAACAGGCCGACAGACTGTGCTCGCTATTTTCTGCTCTTCTCATTCCACATTTCTCTCCTTTTTCTCTTTCTCTCTCTCTCTTCTAACCGAGAAATTGAGACTTTGCACGGTCTGTCAGCTGCGGTCGACAAGCAAAAACCTGAACGCAAATCTTCTCAGAGCTTCCCATCTTTATCACTTTAATGCCTCTAAAATTGCAAAGTAATCATTCCTTCGTTTACAATAATTCAACATTTTTCCTTAAAAGTCAACATTTTTTTATTTGATATCCGTTATTTTGTCCAATTTGACTCCTAATGAAGATGAATAGTAATTTATCTACTTCCTCTCTCTCTCTCTCTCTTCACTTTGATTTTAGTTTCATTTTCAAGTTCATATTTTTCATAATTTTCTTCTAAAACACTGTCCAAATATTATTTCTATTTATTCATTCTGTTAGTAGGTAAAATAATTTATTTTGTAAAAAGTAGCCCACACGTCAATTCAAAAATTAACCACGCCTATTTGTGGGCGTGGTTAATAAAGAGTCCGCCCAGAAATGGGCGTGGTCTATCTTTGTCCTGCCCACATATCAGTGATGTCAATAGTAGTCCTGTCCCTTTGACGTTGCCAATAATAATCTCGCCCAAGATTCTAAGTAAATTATCGTCTGACCATAAACGGGGCGTGGTTAATAATTGTCACACCCAGGAAGGGGTGTAGACAATCTTTATATAGCTAATTATAGCCCCGCCCCTTTTGTGGTAAATCATTACCAACCCCCAACTAGGCGTGGTTAATCATAGCCCCACCCAGGAATTGATATGAACAGTTTTATCCCCGCCTATAAATAAGCCTTTTAAACAATGACACCGCACCTTTGGCGTGGTTAATAATAAGCCCGCCCAAAAGTGACCCTGCCACATCTTAGCCCCGCCCACAAATAGGCGTGGTCAATATCAGTACCGCCCTTTTAAAAACTTTTTATCACCCATTCAGATTTTTTTTATTTTTCCGATAATTTTAACACATTCTTATAATATTACAAATATTTTTACATTTATAGAAAAACATAAACGATGTATTAGTGAAAACGTGAGACTTCGAACTTGTCCTTGCACGGTTCACGTGCTAGACTGTATAAATGAATCATTATCATTCAAGGACTTTTGTCTGTATGCATTCCTTATTCGATGTGAATTCCACCGTACACACTTGAAAAGTAAGAAGAAAAAAACTTGACAAGAAATCGAGAAAGAATTGTTAAAGAAAATCCTTCCATTAGCAATAAAAATTATTCTCTCAATTCAATGAAGTGTATTTCTTTTTTTTTGTCATTTTACCGAAGGTAAACTTTATTGAGACTCATTTACTGTGGCAATTAAATTGCACCTGTGTGTTGTTTCCTTTTTTTTCAAACCTCTATCTAACTCTTGACAAATAATGTCGCACTGTAAATATAGAACAATTATGGGACTGGAAAAAAAAGAGTTTAGAAAGTGTCATAATATCCTGCTTTTAATTGTTAGTGTGTATAATATTGTAAGAGGAACAAAAAAGAATCTATTTAAAAACTAAGAGGAAAAGTGATAAAAATTATTTAAACAGTAACTTGACTGTTGTTATTAATTTATTAATTTCTTATTTATAAATAAACAAAAAATGCATTAAAAACAAAAAGATTATTTAAAGAAACAAAACGAAGGTATTTTAGAAAAAAATCATCAAGAACGTTCATTTACGGACAGAAAATGTTGCACAAGTTTCAATTAATTAAAAAGTAACGAAATGCAAAAAAAAAACTGAACGAGTTTTTTTTTAATAAATTTTAACAAATGAAGAATTTTGCTACTAATTCGTTTGATCAGTATGGCTCAGTTGGCTGGGAAAAGGATAAAAAATAATGAGGTAACAAGCCAGTCTAAATTAGACTTTTTTATGACGTCGATTTTGTTGATGGGAAAGTTCTTTTAACCGCCAACTCAGCAAAGCTTGATCCACGTCCCTTACAATCTCTACTACCTCTGAAAGTGAACTTGTAATCTTTCAACCCTCCAAGGCAGAAATTTATCAGGTAATTAAATACTTGAAGCAAACACAACTTTTTTTTCAATCCCTCTTTCTCTGTCTCTCCTTTCTTGTTTTCAAATTTGTGGTTTCATATCCAATTAAATATAAATAAATGCAAAATTAACTTTTATATAAAGATTGATATACTTGATGTTTGGGAAAAAATTCCTTAGTCAATTATATATATCCAGTTTTTCAATAAATTCGTAATTATTTATTTTAATGATAGTTAATTTCTCAATAATAATATTAATAATAATAACGATAAAAATAATAATAATAGAAATAATATTCATAATAATAATAATATTATTACAATAATATTATATTAATAATTTAAATCGGAAACTAGTTAGTTGAAAACAATATAAATTATAACTGTAATTTTCTCTTTAAATTAATTAATAAATAAGAGAATTTTTTTTATCGCATCGATAAAATTGAAACTTTACTGTTTTGATACGAACCATATGTACTATATAGAGATCTAAGCTGAAACATATAATGAGGTCAGGGAAGCCCGACTCGCAGAAAAGTATATAACCGAGTAAAAGTCGATGGCGACTTGATGAGAATCAGATGGACGAGGAAATAAAAGATAAAAATGAGCCATTACCTTTATAAAGTAGATCGTACTTCAATTTATTACCCTCGAAAAATGTCGATTAAAAAAAGCCCTCCTTAAATTTTTTTTTAAGTATTCAAATAATAAATTATAATCATAATTATAAAAAAAATTATCATCAAATTAAAATAATTAAAATTTCATAATTAAATAATGGAAACATAAACAAACAAAAGACAATGTTTTTGTTTCTTTAAATAAATTTTAACATTACAGAGCAGATTTTTTTTGACTATAAATATAAAAACATATTTTTTCGAAAAAATATATGTTCATAACCGCGAGTCTCGCACATATTTCTTAATTATTTAATGAAGTAGTTTAATCGATAATTAAGAAACTTTCTAACCACTTTATATGATCATTATCAATTTTTCTCATTATCGTTTTATCCTTTCTTAACATTATTAAACCTTTCTAGTCGTACTGTAATTTAACTTTGTAGTCCTTGTTTTATCTTTTTTCGTTTTATTACGTCTTATCGGTTATACTTTTTCAATTGTTTCTTAAGTCATTATTTTTAATTGTCACAAAATTGTTCAACTGTTATTAAAATTTTGAGGTCATTGTTATTTCCATCGGGTCTTTAAACTGCTTCCTAATAATATAACTTTATGGTCATTGTAATAACTTTCCAACTATTATTATTGCTTTCTTTTCTTCAATTTTATTACCCCGCTTCTTATTTGATTTAAAAAGTGATTAACGAACTTGAAAATTCCTCGAGACTTCATTGAAACTAAAGTATAAGAAAATACGATAAATTTCTTTTAATATTTTAAATATTTTTTCGTATGCAATAATTTTCTTTTTCTTAAATGAAATATTAATATGAATTGTCAAAAGTTGTGAGATATTAATCCAAAAAAAAACTTGCGAAATAATTCTTTTTCAAGAATCATGGAAAGAGTAGTAGATTAAAGGGGTGGATGTTTGAAGGTCGAGAGGGTTTAAAATAAAGAATTTTGTAGCTGAAAAAACTATTTTGATGAATGAGGAAGAAAAATGGAACTTTCTGCTTTAGGGTGACGAGAACTGGGGCTTTTCAAGAGGGGAAAGAGTAGAAAAGCAACTCTGACAAGTTAGTCAAGGGGGGGTGCGCCATATCGATTCCTACCTCTTTGCCGACATGCAGTCTTCTTTTACAAAACCATACTATGGCTTCGCGTGTTGTACGCTTACAATTTTTTTTTAGACTTTCCTTTCCCTTCCCTTTTCGTTCCGCGGTGAAAATTTTATGACACTTTCGCTGTAATTTGTATTTATTTAATTTTTAATTCCTTGGCAATTTTCTTTTCTTATAATTAATCTGGGTTTTGATCTAAATTAGAGAGAAGATGATGTAGTTTTACCAAATGGAGTAAACGAGATTGAATTACAAAGATTTTGCAGGAAGAGAAATAGGATCAACAGTCTTTGCAGATTGTTGAATAAGGAATCTCATTAGAGAAATTAGACGATGTAATAACGTCGACATTGTCATTAAACTCTGACTTTGAAAAGAGTTTCTATTTTTGTAAAACATTAGGGAAGAATAGTTTATTATGTAAATTTGTGGAATTAATAATCTAGGAGCATCTATAATGCTGCCTAAGAAGCTGTAGGAGAAATGTAACATCAGTTTCTTTTTTCTGATTTCAGATTAGCAGTGAGTGTGACATGGATGTGAGCTACACGAACGTATTGGAGGTGTCTCGCCAGTACTTCCAAGGACTGCCAGTGCCAAGTACGGCAGGTGCTATCACCTTGACGGAAAATTTGACGACCACGACATCAACGTCCTTTGAAAATGGAACATCGACAACTACCTCCTCCATCACGACGCCTGCGGTGGCATCGATGGTCACAACTAGCAATAATCGAGATCAGCCGGTGTACTCCGAAACAAAAGCCGAGGAGTCATCAACCTCTTATTGGAATCCATCCGGGTCAAATGAACTGCGACCAGTCGAACCTTATCCCCCTCAGCCAACCAAGGTTGAGGTACCAGACACCAGGCCTGAGGAAGCCTCCATGGAACCAGGATCTTCCACATTAACGGAAATGCTACCGTCCAAACCACGCTCGACGGAACAAAAACAGGAACCCTCATCGACAGTTCCTGCCACCGATTCCCAGTTGCACCAAATGCAACCCCCCAAGTCACAATCGCCAGCTCCCGTTTATCAGCAACTGAACAGCGTTGCTAGAAATGCATATCCCTCTGCAGATCCGCACACGTCCTATCAGAACGATCGATCAACGTCCAGCTCTTCAATTGCTCAACGCAATACGGTTCAGTACTACCCAAGATATCATCATCCGGATATACGGAAAAGCGCCCCGGCACCTTTCTCACAGAGTTCCATGTACCAACCGACGAACACTGCTCCTACAAATACTGTTCAATGCATCAGAAGTTCCAATGAGCAAGGTCCCATGTCTGTTCCAACCTCGAGTCACTCTCAACAGGATCAGCATCGAGTTCCCACGTATTCCCAAACTCAGACTCTAGTGGGAGGCCCTTCTGTTTATGGAACGTCACCACAGAATCATTACACCAATACCCAACGACGTTCCACCGATGGACATTCCTCTTCGGCAACCACTGCAAACTCGTTGGTAAATCCACAATATACTAGTAATCCTATAGCTACTGGTAGTACAAGTCACATTCCTTCGCCACATAATATTCCGGCGCACATTCCGTCACCCCATCCACCATCAATTTCGCCGTCAGCTCATCAGCTTTCTAGTCGAAATGTGCCGCAAACATATTCTGCTCGACCGATTCAAAATGCAACTAACTACAATCCACCACCATCACACGAAATTGGTCATCATACGTCAGCATCAAGACATTCACCACAGGTCCCCGTTCTTCAGGCAACACCACCGCCTAACAATTTTCAACCTCATTCACCGCCGTATCCGCCACCCTCGAGATCCACACCGCAGTCCTATCCACCTACCTCGCAACATTATCAAACAGCCTCAAACTACCCCAATCCCTATCAATCTTCATACCATTCCTATCAAAAAACTCTCCCAACGCAACATTCAAATTATTATTCACAAACTGGACGGGTGTATCCACAGCAGGTGGAATCGATTCAAAGCGGCTCGACAACAGGCAGCAATGGAGCGTATCAAAATTCGCTAATCAAACCAACAACGTACAACGGAGCTGATGTCAAAAGGAACCCTGCCGAAGTCGCCAACTACGGCTCGTACAGAGCTCCGACTCCTATTCAAAGGACCGGCAACACGCACAATCTCCCACCAATCGGAAATCTATCGTTTCAGAACCGAAATTCAAGGGATCCGATCACTAAGTCGCAAGCGGTACCAAGGCAAAGACCGCAAGTTATTAAACCAATGGTACCACCAAATTCGACAATGCCGGCCCCTAGACGCGTCGCGGAGTATCCAGTGGGTTCCTCGTCAATGAACCACGTTCTGCCGATCAACGGAAGAACCACGAATGCAACGACCAGTTACAGTAGATATCAAGGCAATCAAGGAGCCTATCCAACGTACGCCACAACCGTCGCCCCGAGCCACTACGGCAGTAATTCTTCCAGTACAACCGTCACCTCAGTCGGAATGACGAATTCAAGACCGACTGCACCGACTCACTCAGCTAATCAATATCCACCTTCGGACACTACCGCCAGGAGTGCCAACTATGCCGGTGTACCCAGAACACAGGAAAATATCTACAAAGACTACTATCCAAATTCGTCCCGCTATTCGACGACTCTTCCGATTCCGGCACAACCCCAGAGCAATGGCCTACCGGTCAGAAAAAGAGAGTCCCCATTGGATTTGTCCGTCAAAACGGTGAAGACATCCGCAGACTCGACAGCCCAGGACGACGAGGCCAGTATGGACAAGCACGTGAGTAGCAGCAATGCAGTGTCTTCCAGAAACGTCAGAAGCATGCTACCACCAGCCCAACCATTCGGATTCGATGCAAGAAACACAAACGGAACCAGAAACAACGTACGACCCTCAACACCCCACACGGTCTGCGCCCCAAAGGTGGAATTCTATCCCGACTTCAACTCAACTCCCCTAAGACACGCTCAACCCAAAAGCGATAATTCCCTCCGCAGAAGTCTCTCTCAACAACTCTACGTTCCCCCTCAACAAAATACAGTCCCACTGCCTCACATGTCGACCTTCAAGAAATCTTCCCTCCCATCAGCGCAATACGACCCAAAGACTCCTCTATACGACAAAACCACTCCCTACGACAACAAACCATCTCCCTATCACTCCAACGATCCCGCCCTAGCCAGATCATCCCGCTATCCACCAGCACTAGATCCCTCACGATCTATTCCCGACCGGGAATTCCCCCGACAGGAAGTTCCGTCCGAGTCCAACAAGTATTACCTCGACAGCAGGGGGAAGTTCTTCAACAGTCAATTATCAGACAAACTACCCACAAAAAGAACCGCTGACACCATCTACGGTGGACCGAGTCCCAACAAACAACCTCGCGTCGACGCCTGGCGATTGGCAATCGACGAGCAGATACAACAGAAATTCATGGCCGCCCGCCACGAGGAACAAAAGCGTCAAGAAATGAATGTCGTGCCCAATGGAACATACGATCCTCGACCCGAGAACAATCCCTATTCGTCCGAATCGGCGCGATATCAAGCGTTCTGTGATAAAAGGAACTATCAAGACACCAAAGTCCCACGTAGTTCATCGTCCTCCTATTCACAACCAAGACCATCGAACCTCCATTCACTACCCCAACCATCCGGGAGTCAAATGGATTACCTCTATCGTCACAATCAGCGAATGCCCTACAATCCCGAACCGCCGAGTAACACCGGCGCTGACAAACGGGTACTCAGTCTGCTTCGAAACAGTTTGGAGAGTAAACAACAACGTGAGGAACAGCTCAACAGTCAACAGATGGTCAATCACAGTCAGCAGAGTTTTCAGAATAAGGTCGTTACACCGGTCGAACCGAAGACAAACATTGGCCGACATAATCTCTCGCCATTTACTGCCGCGAGTCTTCTTGAGCGGAACAGTAACACTCCGCCGCATTACAAGTTCCATGTGCCGAAGGCTGTTGATTCTATCACTCAGGACGGGACCCGATTGTATGGATCCAAAATGAATTCGACAGCGATTAAGGAGACTTCGCTAAGTCCTAGGGGACTTGAGAATATGATCAGGGATAAGGACGATGGTCTAGCGGCGAAGATACGAACGAAGGCTGAATTGAAACAAGTCGGAACTGGACAGTTTGTTTCGAAACCGCCTGTACTGATGATACACGATGCTCCATCCACTCCTAAAGGTAAAGTATTTTAAGTTTGAGAATTTTTAGAAACGTTGCGAGAATTTTCGAAAATTGACATCGGATTCGCAATCAGTGACCCTAAAAACCCCTAAATAACAATTTTTGATTTAATTTTCAAACGATTTTTGAATATTTATGCGCCATATTGGATCCGCCATTTTGAATTTTGAAAAACTGGCATCAGATTCGAAATCCTCATACCCGAAAACCCCCGAGTAACAAATTTTATAGAGATTCATGAATACTAACGTCTAAATTAATCATTTGTTTATAACATTTGTTTATAACAAATTAAGTATACTGAATAGTACAATTTAATAACAATATCAATAATTTACAAAATAATGCATGAATATCTGTGAGTTTTGTCACTCGGGGGTTTTTGAGGTCACTGATTACGAATCCGCTGTCAGTTTTTCAAAATTCAAAATGGCGGATCCAATATGGCTGACCTTTTTTTAAAAATGGCATTCAATTCACATGAAACTTGTTACTCGGGGGTTTTCGAGGTCGCTGATTACGAATCCGGTGTCAGTTTTTCAAAATTTAAAATTGCGGGTCGAATATAGTGGGAAAAATTCAAAATCTACTTAATTCTGGTGCAGAATTGGTTAAAGATACACTTTTTCAAACTCTTATTGTAAAAAATGTTTTATATTCATTTGTAAGTGCTAATTTCCAATGACTTTTAGAACTGGAAGGTGCAGCTTCGACGTCAACGCTCCAAACATCTGGATCTTCGGTAGGCAGTCCTCCGAAATTGACTCGTGAGAAGTCCGCGTGCCTACCGCCGAGAAGAAGACTCTTCTCACGAACCGACGATGAGAATATGATTTCCGCAAATGTACCTGTAATTGCCACAGCCTCAACTGTATCACCAAGAGCCAGTGGATTTAGAAGTTCATCCGAGACTTCGGTCTTTGATTTTCGTGAGAGTGATTCCGAAGGCGAAATGCCTGTTCTCGAGCGTCAAACTCTCGAGGAGATGCGGAGGGACCGGAAGCAACTCTCTAAAGTACAACCACCTGTTCCCCTAAACGATGTTATGCTGGGAATGACCTCTTCAACGGATCTCGTTAAAATTGAATTGAAGGTAATAAATTCTCATTATCATCTGATTATCAATTCTTATTTAATTTTCTCCTTTTCTCTCAATTTACATTTAGAAGAATAAAAAATTTAATTATTACTCTTTTCTTATCCGCAGGAGAACGACAAAATAACCGAAATGGATCCATTTTGGACCGCAACCTGTGATAAATTTATGGAACAATTGCGAAATGGTGACTCGGTGAAGAAACGAGGACGCAAGAAGAAGACTGAATGTACTGCCACATTAAAAGCGGAAGTCACTACCGAAGAGAGTATTGAACCATTGGCGCCCATCATCATCAAACCAGAGGATATCAAGCAAGAAGCTCCCGAATTGGAAGCAAAAGAAATTCAAGAATCCAAAAAAGAAATCCTTTCACCGGTGGAAATAAAGACTGAACCAAAAGAAGAACGAAAGGAGAAAGAAGAGAAAGCGGATAAAAAAGAAGGAGCAGAAGTAGAAGAAGAAGAAGAAGAAGTCAATGAAAAAGAGGTTGAGGAAAAATTCATCAGAATAGAAGATGAGAAGACGAAGGAGAGGAATTCCGGTGATGATTCGGATGAAGTACCGCTAATAAGGCGAGCAAAGAAGAAGAAAAAATTGAAGAAAGAAGACAGCGATCAGGACGAGGAAATTGTCTGTCGAAAGAATCGAGTTCGACGAGGAAGTAGAATAAAGTTGGAATCATCAAGCGGCAGTGAATCGTCAAGCGAGGAAAGTGACGCAAGCACCGAATTTGGACAAGGTTCATCAGTAGCCGATCGTCTTCGAGCAAGAAAACGTTCGGGAAAAAGTAAAACTAACGAGGGTATGAAATTACGTTCACGTGGCAATACACCGCACAAGGGTAAACAAGAGAAGGAGACAAAATCCCCGAAAGGAACGCCTAATAAAACAAAACCAAAACCATTATTCGGCGATGGCAGCGATTTCCGTCCCGGCTGGGAAGAAGAGGTTTATGTCTACAAAAAATCCCTGAGAATGCCACCGCGATTAATTACCGTCTCAAAGCCAACGCGATTCCATCGATTATCCACTTCCCTGCCGGACTTGGATCCCGGCTCACCGGCACTTTCCGTCTCGATGGACTCGACCGACGTCTGTCTCAATCGAAAGCGTCTAGTCGACAGCGATTTAGAGTCAAACTGCAGTTTCGGTCTTCTCGGCAGTAAAATCGACGACGAAGAGGCCACATCGTCAACGACAATATCGTGTCCCCCAAAAACTCGCTTCATCAAAAGCGAAACAAACTCAATAGTCGATGTTCTCGCCCAAAAAGTGGGCACAACCAAAACAACGAAAAAGTCCAAGGAAAAAATCGAAAAGAGTCCCTTTAAATTAAATCGCCGAAGTAATAATGAACCGGAACTTCTGCCAACGCCAAGTCTCACTCCTCTAATAGCGGAAGAATCGTCAAAATCAAAACCAGGCAAGACTCCCATCAAGAACAATAAATCGCCAAAACCAATAAAAGTCTCCGACTCCTTTCTCCTTGGCTACTTCCGCAAGGAGACAGTCAACAATTTTCGTAGTACATTCAAGAACAATCATGCACTGCCTAATGAATTTTCAACCGTTGTTCTTAAGAGTCGTACACGTACTGAGACGAGAGTACTGAAGAAACAGGCGACAATTAGAGAGGTGTTCGGTGAGGATCGTCCGGCATCGGCGCCACCGATTAGAAATCATGGCGATACATCGCAGGATGATGATTCACAGAATGAATCGCAGAGTGGAACAATTGAAAGGTCAATGACACTGAAGCAAAAAGTTGTGTCACGTTTGAGAAATGTTGGCATTCTTGGCAGTAATAATAAGTCGATTACAAATTCGAGGAGACATCTTTTGATTGCCAAGCGAAAGAAGGATTTTATTGATAAGACAGTGAAGGATGTGAAGGAGGTGAAGAAGGAAATTGAGGATGACGATGAGGAGGATGATGAGGAAGATGACGATGAGGAGGAGGAGCAAAATCGCGATGAAATACAGGAGACGGAGATAAATGAGCGTGAAACTGATAACAATGATGAGTCGTTGAATAAAAGGAAATTTAGAACTGGACGGAGAAAATTCCGCTCTGGTTTCGATTATATTCGAAAGAAAAAGAAACCGTTGAAGAAGGACGATATTTTACCGAAGGAAAGAAAAAGGGTAAGTTTGGCGGAAAATTTGCTAATTCTCCTTTGGTGAAATATACTATTAGCATTTTTGAAATTTTTTATAAAAGATTCTAGGGGAAAAAATGGTTATGGTCCGGAAAAAAAAACATTTATCAATTTTTTATTAGTAGTAAAATGCTCTCACAGTCAGACGAATTATGAAAATCATAATCAGTAGTATAAGGCAAAATGTTATTTTCTAAACTTTACAGTAGTAAAAACTGGTCGTAGTCAAACAGAATGAAAATTTACATTTTTTAGTAGTAAAATGCCATTTTAGTCAGACAATCTAAAATTTGTTTAATTAGTAGTGTAGATCAATGTTAAGTAGACGAAGCATTGGAAAATCTAAAAACTAATTGGTACTCGTAGCCAGAAAAATTAATAAACGAAATAAAATCAGTAGTACAAGTCAATAGGTTATTTTAAAAACTTTATAATAATAAAAAGTGGTAGTAGTTAGACATAAAATACTTCTTTTTCAATTTTTGTTTTAGTAGTAAAGTGCAATAATAGTCAGACAAACCCTGCATTATAAAATTAGTAGTACGGATCAACATTAAATAGAAAAAAAAATATTACACTAATAAAAAGTGTTAATCTTAAGACATGATGAACTTTTTTTAATTTTGTCATAAGTAGTAATACGCAGTAATAGTCAGACAATTTTTAAATTTCATAATCAGTAGTATAAGTACAAATAATACGAAGCACGGCAAAACTAACAATAATTATCAACTGTAGTAATAGAATTGTTTTAGTCAGACTTTAATATTTTTGATATTTTGAAGTAGTAAAAAGTGGTTGTAGTCAGACAATGGGCATTTTTTAAAATTTTTTCATTAAAATGAAAATGCAATTATAGTCAGACAAATAAAAAATAAGTATTATTAATTATTAATAGTAGTAAACGGAATTGTTAATCTGACTATGCATTTTTTTAAATTTTAATGTAAAAAAGCTAATAGTAGTCAGACCCAGATTTTTTAATTTGGTATTAGTAGTAAAACATTTTATAGTCAGACGATTTAAAAATAGTTATAAATCAGACGAAGATTGAAAAATCTAATCAAAATTGTTATAAGTAGTAAATAACGTATTTAGTCAGACTTTGCGACATTTCAAAATTTTTCAGTAGTATACAAAAGTTGTAGTCAGGCGTAGGTGTTATAAATAATTCTAAATTAGAAAAAACATTAGAAAGTTAAAAACAATTTAAAAAACTATTTTTACTTTTTTCATAAGTGGTAGTATTCAGTAATAGTCAGACAAGGCTTAAACTTTATAATCAGTAGTATAATCAATAGTGTAAATCATTATGAATCAGACGAAACAAAAAATAATTTGTGATAGTGATAAATTAAACTATATTTTATTTAATCAATGCTGATTTTTTTTAAAGTAGTAAAGGTCTATTTAGGTCAGACATGACTAATTTTTGATTATATATTTTTTTTAAATAAAAAAACAATAATATGGATTAAAAAAATTAGTCAAAATTTGTCGATGTCGTTGCAGTATAATAAAATATTAATCAGACAGTGTATAGAAATAATTTCCATCAGTAGTAAAAGTCTTCTATTAGTCAGCCAAAAAATTATAATATTTTTACTTAACTCTTAAGTAGTTCAGATCAGTAATTTCTCCGACAATAATAAATAATTCGTCACATTTTAGATTTCAAGTAGTAAATATCAATTTTGGTCAGGCAAAAAAATAGTTAATTTTATAGTTGTTTTAGGTAAAGATTTTTTACCGTGTAAATTCTCTAATAAACGGTTTACCTAATTTTTGTATTTATTTATATCTCAAGTCATTAACATTGTCAATTTAAATTTCAGCCAACTATTACGAAATCGAATCCAGAATGCGTGGCCGATATTCAAAATGAGATAAGAACTTGGGTTATAAAGAAAGGAGTTGGTGAAACTATTTTACATCGGGCAGCAAGATTAGGTTACACGGTAAGAACATTAATTGAACAAATACATTCTTTTATTCAAACTTGATTATTTTCTTTTTTTAACTATTTTAATTTAATGAGGTATTTTTTGCTTAAATATTGCCATTTAATGCTTTTATTTTAATTACAGATTTAATTACTCTACTTGAAATAATTTATTGACTTTTCTTTTAAGAGTTGAAATTTAACTTTTTTAATTATTGTTATTACGTAATTATAGTTATATTAAAAATGTAATTTACAATTTAATTCGTTTTTCATTTTCAGGACGTGGCTGCCTTCTGTTTGGAAAAGCTGAATAATGTTCCTAGTCCGAAAGACAATGCCGGATATACTCCACTTCATGAAGCTTGCGCCAAAGGTCACCTTGAAATTGCTAAACTTCTCTTGGCTTATGGCGCAAATGTCAGTGAAAGTGCTAACGGTGGAATAAGGTAAGAAAATAAAGTTTAATTTTTATTTCTAAATTTCAATTTTTATTCATAGACTTCAATTTTTATTTAGAAAATTTAAAATTCTTTTTCAACCTATTAAGAATTTTTAATTCAATAGCAAGGCAAAAAAATTCTTTTCGACGCCAAATAATAATTAAAACTAGAGGTCTTAATGAAATAAAATAAAATAATAATAAAGTAAGGTCTTAATAAAAATCAAAAGGAAAGAGGAATAAAGGGAAATTTTTTTTCTAGGCCATTACACGAGGCAGCAGAAAACGGATCAGCGGAACTCGTACGATTATTATTATCATACGGAGCTGATCCATTGTTGGCGACTTACGCCGGACAAACACCTTTGATGTTGGCATCAGACACTGATGCGCACACAATACTCCAACAACATTTGAATGACATTCAAGGACGAGACTGCGAACCCTGGTCTTTCGGGGGACCATCATCAGTCTTCGGTAAATTTTCCTTCTACTTTTTCTTTCCCTAATTTGAAACTATTCAAAAAATATTTCCTTATATTTTAATAATTGAATTAAAATTCAATTTGTTGGCAAAAAAGAAGAATTTTTCTATTTTTACTGAATTTTTTAAAGCAAAAACAATGGAAAAATCTGTCAAAATTAACATCGCAGTAGTAATGACGATTTTTGGTCAGACTTTGCTAACTTTAAATATTTTTAAGTAGGAAAGGGTGGTAATAGAGAGACACGCTTAATTTTCAGTAGTTAAGGACAATGTTTAGTCAGACTTTAATATTTTTTGAAACTTTGCGGCAATAAAAAGTGACAGCAGTCAAGACAAGTTTTAGTCAGACATTTCTGTTTGCAGTGGTAAAAAGTTGTAGTAATTTAGCACAAAAACATTTTTTTAATAATATTAGTAGTAAAATGCTGTTATAGTAAAATTTTTTTAATTAATATTAGTAGTAACAGGCAATTTTTAGTCACACTTTGCTATTTTCATATTTTTAAGTAGTAAAAACTGGTAATAGTCAGACATCATACAATTTTTTGACATTTTGTCATGATCAGTAGTTAAGGTCAATTCTAAGTCAGACCCTTCTATTTTTAAAACACTTTGCAGTAATAGAAATTAATACTAAGCAGCCATAAAGAATTTTTTTTAATTTCGTCTTTTGGAGTAAAATAATTTTCATTTTTGTTTTTAAAAGTAAAATGCAGTTATAGTCAGACAATAGTTAATTTTTTTAATACGAATTCCAAGTAAATCTTAATTAGACAAAATTTTGCAAAGTCTAGAAAATTTGGTATTAGTATAGTAAAGGCAATTTTGATCCAGACTTTTCTATTTTGAATATTTTTGCAGTAATAAAAAGTGGTATTGGTCAGAAATAACGAACTTTTTTTCATTTGGCCATTATCAGTAGTAGAGGTCAATTTTCAATCAGACTTTAATATTTTAAATAGTTTCCAGTAGTAGAAAAATTGTTAGTAGTAAAATGCAGTTATAGTCGGGCAATATTCAATGTTTTTTTAATGAGACTTTTTAATTTCTTAAACTAAATACAGTAGTACAAAGTGATAGTAATCAGACGTAAGAATTTTTTAATAATTTTTTTTATTAGTAGTAAAATACACATATGGTCAGACGAATTTTGTAGTGTTTTAATTTGTTAGCTTCCTTAAAAATTAAATTTTGAAAAATATTATTTAAAAAATCTTGTAGATTAATTGAATTTTGAAAGACTTGCAGTTCAAATTTTTAAGTATTTTGAAATTTTAAGCAAGTAAAGAACAATAATTAGTCAAATATTTATTTTACAAAAATTATTAAAATTTGAAAAATTTAATTTAAAAATTTTTTTAAAATTAGGTTTTTGAAAAATAGAAATTAAAATTTTTTAAAGAAAAAGGTATTTGAATTCACAACAATAATTTTAACAAATTAAAACAATTGAAAATTCGGTAAAATTTTATATTTTACAGAATTTTATTTTTCCCTCTTTAAAAATTGTCCTTAAATATAATTATAATTTTGAAATTATATCATTTTATGAATTTACAAAAATTATTCTATTTAAATAATTCACTTCTCGTAGTTGAACTCTGATAGGAATTGATTTAACAAAAATTTCAGTTAACATTTTAAAAAATAATTAAATATTTAAACCGTTATAACAGGAATTTTAAGAATTAATTAAATTTTAAAAGGTTTTTAAATTAAATTCCTTGAAAATTTAAGGGAACCAAAAGTTTAAAAATCTTTAAATTTTTATTTTAAAACATTATCAATAACATTTTTCTTGAAAAATTATTAATAACATTTTTCTTAAAAAATTATTAGAGTTTTTCAATAATTTTATTCAAAAATTTAAAAAAAAAAGAATTTTTGATGAATTACAGTTGCAAATTTTAGAAATAATTTTATTTCATGAGGTTTTTCATTTAAATTATTTGAAATTTTAATTCCTCGGGATAAATAAATATGAATAAGTTTTAAAAATTTGGTTAACAAAAAGTATTAAAGTTTTGAATAATTTAATTCACAAATGTCGTAAAATTGTTTCTTGAAAAAATGAAACTAAAATTTGTTAAAAATACTTCTATTTCCGAAAATAATTTTTAAAAAATTGAAACAATTGCAAATTTTGCCAACTTTTATTGAAATAAATTTTGAATTTTAATTCAAGTAGTATAAGTCAATATAAATCAGACGAAAAAATAACAAAAATTAACAGATATTAATATCAGTAGTAAAGACAATTTTTAATCAGATTTTGATATTTTGAAAACATTAAAGTAGTAAAAAATTGTAGTAGTTAAACATACAGTACTTTTTTAATTTTTTTTTCTTAAAATTAAAATTTACTGACTGTCAGACAATATTGTATTTTATAAAATCAGTAGTGCGAGTAGTTTTAGTCAGACTTTGTTATTTTGGAATTTTTTCAATGTTAAAAAGTGAATATTTTCTACACAGACAATATTTTTTTAATTTATATTAGTAGTAAGTAGTAAGTGAAAAGTTATTATTTTTTACACAGAAAATATTTCTTAAATTTATATTAGTAGTAAGTCAATTTTTTTAAATTTTACATTCAGTAGTACAACTCAATATAAATCAGCCAATATGGAAAAAAACGCTTTTCCTTAAATACTCCAATAAATATTTAGAATTTAAATTCAAAAAAAAAGAAGTTATTATTCACCATAAAAATAAAAATCGAATTTTCAATTTTCCCCAAATTTGCACTTTAATTTTTATTCACAGATCCCGAAGAATCGGGCTACAATCCATTGGAGAATGTTCCAGTTGAATCACCAAAGTTAGAATTGGAAGAAATTGAAATGGAAGTAAGTGACATTAATTTACCGGCACTCTTCACATTGAATAACGATCCGGATAAATGGATTCTCCTTCAAGACTTGATGACTGCAGTGAAAGTGAAAAGTCGTGATGCACTATTACGGCAAATCAATCCAAAAGCACCGAGTGGACCGCCCGGTGTTGCGCATCGCGACGTCATGAAGGACATGAAGCTTGGCGATTTTCTGGAACAATCGAGATGCTGTCATTTATTGAGTGGTGGTGAAAAAATTAATGTCCGAGGCTCAAAAGTCACATTAATCAAGTACAACGATAAAGTCAAATCATTGTTGAATGTTGAACGAATTTTAATAAGCACAAGGTGACATCAGGTGAGTGGGGGGGAGGAATCCTCCATAAAGGACAACAAGCCATCAACTTCGAATTCCCCCCGGAAAAAGACTCTTAAGCAA
This sequence comes from Leptopilina myrica (nomen nudum), assembly GCA_032872475.1. Lineage (NCBI taxonomy): Eukaryota > Metazoa > Arthropoda > Insecta > Hymenoptera > Figitidae > Leptopilina > Leptopilina myrica (nomen nudum). The sequence goes on from CM065461.1 coordinate 37,955,742, forward strand.
ATTGTTGTTAAATTAGAGAATAATATTTCCAATATTAAGCCCATTATTAAGCGAGAGAGAAAAACTAGATTGCGCCAAGTTTAAAGCATGTGATTAAGTGCGTATTTTATTTTGTTGACTTTTTTTTTTCTTTTCGTATCTTGACGAATAATTATTAAATGATTGTTTTTTTAATTCATTAAACGCGATTGGGAAAAATTGTATTGTATTTTATTTTATTTTATTTTTTGATTTATTTACTAATCTGCTTTTTTTTATTGTTATACATAAACGAAATTCAAGAGAGAAAAAAAATTGAATGAGAGAATTTTTTTTTTAGAAATAATTTTTTTGTGGTGGTTGTTTTTAGTTTTAAGAAAGAAAGAGAGAATGTCTCGCAATATTATGATAGAGAGTGCAATTCGGATTACAGGAGTAAAATAGAAAAACAAAAATGTTATCTAGAAAGTAAGAGTGACGATAACACAAAGCAGCCATCTGTGACATTACATTAGAGTATTTACTGGAGATATGCATATATAAATATATTAAATATATATATGAATATATCCGTAGGATGATATTTTATTATCGCGCCTGAAGGCTGGTTTAAAATGCGGATTTTAAAAAAAAAACTAATGCTTTTTAGAGAGAGAAAACTGCCGCCTACGACAATAGGAATATGCCGAGCGTCTTGGAAATAAAAAGAAACCCGATTCTTTTCTTCCTCAATCTTTTTGAATTGCGAAGAAGAAGAAGAATTTTTTAACTCTAGAATCAAGTAAAATTTTATTTCACTTTGAAAAAAAAAATTTCAATTCAAAGACGTTCTGCTTGAGTCATTTCTATTCTTTAGTTAAATTTAATTAGTAATTAATTACTAGAATATTAATTTCTTTTTTTTTTCCTAAATCTAAAACGTTACCAGTTAGTTTTTATTATACGGCTTTTTTCTTCTGTTAATTAATCCTCCCCTGGTGAAAAAACAAACAAACAAACAAAAGTCTTTCACGTGCGCTAAAAAATAGCATTTACAATGTTTTGGGAAGTGCAATTTTTTTCTGAAAGGATACGCGATTTTTTTTTCTTTTCTTTTATTATTAGTGGAAAAAAAATACTCTTTAGTCGACTGAGATTTATAAATGTAGGAAGAAATTCTTTTTTCTCACGGAGAAATGTTTTTTTTTTGGTTATACTCTCTGTGTGCAATACGCGTATTCGATCTCTGTTATAAATTTATTTTCTATTAAGCTCTAAAAAGAACGCCTTGAATGACGATCATTGAATCAAAAAAAAAAAGGCGGGATGGTGATTAAAAATTGAAAAAGCAGTGAGAATCTATAGCAGCGAAGCTAAATATACAAAAAAAAATAATAAATAATTAAATAAAATTAAGGAAAAATGGGGGAAAAAATATTTTAACCGAAACAATTTAGAAATAATAAATTTTTAATATTATAAGGAAAAAAAATACATTTCTGTAAACTAAACAAGTCTTACGTACTTAATTCTTTCGCGAACTACGATTTTCAATAAATAGAAAAAACTATCGAAAGAAGAATAAGAAAAAAATTTTAATCGCAATATTCTAATTGCAAGTTTAAGAGAAAAATGGGGCGGTAACAATTTGACAAAAAAATATCTGGATGAATGCAAAATTTTGAGAAATAAAATTATTAAATTTTATTTACGAACTGATTTTGAATTTGAATCCAAAAAAAAAATGAATTTCTCTTTAGAAAAAGTCTAGTGTAATGTAGTTGTCTAACATTTTTCCTTCTAATGAAGGTGAATTTCTAAAAACTTGTTTTTCCAACAAAAGTTATTAGAAATTGAATACAATTTCTAGTGGTAAATTTAATTGAATTAAATGATTTAAATGAATTGAATAAATTAAATAAATTAAATGAATTAAATGAATTAATTGAATTAATTGAAATTATAAAATTTCAATTGAATTAATTGCAATAATAAAATTTTAATAAACAAAAGGCAATTGTTTATCGCCCCGTGAAAAAATATTCGCGAGCCTGTTTAACATACACCGAGAAACTCTTTTATAAGTTTACCTAAAAAAAAAATTCTTTATAGTACTGTGTCGTACATTTATTATTATTAATATTATATATAAATATATTTTTTTTTTAATCGTTATAATCAGTCTCAGGGAAATTTATGTGTATTTTCGATGTAATTGTAATTAACGAACGCACGTACAGATAGTTCTTTTCTCTTATCTCTTCTTCTTTTTTTTTTGCTTTTAATTCAGAGAAAGATAAAGAAGGAAAAAAGATTTTTATGTATTTTAAAAACAAATAATAATAATAATAATAAAAACAATTGTACAAAAGAAAAAAAAAAGTTAAATGAAATTGTGATTGAGATTTGTATCTGTGCGTGCGATCAAATGGTTTTCTTTTTAACCGTAACAAAAGAAAAGAAAGAAAAGAAAAAAATAACCAACGTGCAGTTCTATGTACATACTGTCTATTTTTTCAGTATAAGATACAGTAACAAAAAAAAATCTAATGTGTCCAGGTTCGTTTCTTTCTAAATGATTCTTAATTTTTTTATTTTTTGTTTTTTTTTAATTGTGAAATTAATAATGTACGTATTGTATGTACTGTATGTAGAGTGTAAGTAGAGAATTATATAACCAATCTTGATATTTGTTTATATTAATGTATCTCGTGTATGTAAAGCATTCTGGTGTTAAATAGTTAAATTTAATTGAAATACAGACTATAAGGTCTGAAAATGTAAATAAATTCAAATTATTATTATTATTATTATTATTATTATTATTATCATTATTAGTATGATTATTATTTTTATTAGTATCATTATTATTATGATTATTACTTTTATTATTATTCTTATTAATATCTTTATTATTATTATTATTATTAATATTATTATTATTATCGTTATTATTATACTTATTATTAAACATACAATTACAATATGACTATGGTTTTTTATTGTACCATAAAAAATTGTATATATAAAAAATAGACATTTCGATGTCCTTTTACTTTTCCTTTCGTTTTTATATATTATATATATATATGTATTATTAAAAATAATGTTTATTAATTAGAAGTAAATTAATCTATAGTAAAATTTTTAATAATTCTAACTATTAATATTAGTGAATAAGTAATATTACATTTATATTTTGTTAATTGTATTCTGGATATTTATGGACATTTTGAAATTGTTTCCTTCCTTGTTTTATTTTCTTTTTTTTTAATAAAAAAATACTTGTTTCTTAAATTAATAATTTTTCTCTTTTTAAATTTTTTGAATTATAAGATTAATGTAGTTCCTTGAAAATCATTCAATTGTTGGGAAAACGTTTTTTAAAATTTTTGAAAATAATGGAATCTAACAAAAACTTTTATTAAAATTTTTTCAAATAATTTTTTTCAAGAATTTATTTGAATTTTATTTATTTTTATTTTTTTGAGTAGTGTAATATTTTGTGATAATACTTTTCATTTCAAACGTTTTAATTTCTAAAATTAATGTTTTAAAAATCGTTTAATTCATGACAAGAATTTTATTACAATATTTTGGAAATAATTTTTTTTAAAGAATTTGTATTAATTTTTTTTACAAAATAATAAAATTCTCTTTTTTAATAAAAATTAACATTTTTGCTGTAAATAATTAAATTCTTTACAACATTTAAATATTTAATCATTTTTCTTTAAAAATTAATTTCATGGCAATCATTGAATTCTTGATAACAATTTTATTGCTTATGAAAATAATTGAATTCATTTGTAAATTTTTATTTAAATTGTATAATTGAATTTTTTTCGACAATTTTTTCAAAATAATTAAAAACTCAGAAGAAATTTTATTAAAATTTTAATTGAAAGTAATTGAATTTCTCAGAAAAATTTTATTATTTATGAAAATAATTGAATTCTTTCGTAAAATTTTACTAAAATTGTAACTAAAAGCAATTGAATTCCTCAGAAAAATTTTATTACTTATGAAAAATAGTTAAATTCTATCGTAAATTTTATTTAAGTTGTAAATGGAAAATAATTTAATTCCTGCTGAGAATTTTAATTTTTATATTTATAAAAATAATTGAATTTCAGACAAGAATTTTATTAGAATTTAAGAAAATAAAAAATAATAATAATTCATTATGTATTTAATAAGTAAATTTTTGAAAATTTTGAATCTATGAAATTTTTTCAAAAATTAAACTTGATATTTAAAAATAAAGCAATAAAGAATTTTAACGCTTTATTTAAAAATTTTTCTTTATTATTTTTTTTATCTAGAATTACTAATTTACTTGTCCATTTTTTAATTGTTTTTAAAAATCATTTTTCTTTTTTTAATCAAATTTTAAATTATTTATAATTATTCTAAAAAATATCTATTATTTCTAATAGTTATTATTCATCCCTAGGTAGGTCGGTAAAAATAAAAATTAATTTTTTAAAATTATAAACTGAAAATAATTTCAAATGAAGAAACAAAAAATAGATAATTCTTGTTGCAGTATATTGTGTCAAATTTCAGGTGATAAATTTTTTTTTTAAATTCTTAGTGTTAAATTTAATGAATTAATTTCTCAGCTTCAAACAGTAAAATTATTTAGTTTTTTTATTATTACTAATACCTACTGAAATTTTCCTTACCTCAATAAAATTCCTAACGTGATCGCTATTACCTTTTCTGAAAACATCAAATCAATCGTGTCAAGAACGAAATTTTACGAAAATTAAAAAAAAACTCTTCTTGAAAACACAAAGAACGTAATTTTTTGTTTATTATACAGAACAATTTTAATTTATCAATCATTTATACTTCATATTACTGTATTTTTTTCGATGATTTGAGAAATATTTGAAATATAATTTTAAATTCTCCGCCACAGAGAATCACATCTGTTGTCCAAAATGATGACACAAGCAGTGGAAGTTATGTAGTAATAATGGTTTTAGTTTGAAGAACACGTGTCTCTTCAATTATTATCCCAATTAAATAGCAGAAAATTCGGCTAAATTTTTTATTAACAATGGATCAAAAAATATTCCCCATACTTTCATGTAATAAAAATAATTTCTTCATTAATATCAATCAAAACGAGATTCAAGATTCTGACTTTGATTCGCTTATTAAGGAAAAATGGGAAAAGGCTCAAAGTGAAAATCTTTTCCGTTACAAATTAGATATTCAGCAGTGGAAATTACTTGATGGACAATATAAATTTTTAACTCAAGTGAGTAGAAAATTTTTTTTTTTAAACTTCGATTATTTTAAACACTATAAAAAAAATTTTGTTTTTATCATTTTTGTATTAAATATTAGTTTCAATATTACAATTCCTTATTAATAATTATTTATAATTTCTTTACAAAAAATAAGTTGCAAAGTAAATATTTGAATATTTTTTATTTCTTTTTCCACAAAAGAAAAAAATTAAAGAAAATTTCAAACACAGTAAAAAGAATTCAAATTTAATTTTATTCTACAATTTTTAACTAAATTCATCTCTAAATCAATTATTCTACTGTTTTTACTTTTTTCTATGCATTTAAGTTTTCGGTAATTTGTAATTGAAAATATTAAAAAAGTGTAATTTTAAAAAAATAGAATAAAAAAATTCTAAGAATTATTACTTTTTTCAAAAATATTTTAATATATTTTCTGAAAGCTAATTTTCATTCATTTTCATTTTTAAATTCACACTTGAAGATTTTTTTATTAAATTTTTTGTGGATTTAATGATTATTTTCAAAATTTACAATTGAAATTGATCGAAAATTGTGATTTTCCAAAGTTTGTAATAAACTTCTTAAAAAAGCAATTGTTTTCAATTAAATCTTACAAAAATTCAATTATTCTGAAATTTTTTAATAATATTTTAAAAATTTAATTATCTTAGAAATATTATTTAAAAATACCCATTGTCCAGAATCAACAAATATTTACTTGAATCAAAAAAAATTAATTTAAGTCAAATAAATTGTATTTGAACCAATAGTTCCAGTATTTAAAGCAAATTATTAAATTGAACCATTTAATTGACTCAAATGAAAATTATTTAATTCGAGTAAATATTTCTTTAAAAATAGACAAGTAATCGATTCTGTAAATCAAATAAAATTTGAAAAAAGTAAAAAAAATCATTATATCCGCGGCTTGTCAATAGGCAATTTTTTTCTTTTTATTAAATTTCGTTATACACTTTTAATAAATCTTCCTAAAATCGAGAAAAAAGAATTTATTTATAAATATCATTTATGTAAAAAAAATTTTTTTTATAATTACAGTTAAATGTTAACAGATCTGAAAATCGTCGAAAACCAGAAGAAATAACTTCAATGTCACAACCATTTAATCCTGAACGGTTTCACTTCAATAAAATATCGAATGAAGAAATTCTATTCGACATTGAATGTGGAGATGGAAACAATGTAATAGCAATTAATATTAGTCCAATTGAACGCTATCACTGTTTATTCATACCTCAACGATTGCAAAATTTACCACAAATAGCGACAAAGAAGAGTGTCCAAAATATTTTAGAATTAATAATGATGAGCAATTCAAAGTGAGGGAATTGAAATTATTTTCTTGATTATAGTAAAATATTAATTTTTCCCTTATTCAGTATTTGCATATATTCGGTATTACACTGAAAGAAAAATTTATTAATAATAATTATTATTAACAAATAAATTAATAATAATTAGTATTAATAAATTTTTTTTCAGTTTAAAACCGCATATAAATATACGAATAATAATAATAATTATTATTATTATTATTATAAACTTATTAATTGACTCAGATGAAAATTATTTGATTCCAGTAAATTTATTTAATTGACAATAGTCAAGTAATCGATTATTTGAATAAAATAAATTTTTTTCAAAACTTTAAAAGTTGATATTCTTTTAAAAAAACTTTTTGAGTCAAAAATTTTTAATTTAGAGAAGATTTTAATGATAAACTTTTTAAAGATTAAAATTCCTTTTTCGTTCCAGAAACATAAGAGCAATTTTCAATAGTTTGGGAGCTTTTGCTTCAGTTAATCATCTTCATTGGCATTTGTATTACTTGGAACATCGAATGCCCCTTGAAAATATTGTGAGCCGATTTTGAAACATTTAAAAACATTTATTTTTATTTTCATTGACATGATTGACATTATTTTTGTTGTTATTCATTTTATTATTTTTTCTATTATATATTATTATAGTTAATTTATTATTATTATTAGTTATTAGTTTTACTATTAGTTTTTTTTCTCTTTCAATTTATATTATTAACAATAATAATTAATAACAAATACTTCAGGTACTAGAAAATATTGCTGGATCACCCGTTTATTTGCTACTTGACTTTCCATCTAAAGGATTTTGCGTTAAATTTTCGTCTCTGAAAAATAAAATAGTCAGTAATTTAACAAACTGGGTTTTTCTAATTATCAATTATTTGCAAAATGAAAATATCGCTCATAATGTTTACATCACACGAGGGAATAGCACTCAATCGGAACCAAATTTCGATGATATTCGTGTTTATATTTGGGCAAGAAAACACGATTATGGCATTAAAAATACCAGGGCTTTTTATCCCGCTGTTTGCGAACTGTTTGGACATTTATCAATTCGAAGTGAGTATTGATCAAATGAAATTAATCTAATTAACAATTAATTCAACAATTTTATTCATTTTTTCTCAATTTTATTCTTAACCCCTTCACAGTCGAATAAAAATATAGTTTTTTGGGTCATAAACGTTCAAGCTAACTTAATGGCCCTTAAAAGAGCGCGTAATGTAACGGCCCCTGTTTGGGGGGCCCTTACGGTACCTCCTTGTGACCTGTAAAAATTTTAGTTAAAATTTGACACAAATTTTGGTTTGAACCTTAATTTTAATTTTAATGTAACGTAATGTATTTACAGATCAAGAAGATTATGCCTCAATGACAGAAATGCAAGTAGCCGAAATTCTGAAAGACATTACTGAAGAGACTTTTTCTTCAGTGAAGGAGAAAGTCATTGAAATTATTCAACAGCAATTATTACTTGAAAATAAAAATGTTGATAGTGTATAACAAAAGTATTAGATAAATTAAAAAATTTTAAACTGTATAAATTATTTTAGACCAAAAAATTAATTTCACAATCATTTTCGACTTGAAATTTTTGAAAATAAATTATTATTAGAGTTGAAAAGAAAAATGTATTGATAGTATATATATGTATATAAAATAGATGTATTGGTTTTGTAATTATAAATATAAATTATTTTGGAATAATAAAAAAAAAATTTCAAAAATTTTTTACTTTTTTATAAATTCATATATTTTGTTTCACAAATTAATCTTTTTTTCAGCCCTCTGAAAATTAATTTAAAAAATAGTAATTTTATAAAATTAGCATCCATTTCGTTTCTAGTAGGTGGGTTTAAATTACCCACGTAGAATGAATTTTAAACTCATTTGAAGGTGAATCTGATAAGGATATCGCATCAACTTTCTCATTAAATCGATTTCAACCTGTGAAAAAAGACCATCCTTACCGTATAAAGTCACAAAATAAGTTCATTTCAAAAACAATAAATAAAATATGAATTTTTTTTGTTTATTAAAATATTTTTACGTTTTTCTGACACCAAAGTCAGAAAATTCAGGGAATTAAAGGAATAGTCAGGAAAAATAAAAATGGTCAGGGAATTTTATGCAAAGTACTGGAGAAATATCAAATTTCTGGAATTACTTCAAAAATTTTGCTTTTTGTTATCGAAAAATATTTTTTAAAAACTTAAAAACCCTTAATTCCTAAAATTAATTTAAAAAATAAATTCTTAAAATCCTTAAACAATTTTGTTACACCTAAAAAAATTTTAATTTACAAAATTAATTTTAAAAAACTTTCAAGCAACAAATTTTCAAGTGAATCAATCAATTTTAAGAAATTCATCAGCCATATTGAATCCACCATTTTGAAAAAACAAAAAGATGACGAGACTTGTACTTTTATAAAAAAAAAGTTGAGCGTTAAAGAGTTAAAACAAAAATTAATATGAAGAATTAAGATTAATTAAATTTTAAATTAATTTAAATTTTAATTTAATTGTTAAATTAATTTTAAATTATGAAAATATTTAGAGTTAAAAATTTCATTGATAAAAAAGATATAATTTTCAAAGAATTTTAATCGAATAATTGTTAAGAATTGAATTTTTGAATTAAAATAAAGAGCAAAAAATTAAATTTAATAATAATAATAATTACTTTCTTAAATTATAGAAATATTTGTAAAAAAAACTAGATTTCTAATTTTCCATACGATAATTGAATTTTGATAAAAGAATAATTTTGTTTTCGAATTATTTCGAATATTTTAGAAATAATTTAAATTTACTAAAATTCGTTTTAAAAAATGGAATTTTTTAAGAATATTATTGAAATTTTTACGTTAATAATCGAGGTAAGTTCGACATAGTTTCTAAATAAAATATTTGCTTTTTAAAAATTATTTTTTTATCATTGAACTTCTATAATTTTTTCTTTTATACGAATCAGAGTAAAAGTCAAAATTCTATTTGGAAATCAGAGAAAAACACAATCAAATTTAGTAATAACGCTGATAAAAATAATAATAATTATTATATTAATGATAAATTAAAAAAAAATTAATTTATTATCGTTAAATGTAATTATAACAATAATAACACTGAGAAAATATTTTTCTTATTTAAAATAAGTAGCCAATCAAAAAAATAAAATTATGTTTGATTCAAATATATTTTTTTTAGTGTAATAATAATAATAATAATAATAATAATAATAATAAAAGTTCTATTATTAATATTATTATATTATTATTTATTTATTTGAATAGAAAATAAATTATCATTATTAGCAGTAGTAAAAATTAACAGTAGAAGTAAAGGTAGTAAGTAGTATTAGTATTTTCAGATACAATAAATGTTTTAAAGTGTTTCTATAGTAACCGTATTGTTACTAGTTTCTATTTCCTAAAACTAGAAGTCGTGTCAGTCAACGCAATCTATAGTTTATCAGAAAATAATTTATTCTCTTCTAAAATTTACTTTGACAAAATAAAAAAAAATATCTTAGAAGAAAAGAATTGACATAAAAACGATATTTAAATAGAACAAATATGGATGATAATCTAGAAGACATTCCAGAAGATTCGGATTTAAATGAAAGAGGTTACTTGAAGCATACAAATAAAAAATTCCCAAAACCATTTTTTATTAAAGAAGAAAAAAAAATGAAATAATTCGTAACTTTTGTAGAATTCCAAGAGGTTGAGGAATTAATTGATGATTTCCGTCTTCATCCGAAAACTGTTCACTACAATTCTGATGATTACATTTCTAGTGCGAAACGCACCGAAAATGGCACTGTACCCATGAATATTTTAGAACTTCAGTATCCTTTTTTATTATTTTTTTTTTGGCAAATAATTTTCTTTTAATTTCACTCTCTTAGAAAATAGAAACTATTTATTAGTTCAGAAACTGCAACTGAAAATTTACTAGTTCCGAATTTATTAGTTGATAAATTATTTACTAGTTTAGAAACTATTTGTTAGTTTAAAAACTATTTACTAGTTTAGAAACTATTTATTAGTTTAGAAACTATTTCCTAGATTAAAAACTTTCAATTTTTTTTTATCTATAACGTAAGAAATGAAACCTTAAGAAAAAGTAAAAATCAGTCATTCCTTTGGTTACAACTGTCAGAGATATTTTAATTTTTGCGTCGCTGATCCGAATACAATTATTTTTGCATCGGGAAATTTAATTCATTTTTTTAATGTTGCGGAAAAGAAATTGTGGTTTAGACGAAGTTTCAAGGGAGGTGGCATTGGACATATTGTAGTAAGTGTTAAACTATTTTTACTAACATAAAATTTCGTATCTAAAATGAGGTTCGCTAAAATACCTCTCATCAATTACTAAACATTGAATAATTATCTTTGAGTAATTATCAACAAAACAATAAATGAAGCTGAAAATTAAGGAAACATTTTTTTTCCAAAATGTTGATTTGAAAAAAAATTAACTTTAAAAATTATTTTCCAAAATTAAGTGTAAATTTCAGCTTCATTAATTATGAGAAAAAAAAACATAATTGTTTCTCTATAAGGAAGCAAAAATAAAAATGAATGAATTAAAGGAAGTGAATTTAAAAATGAATTAAATTATTAAGTACAATGATGGCAAAAATAATTTAGAAGAATCCAGTGTTTAATCACATTGCTGTTGGCGAAAATGGAAACGATCCACCGATTATAATTTACGAGTGGCCGAGTCTCGAAATAGTGACAATTCTTTGGCACGGAACTATGAGATCATTTTCTCATTTAGACTTTAGGTAAAATAATTTCTTTTCATCTTCTCTACCGAATTTATTTTTCGTGTTTGCGAATTTCCTTACGAAATTATAATTAGACTTCTTTTTTTCAATCGTTTTTTATTTGGTTGATTGTAAGAAAATGAAACAAGTTGTGAATTAAGATGTTCATTACATGAACATTTTGCTTCCTCTTTACGATAAGCAAAAAATTTGCTTTAAAGTGAATTTTTTCATTTTATTTAATTCTATTAATGCTAATAAAATATATTCTTTTTAAACATCAATCGATTCGTCTTGATGAAATGAAGATTTTTAGTTTGTTTTTAAGTCTAGATTAACATTTTATTATAAAGCAACATAATTTTTAAGAAGGAAATAAATTTCTATATAAGTGCGAATTTTTGGTTTTAATTATGTTTAATTCTATAAATTCAAATAAAAAATATACTTTATATATACCAATCGATCCGTTTTAATGCAACGGATAAGATTATTGAAAAAAATGAGTAAAATCTTATTGTACCGGAATATAATTTTGATGAAAGAACTAAATTTTTGATAAAAAAAGGTAATTTTTTTGCTTTAATTGTCATTACCTCTATAAACTCTCATACAATTTATACTTTAAATATACCAATCGATTCGTCTTGATGCAAAGAAGAAGATTTTATTGTATATTAACTTCAATATTCAATTTAAAAAAATTTTTTTGAAAAAAAATTTTTTTTTAAAAAAAGTAAAAAAAAATTTTTTTTTATTAGATTTTTTAATGTCCATCAATCCATTTCGAGATATTTTTATGATAAATATTCCTAGCAATTTTCAGTTGAATTCGTTGAAACCTCTTCGAGTTATCGTGTTCACAAAAAACGGGATCCACACACACACACACACACACATACACACACACATACACACACATACATACATCCGGACAATTGTTCAGGGTCTTATATAACATAGTCCCATATAGAAGAAAATTTGTCAAAAGGATTTTTAAAAATTTTGTAAATTAAACGACTACAAAGCTTCCTCACGAGGAAGCAACAACTTCACCTCTGGACACATTTCTGTAGGACAAAAATTAAAAAAGTTACAAAGGTTTTTCTAAAATAACAGGCATTTTTGCATTTCGAAATTTCATTTTTTGGTAACTTTTTCCAATTTCATTTTGAAAGTGTTTTTCTTTTTTTTCCTGACAACTGGAACAAAAACAAACAACTTCACCTCTGGACACATTTTTGTAGGACAAAAATTAAAAAAGTTACAGTGCTTATTCCAAAAAAACCGACATTTTTTCATTTTGAAATTTGAGTTTTCGGTAACTTTTCACCATTTTATTTTAAAAGTGTTTTTCACTTTTTTCCTGACAACTGGAACAAAAACAAACAACTTCACCTCGGGACACATTTTTGTAGGACAAAAATAAAAAAAGTTACAAAGGTTTTTCCAAAAACACCGACATTTTTTCATTTTGAAATTTCATTTTTTGGTAACTTTTCACCATTTGATTTTTAAGGTGTTTTTCTTTTTTTTCCTGACAACTGGAACAAAAACAAACAACTTCACCTCTGGACACATTTTTGTAGGACCAAAATTAAAAAAGTTACAGTGCTTATTCCAAAAACACCGACATTTTTTCATTTTGAAATTTGAGTTTTCGGTAACTTTTCACCATTTTATTTTAAAAGTGTTTTTCACTTTTTTCCTGGCAATTTGAACAAAAACAAACAACTTCTTCTTTAGACGCATTTTTCTAGGACAAAAATTAAAAAAGTTACAGTGCGTATTCCAAAAAAACCGACATTTTTAAATTTTGAAATTTGAGTTTTCGGTAACTTTTCACCATTTTATTTTAAAAGTGTTTTTCACTTTTTTCCTGACAATTTGTAAAAAAACAAACAACTTCTTCTTTAGACGCATTTCTCTAGGACAAAAATAAAAAAAGTTACAGAACTTTTTCCAAAAACACCGACATTTTTTCATTTTGAAATTTGAGTTTTCGGTAACTTTTCACCATTTTATTTTAAAAGTGTTTTTCACTTTTTTCCTGACAATTTGAACAAAAACAAACAACTTCTTCTTTAGACGCATTTTTCTAGGACAAAAATAAAAAAAGTTACAGACCTTTTTCCAAAAACACCGACATTTTTTCATTTTGAAATTTGAGTTTTCGGTAACTTTTCACCATTTTATTTTTAAGGTGTTTTTCACTTTTTTCCTGACAATTTAAACAAAAACAAACAACTTCTTCTTTAGACGCATTTTTCTAGGACAAAAATAAAAAAAGTTACAGAACTTTTTCCAAAAAGACCGACATTTTTAAATTTTGAAATTTGAGTTTTCGGTAACTTTTCACCATTTTATTTTTAAAGTGTTTTTCACTTTTTTCCTGACAATTTGAACAAAAACAAACAAATTCTTCTTTAGACGCATTTTTCTAGGACAAAAATTAAAAAAGTTACAGACCTTTTTCCAAAAACACCGACATTTTTTCATTTTGAAATTTGAGTTTTCGGTAACTTTTCACTATTTGATTTTTAAGGTGTTTTTCACTTTTTTCCTGACAATTTGTACAAAAACAAACAACTTCTTCTTTAGACGCATTTTTCTAGAACAAAAATAAAAAAAGTTACAGACCTTTTTCCAAAAACACCGACATTTTTTCATTTTGAAATTTGAGTTTTCGGTAACTTTTCACCATTTTATTTTAAAAGTGTTTTTCACTTTTTTCCTGGCAATTTGAACAAAAACAAACAACTTCTTCTTTAGACGCATTTTTCTAGGACAAAAATTAAAAAAGTTACAGTGCGTATTCCAAAAAAACCGACATTTTTTAATTTTGAAATTTCATTTTTTGGTAACTTTTTCCAATTTCATTTTGAAAGTGTTTTTCTTCTTTTTCCTGATAACTGGAACAAAAACAAACAACTTCACCTCTGGACACATTTTTGTAGGACAAAAATTAAAAAAGTTACAGTGCTTATTCCAAAAAAACCGACATTTTTTCATTTTGAAATTTGAGTTTTCGGTAACTTTTCACCATTTTATTTTAAAAGTGTTTTTCACTTTTTCCTGACAATTTGTACAAAAACAAACAACTTCTTCTTTAGACACATTTTTCTAGGACAAAAATTAAAAAAGTTACAGACCTTTTTCCAAAAACACCGACATTTTTTCATTTTGAAATTTGAGTTTTCGGTAACTTTTCACCATTTTATTTTAAAAGTGTTTTTCACTTTTTTCCTGACAATTTGTACAAAAACAAACAACTTCTTCTTTAGACGCATTTTTCTAGGACAAAAATTAAAAAAGTTACAGACCTTTTTCCAAAAACACCGACATTTTTTCATTTTGAAATTTGAGTTTTCGGTAACTTTTCACCATTTTATTTTAAAAGTGTTTTTCACTTTTTTCCTGACAATTTGTACAAAAACAAACAACTTCTTCTTTAGACGCATTTTTCTAGGACAAAAATTAAAAAAGTTACAGACCTTTTTCCAAAAACACCGACATTTTTTCATTTTGAAATTTGAGTTTTCGGTAACTTTTCACTATTTGATTTTTAAGGTGTTTTTCACTTTTTTCCTGACAATTTGTACAAAAACAAACAACTTCTTTTTTAGACGCATTTTTCTAGAACAAAAATAAAAAAAGTTACAGACCTTTTTCCAAAAACACCGACATTTTTTCATTTTGAAATTTGAGTTTTCGGTAACTTTTCACCATTTTATTTTAAAAGTGTTTTTCACTTTTTTCCTGGCAATTTGAACAAAAACAAACAACTTCTTCTTTAGACGCATTTTTCTAGGACAAAAATTAAAAAAGTTACAGTGCGTATTCCAAAAAAACCGACATTTTTAAATTTTGAAATTTGAGTTTTCGGTAACTTTTCACCATTTTATTTTAAAAGTGTTTTTCACTTTTTTCCTGACAACTGGAACAAAAACAAACAACTTCACCTCGGGACACATTTTTGTAGGACAAAAATTAAAAAAGTTACAAAGGTTTTTCCAAAAACACCGACATTTTTTCATTTTGAAATTTGAGTTTTCGGTAACTTTTCACCATTTTATTTTAAAAGTGTTTTTCACTTTTTTCCTGGCAATTTGAACAAAAACAAACAACTTCTTCTTTAGACGCATTTTTCTAGGACAAAAATTAAAAAAGTTACAGTGCGTATTCCAAAAAAACCGACATTTTTAAATTTTGAAATTTGAGTTTTCGGTAACTTTTCACCATTTTATTTTAAAAGTGTTTTTCACTTTTTTCCTGACAATTTGTACAAAAACAAACAACTTCTTCTTTAGACGCATTTTTCTAGGACAAAAATAAAAAAAGTTACAGACCTTTTTCCAAAAACACCGACATTTTTTCATTTTGAAATTTGAGTTTTCGGTAACTTTTCACCATTTTATTTTAAAAGTGTTTTTCACTTTTTTCCTGGCAATTTGAACAAAAACAAACAACTTCTTCTTTAGACGCATTTTTCTAGAACAAAAATAAAAAAAGTTACAGACCTTTTTCCAAAAACACCGACATTTTTTCATTTTGAAATTTGAGTTTTCGGTAACTTTTCACCATTTTATTTTTAAAGTGTTTTTCACTTTTTTCCTGGCAATTTGAACAAAAACAAACAACTTCTTCTTTAGACACATTTTTGTAGGACAAAAATTAAAAAAGTTACAAAGGTTTTTCTAAAATAACAGACATTTTTTTCATTTCGAAATTTCATTTTTTGGTAACTTTTTCCAATTTCATTTTGAAAGTGTTTTTCTTCTTTTTCCTGATAACTGGAACAAAAACAAACAACTTCACCTCTGGACACATTTTTGTAGGACAAAAATTAAAAAAGTTACAAAGGTTTTTCTAAAATAACAGGCATTTTTGCATTTCGAAATTTCATTTTTTGGTAACTTTTTCCAATTTCATTTTGAAAGTGTTTTTCTTTTTTTTCCTGACAACTGGAACAAAAACAAACAACTTCACCTCTGGACACATTTTTGTAGGACAAAAATTAAAAAAGTTACAGTGCTTATTCCAAAAAAACCGACATTTTTTCATTTTGAAATTTGAGTTTTCGGTAACTTTTCACCATTTTATTTTAAAAGTGTTTTTCACTTTTTTCCTGACAACTGGAACAAAAACAAACAACTTCACCTCGGGACACATTTTTGTAGGACAAAAATTAAAAAAGTTACAAAGGTTTTTCCAAAAACACCGACATTTTTTCATTTTGAAATTTCATTTTTTGGTAACTTTTTCCAATTTCATTTTGAAAGTGTTTTTCTTTTTTTTCCTGACAACTGGAACAAAAACAAACAACTTCACCTCTGGACACATTTTTGTAGGACCAAAATTAAAAAAGTTACAGTGCTTATTCCAAAAAAACCGACATTTTTAAATTTTGAAATTTGAGTTTTCGGTAACTTTTCACCATTTTATTTTAAAAGTGTTTTTCACTTTTTTCCTGACAATTTGTACAAAAACAAACAACTTCTTCTTTAGACGCATTTTTCTAGAACAAAAATAAAAAAAGTTACAGACCTTTTTCCAAAAACACCGACATTTTTTCATTTTGAAATTTGAGTTTTCGGTAACTTTTCACCATTTTATTTTAAAAGTGTTTTTCACTTTTTTCCTGGCAATTTGAACAAAAACAAACAACTTCTTCTTTAGACGCATTTTTCTAGGACAAAAATTAAAAAAGTTACAAAGGTTTTTCTAAAATAACAGACATTTTTTTCATTTTGAAATTTCAGTTTTCGGTAACTTTTTCCAATTTCATTTTGAAAGTGTTTTTCTTCTTTTTCCTGATAACTGGAACAAAAACAAACAACTTCACCTCTGGACACATTTTTGTAGGACAAAAATTAAAAAAGTTACAAAGGTTTTTCTAAAATAACAGGCATTTTTGCATTTCGAAATTTCATTTTTTGGTAACTTTTTCCAATTTCATTTTGAAAGTGTTTTTCTTTTTTTTCCTGGCAATTTGAACAAAAACAAACAACTTCTTCTTTAGACGCATTTTTCTAGGACAAAAATTAAAAAAGTTACAGTGCGTATTCCAAAAAAACCGACATTTTTTCATTTTGAAATTTGAGTTTTCGGTAACTTTTCACCATTTTATTTTAAAAGTGTTTTTCACTTTTTTCCTGGCAATTTGAACAAAAACAAACAACTTCACCTCTGGACACATTTTTGTATTACAAAAATTAAAAAAGTTGTGAATTAAGGTGTTCATTACATGAACATTTTGCTTCCTCTTTACGATAAGCAAAAATTTGCTTTAAAGTGAATTTTTTCATTTTATTTAATTCTATTAATGCTAATAAAATATATTCTTTTTAAACATCAATCGATTCGTCTTGATGAAATGAAGATTTTTAGTTTGTTTTTAAGTCTAGATTAACATTTTATTATAAAGCAACATAATTTTTAAGAAGGAAATAAATTTCTATATAAGTGCGAATTTTTGGTTTTAATTATGTTTAATTCTATAAATTCAAATAAAAAATATACTTTATATATACCAATCGATCCGTTTTAATGCAACGGATAAGATTATTGAAAAAAATGAGTAAAATCTTATTGTACCGGAATATAATTTTGATGAAAGAACTAAATTTTTGATAAAAAAAGGTAATTTTTTTGCTTTAATTGTCATTACCTCTATAAACTCTCATACAATTTATACTTTAAATATACCAATCGATTCGTCTTGATGCAAAGAAGAAGATTTTATTGTATATTAACTTCAATATTCAATTTAAAAAAATTTTTTTGAAAAAAAATTTTTTTTTAAAAAAAGTAAAAAAAATTTTTTTTTTATTAGATTTTTTAATGTCCATCAATCCATTTCGAGATATTTTTATGATAAATATTCCTAGCAATTTTCAGCCGAATTCGTTGAAACCTCTTCGAGTTATCGTGTTCACAAAAAACGGGATCCACACACACACACACACACACACACACACACACATACACACACACATACATACATCCGGACAATTGTTCAGGGTCTTATATAACATAGTCCCATATAGAAGAAAATTTGTCAAAAGGATTTTTAAAAATTTTGTAAATTAAACGACTACAAAGCTTCCTCACGAGGAAGCAAAACGAAAAATTAAACTCTTTATCTACACTTACACACTTGTATTTGTAAGTATAAGTAAATAATTTCAATTTACAGTCCAGATGGCAAATTATTGGCATCCCAAGGTGGTGAACCAGATTATTTACTAACCATATGGAATTGGCAGCAGTCGAAAATCACATTACGTTTCAAATCTCATGGACAGGAGATCATCAATGTCATGTTCTCGCCATCTGTTTCTGGACATTTGACTACAAGTGGCTTGGGACACATTAAATTTTGGAAAATGTCAAAAACATTCACGGGTCTTAAATTGAAGGGCGAACTCGGTAGATTTGGCAAGACGGAAATTTCCGATATAATTGGAGTCTATCCAATGCCTGACGAAAAGGTTCGTAGACTCAATTTGCGTATATAGCAATTTTCTAAAAAACATTTAAAAATATATTTATACAAAGTAGTACTGAAAAGGAATAAATTTTCCAACAATTTCAAAAAATTATAAACTAACTAAAATTTTGAAAAAAACATTTACAAAATGCCACTGTAAAAAAAGTATTAATTTAGAATATTAATAAATTTTGTGAAATACTTCCATTGCTTATAAGAAATTATTTTAAAAAATTATAAATTCTTGTGTAAATAGGTGGTATCCGGATGTGAATGGGGAAACATTTTGATATGGGACGAGGGTTTAATAAAATTTGAAGTTTGTCGAAAGAACAGAAAACCTTGTCATGGCGGTGTTATAACGCAATTTGAATTCAATAATGGAGAATTAATATCAATAGGTACTTTTTGAAAGTAAATCCGTAGTTCTACAAAAAAAGGGAAAAGGCGATGTTCAAGATTGATTTTTACTTTGATTTTGAAGAAAAAAGAAAATTATTTTTCAATAGAACTGAAGATCTAAATGGTTTCTGTTATGCCATAAAACGTGACCCGGTTTAAAAACATTGTTTACAATTTCCAGCAAATTAAAATTTTTACTTGGTCGTTTTACGTGGAATTGCACATTTTACTTCATTTACATTCTTGAATTTTAAAAGACTGACATCGGATTCTTAATCAGCGACCCCGAAAACCCCCGAGTAACAAGTTTCATGTAAATTTAATGCAATTTTTAAAAATCGATCAGCCATATTGGATCCGCCATTTTGAATTTTGAAAAACTGACAGCGGATTCATAATCAGCGACCCCGAAAACCCCCGAGTAACAAGTTTCATGTAAATTTAATCCAATTTTTAAAAATCGATCAGCCATATTCAATCCGCCATTTTGAATTTTGAAAAACTGACAGCGGATTCGTAATCGGCGACCTCGAAAACCCCCGAGTGACAAAACTCACAGAAATTCATGCATTATTTTGTAAATTATTGATATTGTTACTAACTTGTACTATTCAGTATACTTAGTTTGTTATAAACAAATGTTATAAACAAATTATAAATTTAGACGTTAACATTCATGAATCTTTCTAAAACTTGTTACTCGGGGGTTTTCGGGTATGGGGATTTCGAATCTGATGCCAGTTTTTCAAAATTCAAAATGACGGATCCAATATGGCGCATAAATATTCAAAAATTGCTTGAAAATTAAATCAAACTTGTTATTTAGGGATTTTTAGGGTCGCCGATTGCAAATCTGATGAAATTTTTTCAAATTTTTGAATATCTGATTCAAGTTTAATGAAAATTTCATGCATAATCAGCGACCTTAAAAACGAAAATTAACGAAAATTACATATGCATATTTTGTGGGTTATTCTTAATTTTTTTTCTCGATCTGAGTCTCTTGGTTAAATTGTTTATAAATATCTTGTAAAATTTGGAATTTTTAATTTTTTGCCAGGATCTAATCACAAAAAAATGTTGTGCCGAAAGTTTCGTTATTTTCTTCCTTGTGGTTTGTAGAACTATCCAAATAGGAATTATCCGCTAACAAAAAAGAAAAAATTCTTTTGGGACTAATTTGTATTCGGTACATTTTTTTTATAAACAGGAATGGATGGATGGATACGTATGTGGTTTTATGACACAATCGATCAAGCTGATCCGCCTGATGACGATCGATTTCTCGAGATTGAACCTGTTTATGAATTTTCTATTTTCGAAAAAGAGGAAAATAATTTCGACAAAAAGGCCATGCTGATGAGTATTCAGAAACAGGAACCCAACAATCCAGAATCAACATTTTGGTATGCTCAGGTAAATTCATCAAAATCCTGTATCACCAATTTAGTGACAGGGACAATATTTGTGGCTCCAAGTCTTAGAATCTAACTTCTGAATCATTATTGAAAAAGTAAATTGATAATGCTTTCGACGACTCCTTCGAAGTGTTTGATTAATATGCGATTTTAATTTTAGTAATTTTAATTCTATTAATTCTTTTAATTCTAAAGCGAAAAAATTAATTCAGGATGCAAATGGCGGTTTGTGGATAATAGATCTTTGCACCTTTCAAACCCCGGAGCCATCAAGGAAACTTCTCAATTGTCATGCTGGGCCAATAACCGACATCGCTTCTGCCGATTGGGGACCTTTTGTCGCAAGTTGCGGAAAGGACAACAATCTATTTATTTACAATTACGAAGCAAAGAAATTGTGTTTAATTCACAAATTTAATGACATTGGGAGTCGAATTATTTGGTTACCATGTTCAGTAGGTATCTGTTCAACAAAATTTTTCTAAGGATATAAAAATTAAGACAAAAAACGAATCAAAATCGTTGTCGAATCAAAAAATGTCTCAATGGATGATATCCTTAGAAAAATTACCAGAAAATATAAAAAATATATCCAGAATTAATGATACTAACACTTTTTTTAATCATACAAGATAGAGTCTACAGGTTCGACTCTTATTTGCGCTTTCAAAAGCGGAATAATCAGAATTATTAATCTAGAACTATCGGAAAGGATGAATGATAATAAAAAAATCGTAAAGCTTCTTCAAGTACTGAAACCACACAATAGAGCAATTACCGCCATGTCCCTAAGTCCCGATAATAATCTACTGGTAACCGGAAGTGAAGATTCGACAATATTTATCTTTCTGATCGAAAAGACAAACAAACTAAAATTAATTCCAATTGGTTTTATCAAAACCCCATCGAGCATTACCTGCATGACCTGGAAACCAGACTCCGTGAGTTGAGAACAAAAAAAAGATTTCACATATTTGTCTCTGATTGAAGTTTATATATTATTAATTTGAAACGTAGGTGACAACAATTCTTCTTGGTTGTACAAGTGGGAATTTTATGGAAATAAACCTACCGAGTGAAACGAAATCGGATCAAATTACCACCTACGAACTGCTAGACTGCCAATGTCGATTATTTCAATTCAAATCGGTAAAATCGGAAATAAGACGTGAGTTGGTGCAAAAGAGGAATGATGAAAAACGAAAAACGCTTTATGAAAGAAAAGTAGCGGACCTGGAAAAACTGAAAATAGATCAACCCGAAATGGAAATCGACGAAGAAATATACTTGACGATTGATTCAAAAGTAGATGATGAACAATTGCCAGAAATATTCGTACCGAAAATACCGAATGATGTCCTATTGGTAAACTACGTGAATAAAAAGATATGTCTTTTCATGTCAGGTTACGACTCGGGATATTTATACGAATATTCGAATCTGGAAATTGGAGATGAAAATTTGCGAACTACATGTAGGATGATTTTCGAAGCTGATGACACAGAAGTCCGAAGTTGTTTGTTTTAGTAAGTTGGGACGAATTTGGGCAAAGTTCCACATTCAAGTACCAGAAAAAAGGAAGTTTCTCCTAAAATTGTAAAAAAAACCGAATTTTATTCTCTTCTTCATTTCAGTGACAAAAATAAATACGCCTTTCTCGGAATGCAACATGGCGAAATTCGTGTTTGTCGAGTAAATCCTGAGGATCATTTGGATCTTTCGGACTACTGGCTACTTCCAATGCATGACAATTTTAACGGAACTATTCCAAAAATGACATTAAGTTACGATCATAAAGTACTTCTGACGTGCGGATATGATGGAAATCTCTTTTCCTTTTCCATAAACGACCAGACTTCTCATCCTGAACCTGAAGTGCCTGTACCTACAAAAGAGAAACAGGTTGGTTCGATTTTTGTCAATTTTCGTCAACGTTTAAATTCTGCAATTTTTCATGGACTGAAAACCATCTCGACTGTTGCTGAACAACATCCTAAGCGATGGAAAATTTTATTGTAATTTTGAAGCGCTTTATAATGAAAGTAACCACAGCCGCCAACCAGCAGAAGATCATAATTTGTCATAAAATAACGTTTAAATTAAATTCTGCAATTTTTAATGGACTTCATACAACTTAGACTCATGCTTGGGATGTTGCTAAACAACAGCCTAGTGGTTTGAAAATTTTTTATTTAGTAGAAATTTTTTTATTTATAAAAATAATTTTATTCATTTTTATCAATTATTTTCGATATATTAATTGAAATTATTTAAACTGGATATAAAAAATATTAATTTTATGTCATTTCTACTTTTTCAGCGAATTGAAAATATTGAAGTTGACGATATTGAAGATCAACCTAATTATCCAACTTTAGAGGAAGTTGTTGGCCAGGCAAATGAAGATAAAATTTTACGCCTAGCGCAAGAGAAGAAAAATTCCATTTTGGCTCTACTACAAACTTATACTCAAGACTTTACCAAACTGATGGAAAAGTAAGAATGTTTATTATTCTTTTAATCTAGATACTAAATTAATTAAAATTACCTTTTTGTATAAATTCCACTTTTTTTAAAGACAGTACAATCAGTAGTTGAACCAGTTTTAGTGTAACACAGTAAAACGCAAGGTGTTAAAATAACACCATAATGAATTAAAATAATCCGCTACAGTTGAATCCCTATAAGATTAAATTAACACCAAAAAGCATTAAAATAATTTATTTTGGTGTTATTTTTAACTATATATGAATAAAATTTTATTTTGAATAAAACACCCAAGTCAACAATTTGTAAAAATTCAACGAATTTAGCTTCTTCAGGGAGAATAGTAAGTTAGTTACTAACGTACTAACTAACTTAATAACATAGTTACTAAATTCAATTGTGTTCAAAAATTTTTTTAATTCTCGTCAAAATTTCAATTCTCTTTATAAATAATAAAGTTCTTCTGTGACGTTCAATTATTTTACAAAATTTTAATCCAAAATTCTTGGCAAAATTTCAATTATTTTCAAAAGCTTTCTAAAATTCAATGATTTTGAATCTCTACTATTTCAATAAAATTTTCCAAAATAATTCCATTATTAAAAAAAATTTGCATACAATTCTACGCAAACATTCAATTAATTTCATGAATAATAAACATTTTTACAGGAATTCAATTATTTACAAATTTTTTTTATAAATTTCTTCGCAATAATTCAATTATGTTCATAATTAATAACATTCCTACAGGGATTCAATTATTTTTATAAATAATAAAATTCTTTTAGAAATTCAATTATTTTCATAAAAAATAATACTCATTGCAGAATTTCAATTATTTCTAATGCAATGTTAATCAAATTCCCCGATAAATGTTATTATTCTTACAAATCTTATTAAAATTCGTCCAGAGAATTTAATGAATTAAAAAAATTTGTTGATAACATTTTTTATGAGAATTTAATTTCAACAAGCATGAAATTAACAAATTATTTATTTTTCTATTTAAATAATTGAATTCTCGTAGAATTTACTAATAAAAATGGTTTTAAAAATGAATTTCAGTTAAAATTTTAGATTATACTTAAGTATTAAAAGCATTATAACGTGGATTTTTAGAAATAATTACATTTTGGAAAAATTTCAAACTAAAATCATTGAAATTCTTAATTTTTCATATTTATGACAAAAAATTCTGTTGAATTAATTTTTTTTTAAAGTTTAATAAGATTTTTATTGAAATTATTTCAAGTTTTTATTTTTCAATATATATTTAATTGCAGAATTTACGAATAACTGAAATTTTGTAAAATTGAATTATAAATGAATAAATTTGAAAATTCTCATAAAACTCATAGCAGCGTTTCAATTATTTTTCATACAATTTTAATTGAATTCACTGAAAAAAGTAATCATGTTCTTGCAAGTTTTAATAAAATTCTCCAAAAGAGTTGAATTATTTAAAAATTTGTTACTAAAATTCTTTACAAGAATTGAATTTTGAGAAACATTAAATTATTCAATAAATTATTTACTTTCGCATTTAAATAATTAAATTCTTGTAGAATTTTATAATTAAAATTAATTTACATTTCATAAAAATGAATTTCAGTTAAAATTTTAGATTCTAATTGAATATTAAAAGAAATAAAGAGTGAACTTTTCGAAAATAATTGAATTTTCAAATTAATATTTTTGAAAAAGTTTAATTGAATTTTTTAAATATTATTTGATGTTTTTATTTTCTAATACGCGTTTAATTAAAGAATTCAGGAATAATTGAAATTCCGTAAAATTGATTAATTAATTATTAGTAAAAATAATAGACATAAAGTAAAATTGTAGTTAAGAATTTTTGAAAATAATAAATTGAATTGAAATTATGAAAATAATTTTTGAAGAAGTATAATATTCTTATAATATAAAATAATTATTTTATCACTTGGTCAACTTTAATTATTATAAAATATGAAAAAATCGATCACTTCGAGTCGTAGGTTCGGAGTTATCGATATCTTCATGTTTTATACTTATAAAAAAATTTAATAAACTATAATTCCATTCATTGTAAAAAATAACATAAAAATTATTTTAATTTTTTTTGTGATAATTTAATTTGCAACACTTTTGAATACCTCACAATTTACTCTGAACTGTTCAAAAATTAGCTTATTTTCTATTTCACTTTTCAGAAATCGCTCTTTACTAAAATCGCAACAAATTCCTCAAGAGAACTTTGAAATAGATTCAAGAATCACCGAAGACCTAAATAATCAATTGCAATCGGAATTGGATTTGGTGCACAGAAAACTAGCATTCAAAGTGGAAAAATCAAAATTAAGACTTAAGAAACTAATGGATCACTTTGTCGAGCCTATCACTTGTCTTCCGTTCTGCGTTCATAGAATTTTGTGAGTCGTCAAAATCTATTTTTTCCAGTTTCTTGAATCTATCAATATTGATAGAATTTATTAATTCCAAATTTTCCTTCATAAGAAGGTACATACGTGAATTGTATTTACTGCGTTGGTGAAAAATTTAAAAATTAATGCAAATTCTTAAAATTTTTCCAGAAAACCAAACACGAAAGTTTACTCATTTCGAGAACACAAATTGGGAGATGATTTTTTTGCCACATATACCAAAGTTTCTCGACTTATTGCAGAAAAGGAAAAAGCTAACAAGTGAACATTGTTATCAACAAATTACACTTAATTTCATTCCAATGCAGACTTAATGTTATTTATTAGAAATTAATTTTATTCTAATCTTGGGAAATTTATGTTGTATTTTCTAAAAAATAGATCATTAGATTTGCAAATAAATCAATCGATAATTGAAGAAGAAGAAGAAAAGGAAGTTGTACACGGGGTAGAAAGTTTTCTCAAAGGATTAAGTCCCTCTACTTTGGAGTATAAATTGGGAGTAGAAATTAACCAAATCCTGAAAAAATATAGAGCTCGTAAAGCGAGAATAGAGGAACGAAAACGAGAAGTAGATTAAAAATGAAAATTTCCATCCTGAAACAAAATTAACCAACACATATTCTAAAATTATTTATTTTAATCAATAATATTATTAATGAAATATAATTAATTTTTTTATTAATTAAATATAATTAATATAATTAAAAAGTTTATAATTATTATTTTTAAACAATGAAATTTCTTCCAGTGGAAAACAGTTCACGACAGTAAACCAGATCCAGACACAAATCTTCTGAATGACAAGAACACACTCGAGGAGGCACAAAGAACAATTGGCGATTACAAATTAAAAAATTCCCCAGATTTACAGAAAGTAAATCAAAATTTGGATAGTGTACTAAACAAATACAAGCAATTATTAGATTGTCGAAAAAGAGTAACAAAAAATTCATTTTCTCCTAATAATAAAATACAAATAAAATTATTGTTATTGAAAGAATAAAATACAAAATTTTCAAAAAGATTCACTCTCTCCGAGAAGACTTTAATAGCAAATTGAAAATTGTACGAGCGAAGAAATTAACGACACAAAAAGAATCTCAAGATTTAGTGAATAATCTGAGGGAAATTCAGAGTGAAATTCCGGAAAAAAATAGAAAACCACTGCCTTTTATATTCAGTATCGATTATAATGCTGAATTTCCAGAAAAAGAACTTGAAGTAATTAAAAAATTAATCTTTGAAAATTAATTGTCTAACTCTTTAGATTGCCTGAGTAAAATATAATTATATAAATAAAAATAGAGTTACGAATATTGACGAATATTTCGAAATTTAATATCGCGTTCTTCTCACCTGCGAACGCCAAGGTCACCGTCAGGTGGCAGTTCGGTTGATAAAACCAAATTCCCGCCACCTGGTGACAATTTTCGCGTTCTCAAGTGGAGAGTGCCTGATTTTAACAATATTTCTTTGAATCCAGATAGAAAAGTACAAAGCAATGATTGTAAAAGTAGAGGAAATAAGAAAAAGTAAAAAACCAGTATTTCTGGATGTAAGTCAAAAGGATATCGAGATAAATGTCTCACTCGATATTTTACGTAGTCTTGCAATAAGCGAGCAAACTGAAACACAATGGGAACGAGAAATGAAACGCATGGAGTATTATAAACGTATTCACGAGCAAAATTTTATCATCAACGAAATTGAACAAAAATATCGAGATCTAGATGATGATTTAGACGAACTAGAAAAAAATCGCGTTGAAGTTGCCATGGAGAGTGAATATTTAAATTTATTTCTATTAACATTGCATCAGGAATTAATAATATTACGAAATTTCGAAGCAACCGAAAATTCCCTAACGGACACAGTTAATAATAAAATCAAAGAGTGTACAATTGCCAAGAAAAAGGTAAAAAATGGCTAGAAAAAAATTCAGTTTACAATTTCTCATTCTTATTGCTTTCTTTTTAAAATTAAGATTCAATCGATAACTGTGCAAATGGAACATAAAAACAAGGAAATTATAAAATTACAAGATAAAATTAAGGAACTTTCGGTTCAATACAGAGACTTGATAAATGAAAATAAGTTTCGTGATTTTCTACTGAGGATATTTAAAAAAAAATTCAAGCAGCCGAAAGCAAGTGATGGTTTGTTGAGATTCAGATATTTATTTGACGATAAGCAAGTTAATAATTTTTGATATTTTATTTAATTTATACAAATTTTTTTGGAAGCCCTTTAACAAAAAAGTTTTTTTTAATAATAATTTCAGCATCTTCGTCATCATCAAGCTCAGAAAGCAGTTCAGACGAAGATGATACAGCCACGATTGACAGTCGAGAAATTGGCTTCATTCATTATGATGAAAATATATTACCTCTTGGATGTGATAAAGAACTTTATGACGCGGCATTCGTAATGCGAGAACACAGGTACAATTCTGAGTTTCAAATCAGAAATGAGCAGAAAACAATCGAAGGACTACGAAAAGATCTTGGACTTGAGAACAAACGACTCAAATTATTGGAAACTGAATTGAAAATAAGTCAAGATAATTTGAAAATTTTCATGGTAGATAAAACTTTCAATCATCATAAACATAAATATAGAAATAAAAATGGAAATAAATTAAAACAGAAATAAAAATAGAAATAAATCAAAAAAGAAATAAGAATAGAAATAAATTAAAAAAGAAATAGAAATAAAAATAAAAGTTTATCAAAAACTTTCTTTTCTCTTTTTCGCAGCAAGACAAACAAGAAAAATTGAATTCAATTGACATGACGGTAATATTAAAATTTCATCAAATGCAAAATTTTTTACCAAATTCGGAAGAAGTGGCAAAAATTAGAGATTGTATTTTATTCGACAAGAAAAAACTTTCCGAATTGTACGCAAGAGTTGGAGAATTATTGCGAGAGACAAACGATGAATTGAATAAATACAAGTATAGACACTTGAAAATAATTTTACTTTCAACCAATTTTTTCAAAATAAAAAGTTAAAAATAACTATGATTATAAAAATCAAAAAAGGTTTTGTGAAAAATAAAATGGTTGTTTAATTTCTCCACTTGAGAACGCCAAGGTCATTGCTAGATGGCGTGGAAACTGGTTTTGTCAACTGAACTGCCATCTTTTGGTGACCTTGGCGTTCTCAAGTGGAGAAATTAAACAACCATTTTATTCCTCAAAAACTTTTTTGTTTTTTACAATTAAAATGATTCCAAAATTAATTTTTTTTTACCGAAAACCGTCTTCTTTTCGGTTCGGTGAAAAAAAATTCTTTTCTCCCTCAGTGTCGACGCTAACTTCCAGGGACTTTAATATTTAATTTCCAACTATTTTTTTTTTAAATAAAAAATTAATATACAATTAATAATTACTTCAATTATTGAAAACAAATCATTTTTTTCCAAAATGTAGAAAAAGTAGGACATATTTTAATAGAATAAAAACAGAATGCAAACAGATGGAAACGGAGATAATTAAATTAAAATCCAACGTCAAGTTGGAAAAAATAAAAAAATTTGGACAAGATATTTCCGTTAATATTTTATACGAAGCGGTATTGCGAAGTTTGATTTACGACATAAAGGCGAATTTAAATTCAATCGTTAAATCTTATGACAGTCAAGTGAATTGTAAGAGAACATGAATTTATTTACACATTTTATTTTATTTTTCATCAATTATGACAATTTTTATAGTTTATTTATTGTTTTATTTTAACATTAAAATTTGTTTAACTATCTAATTTCTTTTATGTAATAAAATATTTAAAAAATTAATATTTAAATACTTATCCTACAGTAAAACATTTGTAAACAGTCTTTAATATTTTTATAGCTGTTAAAACAAATTATCAAGAAAAGATGGAGACACTTAAAAATTATTTGCAGGCTAATACGGAAAAATTGAATTTTCTTGCTATTTTAGAAGAAGAACAATTAAAATTACGAAAATTGTTGAAATATCCTCCAATAATAGACGTATTTTTTCGTATTTTCACACTTTTATATAATTTTTTTTTTAATATATATATAATGGTTTTAAAAATTAAGTTTTAATTAAAATTTCCATTTACAATTTAATTTAAACAGGAGGATTCACTAATGGAATTTACAAAAGATGTCAAATCTTTGGAAACAATGATAGAAAATCAAAAGAATAGAACTGAATTGTTAAGCAGTGAAATTCGAAATAAAAAATCAAATCAAGATCACTAGTCTACGAAGAAAAAGTAAAATTAATTCTTTTAAATTTTTATTTTCGCCATAGAAACCTATATGTACAAAATTTACTATTATGCTAATTTTTAAAAAATTACACTTATCAAATTTTTCTTTTTCTTTTTTTAATAATTTTGCAACTTTTATAAATTTCTATTTCTTGTGGAAATTTTTTTCGCTTATATAAATAATAATATTGATCTCAACAAATCTGACAAAAATCCCTAGTCTTTAGAATTCTTTAGAAAAAAGAATTTTTTTTTAATCTACAATTCAAATTTGAATCAGACTTGTCGAAATCAGATCTCTTTTCATTTTTTTTAAATATCTAACATTTTTTCAAAACTTACTTTTCCAGTTGAGCGACAAACAATCCAAAAGGTGCGATAATTTCAACTTTCAGTGATTTTTAAATTGATTAAATAAACATTGTCTAATAAATAGTGTTCTTTCTTTTTGTCTAAATATCATTTATAATAATTATAAATGACAATCTCGAAATAATGTCCTTTTCGATTATTGAAAATCAGAAAAAAATAATTTCCGAATGAAATAATAATACAAAAAAAATAAAAATAAAGTGGAATCTTGAGAAATCACATTTAAGAACGAGTGAATAATATTCTCGTTACTGTTTTTTAAAGCTTTTAAGAATGGGATAAATATTGTCAAAAGCTTCGTAAATTTCTTGCCTCACTTTTGCGCCTGAAAACAAATATTTTAATTAGTAATAAATACTTGTTGTTAAAAATAATAGATTTCTAATTTTTTTTTGTTTAATGAGAATTTGTTGTTCAAATATAAAAAGAGGGAATAAATTTCCATTTACCTGTTAGTACAACTTTTCCAGAGACAAAAATAAGTAGAACAATGCGAGGTTTAACCATTCGGTAAATTAAACCTGGAAATAATTCTGGTTCATATGACGAGAACTGTCCGTGAGTTAAGACTAAACCCTCCAGTCTAATAGGGAATTTAACGTCACAACTTCCGACCATATTCTGAATTTTAAAGTCGAGAAATTTGGCCTAAAAAAGGAAAAATTAAAAATATTAATTTAATTTTTAGTTCAAGTATTTATAATTAATAAATTGTGAATAGTCAATTTTTTTGGAATGCGTACCGGAAATCCTAGTTTTTGAATAATCCGAGCATACTTTCTAGCTGCTAGTCGTGAATCTTCTTCGCTTTTTGCACCAGTACAAACCATTTTTCCGCTACTAAATATTAAAGCGGTTGTCCTTGGTTCTCGTATTCTCATAATCACAGCGGCAAATCGTTTTGGATTATATTCAGCGTTCCTCGCGTGAAGCGCTATTTTCTTTAAGTCTAATTTACAATTTAAATTAACTGTCGATACAATATTTCTGAAAATGAAAAAAATATTTAATATTAGAGACAAATATAAACATAAAAAAATTCTAAGGTGAAATAAATTTTTAATGGAGAAGAAAAATTATTTTTGTAATTCCAATGATTGTAATGAAGAAGAAAAAAACCCACTGAAATTGTGGAAGAATTCCTGGATCCGCGGAAGCGGGAGTCATTGGAGTCATTGGTCCAGGGGTAGAGGGTCCTATAGAGGCAGGTGCCATTTGATTTGTTGATTGCACGATAGGAGACATCATATTTTGCTGCAATAATATTGATAAATTTAAATTATGTCTTATATACAAGTGAATGAAAAATTCAAATTATTTTCCATATTCGGATGTTATTTGAAGATTCAATGAAATAAAAAATATAACACTCGACTTTTCGATAAAATAATTATTTTTTGAACTTTTAGCTTTCTGATAAAATAAATATTCAAACAATTTTTAATTTGATTAACATTCAAATATTTAAATAATCGACTAAATTAATTTTCGAATATTTAAATATCCTACTAAATTAATTTTCGAATACTTAAATATTCTACTAAATTAATTTTTGAAAATTTCAATAATTAACTAAATAATTTTTGAAAATTAAAATAATTGACAAAATTAATTTTCGAATATTTAAATATTCTACTAAATTAATTTTCGAATACTTAAATATTCTACTAAATTAATTTTTGAAAATTTCAATAATTGACTAAATTAATTTTTGAAAATTTCAATAATTGACTAAATAATTTTCGAAAATTAAAATAATCGACTAAATTAATTTTCGAAAACATAAAAATTCAAGGAAAGTTAAATTAACGTTTTTCAGAAAAATTAATTGTACAGAATTATTAGTTAAAATTATAAAAAATTCAGATTTTCAAAGATTTGTATTTGAAACCATTTCAAAATTCAATTATCCTTAAAAATTAAAATTTTCTAAACTTTAGATAATTTTGAGAGAAAATTAAGTTTTAAAATAATTAATTTCCTATGAAAATTATATTATTTTTCAGAATAATTGATGATCATCAAGTTTTGAACGTTTAAATGAACGAAATTTTTTGATAATAATTGAATTTCTTAAAGATTTTTTGTATACTTTAAAGAAACTAATTAATTTTTCAAGAATTGTAATTAAAATTTTGGAATATGATTGTTTTCTTCCAAATAATTTAAAAAATGATTCTAAAAACTGTTAAAACTATAATTTTTTGTATCTATTTAAATTGTTGGAAATACGGTATTAAAAATATTGCAAAAATTGAATTTCAAAACAATTCAAATGAATAAATTCTAATAATTACTTTTAAAAAGTATTTTAATACAATTTGTAGAAGCTAATTTTCATTTTTAAATTTACACTTAAAGATTTTTTAATAAAATTGTTAAGAATTCAATTATATAAAAAAATTGCAATTAAAATTCTTTAAAAGTTGATTTTCAAAAATTCGTCATAAACTACTTGAAAATTTGGAAGAAAAGTCGAAAAAGTCGAAATTTTTTGGAAATAAGTCAAAAAAAAGTATCATTTCTTTAAAAAATAGTCGAAAACAAATGAGGCTAAAGTTTCGAACGTTCAAATGAACGAAACTTTTTTTTCACCTTAAGTGTTTTTTGAAAATCCCTTTCCAAAAAAGAAAAATAATTTAAATTAAATAATGTTTAGTTATAAGAAAGAATTTATTTTAATTTAAAAAATAATTTTTTTGTAAAGAAATACAAATTAGAAGAAGTAAAAAAATATTGTCGTCCATTTGAACTTTAGGAACATGAAAAAAATCGAAAAAATCATAATTTCTAAGGCCCTGAACAATTAAATATTTGACTGAATTAACATTCGAAGATTTAAATATTTAACGAAGATTAATACAAATATTTAACTGAATTAACATTCAGATTTTCAAATATTCGAGTAAATTAATACTCGAATATTTAAATTTCCATGTTAATGGAGAATTTATTAACATAAAGCCTCCATTAACATGGAAATTAGTATTATTATCATTACTATTATTATTAATATTATTACTATTATTGTTATTACTCAACAATAATTATTCAACTCTGTCTATTAGCCACACCAGAATTAACTCGAAATTTCACCTCAAATTATTCGAATTCATTTGTTTAAAAGCTCTTCAAATTCTCGGCACTGTCGATTTCTTTCAAACCAAAAGTGTAAAGACTAAAGTACTTTTTTCTAAATGAAGTAAATATTAAAAGTGTGATAGCAAAAAAATTATTTGCATAGTAAGAGAAATAATTACCGGAGTCTGTGGCTGCATAAGACTCTGTGGTGTTGCAAAAGACGGAGTTGGTGCATAGGTGTGGATTTGTTTTTGAGGTGTTAGCATCAACATTCCGCTTTGTAAGTTTGGACTCATTGAATGCAATTGTTGCAATTGATATTGTTGAGGTTGTTGTTGCTGCTGTTGCTGTTGTTGCAATGCATTTGGAAGAATTTGTTGATCTTCCTCAGGTTGATGTAAAGGTGTACCAATACTTGGTATACTAAAGCCTGGACTCGGTAACATTTGATCCATTTTTAACTTTAAAAAAAAAAATATCCTCTGTAACTAAATGGATATATGTTTCGTTAAAATCTTCTCCTTTTGTTTATTACTCCTTCGTCGTCATCACATTTGCACAAAATGATAATTTATTTAGAAAAAAAAACTATTAACGTATAAGTGGTCACAACTTTGTTTTTATAGGTTAGATTTTTGGCGGTTATGTCAATTCTTTCACTAGAAGAATTTGAATCATAATATTCAGGTATAATTCGCTATTATACGTAATTGTCAATTATCTAAACACTAGATGTCACAGAAAATTATTTATAAAAATGGAAAATATCTATTTTGTGTACAAATTATTTTTTTCCTACAAGAGAGAAATTGCGTGACGTCACTTGAGCGTTGGTAACTTAGTATATAGAGTAGAGTGTTGACCGTTTTCAGGTAAGCAAGGTTGGGTAAGTATAGGCTTCTTAACTGCTTCTCCCCTTAGGATCCGTTTGTATGTAGAACGATAAAAAAAAAGTCAAGGAAAAAAAGATTTAAAATTCTATAAATAAATAAATTATCAAAAAAAAATATAAATTACTTCACAATGACTTATTTCCCCCAGGGTTCCATCGGGGTTAAATCGATCCAAAAGAGTAAAAAGTACAATTTTCTCAAAACTTCCCTCCCGCCATATGAACTTCACTATTATTTTGTGTGTTACTAAGAACTACAAGACCCTGATATTCAAGAATTCGGAAGTACGGGTGACATTCACAGTGTAAGTACTAAGTAGTAATGTGTGAGTAATAAAAGGAATAAAGGAGATGAATTTCCTTTAGAAATTAAAATCTTGTAAAAAAAAAATTCTAAATTTATTTGAAATATAAAAGTGCAATACGTCCATCGTCACCGTAAGCAAGGTTATTTTTCTTATCTTCTAATAAATGTTGTAAATTAACTGTACTTACCACATTAACTTTTTAAGAATGCGTTTAGAATTCAACACACATATTCTTGCTCCGATTTTTAAAAAAATTAACTTTTATTAACATAAATAGCATTAAAACGATGTTATTGGTGTTCAAAAAAATATTAAAATATAAACGCATGGATATAACCCTTAAATCATAAATCTATATTTAAACTTGTGTTAGTCCTAAAAAATGACATAATTTGGAATCTATGAGAGGTTAAGTTAACTTTTTAAATTCTAAAAATATTTACAAAATTGTGTAATTTGAATATAGTATTGAAGGTAGGTATAAAATGTGAGTCTTAAATTTTTTAAAACATTAAGAAAAGATTAGTAATTATTAATCGCCTTTTTTTCTTTCATTCATTTCATATCGCTAATATCTGCATTATAACTTTTTTAATTTTTAAATTACGATAAAAAATTTTAAAAACACGATTTTATTATTTCAAAATTATTGTCTTAAAAAAAATTTGATTTTAGACAATATATGCAAAATCGTGTTTGAAAATTTTTAAAATTGAGTTGAGAAATTAAAATAGTAGAAAAAGATTAAATATTTTATTAAATATTTTTTTTTTATAATTTTAAACTCGCTTTAAAATTTTTGAATACGACTTTCCTAATTTTTGTAATTTTTACAAATTTTTTAAACTAAAAAATTGGGATTATAGAAAAAAAAAGTTTAAAAGTTTAGAATTAAGTTCAGAGATTATAAAATGATATTTAGAAATTTTTTGACATTTGTTTTTAATATTTAAATACGATTTTGCAATTTTGACATTAAATTGTCTTTAGAAATAAAAAATATTGAGTTTAGAAATTACAAAATTGGGTTTAAAATTTAATTTACAGTTTTTAGGATAGTTTATTGTTTTTAAAATAGTTTCTATAGGTTTTAAACTATTAGTTTTTAATTTTTAAACTCGAATTTGCAATTTTTAAACACGATTTTGCAATTTTTACATCAAATTGTCTTCAGAAATTAAAAATTGATTTTAGAAATTACAAAAAAGTGTTTAAAAACTTAATTTCTAGTTTTCAAACTTGTTTTTCCTTTTTAAACCCTCGATTTGTAATTTTTTAAATACGATTTTGTTATTTTTACATTAAATTGACTTGAAAAATTAAAAATTTTGTTAAGGAATTAAATAAACGTGTTTAAAAATTTATTTTCCAGCTTTAATCCAGTTTCCTTATTTTAAAATCGATTTGACATTTTTAAATGTAAGATTTTGTAATTTTATCATCAAATTGTCGTTAGAAATTCAAAATTTAAATCCGTTTTGAAATGAAAATATTCATTCCAACTTAAAAAATTGAATTAATTTTTTAAATGGTATTTAGAATCTTGAATACTAGTTTTTATAATTTTTAAATTTTTAAACTTAATTTAAAATCTTCAAACTCGATTTTGTAATTTCAAAATTGATCAAATTTATTTAGAAACTAAAAATTAAGTTCATAAATAACAAAAGTTGTTTAAAAAAGAATTAAACTGATTTTAGAAAAATACAAAAAACTATTAAGAAATTGTTAATATTTTTTAATATTAATTATTGTTTGTGAATAAATTCTTCATCTTCTTCTTCTTCTTCTTCTTCAACAAATTTGTCTTCAAAAGATAAAAATTGAGTTTCAAAATCATGTTTCAAAATTTATTTCAATTTATTGATTTCAAAAATTATAAAAAGTCATTTATAGACATTTTTTTACAAGGCATATAAATGCTCAAGTTTCATTAATTTAAAAAATAAATTCTTGATTTTTGTTATTTTTGATGTACTACTTGAAATGAGGCCAATGATCGGATGGTCCGTTATACAGAAGTTATGTTTCGTAATAAAAATATCTCGCTCAGTTGTTCTAACCGATAGAATCAAACTTCTACTGATATTCACTAATATCGGGGAAAATTTTCTCTTTTCTCTACTTTTAAAACACCATTACAATTTTTTTTCCTTACAGATGGCGGCTAATGCTCTAGAAGAGAAAATTAATAAAATAAGACTTCAAAATGAAGAAATTAAACGTAGATACGAGGTAAATTTTTGAATGAAAAACATTATTTTTAAATGAAAAGAATGTTAATTATATTTAATAGTTATAAATATTAATATGTGGTTTGTAGTAATATAATATTTGTAACTATAAATATAAATAAAAATACGAAATATTAAATATAAATAAAAAATTCAATAAATATTGACTATTATAAAAAAATTGTTGTTAAATAAATATTCTTTAATTCAAATAAATAGATATTTACTTGAATTATATTATATTCTATTGAATTAAAAAATTAAAATAATAGACAAATAATCAAATAAATTTTTTTTCAGTGCATAGTTTATGTTTATAATTAAAAATGTTATAATTATATGATTTAAACTTTAATAGGAAGTCGAAGCTGACAAGAAAAATGCAGCAAAATTGAATGCACTTGTGCAAATGGTGCCATCGAGTGATTGGCCAGAACGTAAAGAGCCACCAGAATTTACTAGAAAGGAAACAAGTAAAACTAACGTTAAATCCAAACCCATAAAAGAACACACTGATCGTCCTCAACAATATCTCATCGGTGCCGTCGAGGGAAAGAAAATACATAAATTTGCTCAAGTAATTACAAAAATTTTTTTAAAATGACCAATTTTCTTTATTTTATGAATTTTTTTTTCTCATTTTTTTCTATTCTTATTAATTCTTTTAATAGAAGAATCAGAGAGATAAAAATTTTGTCATTTATATTTGTTTTACTATTTTTAGGGAGATGGTCCTCCTCCTGATCCAAAGTACAACTTTTTAGCGGATTCCGAGAGGGAGGAAAATAATATCGACGTTAAGAGAGATGAGGATAAACAGAAGGCGCCAAATAAATATGTACGAAATGGTCCTAGAAAAAGAGGTGGCGGTAGAGATGTTTATCAAAAGGTATAAATTTTCTAATTTACGTCGAAAGCTAAATATATATTTTTATCAAATTAAAATTAAACAACAACAACAACAATTAAATTAATCAAACAATTAAAATTTTTGAAACAAAAAAAAAATTCTAGGATCATAGAAAAATACCGGCAACTTCGAGAGATGGATATTTACCTGAATATGATGCTTGGAGAGCTGAACGAAATCGCATTGACGAGGCTCGAATAAACAGGCAACGCACTGCAGAAGGAAATTGGCGTCGCGAATGGGACAATGATAAAGTTAGATTATAGTTAATATTTTTAAATTTATATTATATTTAATATCTACATTAATGATTGTTCTCTAGAAAAATAATTAATTCACTATTGAATAATTAAAATATTATTACATCCGGAGCACTGAAAATTTTATGAAAATTTAAATAATGAAGAAATAAAAATATTTACTTGCAACGTTTGGAATATTCAATTCAAAGTTTAGAAAAAAATGTGTAGAGATTTAAATGTTCTGATTAAATAAATGTTTAGCGTCACACTTTCCTTAACATTTATTTAGTCGACACATTTAAATATTTATATAATTTTGACTAAAATTTAAATTCAAAATTCCAAACACTGCAAGAGTTATTTTTTATGAAATATTGTCTTTAAAAAATAATTGTCAAAATTAATTAATTATCAAAATATTCAATTTTTTGAAAATTTTCATCATATGTAAATTGGATAAATAAATTTTTGAATAGTCAATATTTTTTTAAAAATTGATAAATTTGTTATTATAAAAAAAATGTTATTAATAAATATATATATTAATTATTTAATTGTTAAATAATTATTTTTCTAGAGGTCTACATTTTTCTGAATAAAGGTACTTAAATGTTTCGAACTTTAGAATTAATCTATTTAAAGTCACTGAATTTTTGCGAAGAAATGTATCAAAATTTTCGAAAATAATTGAATTGTTTCCAATTTTTTAAAACTTTTTTAAGGAGAATTATTTTAATAATTTCAATTTAAAATTTTGAAAATAATTGAATTTTATGAAAAATTTATTTATAGTTTTAAACATAATCGTGTTTGTTTATACACAATTGTAATTCTTTATAAAATTTAATTATTTTATTATTTCTGAAAATAATTGAATTACTTCGAAAAAATTTATAAAAATTTGACTGATAAAAATTAAATTTATGTGAAGCTCTTTTTTCTTCGCATGAATTCAATTATTTTCACAGTAAAGTTTTTTTTATAAAAATTTCTCTCTTTTATAATTTAAGAAAATAATTGAATTCCTATAAAACATATTATTCAAAATTTTTCAAGTTAATTTTTATTCTTTCGAAAAATTTTATTAACATTGTATAATTTGAAAATAATTGAATTCCTGCGAAAATTCAAAATCAATTCAATTCTTGTGAAGACGTTTATTAAAATTTTTGGAAATAATTGAATTGTATCGAAGCATTTAATTAAAATTTTAGAAAATAATAAATAGGTAGTAATAATAATTGATTATTATATAGTTAATAATTGATTTTTTCAAAATTTTGTCTCTAAAATTAATCAGACATTAATGTTGAAATTTAAAGATTAATAAAAATTTGTAATTTTCATAATAACAATAAAAAATAATTAAATACTGCGTTTCGCACAGGTAATTTTTGCTTTAATATTAATTTAATGAAAGAAAAATTTACAGGTAAATATTAAGAAAGATTCATCCAAGAAAGATCTGAGATTTTCTTTGGGCGACACAAGTAGACGGGATTATAAGGAATACGATAAGCGACATCAGTTCGAAGGTTTGTATTTAAATGTATACGTTATTTATTTTATATAATTTTTAAATTCTTATAATAAATTTATAATAATAGATTTAGACTTTTTTTTAAAACTTTTTTAAATAATTTTTGTTATATTTTTGTATTGTAAATTGTATGCTTTTTATATTATATTATATCTTATTATTTTATTTTATTTTTTTATTATTATTATATTTATAAACTGACTGTTTTTAGCATCTCTTACACTTGAAATTCATTTGTTAATAATTTGTTATTCATTTATTAATATTTTTAAAAGACAAAATTAAAAAAAAAAATTCTTTATCTACTATTAATACTAAAATAATTTCCTGCAGAATATTAAATTTTGTTTTAATTAGTTGGCGACCACTTTAGTTTAAATAAAACCCATCAGAGAAATCAAATGATAAAATATCAATAGATCTATGTACGAAAAACATATTTTCAGGACATTTGGAGTTTTTAATTTTCAATAAAGTGGAAATATTTAATTTTCAGTTGAACCTTCTAATCGGAGTCGAGGAGGCAATCATCATGGTCCTCATGGTCCGAGAAATCATGGTCATTACGATAACCAAAATGATTTTTCAGAATCATTGATGAAAGGACCTTTATCGCCAATTGAGGATAAAACTGTAATCGCCACTGATAAAAGTATTAAAGTTACTGTGAATCATGGTAACATGCCTATTAAAGGACCTGTAATGAGTGTCAAAGGTAGGATCTTGTTGTCAAATTTAATTATTTTCCCTTCGCTTTCAAACATAGATTCAATTTTTATTAGACTTACTTTATGTTTCCTTTTTTTCAATTTATAAATTTTACATTTCTGGCAAAAATTTTTGTTTCAGTTTAATTAGAAACTGAAACGAGTAAATTTTCGTTTCCTATAATTAAAAACCGAAACAAAAATTAACCGGTTTTTCTCATTCTTTGAATAAGAAAGACCAGTAAATTTTTGTTTCGGTTCAATTTTCCTCATTAATGACGAAACTAATGATAATATTTTTAAAAATAATACCAAAAAAATTTTAAAAAAACATTTTTTTAAGTAAATGCACCGAGTATTGCTGGCACAGGGCGAGTTGGACCACGACAAAAGTCTCGTGTCACCTATTCGAGTCATGGCGAAAGTGAAATAACAACTCATCAATTGGACAATTTCTATCGGCAAAAATCGTTTGACGAAAAAACTCATTTCAACAATACGCAACGAACAAATCCCCCAAAAAGTCCATACACAGCGAGAAGAAAGGATAATATATCGCCATTTCTCCAGCGAAAAGATATGAAACGTGACGAGCAATCGATGCGTGAGAATAGCGCAAAATCACCGTCAGCGCAAAAGAAGAAATTCAAAGAACAACAAAAATCGCCACAAGGTCATCAAATGCATTTTTTCACCTCCACATCGCAGGGAATTGTTCCATCGCGTGGTCGAGGACAAAAACGTCTTAACGGTGCAAAGAATACTGTGATTAAAATTTTAGGCCGCAACGAAAGCAATGAATGTTCAAATTTTAATTCAGAAGCTGCAAATTTAACCGATATTTCGAAATTTGATGAAAATGATTCAGAGCAATTTTCCCTCGACGTGAATTTGAAAAATCATTGCGAAAATAATGACAGTTTGACAATTGACACTTTTACGATAGTTGAGGCTGAAAATTCAATTCAGTCCAACGATTCAACCGTTTCGAGAGATTCGGAGAAAGAGGAAACGGAAGAGAGGTTTCCTCTAAAAGAGGAATTAACTCCAAGTGAAGAAATAGAGACGAAAAAAATTGTAACTGAAGAAACAGAAAGAGAATTTAAAGAAAGTGAAGAAATATCAGAAGACAAAATGGAACACCTTCAGGAAAATGTAAAAGAAATTGATGTTTTGGCAAAAGCAGAAGATTTAGAAAGAAACGAAGAATCGGAAACTAGGGAAGAAACGGAAGAAAATAAAGAATTAGAAACAAATGAAGTATTAGAAGAGAAGAAAATGTCAGAAGACTGCGAAGTATTAGAAGAAAGTAAAACACTGAAGAAAAAAGAAATCGAGAATGTCGAAGCACTGAAAAGTGACAATGAAAGTATTGCGAAAGAAGATACGGTAACAAACGAAATTAAAACAGAAACAAAACAAATTAAAAAAGAAGAGAAAGAAATAGAAAAAGAAACAAAAGAAATAGAAAAAGAAACAAAAGAAATAGAAAAAGAAACAAACGAAATAGAAAAAGAAACTAAAGAAATAGAAAACGAAACTAAAGAAATAGAAAAAGAAACAAAAGAAATAGAAAAAGAAACAAAAGAAATAGAAAAAGAAACAAAAGAAATAGAAAAAGAAACAAAAGAAATAGAAAAAGAAACTAAAAAAATAGAAAAAGTCGAACCAAAAGAACGGAAATCAGAAAACATCGATCAAGAGGAAAGAAAAATCGAAATAGAAAATACCGAACCAAAGGAAACAGAAATAGAAAAAATCGAACAAGAGGAAAGAATAATCAAACCAAAGGAAACCGAAATTGAAAAAATCGAAACAGTGAATACTGAAATAGAAAAAGTTAAAACAGAGATAGAAATAATTGAACCAGAAAAAAGTGAAGAAGAAATAGAAAAAGTTAAAATAGAAATAGAAATAATTCAACCAGAAAAAAGTGAAGACGAAATAGAAAAAGTTAAAATAGAGATGGAAAAAGTTGAACCAGAAAAAAATGAATCATCCCCGAATAGCACAAAAATCGAAGAACAATGTAAGGAGAATAATGAAAAATCCGAAGAACAATCCAAAACAAATGAAATTAAACAAGAAAGTTCAGTTAAAAATACCAACGAAGAATTATCGGAAAAAATTTCCCTCACTGAGGAAAGTTTAGGGTCAAAACATATTTCTCCCCCAACAGAAAATTGTAGCACTGAAAGCAACGAAGCAAAAAATGATCACGAACAAATGACTATAAAAGGGGAAATTAACGAAAATGTCAAAAACATTACCGAAGAATCGACTGAAACTGTAAGTACTGAGATTCTCAAAGAGACCTCTTGCTTACCTACTGAATAGGTATTCTAAAATATTTATTTTCTTTCACTAGAAGAAAATGGAAAATTTATTTTCTTTCACAGAAAGAAAAACGAAAATTTAT
Organism: Leptopilina myrica (nomen nudum); assembly: GCA_032872475.1. Classification (NCBI taxonomy): domain Eukaryota; kingdom Metazoa; phylum Arthropoda; class Insecta; order Hymenoptera; family Figitidae; genus Leptopilina; species Leptopilina myrica (nomen nudum). The sequence continues at coordinate 37,998,276 of CM065461.1, forward strand.
TTTCTTTCACAAAAAGAAAATTGAGAATTCATTTTCTTTCACGAAAGAAAAACGAGAATTTATTCTTCTCGAAAAGAAAATTGAGATTTAATTTTCTTTCACGAAAAGAAAAACGAGAATTTATTTTCTTTCACGAAAAGAAAATTGAGAATTCATTTTCTTTCAAGAAAAGAAAATCGAGAATTCATTTTCTTTCACGAATAGAAAATCGAGAATTTATTGTCTTTCTCGAAAAGAAAATTGAGATTTAATTTTCTTTTTCGACGAAAAATAAAATTTTGCTTTAACAATTATGCAATTTTCATACAACTTGTCAAACTTGAATTATATTTTGATCGTGTGCATTTAGAGAGAAAGAAAGAAAGAAAGAAAGAAAGAAAGAAAGAGAGAGAGAAATTTTTTATAAAATTATATCGCAATTGCAGAATTGCCATAATGATCGTAAGCGCATGTCTCTGCTATTCACCAATCATAGGCGAGTAGTGGGGGGTGGCTCACACTCTATTTCTTCAAAAGAAACAACCAAGTTAATATTAAAAATAAAACTTGGCCAATTGTTTGTTAAAAGTTTTATGAAAAATGCACCCGGTGTGTGATGATAAATTTAAGTATAATATAACTCGTACTTTATAGGTTATTTATTCGACACAAATGAGCCTTAGGAAATTAAATATATATTTACGTTCGGTATTTTTCCCAAATTCATCTCAAATTCTCACAGAAAACAACAAATAAAATTTTGTTGCTGAATAACTATCATTTCACTATTTTAATTAATTAATAATTAATTACAATTAATATATTATTAATAATTAATTAAAATTAATAAATTATTAATAATTTATTAATTACTACTTAGTTATTAATTAGTTACTGATTAATTAATTTTCAATAGTTTCAAAGATAAATTACATAAAACTACATTTTTTCTAAAGACTGAAATTTAGGATTTAATGAAACATTGAAATATTATTATTATTAAACATTGTTTAATTTTTGCTCACTGAGAATGAAAAAAAAACTAAAAAGTATTGAATCCAGTTAATAATTTTTTATTATTAATGAAATTAATTATAATAAATTATTAATTAGGTTAATTATTCTAAATTATTAATTAAATTACTTATTCTAAAGTATATCTAAGTAGATTTCATATTTTTATTATTTTTTTAAAATATATCTACGTCAATATGAAACATTTCAAAATTTGAAAAATTATTAAACATTGTTTTTCATTTTTGATGAAAAAGTTTATTAAATTAATTTTTTAATAAAAAATATAAAAAAAATTCCCATTGTCCTTGCTCATGTCGATAGTTAATAAATTATTAAAAATTTAATAGTAATTAACGACTTTTAACTCATTGACAAAATCAGAAATTGAAGGAAAAAATATTTTGATCGAAAATTTATTTCTATAAAGATAAACAATTAGAAAATAGTATTTTTGTTTCAATAAATGTATTCAAATATTTTGTTAGGTTTTTTACGTTATTAATTTATTATTATTTTTATTACTATTAATAAAATACTATTAATATTATTATTATTATTATTCGTATTATTATCATCATCTTAATATTATTTTTATAATTATTATAATATTATTTTCAATATTTTTTTTGTTTCATTATTACGTTAATAGAAATATTTCATTTATTACTCAAGTTTAGAATTGTTTATTCTATTTTGTTTTATTTTTTTATGACATTATTTTAGAATAAATTAATTGTGGAGTGAAATTTATTTACTTATTTAATAAAAAATTGTTTCGTTAACAAAAAGTTTAATACTTCATTTAGAAGATAAAGTTATTTCTTTACACGTTCAGTTTATTTTTTAAACAATTGAGACTATTGTTATGTTTTTTATTATTATTATTATTATTTAAGAATTTGTCAATGGGTTCAACACCCTTACAGTTAAAAATAATGATTGCTAATCTATTTATAATTGTAGAATATAAAAGAAAAAAGTATATTATCGATATAGGTATATCTCTTTCAAATTATAAAATAAATTGAAAAGGAAAATCTTTTACTGAAATTTTACGTTTCCTTGTAATATTCGATAGTCATCGAAGCCATATTATTAAAAGAGATAGAGGAACTTTGTAATTGCGAAATAAAAAAATTTACAGATGATAAAAAAATTAAGGAAAAAAGAAATTATTTCAGTAGCCGGATGCAATAACAGTATCTATTCGGCCTTTTCGAACAAAATTAGATTTATTTACGATTATGCTTGCATTATTAAATCATTAAATTATTATAATCATTATATAACATCAGTAATTAATAAATTATTTTTTATTTATTTAATTAGTATTATTAATTAATTTTAAACTGTTTTTTATCGTCTGTAAAGAAAACAATTTTTTCTATAAATTTTAAAATGCATTAATAAACTGTCCTTAATGCATCGTGATATATAATATGGAAATGAGTAATATCCATTTCAATTTAATAATAGAATAATATTCTTATAACTAACATTTGGCTCATTAATATAACACGAAAAAGAACTTTCTAGTTGAAAATAAGTATTTCAAAGTTAGAAAAAAACGAATTATTTTTTGACAGGAAATTAGAGGGAAAAAATATGTTGTATTTGTACAGTTCCCTTTTTTCAATTCCAGTGGCTATGAAAGAAATTTTTTTTTTAATACATTTTATTTATATACTCTTGCAAAAAAATAATATCCGAAAAATTAAATTATTTGTATATCGTGATCAAACATTTAATTTTAATTCATCAGCAAAATAATTCTTTTTCATAAAAAAAAATAGATTTTTCCTATAATACCAAACCCGAATGCCAAATGTATAATTAATATTATTTTCCCTTTCCTCGAATAGAATTGATTTTTCATATTTTCTATATTCACATTTAAAAAATTTCTTAAAAGCTTTTGAATAACTTTTTACAAAGTTAAAGAGTTATCATAATTATATTGTTGCATGATATTGATGTAGTTGTGATAAAATATTTTTAGAATGATTTTTTCTCGTTCGATGTAATATTGAAATTTTTGTCAAAATGACAATTTAAGAAAAAATTTGATAATATACTCAAAATTTTCTAGAATTCATGATTTTTCGTTAAGTCAAATTATTTTAAAAAAAATTCATTCAACTTCTGTCAATTTAATACATATATATTTATAAGATGAAAATATATTTGCAAACATTCAGAAGGAATAGATTTTTTGTTCAAAATTAAAAAATTCGTATAATTATTTTGCTATTTTTGTTTTCTGCGATTTTAGTTTACTGGTGACAAATAACCTACTTTTTCCATAGCGTCTTTTATAGTCTGCCATAATTTACTATTTTTAAGATTATTCTGTAATAAAATGGAAAAGAAAATTGTTAATAAAACTGTAGTGCTTTTTTAAAAATAAAAATGGGTTCTTATTTTTATTCTAATTCTCAATTTTTGTATCCGCCAATTTTTAAGTATTATACTTTAATTATTATATTACTAATTTGTAAATACTAATTTGTAATTATTAATTAGTAATAACTAATTAGTCAACTTATTAGTAAGTATACAATAACATAACAATTCTACTCACCTTAACAGCTTGCGTGTAACATTGAGAGAATTCGTCATAACGATGAAGAGAAATATTTAAAAGGCACAAATAACCCCAAACGACTGCATGACGTGAATTTATTTCATTTGCCTCGTTAAAAGCTATTTCAGCCTCCTTTAATTGATTTTTCTGAAAGAAATCGTTAATAATTGAAATTAACTAGAATTAAGAGAAATTGGTGGGGAACAGTGCAGAAAACTTCTAAAGGAAAGTATTTATCGCGCATGCGTGAGTTTAAAGAATTCTCAGAAAAAGTCCGCGTCCCCCCACTCAGTTTCAGACGCGCATATAAAAGCCGGAAACCGAAGGTAAGTGCCATTCAACGACTAGCTGCTTTAAAGTTAACATCGGTACAGCAAATCTTTTGTTCTCAGTTTATTAATTTTCAGCGGTTTTTATCCGTTGTTCTATAATTTCCTATCTTTTAGTTTTCTTTTTTTTATTATTTATAAGATATATTATTATAAAAGACTTTATAATAAACATTTATTATTATTATTTATTAATTTAACAGAATTGGAAAATAATAAATACTAATAATAACCGTGTGATTCTTTAATTATATAAATAATTAACTCATACGTGATATAATGCAATTCCCAAGCCGAGCCATGTTTCGCAAGTGGGTGAAATTTTGCACAATTGTAAAAAAAATTTTCTCGCTGAATCATAATTTTTCTTTTCGACATAACAAGATCCCATTCTGAAATATTTAACATTCTCGTTAAATTCTTTTCCTTAAATTACAATTGTACGTAATTTTAAAGAAATGATAAATTTTTGGTTTACAGTAAATGAACAAAGTGTATATTATTTGGTCGATTAAATGTAACATTAGCGTATTCGTAATTGTCCAGAGCGTCTTCAAATTTGCCCAATTTGTAGAGACAGTGACCGATTAATGAACTTGTTGAAAAATCCTAAAAAAAATATAAATTTAATTTTTTTTTAATTAATATTTTTAATGTTAACTATTATTTTTAATGGTTACAAGAAAATTTTTAATTTCCCTCACTGCTGATAAATATATTTTTAATTTCTTACAGTAATTTAAATTTTTACTTTTGTAAATTTAATAACTAAATTATTTTATAAAATAAATTAAAAATTAAATTCTTTTCTACTGACTTTCACCTTAACGGCAAATTCGACTTATTATTTTTTTTACTTTGAACACCAGTTTTCATTATTAATTTATTTAAATTTATTTTTTAATTTCCTCAAAATAATACAATAATTCTCTAATTACCAAACCGTAAGTGCTTTCAATTTCTTTTAAATGTGAAATCGCGCTTTCGTGTTGATTTTGTAGAAAGTAATGAACACTCAAATAATATAAAAAGGAAATTGACCTTCCGTTTAATGATAATTCTTGAGCTAAAGCCAAACCTGCGAACTTTGAAATTTTCATTTATATTATAATAAATAATAATCTCTCTGAATTTTTTTTTAATGTACGTTTCAAAATTGTAGTATTTGAAAAATTATTTTACTTCATAGAGATTCAATTTTAGGAGCATTGTCGCAGTGAGAATGTAAGGATCAGTTTCCTTACAAAAACTCATTGACCAAGCTAAGGGCTGATTAAAAAATGGCAATGAAATTTCATTGTCTCGTTTCTTGTCTTTAAAACATTTTTCTGCTATTTTGAGAGTTGCGTCCAAACCTTTAGAAAAGAAGAAATAAATATATGGGAAAAAATAATAAACATCGCTTTTTAAAAATTTTCTCTCTAAATTTGAACTTAGTAACAACTAACAATTTTTACTAATTTGAATTTAAAGACTGATTTTTTGCTTTTGAATGTTACTAAATAATAATTAATGATAATTTATCGATTTTACTGAGAAATTAGTAAAAATTAGTATTTATTACTAAAATCTCACATTTTTGTTTTTAATTAAGTAAAATTTAGTAATAAATTAAAATAGAAATTACTAATTATAACTAAAATTTACTAATTGAAAAGCAAAAACTTAGTCACAAATTTAAATTACTAGGCATTTTTTTATATTCTAGTAAAAAAAATGTAATAAATAAATTATAATGGATATAAATATAATTATAGTTACCAGGATGATATTCAATTTGTTGATAAAATAAATGTAAAATAATCCAACCCTCGGCAAACAAGGGATGAAATGCAGTAAGTGATTCTAAAAATACTTTTGCCTCTCGATATTTTTGTATCGATACGAGAATCACACCGCACATTAATAGCCTGTGTAAATTAATTAACATTAAATCACTTTTCTCAAGAAGTAAAAATAGTTTATGAAAAATAAAAATTTTTAAGAAGGAAATTTTACAAAAAAAAAAAATAAAACAAAAATATTCCGCGCTTCTAAGAAAGGAAACATTTCTCGAAAAAATTCAATTAATTTTATTAAAATACAAAAGAACATTTTTTTTCTCTGAAAAAATAAATTTAAGAAAATTATATTTTGCCTTAATATTATAATTAGTTTTTAAGTAGTTTTTTCTTCTTTTGATAAATAATTGATTTCATAAACAACTTTCTTTAAAATTATTACATATTTTATTAAAATTATTACTACAAAAAAAAATATATCTTATGGAATTTCTCCAAAAATTTAATTAACAGAAAGGAAAATCTGCAAAAAAAGAAATTTACAGAAAGGAAATTGTACAATAAAGAAATTTAAGGAAACTTAATTTTACCCTATTTTGTGTCGACTATTCAAAGCAAGTGCCTCCTTCGAACATTCAACTGCTCTCTCGGGTTGCGAATTTTTTTTCAAAAAAATAGCATAATTAATCCAAGCGTTTGGATCTTTTGAATTATTTGCCAATATCTGTATATAAAGAATAATAGTCTATAAAATAAAGCTAAACAAATTTTTTTTTTCAACTAGTATTTAAATATTAAAACTCTATTCAATTTCTGTTTAATTATTTTTTAAATAATATTTTTTGATTTTTTTTCCTTTACTCAGATTTGTGAAGCTCGATTTTTTAAATTAATGCTAGAATATTACGATTTCAAGATGCAAAAATGAAATAAAACCTACTGTAGAGTAGTAATTTTTTGCTTCATCAATATTTTCCAAAAAATAAGCTTCTTCTGCGTATAAATAAAAATTTTCCATTTTCCTCATTTCGGTCGTTTTCATTGAGGAATGATTTTCAACTATACTATTTAGAACCACGTTTAGACGTTCTACTAAATATACATATGACTCTGCTATGTGGTTCTAAATTTAAAAAGAAAATTATCATTTTATTATTATTTATCATTTATGAGCAGTGAAAAAAGTTCTATAGAATATTTTATAGAATTTATCTATAGAAATATATTTCATTTAATTTCTGCCTATTCTATAGAATTTGCAACTAGAAATTAATATTTTATACAAATTCGTGCAGGAATGAAGTAAAAAAATATATTTTTAGATAAATTGTACAAAATATTCTTTGGAATACACGAAAAAAAACTTTTAATAAAAATTTCGCTAATATAGTGAAATTTGCTGTTGTTCCAGGTGAAGATTTTTTTTCCTGTATTATATGGACCTTTTTGACTAAATAATTATCTGGATATTATTATTTTTTTTTATTTTCATTATTTGCTGTTATTTGTTATTTTTTATTATTTATTATTCTTATGCTTTACATTATTTTTGATTTTTACAGGAATTATTCACGAAATAACTATATAATTTTTCATGTTCCTAAAGTCTGGAACGTTCAAATGAACGATAATATTTTTTTTCCTCTTCTAATTTGTATTTCTTAACAAAAAAATTATTTTTGAAATTAAAATAAATTCTTTCTTAACTAAACATTATTTAATTTTAATTATTTTTCTTTTTTGGAAAGGAATTTTCAAAAACACTCAAAGTGGAAAAAAGTTTCGTTCATTTGAACGTTCGAAACTTTAGTCACATAATTTTCCAAGTTCATATTATTATTATTATTATTATTATTATTATTATTATTAAATATTGTTGATTTATTTATATTATTATTTATTATGAATTATTCATTAGCAATAACTATAATAATAAAAAGTCTATTACCCACAATCTACAAACATTTGAACTTACAATTCCTCTCCTTTTTTGATGAGAGCAGACGACAAAAAAAAGAAATGACTATATCTCTGCGAGTTCCGGCGAATTCCGCGACGTGTAAAATTTTGCACGACATATTTTAATCGTATTTTGATTAGAGTTAGATAAATAGTGGTTCTTTATAGTTATTTTAAGTCCAAAAAAAATAAACCAACTTTTAAAAAAAAAATAGTGCTTTAAATTTAATAATAGCTCTTGGAATATTTCATCCCCTGACAAAGAGGAAAGAAGAATTGTCAACTAAAGTGAATAACAAAGATTTTGTGTCAAATAATTTATGAAAATGAATAACAAAGAGGAAGGACGAGGTCTGACAATTAGAGAGCAAATTAGTAATCAGCAAAAAAAGCCAGAGACAACAGGAAAACCTCAACAACAAAAACTTATGACAGTCGAGAAAATTGAACCGACATCGCCTTTACCTTCGCCTTCACATTCCGTTGAAAGAGGTTAACTTTTTTTTCTTACTCTAATGTTGCCAAATTTGTTCCATTTTTTCTAATTCTGTAAATTTAGAAACAAAAAATAAATAAGTCTATAAATACACTAACTAAATTCTTTTTAATACCATTTCAGATGTGCAAGCAATTTTAGGACCAAATGTGAAATTAGTATTTGTCCCTCCGGTACCACCTAAGAGTCCGGAAAAAAGCAAAATAATTGATGAAATAATAATAAGCTCATCGGATGATTCATCGGAGGACGAACCAAAACCAATGAAAGAATCGAGTGACTCTAGTAGTTCGTCATCGTCAAAATCTGAAACACCATTGATAAATAATCGGAAACGAAACCTTGTGAGGAGAAAGCTGAGAAAAAATAAGGCAATTGTTATTGCAAAACAGCGGAAAACAAATTCTCATCATCAAGTTATTAATAATAAGCGAAAATCTCGAGAATCATCGAGTAGTAGTGAATCATCGTCATCATCATCGGATAATGATAATGATGGTGATGATAATGGTAATGCGAATTTATCAAAAAATGAACAATCAAAAACTCCTACGACAACAACTAATACGAATTCTAATGAAAATACAAATAACACGGGGAAGGATAATTCGAGTCATGTTAAACGTGTCAAATTAAATTCGACACAAAATGGTCTTCAGCAAATTTCACGACACTCGTCGTCCATATCGTTGAATTCCTTATTAAGTGATTCATCAAGTTCGTCATCAAATGCAGAAAATGGAAAAGCACATGCTTCAACTCAAACGAATAATTCACAAACGGAAATTCAGGACGAAGGTTATATTAACAATTTTTTCTTCCAAATAAACTATATTAATGATTAATAATTAAAAAATTAATAATTTATAATTATAATTTATAATTTATAATTTATAATTTATAATTATAATTTATAATTTATAATTTATAATTTATAATTATAATTTATAATTTATAATTTATAATTTATAATTTATAATTTATAATTTATAATTGTGACGCGATCTGAAGAAAGGAACCTTAGAAGCAAATCACTTTTAGGTTATGTTAGCGTTACTTTTTTCTTGTTTGAAACTTTCTCTTTACTTATTGCAAATTAAAATCAGTATATTTATTAAATATTTTAGTTGTAACGAAAACTCAAAAATAATAATTCACATTGACGCAGTTGATCCTTTTCTTGTATTTTCATTTAAAAAATTGCAAACAAAACCTAAAATTTTTTGCTTCTAAGGTTCCTTTCTTCAGATCGTGTCACAATTTATAATTTATAATTCATAACTTATTTATATAATTTATATTTAATTATACCAAAGAAAATCATTTTTTTTAAATAATATTTTTTATGTAAAGAAAATAATTTTCTATAATAATATTTTCTAATATTAATAGTATTTATAAATTTATAATATTAATTTAACAATTCCATAGAATCATATTCATTGAAAAAATTAGATTTTTGCCAATAAATTACATGAATGTCCAAAAAAATGGGTTTTCAAGTAAAATAAAAAAAAATAGCAACTTTTTAATAACGTTTTGTTTATTTTCTTGAAAATCCATTTTTATGGCATATTTTTTGAATTTACATAATTTAAGTATAGGCAAAAATCTCAGTTTTCCAATGAAAATAATACAAAAAAAATTCAAAAAAACGGTAGTTTATGTGAAACAAAAGTTTATTTTTGTATAAAAAGGGGTTAAAAATGTTTTGTTTCAAAAAAATGTTTGCAATTAAAAACCACACAAAAATACTTTAAAATTCATTATAAAAAATATAAAAAAAAATTAAAATTTTTTAAAAATTATAATGATTTCCTCAATTTATTAATTTTTAGAAAAGTTAATATTTTAGGATTTTATTACTTTTATAAAAAACAATAATTTACCAAACTAATAATTAATAATTTTTAAATGATAATAATTAAATATTATTAATAGTTTATAATATTGATAACTAATAATTGATTACTAGTAGTTAATAATTATTGTAATTTATTTTTCAGACACGGAACTAATGAAATTACGAAAAATCCACGTTTCATTAAAAGCAATCGAAAGTGACTACAAACAGGTCATTTCGATGATAAAAAAAGTGGCAGCTTTCCGCTTAACGGAAAAAGATTTCATCAAAAAGTACAATCTCAAAATTCCATTTAAAAGAAAATCGAAATTTGAAACTTTAAATAACAATCTAAAATTGAACGAAGAATATCGAATTGATTTTGTAAGTATAAAAATTGAGTGAAATTTAAAATTTATCCATTCATCAACAATGTTTCTGTGCTCGATGATTTTTATTTTTTATTTTTCAGATTTCATCTATAAATCCATTAATAGATCATCAATTGCCATTGTATAGAAGTTTAGTTGACATTATAAGAAAATATTTGTCTAAGGAAGTTTGCACAAGATTTACAGCTGTTAGAAAAGTTCGTGATAAATTAGTTATCAAGGACACAGAATTCTGTAAATGCATTCAAGGTATTTATAGTAAATTTCAGTACACTTAAAAAAATTTGATTCTAATAATCGATTAATTGACTATTATCAATTAAATATTTACTTGAATCAAATAATATTTAATGGAGTCAATTAAATGGCATTTGAATCAAAAACTTTAGTATTTGAAGCAAATTCCATTTAATTGACTCTAATAAATATTATTTGATTTAATTAAATATTTAATTGATAATAGTCAATTAATCGGTTATTTGAATCAATAAAAATTTTTTTTCAGTGTATGAATATGTTTAATTATAATAGAAAAATATTACAACAAAAAACATATTTTTTTACTGAAACAATTTTATTTGATTCAAATAATAAAAATATTATTATAATATTATTAAAATATTAAGAATTATTATTAAATTAATAATCTTCTATTCAGTTAAATCAAATACATTTCTTTTCAGTGTAATTTATCATTTAAAAATTTAATAACTAGAATTTGTTAGAATAAATTAAAAATTTTGTATTATAGGTATTGCGTGTAAAACGTTTATGGATCGATCAACAATGAAACTGATTAGTGAGAAAAAATTTATCCATGAATTTGGAAGAGCGTTTAATCAAGCAAAAGAGTGGGACGCTAGTTTTAGAATTTACAATAATTCAAACACTTAGAAGTTACTTCCAAAAAGAAAAGTTATTTCAGAATAACTTTATTTGAATTATTTTCAAAAATTCATTTTTTCAAATTTTTTACTTTACTTTCAGATTTTGAAAAATTTCCCCTCTTTATTATTACCATTTAAAAAATTATCTTTTCTTTTGAGAACAACTATTTTCGTTCTAATTAATAGTGAATAATAATGGGTTTTAAATTGGAAACAAAATGAATGGAAATTTGCAGTTATGTTAATATATTTGTATTTTTTTAATAACGGTTCATTTGGAAATTTATGTTCCTTTAATTGACAATATAATAATTCAAAATATATTATAATAACATATTCTATACATTATTATCATTATTAAATATTATAATTATGTCATAATTAATATTATTCTTACTGTTATTAGTAATGTTAAATATTATAGAAACATTATAATTCAAAGAATTGTTAAAAACTTTCTATTTTATGAAGAAAAAAAAATATTATAATTAAAATTTTTTCTATATTGTACTAACTTGACTTTTCTTTGTGTCCCAACTGTACATATCACTAGGAAACTTTTGATCCAATAGAGTAACAATTTTATTCTTTAAAGTATTTCGAATGTCAGTATATTCCCCGGCATTGTGTAAATGTTGTACAAAACATTGAAGATCGTCCTAAAAAAAAAAATTCGAAATACTGTAAAATATTTTTAGTTATTTTTCAAAATTGGTCCTTGAACGTTATACAAAGTCTCTAAATTGAAATACATTCTAATTTATTTTATTTATTATTTATTTACTCAATTAACTTTATAAATAATTAATTCCGTAAACTTACAGATATATAATGGTAACAACAATCAAAATTTGAATTTTTATATTTCCCCTCATCACGAGAATATCCGGTTCTTTCGGTAGCAACTTTTCTCTGCTCCTTAATTTCTTTTCTCCTATTTCTATCAACGTAATTCTATAAGAAGAAAATAATTATTTAAATGATCTAATGGCAACATACATTTCTTTTTACAATTTTTTTACCTGATATCTTTCCGTTATTATTTCAACGAGTTGTTTAATACATTCTGAAAATTGATCCTCCACTAACTGACTCGTTAAAATATGAGGACGAAGAGGTCTTTTATTTTGAATTAATTCCAATATTCTGCATTTTTTCAAATAGAAATGTATTATTTTCATTAAACAAAAGCTTTTCAATTTATAATAATTTTCAAGACAAAGGACTTACTCTTTTGAATAATCTTCAACGGAACATGATTTTTTAAACGGTTTATGTAATTCAAACTCAATGACAATGAACGTTGATTCACCATTTTCGTTTGTCAACGAAAAACTCGAATTTTCATCACTATTTTGTATTTCTAAACTTTGCTAAATAATTCAAAATTAATTTGAGATAATTTAACATTAATTTAAAATTCTTAATAATAATAATACTTAAGAATCTAATATTATTAACCCTAGAAGGGAAATTTAATTTTTTAGCTCTAATGGAAAACTCTGGGAGTTTAAATCCGCCATATTGGATCCACCATTTTTAATTTTTAAATTCTATCAGCAGATTCGTAATTAATAAATAACAGTGTCATACTTATACTCTAAGGAGTTGGTAAAAGTTTCATAAAAATACATCAAGTTTAAATTGTTTGGTCCGCTATTTTCAATTTTGAAAAGTTCTAGGGTTAATATTATAATTATTCAAAAAATTACAGTTTTACGTAATGCTACGTCTAAATAAATAACTTTTGTAAATTTACAGTGCTACTGGTGTTCGATTCGAAAAAATTCTCGTCCTCACTATTTTCATCCTTCGCCATTTCTTGTAAATCCGTTTCAAAAATGTTTCCCTTGAGACCTGTTTTTCGCCGCAGTTCAGAAACGTTGTGCGTAAATAATTCAGCAATTGCTCGAACTCGTGTTTCTGTTCAATGACCATTAAGCAAAATTTTTTAAATAACCATATTTATTTATTTATTTTAGCCCCATTTGAAAATTCTTTTCCAAATATTTATAAGAATTCAGACTTATTAAGATTCACTAATAGGAAAACATACTTTCAGGATAAAGAAGTTGGGTTAGGTCAACGTAACATTGATAAAGATGTTCCCTTCTATCCCCTGAGTTTTCTTTTCCGAGTTGAAAATTTTTATCACGGATAATTATTTCAAAAGGCCAGTATCTGTATCTTTAAAAAGAAAAAATTGTTCATTAAGAAAATTTTTTGCTTACTAGATAGTTATAATAAAAATGTGACGCGATCCAATGAAAGGGGCCTTAGAAGCAAATTTTTTTTAGGTTATGTTAGCGTTACTTTTTTGTTGTTTGAAACTTTCTTTTTACTTTTTGCAAATTAAAATCAGTATTTATAAAATATTTTAGTTGTAATAAAGACTTGAAAAGGAATAATTCACTTTGACAGTTGGTTCTTTTTTTGTATTTTCATTTTATAGATTGTAAACATAACCTAAAATTTTGTGTTTCTATCCGTTTCTTCAGATAGTGTCAGAAATAATGTTTTTACTTTTCAATATGTTGTTGCATGACGTAAACGCCTGTTGTTGTCATTAAGTTACGGTCAACATAATTCCATTCCACTCGAGGAACATCCGAATCTACAATTTTCTAGATTTTTAAAGAGAAATAAAAATATTAATCATTATTATTAATTATATCAGAAATCGAATATTATTCATAATACTTGTAAGTTTATTCCACTTTTCTTTTCCACATCGTCATAATTGGGACTTATATCGTATTTCGTGAATTTCGCTCTACTTTCCAAGTCACTTAATGTTCTCCACTGTTTCCTTCTTTCGACGTCATGAAATTTCTTCCATTTTCCATTGTCGAATGTCACAACTTTAGGTATCTGGATTTTTAATTTAGTAGTTGGTAATAATTTTTCGATTTTTTACTAATTGTAAAAATAATTTGATTTTTTTAGTAATTGTAAAAATAATTTGACTTTTTTTACTAAAGTTTTGAATACATACTTCACTGTCAATATAAATAATAGTGCCACACTTATACTCAAAGGAGTCGGTAAATGACGAGGGAAGATTGTAGATATTCTCTATGGTTATATTCAAATAGTTAACTTCAGTTGGTAATAAATTTGGGCCCAGTTGAGTGATCGTAGCCGATAGTATGGGAAGATTTCGCCAAGATATCGCAGCACTATTCCAAGAAATAGCAGGAGCTTCAACTAATAACTTTTCAGAAACAGTTTTTTCTCCTAAAAGTAATGAATAATTTTTAAAAAATTTTTATAGTTATTTACTTAATTAGTTACTAACTAAATGAGTTCAGTTCGAATACCGAAAACTAAATTTTTTTGTTAATTCAAGTTTACTGATTGAAAACCATATATTTACCGAATAGAATAGGTTGTATATCAAGACTGCTAATTCCAATCAAGTTCTCAGACTTGTTTTCGATTTTTAGTTTCTGTAAATTTTTAACTTCTGTCAATAAATTATCTTGCTGCAAATTTACATCTTGAGACGAACATTCGAATACTTTTACTAGAAATAAAATTACATTTCTGTTTTATCACATTTCTTTTTCCAAAAAAATATCTTCTTATGAAAATAGAATTATAAAGTTCCTTATTAAGACCTCTATATTACATTGGAACTAAGGATATATTTATAAGGAATATTTTAATTATATTACACATTATACAATAAATTAATAAATATTGTAAATTAATAAATTGTTAAAAAAATTTAACATGCAATAAATTAATAAAAATTTCAGACTAAGGACTGTTTATTATTACCCAGAATCGGATTCGAAACAAGATTATAAATATTTTTCCAATCATCTAAAGATACTGTCAATTTAACACTGAAGTTAATTTCAGATTTATCATTTTGGTCAGTATTTAATAATTGTATCGGAGAACTTATTCCCAGCGCAATAGAATTATGCTCGACGATTATTTTTACAAATGATGGTTTTTGTACCTAAGTTAATTTCAAGTATTAAATAAAAGGTCAAGTAAAAAATAAAAGTTTAGAAAAAGATCATTTCAAACAATCCTTTAATAATAGTAATAATAATAATAATAATAATAATAAAAATAATAATAACAAATTTAAATTATAATTTCAAACTTACAAAATTTTCAATAGTATTAATAATTACTACAACTTCTGTATCAACAGAAGTAGATGAAGGGAATTCTGTTTCATTTATCATTTTTTCAGTTCTTTAATATTTAGATGTTCGATTTAAAATTGATCAACATAAAATTGATAAATTGATGATTGTGGAAAGAATGGAAAAATAAAAATAAATATCGGATCGCACATGTCAAATCAAATTTTTTCATATCAACTTTCAACTGTTTATTTTAAATTAAATTCCACTTAGATATAAAATTTCTCAAGTATGTAAATATAATATAATAAAGAAAGCAAAATATGTAAAACATGGACTATATTTTATCAATCGTATATAATATACATTATAATATATTTCGAAAACATAAAATACATAAGTATATGTCTATAGTAATTATAAATTTTTCGAATAATTTTCATTCATTATTTATTGATATCAATTTTTTAATTTAGTTTCAAAATTATCCCTCAATACTTATTCCAACAAAATTTATTTTTAATTTTGATTTATTTCCATCAATAACAATAGTAATAATTTAATCTTAACATACATAACGAAGTAATAAAGTTTTTAAATGATTGACAAACATAATTTTTCAATTTCAATATAGAAGGAGATTTTTCCATTTTGCCTTTCTAGATTTCCACCTCTTAGCTTCGTGACAAAATAATACACATTAAATTAACAATTTTCTCAAAAAAAATTTTTACAAAGTAACTACTGTTTGAAAAACTTATAAAGAATTATTAAAATAATTTATTTTTCATAATTTTATTAATTTTTCCTTTTTTTTACAAATCTTTTTCTTTAATTTTTCGAAACGACACTTTTCATTTGATTGTCAACGAAAACATAATTTACCAACGGTTATCTAATTTCAGGAATAAAAACCATTGCCAAAAGCAATGTAATCCTTTTATTATATTTTGTTAAATTTTTCCGCATTATTTCAAGTAATTTTTCTTTTCCTTCTTACGACTCATTTTATAGAGTCGATGAAGCTCTTAATGGGAGAATCTCTGTATATAATTTTAAAAAAATAATTAAAAAATAAAAATACACTATTTGTTTTCATAACAATACAAAAATCTTTCGCGAAATATTTTTCAGCTTACATTCTACGTTGGGATTTATAAAATAAAATTATTTTTCAATTTAACACTGCCCTAGAAACATAGAATATTTTTTTATAAATCTACATCACAATTATGTCCGAATAAAAAAAAATGATAGAAATATTTTAACAGTAAAAATAAATATTTAATTATAATACACATAATACAATAAATTAATAGATATATTGTAAATTAATAAATTGTTAAAAAAAAATTTAACATGCAATAAATTAATAAAAATTTTTGACTAGAAAATTTATTGTATTTATAATTTAGAAAACAAAGAGAAATAAAAAAAAATTTCCGACTGAAAAATGAATAAGTAATATTTAATAATTATTTTTTTCTAATCGGGAGAAACTATTTTATAAAGTACATTTTACTAAAATTGATAAATAATTGATAAATTTTTCTTATTCCTGTTAATGAATGTAAATGATACGAAATTGTGCGTAAAAATCAATGCGCGGCGATTTCATGAATTTATATAATAATATTTACAAGGCAATTTTGGTCATTGAATTTTTAATAAATAATAAATAATGCAAATATTAAAACTAAATTCAGAAAAGATAAAACTATAACTATTAGACCAGAAACTTTGTAATATTTTAAATAGATGTTATCTATTTAATAATATTGATAACTTATATTTGTTTCTTATTGGATTATTATAATTACACTTGTGAAAAAAGATTTGAAGAATTACTCACAAAATTCATGATGCTTCCAGATAAATTTTTATAACTATTTTATTAAAAGATTTAAAACATTTTAATGCAAAGTACTTAAAAGGTTGTATAGCACAGCCATTGTAGTCGCGTACAGCTCGAAGCCAGTGAGAGAATGACGACGGCGCACACGAGACGCGCAGCCCTCATTCCCCCACCACTCGCTCTCGTCGAGCTGACGCGAGGCTATATAAGTCCTTCTCTCCGAATGTTTTCGGTTAGTTCGTCTTTTGACTTCCTTCCAGGTTCACTTTTTCATAAAATATTTCGGAAACATGACCTCTTATGTGAGTAGTTTTCCAATTCATACAAGTGTTTTGGAGGACATTATCGAGCTTAGGAAATAAAGTTTTTAAAATGATTTTCAATTTCGAACTTTAGTGTGAGTGATTTAGAAGAAAGGTTAAAAATCTTTGCACGATTTTTCTACTCACAGAAATATAATTTTTTGAAACTTTAAAACATCTCTGTAATGCATGAAAATTATTGTTCATCTGTAAATTTTTTTGTAAATAACATTTGAAAGTCAGTCAATATTTTCGTTTAGTTTCAGACTTTTCTTCTAAAGAATGTTGGACGTTAAAACGTTATTGATCAAAAAAGACACTTTTCTTCAAAAAATATTGCAGAAAATTGAAAATCAAATTTCGATAGTTTATATAAAGGCACTCGGATTATGTTTACATTTTCAAAAAGACTTATTTATATTGTGTTAAAATCTTTAATGTTATTAAACCAGTCTTTGTTGAAATAAATTATTTCGTTCATTTTATCTCAACTTTTTCCATAGTCTTACAAATATTATTTTTTTATTTGTAAAAACCAGATTTCTTTTGAATTATTATGAAAAAACTAAAATTTTCTCCTACTTGAATGGAATTCAAGTCAACTTTTTCGATTTCTTGATTCATACGAGTTTTTTCGGTTGTCAATCATGCCTATTGTTTCACAAGTAAAGTGGAAGATTACAAACAAATGTGCTTATTCATCAAGTGTGATAAAAATTTCTATTTTTTAAGGTAAAATCACACTCTGTTTTATATATCGCTATAACAAATGAATTTAAAAATGTTCTTCTTTTAAAGAGACCTAAGAGTTTTTTCAATGTGACGTAATGTCGATTCCTGTACGGCTTCGGTTAAAGCTTTCTTGAATCCCTCGCAGTGAATTAGTCGTCGGAATATTTCTTTAGCGTGATTCCTGTGGAGTATTTTTAAAGAGTTTGGTAATTGTTGAAGTTATGGTTAAAAGGAGATGCAGGAAATTTTTGTTCCTAACCGTTGTTAGGATCTAAGGATTCTACATTATTGTTAAAAAAAATTAACTTTTCAAATTATATGAATAATATAATTAACCTTGAGAATTATTTAAAGTATGAAAAATAAGTTTTCAATTCATTTTTAATATTTTCAATTATTCAAGTTATTTTAGTTATCAAATAACGATTTAAGTATATAGAATTCTTTATATTATAAATTTATCCTTAAAACAAAATTCCTATATGAAAAAAATCAATTTGCATCGTTCCTGAGTTAGTAGACGCAAGTCTAGACTGGAAAATAATTAAAGAAAAGAATGTTATTATTTAATATTCGTAAAGAATTATACGAAAGTTTCGTTTCCGACGTAACAGATACATTTGATGATTTAGGGAATATTCATGCATCTCCTTTTAATGGTTCATTTATGATTCAATAATTTGTTTCTAATTTAATAATTATTAGAGTAGAGGAATCTCACCTAGCGTTAAGATTTCCGTCTATCAGAAGTTTAGCTCCAGTGCTCAGTAATTTGTCCCTTACATCTCGAGGTAGAAGCATTACATAATCGGGACCTATACGATCGACAACTGCGCACAAAAGTCTTGCTGTCGCAGCACGAACAATTGCGTTTTGGTGCCTTTAAGGATTCAATCAATTTTATAATTAATTACTTGATTCCAGTTTTTAGAATTAATTACATGTTTCCAGCTTTTAGAATTACTCTAACTTTAGAATTACTTAGACCTCAGTTCTTTGTTTTTCAAAGACAAAAGGAATCAGCATACTAATCACTTAATTTCAATTAATTAATTAATACAATGCTGATTAAAATACTTACGTTGCTCCATGATTTACAATCATGACAATGGTTCGATTTGGAGGAAGGTATTCCACCATACGATCAAGTGCGGCATTACTGTCAGCCCGGAGAAATTTATTTGTATCAGCAGTTCGATTGAGTAAGGGACCAGCTAGTACATCCAGATCCTGGTAAAAATAACAATCGTAATGTTTGTAAAAGAATAATCTATATGATTTCAATTGAAACTTTGGAGAGAAATAATTATTACTTGATCGATTCCTCGTATGTGCAAACCAAAAATATCTCCAGCAGCCAGGCATGCTGCTCTCGAAACTTGAGATCTCAAATTTCGAACGTGCTTCCCCAGTAATCGAACAATGGTTCCAGGAGTGTACGAGTCCAGTTGTTCTGGAGATTGCTTTGCAATTTGCGACAAGGTTTGCAGGCCTTTCATTATAACTTCCCTAAAAAGAAGAACAACTGGTAAATCGACGAATTAATTAACATCCAAATTTTAATTTGTAATTATTTAGATGATGGATCCCACAGTTGTCCACAAAGAGATACTAGAACTAGAAGAGTCAGTAGAAATTAAATATTCTTCTTTGTTAAATTTCACAGAACAAATTGTGGTAACCATTCTTTAATTAATAGAGTTTGTAGGAAGGCTAATATTGTATCTAATGAATTGTTGAAAGCGTCAAATTTTCCTCGACGTTAAGCAGAATATTTAATTGAATCTAAATTCCTCTGTTGTACCTATTAGAACCGTTAATAGGTCGTAAGTTGTTACTTGATTCTCACTTACCAGTCTTTGCTTTCAAGTTGAGAGAAACACTGTTGCAATTGTATCTTCGCTTTGTCCTTTTCAGAATTTCGTGATCCTCTCAAAACATTGCCTCTTGGTTTCATGTTAAGTTTCGTCGGCTGCCTTCGAGACGCCAATTGATAAGCAGGTGGAACCTTTTTGAAGAAATTATTTTTTAAGGAAGAAATCTACTTACATTTGCAACGCTCAACAACGAAGGATTATTAAGGACTGATTCTACCAAACTTAATTAAAATTTAATTAATGATTAAAGTCAGTTTAACGGCCAGTGATTGGTTCATTGGGTATGTAATCATTAGCTTTTAATCGTAATTGGTGAAACTGGCCCTAAATCCTCTAAATAATTGAATCCAAAAATACATATGTCACTTACCGTATTATGATGATTTGCATTTCCATTACTTTCATTGCCAACGATTTCCAGAGGTTCTTCAGAACCTGTCGATTGGGTTGATGAAGTATCTTCTTTATGTGATATCGTATCCGAAATGAAACGTTGAGGTGATTTTTGAGACTGGAAAAGAAAAAAAAGAATCATAAACAAATTTTTAAAAAAATGGGTAAATTTGTATCTTCCATTCGTGAAATTAAAATATTTTTATTGTACCAATTGGGTGTTTTCCGAACTACTGGAATCAATAATTCTCGATTCATTTTCACGTTCAAAAATTTCTGGTGTTTGAGTTCTAGACATTGCGAGAATCGCGTTTGAATTCGTACCATCGATGTGCGAATTTCGAAAATCAAGAGTCTCGAAGGAAGTGTTTTTCAGAGGGTAGGCGGCATCAGTTTCGTCAATTGTACTTGAACCCCACTGAAAATAATTTGGTTACAAGTTTTTCACAAAGTATAACAATGCATAACAATAATAATTTTTTTATTTTAGAAATTGTAGTTCATTAATATTATCAATTTATAAGTGCCACAAACCTTTTTCTGCGGACTACGAATTCGCTCCAAAGATGATGCGGAATTTCGGTTTGAAAGAGAGCGATTGGAAAAGTTTGGATTCGACTTATTTGGACTAAAGGTTTTACTTAAAGGTGAAACTTCATTTAATTCACGTAATGATTGACTGGACAGAAGGCTGGAATTTAGAATTGCTGATGTTCTTGCAGTCAAAGCAGTTTCCACGGATAAAATCGAGGAAGCTGATTTTGTGCGTGCCATTTTTCTTGATACGTTATCCTCTTCTGAACTATTTTCGCTCTCGTGGAAAATTTCCTTATCATTATTATAGTTTACTAAAGTTTCAGTTTTTTCGAAAGAATCATCATCATCATCATTGTCTTTTTCGTCTTCCTCTTCTTCTGAACTTAAGGGTTTGTCAATATTTGCATCATCCAATTTTAGAGGCAGAGGTGATTTTGTATTCGCAACCTGGATCATTTGGAAATTTATAAAACCTATCCTAGTTTTTCTGGTTTGAAAAATTGATTTAACATGTTTAGGTTTTTAAGAAAAACATTTAGTGGATAACTTACAGTAAACGAGTCAAATGAATTTCTTCTAATTGGACTTAGTTTCTCGGAAATAATATCAAAAGCTTTGTCCTCTGGGGAAATTTTTAATGAAGGAGACCGACTGGTTTTGTTGCTGTTTAATGTCTCGTTCTGATCAGGGAGGTCGTTTTCAATGTTAATTTTCAGATTTCCGTCTACTGAGACATTTGATAAGGTACTACTTGCGCTGGCTGCTCGTGATATGCTTGGCACTTTAAAAGAAAATTGCAATTGGTTAGTAAATGAGAAAAGTAAATCGAACAAAAAGTGTTGGAGTTGGATCTTAGACACTTAAGTTAGGGTGTTTGTAATCAGTAAAAAATAAAAAGTTTGTAATCCGAGTTACAATTATTTTCGGCTATTTGACCTTAGGGGACAAAAGGCCAATAACCAGGTAACAAATGTCTGCCTGCAATTAAATTAAACCCTAAAAATCATTGGTAAAAGTCAATACCAAAAATTTGTATGGATCAGAAAAATAAATCTTTTGGATTAACATCATGTATCCCAAGGAGGATAAAAATCTTTCTACGAAGCAACAGCAAAGAGTTAAAAACTACAAAAAAGAAAAATACAACCATAAAGTATTTGCCTTTTCCCTCTAATAGTTAAAAAACTAAAAATAAATCTAATATGTAAAGTAAGTTGTGACAAAAATAATACTCTTCTAGTTCAAACTCTATGCGAACTGATCGATATTCGCACAGTTCCGTAAAGAAACTTTTTTTTTCATCATCAATATTCTTGTTGTTTACAGGACGCGCTTGTACATAAAGCTTTTGCTAAACGATCGCTAACTAAACATTACTTGGAATAACACTTTTTCCCATAACTTGAGACAAAATTTTGCTGATAAATCGAAAGCTTGTGAAAACGTCTACTGCATACTTGACCAGCTTAAAATATTGATTATTTCATGCACGTAAGCTCAACTTTGATCGTGTCTCTCCCTCTATCTCTGCAAAATGTATTCCAACACTGGAGGTTAAGAACCTCACGTCCTACTTGCTTCTCATTCAATCTCGAATCTTTACATTAAATGCCAACACATGTGCTCTAACCGGTAATTTAACTTCTTTTTTGCGAAAAATTATTCCAAACAAAAAGATTTATTCCCTTCTTTGGAAGCATTGACAGAATTCATTGGAATTTTACCCTGATTTTGAGTCTTTTCTTCCTGATTACTTTCCACATAGTTGGTACTGTGGGTTGATGATTTCCTCCTGTTTCTCTCGATGTAAGTCTCTTCATCAGCTCCTACTTTTTCACTGCAACAAAAAAAAACACGAGTAATTACTAAAATTTTTTCACAGAATTCTTTGAATTTAAGGGAAACTTATAAGAACATTCTCTTTAAAGTTGCATTCTGATTGGGAATTGTTTTTCTAAAAAGTAGTAAAAAATTAAAAGTGAACATACATTGTTTCCGAATTTCTATTTAGGCTCAAAGCAATAACAGGCGTAACTGTTTCTAATTGATTCGAAAGTTCGGTGGAAATTTTTTGAGCGCTGTCATAGCCAATTCCAATTGCTCGCCGACAGCGAAATATACATGGACAACATCTTAGGAGACTTTCGGTAAATTTTCCACCGCTATTGCTGATACGATTTTCCGTTTCATTTGTTATAATTTTATTCTCTTCTTTATCAGCCGGCCATGGGCAGTATTTAAAAATCATTTTGTTTTCCCCCCTGGCAAAAAAAAGGGCCCCGACTTCTAATCTCACGTCATTGATTCGTAATTAAACATTTTGCAATTTTTTAATGAGAGAAAATTTCTCATTTTTCGCATTTCCTTAATTTTCTTACAAACAAAACTTTCGACTGTGGTGAGAAACATTTTTCTCCTTCAAACTTCCATTGTTCTTAATGTTTATTAACTTTTTCCCAGTAGTAACACATCTATTTTAATATTTTCCACAATTTTCGAATTAGAATATTATAAAATAAAATGATTTGAATGAGTGTCAGTTTTGGAAACTTTGTTTCATAAAAATGTATGAAATAGAATAAATATTGCAAGTTGAAGGTTGAATACTAAACTTTTTAAGGAAGGATAAATTTCTGATAGACTTTTCAAGAGCAAAAATTGGATGTTAAATAAAAAATGTCATCAACGTTCCTTATTCGATTAAATTTTATCGGTTTTTACCAACAGGAATAATTAACAAATAGAATTGATATTAAAAGTAAAGCGAAGTGAATAATATATCAATTCTCTATGATATATTTAGCTAATAGTTATCGTTAAATTATTAACAATTGACCTAATTTTCTACTATTGACTCGAAGAAATTAAGTGAATTTAGTTTCACTGAATTTTCGACCACTCAGACGAATTTCACAAGTTTATGTCAATAGTAATTAAAAGCGTTCCGTTTTATTTACACTGTGAAAACAAAATCGAAGTCTCAAGTACTAACAAGTCTTATTTGTCCGTTAAGTAGAAAATTAAAAAACTTTTTTTTATCGAATAATAATTTTTTATTTAGTTCTTTTTTTGTAAAGAAAAAATTGAAGAAGAAAAAGAAAGTAGAAGAAAAAGAAGAAGAAAAAGAAAGTAGAAGAAAAAGAAGAAGAAAAAGAAGTAAAAGAAGAAGAAGAAGAAGAAGAGGAAGAAGAAGAAGTAAAAGAAGAAGAAAAAATAGTAGAAAATAAAGAACAAGAAAAACTTAAAATAATTGTTTAAAAATATTAAAATATTTGTTTATTGTCGTTACTGTTGGACTGGTTGGAAAATGAATTTATTATTCAAACGTAAATCTCAGGCAATCAAAGTGTTTTATCACTTAACGCGCATGTTGCCGGTGTATTACTTCATTTTGAGGAAACTCAACCGACACACTCACGAGGCAGTTGCACGCTAGACTGCCCTCATGAAACGACGGGCGTCGCGACGCTGACCGCTACACCCCTTCCATTTCATAAACTACATGTACACAAGTTTCGTTCAATTTACAAATATATATATATATATATATACATATAAATATATATATGTAAAACCCACACAATTTCCCAGGAAAAAGCATCAATCATACATTTGTAGAAACGCAGATCTATAATAATTATTTATCAATACTATAACAACTACTTTGCTATATACAAAATAACAATTTTTATTTTACATTGTACTTTATTTTCTAATTCCCAGACTTCACCTTTAATATATCAGATTATTATTTAAAAAAATGCGCTTGGAAAAAAAATTTATAATGTAAAAAAATCATCAATAAAGATTTATTATCATTTCCATCCTTTGACACTCATGAAAGAAAAAGTTTCAATTTTTCCCGCAATGTCACGCTATCCGCTTACTTTAATTTATGAATCCCCATATTCTATTGTGCTTGAAAAAATCTTTTTAATGCGGGTTTTGAAAATAATTAATCGAAATGAAAAATTATGTATTTACACATGCTTTTGAATATTGAAGTAAGCAAAGAAAATTACTATAGAAGCAAAAAGAAATCTCTATTATAGAATGAATTTCTTTTTCCAAAAAGCATCAATTTTAACGCAAAAAATCTAAACGAAAAAATGCAAACTTTTCATTTAAAAATTGTTTAAACGTTATTTGGGACTACACTGAGAAAAAAAGTTTTTTTAATTAAAAAATAATTAGTCAACCAAAAAAATATATTTGAATTCAACATATTTTATTATTGAATTAAACATAATTTTTATTGAATCAGGTCCAACTTTCAACCCTAAAACTACCCTTTTTTCTATTTAATTAAAAAATACCAAAAAAGTTGAAAAATTTTGGATTTTTTAAAAATTAAACGTTTAATTGTAATATTATTTTACAGACTACCGTTTTCATTTTTTCACTTCAACTCTTATTTTAAAACTAACACCTAAGCTAAATCAATATATTGAATACTGCCCTATGATTTTTCGAATTTTAAAAAACTTCTTGAAGATTTTTGGGGTCGCTAATTACAAATCTGAAGTCAGTTTTTAGAAATTCAAAATGGCGTATTTAAAACGTCGGACAAATTAAAAAGAAAAGTCTAAATTTTATTGAAATTCGTCAAAAACTTTAAATTTAACACAACTAACTTTAAATTTATATATCTCAAGTTCGAAATACCTTGGTCAACAAATTTTACAAAAATCGGATAATTTTTTTAAATTGTCTGACATTTTAGATACGTCATTTCGAATTTCTGAAAACTGACTTCAGATTTGTAATTTGCGACCCTTAAATAGGATTAAATAGGATTGAAAATTTTGTAAAATTTCAATTTTAAATAAATTTCTACAAAAAAAAATTTGATAATTTAAAAATCTAGATTTTTACAAACAACCATAATAACTAAAATTCTTCTAAAATTATTAAAATTTAAAAATGAATATATTTAAATGATTATTAAAAGTACTGGATTTATAGAAGAATTTTAGTTAAAAATACTGAAACAAATGGAATTTTGAAGCAAATACATATTATTGGAGAAATTCAATTATTTTTTTATCTTTTATTATTTATTCTTGAAAGAATTAAATTATTTAAAAAAATTTTATTGAAATTCTTTTGTGACAATTCAATTTTTTCAAAATAAGTTTTAATAAAATTCTTCGTCAAAATTTAATTAATTTCAAAAATGTTTCTAAATCAAAATAAATTTCAATGCTTCCTATTTTAATAAAATTACACAAAACAATTTAATTATTTAAACAGAAATTTTCCTAAAATTTGTCTAAAGAATTCAATTATTTTCAAACGTAATATAATTCTTCGCTAAAATCCAATTATGTTTGACAATTTACAAAAATTCTTATCAAAATTTAAATTGTCTTTATAAATAATAAAAATTTTCTCTAAAATTCAGTTGTTTTCAAAAATTTTATTAAAAGTTTTCTCCGAATTTCAATTATTTTCAAAAAAAATTTAATAATATTTGTGGCAGAATTTCAATTATTTTTAATATACAAAATTTTCATCAAATTTCTCGAAAAATGAAATTATTGTTAAAATTTTATTTAAATTTGTCTCTTGACAAAAAATAATAAAACACAATAATTACATTTTGATAAATTTTTTTAAGAAACAATCTACTATTTAATAAATTGTTTATTATTTCAAGTTAAATAATTGATTTCTTGTAGAATTTTCTAATAAATATTGATTTAAAAATAAATTTCTGTTAAAATTATGGTTTATAATTGAATATCATATTCAAAAATATTTATATATTTGAAAATTCTACGAGAATTCATTTATTTAACTCTAAAAATAAACATTTTATTAAGTAATTGAACTTTTTTTATAAAACTGAATTTTTATGAAAAACTGTAATAAAATTTTTTGGAAGATAATTGAATTTCGAAGAAAAATTTTATTGTCTATAAAGATTATTTAAATTTTGACTGAAATCTTTGGCAATTTTGGAACATAATTGGATTTTTGCCAAGAATTATATGTTACTTTTGAAAATAATTGAAATCTTGAGTTGTCAATAATTTTCTAATTAATAATAAAAAAATTTAGTTTTAAAAACTTGAATAAATTCCATTTTAACCTATGGAGAACCTGGAAAAGTGAGGGAATTTGAAAAGGGTAAAAGCGTGCAACCCTGTATTGATTTATCTAAGGGGTTTAGTTTTAAAATCAGGTGAAAAATTAAAAATGATTGGCTGCAAAATAATATTACAATATTATTCAACGATTAATTTGTAAAAAATCCAAAAGTTTTGTAGTTTTACTGGTATTTTTTAAAATTAAATTGAAATTTAGTTTTAGGATTAAAAATTGGAGCTGAAATATTGGAAGGGGTATGTTTAGAAGTCCCAATAGCGTTTAAATAATTTTTAAATGAAAAGTTTGCATTTTTTCTAGATTTTTTGCAAGACATTTGGTTACCTTTTGTTTAAGGGTTATTTTTACCCCTAAAAACCCTAAATCTCCAGACACGGCTATTTTTTTTTAGTATTCTAGTTTCCGAAAATCCTTGGCTCTTTCGTGGGTGCAAAAAGGGGTTAATTTTGTCGAAATAATTTATTATTTTTGCATTACAATAAAGCAATTATGAAGCAAATAATAAAAAAAAACTATACATTTCGAAAATAGCCTCTTGATAGAAAATAAACGGTAAAAGGCTTCTAGTGTATAAAGCGATAATGATATTCTACTATCAAATAAATGATTTTAGATAGAGGCAATTTTAGCGCATGTACTGCGGGTACATGAGGCGTTCTTATCTGAAAACTGTCACTGCTACTGGGTAATATGCTAAAAGTGTGCCTACTTTTTTTTTTATTTCTCTCCTAGAATATAAATAATTGTATAAATAACGAATAGTTTAAGTGTTTTTAAAGCGAAAGTGCTTTATCAACTAAGATAAGGATGAATTTATGGGAATAGAATTTATTAAACATGTAAGTTCGAAATACTTCCAAAGTCGATATTATTGAAGTGTTCTGTAATTTTGAGTTCTCAAAGATGACAAAATAGTGCGACAATCATCGCAAATAGCATTTCTCAATTAAAAAAGAAAAATAATTTCCCTACCCAAGAAAAGGACATTGATTAATTTTTTAAAGAAACTCTAAAAACTAAGATTAGTCATAGGATGTTTTTTTTTTTTTTGTTGTTGTCATTATTAAGTTTCGCAGTAAAGAAATAAAAGTTGTTTTGAGAATAATGAAAGAATGACGCACAAAGCCAAATTTACATGCATAAATAGATAATATCTCCCCTAGTCACTCGATCGTGCGTAGAACAATTTTGCGATTTAATTTATACATATGATAAGACACACGAGCAGCGCAGACTGCCATTTGAACCAAGAGAATAATATTGTTTTAAATTAAAAAATTTGTTTCACTTAATTTTACTGCTTTGAATTGCAAACGCTTTTCTGAAAATAGAATAAAAAGCGAAATCACTTTTTAATGTATAAGCCGGCAATTTAATCTTTCAAATTTAATAACTCAAAAAGCAAAGAAAAAAGGGCATATGACGATATAGGAAAAAACTTCAGCTTTCGTTTGCAATAATTCTTTTTTGCAAATAAAACAGACCGATTTTTAGGAAATTGAAAATTAAATATTAATTATCACAAAATTAGGGTAAATTTTAAAAATATTGAAAAATAAAATTCACCATTGGAATAGGAGCATGAAAAATTTCGTTGAATACGTTTCTGAACGATTTTTTCATGCTCTTATTCCAATGGTGAAGTTTATTTTTAATTATTTGAATTTGAAACCAATTGTCATGGAATATTTTGGATATAATGAAGACTTGAAGATTAATAATTTTTAATTAATAATTGATATTCTTACTTAAAAAAAATTAAAACATAACCTCAAATTTTTTGCTTCTTACGTACCTTTCTTGAGAGAAATATATATTATTGTATATTATTAAATATATTAAATAAATAACAAACATTTATTAATTAGTACCCAAAAATTCGAATACTTAAATTTTAGATGTTGGTCTTTCACCTTGAACTATATTTAAGTCACCCTTTCAAAAAAAAGAAACTGTTGCATGACCTATTTAGAAACAGGTATAGGCCTCAATTACCGTTTCAAATTACTCAAGTCACCCTTCTATGGGAAGTGTTACGTGACCTATTTAGAAATGTTAGACCTCAATTATTTTTTAGGGGAGGAAACTTAATGTAATATTAGTCTGCAACACTAAACTCACGAGAGGGTGTATTGAAAGAATCAAATACGTTTCCTTACAACTAATGGATTTCGTGACTGATAAATCTCAAAACATACAATTCTTAAAAAAAAATAATAGTACTCCTAACGTTCACTTGACCCAATTTTAAATTATATGAAAATCCAGATGATTGTTTTAATATCTATTTTCACTTTTGTTATATTTTTGTGTATTAGTTGCATTCCCCTAACAGCTCAGTTACATGAAATTTTTTTTATTTTTCCAAAGGGCTTTCTGCAATTTTTTAACTGAAAATTCGCTTTTTTTTTGGAGAGTTTTGGAGGGGGGAAGGAAAAATAAAAAAAACTTATTTTTCTCGAAAACTATTTGATGCATTTTAATGAGCTTTGGATATGTGACAAAGACAATTAAAAAGATTCCAATTGAAAGTTTCAAATTTGTTTTAATTTCATTAAATAAAATTTTGAATAGTTGCCATTAAAAAAAATTGACAAAAATATTCTTTTCCCACGGTTTCTAAGTGTCTTTCTCCCCTTAAATACTTTAAAAATTTGAAATCATACCTGTTGTAGGAAGGATTGTAGATTGAATTGTAACTCGGACCAAATGAAACTGGAGG
The DNA here is from genome assembly GCA_032872475.1 of Leptopilina myrica (nomen nudum). Lineage (NCBI taxonomy): Eukaryota > Metazoa > Arthropoda > Insecta > Hymenoptera > Figitidae > Leptopilina > Leptopilina myrica (nomen nudum). The sequence continues at coordinate 38,028,178 of CM065461.1, forward strand.
AAACATTTTTTCATCATCCAAAGATTTACTAGCATTGTGTAATGATTTTGATGATTTCTCGGTAATTTTTTGAGAGGAAGATAATTTTAACTCTTGATCCATTTTATGCTGTAAAAAATACATGATAATAAAAACAATATACTGCACTAGTGTTTTGTGCAAAAAAAAATAAAATAAAATAAATCTTGTGCACAAAACTGTTTTTTAACATTGTTTAAAATTTCTTAAAAATATTCTTCACCTTTGAATTATCATTTCTTGGCATGTTACTTTTTCCCAAAGATTCGAAATGATTTTGTCTAAATGAACCAGGTCTGTTTGGTGACTGACGAAGTAAATTATCATCCATATACCGTAGTTGTCTCTGATAAATTGAAGAATACCTGCAAGAAGAGAATTTATTTTTATCAAATACCACGTCTCATAATAAGCCAAAACATGGAAGTACTAAGAACATTTTTAAAAATTATTTACGATTAAAATAAAAATTAACATCTTAAGAAAGAACGTTGGTCTTGTACTTGTTTCAATCATTTTTGTAGGCGATTAACAAACTTGGTTTTTTTTCAGAAAATTTGAGCTTTTTTTCATAAAGAAGAGCTTTTTAAAAAATAGGCGGTATTTAAAAACTTATTAGAATTTATTTCCGGTGTAGAAAAAATTTGTGTTTTGAAAATTAACTCTGGACTTGACAATTTTTTTTAGTAATTTATGATAGAGTGATGAGAAAAAATTTGCCTCTAAAAAATAACATTGGCCTTGACAATTTTTTTTAGCAAATTTTGAAAGTGATTATTAAATTTGAGCTTTTATTTGTCAAATTAAAGCTTTTTCCGAAACACAGAGAAGGTAAAATTTTTTTAGATTTATTTCCAAATCAGAAAATATTTGTTTCTAGAAAAACAACGCTGAACTTGTCAATTTTTTTAGCAATTTTTCAAATCAATTATTACATTTAAGCTTTTTTATTAAAAAAGAGCTTTTTACGAAAGACGGAGGAACACAAAACTTTTTAGAATTTATTTCCGATTGAGAAAAAAATTTGTCTATAAATAAACAACACTGGTCGTGACAATTTTTTTTACTGATTTTTGAAAGCAATGATTAATTTTGAGCTTTTTTTATCAAATTGAATTTTTTTTATTAAAGAAGAGCTTTTTCTGAAACACACAGATATTCAGAATATTTTTAGAATTTATTTCCTGTTCAGAAAAAATTTATGTCTAGAAATGCAACGCCGGTGTTGACCAATTTTTTTTGAACGATTTTTGGAGTCGAATATCAAATTTGATTTTCATTCATCAAATTGGAGCTTTTTTAAAATGAAATATGAGCTTTTTCCGAAACTCGTAGATATTTAGAACATCGACTGTGGTCATGACAATTTTTAAAAAAATTTTGGAGGTAATTATTTTAATCAATTTGGAGCTTTTTGAAATCAAATTTGAGCTTTTTTATGAAATATGAGCAACTATTTAATATATTTAAAAAAAATAAACTTACGTTTCCTCATAAGTTGGCGCTCGAAACGATGACAGTTTCGAATCATTCTTTGAGTATTTAAAAATTTCCGGAGTCCTCAGTATTTGCTTTTCGGGACTATTATGAGGATCATGTGATAGGATATTCATGGTTTTACCCTTTGCCGTTAAAGATTTTGGCCTACCTTCATTATTCATTGACTAAAATAAAGGAAAATTGTTATTAAAAAATTATTCTAGGAGAAAATAGAAAAATGTGATTTCTTACAAAATGAATAATTACCTTGCTATTGTTAATTACTGGAGGAGTTGGAATCACCTGGGAAGGCAATAAATAATTTGCGTAATTAGAATCAAAAGAATAATTCATGGTACAACTTGCTGAGGGTTGGACTTGAGATTGAATTGTACTTGACTCTAATAAATTTTTTCTCTTCTTGTAAAGATTACCAGATCTGAAAGTGTAAATTTTTTAGATTAGAAATATTTTTTGTACTGCAAATAGTAAATAGATTCCAGTTTTTTTTTTGTAAATATATTTGAATTTGAATACCTTCTTCTCTCATTATTTTCGGAAATTTTGCTAGAACTTCGTTCGAATTGGCTACTCGAAATTTTCCCGTTCATAATACTCGATAGTGGTTTCTCGTGAATTTGCGTTCCACTTTTTCTTCTCTGAGCGTTAGCAGAATCCTTCATATCGTTCCCTCGTGAATTTAGAATTGGTATTCTGGACTCAACTTTTAAATTAATTTTTTCCTGCGGAGGCGCACTGCTCATGCGAAACTGAAAACAATTTAAATACATTAAGGGACGGATAATAAAAAACAGAAAAATAAAAAATATTCTTTAAATTACCTTCTCTTCGGATACATCATCAACTTTAGGTGTACAATTCTTAGCTTTCGAATCAGTTCTATAAGAATTGAAATTATCTCCTTCTTCCAAATTTTCAGATTCGTCGAGTGAAGTTTCATTTATTTTTCCTGGTGCAGAGCACAATTCACGACATTTACCCTCTAACCTTTGATCAACTTCGAAATTGATAACTAAAAGACAAATTAAGAATCATTATTACAAATACTTTCTGATAAAATACTAAAAAATTTGGATAAAATGTTCAAAAAATTATAAAACTTTGATAAATTTAATTGCTTTTTGATAAATTTAATTTCTTTCAAGATTAAAATTTTGTCAATAGTTAAAACTGTGTAATATATAAATTTTATTATAAATTACCACTTTCGCCGGAAACCGCTGCCTCAATATTCTCCTTGTGTCTGATACTTTTTTCAAATCTACTATGACTCTAAAATAGAAACAGAAATTTACTTTTACAAAAAAAACTACTGTCAACTATATAATTATATAAACTACGAAGTGCTTTGCGGAAAAATCTAACCTTCTGAGAAATAGAAAAACAAAACTTAAATATTGAAATCACTAACCTCTTTTGACTTTTTAATACTACTAAAGGAATTATAATTACCGGCACCGTACAGCAAAAAGTAAAGAGAGATCTCATATGATACATTAAATCTCAGCGATTCGCTAATTAGGATTTTTGGTATAGATAAACTTATAAGTGGATATAAATATGAAGCATAAGAGAATTTCATTCTAAAGGGCGAATGCAACGCTATCTGAATTACCATTGCAACGTTATCGTTGATAAGATTCTGGTAATTAAATTTTTTTTGTTTTTTCTTGAAACAAGGGTAGTGAAAAATCTGCAACTAGTCCAAGAGCTATAGCTGATTATTTAACTAAGGTATTTAGTAAAAGGGAAACATTTTGTTTATGAAATAAAATTTCTAACAATCAGATTTTACAAATTCGTTAAGTGTAGATATGTAATAATGAATCCTTTACATGCGAAATTTAATAAACAAATTAATAATCCCGTAGAACAGAATACCAAAACATGGAAGAACACTTGGTTATTTCCTTATAAAAACAATATTAGAAAAAATTATTGGACCTAAGATTTTAGTTGGTGTTTCGGACAATCATTTAGCGTTGGTGTAGCAGAATTCCACAAACTTAATAGGAAAGGGTCGAAAATCATAACGAGACTGCTATCCTGTTTACGAAGAAACTGCATTTGGGGATATAATGGAGTATCCCCAAAAAACCGTAAATAATAGTAGACCAAGCTAATGTTTTTGAAAGAAATTACTTCTTGAAGCTAACCTTAACTTTATTTCCAAAATAATGTTCACCAGGACCCTCAACTCTTGCGGAGTCTGCCCATCGATTTTCACTGTTTTTCGCCTCTTCATTTCTGGAATTAAAACAAACGTCAACTAACAATAAAAAGGTCTGATTCAGTCTAAAAGAATAATTATACCTTCTGGTTATTTCGTTTGCTACTTTGGACGTGGCAATTATTTGTCCTCTTGTTCGACCTGTGCCTGGTGATACTGAACCACTTCCAGCTACAATCCAATCTACATCAGCGCCTGTAATTTATAAACTTTTATCAATTATCTATATCGAAAAATTTAAGATTTAGGATCTTCAGAAGACGGAGAAATTCAAGTAAGGAATATTAGGATATTCAAAAACAATTCACTGAAGAGCAGGAGCTTCTAATAGTCACCTAACCGAAAAAATACGTACCAGTGGTTATTTGAGTAGTTGGTGAAATCTGCAATCCGTAAACAACAAGACCATCAGCCGAAACCATTGGCAACGACTTTCTGGCAAGACGGGCTCTTATTGCTGCGACTATCGACAGACGTTCATGTCGATCCTTAACCACATCTTTTGCAACTTGTAGTATATCCTAAAACAACCAAAATTTTTAAATTCCAAAAATATTTCTCATGAAGCACTGGGAAAAACTTTCAACTACCTCCGTTTCGTAGATCTGTGCCAAGACTGCCAGCGTATCCAAAGCAGCTTGGCGAACCCTTCGTCGTCGATCACCAACCATAACAACAATCTTATTTGTCAGCGTTTTCACATTGAACTCGGTACTTGGAAACGTTACCAAAGAAAATATCAACAACTGCAGTGTGTTTTCCCTTGTCTGAAAATCAAAATTAATGTTTACAGAAAAAACCTTCCTAATTATACGACCTAAGAGAATACTTTACCCTTTGGATACCTTATTGTACCTTCTTTTAAGAGGATGTACGAATAATTCCAATTTTTACCTAGACTTTCAGTGGAGAATTGATTTCGACAACCTACCTTTGCATTTCTAGCGCCTATACATTGAGGTTGCAGTAGTTGCTCTAGAAATAGTGCAGGTCTCAGTCTAAGCATTGCAATTCTTGCAAGTTGAGCAGCATTGGGGCCACCTTGTCGAGCCAAACCCCAAGCAATTAATGACAGTCTTCGTTTAAGGGCGTCTTCAGAAACACCAGTCAGTACAACCTGAAAAATGTGAAGTTGCTATTAGTAAATAAATAAATAAATAAATACCTTTGCAATAAATTAAAAACGTAGTATGAATTATACAATTATACATTAGTGACTAAAAGATAATTCGAATGATATAAAGGAACATTTCTGATTATTAGATCCATCATTAATTCTTTTAATCCATCATCCATCATTATTTATTAAATAGGTAAACAACAGGAAACATTACCCGTGCAACATCGAGACCAGCTGCCGCAACTCTGCAACTTCTTTCCCCTCCGAGTACCGCATGCAAGAGAGATCCTAATCGTGGTTCGATAGCAACCAATGCTGATGATCTTCTGAGAACTGATGCAATTCGTTCCAGTGCTCGAACTCTAGCCCTCCAGTCATCCTAAAACATGGTTAGATCGAATGTTTAGGTAAATGTGGAGTACTCCTAATTCAAGTTACTATAGATCATGGGATAAATTCTCTAGTTCTATAGAATAAGAAACTTACAAATGCACTTCTTCTGTAAATTACAGAAAACGAGTAGGACTCCTAAGTAAATTCTGTTCCCTATCAAATAAAAACCGTATCATTAGAAAATTGTTGAAGCATCATTTGCTAAATGTTGTTAGCCGACGTCAATGTCCGCATTAGCTGATTATCAGTATGCGCAGTCTTCTGTCAATCTGGATTATTTTGTAGACGCCATAAATCAATTAACGGAAACCATATCCAGGAATTTCACCATAATGAAGGAAAGATTTATGAACCAACTAATATCTTTTTGACTTTTCGTGGTGGTATACCAACAATAATTAAAATCCCACCTCGCCAGCGCACAACTAATCTCACACTTCAGATAGGCAACTGTAGGATGAGAATCTCCTGTCATCATCAGCGATTAAACATAAACTTTTATGAGAAGGACTTTAGGATGATTTTCATTTAATTTTATGTGAAGATAATAATAAGGGGGAAATAAGTTTTATTCAGAAAGCAAATGTCTTCTTTCTTATTAATAGTAAAATCATTACTCAAAATGTGTATCATTTCAAAAATAGATCGTTTTTTATAATTTTGTTCACGATCGAAAACAGTAGCATTACTCCAGTCAAAATCATGTTTAAAGTTTAATTGATGCGCACGTACTACTGATTTGTCATTTTTGTTATTCTTATGTTCGTTGATACGGACTTTCAGTGGTCGGTTAGTTTGACTTTTATAATTCGCTGGATTATAATTCATTTTTAGAATGACACTGTTATCTAGTAAAGACTTTAGCTACGATAAATGGGACGGCAACCAGTATTGTACCATCCTCTTCTTTAAATCCTCATGCCAAATAATGTCTGCTAAATGTTACATGAAACATTGATAGCTAATGTTCCTGTACTGAAACCTGTATGGGATCCTTGATCCAATATCCTGCAAAGGATCCTTGCAGGATACTTTAATGGATCCCTTGAGGTTCCTTGTGGTTCCTATGCAGGACCTTAAGAGACCCCTTTAGGATCCTGTAAATGATTTTTCAACTGTGGATCTACAATGCCACCTTGATACTGTATTTTTTGTGTTACATTTAAGTAACTTTTAGATTATAGGAGTACAATTGTACAAAAGGGCATCTCCCAACAGAAATCTAAATAAAGAACCATAAAAATTGTAAAGAAAATTAATCAATGAAAGCTGCCTTTTTACAGTAGGAAAGCTTTTTACCGATAGTAAGAGAATAAAAATCCCCGCAATCAATACCTAGATGGCGAGAAATGTATGTATTGCAAAGGTAACTGAACTAAAGAATATATATATAACTCTCGAGAGGCTTAAACATAAAACAGTTAACCATTTATTAAAATAGTTCATATTTTTTTTAATTTATTCACTACGAAGGAGAATATTAGGAGAAAATAAATATTGTACAAAAGAGTTGAACAAGAAAGGTGTCCGACAGGTAAATTGTCGGATAATGTCCTTAAATCCTTATACAGACTGGATTTACATTCAAGCATTAAATACGTACTCTAAGGTACTATTCATACGAATTAGTACTCTAGTAAATATTCTACTCGGTTCTCACGCAATACGCTCCTCATGATTATTTTCTTCCTAAACTGTCTACTGGTCATATAAGTCGAGACTTGAAGTTCGTGCACGACCAACCAACCCTCCTCGCGTTTCATTAGTATACTCGACTGTATAATTTTTTAATGAGATGCCTCCCGAGACATTTCTCCGAAATCTATTCTTATTAAAACTAAGTTGACTTACTTGTCGAATATAAAAAACGATTTCTTATTATTTCCAATAGGGAACTTTTTTGGAAATTTATTTTTTCATCTAGTCCAATTACGTTGCACGTCCAATTACATAACATTTATAATTATCTCCAGTCACTTAATTTCTCATTTTAAAGCATTTATTTTGCAAAATAGAGACAGACTTGAGTAATTAAAGAGTAATTAAAATAGTTCACTATTGCTTTTTAGCCGATTATTGTGGTAGACATAAAAGATAAATTTTCTTATCCGTTAATTTCTTACCCGTTAAGTTTCAAACTTCAAGTTTTCGTTTCTTTTTTTATTTTTCTTAATTCTTTAAAAACAAAATTTCCAGTGTAACGTGATTATTTTCCGTATGAGTAAAAAAAGATCCTTCGATGATAGTCGAAGTTCATTTAGATTCACAATAATAAACAGTGTGTACAGTATAATTGTCAGAAAGGAACCTCATTATAAACAGAACTATAAGTAACCTTGAGTACATTAATAAGAATCAATAATAAGGGTCAATAGCGAATTCAGATATGCAACGAGAATTAAAAAATACCAGGCCAAGAGCATCTTAATTTCTTTGAAATCCATATTTTAATGCCGAACTAATACTAATTTTTTGGATTGACAAACAGATTGATCTATAAAAAAGTGAGTTTTTAGTTTTATTTTCATTCTTTTTGTCATATTAGACTAAAAAAATGTTTTGAAATGACATTGTAACGTTGATAAATAAGGCTAAATATAGTAACTGACGATCTTGAAATGTGCATAAAAGTAGGTTCACCATATGATTTCTTAAGACCTTTGTGAATAAATAATTTGTCGTTGATGTGTCAAGAATGTACCCTTTTATAAAAAAACAATTCTTCAGATTAGAATTAGTGGAAAAAAGAAGATCAAGAACACTGGAAATTAAAATAAAAAAATTAGGTTTTTTTCAGTACAGAATTCACGAAAGAATTGAAATCTTTATTTAAAAATAAATTTCTCATTTAAATGGCAAGATATTACAAATTACAACAAATATTGCTATTACTTCTACTATTTGGAGCAATTTGCGTAATTATGATACTTTTCTTCGGTAACAATAATGATGAGAATATAATTACCGATTTAAAAGATTTGGAACATTTTCTTGTAAGTATGGTTAATTTTAGTTTATCTCCTTTTACAAATATTGCAAAGCTGCGATTACAATTATTATTTTAAAGAATCAAGTAGAAGAAATCAACAAGCAACGAATTGACTTACTGAGGAAAACTTGCAAAAAGTACAATTTGGGTTTATATAAGAAAGAAAATAGTTTATATAAACTGCAACCACGTGTTCAGTACAGGAATTTTTATATAGATAGGTAAGGTAGGGTAAAAGTAAAATCAATTCGGACAAGGAATAATTCTTTTTTAAATGTAGGATACACGATATTTCCCTGTGTCCAATATACAAATCGGGAAGTACAACATGGATACATAATTTGTGTTCTTTAAATAATGTTCCGGAGGAGCATCTCATGAGTGGAATGGAACTAATGTCCACTATGGCCAGAAGAGTAATTCCTAGATTGGACTATCCAGAAGCCGAAGTGGTTGTATTATTTTACACTTTAAAACATTAATTCATTTTAATTAATGATATTAAATTGAATTAATTTTAACACTATGTTACCCCACAGGCAATACGGAAAACAACGAAAATTTTAAATGTACGCCACCCTTTTGAAAGATTATTAAGCGCCTATAGAGATAAATTGGAAAATACTCTTGCTGGAAGGGAGAATTTTCAAGAGGAGTATGGAACAATAATTGTCCAGAATTATAGAGGTTTAATCAAAAATAATATTTTTGCTAAAACAAATTTCTTATTATTTTTGCTCAAAAGTAGAAATTTTTAGAAGCAAATTTAAAAAAAATGATTTTAAAAAAATATTTTCAATAGACCCGAAGAATCCAGTAATTCGAGCAAATCAAGTGATAAAGATGAAAGATACACCTGAACCCGCAGGTGTAGAACCCACGTTTCGAGAGTTCATTGACTATGTAATAAATGCTGATCTTGGTCGTTATCACAGTGACGACCATTGGATTCCCTATCATCAATATTGCACACCATGTTCGCTTAATTATGACTTCATTAATAAGGTACTTGATTTTTTTTCTTAAAATTTTTAGTTTTATTAAAAATTAACTATATTAGTTAATTCACAACTTGGTCTTATAGTTATTTTAATTAGTTATAAAAGTTGCAATTCAACAGGTAGAAACCCTTTGGCAAGATCAAGTATTCACTCTTCGTAAATTGAAATTAAATCAAAAAATCAAACCCCACTGGAGAAATAGTTATGGACGATCAAATGCCTCACGTATTTACTACAGTCAATTAAACAAAGCAATGATTTACAAATTGTACGACAAATTTAAATTAGATTTTGAAATGTTCGATTACTCTCCCAATGCGTATTTCAATTATGCTACGTCTAAATTTTAATAAAAATCTTAATTATAAAAATGAATGTAGTCAGCTGCAAATTTGATTACTGTCACGATCACTACGAGTAAATAATTAATTACTAATTAATTACTAGTGATAATAATATTAATAATATTATTAATATAATAATAATGATGTTAATGATGATTCCCTAATGATTGAGGTCATCGAAGGTCTCCTGGAAATTTTAACTATATTGCTAAAATTAGAACTAATTAATTTCATTCCCCCAAACGCTTTTCAGACTTAATTGACTATTTCGTTTAGATTAAATCGAAAACAATTTGGGGTTTAGTACACAATTATCTAATTAGAAATTGATTTTTAATTAATTACGCGAAGTAATACAAGGTGGAAATTTATTTCACCTTCTCGTCTACCGGCGCATTGAATACATGTGGGATAGATCAATGGCCTCTCAAGGTGACATGACGCCAAAATATTATTCGAAACCAGTCTTTCTTGAACCATCTGAATAAACGCTACTAGTCAAGCTTTCGATTTCATAAATCTCTTCTATGTTGATAATTGAATTATAATTTTGTCAACTATCACTAAAAAATATGTCGTTAATAAACAGAGAAAAGTGTCCTCAAGTTTTATTCAACACATTTTTTTGGAAAATATAACTTAATTTTTGCAATGCTTAAAAGACGGATTAAATTATATTTCAGGTAAGTTATCATAACGTAGTCTTCTCAATTTTATAAATATTTTAAAATATATAATATAGATAATAATCTATATATTAAATTTTTACATTATATATAAATACACAACTGTTTCTTTTCAGTGTAGGTACACAAAAGAATAAGTATCTGAAAGACTTATTATTCAGTTAAACAAAAATTGTGTCATGTCGAGACTTTATAAACGACAACTCACAAGAATATTTTATTTCCTCTTAGCATGTGGGTGTATTTATATAATTTTGACATTCCTCTTTAAACGTACGAGAGACGAAAATATATCAATTTCTAATGTTGAAAATTTACAACAGTTTATTGTGAGTACGAATATTTGCATTGCTTTATTCACAGATAAGTTATATCTTATCTGATTCTATAAGGCAAAAAATATATGATCATAATAATATAGCCTGTTGACAAGAAATAATAAAAGTAAATTATCTGTTACTTAAAGAATCAAGTGGAAGAAATTAACGAGCAGCGAATTGCAAAAGTGAAAGAAACTTGTAAAAAATATAATTTAGGTTTCTATAAAAAAGATGAAAGTTCGTCTCAATTCAAACATCCACCGGCTCCTCAGTTTACGGTATTTTACATAGAGAGGTGCAGGACAAATTAAATCATGTGCATGAGTTCTTGAAACGTAGGAATTTCAAAATCATTACTGTGTATATTATTTTTTTAGAGCGCACAATATTTCCTATTGTCCAATATATAAAGCGGGAAGTACAACGTGGATACATAATTTATGTTTATTGATGGGTGTTTCCGAAGATGAACTTTCCGGGGGAAAGGAACAAATTTCTACGATAGCAAGACGAGTAATTCCTGAAATGGAATATCCAGAAGCTGAAGAGGTAGTATAATAAAAAAAAAATTTGTCTACGGTCCTTACGAGCTTTTTTTCATGAATAAACTTCGAAATGCTGTTCTTAATTTTAGAAGCATTTCTAAAAAAGAAGCAAATAGCTGGAATTGATTGTCATGTTGACGTTCTTCTGGACATTACAGAACTTTAACATCTTGCTGACTTTAGCATCTGCAAAATTTGCCTGAATTTTTTCGTTGCCTAAAAACATTAATAAAAACAGGCTTGCAACTAGCATTATTCCGTTGTGAATTACAGAATCATAACTGAAAACAAAATTGCAACTAACTAAACTTGGTTACTTTAGGTACAGCTTTATGCACTTGTTGAAAATCTCCCTAACCCATCATTAATTGTCATGTTGACATTCTTCTGGACCTTACAGGGCTTTAGAATCATGATGACCCCTCAATTTTCAAAGCATTACTAAGAACAGTTTTGCAACTAATTACAAACCTAAGTCCTATTCTCGACTCTTTTGGACTTCACAGGACTTTAGCATCTTGCACATCTCTTCTTACAAATCACAATTTGTATGATCTCTTACATGTCACAATTTTAATTAATATAAATCTTTTCCGTCTTAGGGAATAAACCTCTTCTTCGAAATTTAAAAGAATGACCCAATTTTATCCAAAAATTTTTAGGAATTCATTTGACAACAACCCAAAGAAAATACATTACAACTCTCATCAATATTTTTTTCCTCCAAATGTAGGCTTTGCAAAAGACTGCAAAATTGCTGATTGTACGTCATCCTTTCGAAAGACTATTAAGTGCCTACAGAGATAAATTGGAGAATTCTGTTGCTGGAAGGGAGCATGGAACATTACACTTTTATGAAAAATATGGAAAGATGATTGTACAAAAATATCGAGGTATACCCAATATTCTCCTAATAGCGAAAGTATACTCTTAATCATTTCTCAACAGTGTTTGGAAAATTTTCAAAAAATTGTAATAAAAACTTGTACTAATATTAAATTGCAGATAAAAATTTTGCCCCACTTCAATCGAATCAAGTAATAAGAAAGATAGGCACACCTGCACCCGCAGGTATTGAACCCACGTGGCGAGAGTTCATCGACTATTTGATTAACACTGATCTTGGCAGTTATGCCGACGACCACTGGATGCCATATTATCTTTATTGCACTCCATGTTTGCTTAATTATAACTTTATCGCTAAGGTTACTATTTCGATTTACTATATTCAACACATAAGGGTATATTGAACGATTAAATCTGTTTCACTATTTTCTGCATTAAGTACACAAAATAATAATAGTAAACATTAGAAATTAAACCCCCTATTTTGAACTTCCAAGTATTTCTACTTTTTACTATAATTAATTTATTTTCATCCACTATTTATTACCTTTTAAAAAAATTATAATAACTCTAATAGCAGTGATACTTCTCAACAGGTGGAAACTCTTTGGCAAGATCAAATACTTACTATTCACAAATTGAAATTAGATAAGAAAATCAAACCAAACTGGAGGCACAATAATGGTCAATCAAACGCATCGAGAATTTACTTTAGTCAATTAAATAAAGATATGGTTCAAAGGTTGTATAAAAAATTTCAATTAGATTTTGAACTATTTGACTATTCCCCTGATGAGTATTACAATTACGCTACATCACAATTGATCTAAAAATTTTATCATCAAGAAGTGGTCTTTGAAGTGTTTCCTGTACAACAGTCTTGCAATTTTGTGATCAGCCTTCAAAGTGTTATAAAAGTAAGAAATACGTAACAATTATTCATTAAAGGATACATTACAAGGAATACCAATTTCTATTTTGAAAAACCTGCCAACACCTAAAATGTCATTAGAATCTCAAAAGGTCAATTTGAAAACAAATTATACTATTGTTATCTTCTTAATATATATATGTTTTCAAAATATATATGTTTTTTTAATATATATCTTATTCAAATAACATTATTTCTTGATCATTTAAACCCCGGCCCAATTTTATTTATCAAAGGGAACCTAACACTCCCATTCCTTAGTAGGTTACCAGACGCATTCTTTACGAGTGTCTATACAGTCTTAAAGTATAGAATCTGATACCCCTCACACCTGAAAATCCTTTCAAGTCGACCTGTGCGTGTGCTTCTAATTGCTGTGTTTTCGTGAAATCAATAATTGAATTCCAAATTACTTGTCTTCAACCCACCAACTTTTTATCGTAAAATCGATTGTTCTACTTTCAACAACTTGTTATCAGCGAGATCACTTTCAAACTCTTTGTCAAATTTCTTTTCGTATGTATATATAATAACTACCCATATCATCTAATGTCATAATGCAAATGCGATTCATTGCGTGGAATTGGTTTATTATTCCTATACCAGAAAGTCAATGCAAATACAGTTTATGGCATGAAATCAACTTCCACGAACGGACGAAACATTAAATTAAGAGGAAATTAGTTTTGAAATACAACGATGAACTATTTTTTTCTGTCACGCATAGTTGATGGGATATCATAAGAGTTCTAGACGAAGCTAGATGAAGAGATTAAATACCAGTTATACCGGATGTTTTGGGAACCTTTTTTTAAGTTGTTCGAAAGTATAGAAAGTTAAATTTAAATCTTGCTCCAATACTCCCAAGTAAAAAAAAGTCTACGGAGTGTCTGCAAACTTTTTGTGGACCTTCAGCAGATCTGTCTTACTGATAATCCTTGTAAATTAAAAATAGTACAATTACCTTGTTATGCAAGTCCTGGAGGACTTCTTGATCCACCAAACCCAGCTCTTCCCAATTACGTTCCTTGTTCTTCAAACCACTCTTTACTGGTAAATTTGAATCCCGAACTTTAGGGGTCACTTTTTCACCAGTTGTTTCTAATTTACTTTCACTAGAAACTGGGACACTATTCTGTACATCCTGTTTTTCAACAATTGAAACATGTTTTTCAGCTGTTGGTTCACGTTTTTCAACATTACCCAACAAGACTTCGTCTACTTTACTCTTGCCTAGTTTAACATCATCTACCGTCAAACTTTCTTCGTCTAGTGAAGTTTCTTGTACTTCAACAACATCAGATTCTAGTTTTACCTTCACATCAGTATCCGCCACAATTGTGTCTTTATCGTTCGAATCAAAATCACTGTCAGGATTAACAATAGAACCAAATGGTGAATTGTCCTCCAGTGGTGAGTCCTTCTTCTGATTATTCTGCTTCACCGGACTGGATAGTTCCATAAGAATATAGTTTCTTTCTTGACGTGGAAACACTTCGAAACTGGAAGACCTTCTACGACTTGGGGATCCTCGGGATGGACTGGAATTTTTAGACTCGGAATGATTAAGATCCGGATCGATATCACCTTTTGTTTCTAATTGAGACGGTGGAATGGTTACGAGTGTAGAAGGAGTAGGTACCTCTTCTTCTGCTAACGCTAAACTTCTTCTTCGTGATGGTCTGGTTTTTGCACTCTCTGTAAAGCGACTTGCTTCCGCAATGAAAGAATCATTGGGAGATTCTGATCTTTTTGGAGATTCCTTTGAATATTGATCCTCATCATTCCCCTCCGTCTCCGGACAGACGTGAAATGCTTTTCCCTCACTCTGCTGATAGATTGTTGATTGATGATTCCTCTCCATTTGCCGTTGAGCAAGAATATCCACAGAATCCACTCGGCCCTTCCTGCCCGAACTCTTTCTCCTTGAATTTCTTGAAGTGCTGATGAAATCAAAGAATAGTGGACTATTAGTCCTGGTTAGTATTCCCTTTTTAGGACTTAGATTTGCATTGTGAATGTAGATTTCTCTTCTGGGACTGCTGGAGTGCGAACGATGGGGCTTATGAAGACGTTTATGAGTCGGACTGTTTGGTTGAGATGATGCCTTGGGTTTTAGATCCGATTTGGGCATTTTCGTCGCTGGTGATATTGGTAATGGAATTCTGGTCTTTGGGGTTTTTTTCACTGAGAGAACGGTGTCATCACTGTCTGGAGTGCGAAGTTTGACGACTTCTCCACCAAAGTGTACTCGCCTGGAAAGAGAAAGTAATTCAAATTAAGTCAGTGTACATGGTACATACTTTTAGCAAACCTTCAGTAAGCTTTCAGCAATCTTGTTTACGGATATTTGTGAAATAGGAAATATTCACCTGGGTGTTTTATGTAATTCCTCCAATGAGAAATCTTGCTCCAAACTGCAATCTCCATGTTCCTCATCAGAATCGTTGTCCTCATCATCCGATTCGTCACTATTCTGATCCTTCTCCTCAAGGATAGTCATTGTAATAGCGGTTTCTTCATTAAATTTAATTTCTGTTTCGAGTACAACACGCGAAGGGGGAATTGCTCCAGATAGGGTTTCATCATCCTCTTCCACAATTCCAGAAGTATCGCTACCACTTTCGCATAGTTCTTTTATAGAATACTGACTGTTATCGTTGTTTGAATCCTTGAACTCAACATGTGTACTGGTAAAGATTGCCTTATTCGACGTATTCCTGATGTCCTCATCACTTTTACTATTTCCGTTCAATTTTATTCGGTAAATATTGCAAAGTGTTTCGAAATCATTTTTCACTTGGTTATCGATTCCTTGAAGGTAGAAATCAAATTCTTTGGTGCCAACAAATTCTCGGATTTTTATTAAGGATTTAAGTGCTGCTTCTTGGTGGGTTACTTGAATCAAATGAGACAGGAGGGCATGGGTCGCTTCTTTCAGAATTTGTGTTGATGGTCTGGAAATTCCTTTCGATGGAAATAGCAATAATGGTATGCTCAAAAGTACTCCGATTGTGACGTTCGTTTGGAAATTATCCAAAGTATTCGGACGATTTAATCCTTCCTGTAAAATCTGAAATGGAGAACATTTGGAGTTTAAATTGGATGTATTCTTTGGTGATTGTAATTGAAATGTTTTAACTAGGTAGCTTACTGTTCTGATCATTTTGTCCCCGTCGGTACTGTGCAGGAGGAAAACTCTCAAAGCATCTAGAGATCCTTTTCTTACAGCTGGTGCAGAATTTCCCAAATTGTTCACCAATTCTGGAATTATGGATTTCATGCATTGATCCACTGTATTACCTTCCAGAGTTGGTAGCACATCAATTAAAACCCTAAGGGCGTGCTGGCGAACCTCCCACTCAGGATCGTTTAATCTATCCGAAATCTCTTCGAACGTCATCTGAATATCGATGTTCGATGGAAACTTTCGAGTTCGCACCTGCACCACAAAAAAACATTTAAAGAAATAAGAAATCTTACATTAAAAGATCATGAAAACAAATTCTATTTCTAATTTTAAAAAATACCACATATTCCCAAAGTGGTGTCAACTGTATGAGTTGTCCTTGCTGAGAAGCAGATGTCATTTTCTCCCAACACTTCCGATATTGAACAGAACAATTATCAGAATCACTGCTGTTTGTCAAATCTTGCAAAAATGTGTTTTCAAAGTTCCTCCGGGGCTCTAAATGCCCCAAAATTATCATTCCCGTCATGTATGTTGAAAACACCACTCTTCCATGTCTTCCTACGTTTCATCGCTCGATGTTTGAAATAAAAATTCTCTCATTGTCACTTAAAATAATCCATTGTCGCAAAACGACAATCACGTTTCACATCTTTCTTGAAATTATTGTCAATATTCAGAAACATTTGTTACAAAAATTTTCTACAATACCTAAAGAATATTATGTTAATACTTTTCAACTCTATATCGATTTTAAAAATTCAAAATATGTTTCCTCTCAAATATGGTATGTAATTTAGAAAAAAGTATTTTACATATATCATTTCTAGCTGGAAAATACTTCAAAGAATTTAAAAATTTGTACGTATGAAACAGATGATGTATAATAATAGCATTTATCAAACTATGTTATAATTTTTTTTTACCCCGCACCTTTGCTAATAAAAGTGCAAAGAGGCACGAGGTGCACTGTCAAGGTAAAATAAGTTCGATATCCATTTGAATCGAAAGTCACGGTTGTGGCAAGTGTAAAGACTTTTATATAGGTGACTCTTGAACTACATTGTATTATTAAATGTAATTTGTCAGAAAATACAAATGTTGTATTTTTTTATTTAATTCAATATTTCGACCCTTGAAGTGTTTCTCTAATTTAAGATCAGGGAACTAAAAAGCAGTAGAAAGGGAATTATATGTATGTATTTGTCGAATTTATTTTAATGAAAGGACTATAATTAATGTCACAAGGATATAAATGACTCAATTTTCTCTTTTAAATCGTAATTGATTAGGTACATTTAATATTTTTGGTAATGAAGAAACTATTGAAGACAAGTAGGAAGGCTGATAAATAATTTTAAATTTTTTCTATGAAAGAAATTTTCTACTCTTGAATCGAAATTTACATTTGATTTTGATTACATTTGAAGATGGAAAATTAAATTAAAATTTCTTATTATTGAAGAAAAGAGTAATGAATGAATTAATTAAAATTGTTAATTTATTTTTAGACAACATGTTTATTTTTTTTTTATTTTTATAAATAAAATTTTTCCAAACGAAGCTGAATTTGCAATTTTATGTCAAATGTAGATTAATTAGATTAGTTTTCACGATGAATTTTGAAATCTACGATACCAGGAATCGCGACATGGTACGCGGAAATAAGAAGTTTATCTCTATAAATCTTGCGACACGAACACCCCTTGAAAGTAGATCGCACGAAAAGTCATTGGATAGTTTAAAGACATCGTGCGTTTTTTTATACAGCCGATAAGGCATTATTTTTAATATTTGCAGACTTCTTTTGTTATAAAGTGCGACACATTTTGAAAAATTTTCTAATTAAAACAAAAACTTCTTTTTCAATTTCAAACCGATTCCCAAAACACCAGAAATCTATTTAAAATTTTGAATTTAAAAAAGTAGAAAAAAAGTATTGGAAATTATTAAATGTAGATTAAATATGTATAAATAATTGTACACTAACTGTAGTATTCACTTTTTAAAAATTTTTCTATTCGGGCTATTTTTGAATATAATTTTACCATTCATTAAAAATGGCAATTTTCCGAATGTTGCAAATTTTAGTTTTAGTGATTTTTGAATGTAATTAAAGCGCAGTATATATATATTTTTTTAACAGAAGTGAGCTTTGAACCCACTTTACCGCGGTTAGCATGTGACTGCTGCCCCTTTTCTCTAAGCAAAGCGAAATGCTTTCAATATCGACCACCCCATCCCCACTATAGTTCAAGTAAAGTTTTAACAGGTGCAAAGGATTTGTAAGTTTGAAGATTTTCGGTGATGCTTTATTGCGTTTGATCAATTAAAAACGTCCGTGTGAAAAATCGATCTCAATCCAGTTGTATAATTAGTACTTATAAAACAATTCATTCTTAGTTATTATTTTAATAATTTTATTTTATTTTAAAATTAATTACATGATATTTATATTATAATATAATATAAAATTGTAATTATGTTATAATTTTTATGTCATTATAATAAACTTATTCCAAATAGCGAAACATTTGGCTTATATAGCATACTTTTAAAGGTAGAATATTTGAAGTCTTCATGAAGATTACTGTAAAATGTTGTGTTATTTTAATTTTATATGGTCATTTGCGATCATTATTCCAATTGTTGAATTTCTATTTAACTTCCTTAGAAATTTCAGAAGTAATACATGTTTCATTTTGGCAAAACTGAAAAATTGTAAAGCAATAAGAGAAATATATTACGTTGATCATAATTATTATTCTAATATAATGTGAAAAAAAGAGCAAACATTAGATAATTTTACAGCCTATGAATAATAATAATTTTTATTTAATAAGTAATTTTACAAAGTTTCTGAAACAAATTCACAACACGCACAAAAGAAAATTATATATCACATTTCAAAATATAATTTTTTCCAACAGTGGTGTAAAAAGTAAAAATTTTTCAAAATCGTAAGATTAAAATATTAAGAAATATTATTTACTCCATCAGATCCTATCTTTACAGATCTAAAGAAGAAATTAAAACATATTTTTGTTAATCAAATTTGTGTATATTTTTTAAAATGAAACTTACTCCATTATTACCACAAGAAGAACCATTTTTAGCCTGTAAATATTCATACTTCTCATTAACTTCATCATAACACTTAATCGCACATCCGCCGTTATTCTAAAAAGCCATAAAAAATGAAAATATTGAAATTAACAAACAAAATTAAAATTTATTTTTCTTTCACTACTAACAATCATTTTCAGGCTTATCCCCAACTCCTTACACCGTTCGCTTGGTGATTTAAATCCACTCAATTCTTCTGAAGCATTAGCTGATGGAATATTACTTGACTTTATTGACATATTTTCACAGAACTCATCTTGACAGGTCTAAAAGAGAAAACAAATCAAATTTTCGGTGATAAAATTTATGTATATTTGTTAAAATGTGACTTACTCCATTATTATCACAAGGATAACCTTTTTCAGCAGCAAATTCGTAATATGAATTATTTTTTACATGGAAACAAGTAATCAAACATCCATGGTTAGACTGAAAAATAAAAATATTGAAATAAACAAATAAAATTAAAATTTATTTTTCTTTCACTACTAACAGTGTTTGACAGATTCATCCCCAATACGTTACACCGTTCGCTAGGAGTTTGCAATTTTTTCAATTCACCTACAGGATAATCTAATGGAAAATTACTTGACTTTATTGACATATTTCCACAGAACCCATCTTGACAGGTCTAAAAGAGAAAACAAATCAAATTTTCGGTGACTAATTTTATGTATACTTGTTAAAATGTGACTTACTCCATTATTATCACAAGAAGAACCATTTTCAGCTTTTAAATATTCATACTGCTCCCCATTAACTTCATCATGACAACTAAACGAACATCCGTCGTTCCACTAAAAAGCAATAAAAAATAAACATATTGAAATTAACAAACAAAATTAAAATTTATTTTTCTTTCACTACTAACAGTGTCTGACAGATTCATTCCCAACACGTTACACCGTTCGCTTGGTGATTTAAATCCACTCAATTCTTTTGAAGCATTAGCTGATGAAATATTACTTGACTTTATTGACATATTTCCACAGAACCCATCTTGACAGGTCTAAAAGAGAAAACAAATCAAATTTTCGGTGACCAATTTTATGTATACTTGTTAAAATGTGACTTACTCCATTATTATCATAAGGATTACCATTTTTAGCATTATCATTGTAAGTTACATCATCAATTTCATCATGACAAGTAATCGAACATTCGTGGTTAAACTGAAAAAATGAAAAATATTTAAACAAACAAACAAAATTAAAATTTATTTTTCTTTCACTACTAACAGTCTCTGACAGAATCATTCCCATCATTTTAAATTGTTCTTGGAGAGATTTATGTATATTTGAGGTAGTAGTTGTTATAGTCATCATATTGTCACATCTTCCATTTAAACAATACTAAGAAAGAAAAACAGTTGTTAAAATCATATCTTCTTTATTTTACTTAGAATTTTTATGCAATGTAGAAACAAACAGATTTGTTTTCATCAAAAGCGCAGTTTCGTTCTTTGACAACTTTTTCTAAACTCAATACTTTAAAAGTTGTAAGCTATTAAAAATAAGTCAACTTTAAAAAATTTTTAAAATTAAAAAATTTGTTTATCCGATTTTAAAATGTTGTAGAAAAATTTCACGTGGAAATGCACATTATGGCCAAAAACGCGAAGCATGTAACGTAACTGTCGTTTTGTTTTATCCATAACTTTTGAATATATTTAAAGTATATTTTTTTAATTAATTTAGAATATAAAAATTTTTGAATTTATTATTTAAAAGTTATGATAAT
Source organism: Leptopilina myrica (nomen nudum) (assembly GCA_032872475.1). Lineage (NCBI taxonomy): Eukaryota > Metazoa > Arthropoda > Insecta > Hymenoptera > Figitidae > Leptopilina > Leptopilina myrica (nomen nudum). Next base: position 38,049,157 of record CM065461.1, read on the forward strand.
TTTAAAAAGTCTGTTCGATTACAAATTTTCGTTTTCCTCGATTTTGACCATATGTTAATGTGAAATATTGACCCATTAACGTCCAAATGACCAAAATTTATTCTTAAACTTCACCACACGATTTGAAGTATTTTTAGGTAATAAAGTTTAGCAGCGAAGAGCTATATTAGGGGGGTTTGGGAGGTCGCTGTTCAAGATTCTGGAGTCAAAATAGCGATTCGATCAACACAAAATCCAATATGGCGGATTTTTTTTTGAAAAAACACCCAAAAAATTAGTACATTTTTTAAAAAATATTTTTATTCACAACTGAAATTTTTTTGTAAACTGTTCTAAAGTATGCTTTGGGTGGGCAAAATAGTTTTAATTTCAAAATAAAAAATAGAGAATAGAGTATCCACCAAAATGGTGGATACAATTATCTAAACTTTATACATTTCTTTCTTTTCTTTCTTATTTTTCGACTTTATGTAAAATGTTAAAACAGAAGCTTTATTCTTCTGATAATTGTCCGCTGAGAATCAGAAAATTTTGCAATATGTGTCAAAAATATTTTTTCAAAAAATGTTTTGACATTTTTCATAAAGGCGAAAAGTAAGAAAGAAAAGAAAGAAATGTATTACGTTTAGAGAAGTTAAAGTTTCAAAAATCTAAAAAAATTTTAAATTGAAAATTAAAAAAAAAATTTTATTGCAAATTAAAAAAAAATGTAAATAAAAAAAATAAGACTCTTTTAATTGTTCACCTCCACGTGGTAAGAGTTGGAAACGCCATTAAAATAGCTGCTAACAGGCGATATTAAATTTGATACAACAAAGATTTTTTTAAAAAATGTCCTCCATTTTAGATCCGTCATTTTAAAATTACAAAAACTGAAATTGGCTTCGTCATCAGAGACTCCGGAAACCCCCGAGTATACATTTTTTTTAATCGCATTGAAATAAAATTTTAATTTTTTTATTATAAATGCATTCACTTCTTTAAAATTTCGATTCCGCCATCATGAAATCAAAGTTTCTCTATTTTTTATTTTGAAATTAAAACTATTTTGCTCACCCATAGCATACTTTAGAACGGTTTAAAATATTTTTTTAGTTCTGAATAAAAATATTTTTTTTAAAATGCACATATTGGATTTTGTGTTGATCGAATCGCTATTTTGACTCCAGAATCTTGAACAGCGACCTCCCAAACCCCCCTAATATAGCTCTTCGCTGCTAAACTTTATTACCTAAAAATACTTCAAATCGTGTGGTGAAGTTTAAAAAAAAATTTTGGTCATTTGGACGTTAATGGGTTAAGGAACACTCGCTACTTCTGATTGTACACTAAGAAAAAATTATACTCGTTTCAATTAAAAAAATAATTTTAAGTGATTTTGTTTCATTGAAATTAGTTTATAAGCTTAATTCCAATATATAGAAAATATTGACTGCTTTGATTCAAAAATAATTGTTGTTTGAATAATTATGTTTAATTCAAACATATTTTCTGTTTTGGTTTAAACAAAAAATAAGTTTAAAAATTTTATGTTTGATTCAAACTTAAAAGTTGATAATAAATAATTTATAATCAACTATAAATAATGTTTGAATTAAATATATTATTTCTGTAAATGAACCAAAAAATATATTTGAATTAAACCTAAATTTTTTTGACTGTATGGCAAAAATATTTTAAGTTTTATTTAAACAAAATATGTTTGAATCAAATAAATCGTTTTCTCAGTGTACAAACTATAAAAATTGTTTAATTGTCAATATTGTTAAATTATGATTTAAAATAACAAATATCTACATTTTCTGTGTATGTAAATAGTACAGTGAATGTACAAAGTAAAACACAGGCGTAAATCATTTTCTCTTCACTATTAATTTTCGGAAACTTAAGGAGAAGTTTTAGCTAGTAACAACGCGCCACGTATGAATCTTTTATTTCAAGTATTTGCACATTTTTTTAAAAATACATAAAATGCTTTTCAGTTATCTATATAGATTTTATTAGCGTCGAGCCAATAAGAATGCTACAAGTTTACCATGTTATTTGATTATTTGAAATCGATACTTTTTTCTCAAAAGTTACACGTTTAAAAAAAAATTTTTTAAGTCAGCATGAAAAGCATTTACTTTTTTTTATCGATCTCACTACACATAATAGTATAGTAAAAAGTTAATTTTTCCAAGTTTTTGTAATTAAATTATTAATTTAGCTAAAAAGAATATTAAAATTAATTAAAAAGATTTGAAAAAATCAGTCGAACTCGATACAAAATATCATTTTTCAAAGTACATTCTATAGTTAAATTATGACTTAGGGCTGATGATAATTGAACACTTTCTTCTTTCTATATTGTTATAACTTTAATTAAAAATAAAATTATGATTTATAACTGGTAATGCATAGTAATTCTCAAAGATCATCAACATTTTTTGAGTAAATCAGCAAATTAGAGGCATTTTGTTTTAAAACTAAAGGAATTTTGGGAAAAAAATTTCTATTAAGAACTCTAAATTTTAACTAAATTACTAACTGAAAGTATATTCTCAAAAAAAAATGTAGAAAAAACCTTTTCTTTTCTAATATTATCTTTTAATATTTAAATTAATGCGGATATTTCTTGCCATAAAGGTATCTTTTTTTGATTTTGACAACTACGGGAAAGGAATATTTTAACATTTTGAAAGCAAGGTGGTTATAAGATACAGTTTATCAATTTACCTGACATTAAAATTATTTACCCTAAAAATTATATACTATTTAATTGTTTAAATTAATTTTTCATAAACTTTTAACATTACTGTCTATCTTGATTAGAGACATCGGTAGAGCGGAAGTGAAACCTTATTTATTTGTTTTACTCTTTGACTTTTTTCTCTTATGAATAAAAAAAGAAAAAATAAATTAACTTTCAGTGAAATAAACCTTTAGGACGGTAAAGACTTTGACAGAATATCAATAACATGGGGATTAGGTTGAAAATTGAGGTTGTATAATTATTAAGTCAGTACTTAAACCATGACAGTATAACGCCTTGATTGATAGGTGATATATTATTTAAGCATAATCATCTCTGCTCTTCACACTATATCTGCACTAAATATTGATTTGATTTCCGACCTACTTTCTGCATAAAAACCAATTTTGTACAAACCAAGATAAATTAGAATTTTAATTTATTAAAACCATTTCTGTTAAATATTCTTTAGGAAAAGTTACATATATAGTTTTTCAGGAACCTTGCAACAAGTTTTCTACAAGTTTAAAAATTAGTTTATACATATTTTGATTCCAAATCAGTTAGAAATTAATCAAACTACAGTTAAAACAATTTCAGTCATTTCTTTTTAGTCGCGGAAGAAGAATTAATCAAGTTGATATGCAAATCAATTAAGAACAAACAGCAATTATTTCTTAGCGAGCTTCCAACTTGTAGCTGATTTACACCCAAGATTATAAATAAACATTTATATATCAGTTGGAGAAATTAATTCAAAAATTTTATGCACCAGAAACAATTCCACTATATTTAAATTTACTCCCAATGACGTTAATTTCATATAAAAATAATTATATCAACTGTTTATAAATAAATGCTCGTTAATTATTTCAAACTAACGTTCTTTTTAAATTGCGCATAATTTTCAGTTAGCTGTTTATATGTCTATGTGTGTTGATAAATTTCCCATGATATTTTTATTTCTAACTTTATACATCAAAACCTTATTTTAAGATCGAATTTTCTTGGGGCTACAATAGATAAATATAGGTTTACTAGTGGATAGAGGAAATAAAAAGTTATAATACATCCGAGAACCATTAACTTCATGCGAGAGAAAAAAAATTTGTTTCTTAAGAATAAGTAGGGATAGGTCGTTAAACTCCATCGTGCCGTGAAAAATGCAAATAAAGTTCAAGTCCTTTAAAGGTACATGTATATACATATAAAAGAAAATAGTGCTCTTGTGACTATCGCTGACCCACTTGTTTAGTACAATCATTAAACATTAATCACCTTATTCACTGAGTTGTCAACGTATATATCGTAATTTCTTATCAAAAAATTTAGTTTTTTGATCAATATCATTTGATTTAAATACGCGAAAAAAGTCATTAAATCAGACAAAACAAATAATTTATTATGTGTTGTTTAAGTAAAAATATTTACGTTACAAAACTGAAAGAATAGAAAAGATTTGTAATGTTTTAATAAAACAAATAATTAAAAAATTTTCAACAACTGCAATTCGTTTTTAAATTTTTAATTCATTGCTTCAAAAATTTAAGAAAGAGATAAAAATATCAATGCTGCTCGAGATTGAATACCTCCTATCGGTGGATGTTCCGCTCTTATATGCGCGCCACAGAGGAAGGAGACGATCACACGTCATTGGTCGCCCTCGACTTAAGTGGGGGCTTCTTCTAAGAATTCTGTCCACCCTCCAGTACGCATGCACGAAAATTTATTAAAAACCTGGACCATGCGAGGATTATTACGTTTGCAGTAACTTTTTAAACATTTAATACCTAATATTTAATTGTTATGCATACATAAAAGTATATGCATATACTGTATATATGAGCATGCTCTTGTTGACATCAGGAGTGTTGAGCATTACTCAGTAGAACGTACAGTAGAAATAATCAGAAATTGACACTCTAAATGATATGAAACTCATCGTACCGGTAGAGAATAAGAGAGACGCGAAAGAATGCTCGTTAACTTCTGTTGACTCCAATGTATTGCTCATCTCGAATATATATATATATATATATGGGGCATTTCATGTCAAGTGATCAAGGTGGAGAAAAATTTTTCTCCAATCGTAGCAAAACTTGGGGCTTTTGTAGTATTTATAGATAGTAATTTTTCGTGAAAATATTTTTTTACCTAGTCCAATATTTTCCGAGGGGGAGGGGGTTAAATTTTTGTGTTTTTCAGTACAATGCTTATTTCAATAATTTTTTACTCTTAAACAATTAAACATACAAATTTGACAAAGTACATTTTGGAAAGGTTTTTTCATGCTCTTTTCATTGGAAATACGCATTAAAAAAAAATATTTGACCCAAAAAAATTAAAAATAAATTTCAATTTTTGGGGGAGAAATACCCAATTTTTTTTTTTTTAACGAAAGCTGAGGTTTTTTCCTAAAAGGATATATAAATGGTAAAGTGGGACCATTGCATTTGACTGATTCAAACCTGTCAACTGCTGTTATTGATTGAATCAGTCAAAAATACTGAAGAAATCAGTTGTTTTGAATAATACAAATTGTTGAATCTATTGTTTCATTCAATTGTTTGTATTATTAAAATCATTGACTTTTATTCAAAATTTCAATAATTTTTGTCATTAAAATCAATAATCTTGACTGTTGCAAATAATAATTGTTATTGATAAAACTAATAAAATCCATTGTTTGAATGATTTATTTTCACTGATAACATCAGTAAAGATTTATGAAAAAAGCAGTTGTTGTGAATGATAAAAATTGAGGGGCTGGATGCTATAACGTGTTACGCGCAATTTACTTAACATGGCGCGTAACACATTATAGCATCCAGCCCCACAATTGTAGATTTGATTTATTTAATAAGTTATTATAACTATTCAAATAATTCATTTTCATCAAAATATTAATTATTTTCATTAAATTTAAGAATATATTTTGTTAATAAAATTAGGAAGTTTTACTGATTTGTAAATTGGATTAATGAATCCATCAATTGTTTTCACTGCACTAAAAATGTATTTTTATTTTAATTAAAAGCATAGGTAAGAAAAATTATTATTGTAACAAAATTTATGAAATAAAACAAAATATATTAAATATATATAAATTTGTATTGCTTAAAATAATTATTATGATTGAATTATTTAATTATTATTATTGATAAAATAGCAAATTTCATTGTTCAAAAAAATATTTATTTTGATTAACTTTTAATAATATTAGGGGAGACCGGGGCTAAACCGGACAAGTCAAATATTTCCGAAACCGTGAAAAATTTCAAATCGTGTAAATAACCTATGAACGCGCAATTTCGTGATGCATATGCTGCATGAGGTTTTAGGGACGTGTCATTTTTTTTGTAATGATAGTTGCCGTTAATATGTGAAAATGTCATTTCTTGAGGTAAAAGTAAAAAATGTTTTTCTTCATTTTTTTGGGTTTTTATCGTTAAAATTAAAGTGCAAATATCATACGGCTATTTTTCTTTTAGCTGTTGTACTTTTTTTAAATCGAACAAGTGCGATTTGTAGGTGAAAGTACGAGCTTCAAAACGGTATATTACACTTTAGCAAAAAGTATGTTTGTGTATGAGTTTTCTGGTCAAAGACCAAATCCGTCCGGTTTAGCCCCGGTCTCCCCTACATTTATTTAATGATCAGTTTATTAAAATCTTTAATAATTTTAAAGAAGGTGTTCAAGATTAAAAAAACTCATAAACAAATTTTTAAAAAACTATTTATTGAACAAAAATTAGATAAGTATTGTAGGTACTGAAATTTGTTCAATGCAAACAAGTGTGTATATAATAATCCTAAATAAATGAAGACAATTAAATTATTTAGAAGCACTAGTATTGAATTTTGCAAAATTATAAATTAATTTCGTCTATATACTTCTTAAATATCTTTGTAAAGTATTTAACATAAATCACTTGGAATTAAATAGAGTTGAATCACTTCACAATCACATCACAATATTACTATCACTATATATTGAACAACTTTAAATAATCAGGATGAAAAGAAGAAACATCATTAATTAGTCAATCACTAAAACTTGAAATATTTTTCTCATTCACGGCTTCGGTTTTTCTCTTGCCAAAGCTGAAGAGCAACTGACGCTTGAAAGCATCTTGAAAGACTTTTCAAAAAAAATTCCTTAGAAAATGTATGAAATTTTCGTATGTTTCCATCTTATATTTCAATACAAAAAAAATTTCACAAACAATCTACCTAAATAAATTCATAAGAAAAAAAGGGTCCCGAAAACTCATAAAATACGTCCTATTGTAACGAGAAACCTATAGTTCGCCATTCTAAGACAAACCAGATGTGTCAAACTATTTAAAACGAAGGAATTTCTTCAAATATTTTATTTTTGTATAGTATAGTATAGTATATAATATAAAATACAAATACTTTACAATACATTACAAAGCAATGTATTTTATAAATAAATATAAATAGTCACTTATATTTTTTTGTTAAAAAAATAAGAAGTTTTTGATATTTAATAAACAATGCATTTGTTAAAAAATCATAATAATATTGAATTTAATGTAAAAATTATCAACAAATATTTATATAAAAAATAATGTCATTTTGTCTGTTATAAACTTTTTATTTCTATATTTAAAAAAATAACAGGTGTATTTGTTAAAATGACTGATCTAAGTCAGTTAAAATAATCGACAGACAAATCAGTGAAATCAAATGATTGGTTTTCAGTTAAATTGAGTGACTGATTGAAACAGTGACAATATTTCACAGATTTATCAGTCAAAATGATTATTGTGCCAATGAAAATCAATGATTTGTCAGTGAAAATGTGCGTGACTGATTGAATCAATCAGATTTTGACTGATTCAAACTAAGATTGCATCTTACGAGCAAATTGCTATCGACTTCCGAAAGTACATCGCTTGATATTCAAACCACGGTTATTATTAGAATATTATTTTTGATATAAACGTAACAGTATAACTTAAAAAAACAGGTACAGGATTAAATCAGCAGAAAGAATTAAAATCACAAAAAATATAAAAGCTATAAATTGGTCTATATTTGTCATCGAATCGAGTAAGTTAAAACTAATTTGTACAAAAAACATTTTAAGTCAAATATTTCTAAATGTGAAATTACATTTCAGTCGTTGTAGCTCAATGTTTAAAGTAGATAAAATGATCAACATAAAAAAATCAACATTTGCTATGCATTTAGAAATCCAATAACAAAGTCCCTAACATTATTCAAAAATTGCCTTTCTGTGATTATAATTATTAAACATTAAACTCATATAGTACTTATTATTTTATGAATAAAAATGTGGTAAAGAATATTTTATACAATCTGCATTTTCAGAGGCTTTGCAAATAAATTCAGCACAAGGTTTCTTTTATAACTATAAAAAAACAATATACCTTTAACGTTAAACAAAAATGACAATCAAATGATTCCTTGTGAATTACTAATTTAAAAATTATTAATTCAAGAGTTATTTATTTTAAAAACGCATAATTAGAGAATCACTAATTTTAAAATCAATGATTGTAGAATCTCTAATTTTAAAATATACTAACTTTAAAATATAACTAATTAAATTACTAATTAAAAAAAAATTAATTTTAAAATAGCTAATTTCAAAACTACTAATTTTCAATAGCAGAAAAGAATTCTAAATTTTTGGAAATAAAATAATAATAATAATAATGGTATCACAAAATTAAAAAAACATTTTTCATACACTATAAATAATACTCCCCTTTACAAAGGGGGTATTTCTCCAGATAGGATTTCATCATCCTCTTCCACAATTCCAGAAGTATCGCTACCACTTTCGCATAGTTCTTTTATAGAATACAGACTGTTATCGTTGTTTAAATTCTTGAACTCAACATGTGTACTGGTAAAGATTGCCCTATTCGACGTATTCCTGATGTCCTCATCACTTTTACTATTTCCGTTCAATTTTATTCGGTAGATATCGCAAAGTGTTTCGAAATCATTTTTCACTTGGTTATCGATTCCTTGAAGGTAGAAATCAAATTCTTTGGTGCCAACAAATTCTCGGATTTTTATTAAGGATTTAAGTGCTGCTTCTTGGTGGGTTACTTGAATCAAATGAGACAGGAGGGCATGGGTCGCTTCTTTCAGAATTTGTGTTGATGGTCTGGAAATTCCTTTCGATGGAAATAGCAATAATGGTATGCTCAAAAGTACTCCGATTGTGACGTTCGTTTGGAAATTATCCAAAGTATTCGGACGATTTAATCCTTCCTGTAAAATCTGAAATGGAGAACATTTGGAGTTTAAATTGGATGTATTCTTTGGTGATTGTAATTGAAATGTTTTAACTAGGTAGCTTACTGTTCTGATCATTTTGTCCCCGTCGGTACTGTGCAGGAGGAAAACTCTCAAAGCATCTAGAGATCCTTTTCTTACAGCTGGTGCAGAATTTCCCAAATTGTTCACCAATTCTGGAATTATGGATTTCATGCATTGATCCACTGTATTACCTTCCAGAGTTGGTAGCACATCAATTAAAACCCTAAGGGCGTGCTGGCGAACCTCCCACTCAGGATCGTTTAATCTATCCGAAATCTCTTCGAACGTCATCTGAATATCGATGTTCGATGGAAACTTTCGAGTTCGCACCTGCACCACAAAAAAACATTTAAAGAAATAAGAAATCTTACATTAAAAGATCATGAAAACAAATTCTATTTCTAATTTTAAAAAATACCACATATTCCCAAAGTGGTGTCAACTGTATGAGTTGTCCTTGCTGAGAAGCAGATGTCATTTTCTCCCAACACTTCCGATATTGAACAGAACAATTATCAGAATCACTGCTGTTTGTCAAATCTTGCAAAAATGTGTTTTCAAAGTTCCTCCGGGGCTCTAAATGCCCCAAAATTATCATTCCCGTCATGTATGTTGAAAACACCACTCTTCCATGTCTTCCTACGTTTCATCGCTCGATGTTTGAAATAAAAATTCTCTCATTGTCAATTTTTTTATTTTTATAAATTAAAATTTTCCAAAGGAAGCTAAATTTGCAATTTTATTTCAAATGTAGATTAATTAGATTAGTTTTCACGATGAATATAAATTTTGCGACACGAACATTTAGAACAAAAATTTTTTTTAAATTTCAAGCCGTTTCCCAAAACACCAGAAATCTATTTGAAATTTTGGATTTTGAAAAAGTAGAAAAAAAGTATTGGAAATTATTAAATAAAGATTAAATATGTATATTTAATTTTACACTAACTTTAGTATTAATTTTTTTTTAAATTTTCTATTCGGGCTACTTTTGAATATAATTTTACCATTCATTTAAAAATGGCAATTTTCCGAATGTTGCAAATTTTAGTTTTAGTGATTTTTTAATGTAATTAAAGCGCGGTATATATATTTTTTTAACAGAAGTGAGCTTCGAACCCACTTTACCCACTTTACCGCGGTTAGCATGTGACTGTTACCCCTTTTCTCTAAGCAAACCGAAAAGCTTTCAATATCGACCACCCCATCCCCACTATAGTTCAAGTAAAGTTTTAACAGGTGCAAAGGATTTGTAAGTTTAAAGATTTTCGGTGATGCTTTATTGCGTTTGTTCAATTAAAATGACCGTGTGAAAAATCGATCAAAATCCAGATGTATAATTAGTACTTATAAAACAATTCCTTCTTTCTTATTATTTTAATTATTTTATTTTATTTTAAATTAATTACATGATATTTATATTATAATATAATATAAAATTGTAATTATGTTATAATTTTTATGTAATCATGACAGTAGAGTAAAAAATAAAAAATATTCAAAATCTCAAGATTAAAATATTAAAATATATTATTTACTCCAACAGATTCGCTTGGTGATTTAAATCCGGTCAATTCTTCTGAAGCATTAGCTGATAGAATATTACTTGACTTTATTGACATATTTTCACAGAACCCATCTTGACAGGTCTAAAAGAGAAAGCAAATCAAATTTTCGGTGACCAATTTTATGTATATTTGTTAAAATGTGACTTACTCTATTGATATCACAAGAAAAACCATTTTCAACTTGTAAAAATTCAACCTCCCAATTAACTTCATTATAACACCTAATCCAACATCCGTGGTTCCACTAAAAAGCCATAAAAAATAAAAATATTGAAATTAACAAACAAAATTAAAATTTATTTTTCTTTTACTACTAACAATGCCAAACATATTCATCCCCAACACGTTACAACGTTCGCTTGGTGATTTAAATCCGGTCAATTCTTCTGAAGCATTAGCTGATAGAATATTACTTGACTTTATTGACGTATTTTTACAGAACCCATCTTGACAGGTCTAAAAGAGAAAGCAAATCAAATTTTCGGTGACCAATTTTATGTATATTTGTTAAAATGTGACTTACTCTATTGATATCACAAGAAAAACCATTTTCAGCTTGTAAAAATTTATCCTCGTCATAAACTTCATTATAACACCTAATCGAACATCCGTGGTTCCACTAAAAAGCCATAAAAAATAAAAATATTGAAATTAACAAACAAAATTAAAATTTATTTTTCTCTCACTACTAACAATGCCTGACAGATTCATCCCCAACACGTTACAACGTTCGCTTGGTGATTTAAATCCACTCAATTCTTCTGAAGCATTAGCTGATGGAATATTACTTGACTTTATTGACATATTTACACAGAACCCATCTTGACAGGTCTAAAAGAGAAAGCAAATCAAATTTTCGGTGACCAATTTTATGTATATTTGTTAAAATGTGACTTACTCCATTGATATCACAAGAAAAACCATTTTCAGTTTGTAAAAATTTATCCTCGTCATAAACTTTATTATAACACCTAATCGAACATCCGTAGTTCCACTAAAAAGCCATAAAAAATAAAAATATTGAAATTAACAAACAAAATTAAAATTTATTTTTCTTTCACTACTAACAGTGCCTAACAGATTCATCCCCAACACGTTACAACGTTCGCTTGGTGATTTAAATCCACTCAATTCTTCTGAAGCATTAGCTGATGGAATATTACTTGACTTTATTGACATGTTTTCACAGAACCCATCTTGACAGGTCTAAAAGAGAAAGCAAATCAAATTTTCGGTGACCAATTTTATGTATATTTGTTAAAATGTGACTTACTCCATTATTATCACAAGAATAACCATTTTCAGCTTGTAAATATCCAACCTCCCAATTAACTTCATCATGACAATTAAACGAACATCCGTCGTTCCACTAAAAAGCCATATAAAATAAAAATATTGAAATTAACAAACAAAATTAAAATTTATTTTTCTTTCACTACTAACAGTGTCTAACAGATTCATCCCCAACACGTTACAACGTTCGCTTGGTGATTTAAATCCGGTCAATTCTTCTGAAGCATTAGATGATAGAATATTACTTGACTTTATTGACATATTTTCACAGAACCCATCTTGACAGGTCTAAAAGAGAAAGCAAATCAAATTTTCGGTGACCAATTTTATGTATATTTGTTAAAATGTGACTTACTCTATTGATATCACAAGAAAAACCATTTTCAACTAGTAAAAATTCAACCTCCCAATTAACTTCATTATAACACCTAATCCAACATCCGTGGTTCCACTAAAAAGCCATAAATTGAAATTAACAAACAAAATAAGGATTTATTTTTCTTTCACTACTAACATCCGTGGTTCCACTAAAAAGCCATAAATTGAAATTAACAAACAAAATAAGGATTTATTTTTCTTTCACTACTAACAGTGTCTGACAGATTCATTCCCAACACGTTACATCGTTCGCTAGGAGATTTATGTACATTTGAGGGAGTAGTTGTTTCATAAGTGCTGTCAGTAGTTGTTATAGTCATCATATCGTCACATCTTCCATCTATACAAAACTAAAAAAGAAAAACAGTTGTTAAAATCATATCATTTTTATTTTACTTAAAATTTTTATGCAATGCAATGTACGATTGGAATGAAGCTTAAAAAATATATATGGCTATATTGAAATTACGGGGGAAGAGAATTTCGGTAAGCTGTTTGAATTAGCAGGCTTACATAAGACGAGTTCGGGTCAGGATTTGTAAACGTACTGCTTTGAGAAGGTTAAAAGAATTAATAAAATAATTAAAACTTGATATGCCGGAAAGTAAAGTAGTCGAGCTAGTTATATTTGGTATAACCGACGAGAATGTTCGAATAAATGTGATGGCATCGAAAAACAGAACTATCGCAGAGTTGAATCAATGTTTGAGCATGTTTCTGGTATGCAAAAAACAAGAGTTGAAAAGTCACAAAGACTTTTGGGATTCGAGCGATTGGCAACGCTCTTCGAATCGTGATGACAATAAACAGCCAGCTTGTTTTATTTGTCAAAAGACGGGTCACATGAAACAAAATTGTCCTGAGGCGACTTGAAAAGGGGAAAAACGGTCCGATACTGAGGCAAACAATGAGACGGCGGGATCATCCGGTAATAAACCTAAGTGTACATTTTGTGGTGTTACTGGCCATGTGGAGTCCACGTGTTTTAAAAAGAAATGGTTGAAAAGGAGAAACGATCTTGTGTTGTTGATTTAGGAAGTGAGTACTCGATAATAAAAGAAAGTGTTGCTCGACACTTTAATTTGCCTCTAAAGAAAACAAGCAAGGTCCTTTCTGCTTGCAACCACGACTTAGTTGTCCCTTTTGGATACTCCATGTTAAAATTGCTGGTCGATAATATAACGTTGAATATAATGGTTTTTATTGTACCCGACAATCAACTGACAACGGAAATTTTAGTGGACCGGGATTAACTATCCAAAACAGGGACGGTCGCAATTACAGACGCTGAAGGGATTACATTTACTTTAAAAGATAAAATAGACACAGCGAGTAAATTAGAGGTAAACTCGGTAGAGACAAATTCAAGTAGGGTCATACAGGAATAGGATTGTGCGTTCGGGGATATAAGTGAAACAGAGAAATGTCGGTTATTGCAACTTTTAAATAAATACAGACAAACAATAGCCCTTGAAATGAGTGAGTTAGGTCATGAAATGATAATTGAACTCACTTCTAACGAACCAATTTATCGCAAACCGTATCGTATGGGAATGGACGAGCGTGTAGTAGTTAAAGAAATAACTACAGAGTTGGAGAAAAATAATGTAATTAGGGCGAGTAACTCTAGCTACGCAAGTTCCGCAGTACCAGTGCGAAAAAAGAATGGGAAATTACGGCTAGCAGTAGACTATAGGAGAGTAAATGGTGTAACAAAGAGAATACATTTTCCGATACTAATGATAGACGATCAAATTGATAAATTGTCAGGAAAATGCGTCTTTATAGTCCTTGATCTTAAGTCGGGTTTTCATCAAATCCCTATGCACCCCGATTCTGTGAAATACACAGCATTTATTACACCGGATGGCCATTGGGAATTCCTCCGTATGCCTTTTGGTCTTGCATATGGACCCGCGGTATTTCAAAGAGTCTTGAATAAGGTTTTAAAAGAGCATGCTTTTATATACATGGACGATATACTAATCGCGGCAAGGGACATTGACGAAGCGTTTGAAAAGTTTATATATACCAATCGATTCGTCTTAATGCAAAGAATAAGGTTTTATTATATATTAACGTCAATATTCAATTTAAAAAATTTTTTGTAAAAAGTAAACAAAAATTTTTTTATAGATTTTTTAATGCCCATAAATCCATTACCAACGAGCTAATCCCTCTCAATTAACATTCATTACAATAAGTAATTTTTTTCTTAGAAAATGCAGGTCGTCAAAGTTAGACAAAAAAATTCATGATATTTGAAATAATTTTTTTGACTATATGCTATTCTAAAAAATATATAAAACATAGTATGATGTACATTTTTCAAGAGAATTTATGAAAAAAATAGTTTTTAATTTTAAAAATTATTTTTCTGTTAATAAAATCGATTCAATGTTTTTAAATCTTTTTCCACTTTTAAGGACAAAATTTGTTATATGATAGAATTAAATATTCATGTTTTTTAGAAAAGTTATTGCAAAATGAATTTTTTTTCAAATTTTTTAACACAATTTTATTGTTCGTAGATAAAAAAACCGATTTAAATAAATCAAGCTTTAATAGAAAGGGGATAAGATATACTTTCGTTTAGAATTAGAGACTTTTTAAAGTATCTGTTTTTTAGAAATTATCTAATAAATTTTTTATAAACAAATTATTTTTTTGTAATCCTCTGCGCCTATTAAAAATTATATACATATAAGATATACTTTCCTTTAGAATTAGAAACTTTTTTAAAAATCTATTTTTTTAAAATTATTTAATACATTTGTTTATAAAAAATTTATTAAATAATTTTTAAAAAACAGATTCTTTAAAAAGTCTCTAATTCTAAACAAAAGTATATCTTATCCCCTTTCTATTAAAGCTTTCTATTATTAAAGCTTATTATTTCTGTTTTTTGGTAAACACATTCCTAAGGAAAAATAGAAATGGGTTTTCAACATTTTTACATTTCAACATTAAAAAAAATACATTTTATATTTCTTGAAAATTTAACGAATTCTGAGCCTATTGCTTTAAATAAATTATGAAAATTATTTAACTCAATAATGCATAGATTTTAATTTAGTTAAATATTTATTTGCATCATTAAAATAATTATTTTAAATTAATTAAATATTTAATTCTATCATATAACAAATTTTGTCCTTAAAAATGGAAAAAGTTTTAAAAACATTGAATCGATTTTATTAACAGAAAAATAATTTTTAAAATTAAAAACTATTTTTTTGATAAATTCTCTTGAAAAATGAGTCCATCGTCTCCTGGTGCCTACTATAGAACCGCTTCGAGGTAACACCTCTTCGGCTATGGTAAAACCACTTAGATATTACTTAGAGTAAAACCCTTTCATTGACGGTGGAACCGCTTAAGGTAGAACCTCTTCATCGTGGTAAGACCACTTCTGCAGTAGGACCGCTTTCTGGGGTAGAACCCCTTCGTCTCCCAGGATTCGCGTCGCGCTCCGGCTTATATAGGCCGTCAGGAGCATATGATCATCGTCGCCTGCTGGAGGGGCGAGGCGCGCGCAAGACTCAGTACCGTAACTATTATTTCGCGTGCCTACAATTTTTCAAATTTACAAAATAACAAGTTTACAATTAACTATTGTTTATTAATATTGTGTAAAAGTAATTCTCATACACAGAGAAAATTTGTTCCTTATATTTTACCGAATTCTTCAGCAAAGTTGGGATAAAGTGGCAAAACAGTAATTTTTAATAATTTTAAAATTTTTTTTTTAGGAATAATATTCAAAATTTAATGTTATATCTTTATTTCTCACAAACTAGTACTGTAAAAGTTCAAACAAAATTGAAACTAAACGTTTAATAAAAATTAAATAAAATTTTAACGTTTCTTTTGAATACCCCTTTGATGGTCAGTAACCTAATACTTTAATGTGGATATTGTTAATTTTTTTTAATTTTTTAGATTCTGTTTAAAAATTTAGTAAACTATTACTCTTTAAATTTGAATTAGTAGAAATTATTACTAATTAGACAGCACCGAAACTTTTCTTAAAATTTATTAAATATTTACTTGCAATATTCGGAATATCTAATTGCAATGTTTAGTGAAAATTGTGTAAAATTTTATATGTCCCGATTAAATAAGTGTTTAGTGTGAAAATTTCCTGAACATTTCCTGAAGATTTTCGCCTAATTATAAATATAATTAGGCGAAGATTTCATTAAAATGTTCAGAAAAGTTTCGCGCTAAACACTTATTTAATCGGGACATATAAATCTTTACACAATTTTCACTAAACTTTTCAGTTAAATATGCCGAAGATTGCAAGTAAGTAATTAATAAATATTGTAGCGATGTTTCCTTTTACTTGTTAAAGCAAGAGAAATCTCTCCTTAACACAACGCTACTAAAATGGCGTTACTTTTGACTTGTTGATTCACAAGCCCCACGCTTCGGACTTGTGAAAATACCCGCGACTGTCCGTTTATTTATACAGGGACCTTTCCCAGGCGCCAGGTAGGATTCTACCCGGACCTCCGCAGTTCTTTTTTTTTCTATCGAGAGTGCTTTCGGCCTAGCTCGACTTCCGAACTCTCGATTTCAACTCGTAGCATGGACGTATCTCTCAAGTTTTAACAATTCAAACATTTTACAGACTATTCTGTAATTCCGTCGATATTATCAATCATTTGGAAAACAATTCATCGTAATTTCAATAATTATTTATTGGAGAGTTCGGATGTTGCCAGATATTTGTTCTAATTCAAATATAACAAAGCGGTTGAAATACAGAAAGAATAAATATTTAATTCTAGATTTTTCGGCGAGACTTTTGCTTGACATTTGTACGTGGTTAATATAAAACCACGTCACAATATTTAGGAAAATTTCGGTGCTGTGGGGGTAGTAAATTTTACTAATACAAAGTCACTAAATAATTAGTTAAACATTTAGGAAATACCATTTCCGACCTAAAATTTATCGCTCTTTCGAAATATGAAGATAAATATTTTTTATCTTCAAAAAAATTTGTAACAATTTTATTGCTAAAAAACACACTTTTTTACAGAAAAAAATTGTCAATTATTATTTGGACATGGAAAACTAAATAATATAGTCTCAAAAGCACAAAATATCGCGTCCTCGAATACCCTTAGCTATAAGAAACCATAATTCCCTTTTTTAAAATTCAAGATGGCGGATATGAAAATGGACATTTTTCAAAAATGAAAAGACCGGGAAAAAATTGAGGGTTATTTTATTCACAAGTGATTAGATTGGCTTGAACATGATTACTCGGGAACTTTTGGGGTCGCTAATTACGAATGTGATGTTACTTTCTTAAAATTAAAAATGGCGGATCCAATATGGCGGAAATTTTTTAAATAAGTTATTGTATTTGCTTGAAAATGGTTACTTGGAGGTTTTTAGGGTAGCTCATAACGAATCTGATATGTGTATGTGTGTGCATACATGTGTATGTGTTTAGTGTATATGTGTGTGTATACATTTGTATGTGTGAAGATACATGTCTATTTATGTTGCCGAACGACGGACGACGACGAATATGTTAATATTATAAATAATAACACTGGGTAACAAAAAAAATTGTCATATTGTGTTTATTTTCAAATTTTTGTGTTTATTGAAAGTTTTGGTGTCAGTGAACAAGAAAATAGAATAAAAAATTTTTTTAATTTATTCAAACCCCTAAAATAATCCATGAAATTATTCAAATAAATGTCCGCCATATTGGATCCGCCATTTTAAATTTAGAAAAACTGACATCGGATTCGTCATCAGCGACACCGAAAATCTCCGAGTATACAATTTTAATCGAATTTGCATACTTTTTGAGCATTGATATAAAATTTTAATGTTTTTATAATAATGCATTAACTTTTTCAAAATTTCGATTCTGCCATCTTGAAATTAAAGTTCCTCTATTTTTTATTTTGAAATTAAAACTATTTTTCTCACCTACAGCATACTTTAGAACGGTTTAAAATATTTTTTTTAGTTCTAAATAAAAATATTTTTTTAAAAATGCACTAATTTTTTTGGGTGTTTTTTCAAAAAAAATCTGCCATATTGGATTTTGCGTTGATCGAATCGCTATTTTGACTCGAGAATCTTAAACAGAGACCTACCAAACTACCTTATAGCTCTTCACTGCTAAAATTTATTACCTAAAAATACTTCAAATCGTGTGGTGAAGTTTAAGAAAAAATTTTGGTCATTTGTACGTTAATGGGTTAAGGAACACTCGCTACTTCTGGTTGTACAAACAATAAAAATTGTTTAATTGGCAATATTGTTAAATTGTGATTTAAAATAACAAATATCTACCTTTTCTGCGTATGCAAATGGTACAGTGAATGCACAAAGTAAAGCACAGGCGTAAATCATTTTCTCTTCACTATTAATTTTCGGAAACTTAATGAGAAGTTTTAGCTAGTAACAACGCGCCACGTATGAATCTTTTATTTCAAGTATTTGTACATTTTTTTAAAAATACATAAAATGCTTTTCAGTTATCGATATAGATTTTACTAGTGTCGAGCCAATAAGAATGCTACAAGTTTACCATGTTATTTGATAATTTGAAATCGATACTTTTTTTTCAAAAGTTACACGTTTAAAAAAAATTTTAAGCCTGCATGAAAAGCATTTACTTTTTTTATCGATCTGACTACACATAATAGTATAGTAAAAAGTTAATTTTTTCAAGTATTTGTAATTAAATTATTAATTTAGCTAAAAAGAATATTAAAATTAATTAAAAAGATTTGAAAAAATCAGTCGAAATTGATACAAAATATCATTTTTCAAAGTATATTCTATAGTTAAATTATGACTTTAAACCGAACTGAGGAAATTGGCAATTAGGCGACTCGGACGTGCACCGTCCTTTACACATGCGCCCTTTACATGGCCCCTGTGGAATGGCTACAGTAGTCCCAAAATTGCCGCGGTCTGAGATAATTGCCTGCGCCCACAGACAATAGTTGTCAAAATTTATCATTTGGTTTTAACAACAAAACCAAAATAACGAAGTCCATCCTTTCTTCTGGAGGTTGCTTCTTCTTCTTCCGGCCAATCAACGTGTCTATATTTTTCTTATAACCTATCTGGTATTAATACAAATTAAAGGTTTTAAAGGAAGTGTGGTTTTCCTTTATATCAACTTGAATGCTCTCAAGTTTTAACAATTCAAACATTTTAGACTATTCTGTAATTCCGTCGATATTAACAATCATTTGGAAAACAATTCATCGTAATTTCAATAATTATTTATTGGAATGTTCGGATGTGGCCAGATATTTGTTCTAATTCAAATATAACAAAGCGGTTGAAACGCAGAAAGAATAAATATTTAATTCTAGATTTTTCGGCGAGACTTTTGCTTGACATTTGTACGTGGTTAATATAAAACCACGTCACAATATTTAGGAAAATTTCGGTGCTGTGGGGGTAGTAAATTTTACTAATACAAAGTCACTAAATAATTAGTTAAACATTTAGGAAATACCATTTCCGACCTAAAATTTATCGCTCTTTCGAAATATGAAGATAAATATTTTTTATCTTCAAAAAAATTTGTAACAATTTTATTGCTAAAAAACACACTTTTTTACAGAAAAAAATTGTCAATTATTATTTGGACATGGAAAACTAAATAATATAGTCTCAAAAGCACAAAATATCGCGTCCTCGAACCCTTAGCTATAAGAAACCATAATTCCCTTTTTTAAAATTCAAGATGGCGGATATGAAAATGAACATTTTTCAAAAATGAAAAGACCGGGAAAAAATTGAAGGTTATTTTATTCAAAAGTGATTAGATTTGCTTGAACATGGTTACTCGGGAACTTTTGGGGTCGCTAATTACGAATGTGATGTTACTTTCTTAAAATTAAAAATGGCGGATCCAATATGGCGGAAATTTTTTAAATAAGTTATTGGATTTCCTTGAAAATGGTTACTTGGAGGTTTTTAGGGTAGCTCATTACGAATCTGATATGTGTATGTGTGTGTATACATGTGTATGTGTTTAGTGTATATGTGTGTGTATACATTTGTATGTGTGAAGATACATGTCTATTTATGTTGCCGAACGACGGACGACGACAAATATGTTAATATTATAAATATTAACACTGGGTAACAAAAAAATGGTCATATTGTGTTTATTTTCAAATTTTTGTGTTTATTGAAAGTTTTGGTGTCAGTGAACAAGAAAATAGAAATAAAATTTTTTTAAATTTATTCAAACCCCTAAAATAAGGGGTTGATTTATTAAAAAACGGTGTTTTTTGTTCTTTTTGAAGACCTGTAAAAAGAAAATTGCTGTTTTTTAAAATAAATTTAATTCAAAATTTTATAAGGGCTAGAATAAGTGAAACCGGCCACTTGGAAAATTTGTGTCTCCAATTTTTAAGTTATCTATGATTTTTGGTAGATATATGAGTACACTTTTTCCCCCTGAAATATTTAAAAAAAAAATTATTTTTGAAGTAATCAGGTGTTAAAGTTTTGGGTCATTTTATTTTCATTTTATTATTACTTTGAAACAAGTAAAGATAATGAAGTGAATTTTTTTTTAATTAAAGCTTAAAGTCTATACTTCAAGTATTAAATAAAGCGATTGCTAAAAAATGAAAATTTATAATTGTTTTTAACAATTATTTTAAACAATTGCAAATTGAAGAATGTTCTCAATGTTTTTGAAAGATTAAATTACGATGTATTGATGAGTAAAACTCCAAGCATTGAAATAAAAAAAAGAAAAATCAGTAACCTCCAATATTATAGAAATTATGTAGATTTTTTTGACAAAATGCAGGCAAAAATCCACTTTTAATCTTAAAAATCGGCTTGAAAGCGTGAAGTTTCTAACAAAACAAAAGACGATCTTTTTTATTCGTTTGCAATTTTATCTTTTTCCAGTAATTCGAGTCGAATTTCGCCTGCATTTTGTCAAAAAAATCTACATAATTTCTATAATATTGGAGGTTACTGATTTTTCTTTTTTTTATTTCAATGCTTGGAGTTTTGCGCTTCAATACATCGTAACCTAATCTTTCAAAAACATTGAGAACATTCTTCAATTTGCAATTGTTAAAAACAATTATAAATTTTCATTTTTTAGCAATCGCTTTATTTAATCCTTGAAGTATAGACTTTAAGCTTTAATTTAAAAAAAATTCACTTAATTATCTTTATTTGTTTCAAAGTAATAATAAAATGAAAATAAAATGACCCAAAACTTTAACACCTGATTACTTAAAAAATATTTTTTTTTTTCAAAAATATTTCAGGGGGAAAAAGTGTACTCATATATCAACCAAAAATCACAGATAACTTAAAAATTGGAGACAAAAATTTTCCAAGTGGCCGATTTTACTTATTTTGGCCCATAAATAATAGAATTTTATAAATATTTTATTAAAAATTTTTTTAAATAATTTTATTTAAATAATTGATCTTGTTAATAAATTTCTTAAATTTTTTACAATAGTACCTAATTAAATTTGTTAGAAAAATTTTATTACAATAAAATAAATGAATCATTTCGAGAAATTTTAATAAAATGTATTAAAAATAATTGAATTCCTATCAAAAAATTAAATTCTTACAAATATTTTTACTACTTAGAAAAATAATTTAATAATTTCAAAGAATTTTATTAAAATTATATTGAAAATAGTTAGATTTCTTCTGTAAATTTTACATCCAAAAAAATATTTTTAATTTTATACGATTCCTCTTCTTTTGCAGCATTTTTTCCTCTTATATGTGGGCATTAAATTCTTCTTTTCAAATTGAGAGGATTTTTTAAAATATTTTGTTATTAAATATCATTTTTTAACCAATTTGAAGCTGTGTTCAGAAATACAAAAGAAACTTAAAAATCTTCTTTTTAATGTAAATTTGTTTTAATTTCAGAGGAATAATTCCAATCAATGAAGAAAAATTAAAATTCATCTTTTATTTAAAAAACTTTCAAATCTAAAAAAAAATTCCTTTTTTTTGTTAATGAATCTTCGTATATTGAAAATAAAATGTAAATTTATTCTGACCCAAGAACCAAAACTTAAAACTAATTTAAAAATTGCATGAGACGTGTATTTACCGAGTACCCCCCCCCCTAATAATTCATACGCCCTGGTAAAATGATTGGAATCTAAGCATTGGTGCATATCAATTTTTCATCATCGGATTGGCTTCAAATTTGTTACTCGGGGGTTTTTGGGGTCACTAATTACGAATTCGAAGTCAGCTTTCAAAAATTTTAAATGGCGGCTTCAACAAAAACCTCAAGTACCAAGTCTCAGGCGAATTCGAACAATTTTTAATAATTTATCCACCATGTTGAAGCCGCCATTTTGAATTTTTGAAAGCTGACTTCGGATTCGTAATCAGCGACCCCAAAACGCCCGAGTAACAAATTTGAAGCCAATCCGGTGATGAAAAATTGATATGCACCAATGCTTAGATTCTCAGTCATTTTTACCAGGGCGTTTGAATCAATAGGGGGGGGGGGGGGTACTCGGTATATACACGTCCCTTGCAATTTTTAAATTACTATTCGGTTTTGGTTCTTAAAGATAAAGGTTTGAGCTTTCTTTTAAGCTATATTAGAGCTTTTTATGTCTTCCCATTTTCTTTTTACAGGACTTTAAAAAGTGCAAAAAACACCGGTTTTTAACAATTCAACCCCCTATTTTAAGGGTTTAAATAAATTAAAATTTTTTTTTTTGCTATTTTCTTGTTTACTGACACCCAAACTTTTAATAAACACAAACATTTTAAAATAAACACAACATGACCATTTTTTTGTTACCCAGTGTAATAGGAGATATAAAATTTTTTGAATGTGTTATTATTTAAAAGTTATGAACATTTTAAAAAGTCTGTTCCATTACAAATTTTCGTTTTCCTCGATTTTGACCATATGTTAATCTGAAATACTTACCCAATAACGCCCAAATGACCAACATTTTTACTTAAAGGGTTACATGTGCCCTCACAGCACCGAAACTTTCCTAAAAATGTATTAAATATTTACTTGCAATATTTGGAATATTTAATTGCAATGTTTAGTGTAAAATTGTATAAAAATTTATATGTACCGATTAAATAAGTGTTTAGCGCGAAACTTTCCTAAACATTTCAATTAAATCTTCGCCTAATTATAATTATAATTAGGCAAAAATCTTCAGGAAATTTTCACACTAAACACTTATTTAATCGGGACATATAAATATTTACACAATTTTCACTTAACTTTTCAGTTAAATATGCCGAATATTGCAAGTAAATATTTAATAAATATTTAGGAAAGTTTCGATGCTGTGGGGGTGGTTGGAGGCCTAAAAAATAGACTTTTTCAAATTTTTTTCTGAGCAGGTTTTTGAATGAACTTAAACAAATACTATATAGATCAACTAAGCAACTCTTTAGGTATATGAAAATAAATTTTTATTAACAAAACTAAACAAAATAGCGGCTTTCGGTCGATAAATACGACGTGATGTTTAAAAATATGTCTCCGCTGCACGCAGTAGTAGTCTCCTGGACCATCAACTGCAAGCATATATTTTTTTATAAACTAGGCAAGTTTATCTAGAGAAGTATACACGATTAAAATTTTATAAATTTTTTTTCGAAAAATGGAGAGACTTTGAAAAAATCGATTTTTTGACCAAAAAATCGCTATTCAAATATCTCTATAAAAAAATTTTATCCACTGTAAAAATCGTGTGTACTTTTTTAGATAATCTAATTAAGAAGTTGCAGTAAAAATTTCAAGTCATTTGGATAAAAACTCTTCGAGTTCTACTGCGTGCAGATTTCAAAAATGTGGTTTCTAGAAAATCGCAGTTTAAATTTAAGAACAACAGTGAATACATATTATATAGATTGGTTGGTTAGTGTACAGTGTATGCACATTACACAGCGTTATTTACAATATAGTTTTGAACTATATTTTTCATACACATGACCGCGAGATTCAAAAGATGCCGTGTCAACGACATGTCATTGAATTTGTCATTTGCGACCCCGAAAACCCCCGAGTGGCAAGTTTTAAGCGAATCCATAAAATTATTCAAATAAATGTCCGCCATATTGGATCCGCCATTTTAAATTTAGAAAAACTGACATCGGATACGTCATCAACGACACCGAAAATCTCCGAGTATACATTTTGAATCGAATTTGCATACTTTTTGAGCATTGATATAAAATTTTAATGTTTTTATTATAATGCATTAACTTTTTCAAAGTTTCGATTCTGTCATCTTGAAATTAAAGTTTTTCTATTTTTTATTTTGAAATTAAAACTATTTTTCTCACCTACAGCATACTTTAGAACGGTTTAAAATATATTTTTAGTTCTAAATAAAAATATTTTTTTAAAAATGCACTAATTTTTTTGGGTGTTTTTTCAAAAAAAATCCGCCATATTGGATTTTGCGTTGATCGAATCGCTATTTTGACTCGAGAATCTTAAACAGCGACCTCCCAAACCCCCTTATAGCTCTCCGCTGCAAAAATTTATTACCTAAAAATACTTCAAATCGTGTGGTGAAGTTTAAGAAAAAATTTTGGTCATTTGTACGTTAATGGGTTAAGGAACACTCGCTACTTCTGATTGTACAAACTATAAAAATTGTTTAATTGGCAATATTGTTAAATTGTGATTTAAAATAACAAATATCTACCTTTTCTGCGTATGCAAATGGTACAGTGAATGCACAAAGTAAAGCACAGGCGTAAATCATTTTCTCTTCACTATTAATTTTCGGAAACTTAATGAGAAGTTTTAGCTAGTAACAACGCGCCACGTATGAATCTTTTATTTCAAGTATTTGTACATTTTTTTAAAAATACATAAAATGCTTTTCAGTTATCGATATAGATTTTATTAGTGTCGAGCCAATAAGAATGCTACAAGTTTACCATGTTATTTGATAATTTGAAATCGATACTTTTTTCTCAAAAGTTACACGTTTAAAAAAAAAATTTTAAGCCTGCATGAAAAGCATTTACTTTTTTTATCGATCTGACTACACATAATAGTATAGTAAAAAGTTAATTTTTTCAAGTATTTGTAATTAAATTATTAATTTAGCTAAAAAGAATATTAAAATTAATGAAAAAGATTTGAAAAAATCAGTCGAACTCGATACAAAATATCATTTTTCAAAGTATATTCTATAGTTAAATTATGACTTAGGGCTGAGGATAATTGAACACTTTCTTCTTTCTATATTGTTATAACTTTAATTAAAAATAAAAATATGATTTATAACTAGTAATGCATAGTAATTCTCAAAAATCATCAACATTTTTTGAGTAAATCAGCAAATTAGAGGCATTTTGTTTTAAAATAAAAGGAATTTTGAGGAAACAATTTCTATTAAGAACTCTCAATACAAATTATTTGAGCGCAAAACGTCATATGCAATATTGATAAACAATGTTTTTCAGCATTCGTTTGCCGTACTTCTGAATAAACAATCATTTCCCAAGTTCCGCATAAAGCTTGCCTTAGCATAATAACCTGCAATTGGTTTCCAACTCAATGCACCATAAACACTGAAAGTTTACTATTTGGAGCATGAGCCTCTAAATCTGCACATTTTGCGTTTATAGTTGAAATAAGCAACTGCTTCTAAATTACTAACTGAAAGTATATTCTCAAAAAAAACAAAAAAAATGTAGAAAAAACCTTTTCTTTTCTAATATTATATTTTAATATTTAAATTAATGCGGATATTTCTTGCCATAAAGGTATCTTTTTTTTATTTTGACAACTACGGGAAAGGAATATTTTAACATTTCGAAAGCAAGGTGGTTATAAGATACAGTTTATCAATTTACCTGACATTAAAATTATTTACCCTAAAAATTATATACTATTTAATTGTTTAAATTAATTTTTCATAAACTTTTAACATTACTGTCTATCCTGATTAGAGACATCGGTAGAGCGGAAGTGAAACCTTATTTATTTGTTTTACTCTTTGACTTTTTTCTCTTATGAATAAAAAAAGAAAAAATAAATTAACTTTCAGTGAAATAAACCTTTAGGACGGTAAAGACTTTGACAGAATATCAATAACATGGGGATTAGGTTGAAAATTGAGGTTGTATAATTATTAAGTCAGTACTTAAACCATGACAGTAAGACGCTTTGATTGATAGGTGATATATTATTTAAGCATAATCATCTCTGCTCTTCACACTATATCTGCACTAAATATTGATTTGATTTCCGACCTACTTTCTGCATAAAAACCAATTTTGTACAAACCAAGATAAATTAGAATTTTAATTTATCAAAACCATAATTGTTAAATATTCTTTAGGAAAAGTTACATATATAGTTTTTCAGGAACCTTGCAACAAGTTTTCTACAAGTTTAAAAATTAGTGTATACATATTTTGATTCCAAATCAGTTAGAAATTAATCAAACTACAGTTAAAACAATTTCAGTCATTTCTTTTTAGTCGCGGAAGAAGAATTAATCAAGTTGATATGCAAATCAATTAAGAACAAACAGCAATTATTTCTTAGCAAGCTTCCAACTTAAATTTCCTATGATATTTTTATTTCCAACTTTATACATCAAAACCTTATTTTAAGATCGAATTTTCTTGGGGCTACAATAGATAAATATAGGTTTACTAGTGGATAGAGGAAATAAAAAGTTATAATACATCCGAAAACCATTAACTTCATGCGAGAGAAAAAAAATTTGTTTCTTAAGAATAAGTAGGGATAGGTCGTTAAACTCCATCGTGCCGTGAAAAATGCAAATAAAGTTCAAGTCCTTTAAAGGTACATGTATATACATATAAAAGAAAATAGTGCTCTTGTGACTATCGCTGACCCACTTGTTTAGTACAATCATTAAACATTAATCACCTTATTCACTGAGTTGTCAACGTATATATCGTAATTTCTTATAAAAAAATTTAGTTTTTTGATCAATATCATTTGATTTAAATACGCGAAAAAAGTCATTAAATCAGACAAAACAAATAATTTATTATGTGTTGTTTAAGTAAAAATATTTACGATACAAAACTGAAAGAATAGAAAAGATTTGTAATGTTTTAATAAAACAAATAATTAAAAAATTTTCAACAACTGCAATTCGTTTTTAATTTTTAATTCATTGCTTCAAAAATTTAAGAAAGAGATAAAAATATCAATGCTGCTCGAGATTGAATACCTCCGATCGGTGGATGTTCCGCTCTTATAAGCGCGCCACAGAGGAAGGAGACGATCACACGTCATTGGTCGCCCTCGACTTAAGTGGGGGCTTCTTCTAAGAATTCTGTCCACCCTCCAGTACGCATGCACGAAAATTTATTAAAAACCTGGACCATGCGAGGATTGTTACGTTTGCAGTAACTTTTTAAACATTTAATACCTAATATTTAATTGTTATGCATACATAAAAGTATATGCATATACTGTATATATGAGCATGCTCTTGTTGACATCAGGAGTGTTGAGCATTACTCAGTAGAACGTACAGTAGAAATAATCAGAAATTGACACTCTAAATGATATGAAACTCATCGTACCGGTAGAGAATAAGAGAGACGCGAAAGAATGCTCGTTAACTTCTGTTGACTCCAATGTATTGCTCATCTCGAATATATATATATATATATATGGGGCATTTCATGTCAAGTGATCAAGGTGGAGAAAAATTTTTCTCCAATCGTAGCAAAACTTGGGGCTTTTGTAGTATTCATAGATAGTAATTTTTCGTGAAAATATTTTTTTACCTAGTCCAATATTTTCCGAGGGGGAGGGGGTTAAATTTTTGTGTTTTTCAGTACAATGCTTATTTCAATAATTTTTTACTCTTAAACAATTAAACATACAAATTTGACAAAGTACATTTTGGAAAGGTTTTTTCATGCTCTTTTCATTGGAAATACGCATTAAAAAAAAATATTTGACCCAAAAAAATTAAAAATAAATTTCAATTTTTGGGGGAGAAATACCCAATTTTTTTTTTTTAACGAAAGCTGAGGTTTTTTCCTAAAAGGATATATAAATGGTAAAGTGGGACCATTGCATTTGACTGATTCAAACCTGTCAACTGCTGTTATTGATTGAATCAGTCAAAAATACTGAAGAAATCAGTTGTTTTGAATAATACAAATTGTTGAATCTATTGTTTCATTCAATTGTTTGTATTATTAAAATCATTGACTTTTATTCAAAATTTCAATAATTTTTGTCATTAAAATCAATAATCTTGACTGTTGCAAATAATAATTGTTATTGATAAAACTAATAAAATCCATTGTTTGAATGATTTATTTTCACTGATAACATCAGTAAAGATTTATGAAAAAAGCAGTTGTTGTGAATGATAAAAATTGAGGGGCTGGATGCTATAACGTGTTACGCGCAATTTACTTAACATGGCGCGTAACACATTATAGCATCCAGCCCCACAATTGTAGATTTGATTTATTTAATAAGTTATTATAACTATTCAAATAATTCATTTTCATCAAAATATTAATTATTTTCATTAAATTTAAGAATATATTTTGTTAATAAAATTAGGAAGTTTTACTGATTTGTAAATTGGATTAATGAATCCATCAATTGTTTTCACTGCACTAAAAATGTATTTTTATTTTAATTAAAAGCATAGGTAAGAAAAATTATTATTGTAACAAAATTTATGAAATAAAACAAAATATATTAAATATATATAAATTTGTATTGCTTAAAATAATTATTATGATTGAATTATTTAATTATTATTATTGATAAAATAGCAAATTTCATTGTTCAAAAAAATATTTATTTTGATTAACTTTTAATAATATTAGGGGAGACCGGGGCTAAACCGGACAAGTCAAATATTTCCGAAACCGTGAAAAATTTCAAATCGTGTAAATAACCTATGAACGCGCAATTTCGTGATGCATATGCTGCATGAGGTTTTAGGGACGTGTCATTTTTTTTGTAATGATAGTTGCCGTTAATATGTGAAAATGTCATTTCTTGAGG
Source organism: Leptopilina myrica (nomen nudum) (assembly GCA_032872475.1). Taxonomy (NCBI): domain Eukaryota; kingdom Metazoa; phylum Arthropoda; class Insecta; order Hymenoptera; family Figitidae; genus Leptopilina; species Leptopilina myrica (nomen nudum). The sequence goes on from CM065461.1 coordinate 38,078,498, forward strand.
TAAAAGTAAAAAATGTTTTTCTTCATTTTTTTGGGTTTTTATCGTTAAAATTAAAGTGCAAATATCATACGGCTATTTTTCTTTTAGCTGTTGTACTTTTTTTAAATCGAACAAGTGCGATTTGTAGGTGAAAGTACGAGCTTCAAAACGGTATATTACACTTTAGCAAAAAGTATGTTTGTGTATGAGTTTTCTGGTCAAAGACCAAATCCGTCCGGTTTAGCCCCGGTCTCCCCTACATTTATTTAATGATCAGTTTATTAAAATCTTTAATAATTTTAAAGAAGGTGTTCAAGATTAAAAAAACTCATAAACAAATTTTTAAAAAACTATTTATTGAACAAAAATTAGATAAGTATTGTAGGTACTGAAATTTGTTCAATGCAAACAAGTGTGTATATAATAATCCTAAATAAATGAAGACAATTAAATTATTTAGAAGCACTAGTATTGAATTTTGCAAAATTATAAATTAATTTCGTCTATATACTTCTTAAATATCTTTGTAAAGTATTTAACATAAATCACTTGGAATTAAATAGAGTTGAATCACTTCACAATCACATCACAATATTACTATCACTATATATTGAACAACTTTAAATAATCAGGATGAAAAGAAGAAACATCATTAATTAGTCAATCACTAAAACTTGAAATATTTTTCTCATTCACGGCTTCGGTTTTTCTCTTGCCAAAGCTGAAGAGCAACTGACGCTTGAAAGCATCTTGAAAGACTTTTCAAAAAAAATTCCTTAGAAAATGTATGAAATTTTCGTATGTTTCCATCTTATATTTCAATACAAAAAAAATTTCACAAACAATCTACCTAAATAAATTCATAAGAAAAAAAGGGTCCCGAAAACTCATAAAATACGTCCTATTGTAACGAGAAACCTATAGTTCGCCATTCTAAGACAAACCAGATGTGTCAAACTATTTAAAACGAAGGAATTTCTTCAAATATTTTATTTTTGTATAGTATAGTATAGTATATAATATAAAATACAAATACTTTACAATACATTACAAAGCAATGTATTTTATAAATAAATATAAATAGTCACTTATATTTTTTTGTTAAAAAAATAAGAAGTTTTTGATATTTAATAAACAATGCATTTGTTAAAAAATCATAATAATATTGAATTTAATGTAAAAATTATCAACAAATATTTATATAAAAAATAATGTCATTTTGTCTGTTATAAACTTTTTATTTCTATATTTAAAAAAATAACAGGTGTATTTGTTAAAATGACTGATCTAAGTCAGTTAAAATAATCGACAGACAAATCAGTGAAATCAAATGATTGGTTTTCAGTTAAATTGAGTGACTGATTGAAACAGTGACAATATTTCACAGATTTATCAGTCAAAATGATTATTGTGCCAATGAAAATCAATGATTTGTCAGTGAAAATGTGCGTGACTGATTGAATCAATCAGATTTTGACTGATTCAAACTAAGATTGCATCTTACGAGCAAATTGCTATCGACTTCCGAAAGTACATCGCTTGATATTCAAACCACGGTTATTATTAGAATATTATTTTTGATATAAACGTAACAGTATAACTTAAAAAAACAGGTACAGGATTAAATCAGCAGAAAGAATTAAAATCACAAAAAATATAAAAGCTATAAATTGGTCTATATTTGTCATCGAATCGAGTAAGTTAAAACTAATTTGTACAAAAAACATTTTAAGTCAAATATTTCTAAATGTGAAATTACATTTCAGTCGTTGTAGCTCAATGTTTAAAGTAGATAAAATGATCAACATAAAAAAATCAACATTTGCTATGCATTTAGAAATCCAATAACAAAGTCCCTAACATTATTCAAAAATTGCCTTTCTGTGATTATAATTATTAAACATTAAACTCATATAGTACTTATTATTTTATGAATAAAAATGTGGTAAAGAATATTTTATACAATCTGCATTTTCAGAGGCTTTGCAAATAAATTCAGCACAAGGTTTCTTTTATAACTATAAAAAAACAATATACCTTTAACGTTAAACAAAAATGACAATCAAATGATTCCTTGTGAATTACTAATTTAAAAATTATTAATTCAAGAGTTATTTATTTTAAAAACGCATAATTAGAGAATCACTAATTTTAAAATCAATGATTGTAGAATCTCTAATTTTAAAATATACTAACTTTAAAATATAACTAATTAAATTACTAATTAAAAAAAAATTAATTTTAAAATAGCTAATTTCAAAACTACTAATTTTCAATAGCAGAAAAGATTTCTAAATTTTTGGAAATAAAATAATAATAATAATAATGGTATCACAAAATTAAAAAAACATTTTTCATACACTATAAATAATACTCCCCTTTACAAAGGGGGTATTTCTCCAGATAGGATTTCATCATCCTCTTCCACAATTCCAGAAGTATCGCTACCACTTTCGCATAGTTCTTTTATAGAATACAGACTGTTATCGTTGTTTAAATCCTTGAACTCAACATGTGTACTGGTAAAGATTGCCCTATTCGACGTATTCCTGATGTCCTCATCACTTTTACTATTTCCGTTCAATTTTATTCGGTAGATATCGCAAAGTGTTTCGAAATCATTTTTCACTTGGTTATCGATTCCTTGAAGGTAGAAATCAAATTCTTTGGTGCCAACAAATTCTCGGATTTTTATTAAGGATTTAAGTGCTGCTTCTTGGTGGGTTACTTGAATCAAATGAGACAGGAGGGCATGGGTCGCTTCTTTCAGAATTTGTGTTGATGGTCTGGAAATTCCTTTCGATGGAAATAGCAATAATGGTATGCTCAAAAGTACTCCGATTGTGACGTTCGTTTGGAAATTATCCAAAGTATTCGGACGATTTAATCCTTCCTGTAAAATCTGAAATGGAGAACATTTGGAGTTTAAATTGGATGTATTCTTTGGTGATTGTAATTGAAATGTTTTAACTAGGTAGCTTACTGTTCTGATCATTTTGTCCCCGTCGGTACTGTGCAGGAGGAAAACTCTCAAAGCATCTAGAGATCCTTTTCTTACAGCTGGTGCAGAATTTCCCAAATTGTTCACCAATTCTGGAATTATGGATTTCATGCATTGATCCACTGTATTACCTTCCAGAGTTGGTAGCACATCAATTAAAACCCTAAGGGCGTGCTGGCGAACCTCCCACTCAGGATCGTTTAATCTATCCGAAATCTCTTCGAACGTCATCTGAATATCGATGTTCGATGGAAACTTTCGAGTTCGCACCTGCACCACAAAAAAACATTTAAAGAAGTAAGAAATCTTACATTAAAAGATCATGAAAACAAATTCTATTTCTAATTTTAAAAAATACCACATATTCCCAAAGTGGTGTCAACTGTATGAGTTGTCCTTGCTGAGAAGCAGATGTCATTTTCTCCCAACACTTCCGATATTGAACAGAACAATTATCAGAACCACTGCTATTTGTCAAATCTTGCAAAAATATGTTTTCAAAGTTCCTCCGGGGCTCTAAATGCCCCAAAATTATCATTCCCGTCATGTATGTTGAAAACACCACTCTTCCATGTCTTCCTACGTTTCATCGCTCGATGTTTGAATTAAAAATTCTCTCATTGTGAATTTTTTTATTTTTATAAATTAAAATTTTCCAAAGGAAGCTAAATTTGCAATTTTATTTCAAATGTAGATTAATTAGATTAGTTTTCACGATGAATATAAATTTTGCGACACGAACATTTAGAACAAAAATTTTTTTTAAATTTCAAGCCGTTTCCCAAAACACCAGAAATCTATTTAAAATTTTGAATTTAAAAAAGTAGAAAAAAAGTATTGGAAATTATTAAATGAAGATTAAATATGTATATTTAATTTTACACTAACTTTAGTATTAATTTTTTTTTAAATTTTCTATTCGGGCTACTTTTGAATATAATTTTACCATTCATTTAAAAATGGCAATTTTCCGAATGTTGCAAATTTTAGTTTTAGTGATTTTTTAATGTAATTAAAGCGCGGTATATATATTTTTTTAACAGAAGTAAGCTTCGAACCCACTTTACCGCGGTTAGCATGTGACTGTTACCCCTTTTCTCTAAGCAAAGCGAAAAGCTTTTAATATCGACCACCCCATCCCCACTATAGTTCAAGTAAAGTTTTAACAGGTGCAAAGGATTTGTAAGTTTAAAGATTTTCGGTGATGCTTTATTGCGTTTGTTCAATTAAAAACGACCGTGTGAAAAATCGATCAAAATCCAGATGTATAATTAGTACTTATAAAACAATTCATTCTTTCTTATTATTTTAATTATTTTATTTTATTTTAAATTAATTACATGATATTTATATTATCATATAATATAAAATTGTAGTTATGTTATAATTTTTATGTAATCATGACAGTAGAGTAAAAAATAAAAAATATTCAAAATCTAAAGATTAAAATATTAAAATATATTATTTACTCCAACAGATTCGCTTGGTGATTTAAATCCACTCAATTCTTCTGAAGCATTAGCTGATGGAACATTACTTGACTTTATTGACATATTTTCACAGAACCCATCTTGACAGGTCTAAAAGAGAAGGCAAATCAAATTTTCGGTGACTAATTTTATGTATACTTGTTAAAATGTGACTTACTCCATTATTATAACAAGGATAACCAATTTCAGTATTAATTTCTCGAATGAAATCCTCATTTACTTCATCATGACAAACTATCACACATCCGTCGTTATACTAAAAAAATGAAAATATTGAAATTAACAAACAAAATTAAAATTTATTTTTCTTTCACTACTAACAGTGTCTAACAGATTTATCCCCAACACGTTACACCGTTCGCTTGGTGATTTAAATCCACTCAATTCTTCTGAAGCATTAGCTGATGGAACATTACTTGACTTTATTGACATATTTTCACAGAACCCATCTTGACAGGTCTAAAAGAGAAAGCAAATCAAATTTTCGGTGACTAATTTTATGTATACTTGTTATAATGTGACTTACTCCATTATTATAACAAGGATAACCAATTTCAGTATTAATTTCTCGAATGAAATCCTCATTTACTTCATCATGACAAACAATCACACATCCGTCGTTATACTAAAAAAATGAAAATATTGAAATTAACAAACAAAATTAAAATTTATTTTTCTTTCACTACTAACAGTGTCTAACAGATTTATCCCCAACACGTTACACCGTTCGCTTGGTGATTTAAATCCACTCAATTCTTCTGAAGCATTAGCTGATGGAATATTACTTGACTTTATTGACATGTTTTCACAGAACCCATCTTGACAGGTCTAAAAGAGAAAGCAAATCAAATTTTCGGCGACTAATTTTATGTATACTTGTTAAAATGTGACTTACTCCATTATTATAACAAGGATCGTACATCATTATTACGGATTTTTCAATTTTCTCGAAAAATACTCAATTAAGAAAGAAATTGTGTAAAATAAAAAAGATGTAATTTGATATGATCTATAACTCTTATAAAGGAAATTTTTTGATATTAGTTTTGAGAAAGTTATATATGCAAAAAACGAAAATTTTAATTTTGTTTCCTATCCCTAGCTTCCGGTAATAAACTTTTCGTGCTTCTCCAAAGAATTTTTCATTTTCTAGCAGATCGAAAGCTTTTCCAATAAGAATTCTAAAATATATCCAAAATTGGGAAAAGCCGCATAAGTAAACAATTACCATAATTTTGATGAAAGAACTGAATTTTTGATAAAAAAAGGTAATTTTTCTGCTTTAATTGTCATTAACTCTATAAACTCTTATACAATTTATACTTTATATATACCAATCGATTCGTCTTAATGCAAAGAATAAGGTTTTATTATATATTAACGTCAATATTCAATTTAAAAAAAATTTTGTAAAAAGTAAACAAAAATTTTTTTATAGATTTTTTAATGCCCATAAATCCATTACCGACGAGCTAATCCCTCTCAATTAACATTCATTACAATAAGTAATTTTTTTCTTAGAAAATACAGGTCGTCAAAGTTAGACAAAAAATTCATGATATTTGAAATAATTTTTTTGACTATATGCTATTCTAAAAAATATATAAAACATAGTATGATGTAAATTTTTCAAGAGAATTTATCAAAAAAATAGTTTTGAATTTTAAAAATTATTTTTCTGTTAATAAAATCGATTCAATGTTTTTAAATCTTTTTCCATTTTTAAGGACAAAATTTGTTATATGATAGAATTAAATATTCATGTTTTTTAGAAAAGTTATTGCAAAATGAATTTTTTTCAAATTTTTTAACACAATTTTATTGTTCGTAGATAAAAAAACCGATTTAAATAAATCAAGCTTTAATAGAAAGGGGATAAGATATACTTTCGTTTAGAATTAGAGACTTTTTAAAGAATCTGTTTTTTAGAAATTATTTAATAAATTTTTTATAAACAAATTATTTTTTTGTAATCCTCTGCGCCTATTAAAAATTATATACATATAAGATATACTTTCCTTTAGAATTAGAAACTTTTTTAAAAATCTATTTTTTTAAAATTATTTAATACATTTGTTTATAAAAAATTTATTAAATAATTTTTAAAAAACAGATTCTTTAAAAAGTCTCTAATTCTAAACGAAAGTATATCTTATCCCCTTTCTATTAAAGCTTGATTTATTTAAATCGGTTTTTTTTATCTACGAACAATAAAATTGTGTTAAAAATTTGAAAAAAATTCATTTTGCAATAACTTTTCTAAAAAACATTATAAAATAGCAAGTTATAATTAACTATTGTTTATTAATATTGTGTAAAAGTAATTTTCATACACAGAGAAAATTTGTTCCTTATATTTTACCGAATTCTTCAGTAAAGTTGGGATAAAGTGGCAAAACAGTAATTTTTAATTATTTTTAAATTATTTTTTCAGGAATAATATTCAAAATTTAATGTTATATCTTTATTTCTTACAAACTAGTACTGTAAAAGTTCAAACAAAATTAAAACTAAACGTTTAATAAAAATTAAATAAAATTTTAACGTTTCTTTTGAATACCCCTTTGATGGTCAGTAACCTAATACTTTAAAGTGGATATTGTTAATTTTTTTTAATTTTTTAGATTCTGTTTAAAAATTTAGTAAACTATTACTCTTTAAATTTGAATTAGTAGAAATTGTTACTAATTAGACAGCACCGAAACTTTTCTTAAAATTTATTAAATATTTACTTGCAATATTCGGAATATCTAATTGCAATGTTTAGTGAAAATTATGTAAAATTTTATATGTCCCGATTAAATAAGTGTTTAGTGTGAAAATTTCCTGAAGATTTGCGCCTAATTATAAATATAATTAGGCGAAGATTTCATTAAAATGTTCAGAAAAATTTCGCGCTAAACACTTATTTAATCGGGACATATAAATCTTTACACAATTTTCACTAAACTTTTCAGTTAAATATGCCGAAGATTGCAAGTAAGTAATTAATAAATATTGTAGCGATGTTTCCTTTTACTTGTTAAAGCGAGAGAAATCTCTCCTAAACACAACGCTACTAACATGGCGTTACTTTTGACTTGTTGATTCACAAGCCCCACGCTTCGGACTTGTGAAAATACCCGCGACTGTCCGTTTATTTATACGGGGACCTTTCCCAGGCGCCAGGTAGGATTCTACCCGGACCTCCGCAGTTCCTTTTTTTCTATCGAGAGTGCTTCCGGCCTAGCTCGACTTCCGAACTCTCGATTTCAACTCGTAGCATGGACGTATCTCTCAAGTTTTAACAATTCAAACATTTTACAGACTATTCTGTAATTCCGTCGATATTATCAATCATTTGGAAAACAATTCATCGTAATTTCAATAATTATTTATTGGAGAGTTCGGATGTTGCCAGATATTTGTTCTAATTCAAATATAACAAAGCGGTTGAAACGCAGAAAGAATAAATATTTAATTCTAGATTTTTCGGCGAGACTTTTGCTTGACATTTGTACGTGGTTAATATAAAACCACGTCACAATATTTAGGAAAATTTCGGTGCTGTGGGGGTAGTAAATTTTACTAATACAAAGTCACTAAATAATTAGTTAAACATTTAGGAAATACCATTTCCGACCTAAAATTTATCGCTCTTTCGAAATATGAAGATAAATATTTTTTATCTTCAAAAAAATTTTTAACAATTTTATTGCTAAAAAACACACTTTTTTACAGAAAAAAATTGTCAATTATTATTTTGACATGGAAAACTAAATAATATAGTCTCAAAAGCACAAAATATCGCGTCCTCGAATACCCTTAGCTATAAGAAACCATAATTCCCTTTTTTAAAATTCAAGATGGCGGATATGAAAATGGACATTTTTCAAAAATGAAAAGACCGGGAAAAAATTGAGGGTTATTTTATTCACAAGTGATTAGATTGGCTTGAACATGGTTACTCGGGAACTTTTGTAGTCGCTGATTACGAATGTGATGTTACTTTCTTAAAATTCAAAATGGCGGATCCAATATAGCGGAAATTTTTTAAATAAGTTATTGTATTTGCTTGAAAATGGTTACTTGGAGGTTTTTAGGGTAGCTCATTACGAATCTGATATGTGTATGTGTGTGTATACATGTGTATGTGTTTAGTGTATATGTGTGTGTATACATTTGTATGTGTGAAGATACATGTCTATTTATGTTGCCGAACGACGGACGACGACAAATATGTTAATATTATAAATATTAACACTGGGTAACAAAAAAATGGTCATATTGTGTTTATTTTCAAATTTTTGTGTTTATTGAAAGTTTTGGTGTCAGTGAACAAGAAAATAGCAATAAAATTTTTTTTAATTTATTCAAACCCCTAAAATAAGGGGTTGATTTATTAAAAAACGGTGTTTTTTGTTCTTTTTGAAGACCTGTAAAAAGAAAATTGCTGTTTTTTAAAATAAATTTAATTCAAAATTTTATAAGGGCTAGAATAAGTGAAACCGGCCACTTGGAAAATTTGTGTCTCCAATTTTTAAGTTATCTATGATTTTTGGTAGATATATGAGTACACTTTTCCCCCCTGAAATATTTAAAAAAAAAAAATTATTTTTGAAGTAATCAGGTGTTAAAGTTTTGGGTCATTTTATTTTCATTTTATTATTACTTTGAAACAAATAAAAATAATGAAGTGAATTTTTTTTTAATTAAAGCTTAAAGTCTATACTTCAAGTATTAAATAAAGCGATTGCTAAAAAATGAAAATTTATAATTGTTTTTAACAATTATTTTAAACAATTGCAAATTGAAGAATGTTCTCAATGTTTTTGAAAGATTAAATTACGATGTATTGATGAGTAAAACTTCAAGCATTGAAATAAAAAAAAGAAAAATCAGTAACCTCCAATATTATAGAAATTATGTAGATTTTTTTGACAAAATGCAGGCAAAAATCCACTTTTAATCTTAAAAATCGGCTTGAAAGCGTGAAGTTTCTAACAAAACAAAAGACGATCTTTTTTATTCGTTTGCAATTTTATCTTTTTCCAGTAATTCGAGTCGAATTTCGCCTGCATTTTGTCAAAAAAATCTACATAATTTCTATAATATTGGAGGTTACTGATTTTTCTTTTTTTTATTTCAATGCTTGGAGTTTTGCGCTTCAATACATCGTAACCTAATCTTTCAAAAACATTGAGAACATTCTTCAATTTGCAATTGTTAAAAACAATTATAAATTTTCATTTTTTAGCAATCGCTTTATTTAATCCTTGAAGTATAGACTTTAAGCTTTAATTTAAAAAAAATTCACTTAATTATCTTTATTTGTTTCAAAGTAATAATAAAATGAAAATAAAATGACCCAAAACTTTAACACCTGATTACTTAAAAAATATTTTTTTTTTTCAAAAATATTTCAGGGGGAAAAAGTGTACTCATATATCAACCAAAAATCACAGATAACTTAAAAATTGGAGACAAAAATTTTCCAAGTGGCCGATTTTACTTATTTTGGCCCATAAATAATAGAATTTTATAAATATTTTATTAAAAATTTTTTTAAATAATTTTATTTAAATAATTGATCTTGTTAATAAATTTCTTAAATTTTTTACAATAGTACCTAATTAAATTTGTTAGAAAAATTTTATTACAATAAAATAAATGAATCATTTCGAGAAATTTTAATAAAATGTATTAAAAATAATTGAATTCCTATCAAAAAATTAAATTTTTACAAATATTTTTACTACTTAGAAAAATAATTTAATAATTTCAAAGAATTTTATTAAAATTATATTGAAAATAGTTAGATTTCTTCTGTAAATTTTACATCCAAAAAAATATTTTTAATTTTATACGATTCCTCTTCTTTTGCAGCATTTTTTCCTCTTATATGTGGGCATTAAATTCTTCTTTTCAAATTGAGAGGATTTTTTAAAATATTTTGTTATTAAATATCATTTTTTAACCAATTTGAAGCTGTGTTCAGAAATACAAAAGAAACTTAAAAATCTTCTTTTTAATGTAAATTTGTTTTAATTTCAGAAGAATAATTCCAATCAATGAAGAAAAATTAAAATTCATCTTTTATTTAAAAAACTTTCAAATCTAAAAAAAAATTCCTTTTTTTTGTTAATGAATCTTCGTATATTGAAAATAAAATGTAAATTTATTCTGACCCAAGAACCAAAACTTAAAACTAATTTAAAAATTGTATGAGACGTGTATTTACCGAGTACCCCCCCCCCCCCTAATAATTCATACGCCCTGGTAAAATGATTGGAATCTAAGCATTGGTGCATATCAATTTTTCATCATCGGATTGGCTTCAAATTTGTTACTCGGGGGTTTTTGGGGTCACTAATTACGAATTCGAAGTCAGCTTTCAAAAATTTTAAATGGCGGCTTCAACAAAAACCTCAAGTACCAAGTCTCAGGCGAATTCGAACAATTTTTAATAATTTATCCGCCATGTTGAAGCCGCCATTTTGAATTTTTGAAAGCTGACTTCGGATTCGTAATCAGCGACCCCAAAACGCCCGAGTAACAAATTTGAAGCCAATCCGGTGATGAAAAATTGATATGCACCAATGCTTAGATTCTCAGTCATTTTTACCAGGGCGTTTGAATCAATAGGGGGGGGGGTACTCGGTATATACACGTCCCTTGCAATTTTTAAATTACTATTCGGTTTTGGTTCTTAAAGATAAAGGTTTGAGCTTTCTTTTAAGCTATATTAGAGCTTTTTATGTCTTCCCATTTTCTTTTTACAGGACTTTAAAAAGTGCAAAAAACACCGGTTTTTAACAATTCAACCCCCTATTTTAAGGGTTTAAAAAAATTAAAATTTTTTTTTTGCTATTTTCTTGTTTACTGACACCCAAACTTTCAATAAACACAAACATTTTAAAATAAACACAACATGACCATTTTTTTGTTACCCAGTGTAATAGGAGATATAAAATTTTTTGAATGTGTTATTATTTAAAAGTTATGAACATTTTAAAAAGTCTGTTCCATTACAAATTTTCGTTTTCCTCGATTTTGACCATATGTTAATCTGAAATACTTACCCAATAACGCCCAAATGACCAACATTTTTACTTAAAGGATTACATGTGCCCTCACAGCACCGAAACTTTCCTAAAAATGTATTAAATATTTACTTGCAATATTTGGAATATTTAATTGCAATGTTTAGTGTAAAATTGTATAAAAATTTATATGTACCGATTAAATAAGTGTTTAGCGCGAAACTTTCCTAAACATTTCAATTAAATCTTCGCCTAATTATAATTATAATTATAATTAGGCGAAAATCTTCAGGAAATTTTCACACTAAACACTTATTTAATCGGGACATATAAATATTTACACAATTTTCACTTAACTTTTCAGTTAAATATGCCGAATATTGCAAGTAAATATTTAATAAATATTTAGGAAAGTTTCGATGCTGTGGGGGTGGTTGGAGGCCTAAAAAATAGACTTTTTCAAATTTTTTTCTGAGCAGGTTTTTGAATGAACTTAAACAAATACTATATAGATCAACTAAGCAACTCTTTAGGTATATGAAAATAAATTTTTATTAACAAAACTAAACAAAATAGCGGCTTTCGGTCGATAAATACGACGTGATGTTTAAAAATATGTCTCCGCTGCACGCAGTAGTAGTCTCCTGGACCATCAACTGCAAGCATATATTTTTTTATAAACTAGGCAAGTTTATCTAGAGAAGTATACACGATTAAAATTTTATAAATTTTTTTTCGAAAAATGGAGAGACTTTGAAAAAATCGATTTTTTGACCAAAAAATCGCTATTCAAATATCTCTATAAAAAAATTTTATCCACTGTAAAAATCGTGTGTACTTTTTTAGATAATCTAATTAAGAAGTTGCAGTAAAAATTTCAAGTCATTTGGATAAAAACTCTTCGAGTTCTACTGCGTGCAGATTTCAAAAATGTGGTTTCTAGAAAATCGCAGTTTAAATTTAAGAACAACAGTGAATACATATTATATAGATTGGTTGGTTAGTGTACAGTGTATGCACATTACACAGCGTTATTTACAATATAGTTTTGAACTATATTTTTCATACACATGACCGCGAGATTCAAAAGATGCCGTTTCAACGAAATGTCATTGAATTTGTCATTTGTGACCCCAAGAACCCCCGAGTGGCAAGTTTTAAGCGAATCCATAAAATTATTCAAATAAATGTCCGCCATATTGGATCCGCCATTTTAAATTTAGAAAAACTGACATCGGATACGTCATCAACGACACCGAAAATCTCCGAGTATACATTTTGAATCGAATTTGCATACTTTTTGAGCATTGATATAAAATTTTAATGTTTTTATTATAATGCATTAACTTTTTCAAAGTTTCGATTCTGTCATCTTGAAATTAAAGTTTTTCTATTTTTTATTTTGAAATTAAAACTATTTTTCTCACCTACAGCATACTTTAGAACGGTTTAAAATATATTTTTAGTTCTAAATAAAAATATTTTTTTAAAAATGCACTAATTTTTTTGGGTGTTTTTTCAAAAAAAATCCGCCATATTGGATTTTGCGTTGATCGAATCGCTATTTTGACTCGAGAATCTTAAACAGCGACCTCCCAAACCCCCTTATAGCTCTCCGCTGCAAAAATTTATTACCTAAAAATACTTCAAATCGTGTGGTGAAGTTTAAGAAAAAATTTTGGTCATTTGTACGTTAATGGGTTAAGGAACACTCGCTACTTCTGATTGTACAAACTATAAAAATTGTTTAATTGGCAATATTGTTAAATTGTGATTTAAAATAACAAATATCTACCTTTTCTGCGTATGCAAATGGTACAGTGAATGCACAAAGTAAAGCACAGGCGTAAATCATTTTCTCTTCACTATTAATTTTCGGAAACTTAATGAGAAGTTTTAGCTAGTAACAACGCGCCACGTATGAATCTTTTATTTCAAGTATTTGTACATTTTTTTAAAAATACATAAAATGCTTTTCAGTTATCGATATAGATTTTATTAGTGTCGAGCCAATAAGAATGCTACAAGTTTACCATGTTATTTGATAATTTGAAATCGATACTTTTTTCTCAAAAGTTACACGTTTAAAAAAAAAATTTTAAGCCTGCATGAAAAGCATTTACTTTTTTTATCGATCTGACTACACATAATAGTATAGTAAAAAGTTAATTTTTTCAAGTATTTGTAATTAAATTATTAATTTAGCTAAAAAGAATATTAAAATTAATGAAAAAGATTTGAAAAAATCAGTCGAACTCGATACAAAATATCATTTTTCAAAGTATATTCTATAGTTAAATTATGACTTAGGGCTGAGGATAATTGAACACTTTCTTCTTTCTATATTGTTATAACTTTAATTAAAAATAAAAATATGATTTATAACTAGTAATGCATAGTAATTCTCAAAAATCATCAACATTTTTTGAGTAAATCAGCAAATTAGAGGCATTTTGTTTTAAAATAAAAGGAATTTTGAGGAAACAATTTCTATTAAGAACTCTCAATACAAATTATTTGAGCGCAAAACGTCATATGCAATATTGATAAACAATGTTTTTCAGCATTCGTTTGCCGTACTTCTGAATAAACAATCATTTCCCAAGTTCCGCATAAAGCTTGCCTTAGCATAATAACCTGCAATTGGTTTCCAACTCAATGCACCATAAACACTGAAAGTTTACTATTTGGAGCATGAGCCTCTAAATCTGCACATTTTGCGTTTATAGTTGAAATAAGCAACTGCTTCTAAATTACTAACTGAAAGTATATTCTCAAAAAAAAATGTAGAAAAAACCTTTTCTTTTCTAATATTATCTTTTAATATTTAAATTAATGCGGATATTTCTTGCCACAAAGGTATCTTTTCTTGATTTTGACAACTACGGGAAAGGAATATTTTAACATTTCGAAAGCAAGGTGGTTATAAGATACACTGTAAAAAAAAGGAGTTAAATTTTAACTCCCCAGGGAGTCTATAAAAGTCGCACCCAATTTGGGAGTTAATGCCAGGGGAGTTAAATAAAAGGAGTTAAAATTTAACACCCAAATGCTGACTCCCCATGGAAAAAATAACTCCCGCGGGTGTTAAATGAAGGGAGTTAAAAATTAACTCTCTTTTGGAGTTAATTTTTAACTCTAAAAATTTAACTCCCTACTCCCGAGTCCGTTAACTCCCTAAATTTTTTACAGTGTACAGTTTATTAATTTACCTGTTATTAAAATTATTTACCCTAAAAATTATATCTTCTATAATATTAAAATGTTTCCTAATCGTTTCGTCGTTTCGTTGGATTCGTCGGCCGGCAACATATATAGATATACATCGGTTCATCCATCGGCAACATATATACAAATGTACATAAACACATATATGCACACAATACATACACATGTATACTCACACATATACACACATACATACACATGTATACTCACACATATGCACACAATACATACACATGTATACTAACACTTATACACACAATACATACACATGTATACTCACACATATAATGTACCCAAAAAATATTGTTTTGGCTTTTTCGAAAATGTAATAAAAAGAATTTTGTATATTGTAATTGTCGGTACGAACTACAAGCGAGCTACGAAAAGTTGCTGCTGAAATTAAATAACCATATTTTATTATTCTCCGTCGTTTGATATATAAATAAAAATTATTTTATATTTTTAGAGATTTTATCACCTAAGAGATTTTGAAAAAAATTGATTAATTTTTCTATTTTTCTGCACCATGTTTGTGTGGCTGCACATGCTAGAAAAATTTTAAATTTTAGCAACATAATCTTTAAAGTCTCAGCTTTTATTTGAGCCTTGAAAATGGAAAATCCGTTCAGTAGTTTTTGAAATATCTTAAAAAATGTCCAAGTTTCTATCATTTTTCAATAATAAAATATGGTAAGTTAATTTTGGCAGCAACTTTTCGTAGCTCGCCCGTCGTTTGTGCTGACAGTTTCTGCCGGTAGTGTATATATATATATATATGTTTGTAAAGTACACAATATATAATATATACAAAATTCTTATATAATATGTACACGGAGAAAAATGGATTATACAATTAGGAATATAGAAAAAAAGATCATACTGCTTATAATCTGATTAATACCCTCTATAATCTATTTACAACCTTTCAATGTTTTAGAATTATTTAGTTTAGTACAATCTTTAAACATTAATCACCTTATTCACTGAGTTGTCAACGTATATATCGTAATTTCATATCAGAAAATTTAATTTTTTGATCGATATCATTTGATTTAAATACGCGAAAAAAGTCATTAAATCAGACAAGATAAATAATTTATTATGTATTGTTTAAGTAAAAATATTAACGATACAAAACTGAAAGAAAAGAAAAGATTTGTAATGTTTTAATAAAACAAATAATTAAAAAATTTTCAACAACTACAATTCGTTTTTAAATTTTTAATTAATTGCTTCAAAAATTTAAGAAAGAGATAAAAATCTCAATGCTACTCGAGATTGAATACCTCCGATCGGTGGGTGTTCCGCTCTTATAATTATGCGCGCCACAGAGGGGGGAGACGATCACACGTCATTGGTCGCCCTCGACTTGAGTGGGGGCTTCTTCTGAGAATTCTGTCGAATCTCCAGTACGCATGCAAGAAAATTTATTAAAAACTTGATCCATGCGAGAAAAACTTTAGAAAATAGGTACACAGGATTAAATCAGCAGAAAGAATTGAAATCACAAAAAAATATAAAAGCTATAAATTGGTCTATATTTGTCTTTGAATCGAGTAAGTAAAAACTAATTTGTACAAAAAACATTTAAAGTCAAATATTTCTAAATGTGAAATTACATTTCAGTCGTTGTAGTTTAATGTTTAAAGTAGATAAAATGATCAACATAAAAAAATCAACATTTGCTATGCATTTAGAAATCCAATAACAAACTCACTAATATTATTTAAATATTGCCTTTCTGTGATTATAATTATTAAACATTAAACTCATATAGTACTTAATATTTTATGAAAAAAAAATTTTGTAATGAATATTTTTCACAATCTGTATTTTTAGAGGCTTTGCAAATAAATTTGTCACAAGGTTTCTTTTTTAACTATAAAAAAACAATATACATTTAACGTTAAACAAAAATTACAATCAAACGATTCCTTGTGTCCAAATTAATTGTTATTATTTTAAAATTACTAATTTTAAAATTATTAATTAAAGAATCATTCATTTTAATAATCGCTAATTAGAAAATCACTAATTGTAGAATCTCTAATTTTAAAATTACTAATTTCAAAAGTACTAACTTTTAAATATTACTAATTTTTAAAAGCAGAAAAGATTTCTAAATCTTTGGAAGAGAAACAAATTTAACATTATAACATTTTCATTTATAATATCTATCAGTCATGGTAATAGAAGTATCACAAAATTAAAATAAACTTTTTTTATACGCTATAACTAATGACATGTTTCTATCAAAAGATTATACTTAGATCATTGTCACATGAGTGCCTCTGATATTCTACTTATATTTTTAAGAAATTCAAATTATTTCAAAATACAAAAATTTACATTCTATAAGAAATTTTTTTCAATTTACAAACTAAATTTGTAAACAATTAGAATATTTAATATAATTCTTTTTAATTGCATAAAAAATCTAGAATGTAAATTTTTAATGATAAAAACTAGCCGTTATTTGTATAACTATTATCATCAAACTTGAATAAATATTTTTTTTTTTTATTAAGAGCATAAAAAAATGTTTGACATTTTTTTTTTAAATTTTTTCTTTAAATCTGATACACATAAAAATATTTCTGTCAATATTAAAATAATCTCGATGTAATAAATAATAAAACTTAATATCTAATGTTTAAAAATTAACGCTAACGAAGTTTTTCTTCTACGAATTTTGTATATATATATAGATTTTAGTATATAGATTTTAGTATTTACATTTTGTAAAAATAACGAAGCTTTTGGATGTCATCGAAGCTCGAATTGTATCACAATAAACATATTTCAGTGTTTACTTTTTTTTCATTATCTCTAAATACTTTTTCAGTAATTATATATAATCCCTTGATTTCATGTCGATCATTGACTTATTTTTATAGCTATTAATAATTACATACTTAACCAAATTTTTAAATTTGAACAATAAAATAATATTTAATATTAAAAATATTAACTTATCATTTCTTATTTCGTTGTTTTTTCGAAAAGTTCTAAAAAAAAGTTTTAGGATCTAATCTAGATTTCCGATTGAGTTTCCGATCTGTTTACTGTCGGTAAAATAGATTGAGAGGCAAATTTAAACTACTGGAAAATTTTGTTTATAATAGAAAATCTAAATACTAATTTAAGAATTTAAAATTTTGTTTTTAGAAAATATGGATGTTTCAATTTAAGAATCGGACTACTATTGAAATTTTTAATAAAAAAAATTGTTTGGTCTAGAAATGACATTCTTTTACACAACATTATCTTTTAAACTACATTCCTCCTCACTAGAACCCTCATGTAATCTGGTTTTAACATTTTGTATGGGATTCTGTGAATATAAAACAATCGCGTAGCTGACAATGGCAATGGCAAGAACGGTATTCAAATGAATTGGAATATTAAAAAGTAACCAACAAAGGATTGCCGTAAAAACTAATTCTAAGGCACTGGCAAAACTTTTTACAATTGAATTTAAATTTTTGAGGAAAAAACTCGTTACTATACCTATACTTGCATTATTGAACATAACTAATATAACCTTTGGCTCGAAAAAGATACTGCTAACGGCATTATCAAAAACATGAGCAAAATCACCTTGTAAAAAGAGGAATGCCACATTACAGAGAATACTATCGAAATACATAAACATATTTTGCAAGAACATATCAACATTTGCTCCTTCGCCTTTTAGGAGATATTCGTTGTAGACTCCAGCTAAGCACGAGCAGATTGTCTGAAAGAAAGAAATTAACGATAGTATCTCGTAAAAATAATTTTCAAATATTTTCATTTCATATTTATCATTTTTTTTCTTCAAACTCATTGGGTGAATAATCTAATCTACAAAATAATAATCTACAAGTATGAAGAAACATTTTTTGCAACGTCCAAAAAAAATCCAGGAAAAGAAGCAATTTTTTTTTGAAAATTAACATTTTTAAGTATCTTGATTTTCAATCAATTCCTTTTTCGATGTTTCCATAAATTTTCCATTCGATAAACATAAAAATACTCTGTATAATTTTTATCAGCAAATGTAACTCTTAAAATGAAATATAAGTTTATTGATTAAAATCTCACATTTCCTAATTGAGTTTAACGTCATAATAAAGTTTCAATTCTTTTACCTATCGGCAATTAACGTAACCACTTGAATACAAGAACCAACCGCAGGGGTTCAGTATTATAAAAATTGATATTTTCACCAATCTACATATTAATAAAAACAAATATTTGTAAATATTTAATTCACAGAAATTATTTATATGAAAATAATATTATATTCGAAGTAGAGAAAAATTATTTCTATTTTCAAAATTTCACTTTTAAAATAGAGATTCTGGAAAGGTTCTAAAAAATAGTTCTTACACCCAGAGAAATGATATATTTGTCTCAGAACCAACTAGACTTTTTATTTGTTTCAAATAAAAGATATTTGGTTTGAAAAATATTTTTCTCTGGGTATACGATATTAAAATATAGATAAAATTGTAAAAGAAAGAAACACTTACTTGAACAAATATAAGTATCACATCAATGTTAAACTTGAAACTCGTGTCTACTATGCTATTATCAAAACTCAAATTTAAGTGCTTTACCATGCATCCGATAGTTAAAATAACCAGTGAAATCCATTGTTTAACGGATAATTTTTTCTTGAAAACCACCTGAAAAATAAAGCATTAAAATTTAGATCCTAAAGGAGTTTTTAGAATAATCCTTAGAAAATAATAGTTTACTTTTTTTAATTGTAATAAATATTAATTTAAAATTTTAAATAACTTAGGTTAATTAAAAAAACGACTAGGCCTTAGGTCTAATAGTATTTATTAAACATTATTTTATAGTTATATTACTCATTCGTTATATGAATCTCCAATTTAATTCTTATTCCGGAAGTAACAAATTCTCAGGAAGGGCACTATCTTTCTGATAACGAAATAATACTAAGTTGTGATATTATATATATATATATATATATATATATATATATATGGGTCAGAATTCGTGAAATTTTCCCAGAAAATAAAAAGTATTTTTTTTAAATCGAAATGTTGAAAAAACATTTCTATTTGACCTTAAGAATGTGTTCACCAAAAAACAGAAAAGAAAATTATTTTTTATAAAAGTTATTGCAAAATTAATTTTTTTGCAACTTTTTAAACAAAATAAAATTTCTCCTAAATGAATAAACCGATTTAAATGAACCAAGCGGGAATATCAAGGAGATAAAATATACTTTCGTTTAGAATTAGAAAATTTTTAAAAAGTTTATTTTTTTAATAATTATTTATTAAAAATTTTATAAACAATTAATTTTTTTTAATGTTCTGCGCCTTTTAAAAATTTGAAAAAAATATTAACATACACTTAAAACTATAAGAAATCAAAATCCGTTGAGAAAATTTTGAAGCGACAATTATTTTAAAAGTTATAATGAAAATTATATTGAACGGAGATGCGATTTTGATGATTTTCAGAATTAAAACATTATTTTTAAGTAAGAAATGAACAAAACACTGTCAATTTCACATTTTTGTTTAATTATATAACCTTAAAAATTGTTAAAAATGATCAAAAACTGAATTCAGCGCTGATGCACAACACTGCGCTAATATAATTTTCATTATAACTTTTAAAATAATTGTCGCTCCAAAATTTTCTCAACGGATTTTGATTTCTTATAGTTTTAAGTGTATGTTAATATTTTTTTCAAATTTTTAAAAGGCGCAGAACATTAAAAAAATTAATTGTTTATAAAATTTTTAATAAATAATTATTAAAAAATAAACTTTTTAAAAATTTTCTAATTTTAAACGAAAGTATATTTTATCCCCTTGATATTCCCGCTTGGTTCATTTAAATCGGTTCATTCATTTAGGAGAAATTTTATTTTGTTTAAAAAGTTGCAAAAAAATTAATTTTGCAATAACTTTTATAAAAAATAATTTTCTTTTCTGTTTTTTGGTGAACACATTCTTAAGGTCAAATAGAAATGTTTTTTCAACATTTCGATTTTAAAAAAATACTTTTTATTTTCTGTGAAAATTTCACGAATTCCGACCCATATATATATATATATATATAATTATATACAAAATTTTCTTAAAACTAAAAAATAAATGTAAATACCTGAAATATGAGTCCAGTTATGACAACGCGAAATTGCAGAAGTAGAAAATAAGTAGTAGGATCGAATTTCGATAAATTTAGAAAAGTTAAATTGTTGTATAAACAGTACAAAGACGACGGCACCATATAAAGCAATAAAACTGAAAAAAAAAATAATTTCTTTTTTACTCAATTTCATTTTTTCTTCGAAAATTCTGCTATTTTCATTTTCTAAATAAATTGCTGCACATACCTTTTCGATGTTTACTTATTTCTTTTAAAAGTGAAGACAACTGGTTTCTAAAAATTGAAAATAATTATTTGCAAATAGTATTTTCAAAATAACATGTTAGTGTACAAATTTCAAAAGTTAATTATTAACATAAATTATTTATACATTAGTTATTACTGAAAAAATTAGCGACTTACTCTTTTAAATATAGGAGAGTTGAGATAATTAACTTTAATACTTCAGTCATTAATACTACTAATACAGTATTGTAATCATATTCTTTCTCATGTTGTGACCAAGTGACTAAAATCCCTGTAAAAGTATTTCAATTTTTTTTTTACTATTCCTTCAAACGAATTCTTTTAGAAAAAAATTTCCAATAACATAGAATATTTATTATTTTTTTTTATTTTGTAATTATATATTCAAATGCACTCAAGCTGATAATTAACTTTACATAGATAATACAGAAACATTATAGTTTATTCCCAATTATGATAAATAGAAATTTACAATTTAAATAAAATTTAAAACTACTTAAAAAAAAATTAAACAAATATTTTTCAAATACATTTGAAATTGTAATCATAATTATTGTGTTTATAATAAATATTTACCTTGATTAACAAACAAGCTCATGTATAATATAAAAATAATAAGACTCCATTTTCCGGGAAAAATTTCCCTCCAATTTATTGAAACCATTTTTACTTTAAACCGTTAAATTCACATTATTTAATCATGTCATTGTGAACATTACTAAATGTACGAAAATAGAAAGAACAAAAACGGAGAAATTTTAATAACTATCACTTTTTCATTAAAACGTTTAATTATTCATTAAATCACTATTCGGAGTATACTTGTGGAATTTGGGGAAAATTTGAAGAATCATATAATTCAAAATATTGCATCAGACAGAAGAAATCTTTTCCTTATTTTAAATTTATGTGGAGTTAGTCTTTTAATTGACAATCTCAGCACACAACTACAACTAAACAATTGTTCAGAGTTGTCAGTTGTCACTGCAGACTGTATACTGCATGAAGAATGGAATATGATAGACTATAGGAGACTAAAGTAGTCTGCTGCACAAAAACGTGTCGATTCCTGTCGGAAATTCTTGTAATTCGGAGAATTGTCGTGAGTGGCGTAGTGGCTAACCAAACAAGTGACAGTTTAAAATTAAACTTCCCAAAGGAATAAAAAAATGCAGTCGAAATATTATTACGATTTAGTTTTCTAAAAAAACCCCGTTTTGTTGATATAACTCTTCTGTAGCATCTGAAACAAAAAAAGGAGAGAAAAAATTAGTTAACATTTTATTTTACTTGAAAAAATGTCAGTTAAAAAATCGCTTCCAAAGGGAATTAAGTATTCGACCAAAATGTTTATTAGTTTTATAAAAATCAGACCTTTATGTTTATAATTCTTCTACTGTATTTTTAATAAAAGAAAGAAAAAAGTAATCATTCTTTACTTTACACAGTCAAAAAATCGTTTAACAGTGAATGTGATATCAACAATAGAAAACGAAGTTGCCGACAACCAGGGTTGAGAAGTAAATTAACCACACTTTTATTCATAGCGCTAGCAGCGCTTCACTACGGTAGTGAATTTTACAAACAGTTTTGGCTTTAAAATGTTCTTCCCCCCCACCAGGGTTTGGAAGTTACGCGTAACTTTGAGTTGTCTACGTAAATTACGTGGGTATTTTACATATGTAAAAAACGTATCTTACCCCCCACCCTTAAGAAATGCATTGTGTTTAAAATTTTTAAGGTAGTTTACATACGTAATATACGTGTAGAAAACTACGTATATTACCTTGACGTATATTACGTGCGAACCCTGCCCCCCACTATATTTGAACACGATGCGCACTTTACCGGGTATTATCAACTCTACCTAGTATTATAATTTAATGTCTTTACATTCCCAACTGTAGTCGGTATAATTTCCCTCGTAATTGAAAGTGTATATTTTTAAAATTGTGTATAAAAACATTATATAGTTAACTGTCAAAGTACCTCGAATTAAGGTGAGTAATTTTATATTCACTATTATTTCTATTGGCAATACGTTAATTTCTTATTTGAGTTACATTTTTAATTCCTATTATCGTTGAATCTAGACATTACAAAGTGGCAACATAACCTCAAAATTTATAATTTTACAATTTAATATTTTTTAAATAGAAAATGATACGGATTCTACGCATTTTAAAACCGTGATAAATAATATATTCTTATATTTCAAAAATAAGTATTAATTATATATAAACAAAGTAAAAATCAATAGATTAGAATTATAGATAGTAACATACAATTTAACCTGTTTAATTCTAACCCAAGATTTGTATCAAAATTCTATAAACAAAATTTAATTCTACAAAAAATATATTTATTATTTTCTTAATTTAATTTTTTAACTCTCCAGTATTAAATTAATAAAATAATAAATAAACTAACTATTAAAGTAAATACATTTTTAAATACTTTATAAAAATGTATTCTACTTGAACAGTTTTTTTAAAGAAATGAAAAGGAAACTTTTGTGGCATATTTGAGTAGAAATTTTCGATAAATTAATTCGGAGTTTAGAGAAAATAAATTAAACTCTATCTAGTGGGTAGAATTTTAATGTATCTCAAATTCTTTTTTCTCTCTAACAGATAACTTAGGTAAAATGTTTCCACAAAGTACAGCATTAGGAAATACGACAACGTCGTCTTCGAATCCAATGAAGGATTTCGAAGTTGTCTCCCCACCGGATGATTCTGTGTCGAGTTTAGCTTTCAGTCCTGCGACATTACCGCAAAATTTTCTCGTCGCTGGTTCATGGGACTATAATGTTCGTTGTTGGGAGGTCGAACAAACAGGTAAAACAATTCCAAAGTCAATGCAAACAATGGGAGGACCAGTTCTCGATGTATGCTGGAGTGATGTAAGTTTTTCGCTTTAAAACAAAAGTTATATTTAAAATAAATAAGCACTATTAGAAATTGTCTTAAATAAATAAATCACTATTGGAAAATAATTTATCTACTGATCTGATATTGAATTTAACGATTAAAATTAATTTTCAGGATGGAACAAAAGTATTCATGGCCGCTTGTGATAAAATGGTAAAATGCTGGGATTTAGGTTCAAATCAAAGTATTCAGGTTGCTGCTCACGACGCACCGGTTATGACTTGTCACTGGATCAAAGGGACCAATTACTCTTGTTTAATGACTGGTTCATGGGATAAAACACTTAAGGTTCTTTAAATGATAATTTTGAAATGATTTTTCAATTTTTATTTGATTTTCTAAATTGAAACATGTTTTATTATTTTAGTTTTGGGACACTCGCAGTCCCAATCCAATGCTGACAATCAATCTACCCGAAAGGTGTTATTGTGCTGATGCGGTACGTAATTTTAAATTCAAAGCTATTTTTAACGAATAGGTAAGTATGGAGATTGGAGAAGGAGATTGTGGTTGTTTGATGTGTTAGTATGGTCACTGATGAGTTACGAAATATGCAGAAAATATTGCATTAATTTCTGACAAAGATTTCCCTAAGAAAATCAAGTACAGTAGAACCTTGATTATCTGAACAGCGCAAGGCCGGGTTCAGATAATAGAAATTTTAATTTTTTCCATAATTAAAGTAAACAAAATTGAACAGTTGAACTATATATATATATATATATATTTAATTTAATACATTATTTTAAATGTTCATAAGTATATATATATCTTAATTCGTAATAATATTTTAATAAAACAGAGAATTTACGATTTAAAAGATTTTTTTAGCATAAATTTCGTTATTTCGCTTTGAAAGATTCGGGAGGCCAAACAAAAATTCTTTAACAGATGCTTTTTGTAATTTTTGTTCCAAAAAGTAGGAAAAAGCGAAATTATTCATAATTTTAGGTTTTTTAGGGGTTTTTGTTAATTTAAGGAGATAAAAAAGTAAAGGTTGATTAAGTCAAAAGGAAACTGAGATCTCGCAGCAAAATTCCTTTGAAAAATTAGAAATTCAAGGAGTAAATAAAAATAATTTTTAGGATTATCCGATGGCAGTTGTGGGAACAGCAAATAGGGGTTTAATTATTTATCAATTGGAAGGCACACCACACGAATATAAAAGGGTCGATTCTCCCTTGAAATATCAGCATCGTTGTCTCGCCATTTTTCGAGACAAGAAAAAGGAACCGACTGGTTTTGCTTTAGGTAGCGTGGAAGGAAGGGTAGCAATTCAGTACGTCAATCCTACAAATCCAAAAGAAAACTTTACATTCAAGTGTCATCGATCCAACGGAGCGCCAAATGGTTATCAAGACATTTACGCGGTATGCATATACAATTTTCAAAAAATTTTCTAATTTACATTTTTTAAAGTACCTTTTCAAATTATTAGAAAATCATTTTTTGAATTTTTATAACAAAAACACAAGAATTAGTTAAATTTGGAAATTAATTATTTTAAGGTCAATGACATAGCGTTTCATCCAGTTCACGGAACTTTGGCTACAGTTGGCAGTGATGGTACATTTAGTTTTTGGGACAAGGACGCCCGTACAAAATTGAAACCATCAGAGCCTATGGAGCAGCCCATTACTCGTTGCTGCTTTAATCACAATGGTCAAATTTTCGCTTACGCAGTTTCGTACGATTGGTCTAAGGTAACTTTACAATTTCTTAAATCATTCAACACTTTTTTTTTAGATATTTACAGTTTTTATTTCATTTACAAAATTTTTCTTTTAGGGACACGAATTTTACAATCCAGCAAAGAAAAATCACATTTTCTTGAGGTCTTCTTACGACGAAATGAAACCAAGAACAACATCATAAAATCACCGACTAAAATACAATTCCATTCAAAATAGTACTTTATGTTCTTCGAATAGCCCAATTTTTTGTTCTTTACTACTTTTATAAAATTTAATTACGTTTAATTTTTCTCTGAGAAATCAAAAAAAAAAAAATAATTAACATTTTGAAATTACACTTAGCGGCGAGATATTTTTTTATTGTATTGTATTTTTTTACTGTGAAGATTGTTAGTTCTTATATGCAAAAAGGACATTGTGAGATGTGAATTTAGTTTAGACTGTTTCATAAAAAAAAATTGTTAAGTGATAATTAATTGTTACCTCCGTTCATTAAAATTACACGTTGATTACTTTCAAAAGTATTTACGATGAGAAAAATTATTCTACTATAAAATTCTTAAAAGTATCAGGCAAGAAACAATTTTTTCTTAAAGTCACTACTTTTGAATAGTAATGTAAATGATAATTCAGTTAACTTTATTGAGGTAATGTTAATTTTAACTTGTAAAAAGTAAAAATAAGTATATAATAAAAGTGACAATATGTATTGAAAATGTCTTTTTTAATATAGCATATTAATATGCATTTTTCCCTACGACCGAACGTTGCGTGATAGAAAATTATTGATTTACTTTTTTATTTACTTTCCTTTGGAGGAATGTTTGTATTGCTAGATGTCGACTTCAGACAATTACTACCCGTTAAAGTAAATGCTTAAAAATTTTTTTGTTTGACTTTTTATTAGTTATTATTATTTTTATTAACGAATGCCTATAATGCGAATGTTTCTGAAAGTCAACTGAATGAACCTTCAGAGCATTTAGCGTGTGGAATAACTATCAGAGGCTATTTTTTACTCTAAATAAAAATGCAAGTGATATTTAATGTTTTATGTAAATAGAGGATTATTTATCTTATCTGATAATTGTGAAAAATGCTACGTTTGTATTTTATTTTAATTGCATTCACTTTGAATATCATAAAATGTAAAAGTAAGAGTTTGAAAATTTTAACCTCATTGAGTATTTTATATTTTCTTAAACAATCTAGAAATTAAAAAAAATTTTTGTATTTTAAAAACAGGTTATACAAATTTATATTATTAATTAAAATTTTCAGCCGTTAACTCGACCGTATTTGATAGTTCAACATGTAAACTAACACATTTGGGCACTGAATATACTGGATTTAAGAGTACAACAGCCGGTGGTGTCAGATGCCAAGCATGGATTTCAAAATATCCGTTACATGAGGTGAAGATTTTAGATGAAATTAGTTAGAGTTGGGATAATTCATCTAGATCTAGCGGCAAGTGGGCTAACTAACAAATCTTGTTAGAAAGAAAAGGAAAAGTGATATGTTCGTCCTTTTCCAATCAATGAAAGTTTTTAGTTCGTCCATTTGACACCAGTTACAATATTAGTTTTATTAAGTATAACAGACAGGAGTATTTTTAATTTTCCAATCAAATTAATTTTTTTCTACCTAGGAAAAAACTAAATTATAAAAATTTAATGAATAGGTTGATAGTTCAATAAAGAATTACGATTTTCCTGAAATGTCGATGAGAAGAGCTAAAAATTATTGTAGGAATCCAAATGAAGATCCTAGGGGTCCTTGGTGTTATACAATGGATCCGTCACTTATATCCGATGATTGTGGTGTACCACTTTGCAATTATGGAGGTTATAAAAATAATTTAATTCTTGTTTTAAACAAAATAATAATAATAATTTAGTTGGAAAAAACCTTCATAAATTGGGTCTTTTGCAGAATGTCGAATATCAGGCATAGGTGCAGAATATGGAGGCAGTAAATCCGTTAGTTCATCAGGAAAAAAATGCGAGTCCTGGATACGACAGTATAAACTCAATTCAATAAAAAAGGTAAAAAACAACAAGAAATGGATTATCTTTTCCAGATTTTGATAGACTAGTAGTGAGAAAAATTAATGTTCTTCTTTCCAGACTCAAAAATTCTCATCCAATCACTTTTCCGACAATTCGCGTAATAAAGCAAAAAAATACTGTCGAAATCCAGACAATAGTTTAGGAGGTCTTTGGTGTTATGTTGAAGAAGATAATTTTGAGTATGTTAGAAAGGAATTCTGTGATGTTCCATTTTGTGACGACAGAGGTATATATATATATATTTCTGTTACACGAAAAACTCGAAAGCTCTTGAGAAAAGACCCTTAAAGTTTGGTTTACTTTTGTTCTACGAAAAAATTAAAGTCTGGAGAAAAGACCCTTTAAATTTTCTACTATCTTATAGATTGTTTAGTTTTTGTGAGAAACGCTTCAGTTTATTCAACAATAACAAAATTGAATGCTACTGGTAATGTGACTTTTTGGATGAAATTGTGGAATCCATCGAACGTGAGAAAGGTCACTAACTACTGAATGTCTTACTAATCTTGATGATCCAAGAACCAATTTTTAAAAACCTCCATTCCAGGCAGAAGTAAAAATTCTATTAACAGTTCTTCCTATTCCCACGTCTGCGAAAATAATTGCTGAAGAATGGAAAGCAGGAGTTGAATTAATAATATCGAATACAAAGAGTGGACAAACATTTCCAAAACTGGAAGATCATGATTTTGAAGACTCTCCAAATGTTCTGCAAGGTTCCAAATGGACTGGTTTGTGGATCACTTGGGGAGGTGGTTTTATATCAGTTGGTCTCGTTGGTTCAACAAAGCCTCTATTTTTGGAGAACTATAGACAAAAAAATACCATTTTGAGTTTATATCCAGAAAACTTTCTCTATTACGGTGTGATTGGTAGTGATGTTCTTTGGAGTTCTGATTTCTGTCTGAATGGTAAATGAAAAGAACGGCGAGAAATTTTTGCAGAATTTTGTTAATTATTAACTATTTCAGATTGTGAGGTTCACACAACATATGGTGATGATTTTATTAAAGTCTGGCCTTTGCAACAAACGAATGGAACGAATGATATTGTTTTTAATGTACGATCGAGTCACGATATTGCTATAAAACTTTATGAAACACCTGCTGTTCGTTTCCCCTGTATCATAGTAGGTTAACCTTTATCCCCTAAAGACTAACTTCTTCATCTTTTGATGAGACAATTTTTTCTGTAGTTGATAATAGGAGAGAGTGATACGCTATCAATAATTTATCAAGAATCGGAAAATTCCACAAAACGTTATCTAAAAACTTCTCCTAGTCATGGGTTGATAAACTTTTGGACTTGGAGTGAATTTACAATAAGGTTTTTTTAATTTTTCTTCAATTTTTTAATTAACCTAATCTTTTAATTTCTATTCTATTTTTGTTTTACTATTTCTAGCATCTTTGGACCACATATGAGACTATTTGCAAAGAAGAAATACGGGAATGAAGAAATTTTCTATTATCATCACAATTTTTTTAGTTCCTTAAGATGGTTTAGCATTGGTAGTCATCGAACAATTGCACACTGGACAATATTTTGCGCTCCTGATGGTATCTTTAGTTAAAATCTGTTTAAAATTGTTTACTATTTAAATTGTCTAAACTGTTGTTTGGATGAACAGTTTTAGGAATAATATTTTTAACCCCTACTGAATAAGAATTAGACGCTGTTGAATCACCATCGTCCCCAAATTGCATATCATCTCTAACGGATTACCAATATCGTGGCTCTCAATGGACTGGAGGAAGTGAATTGCCCTGTATTCCCTGGACATCAAATGAAGTACGTCTATAACTATTTGGAATAACTTTTTAAAAACTTGAAAGTCATTTCAATGTGAACTTAAAACTCTTTCAAATTCAAATGTCTGGAATAATTTGTAGATTCCTAACGACGAAAGAAAAGAGGATCTGTTTATTGATGGATCTATCATAAAGGCATTGAATAAGTGTCGAAATCCCCTGAAGGATCCTCTAGGTCCTTATTGTTATACTCTCTCCCAGGAATTAACTTTCTTCGCCTCCAAGAGTTATTGTCACATCCGTACCTGCAGATCTTTCGGTATTTGTTACTGTTTAGGAATTTTTATACTCTTCCGAATCTTTTATTTAGGTTACGATTATTTTTGCTGCATAGAATGTCGAAACGCAGGCACTGCTAATGATTACGTGGGTACCTTATCGACAACACGATCAGGCAGAACCTGCGCTAAGTGGAAGATTAAGAAGAAGAAAAAAATTAAAAAACCAAAGAAAGGATCAATAAAAAATTTGGTATCAAACACTAGTACTGCTATTACTGGTACTGGCACTACTTTCACTACTGTTTCTACCGTTACTATCTCTGTACAACCAACAACTTTTTTTGACATTACGACAACCGAAACGATACCTAGCAGTACGACTAAAATTGTTTCTATAAAATCCTACACTCCTAAAATTAACCCAGCGTATCTTAATGACAGTCTCTATCCCGAACACAGTGCTTATAATGCCAGTAATTATTGTAGAGATCCTTCGAGAAATATTGCAGGAGCATGGTGTTACACCACAGACCCTGAAGTACCTCAAGATTTATGCGATATACAAGATTGTGATAAACCAGGTGAGAACATATTTTGTTTGAAATGTACTCGATGATTATGATTTCGAATGATAATCTCTTGCAGAGGAATGTATTTTTCTAATACAAGGTCATGTGATCGATAGACGATTTTTCGTTTTGCCGGAATATCGATCGGAGGGTTTGCATTTTTCGGTTAAAATCTGGGAACCGGACAAACCAGATTCAATATCATTTGTATTCATGGCAGACGATGGTTTGAAATCACAATATGTGCTTCAAATTGGAGCTAATCTTAACGAAGAAGTAATTCTTTATTATCAGTCTGAAGAGGAAGGTAAGGTATTAGCTAAATATGAATAAATCCTCAGGACGATGTCTGTTAGATGGGAATTGAACTCTAGTTTAGTAGCAGGCATTTGCGCTCACTACTGTTATCTGGATTATTAAAATTTTATTTTCTAAATGATTGGATTATTTACGTCAGGTTTGAAACTAGTAAAACAGAAGACTCTGTATCATTTGTTACACTTTGGAAAATGGAGCGAATTTACAATCCGAATTCCAAGAGGAAAAGTACAATTGTATTACGAAGGAGGAGTGAATCCCTTATTTGAATGGGAGCATCCTGATTTAGCCAGTTCCTTCTCTCCTGTTTATTATTATTACAAAAGCGAATATGGAAATGCTATTGGTGTTGCATTTGATTGTAATTCAAGTATGTATTTTCTGGTTTCAAAATATTCTTCAAAGAATTTAAGACCAATCGATATCAATTTCAACCTCTTTACCAGAATGTCATATTGAGAACACAAAGACCGATCGACTGACGAGAATAGTTCCTCTTTCTACTTGGAGTCTTCATGTAATACCAAAACCCGAAAGAGTGCAACTGATGATACGTTGTGAAGGAGTCGTATTGGTTCCACTTCTCCTAATGCCTGCTACACTAGGGTACTCAAAATTTTACTCACTTTATTCTAATAACCTAGCCTAGTCTACCAGCTGATTCTAAAGGCAAAGTTTCCCTAATTATACTTGCCCTGAATTTATTTAAGGTCTTAACTTAATAGAACTAAAATTCCGACGATAATCTATTGTACTAGGACCCAAACATGGTTCACTTTTCACATTTATGATTTTTACGTTAGAGTATAAAATTATTTCCAGATATTATACCATAACTTTGGGCAAAGAAGGTCAATGGATACATTTCTCAAAGAATGAATATTCGAACGTAAGAATTTATCACAAACAAAAAGCTCCTGGTTTAATATTCACAAATAATTCCTGGACAAATGTAACAATCAAGTAGGCAAATTTCTCTCCATCAGTTTTGAGGATATTAAAAAATTTATTTGATGTTCTTTCAGGTGATTTCGATCACCGAAACCTTTTAACCAGTAACTATTTTTACAGGTGGGTCAATAGAACAATATCAGTCTTCTGTAACGAGACACAAGTCTTTCATTATGAGCACACAAGTGCTCTGATTTTCTACTTCTTTACTGTGATAGTTGACGCAGGAAGTTGGGCTACCTGGACGGCTAATTGTTTACCATCAGGTGGAAATATTAATTCTTCTTCTATTTTTCAACATTACTAATGAACCGAAAATCTGTTTGGCAGATGTTAACGAAGATACACGAAGTATTAATTCCTTTTCTATTTTTCCACATTAATGATGTATCGAAAATCACTTTGGTAGATGTTGACGGAGATCCACGGGATGGAGGATGGTCTGATTGGGGTGCTTGGACATGTAGTGTCAGTTGTAACGGTGGAATTGGAACTCGAAGACGTTATTGTAACAATCCGGAACCAAATGTGAAAGGTGAACCATGTCTGGGTCCTAGTACAATGACTGGACGTTGTAATACAATTATTTGTGGAGATCTTCTAGAAGGTAGTTTATAACTTTATTTACTGTCTCTGCAAACATAGGGTTTAGTTTTTCTCATCGTCTACTTTTTTAAATTCTTCTCTCAACATAATTTCCGAACAATTCCAATTCATAACCATAGTCCATCATCAAGGAATCATTAGTGGCTGGAATCATCTATCGAAACTAATTGATCTAGAATTACCTTTTAAAATAATTCTTTGTCTAGACTCTAGAGTAAATAAAAAACATAATAGACTTCCCTAAAAATCCAAAAAATTCACCCATTCCATTTCTAATGTATAGATACCGAAAAATTAATAAAACGACGAAGCAGAATGAATCATACATCCCTAATCACGAATGAAGGTCTCTCTGTGAGGATATCAGCGGATAAAGACATCATCGATCGAATTGTTTCTGAATCCCCCAAATCCGTTATGAGATGGTCTCTAAATGGAATGCATCTAAAGACAGATAAAAACCGAATTACCATAGAAAATAATCAACTCGGTATAGAATCCGTTAGAAAACGATATAAATATGACTTTAATACTAAAATTTACTACCATTTCAAAATTAATTAAAACTAATTGTACAATTAATTTTGAAATGGTGTGTGTATTCATAGTAATTAGAAAAGCTGTACCTGACAATTCTGGAATTTACACCCTAACATTACGACGAGTAGATGAATCCTATCTAATTATAAAGATGATCAGTTTGGCTGTTCGTCCAGTTAAAACTATTCTATCGATTCGCGAAACACTTCCAATGTCACTAACTTGCAATTGCGCCACTTTAGGTTACTTTTATTCAGATCTAAAAGTAATTTGGATGATTGGCAAAACGATTTGGAAAAATTATGGTACAACTCTTCCCCTGACGGTAAAAGAGTATATATTTCAAACAATGATTTTTTACCTGTGTAAAATAATGTTAAATTATTAAATTTTTTATTAAACTACTAAATTTATTAAATTGTAATGAATAGGTAAACGTTGATTTTGTCAAAACAGTAAATAAATCTCATGATGGCCTCTGGCAGTGCATTGTGAAACAGGAAGATTTAAATTTCCAATGGACAACTAATATGTTCGTCGTTAAAGGTTGGTTCTTCAATTTGAAAAAGAAGCAGAGGAAAATAGAAATTCTTAAAATAAACATTACCCCAGTTTTAGGAGCACCTAATTGGCGAACACATTTAATGGAGGATAAATTGACGAAACCTATTTTTGGATGGATGCCAAACGAAACTTTTGTTGCCGCATCGACAATATTTTTATTTTTAGTATTTACAGCATGCATAATTGCAGGAACTGCTTGGTTCATAAGGTAATGATAAAATGGTTCATTGTTTTTAGCAATAGTCTGATTTTTTTTCTACTCCTTTTTTTTACAAAGTTGTTAAACTTTGCTGATAAACATATTATAAAACAATCGCAGATTAAATTTAAAAAAAAAATTTGTTCTTTCATCAAATTTATATAACAAAAATATAAAATCGTATTTTTATTGGAAAAAATAAAGAGCCTCATGGATACAATTGCATCTTGTTAGGACTTTGCCGAATGAAAGAATGTAAATATATTCGCGTCGGCTCAATTTTACTAACAACCCAGTTTATGGAGATCGAAATTGGTTTTCGACCCGCAAACAAAAGTCTTAACATTTTCTAAACGATTTTACGTCTACTGCACGAATTTCAAATACACGCGATGTGATGTTTTTTTTTTGAAGGATTATTAGATAATAGGATGGGAAATTTTTGCTAAAACTATGAGAAATGGAATGGAAATATGAATTCTGGGTTTGTTACGACGAATTTTACTAATTTCGCGTGGGAACAATTCTCAATCTTTTGGCAAAAATATCTGAATTTGCTTCTCTTTCGAAAAATTCTAACATATTATATTTTGTCTAATTGGCAAAATTTTGTCAATATAAATATTTTGTACCTAAAAATAATTACAAAACTGGCTTGTATTCCTTAATGATAAATTATGATTTATCAAAAAATTATAATCTATCAGAAAAGAATTGATGCCTTAAAAATATTGTTGCATTTGTTATTTTTAATTTTATTTACACTTACAGATTTCGAGCGAGTTTAAGAATAAAAGCAGTTAGAAAAGGTAAAGAGGAAGGTGTGTCCGAAAACTCAGAATTAACGGAGGACACTTCCGATAAAGCAACAGACGAAAGTGGAATTTCCGATGATGAAAATCGTCGCCTTCTTCAATAATCTTTCAAAGATTCACATTTCTACTGATTAACTTATAAAAAAATTATTCTTGACGCACTAAATATTTTTGAGATGTTATTTTAAAACTGACGTTATAACTGGTTTAATTAAATTCATTAAATTATACGAACTGGTAGCATTAACTTTACGTTCGGGAAAGATCTTAAAGATTCCGTAAACCTCTTAAAATAAACTTTAATGCTCGTCTTAAAAATGATTTAGAAACTTTTGTTCTACAATGTGAAAGATTGGTTTGTTTGTATACGAGAGAAGGAAGTCAATAAACGCTAACACTAAAAAGAAAAATTTCTACAGCACTTTTGAATATGTAATCAACAAACCGCATGCATCATTTATAGTTGTTTATGCATGAGATGGAATACACAAATCAAGGACACATGTACAAAACTTCCATATGTGTGCTCTCACATGAAGAGGAGCAAATGCGAATGAAATTGCTCCGAAAGACATAGGGGAGTGGATCGAGTATACTCATTCGATAGATGCAAATCCCATTCCAGAAACAAGTTGGCGAAAGATATGTAGAGTCGAAATGGTGGCATTATGATCCAATGTTAGTGTACATATGATAGTTATATGCTGCTAGTTTAAACAGCGGATGCAATAAAATATGAAGGAAAAAATCCACTACACTATTCGTATTCCTGTTTTTTGACGACATTAAATGAGTCTGCTTTATCATCCCCTGCTAAGGGAATTGAAACACTGAACATGTACAATTGTTAATCCTAAAAGAACCCAGTGAAAAAATATTTTTCCAACAATTGATTTTTTAGGATATCTCTCAAGAGTTCATCCTTTAAAAAATAGAAACTTTAGTCCTTCGGGAGAATTTACAATTTCTTTTATTAGATCGTTAAAAAATGTCAAGTGACACAGGAGAAGTCGAATGCAGAGCGGAGAAGATGAAGAAAAATAAAGAAGTGAAGAGGAGGATAGAAATTCGTGTCCAACGTGATGCGGGCATCGAAAAGAGGGATGAGGAGCTGGAATCGGGTGGAGAACGACAGGTGCCGAGTCGCCCACGTGGGTTCTTCACGGCGGCAGACCAGATCCAAGAGAAGAAGGACAAGAAGGACGAAAGGAGAGGACGAGGAGCGCCGACTTCCTTGCGAGATGTGGCGGCTGACTTGCCTCCTCTATATATAATTCTATCTATAGATATACCTCTCGAATATCAACTTCTCGTTGGAAGTAAATATAGTGGGGCGGCAGAATGGTCCGGAGGATGAGTGGCCGAGAGAGAAAGGTGGGGTCCCGGCTACCCATTCGGTAGCAAATGCTGGTAACCCGTCGCAAGGTCAAGATCAGTCGGTTAATCCCATCCAGTCAGCCGAGGGCCTTGCACCTTCCACGACGTATGACAAGTTCGCGAAATTTTTTTCAAAAACTTTACAGAACACCGAAAAGAAATTCACTTCTAATGACACGTTAGGGAAATAATTAACTCTTAAAAGAATACAGTTTTTAAAAAGTTTCGGTACCGTGAACTCCTAATGGGAGACCTTGATGATAACTTTAGAAAATCATCACTATCATCATCAGCGTATTTGTTTGCAACAATTCAATCCTTTCGGAGCAAGTAACTTTGAGTACCAATTTGGTGATATATTGAAGTAATTTTTTAAGGATCGAGTTTTTTTTTTTTTTGTTATGGAAACTTGCGTTTTGATTCCTAGAGAATTTTCCCTTGTTCTTGCCAGCGACCAAAAGTCCTGTAAGAATCACATTAAAAATGAATCCAATACGATAGTGACCGATGTGAGAATATCAGTTTGGTCTAACGTCTTCATTCCAGCGGGAACTCTTATTTATCCATTTCAAGGCTCAATCAGGTTCGACAAGATTGACTTGTATTCCCTTCTCGACGACAATGATGTAAGTATAATTCTCCGAATCATTTTTACACGTTTTTAATTAGAAGTTGTCTATTAATTGCCTATTCGATAATTCCAGTCTATTAATTAATTTTACAAACTGTTTTTCATTTCTCCGCATGTACCTACAAGTAGTAATATAAATAACTCGATATTTTTGTTTCTCAATACTGTTAGTAAAGTTTGAAAGTTCCAGGAGGATATTCATGATCCTTTCTGAATTGTGTTTCTCTATAATTTTCTGATGATTGTTTATCGTTAACTATTTTGAACATTAATGTTTGACACTAGTTCGGATTTTTCAAGGAAACTTCTACTATGCTTAATTCTTATTAATTATGAAATATTCATAGGATTGAAAATCAAAAAGCATAATGTTTGTTTTATTTAGATTAGGCGAGAGTATGGATGTTATGACGAGGTATCATTCTCCAATTACAATCTTAATAAACGACAGTGTAATTGGATAAGATTTTTGAGGATAGTTCAGCACTACAGCGATCAAGTGAACCTGATTGGTACAAAAGTCAAAGGTATTTGGAAATGGTTTCTTCTTTTTTTTTTTGCTCTTCTTTAGTACACTAATAAGTGAAAATAAATAGCTACTATGCTAAAAGAAGTTAGATTCCTTAGTTTTATTTGATCTTTTGATGTCGTGAACTTTTGATCTTTTGATGAACTAAGAATTCCAATTTTGCTTCTAGGTGAACCGATATTCGAAGTGATAAAGGATGTACAACCAGATGCTGAATTAGTCGCTTGGTTTCTACCAGCTAGTGAACAAGATTTCCTCTTCATCTCCCACAATGTCTGTTCGAGAAGTGCAATATACAGATGCACGATCGACTCAATTTTGGATGGTAAGTAGCATCTTGATGGTTACTATTACTTTAAGAACCGAAAAGAATCATTGTACTAACATCATCATAAAGATTTTAAGTTTCGCTCTACCTTCGCAACAAATTCTAATGTCTACTTCTAAAGTACAAAAAATCGATTGGAACCAAAAAGTAATGGAAATTGTGTAGTCTACTTGAATTTTGAAAGAGCTACGAAGGAAACATTCAGATTATCACGGGTTTAAAGATAACAGACTCAATACTGAATTTCTGTATAGAAATACTAGTTCTTTAAGTCCTTTCTCTCGATGTTTGACAGTCAGAAATGTATTGACGCCTAACAATGATCTAACATCTAATTGTTATTAGAATATAATTACCAGTTTTTAAACGCTGCTGACGATTCAGCAGCCTTCGGGATTCTTATCGTCTATCTTAATACTGCCATAATAGTCCACAATTTCATTTCCTTAGTCCACAATCAGAAGAGTTTCGACTCCTCCCAATGTGGATATAAGGAAATGGAATTGTGGACTATAAGGAACTTGCGGTTTCGTATAAAAATCAAATTTATTCGAGTAGATTTCGATCGATCCAGATTTGGCGAGGACAAGAGGAGAATCTGATAATAACGTATTCGTGTATCTTGTTGATTTTTCTTTTCTTTTTGGAAAAAGGACAGCTGTGTGATCCCCTTCCGCAAAATGTTGGGTTACCTGTTTGATGATTCTCAAGGCAAAAAGGGACACTTCTCTCTTCTTTCCATTTCCATTTGGCGGCCTCCTCTTTTTTTCCATTCCGTCTCTTTTCATTTCTTTTCCAACTTCTTTACTCCACTTTATCTTCACCTTATTTCTTGTGCTCCTCTTCTTATATGTGAACTGAAAGTTCATAAGAAATGCCATGAGAGAGCAGCTTAAGGACCCGTCTAGCTGCCACCGCCCATTGTACTGTCTTTTATTCCTTGTGAGAGGGCTGCACATTTGAATCACATGCGGCCACCTTTATAGCAGACCGACAAAAATTCCGCCTCGTATTTGCATTTCAGATTTGTTCAAGGCGGTCTTATTATTTTCTTTCCGATCGCACGCGATTACTTTGCTCTCAATGTTATGTTATATAGAAAAGCCACGCAGCTACTACAAGTTTCTTAGGCGTGTACACATTGGCTTTTTTTTATTTTGATAAAGTGAAATATAATTATATCCACAATCTAGTTAAAAGAAGAGGGGAAAAAAACTTTACAATTAGTCATGGAGAAAAAGTTTGTTATTTATCGATAATACCGGATGATGAATTTTATGTGTTCAGAGTCGCCCTTGGATCTGTCAATGGCATTGCTGTCGCAGCATTCCTCATCGTCGAGCCGGAATTCGTTTTACGAGGTCGACGAGTACGAGTCAACGTCAGAGGAATCGTCATCATCAACCCTCTCATTTGTTGGCGATAATCTCGACTGCAGTATTCTGACAACCATTAAAAGAGGAGAGAGAGTCCTCCTTCCGTGTGAGGTCTGCGGAAAGTCCTTCGATCGACCGTCGCTTCTAAAAAGACACATGAGAACTCATACAGGTGAATACATTTTTCCCTTCTTTGTCATCAAAAACGCAACTCTCTGTCTTCATAACTCAATTATTTTTTCCCCGAATCCATTGCAAACTTTTTCTTTTGTTGAAAATTTGGCAAACTTTTTTCCAAAATATTCTTCAAAGTGTACCAAAAAAAAAAAAAATTTGCAAAACGAATAATGTAACTACCATCAATGTGAATGGTATATATTTATAACATGTTTGAAAATTACAATTTGGATCAGAATGTCCGTGCGATAAATATGCACGCTTCAAGCAGAGAGTTGTATCTTTTGCCTTTTCTTAACTCACGCATATAAATCGGTTCACAAATTACGCAAAATGGAGAACTGACAGTAATTCAAGTGGAATTAAATTGAAGGGGAGAAACCACATGTCTGTATGGTCTGCAACAAGGGTTTCTCAACGTCGAGCTCGTTAAATACGCATAAGCGTATACATAGCGGAGAAAAACCCCATCAGTGTTTGGTCTGCGGTAAAAAGTTCACGGCATCCTCAAATCTTTACTACCATCGCATGACACATATAAAGGTGAGAGAGATCTACTTTTATTACAAAATTACTATCCATTTTTTAACACAACTAATAAATATATTCGTACTGTATAGATTTTTTGAAAATTTTTCAACTTTTAGTCAATCTTCCTTTGTAACATCTAAAGTTGCAGAAATATTGACAATATTGCTGCAAAAATTTGTAATTATTGAGGCAATTTTGTCAATGTTGGTGCAACTTTAGATGGTATTTGGCTTATTATTACTGGTTATTAAATTTTTTTGTTACGATTTATCTTTATTAAAATAAGCTTTTTGAAAGGTATTTGGGGTGAGTGTTTGGTATAAAGGAGTGGAAACTAGCTTTAGGATTTTGAGTATTGGGAAAAAATGTACAATTATAAGTCAACCTTAAGAGTGGTTGTCAAATTTTGTTGGTTACGATTTATCTTGATTAGAAAGAACCTTTTTTTGAAAGGTATTTGATTTTTGGTATAAAGGTGTGGAAACTACTTTTAGGATTGTGAATATTGGATGAAGGATAGGAGAGGAAAAATTTAGTCTAAAAAAAGTAGAACTTTGAGTCAACCTTGATGGGCGATTGTTTTACGACTTACCTGTATTACAATCCTTTTCTCGGAATGGTATTCAAGGAGATTGGTTACAAAGGAGTTGATAATTCTGCTAGAATTATTATAATACTGGGTGAAGGAAAGCAAAAATTAGAACTGAAGAAAGAAACGTAAAACTTTGACTTAATCTTGCTACTGATTGTCAAATTCTTTTTGTTACGATTTATCTTTATTAAAATTAATATTTTGTAGATCTATTCAGAAAGAGTTTGTGGTATATAAAGGCCTGGAAATTACCCCTAGGATTCTCAATATTGACTGAGGGAAGGGAAGGGAAAAATTTGATCTGAAAAAAGAAATGGCAAAAATTAAGGCAGTCTGGCCAATTAAGAATTTAACTCTGTGTCTGATAGTGCGTGCAGAAGAGCAATAATAAAGTCCTGGGTGATGCTCGAAGAGTTTATTGCGTCTACTCTTATTGGGTTTATATACGGGTGCAGTTTCATTTTTTTCGTTTGCTCTCTTTTCTCGTGTTTCTGCGTAAGCCTGGTAGAACTTCAAGTAGAAATCATAAGTGGTAACGATGCGAATGGTGATGGCCTATGGTGTATATAGAGGTAAAGACTAGGGGGGAGCGGGGGTTTATATAGAAGTTTTTATTTATTGGAACGGAAACCGTATGAGTTTCTCTAATCCCTCGAAGTAATGATATCTCTGGAGTCATATAGGTTGGTCTGCCATCAGCTACTGTAATTGGCCCATTACTTGCTACCGCTTGGAATGCAATCCAATTAGAGAGACAGAGAACGTATGTATCCCGAGGCACTTCTTCGCTACTGCCGCGCCACACCAAACACTATGTCTTCTGCTTCTCTTCCATACCACATGTAAACACATACATTATACCAACACTATCACAATTCCAACATATATATATATACATATATATATGTACACTTACCTGAAAAACCCCTCCCTATTAAATTACATTGGCCCACAAAATTACCCTTCTGTTGATACAATTTTTTTCTTCCTCCCTAAAATTATTTCCTTCGATACAATTCCAAATGCAAAAATTTAACTCCCTTCTCCCTAATTATTTGTATTATTAGTTATGTAATTTTAAAACATATTTCAAATTTAACTGTTGCAAAGATAAAAAGAATTCTGAAAATAAAAAATAAGAGTTGAAGGCTGAAAATATCAAGTGAGACGTTTTTAATCCGATCCTGTTTCTAACATGTAACGTGTGTCCTTATCATGGGGTTTATCTTCAATTATGTTAACGTGTGTATATCCATATACGTAAAACATTCACTCATATGAATGCATATACGACCTACACCTAATGAGAGGTGTGCATACCGGTTTTACTTTTCACGAATATTTAATCGCTCCTTCTCTTTCTATCTCTTCTGCCGATGAATTCTCTCTTACGGCGTTGCGTTGCATTAAAGGACGACACGTCATGTATATATGGAGTGCACATATATATATATATATATATATATATGAAAAGTGTAATTTATGTAAATTGTTCAATATATAATAAATAATAATTTTGATGGAATATCAATTACCAATTTGTTACAGGAGAAACCGCACAAGTGCTCCCAGTGTTCAAAATCGTTTCCAACCCCCGGGGATCTCAAGAGTCACATGTACGTACACAACGGACTTTGGCCATTCAGGTGCCATATTTGTAGTCGTGGTTTTAGTAAACCTACTAATCTTAAAAATCATATGCTCCTACATCTTGGTAGGTGTGCTAATAAGAAATTTATCAAAACTCTGCCCGATTTGTAACAAAAAATAAAAGCAATTAAAAATTTTAGATTTGAAAACGTTCTTACATTTTAAATTTGAATGTTAAAACGTTTTAACATTGAAACATTTAACATTAAAGTGTTCAAACATTTTAACTTTAAAATATTTCAAATTTCAATGATAAATCTTTTTCACATTAAAGCCTTTTAACATTAAGGCAGTTTAACATTTAAAAACTTTAACATTAAAACATTTAACATTTAAATGATAAAACATTTCATATTCAAATATTAAAAAACAACAAAACATTGAACATTTTTATGTTAAAAGGTTTTAACTTTAAAAGATTTAAAATTTGAATCAAAAATCGTTTTAACAGGAAAACATTTTGACATTAATACAATTAACGTTTAAATGTTTAATGTATTACTGTTTTTAATATTCAAACATTTAATGTTTTAACAATAAAATTTTTTAAATATTTAACATTGAAATTTTGAAACGTTTAACATTAGAATGTTCGAACATTTAACATTAAAATGTTAAAACATTTAACATTAAAATGTTAAAACATTTAACATTAAAATGTTAAAACATTTAACATTAAAATGTTAAAAATATTTAAACATTTAAAATTAAAAAAATGTGAAAACATTTAATATTCGAACATCAAAAAACAATGAAACAGAAAACACTTGAATGTTCAAATATTTTAAGATTTGAAAATTAAGACATTTTAAGATTTGAAAGTTAAAACATTTTAACACTACAAAATTTGAAATTTGATTAATAAAAAATTTAAGTTTGAAATGTTAAAACGTTTTAAATTTCAAACAGAATAAAATCTATCTAAATTTCTTACTTCATGCTAAAATAGGAAGGATATTTTTATTTACAAGAAATATTGCTCCAGCAATGATGCTTATAATACTGTAATACTGCGAATGATTGTAAAAAATATATATTTTTGACTGATTTTCAATCTACGGCGTGGTGATGTGAAGAATTTTTTATTTTTTTTTAATGATAAAAGATGAAATAAATGTTATATTGATAAAAAATTTTATTGTGTTTATTACTTATATTTATTCCCATTTCTTAATTTTATGTGCATAGTAAAACATGGTGAACTAGTAAGTAAATAAATAAAAATAATAATAATATTAATAATAATAATAATAATAATAATAATAGATAAATATAAAAACAAGATTAGAAGAAAATCTCCCTAACAAAATGCTAAGAGAAGCGTCCTCCCACTACTCGAAGAATTAGACTAGTAGAGTGGGAGTATCTCACATTCCGGG
Source organism: Leptopilina myrica (nomen nudum) (assembly GCA_032872475.1). NCBI lineage: Eukaryota > Metazoa > Arthropoda > Insecta > Hymenoptera > Figitidae > Leptopilina > Leptopilina myrica (nomen nudum). The sequence goes on from CM065461.1 coordinate 38,121,471, forward strand.
GGTCCGCTTCTCCCAGCGTTCTGTTGAAAGTTTCAACTCCATAAAAAATGATTTAAAGGATTTATAGAAAAAACATTCTCTGTTGAATTGAAATAATAAATTTATTCACAATATTCAAAACATATTTTATAGTATAATAATAAAAATTTTTCTTTTCAGTAGTTTTGTAATTATTTTTGAATTTAACATGATTGATTCTTACACAAGATAAAAATACATTCTGTCATCGGATAAATTTAACTACTTTACAGTTTTAAAACATGGGAATTTTATATTATATTATTTGGAATTCGTTTACTAACTGACTTTAATAAAATTTTCTAATTTCTTTTCATATATTTTTTAATTATCATTTTCATTCTCAGAAATTTTAATATACGGTTCCTTTTATCATACTGATGGAATACTTAAATTTACTAAAATTTTCTAGAATTCATTAAAGACATTGGAAACAATTTTTTTTTTTGTCAATTCCACAAAAGTTAATTAGTGTTAGCGAATTCCTGACATTGCTTTCATGTATTTGAAAAATAGGTCCGAAAATTTGTAGAATTTTTAATAAGAAGTAAAAATTGGAACAGAGAGTGGGTGGCTCACTCCCACTTATCAAAGAGTGTTGGACATGGGAACAAAAAAAAGACTCTAGTCCTTAGTAATAAACTACGTTTTTTAACATTTTCTACATGTTTTCTAGATTTTTAAAAATAGTTGTGCAGAAATTTCTATATATATGAATTTGTTTCTTTGTAGACTATGTATATATATTTTTTTTTCTTTTAAGTACAACATGATTGTGGCACTAAAAAATAAACTAGCTTTTTACTGAATTTATTTATTAATAGTTTCTCTATTGGAATTTTCATAAAATCTTGAAAAATATTTTTTTTTATATTTTGAATTTTTTTTTTTACTCTCTTAGTCAAAAGTTTATATCGCAATATTCAAATGGTTACATATCGAAGAGATGATAGTTATCTGTTGAAAGGATTTTTATTCGAAATTAGTTGTTTTATGGCGAAATTCGAACTTAAAGAGTATATTTCTTTTGATATTTGTATATCAAATGTAGATTTTAGTTTGATTAAAAATGATATATGGTAATTTTGTGCGCGATATTAATTATGGTAATGAAGCAACTTTTAGTGCTCTTGAGAAATGTACATTTATTTTTTTTTTCGCTTTAAATAATAAAATATTTTGTTGTATATTTTTTGGTGATCGGGGGAATTCCCAATGGAAGTTTAATACTGCGCATGCGCGTAGTTACTAGAGTCATTTTGATTTGTCTATTCCAAAAGAATCGAAAAATAAACCAATAGAAATCTATTCTCTTAAAGGGATGTGAAAAAAATTGCTTCGGATTTGCAATCCCCATAAATATAAATACAAATAAAAATTAGATTATTTAATTTTTTTAAGCGCGAATATTCTACAGAAATAGGTTAAAAGATTAAAAGAAACTCGTGTGCTTTTTTTTGGGGAAAAATACTGCGTACTATCACAGATTGTATGGGATTAACGTATAATATAAGTCTCTCGATGGTCTTTTATGATTCTAATGTTATAAATAAAGTTTTAGTGCGCATAAATATTTATATACAGAGAAAAAAATTGATTTTCTTTTTCAGCTGTGCATTATAAGTATAAAAACTGACTTCAGACATACAGCATTCTATGTATGAACAACATTATCTTTTCATACATATCGTTATTATCTTTTTTTTGAGACGAACATCAATATAGTGAGTTATTCACATTTCTCCTTCGCGTTTATGAGTGATTCGAAAATAAAAAAAAATATTTTTACAATTCCTTTCACTCTCGTATTTCTAACAAAATAAATAGACCAACAATTGAAGTTAATTAACAACTAGATAACAAATTTTACAATTAAATAATTTTATGAAAAAAGAGAATAATATGATTACGAATTCATTACAAGGATGCAATAACTAACTCCATTCGGCTTCTTGACTGGACACGTCGAATTGAGTCAACCAGTTTGAAAACGTAAATCATATTATTATATACAGATTAATCATTACTTTCGTCGAGATTCAATTAATTCTAAAATTATAACAAAAGAATTTCTAGTTATAATTTAATTATTAATTAATTATTTAATTTTTATAATCCAGCGTAAATTTTTAACGGAGTAGTCAATTTTTTAAATTGATTACAAGCAGTGGTGTGGTAATTAATATATTTATATAAGTCTGTAGATTTATAAAAATCCGGTTTTTATAGAAAAAACATTGAAACATTTAAATATTCTCTCTCGTGTTATTTAATTATTTGCAACATTCTTTATTTAGAATCGGAAAAAAATTTTATCTCTCTTTAACTATAGTTCAGTTGACTATAATTCGGTGGTTAAGTAAAATACAATTTTCCTAATTTGAAAGAAGTGAAATATATTTAATTTTCCTTCTCTTAAAACAATTATGAATTATGTTCTTTTTAAATCTATTTTTCAGATTTATTTTTAAATAAATTTTTTAACTTTCAATACTAAATTTAAAAATAATTAACCATTTTATAAACAAATAATTTTTTACTAAACAATAATTTGATAGCAAACAGTAATTTTATATTTTTAGAAAATTAGAAAACTAAACAAAATTTCTAAAAATTTGATAATAATTATAGGTACGAATTTTATAATAATTACAGGTATGAACTTTATAGTAATTAATAATTTCATAATAAATAATAATTTTTCAGTACCTAAATACAAATTTTTAATAACGAACAATTCCATAATAAATAATTATTCTTTTTAATACGATTTAAAAATTTCTTTAGAATCACGCATATTATTTTACAATTTATATACATTTTTTTCAATCCAACTTTTATATTTTTACATTCATTCACCTTTTTATAGTAAACATATATTTTTTTTGAAAGTTAAATTAAAGTTTTGAATGGAATTTGTATTTAAAAAAAGTAAATTAAAATTGTAAGGGCCGAATAAAGGTGGTTATTGCATCCGTATCTACAATTCACTTATTACATATCTATTTGTGGTTCATTAATTTTTAAATGACAAATAGACAAATTATCAATTTTTCTGTAATTATTATTATTAATACTGAAAAATGAATAAATCTCAATGCATTTCAGTGATACAAACATAAAAGTATCACATTCATTCATTTTAAATACAATTTCTTTCTGAATTTTGTAAGAAGCTTATCGTAAATATAAAAATTTAATTAAAAAGTAAAATTCCGAAGTCTGGCAAAAAATTAAAATAAATTTTTATTTTTCGTCTCGTAAATAATTTTTACAAAAAATATATTTTTTTTAAATAGTATATATATATAAAATAATTGTCATGAAAAGTTCCCTTAAAAGTCTCTGTTATTAAAATAGATCATTTTTTTCGTTAAAGATTTTGTTCTTCAACTTTTAAACAATTTTTTTTTGCTTCTTGCACTATACAGAAGAAAACTATATTTTTTTTTGGTTTAAATAACTTTTTCTACTAAAGCAACACTTTTTTACAGAAAATAGTCTATAAAAGTCATGAATGGGTACATACAAGTTATGATTCTTAAGGCTATTTGTATATTTATTATGAATAAAAGTTCTCCCGAAATTTAAACTAGTTAAAAATATTTATTTAAATTAGTGACTTACGTTTTGCTTTTTGATTAGTAAATTTTACTAATTTAATTATTAATTGTTTTTAATTAGTAAAGACTAATTTAATTTTTTCTAATTATTAAAATTTACTAATTCAAAAGGGAAAAATTAGTTACTAATTCAAATTTAGAGTTGTACGATTAAAAAGTTCTTCTTTCTCGATTGCGAATTCTATATTTATTTTTACTTTTTCTATTTAAAGCGGGAAAAATGTAATTAGAAAAAAATCTATAACAATCATATTTAGTAAATACAAGTTTATATAATATTCACTTAAATGAACAACTCTTAATACTGTTTTTTTTTCATCGAGAAATTTTTACAGCAGATCTGATTCGAAAAAATAAAAAATTCTACATCAGCTCGAAGGCAATTTTTTTTATATTATCTATAGTTATAGTTTATAATTGATTTTAAAAGCAACCAATTAGCGCGATTATTATATTTACAATTTAGAATTGGTATTATAGAAATTTTTCTCATGGAAAAAAGAGAGAAAGAGATAGAGAGAGAGAGAGAATAAGAGAAAGAGAGAGAAAACTGAAAAAAATTACGCACCTATTTTCTTCTCTTACTTTTTTTGTTGTTATTTTCTATATATATATATTATTTGAACGGAACACAGTTCGGAGACGTTATTTAAGATTGCACGTTATATACTGTACATTATTGATTTTAAGCCTTTTTCTTTCAGAGTGCCTTATTATCATTTTCATCGTCGTCATCGAGTACAGAGCCACCGCTACTTAAACCAGACTTTGTTTCTACAGGTACTTGTTTATGAAAACATTCATTCAAGAAATTCGCCATTGATTCATATAAATGTTTCTTGTATGTTGATAAATGATGACCACTGTCTGGATACACCTGAGTAATCATTAATATAATAATTAATTTCGAATTTATCACTAATCGGTTGTATTTAATAACTCTGGGGATTTTATCGATCACTCCGTGGCAATTCAATGGGAAAAAAATTAATGAAATGAAAAAACTGTATTCTTTTCGTTTTAGATTAGAAAATTTCAAGTGGGATCAGCTGTTTTATTTTGCCCGCCGCCATTTTGTTTCTCAGAATTCTCAGAAGTGACGGCATTCCGTTCCGTCACTATACATCACGAAAAAGTTTCTAAATTTTTAAAATTCTTCGCAAAAATTCAATTATGTTCAAAAATGTTTGTCAAAATTTCAATTATCTTTATAAATAATAAAATGCTTTAATATTCAATTATTTAAAAAAAAAATGTTTAAATTCTCGTCAAAATTTAAAATATTCATCGCATGAATGAATTATTTAAAAAAAATTTAGCAAAGTTTTTTACAAGAATTTAATTATTTTTTTAAATAATAAAATTCTTCATCGAAATTCAAATATTTTAGAAAAATTTTAATAACCTTTTTTATAAATTTTTTAAAATTATTTTCATGAATAATAAAACTCATCGCAGGATTTTTTTGAGAAAATTTACTATTTTTAAAAATAATCGAATTCTTGCGAAGGATTTTATTAGGATTTTTGTAAGGAATTAAATTTTTATTGAAAAATTACATGGTTATTGAAATTATTTATGTTTTGTAATAATATTCTTATAAATTGTTGAGTTTCAAAAAGGTTTAAATTTGAATGTTCCGAAGAATTTTAATTCCTGTGGAAAAGTAATAATTAAATACTTATTTAAAAATTTAGTTATTGATGTTTTTGAATAATTTTATAATTAATGAAATTTCTAAATAAATTGAATAGAACATTTTTTTGAGTGTCTAATAATTTTTAGAGTGAATCAGAATATTTTTTATGGTCTTCTTAACGAAGAATTACTATTCTGCTTTTGTTGTTTCTTCCAACCATTTATCAAATATTTTTAATAAATCCATAAAAAAAAACCCAAAGTATTGATTTATATTGAAAAGATATTTTTTTATTATTTTGCTTTTGAATTTATGTAAAAGAAGAAAAAAATATTGTCCCTGACATTTTTTTTTACCTGTTGTTGAAATAATATATCCTTTTTAGCCAGATGCCTAGCAAGAGTCATCGAATGTTGAAATTGAACATTGTTGTCACTTGTTCCGTGCACCAAATAAAACATTTTCTTTTGTTTCTTTTTCTTCTGCTTTTCGGGATCCCTTGGCTTCTCCTGCTCTTGTTCGCTCAGGGAATTGAATTTATTACACAGGTTCGCGTCTTGATAGCCCTTGTAATTGGCCTCGGATTTATTCAATAATCCTAGGTATCTCTCGGTGTAAACCGAATCTGAAAATTTTTTTTTATTCATTGGACAATTTAATTAAAATTCTTTTTTAAAACTTCTTTTTTCATTGGAAATTCTTTTTTTTTCTAAATTAAAAACATACTGTATAATTCCCAATTGACAATGGGAGCTACACTGATGCCACAATTAAAGACATCTTGATCAGGAACGGCTAAGGCGTGAGCTGCCACAAAACCACCGTAACTCCAACCCCAAATTGCAACACGACGTTTGTCCACAAAATGTAGGGAGTCGCGTAAATATCTAAAAATTATTTAATAATTTATTACATAATACGCAATTTTTTTTTTTTTTGCAATAAACTATTACATCGAATAATCTTTATTATAAAACTTTCAACATAAAAGTAGCAAATTGCAACAAGTTTGATACCAATTTGATCTGTTTTGGTCTAAATTTACTACTTTCAAGAAAAAGATGTAATTGTTATTGTTTTTTTAATGTATTATTAATATTATTTGTAATTAATTAATTAATTTGTAATTAATTTGTAAATGCAATAAATACTCTGTAACTTCAAGTTGATCAGCAACTTCAACGGTGCCCAATCGATGGTACACTTCGTGCATCAATTGATAACCTTGTCCACCACTTCCTCTGCCATCAATTTCTACGACAATCATATTTTTTTCACTTGCCAATACTGTTCCCCAGTCGATTTTAAACATTTCATTAACTGATTGTGTTCCTGGTGCGCCATTCCTATATAGGAATAATCAAATTCACTTTTAATCAAATTTAGTTAAACTTTTTATTTTTCAAAAAAAAAAAAATTACGACTTTTTCGACTCTTCTTTAAAATATTGCAACAAAATACTACATTTTTTGAGCTTATAAAATTCAACTTGTTTCGATTTTAATAGTGTGGAAAATAATTATAGACAAATCTTTCAAAAATTATTTTCCTATAATTATCTTTTTTAAGATAATTAAATTTTTAAAATATTAAAAACAATTTTTGAAAATCAACTTTTGTTGAATTTTAATTATTGAAAATTTTATAGTGTGAAAAATAAATATTGGCAAATCTTTCAAATACCTATTTTGAAATATAACTAAGTTTTTAAAGTAATAAATAATTTTTGAAAATCAACTTTTGATGAATTTTAATTGGAAATTTTTGAAAAAAATATTTAATTCTCAAAAATTTTAATGAAATATCATCAAGTGTAATTTTAAAACTCAAAGATGAGTGAAAATTAGTTTTTAAAAATTTTATTAAAATAGTTTTTGGTAAAAGTTATTTGGCAGAAATTTTTGCATTATAATTTTTTGAAATTATATTATTTTCATAGTATTTTTATAATTACATAATTCCGAAAATTGAAATACATTCAAATAATAATAATAAAATTAAAATTTTTTTAAAATTAAAAAAAAAAAATTTTAGATCTTTTTGGAGACAAGAATCATGATTAAAATTAAATCACGATTCTTAATTAAATTTATTCAAAAAAATTAATTCGTTTTTTTTATTATAACGAAATTATTTTCGAAAAATTAAAATACAATATATTTACTGAACTAATTCTCAGAATTGTTTTATTATTATAATTTTTTAAGATTTCAATTGTCTTTGATCGAAGTAAATTAAAATTTTTTAAACCCATCTACGTACACTTGGATAACCATTGGGTAGCGAGTGATTTCTTCGTCCCGCAAACCTGGCGGCAAATGAAGCTTCACCTGAGCATCATAGCCGCCGCTTATCTGAACGGGAAACGTTTTTATTTGTGGAAGAGCTACTTTAGCAAGTCTTTCCTGCACAAATTGAAAAAAAATTATAAATTTATAAAATTTTTGGAATAATTAACTTTTTTGTTATTAGTATTTAATAGTTAGTTTAATATTAAGTAATGCTAAAATTAACGTTAATCACTTTGACATACATTTTTATTTTGAAAATCAAAGTCAAAGCTAAAGTCAAATTTGAACTCAAAGTCAAAGTCAAATTTGAACTCAAAGCGAAAGTCAAAGTCAAATTTGAACTCAAAGTGAAAGTCAAAGTCAAATTTGAACTGAAAGCGAAAGTCAAAGTCAAATTTAAACTCAAAGTGAAAGTGAAAGTCAAATATGAACTGAAAATGAAAGTCAAAGTCTAATTTCCACTCAAAGTAGAAGTCAAAGTCAAATTTAAATTCAAAGTGAAAATTACAGTTGAAGTCAAAGTCAAATTTGAAGTCAAAGTGAAAATTAAAGTTGAAGTCAAAGTCAATTTTGAACTAAAGGAAAATCACAGTTAAAGTCAAAGTCAAATTTGAACTCGAAAGTCAAAATCAGAGTTTAAGTCAAAATTTTAAACTTTGACGTTGATTTTAAAATTCAATGTCAAATTTGAACTCAATGTGAAAGTTAAAGTCAAATTTGAAATCAAAGCGAAATTTAGACTTAAAATCGAAGTCAAATATTTGAAGTCAATGTCAGAGTGATAGTTAGAAAAATATTAAAAATGAATCAAAAGTCAAAGTCAAATATAAATTCAAACTGAAAGTCAGAGTTAAAGTCAAAATTAAAAAATCATGTCAGAGTCAAATACGAATAAAAAATTAGAGTCAAATATAAAGTCAAAGTTAAGTTTGAAGTTTAAGTCAGAGTCATATTTAATGTCTTTATTTAAAAAATCATTTTAAAAAACAACTTAGATAGTGAATTCTTACTGACTAATCGTTATCTTCTGCAAATAAATTTTTTATTTTTTATTCATACTCACATGAATTAACGAATTATTTTGAAGTAAAGCAATAAATCGAGGAGCTGGAATTTCTGTTTTGTACAAAGACACTGAAGGAATGCAGGGTCCATGACATTCCAATATAAAGTATTCATAACTTGGCGAAAATATTGCACTGTGATATTGACAAGCTACTTGATTTTCTGAAAAGTCATCAACTTTCATCAAAAAAAAAAATTTACAATATATGAAGCAATTTATAGTGAACGGCAAATAAGCAAATTGTTTCTTTTCTTATATAAGAAATGGCAAAAAAGAAACTACTTTTTTTTTTTTAACAAACTGCTAAAGAAGAAACCGCAAAAAAGGAAAATTCTCTTTTATAATAAATTGCAAATAAGTGAATTTTTTTTCTCCATAACCACAATGGAACATAAATAAAAATAAAATAAAAATTCAATGTTAATTTAACTCAATGTTAATTTTCTAAAAATACCAAACATCGTAATATATTTTATGCTAATAGTACAGAATATTGGAAAATATTTTATATTTCTAAACAATGGAAGAAGAATATCGATTTTTCTATTATAGAAATATTATTCAGTTTTTAAAAATTTTTTTTCAAAGCAAACGACCTTTCGTGAATAGCATATTTTTGAGTCGCAATATATAATTATATATATGTATGCTGAAACTGGCATACAAATGGCGTTTTTCAAAGACAATTGTGAAATGCTCCTTTGTAGAAACCTATATGGAAATCCTGTGGAAACGTCTTTGCGGTATTTCTTTAAAGGAATGTGTTTAAAGAACAACATAAGGAAATTTTCAACAATCTGATTAAATGAAATAAATTCCAAACCATTTAAATTCTATAGCAAAAAAGTATAATAAAAACAAACTTTCAATTTACAAAATTCGATAATATTTGGAATAAACAAACTTATTTACAAAAAAATGGAAAATTTTTCTTTTAATTTTTAATTATCTAAGAAACGATTACAAAAACGTTAATAAAATTCTTTTAAACGATACAATTATTTTCAAAAATTATTCGGAATTCAATTATTTTTCTACTATTTTAATAAAAGTTTCCCAAAAGAATTAAATTATTTAGAAATATATATTTTATAGTTCTCTATAAATAATAAAATTTTTCTCAGAAATTCAATTATCCTTTTAAAAATTTTAATAAAATTCAATACAAGTATTAAAATATTTTCATAAAAAATTAAAATCTTTGCAAAATTTAAATTATTATTAGTACAAGTATAAATGAATTTCTGGAACAAATGCTGTTATTCTTAAAAAGTTTATTAATATTCTTTAAAATAATGTTAAAAATTTTAAATTTAGAAAAAATTTTGTATAATTTGTTTATTAGAAATCATGAACTATTTTTCAATACATTTTCCATTAATTTTCTTAAAATAATTTAATTTATAATTCTCGAAAATTTCATTAAAATTCTTAGAAATTATTCACAAAGTTCTAATAAAATTCTTTCAAATGTGTCAATTATATTTACAAATTTTTTCAAAATTGAATTATTTTCAATATTTAAAAAAAATGTTCCACAAGAATTCATTAAAAATATTTATGTATAACATTTAAGTATTTTCATAAATAATAAAATTTCCACAGGAATATTCAATTATCTTGAAAATATTCAATAAACTTGTTTGCAAGAAATTATAGGAATTCTTTGAAAAATCTGTATTATTTTTAAAAATATTTTTATAATTTGTTTATTAAAATTTCAAAAATATTTTCAATACATTTTTATATAAATTTTCTGGAAAAAATTAATTATTATAAAAAATTTTAATTAAATTCTTAGAATAAATTCAAAAAATTTAAATAAAATTGTTTGCAAACATTAAATTGTTTTTAAAATTTTTTTCAAAATTGAATTATTTTCAATTTTGACTATTTTGTTAAAAAATCGGTACAAGAATTCAATTATTAAAATGTAAACAAAAATTTTTTTTAATTGTTTAAAAACATTCAATTGTTTTTCTAAATAAATACAATTTGCCACGAAAGAAATCAATCATTTAAAAAGATTTTTATAAAATTCTTCGCAACAGTATACAAGTATTTTTGTAAATATTATAAAATTCTTCTCAAGAATGAAATTATTTTTTGAGATTTAATTCTCTTAAATTCATTGCAAGAACTAAATTATTTTCATAAAATAATAAAACTCATAGCAAGATTTCAATTATTTTTAATACAATTTCCAATGAATTCCTTGAAAAGAATTTAATTATTCTCAAAAAATATATCAATAATCTTCGTCAAAATTGAATTGTATTGGCAAATTTTGATTTGTTTGTTGTTAGAATTTAATCATTATTTTCAATACATTTTTAATCAAATTTCTTGAAAGAATTTAATTATTTTCAAGAGTTTTGATAAAATTACTTTTAACTTGTTGTTAGAATCTGATTTTAATACATTTCTACAATTAAATTTCTTAAAAGAATTGAATTGTTTTCAAAAATTTCAATAAATTTACTCATAACAAATAGAATTTATTATTTTAAAAAATTTGATAAGGCTATTTATAAGAATTAAATTTTAAGAAATATTCTATTATTTAATAAATTATTTACTTTTTTATTTAAATCATTGAATACTCGTAGAACTTTCTCCAAAAAATTGTTTTAAATTTGAATTTCAGTTTAAATTTTTAATAATAATTGAATATTAGATGCGTTATTGTTTAAATTTTTAGACATAATTACATTTGAAAATTTTAATTGAAGTCTTTGAAAATTTAAATTGTAAAAAATGTAATAACATATTAACATTTTTATCTTGAAATAAAAGGATTAAAATTTAAATAATTTCATTTAGAAACATCAATAAAGAAAGAATTGAATTTTGGAAGAATCACAATCGTTATTTTAAGAAGTAGTTAAATTTTCAAAAAGGTTTTACATTGAAGTCATTTAAAATATTTTAACTCCCATGAGAAATGAAGTAGGTACATACTTAAATATTTATTTGAAAAAAATTATTCTACTTCTGATTGTAATTGAATTTTAAATTTACGAAAAAATTCAGTCGTCAATTAAAATTTTTCGATATCAACTTTCTTACTACTTTTTCTTCAGTCTTAATGCTATACTTTTTAAAAAATAAATTATCACACACGAAGCCTGTAATCAGTAAAATAAATAAAATTGATATGCAAAATAGAAGAAAATTCAGTAATGAAGTAAAAGAATTAACGTTATAAAAGTGAATTAAATTAATTAGTTAAATTCTGCTGAAAAACTAACTTGATTCATTTTGATGATTCGTCTTATTCTCTAAATCATTATCATGTTCATCGTGCAACGGCTGCTCTTCCTTTTTGACTAAATTAATTGTCTGATGATTCCAATCGTTTTTATTAATCCAATTATCATTTATTTCCGAATGATGAATATTATTTTGTCCCTCAGCCAGTGCATAACGATTCTCCACTTTGGATGAATCGGTACAAGTGATACAAACTGCTGAATGCACCTTGCCACCTTGCTGTGGCACTGAACTCACACGATAGAGATGTCGTTGCCCTGGATGTGAAGGCGGTATGCCAATAAAATATCTGAAACATTGCCAAAACTGGTTCACGATACTTTTGTCTCATTTAATATATTTATAAATTCTAGTCTGGAAATCATTTTTAATTATTGTCCCCAAATAGCAAAAGAAAGGGAAATTTACAGCTCGATACAGTTTTCTTGAAGGTGTGAAATACCACACATTGAATTGATATGGTAATTAATTTTTAGTCTAAACTAAAATGTATCATCAGCAATAGAAAAAATAATTTATTATTATTATTAATATTAGGTTCTTCGAATTTTTGGATATTTTTTCAGTTTGGATATTAATGGGGAACAGTTTGAATATATCACATACTCACATTGTTTCATTATTTTGATTCCAGGCGAGAATTTTGACGACTTCGAATTTTCCATGCGTTAAAGGCACAACTTGTTTTTTTAGTACATTCACCCAGACAATGTGCTTAAAATATCCTGCCGATCCACTTTGAACAGGAGCAATCGTCACATAGCTACTTCCATTAAATGAAAAAATTGGTGTTTCCGCTGGAGTGTCCACCCAACCTCTACCCTCGCCTCCTATCCTCTGTATTTCCTGAGGGAAAAATAAAAATTCGTTTCTCTTTTCACATTTTCTTCATCATTACAGCATGCACCCAAAAATTTGAAAATTACTTTTATGCCAATATTCAGATTCTCCAGAAACTAAAACAGTGAATATCCGAATTCTTCAAAAATTAAGATACTACAGATTCAGATTCTCCAGAAATTAAAACAGTGAATATCCCAATTTTTTCAAAACATTAGGATACTACAGATTCAGATTCATCAGAAATTAGGTTACTGAATAACTAGTTTTTCCAAACATTAAAATAATTAAGACTGCTTATAGCATATTCTACTGTTACAAACCTGACAATGCCATAATGGACTTTTACAAACGGAAACAATGGATATATTTTGCCTCCGCGTGGTCCAAGTAATGCACACTTCCGTTAATGATATCCACGATGCGGTGGTAAAATAATAATCTCTAAAAATTTATAATTATTGCAATTGAAATATACATTTTCAGCGTATTTTTGAATTTGGAGCAGAAGCAAAACTTACTCATGATTGAGAATAAAAGTCGGTGGTCTGACTAATTTTGTATTAATATTCTTTGGATCGGCAAGATCAGCAACGTAAAGATTAACAGTAGGATTCGGTGTTCCAGGCTATGTAACAAAAAGAAAAACAAAATTAACGAAATAGAATAAAAATATGTTTGTTTTGTAAGTTTTTGGTATTTTTCATCTTTTTGAAGGTATTCTAAAATAAGAAATTGTCAATTTACCTTTGGATAGCGTAAATGTCGCATCGTGGGATATTGATTATCTAAATATTTAACACTATGCACTTCCTTAACAAGAGAATCGTTAAACGAGGCATACAGCATCATATGTCCATCTTTGGATAGCCATACAGCCTCTGCACTATGTAATATTTCTTCTGCAAAAATACAACAAATATTGAACTTATATTAGGAATATTATGCATTAGGAAAAGTCCGTTACGTTCAATATTACAGTATTCTCACTCTGTTGAAAAATAATAACGATGAGAAATAAAATTACTTTAAACAACGAAAATAATGGATTTTTCATTCATCACTATAATATCTCACTAAAATTATAAATCCAAACAAACTACCATCAAAATAATAACGATTATGCTATTAATCATCATTATATCATTAACAGATGAGAAGAAATTCATTCTAAAAAAACATTGAAACTAATTTTAGTAGAAAATTGCTGCGAATAATTTTTCAGCAAGCTTACTGCCATTTCAGGCTTTGTACTCGATAATAATTAGAATTTAAAATGTAGCAAAAAGTATCTTTATCAGACTGAAACAAATTATCAAAAAAAATAGCTACTGAAAAATAAATATTGACGACTCAATTTTTTTTAGTAATTTCTAAATTAAATTACATTCAAAAATAGAATAATTTTTTAAATATAAATATATTTAATTGAAAAATAATTTTAAAACTATGAAAAAATTGAAAGCTATGAAATTTTTTAATTGACAATTGTTTCTTGAAAATTTTTGGGAAAATTCAAATAAATATTTAAATTACAACGCGGTAATTCTTATGAAATTCAATTATCCTTTGTTGTTGAAACTTTTAAATAAAATTATTCAAAATTTTAATCATTTTATTAAAAAAAAAAAAATTTTAATTGTTACATTTTTACAACAATTAAAATTTTTTGTTTTGATACAATTAAAGTTTTCAAAGATTTCAATTTAAAAATCTTTCGATATTTAATTATTTCGAAAAACTTTATATTTTTTATTGTAAATTGTATTAAAAATAATTAAAATCTAACAATGAGTTTAATTATTTAGGAAAATAATTGAGATCATGCTATTAATTTTTTTTAAATTTCAAAAAATAATTTAATACGTTAAAATAATTTTATTATTTAGAAAAATAATTGAATTCTAGCGAAAGAATTTATTTTATTCTTTTTTAATTCTTAATATCTTGGAAAGAATATTAAAATTACTTTTTATAGAATATGATATAAACATTTTTTTTTAATAATTGAATTCTTTTGATAAAATTGAATTCTTTTGATAAAATATTGAAAATATTAGATTTTCGATAAATTTTTGAATATATTGAAATTTTTTAAAGAAATTGAATTTAAAAATTATTGACAAGAATTGTTAAATTCTATTTAACAAATTGTATCTAAAATTTGATTAAATGATTCAATTTCTTTTGAAGAAGTTTTACAAAATGTTTCAGAATACTTTCGTTTTTTTGAAGAATTTATTTAAACTTATATTAAAAATAATTGAAATCATTACATAAGTTTTATTATTTATGAAAATAACTGAATAAATTCCTAAGATTTTATTAAATATTTTAAAAATAATTTAATTTCCGAGAAGAATTTTATTATTTATAAATATTATCCAATTTCAGGGAAGAAAGTTATTTTATTTTTTATTTTACTTTTATTTATTTAAAATAATTTGATTCTTGAAAATAATGTTAAAATAAAAATAGAATTTTATTAAAGTTTTTAATTTAAATCTTTTAGGACATTTTTTTCTTAAAATACGGTAGATATTGAAAGTAATTGAATTTCGAAAAAAAATTGTAAATAATTGAATTGTTTAAAGGAATTTGCATAGAATTTTTTAAATTAGTACTAAGAATGTTTATTTAAAAAATTTTGTACTAATTAAACTCCTTCAAGAAATTTAATTAAAAATTTATTCAAAATAAATATGAAATTTTAATAATCAAATTTTATGAAATTTTTTTAAAATAATTAAATTCTTTCAAAAAAAATATTATAATTTCATTTTTGAGAATTTTTTTGAAGAGTATATTTAAAATAATGTATTAAAAATAATTGAATAATTTTATGGGTTTTATTATTTTTGAAAATAATTGAATTCTTGAAATGAATTTTATTATTTTTGGAAATAATTGAATTCTTGAAACAAATTTAAAAAAAAAAAATTTAATAATTGATTTTCTGAGAAGTATTTTATTATTCATAAAAAACCTTTCAATTCGTTCGAAGAATTTTATAATAATATTTTTAAATAATAGAAGGTTTTTGAAAATATTTATAAAAATTATGTTGCAAATAATTGAATTCAAGTAGAAAATTGTTTAACTTCTGAAAATAATTCAATGTTTGCATATAAATTTTTTTTTAATAATTGAATTCTTCTAGGAAATTTTTTATTAAAATTAAATTAATTAAATTAATTTATGAAAAACAATTGCTTCTAAGAATTTGATTAAAATTTTGGAGAATAAATTTTTTATTTCAACTATTAGCGAATTTGAAGTATTGCAAATTTTCAAACATGGAAAAAAGTATCTTTTAGTATCAAAAACTTAAAATCCAGATTTCCAGATCCAGATAGTAGCAAATCGTAAAAAAAATTTAGTAAATCGTAGGCTTCAAATAATTTTCAATCTTTCTGCAATCATGAGACAAGCTTGCAGATATATTTCCATTTTCTTACATAAAAATGAATCTATTAAATCGGAAAGCACTTTGTTAATTATTTAATAAACACATAGAATGACTTCATTAAAGAGAAACCTCTTCTCCCGCTGACAATAATGATACATTTCGAATTACTATTATATAAAATAAATGATTGAAATGATTGAATATGCATTTTATATTTCAATATTAGAAAATATGCCTTTTGGTTAAAGATGAAATTGTTTTGAATATACGGTACCTTCATACAGCCAATCAGGTAATCCATTGGATAAAATACCAGGTACTGCAGTGTTGGTCACGCGATATGCCATATTGCTTAAAGGACCAGTTTTGTAGTAAATATCATAATCTTGTATCATTACGATACCATGACCACGGGGTGTCCATTTTGCCATCATTAAATAAGGATGAGGATCCTTTTCAGGATATGGAGTTAATGGTATCGTATCACTATACAGGAAGGAACGTCATTAAATATTTTTCCACACCATAAAAGCGGGAAGAAAGAAAAATATATGTATAATATTTAATTCCACAATTGTTTTCATTCTTTACATTATAGCATTTGAATTCGAAAAACAAAAATCTACAAACATACTCACTGCGTATTGACATCGTAGATTGTATATTGAGCCCAATATGAATATCGAAATAATTCTTTCACGTTTTTTGCTAACAATAAATATTTATGATCCGGTGAGAGAAAGAATTTTGCTGGATTCAAACTTCCCTGAGAAAGTAATCCAAATTTTTAAAGAATCAAGTTTTTCTAAAGATACTATATATACAATTTGAGATCTAGGAAAACGAATCAAACTTTAGATTCGTTTTTCTCGTCTCAATATTAAAAAAAAAAAGGAAGTACATACGACTATTTCTTTTGGCATTAAAATTCGTGCAGTGCTATTAGGATCAGAAACATCCATTAACGAGATACCACCATAATAATCGCCGTAGCATATGTGTTGATTGCTCACCCAAGTGCCGTTAAAGAACTTGGGTAATAAGTAGTCCTTCACCAACTATGAAAAGACAAAGAAAAACTAGTATACTTAGAAACTCGAGTGCTCTTATCTTCTATTGTTCCGTTTATAATCTAGATGTTCGACGAAGCTATGCTCTTATTCCCTATACCCTTCATTCATATACCAATTTAAGTCGATCAATCAGACTAAAGTCTTCGCTCTCACACCAAGACAAAAAAAAAACTATTCCATTAAAACGTCAATTTTTCTTCCCCTTCTAATCTTTCACAAATCCCGCATTGACGGAGAGAAAAAATAGATGTACTTCCCAAAAAAAACACTGGATTAAACACGGAAAAAAAATTGATTACAGTATAAAAAAATTTCTATTTCATAGAAATACTTATTCTTACTGCGTCTTTAATGGATTTAAATATATAATTTACACAGTAAAAAGAATGTCGTATTTTCAGTCATAAAAGGTACGTTAATTTAAGAATGCAACATTTTTAATACAGTATTTGTTTAATTTCAAATCTTATTTTTTTGCTGAGTTTAAAGAGCAAGCGCTTGCTGAATATTATCAAAAATATGATGAATTTAGGACAATTTTCTTGAAAATCAGCAGTTCTGTACTTAATTTAAAAAGTAGAACTGTAAAATAAAGATTTCTTATTCTTATTTTTACGCAAGCCGAGCTTAAATTAAGACTGGCATTATTTTCAGGACTTGTTTAATACTTCAGACAGTATTTAAAGTAAGATTTACTTTTTACTGTGTAGTTTAATTAATGTTTAATAAATTTTTTTCTAGTAATAAAGGGAAGCAAATAATAATTTTCACTCTATTGGGACATTGGAAGAATAGAAAATTTTTTTCTTCAAATTTTATCTTCGGTTACCTGTCCAAATGTTAAAGGATCTCCTTTTATTCGAGTGGAATCATCTGGAGGTGTTAGAAGTGCGACAGATGTGACAATAAGGGCTAGGACGGCGATAATGACAAGTAAAGCTATTAAAATTCCTCTCCAATTTCTTTGATTTGGATTCGATGACACCAGTTCCTGTTATGCAAACAGATCAATTTTTATCGTTTTGTGAACAATGAAGAAAGAACAACAATATCTTGTTGTATATATTAAAACACTGATATTTAAAATTAAAATTTTGTAATTTCTTTCGAATATAATAGTTATAAAAAATTTTCAGATTAATAGATCCTTAGATTCTTAGATAAACAGATTCAAAATAAAAATTTGTAAATTCTTAGATCATAGATTTCAACATTTATAGATCTATATGTTTAAAAGTTCATGGATCCTTAGTTCAACAGATTCAAAATAAAAATAGAAATAAAAAACAACTAAATCCAAGATTCTTAAGTCCATAAATTCTTTGATTCATAG
Source organism: Leptopilina myrica (nomen nudum) (assembly GCA_032872475.1). Taxonomy (NCBI): domain Eukaryota; kingdom Metazoa; phylum Arthropoda; class Insecta; order Hymenoptera; family Figitidae; genus Leptopilina; species Leptopilina myrica (nomen nudum). The sequence goes on from CM065461.1 coordinate 38,140,036, forward strand.
ATCCTTAAATCCATAGATTCCTGGATATAAAGATTTTTAGATTCATGGAGCCTTACATCTTTAGGTCAATAGATTAAAGAAGGCAATAAATATTTAGATCATAAATTCTTGAATCCATAGACCTTTTGCTTCTTTGATTCACAGATCCATAGATTCATAATCACAATAAAGATCCATAATTTGTATAGAGGATCTATAAAGATTTTATAAAGATTTAATGAATTCAGTAATCCATAGATCCTTTAATTCTTTGAATCACAGACACTTAGACCTATCCATAGATCCATAGATCGATAGATTAATAGATCCTTAGATCCATAGATCTTCAAATAAACAGCTTGTTTGAACCATAGATTCTAGATCGACAAATTCTTATGTGGTAAATTGTTAAATCCATAAATGGTTTAATTCTTTGATTTATAAATCCATGGATCCTTAGAAATAAAGTTTTTTAGATTAATAGATCCTTAGATAAACAAATTGAAAATGAAAATCTATAAACTCTTAGAACATAAATTCTGAAATCCATTGATCAAAAGATCCCTAAATTCATGGATCCTTAGATCTATAGATCAACAGATTTAAAATAGAAATACATAAATTCTTAGAACATGCGTTCTTAAATAAACATATCCTTTAATTCTTTGATTCATAGATCCATAGATCAACAGTTTCGCAATAGATTAAAAATAAAGATTTGTAAATTTCTACGGGATAGTTTTTAAAATCTATAGATCCTTTGATTCTATGATTCATAGATCTCAAGATCCATAGATGTATACATCTAATGATCCTTAGATACGAAGATTTTTTAATGAATAGATCCTAAGATCAAGAGATTCAGAATAAAGATCCGTAAATTCTTAAGTCATATATTTTAAAATTTATAGATTTCATAATTTATAAAATTTATATTAATAGACCAATAGATTCGAGATTGAAAAATTGAAAGATGATAATAAACACTAAATCCATAAATTCATGAATCATTGACGCATAGATGAGAAAAAAAATTTATCACTAGCTTTGAAACTCATAATTCACGGATCTAGAAACTTTTGGAATTTTTATTCAATAGTTAAATAGAAAATCATGAGTTAGATGAAATGTCTGAAAAATTTTTCAAGAAGACATGAGATATAAAGTTATCAAATCTTGATTGAATACGATTTTCTTTTTTGTGCATATGACGTAGCACTTATTTTTCCACGAAAAATTGCCAAGTGAGGGAGAAAATAAATTTTCATCGTCTTATATATATATATTGAAAAAGGGAAAAGCTACACGCAATCCTTGTGGAATCTTTTTGTATCATCATTGAAGATAAATCACTAATGTATTCCTAAACATGTGTTCCCAACACTTGTTCGCTTCTTCCCCCAATAAAACTTGATTTATTTTATTCTCCTCTCTCTTATTTTTCTATACTTGTTTTTTTTTATTTAAAAAATTAAAAATAACAATGGTTTCTTTTTACCAGTAGTTAAATTCATCTATATTTGTGGGAAATAAAAATAATGCGAGTCTTGAAAATCAATTATTTTTATTGAGAAGAAGAAGAAGAAGGAGGATAATAATAAAATTAAGAAAGTTGATGAGGTTGAAGGGCGCCAGTAATTTTATTACAGTTTCGTATCTATTTCCTGTAGATCGTTTCTTTTTTTATTGTACTCATTAATATACTTCTAAAGTATTAATTTTATATGTAATTTTTCTAAAAGCAAATTATTTTTTCTTGTTTCCCCCCTAAAAAAAGGGAAATTGAAATAAAACTTTCTTCAAGGCAAAGAAAAAAAAATGTATAAAATTAGTTTTCGTTGTTTTCATATTGTATTATTATAAACTTTTCATTTAAAAATACTGAACCTTCGGACATATATATGTTATATATCATTATTCATTTCTGCATTAAAAGTATCGCGAATCAATAAAAATTAATTATGCAAAGAGATTCAATTTGCGTGTCATTAAGTGTACTTGTATTGATTTAAAAAATGCTTTATGTCAATCTCTGCGAAAAATTCGACGATAATTTCTTTTTGAAACATTCCATTGGAATATTTTATTAGTTCCAATAATTAAAAAAAAAATTTCGATATTCCAAAAATTACAATATCTTCTTTCAAAATTACAAAAAAAGATTGTTTGTTTTAAACCCCGAAGAGTATTTTTTGGTATTTTTCAGAAATATATTGCTTTGCTACTCCTAAGAATGCTTTTTTTGATATTCCATAGAATATTTTTCTCAAGGAATATTCTGAAAATCTTAATTAGATTTTATAAAGAGGAGTATTTTTGGAATTCAAATAAAAATATTACTTTAATATTATAAAGAGTAGTTTTGTTATAGTCAAAAGAATATTTCATGAATATTCTAAAGAGAAATTCTTAAAAGATTATTATTTAAAATTCCGCAAAAATATTTTTGGTCTATTTTAAAGAATATTTCTTGAGGATCCCAAAGAATATTTGTATGTTTGATATTACAAACAATATTCCCTTAGTAGTTCAAATAATATTTATCTGATTCATTTAAAAAAAATTTCTTTGACATTCTAAACAGTATTTCTTTGATATTCCGAATTTTTTTTTTTTTAGAATTTAAAAGAACATTCCATTGGTATTTTAAAAAATATTTATTCTTTAATATTCCAAAAAAATATCCTCGATATTCCGAAGAAAAATTTTTTGGTGCATTTCCAAGAATATTTCTTGAGGATTCCAAAGCATATTTCTTGAATATTTTAGAGAATACTTTTTTAATAATGCAATGAATTCTTCTTAGATATTTCAGAAAAATATTCTTATGATATTACAAAAAATATTTCTTGAGTATTTTAAAGAATATTTCATTGATAAGCTAAAGAATTTTTTGTGGGTTATGTTAGGAATATTTCTTTGATATTCCAAAAAATATTTCCTTGATATTCCAAAGAACATTTCTTTGATATTCCAAAAAATATTTATTTGATCTTCCAAAGAACATTTCTATGATATTTCAAATAATATTTCTTTGATATTCATTAGATTATTTCTTTGATATTCCGAAAAATATTTTCTGGGAATTTCAAGGAATATTTTTTGAGTATTTCAAAGAATATTTATTTGATATTTCTGGGCATTTTTCTTGGATATTTCTAAGAATATTCTTAAAATATTCCAAAGAATATTTCATTGATAATCCAACGAATGTTTCATTGATACAGGAGAAAAAATATTTCTCCTATATTTCAAACAATATTTTCTTGAAATTTAAAAGATTTTTCTTTGATATTTCGAAAAATATGCTTGTTTTGAAACTCAAAAGAATATTTCTTTGGTTAGATGAATATTTTCTTGTGGTTTGGCTCAAATTAAAATATTTCCTTGGCATTGGTCAAAAGAATATTCTTTCGATAATGCAAATAATATTTTTCACTATAATATTCTAAAGAACATTTGCTGGAATATTTTTGAATACATTTCATGCGAATACTACTATAAAAGTAATTTCTAAAGAATTCTATAGACAGCTATACCAGTAAAATAGATCAAATAAAAACGACAAATAAACACACATTAAAAAATGAATCAATATTATATAATAATTATATAAAAAAAAATCCCGTCAAATATTGCAGCCGTCTAGTATATTTATAAATAAAAAGAAAAACTGATTTGCGTCATCATCGATCGTTGCGGGAGCTTTGTGGGTGAAAAACGACTTTATAAAGGTGAATTTTCCAAAGTTTGTATGTCACACTAAGCAAAATTTTTTTATGATCATAAAATTTACACACATTTGCTACATAAATATATATAAATGTTTCTCCAAAAGAATGTAAATTTAACGAGTCCTTCTGTTTTATAATGCAAAAGAAAAATAATTTTTAGAAAAATTCACTTTTTTGCCGAATATATACACACACGACACATGTATACGAATCTCGCACTCTTGGCTTTGTCTGGGAACCTACTGTTTGTTGACCCAAAAAGAGACCAATGTTTTTTTAAGCATTTTACCCTCAAAAAAAAAAAACTTGTTTTTATTCTAGTGCGGTCTTATTTATAATTTGAAAATAGAATTTAAAAATACATACATATATATACAAATGTAAGTAATTTTAACCCTCCCGGCAAATTGTTGGTTCTCACTGTTAAATTAATTTACATATAATTAAATTTAATTTGTTTAATTAAGACCGTTGTGGAACTATTAACTCTGACCTCCTCTCGCTCGTGTAAACTTCAAAACTCTCGTCTAGAATTTCAAACCAAATTTACAATTATTTTTTTTTTATTCTTTTTTATTTTTATTTTTTTGTAAATAGAGAGAAAAAATTTTAAAATATTGCGGCAGTAATATTTTTTTTATGTCTTTTTGCATAAATAAACGAAAATGGAAATTTAAAAAAAATATTGTCAGTAAACCGTCTTCTATTTTTTCTAACTAGACGTAAAGTTTAAAAATTTATGCCAGTCAGTTATTTTTATAATTTCTTTTTGCTAAATGAACAAAAGATGTAAATTTAAAAAATGTCAGCTATATCTTTTTATTTTAATTTCCTTTTTTTAAATAAACAAAGTGTAGTTTTTTCTTAATGTTCTATTAACTAGTGAAAAAAAAAGAAAATAGAAAAAAATACTCGAATTATTATTTTTACAACATTGTAAATACATTTGCATGCATAAATATTCTTTCGAATGCATAACTCGACTAAATTATTAAAAACTATTCCCCACTATAAATGCGGTATTTAATTCAATTGCATGATTGGACGTCTCATGAAATAATGAATTGTACAAACACGCCACTCTATGCACAGTTCATAAATTATTTATAACATAAATCTTCGATTTAAATTTTCACGTTTTTTCGAATATTAATTAAAAAAAAGAGAATTTTTTTTAATAGCTTTATTTAGAATTGATAACCCGGGTTAATATTATCATCGGGGTGATATTAGCATTTGGGTAATTTTTACTTTTTAGTTATTCGTAAATAAAATTTCTCTTTTAAAAAAAAACTTATTAAATTAATAAATAAATTAATTTATTTGTTTATAAAGAAAATAAAAAAATGAATAATAAATAATAAGTGTATTTATTATTATAATATTTATTAATTTATTGAATTTTTATTAATTATTAATATGTTTATTAAATTTATTATTTAATCTTTCAATAATATTAATACAAATGAAAAAAAATGGTTCAAAAAGGCATAATACAAAATATAAACGACAAAATTTGATGAAAATAGGAAAAAATAGATTTCTAAGAAAGTAGATATAGAGAATTTGTAGGCGAAACACCATTTGTCATTTCTACCACATAATTGAGAATTTGTCACTTTTTGTCAACTTTATTAAAAGAAATTAATTTATCTCCCAATGGATCTTTTATATTATGACAATTTTTATCCTTCATTATTAAAGTACTACTGAATCAATATACAAGCATTGTCAACTTGAGAAAATTTATCATTTAAATAAAAAAAATCACCAGAAAAAATATTACAAATTTATTATAATATTATATTATTATATTATATTATTATTATTTATTTATTTATTTATATATATAAATATTACTTTAATTAATAAAAAATACTTATTTTAATTTATTATTTTGTAATTATTAGTTATATAAGTCATTATAATTATAATATTTTTAATGAACATTATATAATGTTTAATGACCAAAAAACAAAATTAATAAACAAAAGACTAATTTTTCCTTCCAAAATTCAATAATTTTTTTGTTATTATTATTATTATTTTGTTATTATTCATAGCTTTAGTTAGTTTATATAAAAATAAAAATTTTAATATCACAATTACAAATTAATTTTTATTTAGTTTATTTTTATTATTATTATTATTATTATTATTATTATTATTGTTGTTGTTTAAATAAAAATATAAATAAAGTATTAAATGATTAAGTATTTCTATAGAAACTGAATTCTTATAAAGAACTTTATCAAAATATTTTTTAATTAATTGGATTTTTATGAAGAAATTCATAGAAAATTTTTGAAAACAATTAAATTGTTTCAAGAAATGTAATTAATGATGCATTAAAAATAATTATTAAATTCTAAGAAATAAATTAATTAAATCAACATTTTTTAAAAATAATTTAATTTTTTGGAAGAGTATTAATATATTTTTAAAGAATTATTTAATTTTTTTTCATATAAATTATTTATTTAAAATTGTATTAAAAATAATTAAGATTCTGCAAAAACTTTTATTATTTCGGAAAATAATTGAATTCTTGTGATGAAATTTATTAAAATTAAAAAAAAATAATTGATTTACGGAAAAATATTTTATTACTTATAAGAATAATTGAATTCTTGCAAAGAATGTTATAAAAATATTTTCAAATAATTGAATTTTTTCGAAGAATTATATAAAAATATTTTCAAAAAGTTGATTTTTTTCGAAAAATTTCATGAAAATTGTCTTTTAAATAATTTAATTCCAGTGAAAATTTGATTATTTATGAAGATAATTGAACTCTTGCAACAAATTTCATAAAAAATTGTCTTTGAATAATTGAATTCTTATGGAAATTTTTTTTATTAAAATAGTAGATATTGACAATAATTGAATTGCGAAAAATTTTCCAAAATAATCGAATAGGTCCTTTCATCGAATTTAAAAATAATTTAATTCCTTAGAAGAATTTTAGTAGTTTATGAAAATGATTGCATTCTTGAGGAGAATTTTATAAAATAAAGTTTTTAAATAATTATTTTTTTGTTGAAAACAAATTTTATGCAAATTGTGTTTCTAAATAATTGAATTTCACAAAAGACTTTTTTTATTTATAAGAATAATTGATTTCTAGCAATGAAGTTTAGGAAAATATTTTTTACAATATAATTACTCGAATAATTGATGTTTTCAAAAAAATTCACAAAACTTGTGTTTTGAATAATATTGAATTCCTGTAAAAATTTTATCATGAATGAAAATAATTGAATGTTTTGAAAGAGAATTTTTATTAAAACTTTCAAAAATAATTGAATTTCTTTTGAGGACAAAAATTGTTTCATAAAATGACTGCAATCGGAAATTAAGAAGATTTTTCTTCTTCGAAAATTGTTGACAGAAAAATTTATAAATTTAATTTTTGTAAAATATAATAATAATAATAATAATAATAATGGAATTTTTGGTCGAAAATTGAACGGTAATTGGATAGCGTTCAGCTTAATTAAGAGCTCGTCCAATAAAAAGCTTGACGGCCTCACAGCTTTTACAGTGAAACTTTCAGTCTCTACAATATCTAGGCAAGTCATATAGCGGTGGCGGCTGACTCAATTCTAGCACTGCTACTTAAATCGATAGAAGTTCAAGCCGAGTGTTCCGAGATAGACAATCGGACCAAAGTAAATGTAGGCTTATTTAATAAATTTGTTTATTCTCCCTCCCCTTCAAACCCGTGTTTCGAAAATAAGAATAAAAAATTTTTTAAACTTTTTTTTTCACTTTACAAAATACTAAATAAAGAAATTATTCAGTTTAACTGAAAAAAAATTCTCAATCAATAAAAATAACATTTTTTAAACAAAAAAAATTTCGTTCTTTTAAAAGTTCTGTTATTTTTGTTATTTATTTACCAAGAAGGTAAAAAAATTTACAAAACTACCGCTATTTTAATGATACCAAAAAAATATAACTTTGTTTCATTTGATTTCGAAAACATAAAACATTTATTTTACTTGTTTTATTATTTCTTATTTGTTTATTTATTATTTTAAGGAAAAACAAATTTATAAAAAATTTATTATTTTTATTATTATCAATTAATTTTAATAAATAAATATTCACATGACTTCTGGATTTATTTCAATAAATTTAGTAGTCTTGTGAATATACAATTATTATGATTATAAAATTTGCAAAAGAATTTTTAAATTTATTTTCCTTACACGTAAATAAAAAATAGAAAAATTTACCACAAAAAAAAATAAGCGGTAAAATTATTTTCATTATTGTAAAAAAAACTGTTAATTATGTAATATAACGAGTTTTCCTTATACACAGAGACAAATGAAAAAATTTAGAACAAAAAAAAATGTTAAAGTGTGTGAAAAAATGATTTCCAGTGCAGTGTTGGTGAAATATTTAGTGTTTAAAAATAATTAAATTTATAAATCTAATTAAATAAATCAATTATTGAAAATACAAGAAAGAAAGATTTTTTCTAGGACTGTTAACAAATTTAAAAAACAATAGAACAATTGACTAATAAAATAGTAGAAAATTCGATCAATAAAACAATAGATTTATAAAAGAATAATAATACTTGGAAATCACAAATTAAAAAATAATAAAATAAATATTAGTAATTTCTATTTTTAAAGAACAATTTTATTATTTTTATTTATTCTGTTTTAACATTTACTACAGTAAATTTAAAAATTAGAAACAACTAAAAAAATTCTACTTCATTTTCCCTAAAAATGAAATAAATGAATTAAAAATAAAGTAATTTTACAAAACCAATACATAAATATGTAATATGTGAAGTTAATATTAAAATAAACACAAGTTTAATGTTAGAACTTTCAGCTCTTGTTCTTTAATGTAATAGTTTAAATTCATGAACAAGATTGTATATAAAGGGAAATAAATTCTTTTCTCCGAAAGACTCGTTTAAAAATTCATTTCTTTTTCAAAAGTAAACTCAGCAGCTAAAGTGCAGAATTTTTTTTTTCCTTAAAAATTATTCTTTTTTTCCAAACTTGCAGAAACTTGAATCTAAAATTTAAATCTCAAATGAATAGGTACAATTGTCTTCACAATAATCTGAATAAAAAAATTAATAATATTAATAATAATAATTGTAATTCTAATAATTCTAATAAAAAAATAATTATATATTCGTCGAAGCTTAAGACTGATTTTAAAAATTTATGATTAAAAAAAATTACTTATTATTATTACTAATTATTATTTATATTATTTTTTTTGTTTTTAATATTATTATAACAGTAATAGTAACAATAGTAATTGTTTTTAGTGAAAATAGTATTTTTTTATTATTTTCTAAAATAATGTACGAAAAAAAATTTACCTGGGAACTGCTACAAATTTCACTATAATAGCAAAAATTTTAGTTAGTAAAAACGTTCGCTTTTTTAAAGAAACTTATAGCTGTTTCAGGTAAATTTTTTTCTACAGTCTTTTAATTACAAAATAGAAATAAAAATAATACGAACAAAAATAAAGATAAAAAATAAAGATGAAAACAAGAATAAAGATAAATATAAAGATAAAAATAAAAATAAAAATGAAAATGAAACTCATAATAATAATAGAAAATTACATAAATGAAATTTGTTTTTTTTATTTGATCTGATAAAAAGTGCAAAACGGTACAAAAATAATTAAAATAAATTCCTGTAAAAATGTCCAATTGCTTTGAAAGAAAATACCTCAATGTTTTTTTTTTGTAAATAAATTATCTTAATTGAAATTTTCAAAAAATATATTTTCGAATTGATATAAAACGTGTACTATAATTCAATTATTAATAGAAAGAAGAAAATTAAAATGGAACTATTTCGCCCCATTTAAATTAAACACACGTTATTAATTTACTTATTAATTTATTTACTGTAATTATAAAATTTAATTAATACCATAATTTCTCTTTTATAAAGAAACTAAATTTAATAGAAAAAAAATTACCTCATCATCGTACATATGGTCGTGATCTGCCATTGTAAAAACAGCTCATAGACACTTGCCTCATTCACAAATATTATTTTTACAATTATTATATTAAATTATTCGAACATATTTTTAATCTCAACATGTTATTTATTTTTTTGTTTTATTTTTTTGTCTCTTTTTTTTCTTCTTGTCATTACATGTTCAATGAAAAATTCATAATTTCAATGAAATTCTGTACTCTAATAATGATAGTAGAATATAATCATGATTTTTAAAAGAGAGGTCCTATACGAAAAATGTATGTGACCTGTCTTCTTTCAGCGTTAGAAATTTTGGTACTGAGCAAAGATTGAACTGTGATGCTGCGATTGCAGAGCGTGCGCTTTATTGAACTTGCGCAGGGTTCAGTGTATATATATATATATATATTTTTATGCATACATGTATATATGAAAAATGTGTGGAAAAATGTGCTTTACAATTTTTGCACGCTTATTATATGAATTTCAACACTTGAAAAATGTTTTCTTTTGATATTAATTGAAGAAAAGCCATTTCTTCCCTTTTCTTCAAAAATCCATTCAATTTTTTTTTTTTATTTACAATGAAAGCTGAAAGGAGCGTCGAAAATTGTAAGAAAAAAAATTTGTCCTTAATGATGATTGATTTATTCGAAAAGTGATATTTAATAAGTGAAATTAATTAATTTTTTTATAACAAAAATTATGATTTTTAGAAATAATTTATATGATGAATATTTTGATGAATATTCTAAATTTTTGTTATAATTTTTTTAATTATTTTACATTAGTTTTTAAAATATTTTTCCAAGAGGATATATTTTCTCTCGTGGAATAAAAAAAAACTTTATTTCACTTATCGAGGTTTGACTGTAATAAAAAATAAAAAAATAATAATAAAAAAATATATATAAATAAATATAATTTTTTAAATTTCTGAATTATATGAGAATCGAATATTTCTATAAATATTTGAATCTGCATTGAAACTTTGTTTTCTAAATAAATATTCTCTTGGAATAAAAATTATTTTTTCAAACAAAATATATTTTTTCTAACAAAGAAAATATTTTTGTTTATAAATATAATAATTTTTATTCTGAAAGATTATTTAAAAATAACACTTTTTTTATTCCAAAAGAATATTTTTTTTATAAAAAATGTACCTATTTCTTTTTGAAAAATATTGATCTTCGAAACTAAAATAAACTTTATTTTGAAAGAATATTTTTTGCTATAAAAAATTAAATTTTTTTGCTCGAAAGGAATGTTTTTTGTGTGGAAATATATCTTTTATTTAAAAAAGTGTTTTCGAACAAAATATATTTTTTATAAATTAATTAAAATTATCAAATAAACCGTTTGTCTTACTTATCGAGGTTTCAATGTAAGAAAAAAATTTCGTCAGAGGTAAAAATATTTTTCTACAATAAAAAATAGTCTTAAACCAAAAATTTGTATCAGAAAAGGTTCCATTAAATAATAATTAACAAACAAATTAACAAATATGTATATTTAATATTCAGTTCATTTTTTCTACAAGAACATTTCAATACACGAAGAGGAAAAAAATTTTTTTTCCATATAAATAATAAATATTTTATTTCGAATACCAAATATTGAACCTAAAATAACAAATAACAACGAAAATATCAATGTTTTATGCATTCACGAAAATAAATAAAAAAAAATTTTTTTCATTACAATTTAATATCTGAAGAAGTGAAAATTATAATTTTTTCGAATATAATTCAATAACAAAAGAAATGTAAATTATAAATTTTTGTTATTGTCTGACTTGGATTTATTTGATAATTAATTACATAATATTAACCATGTGACCATGTGATAACTTCGAAAACAATTTTTTTTCGATTAAAATTAATAACAAAAGAAATTAATAAATTAAAATTAATAACAATTTGTGTTTAATTGAAAAACAATTTCTTTTCGATTAAAAATTCCTAATAGAAGAAGTAGGTATAAATTATAATTTTTTTCTATTAAAATTTAATAACAAAAAATTTTTTAAATATAATCACATTTTTCGTTAATAAATTATATTTTCTTCCAATCTTTTATAACACATTAAATTACTGAGATAAATAAATATTTCATCCTAAAGTATAATTATCATTCAGCTGTTGCAAACATTACATTTACAATATATTTTAAAGTCTTGCATTGTATAATAAAACATAAAAAAATGTTTGCAAAATTTCTACGCAAACATAGATATTAAAAATTTCGTAAATACAAAATCAATATAAAAAACATTTATCATTTTACAATTTGAACACATTTTCGATTTTTTCACTTCAAGTTTTCAAACAATAATCGCAATCGAGTAATTTATACAAATATTAAATACAGTTTCTTGTACATTTTATATATATATATATATATTATTTATCGCTATATAAATTTTAACTACGTTTTCTTTACATTATAAATTTTTTTCTTTACATTATATATAAAGTTTAGAAGTTTTAATAGTCTTTAATTATATAAAGTTTAATATACAACTTACTAAATTTTTCCCTTAGGTTAATTTTTTCTTAAATTAATAAATTTTTCATAAAATTATATAAAAATTTTTTCCTTTGGGTATGTTACAAATTTCTTATTTATATTTTGAAATTAGGTGCGGCATAAAATGGAGTACATAATATGTATTTACAATAGAGTTATACTTTGATATTTGGAAAAAAATTGTTACGCTTTTTTAACTGCAAGGGAAATTATTTTCACGAACTTAAAGAATAATTTCGTTTTTGAAGTTTCTGGTGAGTTGCTTATGAGGCAGTACGACGGAATTGAGAAGAATCTTTTCCGCTGATAAACTCACGTTTGTACCTGACAAATAGAAAAGTTTATTAATTAAATAAATACTATAAGTAATAATTATTATATATAATAAATACAATACAGTATTTATTTAAATATCATATAGTTGAAAATTCGATTTAATTTGCATTAGAAGAAAAATTGTTTGTTAAATTTTCGTCGTCACTAGATTTCTTTACAGCGAGTGAAATGAGTAAGAGAAGGATAGCTACATTTTCTCTTTTGATTTGCGCCTGCGCAGAACTGCATCAAGCGTCTGACATAGTACAAAGTAATGCGCAAGCGCGAATTGATTCCTTCTCTTACTTTTCGTTTAGCTTGTGCGCAACAAAAATTGATGTAAAATTGATGCGCAGAACCTAATCGGAAAAATAGTAATTTTTTTCGATTTGTTTACCATTCCTTTAAAAAAAAAATTATGAATATTAACTGTCTACTCACTGAGAATTGTAATAGCTGGATTGAGTTTGCCATTATTGTTGAATAATGGAGAATTCTCCATTTTAGCGAAAGGTTTATTTGGATTTGGATCACAAGGAGTGCCTTCGACTCGGGCCCACTTTCCAATGAAACTGTTTTTCCCAATTATACTGTGCAAAACAACAGAATGAGCTTGAATTTGCGCATTCCCAAGGACAATTGACTCTCGTATTCTTACCCCAGGGCCAATGAATGCTTTCGGCCCTATACTCACATTAGGCCCCAACTGAAACAATATAAGGATCTTTAATCAAAGATGATTTTTTCATTTTCCTATTTTTCTTAATTATAATTTAGCGTTAAGAACAATTTTTTCACTAGTTTACAAATTTTAGGTTATTTTTAATGCTGAGTAACGACGCTAACGCCAGGAACATTTTTATAATTGAAAATTGTTCATAGAAAGGATAAATTTCTATTTTGGTGCCTAGTGGAAGGAAAAATGGTCGTTTGGGCACTGGACGTGCGCATGTGCAGAAATACGTGCATGCGCATTTGCGCGAAAAATGTCTGCGCAAGCGCTGTTCTAAGATTCTGAGGTTATTTAAGAAAAAGAAGATAGATATTCTAAAGAATTCTTACCACACTTGTGGAATCAACCAAAGCTGTTGGATGAATATGAACGTCGCCGATAATTCTGTTATCAAAATCTTCACTTGGCGCTAATAGTTCGGGTTTTTTTTGACGATACAACGTAAGATAGTGACGATTTGCGTAAATCGCTGCACCAGCTGTTTTCACCTGTGACCACCAATTTGTCACCGGTAACGCATACATCTGATTAGTAGCAACCAATTTTAACAGTACATCTTCTTCTAAAGAAATGTGAGCTGGATCCTTACCACTGCCATTTAGATATTCGCTAGAAAAAATATTTCATTCATCATAAAATTGCTACAATAAAAAAAAATTCTAGTAAATTTTGATATTTTTCAACTGTACTTCTAATAAAAAAAAAAAAAAAAACAATTTTTAATATTCAAACAGTAATAATAAAACTTACCCAATATTTTTCTTCTCTTGCCTAGTGAAAAATACATCGGACATTGTTTGAAAAATATCCGGCGATGTGATATAAACACCGCAATTAATTAACGAAGACACAAAGGACGACGGTTTTTCAACATAATGATTGACTTCACCTTTTTTACCCACAACAATGCATCCATAATTTGACGATTGCTTTCTTGTTGTCTCAGTTGCCATTATTGTGAACAAGGAATTTTTATTCTTATGAAATTCAAATAATTCCTTAAGTGGAAAATTAGCGCAAACATCTCCGTTCATAATGAAAAAATATTTTGTATTGCCAGAAATAATTTGATCACGAAAATGATACATTCCACCGGCAGTGCCAAGTGGCGTGAATTCTTGTAAATAACGAATTGACAGTGAATACAAACTTATCATTTCTTGGACAAAATGATAAAATTCCGATGCCGGATACGAGCCAATAATTAATATTTCACTTAAATTTTCCATTTTCGAACAAGCCTCAATGTGATGTTGAATCATTGGCAGTCCCGCTATTGGGAATAAGGGTTTTGGAACGTCGAGCGAAAGTGGACGGAATCTTGTACCTGTAAAAAATTTTTATTTTATTTTTTATAAACAAATGAAAATTTACTTTTCGTGAAAAATATAATATTTTAAATTGTACTTTATGCTCTTAGTGTTATTTCAATATTATACATTGAGACAAATTTTATTTTAAATCCAAAATTAAGCTGCCAAAGAAAAAAATACGCTTGGCCTGAATAGTACATCAAAAATAATTTTTGGGACTGTATAACAATGATTAAAATAAAAAATTTACAATTAAAATTATTAATTATTATTATCATCATTATTATAAATTATTATTAATTATTACTAATTATTATTTATTATTATTTATTATTATTTATTATTATTTAATTCTAATACATTATTTTACAAGTAAACATTAGACAACATTACATTGAATTACATAATAAATTATAATCTTTAAAATTTATTTTGCAATAAAAAAATGTTGCGTACTTAAAACAATGTTACAAATATTTCAAACTATTTTTTTGTAAATGGAAAGCATATAAAATTTTAAATCCAAAAATTCGTATTAAGGTCATTATTCCAAAAAAATAATAAGACAGTTTTAACAAAAAACCAATATTAATCTTTATTTATTAATTCTATTAATATTTATTAATAAAATCGTAATAAAAATAAATGAACCTAAGAATAAATATTCTTATTAATTAAATTATAAGTTAAGATTTAGTTTTAAATAATAATTTAAACAAAAATAAATTTTAATTTTGAAATTTGATCCTATTT
This sequence comes from Leptopilina myrica (nomen nudum), assembly GCA_032872475.1. Lineage (NCBI taxonomy): Eukaryota > Metazoa > Arthropoda > Insecta > Hymenoptera > Figitidae > Leptopilina > Leptopilina myrica (nomen nudum). The sequence goes on from CM065461.1 coordinate 38,155,379, forward strand.
TTCCTAATACTAAATAAATTAGTGAAAAAATCATTAACATTGATTAAAAAAATTTTTTTAATGGTAAAAATGTTCCAAGTATAGAAATTAATTTTTATAAACATCAACATACCTTTGGAGGGTCCTCCAATTAATATAACAGATTTCATCATTTTTGCAACTAGAGTTAGAAAAACTGTTTTTGCAAAAATTTTTTTTTTAGAAAATAACAAATTATTTTACAACAAAAAAAATGGAAAATTTCTTCTTTTTTATAATAATTTTTTAACACTGGAAAGTCAATTAAAAATTGACACGTCAAAGCTAACTCTACACGTGATGAGAAACTAATTGTCAGCTATGTTAAAGTGAAAGTTGTGGCAAAGGTTTATTTGTGTTCGTATCTTCCATTGCCGCTTAGTAGCTTCATTTCTACAAACATCATCCTGATGTTCATATTCGACAAATTTATGGCTGTGCGCAGCTTTCAATCATGCATAGCCTTAAGCTTCATTTGAAGCAACGCACTGAACATCACTTTAGGCTCCGTTCAAATTTTCAGACAATTTCGATTTTGGAAATTTTTTCCAATTTTTTTTCAGTTTGAGAAAAACATTTTTTTGTCGAAAAAAAATGTGGCGAAAATTTTCGGCATAGGCTTCTTTTGTAAATTTAGTAAGTTTTCTAAGCAAGCTTGCGGCTAGGCTGCAAGGTAAGTTGCCTGCAAGCTCCTTTTGAAGCATAGTAAGCATGCCGCCAAGTTTTACTAATTTAACTTACGGAATTAATTTTATAATTTGAGTTAGTAAATAATTTATCTTACTAATATGTAACTAATTTAATTAAGTAAATTAATTTTTTTAATTAACACTAAATAAACTTTTTAAATTAAATTACTTAAATAATTTACTTGATTAATTAGCTAAATTAAATACTAATTTTTTTTACTAAGTTAATTTACTTTATTAATTTACAAAATTTATTTTTAATTTTAATTTACTTAATCAATTTGCTCACTTTATTACTAATGTGGTTTAATAATTTAATTTACTTTACAAATTTTCCTAATTTATTTTTAAATGAAATTTACTCAATTAATAAATTGATTTGACACATTAATTCTAATGTGGTTTACTAATTTAATTTACTGTATTAAATTGCTAAACAAAATTACAAAATTAATTTACTAATTAGTTGATTTTCTAAATTTATTACAAATATGGTTTACTAATTTAATTAACTTCATTAATTTGTTAAACTTATTTTTTAATTAAATTTACATAATTAATTTTCTAAATTCATTTTCTAGATTAATTTACTTCATTATTTTGCTAAATTAAAATAAAAATTACTTTATTACATTGATTTACTTAATATTTAAATTACTCAATTAATTAATTTACTAAATTTATTTTCTAATTTAGTTAACTTAATTAATATTCTAAATGTAAATATAAAAATAATTTACTAAATTAATTTGCCAAAATAATCCACACATATTAGTTTTCTAAATTTATTTTGCTAATTTTAACTACTTTCTTATTTTACTAATAAATGTTGTATTAAAATTCGAGCTTAATATAAATTTTTTTTTAAAATTACATTTGATAATTAAAGATATAATTATAAAGAATAAACTTTCGTATTTTATAAATATGTAAAATTAAATTTTTGATCATAAATTTTAGAAATTTTTAATTTTTAATGAACTAAAAGAAAAAATTAACTATTTAAAAATTAAATTAAAAAAAAGTGTAAAATTAAATTTTTGATCATAAATTTTAGAAATATTTCATTTTTAATTAACTAAAAGAAAAAATTGAAAAATATTATTATCTGTTTGTTTACTTATATATTTTAAATTACAACGTCAATGTTTCATAAAGCAGAAGCGGAAATTTACACTTTGAGAATATTCTCGAAAATATTTTGATTTCTGTCATTTATATATTATATTTGAATATAGGTATATATTTCAGTTTCTCTATCAAAAAGAAAATAATAAGTGATACGATCGCTTTAAGAGTAAGAATTATTTATTGTTTTATCGTGAATAAATATTTTATTTTTTAATTAACTTAAAGTAAATGGTGAAAGAAACACATTTAACAACAGTTAAATTAAAATAAATATTGCGAACAAAGTGAATAATTAGGTATAAACTAATTTACAACAAATGACAAGAAAAGAATGGCGTCATCAAATTCCAAATTTTGTTTGCGCCATGAAAGAGTTAAATCAGTAAGTAATTAAAGTATTTTTTATATAATTAGAATTAATTGTTATTTTTTACAATTAATTATAATTAAAAAGAATAAAATTAAAATTTTGTTAATGTATTTAATTTTTTTAATGGTCAATGTTAATTTTTAAGGTGCAAAATTTGCATTTTTGTCATTTAGTTTTAAGAAAAAGATTAACAAAAAGAGAATTTCAAATAAAAAAAATGTTAAAATAATTCTTTGAAATTTGATATAAAAGTTAATATCTAAGTTGAATGTCTAAGGTTGCGAAATTAAGTCAATTAAGTAAAGTTTGAAGAACCTTTTAGAGGACATAAACAGTAAACATACTATCGCTTTGATTAGAATAATAATAAATACAATTTAAATATTACCGCAGGTTAAAATAATCTCACACCATGTCACTTGGAAACAAAAACCGATGACGACATACGTGAAGCCAATTTTTGATTTCATGGCATCTGTGAGGCATAAAAAATTAAAAGCCCACAAGAAATTGCAACAAAAAAACAAATGCTCAAGGTAAATTATCAAAAATTCTCTATCAAAAAATAAAAAATCTCACAGAAATATTTCAAGACAATAAAGTCAATTAAATAAAAAAACATAATTATCCAAATAGAACTTCAAAATTTTTTTACTTTCAGTATATGCAAATGTGAGGAGAGGATAAATAGATTTCACGAAATAGAAAAAACCAAAGAATACAAAATCAAATTAAATATTTTAACAGATCAACAAAAAAGTTACATTCATCGAATAACTGAAAAATTACAAAACAAAATGCACGGCGAGGAATTTACGATACCTGAAAAATTAATGTGCCTCTCAATTTATAACAAATCGGAAAATTTATATAACTACCTGACTACAATAATTCCACTACCAGATAGTGTGAATTTAAGAAAATTCCGTAAATCCATACCATTTGATGCTGGTGTTACGACGACGATGCTGAAAAGATTATTAAAATTATCAACAACAATGAATTCTATCGATAAAATTGTTATTCTAATGTTGGGCTCTTTCCCCATAGAACCACATTTACATTATTCTGGAAAATTAGATAAAATTATTGGCTACGAGGATTGGGGCTATCAGCGTGATTATCTTGCCGAGGAGGCTTTTGTTTTTGCAATTCGTGGATTAGAATCCAATTGGTTTTTACCAGTTGCCTACAGTTTTGCCGATGAAGAGCCAAAAATTTCACGTCTCGTTAAATTATTCAAAAAAGTTGTACAGTGCGTGACAACGGCTGGCTTTACAATTGTTGCTTGTGTTAGCGACAAAACTCACTGGTACGACGCAACTTTGGAGAAATTACAAATTGAAGCAATGAAAAAAAGGGAATCTAAAGACACTGCAAATTGTGAGTATTTGAACGATTTTTTTTTTTGCCTTTTTATGCGAATGGTACTATTGGTTCTCAATTTTTTCCGTTCAATTTAAAAGCAAGAGAAACGGAAATTTGACTTTTCTTTTCAAGAAACAGAAAAAGGGGACATTAAATAAAGTGCCTTTGCTTCAAATAGGTGGAAATATTCAATGAAAAGGGAATTAAAAAAGAAAATCATAATTGTTGGTAAAGTAGATCCCTATTTATTTTTTCTCTACCAAAATTTTTGTTTTTAGTTCCTACGATTCTCATTCAGGGAGTTGAAATTGTTCCACTCTACAATTGCATCGATTTATTGACGGATCTTCGTAATAAACTGTATTTGTACGATCTGGAATATTTTGTGGATCTAATGGAGAGACCCGAAAAATGGGATCACGATCGGGAACAACGTATCACTAACATAAAAACAAAAAAACCATTATTGGCTAAATGGAAACACATTGAAACTATGCACAGCATTAATGATGGTAAATTAAAAGTCAAAATTCCACCTCTATGGAAATCGAGTGTCAGCGCAAAGAAATTGAGTAAAGTTAATTTCGACAGTATCCTCAATGTCTTTAACGAAAAAGTGGCAAATTGTATGGATAAACTTGCAAGTATGTATTCATTTTCCCTTTAATGCTCATTATTCTAAAATTATTACAATTTTTTCAAAAATATTATTCATCCGCTTCCTGAAGATTTATTTGTATAAATTTTAAATAATTTTTTTTGTTTTAGTTGACAGTGAGAATATGAATGGAAAAAAAGTCCCACCAGAGGGATTTTTCACATCATTTATCTTGCATTTTTTTGATAAGCTCTGCATGGCATTAATGGGCGGATCGAAAAATGATGACAATGATCCAATTAAAACAATGAAAACTGTTTTAACTGATGGTAGTTTTCATCGGGAATTTTTTGAAGTTGCAAAAATTTATCTTCAACATATGCGCTTTGTGGAAGGTGATACACGAAAACCGATTGGTCAACATATAACGTGCTTAAAAGATTTAATAATAACAATAACTGGTTATCAAGTGCTTTGGCAAAAATTACGTGAATTGGATTTTCTTTTTGTGAAAACTGAATGTTTCAATTCAGAATTACTTGATGATTTTCTTTATAAATATGAAGGCGCAACGTGTCTACAATTTTCTCGTGATTTTAAAAATTACTGTTATCTGGATATAAAAGTTTAATTTAATAACATCAAACGAGGCGATTGGATATTTTATGAAATAACAAGGGAAAAAATGAGGAAAATATTTTATGATGTAGTAAAATGTGTAAAGTACTTATATCTAAGTTTTAAGTGTTAATAATAAAATTTTATCTCTTTTTAAAAGGTGCAAAATTTTACAGGGGTGGAGTTTTTTTAAATTTTACTTTTCAAATTCAATTTGACTTTTACTTTCGACTTTACTCTGAATTCGATTACGGCTATTAAAGTCAAAAGCAAATCGAATCGTTAAAGTCAAAGTTAAAGTGAAATTCAATGTTAAAATGAAAATTAATGTCAAAATCAAGATCGAATGGAAGTTAAAGTCAAATTCGAGGTAAAATAAAAAACAATGTCTAAATCGAACCAAAGTCAAAGTCGAAGTCAAATTGAAAGTGAAAGTCAATGTTAAAGACGAGGTAAAATAAAAATCAATATTAAAGTTATAAGTTCAAATTAAAATTTAAACTGGAGGTTAAAATAAAAATCAATGTCAAAGAAAAAATTAAAGTCAAATTCAAAATGAAAGTCAAAGTCAAGGTTAAAATAAAAATAAATGTCAAAAACAAATTTAAAGTCTAGATTTAAATCAAATTTAAATTTAAAGTTAAATTCAAAGTCAAGGTTAAAATAAAAAATCAATGTCAAAATCGAATTTCAAAGTTAAAGTCAAATTCAATTTCAAAATAAAAATCAATGTCAAAATCGAGTCAAAATCAAAGCTAAATTCAGAGTGTAAGTCATAAAATCGACGCTAAAATAAAAAAAAAAAATTGAAAACACCGAAACAAAAGAAAAAAGAATTTTAAACATAAAATACAAAGAAAGAAGGAAAACAATTTTTATCCTTCTTCAAACATCATTAAGAACGATTGGTCAGCAAAATTTCCAGAAAATATTCCCAACTAATAGTAAAACAAGAAATTTGATAAAATAATTTTTCCAATTGGTTGGCAAAATTTTCCAAAATATAACCCAGCCAATTGTAAAAGAACTCACTCGATGTTATAATTTTTCCAATTGGTTTGGTAATATTCAAGCGAAATATGACCAACCAATCACATTATTAATTGTCTAAAGCCTATTTTCAACTTTCGAAGTTCCCCCAATTGTGGCGGGAAATTTAAAAAAGAATTCCGCCCCCTCCACATACACGCATACTATTACAATTGAATGAGCAGAACATGACAAAAGGTAAATTTCTCGTTGGAAATTTACCAGAAATAAAATGTGATTCTACAAATTCTCATTGTGTAAAATTCGGCCCTGAAATTATTTCATTGATTTTATTGTCTCTGTGACTATTCGTAAGAGTATATGTCTTATTCATTTTTTTTTTAAATCCGAAAAATAGTATAATATAGTGTCTATTTTTAAGAGAAATAGTAAAATATAAATTTTCAAATACTAAAGAAAAAGGGGAAAAAAAAAATGTTTCCAGTGAGATATATTGTTTGCATTTTTTTGCTTTTTCTCTCGATTTCATTAGGTTATGCAGGCAGTGGAAATTATGCCTTTGCCAAAGTCGAGGTAAGCATAAACCGATTATTGTCATTATTGTATATAATTATTTTATCGATCTTTCTTTTAAATATATTATAAAAAACTTTCAAACAAAACTTTTAGCATAATTGAACAATTTCTTATAAACCATTATTTTCTCAAACGAAAAAAATAGTTTTTTAGAATCTTTTTATTCTTTTTTATTATATTATTATTAACATTATTTTTATATTATTGTTCCTTTAATTATAATAAAATTTTTTGAGTACTATTTTTTGTGATAATATGAACAAATAATATTAAATAAAAAAATTAAATTATAATATTTATTATAATAAAATTAAAAAATTTTCTTTATTATTACGTTGATTTACTATAATATTTTAATATTGAATTTTTATTATTATACATTATTAATAGTATATAATTATTCTTAGATAATAATTAATTATTATAATTATAATAATAATAATAGTAAATTTATTAATAATTATATTTTATTATTACTATTAATATTATTATTATTATTATTATTACCATTACTTTTGTCCGCTTTTAATAAATTAATAATAAATATTTTACCATTTTTAATAATAAATAAAATTAAAAACTTTTTCTTTATTATTGCTTTCCTATAATATTTTGACTTATTTAGTAATTCCTTTTTTCTTTTTTTATTTATAGTAAAATTAATATTTTTTAAATGTTTTATAAATTTGAAAAAACTATCATAATTTGAAAATTAAAAAAAAATACTCATTCAGATTGAAATCTAAAAATACGAGTGATAAAGAAAACTTCTATAATGAAATTGTGTTAAGGTTATAAATATTTATAGGAAATTGGCAAATTGTATATTTATAGCGACTGCTTATAAAAATTTATATTACAGAGTTGCAGAGGATGCTCCTTGAACTCTCTTCCTGACGTAAAAAGCTTTATTTTCAATGATCTTCCATTGTAGTATCCTTTTAAAAAAATTTCATTCAAACATTCTTAATATCTATTTATATTTTTATGAAAAGTGTTTAATTAAAATATAAAAATTATTTTCAAAATTTGTATTCAATTTAAATATTTAAAAATGAATTCATTTGAAAAGTAATAAAATTATATTTTCAATTTAATTTTTCGAAATTGTTTTCAATTATGAAACATTAAAATTACACTGCAAAATATAAATCTTGTTTTAAGACATGATTTTGACATAAACAATTTATATGTTAGTTCAAAATATTACCTAATTATCTGATTTTAAAATTGATTTCAAGACCTAAAATTTAATTTTTTTTAAATTAATGAAATTTTTCCTGTTCTTTTTAAATAAGAAAACTATTCAAATGATATTTATATAAAAATTAATTATACACTATCTTGGACTTAATTGCAAAAAATAGTTCAATTCGAAGTACAATAAGGAACACATGGATTCGTTGCAGTGAAAGAAGTTGGTCTGCTCTCTCATCTTTAAGAAGTTGGATAATTATTATTTAAATCGACGATTATAAATATTTAATCGATTTATTAATATTATAAATATTCCGAATTCTGTAAATATTTGAACGAGCTTATTTTCACATTTATATATATATATATATATATATATATATATAATTATATATAGTTAAATAATTATTTAAAAATTTTACAAATATTATAATAATTGTATTAAAAAAAATATTTTCAATTACTATACATTGAGGAAAATCGATTTGAATCAAATAAACGGACTCTTGCCTAACAAATATTTACTTGAGTCAAATAATTTTTATTCAGGTCAATTAAATTGTCTTCGCTTCAAAAACTAAAATTATTGGCCGAGATAAAAATTTGTTTGATTTAAAAAAAATTATTTAATTCAAGTAAAAATTTAATTGACTAAAAATTATTTGATTCAAGTGAAAATTTATTTGATTCAGGTAAATATTTATTTGGTAATAGACAAGTAATCAGATATTTGAGTCAAATAAATTTTTTTCAGTGTTATTAGTTATAATTAAATATTTATTTTTTTAATATCATTTAATAATGTTTGAAAGATACTAATAATTGTTATTTGTTAAAATAAACAAACAATTATTATAATATATTTCCCACTGTTAACTTAAAAGTATCAAATTGCAACCTATTGATACCAAAAATGATGCGAAAAATAAAAAAAATGAAGAAAATAACCAAAACTAAACCAAAAATTTTTAGCATTAATTTGACACCAATTTGATAAATTCAAGAAAACTGTGGTTACTATATTGAAATACAATGTTCCATGACAATGTTTATAAGCAAAACATGAATCCAAATATTTTGTAAATAAAATTATTTTTTTGTTATTTGACATATATTTTTAAATAGTTTATACAAATATTTAACAACTGTTATTGTTCTCCGAAAGCAGAAATAAAATATTGTCTTAGAAAAAATTTTAATTTATTTATTTTTCAACAAAATCAAAGTAAGAGTGTTTGAAAATTTAAAAGAAAAAAAAAATTATCCTTAATTAAAATGCAGTGAGGATGTTGAATTCAAACATATCCAGGGAGCAAAGCCTGAACTCATTTTCTACGACAATAATGACGAGGTAAATTATTAATTTACTATAATAGTAATTAATTTTTTTTTATCTCGTAATCGATTAATTATACTTTTATATTTTCGCAGGAAATCGAACGTTTAGCTCTTTCTCAATTAACACGGGAAGAGTGCAATGATCTTTTATTATCAAAGGGCTTTAAAAAGAGACCAATCAAAGACGAGGTGTAAATTATGAGAAAAAAGGAATTATATCTTTTTTTTTAAAATTTTAAACAATTAATAATAACTACTGCCTAAGCAATTGTTTAATTGTAGATAATCAATAATTTATGAATTGTTAGTCAATAATTAATGGTGAATTAACAATTAATTGTTAATAATTAATTGTTAATTGTTAATAATAATTAATTGTTAATAATTAATTATTAATAATAATTAATTGTTAATCAACAATTGACTAATTATTGTTAATCAATTAACGTCAATTAATAGTTAAAAAACGTGAGGATTGAACATTTCTTCAAATTATATCGCACATTTCTCAGGCAAAAATGATTCAGTTTAAGTAAAAATCTGTGATAGTTGATAATATCCAGCAGATAAATTTTTGCAGTTTTGTAATTTTTTTTCATCTACAATTTTGTAGCGAACAATAAGTTGTATGTGAATTTTGCTTCGATTTACAAATAAACGAAACGAAGGCAAGTTTTATTTACTTTATTTAACTTCTATCCATTTTATTTTATCATTTTTTATGGGAATGTAAAAAAAAATTCTAAACCAATCTTTGTGAAAATTGAGAAGGACGGTTAAAAAATTTTCATATCACGTGCGCAGATTCGATGCGCAGCTACGGAGTGCGCCTCATATGAGGGCATTTTGAACCTATGTGAATTAAATTATTTCCCTCTGAATTAAACTTTCCCGTTAAATACCAAATTAACAATTATTTGACGATGTTTAATTATTTATTTATAATTTATATCTTTTAATCATTTTTAATTAAATATGTTGAATATTTTAATTTTTAATGAAAATTTTGTTTTAAATATATTTAAGGAAAAAATCATGTTTTTCAAGAAGAATTTGATTCGAACACAAATAATGATATGTTAAATGCAATTTATTTTATTCTTCATCGTTACGATTACAATTGTTCAACCACAAAACAAAATTACAGATATCGTTTATTAAATTGTTTGCAAAAAAAAACCAGTCTTGTTTCGTCATGTGTCTAAATTATGAAATGATCTTAAAGATCTGAATTATTCGTTCCATTTCAACATTAATATCAAATTAATAAAGTAAAACGTCAACTTGGCGAAAATGGAATGTTAAATTAAATAAAAAAAATAATAATTTTCTGAAAATTATGATTTGATGACAAAAATTCGTACACGACTTTTTTAACTTCTTAAGATCTCTTTTCAATTTCATTTTTTTTTTGGCAATTCATTCTCTATGGTTCCTTTCTTTTTGTTTGTAAAAATAAATTAAATAACAATGTTTTTTTCCGGCGGTTGAAAGATAAAACTGCTTATTAGATATTATCTTACTTTTCATTTCTTTTTCTTCTTATTTGTATTTTTCGCATTTCTTTTTTCTTTATCAGTATTTATCAGTATTTCTCAAAATTAATTAGAATCTATCATTAGAAATTTAATTGTAAAATCAATTTCAAGCAATACTGACTATAATAGTGTTAACGTACACAAATTCATAATTTTGATATACAATTTTTTTTTTTTTTTAATATTGGAAATAATATATGTTTATATATATTTTTTTTAATCTTAAAAACTAATTTATATACATTTTGAAAGTCCAAGTTTTGCATTCGTTGAAAGAATACTTTGACTTTTGTTTTTGTTTTCTCTCTCACTCTCTCATACACAACTAAGCAATGATCATTATTAATTCAATTTAGCGATTAAAATATTCTAATTTTTTTAATTCATTACAACAATCAGCTTATCTAGATAATTGGTATTTTTTTTAAATTTATGTACATGTATTAATTATATCGTTACCTCCAAAACCATTGAACGTTAATCATCAGATTGTATTGCTCGTGGGTATAAAATAAAAGACAGAAAAAAATATTTCGTAAAATCGAGTAAAATGATGTCACATTGTTTTTTTTGTTTTGCGAAGATTTTTCTCGAATGTTTTTGAAAAAAAAACATCCTTTAATTTAAATTAAATGGGAATTTTTTAAAGGAAGTATTTTTTATAGTAAGTTTTCTGATATTTCTGATCGATTATTAATTGATCGATTCCCAAAGGGAAATGGCAAAAAATGACAATATTCAAATAACTATGGTTGAAGATTTTAGACAAAGTTAACAAAACTCTGAGCTATAATTCGAAATAAAAATATTCAAAAAAAAACCTGAAATGTTATATATTTTGACTATGGTCACAATTAGGCGAAATTAAAAATTAATTAATCCTTTAAGTTCCCTTTAATTAATTAATTAATTAATTGTTTTGTTTCCTTTGCAGAAAACATGAAAATTCATCCATTAATCCTCGCAAAACTTGAAATTTAATCCAGTGAAATATCATAAAAAGAGATTAATTGGCATCTTTAGAAATGTGTCACGTGGCCGGCGATTTATCCTGTATTCGAGTGTTCTGCTCTTAAATTTATATCTTCTTTTCGTGTAAACAATGTTACGCCAGAAGCAGCCAAATGATGAACATTACAGCCAACCAGAGGAATACCCTCGATAAAAATTGTTCCTCCTCAAATTGTGGCGTGCCTCGTGGTGCTTAAAATTTAAATAAATTATAAATAAATAAATACATAAATAATTACATTATAGATAAATTTCCATCTTCTCTCTCGAAAATCAGTTGAAATTTACTGATTCCTAATAGTAAACATCTTTTTTATTGAAGAATCAGCAAATGAAAATTGATTTTTAAAAAATCAGTCACTAATTAATTACAATTTGGAATTTTCAACTGATTCACAAATTTGAAAAATTTCGAATTTTTTATTTATCCACTGTTTTTAGAAACAAAATTTTTTTCAGGGGCAAAAAGTTAACTTTAATTTTTAATTTTATTTTCAATTAAATCGAGAGATAATTTTGTTTTTCAATTATTTCATTTTAAAATTAATTTTAATATATTTTGGGCAAATTTTCCTTGAAATTCGTTTAATTTTCGATTTTTCATTTTAAAAATTCATTTAATTATATTTTGCGCAAATTTTCCTTGAAATTCGTTTAATTTTCGATTTTTCATTTTAAAATTCATTTTAATATATTTTGGGCAAATTTTCCTTGAAATTCGTTTAATTTTCGATTTTTCATTTTAAAAATTCATTTTAATATATTTTGGGCAAATTTTCCTTGAAATTCGTTTAATTTTCGATTTCCTGACCTGAAGGAAACTCTGGGGACAACAATAGAACCAATATTTTAATGAGGGTCATTACTTCTTGGGACTCAGGTATCGAGAAAACATTTTCTTTCACAAAGAGAACAACTTTCGACTTTTTCCTCCATTTTAGTGATTTAGGAATATTTTTTTTCAAAATTCAACTCATGAAAACGAAATTCAAAGTCTATACTATTATTTGACGTTATTATTAAGAAAACTTTTTAATTGCCGTAATTTCTACTGTTACGAATTTAGCTATCGAGTTTCCCATCAGTGCACCGTTGGTAAGGTAGATTTTGAGCGGGAAATTCAAATCGTCAAAAAACAAATATGAAACTAGATTTGATAAATATGATGAATTTAAATTAAATGCGATAAATAATTCAAAATTAGCAGGGGGGGGGATTTATAATTTTTTTATCAAAATAAAAATAGGAGAATTTTGGAAAAAAATGAAAATTTACCGGTACTTGGTCGTGCGTCTCCCATATTGAACGTGGAAGTAAAAAATCCAAATGGAAAGGCGCCGATTCCAAAGGACATGTGAAAACCACTGTCACCGAAGCCGAAACCCGGAAATCCAACATTAGCTTCCGGTTCCGATCTTTGTCCAGCGGGACGTGGGGGTACATTATTTCTAAAAAAAAAAGGAAATTAATTTTTTATGTATTTTCTGTTTAAAAAAAATTTTTTTTGTTTCATATTTTCTTCAAACCTTGGATCTTCTTGTTTCGTTGTTCCTCTTCCATAGAGTGGAATAACTTTTTCTTTACTGATTGCAGCTTTGCATACGGGACAAACTTGTTTCGTAGGACGAGTTTCGAGCCACTGATGAAGACAAGGCCAGCTAGAAAAAATAATTTTATTATACATTCTCCTTTAATTCCCCTGATCCTTTAATTCTCTTATCAAAAATTATTCATTTTTTTTTCATCAGAATCTTTTATCAAAATTAAATTCTTTGTTTTTGTCAAATTTTTGTATCAAAAACTATTCTTTATTCTTGCATGGAAAATTATTTTGTATTCTTTCATCAAAAATTACTTTTTGATTACTTAATTCTTTTATCAAAAAATTATTCTTTATTTTTGCATGGAAAATTATTTTGTATTCTTTTTCATCAAAGATTATTTTTTCATCTACTATCAAAAGCGTGGATTAAAAAAATACAATTGAAAACAATATTGATCTATGTAAATACTTTTATTGATAACTTTTTTTTATACCTTAATGTGTAATTTCAAGAAATAAGTCAAATTTCAAATTTCCAAAAAAATTGAACAAGTAAATAAATGGAGCTCACCAAAATAAATGACCACACATACTAACTACTGCATCTTTTGCAGTATCGAGACAAATATTACATTCGAACGTTCGATCATCTTTCTCCTTTTCCTCCGTTGCAGAACCCGATGGTTTCGAAGGTCCCGCTTGTTCCTCTGCTTTACTCATATTTGTCTGACAAAAATAAAACATTTATTTACATCAAAATCTTATCACTTTTTCCTCTTCTTATTACTATAATGAATTTTTTAAATCTTCTCTAAAAAAAAACTTTTCCTTCTATAACACACACACAGAGAGGCAGACAGAGACAAATATACACATTGAATAAAGACCCGAAAAAAAAAACAAGAACTAAATAAAAAGAAACACATATGCGTCAGAGATAACAAAAATATAATCCGCAAAGTAAAATGAAAAACAAAAAAAAAACTCTCGAAAAAAAAGAAAGCAGATTCAAATCTAATTTTCGCACACGTCACGTTTCGACGTAAGAATCATTAGAAATGTATAATTCAGCATATAAAAATTACCATATCGTTTCTTGCAATATTTAAAATTTCCAAAGCAAAAGAAAAAAAAATAAATTGGAGAAAAAAATCGATTTTTATTGCAACACTCAAACTGATAAAAAAAAAGCAGAAAAAATACACTTTGGCATTTTATGATCAAGAGGAATGAAAAAAGTCAAATATAATCGAAAATTGAATATAAAACACGAAATTCGACAATTTATTAACTATAAACAAACCGGACGCCAAAATTCAAAGAGAAGATAGAAAAAATAGTAAAAATAGTATTTCATGCAATACACAATATTTAGATCTAAAAATAGTTGAATTCATATTTAAAAAGACAAAATAAATGAACGAATAAATCACTGAAATTTTTCTAAATATCATACAAAACAGGGAGCAATACTGAAGCTATCGGGGAGTCAAATAACAGGCAAGTTAAACGCAGGTCAAACTTTCCGACCCCACCGACTCCTTGACAATATTATTGCACTTTTATATACACGTAATCAAGCAACTCGTGACACTTACGTTGTCGGCACAAATAAGCCCCCCTATTTTTTTCTTTTACTACAAAATACACAGGATGAAAAGTTTTTTTTTATTCACACGTTTCAAAAAAAGAAATGAAAAATGAACAAGAAACATAGATCCATAATATTATTACAAGCGCGCAAGTATTGTATATACTAGTAGATGATTTTCATGTTATCCTACGGAGAAACGGATGTTCGAAATAACACGTAAGAGATTATGAGTTCACAAAAAATTTTTCTATATTGCAGCTAAATTATAATTTAATGGCTTTGAATTTTTATTTAGACACTTCAAACACCGATTATTACCGATTTTATATTATTCCCATTGTTCTCTGATTTAGTTTGAATAGTATGGGAATTTGATTTATTTTGCATTTTTCGATTGCACGTTTGACTAACCGAGTTTTTTTTTTCACTCAACAAACTGTATATATATGCGTGTAGAGAGGCCTTGACGGGAATTGTATGTATGATTTTTAGTGAATTTTATTCGTTTGCTGGTATTGAGAGGAACTATTGTATCAACTGCTTTCACTTATAGCTTCAACGTGAGTGCAACAGATATCTCTGTAGTCTTCAAATTTTGCTTTTAAGTCGCGCGCTTACCCTGCACTTGGGATGCCTACTTTTAGGGGTATATATATATACATTTCAATATATTATGAAAAAATTTTGACCTGAAGGTTTTTTGACCTCAAAATTTAGGTCAATTTTAAAGGCAGTTATGACCTATACGTCAAAACATGACCATAAATTCCCTCTGACCTGCTTTTCCCTCAAAATTTAGGTCAATTTTAAGAGCAGTTTTGACCTATACGTAAAAAAATTGACAAACTCTACCCTCAAAATTTAGGTCAATTTTAAGGACAATTTTGACCTATATGTCAAAAATTGACAAACAATTTCCTCTGCTTTCAAAATTTAGGTCAATTTTAAGACAGTATTGACTTATACGTAAAAAATTGACAAACTACCCTCTATCCTCAAAATGTAGGTCAATTTTAAGGATTTTTGACCTATACAGCAAAACATGACCATAAATTCCCTCTGACCTGCTTTTTCCTCAAAATTTAGGTCAATTTTAAGAGCAGTTTTGACCTATATGTAAACAAATTGACAAACTCGACCCTCAAAATTTAGGTCAATTTTAAGTACAATTTTGACCAATATGTCAAAAATTGACAAACAATTCCCCCTACACTCAAAATTTAGGTCTATTTTAAAAACAATTTTGACCTATATGTCAAAAATTGACAATAACACTAATTGACCTGCTTCTTCTTCAATTTTTAGGTTTCACTTTGAGGTTAGTTTTGACCTGCACGTTAAAACTTAACGAAAAAATTATGTCGTGCACTTACCTCAAAGTTAATGTCCAATTTGACCAAATTTTTGACCTATATGTTAAGAGATAAGTCAAATTTAATCTAAAGTAGTAATTAAGTTTGTAAGCTAGTTAACTAGTTAGTTAGTAAGTTAGTTATTAAGTTAGTTAGTATGTTGGTAAGTTATTTAGTAACCAAGTTAGTTAGTTCGTAACTAAGTTAATTAGTTAGTTGTTAGTAATCATTGATTTGGTTTTGATTTCAAAGTAACATGGTAAATCGTGAGGTGTTAAAATAATACCAAAATGGATTAAAATAATCTGCAAACCTTTAATGTATTCAGGATTCAATTAACAGCAGAAAGAATTAAAATAATTCGTTTTGGTATTATTTTTGACTATATGGATAAAGTTTAACTTTAAAATCAAATACCAAGTTAAAGTTTGACAAAATTCGACGAATTTAGTTTTAACAGGGACAGTCATTCATTAGTAATTAAAACAGTAATTTCTTATTTTTAGGAGCAGAAAAGAACATATTTCGTCTTTTGTCAAGAATTTTACTGTTGGTACAAGTAAACACGAATACGGGAAAATGCAAATAAATGCGAATAAGTGCAAGTAATTTCAAATAAACATGAGTTAGACTGTGGTCAAGTGGTTAGAGTGGCGACCTGCGAGTGTTGGGTTCGAGAGTTCGATTCCCGCTGTCTTTGAGATTTTTTCTACGCGTACCTGTTCTTCAAAGTTTCATTAAATCAATACAATACATATAAATAAATACAAATAATTGTAAGTAAATAATTTTGAATTGCAAATTCAATTAATATACAAATTAATACTAAATTCAATATAAAACTAGTAAATACCAGTAAATATAAGTAAATACCAGTAAATGTGAATAAATACCAGTGAATACGAATAAATACCAGTGAATACGAATAAATACCAGTGAATACGAATAAATACTAGTAAATACAACTAAATACTAGTAAAATACAAGTAAGCACTAGCTAATACCAATAAATACTAGTAAAATACAAGTAAGCACTATAGTTAATACAAGTAATCACCAGCTAATACAAATAAATACAGATCACAAAAGAAATGGGATCAACAAAGGAATCACTTCCAAAATTATTCTCGAGGATACCAAGCACCTCAAATTCGCTTCTCCTGAAATCGACAACTTCAGATCGAATTCGTCGACCAACGATACTTGTCACCAAGCCGAGACAATCGTTTCTTCAGAAGAGACAAACCATGCGGATCACAGATAATGGCGAAGATGTCACACCGAAATTACTAATTCACGAGGAATACGAGGAGAAGCAATTGCGAACTATTGACAACATGGATAGTTCACTGCCAAGTAGTAATTCCTTGTTCAATACATCATCCTCTGTGATAGGACTCCTTAGATCCGGATCTTACACAATTGGCTCGTCTTCACTGCAAGTGGCCCTACTAGGAAGTGAAGACATTCATATGGACAGTTTACTTTCGACCGAGAGAGTGGATGAGTTGGATTCGGACAGTTGTCGAGTGCCGTCAGAATTTCATCTTGATGGGTAAATCCAATCATCCATATAAACCTTGTTTACACAATTTTCTTAAAAGTATTAAATTGATATCAAAGTGGATCACATTGATGCCAAAAATTTGCAACACTTTATTATTTGATCCAAATTATTAGTATCAATTTGTTGCATTTTGATACTTTTGTGTCAACAGTGTAACCCTAAAAATTGGTTTTTAAATCCAATACCTCATGTATTCTATAACGAAAGCTCGAAACTAAGCAAAGTCACTCACGATGTTTAAAATAGGCTGAAAGTCTCCAATTGCTAGTACTGAGATTTGTGAGACTATCATCGTCAGTCAATATTTTTATGAACCATTTACTTAATTTTTACAGACTAGAACCAAATATCTACGAAGCAAAACCGGATAAAGTGACAATAACATTAAAGGAAACTGAGACCTTCTTTCTGTTTGAGTTGCCTCAGTTGACTGCTGATAGGAGAACACCAGAAGGCGCTGCTGTTGAAGCTGCTAATGAGAGATACAAATTTATCACCACCGGTGCCGGTTCGAATCGAAAACTTGCAGAAGCCGAAACACAAACCCCACAGATTCACATAAAATCCCAGGGAACCTATATTGGAAGGCATTTGCGTCGGAATCAAGGGACCTATGTCAGCAATTGGGAGATGTACGACACTTACCAACAGTTGGACGGAATGGAAGAGGTCAATGGAATTTTGTATCCTGGAAAGACTGCTGATGCCAGAAGGAATAAAACTCAAGTTAGTGGATTGTTTAGTTAAACTTTTGGTAGATTGCTGCAAATTATGTATAGGACAACAATTGAGGTCTTGGATGCTGGTTACGTGTTATTTACTTTACCCAACTCTTTATAGCATCCCAGTCCCTAAATTGTTGTCGTAATCTTTTTACTGTCAGAACCCTCACAGGAATAGATATCCTGGTCCAGGATTTTCTTTTCATGTTCTGAATTAATGTTGGTTGATCCTAATTCTACCTTCTTCTGATTATTCCAGAAAGTCGAAAAGGAGACGAAAGTGATATAGTCTTTTGATATTCCGAATTAATGTTTGTTGATCCTAATTCTACCTTCTTCTGATTATTCCAGAAAGTCGAAAACAAAGGAGTGAAGATAGCAGACGAAAGTGAAGTTCCGGATGAACTGATCCACATCTATTACAACACCTCATTTCGAGAAGCGTTGCGGGTAATGCTGCGAATCCTAGCCAGTAATTCATTCATAACAGCCCAGAAGCGTTTTACAGGTCTTATAAAACAGGATCCTTACGCAATGGACCTACAGTTCACCTACAGTCTAGATCTCCTTTGGGTGTATTCCGCAAAAGAGGTCATTGGTCGTTCTGTAACCTGCTTTCGATGGAGCTACGAGAATTCGAGTGTCCTTGCTGTTGGCTACAATCACAATTCCCGACATCCGAACATCAAAGACGGTCTTGTTTTAATTTGGTGTGCCAAAAATCCAACTCACTATGGTCGTAAATTCCCCTTTAATTCATCAGTCTCAGCTCTCAATTGGAGCAAGAAAAAGCCAAATTTACTCGCAATTGGCTTCTACAACGGAACTGTTAAGGTAATCGACGTGAGTAGTAAAGATCTCCTCATTGTCCGTCAAAGTGAACTGGAATCATCGCCCACATTTGAGCCACATTGGCAAATTGATTGGTGGTGTGAGAATAATAATTTAGAACACGAATCAATATTCACAGCGAATCAAGATGGTCGCATCTACTGCTATCGTACCGGGGAGGATTTTACCTGTACCGAAGTAATGAAGATACCCAGAATCGAGGGTAGAATCGAAGGAATAAAACGTACGATTTTTGGAAATCAAAGGGATGTTCCGATTAGTAGAAATCCAGCTGCTTTGGTACTGCAAAAGCATCCTAGTTTGTCGACCATCTATTTTATCGGCACTGATGAAGGTGGTATCTATCGATGTTCAACCAACTATCTACATCAGCATATCGAGAGTTTTGTTGCACACAATGGACCTGTTCATTCAATGGAATTTTCGCCGTTTTGTTCGAAAATTTTTCTCACTGCAGGTGCTGATTGGTGTACAAGAATTTGGGTTGATGGAATAACGGAACCGCTGATAATGTTCTCCACCGAAATGTCCTGGATTAGATGTGCCACTTGGTGTCCTACTAATTCAACAATTATTGCCACCATTGTCAAGAATGAAATTTGCCTTTGGGATATCAAGAGGAAAACCTATAAACCTAAATCTGTCACGGTATTGCCAAGGGAGTGTACTTTGGTGATGATTGAATTCACCAAGAATGGAAATCAATTGGTTGCTGCGGATAATAAGGGAGCGGTCTATATTTATAATCTTGAGGGTATGCCATTTCCTCCGTTCAATCAGGTTCAAGTTTTATTGGATTCAATCGAGAAAGCTTTGGTTACTAAACCATCCGTTCTTAAGATGTTCAAGAAACTTGAAATTACATGAAGTAATCGATGTACTACTTCCATCAATTTTGTAATTTGAGGAAAATTGGAATATCTACAAGATAGAGACAATGGAGACAAAAAGCCTGTTCGGTTTTTTGAACAAACTTGCAACACTTGCAGTGTAAGCTTGTTGCAACTTATAAAATGTCTTCAAAACACGATACCTTGAAAAATTGCTACAAATTTTCCTCCAAACTTTACAGCTTTTAATTTTTTTAATTTAAATCAAAAATAGTTGCTGATGCTTAATGTTTACATACTCGTTACAAACATTTGTTCAATTTTTGCTATTAATTAAACTGTAACTTAAGATTTACATCAAGAATTTTCAATGTCATAATTATTCAAAGTAACGTTCTTCAAAAATCACTGGAATTGATTTAAAAAATGATGTTCAGAAGTTTTTCGGGGATTACAAATCAGAAGTCAGAAATCAAAATTGCTGACGAATAAGATTTTTGGAAAATTTATCGAATTAACACTAAACCTGTTAATCTGGAGTTTTTGCGGTCCCTGATGATTCTGAAGTCAAAATTTCAGAATCGAATCAACACTAAACCTGTTACTCTGGGGTTTTTGTGGTCCCTGATGATTCTGAAGTCAAAATTTCAAAATTCAATATTGTTCTGATATTTTTTTAATTTTTGAATACCACTTATAGCAATTGTTTTCTTAGATAAATTGTTCCCAATTTAACTATTTTTTCTTCAAGTATAAACAGAAGATTATTAAAAAATTTACCAGGGGGAAAAACAATTATATTATTACCTCATTTTTTAATTCGCCCTTCTTCATTTGTAAAATTACTCGACCATAAAGGAATTAATACAGGGCCTTTAAATTATAATCTAAAAATTGTATTTCAAGAATTAAATTTACAAATCAAATAAATATGAATGAAAAGACATGTGTAATTTTGTTATAAGTACATCTGATACAGTGAAGCCAGAAAGAGTGGGAGACGTATGAGGTTTATAGAACAGACTTGGACGTATTCACGATTAGTCTTCCTTTGAAGTGCATTGTAGAATGTTAACGCGGATTTAATAAAAAAAAATATTTCATATGCCTTTTTCGTGTTACGCGCTAATTTTGAAAATCTAACGAAAATGTATATTTAATCTTTCAGAATTCAAAAAATTTTTTTCACATTTGCTTTGTTTCATCAATATATTGGAGGAATTTTTTCACACAGAAGAAACACACGTGGCGTCTGTTTTTCTGTTTTAAAATAAAGTGTATATATATATTTCAGAACGTGGGCGTAAGTAAAAATATGCATAAATTAAAAGATTAATATTTTTTATTTCCAATTTACGAATTTTTCATTTAAAAATTATTTTCTTTGACATTTTTTGTTTTTATATTTGCAAAATATTAATTATTTGAATGAAATTAAAAACCTACCGTTTTTCTTAAATTTTGTTTAAATATTAAATTGTTATTTATATTTTCAATATTAATTGTTTACGATATTTTAATGTTTAACATACTACATGTTTCGTATTTTAAATATTGTCAATGCTAAGTAAGTTTTTTGTTAAAAATATAAAATTTTATTTATTAATCGATAGAAAATATTTGTTTCCTTTTGAACGAAACTAATATAAAAATACTTTTTTTCAAACAACAAACAAAATATTTTTCTTGTCGGAACAAAATCTAATCTCGGAGATGATAATTTTCTTATAGATTCGCATTTTTTTCAGTTATTATTCCTTATCAAGAAACTTATTTTAAAACTTATTTTTTTAAGATTATGTAAAAAGCTGTTTTCCCAAAAAGTCGATACTAAATTTTCCCTTTTTTTTTAGAAAAGAAAAAATTTTCAAATTCCTTTTTTTTGAGAAATGAAAGTCGTGATGTTATTTTACGCTTTTTTCAATTGAAGCCATAAAATCTCATTAACCGCTGGGTATCCTCATCTTTATAAGTATTGACAAGAAACATTTTTATTCAATTTTCAATTCAACCTCTCATTGTTTTTTTCTATTATCAAAAAAAGAATAATTCCGATAATTAAAAAAAAACATTATACATATTATAAAAACTTCGCATTTTAATTATCATCATAAGTGATATTTAATTCATGGTTTATCAAATTTTTCCTATTTATCTGAAATTTATGGAGAAAAATAATGACTTTTTTTAAGAGTCAAAATTTTTATCATTTTAATTAATCGATTTCATTTATTAGATTTTTATTACTTCTCTACAATGTATAGAAAATAAAATTAAATTAAAATACAATCAAAACAATTTCTTGAATTCAGAAGAAGAAAAAAAAACTGGTTTGGAAATAAAATAAAAAATACGAAAAACAGTTTTTTCCAATTAAGAAAAGTCATTCCAAACAGTATTTATATTCTTTTGGCATTATTTTGTATCACAGAAATGAAAATATGTTGATCTTTCTTAATGTACATATGTGAAGAAATCAGTTAAATATTCATATTATTCAATGTGTAATTAAAATTCTTCAGATATTAAATATTTGTCATCTTTCGTTTCCACTTTTTTTTGCACTTTGAAGATAAGTGAAAAAAATATAAATATAAAGAAATACTATTTTTATTTATATATTTTTTTTCTTTCTATTAAATTAGTTTTCAATGTATAAAAGTTAAATTCTAAGATTGGAAAAAGTATTTTACGAACTGGGAAAAATATTTCTCAAGGGATTTAAGATTATCATATCTTATAAATATATCTATCAATATTTCTCAATCGTAACCTGTTTTTTTTTAAATTTCGAATGACAAAAACATTTTGATTTAAGAAAAAAAAATTCTGTATTATTCTAATCCTTTCTCTTCTTTACTCTCTAATAATATTTCTCACATGTATGTATAAAAATTTTCCCAATAATGTTCTTTCTCCCTGACAGATGATCTTGTTAAAGTACATTTCCAAGGTTTATATTGTAAACTTCCGTGAAACCGGTTTTTGTATTCAAATGTACAATATATATGCATCCTTCAAATGAAAAACCAATGACATCGCAATGAAGCACATTTTTTTTGATAATAGTCGTAGATTTTTTAAAATCTGTCATTAAAATATTCTTTTTATTATGTTAATTTTTATGAGAACTTGATCTTGAAATTCGTTTACTGTTTATTTTGAATTATTTCTTAAAAAATTTGTTTGAAAAAATATTGTTTTCGATAAAAATGAAAAAACAATTTTTTCAATGATTTACCTTTTTTTTATTTTGAAAATAAAAAAAATTGTTGGTCATTGTTTTTATTAATAATTGGAAGACTTTCATTAATTACAAAATATTTTTATTTATAAAATTCAAGAAATGAAAATAAAATAATATTCATTAGTAGAATTTTTAATCTTTATGTGGAAAAAAGAAGAGAACAAATACAATTAAACTTGGTAGTAAATTAAATATTGAAAATCCGATTAAAAAGAATGAATTAAGTTTGATATTCATTATTTTATTTAACAACACTTTACAAAACTGCAAATTTTTTAATCTTTATTTAAAATTCTAACTTATACTTTTTTATTTTTAAATGTAAAAAAATATTCTTTTAAAAATTAATCACAACAATTCCAATTAAAAACAATTGTATTAATTCGGTTTTAGTTGTTCTTTTATAATAAAATCTTTTTCTTTTTTATTTTTTTTAGGAAAATAAAACAATTGAATTTCACGTTTTTAATATTTTATTTATTTATTTATTTAATAATGAATTTTGTAAATTTTTTCTTTTCAAAGGTAAACATTTTTATTTTTAAATAATTAAAAATAATTTTGTTTTATTTGCTCAAATTTTTACATTCTTCAATTTTCTCATTCTTTTAAAAATTAAACTAAAAAAAAACAAAGTAAAAATAATTCTTTCAATTCTATTGATTTATTTAGAAACTAAATGAATTATTAAACTTTTCCAGATTCTAAGAATGTGATCTTCTTAATTTCTAACTTTATTTTGAAATTTTTTTGTTAAATTTGAAATTATTAAATTATTAAAATTTTAATAAAATAATTATTAAATTATTAAAATTTTAATAAAATAATTATTAAATTATTAAAATTTTATTAAAATTATTAAAAAATTAAAAATTTATTAATTGAATAATAATTCTAATTAAACAATAAAAAACAATTCTTTGAATTTGATTTTAATTGTTTCATTTAGAAAATTAATTAATGAAACATAAAATTAAAAATCAGTTTTCATTTTCGTGGTTATTAATAAATACGTTGCTGGCAAAATTCAAATTTTTAACAATATAAACTTAAATAATACAAAAAAATGCTTTTATTTTTTGGTCTAAAAAATGTTACCAAAGAAAAAATGCATAGAAAATATAAAATTGATAACACCTAGAAATCTAATGTTTGTTATCATATTCGTACAGTTGGAAGCAATCATCCAATGAAAGAGAGCATAAATTGTGCATAAATTACGCCAGTGACAATTTTTAAAAGGGTTTACATTTGTGTCAAACATATTCATAATATAATATGTCCGAATGAATATTCCAAGTGTAATTTAAAAGTATGCGCGCATATAGACGATGACGATGACGATGATAATAATAATAATAATAATAACAACGTCCTTCATCGTTGAAATAAACCCTAGGCTTTATAACTACTTTGGAAAGGTTCATTCTAACAAAGAAAGCCGGGTAGTTTGAAATTAAGTGGGGATGGAAAAAAAGAGAGAGAGAGACCCATTAGAGAATGGGGATGTTGGCTACGGGTATGTTGTCCACATGATGCTTTCTCAACTTCTCCTAGTCATTGTTGTGATTTTGTATCAGTGAGAACATTCCTGTTGCATTCGAAAGAACAAAAAAATATTCATCCTAACTGTGAGTTTTTCTAAATTTTGATGGGAAAAAAAAATATATTTTTCTTCCTTTGTTCTTGATTTAAATTAACAATTATTTATTTTATTCACTAAAAAATTTTTATAAACTTTCGTTTGTTATAAAAAAAAGAAAAGCTAAGAAACAAAATATTGAAAATAATTTTTTAAATACATTAGTTTAAATAAATAAAAAAAATATTTACCAAGTAAAAAAATAAATAGCAACAAGAAGAAAAAAAATTACTTTTTAACAATGGAAGAAAATATTTCTTAAATTCAAAGAATGTGATTCATTGAACAATGGAAACATTCCTTGCTATTATCCTTTCTCTATCGTCGAAAAATTTCTTTGTACGAAAAATGCATTTTTGAAAAATTAATTTGTTATTTATTATTATTGTATTTTATTTCTTTATTATAAATCATTATAAATTCATATATTATAATTATTTATTGTACTTAATTACAATAAATAAAAACTCAATGTTAAATAAACAACTAAAAAGTAAATGAAATTAATAAAGAATTAACTATTAAGAAATTAATTGATTAGTAGATAAATAATATTTTAGATAACGTATTTATTAGTAAATAAATTATTTACTAAATAGTTAATAGAAAAAATTAATTACTAGGTAAAAATAATAAGTGAAACTAATTTTTTTAAGTATCATTAATAAGTTAATAAATAAAAATTACTAAATAGAAGATGGAAAAATTAATCAATTAAATCAATTTGTAAATAATACTTTACTAAAATAGTAAATAATTTTCGTAGAATAATGCTAAATTGTCATAATTTTCTAATGAAGGGAAAAATCAAGAATATATTTTCAAACACAAAATCTTTTTCATTTCTCTCAAAATTTCTATTTTTTGACAATGGTCAAATTCTAGCAAACTAATGAGAAAAATATTTAAAAAAAAAGAAATTCTACATTTTAAATATGGTGAAAATCTGTCAAACCGTGATCAATGACAAAAGTATTTTAAATTCATAAAAATTTCCATATTTAGAATACAGTCGAAAACTAGTAAACCATGGCCAAAATCAAAAATATTGAAATCTTTCAAAAATTAAAAAAAAAATTCTAACTTTTAAATACATTGCGATCTGAATTTTCCCATTATTTTCTTTCAATTTAAATTCCACTATTATTTAAATTAAATTAGACAAAAATTCTAAAAATTCAACTGTTATTTAAATTAAGTTAAACATTAAATTAGATGAAAATTCTAAAAATCCAACTGTTATTTAAATTAAATGAAAAATTAAATTAGATGAAAATTCGAATGTTTTCTTAATTTGAAAAAGTTGAATTTACATCAATTAGGGAAAAAAATGAGAACATTAATATTATTATTGACCAATATTATTTGAAAAACAAAAAAAAAATTGAATTCTTCAATAAACAGTGATAAAAAAAAACTAGAAAATTTATATGTGATACATTAATAATATCACTGCTTTAGCATATACGAAGAAAAAAATTGTCATTTTTTCCTCTCCCTCACTCGCTCGCTCGTTTAATTAATTATTTTTTTCTGATTCTTTCAATTACAAATGAAAAAGTAATATTATAAAAGATAATTGAAGAATTTTCTAGTGTCTTATGAAGTAAATAAATTAAATTATCGAATTTAATCGAGAGCACAGACGATTATTACTTCCATGCGTGTCGTTTTCTTCTCTGGCGATTAGTAAAGAGCGCTTGTGACGAGATCAACGACCCATGAAGGTTTAATTTATAAAATTGAATGATAAAATTTTTTTTATATATTCTATATTTATAATTTTTTTAAAATCAAACTTATGTTTTGTATGTTGCGATTTTTTTTTTCTAAAATATTTCCGTATTTTTTAACAAATCTGTATATATATATATATATATGGAAATAAAAATTATTATTATTGACAATATTTTAGGTATGTAACTTCTTTAATGAATAACGATATTTTATTGTATACGCGGAAATTTAAAATTGAAAATAATATTTATGAGATTATTTAAGTTTATTTTTTTAGTGGCATTATTTTGCAATTTTAATTCTAAAAAATAATTATTATTTATCTGAAATTCTTGCATTATTGTTGACAGTAATTTCCATTTTTTTTAACACTGTTTTAATTGAATTATTTATTTTTTGAAGAACGAGTTTTTAATTTGAATTAATGAAATAATTTAATTAGTTTTTTATTAAAAAAATTATACTGGAAGAATAAAAAAAATTATAATATATTTATTACAATTATTATAATTAATGTAAAAATACAAAAAAATTATTATTGTTATTGTTTTTAATATTTTTATTATTTGTTTAAATTTTTTTTTGCTATTATTATTTTTTTGTAATATTACTTATAATTGTATTTATAGATAATTATAATTATAATATTAATAAATAATGAAGAGTTGTGAAAAGGCAATTATTAAATATAATTAATTGACTGTAAGAAATAATAAATTGCCAAACAATGTTGATTATTCGTTGTAATATGAGAAATAAATGACTGCGTTTTTTTTAATAAACTCTTCAATGTTACTGCCTCTTTGATTAGACTTCCGGTTATCACAATGCACATGTAAAATTTATTTGACCCAGTGTATATGAATCCACGTGGGTTTGAAATATTCTCACATGAATAACAAGCCTTGACTATATCAAATGATCAAATCCACATTAACTAATCTATTTCTGATTATTTATTCTATACGATATAAATAATAATGATTTGCATCAATTTTTTTTTAAATTAATAATAAATAAAAAAAATAATATTTAAAAAAAATAGTAAAAAATTTTATTTAAAAAAAACTACTAAAAAACATTATTTTTTGATTAATTAATAAAATCTTTTCTCTTTTCAAGAAAAAGAAAAATTCAATTACAATTTTTTTTTAGAAATAAGAGTTTATTTTAAGTAAATAAAAATTGTAAAAATTTTTAATTTGTAAAATAACTAAAAAAAAATTTTAATTGCAAATATGAGTTAGACAGATTAGAATTTTTTAATAAAATTGTCTATATCTGTGAAAACGATGTAAATTTTTGTCAAAGATGAAAGATAGGAAAAACAAATTTTAAATTGAAAAGAAGAGAAAAAATGTTTTCATGTGGGTACCTTTAAAAGTTCAAGTATATATAATATAAAGTGCCGACTGCCTTAATTTAATTCAGTATAGAATGTCTGCTAAGAATACATGCAACCTTTCAACTATTTTATTCTTTTCTATTCTTTAAATTGCTGTGCTAGCTTGAGAAAAATTCCTCTGCCCCCATCTTTTTCTAAAAAAAAAAAAAAAAATTTAACCAAACAATATATTTAATCAAGTTTGTAGAGAATAAAATTTCAAAAATTATTTAAAATTAAAAATTTTTTAATTTAAAATCCAATTTTCTCCCAAGAGATCAAAATTTTGAATTCGAATTTATTTATAACTTAATATTTTTTTTTAATATCATTAATTATAAATTTAATGAGGATAAAAAATTTTAGAAAGAAAATATGTTAAATTGAAAACTATTAATTAATTAAAATTATTATTAATGTATTACTTGATTATTAATGCATTAATTATTAATTTTATTAATTTATGCTTTAATTTACAAGTGATGATAAAAGTGGGAGAAAAATTAATTTTATGACATATTTATCATTGTGGAAAATATTTGTAATTAATTAATTTTTTTTATTTATTTATTTTTTTGATGATTTTTTGTACTGATTAAAAAAAGTGCATGGATGAGGACTTAAATATTTTTAATGATACTAGAGATGACACTGAAATTGACGATACTACACGCGAACTTGATACCAAATAATTCTGTGATTCATTTACTATTTTATTGTTTTAATACTTTTTTAAAAATTTTATGACATTTTCATTTTAAAATTTTTCAACTGAAGTAAATAAAAAAATTAATTTATCAATTAATGTTAGTAATTAATTCTAATCAATACCTATTCATTTTAACTAAAACCATTTAATTTGTTGCATTAGATTTACTTTTTTCTATAAGTTCTTCGACTTTTGATTTTTTATTAAGTTCTAAGATGCTTTTAAAAAGTACCACAATAATCGCTTTCCCTGCATGGAAACCGTTAGTTGAGATAAAATCAAGAATTCAGTTTCCAATCTGAACCAATAAAATTATTATTTGGAATTTATAATCCTATCCGTAGTAAAAAATCATTTTGAACAAAGATTTTATCTACGATGACATTTTAATATTTCGATCATTGAGGAAAGCTTGTTTCCGAATCATCCAAAAAGTTGAATAGTAATATTTTTTTTGTCAAATTCATTATACAGTTCTTCGACACCAATCTTCTTGTTATGCCTATTCTAAATAATAAATAAACACAAAATTTGTTTAACATTGTGAAGAATAGAATAAGAAACAAAAAACTTTGCTAACAAACTCAAGTTCAAAAAAAATATTACAACAAATTACAAATTAAATAATAAAAAAAAGTTGCAAATAAAAAGACTATTAGGTAAGAAAAAAAAATTTACATAACGTGAAAAAAAAATTTGTTGTAAAAAAAAATTTTTGGAAAGGAAATTTTCCCAATAGAGGAGTATGATCAGAAGGTCTTTAATGAAAATAATAAATCTACTGCATTTAATATAGACGCGAATGGTAAAACAATAACAAACCAGAAAAAAAATTCAAGATCAAATCACACGATTCATAAAAAAATTAATTGTGCACTTAATATACAATTTTGCTTAAATAAAAAATTTAATTTTCCAAAAACAGGAAATTGTGAAACTAATAATTTCTTTCATAATTAATTATTCATTAGTATATCGATAATTAAAAATTGTTAAATAAATAAAAATGACAGATTCACAGCTGATTGTTAGCCATAATAAACCATTTCGTTTTAAATTGTACACACATTAAAAATGATGAAAAATAATTTATCAATTAGCATCATGCAATGTATCGTGAGACTGACATATAGTTGAATTCTATTTTTTTCTCTCTTTTTGAGTTTAACTCATCTTTATTGTGAATGAGTCAACTTATTTCTAAAGAAACTTTTGAAAAACTTGTATTTTTTGGACCAAATGAAAAAAAATTGATTGTTTTATGCAAAATTAGTTTTTGCTCTAAAAAATCATATTCTAAAAAATCATATTCTAAAATATCATATATATTCTATAAATCTTTTTAGCAATAGCTTTCGTGACAAAATATCTTTGAAGAAATACAATTTCTTTGGAAAAAAAAATAAAAAATAATTTTCTTTTCGATTTTTTTATAGCAAGAATCTTGCTTTCTCGCAACTTTAGCATTCTTGACGAGGTCATAGTTTTTCAATTTTATTCTTTTATTTTTTCAATTAAAGCACAAAAGGATTTTCTTTTTATGAAAATGAAATAGAAGTTTAGTCTGTATCTATAAATAATATAGTTGATAATTACGTTAACCTATCAACCTAATGCAATATAACTTGTTATTCAAACATCAGGCCATTTTCGTTATACACTCATATATTCAAGGAAAATTAATAATTTACATAAGAAAATTTCAATTTTAATTTCCCTGGCAATAAATAATTTGCAATCATATTCAAAAACAATGTTTACTTTTACCGTGGATTGCATGATGAGGAACTTTTCTCAATTTTCTTTGTTTTATATCGACAAACCTGTAATTTCAAGAGTAGAAATTAGTAACTTTTCATCTAGAGTAGAAAACCAAAAAAAAAATTAATTTAAATCGATTTAAAATTTATTACTCGGAGTTTTTTAGAGTCACTCATTATATGAGTTGGTTACCAAAAATTCAAAATGGTTTTTGGTATCGCTGATTAGAAATGCGATTTTAGTTTTTAAGAATCCAAAATGGCGACTTTAAAACTTGAAATTTTATCGAATTCTTTCAAAACTTGATATTTGGATTTTGGAGGTTTCCACACTGTGAAAAATTTTTGTTTAATTCAAAAATAAAATAAGTAGGCAACCAAAAAAATACATTTGCATTAAACATATTTTATAATTGAATTGAACATAATTTTTATTGAATCAAAATTATGCATTGAATCAAACTAATTATATTTAATTAAAAGATAATTTTTGGTTGTCTGTATAACAAAGATATAATTATGTTTGATTTAAATATATTGTTTTCTCAGTGCAGGATCGCTGACTAAGTATAGGGTGAAAATTGTCAAAAATCTAAAATGGCGGTTACAATATGGCGACTAAAAATTGAAATTTAGCCGAAATTGACCAAAAATGAATCTGGTTTCAAATTTTGAAAAATACACTTGAATATCTTACTTGATTAGTCTTCGATTTTACAAATTAAGGCAGATCCTAGATTTTTATTTTATTTTTTACTTGAAAAATCATTTTTTTTAGTAGTTTTCCAAAAAGTATAATTTTAGTACACTGAAAAAAAATTTATTTGATTCAAATAACCGATTATTTGACTATTATCAAATAAATATTTACTTGAATCAAATAATTTTTATTTGAAGCAAATACTATTTAAAATTGATTCAAATAAAAATTATTTGATTCAAGTAAATATTTATTTGATAATAGTCAAATAATCGGTTATTTGAATCAAATAAATTTTTTTTCAGTGTATAAGTCATAATTTACATAAACAATAATTTTATAAATTTTAGAACAGTTTGCTTTGTTCTCACTTCTTTTTAAATTCTATATTTTAATTTTTCTCTATCTTTGAGAAAAAGATTTTTTGATGAATTTTCAAAAAATACAAATTTCTGTAAGTTTAACATTATGAGTGATAATTCTCTTAAAAGGAATTTAAAAATTTATCTCCTGTAGAAGTCATTCTTTTAAATGAATCATCAAATGCACGCACAGGAAAAGGAATCTCTTAAATCGCGTCAATTTATACATTAGTTGTGCTCTTCATTCTTTTCAAAGGAAGATGAAACGGTGGGAAATTCTTTCATTCAACATCATTTTTTTTAATTCAATGTTTATTGACAAAATTCACAAATCAACGAATGTAAAATTCTTACCTCGTAAATACAGTCAATGGTATAACAATTTTGATTAAAAAAATTATTTCATGCAGAAGTTTTTTTTACCTTTTTATCACATATTTAAGTTACAATATTTGTTGAACCATTTTTCTGACTAATAAGTTATTGAAAATTATTTTTTTTCCACCTCCTACCCGAGCACTATTTAGAAAAACAATTTTTAAAAATTTTTTGTTTATACAAAATAAAAACGAGATGCAAACAGATCGATTGCATTGTTGTAACTATCAAGAAATGCAGTTTTAGATATAATATATAATAATTGTCCACATGTGATAAGATATAGTTTTATCTTGCAGAGGAGTTTATGCGGAGAGTGAATTCTGGCGGGATCCTCGAGGGGTAAAGAGGTGATTAAAGACAAGAAGTCGCCTCAGTTCAGAGTGCACATGCTGAGGATACGACAACTCGCTCGTTCAGAGATCTCTCCATCACCATGAGACCCTGGGCGAATAAGAATGCCATTTTTGGAATAACTGGACTCATATTTATTCTCCTTGGGGGATTTTTCTCCATCTATTGGCCATTCATTTTCGACCACATTTTACACAAGGTAAGAGAATTTTAATTTAAAAAAAAAATACTATATCACTCCACTTGAATAATTCGATTTTTTACTTTCTCTAAATTCGATTTGAATAAATATTGTCGTATTCAAATTTTAAAAAAATTTATTAAAATAAAAATATCTAATATTAGAATTAAAATACATAAAAGTATATGTGTAATATATTTTTCAATAGAAAAACAAATAAAGTATTTAAATATTCAAAACTAAAGTAAACATATTTTTAAATAAAGATAGAAATATTTCAATATTAAAAACTAAAGTAAACATACTTTTAAATAAAAATAGAATTATTCGTAATTCGAAATCTTCATATTTCAGAAATATTTTAATATTAAAAACTAAAAGAAACATATTTTTAAAATAAAAATAAAAATATTTTAATATTAAAAACTAAGGCAAACATATTTATTTTAAATAAAAATACAAATATTTCAATATTGAAAATTAAAAAATAAATACTATAATTTTCTTTTTATTTAGTAAATAAATTAATTTTTCAATTCAATTCTAGGAACTGACATTGTCACCAACGTCGAGGGCCTATGAAATTTGGCAAAATTCGAGCAAACTTCCAGTGCATTTGAAAATTTATTTTTTCAATTGGACCAATCCTGAGGAAATTGAAAATCCCGAAAAGAAACCAAATTTCGTTCAATTAGGACCTTATAGTTTCCTGTGAGTAAATTTTTCTTCGCACAAATTTCAAAACTTTTAAATAAAACAGCAAAATTATTTTTATACAACAAAAATATTATATCATACAAAATTTTAGTTTTATAGTTTTCTGACACTAATTTCTTTTGGCACAAATTCCAAAAATTTGAAAATATACTCCAAACTTATTTTTGAGCAACAAAAATATTATAAATTAAATGATGAATTATGAATTTATTTATATTAATATTAAAATATGAAAAATACAAAATTTTAATTTTTCAGAATATTTTTTGTTATTTTTAATTTTACTTCAATTTTTTATTTTTTATTTAGAAATTTTTATATAAAAATTAAAATTTAGAAAATATT
This sequence comes from Leptopilina myrica (nomen nudum), assembly GCA_032872475.1. Classification (NCBI taxonomy): domain Eukaryota; kingdom Metazoa; phylum Arthropoda; class Insecta; order Hymenoptera; family Figitidae; genus Leptopilina; species Leptopilina myrica (nomen nudum). The sequence continues at coordinate 38,188,797 of CM065461.1, forward strand.
AAAAAAATTTTAATTAAAAATTAAGTAGTTTTGTTACTTATTTTGTTTTGAGGCACTTAAAGTTTTCTATTCAAATATTTTTTCCAAAAAGCAAAAAAAAAAACGTAAAATTAGTTTCAATTTTAATTTTCCTTCTTTTAAAGTAAAAGTGCAAAAATAGTAATTTCTACAAAAATTATTTATTAATAATAAAGAAAAACTATTTCAAGGAAAACGAACAAATTATATAAGAATCGAACAATAAGAATTTCTCCATTCTACAAAAAATGGAAATTAAAAAACAATTTCAAAAAGAATGTTTTCGTTTTGAAAATTTTTGCATCCCTTATTACTGAAGATTAGCAACTATTATACAAAAAATTTTTTTATATTTTTTTTTTGGCAATTGAGGAAAACTTTTTCATTAAATTGCATAAGTATTGACCCAGATATTGAATGCAGGAAAAAAATGTACGAGAAATAAATATATATATGCTAATAAAGAACCTATCAGCGATTAGTAATAAATGATTAAATAGTTAACCTTTTTAAATTGACATTTTAATCAAAAAATAAAATGACTTTGATTAGACGCTTGTGTGCGTAGGCATCTATTAAGATCTAAATAAATAATTGCTTAATTATAATTACCATCATTAATAAATTCAGTTACACGAGTGAGATGATTTTTTAAACTGATTCGCAGCTTTCAATGAATGCCTTTTTATCATTTTATTGATAAGCCTTTCTTATTTATACAAACATTCCTTTTTATATTGAAAAAGAAAATGAATTTGCAAAAAGTATCAGTTGAAGAAAAAAAAATTGACTTTACTCATAGTATATTAAATAATTTAATTGAATGTCAAATATAAATTAATTCGTTTCTCTTTTACAAAAATTTCCATTTTAAAAAATTGGTCTTTTTTTAATTACATTGTCAGACAATTAGTATCAAGTAGCAAATATAAATTGAAAGAAACTTTTTTTCTTTTCTTTTTTTTTGTTTTATTATTTTTATTATTAAAAATTTATTTTCAGTTAGCGTGAAGCTTCCTAAACGATTAGTCACCAATTTTTGCGTCAATCTGATTCCCCACATTTAATTGGGTCAGAGAGTCAAATTATTTTCTTCATATTACTCCGAAAGATCCAATTATATTTTTCTCTGAGAAATTTGATAAAAATTAAAAAAAAAGTTTCACATTTCTTATTTAGAAATGTGATCTTTTTATCTCAAATATCACACATTCGATATTTTTTTATTATAATAATTTTCAAAATTATCACAGTTTTCTTGAAAGTATAAAAATACTGAAATGTATCAAACTGATGGCAAAAATTTAGATCGTAATTTGATCCAAATTTTAGGTATCATCAACTCATAAATTCGTTGCAATTTGATACTATTAAGTTATTAGTTATTTTTAAAATTTACTAAACTGAAAAATGTTTCTCATTAAAAAAAAATCTGTATTTTTCTTGCAGGGAAGTGAGAGAGAAGGTGAATGTAACATTTCATCCAGAAAATGGAACAGTTAGTTATTTTCAACGAAAGTTTTGGCGATTCGACGAAAAGATGAGCAATGGATCATTGGACGATATAATCGTTCAACTTAATGTCGTTGCAATTGTAAGCAAAAAATTGTCATTAATATTATTTATAAATATTAACATAACAATTATCATTAAACATTATTTTTTCACTGTAAAGGAAGTGTACTCTTTAATTCTGCGCAAACTTTACATTATTTTACTTTGTTTAAAAATAATATTTAATTGTTTCTTCCACTAAACGAATTTATTTTTCTTCAGATATTTTTTTCTCATCTCGTCATAATGTAAATTTTTTCTTTTTAGACTGCAGCGAGAAAAGTCTTGACACTGCCAACAATGTATCAAGGTGCATTTGCCCAACTTATGGACACAATGAACATGAAACTTTACAATGTAAAAACAGTAAACGAATTGACATTCAAAGGATATGTCGATCATTTGATACAATTAAAAAATACCGTCCCAATTGACGGTGACGATTCACCGCCTTTCGATCGTTTCGGATGGTTTTACATGGTAAATAATTTATTTATTCAAATATTCAAATTTCTCTTTCACAGAATGTTTTTTTTTCAAATTCTCCTCTCCAAGATGTATGGAAATTTAATGATTAATTTGTGCAATGAAGCATCCGGTTTCGATGGTTTTAATTAATTTTATTGACGCAAAGGATTAATTAAAAATTAGCGTGGGACAAATAAAAGACAATTTCAATTGGGAAGCGTTTAGACATATAGCCCTTCACCAGTTCCTCTATTAGAGATCTACAACAAAACTAGACTACTCTGAATTAACAGTGAATGAAATAGGTCACTCAACTACAAAGTGTAGCGAATTATGAATGAAAAGCAATCGACACATGAAGAATGAACAATAAACTCCCTTAGTAATGTGATATAATCTCTCACTTCTAATTCTCTTTTTTCTGTAACAAAGATAAAATATTCATTTTCATCACTAATACTATTTTTTTAATAGTTATATTTAGTCTAATATTAGAACTAAAAGACTATCTCTCTGCGAGTTGTTTAATAACGACTTTTTTTTTGTTTTTCTAGAGAAATGGATCGACAATGTTCGAGGGTCACATGAATATGGAAACGGGAGAGAAGGACATTTCGAAAATTGGAGTTGCAAGACGGTGGAATTATAAAGATACTATGAAATTTTATAAAGTTCCTTGTAATACTGTCGAAGGAAGTGGAGGAGAATTTTGGCCACCATTACGAGATTATGGTGACTTTTCGTCTCCTTTCAAAACAAACGATATTAGTTTATTCAGCGCAGATTTATGCAGGCAAGTAGAGAGAAATTTAGTTTATTTTTTGCAGCTTCCGTTTCTTCAAAATTTTTAATTTAACAAACTCGATCGTTTGAGAAGTGATTATTGGCACATAGGGACCATTTGGTCTTAGGCACCGATCCATGACAATGCTGTGCTTACAAGGATCCATATCGTCATAAAAAGTGTACCGCGATTGCTTGTGTAGTACATTGATTCTTATGGGAGAAGTCTCCAAATGTCACACGACTGCTAACGTGTCTTTTTTTATACAAAGTGATCACTTGTCCTTTAGCTCGAAAGTTATTCATTTCTTGTTTGATCCGAAGTGATCACTTGTCCTTTAGCTTCAAACGTATAACTTGTCCTATTTTTATACAAAGTTATCACTTGTCTTCAATTGTAACCCCAAAAAAACTTGGAAAATCGACGTTTCTAAAAGAAATACTTGTCATTTGTCCTCTTTAGTGAAGTTGTCACTTGTCCCATTCAGCAAAGTTGTCACTTGTCCCTATTGCTCACCTAAAAATTGCAAATAAATCAACAATGTTTTTCCTCCCAAATAGTCCCTACCAATTTGGGTTTATAAAGGAATAAATGTACTTATTGAACATAATTTTTTCCAGACCTTTGACATACGAATTCAAGCGTGAAGTGAATCACAAAGGTATCAGTGGCTATCAATTTATGCTTGATCGTAAAACACTGGGTAACGATACGAAAAAACGTTATCCTCACGAGCAGGCGAGATATTTTGTACCAACAACGACTACGGAGGACTTTTTTTCTGCTGAACCTACCTCTCAATCAATTGAAAGTGAAGAAGATCCAGATGTCGTGAACATTGGTCAATGTTTCTGTAACGGAGATTGCAGTCCAATGGGTCTCATGAACATCACTGCCTGTCGTTATGGTGCACCAGCATTCGTTAGTCTACCTCATTTTCATAAAGCTGATCCCATTCTAAGAGAGCGAATCAATGGAATGAATCCGAAAGATGATGAACACAACTTTTACATTACATTAGAACCCGTAAGTGTTGAATTTAATATTCGAATTGTTTTCAAATCACTAGAAATTGAAGGAAAAGAAATAATACCTTACAACTGTTTTTAAAGACTTCAGGAATTCCATTGGATGTAGCAGCAAGATTACAAGTCAATATTTTGTTGCAGCCATCTAAGTTTGCATCGTAAGTTTTTCAATTCGCAACAAAATTTTTGTAAAAAGCAATGGGTCTAGGTACTTTCAGAAATTATAGTACGAAATCTTTTTAGGTTCATGAAAAATGTTCCTACGATATACTTTCCAGTATTTTGGTTCAGTTTAAGAGCTGGCCTCCCTGACGAAATGACTGGACAAATGAAGATGTTAGTCATGACACCTAGCCTAATGCATTATGGTAGTATTGCACTTTTATTCATTGGATCATTATTCGTTTTGGGCACTGCAATAATGTGCTATTGTCATCATGGAAAAACAGGATCTTCGGTAAGTGTTGAAAAATATTTTCTTTTATGCCCAAGATCTCTTTAATTGTTTGTAACAACTAACATGTTGTTCTGTTCTGTAACAACTATTTCACTTCTATTGAAAATTTGACCCTATTCCCACCTAGAGAATTAAACAACTCGGTGTTTTATAAGTCCTAAAACATAGTTTAATGCTAATCAGCAAATGAAAATTAAAGTAATCATTTACATGATGAAATCCACTATTAAAAATCTTCTTGTAGCATAAATTTTTTAATTTTTTCATCTTATACATTAAATGGTGAACAACATTGCAACAATACCGAAAACGAAAACCACATATACTTCATTTAACATCTAAAGAATAATTCTAATTTTAATTTGACGCATTTGTTATAATAAACTATTTTTACAGGAATCCTCGACAAGAATGTCAGTTACATATCCAAATACAAAAGCGGAGCTAGTTTATATGGATAAGACTGATAATGAAGATCCACAAATAAAGAGTAATCGACGTTTATATCCAAAATTGTAAATTTTCTCTTTAGGTAAAAAAAAGTGATAAAATATTTCTTAATGACTCACCTAAAAAGGGGCATTCAATGAAATCAATATATTTAACGTGATAATTAATTGCCGATGAAAGACAAGGAAATATTCCAATTTAAATACAATTCATTTAGAAACAAATTTGAGCCAAGACTGTGATGAAAGAAAATATTTTTGAACACTCTTCTGAATTTTTTTTTATACATTGTTAAAACTGCGTGAAATGTTTTTAAGTGAAGTGCCAAATTGTTCTTTTTTTAAAAAAACTATAATAGCAAACAGTTGCTAAAGCAAATTTACAAATTTTTAAATATGAAATTCTTTTAAAGATCATTCAAAAAATCGTTTATGTAAAAAATTCTTGACATAGAAATATTTTTAATTTTTTGAAAACATTCTTAAGAACACACTTGAATTTTCTGAAAAATGTTTTTCCGAATTTTGAGAAAGAATTTAATAACAAAACATAAAAACACTTTGTAAAGTAAAACATTTAGAAAATTTAGAAGAATTCTTTAAGATTTAACAAACAAATTCTGATATTTGCAAAAAAGGAACAAAATTTTTTTTTAATTTTGAAATTATGTATTTCAAAAGTTCAGTTTTGTTAAATTTTTATAAATAAACAAATATCGTAGATAATATTTATAGGGGACCAAAAGTTTTAATGATTGCCTTTAAGCTTCATTAAAGGTGACAATAAATATTTGAGACAATGAGAATAATCACGTCAATATTTTAAATGACGAGACAATATAGTTACCTAATTTCAATGACTGCAACAAAAACCTAAGTAAGATATAAATTAAAAACTAAACGAAAATCCAAGCTCATTATATAATAAGTAAATTATAAAAGAATATCCTTTAAGTAGCATTCAAAAAAATTCAATCTATTGAAAGAAACATTTTTATGGAAAACAAATTATTTTGACAATATTCAAAATATATGTGAATTTTAATGTAATTAATATAGGAATTTGTTTTTCACATATTATCATCATTCTACATAGAAAATATTTGATTATAAAATATTCATCATTCAAAAAAAACATATGCACAAATATTCTCTGGTTTTTGTTTTCTATTTCTAAAATAAAAATTAAGGAATATTTGTGCACCTCATTTAAAAAAAATTATTTATATAAAAAACACAAATCATGAACAAGAAGATAATTCGTCCTTACATACACTGTGCCATGCCATGTTTATTAGCTTGTAAACTATAAATTAATGTAAGATTATTGTAAAATAGAGTTGTTAGCTTCAGAGTTTGAAAGACTTTTTTATCTAGATAAATATTTTGCTACAAAAAGCGGTGCTTAAGAGGACATCGAGATTCTTTTTTATGAAAATTTGAAAATATTTTTAAAGTAAAAAAAAATTCAAAAATTTATTAATATTATATTAAATAGAAAAATAAGATTTTTTCTTTATTAAAAAAAAAATATATATATGTATCACCTCTGTTAAACCAGATTATTGTTTTTTAATTTCTGCACAAAATTTAATTATTCTGCAATTAATAATAATTTTCGAAAATTGTCATCACGAATATTATGTAAGACAATCGACGTTTATGATAGTAAACAAAAATTGTACAGACAGTAAAAAAATGTAAAACGTTATGCGGAGATAAATAGAAAATGGATTTTATACTTTGTTGTTTTTTATAATGAAAAAAACAAAAGGTGTTATTTTTATTACTCGGGAATTTAATTTTATCAATAAAATATGTATAAAGTTTACGATTATTAGAAAGAAGAATCGAAACCTCGAAATAAAAGTTTTTATATCAGAAAAAAAGTATAAATTATTATTCCTAATCTTTTTTTTTAAATGTTTCATTCATTCACAATTATTTTGACTAAAAATGAAATGAATTTTTTTAGTTGCACTTTCATTTTTGCCAGAAACAAAAATTAATTTTATTCATGAAATATTTACCTTTATTAAAAATTAAATTCACTTCTTTAACTTGCACTTCATTTTTTTTCATTTTCGCTAACTAAAATTAATTTTATTAAAAAAATAAAAAATATAAAAATAAATAATAAAATTTACTATAAATATAAAAAATACGTCAGAATAATTTCTTTCGAAACTCTATTTCCTTGTCCTTAAAATAAAAGTTTTGTAATATTTTTGTCGTGCTTATTATTTTAGGTATTACTTTTTTTGACCATTAATTTCATATTTACTTTCCTGTTGCTAGTAAGAAAGTCTTGAATTAATGAAAAATGTATTTCCAGCTATACTTATTTTTCTTTTTCTTTTTTATTAACAAAAATTTACTTCTAAATAATTTAAAAGCAAAGCATATTCTCAACTTTAGTGTATTTTTAATTTTTTGAATTATAGACAAATTTTATAAATATAGTTTTCTAAAATAGAAAAATTAAAAATAACGGAAAGTTTTAACTAAATTTTACATTAAACAATAAATAAACAAATTATACTTCGCGTGGAAAAATTGTAATCTAGTTATTTTTCTCACAAAAAATAAAAAAATTAATTTCCTCATTATTATTTTAGTACCCAACTAAAATTATTTCAAAGATTTCTTTTTTCCCATTTAAAAATATTATAGGCGAAAAGTAGAAAAATTCTAATCAATAGATTCTTTGTGAAAAGATGTTAAAAATAAAAAAAAATAAACTACTTAGAATTTATTTCAAGAAATATTTTAATGGTTCCTTAAAATTTTATTAAAACAGTTCTTAGCTGAAAAAATAAATCTCTGATTTAAGATAATTTTTATCTAGTGTTACTGTGTTAAAAGAACTTATAATTCCCAGCATTCTTTTGGAGGGAAATTTGACACCATGGGACATATTTCATGCAGATGTTTTTTTAGAGTATGTGTAAAGTCAGAGAGATTTCTCATTTAGTAAATCATATACTTTATTCATATTTACGTGATAATTAATTTAAAAAAAAATAATAATAATTAATATTAATAATTTATAATAATTTTAATTGTTTATAATTGTATGAACATTGACACTGTATGATTGTAGAGTCACTATCACCATAAGAAAATTATTTGTTTTAAAAAATCGATTATTTTTTTATTATCAAATAAATATTTTCTTCAAATACATTTAATTTACTTTGATAAAATAAATTAATTTTACCAAAATTTTTTCGTTTTAATTTTCCATTAAAATATGTGAAAAAAAATTCAAATATTTGAATTCAATAAATAGTTTCAAGTATTTATTCGTGCTAAGTAAATAAATTTACTAGATTCGGTTAATTTTTTTACCTAATCGAGATTTATTTGTTACAATTAATATTTATTTATTACTATTTCTATTTCCTACTTCTGATTCAAATAATTCAAGTTATTAAAATTAATTTCATTATTTCCATTTTTTTAGATTCTATTAAAAAGTATTTTAAACTTGTAAATATTTTTTTCAAATATAATTCGAAGTAATTGACTCATAATTTTTTTTTTCATTGTATAAATATAGCAAATGCCTCGGCCCTGACCGTCGTTGGTATTGACGCGCCTATACCCATTTCGACTTAAAAAACCGAAACGAAACACTGAATTTTCAGGCCAATAACAAACAAATTTTTTTCTTTAAATTCAGAAATTCTAAAAAAGTAAAAATTTTTTAAAATGTTTTTCTCATTACCAAATAAAACGCCAATAGTTAATTAGACATTAAAAATAGGGAAAAATAGAAATATTAACAAATAGTTCTTTTTTAACTTTTTAAACATTTTAATTTTTCCGCCTTAGTGCGTCGAAAATTAATTGTAAGTTAAATGTTAAGTTAGAAAAAATTTTTCTTGAAAAAAGTAGATAATATTTTTGTGTGAAAAATATATTTAAAATAAAATTAAAAAGGTAATAAAAAATTTAAATTACTTCTACGGTATATAGTGCAGTATTATTATTATTTTTATTGTTATTGGTAAATACTAATCACCTTTTTAAATACCTGTTCTGAGGGTATGTATAGGTAAAAGATATCAAATGTTAACAACAAATAGGTATTTAAACAAAAAATATTAACTATTTATGTAAACAGTTTTTTTTCCTTGTCGCATTTAAAAGTTTCCTACACGAATAGAGGTTTCTTTAAACTTATTTCAATTTTACAACTATTACACTCAATTCAAGTAAAGGAAAAGAAAAATCACCTTTTTAGAAAAGAATATCATAAAAGTTATTAGAAATTGAAATGTTTGAAATATTCCATCCATATTTTCGAAATGTTACAAATTTAATGATATAATGATGAAGAAAACAAAAATGAAAAGCTTTGATATAATATACATGATTTCATTTTTGAAATTTATATTCTTAAATAAATGAAATATTTTAATGGAAAGTGCTTTATTTTTCAATTCTCCTTTTTTGTTTTTAGTAAATTATAAATTTTTAAAATTTAAAAACGTTTTCAGTTTAAAGTACAATGACTCATGTTGTATATTCTCTATTTCAAGAATTATATTTTCTTTCATATAGATTATTAACAATTCTTTATATTTTTTTTACATCTATTATTAACAAAGACAAATCATTTCTTTTTACTGCAAACAGTTTTAGTTTTCGTTCCACTTTTTTGAAAATAAGTTTTCATTTTAATTTCAGAATAGAAATTTAAATGTCAAAGTTTTAAGTATATATACATGGCGAATATCTATTTTTTTGAAAAGACAAAAGAAATTATATGAAAATTTCTCTTCTTTGTTACTTTCAATTATAGGTCACAATTTTTTTTTATTTGAACATTTTTCAAAAATTCTTTAAACAGTTTCCTCTTTACAACAATATTCCTTTTCTTAATTAAAATTGTATTAAAGATAAAGTCTAACAAATTAATATAGTAATTAAACTGTAGAAAATAATGTTTATGTATAATTTAAATATTAAGAAATAACAAAATTTTATATATTAAATTTTTAAGTTTTTGGTACAAATCAAAATCTGTAGAAATTAACGGAAATCTATGAAAATGAACAAAATTGCACTCGAGGGGAATCGAACCTTCGACCTACGGATTTGTGGACTATAATGCTCTAGTCACTAAGCTAACGACCTACTTGAAGATAAGCTTTAATTTCTCAGCAACATTTTAAACTTACAATTAATTAATTAAAATGAATTAAAAATTAATTAATTGAATTAAAGATGTAAAAAATATTGATATAGAAAATAACAAATTGGAATAAAATAAATCTTTAATTATAACATTAATTAAGTTCACTAATTACTTAAACATTTTACCAGAAGGAATTTTTAAATTTATATAGGAAGTTTAATGAGATACTTTCCAGAAAAGTCGTCTTAATCCAGAAATATCAACAAAAATGATTATTCTCAAAGCTTTATTAAAAGATCTACATATGAAATTTAAACAAAAAAATTAATTTTTAAAAAAAGTTACCCCTTCCTGCAGAATTACCCATTTTATTTATAAATATTAATATAATTTACTGAAATTTTCTAAATTCAAAAAGATTTGGATTTAAATTTAAAAAATTTTGTTCAAAAATAAAAAATTTGTTTTCTTTCAAAAGAAAATGAAAATAGAGAAAATTTATCAAGTTAAAAAAAAATAAATTCAATAAAAAGGACAGAAAAAGCAAAAATTTATTAAGAATTTTTCTAGGGCCATGTTGGATTAAAATAAAACGGTTTCCTATAACATACATCCCCTCTCCTTAAGTTACCTCGATGGACCCAAAAAAAAAAAATTTCGAAGGGTGCATTCACGGACAAAAGGATCTAAACCTTATGTCATTGGTTAAGGTAGGTAGTAAATCGATTTTATAACTCTCTCTCTCTCCCTCTCCCTGCCCGCTAAACATGATTTTAAATTTGTATTATAAACGTTTATATATATTTTCTTATTAAAAAATAATTATTATTTCTATATATACATATATAAATTGTAAAATATAGAATAATAATGTATAATATATATATATATATATATATATATATATATATATATATATATATATATATAAATAATATTGTATTATTATATTATTATTATATACTATAATACTATATAAAGAAGAATAAAAATTAGTATATTATACATTTTTTATATAATAGAAATAATGAATTATACACGAAATAAACCTTTAACTGGAACAATGATAACTTTCGCTAAAATAGCCATAATATTCGCTGCAATAACTAAATATTTCGCTAATATAGTAAAATTCGTAGTTGTTCCAGGTGAAGATTTTTTTTCGTGTATTCTAACTAATATTTTTTAATAAAAATTATTAATAATTATATATTATATATATATATATATATATATATATTCAAATTCAAAAGCAAAAATCGAATTTATGTGTGCGGAACTGAAGTGTCAAGCTTTACATACACTATAAAAAAAGATTTTTTTTTCTTAAGGGTTTATATATTATAAAGATATAGCAAAAGCAAAAGAATAAAAAAAAGATTAAAAGAAGAAGAAGAAGAAGAAAAAGCAGCAAACAGTTGTAAAAGAAAGAAGATAAAGCGCAACGGTGAAAAAGAGGCCGGGATTTTTTATATATTAAACCGGGTAGTAGCCGGCAGTCACGTCAGTCTCACAGTTCCTCAGTCGATTCCAGTCTCTCGAGTGCAACGCGTCGCTTTTCCCACAGTACATACATATATACATCACATAAATATATACATATATATATTGTTCAACTCATTTCCTGAAGACAAAATTCAAAGTATGGCGCGGATCATCGTATTAACATTGGCCCTTCTAGCAGTGATTCGTAAGTGTTTTTTTTTTGCTAGTGCAAAATAATATTCTAAAAATGAAGATTTCTTTTTTTTTACGTTAAAAAATTAAAACAAATTTAACAACTAAATTATCAAATTTAAATAGCTGCTAAATAAAAATAATTTGAGCCTTTAAATAGCAAATATAGAGATATAGAAATAAATATTAAATTTAAATAGCAAGTAAGACAAGATTAATATTACATTAAAATAGAATTAATAAAAAATTAATGCAAAATTGATTTTAAATTATGGAAAATAAGTGGAAATAAACATTAAATTGAAATAGTAACTAAATAAAAATAAATACTCCAGTTAAAGAAGCAAATAAACAAAAGTTGACTTTAAATTATAGCCAAATAAATGGAAATAAACATTAAATTTAATTCACAAATTTAAACAGCAATGCAAATAAAAATAAATATTCAAGTTGAACAGCAAATAAATAAAAATCGATTTTAAATTATAGCAAATAAGTAAAAATCGATTTTAAATTACAGCAAATAAATATAAAGGAACATTAAATTTGAATTTAATAATAATTTTCATAATTTTAAATTCAAAGGCTAAATTTTCATATTTTCATTATTAATAATAGTTCGTTAGCTTCAATTTTTCATCCCAAACGTTCGTTAATGTCAGTATTTAGTTACTTCGTATACCGATTACTTCCAACAAAAATGTTAAAGATTATTAAAATCTTAATTAATACAAAATTTCTCATTGACTCCAATTTTTTAATTGCTTCACTGTTCAATCAATAAAATATTTTCTAGTTTCCAAATTTATTACAATTGTGAAAAACTATACTTCACTCTTAAAGTGATTAATTACCGAATTAATCATCAATTTTTAGTCATTTGTTAAAACTTTAAAAAAAAATATTTTTTATACTTTTAATATTTTTAAATTATTTGATAATTTTTTGATGGCATTAATTTTTATTTTAAATCGAAAAGTTTTGTTGGGTTCAATTGTTTGTTGAAACGAATGCTTCTTTGAAGTTTTGGTTAGACAGCAATTTTAATCAATCAAAACGTTCGTTAGCTTCACTTTCTATCTTCAGTGATTGATATTTAAAAAAAGTTAGTTTCAGTTTTAATGTTCGGTGGCACTAAAAATTTTCCTTCTTATACTATATAACTAGTCGAGCGAAAGTGTTTGAAGCTTCAATTTTTAATAATTAAGATTGTGCGTTAGCTTCAATTTATCAAATCAAAATGTGCGTTCGCTACAATTTTTAATTGCATAGTGATAACCTTAAAAAAAATGTTAATTTCATTTTTAATTAAGCAAAACTTTCCATTAGCTTCAATTTTTTATTACTTCAGTGTTCAATCAATATTTTTTTAGTCTCAAAAATTTTATAATAATAGTGAAAAATTACAACTAGGAAAGTTATTTACTCTTCAAGTTATTAATTAACATCAATTATCATTAACTGCAATTTTTAGTCATTTTTTTGTTAGTAACAAAAATTTTATTGTAAACGAACAATATTTATATATTTTATTTGCAAAACAAATGTTCAAATTTTATATAAATAGTTCACTGTCTTCAATTTTTTTATTCTTTTTGCTTTCAATAAATAAAATATTTGCTTATTTCGACCGCAGTAATTAAAAAAAAAATTTAACTTCATTTGTTATTAATCAAAAATTTCGTTAGCTTCCATTTTGCATTGTTTTAGTGCTTTATAAGTAAAATATTTATCACATAATTTCTATTTTTCTTAATGAGAACTTTGACGATAATTTTTTTTCTTTACTTTTTATTGCAACATTTTAACTTCAATATTTGTTATTTAAAACGTTTTTCGATTCGAATTTTTTATTGCTTCGGTGTTTTATCAATGAAATAATTTTTAGTTTTCATTTCTATTAAAAAAAATTTTCGTTAGCAATAATTTTTGTTTAGCGATTAACGAAATTTTTATTACCTACAAAATGTCAAGATTGGCTAGCTTCAATTTTTGATATAAATATTGAAAATAAAATTTTTTTTATTAAATAAAATGAACTTTATTTACAATTTTTGTTTACTTCTGCAATTTTAATCAATAAAATGTAAACTATTTTTAACTTCAATTTTAGTTTACAGAAAATAAATATTTCTTATCTTCAATGTTTGAGTGAAAAAATTGATTGAGAAAATGATTAAAACAAATTATTAATCAATTGATATTTTTAATTTTTTAAAAGTTTTAGTTAGTAAAACTACTGAATAAAAACAACTGATAGTAACTTTTCGTTGTTGTAAAAGAAACTTTTCAATTCTTGTTATTTATAAATATATTTTTTATTTTTTATCTCATAAACTGAAAAGAAAATTGAGAAAAAATGGAAAATATATTTAAATTGAATCGAAAGACCTTAAAAATTCTTTAGTTTCGTACTTTTGCTGTAATTGATTCGTTGGAAGAATATTGCACGTGTCCTTCTGACCCAGATAAGAATAATTTTCCAGCCGAAAAAGCTGAATTGATAGATTTTTTTTTCTTCTATTCATTGTAATGATTCTTCTTTTTTTTCGTTATTATGAGTAATAATTTTCTGAGCAATCGGATATATTTTTTTTCTCTATCTATTTTGTATGCGCATGATGAATATTTTTCGTTGCTTGGGGTTTGAAAATGACTTTTTTTAACGTGTATTTCATTCACAACACGTGGGTTGTTATATACACACACCTTACCGGAAGATAAAGACAAGTTTATTCCTTTCAAGTGAAATAAAAGACAATGGTTGTGTTTAAAAATTGATGATGTCTAGAAGTGAAAATTACTTTTTTTTATTAGAAAACTTTGCTTTTCTTCTTATTATTATTATTATTACTATTTTCTTGTAAATTAAAAATAAATTCAATTTTTTCGGAAATTTTCTAATTATACAACATTAAAAGAACATTTCCATTTCTTTTTTTAGAGGAAAAAATTCTGATAAAAATTTGTGCAAGTATTGCAAATTTAATAGAAAGATAATTGACCCAATAATTGTGACAATAGAAACTAGAAACAATTTTAAAGAAATTATTCGTATTCGATGTCAATTATGGGCAAACTTTTTTATTCTCGTCTGTTGGATATATTAAAAGCTCATTAAATATAAATAAAAATTAAAATTTCTATTTCACGGTAAAATAGTCATTAAACTGTAATTACTTTGTTTAATGATACACCGAAAAAAATAAAATCTCAGAGTGAGAAGAAAATTCCGCTCAACAATTATTTTCACATTTTATTTTCAATATACGAATATTCATCTGTAAAAAAGAGGAATTTTTGTTTATATTTGACAGTTTTTTAACTAAAAGATTAATTTTAATATTTCTTCTTTGATTGAAATTATTCCTCTAAAAATGAAACAAATTTATACTAAAAAGAAGATTTTTAAGTTGCTTTTTGTTTTTTTGAATGCAACTTTAACCTGTCTAAAAAGTGACATTTAATAACAAATATAATATAGGAAAATCCTCTCAATTAGAAAAGAAAACTTTAGTGCCGGTATATAAGAGGAAAAAATGCTGCAAAAGAAGAGGAATTCTCTAAATTTGAAAATAGTTTTTTTTCGGTGTAGTGATAATTAAAACTAATTAAATTTAAATTAGCAGTATTTTAATAATTTCGTTTCGATTTATTCATTAATAACGCAGGTTGGTAAAATTTAGACGAGAAAAAAAAGACAATACTTCTCTATAAAGGTTTTTGTACCTGATGAATTTATATCTGTCCTCAGAATTGGTCCAAAAGGTCTGGGTTTTAAAATAATTTTACATAAAAGTGTGAAAACCCAGTTTCTATTAGATAATTTTAACATTTTAACAATTAACATTAAAAGAAAATTTAGTAACAAGTATATTAGCCGTTGAGTATCTAAAAAATCATCCGCCATGTTGGATCCACCATTTTGAATTTTCTAATTCTAATGCCTTTATAACAAGTTTCTATCGAATATATTTGTTCGATAATTAAATGTTTATAATATTACGTTAGTAAAATTTTTCTTTTTATATATTAAAAAATATAGTTTTTATGCAATGAAATTCGCACGTCAAAAACAAATTTTATTTTCTAAATTACAATATAAGATTTTTTAAAGCTTAAATGGCGAAATTCAATATGGCGTCTGATTTTTTAAAAACTTAACGGATTTACTTAAAAATTGTTGCACCCGGGTTTTTGGGATCGGTGATTTTGAATCTGATATAAAAATTTAAAAATATTGAATCAAATATATCGATTGAAATGTTGAAAATTTACCAGCTTGATTTCTTGACCTATGTGTAATCAAGTGTATTAGCATTGTAACTGAAAAAAAACAGTTAGTTCCGGATAATTAAATTAAATTCTAATTTCATTGTCAAATCATGATAATTTTTGTAGCATATCCCCTTTTTTTTAAGAAAACGTAAAATAAAAAAAATTTCCCCCAAAAATAAAGTTTTGTTCAAGCGTTCTTGAAAATTTTGTAGGTCAAGACAGATTGGCGTATATACGTACATATAATGAGTAGAATATTAATTTTTCTTTTACGGCAAAAAAAAAAGGATAACACTCTCTTCTATCTTTTCGCCTTATATATACCTTGTGATAAAGCTGCTTCACTCTAGTTTCATCATTCCTTGACAAAAATAGATTACATCGTGTGTTCGTATTGGCGTACTTAATGCGAATACAAAGGCTATAAAAACAAAAATAGTGCGAAAGAATAAATTTTTTTTTCTCCCATCAATATAAATATATTTATCCTTTTTCTCTGAAATTAAGCGATGAAATTTGAAAAAGAAAAAAAAATATATAATATTTATCACTCGCATGCAATGCTCATTTTCATATATATATGTCCTATTTTAAATAAATACTATTTTGCACGAAGAAAAGTAGATAATACACGAAAGTTACAAAGCCGATAGTCACAAAGTAAGAAACATTAAATTCAAGTCTTTTTTTTTATGAACATATAGCAAAATAAACACTTTGTTGTCATTGAAAGAAAAAAAATATATTCTGACTCATACTATTTCGATAAGACAATTGACAAAAAAAAATTTGCATGCATAGACAGAGTCACGATTTTCGTGGTATTATCTATCAATAATTGAGTACTTTTCAATACTAAAATGATAGAAATAAAAATGTTTATAAAGGCAATATATATAATGAGGCTATGTTATATGTGACTTAAAAAAACAATTTTTTAGTTTTATTTTTGTTAGTTGAATATTAGTAGTAGAAGTTAAAACCTCTACCTGTTAAAAAAATATATTAATGTCATGCAACAATGTTTTCACAAATTTTAACAAAATTTTTTAAAAATGAATTACTTTGTTTTCCCAAAATAAATTAAATTTTTTTGTTCAAATTAAATTACTTTCAACATTTTAATTGAAGTTCACAAAAAAATCAATTATTTCCAAAAACCAAGTTTTAATAAAATGTTTTGTTAAAACTCGAATTATTTTCGTAAGTAATAAAACATTAACAGAAATTCAATTATTTGCAATACAATATTTTCATATACAATTCTTTGAAATGAAAAAGTATTTCAAAATTTTTTTTATAAAATTCTCCCAAAGATATCAATTAAGTTTTAAATAATTTTAATGAAATTTGCTTATAAGAATTCATTTATACTTTCACACTAATTGTAATAATTTTTTTCATATTTTTTATTTTTAGAAAGAATTAAATTTCCAAAGATATTTCAATTTTCTATCTTTGCAAATTGTAATTGTTGTAAAACTGTAAAATTTTTAAACTATGTATCATAAATAATGTATTATTTGGGTACTATAAAAAAAAAATATTAAAGTTTTGAGTTATTTAAAAATTCCAGAAAAATAATTGAATTTTGAAAGGATGGTTGTAATTTTTAGAAGAAATAAAATTACAAAAATGTTTTTCATTAAAATTGAGTAAAATATTAATTTCTGTGGAAAAATAAATAAATAGTTTGCTGTATATGTTTAACAATAATTATTAAAATATTTCAAACAATTTAATTTAGAAATTATGAAATAAATTGCAATTAAATTTTTTTGAATTTAGTTAAATTCTCGTAAATAATTTAAAATAAATTTTATATTATAAAAAGTTTTATATTTTTTCACTTTTAAAAATTATTTTTAAATATAGTATAATAATAATAATACACTGTAAAAAAAAGGAGTTAAATTTTAACTCCCCAGGGAGTCTATAAAAGTCGCACCCAATTTGGGAGTTAATGCCAGGGGAGTTAAATAAAAGGAGTTAAAATTTAACACCCAAATGCTAACTCCCCATGCAAAAAATAACTCCCGCGGGTGTTAAATGAAGGGAGTTAAAAATTAACTCTCTTTTGGAGTTAATTTTTAACTCTAAAAATTTAACTCCCTACTCCCGAGTCCGTTAACTCCCTAAATTTTTTACAGTGTATAATAATAATAATAATAATAATAATAATAATAAAAATATAATATATTTTGAAATATATTTCTGAAGAATTCTTAATAAAAATTTAGAAAACAATTGAACTCTAAAATTGGGAATTGAAGTTATTATCAAAATAAATATAAACGTAAATATTTTTTATTAAAATCAGGAAAAAGTCAAGGAAATACTGAATCAAATTTTGTGAATTTTCAACAATAGACGCGATTATAATTTATAAAAAAATTGAAATATAAAAAATAATTTAAAAAAAAATTGTCTTTGTTCATATTTATTATTTTTAATAATTATATTATTATTATTAAAGCACTTTATAATCATTTTGTGATGTCGCCCTTCATACTATATAACTCTTATTTTCACTCGTCTATACATAATATATATACATATATATAAATCTGTTCACTACTTTTCCCCTTCGTTAGAAACTCTCTAAACCACTCGATGAATGAATTCACACCAGATGTTGGTAATAAGCCAGACTCAACAAAAAAAAAAGAAGAAAAAAATGCGCTGTGCATTTTTCTAGTCTTTCTTTATATATATATATAAAATCATTGGAGAAAATCACTTGAACCTGTATAACAACCATCAAGGAGACTTTTTATTAATATTTTCTCTTGACCTATATGTTTATAAAGTCTGTCAATTTACTCTAAAATACAAAATAACATTTTATAATTTATTCGTCAGAAAAAAAATTACCTTTTATTTAAAATTTTGAAAATTTCTTTTTTCATATCCTCTCTCTTATCCTTACAGAAAAAAGGAAATTTTTTCGATATAATTATATAGGAATAAAAAAAAGAAGAATATAAGAAGAATAAAATGCGCTTTTTCTTATCAGTTATAAATTCTGGTGAACAGTTGAATTCTGAGTACGTACATAATATATTTAAATTTTAAATGTAACAATACTATGAGTAATTGACGGCAAATTTTTTTAAGACAACGAGACGCATGTAAACTTTTACAATGGATTCGTTAAATCATAAAATGCAAACGTTGCACTTTTTCAGTCTTTGATAAAATATCATTCAACTTTTTCCCACAACCTAAATGATAAGAATATTAGTTGATTAAACAATCAAAAAGTATTCTTGAATTTCTAGAATGAATAACCGGTTGATGAGAATTTTCATTTTTCTTTTTCAAAAATTACTGTTCAATTTAAAAACATTTTTTTTCTATATATATTCTTTTATATATTGCAATCGTAAAAAGTCAAAATCGTTACATAATCATTTTATTTGAATTCCCAGTAAATTTGGTAAATTTTTAATTATTCTAATCGCCATAAAAAATTCCCTATTTCAATTTTTTTAAACATTGTTATCAAATTCGTAATCACGACCCCAAACATCGCCGGACTTCAATTTTTAAGCGAATTCGTTAAGTTTTTAAAAAATTAGATGCCATTATTTATTTCGAAAAACTCGTATCAGATTCGAAATCAGCAACCCCAAAAATCCCAGGCAACAATTTTTAAAGGAATCCTTTAAGTTTTTAAAAAATCAGACGCCATATTAAATCCACCATTTTTAATTTCGAAAAACTGATGTTCATCAATATTGGTAAACTAAAAATTATCAGATAAAGCTTCAAACATAAAAAATCAAATAAATACAAATATTTTATAGGAATTTTAACTTACTTGTCAAAATTTACGAATTTAAAATAAAAACTGCAAGATTAAAAATGGCAGAACCAACATGGCAGACGAATTTTTAAAAACCCAATGCATTCGCTTGAAACTTATTACTCGGAGCTTCTTAGGATCGCTAATTACGAATCTGATATTAGATTTTTAAAATTCAAAATCACTTTTGTCCCAACCCCGAAAAAAAATTTTTGATCCTGCTCTAAAAATCATTGGAAACATCAAAAAACTGTTTGAAACCCAATTTTTGTAAAATTAATTTATTTTTTTTTATTTCTAATTTGTTAAATTATTTAAAGCATCAATAGTTTTTTTGAGGTAAATATTTTATCATTATTAATTTATTATTAATAATGGATTTCTAATTTTACTTCATCCATATAGAAGTCAAGACTTACAGAAATTTCAATTTTTTTAAAACTTTTTGATAAATTTCCTTCTAAAAATAAATTAAATCTTTTAAAAATTAAATCGCGACCTATTGGATGCAGTTTACTGTCACCGAAATAAATTTAATTTTAATCAGTCCAATAAATTTCTCCCCGCGATAAATATAGTATTTTAATTATTATTATTTATCGTTCCGAATTTTAAAAAAGAAAGTGACGAAATTAAATTATACATTTATAACATTTTAATCAAACATTAAGATATCACTTATCAATAAACTTACCGGAAAAGTAAAAGTTTTATCAGTTATAAAGAATTTAAAGTTCTCAAGAATAATATTTCATTTTTAATATTTTTATTCATTTTCATAAAAATTGAATTTTTTTATCTTGTCATGTAAATACTACAATTTTTTTATTTCTAAAAATATGAATTTTTTACCACGTTTTACTTTGTTTGAAAAAATATTTTTATTAGTGGTAAATTCTACTTCATATATATATTTTTATTGTTAAAAAAAGGGGAATTTTTTTTTTTATTACAATTGTATTTTTCGTACAATTTATCATATTGGCGTTTATTATTATTATTATTATTATTATTATTATTATTTTTATTATTATTATTAGTTATTAACTATTTGCAAATATTATATATATATATATTTTCTATAATAGTTAGTAAATATAAGTATATTATTATTTTTCGTTCCTTACTAAATAAATTTCTAATTTTTTCTTATTATTTTTATTATTTATTTACTATTTTATCAAAATACCGAAATTTTTAATATTTGTATTATTTAACGTAGATTTGATTTTAAAGTATTAGCGATTAAAATATTTTTCTCAGATGTATATATGTATATATACATGTATAGAAAATCTTTTGACAAAAGATTAAGGAAATGCCTATGCGTGACAGGTCAGTAAAATAAGGGATCTTAATGCAGACCCTTCGGTTCACCATTGGGCGTTTTCTAAGAAAAATATTGCTGCAAGAATTTATTTTTCGAACCATAAAATAGTTTTTTACGCATATATAGATGTATATCAATAGCGACTCTTGTTCAAGTGGTTACTATACTCACACTTCTAATACTAGATTATATAAACTTGAAGAAAAAAATGCCTTTTCATTTTTTTTATATTTCAAAAATTATTTCCTTTTTCTATACTAAAGGAAGTTCTTTTTATTTATTATTTACTTTCATAGTTAATATTTATTACTCATATTTATTGTAAACATTCATTATTCACGTTCATTGTAAATATTTATTATTAGTTTTTTTATAACATAAATACTGTAAATATTGTTAGGTATTTTATATTCATTTTATTTATATTTATAATCGGATGCTCATTATTAATAAATAGCCTATTTGCTCTAAATGAACATAAGAAATTAATTGAATCAGTTAAAAATCATAGTTTTGACTGATTTTTTGCTTTTAAATCGGTTTTTTTTAACTGATTCAAATTTAGAGAGAAAATTAATAATAAACAATTTTAATAATTGTAATAATAATGTTAATAATAATTACAATCAAATAATAAAAATAATTACAATAATGATAATAATAATTACAATAATGATAATAATAATAATAATAATAATAATAATAATAATAATAATAAAGAAAAATAAACTTTTGAAATAAAATTTGTGAATGAAATCAGTTTAGTTTTAATGGGAAATTAACTTTTTGATGAAACTGCATATAGAGCATTTATAACTAGTACATTTAATGAATCATCGATGGACTAATTGTCTCTAATAAAAAGTACGTGTCCCGTATATATATTTTTTTCTACAAAGAAAGTTATCAATTGCCGCCTAGCAAAAATGACTCACACACATAGAGTACGGGAATTTCACGAATTGGATAATTAATTTAGCCAATTATATACACTTGACGTTGAATTTATTCACCCCTTTTTTTGAAATTAGACGAGAAGAAATAATTTTTTTAAAAAGATTTAATTAAATTCACCCCGTGTCACTGTCAAAGAACATTTCAATTATTTCGAATTAATTATATCATAACAAATACCACACTTCAAAAAAAAATAAAAATAGAAGTAATAGTATTATACTACAAAAAATATTTTTTTTCGCGAAATTACATTAAGTGCCAATTTTGCTACCAATATTGTCCAATTCAGGGCCAATACTTTTGCGCTAATTTCCTTCTTTTTTGAGTTAATTAATTCTCAAGCAATTTATACTTTTATCGTTTTATTATATATAAAAATGTGAACTCGCCCATAAATTGCTCTATCAAATCTAAATGTCACTGTCAAAAACATAAAAGAGATTCTACCGTTGGTCCGTTAATCAAAGTTTTATTAAAAAAAAAATTTTTTTTTTGTTTATTAAAAGAAAAATGTGTTTGAAGAACTCTAGCAAATTATACACGCTTCAAAAAAGTAAATTCAGTGGTTATTCAAATATGTGTATGTACATATATATATCCACACATTTTGTGATAATCAATATTTAATTAATTTCGACAGATATGGGTAAATTATTTTATAATTGTTAAAAGAGAAAAACTCTGCCGTGGAAAATTAATGAAATATTTTTGTTTTAATTTGAAAATTATTTCCTTCCGGATTAGAGGTATATAAACTTCATCAGAAAAGAGGTCAATGTTGGTGCTATATAACTAGGACTACGAAATATATTTCCATCTAAAAATAGATTTCAGTTTTGCATTGTAGTCCCAGATTTTACTTCATTTTATTGGCAAAATTTAGAAATTATTTAGAAATGTTAAAAGTCGAATATTTTTAATTAATCCTAAAATACTTTTAAAAAATTAAAAATCCATATCAATAAACAAATTTTTTCATTTCCTTATTTATTACTAATTTGCTTGTTATACATAAATACTGTTCTTATTTATTTTCCCACTGGAAATTAAATTTTTTAAATAATTTTTAAAAATTTCTTCTGATAACTCTTCTATAATATTAAATTTTTATCTAAAATTTTAATTGAAATTGATATTTAGATTAATTCTTATTATAAAAGATTCTATAATAGAATTTAATTAGAATTTAATTATTCAAATACAAAAGTTAATAATTTGATGAAGTAATTGATTATTTTCTGAAATTATAATTTTTATAAAGAATTATAATTATAACTAAATTTATGTACCAAAAATTTTATTAAAATTTGAAAAAAATCTAATTATTTCGAATAATTTGGAAGAATTTACAGTTAAAACTAAAGTTCGTCCAAAATCATAATTTTGTAATTTAATAGAAAAAGACAAATTAAATTCGTTTTGGTGGAAAGGCGAAGAATTTAATTTTGAACATTTTAAACAATTAAAAGTTGCATTTGAATAAAAATTATTTTTATTTCTTTTTAAATTGTTCATAATGTAGAAAATTAAATTTTTTGCGCTTCTACCGAAAAGAATTCAAAATTTAAAGTGACCTTCTCTTTTTAAAATACAAAATTATGACAATGAACTAATTTTTGATCCGACTTTTTGTCAGATTCTGCCGTAATTTACATTTTTTTTTAAAATATAATATTCTTTTGATCAATATTATATTATTTAAATTTTAAATATAAAATTAATTAAATTTTTTCAAGAAATAAATGAAAAAATATAATGAAAAGAATTAAATTCTGATAAATAAATTTTATTAACACTTTTGAAACTAATTGATTTCTTTTCGAAATATTTTTTCATGAAAATTAAATAATTAAATTCATGCAAAAAATTTTTGTTAATTAATTGAATTCTTTTGAAAATATTTATTAAAATATTTAGTAGATATTGTAAATAATAGAATTTCAGCGAATAAAATCAGTACTTGTTTTCAATAAAATTTTTGATAGAAATAGAAATAAATGAAATAATAAGTAATTAAGCAAATAAATAACTAAAAAAAAGTGAATTCTTATTATATTAATATTATTAATTAGACTACTAATTTTTTCTCTCATTCGCATTCTCCTACTCCTGCGCTTTCTCTCCGCCTCAAGGAGTGGGGATAACGAGAGCGAAAGAGAAGACTCGGTTTTTCTCTCTCACTCGCATTTCCCCCACTTCGACGCTTATAAGGAGTGGGAACAGCGAGAGCGATAAAGAAAAGTTTTTTCTCTTTCGCTCTAATTGTCGCTTCTTTAAATTTTAGATTCCGATTTCCAGTTATAAAAATTGTACAGTATACTTCAATAATTATAAATTAAATAGACGATGCAAATAATTTTAAAAATAACCAAATTTTTTTCACAGATACAAATTCTTTTTTTCAACTACCTTCAGACTAGTGCTTTGATTATATTTTCTAAAAATAACGATAAAACTATTGATGTTTTGAAAGCTAAATTGACATAGAGATTCTATTTTGTAAAATGAAATTTCATGGGAGAAAAAAAATGTGATTTCACTTATTTGATAAATGGTTTTTTATTTTCACAGTGTCACAAAAGTGGTGACCATTTTGTAAATTTCTATAAATAGAAACATAAAAGAATACATTGCTCCCTGAACAATCGATCGATTGTCTATGTCAATTAGATTCCTTTGGTGTGTGTTCGTCATATTGACCGAGGTCAGTTTGACACGTACCTGTGATTTTCACCGGTAAACTCTCAACCTCAAGTGAATATATCATGTGCAGCTTTGCGTGAAACAGATTTCCTTCTGTTTTTTTTAAATATATACATATTTATAAAAAAAGATCTTTCTATTTCGAGATAAAAAATTGTCATGCTTTTATTTTTACGTGTATAGTACAAAGTGAGAATAAAATTTTATTGGCAGTTTCGAAAGTTAATCGTATTTAAAGAAGGTAATGGAATATATTTCATACTACTTTTTTCTTTTTGTCCAAGACAAAGTAGTAACAAAAAAATGTTTATTTTAACAATTTTAAAACTAATGTTTCAGCCCTGAATCAAAAAATTTTATTTACAATTAATTTACTAGAGAGATACTTTTATAAAACATAATTATAAAATTTATATATTTTCAACTAATTTCTTTTTTCTTTACCAGAGAAAAAGAATTTAGATAACAAATTTTAATCATGAAAAACATTAAATTTTGTGTATTATAAAGAATTTCATTCAGACATTTTTTTTGTATTAATTTGATAAGAGTTTAAAATTGTACGTAATTGGAGAAAAAATGTCACTGTTATTCTTTTATATCGTCACTCGAATATGTAGAGGGTAAAAAACAAAAAAAAAATATGTCAGAGGTCGAAACACTTCAATTCTCAGTAATCAAATTGTGAATATTTGTTTTTACAGAATTTGTCATGTCTACAAATCCACCGAGCATTGAGGAATTCTTTAAAGAAAAAGTTCGTGCCAATCTGACGACAATTACGTGGAAACATGCTGTTAACAATAAGGCGCTTTTAAACAGTTCTTTAGCAAGCAGTGAGTATATTATTTTCAAATGACATTTTATTATTATTATTATATACTTTTTGTTACCTATGTCCTACCTATAAAGCAGCCACAGGATGTTAAATTCTTTACACACACACACACACACAAATATATTTTCGCTCGGCAAAAGGAAATTTTATGAGTCCAAAGTATTTAAATTAATAGGAATTAAAATTAATTCATTTAGTAAAGTTTTTCTTTTTTTATAAAAGATGCGAATTTTTAAGTTATTTAATTTTTAAATTTTATTAAAAAGTTTTATTAAACTTTTTTCGTTAATTTATTAACATAGTTAAACATTGTTTAACTGAAACATCAATTAAATAAACAAATAGTAAATAATTTTGCAAATAACAATTTTCTCATACTTTATATACTCGTACTTTTGAAGGCAAAGGCATTTAATTAAGAAAAAATTTTATTTATCTTTTATTTTATTTTATTTTATTTAAATTACTCAAATTCAATCGAATTTTGTTACTCAAGATTTTTCAAGGTCGACATTTTGAATTTTTTTTTAATTTGACTTCAAATTCGTAATCAGCGAACTTGAAAACCCCGAATGACAAGCTTCATGCAAATTTGATCTTTTTTTCAAAAAATATCTGCCATTTTGAATTTTTTAAATCTAACTTCAGATTTGTAATCAACGACCCCAAAAACCCACGAGTAACAAGTTTCGACAAAATCAACAAATGATTTTTGCAATTTTTGAAGCTTTTTTTCTAAAAATAAGTTTTTTTTTGCCCTAAAAATGATAAGAAATACAATTGTTATTTAATTATTTTATTTCGAAATTAATTTTTTTTTATTTTTTCACGTAATTTTAGACCATAATTTAATCATGATTAATTTTCTTTTATATATAAAAATTAAGTTCTAAGACTATGCATTGATTTTAAAATCTACAAATTTTTGAGAAAAATAAAATTTTAGAAAGGTTTAAAACATTTTCTGACCTGGTTTTTGCACCTTTGAATACTTCTCGAAAATTGCAATGAAAACAATTCTATGAAATATTTAAATTATTTTTCTGACAAAATTTAAAATATTTTATATATACTAAAGGATATTTTTAAATTTACGAAAATTTTTAATTCAAAACTTTCTGAAATTTTGTTATAATATCTAAAAAACATTTCAATTCATTGTTAAGAAAAACAATAAAAAAATGTATACAAAATATTCCATTAGAATTAAATAAACTTTGATATAAATTTTCACTTCTAAAATTAAATTATTAAAATACTTCAAAAATTTAATTGTTGAAAAATTTCAATTATTAAAACGTTTCATAAATTTTGGTTATTGAAATGAAATCACTTATTATAAATTAATTTCAATTATACTTAAATTCTTCTAAAATTCAACTATTTAAAAAAAATTCAATTATTAAAATACTTCTAAAATTAAATTAAATTTTTATATTAACACGTATTCAAATTTAAAGTGATTGCAAATTGTTTTAAAGTTTTTGAACTTCGCTGCGCATTAAAAATGATAATTTTAAAATTTACATAAATTTGACATTTTATATCCATACTTTTGATACAGAATTCGCTGACTTTACGCGAAAGTTGAATGAACGTTACTTGAAAGTTTAAAATTAATAAAGATTCTTTACACTTTCATGTAATGTTCAATCAACATTCGTGTGTCAAATATTAAAAAATATTCAAAATTAAAAAAATTATTTAAAATTTCATGAGCTTTGAAACTGTAAAGATTCCGAAGGTATTAGTCAAAATAATTTCAACATTCAGAACTCTTTCGGTGCTGTATTAAATAATATAAAAAATTGTTCTAGACTTTGCGAAAAAAATTTTCTACGAACAAAAAAAGTGATCTTTTTTTGAAATTTTGTTTTAAAATGTAAGAATAAAGGCGAGACAATTATTCTTAATTTTAGGTGTTCTTAGAGACTTTTCATAAAATTTTAACTTTTAAGAAAGAAAAAAATGTAAAACACAGAGATTAAGAAAGGAAATCTATTGCAGTTAGAAAAAATAAATATCAATTAGAAAATAAATATATTTATGTAAATAAAAATTAGAAAAATAAACTAAATATTTGACGTAAATTACGTAACAATAAAATCACGTGGATGCTGCTATCGGTTTTCTGTCGATAACTACCTTATTCTGCGCAACTCTATTTATAGAAATTTGTTTAAATCTTCTTTTTTTTCTGACATACCAACTAGGTTAAAGTTTTTTGAAGCATGTCAAATATTCCACAATTGTATATTTTTTGTTGTTCTTTTCTATACGATTCGGTTTTTGCATTCAACTTTTGCTTTAAAGTTATAAAAATATTTTCTCGATTCAATAGTTTTTTAATGTAAAAATTTGTATTAAAATTTTGTTGATAATTTTTACAAATTTCAAAGTTTGTTTAATTCTAATGGAGTAGTTTGTCTACATTTCTTTTTGCTTTTTTGCTTTCATTTAGAAAGCTATACTGTAACAAAGGAAAATAATAATAAAAATGTTTTAAAATAGTGGAGATGATGGAGAAAGTCAGAAAAAAGGGATTTTACATTTTTCAAAGTAACATTTTAATCTTGGTCAAGTCTTTATAGCAGCCTCTCGTCACTGGTACCATCTTCAAACGACAATCGATAGCGACCTCGACCCGTGTGTTCCACATGGTCTTCTCGAGTTACCCTTGACGATATATGAAAATGGTTTTCACACGGCACGCGCAGAAATAAAGAAACAAAACAAATCCTATAATGATAGGGTATTAGCTGTACAATTTTCAGAAAAAAAATCTTCTTTAAATTGACATTTTCCTTTCGGGAAGACGAAACAACATTTTTTCAAACCGCGTGATTAATTTTCAGATTAATATTATTTTCCAAATTTAGATATAAAAAGGGTGTAAAATTTACTATGTTCATGATAATTATGGTAAATTTCGAATATAACAAATATAATTTCTTCTTCAATGAAGAAAAAAAGCAAAATTTCGTATTGATTAGTTCACAGTTGTAGCCACATTTTTTTAGATGCCGCTGCAAACTTGGAACATAAATTCAAAAAAGCAGTTTTTGTCAATTTTATTGGTCGTTTAATAACCTTGAAAATCAACCAATAAGCAAAAAAGAATATATACAAGAAATAATATTTTCTAATTTAACAAATATATCAACTCAATTGTTATTTTTGTTTTCCAAAACTTCTGAAAATTTAATAAAGAAAATATTTTTTCCCTAAAAATAACAGTCTTCATTTTAAATAATATTTTAAACAAATAATTTAATTGCTATCAAGAATCTTCTTTCATAGTTTAGAAAATAATTGAATAGAACAAAAGCCATATATAGAAATGTTTACAAATAATTTTAATAAACTTAAAAAACTTTAAAAACTTTTTTTTAATTAGTTCAATTTTTAATTGTTTTCTTAATTGAAAAGTTTCGAAGACTCAGAGTTGTAAAAGCTCAACTTTATAACATTGAATTGAAAACAAATAAATTTTTGAACGTACTTCAATATCAACTTTCTTTTGATAAATAATTGAGTTCTCAATTAACTATCTCAATAGCAATTAAAAGATAACTTATATAGAGTAAAACTTTAGTTTAAAATTCTAGAAAATAATTGAAATTTGAAAAAATGACAATTTTTTGAAAAATTTCATTAAATTTTGACAAAATTTAAGTTGATGTACAAAAGTTCAGTAACATTTGAATATTTATTTTTAAAACAGTATTAAAATTTAAATAATTTTGTAGAAAAAATTTTATTATTTACTTTAAAAAATTTTAATTACTTGTATTAAATATTCCGTAGTTTTTAAGAAACAAAACTGAAATACAAAAAACTTTTTAAAACCTAAGAATATAATTTTAAAATATTGTGTAAATAATATTTCTCAAAATTTTAATTAAAAAAAATTCTAAATTAAAATCTGTTTAAAATTAGCTAACAAAATTATTTTGCTTCTTTTACAATAACAAACATATGAATACATTCGATTGTGACACTTTGTAAAATTTATTAATATACCAATTATTAACATAAAATTTAATAATTCTATATTAAAATTTTTACAAAAACTTAAAAATCGAAATGAAATTTTTTAAGAACGTAATTTTAAAAAAAAATTTTAAACAAAAATGATTCAAAATTTAAATCATTTGTTTAATAAATTTGTACTTATTCTTTACTTATTCTTTACTTATTCTCTACTTCAGTTTTTAAATGAATGTTTAATTAGAAGCAAGTTTTTAAATATAAATATCCAAATACAATCAATTTCTTCACAGCTTTTGATAATTTTAACAAAACTTTTAATCTATTTAAATTCAATTAGTACGTAAAATTGAATAACAGTTTTTAACTAAAATCTTTTTTAACTTAATTATAATTAATTATAAACTTTATTGTGATTCTAAGGTTTTTAAAAGTGAAAGAATATTCGACAACATTTCAAAGGGTTTTAAATTTCTTAAAATAAATTTTGAAGAATAAAAAACAGAATTTTTCTAGAAATTCTAAAAATTTGATATTTTTCCCAGAACGTTTGATAAAATTATCTCAGACTTTTCTCTGATTTCCATGACCTCTGTGACAATCTTGAATTTTAGA
The DNA here is from genome assembly GCA_032872475.1 of Leptopilina myrica (nomen nudum). NCBI lineage: Eukaryota > Metazoa > Arthropoda > Insecta > Hymenoptera > Figitidae > Leptopilina > Leptopilina myrica (nomen nudum). Next base: position 38,218,897 of record CM065461.1, read on the forward strand.
AAAGAATTGACTTTTTTTTTGAAGAATTAGAGTTGTACAATATTTCGAAAGAATATTAAATTTCACGTTTGGAAGATAGAAATTTAAAAACATGTTTAATAGTTGTGGAAAAACAAATAATAACAATATAGAAATATGTTTCTAAATTAAATTAATATTTAAACATTCAGTAATTTTGATTCTATAAAACAATGGTTTTGAAATTTTTCAACATTTTGTTGAAATAAATTTAAATGAATTTATAAGAAATTTGATTTAAATTTTTAATAATAATCTGTTTTTAAATTAATTTCTTTTAAATTATTTGAAAATAATTGATGTTTAAATAATAATAAATTAAATAAATTAAATAAATTAAATATGAAGCGATCTGAAGAAAGGGACTTTAGAAGCAAATCACTTTTATGTTATGTTAGGGTTACTTTTTTGTTGTTTGAAAGTCTCTTTTTACTTATTGCAAATTAAAATCAGTTTTTATCAAATATTTCAATTGTAACGAAGACTCAAAAATGAATAATTCTCATTGACAGTTGATGCTTTTCTTGTATTTTCATTTAAAAAATTGCAAACATAACCTAAAATTTTTTGCTTCTGAGGTTCCTTTCTTCAAATTTTAATTTTTCTATACTTTGACTTGACTAAAGCGCGACTTGTTTTTTGTGCCTTTAAAGTTCATCCATTTTTTTTGTAAATTCTCCAAAAAAGAAAGAAAATAGTAGCTTTTAGTCGCACAAAATTAAAAACATTTATAGTGCAATAGTGGGGAACCGTAAAAACGCAGTAAACAGAAGCTTTAGTAGATGAGACCGAAGCCTGTTAATGGTACAAATTTAAAAAAAAGTACCGAAATCCTCTTTTTCGAAAAAAAAAAAAAACAAAACACAATTAATGATAAATTTTCCTCTAGACAGATCATCCCTAATCCCATTTTCTTCTTTATTGTCGTCTCTTGGTGCATTTTTATGGTTGCTTTTAACATCTTTATTACATGTTTCCGCAAAGTGAGGCTTCAATATGAAACAGAGGCTTAACATTTTAAAGTAGATGTTACAGTTAAAAACTGCAATTTCTGTTGGGAGAAGAAGAGCATCGATCTTTATATATATATATATATATATATGAATTTGGTTCACTGACGATTAGACTCGCGCATACTAAAATCTATGTGACAGAGAAAGTAACATAGAATACACACAATGAAACTATATAGAATACTTCTTTATGTATATGTATTAAAGTCCCTCCCCCCTTCCACCCTCTCTTTCTCATTGATTTTGTGATTCTCCTGAACTAAAAATTTCTCTTTAAAGCAGATGTCATGATGCTGGAAGCTGACGTTGTCTTGGGAAATTTACAGTCCAACGCAACAAAACTAATGCCAATCATGGCTCATCCACCAAATACCACCAGCGATCTATCACTCGAGGAATTCATCGAAATTGTTCTTAAAAATGGCACCAAGGGCATGAAACTCGACTTCAAATCCATTGAGGCCTTCAATCAGAGCTCCGAAATTCTTAAGAAATTCAAACCAAATGTGAGTTAATAACAATTTTTCCTACTATAAAAATTATTTCAATAATAATAATAATTATTATTCTTCTTCTAAAGATGAAGGTACCAGTTTGGATCAATGCCGATATTCTCATGGGTCCTGTTAATGCAACAGAAGAACAAGCAAAACCTGTCGATGTGAAACAATTTCTTTCCACAATTGTCAAAGATTTTCCAGAATTCGTCGTATCTGTTGGCTGGGTCACTAAGTAAGTTGATCAAAATTTTTCCAAATCTTATTTCCACGAATATTTCTAATTTTTCTTTCATTTTTTTTTTAGATACGGAACGAAGTACAACATCAAAACGGGAAATTACACAACATATCAGGTTGAGGATATGTTAAAAGTCCTAAAGGACAATCACATAAATCAAAATGTGACCTTTGCGGTTAGAGCTGGTTTAGCATTAAATAGTATCGACGCAATGGAGAAACTTGTCGCTAATAATAATAAAGCAACATTGACGATTTGGTCCAGTGAAGGCGATGAGGTCAATGGAGACAAACTCACGAATTTAATCACGAAAATTGGTTTCAACAAAGTATTTATCGATGTACCAGAAAGTGTTTGGAAAACTTTGCACTTTAATAAACCAGAAACTGGTGCATCGAATTATCTTACTTCAAATGTTGTTTTAACCTTTGCGACTACAATCTTGTCATTTTTACTTGTCACCCGGATGCTGTGAAGATAATGTGTTTTAGTAAATAAGTAAAATTCACATAAAATGAAAGATGCAGGTGATGAAAATGAACGCAATGCATCGTGGCAACGTCAGTTTGCAGAATATGCGAAGGCTTTTTTTTCAATGCCTTCAAAAGAAAAAACGAATATTCCCCGCAGTATTTTTGTTTTTAAATAACCAAAATCTTTCCATTTTTAACTAACAAAACAAAATACAGATTTGAACCCATTTTCAAAATTTTAAACTCCTTTCAGATTATTCAAACAAAAAATTTGTTAACTGTTAGTTAAAGTTTTTTTTTATTATTCTGTTTTAAAAATAAGTTCTTCCATATTTAAATGGTGCAGAATCTCGTGTGCTTAAAGAAGGAAACAATTAAAGAATAATTTTCTTTTTTTTTAAACTTGTTTCCTGCAAAATATATCTACGTGTGCTTACAGTTTACATTTAAAATTCCTAGACACACTGGAAGAAAAAATTTATTTTAACTTCATTAATTACTTGACAGAAATAAATCACTTTTTCCAGTAAATATATAGGTAAACTTTTCGTATGTTTGTTCTTATAAAGACAAAATAGAATTTAATCCAAAGTGGGTCATTTCAATGAAAACAAATTCAATTTTCAAAACTCATTTAACTTTTCCTTGTAATTAAATTTTCAAATTTAAATTAAATAAATTTTTTTAGCTCAAATTTGAAAGTTTAGTGAATTATTATAAAAGTGTTAAATAAAAAACAAGTAATTTAGAAAATTTAATATTGAAAAAGAATGTTTCGAGACGAATATAGTTGAATCTACATAATATGTAGTCACCTTTTTTTGTCGAGCGAACTTATATTTTTAATATTTGTGTCCGTGTTCAAATTTTTCCTCAAAAAAAAAACCCATTTTCAACACACCAGAGACTTATAGAATTTATTAATATTAATAATTAAGATTAAAATAGTTTTTAAGATAAATACTTGTGTAATTATCAACGAATTCGTAAGGTTCCATTTTTAGATACTAATAAATATTATGTAGAAACGAAAGTGCCCTCCCCCCAACCCTCCCTGTTGTTGATATTATAAATAATGTTTCCTCCTTTTCGAGAAATATACAATTTTAGGAATAAATGAATTTTGAACCTTACGAATTTGTAACAACTGTCGTTATATAAATATTCCCCCAAAAAAAAGAAACAAGTAAATTCTTGAGTTTTGTTCAAATGAATATATATTTGTCAATCAACGTCCAAAAATTTTTATGTCAATCCATTAAATTTTTGAAGAAACAAAAAATTCATTTTCAATTGACTGATGTGTTAATAAACCATTCCAACGAGATATTTAAAACAAAAAACAAAGAAATAATTTGCAACTGTTTTTAAATTAAACTCTTGCATTTCAATTGCAATTTTACATTATTTTTGTACTTGATTATATTACATAGTGATGACTATTTTTTAAAATATTATCATTCAAATAGAATTTAGTTTGTAAGTTGGTTCAATAATAACTCTGTTATATTATTAAAAAATTAATGAGAAAATAAATTGTGAACAATTTCAATAATATTTTAGTACTACAATATTAGTACTATAATAATAAAAGAACATTAAAGCCAAAGGATTCAGTAAATGTCAAATTATTAACAACTGGACACACTGTGTTTGATATAATAAATAAAATAAAATCGTTTACGAAAATTACTCTTCTTTTTATTTTAGTGTATTTAGTTTTTTGGAAATTACGTTCCATCTCCTAGACAAGGTGATTGATTTACTAATCGCGAAAAATGGTATTTTAAAAAATGAATTTTAATTAATTGATTAGAAAAGTTTTTTAAAATATTTACTATATATTTAATAATAAATTATGTAAGAGAATATTTTTTAATCATTTTAAATATATTTTGATAAGACTCCGTCAGAAATATCACAATTTGCATGGGATCTTCGGATTAATTTGTAGTTCGATGAATTTGTTATATTTCATAAGAAAAATAAGTGTACTAAAGAATTTTTCAAAATTTTAGAAGTTACGCTATATATTGATTTTTTTAAATGTTAATATTTCCGAAACAAATTAACGATTGTTAATAAGATTGAAATATGTTATAGGTTAAAATCATGTCCTTTCAGAATTTTGGTACAACAGGGTGTCTACTTAAAATATGATTTAAAATTCCAGGACATTTTCAGGACAGATTTTTTATTTTTCCAGGACATTAAAGTAGATATTATTGTATATTACGATTAGCATTTGATTACTATATGAAGAGTTAAAAATCTAGATTTTAGATACCTATTTCTTTAATCAAAATTAAAATTTAAATTATTTTTTAATAGATCTCAAAAATTATTATTTTAAGTTTGACTTTAAGCAAGTTTACTATTAATAAAAAAATTATATTCAATATTTAAATCGCATTTATTTTCCTATAATTAGAAATTTAAATTCATGACCATTCCTTTTTTTGTCTACGTCACAATGTTTATATCGCAGTTCGTTGTCTTCGTTTATTATTTCTAATTATATTTGTTCAAGTATTTGGTTAGTATCGTTATTATAATCTAAACGACAAGACAATAATATAATTTAGGTAATTTATTTATTTAAAAATAATTTTCTTTTCTAATTTTGTTTTTTGTATTTGTTTTGATTTTTGTGTTTCTTATTCTCAGTGAACCTGAAGAGGATGACGAATCTATGTCATCGAAACGTCGTTGTTTGTTAAATAAAATAAAGACATAATTGTTGTTATTTTATCTACCTTCCTTTGGATCAAATTTTCAAGTCTATAAATAAATTTTTTAATTATTGAATATTGTAAAGCAAAATGTGGAAAATTCAAGGACAAAAGTTAAAAATACAGGACATTTAACGACATTTTTCAAATTTCAGGACATTTCCAGGACCAGACACAAGAAAGTAAAATATAAACAAATTAACACCATTTTTGTATATATAATTATTTCACAAAAGTTAAATTAAAATTATTGTGCAGTTGTGACTATACCTACCAGAAGCGTACGTCAGTCCTTCGGTTAACACCGTTAACATTAACACCTTTTACAAGAAGCAACACGAATTTTAGTAAAGCACTACTAAAGTCAAAGGAAAACCAAAATAGTAACTTATTGATCCCAGCGGTATTGCGTGGCAGTGCTGACGTCATTCAAAATACTCGTGACACTTGCTTTCAAACAAAATGAACTATAAATCAAACTAAAAATATTATAAACGATATAAACACTTGTCAACAATGAATATATAACAAAAAAAAGAAGATTTTAAAAAGTGTGTTAAAAGTGTCACAAAAATAGAAAAAAAATTTTGAAGAAATGGGCATTGGCAAAGTACGAAGTGTATTATTTTTGCTAATAATTTGGAGGTTATGTTCTGTTTTCGTCGTTCAAACTTTTCATGTTCCCGATGAATATTGGCAATCTCTCGAAGTCGCACACAAACTAACATTTAATTATGGTCATCTAACATGGGAATGGACTGAGAGAATTCGTAGTTATATTTATCCCTTTCTAATATCAATTCTTTATAAAATTCTTCATATCCTATCTCTCGATTACACGATACTTTTAATTTATCTTCCGAGAATTTTTCAATCACTCCTCACCGCTTATTCTGACTATAGATTTTACATTTGGTCCAAAAGTAAATGGAGTCTTTTTATTCTCTCGATAAATTGGTATTGGTATTACTGTTCAACAAGAACACTAATAAATTCCTTTGAAACATCATTAACGATTATTGCCCTTTCACATTTTCCATGGAAAGAAAAGGAGAATAATTATTCCTTTCTTTGGATCGTGGGTCTTTTATTTACAATCAGACCAACTTCGGCGATTATTTGGCTTCCGTTGTGCATCTATCATATTTGTACCAGATCAAAAATTTCTACCCTAATTAGAAATTATTTTCTCATTGGAATTACTTGCCTCACAATTTCCACTCTGATCGATTCTTTCTGTTATGGAAATTTCGTGATTACTCCTTGGGAATTTTTTAAAATGAACGTTTGGAATAATATTTCAAAATCGTATGGTGTTGAAAATCATTTCTGGTATATTTTCTCCGCTTTACCGGTTTTATTGGGCATTGAATATTTCACTCTAATTTCATCAGTTTGGAGAATTTCTCGACATTGGCGACAATTTCATTGTGAGACGATTTTATTGATCACTTGTCTTTGGACTATTCTTGTCTACTCATGTCTTGAGCATAAAGAATTTCGCTTTATTCTACCACTATTGCCAATATTTATCTATATCGGTAATTCGAGAAATTACGAGAGAAAAAGAATATCCGAATTTCGAAGAAAACTATTTTTGGTATTATTTATTCTCAGTAATTTAATACCCGGTGTTTATTTCTCCTTGATTCATCAAAAAGGATCATTGAATGGTTTGGAATTTTTGAGGAATAATGTAAATCAAGGGGATGATATTCTCTTTCTGACTCCTTGTCATTCAACACCACTTTATAGTCATTTGCATAAAAATATTCCCATAAGATTTCTAAAATGTGAACCGAATTTAAATAACACCAGTGATTATATTGAGGAGGCTCAACAATTTTTTGCTAATCCTCAAAAATGGATTGACGACAATTACTCCGAAGGAATTCTTCCTGCATATCTTGTTATTTATGACAATTTTCAAAAACAAATCCAATCATTCTTACTAACCAATTATCGAGAAATTTACAAAACGTTTGATTGTCACTTTCCACAAAGAAACTACGGGAATTATATGATTGTTTATAAAAAAAATCATCCTGGTTGAGTTACATTAATTTTTGAGGATGTTAAAAAATTCGTTCAGGTATTTTTTGCGAAATAAAATTAATATAAATAAATGAAAATAATGTTCTTAATAAAATTGCAAAAAATTGAAACATATTTTTGTTTAAAGTATAAAATTAATTCGTCCCTTGTTTTTTTTTTTTGCAGGAGAAAAATATGGAGGAAATTTGTGAGAATCTGGATAAATTAACAATGAAGAGTCTCGAATTAATGGAGGAGAAAATTTCCGCAAATATTGAAATGGAAACAATTTTACGTGACGGTCATATTGAATTGGCAAAGGCTCGTTATATACGTGGAAAAGAAAGTATTGGACGTCTACAAATTCCCACTGAAGACGAAGAAATAGAATCACTATTTGAATTGGAAACAATAAAATCAAATGAAATGGACATTCCAGTTTTTGATATAAGTTTAAGAAAATCGTCAAACACCGAGAAAGCAATTCCAAATCCAATAAAAAGATTTGGAGTTCTCGTGCCTCAGAATTTGAAGAATGCACAGAAACGTTTTCAAGAATCACTATTTATTGCAGCTAAAATTGCAAACGTTTCCGCACAAATACTCAATAATGAAAATGAATTTCAATCATTAATGAAGGAGAAACAAGAACTTTCAAACACCGAAAATAAAGAAAATAAAACCGTCTAACAATTTTTATCTTTGTTATAATAATAATATTAATAAATAAGTTAAATTTCAAAAATGTTTAAAATAAGTTAATTATTTGCAAAGATTGAAAGAAGCAAAAAAGAAAAAATGTAAATATAAAAAATTGATTTGTTTAAATATTTATATTTACTGTAAAAACTTTAAACAAGTTGTCTCTGTTAAGAATAAAAAAAATAATTGAGTGATAATTGTAGAAATACTATTTTCTGAACCCTAATTCATCAGAAATTTATAGGAACGTTTTACAGATTTGAAATATTTATTTTAAAATAATTTAATTTCTCGAAAAATAAAAATATTTTTTAACTTCAGGAAAAAAGTCAAAATATTAAATTTTTAATTTTATACTCAACATATAATGATGAAAAAGGGAAAATAATTTGAAAACCGGAAGTGCGTCACTCGTAAAGAGGAAGTGAGGAAACATTGAGTGCTGATTGGCTGACGAATTCGGGACATTTCTCGGCCAAAGTCGTGTAACATCGCGAGTCGATATTCAGTCGATATCAACCGCATCGCATTCATCGTTCTCTTTTCGAAGCGAGAATTTTCGATAATATATAAATTTTAAGGACAAAAACAAGTCCATTGCAAATACGATTAATTTTCCCGCTAAAATTTCTCAAATCTAAAGAAATTTACAACAATAAAAGTGCTAATAGGGGGATATTTATAAAACAAAGTGTTTAAATAGTGGACAGTAATTTCTAAAAACGTGTTATATGAATATCGCGTCCATTTTGTGAAAATGGAATAATGTTAAAGTTTCAATTTTTCCCACGTTTTTTTTTCTAAGTTATGTTTATTTGAAAAAATAATAATATTTATTAAGAAAAGGAGGAGAATAATAATAAGAAAATATGTCGAGAAAAATACAACCTGTGCCTGTATTAAGTACAGAATTCTTTGAAGAAGAAACAACTGGTGCCAATGTATCAGTGCCGAATCTCATGGAGGAGAAGCATGTTTACACATACAAGAAACTCGTGGTGCCAATGTCCATGCGGAGTATTTATTGGAAATATTTTGGTTTTCCAGCAACAGACGATGGCAGTATTCTCACTAAAGTTAAAATTGTTTGCATTTTATGCAAAACACAAATTGCCTACAATCGAAATACAAGTAATCTTAGGTAAATAGTAAATTTATATGTATTTAAATTTTTTATTAAAAAAAAAAAAAATTTATTTAAAAATAATATGAATTTTTTTTCATTATTGTTAAAAGTTATAAAATAAATTTTCCAGAAAAAAGATTTTTTTTTCATTACGCAGTTAACAGCGAACGATTTTTTAACAATCGTTTTAATAGCATTCTTTTTTTACGATTACTTCACAATTCTTTGTATTGTATGAAAGAAAATCTTGAGTATAAGAATTTTCTCGAAAATTTTGTAGACCATTTGTTTTCTAATTGTAGGAAAATAATAAAACGAATACTTCGGACGAGTGGTTTTTTTAAAAATAAAAACTTACTTCAACGTTTTTGAAATCTAAATGTTTTGCTCTTCAGCGAGTCTATCAAAATAATAATAGACAAAAAATTAACAAAAAAAAGTTTAATTTAATTAAATTCAAAAACAAGTTTATAATAAAAATATCAAAAATACGACAATTGGGAGAAATTGAAATTTCATGGAATTGAATTGTAATGAAATGTATTTAAAAATTCTCGAAGAACTTTTTAAAAAATTATTAAAAATAATTGATTTAAAGAAAAATTGGAGTTAAACATTCTAGAAAATAATAATTGAATTAAAATGATGAAAATAATTATGAAAAAGTCACGATATTCTTATCTTTTAATAAAAAATAATTTTATCAGTCATTTATCTTTAATTATTATAAAATATGAAGAAAGCTATCATTCCGAGTTGAAGACTCGGAATTATCGATATCTTCATGTTTTAAAGCAAAATATTCTTATAACTATTGAATTTGAAATTTTTGAAAATCATTAAAATAAATAAATAAAATTCTCAATTTCTATGAAAGTATAATAATGATCGAATATTTATTTAAAAGAGAAGTTATTAATGTTTTAGAATAATTTTAAAATTAAACAAATTCGTAAATAAATACAATAACAACAATTTTGTTGACTATCTAATCATTTTTAGAGTAAATCAGAATATTCTTTAGGGAAAAAGTCATAATTTTGTCTGGAAATTAGAGAAAAACAAATTTAAATCTTTGTGTCTGTGCGAGTGAAATATTTTTTTTAATAAACTATAATACTGATCGGAATAAAAGTCAAGTAAAATTTTACATTTAAAAAACAAATTTTGTTGATAGTGACACAAAATTGGTTCGAACATTAGGATAATTAAAATAAGTTTTTTAACCCAAAAATACTAGTTTTTTTTCACATCAATAATTTATTTTTCAGAATGCATTTGCAAAATAAACACGCGCAGGAACTTCTTGAATTGGAAACGGCAAATCCACCACGAAAACCGATAATATCACAAGAGGCCAAAGAACGAAGAGCTCAAAAAAGACTATTAAAAGCTGGTTTAGCAGCAGCTCAACATATTTACACGACAAACACCGATGGTACAATACAACTTGACAGTGGCATTCAATTTGTAACCGATCCAAGTGTTAACCTAACGGGCATTGAGGAAGATGTCAATGTAACATCACCAGTGCGAGTGATGATAAAAAATCAAAATAATTCCTGTAATTTAAATTCAAATGTCGCTTTTCTCATGTCAGACGATACATCCGTTCAACACTGTGGCACTGATTCAAAATCAGCAATTTTAGACGCAATCGCTGAATTTGTCATCGTTGATCTTCAATTACCAGAAATTGTTGAGGGTCGTGGTTTTCAAAAATTGGTCGCCACTCTGAAATCACCTTGTGAAATACCGAGTAAAAGTAAATTGGAAGACGATCTATTGCCAAAGATTTATGACAGCTATAAAGAGTCAATTGCACAGAATTTATCGTGTCTTAATACGGAAGTTGGACTCGCTATTGAGGAATGGAGATCGAATGCTAAAGAGAATTTCGTTACATTTTCAACCTATTATCAACATCCTGGTGAAACGATACTTGACTATAAGGTTCTTTGTACATTACACGCGCCTGATGATTGGGATGAAATTCAATGGGGAATTGTCATTGATTCTCTACTCGCCGAATGGGATTTGAGAATTGAAAGAATAACAGCCGCTGTGATTGCAATTTCGATACCAGGATTGATAACCGCTTTAAATAATCGGGGTTTAACTCTAATTCCCTGTTTACTTCACAGTTTACAAATTTGTGCCTTGGCCTGCTTTCATGATTCTGACGTTGCACCCGTAATCTCCAAATGTCGAGCAATTATTGGAGTGATACTGGGACATAATGGAGCGTCCGCAACACTCGCCATGCAGGATCAAATCTTAGAGGTTTTTATAAAACAAAATAAGATCACACTAAAATTACAAATCCAAACAAAATAATATCGCAAATTATCAAATATTAGAGAATCATTACTTTTCTTTGAGCCATTTGGCTTTACACTCATCTACTAAAACCTACAATTTACTAATTTTTTTTACTATTTGGGTACTTTTTTAAATATCATCCACTAAGATCTACTATTTCTGTTTATTTAGAATTTCCACTACTCTAAATTTGTTAATACTAGAAACCAAAAAACTATTCTCGAAAACTATAATCAAATTCTCTGAAACGATTCGATTATTTTCATAAAAAGTATTCGAAATTCAATTTTTTTCAATATCTAGTATTTCCGTAAAAGTTTGCAAAAAGAATTCGATTATTTACAAAAAGCTAATAAAATTCATCAAAAATTAAATTATTTTCATAAATAATAAAATTTCCACAGGAATTCAATTAATTTAGAATATCAGTTTCAAAAAAAAAGAAATCGAAAAAATCAATTATTTTTAACAAAATTTTTATCCAATTCTTCACAACAATTCAATTACTTTTACTAATATAAGCATTTTTAATGGAAATTCAATTCTTTACGCAAATTTTTGATAAAATTCTAAGCAAGAATTCAATTGTTTTCATAAATAATAAACCTCATCAAAGAATTTCAATTACTTTTAATACTATTTTTATTCAATAAATCGAAAAATTAAATTATTTTCACAAATAAAGTTAACCACAAGAATTCCATTATTTAAATGAAAATCTTCATAATATTTATTATATATCGAAGAAATAATTATTTAAAACAATGTTTATAAAATTCTTATGAAGAATTCAATTATTTTCAAAAAGAATAAAATTTTTCACAATTGAATTAAATTGGTTTCATAAGTAAAGAAACTTCTTTTTAGGAATTTAATTATTTTTGAAAAATTTTAATAATATTCTTTGCAACTATTCAATTATTTTCATAAGTAATAATATTTATCGTAGGATTTCAATTATTTTTAATACAATTTTACAGGAATTGTTCAAAAAAATGTAATTATAAAAAATTTCATTTCAATTTCTCGAGAAAATGAATTAATTTTAAAAAATATTCAAAATTCAATTTTTTCATAGTATTGTCATAAAATTTTGCAAAAAATTCAATTATTGAAAAAAGAATTGACAAAACTCATCAAAAATTTAATTATTTTCATAAATAAAAAAATTTCCACATCAATTCAATTATTTTGTTTAATTGATTTTTAAAAAGATTTCGACAAAATCAATTATTTAACAATATTTTGATACTATTATTGGTAGTAACAATAATTTAGTTACTTTCACTAATAATAACATTTTTCACGGAAATTCAATTTTTTATAGAGATTTTTAATAAAATTCTAAGCAAGAATTCAATTATATTCATAAATAATAAAATCCATTGAAGAATTTCAATTATTTGTAAAACTATACTTTAAATCAATTTATCAAAGAGTTCAATTATTTTCTTTAAAAAAGCTTTCCACAAAAATCCAATTATTTAAAACAAAATCTTCATAATATTTATTTTTTCTCGAAAATTAATTATTTAAAACAATGTTTATAAAATTCTTATGAAGAATTCAATTATTTTCAAAAAATGGAATTATTCTAAACAATTTAATTTCAATTCCTCGAGAAAATCAATTATTTAAAAAAATGTTTTTTTCGTCTTTTTTTAAATCTTTGGAAAAATTCAATGTTTTACAAAAATATTAGAATTTTTCCCAGGAATTCAATTATTTTTAAATATTTTAATAAAATTCTTCGAAATAAATCAATTATTTTAAATACAATTTTAATTACATTTTTAAAAAAATTATTCAATTATTCTTTTAGATTTTAATAAAATTCTTTCTAAGAATTCAATTATTTTCATAAATAATAATTCTTTAAAATAATTCAATTATGTCGATTAATATAAAAATTATTCCCGAAAATTTAATAATTTTGAGGCACTTTAATAAAATTCTTTGCAAAATTCAATTTTTTTGATGAATAACAATATTCATCATAAGAATTCAATTATTTTTAAAGGAAATAAATTTCCTCTTGTAAATTAAGTTATATTTAAAAATTCTAATAAAATCTTTCACAAGAAATCAAATTAGAATTTGCATAAAATTAGTCGACAGAAATTATGAATTAAAAAATTGCTATAAAATTCTTCACAAGAGTTAAATTATTTTTATAAATATTTAAATTCCTTCATGAATAGTAGGATTCGTTGCATGATTTGAATTTATTGACATGATAAGAAAGAAGTAAATATTTTTTGATGAAAATTGGAAAAAAGTGGGGAATAAGTAGAATTTATGTCAGTTTTGTGAAGTGTCTAATTCGAGTGTTTTTTGTCGTCAAGTTTAATTTTTCGATAGCTATTTTTTTAGTTTGAAAGCTACTTTTTTAAAATTAATTATCCAGTGCGAAGTCTGTATTTGTGGAAATTGAATTTCAATTTAATTCTCTTATTTAATATTTTCCATTATTTTTCAGTTAGAGGAGAATTCGTTAGTAATGGACTATCCATCGGTGTGGATATCAACCTACAATATGCTGGAGCAATTGTCATTGCGTCGTACTGTATTGAGTAATGTTCTCGATGCCGTCGAGAGAGCCGATCACGATGTAATTGATCTTACTCAAGATGAGTGGAAATTAATTGAAGATCTTGTCACTGTTCTTGAACCTTTCAAGGTCACGATAATGACCGTTGGCGAGGAGAAAATCCCATTAATTTCCCTATTAAAACCATTATTGTGGCAATTGGTTTCTTCGCATTTGAAAGCAAAAGAAACGGACAGTAGTACAACGAGGAATTTTAAGGAAAATCTATCAGACATGTTGTGCGAACGTTATGCCGATAGTAATGTTACGTTACTTTTGCAAATTGCAACAACACTCGATCCAAGGTACACTTTTATTAAATCTTCATTGGAGGACTTAATTTTGTTTTGCTAAATTTTAATTTTTTCTATTTATTTTAGATTTAAGCAACTTCCTTATGCAACGGACGAGGATAAGACACTTGTTTCGGCACCAATCAAGGACATGTTGACGAAGTTAATTGAGGAGGAAGGCGGAAATCGTATCATTAAAACTGATGATATTCCTGATAAGAAGAGACGAATGTCTAGTAAGAGAAAATATTTTATAAATTCTCATTAGAATCATTAGAATAGAAATTGAATAGTTTTTGAAAACTAAAGAGCAATTTTTTTTTCTTTTACAGGAATGGAACAATTGTTGGGTGATCAATTTTGTAATGCTAAAACTCGAATGCCATCGGAAGAAAAAGCAGATTTGGAATTAGTTCAATATCAATCGGAAGCAACTGCTGCATTGGATCATTGTCCCCTGCAATGGTGGGCAAATAATGTCGCGAAATGTCCTCATTTATCGAAACTAGCACAAAAATATAATTGTGTGCCCGCATGTTGTCCACCGCCTTCAAGAATTTCAGCAGAGGCACAAGTTCTCTATGACATGAAACGTGCAGCCCTACCGTCACATTTAGTTGATAAACTTCTTTTCCTCTACGGTAACTACAATGTTTCAGAATAATGTAAATATTAAACAAAAAAAAACAAAATACTTTTGTACATCCTAGATTATAAAATTAAAATTAATTTGTAAAAATTCTGACATCATTTATACTTCTTAATTTTTTAGTTTTGAGGAAAAAATTATTTTTTTCTATAAATAATAATGAATCGTTCGGAAATATTTATTCTTAATTCATTAGTTACTTGTTATATTTATAAAAAAAGACAAATTTGATTCAATAATACATACGTATTAATTTTAATATTATCTTTTACTTAAAAAATTACCATTATTATTAATTAATCGTCTTTAAGCTCGAACACATTTTTCACGTTTCGTTCGTCTGTCCAATTCACACTTTTCACCTTTTTGGCATTTTACTCCTGCGCAATATTTAACATCTGCAAAACAGCATTATTTTATGAATTTTTTAATTGTCAGTAAAAATTATTATTTGTAACGCGATCTGAAGAAAGGGACCTTCGAAGCAAATCACTTTAAGGTTATATTATAATTACTTTTTTGTTGATGAAAAGTTTCTTTTTAATTTTTGCAAATTAAAATCAGTATTTATTAAATATTTTAGTTGTAACGAAGACAAAAGAATGAATAATTCACATTGACAGTTGATCCTTTTTTTGTATTTTCATTTTAAAAATTACCAACATAACCTATAATTTTTAGCTACCAAGGTCCCTTTCTTCAGATCGCGTAACATTTGGAAAACATTATATGAAAGAGAAAAGGACAAAAAATTGTAATATATCCTTTTCTCTCTCATATTACGATTTGCGTTTCATGATTATTTTAATTGGCCGAATTTTGAAAAGTACTCAATTCTTACGGTTTTTAAAAGTTAGGTCCGAAATTCAGGATTCAATTATTATTTTTAATATTTTTTTTGAAAAATTAGTATTTTATATATATAGTGATGATAAATATTTATACCATCATAAGACGACTTGTAACCTCCATCTGAGCCGGTGGAAAAAGCCGTAGCCGTGGCACAAGAAGTATCGCCGCAGACATTTGGACAACATTTTTTATTGAACCCACAATCATAGTCAGTTCTACAGTGGGGAAGACATTCTTTCACGCTGCTTCTGTAAGGACAATTGCCCTCCTTATCTAAAAATAATATTTTGCTATCGATAATATTTTCTTTCAATAAAATTCTATATTAATTCACATAAAAAATTTTTGACAAAGCAAGAACAGATATAAACATAACCTAAAATTTTTAGGAGCCTAAGTTCTTTTTGGCGTGTGATAGTGATTTGGTTAAATTTTGTAACCAAATCGTAGAATTTTAGATAGAGTTAAGGTATTTTAATGAATCAAAAAGTTTTTGTCAATTGTGTTTTGGACGATCAGTAAGGCAAGGCCAATAAGTAAGTAAGAATTAGTAAGAGAAGGATAAACATATATTTCTATCCTCCTCCAATCGTCTAACGACTGTGATTCCCCGAATTGCGTTTTCGGTTAAAAGTTTATTATGCATTGGCCTTTAAACAAAAAATTGCAGTGAAGACACAGCAAACAATTTCAGACAGTTAATGCCAATGCCATGTGACAAGAGTAAACCAAGGTTCTCATATTGTACCAAACAAAATACGGGCAAGACGGACGTTACAAGGCTTTCCCGGCAGTTCGACTGTGACCTTGAAACTATTTTTGTCAGTGTCGTGTGGGACAAAAGAAATGAACAGAGTACACAGCGCAGTTCTTGGAGAAACTCCGAGGTTATGGGTTTTATCACCGCAGGACCTCAGAAATAAGGTAAAAGTATATATACAATAATAATTTTTGTAGTCGACCACATGTTCGGCAAACTCGTTGGCCGTTAAACATCCTAGAATACAATTTCTACGTATGATAAAGCTACGAAATATTTAGTTCCAAATGAACTATTGAGAATGTATATTCGAAATTCGATTCTAATTAGTAAAACGGAAATACCGTAAGGCATCCTACAAATTCAATATTTTTAATCTAATCTAAAGTGATGATCGAGAAAACTGTGTTTCACGGTAACCAAAAAATCTTTTGACTTAATTAACTTTAATCACAGAATTAATTTTGTTATTCGTCCGAAGTGGATTTTACTAACTTCCAAAATTTACTGTGAAACTATAATAAAGTTTACTAGAAATATGAAGGAGCTGAAAATATTAATTCTTAATTTTTAGTAAAAAATGAAAAACTAGGAAATATTTCTAACCAATCTAGTCCTGAACTATAAGATATGATGTATAACGTTTATACTCGTCTGCAATTATGAGTTAATTATTAAATAATAATACTCGAGCATTAACTTATGAGTTAATAATTAAATAATAGACCTTGGCCTTGTCAGAAGCTTATATTGTTACAATAACTCTGAGTATGCGTAGGTGGAAAAGTGAAATCTTTAAAGTTTTCTTTTGACCAAGAAATAATGAGTCAGTGATGAATAACAAAAGAACATATAAGATGCATATACTTGAAGACGCTTTTAATAAAGAGTCGTTAAAAAAGACTGTATTTTTATTTTTTTAAAAATGTGTCTTTATACTCACGTGACAAAAATGATTCACTTGAACCAATCACTAGAAGTGCAAGTAAAATTGATATCTTTCCTTTAAAGAAAAATTAATAAGTTAATTATTTAATTTATAATAATAATAATAATAATTACAATAATAACAATAATAATATTAATAATAATAATAATAATAATAATAATAACAATAATAATAGTTGTCAAATAAATCAAGAAATAGCAAAATCGAATAAAATAGGAATTTTTTTTAAATATTCTAACACGCAACGAACTAATCTATTAAATTAAAAACCAATTGATATATTGAATATATTAATAAAGTGAATTAATTTTTTTATAAAAATTATCAAAATCATTAGTGTATATAGCTATTAAATAGCATTGCATGAAACTTTTTATATTCTACAGGTACTTATTAGTAATCGTCTAAACTTTAATTTTCTCAGTAAATTATTCAACAAACAAATCAAATGTGTTTTTCTGTTGGAAAACTACATATTCTCATCTTAATTACACTTTTCTGCTAAAAATATAAATTATTCCTTTTATTTACTTTTATACACAACAAACAGTTTTTAATTTCCCGTTTTATTATAGAATATATTACGTACTTTTTTTCTCTAAAGTTATTTAAATAAATATTACATACCTATCATGACGTATGTAGAGATGTTTGAACAATTGGCGAACAATTGGACGAAACTATATTAAAAAAGTCTCTTCAATGCGTCAAAATTGGAACTGCGTATAACTAATAGAACATAGAAAAATATAAATTTAAAATAAAACGTTACTCTTTGGTTTTATTGTTAATACTGAAAACATTAACAATTGAAACAGTACAATTTTTTTCATCAAATAATATATTTTTTTGGATAAATAATTCAAAAACAAAAGAAAGAAGTTCTGTGTAAAAATTGTACTGTCTGATACTAACTAATATTAGTATAAAGTTTCTGCTATATAATATTATTAATTAAAAATTGTTAAGTACTTTTTAATACTTTTATACTTACGACAACTAAGAAAGTCAGTTGATATAGGAACAAGCAAAACCTATGCACTGAGTTTCATTACCAAGAAGAGTCGTTAGCGGAAGAGTTTTATGACTCTGATAAACCCCACCTTTCATAAAATTTCCATATTCATTCTAACCGGGATTTCCGTGCTACGATTTTAAAAAATAATTTCTACTAAATTTAAAAACTATATCATTAACATTAAATTTTCATATTACATTTTATTTAAAACTTATGTTAATAAGTAAATTAATAATTTACATCAAAAAATAAAATAACAGTAATACTTTTCTTCACTAAAATTTTAATTGAAAAAATGTTGTTTTGTCCACAATTTAAAATAAATCTGTGTATAAAAATATTTATTTCATTAATATATTTACATGTATAGTGAAAGTATTAATAAAGTTTACATTTTCAGAAGCCGGGCGAGGAGTTAAGAAAAAATTATTTATAATCAGTAGAAGAAATGAAATTATCCAGTTGGCATTAAATTAAAAAATTTTAATTCCTTAAATTAATTATGCGAATTAATTATTTTAATTGAATTAAGTATAAGGAATTCTTTTATAAGTTAGTGTCTATATTAGACTTTAGAAGTCAGATTTTGAGAACCATTAACTTGGAAAACTCGGGAAATGACAGGGAATTCAAACAATGAAATTTAGTATAGACACCTTGTTAAATTTGTCGTACAAATTCGTTTATTAAATAATTATTATACCAGAGTTATTAACAAAAATAAAACTCATAAATTTAATTTACACTGTAAAAATTAAATCCCACTTTCAGTCCACTTTTGACCGAAACAGTTTACATTATTCTCATTATTAACTGAATTTTAGTCGTGATTGTATGATTTGAAATTTTTAAATTTATACTTATTCTTATTTTCAAATAAAAAAAGTGACTTTTCATTCATTTTTGTTTTAAGATGTAAAGGGTTTCAGACTTTGTTTTTTCTATATAAGGAATAATGATGAGAATGTCGAGAGTATATTATATCATGCTTTCGTAAATTACACAGCAACATTTAAAAATGGTTTTCATTCGAGTACAGAACAAAATTGATTATAAAGAATACTTAGTTTGACATAGATCTTATAAAAAAAATTACAATTAAAAATATATTTTATAGGAGTTAGTTTTTAATGTTGAACATTAGTTTTTTGAAAATAATTTTCAATACCTCGTTGACAACGAGCATCGCCGATTGGAATGTAAGAACCAATTCCAACCAATTGCAAATTTAATTCTACATCTTGATATGAGTCTAAATTACATGATTCCTCCTTATCTATTTGCAATGTCCACTCGGTATACGGACTAAAAAGGAAATCATTTTCATCTTTACTGCTTCCAGTTATACCACGCCAATTAGTATAAAATTCATAACTTTCCGTATTGATAACATACATTTCGCCATTATATCTAAAATACGACTTTCCACTATGTGTTAAACGAAAATCGCATTGTTTCATACTTTCTTCTATATTAGATTTTAATTTGTGATCCTTCGCAACAAGTTTTAAATTAATTTCTCGAAATTTAATAGCATCGTAATTGGAGTGCATTGAAATTGTTGAATTCAACTTAATTTTTTCACCCTTCAACAATTGAATAATATCCTCTCGATAGTCATTATACTTCCAAACAAAAAATGGTTTTACATAAAAATCATCTTCCTTTCTAGATGCTATAACACCTTGTGATGATATTTTCTCAAAAATATCATTCATTACATTTTGAGCAATTGAAACAGCACTACTTAAATTCATTGCACCATGAAGATCCAAATCTAAATTTTGATAATAAAAATCTCCACAAGGAAAAGCAAATAATTTAAATGACTTCACAAATTGACGATAATCATAAATCAATTTATTGTACTGTTCATAGAGTTCAATTTCCGGTTCAATCGTTTTTAATTTATTGAATGATTCATAGAGAAAATTTGAATTACTATCATCGTTTACTGCTGTATTAGTTATAAATGTTGCGAGATCAATTGTATCATTTTTATTTTTTATATCCTTATAAATTTCGATCATTGTTTTAAATGCTTTTTCGATTTTCTTGAAAACTCTGTTGATATTTTTTTCAATCTTAAAGCCATTAATTGATTCAACAAGGTTGTATTGCATTGTCTCAAGATTGGAAAGAATTTTCCATTGAAGATGGTGTAAATTTTTATTTTTAATATTAATATTCCTTAGGTTTGTTGAATTGTGAAGTGAATCTAAAACTGGTATTAGAAATTCATAAATATTATTTTCATATTCATCCAATTGACTTAAATCTGTTTTTGTTTTATTTATAGCTTCATCTACTTCCTCTATAGCTTGATCACTAGTTTGTGTGTGAGCCCACGATTCACCATTGTAAAAAGCTGCCCTCGAGAGGATTATCAATCGATCCAATACACTAATTGATGTTTTATATCCATATTTACGCATCAATTCATCTTTTTCCTTTATCATCGTATTTGTCTCATTTCTGAACGGATTTTGCCAAGTATAAGACGATGCTGTTTCCATTTCTATTTTCTTCAGTAGTTTAATAATTTTATTTAATTCCTCAATTTCACTTCGTTCTTGTGTATCGAGTTTAACTTGTTCAACATAATCTACATGACTTTTTAAAATTGAAATCCAAGAATCAACATATCCTTGATTTATCAGAGTTATTGTCTTCAAACTGGTTTCCACTGCCTTTGGAATAAACACTAATTTTGGTTTTTCTTCCTTGTCATCGAATAAATATGGTTTAACTGTGTCTTGAATTGAACTTACAACACCGCCAATAATTTCAGCCTCTGGTCCAGCTAAACTCGCTACTTTTGTGCTGAGTTGCCAGAATTCGAACATTCCTTTTAATATCATCATTTTTTTAATTTCCGCCTGTTTCGTTTCTAATTCATTGCCATTTTTTTCTGCATCCTTTTTTAATTGAATTGTTTCAGTAATCAATGATTCGATATTACGATCAGCTTCATCATCAAGCTTTTCAAGTTCCTCAGTTATTTCGTTATCAATTTTACTTTGGGCATATTCAATATCCGAATTAATTTTACTTTTAAAGTTTCGCAAACTATTAACATTGTTAATGAAACGTGTTACGTTTTGAATGCTATTCAATTCAGATGTATATTGCATAATTTGTTGTTTCAGATTTAGTATAATAATATCTTCCTTTTCGAAATAATTAATGTGATGAATTTTTGCTAATACAATTTTTTCTAAATTATTAGCTATATTTTTGTAGAATGGATAATGTTGAATTTCTGTGGATGTATTTTTGTAGTTATGTATACTTTCCTTTAGAATTTTATAGAATGGAATTGTATCATTCTTGATGGTAAAATAAAAATATTGTTTTTCTAGTAAAAGTAATTCGTTTGCTAAGGCCATTATATTGTAAGTATTTTGTACTTTTTTGTTACTAGTTATTAGATTGTAAATATTGAAAAGGTTTTCTTTTTTTAAGGACTGCTGTTCATTGATGAAAGTTGTGATAAGAAAGTTCTTGTATTTATTAATTATAAAAGGAAATTCTTCGGGAATTTTCGCCTCCTTAAGGGGTCTTTGCTTGTAGGTACTGGTTCCATTAGAACCATCTGGAGATTTTGGACTATATTCACCGGTTGAATATTGTTTTTCTATTGTTTTATCATAAATAACATTATTTTCATCAATTCTAAATGTTAGTGTTGTTTCATCTCCCCTTGGTCCATTTTCACCTTTACCGCCAATTCCATCAAGACCATCAGATCCAGATCTAGCGATTACATTAATTCCTGTTGGGTTTTTAAGTCCAATTAGCTGAACATCTCCTTTTTTGTTTCCTCTTCCTCCAATTCCACCGTCACCGCCTCTTCCGCCAAAGGAATATTTACCGGAAATATTAGATCTTTGATAATATATTTTATCATTTTCAACCAGGCGAAAAATTCTTTTCATATACTTTTCAGGAATATTATCAGTTTCTTGAAAATTTCTTGGCTTTTTACCTTTAGCTCCATCACCACCATTTTGTCCATCACCTCCATTTCCACCATTAGCGTGAATTTGTAAATTTTCACCCGAAATGAATAATTCTCCAATTCCGTAAAATGATCCCGATGGTCCACCTGGTAGTCCAGCTTTTCCTCGAACACCATTTTTATTTCCATTTTGATTACCATCTCTAGCTTTATTGTCTTTATGAGGTTCTGGAGAACTTCCATTTAGAATTATTTTTCGTTTGCCAACAATTTCCCATACTGGAGAAATGATAACGACTTGTAATTCATCACCAATTGCAATCAAATCAGTGTCTATGAATACTTTTTCAATGGCAAATAACATAATCTGTTGTAATTTCAATTGATGTTCATTTTCACAATTATTAATTGCTGATGGTATGTCAAATGTACGTAAAACATTCCCTAGCATTGTAAGTTTTAAAATATTATTTTCATCAATAAAACAAGTTGGTTCTCGGTCATGCAAGATTTCCAATAACATTTTCACAGTGTATATAACTTTTCTCTTTATTTTCGTATCGTAACTATTCTTTGTATGAAAGTCTAATTCTTTATTTAAATTAATATTTTGTTTGATACTCACTATTGATTTCTTATAAAATCCAATTAAATATGCATACCATAGTTTGTTTTTAATAAAATATTTCTTTAACGTTGACAAAAAATTTCTATCAATGAATAATTCCTCTTCAATAAAATTAAGAATTTGTAGATTTTGCACTAAATCCAAATGAACATTTTCCGATAATTGAATATTGTAATCTTTTACAATTTTCATAATACTTCTGTGATAGTCTTTAGAATAAATTGTCTTGTTTATATGCTGTGTAGAATAGTTTTTATAATCATCAGGCAAAATATTCACAACATTTTCCATTTGTTCATAAAAATAGATAATGTCTGTTAATTTTGAACTGCAATCATCTTCCATTTTCTTAAAATGATTTATTATCTGATTTGACAAATCTTGATGAACTTTTTGAAATTGAACTTGATCGAGTTTATTGTTTATAATTTGAGACATAGATTTAGTTGCATTTCTACAATTGTCGGTCATGTAATGAAAATCATTATCCATTGTGTCGTTATTATATTTGATATAATTCTTTAAATGATCGTTAAATTCACTTCCATATATAAAACTATAAACATAATGTGCCTTTGATTGTATTCTGGAAATGATCTTTACGGCATTGGAACTAATATCCGTCATTTCTTCAAGAAACTTCGTATCATTTGACTTTACATTTTTAAGATCAATAACATTAACATGTTCAGGATTATTGTAATCAAAAGCTACTTCGGCTTCAATATTATCAATAAATTTATCAACATTAGGAATTAAACGTGAAGCATACTCAATAATATTTTTCCAATTTTGTTTTGCTTTATAACTATTAGGATTAGTTAATCCTGGTAATTCTAAAAAAAAGAGCATGAATTTAACATTCTTGGCGTGATCTATTAATATTTTTGCCAAATATCGAGTCATCAATTCATTTAAATCAGAGGCCAAATTGTAGTACAATGTGTTTGTTCTAGAGTCAAAATATGCTTCAAAGTAATTTTCCAAATGTTTTAATTCTTTTGGTACCAAATTTATTTTATTCTTGTTTGTTATAACTCCTAGTATAGAACGTGAAGCATATGTTTCTGAACCCAAGACTATAACGATATCATCATATTTTGGCTTGAAGAAAGTTTGTACTAGATAAAAATCATCTAATTTTGACGTTCCACATTTTTCAGTCTCTTCACTAGAAGAATTTGTTGTCTAAAAATTTATAATTATTTTTTTAAAATCATTTTAATAATATAAATTAAGTTATGAATTTTATTTTAATTAAGTTAGTTTTATGTCGCTTACCTCTGTTGATTCTCCATAGGAGATTTGTAGTAACAAAACAACTACAAAGTAGGATTTAAATCCCATGATTTTCTTGCTCTAAATCGAATGTAGTTTTATGTATTAAAATTTTTATTGAAGAATTTTTGTTTTATAATAGAAAAAAAATTTTTGTTTTCAAAGAATAGTTTGTGATAGATTTTTATAGTGGCAATAATTCCCACTGCTGACAATTTTATGACGCATTTTATTTATTTAGTATAATGAAAATTGAATTATACAGGAGAATAGGAAGGTTTTAGATTATTTGCAATAACTAAATATAATCATTTTAATAAAATTGAATTCGTATATGTTGATACATTTGTGTTTGTATATTAGTTAGAAAAATAGAATTATTTAAAAAGAAAAGTGGAAAAGGTTTGTACAACTGTAAAAGTGTACATTATTTTATTAAAATTAAAATTTTGTTAAATTTCGTAAGGTAGTAATTTATTGAAAAGAAATATAGATGTTTGTACAATTGGTTAGAAGTACCTAAGATAGAATTTTTATGACGCAAATCTGTTATCAGATGTGCTTCTTCATTTCTTGGCCATATTCTATTTTGTCTGCTTGACATAAACGAAATAATAAAGAAAAACTTTTAAAAACTGTTGACGGAACTAATTTTATTAACTAAAAGTAACATATAACATCTCAGTCTCAAATATACAGTTAATAAATTAAATAAAAATAAATAGTGTCAAACGTAGAGAAAGAGATTTTAATCACATATGGTCGCTTAACAATTATAAATATTTAATGAGCATTCTTTAAGTAAACGTCATTATTTTTCAAACTTATAAATTAATAATAACTAATAATTATCCTAATTAATTGATTATAACGCCATTATAAAAATTTATGACAACACTCGTATAGTCCGGTAAAATTAAATTTAAAATTGTTTTTATAATTATTTTTTTAAACGATACAGATTGGTAATTAATTTAATTGATAATTGTCTATATTTATAATGAATAATAGTATACTATAAAAATTATTTTTGACTAAAGTTATCAATTTTTTAATGACGAAATGAAAACTAGAGAATTTGGATATTTAATTTACATTATATGGGGATAATAAATTATGTTAAACGAGATCGTCGAAATAAAAATGGATTATTTCGATTGGCACGGAATGCAACGTCAAAATTATTATTGTTATTATTGTTGCCATTATCAAATGATATACTATTTGAGTAAATATCAATGTCATTATTAACAGTATTTTTTTCGACTACTTCTTCTTCTGCTATTTGTGGTTTTTTACATATATTACCGCCGCAACGAGTTTTACAACATTTCTTTTTCTCTGGACAATCACTGTCATCAATGCAGGTCGATGAGCAGATCCAACGTTCGTTTGATGTTTGTGGACAAACCCCCGCTTTTATTGTTCCTAAAAATAAAACATTTTTTTTTCTGTTTAATTACTATATTATTTTGTGTAAAAAAAACAAAATTGTTTAACGTTTGCATAAACTTTGCATAATCAGCTTATTAATCTAATTATTTTGCAATTCGTAAAGAATTTGTTTCTTCACTCGCAATTAATCATTTCAACTATTAATTCGCAATTAGGTTTCTTAATTGGCATTTAATTGAGTTATTCCCAACAATACGCAATTTTAAGCTAAAATTAGGTAATAAAAAGAATAATAATAATATGAAGATGAAGAAGAAGAATTGAATATAATTGATAACCAGAGAAATCATAATTTCTGAAAATAATGATACTACGATATACTCAAAAATGAAAAAATAAGATCTTTTCAAAAAAATGCTTTTAAATTATATTATAAATATTTACCTATTGTTGCGGGATTCCTCGTTGTCACCGGTCTAGAACAAACGGATCCACCACAACTTGTGGGACAACATTTTTCAATTCCTAAACATTGATTGTCCCAATAACAACTTCTTGAGCAAACATCCACTGCCAATGGTGGAGCACAGGATCCAATTTTCGGTCGAGGATTATAGCTCCCATACATTTGTGCATAACTCACGGTTGCGATTACCGTCGATATTAAAAATAATACCAATGACGTCATTGATGTTTCTCGGATAAATTTCGATGATTAAACGTGCAACCTGAAATTCTGTGAAAGAAGATCTCACGTCAAGAATTGAGATATACGTATTCAAAATGCTTAAGCTATTGGATGTGAATTTAGTTGCTTCATGAATATGCAATTCATTTTACAGTGAGTATTTCGAAAGAGGAAAAAGAATCTTTTCTTAAAAAGTTGATGATTGGAAATTCCTAATTTCATTTTTATTTATAGCACCTTAATCTAATATTACATTGTTTAATGAGTAAAATTAATTCTTAGTAAAGAAATTAGAATTAATTCTTAGTTAAGAAATTGGAATTAATTATTGCAAAGTCACAATTTCGAAATAATTATAGAATTCATAACTAAAAATACAAGAATATATTACATTATACAATTGAAGAACTCCTATTTTTCTCTAATTTAAATTTTTTACGACTCATGAAAAATTATAAATTTTTTCTCAAGTATCACTTTTGTATAAATTAGAAAACAAATGAATAAATAACAACATATTGCACCCTATATTATTAAATAAAATACTTACAGATGTGTTGAATGTATAAATCTATCTGTTATACTTATTAAAAATTTTCAATATTTGTTTTCAGTATTTTGTATTTAAATATATTTAAAAATTTCAATATTTAGTATCGTCCTTACTATATTAATTTATAGTAATGAAAAATTATTATTATTTATCAAATTAGAAAATATTAATAAGAATAGTAAATATTTTTATATGTTTTATAAATTAATTAATAATAAATAAAATAAATAGCAAAAAAATTAGTTGCTGGATGTTACAATACATTTTAAAGAATAGAAAAAAATTAAGAAAAAACGTGAATAATTAAAATTTTTTCCAACTATTTTTAATTTTCTATATGTAAATTAACATAAAATTTAAGAAAATAAAAAATAAAAAAATATACTCACATTCGAAAAATCTAAATACGTCATAGAACAACAAATAACAACACCACTGGACAAATGACAAATGCTTTTTGCATGAGGCCAGAAACATTCACTTCTATTTATGTGTCCCCCTCCCTCGTGCAAAAAAGTCCTCGTGTCGATCAATTTATAGAGTAACTAAATTAATTCATGATGGACATCCTTCAAGAATAAATTTATTGACAAACTATAAGAAATTGACGAAAAAAAAGTTAATTTTCAACATTATTATTCAAATATTTCAAAAAATTGTCTTGTCTTCCAATTAAAACAAAAAAGAACTGTTTCTCAAGTGTTTATGAATATTATTCAAATTAATGAATAAGTATTAATTAATTTGTTTAATATTATAAATTGCGTTGGCGTCGGAAGGAAGTTGTTTCTGAAATGACAACTTCCCTTGCCTTGAAAGAAATTTTCGCGATAAAAGAAAAATGTTTCGTTTATTTATTTTTTTCCAGCACTTTATTTGTTATTTGAATATTCTTTCCTTTCTCGGCCAAATTTTTAATACGAAAAAAATTTTAATTATTTTAAATTTAATTTAATAAGTCATAAAGAAATTAATATTTAATAACTTTTATTTTATAATATTATTACCTATACATACATTAATTGATAAAAAAATTAAATGATTAATTTATACGAAATTTGAGTAGAAAAATAATTTATTTAAATTTTAACAAATACTTATAATTAATTTACTGGAAATAGAGGATTTCATTAAGGAAAATAAAATTAGTCACAAATGTTAGAAATCTTTTAACGCAATTTACTCTTAAATTTCATTTACTGAATATTTATAATAACAATTGATTTTAGACATAAGAATATTTCTTCGAATACATTTTTTTTAGTGCTTTTCCAATTTAATAAATGTTAATTTTTTCTTAGGTGGAAAAATTACAAAATCGAACAATTAAAATTTTTGGGATTTAAGAAAAGAAATCACATGTTCAAAAAGTACAGTTTATTATGCAGTTGATAAATATAAATAAAATCATTATAATTTCTATATATTTTTGTATAAAATAAATGGGAAATATTCCATAAAATGAAAATTTAAAATAAAAATAATATATTAAGCGGTAATAAATGCACATTGGTACATCAATTCAAATAATTTCTAACACTAATTAATTATTTATGTAATCAGATACAACGAAGATAGTTTTACAAATTAATTTTAGACATTCGAATAAATCAACTATAACGCTAGGAGAAATTAAATAAAATTATTTAATACGCAAAAAAAAAAATTAATTACAAAAATAACAACAGACGAAAAGTGATAAATTCTAAAGTATATTGTGTAAAATATTTCTAATATACGAAATACATGAAAAATACATGCGAAATAATACATGAAGTAAAAAATTTAGGTCTAAAGCGAAAAATTAATGACGACTCTATATAATATTACGAAAACATATTAACATTTTTATTCATTTTAATAGATACAATAATTGTTACGTATGATTGAAGGCTACTCTGTGTTTGACGTAAAAACAGTTCGGAAATTCCACGCGAAGAAATAAAGGAGATAAAATAATTTCTATTTACTTTTTTACAGTCTTAATTCCTTTTTTCATTAAACGAAAATTGTTTTTTATTATAAAATAATATCGAATAGTTAAAATACAAAAAAATATCAAATAATTATAATTAAAAATCTTTATAGAAATTAATGGAAGTATTTAATAAGAAAAAAAAAATATATATTTACATTAAATTCTATCGGCAAATGTGCCGAAATAGTTATGACAAAAAAAAAGTTTGATTTGGTGCTCGCTAGCTTTGTATATATCTTTCTTTCGAATTTTCGTTCTAAATTAAATTTTATTTTAAAAAAGACGACCATTTATTAATTGTTAATAATTATTGTAATTAATCTTCGTAAACTATGTATAATTTTAATTAATACTGGCAAATTAAAAAATTTCCTTGAATAGAATAAACGATTTATATAAACAAAGATAAGTCAATAAATGACGAATGTACAAAATCAATTTTTTACGAGATCTTATAATCAATTTTTTTTAAATTGTAAAAAATTATAAAAATAAAAAAAAATACAAAAATACAAAAAAAATAAAGAAAGTAATAAAAATTACAAAAAAAATATAATACAATATTTTTTAAAAATAAATGATCGTATTTTAAATAAATAGACTAAATATGGCACAAAGTGTAAAAAACCATAATGTAATAAAAAAATGTAATACTATCGACAAAATATTCTTAATTATGTAGTGTGTAAATAAATATAAAAAAGTTTTTTTCCATATAATTATGACTGAGGTGGGGAAGAGCGTATAAATATTTTCATTTAGGGTAAAGTTTTTAGAAATTAATGCCATGAAGGTATGAGAATAGAGGAGGCGAAACGTAGGTCGATATAAAGAGTCATGCGCATGCGTCTCTAGAGAGAGACAGACGAGGGGACGATAAGTACACTTGCTGTCTCTTTCTAGCGACTTGTCGTTTCGACTGACATCCTTCCTACATTTCTATATTCATATGGCTAATGCATGCAAGATATATATTTTACATTATTTTAATTTAATATTCTAAATACCCAAATGACACAAAATAATGCAACTATATTTACAACATATTGCAACAAAATTGAATGCATTGCCACAATACTGTCCTTAATATTATTGCAATATTGCCACATTCCTGTCTGTATATTGCTGTTGTTGTATTGCCACTATTTTGCCATAATACTGTCTTTATATTGCCCAAATATTGTCTTTATGCTAGGGCGAACTATAAAATTTTCATTTTTCTCTAACATCAGAATGACGCTAATAAAAAAAAAAAATTCTTCTACGCCTGCTAATTGCTTTTTTTAGGTACGTCGTCATAGGTATTTTTTGAGGACTACAAATTAGACATACAACTGTAATAGAAAAGTTAATCTAATTAAATACAAATTTGAAGAGATTTAGAAATAGAAGATTTAATTAATTAATTTTTCTGTTTGCAAAAAAATTAGGTACAACTTTTCGATACAGAGTTTCGACTCATCCTTCATAGTATGATTGTCACAATACTGCTATGCAATACTCTGTTCCATTTGGGTAATTAATAGTTGAAAAATATTCCATTTTTTGAAAATAGTTTTTGTATCAAAGTCATTTAGCAGAATTTAAAGATTTCTTTTTATTAGATGCACAAATACGAAGCGCATTTCACTAACTTAATATCTGCCTAGTACAATTGAACTTTATATTTTTATTATTTACATATAACTCCTGTAGCATAACAATTTGGAATTGTCCTTCCATTTTTATTTTCTCATCGGAGTAACTGAAATGAAAATTAATTTTTATTTCTATAAACTCTTCTTAATGTTTAATTGTTTGAGAAGAAATTTTAATGCTTACATCGAGGAGGAACAGGTGGTGCGATTTTCTTCTGTATCACTCCTACAACTTGAACAGATTCATTTCCCGGTTGAATGTTCATGTAATCGTGAGCATCTGCATTTGATACTCCATCGACAACGTCTATGGAAATCTCCTCTAGTTTTCCTTCAATATTATCTTGCTGATTTTTTACAGTTTCTTTGAGTCCCATATCGGTCTTTAATTCTTTTGAATTCTTATTTAGCGATTCTTCGATTTTTTGTGTTTGCAGAACGGTTTCTTTATTCTCAATTTTCTCAAAGTCTTTGGTGGTGAAATTGTTTTCGTTTATGATTTCGATATTTTTGGTACATCCTTCCTGATCAACTGGATGTATCGTGTGCTTTGTGTCGAATTTATTTTCGAAAGGCGTTTTTGGAGTCGATGGTGTAATGTTCATGTACTCGAAGGGAATACACATTCCTGGTGGTGGTGGAGGAGGAGGAAG
The DNA here is from genome assembly GCA_032872475.1 of Leptopilina myrica (nomen nudum). Classification (NCBI taxonomy): domain Eukaryota; kingdom Metazoa; phylum Arthropoda; class Insecta; order Hymenoptera; family Figitidae; genus Leptopilina; species Leptopilina myrica (nomen nudum). The sequence goes on from CM065461.1 coordinate 38,249,937, forward strand.
TGGAACTGATATTGCGGATGGATTCAAATTTGCGTAACTGTGCGTTTTTTTGGGTTCATCTAGATCGAGATAATCTGAGTCTTCGATTGGTGAACTGGACATTTTCAACTCTCGTAATGATCCGTCAGCTTTGAAAGCTGAAAGAAGTTGGTTGTTTTAAATTTCTTTTCTTTGGAAAGTAGAAGTATTTTTAGTTTAATGTTAGTTAATAGAAGTACTTACAGTGAACTGGTAGACCAGACGGTGGAAAAGCGATATAATGTTCGCTATTTTGAGGATTTCGAAATTCGACTTCATTGTTAATTGGAGCACGAGGCGATGGTGTATAACGAGCAGGGGAATACCTTCCGGTGAATGGTTTTGGTGCAGGTGGAATTTCATAAGACATCATGCCTGATTTTTCCTCCCTCGTATTTTGTATCTGTAATTAGTTTCCTTTTTATTTCAATCTTGAATTTTGTCTTGAATTGCCATCAGGAAGAATGTAAGAAAAGTTATAGTTTAAATGAAAAGTTAAAAAACATTTAATTTACCCTTCTGTCTTCAGTGTCAGAGTGAGTGCCACTGTCTCCAAGACTTGTTCCACTGCAACCACTAACTGTACTCATTCGCCCAGAAGACGAGGAACCTGCAAATTTGATTTTAAAATTAATGATCATCTCCCATACCTGGATCTTTATTATTAAAAAATAAAAACAAAGAATACTCACTCGAAACGCTATGAAGACTTAAACTGCTGACGGGTCTTCGTTCAGCTAGCGTTCCATTGATGTTTTCAGTTTTACTCGTCGATGAGGAATCATCATTAGCGTGAGAAGTGTCTTTTGAGGAATCTGTAAAATGTTCATCAATAAAAATGGGTACAAATCTGAATATAAAGGGTAGGTTTATAATGGTAACCCTAGACGTAAACTCGATATCCTAACTATTCTGATGGTGCTTCGATAGATGATGTGAACCTAGTCATTGTCGCTTTCAACTAATCCCCAATCTTCACAAACTTCTCTTAACTTAGATAGTATTAGGAGAGCTATTAAGGATTATGGTAGTGTACATTCCACATAGATCTATTAAAAGAATTAAAATTAACAAAATGCAGTGTCGACTAAAATAAAATTTTAATTTACTAATCTAAGAAAGTAGCAATGATAGAAACAGAAGAAAAATTAATGAACTGATATGTAAACACAGTTTATGAGGAGCAGGTTTAGGTTATTGTTTTGTAATCATAGACAGGAGTCTAGAAGTCTGAAAAGAGGAAAGAAAGTTTTGTTTAGAGTGGAAACATCTTTCTTCCTGTAATAATAGTTTTCTGTTCTAATACTGGAACGGTTTGTATTAATATATATCACTGTATTTTTCTTTTAATTTTTTTAAAGAATCAGTTTCCAGATCATCCGTAACAATATCTGAGGCGAAGGCCAAGGTTAGCGAACGTCTATTACTGTTGTCGAAGGAAGACTTGACAAATCCTAGGCACATTGTTCTCCAAAGTTGACTTTAATCATTATCATTATTAGTAATTAATGATCTTGCTGATCTAACTGAAAGAAAAAACTGGTTCTGTTCAATCTTCCTAAAGATCATACTAGTAACTAATGTCTGTATTAATGAACTTGCTGATCGAACTGACAGAAAAAACTTGTTCTGTCCAATCTTCCTAAAGATGATACTTTTTCGAAAGATGACGACTTCTCCACTTTATTAAAAGATTACAAATCCTCATAAGGGTTCTCTAACTGTCTCTACAAGTTTCAGCCTGGAATATGTCTATAACGACTTCTCCACTTAATTAGAGGGCTTTCCTGTATCCTAATGCAGAAAGGCTACAACACTTTAAACATTCAACATACCATAGTGGAAAATGATCCAGGAAGTAGTGTAGCCTCTTAAGTGTTAGTAGCGCATACCTACTATGAATCTAGTGCCATCGAAATAGGGTACCCGCAAAAACAATAAAAACTACAAACCTTTCTTTCCTTTCGAGAATAATTTCCGAATTCTATCAAAAGGTGTTGGTGCTTTCATATCATCCTTTATTTTCTTTTGAATTCTCTCGTACTCCTCTCTCATTGCCGTTAATTGTCGTTGTTTATCCTTGAAACTCTGTTGAACGTCATTTCGATTCTTCCAATTATCAACAAGTCTCTCGAGTTCCGATATTGTGAAGACATTATTTTTGAAATCATTTAAAATCTCCAATAATTCGTCTTGTGGTCCCGAATTTTCTCTTGAATTCGAGCTGGATGGCGATTTATCGTAATGAAATTCTTCACGAATTCCCGCCGACGAACAATCTTGACGTGATGATTGTAAAGTTAAGCGTGATGATGACGGTGTACTGGATAACATTGGTGTCCTTGAACCTTGACAATGTAAAAATACCCAATATTTTTAAGTTCCATCACAACAGTGGATTAAAAGTTGATGCTAATTTATTAGAGTAGAAACAAAATTTACCAGCTGGATGCATTTGTAAATATCCAGCAAATGTTTGATCCAATTCATTAAAATGATGTGTCGAGGTTGGAGTTGATGGTACTGTAATTGGAATTGGTGATGGTGCTATAGAATAATTTCCATCAATTGGGGAATTAATTGTGGGATTTGGCGGTGGTAATTCAGGAGGTGTTGTGAAACTTGTCGATGATACTGTAATTGGTCTTGCAGTAGGCGGAACTGAATAAGCCTCGCTAATTGGCCGCGGACGACAATAATCCTCTTTATCACCGTTTCGCAAAAAAGGCGATACACTTTCATTTCCTAGAAAAGTAAAATTTTACTGCTTTAGAAAACAATGTGAAAAATTGCAATTTTGTTAAGTGTTACATTTCAATTTTCAATGTAAATATTGTTTTCTCCCCCTCACCTGTTTCTTCGACTGGTGTTTCGCTCATGATTTTCAGATAACTATAAATGTTGGTGAACTCATTCATTTGCTGAAAAATAAATTGAAAATAATCATTCAAGTATGAAAGTCGATATTAATTAATTAGAAAAAATCGTAATGTCTAATTGCAAAACAAGGAGTTTCTGTCTGGGAGAGCATTATTTTATTATCGTTATTGATTATGTAATTTGAAAATAAGTTTAGATTTTTTTAAATGATAGAATGTATAAGGATTCTTTTGAGAAAATATTTGATGAAAAATCACCGAAGTGTATTGACAGAATCACTTGGTTGTTTAAAGCCACATTTTTAAAGGCGATGCTTAGTGTACCATGTAGCTGCGAAGTTGATGAGCCAGTCGAGTGTGACCCGCTTGTTCAGCTAAATCCGCTGGACTTAATTCAGAAACATTTTTAATGTCCGATGCCTGTTCTCCACCAGGACTCTCCAAAAGTTGGAATGCCAATTTCTCGAGACCAAATCGTGCCGCAAAATGCAACAAAGTTGGATACTCGTCCGGACCTGTTAATAAAAAAATTAATTATTCTCTGGAACACTTCGTTAATATTATTTGTTAAAGAATGAAAGAAATTACTTGTATAATTCTTGGCAGCTGGAATCGTTCCACTTGGAGATGATAGAAGATTAAAATGTGGCGGTAAATTCCTCCGAAAGGCATGGACCATCCAGTTATCCAATTGTTCCCGATCTCCCGGACTGAAACCTATTGTCTAAACCAAAAAAAAAAATTTGTAATTTTTTATTTTCTGGTCGATCTAAATTGTGTTACGAATATGATGAGATGAAAAATACCTGACACATGAACTCTAGAGGATTATCGTGCGCTCTTAATATTTGATCCAATTCTCTCAATCGACTTTCGCACTTGATTTGACGAATTCCTAGGGGGCAACCATTTTTCACGATCTTTACTCCAACTAACATTGATTTTTCTAAACACTTTTCTGGAATAGAAAATTGCAGTGAATAAGGATTTCGCCTCTTTACGTTACCAACTTCAATTGCATCACCACAACGATCGACAATTATTGTAACATTATCTTCCACTCTCAATGGATCGTTCAAAAGGGCGATCACTTTACTATGACCCTGAAAAATGACATTTTTTAATTTAGAAATAATTTCGAATCAGTGAAAACATTTATATAGTTTTTCCCCCTCACCAGTTTCACTTTCTTCGGATGAATCGTGAAGGCAATTTTGTCACTCTTAAGCGTTGTCGGTGGAGCAGTACCAAGAATGGCAAAAACAGCACCAAAAAATTGACAAACAAAATCCTCATCTTGATCCTTGACGGGGAATTTTTTCCAATTTTGAAATGAAATTAAAGCCGACTTGTGACAAGATGTGAGATGATCCTCCTGTACACCAAGCATCATTGCCAAAACTTTATCCGGCACCAAATGCCTCGAAAGATTCATTGCCTGTTCGGGTCGCGTTAAAATACGTTTCAAAAGAAACGGACAAATGACGACAATTTGCAAACGTGATGATTTCAACCTATCCTCTGTACTTGCTGACAATGAATCTTCCACTGTCACGTGTTTCACTCTAAAAAAAATTAGTTTAAATCAGTAATATTCAAAAAAAGTTTTTAAAAAACTAATTTTTCAAATAAAAGAGTTAAATAGCTCACCTAAAAGGTGGTCGCCCTTGTTGCCTGCTAATTTGTTCAAAACTTCCCGTCAGATAGTTGACCCACAATGTTGCCGCTTCACTCTCTCGACTAGAAATTATCACAACATCATCTTCAACTAATGTTTCTTCCTTTGGCGTTGTCACCAATCCATGACGAGTTCCTGATAAAAGAAGAAAAGAAAATTTATTCTCCAATTCTGAAAAATACTTATAAATAATTTTACAAAATACGGTGATTTAAAAAAAAAACTACCGAATCACATAAATCGTCTTTCTCCTCATAGACAAAGACATGGTAAAAATTTCTAAAAATAAAGAAATTAATTACACTGCAGAATTGGGAGGGAAAAAAGGGACTCGTTTGGCTTTTATCCAATGAATATAACAACGTATGAGGAAGTGTACGATATGAGGATTAAAAGAAAAAAGAATAAAAATTGTAATTTAAGAAATAGCGTATCGCTAATAGAGTTGATGATCGAGAAAAAGAGCGAGAGAGAGAGAGAGACCCCTTCTGCTTTTAAACGCCGTATGTCTGTATCAATTAAAAGCAGTTAAAGTGTCTCAGAAATAAAAGATTATATCTACAAACACTGACATTCCAAAGGCTAAACCATTGCAGTATAGTTTATTTTATTTTCACCACATACCAGTATGGCTAAAGGCTAATTTTAAATATTCACCATTATTTTTACATCCACAAATTCATTACAATTTTGAAGCTCAACAGTTATTTCCTGTTTAATATACAATCGGGGAATTTAAATAATCAACATTTTGAATGGTATAAAGTTTTTCTTCAATTAAAAGTTCTATACTACATTTTCTAACAATTTTTGCAATAAAAATAATAATATTACTGAAAAATATAATAATCACTGTCGCAAGATAGACACTATCAAGAATCCGGGACTCATGACGATTCCCGACAAAAATTCTGTATAATATTCCATAAACCTTATTTCATTATTTTTTCAAAACTTCTATTTCATGTAATTTTCTTTTATCAGAATTAGAATGTGTTGAAAGAAAAGAAAATATTTTTTCAATTAATGTTAATGAATAAAATAGTAATTACTATTAAGGGAAGGGTACACCTATATATTTACAACTACATGAAGAAAATATTTTAAATATTTAATAAAATTATTTTTATAGTACTTTTGAGAGGATCAGCACTGATTATAATATTATAATATTATAAAATTATAATTTATAATTACAAAATTACAAATTTTGAAATATTTGATGGCGACTGCGATTTCATTTTAAAACAAAGGTTTTAAATATTGATAGATTTTGAAATCCATACGTAATTTTGTAGAAAATATGTTTTTAAATTGGTAAAAACAATTGACGAATGAAAAAATTAATATTTACAAAAGTTTTAGCATTTAAAAAGAAAATTACTTTCAGGTTAAGAATTTTAAAAAAATATGATTGTTATTCAATTTTATTATACGAAAACTAAATTGTTTTTTTAACTAATTTCAAAATTTAAAGTTCTACAACAAAAAATTATTTTAGTGATACAAACAAAATTCGATAAAAATTCAAAACAAACATTTTCATAAAAAATATTTTAGTGATAAAAACAAAATTTTAAAGAGAAACTTTGTTTTGGTAAATTTTTTGTCAAATGTAACAAAGATTTTAAATAATAAATAAATTATAATGAAAAGTTTACATTCATTTTTAAACTAGTAATCTTTTAAAACTTAAATTCAAAGAAAATGACATCTTTCAAAATTTTTGTTTAAGAAGTAAGATTTTATGTACAAATTATTATACAGAGAAATTTATAATTAACTAAATGCTCATTAAAATGAATTTTCTAAATCGTAATATTTTCATATTTTTTCAAATAAATTATAAAAATAAATATATATAAATAAATAATTATAAAAATAATATAAAACGAAATTTTCTTTCATGTTATGATTATTAAATTGATATTAAATTCAGTTGACTGTTTATTTAGACAAATTCTATAATTTTACGAATTTTCACATAACAAATTTTTTAAATAATTCAAATTTTATATGTGAATTTACATTAGATCGAATTTTCATTTATTGAACATTTTTATTTGATGGAATAAATTCTTAAAACCTAATTTTTATTTCTTCCAAATACTATACTTTTTTTTGAAGAAGTAGAATTTTGTATTTTTTTAAATTATAAAGAAATAATGAAAAATTCTTACGAAGCTGGGATCGAACTCAGATACCTTGGGCTTTAAGCATTACGCCTTAAGCACATCAGCCGTTAAAAACATAAAAAAGCCACTACATTTACAGACCTATTTGTCAATGAAATGGATTTTTTCTTAGAAAAATTCCAATAATTGTTATTTTTACTAGTTTTTAAGTCCAACTTGAACTTTGGAAACAATATCTTCTCTATTAATAAAAATTTTTCTTTTTTCAATGTTTCAAACAAAACGACGTCCTTTATAGACATCTTAAAGAAAAATCTAATGGTCAAAAAAAAAAAAATGTTTTTCTTTTGCGCAAAGCAAATTGAACACAATATTTATAAGTAGATAACTACAAGTGTCATCCGTTTGTAAAAGGTAATTAAAATAATTTTCCACGCAATACTTAAATTGTGTTTAAAAGTATAATAATACGACAGTTACATGGAATTTCTCTGCTGCTGCACACATATATTCTACATGTACAATATTGTCGTTAATCTAAACTGACATGCTATCTTTGCTATATACATTGTCTCAGTTTCTTGACTACATTAATATTACATAATTTAAAAATAAATTAATATATAAGAATTACATGTTTTCTAAACAATCATTTTTTAATGCCGCTAAATCTAAGTCTGTTTTCATAAAATTTGTTGTTCTTTATTTTCATAAACTAAAAATTCAACAAAAAGTTTGACAGTTTGTTTCCATATTTACGTAAAGAAAATGACAATATTATTTCTCCCATTAAAAAAATATTCATTGAAATTTATTTTTAAATGCATCTCTCAACGTTTCAATGACTTCTAATTTGCATTTAAACAGACTGACCGCACAAAAGGCATTATTATTATCGGCTTATTTTATTGCTCTTTTCTTACACGTTTACTTTATGTATATTTTTGGAAACAAAAAACTTGTGATTATTTTAAAACAGTATAAAATTTTTTAGAAAAAATATTAATTTCTAACTATCAAAAGTAAAACTCGTACATATTGCTTTCTTTATAAAAGTAGATCAGTAATTTCTTGTTTATGAATAAAAGAATATTGATAATTTTTCTTTTTCACATTTGAATAATAAAATTTTCATTAGCTGCACAATTAAATTAATTAAAAATATTAAGTAGTGCGTTGTGGAAGGTGTAATGCATTAGCATATAAAGGGCTAGGCAGGTCAAAGGCCACACCTATATAAGCCACTGACTTAACAATAAATATAATAGAAATATAAAATTTTTTAGGGCTCGCACGTGACATCCTTATTATAAGGGAAGTTATTTTAAGACTATATTCTTTTTTTTCATTACTTTTCCATCAAAATTTATGACTCTGCCTGTTAAAGAATCTATATAATTTAATTAATAGAAAACACGCTTTTCTTAAACTTAGAAATTTTTATTTTTATCCATTTATTAATTGCAAATAATGTTCGTACGATAATTAAAGATTAACAAATAGTGAATAAAAATCAACAAAAAATTGTTTGTTATAATAATAATATTAATAAAATAATATAATAATACACTGAAAAAAATTGTTTTTGATCAAATAACGGATTACTTTTCTATTATCAAATAAATATTTACTCCGAATTAATTTATATTGCTTAATAGTAATTATTAGGTATTATTTATAGTTATGATTATTATTATGATTATTATTATGATTATTATTATGATTATTATTATTATTATTGTTAAATTATGAAACTAATATGCATTAATAAATAATTAATAGTCCCCTTGTCAATTAATTAAATATATTTAAAGTTTTTAAATAAAACTTTAAAAAATAACTTTGAAAACAAATTTTGAAGAACATTTTATGTTCGCTTATTGACAAATAATAAAAAAATAAAAGAAAATCAGATTTATTATGCCACTATATATTTATGCACGGTCATAGAGCATTGAACGTTTATACTTTTCCAATATTCATATTGTATACCGGAAATATCGAAATCACATGTCACTGATAAAAGCCAAATTAGATAAAGAGACATAGTGTACACAATTTATGGCAAATTTTATTAAAGAATATATTATGAAAATATCACACATTTTTATTGGCTATTAAAATTTTTTGCTATAAAATTATAAATAAAATTTGTGATTATATTTAAATTATTATATAAATATTCTTCTGGCTAACCGTCTATCACGTTTGTCCATTTATTTTTGATTTGATTAAAAAAATGTTATACTTGAAAAAAATTATCTTAAAGTCCCTAAGAAGCAACGTACATTACTATCTTAATAATTCAAAATGGCGTATCCAAGATGGCGGCATAAATTAAAAATATTTCTCTGATTGACTTTAAAATTCTTGCTCGATGGTTTTTTCGGTCGCTAAATAAAAATTTGAGTTTGGATTTAAAAAATTTTAAATAGCTGAAAAACTTTTTAAAAAAATTATACTTAATAATAAAGATCCTAAAGTTCTGAACGTTCAAGTGAACAAAATTTATTTATTTTTTCTAAAAATTAAATATTTATTCACTATCCAAAAAAATGAGTTACTGAGTTTCTAAACGTAACATTTCAATTTAAAAAATTTTTTATTATTAGTAATTCCCTGTTGAAAAAACCAACATCGGATCTAATATTCGAAATTATATCAGAATTGACATTTGAAGTGATATAATAAACAACATCAGAAATTACATCGTGAATGACATCGGAAATTATATCGTGTTTTGGGACTATAAATGATGTCGTATTTGATATCATTTATGATGTAATTTCTAATGTAATTTACGATATTTTGTATATTTTTGTTATAAATAGATAAAACTAATATAATTTTTTTAATTATTATAAATATTTATTAAATATAATCGATTATAAAAATAAAATTGGTAAATTGAAAAATTGAAAGACATACGGTTGCATAATAATTTATTTGATATAAAATATAACTCTCAAATTAATCCTTGTTAATCAGTTCTTTATTTAAATTAAATGAAGTCAATAATGGTATAAATTTGGTAGCGAAGACAAATATTCTGTTTTATCACTCACAGTCATATGAACACATGATTTATGAATACTTATAGTAGAGATCAAAGATTCAAAAGAATGAATTTTTACAATTTTTCTTAGGCTGCATGCATCATTCTGCAAAAAATTTTCAGTGTCAATTTTCCTGACTATGGTAAATTCATTGTAATTTTCTTTATCTATAATAAATTTAATCAATTGTACATAGGAACCATCGTTTAAGATTGCAAAAGAATTGTCAGATCTTTTATTAGTTTTCATACAAGACATGTACAGGCAACTATCTTTTACAATCTTTATATACGAAATTACACGATTAGAAAAACCAAATTTTTCTATTAATCGTTTATCAACACAGCGGCCAGAGCCAAAGTATCTGACCGAAAAAGTTCTGGCAGTTTTTTGAGTCGTTGATGTTCCAATGTTGTCAAAATAATGTTTTACGTGATACGAGCAATCAGGATATATACGATCTTTTAGAATTAACATGCTATACTGTAAGCTGATCCGACGACACACTTGGTGATGGACTCCTTTTGCTGCGTGGATTACTTTTAAGAGTTTTCCATTTTGAGACTCGAAAGCGTAAGTGTTATGAGCCCAAAGTGGGCCCCAGTCATATACACTTTCTGTCAAATGCAGAAGCAGATGAACATTAAAAGTCATGGATACTTTCGAGTAAAGAATTTCAGTTTCACCAACAAATTGTCGCAACAGTTTATCAGCAATATCTATATCAGAGAACTGGATATTATCTTTCAATAACAAGTACATCGCTGAAACAAAAAGAGACCAATGTATAAGCAGCCTAGGTGGCAATATATTTTGTAAACTCGGTAAACTGAAGTACAATATCCAGTTCTCCCATTCCCTTGCTTTCCAAAATTCTTTTTCAGAAAAGGAACGTGTCAATCGTACAATTTGATTTGGCACTTTCAAATTTTTTAAGCAAGTGTCAATTTCAGGAACAAAACTTTTAGAAAATAATCCAGCCTTTTTTTTGTTTCCGAACCATTTTGTTGCAAACTGTTTTGCAACGCCTGTGCAACAATGTAGACTGTCTGGTACAACGCCTTTTATAATGTCAAAATTTACCAAATTAATCAAATGTGATGGACCTTTGATTCCAAAAACTGTTTTATTAAATTTTGCTGCTGATTTCATGTGTTGAATTGTACATTTCATGTTTCTATCTTTTGGGACTTCACTTTGCAAAGGGTATTTCATATTGCCTGAACGCGGATTATTGGGATTACTTTTAACAGACTCCCCAGGATGTAAGCATTTAGGACAAGCACATTTGCCATTAAATAGTGTAAATCCCATCATAGGAGCTCGTGCTACAGAATCAACACAACATATCAATGTAAATATTTTAATTTGAATTGTAGAATCATGCACCTGACATGACACTCCTTCTGTCGAAAGAATATTCATTTTTTCGACGAAGGGTCCGAGAAAAGTGTTCATGTTTGGTTTACTTTGACCAAACCAAAGTCCCGCTAATATTAATTCATTAGTTCGTACATGATAAGGCAACTCATTTAACATTAAATAGATTGGCCAGATTGAGTATGTTGAGCTAGTAAATAATGGCGCACCATCAGTATTAAAGGTCACTGTTGCATATTTTTTTTTGTCATTTTCATTTAAACTTGCTACAAAGTTTCTATATTGTTTCCCATCATAGACATCACGAATATTTTTTTCGTAAACTCGCTCATTTACAACGTAGTTATAATAATCAATATTAGATTCTAATAACTTTGAAATTGGTGATGCAACATCTAACATGACAAAAAAGTCTTTATAATCATAATCTTTTACATCGATCGTCGATTTACATACTATACATTGTAAGAAACGATCCTTTTGCTTAAAGCGACCGACATAAGCACTACAGTTTGGACAAGTGCCATGAAGTTCAATACAACTTTTCGGAAAAAATAGTTTATCAATGTAGTATCTGCTATTTGGTAAAATGTTAAATGAGAAAATACAATTGATAAGCATAAACAAATCAGTGATTTCAGTAAGAGATAAAGCATGCACTATTGCATACTTTAAAACCATAAGTATAACTTCACAAACACTTTTGTTTACAGGAGCGGTTATTGGTTCTTTTAATCTTTCATTGGTCATTAAATCTTCTAGAGAAGTGAAGCGTTGAAATTCTTGATTGATGTTTTCCGATTCATCAGTAACATTAGTTATCAAAATGTCATCTTCCTCATCAATATCAAAAAAGAAGTCATCTTGTGGTAATTCCTGAAATGTTATAAATTATTGACTTAATTTTTACTGATGTTAGTATAAAATTAAACTTCTGTTAGAATTTAATATTTTTCAATACTGAATTTTTCGTAGGCGATATAAAGTTCCATATAGAGTCGTTGTCTCTATATCAATGATATAAAGGTATATGTACCTGAACAAATCTTGTTGAACTTTCATTTTCAATATCGTCAATGTCGTCTGCTAGAGAATCAACAACAATATGCATGCGTTCATTATCTTCTTCAGGCACTAAATGCAGATGACCGCTATTTGAAGATAGCTGAAATGTTTCCAATATATTTAATAAATTTTTTTCTTATAATTATTGTTTAATATCTTGATATTGCAGTTACATCAACATTACTACGCATATTTTATAATTAAACGTATTTTACAGAGCGTGCTATAATAGTTGGAATATCGCATTTTCCACAGTTGACATTTTGGCGTTCTAAAACCAAACAAAACTCGATTCGGTTCGAATTTTTCAAAGCTCTAGTATTTTACAATTTTATGTAAAATTTTATAGTATACTGAAATTTATTTTAACGTCTGAATAAGTTTTAGTAAATATATATGATTTTATATCAAAATATATTTTTGTAGACAAAATTAAAAATTATTTTTGCAAAAAGAGATATTAAAATTGTTTTTTTAAAAAAGAATTTTAAAATTGAAAAGTACAAAAAAATGAATTTAATTTCTTTACGCTTATGAAATTTAAAGTCAGTCAGGTTTCGTTAAAATTATACTGATTTGAAATAAATAATCTCGCTTAACATCTAATTTTTTTATTGGACCACTTTACGTAGAAATCATAAATAAAAAAATAAAATCATAAATAAAACCATAAGATATATTATTTTTTTTAAATTAATTTTTTATAATAAGGTCTAAATAAGATACAAATAAATTAATTAAAATTATTAATAATTAAATAATTCCGTAATTATGTTTTTTATTACTAACTGAATTTTTTTTTAATGCATAAAAAACATTTTAGGTACCTGTTCTTCAGAATGAACAATATTATGTTCTTCAGTATCGCAAATCATCATTTCAAATTCAGCGCGTTCCTCTGTCGCAAAATCTTGGCTCATTCCAAGACAATTTTCATCACGAGCTAAAGAAGAATTAGTAACTTGTTCTTCTGCCTGTAAAATAGTGTTATCAATAATTAAAAATTTAACTTTAAAAACTTAAAATTACAGTTATTGAAATTAATACATTTTAATAAATTACCTTATTCCTTACAAGTTTTTGATGTCTGTACCATGATGAAGTCGGAATGGGTTCATCAGAATTAGGATTTAAGTACCTTTTATACTTCTGACGTTTACTCATTATAAACTGTAAAATATTAGTAAAATTACTATTAATTTTTTAATACTTTTCACCATACATTTGCAATTTAAAAATATGTACATTTGTTATAAAATATTCTTCATTATCTCTTCAAAGTGATTGCAAACAATATTTAATTTACCGAAAATAATGAAAAAGCTAATATTGTATTTACGGTCGGTAGAAATTTAAGGAATTATTAACTTTATTTTGTTCAAATATTGAATACTTAACATTTAAAGTTTCTCTGTTGTTTTAGTTAATTATATGGTTGATTTTTCTAAAAAGATCTGGTTTTTCCAAAAACTAATAAAAGTTTTTAATTTAATGGTTTTTTATGAGTAGGTTTTAAATACATTTAAAGATGAAAATTTGAGTTAAGCAAAATTAATTTTCAAACAGAAGCTTTCCAACATTATTTCTCTATTAAGTGTTTTAAAAGTTAAATATACTGTATTTAAAATTCGTGTTTTCTTACCAAAGTTGCTTTTAAATTTAATTTAATTTATTAAAGTTTCAACATTATTATTTGTGTATTTCATAATTATTTATAAATATTTTATCTTTTTAAAAATAGGTAATATATATTTTGTTATATCAAATTAAAAAAAATTTAATAAATTTTTAATTCAACATTTTAAGTTTAAAAATGATATTTTTTATAAATAATAATTTTGTAATTTATTTAACTTTATTTTATAATTCAAGGTTTAGGTATTTCAAACTAATTATTATAAAATTAAAAATAAAACAATAACTTTTACTAAATATGAAAAATGCTTCGCAGATAAATAGTTTCTTAGATAAAAAATATTAAGCTGAAGTCCGCAATGTTTTTAAAAACGAAAACAATAAAATAATGCGACCATTTTTTTCTATTTTTAATTCTAAATCATGTTATTTTAAACAATTGTTTCTCAAGTAACAATTAATTTTTTTTAAATTAACAAACCTAAGAGAAAAAAATTTTTAGAGGTAAATTTAAATTGAGAAAAATTCTTTTTTGACTTTTCGTTTTTTAAACGTTGCGGACTTCAGCTTTATTAAAAAATTCATGATTTTAGTAAATTTAAAAATATTGAAACATAATTTAACAACATATTTGGGCTAAACCTTTAAATATTTATATGGGTCATTCTTCACAATGTTTTCATTCAAAAATTTTATTTTATTTTTAAATATGTAATTATAAATAACGAATCAGCAGAGGGAATGCCTAAAAACTTGAAATTGAACTTAAAAAGTATTATTTATCAAAGATAGACACTTTCGATTTTCAATTTTTTCTTCCCTATTTAATCTTAAAAAAATTAGAAATTTTTTACTACTTACGAGGATGTGGTGTTATTTCATATAATTGATCGAATTATTTATTTATTAAATCGAACAAAACGAGTTATATATTCATAGAATGTACGACAAAAATTCGTGTACTATGATTAAAAATATTGTAAATAATAATTAAATGAAATAACACCACATTCTCGTTAGTAGGAAAAAATTTCTCTTTTTTGAAAGATTGAATGGAGAAGAAAAAATTGAAAATCGAAAGTGTCTATCTTTAGGAAATAACACATTTTAAGTTCAATTTCAAGTTTTTAGGCATTCCATTTGCAGATTCGTTATGTATAATTCATATTTAGAAAGTTAATGAAATTTCCGACAAATTTCAGGTAGCATATTATTTTCTGACTTGAAATATTGAGGGAGAAAAACGTTTTTGAAAAGTCACTGATTTCGAAAACATTTAAATTCAATAATTAATAACTTCCATAATTTTCATTAAATCACAAAATAAAAAATTCGTATTTATTTTTATTCAATGCGGAATTTAAAAAATTATTCTAACGAAGTGAAATTTTTGAATGCAAAATATAGTGAAGAATGTCCCATATATAAATTGCTTATTATTAAAAAACAGTTTGAAAATATTATATCAACTAAAAAACGAGGCGTCGGAGATGAATTGAAATTTTTACTCCCACTGCCAGTACGTTTTTATTAATTATTTTTAAAATTTCTTTTATTTTATTAAAACCAAATAAAACTAAAATTGAACGGTAGATTGAAAGCTTCAATTTGATATATTTTAAGACAATATTACAAAATTTTCAATTATTATATTTAAGTAAAACCAAAAAACTAGTCTTTTAAAAAATTTTATTTACTAAGAAAAATTCTAAATTTCAACTTTACAAGATTCTGTAAAGATAAATAAGGTTTTATAAATTATAGATTAATTTTGTTTATTTAAAATCAACATAATATCAATAAAGAATTAATGCAAATATTAAATGTAACCTCTCTTTCAGGAGAATCACTCATAATAAAAATGTTTACTATTTTCCCATATCAATAATTTTCTTATTAAATAACATTTTTAAATCAAATATGCTTTTTATTTTCAAAACAAATGTTGAAGTTGAGAGGTTATGTCAGTGATAACGTCATTCAAAAATATTGTTATATGAAATTTTTACTATATAAATATGCTATACTTACAATGTTAACACTTTTCTTGATTTGTGTAATTAAAATACTGATTATTTATTTTTCTACACTGTCAAAAATGTGCAATCCATTTCACTTGCGATAATATTTAATTTAACCAAGCTATTGGTAACCACGAGGTTCATAAAGCATACGAAAACATGTGGTCTGCTTCTGCTAAACTGTATCGTTTGCCGAAATAGTTAACCTCTTTGCAGCTTTCTGCAACTTTTAATCTGCAAAATTGTTGTATTTCGTTGTTTTCAAAAACCTAGCTTTGCAAAAGGTTAAAATTTTATATCTTTTTAAAAAAAATTTCTAGAAACTATAGAAAAAATTGTTCTCTTTTTGCTTCCCGCTAAAATAATAATTTAATTTAAAAAATTTCACCTATATGCGCACGCATTTCTTTAAGTGCGCAGGAAAAAAAACATTTGAATCTCAGTTCTATAGAATTCTCGTCAAAACACGTGTTAGGAGATTTTGTTTCATTTCTTGTGCCGGTTAATGTCCTTTTTTTACTATTCGTTGCGTATTTGCGTAATAAGTGCTAATAAATATGAACCAAAACAATATAATGAGTGCATATGTTCTCTTCACTAATGGTACAGAGAAAATTGTACCAATTTCTTTAATTGAGACAACGAAAACTTTTAAAAACGCAAAAGATTTCAATCGCAATCATAAAGTAAAGGTTTGGGTGAAACGACGTGGAAAAGGAGATCTTTTGCTGAATGCATATATCTTATTGTTAGGTAGTAAGTATAAATGAACATATATATTTTTATATTCTTTCAAAATAAATAAGTATCAATCATTTTAACCTAAAAATGTCAAATTATTTTTGGCAAGATCTAAACATCTTGCTATTTGTCGATTCTATACATTTTTCATTAATTTCTTCTATTATTTAAATATTTATTATTTTAATGAAATAAACATTTTTTAATTTTAATAGAAAGCAGGACCGACATATTAGAACAAAAAAACAATCAGCGATTATTATATCCTAATAAACGAATGATGAGCTTCTCTTCTAATATGGGAAATCTTAGAAAGGCTTCATCAACAATAAAAAAAAGGATCAAGACAAAGCAGGTATTAAACTAATTATATTGAATAGTGCAATTATAAAAACAATGATTTCTTACCTACCGTGAAACTTTTTTAAGAAAATATTTTGACACAAATTTTTTTAAGAATTCGCACTTATTTTTAATGTGACACTTATTTTATTATTATCTTCTTATTATGCCTTATTATTTTCCGTATTATTATATTCATTTTGTCAATTTTTGAAAAATATAAAATTTAGAACTTTCATATAAATTAAAAATTTGTTATGCTTAAATATTTTTTTTAATATAAAATAAAATGGAATAAACGTGTATTTAGATAAAAACTAAACATTTTTTACAAGGAAGTAAAATTATTGTGACATTAAAATCTTTGTAGACCTGATTCTTTATAATATTGTATAAAATTTCAAAGTATTTCTATATAAATATTATAATTTGTATAATATGTATGTGTGACCGTCTACCAACCCAAATAATGTATTTTTTAATAAATTTATCTTTTTTACCCTATTTTACAGATGCAAAAGAAAAAAAACAATTTGGTAAATCAGGCGGCAACTAAACACGAACAAGAAAAAATGTTACAGAACTACGCGAATCTAATGAAGGCTAGGAGAATAGTTGATTCTGAAAGTGAAAAATCTGGAGATTCACAATCTGATAGTGAAGAATTATTAGACGATACAGTTGACCCTAACGGTGGTTAGTATGAAATTTTTTTGGAAAAATTTAATCTTTCATCTACACACTAGATTATTTTTACTTGTATTAAATTTCATTGACATTTAAAAAAGAAATACAGGGTGTCTACTGTTTTTGTTTAAAAAAATTCCCGATTACTTCTACAATTTTTCCCGAGTTTTTTAAAATTTTGAAAATAATTCAATTAAACAATTTTTTTTACATATTATTGAAATTATATTGAATGCTAATAATTTAAATCCTGCGAAGAATTTTATTTAAAATTTTAACATTAATAAGCAATAATAATTAATTATTTACATAATAGGTAATAAAAATTATAATTTCTTCAGAAATAAATAAATATTTATTTCTGATTTGAACATTCAGGAATTCAAAACTGAAACAAAAAATTGATTTAACACTTTAAAAGGGACTTTATACTTTAAAATAATATTATGATGACGATCACTAACTTTTCTGGACTATTTTCAAAAAATTTCTAAAAAAAACTTTAACAAATTTAATTTTTTCAGTTAAATTTCAAAATTTTTTACTAACAAATTAATTATTTTCAACTGAAATATAAAGAACAGTATAATTATCTATAAAAATTAAAAAAAATAAAAAGCAATTTAAAAAAAAGTAATAAAACTTTTTTAATTTGATGAAAACATTCCCGGTTTAGCATAAAATTTCTGGTTTATTCTCCGTTTTTTACTGTTAAAGTAAATTACCGGCTATTAGCCGGCTAGTAAACACCCTGGAGATAATATAAAATTTTTTTTATTGTTTAAACAAATTTTTTTTAATAAAAGTACATTTTTCTTTTATATTTTGACAACTGAAATTAAAATAGGTTATTCTGAATATCAGGATGCTGCATTAGGGAATTTGATAAATTGGAAAATATTTATAGGTGGCAACGAGACTGCGATTCGTGAACCTGTTCCTGGAGATTCTTCTCTTGATGAAAGAAGAGTAGAGAATCCGTTGAGAATGATTGAAAGGACGGATACTTCTGACACCGTTCTTATTACTTCCGAAAACTCAATGCATTGTAAGTTTATTGCTTTTATATAATTTATGTACCTTATAACTTGAATTAATTAATAGTATACGACATAATAACTTATTTCGCATGTAGCAAATAGAGATACTGCTTCGCATATTTCACTTTCTCCTCAAAATTTACCAACGAATGGAGAATCAAGGCGCAATTCTACTGGACAAAATACGGTTAGAAGAGAATTGTTTCCATTACCGAACCAAGCAAGAAGAAATTCAGCACCTGATTCAGTTCATGGTGGACTTTTTGATAGTTTAGGCAGATCAAGAAATGTGCAAAACCAGCAAAATGAAATGGTTTGTTGAATCGATAATTTAACTTATGAGTCAAGTTAAAAATTAAGTTTTAAAATTAATAACATACGTAAAAACATTTCTAATAACTTAAAAAAATTTATTTATTTTTCTACAGGTAAATATTGGATTAAATATAATGGTGTCTGTCGATGTTTGGGAAGCAATAATAAGGAAAAATGATTCGATCTTCGTCAGATCATTACTCGGCCTCATTTGGGGGAAAGAAAATTTGCGCAATAAATGTCTTTGTGAAAAGCGAGCTAATAAAGGCAATACTGGTGAACGAAAAACACAATTAACACCAGACAAACGGCAGTTAGTAAAAGGTATTGCAGTACTCTTTTTTATATAGGTGATTCTTCTGAAAGTGACAATTTTAAACTTTAGTTTTGGAATTTTTTTTTAAATTTTTTATATTACCATCAAAATACTCTGTTAAACTTACTTCTGCATTCAGATATTTATTTAAATGGAAGGCTTCGGAGATGAAATTTAATTTTTACTCGAAGCAAAATCCGTTATTTATAACAGCAATACTGTTTCTCCTTTTTATAGATAAATTATAGGAAAATTGAACCTCAGATTCTCAGCTGTATTTTAATGTGCATTAAAATTTTGTATAAGATATTTTTAATGTATAGAATATCAGTAATCATTGTGAAGTAATTTTAATCTAAAACTGAAGACAAAGTTTGAACATTTTTAATAAAACTAAAAGTGAGGTCTAAACATTTTTAAAATGTACATAATGATAGAAAAAACATTGTACTTTCTGACACTATTTTTAAAAAATTTCTAAGAGTTTGAAAAGAATTATAAAAATTTAATTTCCTTATAGAAGTCCTATTTCAGGCATGTTGAAAAGGCTCTGAAGACGAAAGTATTTTAGTTACTGCATGAATTCAGTTAAATCAAATTATTTAATTTTTTCCTTAAAATGATAAGTAAGTGCTAAACTTTTACTATCGAAATTGCTAATAATTATTAAAGAGTAGATTTTATAAAATTAATCGAGACATAAAAAATGTTACTTTCAGAAGATTCACCCATATACAATGCTAAATTTTGTTTTAATCAATCGTAATAATAACTTCCACATTTTAGATTTACTGTACAAAAAAATTACATCTAGCGGAGTGGATGCCCATTCTAGAAATGTTAGGATGGCTAAATTGTCAAGAATTATGACTCTCGCAATCTCAGACGAACGTGTCAAAGAGTTAAAAAGGGCTGACATTTAAAATTTTTTTTTGAATAATTCTGAGAATTAAAAATGTAATAACAAAAATATTATTAATATACATCTTTATGTTCCTTTTAAATGTGCAAACTAAATTCGTCATAATTATAAATGTTAAAATTTTATTATATAAAAAAATATAATTAAAATAAAGTGCAAAATAATATATGTTTTTCGTTTTTTTAACATATTTATTATTTTTATGAAATAACATTTCTAAAAAAATTATTATATTTTTCACCTATTCCAAACAAAAATAGACAAAAAATCGCAAATTACATTAGAAATTACATCATAAATGATATCAAATACGACATCATTTATAGTCCCAAAACACGATATAATTTCCGATGTCATTCACGATGTAATTTCTGATGTTGTTTATTATATCACTTCAAATGTCAATTCTGATATAATTTCGAATATTAGATCCGATGTTGGTTTTTTTAACAGGGTTTGATTCAATATATTCAATAAAAAATATTTCGTTCATTTGAACGTTCAAAACTTGAGGATCATTAATAATAAAAATATTTTTCTTTTATAAAACATTTTTTCTAATAATTTGTGAAAAGCTTTTCGTTCAATAAAATTTAATTTGAAAACAATATTCACTTATAAATATTATTATTAGTTTTATAAAGATTTAATCACAGAAATCAATCGTCTTTCGGCGCGCGTCATTCGAAGCTTCCGTTTTTGGTATTTCCGGTCACTTTGTATAAAATGCAGTTAACTTGCGAGACTTGCCTATAAAACACGATTGCTTCTTAAAGCAATCAATAAATTTCAAGTTTTATTTTGAGAAAAAAATGTCTCCTTTCTTCAAATAACAAATATACTTTTAATAAAAACTATTTTGTTTTTAATTTTTTTGACTAAAAATAAATTAATAAATCTAATAAATCTTTTGCCATAAAATTCTCAAAAATTGTTATAAAATTTAAATCTCTTCTATATTAGAAAAAAATATAACGATTGAAAGTAAAAATAAAAAAATATATAACAGGGAAAATAATAACAAATAAAATCACAGTAAAAATTTAAAAAAATACGTGAAAAAATAATTTTTTAGCAAAATATGAATAATGCATTAAATAAATGAGTCTCAAAAAATAAATTAAAAGAAAATTTATTTGATTTAAATGAAAATTATTTGACTAAAGTAAATATTTATTTAATAGACGACAAGTGTTTATTTAAATCAAATAAATTTTTCTCTACACAGTGTGTATGATTGAAGAAATAAAAATTTCGTCGCCACTGAAAATATGTGTGTGAGATAAAAAAATTCTTTTCGTCATTGTAGAATAAAAGTGTTAATTTTTTTTCAATATTTCAAAATGCACAGAATTTTTCAAGACATAAATTTCTTTTTAATATGCTTACAAACACACACGTTGTGTTTCTTTCACGGTGTTCATGGGTTAGTTTTACGGTGCTTCCGCTCCTCTTTTTTTTGGTTCTTTTTATTACATTTCTGCGAAATTTTTTGTCTCAATTATTAAAATCAAAGTATCCTTTTACCAGTGCAAATGTCAAGTGAGTAACATATGAAAGTAATACATTTTTAAATTTCTAATTTAAAACAAAAAAATATAGTCCCACCACACCCCTTTTGGAAAAAATCGAAAATTATAATTTTTTATTTCATAACTTACGATTACAAATTCCTGATAAATCCAAAAATGTTGGTCTATTTCTTCTTCGAGTTCGTGGCGATTCACAATACATTTTTTTAAGTAACAAAAAAAAATGTTTGACCAAAAAAAAATGTTTAATTATATTCAAATTTGTCGATTTAAGCCAGAAAACTATTATGAAAAAAATAAGAATTAAATTTTTATTGAATTCTTTAGCTTGAATATTAAGGAATAATTTTAAAAAAATTTTAAAACGTAAATATTAGTATATTAACAATTTTTTCGCAATATTTATAATTTTTTTGTTGAAAAAGTGTATTTCTAATATTTAATACTCTTTTTTGAGCTCGATAATTATTTAACATTAAAGTAATTATTTAATTTTTAATTTTTAATTCCTTTCTCAAAGATCGAGTAAGAAAAAAAAAATTCCATCACTCGAGTCAAATGCTTCTTTCATAGCTAACCACTGACTGAAGGAATTGCTGACAAAACTCCCCCCCCCCCCCTCCCCCACATCAGTTCACATATTATTCAAACCATTGTTTTATGTTGCGCCCTCAAATTAGGCGATGACCACAATTTTATTATAATGCGAAACTCGAATGGAATTGTAAAATAATATTCTCACTCCGCCCAATTTATTTTAAAAAGAGAAAAAAATTCATGATTCATTAGAATATTTATTTTTTATTTAATTTTTTATTTTCTTTTTTTTATTTATTTATTTTTATTTCAAACATTTTTGTTCTTTAACCTCTAATTATATTTTTAACATTAATAGGTATAAAATTAAACGAGGGAGAAATTGACCAGATTTTATATATATATATATGCCCAGCAACAGACCGTAGACACTTTTGCAGACTTCGTTTCCGGACAAAAAAGAGCGTTGAGTATAAATAAGGTCCAAAAATAATTTAACCATCAAACTAATTTGAATTAGATGAAACTGTCTGTTTCTAATTTAATCTTCCTTAAATGACAATTAATTGGTTGGGCACCCAAAGGGGAAATTCTTTTTTCTCCTTTAATTACAATCATCTTGAACATTTAATATTACAATATTAAAAAAATAAATTAAATTTATTTAACAATAATAATTCATGGAATCTATTAATTTATTTATAAATAAATTTCGAAAATTTAACAAAATTAAATTTATTTAAAAAAAATAAACAACAAATTATTGAAATAAAAAATAAATTCCACTTTCAAACGTTCACTTGAATGACTAAATTTTTGTCTACTTCCTTTCTATTTTTTTTAATAAAAAATATGTTGTTTTATTATTAAAATATTTTTTTATTTAGTCAAAATATTAATGACTAAAATTAATAATTACATGTAAAGAAAAAGAATAGTCTGATTATTTATGAAAATGTTTAATTTATTTATTTAACTATTATTGAATAAATCCTACAGTCACAAAGACAAAATAATAATAAAAAAGAAAACATATAATGAAATATGAAAAATGCAATAATATTAATTAAAAAAAAAATAAATTTAATTTTAAAAAATTAAAAATTTAAATTTTTTCATTTGAAACGTAAATTTTTTCAGATAATAATAATAAGAAAAAGTTGAAGAAATGTTATAAATAATATAAATTATTATTATTATAGTAAAAAAAATTACAAATTAGTAATTAGTATTTAAAAACAAATTAGTAGAATAAATAGTTTAAGATCAGAAAAATTAAGTTAAAATGCAGTTAATTTAAAAATACAATTTCCTAAAATAGTCGAAAAAACTACAAATTTTTGATATAATTATATTAATTTTCAATAGTGTTACATTACCAAAATAACTGAGACTTCGTTTAATGTAATTACTTTCTTCTTTAATCTTCATTTTTCTCCAAGTCAAAAATTATTATATTTCCCTTAAAAATTCTTATTACGAAGAAACGCGAAAATCACATTAAAAATTTTTTGTTTAATTCAAATTATTTTTTCTCGTCACATTTTTCCACATCATTTTTTCTCTATATTTTCATCGTAACTACACTCGCGAAGATGAACTCGCAAAAGAACTGAAAATTTAATTAATTGAATTTAAATTATTGCACATAGAAATAATTAAACAATTTAAATGTTGAAAGAAAATATTAATGCATATTTTGCATATAGAAATTTTAATAAATATTTAATTTTCTTTTTTTTTATAAAGACACTATCACTTGAAGGCAAAAAAAATAAAATTTATTCCGTTTTACGTGTAAATTAAGTGCAAGGCTTTTTTTAATTTTTCGGAAAATAATAGTAATTTAATGTGACTGCGATAAGAACCGACGAGGAAAGTTGAGTTTCAATGTCGCGCTCAACTATTATACTAAAAACTATGCTGGACTGGAGAAAAACGCGCCCCGCATTGAAATATGCGTTTTATCACTGCGCACGCGCTCTTCATTCAGCGACTGCGTCTAATCGCTGGACCAAAATTTCAATGTCAAAAAAGAATTAAATTTTTTTGTTTTTATTCAAAAAAGAATTTTTCAAAAATTTATAAACTTCTTTGTTAGCTAATTTTTTGAAATTTTATTGTCATATTTAATTTATATTTTAATTTCCACAGTTTTACTTGTAATTTCATAATTTCTATTTAAGTTTTGTATTTAAATTTCTATTTCATTTTTATTATCAATTTAATATTTAATTTATATTTTTTTATATTTAATTTACATTTTATTTATATTTAATTTACATTTAATTTACATTTTATTTACATTTTATTTACTTTTTATTTACATTTTATTTTACCTTGTATTAACATTTTATTAACTTTATACTTACTCTTAATTTACATTTATTTTTTAAAAATGTGACTTTGCAGTTGGATTTGCAAAATTACAAAATGGCAGAAACAATATGGATCGTGCTACATTTTGCAAAACGAAAATTTCGCTATAAATAGAAAACAATTATTTTTAAAAAATCTGAAAATCAATTTAAAAATATGAAAAATTGCAAAGTAGAATTAATTTTTATTGTGTCTTGCTTCATTATGGCTAATGGCCAAATATTTCGTTGAATTGAAGGGAAAAACAAACAAAATAAAAAAGCTTTTCCATTATTTCTAACACTAGAAGCGTTGTGATTAATTTACATCTGGATAAAATTTAAAAATGAATTTAAAAATATAAATAAAACGAATTGAGACAATTTTCAAAATGACAACTTCACTCTTGTTAAGAATTAAACATCTCATTTTTTAAGAGACTCCTAATTTTTTTCAAAAAAAAGAAAAAAAACTAGTCTTTCCCGGAAATAAATCGTCTTTAAATAATCTCCCTTTAGGTGACACATGTTAAAGTCGTTAAATCCCTAAATCCACGAACTTGTCACGAATGAGAAAAATTGGCAAAAAGAAACAAAAGAAGCAATAAAATGTCTACTAAATCACACCAGAGAATGTATTTAATTTTAATTGTATAGAAATTTATCTAATTGTAAGTATTTTTTTTATAAAATATTAAAAAATATTATTAAGGGCATTTGAAACATTATAACACCACATTATAACATTGTAAATAATTTTTTTTTTAAAGTAGCTATTACAATTAGTAATATTTATTATTATTATTATTATTATTATTATTATTAATATTTAAAAAAGAATATTGAACTGATTTCTTCAAAGTTCGTAAAATGACGAATGGGAATTTTTCCGGAAGAGAAATTGATACGCTCGAAAAGTTAGTTTTAAGGGGAAAATCTATATTTATAAATATGAAGCAAATCAGGGTGGGTCTTCTTTTCTATAGACTTGTTATCGTTGTATTAGAGATAATTACATCACAGGGACCCTTTATGGTCCTATATAAATACACAAACTAACGAACCAAGAAGGAAGACATTGGTAAAAGAATATGTCAAAGTCTATCCGATCTGGAAACAAACATTTCCGTTTTATCACTTTTTCCAGAATTTATATATATATAGGGTGAAACATATTTTATTTGAATTTTATGTCTCCTTCAAATAAACTGCGTTTAATGTGATATAATAAAAAATATATATACAATTATTTACTTGGAATTAGAAAGAATAATATTTCACAAAAGAAAGAAAATTATAATAATCATTCTCTCTCATTAAATTTTTTCTTAAATTTTACATGGAATTCAAATTTTCAAATATTTTTAATTAAAACCTTAAAATTCAATTATTTCTAAAAAATTCACGCTGAATTCTTTTAATCTTCAATATTATATGTAAAATTATTTTAAGTGAATTTCAATTTTAAATTAATTCGTACCGAAAAAAGAAGTTTTACGAGCATTCAATTATTTAAATACAAAAATTAACAATTCATTGCATTGTTGAATGTTTATAAAAATTGAATTCTCATGAAGAAATTTGTCAACAAATTTTTAAGACTAATTACACTTTTCGAGGAGTTCGACTAAAACTGTATTTTTAAAATATTTGAAATTCTGCGATGAGTTTTATTCTTTACGAAAGTAATTGAATTCCTAAAAATAATTTTATTATTTATGAAAATAATTGAATTATTGTGAAGCAATTTCTAAAACTAAATTCTAAATAATTGAATTTCTGTAAAATCTTTGTTATTTATAAAAATTATTAAATATTTAAGTCAAATTTAATAAAATTCTTTTGGAACATTTTATTAAAAAAATTTTTTTAAATTAAAAAAAAAATAAATTAAAATTTATTTTATTTAATAGATGTTGAAAATTATATTGAGTTGAGGAAAATTTTGGAAAGTAATTGCAATTTTAACAAGAATTTTATTAACATTTTTTTAAATAATTGAATTTTCGGCGAAAAGAAAATTTTAAAAGAAAATTTTAAAAACCATTTGTTTACAATTTAATTTTATGAAATTTCGATAACTTGAAAATTCTTGAAATAAATATTTTTTAGAAAATAAAAACTTCAAATAATTTTTTATAAAAATTCAATTAAATTTTTTCAACCCAAATTTTAATTTCCATGAATTTATTTATTAATTTATTTTGAAGTATGAAAAATTGAAATTTTCATACTTTTGAATGTGAAACATAATTATATAATCAAAATTCATTTATTAGGTAACTAAAATTTTTAACTGAAATAATAAAAGTAAAATATAAAATAAAATTTTAACTGAAATTCATTTTTAAATTCAATTATTTTTTTAAATTTACAACAATTCTATTATTTAAATACAAAAATAAATAATTTACTGAATAATTTAATTTTTTCTTAAAATTGAAGTCTGATACAATATTTTCTCAACATTGAGATCTTTTGACGAATTTTTAATAATAATTTAAGTTTTGAGGGATTCGATCAAAGTTGAATTAAAAATATAATCAACATTGTTCGATGAGTTTTATTATTTATGAAAATAATTGAATTATTGCGAAGAAAATTAATAAAAAAGAAATCTGACGAATATTTTTTGAACATACTTGAATTTTTGGGAAGAATTTTATTACTTTTGAAATTAATTGAATTTGTGCAATCATTAAATTTTGTAACATTCTTCAAAATTTAAATTTTTTCAGTGTTTTCACCTGAAATTCTTCTATCAATCCATTATTTTTAATAAAATGTAAATATAAATAAATTATACTATATATAAATATATGTTAAAAAAACTTAACTAATATTTCAGAAGAATTTGAATTATCAAAATTTTTGCATAAATGTATATATTATTTAAAATTTCTAATTAAAAATTCAGTTAAAATTAATGTAATTCATACTGCGACAAAATAAATTAATAACAATAATAATGTATATTTTTTTCAAAAGTGCTTCTTTCTTAAAATTAAAATATTGCTCGTCTGCTTTTGTCTTTGAAGATTGAAAATAAAAACTCAATAACAGGGCAAAACTTGAGGCAAACGATCTCTACTTAAGTGTTCTTTTTTTCTTATTAGTCTTTTTCTTTCGCGAAAGAGTCGAGGAGGAGAAAGATTCTCATGGCCATGGTCAAAGCAACAGGGACTTCATTCACTTATATACACATATATTTATTCATATATATATATATATATATATATATATATATTTAGGAGAATCGAAATTCTATGGAGGAACTTCTAACTGAGGAGTACACTTATCAACTATAACATCCGTGCGTCGTCGTCGTCGTCGGTCAAAAACCTCATTTTATTTATCAACATTTCCTTCTTTTCTTTTTTTCCAACGGCGCATTCAGAAACAAGGGTTATTTTTCATAACGAATTTATTTCAGAGGTATCAAAAATTTTAAAGCACAATTATAAAAAATTAAATAAATGGAACTTTGAATTTTTCTTTTCACCTTTTTAACAGCATACAACTGTTAGAAATTCAATGGTAATTCTTTCCACCATTTTCCTCTTAAAATTTTTAACAAAATGAGCTAAAATTTTGTCAGAAAGTCTAAAATATAATAAAAAAAGAGCAATTATGTGCAAAAGATTTAATGAATCAAAAATAAATTACAATGAAACACTTTGAAATCGGTAAAGGCGGGAAATATTCATAAAAAGTGAACGGGACAACTGATCATTTTATAAAAGTAAATTCTAATAATTAATTTAAAAAATATTAAAACTTTTACACATCACTGACCTTTTTTTTATTACATTTCAGACTTTCTTACAAAATTTTATCTCAATTTATTAAATATTTTAAGGAAAAAGAAAAGTGTTGGAAAAAATTACTATTGAGAGCCAAATATACAGTCACATGCTGTGAAACTATAAAAATAGATTATTATTATTAAAATTTAAAATTTTAAATATACTTGAATATTTTTCGTTAAGAACGGAGAAAACTTTGAGACTCCAAAGATTATGTTTTAGGTGTCTTATCTTTCTTAAGATACTAAGCCTCTTATAGAACATATAGTTATTGGATAAAAATATTTGCATAGAGATAAAGATCATTTCTATCCGTATTGTGAACACTATTCTTATTGATAGTTTTCCTTTTTTGAAGGTGACATTCTAGTATTTATAGTTTAATATTCAAGTTCAAGAGTGTGATGAGTAGCATCTCAAATATTTAGTATTTAAAAACATAAAAAACTCCAATTTTTATGTTCTCTAAATATCTTTGCTTTCTTATTTCATTTTATGAATTTTCTAAATTGAATTATTTTGTCATATATTATTGCAAATTTAACTTCAAAAAGTCCCAAAAAAATATTTTTGTCATTTTTAATTTTTAAATCTTAATAACTTTGTTTCTTAGTTAGAATTATTGCAAACTTACGACAAGATTGTTGAAAGATTTACAATATTTTCAGAAAAAGATTTTAAATTTTAATTTTAATTACAAATTTTATAACCACTAAGCTAACGACGCGTATATACTTGCAGATAAGTTTTAAAATTTTTCAACAACATTTTAGGTTTACAATTATTAAATCAAAACTGTGAAAAATATGATTAGGTTAGAAATAAGAAATTGAGTTAACATAACATAAATCTTTAATCATTAAATTAAATAACTTGACTTATTATACATTTAACATATTACAAGCAATAATTTTGAACATAATCGTAAATTTAATAACAATTTATTAATGAAAAGAATACATTACCATTGGAATTAAAATTTTGTTTACAATTTTAAATTATTGTTAAAACAATTTTTTACACGCAAAACTGAAAAAATTGTGTTCAATTATTATTAATAAATTGAATAAAACCACACGGAGAGAGAATATATATTAAATTTTGTAAAAATATTTTCAAATTGGGGAAAAAGTGCAACAAAGCAAAATTTTGATATAAAAAATACTACACTTTAAAAAAACTGATGTGAAATTTAGTATAATTATATCAAATATCAAGAATATTAATTAAATTCTCATATAACTTTAATAAATTTCACAAAACTATTTTTAAAGTTTAGTATTTTCAATATCAAAATTTCGCGTTGTTGCACTTTTTCCTCAATTTGAAAATATTTTTACAAAATTTAATATATATTCTCTCTCCGTGCAAGAAATAAATTATTGAGAATAGGATTGAAGTGAGAAACACCAAACGCGAAACACGACATTTCTATATAACTTTGAGCAATTATAGAAAAAAAAAGTATGATTAAAAATACAATTTTGTCTCCTCTAATTGACTACATGGGATGATTATAAAAAATTCGTAATTTTATTAACGATGTGGAATTTATTTCTATGTAGAATAAAAGAAAACTTATATTGTGTGGGTGACGATAACTTAACTATAAAGAAGACATGATAACCTTATGAACGGAGGATTATTAGAATAAAAATCATTTCTAAGAAAAAAAATAGTTCTAGACATATGGAAATTTGATTTCAACTATCCTTTAATCTCTTTATAAAAATATAATAATAATATCACAATCGCATTAATATTTACCATCCGAATGACATGAATAGAATAGAGTAAAAAAATCAAGACTTTTCTTTCTAATTTTCATAGATTATTTTTGTTTCTAATAATAAATTTTGATAAGTCATCTTCTATTTAATAGAGCTGTAATTATATAAAAAGTATTTTTCTATGATTGTAATTTTTTTCGATTTCAAATTATTTCGTTTTTGTTTATAATAATTAGACTAAATTTGTTATTATTTTATAAATAATTACTCTTTTCGTGTTATTATTACCACATCAAACAAGAAAATATTATTTACTATTTATGAGAAAGTATTATTTGAATTGAAAGAAATGTATAAGAAAAGATTTTTAAGTAAACGCCTGTTGATAGGCATCCGTGTCGAACAGTTGTGCCCTTCGGGTCACCGTTAATTTTTTTCAACATAAATTCAATAATTAATAATATAATACTAAATATTACAGGAAAAAATATTATTACCTGATGTTATTTGACAATTTATTTTGACAAATTAAAAACTATGGAGTAAAATAGTAGAAAAAAGTTTTTTTTAGAAAATGTTTTTTTTAAATAAAAAATTGATTCAAAATAATGTAACAATATATTTAACAATATTATAAATAATTTGCTAACTACGAAATATACAAAGAAATACATTTTTTAATTGTATATTGCACTCTTGTAAACAAAATTTTTGTTTAAGTCATAAACATTCATTTAACGTTATTTAGAAATATTTTAAAAAGGTATAAACAATTTTATAAATTTTCATTATAAAATTGTGCAAAACTGTTAAATAGTTTTGGAAGAAGGTTTGTTACTAAAATATTTATTTCTATAATGACAAACAAAGCGAATAGTTAAAAAAAAAATTTTTTACCACCCTGAATTATTATTTCTATGGAAATTGTTTATAACTTCTTTAAATAATAAATATTGCTAAATAATGTTAAATTAAAGTTTATACCTCCAACAAACAGGTCGATTACAAGAGAACAATATATAATTAAAATTCATGTTTTTCAACTATTGGACTTCATAGTTGGCAAATTGTTTATAACCATGTTAAATAATGTTAAATAATTTTTATTACATTTTTATATTTTTAATATTCATTCAGATTGTAAAAAACCAACTGATGCTGAAAAAATTTTCTTTCTACCACTTTGTTGCATTCTTTTTAATTTGTTTAAATAAATTGTTCATTATATTGTTTAAAAAATAATAACTTAACATTTAGACTGCTGGAAAAAACCACATGTGGTTTAAACTTTAATGTATTAAAGTTTAAAAGAGATTAAGCTAAATCACATGAGATATTATTACTCGTAAGTTTTCGGGGTCGCTGGTTATGAATCTGACTTCAGACATTAAAAATTCAAAATGTCGGTACAAATATGGTGGATTTAAAAAATTATATGAATTTAAAAAAATTAAACAAATTAACAAGGGACTTGTTACTCACGGATTTTCGAGGTTGCTGATTATAAATATGATTTTAAAATCGTCATAACAAATTTTGAAACTGATGGAAAAAAATCAATTTTCAATTCTAAAAACCTAATGTCAGAATCTTCACTTGGAACAACTATAAAATTCACTATATTAGCGAAAGTTTAACACAAATAACATTCGCATAACATCAATGGAACATTTTTTTGCAAATGTTGACTTATTGGTATAATCTGTTACTGGTGCATAATGGTTCTTATGTGCCAGTGACAGGTTACACCCATAAGCCGTAATTTCCAATTTTTTAAAAAGAAACTTCGGATTCTTTAGTAATTCTCAGACACCTTAAGAAAGAAAGTTGTGATATTATATCAAAAAAATGTTATAAATGATGAAAATAATGTTTCAATATTAGTTCACTACAAATCCGAAGACAACTTGTTTAATTATACCTCGTCAACAATAAATTTTTAACTCTTTCGTGTTCCTATACAAAAGAAATGCATGAAGTACATGAGCGTTTATTATTTATTAATTTATTGAAATACATCCACTCAATCATAAAAACTATACCATAAACGGATAATCCCAAAGAATTCCCAAAAGTCAGTATCAATGTTCAATTAAATGACCAAAATATACCATAAGAAGTACCACAAAAATCTTTTCCAATTATAATTTGCTCTTGGTTTAAAAAAAAAAAAATGTTTCTCCCAATAGAGTTAACTTGTTTTAAAATGCAGTGGCAAAGGCACGAGTCAAGTTCCTATTTCTGTTTTTACAGTCGTTCCTTATTATTTTTATCTTTCTCAGTTTCTCCATTCCTGCCCCTTTCTCATATGCATTTTCTCTGGTGCGTCGACTTCCATTGCCTCCCTTCTATTTTTGCATTATCCTCATCTTGAGAGGGTGTCCCTATGGAATTTATTATATAGAGAATCAACAAAATATTTAGGGAAAAAATAATTTGGACCCACTTCTTTAAAGTTTCAATTTTATATTTATTTTTCCTTTTCATGCATAAAGTAAATATTTTACCAAATAAAAATATTGAACTTTTCTACAATTTCAATATTTTTTTTAAACCTTCTGTTATTACTTTTATTTAAAAGAAAAATAAATGCAAATATGCTTGTCAAATGTAGAAGTAAAAATGATCAATTTTGGTAAAATATAATGTTTATAGTCTAATTGATAAAAAATAAAATTAAACTTCCGTTTCTTGAGTACATGATGTTCCCCGGAAATTGCGTATTGAGCAATCAAAGCTTGTTAGACACTTGACACGTATTGGATTTCTCATATATGTTTGAGACGCATCTAATTTTTCATAATAAATATTTTCAAATTATTCTCTCGCCAATTTTATTAATTCTCTTTTTACATCACTTCCGGTTTCGATGTGTGTATATATGTATGTCTATATTACATAAATTTTGTCAATACAGAAGATAATAAAGTTGATATATAAATGAAGGAGTCATTATGTAGAATTATTATATAGACAATATAATAAAATATACATATATAGTAGAATGGCAGATTGTAAACATAAGTAGTAATAAAATTTTTAATGAGTTAATCTTTAACACAGACAGTGATTGTCGGCGATTTCAAAAGATAGAATAAAGTATTACTCCTTTTTTTTACTCTCCCCCTCTCTATTGACTCCGGAAACTCTGAGATTCATGAACTCGATTGCTCGATACGCAGGACCGGAAGCAACGAACTCTATAACAACTGTTCGTGAGTTGCAAACACCAGGAAATAAACTGACAAGTGTATATATCAACCACGTTTGCTACCAACATTATTGTAATTAATTAATTAATTGTTGTTATAGATATTCTTATTATCAATTGCTACAAATTTCTTGCAAGGTTGTTGCCAACCTGCAGCATTCTTGATGTTATTTTTCAAAAATATTTTTCAAGTTAAGAAAAACTTTATTTTCACTTTTAATTTGAAGATTATTCTAACATTTCAAATCAAACTTTTTGAAGAGATGAATTTGAAATAGAAATTCAATTTTCAGGAACTTTCTCAAAAAGAGAAGAATTTTAGTTAAAATTTCTAGAAAATAATTAAATTTAAAAATCTTGAAAATAATTTTGAATAAATTGCAGTAGCAATTCTTATTATAAATTATTTATTGAATTTCAAAGTATTTAAAAATTAGAATTCTTCTACATCTTAATACTTGTGAAGAAATAATGATGATTAAATATTTATTTTAAAGAAATCTATTCAACTTACAAATAATTTTCTAATTAAAATTATTCAAAAGTGAATGTATTACAAACATTTTTTGTCTATGGGTAGGCCATTTGATAATAATAATGTAAATATTAATTAATTAATAATAATAATATTTTATTATAACTTTATTTTAATTAACCTAGAGATTAATTTTTAAATGTACTTTATTCGTATCAACTGCATAACGGGTTAAACCACACCAATAGTCTCCCCTATACTGAAATTATATGTTTGCTTGTTCTCTAAGAAACAAGAAAGAAAAATATATTTTAAAATTCATAAATTACATATATTTAAGTCTAGATTTTATTTCAATATATGAAGGAATCTGGGAAAAGTTTTATTTTTATACTCTTTTCTCTGATTTTTCCAGATGGCTCTAGGCTTTATTTTAAAAAAGCGGATGTGTCGTTCGTCCGGTCTTCTTGTACAACTGTATACAGATTTACAAGTATTACACAAACAATTTATCCTTTTTGGTCTCACAAAGAAAGAGGGGAAATAAAACTTCAGGGTGGTTCAATAAACCCAGCATCACTTCCGGAGTTGAGTTTATCTGACTTAAAACTTTGTTTCTTTCAAACAGTTTTTATACTCCGAGAAGTGTATTTTTCTTTTCGTTAAAACAACGCCTTTTAAACATTTAAAACCAATAAAACTATTACATATAAAATTTCTTTTTCAAAACCAAATTTATTCAAAACAGAAAATTAAAATGCAAATTTCAAATCAAAGATTGAATTTAAAAGAATAATTACATACATATTGTAAATCACAAAGACGTCAAAATTTAAGAGTCGATTGAAATAATAATTTTTTTTTTTTAGAGAGAGTGAAAAAATCCCATTCCAGTTAAAATTTTTATAGGAAATTTTACGACTAGATCGTGATTTTTATCACGTACTTCCGTCACGCATTTCCTGTGCTTATGTGCACTTTCGCTTCTTGAATTTCCTAAAGATGTTGTCTGAAAGGAATATATAGAATATGGCCCTTCTCAAGCAGCACGTGTTATTTACCTAAATACCATGGCAATATATTTAAGATTCGTTAAATATTATGGTATTATGGTGTGCAATATTTTACAATAAATTAATTTTTCAGTATTGTAAATTATATACATAACTTTATTTGGATAATAGAAAATAATTTTTATATTCTGTAACAACTATATCGATTTGTGACAATGAAAATTATTGTTGAAAGCCTTGAATTTTATAAATACTCGCAGGTACTGGACTATTGATTTTTCAATTTCTATAGAAACGAAAATTGTCAACAAACTACATGAAAAAAAAAGAATAAAACTCATCCAATTTTATAAATACTTGCAAATTCTGAATTATTGATTTTTCCATTTCTATAGAAACGAAAATTGTCAACATACTGCACATCAAAATAAAAAAAACCAATACAAAATTCACTCAATTTTATAAATACTCGCAGTATCTTTAGATACTTAATTAATCCGTTATATATGTTTGCAGAGGATCCAAGTATAATTATCCCGATTAAAATGTTAATGATCCATAACACATAAATCATGATCTTCATCTTGTCCTAACCGTTTGAAGACTCCTAGTCGCAAGTTACCGTCTCAACAATACTTTATGCAATGTGTCATTGGCGAATTTTCAAACAAGTTTTCAAATTGTAAAAAGTCAATATGATTTCTAGATCTAAAGAACTTGATACATGAAAATTAGCAAAACGTTTATGTTATATATTGATTTAGAAACATGTCCAATGCTATCTTTCATTTCGTTCTTGTGAATGTTATGTATGTTTTGAAAAATTATAAAATATTCTAGAATTCTCCCTACTTTTTCAAGAATGAACTTTTGACCCTTTCGTAATTCTCACACACTTTAAAAAACTAAATAATATAATATAATATCACCAGAATATGTTAAATGATGAAAAAAACAGAAGGAAAAAAAAGAGATATGTACATACATCTGTTAGTTCACACCATTTTATAAACGGCCCTATAACATAAGATGTTGGTGTGTAAAAGGCACGTGAGATTTTATTGACCTGACTCTATTAACACGCAGGGCTAACAAGAAGAGGGCTGG
Organism: Leptopilina myrica (nomen nudum); assembly: GCA_032872475.1. Classification (NCBI taxonomy): domain Eukaryota; kingdom Metazoa; phylum Arthropoda; class Insecta; order Hymenoptera; family Figitidae; genus Leptopilina; species Leptopilina myrica (nomen nudum). The sequence goes on from CM065461.1 coordinate 38,285,935, forward strand.
CTTGATGGAAAATGAGATTTCGTACAACGAATACTAAGAGTCGACTTCCGGAGTGACTTTCGAGCGTTCCATCTCTAATCTACAATCTCTTCTGGCTTAAAGAGACAAATTCTCATTCTTCAATCATTAAAAGAAACCTCCAAAGGGATACAAATCTAAGAAAACATCTTCACAAATATTCCATTCCCAAATTTCCAACTGAAATAACTTCCTAGTATTTCTATTTTCCCAAGCATAAAAGAAAATTTACTATATATCTTAAATTCTGGATGTATTCCAGATAAATATAAACACACCGCAATACAATAAATAATCAAGAATCATAAAAAAATTCTATTTCAGTGTTGAATAATATTTAATACCAATTAATTCAAAACAACATGACATCTCTTTCGTAAATTCGAAAAATTCTCAAAAGGAAGGTTAAAATAAATTATATATCTAATTTTTCTTTCTCTATTAAATTTTGAATTTTCTGTTTAATAGAAAAAAGTCTAATTTCAAAAAGAAACTTTACTTTCTTCCCAAAAATTATAAACAGTTTATTAAACTTCTTTCCACATATATATGTAGAGGAGGGAAAAATAACATTCTCTCAAATTAAAATTGAATTTTTTCTTTATATTCACATCTTTCCATTTTCATGTCAATTATTATTATAAATTGACGATTCATGAGAATTGCATTATTGCAAAATTGATTTTGTATATCAAGTGGCATAAAATGAGACCATATATAATGATAAACCACAGATGCGGGTATCTATTCATAAAATAATGTATATATAATCAATCTTTGCGACCTATATTAAATTTGATATTAAATATTTTTAGTTAAATATAAATAATAACTAATAATTATATATTATTTAGATTTTCAAAATTATTAGCGAAAAAGTAATGACGGAAAAATTATTTTTGTATGTCTACATATTTTTTTTCCTGGTTGACCCACTATTGATCAATTAGTGGACAACTTGCAAACCCATACACACAGCAATAAATTGTTACACGTATATTTGTGAATTGATTCTGACACATGGAAACAATGCGCTCAACGAACTATGATCCTTATATGTTATGTATTTTCAGTTCCCACGCAAAGTTGATTGAAAATCTACATATAATGAACAAACCCGCATCATTGGTCCATTATATATATATATATATAGTATAGACGATTTTCGTAAATGTACAAATTAACAATTGTTCAGTAAATAGCTAAGAGTTGAATAAAAACTTAAGAAACTATCAATTAGCCATACAGGATCAAAAATTTGCAGCAATCTCTGAGAATATTTCCCCCATTTCATATAATAGAAAAATTGTTGAGAAATTTTTTTTAAGTTTACTATATACACGTTTCAATTGCTGTGTAAAGGGGAAAATTTTTAAAAATAATAAACAAATTTAATTAAATATGTTAAATGATGAAATGGCAATATCTAATCTGCAAGTACTTTGAGAAAGATGGAATGCGCTAGACGTCATTTTTAAACTAGTCTCATTTTCATAATCAGTTGAGCAAGACAGGAAGTTCATTATTTAGCGCAACTTGAAAAGTAATAAACGCATCAGCCTACTTTTCAAATAATTTTACAAGATAGGGAACAATAAAGATCAAAATTTGTATCAAAAATTTACTACAAAATAAATAAAATTAACATAATTTTTGCTTCAATTTTAAATTCTTTGTAATTGTTCGGTAAAGAAAAGTTAATTTCATAAAAATCTAGACACGCATAAAAATTGATAATAAATTAATTTGAAAAAAAAATTGTAAAAAATCGTTTGCCGAACGTTGTAAATTGTTTGATTTATAAAGTTAAAAATTATTTTAAAATTTAGTCAAGGTTGGACCATGTCTGACGAAGGAATTATTTTAAGTTTCAAAATAAAATAATAACTTTAGACAAAAGTTTGCGATGAATAATTTATTAAAAATCTATGTTTCTTAACTGCCTGAAAAATTAGTTTTAAAATATTAAATATCCAAATGGAATGTAACAAAAATTTAAGAATTTCTTATTGTTCTCCACTCTGTGCTATGTAATGTTTTATTAAATACAGATCGAAGTTATTTTTTTGCTCACGTTGACAAAATAATTAATGTTAAGAAACGTATTAATTGCAATCTAACATAAATTTAATTGGAACTTTTCCTACTTTTAATACTAGAAATTATTCAGAGATTGTTAAATCTAATACGAACTATTTTTTATGGAATTTAATTTTTTTTTTAATTTTGAATATTTGTAACAAAATCCTTAAGGATACCTTAAATTGATTACTAATATCTTTATGATATTTAATTAATCATACATTATTTATGATTGTATGTGATAATAACTACAGTCCTAAATCTCTAAGACGATGTAGAGGCATTTCAACGAGTAAATTGTTTCTTAATAATATTTGCCGAAAGAGGTAAAATGGAACTTAAAAAAATCTTATTTTCTTCCTCTAGTGCATACATGACTCAGGTACTGTTTATTATTGTTAATTTATTTATTTAATTTCGATTTATTTATTTATTACAAACTTGGTTTTATAACCTTTTATACGTAGGTTATTCTGAACTTAATTTTTTATTATTTTATTTATTAATTTAAAGTAACTATTAAACAAAAATTTTTAACTTTTTAATTTAAAATTTTGATATTTTATTTTATATTATTCATTCTAAATTCTTTATTATAATTTCGATTCTCATTTATTTTAGTTATGACACCAAACTCTATGTTTTCTCTGACGTTGGATGGGTAAATTTTATTTTATTTTCCACACTGAGAAAACATTATTAATTTACATTTTTTTTGTATATTATTTTATATTTTTATAGACTCCCTGAAGAGGAAATCATTTAGATTTCGAAACGTTGGAGTGAACTAATTTTTAAAAACTATTTGTCCGAATGTTTTCGTTTTATTCTCCTTCACTGTAATGGGTATCCTTTAAATTTACACACATGAAATAAGTAGTTGTGATTCTAGCTTGATAAAAAATTCTTATTCTTGATTTTTCGTTTTAAAAAAGCGGACTTCAGCCTCAATGGAAGTTTTAGGCAGAACAAGATTTTATTCATAGTATCTAACACAGAGTGTAATCTTAAAAGTTCTAGGGCGGACTGTTAGGTCATCGAAAAAATGTTTACGACCCGGTATTAAAAAAGCTGTATTTTACTTCTCGGAGATCGATTCTGAAATCTGCTTTTATTATATGGGCCCCTATTATAAGAATGTCACATAAAAAATACAACTCGAGAGGGTCCAAAATTTTATTTTCGGACTCCCAGTTTTTTCCATAACAAAATATTATTTTGCTTTCAATTTTGGAATAACCGAAGGGAAAATTGTATTTATTTAAAATTTTGTCATCCCTAATGCAAAATTTTTATTAAATACAAGAGATAGAGAAGAGCTAAATATACAGATCGGGAAAACTCACCTTTTCCTGAGATCTTTTGTCTTCTTCGTTTTGCTTTCGAATTGGTTCGTCGTTTCTTCACCTCACTAGTGGGAATTGGTGGGGCCATTACACTTGGTTCGATAAGTATTTCCGATTCCTGTGTTTTTCTTCTTCCAAAGCACACACCACTGTTATGTACACTTTTTTCCTTAGCTAAAAATGTTCCAATAGAATGTCGCCTTCTCTCGGCTTGTCCACTAGACGGCAATGTTGATGATAAATTATAGTACCTCGCGTCATCAACACCAAGAAACACTTCACCTGAATTATCCTGTTCGTTATCGATATTCCTACCATCGACAACGTCTTCACCTGAGAGACCACAATACACCATATCATTACTCAACAGTTCACTAGCCGATTTTAGAACACGTCTTCTGGGTCTTCGTCGATCATTCTCTGAATGTGAATGCGATCTGTGCGGTAGATACGGCGACGGTGGTGCAACATCCGATGGTCTTGGATCACCCTTTAAAAATTGTTGCGTCCTCTCGTGATCAGCGTGATTTGCACTCACTGAACGAAATAAATTTCTAAAATTCAATCGCTGATGACTGCCATTGTTTTGACGTGACAACATTGGAACACGTTCCTCGGTCGGCGTGGACGGAACTGAGAAACCGGAATTACTACTTCTATTGCTGTCGTGACGCATCAGTGTCGATGTTGTTGATACTGAAGTGACACTGGCCGATGATGTTGATCCCATTTTGCAATTTCTCCTACGGAAGAATGAGCTGAAACCTCTTGAGGTCAATCCAGAATTGACAAAAGATGATCCAGTGGTAGGATCAGTTGTACCCCCGCTCGATAGCGAGAAGTACGACGGATTGTCTGTAAACATACGGGAGAATCTGTTAACACATTTAGTCACTCCAGATTTTCAAAATCAATCAATTCTTCTTCTTTAGCATTAGAAGCATATTTTCAAAATACTCAAATCTTAATATGTTATTTTGTACCGCGTAAGCGCTTTTTTAAAAGAAAACAATGCTATTGGAAGTTTTAAATGAATCAGATCATAATTAAAACAATCTGTCTAATTAGAACTACTTCTGTTAATTAACAAGATTAAGAATATGAATCATTCATTAAGGAATCAGTTTCAAAAAAAAATCAAATTACGTATTAGACATTCTTGAAAAATTGAAAATTGCCAAAGCACTACCAAATTATAAATAGGGTCTTATTTCTGTTACTACAAGAATCATATTCAGGAGGTGATTTTTTTTCGAATTCCGTGGAAATTTATCTTTGGCATGTGATCACGCGATACGATTTCAATCTCGATAACCGAGGATAACCACCTGAGATCGCATTTAAGACTGAAAGAGCTGAAAGTCGAGATGCGACAGGGCGTTATGGAACGTAACACACGCGACCCAATAAAGAATAGGGTGGGAGAGAAGGGACCGGATGTTGCATTGTTCCCCCTTTTCCTTCTTCATCATCGCCACCACCACCTCCACCCTCGACTTGAGAAGAGAGGCCGAGAAGACCGCCGCCGGAAATGCACCACCACGTATTTCAATCGACGAATTCGACGGAATCGCGGTTTGAAGAATATATCCAAAGAGAGGTCGTTGCGAATTTAAAAACATTATGTTGAATTTTAAAACGAATTCCATGAACATTTTTGTTTCTCTTTTGCTCCTACGCGTTCGATTATTATAGTCTAGTTTCTACATTGTTCTTTATCGTTGTCTTCTTCTTGAAGAATATAAAAAGAATGCTAGAAGAAGAAGGATTGTACTAGACACAAATAAAAGGAAAAAAGTTTTTTTTTATTACTTTCATGAAATGAATACTAAAGTAGGGTTCACTTTTCGCATTCAGCGTGCGCGCGAGAACACTGCGCACTAAAGTAGTAAGTGGGGATGGCCCCCCACTCCTAAAGAACAGAACATGCGCAGTGGTAACACTCGCTTCACTGTAATAAAAAGGAAGAAAAGAAAATTTCCTAAGAATCTACATTGACAATATGTTATAAAAAAGAAAAGTAGAAGAAGAAATAAAATATTTCAGTCAGTGAATTATTGATTATTATAAAATATTAATATCACATCTCTTAAAGAAGAAAAAACGTCAAGTACATGGATACCTGAAAAAAAACCTTTTTTTGCTCGCAGTAGAGAAAAATCGATTGAAAGATTATACCAATTCAGGAGAAATTGAAAGTCGATATTGTTGAGAATATGGAAAAATCAATTCTCACGACCCTTGTCATATATAGTGATCAGAAGAATCGTTTTACATGAAAATTGAGAATCTTTCTTCAAAAGAAATTACATTTGTCAATAAAAATTTATTATATGTGTATAATATAATAAAAAATAATTTTGTAATTCTATAATTTCACAAATAGCAAGAAAAAAAAACATTTTGATTGAAAAATAATAATGTTTTTCCTTTTAAGAAAAATACTATATATTTACGATATGAAAAGCATGCAAATGGAAATAATTTAATCAAACCACGTGATTATATACGTAAAGGTACGTGGTTTGAATATTTTCATTATTTCTACATCACTAGAAGGATACCTTTATATATACAACAACGACTTAAGAATAAAGTACTTACCAACAGCCATGACGATTTTTCTCCGTCAAGTGTCAGAAGAAATAATCTGAAATAAAAATTCTTTTAAGTAAACTTATTTTTTTCAAATAGTTTGCTTTCTGTATTTAATAATAATAATAATAATAATAACAAGAAGTAGCTTTTTTCTCAAATATTTTCAAATTCCACTTCTTTTACTATTGTTTACGTTTCGAAACCTTTTAGTTATTCAAAAATCAAATCTTTTAAATATTATATAATTCTGGTATTTAGGATCCTGAAGTTGGCATCGATGCTCAGTATCGAAAAGTATTTTTCCTTATTTTTAGTAAAAAAAAATATTAACTAAATGTACTCCTTTTATTCACCTAAGAAGTAAAAAAGTATTTAATGTTTTTCAAAAAATTCTATTTAAGTATTTTTTAACTTAAAACTTTGAAAAAAATTGAGTGATTTTTTAGTTTTGGACAAAAAATATTTTTCGATACCGAGCATCGATGACAACTTCAGGGACCTTTGTATTTTATAACTATAAAAGTATATATAATTTTTAAAGAATTTAAAGTCCTCAAATTTTTATAAAAACAAAAAAAATATGTGACAATTTATTTTGGCTTTAAATATATTTTCTAAAATTACTTGAATTTTGTTTTAATATTTTTATTACTGAATTTTCATTAAATAAGTTAGCTGAGAAAATATTTTATTTGTTTTTTTATACGCTCGAATTTTTTAAAAAGTCATTTGTTACTCTTTTGTGGTGCGGCTGAACACGAATTTCACCTTAGTTTTAAAAAAATCAAAATGGCGGATCCAAAATGTCTGACAAATTTTTTTTTTAGTGATGAAAAATGACTGAAAATTTTAAAATATAACTCCTCAATTTTTTGAAAATCGTTTTTGAGAAACGATTAATGTGCACACTTGTATTGTATCGAAATGATTTTATTACATTGCAGTTTCCTTTCTCCCACTCTCACTGTATGTGAATGTGATTCGAGTTTAAGTTTCATTCATCTCTGGAAATAGTCGTCAAGATTATATTTATAGATCGGCAGAAGCAAGGGACATGGTCGGTCCATTCACGATTTGTGGCGTGCAATCAGAGATGCACATTCTATTATACAGATTTATTTCCAAGATTCCCGTCTTATTCATTAATTTACGCTTTTCCATTTATCTTCAATTACATAATTCACTAATTATCAATTTGTCTAAATAAATATCATATGATGCTGAAGTCTACAACGTTTTTAAAAACGAAGACAAAAAAATAATGGAACGGTACTTTTATTTTTGATTGTAAATAATGTTATTTTTTGATATTTTAATTCATAGTGACAACTGATTTCTTAAAAATTAAGGCAGATAAAAATTAGAGATGAATTTATATATTTATTTTATTATTTATATTTATTTATAATATTTATATATTTATTTAACCTAAAAATTAAAAACTCTTTTTTGATTTTTCGTTTTTAGAAACGTTGCGGACTTCAACTTTGTTAAATATCTTTCTAAATAAACATCGCATATAGAAAAGCAGAGAAAAACAACAAAACTTTTTAGCTTAAGAAATGATTTTTTTTTAATTTTATAGGTCTCACCTGTGGACATAAAATTAAAGTATACTTAAAGTAAAGATTAAGAAATATTAACCATATATTATTTTTGCATTTTAAAAATGAGTAAAACTAAGAACAATAACAGAAAAAAATTTTTAAAAACTTCAAAAGATTTAAATAATGAATAAAAAATAAAAATAACTTTGCTGGCTATAGATATAATAAAATTGCAATGGAGAGAGGTTTTCTTGAGAAGCACCTGCAAATAAAGTGCGCGCAAGTTGCATACTTCCGGTGCATTGGCGCGTGCCCTTATAAACGCAATTATATCCTATATGCATTTACGCCTACAAGATGTCAATATTCACTTGTGATTTTGCATGTATACACTTCTTTTATTAATATAATTGCATAAAATTTATTACCATATTGATTGTTCTGTTATTTTAAAAATTTTAATTTAATTTTTTTTGCCACCGGTCTATACGGCAATATTAGGGCAAAAATTAAAATATAATCTTAAGGCAATGTGTAGGAAAATTGCCGCGCAAGCTTACGATAATTTTTTTTCAAGTTCCACAAACGCCAAAATGTAGAGCTTCTGACATATACCAATCAGCATAACTGTAATTTAAATACCTATATGATGGTATATGTACAGCTACTTACAATAATGTCTACACGATCAGCCTACATTATTATTTAACGTTTTTATCGTGCATTGTTCTTCCATTGTGTAATACCCGCACATATCTCAGATTACTCACAGGTTTTTGAATAGTAATTCTTCTCAATTACGTCATTTAAGAATATTGAACATTGTTTATTACTTTTTATATATTTTATTATAAAAAAATCGTATTACAATATAATTTTTTTTTGTACTTTATTTTTTATTTTTTGCGCCCCCTCTATTATCTTTCATTTCTGAGATGCCTCTGAAATAAGCGGCGACGCTAGTAAAAAGATATTGTTTGGTCCGAAATTCCAAACAGTTCAACAGTTTCCAAAATTGTAAATTAAAAAATGCACTGACAATTTTTTTGAATCATGTATTTATCAGAAACTTTAAAATCAGCCGTTTGGCTTTATTTTTTTTTTTTTTTTTGCTTTTTAAAATAGAAAATTAAAAAGAAACTGTTAAACGTATAAATTGACGTTTGAAATTTAAAAAATTGGTTTCAAATTCCAATTATTTAACTGATAAATAAGTTTGTAATATTTAGGAACCTTTTTATCTAGTATTTGTTGGTCGAGATGCTTAAAAGATTGGATTTCTAAAAAACATATTAGGGTTCGATTCCTAGTCCATGCGGATATTTTTTTTATGTCTGTATAACAAAACAACAAAAATACAAAGGTATAGAGTCAAAATAATAGTTGAGCTATTAATAAATTCGTGATTAATTATTTATTATTAATAAATTATTATGAATAAACAATATATTAGTAATTTATTATTAGCTGAGATATTGAATTTATTATTAGTTAAGGCATTGATTAACAATTAATTACCATTAAATGTCAATAGGTTACAAATCATAATTACGAGTTAATTAAGTTTAAAATTAAATTAATTAAACTTATCATTTAAATTAATTACATTAATTAAGTTTAAAACTCAATAAAGTTAATAATTAATTACAATTTTTTTTTATTATTTCATTATCATGAAATTTAAGACTATTTAAACACGACCCATTTTGAAACAGAGGAAAATTTCTTACTTTAAGACAACATTGCAGTAATATTATGTTAGGCTATGGTTGATATGCGTGTTGATTATGTAAATAGAAAAACGATTATAGCGCCACAGGGAGTTGACAAATGAAACTGTTATTAGATCTAAATTTGTTAAAAAGAAAGGGAAAAAAACGCTTTTTCTGTGTTGAAAACACTGACGAGATTAAAAGCCAAAGCCGAACTTTGAAAGCATCCACACGCTTTTGGTTTGACTTCGACTGACAGTTTTCGGGATCTATTAATATACCGGGTGAGCAACCTACCTAATTCTTAATGGAATACTACTCCTATTGGTTCTTCGAAATTCCACCTAAAAATATTTCAAGAATTCCACAACGGAAAATTTGTAAATTTTGCCTCACCAAAATTCAGTCAATTTCGCGCTGTTTGTAACATTGCCTCGCAATATTATAATAGTTGTAATATTATAATGATTATAATACTGGAATAATTATAATATTATGATAATTACAATATCATAATTATAGTAACATAATTTTAATATAATAATTATTATATCATAATTATACTATCATGATTATAATATCATAATTATAATATCATGATTATAATATAATAATTGAAAAACAAATTTTAAAACTATGAAAAAATGGGGGACTAAACTCTACTGGGGATCGAAACCCAGGACCTATCAATTGCCAGTTTATAGCTCTTCCACTGAGCTACTGAGCAGAGATTAGCATTTAACAGATTTTCATAGTTTATCGACTCAGTAGTCAAGATGTTCACCTTCTTGACAATTGTTATTGTGATTATTTCCGGGAAAATTTATTTAAATATTAAAATAATTAATAAATTATTATTATTAAATTCAAATAGTTATATTATTATAATTATATTAAAATAATTATATTAAAAATAATTATATTATAATATAGTTGAATTATATTTTTTAATATTGCAAGTCAATATTGACGTAATATTTAGGTCCCCAAAATTAGCGTCGACGCTGAGCATAAAAAACAATTTTTTAGAAATCAAAAAAAATAAACAATATTGTTTCAATAGCTTTAGGTTAGAAAACTAGCCTAATGGTTTTTTTTAATTCGCAAATTTAATAAAAACAATGAAATCAGTGAAATTTTCATATCTAAAAACTCGAAATAATATTGAAAATGATGTATTAAGAAAGTGTTTGTTTTTGCTGGTATTAAACGCTAAGAGCATCGACACTATAAATTCGGCGAAATGAAATTTGAAGTTAAATTTTTTCGATATTTGATATAAACTATAAATAAAAATGAATCCTAAAATGATTCTTATATGTAATTTGTTCAATTTTTAGGCTGATGAATAATAAAATTTGTCAAAAAAATTATTTTATTTATTAAAATTGTCATAATTGACAAAGAAGAAAGAAAGCAAAAGCTAAATAGGATTATATTTGTTATGTTTCAAGAGTATGAAAATACTAAGAGAGATTTAACTTTTAATGCAAAACTATTTAGTTATATTTAAGACGTTTTATTATAATATTATATCTATAAAAATATATCCAATAAAAATTATTCTTTATTTTAAAAAATTGCAAAATTAGAATTATTATTGAATATCGTAAACAATCATAAACATAACCTAAAAAATTTATATACTTTTCAGCTGCACCTTTCTTCGTATACTGCGTCACATTTGTTGATATTAAAAATAACGATTTTTGCATATTAATTGTTAATAAATCAGATAGAAAATATTTGACATGCGTGCATTGTGTGCGTGCTTGTACTTTAATAAAAATATAACTTATTCAGAATAACTTCCTATGTACCACCAGGCGTTCTTTTATTGTTATTTTTTATAATTTTTATTGTTATTATTATTACTATCACTACTACTATTATTATTTTTATTTTTATTAATTATTATTTTATTTTTATTATTATTATTATTATTATTATTATCATTACTACAATTTTTTTTGCTTATTATCAATTTTTTTCACATAAAATAAAAATAAATTTTATTTTGATCCCTTGTAACTATAAAACGAATATTACATTTAAAACATTTTTGACTGATTTTCAGCCTTGATAGTCGAATTTTAAGTCTTGACATTAGCATAAACTAATTTTAAGCTTAAAAATAAACTATTCTTTTCAATCCGTTTTATAATTAGAATGCATTACATCTTAATAATTAGTTATCCTTGTAATTAATCAGTTTGTTATTTGGATGTATAAACAATTTGAGGCTCTGTCTTTATCTGTACGACAGTTTCAGAAAATAAATTCCTAATGAATCGAAATATGTAAGAAATTATGAATAATTTTGAATTTCCTTCTTTTAAACAAAGATTTAAAGACATAAATATTAAAGGATTCGCATAATTACTGAATGACTAGAATCAAAATATCCTCCATTTCAGTTCATTGTCTGTCTGTTATATGTTATTATATTATATGTCATTTATATTATCAATAGCATTTTTATAATTTTTAAAATTTTTCATGTAGAAATTAGAATTTACAATGTAAAAACACTCTTGAGAGTGTGAAAAATAAATATATCGTTAATAATGAAGTAACATTATGGAGATATTCGGATGATAAACTAAAATGTGAAATGTAGAATTAAAATCATATAAGATTTACGTACAAATGAAGAATATATTTTGAAGAAGATAAATCCTTGTTTTTAGAAATAAAAAAAAGGGTAAATCTTACACGCGAAGTATTTAAAATTTATTTGTTTTCAAACTATATGTGGCAATATTTTTTTTGCACGTTAGTAATTTAAACCTCCTGGGCGAATCTAAAAGTGACATTATTATTTCTTCAATAACAAAACATATATATATCTTTGAAGCACTTTTGTAACAATTTTAAGTGAGAGATTAATACAATTATTTTAATTATAAATCTAATGACGTTTTGACTAAAAATTTGAATTTTTTGTAAACTAAAACTAGTACTGTTTTTTTTTTTTTAAAGACTTACCGTTTAGAATATATGAAGATTAATAATTATCCTTTATTGTCATTGCACTTTTGATGAGAGATTTTTTCCATTTTATCCGCAAAAGAAATGAAGAAACTTTTTTTTTTGTTGCAAAATAAGAAACGAAAGTGCATTTAAGAGAACTGGTTTGTTATATATATATATATTTTTTTTAATGAAAACGTGGGGCATGGAAAAAATGTGGTGATACTGGATTTACCACGCAGAGAATTATTGTGAAGAAGAAGAGAGGAAGAAGATTAACAGGGCATAGCACAGTAGAACACTGCACAAGACACACTGACAGCTTTTAGTATAGAGAGCAAACTATACAGTAGAGCAGAGCTGAGTTTACGAAACGAAAACGAAGATATATACAACATGTATATAAAAGCGAAGGGGGCAGAGCAAAAGCAAAACTGTGAGTTGGAAGTGAGAGACTGCTATAGCATATTGCTTCTATACCGGCATGTGATCGCAGCACGTTTCTCTGCTCTTCTCTCGTATATATATATATGTCTTCTTTCTTTTCTTCAACTGCACGTGTATATATATATATATATATACACTATACAAACGAAAGCCAAAAGAAGATTCGTCGTTCGTCTTCAACTTCCATAACGATGCGACGACCCACCCACGCATCTGGCTTTTAAAGAAAAAAAAAAAAAAAAAAAAGAAATTGTCCATGTGCTCAGACTGCACTCGAGACGAAAGCAAAACGTCACTGCGTGGCGCGAAAATGGCTAAACGATAATGACACCAAAAAAGACGACAATGACTAGCGAAACATTGTCGCAAGGTAATGTCCTTTGTTCCCTATTTGTCCATTTTTTTTTACTCTCTAAATCTGTATTAATCACTTTTAACTACTCTCTAAATCTGAATTAGTGCAGATTTGTTCACCAATTTGAATTAGTAACATTTTTTACTAGTTTTTCGCACTAATTGCTAGTAGAAAATTAATAATTTACCAGGGTGTCTACTATTTTCATTCAACAAAATTCCCGGATTTTCCCGGTTATGGCGTAATTTTTTTCCGGTTTTCTTTTCTTATAAAATTTAAATTTAAATTTGATTTCGAACATAAATAAATAATAATTTTAATTGAAAATTTGGAAAATAATTTTTTTTTAATTTTTTAAAAATAATCTTGCCTTTTTATAATTAGAATTGTACAGTAAAAAGAAAGTCTTATTTTAAGGCATGAAAGCAGCCTTAAATTAAGATGCAACATTTTTAAAGCAGTCAATGCTGAATTTACGCACGTTTTTTGTATCCTTTAACATTATAGCAGACAGTGCTGAATTTAAGACCGATCTTAAATTAAGATTTACTTTTTACTGTGTGTAAAATTTCTTTTCAAGTTTATTACAATTCTATTGATAATAATTGAATTTCTGCAAAGAATTGTAGGTACTATTTACAAAAATAAATGAAATCCTTCCAAAGAATGATATTATTTATGAAAATAATTTAATTCCTGTGAAGAATTTTATAATAATTTTTAAAAAAGCAGTGATAATTAATTATTTACTTAATAAGTAATAAACATTAAATTTGCTAAAGAAATAATAAATATCATTTATTTGAACATTCAGAAATTTGAAATTTTAAAAATTTAAGAGAAGTTCAATAATTATAACTATTGAATTATAATAGAATAATATAGTTTTTAAAAACAAAAAAATGATTTAAAATTTTAAGAGGGTCTTTATATTTAAAAAAAAAAGTCTAATAACTGTCACTAACTTCCCTTGAATATTTTCGAAAAATTTAAATTAAAATTCTTTCAAAGAATTAAATTATTTTCCCAAAAAATGTAAAGAAATTTCAATTATTTCAAATATTTTCAATTAGTTGTTTAGAAAAATTAAATTATCTTGAAACAATGGAATTGAAAAATTTCAACAATTTTATTTTTCAGAATTTAGAAAAAAATTTACGAGAATTCAATTTTCATAAAAAATTTGAAGTGCATATCGTTTTTTTTTAAATTAACTAATAAAAATTTTATTTGTTAAAAAGTTTCTAAAGAAATTCTTTAACAAATTCAATTACATATTTTCATTCGAATTTCACAATATTATTATTAACTCCATAATTTTAAAAAATTTATTTACATAATCTGTTTGAATTACTGCCTGACTTTTACTATCAAATTAATTTTTTTTAACTAATCTAAAGTTAGAAAAGAGTATAGATATCTATAATAATTGAAATAAAAAGTAATTATTTCATAAAAAATTAAAATAAAAAAACTTTTTTTAATTTTGGTGAAAAAATTCCGGGTTTTGTATAAAAATCCTGGTTAATTCCCGGTTAAATTAAATTTCCGGTTATTTCCCGGATTTCCCGGTTAGTAGACACCCTGGTAATTCAATTAAAAGAACGTATTTTTTACTATTTCAAATTAGTAAATTTTCTATTAATAATTAGTAAAAAAAACTACTAAAAATTAGTGAAAACAGTTACTGATTCAATTGATAAACGAATCCGCACTTTTCATTAGTAGAAAACTACTAATTCAGATTTAGAGAGTAATTTTTAGTCGCAGAGTTAATTTTTATACGAAGTTAAAAATAAATCTTACTTCCAATCTCTTTTTGACTAAAAGCCGTTTACATTAGAAACATTTTCGTCTTTCCTTTTTTTAGAATTTAGAAGATTCGTGCAATGCTTAACAATATAAAAATTATAATAATAAATTAGTTAATATTATAATTACATATAAATATAGCGGAATATAGTCAAGGACGGCCCAACTTTTGATTTTTGTTGATAACTTTTTTTTAAAGTGGATTTGGTCAATTGAAGTATATATTGTTGGATAGTTCTGTGTTTTAGTAACACTTTCTAAAATAGTTTATTAAAATAAAAAAGTTATGAAGATTTCAAAAAAATATATAGTCAAGGTCGGCCGATTTTCGATTTTTTTTAATAACTTTTTTTTTTAAATGCATTTGGTCAATTGAAGTATATTGTTGGATTGTTCTGGCATTGTTCTGTTATGTTTGCAATTTTTGAAATAAAAATACAAAAAGAGAATCCACTGACAATATAAATCATTTTTATTTAGGTTTTCATTGCAAGGGAAATATTTAATAAAATTTTTAAAAAATAAATAAACTACCTACAAATAAAAATAAACTAAATAAAATACAAGTTTAAAAAAATAAAAAAATAATAAAAACTATTGAAAAAATAAAATAAGGAACATTATCAAGGGTATTTTTGAATAAAAATTGAAGAGAGAAAAGTAAGGGGAAAGTTAATAAAAAAAAGGTTTATTCTTTTTCAAAACTTCATTTTTTAAATAATCAATAATTTCATTTGAAAGTTTGGAAAATTCTCTATCAAAAACTTATTAAAAGTTTAAATCCATTGATGTGGGAAAAAGATATATTGCCATTTGAAAATTATACTGCAAAAAAATGACGCTCTTGGTAACATGGCTACCACGCATTACACAGACCTAAAAAACCTACTCTACGAACTTGTTTTTTTGTAAATACTTTAACATATTTCATTGACAAAAAAAATTCCTTTTGTGTGGCTTTCCTGTCAAAGAATGCCTCAAGTATTGAAAATATTTGAATTTCTAAAATTTTTTGAAAACAATTGTAGCGTTTGAAAGAATATTATAATAATAATAATATTAATATATTATTATTATTAAAGAATATTAAACATTGTTGAAATGTTTCTAAAATTTTATTAAAAGTTTTGAGAATAATTTTCTTCCAACTATTATAGTTCCGAATATGAAAATTCTCGTTAGTAAAATATGCGTTATTTCACAAAAACATTTATTCGAATAAAGTTTTAATTGAATTGAGCCAATATATGATATCCAAACATTTATTGTTTAAAGCTAAAATCATTTAGGCAGAATTTTCTAAATTATTTCTTCACATTTTGAAGTAAAACTAGGTCAAATAACTATTGAAATAGAAATGAAGGTAATGATAAAAATAATTCAAGGTAATTACAACACGAAAAGGAAGTATAATGAATTTTATTATATTATTATAATATATTTAAGTTGTAAAAAAATATTTACGATTCTATTCTAATCTTCTGAGTTTAAAGAAACGATATACATATTCATATACAAATTTTAAATTTACGTAAAATAATTATAAAAATAAATAAATTCATACGCATATACTAATACTTACTATTAAATTCTCCAAATTTAGGAAGCGTATACATATTACTATTATGTTTTTGTGCGTATGTGTGCATATAATAGAACATGGATCATCGATCGCAACTGCGTTCTACCAGTTACTATAAAGCAAGTTCCTTCGCTTTATTTTTCTTCTTTATCTTCAAAGAAGAGAAGTAATTCTCTCGCATTGAGGTAAGGTTAGTGTCAGTAGCAAGCATGCGTGTCTTTCTCGCATGTGCATTTACAAGCGGAACAAGGCTTCTTTGATAGTGAGGAAAAAATTTTACATTTATGGATAATTAAATCGAATCTTAAAAATTAAAATTATTATAAATTTCCATTTTACAGACAATTTTCTTCTTTATCAATTTTTTTTTTAATGTTCATACAAAAATTCTAATCTAAGTTATTAAAGTCCTTTTCATTTTTTTACTTATATCAGTAAGTTAGTCATGATATGTAGTAATAAAAAATTTTTTTTATTAAAAACCATATTAGAAAAACTCGTAAATTATTTACAAATTTTTTTATAAGTTTTTTTTAGCAATAATTCAATTACATATTTTCATAAATAATATATTTCTTTTTATCAATTGCATTTTTAAATACTATTTATAACAAATTACTCGAAGAATGTAATTATCCGTCAAAAAGATTCAAATTTTATTGAAATTTTTTGGTTCATAAATAATAACAGTCTGGGAGAATTCGATTACTTTTTTACAATAGAAAAGTTTTTGAAAACATTCAATTATATTTTAATGTTTTCTTTCTCGCGTCCCAAATTTTCAAAACGTTTAATAAATTCCTTGAAAAAAAATCGAATACCTTCTTTAAAACTTTAGAAATTTCAATTAAAATTATTCGAAATTTAGTCATTTGGAAAATAATAAAAATAATTGAGAAATTTAGTCAATCCATGAAAAATTCAACTATTTCTAAAATTTGTCTGCAAAATGTATTTAAAAAATTCATTTATTTACAAAATTTTTAAGAAATTTATATTGTAAAATACAAAATAATATTCTACGACAAATAGAAAATGATACAATTTGATTATAAAAATTTAATATTGACAATTTTTAAATAAACTTCTTAAAAAATTAAATTTATTTTATAGAATTTTAAAATTAACTTTTCAGAATTTTAATTGAAATTTTCTTAGAGAATTTAACTATATATTCAAAAATTTTGATGAAATTCTTCGGAAAATTTCAATTATTTTGATACCGGTCACGGTGTGGATGACACGGTCAAAGGAGTAGATCGGCAGTGATGCAGGTTTTTACGTAAATTAGTCAAAAATAGTCTGGGGAAAAGACGATAGAGAAAAGAGAGAGAGTGCGTTTTTCTCTTACTCTTGTTGGAAAAATACGCCTAGCAATACACGTACGACGTAGAAGAGTGTCTCTTCCGTACAGTACGGAATACTATGCGTAATACGATGTAACGAATACACGTACCCGCAGAAGAGTGGCTCTTCCGTAAGTACGGTTATACGTTAGTGGTTGCGGGGATACGTAGACTCGCAAAGCGTAGAAGAGTGACTCTTCCGTAAAGTGCGAGACACGTATTTTTAAGGTACCGTGTATCCGTAGTGGTGGACTATTTCAGAAGAGTGATTCTTCCGTATAGTACGTCCCTACGGATGCGTACAGTGGTGGTCACTTCGTCGTCTAAACCACGTAGAAGAGGGGCTCTTCCGAACTGTTTAAGCGACGACGTGAGACACCTACCGGCACCTTTCGAGATTACGAGCTCAGAAGAGGGACTCTTCCGTATCGATATTCTCGTAAAGTTAAGCTGGAAAGAAGTGGTGCTTACTGTGTACACAGTAAGACTTTAAAAAATGCTCTGGTGAATTGAGTTGCAAGAACTTTATTCGTTAGAGGAGAAGATCAGCCTCGAGTGCAAGTGAGGGATCGACTGACTGGGTGGTCTCGCACCCCCGCCTTATATAGGGGTAATGAGGCATGTCGAATGCGAGAGAACTCAATCTTACATGTAAAAATCTAAAGATAACGCTCGTAGCGTCAAAAGTTGACACTAATCCTTTAGGACTACATACAGACTCGCTCTTTCTCTCTCACTCGTGCACACAATTTGCATACCGAACGAAAGGGTTAAGAATTAGCATACAGTTCAGTGATATTCAAATTATTTTGGTAAGAAACACACACACATTTGCATACAACAGTTAATTAATAATAACCATACTAATTATAATAATAATTTGCGGCTAAGACTCATTGCGTATGGTTCGTATAGGGTTGGCTGCTATATGTATATATGTCTACTGGTATATATATATATATATATATATATATATATACATATATATAGGTATATATATACGCATATGAACATATACTCATATGATGCCAACGTATATGTACATACGTTCTTTATCGATCCGCGATCTTATAATTATATATTACGCGTTTATTTAAACAATTTTATTAATTTTAACGCGCGAGAAGTATCAGGAAAATAGAACCAGCACGGAGGTATTCGAGAAACGAGGGAGTGAAAGGTACGGAAGGAAATGGTGAGAGAGAGGGTGAAAGAAAATGGGCCGGGCGCCCGCCGGCGAATCAGCGCGTGCCAGGAAAATAGGCCTGTGCGCGTCAACGTGCGAGTGAGACGGAGAGAGAAAAGTGAGAGAGAAAGGGGAGCGTGAATGAATGAAAATGGGCCGTGCGCCCGCCGGCGAATCAGCGCGTGCCAGGAAAATGGGCCTGTGCGCGTCAACGTGCGAGTGAGACGGGCGTATAAGTGAGACGGAGAGAGAAAAGTAAGAGAGAAAGGGGAGCGTGAATGAATGAAAATGGGCCGTGCGCTGGGCATGGAAAAGTGGAAGGAATGGCGTTGGAAAATGGAGAAAAATGCTATGGTGTTTACTGGCTCTACAGTCCAAATTATAGTAATTTTCTAAAACAATATTCGAAGAGTTCCTTATATTAAGAATTACATATATAACTGTATTAATTATAGTTCACTATATATTAATATAGAATGATATATTAATGTATATTATGCAATTAACACATAGTTATAGTTGTAATTATTAATAAAATTACTAAATATTTATATATAAAAAACGTAAATTATGGAAAGTTAAAATTTTTCAGCGTCAATGATACTTCTAACTCGAAAAATAAACGGGACGGAAAGTGATTTCTTAAATGATTATTTAATTAAAATTAAATTAAACAACCGTTTACAATTGGCCCCATTTAAGGGGAACTTTTCATCCTATTATTAATCGAGTGGTAATTATCATTTGTTACTGATGTAAATTTTTCTTAGAACGGGGCGCATACCATCGCGCATCCCGATATAAAGCATCGGTGCGACGTCGAGAGGGGTATCGCTGTTGTGTGACGTCAGATGTAGATTCGATGCTCGAGTCCTGGTCTACTGTAGCTTGTTCAGCTGCAGTTGTTGTAGCTGGGGCTTTTTCAGCCGCATGCTGCTCCAGAATTGGTACTCCCTCCGGAACACCTTCATCCAGTTGTTGTGTAGAACTTTGCGAAGCTTGCTCAACTGCGTGACGTTCTACTGTGGATACCGCTACTGGGGTATTAGTCGGTTGTTGATCTGTCTGAGCAACATTTTCTGATCTGTGATCATCCGGACCTGAGGGTGTGAGATGATTTGAAAGATCGTCCTCTGTTTCGAGAATGGGCTCGAGTGGCAGAGGATCGTCGGTCGGTAGGATGACTTGTTGTTGAACTCCATCCGGATGTCCTAAGTTCCTTTCCGGCCGAACTAAAGGTGCTCGTACTAACTGACTCTGATGTACTTTGTGTTTTCCGTCTTCCTTCTGGATGCAAAATACTTCCGGTGATATTACTTCTATCACAGTGTATGGCCCGGTTCGGGCCGCAGCTAAGTTGGCGTTGTAATGTTCTGCAGCGTTGGACAGCCGATGGTTCGTAGCGAAGACTTGGTCTCCAATTTGGAAGAGAGGCTCTGAAATTGGGCCGGCGTAGCGTCGCTGATATTGTTGTTGGTTCCGACGAGCTTGTTCTTCTCTTCGTTCTACGGGTTCTTGCTCCAGACCTTGTTCAAGCGCTGGGTGAATGTTGAGTTCTCCGGGGCGTTTGATTTCTCGACCAAATAACAGATATCCAGGAGTTGAGCCTGTGGCCGCGTTTTTGCGTCTGCGCAGTGTGAACAGTAAATGGGGCAATTGGACGTCCCAAATTTGCTGGTTCCCCTCGTGTAGTCTCAAACGCAGTCCTTTTTTGACTTCTTGATTTCGCCGTTCGGTTGGGTTTGCTCGAGGGTGATAAGTGGGAGTAGTCCACAAAGTACTGTTCCACTTTTCACAGGCTGTTACCCAGGCTTGGCTTCTGAATTGTGGTCCATTATCGCTGAGGATTCTGTCCGGATATCCGTATCGAGAGAAGACTTCATCCTCTAGAACCCGGGTAATGGTAGGTGCTTCCGCATTTCTCAGAGGAAATGCTTCTACCCATCTGGTAAAAAGGTCAGTCACTACCAAGATGTAACGATGACCTTTTCTTGTTAATGGATATGGTCCCATTAAGTCAACGGCTAGCGTTTCCCATGCTGTTTTTGGTGATCGAGGCCGTAGACCAACTGTTGGTTGACCGTGGAGAGGTTTGGTGCAGATACACAGCTCACATTGTGCTACGTATCTCTTTATTTCTCGATTCATGCCGGACCAGAAGAAATGTTCACGAATGCTGCGAATGGTTTCTTCAGCTCCAGGATGTCCAGCTAAAGTGGCGTCATGGTATTCCCAAATAACACGTTGTTTCATAGACGCAGGTACTCGGAGCGTCCATTTTTGATTTTGTGGACATAATTTCCAGAAGCCCTTTTCGTCCAAGGTGTTATTGTGAAGGAAGTCTTCTTCTGCAGCGTTCATGGCCCCTACCTGCTGGAGTTCCAACCATTGTTCCATCTGACGAGTAAGCGACAAGTCCGATTGTTGTTCGTTAGCAATTTCTTCTACCAACGATGGAGCATAGATGGCGTTTAGAGCCGGCGATGGAAACGAGGCAGTTGTCCTTTGTTTTGAGGGGACGGCCATTCGTTCTAGATCCGGTTCGCCTGGAGATGACTCTTGAGGGTCAGGTTGACGAGACAGAGCGTCTGGCAGTTCGTTCTCTTTTCCAGGGACATGTTCAATTTTAAAATTGAACTCGCTGAGGAAAATGTGCCAGCGTGTTAACTTGGCCTTCGAATCCTTCATCTGGTCTAACCAGGTTAGAGTTTTGCTGTCTGTTCTGACGATGAAAGGACGGTCCTCTAGGTACGGATGGTACTTTTTTATGGCCCATATGATGGCCAAACATTCTTGCTCGTTACAGTGATAACGAGATTCTGTAGGGCTGAATTTGGCACTGGCGTAAGAAATGATGTGGCGTTTGCCACTATCATCTTCCTGATAAAGTACCGCTCCTATACCTAGAGAACTTGCATCAGTTTGTAGAATGAAAGGGAGGTTAGGATCCGGTCGGCTGAGAGGCGCAGGATTTTTGAAAGCTCTTTTTATTGCTTCAAATGCCTCTTGGTGTACAGCTGTCCATTTGTAGGGTTTCTTGGGCGATAATAAGTCCGTGAGTCGACAGGTGAGAAGGGAGTAGTTGGGGACATATTCCATCAACCAGTTACACGTTCCCAAGAACGAGGACAGTTGTTTGCGGTTTCGGGGCGGTTGAGCAACTTGTATCGCCTCTACATGGCACGGCTTAGCCTGATTGCCTTCGGATGTTACCGTGTGACCGAGATAGGGAAATTTGTTTTGCCCAAATTTACATTTGGATGGTGAGCACGTAAGCCCATAGATTTGGAGACGTTCCAAAACTAGGGACAATTGGAGAAGATGGTCCTCCCAGGTGGAGGAGAAAATTATTATATCGTCGAGATAGGCGATACAGAATTTTCCCCAGTACGAGGAAAATACTTCTCTCATCAGATTCTGAAAGGTACCTGGGGCATTCTTTAACCCGAAAGGCATGACTCGAAAACGGTACTGGCCTCCGTCGGGGGTAGAGAAAGCAGTGTATTTACGTGACTCGGGAGTGAGGGGGACTTGCCAATAACCACTTTTTAGATCTAAAGTGCTAAAGATGGTATTTTTACCAAGATCTTTTAAAATCTCGTGAATTCTGGGCAAGCATTGGGGAGCGTCCACGGTTTGGACATTGATTCTGCGGTAATCCACACAGAGTCGAAGTTCACCACCAGGTTTTTCAGTGACAACCAGAGCTGAACTGAACTTCTCAGTGGCAGGTTCGATGACCTCGTCCGCCAGCATTTCGATCGTCTTCTCATTGATGAATTGCTTTTTTACATCGGAAAAACGTCGAGGCGGTTCACGGAAAGGTTGGGGATTCAGAATCTTAATTTCGTGTTGAACTGCAAGGGTCTGCTTTAGTTTCCCGCCTTGGTGAAAGACAGACTCGTAAGTTTTAAGTATGTCTTTAATGCGAGAAACAACTTCCGGGGGAATGGACGCATCGAGTTCAAACTCAATTGGGTTTGTGGGGGAGTTATTTGTTGCAGGTATATACCCGAGAAAAATGCGTCGACGATCGGTAGTGCCTAGATAGAGACAATCCGTATGGTGTTCGTGTTGAACGCGGTGATCTTTGAGCCAGGCGCGGCCTAAAATAAGATCCGCACGTAAATCAGCGCATGCGTGAAATGTACCAGGGTAGGCACGATCTCCTAAGAGAGGGCTTAAATCGAGATTACCATACAACTTCATCGATGCTCCATTTGCGGCGAGGTCCGCTTGTTGGGGACCGGGCTGGAGTTGATTTCGTTCGGCTTCCGTAAGAATGGAGAGCTTAACGAAATTGTGGGAGGCACAGGAATCGATTTCTGCAACGATTTCCCGATTTCCGATGCGAACGCGGGTACGAGGCAGATCCTGTGCAGTGGAGTAAATGGAATTTACTGCTGGTTGGATGTGCTCGCGGCGGCCGTAGTGGGAGTTTTGACCGCCGGAGCTCGCCAGTTTTCCGACGGTTGCTCAGAGCGTTTGGTCGCTAACACGGGGCAATCTCGGTGGTAATGGCGTTCGGGGCAAAAACGGCATTGGGGCAACTGAGATGGTTTAGATGTAGATGGCTCAGGAGTAACCTTTTTCGGTACTTCCTCTTTCGTGGAAACTGGTTTACGAGGTGTACAGTCGGCCTCATCCTGTTCTGCCAGAATAGACGCCTCCATAAGTTCGGAGAACGACTTTGGTGCAGTAGGGCGGACAAGGCGACGTAAAGTTGGTTTAAGTGATTCCATCAAGAGGATGGTTAAATCGGGTTGAGCCATGCTCGGGACAAGTCTCTGTGAGAGCAGATATTTTTGTTGTAAAAATATGGCCACTGGCTCCCTATCTCCTTGTTTTTGTGAGTAGAGTGAGGCTTGTAAACGCATGAGCGCAGTGGGACTGCAGTATTTTCTGTTAAAACTGTCCTTGAAATCTACCCAAGACAGAGATAAATCTTTGAAAAGATTCCACCATTTTTGAGCTTCTCCCCGAAATCCTTTGACAAGGAGTTGCGTTTTTTGGTTCTCGTCGGTTTGAGCCTGTGAAAAATATCGCTCACAGTTAACCAAGAACTTTTGTGGATCTTCATGATCCAGACCACTAAATTCTGGAAATGGTGGGGGAGGGGCTTGGAAAGCTCGGATAAGGCTTAACCAAGACTCAAAAGACAAGTTGGAGGGCATGGGCACGGATGGCCCTGGAGGGTTAATAGTCATACCAGCGATCAGTGGCTGTGTCACGACCGTTTGTTGGCCCGACAAGAAAGATGTTTGGTTAGTTGATTCTTCCATGTCGGATGCGGTAAACGGACGCTGAATATACTCAGAAGAGTCGTCAGAAGTACTCGACATACGAGTTATAAGTGAGGGGTTGGGCGCCACCGGAACAGAGCTTACGGTCCCGGAAGTAGTTGAAAATAAATTGGAAAATTCAGACAAAGGTCCAGCTTGCGTTGTGAATCGTTGCGCGGATGGAGGAGTTCGAAAAAGACCTCCTTGTGGGCGACGACCTGGTAAATCACGTAAGTTGTGCGGGCTTCGTCTGGATTTTACAGGAGTGTGTGAAATTGTCCGGCGTGGCGAAGGAGACATCTCATAATGGGGGATCCGTCTCGAAATCCATCGAGACCCGAAAAAGAATCTCGTGGCCCCACGTTGGGCGCCAATTTGATACCGGTCACGGTGTGGATGACACGGTCAAAGGAGTAGATCGGCAGTGATGCAGGTTTTTACGTAAATTAGTCAAAAATAGTCTGGGGAAAAGACGATAGAGAAAAGAGAGAGAGTGCGTTTTTCTCTTACTCTTGTTGGAAAAATACGCCTAGCAATACACGTACGACGTAGAAGAGTGTCTCTTCCGTACAGTACGGAATACTATGCGTAATACGATGTAACGAATACACGTACCCGCAGAAGAGTGGCTCTTCCGTAAGTACGGTTATACGTTAGTGGTTGCGGGGATACGTAGACTCGCAAAGCGTAGAAGAGTGACTCTTCCGTAAAGTGCGAGACACGTATTTTTAAGGTACCGTGTATCCGTAGTGGTGGACTATTTCAGAAGAGTGATTCTTCCGTATAGTACGTCCCTACGGATGCGTACAGTGGTGGTCACTTCGTCGTCTAAACCACGTAGAAGAGGGGCTCTTCCGAACTGTTTAAGCGACGACGTGAGACACCTACCGGCACCTTTCGAGATTACGAGCTCAGAAGAGGGACTCTTCCGTATCGATATTCTCGTAAAGTTAAGCTGGAAAGAAGTGGTGCTTACTGTGTACACAGTAAGACTTTAAAAAATGCTCTGGTGAATTGAGTTGCAAGAACTTTATTCGTTAGAGGAGAAGATCAGCCTCGAGTGCAAGTGAGGGATCGACTGACTGGGTGGTCTCGCACCCCCGCCTTATATAGGGGTAATGAGGCATGTCGAATGCGAGAGAACTCAATCTTACATGTAAAAATCTAAAGATAACGCTCGTAGCGTCAAAAGTTGACACTAATCCTTTAGGACTACATACAGACTCGCTCTTTCTCTCTCACTCGTGCACACAATTTGCATACCGAACGAAAGGGTTAAGAATTAGCATACAGTTCAGTGATATTCAAATTATTTTGGTAAGAAACACACACACATTTGCATACAACAGTTAATTAATAATAACCATACTAATTATAATAATAATTTGCGGCTAAGACTCATTGCGTATGGTTCGTATAGGGTTGGCTGCTATATGTATATATGTCTACTGGTATATATATATATATATATATATATATATATATATATACATATATATAGGTATATATATACGCATATGAACATATACTCATATGATGCCAACGTATATGTACATACGTTCTTTATCGATCCGCGATCTTATAATTATATATTACGCGTTTATTTAAACAATTTTATTAATTTTAACGCGCGAGAAGTATCAGGAAAATAGAACCAGCACGGAGGTATTCGAGAAACGAGGGAGTGAAAGGTACGGAAGGAAATGGTGAGAGAGAGGGTGAAAGAAAATGGGCCGGGCGCCCGCCGGCGAATCAGCGCGTGCCAGGAAAATAGGCCTGTGCGCGTCAACGTGCGAGTGAGACGGAGAGAGAAAAGTGAGAGAGAAAGGGGAGCGTGAATGAATGAAAATGGGCCGTGCGCCCGCCGGCGAATCAGCGCGTGCCAGGAAAATGGGCCTGTGCGCGTCAACGTGCGAGTGAGACGGGCGTATAAGTGAGACGGAGAGAGAAAAGTAAGAGAGAAAGGGGAGCGTGCATGAATGAAAATGGGCCGTGCGCTGGGCATGGAAAAGTGGAAGGAATGGCGTTGGAAAATGGAGAAAAATGCTATGGTGTTTACTGGCTCTACAGTCCAAATTATAGTAATTTTCTAAAACAATATTCGAAGAGTTCCTTATATTAAGAATTACATATATAACTGTATTAATTATAGTTCACTATATATTAATATAGAATGATATATTAATGTATATTATGCAATTAACACATAGTTATAGTTGTAATTATTAATAAAATTACTAAATATTTATATATAAAAAACGTAAATTATGGAAAGTTAAAATTTTTCAGCGTCAATGATACTTCTAACTCGAAAAATAAACGGGACGGAAAGTGATTTCTTAAATGATTATTTAATTAAAATTAAATTAAACAACCGTTTACAATTTTTATAAATGTCTAACAACATTCTTCGGAAAAATTTAATTATTTCCTGATTTGCTAATAAATTCTTGAAAATAATTCAATTATTTTTCAAAAATAGTTCAATTCATCGCAAGAATAAAATTATTTCTATAAATAATGAAATTATACACTGAAATTCAATTATTTTCAATTAAATTTTAATAAACTTCAATAATGAAATATTTATTTTTAATTCTTAAATGACACGATTATTTTTTAAATATTGGAAGAATAATTTCTTTTTAACTGAATTACATTAAAAATTTCCAATTAAAATTATTCAAAAACTACATTATTTCGACAAAAATACAAAGAATTTGGATTAAAAAAATTTTTTTTAAAATACTTTGCCAAAATTCAATTACTTTTATAAATAATAAAATTCTTCAAAGTAATTCAATTATTGTCATTAATAATAAAATGGTTTGGGGAAATTCAATTTATATAAGTATAATTTTTATGGGAAGAATAAAATTATTTACAAAAATGTTAATTAAATTCAATTGTTTTTATAAATAATAAAATTCTTCAAAAAAAAAAAAATTTATTTAAATTGAATTATTTTAAAAATTTCCAATTAAAATTATTCCAAAAGTACATTGTGTTGCAAAAAAAAACACAGAATTTAAATTAGCTTTTAAAAAATTTAATAAAATACTTTGCCGAAATTCAATTACTTTTATAAATAATAAAATTCTTCGAAGGAATTCAATTATGTTTAATTCAATTTATGAGTTTTCTTCAATTCGAATTAATCGAATGTGTTAAATTATAATATAATATTGAAATTATTAAATAATGTTAATTATATTATTATAAATTAATAATATAATTTACGTTATATATACTAGTGACAAAAGTTTGTAGCTTATGAAAAAAATTGAAGAATTTTTTGAGGTATCGAGTTATGAATAAGTAAATATCATTTTTCACAGAGAAAAAAAGAGAAAAACATCTGTTCACGCAATTAAGCGCACCCGTATATACCTATAGTTGTAAATGAATTTTTGAAATGAAGAAGCATGGTTTGCAAAACACATGTCCTCCAAATGTCACAGATTTTTTCGAGGCAAACCAACTTTTGACCTGCTTGCCTGCTTGCCTGGCAAGTTTCGTTCTCAATGAAAGAAGAAAATGTGACGACTCCTCGGCACGAGCCACTCTGATTTCTCTGGTTATTAGTGAGAGGAAAAAAAAGGAGA
Organism: Leptopilina myrica (nomen nudum); assembly: GCA_032872475.1. Taxonomy (NCBI): domain Eukaryota; kingdom Metazoa; phylum Arthropoda; class Insecta; order Hymenoptera; family Figitidae; genus Leptopilina; species Leptopilina myrica (nomen nudum). Next base: position 38,313,826 of record CM065461.1, read on the forward strand.
AACAAGAAAAAAAACATGTTCTTGTTTCCGCTCTGTACTTGTACGTCCCTCGAACTTGAAATATATAATTCACTTCTGACAAAATCGTTGAAGTAGCACTTAAAATATAAGTGCTAAGTTAAAAAGTAAAAAAAAAAATTTTATAACTCAAAAAAAACATATGTTAATTATATAAATTATATAAAAAATATTTATTGGTCTTCCATCGACATAAATACTCTTGAAAAATAATATAATAATTTTATGACAACTTAGAAAATAATTCAATTAAAGAAAACTTTTTTTCTAATTTTCATTTATTTTTATTATTTTCCAAATGACTAAATTTCGAATAATTTTAATTGAAATTTCTAAAGTTTTAAAGAAGGTATTCGAATTTTTTTCAAGGAATTTATTAAACGTTTTGAAAATTTGGGACGCGAGAAAGAAAACATTAAAATATAATTGAATGTTTTCAAAAACTTTTCTATTGTAAAAAAGTAATCGAATTTTCCCAGACTGTTATTCTTCGAGTAATTTGATTTAAATAGTATTTAAAAATTCAATTGACAAAAAGAAACATATTGTTTATGAAAATATGTAATTCAATTATTGCTAAGAAAACTTATAAAAAAATTTGTAAATAATTGAGTTTTTATTATTTATAAAAATAGTTAGGCATTAAGTAGAATTTTCAATTAACATTTATTTTTAAATAATTAAATTCTGTTGGAAAAGTTTATAAAAAATATTTTTAAACTTTTTGAAGTTCATTTATTTATGAAAACTATTTTAAAGAAACTATTTTAAAATTTATAATTAATTTGGAAATATTGAAGTATAAAATTATTAATTAAAGAATTTATAAGTAATACAGTTTCGTTTTAATATTTTTAATGCTTAATTTTCAATAAATTGTTTATATAACAATTTAAAAATATTGAGCTGAAATATCAGCAGAATGAAAATTTGAAGTTTTATTAAAAATATCTGCATAGGTTCAAAAATATTTTTAAAAAATACTTACCGTATATGTCAAAAGTAAGCATTTTGCGTGGAGAATCATCCATATAAATGGGCGTATATGGAAAATTTAAAAAAAATCCCTTTTGTACTGAAATACTTAATTTAAAATGTTAATACAAAAGTAGCATAACTTAATTATTGAAACAATATAAGAGTAGATAGCAGCAATATAACTTTATTTACTCTCTCTGAATTCTGCAGGATTCGAAGATCCTAATACAATTTGCTTACAAGCTAAAAATGCATCAAAATCTTAAAATTATTAACAAACACTTAACCTATACGTAAATTTTAAAAAGAAATTAATGAAAAGTAGTTTCTAAAAATTACATTTAAATAGTTTTGAAAAAAGTAATTCACAGAATAATGTGTTTTAATTTTTTTTAAATTAATTTTTTTCAATATTTTCAATTACATATTTTCAAAAATTCAAGTTCTTGCAAATAATAACATCATTAAATATTTTTAAAATCATTTTTAAAATTTTGAAAAAACAGCTATGTTCAAAATTTTGAATAAAAATTCTTTGTAAAAAGTGAATTAAGTTTTCTCTAAACTACACAAAACATCTTTTAAGAAATTATATTATTTTTGAAAAATTATATTACATTTAAAAAAATGTTATTAAAATTTTTTAAAATATAAATTTAAAAAATTAAATTAAAATTGAACAAAGTGAGTTAAATTTCTTAAAAATTTACTGTTTTCAAAAATTTTACCAAATTTCAATTGTTTGGAAATTCTTTTGTTCTATATAATTAAGAAACTGTTGTTTATCAAAAATGATTCAAAAATATTTTCAAAAAATTAATTTTAAGAATTTTTTAAATATAGTATAGGTACTTTTATTATTTTTTAAAGAAAAACATGGACAGTTACAATTATTATAAAAAATTGAATTTTTATATTCGCAAAGAATTTTCGGAAAATTATATTCAATTATTTTCGATATTTTAATATAATAATTGCTAAAAATAATTCAATTATTTAGAAGAATTTTGAGAATATTAAAATTTTTTCCATGAATTAAATTATTCAATATATGTAAAAATTTACTAAACTAAAAATTCAATTATTTTTATAAATAATAAAATTCTTAAATGAATTTTAATTATTAGGTTTAATAATTACGAAAGAAATTCATTAAAAATATACCTTAATAACGTTTTAAAAAAAATTATAATTACAATAATTGCAATTATTGTACAAAATTGAATTTTTATATATTTCATTTATTGAATTCTCTGAGATCTTTGGAAAAATTATTAAAAATAATTTATTTTCCATTACAAATAGTTGAAAATAATTGAATTTAAAATAGGCTGTAGTTACAATTGTTAGAAATTATTAAAATACAGAAAGTTTTAAATTCACATTTTCTTTATATTTATTTCCCTTGGAAAATATTTATTTAACAAAATTATTCATGTTTTGAATAATTGAATTTATAAATCAGTAAAAGAGCCTAATTTTGACTAAAACAACTTACAGTGGATGAAATAATTATTAAATTTCTAATTAAAAAACTCATTTTAAGACATCAAATTCTCTTATTTTCAATGAAAGCACAAACATGAATTGAATTTAAGAAAAAAATGCGCTTTGAGCAATGTTCGAATATCGGCTGCCAATATTTGACCTTAAAAAAACATGGCAGACAATATTTGGTCAATTATTTTTTGCCTATTTATATTAAATCATTGGAAAATCATTTGTGATTTTCTTTTGGGAAGGTTTTTAAGAAAACAATTATTCCATGAGTAAACAGTAATACAATAAAATGAAACAAAATATAATATGGTTCAATAGGTTTAGTTGAAAAAATTTTGCGTTATGTTTAATTATAAATTATAAAATTACCAAAAAGATTAAAGCAAAAGCTCCTATTAAAGCTCCCGCTATGTAAAGCATTGTATTCTTAGAATTATTGACTTTTACTTCTTCTAGTACATTTACATATTGACGTGTTTTATTGTTTATTCTTCTTTCACCTTCTGAAATTCCTTCGAGAAGTTTGACTTTCATTGCATTTACTGCATCTTGGGACTTGCGTAACCGATCTTGCATGATGCTTGAGTCCAGTGATGCTTGAAGTCCGAGCATGATAATGTCATTAAGGACATTTGCTTCGTCTTTTCCATTAGATTTCAATAGTTCATCAAGAAATGCTATTAGATTATAATTTGTTTGCAATTCAAAGTTTTCAATTTTCTGTTTCATAGTTACACTAATATTTTTCAAATAATTAAATTTCTTTTCAAAATCATGTTCTTCTTTAGCACAGACTATTAGTGTCAATTTTCTAATTAGTTCTGGGTTTATTTCGTCCTGACGTTCAAACATACTTAAATCATTTTTTAACATGTTTATCTCATCTAGAAATGTTCTCTGCAGTATGGCCATATACGAATAATATGGATCTAACAGCTTATTGGAAAGAGTTGATAACATGCAAACTGATGCTTCTGGATCTAGGCATAGGCTAACATTTTGGAGAATATTATTCGATATATCTTGACAACTATTAATTGCATCAATAATATTAATATCACATTCTTTACCGACAGTACCTTCATTTTTTGGTACCTTGAACAGGCCAATACGATTATTGGTTGTTTTTATTAAATCCTCAACAAAATCCTTTATATCCACCTCTATTTCATTTTCCAAAGTTAAATTGAGCATTTCTTTGAGTTCATTTATGTAACTCAAATCGTGTGTAAAGTCTACTTTTGTAAAAATTACTGCTATGCTTGAAAAAATATTTATAAAATTCTCTTTGAATATAGCTTTAACCGTTCGTAGCAATTTCCAAAACGATTGAAAGGATTGATCGTTCGTTTCTCGGTCGTCAACTAAAACAATTCTTAGAGTTTTAACATTCATTATCAATTGATTAATATAAATGCTATTAACAATGTCTTGTGCTACTCCTCTAGTATCTTTAAAACCAGGTGGGTCCCAGAGAGAGAATGTGGGAAAATTTTTTGAAGTCCACTTTGATGGAATTTTCGTTTCTGACACTGGACCATCAGCAATGTTCGGTCCAGTGGGATTATTGTCTGTTTTTATTATTTTAATTGATCCATCTTCTTCTAGCCGTGTAGCATACAAATTATCATTGGGAATTAAGTAATTAACCAGGGTACTTTTCCCAGATTTTGCGAAGCCAAAAAAGATTATTGCAGCATTTGAATCCACTTCATTATGATTAGGAAAATTCCGCGCGACAGAGATAGCATTTTGCAATATCCTTAAATCTGAATATTCGAGATCACATGTATTATTGCATAGTGCAATTAGTAAGCAGATGATCAATATTCTGATCATAATAGTAACCTTATTATGATGAATTTATCTGTTCTGAAAAATATTTTAAAATATGAAGAATTAAAAACAAATTAATAATGTGTCGTTTCTAGCATGAAATTAATAGTCAGTGGCAAATTTAAGTATCATATTATTAGTTCTATACTAATTATTGATTGTGATAGAAAATACACGATTTTTTAAAAAGTAAGGGAACATAGTCCATTACGCCAGGGTTAATTCAAATAACATTAAAAAAATCCAAAAAAAGACCCCGCACACAATACATTGAAAAAAATTTTGGGTCACATTTTTTGTAACTTTGCATATTTGTAGTTTGGGGTCTTCTGAACAAAAAATGTTATTGGTAAAATACCTGAAAGAGAATAGTTTTCTTTGTAGACCTTGTTGAAGTAATAAATGCACCATGGGCCGAAAGATGTTAAAATGCGTGGTCGAACAAATGAATTCTGTGAATTCATTGCAAAGCACATAATACTGGAAAGTTTTTAATATCTCTGAACACAAATGAGAACTTAATTTTTCAATATTCAAAATGGCTAATCCAATATGGCCGTTTTATTTTTTGTTTAATTGCTTAAATTCGCATAATAATCGTTACTCGGGGGTTTTCCGGGTTGCTATGATTATACGAATCCACATTCTGAATTGATGAATTCAGAATTGAGGACCAAATATTACTTTCGAAGAATTTAAAAAGTCAGTCTTTAAAAACCTTGATACCCAAATAATGCTATTCGAGCTTTTTGCACACCTCTAGTGTTTTCTTATTCGTTTTTCAATTTGAAAATGGCGAGAATATTTAATTTTTGAAAATATTTATGTACTTTGTCTCAACCCCTACAGAAAAAAATATTTTGGCCATTAAAAAAGTATTTAAACTCCTCCTTTTTTGAAATGCTGTTTTTTTATTCGTTTTTCAATTTGAAAATGGCGAGAATATTTAATTTTTAAAAATATTTACTTTGTCTGAACCTCTAAAAAAAATAAAATCTTTTGGCCAGTAAAAAAACGATTTAAACTCCTCCTATTTTTGAATGCTGTTTTCTTATTCGTTTTTCAATTTGAAAATGACGAGAATATTTAATTTTTGAAAATATTTATGTTGCAACTCATAATGAGTCTGTTTTAAATGACATAGAACGTGACGCCATCTATAAGGTTCATTTTTGTTGCAGCTCATAATGAATCACTTTTCTAAATCATTTTGAGTTCAGTTTTTTTCTGTGTACCCCTAAAAAAATAAAATCTTTTGGCCAATAAAAATTGATTTAAACTCCTCCATTTTTGAAATGCTGTTTTCTTATTCGTTTCTCAATTTGAAAATGTCGAGAATATTTAATTTTTACAAACATAGTCTTAACCCCCAAAAAGATAATAATGACTTTTGGAAAATAAAAATGAGATTTAAACTCCTCCTATTTCAAAAATGAATTTTTTTTATTCGTTTCGTTTACTTTTAAAAAATATAACACATTGTTTCAACCCCTAAACAGAAATTAAAACTTATATTCAAAATCATTCTATTTACTGTAAACAATTTTTTTATTCGTTGCACTCATGATTTGCCAAAAGATTTGATTTTTTAGGGGTTGAGACAAAGTAATATATTTTTAAAAATTAAATATTCTCGCCATTTTTAAATTGAAAGGCGAATAAGAAAATACCATTTCAAAATATACGAAATATTTAAATCGTTTTTTATTGGCCAAAAGAATTTTTTTTTCTAGAGGTTGAGACAAAGTGATATATTTTTAAAAATTAAATATTCTCGACATTTTCAAATTGAAAGACGAATAAGAAAACAGCATTTAAAAATGGGAGGAGTTTAAATCGTTTTTTTAATGGTTAATAGGCCAATAAGTTTTTGTTTAACAGTAAAATAGATAGAAATCGTGATATCTACAAAGAAGGACTTGTTAGAATTAAAGTTTCATAATAATCTAATAGTAGGGGAGAGTGGGGCAAAATGGGATACCTTTTTGTAATTGGCTGTTTACAGAGAACCAATCGAATAAATCGATTCAACTAATCATCAGAATTCTTCATTGTACTCTTAGGTTTGAGGAAATAATGATAATAGTGGAGAAAAAAATTTTTGAAAGAACTTATATCCTATTATCTGAGAAGGTGCAAAAACCCCATTTTGCCCCGTGGGTGGGGCAAAATGGGGTGGTATCAAATTACCATACAAAACATGGAATATTTTTTCAAAATTTGTTAAATTCTTGTTGTAAGAAATTATAAATACAAACAAAAAGTAAGATTCTTTATTATTATGAAAAAAACAAGCAATATTTACTAGAAATTAACAGAAAAACATCGATAATGAAAAATATCGATATATCGATAGTGAAACATCGATAGCATAATACCCCGAAACAAACCCGGAAAACCCCCGAGTAACGATTATTATGCGAATGTAAGCAAATAAACAAAAAATAAAACGGCCATATTGGATTAGCCATTTTGAATATTGAAAAATTAAGTTCTCATTTGTGTTCAGAGATATTAAAAACTTTCCAGTATTATGTGCTTTGCTATGAATTCACAGAATTCATTTGTTCGACCACGCATTTTAACATCTTTCGGCCCATGGTGCATTTATTACTTTAACAAGGTCTACAAAGAAAACTATTCTTTTTCAGGTATTTTACCATTAACAATTTTTGTTCAGAAGATCCCAAACTACAAATATGCAAAGTTACAAAAAATTTGACCCAAAATTTGTAAATGAATAAGAAAAACATTTATTTTTAAGTCTTGCTGTCACTGCTTCATGCAGTGATTTTTTTGTTCGACAACCTATAGATCTGATGAAATTTAAGTTTTTGGTCCTCCATCTTGGATCCACCATTTTGAATTTTTAATAACTGATACCAGATTCGTAATCAGCGACCCAAAATAAAATGTAATAATATCTCGTGAACCGATTAAGATTTTTTAACTCTTTTAATCTTACACTGTTAGAAAATTCTGTTGTGATTTTACAGCAAAAGTACAGGAAACAATTATCCAACAAAATAATAATGTAATTTTACTTTTCTAAAGTACTGTAAATTTATAGCATAATCTATTAAACTTTTACAGTATAGTGTTGTGAATATGCTGTAGAGTTCTGTAAATTTACAGTATTTATTTCTGTATATTTACTATCAAATTCTGAGAATTCACAATGCAATACTGTAAATTTACAACATTTTTCACTGTAAATTTACATCATTATTTACTGTAAATTTACTATATTATATACTGGAAATTTACAATATTATTTACTATCATTTTACAGTGAATTATTTCTTAATTACAGTCAGAATTTTTTCCAAATTTATTGTAAATATTTTCTATTTTAATTATAAATTTTTCTACCTAGTTAAAAACTCAATTTTTCTTCCGCAATAATTTAAAAACGTTTGGTAACTAATTTTTAATAAGTTTTCATATACTATTTTTATTTCACAAAACATGTTTTATTACACAATTATTTATTTTACAAATAATACAACAAACAGTTATAAAAATAGCTAAATATAATAATCATATGCCAGATTAAAAAAGTTTAACTATATTCCACATCTATAATTATATTCTTTATCCCGAAAAATAAGCACTCGACAAAAATTACACTAAAACAGATACTAAGTAATTAAAAAATTCACTATTGTTCTATTATTTTTAATTAAAACCACAATTTCGATCTAAATCACTGTTTACACAAGAAGACTTCTACTCGCGGTCTTAGGTTTTGTTAAACTAAGAGTTTTTAGGAGTTTTTGATTTTTATAGTTTATTCCTCGAATTGAGTTTTTTATGAAATACTGATTTCATAACACAACAAATAGTTAGAAATGATAAAGGAGTTATAAAATTTACTTAAAATAATTATAGTAACTTAATAAATATATTAAACGAATCTATAAATAAATGAGGCTGAATTTTGCAATTTTTTTGAAAACGAATAATCAAAAAGGAATTTTTTTTCGATTTAAATGTATCTCTAATTTTTACGTGCATACATTTTAAAGAAATTATTTTATTTGGTGTATTTCTTTATTAAGGACAATTTCACAAATAAAATAAATCGTTATAATATATAGTTTTTCATTTTTAAAAATATTGCAGACTTCAGTATTATTGTAAGTATTAAGTGAAAGCTTACTTAATATTGCTGATATTGTTGTTTGGTTTTTTTTTATAAAGCAAATGAATCCAATTTTCTTAGTTCATACTTGCCCAAATTCTTAACATATGTGGCAGAAAATTAAACGTGGCATGCATAAATATATTGTAATTTCACGACATTTGTCAATATTTGAAAAGCAGATATATTTGAAAGAAAATAAAGAAATTTTATGCGATTCTTGACCAATGAAAATCTTCCAAGTATTTCAACAAAATAATGGAAAGTATTAAATTTTACTGTTCAAAGAATATAAAAAATATTTCTTTAAATATGAAAAAATATTGACATTCATTAAAAACATATCTTTCACATTGATAAAATAAAATTAATCAGGCAAAATGAAAATATTTTTATAAACAAGAAAAAATTGTGAAATATTTGTTTTATTTTTTATACTGCTAATTTTTGTTAATTAAACTTTCACAAATTTTTCAATTTTTCATGAATATTTTCAATTTTTAACATAGAAAAGGAGAACCTTCAGGTTTAGAAGAGGGCAGTATTTAATGAAATAATAAATACCAATACATTATTACTGTTATATAATTTTAACACAGATTATACAAAACTTATATTAATAATTTATAAGCAATAATTTAATTAACATAAAATTTCTATTAATAATTAACAAGCAACATTCACATAAATACATAATAAATTAATTCAGCCCCTATTTTCTATAAATAAAACTTCGATTATGAATTCACTTATAAGAGAAAAAGAGTTTTTTTTTATCTTTATAAAATTTTTCTATAAAAATTTAATTTGAATTTTTGGTTCCATGTTAAAATGGCGTATCATTGCGCATTTTGTTTCATCTATACAGTATACAAGTCAGATGGCGATTTTGATGAAATTCAATACTTAATGAAATCGTCTTACTGCAGTACAGTATAAGCTTTTCTGTTAGTTTACATTAATATAATATCGTGATCTTTTTCAATTCTTCGTTTAGCTTTGAGTGGTACTATACCCATTAGATCAGCGGGAGTTGGAAGTCCACCGTAACTACTAGATGATGAAGTTTGTTGATAAAAAACTTCAACATTTCCACACTGATTTCCATAAACGACTGCATCATCGCTCCTGTGAAGAGATTACATTCCCAATAATCATCATATTAGTGAATATAATATACAATTGAACCCCTTGATGCAAGAACCAGACGTAGCCCATTTAATCTCAATGGTCTATGTCTGGTTCTTGCATCAAAGGGTTCAATTTTGTAAATTAAAAATAAATACCTACAGTTAAAGATTAAGAAAACATTTTTTTAGAAAAAAGTTTTATTACAAATAAAAAATTGTAAAAGAAATCATAACCCTATATTCTGTACTAAATTCTGTAATAAATATATATGTGTACGAATATATCGTAATTTAATTTTTGATAAAATGTGCATTTTGTTATTTCATCCAGGTTTTCAAAAATACAAAAAAAAATCAGTACATTATTGAGTTCGAATTTCTGCTATCGAGACATAATTCTATTTATATAACAACGCGTGACTTTCATAATAGATTGACATTTAACTGTTTAAACTTTTCCACAAGTTCTATTATTTTTTATCGACAATTTTTCAAGTATACTTCGTATAAATTTTCAAAACAATTGTTTTGAAATACAATAATTAAATAATAATTCCAATAAATCTTTTTACTGTTAATTGTCTCTTTCTATATAATTTAGGGTAAACCAGACAGTAGTCGGCCACTTAAGAAAATCTTTTTAATGAATGTTGTTTAAAAATTACAATTAACATTTTTTGAAAATTTCTTTCATGAATAATTGTTCCTAATGTTCCTACAAAACTAGTATACCAATCATGTTTACAAAAAAAAATTTTCTTATTCGTTAAAAAAATTCACAAAAAAAAAATTAGAATCCGACAGTAGTCGGCCACCTAAAAGCAATCTTTTTAAATAATATTGTTTTAAAAGATCAATTCATATTTTTTCGAATTCTTTTATGTGATGTTGTTCCTCACGATCACACAAAACTATTAAACCAATCATGTTCATGAAAAAAAAATTTTTATTCGTCAAAAAAATTAGTAAATAAATAATTTTCAAAATAATTATTGTATTCAATTGCTTTTACAAATTTATTAAAAATTCTTATAATTTCTTTAAAAATATTATTTTTCTTACGGTTTTTCATTAAATTTAATTATTTGAACAACTCGTATAATAAATGTCAAAATATTTCTAACAACAACTTGAATTAAAATTTAAAATTTGTTTTAATAAAAGTTAGCAAAATTATCAATTGTGTCAATTTTTTAAAATTATTTTCGGAAACAGAAGTATTTTTAAAAAAATTTAGTTTCATTTTTTCAAGAAACAATTTTTCGAGATTTCTGAATTAAATTTTTCAAAACTTTAATACTTTTTAATTAAAGATGTTTTTTTTAATACTTTTTGTTAAACAAAAAATTAAAAACTTATTCATATTTATTTTTCCCGAGGAATTAAAATAACAAATAATTTCAATGAAAAACCTCATGAAATATTATTATTTCTAAAATTTGCAACTCTAATTCATTCAAAATTCAATTGTTTTTTTTAGAATTTTAGAATAAAATTATTGAAAAACTTTAATAATTTTTAAAGAAAAATAATATTATTAATTTTTTTAATTACAAATTTTAATATTTTAAAACTTTTGTTTTCCTCAAATTTTCAAGAAATATAATTTAAAAACCTTTTAAAATTTAATTCATTCCTATAATATTCCTCTTATAACGGATTAAATATTTAATTGTTTTTTAAAATTTTAACTGAAATTTTTGTTAAATCAATTCCTATCAGAGTTCAACTACGAGAATTGAATTATTTAAATAGAATAGTTTTTGTAAATTCTTAAAATGATATAATTCTTAAAATATAATTATATTTATAGACAATTTTTAAAGAGGAAAAAATAAAAATCTTTAAAATATCAATTTTTACATAATTTACATTTTTACATAATTTCCATTTTTACATAATGTTTCAATTTGTTAAAATTATTATTGAGAATTGAAGTGCCTTTTTCTTTAAAAAAATTTTAATTACTATTTTTTAAAAATTTCCAAATTAAATTTTTCATATTTTAATAAATTTTGTAAAAGAAATATTTAACTAATTATTGTTCTTTATTTGCTTTAAATTTCGAAATACTTAAAAATTTGAACTGTAAGTCCTATAAAATTCAATTAATTTTCTAGAATTTTTGAATAATGTTATACAAGATGTAATTTTTAAGGAAGCTAACAAATTAAAACACTTCAAATTTAACACAATTTTCTACACATTTTTTTACACACAGTCTACAAATTAATTTCCCATATTTTGAAATATTAATTTAAACTATAAAACAAAACATTGTAATAAAATAACGCTAACTTTAGGTGAGGACAGATTATGTCGATTATTATAATATACTTTTTCAAATTTTGATAGCAAGGGATTTATTTAGTAAAAATAGTTTTTTTTTAATTTAGTGTGATACATGTGTTTAACGTTAAAGAAAATCCAGTTTCATTATTTATTGTAGCGTTTTCTTAAAATTAATCGAAATAGACTATTTTTTGTGCTCTGTGTAATATTATTAATAAAAAATAATACATTCTTACCTTATTATTATCTCCGTAAGATTATTTTTATTGGTAAACCTATTGTGGAGTGTTGCTAGTATGTCGAGTTCCGTAACACCCCATAATCCAGAACGATAAATAGTATCCCATTCGGAATTTACTGAGAGTACACTGTATAATTCTTTATTTTCTGTTATTGGCAGTGGATCTAAACACTGTTGTAAACATAATTCCAATTTTCCCAAATTATTTATGCAAGTCCTCCACTAAAATGTATAAGTAGCTAATTAAGAAATTTTGCCTTAAAAATTATTAGTCTATATATAAATAATATATATTCAAATCATTTCAAGAATTTTATCGACATTTTTTTCAATAATTCAATTCTTTTGAGAAAATGTAATTAAAATTATTGTATATTAAATTATTTAATTCTTGGCAAGATTATTATTAAAATTCACTAAAATAATTTAATTCTTTAAAGAATTTATTTCAATATTCTTGAAAATAGTAAAGTTTTTTAAATAACTCCTATTGACAATATTTTGAAAGCAATAAAAATTAATTTCTTTGCAAAAAGTCAATTTGTAAATAATAAAAATCTTAGTAAAAAATTCAATTACTTTAGTATAAATAATAAAATTCTTATCAGGCTTTTACTTGTTTTTGCAATACAATTTTAATTGGTTTCTTTTAAAATTTCAATTATTTTTAAAATTCTTGGAAAACTTCTTTGAGAAAATTCCATTGATTTAAAAAAAAATTTAATTTTTCGCAGGAGTTTAATTATTTAACAAAATTTTATGTAAAATTGAATTCGAGAATTTAATTATTTTCAAAAATAATCAGATTTTTGCTGGTATTCAATTATTTTAAATACAATTTTAATTAAATTCCAGAAAAAATTAAATTGTTTCTAAATTCTCCAAAAGAAATCAATAGCTTTAATAAATAGTATATTTTTCACATCAATTAAATTATTTTAAATACAATTTTAATAAAATTCTTCTCAAAAATTAAATTATTTTTAAAATTTTTCAAAAATTCAATTGTTTATAGAAATAATAATTTGTTTCGCAGGGATTCAATTGTTTAAAAAAGTTTTAATAAAATTCTATTCAAGAATTCAATTCTTTTCAGAAATAATTAAACTATCGATGTACTGAAAAACATTGAATTCTTGTAAAGTATTTCTAAAAAAAAATTGAAAATTAAATTGAAATATTAAAATATATTAAAATTATTCATAGAAAATTAAATTAACTTTCTTTTTTAAAAGTAATTTTAATTGAATATTTTCAAATAATTGAAATTTACTAAGAATTTTAATAAAAACCTCAAAGAACAGTTGAACTGTTTGAAAAATTTTATAACAATTTTTTAAAATAATTGAACTTTTCAGAGAAAGTTTTATTTAAATTATCTTGAATATACTTGATTTTTTTCGTAGAAATTTTATTAAAATTGAATTAAAATAATTGAATTCTCGCCAAGAATGGTACAATTTATAAAAATAATTGAATTGTGACCAAGAATTTTATCTACATTTTTTTTAAGGAATTTTATCTAAAATTGTGAAAAAATTATTCTTTTTAAAAGAATATCATCATAATTTAAAAAAATAATTCAATTTATATTAAATTTCTTAAAAATAATTTAATTTAATTAATATTTTTTAAAATAATTCAATTCTATTAAGAAATCTTATTCAAATTGTATTCCAAATAATTAAATTGCTCTAAAAAATGTTATTATTTATAAGAATAGTTAAATTTCTCAAAAAATTTTTTTTTAATAAACAAGAATATTTAATACTACCTATGTATTTAATAAGTGAGTTCTTTAAATTTTGAATTTGTAATCATTTCTAAAATTGATGTATATTATGGAAAATATAAAATTTTCATTTGCTAATTATAAATAATTTTTTGAAATATTAACTTTGCAACAACAGAAATTAAGAAACTTTTTTTGTAATAAAATAAAAATAAATACTCACAAGAGAGTGTATAAGTTCTGGATCTGAGCACATTCCATTCTCTAACAATAACATCAAAACCATATTTTGATGTCCACATAAGAATAATTCAGTTTTTTCAACAGAACTTTTATTCTTAACTAAATCCACTTCAATTTCCTCACTAGATTCATTGTTTATAACAGAAGAATCTAATTTATTTTTAATTAAATTATTTGAGAGAGCAGAATATGTAGAGAAATCATTAAATTCACTGGGTGTGGTGTCTCTACTGTAAACTCCACTTCTTTTTTCATCTATAATAAGGCTTAATTTTGACATTAAAGGAGTTAATTGTAAACCATCGTGTTTGCGTTGCTTTTCGAATACAGAATTTGATGTTTGTTTACTTCTTTCTTCAGTGTCGAGTACATTAAGAGGTTTCAGTGGAAGACTTAAAGAACTACGATATAATTCTTGTTTACTGATGTTTTGCAATTTTACGTTAGAGGAAACCTTTGGTTTTTGCTTCACATCTTTCTTCACTATTTCCAATTCCGTGGAATTATTACTTTTCTTTTTAGAAATTTTCGATGCCAAACTAATTTCAGTATCTTGATTCAACTCCTGATAGTGAGAAGTAATATACTGATTGTAAAGTGAATGAGTCACTTGTACGCCATCAGATCTAAACACTGGAAAATTAGGATCCGTTATTGTATTAAAATACCTTTTATTTGGCAATGCTTTTCTTCGTGTTGTACACGATTTGTAATCTAAAGGCAAATTTTTATTTAATTCCGGTGTATCTAAATTTGATGGTTCCCATAAATCTTGACTTGAATGATGTTTAATGTCAATTAAACTTAAACTTTTCTTATTACTGTCTTCGAATTTGATAAATCTATCACTGGACGTGGCATTTTTTAATTTATTTAATTTTTTACATAAAAGTGCTTCTTTAACGATATCTGGAATGTCATTAGAGTCTTTTTTTCGTTCATCAGGTTTATTTGATGCTTCTTTAGACATTTCTGATTCATCTGTTGTGCTACATATGGAAACAGCAGTTCCATGTAAAATACGTTGTACATCCTTTAGAGGAGTGCAACAAACACTCGGCGTTACGGGGAATTGTTGCTTTACACTCTCATTTTTGCACTCTTCTTTCTGATTAATTGGAGAATTGCATGTTTCAGATGGATGTGCAGTAAAATGAGAAAAAGAATTATCACTTATTGAATCGAGTTCACCCTCTTCTGGGACAGTGAAAATGCGCGAAATGTCTCGTTTCATGAGAAGTGGTTGATCCTTACAGTTATTCTTGAAATTCTAAAAATAATTTTTATTCAAAAATTAACAATTTTTTCAGAATTGTAGCGTTTTAAAAAAAAAAATGTAGATATATTTTTTTAAGTCAAAAGTTACCTTTTTATTGTGCAGCACTTTTTTTATTGAAGCTGCTAAATGGGAACTGTAACTCCGCTCAAGATTTGCACTATGAATCATTTTACCAATTTGACTTTGCTCAATGTAAACATACAAAAGTTGTACTCCAACAGGTAAATGATACATAGTAGATATTTTTTCAGCTGGTGTCTAGAGAAATAAACAGTTTTTACAAACTAAAACTAAAACATCAACAATTTTTTTCATCAAATATTTAAAAACTTATATTTATTTTAATTAAAGTTTCAAATAATTTAAATATAAAACCTTTTGAAAGAAAATTAAAGAAAGTAACTACCTTAATTCGATAAGGATCCGTTATGACCAGCTGTTTAGTAATTTCAGCACTCAACTGAGATGCTACGACTCTAATTAAAGTTTATTTTTTAATAATTAGTCATTTCCAATTTTATGCTTTACTATTAAAAGTGTGATATACAAAGAACTTACTTATTATTGTAAAAAAGAGCTCCGCCTATAATTCCAATTATTTCCTGACAATTTTGTAAAATTTGAATTGCTTCTAAAAACACATGACTTGCACTCTGTGAAAGATATATATTTTTTTATTTTCAAAAATTAATTATTATTTGAAAGAAATGTTTAATACGAACCCTTGGTAGTTTTAAAGATGGATTACTAAAAAATAAACTTGAATTGTATTGTAATATAGGCAAGTACGTTTCAAACATTTGATATAATTTTTCGGTGAATTTATTTTTGTCATTATTAAGTGACGTTGATATTGTTTCAATATCACAATGAAAAAATTTTAATATTGATTCCAAAGTGCTTGCTCGCCTTTGTAAAATCCAATCTTGTATATTTCTATCTGTTCCTACTGCCTGAAATGAAAAATTTGTTTTTTGAATAGAATTATTCTTTTTTTTCCCTACGAATAAAAGTTCAAATTGTTTATTTTATATAGTTATAAAATTAGGGACTTATTCCCTGATCCTAAAGAATATTCTGATTCACTCCAAAACTTATTAGATACTCGAAAAAAATTTTCTTTTACATTTATTTATAAATTTCTTTAATCATAAAATTATTTAAATTAAATTTATTTTTCCATTGGAATTAAGATTTTCAAAAATTTCAAATTCAAATCTTTTGAAATTAACAAGATACAAAAATTTTATTGTAAGTAAATTTGTAATTGAAATTTCCATAAACTGTTTCAACAAAAATTCAATTATTTATAAAAATCTTAATAAAATCTCAAAAGAATTCAATTATTTGAAGAACAATTTAATTATTACCGTCTGAAATTATAATTAAAATATAATTAATATTATATTATAATCTTATGAACTAAAATACATTATTAAATCAATTCGACTAATTTATTGAAAATATATAAATAAATGTTTCCGTAGAATTTTTTAAATAATTAAATTCTTTTTGAAAATTTTATTGAATTCATAATAATTGAAATTTTCCCAAGAATTTATGATTTCGTAATCAATTCATAAGTCATAATTTTATGATAGTTCTTGAAAAATTAAGTTATCTAAAAATAAATTATAGTCAGAAATAGAACAAATTGAACCTTTTGTACTAGAATTCGTAGTAATTTCGTAATTTATAGGGTAAATAAAAGAAACATACAAATTCGGAGTTTTCTTATGAATTTTGAAAAATAAATTTTTTCCAGTACTTTTACTAAAAATCCCTGACTTTTCCCGCAACAATTAACTATTTTTTCTGAATTCCCTGACCTACGGCAACCCTGAAAATTGATTTCTTAAATGAAAGTAGAACTTACGAGAACGTATTGGCCTAATTTTTTTAAAACGAATTTCCCTCCTCGCAGTGAAATTAGACAAGGTGAGGAAAAGGATGTCGTTAAAAATTGATTTACTCCCATTAATTGACCTGCTAAAAGCAATTTTTGAGATGGAGAAACCCACGATGGATGGAAATACATAACAGATTCAGCAGGATCATCTTCTTCATTTGTGCATTTAACTGTATTGTAAACAAATACTATCATCATTTCCCTGGAAAAAATATAGCAGCATTTTAATACAACTATTATCATTCTGTGTTTATTTATTTATATATATTTATTTATTTAACGTCTGTCATAAAATAGAAATTTATATTTAAATTATGTTAAAAGTTGAATATTATTTTTAAAATTTCAGCCTTTCTGCTAAAAAAACAAATATCTGAACAAATACAATGAAGACAAAAATAGACACAGTGCTTATTTTAAGATGACGCAAAACATACTTTTCCTGATAAAAAAAATTGATAAAAAATTGTCTATATCAACAAAATATATAAATAAAATTAGAATTAAATAAATACTACGATTGTAGATATATTCTTTTAACATATAAATTTTGAAAGACAAATATTTACACTTATTATTTAACACACTTATTCTTTTTAATATACAATTTAAATAAAAAATAAATGTGTTTTTTGTAATTTAACACATGAAAAAAAAACAAATATGTATTATAGAAACAAAATTTTCTCCATGGATACAAATATATATAAAATGATTATAAATAAAAATATAAATCTTTTAACTAACAACAACAAATAGAATTACAGGTTTAAAAATTTTTCATACTTAGCCATGTCGAATAATTATAATTGCTTGTATAGTATCAATTACAAATTTACAATCTATATTTTTTTAATCCATTCCATGAATTGTCTTTCTCACAAATGAACAAAATAAACATTTCGTTGTTAAATTTAATTTGCAAAAAGTAGAGGAAATTTTTTTGTAATATCCTATGTCTAATTCCCCTACTAGAAACTATCACTACTGGGAAATAAAGATAAATAAAGACATCAAATGAATGAAAACAACATTTATAATACTAAATCATTGTAGTAATAATTGTTCAATCATTGAATCAAACTCGAAAACTCTCGAAATCAGAAGAACTTGAGAACATAGTGAGTGGGGAGAATTAATTAAAAGCAATTTAGTTGACAAATGCGCCACTAGGGAGAAATGGGTCAACTGCCCAACCCTGCTGGTTGAAATTTTTGAAACTTTCATTGGGAAGTTGATAAAAAAAATTACTCTTTTCTCCAAAACGGAAATTTACATTGGAATAAGAGAGATAGGTTATGTATCTGTCTCTCTTACTCCAATGTATATTTTCCGCTCTGGACAATTTTTGTATAAAAGATGCAAAAGCTCAAAATAATGACAAAATTCTGCTTCCGGTTATACAACTAATAATGTAGATACAAAAAATAAAGATATTAAAGAAGATTAGTCATTAATTAGTAATGCTAAATCTTGAATAACTGTATGGTTGGTTTTGTTTGGTTGATAATGATTTAAAAAAAGTTGTAGAAAGCCCCTTACGTGTGTAAAAAAATCACCTACCCATCCCTGGTGTACCAGGTGGCGCACAGAAGCTTCAGCACATTTACCTGCAGACAGCGCTGTTTATCCTAAAAATTCTCGGCGTCGCTCTTGGAAAATTATTTAGTATTGGTGTTAGTAAGTACACGCGGGACAAGAGATAAATTCACGAATAACTCTTGGGAGTATCCTTTATCAAAAGTTTCAATCAAAAAATTTGTCGAAAGTAAATCTTTTTAAATAATCAGTGATAAAAATAGATGAACGGGTAATAACAAATAGTATATCCAGTGAATAGTATTATTCACGAATTATTAAGGGATTATCATTACCGCATTTTGACGTATCAGGACGCGCCGCGAGGCAAATATTTCATCCAAATTTTTACGAAATCAGGAAGGGTGAGCGGAAGCGCAGAAGGAAGGAAGGAAGGGCCCGCAACCCGCCCTTCTTTCGAAATGAAGCTCGTTGACCATGTGGTGCGTAGCTTCAAAGTCGCGAAAATATTTCGCGAGAACACCGACCGTATCAATAGCATTGACTTCTCTAATAATGGAGAGTTACTCATCTCATGTTCCGAGGATGATCAAATTGTCATTTATGACTGTGAAAAAGGAACACAAATGCGTACTGTTAATTCAAAAAAATATGGTGTCGATTTAATACATTTTACACATGCAAAAAATACCGCAATTCACAGTAGTACAAAAATTGACGACACAATACGCTATTTGAGTTTACATGATAATAAATACATAAGATATTTTCCCGGGCATTCAAAAAAAGTTGTGTCATTATGCATTAGTCCAATTGACGATACATTTTTGTCTGGATCACTTGACAAAACATTAAGACTTTGGGACTTGAGATCGCCCAATTGTCATGGAGTAATGAATGTTTCGGGACGACCAGTTGCAGCTTATGATCCTGAGGGTTTAATTTTTGCAGCCGGTGTTAATTCGGAGTGTGTCAAATTATATGATCTCAGAAGTTTTGACAAGGGACCATTCATTACATTTAAATTGCAACAGGAAAAGGAATGTGATTGGACTGGCTTGAAATTTAGTCGCGATGGAAAGACAATTTTAATATCAACAAATGGTAGCATCATTCGACTCGTTGATGCTTTTCATGGAACTCCTTTACAAACATTCACTGGACATTTAAATAATAAAGGAATTGCAGTTGAAGCTAGTTTTAGTCCCGATTCGCAATTTGTTTTCAGTGGTTCCACTGATGGTGAGAAACCATTTATTAAAAACAAAAAATTTTCAATCAATCCAGAAAATTGTAAAATTGGCAAATTAAAAGTATTAATTTTACAAAAAGGGATTTTAAATCCGCTACTTTTAGAGATGTTATTTTACAAATTTCTGTAAAATTCCACATAAAAATAAATATGTAGAAAATTCTTTTTATATGTTTAACATATAAAAAAGTGAGGTTAGGTTCAAAAATTAAAAACTTTGCAAAACGATAGTTATTTCATGAATTATTCTTACATAATGTTATTGCTTAATTATCTAAAAAATATTGGTAAAGTCTTGATTTAACAGAATATTGTTGTTGTTATTTATAATTTTTACTTACTTTCATTAAATTTTTACCTATAAATCAAGAAAGTGATTTAAATCTTCCATAAAATTATTTTTATCCTAATTTTTTGAGAGGAAATCAATAGTCAGAAAATAAGCCTTTTTGGATTAATATTTTTCTTAAAAATCGACAGATTTTAAAAATCCTTCCATAATTTTGTGTAAAATACGTTTTCATATCCCAAAACAAAATTACGGAAGGAAAAAAACTAACTTTTACTATTTTTGAAGCATTTTTTTATTAAATATATTTCTTTTCAGGTTGACAGTGCTTTAAAAATTATAAAAAACAAGTTTTTCATTCGGTAATTTTGTTTATAGACACAAAAACATATTTTCTAGAAAATTACGAATGGATTTTAAAATCTAACAATTATTATGAAAAATATATTCAAAAAAGGAAGAATATTTTCTCAATATTAATTCCTCTCAAGAAATTGCTATAAAAATAATTTTACAGAAAATTTAAATCATTTTTTCTTAATAAAAAAATGTAGTCAAGTTCTCCCCTTAAATTAAGTTGAATTTATAAACATGAAATTGTAAATTAAATATTTATTACTAATTGCTTTTAGCAAGTTTTTTTTCAGTTACGACTTGTGAATGAATTCAAGTCATTTATCGTAACAAAAAAGAACGAGTTTCAAAAGATCAATAAATATTGATTCTAAAAAAAGAGTTGAAATGAATTGAAAGAACTGATTTTTTAAATTTTTATTATTTCGCAAAATTCTGGAATTTTTGTCTTTAAATTATTGCACTTGCAGTAATTAATTTTTTTTAACTATTAGAGTTTTTAATTTAGTCTTATTATGACTATTTTTATTATTGCTATAGATTAATGAATTAGGTATTGAAATTCTAAACTTGAATATTTATTTATAATATACAAGTTTTTTATCTGCATATTTGAATAAATCAATTATTTAAATAATTAATGCATAATTATACATTTATTTATCTAATGGAATAATTATATTATTTATTTTTTAATAAATTATTTATTTATATTTATTATTAATTATGTTATTTTTATGAACTAAGTGGCAGTTGAATTTTTAAATAAGAAAAATTAATATCTAATAGAAATACATAGCTTTATTTATTTTACGATTTTAATGTAAATAAAAGAATTAAAGAATAAAAATAATAAATATTACTCTCGGTAAACAAAGTTGCAGCGATTATTGACGCATGTGCAATTATACATTAAGAAAGTCCACGTGTACATCGAGAATAAAATCCACGTGTAACTTTATTTTTCATTAAGTTGAATTTTTCTATATAATCAATATTTTTTACCTCATAAAGAAAATTTAATGTAAAAACATTTTTTTTGAAACAATTCTTTTTTATTTTCTTTTTATTATTATGCTTTTTTTATTGTTTCACATTCTTTCTTATTTACAAAAAAACTGACGCAATAGTAATATTATGAATAATAATAATAATAATTATAATAAAAATAATAATTAATAATTTAAAATAATTTTCAAAATTAATAATAGTCGGTGATTTTATGTTTTGAAAATTAGATTCCATTTTTATGTTCATTTACTTTGCGTCGTATTTTTAAATCCAAGAATCAGTCAAATTGTTTATCATGACTGATAAATCAAAGAGCTGTTCTATAAAGATAAATTCGCATAATATGTTACACATATTCGTAAATATTAAAAAGTAGTTTTCATTTTACTTATTTTTTATTTACGTCGAAAAAGAAGAATCTCCGAAAATAGAAATTTTAAAATATTTGATTTCTAATTTCTCGAAGCACTTTTTTTTCAAGTAGATGAAATTAAAAAAAAATCTTTTTTCGTTTTAATTGATCAAAGTAGTAATGAAATTTGAAATTAAAATATTACATTTTTTTTAATGAATTAATAAAAAAAAATTTATACTTTGTATTGAAAGAAAAGAAAAATTATTAATTTGCAATTACTATTTATGTAGCTACTGCGCTGTTTTTAATTAAAATTTTCATTGCAACTTTGAATATTACAAGTAGATACGATTGTTATAAATGGTCATTAATTCACACCACCACGGGTCGTTACCCAGTTACATTTATTCTTCGTTTTTTTAATTATTTCACCCATCTGACCTAATATTTCACTTTTTTTCTACTCAACTAAAATAAATTTTAATTGCAGCTTTTTAAAGAAACTTTACAAATATCGATTGCATTTTATTTCCAAATGTTCAAATTTTCTTCCATTGGAATATTTTTTAAATATTTAAAATAATTTACAAAACAATGTAAATTTAACATACTCAAATAAAATAAATATAATATGAATTTCACATAAACATAGAAAAACGTTTCTAAATAAATAGATTATTTTAAAAATAAAGTTTAGAAATAACATTAACTTAAACTATTTGTACATATAAATAGTTAAAATCAATAGAAATAAATCAAACAGAAAATTTATTTAAATAAGAAAAAAAAATGATAGATTAGACATTGAAAGTTAAAAATAGAAAAATTTAGAAATTTAAAAAAAAATAACTAATTGAGCAATTATTTTTTAGGACGAGTTCACATTTGGAACGCAGACAATGGTTTTAAAGTTTGTATGCTGAATGGCGATCATCCAGGACCAGTACAATGTATCCAGTTTAATCCAAAATACATGATGTTGGCATCGGCTTGTACAAATATGGCATTTTGGTTGCCCACCCTTGAGGATTCAAATGCGTAAAAAAGAAGAAGAAAGAAAAAAATATTTGTAAACTCTCAAAAGAGTTTGCTCGCAAGACCATGTTCGTCATCGTGAAAAAAAGAAATGTTTAATTAAGTGCAGAGAGAATAAGTCAATCTAGCAAGCAATGTAATTTACAGCAAAGGAAAAAAAAAATTGGACAGGAAAGACAAAAGAAAATGATTGTAATGATGAAGATGATAAAGAGCATAAGGGAAAAGGAGAGGGAAAATATTGAAATTCTAACGAGAACGGTTAGAGACGCCTTTCTGGATGAACCTACGAAAGAGACGTCAATATCGTTGGGGAAAAAAAAAGTCGCATGCTCTCGGAATATTTTTTTTTATTTAGGTACTGCGTCTATTTTCCATTAATTTCAATATCTCTTTATACCATATCGAATTTTCTAAACTAATTTTTTTTTACAAATTGCTCCTTTTGCAGAAATTAAAATCATCATTCTCTGTATTTATATTATTTGTTTTTTTAATCTTTCTCAAAATCTTCCACATGTAAACATCATTCCACAAAATAGAAAAACTTTATTGAAACAATTTTTTTTTTTGAAACAAAAAGAATGTAAAACTATAATTAGTTAATTTTTACGTAATTCGTTAATACGAAACAAAATTTTCTGAAACATTTTTTTTTTAATTCAGAGAAAAAAAAATTGTATTTAAAACGAAAATTCTTCTCGTGATTTGAAAAGAAAAAATTAAATTGTAAAGATGGTTAATTAATTATTAAATGATTATAGTAGTAAATAAATGAAATAGAAGAAATTTCGTAAATTTTTACCTTTAATATGTACAATTATTTAATGTATAAATAAATTCTGTTTAGTAATTTAAAGAACGAATTTTTTCCCACGAGACACTTTTTTTTCTTTTAAGAAGATTTTGAGAAAGAAAGTCTAAAAGAGAAAAAAACGACGAGAACCGAAATTCGAGTAAAGTTCCCTGTAAATAATATTTGTATTGCTCAAAGTTTCAGTTTTCGATCGATAATATTGTTTTCCAGCTAATTTTAGACAATTTTTTTCCTCCCGCTAATTAGTAATTTCTAAGTAGTTTTTTCAATAGACGGCAATCTTGCTTGACTTCATTCCAAAAACCAAAAAAAAAAAAAATTTATCGTTTTCACGCTAAAGACGCCTTTTTCAATTTTTCTAATTTTCTTTACGTCTAGAAACTGTTTTTTTACACTTTTAATTATTGACTCTAAAATTAGAAAGTGATCGTCATTAAAAAAGAGAAGTCTTTAGCGTCATATTTAAAGTTTCATGAATTAAAAGGACAATTTCATTATCGAGAACTTTTTTTTGTAAAATAGTTTAAGATTTTTTCCCCTAAAAAATATAAAAAAATGTCTATATATATATTTTCGTCGATTTCATAAAGTTTGGTATTTAAAAATAATTTTTTTGCGCATGATAATTATTTCTCTTCTGGTGTATATATTTATATATATTCGTTTTGTACATTTCTTTAAGTTACTTTACTTTTCTTTCTTTCTTTCTTTCTCCTCCCGACAATTTTTTAAATGATTTTTTTACGATTTTCTTTGTATTGCATTTTGTAAAAAAAATTCCAATTCTCTATTATTTACATACAAATTCATCGAAATTTATTTGAAAATGAAACAAAAAAATAAAAGTCTGTATGACAATTAGTCTCATCCTCTTATTTTTTTTCTTTTTTTACTTGTGAAAAAAAGTGGGATTTATTTTCATAAGAGGAAAATATTCAAATTGTCTTCAAGATCAGTTCATAATTTTTGACTAAAATATTCACTGGTGTGCAAAATGCAACCTTAAACTTAGAATTAGATCGCGAAGCGATTGTTTTTTTTGTATTATATCTAGAAATGAAAAACAAACTTAGAATAAAACTTGATTTTGTGTCAATTAAAAGCCACGTACAATCCTACTACGGAATTTTAGATTTAGAAATGTTTGAAATAAGAAACAATCGAATTATTTAGAAAAAGAAGTAGATTTTTCCTTTCGAAAGGATTCACCATCATTGAATAGAATCAATCAGATGGAAATATTATTTTTAACAATAATTCATTCTATATAAATATTAATTTAATAAATTGGATTTTGTAAATATTCGAAAATTCATTTATTTTCAATATCCAATTTATTTTCAATACACTAACAATTGCAGCTTTTTCTTATTAAAAAAAAATAATAATAAAAACTGCGAATCTTGTGATCAATTAATTCAGCTTCCGTGTTGCAAGATTGTAGACATTTATGTAGAACAATTTTTTGCTTGTCTATTTTCTTACTGTGTTCAAAGTGTTCAAGAATTCAATATTTACTGCCGTGATGATAAGCCTTTCGATTAAAAATGAGAAAATAAATAAAAATTCAATCAATAATGAAAAAAAAGGAAATTTATAAAATTCCTAAATTTAATTAATTATTAATTTCTAAAATTAATAAAATTGTTTTTATTAATATTTAATAATATTTAAATATTCCGAAGTTTTACAATAAAAAAAAGTTGTGAATAGAATTTTGAAAAATTGACATTAATAATTAAAAAAAAGATGTTAATTAATAATAATTTAAACTTTATAATTATTATTTTGTATTATTATTGTTATTGTTAATATTATTCTCACGCATTTGAAAAAATTATTATTTACTGCATAATCTCCAAAATCATTGTTAATAAAATGTATTTTAAACAATTATTATTCATACAATAATTGAAACAATCTCTGAAATAATAAAAGAAAATATTTTTTGAACTTTCAGAATAAAAAAACTATTATTATTTATATCATTATTATTATTATTATTATTATTATTAATTAAAGTATTCATTTAATTATTAATATTGATAACAAATGTCAAAAATTATTACAATTTTCAGAATTCCACAATAAATTATTAAAAAACAATAAAGGCATTGTAACTAAAAAGTTTTTACAATTAAGGCGATAATATTCAAATGTTTTTCTTTTTCATAAATCCCGTGTGTAAGTTTTTGTAAAATAGTATTTTTATAAACAATACAAACTTCCGAAGCAAAGAAAAGCTCATGTTTACTTAAAAAAATATATATAATATAAGTGTTCAATTCAATGCAAAAATAATTGATTATCGATGAGAAATGAGTGAAAGACAAAAAAAATATTTTTTTTAATTAATTTACGATTATGTACTTGCGAGTGTGAATGAAAAAAAAATTATGAGTTAAAACGAATGAAAATTGAATTTCATGATTAATTCTGTTTGAATGTTATTAAAATTATAACCAGAATATGACAAGTCAAATTTTGTTATTTAAAAAAAAAGTTAATAATAAATTTGAGTAAAATATTTTTTTTTTAATTTCATTTTATTATTTAAATTCTTTATATTTATTTTATATACGTACAATAAAAAAGTTGGAAAGAAAGTACGTTTTTCAGAAAAAAAATATTCTTCTAAATTATAAACTATAAAAATAAAATTGTTTGTTTTAAAATTAAAAAAGAAAAGACAGGAAAGATTATAATTATAATTTTTCAGTCACCTTAAAAAAATTAAATAAAATTTTTCTTTTTCTTTCTGAAATTGAGAAAAAGTTGTAATTAATTCTAATTCACAAATTTATTTCAAATTAATATTTTTTATTATTTACTATTTTGGTGTAAAAAAATATTTTCTTCTTAAAATGTAATTTCAAGAGAAGGAAAAGATTTGTAATTACAATTTTTGAATTTACATTATATTTAAAAAAAAAAAGAAGATAGAAATTCTAGTCTTCAAATTCATTGAAAATTTTATAACTTAAATTTAATATTTCTTCATTTTTACAAATTTTGTCGTAAAAAAATATTTTTTCTCAAATTTAAATTCAAACGAAAAAAAAAATTTCTAATTACAATTTATGAATTCACTTTTAAAATTTTTTCAATTACAAAAAAAATGTAAACAAATAAATATTAGAAACTTATTAGTGTCTAACAAAAGAAATTGTTTTTTTTGTTTCTTAATAATAGAACTTATTTAATGAGAATTTATTTCTTGATTAATTAATTTCCTTTTCATAAATTTAATTTGGTAATTATTTGTAGAATATTTATAAAATTTATTTCATAAATATTTTTTTTAAAAATTGAAAATTTTTATAAATTTTAAACAATTAAACCGTTACAAGTGTAGATAAATAATATTTCATATAAATATTATTACGTAAGTGAAAAATAAGTGGCTGTTACTCGTATAATATTATTAGAATTTTTCTTTTTTTAATAATTATTAATTAGCAGATAAACACTTTAATTGATTTTTATCGCCTTTATTGGCATATAATTAATAATGGGGCGATAGTTTTCATGAAAATTATTTACTTTTTTTAAATATAGTTTCAAAAAATGAATTGTTGCTTCCATTTATAATATAAAATAGTAAGATTTAATTTTTTTTTGCAACTTTAGAATTAAGTGACAAGTGTTGTTTTAAATTTTTGTAGATCGCACGAATTTTCATTAAAATATATTGTAAGAAAAAAATTTCCCGTTTACTCACGTATTGTGAGTTGTAAAGAATAAAAAAAATCGCGTGGTTTAAAAAACGTATTTAAACGTATATTTAAAAATAAATCAAATTATTTAAATTCATGAGGTTCGATATTTTTTTTTCAAAGAAGAAATATCGAATTTATTTTTAATAGATTCAATATCTCTTTTCTTAAATTTTTACAGCGTTGATAAATATTAATTTCTCAAATAAAAATAATAATTCTCTTGTATGAATATTTCATAAAACGAGTGAAATAAAAATGAAACTAATTTTACGATTGTGCACACAAGTTTTTTCTAAAATAAATCGTTTTTTGTACACCCCAATATATGTCTGGTGTTGAAAATTATTTTCCCTTCTGATCGTATTCAAATTTACAGGAAAAATGAGAAAAAATTGCTCTTCATTTCTCTGTAATAATTTACTTAAATTTTGACTTTAGAAAATTTTGCAATATTTGCAAACGATTTTAATTAAAAATATAATTGATAAAAATTATTATTTTATATGATAAAGTAATTTTTCTTTTTCGGAAATTGCAGCTGGCGCATCTGACATTAAATCTTTGCCTTCCAAAGTTTTTGGAAAAGCCATCACTTCTCTTATTGTCGCCGATTTACACAGAAGAGAAACAAAACGATCAATACCTAAAAAAATTTCGAATTTTAGAAAAAAAGTTTTCAAATAGTAAAATTGTATTTTAATACCAAAAGAATTATATTTTTACTAACCGAAATTTCAATTTGAATATAGGAAAAATAACATTTTAATAAATTGTAAAACGATTGAAAAAATCAGTTTTAACTTTTAATTATTTAAAAAGAAAAGAAAAAATGGAAAAAAATATATGTCATGCGTAACAAATGGAGAAAATGTTTAATTACCTAAAGCTATTCCACCGTGAGGAGGAGCACCACTCGATAGAGCTTCAATTAAATGATTCAATTGATCCGTATTTATATTCAACATTTTCAAAATATTTGTCTGCAATTCTGGTTCGTGAATTCGAATCGAACCTCCTCCTATTTCAATGCCGTTCATCACCAAATCGTAATGCAAACCTCGAACCTATTTTCATTTTGAACAAATAAAAGTTGTCATATAAATTTAATGAAAATCCAATTGATGAATGTTTAATGCTAAATTTCAAGGGACATGAAAATTAAAAAACGTTTCTTTCTTAAAACCTTTTCAGGATCAGTGGTCAAATACTCCATGTCATCATGATGAGGACGAGTAAATGGATGATGCGTGGACTTTAAATTTCCATTCTCAACAGTAAATAGAGGAAAGTCCACGATCCAAACAAATTTATAATCTGCAGATCGTAAATTATATCCACTTGATTCCAAAATGTTTGCAAATTGAACGCGTAAATTACCAGCAACTGTTTGCTAACAAAAAAAAAATTTGTTTCAAGAAAATTATCAAAATTGTTGTAATAAAATATAGTTTGAATAGCACAATGAATTAAAATTAAGTGAAATAAAATAATAAAATTAACAAATAGAAATTTATAAATAAAGCTTTTAACGATCACTCCGAGTAAACAATTGACAAAGACAAAAAATTACAAAACAATTGAATAAATAATGAAATAACATAAATGGGTAAAATAGATAAACATTTGAATAAATAATGCAATAAAATAAGTAAATGTGAGTAAATAATGATTTAAAAGATAGAAACTTGTTAATTACGCACAGAATTTGTTTTGTCTCCATATGCCAAAAATAAGACGTCTCCATCATTCAAATCAATTTTTTCTAAAATATTCCTCGCAGCATCATGAGAGACAAGTTTCGTCAATTTCTCCAATAAATTATCTTTCAATACTTTCAATTGTACTAATTTTGTATTATTGAAATACATTCTTACTATAGTGGACAGTTTCTCTTTATTTGTCTTTGTGAGATATTCCTATGAAATTAGAAAAATTTTGTAACTTTAGTTTAATGAGTAAAGTACTTTTTCTAAACAAAAAAGAAAAAAAAAATTTTATTCCAGATAAAAGAAAGGGAATACTTACACTGCAATTCGGAAAAACGACAGCGTATGCTCCGAACATATCATGTTTAGATGAAAAATTAGAATCGAAACATTCCGTTACATTCTGAAGCTAAATAGAAAAAAAGAAACAAATTTATTAATGTTCTATTATTTATTAATGTTTATTATTATTATGTTTATTAATGTTTCTCTTTCAGGTAAATTTTAAAAATCCCTTCTATTACGTGTACTTATAAATTTATTTATTTATAAATATGTATTGTTAAATTGAATAGAATTTCAAATTAACTAATGAAAATAAAATTTAATTTAAA
The DNA here is from genome assembly GCA_032872475.1 of Leptopilina myrica (nomen nudum). Classification (NCBI taxonomy): domain Eukaryota; kingdom Metazoa; phylum Arthropoda; class Insecta; order Hymenoptera; family Figitidae; genus Leptopilina; species Leptopilina myrica (nomen nudum). Next base: position 38,343,819 of record CM065461.1, read on the forward strand.
ATATCTAAAATTTACCTACTAAATAAAAAATATTTTCAGTATTCAATATTAATCGAAAAAAATATACAGGATGAGAAATAAATGAATAAAAATAATTAATAAATAATAAAGTAATAAAAAATTTTTATTTGTAGATAAAAATGTTTATCTTTTATCATTTATGGTCAGAAATATAAAAAGGAAATTATACCTCGTTCGGAATTCGCAAATCCGGCGAATCAACGCCATATTTTTCCATAGCTTCCGCAAAAGTAATTTGAGGAAATGGAAATTTTATAGGATCCAATTCTTCCGGCCAACAATAGACCACTAATTCCTGAACTAATTCCATTATTTGCTCACGATCCGAGAACGAAATTTCCATATCCAACTGAAACGAAAAACTACAATTATTTAATACTGAATTAAAAAAAATCAACCATTAAGTTATTTATTAACATTCAATATATTTGAATAATATTAAATTTCCAAGGTTGACACGTACATTTGATTTTTCCTATGACATTTCCCTCATTTCCAAACAGAATTTTGATTCTTTCCTTGACTTAAAAAAAAATATTCTGATTCACTTTAAAAATCATTAAATACCCAAAAAATACAAAATACTTTCAATGCAAAGCCCTTTGAAATTTAATTGAAATTAGAACCGCAATTCTTCCAATTCTTGAAATATTTTCTAAAATTTAAACTAAAATTCATTTTCTAAATCAATTTTTATCAAAAAATCATGCGAGAATTTGATTATTTAAATGCAAAAATAATTTTATTTAAAAGCAATTAGTTTTTCTCATTTTCCCCAAAAAGTAATTCATTTTATTTTAGTTATTATAGGGGATTTAGTATTTTATTATAATTTAGTAAATTTACTTGTGTGAATTCGGGTTGCCGATCAGATCTGGAACCCTCGTCTCTGTAACATCGTGCAATTTGAAAATACCTATCGAAACCACCGATCATTAACAATTGTTTAAATTGCTGAGGACTTTGTACAAGGGAATAGAATTTTCCCTCAAGTCTTGTCGGTACAACAAACTCCTGTGCTCCCTAAAATTATTAAAAGACAAATATAAATTTTACCAAATTGGAGATTTTGAAAATACTCCGAGTATTTTTAAGAAAAATAAAAATAATAGTTGTAATAAAAAATTACCCACTCCGGGAGTTCGTCGAAAAAGTGTTGGAGTTTCAATATCAACGAAGCCACAATGATTCAATAAGTACTCTCTCATTTTCGAAACAATTTCCGATCTCAATCTCAAGTTTCGTTGTAATTCCGGAAATCTCAGAGCAAGATAACGATATTGCATTTGTAATTGTTCCTTGGCTTTATTAAATTTCCTCAATGTAAATGGTAATTGTGCTTTTGCTGCATTCAAAATATTCACCGAATCAACCAAGATTTCAATTTTACCTGTTTTCATTGATTTATTTTCTTGATCAGCGGGTCTCTCGACAACACGACCAGTCGCTGTTATAACACTTTCGAAATTTAAATCTCTTGTCACCTTTAATAAATCTTCTCGCTGAGAAACAATTAAAATTAATTTACAAAAAGGAATGACAAATTGCTAACTTGAAAACATTTCGTAAAATAGAGTTCAAAATATGTATAAAGATGATAAATACAAATGAATTTTTCTTTTAATAAATTACCTCCTCGGGAATAAGAAGTTGTGTCGATCCATAGCCGTCACGTAAAATGACAAATTTTCCCATTCTTTGAAATTCTACCCAGCCAGAAAGTGTGACCGTTTCATCAACATTTTCTATTCTCAATTCACCACATGTGTGACTTCTTTTTGCATATCTATTTACTGGTAAATTTTTTTCTAACGACGAAACTTTCTCATTAACCAAACCATAATTTTGCCTAATTACTGTTGACACACAAAATTGCCTTTCAGTCTAAAAAAACAAAACAAAAATTGAAACAATTAAGAGGATGCCTGGATTTTTAATTATATCCAAAAAAAAGTTTAAAATCTTTTATAAAATATTATTTTTATAGTAATTTTCTTAGAAGAGTTCAAATAAATACTAAAAATATACCAATGTTATTAAATTTTTTTATTTGGAAATGGATTTTATTTTTCTAACTAATATTATTTTTATAGTAATTTTCTAAGAAGAATTCAAATAAATACTAAAATATACCAATGATATTAAATTTTTTTATTTGGAAATTCATTTTACTTTTCCAATTAATTTCAAACCTTAGATTTTTTATTTTCAAAAATTATTATTTAAAAAAATAAACAAATAAATTTCCATATAAAAAATGTAGTAACAATGATATTTTCAAGTATTACTAATGATTTTCCATTTAGTTGATAAGTATATTGGTCACAAAAACAATATTAAAACAAGGTAAGGTAAAGTTATTATTGCAATAATAAATTAAAAAGTATAATAAAATAATAGAATAACAATAAACAATAATAAAGTTTTTTTACCTTTAAATATACATTAAGAACAGAATTTTCTTTTCTTTTTAAATTTTTCACACATTGTTGACATAACCTCTGAATTATTCGATTTTTTATAAACATATTTGTATATTTTGTTAAATATATATTTCTCCGTTAAACAAATTGAAACTTTAAATAGTAAAAAAAATTATTTTTCGTAAAATATTCTTATCTCTATATTTAATATGTTTATCTTTCCTCTATAGATAAACTGGATAAAATATTTGTGAGCACTTTGTAACCTCTACTTCTGTCAAATTTCCTTTTATTCTATAATCTTATTTAATCTTAATACACTGTAATTAAGAACCGGAAAAATTGCGATTACATTTTTTGTAATACAATTAAAATTAAAATATTTAAAAATATCAGAATTTATGGAAACTTAAAAAATAAACTCATATGTTTACTTCGCTTACTTTTTGAACCAATTCGAGATATCGAAATTACAATTTGGTTGGGTACACGGAGAAAAATTCCAATCGATTATAGCATGGACTTTCTCACTCTATTTTTCCATAGACTCAGTATGCGAAAGTTGCAATAGATGGTGTGAAAATCGCATGGACCCATGCGATTTTGGCATGGATTCCAAGCAAATTACGCGTAGTTGTGTCTGTGCGTTATTCGGTTCGGCTGCCCATGCTCAATTAGTATGATATTTCTCTCCGTGTAGGTAGCAATAATCAGAATTCGGTAGGTAATGCATTGAGAATTCCAAATATTGCATTCTGATTGGTGGGTAATTTACAGAGAAACTTTAATCGACCAATCAGGAGTAATTATTATTCCACTAATCCAACCCTGGTTCCAACCCATTCTATCTATGATAAAATTCAGTTCCGTTTCTTTTTCCGTGAACCCACGCTTGACAAGAATTGTAAGTTGTGTCTGGCTTATTGTTTTTTGTGAAAAAATTATTAATTAGTGTAATAGAATGCAATTTTCTTTCATTCATTCTAAATTTCAATTCACTTGGAATAATAGTGTTAATCAATTTTTCCATTGCATGTAAATTATTTGCAATTTTTCAACCTTATTGTTGACAGAGGATTCACACGTCACGTGAACGTTAAATATTGAAAATTGAAGTCGAAATTTTTCTCATATTACTCCACGTGAATTTGCAACATCCTTTATTGTTTCCTATTATTTTCTATTTCGGAGTGTTAAAAATTATATAAAGTTAAAGTGTAATGTATTATATTTGAGATTAATAGAAGTTTTTTGTTTCTTTCACCTTTAGGTCAAAAATGGGTCGACGACCGGCTAGATGGTGAGTTTAAAATATTTTTTCTAAAAAAAGGGAGATTTTCTCAATTCAGAATCATTAATAATTTGTTAATTAATCATTTCGTTATTAATCACATTGAATATTTTCATTTCTGTGCAAAAGTTTATAGCGAGGGAAACATAACCTCAAAATTTAATTTTCCTTTTTAATGAATTTTTAGTAAAATTCCATTTCTAATTATTTTTTTTATTGTTTTAATTAGGATAAAAAATAAATTTTCTAATATCCTTTTTTATTTTTAGCAAAATAAGTAACATTTTTGATATTTTTAAAGTAGTTATTAATTATTCTAATAATTGTCTTATTTTTAGTTATCGGTATTGCAAAAACAAGCCATATCCAAAATCACGTTTCTGTCGTGGTGTCCCCGATCCTAAGATTCGAATTTTCGATTTGGGAAAGAAGAAGGCATCGGTGGAAGACTTTCCACTATGTGTTCATTTAGTTTCGGACGAATATGAACAATTGAGCTCAGAGGCACTTGAAGCGGGTAGAATTTGTGCGAACAAATATATGGTGAAGAATGCTGGAAAAGATCAGTTCCACATAAGAATGCGATTGCATCCATTCCACGTTATTCGAATTAACAAAATGTTATCGTGCGCTGGAGCTGATAGGTAAGAAATTTTCTTTTATGATTTCATGTCAATTATTTTTATTCATTTAATTTCTTTTTATATTCAGTGTAAGTTGTACCAATTACTGTGAAACTTCCAAAAGTCAATTATTAGTTAGAATTTTTCAAATAAAATTATTTCAAAATTTTAATTATGTTTAAAAGAGAATAGTAAATTTTTGGAAAATGAACATTTAAATATGATCATTTTCCGGCGACTAAAATGTTTAAAAGATTTAAATTCACCCAAAAACATTTTAAAATTTAAGTATTTCCTTAAATTCTTCTAATGTTAATTATTTTTTAAAATAATTTTAACTGAAATTCTTTGTTAAATAATATTAGAATTCAATTATAATTGAATTATTAAAATACCAACATTTTTGTATTGAATTTAATTATTTTCCAAATTTTTAGTTCACAATTAATTCTCCAAATACACAATAATAAATATACAAATAATTTTTGAAAGCGAGAAAGTGAAATTCTTTGAAATATAAAATTTTTTTAAATTAGTTTTGTGAAAATTTTCTATTATTTTAAATTTTTTTAAATTATTTTCAGGAATTTCTCTATTTTCAAAGAATTTTGATTACTATTTTTTAAAAACCTCATTTTTTAAAGATTTTCTAAATAAAATTGTTTAAATTTAATTAATCTTTTCACTAAATATTTAAAAACTTATTTTTATTTATTTTTTCATGAGGAATTAAAATTTTTTAAATACTTTCAATGTAAAACGTTTTGAAATCAAATTGTTTCTAAAATTTATAACTGCAATTTTTCCAAAAATCCATTTTTTTGGATTTTCGAAAAAAGTATATAAAACTTTTATAATTTTTAAAGGAAAATAATATATTAATAATTATAAAATAAACATTAAATATTACTGTACTTTTATAGCGATTAGAATGTTAAAAAGCTTTCAATTTAAAAATCTTTAAAGATTCCATTATTTATTAAAATTCCTATTATAACGCTTAACGAAATATTAATTCAATTTTTCCAAAAGAAATACAATAATATTTAAAAGTAATTGTCCAAAAAGAGAAAATACAATTCTTTGAAATATAAACTTTAATTTAATGAAATTTGAAAGTAATTTTTGAATAATATTGTATTTAAAAATTTTTAAAGGAATTGAATTTTGTAAAAATTGCAGTTGTAATTCTTAAAAATAATGAAATATTCAAGGTTATATACATTTAAATTTTTGGTTTTTTAGTTTTTAGTTACAAATCTTGGTAAATATGTTTGTAAATAATTTCTTGAAGTAAATGAAAATCAAATTCTTTGGAATATAAAATTTATTTAAATTAAATGTGGCAAAATTTAACAATTTTTAAAAATGTTTGAAAGATAAAAAAGGATAATGAAAAAAGTTAATATTTCTGGAAATAAGGGAAATTTTGTTTCTTCTACTGTTTTAAAAAAAATAATTGACTATCGCAAAGTCTCCTTTCTTAAATACACAGTAACTGGTACACTTTCTGTATTTTAAATAAAAAATTCACTTCAAGTAAAAAAGAGAAAAGTAAATAAAAATGTTGTAAAAAAATAAAATTAGTTAATTATTTTATTAAGTCGAAGAAAATTAATTTTCTCTAATATTTTGTGAGTATAATTCTAAATAAATCGTAAAAGAAATAAGCGAAACACTTATACGAAAATATCTATGAAAAACATTTCCAAAGAGAATAAAATTGAAATTCTCAATAATTCAGGCTTCAAACTGGAATGAGAGGAGCTTTTGGAAAGCCGCAAGGAACAGTTGCCCGTGTTCATATTGGACAGCCAATTATGAGCGTCCGTTCTTCCGACCGTTACAAGGCTCAGGTTATCGAGGCATTGCGTCGTGCGAAATTCAAGTTCCCAGGCAGACAAAAGATCTACGTCTCAAAAAAATGGGGTTTCACTAAATACGAGCGTGCCGAATATGAGGATTTAAAAACTAACGGTCGTCTAGCACCTGATGGTTGCAATGTGAAATATCTACCGGAACATGGCCCTCTAGCCGCCTGGAAGAAGTTCCGTGAAATACTATCTGAATAAGTATAAATATTTGTATTTTTTCAATATCAATAAAAGTGAAACTTTTTACATCACATTGATATTTAAAAAACAAAATTGTAGTAACGAATTCTTTCACTTCATTATTTTTTAAAAAATTTATTGTCTTTTATCTCTTCTTTCATTTTTTTACTGTTTTTATTTTTCTTCTATTAATTTAAAAAAATTTAATACTTTATTCAAAATACTTTATTTAATGATGATTTTTTTCTTGCTTTACGAACTAATGGGGTTTATTCGAATAAGTTGGGATTACACCTTAATATTCATAAAAAAAAACTCAAGAGTACTTGTGTCCTTTTCTATCTCGGGAATCTATTGTACATTCAAATTCAATAATGCTTTTCTTCCGGTTTGACGGCGTTTGAAAAGAGTGATGGCACATCTAGCAAAATGTTGTTTCGTGATGTGAGAACGGACTTCGTCACGAACTAACATTTTCATAGATGCGTTACGACTTTTTTAAAACTCCATCAATCCGGAAGGAAAGCATTCATGCATTTGGTCTGTAAAAATTCGCGAACGTAATTTTGCCGTAATTTTGCCAAAAATTAATTTGCAACAAACTGCAAAGAATGAGAAAGAAAGGAACAAAGAAATACCTACCTGTCCTTTTCTGTTTCGTCGTAAAATTTTGGGCAAAGAACAAGAGGAAAAAAATGAAAGCTAAAGATTCTTTTTTAAGTACAATAATTAAGGTGCATCTTAAAATTCTTAAAATTCTATTTGCAAAAATTATTAATAGCGACATACTTTTATAAATTTTTTTTTATAAAATTAGAGTGAATGAAAAAAATACCTGTAGGTAAGTAACAACTATTGCATTTTAAGCAGAAAATTTTTGTTCTAATTAGAAATACTTCAAGTTGGCAGTATTGTAATGAAATTCATTTGTACATTTATGTAAATTGCATCTGTTGTGAAAGCTTCTTAATATTTGCAATTGTACCAGTGCCATCTGGTACTTCTGCTAGTAATTGCAAAACAATGTTTTAAAAAATTAGGAAAAAAGTTTCCCCTCTTTTTAGCAGATATTTAAGAATATTGGTACGTGAACGTAAGAATTTCGATTTATTAAGTAACATTCTGCAATATTGAAAATTGCTTTTTATTAAAAGTTCATTTTCAATATTCGTTCATCAAGTGTAATCTTTGATTTTTGGACTAAGTTTGATTTATTTATAAACCAGTTAAAAATGGGTCGTCGACCTGCTAGATGGTAAGTTATTTTTTAAAATCCTTTTTTTGAAAAAAACAAACACTTTACTAATAATGAAATTGTTAGCCTTTTGTCTCTTGTTTATTGACAAAGAAACACTTCATTATTGCAAATTTCGAAATATAACCTCCAACGGTTTAATTATTTATTAAAACCTTATATTTTTATATGAAAAAAAAAATATTTAATAATTTTAACAATATTAATAATCTACATTAATTACATAATTGAATTTTAACAATTTAACATAAATTTCGAAATTAAAGGAAACGAATTTAATTAAATTTTGTATTTGCTTATAAAAATGATTAATTTTCAGTTATCGTTATTGTAAAAATAAACCATATCCAAAGTCACGTTTCTGTCGTGGTGTTCCCGATCCGAAAATACGAATTTTCGATTTGGGCAAAAAGAAAGCAACCGTGGAGGATTTCCCACTTTGTGTTCATTTAGTTTCTGGCGAATATGAACAATTGAGCTCCGAGGCCCTTGAGGCGGGTAGAATTTGTGCAAACAAATATATGGTGAAAAATGCAGGAAAAGACCAATTTCATATTCGAATGAGATTGCATCCATTTCACGTCATTCGAATTAATAAAATGTTATCGTGCGCCGGAGCTGATCGGTAAGAAAAAATTTATTGTCGTCTATATAGTAAATGTTACATGCAAATTGAAAATTTTTATATTCAAATAATTTTTAATGACTTCAGAATCAAAATTTTCTGAAAATTCACTTATTAACTGATTATAATTATTATTCATCTTTTTTTTAATTTCATAAAATTATTTCAAACAAATGAATTATTTTTCGAAAATAATAAAATTCTTCACAAGAATTCAGTTATTTTCATAAATAATAAAATTATTTATAAAGAATTCAATTAGTTTTAAAACAGTTTTAACTGAATTCCATTAGAGAATCGAATTATTTTCAAAAATTGTTATATAATTCAACGTAGAAATTCAATTATTTTAAATACAATTTAAAATTTTCCTTGAAAAATGTAACTATTTAAAAAATGTGTTTTTGAAATTTGTCAAAAGAATTCAATTATTTAAAACATTCCTAGTTGATATACTTCATTATGAAAATTCAATTATTTATTTTTGTATTTAAATAGTTGAATACTTGTAGAATTTTCTAATAAAAAAATTTATACAAAAATTAATTCTAGTTAAAATTGTAGATAATAATTAAATATTAAAAGCATTATAGCGTCAATTTGCAGAAATACTCGAATTTTGAAAAGATTTCAAATTAAAATCTTTGAAAATTCGATTTTTTCATACTTTTGAATAATCTATTGTGTAGAATTATTTTTTTAAAAGTGTATTTAAATGTTTTCCAGAAATTATTTGAATGTTTTATTTTCTAATACTATTATTATTTAATTGAAGAATTTACGAATAATCGAAATTTCGTGTAATTGAATTATTATTTTCAAGAAAGGCACAATAGATAGTAAAATAAAAATTTCCAGACTCCAAACGGGAATGAGAGGAGCTTTTGGAAAACCTCAGGGAACAGTTGCTCGCGTTCATATTGGACAGCCAATAATGAGTGTTCGCTCATCCGATCGTCACAAGGCAGCAGTAATTGAAGCACTTCGTCGTGCAAAATTCAAATTTCCCGGTAGACAAAAAATTTACGTCTCTAAAAAATGGGGCTTCACTAAATACGATCGTGCCGAATACGAGGATTTAAAATCAAAAGGACGTCTTGCACCCGATGGATGTATTGTCAAATATCTACCCGAGCATGGTCCATTAAATAACTGGAAGAAATTCCGTGAAAACATGACTGTTTAAGTAAAGAAAATAATTAATTATTTCTTCTTATATCAGTATGAATAAAATTTTATTAAATCTACAAAAAAACACCTTATTAAATACAGTCGATTTTTTTTTAAACTTCTACAACAAAAAATATATATATAAATTTTATTATAACGATTAGGTAAATTAACATAAAAAAAATTAACTAAACTAATACATTGTTTTTCATCATTTTTCTGGAAAAAATGCACTTTATATAGTTGCAAGCAGTTTTCGAACTTTTTCAAAAAAGTATTTGAAAAAATTCTAAATTCGTCGAGATTTTTTTTAATATTTACAGTGTTTTTTCTAATAATTTACAAATTGCATCGAGTACCATGCAGTCGACATACAGGGCAGTCTTATTTGATTCATTTTTCTTTATATTACCAATTCTAATCTTAGAATAAAAATAATGAGCTTTTAAATATGTTCTATGCGTCCATTAAAATTATAATTCTTAAAAACTGAAGAAAATAAAAAACGGAACTTAAAATTTCTTTGAGAAATTATTAAGAGAAACGAATATTAACATTTTAAATTAATATCTTAAAATATGAATTTATTTTCAATTCAAATTCGAAATATAATTACCAATTATATTATGCAAACAAATTTATAGTTTTATAAAAAAAAATAATCTGTACAATTACCGGCGGTAGAGAATATTTGGTTATATAAAAAAATACATATACTTGAGTTTCATTAGAAAGGAAATTTTGCAATAGATAAAAATTCAACTGCGGACTTGATTTTTAATCTACTGGCATTATAATTACGTATCAAAGGCTCGCTTTTGAGTAATAATTAATATTTCTAAATTGTAAAGAATAAGAGATGAAATTATTTATTCTTTATAGTTAAACAGTATTAATGGACGATTTAGTTTTTTCTTTTTTAAAGAAAGGGAATCGTTTCCCAAATTAAATGCAAATGCGCGATTGAATAAAAAAAAAGTTATGAACAAGGGGTGAACAATTCGTGAATTGATCAGCTGGATTCCATAAGGGCATATAAATTTTTCTCGGACGAAATCGAAGTCCCCTGGACAATCAAAATTCAACTTCTAAATTTAAATGTTTAAAATATATATAATAATATATAAGGATATATAGAATTTAAACATTTAAATTCAGCAGTTGAATTTTGAGTTTTCAGGGGTCTTCGATTTTGGCCGAGAAAAAGTTACATGCCCTTATGGAATCCAGATGATCAATTATGGTGTACACTTGTATTGAATTACCATGAATTACCTTAAATTACTAAATTATTATTGTAATAGGTGTACACCAAATTCCTTAGTTGTTTGCCCCTTGGTTATGAATAATAGTTAGCAAGTAACTAGAATTCTGTCACTTTTTCAAAAATTAATGATTTGAATTTTTTTTTTTAAGTTTGATTGAAAAAATGGGAAAATTTCTTTAATCGCCATTTAAAAGATTTCCGGACTTGGGTTTTTACTAACGCGAGTGACACGTCACTTCGCCATTTTCACTCTCTCCATTTTGCATATCGTCATCAATGTCCATATCACACATTCGATGGTTGTGAGTATCTAAAGTTTCTGTACTCGTTGCAGCGTCGAGTAAAGGAGATAATTTCTCAGCCTCGCTGTCCTCGTCCTGCCCTTGTCCTTGTAAATACTGAAAATATCCCGAAGAAAAATTTATTCTAATGGAAATTACTTTTAGTTTAATATTTTTATATTGAGCAGTTAAAATTTCAAAGATTTCAATTTAAAAACATTTTTAAATTTAATTATTTGTGTTTTAAAGAAATTTGTAAATATTGCAAATGAGTGGGAAATAATTTCTATTAATTTTTACCTCATAGAGTGAAACGGGTTGTTTTTCGTTGACAAGCCGAAGAGTGTCTCTTGTTCGATTGAGATTTGACTTTTCCAATCGTGAATGTCCAGTAATTTTTGCCCTTACTGCCGGCGAACGATTGTGAAGCTCTGATTTTTGTGATCCTGCCGAATTCTCACCGCCCTTCGCCAATAAGACAGACATTCGAAATTCGGGTGTCGTACAGGGAGTTCCACTTGTTCTCGAGGAAATATCCAACGTTTCTTTAGAGGCAATATGTTTCGACACTGGAGTTCGCTCTGTTGATCTGTAAAAAAATGTTGTTTGTTATTTAATAGCAATGCGTCTAAGAACAGAAATTGTTTCTCTATAAATGTTATTACAAACCTTTTTAAAAGGTTCTTGTATAAAAATTCTTTTTTTTAAAGATAATTAAATTTCCGAAAATAATTAAAAAATTGAAACAATTAAATTTATGGGCAAATTTCCATCGATGGAAATTCTGTATTTGAAAGAATTCAATTTTATTACACTTTTAAGAAATTATCATTTTTTTTCAAATAGAAAACCTTACCGATTAAGAACTTCTGCGGCTTGAATTGCCGTTGCCGTGTCCGTATTGTCAGGTGGACAGTCAGGAGATTCGGAGCACGGCAAAACGGTTGTCGCTACTCTAGGAATGTACGGTCCATTCAGGGCTTCAATTAACGAAACTGCTTCGTATCCCAATGGAATGTTTTCACAGCTTCCCTATATTTTTTGAATATTAAAGAGAAAAACAAAATTGAAAATTCAGAGAAAAGAATCCTTGATCAAATTCATATTATTTTCTACTTTTGGAAATTAGATAAAAAAAAAGAAGAAAGAGAAAGAAAAAGAGAATGTAATTAATGTAAAATAATTATCACCTCTGGTAAACCGGGTGGAGGCGGAGGCGGTACAGGATTCGATATTATCGAACCCGACGATTTTTGAAGAGCTTTTATTTGTAAGAGAGCGCGGAATGGAGCTCGACAAATGGGACAATTATTCGCTTGATACCTAAGGGAATCTGCGCAACCATTACATAAACAAAGATGTCTGCATGGTAAAATTAATGTGTCTCGTACGTCACACATGCATATCACACACTCGGATCCATTGTCCTCTGCATCTTCATCGCCATTTACCTGCTATAAAATTAATTTTTCTATTAATTTCCACATTTCGTTGACTCTTCATCTTTTTTTTCCTACAATTTTTATCTTGAAAATAAACACTATTTTAATAATTAAAATAAAACTTCTATTTTAATTATTAAAATAAAACACTACAATTTAAAAACAAATTTTCAAAATATTGAATCTAAAAAAATTTGTATAAAAATTTTCTTCTAATTGTTAGAAAATAAAAAAAAAATAAAAATGTATTTATAATTAAACTCTTTAGAAAAATTTCGTACTTTCGCATCTTCCGTATTTTTATTCTCGATTCCATAAATTTCTTGCAGCAAATAACAAAGTCCGTCGACGAACAATTTCTGTTTGAGGGCCTTCAAAACGTACGATCCATCAGAATGTTTTTCAATCACAGCTATTGTTGTATGCGATTGTTTGGGATCGTCAGAACCTTCCTCAGCCACACAATGAATAGCGATTGGAATTATCTGTGTAAATTAATTTATTTTCCCATTAGAAAATTAGAAAAAAAACTAAAAACGAAACTTAAAAATTTAATAATCAAATGAAAATACAAATGCAGAGTGGCCACTTGTCAGTAAAGTCAAGGAAGTATCATGAAAAGTGACAATTTTTATAAGAAATTCAGTTTTTGTATTTAAATTAAATTTTAAAAGAACATACGGAAAATCATTTTTAAAAATGTTTTAGAGATGAAGTTCAGTTAAAAATTGTGGAAAATAATTGAATTCAGAAAGAGTTATAATTGTAATTTTTAGAAATGATTAAAATTCATAAAATTTTCTCTATTTTCGTAAACTTGTGATCACCTTAAAATTGATTGACAAAATGTAAAAAATTCAAAAAGTAGTTAAAAATTTCAGGTTGCTTTTTCAATTCATTAGGCACTTACTTCCCGATCACTGCTGTATAATAATTCCTCGTCAGTGAACGGTGTTGGATCAAAGACGTGAACAGCTTGACAAAATTGTTGATTCGCCCCTTTTTTATAATGATACGTATCAGAATTCAAGGATGGATCTCGAGAAATGTATCTAAAAGAAGCAATATCAAGTAAAAAAAATGTAAATTTAAAAAATGTTATACCAAAATTTACAAAACTTACTTCGATATAAAAAATTGATTACTTGCAAAAATTAATTAATTTTAAAAACATAAAAAAAATTAAATAGCAAACGTAAAGTTTCTGGTAACAAACTTCTTTTTATAATGGAAATAATTTTAAAACAATAATTAATTTACATGACTCCTTTCGAGGTGACTTCTTCGGTGCAAAAATAATAAATCGTAATTGCACATCTAACGTCACAATCAAATGTGAATTCAATATTAAATCTCATCTTTTTATCAAGATCTCCATCGCCAAAATGTTTAATATCTGTCGTTTGTTGAGAAGTTGCTGCACTCTCAACACTGCGAACAAGACGAAGAGATTCTTTTCTTATATAAACTAAACTTTTCAATGTTTTTGTTGGATCATTTGCTTGTGGCGGCGGATATGGAAACTGTTGACAAATGAAAATTTTTAATCTCGAGACAAAAAATAAAATATCATTACAATATTTTTAAAAAAAGTATTTTTATTTATAAAAATAGTTGAATTCTTGCAACGAATTATAAATTTTTTTTTAGTTTTTAATTAATAAATTATATATTATTTTGAATTATTAATTTAAATAATAGAATTACTGGGAAAAATGTTATTATTTGTAAAAAGTTAAAATTGAATTCTTTAGAAATTTTTGGAAATAATTGATTTTGTTTTTTAATCATTTTATTAAAACTTAAAAGAATCGTAAAAAAGGCAGTAAATATTTACGAATTTTTCTTTATTTGCAAAAAAAAAATACTAACTGGTGTTGGTCGACTTCCTAAAAAATTAAGATCTGCATTTTCTCCAAATAAGTAGGCTTCCGGTTGTGGTGTGTCAAATCTTTCACCTCCCATTATAAAGTGGCTTCCAAAATAATTACCTAATTTATTTAAACTATTATTAAAAAAAAACCTTAACAATTTTAATTCCAAAGAGAATAAAAATTTATTTAGAATTAAATAAATTTCAATTCTTAATATTTCAATTATTTTAGCTCAACAATTGTCTATATAATTATATAGATGAAACAATTAAATTTTCTCAGTACCAAAAGGAAAACAAAGGAATAAACCGATTATGACCTTGATAATGATTTTTTTTTAATTTAATAGAATAAGAAATACTAAATAGTTTATTTAACTGTTTAGTTTCTTTTTAAAAAAGAATTTTAAAGCGAACGAAATACATTAACAAAAAAATCTGTCAGTAGAAACTAAACAAATAGAAATTAAATAAAAAGAGGAAATGTCAAAAAGAATTTACGAAACATACTGACCAGAACGAGGAGGATATTTGTATGCATGATTCGAAACAATGTCAACTTCCTCAACGCCAGCATTTTGTCGGCTCGTTAAGGATCCCATTTTTTTCTCTCACTGCAATTTCTTTCTTTTAAATTGAAAATGTATCAATAATTTCCAAATTACTTTAATATATTTGCATACTAATCACAACAAAATACCATTTTCAATCATGTCTTTATGACCTGCGGGAGGTCAACTGAAGTTAGCAGTATAATTAAAGAGAAATTTCTTATTTTCTTTGCTTTGAAGTTGTATACAGAATGCAGAGATGGGTAGCTGCTGTTAAAATTTATAAATCAATTAAAGGCTTCTGCACAATGTTCAGGTGTCGAAGGGACAACAAAGCAGATGACACAATATAAAATTTTAATCCTCTTTTATCCTTTTATTATTTTTTTATTCATATTTTGGACGTGGAATACGCTTTTTAAAATGAAATAAAAATTAAATGTGTTATGTATTTGATTCGATTGCAATGGCAAATTCTCTAAATGTGTAATTAAATATAACTTTATAGGTTAGGGATGTTTGTTTACCAATCTCTTTTACTGCAGCGGAAATTTCCACCATTATTTTTTTTATATGTTTTTTTTAATAAAATGTGTATACTGAATATTGTTAAAAATACTGTCTTTCTAAATATTTTATTAAAATTCTTCTAAAAAAATTCAAAAATTTGAATAAAATTCTTGTCCCAATTTTCAATTATTTACAAATTTGTTATAAATTTATTCACAATAATTGAATTACATTTTCATAAATAATATTTTTTGCTGGGATTAAATTGTTTTCCTAAATTATAAAATTCTTTTTAGGGAGTCAATTATTTTCATCCCAGAATTTCAATTATTTTTAATAAAAAAAAATTCAATTTTGAGAAAGATTATTATTTATTACAATATTAATTATACTATTATTAATTTTTATTATTATATTATTATTATAATATTATTATTTATTATAATATTATTTTATACTTATTTATTATTCAATAAATTATTTATTTTTGTATTAAAATAGTTGAATTCTCGTATGTAATTTTCTGATAAAAATATGATTGAAAAATGAATTTCAGTTAAAATTTTAGATAATAATTGAATATTATTAAGAGCTTTATAGAGTAAATTTTTAAAAGGTTTCAAATAAAATCTTTGAAATTTTTTTAACTAACAACTCTTGTGAATTATTTTTTTTTTTAAAGTTTAATTGAATATTTTTTAAACTTATTTCAGGTTTTTATTTTCTAATATTAAATTTAATTGTTAAAAATAATTAATTTAGAGAAGAATTTTAGTTAAAAATTTCAGAAAATAATTGAACTTTGGAAAAATTTTGCAGCTTGTTTTTTTAAACTTGTAATTTTTAGAAATAACTGAATTTTTGAAAAGTTTTCAAGTTAAAATCTTTGAAAATTTTGAATTTTTAATACTTTATATCAACAATTCTGTTGAAATTAATTTTTTAAAAAAATTTTAACATCAATTCTTTTGAAATTATTTGGACTTTTTATTTTTTTAATATTTATATTTAATTTAAGAATTTTCAAATAGTATTATATATTATAATTTATAAATTATAAATAATATTTTATTCTTCATAATTCAAGCTTAATATTTTCAAATTTAATAATAATTATTTCTGATTACAGATTTTGGCCCCCATAAATATAATAAGGGTGCTGAATGTTTGTAGTGATTATGCGTTTCCTTGACAACATGTTTCCGAAGAACTTGACACAAATATAGAAAACGAGCTAAATGTTTGTAACACGTGCATTTTATTTAAACTGTAAATTATCATTAATTTACAGTAAAATACTAAAATCTAAGTTTTCTTTATATAATCTCAAGACTAAGGAAAAAGACTCAATACAATCAGGTAATTGTTATTCAGAAAAAGTGAAAATTTTCTAAACTCAACAATATAATAATATACTTCTATAAATTCAATTAATAAAATTTTAGCACTTGGAAATGGGTAACTGTGTACGAATAACGATCGAAGAATTTCGCCGTAGAAGATATCCACAGAAGTATATATTTTTATGAAACAAAATAAATATTTAATTTTTTTATTTCAAAAAAATGCACTATTAAAATTTATTATTTTTTAGAACTATTGTTTTACTCATGACTGGAATTGACAATGCTGGCAAAACTTCGGTTTTAAATCGAATTAGCGGTGGTAAGCAAAATATATTCATTAGTAAAAAATATAATAATATCATTATAAAAATAATTAAAAAGAAATATGATAATCAAGTTTTTAAATTTCAGACGTTAGTCAAATTGTCCTGCCAACAATTGGATTTCGTACAGTGACATTAAAATACAAGACATGTAGAATAAAAATTTATGACATTGGAGGAGGACCTCATATTCGTTCCATTTGGAAAAACTATTATAGTGATGTGAGAAAATTTACTTTTATTGAAATTTTAACTAAAAAATGAATTTTTACCTTTTAAAACAAAAATATTTTCGAACTGATTACAATTTCTTTTTTTCTAGGTTCATGGAATAATTTATGTCGTGGATGCTAGTGATTTGCCACGACTTACTGAAAGCAAGGATGTTTTAAACGATGTCATAACGCATGTACACATTTCTGGAAAACCAGTTTTACTGTAAGAAACAAATTAGTTTTGTCACACATGATTTATATTTAAATATTTTACATTAGAATTTTGTTTTTTTAAATATTTGATTCTTCATCAAAATCAATATCAGAGTAAAAATTTCACATTCTAATTAATTTATTTCATTTTAGTAATAAACGAAATTTTTTTTAACAGATTAGCAAATAAACAAGACCTAAGGGGAGCAATCGACGAATTAGATATTGTCGATAACTTGAATGTAGAAGAGTTAGCAAATTCGATGAAATGTCCAACGAGAGTGGAAATTTGCTCTTGCATTGATACACATATTAAAGAAATTGCAATTCTTGAAGGATACAGGTGAAGACAATTTCAATTTAATAATAATTAAGATATTCTCTCCTTACGTGAAGTAAGGATTTCGAAAAGGTTGAAAGAATATTTAAATTTCAATTCAAATCATTCAAATATTGTTAAATTCTAATAAGAATTGATTTAAAAACGATATCAGTTGAATTTTTGAAAAATAATTGAATATTAAGTCTTGTTTATTGCAGATGGTTACTTGAGACAATTCTGAGGCAGTATAACACTTTAAATAGTCGAGTAAAACGAGCTGAAACTCCAAAATACCGGAAATTATCCGCAAAGTCTTCCTTCCTATCAAAAGCAGGCAGATCTAATCCTTTCAAGCCCATTAGGGAATTTCTCAAAGATAGGGTAAGTAAATGTTTTGAAATTAAAAAATTTACAATATTCAATAAGGAAGTAAATAAAAAGAGATTAATAAGAAAAATAAAAAATTTTAAACAATTTAAATTAGGTAAAAATCTTTTAAAAATAATTGAATTTTTGTATAATTTTAAAAGAACGAATTAATTTTTTGATAAGTTTTAATTCAAAATTTTAACTCTTTCTTTTCTTCAATATGTTAAACGTTATTCTAAAATATTATTTTTTGTATGTGAATTAAAAAAGTTAGATTTTAGTTTTCATTTTTATATAACACATTTAGAGATTTTTGACTAAAATTTCCAATATTTCAATTATTCTGAAAATTTGTAATTAAAATTCTTCAAAACTTGATTTTCAAAAATTGTAACGAAATACTTGAAAAATAATTATTTTTATTAGATTTTTTTATTATAAATTAATTTGGAAAAAATTAAATTATCTTAAAAAGTGATTCAAAAATAATTTTTGAAATATTTGTTTATAGTTACTTTTTTAATCTATAAAAATCGACAATTTTATACTAAAAAAAACGTGGCATTTTATTACAATATTTGGAAGAAAAGTCGCAAATTTTGAAAATAAAACGAAAAAAATCTAAATTTTCCAAGTTTCTAATAAAAAAATTTTTGTTCGTCATTTCCCTGACTTTTACTGATTTTACTAACATGTGGCCAATCTGAATAAAATTTAATTTTTCTTGCATTATTTTCAGAACTCCGTAGCACCAACAATTGAATAATTAATCCCAGCAGAATGCCAACAAATTTTTCTAGAGACTGAAATAATTTTTATACTAAGAAAAAAATTTCTTACATTATTTATATATAAATCTCAGGGTAATTTTTATACTTAAGGAGAAATATTAATGTTGAAAAATGAAAGCAAGATTTATAAATGTACAGAGAAATCTATTATTAAAATAAGAGATATTAAATTGTAATAATATTAATCTTAGAAATGATTTAAAATCTATTAATGTATAATAGAACAAATAATTTATTGCGTTTTTATCAAGACAAAACTGACTGTTAAAGAAAAAAGGAGAGAGAGAGAGAGAGAGAGTTTGTAGAAAGAAAACTGAAACGTTTCAAACAACGAAGTATATTTAATGACAATGAGACGAGATAATTAATCAAGATTTTCTTCGCATTAACATTTTTTTAAAAATTTTTTTCTTCCCCCTCAGTAATCATTCCTTCAAAAATGTAAATAGCGATTAGTACAATATTTGTAACAAAGAAACAACAGTCACTCTTTTTTTAAATTTTATATAATAATTACACCTATGTATTTTAAAAACAGAGAGTGGTTTACACTTATTGGAACCTATCTGTACTTTTACTTTGTACAGTTATAAAAATGCGGATAGAAAACGTTATACCTTTGGATAATGTAAATTAGTGCTTCTACCCTTTTTTCTTTGTTGTTGTTGTGTGTATCAATTCGTGTGTGTGTGTGTGTTGTTTGAAATATTTACCTAAATTATCGATTTTCTGACTAAGCTTCAATTTGTAATTGAGATAATAAATCTTCTACTACTTTGATACCTTCATCTTCATCCATTTTCGATTTGTATAAATTATCCAGCATTTTAATAGCCCATTCACTCAATTTTATTGCTTCCTTCTTTTTCGATGCGGTACTTCTTACTGACGAAGCGATATGATTAGTAGCCTATAATAGAGAATTTTTTTTTTATTGACAAAAATAAATAAACAATGAAATTGATAACTTTAATTAATTAACAAATATTTTCTGAAAAATTTACCAATAATAATCCATAAAGAGCTCGAATATTGCTTGGATTTAATTTTATTGCCTGACAGAAATACGATTTCGCTTGCTCGATATTTTCAAATCCTCCCTGAAAATATAGAAGAAATGTCTCAATAAGAGAAATTAATTTAATGAATTAATAAATCTATTAAATTAATTAGAAAACATTTGTTTCTAACTAATTTTTAACTTTATATTATGTATTTCAAACCTGAGAATATTTTATCTCCGCGTATCGCTGATAAATTAAATGACTATGGGGATTGTGCAGAATAAGTTCTTCCATACAAAATGCTGCCTTTGAATAATCTTGCTCTTGTAAATATAAATCGCATAATTCGTGCCAAGCCTCTTGATCGCTCATGAATCTGTCAAAGTTTTCAATTAATTTTAGTTCAATAATAAGTGATGTTTTTAAATAAAAAAAAAAGATAATTTAATAGTTATTTATAAAAAATAGAAATTAATACAAAATATTCAAAAGTGGAAGCTAATTTTTGAATGCATACTTCTTGAGATATTCTGTGAGCTCTTTAATAGCTTCCGGTATTTGTCCCTTTGCCTTTAAAATTGCAATTCTTCTTTTTCTTGGAGCTGCATTTGTTTCATCTCTTTTAATTATTGAGTCCAATACTTCCACTGCTTCGTCATACCTGAAAAAGAAAAGGTGAATAAAATTTTTTTTATTTAATTTAATTTAATAACAAGAAATCGTATCCTAAAAGTATAAAAAATAATTGATTTTTTCCGAAGAATTTTATAATTCACGAGAACAATTAAATTCTTGAGATGAATTTTATTAAGATATTTTTGTTAAAAATTAAAAACCTGAGATTAGTTTTATTAGTTATGGAAATAATTGAATTCATGTGTAGAATTTTATTAAAATTTTCAAAAATAATTAGTATTTCGAAAAATTTTATTAAAACTGTATTGAAAAGTACAGAATTTCTGTGAAGAATTAATTAAATGTTTTTGAAAATAATATATAATAAGTATTTGGTTAATGAGTTAATAAAGTTTTTCAAAATTTTGAATCCGAAATTATTCAAAATTTGCTAGTTACTTATAAAAATTGTAAACACTAAATTTATAAAATTCAATTTTGTTTTGAGTTATTAAGTAAAATTATTCACTAAAAAATTTATAAATTATAAATTTTTTTTATAAATTATAATTTTCTTTAAGAATTAAAGTATTAAAAAAAATTCAATATCAATTTTGTAGAATTCTATTATTGATAAAAATCGATGGATGTTGAAGTTAAATGGAAAATTTTAACTATTTATATTTTTATAAAGTCTTGTAAATAGTCGAAAAAATTCTTGACATTCGAGGCCTGAATTTAAAGTAAGCAAATAAAAATAAGTTTTTATTAATTACGATATAAACCGATTTAACCAGATCAAATATAATTTTATTCTGATTTAAATCGTCATTTTCAATAATGATTAATTAGTGATATAAATTTTTTCGAAAATACTCCAAAAAGCCATAATATCCAATTAAAATAACAAGAAAAATTTGTTATATTCAGTTGACTTACATTTCTAAAGCTTCTAAATGCATTGCATGATATTTGTGAACTCGTAGACTCCCAGGAAACTCATTCATTAGAATTTTTAAACATTGTTCAGCCAAGGCGAGGCGATAACAATCTAAAGCTGCTATGCAAACTTGCTCCAAAACCAAGTATTCTAAAATATTTCTTTTTTGTTAATTCGTGACAATTTTGGATACAATTTAATTCAAAAATATAAATTATAAACCAAATTAATAAAAATTATCCAATGTTTAATTATATTGACGAAAATACACTTACTCTCATTTCCAAGATTATTTATTTTCGATTTCAATGTCGATTCCCATAAGTCAACAACATCCTTACTTTTACGTTCAGAATTCTCACGCCAAATTCGAAAGATGTCTCGAACTTCTACAATATTAGTAAAACAGATTATTCGCATTGTTTAATTGTTTATAATTAATAGTTTAAGAAACTAATAATTATCAGAAAATTAGGTAGTTTCAAGAGAAGCTTATTGATTAAATAGTTATGAAAAAAGAAATTCTAAGGTCAAAAATTAAAACATTAAAGTAACTTTCAAAATTCGAATGAATAATTGTATCGATTGTTGAAAATAAAGTGTTAACTAATTAATATGTAATAACGTGGCGTTAATATTAGTTGTCATTCCAATTTTTTTTAAAATTAAGTTCTCAAAAAAAGTGTGAGTAAAAGAAAACTTACCTGTCCAGCTTAATTCATCATAATTCGAGTTCATAATTTCAAAATTTAATAATAATTATTCGTCTAAAAGCAAATGTAACAAATATAACAAAATTGGAAAAATCTGTGGATTATAAGCTGGAGATGTCAAAAATTATGGTTAATTTTCTATGTTATCCTTGTTAGAAAACATAAATAACAAATTTATACTTCTTTACTAATAGCACGGTTAATAACCAATGAATTAATAAACAAATTAACAAAATATTAACTGTAAAATTGTTCTACAATCAATTTTATGATTTACTGCAATATACTGTCCTTTTAACTTTGATGACAACTGCACTAAATAGATTTTTTAAGGTTAGGTTAGAATCAGGATTGCCAATGGCGCCAATGCATTGGAGATTTGAAAATAAAAATTTATAAATAATTCAAGGATAGTAAGATTTTTTAATATATAAGTGATTATGCCTATATTGTGAATTTTGGAAAATTTCTTACAGAAGGCTATTAAATATAAATAATGTATAAGGAATAAACTATTTATGGTATGTATGACACATCACGTGATCGATCGACAAACTTGACTTGTCTACGCATGCGTAATTACTGCAGAGTGTAGTAGCAATTTGTATTATAGCTATATTGGTTATTGTTGATGAATCGAAAGGCAAACGAACGGAAGAATAAAGTGACTCCAGTTCATTTCCCTCGAAAGCAAAATCATAAAATTTATCATTTCGATAAATAAATAAAGTGAGAAAAAATGGCTACAGTGTCAAAAGAAGAAAATCATAATCTTCCAGTTAATAACAGTGACATTGGCGATGCATTTGGCTATGGAAGCAGGTAAGGTTAAAAAATGCTTAGCAATTTTTATTTTCCCATCCATATTGCTTTTACCATGCATTGTGTGTATAGAAAGTCCTGTATAAACCTGTTATAACATATAAATTTCAAGGACTAAATTGTTTTAAAATTTGTAATCTCCTTCGATTGTTTTAATAATTCTTATGTTTATTTTTCTAAAATTGCTTTGCGTAGAAAGTTTCACTCAAACAAGACTCTTTTGTTTACGTGCTTATTGATTTTTTTCCCAAGACAATGGAAAAACGCTTGAGAGAGAAGATTTCGTCAAGTAGATGACAGCAGATGAAACACTTGCTATTTGTTAAGAAATTTATACATGTAGATAAAAAAATGACTTTGTTCATTTTTTCTAAAGTGATTGTTCTCATTTTTAATACATCTACTTTACAGAAGTTTATTAAAAAATAGAGATTCAGTTAGACGAAAGTCGCTAGGAATATTTTTTAAAAATATTTTCTCCTGTGAACAATTTTTGATTATTTTTGGAAATTATTTTTTTTTCAAGTGGACTAAATATAAATTTTTTTATAATCTATTAAATTTTGTACACTTTTTTTGTTTAGAAATGCAGTGTCTCCTCTTCCAGGACCTCTTCGTACGGCTCCAACCGAGCGTTATGCGACCCACTATAATATGAGTCATCCAAAACGTGGTGTTGCTCTAATTTTTAACCATGAATTTTTTACTGTCAGCCATTTGAAACAACGATGTGGAACGAATGTTGACTGCGAAAATTTCGTTAATACACTGCGCAATCTTGGCTTTGAGGTCAACGATTTCCACAATTTGGCTCATCGAGATATTATCAAAAATTTAGAGAGAGGTAAAATATTTTTCAATTATGAACAAACTTTAAATATAAAGTACAATCAAATCTTCTAGTTAAAAATATGAAAATAAACGAAAAAATTTTAACATTACAATTTTGCTGTCATCAGAATATTGAAAAATGGATATTTAAATTTAAAACATATTATAAAAACATGAAAAGGGATTTCTATTAAAAATACTGGTAAAAATTTAACTTTTTTGGAATTCACAAGAAAATTCTGAATTTTGGTATCGTTTTGATTTGCCGTGTAAACTATGAAAATAGCACAAATTTCAATATAAAACATTTTTTGTTTATTTCCGAAAATAATTTCTTTTTAAATAACTTAAATCTTGAACAATTTTAGAAAATTTCAATTTTGAATTAATTTAAAAAGAAATTTTAAAAAACTAAAATTTTTGAAAAATTAAAAATATTCAATTTCTTCTTAAATTAGTTACATTTTTTTAAATACAAAAAAGAATTGAATTTTGAAGAAGTTACAAATCATTGCCATAAATCAATTATTTACAAACATTTCTTTCAAATCTATGATTTTCAATATCTATTTTAATAAAATATTCCAAAAGAATTCAATTATTTAACAAACATTAGGATAAAATTGTAAGCATTTAATCATATTTTCAAAACAATAAAATTTTCTTGGGAATTAAATTATTTACACATTTTTTTTAATAAATTTCTTCACAATAATTCAATCATTTTTACCTAAAAATAATAAATTTTTTTTTACATGAATTCAATTATTTCCATAAATAAATTCCTTTGAGGAAATATTCAATTATTTTCATAAGTAATAAAAGTCATCAGAGAAATTGAATTATTTTTAATACAGTTTTAATAAAAATCCTTGAAAAATTTCAAATTCATCGAAAGAATAAATTCAGTTATTTAAAAATTTGTTCATAAAATTCTTTATGAAAATACAATTTCAAGAATCATTCAATTATTCAATAAATTATTTATTTTTCTACTTAAATAATTCAATTATTGTAAAGTTTTCTAATAAAAATTGATTTAAAATTGAATTTCAGTTCAAATTTTAGATAATAATTGTATATTAAAAGCATAAAAATTCTTCTGTAAAAATAAATTCTTTTAAAATTTTCTCTTAGAAAATTCTTCGCAATGATTAAATTATATTCATAAATAACCAATATTCATCATAAGAATTTAATTTTTTTTCCAAAGTAATAACATTTTTTTTGCAGTTAATCAATTATTTAAAAAAAAATTGTTTAATTCTCGACTAGATTTCAATTGTTTTTATAAATATCAAAATTGATTTGTAAATCAATTTTGTTTGTAAATTATTTGAAAATTCTCAAAGAACTTTTTCAAAAATTATTAACAATAATTGATTTAAAAAAGAATATTTTAGTCAAAAATTTGAGAAAAATTAATTTAATTGAAATGATAAAAAGATTTTTACAAAGTTACAGTTAGCTAAATTTTACATACTTTTAACTAGCAATTCTACAGAATTAATTTTTTTTAGTTTGATTCAATGTTCTTTGAAATTATTTCAGGTTTTTATTTTCTAATATATATTTAACTGTTAACAATAATTAATTCTGGGAGGAATTTTATTTAAAAATTTCAAAATAATTTTCGTCCAACATTCTAAAAAAAATAATTGGTTATTGAAAAAGGTTTAAATTTAAAATTTTCAAATTTGACTAAAAGGAGTCAATTATCGACATAAATATACATATTTACTTTTATTTTCATATTTTTACTCATTTGAGGATTGATATAATTTTCTCGAATATAAACTCTATGTTAATATTTGAATATTAAATAGTTGCAATTGACAATGATATAATATTTAAAAAAAAATTTAATTGACTAAATTAATTTGAATTTGTTATTTTATAAATAGTCGCAGAAATGGATCATTCAAATCATGATTGCGTGCTCGTTACGGTTCTCTCGCATGGTGAATTAGGTTTACTTTACGCTCATGACACGCCTTATAAAGCCGATTCAATTTGGATGCATTTCACTGCTGATAAGTGTCCTTCGTTAGCTGGCAAGCCGAAATTGTTCTTCATTCAAGCTTGTCAGGGCGATAAACTCGACGGTGGTATCTCCCTTAAAGAGCGAACCGAAACTGATGGAATGCCTAACAGTACATTCCGTATTCCAAGTCATGCAGATTTTCTAATTGCTTATTCCACTATTCCAGGTAATTAGTTTATTATAATTGCATAATTAATTAATCATCACTGGAAATTACGATTTAAATTAATGCCAATCCTAGATTTGTTTTATTTATTTTCTTACATTACGTAAATTAATTACTAAATTAATTAATTAATAGATATTTATTTATTTTGAGTAATAATTTATCTGTTCTTTGTATTCATTTGCACAGTTTTGATAATTTAACAATGAAAGTATATTTCTTAACACAGTTTAATTGATTTTTTTTTGTAAAGGTTTCTATTCCTGGAGGAATACAACTCGCGGCTCTTGGTTCATGCAAGCCTTATGCTCGGAATTCCGTGAAAATGGAAATCGTTACGATCTCTTGACATTATTAACATTTGTCTGTCAGCGCGTTGCAATGGATTTCGAGTCAAATACACCTGACAATGAGAATATGCATCAACAAAAACAAATTCCATGCATTACTTCAATGCTCACACGATTGGTGAAATTCCCACAAAAACCAACAAATGGAATTGGTTCATAAGTTCTAAAATATAATCCATATATTTTCATTTAAAACAAAATTGATTAGAATTGAATCAATATTTTCCTTTTCTAATTACTCAGTGGCATGAAAATAATTCGATTTTTTTATTTCTTTGGAGAAAGAAGAACAAAAATTTGGTAATCTTTTATATTTACTTCAAGTATTGCTATAATTATTACAAGAAATTCTTTTTAAAGGAAGTTTTTTTCTTATTTAAAATTGCGACAAATATCTAAATGTGAAAGTAAATAACTTATAATACTATAAAATTTAAACCTTCATGGTTAAATATTATAAAAGTTTACCATTGTCTTTCATCTTCATTAAAGAAGAATAATAATGTTTAAACAAAAACAAAACAAAACAAAACAAAGAACAAACTAGAGTAAAAATTAAAAATCTGTGAAAATCTTCTCTAGAAATTTACCGAATTATTTTACGCTTTCAATGTCTGTATTGCCATAAGATTAAATAATTATTATATATGCAATTTTATATATATATAAATTTTAAAAAGAATTTTAATAATTGTAATTGACTTATATTGATATTCCGTAACTAAATTGAAAATCTTAAGAAGAGGATAAAAGAGAATTAAATTTTTCAAAAATGAATACATATTCTTAATCTTCTTAATATTAAAGAAACATAAAATAGTGCAATTATAATGTCAATTTTACCTAATATACTCATAAATTGGGATTTTTCCTCAATCGTGTAGTAAAGTTTTCTATTACTACATATACAATTTTCTTTTTCCTTGTAGTATTTGTAATTTTTCCAAGTTTTGCATTTATAACTTTTGTACAACGAAGGCATTTAGAAAAGTTTATTATTGTGAATAAGAGTTGAATCTACTTAAATGTTTTGCTCAGAAAAAAGCCGTATGGTGCTTTATAATGATTTAAGTTAGTTAATCATTTTTATGTTAAATAGATTATAGAAGTACTACTTAAAAGTTTATAAAAAAAATTTCTCTTTCTATATTTAAAAAAGTTTTTACTTGATTTATGATTTTAATTCAACGGATATATTTGACCTCAGGGGACAATGGTCAACTAATAAAAATTAATTCTCAATCATCTCAGGTGAAAAACATTTTTAAATATAATTTATAATTTTTCTCAGCGTAAGATATCTTCTACCGAACAGCGTTATTATTGTAATATTGTGAGGAAATGCAATAGAAAAATGATTTCATTAAAAAATTTTGATAAAAATGTTTATACTTTTGATGGAAAATATTTACAATAATATGGCATATTTTTGCGATTGCCAAAGGCTCTTTAAAACTAGACGTAGAATTTGAATGTGATGCAAAATACATTTTTTAGATGAATATATATTTAGGATCTAAAAACATCAAAGCGAAGTCGTGATCTTTTTTATGGAAAAAAAATTAATGAATGTATTTTAGCTCAACGTAGTACTTTTTATAGAATCCAAATACATACTCGTTGTATAAAAAAAATAATGTTATTCTATGATTTTTAAAACCTCAAAATATTCCTATACTTTGTGTTAGATTCGTCATAAACACTCCGATATATTAATTTAATTACAATTTTTGTTTCGCAAACATTGATTTTATTAATTAATGAAAGTAGTCTATCAGTTTTCTTTATCAAAATAAAAAAAAAATCTATAACTAGAGTTCCAGTAGTTTTGAGAAATAATTATTTTTTCACTTATATCTCTATTTAAAATATTTTTTATTTAAATTCTCTCATAATTTCTTTATAACGATTTATTTGAGAAGGAATTTCAGTTCAAATTTAAAAAAAAATTTAAGAATTGTAAGAATAGCCATTAAAATTTTGATAAATACAAATTAAATTTCAGGTTTAATGTTAAAAATAAAAAATTTATAATTTCATTAATTTTAAAATTCAAATTATTTAAAAAGAAAAATTAACAAAAAAGAAATAAAAAAACTATTTTTTCACTTAAAAAAAAATTGTTTAACAAGTTGTAGTCATTTAATAATTATTTAAAATAATATAAACAGCAAATAAAAATCAAACAATTTCAGATCCATCCAAAATAAATTTCGATTTTTCGATGTAAAATTTGTTTTTCAAACTTTTTGTCCTTTTTTGACACTTAAATTTCAGTTTGAAGAATTTTTTCACGACAATATAAACCAATCCATCGAAACAATTAAAGACAAAATTTTCTTTCGAAAATAAAGTGTCGATTTTCCGACATAAAATTTGTTTTCAACTCTTTTTCTTTTTTTGGTAATTAAATTTCACTTTGAAGCATTTTTCCACGACAATGTAATCCGAACCATCCAAACAATTGAAGACCTAAAATAACTAATTATACAAAATTAAAAAAAAAAGAAAATTAAAAAGGGAGATTCTTTTTATGATCGCGAATAGTATAATAGCAACGGAATTGACGGAAAAATTTTGTTTTCTTCAAAAAGACAGACTGAAAGTTTAGAGTTTTCATCGAACAAGGTGGATAATTTGATTTAATTATTGATTACAATCTTAATCTACAACATCTTAATCCTTGTGGAAATCAATAAATGTTGCGAAATGCAAAGGAAACAAGTGCATTTCATTATTGTTTTGTTCGATTCTTTCTTCTTTCTGATCATTTATTTTTGCCGCAATCACATATTAACAGACGAGGAGAAATGATTTATTATTCCATTATTTTCAATTGTTACTATTTTCCATTAATTAAATACTAATATTAATTATTTACAATGTTATTTTAATCGTATTATGCACAATTGCTATGACATTTTTCTTTAACAATGAAGTTAGCGACATAAGAGTAGATTGTGAATCGATTGTAGAATTAATTCGAAAATGTTTGAGAAAAAACAACAATTTTACAGTAATGTCTAATAGAATATTACTATTTTACAGATTTATTTATTATATTTATCAGTTTAATGTATTTTATTCATTAATTAATCAATTAATTTAATGTTTACTATTGAATATCGATTTTCGATGTATTTAGCTTGAGCAATCGATAGCGCGCTGTGCTGGTGGGGAGCTAAAGGCGCGCGCTCATTGGCCGCTCGCGTCAGCCAATAGGAGCGCGCTAATCCGAACATGCGTTGGTGCTGTGCGCGGAGTTCAGTTGGCGGCAGGCAACCACCGGTGACGGTGGTCGCCAGCAGTTCTCTCGGGTTGAGACCCTCACGGGACTCCTCGTAGAGAGAGGCTGCCAGGGCACCTCCCAGAGGAGGAGGGTGGCCCAGGGGGGAAACCGGGGATGGCCCGTTGGCAAACTGGCCCAGGGCGAGGGCTGCTCCGAGGGGTCTAACCTCTTGAAGCAATTCTCGCCCTGGTCTCCAGTCGATGATGTCTAGGTTGCCAATGTGAAGCTGTCTCCACAATGGGATCGGATGTTAGGTTTAGGTTGACGCGTTACATATAGTAGTTTCTATTGTTTGTAACGTGTCAACTTAACCTAAAAATGTCTGTTGACCCATATGGAGGAGAGATGCAATGTCGACAGTGTTCCAGAGGATTTTATGCTTTCAACGATCTACAGGAGGGAATTCCCATTTGGTAAGAAAATTTTTATGTATATTCTTTATTAAATAAAAAAATATTTTCTATTTTTTTGAAACTATTTTCAAGAGCTGTTAAAATAAATTTCTTTTTAATTAAATTAATAATTACTAATTAATAAATTATTTTTGTTTTGACATAATTACATTTTTATGGATAACACATTTAACAGTGGATAATGCACTGTTATTCGATTTGCAAAATTGCTCTTTTGTTTTCAGCGTTTCGCAACATTTACGGCTTTTTTCCAAGCACGCTCAGTACACTTTGGCCAATTTCGAGCGTGTTTGATGATTCGATAATTTGCAAGATGGAGAAGAAAAGTGGCCCCTGCACACTTTTTTTTTTATTTTTGTATTAGCTTCATTAGTCTATTTTTTATTTTTTTTATTCTAATTTTTCGGTTTTATGTGTGACCCCGACCTGGCGCAGAAGTGCGTTCAAGAGCCAGGGATCTTCGGGGATGGTCCAGAAGAGGTGATGTTGCGCATATAGGAACCCATCGCCACAACGAGGGATTATTCACCGTGGGATATCACAATGTGGATTTACACATTGTGATACCACAAATGGTCAGTGTGTCAATTACACAATCGAATGACAATTATTTTTTTTTATTTAATTCTTCCCTGTTTAAAATGCATTTTTAGAATTATTTTTCCTCATTTAAAATTTTTAGTCCGAGTAAATTAATACGGAAAATTGAAAAACTTTTTTATATCGATTTTAGGTTATTATATTAATATTTTGCGAATATTTTCTCTTTTAAAAAATAAATTAAAATGGAAAATCTTTTTTTTTTAATATTGATTTTAGGTTATTATATTAATATTTTGCAAATATTTTCTCTTTTATAAAATAAATTAAAATTTTTTATTCTTGAATTTAAAACTTAAATTATTTTATATAAATTTAGAAACTTTCTTAAAACAGGGAAGGAATTAAAAAATATATTTGTCAGTGTTTCTTCCTAATTGTTTGTTTACTCTATTTATACATTGGAACCTCGATAGAGTGACATCAACTTTTTTTTGCAGGTTAGGGAATTTAGGGAAAAGTTGGGGAATTTTTTGAAAAGTACAAAAAAGAGAATTCTGTTAAATTAGGATAACTTTATAATATATCTATTAAATATATAAATATATATTAGATAAAACATTTTATCGCAATTCTTCAAAAGAATTCAATTATTTTGATAAACATGAAAATTCTCTCCATAAATTCAATTATTTTCAGGAATTCTAATAACATTTTTTGTAAAATTAAATTGTTTTCATAAATTACTAATATTTTATCACAAAAACTCAATTATTCTCAGAAGTAATAAAATTATTTGCAGAAATTTAATTCTTTTAATAAATTGTTAAAAAATTCTCGATAATATTTTAATAATTTTTATAAATAGAAGAATTTTTCGCCGCAATTCAATTCTTTGAAATATAATTTGCAAGAAGAATAGTTTAATTTTTTTAAAGTAATAAACATTTTACAGGAATTCAATTATTTAAAAAAATAGAAGAATTGTCATAAATTCTTTAGAAAGAAACAATTCTTTAAAAATCATTTATATAATTGCTACTGATAATAATTATCACTAGATAATTATTGAATTATTCAATTATTTTCACAAATAACCAATTTTCATCACAAGAATTAAATTATTTTCAAAAGTAATTAAATTCTTCGCCGAAATTTAATTGTTTGCAAAAGTTTTTTTACAGGGATTTAATTATTTCATAAATAATAAAAATCTTTTGAGGAATTTTATTATTTTTTATATAAATAATAAAACTCATTAAAGAATTTTATTTATTTTTTTTAAATGTATTCTTAAAATATCTATTAAAATTTATAAAATTTTTATTAACATTCGTGAAAAGAAATATTAAGTCATTCAATAAATTATTCATTTTTTTATTTTAATAATTTAATATACAGAATTTTCTACACTGAAAAAAGTAATTGATTTAAATAACTGATTAATTAACTATTATCAATTAAATATTTACTTGAATCAAATAATATTTATTTGAGTCAATTAAATGGTATTTACTTCAAATACTGAAGTTATTGATTTAAATACCATTTAATTGCCTCCAATAAATATTATTTGATTCAAATACATATTTAATTGGTAATAGACTTTTTATTTGCTTTAAATAAAATTTTTATTCGACATAAATAAAACATATTAAGGACAAATAAAATTTTATTTCAATCAAATAAAATTTATTTGAACCAAATAAAATTTTACTTAAACCAAATAAAATTCATTTGAAACAAATAGACAGTTTAGTTGGTTTTGAGCTATAAATATATATAATTTCTCTGGGTCTACTTTTAACTAGCAATTCTGCAGAACTAATTTTTTTGAAAAAGTTTGATTGAATGTTTTTTGAAATTATTTCAGGTTTTTATTTTTTAATATATATATTCATTTGCCAAAAAGCAATTAATTAGGAGAGGAATTTTAGTTAAAAATTTCAGAATAATTTTAATAAAATATTCTAAAAGAATAATTGGTTTTCGGAGGAGGTACAAATAATTGCAATTTTTAGAAAGAATTGAATTTTTGAAAAAGTTTTAAAAAACTTTGTCAAAAATTATAAGAAATAATTTAATTAAAAAAGAATGTTTAAGTTAAAAATTCTAGAAAGTAATAATTGAATTGACATTATGAAAAGAATTTTGTAAAAGTTACAGTAATATTCTTATAATATAAAATAATTATTTTATCACTCTGTCATCTTTGAAAATCGGAATTTAATTTCAATCGCGGAAAATTTAAATAACAAAAATTATTCTTTTTTGACTTTAAAAAAGTCACTATAATTTGGTTTTATATGAAGTAGACACACCACTCTAAAAAAAGTTGACTATAGATGGAGGTTCCAGTGTATAAATTTTGTAATTTGTTTTTATTCATGTCTATGTATTTATTTCGGCTTTTCCACATGCTAAAGTTGTGTGGTTTTGGCCTATCCCTATAGTTCCGGTCTTTTTCACCTGAGCTCCATTCTATATTATTATATGTTTAAAATTAGGTTTGCCTTAAATAGTCGATAAATTAAACAAAAGATATTCGGGTAAGTAGGCTAGCTTTTTTTTACAAACGGTTTATTATTTAGAAATAGGTTTACATTATATAGTCGCTTAGATGAACGGAAAATAATCGGGAAGGTATAGAAATCGGGTAGGAAGGACTATCTGATAGATATAGAGAAAATCGGGAATATTTTCCGCTCATAATAATTTGAGTCACACTTACTGGAAGTCACCAGTAAATCATTTCGGCTCATAATAATTTGAGTCACAGTTTTATATATATTTACATTATTTTTTTGAGCTCAGGTGTCGGATTCCTCCCCTGATATGTTGGCTATTCCACATGCTAAAGTTGTGTGGTTTCGCCTATTACCAATGGATCCTTTTGGCTCATAATAATTTGAGTCACAGTTACTGGAAGTAACCAGTACTAATGAATCTTTTCGGCTCATAATTTGAGTCCCAGTTTTATATATTGTTTTATTTTCGAGCTCAGGTGTATGATGTGTCTCCTGACATTTTGGCTACTCCACATGCTAAAGTTGTGTGGTTTCGCCTATATCCCTATATAGATTTGGTCTTTTGCACCTGGGCTCTATTTTAAATTTATATTTAAAAGTAGGTTTTTCTTAAATAGTCGATTAGATAAAAAAAAGATAATCGGGTATGTAGACTAGTTTTTTTGTTACATTAGGCGTATTATTTAGAAATAGGTTTGCATTATATAGACGCTTATTGATAAACAGAAAACAATCGGGAAGGTAGGGCTAGCTGTAGATAGAAAAATTCGGGAACATTTTCTACTGACAATAATTTAAGTCACAAATACTGAAAATTTACCATCACCGAATAATATTTGACTTATGTAATTTCAGAACTTAATTAATTTAATAAATAAAAATTAATTAATTAATTTAATTTTTATTTGGCAGTTTTCTATGTGGGCATTAGCTCAACTAAAAAATTCCAGCGATATTAAGTAGATTAAAAAATATTAAAATATGGACGCATGAAAAAAAACCTTTAACTGTAACAGCGATAACTTTCGCTAAAATAGCGAAAGTATTCGCTGCAATAACTAAAAATTTCGCTAATATAGTGAAATTTGTATTTGTTCCAAGTGAAGATTTTTTTTCGTGCGGAAGTTACGCCACTTTTTCAAGAATTCAAGAAATTTTTAAATTTTTAAATATACATTGTAAGCAATTTTACTCAAACTTGGTATTAGTGATTTTTATCAAGATTTTGTCGCCAGACTAATAAAATTATGAAAATTTAAAATGTTCGATTAATATATATTTAAGGTTCAAAAAATCAGAAATTCGATAATTGTAATTTTTTCCACTTCAATCTTCGATACGGGTATTTTTTCTAGGTCTACAATAAAGTTTTTTTAGAATCATAAGTATACTACCTATACTAAAAAATATTTATTAAAATAGAAGACTTAAAATTTTTTTTTTAATGTTAAAAATAAAAATTTGAAACTATTATTTGTTTGATAAAGTGCTACTACAGTATACGTATTTCCTTAGGTTTATAATTGTGTTCCATTTAAACATAATTTAAAAATAACTTAAATTTGTTCTTGTCAAATTTAGAAAGGCTTGGTTTTTTTTTCTTCTGAGTAGAACAATAATTTTTTTAATACAGTGTTACATAATATTGGTATTGTATGCGTGTAAGTCCATTTACGAGATTAATTTAGGATAATGTTGGTATCCGATGAAAGTCATATAGTAAGAAGGTTATTTCGCTGGGGAATGTGCGCTATTACTTTTTTAGCTATAGGAGAAGTACCCCTTGGTAGAGAGTATATAGTTGGCAGTTTTCTGATTGGTGTAGGAAATTTTTATGAAAGTTTCCATAAGCACCCTATTCCCCTCTTGGAATCTTGTTCGATTGGTGCGTTCGTCATATCATTTTTGATCCATTCCACCTATCAGAGGATTTTTTATAATATATCTGTAGGTTATCTACTGTATCTTTCAAACGGTGCTTGAATAAGCATATTTTTCAATTTCTTTTTATTATTTTTTGAGTTATAAACTCACTTTGAAAATTGTTTTTTTTTTGAGCAATGAAATTATTTTATTTTGAATTAAAATGACACTGAAAAAATTACATTTTAAATTTAAGAAAATTTACTGAAATATGCGCCAAGAAACATTTTTATAATAAGTGGGCGCATATTCTTGGTGCATATCTATAAGAAAATTTTTCTTGAAGTTATAATATAATTTTTTTAATGTGGTGTTGAAAACACAACATTATTTTTTAAAATTGAAAAATAAGCATAATATGATTTAAGTTATTACAGTGAGAGGATTGTTTATTAAGTTAAAAATATTTTGTTGAAATTAAACTTAAAATATTTTCGCAGTGCAGTTTAATATATATTCTGCACCCAGAGAAAATTCTGAGACAAATATACCATTTCTCTGGGTGTGTAATTAAAAAATATTTGCAAATCTTCTTTGGGGCTTACCCTATTTTTAATTTAAACCAAAACAATATAGATTTGAATTAAATGTAATATTATATTCACACAAATAATATTATTAAATCAAAACAGGAGATACCCGAAAAAAATCTACACCTGCGGGACAACTATAAAATTCTCTATATATTAGCGAAATTGGGATTGGTAAAGAATAATAACTTAATTAATTTATTGGTTAATCCTTAAGATTAATTTTTTAATTGGGATTCTTAGTTGTGAATAAACTATTATTAAGATCCAGAGTTTTTTAAAAGTCTTTTTATGTCAAAAAAATATATTTTTTTATTTTAAGTATAGTTGAACAAATATTTTGTATTAATCCACACTGAAAACCATTTTTTAAATTTAAATAATCAATTTACATGCCTTTTAATCAATTAATTTTAATTACTTTTTAATCTTTAATCAATTAATTTTTATCTAAGTCAACTAAAAGTCGTATTTGAAACAATAATACTGAAAAATTTATTTAATTCGAATAACCGATTACTTGACTATTATCAAATAAATATTTATTTGAATCAAGTACTGAAATTATTGTTTCAAATACAATTTAGTTGACTTAAATAAAAATTAATTGATTAAAGATTAAAAATTTATTAAAATTAATTGATTAATAGACATGTAAATTGATTATTTAAATGAGGAAAATGGTTTTCAGTGTGGATTAATATTGAAAAAAACACTTCTTTTATATTTAATAGTTATCATTGAAAAATGAGGCACAAAAGTTATAATAAATATAACTTTTTAAAAAATCAGAAGAATGGAAATTAAATTTTTTAAAACCTAATTGTATAATTTCTTTTTGCTAATGCTTAAAGAATTGACAACTGTTTAGAAATAAAATATTTAAAGATACGAAATACAAAATTAAAAACAAAATAAAATTAAAATTAAAGATACAATATTGTACATCGAGTTACCAAATTATGCTACATTTATTTTAAAATATTTTTGTGATTAATATATTTAATTCAATAACATTTTAATAATATTAATAATATTTTAATTATAATATTATTATTGTTATAATATTAATTTATTATATTATAAGTTTTATTCAAATATATTATTTTGGTTTCAGTTAAAAATAGGCTTTTTTTTATACTTTTGACAATAATTATAAAGACTATGGCCATCTCCTTCTGACTTATCCTATAGTTAATTCTATATATAGTATGAAAATGAAAATAAAAACTAGAATTAATAATGGGTGGCTGATTTATTACTTTAAACAATGCTGAGAATCGCGAAAGCAGATGGACCAGGGGCAATAAAAGGGATTGGAATCAAGTTTGTTCGTTTTTTCCTGAAAGATCCGTGGAATATATTTGAAATGACGGATCGGATATAATGGCTTAACGGGATGAGCCATAAAAAAGAATGGCACAAGATAGCTTTACCTATAACCTAGAGACTTTATAACATATATATATATACGTGAAGAAATAAGGTGGTCCTAGTGTGGATGATTCTACTGTCAAACGATGCATGGTTGTAAGTTATAAAGTTGTAAAGGGGATAGAAGAAATGACTTTGCCAATGCATGCCAAGGTTTCTACTGCTTTTTTCACCCTCTTCTTTTTCTGATAATGCACACCTATCATAAAATTCCTACATATATATAAATTTTTCCTTATAAGAAAGCGCTTTCTTAAAATTTCATTTTCTTCTCTTTATCTTTGTTTAATAAATAATGAAAAGATATTAACACATTTTTTTTTGTAATTTTTTACTACAAAACATTGCTTTTATAACGCTAAACGTCCGTTTGAATTATTTGGTATCGCTTGAAGTTATTTTTTAGTCGAATCAAATAAATGTTTGGTTTAATTTTGTAGCAATGCGTTTATTTGGTTTCTTCAACAAAAATTTTTCTTATTCAAATACATTTTTTTTCTCAGTGTAAAAACTCATAAACCGAAAAGTAAAATTAACAAAGATATATCTGACTTAGAGCCAACTAAATTTTTTTATCTATTTCAAATTTGGTTGAAATTAAATTTTATTTGGTTTAAATAAAATATTTATTTAATACAAATAAATATTCTAGTTGGAACTGAGACAAATTCACAGTTTTCCTATAAGGATATCAAATTGAGACAAAAAACGAATAAAAATTATTGCGAGGCAACGTTTTGATACGTTTTTTTAATCTCAATTTATTATCCTTAGAAAAACTTTGTTCACTTTTATTAAAGGCAAATAAATTATGTTTAGTTTAAGTAAAATTTTATCTGGGCAAAGCAAATTTCTATTTGTTGTAATAATGTCTTATTCATTTTTTCAGGGCATGAAAAATAATTGGATTTCTTATTCTATAATTATTTTTTAATCAAAATTTCATACTTAATGAAATATCTTCTTGATATAGCTCACGCGAGTTATGCAAAATTAATACAAATTAAAAACATTTGAAAATATTTCAATGATCTGTCGAAAGATTTTCTTTAAATTTTGAGAAAATGTTTCTTTGGGTGCTGTTTAAATATGGTAAAAATTTCAAAACCTTTTGTCATGTCAAAAAATGAGATATTGTGGTTGACATTTTTTATTTTTAACATAATCGCATAATGTAAAAGTAAAAGTTTGAATTTGAATAACTCAAAATTTAGGACCACAAAGGATTTTGAAAATTTTACCACATATAAAGAGCACCCGAAGAAATATTTTCTCAAAATTTTAAGAAAATCTATCGAAAATCAATTATTCCATAAGAGTAGCAGCCGTAGAACTATATATACCTTAAGTCATTCTGCAACTATTAATATTAAAAAAAATTTCCATTGAGTTTAGAATATTATATATAATATATAAATATATAGAAAATTTTCACAAACCAGATGATAACTGATATGAAATTTCGAGCCTGTCACTAAAACAAACAAAATAAATTACAACCCATTTTTAATTTTCTCTAATAAAGAATAAAAAGAAATAAACAGTATATTTAAAAGTATTTATTGCAATACGAAATGATGCGCACACGAACAAATTGTTGGCAAACTGAAATCGTAATTTTTAATTTTTCGTGAAAAAATTTCAAAATGTTGCGGATCTGATGGTGTTTCCATGGTGACTATCGTCAGCCATGTTGCTTCATGGGCGTGAAATATTATGATCTCCAAGGGGAAACTGAATGGTCCGCGAGATATAAAAAAAGAGATATTGATCGTTCAAAATGGAGTAACATTTTACTTTTTATTCTCAAACATCTGTTTTTTTTGTTAAAAAAAGTGGAAAAGTTACAGTGAATGTGAAAAAATTTAATTAACTAGTAAGTGATCTTTTTTTAAAATTAAAATTGTCTTCTTTTTGATCAGTATTATTTTGAAAAATGTTATTTATATATTTTATAGATATAATGATAATACATATGTAATTCGTAAAAATTCAATATTTGGAAATTTTTTTCGTTATAAGTTAAATTTACATTTATGTAGGACGCTATTTGGAAAAATAGGGAAATAAAAAATTAAATTATCTTCGCAGCAGCTACTGTTCAATAATAAAGGAAAATATTTAAAATTTATTATCTATTTATGGGATAATTTCGAAGATATACAATCTTGAATGTTTTATTATCCTCATAAAGAGAATATGGAAATTTTATTTTGCAATCTACTCAAAGTGCAGGCTTTATAAAGAAATATAAACTTATAATATGAAAGTTTGAAAAGCTACAATGTGAATAAATTCTTTTAAAGTTTTGGATATGATTCAGAAAAAGGTTTTTATTTCTCTTTTTTCCTTAAAAAATTGAAGAATAGTATATTGCATTTGAAACCTTTTTCAAATTAATTTTGGAAAAAAATAGATTAACAATTTATAATTTTAAGAAAAATGTATTTTTTTATTTGTAGAAAGAGGAAAAATTAATTTTACTTTGAAGAAAAGTTTCGTTATCTGATGGCAAGAAAATCATATCTTTTAGAAAATAATTTAGAAATTATTTTAAAAAATTCCATATTTGTTAGGATCCGAACACAGAACATTATTGTAATAAGAAAATTAGGTGCTGATATCCACTCGATTAGCAAAATATTAAGATTTATTTATTTTCCTATTATAAAATTAATTAAATTCGAATTAAATTGAAATTTCTATGTTCTTATTCTTATAATTCTCATCTGTGATTAAATTTTTATCTCATTGTCGATAAGACAATCATTGAGATCATTAATTGATAACTTATTTGTCAACCTTAACTTTTTATAATAACACACGTTTATAATAGTACACGTTAAATATTTGTGCAGTTGTCATTCGTTTGGATTTTTTTATAAAAAGTATGAATTTCATAATTTTTACCATTCTTATAATATTTCAAACGTATCAATTTAGTCAGGTAAGTACATTATTAAATTATATATAAAGTTAGAGAAAAAATGTTTTCATCAATTCTTTTACGCAACACTTTTGAAATATTTTCAATCTTTTCTCAGGCTGATTTAAGTTTTGAGGAGAAACAAAAGGAAAAAATTGGGATTCATTTTAATAAATCGGAATGGATGACAAAGGATTTATTTAATTTAGAATTATTGACTATTGGACAAATGGAAAAACTCACACATCCTGTGTTAAAAGAAATTCGCGTAGGATTTGCTTGTTTAAATAATGTTTTTTTAGGAATAAATAAAAGTTTATGTTATTTTTTATATTTCATAATTTAAGTTTGTATTTTTTTTGAAATAGCTTCAAACCGATACTTTGAGGAAAACAGGTAAAAATCCTTCCGAATGCATTCATCAATTTTCAAAGGCTTTATTATCCTATATTGATGAATTTTATGATGAATTGGATCAGTGCAATACAATAGACAATCATCTAAATAATGTGCAGGTATGAATGTTTTAAAAATAATAGTAATTTACTAATAATGATAATAATAATAATAATAATAATAATAATAATAAATTTTTATAATAGAATTCCTAACAAATCAAGTATTTATTTTTAGGATGCTCATGTCTGCTATGGAAAAGTTGTTTCTGCTTTTAAATCATTAACAAATGGAGTTAAAGAGTATTTTAAACACTGTGTTAAAAATTTGTAAATATGTACATACTTTCAGGTATTCTAAAAATTATGGAAATTGAATTTAAAACATTTTTAAAACAACAATTTTTATTAATTAAATTTTAGTTTGACTTATGATTAAATAAAAAAAATTTTTTTAATGAAACATTTATAATAATATTTTATGACATAGGCATTTTATCATTTTTAATAGGCCGTAAATTGACATCTTCATCTTTGTCGAGAGGATCACGTGGAATTTCAGTGGTAAATTGTGGTAAAAAGTCTCCAATCCACTTTACATGATTAGATTCCTTTTCTCTATCGTTGAAAACATCTTCCGTTACCCTTTTTCTTTTTTTTATTGAATCTTCAAATTTTGAACCTATACACAAATTTTCAAACATAAATTAAAGAAATTAATAAATATTTATCATTTATATAATGTAAGTGATAAATGTATAATAAATAACTATGTAACAAATAGTATGAAAATTTGAATTTTTGGTAGTTTTATTACTTTAATTTTCACTAAATGTATAAATTCAAATAAGTTCAGTAAATAAAAATAAATTACGAAAAAGAAAATTATTTTTGCTTATAATTTGTACATAAATTTCCTCTGTTGATTTAATTACGTTTTTAGTAATATAGTTTTATCAGCGCAAAGAGGTCACTTCTCAATAAGTACATTAAATTTTTTACTCACACGAAATCAAGACAATAATTGTAATTAATATAAGCACAG
This sequence comes from Leptopilina myrica (nomen nudum), assembly GCA_032872475.1. NCBI lineage: Eukaryota > Metazoa > Arthropoda > Insecta > Hymenoptera > Figitidae > Leptopilina > Leptopilina myrica (nomen nudum). The sequence goes on from CM065461.1 coordinate 38,385,292, forward strand.
AGAAATAATTATGTGACATTTTTCTTAAAATATTTATATCTCATGTAATGAGGTTTTTTTCACTTAAATATACGTATATACACCTTACTTGTATATATATACTACCAAAGTATAGTTGAATTTTATCAACTAAAACTAAAGCCAACATGAAAAAAAGTAGGTCTTTTGATTTAAAAAAAACAAGTGCATATCATTGGGTAAATTAGAATAAATTTATTTCAAATCAGCGCATAAATATTTCTAAAACGTTTACGTAAATGTATATATGCGCAAGACAAACATGTTTTTGAATAAAGAATTTCTTCATACACCCGCATAAATATATGAGTAAACATGTGATTAGTTCGTATCGAGAAATAATCTTTTTTAAAAACATAATGGATGTAAAGCTTAACACTTTTAAATTATATGCAAGAAAATAATAATTTTAAGCATTCAATATTTATTTGACAGGAAAAACAATTTTAGATCGAATTTATTTTATTAAATAATAAATACTAATAATATTTCAAATAAAATAATTATTATAATGATAATAAAACAAAGTAATAAAAATAATAAAACTAATAAAAATATAGAAATACTTATTTAAAATGTAAGAATATTAATATTATTATTATTATATTTAATACTTTTTTTTATTTATCTCAATCTTCTTACTTATATTTCATGAAAAATAAAATATTTAATAATTAAAAATTAGTCTTAATATTATTTTTTCTTAAAAAATATTAAAAATAATTGAACTAGAAAATAATTTTGTTTAAAATTTATAGAAAATAATTGAAATTAAATTTTGAAAATAACTCTTGAGGAGAATTTCTTTATGACCGGGAAATGATCGAGAATTATTTTTAATGAAAAAGTGGTCACTCAGGAATAGGAATATTTGCAAAAATAAATAATATACATAAGTGTATATACAATGTACCTTATTGTTCTTTTTGTTTGATGTCATAAATTTTGCAAAAGAAAAGAAAGACACAATGCTATTTTTTTAATACAATGAACAAAAAAGAATTTTAAATTTATCACGTTTTTTAAAATTCTGTTGCATTAATTTTAATTTAATCAATTTTACTATTGTAAGATGTTTATTCCAATCGTAATCTTCTGCTTTTTGTTTCACTTTATTCTTTTTTTGGCTTTTCGATATTTTATTGTTGTTTTTTTCGACAATAGATTTTCTTTAAATTTTTTCAATTGTTTTGAGATAAAAAGTAAAGGAACGTTGTTGTGAATTAATAAGACAGCATTTTCAACTTCCTATATAAAGGAAAGAAAAAAAATAAATTCCAATACAAGTTTGGTATTCGGAAATCACCAAAGTTGAAATAAATTGAAAATTAATTTAACTGGCGGATTGCAATTTCAAACATGAAATCCTTAATATTATTCGGGATTTTAACTGTGATTGCAGTAACTTGTAAGAGAAATTAGATTTTTAAAATATTATTACATAACGAAATATATTGTAAAACAAAAATTGTTAAATATGGTACTTATAACATTTTAAGTAAATTTAATTATTTTATAGCTTCTTCAATTTTGAAAGAGTTATCTGACAATGAATATTTAATTGAATTAAAACAAGGCCCAGAACGTATACAAGAGGAATTGAAAGACAAATTAAGTATTGATCAATTCCAGACTAATGTAAGTATTGAGTTAAAAAATCTCTATTTAGTAAATTTCTCCTTGAAAATTTTATAGAAAGTTATTTTAATAATTCTTCTAAATTTTTATTTATAGGGAAAAAAATGCCCATGTGAAATTTTAGATGAATTTAAAGACAAAGTGAGTAGTTAAATAAATTTATTATCGTTAGATTAAATTTAATTTAAATAAAATTTTTTTTTATTGATAAAAATTAATTTTCAAACTTAAAATAATTGTAATTATAAATAATGTAATATTTACAGTTGAAAGGAATACCTTCTGAAATAAAAAAGAAATATGCTGAATTTATAGTGGTATGTTTTGAGAATAATTTACTTTTTACTAAAATAATTTTTGAAAAGAAGTTCACTATCCAATTTTTTATTAGTTTAAAAAAAAATTATTTAATATTATAAATAATAATGTCGCTATTTGCAATAATTGTTTAATAATGTACAAATATTTTTTGTAGAAACATCCCAAGTATCTGTTGCCTTCCATTAAATTAAAAAAGAAAATTGCCAGTTTAGTAAGTATTTACTCAAATTTTTAATTAAAAATTAAAAATTTTTTAAAACAATTATGACAATAAATTTTTTAAAGTCCTTAGTAATGATAATACATGATCAATGATATTTTTTTCAGGGAGAGAAATTAAGGAACAGTATTGATGATTTCAAAATAGACATACAAGATTTTATCATAAAAGTAAGAAACAAAAGTGAACAATTAAAAAATGTCAATTAAAACATTTGTTTTATCAACATTTTATTTATTTAATTATTTTCAATAAAATAGAATAAGTTTTCTTTACCTAATTAGTATTTCATTACACTTAATGATTTTTTATTTAACAGAAAAAAATTGAATTGAGTGATAAACATTTGGAACTTCTTAGGAAAATGCACGAAAAGGTATTTTAAATTTATATTTTCTATCATAAGAAATATTTATTAATTTATCTATTTTATTTATTCAATACAAAATAGTTTGAGAAGTAGAAATTTTGTATATTATTAATTTATAATATCAAATCTTTTTCTCACAGTTAGGTAAATTAGAAAGTCACCTGGATTATCTTGGCGATAAAATAAAAAATCTTCTTAAAAAAGTGAGTAATTATAAGTGTTCTTAAAAAACTGTAAATTATTTGATTATTAAAATTCATATAAGTCCATAAATGTAATATTTCAGATTATATTAATATATTTTTACATTTTCTAAAATAATTTATTTAATTAATAAATTATTCATTACTGTTTATAGGATTTGGAGTTTAAGAAAGAACTTATAGATAAAGCTATAAATTTGGTCGATAGAGCTGTAAGTTTCTATAATATAATAATATTATTATTATTCTACTATAATTCTCATTATTTTAATAATATGTTGAATGTGTTTTGCTTCTAGAAAGAAAAAGCTAAGAACGATATTGAGGATTTAAAATTTAAAATTGATGATATATTAAAGAAGGTAAAAAATTTAGTATTTGAGCTTTTTATAACAACAATATTTTGAAGTTTTCTGAATAGGAAATATTTTTAACATTACAGGGTGAAATTAGTGCTGAGAAATTGGTTCATTTATTGGGTAAAATTAAAGAGCACGCAAAATCAGTAAGTTTTTGATTGTTAAAATTACAAAAAAATGTCTGAAAATTTAAGGATAACTAATATTAATTAATTAATCTAATATTATTTAATAAATTTATCATTTTCAGGCAGAGGATTTAATTAAAAGTTTATTCGGTTGTGCCTATAAGAAAGTACGACTCTTGTTTCTCTTGTTTGAAATAAATTATTAAATTATAGTTTAATTTCTATTAGATTAGTTTTTATTTTATTATTTAAATGCTAAATTTATTAAAGTAAATTATAATTTTTCATTGTTAATTAATTTGTTTTATTTTATAATCAAAATTAAATTTTTACTTTTAGTTGCGTTTTGATTCGTCGTCGTCGTCATCATCATCGTCATCTTCATCTTCATCAGAATCTTCAGAAAATAATAAAGTACGTAGAAAAAAGTTTATTATAAAGAAATAAAAAATTTTTTTTTTAATATTTGTTGCGATATAAAAAAGCAAATTATTTAAGGTTATATTTGTTTTTTAAATCTTGATTTAAAGTTTCTGTTTTATGGTTTAAAATTAACGACTGGTTTTATATTTATTAATTTAAATGTAATGAAGACTTAAATATCAGTGATTTATATTGAAAAGTGGTCGTCTTTGTGTATTTTCATTTTTTAAATTTTAAACATAATCTCAATTTTAAAACTTTATTTTCATTTTAATTAAAGAAATTGTCAATTTTTAGTCATTCTCCGGTTCATCGTATGAAGAAAATAATGAATCTAATGCAGCTCAGGTAAACATAAATACAAGTAAAAAACAAGTAATTTATTAGAATTCTTGATTACTTTCATTTAGGTGAAAAAAATATTAATTTATTTCAACCTTTTAAATAGAGACATCATCATAAGAAACACAGAATTTTGAGAAATGTAAGTTTTGAATAAATTTTTATATACCCGCGAAGAAATAAATAATTAGCTTTTATTATTTTTGGGTTCTAGAAATATTAAATGTTACAAAATGAAATAATGTACACAAGTTTGAGAAAATTTAGGTTTTATTTTGTAAATGGTAAAATTTAATTTTTTTTCCAGAGCACATAATAGATTGTAAAACAAAAATTATAATATAATTTTAAAAGAAATGTATTTTTATTATAGGTATTTATATATAATACTAATACTAACACTTTTTTTTACAGTTAATAAAGAAATTGAAGAACGATGCCCTTAAATATGACATGGTAAGAATTTATTTTCAATAAATAAAGTCCATTTTCCTTTTGGTGTATTATCGAATTTATTTTTTGAAGATAATTGTGGTCAACTAAATTTTAATGGACTGAAGCACAAATATTTAGTATCAAATTGAAGTTGACTTAAACAAAAATATATTTGGAGTAATAAAGATAAATAAAGTATTACTTGCCTTGTGTTATAGGGCCTTGGTGGTAATTTGGGCTTAGGTCTTGGAAGCGGAAACTTGGACCTAGGAGGTAACGCAGGACTTGGTGGAAGTTTGGGTCTTGGAAGTGGTTTAGGACTTAATGGTAATGTGGACGTTGGAGGTATTGGTGCACTTGGTAAAAAATTGGGTCTTGGCGGTGGCGGAGGACTTGGTGGCAGTCTGGACGTTGGACCTAACGGGCTTGGCGGTAGTTTAGATCTTGGAGGTGGCGGAGGACTTGGTTTGGGACTTAGCAATGATGGGCTTAGTAGTAAATATGGCCTTGGCGGTAGTGGAGGACTTGGAGGCAGTCTGGGCATAGGAAATCAAGCGCTTGCTTCTAAATTAGGCCTTGGAAGTAGAGGAGGACTTGCTAGTAAATTCGGTCTTGGAAGTGGTAGCGGGCTTGCTAGTAAATTGGGTCTTGGAAGCGGTGGTCCTGCATGATTGACTCTTGGCAATGGATTGTCCCTTGGAGGATAAATTTTGTTGATTTAACATTTTTCTTTTATAACTAAACCATTAATATTATGTATTTACATCAATTATGAATTTTAATATGTAGAAAATGAATTAATCTGCTGAATAAATCAATTAGTTTATTAGAAATTTTACGTTGGATAAATCTTTTGAACTTGTATTCTCTTAATCCCTTATCATTACTGAATATCGATGGAATTTAGTGAAGTAATTAATTTTAGTAATATAATATATATTAGATATGATATATAATTAAGTCTTTTAATTATGAATAAAAATTTAGACTTTATCAGCAACTAGTGATGTTTATTAGACGTCATTCAAACTATTTGGTTTAGGCTGAAGTTCAGTCACGCACCTGATTCTAATACAAAAGCGATTTCAGACGAAAGTGATATGAAAAGTAAGAATTGTAGAAATTGTAAAACTAAATAAATTGCGGGAATCGTATATTTTTGTGCTTGAATTGAATCTATCGTTTAAAAATTGAAATGAAATATTATTGCAAAAGTTAATTGAAAATCAATTTTGACCTTTAGTTTTAAACTTGGATGTTATGGTTGATGTAACTATATATATATATACACATATTTCATGCTATCCTAACGATGCAATTTGTAGATCGTAAAAAAGTTTAGTTTTAGGTGTGGAGAAGCTTGTTAAATTTTTACTTTACAGTAAATCTATGTCTGTCGGTAGCTTTGGATAACACCTTCTTAAGAAATAGTTATCCTCTAAATTACACTGCCTACACATTGTGAATTGACCCCTGAAACTTGAAAAACGATTTTAAACTATCAATCTCTCTCTCGAAATTACTGCCTGACAATGGTATCACTTTAAAGCGATTTTAATATTTATGGATGCTTAAAATTTTCTGCACTTAAAAGGTGAACATTTATTATATTAAGAGGAAACTCTAAAAATCCACAGTTATATATTCAATGTATTTTTTTCTGTTTAACTTTTTTTTATTTCAGTTTTATTTTTTATGCAAAATTTTTTTTTAACTTTATTATCTTTATTAACTACATTAACTTTGTTAACTAAGAGTATAAACTTTTACTTCATTTTTTAACTGCATAACATATCATTTTTACATAAAATACCATTCTTCAACAACGTGCGTTTATTTCGTATAATCCCTTGCTTAGTGAAATTTAATTTTAAGTAATTGCTGTTGTTCCCGAAAGTCAAAAAAAAAAGAACTTAAAATACATAAAAAAATGTACGTGTAGAACATCCTATACGAATAATGCTTGATATTTTCGGTTCGTAAAACTTTATGGAAGGTAATAACTGGCAGTGCAGAGCTGAGCAGACTCTAAAACTTCTCATTGGACTGCTCAATATATACGACATGTATACATATATATACCTTTCTTACAAACCAACCCCTTTTTATCCTCTTATTTTCTCTGCTCAAAAGTCTATCGAGCTGTATAAGAATAAAATATTTACTCTCTATTTTTTCAGATATTTCAAGGATAAAACAAACAAAAAAATAATTTTCTCTACTTTCAAATTTTAAATGAATTTTAAGGCCCATTTTTCCATCAGCACTAATAACTTTTAGTTATTTTTTCAAGAATCTTCAAATTGCTTTAAATGTAAAAAAAAATCTTTTAAAATCTTTAAAGTATATTTAAAAAAACAAATTTAATCATTAGCTTTCATGGGTTTTTCCAAGTGCAAGTTTGCAGATAGTTGAGTTTGACCTAAAAAGGCTCGAAAAATAGTTGTCTAGTTTGCTGATTCATGTTTAATTCCAAGAAACTTCTTCAATGTCGTAGAAATTAACAAATTTCACATAGAAAACTTTAAAGAAAATCAATTTAAAAATTGAAAAAGCTTGTGTACTTTGCTAATTAGTTAAAAAAAGATTCTCCAAAAAAACTTGTTTAAAAAATATAAAAATCATTGCGTCCTTTGACACTCTTCAATAAATTTTCAAATTAATGCTGAATAAAATGTATCATAGGGAATTTTTACTGATAGTGAATCGGTAATGTTATAACTTGAGTTACTACCGCATTTTCTAAATTATAGTCTTCTAGTTTCTACACTAGAAATACAGAGTTACCGTTTGACTTCTTTTCATCCGGCAATGGATAGAAATAAACTTCCTTACCTTCAGCATGCTCTGAATGTTATGCTATGCGCTCATAGATGTCAGAGTCTGAGAATTTCAAATTAAACCAACATTCACATTAATAGCAGGAATTATTTCTGATTAAAAGTCAATTTTAATACTAAAATTTTAATAAAAAAAAAACTCAAAAACTGATGTAGTAATGTTTCACTAAAAATTATATGAATATTCTTACTAATGTGAATTAGTGGTTAATTTTCACTGATTCGGATTTGGGAGTATAAGTTTTTTTTATAGAAATGTTGAAAATTTTTTCAAAGTTTAGTTTAAAATTAGTTTAATGATTTTATTGATATTTACTTGAATATTATCTGTACTTTCGGCAAAACAATAAAGAAAATTTTCATTTCATTCAAACTATATAGTTTTGAAAGAAATGAATGTTTGCCATACGAATGTACATGTGATAATGAATTTTGTAAATATTCAACATAAATATATATATATATAGGGACGAGTTTTGAACTTCTCTTGAAAGATAAATTCTATTTTTTTAATAATTTTTGACAAAGAATTTTTGTTTTTTGAAAAAAACTTTTTTAACCACTCCTTTTTTAAATAAACCTTATTTTTTTTAGTTTTACAGGAACTAAATTGTATTTTTTTCTAGCATTTTTATTGTAAAGCTAAGATTTTTTCCAGTAAATTATGTAGATTTAAATATACATACATAGAAAATAAACAAAAATTATTTACAAAGTTTTTTTATTTTCTTATGAAAACCCGTATTGTTGTCCCATTTTTAAAAATTTAATAATTTATTGAATAAAATCTCAGCTTTCCAATAAAAAGTATAAACAATTAAAAAAAGAAGTTGTTTTTGTGAAAATTGAAAAATAAGGTTTATTTTTAAAAAAGGAGGTAAACAAATTTTTTTAATTGTTTTGGAATACAAGAGTACACAAAAATGCAAATTTTTTTGAAATTATAATCATATACTGATATGAAATTAACAATTTCCCTGAAAACGGCATAATTGTAATCCCCATAATTTTCACAATTAATTTTTATAAAAATGAACATTTTAGTATTTTATTACTTTTATATAGAACATTTTTTTTACATTTTTAAACCATTATCAGAACATAAAAATTTTTACTTGATCATTTCAAGTGGAATTGCTTTATTGTATTTTGTTTTTTATAATTTTTATAGAAACTTTACAAAAATTATTTTTAAAATAGCAAATAAAAATAAAACGTAAATTTTTCGCAACAAAATTATAAAAAAGAGTATATTTTATAAGCTCAAAGCGTTGTGGCATATATTATATGGTTTTATGATATTTATACAAAATTCAAAATTCAATTAAATTTGGTATACATAATATAATGCTTTTATATAATGTTGTGTATTTTTTTAATTTTTAAAAGAAAATATATTATCCTTTATAAAATTTTTGTCTATTTTTGCAAAAATTGCATTTCTTATTTTGCACATTTTGCAAAATATGGAATGTACGAATTTTGCATAAGTGTAGTATTATGGAGAGACATATATATATATATATATATATATATATATATATATATATATATCTGTATAGCACTCTAGAAGTGCTATATAGGAGTCCTTTTTACTATCCTCCAGACTCCTTGTTGTTCGCATGCATAAGCAAATGTTCTTTTTATAATGGACATTAAATAATTTTACGTCTGCATATAGAAATATCGACGAAAAAAATTTTTTGTAATATATTTGGTGGCGACAATTAAGAAATAAATATAAAATTCCTTTTTTATTAGTTTTTATTAGCGCTTAATATCGAGTAATATCGCGTATTGTTATATACACAAATAATCCGCATACACGCAATATACATGTGTATCGCGAAACTGAGGTTATTGAATCGAGTTCCACCCCACAAAGAAATCAATAACGCTCGCAGCGCCTATCCTCGGTTTATTATGACCCTTTTCTCTTATAAGACAAAATATTACATTTTTTATAACATTCTTGTTTTATCTCAACTAATTCAATTTATTCCACAAAACTTTGGGGAGGGGGGATTTTATAAATAATATATAAATCATATTGATGTTTTTCGGTTTTTTTCTTTATTACAGATAAAATAATTAATAAAAACATATAAAAACTGATTTTAATTTAAGAGAATTAAATGAAAACCAACTGAATAAAACAAAAGATTACACATAACACAAACATAACCTTAAAATGATTTGCTTTTTAGATACCTTTCTTCAGAGCTTATTACATTTCGTATATATACATCTAAACTTTCGAAATTTTTCGTAAATCAATTTAAAAACATACTAAAATTCAACGACAACTAAAATACTTATAAAATTAAAATTTTAATTAGTCTACTCTCTAAATTTGAATTAAAAAAATTGTTTACTAATTTGAAATAGTGGCTGACTTATTGCTTTTGAATTAGTATATTTTTTCTTAATAAATTAGTATAGAAATGACTATTTGTTAGTCCAATTTCCTAATCTAAATGCAAGAAATTATTCACTAAATTTTTAAACCTGCACTTAAAAATTTATACTTTTCTAATAATTCGTAAAGTTGTGTGAGGAATAGAGAAATCGAACAAGTGGGTCATTTTTTTTTCTTTTTAAAAAGATGAGTTTGGAATTTTTTCTCAGAATAATATTGAAGACATTTTTAGAGAATACAAGTATATATATATATATATATATACATATAATATATATGAAGTAGAAAAAATAGAAAAAAGCAAAGAAGAAGAAACGCGAGATTTCTCTTTTTGGACACCCTTCGAGTTCGAGGTTGTAGGAGGGCCATAAAAACAATTATTATTGTATATAGTTGACCAGACAGATTCTGTTTGTGCAGCCACTGACATAGGACCTTCTCTTTTCTCATTCGACCAACATGCTCGCAAACCACCGGAATTTATTGCGTCTTGGTTTCATTGCGCGCGGTTTTGCTGCAAATAATAAAAAAAAAGAATATTAAAGAAATATATCAATGCGCTTGGTTCGACTATAATATCTGTGATATATATCATTCCCAAAAATCTGGCATTCGTTTTGCAAAAGTATAAAAGTGAAAAATTGAATTAAAAAAAATATGTAGAATACCTGTACTCAGAAAAAATGGTTATTTATTATTATTGTATAATTTTTAGGTTATTGTAAATAAAGTTTTTACGGTTTTCCGAATTTAAAAAATATATATTTTGAAAATATTTACAGAATAAAGAATTCGCATAAAATAAATAGAAAATATTAAAAAAATTCAAATTATATTTTCTTTAAATTCATAAAAATTAAAATTTGTAATCAATATATTGGAATAATTTCTTATATTTGTTAAAAAGTAGAAGTTAAAAGTTTCAATGACTCTCGTGTATGGGGAGCGACTGGTTTCACGTGTTAATAAATAGCCGCATAGTTATTACCACCAAGTTAATTCCTCGGTCACTCTCTTCGTTTAACGAAGGCAATTATGAGAGGCATAAATGTTAGTCACTTAATTGTTGTGTGTGTACAATAATACACACAAATCTTACATCTGAAGAATCGTCATTATTTCAACTCGATGAGACACATATTTCATCAAATTAAGATTTAAATATATTATCTACCATAAAAGAGACGTGTTTGCGATTGTTTTATGAGTTTGGGTATTCAGCAATTCATTTTTTTTAAAGAATATAGTATTTTTTATTTTAGGGCCAAAAATGTTACACTCATCGCGCTTTTCGTCAGACTTTTTTTGTATATTATTTATGTTTCTTGAAAAAAATATATTTTAAGAACACGATTCTTTCTGTATAATATTCGATTAAAAAAAATTAAAAAAAGTTTTTCAATATCTCGTGTGCGTAAATTATAATTTAAAGAAATGAATTTGAAAAAAGGATTCTTTTTAAAGATACTAAATTGATACCAAACTGAGTCAAATTGGTACCAAATAAATCCTAACAATTTTAATCAAATGAAACTAAATTTAACCAAATGGATACCAAATTGAATCAAATTAATATCAAGTTGAATCAAAGTGCTACTAAATTAAATTGAATCAATGCCAAAATTGATATTGAATAAAATGTTTACCAAAGAAATATTAAGAATTTGGATCAAATAAAATAAAATTTAATTATATTATAGTACCAGTTTAATTTAATTTGGTATTAATTTGGTTAAATGTAGGTATAAAATTGATTCCAAAAGTTAATTAAATTAGTACCAAGTAGATAGTAAAATTTTTCAGAAAATTATACCAATTTGAATTAATTAGATAACAAAAGTTTATGAATACTGTATGAGATTCCCATTTATTTAAAGAAATAATTTATGGTTTCGTAGACAAAAGTTCTCTAAATTGTGTGAATCAAAACTTAAACGAAATTAATTGTTTTAAAGCCAGCATCCCTGGAAAAAATAACTCCGCACGCTTAGAAAATAAAATAAAAAACATTAAATTTGAAATGTAGAAAGAATCGATTGAGTCAGGTATTTTTTTTGTGGGTTAAAGAGTATTTCGTTAAAAAAATCATGCAGAGAGAAGAGAAAGATAGGCATTTAAGATAGAGGTAAATTTACTATCGAATAGAGCTTTTTATTTCTCAGAGGAAGTCGATGAGAAAAGGATGAGAGTGTATTCTCTCTCTCAACTAGAGAAATCCCATTACTAAAGTCAAATGTGATTTAGGATCTTGGTTTTTTAACAGCACATCAAGATGCCACATTCAAGGGTATCATTCCTTTTTCATTTTTTTTATCTTTTTGTTTCGTTTTCTTCGACCAAATTATGGGCGTATCACTTTGGTTCAAGTTTGAAAAAAAGGAGAGAGAGAGAGAGAAATACAGGTATATGGTATATCAACTGGCCATTATTATATTTTCTCTGTCTTGGTTAGCCTACGGGGATTGGGTCCAGTTCTTTTTCTTTTTCATCTTATATTCCTCCCTTTTGCCAGTCCCACTATTATGTAGACAATGATGGTCGACGCATAAATATTCACGATGGCAACGGCCATAAATGCTACTGTCGCTGCATGGAGTCGTATCTCCTTACGTGAGAGGCATTATAAAAGAATTTATTCGTTTATACATGTTTCTTTTTTTTATAAAAAGAATTTGTATCCTTTTTATTGCAAATTTCTTATCAATTATGTTTATTTTTTTTTTATTATTTATTTATGTATTATTTAGATTTGCATTACTTATATTTGTGTCTTATTTATTGCTGCATGGATAAAGGAAATACAGTATAACTTTTACTGTATTTTCAGAGTTAGTAACTGTTACTTTTGCGCATTTTTGGCAATTTTTACTATTTTTTGAGTAACAGTTGCTACGTTCGAAGTTCTTTTTTGTAAAAGCTCATAAACTACGTAGACCCATTGTTTAGAGATTTACCCTTCCCCCTCAATTTTTATTCTTATCGTGGATAGATTGACCCTCCCCCCTTTCCCTTGAAGTGCTACACTGTAAAAAAAAGGAGTTAAATTTTAACTCCACAGGGAGTCTATAAAAGTCGCACCCAATTTGGGAGTTAATGCCAGGGGAGTTAAATAAAAGGAGTTAAAATTTAACACCCAAATGCTAACTCCCCATGGAAAAAATAACTCCCGCGGGTGTTAAATGAAGGGAGTTAAAAATTAACTCTCTTTTGGAGTTAATTTTTGACTCTAAAAATTTAACTCCCTACTCCCGAGTCCGTTAACTCCCTAAATTTTTTACAGTGTACATATTAAATTTAACTGATTTCTAATTTTATCATCCGACATATTGGATCCGCCATTTTCAATTTCTCTATACAATAATTATTAACATGACATTCTTTATTTTATGCAATATATTCGGTAATATTATAATATATTATAATAATTCTTTAATGCAAGCGAAAACGTTACCTAAAATCTTCACCTCGGAACATTTTGTATATAAAGAAAAATTTTCGTAGACTGTAATTTCAATATGTGAAATTGTATATTGCTTTGTGCGGTGTATATGCGAGCGTACTACACGTTTTACAACAAAATTATACATGTTCACGTGCGCGTTCTTAAGTGGAGAGTCAGAAGGAAGAAAAAAGTGCGGCCGGCGCATATAATTCAGGGTAAGAAAGACATGACAATGCGGTAACTCGTTGATGTATTCAATTATTGTTGTAGCCATATAACCGTATAGCTGCGCACAGAAGTGCAATCAACATCATGAAAGCACCTCTTGAGTTATACGACAACCGACAACCTAGCAGCAAGTGGTTGACATAGACATTGCGGTAGCCTCTAAAGAGAATATTATTTAAGAGAGGGTCCATTTTCCATTATTGTGTTCCTTACGATCGAATTAAAAATATTTTTAAAACTTCAATTTCAATGCAAAAATAAATATTTCTTTCACTTTACATAAATCGCAGTGAAGGCAGTTAAGAGTTGTTCCAAAACTTGGGCTTTGTGTTTACAAAGTTTACTTTTTGGGATAACTCTTAACTTTTTTGATTTTCTTTTATTCCACTTTGAAGTGGTTGGTTCTTTGGTCCTTGAAAAACGTTTTTTTTAATATTCGAGAATATGGTGAAGATTTCTTTTTTCGTAAAGGTATGCATATAATGTACGTGCGTTTCACCCTCAGTTGTTAGAGAGATGATTAAAGTAGTTAAAGAAGCTCATATTCCTCTTCCTTAATAAGAGGAATAACCACGAGTGGTACCCACTTACACAATTATCTTTTCTCTCGCGGTATTTTCTTGACGTCTTATATATATAGCACACGTCAATTTTACTGCAGCCTTGTCTCGCGCCTCAATTTTTACACTTCATTTTTACTGCTCGCCTTCTTTCTTATTTCGGATATATAGTGTCGGACACCTTAAATTTCTTTTTTATTCTCATCTTCTTCAATATGTTTTTGTTTCCCCTCGTTTTTTTTTCTTCTCGACTGATCTTTCTCTTTTTTATATTTTACAACTTTATTCATGTAATATTGTAAGTAACAATAGAAAAATACCATAAAATGCAGACAAAATCGTATATCATATCTTATTGTATAACAGAAGAATGAAGAAGAAACAAAATTTATCCGATTTTTAAATATTCTGGTCGAAATTTGAAGCAAATATCATTTAATTTAAATTCCTCAAATGATTCGTGCAATTTTTTTCTCTCGCGCGATTATATTTCAGTCGTGTCTATTATATATACGAGAACATTAAAAATTTAAGCACTCTAAACTAAAGTGATTTGTACTCTTGATAGAAACTGAAAAAACTTGTTCCTCTTTATCTTCTTTCTTTTTATATATATAAAATGGTGGCAGAAAAGACAAACTGGGTGGGATTTAATTTTTTTTTCTAAAAACTTTTTTTTAAGACCAAGCAAGTTCTTGATTCGTGGGAGTGTAAAAAAGAAGCTGAGAAGGTATTTGGTAACGAAGAATCTTACACAAGTTTCTTTAAACCGCCATCATGCGGTTTCCCAAAATTTACGATAGGCCAAAAAAGGGGAATTAAATTCCTTCTTTCTACATAAATATATATTTTGCATAATACACATTTTTTTCATTTTTAAATTCTTGGATAATATTTTCAGAATTATATATATATGTATATATATGTATATAAATATAACTTGTCAGAAATTTTTTCTCACACGGAACGCGTATACCTTTGACATGATAATCTATGTAGTCATTTTAATACTTGACAGATTCATGTGTATTTTTGATGTTATTAAAATTTTGTATAATTTCGGTTTTTCGTTTCTAATAGAAACGTTCTGAAGGTTAGTCCAAAAAAGGGGAATAATAATAAAAAAGAGACACAAAATTATAGACGAAATACTTCATAATGAGGTTGTAAAATAATATTTTTGTTGAATTTTACATTCACCGATTTCGTTATGTGTTAATTATATATGTAGTTTTTATATATTGAATATATTTTAGAGTTACTTAAAAATCATCAAAGTTATATAGAAAATACGTAGAAAAAAATAGTCTTCAATTGTGGGTTAAAAAGAACAAATATACATATGGTAATAAATAAATCGTAAAAGTGGGAAATAGTTTTTTTTATATTTTTTAACATCGTGATAATATTTGTTGGTTTACTTTGTGCTACTGAACAAGAACTTTTATTACTCTTCGGCTCAATATTTGTCTTTGCCAAATTTTACAGTTTAAAATATGGTCATAAGGGTATAATTACCATAACTGGGAAAATAAAAATGCTGGTATGAGAATGAGAAAACAAAGATCAATTTTAATTCAAATGTTTGTTGATTCTTTCTGAGAACTTTTTTTTCTTAATTTTAGAAAAAAGAAAATATTTAAAGAAATTTTTGAACGTGATTTAAATAAAATTTGAAATAGTGATTAATCTTTGGATTTGAAGCATGTCGTGGCTTAAAAGGGGCAACAGAGGACAGTCGTAAATACACGTGTAAATATATTACAGTCGTTAAGAAGGAACGTTGTAAAATTGTACTATGTATACCGGAGGTTAAATCATTAAATCACGATGAGTGAGTTTTGTCTGACTTCTTCTTTTTCTCCTTCTTTAAAACACTTTCGCGCCCCCTTAAGAAATTGTCCGCATGAAGGCCTTTTTTATGGGATTATGTAATCTAGACTCAATGAATACAAACGCAAAATCTGTACTCCTCCTTTTGTAGCTGACACTCTTTTCATGAAAATATTCGAATTGCTCATTTCTTTTGCAATGTTCAAGGACCACTGCTCTGGCAATTTGTTGCAAACCATATAACTTATGAATAAGTATACGCGAATATTTGACTTATGCTGCACGAATTTTTTACTTTATCGAGAAAATTTATATACAAATATAAATTGGATTGAAAGAAAATTTACTTGATATAAATAGCTGATTATTTATATTTAAATATTTATTTGATAATTAAACAAAAACATTTAATAATTTTTAAAAAATTTATAAATTCCGCAAATTGAATGTTTATTCAATTATTTTTATAAATAATATAATTTCCCCAGAAATTCAATTGTTTAAAATACAATTTGCGAATTTTTTTTTTGAAAAACATCAAATTTTTAAAAAGGTTTTTTTTTATAAAATTCTTCTTAACAATGTAATTGTTTTTATAACTAATAAAATTACTCCTCAGAACTTAAACTATTTTCAAAAAATTTAATCACATTCTTTTCAATCATTTTTAATTAAACAACAATTTTCACACGTCTTTCAAATATTTTAGACAAAAAAAATGGAACTATTTTGACCGTTTATGGTGCGTGTTTCGCAACATGAATTTCATTCCTATTGTATAAAATCTCAAAACGAGACTCTTCCATTTAACCATGCGCTTTAGAAAAATCTTTCAATTTGATGCGGAAGTTTCGAAAAAAGGGTCTATGTCTGTTTGTATTGGACGACCAAAACGTAATCCCTGCGGGCAATAAAGCAATTAAGGTCACTTTTCGTTTTCTTCCTTATTCCTACCTCCCCCTCTCTCTTATGGTTTTTCCTGTATTTTGAAGAAAACTGCGCTCTTCTTTCTTTTTTGGACTGAATACAGTTTTACGAGAACGACATTTTTCAAAAAATTGTAACGCTTTTAAATTTTATGACGAAAATCTTTTAATTTTTATTAAGCATGAAAAAAAATATTTTAACAATTTTAGTCTATACCTTATCCGAGGAAATAAGAGATCTATAGATTTCCAATTTTCACTGAAATGTAGATGAAGATTTTTTAACATTTGAATTATCGAATTTTATTTTTTCACTGATTTTTAATTTTTAACAAGAGAATTATATTTTTTTGGTAATTAAAATTGGTACTGGAATTAATTTTTAAAAACAATTTTATGCGGGAAAGATCTTTGATACATATTAAAGTTAAAGAATAAAATTTTTCTTTGTGAATTAAAAACTTTTTTTTTTGAATAAATAAATAATGTAAACAAATAAGAAAATTTCCAAAAAAAGTAACAACAAATACTAATTTTTAATCTACTAAAATTGACAATTTTTACTTATTTAAAAATTTAATAAAATAGTAAAATATTTCGTTCGTGCAAATAAAAAAATAAATATTTTCTTCTTTCTCTTTATATTCAAATTCTAACACGAGTATAAAAAGGAGAAATTTCTAGACTTGTAGTTCTGACGACAGCTTGATGGGCCCTCAAAGAATGTCCTGGAATGCGAATGAGTAATCACGACTGGTCGTTATACGGATGGTGTCGAGGCTCATCAACGGAAAAGGGGTGTAAAGAAGAGACGATGAGGAGATGAAGGGTGCGACTTGGAAGTTGAGCTGATTCGAGAGAGAGCTCTATATATATGTACTGTAAAGGGAATGAGGGATTTAGTTGAAACGATGAGGGATAAGAAATTCCAGAACTGGAATTGCATTTCACAAACGTATCATTCTGAAATTTCGTTCTTGCTATCTCTACAGCTTCAACTTAATAGCTCCTTCGTTGCGAGCTTTGGCAGTGATAAGAGATAACTCTTATCCCGTCGCGACATATCCTTCTTCACGCACTTCTATTTCGGTTTTTTATTTCATCTTATTCACACTCTTTCACAGAATAAAGTAAAATTTGCGCACTTTGAAAAATATTCCTTTATGGACCTCTCTTTGATAAAATTTACGAAAATAAATAACAATTTTTTCGAATTTTTCTTTAGTATTTGTTTGTGAAGTAGTTTAGATACGTGAAATCCGAAAAGAAATCGAGCTTAAACTATGAAGATCTTTCAAAGTGCTCTTCCTGACTACCACTCACAAAGCGACTTCCGTTTCTTTTACGATCCTCTCCGTCCCACTGGTATATCATCTTCTATTCGTCGTTTCTTCCTTGCATAAAACAGATCTCAACAGACTAAAACTTTAGCTTCAACTGTTTCCCAAAGCAACAATTTTTTTGTAAAAAAAATTTACGTGAATGACACGATATAAATTCTAAATGGTGACAGCGGTGGGACTCACAGCGAATACACAATGTTGCAATCTTTATCAAACAGAATAATAGTTTCAATTGAAACGATAATTTACGACAGTCATTCATAGAAGGAGAAAATTTTTTTTAAAAGGTTGTATACGTGCAAGAACGTATAAAACTTGTGTGATAACTAAATACATGCTTTTAAAATCTATATCAAACGCATTTATTGTAATGGTTTATACATTGCATGTTCAACTATACATATATATATAATAATAATTCACACACGAATGAATTTTTTCTTGCGTTGAGAATTTTTAAGGGTGGAGACGAGAAAAGATTTATAAGGCCGGTAGAGACGCCGATAAAGAAGTAAAAGACTCGTCACACTGGTACTTGTCGAGTCAAAGAAATCCCACAACCCTCTTATACATGTAACTAGAAAACGGAAAATTCGTTATGGTGTGCGACACTAATATCCGGACCAACCCCTTATGAGAGAGCCATCATTTGGACCCTATGCACACAAAAATGGCGAATCTACGTATCCCTCCAAATTTTATTAGCGCCGACATTTA
Organism: Leptopilina myrica (nomen nudum); assembly: GCA_032872475.1. NCBI lineage: Eukaryota > Metazoa > Arthropoda > Insecta > Hymenoptera > Figitidae > Leptopilina > Leptopilina myrica (nomen nudum). The sequence goes on from CM065461.1 coordinate 38,404,057, forward strand.
ATATTTCTGACAGGGAAGATATATAAATATTCCACATACTAAAGAAATTGAACATAAAATATTTTAAAATACATAAAATAACATAAAATAAACATATATTGTTATATAAAACAAAATTAATAATAATGTACCTTCCTCTTGGTTGAAGAATTTTGCAAACTAGAACAATTTATAAAACTTTAGATTCATGGTACAAAAATTTGTAGAATTTTGTATATATATTAACAACCATGGAACACGAAACATGCGAAACACAAAAGAAAGTAAGTAGAATATTGTTATTTTACTCATTTTGAGTCACTTGAAGTTGCCGATTACTCATTTCGAGTCACTTAAAGTTGACGATTACTCATTTCAAGACGGACTTACAAATGAGTTGCAACAAAAATGAGTCGGGTTTATTTCTGTGTAGTTCATCGAGTTTGTCCATTAGTTCAGTCAGGAAAATTAGTCCGCGTCGCGAAGTTTGTCACGTCGTTATTAGTTCATCGAGTTTGTCCATTAGTTCAGTCAGGAAAATTAGTCCGCGTCGCGAAGTTTGTCACGTCGTTATTAGTTCATCGAGTTTGTCCATTAGTTCAGTCAGGAAAATTCGTTCGCGTCGCGAAGTTTGTCACGTCGTTTATAGTTCAACGAGTTTGTCCATTAGTTCAATCAGGAAAATTAGTCCGCGTCGCGAAGTTTGTCACGTCGTTATTAGTTCATCGAGTTTGTCCATTAGTTCAGTCAGGAAAATTAGTTCGCGTCGCGAAGTTTGTCACGTCGTTATTAGTTCATCGAGTTTGTCCATTAGTTCAGTCAGGAAAATTAGTTCGCGTCGCGAAGTTTGTCACGTCGTTATTAGTTCATCGAGTTTGTCCATTAGTTCAGTCAGGAAAATTAGTTCGCGTCGCGAAGTTTGTCACGTCGTTATTAGTTCATCGAGTTTGTCCATTAGTTCAGTCAGGAAAATTAGTTCGCGTCGCGAAGTTTGTCACGTCGTTATTAGTTCATCGAGTTTGTCCATTAGTTCAGTCAGGAAAATTCGTTCGCGTCGCGAAGTTTGTCACGTCGTTATTAGTTCATCGAGTTTGTCCATTAGTTCAGTCAGGAAAATTAGTTCGCGTCGCGAAGTTTGTCACGTCGTTATTAGTTCATCGAGTTTGTCCATTAGTTCAGTCAGGAAAATTAGTTCGCGTCGCGAAGTTTGTCACGTCGTTATTAGTTCATCGAGTTTGTCCATTAGTTCAATCAGGAAAATTAGTCCGCGTCGCGAAGTTTGTCACGTCGTTATTAGTTCATCGAGTTTGTCCATTAGTTCAGTCAGGAAAATTAGTTCGCGTCGCGAAGTTTGTCACGTCGTTATTAGTTCATCGAGTTTGTCCATTAGTTCAGTCAGGAAAATTAGTCCGCGTCGCGAAGTTTGTCACGTCGTTATTAGTTCATCGAGTTTGTCCATTAGTTCAGTCAGGAAAATTAGTCCGCGTCGCGAAGTTTGTCACGTCGTTATTAGTTCATCGAGTTTGTCCATTAGTTCAGTCAGGAAAATTAGTCCGCGTCGCGAAGTTTGTCACGTCGTTATTAGTTCATCGAGTTTGTCCATTAGTTCAGTCAGGAAAATTAGTCCGCGTCGCGAAGTTTGTCACGTCGTTATTAGTTCATCGAGTTTGTCCATTAGTTCAGTCAGGAAAATTAGTCCGCGTCGCGAAGTTTGTCACGTCGTTATTAGTTCATCGAGTTTGTCCATTAGTTCAGTCAGGAAAATTAGTCCGCGTCGCGAAGTTTGTCACGTCGTTATTAGTTCATCGAGTTTGTCCATTAGTTCAGTCAGGAAAATTAGTCCGCGTCGCGAAGTTTGTCACGTCGTTATTAGTTCATCGAGTTTGTCCATTAGTTCAGTCAGGAAAATTAGTTCGCGTCGCGAAGTTTGTCACGTCGTTATTAGTTCATCGAGTTTGTCCATTAGTTCAGTCAGGAAAATTAGTCCGCGTCGCGAAGTTTGTCACGTCGTTATTAGTTCATCGAGTTTGTCCATTAGTTCAGTCAGGAAAATTAGTTCGCGTCGCGAAGTTTGTCACGTCGTTATTAGTTCATCGAGTTTGTCCATTAGTTCAGTCAGGAAAATTAGTTCGCGTCGCGAAGTTTGTCACGTCGTTATTAGTTCATCGAGTTTGTCCATTAGTTCAGTCAGGAAAATTAGTCCGCGTCGCGAAGTTTGTCACGTCGTTATTAGTTCATCGAGTTTGTCCATTAGTTCAGTCAGGAAAATTAGTCCGCGTCGCGAAGTTTGTCACGTCGTTATTAGTTCATCGAGTTTGTCCATTAGTTCAGTCAGGAAAATTAGTTCGCGTCGCGAAGTTTGTCACGTCGTTATTAGTTCATCGAGTTTGTCCATTAGTTCAGTCAGGAAAATTAGTTCGCGTCGCGAAGTTTGTCACGTCGTTATTAGTTCATCGAGTTTGTCCATTAGTTCAGTCAGGAAAATTAGTTCGCGTCGCGAAGTTTGTCACGTCGTTATTAGTTCATCGAGTTTGTCCATTAGTTCAGTCAGGAAAATTAGTTCGCGTCGCGAAGTTTGTCACGTCGTTATTAGTTCATCGAGTTTGTCCATTAGTTCAGTCAGGAAAATTAGTTCGCGTCGCGAAGTTTGTCACGTCGTTATTAGTTCATCGAGTTTGTCCATTAGTTCAGTCAGGAAAATTAGTCCGCGTCGCGAAGTTTGTCACGTCGTTATTAGTTCATCGAGTTTGTCCATTAGTTCAGTCAGGAAAATTAGTCCGCGTCGCGAAGTTTGTCACGTCGTTATTAGTTCATCGAGTTTGTCCATTAGTTCAGTCAGGAAAATTAGTCCGCGTCGCGAAGTTTGTCACGTCGTTATTAGTTCATCGAGTTTGTCCATTAGTTCAGTCAGGAAAATTAGTCCGCGTCGCGAAGTTTGTCACGTCGTTATTAGTTCATCGAGTTTGTCCATTAGTTCAGTCAGGAAAATTAGTTCGCGTCGCGAAGTTTGTCACGTCGTTATTAGTTCATCGAGTTTGTCCATTAGTTCAGTCAGGAAAATTAGTTCGCGTCGCGAAGTTTGTCACGTCGTTATTAGTTCATCGAGTTTGTCCATTAGTTCAGTCAGGAAAATTAGTTCGCGTCGCGAAGTTTGTCACGTCGTTATTAGTTCATCGAGTTTGTCCATTAGTTCAGTCAGGAAAATTAGTTCGCGTCGCGAAGTTTGTCACGTCGTTATTAGTTCATCGAGTTTGTCCATTAGTTCAGTCAGGAAAATTAGTTCGCGTCGCGAAGTTTGTCACGTCGTTATTAGTTCATCGAGTTTGTCCATTAGTTCAGTCAGGAAAATTAGTTCGCGTCGCGAAGTTTGTCACGTCGTTATTAGTTCATCGAGTTTGTCCATTAGTTCAGTCAGGAAAATTAGTTCGCGTCGCGAAGTTTGTCACGTCGTTATTAGTTCATCGAGTTTGTCCATTAGTTCAGTCAGGAAAATTAGTTCGCGTCGCGAAGTTTGTCACGTCGTTATTAGTTCATCGAGTTTGTCCATTAGTTCAGTCAGGAAAATTAGTTCGCGTCGCGAAGTTTGTCACGTCGTTATTAGTTCATCGAGTTTGTCCATTAGTTCAGTCAGGAAAATTAGTTCGCGTCGCGAAGTTTGTCACGTCGTTATTAGTTCATCGAGTTTGTCCATTAGTTCAGTCAGGAAAATTAGTTCGCGTCGCGAAGTTTGTCACGTCGTTATTAGTTCATCGAGTTTGTCCATTAGTTCAGTCAGGAAAATTAGTTCGCGTCGCGAAGTTTGTCACGTCGTTATTAGTTCATCGAGTTTGTCCATTAGTTCAGTCAGGAAAATTAGTTCGCGTCGCGAAGTTTGTCACGTCGTTATTAGTTCATCGAGTTTGTCCATTAGTTCAGTCAGGAAAATTAGTTCGCGTCGCGAAGTTTGTCACGTCGTTATTAGTTCATCGAGTTTGTCCATTAGTTCAGTCAGGAAAATTAGTCCGCGTCGCGAAGTTTGTCACGTCGTTATTAGTTCATCGAGTTTGTCCATTAGTTCAGTCAGGAAAATTAGTTCGCGTCGCGAAGTTTGTCACGTCGTTATTAGTTCATCGAGTTTGTCCATTAGTTCAGTCAGGAAAATTAGTTCGCGTCGCGAAGTTTGTCACGTCGTTATTAGTTCATCGAGTTTGTCCATTAGTTCAGTCAGGAAAATTAGTCCGCGTCGCGAAGTTTGTCACGTCGTTATTAGTTCATCGAGTTTGTCCATTAGTTCAGTCAGGAAAATTAGTTCGCGTCGCGAAGTTTGTCACGTCGTTATTAGTTCATCGAGTTTGTCCATTAGTTCAGTCAGGAAAATTAGTTCGCGTCGCGAAGTTTGTCACGTCGTTATTAGTTCATCGAGTTTGTCCATTAGTTCAGTCAGGAAAATTAGTTCGCGTCGCGAAGTTTGTCACGTCGTTATTAGTTCATCGAGTTTGTCCATTAGTTCAGTCAGGAAAATTAGTTCGCGTCGCGAAGTTTGTCACGTCGTTATTAGTTCATCGAGTTTGTCCATTAGTTCAGTCAGGAAAATTAGTTCGCGTCGCGAAGTTTGTCACGTCGTTATTAGTTCATCGAGTTTGTCCATTAGTTCAGTCAGGAAAATTAGTTCGCGTCGCGAAGTTTGTCACGTCGTTATTAGTTCATCGAGTTTGTCCATTAGTTCAGTCAGGAAAATTAGTTCGCGTCGCGAAGTTTGTCACGTCGTTATTAGTTCATCGAGTTTGTCCATTAGTTCAGTCAGGAAAATTAGTTCGCGTCGCGAAGTTTGTCACGTCGTTATTAGTTCATCGAGTTTGTCCATTAGTTCAGTCAGGAAAATTAGTCCGCGTCGCGAAGTTTGTCACGTCGTTATTAGTTCATCGAGTTTGTCCATTAGTTCAGTCAGGAAAATTAGTTCGCGTCGCGAAGTTTGTCACGTCGTTATTAGTTCATCGAGTTTGTCCATTAGTTCAGTCAGGAAAATTAGTCCGCGTCGCGAAGTTTGTCACGTCGTTATTAGTTCATCGAGTTTGTCCATTAGTTCAGTCAGGAAAATTAGTTCGCGTCGCGAAGTTTGTCACGTCGTTATTAGTTCATCGAGTTTGTCCATTAGTTCAGTCAGGAAAATTAGTTCGCGTCGCGAAGTTTGTCACGTCGTTATTAGTTCATCGAGTTTGTCCATTAGTTCAGTCAGGAAAATTAGTTCGCGTCGCGAAGTTTGTCACGTCGTTATTAGTTCATCGAGTTTGTCCATTAGTTCAGTCAGGAAAATTAGTTCGCGTCGCGAAGTTTGTCACGTCGTTATTAGTTCATCGAGTTTGTCCATTAGTTCAGTCAGGAAAATTAGTTCGCGTCGCGAAGTTTGTCACGTCGTTATTAGTTCATCGAGTTTGTCCATTAGTTCAGTCAGGAAAATTAGTTCGCGTCGCGAAGTTTGTCACGTCGTTATTAGTTCATCGAGTTTGTCCATTAGTTCAGTCAGGAAAATTAGTTCGCGTCGCGAAGTTTGTCACGTCGTTATTAGTTCATCGAGTTTGTCCATTAGTTCAGTCAGGAAAATTAGTCCGCGTCGCGAAGTTTGTCACGTCGTTATTAGTTCATCGAGTTTGTCCATTAGTTCAGTCAGGAAAATTAGTTCGCGTCGCGAAGTTTGTCACGTCGTTATTAGTTCATCGAGTTTGTCCATTAGTTCAGTCAGGAAAATTAGTTCGCGTCGCGAAGTTTGTCACGTCGTTATTAGTTCATCGAGTTTGTCCATTAGTTCAGTCAGGAAAATTAGTTCGCGTCGCGAAGTTTGTCACGTCGTTATTAGTTCATCGAGTTTGTCCATTAGTTCAGTCAGGAAAATTAGTTCGCGTCGCGAAGTTTGTCACGTCGTTATTAGTTCATCGAGTTTGTCCATTAGTTCAGTCAGGAAAATTAGTTCGCGTCGCGAAGTTTGTCACGTCGTTATTAGTTCATCGAGTTTGTCCATTAGTTCAGTCAGGAAAATTAGTTCGCGTCGCGAAGTTTGTCACGTCGTTATTAGTTCATCGAGTTTGTCCATTAGTTCAGTCAGGAAAATTAGTTCGCGTCGCGAAGTTTGTCACGTCGTTATTAGTTCATCGAGTTTGTCCATTAGTTCAGTCAGGAAAATTAGTTCGCGTCGCGAAGTTTGTCACGTCGTTATTAGTTCATCGAGTTTGTCCATTAGTTCAGTCAGGAAAATTAGTTCGCGTCGCGAAGTTTGTCACGTCGTTATTAGTTCATCGAGTTTGTCCATTAGTTCAGTCAGGAAAATTAGTTCGCGTCGCGAAGTTTGTCACGTCGTTATTAGTTCATCGAGTTTGTCCATTAGTTCAGTCAGGAAAATTAGTCCGCGTCGCGAAGTTTGTCACGTCGTTATTAGTTCATCGAGTTTGTCCATTAGTTCAGTCAGGAAAATTAGTTCGCGTCGCGAAGTTTGTCACGTCGTTATTAGTTCATCGAGTTTGTCCATTAGTTCAGTCAGGAAAATTAGTTCGCGTCGCGAAGTTTGTCACGTCGTTATTAGTTCATCGAGTTTGTCCATTAGTTCAGTCAGGAAAATTAGTTCGCGTCGCGAAGTTTGTCACGTCGTTATTAGTTCATCGAGTTTGTCCATTAGTTCAGTCAGGAAAATTAGTTCGCGTCGCGAAGTTTGTCACGTCGTTATTAGTTCATCGAGTTTGTCCATTAGTTCAGTCAGGAAAATTAGTTCGCGTCGCGAAGTTTGTCACGTCGTTATTAGTTCATCGAGTTTGTCCATTAGTTCAGTCAGGAAAATTAGTTCGCGTCGCGAAGTTTGTCACGTCGTTATTAGTTCATCGAGTTTGTCCATTAGTTCAGTCAGGAAAATTAGTTCGCGTCGCGAAGTTTGTCACGTCGTTATTAGTTCATCGAGTTTGTCCATTAGTTCAGTCAGGAAAATTAGTTCGCGTCGCGAAGTTTGTCACGTCGTTATTAGTTCATCGAGTTTGTCCATTAGTTCAGTCAGGAAAATTAGTTCGCGTCGCGAAGTTTGTCACGTCGTTATTAGTTCATCGAGTTTGTCCATTAGTTCAGTCAGGAAAATTAGTTCGCGTCGCGAAGTTTGTCACGTCGTTATTAGTTCATCGAGTTTGTCCATTAGTTCAGTCAGGAAAATTAGTCCGCGTCGCGAAGTTTGTCACGTCGTTATTAGTTCATCGAGTTTGTCCATTAGTTCAGTCAGGAAAATTAGTTCGCGTCGCGAAGTTTGTCACGTCGTTATTAGTTCATCGAGTTTGTCCATTAGTTCAGTCAGGAAAATTAGTTCGCGTCGCGAAGTTTGTCACGTCGTTATTAGTTCATCGAGTTTGTCCATTAGTTCAGTCAGGAAAATTAGTTCGCGTCGCGAAGTTTGTCACGTCGTTATTAGTTCATCGAGTTTGTCCATTAGTTCAGTCAGGAAAATTAGTTCGCGTCGCGAAGTTTGTCACGTCGTTATTAGTTCATCGAGTTTGTCCATTAGTTCAGTCAGGAAAATTAGTTCGCGTCGCGAAGTTTGTCACGTCGTTATTAGTTCATCGAGTTTGTCCATTAGTTCAGTCAGGAAAATTAGTTCGCGTCGCGAAGTTTGTCACGTCGTTATTAGTTCATCGAGTTTGTCCATTAGTTCAGTCAGGAAAATTAGTTCGCGTCGCGAAGTTTGTCACGTCGTTATTAGTTCATCGAGTTTGTCCATTAGTTCAGTCAGGAAAATTAGTTCGCGTCGCGAAGTTTGTCACGTCGTTATTAGTTCATCGAGTTTGTCCATTAGTTCAGTCAGGAAAATTAGTTCGCGTCGCGAAGTTTGTCACGTCGTTATTAGTTCATCGAGTTTGTCCATTAGTTCAGTCAGGAAAATTAGTTCGCGTCGCGAAGTTTGTCACGTCGTTATTAGTTCATCGAGTTTGTCCATTAGTTCAGTCAGGAAAATTAGTTCGCGTCGCGAAGTTTGTCACGTCGTTATTAGTTCATCGAGTTTGTCCATTAGTTCAGTCAGGAAAATTAGTTCGCGTCGCGAAGTTTGTCACGTCGTTATTAGTTCATCGAGTTTGTCCATTAGTTCAGTCAGGAAAATTAGTTCGCGTCGCGAAGTTTGTCACGTCGTTATTAGTTCATCGAGTTTGTCCATTAGTTCAGTCAGGAAAATTAGTTCGCGTCGCGAAGTTTGTCACGTCGTTATTAGTTCATCGAGTTTGTCCATTAGTTCAGTCAGGAAAATTAGTTCGCGTCGCGAAGTTTGTCACGTCGTTATTAGTTCATCGAGTTTGTCCATTAGTTCAGTCAGGAAAATTAGTTCGCGTCGCGAAGTTTGTCACGTCGTTATTAGTTCATCGAGTTTGTCCATTAGTTCAGTCAGGAAAATTAGTTCGCGTCGCGAAGTTTGTCACGTCGTTATTAGTTCATCGAGTTTGTCCATTAGTTCAGTCAGGAAAATTAGTCCGCGTCGCGAAGTTTGTCACGTCGTTATTAGTTCATCGAGTTTGTCCATTAGTTCAGTCAGGAAAATTAGTTCGCGTCGCGAAGTTTGTCACGTCGTTATTAGTTCATCGAGTTTGTCCATTAGTTCAGTCAGGAAAATTAGTTCGCGTCGCGAAGTTTGTCACGTCGTTATTAGTTCATCGAGTTTGTCCATTAGTTCAGTCAGGAAAATTAGTTCGCGTCGCGAAGTTTGTCACGTCGTTATTAGTTCATCGAGTTTGTCCATTAGTTCAGTCAGGAAAATTAGTTCGCGTCGCGAAGTTTGTCACGTCGTTATTAGTTCATCGAGTTTGTCCATTAGTTCAGTCAGGAAAATTAGTTCGCGTCGCGAAGTTTGTCACGTCGTTATTAGTTCATCGAGTTTGTCCATTAGTTCAGTCAGGAAAATTAGTTCGCGTCGCGAAGTTTGTCACGTCGTTATTAGTTCATCGAGTTTGTCCATTAGTTCAGTCAGGAAAATTAGTTCGCGTCGCGAAGTTTGTCACGTCGTTATTAGTTCATCGAGTTTGTCCATTAGTTCAGTCAGGAAAATTAGTTCGCGTCGCGAAGTTTGTCACGTCGTTATTAGTTCATCGAGTTTGTCCATTAGTTCAGTCAGGAAAATTAGTTCGCGTCGCGAAGTTTGTCACGTCGTTATTAGTTCATCGAGTTTGTCCATTAGTTCAGTCAGGAAAATTAGTTCGCGTCGCGAAGTTTGTCACGTCGTTATTAGTTCATCGAGTTTGTCCATTAGTTCAGTCAGGAAAATTAGTTCGCGTCGCGAAGTTTGTCACGTCGTTATTAGTTCATCGAGTTTGTCCATTAGTTCAGTCAGGAAAATTAGTTCGCGTCGCGAAGTTTGTCACGTCGTTATTAGTTCATCGAGTTTGTCCATTAGTTCAGTCAGGAAAATTAGTTCGCGTCGCGAAGTTTGTCACGTCGTTATTAGTTCATCGAGTTTGTCCATTAGTTCAGTCAGGAAAATTAGTTCGCGTCGCGAAGTTTGTCACGTCGTTATTAGTTCATCGAGTTTGTCCATTAGTTCAGTCAGGAAAATTAGTTCGCGTCGCGAAGTTTGTCACGTCGTTATTAGTTCATCGAGTTTGTCCATTAGTTCAGTCAGGAAAATTAGTTCGCGTCGCGAAGTTTGTCACGTCGTTATTAGTTCATCGAGTTTGTCCATTAGTTCAGTCAGGAAAATTAGTTCGCGTCGCGAAGTTTGTCACGTCGTTATTAGTTCATCGAGTTTGTCCATTAGTTCAGTCAGGAAAATTAGTTCGCGTCGCGAAGTTTGTCACGTCGTTATTAGTTCATCGAGTTTGTCCATTAGTTCAGTCAGGAAAATTAGTTCGCGTCGCGAAGTTTGTCACGTCGTTATTAGTTCATCGAGTTTGTCCATTAGTTCAGTCAGGAAAATTAGTTCGCGTCGCGAAGTTTGTCACGTCGTTATTAGTTCATCGAGTTTGTCCATTAGTTCAGTCAGGAAAATTAGTTCGCGTCGCGAAGTTTGTCACGTCGTTATTAGTTCATCGAGTTTGTCCATTAGTTCAGTCAGGAAAATTAGTTCGCGTCGCGAAGTTTGTCACGTCGTTATTAGTTCATCGAGTTTGTCCATTAGTTCAGTCAGGAAAATTAGTTCGCGTCGCGAAGTTTGTCACGTCGTTATTAGTTCATCGAGTTTGTCCATTAGTTCAGTCAGGAAAATTAGTTCGCGTCGCGAAGTTTGTCACGTCGTTATTAGTTCATCGAGTTTGTCCATTAGTTCAGTCAGGAAAATTAGTCCGCGTCGCGAAGTTTGTCACGTCGTTATTAGTTCATCGAGTTTGTCCATTAGTTCAGTCAGGAAAATTAGTTCGCGTCGCGAAGTTTGTCACGTCGTTATTAGTTCATCGAGTTTGTCCATTAGTTCAGTCAGGAAAATTAGTCCGCGTCGCGAAGTTTGTCACGTCGTTATTAGTTCATCGAGTTTGTCCATTAGTTCAGTCAGGAAAATTAGTCCGCGTCGCGAAGTTTGTCACGTCGTTATTAGTTCATCGAGTTTGTCCATTAGTTCAGTCAGGAAAATTAGTCCGCGTCGCGAAGTTTGTCACGTCGTTATTAGTTCATCGAGTTTGTCCATTAGTTCAGTCAGGAAAATTAGTCCGCGTCGCGAAGTTTGTCACGTCGTTATTAGTTCATCGAGTTTGTCCATTAGTTCAGTCAGGAAAATTAGTCCGCGTCGCGAAGTTTGTCACGTCGTTATTAGTTCATCGAGTTTGTCCATTAGTTCAGTCAGGAAAATTAGTCCGCGTCGCGAAGTTTGTCACGTCGTTATTAGTTCATCGAGTTTGTCCATTAGTTCAGTCAGGAAAATTAGTCCGCGTCGCGAAGTTTGTCACGTCGTTATTAGTTCATCGAGTTTGTCCATTAGTTCAGTCAGGAAAATTAGTCCGCGTCGCGAAGTTTGTCACGTCGTTATTAGTTCATCGAGTTTGTCCATTAGTTCAGTCAGGAAAATTAGTCCGCGTCGCGAAGTTTGTCACGTCGTTATTAGTTCATCGAGTTTGTCCATTAGTTCAGTCAGGAAAATTAGTCCGCGTCGCGAAGTTTGTCACGTCGTTATTAGTTCATCGAGTTTGTCCATTAGTTCAGTCAGGAAAATTAGTTCGCGTCGCGAAGTTTGTCACGTCGTTATTAGTTCATCGAGTTTGTCCATTAGTTCAGTCAGGAAAATTAGTTCGCGTCGCGAAGTTTGTCACGTCGTTATTAGTTCATCGAGTTTGTCCATTAGTTCAGTCAGGAAAATTAGTCCGCGTCGCGAAGTTTGTCACGTCGTTATTAGTTCATCGAGTTTGTCCATTAGTTCAGTCAGGAAAATTAGTTCGCGTCGCGAAGTTTGTCACGTCGTTATTAGTTCATCGAGTTTGTCCATTAGTTCAGTCAGGAAAATTAGTTCGCGTCGCGAAGTTTGTCACGTCGTTATTAGTTCATCGAGTTTGTCCATTAGTTCAGTCAGGAAAATTAGTCCGCGTCGCGAAGTTTGTCACGTCGTTATTAGTTCATCGAGTTTGTCCATTAGTTCAGTCAGGAAAATTAGTCCGCGTCGCGAAGTTTGTCACGTCGTTATTAGTTCATCGAGTTTGTCCATTAGTTCAGTCAGGAAAATTAGTTCGCGTCGCGAAGTTTGTCACGTCGTTATTAGTTCATCGAGTTTGTCCATTAGTTCAGTCAGGAAAATTAGTCCGCGTCGCGAAGTTTGTCACGTCGTTATTAGTTCATCGAGTTTGTCCATTAGTTCAGTCAGGAAAATTAGTCCGCGTCGCGAAGTTTGTCACGTCGTTATTAGTTCATCGAGTTTGTCCATTAGTTCAGTCAGGAAAATTAGTCCGCGTCGCGAAGTTTGTCACGTCGTTATTAGTTCATCGAGTTTGTCCATTAGTTCAGTCAGGAAAATTAGTCCGCGTCGCGAAGTTTGTCACGTCGTTATTAGTTCATCGAGTTTGTCCATTAGTTCAGTCAGGAAAATTAGTCCGCGTCGCGAAGTTTGTCACGTCGTTATTAGTTCATCGAGTTTGTCCATTAGTTCAGTCAGGAAAATTAGTTCGCGTCGCGAAGTTTGTCACGTCGTTATTAGTTCATCGAGTTTGTCCATTAGTTCAGTCAGGAAAATTAGTTCGCGTCGCGAAGTTTGTCACGTCGTTATTAGTTCATCGAGTTTGTCCATTAGTTCAGTCAGGAAAATTAGTCCGCGTCGCGAAGTTTGTCACGTCGTTATTAGTTCATCGAGTTTGTCCATTAGTTCAGTCAGGAAAATTAGTCCGCGTCGCGAAGTTTGTCACGTCGTTATTAGTTCATCGAGTTTGTCCATTAGTTCAGTCAGGAAAATTAGTCCGCGTCGCGAAGTTTGTCACGTCGTTATTAGTTCATCGAGTTTGTCCATTAGTTCAGTCAGGAAAATTAGTTCGCGTCGCGAAGTTTGTCACGTCGTTATTAGTTCATCGAGTTTGTCCATTAGTTCAGTCAGGAAAATTAGTTCGCGTCGCGAAGTTTGTCACGTCGTTATTAGTTCATCGAGTTTGTCCATTAGTTCAGTCAGGAAAATTAGTTCGCGTCGCGAAGTTTGTCACGTCGTTATTAGTTCATCGAGTTTGTCCATTAGTTCAGTCAGGAAAATTAGTTCGCGTCGCGAAGTTTGTCACGTCGTTATTAGTTCATCGAGTTTGTCCATTAGTTCAGTCAGGAAAATTAGTCCGCGTCGCGAAGTTTGTCACGTCGTTATTAGTTCATCGAGTTTGTCCATTAGTTCAGTCAGGAAAATTAGTCCGCGTCGCGAAGTTTGTCACGTCGTTATTAGTTCATCGAGTTTGTCCATTAGTTCAGTCAGGAAAATTAGTTCGCGTCGCGAAGTTTGTCACGTCGTTATTAGTTCATCGAGTTTGTCCATTAGTTCAGTCAGGAAAATTAGTCCGCGTCGCGAAGTTTGTCACGTCGTTATTAGTTCATCGAGTTTGTCCATTAGTTCAGTCAGGAAAATTAGTCCGCGTCGCGAAGTTTGTCACGTCGTTATTAGTTCATCGAGTTTGTCCATTAGTTCAGTCAGGAAAATTAGTTCGCGTCGCGAAGTTTGTCACGTCGTTATTAGTTCATCGAGTTTGTCCATTAGTTCAGTCAGGAAAATTAGTTCGCGTCGCGAAGTTTGTCACGTCGTTATTAGTTCATCGAGTTTGTCCATTAGTTCAGTCAGGAAAATTAGTTCGCGTCGCGAAGTTTGTCACGTCGTTATTAGTTCATCGAGTTTGTCCATTAGTTCAGTCAGGAAAATTAGTTCGCGTCGCGAAGTTTGTCACGTCGTTATTAGTTCATCGAGTTTGTCCATTAGTTCAGTCAGGAAAATTAGTTCGCGTCGCGAAGTTTGTCACGTCGTTATTAGTTCATCGAGTTTGTCCATTAGTTCAGTCAGGAAAATTAGTTCGCGTCGCGAAGTTTGTCACGTCGTTATTAGTTCATCGAGTTTGTCCATTAGTTCAGTCAGGAAAATTAGTTCGCGTCGCGAAGTTTGTCACGTCGTTATTAGTTCATCGAGTTTGTCCATTAGTTCAGTCAGGAAAATTAGTTCGCGTCGCGAAGTTTGTCACGTCGTTATTAGTTCATCGAGTTTGTCCATTAGTTCAGTCAGGAAAATTAGTTCGCGTCGCGAAGTTTGTCACGTCGTTATTAGTTCATCGAGTTTGTCCATTAGTTCAGTCAGGAAAATTAGTTCGCGTCGCGAAGTTTGTCACGTCGTTATTAGTTCATCGAGTTTGTCCATTAGTTCAGTCAGGAAAATTAGTTCGCGTCGCGAAGTTTGTCACGTCGTTATTAGTTCATCGAGTTTGTCCATTAGTTCAGTCAGGAAAATTAGTTCGCGTCGCGAAGTTTGTCACGTCGTTATTAGTTCATCGAGTTTGTCCATTAGTTCAGTCAGGAAAATTAGTTCGCGTCGCGAAGTTTGTCACGTCGTTATTAGTTCATCGAGTTTGTCCATTAGTTCAGTCAGGAAAATTAGTCCGCGTCGCGAAGTTTGTCACGTCGTTATTAGTTCATCGAGTTTGTCCATTAGTTCAGTCAGGAAAATTAGTCCGCGTCGCGAAGTTTGTCACGTCGTTATTAGTTCATCGAGTTTGTCCATTAGTTCAGTCAGGAAAATTAGTCCGCGTCGCGAAGTTTGTCACGTCGTTATTAGTTCATCGAGTTTGTCCATTAGTTCAGTCAGGAAAATTAGTCCGCGTCGCGAAGTTTGTCACGTCGTTATTAGTTCATCGAGTTTGTCCATTAGTTCAGTCAGGAAAATTAGTCCGCGTCGCGAAGTTTGTCACGTCGTTATTAGTTCATCGAGTTTGTCCATTAGTTCAGTCAGGAAAATTAGTTCGCGTCGCGAAGTTTGTCACGTCGTTATTAGTTCATCGAGTTTGTCCATTAGTTCAGTCAGGAAAATTAGTTCGCGTCGCGAAGTTTGTCACGTCGTTATTAGTTCATCGAGTTTGTCCATTAGTTCAGTCAGGAAAATTAGTTCGCGTCGCGAAGTTTGTCACGTCGTTATTAGTTCATCGAGTTTGTCCATTAGTTCAGTCAGGAAAATTAGTTCGCGTCGCGAAGTTTGTCACGTCGTTATTAGTTCATCGAGTTTGTCCATTAGTTCAGTCAGGAAAATTAGTTCGCGTCGCGAAGTTTGTCACGTCGTTATTAGTTCATCGAGTTTGTCCATTAGTTCAGTCAGGAAAATTAGTTCGCGTCGCGAAGTTTGTCACGTCGTTATTAGTTCATCGAGTTTGTCCATTAGTTCAGTCAGGAAAATTAGTTCGCGTCGCGAAGTTTGTCACGTCGTTATTAGTTCATCGAGTTTGTCCATTAGTTCAGTCAGGAAAATTAGTTCGCGTCGCGAAGTTTGTCACGTCGTTATTAGTTCATCGAGTTTGTCCATTAGTTCAGTCAGGAAAATTAGTCCGCGTCGCGAAGTTTGTCACGTCGTTATTAGTTCATCGAGTTTGTCCATTAGTTCAGTCAGGAAAATTAGTTCGCGTCGCGAAGTTTGTCACGTCGTTATTAGTTCATCGAGTTTGTCCATTAGTTCAGTCAGGAAAATTAGTCCGCGTCGCGAAGTTTGTCACGTCGTTATTAGTTCATCGAGTTTGTCCATTAGTTCAGTCAGGAAAATTAGTTCGCGTCGCGAAGTTTGTCACGTCGTTATTAGTTCATCGAGTTTGTCCATTAGTTCAGTCAGGAAAATTAGTTCGTGTCGCGAAGTTTGTCACGTCGTTATTAGTTCATCGAGTTTGTCCATTAGTTCAGTCAGGAAAATTAGTTCGCGTCGCGAAGTTTGTCACGTCGTTATTAGTTCATCGAGTTTGTCCATTAGTTCAGTCAGGAAAATTAGTTCGCGTCGCGAAGTTTGTCACGTCGTTATTAGTTCATCGAGTTTGTCCATTAGTTCAGTCAGGAAAATTAGTTCGCGTCGCGAAGTTTGTCACGTCGTTATTAGTTCATCGAGTTTGTCCATTAGTTCAGTCAGGAAAATTAGTTCGCGTCGCGAAGTTTGTCACGTCGTTATTAGTTCATCGAGTTTGTCCATTAGTTCAGTCAGGAAAATTAGTTCGTGTCGCGAAGTTTGTCACGTCGTTATTAGTTCATCGAGTTTGTCCATTAGATCAGTCAGGAAAATTAGTTCGCGTTGCGAAGTTTGTCACGTCGTTATTAGTTCATCGAGTTTGTCCATTAGTTCAGTCAGGAAAATTAATTCGCTTCGTGAAGTTTGTCACGTCGTTTATAGTTCATCGAGTTTGTCCATTAGTTCAGTCAGGAAAATTAGTTCGCGTCGCGAAGTTTGTCACGTCGTTATTAGTTCATCGAGTTTGTCCATTAGTTCAGTCAGGAAAATTAGTCCGCGTCGCGAAGTTTGTCACGTCGTTATTAGTTCATCGAGTTTGTCCATTAGTTCAGTCAGGAAAATTAGTTCGCGTCGCGAAGTTTGTCACGTCGTTATTAGTTCATCGAGTTTGTCCATTAGTTCAGTCAGGAAAATTAGTCCGCGTCGCGAAGTTTGTCACGTCGTTATTAGTTCATCGAGTTTGTCCATTAGTTCAGTCAGGAAAATTAGTCCGCGTCGCGAAGTTTGTCACGTCGTTATTAGTTCATCGAGTTTGTCCATTAGTTCAGTCAGGAAAATTAATTCGCTTCGTGAAGTTTGTCACGTCGTTTATAGTTCAACGAGTTTGTCCATTAGTTCAATCAGGAAAATTAGTTCGCGTCGCGAAGTTTGTCACGTCGTTTATAGTTCAACGAGTTTGTCCATTAGTTCAATCAGGAAAATTAGTCCGCGTCGCGAAGTTTGTCACGTCGTTATTAGTTCATCGAGTTTGTCCATTAGTTCAGTCAGGAAAATTAGTCCGCGTCGCGAAGTTTGTCACGTCGTTATTAGTTCATCGAGTTTGTCCATTAGTTCAGTCAGGAAAATTAATTCGCTTCGTGAAGTTTGTCACGTCGTTTATAGTTCAACGAGTTTGTCCATTAGTTCAGTCAGGAAAATTAGTTCGTGTCGCGAAGTTTGTCACGTCGTTATTAGTTCATCGAGTTTGTCCATTAGTTCAATCAGGAAAATTAGTCCGCGTCGCGAAGTTTGTCACGTCGTTATTAGTTCATCGAGTTTGTCCATTAGTTCAGTCAGGAAAATTAGTCCGCGTCGCGAAGTTTGTCACGTCGTTATTAGTTCATCGAGTTTGTCCATTAGTTCAGTCAGGAAAATTAATTCGCTTCGTGAAGTTTGTCACGTCGTTATTAGTTCATCGAGTTTGTCCATTAGTTCAGTCAGGAAAATTAGTTCGTGTCGCGAAGTTTGTCACGTCGTTATTAGTTCATCGAGTTTGTCCATTAGTTCAGTCAGGAAAATTAGTTCGTGTCGCGAAGTTTGTCACGTCGTTATTAGTTCATCGAGTTTGTCCATTAGTTCAGTCAGGAAAATTAGTTCGCGTCGCGAAGTTTGTCACGTCGTTTATAGTTCAACGAGTTTGTCCATTAGTTCAATCAGGAAAATTAGTCCGCGTCGCGAAGTTTGTCACGTCGTTATTAGTTCATCGAGTTTGTCCATTAGTTCAGTCAGGAAAATTAGTCCGCGTCGCGAAGTTTGTCACGTCGTTATTAGTTCATCGAGTTTGTCCATTAGTTCAGTCAGGAAAATTAATTCGCTTCGTGAAGTTTGTCACGTCGTTTATAGTTCAACGAGTTTGTCCATTAGTTCAGTCAGGAAAATTAGTTCGCGTCGCGAAGTTTGTCACGTCGTTATTAGTTCATCGAGTTTGTCCATTAGTTCAGTCAGGAAAATTAGTCCGCGTCGCGAAGTTTGTCACGTCGTTATTAGTTCATCGAGTTTGTCCATTAGTTCAATCAGGAAAATTAGTCCGCGTCGCGAAGTTTGTCACGTCGTTATTAGTTCATCGAGTTTGTCCATTAGTTCAGTCAGGAAAATTAGTTCGTGTCGCGAAGTTTGTCACGTCGTTATTAGTTCATCGAGTTTGTCCATTAGTTCAGTCAGGAAAATTAGTTCGTGTCGCGAAGTTTGTCACGTCGTTATTAGTTCATCGAGTTTGTCCATTAGTTCAGTCAGGAAAATTAGTTCGCGTCGCGAAGTTTGTCACGTCGTTTATAGTTCAACGAGTTTGTCCTTTAGTTCAGTCAGGAAAATTAGTTCGTGTCGCGAAGTTTGTCACGTCGTTTATAGTTCATCGAGTTTGTCCATTAGTTCAGTCAGGAAAATTAGTCCGCGTCGCGAAGTTTGTCACGTCGTTATTAGTTCATCGAGTTTGTCCATTAGTTCAGTCAGGAAAATTAGTTCGCGTCGCGAAGTTTGTCACGTCGTTATTAGTTCATCGAGTTTGTCCATTAGTTCAGTCAGGAAAATTAGTTCGTGTCGCGAAGTTTGTCACGTCGTTATTAGTTCATCGAGTTTGTCCATTAGTTCAGTCAGGAAAATTAGTTCGTGTCGCGAAGTTTGTCACGTCGTTATTAGTTCAACGAGTTTGTCCATTAGTTCAGTCAGGAAAATTAGTTCGTGTCGCGAAGTTTGTCACGTCGTTATTAATTCATCGAGTTTGTCCATTAGTTCAGTCAGGAAAATTAGTCCGCGTCGCGAAGTTTGTCACGTCGTTATTAGTTCATCGAGTTTGTCCATTAGTTCAGTCAGGAAAATTAGTTCGCGTCGCGAAGTTTGTCACGTCGTTATTAGTTCATCGAGTTTGTCCATTAGTTCAGTCAGGAAAATTAGTTCGTGTCGCGAAGTTTGTCACGTCGTTATTAGTTCATCGAGTTTGTCCATTAGTTCAGTCAGGAAAATTAGTTCGCGTCGCGAAGTTTGTCACGTCGTTTATAGTTCAACGAGTTTGTCCTTTAGTTCAGTCAGGAAAATTAGTTCGTGTCGCGAAGTTTGTCACGTCGTTATTAGTTCATCGAGTTTATATATATATATATATATATATATATATATATATATAGGTGTTGCTAGATGAGTACAAAGTCTGCAAGTAATATCTCATTTGCCAGTGTTAATGAGTTTTGGAGATAAAAATCGACTTTCCTTCCTGCTTTTTGTCGCCTTAACTTCCTTTTTTTGTTCAATGCCGATTGAATGTTTAATTTATGTATATATATTATACATGTAAACTTGAATTGACAAATTAAATATTTAGTAAGTTATTACGTATACGGAAGAAAGTTAAAAATAATATAAATATACATTTAAAAAGAAATGTGATAAATGGAATTAAATAAACATTGGAAATAATCTATTATAATATGTGAATGAAAAAATAAGAAAATTATTTTTAAAAAATTTAAATTTTATTGCGTTTTAAAATTTAGTCGTATAAATGGTATTAAGTTAATTTTAATGAAAAAAATAGTTGTATTGATATTTGATAAATATTTAAAATATTTTAATGTTAAAAACTATTATTAAAAGTAATAGTAGCATTAAGTATCTCTAGAATGGAGAGAGTATATTTATAGAAACAACTAAACTTTTGTTAATATAGTAAAATTTGTAGTTGTTGTAGATGAAGATTTTTTGTTCATTATGGATGAGTTTTTACTTATTCAGATAATTCCCGTACAAAACTCATAGCCTCCCTTGGTCGAGCGCGTTTAGGCGCGCTCCCAATGGTTGATGGCTCCTTAAAAAAAAACCTACACACAAACAGCACTATAAGGCTGAGAGTTCATATCGTGGTAGATACATAAATAGATACTTCCGTAAAAATGTTAATAATAATTTTTTTAAAATTAATTTACATTTATTTTAATATATCAGAATACAATATAAACAGTTTTGATTTTTTACATAAATATTCAAATGATTTATGTAGAATTTCCGAATAAATAGTAGGAAATATTTCCGAAATACATGGGACTCATTTAGAGTTTTATTCAGAAAGTTCCAAAGTAAAATATATGTTTGTTTCGTTTTGATTTAATATTTAAAGAAAATCTTAAATGAATATGAACTACTTCGTATAATTAATATAAACTAATACTTAAATAATGATGAAGTGCTTTTTATTTATTTTTTTCTGTGAAAGAAACTCTCTAAATGTGAATTCGTAAAAATGCTTATTAATTTATTGACTAACTTTTTGCTTTTACATTAGTAAGTTCTATTGATAAATAGTAATTTCTGCTAATTTATTAGTAAAATTTTCTAATTTAAAAGCAAAAATTCAGTCACTAATTTATATTAGTAAATATTTTTATTATTTCAAATTTATGGAGAACTATTTAAACTTCTATTTTTATAGAAGAAGCATGTTGCAACTGTAGAGAATTGTTGCGATGCAACAATTTTAATATACACTTTTTTATCTCAGTTTGATGGCCTTAGAGAAATTTCTGGTTTTTTCTGTGAAGACAATCTATTCTATTTCCATAAATATAGGGGCAAAATGCAAGAATTTTATGCGATAAATGAAAACCCTCTTGCAAAAGTTCTATTATATAAACCAACTTGTTAACGTCTGCTGGAACGACGGACGGTTTTCTCATAAATTAGAAGACAAATCAGCAAATACAACTATATCAAACATAATTGGTGTCAGCAACCCTCCACCAAACTAGCAGTAGATTTTGGGGTGGGTTGAGTATAATATTTCAAGTTATAACTATAAAAGCGGCCGTCAAGCATATAATAAACCCGACTCGTTAATGGTACTGCTAATAGAATCATTGCAAGACTTTGGTTATCTGAATTATCATCTGAGAATTCATAGCAAGTCATGTGTCCGCACTGCACCTTAAAAAATAATTTTTCCAATTTCAGAAAACAACCATTTGTAAATTTTTATATACTCAAATAGAATTAATTAATTTAGTGTGGAAGTACGTTTTATATATTTGCAAATTGCGTTTGCTTTTTGCTAAAGTTGATTTTTATTTCTTTAAGGGCATTTGAACCATGGCATCAACACATTTTATGCAAGCATCTATTCTAAAAATGTGACGTTTACAATATGGTTTAAATTCTCTTAATCATGTTAGATCTTTTTCAACTATATTTTTCCAAATGCCTTAAATAATTTAAATGAAATTCTAATTTTAAATAATTTTTATTAAAATTTTGTTAAAATAAATAACATTCTCTGACGTAAAAGTATCGTTCAAATAGTATAACAATTTTTATTCAACAATATTTATACAACTGTTTTAATATTACATTTCAAAAGTAATAGGAAGAGTAAAAAACTACTGTTTATACAAATAGTTTTCAATTTTACAAATAAAAAAACTGTTTTTCATTTTAATTATCATATACGCGTCATTAGTGTGTTTCTTTAATTATAATAATCTATTGGATCTATTTTGAACGTATTTATCGATTTTGATATAGGTAAGAACTTTATTTACCAAAAAAGAATAGAAACGCTTATCATTTTCTAATGCGTCATTCGTATAGTGCATAATTCTAATTATTTACACAAACGGGTCTAAAACTCCTATATATTGGTGTGCATAAACTTTTTAGGCACAGTTATCATTTCTCTTATCCGCAAATGCGGATAAATTTAGTAAATTGGGTTTAGTTCCTATATTTTTTAAAATTTAAAAGTTAACTTACTTTTATTCAAAATGTTGTTCAAATACAACTTTTTTATTTTTTCGTTGGTTGCATTTTTGATGATTCAAACGTCAGGTATAATTTTTTTGCTAACTAAAAATAAAATAAAATAATTTATAATTTCGATTTGAGAAACAACAATATTTTTAAAAAAACTTACTTTTTTATTCAAGAGAAATGAACAAATTTTTAAGTATTCATTTTTTTCAATAAAAAAATAGTTAATAAATAAAAAAAATAATTTTCTGAAAATTAATAAACATTTATAGTAATTAATATTAAAAATTTATAATTTTCGAATATCAATTAATTGTTCTATATGAACACTGAATATTTTTCTGTTTTTCTTTTATTATTTTTATACATAAAATTATGAAATAATGAATAATTTTCAGAATCACAAACTTGTAACAAAGGTGAAACTTTTTCGGAACTTGCCGATGAATTTTGTGAGATGACTTGTGAAAACATGCACGAAGGAGAAAAACCATGTGTTAAAGTAAGTATAAAATAAAAAATATAATAAACTACGCAAAAATTTAATTTCGACTTTTTTATTTATTTAAGAGTAATTTAATAGAATTGAATTAAAACAATTCATTAACATTTTTATTTTATTAGGATTTTTATAAATCTTGTTAATTTATTTAATTTTAAGTTTAGTTATTCTTTATTTCTTAATTGTTTATTCATTATGTTTATTTAAATTTTTTTAGCAAAATGGGAGATGTCTTTGTGACTATCCAACAATAAGAGATAACAAAACTAAACTTTGTGTTTTGGAAGAAGAATGTTCTAATCGAAAACCCCAAATTAAATGCAAAAAGTTTGAGGCACTTTCAGCTTCTATTAATAATTGTGAAACTAATTGCGATGGTGCAACGATTTGTGCAAAAGTAAGTATTAGAAGAATATATATAATATTTTATTATTATTTTTAATTGAAAAATTTAATTTCGCGTTATAATTAAAATTTTTTAACTTTTAAATTCTGTTAATAAACAGTTTACATTGCAATAAAATATAATAATTTAGAAATTAATAAATTTATTTATCTATTCTATAAAAAAATTGTGAAGTCTTCACCAAATTTTTTAAAGGTAACACGTCTTTATAAATAGCAAGTTGATAATTAAGAGAACTATATTAAATTTCAAATAAAAAACATTGTAAACAATTAATAATTATTCGTGGATTTTGGTGTTGAATTGAATAAGTTCTGCTAGCCCACGTAAAATAAATTCGTTCTATAGGGCGCAAATATTAAATTTTTTAATACAACTTTCCCTAGAATATTTTTGAACATGTTGAACATATACCAAAAAATGACTAGCAAGTTGCGTTAACAGAGCTTTTAGGAAAATCCATAAAAAAATGTTATTTTACAAAACAGTTGTATATTGTACATAATTTTTATTTTTTTATAAATTTTTAGGACGCAGGAGAATGCATGTGCATCTTCCCACATCTAAGAGATACTTACACTTCTGAATGTATTCCCCAAAATGAATGCTTGAACAGAAAAAAGCAAAGAGAAACGGAAAAAGAAAAAGAGGAAATGGAGAGAAAGCAAAAAGAAAAAGAGGAAATGGAGAAAAAGCAAAAAGAAAAGGAAGAAATGGAGAGAAAGCAAAAAGAAAAGGAGGAAATGGAGAAAAAGCAAAAAGAAAAAGAGGAAATTGAGAAAAAGCAAAAAGAAAAGGAGGAAATGGAGAGAAAGCAAAAAGAAAAGGAAGAAATGGAGAAAAAGCAAAAAGAAAAGGAAGAAATGGAGAAAAAGCAAAAAGAAAAGGAAGAAATGGAGAAAAAGCAAAAAGAAAAGGAAGAAATGGAGAAAAAGCAAAAAGAAAAGGAGGAAATGGAGAGAAAGCAAAAAGAAAAGGAAGAAATGGAGAAAAAGCAAAAAGAAAAGGAGGAAATGGAGAAAAAGCAAAAAGAAAAGGAGGAAATGGAGAAAAAGCAAAAAGAAAAGGAGGAAATGGAGAAAAAGCAAAAAGAAAAGGAAGAAATGGAGAAAAAGCAAAAAGAAAAAGAGGAAATTGAGAAAAAGCAAAAAGAAAAGGAGGAAATGGAGAGAAAGCAAAAAGAAAAGGAAGAAATGGAGAAAAAGCAGAAAGAAAAGGAGGAAATGGAGAGAAAGCAAAAAGAAAAAGAGGAAATGGAGAAAAAGCAAAAAGAAAAGGTAGAAATGGAGAGAAAGCAAAAAGAAAAGCAGGAAATGGAGAGAAAGCAAAAAGAAAAGGAGGAATTGGAGAAAAAGCAAAAAGAAAAGGAAGAAATGGAGAAAAAAAGAAAAGAAAAGGAAGAATTGGAGAAAAAGAAAAAAGAAAAGGAGGAAATGGAGAGAAAGCAAAAAGAAAAAAGTCAAGGTAAAATAAAAAATTTTTTTTGCTACTGTAATTTAAGATTGAATAGTATGAGATTTTTGTTGTTGTAAATCTTAAGTTTTTTATTGAAATTTTGATTAAATTATTTAAAATTTTTAATTTTAACATATTTTTGGTTTTTTTCCATAAATAGACATTTGTCCTTCGTTAGCAGAATTTTTGAAATTTGGAAATAAAACTTGTCAAACATTTTGCACTGAAGAAGGTTTTATAGGTAAAAAGATATGTGAAACAGTAAATTTAAAAAAAGGAGGTTGTTATTGCAAAGATACAGCTTTGAGAGTTGAGTCTATTAATCAATGTATTACTCCAGAAGAATGTAAAAAAAAACAAAATGTGAAGAAAATTCCTGAGCGTAAGTTAAAAATTTTCATACAAAAATTTTAAATGTTTATTAATATGTCTTTTAAATTAAACAAAATATATATTTTAATAATAATAGTATTATTTAAGTTTATAATTAATATAATAATTATATAATTAAATTATTTAATATAATTCGTCTAATTAATATTAATGAAAAAATAAGTAAAAAATAGTAAAGTTCTAGACTACTGTGATAGTGCTTTGAATGTAGTATATTTGATTAAATGAAATTTCCTATTGAAAATGAAAATTTGAACAGCTGAATAGACATGTTTAAGTACACTTAACTGTCTACAAGAAGTTAATTTAAAAGTTTTACATATACGTAACCATTTTTCACTGTAGTTCTTATCATTTTAACTAAGAGATCTCAAAATGAATTTTTAATATTTTAATATTAAACATTTCCATTATTTGAAATTGCAGGTATTGTACATATTGGAATTGGAGAGAGAGTGAAGAAGTATTACAAAAATGTTAAAGTGGGTGTTCAATCATTTTGGAGAAAATTTTTTGGATAAAAAAATTATTTTCTTAATATTTTATTGAATCTTATATTATAAATTCTATATTCATAAAGAAGACTTTTCAAATTATTATTATATATATGTATGTTCAATGGAGTGATTATAATTAATAAAACAATTTTCAAGTGTGAATCTGCTGATAATATTTTACTCATGTCCACATTTATTGAATATAGTTTTCGATGCTTTTTGAAGATAGAAATATATGTAAATAAATAAACAAGCGTTTAATAGAAAAAGAAACTTTTCTATATGTTTATTAAACTATAAAAGAGGTAGTAAAATTGTTACAGGTTAATTTCAAAACAGATTAAATTAATCAATTTTTAGATTAATTTTTGAACATGAAAAAACTGTTTTTAAATCAGAAGTCTATTATATTTTGACATAATTTATCAATTTGCAGTATTATTAAATTTATATTATACATATATATATATATATATATATATATATATATATATATATAAACTAGAGGTTAAAAAAAGAGGAAATGAAATAGTTTTTAAAAAGGCACTTTTATAATATGTATATATATGATATATATTTAGGATAAGAGAAATCTTAAGAGGTAGATGACGGAAAAATAGGATGGAAAAAGGATGAGCCAGAGAAGCTGAGAGCTTTATTTTATTTTAATGGCGTCATAAGCTGCAAAAAGCTTTATGCTACCAAGAATCAGTCTGTCATTCAAATGGCGAGGACTGACAAGAACGCTCACGCAGGATTTTACCTCATCCCTTATTCATAAGAGAATATACTATGATCCTTCGTTCTCCTCAAATCTTTTCTTTATTCTTATTATGCGGCAAAACTCGTCTTTTATACATAGATATAATAAAACCACTCTTTATAATTCGTATTTAAAATAGTTTATTTTGATAAAAGTCGACAAAAAATAAGAAGTATAAATTTTTACTAATTTAAAAAAAAACGATTAAGGAATGTTGAATTAATTAATCCTTTGCTGGCGCTAACTTATTTTCACTCTATATCGCTATGGGAAGACAATTCACATAGTCCTCACTAGCTGTCAAAAATAACCATTATTTTGACGATACAAAGGTCGTTAACATCAGCAAAGAATAGAGGAACTTTTCAAAAAAAATTTATTTTTAAATTCTAACTGCTTTTCTCTTCGCTTCCTTTTGTAGCTTTGATCCCCCCTCCTTTTAAAACCCTCTTTTGATCCTCTCGATTTAAACCTCTTTTGAACCTGAAAATGATTTAAAAAATCCATATTCCGACCCGAGTTACAATTTCAACTCTCTTTTAGGTCTCCGAAAACCTCTTTTTATCCACTTTTAAGTATACCCTTAACACTTCTAAATTGTGCTAAATTGGCCCTGTAAAAGGTGTAAATATTATTTTTTGAATGTTTTGAAAAAAATTAATTAGCATTGGTAAAAATTTAAAAAATGTAATTTTCCTAAAAAAAATTTAATTCCTCTTTTCAACCTCTAAACATCGCAGAGTATTGATTTTTCCGCACTGTTCTAAGGTTCAAAAGAGGTTTAAAAAGAGAGGGTCGAAAAAGGGTTTAAATTTTGACTCGGGGATGTTTAGACTTTTAATATAGAGGATTTAAAATTTTTATGAAAAATACATTTTTTATAATTCTATCTATTCTATAATAAATTCATTAAAATCATTCAAAAACTAATATTTGCATCTTTTCCAGGCAATAAATGCATATAACTATATATGTGAAAAAAATTACAATTTTAGTTTTAGAAAAATTTTAAAAATACTCTTTTTTAACCCCTTTTAAACGTCTTATATTCTCTTTTCAAACTTTTTTGAACCTTTAATTACCTTTACCCTTGTAGAAATTGCCCTACTACGGCCGTATTAGGGATGAAACACACGGTTCGACCTGGGCCAGATAGGGGCGACACTCAAATGTGGATTTCCTGATCAGGGCCATATCGGGCCGTGTGATTCATTCCCTAATAGGGAAGGCCCGATCTGTCCCTGATCTGGGTCATAGCGAAATTTCTACACGGGCAAAATTCAATAAAAGTAATTTTAACCTCATCTTAAGATAAATGAATTCAACTTCATAATTTTAATTCACATTAATAAAAATTTATCAAGACAAGAACAATTATAGAGACAGGACAAGTATAGAGACCGGAAAAATAGAAACAGGAAAAATAGAGATTCGCAGCTTTAGGCATATGAAATTTTATCCAAACAAAATATAATTGATTTCTTATTTGTTTACAATTTCAAGCCTCTAATAATTTGTAAGTAATGGAATTAAATTCGGGATAAATGGGCAAATAAAAGTGATTCACTGCATGAGTACTAATTTCTACGGATTCGCTTGCATTGATTTACTGCAGTCGTAATCGAGGAAGCAGCTCTGGCACGGAAATCGAATCTGTGCGCTGGAACAGCCAGGAATATATAGGGGCTTGTACGAGTAGAACATGTATAGATACGCATCCCCCGCAGAGGGGGTTGACGTGCGGTTATTTATGCCCCATAGCTGGCAATCCACCCCCTGATGCTATAGTCCTGGCATGGTTTCCTCGCTTCCCCCTCTCTCTCACTTCACTCTGTATTTTCTCTCTCTTTCTCTCTCTCGCTCACTCACTCACTCTCCTTCTCTCTTCCCCACCCCTTTGGTTTAGATCGCTGTTTTCTTCATCCCTCCTTCTCTTGCCAAATGGTACTGTATTGTTCCTACTCTCTCTCTCTTCTGCTCCTCCCTCCTGAAGTTTCTCTCTCTCTCTCTCTGAAAGATTCCCCTTCCAATTCTGCCCTTACGGTCTCTCTCTCTCTCTCTCTCTCTCTCTTTCGGTTTGCCCTTCCACAATCATGGGTTCCATGGTTCCGGTTCGTAACAGCGTTAGCAGAGCATCGGAGTGAAAACGCGTATCATCGATCCGGACCAGGCACACAACCAGCCTCCGCCTACAAAACTCTCGAGCTATCGTGAATATATACCGTCGGCGGTTCGTCGTCAAACGACTATTTCTGGAAATAAAATTTACGATCTTGGATTCGTTTATCAATTTTTCTTCAAAGTGGACAATTTAGCAAAAAAAGCGAGAGAGAGAGAGGGGGGGAGTGATTTTTTTTCTGTTGATATGATATGAGAGATGAGTATTTTTGTGAGTCTGAAATCCAGGTTGTTACAATTAATGCTATCAAGAAATATTTGCCAGCATTTTGTTATTTTTGCAATTTCATTTAAAATTTATAACATTTAACTATGGACATTATTGAATTACAACGAATTCTAATATACCTAAAATTTGTTATACATACTTGTGATATCGATTCAATATGACGAATGAGGTTTTGGAAAATCGATCGAATTCGCCTTAAATTAATCATTTTTATAAGCTTAGTCAGAAATTTCGTCCGCTATCTTAAATTCACCATTTTTAATTTTTGAAATCTGCAACATCAGATTCGTTAGTCAGCTACCCCGAGTAATTTTGGATACGTTTTGAAATTTTTAGAGTTGACGTTGAATTCGAGGTTAGCGACCCCGACTAATATTGGATTCATTTTTAAATTTAAAAAATTGACGTTGAATTCGAGGTCACAGGACCTACGAGGATTATAACTTTTGATTATAGTATAGAAAAGTAAAATTCAGATTCAGAGATTTTGAAGAAAATAATTCTGAATCACAGTCCAAAGAATCGGGTCCAGTTATAAGAGGAAAAATCGATTGAAAACTCATTAGAAAAAAAGAACTCAGGAAGACTTAATGACTCGGGTAATTCGGTAGATTTTTAGAGACCTCTTTCTAAGTACCTCGTAATTCAGATCGTATCCCATCGCAGGAAATTCGGTTTCTTCTTGCAACATTCAGTCGATTCCATTGTTGATCGTCTCAAACCTTTTCGTTCTATAAGTACAGACATAAAAATAAAAAACATGAAAGATAATATAAGAATAGTAATATATAGTATATTAATATTATACATGAAAGAAAAAATTATAAATATAAAAATATGGTCTTTTTTAAACAAATATATTTATTTGAAAAAAGTTGTTCTATTTTGAAATGAAATTGAATTTATGGATTAAATATTGTAATAATTATGAAAGAGTTTTTAGCAAGCGAAATTGAAAATTATAGCTGTTTTCGATTTGCACTGCCAATTTTTCGTACCTTTTTTAGAAGTTCTCTTTAAGTTTCACCACAGATAACATATTTCGTTGCAACCGTTTATTCATATTGTTTATGTTTTTAATGCACTTTGAACTACTTTTTCGTCGTGTTTAATTAATTTTATTAAATAAACACGACAAATTTTGTAAAATAAGAAGGTTAGTTTAAATAGAAAACAAGTGAATTTCACAAAATATTCAATGGATTTTTTGCCCTGGCTTTTTTACATCCAAGACCAGTTATACTACAAATAAGTCAAATTTTTGTAATGATTTTATAATATAGATGATTTACATATATAAACAAATTTCGAAAAGAAAGTAAATTGAGGCCAAATATGCTTCGATTTGAAACATTTCTCCTTGACATTAAAATTCATTTTCAAACATATATTCTTCCCTGAAAGGTAGTTGATAATGAACTTTCGTTTATTTACCACAAACCATTGCTAATTAAATACGATACAGACGTCTATAACTAACTTTAATACAGCGACCTCTATGACTCCAATTTGTATCAGTGTTTGTGTGTGTATAGATACGTATATAAGTGTGTACACGGAGAAAATGCATACATGTATATATATAGCATGAAAATACGACGGAATTGTGAGTCCGATGGGAAATTGTAAAGCTGGAATACGCCGGTAGTTGCGAAGAAGATAACTTTTATGATTCATCCCAGCTTCTGGCCGCGTTAACGTTTTTACCTAAACGCCTTTGCCCCCATTCCACGTGACTGATTATAAAAAAAAGAATAAGATAAGACGGTTTTAATTTTCTACATATGATTTCTTTTTCGTTCATTAATTAATAACGAATCGGTGACTCGCAAGTGTTTATATATTATTTTCCAAATTTATTTGAAACTATTATAAATAATCTTTATACTTATTTAGATTTGAATTAATAGTTTTTACTGCATTTTTTTCTATAGGTCGCAATTTCGTAATTTGAACTTGATCTTCAATTTGATTTTCATTTTCATTATCACTTTGACTTTGACTCTGAGATTGACTTCGACCTCAAAAGTGAAAAAAGCTTGAAAATGACTTTAAAGTTAAGGACTTTACCATTGACGTCAACTTTGACATTTATTTCGACTCTGATTTACTTATTTGACTTTAAAAGTGAAAATGAAAGTCAAAATAAAGAAAAAACGTGAAAGACAATGTCAAAGCCGAAGTCAGAATGAAAATGAAAGTCAAAGTCTGAGTCAATGTTAAGGTCATGTTATTCAGTGGGAAGTTTTTCCATAGTAAAGTAAATGGGGCACGTGACCACTGAATAACATAACCTTAAAATCAAAATCGAATCGGAAGTTAAAGTTGCACCCTTGCGGTTTTACTTATTATATTAAAGGAAACACGGTTTTAGGTAAAAGTGATCAGACAGTAATATCTATTTTTTAAAGTGTTCATAGATAAAGAAATTTTGAAAAAAGTATAATAAAAGAATATATTTGGTTTACTATATATATATATATATAATTTTTCTATATACGAGTACATATGATCCCACCGCTGTCACCAACGAAATTTATAACTATAATTGATCTCTCCTTTTTTGGAAGACAGTTTTTATTATACATATATATCTTAAAATTAAATCTGTATATAATCAATTCTATAAATTACAAAATATAATTTATTATATCCTACAGGAATTTCTTTTACAAAATGATTTAAAAAATTTGTCCATTTTTTAAGCAAAACATAAGATTCTGATTGCTCAGTAGAAAAATATATATATATATATTTAAAACTTATTTATAACATTCATCTGTATACATATATACTTGCATAAAATTTCCACTGTCATATATAGTAAAATGTAGAACCATATACTTATATAATAATAAAATATGTATATCAAAATTCAAGGTTGAACTCTGTCACGGTAATGCGATTAAAAAAACAACATAATGATCCATAAACTGCTGGTGAACAATTTTTTCTTAAATATTTTAAAAAAGATATATTAGAGGCGCGTAATTTTTATTACATGTGCATATATAGATTTTTACAACAGTTATAAAAAAGGGTACAAACGTATGTTTAAAAGGAGGCGAAAAGAAAATTAAAATTTTTTTTTAAATATTTGATATTTTATTATAATTATACAGAAGTAAAAAAATGGATAAATATACACTGTTTTGCATATTAAATTTCAACGAATTGATACTAAAAATATAGATCAAATCAAAAATTGAGTTGGATTTTTGGTAACAGTTATAGTATCAATTTGTATAATTTTCAAAAAAAAACTGTGCGTTAACATGGAAAAAATAAATTATAATAAAATATTTAGTCGGTCTTAGTCTTGCCTTTCATTTATTTTTCGTTTCTTTAATATACTGTTGAAATGATGAGAGATTGAGAAAAGACATTTTGTTGATAAAAGGACTAAACTTATCCGGTAGCAACGACAAAGTGTGTTATCGTCGTTAGAATCGCGCGCTTTTTGTCAGCGGCCGTGAAATTAAAAAAAATCTTTTACCAAGGTCTAAAACACCTAGAGCGTTAGCGTTGCCATGAGAGCGGCCATAGAGCTCTGTAATTTGCCTTCATAAAATCTGACCAAGAAAGCAAAAGAAAAAAAAGAAACAGAAAAAAAACTCAAGCCTGTCGAAGGGAATAACGTTAGTTTGCCGTGAATTTATTTTCCATTTAGTTACGAGAAAATTGCGTACCTCGCATCCCGTAACATGTAGTTAGGTACAAGTCCATGTATATATACACACCTCTAACTATATCCCGATCGTGAATTCTGTATTTTATGTTCGCGCACAAGGGACCAACAACACTTCTTCGCCTCCACCTCCATATTCGGTTGGTTCAAATATATTTTCTCCATATATATATATAATGATTATGCATGGCGTCATATTATACAGAAAGAAGATGGCGTGTATTTTATAATTATATTAGAATTACCATTTTTTGGAACCTGTTTTGGAACGCTTCGTATATACACTGCGTTTAAAAATGGCTGTGGTTCTATACTAATCTATGTGACTGCACCCTGAGAGAAAATGGCTGCCATAAACAACAGATGGCGCAGTAAGTGCTGATGCTAAAGTTCCTCCTACTGTAGTGTATACAAAATAAAAGCCGCTCACAATTCTGCCCTTATTTTACTCACATGCTGCAATGGAAAGTGCGCATATTAGATAAGGAGAAATATATATATATAATATAAAAGTTGAGACATATTTGGTCAAGATTGTACACTAGAGTTGCTGCCACACTATAAGTAATTTAAGCAATTTGAAACACATAGATACATACACATAAATAGAAAAAAACATGCGGGTTCTAAATGATACCCGTAAAGTAATCTTGATAAGTATAGCAAAAACTATTCTCATTGCACTTATTTTTAGTTTTTGTCATAAAGTTTCAAAATTAACATCAACTTCGGTTTTAGTATTAATTAAATGAAAATTGTTAATAAAAATTTACTAATTTTTAGTCATTTATTTTTCTAAAAAAAATTAGTGAAACTGTTTTAATTTTTATTATTATTATTTCGAAAATTCGATTATATTGAAAAGATTTTACCCAATTTCAATTATTTTAAAAAGATTCTATCAAATTTCAAATATTTTTAAAAGATGTTACCAAATTACAATTATTCTTAAAAGATTTTACCAAATTTCAATTATTTTGAAAAGATTTTACCAAATTTAAATTATTCTTTAAAGATTTTATATTTTATTGTTATATTATAAGGTGTGGAAAAAATGTTTATTCGATTAAAAAGAGATTCTTTTCTATATTTTTAATCGACTAAACATTTCTTTTACACTTTAACTCGATCCGACGCCTCTTGTAGTATAAAAATTTAAGTTTTTTTGTAATATCGTAAATATTTTTTTATTAAATATAAATTTATTTACCATCATAATGTAAAAATCCTTCTTCATATAGCTATATAGATTTTCACATTCTATCAAAAATATTAATTTCTCAGCGCGGTAGGGGGGGGGGGGGATGTAAAAAATTGTTGAAAAACTGTCCACGTGGTATATGAGCAACTCCCGTATCTTCTATGTATATATATACTCTAAAAACCGAAAATGTCAAAATATTTTATAATTTACTTTTTCCAGTTTCATAAAAGTTTGCGTCTATAAAAAATTAGTTCACATTCTTTTGATGACTTATCTTCACGGTTCTATTTATAAAAAAACAAGAATAAGTTTATTACATTATCTTTATTACACTTAGGGGTTTATTATTCGTTGAAGGGGCATTTTTTAGTTTATGAGTTCAAGTTTAATAGACTTTATACGACTTTAATATGACAAGGAAATTGAGTGTTGATTAATTCGCATTTGTTTATTTTTATTCGTATGAATGAAGAGTGCGGGAAAATTTAAAAACTTTCTCAATATGCGCGCGAGTAGAAGGTATATAAAGTAATTTCTATATATATATATATATATTTGCGTATGAGCTTAGGCAAAATCGTGACAGCGATATATATTCAAAACATTTAGAAACTGTTATGTTGAAACATGTCGAGAACAACGGTTCCAGAGATTCAATGATAGGTGTCATTGAACGCAAACCCTTTAACGCAAAGGATGCGCAATCCGCCCATATCTAACCGGACTTACGTACATTACATAGTGGAAAAGCATTCTCGGACCGTCGGACAATTCCATTTTACGAGGGAGTATAAAATCGTAAATACGAGTCGTAAACTCTGAATACACGTTACCGAATATTTGTCATTTGAATGATAGAGGACGCAATGGTTTTGTGCGAATGAAAATCATTTGCATTGTTCGAAATTGGACATAGTGTCATTTGTTTTTTTTTCATACCAATTGTCTCCTTACGCAAGAATTCTATGCGGTATATGGTACAGGTGCTAAAGGAGATTAATCCATTTATGATCAAGTGCAGTAAAAATTTATTTTGGGTTTCTGAAAGAGAAAAAAAACTGAACACTGTTTTTTTTGTTGTTGTGTAACTGATTTTGACTTCGGCATCAAAATCAGTAAACGACGAAACTTTTTTGGGACTATATAACTCAAAATGACTTTATATATATAGCCTAACGCGGAATGAAAAGCATCTAATCGTAAACTATTTCATGATTATCTCGACATCTTCTAAATTTACAGCAACATTGACAATATTACTCTAAGTTTTGCAATATTGGAGTAATGTTGTCATTTTTGCAACAAGTTTAGATGTTGCCGAACATCTCGAACAGAAAATCTTTGAAGCTTCTTTTGATAATTCTTGTCTGAAACTAAAAATAAATTTGGGATTATATTGATTGCCTCTCAAGAAGAGTCATATATACTTTAAGGGGAAAATGAAAAAATTTTTGAAAATGATAAAAGAAGATACAGATTTGAGTGAGAATTTGAAAATAAACAAAAAAAAGTTCGAAAAATGTCTCATTGAATTTTAAATGTTTCGCACCTTTTGTGAAGTCTTCAAGTGTTTGATGGTTTTAGAAGATGAGTTAGAGGAAGTTGAGTAAACAAATAAGAATGTGAGAGGGTTATTCATATTTAGACGTTATGAATATGATCTAACTTGATAAAAGAAAATAAATATAAACACTTCTTTTTCCAAGTAATTCAATTTATTTTCTTTTTCTTTTTTATTTTCGGAACTAAATTTGTCTCTTTTGTTTGAATCTATATACACTGAGAGAAATGAATGGTTGTGGTAACCATTTTTTCCAGGATTATTTTTAGTTAGTAAACTATACTGCTGTTAACTTATTGGTTGGTGTTACCATTTTCTATTAGTATACTCAATTATTTTATTATTTGATTCAACTACTTTTTTTGTTGGTCTACCTATTTAATTAGTTACGTTACTAACTAAATGGCTGGAATTACTAACCAAATAGTAGTCACAGCTATTCATTTCTCTCAGTGTAGAAAATGTTTGAATCCAATTTCGAAAGATGAATTTGAATTTAATAATTTTATCCACTTGCGAGGATAATTGACAAAAACTGTATGTAAATATTTTTTTTCTTGATGAAAGGAATGCAACATATATTAAGGATCTTTAATGAAAATTTGTATCTTGGAAAAGCAAAATGACATAAACAGTTAGAGGATTATATCGATTGAAATAGGGGATTTTAGAAAACCAAATCGTAATATTACTTACTCATAGTGGATCAAATTGACTTCAAAAATTTGGATCAATTTCTGATTTAATCCATATTTTTGGTATCAATTTATTGCAAATTGATACTTTTAAATTAACAGTGTATAGAATATTCTGAGATAAATTTGAGCATGTTTTATATTAGTTCTAGAAAATAAATGAATAGAAAAAAATATTCTAAAATTCAAATTAATTATTACATAATTAATAAAAAGTAATATTCTTAGTTCAAGAATAACATTGAAGAGGAATTTTCCTCTCAAAACAAGAATAATTTTTTTTCGGTGTAGTTTTGGAAATTTATAAAAATTTTATCTTGGCTTCTATTTATAAGAATATTGTATACTTGAATTAGGTATATACCATTTTTAAAATAAGAATATATTACCTAATATAAGAAATATATTTTAAGTAGATATTCCTCTTAAAATTATTTTCCTATTATAATATTAAGAATATATTCTTATTTTAAACGTAGTATATGGGCAAATCCATAAAACTTTGACTTTTAAGGAAAAAAATTTTTTTTTTTAATTTGTATGCACATAGATGTCACTTTACATACGTGTTAAAGAATGTTTTAGCACTCGTTACTTGGGGGTTTTTGGGGTCGCTGATGATTACGAATTTAAAGTTTAAATTTAAATTTAAAATGAGTAATTGAAGTTTTTGATTTTTAAGAATTCAACTTCTGAAATTTTAAGCATATTCTTAACTTAATAAAATTGATAGTTTTCAAAATCCTTGAGCGGCATACACTGTAAACAAAAGGAGTTAAATTTTAACTCCCTAGGGGATTCTATAAAAGTCGCACCCATTGGGGAGTTAATGCCAGGGGAGTTAAATAAAGAGAGTTAAAATTCAACACCCAAATGCTAACTCCCCATGAAAAAATAACTCACACGGGTGTTGATGAAGGGAGTTAGTAAATTAACTCTCTTTTGGAGTTGATTTTTAACTCGAAAAATTTAACTCCCAACTCTCGAGTCCGTTAACTCCCTACATTTTTTACAGTGTACTGTTTTTTAATATCTGTAAGGCAATGCTTCGATCACACTATAAATGGACTTGTTTAAAGTAAAATTGTAGTTGTCCCTTTCAAAAATGTATGAATGTTCGATTTGAGTATAATAAAAGTTAACAGTTTCGTGGATTTGCCCATATACTTAATTTAAGTATACAATAATCTTAAATAAAAATTAAGGTAGTTTAGAATATTATTCTTCCTTCTTTCATTTCAAACTAAACATATATGTAAATCCGTATTTCAGAATAAATTTATTAATTATTATAACTCCTTAAAAATATATGAAATTGGTTACTCGAGAATTTTTACGGTTGATGAATCCTAAATCAGATTTTTAAAATTCAAAATGGTGAATCCAATATGGCGAATTACAAAATGAGAATTAACCATTGGCTTGAATAACTTTGTCAACTTGGGGCTTTCGAGTCTCCAGATTATGAATCTCAGACGAGTTTTTACAAATTCTTAATAGCGGATATAATAATTTTTCATAAAATCAAATTTATTTAAATACTTGAACATTAGTTGGTAAATTGACATTTTGTAGTTTATTAAACTTTTTTTAATTCACTACCCCAGAATGTGCCCAGCGTATTGCATCTGCTACTTAACAATATGTGATTATATTTTAGACGATCTTACAAAATTTCAACTTAATTTATTACATATTTTAAGAGAAAAGTGGTCGAAAAATTACCATTAAGAATATAACAATCACAGGCTGTTAAAATTTTATAGAATTAATGTAAAATTCATAATTAGCGACTCTGAAAACCTCCGACTAATCATTTTCAAGCGAATTTGATCAGTTTTAAAATATATTTTAATCCATTTTGATATGCAACAAAATAACTGATGTTTCGTAATCAACAACATTGAAAAATTTAGGATACAAAGTTTTGTAAAAATACATTTACAATTTGTTAACACACATTTGGCCTAAATAGTAAAAATCTCGTGCGACAGCCAAGAGGTTAAAATTCTTACACTGTAAAGAAGAACAATTGAAAAATTGTTAACTTTCAATTTCACATCTTTTTTGGAGTTGAAGAGAAAGGAGTAAAACTTGGATTGTTAAAGTCTACTCGTCTTTATATTAACGCCTTCACTAAATATATATATAACTATACCGATAATACTCCCTAAATTTTTTACAGTGTACAAAAAAATTCCCAACAATCCAATAGTTGTATAATATCGCGTATACATACGTTCTCAGCGTACCTTCGATAATACTATTTTTTCTTGATAAAAACTTTTCCTATATGCCAGCAAAATGCAAAATTACCATTTCGTTCATATTTATCATAAAGTACACACATCGGTATATATTATAGATTGTGTTGTACGAGCGCATAGGTGGATTTTGCGTTATAATAAACCGTGGTCGACGTGGTTTGTCCATTCAGAGGTTGCATATTTTTTTCCTCCCTTATCGGGTCACAAGGGAGTGGCTTTTACTTTAATGCAACGATAGCACGATGGAGGAGAGAGGGATGGTGTATGTGTGTGTGAGTAATGCGCCAGCGCGAAAATGATTTTTTAGTCGCGGGGGTGGCTTCAATGTTGCTTAGAGCCAAAGATGGGGTGGATTTGGTGGGGGATGAAATTGCGCGTCAACGATGAAACGGATTGCGCGACGTTTTGGAAATGACGTCGCGCCGACGCGGCTCCACACGCATCCGGAACCAAAGAGCTTCTTGCTCATCCTCGCCCCCATTTTAACTCTCCCATTCGAAAGCCGATGAGACTTTTACTTATATGGTTTGGCACTTCATCTTCCGCATCCGACGGATCCAGCTTGTAACGAGATAAAAGTCTATTGTTTTTTTCTTATCAACAAATAAACAAAAAAAAAAAGAGAACTTTTTCCACATCGCGAAGACGACTGTCGTTCGTTTTGCGTCGTCCTGTTCTTGCGAGGCCGAAAAAAATACTGAACGGAACTACTCAACGAAAGGGGGATAAGGAGCATTCTTTCCGGTTTTGGGTTCTTCATCTGTTACGAGAGTTATAACAGTCGCCGACGGTGAGTAGCGATCCTGAATAAACAGTGGCCTAGATTTTTAAGAAATTTTTTTCTTTCCCGGAAAGCTCTCGGGTTTTATGGTTTTTTTCTCTTCTTCTTTTTCTTTTTTGCTTTTATATTTTTATGCTTTATGGAACTTCTGAATATTGGAGGGGAAAATAAATTCCATGTATATAGTGGTTATTACGAATACACAGCGGGAAATTTATATCGCTGTTTGAAGAAAAATATTTTTTAGTAACAATACACATGCTCTAGTTGAAGAAAAAAAAGATGTATTTTAGAAAAAAAGATTATAAGAAAATACTTTCAATTTCAAGCATCTCTCTTGATATATTTTAATTTAGAGAGTAATTTTAAACGGCGTAAAATAAATTAGCTAACGTCGTTATAGCTAACTGTTAATAATGTGATAATGAGGTGCAAATTAATGATTATGAACAAACTTTTAAATATGGTAATACTAATTTTAAAATTTATATTACAATTTTGTATGATATTATTCTATATTAATTTTTAATAAAGTAGATTCTCACTTATATGAGATTAGAAATGAACCTTTTTGAAAGGAATTTATAGCATCAATTAGAAAGTGTTTTTTGAAAAAGATAATGAAAGAGACTCGAAAGGTATTATGACACTTTTTTCTGATTAATTTATATTTCATGTTTGAGAAGCATCGGATTTTTAAATTAGAAAAATTAAAATATTCGCTCTTCATTTAAAGTGCACGGCAGAAGTCTCCAACTGGAAAAATTACAAATTTCACAATAAAAAATGTTATTCCGTGTCATCACACATCATATTTTTAAAAATATTCTCGAGATTCACAAGAACTAAAGGGACGATTTTTATTAAATTGTAGATCTCATTTTCGGAAATATATAATTGTAAATGTTACGAGACTTATAAGTGTCTTATAAAAATATTATTTTTTATCTTTTGGTACAACAGAGAAAAAAGTGTTTCAACATTTTTCATGTAGAATTCGAAAAAAATTGTTTTAATCCTAAAAAACCCTTTATTTTTACATTTCTTGGCATGTAATTTAAAATTTATGTTATTTGAACTATTTCCTTCACGTTTTAAAATTTTTCAAACAACGTTTTTTACAAATAATTTGAAAAAATGTTCAGAGACCTAAAAATTTTATTTTCTTAGTTTTATAGAATTCTTTGAGACGTATCTTTTAAATCCTTATTGGCAATTTTTCGATAATATTAGCCATAGTTATTATTAAAGCAGGTTTAAAAAAAAATTTGAAAAAATTTCTTTTTTTCCTTTTTTAAAAATAAATTCACCTCTAATTGATTTTCTTTTTCTTTATTTTTTGTAAAACTTTTTGAGACGCGAGTATTTTCACCTCTTATTGAAGATTTTTTTGATAAAAAATAAAATTGATAAAATTAAATTTTTTTGAGGAAGCAATGTATTCATAAAATGAACACAAAAATTATAGTTTTAACTCATTTGCAGTTTTTAAATTTTATTATTATATTAATGTGTCATATATAGCACGTAAAAAATGTTTTATCTATAGAACAGCGATAAATTTCTCTATAGAATAGCAAAAGTAAATAATATAATTTCTTTTCTTCAAAATCAAAAATAAATTTTTTGCTAAACTAATGATGCGCTATATTTAAATTTATGATGTTATATTATAAAATATTTATTTATTTTTGTATAAACTAACCGTATTTATTATTATTATTATTATTATTATTATTATTACCAGACAGGACAATTTTCTTCCCTAAAAAAAAGATAAGTTTCTCTATAGAATATTCTATAGAATAGCGAAAGTTTTAACCAAAAGAAATAAAAATTTTTCCAATATAGTAAAATTTGTTGTTCATCTAGGTAAAGTTTTGCTTTCTATTATTTTGAATTTAAAAATGTAACTGTTAAAGTTTAATAAATATTTTTTGTAAATATTACTAAATAAATGCTTAATGTACCTATTAGTAAAAAAATGTTATTGACACTAAATTAAAAACAAAAATTGTAGCATCCTTTGCGTATATATACAGCATGGAAAAAGTTTAATTGCGTCTCTCTTCTTTCTATAAATATATTACTGGTGTATATTAGCGTGAAGAACGCTTATTTGTATGAATGACGTTCAAATATTTACACAGAGCTTATACATTCTCACCAATCGAATATGTATAGACATATATTTATATATATATATATGCATACGTATACATAAATATACGTATATGTGTACGTATATATACATATACGTAACAAATGGCTGGTTGTTGCTTTATATGGTCCAATAATTCGTTATAAAAACCAAATGGCCTGTTTAATTATTATTGCCTGCCTCAACAAAGTTGCATCGAAATTACGACAGGTGCAGCAGCTAGTGTGTTGAATATGCCATTCATTACGGAAATTGCTTAAAAGTACTCCACACTAATGGTGGCAAAAATTTTTTTCTTTTTTTATTTTTATTACACATATATATACAAACCACTCAAATTGTCGTTAAATTTACTAGATTTAGCCTTAAGTGAAAAATAATTTATCACCATAATATAAATACAAATGTCAGCGTTTACAAAAATCGAAAAAAATTCCGTCTAATTAATTCAAAATTTATTTTCCTGTGTTTTTTCATTTTTTCGTAATCTTATAAAAAAATATACACTCACAGGGGAAAATTAGGTTTGAATGAATTCTTGTATTGTTTTTATAAACTTAGTTTTTAGTTGAAAATTAATTTTCTACTTCATTGATTTCAGTTTTGTAAAATCTGTATGTATAATTGATTATTTTCTTAAATTTTGAACATTATGATAAGTTTAAAAAAATTTACGTTCGAAGAAAAAATTGGATAGAGGTAACTTTTAGTTGAGTCGTCAAAATCTTTTAGGATTACTAAATAAAACTTTGATTAACATAAGGCAATGCATTTATTTAGTTAATTTAACTATAAAATTTGGTTTAAACATTGGTTAAAAGAAATGTTCTACTAGTGTACTAATAATATTGATATTAATAGAGAAAATAAAACGAAGGTTTTTTAAACGATCTTCAAAAGTTAATTCAACTTCATAATTAAAATTCTAATTATAAAAAATTTAGTCAATGCATCAAAAAGTATTTTTACCAACGAAAAATATTGTTAATATTGTCAAGAAAGTAATTTAAATATTCCATAAAATTATTTTTATAGTATTTTTTAAGATGAATTCAATGGTCATAAATTAAAGTCGATCAGAAAATATTTTACTCTTTTAGAATTTTTATTTTTCATAAAAATTGGTAGATTTTTAAATGCATGCGTGGAAAAAATGTTTTTGAATCGACAAAAAAGAAATTATATCTGGAAATTAAAAAAATAAATAATCGATTTTTAAAATATAAACATTAAATAATAATAATTGTATTTTTTGCGTTTTCAGCTTAAAAACAAAGTTTTATTTAAAAATTTGTATAATCCTCAAAAATTACGAGTATGGTTGGTAAATTAATTAGTTAATGATAAAAAATATGATAATAATAATAATAATAATAATAAAAATAATAATAATAATAATAATAATAATAATAATAGTGATAATAATAACAAAAGTAACATAGACTCTCATAATTTTATTATTTATTAAGTCAGTTTTTAATGATATAGTAACAATAAAAATTATAATAATAGGTAATAAAAAAAACTTCTAAAAATTTTTTAAAAATGTTTTCTATCGTTGAAGCAATTTTTTTTAAATTATATAAATATCTTTAATTTTTAAATATCAATAAATCTCGTCAGCTTCGAAAAGTAACCGCGATTTTCTATTAATTCTGACAGTAGTTATATTATATTTTATGAGTTACGGTCAAGAAAAATTTTTTTTCACAAGGGGTTTTCCAATATAGTAGGAAAATAATAAAACCAGAGCACTTCTTATAATACATAGGGTCACAGTTGCCTTCACCTAGATTTCAAAAATGGATTCTATTCGTGTTTTTGTTTTGTTCATTTTATTATTTCTTAATTTGTTCCACCGCTGTAAAAACGTTTCCGGTAAAACATTCCAACCGCAGCCCTTTTGTTAAACTTCTGCCCAAAGGGTAGTTATATACTTCTGTTTGAGCTGTGAGAATTCCATTGCGGTGCGAGAGAAACGCGAGGAAATGATTTTTCAAGGATAAAGATGAAATCTCTCACAAATTCTGTCATAATATAGAGTAAACCTTAGAGGTCGTTGCTTCACTTTTTTTTTCTTCCTTCAGTTATATTTGAGAATTCGTTTGAAAACGTTCCGGTCGGTCTGCTTAATTTAAAAATTAATCTTTCATATTTTTTTCAATTTAAAATATATAAAATATAAAAGTTTATGGTAAATTTACTTTTTAACGTATATTTATAATTAACTT
Organism: Leptopilina myrica (nomen nudum); assembly: GCA_032872475.1. Classification (NCBI taxonomy): domain Eukaryota; kingdom Metazoa; phylum Arthropoda; class Insecta; order Hymenoptera; family Figitidae; genus Leptopilina; species Leptopilina myrica (nomen nudum). The sequence continues at coordinate 38,446,138 of CM065461.1, forward strand.
ACGTTGTAATTTTAATATGTTAAAATTATTCATTGAATAATTTTTTCAATGTGGCAAATTTTCGTTTTTTAAGGATTATGAGGAAAAATAAAAAAATTGACATATATATGCGGCTAAAAAATAAAAATGGACTTTTTTGTGCAAAATAAAGTTTGTATTTTTTCGTAAATTAATTTTAAATTGTATTTGTCGAAAACAAAGTTTTTTGATCATCAAAAACAGCAGAATAGGAGAAAAAAATATAAGAATATAAAAATGAAAGTCTTGAAAATCGCGCAGGTGTGATTTTGCAGGTGAATCATAAATTATATAATTTCTAAAGTGTGATATTGGTTGTAAAAAACTAAGAGAAATAGTAGAGGAGAAGAAAGGCAGAGAAGTGAAGAAAGCAGGTGAACCGACAAAAAAGTGTTTACTTCTAAAATTGACATTTTGTTATAATACCGACGGCATTCGTGAGGATCTAACGGTCACAATGAACTTGTGCGCGCGAGTATGTTAATTGACAAGTTAAACAGAAATAGGAGCATTAAAACGTTAGCAGGGTCAGTTGTAGTCTGGTGAAGCGCAGGTATAATGCTCGTTTCTGTCGCGTGATAACTGCAGCTCGCAAAAGACGCGATGGCTCTTTAAATCAGTCTGGTTATGCTTCAACTATATTTTCCTTTTTTATATTCGCATACATATGCCAGAAAGTAGGTGTATGTCAGAGTGACATTGAATTTTTTGCCTAGCCAAATTACTTTTTCAATATTGTATTTGTTGTATATAAAAATCCGAATACAATTTTTAACAATTCAATTTTTTTCTTCTGCCCTCTTACAGAATACACAGAGAAAAACTGAACTCAAAATGAGTCAGATAAGTGACTCATTATGAGCAGCAACAAAAATGAACCTTGTAGATGGCGTCACGTTCTATGCCATTTAACAAAGACTCATTATGTTTGAATTAAATATAATATTTCTTTAAATGAATCAAAAAATGTGTTTCAATTAAACTTAAATATGTTTAACACTCAGAGAAAAAGTTTATTTCACTTAACCAAATTGTTTAGTTAACCTTTTTTATTTGTTACGATAAAACAATTTCGTTGATTTAAATAAAAATTTGGTTCATTCTAATATAAATACGTAAAATTTTATTTGAGCCAAACAAAAATATTTGCTTGTCTCAAAAAGTATTACAATTGATACCAATTCTCTAAATTTGAATTAGTTAAAATTTAGAAATAACTATTTCGATAGCAAAAAGTTAGCCATTGATTCAAGTAGTAATACTTTACTAATAAAATTGTTCATAATGACTAATTATTAGTTGAATTGACTTCTACGTTATGTAAAAATCACTGAAATTTGTAGTAACTAATTCAATTAGTGAAATTTGACTATTTTTTTAGTTATTTTTGTTACTCAATGCTGAAGTAAAAAGTCAGCCAAGATTTTACTGATAATTAGTTATTTTTAACTAATTCAGATTTAGAGAGAAAAATCTAAAAATCATGAACCAAATTTTTGATATTAATTTGATCCACTACTTTGATATCAATTTGATACTTTTTAAGAAACCAGTGACATAATTTGAGAAAGTCTGTCAAGATGGCCATGTTTCTAATTTTTTTTCTCTCTTCTATATACAAACGTTTATTATGAATTAACACTGATGAGAAGTGGAACAACTTTTTTTATGGTTTCATTATATTATATTATAATAGATTATTAGATTATTTCGTCATTTGAACTTTTCGAAATTGTTGATGAAAAATTCATTAGGCTCAGAGGGTTTTTTTTGCTCGGAGGAGTAGGGGAAGTAAAAATTCAGCGACAATGAAATCGAAATGATCTGGGTGGAAGATAATGTTACCGTAACCTATCGTCTTGGCCCAATGTGAAAGAGCTTTTTCGCGTGGCATTTAATAGTTCATAAAATGAATTTGAGTGTCTCGATAAATATAACAACTCTTGCTAGAGGGTATATCCGCGTCATAATGTCTTTTCAGTATAATATTCTATCGTGCCAAGCTTCGAACATTTTTTATCCAACTTAATGATATTTGCACATTTTTTCTTGTTTCTTTAATTGGAAATCTATTAAAATTTCGAATATTCTGTACTCTATTCGATGTTCGCCCTTTGGTCGATTTTTAAGTGGGCTGTAATGGAAAATTTGTAATTATAATTGGAGTAATCAGGAAGACAAGTTTTGATCCTTTATTTTTCCATGTAGGAATAAAGATTTTCAAAAATTTCAAATTCAATAACCTAAAGTAATATTATTATAAAACAAGAAGATGATCGACTTCTACGTGTTTTATGATAATAATTAAAGATTAACATCAAATATTTTCACAATTTATATCTAAATTTTAATATTAGATATTTTGACTAGAATTTTTTAAATCTTTTAAACATAATTGAATTTCTGCAAAGAATTTTATGACATTTGAAAATAATTGAATTTCTACTGTCATTTGTGACTTCTCCTGAATTTAATTTTTTTGTGCTTTTAAGTATAAAATTTTTCTAGGTTAATCCATTATTTTGAATAATAATGAATTAAAATATATTAAAAAATTTAACTAATTTTAGAAAAATTTGAATTATTCAAATTTTTCCAAAATCTAAGTTCTTTAAAATTTCCAAGTTAATGCGTATTCAAAGTTGAAATTTTATAAAATTTAAAATTAAAACCTTTTGAAGTTCACCTATTTATAAAATTTGTAACTGCAAGTCTTAAAAAATTCAAGTTTAACTTTGAAATATTTAAATAAAATTATTCATTGAATAATTTGTAAGTAGGTAATAATTATATGTTTGTTCTTCAAGAATCAATTTATTTAAAAAGAAATTATTGTGACAAATATAGAAAAAATGTAAGGTTTTGTATCAAAATTCTTGTTAATTTCATAGTTTCTGAAGCAAACAAAAAAGACACAAAAATTCAGAATTGTTTTTGATGAATCGTGAAAAGTAAATTTTTGAGGCAATTACATTTTATTATCGAAAATTTAATCTTGGTTGCAAGGAATTTTTGCTAATTTAGTGATTCACAGTGAACGAAAAAGTAAATTTGCAGAGGTTTTAAAATATCTTAAAATGGAGCATGTTTGAGATTTTAGTTTCTTGAATTCATGTTCCTTGTCTGCCTATATATAATTAATCGCTTCAGGTATCATTTTAAATAGATAGGTGCCATTTTGTCCGTCTTTCGAGAGAACGCACATATAGAATCGTCGGTAGATTCCAATTGGTGATTTTGAAAGGAAACCGTAGCTCGTATTTTATGTGAAGCATATCCTCATCTTCTCTCACTCCCAAGAAATATCGCAGCTATTCTCCCGTGAGAAAGCATCAGAGGTCTCTTCCAATGGGGGTTGGGGAAGGGGGGGTTATAAGACACATATTTTCGAGAAAGAAAAAAAAATAAAGCTTGAAGCAAAATATTTTAAACATGCAAAGATAGAATTTTAAAGAATTCGGTTCTTTCTTTTATTTTTGTTTCGTTGTAGAAAGTGAGAAAAAAAGACATTTGCGAATAAGAAAAAAAATTTGCATTTGTAATACCTACGCTGTAAAAAATGGATATGGAATTCAGAAAGAAAGAGGGGGGGGGGGTATTAAAAAAAGGGAATAGAATAGAACAGAGAGGGTTTATTTGTCAACACTAGGAGTGGATGGCAAATGCAGAAGGTAATAAATAAGCCGTAATACTGTTTGTTAGTGAGGGAAAAATTCGAGCAAACTCAGTTTCAAACTGAACGGCTGATGCTGATGAGTAATTACCCATAACTTTAAAGTATACGGCTTTATCTTTATCCTAAACTGTCACATAATGGTCGTGAGCGTGATTTTTTATAGCCGCGCGCACTAACGTAATAAAACTATCCTGTTCAGGATAAATTCTTTCGCACAATTAGTATAGTTTCTGTAATCGTATTTTGGCATTTTTGCATCAAATTCGTTGCATACTTAATCAACTTACACGTTCGACGTTCCTATAATTCTTACTTTTTAGTGAAAGGGATAAGAGAAAAAATTAAACAGGAACGTTTATAGATGCGTATATGCAAATCTTTCGCCATCTATATACAGACACTTACGCTTCTAAAGTTACGGCGCGAATTTCAAAATTAGTTTAACTAATTTTCGTTGCAGATAATTTCTGGTCTTAATTTATTATCGAAAATTAGTTGATTTCTTTTAAAAATTTAACAAAAAGGATAAAGGCATTTATATATCAATAATAATTAATAGTATTTTTATAGTACTGTATAGCACGCAGTTGCTATACATATCTAGCTGATAATGAAATTACCACGAATTACATTAAAAAAATTGAAATTTCAAGAAGTTCCAAATGGTTGCAGAAATTTAGTTATTTTCAGAAATTTTCCTCTACTTAATATTTTTTTATATCTACTATTTTAAGCATTACTTTCGTAACAATTCAATTATTTAAAAAAAATGAAATAAAAATTTAACGCAAACATTTAATTATTTACATTAATAATAAAAATTTCACAAAAATTCAATTATTTACAAATTTTTTGTCAATTTCTATACAACAACAATTTAATTATTTTCACAAATGATAAAATTCATTGCATAATTTTAATTCAATTTCAATTCAAGTATACTTAAAAATGTGTGTATAAAACTATTTGTTAATTTAATTATTTAATAAATTATTAGAAAATTAATTTAATAATAAATTTTGTTTTCTGCAATATTAATTTTTTTTTGAAAAAGTTTAGAAAAATTAAAAATTCTAGAAAACAGTAATTTAATTGAAATGATGAAAATAATTTTGAAGGAGTTACAGTTACAATATATTCTTGTAACATGAAATAATAATTTTATCACTTGGTCATCATTATTCATTATAAATCATAAAGAAAGCGACCATTTGGAGTCGAAGACTCAGAATCATCAATTTCGTTGTGTTTTATATTAATATTCTTATAAGTTGTTAAATTTCAAAAAAGGTCTGAATTTGAAATTTTTCAAAATTTTAATTCGTATGGAAAAATAAAAATCATTAAATTTTTATTTAAGAATAAATTATGGAAAGTTTCGAATAAATTGAAAATTAAAGAAATTCATAAATAATGTAGTGGAATATTTTTTTTAGTATTTTTAGAGTGAATCGCAGAATATTCTTTAAGGTCAACGAAAAAGTTAAAATTTTATATAAAAGTCAGAAAAAAGTTATGTAAAAACAAAATTTAATTTTTGTGACATAACCCTGTTAAGCAATTTTTTATATATTTATTTACAAGTGAATTGTTAAAGTTATAGTTATACTATAGTGATGTAGAGTATATAAAAATATAAAACCTAGCTGATAGAAAAAAAACTATATTAATAAATTTAAGATGTAAATTTATAAATTGGTACTCGTTCCTTGGTGTTTATGACCAAGAATATCATAAAATTCTAAAAGAAAAAAAAGGTGAACGACGTACAAATTTCCCCCAAAGGGCGTCACGTCAGAAGCCGCATATCATGATCTTCTCAAATACCTACTCCTATGGCTTAAATGAATTTTTCAAAAGCCACACCCCACGATCGATCCCTTTTTTCTTCAAGGGAGTGGTAAATAAGAAAAAAAATACCTCTCCGCTCCTTTTCAGCAAAAATGCCATGGAATTTAGAAACTGGTATATCTTCTTAATTCTCCTGTTCGTGAGATCCGGTTACACGCGAGAAATATATAAAAGAAGGGTCGAGAAAAGAAAATATTTTTAATGACTCAAAGTTAAGTGGACTATTTTACGTCTTTAGGGGGAACACAAAGATTTTTTTTACCCTTCTAACTAGATGGTAATACACTATGATCTGTGAATTTTATTTTTTTTTCCTTTTTTAACCAAAATGGTGGGGGGGATGGTTAAATTGACGATCCGTCTGCACTTCTGGTGTCGTACCGAGAGAAAGAGACTCTCGCATCGCATCTATACACTTTGAAGACTCTTGTCTTGTTCAATGGAGTAGATAAAAGGGGATGCGATACACATAGGAGAGTTCGAAATGTCGAGACTTTTAACGACGTGCTTCATTCGGATATTAACACTTCAATAAAAGTTAAATTAATATGTAAACATAGACGTAATAACGACTTTAAATATGACTTTTGAAATGGTTATAGTTTGCTACTCTTGTTTAGATTTGTTCTATTGATCGATAATTTTATTTCAAATTTTTTTCTTTTCGTATATTATAGTATTATATATAGGTACAAAAAGAGGAATTTCTAAAATTCAGTGCCATAAAAAAGAGAAGTCGATTTTTTTTGTAAGAAAAATATATTAAAATATTGCCTCTTATATTTGGAATTTTGTTTTTTTATTGATACAGGTCTTTTAATATGCTAAACTCGATAAAAATTGGAAATATACTTTTTCAATGGCTCTCGTAACTATTATAAAGTCGTGTTTTTTATGAACTTTTACATTTTTATTTTATCATTCTCAGACATTATATATTGAAATTACTGGTTTGTTTGGAAACTTACAATTTATTGTACTCATATGGTATATTTTCATTTTCCATCGCTTGTAGCTGTTAATAATTAAATTTTAAACTTAACAATTTTTCTAAGGATATCAAATTGAGATGAGAAAACGATTCAAAATGATATTATTACTAATATTCCCTTATCTAATTAGTTTTAAATATTATGGAAAGAGATTTTCTAAAGGCGAACATTATTATTTTCACTGCGCATAATTTTTAAGTCATTTGTTTAAAAATAAAACTTTTTGTGCGATGAAAATGCTTTAAAAACATTTTTGCCACAAAATTACCCATGGAATTCAAAATCTGAATATTTTTAAAGAAATTAAAAATACAAAAAGGGTGAAATGATATTTTGAATGCTTTTTTCTTATAGAATTAAATTTTGATTATATATTTTTTTGAGGACGAAACAATGGTAAGAAATTATTCTTATCCTTTTTTGATTATTTATAAAAATTGATAGACTTTAAAATTCATCCGTAATTTTGTAGAAACTATATGTTTTTATATATACAAAAATAATTAATTTTTCAACTTTTTAAACATTGTTTTTAGGTTGAAAATGCTTTAAACTATTATTGTTATTCAATTTTTTTTATTTCAAAAATTTATTCATTTGTTTTTCTGATTAATTTTAGATCATAATATATGAACTTGAAAAATTTGACGATTCTTTGAGAATTTAAAAACATTTTTTCAATACAAAATTATACACATTGACTTCAAAATCTGATAATTTTTAAAGAAATTAAAAGTTGACAAAGGTGAAAATTAGGTATATTTTGACTGATTTTACTTTAGGATTGAATTTTTTCAGGGAAAGTCAATGATTAGAAAATATTTAATTTAGATTGGAAATGCTAAAATACCATTGTTATACTATTTCTTCCATTCTCTTATTTCTTTAAACAAATTTCAAATTATAATATTATCGTAATTTTTTAAAATTTTATATTCTTTATTTTATAATATTATGATTTGAAATTAGTTAGGAAAATAAACAAGTGGATTTCCATATAAAAAATTGAATAACAATGGTATTTTCTAGCATATACAACCTTAAAACTTTTTTTATAATAAAATGCTTAAAAAATTGTGAAAATTAATTTTTTCATTCGACAATTTTTTTTAGATATACAAAAACATTTTCTACAAAATTACAAATGGATTTTAAAATTTATCAATTTTCGAGAAGAATAAAAATCCATAAAGGGTCAGAATTTTAAAATTAATTTATTCCAAGCTAATAATTTTTTTAACAAAGAAAATGAGAAGAAAACAGGATGGAAAAGAAATTCGGACTTATCGTTAAAAAATATGTTTGTAACAAAATTTGAAAATCAAAGTATAAAAGTTGAAAAATCTTCAGATGAAATTATGTTGATCAGGATATGAATGTATCGGCCATAATTCATCAAATACAATGAGATTAAAATAAAATAAAAATATTTCAAGAATTTTTTCCCGAGAATGAGTATTTTTGAAAGGAAATAAAAAGAAATAAGATCTTGTCTATACATCGACCAATATGGGAGAGTTAAAAAATAAGTTTTGGAAAAAAAATGGAAGAAAGAGGGTTGGTCCAGTGGTGCGGCGGTGGTGGTTTCCAAGGTGGGGGAAAAATAACTTTCATGGCTTGTTATTGATGGTAAGGTGGAGTATGAGAGCGATAGAGAGAGAAAGAGGGGAAAAAATGGAGGGGAAATAGTAACCATAGAACGAGAAGATGCGGGGTTTAGTGCACGGTGCGTCCCATCCAGATACCATGAGCCTCGTGCGACCATCGCTGACCATTGTTATGCGCTCGAAAAGCACTCAGAACTTACATTGTTGTCAGCACGCACGCGCGTTAGTTCTATTTCTTTTGTGTTCACTCTTTTACCCGGCGTATATGACTGTTTTTTTCGCACCTCAGCACAACTAAAAAATATCTTTCGCGCGGCAGGACACGAGTTTTCACCAATACTTTTTTTACAACTCTTTTCAACTTTTTTCTTCTTCCTTTTTTTCTATATATAACTTTAAAAATATATCCCGAAGACTCTTATTGTTATGTAGTAAAAAGTTTCCTTTTTCATTGTTATCTAATTTGTTTTCGGATGAAAAGAAAATTTTCTCAAAAAATTTTTATTCCCAGAAAAAGAGTTTTTAGTTTTGTTCCTCTTGAAATCAATTCCATAAGATATATACTATTAGATACTAATAGATTTAATTATTAGGTATACTGAAAATTTTTACTAATATAAAAGATATGTGAAAAGACACATTTAAAAAGTGAAAGTGATGATAAAAAATGTGTTAATTCTATTACTAATTGTTTATTAAAGTTGTTTCGATAACCTCTTGTTTTTTTCGATAAAAAGAAGAGAATGGTGTCGATGAACTACATTTGAAATTGGATCGGAAAATTACATAAGGTATTTGGATGTTTATTATCTCTGTAAAATTTTTATTGTTTGTTTTTGTGAGTTAAGTCGAAAGGTGGGGAAAAATATATATATATTTTGTGAGATTTTTTACTGATAACTATTTCAAACATTTATATTTTTCACTTTGTTCTATATTATCAGCCACGTGGTTAATGAAAATTGACTTCAAAAATGTTTATATTCTCTAAATAAGTGTTAAGTATTTTTCACTTGTTTTCTAATAAGAAAATTCAATAAATGAAAACATAATTATTACTATCAGGGAGAAATATTTTCACTTAGCGTGTTAATAGTCTAAAGGCAAAGTTAAATACATTAGGAAAAAATGTTTTTTAATTTAATAATAATTAACAATTCAAAAAAAAGTATTTTTGAATTAAACGTATTTTATAATTTGATTATAAACGTAATTTTTATTGAATCAAACTTATTATGTATTAAATCAAAATTATTATGTTTAATTCAAAGATAATTATTGGATGATTGCATTTTTTTATAATAAAGATAATTAAGTTTGATTGAAATATATTGTTTTTTCAGTCTAACGTAATGTGAATAAAAATTAATTCCCCATTAATCAATGACATTAAAGACTTTTTATTTCTAAAAATTTTCTCTCTAAACTTGAATGAGTAAAAATGTTAATTAATTTGGATTACTAACAGTGTTTACTAATTTGAGTGAGTAAAAATGATTACTAATGTGAATTGATAAAAATGTTTACTAATTTAAAAAAGTAACTTACTTTTTGCTTTTAAATTAGTAAATTTTACTAATAAATGAGCAAAAATGACTATTGAATAGTTTTTTACCTGGAATAGTTTGACAATATACTCTACATTAACGAAATTTTTAGTTGTTTCAATTAAGACTTTTGTTATTTTAGAAAAACTTATCTCTATTCCACAGGTGATGATTTTATCGCTGTATTGATATAATGAAGTAATTTTAATTTAAATCCAAATTATCGCTAAATAAGAATTAGTTAAAAATAACTAATTTTTGGTAAACCATTAGCTGATTTATTGACTCAGCATTTAGTAAAAAATAACTAATTACAAGTAAATAAATAATTAAGGGAATACAAAAATTTGACTATTTTAATTCAAATAATTTAATATAGTTAAGAACAATTTTAGTCATTCTGACATATCCTCAAAGTAAATTTAACTAATAATTAGTTATTACAAGCAAAGAAATATTTTATTAAAGCTAAATATAATTTATTTGTGTTTATAAAAAAAGTATATTTATCATAACAGTCTTAAATTTCTATTTGAACCAAATAAAATATATTCGAAATCTCCAAATTTAAATTAGTAAAATGTTAACCTTTTTGAATTAGTCACTAGGTTTTAGCATTTGGATTAGTAAATTTTATTAATAAGTTAGTAAAAATGACTATATTTTTTAGTAAAATTTACTACTACAATTTACTAAATTTATTGAACTAATTAGTAAAAATGTTTATTAACTTGAATTAGTTTTTGACTTTCTGCATTTTCATTAGTAAATTTTACATAATTTAAATTAACAACCATTTTTACTATGCTTTAATTTTAGAGTGAACCAAATGCAATTTTTTTTAACCAAATATAACTTATTTCAAACAAGTAATTAATTCAGTTATATATAGGCTTTTGAAGTCAAATATAATTTTTGGCGGGTGTATTAATTATTTTATTAATTTTTCAAATATAGAGAAAAAGATTCCTTTTTTTGCAGATATTAAAATAAAGTATAAAATACTGAAAGATAACGAATTCATAATTATATAATTATTGAGCATTCTCACTTTAAAATTTTATTTTTTTAAGCGCGTGTATTGTGTATTGATATGCTAGAATTAAAAAATGTAAACAGAGTCACGTTGTCTCTTGAATGTTTTATAACAAAAACAAAGTTCTTTTTATTGAAGTATAAAAAAAGCAGTTCAATATCTTTAATAGCGGTTTCTGTTATGGGTTCCACTTTGACGCGTTTATATATATATTATAGTAAAGCCCGTGGATGCGTAATGAGTTTTAAGTATTTCGCGAGAAATGGTTTTAATATAAACGTTCCGGCGGACAGTTGAACTTGAACTTTCACAATCCCCCTCATCATATAAATATTCCTGCGGCGAATTGTTATGTATACACTTAATTCGGAAGCAATGTTATAGTGGTTATTTTTAACACCGAGTACGATTTTCCATTTTTATAATACAAGCATATATATACCTATATACATTCGCCACGCAGCTATTTGATTGTCTCATTTGAAAATTAAAAGCAATAAAAGCCTCGTAACATATTGTACATGTGTACTTTGTAAATACTTTTTTTAGTTCCATAATTCAATTTTAAATTTCTAATTTTCATGTATTCGCGAATTTTTATTCAACTAAAAAATGTAGTACCATATATGTACAGTATTTGGCCAAGTTGTTCAAATATTTTAAATGTAGCAAAAGTTTTGATAGAAATACGAAAAACTATAGCTATACACTCCAGAAACAGATCCATTTTAAATCGAACAAACTGGAAAAATTTCTACAGGAAAAATTATTTTTTTGAGAATAATAGTAGGAAATTTGATTTACATGAACTGATTAAAAAATTTAAAACACTACCAAAAGTATAGCAAATACAAAAAAAATATAAAAAATTAGCTGCGCCCTAGATTGAGCCCTATTTGAAATAGAGAAAACTAATAAAGTTTCTTCATTGTATAATTTTAAAATACAGCAAAAATATGTTAAAAAATATAAAAACTATTTACGCCCCAGATTGAGCCCTATTTGAAGAAGGAGAGAATTTGGCATTGAGAAGTTTCATATTTCGAAAATTTATTTTGTTCCTAATTAGTACAAGAATTTGTTCCACATTTGCCAGATTTTAAAATACAAATCTGAAAAAATACGAAAAACTTGTAATGCCCAAGATTTAGCCCTATTTCGAAAAGAGAAAATTGAAAAAAATTTCTACATAAAAAATGAGTAATGTTAAAGCGAAAATTGTCCCACTTTTTGTAATTGAGAGCCTAAGAGTTGTTTTCAAATTTCGAAAACTGGTTACACCCTTACTTGAGCACTTTTTGTAGTGGAAATAAAACCTTATGGAAATAAAATCGTGCAGAAATAAAAAAAAATATAAGAAATGTCGATTTGAAAAAGAAAAAAACAATGGCAACAATATGTGTATGTATATCTATAGAAATATCTAATTCTGACGTTAAATGACTTAAATCAATAAGACCCTGACTGAGTAAAGAGGTTTCGTTTATTTACATTAAGCAAATACTAAACTTGTCTTATCTATTTGACACTCATATAAAGCAACAAATATTAATACAAGCGATGAACAAACGAAAACCGACATTATAAGCGGGATTTATTTGATCTAACAAACGAGAAACACCAGACTTGCGTTTCCTTTTGGAATCATCGACCTTTTCATCTCTTTTTTTCTCTTTCATCATTTCATTCAATAAATCTTCCAAACATTGAAAAAAAATAATTTCATGTGTTTCAACAGGCGAAAAAGAATGGTTTTACAAATTACTTTTGGGTATTTTTTTATTTTATTATAACTATTGTTTTAATAATAATAGTTGTTTTATATTTGTTAAAATGTAGAGCTATTTCTTATTTATTATTATTATTAGTGTTATCAATAGTCTTTATTGATCAAAGTTTGAAATAAGGCTTTAATGAGGATTTAGCTAGTTATTCTATATATAGGTCAAAACAGGGTTCAAAATAGGCTAATTAATAATCAATTATTACAGTTATTATAATTAATAATAGTATTATTAATAATAAACATTCTGACATTAGGTTTTTTATATTTTTCACTTGAAATGGGGATTTGGCAATGACAACTAGTTTCCTATAAATTTTTGGAACTTTATTGTAAATAACTGTTTTTAACAAGACAATAAAAATTGATTTCTGCGTATATTTTCTACTTCACTAATATAGTTCTCTCTTCCTTAGAAATTTCTTTACTTTAATCTACGTTGAAAATGGTATTGAAATAGTTTTAAACTAGTTTTCTAAATTTGTCTAAAGACTTATTAAATTCGTATTCTAAGCAGATAATTGACTTTTTCTCAGGGATCGATAACCAAAATTGAAATTATTCGTTAAAATGACATTTAATAGACTCAAATAAAAATTGAATGATTCAAATAAATATTTAATTGACAATATTCAAGTAATCGGTTATTTGAAACAAGTACATTTTATTTTCAGTTAAATTAATTAGATGAAAAAATTCGAATGACAATTAGAGTTCAAATGACAAAAGTTATTTTCCAACGCGATCTACACGAGAAAAAAAAATTGTTAATACAGAACTAACAAATTTTTGCTTTCGTTATAAAATTTGTTGTTACCTCAACAGATTTATTTTTATTAGAAAAAATTTAAATTGTTAGGACAACAAAATAAATTTGTTATTTCTAGATTAATAATATTTTTGTCAACGTTACAATTATTTTTCTCCGTGTAACTTCATAAATTTTTTCTTAATTTTTGTTATAATTAAAAATAGAAGATATACAAAATCTTCATGCAATGAATTTTTTTCTTTTGATAGACTAAAATCTTTTATAAAAATTCTTTATACTATCCAAATTTGAATTAGTAAAAATGTTTACTAATTTAGCTAATTTGGCTTTTAAATTAATAAATTTTACTATAATAAATATAGTAATTTTTACTAATTTACACTGGAAGAAATGTATTTAATTCAAATAAACGATTAGTTGTTTATTATTAAACAATTATTTACTTAAATAAAATAAATATTTACTGGAATCAAGTAATTTTTGTCGAGATTGTTTAAAAATCATAATTAAATGGTATTTGAACAAAAAATTTAAGTATTAGTATAAAATAAATGTTGTTATAATATATTGAATATAATTTAAAAAAAACTGTATAGTTATAATATTATTAAATTTTATATAATAATTTTAAAAAATTAAATTTTTATATTAAAATTTACTGTCATAAAATAATTCCACCAGAAAAATAGTTAATATTTTAAATAAATTTTTTTGCATACTTACAGTTGCAAATTATTTAAAATTTTACTTTTATCGAATGTTTCAAAATATTTTCATGATAAATTAGGCATAATCTCGATAGGAAACAAAATGTTCTGTTTGTTTACATTCAGGCATACAAAGGACGGTCGTCGACTTCAATTGTTTAGATCACAATACTATACTTGATATCATAAATCCGAACTCTTTATTCATAGTAAGCGCCAGTTATAATTCGGTCTTCAATCTGTTTAAACGTGTTTATTAATACTATAGTTGCAATTTTGAATGTTAGTAATATTTTTTTTATAATAATTTTTTTCGTAATATTTTCTTTTAATTCAATATTTTTTGGAAACGGAAATTTTTGAAATTCGTTTTTCTTAATTCGTACATTATAAATTTAGGAGTTTTATAATTTTCCTTAAAGTGTGAAATAAGGAGATTTTATTTTAAAACCTGTTGGTGTCATTGAAAATCAGTAAAATTTCATTGATCCAGTTTTAGAGAGTATAGTATATATACATGCGACCATACCGTCGCAGTGGAAAAGTGGAAAAAGAATAAGCGTCAGACAAATAGTGCCAGGTAAAATAAAATTTAAATCGATTTTAGTGATTACTGTTTACTACGTACTTTTCTACTATATATTCCAATTTGTAATTTTTCACTAAAAAATATAGTTTAAAGGATAAAATAAAAAACGAAACGATTTAACGAACGAATCGTTATGACTGTTAACTTAAAAGTATCAAATTGCATAACGAATTAATACCAAAAAGTGGATCAAATCGTAATTTGATTTTAATTTTTTTAAATTTTGATCCCATTGGATATCAATTTGATGCTTTCAAGAAAACTTTGGCGCACTATTTCAATACAGTCAAACGTAACTAATTCAAAAATCGCAAATAAAATATCAATTGTCTTATAACATTAACTAAATGTGTGATCTTTTCAACCAAACATTTGGCGTATTTGACTAAAGATTTGACTATACGGAAGCCAAATGGCTGTATTTTGCCAAAATTTCAACTTCGAGGGTCAAATTTAATTTCAACGAAAAAAAACATTCACCTAAAATAGAATAGTGATAAGTTTCTCTAAAATAACGAATGTTTTAATTGAAACAACTTTAACTTTCGATTTTTTAATCTTCAAAGTTTAATGTGGCTATAATATAAAATTTTTAGGTGTCAGGCAAATATATTTTTTTACCCTAGAGTATTAAATTTCACCTCAGTAATAAATGTATAATTTTTCAAAAATAGACAAAATTCAAAGTAGATAGATTTTTCGATACAGAAAGCAAAAAAAAAAAAAAAAAATCCAAGTTTCGCAGGTTATTGAGTCCTCTCTGATGTGTACAACGGCCATATTGAAATCCATGATGGCCGCTTTCGTCCTTCAATGCAATGGCCTCGCCCCATGAAACACTTGCCAATAGCAACCCACAAAACACTCGTATCCTTCCCCACTTAAATCCGGTTATTTCCCCTGCAGAGCCTATCTTCTATCCTCCTCCCCTCTCTGCACTCAACATTGTCCGTCACTAAAGCGGCCATCATGGACAAAATGCGCGCGCACTATTCCCGCACTGAAAAGCTGAATGACAACACTCACATTCCATTCTCTAAAGATTTCTCTCATTTTATCACAAAAGCCTCAGCAACTTTTATTTTTCAAACTTTTTTTTTTTGGTCAATTCTGTTTTTACTTTCTCAATTTTTAAATGTTTTTCCTAATGTCTTTTGTTAATCATTAGGGGCCGTTCACAGACTACGTCAAGCTAATTGGGGTTAATTTGTAATCCCTCCCCTTTTTTTGATCATGTTTCTTTCTATATAAAAATAATTTTTTTTTGTTTTATTTTAATAGCGAAATTAGTTCTAGTTTGTAACTTTTTTTAGTGTTGTGAACGACAGTCTTAATAGTAGAGAAGGTAGTTGGAAAAATTCTTCAAAATTATTAGCGAATATTTTTCAAAAATAGTAGCAAATATTCCATGTCACGATATTTTGGTCTAATTTTTAATCCCCACCCCCTCTTCTTTCGTCATATTTTTCAAATAAATAAATTAAATGGTTAAAATTCAGTATCGAAATTATTCATCTATAAAAAAGGACAAGAATAATAAATGTTAATCCTCTCCTTCTTTCGTACATTTTATTAATTAAAAATAATTTTTTGGCTCTATTTTAATATCAAACTTTTTTTTCACAATTGTGAATGAACCTTAATAATAACGAAGATGGTAGAAAAAAATCTGCAAAAATTAGTAGAAAAAATGCTTCAAAATTATTCAATCTATATTAATTAAATTTCCTGCAAAAAGGTAGAAATTATTCCTCAAAAATATTAGCAAAATATTCTAGAAAATTAGTTAAATTTATCAAATTTAATGCAAATTTTTCTGTGAATTATGGTAATTTTTTGGTAAATAGTAATCAAAGAGGAGAAATATAAAAATTTTATTTAAATTTATATATATTTTTGAATATGTTAAATATATTTTTATTTAATTATTATTGAATAAAAAAATATTAATTAATATTAAACATAAGAATTTGAGATTAATAATTTAAAACTACAGCGTCCGAGTTCCCTGAAAAAATAAGTGATAAAAAACCGTCTCACCAATACGGATTTTTCCACTTCGAATGTGATTGTAAGACAAGTTTCGCCCTTGCGCGTAAGGACATTGTCTGACTAAACTCGCGCTCTACCACTGAAATCTTGAGTTTCGTGAGAAGATTTTGATGCTGCACGAAAGATGGGGTGATGATCGCTTCCAATCGATTTTCATCTCTTGTGATAAAAGAGCATACTATCGGTACAGTAGAAGTCTACTTTTATTATTATTATTAATTAAATAAATAAAATTTTTTGAAGTTATATTAGAAAAACAGAAATAAATATGCTAGACATAAATTGACATTTACACGTCATACAAATACGTTTTGTCGTTACAGTTTACACCTTTTATCGTTCATAAATCTGAACGTTAACAAAGATTACGAGTCTCGAGCGATAAGATCTCCCTTAACGACAGTCATTTCGATACAGTGCTCTTCGCGCTTATTGCTCTCTCATCAATTAGCCACAAAAAACGAAACAAACCCAGTTTTTCTAAGGATATGAAATTGAGACCAAAAAAAAGAAACGAATCAAAATGTTGTTTCGCATTACTTTTTATTCGTTTTTTGTCTCAATTTGATATCCTTATTGTGAAACAAACAGGAGGACGAAAAATGTATCCATTGTTACGAATTTTTTAATTTAGGAAATTATTTTTTTTTGTATTTAAAAATAAACTAAGATTTAAAGCCTAAGGGTTAGAAAGGTTTTTAAAAAAGGTTTCCTAAATGGATTTCTAGGAAGACTAAAATTGTGCT
The DNA here is from genome assembly GCA_032872475.1 of Leptopilina myrica (nomen nudum). Lineage (NCBI taxonomy): Eukaryota > Metazoa > Arthropoda > Insecta > Hymenoptera > Figitidae > Leptopilina > Leptopilina myrica (nomen nudum). The sequence goes on from CM065461.1 coordinate 38,463,514, forward strand.
TTGCAGTAAATAGGCTTCAACTGAAATTCCTTTGAATTTTTATACTTACCAGCAAAAGAGATTTTTTTCCAAATTTGGATAATTTAGAAAGAGTGGTTATCCACCTGGGGTACAGAAATAGAGCCCTCAGGGTAAATTGTAAAGTCTTACCAGAGGATGGTAAGGAAGATTAGACGCAAGGGATGGTTAGGTATCAACCGAGCCACGTACCGGGTGAATAGTTGCGGCACTTTCCGTAACAGATTGCGTGGTGCTATTTTTGATTTGAACCACTACACCTCCGAGTATCGATTTCAAAGAACAGTCCAAATTATTTTCTTCAAGTTTAAGAAAATTTACTGAAACAAAGCTGAAAAAAATATTATTTGATTCAAATATCCGATTAGTTGTTCATTATCAAAGAAATATTTACTTAAATCAAATAAATATTTTCTTGAACTAAATAAACATTTTCTTAAATCAAATAAATATTTACTTAAATCAAATAAATATTTACTGAAATAAAAAACTATTTTTTTGAATCAAATAAATATTTCCATCAATTAATTAAATATTTATACTTTAAAAAATGATTTTATTTTTAGTCAATTAAATGGTATTTGCTGCAATCATAAAAATGATTGGTTTATATAATATTTAATTAACCTAAATAAAAATTATTTAATTCAAGAAAATATTTGTTTGATAGTAGTTTAATTATGGATTAGATTTTTTTTTAATACTAAAGCAAAAGTCAGACACTCATTCAAATTAGTAAACATTTTCCACTAAATCAAATTTAAAGAGTAATGGCTTATTTATATATATATTAAAGACTGTATATCATAAAAAATTGCTCTTTAATTCCGTAAACAAATTCTATGTTATAAATTACACATCTGTCTGCAAATATAGAGATTTTTTTTTATTTAACACTAAACTACTTCAATAAATTATTCATAAGTGGCAACTTATGAGAAAATAGAGTGATTGCCTTTAAAATACATTGATGTCTGTCGTAACATTTAATAGTGCACACCATAAAGAACATAATTCTGACATAATAGAAAAAAATGGACAATTTTCAAGGTCTATGAGAAATATAGTCGCGGTATATAATATTGTATATATATATAGGTAGGAAAAAAATGTTTTTCTTGATATACAATTTAAAAGAAAGTGTTTTGTAAATCGGATAGTTATTTTTATATTATCTCACATTTTTATTGCAAACTTTTTATGACTTTTTTTTAACGAGCTTTAACAACGATAAAAATATATATTATGATTTTGATTTCACGTAACCTTGAAATGACCTTTAGTACACTTTAAAAATTAGTTTAGAATATAAATGTATATAGAGAGACTAGAAAAAAAATTTATTTGATTCAAATAAACTTGTCTGTTGACAAATGTAAATATTTACTTGAATTGAATATTGAAATTTTTTTTTAGTTTCTCTTGTGTTAAAATTTTTATTTAAAACAAAAAAGTATGCGGTTTAAACAAATTTAAATTGGACAATTTGAGACTGAACAAATTGTATTTGAACTAAAAAAATTTAGTTTAACAAATAATTTTAATATTTAAAGCAAATTTTATTTATTTGAATCACATACATTTTTTATGATATATTGTTGAGCTTTGTTATGTAGAAATAAAATTTACACAAATTATTTTACTTTTGTTTTTTCATATATAGAAGTTAAAAATAATTGAAAAAAAATTCGGACGACAAAAGAAATATATTTTTAAAGAGATAAAAAAATAAGGAAAAAGAGAAATTAGGAAAAGAAATTTGAGAGAAGAAAAAAATTATACAGCTTGGAGGCACAATAAGATGCACACGATATGACAATTACAGCAAAAAAAAATCTTTTTGCAGAAAAAATGTAATAATGAAGTGTAAATTACATATATTGTGAATGCGGTAAAAAATTCTAAAGAAGCAAATTGCTACCAAGCAATTTTCTAATGCTACCTTGTTCTATAACATTGAGGCCAACTGGAACGTTGAAACTGTAAATTATAATGCAAAAGTTATTTTAGATTCAAAACTCTTGTGTGTGATTTTTTTCATTAAAACTTGCGCGCAGACAAAAATTATAATATACAACGTTCCCGTTGGTTTTTGAACTGCATTTCTATATGCCTTCAATTATGACAATTTTTCTCTCCCTAATATATACATTAGTTGAGTTTTGCAACGTATATATATATACAGAAAATGATAGTCTACATTTGCGAAAAATCTAACATTAAGTAACAAGAAACAGTAAAAGAAGAAAAAATTATATACTTAAAAGTGGAAAAATATTTTTTATTATTGTAAAATGTTCATTATAACTTTCTAAATTCCATTTGGAGTGAAATTTTACTTTTATTATTCAAGAAAAAATTTAAATTGAATGAAAAAATGTTAGAAAAAATAAGAGTTTCGCCATTATTCGACTTTGTACTCAGAGAAAAATTTTATTCCAATCAAAATATATTTTATTTGACTTAAATAAACGTATATTTCACTCAGAGTCAACTTAATGTTATTTATTTGTTTTAAATAAAAATTATGTTTGACGTAAATAAAACTTTTATTTGAACCAAATAAAATTGTATTTTAATTTAATAAAGTTTTTTTTAACCAAAATAAAATTTTATTTAAATACAATAAAATTTATTGGTGACAAATAAAAAGTCTAGTTGGCTCTCTAAGTCAATAATAAAAAAATTTATATTTCTTTGTTTTTTCATTTTTAAAATTATTTTTGCTTTTTTGAAATGATTTTCATTTCTTCTGTTTTTAATTTATTAGTTTAATTTTATCAAGAAAAGCAAATTAGGAAAAATTAAGTGAAATATGTTGAGAATAATTTATATTATATATTTCTGATAGTCCAGAAGTTTTGGGGAGATATCAAAAAAGCATTTTCTGAGGATCTTGCGAATCTCCACCATAAAATGCGTTGAATTTCATAATCAAGATCGTAAAGAATAGGCTTGAGCTGAAGAAAACGGACCACCCAAGTGCGGTATGAAATTTCTCCCTTTTTTTACCCGCGCGCACAGTAATCTCGCAGGATCCCTTCCCGCATATTATATTCCTCTACCAAGAGTGTAGTTTCAACGTAGCTTTTATCTTTTTCTTTTTTCTTTTTTGAGAAAAAAAGAAGAAAAATGAAGACTTGGTCGTATCTCATTGTATTATATATACCTTCAATATATAGAAAAAGTATTTCGGAAAAATTGTATCACGGTCATAATTCTTGTGTCGTTTTTCTCCTCGATTTAACAGCAAATAGTTGTTTCTTTTTCACGCAGGATGAAAATGGGGCGACTGAAAAAAGTGAAGTACATTTTTTTGTTAATAGCATTTTACAAAGAATATTATCAATTCTTTATATTTTTTTTCTTTGGTTTTCGGTAAAAACTAGACAATTTTTTGGGGGAACTTGTTGAACTTTTGTTTTTAGGGAGCAAATTTGGTAAATTTCTACCCTGACACCAAAATTGAAGATAGTTTTTAAAAGTCGAATGAGCAGTCAAAATTCAGAGACGGAAAAAATTCCAGTCGAGAAGAATCGAACCCTCGTTTTTTGTTACAAATCTGATCCACTGTCCGCAATTTTGCAGGCAAGAAAAATCAAATTAATTTTTTTAAATGTATTAAAAAACAATAATTATTCGCAATAATTTCCATACTAATTCTAAGAAATAATTTTAAAAATCGAGGCAATTTTTTTTTAGAGAATTCAATTATTTTTCCTAATAGTAAAATTCTTCGGTGAAATTAAATTATTTTTAAATATCTCTTGTTTTAATAAAATTTCTTTGAAAAATCCAACTATCGTCATGAATAAAAAATATTTTTAAAAATTCAATTATTTGAAATACAAATTTCATGAGAAACATTTTGAAAAATATTAATTATTAAACAAAAATTCTAAAATTTTCAAAAAGAAATCAATTATTTTAAACTATTTAATAAAATTTGTTTGTATAAGAATTCATTTATTTTCAGTACAAGTATAATTACTTTTCATAAAAGAATTTAATTATTTTCAAAATTTTTAGTAAAAATGTTTCTAAAAAAATTCAATAATTTTCAAAATTTGTAATAAAAATTTCTTTTAAAAAATCTAAATATTTTCAAAAATGATAGTAAATTTTTTTTGCAAGAATTCAATTTTTTTACAAATAATAAAATGTTTTCCCAGGAATTTAAGTAATAAAGCTATAGTAATAAAATGTTTTGCAAGAATTTAATACATATTTAAATGAATTTTTCAAAAAAATGCAATTGTGCTTAAAAATTTTATTAAAATTGTTTGGGAAATTCAATTATAAAAATTTAGATAAAATATTATAGAAATAATCTTATTATATATATAACCAGCGTTATAGTTTGGGTTTTTATAAAAAAAATAGCTTTAAAAACAAGGTTTTAAGTTATGTGTCTTTTGAAATTTTAATTGTTGTTAAACTGAAAGAATATTCAAATATTACTTTTGAATGATTTTTAATTAATTATTTTTATATAAAAATTATTAATTATTAAAGTTTTAAATAATTTCATTGAAAAATTCAAAAAACAAAATTATTGAATTTTTAAATAATTACAGTTGTAATTTTTTGAATGAATTAAATTTCCAAAAGGTTTTACAATAAAATTATTAAAGTATTAATATTAATTTCTGTGGGAAAAATTGTTTTTATAAACTAAAAATTTAGCTTACTTTTTCTATTTATTTAAAGAAAATCAAATTTTTCTACCAATCCTAAATAAAAAATAGAAATTATGAAAACTTATTTTTTTACAAATTTTGCCTTTCAACACTTAATTCGTTTTGATTGAATTTGATACCCTTAGAAAAATTGATGTTCAATATTCCAGGTTTTTTTTAATTTCCTGAATTTATATTTTATGATTGTATGTGTATGAAATATTTAATACAAAAATGTAGATCAAATAAAAAATTAATCCAAAGTTTTTTATTCCATTGATACACTTAATTGTTATCATAATTTGATACTTTTATAAACTGACTGTGAAGTATTTGTTTTAAGCTTTCGATTTTGACAAAAACAACTTACATTATTCTACATATTTACTAAATTTTTGCCTAGGAAATTGATTTTAAGACTTACAATTGTCATAATTTTATTTAAAGCTTTTATTTTTTTTTGGACACGAGATGGTCTGTATCTCATCTCGAACAGTTTTGAGGCAACACAGTAGCAAAGCCTCAAATCTATCAAAATCCGTATTTTTTAATCCATCGCAAAACGAAATAGATTATAGAATATAAAAAAGAAGCAATATGAGAATATTTTAAAACAAAAACCGCGAGAAAGGTGGGTCCAGTTTCCATTGCAGCTGTGCACCTCCACCCTTCATCTTGTCCACATCCTTTGAATTCCCCTCTTCTTCCTTTCGTCATCAGCTTCCTTCATTCCACATTGTCGTCGAGAGGAACGCATACACATATACATATATATATATACGCATACACAAACTAGTATGCGCGGCTGAAAAAAAACAACCTCACCAAGCGGCCATCGATTTCCAGAGAATCAAACCGCGCAAGCGCAGGTCGCATCACCCCCCACCATTCTCCCCAAGCCTTTCCGTCTACACATTTCTCATATACACATGAGTGTATAGGCACATATACAATTGTATCCTTCGTCGCAGGACACACACACACACACACCCAGTATTACCAACCTGGGAGAGATCCCAGCTGAAACTCTCGCTACTTATTTAATCCAGGATCTCTCCCTACCACAATTCCAAAAGCGCCTCAGTAATCCCACCCTCGTTCTATTATCTGGCCATCTTTATTCACCCCCGTTGCTTTTCGTCTCTCTCTCTCTCTCTCTCTCTCTCTCTCTCTCTCTCTCTCTCTAGTGGTGAGGTGAGAGGAGGGTGTGAGTAAAAGGGTGAGCAGGTTTTTGAGCTTGTGGAAGGGGCGAAAGGGGGGAGAAATGGAAGAGGTGAAACTGGATGGGTAGGTGGTTTTATGAGCGCGCACAAATCTCCTCATCAGGCTCCCGCAGGATCCGTGTGCGCGCCCACCTCCGACGCGAAATCCCCGACGACTATACTAGGGGATGGCGTGGAGGAGGAGGAGGAGGAGTGGGTTTGGAAATTGCACAGGGCGGTTTCCATTTCCCCCCTTCCTCCCTTTCCACCTTGCATTTTGTCCTCTTCCCACTTTTACCGCGCGCCGTATCATACTATCAGTGTGCGATTCCTCTGGGTCCCTCTGCGCGACAGTCCGGTCGGCACACAAATGAGGCAGCTTGATTCCAATTATTCAGTAAATTAAATACAGACCCCTTTACGGGCTACCTCTCTGCGCCCATAGTTGTATACATATATATGCGAAGTTATTGTTCCGAGGGTGGATTTCGATAGGGTTAAAACCGCACTTTGCCATTGTAACGTACACATAGACATACACAAATTTATATATATATATATATATGAAGAGACATGGACGAAAATTTCTGAGGGCAGAACTCACTGTATGTTATCTGCGCGGCTATATATGCTCTTCATTTCGCTTGGGGTGAATTTCGGATATATGAGGGATTCGTTGAGGGATATTTGCACTAATGACGCTACCAGTTCCCAACGGATTGAAAATGTAATTTTCTGTACGCACAGGGAAAAAATAACCCCTTTGTGTTTACTGCTCAAATGTAGCATATAGGTGTAATAAAATCCAGGAGTCATTAGATATGGTACATTCCTGTTTAGAGTACCGGCCTTTGGCTATTTTTGAAATTTACCTTATACGGAACCTGCTAGTTAGTAAAATGGAATTTTTTTCTTTTTTAAGAGTCTATTTCTAAAATTATATAATAAAAGAGTTGACTTTTTTTTCTATATTGTGTTAAAATCCATTCAAGGCATGGGATTTAAATGTTGGTAAACATATAGGTATAACCGCCATATTGGATCCGCCATTTTGAATTTTCGAAATGTTCCTTTAAATACCTAACCAGACACTCCGAAAACCCCCGAGTGAAAAGTTTTAAGATAATTCGATGCATTTAAAATCTTGCGACAGCCATATTGACTCCACCATTTTAAATTTTCGAAGTCTGCCTTTAGATTCATAACCACAGCCACCACAAAAACCCCCGACTGAAAATTTTGAGATAATTCGATGCATTTAAAATGTTGTGTCCGCCATTTTGAATTTTCGAAATCTAACTTCAGATTCTTAATCAGTTTTTTTAATAAAACGTGGCATATACGGTTAAATAAAGAACTGCCTCCACTTTTTAGTTTAGAAATGAGATAAAGTAGATTTTAAGTCAAGAGATATCTTGATATATATTTTTTCGGTCATTTATATTCCGTATAAAATTTAGATCAAAAATCGATTTAAGTGAAGGAAATGTTAAAGTCATCAGTTCTTATATACTTTTTAGGTCAACAATTCTTGTAAATTTCAGGATAAGGTGGAATATTGCCAAAATAAATTTTTAAAAATATAATTAAATAAAAGTTTATGAAAATAAATTTTGGAAATATTCCACCTTCATTATAGAGAAATATTGTATATGAATGAGAATATGAGTACGATATAATTTAATGTAAAGGAGATAATGTATAAGTAGTGAACGAGAGTAGAAAATATATAAGTATAGAGAATATGTAAGTAGATGAGAATATAAGAAGAGAATGTAAGAAGACAATATAAGGAGAGAATGTATGGAATTTTACCACTGCACTTATATACCTGAGAAAAAAAATCTGGACGCAATTTTTCTAGCCATTGACCATTTTCATAAAAAGCATAATCTTACTGTTTAACCTCCGTAAATAATGTGTAAAAAATTCAATTTGTAAACTATTGACACACTTTTTTCCACCTAATTAGAGTAATTTATGATTTTACTCAACTATTATAATACTTTTATATAACAGTTGTGCGATTTTTATCTTTTCTTCTATTTTTATAGAATTGATCTTCATAGTGAAATATCATAGCGCATCTAAAGTTGTTCTATTTACTTTTTTTTAATTAATCTGTCAAAATAATGACTCTAAATATTCCCTGCTTGAAAACAATTTCATTGTTTCTCTATTGAATTAACAGCAAGTAAAATTTTTTATATAAAATGATCTTAGAGATTTCTTTTTCCTTAGTTCGGCACTAGCCGTGAAAATGAGATCGATCATTAAAATATTAATTTAAACAGAGTTTTTAACAAATAATTTGTCACCTGTAATGAGTATTTTTTTTTTTTTCTCTTGAATAAAAAATAGTTAATCTCGAAATCAAAGTCAAATCGAAAGTCAAAGTCAAATCTAAAGTCAAAGTTATATTACAAAATTTTACCACAGAATGAAAATTATTAGTTTGACTTCGATTGGATTTTGACTTTGATGTTTCGATTCGATTTTGATATCGATTTCATATATTTTAACTTTTTTAACATTAATGTTGACTTTGAGTTTCATTTTCACTTTGATATTGACGTCGACTTTTGATTTGATTTCGAAGTTCACTTACAATTTAAATTTAATTTTCATCTCGATTTCAAATATTTTCACTTTGACGTTGACTTTGAATTTCATAAAATTTTGACATCGATTTGGACATTAATTTTGATTTTGAAATTGCAGAGTAAAGTGAAAATTTCAATTTCAAAGTTATAAAAATTCAGAGTCAATGGTAAAGTCCAAATAGAAACGAAAGTTAAAGTCAAATTCCTTTTGAGATAAATACAAAGTACACTTATAAAAATTAAATGTCAGTTCGTTATTATAACAAAACGCTTTAAGCTTCAGAAACATTGGCCCAAGGCAACGGGAGGGAGGGAGGGAGGCGCTTTTACGAAATAATTGTAAACACATGATTCCATCTCTTCTTCTCGTTCCCCTTGAAAAAATTCACAGGCAAAATGCGATGAAACGCCTAAGGAAATTCAGAGGGCGGGTTCAACAAAGAAATTTATAATCCGTGACGTTTCCGGCTCGCGAAGAGAACTTTCTTAAGGTTTCTTATAAGCGCGCGCAAGGATAACGAGTGCTTAAAGGTCATTATATGCGCACGAGGAGTGGCTAAAGTCCGGCTCTCTCTATCTCTCTCTCGAAAAAAAGAACAAAAAAAAATAAATGAAAATAATACCGCAGACTCGAGAAAACGTGTATATAACTCAAGATTTTGTCTCTGCATTACTCTTTCTCTTCACCGTTGAATCTTTCACTCCCCCCTTCCCCTTCCATCCATTATATACTATGGTAAAGTGGTAAGCAGTCGGATTATCTGCATCCTGTTCCATCCTTAAACTTCTCGACGATGCCCTAAAGGATATGCGGAATTATATACCTATGCAGGAATGCAAGCAGCACTTAAGGAGATATAAACGTGTATATATACTCAAAATTCGCTTAGGTTGTGAGAGTTTATATATATACATGTATATAGTGATTGTGTACATGTATTTATTTTTTTTTTTACAGAGTTACGAAAGTGGTCGAATGTGAGACCAATGTTATTCGCCCACGATATTCTTGGGTATATCTTTATAGGAGTGGTGTTGCTTTCGAGTCCTTTATATATTTACGCGTACATATGAACGCACTTTCCAAGGAAATGTTTTACATTTTGGTTTTTGATAAAACTGGAGAGCCAAAATATCGATGCTGCGTCCGCGTTATCGACTTGAATGAGTCATATTCCCATTTTTTTTTAAATGTCACAGTTCCAATTCTACTGCGATAGTGATAAAGATAAAAGAAGTTTCGTAGGCGCTGTTGATATTTTTTATTTTTTGTGTCAAGGAATATATATGCTTTCTTGAAATAGAAACTTTTTTCTCGAGAAAAATGGAGAACAAGCTTTTTTTGAATTCTTTGTAATATTTATTTTATTCTTAAATTAGTAAATTTAATTTTTTTGGTATTATATTTCGCTTTGTTTCCTTGTTTTAAATATACTTTATACTATATACTTTTTAATCCATTTTGAACCATTTTTAAATCTTTATCAAAAATTTGGAATATCTCCTCCAATTGTCTGTTTTTCTTAAACCATTTTAGAAATTAATGATTCATTTTCACACTTTTGAACTTTTATGAACAATTTCGAATCTTCTAAAATCTTTCTGAAACGTTTTAAAGCTTTTTAAATTTTGTCAAACAATTCTAAATTCAAACCTTAATTCTAAATTTCAAACCATTTGAAAACTTTTTGAACCTTTTCAACAGTTATATATACATGAACCTATTTAAACCTTTTTAAAACATTTTAAAATATTTTTGAACCTTTCTGAAATATTTTGAATCTTGTGAAATCTTTACAAAACGTTTTAAACCTTTAAAAATGTTTTTTTTTAATTTTCTAAATGCTTTGAAATCGTTTGTGAAAGATATAATTTTTGTTGCTTACTGTACCTGTGTTAAAAGAAAAGAAGTGTCAACGTACGCCATGAGAACTGAGAATATATTACATCCACCTTTCATGTTTAGCTGTTATTTTATCACCCCCCGGAGGACATGATTATACTGTTTGCTTTTTATAAAAAGAGACAAAGAGAATTCAAATTATGTTTATGGGTCGGAAATATATATATGCGTCTTCAAACAAACCTCCCATTACATCTCAATGTACAAATTTTCTCGACAATTCTCTAAAAACACGACCTGAAAATTAATTCGGAAAATTTTGTCATATCCATAGTATAGAAAAGGATTTTTAACCAATAAAACTTCTTAAAAAAAAGCATAAAATGTCGACGTACATAAATATTTACTTCTTGGAAATATATAAAAATGCTTTTCGATTTGCAATGTCTGAAGTATTTGAAAGTATACTTGCAATAGGTTCGATCTAACAGTGCCACGTTCCGGTTGGACTTTTTTTTCCATACTTTTATCGTCGTTGAGCTTGGATTTTTCGAATATTCCATCAACGTACGGAAGTCGTATATTACCGACCGAGAATGTACGCGTCGAAGCGCTGAGCGTGCTTCGCATGCTACCGATTACTTTTTACCCCCTTTTCTTTTTTACCCTTTACAGTCTCTATCCTTTTTTCAAACCCTTGAGAAGGAGTTTTTTTTTCCTCCAACAGTATAAGGAATTGTACAGCCCCTTTTCTTTGGTTTCCTCCTACGACATTTCCTAGCCCTCCCCGCCCCCCTTGCCATTTACTTCGCTCTTCTTTTACCCATCCCCTCGTCATCGTATCTTGACTTTAGTGCCGGATCAACGCGCCGATAATTGTGGAGAGTCTTCGTCAATTCCAGGGTGAAACGTACCCTACGTGATTGCCCATTTAAGAGGTAGGAAGATTGGCTATTTAAGCACTCCTAAATGTGTGCGTACGTGTCTCGTATAGAAAAGAAATTAGTTCTTGTTTTCGAGACTGCCAATTGATGCAATTGACTGTGTTTTCAGTTTTAAAGGGTTTTTTTTTAATTTACTGATGGACTTCAACTTTCTTTAGGTGTATATATATGCTTTTTGTGGTGTATATACTTTCTTCAGTGTGGGCATTTTTTTTACAGATTCTACTTTCTTTAGATTGTATACATTTTTTAGAGTATATACTAGCTTCACTGCATAAATTTTCCATACTGTTTTCTAATTTCTTCACTGTACATGCTTTCTTCAGAATATACATTGGCTTTACTGTAAAAAAATTGTCTTTATAATTTTATGCTTCCTTCATTATACGTTCTTTCTTCAGTGTATATGTTGGCTTCACTGTAAAAAAACTTACCATTTCATACTTTCTTCTGTTTACATATTATCTTCATTTTATATGCTGTCTTCACTGTATAAACTTTTATTATTGTTGTATATTTTCTTCAGTGTATATTTCTTTAGTCCATACTTTGAGTGTTTATTTCTTCAGTATGTGTATATTTTTTTCAGTTTAGACACTTTGTTATTGTAGCCGCACTTTCTTCACTGTGTATACTTTCCTTCAACATTTATCCTTTCTTCAGTGTACATGCTTTCTTCAATGCATATAGATTCTTCAGTGTATATACTTTTTTGACTTGAGGCACTTTCTTCAGTGTTAACACCGAAAAAAAAGAATGTTACATTGCACGAAAATTTATTATGCATCATTCAAAAATGAATTCCTGAAAAAGCGAGTTAATTAAAGAAACTTAAAAAGTAGGAAAATTAAAATAAAATAAAAAATAAATAAAAATTTATAGTAAAAGGAAGACGGAAAATATTTGCAATCTGTTATTTTCGATGAAAATCACGTAAACAGTGAAATGATCCTATTAGGTATTCAGGGCGAATACTGTAGCTCAAGGAAATTGATGTTGCGAATTTCTTGGGGAAAAGGGATCACCTCAAAAAGTTATAGGATGAGGGGAATTGGGGTGTTAACGGGGGTAGACGTTGGCGATATGAAAGAAAGATGTCAGGCGCCGTGGCGCCATTATGACTTCGGCTTTATGACATCAAGAGAGCGGACGATCGCTTTTCTGGATGAAGGGATGTCCCAAACGAGTGATTAGACTCACTTGGCTTGTGGCTGGAAAAATTCTTATCTAATGTTTTCTATATAAAGAGAGAAAGAGACTATTTAAAAATCCATTAAAATAAAAAGTTTGTATCTTAAGATGACTTCATTGACAAAAAAAATTAATCTGAGCTTTTATTTCGTAAATTAAAATTATTTATTGGAAAATGTATTTTTGCGAAAATTTCGAAATACTCGGATTTCTTCAGACTTGCGATACTCGCTTTTGTAATATTACACACGAATATAATATGTTCCGACGGATGGCAAATGGCGGTGCACTCTCGCGGATAGGGTTCGCTTTTATCAGGAAATCGATATTCATTTTTGCGTTTTTCCTAGAAAACATTAAAGCTGCAAGACTTTTATATCTTTAAGCTTGCAAGTATTCATTTTTGTTCAATAAATCGATACTCTAAATGTAGAAAAACGTGTGCGACGACAAAAAAAATATTATCTAAACGCGACACTTTTTTTTATCGCGCACGAGAGGCGAAACTTGAAAATAATGAAATTTTTTCGAAAACTAAAAAAGTTATTATTAAATAATAAATTATATTTTACTGTATTTTTTGCTCATTTTTCATTTTAGTTATTTTTCATTCTTTCATTTTTTATTTTACTGATTTTTTTATTTTAATAATTTTTTAATTCTACTCATTTCTTAATTTTACACATTCTTTTATTCGACATATTATGTTATTTTATTCATTTTTTATTCTCCATTTTTTTTAGTTTACTTCTTTTTTATTCTAAACTTTATTTGACTCATTTTTTTTTATTTCGACAATTCTCGTCTGGGGTTTAATAATCAATTAAATAAATATCTTAATTATATGTATAAAATAAAAATGAGACTGATATTTTAAGTAAAAGTTTAAACTTAATTAAAAAGTTTACTAAGTAGAAAAGTAATACTTACAAACTAATAATAAACACATGTACATGATATTTCATATTTCATGTTTACTATACGACGACCACCAAACATAAAAAAAACTAACATTTAAACGTAAAACATTTTTATAGGCAGTTGGATTTGATGTAGTCATTTGATATCATAATGTTCAGTTTATAACGCATAAATAGAAACCCGCATCTTTTACTTTCACTAAATATAAACATTTTTCATCTACTTTAAAAATTTTCTAATTAAATTAATTTCGATCACGTTCAAAAAAAATTATCAAGTACATTTTATACAATAATTTAATTTGAAGGGCGATTATGCAAATTTGTATTTGCTTTCAATTAAATTTTCCATTTAAATTGACTTTGACGTCTGACATTTATTTGAATTTTGAATTTGAATGAACGTTGGCGCCAAATTCTTTTTTATTTTTTATTAGAATTAAATTCAAAATTAATTTGACTTCAAAATCAATTCAACATTTAAACGAATTAATTTGACGTCAATGTCAATTTGAATTTGAAATTTTAAAATAAAAAATTCTAAACTTCAAACAAAATTATATGGAATTTTGTATAATTATATCAAATAGCAAGAACTTTAGATGGTTTTTAATATAATTTTACTAAATTCCATATATACGTTGTTTTAAAAATTAGTACTTTTTGTATATAAATTTCGGTTTATTGCACTTTTTTCCTAAATTGTAAAATACTTTTACAAAATTTATATTTTCTTTCAGTGTAGAAACACAAAATTTAATTCTCTCTAAATTTCAATTAGTTAAAAATCATAGTTTTAACTCACAATAGAAGACTGACTATTTGCTTCTTAATCAGTAAAAAGTAACTGATTGTCAGTGAAAAAATAACTAATTTTCAGTAAAAAATAGCTGAAAGTATTTTACAATTTAGAGAAAAAGTAAAACAAAGTAAAATTTTTGTATAAGCAATACCAAAGTTCAAAAAATTTTATGAAATTTAATAAAATTATAGCAAATATTAAAATTATTAATTCAATTTTAATATAAATTTTAAAATACACATACATTTTTTAATGTTTAGTATTTTTTATATCAAATATTTTGATTTTTTACACTTTCTCCCCAAATTGTAGAATACTTTTATAAAATTTAGTATATATTCTTTCTCTGTGTATTTTTGACAGACAATCAGTTATTTTTAACTAAATTATCAGTAGAAATATTTTAATTTAAGTTTTCCTTCTATATCATTTACTTTTATTTGTTTGGAAATTTAAAAAGCAGCATGTAACTTAAATCTCCAAAGATAATTTTTCGAGCATTTTTTTCTCAAAATATTGATTAAATGAGCTGACATTTTTTTTACGACAAATTATTTACTAAAAAATAGCTTTCTTTTTTATATTTTAAGAGAAAAATGATAGAGAATTTAACATTGAAAATATTTAGATGATGTTAAAGAAACTTTAGGGAAAAAAAATTCTTCGCGAGAGGAATTAAAAAAAAATTCGTTTTCATTTGCACTTTTAACGCATACATATGAAACGATTGGCTATATCGAAGGTGTTAATCAAATTATTAAATCGATTTGAAGCTATTGTGACACGTGTCATATAGAAAAGCACATAAAAGTATAGAGCTATTTCACTATGACGTGTTTTCCTATATTCCAAGTATTGGACTATGCAATATATATATATAGAGCAACCATGACTGTCTTTTGAATCTAGAGTGTTCGGAAATTACTATTGTATCGATCGGTGCCGTTCGGAATAATAAAATAGAATAGAGTGAAGGACTCATTCGAGAAGCGAGGCCAAGGAAAAAGGCATCGTCCCCCAACGAAGCGCATCAGCGACGGTCGGCAAATGCGCCCAAAGAGAGACCTCGAAATTGCACTTCTTTTCTACCGCGCCGCAAAGGGGTTTTCTCTTCCGTCAATACTCCAATTTTTTTTTTTGTTTTTTTTTTATTTTGAACCTCCTTTTTAGTACATTAACTTGGGACTATTATAGTTATATTCAAGGCCGTAACATATCCGGGGTCAGTCATCTATTATTCTTCATTTTTTTTTGTTGGCTCTTCGCACTTTTATTCCTGATCGTGTTTCTTCAGTTCTTT
Organism: Leptopilina myrica (nomen nudum); assembly: GCA_032872475.1. Classification (NCBI taxonomy): domain Eukaryota; kingdom Metazoa; phylum Arthropoda; class Insecta; order Hymenoptera; family Figitidae; genus Leptopilina; species Leptopilina myrica (nomen nudum). The sequence continues at coordinate 38,479,016 of CM065461.1, forward strand.
CTCAGTTCTCGACGTGATCGGAGTATTCTTTTTAATTTTGAAATATAAATTTTGATATTGTTTTTGGAAGAGAGAAAAATTGTTGATTGCGTTCTATTTTTTTTTGTGTCTGTGATGAAATGGTTGGAATCGAGCAGCCATTGCTCGTAAAAATCATGGCGGCTCTGTCCGACGGCAAGGGAATAAACGCGTACAATGGCGTCACGAGTTGGAGTTGAATTTTTTTTTTTACTTTTTATTTTAGTATTTTGTTTATTGCTTCGCTATAGACTTTGTTCTTTATCGTTCGTTTTGGCTGTTTTTTTTAAGTTTGTGTTTTTTTAATGAACTTTTGTTTCATATTTGGAAACTCTTTTATGCTCAGTGAGTATTTTTGGATAATTTAAACTTAATTCAAGTATGAATTAGTAAATAAATAAAGAAATAATATTTTTTATTTTAGTTTCTTGCAAGCAGTTCGTTATTTATTATTTTTGTCCCTTTTACCTTTAAATGGTTATAGTTTTAATGTATAATTTAAAAACTCATTTTCCTTCAGTGAAATTTTTCTAACTTTAGAATTATTTCTTAAATATTTTTCCAGTAGTTTCTAATTAGTGAAATTGTAAATTTGTTTTTTAACCATCGAAAATTTACAGAAAGAGAAAAAAATATTTTGGTTTGCTTTTTTGATACAGTAATTTTATTTCTATACATAATTTTGAATTTAGATTTACTTGTCAAAAAGTAATAAATAGAAAAAATGTTTTTCATTTTTTCTTTTAGAAATTTAATAGAAGAAATATTTTCTCTTCATCTACCGCCGGATACAGTTCGTAGATTCCAATTCGCGACCGTCGCTTCTCGCATATAGGAAACGCGAAAATTCGCATAATATTCATAAGTTTCATTCCCAGAAAACAGAATAAAAAAAATTGTAAATTAACTACAACTAATATTTTTTCTATTTTTCGACGAAATAAATAATATTTCAGTTCTTATACTGAAATAATAAATATTTACTTGACTCGAATAAATGATTAATTATTTTAATTAAATTAATTATTTTATTTTCAAATAAATATTTACTTGAATCCAATAATTTTTTATTTTAACCAATACATTCTGTATATTTAATTGAATAGAAATTATTTGCTTTATTGGTTCAAATACAATATATTTAATGTAAAAAAAATGTATTTGATTCGACGAAATATTTATTTGATAATTGACAAATAATAGTTTATTTGAATCAAATAAATTTTTTTCAGTGTAAGTTTCTTCATAGTGAAAAAATGATTAATTACTTCAAGAAATAATTGTAATGAATAAAAAAAAATCTAAAAAATAAGTGAGGATATCAAATTTAGACAAAGAAAGTATATAAAAACTGTTACAAAACAATCTTTTGATACTGTTTCTTGTCTCAATTTGAAAACTAAGAAATAAAAATAGTGAAAATAATAATGAATTTATATTCATAATTTATTGAGATAAAAAAGCAAAAATATTACATTAGTGATAAATTTACATTTTTCGCGTAAAAAGTAACATTCCGTATAATGCTTGCAAAATGGAATAAATAAAGTGAAATTATCAGGCAAATGAATCTATATGTATATTATGCGCATTTTCAAAGAAAAAAAAATGGAAGATATATAAAATGAAAGGCGAAACCACTCTCGTGTCATTTTTTTTATTTTTCCTTTTTTCGAGACGCAAACCGATTCTTCGAGTTATCAGTGTATTTATCGACTTTGGATTTAACGATCTGCGCCACGACTTGATTCTCTTTTACTTCGTATATATGTATATGCAACGTTGGCACCATATACACAAACCTATAAGGTGCCTGGTGGCTATCAAAGCGTGACTCGCGAGCAAGAATTTCAAAATGGCAGACCAAGTCGCGACGGTTGCGTGCACATACAGACTCGCAGAAACTCCTAATTACATTTGCGCAACTACCTCTCCCTCTATGTATATATATACATGATTACTGTCTTTGCTGCTCTATGCTTCAACGAATGTGCAAAAATAATCACATTTCTGTATATGTAATAATTCATATACCCGCATATCTAAATTTTCATATATATATACTCTGTATTCCAATTTTACTATTTCCCATTTCATTTTTTCTAAAATTATTTTATTTTAATATAATCTCAGAATATTTTAATGAAATTTGCTTACTTTGTGCGGTATTAAAATTTGATTTTAGCTAGAAACATTGTTAGCGCCTTGTCAGAAACTAGAAAAACTAGCTACCGCCCTTTTTGCGCCCTTTTTTGGAAAGTAGAAAGGTTTCTGCAAAGTTTTGGCATTTGGATTTAATGAATATTCAATATTCAAAGTGAACTTTCAAATTTCATAATCCTTGATTATATAGAAAAGGTCAAAGAGCAAATCCACGTGAAACGGTCAAGCAACAATTTTTTTTTCGAAACGGCTTAGAAGTTTGGTAAATTGTTGCCCTGCGTATAAAAGTATAATAAAGTCCTAATATATGAACTTTTATAAAAATTGTCAAATTAGTGTATACTTTTGATAAAAGTCAACAAATTTTATTTTTTATAGTGAATTCTAAAGTATTATTTGTTGTACTTTTTAATTTAAATACTCTTTTCCAAAAAAAATCATTTTCAACTCCTCTTTTTAGAAAAATCTTATTTTTTAATTCTCAAAAAAATTACCTCTTTTTAATTTTTTTTAAAGATTTTTATTGGGAAGCTGAGATTGTTACAAATAAGTTATGCACTGAAAAAAGAAATTATTTGATTCAAATAACCGATTATTTGCCTATTATCAAATAAATATTTTCTTGAATCAAATAATTTTTATTTGAATCAATTAAATAATATTTGCTTCAAGTACTGAAATATTTGATTCAAATACAATTTATTTGATTCAAATAAATATTATTTGATTTAAGTAAATGTTTATTTGATAATAGTCAAATAATCGGTTATTTGAATCAAATAAATTTTTTTCCCAGTGTGTAAATTTTAAAAATGAGACAACTATTTTTCTTTTTTTTTCTTAAATCTAAATTTTAAACACTTCTTGTTTATTTTATTAAAAACCCTTTGTAGTTCCATTTCTTTAAATTACATAATTTACTAGGAATAATCCGAGTTTTACAATAACAATGATACAAAAATAAAAAGCGGTGGTTTCTGTAAACAATGAAAACTATGGTTTATTTTTTTTAAGAAGGTGTTAAATAATGTTCTACTGAAAAAAGAGTTTTGAAATTAAAAAATGATGCTGTAAAATTCACTATATAAAAATTAAAAATTAAAAATTTTACAAAATATCGATTTTGAAGAAATTTAATTAAAAATTTTGTAAAATTTGATTTTTGAAGAATTTTAATAGTTCAAATTCTTTTGAAACTAATTAAATATGTTAATATTTATATATGTAATGAATTATAAAAAATAATGAATTAAATAGAAGACATTTTAGTTAAATACACTTTTAAAAATTGAATTTTGGAAGAGCTACAAATAATAATTTTAATAATTTAATAATTTTCAATATTTATATTATTTAATATATTCTAAATGAATTCAACTGTTAAGAAATTTGATTAAAAAGTTTTTATAAATAATAAAAATTCTACGAGAATTCAATTATTTACAAATTTTTTATCAATTTCTCAGCAATAATTCTATTATTTTCATAAATAATCAAAATTATCGCAGAATTTTAATTATTTTTAATAATTTGAAAATTTGAATTTTTCCATATACTTATCCTTCTAACAATTCTTGTGTATTAATTTTTTTGAAAAAGTTTTATTGAATTTTTTCAAAATCATTCGAAGATTTTATTTTCTGGTATAGAAGAATTTCCAAATATTGGATATTTAATAATAAAATTAAATTGTAAACATTTGTTTACAATATTCAGATTTAAAAATTCTCAAAGTTTGAGTTTAATTATTTTGAAAATCTTAATTACTGTGGAAAAATAATAATGATTGTTGGTACTTATTATTTAAAAATCAACTTGATGTTTTCAAATAATTTAACAATTAAAGAAATTCGTAAATAAATGTAATGAAACTAAATATTGTTTTGGCTCTGGGAAAAATGTTAAAATTTTGTTCTAAAATCAGGGAGTAGTCACGGAATAACAAAATTAAATTTTTGCAGCAGCTCTGTGTATAGTAAAATTCCCATCCATAATATACACAATACATAAATTCAAGAGCAAAAACTAAATATCCTTAATTAAGTTGTAAAAACAACAATTACACCTTTTTAGGGCCAATATTTATACACAAATATAGATCCCGTTCTATATTTTGTGATGTTTACTCTTTTCGATTGTATATAATGACTACTTTGAAGAGTGAGAGAGAGAGAACCAAAAAATGTATATATACATATACTGACAAAAGTTGGTGAACACAAAGGAGAAGAGTAAAAGTGATCTTTTGCTCCTGCAATGTACATGCTTGATGGTTACGCCAATAAGCCATCCATATAGGCACTAAATTTTATTACCTCCTTCTTCGGCGTCTCTTTACCTCTTGGGATATCCTATACCCAGCCAATACATAAGAGGTTTACTTACGGAAAAAGAGGATGAGGGGTAGGAAGGAGAGAAGGTTTCATTCCTTCAAAACTCTCTAACCAACGACGAATTTATCTTGAAAACTCTCAAGGGGATGTTGTGTGTCATAAAATTTGATTAAAACTGTGATCCCATTCAAAACAGTTCATTGCCTATTTAAATGTTCGTTGCGAAAGTTTCTCCTCTCAACTATTATGTAGACATTGCATTTTATATCGTAGGAAATGGTTTGTAGTATTTTTTTATTGTAGTATTTTTTTTTTTTTTGAAATAAAAGTATGACAATAAAAGTGCAGGACAAGATAAGTTTGTATAGGGTAAATAGTTTTCCTTTTCTTTCATGAGTTGATTTCATTTTTGTTTGTTAATAAAAGTATTTAAAAAGAATTTTCTGCAGAGCGTTAAGAAACTGCGCGCGCAGCATGAGACGGAGAGGGGATGCTGCCCCCACTTTGCCTACAATGCGCGCGCAACTTTTCTCTCAAACGCCACGACGCTAATGCGAGTAAAGAGTCTTTTTTTTTTGAATTTTTGGTTCCTTTTCTTGTATTATATAATATTATTTGTAATAGTTAAACATTATTTACTATACGATCCAAAAATACTTTTTGTTTTGTATAATTTTTTTTCATTCTATAATTATTTTGTGAAGTTATAATTTCTTGCTTGTAACAGAGGAATATTTTGATAGTAAGAAAGTGTTTTAAGCAAAAAAATATTCATTTAGTTACAGATGATTTTTTAGCAAAAAATTACTTTTATTTCGAAAACATAATAAATATTGATAAAGGCGAATTGGTTTTGAAATCTTGTGTTTTCGGTCTGTCTAAAATTTTCCACGAAAAAGAAGGGGACGTGCTTTATCCGGTAGCCATTAAAAGACGAGAATTTCTCGACGAAAAGCTCTGTCGAAGCAAAGCGAGTCTCAATGCGCACGTGTGAGCTTCCGTTTATAAAGCAAAGCCTTGCCAAAAAATGCCGCAACATGCTTTGCAGCTGAAAAATATAACACATTTTTCATCGTATGGAAACAATTGGACTCTATAAACTCTAAATTGTAAATTATAAAATAAATTTTTTACAAAAAAATTTTATACTATAGAATAAAAATTGTTAGTCTACACATATAAAAAAAACAAAAATTGCAATTTACTTTAGAGAAAAAAAACTCGTTCAAGCGAAACGAAAATATTTAATGCCTATGGTGCCATAAACTTTCAAGTATAGACAAATATGTGAGGAATCTTATGAAGATAAGTGCTACGACGACGACCGCGACTCATAACGAGTTCTCATCAGTATGGAATGTTTTATAATAAGATTAGAATTCTTATAAAAAAAATTTAAATATACATAGTTCTCCACAAATTGGATCCTTGCGGTCATAAACGTTCGTTGAGAATAAAAATTCAGTGAGAAATTCTTAATGGAGATGTGATTCAATTTAATCGGTTATAAATTTAAATAAACAATGCGAGTGGATTTTTTGTTATGTTATTATTTAATTGCCTGTAAACATACCTAACTTACCAGTTTCTTGAGTAATTTAACTATATACAAAATAAACTTTTTACGGAATTGGGTTTTAAAAATGATTGATTAAAATTTTCGTTTCTTAGTTTTTAAATTTAATCGTTATCTTAGTTTTAAAATTGTCGACTTTTTTAGTTTTCAAGTCGTTCGCCTATTTCGTTTTTCAGATAGTTTTTTATGTTAATAAAATTTTTTTGGTAGAGATTGTATAGTATTCTTTTGCTGTCCTTATTAAGCATTTCTATAATCTTCTGACCCACGTAAGAATCTAGTAAGTCACATCAATTCAGGATAAGAGCCTGGGACAATCAGGCTTATCTAGTTTGATTGTCCCAGGTTGCACCTCTTGGACAATTATATGGTTCAGTTAGATTCTTTTCTTTCCTTCGAAAAAAAGTTTGGCTCAAGTTGAGATTTTCATTTCTTCAAAAAATTCTGGTTGTCCCAGTTTCTTATTCTGTGACAATCAACTGATCTGGTTCAAGTGGAACATTTTCTTTTTTGAAAAATGAGCCTTGATATTTTTAGTTTTTTGAAAATCAGCCTCGTTGTCTTAGACAGTTTTTGTGGGACAAATAGGCTCTTCTGGTTCACGTTGTCCTTCATTTCTTCTAAAATCAGCTGGGTTGTTTCAAACTTTTTTCATGGGACAAACAGTCTGGTCCAAGATAAACTTTTCTAGAAAATAATCCTAATTGTCCAAGGCTGTATTGCTGGGACAAACAGACTGTTCTGATTTAGATCGATCGTTTCTTTTTCTCAACAGTGAGCCTAGTTGTCCCGGGTTGAACTCATGGGACAGTCGGGCTATTCTTGTTGATGTTGATCTTTTCATTTTCTGTAAAATCAGCCTGATTGTCTCAAACTGTTTTCTTGGGACGTCCAGGCTGATATAAACTTTTCTTTAAAATCAGCTAGTTTCTAAAAAAATATTCTGTAGAATGTTGTAGCAGATCATTGGAAGACGCCAAATGCATTTAAATTGTAACCATTAAGAAAACGTGAAAATAATAAATCGTCAGGTCCGCGTCGCGACGCTCATCGCTTTAAGAGCGTGGTGCTTGTCGAAGCACGGTTTATGAGGTGTTGCTCATCGAGCGCCACTATTGTGTCGCTAATAAACGTGTGCTTAGCCGAATATATATACATGCACCTCTCTCTGTCTCTCTATAATATGAATATGAACGCCGTCACAACAGGGGAGGGATGAGCTTTACCAGCGCCAGTGCAAATTTGTAACTCAAACCTCTCCTTCTCGTCTCACATTTATGGTATTTACGATCTCCTACGAGAAAGCAAATGAATCACGCCTAATTTATCACCAACGTCGATAAGCCTAGCTAGCTCATAACGACCGGACGATGCTCTCCTTATAACCCTTTGATAATTCGGATCCTCCTCGGAAATATAAACTCCCAACATCAAAGAGTCTCCCTCTCTCTTAAGCTCCATAAGAGAGAGATGAAGAGAGGAGTGTAATAAGAAATTAAAGTTTATAGCGATTTAAAAATTATTCGAACCCTCCTTTTTTTAGTGTATATATTTCGGATTGAATTTCCTATATTTCTTTTTCAGGACTCCATATGAGGCGAAGAGACTTTTTCAATTTTGGCTCTCCTCCATTTTTAACGTCACATAGTGGTGAGTTATTTATTTCTGTGTATTAAATTATTTTACGTTTTTTATTATTCACGGAATAAAAGATTCATCTTGATTAGAGATAAGTTTCTCTAAAACAGGGAAATTAAAGCAACTAAAAATTTTGCTGAAATAGTGCAATTTGTAACCGCTGCAAACGAAAGAATTTGAGGAAGTTTTGAAAAATTAGATTTTGCTATTTTCTTAATAATATTTTAATTATTGTTTATAATAATTATAATCGTAGGTACTACGAAATTTATAATTTTTTTGATTGAAACAGTAACCATTTGGAATAGAAAAAAATTTACCGGAAATTAATTGCTTGATTTTTATAAGAATATCATACATTTTTCTAAGTGGGACATAGGTGTCTCGGATTTCTTTATAAGAATAACTTTCGGTTTTATGAAAAATGATTTTATGATAAAATGATAGTTTTATGATATTTTAGTGGAGAAAAATATAAATAGACGGATGTATTAAAGAAAAAGGTGGGAGGAAAACGCTATTCACTCTAAATACACTTTGCGCTCTTGGCGCACTATAGACGTTTCTTTTAATGTCGCAATATTTCAAGTTTATTGGACGCTCCCTAACTAGAGGTAATCAGTGGCTCATTTTAACACAACGAAACATGCACCAAACGCCCATTTGTGTACAACTATACAAAAAGCATTCTCTCTCTCTCTCTCTCTCTCTCTCTCTTACTATATTTAATACTCTTTGGCACGTGCCTTATCGGATATCGCGAATTCGCAAAACTATACGCAGCACCTGTGTTTTTATTTTTCCATGTTCAACACGCGAACGCGCACCCTTTTTTCAAGTTTTTCCAATAAAAAGGATGTCACTAAAAGGGGCGAATTTTAATGCGTTTTTTAGTTCCTCATACTCCGTTTGTTCGTAATTATTTGTCCATTTTGTCATTTAACACAAGTGACAGCTGACATATGTGCAGAAGGTGAAAAAACAATTATATGACTGGATAATTATAGATATGTTTCGATGAAAAATACAGAGTCGTAAATAAATTATAAGGAGATGTCATTTTTATGGGATAAAAGAATATTATATTTAAATAGTCTTATTGTTTAGCTTGGTTATCTCAGGATGTTTTTCTGGGACAATAGTAAGGTTCAATCATTAAAAAAATGATCACTTTTCCTTTTTGAAAAAAACGAAAAATAAGCATGGTTGTCCTAGACTGCATTCCTAGGACAACCAGGCTGATGTGTTTCAGGTTGATGTCTTTCTTTCCTCGAGCATCAACCTGACTGTTCCAGGCTGTACTTTTGAGACAACTAGATGATCCTGCTTTAGGTTGAATATTTCGTTTTCTTGAAAATCAGCTTGATGTCCCAAGCTGTAAACTTGAGATAGACAATACTTATTCGGTTAAGGTTGATCTTTTATTTTTCTGTCTGTCCCAGGCTGTTTTCCTAGAACGCTTATATTCAGTTCAGGTAGATCTATTTACGAAAATAAACCCGGTCGCCCCAATCTTCTTTTCTGGGACAAATAGATTTTCCTAGGACAACTAACTGAGCTGGTTCAGGTTGAGCTTTTGCTTTCTTTTCGTAAATGTGCCTGAGTTAGATCTTTTTCTTCTTCTAAAAATGAGCCTAGTTTAGGTTGTTTCTCTTCTCTTTGAAAATTAGGCTGATTGTCCCAGGGCTTCATTTCTAGGACAACTAGGCTGATGTGGTTGAGGTACATCTTTATACCTTTTCTCGAAATTCCGACTGTTTGTCCCAGTCTATACTTCTGAGACAGACATATGGCTACTTTCGCTTTAATTTTTTCTCGAAAATCAGCTTGTTGTCCTAATCTGTATTTCTAAGAGAGTCAGCTGATCTAGTTAAGATTGCCCTTTCTTTTTGTCATTCTAAGACTATTTTTTTGGGGCAATGGTCTAGTTTAGCTTTCATTTTTCTGACAATAAGCCTGGTAAGCCAAGGTTGTTTTTCTGGGACAACCAGTCTGAGTTGGTTCCAATTCTCCTAAAAAATGAGTGTAGCTGTCCTAGGCTGTTTTTTAGGACAACTAGACTTTTCTAATTTAAGTTAATTTTTCATCATGTCTAAAATCAACCAGGTTATTTTAGACTGTTTTTTTGGGACAACCAGCTAATTTGATTCGTATCTATCTTTTACATTTTTTCTGTCTCAGATTAATAATATTAATAACTATTTATTAGTAATTGAATAAAATTCCATTTATTAAATAAAAATTGCAAAAAGAATCCAATCAAATGGACGCAGGTGTTTAAAAATCGTTCCTCTGAGAGTTTCTTTTTTCTTGAAACAAAATCCTCCTGTTTGCTGTTGGGGAATTTCTATCGGTTTAACATGCATCGACTGGAATTTCGTTTCAGTGGTTTATATGTATACGTGAGAGTTTCGAATGTCAAGAGGTTGGCCGTTATTTACGCCCGCGCGCAAAGAACTTGGTTTTATAAGGCGATAAACGCGAGTCTGTCAGAGAAGGAAGAAGGGTTTAACCCTGCACTCACTCACTCTCACTCTATACTCTAAAAGTGGGTTTCAGGACGCATGTTACGTGCCCGACAAGTATGTACTCGCACGTGCAAGAGTTTTCAGGGTGCTTAAAGTGTATATTCATTGAGTGAGTAGCGAGTAAAGGCAAGTGTATATAGTATAGCAAGCAGTGTGTCGCTCTTTTGCCATCCTTGTCCCTCGGATGGCTATCATAAAGCCATTAACTTTATTATACTCAGCCATTAACTTAAATATTACGACTCGCGTGGCGCGGGGCCTTGGTTCTCTGATTTATTACTTCGCGAGATCGTGACATAAGCAAAGCTGTGTTTTTGTCTCGTTTCCTGATGCTGCTGCTGATGATGATGATGATCATGAAGATGATGATGATGATGATGATAATACTCCTTGCGCTACTACCAGATTTTCAACATAATCTTTCATTCTTTAAAATACTTTTAGAACTTCCGGGACATTGCTTGATTATAGTAATTCACAGTTCCGAGACCTCTTTTGTTATTGTCTTTTTTTCATTTACCTTCAAGTGCGCGTCTTTTAGGAATTGTTATTTTTTTTCAATGGCTTTTGTGGGAAGAAAATTTCAAGCAGATTCTGGGGAATATTATGTGATGGGATTTTGTACGAAGCATTCAATTTTTCGTCACTTGTGCTCTCGTGCGAATTAAGAGAAAGAGCAGATAGGGTAACTTTCAATATCTAAGCATTTCTTAAATTTGCTGTTCAAAGTATAAAAACCTAATACGACAAACGACTAAATAAACACGAGGTTTTTACTTTGGACAGCAGAAATATTCTTTTCCGAAAATTAAACTCGATGTCCCGCAGGCTGTTATTAGCTATAATCTGGATCAGATTTGCCTTTTCCTTCTTTTGCAAATGAGCATAATTGCTCCAGGATAACAGAATGGGACAACTTCTCCTTTCTTCGAAAAAAGGCCAGGTTGTCTCAGACTATTATTGTGGGACAGTCAATTGATATGGTTCATGTAGTTCTTTTTTTTCATCAAAATCAGCCCGATATCACAGGATGTTTTTCTGGGACAGTTGTCTGATTAAGGTAGATTTTTTCCTTCATTTGTCCCATGCTGTATTCCTAGGACAGTCAGTTAATAAGATTGCCCAAAAACTGTAATCCTAAGGTAGCCAGTTAATATTATTGTGCCAGACTGTTGTCCTGAGAAAGACAGTTAATTTTATTGTCCCAGACTGTAATTCAGGGATAACCAGATGATCAGATTCAGGTTTAGTTCTTTATTGCCTCTAAAAGCTGCCTGATGTCCCAGGCTGTTTTCCTGGAACAATTATTTGATTCAGATAGATTTTTTACTTTACTAGAAAATGAATCAACTTCAAGGTTGGTCTTTTTTAAAAAAATCAGCATGGTTGTCCTAGGCTAAATTCCTTGGACCGGCCAGTTGATATCGTTGTCCCAGACTGTATGTCTGAGACAAATGGGTTTATCCGGTTCAGAAGGATATTTCACTTTTTCTAAAAGCTGACTCGTTGTCCCAGACTGTATTCCTGGGATAGCTGGGTTCATCTAGTTCAGAAGGATATTTTCATTTTCTCTAAAAGCTTCCTGGTTGTCTCTGGATGTTCTGCAGACCCTAATTTAGTAACTTATAGACTATTTCTAAAAAAAAAATGTGAAAGAAACGCCATTTTGCGATCCTAAAACTCTCTACACATATACGAGGGCTCTCTTCGACAATTTCGGTGAAAGAAAAAAAATTCATTGGAATTTCAAATAAATTACATCTTTTTTGAATTCAAAATCCCTTTTCCTCCGAATAAGGATCCGCCGGATATATTTCTTGTGTAGTGAAGAGTAAGAAACAGAGGTCGGTGATATATATCAAGACGGGGGATAGGTTAGATGACGATGGAGGCGAAGACTGCGGAGGTAACGACGCGAAACTTGGAAATAGGGGTCGCGAAAGGGTAAGGGGGAAGAGAAATAGATGGAAAGGATCGTGCAAGAGGGTGAGAAGTTTCGCAAGAGGAAAAGAGAGAGAGAGAACGAGAGAAAGGGTAAGAAGTTGCTAACTGGGGTACGGGGAGAGTTTTATATGAGTCTTGGGATTCGAAATGAGAATTTACGGGCGGTTGTGCGAAGCGAGGAAGAAGAAACATTGTTTCAAACAATTCGTCTTCGAAACCAACTTTTCCAGTAGCAAAACTATAACATTTTCCTCTAAAAGTTTGAAAAAAAACAGTAATGACAAAGTCAAAAAAAATTGGAAAATAATGATTTTTATGAAAATTATCAAAAAAAAAAAAAATGCTTGTGCAGTTTCCAAAATTATAATAAAAATTATGTAAATATTTTTTTATTTACGTAAAAAATGTACATTTCATAAAATATTGAAATTTCTAAAATTTATAACTGCTTAGCTTTTTCATTTTTTTGAATAAAATGCTTTTTTTGGAAAACTTAAAAAATAATAATACTTATATAAATTAGTGTCTCAAAAAATTTTTTTTGTAAATTTGAATTCAAGTTAATGAAATCTTAAAATACTCAACACATTTAAATATTTTAACCGCATAATTCTTAAAGGATACAAAATTTTATTAGACTAAAATGTATTCCTGAAATCATAAAAAACAGTACATTTTATTTAATTAATTTAGCTATTCTAATTTTTGAAAGAATTTAATTATTTAAATTTATTTACTTTTGGTTTTTTTTATCATTTAAAAACTATTTTTATCCCATCAAAAGAATACTCAATCTTCTTCTATACATAAAATCAAATAATTTTTGTAAAACGTAAATTGTAAACATTTTAATAACCTAAAATAAAGTTATTTTGCATTAGCTATGAGTATTATAACAAAAATCAATTTTGGTTTATGCTTTTTTACTATACTGGGGTTTATAATCAAAAATTAAATTTAAATTCTATTAAAATGGAAAATAATTTTAAATTACAATTAATCTAAAACTAAACTATAATAAAGTTCAAATTTTTAACATTAATCAAGAAGGACTATTGGATTAAAAAATGCGTTAATACAAAAATAAAAAGAGATAAAGCAGAGGATAGATAAAATATATTTTAAAAATATCGAAACGAAGGAAGCACATATAAGAGAATGAAAGAAAACAAGAAAAAAAAAGTATAAAATAGAGAGAAGTAAATTACAGAAAAGATATTATAATAAAAAAAAGGAGGACTTAGAGTTATACGATAATTCGAAAAAAGGACGAGGGGCGAAAATAAGGAGGAGATTTCTTCGATCGCGGCGACCGTGTGGGCCCATAAGTGTATGTAAATGGGAATATTATTCAAATGTGTGAGAGTTGCATTGGCCGAGGTATCTTCGCCTGCCAAGAAGACTGTGAATTGCGCATGCGCATCAACATCTTTATGAACTCGTTATTATACGAACCAAGCGGATAATCAAAGAGCGGTTTCCTATACATATGCAGCTGTGCGAGTTTCTTATTCGTTTTTCCTCATCATTCAGTCCCCCGGAGGTACCCTCCCCCCCTCTCTCTCTCTCTCTTTCTCGTCTTTCAAGGAGAGAAAGAGTGCTTCTTCTTCTATACCTGTTTAGCGGTTTTTTTCCTTCATTTTATTCACCACCACCATCACCACCCTCTATCGAATCGAGTTCCACGAAGAGCCAATGCTCCTCGATGTCCTCTCTTAAAACCTCCATTTTTATATTTTTTATATATATATATGGAACCCTGGAGTTTTTGGAAAAAAAAATTTCTTCTCTTTCTTCAACTTTTCTCATCGTTATACGTTATATGGAATAAATTTTACATATTTTGTACATTTTATTATATTGTTCTTTTGAGTGCAGGGAAATTTATTACTCGATTTATTTTCTTTTTTTTTGAAGAGGACTTTTATTTTGTTTTGACATCAATTTAATTTATTTATTTCTATTCGATTTCTTTTATTTATTTACTTCTATTTGTCTTTTTGGATATTTTATTTACTTACTTCTATTCGTCTTTTTGTATATTTTATTTATTTACTTCTATGCGTCTTTTTGTATATTTTACTTATTTACTTCTATTCGTCTTCTTGAATAGTTTATTCATGTATAGTTCTATTGGTCTTTTTGTATATTTTTTAATTTGGTCTTTTAAGTATTCTTATCATTCTTCTTATCGTTCGTCGTGATGTTGGCAGCGCGCAGACGCCGGACGCAATGAGACTGAGAGAGAACCCTGCGAACTTCTCACTCGCTCTCATTGCGTCCGGTGCCTGCGCTCCGCTTTCCTTATTACCATCATCTCGACTTCGGTTTTTCACTTTCTGGATTGTTAATTCTTCTCAATTTTTTCGTTTCGTTCGTTTCTAATTTTTTTTTTTTTAATTCAAAAACTCTTTTAATTTTTTAACAATTGAAAAGTATTTTTGCTTTCTGGAGCTTTGAGTAGTTTTTCGTTAACTTTCTAATTGAAAAGTTACTATTTTCTAATTGGAAAGAAAGAAGCGCAATAATTTTAAAGTAAAAAAGGAAGAGAGATGAATATAGAATTCTCGGGCGGTGAAAAATGAGAAACTTGAGATTTTCTTTGCGGGTAAAAAGGGAAAAGTTTTTAAAGCGAGCTTAACGAGAAAAGTTTTCATTACATATTGTGTATTTAAAGTCTGAAGAACGTTGCAGACTATACCCTCTCCCTGAATTACGCTATTTTACTTGAGCCATCCATATACTAGGGTGAAGTGTGGGGAGGGGTGGAAGCACTGCCTATATTATATACTTTACTCCCGCAGACCACGATCACAAACGCATACACTTCCATATCGTTGCAGCCATTTTCTGCCAAGGGTATGAGTAAAACGGTAGGCGAATTGGGGCGGGGGGAATTGACGCTGCGGGTGCGGCAACCAGAATCCAGTTTTACTAGAAGAAGTTTATGTTCCATGTGTGCAAGAGTTCACCAGCTTTCCTCTTATTCTTGCACTCATACATCTTTTCGAAAAAAAGTAGTCAATTTCCTCAGTTCTCTCTCTCTCTCTCTCTCTCTCTCTCTCTCTCTCTCTCTCTCTCTCTTTTGAACTAACGAAGGTGGAATTTATTTCATCTCTGAAGGTCCGCCTTTTACTTATTGCGATACATTAACTATACATTTATATTCAATATATAGGCCTTTTAAAAAATAAAAATTGACAACGGTTTTATTAGAATTGCGTGGGAGGGTTATATTTTGAAACGCTTTCAAGAATCCAGTTATATGTGCAAAGTGCATTTCAATTTTTTTTTGTCTCATTTACACTGCGAAAGGAAAAGAGATGTGAGAAAAAAGATTTTAGAAAGGGGAAATTTTTAATCGTTACTTGAATTTCTTGATCTATAATTTCTATATGGACTAGTTTGACTATAATATATTAATCACAATTTTAACCTAATTTTGTATCATACCATAGTCGCTATAAAAATTTTAAATCGGTCAAAAAATTTAAGCATTTGTATACTTTTTAATTTGAAAAACTCTTTTCAAATAAAAAAGTTGTTAACCCCTGTGTTTTCAAAAATAAACCTTAAGTTTCAATTTTGAAACAGAATGTGCCTCTTTTCTTGAGTTTTTTTTCTCCTTTTTATTGAAAAGCTGAGATTTTATCCAGTAAAGTATTGAACAACAAAGTTTTTGAATTGAAAACAGCACAAAAAATATACTTTAAAAAATTGGAAAAAATTGGTTAAAAAACACTGTAAAAAATTGAGCAACTTTTTAAAAAATAACAAATAAAAATAATTCATTAAGATTTTATTCATTAAAAATTGGGTATGACCAAAATAGTTCAGTTGGTTCAGTTGGCGGTAGTTTAAATAATTTAAATAAATTCGAAAAATAAAAAAAATATTTAAGATTAAAATATAATTTCTAAATAATTAAAAGTCTTTCATTATTTTTCACGTTCATTAAAACGTTTTTTTAAAAGAATTTTATATTTATTGCTTAAAAATAACAATATTCGCATTAACGGAAAACGAAAAACGTTGAAAATTAATAACGAGTCCATTAAACAAATATATATATATATATATGATGCATGTGGGAATAAATAAAATAATGTGATTTTAATTTTCTCTGAAACGAGCGTATAGATTAATTATACGCACTTATAATGTAATGTATTTTTTTAAGGAAAATTTATATAAAAAAACTTGATTATCAGAAATTTTTCATGAAGTTCAATATCCTGTGCGTGCCTCACAAGGTTTAGGAAAACGCAGTAGAAGTAGTAATGTATAGTCGTAGTGGTATAGTTGTATATAGAACTGAAATAACTCTGTCAATCAATACGGAATGAACGCTCTCATTACCGCGGTCCTTCTTTTATAATATAAAATTTAATTAAATTTCATAATTCTTTTTTGTTGTTTTATTTCATTATTTATTTTATTTCTCAGAAAAATAAATTCATTATCGCTAGTCATAAATAATAAAATAATTTTAGTTTAGTTCAATTATAAAATAAAAAAACCTTTTTTTTGGGGTGCAGGATAATAACTTATTTTTGAATTTAAAAACAATTTTTTAGTGTATTTTTTAAATTGTGAAAAGTGGGTCAATTTCCCACCCTTATACAATAAAACAATTTGATTAAGTGAAATAAACATTTTTCCTGAATGCAGAACTCGAGAATCCATTATATTAATTAAACTTTTCCGCATTGTTTGCGACGTGACACTGTTTTATTGGATTTCACCCCATTTATTTATATATACTCGCTCCTTATCTCCCTGAAATATATTAGTATGAAAACCCGTGTTTCATTTCTTATGAATCATCGAATACTAAATTTAATTTCGGCCTGAATCATCCGATAGGAAATTAAAATCGTCCTATAGGATCCCCAGGTGCGAATTTAGGTTGGCCGCCAGAGTTTGAAGGTTGGCCCACGGTTGGCCTAACTTTGGCAAGCGAAGTTTTGGTTGCCAGAGTTTGCCCAACTTTGGCAAGTACTAGTGCCCACAGTTGGCCCGACTTTGCAAGCCAACCATTACATGCAGAGTATAACCAACCGTCGGGCCAACTTTGGCGACAAAGGTCGGCACAACTATGGGGAACGTATCTCATATGACTTACAAATTTAGGTTGGCCAAACTCTGGGCCACAGTTGGCCCGACGGTTGGCAAAACTCTGTAAAACGCAGTTTAAATAACTCAAACTTTATGGTTGGCCAAACTCTGGGCCACGGTTGGCCCGACGGTTGGCAAAACTCTGTAAAACGCAGTTTAAATAACTCAAACTTTATGGTTGGCCAAACTCTGGGCCACGGTTGGCCCGACGGTTGGCAAAACTCTGTAAAACGCAGTTTAAATAACTCAAACTTTATGGTTGGCCAAACTCTGGGCCACGGTTGGCCCGACGGTTGGCAAAACTCTGTAAAACGCAGTTTAAATAACTCAAACTTTATGGTTGGCCAAACTCTGGGCCACGGTTGGCCCGACGGTTGGCAAAACTTTGTGAAAAACAGATTTAATGACTTAAACTTTCTCGGTTGGCCTAACTCTGGGCCACGGTTGGCCCGACGGTTGTCAAAACTTTGTGAAAAACAGTTTAAATGACTTAAACTTTGTCGGTTGGCCCGACGGTTAACAAAACTCTGTAAAACGCAGTTTAAATAACTCAAACTTTCTCGGTTGGCCAAACTCTGGGCCACGGTTGGCCCGACGGTTGGCAAAACTTTGTGAAAAACAGTTTAAATGACTTAAACTTTTTCGGTTGGCCAAACTCTGGGCCACGGTTGGCCCGACGGTTGGCAAAACTTTGTGAAAAACAGTTTAAATGACTTAAACTTTGTCGGTTGGCCTAACTCTGGGCCACGGTTGGCCCGACGGTTGGCAAAACTTTGTGATTAACAGTTTAAATGACTTAAACTTTTTCGGTTGGCCGAACTCTGGGCCACGGTTGGCCCGACTGTTGCAGCTTTAATATACATTTAACGGTATGGACTCCCATGTGAGCGTAGCGTAGTGGTCAGTGTATAAGTCTTCGGCGCGTTAGGTTAGGGGTTCGATCCCAGCGAGCGTTAGATATTTTCGAAAATGTATGTATGAGATTGTGTTTAATAATAATAGGGAAAGGTTATATTTGATGTTCCCGCTAATAATAACGTGTTCATTGTTTAAATAATTTAGTTTTTTAATAATTTTTTACCTCTGGCTGTTAAAGTTGGCCAAACTTACGCATTTAAAGTTGTGCCAACTTTGGCGTCAGTCTTTGGACCAACCATTGAAATGTATAGTTGGCACAACATATGCATTTTAAGTTGGGCCAACTTCCTTATGACTTGTCGGGCCAACCATCGTCGCCATTAGACGGCCAACCGTTATCATCTGTATGGTTGGCCCAACCTCTGGCACGAGAAGTTGGACCGACCTTGTAAAAGTTGGCCCAACTATGGGCCAACCGAAAATTCGCACCTGGGTCATTAGGGATACTATTACCCCAATTGCATTATAGTAAAATCGGGGTTAAATTGTCTAGATTTGTACCATCTTTTCAAACTTGGCTTTAAACAGGCGCTAATAGGGTTTGTATCTCAGTAATAATTGTATCACAGAGTTAGACTGTATTATTTGAAATTCAATTGGGGTTAAAGTGTCCAGATCTGAAACTTCTAGTCAAACTTGGGTCTAAACTGGTGCAAATAGGTTTCATTTATAATAAAATTGAAAAAGTTTTAGCTAATTGAATGATTCGAACAGAAACTTTTGACTCAACTATAGAGGGTCCAAAACTGGGCTTAAAATGGATTGTACAGTAACAACCAATTGAATGAATTATTTATAGATCAGGGTAAAAATTTACAGATCTTCCAATCAAACTTGGATCCAAACTGGCTCTAACAGGGCCTGTACACAGTATTAATTCATTTCAAACTGGCTCTAACAAGGTTTGAACGCTATTAATTGTAACCTGGCGGAAACAAGGCGATTTTATTTAACTAAATTGTAATTAACTGAAAATTCTTTCCCACTTAATAAAATTTAAGCAATGGAGTTAAAAAATAAGAATAATTAAAGGAAAATGATTTTAATGTTTTTTCATAGAAAATTTTTGATAGCATATTAGTCGACTGCGCTGGCGCGTTCTATATATCCTCTCTCTCGGTCGTTATCCGAGTTGAACAATGAATAATAATACGCTACTCAGACTCAGGCTCGGTACCTATGTACCAAGTTGAATAGAATTTCCGGCACGCGTCTCTCAGCTTGACATTCGCCCTTGTGATATCTAGAAGGGCTCTCTCTCTCTCTCTATTTTCCCGGCCTGGCTCCAGAAAATGACTAAAGGGACTAAGGGGTAGAGAGTGGGAGGGGAAAAATAGAAAAATAGCCAGAGGGAGAAAGAGAGACGGCGAGAAGGAGAGTGAGACTGAGAAAGGGCGAGGGACGAAGGGAAAGGGACAAGGAAAGGAAAGCTTGGAAGGGGAAGGGGGTTCCGTATTGATCGAACCGGGACGCTATACACGGGTGGGGCTCACGGAACTGTGGGGTAGTTTTCTTCCCGGTTCAAGGACCGCTCTCATTGGTCGAGCCAGGGAAAGATGGCTGCCGGCGCGTACAGGAAACGTGACGCCTCGACCGCTCCTGCAAAAGGACTTTTCTTGGCTCTTCCTTCGAATTCTATATATAAGCCCGTCGGCTAAGAGAGGACTGATCCTAAGTAGAAAAAAAGGAGGAAAAAAAAGAGAAGAAAAATGATGAAAAAAGAGTACTTTAGAGGATTCACCCTTTCTCCGCTCTCTCTTCCTCGATTTCCTTCCTTTCGATTTTCTCTCGTTTTTTTAAACGCTTGTGGTTCTGAAGATATTTCTAAAAATCCATCTTGATTTGTTTTGCAATCTCTCTCTCACTCTTTTTTTCTTATTTATTGTTCCTCTCTCCCTTTTTCTATTTATCTCTCTTTTTTATTTGTTGTTTCTCTCTCTCTCTCTATGCGTTTTCTTATTTGACGTTTATATCTTTCTCTTTTTCTTATTTATTGTTTTTCTCCATTTTTTCTATTTGCTGATTTTCCCTCTTTTTTAATTGTTGTTTCTCTTTCTATTTTTCTTATTTGTTGTTTCCCTCTTTTCTCTCTCACTCCTTTGTTCATATTTGTTGTCTCTCTCTCTTTCTTATTTAATGTTTCTTTTTCTCTTCCTTTTTTGCTTAATGTTTCTCTTTCTTTTTGTTTTCAATTTTTTTATTCTTATTTCTTGTCTCTATCTCTTTTTTTCTTATTTAACGTTTATCTATTTTTCTCATTTTTGTTTATCGTTTTTCTTTCCTTTTCTTTTCAATTTGTTATTTCTCTACTTTTTCTAACATTTTTTTCCTTTTTTCCCGTACTTAAATGTGGAAAAAGTAGCAAATAAGAAAAAAAGAGATAAGTCTCTCTCTTTTTTTAACGAAATTTATTGCAGCGATATATTCACATCCATTAGATACTTCTCTTCTTTTCGAATTTGTCTTCTCTCTCTTTCTCTCTCTCTCTCTCTTTGTCTCTGCCTTTCTTCTATTGGCTAAGTGCATCCGGAACGGGTCCCGCATCCTTTCCTCTTTCGCATCTCTATAAAATAAGTGCAAGGGTATATACAGTCGCTTTTATGCAAGCAAACCCATTCGATCACCTTCCATTTAGTTACGCTTTTTCAATTATCCCTCACTAATTGTATGACCCGTTCCGAAGGTATTGTAAATTCTTTTCATAATTGTCAACCGCAAGAAAAAAAGTGATGATGATGATTTCTTTATGACAGTTGCATTTTTTTTTATTCTTAAAGTCTTACATCCTATTTAGTAAACATTTATAATCAACGCTCTGGGAAAATGTATATATACCGGGTGATGAACAAATATTATTACAATTTAAATTTCAAATAAAATCGTCTAATAAATTTTGTCAAGTTTTATAAAATATTAAGTTTTACTTAACATTATGTCATAAAAATTTTACTAAATTCTAGACCATTTACTAAATCCATACTAAACTAACCCAGAAAAAATGCTAATTTTCAAATTTAGAATAACAAACTTTTTTAATTACAAAAATTTTAACTCACTTTCATTTTATTAAATTGCTGTAAGTTTTTACTTTGACAGCAGAAATCTGACTAAATTTTACCTAAAATGACTAAATATGACTAAATTTGCTTAAATTTGCCTAAAAACCATTAAATTTCAGTTAAATTTTACTAAAATTGCACTTGAAGAGAGAAACAATGTATAAAATTATAAATAAAATATTTAACTCGATTAAGATTCATATGTATATATATATATATATATTTTGAGAGGAGTAATTGTACAACATATCCAAATGTATATATATATATATATATATATATATATATATATATATACAAACACTATACACACGAAGCAGCAACGTTGTACGATGAGAGTTTATGGTCTCTCTCAACGTTATATCGCCTGTATAAAGCTGACAATTCGTTGCTAATGCTCTTACCATTAGTTTCGATTGCACTCGTCGAGAATTTCAGAAGTTGTGCTTGTATGCTGAAAAAATCGAGGGCAACCATTTTCCGCGACAAATTTTTATCGCCTCTCATACTTATATATCCTTGCGCGATTTTAATTTAAGCCCGAGTCATTAATCATCACCTATATAGTTACATTTCGGTTCAGTTCATAATTTTTAAATTCCATTTTTAAATATAAGTTTAAATCGACTCGTTAAACGGAACATTATTCTATTTGTGAGAGAATTTTCATGAAAAAAATTTAAATAAAATAATATTAATCATATCAATGCCCGTGTAGAAATTTCGCTGGGGCCCTGATCAGGGCCTGATAGGGCCGACCTATTAGGGAATGAAACGCCGCGCCCGATGTGGCCCTGATCAGGAAATCCACACTTTCTTGTCGCCCCGATCTGGCCCTGATCAGGCGCGGCGTTTCATCCCATACTATGGCCCTAGTAGGGTAATTTCTGCATGGGTGGTATATATTTTTGTTTTAATTTCAATTTTCCACTAATTTAATTTTAAAAACGGTAAACACTATTTTAATGAAGTCTTTTCATATTCATAATTTATAGTTAATGGTACATTGATATAAATGATTAATAATATATATAATTAATTATTCGCTTCAAAAAAATATCTTTGTTAACACCCACAGCATTCAAACTTGCAACAACATTGACAATATTGTCTCAATATTGTGAATCTTGCAACAATATTATCAACGTTACTGCAAGTTTAGATTCAATAGGGGAACCTTGTTTCAAATAAGTTTTACGTTCGAGTTAAAAAATATTTTTTAGAGAATAAAGTAGACAAGATTATTAAAAAATTAGAAAAGATTTCATTTCAGGAAATAGGTATGCGAAGAAAATGAAAAAAGCTACAAAAATATGAAAATTATTTAAAAAATATTGTATTAATAATGAAAAATGATGTATATCGAATATGATAAGTTTAGATAAAAGCAGAATGTTTAATTGACTGCACATTATGGTTTTGAAGGGCAGAAATTTATTCAGGGAAAAAAGCATTGAAAAATTTAAGGGTCATAAACTGGCTAAGGATTGAAATATATATAGAAGGCGGGAGAGGATCGCTTTCAAAAGGAGTTCTGCAGTAAATCGAAATCTTGAAACTCGAACCGGAATATAGGCAGTAGGATTTCTACGGCAGCTAGCTTTGAGAGAGAATAGATCCCTCTATATATACATTCTCCTCTGTTCTTTATTGCTCTTGCAATTCATTTGCACGTGGATGCAAGTGGTATAGGTACTCAATATCTAAATGGGAAAGATTTTTTTACGACAGATGCACTTTTAACCCTGTACTTTTAATTTGACTTCTTTATCATAAAACTATATACCTTTCATCATAGTGTATATATGTTAATTACAGTGAAGAAATATAGTTCTCTTTGATTTTAATAATGAAGAAATATTTCATTCCCTTTAATAATTTATTTGCGTTAAATAAAAGTAATCTTGTCTTAAAGAGTCAACTATAGTTTTTTTATAGTTTTTTCTGCTTTCTTAAATATATTTTTTAAAATTAATTATTGACTGTGTGAAGCCTGCTTTTGTTTTTCGTGAAAAAAAAGTTTCTGCACGTTTTAAACGTGTAACTTTAAAAGATTATTAGTTCCACTTGGCTATTGTACTGTTCCACTGTGCATAATAATGACTCGTATCCTTTTTTACCAAATAGAGAAAATTGTCTCTCTACTGAGTATTACTGTATACAAAGTTTAAAAGTGCATTGCAATTTTCTATTCGAATTTTCTTTCTAAAAAAATGTTGAGAAACTTTTTTGGTTTGAAAATTGCCGCCATAAAAAGAGGTGTTGCGCATGAATCTGCGCCTGCGCTCATAGACTATCAGACAACTGACAACTGTCGAAACACTATATGAATAAGACCAAATTTTGACTTTATGAATAATTCGAAGATAGATCAACTAATATTTTTAATGAAAGGAAGAAAAAGGAGATGATGATGTAGAGAGAAAGAAAGAAAACCAAATTGAGAATATCGAATATTTTTTGTTCGAAAAAAACTTGGAGAGAAAAGGAATGAAATTTTTCTTAAATTTCATATATTGAAGGCAAAGTATAAAGTAGCGAGTGTAGCATTCTAAGAAATTGAGAACAACGTGTGTGTTGTGTATCGAAACATATATGTAGACCTTCCGACGAATGTTGAGAAGAGACCTCGTGGAACGAGCGTACTGACAGTGCAATTTATTGTCAGTTGCAAAAAGGACCGCTATAGCACTCGACCGTTCATCTCTTCACAAGAGGAGAGGTTTTAGATCTCAACTCACTCGTTCTCTCTTCGAATACTCACATCGCTCAGGAGGGACCTTATGGCCTCGGAAGTTTCTTCTCCTTTGAACGATTTTCAAATTAAGAGAAACTATATATATACAGAATCACAATTCTTTTACGATCACAAACATTCATTTTTTGCTAAAGAAACTTGTTTTCAAAAATGTTTGTGTCAAAATTATACCGACGATCATTTTTTTGAAAAAGAAAGTTTTCTAATCATTTTATGATACCTATGTATCATTTTGACACAAAAAATATATTTTATAGTTCATTGTCACAATTTTCTTGAGAGTATATCAAATTGGTACTAAAGTGGATCAAACTTACTTGAATCAAATAAATATTTACTCGAATCAAATAAATATTTACTTAAATCAAATAAATATTCATTTGCATCAAATAATTTTGATTCAAATCAAATAAATTGTATTATTTGAATAAATTATTGCAGTATTTAAAGCAAATAATAATTAATTGACATAAATAAAAAATTATTTAATTCAAGTAAATCTTTATTTGACAATTAAACAACTAATCGATTTATTTGAATTAAATAAATTTTTTCTGGTTTTATTTTAGAATGGAAAAAACTTTCCTAAATCATTTTGTTATTTCTAAAATATTTTTCTATCTAACTATGTGGTTTGCAAGTATAAAGACATTTTCTCTCTCTCTTCACGTAATAATATTCTTTTTTTCCCGATTGAGTAAATTGTTTCATAAAAAACTGTGTTAATTGCAAATTATTTTCAAACCACATTTTTTTTATATCTGCGCGATTATTATACAACCTGCGAAGAATATGATGATTATATTTAAAGACAATTGTTTTATGAATATATTTTCCAGGAAAATAAACAATGTTCATACTGTTCAACATTAATGCGATGACATTATTTATAATAGTTTCTAAGAAATGTAAAAAACAAACAGGATGGAAATCTGTTTTTCTCATCCATTTGTCATTTTTTTCATTCAGTTTTCGCAAAGATATATAATAATGTATGAAGGATTTGCAGGAAAAAAAATTCTGTTCCATTTTTTTAGAAACTGCTGTGCATATACAATATAATTTTGAGAAGAAAACAGAAACGAGTAAAATATTTTTAACGAAGAATTTGGTTTCTTTTTTTTAAATATGCGTCAACGAATTCCTTTATTTAAATTATCCTTTGTTATAAAAATATATTTTACTTTTTGTTTTTGAATTAGTAAATTTTACTGATAAATAGTCATTTCTACTAATTTTTAGTAATATCTGATTTATAAATAATTTTTACTAATTGTTAGTCAAAAACTACTTTTTAAATTTGAATTAGTCAAAAAGTTTAAATAAGAAGCGGATGTTTTTTTTGAATTAGCAGTCTTTACTAATAACTAGTATTTTCTACTTATTTATTAGTTAAATCAAATAATTAAAAAGCAAAATGTACTAAATTACTATTAATAATACTATTAATTACTAAAACCAGTAGTAATTTGTAATTTTCCAGACAAATTTACTAATAAAAGAGCAAAAAATCTGTGACAAATGCAAATTAGTGAAGCAATTCTACTAATTTTAAATTTAGAGAAATGGATGTTGGTGATAAAAAATTTATTTTTAGTATAGTAGCGAATTTTTTTTCGCCTTTCTTTATTTAAATCCGTTTTTATTCCAGTTATCAGACACATTAGTATTGAAAAAAAGGTGTTAAAAATTCGATGACACCAAATATCTCAAGTTTAATGGGCACTTAAAAAGATCTTAATAGAATTTAACAAAAAAAAAGAAGAAGATTAAAGATATTTTGACGAGACCTTGCACTTAAATCCCCTCTAGAAACTGTTCAATTAAGTGATTAGCTTATCTGTTTAATTATTCTGTAAATGTCTTCCTTTGCTTTAATTGCTTCAGTGGTGTAATCCTTGGATCATGTTTAAAGGAGTGATTAAATTGATCTTTTCCTTTTTTCTGCCTCTGTTGATAAGAAAATAACAAATGTTTTTTTTTCTTATCGTCAGAGGCAAAAAGTTTGCCAAGAAAAAAGAAAAGCTCAATTTAATCGCACTATCGAAGTAAAAAATTAAGTAAATAAGCAAAAAAATGCGGAAAAATATAACGTTAAAGTAATTTTTCGATTTGGTTTTTCGTATACACTGAACAGAGTGAATTTAAAAAAAATACCGAAATATAATTTTTAGTGTGAAAAATCTAAAAAAAATGGTGAAAAGCCGAGAAAGTATTTTTTCGATAATTTTTAGGATTTTTTGTGATGTATACGTGGAGAAATTTTCGAGTATATGTGTTGACGAAGCTCCTGTTGTAAAGCGTGATATCGACTTCTTCTTGCCCTGGGTGTTTATCGTGAGGGGAATGATGGTGGATAGAAAAGTGCAAATTCCAAGGAAGCTTGCCGGCAACACTGCCTTCCTTGGAGACGCAAGTATCGACCGAGGCTCCCTGCGAGAGAGGACAAAACCGTCTATACCTCTCTTCAACCTCCCAGTTTCGCGTTCCTGCTTCTTATATGTGCCCTCCATGATGTAGCCTCAGCTGAACACTGGGAAAAAAATATTTCAAATAAATATTATTCGATTCAATTAAATGATTTATTTGTCTTTTATCCATTAAATATTTATTCTTAGTAAATATTTACTGTAAATAAGTATTTTAATTTATAATAATAAATACTATTTGTATTTTATTAATATTTATAGTACTTTATTCTTAGTAAATATTTACTGTAAATAAGTATTTTAATTTATAATAATAAATACTATTTGTATTTTATTAATATTTATAGTACTTGAAAATAGTATTTGTTAAATTTCTTGAAAATGAATTACGAAATTTACTTGATACCCTACTGCATATTTTTTAATTCAAACAAAATATGTATCTATTTGCATCAATAAAATAGTTTTTTCCAAATAACTAACTATTTTTTTGCATCAAATATTCAACTATTCATGATAATTATAATGATTTTAATTGAGAATAATATCCCTTTAATTGCATCAAATAATAAATTATTTATTTAGCCCGAATAAAAATTTTATTTTCATCAAAAACAAAGCATTTTTAGATTCAAATAAATCTCAATTTGCATTAAAGAAAGAAATTTAAATTCTTTGTCATATAAGTAGAAAAATTATGAAAATAATAAAAATGACAATTTTTTTACTATCGATTCTACTTTCTAAAGACTTAATATACTTAAAAGTATTCATTTCTTCCAAAGAGACATTATTTGAATCAAATAAATATTGTGAATTTTTCTTTTTTAATTTCCAATCTTTTTGAGAAATTTAGAATTTTCTTTATTTCTTCTCTCTAAAATTAAATCAGTGAAATTCGACTGATTTTCAGGTCATAAAATCAGTTTTCTAATGAGAAATTTAGTAAATATTTGTAGAATTTTTTACAGAGATTATTTAAATTGAATACTTATTTAAAATTCAAAAGTAAATTCAAATTTTTTGAAATCGAACTAAAATTTATTTCAAATAAAAAATAGAGTAAAAAATGAAATTAAAATTGAAAATAACTTATAATTAACGTAGAAAAGCAATTTATCTTTTGGTAAATAAGAGTAAAAAAACATAGAAGAATAGAAAATCTTTCTGAAATAGAGATCCATCGAGGCTCTGTCAGCTTTTTTTTTATTTTCTCTATTTAGAAAAAGGCCCTTTATTAAAGAACTTATTTGAAATTGAGAAAATTGGATTTAGTTTTCCTTTTACTTTGTTTCGATTGGTTCATAAAATTTCTTTACGCAGACAAAAAGAAAATTCACTTCGAAGCTGTTAAAACATTTACTGGAATAGATAAATATTTATCAAAAACAGCGAAAGTTGTAGTCGTTCCAGGAAATTATTTATTCACTCCCAAGTAAATGGTTTTTGCATGAACAATATTATATATATCGTATTTCTTTTTATTTATTTTTTTATTTCTTATTATCCTTCTTATCATTTCATTTTTACAATTTTTCAAATTTTGTTCTCATTTTAAAATTTCACCAAAAGTATTTTTAATTAATTGCTTGATTGATTAATTAATCATAAGTTAATACATAAATATTCAATCATTTTAAACTTTGTAATAACAAGAGTTTTTTTTTATTGTAAATAATTATTTATTTTATATACTTTATTAATTGTATTTGTTTTAATTTCTATTTAATTTATTCACAGATTCTTTTAATTTTGTTTATTTATAACAATTATATTCTGTATATACATTATTTATTTTACGTCTTTCATAGCATTGTCTTTACTTTGGGATTTATTTTATATTATTTATATTATATTTTTATTTATTTACTGGAGTAAATTACGCAGTAAAAATATTGATAAAAGTTAAAATTATATTAAAAATTTTTCTTACATAGAAATTTTCATATTTTCCAAATAATAGTTTTTTTGTTCCACAACGTTTAAGTTAGAATTTTTAGTTGAAAATTATATAAAGAATTCTTTTCTTGAAAAATAGAAATATTACAAGAATAGAAATATTTGAAAAAAATAATAATAACAGTATGTCTACAAAAATGAAAGTTACAAAAATTGATAATAATTAATACTTAAAAAATACAAGAACAAGATTTTAGGAAAATTAAAAAAATTCTAATAATACATTTAAATAATTGAAATAATTTGTAAATAAATAATTAATAATAATAATAATAATAATAAATAAAATAATAATTTTTGGACAAATTTTCCACTCTGTTTTATGTTTTCCTCCATCGAGAAATATGTATATGTATGTACCTACATTCTCGTCACGATCTTGAAAGTTAATTACCAATTTGAATTCTAAAATTTACTACCGGAAATTGTCATAGGGAAAAAAACGGTACTAAACAAGAAAACGTGTTCCATTTCAGGGAACAATAAATGATTTGGATAAACACGATCAGTTAAGTAATTTTCGTAGTAAAAGCTATGCCTTTTTTCCCAACAATGAAAACCTACTACTCTATATATAGGGAAGGGTCCACAAGGACCTTGATCCTAACGCTCTCTGAGAATAACACTACTATAATCTCTCTCGTCCTCTCTCTCTCTCTCTCTCTCTTCAAGTTTGAAAATCGTTAACGGGATAGAAAAAATTATCAGAAAAAAATTGTATCGTGACCAATTCAAGGAGAAACATCGTTTGGGAATAGTAAACAGTCGTAAGGACCTAAAGGGAGTTGGAGTTTTTTTTGCATAACCTCGAAAAAGGGAAAGCGGAAACTGGTTTATGGAAGAGATTCAGTGCTAAAATATGTTACAACGGACACCCAAACGACTCACAAAATTTGTATAGCCCCTCAAACATTCACCCATAACCTTTTAAACATTTTATCACTGTCTGCAAGATATATATAATACAAAAAGATGTTGTGTCTCTTCTTTCATATCGTTTTCGGGAAGAAACTGTGGCTCCCGATTTTTTACGCACATTTCATTAAATTGTTGCATGTAAATTTTTGATACTTTATTAAATGTTCATTTGCTTTCGAGGTCTTGAATTTTAGATGTTTTGTCATTCGAAGAATTTAATTTTTGATGTTTTGAACTAAATGAGTTTTGAAATTTTTAAAACTTTGAACTTTTCAATTTTCGATTTTTTAAATTTTCGAGGTTTAGAATTTTTTATACGTTGAACTTTCGAAGAGTTGAATTTTCGATTTTTTGCCATTCGAAAAATTGAATATTTGATGTTTTGAACTTTTGAGATTTAAAATTTTTGATATTTTAAACAATTACGACCTTGATCTTCTAATTTTTTATATTTTGAACTTCTGAAGTTTTGGATTTTCAAGGCTTTAAAAATTCAAGATTTTGAACTTTCGAAAAGTTTAATTTTTAATGCTTTGCCATATTCGATGAATTGAATTTTCGATATTTTGACATTCGAAGACTTTAACATTTGATGTTTTGAACTTTCGAGGTTTTTGAATTCGCGAGGCTTTGAACTTTTGAATTTTGTAGGTTTTGAATTTTTTATCGTTTGAACTAAAGAGGTTATCAATTTTAAAGGCTTTGAAATTTTGATGTTTTGAATTGTTGAGGTTAAAAATTTTTAAGGCTCTGAACTTTTTAATTTTGAATATTCATGGCTTTGAACTTTTAAGGTTTTGCATTTTTTTTAACTTTTGAGGTTTTGAATTTTGATTTGAATTTTGAATATTTGGAAAATTTAAGGCTTTGAACTATTGAGGTTTTAAATTTTTGAGGGTTTGAACTTTTGAATTTTGAATGTTTAAAAGTTTAAAACCTCGAAATCTTCGAACTTCAAATATTCAAGGCTTTAAACATTATTGGTTTAAAATTTTTAATTTTTTGAACTTTTGAGATTTTGAATATGCAAAGAATTAAATTTTTTATGATTGAACATTCAAAATGTGGAATTTTCCTCGTTTCGATGTTTGCTAGATTTTCAGCTTTCGAATAGTTAAACTTTTTGGGAAAATTTCTATTGACCAGGACTTTCTGTAAGGATAATAATCATCGATTCCATGGACTATTGTCATCGTTAAAACCCACGGATGCAATTTTTGTTGGCAACTCTATATAATATATAAATTTGCGCCACAGAGTGCGGATGAATTGAGATTAAAATTTTTTTTTTTGATGTTTAAGGTGGATTATTGCCAGGAAGTAAGGAAATCCTCGCGGGCCGGCATGGCACGCGCTTGCCTCGTTCACTCTCGATTTCAATGTGTTTTTATTACGCCTCTTAAATTCGCATTTATGAGCTCTTATGTTCTCTTATGGTCGCACACAACCATCTATCGCGGTCTGAAGTGCGAAATGCAATATATATATACACATGTACAGGGCACCTCTAAGACAAATCGACGCTCCAAGTTAAATGGGTGATAAATATGATAGATATCCAGCAACAATTGCAATCGTAAATACTTTGGTATATACGAATAAAACGATTTTGCTCTGGATTTTATTAACTCGACGAAACACGTGCTCAACGCGGCCAATCGCTTTATTACTATATATGTCGTCTATTTGTTTTGGTGTATATATGGTTTGCTACGTCATTTATTGCACGGTCATGGACTCTTCAAATAAATACCTTTTAATAAACATGTTTTCATTTAAATACTTTTGACATTAATAATATTTGATATTTGATCATGTTTTTCTACCATCCTTGATTCGAAAGTTTCGATTTTGTTCAAGAACATTTTCTTACATTATTAAATAAACTGAATTTCTGTTTAAAAATTTGATTTTTAGACCTAAAATTGTCTTACCTCTATTTTATGTTACTGTATGGTATAAGCATTACCATAGTAACGGTTGATATGGTAACTGTCAACACGTAATCTATCTGCCTTCATTAATTTTTATATTTTTTAAACTATTTTTTATAAATCTTTGTTTTCTGAAACTATTGTTTGAAAATAAAAAAAATGAATTTCAAAATAATTTAGTATTTTCAGCACTAAAATAAAAGATTTTTTCAACAAAACGCATTAAAATCTATGAAAATCAATTTTTTTGAGGTTCAGAAACATATCTTCTTAAAAATTATGCATTTACTTCAAAATTTACCAATTAAAAAAAATAAAAATTCACAAACGGTCAAAATATTTTCTAAGCGATTTTATTTTATGCGACCTTTAAATTTCTCGCACAAAAAATTTCCTTAAAAATGATATAATTATTTTAATCATAAATTTCCATATAATAAATAAATAAATTGCGAGATAAGTATTAAAACAATATTTTTACATTTTTTTTACATTTCATTTTATTAATATTGGAGAACAATACAAAAATCTTAGTTTTAGAGATAAAGTTTCAAATGGAATATATAAAAACACGATTAAAATAGGCTTTGTGTAAAATAAAATATATTTAACCTGATGATTTCTGTCTGAAGAAACATGGAAATAGCATTTTTGAGCCATTTAAAAAAAAAATGAAATATTTTCGATCATTGCATTACTAAAAAATAAAAACAATAGTGAAGACTAAATAATTTTTTTTACATATGATAATTTAAAATTTTAGACATAAAAATTGAGCACGAAGGTATTTATAAATGATTTTTTTAAAACGATTTTTCTGAAGGAATTTTTTCACAATGATTTCCTTTGAATTCAACAATATAGTTGAGCTATCAAGAGAAAACTACAAATTATAAATAAGAAACGAAGAAATTGATCATTTTGTAAAAGCCAGACAATAATGGTCGCATGATTTATGTTCATGTTTCTGAACTATAATTATACAGCGTCTTTAGAATGTTCGATTAAAATGCTAAATAAGACAAGTCAATAAATAGTTGTATATATATATATTTTTTTTTTAAGAGTGGGGGATATAATATATACCAATCTTCTAATTTCAACCATTGGTCTGAGCTTATATCTTGACGGGTCTTTTTTTTAGGTACGTCCCACTAAAAAGGAACCAGATATCTTAATTGGTGTGGTCACTACCTGACTCTCATTCCGTAATGGCGGATCTCGTCGACCATTTTTTTTTCTTCTGTTCCTTTTTCACTCATTAATTCCTTGCCTCTAGTGATGGGATTAATCAGAGTTGTTCATCCATAAGAAATTTATGTCCCCATGTCGTTTACCCTATCCGGTTGCACATCGTGTTTTTACTATTTCTTTTTTAAGGGTTCTAAGTAATTAAGATATCTTCGTAGAATCTGCTTTTTGATTTTTAATTATACCATCTCCACTATATATGTGAATTCGTTTTTTTTTCATTTTAGTGAATTTCTTTATTCATTTCGTGTGCGTGGAAGTTTGTTAATTATTTATAATTAATTCTCCACTGGGAATATTTTTTACTTTTTTTTATTCATTTCCTAATGGAGTTGGTCGAAAGTATCGTGCGGCTCTGTAAATTTAAATTATAGTAATATAAGTGAGTAGCAATATTCACAATAGTCATATTAACTATAATAATAGTATAAGTTTTTTTGTCATCTTTTTGTTTTTTAAAAAGGTTCTCTCTAAATTTGAATTAGTAAAAATGTTAATACCGGATTAGTTACTGATTTTTCGCTTTTTAACTAGTCAATATTACAGAAATGAATTGTAATTCGGAAATAAATATATTATTTATGAGTAGAGGACGCGTGAGTTTGTAGCGTAACGTCCCCTTTTGGTGTCTCTGATTCTTGACGCATGCGCAGGAACGGTTCTGAGTATGCGAGACTTAGAGAGAGAGAAAGAAGAGGGGACGTTATTACACTCTCTGTTTCTTTCCATCATCCTGACGCAATCGGCAGATCATTAAGAATAAATAAATTTCAAACCAAGATGAGAAAATAAATTTCTCCTCTTCGGTTCATTATTTCGTTTTGCGCGAGCATAGCAATTTTCCCATCAATTGCACATGAAATTTTTTATACATCGATGCATTAGACTCTCTCTTTGTGTTTAATTTATGGCTGTTTCATTGTTAATGAGAGGCCGCGCGCGAGCAAGTCGGTTCAAGATTAAAGAAACAAAGTCGAGCAATATTCGTCCTGTCAAAGGAACTATGGAAAAAGGATATATTCGTATTTGTTGCCTTATATATAATAACGACGCGGTATATTGGTATATACAACTATTGTTGTCGTCGTTTTATGCTTTCATTCCTAAGGCGTTGAATTTATTGCCGCGCGCAGTGCAGTTTCGAACTTTGTATATATATATATATATATATATATATATATGTATAGAACATATCTCTTTCTCTCAAAAAGCCGACTGACGAAGAGATGAACGATGATCAACGATAAGTTATGGCTTTAAAGAAACCTTTCCAAAGCGTCGTTATTTAAACGCGGTGGCTGTCTATTTAGGCCTATAACGGCCTATAAGATTACACTGCTATAAAATAATAAACATAAAACACATTGTAGGCGGATAGTTGGACCCACTAGGTCTATATACGCATACTGTTTAGTTTTATTTCACTTTATTATACTTATTTTCCCCTGCGACCTAATCACATTGTTAAACATAATGAGTGTACTCATTAGATGTTATAATTAACACCTATGTTGTGTTGATACAATGAGCAAACAATATATTTGAATCAAATATAATTATTCTTGTTATACACTTAACCAGAAATTAAATCTTTGAATTAAACATAATAATTATGATTCAATACATATTAAGTTTGATTCAATAACAATTATGTTTAATTCAAACATATTTTTGTGGTTGACTATATATACTTAATTGTGAATTTAAGAAATTTTTTTCTCAGTGCATTATTAACTTCCTTTGTGGATTATTCTTCTCTTTAAAATTACCACGAATTTAAAAAAAACCTTTAATTTTTTTTTATTTCTGACAGTAATTAATTTTTAACAACTTAATTCTATTGAAAGAGTGCCATAAAGTTATTATTTAAAATCATTTAATAAAATTCATTTTTTTGAAAAAATTATTAATAATTTAGAGAGAAAATAAATTTAAAACAAAATTATATTCAAAGGAAAGAATTCAAAAGAAACAAATCGTTTAAAAATATTATTTAAAACAAATAATTATTTGACAAAAAGAATCACATATTTAAAAGAAGAGTGAAACAAAATTGTATGATAATTTCAGAATATAAAAAAAATTTATGTTTTTTCCCTTGTGGAAAATTTTTGCTGATTCACGAAACATTAAATATAATCGAAGAAACGAAATTGTATTATTTATCGCTTTGGTATGAGATAAAGGGGTAATTTCAACAACTATTTTCTGTTATATAGAATCTTTCCCTAAGAAAATGATGTATACTTGTAAGTTTTTTTTGCAATTTTTTTTTCTATATAATACAATCCTGCGAGCTGAGTGTATATTTTTTGCTCCTAAGTGGATGCAAACCTCAGATTATGCCCTCGAAGAACAATCATCTTTTTATAAATTTTCGTGAAAATTTTTTTTCTCCTCCATAAAATCGTGCATTATCAAAATAATGAAATTGAAGGGAGATTATTTTTCTATTTTCTTTTATATTATTGAAATTGTTGAGCAAGATTCTTTTTTCCGGTGTATTTTTTTTTTAAAGAGGTTTTTCCAATTAGGTGTTTTAGTTATACCTTTTATATGAAAGTGTATTTTTGCTGTAGCGTTAAATCTATTTTTAAATTGTTTTATCCCTCAATGGAAATTAATCATTTTGAGGAGACATTAATAGAGAACGCATTCTACTCATAAAGAGCGATAAATGAAAGATGTAACGTATAAATTTGATTGATCGAGATCGTTATTGGAGAGATTGATAACAACAATAATTGCTTTCATCTAGATTATTTAAAAAAAAGAATATTTCAAAAAAAAATGTTTGAAAAAATTATTTCAAAGAGAAAAAAAAATATTAAAAAGAAATATTTAAAATAAAATGTATCAAAAAATATTTTGACAATTTTTAAATTTATATGTTTCTTAAAAATTGTTAAATTGTCTATTGATAAAATTAATTTAATTTTAATTAAACTTAATTAATAAACTCAATTTTTTTTAATATAAAAATTCATTTCTTTATTTTTCTAACCAGTTTCAGATTAAAATTTTTATATATTTGATAATTAAATAATATTAAAAAATTGTCATAAAATTATTATCTGAAATAGTTCGAAAAATAAACAAATGAATTGAATAATAATGGTTTTCTAACATTTTCAACCTAAAAACAAAGATTTAAAAAAAGAATATTTTAAAAATATTATGAAAATAATTTTTTTTATGAATTCAGTCACATATTTTCTACAAAAAAAACACATAAATAAACACTAAATAATAAATAAAAAAAATTCATTTACAAAAAAAAATACTTAAAAAATTATTTATTGTATTAATTAAAATCTACTAATTTAAAGTAAAATTTAATTTCAAAAATAGGAAAATATTTTTTCTGAACCGATTTTATTTTTTCCATTGAATTCCCGACTAAAAATTACCTAGAAAATAATTTTCTGGTATATTTAGGATGGAACATTTTAAAAAATGTATAAAAGAAATTTTACAAAAATATTTAAAAACATTTCTATTTCTTTTAAAAAAAGATATAAATATTTTTTAAAAATGTTTAAAATAAATATTAAAAGAATATATAAAAACATTTCTATTTTTTAGGCGTCAAAAAAATTGAAATTGTTATTTAAAAAAGGTTTAATAGAAATGTTGAAAAATGAATAAAAAACGATATTTAGAAGAAAATTTAGAAAAAATTCCGTTAAATATTCAAAAAACGAAAGAATTTTTTAGAAAATTCATGTTTTTTCCCGAAAAGTCATAAATTCATCTGTCAAATGAGGAAAAACGTAAATTTCAACATATTACAAACATAAAAAAAGAACATAAAATAATTTTCTATTTCTCGAATATGTGTTGTCCCAAATTGTAAATGAGGTATTACAATATCTATAGGGTGGAGTCAGAGTCCCCCAAAAAATGACTGTTCTCCGTGACTCGAATTACAAGTCTTGCCTATATATATATAAACCATATTATATTATACTTGAACAGGAAATGGTGCGTGTTTCATAGTAAAAGTCATAGGAATGGTTTTAAATCTCATGCGCACGCCTGGACATTTTTTTTCCTCACATCAGGATATGGAGTCGGAGAAGTTTTTTTTTTCAAGAACGGAATATATCAAAATGTTTACGTACACCATAAATCAGTTAATGGCCTCCGACAAGATCCTGAGGGTTCTGACTAAAATAAATAGAGCAGGATGAAACCCAATTCATTTTCCGCCTTCAAGGGTGGAGACTATTCCCAAAACACAAGAGAGAGATAGAGAATGTCGGCCATTACTGAATATGACCTTCTCTCAAAATGAAAGCTCATGTTTTCTCATATGGTAGATTTTCATTATGGATAAAAGTCATATGCCCTCTTTTTCGTAATGAGGACCCTAAATTTTATTTTTCAAAATCGACCCTAATTTTAGTACATTTTTTTCGCCCAAAAGTAATAAAAAAAATAGTTCCAAATGTTTTTTTTTAGAATCAAGCATGTTGTTTTTGTAGAGTGATTCCAATCTAGCGGAAGACAATAAAATTAACTTCTAAGGACAATATTTGCCTCGCTCCGTTTGTCCGGCATGGGAAAATTTTCCATCTTATTTCGTGTAAATTTGTTCCTTGAACGTTTCGCACGGGCGCCTGCACGTGGACCGTGTCGGTATAGATTCCTCTTTTTTTCCCCTCTTAAAAAGATTTGCTCCAATGGCGGCGTGAAGAGAAGACAAATCGTAAATATCTCATTATAATTAGAAAAATCACTGAAAGATGAAATGAAAACAACTGTATTTGTCATGAATTGAAGGAAGCAAATCTTTTCGAGATTGAGAACGAGAAAAAATAAAAGAAATAAGAGAGGGCACAAAAATCGTCGTGCAATTCTGTTTTAAACAAAGTGCACTGGAACATTAAAGGAGGAAGAAAAAAAGGTCAGCCCAAGGCATGAAGAGGAGCGGATGAATTTAAACGTTTCCCAGAGAAACTCTCTTCTTGACTCCCTCGATCGAAGGCGGACCTTTTGTCTCGCATTTGCGGACGCCTTGAAATAACCAATAGGCATACCGAAATAAAAGACCTCTCTCTTTCTCTCTTTCTCATTCTTTCTCTTGTATATAGTGACTCAATCAGCTTCTCTCGAAAGGCTTATTTCTCCTGGATTGTTCGGCGTCTGTTACTCTTTTATTCTCTCTTGCGTATATATACACTCTTGAAATGCGCCTTTACTACTGAAACTGATACTTAAGATCGTACCTGTGCATTAAGCTCATTCAGAAGCACGATTATATGGAAGAATCAAACCTTTTGAAGCTAGAGGGCAATGAAGATTATTATCATTAGATGCTTCCATAAGGAATCGATAATCTCGGCGAAAAATTTCTTTTACTCTTATTATTGGCCTAGGTTTTGATCATTAAATTTTAAAACGTTTAGCATTGACTTGTGCAATAATTTTTACTGTTAGGGGCAGTAAACTCTCTCTCTCTCATACTGCGCAAATGGGAAAAAACAGTTTGTGAACATTAATTATACTTCAAATCAATTGTATATAGACAATTGTCTATATACAATGTAGGCTATATGTCAATTATGAATTTTATATAATGTACAATTCTGGTGTATGGTATACTGATTGCTGTATAATTAATAGAAATTTATTTTACTACCGCCGAGCAGAGAAAATCACCCAAAGGGGTAAGATTTTAAAGAATTGTTTTCATAGGATTGAAAAGGAACAACATTACCACACTGTTGTTATTGTTTTTGGTTATTTTCAAACTTCCATTGAGATTTTTAACCACTAATTTAGTTTAGTCATTTAGTTTAGCAATATTTGGAGAAAATTGTAAGCTATTCTTTAAAGTAAAAACTATAATCGTAATTCAAAGTATCAAAAAATTATCACTATAGTGATAATTGAAGCATCATCCGTTGAATGTGCAAGTTTTAATCTTCTTTATGCACATTTACGGAATATTTAGCTTATTATTTTGGGACAAAACTCAAATGACAAATGTATAACAACTTGTCACAGAGTTTACTTAAGCAAAAAGTCCTAAAAATTAGAAAGTTAAAGTATTTGAAAATATCTCAAAATACAAATCACTATTAACGGAAGCATCTTTTGTTTGCTGCACTGATTACATTTTTTTATCCAAATTGTATCCTAATTGTTGGGAGTTTATCATTCTATGACAAAATTCGAATAAATTTTTGACAGCTTTTTGTCCACTTTGCTTCAAGAAAGGTTGTCAGAAACACAAACTAACAATATTTAGAAGTATCTTCAATTCTATAATTTTTCGCTCTTTTGAAGATGTGGTACATTAAAAAATTTTGCTTTTAGTTGATAGGGACTTTTTTCTCATCGTTCAGAACTATATACATTTGGACAAATTTAGCCACTTTTTATCCATATAGTTTGTTGTAGCAAAATATCTAAAAACCAAGAATTAAACAAGATCGTTTATGATCTAATACAACATTTTGATAACAATTTGACAAAATTTGAATTCAATCAAGTTTTGTATACTTTTTTTAATTTTTTTCCGTTTGGTGAGAACAATAATTATTTTTTGTCCGTTTGCCTTGAGCAATGTTCAAAAAATTAGAATTTAAGAATTTTTTAGAATCTTATCTTTCAATTCTCCTTCAGTAAAAATATAGCAATATGAAGATATAGGAATAAGATTAGGAAATGTAAATTAGTCGAACAACCTCTTCAAGAAAAGGAACGATCGAACGCAATTGATATCCTTCTTGTAAAAGCGGTAATCTCGACTCGAATCTTCCAGTAAGGAGCCATTTATTCGGAGGATGTAGCATCTGATATGCTCCACGAAATGGGAATTCTTGGTACCGTAGAATCAGAAGGGTCATCCTGATAAGTTTGATTCAAGTTATAGTTTGGGGAATGAAACTTTATCAGATTGAATCGGTGTGTTAAAGGACAAACTGTATATGGATTATCTATAGCATATATGCTATGGAATTGGCTATAGAATTGGTTATGGAAGTGGTCGAAGAATTATTAATGTATCAAAAATGTTTGGGAGGGAGGAAGAATTTTGACATTCTCATTTTTCCTTTATTGCTTGTGTCCGGTGATCTCGCGCGTCCGATCTGTCATCGATGTTTGCCGGCATTTCACAAAGTATAAGGCCGAAACATTGCCGCAGGTGCTACACAGAAGGCAG
Organism: Leptopilina myrica (nomen nudum); assembly: GCA_032872475.1. Lineage (NCBI taxonomy): Eukaryota > Metazoa > Arthropoda > Insecta > Hymenoptera > Figitidae > Leptopilina > Leptopilina myrica (nomen nudum). The sequence goes on from CM065461.1 coordinate 38,518,734, forward strand.
TCCACAGGTAGATACGGTGGGGCGCCTGATTGGCTTGCTTCGACCGTTCGTTCCATCCTACAGTTACGGCAAAGAGAACGAGTTAAGAGGCGAATGGTTATACATATCTATGTATTATATATATACGTGTCGTGCTCGGTAGTCGACTCGCCGAGTCCGTACAGTCGAGAAAGCATATAGTAAATCCCGTTGGTCGGTACTAAGCAACCAGTCGAACAACCCATCCAACCAACCTACTTCTTTTTCTGCTTGCACGCGCTGCTGTTTGCTGCTCCTGCTGCTGCTACTTTTCTGCTGTTGCTTACTGCTACTTTTGTAGCGTCAAGTCCACAGTTGTCTGAGTCATATTGACAATCTTTGGCAATCAGCGCCGAGTGTATTTCCGTTTCGTTCACCACCACCGCCGCTGCCGCCATTCCATTGGAGAGAGAAGAACCTCTTCCGAACCAACTTGAACTAAACGTCGCGTGTTCAAAACTAGTTGTAGAGAGGAACGTCTCTGGTGCCACCTCGCGCTCTTCCCTGCTCCTAATATTTACCCGATCAACTCCATTCACCATTTGAGAACACCCATTTTCGCCAACTGGAATCATCTTCATCTATATCCATTCTTGAAACTTGTGCTAAATGTTGAATTGCAAATTTTCATTTGGATCCTTTTGTGTAACTTTCAGTTTATACTTGTGATATACTTGTGATACTTTGTGATACAGTCGAGAGAAAAAAAAACAGTAACCAGGGCTAGAGAGACTAATTGGGGCAATTTTGTTTTTTCTTGGGGAAAAATAGTGATATAGAAATGTTTGAGAAGTTGCCTCATGTCCGTAGAATCGCTAATTCGTGCACAGTGTGAATCGAACAATTGGATGTTTCAGCAGCTGAAAAGCGAAACGGCATGGACTAACCGCCATCAATTGGAGAATCCCTGGAAGGGTATTGGGAACCAGCCCCTCCTCCCTAAGGATCATAGCATCCCCCGCGACGATAGACGTCGCGGAATTCAGGACGAGCAGCGACCTCTGCATCGTCACTACAGCCGCAAGGTTAGTTTTTTTGTGCTTTATCTTTTTGGTCCAAACATCTGAAAGTTGTGTTATCATTGATAATTATTAATGTTAGATTCTAAATACAATAAGCATTAATACTTGGGTTCATAAAACTATTCAAAAACTTATTCATGAAACTGTACTGATGATATTTCATGAAACTTTCCATCAGTAAAATCCTATTTATGTTACATCTCCGCAGTCTCTATACTGAATCTTTCAAGATCTATCATTGAAATTCATCTTTTAGTTCAAAACACCCTAAATTAAAACACTGATTACCAAAAATAAAGGTGCGATATTACCAATGTTTATCCCAATTGGATTGAAAATCTGTTTAGAATGAAATGAAAAGAAATATTAAGTTCTTTTTATAGCCAAAAATTATTTGCTTCTTGATGTTCAAAAATATTTTTTTTCTACTTTTGTTAACGAAAATGTTGGAAACTTTAGTTTCGAATAAATAAAGTGCTTGAAAAATTTAAACTATGTTTTTGGAGCACTTTTAGCTTATGGCTCTTATTTTGTACCAAAATTTATAGCATGAAGCTGAAACTGCAACATCCACTTAATTTTGGAAAATAAATTTTAAACTTAAATATTTATTTTGCTTAAAACCAACATAAAGGTTTGAAAAATTAACTGGGTAACATTTTCAGCCTCATACACGTTAAGCTAAGGAATTAATTTTGGAGTTAATGAATAAACAGAGGATTAAAATATATGAACCCTCGAAATTTTATACAATTGCTTTAACTCCAAAAAATTCTTCCTTCGGCTCGCGCATTTATTCGGGATATTACAAAAAGTTCAAAATAAAATTCATTCAGAGGGAAATTTGAATGAATTATTTTAATTTTAATTCATAAACTTTAATTTCTGTGGGTTAAAGGAAACTGTATTTGTCTCAGCCTGCAATAGAATTTTTTTTTCTTATAAAACTTTTACTAGAAGCAAAACAAAATTTCGAGGGTGAAATTCCATCAGGGGTTAAGTTTTTTGAGTTAAAAAAGTATTGAAGAAAAATTTATGAAATAAATGGGAACGGAAGTAGTATTTTAAGTTAAAAAAGTACTAAAGAAAAATTTAGAACGTAAATGACATCAGAAGTAAAGTTTTTCGGGTTAAGAAAGTACTACTGAAAAGTATGGGGCGTTAATATGGAATAGTAAACGACAAAGACAGTAGAGTTTCTCAGTTAAAAAAGTACACAAAAAATCTATATACATAGTAAGTATTAAATCTGTAGTATTAAATTTATAATGTTGAAATAATTTTAAAAATTCTGCCTAAAATCCGTAGTTATTTCGATTTTTAAAACATTAAATAATTAAAAAAACTAAATGAATAAAAACAAAGTAAATAAAATAATATTGGAAATAAAAGTTATTTACAACAAATAATAAGTCTAGTTGACTCTGAGTTTATGCGAAACTTTTTACTGACTTGAACTTTAAAAGTCAGTTTAACTTCTATAAAAAAATTTTTTTTCGTAAAATTGGTTTTCAAAAGGGGAAAATTTGAGAAAAGAGTGCTACTTGAAAAAATGTGGTAATAATAACTTGTAAATAATTGTAATTACTTAAATATTTCAATAAAGGTGAATATAAAAATTTTTATCGGTGCGTAAGGTAATAAAATGTTGAAGTTAGTAAATGAGAAAGGTTTTTCAAAATGTAATCGACCGTATGTGCGTTTATATATATTAATTTTGTAAAAGTAATTAAAAATATTTATGATGATGTTTTTTTTTGGAGGGGTATATATATGATATAATAAACATATATATGTTTTTGTTGATTTATAGTTCTGTTAATATATTAGAGTCTAACAAATTATATGTTAGAAAAGTTATTTCTTAATTAGACTTGCTAGTTTTCTCATTTCAATAGAAGCACGTGAGTATAGAATTAATTTTTTCAATTATATCGAAAAGAAAATTTGATTTTTATCATATTTTTTGACAAATTTAAGTTTTTTTTTATATATGTAGACAAATGAACCATATTCATAAAAAACTCATTTCGAAAATTCGGGAATTATCGAATATAATTATTAAAAATTAAAAAAACGGGGTTTTACTATTGAACTGAATAATATTTGAAGACTCTAGATTTGTAGCATAAATTTTTAAATTATTTTTTTGGGGTTTTACGTTTTTTTCGAAATTTGTTTTTGTCGATATTTTTGAAAAAATTGGCTAAAATTGAAAAAGAATTTTTTCAGTTAAAACTGTTTTTCTACAAGTATATTATAAATCTGCCCCAAGTTTTTAAAAAATTATAGAACCAAATTTTTCAAAAATATAAAATTTGGCGGATTTTTATTCATAAAATTTGCTAATTGTTCTTCTGGTTTGTGGTTCCCATTGAAATGAATAATACTAGTGGAGTAGAGCTTTTTTCCTTTACGGAAAAATCCATTTTTGGTTCTCTATATTTTTAAAAAATTTATTTTGATTGTTATTTTTGATAAAATGGGCTAAAATCAAAAAAACCTCTTTTTCGGTTTAAATTGTTTTTCCGTACTTAATTTTTTACTTATACTGTCGGGTAGTCAAATAAAATTCTTTTCCAAGTTATTAAATAATAAAAAAATGGAATTTTTTAAAAATATGCATTTTTTCGGGTTTTAATAATAAAATTAGATGAATATTTTTTTGAATTGTGGTTCTTTTGGAAATATATAAAGTCAATAGATTTTGAATTTATTTTCTCATTCTACAACAATTTTTTTTCGATTTTTTAATTTTTAAAACAAAATTTTGTCTACATATTTTTCAAATAACAGTATAGTTGGTATTACATATTTATTCGCCAATTATTTGTAGTTGATAAATAAAGAAGAAAAAAGGTTTCATAATAAAAGAGAAGCAATGTTTTTATTCTCTGTGTCACATAAAGAATACTTTTACTTCGTCTTTTAAAAAAAATAATATGACGATTCACCGTTATTAGCAATTTCAAAACTTGAGGGTACTTGAACGTCTATATAATACTGTGACATTGTGTCTCTCCGGGTTATATTTCATGTTCTTCGTAATATCGTATATACTTTTCACCCCCTCAATTTTTATCCGCATACAAAATGATTAATGATCTTTTATAAATTGTATAACGGGAATGGGAATAATAATTTTTTTTTACTATATCTAATGAATATTTTTCAGTGTCAACAAATATTACTTGTCTCCTTTTTTTGAAAAAATATCCAATTTTTTTTTGGTATATAGCAAAATGTATAAATTGTTCTAAAGATGTGTAAGGAGAGAAAAGAGCATCTTTTGTATAAGAAAACTAAGTCATAGAATAACGACGTGATAACAAATGCAGAATGCACATTTATGTTGTTGTAAAGCGTCTGGGTAATTTATGATTCCATCGATCGCAAAGTGTGTTGTGATTACCTCCATTCTTCTTGAATGTCATTTGTCCCGAGAATTTTTACAGATCGTTAAGTGTGAATGTGTCTTTTTAACCGGGAGTCAAAAGGCCTATTTTCTGGTTATGATGAATTTTATGGACACACGCGCAGCAGCTATAATCCTCGCGCTCTCTCGCACTTGTGTATATGTTATATAACAGAAAAGTAAACAGCTACTGCAATTAGATCATTCACACCTGAAATAAAGTGTAACGATTTTTAATTATTTGAATAGAAAACTATTTAAAAAACTTAATTTGTGAAAAAAGGTACACAAAAATAAATTGAAAGTAAATAAATAATTTCAAGGGTACAAATATTTTTTTTTTGAGGGGGGGTGGTAACTGCTGAGAATTAAGGGCATGATCTTCATTAGCCTTTTGGAATTTCTGACACGAAACCGAACGAGAGTTGGATGGAAGGCTCATTAGCTCTTTGAAAGTGTACCTGGGAGAAGAAAAGGGAGCGTATATACATGCGTGTGGGTTATAGGAATTACGAACGCATGCAGTTCGTTTGGAGCCTGTTTTTACGAGCGTCCTATGGCGCAGGCATGTTCAGCATTATTTTGTTCTCTCGATGCACGAACGCGCGGCGGCCCTCCTTCTAACAACCAAGCCTCCGTTTTCCATCGTGTGTGTGTGTGTGTATATACAGCAGGCAAGTCCCGCGCACAACGAACTCTCGACGTTCGCAAAGCGGAGATATAAACTGTATAAAATAACGCAGCTATCTAAATTACCGGTCGCTGATTATACGCACGCACATATTTATATACACGTTCGCAAACACAAACAGTCTCTGTACGACTAGATTTTTGTCTTAAAACTAAATATTACCATAAAGTCACTTTTTTTAATTATACAATATTTATTCATTATAATCATTGTAGGGAAAATTGTGTATGAATAATTCCTGTAATTATTTCGTTGAAGGTGGAAAGAAGGGAAAGGAATTAGAAATAAAGGTGAAAGGCAAAAAAGAAGATAAGAATAAGGGAAAGAAACGAGAAAATATAAAATGTTCTTTAAAGGAAAAATTGGTACGAAATGATTATATAGTTCTAGTACAGGAAAGGTAAATTCTCGCACTGTCTCCACTTTTTCGGCACGCGCTGCCCCCACTACTCGCGCGAAGACCAATCCCTGCGTCGCCAACTCTTTCCTGACAGCGCGCGCAGCTCTTACCCCCACTACTTGCGCTGTCGGGTCCCCCACTTTTCTTTATAGAAGCGCGCGCAACAATAACTATCCTCACCACTCGCTCAAAGACCAATCAATTGCTTGCCACCACTTCTTTTCTCCCTGAAGCGAGCGCTTAACCGCTAGATAATCGTTTTTCCTTCTAGAGAATCACCATTTTTCGCAAAATACCAAACCTTTATATACCAATCCGTAAAAAATTCATCAAAAAAATATTTCACTCTTCATAATACAGATTTTCGAATATCTATTTCCCTAGAAGAGAGATGAAAATGAACATCACGCGTTTGTAGCTTAGCAACACGAAAGTCAGGATAGTGCGGAGAAAATACACGCACGCAGGCTGTAGATGCCTCTGTGAATTGCAAACCCCCCGCTCTCTCTTTTCCGTTCTCCGCGTATATACCTCCGTTGAATAAAGATGCAAAGCGACGGCGAACGAGCGGACTAAATAAAATTCAGAATTTATGGAAAATGGGGGGAGTTTGAAACCTATGGTGGACGCGCGGTGATCGGTGGTAACGAGTCGGCTGGGAATACATATATATAGATTCTACGCGCATATACAAATAAACGACTATATAGCGCAGCGCGACTTTTATTTAACGTTCGCAGAGGCACATGCACGTATATAGCTGATACGATTTTTCGATTATTTTAAATGAAAAGTGAATGGAAAAGGCGTTATATGTACTTTTGTGTATGTATATACGTATATATATATATATATATATATATATATATATATATATATATATTCGCGCACGTTAATAGAAATTCAAGTATTAGTTTACTTTAAAACTACTAGATTTTATGCCTTCGCAAATAGCCTTCGCAATATAGTGAAATATTTCAATTGAAAATTAAAAATAACTTTTAATATATCATAGAGGAAAGTTAATTTTAATCGAACATGGTTTTCGTTCTATTAAAAGCTGCTTAAATATTCCCAGATTACGAATGCGACACCAGTTTCTCAAAATTCAAAATGGCGAATCCAATATGGCGGACTAGAAAATTAAAAACTGATCGGATTGGCTTGAAACTTGTCGCCTGGGGGCCTTTGAGGTCTCTCATTATGAATCTGACACCGGTTTTTAAAAATAAAATTAAAGCAACAAGAATTGTTTGATGAAATAAAATTTATTTAAATACTTTGACATTTGTTGCTAAATTAAAATATTAAATTAAAATTTATATTCAATTAAATTTTTTAAAATTCAACACCTCCGTAGAATTATAAACATATAACTTAAAATTTTTTGGTTCCTAAGCGCGCTCTTGATGGGAGCGCGTCGCATATGAAATATTTGACGATATTTCGAAAAAAAAGAAGTAAAGAAAGAGAAAAAAAAACGTTTCACGCAGTCTAAAAGATTCAGAAGTCTTGCAGTGGAAAAAAAATATATCTGTGCGGTCACATTTTGAAATGGTAGCTATTGGTTTCATTTTATGTCACTTTAGGAACAGAACTGAAAAGATCGTATAATATTATTATGTGCGGTAAAGAAACTCCACTGGATGACGAATTACCTGGGTAAAAGTAAACGTACACTATGCGGCTACATGAGCAGGTCAATAGTGTATAGAATCGTATATTATATATAGTACATAATATATTGTCACTGTTGAAACATCTCTTAAAGACAATTCTTGATCGTAAAAAAGTTTGCATTTGCGTTCAAGAAAGAAATCTTTAAAAAAACATTACAAAGAAAGCAAAATGTAATACATTCTTTTGAAAATATTTTCAAAAATATACTTTCGAAAAATGTTTAAATTTATTTTTTAAAAAAAAATATATATATATTTGAAACCTTTTTCCCGGTGATTTCCCTCCGCGCATATAATGTGCTCCCATAGAAATATTTTATTTGATAAGTATAATTTAGTTGAGTTAAATAAACGCTTTTAGAGGTTACTAATATAAATTTATTTGAACCGTACAAAAATTTATTTGGATCAAATAAAATTTTTTTTTGAGCCAAAGAAAGTTTGTTTTAATCCGACGACATATTTTATTGAACCAATGAATGTTAATTTTTGACAAGAAATTTTTTTTTAACCAAATAAAGTTTATTTGAATCAAGTAAAATTTATTTGAATCAAAGAAAAAATAAACCTGATTTGTCATTGAGCGCATAATTTTTTCTCACTCAAAAAAAAAATGAGAGACATTTTCGTTTTTGAAAAATCCAGTCAATTTTGAATTGTAAAAATATAAGTTTGTTTTGCAGCAAAATGTTCTAATTATAAATGTCGCGGGAATTGAAAAATATTTCCATTATATAATAAAATCGAACGTAAGTAAAGGTCAACAGTAATTAAACAATAAAAAAAAATTCCACTTTATTCTTTTTTTTCAATATACAACTTTTCATCTGGGCATGTCGTGAGGTGATTGGATAATTATTATCTTCCAACTAAAGGCTACTTTTTTTATTTCTTCGTAATTTGCACAGCAATTTTTAACGTTATTTTTTACGACCACTGTACTGAGAAATAATTCAAACCAAATCGTCGATTACTGGTATTCTTGTAAAGGGTTTGCGACATTTAGAAATATGGAAACAATGCGAAAAAATTATATTTTCAATTTCGAAAACTGAATTTTCAGTGTCAAAAATTGTATTTTTTTCAATTTTTAAAATAATTATCACTTTAAAAAATTGTATTTTTATTTCTAAATTTATTTTTCAGTTCTAAGAGTTGTATTTTTAATTTCTAAATTGTATGATCAATTACATAAAAATTGTATTTTCAATTTCAAAAATTTTATTTTCAGTTTTAAAATTGTTTTCACTTTAAAATTTTTTTTACAATTACAAAAATTTTATTTTCAATTTTAAAAGAGGTATATTCTATTTCGAAAATTATATTATTAATTTAAAAAGTTGTTTTTTTCAAGAGTTGTGTTTTCAATTTTCAAAATTATATTTTCATTTTCAAAAATGATTTCCAATATCAAAAATTGATTTCTATTCCAAGAGTTGTATTTTTAATTTCAAGAGTTGTAATTTAATTTCAAAAATTATTTTCAATTCAAAGAATTATATTTTTAGTTGAAAAAATTGCGTTTTCAATTTCAAAAATTGTATTTTTAATCTCAAAAATTATAGATTCGATTTAAAAAATTGTTTTCTATTCCAGCATTTGTAGTTTTAATTTTAAAAATTGGTATTTTATTTAAAATTTCAAAAAGTGTATATCTCAATTAAAAAAATTATATTTTCTATTTCAATAATTGTTTTCTATTCCAAAAATTGTATTTTAACGTAAAAAATTGGTTTTTAATTTTAAAAATTATTTAAAATTTCAAACATTGTATATCTTCAATTAAAAAAATTATATTGTTAATTTCAAAAATATAGTTTTCATAATCAAAAAATTCTTTAATTTTTTTTTTCAAGGAAAAGTTATTTAACTCCTATTTAGTATTATAGGTGTTATTTTAACACAATTCTGGTATTAAACCTGAAAACTACACGCCACAAAGTTAGCACATTTTTTTCTGTCTTCTGCAGAAAAAAAATTCCAAAATAAATCTCTTCTTGGAGATTTTAAAAATGTTTTCAAACTTAAAGTTTGACATTTTTGTGAAATAAATAAATATAAATGTAAATGCCGAAATAAAATGATAATTGAGGAAGACATTGATTGGATTAAAAGTAGTGTGGAGCTTAGTCGTAAAATAGAATTTCTTGCAAAAGGTGGGATATTTTATTGGCGTTGAAACTTGAGAAACGAATCGTCGTGATAGTGGAAACGATCCTTTACACGGGCAAGATATCTCTCGAGTCGAAAGAGAGCCTGGGAGTATGGCTGCCGTCGGGCAATGGCGTATTCCATTTGCCCTTCCCGTCTTTTGCCCCCAACCGTATCCAGTTTTTCCCCCACTCCACGCAATCCAACTCCCCTTGCCCTGCGCTCCCACCACTTTCCATTCTCTCTCCTTGTGTTACCACTCCGCCCGTTCCATACTTCGGGACATGATTCGAGAGACCAACGAACACTGCTGAGAACGAAAACCCAACCTCTACAACACATTCGAGCTAAACCCCTCTGGATACCGACCCAAGTCTAATTTCAGTCGCCATACTGCAGAAAAAAAATATTTCTTCTTTTAAAAAACTCTCCTTCTAAAAATAAACCGCAATTCTCAGTGGTGACTACTGTTTTCTATAGAAAATTCCATTTTTATATTATAATTGTCAGAAACTTTTTTATTTGCTTTTACGATAATTTTTTTAATCCGTTTACTTTAACCCCTAGGGGTCATTTATTAGTTAAATGAGGTTAAAAAGACCCCATTTAGCACAGTTGACGCTATTTATGGGGTTAAAAAAACAAAATAACAAAAAATAGTTTGCCCATTTTGGGCCAGGTCTGTGAATTTTATTAGAAAAATTGAAAATAATAGATATTCTTATTTTTCCAAGATTGGTCTGAATCTCGACTCAATATTGGCAGTTTAATGGCAAAAGTGTTTTTTTAACATTGTTGTCAAATTATAATTAACATTAATATGCGTAAATCTTTCTTGGTGAAATAGAATTGCTGCAGTAATAGTACCAAGTTTGGTCCAATAATGGCACACTATTGGCACTTATTATTACAAAATTTATAATTGCCGCAGTATGATCAAATCGTTAATGTTAAAAAAATATATTTGCCAGTAATGGTACGAAGCTTGATCCATTAATGACAAAATATAATTTCCACGAATGGGACAAAGCTTGTCCCAGTAATGGCACATTATTGACTAAATATATAATTGTTAGTAATATGGGCAAATCTGTAACGGTAAAATATAATTGACTGTGATGGTACGAAGCTTGGCCCATTAATGGCAAAATATAATTATTCCACTGATGAGACAAAGCTTGGCCCAACTGTACACTTTAATGACAAAAATTTTGAAACAATGATGACAAATTATAATTGGTAGTAATCCAATTTTAAATAATAAAATATAATTCAGTGATTGTACTATGCTCAGTCCAGTAATGGCACATTATTGGCACTGTAATGGCAAAATTAAAAAAAAATTGATAGCAACACTCATCGGTACCAATTTTGCTAATGCTGGGCCAATATTGGGTCTTGTTACTCCCTGGATTTTCCGCTTGGCACCTAAAATTTTTTTCTATTATAGAAGAAAAATTTAGTTTGAAAAAATTTACTAACAGAAGAACAATTTTTTGTACACTTATTTAAAATTTATTTACAAAAAAAGGAAACAATTTAAAAGTATTAAATTACTTTTCCTTGTTTCATTATACGTCAATAAATGTCCCTTTTCACTTTACAATATTTTTTTTCCAACTGAATGGCGCGCGCAATTCAGTCATATAATAAATTTGATGAATGAACACGTTAAGAAATGATGCCCCCTTTCCTCTCGTAATACGCCAAGTTTATTATCCAATTTTCTAACACTATATAAAAGAATAAATTTTCATAAATTTTTTTCTCCTTTTTTACAAACGCTCATCGACAATGATCCATTAGTGTAAATCTTAAGGAGAGTTTTTTTTCATGTAGGCGCTACACAGAATTTTTTTTCTTTGCAAATTATACCAGGAAAGAAAAGTTATAGAGAAAATTTCTTAAAATATATATATATATATAAAGTATGCATGTGCAATATGTATATGTAATATGTAACTTTTTCCTTGAAGAAAATTCCAGACTTCTCGAGTGCATATATTTATATATATATTGTATATGTCGAGAGCTGCGCCCAAGGCCAGGTGAATCTGTAAACCACAATTTACCTTCTGAAAAGAAACAAGAATAATATTAAAATAGAAAAGTAATTAAAAATATTGTTGTTTTGAGAAAAATTTTACTTTTTTATACGAATTATAGAATTTGATTAAAGTACAGACTGTTTTAATTTGACCCAGTTCGAAACCAAAATCTAGCTCGACTAGGGCCAGGTGAGAAAAAGTCGCACTTTACTTCCACAAGTTGAAAAATATTTCATTTTTCATAATTTTCGCAAAATTTTTCCATAACAACTTTTATTTCAATATACTTTTTCAAATAGTCTCTTATTTTTTTGAATATGTTCTAATATTTATAGCTATTAATATTTTCACCTCAGGGTTAAAGACAGAAAATTTACACCCTAGGGTTAGAAAGAGTCATTTTAATCCCTCCGGTCGAAAAATCTATATATTATAAAAAGGACAAAAAGGATGTTTTAAAGCATTTTTCGAAAATATTTTTTTATATTATATTTTGATATATTTTAATATTTAATTCCAACTCTAGGGTTATAAACAGTAAATTTAAACTAAAGAGTAAAAAACAATCTATGAGAGAGAAAAAAAAGAGAGACCTGAACGGGGAAGAGAAAATAAAAATAAAAGTGAAAATAAAATTTATTCTTCTAATTTACGTTTTAAATGTGTTTAAGGAAAAATATAGAAGAGTGACAGTAGTCGTGCCTTCTGAATGTGGTGTTGGACATTAAGAATGCTAAATATAGTTTTAAAGGCTTTCATATGTATATAAAGACATTGTGGTGTAACCCAGTTTGCGTTATATTATAAGGGCAGAGAGAGGAGGGTGGGCGGGAAATTGCTTGCGGCGTGCTCGCAAGTAAATAATAATGTACCAGCATAATGGTATATCTGAAAATGGAGAAAAATTCATTTTGCGAAGAGAAATTCTTATTTAGAAACAGAAGGAAAGAAATCGCATTTCAGAATTGTCCTTACAGTTCGCGAAAAAAAAAGTTAAATTTTCAGAAAGTTTTAAGTGAGTTTAAACATTGTCTGCAGATATAATTTTACTGCTAATTCATAAGACTTATAAGATTAACTTCATAGTTCAACTAAAATTGACGAGAAATTATTAAAATGCGTTCATTAAAATTACCAATTATTGATAAAATTGAAATGTCTGGCTAAAATAATTTTCTACTACTTGGGGTAAATTTTAAGTGAATGTAGATAGTCTGACTATGGTACAAGCTTTTTCTACTAGTGTAAAATTTAGAAGAATTTACAATTTTACTATTGTCTAGTTAAAAAATTCGAAATGTCTGACTAAAACTGACTTGTACTACTAATGAATATTGATATAAATGTTTACAATGTAAAAAGTCTGACTGGTAAACACTTTTATTACTAGTGTAAAATTTAAAAAAAATGTCAGACCATCTGATAACAAAATTCGAGAAATGTCTGACTGAAAAATACTTGTACTACTGGTGCCAATTTTACGAAAATATAAAAAGGCTGACTAACACTAGAGTCAAATTTACAAAAGAAAAAATACAAATTACAAAAAAAAATTTACAAAATAAATATATATTGTAAAATATTTAAATATATTATAATATATAAATTAATAAATTAAAAAACCAGTATATAAAAATTCTGGTTAATATTTTAATTCGAACAAAAAGTCGTTACACACTGAAATTTATAATATATAGAGAAGGGGGAAATTTAGAAAAAGTGGTAATTTATTATTATTTTCTGAAATTTTCCAGACAACCTGTATACATATTCCGCCGTAATAAACATCCGGGCCCCCGTCATTATAAACCAACCACGCATTTTATTCAGAGTAGAAACTCTATTAACCGCACAGTTTTCAACCACTTTTGAAAACGTTACGCAAATTATTCTCCGTTATAGAAATTACAAAGAGAGTGCGCGCCTCTAAATTATTGCAATTTGACAATTACGTAATATATATATATTTTTTTTAAGACAGCTATTACAATATATATTTCTAACGAATTATGCAAAAAACATAGTTTTCAAGTAATTATATATAGAAAAAAAAAATTATTTAATTTCTTCTCGAAAGTTAGTTTTTTCAATTTTTATGTATATATGTTAGTAAATTTGGAGTAATTTAAAATTTTAACTAAAAATTCAAGTCATTATGAAGAGTTGAAGTTGTGCCGCACTAATTTTAGTAAAAATATTTAGTTAATTATTATAGTTACTACAAATTTCAGTCAGTTTTACGTAACCTATAAAAGTGAATTTAACTAATAATTATATTCAAAATTAACTATTTCATCATAGTAAAATATTGCTATTTGAATCAATGACTGACATTTTGCTATCAAATTAGTTATCTTTAACTTATTCAAATTTAGAGAGTACAGAGTAGTCAAAAATCGTGATCTTAAATGATTAAAATTTAAAGAGAACTAAATTTTTAACGAAACGAAAGTAAAAAAAGTAGGCCTATTTTCATTAGCTTATAAGTCTGAAAATATTGAGTTTATATGCTGTAGATATTTTTGAAAGTTAATTGTAAAAAAAATCCTTGTGAGGCTTTTGTATGTGATTTTTGACAATTTTTTAAATCTCATTAAATCAATAAATTTTTAGAAAAATTTTGACAATTTTGACATTTGAAAGTAAAGACAGTCTTTTTTAATTAATTTACCTTTAAAATTTTATGAATATATACCTACATGCATTAATTTATAACATTAAACATACAAAGGTAGGTTTCTAAAATAGACTATATAGAATTTGTTATTCATGCTTTTAAAAAAAAGAAAAATTAATATTTTGAACTGGAAAAAACCGGGAATTTGTCAAGCAAAATTTAGTAGACACCCTGTTTGACAACTTTTTTTCTAAACTTATATTTTCAGACTTGTAAGCTATTGAAAATAGGACTTCTTTTGAAATTCAAACATTTCGAAAATTCATAACTCGAAAATTTTGGCAATTTAAAAAAATAAAAATACGTATTTCATATATTTTTCTATAAAGATTAAGAAAAAATATGTTTAACCGAATTTTAATCATAATCGGTAAATCTCACGTGGAATTGCCCATATGTAACATTCAGGAGTTGTTCGTACATCTCAACATATAATATTGCCCATGGGGCCTTGGAGCGATTTTTGACAAGTGGAAAATATATATATATATAAAATAAATAGCTATTCATGGGCATCCATGGGTGCACAGTGTGCAGCCGTTACAAAATGTATATAGAGAATCAGTTCAGGAGAAATGCCAAGGAATTCAAAATGGCTGATACCCGCGGCCAAGGAGGCATGTATATAGTTGGCTCTCGCCTGCTTCTCGGATAGCATATGCGCACCGTAAGGGACGAGTGTGTGCCATGTTATATATACATGGAGATTATATATGCTACACCATTCCTCTCGACTAGTACAAAAACGTATCTCACACATTGCTTGATGTATATATACGTAAATAATGGATATGTATACATACAATATTCCTGCTGCAGGCGCACATAGTCTTCAATTTCTACCGGGTGACTGAAATGCCTTTTCATCCGCATAAGGTATTTTTTTCACCACTAATACTCGAATGTTTTAAAAATAAAATTCATTTCCTATTGTATTTTATTAGGTAACTGTTTAAATTTTTTTTTATATTTTTTTATAGCGTCGGCCCACTTTTTGACTTATGTTTATAATTTTTTTTTTAAATAAATTTTTTTAATTGAGGTGCAGAAAACCTCTAATGACCAAAAAAATACTTTTGAATACTTTTGCCAAACAGGGCAAATTGATTAGATGGAAAATAATAAAATAAAGATTTGAAAAAAAATGTATTAACGCTCATTAATTCAGATTTTGAGAGTACAAAAAAACATTAATCACTGAAGAAAGCAAAGAAGTAGTCACGATCAACATATTCAATACCACACATTCATGTGCGGTAATAAACTTTGTTTCACACTATACCGTCATGTGACGGACAATTAGCGAGGCAAAACGAATTGTCGTAATGATAATTACAACCGTACTACGCTTACCGTCCTCATATCTTTATGAGGTGTAACCATATACCGCTACTATATATATATATTCGCACGTATATACATTTATATATATTTGTTTAGAACTCCGACTTTTTATTTTAAAGAAGCTAACTTTGTATAAATACCAATAATAACGTTCGAAAGTGTCGTCATATATTTTCCGCACTCAAACAAAACTTACGACTTTACTAAACTTTTTTTTCCCTACTCGCAATCACTTAAAAAAACATTTCACACAATAAAGATAATTACTTTCCAATTTGTAAATTTGAAATTTTCTTTTCCTTTTCTCTTCCTACATACGTTTTTTTTTTGGTTTCTTCTCTGTGGTTTCTTGGTACGGGAGACAAATGGAAAAATTTTCAGTCGTTAAAATTTTTTTTTTTTTTTCAATATAATGTTTCGGCTTTTTAACGTTAAACAATACCTATAGAGAGATAACATTCAGTATAGTTCTGAACTTTGTGGTAATTAGTTTTTTTGTTCGGGTTAAAAAGTGCTGAGCAGTAAAAATAGAAGATAAAATCATTCCTTTTGTCCTTTAAAAGGGTATTGTATACTTCTAAAAGAGTTGAAAATTCATTGCTGATAATGTTATATAGTGGGAAAATTGTTTTTTTTTGCACTAAATGACTAAATTTCGGTGCTTATATTAACATCATTAAAGTAAATAATAAACAAGTGAATAATTAGAAAAGTAAAAAATAAGAAAAATAAAAAAGTAAAAAATAAGAAAAATTAAAATAAATAATAAAAAGAGTCAATAATAAAAGAGTTAATTATAGAAAAGTAAATAATAAAAAATAATAAAATGTAAGTTATTAAAAAAAGTAAATAATAAAAGAAGTAAATCTATGTTTTAGGGGACTTTTTCATGCAAATCTTTTAGGGCAGTCAGTGCCGAATTTATACTCGCATATATAATGAATTTTAGAAGATTTTGCATTAAAGCAGGCAGTGCTACTGAATTTAAAACTATAATCTTATAAAATAAAATTTTCTTTTTACTTTGAAGGATGTTAATCCCAAAAAGTATATAAACAATATAATAAAATTAAAAAATAAGAATGCAGGCAATTAAAAAATAAATAATAAAGAAATTGAATCGTACAAGAAGTAAGAAAAGAATAAAAAAATAAAAATTTAAGTACTTAAAAGAAATAGAAAGTAAAAAATTTGATAGTGGTGGAAATAAATCGTAGAAATAGAAAAAGAATAAAAAGAGTAAAAAAATAACAATATAAGTATCAAGCCAAAAATAATTTTTAAAAGTAAACAATAAAGGATGTAAATACTAAAAAAAAGTAGTTAAATAATAAAAAAGCAAAGAAATGAAAACATAAGTAATTTAAAATAGTCAATAATAAGAAAGTAGAGTATGAAAAGTAAAAATTATAAAAGTAAAGAATGAAGGTAAATAATAAAAAGACAAAAATAAAAATGTAAATAATTAAAAAGAGTGAATAATAAAAAACAAGTAATTGAAAAATGTAAATAATAAAAGAAGTAAATAACAAAAAAGTTAAATAATATAACATAAAAACGAAAACCAAACAAAGTCGAAAACGCACTTTTTTAATGCAAGAAAAATATCCCCAAATTTAGCAGCCAAAATATTTTCCACTATTTTCCAAAAAGGAAATTTTTAATATTTTTTCTCAAAAAATCCGAACAGGTTGTACATTCCAAGTTTCCGAATTCTTTTGTAGTAACTCCTCAAGGTCGATATCTCGAACAGATTTTGTTTTCAGTTCGCCAAGGCCAAAAAAAGGGATCAAAACTTGATCCACATATAATATATATAAGAAAGGGCCGCTCCTTTTTTTTTTTTACTCTAATAAATTCTGACCTCTTCTTCGTTTCGCGGTAGAAGTCATAAATTTTGTTTTTTGAAGGACATCTCGCAGGAACATTTCAGATTTTATTTTTCGAGAAGGAACAGTGAACAAAAGACCGGATGAATAAAAGGGAGCAGTTTTAAAAAAATTGAGTGTAAAATTAAATATTTTTTTATTTAAAAAGGACTTCCTATTAATTTTTTTTCTAATTTTCAAAATGATGATGATGATGATGATGAATATACAAGAGATGGAAAATTTTTATCATATAAACAGAGAAATTGAAAGTTTTTTTTTATAAATCAATTTTGAGAAAGGAAAAAAAGTAGTTTTAAAAAGTTTTTTGTTTTTTATATTTTTTAAATTTACGATGTCATAAACATTGAGAGAAAGTGTCAGTAAAAATATTATATATTTATAACAGAGACGATTGTAAATTGCACTTGAATGAATTGGATGACACATTTTGATTTATGAAAACAGCTTTTCAATTTTTACATGAGTGCAAACTGATGTATAATCCTCGTGTGGAAATATTTTTCACTTTGGAATTTAATACGTGGTTCGAATTGTGACCGTTTTTAAATAGGGCCTAATTATAGGGCAAAATTTCTACACTGAATTCGAAAAATATTTGTCAAAGTCTGTATGAACTTTGGAAAATTGAATTCGGAGATTATTTATAGAAAATTGTCTTTGGAAAATTAAAATCGAAAAATATTTAGAAAATTAAATTCAGAAAATATTTGAATATTATACCCTTGAAAAATTAATTTTGGATAATATTTGAAAAATAGATATTGGAAACTTCAATTCGAAAAATATTTGAAAAATCAGAAAAATGAACCTTGTAAAATTTAATTTCGAAAATTAGGTTCGAAAAATATTTAAATCGTTTGTGAATTAAATTTGCACAAAGTTAGTTTTGTATGGAAAAAATTATAAAAAAAGGAAATTAAATATAATAAAAAGTGTAAATTTAGAAGAAGATGAATTATTTACATTCACTTTTGAAGGGTTACTTGGGCGCCCTTTTTTTAAATATATTTAACTACTTTGCAACCACCTATACCACAAAACAAGAAATGAGAAACAAATTAAGTGCTACTTTTCTTAGACATTTATGACAGAGCCACGCGCTCGTCAAGTTTATATTGTCGCATTTACAAGGGTGTAACGGACAACAATAAACTGCCACCATATCGACTGTTTTTATACTATAAATATTTTATGCTTCTAATAAGCATCACTTATTATTATTCTTTTAACAATCAAAAACCAATTGGATTTTAAGAGTCATTTCAAATGCAATAAGTCAACCACACTTTACACACATATAACATTATGAGAATTATAAAACAGGATAGCGCAGACTTTAAGTTTAAATAGGCAGCAATTTTTTTTTATATTTACGCATTACAATAAAAATTTCCCCATTTTTTGCCGTTTTTAAGATAAATGGAAAACATTATTTTTTATTTGACAGATATTTATTCATGAATATCAATTAATACGAATTATTTACAATTTGTTTATTGTTTTTATTTATACTGTTAATTTTTATAACTTAAACGAGATAATTTTTTTCTGCCACCTAGTGGTAAATTCGGCGTTCTCAGGTGGAGAAATTAAAGCACTATTTTTCTAAAAAAAAACTGTATTTTAATATAGATTTTGAATTAATTAAAAATTTTATTTAATAATTTCTAAAAACGATTAATAGTAAGATAATTAATATTAAAAATAAAAATATTAATTAATAATAATAATATTAGAAACATTGATAAAAATTTGTATTCACTATGGAAGGAATAAGAAAATAAATTATTTTCAATAATTCGGCAGAGTTTATTAAAGTTGACTGTAAAAATTAGATAATTATAAATAAAGTAAACTACTTTTTCGTCCGCTTTACTTTTTCTGATAATAATCCATTAATGAGAATTATTAACAATTTATTTATTATAAAAGTAAATAATTGAACTTTCAAGTACCACTAGTAAAATCCATCGGTAATAATAAGTTTCATTCTAAATTTTTTTTTCAAATTCAATTATTTCCTAAATTTTTAATTAGAAGTTTCTTCAAAAATTTACAATATTTCTGAAAATAATTTTTAAAATTTATCAAAATATAAAATTTATTTAAATGAAATTTGAATAAATTTCCAATTGTTTCAATGTTTTAAAATTATTTTCGGAAATACAATTATTTAAAATAAAATTTAATTACATTTTTTCAAGAAAAGATTTTGTTCCTAATTTCTAAATTAAATTATTCAGAACTTCAATACTTTTTTTTAAACAAAAACTTATTCGTATTTATTTTTCCACAGGAATAAAAATTTCGAATAATTCAATTAAAAAACCTTTCAAAATTTAACTATTTTTAAAAATTCCAATTGCAATTCTACCGAAATTCAATTATTTTTTTACAATTTTTTAATAAAATTATTCAAAAATTTATGAATTTTTTAAAATAAAAAAATATAATTAATAAGTTTTTAAAATACAAATTAAAATTTTAAAACATTTTCAATGTGAAACCGTTTGAAAAATTGTCTATGTAAATTTGAACTACAAATCTTCCGCACAGTTCAAATATTCTTCAGAATTTTTTGAATAAAATTAATCAAAATATTTAATTTTTATGGAAGTTAACAAGTTAATATTTTTTGTTATATAAATAATATATTATTGTTTTATAGCAATTAAAATTTGAAAGATTCAACCATGAGAATTAAATTATTTATATCAAAAAATAATTAATTCATAAAAGAAAAATTGATTCATTTTAAAACAATTACTAATTTAATTTTTTGTATTTTAAATTAGTTAATTTTACCAGTAAATTAGTAGATAATACTATTTATTAGTAAATTTTACTAATTTAAAAGCAAAAAGTCAACCAATTATTGTTTTAGTTAGTGAATAACTTTTAACTTTTGAATTAATAAATTTTGCTAAAATGTTAAATTACTAATTATTAGTAAATTTCCCTAATTGAAACGCAAAATATCTGTCACTAATTCAAACTTTTTAAAATATTTTTACTAATTAGTCTTGTAAATTCAATAAGTTTTAGTAGTAAATTTGAATGAATTAGTAAATTTTAGTAATAATTAAAAAATTAAAAAAATATAATAAAATTTGCTAATTCGAAAGCAAAAAGTGAGTCACTAATTCAAATCAGTAAACATTTTTACTACTTTAAAGACTTTAATTTGCGGGCACATTTTAAGGAATGAAAAATGTGGGAAAAGAAAATAATGTAAAAATATATGTCATGAATATATTTTCTAATGACGTCGTTGATAAATTGATTTTATAGCTGCGCACGGATGATATATCGTTTGCTATACGGAACAAAAACATTGCGCGATGTATAAAAGACTATATGTGCCTATATGTGTATACATTATAAGGTATGTGTATATATATATGTAACATGCGCGCAACGATTGTTTGTTCAACGAGAATAGATTCCTACATCAACTTCCCATGTTTAGAAGGACGTAATTTTATTAACAAGTCTGCAATATACACGAAAGGCGATTTATAACAAGTGCGATATGTCCCATCATTAATTAAAATGAAAGTTTTATTACAACAATTTTTCAATTTTTATTCGAGCTCGCATATAAATTCCACCAATAATATGGGAGTATATATTTTCATTAGTATCTTTTTTTCTCAATGCTATATACAAGGGAGAATAGAAAAATTGCTCTTTCGGTTCATAAAAATGTCGCCAGAAGGAATAATTGTTCTTTTGCTTTCGATTTGGTAAATGTTACTAATGACTAGTAAATTTTACTAATAAGTTAGTAGATAATAGTTACTCATTACTAAAATTTACCAATTCAAAAACAAAAAGTTATTAGTAAACATTTTTACTAATTCAAATTTAAATTAGCTAAATTACTATTTATTTGTAAACTTTACTAATATTCAAATTTTAAAAGCAAAAAGTCACTAATTTAAATTAGTAAACGTTTTTACTTTTACTGATTCAAATTTAGTGAGCGAACAAAAGGAATAATGTCTGTTCAATTTAAAAAGAACCATAAAACTTAAAGACGCTGATCAGTTAATTTATCATAGAAAGAAGTTGAGGCAATAATCGTAAATTTTTCCTCATCTTGGGGATGAAATAAAACAATCCATTTTCATAACAGAAAATGTTCTCAGCACATGATTTTATTTATGGCTATGACACATTTCTTTTAAGGGAGTTGAGCTGTTTCTCTAAGGGGGGCGGGTTGAATATTGTTTACATTGGACCGTATTTATAACTATATGTAATGCAATTCTTACTTAACTCGAAAAAATGCTAAAAACCAAAAATTTTTTTGTTTTTTACATCTTTTGTTATTATTTTCATATCATCACATTTGAAAGATTTGGAAAAAAAAGATGGAAAACATTTTTTTAGTTACAAATTTCCATTTCTACCTTTTCTTCTTATAGATAGTATATTGTGGTCTTAATTTTTATTCGGATTAATATGTGAAATAGCAGTGGATTTGCCATTGTCTGTCTATGAATTTTACTGAAAGGATGAAATTTACTTTATCTCGCATTTTTACCAGTCAACGATTTCCCTTTTATCGACCTTTCACTTTGGGGTTTCGCTCTTTCCTGACCGATGGCGCCAGTCTCGGAAGAAAATTTATCCGCCTTCAAAGTCCTTCAGGCATTCGAAAAAGGAGGCGGCACCCGATGTACATTCATTCCTTCCACATATTTGCAATGTTAAATTTCTTCTCTTTCGAAAAAGTTGTTTTCGTACTTCTTCTTTTATTCGACTTTTCGCTTTTATTTAGGATTCAAGTTTCGATTTGCTATTCGTTTATAAAAGTAAAAATAAGAATAAAAAATCTAATTTTGAAAATGATCAATTTGACATATACTTTTTAATTTTTTCTCTTTTCTTATCCATTTTTTCCTAATTATAAAGGATGTAATAAATTATTTTTTATCAACATTCTTCTTAGATGAAGCTTCTGGACCTACAGAAACATTAGAAAAAATTGTTTAAATATCGCAAATATTGTTGCAGTTTTAGTTATACTTTGGAAGATGTCATTATAGCAGTACTATCATTATTGGCTAATTAAATTTTTATTAATTGTAAGTAATTGTCGAAATTAATGTTATTTATCATTTTTACCATAACATTCTCGTCGAAGAGCTACTAAACCAATATCAATATCAGCAATATTGCTTAAATATGCCAAGTATTGCTGAATTTCATCATAATAACCAGTTGTAACATCATTATTTGTTAACTACGTTTTTTGCCAATTGTAAGGAATAGTAGGAACCAAAGTTGTAAATCATTTTCTTATTAACCTTAAACAACACGTAATCATCTAAACTTGCAGCAATAATAGCGACGTTCCTGCAAATATTTAAAATATTGGTCCAAATTCAGTTCCTTTGAAAGTTAGCATCATATAATCAGCAGTAGTTTCATTAATTAAAAATTCAATTTTGTTCTAATTGTAAGTAAAATTAGTAACAAAAATAAACAAATGTAGAATAACTCAGCAAAAAACAAAATTCTCGCAAAAAATCCCTTTTCTTTTCCTTTTCACCTTAAAAAGAATGGAAACGAAGAGACGAATGCAGAAAATGGATACCTTTCCTACCCTCCACGGTACCATTCATTTTTATACCCCTCGTTTCCATCTCCGTTCCATTTACTTTCTTAAAAAGATTTCATCGTGACTCTCCATCCATTTTCCTTACATATATATATATAACAATGATGGTTCCCTGTATTTGAGTATCTCAGTTTTTTCCCTCTGTTACTTCAGTCTGATTCACCCCTCTTTTTTTTCTTCAAACTCTTATATTTTCTTCCATAGTCTCACACAGTGTCTAAGCTAAAAACACCCCCGCAAGAAAAAAAATGCTTACTCCGTTCTCTCTCTCTCTCTCCTCTGTTATTTATCGGTGTGGAGAAAAAAAATTCACCCTTGCGGTATAAGCAAAAATTTAAACTTGAGCGCTAAAAGACCCTGAAAAATATAACCTTCTTAGAAAACTTATGATAGCGAGTCCACCCTAATTTTTTTTTGTTTTTATTATATCCGCTTTGGTGAGTTCAACTGAGATGGTATCATTGCTGGACATTTTAGATATTGTGTTTTGAATACGAATCGTATCTGCCCTGGTTCTTATGTGCTTGAATCACCCGGAGATTATTTAAAATATTTAGAATTTGAATTTTGCCGCACAAGAGTTAAAAACAGTCTGGTAGCAGGGAGAAAAATAACATTTTTTCGCATTATGTATTCTTTTATTTTTGTTTAATAATTTGTCAGTGTTGTTTCTTTCTATATTTTATTTTTATTTATTTTTCTCGATTTTTTGGATAACTATTCTGTGGAAAATGTTATCCTAGGATATAATTTTGTATGTATTCATATATATGTAGAAAGCGCAGTGTGTCTAGACGTTTTAGCAAAACGTATGGGCATCAGCGTCAGTTTATTACTATGGTTGGCGATCATAGTCGCACACCGCTTAAGTTCAGCATTGTAAAATAATTTGCCGCCATAACTCACCAAACCCGAGAGACGTAAGTACCTTGGAACGAACGCAACAAGTGTGAAAGAACGTTATTGCGCTATTTCACGACTAGCAGAGGGCGACGTGGAAAAAAGTTAATCGACAGCACTGCCGACGATCTGTCTCATCGTCTATATTATTCTTTTCAATCTACGAGCCACAAACTTTTTTCTGCCTTTTCTTTTTTTATCTCTATTTCTATATATCTATGTGTGTATGGCAAACATCATTACGACACTCGGCTGAGAATTGCAATTATGATCCGTATTGGAAGAGTTGATTTAATCATCAAAGAACATGGAAATGTTCGGTTGATTGGATGGTGAATGGTGTTTTTCTCTGACGAACGTTTTGCAGGTTCGTTTGATTAGATCAAGTTTTCTAATGAACACGGTTCATAATTAAAAGGAACTGGAAAAGTTGACCTAATCGAACGGACATCATTAGGTTTCGAGTATTTGTACATTTTAATGCTAGAGCAAACTATTTACCACCATCATCGCTATTATCATGATTAAAGCAGCATCTTATACTTTAATGCTGGACCAAATACTTAATTCGGTTAATAGCACTTTGGATCATTAATAGAGAATTTGTGTATTATTTGCTATGTTGTCCTATATAATATAGTTTTTAACAGAATGGTTGCTGATGTTAGTTATGGCCACCAACATTCTACTATGGTCCAAACGATTATTCTAGGCTTATAGTAAAAACATTTAATATCATACACTTATTCTAGATCTTTGGTACACATTTTTAAAGTTAGACTTATTTTAGACCGTCAGTACAAAGATTTGGTGCTATAGACTTATTGTAGTTTCTTGGTACAAACATTCAATGAAAAAGTATAAATAAAGTATAATTTTAGGCTTATTCTAGTTTCAAAACTAATGGTATACAAACATTTGATGTTCGGCTTATTCTAGATGGTTAGTACAAACATTGAATGTTAGGTTTATTCTAGATCATTGGTACAAACACTTAATGTTAGGTTTATTCTAGATCATTGGTACAAACACTTAATGTTAGGTTTATTCTAGATCATTGGTACAAAAACGTTAAATGGTCTGCTTATTTTAAATCGTTGCTACAAACATTATAAATGGTCTGCTTATTCTAGATCGTCGGTACAAACATTAAATGGGTAAACATCTTAAACATCTAATGTTTAGTCTAATTCTGGATCATTGGTGCACAAAAATAAAATGTTAGCATAGGTTTATTCTTGTTCTAGACCTTCAGTAACATGTTCTTCTAATCAAAAACTTGGACCAGAAAATTATTATGGTTATGACGAATAATTTATATGGTATAACCCAAAGCTGAATTATGATTCTAAGTATTTACACCTAAAATTCATCTAACGTTTTACACAAAAACTTATGTTTTGAGGCATTTGTGCACTATGAACATCAATGTTGGACCAAACATGAAATTAGTTCCCTTGTTTCTTTATTTTGTTGTACCAGTAACATTGGACCATTATCAAAATCACTTCTCTGAAAAGCTTCGTTAAAATTTTCGGATAACATACCACTTTTTGTTCCGATTAAACATTATTAATTTATAACACTTAACTTTTCTCAAACATTAGTTCAGAGTAAATTTTTGTAAAACAAGTAACCTCCGCCAAACAGCAAAATTTACTC
Source organism: Leptopilina myrica (nomen nudum) (assembly GCA_032872475.1). Classification (NCBI taxonomy): domain Eukaryota; kingdom Metazoa; phylum Arthropoda; class Insecta; order Hymenoptera; family Figitidae; genus Leptopilina; species Leptopilina myrica (nomen nudum). The sequence goes on from CM065461.1 coordinate 38,544,262, forward strand.
AGTGAAATTTGCGAAAAGTGATTAAAGTCGAGAAGCTCATTATAATTTGAGAGTCTCTGTAAGTAGGAGAAGGTTTTAGAGAAGGTTTCAGAGAAAGGTTACACATCCATGTAACATCGTATACGAGTGTAACATTCCTTGGGTGATAATGTATATGTGCGCGTGTGTCTTGTATGTACCCGGAATTGTCTTGGTTGTCTATGTAAATGAAGGGCCTATATATATGCTGTACATGACTACATGTAAATGGAGAGCAGCTATCACCAGAGAGAAAGAGAGAGAGAGAGAGAGAGAGAGAGAGAGAGAGAGAGAGAGAGAGGAAGTAAAAGAGAGGGTTTAGGATGCTTCATGGAAGAAAGGGAAGTAAAGGGAGGAACGAAGCAGCGAGGGAAAAGGGGTTTTCGTAAGTAATTAAGGAAGCTCATCCTGAGAGACAATTTAGCTTAATGAGAGGCAGCCAGTTCCTTCCAAGCCCTTATATTCTGTGACCCCTTCTCTCCCTCCCCCTCCTAACCTTCCCTTCTTCACTCTTTGTCCCGCCTTCCATCATTCCTTGGAAAAGAGGAAAGAGAGAATTCCTTCCCCTTTCCATCGATCCGCTTAAGAAAAGTTTCTCTTCTACACACAAATACACGAGACTCATACCAGAAAGAATTGGATTTCCACGAAAACTTGGAACGTAAATTCGTTTCGGATGGGATTCTATTTTGAGAAAGAGAGAGAGTGAGAGAGCGAGAGAATCACTCTCGGCATAGGGAGACACCATTTTTCTTTCGGGGGTTGATTACGTAAATTCCGCAAATTTCAGCGGCGAGAAAATGCTCTGAATTTAGAAAACTTTTCGTCTCTGGGAGTTATAAAGTTTAGAAGAGCTTAGAAGGTATTTTTCTATTAAAAATTGATGAAATTATTTTCCTTTCGGAAAAATTTGGTTTGGTTATTTTTTTGATTTCTTTTTGCCTTGGGCTTGCTATTGTTGAACCATAAAAGAATTTAAAATTATTTGAATCTTGATTTTGAAAGTAGAAGTCTGCAAATGAAAATCGAACGCCACAGCTGAGATCAAAGTCAAAGTGAATGTGAGAAATCAAAGTCGAAACGGAATCGAAAGACAGAGTGAAAATACAAGTTCCAAGTAAAAATCGACTATTCGAATATTTCAGATCGAATCGAAATCTGTAAGTTACAATGTATATACTTTGTGTAATTTTATATCCACAATTAACAATCTTAATTATTATATACACATTACATACTTTCTTTAATTACGCATGACGTTGCGTATATATTATATCCTTTGAAAATGGATTTTTTTCAGCGTATCGGCGTATAAATTTCTTTCATAGTAATTGAACAATTATAGTTATACTCATCGCAAAGTGCATTTCAGGTATTACTGCTTCATAAAATTTCTATATCCACTTACTTTAATCTGCCGTTTATTTACACACCATGAAGAATTCTTTGATATCACATTTCATATAATGTTTCCTTCTTGCATACATATATATAAAATACTCTTTTTAGTAACATCGAAGAACAACAAACAGTGTATATAATAATTGTACATACGCATAATAAAACCGCATTGGAACTAAATTTTACTTCCAAACTGCGAAAAATTAATTACTGTCTTCTTAATTTTGATACTTTAGGCAGAAAGATTTGTTTTATCTCAAATTCTGCTTTATTGATTCCAAAAACAAAAAATAGTCGTAATAAGACTTAGAGATCAGAAATTATCTTATGATTTCAAAATTTTGGGGTTTTACGTGACTTTTGTACAAATCCTGACCTTATGTGGTTAAAAAAAACTTCAGATTCGGCTTAAACGATTCCAAAAAATAGAAGTTCTTTAGATTTTTCTAATTTTTTTTAAATGTGACGCAATGTGAAGAGAGGGACCTTAGAAGCAAATCACTTTATGGCGAGCTTTATGGTTATGTTATTGTTACTTTTTTAATGATTGAAAGTTTCTTGTTTGTTACTGCAAATTGAAATCAGTATACATTAAATATTTTTATCTTAATGAAGACCTAGACATCAATGATTTACATTGACAGTTGATTCTCTTTTTGTATTTACATTTCAGAAATTGCAAACATAAACTATAATTTTTTGCTTCTAAGGATGATCAGATCGCGTCACAAATGTTTCGCAACACAAGAAGAAGAAAAATATTAATCGTTGACAAATTTTGATAAAATTGATTATTGCACGGCTTTGCAAAAATTTCCCCCGTAAAATGTATCAACCACAATAACTAAGATTTTAATATCACAGGATAAATTTTGATATAAGACATGGTTGCATTTCGGTAAAGTGGACTCGCTTCTTCAAATATTATGGTTTCGAGGGTATTAGATTTGGTATTTTGATACCGTTGCGCATAATGTCGATGGAATATGTCACGTGCCTGGCGGCAAAACGAAGTATATATATATACGATGAGTATATATATATACATGTACGTTGAGTATAGCGATCTTGAGTCGTGTTTATAGCTGAATATACATGCATAGCAGTTCGCTGGATCACGGTGGAACGAAGAACTCATTACCCTGCGTCGAAGGTATTAGCATATTTAGATGGCGCGCCATCCCCTTTTCCTCTTATATTCCCTCTCTCTCATTCCCTCATCACTCCCGCTAAGCCATCATTCCGTTTTTTTCTTGCATCTTATTTCAGTACACCCTCTTTTTTATAATATATATATAGATACGTTTTAAGTTCTTCCGAAAAGCTCGTTTAGACAATCATATAAGAGCACCTGAGACTCATCTCCTTTTCATCAAAGATAAAATTCAGAGCTCCGCTTCGTTCTTCCTTTTTTTGTCGTCTGGCGAAATATATAAAAATCATCTAATACCAGCGGGCAGAAATTTTTTTTTACTCTCTCTTCTTTGAGCTTGCAACTGAAAAAAGAAATTTAATATAAAATTTTGTCTCAAAAATTGTTTCATAAATTTTTATAAATTTTTTTAAAAATTCTTCAATAGCGGAGAAAATTCCTTTCATGAATTCCACGTTTCCAGTTTTCCATTCGAACATTGCCAGAGTCAAAATTTTAACACTCTTTTAGTTCTTCTATAACCCCTTTTAAGCCTCTTTAAACTTCTAAAACCCTTTTTTTTGAACCTTAAAACTGCAGAAATGAATTTTTCCGCATCGTTTTCAGGTTCGAAAGAGATTTAAAAAAAGGTCTAAATTTTGACTCGGGTGGGGGAATTTTAAAGAAATATTGGAACCACTTTTGTCTGACTATAATTGTTTATTACTACTGCATATGAATAAAAAAAATCCTTAACTTCAAATTATTTATTTATTTTTAAAATTTTATAAATAAATATATAAAATAAATAATAATTAAAATAAAACTTTGCAAAAAATGATTCATGTGCAAAAAAATAGGAATTTTAGAAAGTGAATAGAATATAAATTTAAAAAAAGGACAAAATTGGGCAAAGCCACAAATGGCTTTCGAAATTAAAATTTAATTAGTTCATCATTTTTTAAATATCGTGAATGTTTTTTTGAAATTTTCAACTCATAGGAAGTCGTTTCCATAAACGGTACATAAAAGTTAACACGGATCGTAAAAAAGACAATGTAAAAATTTATACGATATTCTTTTTTGTTTTGTTTTTTATTATTAAATTTAACACAGCGTTTATTTAATAAATAAAAATTATTTTTATAACATATTAGTAATTGAATTTTGATATTTAACTCTTATGGTGATAAAATGTATATTTTAAAAATCAATCCCTTTAAATTATAAATTTAATATTCATCACGTTGAATATTAATTTCAATAAAGAAATCAGTGTATACAATCGAAATTAAAAAAATGTGGACATAAAATAAATTTTGTATGCAGTTTATTTTTAAATTGGGTCGAAATTGTTAGGTTACAATTATATTTTTTTTTCCTTCTTTATTTCACCTGATTTTAGTTACGAAAAAAAAACTTATTAATACAAGCTAACAATTTACAGTGTGAGAATAATTTTTAAATTGTGATTGATGTGAGAGCGATTGATTTATATATTTATGCTTTAAAATGTGGATTAGATGTAGAAAGTGATTTATCTGAAGAGAGAAATACCTAACGTTTAATCCGTATAGGAGAACTCGGGAATACGAACGCAAGTTTCGTAATTTCCGCAGGGTTCCAGCTCCACCCTATATATATATCCGGTGCCGCCATCTGTCCCCTCACCCCCGTTGTCCATCACATTTTCAATTTCCACCACGTTTCCCGTTTCCTGCGCTTCTGGCTGTTTCCTTTGCTGATGGATCATGATGAGAGTCTGTGCTCTCTCCTCTCATTGGTTGGTTCGCGTGTAGCCAATGTCACCGGTTCCCGGTGTCAATGTTCACACCAGGATACATTCAAATCGCATTGTTAAGCTGATGATACACACACCCCGCACGTCACTCGAATACAAATTTCCAAAACCCCAGATATCTCGGTCGGACTGTATTATTTTCCATCTAAAATCAAATTTATTAAATTAATATTTATTCTTTTGTCAATTAAGAATATCAATATTATTTTTTGGGGGGGGGGGGGTACGCAGGAGTTTTGCATAACATAAGAGTTACCCAAAGTCATCTAGAGTCAGTCAAAACTTATGGGTGACATAAGAGCTACATATAGTTACCTAAAAAACACCTTAAGACATATAAAGCCACTCAGGAATTTTGAGTTATATAAATGTTATCCTAAGTTAACTAGACAATACTTCAGGACACCTATAGAATCACCTATAGACACTTAGAGATATCTAGAGGCACTTAGTAGTTATGGGTGACACAATAGTTACATAGAGTCACTTAGAGAACACATGGGGCCTATCAGGAATTTTGAGTTAGATATGAGTTACCCAAAGTCAATTAGAGAACCCCTCAAGACATCTAGAGTTACCTAGAGATATATCTAGAGCCACTCAGAAGTTTTAGGTGACATAAGAGTTACATAGAGTTACGTAGAGAACACACCTAGAAATATTAACAAACCTAGAGCCACTCAGGAGTTATGAGTTACATAAGAATTACTTGAAGTAACCTAGCGAACAGAAGACACGTAGAGTCACTCAGAAGTCAATGAGCGTCACCTAGAGATATTTAGAGCCCTTTATAAGTCTCTCAGAGTAACCTAGAGATATATAAAACCCTACAGGAGTTATGAGTCCCATAAGAATTACTTTAGAAAATTACTTATTACCAGGAAAACAGCTTAAGACACCCAGGGTCACTCAGGAGTTACCCAAAGTTACTCAGAAACACCCAGAGATATCCAGAGTCGAAAATTCGTTAGTTCTATAATTATTTATCGACAATTCGAATGTAAAACTATTTTTTTTCTCTGTGAAAAACAATCTGAAATATCTAATATATTTAAATAAGAAACTAAATACACACAAAAAACCCAGTCTTAATGATATCAGTGGAAAGAAAAAAAACAAAAACCGCTATTGCTAATTAAAATATTTTTTTTCATTGAAATTGCCTCAAGTCATCCTAATAATTTATGCAAATGGCCATGGTTTTTTTGCTTGGATATTTTTTTCCCTCTCTTAGTCATGAAGAGCGCTTGAGAAATTGTTCTTCATTTATAACTCGAAGGACATTGGTGCAACTCTAAGAATAATTGCTATATATATACATATGGAATAAAAAAAGTAAAATTTTATCAAATATGGACAAATGCAGTGCACTAATTACAGTATTAATTATTTAGAATTGAATTAGAAAAATAATTGTGAAATACTGTTAATACTTAAAAGTACTCCATAAACAAAAATATTTACTAATTTAAATTAATAAATTAAATTAAATATTTAATAATATTTAATTTCAATTTGTGACTATAACTTGCTGCTTTTAAATAAATAAATTAGTAAAAATTAATTTTCTAAAAATTACTATTTATAAGAAGAAATTACGGTTGATTGGTAAAACTTTCTAATTCAAAAGCAAAAAGTCAGTAATAATAATAAATAATAAGTAATTTAGTAGAAATTATTATTTATCAGTAAATTTTACTAATCAAAAGCAAAGAATTAGATCCAAATTCAAATAAGCAAACATTTTTATTAAATTAAATCTAGAATATACGTTTTATTTTTTATTAACTAATTTCAGTTACTAACTGAATTTTCGCTTTAAAATTAATAAATTTGACTAATAAATTAGTAGAAATTTCTATTAGTAAATTTTACTAAAAAAGTTAGCAGAAATTACTATTGGTTAATTTTTTTATTAAATGACCAGAAATTTCTATTTATATCAGTAAAGTTTAATAATTCAACAGCAAAATGTCAGTATTCAGTAATATTAAATAAATATAAAGTAAACCAGTAGAAATTACTATTTACTATAGTAAAATTTACTAACTCATAAGCAAAGTATCAGCCATAAATTTGAATTAAAAAACATTTTTAATAATTTAAATTTAAAGAGTATCAAATTTCAACGAATTGATGCAAAAAAAATAATTGATTAAACTACAATTTATTTGATCTGAATATAATTAATATTTAAACTTATTTGATTCAAGTAAATGTTTTTTTGACGTCACGAATGATGAAAATCAAGTATACGTTTTCTTTGACTCAATTGATTTTTATTTGCTTTGAATACTGAAATTATTACTTCAAATGCAATTTATTTGATTTGAATATTTCCGATATTCAATGTTCCTCGACTCTACAGTAAATGTTTATTTAATTCAAGTAAATATTTATTTGATTCAAATAAATATTTTTCAAGTATATCTTTTTTTGAATCAGTTAAATATTTCCAAGTAAATATTTCTTTGAATCGAATAATTATTGTTCAAGTAAATATTTTTTTGAATCAAAATAAATATATTTTCATTCAACTAAATATTTGTTTAATTCAAGAAGAATATTTATTTGATATACAAATAATCGTTTATTAGAATTTAAAAAAAAAATTTTCCTGTAAATATAATCGAAAATCGATGAATTTTAAATGTTTTATTTGCACAGGATTTGATTTATATTTTGTTTGCACTAGACGGAAGTGCGGTGCCATCCCGCTTCCTGTTTCCTTTAACGTGTCTATGATGAGTTTTTAAAACATCTCAAACTCGAAATCGTATGATATCCCTTGAGATGATATATAGATGTATTGTGTAAGGTTTCGCGAAAGGACATTAGCCACGGTGTAGCTGTGAGGAGAGTCTTGCACGGAAGCCCGCTTAACCATTTTATGGGGTGGTCGGTGTAATTTGATGGCCCATAAAAACGCCTAGTCTAGTTTTTCCCGAGGCATCGTCATCCGTCCTGTGTACGCGGGCACGTGCCCATTCCGCCTTTTGCCTCCCTCTTTCTCTGACCCTGATTTCCTAAATGGAGAATCTTTACAATGTTGTTCTTTTTCTTGCTTTCATGTTTATACACTGCACTGATCAATAAACAAAATATTTCTAATTTTCCCAAAAAATAGAATTGGGTAAGTCCGGGGGAAATGGCCATAGTCTATACTTTTATTGGTAATTGAATATTGAACACATTAACTCTAAAATGACGAAAAATAAAATATTTTCATTGGAATAATTTCCAATTTTACATTATTTCAGGCTTCCTACTTATCTACTAAAATTAGTTAACTTTAATAATCAATTAAAGAAATTTTAATGAAAATCTTAGAACTGATTCAATTATATACAAAACATTTTCGAAATAGAATTACTTTTAGTATCTGTTACTTCAATTAAAAAACTTTCTCGCAAGAATTCAATTATCGAAAAAAATATTTTCCAAAATTATTTGCAAAGCATTTAATTATTTTCAAAAAAATATATTTTTCACTCAAAATTCAATTATTTTCATGAATAATAAAATTTTCACAGAAAATTCAATTATTTTCATAAATAAGAAAATTTCCACTGAAAATTCTATGATTTTAAACCACAATTTTCCAAAAAAATTTTATTAAAAATAATTGAAATTCTGCAACGAATTTTATTAGTTATGAAAATAATAGAATTCTTGCGACGAATTTTTCATGTTTTTAAAATTAATTGAATTCAAGAGAAGATTTTTATTATTTGTATAAATTATTTAACTCTTGAGAAGAATTGATATGAAAATATTTTTAAATAATTGATTTTTTTTTTGAAAAATTTTATGAAAATTGTGTTTTAAAATAATTAAATTCCTGTGAAAAATGTATTATTATTTATTCATTAAAAAAATTATTCGATTCTTTAATGTAATTCAATTTAAAAATCATGAAAAACTTGAGGCGTCAAAATTTATTTTTCGATAGCTATATACATTTATACGACATTTTTTAGATTTAAAAAATATTTTATCGAGTTCAAAACCTGCATTTATTTAAAAAAAATAAAATAAACACTTATGGTGATAAGTCACTATGAAGATAAGAAAGATGTTCTTCCTTTACTTCATAAAATAAATAATAAAAGAAAATGAATAAAAGTTGGGGTGAAAATTCTTCTTTTTACTTTAGAGAGAAAATGTGGGAAGTTTTTGATTAAGCGGAGAAATTCAAATTATAGAGAAGGTGCGAGATAAAAAATTTTCAATTGAGAAGCTTCGCTTAATTAAAAGAGTTGTAAAGTATATAATATATATAACGAAGAAAACTGCATGAGTTTTCTACCGTAAAGAAGAGATATGAAACAAAAACTTTTCTATACCTGTATAATGAATTTTGTTGCGGAAAATCCTTTTGTATTTTTTTTATAAAACTCATTTGCAAAAATTAGTCTCAAAAATCCGATGAACTAATAAATTTTTCCCTTCGCAGTTACTTTCGATTAATTTTTTTTTGTTCACTGACTCCTGATGAATTGAAATCATTTTCCGCCTAGTTCATGAAGAAAAAGGGATATTTTTTCAAAGATTGAATTCATTTTAGAGCATTAGAGGTGCAATGTCAGTGTCTCCTCGACCTTGAGTTCATCCATAAGTCCCTTGTATTGTGAATGAGCGTCAAAATAGCGAAATAGCGTGGGCAATAGCGCCGTTAACATTGCGTGACAAGAATAAACGTCGGTCATAATTCAATATTATAATTAAACCCTCGTTACGTCTGGTTTTATTGTGCCAATTAATATCAGTCGTTAAAGTAATCGCTGTTAGAATACTCGTGTCTATATTCCACCTTATGTGTTGTTCTAAGTCCCCGGATATCGAATCCCAGACAGGCGGATACAGACTCTTCAAAATCTTTTGAGTCCTTAAATATAATTTTTTCCCAGAATTCTTTGCTATTTCCGCAGCACTGAAGTTCAATGTTTCAATGAGAATTTTATGTTCTGTCGCTTAAATTTGATGTTTTAGAAAGAATTCTCTGTTCTGTCGCTAAACTTTGATAATTTTGAGAGAATTCAGCGTTTTTGGCACTAAAACTCGATATTTCCATGAAAATTCTTTTTTTGGCACTAAAATTCAACATTTTAGTCTGAATTCACTAAATTTTGATAATTTAGTGAGAATTCCTTTTTTATCACTATAAGATTTGTAATTTTGGGAGAATTAATTGTTTTTGCAGCTAAAATCTAATAATTTAGGGAGAATTCACCGTTTTTATCATTAAAATTTGATATTTTAGTGAGAATTCCATTATTGTCACTAAAATTCGATATTTTAGTGCCAATTTTTTGTTTCTGTCAATAAAATTCAATAATTTAGTGAAAATTCGAAAAAATCAATTATTTAAAATGATTTTTATAAAATTCTTCTCAAGAATTCAGTTTTTCAATTATTCTTTTAAATAGTAAAATTCTATCCTGGAGTTCAAATATTTAAAAATTTTTTAAACACATTCGTTCCATGAATTCAATATTTTTTAAAAATATTAAAACTCACATTGAAAGAAGTCAATGTTTTTTATAAAATTTTTAATCAATTACTTTTTTTAAATTCTTTGAAAAAATTTAATTATTTAATAACATTTTGGTATATTTTATTTATTAGAATTTAAAAATTATTTTCAATACAATTATAATTAAATTTTTTTAAAGAATTTGATTATTTTGAAACATTGGAATAAATCTCTTCATGTCATATCAAAAAAATGTTAGATTGTTTTATAAGTATTCAATTTAAAGAAATAGATATTCTACTATTTAATAAATATTAAATTTTTGTTTTTGGTATTTAAATAATTGAATTTTCGTAAAAGAATTTTAATAAATATTGATTAAAAATTGAATTTCAGTTAAAATTTCTTCATTGTTACTAAAATTAGATATTTTAGTGAGAAATTTGTGTTTATGTCAGTAAAATTCGACTTTTTGGTGGTATTTATGATTTTTTGTCAAAAAATTCGATAATTCTCTATTTTGTCACTAAAAGTCGATTATTTAGTAAGAATTCACAAATATTAAAAATAAGGAAAATAATATTTTTATCCCAAAAAATAGTGTAAATTTACTAAAAAAAATTCAAGGCTAATCGTCGAAATCATATAAATATGTTTTCCAGTGTAATGACCTTGCATTTTTCGCGATTTCTTCGAATATTCTTTTTTTTTTTTATTCATGCGTCAACCTTCGTGCGTAACACGCTGCCAATGCAAATGCCACGCAATCGGAAGGGAGGAAATAATGATGAGAGAGAGAGAGAAAGAAAGAAAGAGATCAAGACAAAAAAACCGCGATCACGTTCTCAAGACGCGGCGGTCATTTTATATAAGCGAGAACCTTTTGCAATAAAGACCACCCACATTTTGGATTGGATGATTACAAATCCTTTTTTGTGGACTCTTTTTTTCAATCTCCCTTCTCGCTGCGGTATTTTTAAGTTATCCCAATGTGAATTCTTAAAGATAAAAATGTCCGGTCGATTAAGAGAATTCCCCGTGTGTAAAGTAAAGACTCCATCTTGTGCCTCGTTAACACTCGAATCGTCCACTATTAATTAGTCGTAAACTAAAATGCCACAGCGATTCATTGGTTAACGAAAGAAGAAAATGTTAAATATTCCAAAAGAGGAAGGAGAAACCTTTCAATTTAGTCCAATGCAATTATTCGCAAAATTACGACAGTAATTCGGAGTTACTTCGCAAAATTCAAGGCTCTTTATAAATACAAATATTTTTATCCATTCAAGTATTTTGCATCTTTTATATTTTTATATAAATAAATTTTTATTTTTTACCCTTATTTCTTGCTTTTTAAATATACACTTGCCTTCTTCGTTTCATTTTCATTTACATATACTTTTTAAATTCCTTTATTTTTATCCTCCTCTTTCTTATTAATGCACAGGATTAATATACATTCTTTTCGGTATAAATAATTAAAAAAGTAAAAAAAAAAATGTAAACACTAAATTATTTTCATCCCGCAGCAAAATTAAGTCTGTATAAATATATAAGAAACGGTGGAAAAAAAATAACTAAAGGAGAAACGTTTTATCGAGAAAAAGAGACATAAAAATAATCGTGTATCGCATGCAGTAAAAATCGATCGTTTCCTTAACCTCCTGAATTTATTATTTATTTATTCGTTATTACAAGCGTCTGAGGATGGAGTTGAAAAAATAGTCGCGGATTTATCCAATAAAAATAAATTATTCAGTTCACTTCATTTAATTAGTTGTAAAAATAGATTTTTATATTTCAATCGAAAATATTCACTTTAATCAAGTTGTAAATCTATAAAAAGCGTGGAATCTAAACAATAGTACTAATCAAACTCGCTCGCCATTTTGTGTCCGCCATTTTGAATTTTAGAAAAGTTTGATCATGATAGAAAAAGAAGATGGATATATAGGAAAAATAAATTCTTATTTAATAATTAATAATCTTTTTGGATAATTATTTTTATTTAGTTCACGAATTTCAAGGATTAAGTTTTTAAGAGAATAAAAAAATATTTATTTTACCTTTTCCTCTCAAGAATAATTAAATATTTTTTAAGGTTAGTTTATTTATTTAGCTTACGAATTTTAAAGACTCATTTTTTAATAGAATAAAGAATTAAATAAATAAATAAATAATTTTTAAGGTGACTTTATTTATTTCGTTTTCGAATTTCAAGGACCAAGTTTCTGCGAGACTAAGGAAAAATATTTTTTCTTTCATTCTGTCAAAAACATAGTCCTTGAAATTCGTAAACTAAGGAAATTAACCTTACAATTTTTTATAGAATTAAAAATTTAAAAAAACAAAATGAAGTAAAAAAAAATATTCTTTGACTATTATTTAGAACACTTTTGATCCGGCGGCACATGGTTAAGACAAATAAAATTAGAAGAATATTTGAATTTCGATTTAAGAGAAAAATCTCGTCACTAATTGCTTGTGTATAAATAATAAACTTGTGACTATTATTGAGTTCCTCATTAACTTCGTTTAATCGACTTTAAATCTATCAAAGTTGTTAGATAAAATTTATTCACTTACCAAACTTGAATAGTTGTATGTATACCGTCGGAACGTGACTCTTTGATCTTCCTCGGTTCGTAATGCTGTCAAAGAGAAAAAATTTTTTAAATAATTTCTAAAGTATTTTTCCAGAAAAAAAAACAAATTACTAAAAATTAAAATTAAAAACAAATTAACAACAATTTTTTTAAAACATTAAAATAATAATATCAGTTTAGAATCTTGTATTTTACTTTAAGTAAAATCGAATAAGGGAAAATAAATAATAACAACAAAAACAACAATAACAATAAAAACAATAATAATAATAATTAATAATAACAATAATTATATTAATAGTGTTTTTCTCTCGCGGAAAAAATATTTCCGAATATGTTTGATCTCAATAATCGACTGTTCTTGTCTCCTTGTCTTGAATAAATATTTGCTTGAATTAAATAATTTTGATTTTAATAAAAAAAATTGTATTTGAACCAAAAATTTTAGTATATTTTAATAAAATAAAAATTAGAAGGTTTAAACAAAAAATTGTTTCTTCAAGTAAATATTAATTTGACAATAAAAATGTAATCGTATATCTGAATCAAATAAATTTTTTTAAGCCTGTTTATTTTTTATATAAATAAATGATCATATATTAATAACAGTATGAAACATTTATTTAATTATTTGCTTATTAATTAATGTTTTAATTTTTTTGTAAAATAGTTTTAAAACTAAAGATATTTCTTATTAATTCGACCAATTTTTCGGACACTTTGACAATTTTATTTTCGATTTAATACAAATTTAATATTAAAAGTCAAAAGTAAAATATAGAAAGAATAAAAAAAATTAATAGAAATTAAAATGCTAAAAGAATAAAAAATAAAATGTACTCTCTAAATATGGATTAGTAAAAATGTTTAATTTAAATTAGTAACTGACTACTTGCTTTTAAACTGGTTAATTTTATTCATAAATTAGTAGAAGTTACTATTAGTAAATTTTATTAAAATAGTAGAAATTACAATTAGTAAATTTTACTAATAAATTAGTAGAAAAAATTCATAAATTAGTAGAAGATACTATTAGTAAATTATAGGTAAATTTTACTAAAATAGTGCTAGAAATAACTATTAGTAAATTTTTCTAATAAATTACTAGAAATTCCTATTTATTAGTAAAATTTACTAATTCAAAAGTAAAAAGTGTGTCGCAAGTTTAAATTATTTAACATTTTTACTAATTTAAATTTAAAAAGTAAGAATAGTTTTTTAAAAAATATTACAATAATACTAATTAAAATTTAGAGAGTAAAAATAATGAAAAATCAAATCGGAAAAAAATAATTATTAATAAATTTTTTAATAAAATTAAAATAAAAGATTACTTCGTATCTATTAAGAGGTCGAAAGCTTTTTTCCTCTCGAGTACCGTCGGATTAATTTGAAACAGTATACGAGAATATAATAAGAAAAAAAGAATCCAAAAAATTTTTTTTTCAAAATAAGTTTCGTAATGCACTGAAAAAGTATATTAAACATATATAAATAATAGCGCGTGCCAGGATGTTTACACATATCTACAAAATTTTACCCCGTTTGAACTCTCAGTACGGCTTCTTCTGTTAGTGGTGCAAATATATTATGCCTCTCGTAAAATTAAGTTTTTACGATCATTTTATGGACGCGCGTGCGCGGTCCGTATCGATGCTCAAAGCACTTCTCTTGTGGATTTTCGAGCCCATAGAATTTTTGTCACATGCATCTTCAAAAAAAAAAAAAAAAAAATGTATTTAATTTTACAGAAAAAAAGAAAATGAAAAAAATTGTTTACCCCTTAAAAAATAAAAAATTAATTTTCGCCGTTGGAAAATTTTTTTTTTCTTTTATGACTGATGAGAAATGAATCTCGCGTGTGTTATTTGATAAATACCTTTCTATCATTGTATGAAGAAGTTATAACAAAACGGTCGTAAAATCCGGTAACAATAAGCCATAAAAAAGTACCATGATTTTTGTACTTGATTTTTATCTCATTAAAGATTGTCTGTAAATTATGAACGACGGCCACACGTCTTAATTATCATTTATCTCAATTAGTGGCAAAAGTATTTTTTTTTCAATGAATTTTAACCTTTAGGAAATTATTTTTTAAAGTGGTTTCTTTATTTCTTAGTCCGATTGAAAAGTAGGGGGAAAATGTAGGAAATAATAAACAGTAATAATATAAGAATAAAAAATAAATAATTATAAATAACAACGGGTTTATCTCGATTATAGAATAAAAAATTAAAAAATAAATAATAATAATAATAATAGCAAATAAATAATAATAAGAACAAAGATATAACAATAATAAACAAACAAGTAAAATAAATAGAGCAGAAAACAAAAATTATTAATAATTTACATTCCCACTAAATTAAACTATTTTTTGCTTTTGAATTAGTAAATTTTACTAATAAATTAGTAGAAGTGACTATTTATTAGTAAAATTTACTAATTCAAATGCAAAAAGTCAGTTAAAAAATTAAAATTACTAAAAATTTTGACTAATTCAAATTTAGAGAGTTACTCCATTAATTCATGGAGATTAAAAAATTAACGTAATAAAGATATACATAAAAAAGCACTTACAATTTAGGCAAAGAAACAATTTGCATATCACCTTGAATATTCTACCAAAAAAGGAGGAAAAAAAATTCAGCAAAAATTGTGATGAAAGCACGACACTGAATTTAATATTTTTTCCCAAGAAAGTTTGAACTTTGCACGTAACTGTAAATTATAAAGTAAGTTTTTAAAAAATAAATTAAGTTGACGGAAGATTTTGAACACGTTCCTGTAGTCATGAAAGTCGTGAAAGAAATGAGGCAAAACGCGTCAACTAGTGGTTCCTCATCGCTGCCACACTATATAATACTTCAAGGGTAGAATCGACTTTCTCTTTGCATAAAAACTGATCAAAAAAAAAATTTTTTTTTCTTGTAAAAGACTGAAAAAAAAATTCCTGCTGAGAATTTCGTTTTCCAATAAAACCAATTTCAATACATCACCGCAACATCTTTTCAGCATAAGGAAAACCGCTGACCAAAAAAAATTTTGTGGGTAAACTCTATGGTTGGGTTTTGGTGAAAAAAAGTGACTGTGAAAAGATGGGAGAAAAGGTTTTAAGTTTTTTTTCTTACTATTCCTGAATTTGTACAGAAAATTTTATCTTCCTTTGAGATTCTAAAATTTTTACTAAACTTTTGCCATTTTCTCTAAATTTTGTACTAAAAAAATGTACTATTTTTTGTAAATTTTTACTAGATTAAAAAAATTTTAATTCTTTTAAATTATTTAATTTTTAATTTTTTACTACTTTTACTAAATATTTACCACTTGCTCAAAACTTTTACTAAATTTCTATTATTTTCTTTGAAATTTTTACTAAATTTTTAAACTTACAATTTTTTTAAATTTATTTTAATTTTTACTACTTTTACTAAATTTTTATCACTTGCTTAAAACTTTTACTAAATTTCTACTATTTTCTTTAATTTTTTACTAAATTTTTAAACTTAAATTTTTACAACTTTTACTAAACTTTTATTACTCATTCTAAATTTTTACTATTTTCTGTAAAATTTTTAATAGAATTTAAAATTTAAAACTTCTTAAAATTATTGAATTATTACTACTTTGTACTACATTTTTATCACTTGCTCTAAACTTTTACTAAATTTTTTCTCTTTTAAATTGTTAAAATTATTCAATTTTTAGTACTTTTTACTAAACTTTTGATAGAAAGATTTTTTTCTGGACTTTCAAACGAAAGTTTATTAAAAAAAAGTAGAAAATATTTAGAGATGGTAGTAAAAATTTAATTAAACAATTTAGAGGATTCATAGTAAAAATTTAAAGCAAGTAATAAAAACATAAAAATTCAGTAAAAAAAGTAGTAATAGAGAAAGTAGTCAAAATTTAATAAAAAAAAATTCAGAGGATTTGTAACAAAAATTAAAATAACTAAAAAAAATAAAATTTTAGTAAAAATTTAGATCAAGTTGTTAAATTTGAAATGAAAATTTAGGCTAAAAATTTAGTAAATAGTAAAAATTCACAAAAATGAAAATAATAATAAAATTTTTTTCAATTTTTTAATTTCACACAAAAAAAATATTTTTACAACTACGTTCAGTAATTTTATAACGAAAAAAAATTTAACATTGTATAAATGTACAAAAAAATCCCTTTTCCTTCATTCTATTTCTCAACCCGGAATTATTTATCATTCATGTCGCGAACTTTTACTTGCTTCCACCATATACACGAGAGCCAAAGGAATTAAGGATCAAGAATCCACAAGTATAAGGAAACGTAATATCTCTCGCTATTGGTGTATAAACATTTTTGGGGCAGGACTAACCAAGAGTGTTGTGTGTCTTCTGAATTCATAAAATTCTCATATATATAGTGATCAAAGGTCACTGATGTTTTTTTTTTTATTAAGTTTTTTTATATTCCACGTTTCACGATTTTTTTTTGAATTCATGTCATTGTCCGCGAAACGTGAAAAAAATTCGCAGCAAAAGATTCAAACTTAAAGTAAGTAGAATAATTTCTTTTAGTTTTGACATGATTTGTCGAAGGAGGAGAAATTTTTTGAAAAAAAATTGTTGCGAAATAAAAAAACGAACATTTTAAATATTTTTTGGTTCTTACATCCTAGGTAACACGATTTTTTTAAACTAAGACGTATTTTTCCGAAATATTCACCGAAAAGAATTTAGAAAACTAATTTCAGAAATTAAAATTCTGTGTTTTTCTCCAATAAAAATAAATGTCATCGTGTTTATCAAAAAAAAAAAAAAGCTACAACATAAAGACAGTAAAATTCTATATCTACAAGACTTAAATCTATCAAGAGAAGAGTAGGTACAACCACCATTTTGAAAATTTAGAAAAGAAATGGTTTACATTCCAGGAAATTGGTGAGCCAAAACCATTTATTTTGGCGCCAAGATTGCGTGCAGTGTGTGTGTCTCATCCTATACATGAAAAGAATTTTTAGGGGAAGTCTTATCTAGAATTATCATAAAAATGTATACATATATATATATATATATGTATACGTTAGACGCTTGTATTGTGCGCGCATGTTTTTTTTTCTCTTCATCTCTTTCTTCTTCTTCTTTTTTTTCGGTAGGTTTTTCGGAGATTTTCGAGAGCGAGTTTTAGATCCGCCCCGGGGCAACTGAAAACACACCTTTTTAGAAAAGCACGTTTTGCCTCGTGTACATACACGTACCGAAAAAGGACACACATCCATATATATAGATGTAGATTTAGGTGGCTCTATAAATAATTCAAGCAAAATAATATGATCCCCTTTTGCCTCAAGTCTTAGGATTTTTCAGACCCAGACGTACATTTCGAACCCCTGGTTGAAGAAAAAAAAATAATAATAATATTAAAATAAATCTCATTCTTGTGAATGTATGTATGAGTGTTATATAACGTATATATATATTAACAGGGTCTCGTGTGAACGAAAATCGATTTGACATGAAATTTTACATCTAATAAATTTTACAAGAATTTTGTCTCATTCGTATATTAAGTTGTATTTCACGGTTTATGGGCAGAGGAACCATAGAAATTATCTCCAGTTAGAAAAGAGTTATTTGGGTACAGAGAGTGACATTTAAATACAATGTGTACGTTGCAAGGGGTAAAAACGGGATAATTTAATTTTCTCAACTTTTAAATTTATTATACTTTTGAACTGATGACTAAAAAAAAGTTATGTACGTCCGAAAAAATTACACATTTTTTTCTTTACTTTCTAAATATGCTTTAGTATCGAAAATTTTTACCAATTTGAATTTAAATGAGAAAAATGTTTACTAATTACAATAACTGACAGACTTTTTGCTTTTTAATTAGTAAAGTTTACTAGTGATTATAATAGTAATTTCTACTAATTTATTAATAACCTTTACTAACTTTAAAAAGAAAGAAAAACCTTTTTTGTTTCAGATTTCTAAAAAATGTATTCAAGTTTCCTTAAATTACAAAATTCAATTATTTTCTAGAATTTTTTTTTGTACTAAAAGTGTTCGAGACGCAGTTAATTATAAAACTATTTGGCAAATAAATATTTAGATGTAATTAAAAAATTCTACTGCAATTAAAATTTTTAAAAATTTTAAGTCTAAAAGCTTCTAAAATAATTAATTTCTAAAAAAAACTTTCTACTCTAGAACATCATGAAAAATTCAAATATTTTCTACATTTTTCATTGACAATTTTTTAATAATCTTTTAACTAAATATATTTATATAAGAGATGCTTAGAATTTTTAATTAAAATTATTCATAATTCCAATTTTCAAAAATTGTAATTCGAAGCCTCTGGAAATTTAATTATACAATTTTTATTAATTCAAATTACTATAAAAATTTGAATCTTCAAAATTTTCAATTTTTAAAACCTTATAAAATTTAAAAATACAAAAAATTCTCATCTGCAATATTATCCATATTCAATTCGGTTTTAGATTTTTTAAATAAAATTCATTTCTTAAAAATTTTATCTTTTTAAATCATTTGAAATTTTTTTTGTTCTAAAAATAAAAAATATTAGATTTGTAGTTTTTGCAAAATTAAATTATTTTCCAAATTTTTAGCGGAAATTATTGAATACGCAAATAATTTTTTAAAATGAATATGTAATTTATATTTAATAATAATATAGTTTCTTTCAGTGTAACTATCATTTTAAAAAAAAAATATATAAATAAATGTTTGAATCTGTAGAAAAAAGGTCGAAATTATAGTTCAATTTTTTCAAAAACAGTCTGGAAAGTAATTTATTACCAAAACCCTGGGGAAAAAATGGTTACCTAACAATTACAAATTTTGAAATTTAGGAAAAAATAATGTTTCCCAGTGAAAAGTTATTTTTCCGAATATTTCCAGCGAGAGAAGAGAATATCAGTATCTACCGCGCGTCGTATATACACCCCAATTCCGGATTATTCTTGTACAACAATAGAGTTATAAATTCGAATCCGAACTCGTATATTGTTTTTTGTTTCTCATCCAGTGTTCTTAATTAGATGGATGCATCGTCGCGGTCGTAAAAAAAATATGTACAGTCGGAAATGGAATGCAAATACTGCGGTGAGTTCGTGACTGCGTGTTTGGGTGCTTATTCAACATGTCAAGAAGAATCGCGTTTGTATATTTGGAGCAGAGAAAGAGAGAGAGAGAATATGCCCGGGGGTTGATAGGAGGCTACTATCCGCGGTCATATAACCCATAATTAAGTATTCAAAACTGACTTATTTTTTTTTGTCTTTTTCATCTCTCGCACCTATAACGATGGTGGTTTGCATGCAACACGATTATTGTAAATATATAGAAAAAATGTTAAGAACAAACGAGTGAGAATAAGTTAAGCGAGTGTGCCATTTGGGATGAAACTTTTAGAAAAAGAGTTTTTTTCCCCACTTTTGTTTAACTAAAAAAATGATCCAGTTGGTTTGTTCCGCTCTGATGCTGTTGCTATTGAGTCAAAGATGCCAGAAACGTTTCGTGTTCCTGGGGATTGCGTTGTCATGGGAACCGTCGTCGTCGGACAGTCTCATTCACTCTCTCGCTCTCTCTTTCTCTTCTTTCCCTCTTATCTTTGCACCATTTTTCCTCTCTTGAATTGTACCCTCTATCCTTCATTCATCTTCTCAAGTTTTTTTTTTTTTGGTAAATTCTGGAATTTCTTCTATTTTTAATTTCGAATATTTTTAGAGCACAAACATTGAGGAAGTTTCCTCTTTTCAAGATTCCGGCCAACGATAAAAGTATTTTAAACCTACAAAATTTTTATATTTTGACTATGATCACAAACTACGATTTCCAATGACAAAAATATTTACAACTTGGAAATTTTTAGTTTTTAAATAAACTGCTTTTAATGTCTTTAAAAGCTTTTGCTTTCTAGAAAGCTTTTCTAAATTAAAAGTAATTTTCTCCGAGGGTATTTGTTTTCAAGATGAGAAATACTTTTGGTAAGCAAAGTGTTCATGGAAATATTCAATCGAGAGCGAGTTCGGATTGGATGGAAGTAAAAAGTGGGGGGCGAGCCAATCGGAGAGTAGGTTCGCGTTGCGCGCGCACGTGAGTAGAGGGGGCAAGACCAATCATTGAACTCGCCTCCCCACTTCTCTTTTAACGTCCGCCGCATTCAGTAAATTCTCTAGTCTAGTCATTTGAGACAAAGGAGAAGAAAATTGTGCCAGCGAAAAGTATACAGTTTATATTTTTTACTTTCGATCTTTAGTAACAAAAAAATTCAAAACTGACAATATAAAACAATTTCCAAAAGCTAACAAAAAAGTCCCTTGAAGACTATTAATATTCATGACAGAAAAATAAATTTAATTTTTCCCTTGATTAAAAAAACTCAACCCTATCCAACTCTAGAGAAGACACTTTCCAAAAGGAAGAACAAATAAAAGAACAGAAAAAGGGGAAAGAGAGAGAGAGAGACAGAGTAAAATTAAATAAAAACACAACTCCCAGGAGGTTTTTTTTTCTTTACGAAACAGTATAGTATTGTATTATTGGTGAAACAAGAAGGGTGAAATATGAAACAGAAAAAAAAGTAAAAAAGATGGGAGAATCTAGAAAGAGAGGATGAAAAGTGCACGAGGGGGATGGTTTTTAAGTAAGTGTGTGACGTGACGCGTGCCGTTTTCGACAAGGCGTCGGGACGCGTTTTACCCCTCCCTCATCGTGAACTCATTCTTCCATCAAGGCTAGACCAATCAGGATGCTTAGCTTGCCAGTGGCAAACTCGCAGGCCAAAGCAATATGGCTGAGACGTGCGCTTCCCGAAAGAACTACCACTGCGCCGGATAACTCGTTTCTAACTTTAAAGTGGTCGCTGAAACTCACTCGGGCTTATAAACGAAATGGTCACCGTACACCAACTCACTTTGGATCGCCCCATTCGAAAAGATATTCCCTTCTCTCACTCTCTAAAGTCTTTTCCCTCCGATAAGAAACTTTTTTCCCATCCGGAAAAAAGTCTCCCACTCCCCACCCAAAAAAAAAAAATAGAATGGAAACCAATCCTCTTATTTGATTTTTCAGTGAAAATATAATTGAATCAATTTTCATTCCTTGTAGAAAACTATTTAATTTTTACTCTTACTTTGTGTTGAACTGTTTAATTTTTACTCTTTTAGCTCTTGATCTCATGCGACTGATACTTTTTGAAATTTTTTTTAACTTTATGCAAACATTTAGCTGTTATTTAAAAAAAATTACTGACACAAAGAAAATAATATTTTCTTATTTATTTCGTTAAAAAAGGGACTAATTCAATATGGGGATAGAATTCTCCACCTGCGAACGCCAAGGTCACCGCTAGAGGACCAACTAAACTAAAATTAAATTAAACTGAAGTTTGGTTAATTCAACTAACATTTGGTTGTTTCAATCAAGATTTAGTTAATCCTACTAAAATTCAAATAATTCAACTAAATTTTAGTTAATTCAACGAATATTTGGTTAATTTAATTCAAATCCAACTAATTGAACTAAAACTATATTTTGTTGATTCAACAAATATTTTGTTGATTTAACCAAAATCTGATTGATTCAACCAAAATTTGTATTAATTCAACTAAAATTAAATTAATTGAACTAAGCTTTGGTTGATTTAAATAAAATCCAGCTAATTCAACTAAAATTAAATTTGAATGACGAAACAAACATTTGATAGGTTTAACCAAAATTTGTTTATTTTAACTAAATTTATGTTGATTTATGTAATATTTAGTTAATTTTATTAAAATTTAACTTATTCGACTACAATTTGGTGAATTCAACCGAAATTTGTTTAATTCAACAGAAATTTAGTGAATTCGATTAAACTTTAGTTTATTGAACAAACATTTGGTTAATTTAACTAATGGTTGATTAATCAAAGTTTTTTAAACTAAAATTTGGTTAAATTAACTAAAATTTAATTAAATCAATTAAAATTAATTAAATCATTAAAATTTAATTAAATCGTCTAAAATTTAATTAATTCAATTAAACTTTGGTGGATTCAACCTACATTTGGTTGATTCAATAAAAAATTACTTAATTTAAATAAAATACAATTCATTCTACTAAACTTCGGTTGATTCAACAAAAATGTGCTTATTTCAACTGAAATTTGCTTCTTGCAAACTTTTTCCCCCAGTGAATAACCTTTTTCCGACACAAGCAAGACATAGTAGTGATTTTATTCCTATATACATGAAGGTTCGACATTTACACGCACTTGAAAGTGACTTTAACGTCCGATCACCATAAGAGCATTGGAATCTTTCTCCAAAATCGATATTTCATCGCTCTAAACACTCACCGAAGAAACTTTATTATTATTTTCTTTTTTTTTGAGAAAAAACAAAAATTTTCCCTAGCCACATATACTAATTTACAAATATATTTCTATACTGAATTGTGCTACACTTTACAAATTGTTGATAACATGTCACCTTTATTGTTTAAGTGTCACGTACAAATGGTGCTCAATGCAAATTTATTAGCGATAAAATCAAAGCAGAATTTTACAACGCTCATATGTATATATACATATAAAACTACATAATAACTGTCATTGGTTTCCATTTCAGTTCGGGTCATTGTCACTAATTAATAAACTTGTGAATTTTAATGAACAACGTATATATAGTGTAACCAAAAAGTTATCTGGGTTAATTAAAATTTAAACTCTAGTTTGGATATAGTTCTAAAATTTAATTTTGACAGTGTTAATTGGAAAATTTTGGTAAAGATGGAAAATTTAATCCTCTGCGGAGATTTGTTACATAGATACGCGGATTTCATACAACCTGAACATCACAAAATTTCACGTAATTTATTAAATCAATATTACCCCAAAATTTTCAGAGGGCGAAAATAATCATAGTTGGGACAATATTGTCCCAATATTCCCGGGCAATATTAACCTAAAAAATATTACTCTATCAATCCAATAAAAAATTTGCCAAAGAAAAAAATGTTTCCCCTTTTTTTGGAGTTTAAAAAAAACTTTTTCGCCGCTGGTAATAAAATGTATTTTGGATATTAAAAAAAAGGAGAGTTTACACCCCGTGGTGAGAGATGTATACTTTCATTTATGAGTCAATTTTCCTTGTGGCGACGAGGGAACTTGATGCCACGGCGCACAGTAACTATGAAATCTTGTTATTGTATATATATTTCTCATCCGCAAGAAAGAAACGAAAAACCCTTTCTGACCCTATATATTATTTAATTTCAAGTTTTCACCCCTTCAATTTCTTTATTTCCTGGGGTTATTGTGACACAATCGCACGTCAGTGTTGTGAATTCAAATTACGCAATACAAAAGTATAATATTCAAATTACACACTTTCTTGGTCCTTTTAGACCGGTTGTATTTCGGACTAAATTGAGACGACGCTGCGTCGCTACATTTTTTTTTCTCCTTGCTACTTTGTTTGTCATGCCTTCTTTGGGGTCTCCAACTTGTGTACAAAGTATATATTTAAGAGTATAAAACCTAAATAGTTTGGTACAAAGTAGAAGCAGTTCTCGTTTAGTCCGAGGAATGCACTCACTTTGTACGAAATATTTTTGTGTTTTTGCAAATTTATAATTTAAAAAAAGGTACTGATTTTGTAGCTATTTTTGTACTAACGTCATACTTTGACTGTAATTTAGATTTTTTGAAAAATTAATTAAAAGTTTTATAATCTAATTTAGAACTTATTCCTTACAGTGATGAATTTTAGATGAATTAACCAAATATTAGTTAAATCAACTAAAGTTTAGTTGGATTAAATAAATTTTAGTCGAATTTACCAAATTTTAAGTTAATTTAACTTTAATTTAATTTGTTACATTTTAGTTAATTTAACAGATTGTCAAGAGAATGAACTTAAGTTTATTTCAATAAATAAATAAACCAACTGTTTTTTTGCATATTCCAAAGTTTTTTAAATTAATTGAGTTTTAGTTCAATTACACAAATATTACACAAATATTAACCAAATGTTTGCTGAATCAACCAAAGTTTTGTTAAATTAATTGAGTTTTAGTCGAATTAATCAAATATTATTTAAATCAATAAAAGTTCACATGTATGGATTCAGTTTTAGTTGTTTAAACCAATTTTTAGTTAATGAAAACCTTGATTAATTAACCAATTGTCCAGTTAACAACATTTTTGATGAATCATTGACATTTTTTTTAATTAATGGAATTTAAGTTGAATTAAACAAATTTTGATTGAATCAACAAGAATTTAGTTGCATTAATTGTATTTTAGTGCATTTAACAAAATATTAAATAAATCAACCAAAGTTTAGTTGAATTAATCAAATTTTCGTGAAACTTCCAAATGTTTGTTGCGTCAATCAAACTTATTTTTTTTAAATTAATGGAATTGTAGTTAAATTAATAAAATGTAAGTTTCTAATCAACCAAAGTTAAGTTGAATTAATTTAATTTTAGTTGAATTAATACAAATTTTGGTTGAATCAATCAGATTTTGGTTAAATCAACAAAATATTTGTTGAATCAACAAAATTTAGTTTTAGTTCGATTAGTTGGATTTGAGTTAAATTAAACAAATGTTCATTGAATTAACTAAAATTTAGTTGAAGTAACCAAATTTTAATTAAATGAACCAAATGCTAGTTGAATTAATTAAAGTTAAGTCAAATCAATTGAATTTTAATGTAATTAGTCAGTTTTCATTTTTATTTAATAAATTAAGGTTTAAAAGAATAAATTGAATTTTTTAGAGTTGTAATAATTCTCTTATCTACAATAAAATAATTAAAACAAAAGCCAAAATCTTTTTAAATTTTTTACAAAAATATCATTAAAATTTCTTTTCTACCTTGATAATCAGTAAAACGAAAAAGAAATCTGGAATTAATTTACATGAAACTGTTTTATGTCAAGTTAACATGACAGAAATGTAATTTGAAGAAAATTTCCGTTGGGAGCGGCCAAATCAACATGGGAGGAAACATGGGGCCCTTAATGTGGAGAAAAATGGAAGGGAAGCAAAAGCTTTCTCATGTCCGTCTATGGTATTATTGTGTCAGCGGCCAATCTCCTATGGTCTTTGACTTCTATATATATACTCACCAAAGCGGCATGGCTTTTCTGACCCCCCCCCCTACCCTCCTTCTTTCCCTGCCCCTCGGCTTCTCTTCTGTCCGACCCTTCTGAAATAACCTTTCTATACTGTCAGCACTTCGTTTCTACCCACAGAGATTGTCAATTATACACGTGCCTCCATTTTCCTTTCTTTTCAAATGGATTTTTCTAAAGGAAAAGAGAAAAAGAAGAAAAAAAAATTCCCCTCAATTCTTAAATCGCACGTTATGCCTATTTAGAGCAATAGTAGAAACACTCCATCAGCTGCGAAATTTTTCTGAAAAGGTGTTTATTCTATTTTTCTATTGAAAAAAAATATTATTTAATCTTTTTCATATGAAATTCGAAATATGTGGCGTGGAATATATATCTGCGACTAATTTTCCATTTTTTGTTGTGTTAATGAGGTGTTTATAAAATCTGAAGGCATCATTTTTATTTTTATTTCTCTTTTTACTTTATTTTCTATTTTTATTTGTATTTCTATTTTATTCCTATTTTTAGATATGGTATTTTTTGTTTTTTCATTTTTTTCTGTATTTTTAACTTGTTCGTATATACTTATTTGACTGATACACTATATATAAATGGCGACTGATTTTCCATTGGTGGTCTTTATTTTATATTTAAAAACGGATGAAGAGTTTTTTACAAAGATAAAATAAATAATAAGTGATAAATTTTGAGAGGAGAATAAATAGCGTGAGTATTTTAAAAAATAACATACAATTAGGAAATATAATGAAAATGTATTTAATTTGTGTTGTATTGTTTTTTGTTTTAGGCTGATGTTTTTTTCCCTCAAACGGTAAATAAAAGGCCTCAAAGTGTTCGGAACGGTAGAGAAACCGTTTTACCCTTTCGATCTGTGCAACAGGTGAGTTAAATTACAAAATCAATTGTTAATTTCCTTTTTTTAGTTGATGTATAGAACATTTTATTTCCAATGACAGAAACTTTGCCGCATTTTTGGTAATTTTTACTATTTTAGGAGTAAAAGTTGCTACTGTCAAAGAACATTTTTTGTGAAAAATAGTAAAATGTACAATGTAAGTATAGTAAAAGTTAATATAAACTTTTCTCCGTGTGATATAATGATGATAATAACAGTAATTATAATAAAAATCATCATCATCATCATTATAAAAATTATGATAATAGTAATGATAATGATAGTGAAGATGTTAATAACGATGGTAAAAATGTTGTTACTAATTAATAATAAAGATGATAAACATAGTAAAGATGTTGCTAATGATAATAAAGATGCTGATAATGATAGTAAAGATAATGGTAATAATAAAGATGCTGATAATGATTTAGGACTAAAAATGATAGAAAATGATGTTTTAGAATATCTACAGCACGACTATGATATCTCATAACATTTCTAATTCATCCTTTAGTTTCCGAAAGCAACCAACTATCTTCAGAACTTCTGTAGGTCATTCTAAACTTTCTGATTCTGTTCGAGATTCTCCTTTTATGAACAACACTAAATGTTCCCTTTGAAAATCATTAGGAGCAGTACAACCTTCTTCCTCCTCTTAATCATCCCCAATTTTCAAGTGCTTAAAAATTTCTAGTTTAGAAAAAAAAAATTTCTATTCCAGACTATATGTTGTTTCTAGCACTAATATCCAGATATCCATCATTCATGACTGTAACAACTTCCGAAAATTAGAAATCGACTACGGAATTTGTACCGGTACTGCATAAAAAAAGTACACCAAGAACCTTTTTTTTTAAGACCTGATCTGTACACAAAGATTACGATTTTCTGTTCCTTTGTTACATATTTCAACCGGCAATCACTTTAATACAAGACTTTTAGATAGCCGAAAAATTCTCCACTTGCTAAAGATCCCATTTTGAATCTTATATCAGAAACTAATAGTTCACAAACATCAAATATTTAACCCAGGTAGATCTTTTAAATCAGGTAATTATTTAGGTCCTATTGGTCCATTCCTTTAAATTTCTCTTCCTGTTGATTCTTTTGTTCCTAATTGACTTATAAAACCTTTATAGATAATAAAAGTCCCTCACAAAGCATACTATGTCTTCGTGGAAGCTTCCAGGAAGACAACTCCTGGTAAATTTTGTAACATATTCTATTGGTACCACTACAATCAATGTCAAAAGTGAAAAAAGTTAACAGTTACAAATACAATCAATATCAGTTTTTTTTACAGATATACGCAAAAAAGAAGTAATTTTGAGAGGAACTTGTGAAATATACGCGTTTGCCTATCAGGATCATTAAATTTGACATTTATGTGATGTTTTAGATCTGATGGTGCGTTTAGCTCATGTTTATACTATATGGATGTTTGCTAATGTTTCAGGTTCTCCCGCGTGTTCCCATCCCCAACCGTGGCCGGTATACAAGGTGAGTCACACAGTGCACCAAATGCTAAATATTTTTTTTTAATATACAAACATAAATTTAATCGTCAGCTTGAACGTATTTATCATCTATAAAAATTATTTCTTTTGAAAGTAAATGCATTTTTTAAATTTTGAACCATCGCATTGGATATTTTTGCATATTCTACAAATTTTTGTTTTCATCCGACGGCTTTTTGAAAAATTAGACGAATGATTCTTGTCTTATCCTAAATATCTAATGCTGTCAAGTACACAGTATATTAAATTTTAAACCTAAAGAATCAATTTAAAAACTGCATTAAAACTTGATGCAATATTCTTGTTGCGAAACAACACTTAAGTGACTATGAAACGAAAATTTTTGTATCAACCATACAACTATTTTTCTAAATACAAGAAATGACAAACGGAACATGATACTTGGCAATCATCTAATTAACGAAAAATAGAATAAAATTTCCGTCCTTTTTTGAATTAAAGAAGAATTCAAAAATAAAGAGATGAATAATACAATTCTAAAAAAGCACCACTTTGTCAGTACCTAATTAAAATAATAATAATTATTATTAAAGTATGTAGGAAGTAATTATTCTCTTGGGCACGTTTTCAAACAGCGGCAAATATATTCATCATCAGCGAATATATTTTAATTATGATATCGAATTCAAAAGTTTGCAATGGGTAAATGCTTGTACGTTATAAGAGAAACTTCGTGACGTGAACTTACAAGTACGTCGTGGTAACTCGTAGTTACTAAACTGTGCACTTCATCTCTATATCTATAGGAGGCTGGAAACGCTATAAAGTCCATTCATGATCGCGTTGCCCGTTATAACGATTGCAGCTTCGCGCGGTTATCACTTGTAGAGTATAATCCGTCTACAAAGTTGGTAACCCATCATCAACCTTGTGTCACTAATTTCAGAATTCTCCGTAAGAAATATAAATTCTTTAAAGAGTTCGTCTCTTTAAAAGTGTTTCATTGATCTAATATGTACTTTTCTTAAAAGTACGTCTCGTTTAGAGATTCATGAATCTTAGATTTATTTCTTAAAAGTACGTCTCCAGTACGTCTCTCTCTAAAAGTTTAATTAATCTTGTACTTATTTCTTTAAAGAGTACACGCTTCTCTAACAATTTTATTAATCTTGTGTAAAATTCTTTTGGAATCTATGGCTAAACTGTCTTTATAGCTGTTCCTTTTGTATTTTTTTCTGTAATTCACATATACCAACTTATATTTCATGAAATCCAAAATAAATTCTTAAAATAGGACCAGTGTTTACTTAAAAGTATCAAATGGCAACGAATTGATGCCAAAAATGTGGATCAAATAAAAAATTGATCTAGTTTTTTAGCATCAATTTAATTTACTTTAGTATCAATTTGATACTTTTAAGAAAACTGTGACTCATTGGAGATGGGAATTTTAATAATTCGGGGTTCAGACTCACATTAATTGTCAGCAATCATCCTAATAGCGAAGGATATTCGAGAATGTACGAATATTTTTAGGATCACATCCATAACGGTTATTAGAAGTTTTCCTTAGAAAGGTCTGTTCGACTCCAAATCTGGATAAGTTCTCTCCGATGAGGAAAAATTAGTTATTTTAGCTTATTTTTCAGCTATTCTGTAGCTAAATTAACAACTATTATATGGATAACAATAATCGCCAAGTTAATACAATTATTAGATTTCACATTTAATTTAGTAAATAATCTTACTGGTAATTAATACTGAAAGCTAATTATTACCTAGCAAGTAAATCATCAAAAATCGTAAACATCGAAAATTAGAAGCCATGGTTAAAAAATAGTACATCCATACCTAAAATTAAAATCCAGAGTTAAAAATTAGTAACCTTTGGTAAAAAGCAACTACAACCGAACCGTGGTTCAAAAATTTCCATTCTACCGTTTATGATCCTCAACAATTAAATTCTTGCCATTCAATCATCTTGAAACGAATTCATCAATAGAAAACGAGATAGAGAAGTACCTTTCGACTTAATCTCTCCGGAGTTTTTATTTCAATCGTTCTAGTTTCTCAATCGGTTGACGCGCTCTCGAATCCCAAAAGAGAGAAGGATAGATCAGCGCACGGGGGTTTTTCAGCACAGTGAGGAGGCGAGAGTTTGTATTTGTGTCTGGCGACCCTATATACGTGGCTCGGGTAGGGTGGCTTGATGATGGTGGGACGCAGGAGGGGTAGTTTGGATGTGGGTGCAAGAGGGCGGCAGAGGGGGGATGGGGGGTGGGGTGGTGTACGATTCGTGAGTAATCGGCGAAAAAGAGGGGGGGATATATAGGATGGGTGACGTCGTTGCATGTTTGGTTGAGGAATGAACCGAGAGATCGCGCAAGCATCGTCTTTTGGCTGTCAGCTCCAAGCGAGTGGCAGAGCTCAGTCGACGTTCAGTTCGGCTCAGCGAGGCCAGCAAAGAAGAAAGGGGATTCCTTAATGCGTGTGTCCGTGTGTGAGTACAGTATTGTCCCACTCAGGACCTTTACTACTACTCGACCCCTCGTAATATTATTGTCTTGCTGAGAAACTACCTGCTTTTTGGATACGTGGAAAAAAAAATTAAGGTCCATTCCTCGGATCCCTTCTATTCTCTCTGAAACCCACGGTGTAGAAAAAAAAAATTTTTTTTTCTCTCAATTGACAGGCCTAGAGAACCGCATGGCCTTTCGAGCAATATAAGTGACTTTATTAAAGTGAGGGTGAAATTATGATGATTGTGATTTTGGAGAAGAGGAATGGGTACAGGTGACTTTAGTGTATTTTGTTTTTTATTTTGAAATTAGGTTTTGTAAATGATTGCCAAGTGTCAAATTTTTGGTGACAATGTGTGACGTCATTGGATACATTTAGCTGAAATAATTTTTGTGATAAACGTTCAAGTTGAAGTTTTCTGAGATTCAAGAGCAGCATATTAAAGTGTATTGTGTACTTTGCTTTTTTGTTTCAATCCGACCTGCGATAACATCAACCTGGACCATAAAAAAAAAAATTTTTTTTGCACGTGACTATTGGACCCGGTGCTGGCTGAATTTTTACCATTTGTGATCTTGCTCTGCCGGACTTGCCTTTGGCGCTCTTACTCGTTACTTGTCCGCCGACTCGCCGTGCATCACCCCTCCACCTGTCTGTCGTCCCCTACCCACTTTCATCCCGTGACTCCCTCTCGCTGTCCTATCCCCACCTGCATTTTACACGCGCTTCCTTTATTTACTATTCGCCACCCTGTCAAACAACACGACGACGATGACGACAACGACGACGACGAACTCCTGGTGAACGTCAAATCGATTCACCTGCTGATTGGGAAATTTTCCATTTCGCCTTCAATCGGTATTGCGGACATCGTTATAATACCGGAAATTCACGGCCACTATTTGCACCATCTCCGATCACGTGGCTTGCTCAACGGCGACGCTGTACGACAATGTGCACGCCGCGCCGCTGTGCGGCTCCGGCGTGGGCCACCCTGGCTCCGTCACGCCGATGGGGACAGCCACCGGAACGGGGAATTCCTCCGGGTTGACCTGGTGGGCAATGATGCCCGGCACCCCCTACGAAGACAGTCCGCCACCTGTAGCCCCGACCTCGGCCCTCGCCTCGATCCAGCAGAACTCGTCGGTAGGCTCGCACCAGCAGGCCCCGACCCCAACATCGCCAGGAGCACCAGCATCGGCAGCGACAGCACCGCCAGTGCCCACGGCGAGCGCGAGTTCGACCTCGCCGAGCGCCTCCTCGGTCGCGAGCAACAGTGCAGCGGGCCCTCTTCACATACCCGCGAAAAGGCTCACCGCAACTCCAGTGGGCTCAACCTACGGCGACGTGACTTGTGTCGAGCCCTCAGGAACGCCCGTAGGAGCAGGAGTGATACGCCACTCGCACTCCTCGTCAGCCGGCTCCCAAGGCGGCTGGAGCTACAGTCCCCATCACCCCCAGGACACCCACTACACCTCATCAGCTGGTGCCGAATCTCTAAATCATCACCAGGCGTACGGAGGCGCTAATCCTCCCACCTACTACAACCTGGCAGCGGATCCATCCTCAACGTCCGGCTCCTCCAGGGACAACCGGAAGAGCAGCTCCGTTGGCTTCTGGTCGCCAGCGGCCACGTCAATTGCCGGCTCTACCTCCGACTACAAGTCCTACAATTCGGGCGGCGTTGCAACGACAACCCCATCGACCGGAGGCTCGTCCTCCGGTGCAGTCGGCACCACGGATCCCACAGTGTCCTGTCATCAGAGCTTCTCACAAAGTTGGTGCAACTACAGTCCCTATACAACCGCAAGGCACCATCATCCCGTTGATTCATTGGGCCACCATCATGCCCATTCGCAAGCCAGTGTTTCCTACCTTACACCATCGGCTGCAGACGACCGGGGAAGGATGGCTGCTGCAGCAATGGTCGCCGAGACATTTCCCCATGACGGCTACAATCCAATCAGAAACTACGGCTCCGCCGAACCTGTCTCATCCAGTCCTTACCCACCATCAGGTAAGCATCAACTCTTTATTATCATTATTATCTTTCATTCCCCCTCTAATATCCCACCCATGTAAGACTGGTTCTCAGACTCGAAATTCAATTACCAATGATCCAAAGATTCAAAACATTTGATCAGTCTTACCTGGGTGGTCCAGGCCCCATTTAACAGAAGTCATTCATTGGGTTAATGAACTCCTTCCTTTTATATCCCCATTTCAGCAGTATCGATTAATTCCATAATTTTTATCATTTCAATTTGAAATATGTTTTTCTTGATTCGTTTTATCACTGTTAATTTTTTTTACAAATTGGATACTTTTTGACAAATTACATATTTTTTTACAATTTGAACATTTTTTTATAATCCAGATTCTTATTTTTTTTGTCTTACGATTTGTATTTCTTGACAATTTATTTTTACCACACGTTGCATCGTTTAAAAATAACAAAACAAACAATTGACAAAATTGTTGATGAATTTTTTTCAGCACATTTTTCCCTTGTACTTAATAATAATTGTTATACCGATTGAAATTTTTCAATTTGGCACTACAAACTGAAAATAGTAAATAAATCACTGAACTGGTTTATTTACTAACAAACCGTTCAGTGCCCTAACGGTATATTACTCCAGAGAATGACATCCGTAGAAATTCTCCGAAGGATGTTTATTCTAGGGATGACAAAAAAGTGGGATAGATTCCAACAGACAAACCGTATTTATGGATTTTATCGAGAATTACATGTAATTTCGTGTATGATGACAAAAATCTTGTTAATCCTAACTTCCGGGTGTCTTTTCATAAATCTAGAATGTTTGCAGAATAACCTGAAAATTGTATTTTTCCAAGTTTAGAACTTTTTGGAAGTGAAAATTAAGCTGATGGATCAAAGAAGGGATAGGTAATGTAGTTCAAATAGGTTGGGTGTTCTTCTTTGATCCGCCAGCTCAAATAATTTATTCTCAATAGTAAATTAATTTTAAAAAAGGGGATTTAAAAACGGTTCTAAAAGTTAAATTACTCATTGATTATGGATGTTATGGATAATTCCCAAAAATTTACTAACTGTGGAATAATCTTTTCGTAACAGCATTCAAAAAATTTCAGAATTAATTGATGCTTTTGGATAATCCCAACTGAATTAATAATGAGTAATTAATATTAATTATTAACTATTATAAATGTTCTGGATAATGCAAAAATTTACGAACTGTGGAATTATAATGATTGATGCCTAACAACATCCAAATATTTCGAATATTTTACAAACGTCCTAGGAATATTTCAAGAATTATGATAACCTAAATAGTTGTTTAAATAACTAGATTTTGGCTTTCAGCCAAAAGAAAAGTGTTTACAGTTCAAAAGGTTCGAGAATTCTTGATAATTTGCTTCAATTTCCATGGATTGAAAAATCAATTTATTGTACCAAACGAAATGAAAATCCACAACGAAATATAAATAAAAGTTTCAGTCTGATGATAAAGGGACAAAAAATTTTACAGCACAAGAGAGTTTTTTTCTTACATTTAACTCACTTATGGGCTTAAAATTAAAAGAAGAAAAATTGACGTCTTAAAATCACTTTTCTAATCGAAAATTTAGTAAATATTTTCAGTACTAAATGATGTTTTAGTCAAAAATCGGTTTTTGATTTAGACATAAATTCTTGTCTAGAAAAAATGGGTTTGTTGCATCTTAATACTGTCAAGTTAACAGTGGTAGAAATATAATTTTCAGTAAAAACTTTACATAAACCTCATTAGAAAAAAGTCCCTCATTTTATCACAAACTGTTTCAATATTTCAAAATTGTTGCGATGCAATAAATAATCTGTCTTAGTTTGACATCCTTGGAAAAACTATACCTCGAGAAAAGTTAATTTTGAAAAATTTATTCTATAAAAAAATTATTTTAATTACTGTTCACTTGAAAGTACCAAATTGCAACGAATTAATACCAAAGAAGGGTATTAAAACATTGTTCCAAATTTAGTGTCAATTTGGTCGAAATTTTGATTACTAATTTAATTCAAATTTTGATCTAAATTTTTGGTTCAAAAACTGAAAAAAAGTTTATTGACACAAACTGAGTAAACTTCTAACACATTTAAAAAAAATTCTTGAAAAATAATTGAACATCGATGTTAATTAACACAAAGCCTAAGAGAAGTAATAATGGAACAGAGCAAAAATTAAAATTTCAATTTTCAAAACAACTGGAAAGTATTGATGAAAATTTATTCACGAGAAAAAACTGGCAATTTTCACTGTAATTAAGACATTATTCAATTGACTTATCCCATTTTTGTATCGACTTTCGAATGACATCATTGGCAAGGTGAACGATCGTTTTGTAATTGGTAACGAAATGGCTATTTCATGCGGGTCAGGGTCGGGATGACCGCGTCTTTCACATGCACGCGACTACAGGGATCTCACGCGCCACTGAAGTCGTAAAGTTGACAGTTTTCCGTGTCGTAAATTAGCACTGAAATTTTACGTTGCTCTCAAATTAATAGCCTTTAAATGATTCAGCGTGCGATTATTGCAACCAGTAGTCTTGCACTTTTCTCTCTCTTTCTCCAATTCACCACCGTTACCTATATATTACTAATTACACAATCTTCTAGTTAATTAAAAAAAAACAGTAGTAAGTAAAAGTATAAAATAAAAATTGTTAACATACAATTTTGATCCTTATTTTGTCCTAATTTAATACCCTTTGGAAAAAATGTCATCAGACAAACATTCGTTTTTGTATTTGGAAAAAAAGCATCATATTTTACAGCACTTGTTAATATGAATATGAATTTAGTAATGATTGTGTAATTTTATCGAGGTTTGTTATCAGATAACATTTTTAGTGTTATGTGTGAGATAAATTTTTGAGTTTATGGTTTTTTTTTCAGTACAAATCGAGCGGGGAAAAAAAAGGAGTAAAATTATCGTTCATTCATGCGTTTGGTCAGACCCCCTGTACTCCCCTTGCCATAGGTATAGCTTGTGAAACGTCGCATGAGCAACAACGAACGGCGGTGGGTTTATTGGCGGCCGTAACTCGTAAACTCTGGCGCGCGCCTCTGATCAGCTGATCCGTTCCATGACCCGTGCCTCTGCTCTTCTATCTTTTTCTACCAAACATGCCCTTCCCGTTACAAATGTTATTCATTTCCAATGCGACGTTAATTTCCCCAATTCATACACGTTTTGCGATTCATAAATTGAAAAAATAAACTTTCTAAAAAGGGTTCGACTTTTTGAGACATTTTTGACTTTACTGACTTTTTTAAATATAAAATTAAAAAAAAAAAATTTCTCTAATAACAGTTTCAACTTTTCTGAAACTTTTCTAACTTCACAAACATTTGTAAAATAGGAGAAAATTGAAAATTTTTCTGTAATGAAAACTGATACAAACTTTTAGAAACTAATTGAACTAAAGTGATCTAATTCTAGAAAAAAAACCTGGTTAACTATTCAAAAATTTAAACTCCATTCAATAGAAAAGTGTCAAGCGACAATGACTCCTTAAAGAAATAACGAAAAAAAACCACCATTATTTTAAGACAAAAATGTATAATTTTATGAACTTTTAAAATTTTATTAACAATAGTGCCGAGCCCTAATCTCAGCGCGTCGCGTGTAAATGTTATTTACAACTCGTAAAACATCGCAATAAATAATACACAAGGCGCCTATTGCCAGTTGAGACGTTGAACTAACGGTGATTTATGATTCAGCTGATTCTTTTCTTTTTTTTCTTCTCTCTCTTTTTTTTTTGAATGCCTTTTAAAGTTCAATTTTAGTCGCTAATTATATCCGCAGTTTCATTCCTTAGAGTCAATAAAAAACGTTTTTCAAGTCTATAAAAACCGATTGCCACCGAAAGTAGCTACCCACTTGTAAGATTCCGCAGCAGGTTTATTATACTCTCGAAATTGAATGGGATGCGCGCGGTAAGAATAGTTTTTGTTTCACTCAATAGATGGCGGCTCTAATATCTTTAGGCTGTACGTTTAACGCCTTGTGTACAGTGTGTATATATATACCCCCTCTCCAGTTCGCAACAGTTTCGATCGTTTCCCCCCCTCCTCCTCTTTGCTTAAACCCCCGAACGTCACACCAACTTAATAGGATCTAAACCCCCGAATTCGTTTCAAACATAATGTAACATTTCTTTATCGAGGCGAGGGAATAAGACCTAAAAATGTAATTTTTTTTAGAAATTCGAATCTTCTTAAACATAATTTAGTCGAATTTTAATTATTCGACAATTAGATTCCTATTGTTAAACAGTTTTTGAATAATTGAAATTTTGTAACATTTAATTAATAATAATTAAATTTTTTCAAATATTTTGTCCGAATTTATTCATAAAAATTTTTTTTTATGAAAAACTACTTTTGAAGCGTATTGTTTACTTAAAAGTATCGAAATTGCAAGAAATTGATGTAAAAAATGTGAATCAATAAAAATTTTATCCAAATTTTTACTATCAATTTGATCTAATGTTGTATCAAATTTTTTTTTGTATACATATTTTCAAAAAAACTGTAAAAATTTTAGTTGCAAACATCGAAAATAATTGAACTCGCAATAAAATTTCAATAGCAAAATCTTAAAGTTTCGATTTAAAAATGAATTTTAATGAAAATAGCTTCGAATAATTATATTGAATTTTTTTTAAAGAATCAGAGAACTTTTTTATTTTAAGAATAAAGTTTATAATTTTTTTTAAATTCAATTATTTTCCGTATTTTAAATTACATATGTTCGAATATCAAATACTTAAATAAAACACTATTACATTTTTTAAAATTACTTTTAACATTTTGATAATAATAATCATATTCAAAATTTTTAATTAAACTTCTCCAAAAAAGTTAATTTGTTCTTTTAAATTACACAAAAAAACAGAAGTGGTGAAAAAGGAGAAAATTAATTTCGATGTAGAATAAAAGACAAAAACTTTAACTTTGGTGATTCGTTTTGATATTCTTTTGATAATTTATGAGGGTTATTAAGAATTTTATTTTTAGAGGGGGTTTTTCGGGTGTGGAGGGGGGCTTTTTTTCTAGACTATTGTGTAATGAAAATATTCATTAAATATCAGACAAAATAAAAAACTGTTCATATTGACTGCACTTAAAATAGGAATTTCTTGTTCTATTTAGTAGGCGAATGTTCCCCTCGAGATATTCTAGTGTTGTCGACCGTTACTGTACCAGAGTGTCATCACGAATAGCTGAAATGCCACATTGCTTGTTTTTCCTCTCCACTATTTATAGATATTTCCGAAAAATTTTTCACTCATGACGAAAAGTTATAATTTTATTTCATCAGATTCAAATAGTATAGAAAAAAAAAGTTCTACTTTTTCAGTTCACTTTTTGTCTAAAAGTAGAAACTAAAATTTTTAAATTCTAGCAAAATTTATAAAGATTCAATTATTAAAAAAAAAAAGTAAAATAAAACTTTAGAAAAATTCATTTTTTTTTTGTTATGATTGAAATTTTTGGTAAAATCCTGTATTTTTCATATTAGTAATTGAAATTCTTCGAAAACTTTTAAATATTATTCTAAAAATATTTTTAAACACTAATATTTTTAGAATTTGTCTATTATAATTTGTTTAAACCAATTTTTTCAATATTTTCTGTTGCAAACATTTTCAAAAATTGAACAATTGAATAAAATCCGTGAAGAGTTACAATCAGTGAAAAAATTTAATTTTTTATTTAAATAAGTAACTTCTCAGAGATTTAAAAAAAAATTATTAAAAGTAATTGATATTGAGAGAAATTGTAGTTAAAAGTAGAAGAAAATAATTTAATTTTGGTAAGCTTACAGTTGTAATTTTGTAAAATAATTAAATTTTTAAAAGATTTAAAACGAAAATTGACTATTTCGATATTTTAGTTTCAAGATGAAATCGGATCCAGACTTTGTTATTTTCGATCTTGGGGTCTCTGATTTCGAATCTGAAGTCAGATTTTCAAAATTCAAAATGGCGTATCCAATATGGCGGTCTTTTTCCTTCAAAATTGTTCAAATTCGCTTGAAACTTATATTGCTCTGGGGTTTTTAGACCGCTGACTACGAATCTGAAGTCAGATTTTCAAAATTAAAAATAGTGACCCCAAAAATCCCAGAATAACTAGTTTCAAGGGAATTTGATCAATTTTAAAACATTAAGCTTTACAATAATTTTTAATCGTACTATATAATTTTTTATTTTTTAAATATAGTACTTACGTTAGTGATTCAGTATAATTTAATTTAATTTTTTTCGAACATAATTATCTTTGCTATACAGCCAACAAAAACTATTTTTGTATGAAACATAATAATTTTGATTCGATAAATAATAAGTTTAAGGCAATAAAAATTACTTTTAAGTCAATTAAATATTTTTGATTTTGGCTATTTATTTTCGAATTAAAAATTTTTTTTTCTCCCCGGACAGGCACGGGAAATTAGGCAAAGGAACTCTCTTTCTATCTAATAAGAGTAAAAAAAAGAGAAACAACTGAACATGTGTGATTGAAATGTAATCGGAATCTCGAAAAGTCATGTGCAATGCCCTTTCACGTGTTGACAACTGTGGGAATCCTGACCTTTGTTAAATAATTTGCATATTTCCACGTTTTAGTGGGCAATAAATTCCTGTCGCTTAGGCAATCACAACAAGGTGAAGAGAGAAAGAGAGAGAGAGAGACACAAAGAGTGAGGGAGTCGTTGAAAAGGAGAGGGAAACAAAGAACGAGAAAGAGAGAATAGGAAAAGTAAATGCAAGCGAGAGAGTGCGAAAATATAGTAAAACGGAACAGTTTATGCGTCTACCGGTTGTAGAGGCGATATCATGGAAGATGATCGTATTACGACTATATACATATGCAAGTGATTTCAGTCATGTTTTTTAAAATCATGTCTAGATAGAATATACAACCAGTTTTTACTGACACAAAGTCACTTCCTTTACTTTCATACATTAGAAACGCCGACATCAATTTTTTTTTTTTAAGAAAATCATCATTAATTGCTTCAATTAGAGTTGTATTTTCAACTCCGACTGTAGAGCTATAAAATATTATCGTCTTTAGTAAATAATTTACTAATAACTAAATAATTAGTAGTATTATTAATACGAAGTTTACTAATACTTTACTAGAGACGATAATAAATTTATAATATATAAGCATTAAAAAATAAAGTTTCAAAAAGAACCGAATCAATAGATTATAAAACACTAAATAATTACTTTTCTCTTTTGATCGAATGGAACGATTTGCATCTGTTACCTCTTTTTTTTGGTGACTTTTTACAATAAAGTGTTCTAAAGTCCTAGAATTTAAGTAGAAGAACCATACGAGAAAAATTAATCCAAAAGTAAAAACCGATTGGTGTGATTTTTTTCGAATTACTTTTCTTTTTAAAGTGGAAATATTTTTTTTCGAAGTGTTGCAGAGAGAGTATTATTAAAGTGGTAATGTGTTAAAATAACCGTTACTCGAAAGAGTAATGTGTTATCATGACCGTTACTAAAAAAGTATATGTAATATGTTTCTGCAGTCAATTCTGAACATGTAACGAGTTCCTTGCAACCGTTATTACGAAAAAAATGAAGTAATATGCCAAGTACTGGCAGTTTCCGGCTCATTTTTTCTTTCGCACCGTTGCAGAAATTTTAATGCGAAATCTTAATAAATAGATATTTCTCTTAAACTATAATTTAGGAGAAATATAAGTGAGTTGTTTTATCCTCCAAGAGTGACTATTTGGAATATTACTTCAATTTCTAGAATTGCGTCTTTATTGGAAATTTAGATATCAGTAGGAATAAGTGTCGATTTGGAGACATCCTTATTGATGCTTAGAAGATTATCCGTGTAGGAAAACGTAAAATACATTATTTGTTAGTTTCGTTTTACTTTCTAGGTTCGATTCATAAATAAACAGAACGAGTTTTTCGGAATCGGATATTTTACAAACTTTCTGGAGATTTTTAATGGTTTTCAGGAATTTGTTTTTTTTTAGAACTGATACCAGAAATGCTCCAAATTGTTGTTAATTTGACATCTTGAAGAAAACTATACAGTTAATTTAGGAATATTCTGCAAACATTCTAGGAATTTGTGGTGGATTTCCAAAGTTAGGAAATCTTTAACGTAAAACAGAATACAAGAAGTTATAATGACATTCTTTTGGATATTATTATAATTTACAGAAATCAACTAATAACTTAAAGGTATCGAATGGTAAGAAACTGATACCAAAAATGTGTATATAATCAAAATCAGAGTCGGTTTGTTTCGATTTGGTATCAGTTTATCCAATTTTGTATCTAGTTGGTCCAATTTTGTATCTAGTTGATCTAGTTTGATCCAATCCACCATTAGTTTGTTCCACTTTGGTATATAGGTATGATCAAATTTTGGTATTAGTTTGATACCTTCAAGAACACTGTACTACTAAATGCTCTTAAAAGAACCTCCCACAACATCCATTGCTTTTTTGGTATGATCAACATTAATTTATACAATTGCCTAAAACAACATCCGTAAGGAAGAATCAAAAATTCCAATGTGCAACATACCCTGCTCTCCAGTCTAATACCATAACTAACATCAATTCTTTAAAGATTTCCTCTAAATTTAAAAATCAAATACAAATTTTTGTAATAAAATAATTTTTTTCCTTTCGCAATTTTTGAAACAGAACAAAAGCAATTCTTGGAAAAATAGTCTAATGGTTTTTCAGATAAGTGAATGTTGATAAAGACAAAAAAAGTGCTGAAAGGTTCTTCTTTCTAATACAACTTTTTTGTATTCTTAATAATATTCTTGTAAATGTAAATTTATTATTTAAGTATAAATTTCTATCTGTCAGAAAATCTTTTAAGAGTGAATTATTCACGATACAAGGGGAGTAGTAGCAGCAGGTGTAATGCAGCGTATCAGTAGAACCAACCTTTTATGCTCCGTCTAACGAAGCTCTGTGCTGTATGTACTAACCGTTCAGAGAAAATTCGCAAGTTGTGTCATATATTTCTAGTACGGTTGATGGAACCGGTCCAATTATATCATATATATACAACATTGCCAACAAATCGTTCAGACAGCCTTGGCGCAAGTGCAGTGCGCTGCCTGAAAATTCTACAAAAAGCAAAGCAAAATTTTACTGTCCAAAAGAATTTTGATTATTTTTTAAAAATCATAAAACATTTGTAATCTGCTTTTTTATAGAAGTACAGTTTCTTCTTTTCTTTCCATTTCGGTTTCTTTCTTTATTGATACTAC
This sequence comes from Leptopilina myrica (nomen nudum), assembly GCA_032872475.1. Lineage (NCBI taxonomy): Eukaryota > Metazoa > Arthropoda > Insecta > Hymenoptera > Figitidae > Leptopilina > Leptopilina myrica (nomen nudum). The sequence continues at coordinate 38,586,042 of CM065461.1, forward strand.
TTTTTTTGTTACTGGTATTTTCTTGTTACATTGGATTAAAACGTTTAAAAACATACGGTTACATGATGGTTAAAAATCTGGATTTAAACGTTTAAAAAGCATTTGGTTACATGATGGTTAAAAATCACTATTCTGTTATCAACTATTCTGCTATTTTTCTGATGAAGACAAGAAAATTGCAAAGTGATACAGTTTAGTGATTTTGAAGAACTATTTAAAAACCAATCTTTAGATTTAATGATTACCAACTGGTTTGTTGGATGAAATATATGGATGTTGTGAATATTGTCCATAAGATATTTATGATACACTTGAGGTTGGGTGTTTTAGCACTGGGTATATATGTTTTATCTTCAGTAATGGCGAGACCTGGCAAGCAACTTCCCGATGGGGGTAAAAGGTGTTGGTAAGTGTGCGGATAAACTCCACTGCAAGAGGAGTATTGAAGAAAAATTCTAACGGCGTTGGTTACGCACCGATAAGCCGATTAACGGACCGATATTCTTGTTCTTCTCATTCTTCCGGATAAGTAATAAGACGAGAAATTTTTCGTCTCCTTGTCCCGTTCATTCACCCAATGAATAACTCTTTGATAATTTTTTACTTTACAATAATTCACAACTTTGTTATTTATATACTGTTTTTTTGCATTTTTAAATACGTAAATAATTCATAATTCTGTAGACAGTGATTTCAAATAGATGATAAAATTACGTCTTCAATTCTGATCTGACTAAAAACTTTAATGTTATGAAATGCAACTTTCAAGTAACGTCATTGGAAGTAAGGTTATGGTATGATTTTTAACAGCTTTGCTTTGTGACTGTTATTTTTGAATCACTTTTTGAAATTACTGCGGAATTTTTTGACTGGACATACTAATTGTGTTAAGTGGTATGGGGTTCCTCCCCGCCCACCCTGTTTTCTGCAGGTACGTTGAGCGTCGGAGTGTCGGGAATGTCAGTGGGATGTGGTGCACCAGGCGTATTGGAATGGACCGGTCAGCCGACAGTGCGCAAGAAACGCAAGCCCTATACAAAATTTCAAACACTCGAACTGGAAAAGGAGTTCCTTTATAATGCCTATGTGTCGAAGCAAAAACGATGGGAATTGGCGCGTAATTTAAATCTCACCGAGCGACAAGTGAAAATATGGTTTCAAAATCGACGCATGAAAAACAAAAAGAATAGTCAACGACAAACGCAACAGCAAAACAATAATAACAATAGTAGCGCAAATAATCAGAATCATCATGGTGCAGCGACAAGTCATCATCATTCGAGTAGTGCGCACACACCATCGAGTCATCATGTTGTTGGACAGGCGCACCACGCAAACGGTCCAGTGAAGCATCATCAGTGACCCTTGGCCTTCTCTGGGGTCGTTCTTGGCCACCATCCCCATAGCCATAACACGTCCATTCATGGGGGCAGCCATAGTTTGATCGCAAGTCACAGCCATAATCTTCACACTCCACAACAGACGACGTCATCATCACTACCCCATACATCACACGTTGGACAATCCTCGCACCAGTTGACTTCGCATTTGGCTCAGCACCATCCAGCTCTTCTTCACCAATCCCCTCATGGCCTGGCCGCCTAAATTCTCTCCAAAAAAAAAAACAATGAGCGGCCTGAGACTGATGATTGACTGCGGTCATTGACCCCCCCAGAGAGAGAGACTTGCCCAAATGTCACAGCAGCTCAACAAAAAAGGACTCTTGCCTCTCCAATTCTTAATTCCCCCTTCTTCCCATTTTATCCATTCTGCTCTGTATTCTAACCTCCAAGAAACAGTGTAGTAAGTAGTACAACTAATTATTGAACAAAAAAAAAATTATGTATAGGGAGTGTGTGCGCAAAAGTCTCTTAATTATGGTCAAAAATTGACCCAAAAAAAAGGACGTGTCGAGTTGTGTCAAAAAAAAGCAGTGCAATGCGCGAGACACCTCCAAGCAATCTGTCCAACCCGTAACACGATAGTATTCCTCCATGCATGTAAAATTAAACAAAAAAAACATAATTAGTGTCACTTAGTGTTTCCTAACCCTCGTGTATTACTTTTTTGGACTCACAGAGTCGGTTCGACAAAAAAAAAAGGCTGGCAGATCTTTTTTCAGGGTGAAAAATTTCCTAAAGTTGGTAGTGCTCTCTCGGTTCTCTTGGTTGCCTGATATCGAATTCAAAATCGATAAGTAAAATTCCACCGTTTACTTACATTTTCGATTTATTCTCTAAAAAAATTGTAAAACACAAAAACCAAGAATACAAACTTTATGGAGCACGATTTAGTTAGCTTAAAATTATTAAGATTGCGTAAAACGGTGCATTATTCGTTAAGTCGCGACTAATTTTCCCTCCAAACGAAAATTTTGGTACTGTCTACTTTGGAAGGCAAATCAAAAAGTTGCACCCAAAGTTAAGTGTTTTATACGTAAGTGTTTATCTTTGATTGAAAATCGAAGAGTATTTTTTTTTGTTTTTTTTTTAATAAAGAATGTTTTTTGACCACACTTTAGGAAATTTTCTCGAAAACAGAAAATTTATAGCAAAATAAAACTGATCCAGCCTTTTGTTTATTATAATAGAAATTTAATGATTATAAAGAAAGCGAAATACAATTTTAAATGAAAAGAAAGATTAGAAATTTTGAAAAAAAGTGAAAAGTTAGCTTCTTAAGAAGACATTAAAAAAAAACATCGTAATCGTCGCCTAAAAAAAAAAAAGAATCGCAATTACTGTAGTACCTATATGATTCTTAATTGTATTGTAAAGAAGAAAGAGAAAGAGAATAAATAAATTTAGATTAAATGTACCTACAGTCAGCGGGAATGTGCGGAAATTTTGAGCCGAATTGTAGAATTTCGGAACTTGGACGTAGGCCCTTAGGGAATTTTTTAAAGCTCCTCTTTTTCATTGTGATTCCTGATTAGTACTTAAGGAGTGCGTATTTATAATTGTCGTACTCGGATGAATAACGGAATCTTTTTAATTCAAATTTTATAATTTAGTAATTTAATATTAATCTCCACGCTCGATCCGCTCGATCGGTGAGTCAATTTTCAGAATATCCTGGGGGTCAATTATGTCATTTCATATCTACTTTGACTTTCATTTTTGCTTTTACTTTGACAGACTTTTATTTTCAGTTTCATTTTTGCTTTATTCACTTTGGAAAATATTTTTTTTCGCTTTTATTGTAATTTTCAGTTCTACTTTCCTAGATTTTTATTCTAATTTTGAAAATAAAAAGTGTAAGTTAAATAAAAGTTAAAATACAAATTTATCAAAGTGAAAAGCAAAATGTGAATAAAGTCTATTAAAATAAAACTGAAAGTGAAGAGAAAATAGAAAATAAAAAACCTGTTAAAGTGAATATTAATTGTAAAGTGAAAATTAAAATGAAAATAAAAATAAAAATCTTTTTAAAAAATTAAAAGTGAAAATAAAATTGAAAATGAAAACCTCTGAAAGTGAAAATTGCAGTAAAAATAAAAAAAAATATCAAAGTGACAGTGAAAATAAAAGTCAAAGTAGAATTTCTTTTGTAATTTTCTTGTAAATTTCCCGTTAATTTCTTGTAATTTGTTTTTTAACTTCCTTCCAATTTTCTTGTAATTTTTTTCTAGCATTTTATATCTGCGATTTTTTTTCTTTTTTTTTCTTCTTTTTTTTTAATATAACTCGTAAAATTGATAGAAATTGACGTAGAATGAAGAGGAGGAAAAACGATCTCGAAGTTCGAAGTTCCAAGTTCAATATTACAATCGGACTGATCCAGCGGCGAACAAGTAGGTAATTTAATCGAATCTTTAAAGAAAAATTATCCCAGTGGTTCTTTACTATTTAAGTTGTAAATTATGTCCTAGTTTCTATGTATATGTCTGCGTACATATGTGTATATCCGAGTGAAAAATTGTGTCCGTGTGGGTGTGTGTGGGACTTGACAAAAAAAAAAGAAAGAAGGAAAAAAAAACATTGCAAACTTCAGAAACGAGGATAGAAAAAAAAGAAGTTTTCAAAGAACTCTATATTTCCCATCAAAAAAGAATATTTTTAACCCAGTGAAAAAAAATTAGTTTATGTTGATTATTATATTTAAAAATAATAAATTGCAAAATTAAAAAAACGATTATTAAAAAAAGATTTCCAAAATATAGAAAAATTTTATTTTAGCCATTCTGAAGAAGAAGAAAAAATTGTTTTCGTTATTTTTATTTTTACTAATTTTAATCAGTGATTGTGTCTTTGCTCTTGAAATAAGTAAGTTTTACTCATAAATAGTCATTTCTATTTATTTATTAGAAAAATTACTAGTGGAAATACTAATAGTATTTTTTATAATTTATTGGTAAACTTAGTAAATTCTCCTAATAAATAGTAATTTCTACTAATTTATTAGTAAATTTTATTAATAAATAGTAAGTTTTCCAAATTTACTTGTGGAAATTTACGCAACGAATATTTATTAGTAGAATTACTAAATTTTCCTAGTAAATAGTAATTTACTGGTTACTAGTGGAAAAAATCACACTAATAGTAATTTTTAATAATTTATAAGCAAAATTAGTAAATTTTACTAATAAATAGTAATTCTTTCTAATTTACCAGTAAATATTACTAATAAATAATAATTTCTACTAATTTAATAGTAATTTCTACAAATATATTAGTAAATTTACTAATTTAAATGAAAATAGTCACTAATTCAAAATAGTAAACATTTCACATTTTTACTAATTTGAATTATTGACGCACTTTTAAATTTATTTTATGTCTTTTTGACAATTTTAATGTTTACTAATTTTAATTAGTGACTGAATTTTTGCTGCTGGAATCGTAAAGTTTATGAATAAAAATTAATTTCTACAAATCCATTAGTAAAATAACTAGTTTATGAACAAAAAGTCAGTTACTAATTCAAATTATTAAAGTTTTTTTACTAATTTAAAGCTTTACTTGGAATAGCGATAATTTTCTCTAAAATAGCGAAAACCTTTAAATGAAACAACAAACTATTTCATTAGTGTAGTGAAATCTAAAGCTGTTCTGCTAGAAAATTATTAAAAATAACATTCGAAGAAAAATGTTCAAAAATAATAACTTTTTCTAATAATATTATAGTACAAAAAATTTTTGAGTTTAAAATTATCGGTTTTGGATTTTTATTAACGTTTTTTGAGAAAAAAAATTTTTTTTTGATGGGATGTACGATTCTTGTGTTTTCAGATGAAGAGAAAGAAGTAAACATTTTGCATTAAAGAAAAAAAAATGGTAGAAATCTATTAGGTATATTTGGCCCGTGAAACTGGGTTCGAACAACTGTATAGTTCTGCCACAGTACTAGTTATTATATAACGATGATAATATAATATGCTGCAAGTAAGGAATTTAAAGAATTGAATTTAAAAAAAAAAAGTAAACGATCCCGGTCGCGACTCAGTCATCGCACCAAGCTAAGCTTTTCAGCGAACATTGTAATATTTATAATAATTATTATATCGATGACGATGTTTATTAAGAATTATTAAGGTTAATAAGATTATTATATTATATATTATTATATTATTATTATATATTATTATTATTATATTATTATTATTATATTATTATTATATTATTATTATTATTATTATTATTATTATTACCATTATATTATTGTGCGCGTCACGTTAATATTATGTTATTGTTTTTATTGTGTGTTGTTTTGTATGTACCTATTCGCCTATATAATAATAATAATGATATTATTATATTATTATTATTTAAAAAAAATGATAAAGCAATGACTCACTCATAAAGAAAAAAAAATGGTGTTATTAAATGTATATATTGTCTTGATCCGATACTAACTGTTGTACTTGTAGTGTACACGCTAATTTTTTTTTTAAAGGCGTGATATTCGTTATTATTATATATAGTACAATTTTCAGTACCATCTTTTTTCCTTTTCTCCTATTAATCGACTAGTATATCCATTGCGAAAGATTCATAGGATTCTCTTCTCTAGTCAGAACAGAATATTGAAAGGGAATTTATATTCAAAAGAAAAAAAAAGAGAGAGGATGGTAGGTTTTTCATTAAGACTGTCATTATTATTTTTTATTTTTTTTTCGTTTTATGAAATTATTAGTATTACTATACAAAGAATAATAAAAGAAAAAAAAAGATGCGTGTTAAACAATTCATTATTCATTGATTATGTCAATTTATATATAAATATATATATATTATATATTATATATAAATATATTATAAAAAAAAAATTATTGTCAATTTCATTGTATGAAATTATGGTGAGAAAAAAAAATTGATTTTGTCGAATTGTATATTATTCTTGAGGTTAGCCAGTGACGGGCACACTCATTTTTTTTTTGTAAAAAACTTCTATTTTTTTTTGTTTTTTTACATTTTTTTTTGTCACTTTTGTTTATTCGACTTGGACAATATAGAATTCATAATTATGAAAATGTATTTTCCAGAAAATTTCAAGCAATACAGTAAAAACATAAATAAAAGTTCATTGGATCGCATCATATGTGAATTAATAAAGTATACTTCGATTTCTTCTTTTTTTGCCCCTCTCTGGTTCGTATTATAAATAAAAAAAGGATAAAACTTTCGAAATGAAAAAAAATAAAATACTTTCGCGGTGTTTCATTATGGAAACAAAAATTTTTTGCGCAATGTGTAATTTTTAAAATTTAGAAATTGTTTTTCGAAAAAATGACACTTTTTTAAAGAGGAATTTTTTTTTTTGAAATATCTAAATTACCGTAAGTTTTACGTAGACATGTAGGAAACAATTAGACATTTTGCAGATGAATAATATATTGTAAAGTATTTAAATGATTATTATGTGTAAATAATATTGAAGTATTAATAATAAAATAAGTTATCGTGTAAACCCAGATAAAGAAAAAGGACTTTGAAAAATTGTTTTCTATTTCTTATAGAAATTTTTTTTTATATTTTTAGTGCTTGTTTGGATAAAAATTTTAACATATTTTCAAATTTTTTTTCAGAGCAATTTTGTCATAAAAATAATGTTTAATAGTATTTAAAAATAAAAATCAATCCTCTAGTTTTATTTATTTATTTAAATCTATAAAATATTTATTGTCTTTTTGCGAAAAATGTTCGAAATAATAAAAATATGTTTCTTCATCAAATAATTTTTGTAGACATTTTTTTTTTAGTTTGAGAAAGGAATTTTCTAATTCGAAAAAAGGAAAAAAAATTGAAGAACGGAATTCAATGTCTTCGTACGTAAATTATGATATTTTTGCAAAATATATATATAAAGAAGGCAACACCCATGAATATTGAAGATGAATTTAAAAAAAGGCGGTAAGTAATATCTTCTCTTGTATCTAATTAGTACTCGTAAATAATAATTCACAAAGAAAAATATAATGATGACGGAAAAAGTATATATACATATACTTCTAAAAAAAAGAAAAATACAAAAGTGAAATAATTAGAATTTTACATGAAATCCAGATAAGCTTCTTGTTTGTAAAACTATTCTTATCTACAATTCAATGAGTCCCCTAGACTGTCTAACAAATTACCTATCATTGTGTTAAGATACACATAAAGATTAGCGTATTACCATTTATTCAAATGCAAGTAATAAATTTACTCGAACAATGTAAAATTTGTAAAAATTGCATAAATTATTTCATTCAGAAGAAATTCTTATTTATTTGTAAATTATAATGCCCGCGAGAATAAATTATATATCGCAATCATTTTTATATTGATATTATTGAAAATCATTTTTTTAATAAAATAATTATCATCTATAATTATAATTATTTTATTTATTATAATTAGAATTATAATAATTGAATATAATAATTTTTATTTTTAACTTTTCAGTGACAGTTAATTGTAGAGATTTTATTTTTTAATTTTATTAACTATTATTCTTAACTTTATTTACTATTGACTATTAAGTTATAAATAATTACAATATACGACCCTTTTTTACTTAAGAAAACTTTCTTTTTGAAATTAAAAAAAAATAATTAATTTTTTAATTTACAATAGTAAATAAATAGTAAATAATTTTAATAAATCTAATTCTTCATAAATACGATTATATTTCAAAACAATTTTTTAAAACGAATAAAATGAAATTCTTCCAAATATAAAAATTAATTTTAGTGAAATTTGACAAAACTTTTAGTTGTTACGATTTTTTATGAACTATTTTTGAGATTTCAATTGTTTTCAAAAAATTTTAATTATAATTTTTCAAAAGACTGCAATATATTTAAAAATAATCGTTTAATGTGAGAAAGTAAAATTTTTTCAAATAGAAAATCCAGTTTATTGAAATTTAAAAAAATTTTTTTGACTTTTTCAATTTTTTATAATTATTTTTGGGAATTCAACTGTTTTTAAAATATTTTAATTACAATTTTTTTAAGTCTCTCATTTTTTCAGAATTGTTAAATAGAATTTTGCAAATTTTATTATTTGTTTAATATTTATTTGAATACTTCTTCATCAGAAATAAAAATTTCAAAATACTTTCAATGTATTTTATTTTTCAAATATCATTATTTCTAACAATTAAAAGTACAATTTTTCCAATTCTCGAAATATCTTCTAAAATTTGAACTGAAATTCTTTACCAAATTAATTCTTATCGAAAAGTTGTACCAGAATTCAATTATTTAAGAACAAAAATATGTGATAAGTTAATTATTTTTATTTATTTCTAAAAAATTGTAATGTTAATTAAACTTGTGGAAGTAAAATTGATGGACTATTTACAATTTTCAATAATTTGGTATTTTTTCCTAATTCAAATTAAAAACTTAGTAAGTAATTCCAAATTAGTAAACATTTTTTCTAATTCAAATTTATTATTATTTTCAATAATATATTTTTTTTCTTTGCATTACAAAAATAGGAAATTGTTAATAAAAATTTACTTCTAACTACTTTTTTCGTTTTTATTTACTATTTTCTTTAATTTCATTTGTTTTTTATTTAAAGAAAAGCTGGAAAATGTTAATGAGAATTTTTTTTCTATATTTTCATGTTTCCTTTTTTTTGAAGGAGGGAAAATAAAAATTCTTTCATTATTTTCAAAGAATGCGTATATAGTGTGAAAGCAGTGCTTGTCTTGTCACTAGAATGGAGAACACATAGACCAGTCGGGGAGACTATCTTGACACAAGAAAAACATAATTGCAGAGTTCTGCTCAGCAGAGAGGAACGACGTACTATCGAGCACGTTATCTGCCGTTCCCTTGCCTTGACCAAGTATTATGACGAGGCTCTATATTGCTCTTAAAGTTACCAGAGATACAAAAGAACCTCCATCCAACAACAATGCAACTAAAAATTCCTCCGAAAATAATTTTTCGTCTCGACATTATATTTATACTATATATTATATTCAACAAAAACCGTACTTTTTTTTGAAGAAAAAAAGAAAAAGGGGATAAAAAGATGCAATTCTTTTTCCCTCTTTTAATTCACAAAAAAATTATTTCTGAAAAAAAAGAATTTTCGTTTTTATTTCCGTTAAATTAGTGAAGAATTTTTCTTCTCTTTTAAATTTACATTCAAAAGTTCATATTCGCAAAAAAAAATAAATGTTAAGTAAATATTTTATTTACTTTTATTTCCAAATATCAGCGTTTGTATTTACTTCTTATTTTTAATAATGGTACCAAATTTTTATTTACTTATTTTTATTTTTATTAATAGTATACATTTATTTAAATAATTATTTTTATTTTTAATAATACTATAAATTTTTTAAATATTTATTTTTATTTTTATTAATTATACACTAATAATATTGTATTGATTTATTGTTTTAAATAATCTTTCATATTTGTTATTCAAATGTGAAATTTAATTTATTTATTAACTTGAAATTGAAATATCTGCCTCTGCTGGGAATTGAACTCGGAACCTTCAGCACTGTAGATTTAACCATTAGCCACTAGGCTAAGCTCGCATTTTATTTTCAATAATAAAATAAATATTAAAATAAAATTTTCTCTTAACTATCACATTTATTAAGAATACTAATAATACTTTTTTAAGTGTTATTATTTTTACATTATTTTTAACAATTCAAATAATAAAAAATAATTGTTAATAATATTTTGATCATAGTAAAAGTAATAAAATTATTAAAATTTTGTTCGATATGGAGAAAAGAACGATTTCAAATGATAATAAAATTTCACCATAAAGATTCGCTTTTAATAATAATAACAATAAAACAAATAATATTAAAAAAGAAATAAAAGTACATAAAATTCTCAAAATATCCTTCAAATTTCGAAATCGAACGAATATTGACACAAGCGGGTAGCAATTGTTCCGGTTTCTCCTTTATATTCCAAAATTCAGTCTTGTAAACCAATTTTTTTTCAATTCGAATGCATTCCGAAGTGAGGTAAAATTTAAAATTCTAAAGTTTCTATTTAAAATTTTTTTTGTATGTATTCTGGAAAAAGGATTTATTTCACTGGGTCAGGAAAGCAAACTTTTCTTGAATGATTGAAAAAAAAATTCAACCGCACCGAGAAGGTTATATCCTCTGACCACTGGAACCCTCATCCTAATTCCAAAACTGTGAGTAAAAAAAAATTAGAAATCTCTTCAACAGATTTCTAATTCACAATGTATAGTGACCGAATTTCTTGCCCTTTTAGTTTTCAGTTTCTTTTCACGTCGCGAAGATGTTACATCGCTTATACAAAAATATTGTTAAATTATTTATAAAAAAAGTGGATAAACAAAATTTTTTATTTTCTTTTTTGAAAAATTCGTTCCTTTTTTTGAAATATTTTTGTTACCCAATTTTTTTAAGTGTAAAGTATTTTAAGTTTTCTTGTTAACTTATTATAACTTTCTAAATTTGAATTTTTAATTTTTACTAATGAAGAAGTAAATTTTGCTAATAAATAGTAATGTCCCCTAATTTATTAGTTAAATTTGTAGATTTTACTAATAAATATTAATTTCTTCTAATTTATTAGTAAAATTAATAAAATTTACTAATAAATAAATTTTTTTTACTAATTTGTCAGTAAAATTTTAATTTTTAGTAAGTTCAATAAATTAGTAATCGATTGTTTGCTTTTAAATTCGTAAATTTTTCTAATGAATAGTAATTTTTACTACTTTATTAGTAAAATTTACTAGTGGAACAATTATATATTTGTAACTTTTAATAATCTATTAGTAAAATTAGTAAATTTTACTAATTAATAGTAATTATCATTAACTTATAGTAAAATTTATTACTAGACAAACGACATTAATAGTCACTTCTAATAATTTATTAGTAAAATTAGTAAATTTAACTACCAAATATTAATTTCTGTTAATTTACTAGTTAATTATATTATTAATTAGAAATTTTTTTACTAATTTATTTGTACAATTTACTAATTCAAAAGAAAATAGTTAGTCGCTAATTCAAATTAGTTAAAATTTCCTATTTATTACTATAATTTACTAATTTTAGTAATTAATTATTAAAAATTACTATTAGTATGGTTTTTCAAAGAGTAAATTTTACAAATAAATTGGTAGATATTACTATTTATAATTAATATTTATTAATTTTACTAATAAATTACTAAAAGTTATTAATAGTGAGGATTTTCCACTAGTAAATTTTTCTTATGAATTAGTAAAAATTACTATTTATTAGTGAAATTTACTTTAATTTAAAAGAATATATTCAGTCACTAATGGAAGTTAATAAAAATTAAAAATCTTAAATTGTCAAAAATACATTAAATAATTTAAAAGTCAGTCACTAATTCAAATTAGTAAACAAATAAGTAAATTTTTACTAATTTAAATTTAGAGAGTAGAGTTGTATAATAATTATTTATTTACACCGACGAATAAAACGAAAATTAAACTATAAATTTTAATTTTTTATTACCAATTTCTTGATATATGTGATAATTTAGTGCAAGTAGTGGTTAAAAAATATATTTTTAAATAAAAAAATGATTTAGTGCTTAAAAGTTTTCTTTTTCCTCCTCGATTTAAATTACAATAAACGTTTTGGAAAGGAGACCAAAAAATTATTAACGGTATGTAATTTAATTTATTCCTTTTCGAAAATTTTGAAAAAAGACATAAAAATGTCATCATTTTTAGAAAAAAATCAGGAATCGTTATTTCTAAAATCTTTTCATTATTTACCTACTTTTTTCAAAAATTAAATTCTTCACGTAAAAAATTTAATAAAAAAAAAAATTTCTTCCTTCTGTATAAAATAAAAATTTTTACAAAAGGGAAACATATGATTATATCACCATTTCTTGCAAATTAGAAAAACAAACTATCTTTTTATTGTTCATATATTTTTAAATCTATCGTTTAATATTTAAATGTTTTAATCTATATGAGAATGTTGATATCTGTATTCACTCGTTTATTTTTTAAACAAGGTAATTAAAGAAATTAAAGCCGGTCATTAGATTCTAACGAAGACTCAATAAAGTTTATTTTAATATACCCAATATAATCTCCATGATTATTAAATACATTTTCAAGATGATTTTCTGCTCATATTTTCTACTTTTTATATTTTAATCCTAGTTTGTAATTTTATTATGATACATCATCATTTTAAATTATATTTTAATATTCGTTTTCAAAAGGAAATAATAATGATAATAATAATAATAATAATATTTAGATATTATTTTCTTTATTATTTTATTATTTCATTAGTTTATTATTTTATTATTTTATTATTTTAATATTATTGCTTTAAAATTTTTTGTTCTAGAGCAAAGTATTTTTTTTTCTATTTAATCAAGAAATTTTGTAAAGGTTCATTCACGTATTTTTATGTTTTAATAAATATACAGTATACGCAATAACATGAAATTGCAATCGATTTGATGTTTTTCCATTTAAGATATTTCCACCATTGAACATATATATATGTATACGTGTAATAATTTTAAAACGAAGATGTAATTTACTTAAAGCATTTCTCATAATAATCATCTCTAAATATTCGCTTAAAACCATTAGGGACTCTAAGTTTCAATAGTAGCTCATCGTCATTATATTTCTTAGTATTTTATTTAAACAAGTCAAGAAAACAAGTAGCTAGTTACAAATAAGTGAAGTTTTGTAATGAGTACTCATGCACTTTACGCGTTGGACTATAAGCCAATTAGATAAATATGACGTCTATGAACGTCTACACCGTAGTGTTTCTTATATATGGGAATTCTTGGAATCCCGCATTTGTTGCACAATATAATAAAGTCGACAGAGAGAAAATCTTCTCAATATTTTCTCAGAAATACATTTTCTGCAATGTATATAGTTAGTAAATATGTGTCAAATTTTTTTTTTTTCATGGTCGAGGAAGAAGTTTAATTAGAATTTACAGTTTTGATGAATTAGAGAATTTTGATTATTGACTAATTAAAGGTTTTTAAAGAAAAAAAATTCCAGTATTGACTAATCGGTAGTTTTTCAAAGAAAATACGTTCGATTATTGTTTAATTAATACTTTTTTTCTTGTTTTGTAATTTTGATGTATTTGACACTGAGCTAGTGGCGTAGCCGAGTGGTTAGCGCGCTTGCCTCAAATCGCGTAGATCGTAGTTTCGATTCACCTCAGGCTTTTTTTTTAATTCAAATTTATTATTTTTTGCCAACAAAAATACTATAATTCGAAAAAACTTCTACACTCGGACACTAAGAATACGGTAAATAATAAATTCGAATAGAAAAAAAAACTTGAAAGAGGATTTTCAATAATAATCCATAAATTTGATTTTTCATAATTCGGTAAACGTGACCATCTCAATATTCAAATATATACGTATAAATTTATCACGTCGTTTCTTATATATACAAAATTTGGAAAAAAATTCTCTACAAAATATGAAGAATAAAGAAGGAAAAAAAATGATAATCCTGCATATATATGAGAATCAGAACACCTGAGACCGTTAAAAGGCAAAGATCATTCGGGAGATACATCGGAATGTTCGATATATACAGCGTGTTAGGAACAAAAGAGCCGAACGAGTGGGTAGGTGGGATCGAAAGAACCTGTCGTGCTCCGAAAAATATATGATAGGAACCCGTGGGCGTGTGGTCTGGCGTTTCATCGACATTATACGAAAAAGAAAAAAGAAGCAGCACATGTCCAACAGAGAGAGAGAAAGAGAGACCTGCTCATTTTTTAACGACTTCATATTCCCTCGATCCAAGTAGCTAGGAATGGCGGTTCAGACTTCCCCCCAGACACAATCTATCTACCTTTACCATGTCCCCACGGCGAATGAAAGAGCCACTTTCTACCTAAAAACCTCCGCCTTCGTTTTGTGATGACGCCTTTTCTCTTCATTATAATTTTTTTTTTTTTGAGGAAAAACCAAAATGAAAGATCTGGTTAGAGAGGAGAAAACAAAACTGATATTTACTCGCTTTGGTGTTATTTCATCTAGATTGAATTTCACCTCACGATTTTCGTTCCAGACTTTCCGAGGGGAGAATGGTCCATGCGATAAGGGGTGACTCTCCGCTGCTATATATTTGCTTTATAAAAGCGTGGAAAGAAATGATGTTTTAGTGGTTTTTTTTTGTGGAGAGTAAAATTCAAAATTGTGTTTATACTTCTATTTTCTTTACTAATTTTACTAATTAGTATTTTTTTCGTAAAACTTGTTTTTGTATTTTTTTTGTCCCCTATGATCGAATAGCGATTTTTTAAATATAATTTTTTGTTTTATTTCTATTTACCGTACCGTCTTTTACCTAGGAGTAGTTTATTGAAAAATTTAAGTGAAGCGGAGCGCAGGCGCAGAGAATGGAGTGGAAGCAATGAGAGTGAGAGAGAAGGACCGTAACTTCTCTCTCGCACTCATTGTTCCCATTCTGTCCTCTGCGCCTGCGCTCCGCTTCTACGAAAAACCAGACAACGCACTCGATAATTAATTTTTCAAAAGTAACTTTACAACTTAAAAAAGTGGTACAAATATCGCTATCAAGTAATTAGAATTTACGACTAAAACAAAAACTCCTCTACACTTCAGAAAACTGACAAAACTTCTATTCTGTGTTTTATATTTTCCTGACTATTTCCTGATTTTCTTCAAAAATATTTACTTCTTTCTCAACTTACTAACAAATCAAGTTCTTGCCAAGAATTTTATTATTTATGAATTAATTTTTCATTTTTTAAGTTTATAAAAATAATTTAATTCTTGGGGAAAATTTAAATCAATTTTTAAATAATTTATTTGAGACACCATTGATTTCTTTCGATTAATTTTATACAAATCCTAACTTAAATAATTGATATTCTGAGGATTTTTTATTATTCATGAAAAACAACGAATTCTTACGAAAATTTTTTTAAATTATTGAATTTGGATTGTAAATTGTTTTAGGTAATATTGAAAATCATTACAATCCAAAAAGTTTTTAAAAATTATTAATTTTACATATAGGATTCCCTTCTACATTTTAAATGTACAATATAATTATATGTTTGTGTGGTATTTTATTAAATTTTTTGAAAAATAATTCAATTCCTGGAAATATTTTATTATTGATGAAGACAATTGAATTTTTGGGAATTTAACTTTTTTGAATAATTGAATTTACAAGAAGAAATTTATTACTTTTAAAATTGATTAAATTTTTGTGATAAGTATTGTTATTTAGGAACATAATTGAATATTTAAAAGAATTTTATTAAACTGCCTTAAAATAATTGAATTTTTCGAATTCATTGGAAGAATTTAAAAAGAACATTTTTTTAAAATACTTTATTATTTCGAGGAATTGAATTTAAAATTTTTAAGAATAATTACATTTTTTAATCAATTCCTGTAAAATTGCATTAAAAAAATTGAAATCCTGCGATGAAGTTTATTATTTATGAAAATAATTAATTAGTTGCTGAGAATTTAATTAAATTTTTCCAAAATAATTGAATTTATGAAATTTTTATTATTTATGAAAATAATTTAATTATTGCGAAAAATTTTATTAAATTGTTTAAAGAATTTAATTTCTATAAAAACTTTTTTATTTTTGAAAATAATTGAATTCTTCATGAGAATTTTATAAACATTGTTTTAAATAATTAATTATTTCGAAGTATAATAAATATTCTGAAATTTTTTATTTAAAATTTAATTCTTATAGAAAATTTCATGTGTCAAAATAATTGAATTTTTCGGCCAATTAATAATTTTAAAATAGTAATAAAAAAATAATTGAAACTCTTCGATGAGATTTGTTATTAATGAAAATAATTTAATTCTTGGTTAGAATTTCATAAAAGAATTTTTAAAAAAATTCAATTTTCATGATTAATAGTGCGAAAGTAATTTAATTATTGTGGAGAATTGTATAAAAAATTTGGTAAAGAATTGATTTTTTCGAAATTTAAAAAAAAATGCTACATGTAATTGAATTCCTGTGTAAAAATTTTATTATTTTTGAAAATAAATGAATTTTCTGAATTTCTCTTTAAGTAATTAAATTCTTTTGTGTAATTTTATAAAAATAAAATCAATTTGACTTTAAGGCTATTTGAACCGCTATGACGTCACAGTGTGTGAAAAGCACGAGTTTTTTAATTGTGACGTCATATAATGGTTCAAATGCCCTTAAATAATTAAATTATTCTGTGTAATTTTATGAAAATACTAGATGTTAAGTAGAATTGAATTTCGAATATTTTAAAAAAATAATAGAATCCGTTAAAGAATTTGATTATCATTTTTTTAGAATAGTTTTTTGGATTTTTATTATTAGCGAATTTGATGTACTGAAAATTCTAAAAAAAACAGAAATATTAGGTTTTAGTGTCTGAAATAAAAAAAACTATACCCAAATAGAAGAATAACGTAGTAGAAAAACACAACATAAAAAAATATATGCGATATAAATATAAATAAAGTAAATAAAAATAAAAAAATAAATAGTAGATTTCTGTAGATGAGTACGAAGCCTGAATAAGACGAACAATAAAAAGAAGAAGAAATCATTCAATTGAATTTAATTACAGCAGTAAGTAGTAAGAAATATTCTAAGCAGTGGGCAACAATTTTTGATACTACCAGAAAAAAAACGTTTCTCTCGACTCAAAAGAAAAAACGAAAAAAAAAATTAAAATAAAAAGAAAAAGGAAAATAGGAAGAAAAACGGAGCGCTTTTTTTATCTTTCGCGGAGGGATTTACAAATCTAGGGAGAAAAGGAAAAGGGGAAAAAATGTGAGACAAGGGTGAGAAGCATGGATCTGGTTCGTTTGCTTTTATTTAAGCTATGGCCTTTTTCTTCCCGTTGGCATGGCGCAGCAATTCCATTAGGAGAGAGGCGGGTGTGGGCGACTCAACCACGGGGAGAAACATACATATATAGGGGTCAAGGAATCAGCGAATCAACTGACCAAATCTAGACATCCGAGGTCGGTTACTGGACCCCTCTTTTTGCCATCGTTCCGAATTGAGATATATACATATATTCACTTTCGGTAGTCTCTCCTCGCTCTCTCTCTCTCTCTCTCTCTCTCTCTTTCTCTCTCGCACACACCTCGTTGTCTCGACAACGCGCCAACAACAATGTTGCGAGAAATATAACCTCGAGGTCAGACTTTCATATAACGATTTCTTTCTTTCGAGGGAAAGGTCTTCTTATCTCGTCAAAATCTTCCCTTAATTAATTCCCTCATTCTTATTCTTCACGTGAAATAAGATTTTCAACCAGTGGGGTTCTTTTTTTTATCTCAAACTATTTTGTTGACTTACGTATATAACTTACACTAAAAGAAAATAATTTTTAAAGAATACTGCAAAAAACAAAAAACAGAGAAGTTAAGGATAAAAATATTTTTACTCAAGTTTATTCAGGTCAAATGGGAAAAATGTGCGGGAAACGTTGGAATTTGATTTCAAGCTTGCGTGGCTTTTTGGATGTGATCCAAAAAAAGAACTTTTCGATTATTTGCGGTAACATTTTGGTAGTTATTACATTTTTTTTATTTTTTCGTGTAATTCATGACCTCTTTTGATGGAGTTTTGTTTTTTATTTCTTAAAGTGAAAATGTTACCTTAAAAATATAAATAAAAGTAATAAAGCAACAACGAATTGTGTTTCTTGCGATGTTTTTCCCGCTAGCGCCGAACTCTGGTCAATGAGAGTGACAGAGAAGTTACTAAAGTTCTCTCTCACTCTCATTGAGCACAGTTCAGCGCCTGCGCTCTGCGTTTCCTGCGCTTAGAAGTGGGGTCAATGGGAACGAGAGAAAAACTCCGTGACTTCTCTCTCACTCTCATTATAGGCGCTCACGCTCTGCTTTCCCCGAGAATTAAAATGTTGCTGACAAAATAAAAGAAAAA
Source organism: Leptopilina myrica (nomen nudum) (assembly GCA_032872475.1). NCBI lineage: Eukaryota > Metazoa > Arthropoda > Insecta > Hymenoptera > Figitidae > Leptopilina > Leptopilina myrica (nomen nudum). The sequence continues at coordinate 38,604,437 of CM065461.1, forward strand.
TGTTACTTGCTAATAAATACCGTTAAATAGACAACAAAATAGTCACTGTTTTGCAAAAAAGGATTAGTAAATCTTTAACAAAATTATGCACAATATAATTTACATAATTAATATTATTTACACAATTAATTTACATAAACTGAAATATATCAAGCAGAAGAGAAACTTCTTACATTCACTGCATTAAATAAAAAAATAAAACGAAAAAAAAATTTCTGATTCTTTTCACAACTTGGTAAACAATAGCAATTTTTGTTTACTTTTTCCATGGCAGGTAATTGACGTGAATTCAATTCTTCCAAGAGATTCAAAAAAGCTATCTCTATATATATATTGTTACAAGAGAAAGAGAAACGATATCTTGATTTTTCACCGAAAATTACAGGCTTATGATAAATTAGAGTGAAGGCGAGCGTGAACCGCGACCTTTTCTCGCGATCAATCGTATTTTCGATCGCAAAAGGATAAATTTACGCGGAAGTGTTTTTCTCCAAAGCATTTCGTCGACTTCTCATCTTTTTATATTCAATATCTTTTGCGCGCTTTTCTATATTTTGATGATGAACAAATCCGTTATATTTTTTCCTTTCCTATATATATTGTATATATATAATTCTTCGAAGACGATGACGATTAGATTTAAAAAAAAGTCAGTTTCAATTGAAAATATCACGATGATCTGATATACCATTTCTCATATTCGCAGGACATTAATTTCTGTCTAAAGAAGACTATGCAGAAAAATATTATGCGCGAAATGTACTTCTCTTTATTTCGAAGAAAAAATCTTAGAAAAAAAAACTCATCGACTTTAATAAGATTCTGATTAATTTTTTGTACTCGTTGATTATGAAACTATTTTATAAAATAATTTTGAATTAAAATTGTAAAATTTTTTTTATCTTCATTTTTTTACCTTTCTTGTAGTTGTGTGAATTTTTTGTCTTCATTTTTCTTCACCTTTCTTGTAGTTGTATGAATTTTTCACTGTTTCTGAGTTTGATTTTTTCTTTCTAGATTGCGGTATATTTTTTACGAAAGAAATGTTTTCGAATTATTTTACGAAAGAAATGCCTATGAATTATTTTTTTCCAAAGCATATGTCTATGAACTATTTTTTTCAAAGAAAATATCAACGAAACAAATTTTTCAAATGTTTGAAAAATATATTCTCTTAGTGAAATATCTTATGAATTTTTTTTTTTCAAAGAAAATGTCTCCGAATTATTCTTTTTACGAAAAAAAATCTATCTGAATTATTTTTTTTTACCAAAGAAGGCACTTTTGGAAAAAAAAAATTCGTATAAATATATGAATTCTTTTTTTTTCCAAAAGTGCCTGCGAATTATTAATTCTTTTTATCGAAAAAATTTTGTTTCAAAGTAGTATTCATCACGCGAAGAGGCTTTTAATGTCCCCGCACTTTTGAAACTAAAGTAGAAGCAAGAGAGCCAAGAAACGGGTAAACACGTTTTCACAATTTATTTCCATTTTTATGTTATCAAAAAATTATCATCTTTTTTTTCGCTTCAGAGAAAAGGGAATGAATAAGCGTTTCATAAAATATTTCACTAAAAGAATATATTTTTCAAACATTTTAACTTGTTTATTATTTTATCCTTTTCATATTTTTGTAGCTTCCTCTTCTTCTTCTTTTACTTTTGTTTTTGAAAAATATGTAAATTACATCGCACACCTTGCTTCGATTGTATATATTGAATATTCTCCTTTTTTCAGTTTATAGTAAAATTTATTTTCTATATTATAATTCTTCTGTCGTTTTTATTTATTCTTTTTTGCGTCTTTTATCTTTTTTTCTCTGTGTCATTTTTTATTTTCCCTTCTTTACATTCTATGAATGAAAGTTTGTTTAGTCAATGATGGCAATTGATTTAAAATTCAATAGCGATGGGATATTGCATTGAGGAGGTTTTTTTTTGTAAATATTTATTATAGTCAAGGGCTTGAGAGTTAAAATATTCCCAAGGCGCAATTTTTCTTTGCAAGAAATATATGTATAATGTTGGGAATTTATTTTATCGTTTGACATAATTTGACCTTTGGCTTGAGGCACTTTTTGTTTTATTTTATTTTGCATACGCATTAAATGACACTACTATAATAGTATTGCATTTTAAAAACTCATTCTTTCCTCGAATCGAATTTAATTAATCCAGTTTCGTCTTTGAGAAAAAAAAATCTTTACAATATTCTAATTTTGCAGGTAAAAATAAAGAGAGAAAAAATTAAATTAAATAAAGTTGAGAAAAAAACTTTTTATTTTCTTAAATATATTAGTTTAGAAAAATTTAAATTCTCAGGAATCTTAATTTTGGAGAATGTTTCATGATAATTCTAAGAATGTAAAAATTTGTCGGTTTTAAGAATTTTTTTGGTTTAAGAAATTAATTATTTGCAGGTGCGGTGAAAAATTGAAGAAGCTTCTGAACACCGAAAATGAAAGATTTTCTTCATCTTCTTCTTTTTGTCGCTTCTTCGCTCGACATCTAAAATTCTTGACTTGGTTGCCTCCTCCTCTTGGTAGTCATCTTTCTTTTTTTTCTCTTTTCTCTCTCTGTTCGCAGCTGCGCGTGCTCTTTCACTTCCATCTTATATACAAGATGATCTTCGTCCGGGCATTCGAGAGTATGAGCTTCTCTCTTTCTCTCTCTCTCTTTCTCTCTCTCTCTCTCTCTCTCTTTAGACCGATTATTTTTAGGTTCCTAAGGAATTCCCAGCGATAGTCTTGAAAAATGGTTCGCCTCGAGAGGAGAGTTGACGATTCTAGCTGATTGTGCATCTCTCCCCTTATAAGCCTCCAGGGAATTAAACGTTGAAATTGTGGTCTTAGAGAAAGAGAGAGGAGTTCGTTTTCAGAAATTATATTATCTTTATTCCAGAGAAAATTCAAACCATTCTTTTTTGTTCGCATATAATGTAAATTTCAGCGAGGAGCTTAAATTTACTTTAAAGCTCTTTGGGAGCTTAGCTTTTTCTCATCCTAACTTTCCCCCGTCTGATGATTTTTCTACTAATCTGAAATTTTTTATAAACCTTCTAAAAATTCAGATATTATCACCATCCAAAAAAAATTGTATTTACAGTAACGTTTTGTACTTATTTTATTATTTTGAAATTAGATTTTATTAATTCATATCATTTTTAGTCTTAAAAAAATAAGACAATATTATAAAGGTCTTAAAATAAATTTTCTAATCAGAAATTTAGCCAATATTTGAACTAATGTATGAGATAATGTAAGTTGTTTTAGCCAAAACTAGGAATAAATGAAAAATTTATTTTTTACAGTGTTGGTAGGAAAAACCAACAAAATTAGTTAAAAATCATGGTGACTGTATTTTCAGAAAAAAAAATTCCTTGTCATCAAGGAAAACTCTCAACAATTATTTCCAACATTTGAATTCAAATATATTTAGAAGAATTAATTATAGTTTAACTTAAACTTAATTTTAACTAAAATTCTTCTCTAATTTAATCATTTTGGAATATTTTCTAAGAAAGTTCCTTAAAGATTCAATTATTTCAAAAAAAGTTCACCTAAAACTGCAAAATATTTTTAAAATCAAATTCAAAAAATTAACTTATTCAGAATTTTTATTACAAAAATTTTAAAATCTAACTTTTCTAAAACTTTAGTTTAAAAATTTTTGAAACTCAATATACATAAATATAATATTGGTGAAATTAATTTAACATTGCAAAATATAATAGAGGTCGTTATAAATTATTGTAGAAAAGTGAATTGATATTAATGGAAAATACGGTTTTTAAAATATTAATTTTTATTTGAATTTTATTTAATTTTTTTCAAATAATGTAATTGGTAAGAAAGAATTTAATGGAAATTTTGTAAAAATAATTAAATTCTTTTGAGACATTGAATTAACATTGAATTAGAAATAATTAAATTCTTATCCTCAATTTGTTTGCAAAAAACTAATTATTAAAAAAAAATTAACAATATTTTACGAACGAATACAATTATTTTCTTAAAAATTTAATAAAATTTACGAAACAATTTAATTATTTTTTAAAACAGTAAAATTCTATGAAAATATTAAATTATTTTTAATACAATTTTAATAACATTCTCATCAAAAAATTCAATTAAAAAAAATAATTTTAATAATATTTTTCGAAAACTTCATTATTTAAAAAACATTCAAAGAAAATCTTAAAAAAGAATTTAATTTTAATTTTCAACTTTCAACTTTTATAAATTTCAATTAGTTTTTGAATTTTCAATTAAAATTATTCGCAAAATTTATGTAAAATAAATTTAATTTCAAATCCGTAAAGTTCAATTATGTTGGATAAGTAAGAAATGATTTAAAATTGAATAGAATATTTCCTATTTTTAGAGGCTTTTGCGGTTGGACAACAAAATAAATATTATATTCTGATGTTTTTTTGTTTGGATTTATAATTGTATTATAAAATAAATATTATATTTTGTACAAGTATTTTACAATTTGAGAAAAATAACGCTAGAGAGCAAAATTTTGTGATATAAACAATACAGTTTTTCTGAGGATTTAAAATTGAGACAAAAAGTGAAAGAAAAATGTTGCGAAGCAACGTTTTGATTTGTTTATTGTCTCAGTTTTATATTTTTAGAAAAAAAATGTAATAAATGAAAAAAAATTGAATTGAATTTTTCTAAATTTTATTACTTTTAGAATTGTTAATTTTATAAAAGAAAATAATAACTTAAACGTTATTGAAAATAGTTGCTAGTGTACAATAATTTAAAAATTCTTTCTTATTTAAAATTAAAAAAGATAAATTTCAACAGATCGAACATTTCTTAATCTTTCGAAAAGTTTCAAAGATTAAAAACTTGAATGTTATATATACAAATGTTGAGACTAAAAAGTCCCCATTAATATATATAATCGAAAGAAAGAAAATGATTAAATCGTTAAGTGCTGGCGGTATATTTTGCGAAACTGGTTTCAAAAAAGAAGCAAAAAGAGTAAAAAGTAAAAAAAAAAATAATAATAATAATAATGCTTTCACGAATGAAGAAAAGAGAGATTGAAAAGTAGTATATATATAAGAAGTGGGAGGGGAATTGATTCCAATTAGGACGAAAGCAAAACGGATGCGACATGTCGACTCAGCACATATGCGGTCTTTTGCTCTTCACGATTGGCGACTCTGTTCTATAACAAAATGACAAACATAAACTTGCAAAGTGACGGTTTAAACTTGTTCATGTTATTATCGTTTTCCCCCTATCTGCATAAGCATATAAACTTTCTTGTTTCAACGTCGCAAAATAAGAGGACAAAATCAAATGGCGCTCGTCGATTGCCTTTTTGCCAAGGAAGGAATTTCGTTATATCTACACACATATATATATATATTTAGTCGTTTGAGATATTTTGCAAACTTATATAAGAGAAATTTCGCCATTGTACAAGAAATATGAATCAATAATCCAAAGGCGAGTTTGAAATATTCCATTTTATCATAATTTCTCTATTTACTGAAATCCAAGAAATAAATTCCTATCTAGTAATAACTAATAATGAAAAACCTGCTGACAAATTGTTTACTGTATATATTAAAATAAAATGAAAATTTTTTGAGAGAAGAAAAAAAGGAGATATATAATTAAAAATCCTCACGGGGTTGGTAGAGATGAAATTCTTTATATGCACAAGAAGTAAAAATCAGCAAGGCTTTTGTATATATAGTTATAAGAAAAAAGAGGGAAAAAAAACCGGACCGAGCTATTGGTCTGTTATTCATTGGAGACGATTCTTGCCACGAAAGGGCAGTCGACTGTCCCCTCTTCCCTCCCACCCCCAATATAATGCCCCATATACTCGTCAATTTATGCGCTGAAACGTATTAAATACCAAGATATATGTGTATATGTTCTCAACTATATGTGTAATTTTGTGCAGCTGTACAAGGCGGCCACTATATTAAGTTTAATATTTTAAATGCGGTACACCTACATTGTAAATACGGGTATTTTGTGTGAATCTTTTCCCGGAATAGATTGCGAGAGGCAGGATAAAGAAGACGGGACAGAAATTGAGGAAAGTTTAGTCAGGCTGTAGAGGTGCGTATTATAAACATGATGATAATGATGATAAAATGCTCGAAAGGAACCGTTATTAAGTGACAAGGCATTTTTTTCAAAAGACGCATTTTTTCGTCCATCTGCGCTTTTTGGAAATTTAAGCTCAACTATATAGCAATTAAGCTACATTGTAATAAACTATGTGCTATTTATATTGGAACTAAATTATAGCTTAAATATTTGCTATTTTACTGAACTCTCTTTCTTACTTTATTTTAATTCACAATTTTTCTGAGGATATCAAATTGAGACCAAGAAAAAGTAATTAAAATTTTTGTTAAATTTTAATTTTCAGAGGAAAGTTTGATGCTAAATATTTATTCTATAGTGTGGGACATTTACAACTTTGCGTATTTGTTACTGAACTTTAGAAGTAAATTAATTAATAATTAATTAATTAATTAATATTAAAGATATTTGATAGGTGGTCACGGATTCTAAAAAATATTTTTTTTAAAGTTTGCCAGTAAGATTTACCTGCACAATTGTACCCCAACTGTAGCTAAAGATTTTAGATTGTTGGGGTACAGTTTTTCTAAAATGACCCCACAGCACCGAAACTTTTCTAAAAATTTATTAAATATTTATTTGCCATATTCGGAATATTTCATTAAAATGTTCAGGAAATTTTCGCATAATTATAATTATAATTAAGCAAAGATTTCATTAAAATGTTGAAGAAAGTTTCGCGCTAAACATTTATTTAATCGGGACATTTAAATTTTTACACTGAAAGAAAATGTATATATTAAATTTTGTAAAAGTATTTTACAATTTGGGGCAAAAGTGCAACAAACCGAAATTTTTATATTAAAAAATGCTAAACTTTAAAAAAATTCCTGTAAAATTTAGTAAAGTTATATTAAAGTTGAATAAAAATTCTTGATATTTGATATAATTATACTAAATCCAACAAATTTTATTTTTTAATTTAATATTTTTGACATCAAAAATTCGGTTTGTTATACTTTTTCCCTAAATTGCAAAATACTTTTACAAAATTTACCATACATTTTTTTCAGTGTAAAAGAATTTTTTCTTATATGAAAGTGATTTTCTAAAAGTTTATTTTTCTAATAAAGATAATAATTTTTCAATATTTTTTTCTGACAATGTTCAATACCTATATTTTTGCAATCACCGCATCAATAAAATTTAAAAAAAAATTTAATTCTTGATAAAAATACTTGTGAATTTGTTAAAAAATGCAAAGGAGAAAATATAACAAATGCCAATTTTTTAACAAAGATTTTCAAATAATCTATTGTCAAAAATCGTAATTAACAAATAGAAATTATTGGGATTTTTTTCCCTAAAATAATATTAAAATTTTTTTTTTAAATGTATTATAAATCTATTAATTTTGAAAATTTTTGTATAAAAACGATGTAAATTATATTTTTTTCAAAGATAAGAACAGAATGTTGATAAAAAATTGTAATAAGAAATAGAAATTTTCGAAATTTTTCCTTCTGTTTAAAAAAAAATTATAATTTCGAATTGTGATCAAAAGTATATAAAATATGCACAATGGTTTTTATTTGCCAATCATAATTTTTTAAAAATAATTTTCAATATCAAAATTACAGAATTTTATAAATTTAAAAAAAATAGATAAAAGAAATATTAAGTTTTTAAAAAACTGTTTTATTTGGAATATGGATTTTATTGTGTCATTTTTAAATTTTTAATATAGAAATAATTTAACATTTTACAAAATTTTCATAAAAATTTAGAAAACAATTGAATTTTTAAAATAGTTTTACAGACAATCTTAGAAATAAAATTGGATTTTTTGAGATTACATCACTTTTAGAATTATTAATAAAAGAATTGAATGTCTGCAAAGACTTTACTAAATGTTTGAATTGCTTTAATGGATTTATGCAAACTTCAGAGAATAATTGAATTGTAAAATTTTATTAACATTGTATTAAAAAAATTTAATTTATGTGAAAAATTTTACTATTTGTGAAAATAATTAAATTCTTCCGAAGAATATGTGATTATGTATATGTAAATAAATGAATTCTTGCGAAGAGTTATTTAAAATATTTTAAAAATATAAACAATAATAATTAAATATTTACTTAAAAAGTGAATTTTTCAGATTTTGATTTGAATTTATCCAAAAATTTAAAGAATCTGAAAAGCCTGTAGATATAGTAAACTTACTCGACAGTAAATATTTCCAAGTTGAGTAAATCAATTTGTAAATAATTCACATTGTCCTTGCTTGCTTGTCTAAACATGATGTGCGGGATTTAAAAGCCGATCTTATCTGGCAGGTATGACTATACAGAAAATAATAGAATTACAACTAACGAGTAAATCTTTTCTACAATATTCGTTTCTTATTCTCATCAATGTTACCTTTGAGTTTGACTTATAGTCAATTTTCCCGATGATGCATTTAGCATTAAAAAAATAATAATAAATACTTACAATGTTAATTCCTCTGCTCCTTGTGTATTGGCAAAAAAGTTACGATTTGTTTTTCTAAAAAAACACGGTTTTTAGTCGACGATGTTTCCATTCTATTTGATGAATTTAGTTTATATTACAGAATCTTTTTGATTCATAAAATTTGACAATATTTTCATTCGAGTTTTATAATATTGTTGGGAATTAATTTATATTTTTCTATTTATATTCATACTAATATATAAATATACAATTTCAATAAGATTGTGAAATTTATCTGAAACTTAATCTAAAAACTTTAGTTAAGTTAAATTTTCTTTTTAGGTTAGTTCTTTCGTACGTAGTTCAGTGCGAAGTAGCAGGAGCTGCGTGCGCATCATGTGACGCGCAGCATCCATAGAAAGTGGGGAAAACCAGTTCAAGAGAAATCAGTGGTTCTGCTACTAGAGTAGGAGGAGTCTGGTGATTTCCGCCCCGGCAGTCACGCACTTTATTCAAAATATTCTGAATACAAATCCTGCCTCTTGAAAATTTTCCTTTTTCGGATTTTCCATTTTTTAGAATTTAGACATTCGAATGGTAATTTTTTTCTTACAAAAAGACATAGTTTGTCTATTACAAATGGATTATAATAAAGTATAGTATTTACACTTCATATATTATTTTTCCTTTTTCTAAATTTCAGACCATTAGACTAGTAAAAAGAAAATTTTTTTTTGTTAAACGACTAAACAAATTTTAAACGGATAAACAAAAAACGATTAAACAATTGTTAGATAAAAAAAACAAATTTTTGTTTAGCTTCCAATATATTGAACAGTGTTTCGAATTTTATTTCGCCACATACATTTATTTAAGCATTTCTTCACAGAGGAAATTGGCCAAATTCCGCTCGACTGAATTCGTGAAAGCAATATTATTCTGCAATCATCAATATTTAGTAACTATATAAGATATCGATATTAGAAGTCTATGTTAGATCTGACTCGTTTTTTTTCCTTGTTTTTATACAATTAATGCGTCATTTCCTCTATAATGGACCGAGAGTCTCGCTAACTCGGCCAAATCGTCGAAGCGTGTAAAACCCCTTTGGAAACGAAATGACAGGCTTATCGGAGCGAGTAGTCACGGTAGGATAGTTGAAAATCACGAAACCTTTCACGTTTCGTTTCTCCCGTTTTCTTGATTACGTCGCGTCCGCGAACAAGAGAGTTTTAAATCGTATATAATTACAGTCTCGTTTTGTTTTCCGAATCCTCTCTCTCAAGTTTCGCGGAATTGAATAATTATATAATGATCGCTAAACGGAATCATTTCAAAAAAATCACTAATAAATCGTTCATTAATATCTTAAAGATATCGAAAATCTATTTTCAATATTCCAGTTAATTTATTTATAATTTATTCGTTTTTTTCCTCTGTTTGACTTATGACCTTTTTTATATTTCTACAGATAAGATCTGGTTTGACTTTACGATGATTGGTAATTTCAAAAATAAATATTATTAAGAGAAACATTTTTTGCAATCTTTTTGAACATCTGTAAAAACAAAGTAAAGCTCAAACGTATTTTTTCTTAAGTTCAACTCATTTTTGGTCTTAGGATAAAAATAAAACTATTATCAGATTTTTAATCCTTAGTCAATATTTAGACAAGTGAATGTTATTTTTTAAACAAAATCAGGACAAGACTTATTTTTAACAAGTGAATAGCTGATTCAAAAAAATATTAAGTTAGTTAAATTAATTATTCACTAGTCTTTTTAATTTTTAATCTAAAGTCGCTTTTTAAGCGAAAAAGCAGAGCTTGAAATGAAATTATTTTTCCTGTGAGACGTCATTTTAATAGGAATATTTTATCAGATGGTAGAAATTAGATGTGTCAAAAGTGTCTAGAAGAAAAATAAGAAGCAATTTTAGGTCAATCGTGCCCCATCTGCTTCAAGTTTATCTGGCCGACCCTATTAGATGAAGATAATTTTTACGACTCCACGTGCTTTTTTTTCCTTTTTCCTGTTTCTCGAACAAATAGGTAAAAAAAATTGTTTATTTTTGCTTTGAGAAACATTTTATTTCTAATTTACTTAACTACTTTCAATGCTTTGCGGCGTGTAATTTAATGTTCCAATACATCATCTTCATTATTATCATAATTTTAATGATTAAAAAAATCCACTTGAATTATATTTATTTTTTATTAGAGAAAATAAATATAATTTAAGCGGATTTCTTGTACATAATTTTGCTGTTAACTTAAAAGTATCAAATGCCAACGAATTGACACCAAAAATGTGGATCAAGTAAAAAATTGATACAGATTTTTGACACCAATTTGATTCACTTTAGTATCAATTTTATACAATCCAAAAAACCGTGCTAGACTATTTATTTGGTGCATTAAAATTTTTTTTTTGCCTTCAGACCAAAATTACAGAAAATTGGAGCCAATTTTTAAATTTAAAAAACTATACGGATCGTGGCATAACTTTAGGATTCAAAATCATATTCTCGAAGGTCAAAAATGGATCAACCATATTACGGTAGGTTTACAATAAATTCTGACTTGTATTTTTTAAAATTCGCTATACTTCTAGTCCACTTTTTGAGAAATCTTATGCAAAAATTTGTTTAACATCTGCTTATAAAACATCATGTGTATCTCATTTTGCTTTCTGCCTCCGTATACAATAAAGAAAATGTTTCAACATCAGCACCTAAGTTGTGCGATTCGTTCCAAAAAAAACTTGCCAGTCAAAAGGTTAATTGACTCGTGTTCTCTACTGTGTGTTTCAAGATGCGAGGCGAAATGCTATAACGGCAAATTGGGACCAAAATAAAAATAAAAAACATCTCTTGCGTCCAATTCAGATTACATTCCAAACAATTTATAAACCACTTTAACATATACACTTACTTAAAAAAAAATTTACACTTTTCTTAAACAGAAAAAAAAATTCCAAAATAATTCTATTAATATTTACTTTAGTGAATTATAAAAAAAAATATAAATATCAAAACTTTTGAGTTTTGATTTTTTTTCCTAATACGAAATTCTATCATATTTTTTGTTCTTTATCCGAAAAAATTCGCATAATTCGGTTGTTTTTATCGCAAACCAATAATATTAAGAAAAGAAAACGAAGGGCTCCATAGTTATAGTATATAATACGAATTGCAAATAATAAGTCATAAAAATAATGCCGAGAGAAAATCTCCCCCTTTGTTTAGTGCGTGTATTATTTTGCGCGACATCATTTATATAAAAACACCCTTCTTTGTTGAGTTATAAAAATGCTTTTCAATAAATTGATAATAAAATTTCTTTTTTTTTTAAATATCGTAGCGATATTTTTCTTTAAATTATTAAAAGAAAATTTTTTTCTAAACACCAAGTATATAAATTAAAAATTAGTGACTTAAAAATTTGCATGAAATTTTAATTATTTCATAGTTTTAAATATTAAAATTTTTGAAAAGGATTGAAAATATTGAAAATTTTTTAAATGTTTATAGTAAAAAGTATTTTGAATCTTTAAAATAATTTTAAAGATCAAAATGTTTGAGACCAATTTTTAATTATAATTAAAGATATTTCGAATGTTCAAAATAATATTAAATAATTTTAAAAGCTAAAATATTTGAAAGAATATTAAATATTAAAAATATTTTCTATTAGAGTCAAATATAAATAAAAAATTTTTAAATTATAATAAAAAATATTTTGAACTTTATTTTAAATACTGTGCTGTTATTTTGTTTGGATTTCGTTTATTTAAAATAATTTTAAAGACTAAAAGACCTATACCCAATGTTAAATTTTTTAAATTAATTTAAAATATTAAAAATATTTCTAATTATAATTAAAAAAGACTTCAAATATTTAAAATTATTTTAAATATTCAATTTAATTATAATTTAGAGAGTAAAAGTTTAGCACAGTTAAATCAATAATTGTCAAAGAAAGAAAAATAAACGACAAAAATTGATAAAAAATAGAATGTGGATGTAAAATAATAATATATCTTATTTATTATGGTATAATAATTAATTACTTATTATTATATTAAATATTCATTATATTTATACGATTATTATAAAATCGTCAAATGAAATTTGAAATTTGGCGCGTCTCTATTGCATTGAAAAGCAGCCTTTTATTTTTCTGCGTTTAATTTCGCAACGATCACGTGGTTCAATCATCCTTTTCTTCATTGAAAAAAAGATTTAATATAGTACTAGAAATAAGAAGTAAAAAACAACTTTTTTAATTATATTTTCTTCAGAACTATTATCTTTTAATGATAAAAATTAATTTAATTTTAGAGAAAAATGAATAAGAAATGAGAGAAAGATGGTCTAGTTACTTTTTTTCTCTTTGTCGTTTCGATCGTTCCTTGTCCAAATTTCCCCATCCCCACTATGCGACAACGTCATGTTGTACTGGGCGCCAAATCATTCCAGGAAAGCAACGTGTGGCAACGTGATCAAGCAAGTTGAGTGCAAATGATTATTTTAATAACCACGTGTTTCTAGAATCGTCCTGAATTCGTTATAGTTTTAATAGTTTCGGGAGTGTTCGAGTTTCTTAAAATCGCAATCGTCTGTTAGGTATATGTATAGTGTAAAAGTTTTTCTTTCCAAAATTGTAAACAAACGTCGGGAGTGCTCGCCTTAACCTAAAATCGCGATCGTTTTGCCGGCTTTTCTCCTTTATTTCAGTTTGTTGACACGTGGTTTTGTGATAAATTTTTTCTCAATTCCATTTTAAATTCTCAAATCAAATTTTTTTCCGATGACAAGACAACTGGAGCTTCTATACACACAAACGGGAATTAACCTCTAAAGGTTTGCAATATCTTTTTCTTATGGTGATTATATTCTTTATGCCGACATTTTTTACGAACAAAATTTTGACAAATGAGGTAAATATGTTTATATATTAACTGTTTGTCTATATTCTATTTATGGGGAGAATTGTCTACCCAATCTAATCTCCATGTGTTATATACACTATTTGATATAATATAAATATGATATTTTTTTAAAATTGGCAACTATATTCTTTATATTGTCATTTTTTTCCGACAAAATTTTTCTATCATGGCACAAATAATTATTTTTGTATATTTGAATATATTCTCATAAAAAATGAGATCTTGGTTTTTTTAAATTTCTCAATAAATATTTTGTTATTTATTGCAAAATTAACAAGACAACAATTTTTACTATTTACAGAGTAAAATTTTTACTAATTTTTAGCAATATTCAATTTAAAAATAGTAAAATTTACTCTAAGAATAGTAGGAATTAAAAGAAAAAACGATTAAATTTAACATAACGGACAATTTTCCAAAAAAATTTAAAAATTAATTAAAATTGTTTTAAGTAACAAGTTTTCATATCTGTACAGACTTTCAAAACTTTTGGTTTTCATATTAGTTTCGCTATTTTGGATTTTTGGAAACTAACATCAGATTCGTAATTAGTTTGAAAACCGCCTATAGTATAACAAGTTTCAAACGTATCGAAATAAATCTAAATGTAAATAAAGCAGACATTTTAATTTAACTTTAAGTTTTGTAACATTCCGAAGAAATATATTATTATGATATTCAGGAATTACGTGATTAGATTCTGTAATCCTAAAAATAAAAATTTTCATTCTAATAACCAAGTCAGAGCCAGGATAAAAAATCATAACCTTTCTTTGATGCTTGCGTTCTTTTCGATGGCTTTTTAATAAAAACACATTATTCGCGAAAGTAATTAAAAAGCACGTAAGCTAACGAAAACAAAAGAAAAAACGTTATTTATCTAAAATATTGTTTAGCTTGTTTTAAAAAAAAGTTGACATTCATTTTTAACCAATATAAAAAGTCAAATAAAGAGAATTTTTAAGATTTAAATTTAATTTAGCTATAAACAAACAATTTAATTAATTTATTATTTTGAATTTTCTCGAATCTGTATTAGTACACTGAAAAAAAATAAATTTGATTCAAATAACCGATTATTTGACTATTATCAAATAAATATTTACTTAAATCAAATAATTTTTATTTGAATCAATTAACTAATATTTGCTTGAAATACTAAAATATTTGATTCAAATACAGTTTATTTGATTCAAATAAAAATTATTTGATTTAAGTAAATATCTATTTCATAATAGTCAAATAACGCACGCTTTTTCATTTTTAACACTAATTTTCTCAAAAAAACTCATCGTGGTATTATTTAAGGGACAAAATCAGTGTCTGACAGCTGTGCTATTTTTAACAGATGTATTCTGCTTTAAAATAAGACTTTCTCTTCTCTATTTGTATTTGCTGAAGGTGTCCAAATTTTATTATACCCTATTTTTAATCATTAAACTATGCGGAAAAATCGGTTTTCCGATGTTTGGAGATTGATAATAGGATTTGACTGCATGAGCCTTGTTGCAGATACTAGGAAAACCTTTTGGGCCCCTAAAAAAAACCCCGTTTCAAGCGGGACAAAATAGGGAAATTTCTGATGTCCAAATCCTAGACGTTTTTTTCATGAAACTAAAACTGGAACACACTTAAATTTTATAAATTTTTTAAGTTTAATATTTTTTAAAAAACTGTAACTATAGCATCCAATTTTAGTGTTATTTGAACATTGAATTCGGTTTTAAAAGTGGCTGTTTCAAAATTTAGGTAGGAAGTGTTATTCTAACACCGAAAATAACGTAAGTTTTCTATTATAGAAAATTTATCCTCACTAAAATTACCCTATCAAAATTTACTTGCATAAAAAATACAACCAGGTCTCTGTATCTTAGGACGAAAGTAACAAATATTTAATTTAATTTAATTTTGCAATATTAAGTTGCTGCTGATGACTGGATGTCAGTTTCAGCTTCGTGCTACTGTAAAAAATCTCATTTTAAGATACATTGTTAAAGTAACTTTTAAGTTGTTTCCAAAAAGCTACCAACAGTATATATCTTAGGGCTGATTTCACCAAACTCAATTAAAAGTTAATCAGTGATTAAAGCCCGTTTAACGGTTTCTAAGATGGAAGATGGAAAAAATAAGTTGTTTTAAAAGTTACAACAATGTATTCAAACAGTTGTTTGTCTTTGCAGTGTGGTCTTTTCTGTTACGGACTTTCATTTGTCCGGTACGAATAATTGAATTAAATTTGCCTCCTCTAAAGTGAATAAGATTTGTAACTGTCAAACCTGGCTGCAGCTAGGACTCGTAATCCGCAAACTTAACGACTCGAAAGTTACCAAAGACAGAGAGATGATTCACCCTACACCCCAAAAATAACGACGATCTACCCTAAAATTATGATTTGTGAACTAAGCTGAGAGCGACGTTTATTGAGTTAACTCTCAAATTGAAATTGAGAAAAAAAACAAGAGCTATGTGCATCACCTAACGCTGCCGTAGGGCAAATCGAACATATCAAAGACCTTCTTGGTTGAGAGTGTTGCCGTTCCCTTGATGGCAGCACCGTACCCACGTCCAGCATCCCTCTCTCGAAGATACTTTAGTGTAAAAAAAATCTACTCTCGTCGTTCCCACGATTGGAATCGAGGGCGCCACTGAACAGTGGCAAGTTGTCCACCAAAACCCATCTCTCTCTCTCTCTCTCTCGCTCTCAGATTAACCAACCCTGTCTCTCTTGTGTCGTGCGCCGCGCCCATGACATAGAGATCAGCTCACACGGCTACATGGACGATTTCGTAGTTGGGTTTCTCTAAAAGGGGGGTCGAGTGGGGTCGATGAGGGCAGGGGCAGCGAGAGGGGAGTTATAGCGGAGGGCTAGAGGGGGATTTCAGGGGTACACCGGGTACCAGAGTTGGAGTGAGGAGCTGGGGCGCGGCTGGGGTGGTAGCGGGGCAGAGCAAAACGGGCTAGAGAGAGGGAGAGAGGTGAACCCAGTAAACACAAGTGAGAAAGAGCGCTCGAATCGTGAAACAGAAACAGAGTATAGAAGGAGAAAAAGAGTAAGAGAGAGAGAGAGACAGCGCGAACAGAAGAGGAGGAGGAGGAGGGTGTTCGCAAAGTGTCCCTAAAACTTTTACAATCGCTCGCTCGCGCGCTCCGCTAGGGCTATGCTTGATGGCGTATCTTCCAATGTGAGTTGCCCATAATACTAAGATGTACGGCTGCGCCGGTAGGGGTCCGGTCTCACTCACTTACTACCTTATAGTATAGCAAAGCCAAGGCGTATAGTACCAAGCGCCGAACGGGTGCCATCGCGTTCGCCAAGTAAAATTTAAGCCACCAATTTTCCAGTAAATTGAGAAAAAAGAATTTCCTTTTTTTTTTTTGTTTTGCGCACTAATCGCCCGGTAGTTTAATCGGTGTGTGCCAGTGGATTCATAGAAAAAGGGTACCAAATATATGCCACTCGGGGTTTTCTCTGTCACTCTTGATATATAGTCCAGTGTGGGGGGGTTTCGAAACCTCGTGTTGTGGGTAATTAGTGAGGCTGAACGCGACCTTGATTACGTCCTTGTCTTCCGGAGGCCCCACGTGGAGCGGGTCACGCGATACCTGCCACCAGTGTTGTTGTGATGAGGTTAGGCCATCGGGGGTTCATCGGAATCACCAAAGTGGCGTTTTCCACAGAGGTACCCACACTTTCCCTTTTGCGCACGACATTTCTTTTAATCCCTCATGTTTGTTTACTTTTATCATAACTCATTCTTATCTTCTCATTTTCTTCATTTTATTTATTTTATTTATTTTCTTCTTCTTATATTCTTTAATAGACTTTTTTTTCTTTTAGTTTTTTCGGCTAAGCGCATTTTTTCGTAAAACGGTTCATACTTTTAAGGTATTCATTTCCAAAGGGTTTCTCTATGAAAAATGTCACTTTACCGTCGGATGAGTAAAGAGGAAAAAATTGGTGGTGGGGACCATGAGTGTTTTTCGAAAAAAAGACGATTTTGGGTGAGACCTGACGGTTAATTCGGATAAAGATCGTCGGGGTACGGATACGATCTAAATATCAGGTACGTATCTCTGGCTTTGCTATGCTAAAAGGATGTTTGGTAAGAAAAGATCCCAAGGGATAAGGAAAGATATCATAAGGGACGAGAGATATCAACCCTTTTTGTGGTTTTTTTTTTCTAACGGATTACATCTTTCCGGAGTATGAGGACGTGACACAGGATAATTAGCCATGTTGTTCTTTATTTATTATTATCTTTTTTTTTAATCCTCATGGTAAGGAACCCAGCGAAATTCCACGACGAGGTCGAATATGCGAGGTTGCCGGAGCTTGACATCGGTGGGGCTATGGGCTTATCGATTGGCTGGCAGGTCCTTGGACCATAGGCCACGCCTTTCTATTGCATACAGTCGGTAGAAACGTTGCGCGAGCGCCATGCGGTTGCATCCTGAAAGATGCAATGAAAATAGACTTGGGCGCAGATCGATGCTGCTATCGACCTCGAATGCAAAGTAGCTCTCTTCTCTCTGATCGTGCAAGATTTTCGGGAATGTCTTAATCCCCCACCCATTTCTCTTCCTCTCTGTGGAAGGAATATCCATTTTCTTTTTTTTTTTAGTGGAGGAGAAGAATCTGATTATTCTAATGCAAGAGACGATGAAGGTTGTTGGGGTTTTTTTTATCAAATGATTTAGGTCTTTTGGTCGATTTATTATCAAGTCTGGAGAGAATATCGTTAGTCGGGAACATTCCGATGGTATTAAAGGAGGGAATCGATAAGAGTTCCTGGAGAATTGGATATTATTTCGGAATCAGACGAGAAGAGCCGTCGGACAGACGCCGTTGTTGAAAACAACGGATTTTTATTATTGCTCGAATGTTTCTACTTGTTCTTTGGGAGATTTTTATTGTATAGCTTGGAGATATTTGAGGAATAACTTTTCTTGAATGGTGATTTTGAATTTGAGATAAGATTATAGGAGTAGAAAATGATGTAGAACTTGTGGAGTACCAAAATGTCGACTGTCGAAAGCTGAAGACATTTTTGAACTCTTATCAATCTTCTTTTCATTGGTATTGTTTTTTTTCATTAGTATTGTTTCTTTTATTGATATTCGTACTGCTGAAGCATCCGGATTTTTGGTAAGTAGCACCCAAAATTATGGCACAATTAGCGCACCAGTTTTTAATTCCAAAGGAGTTAAAGGTTCAATTAAAGTTAGCATGGAACCAAAAATCGATTTTCAACTTATGCTTATACAATTGTTAGTGGAAGAGATTCTTGATTGCTTACAAAATTTTGGCACATTCCTGGGTATATAATTTATCATAGGGTTGTTATTACCATACCTTAAGGTTGTTTCAGCCATACGAATGTTGTTCTTAGTCATGCGCATCGCCATACCAACAAAACAAAAGGCAAAAATTAACCTTCTCTACAGTAATGTCTCAAAGTTACAGTTGGTACCAACAATATAGAGAAAATAACAACCTAATTGAATATTTATCTTCAAATCTTAACCTTAACGAAATAGGAACCCTAATAAAACTAATTAGTTTATTAGGGTTCCGACTTCATTAAGTTAACAAGTAAACATAATATTAATCTTACTGAGAAATTAATCCCAATTTTAATCCTAATAAAAAATTAATCTCAACTTTGTTAACCAAATAGCATCAAAATGCAACCGATTGATATCAAAAAAGTGGATTAAATAAAACATCGATCCAAATTTAAAGCATCAATTTGGTCCACTTTAGTATCAATTTGATACTTGAAAACTGAATTTTTAATAAATTAAATTAATTAGTAATCCTAATGAAACAGCAACGAAATTTTACAAATTTTAACTTTACTCAACTATACTCATCCAACGAATTTATCTTTCTGAGCTGCTTTTGACGATTTTTTTTCATGAATCCCAAATGTTCTAAGAAACACGAATGGAAAAAAAAATTAGAAAGCGGCTTGGAGTCTAACTTTTAATTTTAGCATCAAAGACATCCGGCACAATAATATTCCTAGCCTAAGAGAGCCACAACATCAAACACACACACCAACAGCATAAAAGTGCAGAATACCCTACTTTCTCTTCAGGAGCCGAGGGTAATTTTTTTTTCATTCCGGCCGACTGCCCTTTCGTTAGTTCTAGTTTGAACATTCATCACCCTAAAAATGTGGGTCACTTTTGAATTTTCATTTTTGGGGTTTTGTGTACATAGGTCTGAGTGGAAGAAAAAAATTTTTTTTTTCTACTCTTAAACTTGTAAAATTCCAACAGTTCTGAAAATAGAATATATATATATAGGGAAAATGGATGTTGTAGAAGGTATTGTTGAAAATTCAGTGGGTCAAGTATTTTAAGTTGTTCCAAATGTTGAAATAAGATTTGCATTAGTTTTCTTGACAAAATTTTCAAGACTAGAATATTTATTCTCTATATCAGTGAGTTATTCTATTAAAACGAAATTTTGTTGTTTAAATATTTTCAGAAATTTAGAATACTGAAATGAAATTACACTGACATGAAATTTTCTCTGTTTCAATATTTTCAAAAATAAGAATACAAAAAATGAAAAAATAAAGCAGGTTAAACGGTTATTTAATTGGAATATAATTTTTTTCAGTATAAAAATTGTTATTTTAGAAAAAAATACAATTTGAAGGAAGTAAAGAAAAATATCCGTAGAAATATTTTTGTTTAACCAGTTTAAACTGATTTTTAGTGAAAATTGGATTAAATTTTACATTCTTATAGTCATCTTTAAGTTTTGTGAAAATAACTAAATCTTTGGTATATCAATATCATAAATAATTATTTTGCTAGTGATGCAATAAGATATAGAAATATAATTTTAATTTGAAGAAAAAATAAATATTTTTCGTGTAATTGTATGTTGGAAACTTTACGATCATAGTATTTTGTTTGCAAATAAATAGTTATTTTTGATTAAAAATTAGTTATTTTCTACTAAATGCTGATGTAAAAATTCAGATAAAACTTTTTTATCAATTAGTTATTTCCAACTAATATAAATTTAATAAATACTCAAAAATACATTTTTTTTAATCTAAATTAGGCACTTTTGACCATGAAACAGAGACGAAACGTTTACTAAATGAATTCTTTAGCGTTCTTACTAATTTTAAGTTAAGAACTACTAATTTTTAGTTGGCGAATACAAATTCAATTATATTAACATTTAATAATAAAAAAATTTTAATTTTGGTAATTTTGATAAATTTGACAATATATTGTGATCCTAAAGTTTTGAACTTTCAAATGAAAAATTTTTTTTTTCTATTTGAATATTTTAAGAAATTTGAATATAAAAAAGAAGAAGAATTTAAATTAAATATTTTTCTAGTTAAGAATTAATCTTTTAAATAAACAAAAAAGTTTTTTTTTCTTTAAATATACAAATTTAAAAAACTTCGTCCTTTATTTGATTACGTTCCAAACTTTAGGAACATATCAATATTCGTAATGTTAATAAGAAAAATATGATAAAGTTAAAAAAATACTCAAGAATGTAAATTTTGAATGTTAGTTTTTCAATATTTTCAATTTTTACTATGGACGATTCAATTACGAATCTGATATCAAATTTTCTAAATGGCGGATCAAATATGGCGGACTTTTTTTTCAAAAATTGATTTCCTTAATATTTCGAATATTTACATATTTATTCACATGACGATAGCTTAGAGTAAGCTGAAGGTTTTTAAAAATTTCAAAATACATTTTAAAGGGGTGAAACAGTTCTTTTCTTTTTTTCTTTTTTCTACATCGATATTTTTGAAAAAAATGATTTCTCGATATTACATGACCTTAAATACTGATTAAAGTGGAAACATGTCTTTGATTTAAATCTTTAACAGTCATGAACATAACCTAAAATTTTTTTCTTCTTAGGTACCTTTCTTGGAAAAGGTACCTTTTTTCTTGCGCCACGTTTATAATTGAACTTTTTTAATTAATTATAAATAAGCACCTTTTAAAATTATATGATTTTATAACTCAATTCACGATATATGACAATTTGCGAGAAATTTATACGAAATTACACACGCAAACTGTGTGTGTATACAAATTGATGAAAAACCTGATATCATCCTACTGTTTTGCTCATTAATGCAAGCGCAACAAAGTATATAGTCAAGAGGTTTCCTTGTAAATTTTAAGAAAAAAAAACATAATTGACATATAGAGTAGGGAAATACATGTGCATTTGCATATACATGTGTATACATATGAACACAAGTTTGAAGAGAGAGTGAGAGAGAGAGAGAGACGTGATATTCCTCAAGATTGTTTGTGACAAGAGCTTTTACAACATTTATGCAGCCCCCTATGGGAATTTATGCCCTTATCGCGTTTATATCTTATATGCAAATCGCAATCCTTGCAAATAGAGAATTCTCTTTCTCTGTGCCTCTTTATTGGCGAACTTCTTATAATGTTATGCAGCTTACAATATATGCATATAAATGAAATAAAAAACCTTCTGGGAATTCCGTCTGATCTCTTTAAATTGTATACGTTTTTTTCAACTCTTTATTTTCTTTTCCCTTATACAATGTCATCGCGACGTCCATACGCACAGAATGCGCGGAGACAGGTTCTGAATTTTTTATTTTTTTCTCCTTTCGACCAGGATTTGGAACCATTTTATTTTTTTTTTAAATATGGAAGAAAATTCAGTTACTTGTGTAAACGGATTTAGTAAAAAAAAATGAAAGAAAGTAAGATTTATTTTTTACAGTGTTTAAAAAATTAAAAAATTAAATTAAAATAAAAATTAGTTTTAAAATAATTATTCGAATATTGTACTCTCTAAATTTAAATTAGTATAAAAATATTTACTAATTTGAATTAGTGATTGACTTTTTGCTTTTGAATTAGTATTTTTTACTAATAAACAGTTATTTCTACTAATTTTTTAGTAAAACTTACTAATTCAAAAGCAAAAAGTCCTAATTTTAATTAGTAAACATTTTTACTAATTCAAATTTAGAGTGTAAAATATTGTAAAATTATTTATATCCCGAATTATTGATATTTATAGAATACACCTTTTTGTTTATTTATATATAAAGTGAAAGTTTATCGTAAATGTCAAAAAATGTGTATTAGACACGCCAAAATGATGGATTTAAGAATAGATTTTATAAGCAATTATTATATTAAAGAGCGGAAAACATATTTTGTGAAAATATGTGCGACAGTTATTGGATGTTTAGATCACTTGATGTATTAGCATTAAGGTGCATTCATAAATTGCGAAAATATACTGAAATTGCGTTAAAGAATATTCATCACGACGCAAAGTTGGAAATTTCTGTCAGCACTGGTATTGCAAATTTGTATAATTCTAATAACGCGATTGTTTGTCCTATTTATCCCGCAAAGTCCAAGGACCTCGCCTTTCATGCATTATATAAATCACTTTTGCGATTTCATAAATCTTATTTTATTTTCATACTTAAAATTTGCTGCTAGATAAATGCTGCTATACTTTTCCGTTAAAATATACTTTTGTTCATTCTCTATATTATGCTCTCTCTAAATTTGAATTAGTGTCACTTTTGACTAATGAAATAGAAAAAAAATTCGTTCCTTAAAATGAATTAGTAAACGTTTGAACAAATTTCTGGTAAAAAATTATATTGATTAGTATAATAAAATAATTAAAATACGCATATTTAAGGTTGTGACAGTTTAGGGGAATAAGGAAATTAAGGAAAAAATAAGGTAAACTTTATGAAAAGTACTGGAAAAATATTCAACTTTTAGAATTCATAAAAATATTCCGAATTTTGTGGTCCAACGCAAAAGCCTTTGAAAAATGGAAATATTTAATTTAGTTTTTGAATTCTTTCTGTATTTCTAACAATAACTGAATTTTTCAGATTTGAATTTAGATTAAATAATTTTTCTAATAATTTACTTTACATGAAAAAAAATCTTTACCTGGAACAATTACAAATTTCACTATTTTAGCGAAATTTTTAGTTATTGCAGCAAATACTTTGACTATTTTAGCGAATTTATCGCTGTTCCAGTTAAAGGTTTTTTTTTGTGTATAAATTGAAAAAATAATTAAATTTTAAAAAAGTTGTGTTTTCTGTTTTTATAAATAATATATGAATATAACTAGGAAAATTGTCTATTTAATTTATTTTAATTACTTATTATGTAAGCTAGAAAATTTTATATTTTCCAAAACTTTCATATAAAATAAAATCATTCTTTTAGTAATAATTTTTTGAGAAGAAATCAATGGTCAACAAATAAAATCGGTCACAAAATATTTAGACCCCTTTAGGATTTTTGTTCTTCTTTAAAATTGATACATTTTAAAATCCATAATTTTTTGTGCAAAAAAATATGTTTTTGTAATTATAAAAATTACCGAATAAGAGGAAT
Organism: Leptopilina myrica (nomen nudum); assembly: GCA_032872475.1. Taxonomy (NCBI): domain Eukaryota; kingdom Metazoa; phylum Arthropoda; class Insecta; order Hymenoptera; family Figitidae; genus Leptopilina; species Leptopilina myrica (nomen nudum). The sequence continues at coordinate 38,628,347 of CM065461.1, forward strand.
GTTTTTTTTTACAATTTTTTAAGCATTAAAAAAGAAGACATTGTTTTTAAAGGTTCAAAATGGTAAAAAATACTTTTATAATTATTTTTTTATATAAAAATTTACTTGTTAATTTTTGTAACCAATTTCAAATCATAATTTTAAAAAATAAAAAATCATTTTTTTATTAAAAAAACAAATGGTTTTCTAATAAGTAAATTCTTAAAAAACTGTAGAAATAAATTTTTTCATTTGTTAATTTTTTCTTGATATAAAATAACTTATTTTTTGTCCTACATGCGCGATAAACTCGACTTTCCGTGCATGTATAGCGGGCGGAAAGTAAGCTTTTCCCGCCCGACTACCAACAGCGGGCGGAAAAACTACTTTTCCGCCCGCCTACCAACAGCGGGCGGAAAAATCACTTTTCCGCCCGCCTCCATGGCCTTAGCGGGCGGAAAAACGACTTTTCCGCCCGCTGCTTTAAAAGTACTAAATAAATACTACTAATTATTATATTATCACTTTCTATTACTCCAAATTAAAACGGAGTGAACGATTATTAACTAAATAACTAATTTAGTTACTAACGAACTTACTAATTAATTTTATCTGTATTTCAGAAGATGTCAAGTTTTTAAGTAAAATTTTATTGTTAAATTTGTCAAAAATATTCGGATTCGCCTTAGGCTTAATAAAAATAATTCAAACAAATTTAATAATTAGTGCATATTCATTTTTGAATTTACGGATGCGTCTTGTTTATCGCGCAATTGGACAAAAAATATCGTGTGCAACTCGGGCGGAAATGTCAATTCTGACCTCGTACGATTGCCGCCCTCGCTTCGCTCGTGCGGCAATTTTCGAACTCGGTCAGGAATTGACAACTTTCCGCCCTTGCCACACAATATACTATTCTAGAAAATTACGCATGGATTTTAAAAGCTTATGAATTTTGAAGAAAAGTTAAAAGCCAAGAAGAAACAGAATTGTTTATTATTTTATTTATTATTTATTATTAATAAAAGTCTTCCCTTAATATTGATTGAATTTAACAAAACCTTTGAATTTTAGTTTTAGAAAAGGTGAATTTTGAAAATTTTTAATTAATAATTTTAAATGAATTAGTTTGTTAAAACAAATAGATTTTAGAATTTTTGAAATTTGTTATACTTCTAAATATATAAATTTAATAAAAAAATTTTCAAATCCTTCGAAATTTTCCAAAATTGATTTTAGAATTATTTCAGTTTTACGAAATTTTTTTGTTTTTGAAAACAATTAAATTTCAGAAACTTTGCCTGGAAAAATGTTAAAAATAATTGAATTTAGAAACGAATTTTACTTAAAGCTTCTAGAGAATTATTGAATTCAAATCTTGGATAAAATTTTTGTGTTTTCCTTTATGATAAAAAATTTTGTTTCTGAAAAAAGTGTATTGAAAAAAATTTTATTTGTTTCAAACAATCGATTACTTGACTATTATCAATTAAATATTTAATTGCATCAAATACCATTTATTCCAATTATTTTGCTCCACTAACCAAAGAATTAATTACTGAGTTTGTAAACGTCAAATTTGAGTTTAAAAATCTTTGTATGATTAGTAATTTATTAAAATTAAACATAAACATAAATTTTGTTTAAACCGAAAACAGAAAATATGTTTGAATTAAATATAATTATCCAAACAAATAATACTTTTGAATCAATGCATCAGTAGATACTTTCTATATATTAAGATTAAACTTACAAACTAATTTCAATTAAACAAAATCCCTTAAAATTATTTTTTTATTTAAATTAAGTATAATGTTTTCTCAGTGTAAGATAAGCTTATGGACAAACTCTTTTCGTTGACTCTTTAAATGTTTCTATTCCAGTCGAATAATTAAAACTCGAATCGCAAAACTTTACACCCAAGCTATTTTTTGCCTTAAATTAAAAAAAAAAAATTCAGTGACATTTTTACAGAGTTCTTTTCACAAAAAGGGGAACAAATACTCGGTTTTCAAAAGAGCAAACTTTGGTATCACTTTGAATTTTTAATTCGAAAAGTCACCGTTATAGTTATGTTAGCCAAACGAATGTTTTTAGTCCGCACATACTAAAGAGAAACTCGTTTACCACTAAATATCCCCTGAAAAATCTTGTTTCTCGCAAAATAAACTCGCCTTTTGCTCTCATCACTAATTCAACAATGTGTGAAGATGTGAGTGTTGATAAACCAGATGTAAAAAAGAAGAAAAAAAAGTCTTCCTTACGTTATACGGCCATAATCGCCATCATTGAAGCGAACCCTAACCTCATCATCAGTCTCTAAAGCATCATCCATATACACAAACACAAAGTTTAGTATTTGAAGCTTCCATTCCTCTCACTCGCTCGTTTCTGCGAATTCCCTCTCTTGATTCTCTCTTCTCTCCACCTACACGAATAACTCTGGGGGTTGTAACAGTTGACTGCACGGGGTTTTATGTCGTATCCATCTCTCGCATGTTGCGAGGGGAAACGATAGAAGAGAGTGACGTAGGGTCAGACTTTAGAAACGCAAGCGCAGTGAAGTTGCCTTGTTACAGGAAGCACATGGTCGCCCGGCTATCCGCGATGTCGCTGCCTTTCCTTCCTTTGCATACTTCTTTTTTCTCCTTACATTTCATTGGAAATTTTAATAAAAAAAAATTTAAAAAAAACTCATTTTTCCTCATTCTCGTGTGTTGTATTTGTTTTTTGTATTCTTATTAGCAACGTTATTGTGTTTCAATTCGGTGTTTACGATTATCTTGTGAATTTTTGTCCAAGGAAAATAAAACTCGCATGTCTTCCATGTTTTTTTTTCTTTTTGCTCCCAAACCATGCTGTGTATTTAGTCGCGAGAATATTTACTCGTGTTTGAATCAGAGAAGTTTAAGAGGTTATGTTTCTTGACAATGTTTCTTTGGATGGAAAAACGGTTTTAAATTTTCTTTACAGTGTCGATAGTAAAGTGCTGTTGTGCATAAATTGTTCACTTGGATATTTCGTTTTTTGGTATTTTTTATTTTGTGCTAAAAGTTCATGGAAGTAATTTTTTTACTTATTGGTGAGTGTGGAATTTATTCTAATACTTGATTTATTTACATAATTATGAAAATAAGATATGAACAATATCCTAAAAAAAAACAAAAGACGAACAAGTCTTTTTTCACAAGTTTTTGCACATTTTTGAGAATGTTTTCGCGAAATTTTTTCCCAACATTAATTTTATTGTTTGTAAATTGTAAATTGTAAAGATGTAAAAAAAGAAGTGGCGAAGGGCAAAATAAATTTAGTTCCATATTTACAATTTAATTGTCAGGGTAACAAATTTTTTTTCTGTATTGACATTGTGATGTAGGTTATTATAATTGTAGATAAAAATATTTACACGTTTGTCTAATCTATGAACAAACAATATAACTATAAATTTGTTTTATCTAAATTTTTGTTTGCTGTTGTTGTTAGAATATTAAATTGAAAAAAATTTATTTCACTCAAACAACCGACTACTTGGCTATATATTTACTTGAATCAGATAATTAGCATTCAAAAAAATAGTAAAATTAAATAAAATGAATTTTAGTTTATCCAATAGTTTTAGTATTTGAAACAAATATCATTTAAATGATCTAAATGGATTTTTATTTAAATATATCTTCCAATTACTTGGCTATTATAAAATATATTTCTGTTTGAATTAAATAATTTTTTTTTTCAAATCAAATAAAATGAATTGTTTCTGATCAAATAATTTTAACACTCAACTAATTTAGTATTTAAATAGTATTTGAAACAAATACCGCATTTAATTTTCTTAAATTGATTTTTATTTAAATATGTCTTTCAATTACATGCGCTATTATCAAATATATTTTTACTTGAATCAAATAATGTTTATTCAAATAAAATAAATTTGATTTGAACCAATAATTTTAGTAATTAAAGCAAGTACCGTTTAAATGATCTAAATAAATTTCTATTTAAATGAATTGGCAAGAAATGGCATTCTTAAATGAAATAAATTTTTTTCAGTGTGATTAAAAAAATTTGACTGAAAAAATTTATTATAAAAAAAATATAATTTATGAGAAACATAAAATTCATATTATTTATGTATTTTACTAGAAACGTAAATTCAAAATATTAAAATATATAGAATTGTTCTTGTTATTTTTATACAATTTACTATTTACATATTTTACATACTTTTTGGACATTTAATATCTTATATTTTGTTGAGAATTATTTACTACGTTTATTACACTGAAAAACTATTATAAATTTTGTTGTTTACTTTTTTTTCGTGTTTATTTTTTAGTCGATTTCTTAGCCCGTTGTTTAGTTACATTTTTATAGTTAATTACTTATTAGATTTTTGATTAATTGTTCAGCTAATAACTTAGTTAAATTTAAATTACTTAGTAATTTTTTTAATTAATTGTGTAGCCAATAACTTAGTTGAATTTCTAGTTAATTCTTAAGTTACATTTGAATATAATTTTTTAGCTACTTTTCGAGTTAATTATTTAATTAATTTCTTAGTTACTATTTTATTATTATTAATTATTATTCTGTATTAAATTTTTCATTTCTTAATATTTGTATTTGACTAGAATTTTTAAATGAAGTTGGATAACAATAAAAAGTTATAAACCTTATTATAGAAAAAAATTAAAGTTTAAAACATGGAGAACACAAAGTAGTTGAACTGACTGATCTCTTTTTTATTTACTTGAACAATTAAAAGAAAGCCTTTGTTAATTTAAAAAAATAATAGAAAATTATAATAATTTTTTGAAACTAAATATTGAAATTTTCGTGAAGGAAAACATTTTCTTTTGAAAGGTAGAGAGATTGAGAGAGAGCCGCGCGCCATAATTATTTACTACTCGACAAGTAGTAGCGTCGTTGCATAGTGGGACTTATTGAGCGCATGTCTCATTAAACTACTTGCCACATGTGAACGCGCGAAACCAAAACGGAATATTTTAGTTTTTTCGATCAAAAATCTTTTCTGGAAATTTTTCTAATTTTTCTAATTCTTAACGTATTTTATATATTAATAATTTAATACACTAATAACAAAAAATGTTACTAAAAATCAACTACAGAAAATTCATATAAAAAAATTAAATAAAATAAAAAAAATTATGAGAAATTTTTACTTCTTTATTTACACTCTCTAAATTTAATACAGTTGTATTTATAAAAAAGATTCAAAAATCGATTTCTAAATTTTTTTATTCTTATCTTTAGCTTTAAAATATGAAACATACAATTAATTTTAAAATCTAAATTTTTTAATTTTATCTTTAGCCTTAAAATATGAAACATACAATTAATTTTAAAATGAACTTTAAAAAAACACTGTAATTAGTTTTTTCATTAAATTAAATTAATAATTATAGTAGCTAATAAATAATAAAATAGAAATACAATTTTTTGGGATAAAATTTATTCCTCATATTTTACTGTCGGTATCATTTTGCCAAAAAAATTTGTAAAGATTGTTATAATGTACAAGTTGATGTAATGTCATTTTTCAACAACTAGTACAATAAAAATTAACATTTTATACGAAAAATATTAATAATCTTAAAATAAAGTAAAAAGAAGATTTTTTATGCGATAAAATGTTCTGAAATAATCTTTAGAAGCTTCAGTATTATTTTTAAATAGAAGAAGAATTATATTCTAAACTACCTTAGTTTAAATTATTTATTTACATCCATAATATTAGGTTTCTTTTGTAACAGAAAAACTGTTTCTTAAATAAAATGTTAATTAATTTATTACCTTTTGTTTCAATTAGATGCAACTTTATTTACTAAATGAAGGTATTAGTGTTAATTGGTTTGAAAGGAAAATTCTTCCTCTGATATTTTATTTAACATCTGTGACGCGCTTCCAAGAAAGGTAAGAAGCAAAAAATTTGAGGTTATGTTTCTAATTTTTTAAGTAAAAATACAGAAGGAGAATCAATTATTAATTAAAAATTATTGATCTTCAAGTCTTCATTGTATCAAAAATATTCAATGAAAATTGGTTTTTTAATTTAAATAATTACAAACAAACTTTTAATGAAGATAAATCTAACACAAACCTAACCTATAATTCGTTTACTTCTTAGGTACCTTTCTTGGCAGTGCGTCACATCTATAATAATAATAATATAGTAATAAACACCTAGTGCTATGAATTTAATTATTAATTTTAGTTGAAGAATATTATTCTCTATTCGTTTATTTTCTAGAACTAATAAAACATGTAGAAACTTATTTCAGAATATTCTATATGGACCGTTAGGTAGAAAGTATATCAAATAGCAACGAATTGATGCCAAAATAATGGATTGAATAAAAAAATTTATCCAAATTTTTGCTATCAATTTGGACCACTTTGGGTACCAAGTTGATACTCTTAAGAATCTTGTGATGATGTCAAATATCTGGATCACTTTTTTATTTAATCCACATTTTTGGTCTCAATTCGTTGCCATTTGATTAGTTTTTTTTAACTAAATACAATTTTCTTGAATATATTAAAATTGATACTAAGAGGAATCAAATTGATGGCAAAAATTTGAGTCAATTTTTTATTTGATCCATAATTTTAGTGTCAATTCTTTTCAATTTAATACTTTTAAGTTAACAGTGAATGAAATAGTGCAAATTCGATTACTAATTAAAATTTTTGTTTTTACTAATTTTTAGTAAAAAAAAACTACTGTTTGCTATAGTAGAAAATTACTAATTCAATCAGTAAGTCGTATTTTTTAAACTACTAATTCAGATTTAGAGAGTTGAAAAATTTTTCTGTCAAAATGGCACCGACCTGTATATACAAAAAAAAACCGAATTCTGTCTACATCTTAAATATTTTTTTGCTAACCAGGGTAAGAAGCTTTTAGAAACTAAAAATTTATTATTCGTTGAGTGAAGTGATCTGTCTGTATGCTTGATAGGCAGCTCGTTAATATTATTATCATTATTTTTTTTTCCTACGCCAGCACTCAATAATCAATGGGAACGTGCTCTTTGAAAAAGCTTAAGGGGGAATGGCGTGACGTCATGCAAGCACTCGTGCCAAGAAGTCATTAGCAAGTCTAGTTCGCCGTCTGATCACCATAGTGTGCTTATCGCGGTTTATTGAGTACATGCTACATATATATATATATATAAACATGATAACAAGCAAAAGAAAAGTAAATGCCGACATTATTTTCATGAACCTGTGGGGGCGTCTTCTTTTGTGAATAAAAATATTGCACCGAGCTTAATGAATTATACTTTTATTTTTAACACTGCGCTCAATATCCTGATTAGGAAACAAAACATGTTTGTTTATTTTGGTTTTAATTATTATCTACAATTCTACATTTTTGTTATTGTTTCATTATTTCTTTTGGTTTCTTTTATTCACTTCGATTTTTATTACTTATTTTGGTTTTTATTATTTACTTTGGTTTTTTATTTTTTATTTTGGTTTTTATTTTTTACTTTGGTTTTTTACTCTGGTTTTTATTATTTACTTCGGTGTTTATTTTTTACTTTTGTTTTTATTTTTTACTCTGGTTTTTATTATTTACTTGTTTTTCTTTTTTACTTTGGTTTTTATTATTAACTTCGGTTTTTAATTTTTACTTTGCTTTTTATTTTTTACTTTGGTTTTTATTTTTCACTTTAGTTTTTATTCTGCATCCTCTGCTTATTATTTATTTTAGTTTGTGTTATTTTTTATACTTTGGTCGTTATTCTTTATTTCACTCTCAACTTAAAAGTACAAAATTGCAACAAATTGATACGAAAAAAGTGATTTAAATCAAAAATTGATTTAATTTTCTGATAATAATTTCATCCAAACTTTAGAATTATAATTTTGATAATATCGATAAAAAGTGTGGTTGGTACTTCTGTGTTTCCTTATTTCACACTTTTCGATCAAGTTTTCCAATCACTTATTCAAAATAGAAAAATAATTTTTTCTCACTCGCGCATTTGCTTCCTAAATCGTGTATACGTATGAAATTAAAATTCTCTATAATGATGCTTTTCACGGTCTAATGAATGTTGTAATATGAAAAAAGGCGCAAAATACATGTATAAAGTGGCAAGGTGTTTTAAAGGAAAATCTGATAAAGAATAACTCGTGGAATTTCTCGTGAAATCTCCATTCACAAAGTATATTATCATTATTATCGTTATCATTGTAACGCAAACAATGAAGAGTGTGTCGAAAAAAAAGAAGGATAATTTTCGCAATCATTATCCGATGTCAAGCTCGCTTATAATGCATAGGTTTAACGGTAAATTAAATTACATAATAATTCCAAGAATATGGATATATAATTTAGTTTGCGTAACTATTGTCAAGGTCACATTCGTATACCATATATATAATTATAATAATTGGATCCGTTACTGTAAACAAAGTAGTTATATAGTTCAAAAAAATTATCTTCACATCCACTTGACATTTATTTTTCTTAATTTGCGTGAATTATGATATATTTAAGAACATTGTGCTATATTTGGAAAATGATTGTTAATTACGAATCATTTAGTCTCTGAAATGGATGAAAAATTTTCTTGAAAGTATCACATTGATACCAAATTTTAGCAAGTGTCTAACCAGTTTGCTCTAGTTTTTGCTTAGGAAAAATATTAGAGTCCTAATTGAGACTGTATATTAGGCAAAATCTTGTCAATTCATCTAATTCAGAAAACTTTGAACCAGGATTTTTTTTTCTAGTTTCAGATTAGGTTGACTATTAAAATCCTAATTGAAACTAGATTTTACCTACAGGATCTAGCCACTTTTTCAAGATTTTTTCCAGACATACTGAGATGAATCAAATTGATGTCAAAAATTTGGGTCAATTTTTATTTGATCCATATTTTTGGTGCCGATAAAAACTTATTTTAATTACAACACTAATAGTTTGTCTGGGCACAAACTATGAAAACTGTCTAGATCCTATTTAAAATTGAATTTCAATTAGGAACCTAATAGTTACACCAAGTAGAAAATAGGAACACTGTGACTAAATTTTTGCTCAAATTTTATTAAATGTAGGACTCCAATAGTGCTCCTTGCCACAAACTCTGAGAAACCTAATCAAAACTGTATTTTGGTTAGGGTCTACTCAGTTTCTCTAGTTTTTCCCTAATCAAACTATTTGAGTTCTATAGAAGTCCCACTTTTAACAAAACTGGAGCAAGGATTTAGTTAGTTTTCCTCGTTTCTTCTTAGTCTAACTATTAGAATTCTAGTTGACATAGGCCTTTAACAAGAACTCAACTATTTTCTCTAGTTTCCACTGAGGCAAACTGTTTGGAAATTGAAACCAGATTTTAGTAAGTAAGCTAGTTAAAATTGACGGAAGTTTTAAAAGAACTCACTCGTCCAAAACCTTGTCTGCCCACAAGTTCCTACTCCGGCTAAAAAAGGGCTCAGGATAGGCAAGTTAGTCAAACTAGCTTGTCAACTAAAATAGCGCAACTTAACCCATTTTTTAAATAATCCGCCAGGCTTATTTTAATTTTAAATAACGATTCCTTTCGACCATCTCATTCAGCATCGAAATTGAACCATCCAGGTAGTTAAAGACCCAAGCGAGAGTGAGAGAGAGAGAGAAATAGAAAACTTGGAAGGTCGACAACCAGGGGGCACACTAGGCAAGCGAAAGATTTAAAAAGAACCAAAAAGCTGGAAGCCCGCGCGCGGGTTTTACGATTTTCCATACACCAAACTCCTCTCTCGTGGGGGGGGGAAAAGGGAATTAGAGTGGGGTAAAAGCGGGTGTAACTGCCAGGGCTGTAATAAAACTTTTAACGTCTTTGTGTCCAATAAGCGTGACGTCCACCGGGTTTTATATGGGGCGGTGCCCTGCAGCCATTACGGCGTAACGGGATAAAGCTGCCTGTTGATTGGTGCGTTCTGCATCATGGCTGCCGTCTGCTTCAATTTCCCCTCTCCCCCACCACTCCAGTGTCCTCTCCTTCTCTTGGTTTCCATCCGTTCCCACTGACATCGGGAACAATCGTCAGGAGAGAATGGTACAGGTTACATCTCTCTCTCTCTCTCTTTCTCTCTCTTTGCTTCTTCCCTCTCTTCTTAATTTCTCTGTACAGGTGTTGTGTACCCTCGTTAACCAAAAAATGAAAAAAAAACCTGTTATATTTAAATACCAGTTCTTCAGTTCTCGTGTTTTTATTTTATCTATACTTTTATCGATTTTCGAAAATTGTAATTTGTTTAGGATTTTTTATTAAATTGTGTAAAAATTTTGTACTTTTCTTGTTGAAATAGGGATTTTCTGTGGAACTGGCTAGTTTTTTTTAGTTTCTGGCTAGGTTCTCGCTGTATCCTTAATTAAAATTAGATTTTAAATTGGACCCAGCCAGTTTGTCAAGTTTCATACAAGGTTCATCCTAAATCCGTATTTTGAATCAGGTTTCAACTAGGACCTGGGTAGTTTTTAAAATTTTGACAAAAATTTTCCCTGGGTCCTTAATTTAAACACGGTTTCTTCTTGGGCCCAAAAAACTTTCTCTAGGTTCTGGCAAGCATCTGGTTAGATACTTAATTAAAATCGGTTTTGAACTTAGGCCTGGTCAGTTTTTTTAATATCTGGCTAGGCGCTAGATAGATCCCAATTTTAAATCAGTTTTGAACTTGAGTGTAGCGAGTTTAATTAGTTTCTGGCCTGGTCCTCACTAGACCCTTCATTAAAATTTGTTTTCGAATTGGACCCAAAACAGCTTATCTAGTTTCTGACAAGGGTCTCGCTAGATTATTTTTAAAATAAACTTTTAACTACAATCTACATGGAATTTTTTCGTTTCCAAGCAAGTTCTAGTAGTTCTAAGTAGTTCTAGCCAGGTCCTAGATAGATCATTATTTTTAATTAATTTTTCAGCTTGAAACCTACGAGTTTTTCGAGTTTCTAGTATGGTCCTAAATAGATCATAATTTTAAATCAATTTTTCAGCTTGGAACCAGCTAGTTTTTGTAGTTTCTAGTTAGGTCCTAGATAGATCCTTAATTAAAATGTGGTTTCAACTAGGGCCTACACAGTATTTCCAGACTCTAGCTAGGTCCTTGCTAGACATTCAATTTAAAATTAGATTTTAAGTTCAGACTAGACAATTTATCCAAATCCTTACAAAGTTCTTGCTAGATAGATTTTTAAAATCAATTTGTAACTAGGATTTAAACAGTTTTTTTCAGTTTCTAGCTAGGTTTTCGCTGGTTCTTTAGAGTAAATAAGTTTTCAACAGAAACGACGGTAGCTGGTTCCTTTATGAAATGGCACATAAACTGTTTAGCCTCCCTAGTCAGAAACTGGAGAGGAAAATTAGGTTTCGATTAAAAATCTGTTTTTAAAATTCTTTCCATTAGGACACTAATAGTTTGCCTAAGTAGAAACTCGTTGGATCTTTGCTAAAATCTTATTTCAGTCAGGACACAAATAGTGTGACTGATTAGGCTAACTATAAGAATCCTAATTAAAACTAGATTCTAGCTAGGATCTAGCGAGTTTTTATATTTTTCGTTAGACAGTTTTTTCTAGTTTTCGCCTAGGCAAACTATTTAAGTCCTGTTTTCAGAAGAATTTTAACAGAATCCTAGCCAGTTTTCCTAGTTTCTAGCTAAAACTTTAGACATCTGCTAAATTAAGACAAAAACGAATCAAACCTGTAGCGAAGCAACGTATTGATTCCTTTTTTTGTCTCATTATATCCTTCAGAAACTGTTTCCAATTGTATCGATTTTTTGCCATTTGTGCTTCACCCTCTAATGACTGGATAAATTTTACGAATCATAATAAATAAAAAAAGTCCTAATAAAGAAATAAATAAAAATGAAATAGAAAAGAATATAAATTCGAATGAAATAATAAAAATAATTTAATAATAAAAATTTGTCCTCTACGGTATCTGGCGAAAGTGTGAGAACGATGCAATAGGTAATAGGGCCATGAGTATTAATTTGAATGTCTTCGGTCGGTAAGAGGACAGCGGCCTACCTTATCGGCCAAGAATTGCTTCGAGCAAGGTCGGTGGCCATAGCAACGACAGACGCTACCGCGTTGCCACTCGAGAGCAGCACATTTGCCAGCAGCCCTTCAATGGAGACGCATGTGCGCGCCAAGTGGTAGACGGAGTGGGGCAAAGGGGGAGGGGACACATTTATAGGCTAGCGGTTCAAGCCACTAAAGCTCAATAACTGCGTGGCTCTAGCTCTTTAACGGAAATTCATATTTTACAGTGAATTTAGTTTCTGACATTTAATTAATACTCGCAAACTATATCTTTACTTACTTGAAAATACATCTACAATTTTCTATACCATACACTGTGTATTACATGGTTTTTATTTTTCCCTCTTTAGTCATTAGTTTGTTACTCAAGATAAAGTTGAATTTTATGAGAGAGAATATTATGTTTAGTTATATTTTATAAAGAACGAGGAATTGGGAAGAAAAATTCTATATTCCAATTCTAAAAAAAAATAAAAATAGTAGGAAAAATATCTGTTAGTCCAAGAATGGTGGGATCAAAAAAAAAAGGGAAATGAATAAAGTGGATCTTCTTTTATGATGTGGTATAAAGCTTTAAGCTTATATGAGTATCGGAAGCTTTTGACTTGAACTTTATTAAATTGAGTCTAATCCTTTTTTCGAAATGTGAAATATTTTTTTGATTCTGGTGCTGAAGATTTATTTTCTCCTTTGTGAATTTAGCTTAAATGAAAAAAAAATGTCTCGATTTTCGCATGCCCTTAAGGCAACAAGAAAATTTGCGCTCGTAACTTTTCATTTGGTTTTTGCGAGGTTATGTTGTCAACTTTTACTACAGTGCTTTACAGAATTAAATAATTATTTTATTTTTTGTAAATTAATAATGAAGAAGCGGAAAAGTTACGAATAAAAAAAAATCTTTTCATATAATAAAATTCTTTGCAGAAATTCAATTATTTTTAATATCTTCTATTTTTTATTAATTTTACAAACGAATTCAATAATTTCAAATTTTTTAAATAAAATTCTTCATAAAAGTACAATTATTATCGTAAATAATCAAATTTTTTCCAGAATTTAATTTTTTTTAAATAAAATATTTATACTATTTTTGAAAGACATTAATTATTTAAAAAAATGTTTATAAAATTCTTTGAAAAAAATTAATTATTTTGAATAAATTTGATACAGTTTGTTTATAACAATACATCAAATTACAATACAAAGGTCATTATTTTCCTCGAAAGAACTTAAATATTTTCAAAAAATTTTAATAAAAAAATTATTTAAAAAATTGAATTTTTTTCAAAATTTTTAATTAAATTTTTCGATGGAATCCAAGTTGTTGCTTAGAGACCAATAAACAATTTTTTTTATACAATTGTTGTTAAACAAATGATAAAATTCGCTCAAAACATAATTTTTCATCTTCTGCTGATTATCGGCTGTGGTTACTTTTTATTAATTACGAATTAAATTAAATTTTGATGACCCATCAAATATTCGATTTTGACTTTCACATTCAATTTCACTCTGATTTTCACATTGACCTTTAAAATTAATGTAGTTGTCAAATTTATGTGGAAAATAAAAATCAAATTGAATGCCAAATTAAATTTAAAGTTAAAAATCTAATCTTAGAGTCAAAATCAAATTGAAAGCCAAAATCAAATTAGAAAATCGCACCGCGATTTTGTCATTAGGCATTGACATTTAATTTGATTTTCACTTTCACATTCAATTTCACTATTATTTTCATTTTAACTATGAACTTGGCTTTCACTTTTGACTTTCAAAACCAAAGTACTAGTGTGTAATTAGAGTGAAAATGAAAGTTAAAGTCAATGTTGAATTCAAAATCAAAGCGAAAGTCAAAGTCAAATTAGAAAATCGCACCGTCATTTGTCTTTGACATTCGATTTGATTTTGACTTTCACATTCAATTTCACTTTTTTTTCATTTTAACTTTGACCTTCGCTGTTACATTAGACTTTCAAAATCAAAATACGAGTTTAAGTTAGACTGAAAATGAAAGTCAAAGTCAATGTTAAATTCAAAATCAAAGCGAAAGTCAATGTTAAATAACAAAAACGCATCGCAATTTTGACTTTGACATTCGAATTGATTTTCACTTTCATATTCAATTTAATTTTTATTTTCATTTTATCTCTGACAGTGGCTTTCACTTTTGACTTTCAAAATCAAAGTACTAGTGAAAGTTAGAGTGAAAATGAAAGTCAAAGTCAATGCTAAATTTAAAATCAAAGCGAAAGTCAAAGTCAAATTACAAAATCGCTCTGTCATTTGTCTTTGACATTCGATTTGATTTTAACTTTCACTTTTGTTTTCATTTTAACTTTGACCTTGGCTTTCACTTTAGACATTCAATATCAAAATATTAGTGAAAGTTAGAGTGAAAATGAAAGTCAAAGTCAATGCTAAATTTAAAATTAAAGCGAAAGTCAATGTTAAATAACAAAAACGCACCGCAATTTTGTCATTTGACTTTGACATTCAATTTGATTTTCACATTCACATTCAATTTCACTATTTTTTTTTATTTTAACTCTGACCTTGGCTTCCACTTTTGACTTTCAAAACCAAAGTACTAGTGTAATTAGAGTGAAAATGAAAGTTAATGTCAATGTTGAATTCAAAATCAAAGCGAAAGTCAAAGTCAAATTAGAAAGTCGCACCGTCATTTGTCTTTGACATTCGATTTGATTTTGACTTTTACATTCAATTTCACTTTTATTTTCATTTTAACTTTGACCTTCGCTGTTACATTAGACATTCAAAATCAAAATATTAGTGAAAGTTAGAGTGAAAATGAAAATGAAATGGAAGTCAATGTCAAATTCAAAATCAAAGCGAAAGTCAAAGTGAAATTAAAAAAAAATCACATACTTAAAAGCCAGGAAGGTTTCAATAATAATAATATAAATTAAACACAATATTTCCATTAATTTCTTTTTTATTCCTACTATATTAAGACTTTTTATTTCTCAATTACGGAGAACAGAATAAGTACATATATATACGTACGAGTAGAAACTTCGATACCCGATATAAAAGTAGATCTACATAATCCCAAGTTTTCCATTTTAAAATAACCAAGCAGCAGGAGCAGCAATCCTTTTTCCTAAGTGCCCCCCATATCATTTCCTTCTTTTTTTATACCTCTTCCTCGATTATTCTGAAAAAGAAGTTTGGTTACTCCAGAGTGGTTATACGGTCATGGTCATCTGTCACGCAAACTGCATTTATATATATACCATGGAATTGCCTCATCGATGTGTGCAAGCGTATTCGTGTATGTATGTATGTGTGTGCAGAGAAACTTAATTTCACGAAAGTGCTCATCTTCTTGGGTGGAAAAGTTGAGGTCATTGGAGGTGAAATAACCTCTAGAAGTGCATTCATTCTCTCTCTCTCTCTCTGTCTCTCTTTCTCTTTCACATTGGTGCAGTTACACGACCTTTACGTTTTCTCAAATCGAGTTCCCGGGAGGGTGACTTATAACCTATAGCCGCCCTTTCTCGAAGCTTTGGTGTGTACCCACAGTGCGACATTTCGCAAAGACGACATTGAGAAAAGGGGGGGTGGGGAAAGGGGGTTTTGTCGAAGGAGTCATAACTGGAGATACGATGAAGCACATAGGATGCAAACCCATAAACGTCTCCCTCTCTCTCTCACTCACTCACTCACTCTCTTTCTCTCTGTATTTCTGGTCCCGGTGAGTGGCAGCCGGCTTCGCTCTTAACCCAAGGAACGAACGACCGAATCAGCCTGCAAGGACGCGGACATTACCCATGGAGACGACGATGAAGGCGCGAACACGAATATCTTGAAGTCTCTTTTACTCCGCAAAGTACATGTCTATATATGTCTTATTTCCACGCTGCGACTAGTTTCTTCTTTCTCTCTCTCGTCACCTTCCATTTTCCCCGTAAAAACATACATGGGTTTGAAACTAAACACAAGAGAGTAGTTGCCGAGAGCGTAACATACGTCATGTACGTATATAGATATATATATATACGTGTTTGTAAGTTCGACGTTGAAGGGGGACACATTCGCGAGTGAATCGCATGTCAGCAGTAGTTGGAGCCACGACACGAAACTGGCCCGATCGGTCCGAATACATTTTTATTCAATCATTTTAAAATGACTTTAAAGAAAAAAAAGTTATTTTCATCACTAATTATTGCATTGGAAGAATGTAGTGTTTTCAAAAATTTCATTCGCGCCTCGGGAAAAAGTTTTGAAAAAAATTTTACGAGTTTGCGTAGTTTGTGTATTCTGACACCCCTCCTACTTGATTTTTTTTCTGATTGTACACTTTTTGTATATAGTTGTCTAGCGAAGATAGCTGTATGTATATAGTTTATGACTGTGAGACATGCGTGCCGAGACCACGTGACTCCAATATAACCTCGAGTCCTCCTCTCTTTTGAGAGGTGCGTGCCTGCTTTTCTTGAGGAGAGTAAAAGGTGGGTAGGGTCTTCGAGAGTGAATAACTGGTTTCCCCTCTTTGGCCCTCTTTCTCACTCTCTTTCTCTCTTTCTCTCTTTAGGTGAGATTGCCGGGGAAGATTATTTCTTGGCGGAAAGTTTGAGAAGCTTCCCACCGGTGGCGCTAGCAGCCTAAAGTGAAAATTAACGTGGGATTTTACTGCAAAATTCTCTCTCTCTCTCTCTCTCTCTCTCTCGTTTCTGCTTCCGTGGTTGGAATTGCACTTTGGGATAATTAAATTTCTAAAATGTATGTATGTGTGGATATGACCTTCAATCTTGTTAATTTCGAACTTATCCCAATTTTCCATTTTTATTCGAAAGGATGAAAATTTTAATTTTCGTTTTGATATTTGCTTTTTTTTAATTACGTTTTTATTTACTTACCTACTTTACCGGACTGTGTCCGTTGGCCCTAGAAACCTGAAAAACAGGGAAAAAATAACAATAAACAATTACCAGTACGTAATGTCAAAAAAACACTTGTCTTTTTAAATAAAAAAAGCAAAGGAAAATTTTCTAAAAATAAATGAGAAAGTTTTTTTAATTAAAAACTGTTTTTTTTTAAGTAAAAACTCTGGTTATTTGGTGAGAAAAAGTAGAAATATTTATTTTAAAACATCTAAATTATATTTAATTTGAAAAATATTAAATGTTCTAGAAAAACGTTTTGGTTTGTAAAAAAATATTTAAAAATACAAATACAGGGTTGCCACCAGTTCAAAGAGAGAAGGGAATTCAGGGAAAAGTTAGGGAATTTTATCAAAAGTATTAGAAAAGTATCCAAATTCTAGAATTTATAGGAAAAATAAAAAATTTTGTTGTACAAAGCAATATTGAATTTAATCTGAAATTCTTTCTACTTCTAACAAATATTGAACTTTATGGATTTGAAATTTAATTTATTTTTTAAGAGTCTCCACGAATAATTTTATTAAAAATTCAAAAATAATAAATGAATTTAATACAAAGTTTTTTATTAGAAAATCATCTTTAAATATTTGAATAATTTTTAAAAAATCCAACATTAATAAATACTTTAAAACAATTCAATTATTTACGCAAACTTTAATAAACTATTGCTTATTAAATTTTTTGTAAATAATTGAATTATTTTTAAGTATCTCATTAAAGTTGAATTTTTTAAAATTTTTCAAAAATTATTCAAATAGTTAAAGATGATTTTTTTAAATAAAAAACTTTTATAAAATTCATTTATTATTTTTGAATTTTTAATAAAATTATTCGTGCAAAATCATTCAAAATAAATCAAGTTTTTAAATTTTGAAAACAATTTTAATTGGATTTCTCAAAAGAATTTACAAATTTTTACAAAACATCCATAAAATTCTTTACAAACAGTTTTAAAAAATTTTAAGTGAAAATTTAATTGTTAAATTATATTCAATACAATTTTAATTTAATTCGATGAGAAAAATTTGCAAATTCTCAAAAGAATTCAAATGTAAGAAATTAATTATTTTTAAATTTTTAATACAATCGTAATTGAATTTATAAAAATAATTTAATTATACTTTCTCAAAATTTCTATAAAATTCATTAAAACAGTTAAATTATTTTTAAAAATTTTACAAAAATTCTAAGCAAAAATTAAAGAAATTAAACAATTTCAATTTCATGGACAAAATTTAAAAAATTCAACTTTCGAAAACTTCTTTCATTAGATTCAATTATTTTAAATATAATTATAATTTAATTTCTCAAAAAAATTCTATTATTTTGCAAATTTTTTATAAAATTTTTCAAAACAGGAAAAGTTTTTTCACATTTCCATAAAATTCTTCAAAAACAATATTAAATTATTTTTGAAAATTTTAATAAAATCCTAAACAAAAATTATATATTTCAGATTAAAAATTATAAAAAATTACATGAATTACAAGAAGGAAGACAAAAATTAATAAAAAGTGTTATTAAAAATATTATGTATTTTTTAAAATAGAAAAAATTTTACACATAAAATAAAATAAAATTTCCTTTACAATAATTTTATCCTTAAACTTATTCTCTAAATTTTCATTAACAAATTTTAACTATTTAATTAAAAGTGATACGATCTTTTAAAAAATTTATTTTTTAATTCTAAATCGAACGAGGCATTAAAATAACAAAATTTATATTTTTTTAGAAAATAAATTTTCAGAAAATTGTATTTTGCATTAATGAAAATTCGTTTTTTTAACAATAATTTATAAGTAAATATTTTTATATTTTAAAATGTTGAATTAATATTATTGAAATAGATTAAATTTCAGGAAGTTTTACGAAAGTTGAATTTTAAAAAGTTTTAAATGAAAATTCTGAGTAACTCATTTTTTTGATAAATTTTAATTCAAATTTTTTTTTTATTATTTTTTTTTAATAAATATTTAAGTAAAGTTTTCAAATTAATCGAAATCTTATGTCCTGTAAACAAATGAATTTTAGAAATATTTTACTTGTTTTTTTTAAATAATTGAATTTTTCAGGACTCTTCTCAAAAAATGTTAAAAATAATTAAATTCCTAAAGAATTTTATTTAAAATTTTCAAAAACTAACTGTATTAAAATCTTGAAAATAATTTTTGAAAATTTTTCTCTGTGATCGGGAAAAATAATTCAGGACATGCTCTTTTCAATTTTTAAAATTATTTTGCAAGGAAATTATTTTATTAAAGATCTAAAGTGAAGTAATTCATTTATTTTCATTAAAATTGTTGGTTAAATTTCAATAAAAATTGTGAATTAAATTATCTGAAATTATTTTTAATAAATAAGGATCTTAAGAAAGAATTTAATGCAAACAAAGTTTTTCTAAAGAATTTATTTTGTTAGAAGTATAAAATTATTGTAAAAATAGTAAATATAATTATAAATAAAATTAAAGAAAGTGAATTTATCACTTTGTAATTTAATATTAAAGAAAGAAGAAGTTAACAATTTGTTAATTAATTTACTTTGCGAGATTGATTCGGTAAATTGTTAACTTCTTCTATCTTTAATTTAAAATTTAAAATACACTAATAAAGTAATAATAAATTATTTATAACTGTAAATTAATTTATAAAGATGTTTTATTAATTAACGACTGTAATTAAAGTTACAAGAAGCATTGTAGATTATAAACAGTCGGGAGTAAATATTTAAGACTATATACTTGTCTTAAAAGGCATGGTATTAATTGGACAATAGTTGCTTACTGGAGAATTCATCACTGTTTTTGATTACCAACTTCTCTCCTCCACTTGACACTAAATAGTAATAAAATGTTTAACAGAGATCTTCAACCACAGATATTATATCATATTACCACTTTCAAGAATTCTGTTTATACAAAGTAAAGTGTGATGTTTATACTTGTCTCAAAAATTTACAAGAACATTTCAGTCCATAATATTGTTTAATCACATAGTTAATTTTTAGTAACTACTTTTTTACAATCAATTTTAACTTTACAATCCAATTTCAATTTTACAATCCGTTTTATTATTTCAATCCATTTTATCATCCTTATTTTAATATCTTAATCTATTTTATTATCCTAATCCATTTTACAATCCGTTTTGTGAAATGAATTTATAAGATGCAGTTAAAAATATATTAATTTTCAAATTCCCCTTGAGAAATTATTAAGAGAATGATAGACATAATTTCGAAAATTTTCTTTTTTCTTTTTTTTTGCTTTTATAAATATTGTTTGAGAAAATATATTCAAATGTTTAAAATTTTGTACAATGATTGGAGAGATAAAAAGGCTAAAATTACCTTTTCGATATTATACGAACAAACATGTTTTTTCTAAATCTGTTTTTTAAAATTAAGAATCAATAATCTCTCAATTTATGTGACTTGAAAAGCAAAATCGTATTTTTTATTATCTCCCATTGCCTTATCTTGTAGGCAAAAGAAACGGGTTAATTAAGGAAGGGAGGTCAACCTGTTTCTTTCTATTACTTTCATGGTTGTCAATATTATATTAAAGGACAAGTTTCGTTATAAATCGCAAAGAATTTTTTTTTCGAATTCCACTGGACGTGGAGAATTTATTTTTAATTTTATTTCAATATCTTAATATTATTTTAATATTTTGACATTGTTTTAATATTATTGTTGTATTATGATATTATTTTACTATTTTTATGTTATTTTAATCTCTTTAATATTTATTATTTTACTGATTTTATATTATTTTATTCATATAAAAATATATTGTAAAAATAAAATTAAAATATTAAAATAATAATTTTAATTTTATTTTCTTATTATTTTTTCAATTTTTGATTGATTAATTAATTTTTTACGTCTGGAAAATTATTTTTGGAATGGAGGAAAGTTGTTATTTTTGAATAATGTGAGAAAGTTCCGGCATTTGACACCAGATTTCGTGGCTTTCGAGAATCGTTAATCTGAGAAAAACGCCCTTGCTCTCGTCTCTGTCCAATTTTAGTTACATTTAGTATCATGTGTCTACTATGTTGCTAACAGCAATGGCGTAGCTAATGGTGGTTTCTGAATATTCCCAATTTAGAACATAATTTACTTTCATGAAAATTTAAAACATTTTTTCCCCACTTTTCTCACTATTTCTACCAGTTTTCTACTTTTTTTTAAATTTCTTCTTCTGTTGTTAAAATATTTAATTTTTAAATTAGTGACATTTTTGTTTTGAAAAACGTAAACATTATCAGAATTTCTAAAGGTCAGGAAACGTAGAATTAGTCAGGAAAAGTCAGGTTTTTTTTAATGAAATTACTGAAAAATATTAATGTTTTAGAATTCATAAGAAAATTCCAAATTTTTGTGACTTTTTGTTAGTTTTATAAATTATAAAATTACCTCGAATTTTAATACAACATCATTCATTTTTTCAATTATTTTTTTAAATAATTAAATTCTTCTTCAAAATTCAATTATTTTCAAAAATTTTATTCATTGCATAATTTCGATTATTTTTAAAAATGTTCCGAATCCAATTACTTTTATAAATAATAAAATTCTTCTTCAAAATTCAATTATTTTTAAAAATTTTATTCATTGCATAATTTTGATTATTTTTAAAAATGTTCCCCAATTCCAGAATTTTCAATATCTACTATTTTAATAAAATTTTCCAAACCAATTCAATTATTAAAAAACCAAAATTTGTAATAAAATTTTTAGCATAATTCCAAATATTTTTAATACAATTTTTATTCGAATTCCTTAAGAGTCAGGTGCTTTTAAAAATGATATTAAAATGTATCGAAAGAATTAGATTCTTCAAAATGTTTGTTAATAAAATTCTCATTGTAGAATTTCAATTATTTCATAAAAAAAGTATTTATTCCTAATATTTTTAATAAAAATCGTGGAAAGAATTTAGTTATTTAAAAATTTGTTGTCAAACTCCTTCAGAAGATTTAAATTTCTTAAACATTCAATTCTAAAAAAAAATATTTTTTTATTTCAATAATTGAATTCTTAAAGAATTTTTTATAAAAAAGTTATTTAAAAATAAATTTTAGTTAAATTTTTTAATTAATTGAATATTAAAACCATTATAGTGTGGATTTTTAGAAATAATTGTATTTCGAAAAGATTTCAAATTAAAATCTTCATAAATCTGGATTTTTTAATACTTTTAAATAGCAATTCTGTGAAATTAATTTTTTTTTTAAGTTTAGTTGCCTTTAAAAAGTTTTTCGAAGTTTTTATTTTAAAAAATTTATTTAATTAAAGAGTTTCCGAATTTCGCAAAATTGAATTCTAAACAAATAAATTTGAAAATCCTTATTGAACTGTTTTCGAAAATTATTAAAAGTAATTGATTTAAAGAAGAATTTTAGTTACAAATTCCAGAAAGTAATTAATTGAATTGAAGTGATGAAAATGATTTTGAAGAATTTACAGTCACAATATTCTATAATATAAAATAATGATTTTATCACTCTGTCATTTTTAATTACTATAAAACATGAAGAAATTGATCAAAATCTTCATATATTAATTGTATTATAAAAATATTCTTATTTTGTTAAAGTTCAAATAGGTTTGAATTTGAAATTTTTGTAAATCTTATTTCCTCTATGAAAAAAGTATATGAATGATTAAATATTTATTTAAAAAAGAAGATGTTAATGTTTTCGAATAATTTTACAGTTTAAGAAATTTATAAATATATGTGATAGAACATTTCTTTTTTGTATCTAATAATTTTTGGAGTGAATCGGAATTTTCTTTTGGGTTAAGAAGTTTGTCTGGAAATCAAGGAATAAGGGAGAAACAAAATTATCTAATAATTTTTAGAGTGAATTGGAATATTCTTTAGGGTTAAGGAATTTGTCTGGAATTCAAGGAATAATCAAGAAAAAAACAAAATTAATTTTTTTTGCGTAACCCTGATTTTAGTCTTTGACGCTAAGCGTCGACTTCAGGGACATTAACAGGGAACAGAAGTATGGGATGGATAATAATTGCTACAACTTTTTTTTTTAATTTTATTTTTTAACAAAGAAAGTAAACTTTTGTAGTTTAAGAAAAGTATTACGATTCTTAAAAATACGGACAATATCAGAAAAATAAAGACACAAACGTTCTTCCTGAAACGATCTCTAAAATAAGATGTTAGCATATCGACGAAGATCTCTCTCTCTCTCTCTATCTCTCTATTTCTCTTGCCCAGTGGTAAAAGCTGACGTGACCGAAATCGAATATCGAATCGTCGATACACAAGGTAAAAAGAAGGAAACAAAATGGAAAAAAAAGAGTTTTCCAGTATTTGATAGCGCCGGACGATTTTAGACTCCCGTGCATAATCCGTTGTAAAGCGCGCGCACTCTGGTGGCATGCATGAAATATTTTACCAGTATGAATAAAGGAAGTGGCACCCCAGAGAGAGAATCGGTGTTGTAACCTCGTGTTCTCCCTCACCACCATCACCACCCCCTCATGTAACATCCATGTGGTCTTCAGAGAACACATATCCTCGAAACTTCTTCTTGTCTTTTTATTGCGAAACCACGATCTTTTTCCTTTTCCACCAAGAACAAAATTTACTAACACACCGGTCGCAATGAAACGTTGACTGTATGAAGACGACTTAACTTTGTACTTTGGACGCTTCCAGCTTATATATATATGTACGTACGTGTGTAACTTTGTTCGAAGCTGATGGCTAGTCCTCAAATGTTCTCCAACAAAGATGGCGAAAAGTACGTATATATACACATACATACATACATGTATTCGTGAGTATCTCTCTAACCTAAAAAGTCACTTTGCTGCAAAAAAATAAGAGAAGAAGAGAAAAGCGGACACGCTGAGCTGAGATATTGCATTTTTCACGATTGTCATCCAAGGCAACGTACAGAATAAAAAAGGATTTGTATTCGAATCAGGGCAAATCGGTAGAATCATAATTCAGCATGGTGCACAACCATATATCTGAAAAAAATGCTTTTCTTTGATGAAATTGAGTTTTCTTTTTTTATGAAATTGTTTTCTTTGAAACTAAAGTGGGGAAGGTGATAAGTTATCAGTTTATTTTATTATATATTATTATTATTATTATTATTATTATTATTATTATTATTGAATTTTTATAATTTTATAATAGGTGTAAATGTATTTATTTATTTTTAGTATTTTTAGGGTATTATTAGTGTTATTATCAGTTCGGGATATTTGTAGTATTATTATTATTCGTTTGGAGTTGCTAATGAACCACGTAGTTTCATTTTTGAAAAGTTTAACCCTTAATTCTTCCATACAGCACGCTGTTATATTAGCGCAATTTTTCTTCTGCTGATCGTGGCAAATATCTTAACCACCCTCCAAACTTTTGAAGTTCTCTCTAAATTTGAATCAGTTGGAAATCATAGTTTTTTTTAACAGTTAAAAATCACTGCTTTTCAGTAAAAAAAAATAACTGAAAAATTATTTACAATCGAGCTGCCGGGAGCAATAACTCGATTTGCACCAGAACGGAGAAATAGAAGCCAGTCGAGACGTTGAAAAGTGGAATTTTTAATTTTAAAAAATACTACTTATAGGTAATATGTTAATTAAAAATTCCGACTTTTATTTTTTTTTATGTTTTTGACGGTTTGGCTGGCAAGAATTTTTCGTTCACGCGCAAATCGAGTTATTTCTTCCGGGGACTCAAATAATAATTTTTAAACATTTTACATATCACTTGATGAACAGTTCTTTAATACATTATTCAAAAATTCAAAGTGTTTTTTGGCTTTGAAGTTTGACAAAAATAGCTTTATTTTTTTCGTTTCGGCCCGTGTTTTTGGAAAATTATGAAAATTTGAAGTATTTCCGACAATTTTTTTCTACACTGAGAAAACATTATACTTAATTTAAATAGAAAAATAATTTTAAGTGACTTTGTTTAAGTGAAATTTAGTTTGTAGGCTTAATTCCAACAAACAGAAAATATCTACTGCCTTGATTCAAAAATATTATCTCTTTGAATAATTATATATTTAATTCAAAAATATTTCTTGTTTTGATTTAAACAGGAAATATGTTTAAAAATGTTATGTTTGATTCAAACTTACGAGTTGATTATAGATCATTTAAACGACTTATGAGTTATTACATAACTTATCATACCTTATATTTGAATTAAGTATATTATTCCTTTTAATGAACAAAAAAATATGTTTCAATTACAAACGTAAATATGTTTGTAGCAAAGATATTTTAAGTTTCATTCAAACAAAATATTTTTGAATCAAATAAATCGTTTTCTTAGAAAAGTAAAAATTACATCATATTTAGCCCGTTTTTTAGAAAAAAATGAAAATTTCTATGATTATTTTAATAATTATTATTTATTTATTGTTTATATAACAATAAATAAATAAATAAATGTTTATATATTTTATTCATTGTTTAAACTTTAAATATTTATACTTAGTTTATTTATACTTACTCTATACTCGATATTGAGAGTAACTTTTAATGTTCAAATTGATTATCTACAAATTGTAGTTCACATAAAAATAGTACAACTCAATTCATTCAAATAGAATAATAAAATAACAATTTAATAAATCTCTGTATTTATAATTATTTCATTTTGAAATTACACAAAATATGAGTTGTATATATTTTTTTTAATCTAGAGAAAGTTTACACATGTACGGTTTATAGTAGTGAAATAGGCATAAAAAGCGTAATATCGCTTAATAGCGCAAAATGTAGCGTTATCTCTCAAGCCACGTAATAACGCATAATATAAACTAATAAGGTGTAATATCTCTTAATGTCTCTCACAATAGTGTGTTATTCTGTAAAATATTCCATAATAATCCATAATATTTACTTAATGCATAATATCCCTGAATAGTGTATAATAACGCGTAATATTGCTTAACAATGATAAATAAATGAATAAATTAATTAATTCGTTTGTCAATTAATAACGTATTCCATTTAGGAATCCATTCCCAAAAGAATATATCGCTTAATAAGATAATATTACTTATCTGTCAACACATTATCTAAATATGCCAAAATATTACCTAAGTAATACATAATATCGCCTAATAATCGAAAAATTTTGCTTAATGTCAATTAATAATAATATACTTTAATATCGCATCTATTTTACATAATATCGCTTAATATTGAAGAATAATGCGTATTTGCTCGTAATATCGCTTAATAACTGTCAATAAGGGGTTAATATTAGGTAAAAATTTGTAATATCGACAAATAGTACAAAAATACTGCCTAATGTCAAGTAATTGCGTTTAATATTGCAGTAGTGCATAATAGAAATAGTATCACATAATGACTCTTAACAATTAATTTTAACATTAATTTAACATTAATTGAATGTCAATTTAACATAATAAATCTTAATAATTTGTAATATCGCTTAATAAACAAAAAACAACGTTTCATTTGAAGTGATTGCGTTTAATATCGCACCTGCAGTGCATAATATCGTATAATATTACAAACGGTTGGATATATTAGCGAGTAATATCGCTTAATAATAGAAATAGTATCGCATAATGACTTAATAATTAATTTTAACATTAATTTAACATTAATTGAATATTAATTTAACATAATAAATCCTAATAATTTGTAATATCGCTTAATAAACAAAAAACAGCGTTTCATTTAAAGTGATTGCGTTTAATATCGCACCTGTAATATCGTATAATATTGCAACGCCTAATTTCGCTTAATAATGAATATTAATAACATATTCGCCAGTAATATTGCTTAACATTAAATTATAAGCCGTATTATCGCTTAATATTGTAAATAAAAACGTGTAATATAGCCTAGTAATGAATAATATCACATATTTTCGAGTAATATCGCTTAATGATGAATTCGAAATCGTAATAGAGCTTATCATTACTTAATAATATTAAAAGAATTACGTAATATCGCTTAATAATAAATAATATCGAAAATTCTTTAATAATATCGCTTAATGATGAATTATAACACGTATTAGAGTGTAATATCGCTTAATATACAACAATAAAACGAAGTACAAAATAAATCTTCTCTTTTAAGAAATTCGAACGTGTTTTTCGTTGTTATTTTGCTTTTCTCAAGACAAACGTTTCTGTTTGGAAAGGAAAACAATCCAACTATATGGAAACGGTTGATGGTGGTTAATAGAAATAGAAAACGAAAAATGAGGGAAAAATAACGTTTAATATGCCATATTGAACTCCATTATAATTATACATATATATACATTTTTTTGGGCGTTTCGTTTCCTAGGCAAATGTGCATTTTTACGGTATTTATTTTTCACAGTATGGATGAGATATATTTTTTTTTTTGACGCCCTCCTCTTCCCCCTCTCCTCATTCAACTGATATTCTTGCAAAGTTTTTTTTTTCATCTCTTTTTTCTGAAAGGAAGTGTCTAACATGCACTAATTCAAAGAAAAAGGACCCTCCCTCTTAAAAATGTTGCAGCTGCTGCTTGACTCGTAGATAAATCAGAGAAAAATGTGCGTAAATCTAGTTTTAATCCTCATATTACTGACATACCGCATGTTGTAAGACAAAACCTCAAAAATTTTTCACGGGAAAATACTCTTTAAAATGTTGTATATTTTGATTGATTTCTTGTACTTCTTTCTCTCTTCAGAGTGAAACGAAATGATTATACTATGTAAGTAAATTTATTTTTCCTCTGTCACTCTTTTTTTTTAATTAAATAATTATACAATTTAATTTAATCGTTTAATTATTTAATAATTATTTGATGAAGAATAAATTCATTTCGGATTATCACACTGAGAAAACATTATGCTTAATTTAAATAGAAAATTAATTTTAAGTGATTTTATTTAAGTGAAATTAGTTTATCTACTGCTTTAATTCAAAAAAATTATTTATTTGCATAATTATATTTAATTCAAACATACTTTCTGTTTTGATTTAAACAAAAAATATATTTAAAAATTGTATGTTTGATTCAAACTTAAAAGTTGATTAAAGAATTTAAAATCAAATTATTTTTGAATGACTTTTGACTAATGCTTGAATTAAATATATTATTTCTTTTAATGATTAAAAAAATTTGTTTTAATTATCAACTTAAATATGTTTGATTGTATAGCAAAGATATTTTAATTTTTAATTAAACAAAATATGTCTGAATCAAATAAATCGTTTTCTCACTGCACAATATCAGAATTGTGTAACAAATCGAAAAAATTTTACTTAATTTCCCAATTTACTTCAAACTTCATAATAAAATTCGTTTCACGTACGTTTGAAACTTGGGAAAAAATTTTTTCAATTTCCCCCGAAAGAAATCATTTCGAGAATATATATAAATGAAATTCCGAGAAAATTCTCGTTTTCAAAAAAAAAAAAATGGGAAACGAAGTAAATTCCATTTTGTTATCAGGAGAAACATAGTGCCTTAAGAAACTTAGTATATATATAAAACATAGTCTAAAAAAAATTCAATCTATCTGAAATGCTTCTCCTTCTATATATATATATATAGGAAATTCAATCCTTTGTCTGAAAAAACCAATCCCGTTTGAATATATATCTTTGTCATTTGCCTCATGTTTGAGGAAAGGAAAAAGAATCTGGCGTCAATCCGACTTCATGGCACTTGAATCCCTCTTCTCTTATTCTTTTCGTCTTCTTATATTTTTTTTCCTTCCACCATTTTTTTTTCATTTTGCCGAAACATGTGCTTTTTTTCTTCTTCTTCTTCATCATTTCCATCAAGAATGAATCGAGTTCCGTAACCCTGAATATATATCTATTTAGAGAGAGAAGAATTGATGGCCATTAACCATTTGAGACTATGCAAAAAAAAAAACAAAAAAAAACTTGACCTTCCTCGACCCTCATTTAGAGGACTGTTACGATTTACATTGTGACGGAATAACTGAACGAAAAATAGTAACCCCTTTTTTTTATAGACATTCCGTGAAAAGTCTTATTCTTGTGAAAAGAGAATGTTGAAGGAAATCCGGTTCGTCCGGTCAGTTTTTTTTTTTGCTTGCTGTTTACCTCGGTCCAAAGTTGCCCGGGACTAAAAGGTAACGGAGATGTAGTAGGGTTTTGCCTTGGACTGTAAACATTTCGTCTGGAAAAATCGTTTCGAAGTTTAGTTCAGTTTTAGTGTATCTCTTAAAGTACTTTCTTATGTTTTGTATTTGAAATGGTTATATCTTTTCGTATATCAGAAATTTTTATATATGAAATGAAAATATCAAACTCTTTGACTTTCAATGTTTTTGTTTTCTATAACTTTTCGGATAATTCGTAACTTATTCTTCTAGGGCGAGTCTTTTTTTCAACTTTTGGAATTTTCTTCCAGAATTATTAGTTTTTTGTTTGTTAAAACTGCGCTAAACTCTCAAGATTTGAATTTGTAGGTTTTTTGCCTTTGAATTTGCACAGTTTAATAAAAAATAGAAATTTCTACTAATTTATTAGTCAAGTTTAGTTTTTTTTATTTTTTACTTTTAGAATAGTGTAAATTTTACTAATAAATAGTAATTTCTACGAATTTATAATAAAAAAACCAATTTTTACTTTTTGCTTTTGAATTATTACATTTTAATAATAAATAATAACTTTTACTAATTTATTAGTAAAATTTACTAATTGTTTACTTTCTGCTTTTGAATTTTTATGTTTTACTAATAAATAGTAACTTCTACTAATTTATTGACCAGCAAAATTTACTATTTCAAAAATCAAAAGCAAAATGTTCAGTAAAAATGTTTTCAAATTCGAATCAGTGACTGGATTTTTGCTTTTAAATTAGTAAATTTGACTAATAATTAGTTTTTTCTGCAAATTTGTTAGTGAAATTACACAATTTAAATTAGCAAACAGTCAGTCATTGTTTTAATTAAAAAAACATTTTTATCAATTTAGATTTAGTGACTAATTCTGAATTACAAAGAAAAACTAAAACACTTAGTAAATATAATTAAAATTCTTAGTAAATAAAAAAAGTTTTTGTTAAAAAAACTAAAAATATTAGTAAATAAAATTAGATCTATTAGTAATTAAATGTAAAATTATGAAATAAAAACTAAACTTAAAAGTGAATAAAATTAAAAGTATTAATAAATACTAAATTTTTCTGAAAATAAAACTAAAATTCTCAGTAAATAAAAAAAATATTATTAAACAACTAAAAATATTAGTAAATAAAAGTAAAACTATTAGAAAATAAATTTAAAATTATTATAAACTTATTAGTGAATAAAACGAAAAGTATTAATTAAAAAACTAAAACTTTTAGTAAATATAACAAATTTTTTTTTAACAAAACTAAAAGTATTAGTAAATAAAACGAAATATTATTAAAGCACTAAAATATTAATAAATAAAAGTAAAACTATTAGAAAATAAATATAAAATTATTAATATTAAAAACCAAACTTATTAGTAATTAAAACTGAAAGTATTAATAAAGAAACTAAAATTTTCTGGAAATAATAAAACAAGAACTTTTAGAAAATAAAACTAAAATTCTTGGTAAATGACACAAATTATTATCTAACAAAACTAAAAGTATTAGTAAATGAAACTAAAAATTATTAATAAATACTGAAATTTTTTGGAAATAAAACTAAAATTCTTAGTAAATAAAAAAATGTATTATTA
Source organism: Leptopilina myrica (nomen nudum) (assembly GCA_032872475.1). Classification (NCBI taxonomy): domain Eukaryota; kingdom Metazoa; phylum Arthropoda; class Insecta; order Hymenoptera; family Figitidae; genus Leptopilina; species Leptopilina myrica (nomen nudum). The sequence goes on from CM065461.1 coordinate 38,659,009, forward strand.
AAACACTAAAAATATTAGTAAATAAAAGCAAAAACTATTAGTAATTAAATCCTCCATTAAATCTAAAAGTATTAATAAAAAAACTAAAAGTATTACTAAAAACTAAGACTCTTAGTAAATGGAATAAAAACTAAAAATAAAACTCATTGATATTTAAAGCAGTACGAAAAAAATTAAATAGTATAAAAAAAATGTAATCTCGAAATTTTATTACTATTATTTCAAATACCAAAAAAATTTTCATGAAGCAAATTATTTACATTTTCAATAAACTTTTCTCTACATTGTAAAGCACTTTAGTTATTTAATGCAAATTAAATTTCCATTCGTTTAATAACTAGGGGAATGAGGGGGGAAAGAGTTGATAGCTTTCATCAAAAACGATATGCGGTTAATTATTATGGAAAAAACTACTTAACATAAGACAAATGAATATTTGCAACTATGTTTATAAACATAAATAATACAAAACTAACATGTAAATTGTACAATTTTATTGAAAAAGTGAAAACTAATTTCCTAATTGAATATAACAAGATTTTTTTTTGAGATTTTAGCGAAAATTCTTTATTGATATGTTTGCGTGCATACTTTTAAAAAGCAAACAAAAAAAAAACTAAAATTTGTTAACAAAAAAAATTAACATTGACATTTATGATCGTGAATAAATTTTGAATTAAACAAATTCCCCGAGGAGAAAAGTAGCAAAAGTCAAAGAGGGAGTGGTTTTGAAAGCATTGAAACATTTTAATCTACTTTTTGTCGAAAGTTACAATATATTCAGTAGTTTTTTTTTATTCACATTTCTTTTTTATGTATAAATTCTTAATTTTTCTTTCTTTTTTTTTTAGAGAGAGAAAAAAGAAATATTTATTATACTTGCAAATATAGAATTTATTTTCGAAAATGAAAAAATGAAAGTATTTCAATACAAAATATATGAATAAATGTATATATAAATAATTTTCAATTATTTTTATCTCGATTCATAAAATTGGAAATTATATATCCTTCTTCGCTGGTATATCATCGTAATGCTCCATGTGTGTATATGAATGCGACCGAAATATAATTATTTTTGCAAAAAGTGGTTTTTGCGTTTAAAATTGTATATGTAGCTTTATATATGTCGTAAGTTATGGTATTTTTTTCTTCTTCTTCTTCTTTTTCTCCAAAGATTGCAAAAGACTAGTTTCTCTCTCTCTCTCTCTCACTCTCGCGGAGGATAATTGAATTGGCGGAGGAAAAAAAAAACTGTACTCCGTATGCTGGACACGCCACACCTACTTAGCGATAGTCATTTTCTTTATATCTTCCTCCCCTCATTTCATCTTATATTTCCAACTCTCCTTTGAAACACACTGAAAATTCATGAGTGGCGGAAGCTGAGGAGAATGTAACATTACAGCTTTCAAGCAACCACCCACTTGCATTCGTTGCAAAATCCCGTCTTGTAGATAAGTTACAAGAAAAAATGGAAAAAAAATTATAATTCCTCTTATCGTTCATAAATATATCGTTTCGTGTAGCGTCGTATCAGTTTTCCTGTTTATTTCAGTCGATTCACAGGGGAAAAAATATTTATTTGACTCAAATAACCAATTACTTATTATCAAGTAAATATTTACTTAAATCAAATAATTTTTAATTAAATCAAGCAAATTTATAGCAATAATTGGTTTAATATTATTAACTGTTTAGTTTTATTAGTTTAATAATATGAACTGTTTAGTTTTATTAGTTTAATAATATGAACTGCTTAGTTTTATTGGTTTAATATTATTAACTGCTTAGTTTTATTGATTTAATATTATTAACTGTTTAGTTTTATTGGTTTAATATTATTAACTGTTTAGTTTTATTGGTTTAATATTATTAACTGTTTAGTTTTATTAGTTTCTGTTTGTCAACACTTTATTAGCAATAGTATTTTTCAAATATTTTTAAATTAGTAAAAAATTTTAATTTTTACTAATGTGAAATAGTGACTACCTTTTTATTATTTATACTTCTAGTTTCTTTATTAATACTTTCAGTTTCTCTATTAATACTTTTAGATATATATTATTAGTATTTTGAATTTTATTTACTAAGATTTTTTATTTTATTTACCAAAAATTTTTCTTTCATTTCATAATAATTTTTTTCTGCTTTTAATATTTATTCAAACAGTATTATTACTAACTTCTAAAGCAAAAATTCTACTAAGGTTTCTGCTAAAGATTAGTAGAAAAATAAATAATAAAATGAAGAAAAGTCACTCATTAAATGATTTAGTAATATGTTTACTAATAAATTGAATATTTTTTGGTGATAAAAATAAATTTTATTCATCAATTAATAAAGTTTCACTACTTAGGAGTATTTAACAAATTCAAATTTACTTTGTAACTCTGAATAAGTAACAATTTTTGCTAATATGAATTAGTAACAATTTTTTGCTAATATAAATTAGTAACAATTTTCGCTAATGTGAATTAGTAAATTTTACTAATAAATTAGTAGAAATAACTGTTTAGTCGAAAAGTTTACTAATTTAAAAGCAAAAGTTCAGTCACTAATTCAAATTATTTAACATTTTTACTTAATTTTTTGCTTTTAATTTTTGAATTAGTAACTTCACTAATAAATTAGTAGAAATTACTATTTATTACAATAAAATGTTGGAATTCAAAAGCAAAATGAAAAAAATAGTAAATTTACTAAGAGTTTAATTTTTTTCCTAATACTTTTACTTTTAATTACTCATGTTTTTATTTTTATTGACTAATATTTTTAGTTTTTTATTAAATCTTTGTTTTTTACTAACATTTTTAGTTTCGTATGCTAATTATTTAATTTATTTTCTGCAAAAAATTATTTATTCAAATAGTATTAATTTTTTTAACTAATAATTAGTCATTATCTATTTATAATTAGTTATTTTTTTACTAATTTCTAATGCGAAACATCAGACAAGGTTTTTGCTAAAAATTAGTAAAAAGTCACTAATGGAACGATCTAGTAGTAAATTAACTAAAAAAATAGTAAGCAAAACTACTATTTTCAAGTAGAAAACTAGAAATTAGTTGAAAACTACTAAAAATTAGTCAAAACTGTCGCTAATTCAATTGGTAAACGAAAAAAAATTAAATTGGTAAAGAAAAATATAATTATGGAAAAATTTTTAGTAGAAAAATATTAATTCTGATTTAGAGATTATTTTTTTTCTGCTTGTTTCCTTGTCTGCTTTTTTTCGTTTTGGAGAAATAACTAAAATTAATTTTCGAACCGCTGCGAAACGTATAAAAAGTCAACCAGGGCTTTGACTAGTTTTTCTCTAAATGGAATTACATAAAGAATAATTGACTAGAAGATTTGTGTTAAAAAAAGACTGGTCGATTTTGGAAAGTAAATGCGCATTGACTCGAAAAGGAAAAAGGGACGTGAGCTTTCTTCTTTTTTTTCTTTCTTTTTTTTTTTTGGTTTGAAGTTCAATTTGATTGGATTTCTCCCCTTTCCATTTCTAGTCAGAGTTTTGCAATTCCACATTCCAACGAATTACATCTATATGTTTCGTTTACTTTGCAGCTTGGCTCTGGGCCAGTTTCCATGATTAGATCGCCAACTCGAGTTGGAACTTGGAGATGTCTTTCATTCCATCCTCTTTTTTTCCCTTTCCCTCTCTCTCTCTCAGTCTCATTCTCTTTGTAATCCCTTTCCTTTTATCCCACCCTCTTCCCCCAAATCCTCCCTTTTGCTGAAATTCACCTCCTTTCGAATAGAAATTCTCTTTACCTCAACTCCTCAACATCAGTGGCGCGCCATTCTGTCTATATTGTATTCCGGCGCTCTTCATTTCTTCACTTGAACTATTTCAGAAAGATCCAACTAAGAAAATAGGAGGAGGAGGAGGAGAAAAAAAACACATATCATCAGACGTGCCTTAGATCAGAATTGTTTCACATCACGCGCCAAATTCCGTAATTCTTTCATCTACCATTTAACCTTTTGACCTCCGGGATTCCTTTGATTAATCAATAGTTGGTGGGTAATGGGGGGAGGGAAAAAAGAAAAGAAAATAGTTTTTATTGACTGTGGAAGATAACTCTTGGAAATGACTTTGACTTTGGATTATGATTTTTTATGGGAGATGGAAAAATTAGATCTTTTTTTGTTTGTGAGATTATTTTTGGAGGTAAAACAATATGACTCATAACTGACTCTTAATTACTCTTGATTACTCTTAGTGGTCTAATCTTGCAGGAATCATTCTAACTCTTGGCGACTCTTGACTCACTTTTATTAAAATTTTTTTCTTTTGTGACTCTTGGTACTTTATAGATGATTTCATAAATTATTTTGACTCCTGGTATATCATACGTGACTTTAAAAATTATTTTGACTCTTGCTACTTCATAACTGTAGACTTTTTAAATTATACGAACTCTTGTTTAATTCAAAGTACCTCAGGTCTCATTTTACAATTATTTTTACACTTGTGTGACTCTTGGTACCACAAAACACATTTTTTGAATATTATTTTAACTATTGTGTGACCCCTGAACCTTATAACTTGCATAACCAACGTTGTCTCTTGGTGACTCATGACTATTTAACTCTTGGTGACTCAAAAAACTATTTAAATTCTTGTAACCCTTGATAGTTTATAAATTAGAATTGACCTTTTTAATTACTATGACTCCAGTGGAACTCTTAGTACCTCATACTTTTCCTCTAGTAAGACTCTTGGTGACTCATAAGTCGCATTCGCTTAAAGTATTCTGTTACTCGACTCTTGTCACTTACTAAATTAAAAAAAAAATATTTTAATTTTTAACATTTGTATGACTCTTGATGACTCTTAAATCGCTTCTGCTAAAATTATGTTGACCCTTTAGTGATTCTTGTACATAATTTATTTTGACTGTTACTAATTAATTGATTGTGTTACTCATAAATCTTTTTTGCATGAGTAACTTAAGAGTTGTTAAAAATATTCAATTGAGAGTCATCGACTCTTGTCTGACTCACGATAACTCCCTTAGGGACTCTTTGTATCTCATATCTCATATTTTTACAAGTCACTTAGAAACCCTTTATTCTACTCTCATCGATTTACCAAAGAAACGATACTTTATTTTACTTCTTGTTAAAAACTTTTCAAAAGTATTTTCTAAATTTTGAATATTAAAAGAATACACTGAAAAAAGTGTTTGAAGCAAATATTATTTATCTGATTCTAATAAAAATTATCCAATTATTCAAGTCAAATCAATTTCAATTCATTTTAATTTGTAATAGTCAAATAATTGTTTATTTAAATAAAAATATATTTTTTTCAATGTATAATAAATGAAAAATATAATAATAATAATAATAATAATAATATGTGACATAATTATTGATTCTCCCAAGAAAGGTACCTAAGAAGCGAACGAATTATTGATTAGGTTCGTGTTAGATTTATCTTGATTAAAAGTTTACTTTTAATTATTTGAATTTGAAACTAATTTTAATGGAATATTTTTGATATAATGAAGGATGATTAATAATTTTTAATTAGTATAATTAATTTTCTTTCTTACTTTTATTTTGAATAAAAAATTAATAAATTCAGTAAATTTAAAATTTTATAATTTTGATAAATTGATAAATTGATAAATTCGTAATCTGATAAATTCGTAATCTGATAAATTTGAAAAATTGTATAAATTTGATAAAATCTCAAAAAGGAGGTAAAAAAAAATTGCATCCAAAATTAAAAAATCAAGTTGTACTTGCTATATAAGAGGAAGGTCACCATTGAACTGTCTGTTTAATTTAATATTTAAAAAAAGAGAGAGAGAGAGAGAGAGATGCTAAAAAGTATAAAAGAATAAAGTATTGTTTATGATATTCACGTTGTCGAGAACAGCGACAATGTCTCCTGCTCCAGGGAATAATAATGGTCCCACAAGAAGTAAATTGGTTTCTGTAATCGTTTGCTGAAATTTTGGACTCTCTTGCGTAAATTGAAGTTCTTCGTATCAGAAGGGATTTTTTTTCCATTTCTTTTTGTTTTTTTCCTTTTTCTTTTCCTTTAAAAACTAAACTTTCAGAGTTCTCAATTAACATTGGTGTTGAGATGATTCTCCTCGAGCCCTCCCACAGTCTCTTGCCAACATAAACATATGTGTTTACGTTGTACTCATGCTGGTTAAAAAAAACTGGTTGTCATATTGACTGCACGGCTTTATGTTTATGAGTCAAATTCGCTCAGTCGGAAATTTTACTTTTGCGCGTGTGTGTGTGTGTGTTAGTTAGATTTTTTTATATTGATGATAATAATTAATTACACTTATTTATTATAAAAAATTATTCTAATAAATAATTGTAGTTAACTATTATTATTACTACTATTATTATTATTATTATTATCATTATTTTTATTATTATTATTAATATTATTATCATTATTTTTATTTTTATTATTTTTATTAATATTATTGAGAAAAATGTCTTTTTTATTCTTGTGCCTTATTGGACATATTAATTATTTTTGTCAATAAAAATAAATATAATATATTCATAGTTATTTCATGTTTCAAATAAATAATTAATAATTATTATATATTATTTTATTTAATTAATTATAATTGAAATAATTATGATTATTAAAATAGAATAATAATTGTAATAATTAAGAATAATTTTTTTGTTTCATATTATTTAGCTTAATTAATAATAATTATTATATTAACGAAATATTAATAATTAAAATAATTTTTTTTATTATTCAGTGTGATAATTATTAATAATAATATTTAATGGGTAACTATAAATATTCTTTTGAATAATTTGAATTTTTTTCTTTTGTTTCTTTTTTTTATTTTTCTTTTGTGTTTGAGAGAGAATTAAGAGTATAAGACATAAAGTCAAGAATTACCTTTACGAAATAATTAGGCCGCGACGAAACGTTAACCTTGCGATCTTTCAGTTATTCGTGCTTTCCGAGTAAATTCGTTTACATTAAAGTACTCACGAACAATGGGCGATCGCCTTGAGATTATGGCTAGACATACAGTGAGTTTTTAAATTATATTCATTTATAATTCTAAACTCATCAGTTGCAATTCGTGATTCGACCAGTTCAAACGTGTTCTTTTCTATGTTTTCTCAAAATTTCAAATATTTATTTCAAATTAATTTCATTTAATTTCAAATTAAATAATAAAAACAAGAGATTTTTCTATATAAGTGAAAATTAGTTTTATAAAGCGTTTTAAATTAAAGTCCGAATCGATTAACTATCTCTCAGTTGGAGCATCATTTTGGAAGTGTTTCAAATAATACAGAAAATAAAACCAAAAAATAAATAGAAAATAAATAAAAATAAATATAAATAAATATAAAAATAAATTCAAACACAAATTAAAAATAAAGTAAAAAAATAATTCTTAGATTTAATATCAGTAATTAAAAGCATAATTTAAAAAATGTAATTAAAATCGAAAGTACAAAAACGTAATTCGAAACATAATTATAAAAACTTATTTAAAATCATAATTAAATACATAATTAAAGACATATAATTAAAAATATAATTAAAAACATAATAAAAAATATAATTAAAATCATAAATTTAACTTATATGAATAAGAAATACTTGAAAGCAAACAAAATACGTAAGGACTATCGTATTTTTAAAAATTATCATAAAATTAAAAAATTGAAATGAAAACATTAAAATTCATCAGAGTGACTTTGAGAGGAAATGGAGGAGAGAGAGTGAGAGGAGTTTCTCGAATATTGTCGAAGGTTACGAGAGGGAAAAATTCATCCTTTTGTATTATTCAGAAATGCAGACAACGAAATTTCCATGTGTCAGTTTCAATGGCGACGAAGACATTCTCGAGTCTCATTAGCCAGGCGTTTTGCTATATATAAAAGTTGGTGAATGGAAGAAACTTTGTTAAATTATGGGGGGGATGATTTGACATAAGACATGAAAAGTTGAAGATTACTAGAATCTCGTCGCCTTTTGGTCCTGAAACTATAGAATCGCGAGAGAAAAAGCCAAGAAGTCAAGTGTAAAAAATACACCCTTTTTAACGTCACATTTCACTGGGTTCCTTGTTTTTACTATGGAATATACAAAAAAAAAGAGAAAAAAATTCTCCCATAATTTAAAGATTTCTTCCACACTCACTTTTTTGGAACTTTTTTTCCTTACAATAATTTTTCAATAATTCTTAAAAGTTTTCTTCGTGGAATTTTTCAATATAACAGTTTGGTGCTGAAATTGGCACCCAGTTAATTTTGAAAATTAAATTTTAATGTTAAATATGTGATGCGCTCCGAAGAAAGGTACCTAAGAAGCAAACGAATTATAGGTTAGGGTCGTCTTCGATTTCTCTTGATTAAAAGTTTATTTTAAATTATTTGAAATTGAAACCAATTTTTATTGAATATTTTGGATGTAATGAAGACTTGAAGATAAATCATTTTAAATTAGTAATTAATTTTCTTTCAGTATTTTTACTTGTAAAATTGAAAACATAACCTAAAATTTTTTGCTTCTTAGGTACCTAAGACCTTTTATTATTTTACATATTTTTTGCTTTTCAGAGCGTGAGACATATTATTTTTTGTGTGAAACGAATATAAAATTTTAAAAAATTGCTTGGGTGCCACTTTCAAAATTATTTTCCTGCTTAAAATCAACATAAAGTTCTGCAAAATTGCCTGGGTGACTGTTTCTAGTTGAAAGTGTCACCAATTAATTTTGAAAATTAAATGTTGAAAATTAAGTTTTGAAAATTAAATTTTGAATTTAAATAATTTTTATTCAAATTCAAAAATTGGCTGGGTGACAATTTTAACTTTATTTTTTTGTTTAAAACCAACATAAAATTCTGAAAATTTACCCAGGTGCTAATATTTCAGTTGAAACTGGCACCGACATAATTTTGACAATTAAATCCTATTGTTAAATTTTTTTCAAAGCAAACTAAAAATTTTAAAAATTACATGGGTGCCAGTTTCAATTAAAAACTGACACTTGGATATTAGCTCTCAGTTGATTTTAAAAATTAAATTACAATAGTAAATATTTTTTTAATTTAAATCATAAAATGGCACACAGTTATTATTCATTTTAATAATTTTGTTTGTTTAAAACCAAAATTAAATTTTGAAAAATTGCCTGGGTGCCAGTTAAAAAATTTTTTTTTATTCATAACCAACATGAAAATATGAAAAATTCTAATTATAATTACAATCGTAAATATTTAACAAAAATTTAATTTCCTTAGAAATGAAATTTATTAATTTTTGTCCAAATTTATTAAATTATTAATTATTCAGTATATTAAATTTTTAAAAAAATATTCTAAAAAAAAAATTTTTTTATTCGTGAAAAAAAATTTTATTTCATACAACTGCAAAAAATCAATTACCATTCGAGTTGTGCTTTGAAAATTTCAAATCGCCGATATAATCAAAGGGGTGGAAAATATTCAACGACACTAGATTTAGCAATTTTTCTCCAACCATGAAATGAGACGGTTGTAAAAAAGTTTCGAAAGTGGTGAAAAGGCAAAAAAAAAAAAAAGAACGTACACATAGAAAAAAAGCGAATATATGCAAAAATTCGCCAACAATGCGTATATATCAATGCGTTCATTTTAGTCTTCACTTCTTATGTAGCAAAAAGCAATTTCTATTCGAACGACATTTCGTGAAAAAAACCTCTCACATCACGAGTAAGAGAGAGAGAGAGAGAGAGAGAAACTTTGTTAAATATATTATGCGCCATTTTTCTTTCCATTCTTTTTTTTTTGCTTTTTTGCACAAATTCCTGAATATTTTGCATATATAAATACAGTTTCTAAAAAAAAGTCTCTTTCGGTATTCCCAATCATTATCCTATTTTACACTAAAGGAATCAATTAGTAACTAAATGGTGCATGAATATTAAGCGTATTTTAATTAACGAGAATAATTACCAAGTGGAAAATTGTGATTATTGCCAATAAAAGTTTAATTATATTGGCTCTTAATTGCTGTATATAAATTTCATGCAAAACGATTCTCTCTCCGCGAGAGTTTAACATCAAAGTTGGTATAATATTGAGTTGAAATTGTTTCTTTTCAAAACTTTGTGGCGCGCAAATAGAGAAGTTTCTGCCGTCATAAAAATTATTTACTGTATGCCATATTATTTCCTTAATAACTTATTTTTGCAGTATCATTATCATGAGCAATATTCTCATCATTTTATTTTTAATATTATTTTTGTCTCAATGTTATTATTTTAATAATAATAATAATAATAATATAATAATAATAATTTAACTATTTAAAAAAATAATTCAGTTTTTCCGAAGAATTTTATCAGAATTTTTAAAAATAATTGAATTAAATTAATATTTTAAAAAATAATTGCACTTCTTTAAAGAATTTTACTATTAATAAAAATAATTAAATTCTTGCGAAGAGTTTTATTAATAATTTTAAAATCCTAATTAAATTCTTTTTAGGAATTTCTTTCAATTTTTTTTATGATCTATTTTTTAACTAATTTTAATTGAAAATTTTGAAAGTAATTGAATTTCAGGAAGATGATGAATAAATATATTTTCAATAAATTTTACAGACAATTTTAGAAATTACAGAATTTTTTAGATTAAATCACTTTTAGAATTATTTTCAAGAAAATTTAATGTTTGCAAAAACTTTACTTAGTAATTGAATTGTTTCACTGGATTTTCGCAAATTTCAGAAAAGAATTGACTTCTTTCGTGAAATTTCATTAAAATTACATTGAAAGTAATTAAATTTCTGCGAGAAAATTTACAATATTTATGAAAATAATTGAATTCTTTCAAAGAGTTATTTTTAAAATTTTGCAAAATAGAAACAATAATAATTAAATATTTACTTAATAAGTGAATTTTTCAAATGTTTATAATAAATTTATTCAAAAATTTTAATTTAAACGCGTAGCATTTGCAAGTAATAATAATAATAATAATAAGAGAAGCGTTATAGCGTGGATTTTTAGAAATAATTAAACGAATTTTTTTTCATTGAAATCTTTGAAAATTTTAATTCTTATCATTTCGGAATGATATTTAAATTTTCATATTGAAAAAAAAAGTTTAAAGTTTTGAGTAATTTTATATAAAAATTTCCACAAAATATAATTGAATTTTGGAAGAATTCCTTAAAAATTATTCGTAATAAATTATTATAAGTAAAATTATAAATAAATTATAAATAAATAAATTATTATAAAGCATTACTTATAAATGTAGTTAAATTCGAAAAAAAGCTTTACATTAAAATTATTAAAAATATTATAACTTCTGGAAAAACATAAACGAATGTTTCAAGAAAATTATTCTTTTTTTGACTGTAATTTAGTTTAGAACATTATAAAAAAGTTAAGTCGTCAAATTAAATTTTTCGATAAATACATTTTTACTATCTTTTATCAGCCTTGAATCAAGGTTTTGATTCCTTTATGGAATTAATTTTTCTAGTACCAAACCTGTATTACTTATATGCGACAATTAGAATTAAATCATAATTACGAATATAATACGAAAATAATAATAATAGTATTATTAATATTAATATAATAATATTAATAAATTAATAATAATAATAATAATAATAATAATAATAATAATAATAATAATAATAATGCAACGTAATAGTAATGACGATTTAAGAATCGAATTCGGAAAAATAGCCTTAAAAAATAAAATATGTATGAAAGAAAATATTTGAAACCATTCGTGAAAAATGAGAAAAATAAGAAACGAATTCAGTGCAGCGAGTGAAGGAAATTCAAGTTTCCAGGAAAGCTAAGCTGGTTGGGTGGATTTGTGATGATGGGTTACTGGGTGGAGCAGAGCAAGAGAGCGAGAGAGAGAGAGAGGAATTTAAGGGCGAAGGTGGATCTGGAAAATGACAAGAGTTTGTGCATGGAAGACGGAGGAGAAGGAAGAAGTTGATTCTCGAGCGAGGTCACGTATCTCCAAGCCAATCTAATACACTCTACTATGGAAGAAGAGAAGTATAGTATAAAGCCCCGGACAAACGTCCGTCCCGGGATTGGACAATCACGCCAAAGATCCTTAGAATCCAAGAGAGACCCAAAGGAATATAGAGAGAAAGAGATCGAGAGAGAGAGAGCGAAGGAGAAAGAGAGAAAAGCAAAAAGGGCTCACGAGAAACGTTGCAATTTTGTGGATCGTTGGCCTCTAATAGAAACTATCATAAAGTCCGCGAAGACAACAAACTTCATATAAAGCTCGAAGAAGTCCACGATGCGTGACACGATTTCGCCAGTGGATCTTTCGGAATGATTTTCCCTTCCGGCTTTTCATCATGTCGAAGATTTCATTTTGCTCGAGACGATCTTAAAACCCGTTTGAAATTTATGATATATAAGCTCCCTCCCACCCTCTCTCTCTCTCTCTTTACATGGTTGGAAAGCAGAGCAGAAATTGAAGCTTTAAGAAATGCATTTTTGCATGATGAGAGTGACCATTCTTGAGGCAACTTTTTATTGGATCAGCTTGATTAGATGGACTTTGCCATTTTCTCGATTGAGCTATTTTAAAAGATTACCTATACCGATGGGGGAGAAAAATCTTTATTAGTGAATTTGAAAAATAGAGCATTTTTTTATGTTGATGATAAGGGAAAAAGCGCAAGATACAAATTACCAAACCGCACTATCTTGTATCAACTTTTTGCCAATACTACTTTTTGGATAGAAAACAATTTCACAGCTTTCCTAAGGATTATTAAATTTAAACAAAGAACAAAAATCTTCGCAACATGTTTGATAGGTTTTTCCTCTTAATTTGGTATTCTTAGAAAAACTATGTACGAAGGTTGTAGATGATTGAAATTGCAGGAACTGTCGACAGTCCATACAATGATCAATAAAAATTTGAGAATACTGAAAATTTTGTATTAAATTCTGCTCTTAATTCTGCAGCACTACAAACAATCAATGATTGGCGTAATCAGTCAATTGTTTCAGAATGGTTATACAAATAATTCGGTTTTGATTCAAAAACATTAAACGAACACAATTGAGACCCAAAAACAAATCAAAAAAGTTGCATCCCAACATTTTCAATAAACGTATTTGGTATCCTGAAAAAAACTGTGGTAAGAACGCTAAAAATTAATCTAAAAATGGTATATTTAAAACTTTTTTCTGTGAATTTAACCTGCAAAGCTTCTTAATACCCAAACCGGTGGTTCTCGGGCATACCGCAACTGTTTTGGGCATCACTACGATTTCGGAAATTAGGACTTCTTAGAACCAACCCAGGAAGTCTATGTTCCGGAAAGAGGATTGCCTAACAAAAGGCTAAAACAAGCAACCGATCAAAAAGCGTCGCTTGTTCGGAGGATTTTTGAAAACACTTCGTACATCCATATGATGTGCGGACTCTAAAATCATTAGAACCAAAACAATTTCCCCGAAGATAGTAAATTGCCAGCAGACTTTGGAAATAAATTTCTATTTCCACCGATTTTTGGTTACACTGTAAATAAAAGGTTCTAAATTAGTGCTGATTTCGGTATTAAAGTAGAACAACCCTATCGAAAATTTCACCAACAAATGTGGGTTTCATGATGTTTGATTTAATACCAAAATTGGTACTAAATTAGTACCTTTCTTTTTACAGTGTACCAAAAATTGGATGCAGTTGTAGTTTCTTTCTTTCTTGTTGATAATGATATTAATTCATGTTTGTCAATAGAGACACAAGCAACATAGCAAACCATAAAAAATTGAAAACGATTCGTAGCTTTTTAGCCTACAGTATACTTCCAAATTAGTACCTTCCTTGTTTCACTGAATCGTTTGTTACAATTTTGAAAAAATTCTGAAACGCATTTTACTCTATAATTATTAGCATTTATTTAATGGATAGATAGATTCTTTTCATACGATTTGAAGCGTTCAAGGTTATTTCAATCCTGTTTTAACTTTAACTGATTCGTAACCGTAATTATTGGAATTAATTAACCATAATTAATGCTACTTTGATCCGTATTGAGAAAACTATTCAGTAACACTTTCTAAATCTGTCTAGTATCCAACACTCGCGGTTGCAAAAAAAATTTCCATCACAAAAATTCTGCACGCAGAGTAGAATTCTGAAAGCAAATCACAAATATTAAAAGATATTAAGTATTAAAATATTAAACAGTGGGATATTTAACAGTAGGATATTAAATAGTAGGATATTAAATTGTAGGACATTAAATAGTAGGATATTAAACATTAAAAGATATGAAGTATCAAGATTAAAAACTTTTAAGCTAACTCCTAAAGAGTTAAAAGATTAACTCTGGAGAATATATTCACAATTTACATAAAGTACGTATAAAATCTGATATTTACCATTAAAATGTATTGCAATTTGTTGAAAAGTAAAGCAACTGAGGGAGAATTAAAAAGAAATTTTTTCTCCAACATTCGTGTTCCGACGGCGCCGCCATGATCGTTCTTTCCCTTTTGCTTTGCTTGGATGAGAATTATTCCATCTGCGCGCGTCGCCATCCCGGTCAATAGGACCACCTTCCCCTCCTTTTTACATTTGCCATCTTCATCAGGGATTCGTCCACATCCTGAAAGTCTCTCCATATTTTCTTTCATTATCTTAAAACATTCTGCCGATGCACTTCCCCCCTCACTACTCGATCATTCAATAACAATCAATTGCATTCCAATTCCATAGTATGTGTGTGTGTGTGTCTGTGTGTTAGTATTTTATTTTTTCCACTGAATTTTCTCGAAAAAATTTTGTTTTATTCCCGTTGTAATATAAAATTATTTCCCATTCGATGAAAAACAAAATTGATTATTTTCGTTATTTTTCGAAACACAGTTGTTCTGAGGATATAAAAATTGAGCCAAAAAAACGAATTAAACTTCAAAGTATAAATATTTCAAAAATTATTATTGATTCCAATGAAAATGAAATGCATGACTGTAAAAAATAAGTTTTGTTTTAAGTCTAACTTTGACTACAACAAAAATTCCATTTGCTCGGAGTAGTCAAAATATTGACTAAATTTCTGAATAGAAGACTGATTTTAAAACTTCAAATTCTCTTAACTTTATTTTAATACCAAAAATGAATTGAATTTAAGAAAAAAACACTTTTATATTGTAAGTACTTTAAGGGATTGTTTTTACAACAACTGGGAAGAAAATAAAATAATTTTTACTTTTCAATAAATTGCAATACATTGTAATGATAAATATCAGATTTTCTACGTTCTTTGTTTAAATTATGAATATATTCTCCAGAGTTAATCTCTTAACTCTTTAAGAATTAAATTAAACAATTTAAAACTTTGTAAATTATTTTTTTAATAAAAGGGGCAACATAGTAGAATTTAAATTTGGAAAAAAAAATTTCAATTCTTTTCAACGTTAAAAATCTTGGGAATTTGATTTTAAGTAAATTTAGACTTCTACCCTATTTTTTATAGTAAATCTTGTAATAATATCGGGAGTTCGAATGAATGGATCTTGACAAGAAGGTCAGGGAGAGAGAAGGGAAAAGAAGATAGCCTTAGGGAAGGTTAGATCCGATAGCATATAGTACGGTCAGGATGATAAAAAGAAATCAAGATTTTTGATTTTTCGAATTCACATTCTTGAAAATTGAAAAAAGGACGAACGTTCCTTAAAAAGAAAATTGGAAATCACAAAGACAGCTATTTTTTGAATGTATTAAATTGATACACCAAAGGGAATAAAATGGATACCAAAAATTTGAAGCAATTTTTCATTTGGTCAATATTTTTGTGTACCAATTCGTTGCAATTTGATATTTTTACAGTAAAATTGACTATATTATGATTATTCTGAATTGAATATTTACTTGAGTCAAATGAAAATTGTTTGTTTGAATTAAATGTTTAACTTTGTAGTTTACATATTGTAACCATTTTTTTTAGTTAATTTTAGCATTGAGAGTATGTTTTTAATTTCTAAAATTGACTATTAATTTGAGTTTTAATCTTATAAATAAAAGATACTTTTGAGTAATTTTAGTTTTATTAGGTTGAAACTGAGTCCACCAGTGAAGCGATTTTATAGTTTGACTTTGGATTTTGATATCAATTGTAACTTTGAATTCTGCGTTAATTTTACATTTGACATAAACTATAAATAAACTTTCAATAATTTTACATTTGACATAAACTTTACTTTGAGTTTCGCTGTGCCTTTTAATTTTAACTTTCACTTTGATTTGTCATTAGACCTTATATTTGACTGTAAATATGACTTTAACTTTAATTTTCACTTGTCAAAGAAAAATACTTATTTTACTTTTTACTTTTTTTTATCTTATTTTCCCTACACTTTGATTTCAAATTTGACATTCAAAGTAGAGGCTAATGTAGAAGGGGAAACCAAATCTAAAGTCAAAGTTTTATTTTGTTTTGACTTTGAATTTAACTTTTATTTCGATTTCAAGTTTGACTTTCAAAGTAAAGGTTAAAGTCGAAGGGAAATCCAAGGTTAAAGTCAAAGTTTAATTTTCCTTTGACTTTTACTTTGACTTCTACTTAGACTCCAAATTTGACTTTCAAAGTAAAGGTTAAAGTCAAAGGAAAATCCAAGGTCAAAGTTAAAGTCAAACTTAAATTCAAAGTTAAAGTCAAAGTTAAAGGTAAAGTCAAAGTTAAAGTCAAAATTAAAGTCAAAGTTAAATTAAAGTTGAGGGAAAATCAATGTCAAGCTAGAAAACATCGAAGTCAAAGAGATAAATTACAAAATCCCACCGCTGCCACTATTTTTTCCGTGTAATTTAAAAATCAAATTTATTCATCGACTAGGTCGACTAGGTAGGGGAGAAATACTTTTAGATACGATATGAATAAAATATTTGAATCAAAAGTTTTTTTTAATTTTTTTTTAGAAAAAAAGCTCGTTCTATTAGAAAGTTGCATCCACTCGGAAATTTGAGTATTTCATTAAAAATTTACATAGTTTGATAGCTTCCCTATTCACACGAGACACTGAAAAGTTTTTCTTTGCGCGCAAAAAGTTGAGTATATTTTCCCCGGGAAAAGAGGTAACCTTCTTGTGAGAAGGTTATTCAGGCGCAATCGATGAAAAAAAGGAGAGAGAGAGAGAGAGGGAGGGAGAAAAAAAGCAAGAAAGGAAAAAAAGAGAGCGAGAGAGACAGAAAGTTAGAAAAAAGTGAGAAGGGAAAAAAAGAGAGAGAGAAGTAAGAGAAAAAACGAGAAAAGAAAAGAGAGAGAGAAAAAGTTAGAGAAAAAACGAGAAAAGAAAAGAGAGAGAGAAATATTTAGAGAAAGAGAGAGAGAGGAAGATAGTAAAAGAGAGAGAAAGATAGTAAAACAGACAGAAAAAGAGTAAAACAGAGAGAAAGAGAGTAAAACAGAGAGAAAGAGAGTAAAACTGAGAGAAAGAGAGTAAAAGAGCGAGAAAGATAGTGAAATAGAGAATAAGAGTAAAAAGAGAGAGAAATATAGTAAAATAAAGAGAGAGCGAGAGAGAGAAAAGACGATTTTCGAGATGCAAAAGCTCGAGGATTCCGGTACTCGACTCGTCCAGTGAATTTCCCCCGGGTTAAGCTATACGTGAATCTAGAGTGCCGTTCTCTCTCGGACCGAATCGGCGAAGAACGCCATCAATGCAAATGAAGATATTACCACCCCCCGCACCCCCACACTTCACTCTTTCTCTCTCTATCTCTCGTTTCACCCTTATATACCATTTCTTCTCTTCTCCATCACACACACACACATATATATCTATATATATATACACACAAAACCTGCAGGCACAAAATCCTGAAAGGTACACACTTCAGCGATTCTCAAATTCCGCCTTTTTCTCCAAGATTCTAAAACTTTCATGATATAATTCAAGATCTCGAGAAATTCAAATTCACAAGA
This sequence comes from Leptopilina myrica (nomen nudum), assembly GCA_032872475.1. Taxonomy (NCBI): domain Eukaryota; kingdom Metazoa; phylum Arthropoda; class Insecta; order Hymenoptera; family Figitidae; genus Leptopilina; species Leptopilina myrica (nomen nudum). The sequence continues at coordinate 38,676,955 of CM065461.1, forward strand.
GAAGGAAAAAAATGAGAGAGAGAGAGAAGAAGAAGAAAAAGTAGAAGACTTTATTAAGAGAATCTTCTATTTTATGAGCAATTTCGGAAGCTTGGAGGATTGGGAGACATAATTTTTACTTTTTTTGAGGAGGGAATTTCGTAGAAAAGTTCTGTATTATTTGTTTAGTAATTTACTTTTGAAATTTGTAGTTTATGCTTTTGGGTGTAATTGGCTTTCTTGGAGGTAATTTATTCTTTGAGACAAAAATGGTTTTGTATTTCTTTTGGCGCTTGACTATATAATAGACATAAATTTTTGTGGAAATTTGTTAAAAAATTGAAAACCTATTTAATACTTTCCTATAGCCTTTTTGCTAACTCTTTGCTAGGAAAAAATCCAAATCGAATCAAATCACAAACTAGGAAACAAAAAATTCTTCATTTTCAGAGAATTTTTTTTTCCTTTTTCTAAAGAAAAAGGGTTTTGAAGCACATCTTAAATTTCTGCGGTAGATAAACTGTCGCACATATACTAGTCGTTTGGTCTGAGAATATGTGGAGTCTGAGAAAATGTTGATGACAGATAAATGGCCGAGGACAATGATTGCGAGCGTTAATCGAGAATAATGGACACGCTTTAAGCACAAAGTGTCTCCTCCGCTTCTGGACCACGTGTTGGAAACCACAACTACACTCACATAATCATTACATTGTACAGCGGACGCTGATTATATTTATAACATGAATGCCACTCTCTCAGTGCCGCAACATTCTTACATTGTATCCTCCAATTTTTTTTTTCCCACCGGAAATTAAACAATTCCTGTCGATTAATAAAAAAGATATAATTCTCACGCGGGGAATATTTTTTCAACTGTCAAGTATTTTGAGATACTTATCAATTTAACTTTCTTGACAAAAAAAAAAATTGTACGGATTTTTATAATTTGTGCTTCAAGAAGAAAATAATCAATTTTAAACAAAATTCAAAGTCTGGCCCCTATTTTCCTAAAAGTCCCCTAAACGTACCCTATTTTTTTCTTTTATCTTTTTTTTATTTATATTTAATTCACACTAAATTCAGCAATATGCCGTTAAAACTTTCAATTGGAAACTTTCGTTTTAAGAGTTTCAACTCTTGAAATTTACGATCGATGAAATTTTTCATAAAATTTGTAAGATTAGTATTTTGGTGAAGCCAAATCCCAATTTTATGAAAAATTTCATCGATCGTAAATTTCAAGATTTAAAATTTTCAAAACGTAAGTTTCCAATTTCCAAAATTTGTAAGATTAATATTTTGGTGAAGTAAAATTTTTAATTATGTTTAGAAGTTGATTGTATTACTTGTCGGTATTTTAAATTCTTATAATCTGCACAAACTTGTTATCTTTTAAAAATCTTTTAAAAATAGTCAAATAAATATTTTATTATTTTTAAAAGACTAAATTATTGTTAAAAATGTTATAATTGGTGCAGTTTAATTATGATTATGTAGATGTTTCTTTAAAATGCAAACATATTAAAAACTTGTTTCCTGTTTATTTAATTCATCAGTGAGAAAACATTATACTTAATTTAAATAGAAAAATAATTTTAAGTAATTTTGTTTAATTGAAATTAGTTTGTAAGCTTAATCCCAATATATAGAAAGTACTTTGATTCAAAAATATTATTTGTTTGAAACTTAAAAGTGAATTATAGATCATTTTTCACAACTTATGTTTAAATTAAATATATTATTTCTTTAAATAAACTAAAAAATATGTTTCAATGAAACTTAAATATGTTTAACTGCATAGCAAAGATATTTTATGTTTGATTTAAACAAAATAGGTTTGAATCAAATATATCGATTTTCTCAGTGATGTGTTTAGAAAGAATCTTAATTTAATAATAAATGTGAACACAACATTTTAAGAAAATTAAAAATAAGACAATAATTCTTGTAAGAATAAATATTTTGAATTTATATTTGAAACTTAACAGAATGTGACTGTAGGTTTTCAATGGGAATTTTTTCGACCACTTGTCTCTTTAAATATTTAATAAATTGAGCTAAAATTTTGTACGAAAATCTAAAATACAATAAAACAGGACAGTGAAGTACAAAAGTGGTAATATTTTTAAAATTATTTATAACAAATTACTTTAAAGTTATCAGTTGTCACGATCTAATCAATTTCTGGCATTTACAGATTACAAAGTGTTTTATTATTATTATTTTATATTATTTTATTAATTTTTGAATTATTGTAAAATTCTTTATTTAAAATAATTTTTATAGCCCCCTATTTTTTATTTTTCAGTTCTCTATTTCCCGAAAAATACTTTTTAGAGTATAATTCGTTTCATTTTAAGCAGAGTTAAATAAAGGCGTTCTCCATTTTTGAGAGACAATTTTTCCCTTCATTATGAAAAAATCTTTCGATTTTACATTTTATTATTCGTGGTCACAATTTTATTACACTATTTCTGTCTTATTTACTCGAATCGTATACTTTGTTAAAAAAGGCGGATATTCTCTGTATCAAAAATGACTGGTCAAAATGAATATTATATACAAAAAAGAGCAAAAAAAAAAAAGGAAAAAAAGAAAAAGAAGAGAAACATCTAGATTGGAAGAGTCTCAGAGGCGTATCGTTGCAATTTTTTAATCATGCATATTTTTACATTTTAAAACGATATGGCACTACCGTCTATTGCCACCAACGTCGTAAAAACCAGAAAGTTTCAGAGTTGGTCGATGAAAATATTTGGCGCGTTACATCAACGACGGCCTCTCATCGTTTATATAAATATAGAGGGAGGACACTTTTACGAAATGGCGCTATATCTATTCTATGGTCGAATTATGAAGATATGTGCGTGAACACGAATCGTGCAAAAAGATAGAAATTTCTTATATATATATATATAGGGGGGAAATTTATATTAATAGATGATGTACCATTTCTGTGCAAAATAGGATTTAAAATTTATAACATTGTAAAAGAGAGACATTATAGTTAAATGTTCCTTTTCTTTTTCGTTCTTGGGATCTGAAAATGTCAACGAAGTGTAAGATGAAGTCAGTCGTGCGAACGCTAGGGCGTTGTTAACAATAATATTTCCTCTGCGAAGAGTATAATTATTATCAAAAAATAGAATAAAATTTAGTGTCACGCGCACCCTTTATATTCAAGCGAGGATTTAATTTAATCATTCCAGTTGTTTGGGAAAAAATTTGTTTATGTCGAATAACAGATTATACTAGTCTACTATCAAGTAAACACTCTAAATTTGAATTAGTAATGATTTTTATTAATTTGAAACAGTAATTAGTTATTAATACTTCACTGAGAAAACAATACACCCAGAGAAAAATATTATTTAACCTAAATATATTTTATTTGACTTAAATAAACGTATATTTGTTTCAGAACCAACTAGACTTTTTATTTGTTTTAAATAAAATTTATATTTGACATAAATAAAACATATATTTGAGTTAAATAGAATTTTATTTAAACTAAATAAAATTTATTTGAAACAAATAAAAAGTCTAGTTGGTTCTGAGACAAATATACCATTTCTCTGGGTGTATATTTGAGTCAAACATTAAATAGTAAATATTTTTTTAATTTTGATAAATTTGTTGGTTATAAATAATTATTAATCAAGGAATTTACGTATTTTTAATATTATCTTTGTTATACAGTCAACCAAAAATTATCTTTGAATTAAACGTAATAATTTTGATTCAAAACATAATAAATTTTATTCAATAAAAATTATGTTTCATTCAATTATAAAATATGTTTAATTCGAACATATTTTTTTAATTGACTACTTATTTTTGAATTAAAAAAAATTTTTCTCAGGGTTACACAGAGAAAAATATAAGAAAAAAATAAAAAATGTAAGAAAATATATTAAATTTTCTAATAGTATTTTACAAACTGAGGAAAACGTACAACAAAGTAAAAGTAAAATGAAATAAATTGTAAAATAATACAAAGTAAAAGAAAAAATTTACTGAATTTAAAAGTTTGTTTCGATGTTTTGTCCCGTATTAATAAATTTAACAATAGTTTTAAATTAACTAAACTATTGTTAAATTTACTAAATTAAAAAAAAAATTATGTGAAATTTAATAATAAGTTATATTCAATTATTCCTCGAAAAAAATAATTATTTAAAAGAATTTTATTTAAATTTGTTAAAAAATTTAAGAAAAAAAATTTAAAATCGAAATTTTTATTTAATTTTTCAATGCGTAATTTATTTTTGAATTTAATAAATTGAATTCTCGTCGAATTTTTCAATTTTCCATTTAAAAATTGATCTAACAATAAAATTCTGTTAAAATTATAGATGTTTACTAAAGTTTAGAAAATGTTTCAAATTGAAATCTTTGATATGATTTTTAACCTGATTCAAATTTAAAAATTAGGTCCGTACTTAAATAAAAAAAAAATTTTTTCCGTGTGAAATTTGACTGATTTTCAGTGACTTTCAATGAGGAATATTTCAACGAAGATCAGTTAAAAATCATTGAAATGTGAAATTTTTTTACTGATTGTTTAAAAATAAGTAAAATATTAAATATGCATCACAAATTTTTTAAATTATTTTCTAAATGACCAATCAGTGAAAAATGACCGATATATTTCAACAATTTTTCACTAATTTGCAGCATTTTTCCAAAATTAAATTATTGTTTATCTTCTAATTCAGGAGAAAATATTTTTTAAATCTTAATTTTAATTGTTCAGTAAACATTAAATATAGTAAATGTTTTCGAATTTTTATAAATTTGTTGATTATAAATAATCATTAACCCAGGAATTTACGTATTTTTAATATTGGAAATTGAAATGTTTTGTAAAACTAATGTTTACATATTATGTTCTACGAACGTAAAGTAAAATATCTTTAACAATAAATCTTGACACTTTTGACATAGTTTCTACATTGTTGTAAATTACATTTACTCATTTTTTAGAAAAAAAAAAATATTGCGTTTTGCATGTTTATTAATGAACTTAATGTATTCAGAAGAAACTTGACAGTTCGTAATTAATGGAACACGCACATTTGAATTTTTAGCGAAAACATTTTCCCGACGGCTTACTCTTTTTAATTAAATGAAATTAAAATTGTAGACAAAATGAAGAAAGTGAATGTAATGAAATTAAAATTAAAAAAAAAAAGAATAAGAAAAATTAACTTAAAAAATAATAAAAAGAAGTAAAACGAAAAAGTAAAGTTAAAATAAATTACTGTTATATTATTAAATTCAGAATTGAATAAAATAATTTTTTCTTTCTCTCTTTTTTTTTCTTTCGCAACAAAAAAATAATAGTAAATATTTAATTAGGGAAGTGTTTCGAGAAAGGAAAACTATGAAACAAAAAGTTCATTTATACTTTGAATGAACTGTCAAAACTTCTTGCCCTCATTTTTCACAAATCCCCTCGTGTTTTATTCACTCGTTTCCTTCTTTATTCAACTCTCGCTGAGATAACGCCAATTACTGAGTTACACTCTATAAAAAAAGTTGATTCACTTCCCAGATTTCTATCATAGAAATTCTTTTCTTCAAATAATAAAAATTGTAGTGAAACAATTTTTTTTTGGTTGCAATTTTTCATACAGTTATTGAAAGTTTTGAAAACAAGTTTACAAACTCCAATTACGAATATTTAAAAAAATTTCTAAAAATTCAATAGTAAAAAATGAACATTAAAGATTTTATTAAATATTGTAAATTATAAATAATAAATATCGAATATTCAATTACGAACATAATAAAACGTATTTCTAAAAATTGAATTCTGAGTAATTAATTATACTTCTAATTATTCAATTTTGAGTAATTGAATTTATTTCGGAATATTTTCAATTTTGCAGAATTGGATTTTATTGACATATTTTATTTATTATTTTACTATTTATTTATTATTTTATTATTGAAATAAATTATTAATCGAAATATTGAATTATTAATAATTCATTTTGGATTTAATTGTAGGTATTATTAATAAAAAATATTCAATAACCTTTAAAAAAACGACGAAAACAAAGAATATTTTGTTCAAATAGTCAATTACTTATCAATTATCAAATAAATATTTACTTGAATCAAATAATTTTTATTTGACTCAATTAGATGGTATATTAAACTCAAATGTTGAAATTATTGGTTACAATAAAATTTATTTGATGTAAATAAAAATTATTAGCTTCTAGTAAATATTTATTTGATTCAAGTGAATATATTTATTTTATTATAGACAATTAATCGGTTATTTGAATCAAATAAATTTTTCCCTAAGAGAAATTTTTTTATTTCAATGATTCCAATTATGAGACGAATATTTAACTCAAATGCTAAAATTATTGATTAAAAAAAATTGTTAAATAATTTTTCCCAGCGAAGTAAGTGAATCTGGTTCCATTCAATTACTACCCGAAAATATTCAATTATGGAAAATAGAAAAATTAAATTTTATTAAACGCAATTATTAATAAAAAAAAATATATATAATTATAAATAATAATTGAATACTGAAAAGAAAATTCATTTATTTTAAATAAAAATTATTTGTTTCGAGTAAATATTTATCTGATTCAAGTAAATATGGATTTGATAATAGTCAATCGATTATTTAAATAAAATAATTTTTTTTAGTAATGTAATTGAATTTAATACAATTTTAATGTAATTATATTTAATCAAATTTTAATGTAATTAAATTTAATCAATTTTTAATTTAATTAAATTTAATAAAATTTTAATTTAATTGAATATAATAAAATTTTAATTTGATCTAATTTTGTTGAATTTTAATTTGATCTAATTTTGTTGAATTTTAATTTAATTTAATTTTGTTAAATTTTAATTTAAATTTTGTCTTTATTTCGTCGACTCTAATCAAAAGATCCAATTTCGAATAATTGAATTTGAACAAATTCCATTTGGCACTTGATGCGAAATTGAAAATTTAATTTTGCACAAATCATAAATTTTTTTTTTATTTCGCCGAGTAGAAATATTCACCGAACACAGTTTTTTGACACTGAAGAGAACACACCAGCAAAACGTGTCTTTCCGAGAGACTGAAGGAAAATGAACTGTCGAAAAGGACATTTTACATTCGCGTAATAACGGTGCTCGTCGTCAACCCTTTCGACCTTGAGTTCAAAGCATCTAGAGGTTTTAACGTTTAACCCTTTTTTTTCCTCCTCGACTATAACCATAAAGCAGTCCCTCGGGATTGACGAACGTCGCGGAAGTTCCGGTGTTTGGTGTGTACCTATAACGGTATCAGTTATACAGCTTCTCTCGCCTTCATCTTCTTCTTATTCTCTCTCCTTGAATGTATTTCTTGCTCTCGGCTTTCGTTCCACCACGTGCAAATGAAAGCCAACAGTTTTTCTCTCTGTCAAAAAAAAAAAAAAAAAAACTGTATGCAAAAAAAAAGAATGAACAAGGAAACTTCAGGTAACGGGTTAAAGGCATTTTCATCCTTGGTATATAATAATCTCTGCTTATGACAAGGTCATTTCTTAGAATCTAAATAAAGTCAGCCTTCGTTTAGTCTCGAATCATTGAAGAAGACAAAAAAAAATTAAAATGATAACTTCAAAGAAGTGCTACAAATCGTGCTTCGATGTTGAAATAACTGTATGATTGATTAATTAATTGAAAGAAGAAAAAATTTCCAACTTTATTGGATAGAAACTTCCTTATTCTTTTTTATGTAACATTTAATGAAAAAAAATTGTTCAATTTTACGAGCTGAAGTTATTGATGAATTATTGCGTAAAAAAATCTTCATTTATTCTTTTGCATTTTTTTATTTATATACTTTGTTGACTATTTTTCATTTCATTACAATATTAATAGTAGTAGTAGTAATAAGAATAATACGAAAAAAAATAATAGGAGTTCTTATTCCATAATATTATTAATTAAAATATCGTCTCGTTTATTTTTCTAACACATCAAATAATAGTAGTTGTAAAAATAATTACTTTTTTTAATGCCAATCATCGAATAAAAAATATATTCCTTTAGTCGACGCCATTTTGTTTCTCGGTAATTCTCAGCAATCACGGAATACAGAAAGGAATTAAATGACGATACTTTTTTAAAACAACTTTTCCCAATGTCAAGAATTAAATAATTAATAATATTTAATAATTATCTAATTCTTGCCATTAGGACAAATTGTTTTAAGAAAGTATCGTTATTTAATTCCATTCCATTTGGAATTTATACGAATTATAAAATTTTAAGTGGATCAGCTGTTTCCTTTAGTCGACGCCATTTTGTTTCTCGGTAGTTCTCAGAAATGACGGAACCAGCATTACCGACTTTTTGAGTTGAATGGAGCAAAAGACGTAATTTTAAAATTGAATAACTAAATTAAATAATTAAATAAATTTAATACAAATTCATAGAACAAATTAAAAATACATAAATTAATAATATACAAATAAACATCTATGAATCAATTACGATTGGTCGCGCCAATCATAAAATGTTTATCAACCTAAAGTTACATATATATACACGTGTCAACTAAATCATTCACACAGTTTATATATACTACAAAATGGTATCCAATTTATATTCATAGGATGTATTCAACTATACAAAATGGTTACTCCAACCATTTCCTTTTCTCCCCCTTAATATATAAAATTTACTTAAATTACTATTCGAAAATGAAGTCATGCTTTTTTCCTTTCATTTATTAACAAAGTCATATAATTTCCTATATACGCTTTTTCATTTTAATATCAAAAAGAGAAAGAAGAAGAAAAAAACTGTTAGACATTTTATCAGAAATATATAAAACTTCTGACCGTATTTCAATCAACATTGATGATCCACTATGATTTTTGCCCGTGATAAAATATTATGAAGTGGAATAATTTTTATCCTATTTTTACAACTTTCTTTATAACTTGAACATTATTAAAGGGTTCATTTCTTTTCTATGTTACAGGTTTTTTTTTCCTTTTTCGTAAAATGGAAATCCCTTTCCAACGCCAAGTGGATTATGTATCGATCTAATGGTGAGTTTTTATATTTTTTCAATTTTGTCTCGATTGTTTTTTTGGTTTTTATTTTTAAGAAAAATTGGTAAGCTTCTTTTCATTAATTTGGCATAGAGTGGGAAAATTTTTCTCTCAAGTAAAAAATAAGTAGCGTACGAAAAATATAAATTTTTGAATTAAACCTACTGTATGATTGAATTAAACGTAATTTTTATTGAAACAAATTTAAAAAATTCAAAATGGTGGATTCAATATGGCGGGTATGTTTGGAATTCATCCACAACGCTTAAAATTTGGTAGTTGGAGGGTTTTTGGGGTTACTGATAATAAAAACGGAATTAGTTTTAAAAATTCAAAATGGAGGATCCAATATGGCGGATATTTTTTTAAATTGATTCACAACGGTTAAAATTTGGAACTTAGGGGCGTATTGGGGTTTCTGGTTACAAAAATGGCTGTAGTTTTCAAAAACTTAAAATGGAGGACGATTTTTTTAAAATTCGATCAATTGGAAATTTACTATACTCGGAGGTTTGCTTTTTTAGAAAATTGTTTCAAAATAACATTTTTGGAAACTAATTTAGATTTAAAGAGTGGAAAATTTGAGAAAATTAAAAATTTGAAAAATTCTTATTAATTTTGGTCAAAAAAGAATTTTCAAAGAACTGCTAGAAAACTAGTTGTAAATAATTTTGGATTGAGCTTGGAAATACGCTTTTGCATATGCTGTAGATTTTATTATAGATATTATAAAAGGTTTGCGATTTTGAAAATCGATTGTGAATTATTTGCTTATGGGTGCGAACGTATGTATATAAGCGTCAAATATAACAGTGTAAATTGTGCCTCATGTTAAACGATCGATGTAAACGTATAGTTCAAAACCGACGGTTATAACATAGCGCACCGGCTGTGCTGGTGGTTTATATGTGCGCGCGGGATATTTGGAGTTTAGGTCATAATCGTTGCCTCCTAAAAGCATATGATGCGTTTTTAAAGGGTGCTTCCGTTAAGCAGTAAACGAAATCCAACATCTCAGTTCGCAATTTTCCTTTTTAACACTCCTCGTGTCAACCATATCAGAATCTTCCTTATCTCTCTCTCTCTCTTGTTTTCTCTAAAGAAGAAAAAAAAATTAATACAGATAAAAGTAGTTAAAAAACGTTGTTAACTATTTTTAATTTTGATAAATTCATTTGTTTGAAACACAAATTTATTCAACTATTTAAAAAATAGTTAATATGTTAATATTTAAAAAATAGTTTATTATTTTATTTTGTTCCACTATTTTAAAGAAATATTTACTCGACTACTTTTAAACCCTAGATAGTGCAACTGGAATACTAAAATACCTCAGAGGAAAATCTAATTTAGTCATTTTTCGCAAAGTTTTTATTTTTGTAATTTCTTGACCATATTTTTCATCCCATGAGAAACAATAAACAATATAATTGAGAAAAAATAATAATAATGAACCTACTAAGATTACCTAAAGATCATTTTCCTAATTTTGAAAAAAATAGATTAGTTTATAAAATAAATTGTAATCTTGTTCCTTGTATATTCTTCATTATAGAAACAACGAATAAAATTTTCTATAATAAACTTATTTTGCATTAATTATAAACAATCTAGTAACAAATAACTTTTGGGGTACCTTTGTAACACAGTTTTGTACTTTTACGTTTTCTACTTCACTGTTAATTAAATAAAATTTATTTAACTATTTTTAAACAGAATTAAAATCTATTTTTTAACAAATATTTTCAAAAAATGTTTATTTTACTAAAAGATTACTATTACTTACTGTAGATAAAAATTCACACCATAACGCTTCTTAATATTCAATAATTATTCTCTAAAATTTTAATTCAAATTCAATTATTAATCAATTTTTAATTTCTTATTTGAAAGTTTCATGATAATAAAATTCAATTAGTTAAATACAAAAATAAATAATTTATTGAATAATTGAATTCATACAAAGAGCTTTTGGAGAATTTTTTTGAAATTAATTGAATTGTTACGAAGAATTTCATTCAAATTTTAGAAAATATAATTAAACTTTTTCCAGGAAAAAGTAATTAATAATAATAATTAATAATATTTAATAATTATTTAATTCTTGCCATTGGGACAAATTGTTTTAAGAAATTATTGTCATTTAATTCTGTTCAATTTAGAATTTAGACGAATTATAAAACTTTAAGTGGATCAGCTGTTTCATTTGTTCGACGCCATTTTGTTTCTCGGCAATTCTTAGAAATCACGGAATACAGTACGAAAAAGTTTCTCAAGAAGTTTGAATTTTGAAAAATTTGGTGTTTGGAAATAATTTGCTGAATTCTTATAAACAAACTATTTTAATATTTATTTTAAATAACTGAATTTTATTGCAGAATGTTAATAACATTTTTAAGAATTATTGCATTTTTCAAGCAATTTATTTAGAATTGTATTACAAGCAATTACAATTCTGCGATGACTTTTATTATCTCTATAAAAATAGTTGAATTCTAAGAATTAATTATATTATGATAATTAATAAAAATTTTTGAATTTCTGCAAAGAATTATGTCAAAAAAAAACTTTTGAAAATTTTTTTTTAACTATAGTAGATCTTGAAGTCCTTTCAAACGAATCAATTGTTTAAAAAAAATTTTAAACATACAATAATTATGGAATTCAGAAATTTTTTAAAAATATAATCGATTTGTTTGGGAAAGAAGTTAAAAAATAGAATTAAACTCTATCAAGAATTTTAATTAGAAATGTATTGAAAATAATTAAATTTTAATCAACAAACTAAACAAATTATCTGAACATTTTCTAAAGTAATTTAATTCTATAATAGAATTTTAATAAAATTTTTAAGAACAATTGCATTTTTCAAGAAATTTATTTAAAATTTTTAAAATAAAAAATTTAAACTTAATTTGAAAAAAAACAAATAATTCAAAACGTGCCATGAGCTTTATTATCTTTTTGAAACTAATTGAAATCTAATTTTCAAAAATTTTAACTACAGTAGATATTGAATTCTTTGCAAACGAATCAATTGTTTTCAAAAAATTGACATACAATAATTATTGAATTCGAAAATTTTTTTTAAATATAATTGATTTTATTGAAAGAATTTTGTTTAAATTCTAAAACTTGTGAATAATTATTGTTGTTGTAACTGTTAGGAAATTGAACGTTGTGAAAATTTTCAAATATGAAAAAAGTAGGTCTAGTCTCACAAATCTAAAAAAAGTATTTAAATAGTACCTGGCAAATCTTAAAAAAGTAGTAAATATTATGCCTTAGTAGATGATTTTATGTACGAAGCTTGTACAATTTACTTGATTTAAATAAAAATTTGTTTATTTAAGTAAATATTCATTTAGTTCGATTATTTGAATGAAATAACGTTTTTTCAAACAAACGATTAATTGCCGGTAAAAAAAAGTTAATTTAACAGTAAAAGTAATATACAGAAAATACTACAATTATGTGATGAAAAATAAAAATACAATCGGTGGGAAAAAATTAAATTTTTGAAACTACACGCAGAGAAATGGTTTTTGAAAACCAAGTTAAAAACACTATTTCACATAGTAAAATATCGAATCGTTATGAGATATAATTATAAAAACTACCATTTCTAATATTAAGTACTATTTCATGATAAATAGTGCTATTTGTACATAGTAGAAATTACTATTTTTTGAAAATGGTATTTTGAATTATTTTACATAGTTTTTTTTACTATGACGCATTAGCTATTTTGCAAAGTGTGTAGTTATTTCAATTAATGCTTTAAAGTATCTTTTACTAAAGTATACAAAGTATGGAATATTTTTTAAAATACATTAAATACAATTTAAGAAAAGGAGAAAATATTATTTACAATACGACAAGTATGATGCTAGTAAGTCAAAATAGTATCTTACATAACAAAAACTCTTCATTAAAAAGTATTTTATAACATTAATGCATATTATTTTATGCCATTAGAAATAACTAAAAATGTGTATTTATAATAGCAGTAAGTACTATGTGTTGTAGGAGTGTTTGCTATTTCACATAGTAAAGAAATCAAGGAGAAAAATTGTCCCTTAACGTCTGAATATAATAGCTGCAAGACCTTTGTGCTATGAGTGGACCGTACTATTTCACATAGTAAAAGATCTTTTTACTATGTGAAATAGTTCGGTCCACTCATAGCGCAAGGGTCTAAAACCTACTAAGGCTAGTTAATGCACTAATTCAATGAATAACTGGAATTCTTTTTTTTACATGGTAGACATTACCATTTTACACTATAAAATTACATATGTTCACAACACAGTACATTTTTTTTATAGTAGAAAGGGCCATTCTCATAGTTTTTAATTTTAAAAATAGACTTTCTGCATACCAACGTATACTGTATACATTCAGTCGTCTCTGAAAACTCCAAACTTAAAGACGTTATTCTTCAAATTATTTTAAAATACAATTTTTATTATTTAAATTTAATAAAATATGTCTAAAAAAGTGGAATAAATGTGTGTTTTAGTGATTAAACTTGTCGCGAAAAACAGTTGCTTTGAGTACTTTTTGATTAATAAATGAACATAGTGTAGTGTTGAATGTTGGCGTCATGACGCCAAAAATGTTCTGGAATACTAAAGGCGCTATATAATTTAATAAGGTAAATATTTAAAAATCATCGTACTATTAAATTAGTTAATATTTCATTAATTAAAATTATGCAAATTAACATTGCTTTCTGAACATGTAAGTTGGAACTAATAGTATCAGCAATAATATTGCGCCATTTTAGTGCATCCTATTCTATTGTTAGATTATTTTAAAAAATACTTTATATATATTTTAATTTAATAAATGCTGACTTTAATTAATTTTACAGATGCTCAAGATGCAATGGTTTTACACCTTTTGTCTACCATGATCGCATTAACAAAGATGAAGACGGATCAACAAACAAAAAGCGAAAAACTAACCAAGGTGCCTGTTAAACAGAAGACAAAAGCCAATGTTTTTCACTAAATTGCTAAAAAGTGGATTTAATTTCTAAGACGATGTCAGGTTTTTTGTAAAAAAATGAGCAGTTTGAAATTGTGTAATTATCACCGTAAGCCTACGAATTGAAACCATTATAATTAAGTGTATTTATTATTTTAAACTTTTGCTATGTATATATTTCTTTTAGATTAATAAAAATTATTATTGATGATTTAAATTTTGCTTTTAATTTATTAATACTTTTGTTTATATCACTTTCTATTATTCCACAAAATTACAATCCTTATTTAAAATATATGGAAAAAATAAGTACATGAAAGATTACTTGACAATACTTGACTTTTGAATGGGACAATAATTCTGTAAATATTTCATAGACAGTCCTAGAATTTTTCATTGACTTATGTGAAAAAATCACGAGCAGTGCTAGAATATTAAAAATATTCAATTGATTACTTCAAATATTCCAGCACGGCTTGTAATTATTTCACATAAGTCAATGAAAAATTCTAGGACTGTCTGTGAAATATTTAAAAAATTATTGTCCCATCCAAAAGTCAAATACTGTCAAGTAATCTTTCATGAACTTATTTTTTCCGTTTAGTTAAAATTTCCATGAATCATCATTGTAACACCTATTAAACATAACCTTTTTAAATATTTCTGCATTACTTTTATAATTTTTATATGTAGTTGTATTTACCACGTTACATAATTTTAATGACAATTTTACATTATGTTCAAAGTCATTTAGTACTAGCGTCGTGCACTATGAAAATGGTTAAGTTTACCATGTGGTTCAGAGCGCAGTCATTCATTTCAAATAGTGGAGATTACCATGAGGCATAGCGCGCTAGCCTTTTTCTCATAGTAGGTTCAAGTATTTGAAATTGTTATACTTTCTAGGCGAAAAAGTAACCTCTACTATGTAACCAAGTTCCAAAAAATGTTTACATGGTTAAAACTAATATAATTAATAATATCAAATACTTTGAAACCACAGTTCAAAATATTAAATAAGATATTACACTTTACGATTATCTCGATGTGTCACGAAAATACTATGTGAAATAGTTTCAGCTTCTATTTTTAATAGTAATTTTAACTGAAAATTTTTCTCAGTGTACTATTTTGTTTATAAGTTACTATATCCGAATAAATAAATAGACTGAAAATAAAGTAGATTTAAAAATTTCCAGAGGAAACTCTTTTTATCGTGTTAATTAACTCCTTTTTAATTAGTGAGCTTATATTCAGGATCAAATTACGTCAAGATAAAATCTGTAACGATACTTTATACCTGAGAGAGGCTACTGGTTTAGCATTGCAAAGTAAGATTGCAGGAGTTTGAATTTTACTGTAATCGTTTTGAGTCAAGCACTTTAGGCAAGGAGTTTTGCAAGGAATTACGGTTCTCAACGAAACACCTATAAAGTACAATCAACCGCTCTTTGCATACATATTTTCTAAATATACATATATATATATACGTATATATAACAGGGGAGAAGCAAAGCACGTAATGTTCTTGAAATTCTTATCTTGTTGGTCACGAAACAACTTATTATCGTTCGATGAGAAAACCAAATGTGTACTCTCTTTTGGCCTCTCATTTTTACGGTAGATATATTTTATTAAACCAAATTCTTCAAATTTTAAATATAAGAGACACCATGTTTTAAATTTAATTATTCGTGTATGCAAAATTTTAAGTAAAATTGATCTTCATTTTAAAAATATTAAGAAATTATCTGATGTATTGAGAACGAAATTTTTTAAATATTGAACTTTTAAATATGACCATGACCAATTTTTTTCCCCGTAACCTTCTTTTTATATTTTATCATTAGGCCGAAACCGTGTAATTTACGTAAATTATGCTTTCATACCACCGATCGATTTATTGGACTTGAATGTATGGAAAAAACGCGATAAAATTGAACCGTGATTTATAAAGAAAAAGAGGTGTAACAATTGAATTTGTAAAAACCGAAAAATAACAAGTTTTTCAAACCAATCAGTCAGAATTTTAACTTTTATTTTAATTCTTCAAGAAAACAATTTAAAGCCCCGCTTAATTACTATCGAAAAAATGATATTTAAACAAAAACGTTTAATTTAAAAAAATTAGATTTAATTGTACTAATTTATTTAGTAAAAGTAGTAAAATAAATAAATAATGAAATAAATATAAATCCTTGAAAACAGAAGAAAAAAAGGGTAAATTACAATTTTTCTACCTATATTTTGATTTCCCCCTCCCCCCCTTAAAACATATACAGAAAAGTTAGGGAAAAATTATATTGCAAAAAAAGAAAATTCTCATGAAAATACAGAAAAAAAATTGAAAAAAAATTGTACAAAACATCGTAAAAAAATAGTATGAAAGGTATAAAATTTTTTACAGTTTTCAAGAGAGCGCAAAAGATTTTTCCATCTTTGCAGAGAGAAAAAAAAGAGAGAGAGATTCGTTTAGTTTAAGTTACATTATGGGAATTCGCTGAGCGAGAGATCCATTTGCCGAAAGTTCAGCCCTGCAAAGATCTCTCTGCTCCACCCTTAACTTGAGAGAAAACCCCACCCTCGAAATTTTCAGAATTCATTCTTCGTTCGTGAGTGCTGTTATTCTGGAAACCTGCGCACAATGATTTCCTGCTGCAATACGCAAAGATATTGTCGGGAAGGGCGGGGAGGGGGGGGGCGGATAAATAATACCCACATTTATTTAAATGTAAGAATTATATTTTTATTAATGATAATAATACTAATAATAATAATAATAAAAAAAAATAATAATAATAATAATAGTAATAATAGTAATAATAGTAATAATAGTAATAATAGTAATGAAGGTAATAATATAAATATAAATAATATTAAATTGCATCTTTTTTCAAATCTTCACTGCAAAAATAGGTGTCTTTTTTGATATCTTAAAATAAGATGTAAGATGGCAAAATGGTGTCTTACATCTTAAAATAAGATGTTTTCTAAAACATCTTACTGATATTTAAGATGCTTTATACGTTTTAGCAGTGATGAAGATATTTCTTCCATCTTAAAAAAGTAAGATACTTTTGTAAGTTCTTTAAAGTATCTTAAATTAAGATGTTTCTGTTGCAATAAGATGTTTAGCGATAAGTTACTTGAGAATCGTAAGATGCGCCATAAGTGTAAGTTACTAAAAATTAAGATACATAAAGTGTTTTCCATAAGAGCCCATAGTTAACCTCAAAACTTTTTGCCCCAAAAATACCACAGAAAATGTGTACGAAGATACTTTTAACATCTTAAATTAAGATGTTTCAAGTAACTGAAAAGTGTCTACCAAAACATCTTAGAAATGACTACCAAAACATCTTAAATTAAGATACTTCTTTTTGCAGTGTTCTTTTCTTTAAATAAAGGGTAATTTTCTAAACTCGTTTATAGAAAAATAAATAGATAAATAAATAATAAAGGTTAATATAGCAATTTAATATTATTTTCTCGATTGTGACGCGCTCTCAAGAAAAGTACCTAAGAAGCAAACGAATTGTAGGTTAGGTTCGTGTTAGATTTATTTTGATTAAAAAATTTAAAAGTTTTTTTTTAGTTATTTGAATTTGAAACAAATTGTCATTGAATATTTTAGATAATATAAACAAAATTCAACATTGTTTAATAAAAAATTTAAAAAATTAATTAAAGAATTTAAAAATTTTTTTTTAAAATTAAAATTGTTAAAATTGTTTAACGACATAACAACTGTTTACTAACGTTAATAAACTTAGACTAAATTTGTTGAAATTTGTTTATTTTTCTCTACCTCTTTGGAGCTAAATTACGTTAAATTTTTCTTAAATGATTTTTACTAACTCAATAAGGTTGAAATCATCTTTTCTTAATGTGTATTTCGGTTTCATATTACTTAATTTTATTTTTCTGAACAGCTACAACAAAATAGTTCCAGAAATTTGCTATATGATCTTTTTTTAGGCTTAATAGCCTTAATTTAAGAAACAATTCAAAGAGACTATTCCGTTGCCACAAAATTATATATTTATAATATAAAATGCCTGGTGTATTTAACTCCTTTTGGCTAAATATTTTAATATTTGATATTTAAATATTTCCACCTAATCTTATTTTACTAGGCTTAATGCAGAAGAATCCACTTTTATTTGGCTAGTTTATAAGACAATGTTTTTTTTATCCCAATTTTTCGTTTAAATGCCTAAAAATTTGTTATTATTTGACTTTTTCGGCTTAATAGAAATTTACTAGTGCTATTTCGATTCAAATATTTACGTTTGGTTGTTTTTTTACTAAATACAGTAAAATTTGATGTCAATCGTCTTTTTTAGGAAAAATACACAAAAATCTAAGTAACTGATTTTCTTTCGGCAAAATTTGGTAGAATCTATAATTTTGTGTACTTTTTTGGTTAAGTGCCAAATTCATACTAAATTCAACTGATATTGAAGTGATTCAAATAAAAATCTTTTCTTACTGGTCGTTTTTGGCCAAATACAGGGCAAATTTTTTTTATTCGTTTATTTCTGGCCAAATAACGTTTGATACCAGATTATTTGGCCTAATAGAGGAAGATCTATTCTTATACGTTATTTTTGGCCAAATACAGAGAAATTTAACTTTTTCAGACTAATTTTGGCTTAACACAGTAGAACGATTGGTATTTATATTCCAATATGTTTATTAGCTTCTGCCACCCGCTATTTTTTATCTAAATAAAAAGAAATTTCATTTATTTTATTGAAATTTCATTTAAATTTTATTTATTTTTGGCTTAACAGCATGTGATTGTTAGGTTCACAATAGTAATTTTTTCGACAACTTTTCTCTCTTTAAGTATTTAATAGATTGAGCTGAAATTTTTTACAAAAGTCTGAAATAAATTAAAGATGGTTTAAAAAGTGTAATAAAAAAATACTTTTAAAATACGTTCAAAATCCTTTAAAATGAATTATTAAAAATCACTTTTAAATGTTTAAAATAATAATAAACATTTATTTTACAAAAATGAAAATATTTTTATTAGCGAAAATATATTTATTTTAGAAAAATAAAAATATTTTTATTAGCGAAAATATATTTATTTTAGAAAAATAAAATTTTATTAGGGAAAATATACTTTTTGTATATGTATGTACTGATTGAATTTCATAAAATGAAACAAGAGAGAGTGAGAGAGAGAGAGAGAGAGAGAGAGAGAGAGAGAGAGAGAGAGAGAGAGAATAGACATGCGCAAATGTCTGCTATTCTATTCGGCGCTGCTGACAGAGTAGTTGAAAAAAGACAGAGAATTTTCAAAGCGAGAGAGTGGAAGATGGCAACGGGAATATGAGAGGTAAAGATGGAAAGAAAAGATGCCACGCCTGGCTCGTTTTCAGACTTTAGCCTGGACTCAAACCTCACGGTCGATCGTTACCGTTAGCGAAATGAGCCAAACCCGCCGGCCATCTTTCAACAACTTATTTCAATGACCACCATACAGATGCCGCTGCGATAATGATTGGATTTTAAGTTGACGATATATGCGTGCGCACCTCTCACCAACATGGTCGATGAAATTAAATTGCCTTCGTTTCGCACTCCACTTGATAATGAATATTCGAAAAATAATTCCCCAAGAGTTGATTATTCTAATTAAAAAAAAATAAATAAATAAATAAAAAAAATTTGAAAAAAAATTATTTTAAAATCTCTACAAAAAGGACTCTACCGATAAGTGGAGATTAAAATAAATAAAATAAATAAATTGTTAAAATAAATAAACTGTTTAAATTAATCTTTTTTAAAAATAAGTATCTGAAAAATAATTTCCTAAGAGTTGCTTTGTTTAATACTAAAGAAAAAAAGAAACGAATCTTTAAAGATTTATTTTAACACCAATGCAAAAAACGAGCAATTTTTTTAAGGTTCATTTTAATACCAGTTAACTAATTTAAATTTAATAATAATTAAATAATAATTAAATACTAAATAAATAATTTAAATTAATAAATTTGAAGCAAAAAAATGTTTAATATTTCCAGGAAAATTTTTTAATTTCTTCTTGCATTAATTTTGTCTCCACTTTTTCAAAGTTTACATAATTATTCCAAAAAAGAAAGAGGAGATCACTTTTACCCCCTTTTTTCATGACGAAAGTAAGCAAACTTCGTTTTTTCCTTGCAATTTTGAAATTACCATCGTTATAAAAAGCTGAGTTTGTCTAAAAGCATATATATAATAGAAAGTTGAAATATGCTTACATAGTTTTTAAAACTTTTTCAGAAAACTAAAACGATTGTAAACTTTGAAGTGACTAACTTTAAGGGAACTTTTTTACTTTGAGATCTTGATAAGACGAAAAAGAAGAAGAAGAAGAAAGACGGTCGTTTATATTAAATGAAACGAAAAATAAAGCAGGAAGTGAATTTTTCCTACGAAGGTAATTTTTCCTCAAAAAGTAAAATTTACTTTTTTCAAAAAGAGCAAGAAAAAAAGAATAGAAGAGAAAGTAATTTGGTCCTTTTTTGTTAATTTATTATTCAGTGGAAAGTTTACGTGTTCTCTATATAAATTCGAGGGAGTGAAAAGTCGACAACATAATTTTTCTTTTTAGTGAAATTGGAGTTTCTAACTCAGGAGACGTTAATTTTTTTTTAAATAAAATTTTAGTGTAAAGTTAGCAATAATTTGGATTAACTTGAGTTGATAGAAATTTTAACAATTATTAAATTAGAAAAATTTTATTAATTCAAATTTTGCAAATTTCGATTTTAGAGAAATTTTGCTATTTTATTAATTTAAATTTTGCAAATTTAGAATTAGAGAAATTTTCCTATTTTAAATTAGATAAATTTTGCAAACTCAAATTAGATAAATTTGTTTTATTTAAATTAGATAAATTTTACTAATTTGAATTAGTCGATGACTATTCAGTAATAATTCGATTTTTTGAGATCAATTTGACAAAAAGAAAAAGTGTTGGGATTTTTATGACATTTTTCGATTGGGAATTAATTTCATGGGCGATTGTTTTTCTTTTTCGATCGAAGAGCGCACAGAAGAGACATAAATATGTGTGTAGTTAGCGTGAAGTAGTAAAGCGAGTTTTTATTACATGAAAATCGCGATTCTCGTTCTTTGAGACGAAGATCTTTATAGAATCGAAAGCGTCTCTTCCGCAAACACCCACTTATCCGTAATCGGTTAATCGTTTGTCGACACGAGACTCATTTCGGGCTACGCCAATGAGATTACCGCATTGCAGTTTTAGGTCGTCGTAAAGCCATAAACTTACAGTCGAATAGCGGCCACCTGTTGGTATACGAAACATTAACCCATTTACCTTCGTCATAAAGGTGGATAGTAGTTGCCCTTGAATCAACTATTCTTATGTGTATTTATTTTTTCTTTAAAAGCAATATATGAGGATTAATATTCAAACTTACTAAATTAACTTACTAACTAAACTTACTAACTTTACTTATATTAACTTGACTCACTAACCTAACTTACCAACTTACACTGCAAAAAAAATTTAATTGAATCAAATAATATTTAATGGAGTCAATTAAATGGTATTTGAAACAATAGCTTCAGTATTTGAAGCAAATACCATTTAATTGCGACTCTAATAAATATTATTTAATTCAATTAAATATTTAATTGATAACAGTCAATTAATCGGTTATTTGAATCAATTAAATTTTTCTTCATTGTACCTTACTAACTAAATTTATTAACTTATTGAAACAAAATCTTCCCTATCTCAATAAATGAAAAAAACAGCAATTAAAATTGTCACTTTCCTGATTTTCGCGTTTTTTAAATGAAAATAACTTTATTGCAGAAAAATAAAAAAATTACGAAGCTTAGGGAATATCTAAACGATTACTAAATTTACAAACTGCAAAAATAATTTGCGTTGGTCCCCGAACTACTTTTCTAGTTAATAAAATTTTTATTTTTCACTATTTTAATCAGGTTAATACACGTAACTTAAAAAAAATGTTAGTTTGGAATTATTAACAAATAAGACTTTAACTATGTTCTTTACAAAAATTACATCTATTAACCTAATAAAAATAGTGAAGAATTTAAATTTCATTATCTTGAAAAGTAGTTTCGGTACCAATGAGAATTTTATTTTTTTTACTGTTTGTATATTTAGTGTTCATTTAAATATTTCCTGATATTTTTGGAAGAAAGTTATTTCCATATTTAAAAATCACGAATATCAAGCAAACAGACAATTTTATTAATGCTTTTTTTTAATATTAATGAAGAAAAAACAAAAAATTGGTAAAAAAAACTAAAAAGTTAATCACAAGTACTGTATTGTATCAAAATTACTTGAAAACTATTAAATTTCTAGAATTAATAAAAAAATATTAAAATAATAAAAAAATAATTTTACTTATAACGATTCAAAAAGTAATGTTTAAAAATTTTTTAAATTACCATCAAATTTTGAATATTTTCAGGTTAAAAATTTATAGAAATTCATTTATTAAGTAGGTAACTAATTATTCCACACTAATTTTTATATACTATTTTTAAAAACTAATATTTTTTTTGAATATTTATTAATATTGATTAAAAATAATTGAAAAATTTTATTAAAATTGTATTGAAAATGATAGAATTTCTGCGGAGAAGTTCTTAAGAATCTTGAAAATAATTGAATTGTTTTAAAGAAAAAAAAGAGAAACAAAAATTCTTCTAAATAAATTCAATTATTTTAATGATTCTTAATAAATTGTTTGCGGAAATTATATTATTTTCAAGAAATTTTGAATAAATTTAGTCAATTTTAATAAATCTATATAAAAAATTGAATTATTTCCAATACAAAATTTTAATTAAATTCATTGAAATAAATTTTATTATTTTATTAAATATTAAATATTGCAATTTTAATAAAAGCGTTTAATTCTATTTTCATAAATAATAAAATTCTGCGTTGAAATTCAATTTTTTCCAATACAATTTTAATGGAATTTCTCAATGAAGATCATTATTTTAAAACTTTGAATTTATTTTAACCTACAAAGAATATTATTTCTTCAGGTGAATTCAAATATTTTGAATATACTTTTAATAACACTCCAAAAGAATTGAATTAATTTTTTTAATTTTCTTATAAAATTTAATACAAAAATGAAATTTTAAACTAATAAAATCAAAAGTGGCATAAACATTAGAAAAATTAATTTTTTAATTCTGTATAGACGTCATAAAATAAATAAAAATTCATTTTTTTAGTAAGTAAATTTAAAAAATCGTATTTTTAATTAATAGAAATTGGTTTTTTAATAAAGAATTTTTTAAGTAAATCTACTAATGGCTTTGAATGTTAAACAATTAATTTTCCAAATTAAATTATGATTTTTGATTCAAAATAATTTTACTTTCTTCATTTTTGTTATTATTTAATCTCAAAAACTTTGCACTGGAATTTCATTAATTTTAAAATTTCAAAAATTATAAAATAGAAATATTAAAAAAAACTTGATTCTGCGAACAAACTATAGAAATACAATAATTATTAATACAATTTGAATTACAAAAAGTTTTAAATTGAATTTTAGAAAAATTTTAATTAAATTCTGAAGAAGTAAGTTTTTAAAAAAAATGTATGCTTATTTTTTTAGATATTTTGTAAAAAGATAATTAAAAAATTTTCAATATTTATTCAAATTTTATGAACTTGTAAATTGGAAATGGAAATTATAAATAAGTTAGTTTCATAAATATTTTAGGTAAACTTTATTTCTCTTTAAATAAATAATTGAATTCTCAAGGAAATTTTTCAAAAATTATTAAAAATAATTGATTCAAAGAAAAATAAATTAGTTAAAAATGTGAAAAAATATAATTTAATTAGAATATCTTGAAAATAATTTTGGTAAAATAACAGTGATTCTTATATATATTATCGAATTTCAAAGGATTTGGAATTTGAAATTTTTTAAAATATTCATTCCCTTGGAAAATAGTAATAATTAAACATTTAAAAAAAATTTTATATGAAAGTTACGAATATTATTTTCTTTAGGATCATAGGGAAGAAGACGAAATTCTTTCTGGAACTAAGGTAAAAGTTAGGGGAAAATTAAATTAAATTTTCGTTAAAATAATTTTTGAAAATTAGTCAATATCGACTTCATTCGAAACAAAATGAAATTACTCCTTTTTCTTCTAAATCTAGATTTAAAAAAAGACTAGAATATTAAAAAAAACAAGACGAAATGATCAAAAATTTTTTATTTTGCTTTCATTTTTTTCCATAGTTCAATTTTTGTTATGAAATTCATTCGTAGATACATTTTTATCACTGAGCTTTTGAGCCATATCCCTTTTTTGTTTTATATAGATATCATAAATTTTTCCAATATGATACCAATATGATATTGTATAAGAAGTCTCGAAATGAAGTTCCATTTTGAGGAAGACGAGAACCTATTTCTGTCTATTATTGCAAAAGTAGATCAGCCCAGGAATCTTTGTTGGGAAACGAAATAGAAATACGAGAGCGACACACGCAAAAGATAAAATGAACACACATTTTGCAAACTTGACAAATACGTCGTTATTAAATTTTTATTTTCCAAAAAAAAAAACGGAACGTTCTTATTTTTATTTTGCAAAAATGACAAATTGTAAAATTAGAAATTTTTTGCTTCTTTTTTTTTCTCTTCTGCCAATTTGTCTTTATTTTTCTTGAATTTCGTTGTATACTTTTATCTCCCTCTAATTGAGTGCGCTGTATAAAAAGAATTTTACTCTCCTTTTATATTTATATGCGCTACTTTATTAAACGTATTTTACTTAATTCAATGCTTAATTCAATGCGTCTCCAGAAAAAACATAAAATATGTACACAAATATACTTGGAGCAATCACTTTAAATAAAAATACCGAGGGCGGGACACAAGTATGAAAGTGCTTCTCATCTTTTATACAAAGTGATTGACGACTCATGCGTGGGTCATGATCCTGCAAATCTTATACGAGCGAAATAAACCATTTCGGCCCTGAACTCGAAAAAAAAGGGACAAAAGTTGTCGCGACTAAATTTTTCAATTAAATATTCTTCTTTGCTTTCATTGCTGTCGGTTTGATGCTTTACAAGTCTGGTAGGGAGGAATATTTTTTTTAACCAGAGGTTATGGACTTTTTTTGCGCTCAATATAGAAAAATCTTGATTTCTAGTTTGACATCCACCACTTGCATTGAACAAAAAAAAATGGTTCCCGATGGTCAGTAATATAATAATGACTCGTCGATGCTGAATTAAAAAAAATTTCTTCTTTTCGCAGATTTGGGTAAATGTATAAAAAATTCGTTTCGTTTTTAGAAAAGTTCCCGGTAAAGTAGAGTAAATATCATGTCGTTCTCATATCCTTATCGCTCTCTTTTTTTCTTCTTTGAAATTTAGATAATGAAGGTCGAGATCACATACTGCGTTTGTATTTTAGTCACATGAGGAACAGATGATTTTTCGAACATCCTTTAGCGTTCAGTGTTTTTTTTCACTACACAAATTTGCTACGCCCTTTTTTTTTAAAGGGAAATCGAAAAACAAACTTTCTATTTCTTGTTCTCATTTCCTGCAACATTTCCATGAAAATTTGTATTCAGTAAAAATGGAAAAATTCTCCCTGCCTCTTTTTTTTTAAATACTTTTCGTTTTTAAATTTGTTAGCATTCTCTCAGTGAAAAGAAATTTTGTAAAAAGAAATTTATTAAATAAATTAAAAAATTTTTATTGGATGAACCTCTTTAACTGTAACTAGCCCTACAAGTATTAATATAAATAAAATAATTAAAATTATTTGGAAATTAAATACCGTTCAAAAAATAGTTTAAATAGAAACTTTAATTTTGGAGGTTGAAAATATTTTTTTGATTCAAATAACCGTTTGCTTGTCTATCAAATAAATGTCTATACTTGAATCAAATGAATTATATATTTAAATCAATAATTTTTAGTATTGATGCGTTTTGGCAAACATCCTTAGAATTTAGAGGCACTCTGGTATCTTGTTTCTGTTAATTAATTTAATTAAGAATCTATTTTCTTCAAAACAAGTTTTTTCTTGTTTATTTTTATTTATTTTCTTCTTCTTCTTAAATCGCATCTGGTTTTCGAGTTTCTCTCTCTCTCTCTCTGTGTGAGTAAAAATGTTTCATTATGCGATATTACTTTGGCATGCCATCGAACCCGAGTAAAACTAACTACATAGTTAGACATTGGCAACATTCTCAGTCTGGAGGAGAGTGGTTTCGATACTCGGGACATTCGTTTATTTTTGTCCAAGAGCGCACAGATCGTGATTTTGTGCCTCCTATACTCTTCCACTCTAAAAGAGGAGTGCTGCGGCTATTTGTATTTATGAGATTCGCTTCAGAGAGAAAATAAAATGTAAATATTGTCTTTGTCGATAATCAGTCGTCGGCAAAAAAAAATTTATATATATAGTCAACTTTGCCTCCTTGATTCGCTCAATTGAACACCATCTCGTCGAATATGTATTTTTCTCTCCTTGGAAATGATTTCTATACTTTTTTGGCTCTCAACTCGTTGTCTTTGACTTAAATAAAAAAATACGTGTACCTGTTTGCTTCGAAAACGAGTTTTCCTACGTAAAATTTTTTAACTAAAAAATAGAGTTCTACTTCTATTTTTTTAATCTTATCTTTATCTTACTTAGGTTTTTTTTCCAGAATAATATTTTCGATTATTCAATTTATTCTTTAGTGAGATAATAAATTTTTCTTCGGTTTCAGGATTTTTACACCTAGAAAAAACCTGTTGTAATTTTTGCTGATTATTATTTTGAATTCTGGTTATCAAAATGAGTTAACGGTGAATTTCAGTTTGTGCAAATTGTTTTTGTATCAAATGTCAAGATAGATTAGATTTTAATAAAATGAGAGATTTTACTTTTAGTAAAAAAAATAAAAAAGTTTAAATATAATTTTTTTTATTAAATAAACTGAAAAAAAATTATTTGATTCAAATAACAGATTATTTGACTATTATCAAATAAATATTTACTTGAATCAAATAATTTGTATTTAAATCAAATAAATTGTATTTGAATTAAATATTTCAGTATTTAAAGCAAATATAATGATTTGATTCAAGTAAATATTTATTTGATAATAATCAAATAATCGGTTATTTGAATCAAATAAATTTTTTTTCAGTGTAGTTAAATGCTATTCATTCAAAATTTCCATTTAATAATATAATTTAAAAAGCAAGTAAAAGAATTCATTGGCAGGTGGTCACTTTTTCTAAAAAAATAATTTCCCATCCTTTTTGTCAAAAAAAAAAACAATTTCTAATGAAATTAGTTTTCCGAAAAAACTTTCTCTAACAAGTCAGGATTTCTAAAAAAAAGTTTTTCTCAAATTTTATAATTTCTAGTTATTTATTTTTCTAAAATTTGAAAAATTTAATAATTTTTATAAAATTTTGAAAATTATTTAAAAAAATAAAAAATCTATTTCTCATACTTTCTGCTTTTCAATCACAATTCTGTCATAACTATATTTTGAGTTTCTTTTTGAAAAGAAAGATAATTTTTTATAAAATTCCTATTTCTTATAATAATTTTCAAACAAAATTTTTGTTCTTTTTTTAAAAAAGAATAATAGTTTGCATTATTTTTAAACCAAAAATTCTCAAAATTAATATATTTTTATTATTACATAATATTTATTATATTTTTTTAAAAAAGAAAGAGAACTTTTTATAAAATTCCTATTTCTTATCAAAATTAAAAAAAAATGTTTTCCTTTTTTTAAAAAAAAAATAATAATTTTCATTATTTTTAAACCAAAAATTCCCAAAAATAATATATTTTGAAAACATTTTTTTCGAAAATTTTAAATATCTCTGGAACAAAAATCTTTTTTGCTTTTATTCGTTATTTATGATTTTTAACTAAATTATTTTTAAAACTTTGTTAGAAACTTTGCAGAATTTCTATTTTTGTATTACAAGTTTTTTAACGAAATCTGCAGTATTTTTTGTAAGAACTAAAAATGTTTTATAAATTTTATTTTTTTAACATATATTTAATTACAAACATTGTATATTATTAGAAAGAGAAATTTTTGAAAACTGACCTTTATTAGAAAAAAAGTTTTTTAGAATTTCACTTTTAACATAGAAAATAAAAGTTTTATAAAATAAGAAAATTAGAAAATACGTTTTAGAAAAAAAACTGTAGCCCAAACTATTCATTGAAACACTTTTTGCCTAAAATTAAAAATATAATTCCAGGATCATGAAATTCAAAATTAATCGTAATCACAGAAAAAAATTGGACTCATTTTTGTTGCAACTCATAATGAGTCTATGTTAAATGACATAGAACGTGGAGCCATCTACGAGGTTCATTTTTGTTGCAGCTCATAATGAGTCACTTTACTGACTCATTTTGAGTTCAGTTTTTTTCTGTGATGGGGATCATTTTGAACCCAGTTTTTTTCAAAGATTTCAAATTAATACGATTTTTGTCTCAATTTGATATTAAAAAAAAAATGTATGTTGATCTGTTTTTTTTTAAATTAAATCAAATGTATTTTAATTAAATGTAATTTTAATGTGAATCTTTAATTCTAAATAGCAAATTAAAAATTTTAATCTACAAGCCCAGGTTCAGAATTTTTTGAAAGTATCAAATAATTGTTACTGAAGAGGAAAGAATTTAAAAATAAGCATCAATTTTTATTTTTAACTCTACTTTTTTATTTTTCATTGCAATTTGATTCTATTAAAAGTCAACAGTGATTGTAATCTATAATTGTCACCTGTAACTGTAAATCATTTGGCATTATCAAAGCATAATGAATAAATAAATAATGTCAGATGTAAAATATTCGTATCAGTTTTGAAACACCTATATTTACATAAAAAGAAAAAAAAACCCGATAACAGATCTGAGAGTACATATTTGCAGAAACACGAGGGAAAAATATGAAAATGCATTTTAAAGTATAAATGCAATGATGCGGCATTTAAGTTAAAATAATCCATATTTTATTTTTTATGATACGAAATATTATATATATCTATTAGAATAAAAGTTGAGTTTCGAGTGGGCGTCAAAATAAGAGGAGGGGGGAACGAGAAGCAAAATACATTGACAGTTTGTCACATACCATTGGTCACGTATTCGAAAAGACCCTAATGGTGTTTCGAGGGATATCCAATGTGGTTACTTTCTCCATCTGAATGGGAGTGCCTATACTCAATACCGGTTTTTCTTCTATTGATAAGATTCACCTTTTCTTGTCATATATATATATATATATATATATATATATATATATATATATATATATATATATATATTTATTTATATTTTTTATACCTATTGAAAATTACAATCTTTTCACTACAGATAGTCTCTGAATTTTTTTAATTACATAACATTTATTTTCTTTAAATTTCGCCTTCGATATTTCTGTTTATTTTAAAATAAACTTACCTTTTTAATGAGTATGCCTTATAAATATCAAGCTCCTTCATTTAATGCACTTCGATATTTTCTCGCTGTAGATTATCGAGAAGATTATTTTAATTCGTTGCAATAGGAAGAATGGTTAAAAAATGTTATATGTATTTTCGTGTTTCGAAGCCTTTTCTTTTTTTATAGGATATTTTTGTCCCTAGTTCTTTAGAAGGAATAATTTTACTCGAATATTTTTGCGAGACTTTTAGGAATAAAGAAGAAAGTTGGAAAAATACTAGAAGCGCCCCCCACCATGCTGGCATTTTCCCCTTCCCTTCGACCAGAGCCGAAATAGAAGTGTTTGCAGAAAACTAATAATTAAACGACAATCATCAAAAAATTGGGTCAATTCTTTAAAAATTCATGGAACAAATTAATAATTTAAACAAAGTTCACATTGTTTTGACTAGTTTTCCAAAAATAAGCGATTCATTAAATAAATTTAATTTCGATCGCTATCGAAATGACCTGAATTTTTTTTCAAACACTTTGATTCGCTCGGAAACGAATTCAAAGAAAAAACAAGAAGTTAAAATCATTTGACAAATGTGTTCACACATTAAAAAAAAAATGAGGGGTAAAAAATTGTGTCGATTATTTGTTTTTAATATTTCCAAGTATTGTGTTGTGGCAGAGAGTGAGAGAGTAGAAAGATGAGAGAAATGCCGCCGTTAAAAATCATGATTCAGTGAAAACGAAAATGCGGTAGTCGCGTCATCGTGACAATTTACAAGAGGCATTACTTTTACGAGCTGCGGAGGAACAAAGTATTCCTTGTGTGATAAGTGGAAGAAGGACTTTTGTATATATATATATATATATATATATATATAAATGAGAGATAGAGAAAGACTTGACGGACGCGGACAACGTTTCGTGTGCAAGCTGTTTGAGCGGAAACACCAGACTTGAATGGTTCATTGCCAGGGTTATATACTACCTCGTAAACCGCGATCATTGCTTTATTACGGTCTCTCTTTCGTTGTGTGTTTGTCCATACTAATTGTTAGGCGCGAACACATTTATCGAGCAAATTATTAACGCCAATTAGCATTGTGTATTTGTTTTTGAGGTGTTGTGATTTTTAAAAAGTGTTGTCATTTCGATTCTGCTTCTATTGGGCTTTTTATACATTTCTTTGCTCTCTAAATCTGAATTAGTAGAATTCTACTAAGAATTATGTAAAATTTTACTAATTTTTAGTAGTTTTTATGAACGAGTTTTCACCTTTTTAATTAGTAGAATATAGAATATTACTAATGTTTTAGTAAAATTCTACTAATGTTTTAGTAGAATTCTACTAATTAAAAGTCACTTCTTCACTAAATGAATTAGTGAAACTGTTTTATCGACTATTAATAAAACAGTTCTACTAATTGTTAGTAGAATTTTACTAATCAATTAGTAACGCTCTACTAACAATTAGTAAAATTTATTAGAATTATTACTAAATCATTTAGTGGACGACTTTTCACCATTTCATTAGTAACTTTCTACTAATTCAGATTTAGAGAGTTGATATAGTCGTTTTCATAAAGGACTTTTCCCAATTTAGCTTAGTAACATATAATTAATTATTACTCTCTAATTTTTAATAAGTCACCTCTGACAAACATAAAACACTGATTTATTTATTAAATGAATTAGTTACAGTAGTGATTAATTTTTACCAAAAAATAACCGTTCAATGACTAATATAATTTTTAGGTTATTTTAAACAACTGAAGAATTAGTAAATTTATGTCTACTAAATATTTTAGTAATTCTTTTTTCGTTACAAGTAATTAGTCAAATTACTCAAATTTGACTAATTATTTAGTTTAATTAGTTGTTTTTTAATGAAAATTAAATATTATAACTAATTATTTAGTTTAATTAGTTGTTTTTTAAAAAAAATTAAATATTTTTTACTAATTTGAATACGGTTGTTTCGTTCACTGTTTGAGGGTTAATTAGTAGTTTCCTACTTATTCATATTTAGAGATTAGAAAATATTTATTAATTTTATTAATAATGTAAATTAAAATATTTAGATTATATGTTTAAATATTTAATTTTTTAATTTTTGTGTAATAATTAATTATTAACTATTCATTCTGTTAATTAGATGACTAGGATTTAGTGAAATTCTACTAATAATTAGTAAAATTTTATTGTTTGATAAAATTATTAGTAAATTTTATAAATTAATACTCATTTCTACTAATTGATTGAAAAGAAAAGTTAGAAAACAAAAAGTAAAAATATTTAAAAAATTTGAATTACTGGTTGAATTTTTGCTTTTGAATTAGTAAAGTTTACGAATAAATAAGAGTAGTTTCTTTTAGTTTATTAGTAAAATTTACTTATTCCATAACAAAAAGTAAGTCATTATTTCAAATTAGTAAAAAATATTTTTGAATTTTTAGTAAATTTCTACTAGAACGTTTAGTGGAATATTCGAAACTAAATAAAATAATAAAATTTTACTAATTTTTACTCATTTAAATCACTAAAAATTTCTTCGAATTCACTTTCACTA
The DNA here is from genome assembly GCA_032872475.1 of Leptopilina myrica (nomen nudum). Classification (NCBI taxonomy): domain Eukaryota; kingdom Metazoa; phylum Arthropoda; class Insecta; order Hymenoptera; family Figitidae; genus Leptopilina; species Leptopilina myrica (nomen nudum). Next base: position 38,709,051 of record CM065461.1, read on the forward strand.
ACAAGAAAAAAATTTCCTAATTTAGATTAGTCACTGGCTTTTTGCTTTTGAAGTAGTAAATTATACTAAAAAATAGTAATTTCTACTTATTCATTACTAAATTTTCATTAATAAATAGTAATTTCTGCTAATTTATCTAGTAAAAATGAGTAGTGAATTATAATTTACTAAATAGTAGCTTCTACTAATTTATTAGTAACATTTACTAATTCAAAAGCAAAAAGGCAGTCACTTTTTCAAATTAGTAAACGTTTCTACTAATTTAAAATTAGAGGAGTAATTTAATTAGTAAATAAGATGATTAAAACTTTATACTAAAAAATTAGTTGATATTATTACGAACAATCATTTTTCACTAATAAAAATCCAAAAAATCATTTGTGAAAATGGCTAAAAAAAATTAATTCTAATATTTGTTAGTTGTATTTAACTAATTAAGATTTAGTAGTTTTCTATTATTTACTAGTTTTGTACTATTAAATTAGTGATTTCTACTATTTTTTAGCGTTTCACAATTAAATTATCATTTTTTTATTACTTATAAGTTTTCAACTATACAATTAGTAGGTTTCTACTGGTTATTAGTTTTCAACTTATAAATTAGCAGTTTTTTGCAATTGATTAGTTTTCTACTATTAAATTAGTAGTTTTCTAATTTTATTTAGCTTTCTATTGATTACTTTTCGCTATTACATTTGCAGCATTTTACTAGTTGTTAGTGTTTTCATCTATTAAATTAGTAATTTCCGCTAAAAATTTTAGCAAAATTCTTAGCGTTTAATTACTAAAAAAATTTACAAATAGTAAATTTGTAGAGAAAATGAAAAAGAACTGTTAAAAATAGAAGAAAATCGTAAATTTACATTTACAGAGCGTACACACTTGGAAAAATTTGTCCGACGGAAAGGAATTTCATTTTAGAAAATTAGAAATAGAAATCCAAAAAAGGTGAAAAATAAAATAGGAAAAAATCTTTTTTAATATAAAATTATTTTGTCAATGTCCTTAAAAAATTGTTTTCTCTCCCTCTCTCTCTCTTTTTCTTTCCATCGTTTGTTGCTAAAACATTCTTGTCATCTTTGTTTCCTTCAAAAGATCGTAAATATATGTATGAGCGAACTAGCCGCAATGTGTACTGAACTTGGTAATTTGTAACTTGAAATCCTGTTTTAGAAGAGGAAAAGAAAACGCCGCGAAGGCACGCTATGTGAAAATCAATGAGCTGGAGAAGTTTTTTTTTTCTTCTTGTTTTAAAAACAAAAGAAAGAAAGAAAGAAAAAAACACTTTCGTGGTCTCTCCCTCTTCGTTTAATTACATGCTACTCACAAAGTGCTTCCCACGTGGAAATCATAGTATCAGTTCTGAAAGAAAAGAAACTCAGAGAGAGAGAGAGAGAGAGAGAGAAAAAATAACACAAAATCGACACCTTCATTGGGTGTTTTTTTTCTCTCTCTCTTTTTTTTATGTACGTTCCGCACACAGAGACTCTCTTTAGTTTTTATAGACTTCACGCGCCGTCTGAATTTCTTATGTGAACATTTTAAATCAATAAATTTAGGGTTCTTTGTAATAGATTTCGAAAATCTTTCTCACGAATTTCCTTCTATTGACCTTTAACCTTTTGCAGAATTTTTTATTTTTATTTAAAAAAATTAAAATTTATTCTTATTTTTACTTAACGTATTTTTACATTTATTCGATTTTTGTTTATTCTTGCGTTAATATTCAATTATTTAACGTCATTACAATTTGATTTTTAATGGAAATTGAAAGTATTTCATTACAATTCGATTTTTTAATAGGAATAAAATTTTTTCTACAAAAAAATTGTCAATGTGGCGTAGCGTCGTGGTTAGCTGTGTCGACTGTTGCACTAAGGGTCGCGCGATCGATTCTTCAAGCACGGGGAAAATTTTTTCTCCATTTTTTCAAATTTTAATTAAAAATAATTAATAGTAAAATAATATTAGTTAAGAAAAGTAAACAATAGACTCGAAAAATAACCAAACAATCATGCTTTTAATTTTTTTGGATCTTTTTTTTTGACTTTTTTCGATTGGTTTTTCGTTTGTCGTTTTTATTAGAAAATCGTGTTCCGTAATTAGGAGAATTTTCTGAAATCTTGTTGGGAAAAGAAAAAAAAAGAGGATGGAAGAGAACGATTTTTTCCCCCTATATATAAGACTGCATATAATTTTCCAAAGTTAACACGTAGCAAAGTAATAACCTAATGAATCTCGTCCACGTACGAATTTTCCTATTTTGGGTAAGATCACGTTTGGATAAAATGGTAACAGGAATCTTCTTACTCGTGCTGACGTTGATATTCCTTCCTATATACTCAACGAGAAGTCTAGACACGTGTAGCTGCAAATATATATATCTTATATAGAGTAACACCCACACCAATATTGAACCAAGGGTCTCTCTATGGCACACGTGAATTTTTACACACTTGTCTTGAAAGAGAGTGAGAGAGAGAGAGAGATGCAATACTTTTTCGCCCTTCTACCACATGTTCCTTGATTTGCGATCCAACTTCAATTTCCGCCAAATGGAGGGAAAGAAAAAAAAATTCGTCAATATGTTCACAATCTTCTGTTTTGTCTGGAAATACTTTTTTTCTTTATTTTTATCACCTTTTCCAGAGCACAATAGACAATAAATTTCAAAATAGATATTTTTGGTTGTGTAATAAAATTTTTTCAAATTTTGTTTATTGTAAAGTCGAAAGTTTCATAATTGTGCAGAATGGAATTCAATTTTTTCTTGTGTTCGAGTTTGAAAGTTGACTTTGACTTAAGATTCAATTTTGTATTTGACTGCAACTTTAACAATGACTTTGACTTTGGTTTACGATTCAATTTTGTCTTTGACTTTAAATTTAACATTGACTTTGATTTACTTTTTAATGTTGTCTTTGACTTTGACTTTGATTTACGATTTCATTTTGTCTTTGACTTTAACATTAACATTGACTTTTACTTTGATTTACGATTCCATTTTTTCTTTGAATTTAACTTTAACAATGAATTTGACTCTAATTTACGATTCAATTTTGTCTTTGACATTGACATTGATTTTAAAGACTTTGACTTTAACAATTACTTTGACAATGACTTTCACATTAACTCTATGACGCCGACTTTGAATTAAAATTTTGATTTGACTTTGACTTTGACTTTTGATTCAATTGAGTCAATTTTTAATTTGATATTGAATTTTAAGAATTTAACATTTAGATTAACAATGACTTTCACTTTGACATTCACTTTGACGTATATTTTTACTCTAACGTCAACTGAAAATGACTTTATTTATCGATTCAAATTTGACTTTAACCTTAATTTTCAATCCGACGCTGACTTTGATTAACGATTCAATTTTGTTACTTTAACTACAATATTGAATTTGAGTTTCATTTTTACTTAGGCTTTCAAAGTCAAATTCGCCTTCAGAGTGAAAATGAAAGTCATAGTCAAAATTTAATCGATAATTAAAGTCATTTTTAGTCAGACTTTGAGTAAAAACCTTTTTCACTTTCGATTCAGTGTTGAACTCGACTTGAACTTTAACTTTGATTTTCACTCTAATCTCGACTTTAGCTTTAAAATTAAAATTTCATGAAATTTAAACTAAAAAAATTAAAGTCAAAGTCTGACTTTTATTATCAATTCAATTTTGACTTTGACCTTGAGTTTAACTCCGCCGTCGATTTTGACAAACGATTTAATTTTGAAATTAATTTTAAAGACTTTAACTTTAACTTTAAAATTGTTGACATTCATTTTCAGTCTGATGTCGAATTTTGACTTTGAATTTGACATTGTCTTTCAAAGTCAAAGTGAAAATCAAAGTCAATGTCAAATGCAAAGTCAAATTTGACAACATCAAAGTGAAAATGAAAGTCAAAGTCAATGTTAAGGTCAAAGTCAATGTCTTTAAAATCAGTTTCAAAATTAAATCCTCAGTCTAAGTCGACGTCAGAGTTAAAATTGAAATGATTGTCAAGAATGAAACGATAATTAAAGTCATTTTCCGTGACTGAAAATCGTTTTGAGTCTCGATTCGTAAGCTAATTTTTAATCATTTCCGTTTATTTTAAAACCATCTTTTTATTTTATACAACTTCTTTTCAAAATTGTTTTCACAAATCGTTTTAAGAAAATAGTTTGTTTGTCCGTTTTTTTAGTAAAAAAAAAAGAAAAAATTACATTTTTTCGGTTTTCGAAATACAATGTTCACGTATCGATGAGATGGGTCGAACCATTTCGTGTGAGATGTGTTTACTTTCAGAGTAAAGGGAGTGGAGAGTAGAGAGAATTGGAGAGAGAGGGTGGGGGAGAGGATAAAAGGGTATGTCGAAAATATCACCATTGGTTGGATACTGCGTTCATATTTTTCCCCGGGAGCACCCGGGAGAATGAAGGGTCAATTTTCTACAGAGATCCGACAATGAGAAGAGTTACAAAAGACATGGAAGGAAAAATTCACGTCTTCCATCATCCATATCTTTTATTCATTTTCGTTTCTTTTTCGTTTCTTTTCTTTTTTTTTCCTTTTTCTTCCTTCATCTTTAAAAATCACCGGGTATTTCTTTCGAAAAGCCAATCACCTTCCATTTTTCTCTGATATTTCAAGCGCTAGTAGTTTGAATATATATTTTCTACTTTAGTTTTGCATTTTTTAGCAAGAAAAATAGTGTTCTTTTTTTGTTATTTTTCATTCGTGGTTGTGAAATATTTTATATTTCTGATTTATTTTTACATATCGAGTGATGTAAAATTGATGCTGAATGATGTTTTTGAAGAAAATTGGTCCGGGAAATTTTTGTTTTTTGAATTTTAATTACGCAATTAATTTGATTTCGATTTTGACTTTTATTATCAGTTTTGCTTACGTTTCGATTGATTTTTATTCATGTTTCTATTTTCACTTTAAGAGATTTTTTTTTCATTGTTATTTTCAAGTTTATTTTCACTTTGACGAATTTTTAATATTATTTTCACTATTTGATGGATTTTTATTTTCAATTCGATGAATTTTTATTTTTAATTGTTTCTTTGATATATTTTTTGTAATAATTTTCATATTTACTTGCAATGTAGATTTTTAGTTTCAATTTCATTTTCAAATTAATAGATTTTTATTTTCACTCTTATTTTTAAGTTTATTTTCACTTTGACGAATTTTTAATATTATTTTCATTATTTGATGGATTTTTATTTTCAATTCAATTTCAATTCGATGGATATTTATTTTTATTTGTTTCGTTGATATATTTTTTATATTCATTTTCATATTTACTTGCAATATAGATTTTTAGTTTCAAATTCATTTTCAAATTAATAGATTTTTATTTTCAATTTAATTTTCACTTCAGCGGAAATTTATTTTTATTTCTATTTCCAATACAATAGATTCTTACTTTAATTTTTTTACTATGATAGATTTTTTGTATTCAATTTCATATTTACTTGCTTAGTTTTAGTTTCATTTGCAATCGAATACATTTTTGTTTTGAATTTCATTTTCACTTTGATAGATTTTTATTTTTAATTTCATTTTTATTTTGCTAGATTTCTATTTTCAAAATCGAAACAAAAGTCAAAGTTGAGGTCAAAATCAAAAATTGAATATTAAAGTTATAATCAAATCGTAAATCCAAATTAAAGTCAAAGTCAAACTCAAAATCGAATCGAAAGACAAAGTTGAAGTCAGAATAAAAAACACCCTCCAAACTAATATTTTAATTAGAGGAAAAAATACTCCAATTTTCCTAATTTTCTTTTTAAAATTCAAAACAGAATAAAACACAAGTAAAATGTAATGCAAAGTGAATGTTTTTTATTTTAATAAGTCACAGACGAAAAGTGTTAAATTTATGCGAGCGATTTTGTTGAAAATGGAGAAAAGAGCTCGTAAAACTTGAAATAACGGAGTTTAGTGTTCTGTTTGTCTTCACACAGACTGTTATTTTTTTCACCTTCAAAAATTTACTTATTTTTCAGACACAGGAATTACTAAAACAAAAAAAAAACCTCCCATTTAGTTGTGGGGTTACTAGGTTACTGAGATTAGAGTCGTAAAATCGCAAAATGGGAGCATAGATGATTCATAAGCGAGCACGTGACCCGCTTGAGTTCAAGTTTTGCTTTCAATGAAAGTAGTGATCTTGTAGTATTTATAATTATAATTATTATCATCCTTTTCTTATTCTAAAAAAAGTAATAATTATTTTTCTTTTTTAATTCTATAAAAATTATTATTTTCCTTTTTAAGTTCTAAAGAAGTAATTCTTTCCTTTTTTTAGTTTTAAAAAAGTAATTCTTTTCCTTTTTTAGTTCTAAAAAAGTAATTGTTTTATTTTTTTAGTTCCTCAAAAAGTACTTATTTTCCTTTTTTAATTCTAATGAAATTATTATTTTTCTTTTTTAATTCTAAAAAAATTTATTTCTTCTTTTTAATTCTAAAAAGTTATTTTCTTCTTTTAATTCCAAAAGAAACTACTATTTTCCTCTTTTAATTCTAAAGAAATGCTTCGAAAATAATTTCTTTTTCTCTCCCTTCCCGCCGTGACTGAATTTTAATCAGAAAACAATCAGGAGCATGAAAAAATTGATAAACTGTAATCGGTGTTCAATTAACGATAAGCGCTTTTTTGTGTTCGATTAAAAAGCGAAAATGAGAAGATTTTCTCTTGTTAGTATCGCGAGAGGTATTTTTTTTCTAAGCTGTGTTTGCATTTATTATTCGCGCTTATTTGATTTATAAATGGAAGTTACGCTCTGAATCTTTGCAGAATAATACCATTCGATTTATCCATTGATATAAATTATCGGCCATTTAGAAGCGTATCTGTTGGCAATAAAGCAAAAGTACAAAATGAGTTCACATAATTGCAAACTACGTATAAGAATTGCCAACGTTTACAAACTGATTCAGTTCGTTGTTGTAACTTCTTCTCTCTGTGTATATATTATTATTTTGTGTAAAAAAACCTCGTCAAAAATAAAAGAAATCAAAACAACAAAAATAAATTACAAAAAAGTAGATATAAAACAAAAAAAAAAGAAAAATATAAGAAAAAAAAATAAAACTAAGAAAAATCTTTCGTTAAAGAAAAATAAGAACAATCTTTTCCCTAAGAGAAACAAACAAAAAAAGATCGGAATTAAAAGAGCTTTGCATTTGATTAAAATGAAATGTTGGATTTTTGAACTAAACTAAAAAAAATAATTGAAAACCCTTCTCTTGAAATTGTGACAAAAAAATATTCAAACAGACAAAAAAATAATTAGAATTAAAAGAAATTTGCATCTGATTAGAATGTGGAATGTGATGGATTTTGATTAGAATGGAAAAAGGAGGAAAATAAAGGAAGAAGAAAAAAAAGTTGATTAAGATGTAAAAGAGGATACTTGGAATGTAAAAGAAGATGGTTGGCAGTTTGAGAGAATGTAAAAGATGGTCAGAGGTCTAGAAAAAAAAAAAATGTTGAACCAGTTTATTTTCCAAGATGCATTCAGGGTAAGCTTGAAATTTTTTTTTCCTCCCCTCCTGTGATTTTCTTTCATTGCATAGATTTGCCATTTTTCCTAGAATCGAGTTTCTCTCGCGTCGTAGTTTGAGAAAAAAAAACGTTTCAAATATGGTTAAAAGGAAAACGAGTTGTATAACAAAAGGTTATATATTGTATCTAGTTTAGAATGCTTGACCTAACGGGATCACGTTTAGGGTTTAAACACGCGACTTCTTGATGTCATGTCTCACAGATTAGCAACGCTGTTCGTCTTTTTTTTTCTTGAAAAGTGAAACTTTTTTTTAATTCTTTCATTTTGTTGTTTAACTTCATAAATTAATTTTTCTTCTTGCTCCCATTTTTTTTATTCTATTTGGAATAAATTTTTGATCTTGGGGAATTTTTTTCGTAAAGAAATGTTTGCTTATTAATTATTACTAGTATAATTATTATTATTTTTACTATTATTATTAAAATTATTATTATTGTTATTATTATTATTATTATTATTATTATTATTATTTAAATTAGGATTATTATTCTTATTATTAATGTAGTATTACAATTTTTTAAAATTATTTTTTGTTTTATTAATTTGAATTAGTGACTGACTTTTTAAATTTTATTAGTAAATTTTACTTATAAATTAGTGAAAATTACTATTTATAAGTAAAATTTACTCATTTAAAACCAAAGAGTTACACTGAGAAAATTGGATGTTAAAAATCTTAATATACTAGATATTAAGAAAAGATGGTATTTCATAACATCTAGATGTTATGGTTTAATATCTCAGATGCTAACTGGTATAATCTACAAATTTGAGGTTATGTGTGAACATGTCTTTTCCAATATCTGTGGATATTAAATTTAAACATCTAAAATGTTTATGTATTTGACTGTCACAGATATTGACCGTTAATATCTAGATATTAAAGCTCAATATCCATTTTTCTCAGTGTAGTAACTAATTCAGATTTAGAGAGTAATAATTTTTTGTTAAAACAAGTTTTCAATTTTTTATTTTTGTTCTTTTACTCTATTTTTTAATTTTCTTGCTTTTTGCTCATCTACTAAAGCCTACTATTTTTTATATGATTTAAATTCGTTAATAATTGGAATAAACAAATTATACTCAAAAATTTTAATATAATTATTAATTTTTTTAAAGGATTAAATTATTATCAGAAATTCTTCAAAATTCAAATACTGTCAATATCTACTATTTTAATAAGAAAACGTTTTTCGGAAGAATTCATTTATTTAAAAACAAATTTTATAAAATTCTCTGCAAATATTCATTTATTTTCGTGGGTAATAAAATTAAAAAAAAATCAATTATTTCAAAAAAGAAGAAGAATACAATTATTTAAAAACAAATTTTAAAAGATTCTCTGCAAATATATTTAATTATTTTCGTAGGTAATAAAATTTTCACAGAAATTCAATTATTTGAAAAAAATAATGTTACCTATTTTTTTGAATTATTTTTACTGATAATAAAATTCTTCTCAGATCTTCAATAACTTTTAAAAGTTTTAATAAAACTGGCTGCTAATATCCAACTATTTTCATTAATAATTGAAATGAGTTTCTCAATAAATGCAATAATTCTTAAAAATTTTATTAACAATTCAATTATTTTCAAAAATCTTGATATAGCTTTTTATAAAAATTCAATTTTAAAAAGTATTTAATTATTTAATAAATTATTTACTTTTGTAATTAAATCATTGGATCCTCGTACAACTTTCTAATAAAAGTTTACTTAAATAATTGAATTTTAGTTAAAATTTTAGATAATAATTAACAATTGAATATTAGAAGCATCAAGGTGTAAATTTTGAGAAATAATTTAAATGTCAATTTTGAAATAAAATAATTAAAGTTTTGAATATTTTTATTTAAAAATTTCAACAAAAAGTGATTCAATTTTTTAAAGAATTACAGTTGCAATTTTTAGAAATAGTTCAATTTCAAGAAGGTTTTACATTGAAAGTTGAAATCATTTAAAATATTTTAATCCTTTTGGAAAAATATATTTTTGTTTTTAATAATTTTCTAGCAAAATGTTCCAAACATTTTAAGAATTTTTCTTTTTCTCGAACAGTGACTTTTTTATAATTAAAAAAATGGCATTTTTTTGTTTTAATTTTAATTAACGAATAATTTTTCTAATGCTTTGAATTTTTTTTCCACTTCATTTTTGATCTTAGTAAAATTTTTATCCGAGAAAATAAAAACTGTATTTTGAATTTTCCTAATGCTTCAATTTTTTTCCACTAAATAGATTTTTGATCACAACGAAATTTTTATATAAAAAAAATATATATAGCATTTTGAATTTCTTAATTGGAAATTGGAAATTCATAAAATTATAATTTTAATCAAATTTATTGAGTAAATTTCACTGAAAAAAAGTTAATTTAATTATAAATAACTTACTACTTGTCTATTGTCAATTAAATATTTACTTGAGCCAAATAAATATTTACTTGAATGAATGAAATATTTACGTAACTGAAACATTTTTTGTTTAATTCAGTTTTCGTTTTATTTACCTTAATTTAATTCAGTTAAATTGTATTTGAACAAATAATTTCCGAATTTTAAGCAAATACGATTTAATTGATTTAAATAAATATTAGTTGACTCTAGTAAATATTTCTATCATTCAAGTAAATATTTATTTGCTACAAATATAGAAATAATAAAACTGTTTTAGTCAAGTATAATCGATTATTTGAATGAAATAAATTTTCGTTTAGTCTACTATTTAATTACAAATTAGAATTGGCTATTATGTAAACAAACTTGTTTCAAACTTTGTTTCCAAACAGTAATTCATAGACGAAAAAGCTCATAAATAAAATTCTGTTCATATTTCGAAAAAAGAAATTTTCCACTCAAAGGGTAAAATAAGTGAACAAAAAAAAAGGTTGTGGAATGGTAACCTAACGGGATCATATTATGAATAAGTTTCTAGACTCCGCGAGGCAAGAACGAGTTTTTACCCTTTGCTTTGAAGAACTTTGGTCGGTTTTTTTTTCTGTAAAAAGGGATAGGTATCAATGTTTTTTTACTCTACTTTCTACGGTTTTACGAAAGCCACCGCATTGCCAATGGCGTCAGTTATGGCTGACGTTGGACACGCTCGACGGGACTCCCGAGAGATTTCGATTTTTTTTTCTTTTTTATTTTGTTCTTTTGCTCTGAGTGTCAGAGACAGCAATCGTTGAAATAAGCTTGTTACCGTTTTCGTCAACCCTTTTTTGAAAGACATTGCGAAACCTCTCAGTCCCTAAGGAACACTTTCGTCGGAAATATTTTCTATTTTTATATTTTACGAAAATTAGGGAAATACTCATAGAAAATTGTTTTTCGAGATTTTCAAAATATTAGGATTTTATTATTATTTTGATGATTACTATTTTTTCAAAATGATTTTTCATGGTACAGTGTCAAAATTTTTAGGTACATTGTAGATGGAATTTAATAAAGCAAATAGTCTTCTTAAGCAGATAGTTTACTTTCCTTTCTTGCCTTTGCCTTTACAGTTCATTTCGCCTACTTGATCAACAGCTGCGCTTAATCCAACTACAAAAAAGTATTTTTTTATAAAAAGATTAAATTTTTTCCCTTAAAAATTTTTTTACTATTTTTTTTTATTTTTTTGAACTGTTAAAATTTATTTTACCGTTACTAACTTCGTACTTTTTTCAAATACAAAAAATATTTCTTTGTAAAAAATGGTAGCAAAAACTTACACAGTGCGAGAAGAATAATTAGACTCGTAATTGTCAATTTCATTTTGAAAAATGAATTTCCACGTTGAGTTGAAATAAAACTGGTAAGTTAACAGTTGTAAGGGAACTTATAATGGAAATCAATTTTTTCTCTACTTTTTATACGATTCAAAATAAAAGCCTCAAATTAATTCCAATGCACGAAGAGATAAACACTTTTTATTTACGAATTTACTTTTTTATTCTTTAGAAATTAGAATCGAGGAAATAATATTGTTAAATAGAAACGAAATAACAATGCAGTAGTTAAGATGCGAAATCATGAAACGAATGAATTGGAAAACTATGATTGTTACAATGAATTTTCAAAATTGTTTAAAATATAATTATTATTTATTGTTAATATTTTATTGTTAAAATACCATTGTTAATATTTTATTGTTAAAATATCATTGTTAATTTTTGCTTGTTAAAATATCACTATTACAAATTTATTCTTCTAATTTTATTATTTAACTTTTATTGTTAAAACATCATTATTAAAATCTTATTCTTCAATTTTGTTGTTTACTTGTATATTGTTTGTTTTATTCAAGTTTTATAGTTTCATTGTTTCAATTACATTAATAAAATTATATTGTTTCAACTTCATTATTAAAATTTTATTGTTAAAATTCTATTACTTAAATTTCATTACTTAAATTTTATTGTTAAAATTTTATTTCTTAAATTGTATTGTTAAAATTTCATTATAAATTATTGTTATAATTGTTGTTTGAAATTCACATTTCAATTTTACTATTTTTGTGAATATAAAAGTTTTTAATAAACGAAAATCTTGTGGAAAATTTTTTTTCATTTTGGAAATGATATTTTTAAGTTGTCACGTGGAATAAATATAGTGTATTGTGTTAAAAGAAACATAGATAAACATAGATAAAGTATGAATAGTTTATTAATTGTTTTACCATTTTATTTATTGTATCCTCCTTGGTTATTTTGACCACATTTTTCACATTTACTTCCATTGCCATTTTGACCATTGTTTTGACTCCCATAACCTTTTTGCCCACCTCCACATCCCATTTGCCCATTGTTATTGTTGCATCCGTAACCTTTTTGCCCACCTCCATATCCCATTTGACCATTGTTTTGACCTCCGTTACCTTTTTGCCCACCTCCACATCCCATTTGTCCATTGTTATTGTTGCATCCGTAACCTTTTTGTCCACCTCCATATCCCATTTGACCATTATTATTGTTACCTCCAATACCTTTTGGCCCACCTCCATATCCCATTTGTCCATTATTTGCTTTCGAATTGCCTCCATAATTATACTGACCATTTTGACCACCTTTCACGTTCGAATTTCCTTCATAATTATTTTGACCACCATTACCACCTGGATGATGATGATGATGATGGTGATCTATTTGCCCACTGTTATCGTCTAAATTGTCTCCATAATTATTTTGATCACCTGGATTACCCTGTCCCGTTTGACCATAATTTTTTCCCGGAGGATTGCAGTTTCCATTTTGACAACCATTGTTTATTTGCCCATTTGAACAACCATTGTTGCATGATCCACCATTTCCATTTTGATTACACGGACCTCCTTGATTGTTACAACCACCTTTCATTGGTGGAGGAGGCGGTGGTGGTGGTGGTGGTCTTCGTCTTGGAGGATAATTTTGTCCACATTCATTACATGATTGCCCATTTTTATTTGGTCCTTGGTTATTGGAACCATTTTGCCAATCTTGTCCTCCATGTCCACCTGGTCGGGCTTCAGCTTTTTTCGTGCTTAAACAAACTATGGTAAAATGATTTTTTTTGTTAAAAATTTGTTCGAAAATTTTCACCTGCACTCACTTATCAGCACCGGTTTTTGTTTTTTGAAAATTTCATCTTGGTTTGAAACTAAATATTTAACTTTAAAATTTCCCAAATAAACCGGTGGTAGTTTAAACTTAATGATGAGATAGTATCTTACCAAATGCGAAGGTAATTATACTGATGAGAATCAATTTCATTTTTAAAAGCAACTCTTCAATTTTTACTCTTGAGTAGAACAGGTTACTAAAGAAATGGAAGAATCTAGAAAATTCGTGGTATTTTATATAGATGTTGAATTAATTCCAAAGCACGTTAAATCTTTAATTCTTTAAGGTACAATTGACGTCAATGGAATATTTTTTTTTTTATTTATTTACGTGAGTTTTTTTTCTTTATTTAGTAGAGTTCTTTTTATTTACTAGAGTTTCTTTTTAATTTATGAACATTTTATTGTAATCGGTTCTGAAACTTTTGAAACTTTGGTTAAATTAAATAAAATAAAAATTTCTTTGTCTTTTGAATATACTGCAGCTTGGTTCTTAATTTGTTGAGAGCATTACATGACGTAAACAAACATTCCTTCTGCCTTATTTGGATAATTTTTAATAACATAATAATAAAATTTGACGAAATTAAATTTTCTTGATTACATTTCAACAATCTTTATTATAGTGTATAACTTTTTCTACATACAACATTATAATAGTTAAGAACTGTGAATAAAATTTTGGTTTTAGTTTGGGCCTCCTCCCATGCCACCAGAACCACCACCGAATCCTCCGCTTTGCCCACCTGGTCCTCCTGACATTCCCATTCCTCCACTTCGACCGCCTTGACCACTCGAGCCACTTGACCCACCTTGCATACCGAAGGACATTCCCATTCCTCCACTTTGACCACCTGGTCCTCCACCTTGTCCTCCTGACATTCCCATTCCTCCACTTCGACCACCTTGTCCACTTGAGCCACTTGAGCCACTTGAGCCACTTGAGCCACTTGAGCCACTTGATCCACCCTGCATTCCAAAGGACATTCCCATTCCGCTACTTTGACCACCTTGTCCTCCTGACATTCCCATTCCTGCACTTCGTCCTCCTGACATTCCCATTCCTCCACCTTGTCCTCCTGACATTCCCATTCCTCCACCTTGTCCTCCTGACATTCCCATTCCTCCACTTCGTCCTCCTGACATTCCCATTCCTCCACTTTGACCACCTGGTCCCCCACCTTGTCCTCCTGAACCATTTTGCCCACCAAATCCTCCTTGCATTCCAAAGGACATTCCTCCATTTTGAGCTGTTAAGCTACCTGCAAGAAGTAATTTTTTTACTCGGAAGTTTAATGTTTATTTTCATTTTTATCAGATATTATTTTAATATTTGACCAGTACGCTGGGGCTGACCCCTACATGGAAATGACCTTTTTAGGGAAATCTAAAAAAATTAATTTACCCAATGAGTGATTACTTAAAAATGCTTTTTTGGTGGTTTTGGGGGTTGTTGAATCCAAACATGAGGTGCGATTTTGTAATTTGACTTTGACTTTAACTTTCATTTTAAAATGCAAAATTTTAACAAATAAGTCAATTAATGTAATTGTCAAAATTAAAGTCAAATTTAAAAAATGTACTCAATTTTGTAATTTGACTTTGACATTGGATTCGAGTTTGACATTAACTTTCACTTCAACCTTAACTTTGACATTTAAGTTTAATTTTCATTTTGATTTTGACATTTAAGTTAAGTAAAATTTTCATTTTGATTTTGCCATTCAATTCGAATTTAATATTCATTTTGACTTTGACTTTTAACTTAAATTTAATTTTTATTTTGACTTTCTCATTGACGTTGGGTTTCACATTGATTTCAAAAATTAAAATAATCGTGAAAATTAGAGTGAAAATGAAAGACATTGTCAAAGTCAAAATCCAAACGAAAGGCAAAATGTTGACTAAAATAATTTTAATTTATCTATAATCTTGCAGAATATGCCTTCTGCAAGATTTCTTTTTTTTCATGTTTTCGGGTCACTGAATTCGAATCTGTAATCTAAATTAAAAATGGCGAGAGAGAAAATTTTATATCTATCTTTAATCTTGATGAATTAGAAACTTTGTTCTAAACATTTTAAAGCATGATCATTTTCAATTTCTAAATTTTGATTTAAATTTGGAATTCAATTAAAATTAGATTTTTGTAAAATTTTTTAAAAATCGAAGTTTCTTACCAATACTAACGAGTGTAATCACGGAAATAAATATCAATTTCATTGTGATATAGCTAGTTTTTCTAGTTTCAATAAAATTTTTATAAATTTTTGAACAGATATTGGAAAACTGATGTGATGGTGAAGTTCGCAGCTTCTTATAAATTGACAGAGGTAGAAGTATTTATTCTTGAACACGCTACCAGTACTTGACATGTTAATATTCTATTCTCAATTTAACAAAAGTTTCTATTTCTTTAGAACAATAAGTTTCATTATTAGTTAAAAATTTTCTTTTTAGAAATTTGAAAATAAAAATGTTAATAACAAAATTTTTAATTTCTTTGGAACAATAAGTTCCTTTTATTATTAAAAGTTTTTTTTCTGATATTCCTAAGAGGAGAATTTAAATATCTTTTAATTTTAAATTTCATAACTCCCTGTAGTCTTTTGTTGTGTAACAATTATTTTGTTTTAATACGTGCCAATGCAAGAAAAATTGTGAATTTAATTATTTTTTAGTTTTTTTACAAAAATTAAGAGTATTAAAAAGGTTTTTTTTTTAATTGACTTTATGTATGCTTGAGCAAGTATAATTACATAATTTTCATAAGATGAGGAATTGAAAAAAATAAAAATTACTATTAGTAAATTTTGTTTTTCAAAATTTAGATCGTGGAAGTTTTTTCTATTTGGTAAATTTTAAGTTAGATCGCTTCGAGGTCTTTTATAGAACAATTTATCAGGATGGGAATATACGAAAAAAAATTTAGTTTTCATAAATTTTGTTTAAGAATTTTTTTTATTCCTTTGAAAATGGGTGAATTGACATTTTTGACCAGTATACTGTACATGTAAAATGTTTGACACGAAAATAATTTAAAATATTTTTATTCGTTACATTTATTACTGTTGTTATTGTTAGTATTAGCATATTATAAACTCTGTTATTTTTCTCCATTAGTTTATTACTTTTTTTATTAATTTCTTTACTAAAAGCAATATTATTTTAACGAATTTAATAAACGATGGCAAATAATTTGAAATACATTTAATCTAATCTTGAAAGTCTCTTACCAATGGCAACATGCGTAATTACAGTAATAAATATTAATTTCATTATGACAAAAGTTTTCTATAGTTCCTTTTCTTTTTCAAATTTTTAAACAATTCCAATAGACGAATAAAAAAAATTATACTGATGCAAACGCTTGAATCTTATTATAAAAGAGGAAACAAAATCATTCTCCTGACATTCACATTCCTCCACTTTGACCGCCTTGACCACTTGAGTTATTTGATCCACCCTGCATTCCGGAGGACATTCCCATTCCTCCACTTTGACCACCTTGTCCTCCTGACATTCCCATTCCTCCGCTTTGCCCACCTTGTCCTCCTGACATTCCCATTCCTCCGCTTTGACCGCCTTGTCCTCCTGACATTCCTCCGCTTTGCCCACCTTGTCCTCCTGACATTCCCATTCCTCCGCTTTGACCGCCTTGTCCTCCTGACATTCCCATTCCTCCACTTTGACCACCTGGTCCTCCACCTTGTCCTCCTGACATTCCCATTCCTCCACTTTGACCACCTTGTCCACTTGAGCCATTTGATCCACCCTGCATTCCAAAGGACATTTCTCCATTTTGAGCTGTTAAGCTACCTGCAGGAAGTAAATCGAACCAAAAGGCAAAATAAAATTACAAATTTGCACTTGTCAAAATTTTAAAATAAAAAATTATATCATTATAAATTAGATTTTTGAGAAATTTTTTAAAAATCGTAGTTTCTTACCAATACTAACGAGTGTAATCACGGAAATTAATATCAATTTCATTGTGATATAGCTAGTTTTTCTAGTTTCAATAAAATTTTTAAATATTTTTGAACAGATATGATTGGAAAACTGATGTGATGATAAAGTTCGCAGCTTCTTATAAATTGACGAAAGCAGAAGAATTTATTCTGGAACACGTTACCAGTACTTGACATGTTAATATTCTATTCTCAATTTAACAAAAGTTTCTATTTCTTTAGAACAATAAGTTTCATTATTAGTTAAAAATTTTCTTTTCAGAAATTTGAAAATAAAAATTTTATTAAAAAAATTTTTAATTTCTTTGGAACAATAAGTTCCTTTTATTATTAAAAGTTTTTTTTCTGATTTTCAGAAGAGAAAAATTAAAAAAAATTTTAATTTTAAATTCATCAATGTTGAATTTCATAATTCGCTGTAGTCTTTCTTGTGCAACAATTATTTTGTTTTAATACGTGCCAATGCAAGAAAAATCGTGAATTTCATTATTTTTGATTTTTTTTTTGACAAAAAGTAAGAGTATTCAAAATATTTTTTTATAATTGACTTTAAGGTATGCTTGAGCAAGTATTGATTACATAATTTTCGTAAGATGAAAAATTAAAAATATAAAAATTACTATTAGTAAATTTTGTTTCCAAAATTCAGATCGTGGAAGTTTTTTCTATTTGGAAAATTTTAAGTTCGATCGCTTCGAAGTCTTTTATAGAACAATTTATCGGGAAGGGGATAAATAATACAGGTCGTTAATGTTCTGTTTACTTTTTTCGAATCTTAATTTCTGTTCACATTTTTAATTTTTACATATTTTATTTTTTAGATGCATCATGTTTTACTTACTGTACTGTCTTATGGATTTTTAAATTTATTTTTTTTATTTTATTTTGAAATAAAAATTAAAATGAAATTAAAATTAATAATTTTAAATTATTTTGAAATTCATTTTTTTAACTTAATATTAAAATAGTTTGTTGTTTAATAAATTAACCTCCATTTAAGTTTCAATTCTTTATTAGTTTATTTAAACATTAGCCTAATTAAATGAAAGATTAAACGAAAAATTAAATAAATTAAAATAATCTCTTAATTAATTTTTCCTGAAATCTTTTCATTTTCTTTCGTTTCATTACAGATATTATTTACTGATACGATTTTCATATCACTGCTTGACCACTAGACCACCAAGGAACATTCCAGCTGGCCCCTAAGGGACTTCCTTGCAAATCCCATCCACCACCTTGCCCTCCAAATATTCCTGAGCCCCAGCCTTGCCCACTTTGTCCTGCAGTACTACCCCAGCCTCCACTTTGCCCATTTTGTCCTCCCGACGCTCCCAAACTGTTCCATTGACCACTCAGTCCTCCCAACGCACTTCCTGCATTTCCCCATCCTCCACTTTGCCCACCAAGTCCACCCAAAATACTTCCAAGCATTCCTGAACCTCCGCCTTGGCCATTTAGTCCTCCTGACATACTTCCACTCGTTCCCCACCCTCCGCCTTGCCCACTTTGCCCATTTTGACTTCCAGACGCTCCCCAGCCTCCGCCTCGACCATTTTGTCCTCCTGATGCTCCCCACTCACTACTTTGGCCGTTTTGTGTTCCCCAACTTCCGACTCGGCCTCCTTGTCCTCTTGACGCTCCCCATTCTCCACTTTGGCCAGTTTGTCCTCCCCAACTTCCGCCTCGGCCTCCTTGTCCTCCATTTTGTCCTCCTGACGCTCCCCATTCTCCACTTTGGCCAGTTTGTGCTCCCCAACTTCCAGCTCGTCCTCCTTGCCCTCCTGACACTCCACTTTGGCCATTTTGTCCTCCCCAACTTCCACTTTGACCTCCTTGACCTGCCCATCCACTATTTTGGCCATTTTGTCCTCCCCAGCTTCCAGCTCGACTTCCTTGCCCTCCATTTTGTCCTCCTGACACTCCACTTTGGCCATTTTGTCCTCCCCAGCTTCCAGCTCGACCTCCTTGCCCTGCATTTTGTCCTCCTGACACTCCACTTTGGCCATTTTGTCCTCCCCAGCTTCCAGTTCGACCTCCTTGCCCTGCATTTTGTCCTCCTGACACTCCACTTTGGCCATTTTGTCCTTTCCAACCTCCACCTCGACCTCCTTGCTCTCCATTTTGACCGCTTTGCCCTCCTGACGCTCCCCACTCTCCACTTTGACCAGTTTGTCCTCTCCAACCAGCGCCTCGACCTCTTTGCCCTCCGTTTTGACCTCCTTGCCCTCCTGATGCTCCCCACTCTCCACTCTGGCCAGTTTGTCCTCCCCAATTTCCGCCTCGACCTCCTTGACCTCCATTTTGACCGTTTTGCCCACCTGACGCTCCCCACTCTCCACTTTGTCCTCCTCCTGTCATATTCCCAGGTGTTTGCCAACCTTGACCCCCTGGAATCCCTCCGGGTAATCCTGGACCGGTTTGCCCACCAAGTCCTCCAAGCGTACCATTCATCATACCGAACCAACCATTCGGACCATTAGATTCGTTTCGACCATTTTGTCCTCCTGGGAATATTATAGGCCTGTCCAACTCTCCACTTTGACCACTTTGCTGTCCCAACGATCCTCCCATCATTCCTTGATCACTGGAATCACTCTCGCCACCTGACGCTTCCTGTGAACCATTCAACCATTGTAACCAATTCTTCTGTCCACTTATCAGACCACCTGGCCTATTTTGCCCACCGTTCACGCCGTTCATTGGAGGCAATGGCCTTATTACACCTCCCTCATCTGGTCTGCCAGGTGGACCAGGTGGACCTTGTCTTCTCCCATTTTCTGGACCGTCTTGCCCATTTAGACCACCTACAAAAATAAATCGTATTTTTAAATAAAAATTTTTTTTATTCTTATTATGATTTTTTAGATAAATTCATTAGTGTTGAAAAAAGTGGGTCAATATTTTTTTGTTTCAATTGTAATATTGTCAATAAATTTACATAAACTAATATTGATTTTAGTACCTGGAAGTAAATATACAATGTCTTGCTGACCTATACTATCAGTCCACCAAATTTCCGGGTAATGAAAAAATTTTTAAACATACAGTTCATGAAAACTAAAATTTTTTCGGTATTTGTTTTGGAAGATGATTAAAATTTGGAAAGAAAAAAAACTATAGAAGTCATTTGGCCAGTATTATATTTAGATATTTTTTAAAAATCGTCATTTTCAATGATTTACCAAATTCTGAATAGCTTCTGACATAACAAACGCTTTTTAATGAATTTAATTTAATTTCAAAGGTAGAAAATGATCTTTAAAATAAGATTAAGAACATTAAAAACGTTAATTGTTTTAGAAGTTGTATTCACATTTTTGTAAAATATTGAAAATGACGATTTTTTAAAAGATACATAAATAACTAACCAAATCATTTCACTAAGGTCTTATTATTTTCAAAATTTTATCATCTTTATAAAATATATTGAAAAAAATTTTAGTTTTCATAAATTTTATGTTTAGGAATTTTTTTGATTCCTTTGAAAATGGTTGGACTGACAATTTTGACCAGTACTGAACATATAAAGTATTTGACACGAAAATAATTAAAAAAATTTTTCCCGTTACATTTCATTCTTATTAAAGAAGTTTTTTTAAAAAGTTTTTTTTATTATTGGTGATTAATAATTGTTTCTAAATGAAACCTCGATGAAATCTTCAGAAGAAGGGTCACAATATATTTGAATAGAAGTTAAACGGCATTTACAATATTTATAAAAAAAATTGTAAATACGTATAAATGAAACATTTACGAAAATTTATTTATTTATGTTGTTGTGGATTAAAAAAGAAAAAAAATGTATTACTGTTATTATTGTTAGTATTAACATTTTGTTACTGTTTTATTAATTTCCATACTAAAATCAATATTATTTTAACGAATTTAATAAACAATGGCGAATAATTTGAAATATATCTAATCGAATCTTGAAAGTCTCTTACCAATGGCAACAAGCGTAATTACACTAATAAATATTAATTTCATTATAACAATAGTTTTCTATCGTTCCTCTTTTTTTTCTTCAAATTTTTAAACAATTCCAACAGACGAATAAAAAAACTGAACTGATGCAGACGCTTGAATCTTATTATAAAAGGAAGCTGATTATAAAAGAGGAAACAAAATCATTAATTCTAGTGCACGTAACATGTGCGCACGTAATATTTAAAACATCAACTTTTTACACCTATCCCTTAGTTCAGTTATTTTTTTTTTGTCTTTTGTGTTACTTCAGACAATGATAATTATACAAAATAGTATAAAGTTTATTTTTCAAAAAATCCATAATTCAAGTGTATAATTATTTTTTATCAATATTGCGTTTCTATATGCTTCCTCATTGCATTATCTTTTCATTTTTTTTTATTTTTCTTTTATTTTTTTATTTTTTATTTCTTTCTTTTTCATTTTTGTTTTAATTTTCCTTTGTTTCATATTTTTCTTAAATTTACAGACATTTCTATAAAAATTCAAACACTAATCATAATGCAAATTGTTTTTGAACAGGTTTTACGCAAAAGTTTAATTTTGTTGTTTCTCGATTTTCCCCTGATTTTCAGACAAAATTGTGATTTGTTCCTCGACCGTAAAGAATATTCTGATTCACTCTAAAAATTATTAGATTCTCAAGAAAATTTTTTGTTACATTTATTTACAAATTTCTTTAATTGTAAAATTATTCAAAAATTCAATTCAATTAGTATTTTCTAAAATTTTTAACTAAAATTTGTTCATAAATCATTTATTATATTTCAAATTTTAACTGTAAAAAATTCATTTTTAAATCATTTTTTATCAGAAAATTCTTCGAGACTTCAATTATTTGTATACAAAAATATTTTATCGAATAATTGAATTTTTCTTAAAATTAAATTCTCATAAGGAATTTTATTGATAACATTTTTAACAATTGAATTATTTTGACGAATTTTAATAAAATTTTTAAGTATAATTATATTTTTCGAGGAATTCGAATTCCATTAAAATCGTATCAAAAATAATTGAATTTCGGTGAAGAATTTTATTACTTTCGAAAATAATTGAAGTAAATAATTTTATTATGTATGAAAATAATGGAATTTTTGTGAAGAAATTTATAAAAAAAAATTTGAAAATAATTGAATTTCTTTGAAATTTTTATTATTTAGGAAAATTTTCAATTTTCACGTAGAATTTTATTTTAAAAAAATTTGTTTAACTAATAGAATTCTTTTGGAAAATCTTTTAAAATAATTGAAATTTTGTCAAGAATTTTATTAAAATTTTTGAAAATAATTGAATTTAGAGAAAAAATTTTATTATTCATAAAAGAATTTAAGTTTTAGTTATTAAAATTTTCAAAAATCTACGTAGTTTCATTAAAAATTCATTAAAATAAAATAAATCATTAAGAAAATTAATTAAAAACTGAAATTTTATAAAAATTTAAATTTAAACTTTTTGAAGTTTATCTATTTATGTAAATTGTGAACGCAACTCTTTTTAAATTCAATTAATTTCAAAATATATTCAAATATAATTATTAATTCAATAGTTTCTAAGCAATAATTTTACAATAATTCTTCAAGAAAAAAGTTATTTAAAAATAAATTATTGTCAAATCTAGAAATAATGAAAGGTTTTGTTTTAAAATTCGTAGAAATTTGATAGTTTATGTGGTAAATGAAAAATCACAAAAATTAAAAAATTGCTGATGAGTCAAAAAATCAAATTTTTTTCTCAGTACTTTTAACAAAAATCTCTGACATTTTCCTGATTTTCCTGACTAATTCTACTTTTTCTAAATTCCTTGATTTCCCTGATTCGTGAGAACGGATAGAATTTCTCATTTTCAGATAGAATTTTTTTTTTAATATTAATTTTTATTCCGGATTGAATTTATAATTTTTTTCGGATATGCAAGAGCAGAGGCATCGATTTGATAATTTATTCGAGAATAATCAGTGATAAATACAAACTCAAAAATAAGATAGACAAAAATCAGAATGTTTCAAGAAATTTTTTTTTTTCAAAGCCTCTTGTTTTTTTTCTCTTAAAACTCAATTTAAACTTGTTTATGCAAACGAAGCGATTTATACAATAATTATCCTAATTATGTCGCATTCATGTTTCTTTGATTTTGATGCCGCTTAAAATTGACGAAGACAACGCGAATGTAAAATCTCCCGAGCCAATTAAATTGATATTTTGCAAACAGCAAAGAATTTCTACATACTATTAGAAAATGTAAATTTATATATATACGTAGTCATTTTTTTCCATTTTTTTCTTTTATACACACACACAAAAAAAACACGTTAAGAAGGAAATAAAATGAAACAACGAATTAAATTATAATTCAAATTGTTTAAAATTTTTAATTTATTTAAATTAATTTTACAATATCTTTGTATGTGTATGTGAAATGTACGTTCTCATTAAAATTTCTCCCACTGTTTTTAACGGGGGACAAACGTTTTTACACACCCCAACGGTTTTAATTTGCAAAATGAAACCTTCTCGGGTTTTTACTTTTCACCGGCGCGGTACTTTATTTTTAGACAACAACAAAAAAAAAAGAAGAAGAAAGAATATAATTTTACCTTAAAAACAAGTTTACTTCCCTTCGTTCCGCGTGTGTTGTAATTTGGTATGTAGCATCAGATGCGGAAAAAAAAATTGCGTACATTCAAGGTATATAATATTTCTGCGAGAAATATCGGACGATTTTATAACAAACTTGTAGTAGTTAGATTAAATGAAGCTGGATGATATTAATAAACAATATAGTTTATCGCTGAGTTATCTTGTCTGTAATCTTATACATAAATTTAACATTTTTTTTTTTTGCATTTTTCATTGAGAAACCTGCCTTGTTTTTACATATCGAAGGTCCAAGTTTAATTTTGCAAATAAATAATCTAGTTTTTTTTAATTGTAATATTCTAGAAAAATTTTTTTTTCATTATTATTCATTAATAAGGTAATATTCAATTGTAAAATAAGAAAATCCAGAAAATGTAAATTAATTAAATAAATTCAGAATGATTTCATAAGAATTGAATAACACTTTTTTGTACAAAGTAGAAAATGAGAGGTTAGAAGAAATTTCCAATTGTTGATTTTTCGTTTTACATTTATTCATTTCGTTTAAATATTTTTCGTTTTTTGTTTTATACACATTTTTAATACTTCTTAATAAATATTAATTTCTTGACTAATTCGGTCAATTAATTACTTAAGTAATATGTTTTTATGAATTTTTTCTCTTATGGATTATTTTTAGAATTTGTAGATTTTTTTTAGTCATCAGTATGTTCCGTACGGTACAAAAGATTGAATATAGGCCATGGCTGCTTCTGTAAAAAAAAATAGAAAATTAAGACTCAAAATAATACTTTTTTTTACAGTTAAAGACATTTTTTTTGCAAATTTTTACTACTTACGAATATTTTGTATAGCTTGTTGAAGTTGTTGATAATAAACATTATTTAAATAACCGCTTGTTTGTGTTGATAAATTAGGAAGATTTGAACCATAAATTAGTCCCTGCTCTGTAACATTTTTAAATATTTTTTAACATTTAATTAATTGACATTATTTCTGACAATATTTAATGAATTAATATTTAAGTATAATTAACATTATTTATTAATATTTAAGTATCATTAATACTATTTAGTACTAATTAATTAATTATTAATTGACAAAATAATAATATAATATAATATTTTGCAAAATCAAGAAATTAAAAATTTTTAAATTATAAGAATTTGAAAAATATTTTGTATTAAAAAAAATCATTTAATAAAAAGGAAAATTTTAAACCATTTAGATAATTTTTTAAAAAATATTTTCACTCTATCATGAAACTTACGTTGAGGGTAGACCTGACTTTCTCCTGAAAAAATCAAATTTATCTTTCTTAATAATTAGAATAATCTAAGTAATAAACAGAAAATGAATAGAATAGAATAAAGAATTTTAATAAAGTGAATAAAGATAATAAAGTCAAATAAAAAATTCAGTAAAGAATAGAAAGAAGAAAAAAATGAAATAAATTAAAGTAGACAAAATAAAAGGTGGATAAAATAGTAGAAAAAATAAGGAGAATAAATAAAGCAGTAAAAGAAAATATAATAATTGATAAATAATGAAATGAATAATAATAATAAAAGTAATTAAAAGAAGAAATTAAATTAAATAAAGAAGATAGAAAAGTAAAATAGAATCATTAAAGTAGAAAAAATAATTTAAATATAATTAATTTAAAAGTATTTCTAAATCAATTATTTCACAATTTTATTTTTAAATAAACAATTTAAATACAAAAAAATTTTTAAAAACAATTAAGGGCATTTGAAACATTATGACGTCACAGTAAAACCAAAGCATATGTTCTAAAGCTGTGACGTCATAATGGTTCAAATTCCCTTAAGAAAGTAATTGTAAATTAAAAAATTAAATTTTAATTTACTATTTTTAAAGTTATTTTTAAATTTGACCTAAAAAAAATTGTCTCACCTAATTGCACCAACACAATTAAAAGCAGGCAATGCAATTTCCATTTTAACATCACATGAAAAAAGTTCATTTTGCTTATTAAATTAGAAAAAATCTTCAACTGACAGGAAAACAGTACTTCTAAAGAACGGAAGAAAAATTTCAAAGAATATATATGATCTTCCCGAGGTTAATCATTAATTCCCAAGCACGAACTTTGTTTTTCAAAAAAATATTTTATTCAAATAACTCAAGATAATTATACACAACAATTTTTATCATTTCTAATGTTTTATTGTGTAAAAAAAACTGTTAGGTGCCAAGTATTATACAACAAAAAACATAATTTATCTGTTTGCAAAAAAAAAATAGTTTTAATTGCCACTTTCATTGGCAGTGTTTTCGTGATTTTTTTAACGCGATGCTTTTGAAATCAGAAAAAATATTGTAGAAATTAATTTACTACACAAATTAACTAAATTATTATTTAATTATTAATTTTCTGAATTATTTAAGAAAAATAACTTTAAAATTTAAGAAAAATGAAAGACATGGAATTAATTTCTCGTGTAAGTATATAGAAGGGAAAAAATATTCTTTTTTTTTCCTCTTGAGGCAAAATTTTTGATGTGCACCCAGTGTTTGAAATTGTTTCATTTTCAAAAGACGAATTTTAGCCTTATTTGCATAGCAATGTTGAGCTGATTAAGGTAGACCAACGGTTAACGATCTCGAGTTTCAGAGTTTACAAGCAAAATAGTGCGAGTGAAGTTGTATAAGCGAAGTTTGAAACACAGCATGGTGCTTTTGTATAACGAAGCGTGTGTTACTTCAGAAGCATCTTTTCATATATTACCCCCCCTCCCACCATCCCTCCTCCTCCCAGGGGGTTTCTAATCCAACGTGGAAAATTTGCATGTTCTGCATTAGAGTCATTATTAAACAAAATAACTTTTTTTACAATCGACATTTTAGTCGAGGAGTTTTATGTATTTTTTTCTTTTCTTCTCCTGGTTTATGATTAAAATTTAAAAATTGTTTGGTTGAAAAAAAAATTCGTTTTTAATGACAAGTGTGGTAAAAGTTTGTATATCATTCGACGCATGCGCTCAGGTTTACGCGTAGCAGTGGGCAATGAGAGCGAGAAGGAAAGACTGAATCGACGCATGTCGATGGCTGCGCACGCATATGCGCATATAACAAGAAAAAGTAAGCGCATGCGCTAAAGTGCATTTTTTCTTTTTTTTTACTCAAATTGATCTTTTTAGAAAAACCGTTTTGACTCAAATATTGGATCGACTTTTAACAGCAAATAAATGTCACTTTTGTCAATTAAAAATAGAAAAAATAGAGTCTATAATTCTAAAAAGTCGCAAAATTGGTTTATTTAATGTTTTGTGTTAGTTACAAAAAGTTTATTTTTAATTATTCTGATTCTTGACTAATTACTAAATTCAATTGATAAAAACTTGAATATTTTTCCTAAATAAATATTTAAAGACATTTTATTTCTTTTTTCAGAGAGTAAATAAAATTTTCTGAAATTGAATAATTTCTATAAAATTAAAACTATAAGTGTTCGACAAATTTAATAATATTCTACAATTTTTAACTTAAGTTTATCCCTAAAATAAATTTTCCACATTAATTTTCAATAATTTTTCGAAAGTTTTTCGAGAATTTAATTATTTAAATACAAAAATTCAATTTTTTATAATACTAGAAACCTTTAATTTTTCTTTTGTTAATTACAATTGAAAAAGGACAAAAAAATTGCAATTTGGTAAAATCATTTAAAAATTAGCTTAGTAAAATCTTGGAAAAATAATTGAATTTTGATAAAATGTTTGAAAAATAATTGAGTTTTTTTAAATATAAAACATGTTATACAATTTTTTTACAGTTAAAAGAATTTTTTTTTAAAGTATTTTAATTAAACATTTTGAGTATAATTATTTTTTCCTCCAATATGTTAAAAATAATTCTAAAAACTTTCAATGATATTATTTTTCTGCATGTGTTTGAATTTTCGGAAATATTAAAAATATCGCAAATATTGAAAATTATTGAATTTTAAAAAATTTTAACAAAATAATTCAGACAGTTGCTTTTTTCAAAAATTATTTATTTTCGATAATTCAGTTATTTGTGAATAGTTTTTAATTAAAATTCTTTGGCAGTTAATTTAAAATTTTTTTAATAAAATACTTGAAAAATGTTTGTAGTCAACAATTTCTGATCAAAAATATTTTTTTAAGCAAATTTTTTTAAAATTTTGTACAGAAAATAATACGTTAATTTTTTTCAATAATGATTTCCAAAAAAAATATTTGTAAACAAAATATTTCATTCTTTTTGGTAGGAAAATAATTTTTTTTTCTTTCAATCGTTGATAATAAACGTTGCGAACTTCACCGACGTGCAAAATTTGAAGGAAAAGTCGAAAATGTCGTAATTTTTCAATATATAAGTCGATAAAAGTTTTGCCTTATTTGAAAATATAGTCGAAAAAAGTCGGATAAGTCATAATATCGACTATTATGACTGGATAACTTTTTTTTTTTACTTTTTAGCCTGTTGTTTGACCCAATTCCCATTTTTTCCCTATTATTATTCGCCTATTTTCTTGTTTACCCAAATTTAGTATATTTCTCACATGGAATCAGCATCTACTTATGAATTTTCTTTTCCCAAACTCTAATAATATTCAGCATGTTATTTTTCCACAGAGCAAAATAAGAAAAGAAAAAAGAAATTCCCTCAGAAAAGTTGAGAAATAAATTTTATCTCAAGATTTTGAATATAAATTTTCCCAAAGGTCATTTAAGATTCTGAAGTTAAATTATTTCCACCCAACCTCCTCTTCTCCCACTCACTTCCACGGAAATATAGCCGTAAATTAAGAAAATTTTGTAGAAATTCAGCGCATGGCATTTTCAGCGAGGGCCAGATGTACTTGAAAATCTTAAGCTGGAGAATAATAACAGTTTCTCATAGTTTGGAGAGTCTTTGGTAGAAAGAGAGAAGGAGAGTGAGAGAGAGAGAGAAAGAGAAAGAGCTATTGTTACGAAACTCCCGCAAGTAATATGCAGTTTCCGCCTTCTGCGCTTTCTCTCTCTCTCTCTCACTCTCTACGTATTCTTTGCCAATTCCCTCTTTTGTAGAGGCAAGATTTGAAGCCCGGGTGAAAAGTGGTGTGGGTGGATGTATAGTAGACGCTTTCGGGGTGGAGTTTGAAAAGGACCTAGCCTGGATGCCAGGGATGTCCTGCTTTTCCAAGAGGTCCCAATGGATCCTGAGAGAAAGAGCAATGTACAAGAGTTTTCCGAGACCCCCTAAACACTGGAAACCCATTTTCCAGCTATTCATATAGACTGCTTTAAGTTTGTATACATGTATAGGTTCGCCAGTCATGAGAGACCGAAGCTATACTCTCATAAATGTTTCAGGAGTTCGGAGTAGATACTTAGTGTCTGCTATCATTTATATGCTATCTCTACTTTTCCTTATAGTTATGATTCTTCACTCATTTGTCCCTTTTCACTCCCTACATTTCCCTAATTTTAAAAAACACTCAAAATTAAATTCATTTAAAACATTCGAAATCTGTTTCGAGCATTTGTACAATTTAATCTTCTCTATAAATTTGAATTAGTAAAGAAATGTAATCGAACAGTTTTGAGTATCATTAATCATTTTTAGGGTGAATTGAAATATTTTTACAGCCAGATAATTTTTGCACCACTTTCCTCTTTAAATTTTTAATAAATAGAGTTGAAATTTTGTAGGAAAGTCTAAAACATAATAAAGAAGGGCTGCGATGTACAAAAGTTTTAATAATTGAAAAATAAATTGTAATAAAGTACTTTAAAGTCGGTAAAGACGTAAATCATTTTTAAATAAATAGTTCATCACTATTATATTTTAATACACGGAAAGAAAATTATTATCGAATTTTTTGAATGTATGTTACAAGTGTAGAACATTTAGTAAAGTTATGTCAAGTATCAAAAATTGTTTACAAATTTCATTGTAACTTTACTAAATTGTATATAAACTACTTTTATGAAATTTGATAACTTTCTTTTCGTGTAGGAGTTAAGATTTTCCAATATTTCAAATTCAAATCTTTTGAACAAAAAAATCATTGTGACATGCTCCCAAGAAAAGTACCTAAGAAGCAAAAATTGTTAGGTTATGATTATAATGCTTCGAGTAAAAAAGCAGAAAGAGAATCAAATACTATTACAAATTATTCATGTTCAATTGTTTATTAGATCAAAAATTTTCATTAACAACTGGTTTTAAATTTAAATATTAAAAAAAGAATTTTTAATCAAGATAAACATGAAACAAACATAACCTATAATTCGCATGCTTCTTAGGTACCTTTCTTAAAAGCGTGTTACAATTCTTCCAATGAAAATAAATTATACCGAATCAATAAATAAGTTAATTAATAAATAATTATTAACAGATTTATTATTATCAATTAATTAATAATAAATTTTACCAAATAAATAAAAATTATACCAAACAATATTTACTTAAATAATTATTAGGCCTGAGGAGAATTAGGTCGAAAAAGTAAACCAAATATTAATTATGTTTTTTATTTCGACTTTACAGCAATCGGGCCAAAAGGAAAAAATAGAAAGATTGGCAAAATATTATTTACCCTGAGTAGACGTGTAATTAAATAGGTCACAAATTAGGCCTAATAAAAATTAGACGAATGAACATTGAGTAGGAAAATATTGTCGATACTTGATAAGAATTAGCTAAATATTTGTTTGGCTTAATAAATAGGCCGAATTACGAATTTACCAATCAAAAATATGACAAACGATTCTTTGCTTAAAATTTGTTAGTGTTTAAACATTTTAAAAATTAATTCAAAATTTAACTAAACAATAATTAATTCAATATCAATTAGGCTTAATAAAAGTTAGATCAAAAAAAAGGCCTAAGAAAAATTAGCTGATGATTAGGGTTAATAGGAAATGTGTCAAAATAAAAACAAACAAAAATTAGGTAAATACTGATTAGGTTAAGAAATAGGATAATAATTAAATAAGTAATAAATTAGATCAAATAAATAAGACTAAATAAATTAAGCCACAAAATTAGCTAAATAATAATAACACTAAATAAAAATTAGGTGACAATAGACAAACAAGAATTAGAAAATTGTTGCTGCGGTTTGATAAGAATTAGGTCCTTAAATATATTTTGGTCAAAAATAAGAAATAAAAAATAATAAGCCAAAACGGTTAAATAATGATTAGGCTTAATAATAAATTCTGTAATTAATACATTATTGTAAAAAAATTAGTTTAATTAAAAATTAAAATTAAATTAAGAATTAACATTCTTAACCTATTTAACTCACGATAATTCTCATTTACTCTTATTTATTTAAATTCCCCTAAATAATAACAATTTTTCAATTAATAAACAATTCTCCAAACTAGGAGAAAAAATATATTTGAAATGAAAATATTTTGCCAGCTCCAAGGATAAATATTGAGTGCCGAACCTATACAAGTTTCTCTGCATCGAGTAAACGCCTCCAATTGGTGAACTGGACCCGACGGCCATGATTTTACACCAGCGCATGCCTAGTTTCGTATCTGACTCCCACAAAATCAAGTTTCGATCTTGAGATCTGTAATTCGGAAAAAAATTTTCCAATCCTCTCTTTCCATCGTTGCCTTCAATTAACAATCTGATTTTAATCTTTTTTTAAAAACGTAATCTTAATAATATCTTGAATTCAAGTTTCACTCTCTCGTAAATTTTAAATTCTCTCAAATTAAATACGAATCTAATTAAAAAGAAATCCTCTCCTTGATCAAAAGTTTCTGTCATTCGCAGTATTTTTTTTGGTTCGGATTTTCGAGAAAAAAAATTTATCTCCATTGTCATTATTATTTCAAATATTAATTTTATTTTTCAATATACTTTTAGTATTACAAAATAATGTTCGTTCGAAAGTGTTCGCTTTAATCGACCTTGTTATTTTATTTTTTAAATTTATTTAATTTTTTTAATTTATTCAATTTTTCTTGTAAATACAATTTACATTTATAGAATGAAAGAACAAATAGAATGGGAATACAAATAAAATTATTGGTGGACAGTTTGAATGTAAATGAATACTAACTAATTAGATTTTTTTTCCTTTATTCAGAAATTCTTAAAGTATTGTGTACACAGAGACATTGTTAATTTATGTCTGAAATTATTGAACTATAAATAAAATCTTGGAAATTTAAATATTTCATCCAATTATTATTTGCAAATATTGCTTTCGAAATATTTTTGTCGAGATTTCTTTTTTTTTTGAATGTGGAGAAAGAGAATTTTTTTTCTGATAAAAACAGGAATATATTTCAAAATATATAAAATTAATTCCTTTAAGATTACGGATGTGGTTAGTGTGCGGCTAGTCACTTATCTCTTCTTAAAGATCTTGATCTTAATTTAGAATCAAGTTCATATGCAGAAGAACTCAATTTATCGTTGGAAGCTCTCTCTTTCTCTCTCTCTCTCTGTAAAATGTTCAATTTTTCTTTCACTTTATTGCAAAAAATATTGTCATATTATTTACCGCGCGTCTTTATAAAAACGACACTTATTGAGGATTATTTTAAATTCCGTCACACTTTCCAGAAGTTAATTCCTAAATATAAATATTATTTATTCGTATTTTGATCCTCTCTCTCTCTGTCACTTTAGATAATTATATTCTTATGAATTTCTAATAATGGAATTTTTTTTGCAGATGTCGGGGAATAGTGTAAGACTCAGCATCAATTGGGTAAGTTTATAATTCTATTTTTTATTCTATTTTATATTTTATTTTTTATTCTATTTTTTAATCTATTTACTTATTTCACTTTTAAAAAAGTGTAATTTTCTTTTAGAAGAAAAAACAATTGTTTCTTTATATAAATAATCGTGGAGTTTTTTTTTTATTTAATATCGAATGGTTTTTATTTATTTCTCGAACGACTGTATATCGAGAGTATATGTTTTATGATGATCCGTTCGTGGGCCAAATCGTCACAGACCATATCGGATTATCCTTTGGGTTTTTATTCGATTCGCGGTTTTTTTCACGCCAAAATGAATTTTTTAAGGGAAGGTTCTTTTTTTTGTGGCGAACTACATTTTTTCCTCTCGAAGAAAAAAGTCACTCTAATCATAACGAAAAGGTATCGATTCGCTTTCATGTTACGATGCCATGAAGATGGAAAAAGTGAACAAAAACTTTTAGAGACCGAGTCCATAAAATCATACGTATATATATATATATATATATATATATATATATAAAATATTGTATGAAAAAAATAAATATTTCATTATTTATTGAATTTCTTTAATCATATTCCTGATAGAGTCAAGATTGTCCCAATTTATTTTTTACTAGTTAAAAAGATTTATGTATAGAATTTTACAAGAACGATTCTAATATATATTTTATACGTAATACTTTATTCTGTATAAAATATATTAGGGAATTTCGCTAGAAGAATTTAATGGAATTTTAACATGAATTTCAGTAAATTAGTTATTTTTTTATTTTGATGAAATTTCAAATCAACTTCATTCCACTTGGTATTATTTTGATATTTTTTTTCTCATTTGCTATCACGTTGAATTAATATAATATTTATTTGATATCAATTTGATTCAATTTTCTTTCTTTCAAATCTAATTTATCATTATTATTCGATATAATATTTATTTGCTATAAATTTGATCCAATTTGATGTCAATTTTCTTAGATTTGATGAAAATTTTATACAATTTGGTAGCAATGTCATTCGATCTGGTTTTATTTTTATCTAATTTGGAATTGTTTCGATTCAATAGAATAATTATTTGACATAAATTTGAATTAATTTGGTGTCATTTTGATTCAATTGGTTTCAATTTAATTTAATTTGGTGTCAATTTCATACGATTTGGTTGTATTTTTATCTTATTTTGCATCATTTTGATTCAATATTATTAATATTATTTACTATGAATTTAAATTAATTTTGTATAATTTTGAATCAATATTATAATTATTTGGTATGAATTTGAATCAATTTGCTATCATTTTGAGTAAATATTTTATTTATTTGGTATAATTTAGTTTCAATTTAATAGTTACTTAGTAAAATTTTGACTCAATATAATAAATATTTGGTATCAATTTGACTTTCAAAGTCAATTTTCTTCTCAATTTCAAAATTTTCAATACGCCAAGAATATTTTTCATCCCAAGAAAAATTTGTTCAGGAATTTTTATTTTCAATAAAAAAAGGTGAATTTACAAGAAAACAACTTCTAAATTAATAATTAATGGAAAATTTATACCTAATTTCCTTTTTTTTATAATAAATAATTTTTCCTCCTCTTTATACAATGTATATGTGTATAGATGAGGAGAAAAAATTTTGATACACCTCGACGACAAACTATGTGTTGGCCTTTTGAAAAGAAGAAGTATATGATGAATAACGTTTAATAGAATGTCAAAAAAGTCAGACGTGATGTTGGATGTACGGCGCCGGATGAGTGAGAACAAATTTCTTTTCCTCTTCGATGCAAGGAATTTGATTATATCAATCGAGGTGAACAGGAACTTTAAAAGGGTCAGCGAGGAGAAGAAAAAAAAAGAAGAAAAAAAAGTAAAGAGAGAGAGAAACCGGTTATCTAAAAAGATGAACGAGTGGGAGATTGGTTTTTGAGGGATGGATAGATCCGGAGGGGTTAAAAAAAATGGCTATTGAAAAGTTCTAGTCTCTTTTGTCAAGAAAAAAGAAAAAAAAGGATCTGGTAAATCTTATCAATGGGAATGATTTTTTTGGGAGGGTCCAAACAAATGGCCGAACGGAAATGGTGGATTATTTTCACATATAACAAGATAACTTCCTTCCTTTATCTCTTCTCTCCGCTTTTAGAGATATTCATGTTAGAAATATTTATGAAATCTCTGAATTCTTTTTGACTTCTTTTTTTTCTGAATTTAAATTGTCTAGTTTTAAATTTCAAGTTGTTTTCCTTCTTGTTTAGTCTGATTATGTGCGTTGAACCCGATAACTTTTTTTATTTTATTCCAAATCCGAAATTTTTACACTTTACAATAATAGGGTTGCTACGGGTCAGGGAAAAGTCAGAAAATTTTATTAAAAGTAATGGAAAAAATTAAACTTTTACAATTTATATGAAAATTTTGCCCTATAAAATATAAAATTGACAATAATTTTAATACGAAACTTTTAATTTTTTCTATTTCTGACAATAATAATATAATTTTAAATAACTTGCTTCTTCAAGAACTACCAAAAAATTATTACTTGAAATTATTTAATCAATAATTTTACTTAAATATTTCAAGAGTTACGTTTATAATTTTTCTAAGTAGATGAACTTTAAAATGATTACAAATATTTAAATAAAAGGTTGAAATTTTAGGAAATTTCAATTTTTTAATTTATTTAATTAGAATGTTTAAGAACTGATTACTGAAATTTAATTATTTTTAAAAATTTTATAATAAAATGCTTTATAAATTTGAAAAAATAAAATTAAGTTTATAATAGAATTCAATTCTTTCCTTGAAATTTAACATATTTTCTAGGAATAAAATTATTATCAAAAATATTAGTAAAAATCATCGAAATAATTTAATTATTATTTTCGTAAAAATAAAATTTTTCGAATTCGAATTCAATTATTTTAAAAAAAGCATTAATAAATTCTGAGAAATTTAATTATTTAAAAAAAAAATGTGAGAAATATTCTTTACAAGGAATTAATTATTTTATAAATAATATTTTTCTCCAAAATTAAATTATTTTAGCGAATAAAATTCTTCAGAGGAATTAAATTCTATTAAAAATTTGTTAATTTTTTTCATATGTCACAAAATTTATCGCAAAATTTCAGTTATTACATTCTCATTTTTCTACAATTTCAAATTAAATGGTAGATTAAATTATTTAAAAAAAATTTGATAACATTTAATTTAAAAACATATTTAATTATTTAATAAATTATTTATTTTTGTCTTTAAATAATTTTACGATTATTCGAATTAATTATTAATAAATAATTAATTGTAAATAAAATGTAAACGAACATTTTTTTGAGTATCTAATAATTTTTGGAGTGAATCCAAATATTCTTTAACGTCAGGGAAAAATTAAAAATTTCGTCTTGAAATCAGAAAAATTAGAGAAAAACAAAATTAAATATTTGTAGCAACCCTGAATAATTTTTTTCACCATTTTTAATTTTTCCTTATATAATTAACTAAAAATTAACTAATTATCAAAAAATTGTCACATAATTGTTAATTAACAATTATATTAACAATTTTTTAAGGCAAAAATGATCATAATAACAAAAAATTCTAAAATTTTTGTCTGTAAATGTTGTTTTTTTTCGTACAAGTTGCGGAAATGTTTTTGTTGCGGCGGGGGGTGAAAAAAAAGTGTCAGACGGATCGTAAAATTGCAAACGCATGCGAGAATACAAGGAAAACGTTTGTCGTATATATAACCGAATAGGACAATAAATTGCTGAACATGTATTCAGTCAATAATCGACTGAAAAGTCCATTATGAGAATGAAATTCGATTACATTGACAGCCATTATTTTGCTGTAAATTTTAACATTGACGATGTACTTTATTGTCTCTCTAGTACTCGGTCTAAACTCCATTAAAATGTGAATTTATCAAAAAAATTTATTTTACTATATTAGTAGTTTTCGACAGCTAAGTTCTTTTCGACAAAAAAAAACTAAAGAAATGCCCAGGAGAAAAAATTCTATTTTCAGAACTCTTTTTTTTGGTAGATATTAATTAATTATATTTTATTTTTAAATATTATATTTATATTATATTTTTAATTTATTATTACAAATGAAAAATGTTTTATGTTAATCAAAAATTAAATTATTTAATTAGTTAATTAATTTATACATGTTTGGTAAATTATTTTAAAAATAGTTGATTAAATTTTTCTTCTTTTGAATTTCGCGCCAAAATGGTTCATTACATTCCCGCCTAGATGGCATGAAAACTCTCTCATAAACACAAAGTGGAGCGAACGACATTTTTTTTTTTTAATTATTCGCCGCTTATTTTACCGCAAGTAATAAAAAAAAGAAATCCCAAATAAAATAAGAAGATGAACGAGGGGAAATTGAATAACTTACAGTGAATGCGGTTGCTTAGAGAAAATGATAATTTCTCCAAACCACAAAAAGGTTGCTTTAAAATCCACAAAATAAATTCCTCCCGCTTGCAATCGTTGAATCAGCAAAGCCACAAGTTTTCAAGTTGCTCTCACAGAAAAAAGAGAGAGAGAGAGAGAAAGAAAATTTCTCCCCTTCCACAAAATTTATAAAAAGAAAACGGTTATTTTTGTTCGAAAATGGTCCAGCGAGGAAAATTGCAACCGCTCGAAATTGTTTGGCTAAGAAAAATACTCATCTTCTTCTTGTAAAAATAGGTCAAAGCGATTTTTTTTTACAAATTTCCCAAAAAAAAAATTCGCAATTTTCTAAATTCCCCTCACACGTAAATTCGATTTTCGCCTCTTCGCTCTCTTGGAAAACAAGATATATATATTTTATCACTTGTCGTTTTCTGATACTGATAATACAACCTTGTATCTATAATGGTGTTAAATTTGCATCCGTGTTCTAAATTGTATATGTTAGACAAAGACAAAGAGGGAGGGAGAGAGAGAGAGAGAGAGAGAGAGCGATATCAAGATTGGCCTGAAAGCTTAAGTGGGTTTTGGGTGGTGACGTTGATATGCCTTGCATGTCGGTACAGAGGGGACCACATTGATCGGTCGACACAAGAAAAGCCTTCATTCTGATTGGCCAACTTGGCCCTCCTTCCATTTCTGTCCTAACTCCCAATCCCCTCTTTGCCTCCCCCCCCCCGTTTCACCGTTTCTATTGTATTTCTAGGGATCCTTCGCCAAAATGAGGCTTCTCTTCGGGTGAACAGGGGAGGGGGGGGAGACTCTGCTAAGAAAATTCCGAAACAAAGGGAGACCGTACTGTGTAATCTAAAGGAGGAAAAGTGAGAGAAAATATAGACAGTGTGAGTGAGATGGCGAATGGTTATATCAAGGGTGAATGTTGAGATAGAATGATAAGGACGGAGAATGAATGGTAGCGATAGGGAAACAAGAGAGATAGTGAGAAACAGAGATAGAGAAAAGGAAAAATGTGAGAAAGAGAGTGAGCGAGAGATATATTGTTAAGTATGAAAAAGCGCGCAGGAAAATGTAGACAAAAATGAATGATGTAAAAGAAGGGCACACACACACAAAAAAAAAGAGGACGGAAAAATAAAAGAATGTGCGAGAAAAAGGTGATAGTGACGATAAAAAAAAGAAAAGGGTAAACAGAATTAAAAAAAAGCAGGTAAAGTGAGAAATAAGAAGAAAATCACATAATCAATACAAAAAATGAACTAGAATTTTTTGGAAAAATTTTTTCACTTTTTGGTGATCATTTAATTTATTATTGAATCAAAATTTATTTGGATTAAAATAAATTCCACTCCACTTAATTTAACTTGGAATATCAATTGAATCCAAGTTGGTATCAATTTGATCTGAACTGATAATAATTTGATTCAAATTATTATCAATTTGATCTGAACTGATAATAATTTGATTCAAATTAGCATCAATTTGATCTACGCAAGTATCAATTTGATATAAATTGGTATCAATTTTTTAAAGTTTTTTTAAAGTATCAAATTGATAATACAGTGATAATACCTACATTGGTATTATTTTTATTGATTTTGATTTTCCTAATTTTATTCCACTTGGTTTTATTTTTTAGTATTTTTTCTAATTTGGTATCAATTTGGTATCACATTCCTCAATTTGGAATCAATTTGTTATAACTTGGTTTCAATTGGTCCCAAATTGGTCATCAGTTTCTACCAAAATTAAGGAAAATGATTGAAATTGATAACAAATTAGATAAAACTGACGACAAATCGAGTCAATTCGATCCGAAATTGAATCTAGCTGATACTAAGTTGTATTGAATTAATAACAAGTTGGATTTAATTAATATTAATTTGGACTAAATTAACATAAAATTGGGGAAAATTATCAAAATTGATGACGAATTGAGGCAAATTGATGCCAAATTAAATTAAACTGTTAAGTTCAATTGAACTGATAAAAAGTTTACTGAATTTGTTATCATCAATTTTATCCAAATTGGTATCTATTTTGATAATTGTCCTTAATTTTCTATCAATTTGGTCAACATTGGTAACAATTTGATCCTTTGTCATTAATTTGCTTCAATTGGGTGAGAGTTTGATTCAATTTGGTATCATATCCATGATATAATTAACTTGAATACCAAACTGGATGAAATTGATGACGAATTGAGTCAGATTGAGCCCAAATTGAACCCAAATGGAATTAAACTGATACGAAGTTAGATTAAATTAATATTTATTTGGGTTAAATTAATCTAAAATTGGGTAAAATGATGAAAATTGTGAACGAATTAAGACAAATTTTTACCAAACTTGATAAGATTGATGATAAATTGAGTTAAGTTGGTCCCAAATTAAATCAAATTTATACCAAGTTGGATTAAATTTGTATTAATTTGGGTTGAATTAAGGCACAGAATTTTGGAAAATAATCAAAATTGATGGCGAATTGACTGAAATTGATACTAAATTGAATCAAACTGATAATAAATTGGATCAAACTAACAAAAGATTGTCTCAATTTGTCATCAATTTTGGTCATTTTTCCAAATTTTCTATGACTTCGACCCAAATTAATATGAATTTCATCCAATTTGTTATTTGTTTGATTGAATTTGGTATCCATTTGGCTCAATTTGTCACCAATGTTAATCATTATTTTTTAATTTGGTATAATTTTGACAAATATTATTATGAATTCAATTGAATTTCTTATTTGTTTGATTCAATTTGTTACTTGTTTGATTCAATTTGGTATCCATTAATGCTCAATTTGTCATCAACTTTGATAATTAATTTTTAATTTGGTATCAGTTTGACAAAAATTAATATGAATTCAATCCAATTTGTTAATTCTTTGATTCAATTTGTTTTTTTTTATTTAAATTGGTATCCATTTGACTCAATTTGTCATCAATTTTTATGATTATTTTTTAATTTGGTATCAAAATTTGACAAAAATTAATATAGATTCCATTTAATTTGTTATTTGATGATTCAATTTGCTATCTTTTTGATTGCATTTGGTATCCATTGGACCCAATATGTCATCAATTTTCATCATTTTCTCCGCAATTTGGTATCAATTTGACCGAAATTAATGGTAAATCTAACTTGGTGTCAGTTTAATTTAATTTAGTACCATTTGTCATTAATTTGATCCTGTACTATAACAAATTCTTTAATCTTGTACAATTTTTTTCCAGTCCTGTGAATCCGGTCAGATCATGCACAAAATATCACACTGTTTTAATAACTAGAATATAAAGTTGAGAAAAGAAAAACTCTAAAGGAAGAAATACATAAAAAGGACAAGTTCATCAATTTTTTCGTTTATCTGCGTCTCGGCTAGAAATTTAGTAAAAATACTTTTCTCAACTATTTTTTTTTTTGCTGCTCCAAGAGAGAAAGGGTAGGTAGGTATTATAACGGTAAAGAGAAAAATGGAATGTTGGGTCACTATGCAGCATTCAGGGAAAATGGAAAATAGCTGGGTCCTTTTAGCGAGGGTGGTTGAGGTGGTCCCTAGGTAGAGAGAAGAGAACCTCCTATAAAGAAAGATGGAGAAATGGCATTTTATAAGATGCTCCTCCCCTCCCAAGAGAAATTGGCTTCTGGCTCCCGGGTTTGCTTCAGTTTTTTTTTCTTTTTTTTTCTTATTACGGCTATTATCAGAATTATACGAGATCTGGGTTTTAACTTGAAGGTATATATATATATATATATATATATATATATATATAAAGAAGTAGGAGACTGAGAGATGCACTCGAATGAATTAACTGGTTTTAAAAGGCAGACTTTGTTTCTCTCTTTCTCTTATTCACTTATCGTTCTCTTTCTCTTTCTCTCTGTTTTTTTTATTTCTTTTTGTCTCTCTCTATTTTTTTTTGTTTCTTTCCGTCTCTCTCTGTTTTTTTTTCTATTTCTCTCTGTTTCCTTCTCTCTCTTACACTAAACAAGGGAAGGTTATATGCATCATCTACCTTGGCAAACCTCCTTCCTTCGCTTGAAAATCGACAGCTGTGCACGCTCTGCAAAAGCATATATTATATTCCGCGTAATAAGGCGTATGTTAATCAGGAATGCTGGCAAGACTTGCGGCTCCTTTGTCCAACTTGATTACTCTAAGGATATCTTGGAATTACGCGTGGCTGAGCCAGGCATAAGCCAGGAGCTATCTCACCACTCTATTACTGAATATTTTTTAAGATTTTTGTTATTTTCCCTCCTCCTCCATTTTGTGATATTTAGTTTTAAAAAATTATTTGACAAATATTTTTTTGTTGATAAAAAATTTTAAAAAAAAGATAGAATAAAAACAGAATCACACTTTATTTCCTTCGGTTTGACTCATGTCAGAAAAATCAGAGCAAATTAGTCAGGGAAATCAGGATAAATTCAGAAAAAGAAAAATTAGTCAGGGGAAGTTTAGAGAATTTTCCAAAAAAGTAATTAAAAACTGTTAAATTTCTAAAACATGTAAAAAAAAATTCTCAATTTTCTTATAATAATTTTACTTATAATTCAAAAAATAATTCAATTTAAAAAAAAATTTAAAAATCTTCAAAACAATCCTATTATTTTTAGATTTCGTAATAATTTTTTTATGGATATTCTGTTATTTTCAACACAATTTTAATGATATTTCTCGAAAGAATTTAATTATTTTTAATTATTGAATCATTATTTCATAATTTATTAAAAAATTCTCAATACAAATTGAATAGAGTTTGTCAGAAGAATATAATAATTTTTAGAAATTTTAATAGAAAGAATTTTAATTCTTCCAGTAAATTATGTGCTGAAAACAAAATTTAAATATTTCGATTCTAATTTTATAAAAATTGTTCAAAACAATTAAATTATTTTCGCAACATAATAATAAATTTTGATAAAATTCAACACAAGAATGAAATTTGAATTAATAATGATTAAAACAAATACAAAAAATTTAATAAACTTTCTGAAATTAATTTTTTACTTCTACATAAAAAGAAGC
The DNA here is from genome assembly GCA_032872475.1 of Leptopilina myrica (nomen nudum). Taxonomy (NCBI): domain Eukaryota; kingdom Metazoa; phylum Arthropoda; class Insecta; order Hymenoptera; family Figitidae; genus Leptopilina; species Leptopilina myrica (nomen nudum). Next base: position 38,750,945 of record CM065461.1, read on the forward strand.
ATTATAATAAATAAAATACAGTTTTTTTAATAAAAAAAATTTTTAATCGTATTTTTAAATAATAGAAATTAGTTATTTTACAATAATTTATAAGTAACTCTTTTTATGGTTTTTAATGTTAAATTAAGTTTACAAAATAAATTATAAATTTTGATTGAAAACAATTTTTTTTCGTTAATTTTTGTTATTTTCTAATATTAAAAACTTTGAATTTTATTAATTTTAATTATTTATTAATTTGAAAATTCAATACCTTTAAAAAAATAATATCAAAAAACTTCATTCTGCGAACAAACTATCACAAAACAACGATTATTAATATTGATTGAATTTCAAAATGTTTCAAATTGAACTTTTAGAAAATTAAAATTTTAAAAAGTTTAAATTACAAATTTTAAAGAAGTTAGCTTTTTAAAAAAAATGAATTTATTTTTTATTAAAATATGTTTAATTTTATAAACATGTACTTTAATTAAAAAAGTTTCAATATTATCGAATTTTCATGAAATTGAATTGTAGGCAAGTAAACTTCAGAAATATTTTAGGTGAACTTTTTTTTCTTGGAAGAAATATTCATTGAATTGTCAAAAAACTTTCTCAACAATTTATTAAAAAGAATAATTAGTTTAGAAATGAATATTTTAGTTAAGAATTCTAGAAAATATATAATTTCCCTAAAATCTAGTGAGCAATTTCAGTTTCTCTGTATTTTCTCTATTAAATAAAATAGAAAACGTGAAAAAATAAAAAAAAAGGAATAAACATACAAAAAATGATAAAAATCAAAAAAAGGAACAGAAATATAGAATAAAATAGAAGACGGAATAAAAATACAAGTACAGACAAAAATTGTAAAAGGAATAAAAATGTCAAAAATAAAAAAATAATATCCCAAAACAGAGTAAAAAATACAAAAACCAATAAAAATACATAGAATCAAAAATACAAAATTAAAAACTATCGAGTAATATACAAAGAGACTCTAATACAAAAACATAAAAATACAGAACAAAAATGCTTAATATTTTAAACAGAAAAAAAAATTGAGTAAAGATAAATTTATTTCGAGAAACTTCTTTTTTTTCGGTGTTGTTTATTAATTTTAGGGAATTATTCAATACCCGCATAATAATTGTAATAAATTATTATTAGTGATGGAATATTTTTCTCGTATTAATAAGAGGCGAGGTGGACAATATTTTACGATATGGCGACAAAATGATAATGTATTTAAATTTGATTGCAGTGAATTATTTCCTTTCGCCTTTTTGCACACGATTGAAAAGTATTTTTAGTATTTACTTTTAAAGATAAGATGGCAGGTGGATTAAAGAGTATAGGATCAAATTTTTATTCACGATTATATTTTTAGCTTTTCATGATCATTTACTGTAATAATCAAACATTTTTTTTTATTTAAATGAAAAACAATAAAAAAAAATTTTGGTAGTTTACATTTTTGATGGCCGAAGTGTTTAAGGCGCCGTTGGTTAATTAAAAGATTAAAGGTTCGATTCCTGTTGATGGCATTTTTTTTGCTATAATAGAGAGTGGAAATAAACTTGAAGTTGAAGAATTAGAACAATAAATGGTGAATTATCGTAGATAACTGTTAATATTATAATTGTAGTAATTACAATTGTAATAATTATAATTTGAATTGTAATAATTATAATTATAATTTAGTAATTTCTAAATTCTTAATTATAATTATCTAGTTATAATAATGCTTCTGTATTCACTTCTGAATTCTATATAAAATATCTATATTTTCAGTTTCTTTGCATTTTAGAGGATGTGAAAAAATTTTCCTCGCAGCAGGAATCGAACCCTGACTTTTGAATTTGAAAACGATGCTTTAAACACTTCGACCAAATGGAAAAAAATATCAGAAAAGTAATACATCGATTTTTAAATGTATAAACATATAACTATTAATTCTTAAGTTCTCCTGTGTCATAATAATTTTAATTTCAGATTAAAAAACATTTTTTTCTTCTTCTAAATTTAGAAGTAAACTTCATTTTCCCATTGAATTGAAAATAATTTATATTTCCATTCTCTGACACTTCTTATTAAGTTTTCATCAATGATGAATGATTCAACTTATTTTTCTAATTAACTGCAATTTTTTTTTCTCTTCTTCTCGTTAATTTCTTTTTTTTCCAACGAATAAATATTCACATTTCACCTTCGTCTTATAAAGGTCGCCATTAAAATGTGAATAATTCTCTCCTCTCGTTGGGTTATAAACAGATATGGCTTTATTCACAGGAATCAGCTTTGCAAATAAATATACGAGAGATGCATGACTTCATAAAATTCTCAATACGGTTTTTCATTTCACGAGATCCAAATGACGTTGATTGCAAAAGAATATATGTATGTATACATGATAAACTTATGGATATAATGTCGGAGCATAAAACATGACATTCCTTACAGGCAACTTGCATAGGTTAATTATCCACCCGGGCATGATAAAATCGCGAATACATAAGTCATTTCTTGTGTATATGTGTATCCGTATTATAAATATGAGAATACTCGCAAAGAAGATTATAACTTTATTTTTTCATAAATATTCTGTAATTATTTAGTTCTTTTTATATATTTTTTGTGATTCTGTTACACGAATTTGGCCTTGATTTGAGTGAAAATGAGAGTGCCTGGATTGAGCCAGGATAGGCCCCGGATTGGACCTGGGTAGGGCCTGATTGTAGCCAGGACGTAATAGAACTTCTGTTCCATTTTGAAATTATTTTCTAATCTACTCCAAGCAGAATTAGGTTAAAATATTTTCACTAGTCAAATTACGTAGTTTCCGGGTCAGAATTTTGCAAAACTGGCTGAAACAGGGAAATTTACTCAAATTGGGCTAAAACAAGTCTTTCCCACTTAGAACAAAATTGATTCGACAATAGGAAGACAATCGATTCGGTCTATGACTACACGGGTAAATTTAAAGCTCCCTAACCTGGCCCTATCCTGGCCCAATTTAAAATTTCCCTTTCACACTAATATTACTAACATCTTTTTAATATTTATTGTTATATTCATACTAGAGAATTTACAAAAAAGGAAAATAATAATTTGTTTACTATTTCATTTTTACAGCAATGAAAAATTATTAAATAATAAAAAAAATAAAATCCAAATAAAGAAAACTTATTAAATAATGTTAAATTAGGAAAAAAACAAAAGAATATAAAATAATATAAAAATATAATATAATATAAAAAGATAATATGTAAATAAATTTTATATATAATAAGAAAATAAATAAAATTTGAGAAAAAAATAAAAATAGATAAAAAAGAAAATTTAATAATATTCTTAAATTAAATGTAAAATAATTGTAAAATAAATCATAGAGGATTGAAGGCAATTTTCGTTAATAGAGGAATATTTTAAAATTACAATTCACGTAATAACTAATTGACATTAATAATTTTCTCAAGAGTAGAAATTTATCAATGAACCCCTATATAATTATTGTGCGAACAAGATGTAGTTTATGAACAGGGTCTCTGATCAGGGAACTTAAAAGATTAAGAGAATCAAACTGGATCTGACGTTCGGGATCGTAAATTACACTTCATATCTTGAGTGACATTTTAAATTTCGAGAACAAATTTTATTCTCGATGATTGATTATTATATAATTTATTTTTTCTTAATTAACAATCCAATAAGATGAATTAACAATTAACTAATTAATATTGGAATTTTTACACTTGAATGTAGAAATAAAAAATTCAAAATTTAAATTTTAGTAAAAACACTACTAATTAAAAATTTTAAACTCTAAATTTGTATTAGTATAAATTAATAATTTGAATTAATGACAATTTATTTTTAAATTCGGAAATTTTAGTAATAAATTTGTAGAGGTTTAATTCATTAGTAAAATTTACTAAATCAGAAGCAAAAAGTCAGGCAATAATTCAAATTACTAAACATCTATATTTATTGAAATTTAAATTAAATTAGTAATGTTTCTGCTAATTTGCTACTTAATTCCTCATTTAACCAGTTTAGAGCCAGTTTACGTACATTTTTTTCTACAACTTTAGTAAAAACGTTAAATTACAAAATTAAATAGTAAAATTTAAGGTTGGCCATTAGAACGAATTTGATAGGTTTTCTGAATCGATAGAAAAAAATAAAAAAAGTGAGTGGCCAGTCCAGGACCATGTCAGTACCCTATTTTAACAATTTTGAAGACAGTTTACCCACATTTTTTCTCTAAGAAAACTTTTTCATTTCAAAAAATTATAAATCTTCCAAAATATAATTATATTCGAAAAATTGAAAGTAGGACCTATTCAGAGCCTGGTCAGTTTCTAATTACAACCAGTTTCGAGCCAGTTTACCTGAATTTTTTCATCTAAGAAGAGTTTTTCGATTTTAAAAATCATAAATCGTTTAAAAAATTATTATAATTTAAAAATATAAAGTAGGGGGGAATTGAGGGCCAGGTCAACTCCCTATTTCAGCCAATTTATTAAGTTAACCTGAATTTTTTTATCTATGAAGAGTTATTAATTTTTAAAAAAATTATGAACCGTTTAAAAAATAATTATAATTGAAAAATTAGAAGCAGGGCCAACTTAGGCCCAGGTCAGTTTCTACTTTCAACCAGTTCGGAGCCAATTTAACTCAATTTTTCTAGATAACAAGAGCTTTTCATTTACAAAAATTATAAATCGTTTAATGAATAATTAAAATTAAAAAGTTGCAATTTGGAGCCTATTCAGTGCCAGATCAGTTTCATATTTTACCTAGTTTGGAACTAATTAAAGTAATTTTTTTTCCAAAATCAGTTTCTTCAATTAAAAAAATTGTAAGGCATTAAAAAATAATTATAAATCAATAACTAAAAGTAGAGGCGAGCTTAAAATTCCCTAATTCACAGAAAAAATAAAGAAAACGACTGTGGCCTGTCTAGGGCCAGGACAGTTCCCTATTTCGACCACATTGGAGCCAGTTTTCCTAAATTTCTCCATCTAACAAGAGTTTTTCGACTTCAAAAAATTATTCTTCGTTTAAAAAATAATTATAATTGAAAAATGTAAAGTGGGGGCCAATTCAGCGCCGGGTCAGTTTCATATTTCAGCCAATTTTAGTAGGTTTACCTAAGTTTTTTATCTAGAAAGTGGTATTTTTTTTTAATTATGATCCGTTTGAAAAATAAGTATAATTGGAAAATTACAAACAGGGCCAAGTTAGGGCCAAGGTCTGTTTCTACATTCGAACTTCTACCAGTTCTGAGCCAGTTTATCTTAACTTTTCCATCTATGAAATGTTTTTTTGATTTGAGAAAAATAAAAATTGTTAAAAGTAAAAAATTAATTAAGTGAAAAATTAAAGAATCTGTAGAAAAGAAAATTCGCGTATTAAAAAATAATTTTACTCTTTAATTTGAAACATAAGACAAAGTACATTTTGAAAACGGAAGGCCTCATATTGATCACGAAGGAGAGACGGTAAATTGTGAAACTTCAGTTGGTGTATGTGGCGCCATCTCTTGAAAATATCTCGAAATGATTTGAATCTTCAGGGGAAAGGAGTGTGAGAGAGTGAAGAGGGGGGGAGACTCAAAGTGATGGTGGAATGAGAGGATAAATTTTGGAAGGAGAAAATTGGGGTGTCTTTGGAAGGGGGACGCACACGAGAGACGACTATAGTCGGGTCTCGCCCTGACATTAACTCCCCACCTGCCCTCTTTGGCAAAAGTGGGAAGGGATGAGTGTGTGTGTGAGAGAGAGAGAGGTGGAGTGGGGGGAGAGAGACTGTCGCTTGGAGTAGTATCGATCTTCAGTACATGTTACACGACTCAGTAGTATACAGAGAGAATGTCGAGAATATTGTCGTCCAGGGATTTCTCGAGACGGAAATTCCCCTCGAACTTTAACTCGGTCTATACTTGCTGAATTTACCATAAGATGAGAATTCCCCATTCAACTATTTTATCAACCTTTTTCTCCACCTTCTTTTTTTTCTATATTTGTCAATATATTTTATTCAGTTTTTTTGCTTCGCTTTTGCTTCTGCGAGAAAAGAAGAAAATACAGAACAATCCTTTTTTTTCGTTGAAATAGAATTTTTCCTATTACAGCCCGATTGGTGCCAGTTTGGAGAAAATTCGATTTTGAAACCTTCACGAGTCGATTTTTGGGAAATTGAACTAAAATCGCTAAAAAAAAATTTTTAAATATTGGCTTTTTTTCAATTTGCCTAAATTGGGCCTGGCTAGAGCCTGGTTTAAACAATGCTCAAACTTGGTTTTGTCTAGAAATCGAATTTAAAAATTTTTAAAGGTTATCATTTTTCGAATTTTTTTTATTTGGACCTGAGTAGGGTTTTGCCAGTCTTGGGCCTAATTTAAACCCAACCCAGTCTTGTGAGGCTTGGGCTTGGCTCTAAATAGGGCTCAAACTTGGTTCCGTCAAGAAATCGAGATCAGAATGTTGGCTTTTTTCCAGTTTGCCTAAATTGGTCCTGACTAGAACCTTGTCAAATCTTGAGCCTAAAGGAAACCAACTAGGTTCTTACAAGTCTTGAACCTGGCTGAAACAGGGCTCAAACTAGATCCTGACTAGAAACCCTAAAAAAATATTTCTAAACATTGGATTTTCCCCCGTTTTCCCAAAATAGTTCCGACCAGGAACACGTCAGTCTTTGGCCTGGCTGAAACAGGGCTCAAACTTGCTCCTGCCTAGAATTCATTTAAAAACATTGAAAATTAATTTTTAAAAACTCTTCTGAACCTTATTTTATTCCCATTTCTATAAATTCACATCAAATTGTACCAAATAGTATATGAAATTATTTTTTATCATTTTTTTGGGAGAGGAAAACTTGTCTGTCTGAAAATTTAATTTCTGGGGGACAGTTTAGATCATTGGTGAGATTTACAGCCTCGTAAGCATGAGCATGTTTAAAGCCAATTGACTTGAGGTTTATTAAAAAAAAACAATAATGTATGCAACGACATTTTCAGTTGATAAATATACAGATAAATAACCAAAGTACTTAATTTACTCTTCACATAAACATAAAATACCTAAATTACAATCAATCACTGATAGCAAATGTAATTTAATCACATCACTTTTTATGATCCCTCGTTAAAATCTAGTAATAACATATAACATCGATTTCACACCTTTTTCATTTACTTAGCAACTTTCTAATTATCAACTATTCAATTGTTAATTAATTACATATGTGATCTTATCACGAATCTCAATCTGAATTTTTCGATTTTGATTTTAGTTTTTAATTTAAATCATTGGAAAAATTTTTTTCAGTCAAGTAAATATTTAAATTTAATATTTACTTGCACTAAATTAATACTTACATGAATTAAATAAACATTTACTTCAGTGAAATAAATATTTGTTTGAACCAAATATTTACTTAAATCAAATAAATATTTACTTGAGTCAAATAAATGTTTACATGAATTTAATAAATATTTACTTGAATCAAATAAATTGTATTTAAATCAAACAGATTTGTATTTAAACCAATAATTTCAGTATTCGGCTCAAATGAATTTTATTTGAATACTTTTTTTATTATTTGAGGCAATTTCCATTTAATTGACTCCGATAAAATTTATTTGATTCAAGTAAACATTTATTTGACAATAGTACAAGTAAATTTTTTGAACTAAATTCTCTTTTCATCGTTCTTTTATTTTATTTTTTGTTTTAATTTCTAGGTCAAATTTTCCCAAAAGAACAAATTTGTTTTCATTCTACCCTCAACTGCTAAATTCCAAATAGATGATTTTTATCTCTCTCTCTCTCTCTCTCTGCCCTACTTTTGAATTAAAAAAATCGTAAATTTTCTTCTCCCAGTGAATAAAATTAGATATTAACAAGGAAAAAAAATTTTTTTTTTATTTTTAAAAATGCAAAATTGAGGAATACAAAAGAAGGAAAGAATGATAATTTATGAAAATTCTAATGAAGATGATAAATAAATATTTTTCTCTGAATGGTGTAATTTAACATCGTGTAATATGGACATGGCGAAAAGGTTAGAGCGTTGTACGGGAGATGGCGGCACAAATCAGTGGTTGTTGAAGGACCGAATGGTCCAATCGGAGAGTGAAATTCCTATTACATATACTTGGGGGAGCGCAGCATGGCCTCGGTTTTCTCGGTGCGATATGGCAGATTCAAAGTTATCTTTGAATATTGAGGCGGTCCGTGCGGCGCGCTGAGCTTTTTGTTTATTGTATCCTGAGACTTTTATATATATATATATTTAACTGTATATTATATTTTGTATAATTTACAAGCCAGACACGGGAATATCTTGTCTTTTTTAATCCGCGTGGGCACTTAGTAGCATTCACCACCACCTTCAGTACAATCACCCCTCCCCTCACCCTATCGAACACCCTTAATAGTGTATATGTATATATATGAAGCGCATCGAAGATAATGGGTATTTTTAAATCTGACGCAGACCTCCTCGTGACTAAATCCAGAAATGAAACCAGTCCTTTTTAAGCATGAAAAATTTTAACCAGAGAGAAATATAAAAGTATATTGATAAATGGAGAATGTTTTTTAATGTTTCTTTTTTTTGTGGTCTCTTATTTTTACATCTCGTTTTTTTTTTGCTTTGTGAACTTAAGTCTCGAAGTTTTGTTAAAAAGTTAAGTTCACGTATAATAAGAGAAAAATAGCTTACGAACTTAAGTCTTGAAGTTTTGTTCAAAAAGTAGTAAGAAGAAGAAATTGGTTCATTTTCTATTTACTATCAGCATGAATTGGTAATCTAGTAGCGATAATTGACTGGTGGTTATCAATGATTAATTATTGATAAACAATTAACAACTAATAATAATAATCTATTAATAATTTTCGATTTTTAATTAACAGTTTTTAATTATCAGTTACTGTTTAACAGTGATCGATTAACAATTATAAATTATATATAAATATAATCGGTAATCGATTATCATTTATAAATAATCAAGCATTTAATAATAATAATTAATTATTCATTATTGGTCGCAGATAAATGGTTATAAAAAAATTGGTTTATAATTAATAATTATCAATTATCAATTATTGTTTAAAATAATTATCAAGCATCTGCTAATAATAATTAATTATTATCCATCAGTTATCAATTATCAATTATCAATTATCAATTATCAATTATCAATTATCAATTATTAATTATCAATTATCAATTATCAATTATCAATTATCAATTATCAATTATCAATTATCAATTATCAATTATCAATTATTCTTTAAAATAATTATCACGCATATGTTAATAATAATTGATTTTTAAATATCAATTATCAATTATCAAGTATGGTCTAAAATAATTATCAAGCATCTGCTAATAATAATTGATTATCAATTATTAATAATCAATTATCGATTATCAATTATTGTTAAAAATAATTATCAAGCATCTGTTAATAATAATTGATTATCAATAATCAATAGTCAATTATCAATTATTATCTAAATTAATTATCAAGCATCTGTTAATATTAATTAAATATTAATTATCAATAATCAATTATCAATTATTAATTATCAATTATCAAATATTAATTGTCAATGATCAATTATTTGGTTAAAATAATTGTCAAGCATTTGTTAATAATAATTGATTATCAATTATCAATTGTCAACTATCAATTATTGTTCAAAATAATTGTCAAGGTTAAGTTAAAAATAATTTATTATCAATGATCAATAATCAATTATCGATTATCAATTATCCAATATCAGTTGTCAATTATCAATTATTTGTTTAAAGTAATTATCAAGCATCTGATAATAATATTTGATTATCAATTATTAATTATCAATTATTTTTTTAAATAATTATCAAGCATCTGTTAATAATAATTGTTTATCAATTATCAATTGTTGTTTAAAATAATTATCAAGCTTATGTTAAAAATAATTGATTATTAATTATCAAAAATCAATTGTTGATTATCGATTATCAATAATCAATTTTTGATTATCAATGATCAATTATTGTTTCAAATAATTATGAAGCATCTGTCAATAATTATTGATTATCAATTATCATTTATCAATTATTTTTAAAAATAATTATCAAGCATTTGTAAATAATAATTAATTATTATCAATCAATTATCAATTTTCGGTTATTAATAATAGGTTATGAATTATCGATAATTAACAATTATCGAGGACCGGTAGCAATTATTCAGTTTCATTTATCGAGTATCAATTATCGATTATCAAGAATTGGTTATTAATATTTGAGTATCAATTGTTAATCATCGATTATCAATTATCGCTTTCTTATTATCAAGTGTATATTAATAAAAATCAATTATTAATTACCAATTATTAATTATCCGTAAATCGATTTTGATTAATAATAATAATCAGTTGTTTGTAATCAATATTATTAATTATTGATAATTATATTTTAATAATTAATAATTAATAATTAAAATTGATTATTGTTTGTTGATAATCGGTTATTGGTTTTTTGGTTATTGATTTTCGGTAATCGAACATCCACAATTTTCCTGTGGATAGCAAATTATGACAGAAAATGAATTAAAAGAGTTCCGAATCAACGTTTTCATTAATTTTTTGTCTCAATTTGACACCCTAAGAAAAACTCTGACCGTTCATCAATTATCTGTTAAATAACTATAATTTTTTTCTACTTATTATTATCATTAATATTTATGGATCTATTTGACTTCTTCATTTTTCATTTATTACTTTTTTTTACTACTCCTCGTGTTTCACTTGTTTTTTTTTCTTTTTATTCCGTGTGATTTTTATTTTTATACATTTTTAAATGATTTCTTTTTATCCCCTCCCACTCTTCTTTTTTCCTCTTATAATCGACATTGTAAACTTGAAAACAAATTTACGACGACATTTAATTTATTTTTTCACACTTCATTTTGTTTTGTATTTTATAATTAAGAACGATGTTTTCGAGAAAAAAAAGTGAGCGACTCGTAAAAGTCGTTAAATTTTTAAAAGGCTGCAATAAAAAGGAAAAGAGATCGAAAATAGAAACTCATAAAAATTCTAGGTAATACAATATAACGTTAAAAAGGATAAGTAGCAATAGTCATTTATATCCTTCCTCGAGATTATTTTATGGACACTCTTTTTCCCTTTCTTTTGCTTATATTTGTCCCCATAATTTAACCCTGTCTTGTATTTTTTTCTCTTCTTTTTTTTTAAATGAAAAATATTTTACTGTCCTATTGGGTTTATTTATTTATTTATTTATTTTCTTGTCTAAATGGGAGTTTGGAAAAAACTGCTTTTTTTGCCTTTTCTTTAATTTATTTTCGAAAAATTTGCTACTTTTTAGATAGTAAAATTTTCTTACGAGGACTTTTCCATCCACAATATTGGAAACATAAAGTTTTGCTTCTGAATCATTGTATTTATCTCGATATCAAAAGCGAGTAGTAAACATGCTTCCCACTTTGGAATTCAGATCCAACAACAGAGTATATATTCTCGATATGTGTTGTATACATGTATTTGTTGCTTTCGCAGACAAAATATTTTCGTTTTCGTGTCTGACAATTTTACGCGCATTTTATGTCTACTGTTGCAAAACAGTCGTGTTTTCAATTCGCATCCCAAGAATCAAATATGCGGTTTCCATTGTTAAATGACTGGGAAATATGGTTCATTTATTGCACTTTAATTATATATTATTACCGCGTCATATTTTCACGCTGTTTCTTTCCACTTTTTTCCTGGTTTCTCAATTAATTAATTATTTATTAAGTTATTTATATTTTTATAATTTTTTTTTAAAGTGAAAATCTTATTTACGAAAAACTTTTGTTTTGTATTTTTCTGAATGGATTATTTTTATAAATTCATTGGCTTTTTGGAGAAATGTTTCCTTTTCGGTTGTTGCAATTTTCGATGTGTTCTCTCTTTTACCTATATAATAATAAAGTTTCGAGGAGTTTTTTTTTGTGAGTTCGCCTTGGGAAAAGTCTATATAGGGGGTGGTAACAGACGTATTCGCAAAACTTACGAGCGGGACATGCAATTTGCATTCTTAAACTAGACGCCTTGGAATTTTGATGAAGTGCCTTTTTCGTGCTATTGCAGCATAGTTCCTTATTTTCTTACATGGAGTTCCGTCGGAAACCTCCTCAGAGTCACTCTTTCTTTTTCTCATTTGTACTTTCGTCAAATGTTCATTTTTTTTATTTCCCTAATTTTTTTGTTAACAAAATTTATTTTATTTACTTCAATTCAATAGCACTTGAACCAACAATAATAATAGAATAATAATAATAATAGTTTTTTTACTCACTACAATTATTTAATTCAATTTTTATTCAAATCAATTCAATAGTACTTGAACCAAAAATAGTAATAGAATAATAACAATTTTTTTCTTCACTAAAATTATTTAATTCAATTTTCATTTAAATCAATTCAATAGTATTTGAAATTTTCAACCAAAAATAATAATATAATAATAACAATTTTTTCTTCACTAAAATTATTTAATTCAATTTTCATTAAAATCAATTCAATAGTATTTGAAATTTTGAACAAAAAATAATAATATAATAATAATAATAATAATAATAATTTTTTTGTTCACTAAAATTATTTAATTCAATTTTTATCTAAATCAATTCAATAGTATTTAAACCAAAACTAATATAATAACAATAATAATTTTATTCGAAAAATTAAAAAATTATTGAATTTTCTAAAAATTGGCTTTTTAGTTTTTATAAATAATAAAAAAATAACTACGAAAACTGTCTAATTTATTATAATCGTAATTTACAAAAATTTGTATTATCAAAACACGTCTTTAATTTTTTCGCTGAAATTTTAATTTGTATTTCAACTGGAAATTAAAAAAAGAATTCAACTTTATAAACTTTAATTTAATAAAATTTACAAAACTAAATTAATTTAATAAAATTCAATATAATAAAATTTAACAAGGAATATTTTAAACAAACGAAAATGGTCCATTTTCAGTTAACATTTTTTGTAAAATTATACCTTTGCAAGTTGAAGTAAGTAGGGATTCAAATAAAAATCGTGAACAAGAGGGAAAAAATATAGAGTGTAAAATGAAGTAGCCGCTTGTTTGTTTGTTAAAAATAATATCTATAGGGGAAAAATAAAATTGCATCATTGGGTTGAATTACATTTTTTTGTACACAAGTGGAAAAAAAAAATAAAATCTTCCACTTGACTGCAATGAACTCTCGAGACCACCCTTTTCCTAGTTCTGTTATCTGGAATAATAGAGTCGCATAAAGGAGAAACTCGTGTCAAACAAAGCGGCAACCATCGCGAAAAGGCACGCAAGAGAGCTCTGGTGTCGCGCATATATATAACAAAATTTCACTGATCCAGGGAAAATACCCTCCCGCGACTAATTTAACATGCTCTCTGGAATATAATAATATATTTCTCTTGCCCCGAAATATTGCTGCCAATTCCTGAAAATGTTCGCTTATACATCGTGCTGCAAGGTTTTTTTTTATTCAAATACTAAAAAAATTCACGTTTGGATTTTTTTCTCTCTAGAAAACCAGTAGTTAAGCAATAATAAACCAGTGGTTATTTAAAAATAAACCAGTAGTTAACCAAAAATAAACCAGTTGTTAACCAAAAATAAACCAGTAGTTAACCAATAATTAACCAATAGTTAACCAATAATTAACCAATAGTAAAGGAAAAACATTATGGTTGGTTAACTATTTTTAACATTTTTTTAAACTGTTTTTCTAATTATTCGTTTACTATTGGTTAACTATTGGATTACTATGTCTAACTGTTGGTTAACTATTGGTCAATTATTAATTAACTTTTGCTTCACTATTGGTTTGCTATTGGTCAATTATTAATTAACTTTTGGTTTACTACTGCTTTTGATATTTGTCTACTATTGGTTATCAATTAGTTTACTAATTGTTATGTATTTCTTTCTTATACGATTAGTTATTAACTACCGGTTATCTGGAAGCTATTTTTTATTAGGTTTTAGTTGGCTATTGGTTAGCTATTAACTATTAGGTTTCTAGATGCTTTTAGGCTTTACTATTGGTTTTTAAAATTACACTTGATTCTTGCTTGATAAGAATCGGTTTTTCGGTTTACTATTGGTTTAGTATTGGTTTACTATTGGTTTACTAATGGTTTAGTATTGGTTTACTATTTGTTTAGTATTGGTTTACTATTGGTTTAGTATTGGTTTACTATTGGTTTAGTATTGGTTTACTATTGACTATTTTTTGGTTACTTTTTCGTTTACTATCACGAAATTCGAAACCTCCCCACTTAAAAAAGCCAAAAAAATACAAACCTTAAAAACGTAAACACTAACAAAAAGTAAACAAGTACGAAAAACCAAAAAGCAAAAATTGACTCACATTCAATATGTAAATTTTCAAAGACAATAAATACAAGTTTCAGAAGTAAATTTATTTTATTTTACACTGTGTAAACTAATAGACATGACGTCGAGTTACAAATTGTCAGTTCGAAATAATATACCTACAAGCGCGCACAAAGGACGAATACATTTGCTTTCCATATTATATAGGAGAGATGAGAAGATATTATTTTAGCATAGAAAGGACAAGGTGTCTGTAAAAGTAGCTATAGAAACTCATCACACAGAAACATTTATGCGAAATAACGTCGATGCACACATGTACATGAAAGAAGCTTATTATGCATATTTATAAATTTTCCACATCTGCATATCGTATATAACAAAAGTGAACTAAGCTTATAGTGCTCCATTGTACTCCCAACGTTCACTTGCACCTTTATTTATTTCCATGTATATTCACGTTCTATTCGTAAAATTCAATTCTTATTTTCAGTATATTAGAAATTTATCCCCCATCTTCCCAATATTGAAAATATCGGTATAATTTATTGAAATTTGAAAATACAAAATACAATTTTCAAATACGTTACAAAATTGTTTTGATTTTTCTTTTCTTGGTAATAGTTTCTATACTAAAAAAAAAAATTTATTTATTTTTAGAGTACTCTCTTGAAGAGTTAAATTAAAAGGGAGATTTAGCAATCCCTATTCAATGGAGGAAAATAGGAACGAAGGGGGTGTGGAAAGAAATAGAGTAAAAGTGAGTGAGAGGTTAAAATTGTGAAAGAAGGTGAAAAATTGAAGCGCAAAATGATGGTCTCTTTAAATATTTCGTACGCTTGTATATATATTGGTTAAAGGTATTCTTTTTCATCCGTAGAGCAAAGCAACCTGCTCTTGGATTAACTAATAAGCCAAAGAGTAGAAGCACTCTCTGGTTGTTGGTTGTAAAAAAGCTGTTCGCATATTACTTCGTAGATAGGATCCCTTTCGATAGGGAATAACCCCTCGAAAATTTAACACTAAATTCCACGTGGGGATGAGTGAGAGGGAGAGAGAGTTTCCCAAGGAAAATAAGGAACACGTAAAAATTGTGTTTTCCTCTCCTTGCTATTTTTTTTTTTTTTTTTTTGAACAGAATTACTTTTTAGTTTCTATATACTTTGTAAAGAAACAACTCATTATAGTTCGCAAAAAAAAACTCATTTGCAGTTTAGAGTTTTTTTCTGTCAGATAACTTCATTTAATAAGTCTAAGAGAGGATTTTTTTCTGTAGAGGGAAATCAGCTCATTCTTTTGAAAGTCTATTCAAATCTTTATTAATTTGTAAAATATTTTGTAAACTAATTAAATATTATAAATATTATAAAAATAAAATATTAAATAAAATATTAAAATTAATAAACATTTCAATAGTTCAAAATATTCTTTTGAATATTCTATATTCTATTTCTAAAATATTAAAAATCAATAAAGATTTGAATAATTACAAATATTCTCTAAATGTTTTTACCCTCTTTTAGAATTATTTTATTCTCCTAATATTTTTAATAGGAGAATTAAAATTTATAATTATAAACTAAACTGAAAAAAATTAATTTCATTCAAATAACCGATTATTTGACTGTTATCAATAATTAAATATTTACTTGAATAAAATAATTTTCATTTTAATCAATTTTCAAGGCAAACGCCTTGAAAAAAAGAATTTGAAAAGAAATTCTTAAATTCATTTTTTATTTAAAAGAATTTAAAAAAAAATTCTTGAATTCATTTTTTTCTTTTTGACTCTAAAAATATTTAGACTTTTAATAAATCAATTTTTATTTTAAAAAAATCTACGAGAATTCAATTATTTGAATAAAAAAATAAATAATTGAATGTTTTCTAAAAGTTGAATTCTTATAAAGAATCTTATAAACAAATTTTTGAATATTTGGATTTTTTTGACGAATTTTATTAAAATTTTTAAGAACAATTACAGTTTTTGATTCGATTAAAAAGATGTTTTAAATAATTGAAGTTTCTAAAAAAATGTTATTATTTACGAAAATAATTAAATTATTGTGAAGTAATTTATAAAAAAAATTGTGAATTAAATTCCTCTAAAATTTTTATTCTTTTTGAAAATAATTTAATGTTTGAGTAGAATTTTATCAAAAAAAAGTTACAAGCAACTTAATTCTTTTGAAAAATCATATTAAAATAGTGGATATTAAAAATCATTGAATTGAGGAAAATTTTCGAAAATAATTGAAATTTTGACAAAAACTTCTTTTTAAGAAAATAATTGAATTTTAGAAAACAGTTTTATTATATAGAAAAATGACTGATACTTTGAATAGAGTTTGGAAAATTTTTTTAACACAATTGAATTTGTAAAATTACATAATTTTGATAAAAGTTAAAAAATTGTTTAAAAAAAACTATTTTGCATATTTTCTGTTTCTCAATCACAATTTTGTTAAACAAAATTATCAATTTCTTTTTGAAAAGAGAGAACAATGTTTTATAAAATTCTTATTTCTTATCGCAATTTTCAAACAAAATTCTGTTTTGTTTTTTAAAAAAACAATTTGCATTGTTTTTAATTTTTAGACCAAAAGTTTAAATAATTATATTTATTAAACAATTTGTGAATGCAACTCTCAAAATTATTTATAATTATAATAAAATTACTCATATACAAAAATATTAAAGTGAAAATTATTCATTAAATATAATTTTTAAGTAATTCAATTAATTTTTTTTATTTGTTTTATTGTTATTTTTTTTTTTAGTTTTATTTTATGTTTATCTTATTTTTATTTAATTTTTAGTTTTGAATTTTTAGTTATATAAAATAACAATGTCTTTATAGTTGTGGCTCTATTTACGCTTGCAAGAAACTTTTTTTTACGGATGCTAAAAAAATTTCCTTCTCTTTATTGCTACACGCTAAATAAAACTAAAAAAAATCATTTCACGGTATTTGTAATTTAAAAAATTATTTTTTCTAATCCCAAATGTATACTATACGGAAAGGAAAATGAAATTTCTTGATCTCCTCGACGACAGACGAATAGATCCTCTTTATCGGAAGGTGGAATACTTATTATAGAAACATGGGAAGGTAGAGGTTTCTCTGATCTTTTAGCAAAAAGGGAGAGACTTTTCTATACATATATAGAGAGAAAGAGAGTGAAAGAGGATTGGTGCGACAGCGGTGCGGATACGCCGATATGCGAAAATCGAAATACATGACGGAAGATTTTCCGCGTCGTTCCGTTGAAATTGAAGTTTTGTTGTCCCGCCCTATCACAAAGCCGCTCTCCCTCGATCCCAGATCCATTTTTCTCGTTTTTCCCCAGACTCTGTATATACATTTCGTCTCATCTTTTTTCCCCTCCCCCTTTTTCTCTCTCCTTCAAAAAAAAAAAAAAAAAAAAATCCTCCCTGCAAATACTTTCATCCAAAGAGACGCCATACCACCCAAAAATCAACAACCGGAAATATACCTTCTTTTCATATATTATATTAAATGGATCTCGTGTTTATTTTACGAATATCCGTCTACTGCATAGAAAAAAAAAGTAACGAATTTTTATTTGTTGTTCTATTTTTACGACATTGACCATTTTTCCCCATTTCTTCTCGCAATTGAAACGAAATTTGAATTTTTTCTCTTGTTATTCACAAAGATGGGAAGATCGAAAAAAAATGTGAATAAAAAGAAAATTCTAATTGCGAAGAATTTTTTTATTTTAGAGAATCTATTTTTTATAATTATGCAATATTATTCTATTTGTAGAATATTTAAATATTTTCGAAATATTATTTCCAATATTTGAAGATAAATTTAAACCTTCTGTTTTGAATTTCGCGCCAAAAAGTTCATTAAATCGCCGCCTAGAGGGCATGAAAATTCTCTCACAAGCGAATTAGAGGAAACGATTTTTAAATCGGTTTCATTTTGTTTATTTAAATCGTTCGCTTCTTCTTCTCCACAAGTATTAAAAAACCAAATAGAAAATAAACGGTAAACGACAGAGATAAAAAATATAAATAAATAAAAATTTTCAAAAAGAATTATACTGGAATATTAGGGAGAAATTTGTATCGATCTTTCGAAATAAAAATAACAACCATACTCTAATTTAATTTTAATTTTTAATTTCCACTGTCTAAGAATTCAGAGTTCAGAGTTTAATATTAAGTAATAATACTTAATAATAACAATAAAAACATAAATAAAATAAATATTTAATAATAATATTTAATTATATTAACTTAGAGTTTAATATTCAAACGTAAAATTAGAGTTAAAATATTTTCCAATTGTAAAATAGCGTCAAAATAAGAGAATTAGACTCCAAATTGCAAAGTTTATAATAATTAGGAAATTAAGAGAATTGAAAAATTCCTGAAAAGAATAATATCGCCAAATTTGGAAAGGAATGCACTGGCGAGAAACTTTATAAATGGAATTAAGGAGAAAAAAATGTAGAGAAAATAAATTATTGAAGGACTCGTTGACAGAAATTATAAAGAGACTTGATTTCAGAAGTAAAAAAAAAAATACTTTCAATCACCGCTTAGCGAAGTACATTTAATAAATATACTGCGAGTTTTAAAACGATTTTCTTTACTACACACGCACTGGGGGATTATGAAAATAACTAACTTCTTTCAAAATTATTTGTCTCCTTTTTCATCGAAATAAATAAATATATTATCCTTTCGAGTAAATTGAAATATTATGTTAATATCAATAAATTTCAATCCTTTCATTTTTTCTTCGTCAAAAAAAAAGTAAATTCAACATTCAATGTTAAATTTAATTCCAGTAATATTTTTTTTCCCCCAACTTAAACACGAAAATAACTTACAAACAACTATATATTTAATTCCATTATAGAAATGAAATGGCAAAATTTAATTAAGATCAGAAAATAAGTGATTGAGATAAAATTCAGCGCAACCTGACTATAGATTGCAAATTAATATTTCATATCAGTAAATTTTTTTTTTTAAATAAGCCAACATCTCTAAAGTTAATTAAATCTGACAATTTTCAAGAAAAAATTATGTCGTCGTCGAGTGCATAAACAGCGACAAAAGTTGACTATAATATTTGCCCAACTGTCACTGGTTAATATTGTGTATATTAAAGTAACAAAAAAAAAAATAATAATAAGAAGAGAGGAAAAAAAATACTTAATTTGTCGAGGGAGTGAAATGTTTTTTATTTTTTTTTTGTAAAATGTGAAGAATACCATCGAGTTGCATAAACTCGAAGTATTTTGCCGCGTCATTCGCAAAGTTCTGGGTGCGAGATAGCCTGACATGATACTCGGTCCAGCCTTATAATAAAATCCAAAGTGTACAACGTAGATTTTCGCTGAGGTACTTTTAAACATGTGTATATACATTTACATAGTGTACACGTATATATATGTATATATGTATTTTGCTTTTGCATTTTATCGCGTGATGAAGAATATATAAATGTAGCTTGGCTCTAACGAATTTTAATTGCCTCGGGGTGTTAGTAAACTTTGGAATTTATTTTTAGATTCATTACTCTTTTTACATTTATTTTAATTCATTTATTTCAATATATTTTTTTCTATTCTTTTCTATATTTAATTAGAAATATATGTTTTCAATTTCAGAATTAAATTCGGTATTTCAATTGAAGTCAATAAGGAGTTTTTCAAGTCTTTTCTATTTTCTATTCTTGTTAGTCTTGCTTCTTTACGAAAAATTCTTTTTTTCAAATTAATCATTAAATTTTGCCAATTATTATTAACAATTAATATTGTCAACAATTTTTCTTTTTTTCTAGCTTTACTTACAAAGCAACAAAGTTTAGTGATTTTCTCCCCACCAAGATTTTTTTTTGTTCTCGTTTTTTAACAAAAAGAAATTTTTTTTTCATTCAACATTAATTTCTATCAATTGTTATTAATAATTCTTAACAATTAATGTTGTCAATAATTGTTCTCTCTTCTCGCTTTACATTTAAAGCTATTTTACAATGTTTGATCGTTCCTCCCCCCCGCATCCCTAGATTTTTTTATTATTTTTGCTTTTTTATCAAAAAAAAATTTTTTCTTCATTAAACTGTAAATTTTGCAAATTATTATTAACAATTTCCTCTCTTCCAACTTTAATTATAAAGCAACTCTACAAATTTTAGTCGTCTTCTTACTTCCTAGATTTTTTTATTCTCGTTTTTTAGCTAAAAATGTTTTTTTACATTAATCTTTGAATTCTGACAATTGTTATTAACAAATGACATTGTTAATAATTTGTTTATCTTTAAGCTTTACTTATTAGCAATCCTACAATGTTTGGTCGTTTTTTTATTCTTGTTTGTAAACAAAAAAAACTTTTTTTACATTAAACTTTAATTTCTGGCAATTGTTGTTAACAATTGACATTGTTAATAATTGCAATCCTGCAATGTTTGGTCGTTTTTTCTCCTTATAAGATTTATTTTTATTTTTGCTTTTTAACAAAAGAAATTTTTTTTTTTTGCATTAAACCTTAAATTCTGCCAATTTTTATTAACAATTGGTTCTGTTTAAATTAATTTTTTTATTCAATTTTTTGTTTAAAATAAATAAATTTTTTTTTCATTCTCTAACTTTCATTCAGTGAATATGTTTTCTTATTTTTTTTTGGTTTAAAAAATTATTATTTGCTAGTAGAAAACTACTAATAATATTTAGCAAGTCTTTTTACTAATTTGAAATAGTAGTTTATAAATTAATACTTTTCTACTATATCAATAAATATAGAAAGCTTCTAAAGTACTAACTTAATATTAATAAATTTTAATTAATTCAAATTAATAAATTATTTTAAATAAAATATTTGTCTTTTATTTTTTTCTATAAATTCGATGTTTTACAAATTGGCGCTGGTAAGGGAAAAACCGAAACTTTTTTCTGACTTTGCAAAAATTAGAAAAAAAACAATAATAGTACCCTGCAATTTCTGTTTCTTCACAATCCACCTGCCGCTGGAAATTTTGCACCTTGCACACACTCACAACAATGGAACTTAACATATAACATTAGCCTTGAAACTTTAATAACATTTTTCAAAATTCTTCTTTTTTCCTTCTCAAAAACACTCACGGCGACGAAACCTTGAGCGAATTTTTTAAGGGAAAAAAAAATCCCCGCGGACTTGTCATCGGTCCTTGAAGTCAACGACTAAACTAAACTGGCCATTTCGTGGTTTTCCGGACTAGGACTCGATTTGCTAGGTAAGATAACTGTAAACAGTTCCTTTTTTTTTCTCTTAAACCCTTTGCTTTGCACGATGTCATAAAAAAGGGGTTTCTCACGCATTTAAAGAAATTTCAATTGGTTTATTGCACTTCTTTTTCTACTCTCTAATGGCTTCAAGGTGAGCGCTCCCAGGTAAAGTTGTGCTCCGCGTCTTTAAGGATGAATTGCGTCGGGCAAGGGTTATAAAAGTGGCAGGCGTTTAGAACCTTGAATTTTCAAAGACTTCCGATAATATTTTTCTTTCCTGTTTTTTTTTTCATTTTGGAATTTTTTTTTTTTTTTTTTGAACAAGTAGAAAAGGGAAAAATCGTCAGTTCTGCGACATCCTTAATTCTAGTTGCAACACAATTTAGTGTTCTTCCTAATTTTCTTAATTTTTACTTCTTTTTTTTTTAATTTCCTAATTTGTGATTTCTTCCCTTAATTCGACGGTGTGTAATGAAAGTTTCTCTCTAAAAACAAGGGGTCGGAGAGTGTTTTATGTGTACATGATGTGCTCTGTGCGAGATCTTTTTTTCTTTACGTGTATTCGGGGCATCTCGTTCATTAACTGATTCCTGATTAGATATGCAAATTTCCGCCAAATAACGACAGTGAAGTTAAATAGAAAACGCTGGAAATGAGGATTAGTAGAAAATGTTTTACGAAAAACTGCCTTTTTGGGAGGAAAAAGAAAATCAGCAATCATTATAATAATCAAAAGACTATTTTTTCTATTTTATTTGTTTCTTTTTCAAAATAATAATATATAATAATAATATTGACATTATCTTTAAATTACACTTTGTCTTTGATTTTGACATGAATCTTAATTTTGACTCACGCTTTGACTTTGATATTGACTTAAACTTTAATTTTGACTTACGCTTTGAGTTTGATTTTGACTTCAACTTTAATTTTGACTTTAACTTTGACTTTTTACTCTCAGCTTCATTTTCAATGTCAAAGTGAAACTTGAAGCGAAAGTGAAAGTCAAAATTAAATTAAAAGGTAAAGTTAATGTCAAATTACAAAAATCACATCCCAGGCTTGTACTGGAACAAACTTTAGCCATTTTAATTCCGTGCGCGGAGAGAAAATAAATATTAAATTTTATAAAAGTATTAAACAATAATTTAGGGAGAAAATGCACTTTGTAATTAGTAAAATTTAAAAAAATGAAAAACTAGAAAACGAAAACACTAAAAAATTCAGAGAGGTGAATGTAAATTTAGTGATAAATATTAGGCTGTGAAGTAAAAATTCGAAACGGAAAAAAAGAAATAAATAAATAAAAGAGAAAAGAGAGAGAGAGAAAAGAAGAAGGAATTTACAAATCCTTCAAGGAATTTTTACCAATTCGATGAAGATTATAATATTGTGAACGCCAGAGGAGAAAATATTAACTGAGACATTTTAATTTTCGTCATGGGAGATTATCACATTTCGGTATAAGTTCATTAGTAAAGAAATCAATGCCTGAATTTAATGACTCTAGTGAATTACGATATATGTAATTATATTTTTGCATACTGAAGTTATTAATATTTCTTTTTTTCTTTATTAAACGTGAAGCTATTTTTTTTAATTATTTGAAACGAATACTAACAAAACAAATGAAAAATTAAACGTAATGAGTAACATTTTTAAATGTAATTGATACAAATAAATTTTTATTTGTTAGAAACAAATATTTATTTGACAAAAATAAATATTTATTTAATGAAAATAATATTTTGTAACAATAATAATAATAATAATAATAATATAAAAGTAATTTATTTGAATTAAGTGAAGTTTTCTTTTTTATTTATTTTATTTTCATTTACTTGTTTATTATCAAAAAAAATTTACTTGAAGCGAATAAATATTGGCTTGAATCAAATAATTTTTATTTACACCAAATAAATTGCATGCTTTGAATCATTACTTTGAATTCGTAAGTTTAGTTTTTAAAGCGATTAAGATTTAACTAAATTGAATAAAAAATCTATATTTAAAAATTGACAAAAAATTTTTTCTCACAAATTTAATATTTTTCGTCCCCAAATAGAATACCGGAACTAAAATATTTTATTTTTGACTCAAATGAATAATTTATTACTTCCATATAAAATATTCTTTGACAAAAATAAAATATTTTTCGACGCAAGGAAAATATTGTTTGTCGCTATAAGAAACTGATTTTTTTCACCCCAATAAATTATTCTTTAGTAGGAAATAGATTAAATATTTTTGGTAGCAAATAAAACATTTTTTATTTGGAACAAATAAAGTATTTCTTGACTTAATTAAAGTATATTTCTTTCAAATTTCTTTTTAGAAAATTTATTTGAAAATTCTTTTTGAAAGGAACAGATTAAACTGTGGAAAAAATAAATTATTTTTTGCTAGAAATTAAATGTTTTTGGTAGAAAAAAAACATTTTTTGTGAAAACATTTTTTTTTAGAACAAATAAAATATTTCTTGACTTAACTAAAGTATATTTCATTCAAATTTCTATTAAAGAAAATTTATTTGAAAATTCTTTTTGAATTGAACATTAAACTCAGGGGAAAAATATATTACATCCTTTTTCCGAGTATGATAATTCTGTGAGAATTTTTCTATATCTTCTTCCTTTAAATATTGTGTAAAGATAAAGAAAAAATAATTGGTATTTTTATCTGGAAGTTGAAAAATATTTTTTTTGGTATACAAAAAAAATCAACATGGACCATTTAAATTCCTGAATTCCGGTTAAATTATTGTCTCCGGTAATCCGACTGGAGAAAATGTCAGTTGGGAGATAAGGGCTTTTTTTCCAGGTCGACATGTATGTAGATCGCGACAAAAAAAACTTGAAAGAAGAGTCGGATAAGAAAGACCTCTCATGACAATTTCAAGACGTACTAAATGTTTTTTATTGTTTTTATTCTTGCGTCCCGTTCCATATTTTCTCGACGATCTCCGCAGAGGTGTCTCTCAACAGTCTTTTTTCTCTCTTTTTTTCTTTTTTCTTTCTTCCTTTTCTTCGTTCTTTTTTTCATTCTTTCTCTTTTTCTTTTCTTCTTTTTATTATTCTTCCTCCTTTTATTCTATCATCTACTTCTTTCTTTCTTTCTTTCTTTCTTTCTTTCGTTCTTTCTTTCTATCTTTCTTCCTTCATTTCGTTCTTTCGTTCTTTCTTCTTTTCCTTCGTTCTTTATTTTCTCCTTTCCTTTTTTATTCTCTCTTCCATTTCCTTTTTTTACTTTCTTCTTCTTCATTTTTTTCTCGTTTTTCTTTAGTTTTGATATTTATTTGCTCATTTCCTTTTAGTATTTTTCCTTCCATTTCCTTCTTTTTACTTTCTTCTTCTTTACTTCTTTTCTCCTTTCCTCCTATCTTTCTTTATTTTTTTCTCTTTCTCTTTCTTCCCTTCCTTCCTTCTTTCTTCATTTTCTTCATTCTTTATTTTCTTTTTCCATTCTTTGTCTTTTTTAATTTTTTTGTTCTTTCTTTCGTTCTTTATTGTCTTCTTTTCTTTTTTATGTCTTCCATTCCCTTCTGCTTACTTTCTTCTTTATATCTTTTCTTCTTTCCTCTTTTTTTATTCCTTTTTCCCTTTCTTCCTTTCTTTCGTTCATTGTTTCCTTCTTTCTATTTTATTTCTTCCTGTTTTTCGTTCTTTATTTTCTTCTTTCTTTTCTCCTTTCTTTGTCTTTCTTCATTTCTTTTTGTTCTTTCCTACATTTTATGTTTTCTTTTACCGTCTTTATTCCTTTTCCTCCTTTTCTATTTCTTTCTCTATTCCTTCATTTTTAGTTTTTTGTCTTTCTTTTCTTGTCTCTCTTCCTTTCCCATTTTTTTTCTTTCTTTTTCTCCCCTCATTTCTTGTCTTCTATCTTCTCTATCTTCTTCCCTTCTTTTCGTTAAGAATGGAAAAAATTATTTCTTTCTCACTTAATAAAAAAAAGATTTAAATGCATAAGGAACGATTCATCGCATTTATTTTCAATTATAACTATCGAGTAGAAAAATTCCAATCCTTCGCAGATTGTACGTAAGAAAAAAAATAATAGTCCATTCGAAACACGTCATTAGATTAAACAAGAGCGAATTCTAGATCTAGTTTGATAACTAGAAATTGCCCTTCCTACTCCTAACTCCCTGAGTTAAGCCCTTTGAACCCAAAAGGCAATTTTCCTCATGGAGATGAAGAAAATTTGCCAGTTTACCCTTAGAGAATCCTATCTGCAAACTTGGGCGACACAATCCTGATAGGACAGTAATGAACTCCGGGGGATGAAATAAGAGCGGAAGGAGAAAAGGGGACAGCAAGAGAAAATGAACAAGAGAAAGAGAAAATTATCAAGTGGAACAGAAAAGGACGGCAAGAGAAACAGAAAAGGAACGATGGAAAAGGAAACAGAAGAGGACGAGAAGGAGGAGGAGGAGGGGGTGAAATAAGAGGACCAAGAGAATTCTCGAAGCCATGGAAACACGTGAGAGAGTCTAGAGTGCTAGGAGAATAATAATATGAAGTGGAAGGGAACCAACCGAGAAGTTGGGTAATGAGTGTAGGTGGATGAAAGGTGGAGGGGGGAAAGGTAATTACCTCCAACGTTCTTCCTACAACCCCCCCTAATATATATATATATAGCTATGTACATACTTATATACTCCATACCATCATAGACACTGCGTCGACCATTTTTCAAGATTACTAAAAGATGAGAAAAGTTTTAATACCACTATGATACCAGCTGAGTCTGCCGCTTTGATAACACATAAAAGTATGTCGACCGATTACCAAAGTTATTACACGAGCCTAATGGTTATATACGATCGTCACAGGGGTCGCGCGCCTGATTTGGAAATAAAAGGGATTGTTTCATACGTGTTGAATTTCTGTAATAACCTTTCATTTTTTTTTTTTTTGTTGGTTGGGAATTTATTTTTTTTTTTAAGGTAAAAATTATTTACTGATATTTTAGTGAAATTTTATTCGGCTTTGTACTTAACTACTAAAACCTACTACTTATTAATGGTTTTGCCATTAGAAGCTATTTAAAATACTTTTTCTTTTAATTTGTAAAAATAAAAATTATTTTTTTCTATTTATCATCATTTTCCTTTTATAAAATTCTTAGAAACAATTCAACAAATTTTAATAAAATTCTTTTAAAGGATTCAATTATTTTCGAAACACAATTATATTCAAATTTTCAATATTCACTATTTGAATAAAAAATTTCCCATTAGAATATTTTTGATCATAATAATAATAGTAATAATAATAATAATAATAATAATAATAATAATAATCAAAATAATCAAAATAATCAAAATTTTTATGTAATTAAAATTCAAAGATTCAACTATTTAAAATTTTAAATCAAAGAAAGTGAATTTAGCGTTCGGTAATTTAATATTATAGATAGAAGAAGTTAACAATTTTCCGAATCAATTCTTCTATTTTTAATATTTAAAATTTTGTTGAATAGAATCCTTTGCAAACATTCAATTATTTTCATAAATAATAAAATTTTTACATGAATTTGATTATTTGAAAGACTATTTTTGTTAAATTCTTTTAAAATAGTCAATTCGTTGGCATTTGATACTTTAAAGTTAACAGTGTTTTTATGGAATTTTTCCCAAGAATTCAATTATTTATTCAAATTGAATTGAATTATTTCTTATGAACAATGAAATACTTGCAAAAAACTTTATCAAATTTTTGTTTTAAATTTTAATAAAATTTGTTAAAAGAATTCAAATATTTTCATAAACATTAAAACTCAACGCTGGACTTTCATTATTTTTAATACCTACAAATTAAAATAAATTCCTCGAAAACCGGAATTAAGTATTGTTTTAATTTTTCTTAAAAATCTTTGAAAAAATTACAAAAAATTCTAATAAAATTCTTTTAAATGATCGAATTATTTTCAAAACATTTACGAAAGTCAATAAATATTTTCAATATCTACAATTTGATGAAAAAATTTCTCATTAAAATTTAATAAATTATTTTGTTTTATTTTTTATTTTATTTAAAAAAAATTTTGTTTATTATTCTTTAAATCAAAACATTCTATTATTTTTATATGAAAATTTTCACAAAAATTAAATTACTTAAAATTACAATTTTCATAAAATTTTCCGAAAAAAATCAATTATTTAAAGTATTTCTTAACAAAGTTCTTCCCAAGAATTCAATTATTTTCAATAATAAATGTTTTGCAAGAAATTAATTATTTTAAACAAAATTATTTTCATTTTGTCAAAAATTCATTTAATAAATTATTTATATTTGTAAATAAAATAATTGAAATACTAATAATTGAATTCTCGCACAACTTTCTCAAAATTGAAAAATAAAATATGAAAATCGAATAAGAAATGCAAAAATCACATTTAATTCCATCCGCATTATTATTGATGAAATAATTTAAAAATTATTAAAAATTACGATTACGACACTAAAAGTAACTAGAAAAATTCGTTAAAGTATAAGGAATAAATTTCCTCCCCCTCACATGTACATATTATAAAAAACATATAACTTGACATCTTAATCTTTACATTTCTAATTTACTGTACATACAGTAAAATTTTTATCGTTGTCGTAAAAAAAAAGTTGACAATTTAGATGCGAAATTCGTATATATATTTGATTTCTAAATATCGATTTAGTGTTATTATCACGTTATAAGTCTTTTAAAAGTGTAAGTTATCCCCCCCTTAAGTCTCTGCGAAAAGAATTTAAGTCGTTGGTTTTTATTTTGAAGACAATTTGTATGAGAATTACGTAAATTAGTTATTCGCATTTTGACAAGTTTTAATCAAGGTAAAATTGTGACGATGAATTCATTGACAGACGAATTAGAATTAATTCTATGTTCTCTATTTTGGATTTAATGGCAAAAAGCCTCGTCAAAAATTTCAAATTAGTGGAAAAATGGTACTTTACTTAATATGGTGTTTTTTTTATGAATAGTATAATTTTCATAAACGAGTTTTCTTATTTTTTTTAATTATTATTGGCGATTTCTATTTAAGAAATATGACTAAGTTTTTAGTGGATTTCACTATTTCAATTTTTTTTAATAGTGAAATAGTGTTTCCACTTTCATTTTCACTTTTATTTTCGCTTTAACAGATATTTATTTTTACTGTAATTTTCTAATTTCACTTCGAATTTTTTTTTCTTTTTCTAATTTTACTTTCATTTTCACTTTGAATGTAAAACTGAAATTGTAGAAAATTCATTTATAAAAGAAATAAAAAAGTTTTGCTTTTTCTTTCAATTAACTTTCAGTTCACATTCAAAATAAAAATGAAAGTAAAAAATCTATTTAAGAAAAAATAAAGCGCGTTTTCATTTTCACTTTCTATAAAATTTGGTTTTTCATTTCTAAAGTAAAAATGAAGACTTCAAAGTACAAATGAAGATTGATTTTTGTTTTTACTTCCAGTTAATTTTGGCGTTCATTTTTTAAGTAAAAATGAATTTATATTTATATTTAACTTATTGTATTAATTATTTATTTATATTTTCTTTATTTTTATTTTTTATTTACTTATTTTTTTATTTATATTTATTATTGAAATTTATATTTTTACTCTTAATAAATGTTTTATTTCACTTTGAAAGTAACAATGAAGGTGAAAATTGGAAAATATAGAATATGAATATGATTCATTTTTACTTTTTTTTTGTAATACAATTTTTTTTAATCCGGAAATTTAAGAATCAATTTTTTTTTTGTTCTGGGGGACAAGAAAGGAAAAGATAAAAAGTTGATTATTTCAGCATCGATTGCGTGAAAGAGAGGGAGGATTTTTTTCTCTCCTCCGTATCTTTCTATTTCTATAATAATTTTTTCATTTATGAATGTAGATTGCGAAACTAAGTCAAATGTAAGAAATGAGAAAATTGAGTCATGTTAAAGGGGCTTTTATTTGAATATAGAATACGCGCATATACATAGTCGAGAGGTAATCATGAATTCAGCCGGTCAAATGAATTCTTGTTCCGACCAATTGAAAGTTTATTTGCCTCTTAAATATAGACGGTCCTCGAACTATGTTTCGGCAAAAAAAAAAAATTTTTTTTTTCTTTTAAGAGAGAAGAAACCTTGAAATACTTATATTTATGCGAGTCTTGAAATACAATTGAGTATGCAAATATTTTCTCTTATCCGATTAATAGAATATTCCAATCGAATATTTCTTTCTCAAGAAGTTTCGATTTTTTTCTCGAATCGAATAAATATCTGTACTGTAAATAAATTTGCAATTTTTATTTTCTCAATTTTTAATTTACAAGTAAAAAAGTTGGTCTACTTTTTTGTCTCGAAAAAATTCCAAGAGAGAGATATAGAGAGAGAAGTAAAAAAGAAAATGTATGAAAGTAGAATTTTTCAACTTTTTCTCCCTTAAACACATGTGTATGAAAAAAGGAACTTGCATCATTTTCGGGTCAATAAAGAAAAAGGAGTTTTCCAAGTTTCATGATGGAATATATCGAGTTTGAAAAATAGAAGGAAAAAGGATACTAATGGACAAAGTCGGTTTACGTGCCCAGATTTTTAGACGCGACGATTTACTTGGATCTTGGCAAATTTTCTCATTCGAGGGAAAAAGAATATTTTCAAATATATTTTTCGACTTACTCGTTCTTTTTTTTTTTTTTTTTTTTTTTCTGTGGAGAAGTTTGGAGTTTAACGTCGCAATTCGTAGGTGGTGCATGGGCCAGGGCGCCGTGTTGTCAGTACGTGCGCGAATTTCCTTATATTGGGGAGGGTTGGAAATGAAGAAAATGCTATACCCATGAGAGGTGACCAGGTGAAAAGTTTCATCCGAAACAGGAAGAGCTGATGAGATGCATTTTCCAAGCTACGAGATAAAAAGAAGACGAAGAAGAAATGGGCAAAGAGGAAAAAAAATAGATTCACTAAAATTTTCACTACATTTTTCTCCATTTTTTCAAAAAAAAAAAAAAAGAAAAATACATATTTATTAAAATTTAAAACTTTCTAAAAAGTGTCTCAAAATTACATATAATATTTAAATTAAGGAATAAAAAATGTATATTTTAAAATTTCGTTCTTGCAAAATATGAAAAATTTATATATTCTTTTTACTTTCTTTTTTTTTTGTGTTGGCGAAATTTTTTCGAAAATCCACAAATATTTATTCATTCTGTTGCGGCGAATTTTACGTAAGAAACGTCATCGTAAAATTTTAAGATTATCGCTGGTAACAGTTCCGCCAAAAATTCTCAATATCTGTGCGGGGAATTTTTTCGAAAAACTGTATTTTAATGTTCTGATTATAGAAATGTGCGACAATTGACGAATTTTTCTTGTTTGGTGTTCAAGAATTTATTTTTTTCTCCCTTCGAATTGAAAAGTAAGTGAATATTTTTACAAACTGCAACAAAAAAATAGAAAACAAAATTATATTTTTCAACAATTGCTTTTTCTTTTCAATTAACCGGACATTTTTCGAATTTGTACTTTTCAAAATTCTACTTTACCACCGAATGGGAAGATAAATAAATATTCTTTAAATTGCGTTGGAAAAAATACAAAATTGTATTTTTAAGATTTATTTCTTCTTCTGCAAAAAAAATAACCAAACAAAAAAAAATACAAAATTTGTATTTTTCAACATTTTTCTTCTCTCACTTAACAAATTAATCAAAAAATTTTCAAACTTCATAACAAAAAAAAGCAAACTTGTACTTTTGAATATTTCTTTCCTGGAATAGAAAAAGAAACAAAAAATTTTTTTTTCAAAATCTATTTTCTTTCCCCGAAGGAAAAATTAACTAAATATTTTTCAAATTGCATAATACGAAAAATAGGTAATTTCTATAAAAGGAAAAAGTTTAAATTAATTTATTAAATTTATTAAACTTTTGCTATAACCTTTAATAAAATTTGTTACAAGAATTCAAATATTTTTATAAATATTAAAACTCAACGCCGGACTTTAATTATTTTTAATAAATAAAAATTAAAATAAATTCCTCTAAAACTAAAACATTTGTTCAAATTTTTAGTAAAATTCTTTGAAAGAATTACAAAATATTTTAATAAAATTCTTTCAAATGTTTGAATTATTTTCAAAACATTTACGAAAGTCAATAAATATTTTCAATATCTACAATTTGATGAAAAAATTTCTTATTAAAATTTAATAAATTATTTTATTTTTTATTTTATTTTTAAAAAATTTTGTTTATTATTCTTTAAATCAAAACATTCTATTATTTTCATATGAAAATTTTCACAAACACTGAATTACTTAAAAACACAATTTTCATAAAATTTTCCGAAAAAAATCAATTTTTTAAAGTATTTCTTAACAAAGTTCTTCCCAAGAATTTAATTGTTTTCTATGATAAATTTTTTTAACAAGAAATAAATTATTTTAAACACAATTTTCATTTTGGCAAAAATTCATTTAATAAATTATTTATCTTTGTATTTAATAATTTAATTCTGACAGAACTTTCTAATAATCAAAATTAAAATATAAAAATCTAATCGGAAATTAAGAAATCACATTAATCAGATTAATAAAAAGAATTTTTACACCGAATGTTTCTAAATTTTTTTAGAATTTACAGAAAATAAATTAGAAAAAAAGAGAAAAAATTGTAAAAGTTATAAGAAGGAGAAAAGTGAAAAAAATTAACTAAATATTTTTCAAATTGCACAAAACAAAAAAATAAGTATTTTCTATAAAAGGGATTTTTGCATCAAATATTTCTTAATTTTTAGAATTTACAGAAAATAATTTAGAAAAAAGAGAAAAAATTGTGAAAATTATAGAAGGAGAAAAGTGAAAAAAAAATTAACTAAATAAGTTTCAAATTGTTCAAAACAAAAGATAATTTTTTTCTATAAAAGGGATTTTTGCAACCAAATGTTTCTTAATTTTTAAGAATTTACAGAAAATAAATTGAAAAAAAGAGAAAAAATTGTGAAAATTATATAAGGAGAAAAGTGAAAAAAAAATTGTAAATTGAATGAGAAGTAAAAAAATCATTTCTCTACAAATTTATCCTGAGAAAAAAAATTAATAAACGTAGAGATTTCATGGATGCTGTGCATAAACATCGGCACCATAGAGAAAAAGTGTATCTTAGAAATATATGTGTGTATATATAAAGGAGATGAAAAGAGAGAACAATCCCTGTATTGAACAGTTGCGCGCGCGCACATCTCGCATAGAAAAGATGACGACCGCATCCATTACTACAGGAGAGCTACTCAAGAATAAATTGTATAAGTCTGATCTTTCGCCAAGGTCATTCGATATATTCCCTACACACATACACATATAAATATATATATAGAACTTGGTTTTCCAGCATCCACTTTCCAGAATGAAACATCGAATCTCAAAAAGTGCTGGTTTTATATGACCCCTTTTGGTTATTGCTTATTCCACAATCCAGCTTAGATTTCAAAATCTATCTGACTTCACTTTAAAGGACACCAGAGGGACGAATTTCAAAACGAATGTTCGCTCTCTATATCTCTAAAACTCTAAAGTGAAATTTACACTATCGCGAAATTTCATCTTGAGAGCTAGAGTCGAGGAAATATCATCGCCCCTTCTAAGTACATTTTTGAAACTGATTTTATTTATTTGAATTTTTTTAAAAAAGAAAAAATAAATAAAAATTATGAATTTCAGTACATATTTTTTTATTCTAAGAAAAGAATGTCGAAGAATGAATTATTAAGTGAAGAGATTTATCCTTTTGAATTGTAACGAATAAGTTCGAATTATTTCGAATATTTAGAGATTGACGAAAAATTTACTTAATTCAAATAAACAATTCTGAAAAAAAAGTATTTTCTTTAAGACAGAAAATATTTTATTTGGTTTCAATAAAAAAAAATATGAAAAATATTTAAAACATCATATTTGTGAGCAAAAAAAAACTCTTTTCGTTAAAAAAGAAATATTTTTTTGTACGAAAACAAATACTTTTAGTTGCAAATAAAATTTTTTTGCACTGAGAAAACGATATATTTTAATCAAATATAATTATCTTTGTTGTACAGTCAAGCAAAAATTATCTTTGAATGAAACAAAATAATTTTTAGTCAATACAAAAGAAATTTTATACATTAAAAATTATGTTTAATTCAATTATAAAATATGATTAATTCAAACATATTTTTTTGGTTCACTACTTATTTTTGAATAAAATACATTTTTTTTCTCACTGTGTCCTGAATAAAAATTTTATTTGATCTAGGTAAAATATTTTCTAATTATTTTTTGGCTTAAATAAATTATTTCCATTCAAGAAAGTATTTCTTGTCACAAATAAAATACTCTCTGTTACAAGAAAAATTGATTTTTATCCAAATAAAATAGATTTTGGCGCAAAAAAATTGATTTTGTCGCAAAAAAAGTGTTTTTTGTTTAAATAAATGTTTTTTGGTTTATATAAATTATTCTCATTCAAGAAAGTATTTCTTGTCTCAAATAAAATACTCTGTGTTACAAATAAAATTGATTTTTATTCAAATATAATAGATTTTGGTGCAAAAAATTTGATTTTGTCGCAAAAAAAGTGTTTTGGATTAAATTAAATAAATTTGGATCAAAAAATATTTTAATTGTACACAAACTTTTCCTTGTTCCAATAAGAAACGATAATAATAATAATTGAATTCACTGTGAAATTGACAAAAAAGAAATACTTAGAATTATTAATTACTCTTGTTTAAATTTTATTATTAGATTAAAAATAAACTAAAAAACTATTACACAGCATTCTTTAAAAAAAAAAATTTTCCTCGTTCACGATAAATTAGATGAATAATAATAATTAAAATAAACTTCTGCGGGGGTGTAGCTCGATGACAGATAGTTAATTGGTTCCCACAATAGTTTCTCAGGATGATAAATCACATTCCATCACGTGACCTCATTGTAAAAATCGTGATCTCAACATATATCGAAGAGGTCACATTGTGTCCTTCGATGCCGACGCGACGGCCTACTAATTGTAAATTATCCTACCGTCACTGAAAGATTTCTATTTTTGAAAATTTTACATAAATAACAAAAAAAATTGCAAACATAACAAAAAAACATAATAATTTTTCCAGACTATAATAATAATAATAATAATAATTTCAAATTTCAAACTATTTGCTATTTTGCTAAACAGAAATAGCAAAAAAAAATCGTTTCCTTAAACTATTTTACTATCTTTATAAACAATAAGTATAGTCGTTTTAAATACTATTTTTCTATTTTGCTACACAACAGTAGATACCACGAAAAAAAAATCTTCACATGGAACTACTACAAATTTCAATATATTAGCGAAATTTTTAGTTATTGCAACGAATACTTTCGCTATTTTAGCGAAAGTTATCGCTGTTTCAGTTAAAGGTTTTTTTTCATGAAATATTTTCTTTGTTTTGAACTATTTTTCAATAGCAAAATATGTTAGATAAATATGCTAGACAGCAAAATTTTGTCCCTTTTCTCAACTTTGCTATTGTGCTAGAAAACAATAGTTTAAAAAAATGTCAATTTGTTAAAAAAAATCTCTGTTATTGCGTTGTAAAAAATTTAATGAAAAAATTAATTTACAAAATATTTAAAATATCGATTAGAATTAAAAAGTTAAAAAAGTTAATTCTGTTGAAAATTAAAAAATCCTCTTCAAATTTAAATTAGCAGTTGTTTTACTAATTAAATTAGTACATTTAGTCTTAACTAGCAGTTACTACATATTTCTACCGAGAATTAGTCAAATTTTACGAATTTAATAATTTACTCTCTACTCTCTAAATTTGAATTCGTAAAAATGCTTACTTATTTGAATTAGTGACTGACTTTTTGCTTTTGAATTAGTAAATTTCACTAATAAATTAGTAGAAAAAACTATTATTAAATTTTACTAATTCAAAAGCAAAAAGTCAGTCACTATTTTAAATTGTTAAACACTTTTACTAATTCAAACTAGTAAACATTTTTACTAATTCAAACTAGTAAAAATTTTTTACTAATTCAAATTTGGAGAGTAAATCTATATCAGTTGAAAATTATAATTTTAACCGACAATCAGTGACTGACTGTTATTGCTTCTGAATGAGTAAAAAATAACTAATCGTCGCTGAATTCACTGATTTGAATAAAAAAAAACTGAAATTAGTTAAACTTAACTAATTAAATCAGCAAAAAAAGAAGAGTTCAATTTGACTAATTAAATTAGTAAAAAAATATTAGTTAAACTCTTAAACTTGACTAAAAGAATCATTAAAAAAATATAGTTAAATTTGATTAATTGAATCAGCTTAAAAAATCTCGTGCAACATCCGTTATATTCAACTTCAATAATCAGTAGAAATTCAAATTTGAATTCACACCTTTTCTGAGGATGTCAAAATTGAAAGAAAAAACGAAAAATGAAAAAGAAAATATGTCAAAGTTAAAGTAAAAGTGAAAATGAAATTTGTCAAATTTAAAGTAAAAGTGAAAATGAAAATATGTCAAAGTTAAAGTTAAAGTAAAAGTGAAAATGAAAATATGTTAAAGTGAAAATGAAAGTGATAGTGAATGTGAAAATGAAAGCGAAAGTAAATGTGAAAATGAAATTTCACAATGAAACCATCGTGCGATCAGCACATTTAATTTCCAGTTATGAAAATTTCCAATTAAAATAAAGAATTAGAAGGAAAGAAACGAAAAGGTAAAAGTAGATAATTTTCGTTCATGCGTTGGCATAATTGAAGACTAAATGAAATCCGAATGCATCATTTTCTTTCTAGTGAATCGACCTTTTTCCGAGTGAATAATAGACTCTTAGAGAAAATACGAGGCAGTAAAATTGCGGCATTTTCTCTGGCAAAATATATAAATATATATATATATATACACTCGGAGCGTTGTTAACGTGCCATTTTCTTTACCCGCAAGGTCCTGAAACTATACACGCGAGGCGCTCGCTTGCTCTCTCTTTCTCACACGACTCGTCTCAAAATTTACGTACACGAGTCAAGAGCATAGGGAAAATTATACAAATTAACCGCAGAGCAAATTGACGAGTAAATTATACAATTACAGAGACGAGCAACGTAGTCAACGTGAATGGCCAATGAGAATCAGAGAGTATATATATAGTATGGAGAATGAGGTCCTTTTAGTCCGACGGTCTATATAGCGAATGAAATGAGAACAGAGAGGATCCTCAAGCAAGCGAGGAGAAGAGATTCAAGAATGTTCGAGAGGAAGGTGAGGGTCCAATCAAGTTCTAATTAGCTGGTACGGTAGTTTCGGTCCCTGGCCTCAAAACTCGTCTGCCCTCCCTCCCTCCCTCTTTCCTTCTCTCAATTTCGAATCCTCCCTCTACACTCGTCCAACTATTATCAGTTCCTTGTCAAATAATTTCATCCTCTCTACATAATCAACTTTCAAGTTTACTTTTGTTTTCTTTCTAGATTATTGTTGCCTTCAATTGAGATTATATTTTTCGTTAAGTACTCTCTAAATTTGAATCAGTTAAAATTTATATAAAAATAATTGATTTGAAAATCAGGCAAACTATAAGACAGATTTTCGATCGATATCAAATTGAGACGAAAATTAATAATGTTCCTAAAGTTTCGAACGTTCAAATGAACGACAATATTTTTTTTATCTTCTTCTAATTTGTATTTTACTTTAGAAAAATTATTTTTTAGATTAAAACAAATTAATTTTGAACTAATTTTCAAAAATACTTGAGGTGAAAAAGATTTCGTTCATTTGTTACGTTCGAAACTTTAGCTCCATAGAAAATGAACTTTTGTATTTATTTTCACGGATTTTTATTTTCATTTTTCATTGAAAGACTTTTGTTTTCACTTTTCTAGTCATATTCAAATTGAAAATAAAAAATAAAACTGTTGAAGTAAAAGTAAAAATGAAAATTACTTTAAGCGATTCTCACTTTCACAATGAAAGTAAAAAATAAATTGAAAAAATTAATTGATATAAAGGTAAAAATAAATATAAAAATGAATATCTATTAACGTATGAAATTAGAAGTGAAAATGAAAGTAAAAATCAAAATGAAATTGAAAATGAAAATATTTGTCAAAGTGAAAATAAATATCTGTTGAAGTTGAGAAGGAGTGGTTAAAATCAATATCACCGAAATAAAATTTTTCCCCTTTGACCGATTTTCACTCTTAATTTCATAGTAGAATTCGATTTGATTATGAAATTTTATTTCACTTTCATTTTCACTTTCACGATAAAAGATTTTTATTTTCTCTTTCATATTCGAATTAATCTAAACTAGAATTAAATGAAAGTGAAAAAGAAAGTTTTGTAAAATAAACACGAAATTGAACTTTCATAAAATGAAAATCTTTATGGAAATGAGAGCAAAAATGAAAGTTAAAAACGGAATTTTTTATTAAATAAAAGGGAAAATGTAACTTTCATAAAATGAAAAATCTTTAAACAGAAAATGAAAGTGAAAATGGAATTTTTATTAAATAAAAGGGAAAATGAATTTTTCATAAAATGAAAAGTCTTTAAACAGAGAATGAAAGTGAAAATGGAATTTTTTATTAAGTAAAAGGGAAAATGAAGCTCTCATAAAATGAAATGTCTTTAAATAGAAAATGAATGTGAAAATGAAAGGAAAAATAAAAGCAAAAATGATAGCAAAAATGAAAGCGGAAATGAAAACGAAAATGAAAGCGAAAATGAACTTAGATGTGAAAGAAACGACATAATCGACTCCCTGGTGAAGTTTAGCGTAAAAAAAATTTGTTTCTACACTGAAAATAAAAAGTCGAAAAGAATAAACGTAAGAAAAAGAAAAATGGAAAAAGAAATACAAAACATTCTTGCAGTAACGAATATGAAAAAAGGAGAAACTTTTCTCAATACTTAAAAAAAAGATGAAAGTAATAAATATTTTTATTCTTATTTAAACAAACGAGAAGACGTCTTTAACAGTCGAGATGAGTAACAAGTCTCTCGAGTAACAAGTCCCAGGCAGTTAAAAGTATAATAATCTTTTTGTAAATGGGTGTAAATATTGTTGGCTGTCATCCCTGTCTGATGCTCTAATTAAAAAGCGTCTGCTCCTTCTTTCTCGGCTACTTCATTTCTCTCTTTTTTTTCTGTCTCTCTCTCTTTCTTTCTTTTTCTCTTTTGTATATAGCAATTCGATTTTTTCCAGTTCCTCATTAAAATTATAAAATCACAACGAGCATAATTTTATTTATTCTTTATATTAAGAAAAACAATCTTCCTACTTCTCGAGAACTTTTTTAATATTTTCATTTATAAACTTTTATAACTTTCTTTTTTTCCTCACTAGAGTAGTGTACTAAAAAAAAACTTGCTCGAGCTTTATTAAAACCAGTTTATTAAGTAAAAAAAAATTTTTTTTTTTATAAACTTGTCTTTTCAGTTTATTAATAATTTTCTGCCACAATAAGTTTTTAGAATTCATTTTGAAAAATATTTCTTCGTTATCTTTTTTTTGGAAGATTATAAGCGAGAGGAACTTAATTAGAAAATTAACTGGAAACTTAACTTAGAAAACCAATTAG
The DNA here is from genome assembly GCA_032872475.1 of Leptopilina myrica (nomen nudum). Classification (NCBI taxonomy): domain Eukaryota; kingdom Metazoa; phylum Arthropoda; class Insecta; order Hymenoptera; family Figitidae; genus Leptopilina; species Leptopilina myrica (nomen nudum). The sequence goes on from CM065461.1 coordinate 38,790,190, forward strand.
AAAACTAACTAGAAAATCAATTAGAAAATTAACTAGAAAATCAATTAGAAAATTAACTAGAAAATTAACTATAGAAAATTATTAACAAGAAAATCAATTAGAAAATTTGCTGAAAAATTAACTGTGCAATTTGCTAGAAAATTAAACAGAAAATGAACAAGAAAAAGAACAGGAAAATTAACATGAAAATCAACTAGAAAATTAAGAGGAAAATTAGTAAAAAAAAATTAACTAGAAAGGTATCAGGAAAATGAACTAAAAAATAAACAAGAAAATCAACTAGGAATTCAACTAAATAATCAACCTGGAAAAATCATGAAGAAAATTAACTAAAGAAGTAATTAAAAAAATAAAAAAAATTAAAATTAAAAATTAATTAGGAATTTAATTAACTGAAAAAATAACTAGAAAAATAATGAACTAAGAGAACAACTAAAAAATCAATTAGAAAAATCATTGACGAAAAAATAACTAGAAAAATAACTAAAAGGAAACTAAAAGTTTTGAAAACTAACTGTAGGAAAAAGTTTACAATAACAGGATTGTTCTCATGTTTCTAGTTGTGTATTATTATAAAGTTAACTCTTTTAAATTGTAATTTCCCAAAGCGGAGGAAGTTGAAGGACGCTGAAATGACCTTCAAGTCATAAAACTGTAAAGCTGTAAAGCAAAAGGGTTGGCGACGTTTGAAAACTCGAACGACGATACCCTTTTTTTTATTACACATGACCTTCGAGTATTTCTCAGGAACCAGGAAGCTAAAATTCATTTTTGTCAGTAGCCAAACTTTTTTTTTTAGTGGTTATAGGGAAAAAAAATGTTTAAGCCAAAACACATGTAGAACAGATATTTGTGCAAAAAAAAAACTTCCAAATCATATGGTTTTTTCTCATTCTTATTTCGACAGTGTGAAACCACCATTTGTCAAAACTATTTACTACCGGAAACCAACAATTTTCCGTTCCGGAAAAAATAATCTTTTATGGCTGAATCTTGAAATGTATATTTATTATTTTTTGGAAAATCGCTAAATTTGGAAAAATTATTACAAATTTCTAAGAATATTAAAATTTCAAAAATTACTATAATTATAAAATTACTGAAAAATAAAAGTTAGTAAAATTAATTAAACTACTAAAATTATTAAAATATTTTAATACAAACGAATATTTATTTATAATTCTCAAATATTTAATGAACAAAAATATTTTCGAACACTAAATAAATAGTATTTTTACACAGAAAAGTGTTTTTTTAATACTAACCAACACATTTGTTTGAACTAAATATAATCAATAATGACTATTTTTCCAAAGGAATTATAATTTTAAAAAATTTCATATTCTCTAAAATGTGATAATTTATAAAATTGTTTCTATAATTTATGACAAATTATTTTCAAAATTTCAACTCAATTATTTTCTTGGAATATTAATTAATTATTTATTTGTTATTAATTAATTATTTTTCCTGGATTTATGAAAATTTAATAATATTAATTTAATAATTTTTCTGATTTTATTATTAAAAGAGAAAATTTAGAAATTAAATTTTTTTTTTAATTAAATTAAATTTTTTTTTTTAAAGATAACGTTTTTAATAAATTTTCTTAATAATTTTCCTATTACTTTTTGTAATTTTTGCAACTTTTCTATAATTTTGAATATGAAATAATTTTATTTTTGCATAGAATTTTATTGGATTTTTTGAAAATATTTTAATTGTTTTGAAGAATTTTATGAACATTTTTTTTTAAACTAAATAAAATCTTTTGAAGATGTAAATTTAAATTTGTACTGTTAATAATTGAATTCTTATAAAGAATTAGAAAAATAATTTTTTAATAATTTAATTCTTTAGAGAAATTTTATTTAAATTTTATAAAAGCAAATTGAATTCTTTTGGAAATTTTAGAATATAATATTATAGAATAAAAAAATCCCAAAAAAATCCAAAGCAAAGGAAATAAAAAAATAGTTTTACATTGGACTTATTTTTTGGATTTTTTCTCCTGGTCAAAAATTTCAGATATTGAAAATCTAATGAAAAAAATTAGGATATACAAATGTTAATGGTTGCCTTAAATGAAAGTGTCCATTTTTGAGTTGTTCATTTCGATTTACTGTAAATCGAAAGTTTTAATTTTAATATTTAAAGAATTTTTTTATTTATATGAAAATAATTGAATTTATTTTTTGGCTTGGATTTTTTTGCCCTGAAATTCAATTAAATTAAATTCAGACTTATATCTAAACTTTTGAAAATATTCTGAATTTAAAAAAAATCATTGAATTCTTTTGGAGTAATTTTATTAGAATTGTATTAAAAATAATATTGAATCTTTTTTGTGAAGAATTTTATTAAATTTAAAAAAAATAATTAAATTGTTTTGAAGAAATTCATTCAAGGAACTTTATTAAAGTTCTAAACATTAGAATTTAAGATTTTTTTCTGAAATTTAGAAATTGAATATTTTTTCAGTACTTTTAATAAAAGTCCCTTACTTTTTTTTACTGATTTTCTTGACGAATTTTACTTTTCCTGTCTTTTTTCGAAATTCCTATGAAATGACATTCGTCGAATAATTTTTTTTTTTAAACAAATAAATTCTGATTTTATTCATTTTTTATTAATACTAAATAGTTTCGAATTTTAATAAAACATTACATAATTTTCAATATTTAGTAAAATGAATATTATCATATGTTAAAAATAAATGTTTGGAAAATATATAATGAATAAATGTTTGGAAAATATGTAATGAATAAATGTTTGGAAAATATTTAATGAATAAATGTTTGAAGACTATTTAATGAATAAATGTTTGAAGACTATTTAACGAATAAATGTTTGAAGACTATTTAACGAATAAATGTTTGAAGACTATTTAACGAATAAATGTTTGAAGACTATTTAACGAATAAATGTTTGAAGACTATTTAACGAATAAATGTTTGAAGACTATTTAACGAATAAATATTTTTAAATCCTATATCCTGTATTAAATGAAAAATTTAAACATTTTGTAAAATCTATTTAATAATGGTTCTAGAATTTCTAAATTCACTTCAAGGTCTCGATTGGCAAAGATCCTTTCAAAACTAAAAGCAAATGAATCCAATTATCTGTTAATCGAAGTAGATTACACGTTTTAAACGAAGACAGACGGTGCCGGCGGCCAAGAATATTTCGGCAATGGCGTCCCGAGCGCCTCCTTCAGTCGCCATGACTGAAACAGGCTCTGAGCTTAATTATAACCACACGAAAGCGGTAGAGTGAGAGAGAATCGACCGACGGGGAAAAAGAGAAGAAATAATCACACACACACACACACACACACACACACATACATTCATGCAAAACTTGAATCCTCTGGAATTAGAACAGGCTTTAGTTGAAACGAAATATACTCGAAAGACTCTTCTGCCGCAAGGAAATTGAGCAACCAAATATATTTCGCTAAATTACACACAAACGATACAAATGTAGACATACTCGAGATGGTTTATATATTTAATTTTTTTTTCTTCTTAAACAAGTCTCGGGGGTTAATTAAACATCCTCCCTTTGCCTTCTAATTAGACCCCCTTATCACGTTCTCCTCATTACTTAATCAGTTTTAGTAATTCCGTATATTTAGTTCCTCCCTCTGTAATTATCCTCCTCGAAGATTATTATTCAAGGACGAAAGAGAAAAAAGGAAAAATTTTTTAATGAAACAAGCGCAAATGTAGTGAATAAATTACTCGATTCCCCCTACTCCCCCCCACCACCTCTTCCGCCCCCAAAGGGTAATTACCTTGTTTCAAGTTTTCAAAAAGTAAAAGAAAAATTCTCTTCAAAGATTAAAAGATATAGTTTCTTCAATTTTCTATTTATTTTAATTATTTCACTTTAAAAGCAAAAGATGCTCTGTGTATTTTTTACCTCGTAAAATGGCTCATTAAATTATATTTTATCGTTTTATCGATTACATACTCGTTTATTGATTCTTAATTATATTTCGAGGAGAATTTCAATTTAGGAAAATTAAAAATTATAACAAGTTTTATGAAATTAAAAGATTGAATATATTTAAAAATTTTTTTTTTTTTGAGGGAATTTTTAGCGGGAGGGAAAAATTGTTTGGATGTTAAAAAATAGAATTTTAATGAAATCGAGGTTGCCATAGGTCAGTGAAGACAGAAATTCAGGTGCTTCGAAAGGATATAATTCATAAATTTTAATTTTCAAAGAAATTAATTAGAAATTTTAAAGATATGAGTATTTTGAGAAAAATTATAATTATATTTCGAGAATTATATTTTAATAATTAGAATTCTTCTGAAATTGGTTGATTTTTTAATATGTGTTGAATTAATTATTGAAAATAATGTATTTATAGAAGAATTTTAGTTAAAAACAGGAAAAAAAAATAAATTTTGGAAAAGTTGCAAGCGATTGCAGAAATTCAATTATTTTCAAAAGCAATAAAAAAGTGCTTAGTTGAAATTCAATTAGGTTAAAAAATTTTTTAAATTCTCGTCAAATTTTCAATTATCTTTATAAATTTTAAAATTATTGTCAACATTTCAACCATTTTTATAAATATTTAAATTCTTGACAAAATTTCAATTATCTTTATAAATATTTAAATTCTTGTCAAAATTTCAATTATTTTTAAAAATCTTCCTGAATTTATATTTTTCCAATATCTACTATTTTCAGAAACTTGTCAAAAAGAATTCAATTATTTAAAAAAATTCAAGGCAAAACATTTAATTACTTTCACTAATAATAAAAATTTTACAGGAATTCAATTATTTACAGTTTATTTTTATAAATTTCTTTACAATAATTCAATTATTTTCCTAATTCATAAAATTATTTTTAGATTTCAATTATTTTCTTAAATAATAATATTCAACGCGCAAAATTTCAATTATTTTAAATATATTTTCAATAAAATTCCTCGAGAAATATAATTATTTAAAAAAATTTTTATTAAAATTCGTCAAAAGAAGTAAATTATTTTTAAAAATTTGTAAATAAAATACTTTATGAGAATTTAAAAATATTTCAATTATCATTATGATTAATAACATTTTTAAAGGGAATTCAATTATTTTCAACAATGTCTATAAAATATTCACTATTTTTTATTAAAATTTTCAAGAAGAATTCAATTATGAAAAAATTTTTTTTTTCATTTTACAGAAACATTTATTTATTTTCATAACTAATAAAAATTTTACAGAAATACAATTATCTTCTTAAATAATAATACTCATCGCAAAATTTCAATTATTTTTAATACATTTTGTGTTGAATTTCTCGAACAATGTAATTATTGTTTAAAATTTTATTAAAATTCGTGAAAAGAATTTAAATATTTAAAAGTTTGTAGATAAAATTCTTTATGAGACTTATAAAAAATTCTTAAGTAAATTTCAATTATCTTTAAAAATAATAAATTTTTTCTCTACCATTCAAATATTTAAAAAAAATTTTTTAATGAAATTCTCGTCAAAATTTCAATTATTTTTAAAAATTGTCTTTAATTCAATAATTTTCAATTTAATTATTTTCATAAATACATAAAAATTTCACATAAATTCAAATTATTTACAAATTTTTCCATTAACTGAATTCATAAATTTCCATAAATAAAAAAAAATTTAAAGGGATTTAATTATTGTCATAAATGTTAAAATTCTTTTTGGGAATTCAATTATTTTTCTCAATAATAATACTCATCGCAAAAATTCAGTTTTTTTAAATACATTTTCAATCAAATTTCTCAAAAAATGTGATTTTTTTACTTTTATTAAAATTTGCAAAAGAATTCCATTTCTTAAAATATTGTTAATAAATTTCTTTATGAGAATTCAATTTTAAGAAACAATTATCAATCATTCAATAAATTGTCAATTTTTTAAATAACTAAATCCTCGTAGAATTTTTCCATAAAAATTGATATTAAAAATGAATTTCAGTTAAAATTTTTCATATATTTTCTGAATATTAAAAACATGGCGTTGTTTTTTTTTTTAGAAATAATTGAAGTTTGAAAAGGTTTTTAAATGAAATTCTTTGGAAACTTGAACTTTTCATACTTATAATTTTTAACTCTCAATTCTGTAGAATTAATTTTTTTGAAAAAGTTCAATTCTATTTTTCACAAAAATATTAAAATTTCTTTTTGTAATATATTCTTTTTTTTTCTTTCAAAAATTAAAGTGAATTTTCGATTAATTGAAATTTCGTAAAACTGAATTGTAAACAAAATTTTCGTTCAGCAACCCTGATAAATTAAAGATTTCATTCTCGGTTTGAAAGAAGAAAGAGAAAAAAAAATTCTCCACACGAGAGTGAGAATTGAGTTTGAAATTTTTTGTTTTTTTTTTTTTGAAGGGAACGAAGGATTTTGAACTGAAATGTAAAATAGTGTTATTTACAGTCTTTTCTCAGCGAGGAGCAACCCACGCCGTTGGCAATGAGAATGTATTTCTCGATTCCCATTGTTGATTCCCGTGGGAGCTGAGGGAAATGAAATTATACACTTTCTTGCCCGAAAGGTGAAGGGGGAGTTGAAACCGAACAAAATGGTGTCCTAAAGAGACGCGCCCCTGTATGTTATGTATTTTTTTTACAAAGTATCTGAATTTTTTTTTTCAATCCTTCCATTAGTTTGAATTCCGCGCCTAAAGACGCCATCTGGCACTGGAGGGTTAATCATAACCTTAAATGTTTTGCTTCTACCTTTCTTTTTTATTTTCTTTTACCTTTTTTTGAAAGCGCGTTACTTGTAGGGAAAATTTTACTGTATAGAATTTATTCGAAAAGTTATCTGACAATAGTAGAAATGTTTCCGAGATTTCCGCGTGGGTAGAGGCAAGAAGTCGTTTCAAAAATACTTTAGTGTTAATTTATATAGCAAAACGTGTTCCACGTGTTTAATTTCCCTCTGCAAGTACAATTCATCGAAACTTGATCTTTAAGGAAACAACAGTCTCATAAGTTTCTGAAATTAATTAATACACTCTGAACTTTGGATTATATTGCTCTCTCTTCCCTCTCGTCATCCAAGACCTAAATTATGCCAACAGCAAAATATTATATTTTCCAAAAAAATTATCTTCTAAATATTTTTTTCACAATTTCTTCTCTATTCTTTTTTATAGAATTCTATTCTTGATGAATTCTAGAGAATACATATAAGCATTATTAGTGGACTTTTTAATTGTATTTTGAAAATAAATATCAAACAGCTGCTATGGGAAAAATGTTAGTCGTCGGCTTTCTTTTCTGTATGTTCATTTATCCACGTGGCTGATATTCTATTTGTAAAATGTTATAAATAGGCCAAATGTATATGAAGTGTAAATATTTACGAGAGCATGACGAAGGTCGATCGACATGCAGACGATATGGATGACGAGAGGAAGCTAGACTAGACACTGTATACAAGACGCAAAAGGGCGAACGTGACCGCCTTCATTGACTTTACGACCGCTAAAACGAGGCTTTATAGTTTGTGGGGTAGTTTGCCACTTTACGTGTTCCCTATATACTTCCTCAAGTATTACGCATCGCAGAAACATATGTCTCAACTCTTTTCTTCTTCTTTTTTTTATTATTTTTTTTTTTGCTCGTCGAGAAAGTCACAAAGAAACGCCGAAATTTTGCCATCCGTTTCACGTTTTCAAAAGGGTTTTTTTCCTCTCTTCCTTCTGAAAAAGCAATTTTTTCCTCCTTCTGTGTTGAAGAAAAAGTTTTTACATGATTTTTAGGTTGTATTTGCAATGGAAAGTAGAACGAACAGCGCAGGTAGTGTGCAGAATGACGGCGCATGCGCTGATGGTAAATCGCATGCGCTGTTAGTATACAACGAACGGCGCATGCGCCAAAGTGCGCTATCCTTCTCGCTCCCATTAACCCCACTCGTTACAAATTATTCAACGCTTATATGGATCTATTTATTTAATATATTTGATGAAACATAGGATTATTAATCAATCTTTTACGTCCGAGAAATAGTAATTATAGTGAAGGAGAATGAAACGAAAATATTTGGACAAATAGTTTTTGAAAATTAATTCGAATGTTTTCGTTTTATTTTTCTTTACTATATCTACATAGGAAATTATTTTTATCTTCATAGGAAAGAAAATGTATTTAAAAAAAAATGTTACCTTACACTGAAAAAAAAACTATTGGCCCAGGGGTTTCAATTCGATGTTATTGAATTCAATTTCTTTTGGAGCAATAATTTCTGTATTAAATTAAAAAAAATAGATATTAAAATATAATAGTTCATATTTAATAAAACATTGAATTTATCGATAATTCAGAGATAGTAAATAATAATTCATAATTTAGGACTATAAGCTTAATGATGTCTAATGAAATACATAAAATTGAGATGTAGGGTTCATACAATTTTATTAAAAAAATATTAATTAGTTTTAAATTAGAGTTACCTCATAATAAAATTTTCTTAAATTAATAAATAGTTATGGTAAACGTATATTAAAATATGTTCAAAAGCAAATGCTACAAACACCATTCGTCAACACTATTTACTAAAAAAAACAAAATATTTTCCCTTTCTTAAAAAAAGAATCTTTTATTACTTAATTTTGAAAATTATTTATTAATTTTTTTTAAGTGACTAAATTTGTAAAAAAAATTATTAGAATTCCTAAAAATTTTAAAATTCCTAAAAATATTAAAAATTATTGAGATTAGTAAAATTACTAAAATTATTAAAACTTCTAGAATTAATAAAGTTAGTTAAATTATTAAATTTACTACAATTATTAAAATATTTAAATTTTAAATTTACATATACAAATATTTTTTTATTATTTTCAAATATTGAATGAATAAAGAATATATTTGAATATGAAAATAAATAATAGTTTTAACCAGAGAAATGTTTTATTTCATCCAAATATAATTTTTTCGGTCCAATAAAAGTGTATAATTGGCACACAGTCTACTGTAAATTACTTATTTTTTTTTTAACAGAAATTTTAATCCGTATTTTAAATATAATTTCTCTTTGGACCAAATATAAGCAACTATTGTTATTAACATTATTTTCTGGGAATTTTTAACTTAAATTATTCTCTAATAAAAAATAATTCAATTACTTTCTGTGAATTTCTATCTCAAATTATTCTATATTTTAATTATTTTCTATGAATTTTTAAATAAAATTATTCTCTAATTAAAGTATTTTCTGTTAATTTTTCACTAAAATTATTCTCTATTTAAATTATTTTCAATGAATTTTTTATTTTATTTTCATAAAATTCTATTAAAAATAATTCCATTCTTATAAAGATGAATTATATCTATAAACTTTTGAAAATATTTTGAATTTTTGCAAATAAATTTATTAAAACTTTAATAACATTTTGTTAAAAATAATTCCATTTTGAGAAAGATGAATTATATCTGTAAACTTTTAAAAATATTATAAATTTTTGCATATAATTTTATTGGAATTTTAAAAAAACTCTATTAAAAATTATTCCATTTTTAGAAAGATGAATTATTATTTCTGTGGGCTTTTGAACATATTGTGAATTTTAGCAAAGAAATTTATTAGAATTTTCATAAAATTCTATTAAAAATAATTCCATTCCTAGAAAGATGAAATATATCTGTAAACTTTGGAAAATATTGTGATTTTTTGCAAATAATTTTATTCAAATTTTAAAAAAGAATTGAAGCCTTTGGAGAAATTTTATTAAACTTGTATTGAAAATAATTGAATTTCTTTGTCAAGATTTTAATGAAGTGTTTTAAAAATAATTTATTTTAAAGAACTTTATTTTAGTTAATATTTTGCACAACTTTTATCAAATTTAATTATTTTCTGATTTTTTTTAAATAAAATTATCCGCAGAAATAATTTATACCTAAATAATAATTTTTCTATATATTGAGAAAAAACCTATTATTGCACTGAAAGAAAATGTGTATTAAATTTTGTAAAAGTATTTTGCAATTTGAGGAAAAAGTGCAACAAACCAAAATTTTGATATAAAAATACTAAACATAAAAAAAATTTATGTGAAATTTAATAGTTGTATTATAATTTAATTAAAATTCTTGATATTTGATACAATATGATAAATTCCACAATTTTTTTTAAGTTTAGTATTTTTTATATCAAAATTTTGGTTTGTTGCACTTCCCTAAATTGCAAAATACTTTTACAAAATTTAATATACATTTTTTTCAGTGTGGCTCAATAGCACCCTTTTTTAAATCACTAATTTCTGTCTAGAATTAAGAAAATACAATAATTCACAATCTAGAACTAGAAGCATAATATTTTCTAATAAAATACATGACAAAAATTACAATTAAAAAAATTACTAACAAAAATTTATCGTATACATACAAACATATTTTCAAATTCCTCTAATAAAAAATAATACAGAATTCCAAAAGGAAAAAAAAATCCTTGAATTCTTCACGCATTGCGACTCACGTTTAACTCTTTCGGTATAATATTTCTAGTATCGAAGGTTATAGGAAACGAATACAAGAAGGTCTTTTGTCCCTTCTCGCAAGCGAAGCGACCGGTTTCTGCTCTCTCGTTCAAAAAATAAAAAAGAAAAAAAAAGAATCTCGAAAAAAAAGACTTAACCCTTTTCGTACCGCGAGAGCGGTTTCTTTATGAGTTTTGTACTCGAAAAGGAATATTTATGAGTCTTCCATGGTGCGGAACATACTCCAGGCGTTTCTTTGACCAGCACAGGTCCAACTTGACTTTAAAAAAAAAAATAAAAATCCAAATCGAAAAAATAATTTTTTGATATTGCTTGTCAAATATATTTATATAATATTCTCCTGAAAGCGTCAATATATTCGTGAGATTCTCGTTTTTTTTAAATTCATAATTTTTTCCTTTAGAGACAGATTTTTTTCTACCCAGGAGACTAAATATAGGGCCCTTTGAGAAAGCCATTGGAGGGCGTGGAATTATATACAGTAATCAATGCTGATAATCCCCCCTGAATTCTCTCTTCCATTTTGGATAAAAGAGAGAGAGAGAGAGAAAGAGAGGAGGGGAAAAATCAATGCTCTTTGGAATTACATATAAAAGGTGCGGAAATTTCCTGAGATTTAGATGATAATTTACGGTCTACATGGAACCAATTTGGATTTTCACAAATTCGTTTTATATTCAGAGGCGAAAAAAAAAATATATTCTTTAAAAGAAAAAAAAAGGAGAAAGAAATTTATTTATTCACAAGTAAATAACGCTTGCGTGCGTCAATCCGATTAGAGAAAATGTGATTAAAGATAGAAAAGAAAAATGATTCGCCGCTCACTGTGATTAGATACCGACCGAATGAAAAACGAATAGAAAAAGAATTATTTTTAGAATATTTTTATTTTACTTATCCAATTTTATATTATTTATAATTTTTTTTAAAAAATCAATTCGCTATTCGATTTCGAGAATTTAAAAAAACAATTTCGACAACTCTGAATATTTTTTCTTATTCAGATAACCATGTTCTGGACTATTATAATGAATGAAATATTTTCTTAAATCAAATAATTATCGATTAAACAGAAAAATAAGTTTAACTTTTTAAGATTTAAAGTTAAGTTAAAAATTTTTAGAAAAATAGAATTATTTATAAAAAAAAATACCAGAATGTTAATGTAATAAATTTTTGTCGCAGGAAACATCAAAAGGATTTCGTCGAAAACGATCTTATTTATACGATAAAGCTTCTGATTTTCTGAAGTGGTTTATTTTCTAAAGCTTCTGTTTGCTTTTAATTGAGTCTATCGACGGATCAATAACATTTCCTTTGATCACACTTGTCTGGTGGGTTTATTTTTTCAAAACGTCCGATTCACTGTAAGTGGAATTCAGATATTTTTAAGGAAGAATATCATCGACTAAAGTGCAAAATTAGTTTTTAAAATAGTTCTTCACACTTTTTTTGAAGATTCTACACACTTCGGAAAAAAGTGTGTATAATAAATTCCCCAAACGATAAAAGATGGATTACTTAATTTACCGCATAAAACAAAAAACTAAAATAGTAGAAAAAAATTAATCCTAATATATAATGATAAAGAGATCGAATACAAAAATGGGGGAAAAAAATTAATTCGCAGAAATTTAGATACAAAAAGTTGAGTTAAAATACAAAAAAAAAAGTTGATGGAAAAAATTAAGTTTGAGTAAATTGTGTGGGGAGGGAATGGAAAAAAATTATTTAGAATGAAATTAACGTTTTTAATATAAAATGTTTTGTGAATCGTTTTTTGTTGAGATGGAAATTTATACATATATTACGTTTGCCTTATCAAAGAAACGAATCGTGTTCGTTTTGTGAAATAAATTTCAATCGATCGAATGTCAGAATAAACTGCAATCGTCAAATGTGTATTCTTTTTTCTTTCTTTTTTATCCTTTTTTTTTGTCAATATCGTTGTCGATAAGACGTGGAGAATTTACATAAAAGGAACGAGAATACCTTATTCCACAGACTCTTTTATCAACTGCAAAAAGACTCTATAATTTGAAATTCATACGACTTTATTTTACTCGCTCTTGATATGCAGTCCTGATAATGTTATAGCAGTAACATTGAGAATTAAAATACGTACGTCGTCTTTTTTAATTGAAATTTTACTTCTAGTTTGAGAGAGAGAGAGAGAGAGACAATGACCAGATCAGCTTTTTCGACTCGTATAAATAAACATGTGTTTAAAAATAATGCAATAAATAAAAACAAGAAAAAAACAAGAAAACAATAAGAATAAAAATACAATTAAAGAATAAAAATACAATTAAAGAATAAAAATACAATTAGAGAATAAAAATACAATTAAAAGTAAAAGTTAAATTAAAAAAATAGAATGGAATAAAAATATAATACAAAAAAATTGTTACGAATAAAAACTTTCGCCAGGAGATTGTTTTTGCAAACAAAAATTGTGTTTTCGTCGAAAAGTTTTCACGTTCCGGAAAGGGTGAGGTAGCGCCATCTCGCATCGCCATGTTGACTCCGCTCGAGAAAGAAAAGTGGCACAAAGGAGCGAGCGAACACGATGAACGTCATGCATTTTATAAACTCTCGTGTGTAAACATAAAATGTTTCTTTAACTACGACACGTATGGGCGCATGAATGAAAAAGATGAATTCAAACTCATATTTAGTTGGACATGTATCTATTTCGCAACTATGTGAATTTTACGAGAGCCTGACGCATTTTCGCAGAATCGTTGGATAAATGCGAACACGCCACTTTTTAAGAGCAAGGTAATGGGGTTTGTTTACATCATCACTCAAACGTGTGAGATTTCTTGAATGAACTTTTAAGAAGAAAAAAAAGAAATGAAGGAGAAGCAGGAAAAAATAAAAGTGTAATATACAATTCTCTAACGTAGTCCTAGGCCCCCATGGTTGGACGAAAACCAGCCAAATAAAGCTAAACGACGCTTTTATGACCGCCAATAAACTCTTAAGTGTTAATAAAACGAGGCAGCCAGAGTTGGGTTATACGTGCAGTGTCTTCACATATATATATATCTGTGTGACATATACACGTCACCAATCCACCTGGATGGCTCGCGACCACATGAATCACTTGACTGAGGATTAGTGTCAAGGTCGTGTGCAGCACGACTAGAACATTACGCAATGATCGTAAAAGGCAAATACACTTCCGCCTTTTGCAGCTATATGATGATGAAGCCTCAGGAACGTGTTGTTTGATGACCATGTCTACGCCAACTCGTAAAATATTTATTCCCCAGGTCAATAACAGTTTATTGGAACTTTGCCTCTTGTGTCGATTTGAACTTCGCTTATATACTCTCGCTTTAAACGAACGACTGGATTTTCCGTGTTTTCACGACTTTTCGCTGTTTTCCTTAAATACAGTTGTATTCAAACTTTACCATTGTACTCGAATTGTATTTTCGAATTGTATATTTGACGCGATCTGAAGAAAGGAGCCTCAGAAGCAAATCACTTTAAGGTTATGTTAGTGTTACTTTTTCATTAATTAAAAGTTTCTAATAAAAATAAAAAAAGTCAATCAACTGACAATCAAAATCATTGATGTCTAGGTCTTCATTACAACTTAAATATTTAATAAATAATAAATAAATAAATCAGTATTTATTAAATATTTAAGTTGTAATGAAGACCTAAACATGAATGATTTAGATGTTCAGTTGATTCTCTCTTTTTTTATTATTATTTTAAAAATTGCAAACACATATTTTTTTGCTTCTAAGGTCCCTCTCTTCAGATCGCGTCACAAATGTATTCAAAATTCAATCGCTATTTTGTTTCAATTCAAAGTCAAATTAACATTCAAAGGTATTCGAAGCGAATTGTATTTTTTTTTGGTGTATAAAAAAGAGTATTTAGAGCGAATAGAAAGGAGTCGTTTGTTCAAAGCGTGAGCGAAGAAAATTACCATATTAATAATGTTTTCTTTTTTCAGAAACGTCAGCATTCCTGTAACACTGATTTTGAAGCAGCAACAAATTTCTTCTGTGATTGAAAGACAAACGGAAAAAAGTCGACAGTGACTTTAAGTTTGCAAACTGAACAGTCTAAAAACTTCTACGCATTTCTGCCTTGAAACTTCTATTTCCGGGGAGTGAATTTCACTCCAAAGTTTGAAGAAGAAAATTACTTCGAACTTAGAGTAAAAAATAGTGATGATGGTTTAAAAAAGAAAATTACTTCGAACTTAGAGTGAAAATATAGTGATAATAGACAGGAATGCGAAGGAGTGCTGACACTTGTTTCTTTAGAGAACTAAATCGTAATCAATTTTTCATCATCCGGAGGCAGCATCCATAGAGGAGGAAAGAAATCATCTCCGATAAGAACGTTCGTCTTTCTAGGCACAAGTTCCCTTTAACAGTCTCAAATTGACACCAAATATTTTAAGACCCTAAAATACATTGAAAAACAGATTTTCGGTCAAATTAATTGAAAAACTTTGGGAAAAACTCAAACTGTAGTTCGGAAGACAAATTTCTTGGAAGGATAAAAATTGATTTTTAGGTGTGTTTACTCGCTACAATGTTAATAATTAAATTAGTAAACTAATCCGTAAAGCGAAATTTCGTCAGATGGCAAATTTTTTCAGAAATATACTTTGAGTCTTTCTTGAAGCTTTCCATTAACTTTATTAATTTTATCGAATGTTATTTTCACTGTATTTTGTGCTGCGCTTTTAAACTATCGGTACCATAGCAAAAAATTTCGATCAATTTACGAGAAATTATTTTACGGAATAATAATCCAATTGCGATTTAGTATCAGCTACTTCATTGCAAATAAATTTTTTTTTATTTTTAGTAAAATAATTTTTTGTAAATTGTTTCGAAAGGCATTTTCTAGTATCGATGAGCAATTCTACATTTGGTGTCGAATTTCAATTGACTTTACCAACACATTCATTCAGATTTAGATTTAATTTCGTGTCCAAATTTACTTTAAAGTCATAATGATAATTCACCATTAAAGTGAATTTGGCGCCAAAGTTAATTTAAATTTAAAATGAAATGATTTCGAGGTCAAATTAATTTTAATTTGCAAATCGAATCAACAGTATCGTCAAAGTCACTGCGATTGTTATGAATTTAGCTTCAAAATTAATTGTGAATCTAAATGGAAATAAGCGAATTAATTTCAGAATTAATTTTGACGATAAATTAATTTTCAAGACAATTCTTGAACAGTGTTGAAATAAATTTGGCGTCCAAGTGAATTCGGTAAATTTAGACGATTTTGACGTCAAGTGCTTTTTAATTTGCAGTTCGAATTGATTTAGGGTTCAAATTTCTTTTAATTTGGAATTTAAATTAAATTTTGTACCAAACTAATATTAATTTCGATTTAGAATTGACTTTAAAATTAATTTGAATTCAAAATCAATTGTAAGTCTAAATTAATTTGGTGGCAAAGTTAATTCACATTAAAAAACCTTTGACTTTAGATTCATTTAAACTTTTTCCTTAAATTGGAATTTAAATTGACTTTTGATCCAAAATAATTTTAATTTTGAAATAGAATTGTCTTCAAAATTAATGCGGCGTCAAAATCAATGGTAAATCTAATTTAATTTGGCGGCAAAGTTAATTCAAATTGAAACAACTTTGACTTTAGATTCATTTTAGTTTTGGAATTCGAATTGACTTTGGGCCCAAATTCATTTTAATTTGAAACTTAAATTGACTTTGGTTTCAAATTAGTTTTAATTTTGAAATAGAATTGACTTCAAAATTAATTTAGCGTCAAAATCAATTGACTTCAAAATTTGTAAAGTTAAGTCAAATTTAAACGACTTTGACTTTAGATTCATTTAAATTTTTTGAATTCGAATTGACTTTGGCCTTAAATTTCGTTAATTTGAAATTTAAATTGACTTTTGTGACAAATTAGTTTTAATTTCCAATTAGAATAGACTTCAAAATTAACTTGGTGTCAAAATCAATTGTATATCTAAATTAATTTGGCGGCAAAGTTAATTCAAATTGAAGCGATTTTGATTTCAAATTTATTTTAATTTTACATTTCAAATTGACTTTGGGCCCAAATTCATTTTAATTTCGAATTTAAATTGACTTTGATATCAAATATTTACTCTGTCTCTTAATTCATTTATATATTCACTTTGCCACCAAATTAAATTAGTAAATTCCTAATTCAACATTTGAATAAATTGTTCTCTAAAATCAATTCAAAATTAAAAATGAAGCACAGTTTTCTTGAAAGTATCAAATCGACACTAAAGTGGATCAAATTGATTCCAAAAGTCTGGATCAATTTTTTATTTGATCCACATGTTTGATATCAATTCGTTGTCATTTGATACTTTTCAGTTGACAGTGAGTTAATTACTTTAAAATCATTTCGAAATCAAAGTAAAAAATACTAATTCGACTGCCAAGATGAACCTTTTACCGTATAATTCAAAAGACAATTGGTCCCATTTGTCTCAATAGAAAGAAAAAGAAAGTTATGTTTACATGGCATTCATTACCGATTAGTACTGATCAGTACTGATTAAAATTCATGGGAATTTATTAGAATTGATTATCACTGTCTAAAATTGATGACCACTGATTAGAATCTGTTTAAAGGGAGAGTCTGTATAGTCAAATTATTATCGTTCTTTGGCAACTATAGTAAACCATGTGCTTCTTTGTACAAGTTGATGTTTACGTTTATATATATATATATATGACAGATCGTCAAGTGTCGGGATGAGTTTGCAAAGAGACACACAACACCACGACCTGTCCCAATAGCGACGGGTGTAAAGCCAAAGCAATATAAACGAACGTTTACAAGCTCGTTACATTTTTATGGGCTCAACGCCACGGCTGCGCCACACTACGACCATCAACGGAATGTCGTAAACCATCGACTGACTCTTTTGCCCCCCACCCACCCCCCTTTCACTGACAACTAAACCTCATTCCCTCCCTCCTCCTCACCCCCCCATTGAACCAAATGGTCCACGTGGCATTTACGTGCGACTTCCGGTCTCTGACGTCACGTGGTCGACTCTAGACCACTCGAGTTACGTCACTTTATTGGTCGTAATCATAAAAATTTTTACGTCGACCCCCTCCCCCCTCCCTGTTTCACGAGGTCTTTGACTACGCATTTGAGACGCGACGCCGTTGATTCTCTACTCTATTATTTCTTCCCTTTTTTTTTTTATATATTCTGAAGGTCAGGAACTTTGATGTCATAAATTCATTGATATTGTAATTCTTTGCTTTAGATTTCAAATCATTTTGTTTGCCTCTTGAAAATTATGGAACTCCAAAGGCTGATTATAGGATTCGGGTCCAAATGGCCAGCAATGCCACAAATCTAATTTTCGTTTCTACAAATAATTTTTATTATTTACTATTTAGAACCATTTCTTTGAAGCTAAAAGTGTCTCATCTTTCTTTCGAAAAAATGCTATAAAAGTAACCCAAAATCTTTGTTTTTAGAATTTTTTTTTAGTTTCTATATTTAGTATAGAATGTTGAATATTAAAATTTACAAATAGTGAATTAGGAATTGTTTTAGTCGTGTAGTGAAGAAAGGAAAAAAAAACAAGTCCGGAGCCTGAGAGGAATACACATAGGAGTAAACCAGGCGTGTTTCGATCGGAATAGGACCGCAGGCGTGTCGAGTGGAGAGCAAGGGCCATTTTCAAATTCCAGGGATTTTAGAAGGGAACCACCCCCGTGACGTCATTGGACAAGCGGTCGGCCATCATGAGGCTCATTATGCAAACTATGTTTGGAATCCATGATGGCCGCCGTGGCTCGCACCAATCAGAAGTTGGCGAGCGGCGGCCATCGTGAAAAGGGTCGATCCCGCGCTCTATCGGCAATTCGCTCAACATTCAGGTTCACCCGCCACCAGACAGATGTCTCTGCTCCGCAGATCGACAACTTCAATCAAACCTCTCACACTTTTCGCTTCGTCCTCCCCTCTTCTGCCTCCCACTCCTCCACCTCTTCCACTCTTCGTCGTTCTTCTCCTCATACTCTTCTTTTTATGTCTTCATTATCCACAAAACTTTCTTTTCCATTTTTATCGTCTTCAATTATTCTACATTATCTTCAATTTTTCCTCCGCTTTCTGGCATTTTTCTGTTTTAATTTATGTTTGGGGTTTTTTAATTTACTTTTATTTTGGTGTTTTCGGTTTTGTTTATTTTTTGTTTTCTATTAATGTTGTGATTTTGGTTTGCTTCCTGTGTTTATATTCTCTTTATTTTTTGTTTACATTCTGTTTTCGCTAAATTTAGTTGATTTATTTTATCGTTGTATTTACATTGTCTTCAGTTTATGCATCTTTTGGGTCAACTTAATTTTTTATATTTTTATTATGATGTCTTCATTTTTGAAAAATAATGGTTGCGTTAACTTCAGTTTGTTTACATTTCTTTGCCTTGTTTTGTTTGTCTGTATTTTCGTTAACTTCACTTTGTTTCTATTTCTTTTTCCTTATTTTCTGTTTGTTTACAAGTTCATTGGCTTCAGTTTTTTAAAATTGTTTTTAAATATTTTACGTTTATGGATATTTGCGTAGTCTTTAGTTTGTTTACATTTCTTTGCGCTACCTTTAATTTGTTTACATTTTTTACGACCTAGTGTTTGTTTATTTTTCTTTGCGCTAGTTTTGGTTTTAGTATTTTTTGGTTGTTTATGTTTCTTTGCGGTAGTTTGGGTTTTGGTATTTTTTGGTTGTTTACATTTCTTTGCGCTACCTTTAATTTGTTTACATTTTTTACGACCTAGTGTTTGTTTATTTTTCTTTGCGCTAGTTTGGTTTTGGTACTTTTTGGTTGTTTATATTTTTTGCGCTAGTTTTGGTTTTTGTATTTTTTTTAGTTGTTTATAATTCTTTGCGCTACTTTCAGTTTGTTTATATTTTTGGATTTACTACTTTGGGTTTGTTTATATTTCTTTGCGCTAGTTTGGGTTTTGGTATTTTTTAGTTGTTTACATATATTTGCGCTACCTTCATTTGTTTATATTTTATCTTTACTACTTTGTGTTTGTTAATTTTTCTTTGCGTTAGTTTTGGTTTTATTTTTTTTTTGGTTGTTTACATTTCTTTGCGTTACCTTTAGTCTTTTTTAGTATTTTTTCTTTTTGGACATTTGCGTTGCCTTCAACTTCATGAGATTTTTTTTGGTTTCTTTCTGTTTCCACTATTTTTTGTTTGTTAACTTTTCTTTGTGTTACTTTCGGTTCGTTATTTTTTAATTATTTTTGGCTCTTTCAAGTGCTATTTTTTTTTGTTTGTTTACATTTCCGTTGTCTTTAGTTTGTTGTCATTGCTTTTGCCTTACATTCTATTTGATTGTATTTTGCTTTACTCTTTTTTGTTTATTTACATTTCTTTTCGTTACCTTTAGAATATTTTGAATCTATTTTCTGATTGTTTACAATTCCGTTGTCTTCAGTTTGTTTCCAATTCCTTGTGTTACCTTTTAGTTTGTTTTTTACTGGTTTTCTTTGTTTTAAATTTACATTTGAGCTGTTTTTTGTGTCTTTACTTTTTTGTGTTACATTTAGTTTGTTATTAAATTCTTTTCCATTTTTTTTAAATTTAGAATTTATTTACATTTTCTTGTATTACTTAAAATTTATTTACATTTTCTTGTATTACTTACAATTTATTTACATTTTCTCGTATTACTTTAAATTTATTTACATTTTTTTTACTATTTCCTATTTGTTTACATTCACATTATCTTCAGTTTGTTTACATTTCTTCGCCTTACTTTGAATTTTCTCTTCTTTTCAGTTAATATTTTGAATGTTTAGGTTTTAATTTATATTTCGAACTGTTCCAAATTGTTTCAAATTGCTTTTCGAAGTGCATTTTTACATTTTTGTTTACTCTTCGGTTTACTGTCAATTCATTTGCAATCTCCTCTACTTTGAACTCTTCCATTCCCTTATCTTGAGTTTTACATTATTTGATTGCGTTTATCTTCAATTCTCTTACATTCTATCATTCGTTTATTTACATTGTCTTCAATTCGTTTCCCAAATTATTTTCGGTCAATTTAAATACATTTGGCTAAAAGTATTTCAATTAAAGACTTAAATTTCTTTTAATGGAATTTTTATACGAAAGTTCATTAGTTGTAGGAGATTAAAAAAAGAATTAAGTAATTAAGATAAGGCTGAGGAAGAATTTTCTTTCGCGGTCTTATCAAATGTATTCCATTAAAAACCTTTAATTGTGATTCTCCTTTTAGGGTGCAATTAAAATTGATTAGCTATAACTGATCTTTTTTATATGAAAGACATATAAAAAAAACAGTTGTTAGAAAAAATTCTTTAGAGAAGGAATCAATTGTTTGCATTTCGAGTATAATCGAACAAGGAAATGTGCTTTTTAATGAAAGTTTGGAAAAAAAAGGAAAGTGATACTGAACTTCGTTGTCGAGTTTATTAGAAATAAATAAATACAAATGTCAAGAAGCAAGAGATAATCCAAGGGGGGATTTTTTTTTTTTTGCTTCGAAAATGATATTCTGATTCTTTGTCAAGTTCCCTATGAGGCGATTACAAACGTGTATTTACAACCTGATAAAAATACTTGACGCTGAATATGAGATTCAGTCGGAGTAACTGAATCTCGAAACGAATCACCGGTTTTTGTCCCTTAGAAAGAGTTTCAACGTGAATCCGGATGATTATATTCACGGGTTTATTATGCCCAGTGTTCGCGACTTTATTTCACCGGCATAAGGTATTATGAGAGAGAGGTAGATAGGCAAGACAAGGCGCGCATTGGCGGTGCAAAAACCTCGACAAGAAAAGCTCGTTGGAATCCATGATGGCCGACTTGTAGTTTTTTTTTCCTTCTTTTTTTTTTGTTTTTGTTTCCTTCGAATCCTCCGACGCCGCCGCCAAGCCTTGTAAATGGCGGATATAATACATATATAGATGCGCTTTTATAAAATGTGTTAGTGAGTACAGAGTATATATCTAACCTGTCTCGTATAGCGGGGCACGCAAGTCCCATCAAGATTGGTAATTTAGCAGAGATGTCTCTGGCAACACCCGAGAATCCAAGTAGCCCTGCAATAAAACTTCTTGTTTTCTTTTGCAATTTCACTTCCCAAGAGGATTTGCATCCCTTTGACTTTAATAACAGTTTAGGATCCTCTTTTTTTTCTGCACAGAATCCATATAACGAAATTTCAGGTTTTCGCTGACCCTTCACGCCCTATTTGATTTTTTCATTTCCTAAAGTGTGTGTCTGTCTCTGAAGTCGACAATTTCGACGAATATTCGAAAATTATTATATTCACTTTTTCCCTTTTTCTCTATTAAAATAAATGTATAAAGGGAAATTTTGGAAAAAGAGGAATTTGTGAAAAAATTCTTCAGCAAAGAAAAACTCCTAAGCTGCGTGGTAAAAAACCGCAACAAATATTTATGGTTTTATTGTCAACAGTCCTTTTTTTCGTTCATTGTAAGCTTCTCGCGGAGCAAAACGGTTCAATGGACTTAGGAAATCCCGAAACCCAAACGAATTTTTTTGGAGAAGAGAGAAACTTTTATGGCTCCACGAGTTAAAAATGGAAGGGTGAAACACGAATCTGTCGTGACACATACACACAAGAGAGAAAAAGAGAGAGAGAGAGAGAGAGAGAGATCCAATATGCCGCTTCCCCCTTTTTTTCGCCCATGGGTCTTTCATGGACAGTTGACACGTAACTCAATACCAGCGTGCGTTGTTTACGACGCCATAAAATTACCGAGTTGATGCTTTAAACTGGAATAAAACGATTGCAGCGAGCGTGCAGTTCTCTCTCTCTCTCTCTTTCTCTCTCTTGTGTCTTGTCTGGATCGCTAGTTATCCACTCGGCTGACCGACACTAGATATTCCTCTTCGACAATGAGTGCATCTATATATGTATAGTTAATGGACAACGTGGTTTATAAGATGGTTAAGCACCAGTGAACGAATAACCAAACCGCCTATTTTAACTTTTACCTGTTCCTCAAGTTAACGAACCTTGATCATGTTGGAATTTTATGTTTTGCGCACGAGAAAAAAAATCCACACTCTTTTGATGAAGAGATAAAAGTCCTCTCCCGATGGCTACTAAAAATAGGGCACTTATCGTCTTTATTGTATACTGGGTCAATATCGACGAAAAAATTTAATTTTCCATTCCGCTCTTTGCTCTTTATTAAATTATTCATTTGGTGCCACAATGCTAGAAATGTTAGTATAGAAAATTACAAATTTCTCCTTAGTTAAAGTTAACTAAATATTTTTTAATGTGAATTCAAAAATATGAATTAAAATTCCGAAGTTGATGGAACTCTCACTGTTTAACTTGTTCAATGTACAGAATTGCAACAAATACGAAAAATTTAGATCAAATCCAAAATAGGTATAAATTTTCTGTACCGAATTGATACATTCGAAAAACCCGGTTCTTATTGGGTTAGAATGGTTTTTTTTAGTATACCTAAATATTTGATAATGTGAACTAAAAAAAATATGAATTAAAATTCCGAACTTAATGTAACTCTCACTATTAACTTGTTCAAAGTATCAAATTGCAACGCAAGTACAAAAAATTGTTGATCAAATTCAAAATAGATACAAATTTTCCACACTTTGAAAACAACTTATTTGATTCAAACATTTTTTGTTTTAATCAAACTTAAAATAACTTTGCTATGCAGTCAAACAAATTTAAGTTTAATTCAAACATATTCTTTGGTTCATTTATAAAAAAATAATAGATTTAATTCAAGCACAATTGAGGGTCCCTATCAAACTTTTATAAGCTCAAAATTCTCGACCTCTAATTATAAAAAAAGGATTTAAAATTTCAATTACTTGAAAACATTTTGCATTTGTATAAAGATTATCAAAATGTTTGTTAAAAAATTAGTATTGAAAACATTCTAATTATTAACATACAGGGCAATGATTTTGAGCTTAAAGAAGTTATAAACGGTTCTTTGATAGGAACCCTTAATTTACAGTTAAATTTAAATTATTTATTATCAAATTTTAAGTTTGAATCAAACATATAATTTTTAAAGACATTTTTGGTTTAAACCAAAACAGAAAATATGTTTGAATCAAACATAATTATTGAAACAAAAACTATTTTTGAATGAAAGCAGTAAATATTTTCTATATATTGGAATTAAGCTTACAAACTAATTTCAAGTAAACAAAATCACTTAAAAATTAATTTTTTTACTTGAAACGAGTTTTTCTCAGTGCATATCAATTTTATACATTCGAAAAAAACTGTGTTCTAAGAGGGTTGAAATGATTTTTTATAATGTACTTCGTACTTGAAAAAAGTGTGCTGTTTTCTAGTAAAAAATATAGAATATAAAATTAAGACAAAAAAAAATGTTGCTTCTTAACAATGTTTAATACTTTTTTGTCTCAATTTGCTAACCTTCGAAAAATAGTGATTCTTTTATTTTTCTTAGTCTTAATTGCAAGAAGTAAATAATCTCTTTTGGATTCTTTAACTACAGGATACTACTTCCTGGTGATTTTTTCACGAATCAAGAATAGTTTATGACAAAAATATTTTCAAAATCAGGACTTAGTTGAAAAAAATATAATAGAAACAGAATTTAAACGTCGATCCGTCGGTAAATTATACTCTTCATGTTCGTCGACTTTCTGAGAAAATTTGTAAAAATCAAGTAAATATTGTTGTCAAATATAGCCAATAGATTATGAAAAAAAAGAAAGTTTTACTTGGGACCACCCAAAAAAGAGACGAAAAACGAAGAACACATAATATCAAGATGGAGAGAAAAAGGAAAAATTTCCCTCGTTAGACGATGCTATCCTTTTCCATCCAACAGGTGTTGGTTTTATTTTCTTTTTCTAAAATATAGATAAATCTTATTTTTTCTTTTTGTTAAAAGAAGGAAAATTTTTCCAAAATATACATTTTTCTTCTTCTTATTTTTGGGTTTGAAAAGAAAAAATTCTTGAAAATAATTTCCTGTTTATAGATCAATGATAAACATAACAAGAGTGTAAAGAGTATAAAGAGTATAAAGAGTGTAAAGAGTATAAAGAGTATAAAAAGTATAAAAAGTATAAAAAGTATAAAGAGTAAATAATATAAAGAGTGCAACAATTTTGAATTATTTTTCAAAGGTGTAAAAGGATTATAACACAGATTAAATAAAAGTAAATTATCACATTGGTAACAATTTTCCAAGCGCATTTTATTGCAACACTAAAAATTGAACGTCTCCTTATTCAAATGATTTGAAACTTCCTTTACACAATGCACATATATATCAAAAGAGACGATAAAAGATCTAAACAACTTATTCAAAATGACAATATAAACTTCAGTTATATGGTAAAACGTGTACGTCTATATATTCTCAACTTTGGTGTATTACAAATCCAATTTCATTTCAACTGCAAATACAAACAAGAAGGCGTGTTTTGTATTTTATACTTATTATGTAAAAAATATCGTTACAAGGAAGTGAAAATTATAAAAAGAGACTCACTTTTCTCTATATGAGAGAATAATTCTTTTTATTTTTTTTAATAAAATTGGCTTCTGTCAATTAACGTGTTAAAATATAGTGTCGTAAAGAGAATGTTTATATAGAGAAAAGGCAAAGAGGAACTGAAATTGACTTCATGGATCATTGAATGATAAAATTAATGATCAAACATTTATGAATGTGTCATTTTAATTCACGAATAGGTCTTTCCTGCATTATTACGAGTACCATTCGTTTTGCAGTTTTTACTCTTTTTTCAAATGCTACTTTTTTCGAATAATCGTCGTTATTTAATTTCGAATTTGTTGTCGGAAAATTAATACTCACCACTATTTTTTTTGTTTCTATTGAAGTTAGTTATAATTTAACTGTAATTTAATTTATAATTTAATTATAATTTAAGTTATAATTTAATTATAAATTAAATTACAGTTAAATTATAATTTAATTCTATTTATTTTTTTCAGAAAAGTCTTTAATTTTAATTTAAATTAAAATACGATTTTATATATTGGAATATTATTATTTTTCTTGAAATTTCTGTAAAAAAATTATTTAATTAATTAAATAGACAAAAATTGGAGCGCGAATTTTTAATTTGACTTTGACTTTCATTTTCACTCTGACTATGACTTTGACATCGACGATGACTTTAAAAATCGAAGTCAATATCAAAAGTCAACGTCATAGTCAAAAGTGAATCGAAAGTCAAAGTCAAATACAAAATCACATTTTTTTTCTATTTAATTATAGATTTAAAATAAAATATAAATGTTTAAGTTGGAAAATGAAAAACTGGTTCAAATTAGAATATGATTTAAATTGCAATTGGATTTAAATTAAAATTTGATTCAAATTTAAATATGATTTAAATTAAAATATGATTTAAATTAAAATCTGGTTCGAATTATAATTATGATTTAAATCAAAATACAATTAAAATTCAAAACCGATTAAAATAAAAAACATGTTTAAAATAGAATATGATTCAAATTGATAATTGGATTTAAATTAAAATTTGATTTAAATTAAAATATGATATAAATTGAAATCTGGATGAAATTAAAATTATGATTCAAATCAAAATACAATTAAAATAAAAAACCAATTTAAAAAAATCTAATTAAAATGTGTTTTTAATTGAAATTAGATTCAAATTGAAACACGACCACGATTTAATTTAAAACATGCTTTAAATTGAAATCCGATTAAAAATATAAAAACGATTTGTCACTTAATTACCCAGAAAGAAAACCTTCTAATTATAATTTTACTAAGAAATTAAAAAGAAAATTCTTCAAAAATTCAATGCGCAAAATTATTGCAATAATTCTTCAAGATTGATTGTCATTATTTGTGCGGATTAGATTTTAGCGTTATTAATAGAAAATAATGGTTTTTTTCTTCTTCCATTTTAATTTCAATTCAAGATTAGCGAGAATCTTAAGTTGTAAATTTAAAATCCCAAAGACGGAAATCGTCGATCTTGAGATGTGGATAATGTATTCTGTCAAAGTAGTTGCAGGACACTTGAGTTCAGAATAAATTGCATATTTATGTATATGATGCCTGTAACATAGAAAATTACTGTTCTTGATTTATCACGCTTTCAACCTTTTAATGACATTGTCTTGTCTACCTCATTTTAATAATTGCAACAAAAAAACAGATAAATAAATATAAATAATATAAATAAATTAAAATAAATTCGAATTTTTGCAATTATTTTTTTTAAGACCATGATCTAGATTTGTTTTTAGTTTTGGGAAAAATTATTATTTTATTCTTATGTCAAAATAAGAGTAGGATTTCACTAAGATAATAAAATTTTATTAATTTAATTTTCCCTTTTTTAAACTTCGCGCCAATTGGGTTCATCAAATCGCCGCCTAGGTGGCATGAAAATTCTCTCACAAACGAAACGAATGGAATTTTTAGTCTTAATATTTGTTTTTTTGTCCAGCGAAAGTAATAAAAAAATACCAAAGCAGTTTAAAAAAAAAGTAAGGAAAGTAAATAATGTAAATGATTAAAAATTTGTATAAAATTTCACTAGAATTCATAAAAAAAAATTTGTGTAAAAAATGTAAAATATAATATTACAAAAATAACTTCAGTTAGAAGGCGAATTTATTACAATTAAAAATTCTAAATAATTTTTTAATTTAAATTAAGATTAAACTTGGGGGAAGAAAATATTTTTTTTCCATTAATTTAGTAGAATTTTTTTAATAAATAAATATTACTATTAATATTTAGTACTAATAAGAATATTTAGTGCTCTTCTCTAATTTTCGATAGAAGTTTCTTTCGATCAGTTTTCGTTAAAAATTATATGAAAAATATTTTTCATCATCATGCTTGATGCGAATTGGATGAAAAATATTTTTCGTTAACTTTGAATAAAAAGATAATTTTGTTTTCTTTCTGAATCTTTCGTCTATACTTTTCTCTTTTGACTTTTATAGATTTGATGTCTTCAAATGGATAGAATAGATGGAAAGTTCCTCTCTTTGAAAGGAGGTTTTTTGTCGTCTGGAAAAAAAAAGAGTTGGAGGAAAGACCTCAGTATTATCGATCAGAAGAGCGGAGGAGGGTCACGAGAGTTCGACCGCTCACTCTTTTACTTTGCCAAGGGAGGCGCGTCGGCAAGAATCGTGAGAGCCATATGGCCCGGATTGAAAAACCGGAAAGAATATAAAACATCACACAGTCGCATGTTCGGGGAAAAAAAATGCGAGGCACTCAAAAAAAAAAAAAAAAACATGTACTTATTCGATCCACTTGTCAAAATTTTCCATTAATGGCCGAACATAAGAATTTCGTAATTTTCAAACTAAATAATATAATCTCATCGCGTCAATAATTTCGTGAAATTTGTCCTTTAATTTTGAATCGTACTTTGAAACTATTCTCTCCGCCTTTCAAAAATCTGAGTCGATTTTTAAAAATTTGTTCTATTTTTTTCGAAACTCTCCGATTTTTCCTGGTGTCAATTTCAAAAATTCGTCCCAATTGATGTTTTTATATTTTTCATTTTATTTAAATTTCATTTTTTTTAATTTACATTTTATTCAATTTTCATTCTATTTAATTTTCATTTTTTTTAATTTTCATTTTTTTAAATTTTCCTTCTATTTAGTTTTCATTTTATTTAATTCTCATTTTTTAAGTTTTATTTAATTTTAATTCTATTTAATTCTAATTGTTTTAATTTTAATAATATTTAATTTTAATTTTATTTAATTCTCATTTTTTTAATTTTCTTTTTTTGCGATTTTCATTGTGAAATGAAAAAGTAAATTATTATCTTTCTGCGGGAATATTGACGTGGCTTGTATAACACAGAAGTTGTATTTATATCGACTAGCCGCTTTATGCTTCCCCTGACGACTCAATTATCGTTTAATTTTACTCTAATTGCACAATATTCTGCTCGTAATACATTTTATAAAATTGGCGCCTATACTTTCGAGGAGTTGTATTTATTAAAAAAAAGCAAAAAAAAAATATATTTTTTTTCATCCTACCCAATTCGAGTAGTTTTGCGAAGACACAAATCGTAAAAAAAATTCTTATAAATATAATTGATGTACTAAAAAAACATTCCAACGACATTTAAAAAAATTCTTTCCAGTTTATAAATTTCTCGTTCAGAAAATTTTTTTTCCCTCCATTTTCTTCATTCACATCGTTTCAAGTTCATCAAATTTTACATTTCCGTCTTTTTATTTGCTTAAATGGAAATAAACTTCTTTCAATGAAAATCAATTTTGTTTATGTATAAAAAAATCTGTTTAAATATAAAATAATTTTGTTTACATAGAAATAAAATTGTTTCAATAATTGTTTCAATGAAAATCAATTTTGTTTAAATAAAATTAAATCTGTTTAAATATAAAATAATTTTGTTTAAATAAAAATTAATTTGTTTATAGAAAAAAAATGTGTTTAAATAAAAAGAAATTTGTCAAAATAAGAATAAATTTGTTCAAATAAAAATAAACTTGTTCAAATTAAAAGAAATTTGTTAAAGTAAAGACAAATTTGTTTAAATAAAAATGAACTTTATGAAATAAAAATAAATTTATTTAAATAAAAGAAAATAAATAATTTTTGTCTAAAAAATGAAAATCGATACAAATTGAAATAAAAATATTTTTCATGTAAAAATTTTCTTTATATTAAAAAAAAATATTCTCTAAAAAGACGAAAACTGATAAAAATAAATGACGAGAAAAATTATTTTCACTTTTGAAAATTGAAAATTGAAGTTCGTTTTCTTCTAAATATAGACTGGCATGAAAAAGATCGGCCTTAAATTTTTCCTATCAGATGTTGTCAATTCATTAAATGTGCAAAGTTATTTCTGTATTCAAGACGCGCGCATTGCCGTTTAGTTGAAAATGTGCATAAATTCACTAAAAGTATGATCTTGAAGGCACATAATTTTCGGTCAATTTCGTGCTTCCACATCTAAAGGTTTTTAATGCAAAAAGAAAAGAAGAATAAGAGAAAAAATTAATCATATCATTTATTTTATTTCTCAAATATGTTTAACAAATAAATTATTTATCAACACAAATATTATTCTAAAATAACATTTTTTTTAATAAAAGTCGCTACACTTTTTAAAGACAAAGAAAATTATGTTTTTTTTGTATAATACAAATAACAGAGAGAATTTTGTAAAAGTATATAATGTTTTTATATTTTTGTAAAAGTATTTTACAATTTTCCGGGAAAATATGCGACAATGTAAAATTTTGCTTTGAAAAAGAAAGTTTGAAAAAAACATTAATTGATCAATGAGAAAGAATATTGATTAAGTATTAATAAAAATCCACTAAATTTCAGAGAATTTCTTTCAAATTTTAGTATTTTTTATATCAAAATTTCTCTTTCTCGCACTTTTTGCCGAAATTTCTAAAATACTTTTACAAAATTTAACATTTATTCTCTCTCCATTTGCATAATATAGAAATTCACAATTTTAAACGAAACATTAAATTAAATTAACATTTCATTAAACATTCAATAAAAATTTGAAAATAAAAATTTTGTCATAAAAAAGTCAACACTTTTAAAAATTTGTGCTTCTTACGAACTGAATAATTTTGAAAATGAATTTTTATCAACAATTTAAAACTATAAAAGTACAAATTGTTTCTTAAAGTCTACAATTTGGAAAAATTGTTTATCCTTGAAAATAATTAAAAAATTTATCGTTTAACAAAAAAATTAAATTCAATTCAAACACTGTAAATTTTTTACTTAAAAAAGTAGAAAATTTTGAAAGGTTCAAAAAGAAAGCAGGAGAATTATATTTTGATTAGGGAGTAAATTTTGATTTGCTATTTTTATAGTCGGTGATTAGTAAAAATTATTGTTGAGTTTTTAAATTAAAACTTATTGTTAGTGAAAACTTTGATTATAAAGCTTTTTATAGACGACGATTAGAAAAAATTATTTTTAATTAGAAAAATTGAAAACTTAGTGAAAACTTTGATATTACGAAGCTTTTTATAGTCGATGATTGGTAACAATTATTTTTTATTAGAAAAATTGAAAACTTAGTGAAACCTTTGGTTAGGACGCTTTTTATAGTCGATGATTGGTAAACATTATTTTTAATAATTATAAAAATTAAAAATTTGGTGAAAATTATATTTTTCTACGAATTTAAAATTATATAATAAAATAAAAGTTTATAAATTAAATATTTTTAGATGATATCTCCCCGGGGCAAATGTCCTTCAAATGTTGCATGTCACACATCCTGTTTATGTCGAACTGAACGTCCATGAACAGTTGAATAATGACGGTGTGTGTGGGTGTCCTTGCGCCGAATATTCTGTAATTAAAAAAATCACCCGTTATCCTTCGTGCAAATAAATTTTCAAAAAAAAAAAAAATATTTTTCTATTCTTCTATTTTTGAAGGGAAGAAAAAATCCCTTTGGAATATTACAAAATCTCATTTAGTTAAAAAAAAAACAACTTTTGCTAAAGTGATAATATTTATTGTGAAAATTAATTAAAAATCTCTTTAGGAAGTAATAAAAAAATCGGACAATTTAATGAATAAATTGAGTACTTCATTTCTTTTTTGCTTCGTTCGACAAAAATTAATTACCATCATCTCTCATCTATACGCGAGAGTGAAAAGAGTATATACACGAAAAGAAGCAGAAAAGGAAGAAAAATATTTATAAAATGTATTTTTTCGAGAATAAAAAAATTATTATACATTTCAGATTATAATGAATCAGTTGCTCAAAAGTTATCGACTTGTTGGTTATAAACTTTTCAGTTATAATAAAGTGATAGTAATAAAGTTTATAATGAACAATTTGTTCGAGACGAAAGAGTATTTTAATGAAAGAGAAGGATGCTGTAAATTATAACCAACTGTTTATTTTTTAAATTAAGTAATGAAATATTCGAGTAGCCACGATTAAGAGAAATTGATCGAAAAAATCGATATATTTTTGAATTTCCTTTTTTTCTTTCTCAAAATTTCCTTTATTTTCTAAATTAATTTTTATCAATTTTACAGATTTGACTAAAAATCAATATTAATGAGAGAGTAAAATATTGGATGAATTTTTAAGGAGACCATTTTTGTGACATTTTCAATCTTTCTTCTAATTTTCTTTGAGATTTAATTTCTTGTTTTAACTTCCATTTTGTGAGGGAAAATTTTTCCGATAAGATTATAAATGTGTGTGTGAGAGAGTGAACGTGAGATAAACTAAAATTAGTTTTTCACTAAATGCGAGCGTCGCAATTAAAATTAGAAAGACTCCTAATTGATGCGCGTGCTTGTCGTTCATCCATTACTGAAGCTATTTTATGACCCTTGAAAGCTCGTAAAAGAGTCTCAAAGTTTCTACCAGAATACATACTATATCGTTTTGGAAGTGTCGGTCGTCTACCTACCATACTGACTGTAAAAGGCATCTTTTTCGATAACAACGCTCCATTTATAACTGACTTCTAACGATGGAGTCACTCATCGTGGGCAGAAACATTTTTTTTCCCTTCTATTTATCGTTATACGCGCAGAGGGAAAATTGAAATCATTCACAAATCGTTTTCTAACATTTTTCTCTAATCAAGTGTTGATAAATTCCTTTCGACTTTTTTTTCACTATTTTTTTACTTATTGACAATTTTTAAAAATATTTTTTACTTATTCACGATTTTCTTGTTTCTATTTTTTACTTATTGACGATTTTCTTTTTTCTATTTTTTACTTATTCACGATTTTCTTTTTACTATTTTTTTTACTTATTGAAGATTTTCTTTTTACTATTTTTTACTTAGTGTCGATTGGCTTTACTTTTTTTTTACTTATTAACCATATTTTTCATTTAAGTTACTGATTTTACTTATTTTACTACTATTACAACTTTTAGACATTTTTTTAATTAATTTCATTTTAATTATAAATATTTTTTCTACTTTTTAATCTTTAATAGCACTTTTATTTATTTTTTAACTTTTAATGTTTAAACGCTAAATTACGCGCACTTTGTCAGAAATGCCTATTCTTCTTCTAAAGTATAAAAAAGCTTGTTTTTTAAACTATAGTTTAAAAAAAATTACAAAAATTAATTTTAAATCCTTATAAATATATTTATAAGGTTTTTAAATTAATTTTTGTATTTTTTAAAATAAAACCATTTTAATTAAAATTAATAAACTGTAGGTTGAATGTTAAAAAAATTTTGTTCTTTTGTAGGTTAAAAGCAGTATTTTTTACTTAGGTTTAATTACTACTCTAGAGTCAAAATAAGTAATTTTATTCCCTAAGAATATGAACTCAATTTTTCAGCCTCGTTTTTAATATTTTATAAGACTTTTGTCCCTACAGTTAAAAAGACTATTTTTCTTTTAAGTTTCAATAAGCGTTTCTTTTATTAAATAAAAATGTGTTAATATTCCTAGGAGAAAAAATAGTTCATGTTGTCAATTGATTTATTCTTTCCACTTGATTTTTTGAAAAACACATTTTTTCCAGCGATTTTTCAGATTTACAGATTTTTTTTTTAAATTTTTAAGTATTTAGAGTTAAAATATTATTTTCCTTTTAAATTGAATAAAACGCGACTTTTCATTTAAAAAAATTAAATAAATGTGTTTTTTTTTAATTTGTTATTTTATATTTATTTATCGTTTTGCAATGATTTTAAGGAAAAAATTATTTTTAACACTTCTCCCTAAATTGAAAATGGCCTATTTATTTTTTTGTTTTTAATATTCGCACTTTACGCTCTAAGTAAAAAAACACTTTTTTTGTTCCCTAGAGGAAAAAACACTTCTTTCGTCCCCTAGAATATTTAATTCCTTAAAATTACTGCATATATTTTTCGATTTTGATTTTAAAGGACTTATTTGTTTCTCCAGAGTTGAAAATGTATTTTTTTCTCTTAGGTTTAATTGCTATAATTTTAAGGAATTCATTTATTTCCCTAGAGTTTTTATTTTTCAATTCTTAGGAAAAAATTTGCGTTCTAGCGAAAAAGGGAAAAATTTTTTTTTTAGGGGAAGAAAGGGAGAGTTTTTTGTTCTAGAGAATAATTTTTTTTTTGTTTTAGGGAAAAAAGGAAGAATTTTTTTTCTAGAAATTAAAGAAGAAATTTTTGTTCTAAGAAAAAGAGAAAAGGTTTCATTTTCACTCTAGTGCGCAAAGTAATATTTTCAAAACTAGGATGTAAAGGAAATTTTAAATCTACGGAGAAGTGTTAGTAATCGTAATGTAAAAATACCGTTGTTTCCAAAAACAAAAAATACTTCCTTTTTTCTCTAGAACGAAAAATTCTTCCTCTTCTCCCTAGAGCGAAAAATTCTTCCTTTTCTCCCTAGAGCGAAAAATTCTTCCCTTTCTCCCCTAGAACAAAAATGTTTATTTAATTTCCCAAAAACTAAAAGTACTTTATGTTTCCCTGGAATAAAATCACCTTTGACAAAAGAAGAAAATTACATTCTTCCTGAAGAGGGGAAAAAAATTCTTTTCGTCAAATTTTTAATTCAAAGATTAAAAAAAATTGTTGATACACTGAAAAGGGTTGAAAGTTCTTAGGCGTCTGATATGGAAAGATGGCGTCAAGTATATAGTCTGGCATGTATATACATACACGTAACTATGACATATAACTGCATCACGTTCCAGACAGGACGTCGACGGTATAAAGCAAGAGCAGAGTTTCGTATCGATCGAACCGGATGCTGGGAGCCTAGGGGCAAGTTGGGGAGGAGGATGCCAGGGGCAGACAGAGCCGGGTCGAACCAACCCCCAGAGCAGCTAGCAACGATCCTGGGGTTTCAGAGATTCAAACTTTACGCCGATTCTGCTCTCTCTCACCCTCTCTCCCTCTCTCTCTTGCATACCGGAAGAATGGTCCAGAAAAGGCGTGCCACACTCTTATATACACATGCCATTCTTCTCCACGTGTATTAACCATATTTTTTCTTCACCCCACCCCCGCCCTCTCATTTTTTTTTCATCTCTCTCCACCAAAAAACTTTGACCATTTCATCCTTTTCTTAGAATCGTTATCACCTTCTGTTTTTTTTATCTACATATTCTCGGGGAAAAAAAATTTCTGGACACCAGATTCTTGATTGGCTAGAGATAAAATCTGCATTCATGATGCATTCACATTTCGATGGAGAAAGAGAGAGAGAGAGAGAGAGGGAACGAAGAAATTATGAAGTTATTTTGCCTTTGAACTGGATCGATGGTAATTTCTTCTTTTTCTTCTTCGTTTCCTCTCAGAATACGAAGGAACTCCTAATCATTAGTTAATAATTGTGCGAATATTTGTTTTTTGCTGAATGCGGTAAAGTAGTTTGAAAGTCGTTTCAAGAGTTTATTTAAGATATTTATATAGGGATTAAATTCCTTTTTTTCAATCAAGAAGAAGTTGGTTTGGCATTTCGTTAAGTTAACAAGGCGAGTTCATTAAAATTAACATCGAAATTTAGTCGATAACTTCAATGTCTTACTTTTCAAAATGTTTATTTTCTTTTTTCTCCTTCTGTCTTTTAAGCAAATTCTTGGAGTAAATTAATTTACAAGCGTACTGTTTCATAATTGTCTCTGGTTTTGAATTTTTTTTTCTTTATAAACTGCTGCTTATTTTACAGTGAAAAAAAATTATGTTGAAAAATTCAATTACCGTTATATGTAGGAATTGAGTGAAAAGGTAGTTAAATTAATTAATTTAAGTTATACTATAACTAATTTTTATGTAGTAGTTAAAAAACTACTGAACTATTATAAAGAACTACTGAACTTTTTTCAGTTTATCAAAAAAGTAGTTAAATTACAAAAAATAGTAGTTAATAAAAAAAAATAGTAATTAAAATACCAAATAGTTGAAAAAAAATTTGGATTTAATTGGTACAATCGAATTTTTTAGTTAACCACTATTTGTTAATTAATACAACTAAATTCATTTATCTTGTTTCTTTAAAATTAGAAATTTTTTTGGATAAATACCTTCGATTAGAAAAAACCTAATCAATCATTTTTTTATTCTGTTTCAGGTGAGTTCAGATTCCATTTTGTTCGAGAAAGAAAATCGTGAGTTAAAAATAATTTCATCAATTTGGACTTTTCTTACAGTTTTATTGAAAAGCTGACATTTTTTCTAGTAAATTATGCGTAAATTTTAATAGTAGAACAAGAGTTTCTAAGAAAATCAAAAAGATCCAAATTTTTAAACACTTTAATTATTATTTTATAGAAAACTCGTTGTCCAATTTTTTAACATTACATAATTTACTCGATAAAATTTCATCTTTCAAATAAAATTGATAAAAAGGGTAGTTTTTGTAAAAATTAAAAAATTGGTTTTATTTTTAGAAAGAGAGCGGTTAAACATTTTTTTTAAATAATAGTTTTGGAATTAAAAAGGACACAAAAAATGCTTTAAAAAATAAAAATGAATGAATTAATAAATATAATAATAAAATAAAAATAAAAATAAAAAATTAATAAATGATATCAAATATTAAGAATATTAATTAAATTTTCATATAACAGTACCAAAGTTCAAATAAGTTTTTCTAAATTTTATAGTCGTATTAATTAAATTTGTAGTAATTTGAATTAAAATTATAAAGTTGAATTCAAGTTTTAAGGGAATAGTACATTGATATTTTTAATTGTATCAAGAAAATAATTTAAATATTCCCCGAAATTATTTTGAAAGTAGTTTTCTGATGAATCCCATGGTTTTAGTTCAAAAAAATCGCGTAGAAAATATTTTCAAACTTCTTGAATTTTTATTTCACTTAAAAATTCATAGATTTTGAAATCCATGCGTAATTTTGTAGAAAATATATTATTAAAACAATAAAAAAAATGTCCAAATGAAAAAATTGATTATTATAATTTTTGAACCTGTTTTTTGAATAAAAATCTTTTTTTAGTCTCAAATGGCTTGAAAAAATTAATTTTTGGTTTGTTTAATTGTTGTTTTTTAATTAATTTTTAGAAAGGATAATTTGTTTATTTTTTCAACTAATTTTGTATCACAATTTTTATGCATGAAAAATCAAAAAGCAAGCTCACTTTTTAAAAAATTTTAATCATAACGCAATGTATAGATCATTAGTTTCTCAAGAGCCAAAAGAATTTGATTATGATTTATGAATAAAAGAAATATTTCCACTTTTTATTATTGAGAATGAAATAAGTTTTGAAATATATTCTAAGATTGGAAATTAATTGAAAGAACTAATTCCAAAGTTATTCTTAGATTCTCGGAATCAAGTGTTGAATAATAGAGAGCGATGTGATTATGAAACATAAATTATTTCTTGGATCAAAAATTATTTCCTGGATTCAAAAATTTAAAAACGAAATTGGAGAATAATTGGTAGGTGTACAATATAATTTTTTTTGTACGAAACAACAACTAATCATAAAAGGGATAAAAATAAGATTTTTGTCATCCTTTCAAAGAACCCTTGGGCTTGGTGAAATCTTGGTCAATGGCTACCAAGTTTTTCTTTCAACAGCCCCTGATGCTTCACTCTTCCCCAGTAGAATAAAACCCATTTATCTTAATTTGAACAAAAGAGAAATATTTATACTAAAGTCACCAAGAAATTTTAATATCACACACACATATATATATAGTGTTTCGAAACGAAATCCACAAATCCAAGACCATAAAAAGTGGAATTTGCCTCTCCCCTAATAGAATATATTCATAAGATTGAAATATCACGTCTGCAAATATCTATCTCCTATGTATAAGATTGCAGAAAACTTGACTCTGCATTTTACCAAGCGACTTAAGCGTCTTGGGGGTAAATATTTAGCCAGCAAGTCTTAGCTACTTTTTTTCTAAAAAGGACGACGTTGTACCTATATCACATGCAAGGCGCCGTTCCTCGTCGGTACAGGGCGCTAAAAAATCCGGGGAGTTATGTCGTAAAGAACCGACGCGTCTCCGAAGCGGAAAGAGTATGAAATTGCTTATGCCTTATAAAAAGGAGGAGAACGAGAGACAGAGAGAGAGGGTCACGCACATGATGAAGGTGAGACGGTATATATTGACGCCAAAGAAAATAAGATGCAAGAAGAGGGAAGCAAAAAAAAAAAGGAGAAAAATAATATAATAAATAAAGAACATGTCTAGTCGTGAATAAACGAATGCGCCTCACACCATGAAAAGCATTTTTTTTCCGTTTTCTGTGAAGGTAAAAGGAAACGTGGGTGTAAGTTTGTGCCGTAGAGGTGTGGTCTTGTCAACTTGCATTGCTCTAAAGTCTTAGGATAGCAGAGCAACGAGCATATAAGACATTGTATATACGACTTGTAGCTAACCCTCTTGCTATATCTGTAGACCGATCCAATCCTCCGGATGATAGAGCAGGATATTTTTTTTTCAGAAATGGGTCCCGGAGGCGTTTATACACCGATAACCAATTGATTCTTACTGTTTTTGTTTTTCTCTCATTGTTTTTATCCTTTTTTCTTTAGGTTACTAAGCATGTTTCTAATCTTGTTGATAAAAATGCTGCATATTTTGTTGGAAAAACTGGTGCTTATTAGGATCCTTATGATGTTCGGTATTATGTTCCTTATGTTCTTTATAATCCTTATGATGTTTCTTGTGGTGATTCTTATGATGGTCTTTTTTATGTTGCTGATGATGTTTCTTATGATGTTCCTAATGATGATTCTTATGCTGTTCCTAATGATGATCCTTTTGCTGTTCCTAATGATGATCCTTATGATGAACTTCATTATGTTACTTATGATGATCCTTATGCTGTTCTTTATGATCCTTATGATGTTCCTTATGTTGTTTCTTATTGTTTTAATCATGTTTTTCTTGTTCCCAGACAAGTTTCTAATTTTGTTCCTAAAGCTGTTCCTAACTTTGTTGCTAAAAAGAATCCTAATTTTTAACCAGACTGTTGTGCAGTTTGTACAATTATTGTTTTTTGTCTTAGGTAATTAGATGATAATGCCAGTTGCTGTTCAGTAAAAACTTTAGCTTCAACATCATCATCTTTTCATTAATTACAAGAGAAAAACGAAAGCAGTAATAAAACAATTTTTTGACAATGATTAGATGATTACGCTAATTGCACTTTTAATTCTTATCTCATATTAGAAACATCAGCATCCGAACAGTTTTTTGATAAAGATTAGATGGTAATGATAAGTAGATCTTTATTTTTTGTTGTTTAGTAACAACTTCAGCTTCTTCTTCTTCTTCATCTTTATCATCATTATCATCTTTTCAGTAATTATCAGAGAAAAAGGAATCAAACAATTCTTTGATAAAGATTAAATAACAGTGGTAGTTACATTTCTAATTCTTCTTCTACAGTAAAACCTTCAGTACCATCATCATCATCCTCTCTGTAAACATCAGAAAACAACGATTGACTTTATTCTGATTATCTTCATTAGATTCCTTATTTCAGATAACATGTTATTTTCCTTCCTGGCAAACATTTCCATCCAACTGCTGTTGAACTGGAAATAGTCTTCCTTTGTTCGATTCCTTCTCCTGCTCTAATAACAAATAACAAACCTTGACTTATCTCAAAAACTATTTGAGACAACAAAGAATAAAAAGAAGAAAAAGTTTATCTATACGTCAGAATTAGAATTGTCTTCGATCTAAATGGACCAAAATGAACAGAATTTGGTTACTCGGAAAATTCGAAAAAAGAGAAAATGTCCGAATGGAACTGATCGGATCTTAAAAAAGAGGTGGTTTCCTTTATTGTAAAATGGACTCGAAGATAGATAATTCTTTTCTAAAAAAAAACGAGAAGAGTAAAATTACCTTGCTCAGCATACATCCGGGATATTTTTTTTTAAGGGGGTAAATTCTCGGTTATTTTGTCTCTATATCTATCGCATAAGATTCGAGTTTCTCCGATAGTAGCGAAACGTGTATGGAGGACAAACACTCCTTTCCTCCTTTATATATATATCCTAACCGTATAACCCTTTCCAGAATCCAATTTATACACGTTGGGATTATTCCGCGTAGGCTCGAACTGACGCAGCAAAAAGCATTTTCGTTATCGTGGGTATAATTTGATTGCAAATTACATGGAAGACATCCTTTCGTGTACAGTAGCATTTTTCTCTGCCTTTTAGAGAAAAAAAAAATTCCCTTGTCGTCCTCTAAGTTACGACCTATTTTCTAATGAGGTTTTCGCTAAATCGATTACAAGGACACGAGACATGTGGTAATAAAATACTATCTTTTATGATACCAGTCACTACTTTCCATAATTGAAACTATGTCACAATTTATCGTATTCTTTCAACTTTTGGAAAACAATTATAAAATACAATGATACAATGATTTTATTCTTTGATAATTTCCGAAAATTAGGGTCGAATTTTGGTACTATTTCTTTATTAGATTCTTCATTAATTTTTGCACGAAATGTGTTAGTGTTAAATGTATCTGCGTCTAATTTGACACCTATATTGAAGCAATTCAACAATTAGGAATAGCCAGACCGCAGAGAGGCTTTTTGTGAAGCACTTTATCCAATAAATTACGGAAAATTGTCGAATGTAATGAGATTTTCCCTGCGAGGAGAAAAGGAGGGATTTTCACCCAAGTTGAGGTGGATTGTGTGTGTGTATATATGGCGGGAAAATTGTCCGTGTTTGCGCACTGTTGGTACACACCCTCAATGTTACCCTCCGAGAATCCAATTTATACGCTGGGATTATTCTGGGGACGTAGAAGCTGGAGGCTGATTCGCCAAAGTCGCAGGGATTGTCTGGCCTGGAGCTTGAATTGCCGAATTGTAGAGAATTGGATGAGTATATAGTGTAGGATTCAGAGAAAAACGGGCATGCCGTTTCCGGACTTTTGGAACGAGTAACTGTCGATCAAATTTGTCATTCTTTTTTTTTTATATTGTCTCCATTGCTTTTAAATCATCATTTTTAACCTGTTCTTGTGCTAAGTTCCAAATGGAAGTGTTAAAGTATTTTTACAGATTTTTGTTAAGCAAAAAAAAAACCCAAAAATACAATTGTATTTTTATGTTTTGAAGATTGATCTTTTAATTTTCTTTTTTATTGGATGAGAATTGTAAAGTATTGCACTTTCCTAACTGCTTGATGGTATGGAATAATTTTCACCTAATCAGATGATGTGATCGTAAAAATAAATCTCTTTAACAAGCATTAAAAAAGGAGGGAAGAGGAAGAAAAAATGATTGTGTCAAGCAGGTCGTGTGAGCTCATTAATTTTTTGAAAAATGTCTGATTAAAACGCGTGACAGGTATAGATAAATTCAGTTATTTGTGTTGAAGAGTGAGATATTTTTCCCACCTTTATTATTGTAGTTGGTAATTTACCGTCTCCTTGTTGCTCCGTTGAATGTTCAACAAGGCGTGTAAAAGTGCGCATTAATTACAATTTTTTTTTCTGCTCGACGAAAGAATAAATTCTTCAATGCTCGTGCATTGGCTTCCATTCGATTTACGTTAAACGAGGGCGAGCAGACGCTCCCTTTATACAATGGCGTGTCACGCGAATATGGCGCCTCGTGAATACAAAGCTCACGAGATGTTTTCCATGAATACCATAGAATTAAAGAAAAATATATTAAAACCCACAAAAAAAGAAGAAGAAGAAAAAAAAGAGCCAAAAAAGAAAACTTTCAGCAACAAAACCAAAAAACCCTTTCCACTAATTTTTGACAAATTACCAAAAAAGGTTTATTTTTCACATTTAAATGTATTTTTACATTTCTTTTGGATTTAGAATAGTAACGGACGAAAATAGGGTTTTTTTTTAAGAATTTAGTAGCAACGTAAATTTTCTGTCATTATGAATATATATACACAGAAGCAGCAAAGAGTAAAGTCGCAGTGAATTATATTAAGGAGTATAGTGCCATGGTGAATATAGTAGATGAGTATAGTGGTCGTAATGGGGTCGTGTAACTTGACAGTGGCGCTTGGAAGGAGGCCATTTCCTAGACCTAGACAACTTACGACAAGAGAATATCGCGTGAATTTATCGTTGCGTCTCGTTCACCCCCAACATAAATCCTAATTCCACTTTCCTCCGGCCTAATTTACACGCAAGTTATTCTCCGTCGCAAAAAAAAAAAAAAAAAGAAGAAAGACATTTTGCATACCGCACAGCTTTCAAGTGTCTAATAGAAGCCTTTATCTTAATTGCTTTATCCTCAGTTCGAAAGTGTCTCTCTCCTATAAAACTGTTAACGAGAGAATATTCGCTACTCTTCAAAAATAATAAAAAAAAAAAATTAGGTACATTGATCAAAGTTCGTTTTTAGAAATCGTTTCGATTATAAAATAGAAGACACGCGGTCTAAAAATAGATGCTTGGAGAAAAAGGTTATTGAATCAATGACGTATTCGCGGTGTTAAAAAAATGGTTAATAACCTAATTACATAAGATCCTAAAGTTTCCATTGTAAAAACACTTTGTAACAGTGTTACAGTTGCCTTGTTGAACGTTCAAATGAACGTAATTTATTTATTTCTTCTAAAAATTAAATGTTTAGTTCAATTATTTTGCGTCACTGTTTAAAAAAATTAGTTACTTAGTTTCTTAATGTAAAATTTCAATTTTAAAATTTGTTTATTATTAGTTTTATTTAAATATATTCAATAAAAAATATTTCGTTCATTTCAATGTTCAAAACTTGAGGATCATATTACTTTGTTTTATAAATATTATTGAGACTTTATTTGTATCGCTAGCGCTCGACTAACTTTTTACTTACTTTTTGAATAGAATGAGCAACTATAAAAAATTAAAAATAAAAGAATTTAAAAATTCTTTATTCAAATTATTGTTGAAAATACAAAAAATTGAATTTTGGAAAATTTGCAAATAATTGCAGAAATTTAATTATTTTTAAAAGTACTCTCCAAAATTTAAATTAGTAAATATACTACTAATTTCAATATTAGTTAATTACTTTTTGCTTTTGAATAAGTAAATTTGAAATTGAATTAGTAAATTTTACTAATAAATAGTAATTTCTACTGCTTTATTAGTACAATTTACTATTTAGTAAATTTAAAATTGAATTAGTAAATTTTACTAATAAATAGTAATTTCTACTGATTTATTAGTAAAATTTACTAATTCAGAAGCAAAACGTCAGCCACCAATTAAAATCAGTGTATTTACTAAATTAAATTTAGAAAGTAAATAATTCTTTTCACGAAAATCTCAATTACCTTTTATAAATTACAAAGGTCTTCCCCAAAATTTTAAGTCTGCTAAAAAATAATAAAATTCTTCTCCTAAATTCTATTGTATTCAAAAATTTTCCTCAAATTCAATGATTTTCAATGTTTACTGTTTTAATAAAATTTTTCAGAAGAATTCAATCGCTTAAAATTTTCATAAATAAAATTTAAAGTACAAATTTTTTTTTATAAATTTTTTTGCAATAATTAAATTACTTTCATTAGTAATACAAAATTTTTTTATGAATTTAATTATTTTCTTAACAAGTAGTTAAAAATTCTAGAGAATTATAATCGAATCAAAATGATGAAAATATTTTTCAGGAAGTTGCAAATAATTGCAGAAATTTAATTACTTTGAAAATTGATGAAGTTCTTCTCACAAAATTCAATTATGTTAAAACTTTAGTAAAAAAAAAAATTCTCGTCAAAATCCCAATTCTATTTATAAATAACAAAATTCTTTCCAAAATTTGATTATTTTAAAAAATGTCAACAAATGTTTTGAAATATTTCCCATTTCAATGATATTCAATATCTATCATTTTAATCAAATTTATCAAAAACAATCGAATTCTTAAAAAAAATTTTTAACAAAATTGTAAACACACATTTAATTTTTTTATGAGTAATAAAAATTCTACAAAAATTCAATTATTTACAATTTTTTGTATAAATTTCTTCTCAATAATTCTATTATTGTTAAAATATAATAAAATTTTTTATGTAAATTAAATTATTTTCATAAATAATCAAAATTTGTTTTAGGAATTCAATTATTTTCAAAAAAAAAAAATAATTAAAAATTCTAGAAAATTGAATTGAATTGATTTGAATCGAAATCATGAAAATAATTTTGAAAAAGGAAGAAGTCAGTCACTATTTAAAATAGTAATATTTCTTCTGACATTTAGTTAAAATTTGGTTATATAATTGAAAGTCAGTTCAAAATAACTGATGTTTGAGTAAAGAAATTTTTTACTCAATTTTTACTCAAATTTTTTACTCAATTGAATCGAAATCATGAAAATAATTTTAAAAAGGAAGAAGTCAGTCACTATAATTAAAGTAGTTATATTTCTACTGGACATTTAGTTAAAATTTATTTATATAATTAAAAGTCTGTACAAAATAACTGATGTTTCGG
Source organism: Leptopilina myrica (nomen nudum) (assembly GCA_032872475.1). NCBI lineage: Eukaryota > Metazoa > Arthropoda > Insecta > Hymenoptera > Figitidae > Leptopilina > Leptopilina myrica (nomen nudum). The sequence continues at coordinate 38,834,160 of CM065461.1, forward strand.
TAAAGAAATTTTTGACTCAATTTTTTGATTAAATTACACAAAAATTATTGTTTTGAAAAAATTGAATTCAACAGCATTGGTCCCTATTGTGCGAATAATATTTTTTCTCTCAGTGTGGCGCAAAGAATTCGAAATTTTGTTGGATAATTTCGAGTGACCTAACTTTTACAATTTATTAGTGACATTTTTAATTTACTAAAATGACTGCCGAATAATATCGAAGACAAAGCGGTTTTTATTAATAAACCTTCCAAATGTAATTCATAGAATGACACAAGTAACATGTTATTGTGCTCGATTGCAAATAGAACAATAAATTGTGGGAAAGAATCAGTCGGTCAACTGACATTCAAGGCTAGAAGATTTAATATATTAATGATGATTTAGCCGACGGATGATTTATCTCCCTCTCAACGAAGTCTCTCTAAAAATTCTCTCTCTACATTCATACACAAAAAACACGAGTCTCAAAAACTTTTTTCCCTCCATTTTTTTTTTTATATAAAAAGCAAAACTTATTAAACTTAAATAAAGCTTTTATGCTTTTAAAAGGTAAGTTTACATTTTATACATTTTATTAGGGACCCGGTGGAATAGTGGATGAAAGTATGAATTTAGAGCTCGGAGAGTATTTTTTTCGGCCAATAAGGAAAGGGAGTATAATATGTGGCTACTCGTCTTGGGTTTAAACTCTAAACATGGATTTCGCTCTGTAGCTTGTCCGGAATTGCAATTTTTACGATTTCAGGATGTAATACATTAAACGCGGTACTTTGGTGCCCGCATCCAGCTGCCGTGCATAAATTCCAAGATTTTCGACCCACACGAAAAATTTGCCCCCAAAAACCAAGAGGAATATTTTTCCCCCCTTTTTCCTTTATTCAATAAAAAATTTCTCCTTTCTCTTTAATTAGAATTATTATCCAACAATTATTTTAATAGCATAATTTATGAAAATAAATTTTTTTGGTTTCCAAATAACGCATTTTTCCCAACAATGTCAAATTGAGTGAAAAAAGAAAGTTACGAAATAATTTTTTGATTCCTTTCATTTTTTCTGAATTTTAAATCCTTAAAACATTGGATAAATTTATAAAATTAAAAAATAGTGATTAAAAATTCAAAAGAGGGAAGAAAAAGATGAAAATTTGGAAAAATTGAGAATTAGTTTGAAAAATTAAGAGAAAGTGGGAGGGGAAAAGGAGAGGGAGAGACTTCTGGTTTTGAAAATAGTCTTGTGCACTCTACCTTCATTATGGCCGAGGAGCGTCGGCAAGAATACGAATGGCGTTTCGTAATGGGGTGTCATCTAAATTTCAAAGGGCCTTCCACTTGATCTTCCAAGTTTAATATTCCCACAACGTCTCTTTGGGTGACTCCTTTTAGTGGTTAGGGCTCCTCCTTACGAAACAAAACGTAAAATCATGTAATTGGCCCCCGACAGTAAAACTATATAACGAACTGTTTATCACGAGATGAAAATCTCAGATGACAAAATTCCTCGTTACTTTATATATGTGTGTAGAAGAAAACATAAATTTAAGCCCTCGACATTTTTTCTTTCTTTAAAAGGTTTACATTTCAGAAAATTGGATGACTATACATTTATTTTCACACTACAAAATTTTCAAGTGCTAGAAAGTGTTCATTTTCATTGTGACGATAATTGTCGTACAATTTGGCAAATCACTGAAATGAAATTTTTAAGAGGAAAAAATAAAATTCATTGCCTTGATATTTTTGTCTTACGTAATTTATTCTTCTTTTTTTCATTTAATTTAAATTTTTTTTCTTAATTTTTGTCCACCTTTTTTTATGATTCGTCACATTTTTTCCCTTTTCTGGTGATTTTAAAAATATTTTTCATCATTTTCACCTATTTCTATAATAAAAGAATGAAAACCTTTTCCTTTTCTTTGAAATAGTTTCAAAGCTTCATAGGAAAAAAAAATTTTCGAAAAGAAAAAGACAGTAAATTTAATTATTTTTGTACAACTTACACGTGATCCAAATTTTTTGTTCGTCTGACTTCTATAGAATTTTTTTATGACGATTTGATTTTTTTTTGTGATATAACTTCTTTTCTTCAAAAAATGATTTTTTACAATGTTACCATTTAAATTTTGAAAAAAGCGCCTTTTTAAAACTATGCTAATTTATTTAAAAAGCATATAATTGTGACGTCATAATGGTTCAAATGCCCTTAAAAAAAAAATTTTAAATTCACTTCAAAATGTCAAATATTTTTATAAATTTTTCTCAAAAATTTTATTATTTTCAAAAATTATAATCATTTTCTTAATAAAATTCAATCATTTACAGAAATTATATTAAATTTCTTGACAAAAATTTATTTATTTTCAAAATATTTCCTCATTATAATCATTTTCAATAACTATAATTTTAAAAAAAATTTCTAATGAAATTTAACTATTTAAAAAATATTTTTTTTAAATTCTACGCAAACATTCAACTATTTTCAAAAATAATAAAATTTTCTTATGGAATTTCAATTATTTTTCTATAAGTAATAAAAAACTTATTATGCAATTTCAATTATTTTTCATAAAATTTTAATTGAATTCCTCGACAACTACGGTTAAAATTTTTAATAAAATTCGTCTAATAAGAATTTAATTATTTCCAAAAGTAGAAGAAAAGTATAAAATGTCTTCGCAGAAATTCAGCTATGTTAAAAAATTATAAAAGTTTCAATTATGCTAAAAAATAATAACATTCTTCTTCTAAATTCTGTCGTTTTAAAAAATTCTTCTCAATTCAATGATTTTCAATATTAACCATTTTTACAAAATTTTACAGAAGAATTAAATTATTAAAAAATTTTTTTTTGAATATTTCTACGCTATCACTTAATTATTTTCAGAAATAATATAATTTTGCAGGATTCAATTATTTACAAATTTTTTGGTAAATTTCTTCTCAATAATTCCATTATTTTTATAAATAATAAAATTTTTTAAAGAAATTAAACTATTTTCAAAAAATGATACAATACGTTTTAGGAATTTAATTATTTTCATAAATAAAAACAAATCGTTTTCGAAATTTAATTATTTTCAATAATATTTGAATCGAACTCCAAAGCAAAATGTAATTATTTTTTTAATTTTACTCAAATTCGTGCAAAGAATTTAATTATTTCGAAATTAGGTAATAAAATTTTTTATGAGAATTCAAATTTAAGAAATAATCAATTATTCAAAAATTGATTTATTTTTGTATTTGAATAATTGAATTTTTGTAGAATATTCCAATAATAGGTGATTTAAAAATAAATTTCAGTTAAAATTTTATTTTCGTAAATAATTGAATTTTGAAAGAGTTTAAAATAAATTAAATTGTCGAATAAAAATTTATTTTAAAATAAATTTCAGTTAAAAGTTTAGATAATTGAATATAAAAAGCATTGTAACGTGAATTTGCGGAAATAATTAACTTTTGAAAGAGTTTAAATTGGTTTCCTAAATTATTTGCTTCTGTTCCTTTTTATTCTTTTATTTTTCTTTTTCTTTTATTCTTTATTTACATTATCTTCCTAAGCAAAAACATTTATTTATTTTCTCTAATCTGTTCTATCCATTTAATTTGTTGTATTTAAAAATTAATCCAGAAAATAAAAAAAAAATGGTTAAACATCACTCTAAAATAATTCAAAGAAACAATTCCGTCACATCGTCTTCTGTTCTCTCCCAAATTGCCTGTTTATGTACAATATACAGCAGCTAAGTGAAGAGAAGATACAAGGGGATTTTATAACTCACTATATATATATATATATAAGTTGTTATATCGTCAGTTTCAAACGATTGCATCGTTGTCAAGTGTCTCTAAATGTTCCTCATGTCAAAGCAACGTCAGCGTTGTGCTGACATCTTTTAAAAAAGAGAAAAAAAAAAACAAAAAAAAAACTCTCCATGTTGCTACATATAGTTACTGACGTCAAAATGGCATAATCACGAGCTTCCAAATGGTTCACAAAATCTTCAACTTCTCACTTTTGCCACGTGTGTGTCTCTCTTTATATTCACCAATCGAGCAATGTTGTCAATCTCTTTGTCACATATTATACATAATATACTAACTAAGAAATTCTCTCATCGTTATATTAGTAATTATTTACGGGGCCTTTTGCCGTTCACCAAGACTTGACCCTCTTATTTTATAGTTTATTGACTTTTAAAACGAGTCTCTAAAATCAAATTTTTTTTCTTTAAAAACCCCTTTTAAACATTTAATTACTAAATTTGAAGTTTACCATTCGTTTACCAATTTGCATTAGTAACATTTTTTACTAATTTATAGTAGTTTTTTACTATTACTAATTTATAGTAGTTTTTTACTAATACTAATTCAATTAGTAGACCGTATTTATTACTATTTTAAGCTAGTAAATTTTCTACTAATAATTAGTAAAAAAAACTACTAAAAATTAGTAAAAACAGTTACTAATTCAATTGGTAAGCGAATCCGCACTATTTCATTAGTAAAAAACAATTAATTTAGATTTAGAGAGTAGAATAATTTTAATAGCTACGACGATAAAAATACGTTCACATAAAATAATGGAATAAAAAATAATAATAAAAATACATTATTTTCTCGATACACTGGAAAAAAAATTTATTTGATTCAAATAACCGATTATTTGTCTATAATCAAATAAATATTTACTAAAATCAAATAATTTTTATTTGAATCAAATATTTCAGTATTTGAAGCAAATACTAATTAATTGATTCAAATAAAAATTATTTGATTCAAGTAAATATTTATTTGATTATAGACAAATAATCGGTTATTTGAATCAAATAAATTTTTTTTTTCAGTGTAGTATCAAATTTCTATACTAAATTGTAAATTTTGTTACCAAAATTGATGCTAAATTTTTAGAGCAATAATTTTGGTATCATTTCATTGAAAATGTATTTTCAGTTGTATTTTCGTATAAACTTGTTGAAAAATAAAAAAGGTTACATTTTTCTCTCCATTTACGATTTTCTACTCCTGATGCCGAGTTTATTAGACCGCGGAGAAAATATAATAATTTCTTGAAAAAACTTTTTGCGTATTCGTAAAATTTTCATAAAGTAAAATTTGTTTTCTTCTCTAAATTTTCGGTATGAATATGAACCACTAAAAAGTTTTTCCTCGCAAAAAAGACAAAAAAAGAAAAAAAGAAGGGAAAAACACGAACATTATTTCGTCGGCTAGAAAGACCAAAGCGACTGCAACGAAAATGGTTTTCGCTCTCGTAATTCTGGACCGCGGTCCGAACGGAATTGGAATGTTGGACCCTGGGGGGGGGGGAGGGGTTGCTGCATATCTGCGTCGGTCGTATAATGTCCGGCATAAAACGTCTCATATCCCATAGAGAATGCGAGCGAGTATGTGACGTTAATGTCGGCTTTTCACTTTGTACATGCGCTTTCTCATATTTTGTCAGCCACACACAAATATATATATATACTACACAATATTCCTCGAAATTTTGTTTCACTTTAAACAAAAATTTTCAATATTTTTGTTTTTCGATTTAAATTTTTTTCTACTGAGATTTTTATTTTAATTTTCCTTTTACTTTTGATTTTTGACTTAATTATTATTCTTTCTCGTAGTTTTTCAAAATGATTACGCAAATTGGGGTTTCTGACTTAATTTTTGCTTCTATTTTGATATTTTACGCTGATTATATGTTTTACAAAAGGTTTTGTATTTTGTTTATTATTTATTTTATTTATTGTTAAAAATGTTATTTATTAAGAAAGTTGTAAAGCTTAAATTTAATTTAAATTTTAAATTTTAAATTATTATAATTTTAAATAATAATTTATTTTATTTATTGTTAAAACTGTTATTTATTAAGAAAGTTGTAAACCTCAAATTAAATTTAAATTTAAAATTTTTAATTATTATTTTAAATAATAATTTATTTTATTTATTGTTAAAAATGTTATTTATTTGGAAAGTTAAAAGCTAAAATTAAATTTAAATTTTAAATTAATATTCTTTTAAATAATAATAATTTATTTTAATTATTTTTTTTTATTGTTAAAAAATGTTATTTATTGAAAAAGTTTAAAGGCTCAAATTAAATTTAAATTAAAAATTTTTAATTCTTATTTAAAAGTTTATTGCCTAAGCTATAACACTATATAAAACATAAATTAAACGAAAATTTTGTTCATATTTAAATAATGTTATTGAAACAAAATACTTTTCAATTTTTTTTTGCTTTTTAAAAGTATTAGTAACAATCTTCAAAATGCATTTTTTTTAAATTTTTTGCAATCATTTTGAAAAATATTATAGTCATTTGTTTAAAACTTTTTTTTCATTTGTTGATAACACAAAAAGGGTTTGATTAAAAAAATTTTTTTTGAGAATATAAATTGTTCCTTTCTTTTATTTTTTTAATTGTATTTTCAAGTTTTAATTGTATAAATTTCCTAGAAGAAACAAGCAAATTTAACATTCTATTTATTTAATTATTTTCAATCATTTTAACTCATCAATCATTTAAATATTTTTTGATAATATACAATATGTTTATAGTTTAAAAACAGATGAAAGATATTTAAATAATTAATTTTACATAAAAATTTTTTTTTGCAAAAAATATACTAAAAACATGTATGAAAATTTTTGTTCAAAAAAATACTAGAAAAATTTTTTTTCTATTTTTACATAAAAAAGGAACAATTCTTCTTGTAAACAATTTTTTTCAAACGAACCGTTTTCACTTATCAACAATTGAAAAAATAATTAATTTTTTTGAAAGGAATGACCATATTAATTTTAAAAATTATCATACAAAAATTTAAAAAAATTCGTTTTATACAATGATTTATTATTTTAACAAAAATTTATCTTCTAGCTCTAAATTATGAATTATTATAATTTAACATATATGTTTCTATTTCAATACAGAAGTTATTGTTTCAAAAAAAAATTAATTCAACAGCATTGGCGATATTGGTCAAATAATTTTTTTTTCTCATTGCTTTTTCTTCTTTTTTTTTTTTGGTTTGTCATGTTTTCGATAATTTTTGAGAACGAAGTTTCGCTATAACACTGAAGTTATTGAACAGCATTCTCGCATATGTGCATTACTTTAAGAATGAGAGAATATAGTTGAGAGGGTTGAAAATATCGATACAAAAGAGTTGTCAAAAGTATCATAAAAGTAATGGGTAATAAAGAGTGAGAGAGAAGAAAAAAAGGTTAAGGGTAGTTTAAACAGAACTAAGAAATTCTGTGTCGTTTCGTCACGCGTGTCTTCGACCTCGTTAAGTTGGCCATTTAAACGAGTTATTTCGACATTGAAGACACTCTGCGAAAGAGTTTACGAGCGAAACAACTTGTCAGGCTTTGTCAACTCCTCCCAATGATCGGGAAACCTGACATTGAGTTGACATCATTTTACAATTTTAAATTGCACTCTGATTTATTTCACTCGCAAAACGAAGAGATTTCTCTCTCCTGATAGCAATACTTATTATTAATTGCCGATCATTTTTCTGAATCGCTTTTCTATTTGATTTCTTGTTTTTTGTAAATTTATTAGAAAAATAATATTGTAATTCTATTAATTTAATTTTTCTATAATTCCATTAATATTGACCTTTATTTGAAGAAAGAAAATTAGAAAATCACATTCATTACAAAAAAATTTTTGTATAAATTCACCTTTTTTAGGAAAAAAGTGTTTAGAAAATAAAAAATTAAAAAAAACGTTTCAGAAAGATCAACCAATAATAATTAATAATAAAATTGTTTAAAAATCAAGGTAAAACTAATTGGATAAAATATTTAATAACAAAAGTAAAATGACTAAAACAATAAATAATGTTACTTTTTTTATCATTTTCAGTTTGAAAAGAAAGATTTTTTTCAAAAAAATACTTCAAAAACTACGATAATCAATTTTTTCATTTGGTAATTTTTTTTGGTAGATTCAAAAATATTTATTCTACAAAATTAAGCATGGATTTCAAAATCCATCAATTTTTAAATTTTAAGTAAAATAAAAAGTCACAAAGGGCGAAAATATTTTCTGACCCACTTTGATTTTTTAGCCATTGATTTTTTTTTAACAAAAATTTACTTTAAAAATAATTTTGCAGAATATTTAAATTATTTTCTTGGTATAATTGAACAAAACTATATATTCAATTGCAAAAAAGATTTAATATGAAGTAGAAATAAATAAATTTTAGAACTTTGAGGACTTAATAATTTCATAATTTTCATGAATAAATAAATTTTGAAAAGATATTTATTATTATTATTATTTTATTTATTTTACATAAATTTTGTTTGCCCTATTTTTTTAAGGATATTAAATTAAGACAAAAAATTAATCAAAAGCTTCGCGAAGAAATGGTTTGAATTTTTTTTTAATCCAAATTAGAAATCCTCTAAAAAACTAGCTATAAATTCAGTAAAAGTGGATTAAAAATTGCAAAAAAAAAATTGAAAGTGAACGAAACTGAACTTAACTGAAAAATATTTAAAAATGAGAAAAGAAGAAGAAAACGAGGAAAAATGGACAAATTGTTAAAAGGCAAGGCATAAATAGAGAAAAAAGGAGGTAAAAAAAGGTTTAATAAGGGGTAATAAAGATTAGAAATAGTGTTCCCTGTTATAAAAAAAAGCGAGAGTAGCATAAAACTTGAAAGTCAACCATTTCCATTGAGTAAGGCACTCTTTTAGTGCTACTCGGGAATCACAAAAGAGTTATTTTAGTGCTCATCCTGTTGTGCCCAAATCTATTTTCAACTAGGATTCGTTTTCGTCACATCCTTTAGAGGAACTCGCGCAGTAAAACGAGTTTCTTCCTTTTAAACCCCTTTTTTAAAGTCACAGTTATTTACAACCCTATCCCTCTCAGTCTCTTTTTTCCCAAATGGAAAAACTTTCACCAACCCTTTTTTCCTCAAAAAAAAAAAAAAAAAACGAAATCGTCACACGCGAGATGACACTTAAAATATTTCATCTCTCCCCCGGGGGGTTTTTTTTACCTCTAACTTTCCATTTTCAAAAATGTCTCCTTTTGGTATTGAAACTAATCTAAAACTAAAACTAAATACACGAAACAATTCTATTTTCAATATATAGAAAAATAATCTTCTAAATTTTATTTTTTGTTTCAGATTACTTCTTTTAAAAATGATGCTGGGTCGCTTCGTGCACTTCCAAACGAGGTGAGTTTCAAAAAATAATACCACATTTCAAAAGCAAAATTGTAAAAATATTTGTAAAAAAAAAAAAAAATTAAAAGAAAGAAAACTTTTATAATTCGAAAAAGAAAAAAAAATCCTTTAACCGATTGAAATTTAGGTTTTATTTTTAAACTATAAATTGAGTACAAAAGTGTTAAATTTGTCTAATTAAGGGAACTTGAAGGGGAGAATAAAATAGTAGAAAAAAAAAGAGAAATGTTTCTCTCGATCATCGCATCTTAACAGATAGTGAAATCCAGCTGTGCTTTAAATTGCAATTTGCAAAACCTCACGGTCACACTGTGTGTGATGGTAAATGTAAATAAACGCAGCATATATGAAGGAGGGATGAAACGAAATAGTTGGAAGTTTTTAAAAGCCTTGAATTACTCCTTGGCAATTGGAAAAATAAAAAAAAAATAAAAAAAGAAGAAAAATTGCGTATTACTTTTGCCCGAAGATCATTTGTTTGATTGTAAAGTCAACGACTTTACAAACGCACACGTCGAATAAAATAATAAATTAACTGCCTCATGATCGTCTTCAAGTGTCGAATAATCTGATATTCGACTCATTTTACTTTCCATTTGCGAATCGTTATTTTTTGCTGAAAACTTTTTTATGTACACCACTAGAGACGTTTGCAAATTACATTTTAAAAATGATAATAAAATATTTCTGTTAAAAATTTATGTATGTGTGTATGTGTATATAACGATTATGTCGGTGATATTTTAGGAAATTTTTTATATTTCAGATATTTAGGGTCAATTGACGTTGTAGCCAACATCAATTGATCCTAAATTTAATATCTTAAATAAAGAATTGTTCTCGAAAAAGTTTCCTTTTTGAAGAAATTGTTTTCTTTTTTTTTTGGATTACTTGTTGAATTTTTAGAATTTTTGTTTAAAGTTTAAACTAAAAAATAAAAAATGTTTTAAATTGTTAAACTTCAATTTTAAAATTTCGACTGTTGTTTGTTAAAAATAGGCAAGAAAGAATCTATTTTTTGTTTATTTGTCGTTTGCCAATACGGAAAAACGGGAATTGGTATATTTACTGATTGTTAATATAGAACTAACAAATCTGATTTTTAGACGCAACAATTTTGTTGTTGTCTACATTTAATTGTCATCACAACAATTTCGAGTTGTTAGAAGAGCCAAAAAACTGTTTTAACAACAAATTTTTGTAGTTTTACGTTAACAATCTGTTAGTAGATTTAAAGATTCCTTTTTCTTCGTGCACGTCCCTTTTTTATGCAGTCAGCTAATTGGCAATTAACAAACAATTTGTGACAAAAATGCCTACTAAGTGACAAAGGGATTAACAACCAAAAACGTAAATAGACAGAATGGCAAATCAAACGGAAGAAACGGAAAGTAAACAAAACGGCAAAACGTAAACAAACAAAAATAGTAAACAAATCGACCTCGTGCTCCTTAGTAGTGGAAAATCAGAACAAACAGTAAATAAATCAAAACAAACAGTACATAAATCAAAACAAATGAAAAAAATGACTACTAACTGGCAAAGGGATTAACAACCAAAAACATAAATAGACAGAATGGCAAATCAAACGGAAGAAGGGGAAAGTAAACAAATTGGCAAAATGTAAACAAACACAAATAGTAAACAAATCGACCTCATGCTTCCTAGTAGTAGAAAATCAAAACAAACAGTAAATAAATCAAAACAAACAATAAATAAATCAAAACAAAAATATATTTCACCTAAAAATCCCCCCTCTCTAAAATCATATCTAGAGGACAATTGACAAATGGAGCAAAACTCCACTTATCTGCAATGCAGAGAATCTCGTGTGTTTGTATATTGCATTTAGAGAGTATTTGAGAGTAGAAATCTCTTTTGGGAATTCTTCTCGTGGGTGTTTGGAGAATGAGAGAGAGAATAAGAGAGAAAGAAGAAGAAAGAAAAAAAAGAAAGAAAGAAAGAGAGAGAGAGTAGGAAATCTCGAAACTCTCGAGGCTTGAGATGCATTTCCGTCGTAGCTTTGGAGCAGCATCCCATGATGGCTGACGGGGAACCCCTCCCCATTCAACTCTCACAAAAGCCACCGTCCTGAAGGACCAGTCTAACATAACCTAGCCTAACTTAACCTAACCCTAGTTTAAGCTCCCTTTTGCACGTGGCAGCCATGTTTCCCCGAGGGTTGGGCCACTAAAATGAGACGACGACTCATTGGCCACGGGAGAAGATTGGCTTTCTCACTTTCTCTCTTGGTATCACGTGAAAAAGCCTTCTGTCTCACCTTTTCTCTCTCTCTCTCTCTCTCTCTTACTTAGCCTCCCACCTTGTGCGTGTGTCGCTCTCACTCTTCTGGACCACGAAAAAATTGTTCACTGCCATCTTCAGGAGCCACGTCTTTATCGACCTTTCGTGGTTGCGAATTTTTTTTTCCCTTAACCATTTAATTATCCTATATTGTTTGTTAAATTCCCATTTCGTTCATTTCAGTTCAAGTGGGGCATTGTCCGGTTTATTACAGAAATAATAACAAATAATAATAATAATTAATTTTTTTAATTGTTACTTTCTTAATTTTATTTCTACTAACTGTAGGGTTAATAGTTACTATTAACCTGCACTACAGGATTAATAGTTTATTTTATTACTCTTTACCTGCACTATAAGGGCAATAGTTACTATAAACCTACACTATAAGGTTAATAGTTAATTTTATTATTATTAACCTGCACTATAAGATCAATAGTTACTATTAACCTACACTACAGGGTTAATAGTTAATTTTATTATTATTAACCTGCACTATAAGATCAATAGGTACTATTAACCTGCATTATAAGGTCAATAGTTACTATTAACCTGCATTATAAGGTCAATAGTTACTATTAACCTGCACTTTAGGGTTAATAGTTAATTTTATGACTATTAACCTGCACTACAGGGTTAATAGTTACTATTAACCTTCACTACAGAATTAATAGTTAATTTTTCTACTATTAACCTGCACTGTAGGATTAATAGTTAATTTTATTACTATTAACATACAGGGTTACTATTAACCTGTATTTATAGGATTAATAGTTATAAAATGAATGAAGTAAGAATTAAAAAAATTAGTATGAAAGAAGTGTTATTTTAAAATCACCATAAAATAACACTAGAAGGTGTGTTAAATAGACACCAGAGCGTGCTAATTTAATACTCATTTTGTATTGGGTTTTAAAATAGCACAAAATTTGAGTTAAACTAACTTCATCTCAAAATTACACGCAACAAATTTGACACCTTTTTTTATGACACGGGAAACTGAGGATTTATTAACAACCATTGCGGCTTAAATTAACACTAAAGCAAATTAAATTTTAATAAATTTTTGAATTAGTATTTCCAATGAAAAAGTCTGTCAAAATGTAAACAAAATTATTTTTAAACCGTTTAAAAAAAAATGATTCTTAAATGAATTCTTTTAATTGTTGGTGAATTTCAGCGTTGCAGATTATTTTTCATAAATTTTGGTGTTAAAATAGTACTAATAAATTTTATGTAGGGTTTAAAAGTGTTGCGTGTTGTTTTAACACCGCACTTTGTGTTAAAATAACCTTTTTTAACATTTCTATTATCATTAAAGTCTAATAATAAGTTTCGTTATAAATTTAGAAAAAAATTCATTTATTGTTTAAAAAAATTTTTATTTTTTATTAAAAAATAGTTTTGAGTACCTCCGTATTACAGAAAAAGCTTTTCTTTGGTAAAATAAAGCTCTGAATTGCAGCAAAAAGCCGAAATTCGATATTTGATTATAAAAAGTATGTTAAAAACAAATTGTCAAGATCAGCGTCGATTTTGAAAATTCATATTTTTTCTGAATCGAAAATAAATTCTAAATAAGTTCCGAGTACTTCCTGTGTTTCGAAAAAAGCTCTTCTTTAATAAAAAAACACCTCCAATTTCATGAAAAAAGCCCAAATTTGATAAACGCTTAAAAAAGTTATAAAAATAAATTTACAAGACTAGAGTATTTTTTAAGATACAATTTTTTTTTCTGAATCGGTAGTAAATTTAAAAAAAAGTTCTGATTACCACAATATTTCTAAAAAAAGCTCCAATTAAATGAAAAAAGCCCAAATTCAATATTAGACTATAAAAATGGTTTTAAAAAATTGTCAAGACCATCGTTTTTCAAGATACAAATTTTTTTTTGAATAGGAAATAAATTCTTAAAATGTTCTGAGTTCACTTGTTAATTTGCATTAAATATTAACATTCCAGCAACGAATGCAATTTTTTTGAGTTTAATAAGAGTTTATTTGACACAGTCTGCAAATTTATTTGTTTTAAATACAATTTAATCGGTACTAATTTAATTTCTAAATGAACCAAAAAATTTTATTTCAACCAAGTACAATTCATTTGAATTAAGATAGTTAGTAGTTTAATTAGAAAAACAAAATAAATAATGCGCTCCAAAGAATGGTACCAAAGAAGAACAAGATTTGAGGTTATGTTAGTAATTGTTTTGAGCGAAAATAAACAAAAGGGAACAAATAAAAAGACAAGTAATTGATATAAGCCTTCATTGTAACTTAAATAATTAATAAAATTTGATTTTAGTTTTTAAAAATTAAATAAAAATGGTTAATAACGATAAAAATAATATGAACATAACCTTAAAATGATTTGCTTCTTTGGTAGAGCGCTGCTTTCTTTGGACCGCGTCACATTTATGATTGAAAATTAAATTGAATTGAATTAAATTATTTATTAATTAATTAATAGTATGTTATAATAATATTAATTGATTAATTAATATTATGTTATAATGTGATAATAATATTAATTAATTAATTAATATTATGTTATAATGTGATAATAATATTAATTAATTAATTAATATTATGTTATAATAGTATATTGTAGAATAATTATTATAATAATAATAAAAAAAAATTTACTAATTTCTCCTCGATCTCCCGGAAGGAAGCTCCTCTCAAGCTTCCAGTGCTAGCTTCCCGTAATTGTTTATAAAAAAAATTCGAAGAAACAGTTAAAAATGCAAAAAAAACTACAGTGAAACCTTTCAGAATGCAACTCGACTTTAAAAATTTTATTACAGTAAAAATTTCCTAAAAAATTGTTTTATAATTTTATTTCCTACTTAACTGTTACATTATTCTGAAACAAAGCGAAAATAATTTTTGTTCATTTTTAAACGAAAAAAAAAATTTTTCATAACACAGTTGCATTCCGACAGCTTTGACTGTAAATAGAATTGCAAATTTTAATCTCAACTGTCTTAGTGATAATTCATCAATGAAAAAAGGCATAAAAATTAGATTATTTTCAAGGTGAAAGTAAATATTCACAGGGAATACGGGAGAAATAAAGCTATTATAAAATAGTAAACTGATCTGCCTGCGAAGGAGAAACGGGAAGTACTATAACTCAGGTTCAAGAGGCAAATTATAGAAAGAGTGATGCTTCGAGTATTAACCATAAAACTTTTTACAACCCACTATAAAATAATTGACTTACCTGAAACATAACTGTTCAACAATCTTCTCCAACCATAGCAAGAGAACAAATTTTTACTAGATTATATTTTAAATCCCTTTTGGCGAGAGAAAAAATAAAATTTGAAAAACAGAACGCACGTTTTCAAACACCGTTTTCAAACTAAACGTTTGGAAAAATTCGTTTTCAACGAAAAAGTGAAAATTTACCCCTTCTCTTGGCGTTTTCTAATTTTATTGCACACACCTTATTGTCCCAGTAAACTTTCACCAATCCTTTCCTCTTTTTTTACCTTCTTTTTGGGTCTTCAGGAGAGGAGAAAAAAAACCCTTTCACCCTACGAGAGAGTTTGACCCCCTCAGGGGCAACAATTTTCTTGGTCTCTTCTTCATCTCTTTTTAGTTTTCCTTTGCTCTTCCATCTTTCTCAACCCTTTTTTACGACTGTCTTAAAGGAGAAAGTCTGGTGAGCAACCCCTGCCGACTCTCGGCCAATAAAACTTGTAAAAATGTTATTCTCGAGAGAAATACCACCGAAGGAACATTTTCAGCTTCTTTGCACTTATATATCTTATTATTTCACATCCTTCAAGCTCTTCGGCGTTTTTACGATTTTTCCGAAAAATACATTTCATAAGAATTCATTTTTTAACCACTTTTTTGATACAAAGTATAATTTTTTACACCTCTTTCGAAGAAAATTATAGTTTTTTTTCTGTTTCTGTGTTTAAAAAAATTATAATTTATTTTTTGTTGTTGTGCAAAAAATAAAAATATACTTTTTTTGTTCAGAAAATAAAAATGTACTTTTTTTGTCCAGAAAATAAAAATGTACTTTTTTTTACCAGAAAATAAAAATGTATTTTTTTTATTTGCATCTGTTAGAAAAAATATTTTTTTGTTTAAATAAATAAATATATTTTTTCTGGTAAATAAAAAATATTTTTTTCGTTAAATAAGCTTTGCAAATTTTTCTATTCAATAAAAAATTTTGTCTATTAAAAATAAAAATGTACCTTCTTTTTCTTCCCAAAAAATAAATTTCTTGTTTTTATCCAAAAAATTAAAAATCAATTTCTTTTTTTTGTCCTAAAAATAAAAATTGTATTTTTTACATTTGCATCTATTCGAAAAAATATTCTTTCTGTTAAAAAAAAAATAATGTATTGTTTCTGTTAAATAAACTTCGCCAAATTTTCGAATCAATAAAAATAAACTTTTTTGTTTCTGTCCAAAAAATAAAAATAAATTTCTTGTTTTTGTCCAAAAAATAAAAATGTACTTTTTATATTTTCATCTGCTCAAAAATATATTTTTCCTGCTATAAATGAAAAATATTCTTTTTCTTTTTAAAAAAGGCGAATTTTTCTCTTCAATAAAAATTGTCTAGAAAATAAATTTTCCTTTTTGTTTTTCGGCCAAAAAAATTAGAGTAAATTTCTCGAGTTTATTTAAAAAATAAAATGGTTTAATTTATATTAACTTGTGTTAAAAAAAATAATGTTTTCTGTTTACTAAACTACGACAAATTTTTCCATTTAATAAAAAATTTTGTCCAAAAAAATAAATATGTAGGTTTTTTGCTTGTGTCCAAAAAGTGAAAATGTACTTTTTAATTTCGCCCAAAAAGTATGAGTGAATTTCTTATTTTTTGTAACAGTTAAAAAAATATTCTTTCTGTTAAATAAAGAATATTGTTTTTCTGTTAAATAAAAAGTAGTTTCTTGTTAAATAAAATATGTATATTCTCTGTTCTGTAAAAAATACAAACTTTCTCTGTTTTATTAAAAATACAAAATTCTCCTTTTAAATAAAAAATATAAATAATTTTCTGCTGAATAAAAAATTGAGATAATACACAAATTTTCAAACCTTTAGAGGTCAAAAAATTTTCGAAAATAAAAAAATTTATAAAATTAAACAATGAAGGAATGAATAAATGAATTAAACATTTTCAAATATTTGTTTTAAATAACAAATTTCTTTTCACATAATGTACAAAAAAAAAATTTTCAAAAAGGAATTTCAATCTAGAAAATTTATTCCCACTTGTGCATACTCAAAAAGAGGAAAAATATTTTTTTTTTCGAACAAAGAGTTAATAGAAAATTTGCATAGACTGAAAAGTCGACTGCAATTTTACTTGTCTCTTAAATTTTTGTAGTTTGTCTCCCTTGTGTAATTTTTTTTTCCTTTCCCTACTGGTTTGTTATTTATGTAAAAAGTGTTTTGTTTGCATAAATATTGAAGCATTAACCCCTGTGGAGTTTATAAAATATCTATGTGTGTTGAATTGCATTTCACTTTTTTATTATGAACTTCTCGAATGGTGTTTATAAATATTTTTCCATTCTTTAACATATTATAAAGAGGAGAGCAAAAATTTACAATCCCCCTGACTATTGAAGACAAGCATAATATTATTATTCACTTTTACGATTTATAATATTCATAAAATATAATGCTTCATGAGAATTATTTTTAAAAAAAGCAAATATTTAATTAATTCTGTCAATATTTAGGAATTTTTCCATTTTTGAACTGAAAGTTGTTTACAAATTTTTTTTTAATGAATTTTTAAATAGTTTCTTCTGCGGGTGCAATAATAACTATCTCCATTGATGTTATTTATTTATTTATTTACAACGTACGCAAAATTTTTTTATTTATTTATTTAAATATAAGCAATATTTTTTATTTATTTATTCACATGTTAACAGTATTCTTTTATTAACTTGTAATGTAAACAAATATTAACCGGACAATATGTAACAATGTTGAAGATAAATTAATAAATAATATAAATAATATTAAGAAAATTACTTTAATTACATTTATGATAATAATTTACCATTTGTTGTTTACATTTACCATTAAAAGTTAACTAACAATAATTGGAACATTTTTTAATTTATTTTTTATTAAATTATATTATTTTCTTCAACAACTTTTTGTTTTTTTCTATATATAAAATGTATAGAAAGTGCATAGGTTTTTAAATTTTATTTTATGAACCAACTGTAATTTTTAAGTTCCAAAAAAATAAATTTGTTAACTTTTTTAATTCAAAAAAAAACTGAATTCAAAAAAGAATTTTGTTTTATATTTAATTTAGTCTTTCAAATCTTTATTTCTTTATAACTTCAAACTTTCATATATTTTTTTAAATTACTATTTATAGATTTTTGGATTTAAATATTTTTAATTTTACGAGTCAGTTATTTTCGAATGAAATGAAAACGTTTTTTTGGTATAATTTCTTTTTTATTTCATACTTAATTACAAATGAAGTTTTAATAAAAATTATTATTGTAAATGCGCTTATAATCGTCTGCAGAATGTGTAATAAAAAATATATAATTTCTTTTCCACGTAAAAAAGAAATTGAAAATTAAAATTAAACATTATTTCAAATGTTTACACTATTATAATAATGTATTGACAATAAAATTCATATACAACCAGAGAAAAATTGTCTTCAAACCAAAGATAGTATATTTGAGGTAAATAAACGTATATTTGACTCAAAGCCAAATAGGCAATTTTTTCTTGATTTAAATACAAATTTTATTCAACACAAAAAACATATATTTTAAAATAAAATTTTATTTAAATAAAAAAATTTATTTATAACAAAATAATTAGTCTGGTTTGCTTTATATTAGAAATATGTCTTTTCTCTGGGTGTATATGCAAAGAATCAAAAAATTTTAGTTCAAATCAAACACAAAAAAAATTGCATGTGAAGAATAAATTTGGTAAAAGGTAAAAAAATTAGGAAATAAAAATAAAGAAACTAAAAATAATTGAAAATGACAATAAATAATGGAAAAGAAATATAATGTTTACATCTTAAAAAACAAATTAACAAAAGTTAAATACCTATACAAATCCAAAATTAATTAATTGAAAAAAATTAGTCTATAAATAATTGTGATAGACACAAAAACGAAATTAATTAATTTATAACAAAAAAAGCTTTAGAAATAATTGTGATAGAAATGAAAAGTGTGAAAACAAAAATTATTATTATTATTTATTTTATATTTTTGTTAAAATAAAAAGTGTGGAAAATAAATTTACAAAAGTTAAAGAATCAAAAAATAGACAAATTAGTTACTTGTAAAAAAATTATTTTATAAATAATTGTGTTAGAAACAAAAAATTTGGAAATTTACAAAAGTTAAATAAACAATTAAAGAAATTAATGACTTAAAAAAATTTGTTTATAAATAATTGTGTTAGAAACAAAAAATGTGGAAATTTAGAAAAGTTAAATAAATCAGAAATAAAGAAATTAATTAATTCAAAATAATTTGTTTTTAAATAATTTTGTTAGAAACAAAAAATCTGAAAATTTACAAAAGTTAAATAAACAATTAAAGAAATTAATGACTTAAAAAAATTTGTTTATAAATAATTGTGTTAGAAACAAAAAATGTGGAAATTTAGAAAAGTTAAATAAATCAGAAATAAAGAAATTAATTAATTCAAAATAATTTGTTTTTAAATAATTTTGTTAGAAACAAAAAATCTGAAAATTTACAAAAGTTAAATAAACAATTAAAGAAATTAATGACTTAAAAAAATTTGTTTATAAATAATTGTGTTAGAAACAAAAAATGTGGAAACTTACAAAAGTTAAATAAACAAGAAATAAAGAAATTAATGACTTAAAAAAATTAGTTTATAAATAATTGTATTGGAAACAAAAAAATGTGGAAAATCAATCTCTCTTTATTGTATACAAAAATATCAGTATGAAATTTGTCGCTTTTTTCTACAATATTATAAACAGTTGGTATTTTCTTATCGTCATAAATGATAATAATAACAAATTTTTTTTCCCCAAATATTCAGAAGAGAATTATTTTAAATATAGTAGTAGAGAAGAAGGCTGCCATCGAGTCCGCAATGTTGACCGGTGTAGCCTCCTGTTACGTATACTGAAGGTATACCGGACAGGAATACACTCAGGATACATTCAGTATACGTACAGGGGGTTTCACATTCCTCATCAAAAAAGAAGAAGAAGAAGATCTGCTCCACATGTTGCCACAGCATCCGGATATTGTCCATCGATGAAAAATCTCGAGGTTCGTCTGACACTGCATGTAGTAGTCCATTTTTCAATTTAACAAGGAACTACCAGCATCGTGCAACAAACGACCTCGATTATGCGGGGGTTGAAATTCGTTCAAATTTTTTTTTCTCAGAAAAATTTTACAACTTAACTTTTGTATTTTTTACAGTTTTGTTTCTATTTTTTAATTCCCTTTTTACATTTTTTTTACTTTTCAATTTACTTTATCACATTTCTTAAAATTTACTTTTTTATTTTTTTTAATTTACTTTTCTAGTTTTTTAATTAACTTTCTTATTTCTCTAATTTACTTTCTTATTTTTTTAATTTACTTTTTTACATTTTATTCTCAGTGACTGTTGTCTTAACAATCAGTGAAATTAAATTGAAAATTGAATTCACTGTTAACTCGAATTAGCAACGAATTGATACTAAAAAAAAGTGAATCAAATTAAAAACATAATCAATTTTTTTATACACATTTGTACGAATTTTATACTTTTGAGAAAACTGTGAATTATTCAAGTATTTAAACTATAAATATTATTTACTTACTAATAAAGTAAATAATTAGAATTCACACTTTTCTTGAAAGTACTAAATTCGTTCGAAACTGTATCAATTTGATAACAAAAATTTGATTAATTTTTGATCCACAAGTTTGGTATCAAAACAGTTTTAATTTTTTTTTGTATTGTTATTATAAATTTGAATTTATTATAACAATTCTCTTCTCTTCTTTACAAAATTAATACAATATTCTACAATGGAATATAATAATAATAGAATGCAATACTATATAATAATTATTAGCAAAAAATATACGAAAGCGAAATTATAATTTGCTATAAAATGAAAATAATTAAGTTTCCGTATTTGATCTCTAAACACTGCGAAAAAATAATAAAATAAATTAACAAACTGCAAAAAAATTGTAAAATTGTTTTAAAAATTGTCATGAAACATTAATGCAAAAGAAAAAAAACTACTTTCAATGCGTTGACATAATTCAAACCATTTTCTTTTATTCTCCAAAGTATTTTCTTTCCGATTCTCCAGTCGAGTTGATTTGTATTCGAAAGACGGACACTTTCCGTTCCATTGTCAAGTACAATGTGCGATGATGCAACGACTTTTTTTCTGTAAAAGAAAATTAATTGTACAATGAAAACTATTTTTAGAAAATTTCTCTTGAAAGTTTAAAAAAAAAAAATATTTAGAAAATTATTTTCAACGTTCTGATTTTAAAAAAACATCGATGAATTTTGAAAACGTTTTCTTCAACTAGTAACGAAGAGTTGAGAATAATTCGCTTCATTTGAGAAAAGTCTCTTGAAAATTGAAAGAAATGACAAAAAAAAAATTAAAGATGCGTCAAATTTTGAATAAAGTAAAAGTGATAAAAAGTATCTAAAACGTTAAACTAAAAAAGTGTCTAAAATGATTTAAAATCTAAAAGGAAAATTTAAATTAAAATAAATTTATTTACTTTTCTGTACAATTTTATGCTTTGGAAAACAAATACGAAACAAATGCTTCTCGACTCTAATAATGTTTGTTATATAAAATACCTTCGACTTTCTAAAAAAAACTAAATTAAAAGAGTTAAATAGTAAAAAATGAACACAAAAATTGGACGTATAATAATATAACTTAATATCAGAAAAATGTAAAACAAAATAGGAAACGAATTTAAAAAAAAAAAGAATAATTAAAATTAAAACGAAAGAGTTTTAAAATAAACTCCAAAAAAAGAAGAGGAGAGGATGGAAAAAAATGGAATATATGTTAATATCTCCCCCACAGAAAGAGTGAAAAAATAAATATCTATTTATAAACGCCCCTTAGAGGAACAATAAAATGGAAGCAGTAAACAAACCAAATCTCCTCGTCTTTTGAAAAGCTCCCATGGGCTTGGGGATCCAACCTGCCTCCGTGTCGTGCCGGTTGCCTGCTCTCGGGGAGACCCTTCTTAAAATACGAGCCTATCGCGTGACAGCCAATCGATACAGCCTCACGCACAACAGTTAAATTTTTTTTTTCCCTTCTATTTTCAAAAAAAAAAACAAGAAAACAATCCAAAATTTACCAAAAAATCAAAAAGTATCTGGCAAAATGAAAAGTTGCAGAAAAAAAGAAAAGTAATTTTTTTCTTTATCAACGGGAGAGAAAAAAAACTTTTGAATTGTCACCAAGAGTATAAGAGGAGATATGAAGAATCTCTTTAGGGAAAGTGTCCAACGTGCCCGAAGCACGGCCGGTGTCTGACTGGTGACGTCTGCCGCCGCGGCGCTGTTCACCGGTGGAGGTACAACAACTAGTACGTCACTCGCGATACGTGTACAATGTCAAACTCTCGTCTACTCTCTGCTTTTGGTGGAAAGGATAAGGCAGAGAGCGCGCGTACTTTTTCGTGGATTATATATATATAGATATATATATTGTACTAGAGAGAAGAAGCGAGTAAAATTATTGTGACTTGCGACGCCGACGCTATGCGACGTCGCTCTTGCCTGGGGGCGCGGAGCGAAAATGTAGTTTTGCTACCGCTGCAGAGAATGGTTGGCTTCCGTTGTGCTTAAAAACGGGGGGATGCTTTGGACGCCGGGAGGGGCGGAAGAGCGTTAAAGCGCAGGGTCGAACAACCCCCACCACTGTCGTCACCAACCACCATCATTGCCATCATCCCTAAAAAACTAGTGAGAGAGAGAGAGAGTGTGTGTGTGTTCCTAAAGCTTCCCTTTCACCCACACAGAAGGCTGGGCACACAATAGTGACGGAGATAGTGTTAGAGAGAGAGAGAGAGTTGTATTCTATATAGAGCACAGGGATCACACTCGCTTTTTGGGAGTGAAAAGGATTTTTCAACCACCCCTTGAAGCTGCGTTTGGTTTCGAGGAGCGGAGACTGGCGCCACCAAGCGATTTCAAGTTGAAGCACAGTGTGTGCTGCTGGGGTTCTCTCTTCCTCTCTCTTTTCCCTATCGCTCTCTCTCTCTATTTTCTCTATTGCTTTCTCTCTCCCTCTCTCTTTTCCCTATCGCTCTCTCTCTATTTTCTCTATTGCTTTCTCTCTCTCTCTCTATTCACTCTAAGTTTCTTTGCAAAAATCCCTCTCTATCTTTCTTTTGAGTTACAAAAAATAGATAGAGAGTAGGGGAAGGATGAAAAAGAGAGAGAAAGACAGTTAGAAAGAGTAGATAGAGAAGAAGGGTGAAAAAGAGAGAGAAAGACAGTTAGAAAAAGTAGAGAGAGAGAGAAAGGGTGAAAAAGAGAGATAGAGATAGAGAAGGAGAGTTAGAAAGAGTAAAGAGACAAAGGGTGAAAAAGAGAGTTAGAAAGAGTAGAGAGAGAGAAAGGGTGTAAAAGAGAGAGAAAGACAGTTAGAAAGAGTAGAGAGAGAGAAAAAGGGTGAAAGAGAGAGAGAGAGAGAGAAAGAGAGTTAGAAAGAGTAAAGAGACAAAGGGTGAAAAAGAGAGTTAGAAAGAGTAGAGAGAGAAGGGGTGAAAAAAGAGAGATAGAAAGAGAAAGTCAGGGTAATAGAAAGAAAGCGATAAAAAGAAAGGGGAGAGAAAGAGAGCAATAGAGAAAAGAGAGAGAGAAAGAAAGAAAGAGAGCGATAGAGAAAAGAGGGAGAGAAAAGGAGAGCGATAGAGAAAGGAGAGGGAGAAAGAGCGATAGAGAAGAGAGAAAGAGAGCAAAGAGAAGAGAGATAGAGAGCAAAGAGAAGAGCGATAGAGGAAAGAGAGCGATAGAGAAAAGGGAGAGAGACGAAGAGAGAGACAAAGAGAGCGACAGAGAGAGAAGCCTTTTCGAAGGGGGTGGGAGACAAAAGATCCGTCCCGGACTAGATTCGCTGGCAGCTCTTCCTCCACAGGTAGGATTATACGACCTCACGAGACTGCGAAATTCCATGTCACGCCTTGGAATTATTAATCTGGCTGGCTGGTTTTGTAAGGAAAAAAGAGGGAGGAAGAGAGAGAGAGAGAGAGAGGTGCGTGGGACTGAATAAGAAAAGTTCAGTTTACAGTTGGTTACACGCGGTTTGCCTCAAGCCTCCATACAGGACATTTATTTTTTTTTTTTTTGGTCTCATAGACACGTTTCTACCCATTTGCGCACTAACCCTCTAACTTTAAGAAAAAAAAATTGAATTTTTCCCGCAATACTTTGATTTTTAATGTTTTCCAATTAACTATTAATATTCCGAGTAGAAATTAATTTTCGAAGTTACTCATGGACCATAGGGATGTAAATTTGACTTTGACAATATACGAGTGAACGGAGCTTTACTTCAACTTTGACTCTGATTTTCATTTTTATTCAGAGACTTTCACTTTGACTTTGACGTTGAAATTAACTTTCCTTTTCACTTTGAGTTTCATTTTCAAACGGTAAAGTTAAGACAAGAATGTGAGAGAAAAAAAACAATCATTGTCAAAGTCAAATTCGAAACGAATATGTTAAATTTTCAAGACACTCAATTTTGTAATTGAGTTTCGACTCGAATTTGATGTGAACTTTCATTTTAACATTGAGCTTGATCGAAAGCTTGATTTAACTTTGTCAATCGTAAGTAGTATTGTAGGAAAAGTAAAAATCAATGTCGAAGTCAAATCATGGTGAAAATGAAAGTAAAAATCAAAGTCAATTTTAGAGTAAAATTACAAATTTTCATGTGAAATTAAAATCAAAGTTAAATTGCAGTTGAAATCAAAGAGAATGTCAATGGTAAAGTCAAATAGTTAAAATTAGAGTTGAAAACAAATTCAATTTTAGAGTAAAATTAAAAATGTTAATGTGAAATTAAAGTCAACGTCAAATGATAGTTAAAATTTAAGTAGAAATTAAAGTCAAATTTAGAGTAAAATAAAAGGTTTGAATGTCAATTTGCATTTAAAATCAAAGCAAAAATTAATATTAAAATTAAATCATGGTTAAAATTTAACTAGAAATTAAAGTGAATTTCATAGTAAAATAAAAAAATTTAAAGTAAAATCACACTTAAAAAGTTAAAATCAAAGTGAAAGTCAAATCATAGTTGGAATTAAAATATAAATCAATGTCAATTTTAGAGTAAAATTAAAAATTTTAATATCAAATCAAAGTTGTATTTGTATAAATGATATTTTTATAAATATTTTTAAACTGCTCTTAAACAGCTTGAAATGGTTTTAAACTAGTTCCAAACTGCTTATAAATTGCAGAACATTTTTTTTAATTTCTTAGAAATATTTAAAATCTCATTGTAACTGCTTCGAACTTGTTTGGAATGGTGTAAAACTTCCACTTAAGAGTTACAAAAATAATTTTAAATTGTTGGAACTAAATGGAAGCTACTTTTTATTACATCTAAATTGTTTGCAATTGATTTAAAACTGTTACTAATTACTGAAGACTTGTAAATGTTTAGAACCGATTGGAACTGGTTGTATTTGTATCATTACTGTATCAATTGTTCCTAATTGTTCGAAATGGGTTTAAACTGGTTCTAAACTACTTTGGGCTTGTAAAAAAGTTGTTTAAAACTGGTCTGAACTAGTTATTTTTTGTTATATTTGTGTCAATCGCGTTTTAAATGCATCAAAAATGTTTCGAAACGTCTTGTAAGACGTGATTTTTATAAATAGTAACTAGTATTTACTAGTAACTGTTTACTCTGTTGCATTTACTATTTACTATTTACTATTTACTGGATAACTTTACTATTAGGTATTTACTATTTAGTATTTACTAGTTACTATTTACTGTGTTGTATTTACTATTTCCTAGTTACATTTACAATTAAGTATTTACTATTGAGTACTTAATGATTAATATTTACTATTTACTATTGAGTATCAACTCGTACATACTAAATAATAAATAGTAAATACTAAAGAATTGATAGTAACTTTGTAGATTTTGTGGCCTTGGCAATTATAATATTCGAAAAAAAATGTGACCTTTGAAAACATTTGAAAATAAATCATATCTAGTAGATATAAAATAGCGAATAGCAACTAGTAAACATTAAATAGTAAACACTACATAAAAATGGTAACTAATAAATTCCAATTAGTAAATAGTAAATACCAAATAGTGAATATTGACTAGTAAATACTAAATAGTGAATAATAGCTGTTAAATAGTAAATATTTAATACCAAATAGTAAATACCAAAAAGTAACTGGCAGCCAGCAACTATTTAACGATAAATAATTAATAGTACAACTTGTATACAGAATAATAAAATAGTTCCACCAGTCTACTCATTAAAATACAAAAATCAATTTCCCACACACCCAATACACGGAAAAAGCGATTAGCAATTCTAGAATGTGTTTAAAAATTCCAATTAGCATGATACCCAATTAATCGATATTGATTTATGATTTCTAGTTCAGTTGACGACCTTGACCGCACACAACAAAAGTACCTTCACTTAATTATCATAGCATTCGAATAAATATAAATACACAAATCATCGTGTATGTATGCAATATAATCTCCGGGAGTAGATAAAATTTATTTCCACCTATCATTTCAAATGTTATACGATGACCATTATTGTTCAATATTAACAGATAATATTGCCAAAGTAATGTAGAAAAATTTTCAAAGTAATGTATAAAATTGCCAAAGTAATATATAAAATTACCAATCGCTATAACAAATTTATAAATCATCATCATTATTATTTATATGTGTATATTCCACTCTGTGTGTAATATTCTTTCGCAAATAATCATTATACACAAAATGATTACAATTATTGATAGGTTTTTTTTTTATTATAATTATAAACTATAATTCACATTATTCTCACGAGATTTCTTATGTACAAGGAATGCAACATAATTCAATTGAAAAATTTTCTTGTGTAATTGACTTTTAATTTTTTTCCAATATCACTTGCTTTTTTTCAATTTCTATTTGGAAATGGAGAAAAACTCTTCTTCCTTATGACGATTGTAATTGTTTCTCAAGACTTTCGGTATTAATTAATAATTAGGTTATATTCAATACTAATAAATAACTCGGTGTATTTAGAAATATTAATTAATTTAATTAATTGAATTAAATTAAAAATCATTTTCTTATTTTGTTTTCGGTTCAAATCAAAGGAATAATAATTTAATAATTAATATTAATTGGTTTAATTTAATTATCGTTAATTAAATATTTTTAATTTCCGCTTTGCGTAATTATAAAAGAAAACTGTAATAATCAGGTAAAAATAAAAGAAAGGGAATTATTAAGTATTAGATTCTATTAGTATTATTGAATTTAATTTAATTAATAATTAGATTTCTTTTTATTTTTTTTGGGGGGGGGAGTTTAAATAAAAGAGATTAAAAAATAGAACAAAGGGAATTACGCCATTCCTTTTTTTGTATTTTTTTTTCTTTTTTTTGAAGGGGGAGAAATTACAGGGTCTCAATTTGATTGGTGAAATTTGATGAAAAGAAAAAGAGAAAAAAAAACAACTGTCGTTTGCTGCTGCCATCTGCGAGAAAATGCCTGAACCATTTGAAGCGACGACCCTGAGCTCACGCTCACAATGGACTTTGCGGTCAACCGAGTCCACTAAAGGGAAGTCTGGGGGAGTCTGCCCAAAGGACATGGCAAACGTCCCTCTCCCCTTGACTTTAATCTTGCCCCCTTGGCAACGCCATTCGAGCATCGAGCTGAATTGCTCTTCCCTCCATTGAGATTATATCTGAAAGCACAGGAATTTAAAAAATAATTCAACAAATGCATTCCACGGTTTTCTTTTTTAAATTTTAAATTAGATTACCAAATGTTAACGAATATTAATGGTGACAATTTTTATTGTGTTTCAATAATAACTGTTTGTGTAATAATTAATTTTAATAATAATTGTATGAATATTAATTGTTTAAATATTAACTGTTTAAATAATAATTGAGGAGTAAAAGTTATTAATTAATGTGCATTATAAATAATGAATTTTATAATTTTTGTCATTTCTTTAGTTTAAAAAAACAATATTTTAAATCTTGTTAGTTAAGTACAAATAATTTTAAATTAATATAATTCCTTTAATGATAATTGTTTGAACAATAATTGTTTGATTAATAATTCCTTTAATGATAATTGTTTGAATATTAATAACTAGATATTAATTTGTATATTTATTTCAAAATTGGGAGCAAATCTCGAAGCCACCTAGGCGCTAAATTATTAAACTGATCAAGTGCGAAATTAAAAAAAAATTGTTTACTAATTTTTTTTTTTAGAATTCGGGTTGAAAAGTATTTAAAAAATTATAAAATAAAACACAGCCTCGCGTTTAGAAAACAAAAATAACATTTCTGTAAATACTGTCGTTGAGGGAAAAATTTTTCTCTATCTACAAAAATTTACCGAATGAGAAAATTAATTTTTCCAATTTTTGAAGAATTTTTTTTAAAGAAAAACATTGTTTTTAAGTAGAAAATGATGAGAATTAACATTATTAGTGAATTTTGTTATATTTAAATTTACTTGTTCATTTTTTTAACTAATTTTAAATCATAATTTTTTAAAGTATAAATGATATAAAAATTATGATAAAATTATTATTTGAAAGTAGTTGGAAAAATAAACCATGCCAATTTTCATATAAAAATGGCATTTTTTTTAGAATTTTTAACCTCAAAAGAATGTTTTTTTTATAAATGTGCTTCAAAAATTGGAAGAATTAATTTTTTTATTCGGAAATTTTTTTTGAATAATAATAATAATAATAGTAATAATAATAACAATAATAATAATAATAATAATAATAATAATAATAATAATAGTAATAATAATAACAATAATAATAATAGTAATTGTAATAGTAATAATAATAATATTAAAACAAAAATAATCGGAACATTTTAATCAAAGAAATTTTTTTTATCCCTGTGTTTTTACAACTCCAGAATAATAATTATAGTTGTATTAAATAACAGACAAACAGTTGATTCTTTGAATCAAATAAATTTTTTTTTCAACTGTAAAAATTTTCATTTTCAGTTTAGTGAACTCTTTAATTTAAATAAAATTTGATTTTTAGTATTTGTATCTATTATAATGTTGTCCTTGAAGTACGTGTTTATATAGTTCTTGGTCACAGATGTCTTTCACTATAATATACACAAAATATATTCCTATGCGAATACAATTTTTTTTTTTGAAGAAGCGGAGGGGGAATTGTCCAAGGTCTTGGATGAAACAAAAGATGATTCCTATTTATAGTGTAGCACCTGAATTTTGATGCAGTCATACATAAATAAATCGTAGTCTCAAAAATCGTGACTGTACTTTCGCACGCCTCTCTCTAGTGTCATAAAGCAAGAATTCCCCCTCTTTACTTTTACATACACACACACACACACACAAAACTATATATGTATATACATTGTTTTTTTAAGTATATATTTTTTTAAATATATATTTTTTGTAAGTATATATTTTTTTAAATATATATATTTTTAAATATATATTTTTTTAAATATATATATTTTTAAATATATATTTTTTTAAATATATTTTTTTTAAATATATTTTTTTTAAATCTATATTTTTTAATATATATACATTTTTTTAAATACATATTCTTTTTAAATATATATATTTTTTTATATTACGTATCAAAATAATATATAAAACATCCATAAAAATATATTCACGTTTATAATGTTTATTGTATGTGTATTTTTTTTTTATTTATATTTTCATGTTTATAATGGTGTATATATATATTTTTTTTTTTGAATGTATATATACCATTATTCCGGTGTACACACAGAAGAATAATGGCTCCGATGGATATATATACGAAACGACTTTGATAATTATAATAATGATCGGTAGTGGGTCCGCGCGCATAAGCAAACCAGTGAAAACGGGCCCCCACGGTTATAAGGCGCGTAGTTATCCTACAAAGTATACACTCTTATTACCGGAGATTTCTTTCGTGCCAGCAGCGATTGCCATGTTGAGAGAGAGCAACACGGGGTGTTATTACGCAATTACAGGAGTAATTTCGGTCACGTTACTGCTATGGATACGCTTGTCCCCCTTTTTCCGAGCAGAACTTCGGAAATAATCTCTGCGTCCTCCTTCTCTTCTCATTTTTTTCCCTTCTCTCTCCCTCTCTCTATCTTTCCATCTTGTTTTCTATTTTTTATCGTGGAAAAAGTATAAAATTAAAATTATAAAATTAAAATTATAAAATTAAAATTAAAAATATATACTGTTTCCACGATTAAAAATAGAAACCAAGATGGAAAGAGAGAGAGAGTTCTTTCCATCATGTTTTCTATTTTTAATCGTGAAAAAATTATATATTTTTATTCGTAGAAAAAGTATATATATTTTTAATAGTGGAAAAAGTATATATTTTTAATCTTGGAAAAAATATATATTTTTAACTCAATATTGCTTATATCTGAAAAAAATAATAATAATATAAAAATCAATATTCACGGGTGATATAAATATTTTACGGTTCTATTTTCACCTCTCTCTCCCTTCTACACCCGTTTACTGCATTTTTACTCTCCATAGGCTGAGTTTAACTATTATAATTGAAAGAAAATTGTTACTGTCGTGTGTATCGATCCTTTATTTAGAAGTCATAAAAAATAAAAGTCGCAAATTTCATTCTCTTTCTGTTTAACTTTTCTATCGTTTTTTCAAATTACTTCTTCGCGGGCAGTAAATGTAGATTTCAACTGAACCACAAATTCATTTGTTTTGTCTGTTTATTTTATATTTTTTTATTGCTCTTCTAGTGTATAACATCAATTTTCTGCTTTTTTTTAAAATAATAAAAGTCAGATTCGATTATATTAAATGAAATTTCGATATAAAGAAGAAGAATATCTGAGAATAAAGAAAGAATGACTGGGAAATAAAAAAGAAAGAACTAAAAATAAGAAAAGCGATTCTAGACGATAGAATAGGGAATCTAGCAAAAAAAGGGAAAACTAACATTAACGAAGAAGATTCTAGTAAAAAAAGAAAGAAAATCTGGGAAAAGGGAAATTTTTTTTCATTATTTGCTAGAATTGCTTTTTTGTAGTAAAAAGAAATAATAAGAAATCCCAGAAGTAAAGATGGAAATTCTCTAGCAAATAAATAAAAATTATCAAAAAATAAATTCTAGCAAAGGATGCAGAAAATTTAGGGAAAAACGAAAAGCTAACGTCACAGAAAGTGTTTTTAGCAAATACAGAAAAATGCCTAGTAATAAAAAATTTATCCTTAAAGAAGAAGCTTTTTGCAAAAAAAAAAGAAC
This sequence comes from Leptopilina myrica (nomen nudum), assembly GCA_032872475.1. Taxonomy (NCBI): domain Eukaryota; kingdom Metazoa; phylum Arthropoda; class Insecta; order Hymenoptera; family Figitidae; genus Leptopilina; species Leptopilina myrica (nomen nudum). Next base: position 38,865,257 of record CM065461.1, read on the forward strand.
ATTTAGTAATAAAGAAGAAAATTTTTGGAAGTAATGAAACAAACCAAATAATCACAAAGGAAAAACTAACAAAAATAGGCGACTCTAGAAAATAAAAAATAGCAAAAGAAAGGAAAACTGTCATTAGAATTGTCAATTCTGGTCTATAATAAAAAAATACAGCATTAAATTAAATTAACAATTAGATTGACAATTTATAAATTAACAATAAAGCAAGCGACTCGGGCAAATAACAAAGAAAATTTAGGAATAAAAAAGAAAATTCTAGTAAGTAAAGTCGAATCCTTATCAAGAAAATGGGACAACTAAAAATATTGTAGGCGATCCTAGCGAATGAAAAATGGAATCTGGCAAAGAAAAAAAACATCTATAACAAAAAAAACTGAATAACAATAAAGAAGAAAATTCTAGCAAATAAAGAAGGAAACCTTAAAACAATACAGTAGGAAATTCTAGCAAATAAATAAGCAAACCTAGTAGTACAAAGGGAAATTCTCTAGAAAATAATTAAAACCTAATAATGAAGAAATAAATGATAGAATTTTGTAGTAAATAATAGTACATTATAAAAAATAAAAAATAAAATACCCAAAATAAAGAAAGAAACTCTAGCAAATGAAAAAGGAAGCGTAGCAAAGAATAGAAAATTAATGATGAAGAAGGTGATTCGTGCAAATACAGACGAAAATTTAGCAATAAAAAAGGAAACTAATAGTGAAGAAAGTTATTTTAGCAAATAAAGAAAAAACATAGCAAAAAATAAGAAACATAGCAAAAAAAAAGAAAAACGAATAATAAAAGAATAAAACCTAATGACAGTAAAAAAGAAAGTTTTAGCAAGTAATGAAGCAAACCTAATAACAAGATAGAAAAAAAAATTCTAGCAAATATATACAAAAGAACACTGTACTTAATAAGGAAATTTTTAGCATATAAATAGAATAAGTAGAAATAAATGAAATAAATAGAAAAAAATAAAAAAATAGAAGAAGTAAATTTATAAAAAAAAGTAAATTCCAACAAATAACAAAATAAAAAACCTAAATAAAGAAGAAAATTTTAGTCAATAAAGCCGAAAACCTAGCAAGAATGGAAAAAGTAACAATAATGAAATGGATTCTAGCAAATGAAGAAGAAAGAAATGGAAACAAAAAATGAACAGTGAAAAAAGTGACACTAACTAATAACGAGAAAAAATTAGCAATAAAGAAAAAATTCTAGCAAGGAAAGAAGCAAACTTTAACATAAAGAAAATAATGAAAAGAAAACCAACCGTAAAGAAGGTAATTCTAGCAAATAAGGAAAAACATAGCAAACATAGAAAAACCATCAATAAAGAAAGTAAAAACAACAGAAGAAAACATCAAACAATAAAGTACAAAATTCTAGCAAATAAGGGAGAAAATATTATAAAAAAAGAAGAAATCCCAATAATAAAGAAATTCTAATAAATAAAGCTGAAAACTTAACAATAAAGCAGGAAACTTAACAATAAAGCAGAAAACCTAACAATAAAGAAGAAAGCTTATTGTTAGTAACAATAAAGCATAAAATTCTAGCAAATAAACAAAGCCAAAAAATAAAGAAGTAAATTCTAGCAAACGAAAAAAAAGAAGCTATAAGTGCTCCTTTAGCAGTTCATAAAAATTAACATTACGCCAATGAGTCCGAAAGTGAGTTCGTGACTCCTCGGAATAAAGCCGAGGGGCCTTCGGACGATTCCGTTTGGGGGCCTGATTCGATGCTCGGAAACGACTCACAGTCCAGCCAGACAGGTTCACACAGATGCTTGGCGGCCATCATGAATGTCCGTGAAATATGTATTTGGCCGATGAACAACGCGGCGAGTAGTAGGGAGAGAGAGAGAAAGAAAGAGTAACAGCAACAGAATCCCGCAAGAGTGGGAGAAAAATCTGATTCAAGAGGAGGGGAATAACCAGAAAAGAAACTTCATTCCACAGATGGCGCTTAGTTTGTCGAGGGATCTGCATTCACACACAACAAAAAAAAAAAAGAAAAAAAGAGAAAGAAAAAGAGGCAAAAAATCCACAAGATGCTGTGCGCAATGCGGAATAGAGTCAACTTTACATTAGACGATACATTCCGATTTTATTCTCTACGGATTCTGTGTGTTTTCTTGCATTGAGAAAACAGTTCTTAATTTTTAACTGTTTTTTTGTTTTTTATTTTTTTGGTTCCATTTTACATTCTTTTTCTCTTTTCTTTTTTGCTAATTTTTACGCTTCTTTTTTTTGGTTCTCTTTCTAATTTTTAACTGCTAGTTGATTATTTTACTTAACTACTTTCAAATTTTGTTCGATTGGAATTAGTGAAACAATTACCTACTTAAATTTAGTACTAGGATTAGCAAAAGTAAAAAATATTTTTAAGTACCAAGTTCCTAGTAGTAAGATTTTCCTATCGACTACATTTCTAGTAAAAAGATTTTCCTTTGTATTCAGTATTTATTATTAAGGTTTTATTGTAGTATTATTAAAGTTCTTAATATTCTAAGAATTTCCAAGATACTAAGGATTCCTTAAATACTATTTTCCTAGTAGTGCGGTTTTCCAAAGTAATTTCCCTAGTAAACAGGATTCTTGAAGTAGTAATTTTTCTAGTTTTCAAAATACTAAAGATTTTTTATGTAGTAACTTCCTAGTGGAAATGTTTTTATAACCTCTCCGTTTCTGGTAAAAAGATTTTCCCTAGTAATTTTCTAGTACTGAAGTTTTACTAGTACTAAGAATTGCTAAAGTACTAATTTTCTACAACTAATTTCCTAATATTAATTTCCTATAACTAAGGTTTTCCCATGATATAAGTTCCTAGTAATAAGATTTCCTAGTTAGTTAGTATTTTTATTTCCTAGTTTAAAGTTTTAAGCAATAATAATAATAAGTTAATAAACAATAAAAATAATAGTTTCTAAGCAAAAATAATAATAAATTAATAAATAATAAAAATAATAGTTTCTAAGCAATAAAATTTTCTGTTTCTGAGATTTTTCCAGTTATAAATTCCTAGTGTTAAAGTTTCTTCAAGTTCCAACTTCCCAGTATTGAAGTTTTTCCTAATTACTAAATTTCCAATACTTACATTAATCAGTTAAAATTTTTGCATTGTCTCATTTTTTCCATTTGATTTAATGAAAATTTTTTTAATTTAATTTTAAAAAAATTGTCTGGACTTTAAAAACAAGTAAATTTTAACTAATTTAATATAGCAAAAAGTCAGTAAACAATTAAAATCACAGTTTAAATTTTAACTCAATTTGTAAAGAAAAAATAACAAAAAAATTGTAAATAAAGAAAAAATGATAAAAAAAAACGATTCTTTCAACGATAGGAAATGAAGAAGAGAAACTTAGAAAATCAACATTCAGTTCATTGTAATATAATAATCTAACATTTTTAGACACCTTTAGTTGAACGTAAAATATAAAAGAGATGATAAAATTGTGTAACGTGTCATTCGGCAGTAGTTGAATGGCATCAAATAACATAATATGTCATAAACCCCCCCCCCACACTCTCTCCCCTCCTCACTCCCCCCGCCGAAAAAAGGAGTGTAACATGCCATAAAAAATATAATGTGACATAAAGAATCATAATATACCGTAAAATAATATAACAAGTCATAAAAATATACAATAAATTTACATGAAATTGTTTTTTTACACGAAATTTTTACAATCGTTTTTTAAAAAGACGCGGTTAATTTGTATATAAAGACTTTCGTGAGATAATAATCAGCAGCGGGAAGTGAAATTTCGTTCTCTTTTTTTCTTTTTTTAATTTTCGTATTTAAAAAAAAAAGTACTCTTAATAGTTTCTTGAAACAAAAAATATTTTAGGGTCAAATATTATTTTTTTGAACGAAATTCGGTTATTTTTTGTATGGAAATTATTTTCTGGTTATTATAAATAAAGTTTCTTTCAAATATTTGTTTGAATTTTATGTTTTAATCGCTTTTCTTGACTTTTAATTGGATTTTGACTTTGATTTTTAATTTGACAACTTTATTAGATTCTAACACATTATCTTTGACTTTCCCTTTGACAATTGTTTCAATGTAAAATTTGACTTTAAATTTAACTTTGACATTTGGTTTTATTTTCACTTTTACATTGATTTCAACTTTGACTATAACTTTGAATTTGACTTTGTTTTCGACTTTAACTTTGATCAAAATCTTTAACTTTGACTTTAATTTTAACATAAACTCTTGTCTTTGACCTTAAATTTAATTCAATCTTTCACTTTGACACTTATATTAGTTTTTTACACATTATCTTTGACTTTAAATTTGACATTAAACTTTGACATTCAGTTTAATATTTGTTTCAATTGAACATTTGACTTTAAATTTGATTTTGATATTAGATTCTCTTTTTACTTTCACATTGATTTTAACTTTGACTTTAACTTTAAATTCGACTATAAATTTAACATTGATATTAACTTTCACTCTGAATTCGACTATAACTTGAACCTTTATATTAACTTTCATATTGAATTTAAATTTAACTTTGACTTTGATTTTAATTTTCACTCTGACTTTCACATTGAATTTATTTTACTAGGTTGCGATTTTTAATCTACACTTTTGATTTTGACTTTGATTTTAACTTTGATTTTGACTTGGAATTTGACTTTGATTTTGACTTCGACATTGATTTTAACATTGACTATGATTTTCACTTTGATTTTAACTTTGATTTTGACTTTGATGTTGACTTTGATTTTAAATATGATTTTGACTTTGACTTTGTCTTCGATTCTAAAAGTCAAAGTAAAAATGAAAGTAAACCTCAAAGTGAAACTCAAAGTCAGAGTGAAAATGAAAGTTAAAAGTCAAAATATATTGTTAGTCGAAGCAGACAGACATTCCGTTAACTGTACACTAACGAATTTATTGATTCAACCAAAAACATATTTTTCCCCTTTTTTTCTGTGCGCCAACTACCGAATTCAATTTACGGACATTTACCATTTTCGTTTCTTTCTTTTTTCGAGCCAAAAAATAAATAAAACCCGGTAGTAAAATTACAAACTTTATCAAAAGCGATGGCCAATAATTTTTTTTTTTTGTTTTTTTAAATATCAGTAAAATTAATTAACACTACTAATGAACAAGTTGGAGTTAAAAGAAAAAAATGGAGGAAAAAAAAAGAAATGTCACCGATTCGGCAGGGTGAGTATCCGGGGTAACACGTTGCACGATTTTACAGCGGGTTCTTTAATGCAATGTCGTCGCGAAAATATTTACGATCGAAAGCGCGAGATTATAATATCTTATTTCGCGAGACGCATCCGGTTCTTTCGAGGGAGAGAAAAAGAGAGAGAGAGAGAGAGATGCGTGGGCCTATGTTTTAAAATATTAAAATGCACTCTACATATATTTATTTTCTGCGCATGTGTATATAGACGCGTGTACGCAATATGAATTTATAAGCTAGGATATATTATTCGTTTTATATATCGATTTAGCAGCATATTGAGTGTGTGTATATTGCTATCTTCCTTATTACTATTGGCATCGAGCAATAATCCCAACTTGGATAGTTCGGCTTTTGTGTATATATATATATATATATATATAATATGAATATTGCGTGCGTATAGTCCGCGCTCTCTCGCTCGCACCGTAAAGTGAGAAATAGCCTTGGATTTGACTTTTTTTTCTTTATAGTCCTATATACACACTCCCTACTCCACAAGTATAAATGTAATATGGAGATGATTGCAATAAGATAAAACTAATGCTTATTTCCAAGTGAGTTCCAATTTTTACTGCGCTTATGACTATTGCCATGGAATTTCTTTAATTGATCACTATAAACAAGGGGAATTTGTTTCTTAAGAGGAGAAAAATTTGTTATAACACTATTTTTCTTGTGAATGGTAATATTTTTTATTGAATACTGATATTATAGTTAATAATAAATGCACTCAAAGAGAATGTATAAATTATATTATATTGTTATATACACTGAGAAAACATTATATACTTATTTTAAATAGAAAAATTATTTTAAGGGATTTTGTTTAGTTGAAATTAATTTGTAAGCTTAATCTCAATATATAGAAAATATTTACCACTTTGATTCAAAAATAATATTTGTTTGACTAATTATATTTAATTCAAACATATTTTCTGTTTTGATATAAACAAAAAATAGATTTAAAAATTTTATGTTTGAGTCAAACTTAAAAGTTGGTTATAAATAATTTAAAATCAACCACATTTTATATTTGAATAAGATATATTATTTCTTTAAATTAACCAAAAAATATGTTTCAGTTAAACTTAAATATGTTTGACTGTATAGCAAAAGTATTTTAAGTTTGATTTAAATAAAATATGTTTGAATCAAATATATCGTATTCTCAGTGTATAAATGTATATAAAGGACCCCACACAAAAAGTAGAGAATTTGGTTCACGCTCAAATTTGTTTTGGATTTTGGATTTAAGTTTGAGTGAAAGTAATTTCGACCGAATGTAACCGCAATAAATATTAACAAATTTGACCAGAAACAAATTTATGTACTTTTTGTGCGTCGTCCTTTTTGTAAAAGTATTTTACAATTTGGGGAAAAAGTGCAACAAACGGAAATTTTGATATAAAAAATACTAAACTTTAAAAAAATCCTTATACGTATAGAATTTAGTAAAGTTACATTAAAACTAAAATTAAAATTACCTATTTTCTATTTCTATTTCTTTTATTCGAAACTTCATCTCGAAAACTAGATTTTCTTCTGTTTTCCAGTTTTCCCCCATACTATTTTGTTATTTGGAACCGAAGTTTATAAATTCAAGGATTTTTATTATTCTTATTTAAATTTTAGTGCGATTCTACTTACTATTTATATTGTCAAATTAACATGTTATGTTAATGAGTTTAATTGATACAAAAAATAATTAATTAATTAATTTCAATAATTAATTTAATTGATTACAAAAAGAAATAGTATTTTTAGCTTTAAAACTACAATAATTTTACTTTTTCTACTTATTATTCAACATCTAAGTTAAAAATTGTAAAACTTTTTATATAAGAGTAAACAAAATTTAATCTCAAATATCAACAAAAAAATGATTGTTCGACCTTTATTAAACAGCTCAAGGTAGAAAAAAAATTATTTGGAAAAAAGGTATCTTAGTCAAAAGTTACCACGTCGTGTGGAATTACTCGTATAAAATTATTATTTATTTTATCTATTATTTATTTATGATATTATTGTTTACAGTTTTATTATTCGTTATGTAGTTAATTTATTTCTTTGCGATCCGTTTCTGGAATAAATAAATAAAAATAATATTTTTAATACTTAATAATGATAAAAATCATAAAAATAAACATTAACATAACTTCTCTTAATTGTTGATAAATAATAAGCATTATCAATCACTATTTATAATTTATTTTTTCATAGTTTTATTAGACTTGTAAATATTGTTCGTTGAGTTGGAGAAAAAAAATTTTCCCTTAGCACTAGCGCCGCTACAATTCTCGAACTACTCGCAAGTAGTAGCGGCCGTTCTGGTGAGACACGTTGATCGCCACTACTAATTGTTGTTATAACAATTCAACGCGTTAATAATAGCAACAATTATAATCAATAATATGTTAATAATTATTATTTCTTACTATTAATATTGATATTATTGTTGACATTATTATTATTATTATTAAAATTATCATTATCGAATAAACAAATTAATTTTTATAAAAAACGTAGAAAAAAAACTATTTTTTGAACTATTAGTTTAAACAATTATAATCAACAATATGTAAATAACTTTTATTTCTTATTAAGTTTGTTATTATTGTTGCCACTATTATTATTATTATTATTATTTTTTACTATTATTAAAATTGTCATTACAGAACAAAAAAAATAATTTTTCCAATTTTTGAAGCATTTTATTGAAAAAATATTGTTTTTAGGTTGAAAGTTCTAAAAAAATACAATTTTTATACATTTTTTCAATGGAAATTCACATATTTGCTTTTCTAACTAATTTTTAATCATAATTTTTTAGAAATTTTACATTTTAGAAAAGTATATGATTTGAAATTTTTTAGTAAAAGAAAACTTTTCCTGACCATTGATTTCCTCTCAAAAAACTACTATTAAAATAACTTTATGTCATAATTTCGTATTCTATATAAAAAGTTAAATTAATTTTTAAATTCCATTTCGTTGAGGCTTAAAGAAATGAATTTTTAATATATCCTCTAGTAAGAATTCTATTTAAAATGAAAAATGCAACAAAAAATTCCTTATTCCTCATACTTTATAATAAATTGTAAAGTATCAAAACATTAAGGTTTCAATATTAATAATAATAATGATGATGATGAAAATAATAATGATATTAATAATAATAATAATAATAAATATAATAATATTTATAAAATATAACATTGATTTTAATTAAAATATTATTCAAAAGAATGAAAAAAAATTTTATTTTAACAAACTTCAAAACTATTAACCTCAAACATTCTTTAAAAGAATTTCGTAAAGTACACTGAAAAAAAAATTTATTTGATTCAAATAACCGATTATTTGACTATTATCAAATAAATATTTGTACTTGAATCAAATAATATTTATTGGAGTCAATTAAATTGTATTTGAATCAAATATTTCAGTATTTGAAGCAAATACTATTTAATTGATTCAAATAAAAATTATTTCAGTCAAGTAAATATTTATTTGATAATAGTCAAATAATCGGTTATTTGAATCAAATAAATTTTTTTTTCAGTCTATAACATTGACATTAATTAAAATATTAATCAAAAGAATAAAAAAAGCTTATTTTCTAATAAACTTCAAAAATATTAAATTCAAACATTCTTGAAAAGAATTTCGTCCCTTTTTTCACCCTTTGTCAGCCCTTTTGTTTCCCTCTCTCTCTATATATATACATATAATATAATGTAGAAAAATTGGCAAAAAGAAGAAAAAAATTTTTTTTTCTTTACCAGCATGGTTCGTTTTAGTCATCGAAACAAGGGGCGGGGGGAATTACTGTCGACATTGTCTGGAGCTTGAGTTGAGAGAAAAGGGGTGACGTGGAGGGGGGAATAGTGGCAGCATACGGTCAGCGGAAATAAAGACGAAGGTATAGGTGTCGGGAGATAGACCATTTCCCGGGACCATCCTATGAAACCGAGTGCAGTCCAGGGTATACTAGACATCCCTTGCTTCTATATTCGACCCCCGAGTTTATCAGGGTGGTGGCACGAGGGGTTATAAGTGGAAGAGCGTGTGAAGAGGAACGTGTGTGCTCTATATAAAAGGGAGGGGTGGAAAAGGACATGGATGGAAGGAGAAATTGGTTTGGATATCAAAATGTGTTTTTAAGGAAAAAGAAAAAAAAATTGAGAATAAAATATACGCAAAAATATACACACAAAAAATATAGAGGAAGAATATGCAGTGAAATTTAGAGGCAAATAGGGAAAGAAATGTTGGAGTAAATTATACAAAAACACGTACTTTTCTTTAACTAAATAGTATGGAATAAAAATTTATTAAACAATAAATAAAATGTATCTTAATTATTATTTTTATTTCAAAAATTTCTCTGACTGTCACTTTGATTTTCACTATGATTTTCATTTTGATTTTCACTTTGAGCTTTACTTTAAACTTGAAACATCGATTTAAAGTCATAGTCAATGTCAAAGTGAAAGTCAAATTTAAACTAAAAATTAATATATAACAGTTTAAGTTGTAATCGAATTTAAAGTGAAAGTTAATATTAATGTTAAAGTTGTAGTCGAATTAAAAGTGCGAGTCAAAGTTGAAATCAATGTGATAGTAAATTTACCTTTAAATAATAATTTAAATTTACATTTTACTTTAAATAAAAATTTAAATTTACATTTTACTTTAAATATAAATTTACCTTTAACTTTAAATATAAAAAATTTACCTTTAACTTGAAATTCAATTTTGACTATAAATTTAACATGACTAAAGTCAAAGTCAAAATTGTTTGAAAATTGTGACTTAATGTCAATGTTAATTTAAAAGTTTAAATCAAATTAAAAGTCAAATTTTAAGTTAAAAACAAGTTAGAGTCAAACTCGAAATTAAATTCAAAGCCAAATATAAATTTAAAGTCAATATGAAAGTAAAAATCTAATCAAATTTGTATAAGTAAAAGTCGAATTTAAAAAATTCAAGGTCAAAATCTAATCAAATTTTGTAGAAGTCAAAGTCAACTATAAAGTCAAGGTGAAAATCTAATCAAATTTTGTGCAAGTAAAATTTAAATTTAAAATCAAAGTTAAGTCAAATTTTAAGTTAAAAACAAGTTAGAGTCAAAGTCAAACTCGAAATTCAAGTTAAAGCCAAATACAAACTTTAAGCCAATACCAAAGTAAAAATCTAATCTTTGTATAAATAAAAGTCAAATTTAATATCAAGGTCAAAATCTAATTAAATTCGTATAAGTAAAAGTCAAATTTAAAGTCAAGGTCAAAATCTAATCATATTTTTATATAAGTAAAAGTCCATTTTAAAGACAAACTTAAAATCGAATAAAAATTCAAATTACAAAATCTCATCCAAGGTCACGTTTTTCAACCGTTAAAATTCAACAAAATTTTATACTTCAAAAGAAAGAACGCGACGTTTATAATTTATTTTGATTCCAACATTTTTCAATTTTCGAAAAATTTCTAAGAAAGCCATCCAATGAGGTTGCAGTTGCATACAGAAGAGAAACTCCCTTTAGCTGAAGAAAGAAAGAGAAAGAGAGAAAGAAAAAAACCACTCCTCCCGTGAGAATAGGCAAGGGATCCATAGATTTTTTCGGAGTCAGGTGGCTCCCTATTGGAAAATGCTAAAACGGTAATCTAAAATCTTATTTGGGGCTGTTATGGCTTGTCGTAAATTGTAGCAGATCCTGGGCTGAGTATAAATTAACATTCGGCTTGGTACTCGTAAAAAAATTGCACCACTGTCTCATCGCGGGAATAAATTATTATTTATACCTCAAAAAAAAAAACGTTTTTAATAATTTTTCTTTAATTATTTTTATTTCTTTTATTTTTGTAAATAAATTTTTATAATTGCTTTTGTAAATAATTTATTTTTATAATTATTTTTGTAAATCATTTATTTTTATAATTTTTTTTTTGTAAATAATTTATTTTTATAACATTTATTGCTTTTTGTTAATTTTCGAATGTAATTGTTAAGACTAGATTTCTATTTTTTAATTTAGGATTTCTATTTATGAATTTTCGATTTTTCGCTAAGAAAGTTAATCGAGGAAGGGTACGAGGTTATAATTGCAAGAATCGATAGCGCGTGTACTGTGGAATTTATGAAAAATGGTATAAAGAATGGCAAAGGTAGAAAAAAAGAAATACCTATCGCAAAATATCGAGAAGCTCAGCACCAATTAAAGGAGAATTTGGTTTTAATTAAGTCCGGAATAGGAAACTATATACGCTCGAAGTTCCTTTTTCCAAACGAGGATCAGAGGCGGCCATCATCTCCCAAGCGGCTCTTGCTCTCTCTCTCTCTCTCTCTTTCTATCATGCTTGAAAGAGAGAAATTCCGCCTTTCTCTCTTTGGACTTGTTTCTCCCTCGCTCGCACCCGCAACCTACGCGCGCAAACTTAAAATATTCGCTAGCAGTGAGCTCCGCCTCGTTCCGCCATCATGCCCCCCCCAACAATTATTAGGTACTTTAATGCCCAGTTTCTTAGGTTCCGCCGATCTGTGAACGTCTCTCTGGAGTAAAAATCTACTTTACCTGGGTAATAACGATTTCTCGCGGCTTCGTTTATTCTATAGTTAAGATATTGTTCGAAAAAAATGGCACTGCGAAGGGAAAAATATCGAATTTTCTTCGTTTGTTTTTTTTTTTTAATGAAAACTTATTCACAGAACCTAATAAGGTATTTTCTCAGAATGCGAATTACTAAACAGGATCGAACTTTGACGTGAAAATACAGATAATAATTTTTACAACCTGGAAAAATTTATTTAATTCAGTCAGAGTCGTATGATAATAATGTTTCACTCGCTCCCATAATCCCCACTCTGGTGATTTTGTCATTGCTTATGGAGTGGGGGCAACGAGAGCGAGCGAGACATTTCCAAACATCTCTCTCGCTCTCGTTGTCCCCACTCTGACGCCAGTCTTTCCTGACTTTAGAAGCAATGATAAAAACGATTCGTTGTCAAATGAATTTAAAAAAAAATCGTTTCAAAAAATTAATTACCCATTTAGATTTATAAATGTTTCTTTTACCAAAATTCAGACTCGAAATTCTATTTGTAAAATAAAACATTTAAATGAATCCAAAAACATAAATAAATTTATTAAATAAATATTCTTAAAATTAATCTTTTAAAAATATTTTCAAACAATTTTTGACTAATAGATTTTCAATTATTATATACAATTAAAAGGTTTCCAAATAATTAAAATTTGGTAAAATCTTTTGTGTAGTCAAAGTAAAAGTTCAACTCAAAATCGAATTAAATTTTAAAGTAAAAGTCCAGTTTCATTTTAATGTCAAAGACAATGTGTTAGGAAAGGAACAAAGGTCAAATTTTAATTCCAATTAAAATTCAAATTCAAATTTTAGGTCGAATTAAAGTTCAAATTTTATGTCGAATACTAATTCAAATTTTAGGTCAAATTAGAACTGAAAGTCAATATAAAAATACAAGTCAAAGTTAAATTTACAATAAAAGTCAAGGTCACAGTTAAAGTTACTCTTAGAGTCAAATACAAATGGAAAATGAAAGTCAAATTACAAAATCGCACCCCCGAGATACGATTTAATGATTTGATTTTGAATTTCGATTCGATTTTGACTTCGAAATTCACTTTCACTCTGATTTTCACTCTTCGTCTTTGATTTTGTCTTTTAAAACCAAAAACAGAGTCATTGTCAAAGTTAGAGTGCAAATGAAAGTTAAAGTCAAAGTCAAAATCGAAGTGCAATTACAATACTGCAAAATAAAAAACAAAAATTAGAGAACATGATCCGATATTGTAAATTTAAAAAAAAACCTTAAAAAAATTAAAGAGAAAATATTTCTTTTCCATACACGATGAATAATTCAGAAGACAAGAGGGAAAATGGTAGAATACGCCAATGGATTTTCTAGATGGCGCATCAGCCGCTCTGGTACATGAAGTCCAGGATGCACGCATACAGATAAGCTCAATATCCTGGTGTCCCTTTTTTTTTTGTTCATTTTGGCCTCCCGCAATCTCCCGTAGGCGAGGATTACGTTCGCCTCTCTCGTCCCAAGCGTCTCTCTCTCTTTCTTTCTCCTTTTTTTACTCTTTCTCTCCACCCATGTATATTCTACCGGGTAAATGCCGCTGCGCACCATCAATTTGCATATTTTGTTAGGTTAAATCTAAAAACGGGCACATAGGGAGGAATACCTGACTGGTTGCAGAGACTCAGGGAAGCGCGCGCTAAACGAGTTCACGATCGTCACGCACCAGAAAAAAAAATATATATATATATCCATCTCATCCTTGCGAATGCGCTAAATTACAAACCCTTTTGTTATGTCAAAAAAAATCAAAATAAGAATCTCGCATAGATAACGGAGAATTACGCCGGACATCTGTTCCGTTTAACCGAAAAATTTTAACCGGTAACACTTTTTTTTCATTCTCGAAAAAATTGGCCCAATTTGAAACCCCCCCCTCCTAAAATCAGAAGGGAGAATTTCGGGTGGGGAGGGGATTTTAATTTCTATTCTAATATTTAGATACTCCCTGTTGTTTTTTCAAAAAAAGGGAAATACGGTAAGGAAAGTTATATATGTGCATAATATTTTTCTCTCTCTCTCTCTCTCGGCGATATATTTGCCGATCGAGTGTCTGGGCGGATGTGCCCTTCACACACAAAAGGTTTCACGGATTTTTACCAATTCAATTTTGTGCCCGAGCTGCTCGATCGTCTAAGAGTATCCCTCTTATCGTTTTCGCGATAGGAATTTTTACGATCGCTTTAACCCCACCTTTTCAAAAAGCTTCGAGTCTTCGATTTCGTTTCTGCAATATACGGGGGGCATACATACAGATAGTCGCCACACGATCTATTCTTGATACGTATTCTAGAAACGAAATTCTTAAGACAATTGAGAAGGTATGTGTGATCGAATGAATTAGATAGGTCGATTTTCTTATTGCGCAATAGGAGTTTCATTTCAACAACTAGCTGACTTCTTCTATTGTTTTTCTTTTTTGGTTCTGTTCTTAAAGAAACATAGCAATCGGATGAATTAATTTAAACATTTCTAATTGAAAGCTTTTTCCAAAAGTACAATGTTAATTGTAATGTAAATTGGAATCTTAAAAGGCACAGGGCTCGGATCGTCTTTAAGACTCAAAAAAAAAGTCGCTTTAGTCGCATAAATTTACAACAAAAGTCAGGAAAAGTCGCATAAAATTTCCGACAAAGTCAGAAAAACGTCGAATGAAATTTAAGGGAAAAAACGCCGAAAAGGAAACACGAAATTGTCAAAATTGTAAAAAAAAATCACATTTCTCGCCAACAAATACTTTAACATCAAAGTAAAGGAAGAATATTTAATAAAGTTTAATGCAATGCATGGCAAAACTTTAATTAGGTATTTTTAACATTTTTTTTCTTAAATCTGTTCATAATTTCAATTATTTTTTTAAATAATAAAATTCATTTCCAAAATTCAATTATTTAAAAAAAATAAAATAAAATGCCTGTCATAATTTCAATTATCTTTATAAATAATAAAATTCTTCTCCAAAATTGATTTATTTTCAGAAAATAATTAAATTCTTCGCAAAAATTCAATTACATTCAAAAATTTTTTTTTAATTTCTCATCAAAATTTTATAGATAATAAAATTCATCCTAGAAATTCATTTATTTTCAAAAGTAATAAAATTCTCCGCAGAAATTCAATTATTTTCAAAAAATTTTTTTAATTTCTCGTCAAAATTAGCATTATCTTCATAAATAACAAAAATCTATCATGGAAATTCAATTATTTTCAAAAGTTCTGATAAAATTCTTTGCAAAATTCAATTATCCGCAAAAGTAAGAAAATTCTTCGCAGAAATTCAATTATTTTCAAAAAAATTTTTTTCAAATTCTCAAAATTTCAATTATCTTTATAAATATCAAAATTCTTCTTCAAAATTCAATTATTTTTTAACATTTAAAAAAAAATCTGTTCACAAATCCAATTATCTTTATAAATATAAAAATTCTTCTTCAAAATTCATTTAAATTTAAACATTCAAAACCAAAAATCTGTTCTAAATTTCAATTATTTTTATAAATAATAATATTCTTCTCTGTAATTCAATTATTTTCAAAAAAAATTTAGTTTCTTGTCAGAATTTCAATTATTGATTTATTTATTTCTGTACATTTGTAATTATCTTTATTAATAATAAAATTAGGCCTAGAAATTCATTTATTTTCAAAAGTAATAAAATTCTTCGCAGAAATTCAATTATTTTCAAAATTTTTTTTTTAATTTCTCGTCAAAATTAGCATTATCTTCATAAATAACAAAAATTTATCATGGAAATTCAATTATTTTCAAAAGTTCTGATAAAATTCTTTGCAAAATTCAATTATCTTAAAAAATAAGAAAATTCATGGCAGAAATTCAATTATTTTCAAATTTTTTTAAATTTTCTTCACAATTTCAACTATTTTTAAAAATATCAAAATTCTTCTTCAAAATTCAATTACTTTTAAACATTTTTAAAAAAAATCTATTGAAAATTTCAATTATCCTTATAAATATTAAAATTCTTCTCTGAAATTCAATTATTTGCAAAGAATTTTAATAAAATTATTTTAAAAATTTTATTATGTTTATAAATAAAAAAAATCATCTTCGAAATTCAATTAATTTCAAATTCCTTTTTGTTATAAAATCTTATAATATAAAATAATGATTTTATCACTCGGTCATCTTTAATTATTATAAAACATGAAGACATCGATTGCTTTGAGTCGAAGACTTGGAGTGATCGATTTCTTTGTGTTTTATAACAATTTTTATAAGTAGTTTAATTTATTTAAAAGGTTGAAATTTGAATCTTTTGAAGCATTTTAATTCTTATGGAAAAATAATAATTTAATATTTATTTAAAAAAAGAAGTAACTAATGCTCATTTTAAGATGCTTTGGATAACTTTTTGGAAACAACTTCAAAGTGACTACCAAAGTATCTTAAAATAAGATGCCTCTTTTTACAGTGCAAAGTATCTTAAAATAAGATGCCTTCTTTTTACCGTGCACATGTAGCATTGATTTTTAATGGTATGTGTGCCCTTTTAAGATCCAAAGTCTCATTTTTGAGCTGCAACTTAAGGCTCTACTTTAGGCAAAAGATGTTTTTTGTGATGCTAGAAATTATAAATGCAGCAAGTGAAGATAAGCATCAGCAAGAAGGTTAAAATTGTTTTTCTCAATATGATTAAGATGGTACACTACCTTTTTGGAGAATAGAAATTTTCCTCCCCCAAAAAATAGAGAAGATTTATCGATTCCTAATGAAATGGCCGCCGAGGAAGATCAAGTTTAACAATGAAGAAGGGAACTGAGGTAGAAATTTTCCACGAAGCTCTCGGATAATCCTGATTAAACATGGATATAAGAGAACATCCTCCCGGTTTAATAGATGGAAATTAGCGCTATGAGATGAACGTGAAGGTGGGATAATACGCGGGCAAACTGCCAGACTTGAGATTAAAACAAAGGAGGAAGAAAGTCTACAAGAATGTTTTGGGAAGGGTTGGCAAACTTTGAATAGGAGGGTGGAGAGTGCAATAGAGAGAGAAGAGAGAGAGAGAGAGAAATGGTGATTCCTTGCCTCTCCGCCTTGTGTATAGTTACGTGTCTATATACGTATAGACGAGGGTAGCCTGCATACAAAGTGGTCGCGAAATGAAGGTCTGCGTCCGTACAGACCTCAGACAAACTTTTCATTCTTTTTTTTTCTTCCTTCTTTACTTATTGCCGCATATAAGGAGCATTGCCCTTTATGAGACGTAGGAACCAACGCGCGCCGTATGCTTTCAATGGATAACTTTTCGCGATGAAAAGTGGAAAAATCCCCTTCTAAATTGTTGTTTCGAATTGCTTTCAGTTTTTCTCACTTTTCCAACTCTCTTGCTTTATGGAACAGTTAACGACATTTTCCATTCGATGGATAAAATGTGGTGTTTGTGTGTATATGCATTCTTTTTCATCTCACAGCTGTGACATGAAACTGTTTCCAACTCTTTTGTTTATTCCTTCTTTCATTTTTGGCTCTCGACTCTTTTTACATTCTCGTTTTTCTAAGAATTGAGACCAAAAGTTTGTATCAAAACGTTGCAACTTCGCAAATAGTCAGATCTACTTGAAATTTTCAGCCGGACGAAATTTTTTTGAAGGTAATAATGTGACCTCAAATTACTTTCCAAGATGGTTTGGACTGCTTTGGATACCCTTCTGATTAAAATAAATTTGCCTTGAATTTACTTCTAACATGATTGAAATGATTCTGTTTTTTAAATTCACATTCTACTTGGTCTTGACAACTAGTGACAGTTGCTAAAGCTAATATTGAACAATTATTTTTGAGTTAGGATACGAATACTAAAAACACAAATAAATCAGAATACGTTGTACGCCTGCTGCTGATTTCAACATCTAGAAATGGAAGTCTTCCTAGCTTGGACCAATTTTCAGTTGCGTAAACATCAATCGAGCACGTTGGAACAACGAACACATGTGCTCCTTCAATCACGAGCCGATTACGAAATGCCCATTCCTCCATGTTCCCAACTAAACACATCGAATAGTTTTTCTACCATCATTGAAAATTGACTATTAAGTGAAACAGAAGTTTGTGGCTGTTTTTTATCGCCTATCGTATTCACCATATACTCTTCTGTCTAAAATCAACACTTCAAGTTTTTCGGAATTTCGAATTTTTCCACGTACTGTCAAGTCTGTAATTTTCAGTAGAGGAAGCATCTTGTAGTGAGGGGAAATAAACGTAATCAAAGTGATTCTTCTGTTTTTGCTCGCTCTAGTTTTACTGATTTTCGTTTTGAACCTAAAAATCCGAAGGGGCATGTATACCGAATTATTAGCACCATCTCGAAAATTAAATTTTGGAGCTAATTACCTGATTGAAATCAACATCAAATTTTGAAAACTTGGTGCAAGGTGGAACTTTATTCTTTTGCTTCCAACAAACATCAAATTTTGGATAGTTGGTGCAAGTTGGAACTTTATTCTTTTGCTTACAACAAACATCATTACAACAAACCTCAAATTTTTGAAAGTTGGTGCAAGTTAGAACTTTATTCTTTTGCTTACAACAAACATCAAAATTTGAAAACTTGGTTCCAGTTTTAATTTTGTTTTTTTGCTTCCAACAAACATCAAATTTTGGAAATTTGGTTCCAGTTGGAACTTTTATTCTTTTGCTTACAACAAACATCGAATTTTAAAAAACATGGTTCCAGTTTCAACTTCATTCTTTAGCTTACAACAAACATTAAATTTTGAAAACTTGGTTCCAGTTTCAACTTTATTCTTTTGCTTACAACCAACATCATATTTTGAAAACTTGGTTCCAGTTTCAACTTTATTCTTTTGCTTATAATAAACATCAAAATACTAATGCATTAGTAAATAATGATTCTTCAATCCTTAACTAATGATTTACAGAAAAATTCTCGTACAAAACAATCATAAAAATAATTCCAAAATACTAAATACCACAACTTATTCCATTATTTCACCATCATTTTATTAACCAACGATCTTTTACAATCTGAATAAATACTCCTTGTTCTATTTCATAAAGTACTGAAACACGATCTACTATTATTCTCATTTAGTGAATAATCATTACTATCATTAGCATCAGTAGTATCATTAGTATTATTAGTATAATGCAACATGATTAGATGTTACATCAGTACCATCACCTAACAATTATTATTCACCAACTCAAGTCTCCCTCCACACTGCCAATAATAACTGACAGTTGCCATACACATTCAGCTTCACATGTCACAAGGAGAAATTTCAAAAAAAAAATATTTACACTAAATCAAGAAGGATAAAGAAAACTAATTCCATTTTCGTGATGGCGCACAACTTTATATTGGTCGTTACATTATCCAAGCACCGGTTTAAAAATTCTTTTTTTTTTTCTTTTGCTCTAAAGGTGTCGGAATGATGAGTAACACCATGGGGTTGAGTTCTCAAGCAAATGTCCAGATTTGCGAAGCACCTGGGTGAACCCCGATATATAGCTCATTATGAAAATAGCCAACCTGACAAGCTCATTACCCGCATTACGAAACCCATTCAAACGGAATTCTGATAACAAAACAAGATTATGGGATAAAATTTGTCCCCCTTCCACAGGGAGGGGGGGAAAAATACCGTTTTGGTTTGTAACCAGAGCTCTCTTACTCTTTGAGAGAGAAAAAAGAGAGAGTGAGAGAGAGAGGGCTCTGGTTTCGAACCGAAACGGTATTTTTCGGGTGACTTAAATTTTCAACTTCTTCATTGTACCTCTAGATGGCACAATTGACATATCCACCCTCTTTGAAGCTTTGGAATAAAATGAGTAAAGTGAATAAAATGAGTAAAATGAATAAAGTGAATAAAATGAATGAAATGAATGAAACGTCTTTCCTTTGTTTAATCTCATTGGGTCTTTTCGGCAAAAAGACGCTTTTTCCCTTTCCCGCGGGAGTGGCAAACTCCTCTCTGTCTCACCTTTTACGAACCGGTAGTGGCAGTGTTGGTGCGCGATATTAGCACCAGGGAGCACTACGGAGCTCGAGTTTCTTAATGTAATTTTCCTTTTTTGCCTCCATTCGCTTTACGAGCGAAACTTTTGCCTCCTTCTCCTTTTCTTCCTTGATGATTTCACTCTTTCCTCGTCTCTCTTTCTATCTCTCTTTCTTCGTCTCTCTCGCTCTCGTTTCTATATCTATATTGACGCGATGCGGCAGATCCCGTCGGATCCGCCTTCATTTCTCTCTCTCTCTCATCCCTTTTCTTTCTTCTTTTTTTTTTTTTTTTTTTGACGTCGTTTTCACGAAACCCTGCGTGTATAGAACGCCACGTTTCGCGATTTCTCGCTCTTCTGAACTCCAAGAATACGTTGCACGCTTCCTTTCCCCGTCTCTCCAGACAAGAAGACTTCGGGTCATTAGTTCGATAACTTACGGGGTTTTAAAGAAAAGACTCCAAAGAGGAGAATTTCTTTTTCGAAGCCGAAGGAGGGAATGTTCCTTTTTTTCCCCCCTTCTTTCCGATTTAATATGTTAATACGTGCGAGATTCCAATAAAGCTGCTGGAAGTCCTGTCTTTTTTAATTGTTATCTTTTTTTCATACCGCATTTTCTATTCTTATACTATACTACACTCTTCTTCTACTTTCTTACGAAAGAAGCATGATTACAACTTCCAAATCGTACAGTAATTTCGTAAATTAATTTTCAAATCATTTTCTATTGATAACGAACTACACGAACTTCGTTTTTTCCTTGAATGAAGAAAAAAAAATTAAACTAGACCTTAGAAAATTCTAAAACTATCGCACTTGTTCGAAACTCAAAAAAGTGTACGAGAATTTAAAAAGAACATCCAGTATTTTTTTTTTATTTCTTTTTCGCCTCCGATTTCCATAGAACCTCATAAATTAATGACAATGTTGCTTGCGCGAATTAAGTATACAAGTTTACAATCAACAGTGCTTGGGTGAAGTAAAATCAGATACAATATCTCCTAATTACTTTCTCACATTACACTTTAAAAACTGCGACTTATAACGTCGAAATAATTTGCGACTCACTGGAGCGAAAAAATAATTTAAGCATTCTAGATGCGGCTTGTGAACCCTGCGGATGGCCAACCTTATCTAGATATCATTTTGGTTCCCCATTGAGTGCCAGTTTTATGTGAAATCTCAGGAAACAAAGACCCTTTCGTTTTTCAAGATAAGATATCCAAAAGCCCCAATGTTATAGACACGTTACGATGATTACTCATGTACTTAAGAGACGAAAAAAAAGAAGAACTTTGTTCTTTTTCCCATTCCCCCTTTATACTCGCGAATATATATGTTTGTCATATAATCATATGAGTTATATTTTAATCTTATAGAGAATGAGAGAGAGAGAAATAACTTTAAAGCCGATAATGTGATTTTATTCTGCAAAATTCTTTGTCTAAGGATTTGTAAACTGGTTTTTAGGTTCATATATGTATAAATAATGGTTTTGTGGATTTTTTGTTTTTTGGGAAATGTTTTATTCTTGATTCCTAGAAACTGG
This sequence comes from Leptopilina myrica (nomen nudum), assembly GCA_032872475.1. Classification (NCBI taxonomy): domain Eukaryota; kingdom Metazoa; phylum Arthropoda; class Insecta; order Hymenoptera; family Figitidae; genus Leptopilina; species Leptopilina myrica (nomen nudum). The sequence goes on from CM065461.1 coordinate 38,886,638, forward strand.
AATGGAGTTTAAAAATAAAATGCAACGGTACTGAGAGCACAGACTGTGCAAATATTTTTTGTATGTATTTTAGTGTTTGTACTTTTTGTAATTTGTATATTTAGTAATTTTTGTATTGTTATTTCTGTCCTTTTGTAACTCTTGCCTATTAATTTTTATTAATTTTCGGTAAATTTTTAGTATTCTTGTATTTCATTTGTATTTTTGAAGTTTTATATTTTTAAATTTTAGTATTTTTGTATTTTGGAATTTTGGAATTTTTGTATGTTTGTATTTCAGCATTTTAGTATTTTTTATTTTTGAATTTTTGTATTTTTGAATTCTTGTTTTCTTGAATTCTTGTTTTTTTTAGTATTTTAGCTTTATTGTATTTTTTTTGTATTATTATATTTTTGTATTTCTGTATTTTTGTATTTCTGAACTTCTGTATTTTTATATTTTAGTATTTTTAGTATTTTAGCATTATTGTATTTTATTTGTATTTTTATATTTTTTATATTTGAATTTTTGTATTTTTGTATTTCTGTACACAAAGTACGTACTTTTGAAATTCTAGTTTTTAATACTTTTAACCCTTTTAAAATTTTTGTATATCTAGTGCTCCTTGTATTTTCAGAAATTCCTGATATTCATTATTTGTTTTCGTATTTAAGTATTTTTTAAACATCTTGTATTCCTTGGTAGTTTTTCAAATTTTAGTATTTTCACTCTTCTTCCATTGTTTTTTAGTATTTTTGGAAATTAAAATACTTTTTACCCTTAGTAATTTTGTGATTTTTAGTATTTTTTCCATTCTTGTTCTTGTACTATTCTTGAATAATTAGTTCTAAAAATACGAGAAATACAAAGTATATTTTAAAATGAATTAGTCACTTAAAAGTTAAAAATATAAAAAGTAAACAAAAAATGACTAAAATACAAATTATAAGAAAATACTAAAAATACAAAAAGTATAAAAGTAAAAAAATACTAAAAAAAACAGCAATTTTAAAGGAAGTACCGAGAATTAAAAAATATGGAAATACACGAATACTAAGAATACAAAAAATACTAAAATACAATAGTACTAAAAATTTTTTTTAAACACCAAAAAATAGTAAAAATACCAAAAATTGAACGTTTAGTGAACGTCAAGCAAAGGAAATAAACACTTTAGAAAAATTTTCTTTGAATAAAGAAGATAATTTTTACCATCACTCTGAGAAATGTGTTTTTCCACCATTTTGAATTGTATCCGGGATAAATTTTTTTTTGTCTTTGATTTTAAATATAAATATATATACACGTCATTTGTAAAGAATAATTTTCTCCGTATTTAAGGAAAAATTGTCGATTGATACGAAATATTATTATATGACTCAACAAAAATTCTAATGGAGAAATATGTGAGGCTCAATATTTTTCGCACTTTATGACATTTGGAATTTTGTGAAAGCATAATATAAATATACTAAAAACGCGCTTCACTCATGCATTTAAGTTAATTCGCACTTGCAAAAAAAAAAAAACGATATTCCTCCGTGTGGAATGCTTAGCACATTTTTTACACACGTTGAAAGCTTTCCAACTAAAATTCATATTCATGTCACACGCGAAATTTCATTCATCACGTGAAATTGTTTTAAACATCTACTTTTATTCTGTTTACTTTAATTTATAGCACTGTTTTTCAGTTAAATTTATTCCCCTCCTGCATTTTCTTGTTTTCTAAAAATAGAATATTTGAATAATTTTTTTTCTAAATTTTGCCCTATTTAATTTTTAGTTTTGTTCTTTTTAGTTGGATCTTAGGAAAGTCTATTGAAAAATGGTTTCGAGTTTAGAAAAATGAAATTAAAATTGAAATTGTCAATTTGTCAAAAAATTAATGATTACAAGCTGAAAAAATAACCACTATTAACTATTTAGTTAATTATTTAATTAATTATTAACTTCTTTATTATAATTTATTTATTTTTAATGTTTATCATTATTATTTTTGTTATTTATTAATTTAGTTAATTCGACAAAAATTATTATCTAAAAACAGAAAAAACTGAAACAACTATAACTCTCAGTTTTTTTAATTTTTACTGTTATTAGTTATTAACTTTTTTTTATTTTAATTAATTTATTTTAACTTTTTTTTCGTTTCTAAACTTTAGCCATTTTTAATAGACTTTCTTAAAATTGAACCGTTTTTTAATATTGTCGTTTGTAATAAAACAGTTCATAATAAAAAAAAATGTAATGTTTGTTGGATATATAAAGCAAAATTTAATCCCCGTTAAGTTTTAAGAAACTTTTTTCCCCCTTAGATTTGTTTTTATTAAAGATTTTCTATGCTCGATTAATGCATGAAAGGTTGAAGAAGTAATACATTGAGAATTTTAAAATCCTCCGGCAAGATGAAGCACTTAAAAGAGAAAATTACCCTACATGCGATGAATAATCCACAAACATGTTCATAAATGTTTTTGAAGATCCAGAAGTAATGAAACTAAATACTTGAAAACGTTTACTTTCTCATTTCTTGAATTTTTTTTTCTTTCCTTTTTTTTGAGCATAAAAATAGTATTTTTCTGGCCAGTACACAGAGTGATTACTGACACCGCAGGTATTTACAAGTGTTTTACAACCAAATGGCCAACCTCAAACGCTTTTCTTCCTCGATGTTAGAGAGCCACCGATGGCTAATGATTTCCTAGAGTGAACAATAATTATTTATTATTTAAATACCTGTAAGCGCACGGCACAATATATTAAAGTTAGGATCTCTATCTCTGCCGAGTAATACAAACACTTATTCATTTATTATGGGTCATTATGAGATCCATTGCTATTATCCTGCTTTTCATGTATTTCTCTTTCTTCATGGGGTCCGTTAATCCAAGAGGAACATTTTCTGTTTATTTGCCTGGTATATTTTGTTTTTCGTATTTCGTTGTTTTTCGTCTCTACTTTTTCGTAGGAATATGTTTTTCACTTTTTTCTGACTGCTTTTCATTAACTGTTCTGACTTTAGTTACTGTTTTTGATACTTTTGATTCCTTTTGACTCCTGCTTTAATTTTTTAAGTGTTGTTCCACTAAGTTTAACAGTTTTTGACATATTTGACTGTTTTTGACTCTATTTGACTGTTTTTGACTCTATTTGACTGCTTTTGACTCTATTTGACTGCTTGTGACTCTATTTGGCTGCTTTTCGACTCTTCATGATATTGTTTCTAAGCATTTTTTGTATTGTTATTTCCCATTTTGACTGATGTTAAACTCTTTTTTTTTACTGATTATGACTCTATTTAAAATCATTTGATACTTTTTAACAATAATTGATTTCTTTTCCACTCCGTTTTACCGGTTTTAACAATTTTTCATTGCATTTTGACACTTTTTAAAGAAATTTTAACGGTTTTTGACACTTATGACTGCTTTTTGACTCTTTTTCTTACAATTTTTGACACCTTTGACTCTTTCTAAAAATTTGGTATTCTTTTTTAAATGTTTTTAATACATTTCGACTGATGCTTGTATCATTTTTATGGTTTTTGACACTTTTTGACTAATTTTTATTTTATTTTAATACTTCTTAACACTTTTTGACTGGTGTTTGACTTATTTCAATAGTTTTTGACAAACTTTTCGACAAATTTGACTTTTTTCGACTGATTTTGATACAATTTGACCCATATTTGACACTGCAGATCTTCCTTTTAATACTTTTTTTGACAAATACACTTTTCGACACATTTGTTTTCTTTTGACTTTTTTTTAAAACAATTTGACACATTTTTGACACTGCAGTTACTGTTTTTAATACTTTTTAACACTTTTTTTACACTTTTTAACTGATGTTCGACTCTTTTTATAACTTTGGAAATTTTTGACTCTTTTTTGGTACTTTTTAACTGCATTTTGACTCTTTTTGTTTTTGACACACCATTTGACAGCTATTTGACTCATTTTAATAGTTTTTGACTCAAATAATGTCTGTAAAAAACAGTACTAAAAACGGAAAACATGTCAATTGTTTTTTTAAATTATTTGACACCTTTTGACTGTTTTTGAAACATTTTGACACTTTTTGACACCTTTTGACTCTTTTTAACAACTTTTGACAAAAAGAAAAGAAAATTTGCTAAGCGTACTCAAAAGACAAAACAAAAGCAAATAGACAGAGGTAGCAATATACAAAATAGAGAATCATTAGAGAATGTTGAGGGACCAGGAATGGAAATGATTACTTGCAGGTAGCTGGAGGTATTTGCGGATTATCCAGTGAATGGTGGAAATTGTCGGTTATGTCATAGTGTTGGAATAAACGCACTCTGTACGCTATAGTGCGCCTAATGGTTTTCAACATTTGCAATATGCGTGGGTGACGGCAACACACATTCTCATAAATAACATTTCAACAATTAGTGCAATTCCAAGGGGTGTCTATATACACATATATACGTACATGCCTGTTTCAACCCCTAAGGCGTGGTTGCACCCCTTAAATTATCATTTCTCTCTTCTCTTCTTATATTATTCGAACCTGCAAATTCCGTATAAATATATACGTATATATATATATATATTCAAGTCATATACGTTCTTTTATGACTCCCTAATGTCTCTCGATTTCAAGCATCTTTTATCGCTTATTAGATTTCGATTTTCATTACGATTTATGGTGGAGAGAAAATGACAGAGATGAAAAAAAGAATATTCATCAAAATAACTGTGTAATATCGGTCTCTCTCTCTCTCTCTATCTCTGTTTTCCTCTTTCTCTAACAAATGATATCACTTCTTAAAGACAAAGAGAGACTGATATTACTTATTCCATTCGTTAATACACGCTATTACATTTTTACTGTTACAATTTCGTTAATATACGATCTTAAGTAATTTTATTATTTTTGACTCTTCATTTAGGCAGTATTTATTGTTGTAATTAAGTTATTGCGCGTTATTACACCACACTATTTGTCAGAGGGTGTTAGTAGAGGATAAAAATGTTCATAACGAGCATTAAAACAAGCTTTATTACTTGAGAATTCTGTTATTACGTGTTATTTCACGTTAATACGCCTTAAAGCAGATATTACATGCTTTTTCGCTTTTAATGTTCGTTAAAAGAAAATATTCCTTAAAACTCGTTTTTTCAGGCTGTGCGTTAAAACAGAATCGGAAATTTGATATTATTATATGCGTTATTGTCGATATTACTGATTAATTCGATTTAATGCGCGATAGTACGGATATTATTTGTTATTTCGCTCTAATATGAGTTAAAATTCGTTGAAGCAGATAATTCTCGTTAAGTTATGCGTTACAATTGATATTACTAATTAGTTCGAGTTAATATGCGTTAATGCAGATATTACTTGTTATTTCGCTAAAATATACGTTAAAATTGTTGGTACAAATATTTCACCTTGTGCTAAGTTGTGCCTTGCAACTGATATTACTAGTTATTTTCAGTTACTACGCGTTAATAAAAGTTTTACTTGTTAATTTTGTTACCGTATTTATTTACCATATTTTATTTATATTAATTTTTTTATTACCATATTTAACCGTATGTTAATTTGTGCGCTAAGAAAGATATTAACAGTTATTTCAAGTTATTGCGCGTTAGTACATGACACAAGGGAATAAAAAGGAGTCAATTTTCTCACAGCACTTAAAAAAACGTGACAAGACAAGTAATATCGTTTGTTAACGAGTAGTGACTCATTAACAATGGTTTTACTTAATATCACTTGATATTACTTGATATTACGTGTAATTACTTGTCATTACACGTTTTTTTAAGCATTTACAACCGATATTTCCGCTAATACGATAAACGATGTTAAAAGCTTGTGAAAACGAGAGTCAAGCAGTTATTTTACCTAAATTTTCAAAATCAAGTTTTTTTTCCTTTTTCATTATTTTAATTTTATATCGAAGGTAGAATATATATATATATATATATTTCTTGGGCGAAATTAAATTGAATTAATTCGAAAGAAGTGTAGCGAGCGCGCTCACCTGGATATATGTGAGATGAGAAAGAGAGAGAGAGTTTCGAAGAGTCTACTCGTGTATAATAAAATGGTCGAAGTTGTGTGTGAACGTTAGAGAACGAGCCGCCGCCCTTTCGGGGAGGCCATAGCCAAAGGAGTATGGCGTCCAACAAGTGACGATTGCCAGACTAGGGTTGCTCTTATGGCGTGGTACACGTTAGACCCGCCATTTGGTGAGACTTGTCTAAATGAATATTGTCCTCGCCCTTCTACACAGTCTTCACATATCTTCTAGACACAAATATATATCTATATCTATACTCTATTGTCTAGAGCAATATACATGATACCTAAGATCAAGGGAAATCATCCAATTTCAAGTTTCCAGCCAAAAACCTTATTCCACCCACTCAAAATAACAATTGAATCAAGAACAAAAAAAAATTACACCACTTAATTTTATCTCTTTTAGCAAAATTTTAAATGAAAAAAATGTTTAACAAAAGAAAAACAATATTTTAATTTTTTTTTTCTTTAAAGCAATAATTAAGGATATTTATCGTAAAAATTGAAATAATGTACAGGAATAATTAATTAAACGAGAACATATCTTTGTTTCTGTTTTAAAAACATTGATAAAAGTTTCACTCTGCAAAAAAAAAATTACTTGTAGAATTCAGTTTATTGAAATCAGTATTTTTTATGGTAGTAAAAAAAGAAAAGAATGTCGACAATTGTATAAATGCTATAAAAATAATTTTATGATAACTGTCATTTCATAATACCGTTTTGCTGCAAAGTTATCATTTTTTTTCTCTTTTACTGTACAAACTCGGCAATAACACGTAGATAAGAAATTTTTATTACTCACAGTATGTTGACAGAATATTGTCATAATGTATTTTTATTGAAAAAAAAATTTTCTCCCTTTATATTAAAATATCAGTGGAAACAATAAAATATTTACAATTTACATTTTAACATTAAAAATTTATAATTTTATTTTAAAATTTAAAATTTAAAATTTATAATTATAATGTAAAATTTATAATATAAAATTATAATTTAAAATTTATAATTATAATGTAAAATCTATAATATATAATTATAATTTAAAATTTAATGTTTATAGTTCAAAATTTACTTTTTACGATTACCAACTTTTAACAAAATTAGTTTTATTCGAAAAATCGAAAAGAAGAAAATAATCAACGAAAACATTGTTCCACTGATTAGTTTCTTTTTTTTCTAAAAAGTGAGCTTTAACAAAATAAAATTGTCCATATAGTGAACGAAATGGAAAAGCTTTTACGGAAACTAAAATTTCTTCTAAGAATTCACTTTTTATAACAAAAAACACACTTGAGTAAAAATGTCCAACACTTTCTGCTTTGAAAATTACACTAAACTGTAAACGGAACGTTTTATGGACAATTTTATAGCTACGTAAATCCATAAAACCTATTTTTTTCCCTCCATTTCTAGAAAAAAAAAGTTTTTTTTTATTTTACAAGAGGCGTTTAAAAATATATATATATCGATTCAAATATAGTATTCGTCAAAAAAAGAAATATTTATTTGAATTGTCGTGATTGTTGAGAAAATAAAAGCAATTTTTCATATTTCTTGTTTTTTTCTATAAAAAAACCGTTACACACTAGAATCTAGATTTATAATTAGAGAAAAAGCAAATTAAAATCTCTCGCCGAGATATCTTTTGAAATATTATTATTATTAGCCCCAAGGCAATAGAAACTGGCATTTGATGATCGTTTTTACATAGATGTTAGTAAGTAATCTTAGAGAATTTCCAGCAAAATTCACATATTCTACACACATATCTATATCAAACCAATTAATGAAAGAAAATCTTCTTTACGGAATTAAAATAAAATTTATGCGCTCAAATAGCAGAAATTTTCATTCCAATCGCGTTTAAGCGATTAGAATATTTTTTTTGTTTTGTTTTGCATTAATATGCAAATTTCTTTGCGCCTTTTGGCATTTTTGCCGCAGGCATGAAAGAAAAAACAGTTTCTACATTGTGAGAGGAATTCTTCTTTTTTTTTGTTGTTTTCTTTTTCTGAAAAAATTAATTTCAATACGAAAAAAGTATCAGATTCGGTTTATAAAGAAAAAAAATGGAAAGAAAAAATATTTTTTTTGTTTTCAACTAAATTGTAATTTTGTAGAAGTTTGAAGTGCATTTTATTGTTGCCGACGCTGAAGAGATGCCGTCGCGCGTCGCGTCGGGTTTCGAATTTCACTCGTGTTGAATTCGGTGTAAAAAATGAAGCAAAAGAAGTGAAAAAAAATTGTTTTTGATAAGAAAATATTTTCATACAAATAAATACATATTTATAAAGTTGAAAATTTTTACTCCGAACAAAAATTTTTTGCTATTCATTGTTAATTTTTTTAAGATAAATTGACTGAAAATTTCGTTTATAGAACTTAAGTTGAAAAACTAAAACACAAGGAATTTTAAAAATAAATTCATAATTATAATTTCTATTCTTATTATTATATAATTTTTTAGTAGGGTTATTATTATTATTATTATTGTTATTTTTGTGATTAAAATAATTTTTTCAGAAGTCAAATGTTTTAAAGATAAATTTCTTATTGTGTAACAGATTCTTTTCTATTTAGTTCGATAAATTTAGTTTAAAGTTAGATCTAGAAAATATCTATTTAGAAAAATTTTAAACCAGAGGAGAACTTTTTTATTGACCTGATTTTTAACTCAGTTTAACTGTTCGTTTACTTTTTTCAATCCAGTAAAAATTTTCTTACATACTGGAAAAAAACTCTTTTAAATCAAATCTCCAAATATTTGTCTATTTTTCTTTAAATATTTACTTGAATTAAATAATTTTTAAATCGTTTTGATTTGAGTCAATTAAATGGTTTAATTTGCATTTAACAACACTGAATTGATTGATTCAATCAACAATTTATTTGACTTGAATAAAAATTATTTGTTTTAAGAAAATATTTAATTTGATAACAGAATAATGATCGATTACTTGAAAAAAACATTTTTTCCACTGTAAGTTAATCGAAGAATGTTAATTTTGTTTAAATTTTACAATTTAATGAAAAAAGTTAGTGAATTGTAAAGGTTTTAATATTTTCAAAAACTATTTTAAAACACTAGAATTTTGTTTCTGCCTTTTTCTAATCTAACTTCTCTTCTTTTATCGATTTAAAAGTGTTTTAAATCCACTTGGTCCGTTTATTAATAAATAATAATTAATTTTCAAAATATCCAAACTATTGCCTTTGATAAAAAGAAAATATCAACAAATATAAAATAAAATTTTTCTATTTTTTTACTTTTCACCAATGAAATTGAAGACTAGAAATGAAATCAAAAAATTAGGACAGAAAGAAGAAATATTTATTCTTGTTTTTATTTAGAACATAAGAAATATTTTTTACCCAGAAGAGAAAAATTATAAAACGAATATTTTGGAAGACATGCCCTTTTTGTTGCGATAAAAAAAGTTTAGTTAAAATTTTCAAGAAATTAAAAAATCTAAAGGAAGAAAAATTTACTGTAATGTTTGTTAAATCATAAGAAATATTTTTTGCGAAAAAGAAAGAATTTTGAAAGACTTGACATTATTTCTATTTTGATGCCAGAAAAAGAGTTGAGAGTTAAAATATTTGAGAAATTAAAAAATTAGAACGAAAAGAAAAAATTAATTGTAGATTTTATTAAAAACGTAAAAAATAATTTTTTCGAAAAAGAAAAAATTAGTGAAGGAAAATTTTGAAAGACTAGACATTTTTTTGTTGCAATATAAAGAGCTGAGAGTTAAAATTTTTATGTTTCGAACATCAGGGAAGAAATGGAGAAAAATCCACTAAGTGAATGAAAATATAATGAGCAAATATATGCTTGATGCTAATTTGTAGTATATTAAACTCTCATCGTTTAGCATAATTTTCCAGATTGACTTTAAGGAGAAGTTACATAAATGTTATGTCCAGACATCAAAGGATCTGAAAAGGGTATTTTGACCCCTTGTGCTTTTATTTAGGGCATGAATTTACTACCGACTTGAAGACCACAAATGTACTTTTATATACATAGGTACACCTATACATACATAAATATAGGAATAAAAAAATGTATATATATATATATATTCATACATAAATAAATATAAATATAGGTGTAATATACATATATAGGTGTTTGTGTGGTATAGAGAAACACTATCCATAATATAACACGCAACACTCGTGAAATTGTTGCTCAACGAGCATTTAACAGGCGACTGTTATATGCTTGTCGTTATCGCGACTCTTTTTCATTCTTTCGCGAATATCAAGCATGCTCCATTAGTACCTTTAACCAGCCTCAGGTAGCACCCAGCAATGAAAATGTAAATTATGCAACGCGCTCATATATCTCGTTTTACGATCTTAAATTTACGCTGATGACATTAAGGGCTCTAAACCTTAAGTACTGTCCTTTTCGAATCTGTGCCCAATCGGCACTTACGCCTTTTTTCCCAATTTTTTTCCGCTTTTGAATATATATTGTTGCAAAAGGCACTCTAAAATTTTATTTGCTCGCGCGCGCACACTCTTCACTTTGTGTTTTAAGTGCACGACATTTATAGTGCTTTTGTGAAACGATAACTTCTAGCTGAAAATTTTTTTCTTTTTATTTCTTTATATTTGTACTACTTTATGGTGTATTATTAATTTCTCTCAGATTATATGATTCCATTGCTTTTGGAAATTTTTTGGTTTTGTTTTCATTTTTTGTTTTATGAATGTTGTTTTCCTTTCTATTTGAATTTGCGCGCCATATGGTTCGTTGAATTCCCGTCTAGACGGCGTGGAAATCTTCTCGCAAGCGGAATGAAGTGAATAAGGAATCAACTTTTGTAGTCGTTTTTTTAATTTTGTTTCGTGTAATTATTTTATGGAAAATTTTACTTAAATATTTCAAAATTTATTGAATTTTAAGAGTTGCGTTTACTATTTTCGTAATAATATAGATGAACTTCAAAGAAAGTTTTAACTTGTAATTTTGGAAAATTTCAATTTTAAATGAATTTAATTAGAAATTTTAAAGAACTTAGAGTTTTGAAAAATTTTAACAATTTAAATTCTTTCAAAATTAGTTAAATTTTGGAATATGTTAATATTAAATTAATTATTGAAAGTAAAATCAGTTATTTTCCAAAATTTGGATAAAATTTTATATAAAATTTCAAAAATTTTCCTCAATTCAATGATTTTCAAGATCTACTATTTTAATAATTTTTGTATTTAAATAATTGAATTCTCGTGGAATTTTCTAATAAAAATTAAATTTGAATTGAAATTTAGTTGAAATTGTAGAAAATAATTGAATATTAAATGAAATATAGTAGAAATTTTTAAGATATAATTGAATTTTGAAAACGTTTCAAATTAAAATCTATGAAAATTTGAATTTTTCTATTTTTAAGAATTAACTAAATTATCTGTAGAATTCTTTTCAATTTAATGTTTTATTTTCATACAATTTTACGCAATCATTCAATTATTTTCATAAATAATTAAATTCAATTATTCAATTATTTTATAAATAATTAAATTCTTAGGATTTTAATTATTTTCAGAAATAATATAATTCATCTGATAATTTAAATTATTTCTCGAAAAATATTATTATTATTAAAACTTTTATTAAAATACGTGAAAAAATTAAATTAAACACTTAAAAACTTTTTCATAACATTCTATATAAGAATTTAATTCTAAAAAATATTCAATCATCAAGTAAATTATTTATTTATTTATTTAAAAAATGGAATTTCTGAAAAATTTTCTCACTAAAATTAATTTAGAAATGAGATTTAGTTTAAATTTAAGATGACAATTGAATATTAAATATCATGATTTTTTATATATAATTCAATTTTCAAAAGGTTTCCAATTAAAATTTAAAGTTTTTATTGTCTAATATTTTTTAATTAATTTATTATTATTATTATTATTATTTATTTATTTAATTGAATATTTAATATTTTATATTTAATTTTATATTTAAATATTTATCAAAATTTTTTAATACTCAATTATAAACAAATAATTTTAGAAATTTTCAAATATGAAATTTTTAAAGAATTTTTTAAAGTTAAAACTTCTTGAAAATAATATTTGAAAGAAAATGTTGAAAAAAACAGAATTTCAAAATGTTTAAAGTTGAAATTTTTGAAAACTTCAATATTTTCTAAAAAATAAAAATAAAATAATAATAATAATAATAATAAAATAATATTAATAATAATAATGAAATATTTATTTAAAAATTAAATCCCTGATGTTTTCGAATAATTTTAAAATTGAAGATATTCGTAAATAAATGTAATACATTTTTTTGAGTATCTAATAATTTTTAGAGTCAAAATCAAAATATTGTTTAAGGTAATAGAAGAAATCAATTTTTGTGTGAATATCAAGGTAGAAAATTAAATTTTTATGGCAACCCTGTTTGAGAGTTTTCTCGCAACGAAATGAAGTAAAAGAAAAAGATTTATTCGTTTTTCCGAATTTCTTTTAAATTTTCGCGCCATACGGTTCGCTAAATTCCCGCCTAGGGGGCATAAAAATCCTCTCACAAACGAAATGAATCGAATGAAAATTCACATTCCAAATGAATTTTTTAAAAACGCTCTCACTTTCGGGGTAAAAGAGACAGTGGACCAAGAAAATAAACACACAGGGGGTAAACATAGCCTCTTCTCTATAATATACAATGAGTTAAAAGTACATTTTCCTTGCAATGTAAAAAGAATGATCTAATGATTTATCGGAATCGTGAGTTATATTTACATTTTGTGGCGAATGAAGGCTTCTGTTATAGGATGGAGTATGGGAAAAATAAGTGACTCTCGTTGTTATGGAACATGTTTCTGACAATAATTGGTCATTTGGCAATGCGTTCCATTGCCTTCAGTACCACTCGTCTCGCTATTATGTGGTTTTGCAGTATTTGCGCTCACGTTTACTTTAACGCCGTTCAAAACTTACGCTTTACGAACATTTTTTTTTTTTTTATTACTTTTTGTCCGCGCACACAAAAATCTTTACTCAACTCGAAAAGCTCTGTCGAAAATCGTCCGCCGTCGCAAAACTTATACGCGTCAGTTGCCGTTTCATCATTTTTACAACTTTCGAATGCCTCTTTTTGAACAACACACCCAACTAACCGGAAATTTCATTTTTTCCCCCCTCACATCAAAGAAGCTTTGTATATACTTTGAAGTTTCAATCTTTAGCGGAAATAAATAGAAATTTCTATTAGCAATTTTTTTCCCCTTTCTATGGTGTTCAATAATAGAAATAATTTGTTTGCTAAATTTACTAACCGTGTTGAGGTATGTCAATAAAGAACTGACCAACAGGTGTGAACCAATTCCACGAGGAACGGACTTTTCGTTTAACACTCGCACTTTTCAAAAATAGATTCACTTGAATAAAACAAAAAAATGATAGCGGTGAAAAAGAACACTTGTTTTTTTCGCGAAGACTTTTTTTTTGTAGGATTACGTGCTTCGTAGACAAACTTCGACTGTAGAATGACAAGATTGCTTGAGGCAGGACAAAAAAAAATAGCTAGATAAAAAAAAAGGCGAGAGAGAAAGAGAGAGAGAGAAAGATTGGGAGAGACATTACAGTCAAGGTCTGTACCAAGGAGGGCTGATTACCCCTTTACGATGAGTCAAGGTCTCGAGAGGCGAAGAGGCACTCGAATGGTAGTTATGGCGCGTTTCCTGCACCCTCGTAAAAAAAAAGTTACTGCATCGTTTTTTCACTACCTGCGAAAAAAAAGAGAGAAATGTCGTATTATTCCTGTACAATACTGCGTGGAATGGTAAAAAAAGAGAGAGGCAGTTAACCCTATAGGACATAGCGTAGTTTTCAATGTCTCGCCTTTGGATATATATATATATATATTTCCGGAAGCAAAGAAGGGTTGTCTAAAAATTTCTGACCACGCAACCTTGGAAGATACCTCATAAAAAAAAGAATGAACAAAACCCTTTTGTCGACACGCTCACTGACCTTCAAATTATGTGTGTGGTTCTCGAAAAAAAATCACAGTGTCAGTTATAAAGTCCCCTTGGTGTATTGATAACATTTCGGGAAAGTACGATTCTAATCTTTATTTAACCGAATTTTTAAGTGGGGGGATTTTTGATTGACCGAATTCTTATCTAACAGATAATTAAATTAGCCGAATAATAATAATAATAATAATAATAAATAATTTTTACCAAGCTGAATGCTTATTTAATAAAATTATTATTAACCGAATTTGCATTAAAAAATGGTTTTAATTACCCGAATTCCGAAGTAGCCGAATTTTTAATTTGTCGAATACTTAGCAGCCGAATTTTCATTTAAAAAAGTTTTTAGTCACCCGAATTCCGAAGTAGCCGAATTTTTAATTAGTCGAATACTTAGCAGCCGAATTTTCATTTAAGAAAGTTTTTAGTCACCCGAATTCCGAAGTAGCCGAATTTTTAATTAGTCGAATACTTATGCAGCCGAATTTTTAACTAGAATAAAAAGTAGAATTGTTAATTTGCTCCATTTTCATTTAACCGAACATTTAATTAGTCGAATTTTTAATTAACTGAATGTTTATTTAACCGAATTTTTAACTGGCGAAATTTTTAATTTGAGAAATTTTTAAGTTAACCGAATTTTTAATTAGTCGAATTTTAAACTAGCCGAATGTTTACTTAACCAAATTTTTAACTAGCGAAGTTTTCGTTTAACCGAACATTAAATTAGACGGTTTTTTAATTAACTGAATATTTATTTAACCGAATTTTTAACAAGTGAAAATTTTAATTTGACAAATTTTTAAGTTGCCCGAATTTTCAATTAGCCGAATGTTTACTTAACCAAATTTTTAACTAGCGAAGTTTTCATTTAGCCGAAAATTTATTAAACCCAATTTTTAATTAGCCGAATTTTGAAGAAGCCGATTTTTTATTTAACTCATTTTTTAACCTCTGAATTTTTCAACAAACATTTTTAACTAGAGAATTTTTCAAATAGCTAAATTTATATTTATCCAGATTTTTAGTTGGACGAATTTTTAATTAAATTAATAAAAAAAGAATTTTAAGAAGCTACAAATCAATTTTTAACTAACCGTAGTTTTATTTAACCGAATTTTAAATAGCCGAGTATTAAAGTAGCCGAATTTTTATTTAGGAAAATTTTGAATTAGACCAATATTTATTTCGCCGAATTTATATTTATCCTATAATTTGAATTAGTCGAATTCTCAACTAGCAGAATTTTTAACTGATGAGATTTTTAATTAACCAAATGTTTATTTAACCGAATTTCCAGCTAGAAGAATTTTCAATTAGAGGAATTTTTATTTTACATAATTTTTAATTGGCAAAATTGGAAAGTAGCTGAATATTTTTAGCTAGGGGAATTTTTTATTAGCCGAATTTTCATTTAACCCGATTTTCAATTTGCTGAATTTTTATTTAACAGAATTTTTAATTAGACGAATGATCATTTAATCAAATATTTATTTTAATCAATTTTTAATTTGCCGAATGTTTATTTAATCGAATTGTTAATAAGTAGAATTTTTTAATTTTAAGAAAAAAATATAATTATTTATTAAAAATTTAATTTTCTAGTTTTGAAGAAATAATGTAAATAAATAGTTTTTATTATTATTATTATTATTTCCTAAAAATTTTTCTTTTTTGAACTGAGTAAAAAATTTGTGAGTAAAAAATTTTATTTCCAATGTTGTTGAACTTGATGTTTTCGAAGTGACACTAAAGTAGTAAAAACCCTAAAAAAAGGAAAATCATTGAAAGAAGGATTGACTTTTTGACAAGGTCGTTTAATGGTCGCTCAAATTTTTATACCTTTACAGCCTTTCTTTTTTTTCCCGAATGTCAAGTTAAAAACGTGAAGGAAAATTTTTTTACCTGTCTAATGTCAGTACTAAAAATTACCTTTTCCCTGGTTTAGGGTTTAAATGAGGGGTAATCTACCTGTTATCATGCAACTTCCTTTTTTTCCCTCAATGTAAATATGTTTTGGACCCACATCATAAAATGATTTTCGAGATTTTTTACACATTTTCCAAATTTTTATTTACTTTTTTCTTTCATTATTTCTAATTTTTATTTTACGATGATATTTAAGTTCATATTTATGATTGTATTTAAAGGAGAAATAAATAAATATACCTTTCTAAATATTTATCAAGTGAATAATTTTGCTTAAGTTTTGAACATTCAAATGAACGTCAATTTCTTTGTATATTAGATTTTTTTAAATTATCACAATAGGGGGAAAATTAAATAAGTGTAAACATTTTTTTAAATTGATAATTAATTTCTTTAACGGAAAAAATAATTTTATAAAATACAAATTAGGTATTAAATAAATATCGTTATACATTCTTTAGATAAAAATTTATTTAATAAAAATATTTAATGTGGATTTTTATCTAAAAGTTTAATTCAAATTAAAACTCATTTTTCAAATTCACTAATTTTTCTTTTTTTTTTAATTGGAAATATTTAATTTTTTAACAATCGCACATCTAATTAGAAATGAATATCTAATTCAGTATAATATTATAAAGAGAAAAATATATCGAATGAATTCTAAACGAACATGATTTTATAACAGTAAATTAAAAGTGAACTAAAAAATATACTTCCCTTCTAAATCTATTAAAGAACCCCAGGTGAATAAACCTGTTCAGTTTTCCATCAACAACAATTTTTTTTAGAACTGGGTCAGTCACTTTTAATGCAAATCAAGGCTGACTTCCAAGAAAACTATATAGAAAACTGAATAAACGTTAATCGTCGATTTAAAAACATCCTCCGAGTATCTGTCAGAAATTCACAAGTGCATTTTTTTTCTCTTGCTCACGAGAGAAAAAAAAATTATTAAAACAACAGAAGGATATGTTATTTGCTCATTGAATAAATTACCGTTTTATTTATATTTTAAATGTACGTTTACAAATTATATATGAAATCAGCGCAAGTAAAAATTTATCATATAAAACTATTTTTGTGAGAAATTAATTCTCGACTGAAAATTTTATTTTTATTTCGAATATTAAAAAGACGGTTGGAGGACGAAAATTGAAAAAAAATATTCAAAAAAAAAAGAAGTTTCAATAATTCTTTGTTCCGAAAGTCAAAAGTTTTAATAATTCTTTGGTGCAAAAGCCCAAAGGTTCAATAATTCTTTATTCGAAAAGCCAAAAGTTCGAATAATTATTTTTTAAATATCTAGTTCCGACATTTTTTTAAAATTCAAACATCAAGAAACTTTTTCGCTCTGTATTCAGCCACTTCCGAGAATTACCGAGAAACAAAATGGCGGCGGACGAATGAAACAGCTGATCCACTTGAAATTTGGAAATTTGGCTAAATTCCAAACTAAACGGAATTAAACGACGATGTTTTTTTAAAACAATTCTTCCCAATGGCAAGAATGAGATTTATGAGCAAATAATGTTCTTAAACAAAATTCCTTTATATAGACATTAGGGGAAAAATTACAAGAAATATGGATTTTTCTCGCTGATTTGGTATATAGGAAAAATTTTTGATTTGCGGCAAAAAGGAAAAGGGAAAAAAAGGAATTGGTAAGGAGACGCGCTCTCGATGCGCGATGAGGCGCAGTCCGTTTCGCGTGGTGATTTATGTCCATTTGATGGTTTGTGTGTGTAGTCTCCGGTTTTATGCGAGCGTTTTAAATGGGAGATAAACATAAAGAGGCCTTTTATGGCGCCATCAAATAAACAACTTGACTCCTTCTGCTTTGCCTTCTCTTTAACTTTGCGAGCGTGAGCGCAACGCACCTCACTTTTGTGAGCACAACACATTGCGTGCGTATAATCCTTTATAGACAAATCTGACACGCGTGAGTTCGCCGACTTTGATCACTTTTCAATTGTCTTACAGATAACAAATGCGACAAATTCTCATCAAGCAGAGACATTTTTTTTATTACAATATGAAAAGGCCATCGAGAAAATACAAATGTTTTGTATGAAATTCCAGGGGTGCGATTTTGTAGTTTAACTTTAACTTTGAGTTTAACTTTGAAATAGACTTTTATTTTATTAGTTAAATTTTATGTTAAAGTCAAAGTTAAAAATTTAATCGAAGTTAAAGTCAATGTTAAAGTGAGGGTTAAAAATTTAATCAAAGTTAGAGTCAAAGGTAAAGTTAAAGTCAAAGTTAAAAATTTAATCGAAGTTAAAGTCAATGTTAAAGTGAGGGTTAAAAATTTAATCAAAGTTAGAGTCAAAGGTAAAGTTAAAGTCAATGTTTAAGTCGAAGTTATTTTCTAAGTTAAAGATTTAAACAAATTTAAAATCAACGTTAAAGATTTAATCGAAGTTAAAAACAAAGCTAAAGTTAAAGGCATGTTAAAGTTAAAGTCAAAGTTGAAGTCAAAGACAAAGTTAAAGATTTAATTCAAGTTGAAGTAAAAGACAAAGTCAACGTTAATCAAAGTTAAAGTTAAAGTTAAAGTCAAAGACAAAGTCAACGTTAATCAAAGTTAAAGTTAAAGACAAAGTTAAAGTCAAAGAAAAAGTCAACGTTAATCAAAGTTAAAGTTAAAGACAAAGTTAAAGTCAAAGACAAAGTCAACGTTAATCAAAGTTAAAGTTAAAGACAAAGTCAACGTTAATCAAAGTTAAAGACAAAGTTAAAGTCAAAGACTTAAACAAAGTTAAAGTCAAAGACAAAGTCAACGTTAATCAAAGTTAAAGTTAAAGACAAAGTTAACGTCAAAGACAAAGTCAACGTTAAAGTTCAAGTCAAAGATTAAAACAAAGTTAAAGTCAAAGACGAAGTCACAGTTAAAGTGAAAGTTAAAGATTCGATAAAAATTAAATTCAAAGATAAAGTCACAGTTAAAGTTCCTCAAATTTTTTGCTAAAATAAAATAAAAATACTTTAAACTTTAAATAGTAGAAAAAAGTTGACAAAAGTATAGTTAAATAACAGTAATTTCTAATTTCAGCAAACAATTATTAACATGAGTAATAATTGAGTACTAATAATTCCTGCTAATAATAATTGTTGCTAAAATTAAAAATCGAAAACTGAATGTAAAAATAAAAAATATTTTTGCATTGCAATTTTGTTGGATGCGAAATTTTAATAAATAAAGATAATATATTTTTTTCAATTCAGCAAATAATTCTCAGCGAATTCGGAATATTATTTTATACAGAATCTTTTTCAGAGTATTAATGGACCTTTGTGCGGCAGAAAATCTGAACGTACGCCATATGTGGAAGGTCAAGAATATGGCGCCGAATACGTTCAGCTGCGCTCGCATAAAAAGAAATCGATTTTGTTACCTACGCAAAAAATAATAATATTCCAAAAAATTCACTTAATAATTTACAATTTTCTTTCAATTATTAGAAAAAAAAATTGTTAAAATATATTCTCCAACATTTAATTTTAGTACTTAATATGTGATTAAAAAAACAAAATATTTTTTTTATAAAGATAACAAACTTCCGTTTAATATAAATAGTGAGAAATAAAAATTTAACTGCAAATAGGTTTAGGGGAATAAAAATTCAAGTAACGAAAAATTTGACTCAATAAAAATTCAGTTAAATTTAAAACTTACTGAACATAAATTCAGATAAGGAAAAATTTAACTAATCAAAAATTCAGCTAAATAAATTTAGTTAATATAAATTTATCTAAATAAATTTCAGCTATATAAAAATTTATCTAAATAAATTTCAGCTACATAAAAATGTATCTAAATAAATTTCAGCTAAATAAAAATGTATTAGAATAAATCCTAGCTGAATGTAAATGTATTTGTATAAATTTTAGCTAAATAAAAATTTCTCGGTACAAATTTTAGCAAAATAAAAAATTTGGCTGTTTAAAAATTAAGCTAAATATAAAATTCACTAACTAAATTTTCGGTTAAATTCAAGTTTTTCAGTATTAAAATTAAAGTAATTAATGATGGGGCCAAATGAAACTTTTATTAAATAAAAAATCTGTTCAATAAAAGTTTTACTCAATAAAAATCCAAACAAATAAAAATTCTGTTAAGTAAATATTTGACTGGATAAAACTGCAGGTAAATAAAAAATTCTGTTAAATAAAACATCTGTGAAATAAAAAATTATATGAAGTAAAAATTTGACTAAATTAACTAAAAAAAAATCTTGCTGAACATGTAAAAATTCTGTTGAACTACAACATGTTGTTTACGTACAAAAAAACTAGAATTCAATCTAAAAAAATTTTAAATTCATTTTTTTTCCACTTTCTAAAAGAAAAAAATTGTTACCAAAAGAAGTATTTTTGAAACGGTAAATTTTTTTTTCCACAAAGTATAGAAACAACTAATCTGAAGATATTGAATGTGGTCGGTCATTTGATCCGGGACCTCCGTGTTTATACAAAAGACGTTGTAAGAAAGAAGAGAAAAAAAGGCAACACTTATCTTACAAAATTGAACCGGGGGAGGCAATCGGGTACAACATATAGAAGTAAACTAAGAAACGTTAGCCTATAGCATGAGCGAAACTTATCCCCCTGAAGTATCGCATTTGCATATGGATGAGATTGTATTTTTCGCAAAAAAAAGAAAAAAAAATATCGAGCAAGCATCGTATTCACGAGCTGAAATATTCTATCGATAGCTCCCTCCTGACAGACTACTCGTTGTTGAGCATACAAACGGTAATAGTTGTATATGCACATTTCGCAAAGAACTCCATCATTTTTTTTTCTTCTTCATCTTTAGACAAAAAAAGTCACTTCCTTTATTCCTTAATTCATTTTTTGCCTAGTCATGTGAATTTGGAAAACGTTATTTATAATTTATTTTTTAAAAATATTTTTCTTTAAATTATGAGAGTATATAGAGAATTTGTTGGTTTTCTGACAATTTTCTATTTACTAAAAAATTTTTTTTTTAGAATATTGTCATTTAAACAAGTTTTCTTGGCATTGAATTATTATTTAGCTGAATTTGAAATTAGCCGAATGCTTGTTTAACAAAATTTTTAACTAACAGAATTTTTATTTAATGGGATTTTTGTTTTATTGGATTTTTAATTAGCTGAATTTTTAATACGTAAAATTTACCGGATTTTAATTAGCCGAATATTTATTTAACCAAATTTTAATTTAAATAATTATTTACTCAGCCGAATGTTTATTTAACCAAAATTTTAACTAATAACATTTTTAATTAGCCGACTGTTAATTAGACCCAATTTTTAACTAGGAAAATTTTTAATTGGCCGAATTCTACTTAAAAAGAATCTTTGATTAACTTAATTTTTAACTAAGAGAATTTTTCATTAGCCGAATTCTACTTTAAACGAATTTTACTTAACCGAATGTTAAATTAACCGAAAGTTAATTTAACTCAAGTTTTAATAAGACGAATTTTAAAATAACTCAATTTGTATTTCATCAACATTTTTCAATAGTCGACTATTTATTTAGCTAAATTTATAAAATATGTTTTTTTTTATTAGCCGAACTTTTAATAAACCTAATTTTTAATTAACCGAATTCTAAAGTAGCTTATCGTTTATTTAACTAAACATTTAAGTAGCCGAATGTTTAAGTAGCCAAACATTTAATTAGCAACATTTTTAATTATCCAAATTTTTAACCAGTGTAATTTTTGATTTGCCAAATTTTTATTTAAATGAATTTTTAATTAGTCGAATTTTAAAAAAAGGGTATGTTTTGATTAGTCGAATTTCTAGTTTACCGAATTTTCAAGTAAGATAATTTTGATCTATAACTCAATTTTCAATTAACTCTATTTTTAATCAGCCGAATTTTTATTTAGCCGAATTTTTAAATGGTCGAATTCTACTTTTAACAAATTTTTATGGAATCGAATGTTGAATTAGCCAAATTTTTAACTGATTAGATTTTTAAGTAATCGACTTTTTATTTAACGGAAATTTGAAATAGCCGAATGCTATTTTTAACGACTTATATTTAGCCGAATTTTTATGCAAACGAATTCTAATTAGCCGAATTTTTATTTAAGCAAATTTTAATTGGACGAATTTTTATTTGACTTGATTTTTAACAAAATAAATTTCTATTTAGCCAAATTTGTATTTGTTTCCATTTTAGTTCAGTCAAATGTTTATTTAGCAGAAATTTCATTTAGTAGAATTTTTTATCAGAATTGTCATATTTTTTTCAAATAGTATTCAATTCCACAGAGAGTATTCATCCATAGCAGTTTTCTCCTTGTTACTTCTTCCCTTTTTTTCTAAAGTGAAAACTCTTCAATAGCCGAGCTTTCCTTTGATTAATTTTTCCAACAAACGTGTTTTTATTTAGCCAAATATTAATTCGTGTAGAAAATTTTCTTTAAATTCTCATGCAATGAACAGAATTGTTATTTTTTGATAATTATTTCTTGTCAAATGGAAATTTGGCTAAAGATATTTAGCCAAATTTTTTATTTATTTTTTGTCGGTTCGGTTAAATCTTGCACGTCTGAAAGAAAAATTAGTCAAAACACATAATTCGGTTGAATAGAAATTCAATTGAAGGCAAACGGGAATTTTTTAACAGAAAAAAATTTTCCTTTTGTAAAATTGTTATTTGTATAACGAGGTATAAGAATTTTTCTACTTATTCGGAGAAATAGATAAATTGAAAAATGTTTTGTTAAGTACCCAAAAATAGTTGATCAACTATTTTTGGGTACTTAACAAAACATTTTTCAATTTCAATTTATCTATTTCTCCGAATTTAAGCCAATTTATAACGAGAAGGATTCTTAATTAGCCGAATTCTACTTTAAACGAATTTTTACTTAACCGAATGTTAAATTAACCGAAATTTTATATAACTTTAGTTTTAATTAGCCAAATTTTAAAATAGCCTAATTTGTATTTCAGCAACATTTTTAAATAATCGGCTATTTATTTAGCCGAATTTATAGCTTAAGGTATTTTTGACTAGCCGAATTTTTAATGAACCTAATTTTTAATTATTCGAATTCCGAAGTAACTAATCGTATATTTAACTAAATATTTAAGTAACAGAATATTTAATTAGCCAAATATTTATTTAGCAAAATTTTTAAGTATCCGAATTCTTAACCAAGGCAATTCTTGATTAGCCAAAATTTTGTTTAACTGATTTTTATTGGAAGTAAAATGTAAAAATTCAAAGAGGCTGTGAAATAAATTTTTTTTGTTTTGAGAAATAGAAAACGGGAGGTGGGAGAGGTATGTGTTTTGTAGGCAAGGGAGATAAATAAATAAATGTGAAGCTGACCTTTTTATAGTGCCTGAGAGATGAAAAGGGATGAAGAATTCTTGGGTAAAAGGCCAGTTGAAAAGCAGAGAGCAGTCATGGCGTCGAATTCCGGCGTCGCGACGCTGTAATGCAAGCAGCAGGCCCCCCGAAGTATTGACCAAAGGAGAGAGGGCTTGCAGGAGGGTGATGTGTGCGGGGGTGTGCACCACGCCCAACCCCTGGCGAGCGATAGCAAAGTAACCCCTATCTTCCTCCTGTTCAACGCTAGCGAGAGTCGCGGGAGCAGAGCCACCCTTCTTCGGCATTATCATACATTACGTTTTTCCGTCCTTTTTTAAGCTTCACTCTTCTCTCCCTTTCTCTCTCGCTCTTCTTCCTCCCTTTTCTTCTCTACGACCCTTGGCAAAGAACATCCCCCCTCCCTAACTTCCTCTCTCTCTCTCTCTCTCTCTCCCTTTCCCCCCTTCTTTTACACGCTGCCTTTTATCCATTCTCTTGTCAGTGGCGTAACTACAATACACATTTGGGTGCTTGCCAATGTCTCCGATATCTTTACATTTATCGCTCAAATGTCGGTCATTGGTTCACGAATTTATCTCGAAAATGACACTTCTTTTTTTATTTGTTAACAATTTTCGATTTACTTCTTTATCAGCGGGGGTGTAAAAATTGGGTTTTTTTTTTATTTCTAAATTATGTGGTTCCGGTGTTTATTTCTGTTTTTATTTTTGTGGAATTGAAAATTAAGTGAATGCGAATGAGAGTTTAAGACTTCTCTCTCTTTTTATCGCTTGCGTTGCCCCCACTCCTGCGCATGCGCACTTCGTCTGATAATGAGAGCGAGAAGGAAAAACTGATTCTTCTCTCTCGTGCTCATTGCCCCCACTCCTGCGCGTGCGCTCTGCGCCTCCTTCCAATAATGAGAGCGAGAAAGAAAAACAGTTCTCTGTCTCCTTGAACCTTTTTTTTTATTTATAACAATAACCGTTTTTTATCCATTCTCTTTTTATTTATTTCTTTTATACATTTTTTCTTTTTTTTTACATACACTAATTTTTTTTATTGTTTTCTTATTTTTTCTTTGCCATTTCTTCATAATTTTTTCTTTATTATTTCTTAATAAAGCTATTTGCTACTATTTGGAAAGTGTTTTTAGATTTGTGGCACTAAAAACTACTTTTTTCATTGTTTGAAAATTTTTAATGTTTATAAGAATTTTCTTAAAAAAATGTTTATTTCAAATAATGGGTAACTTAAAGTAGTAAATTCCCTGTTTGTAATATAGAAATTTTTAATGAAATTCTTCTCAATATTTAATTATTTTTACTATGAATATTTTAATAAAGAAATTTTTAATGAAATTATCCTGAATATTTAATTACTTTAATTATAAATAATAAAATTCTTTTCAGGAATTAAATTCCTTTTTAAATTTTAATAAAATTCGTTACAAGAATTTTATTATTTTTATTAATAATAAAACTCATTGTAGAATTTCAATTATTTTTAGTAAAATGTTTAATTAATCTAAATACATTTTTAATTAAATTTCTTCAAAGAATTTAATTTTTTTCAAAAAAATTTAATAAAATTCTCGTAAATTCTCAGTTATTTTCAAAAAAATTTTAATAAAGCTCTTTGAAAGAATTCAATTAATTTTTTTATAATGGTATTTATAATACCTATTTAATTCTCGTATTAATTTTTAATAAAAATTTATTTAAACTTGATATACAGTTAAAATTTAAGATATTAATTTAATATTAGAAGCATTATATACATTCATCATCAATTTACAGAAGTAATTCAATTTTGAAAGGCTTCCAAATTAAAATCAAATCAATTATTTAAAAAAAATTTCCTACAATTCAATGATTTAAAAATCTACTATTTACAATTAAAATAAAATTTTGTTGAAGATTTCAAATATTTAAAAACAAATTCGAAGTAAACATTTGACTTTTTTAAAAAATACAAAATGTTTCGTAGGAATTGATTTATTTCAAAAAGAATTTGCAAACAGGTTCTTGAAATTTTGTTTCATAAATATAAATTTTGTTACATAGCGTAAAAGCAGTAATATAACAGAACATTTTTTTAAAATTCAATTATTTTATTATTCAATTTTTTTTTCACAGTAGTGTATGGAAATAATAAATTTCATTTCGTACAATTTCAATTATTCCTTGAAAAATGTAATTATTCTTAATAGTTTTATTAAAATTCATCAAAAGAATTCAATTATTTAAATATTTGTAAATTTGTTGATAAAGTTCTTTAAGAACTTTATTTATCTTTAATAAATTATTTAGTTTTTTTATTTTAATAATAATAATAATAATAATAATAATAATAATAATAATAATAATAATGTTTTTCACTGCTTCAAGCCCTGAAATATAATGTAAAGAATAGATAAAAGAATGAAAAATACAAAAATAACTAAAAATAAATGAAAATAAAAATGTATTGCCCAAAAAAAATTGCCTCTTCAATTTTAATACACATTTTGTAATATTAACAACAGTTTTTTCGCTGAATAAAAGAAAGGGAGCGATTCTCTTTTCTCTCTGCTATAAGAGTACAGAATACTTTACTGTCAGAAAAATGAACATTTTTATCATCACTTTTATAATGTTGAGCATAAAGGGGGAGGATATATATCTATTCCGTTGTCAAGTTCACTTTTGGGGACATCAACTCCATCTCTAATCTCCTCGAAAGCAGTAAGCTCCGAGAAATATACTTATGTAGTTGTAATACCCTCACGTATGGCAAAGCTTTTAATCGATGTTACGATTACGTGACCAAGGACCCCGTAGTTCTATACTGATCCCACTTAAGAGAAATTGAGAAAATCAAGAGAGAGAGAGAGAGAGAGTTCAACAATTATGAAAACACTTCCGAGACGGAGAGGATTTTGAAATCAAACCTCTTAGAACAAGTGTTCTATACTTATTTCTTCAAATGCTCCAAAAGTTTTTCATTTAAGAAACTTTTGAGATCATAAAAAAATATATAGACGACTTTTCCTTTATATTATTGAATTCAATGCTATTGGAAAGTTTCTTTTTTGAGATGTGAAAATACAGACGATGAAAGTTGAATAAAAGAAAGGAGGGGAGGAATTGTAGTAAAAAAAAATTATTAAAGAGATATTTCATTATATTTCGACTAAGGTCATTGATAACTAATTTCTAAAAATTAATAATTAAAAATATAAAATATAAAAATTATATAAATATATAAAATATAAAATTTTTAAATTAGTAATTTTTGTCAAAATTTAATCATTTTTTTGTTGAAATTTTTAAATTAGTAATTTTTGTCAAAAATTAATCAATTTTTTGTTGAAATTTTTAAATAAAATTATTTAAAACTTCAATCATTTTATTTGTTAAAATAGAAATTTAAATACTATCACAGTTTTACAACAATTGACATTCTATTATTATCTAAAGTTTAAAATGATTTTTATTAGAAAATTCTATCAGAATTTGATTATTAAATTTAGGGAAATAAATAATTTAATGTTTCTTAAAGCTGAATTTTTATAAGAATTTTATCAACAATTGATAAATTCATTTCTTTTGAGAAATTTTAATGAATTTTTTAACAACAATTACATTTTTCGAGAAATTAAAAAATTAAATAAAAAATTAATGAAATTCTGCGATCAGTTTTTATTATTTATGGAAATAATTGAATTTCTAAAAATAATGTTACTATTTATAAATGAAAATAATTAAATCCCTGTAGAAATTTTAATATTTATAATAATTGAATTATTTTAAAGAAATGTACAAAAAATTTGTAAATAATTGAATTCCTGTAAAGATTTTTCATAAAATAATTTTGATTTTCTAAAAACAATTTTATTATTTATTGAAATTTTTGCAAATAATTGAATTCCTGTGGAATTCTGATTATTTGTAACAATAATTAAATTTTTTCGGAGCATATTATTAAATTCTTTTTTATACACTTGAATTTTTTTGCAAAATTGTTTTAAAATAGGAATTAATGAAAAATCATTTAATAAAAAAAAAATTTTGTCAAGAAATTTATGAAATTTTTTTTAAATAATTGATATTTGGTCAAGAAATTTACGAAAACTTTTTAATTTTTGCAATCATTTGAAATTTCTAGAAAATTTAATTCTTTTCTATGTTTTTAATTAAAATTCTTCTGTAAATCCATAATTTTTTAATAATTAAATAATTGAAATAATTTTAAAAGAATTATAATTTAAAATAAACAAGAAATTAGTTTTACAAAATTTTGTAACTGAAAAATATCAAAAACGAAGATTTTCAAAGATTTTAATTTAAAATTTCTTCAAATTTCATTTATTTCTAAAAATTTTCGTGTTATTGCTTTTAAAATTAATTTATTATTTAAAACTGTAAATGAAATTTAATTTTAAATTAATTTAATGAGAAAATTTTATTTTTTAATAATTAAATGTTTCTTAAAATTCAGTACTCATAAAATGTTTTATCAATAAATATTTAAACAATATTGAATTCTTTTGACGAATTTTAATAAAATAATTCTGAAATAATTCGATACATTTTTTGAGGAATTGGATTAAAATTGTATTTAAATTTTAAAGTGATTGAAAATCTAAGATGAGTTTTATCTTTCTTCAAAGAGCACTAATTTATTTATTTTCTTAATTTCGATTCATTCATTTAAAAACTTTCTTTTTATTGACTTATCATTTTTAATTACTTTTCTCCTTTACATATCTTTACTTTTATTTTAATAAATTTAAAAATATTTCTACATTTAAGGAAAAATTATTGACAAATATAA
Organism: Leptopilina myrica (nomen nudum); assembly: GCA_032872475.1. NCBI lineage: Eukaryota > Metazoa > Arthropoda > Insecta > Hymenoptera > Figitidae > Leptopilina > Leptopilina myrica (nomen nudum). Next base: position 38,914,771 of record CM065461.1, read on the forward strand.
TTTCAAAAATTATAATTTATGCTGTAAAATTCATTTAATTATTTCAGATTAAAATTATTCTTTGCACTTAAATTTTCTCATGAACATTATTAAACATTTATAATTTGTAGAAAAAAATCCACTTCACGACTAAATTATCTTGTAATTACTCCACTCAATGATTCGCAATTGCAATTTTTCCCGTTTAATCATCAATAGGTAAATAATGTGTTGGGGAAAATACATAAAAGTGTTGCGATAATAGTTAAAATATTAGTTTAGCTATTTTCAAAGCGAGTTTGTGTCGCAATCTATATAGTAATAGTCAACAAACTCGTCTATAAGTTTTGTAAAAAAAAAAAGAAAAAAAAATCGTTTGATCTTTTAAGGTTTGGAAATGGTGCGGAAGTGAGCTATGCACACAGTATGTATATAGATATTCTAAAACTGCAAAAGCGAATATGTTTAGTGGCGCAGCAAATTACATTTACTATGAGCTTTACCCAGTAATATTCCAGGAATATGTATATATTTATATATATGTATATGCAAATTGAATGGCAATTTTGACTAATGGAGGTTCTATTTGTGTAACCAAAGTGGATATTTACTGTTGATTATGAGGATTATGATTTCAAATATTATGCATTAATGTTAATGGATTGGAAGTTCGATTGAAATTAGTCGATGTAATGTAAATTAATAAAAGTTCATGTCAATAAATGGTGAATATGTGACTCTAAAGAGTTTCAAGGATCGCTAATAATTTCAGATAAAAGGTGAATAATAATTTTCATTTATAATTATTTTATGTCACTACGCTTTAATATAATATCGTGACCGTGAGTAATTCATGATTTTACTGTTTTATCGAATTTTTCTTTTCACACGAACGAGTAAATTTCGACTAATCACTTAATAAAAGTAACCAAATGAAATAACTATACTAATTAAGTAAAAAAAGACCAAAATAAAATAATTAATAACTAAAAAAAATAGCCAATAGCTAAATAAAAAAGAACCAAATAAAATAACTAATAATTAATTAATTATAATCAATCGAATTCAATTATAATTGAATACAATAACTAATAACTCATTGCTAATAAGAAAAAAAATTATGTAAATAATTAGAAAACTAAATTCCTAAAACTAAATTGGAATTAGTAGAAATGTTAACTTATTTGAATTAGTCACTGACTTTTTGCATTCCAAGTAATATATTTTGCAGGGAAATAATAAATTGAAATAAATTTTTGTTACTAATAAATAAATTGTGAGAAATTAATGAAAATAACTAAAATTATTAGTAGAGAGTACTATTTCTTAAACTAAATTTTCTTAAAATAAATAAATAGTAAATAAATTTACTAATGCAGAAGCAAAAAGCCAGTCATTAATTTAAATTAGTAAATAATTTTTCTAATTAAAATTTGGAGAAAAAGAGTGTAGGTTTTCGTTATCGAATTGCTTCGACTAAAAAAATATTGTTTCCACAGTGCGAAGAGGTTAAAAATGTATAAGAATTTAAAGAAAGGGGAAATCCTTTGAAAAAAAAACCTGTTAATAGGATAGAGATCTTTGAGAGTCAATAGTTTAAAAATCACTCAATAACAAGATTTATAGTATGTGTTTCCCTCAAATTTTAAGAGATTTTTAAAAAGGGATTTTTTTAAAAGAAATTTTTAAAATTTCTGTTAAATTCTTCGAATGCAGACAAATAGTGGTAGAAACAGAAAGAAGAAGAAGAATACAAGTTTTTTAGGACAAAATTTTTTTTTTGAATCGTAAATAAATTCTAAAAAAGTTATTAATTTTTTGAAAAGCATTGGACATAAATTCCTAAAAAGCTCTTCTTTTATATAAAAACGCTTCAATTTGATAAAATAGCCCAAATTTGATATTCGATTCTAAAAATTTTGAAAATAAATTTACAACACCAACGTCGGTTTTCAATAACACAAATGTTTTCCGAATTGTAGTTTTAATTCTATGTTTCATTTTTTTCAAATTTTTTAAAGGACGCAGAACATTAAAAATAATTTGTTTATAAAAAATTTATTAAATAATTATTAAAAAAGTAAACTTTTAAAAAAATCTCTAATTCTAAACGATGATATATTTTATCCCCATTATATTCCTGCTGGATTCATTCAAATCGGTTCATTCATTTAGGAGAAATCAAATTTTGTTAAAAAGGTTGCAAAAAAAATTCATTTTACAATAACTTTTATACAAAAAAATATTTTTATTTCTGTTTTTTCGTATCATTAATACTTTGTGACAATCAATCGCCCCTCTGCGATTTTGATACAATTTCATTTTTTTCCACCTCTCAGGGGAAAGAAAACATTGAAAATAACTCTGCAAAATTGTCCGAAATTGTCCGAAATTGAAAATCGACCGACAAAAAAATGCACTGAGGATTTTATGAAGTTTTGAAAACATTTTTTACACACATTCTTTTTTTTCCACCTCTCAGGGGAAAGAGAAAATTGAAAATAATTCTCCGAAATTGTCCGAAAATCGACCGAAAAGAATGCAGTATGTTTTTTCAACATTTCGATTTAAGAATAAATACTTTATATTTTTGGTGAAAATTTTACGTATTTTCTTACCCTTTAAACAAATTTTGAGAATCGTTAACTTTTTTGAATTTTTCATGTTGTTTAGACCTTTTTTTGATTCGAATTTGTAGGAAGTCGCGAAGCGTGACGAGGGATCGATAAGGTTTGAGAACCTCTGTAGATTTACGATGGCAGTCGGTGGATGATTGCTCGCGATTGCCGTATAATGCACGGCCTTGTGTCGTAAAAGCGGTGATGATGGTGACGCCGGGGCTTATATGCGTGTTACTGCATACAAATACACGTTCGATGCCTATACACAAACTCCATACACAAATACAAATACAAATACAAGTATCAGACATGATTCCCTGACAGGGAACAGAGATCGTATAAGTGACACATACTCGAAGTGCCGGATGTGACGTCGAATCTCGAAACGACTCCAATATATATATGTGTGTATATGTGTGTGAATACGAGAGCACAGATTCCTTGTTTACAGTGCATTGGACGTTTGCCTCTTGTTTATCATCAATACTTTGTGACAATCAATCGTCCCGCTGCGATTTTTACACATTTTCTTTTTTTTTGTCCCACCTCTTCGGCGAAAGAAAATATTGAAAAAATAACTCTCCAAAATTGTCCGAAATTGTCCGAAATTGAAAATCGACCGAAAAAAATGCACTGAGGATTTTATGAAGTTTGGAAAACATTTTTTCACGTAATATTTTTTACACAATTTCTTTTTGTTTCCACCTCTCTAGGGAAAGAGAATATTGAAAATAACTCTGCTAAATTGTCCGAAAATCGACCGAAAAAAATGCACTGAGGATTTGATGAAGTTTTGAAAACACTTTTTACACAATTTCTTTTTTATTCCACCTCTCTAGGGAAAGGAAAATATTAAAAATAACTCTGCAAAATTGTCCGAAAATCGACCGAAAAAAAATGCTAATTAAATTTTACTAATAAACAGTAGTTTCAACTAATTTTTAAAGAAAATTTACTAATTTTTAAATAAAATCTACTAGTAAATTTTACAAATAAACAGTAGTTTCTACTAATTTTTTAATAAAATTTACCAGTTTGAAAGCAAAAAGGTTAATCACTAATTCGAATTGCTAAACATTTTTACCAATTCAAGTTTAAAGAGTAAAAAACAAATTTTTTCTCGAATTTAAGAAAAATTTATTCAAAAATCCTCTTTTTTGTTGGGAATAAAATTTTTTATTTTAAATGAAATATTATGAAAGAAACTGATTTCTTCAAAGTAATAATAACTTTTTTTTCCATATTTGAATAATTTTTTGTGTATATCGCTTAAATTGAAACAAGGAAAAATTTCGCTATGCTGATAAAACTGATATAGTTATTCCAGGTGAATCTTTCTCTATTCGTGTTATATCTTCTTCTTTTTTGTGATGAAATATATATACTTGAGAATAAAGTATCAAGAGGAAAATTTACTTTTTCATGATATAAATTTTTCAACAGTTTCCGCGTCTATCTAGTTTGTCAATCCTTATCGAATCTCTGATAAGAAACTAAATTGCATTGAGAATTTACTATTTTGTGAAATAAGTTACGTGACTTGTTGGCAAAATATACGATGACAATTCAAATATTGGATAGAAAAAACATAGTATTCGTGTATATTGCGAGACAAATTGCTATATGGATCGATATAAATACAGGGTGGAAGAATATACTATTAGAAATAGTATTACTTAAAAATTAGTATTTCTCAAAAAAATACTATTACTTAAAATTAGTATTTCTCAAAAAATACTATTATACTTAAAGAATAGTTTTTCTCAAAAAATACTATTACTTACAAATTAGTATTTCTGATATAGAATACTATTATTAAAAAAATAGCTATTACTTAGAAAATACTATTACAAATACTAGGTATCACTTAGAAAATACTCTTAAAAATACTATTAAAAATCTTATTAATTAGAAAAAATTACTATTAAAACTACTGCAACAAAAATACTATTCTTTCAAAAAAATAATAAAAAGTTCTGTAATTTTAAAATAGATCTAGTTTTTTAAACATTGAGTTAAAATACTATGACTAAAAAAATACTAGAAAAACTATTATTGACAAAAAATACTATTAGAAACACATTTTTATTTACAAAAAATACTATTAGAAACACATTTTTATTTACAAAAATTCTATCTTTGAAAAAGGAGTAAAAATACTATTATTGATGAAAAGTACTATTAAAAAAACTGCATCAAAAATACTATTACCTACAAAAATACTACAACTGAAAAAAATAATAGTAAAAGTACTATTATTCTGAAATAGTCTATTACAATTATTATTAAATATTATTGATACTATTAAGAAAACTATTATAAAATAGAAATTACTATTAAAAATACTGCATAAAAATTATATTTATTATAAAAAAATAGTATTAAAAATACTTTTTCTAAAATAATATTAGAAAAGATACTGTTATTAAAGAAAATTACTACTAAAAAAATTTAATTTATTAAATAACTATTTTTATAACACAGTAACAATTTTTAACTAAAAAAAAATAATTTTTGAGAAATTACAAATAATTTCATAAATTCTATTATTTTTAGAAGTAATAAAATTCTTCTCATAAAATTTTGTTTAAATGTTTTTAAAAATTCTCGTCAAAAATACTTTTATTTTGAAAAATACTACTAAACATACTGTATTAAAAATATGAAAAATGCTACTACATAATGAATACTATTAAAAATGCTGCCACTAAAAAAATACTATTAAAATTACTGTATTTAAATGAAAATAATATGAAAAATACTGTTTAAAACATATTTTTTAAACTATTGCTTTTCAAAATACTATTAAAAATACTGTCACTAAAAAAGAATCTATTAAAAGTAATATTGAAGAAAAATACTGTTACTTAAAATAACAGTAGTAAAGTTACTATTGTTGTAAAAATGTTATTGAAAATATTACATAAAAAATATTGTGTATATGAAAAATACTTTTAAAAATACTATTAAAAATACTATTGAAAATGCTATTGAAAATAATGTTAAAAAAATATCACTAAAACATACTAGTAAAAGTACTAAGGAAAATACTATTTAAAATACTATGTACATAAAAGAAAATATTAAAAATACTGTATCAAAAATACTATTAAAATTAGTATTGTTGAAGAAAAATACTGTGACAAATACTATCGTATAAAATAAATTACTATTAAAAATGATGTATCAAAAAAACCATTTAAAATATTTTATCAAAAAATACTATTAAAATTACTATAACTGATAAAAGTACTATTAAAAATACTATTTTTGTTAAAAAAAAATATTGCTATTAATTTACTATTACTTAAAAAAAAATACTATTAGTTGGAAGAAAACACCATTTATTCAAGTAAATGGAATTAAAAGGAAGAAAAGAAACCCGTTTCCCCTTTTGATTATTCTCTTCCTCCATGCGAATTTATTTCTCTTTTTTCAACATTTCATTTCGTTGGCCAGCTTGCATCCAGACCCGAAGGAGAGCGCGCGAATGCCCGTCACGTCGAAATAATGGCGGATGCACAGTTTGCATTTGATTTTTTTCAAATTGAATCCCACTTTTTTCCCCTGAAAAACGAGACGAATATTTGCTTAAATTAAAATACATACAAACGCCAAACAAAGAAACTACTCTGTGCTACGAATTATTTATCAGTTTTCAAGTAAATTGACTATTAATGTAAATTATCCTTTTTTTGCGAATATTAACAACAACAAAATACACTAAATAGTTCCACTAAATAATTATTTTTGAATTGATTTTAAAATTATTTGTTTTCTGATACAGAGTTTCTGTTGTGAAAACAAAAAAATACACTAAATAGTTATTTTTGAATTGATTTTAAAATTATTTGTTTTCGGATACAGAATTTCCGATTTGTGAAAGAGGAAAGAGAAAAGAAAAACATTTTTCGAGCGTAAGGAAAATTTGATGGAAAAATTTTTTAGCTTTTTTTTCTTTTCCTTTCCTCATCATTTTGGGTGAACATCTCAGTACAATATGAAGAGAATGAAGGAGTTTATAGTAAACTGACCTCCAAGAGTTGTGCATTCCTTGATATTCGTGCGGTCTACGAAACTCACAAGAGCGGCGAAGTAGAGACCGCGTAAATGGCCATCGACCAAGGCCAACCACCACCAACCCTTCCCGCGCCTTAAAAACTTTTTTATCCTCTGTCACCCTGAGAACCTTGGTTTTTTAAGAATGGTGAACGTAAGTTATGCGCCAGATTGCGAAAGGGCCTTCACAGAAAGAGAAAAATTAGGCACGCTATTCACGCACGCAGTTCACCCAAAAAAAAAAATATATATCTCATGTGGATACCACATAAGTAACTACCGGAAAATATAACAGGTGATTTGGTTCGTTTTTTTGTTCCCAAAATATTTCATCTCTCCTCGAAAACAGTTTTTAACTTTTCGTCCTTACTTTTTCCATTTTCTTCGAATTTTAAATTTCTTATTTTTAAATTAATTTCTATTGACAGAAATTTGTAGAATTTTACAAGAACTTTTATACAATTATGTTCTTTTTTGCACTTTCAATATAATTTTTACCCTTTTTTATTTATTTCCAAATTTTCTGGAATTTCGATCATCAATTAAATTTATTTTGTTTCTTAATTAAAATTTTACTCATTAAATTGTTTTCAATTTAAAGTGCGCGCCAATATAGTTCACTAAACGCTCGTCCAGGTGGCATGAAAATTCTCTCACAATCGAAATTTAAATTAAAAATTAATATCTAAAAAATTCAACAGAATTTCATTACAAATCTTACAACTTCCCGAGCTAAAATTAAACCTGAAATGCATAAAATTAAAACAAATTAAAATTAAAAACCAAAAAGGAGAACTCGCAATTAAACTAAAATTAGCCGAAAAATAAACAAATCACGTACTTTAGAGTCACAAAAAAAGCGGAATGATAACGCAAGAATGCTTTTAGAGTAAAAAAAAAGAAAAAATTTTGTCACACAAAAAAGTACGAAAATTAAAGAAAATTATACAAATTGTACGATATAATTATTACATAAAATTTTTAAACTTTCGATTCTGACAGAGAACGATAATAATCATTGCCGAACAATTTCTATGCAAATGTCATATATTGCAAATGTTTTACAATTACTTTGACTTAACAATTATTTTATTTCTTAATTACCTGTAAGATTATCAAACTAATGTGAAAAGTACATAGAAGGAAAAGATATCGTGAATGTTCCGTAATAGTAAAAATTCTCAGCTCATAATTGTTGTCTCTCACGTTATTTATTTCTCTCTCTATTATACTCCTTGCCATTTGCTACAGCCAATTTAAAACTCTGCAGTTAATTTAGCTTACGCATTTTTTTTTTATAAGCCGATGCTAAGTTTATGATATTTAAAAAAATGCAACGTAACGACATTGTGAAAAATATACAAAATAATAAATATAGAATAAGTTTAATGTTGAAAATGTATTTAGATTCATGGTACGAAAGAGTAAATTTGTAGGAAAATTCGCTTAGGATACAGAAATAGTTAATAAGTGAAGAATTAATTAATTTTAATTTTGTTTTTCTCTGACTTTTCCCTGATTTTTCAAACAAAATTTTGATTTTTTTCCTGACCCTATAAAAAAAATTTGATTCACTCTAAAATTTATTAGAATGTCAAAAAAAATTTTCTTATACATTTATTAACGAATTTCTTTAATTGTAAGTTTATTCGAAAACACCAATAACTTGTTTTTTAAATAAATCTTTAAATACTTTTTTTTTAAATAAAAATCTCTTTTTTATAAATATTTGATCATTATTATTTTTCCTTGGGGGGGAAATTTCTAAATCTTGAAACTTGAAATTCAATAACTTATTATTAAAATATTCTTATTGTATTAAGTTTTTCAAAAAATATTTTCATTATTTCAATTCAATTATTATTTTCAAGCAATTTTAACTAAATTTCTCCTTACAATCAATTAACTTTGATAATTTTTTAGAAAGTTTTTTGAGAAATTTTAAATACGTTTTCAAATTGAATTTTTCCAAATTTTAATAATTTGAAAAATCTTCAATGAAATAAATATTTGAAAATATAAACTTCAAATAATTAGAAAAAAAATTCAATTCAAGTTTTACAAAACGAATTAGTTCTACTAAATTGTTAACTAAATATAAATTCTAAAAATTATTTCTACAATGCTGCTGATGTTTAAAACATATTCTAAACTTTTAACTAAATTTAATTTTTAAAATCAAATTTTTAATAGAAAATTCTACTAGAATTCAATTATTTAAATACGAAAATAAATAATTTCTGAAAATAATTTAAATTTAGTGATGCATTTTATTATATCTGAAAATAATTGATTCCTTAAAAATGTGTTTTACTATTTACAAAAATAATTGAATTCATGTTACAAAATTAAAATTAAAAACCAAAAAGGAGAACTCGCAATTAAACTTTTAAATTTTTGAAAATTTGAAATAATTAAATTTTGTAAAGAATGTTTTTAACATTTCGAAAAATAATTAAATTTCTGAGAAGAATTTTATTACTTTTGAAAATAATTGAATTCTTATGATAAAAATGTCTGTTTATGAAAATTTGAAATAATTCAATTTTTTAAAGAATGTTTAAAAAAAATTTTTTAAATAATTAAATTTCTGAGAAGAATTTTATTATTTTTGAAAATAACTCAATTCTTGTAATAAATATTGTTGTTTATGAAAATTTGAAATAATTGAATTTTGTAAAGAATGTTTTTAAAATTTCTAACCATAATTAAATTTCTTGAATAAATTTTGATAGGTATTCAGATAATTCTTCTTTGGAAGAATTGTGTTAAAATTTTGGAACTAATATTAAATTTAATAAAATTTAAAAATGAACCATTTTGAAGTTCATCCATTTACGAATATTGTAAACGCAACTCTTTAAAAATTAAATTATTTTTGAAATATTTAAGTTAAATTATAAGCCTTATTTATTGCCCCACTAAAACACAATCTTAAAAACTACCAGCCAACTGAGAAAACAAACAATGATTATTTTATTGTTACAATGATACATTTTGATATTATTAATCATCTCAATTTAAAAACGCCCTTAAAAAAACCACGTGTAAAATGAAATTAAAATTAAATTGACACTTTCATGGTGTCTCATATAATCCAGAACAGTAAACATAAAATTATATTATTTTCTTAAACGACAGATTTACGTTCCAACGGTTACTTTAAATTCACATGTGCGTAATTTATTGCTCTTAGAATAATTGGTTTTTGTCACTTATGTCGGTAATTTCTTGTTTCGTCTTTGTGGCTTCAATTGCATTTTATTCCCAACAAAATTTTATGTAACTTTTACAGGTTGTTACATATTTTCTTATGTCATCGACCGATATTCAATATTTTGCCGTTTTATTACTTTTATGCGCGAGAACTTTACTAGTAAATAAATTAATAGTTTATGGAGAGAAAAAAATATAAATAGGAAATTATATTTTTAATTACATATACTTGAAAGTTAATTGAATTTATTTTTACACTTGAAGACTTGAAAAAAGTGTTCTTATTACTTTTATTAATTAATATAGTTTTAATGAGGAGAAAATGAAAGATTATTGAGGAAAAATTTTTGTTTTTTTTTGTGTTAAAAAAGGAAAAGTGTGGAGAAATAAATTTTGTTTATGGTTGTAGTTGAAAATTATGGTTAATAAATAATTATTTATGTTCGAATTTTATAGCGCTGCCTGCTTTATTTTTCTGTTTTGTTGACTGAGACGAAAAGAGAGGAAGTTGTAGTCACTTAGCCAAAGATGTCACGAGCTCTGCTCACACCATTCTCTTTTCCAAGCGAGATCCTTTTTCCTTCCTTGTAGAATAACAGAATGGCGATGACAATATTCAGAGAAATTTCTTTCACATTTTTTGCTTTTTTTGAAAGTTAATTTTTTACAATTTTCCATTAGATTTTTTTCATCAAATTTTCATCAATTTATTTATTAACTTTTTTCAATTTGTCAGCAACATTTCTTCAATTTGACACTAATTTTTTCGAATTTAAATAAAAAGGAAATAAGATCATTAATGAATATACATTATTAAACAGAAATTGTAATCATCAACTTTCATCAATTTTTCTTAAATTTGTCCATAATTTTTTCTACATTAAATAAAAAATAAGAAAAATATCTTTGAATTTTGGCTACAAGTTTTCCTACTTTAAATAATGAAAATATAAAATAAATTCCAGAAGACTCAGAAAAGAAAATCATCGATTAACAATTACTGTTAATCTACAAAAATATCAATCATCAACTTTCATCAATTTCTCTTAAATTTGTCATCAATTTTTTCTACTCTAAATAATAGAAAATCGAAAAGTAATTCCGAAAAACTCCATAAAGAAAATCTTCAATCATCAATTAATAACCTAAGTTAATATACAAAAATGTTGATCATCAACTTTCATCAATTTTTCATAAATTCGACACAATTTTTTCTACACTAAATAAAAAAAAATTTTTTTAAGAAATTCTGGAAAACTGTGAAGAAAATCATCGATTATAAATTAATGTTAATGTACGTAAATACCAATCATCAACTTTCATCAATTTCTCTTAAATTTTTTCTACTTTAAATAACAAAAAAAATTCTCAACAAAGAAAATCATCAGTCATCGATTAATAAAAGAAAATAAAAAATATTAATCATCAATTTTTCTTCAACTTGTCATCAATTTTTTCGAATTTGATAATAAAAAAAAGAAATACTATAATTTGAATATTAATCATGATTTTGTCATAAATTATTTCCCTCTTTAAATAAAAAATAGTCGTTAAAAAAGAATCCAAAGTATTGCGAATAGAAATTAATGCAAAAAGCAACTAAAGAAAAGGGAATTACGCAAAAATGTGGAAAGTTTGTGAGAATTATTTCTGAGTCTAGACAAACAGTGAGCCAAATAACTTGAAGTATATTATAGCTTTTAGAGAGCACATATTGTGCGGAATATAAAACCTATTATTATCATTATATGACTCCCATTATTGTGATTTATATTTTAAACTTTTAAGAGAGTTAAACTATTGTTTTGAAAATTTACAAAGTATAACACGATATACAATGTAGGTATATAAATCGTAAAAGTATTTTTTTTCTCACATATCAGTTTTCTTCTACATACATTGTATATATATATATATTTAGAATAGAAAAACATCCCTTAAAATTGCAAATATTTTTTGTTCTCTTTTATTTATTTTTTTATTGGAAAATAACAAAGCTGTCGCATTAAAGAAAATTTAACTGCCGCACCTTAAAATTCAACCAGCAATTTATGTTTAAGTATATATGTGTAGTGAGATTACCATTTACACACTTCTCAACGTTAGAAAAAGCTATTTTCTTTATTTTAAACGAACACTTTAGTGTCTAAGGATTCTTCACATGCGCTCTTTATACATGTGTTCAAAATACATGAAACACAATTTCACATTTATTTATGGACACATGTATATTTACGATTTTTTGACAGGGTCTCTCTCTCTCTCTCTCACTCTCTCTTCGTTTTTTCCTCCCTGGTCTATAAATCCATTTTGAAAATGCACTAGTGCGACTATATAAAGATTACTATCCGTTTATATCGTAAAATGAACTCCTTTATTTTCAAAGTTCGGTTTTTTTTCTTTTATTTATTTTTTTTAGTAAAGGGGTTCGAATAGTTCATTAAACCGTTATGCACATCATTGTCATGTTTTAAACTCTTTCAATGTTTACTTAGAAGTCATAGAAAAAAATCGACATTTTTAACTATATTAAGAAACGAATTCAAATATTTAAAAGAATTGTTTTTAAAGTAATTTTTTGTGAGAAATTCAACAGATTTTCCTGGAATAGCTATAAATTTCATTAAATTAACCAAAATTTTAGTTGTTTTAGTTAGAATTTTCACTAATTTAGAGAAACTTATCGCTGTTCCAGGTAAAGCTTTTTAAATCTAAATTTTATTAATTTTAATTAAAAATAATTTATTATTAGTAATTTATATTATTTATTACTTAATTTTTTTATTAAGAAAAAGACTACTAAACAACAAACTTCTAAACTTAAAATTTAATTCATAAAATTTGCAGAACTTTTAAAGAAGAATTCAAATAAAAATCTTTGGTTTTTAAGCTGAAGATACTAAAAAAAATTCCATTATTATTCATTTTTTCTATATGAAAATGCATTTGTTTACATTTTTTAACTAATTTTAGATAATTTACTTATATAAATCCCTTATAGCTAAATAAAAATTAAAAAATATAATAAAACTATGGTCGGAAGTTAGAAAAATTAACAAATGAATTTCCAAATAAAGGATTCAATAAAATGTTATTTTTTAGTATTTTCACCCTAAAAACAATTTTTCCCGAAAAAAAATGTTTAAAAAATTATGAAAAACAATTTTCTTATTTAGTAATTTCTTTGTAAATTCAAAAATATATATTCTACAAAATCACGCTTGGATTTTAAAATCTAACAATTTTTACGTGAAATAAAAATTCGAAAATTATCAAAATATGTTCTAGTCGATTTTATTTTTCGACTATTAGAAGTCCTTCAAAAATTATCTTAAAAATATTTTCGTGTAATTATTTAAATTGTTATTTTTTTTTATTGTAATTAAAAATATTCATGTACCATCCCCTTAGTCAAAGAATTTTTCTTTATATAAAATAATTTTAACTCGATTTTTATTTATACGAAATAAATGGCATTGAGTTCAAATGAGTGAATTTTTTGGTTCAAATGCTATTTATTTGATTTAATACATGAATTTAATAAATTGATTTAGAAAATTGATTTAATAAAAATTATATTTGTTTCAAGTAAATATTTACTTGATTAATAAATTTTTTTTACAAGTACAGACGGTTATTTATTGAATAAAATAATTTTCTTTGTCTGTAGAAAAAATGTTAATTTGTAGAAGAAATAAATAAAATTCGTTCATTTGTCTGAACATTTAGTACTTTAGGGACATAAAAACGAAAAAAATAGAGTGGGGGGACAGTAAAAAAGGAAATTTGAAACTTCGAAAATATTCACTGTAAAAAATAAATCTCTAACTTTCTGCTCACTTTTTAACTAAAACCGTTCACAGGAAAAACGTTTATTACCATTTTTGACCATAGCCTATAAAAGTGTAGTTTCAAGTCCAAAAATTGACTATAATCTGATGTTAAGTCTTAAAAAAATTCAATCATATTGACTTTAAGATGAATATTTAAGACTGTTTTCCCACGTTAAAATACTTCGTTTTGGAAACTTTTCACATTTTTTTTCATTTTTTGTAAGAATTAATATAATTTTTTAAGCAGTTTTTTTACAAATTCCGAATGTTTAATCATTTAATTTTAAGAGTTTTAAATTTAGATTTTTATTCCTTTTTAGATTTTAATGTAATTAATTTAGATCTAGATTTATAAGTCTAAATGCTTACCTTTTAAATTTTGAATATTTGTCTTTTTAAAGCTCTGGAAACAAAATTTACTTGATTCAAATAATCGATTAGTTGACTATTATCAATTAAATATTTACTCGAATAAAAAAGTTTCAATTTCAATTAAATTCTACAGTCAGTCTATTAAATGGATTTTCTTAAAATACATAATTTACTGTGTTACATCAAATTTCTTTGAATCTTTGATTTAAATAAAAATTATTCGATTCAAGTAGATTTTTATTTGGTAATAGACAAGCAATTGATTATTTGAAGGAAATAAAATGTTGTCTCCAATTATTAATTTTTTTTCCAGTTATTCAAATGGTTTCAGTTATTCAAATTTTGATAAGTAAGTTTTAAGAAAGGGGCTCTTTTTTTATTGTGAACTTGTATAAATTTTAAAGAGGGTTTTTACAATAATTATCAAAAAAATTTGGAATTCTTTTTTCTTCCTTTTGGGGGAAAATGATTTTCGCAAAGCTACACTCTGGTGTTACTTTAGGGAACTATGTACCTCTGACGGTATCTCCAAGGTTTCCAGGATGATTGAGGGGAAGGGGCAGGGAGAGTTTGTCAATCGGCCCTCATTTTACCCTGTCGGTGCTGCAGGGGGGTTCAACCAATCTATACAGTTCTCAAGTTAACTCACCCTTCGGCAGATGACGCCACTGCTTCGCATAACCGACTTTCCTCAATTTCCCAATAATTCCTTCCGTCAGGAAAAATTTACCATCATTTTTCTCCATTTGATGAATCATATTTCTTTACTCATGCATTTCTCATGTTTCGAAAATAGTTTTGCGTTGACGATAATTTTAGTTTTTTTCCATTTCAATTATTTAAAGGAATATTTTTAAGGACAAATTTATTTTTCTTAAAGAAAATGTATTTTTTAAAGCGAAATCTAATTGTTTAACAAATTGTATTTTTTAAAGCGAAATCTAATTGTTTAACAAAATGTAGTTTTTAAAGCTAAATCTAATTGTTTAACAGAATGTATTGTTTTTTACAAAATTTAATTTCTTATCAGAATATATGTTATTTTGGCAAAATTCATTTTTTAAGAGCGACGTTTGCCTATTTATTGAGCAAAATGAATTTTATTACAGCAAACTGTACTCTTTTATTCATCAAACTGTAATTTTTAGCAAAATGCATTTTTTATAACAAAATATAATTTTTTTGTAGAAAAAGGATTTTTTAATTATTAAATAAATGAATTTGACTTAAAAAAATGTATTTCTTTGCAAAATATATGTTCTTTCACTAAAAATTTTTTTTTAGCATAAGATATGTTTTTAGAGCAAAACTTAGTTTTTAGAAAAATGAATTTTTGTAAAATAATATTTCTTGAAGAAAAATGTATTTAAGTAGCAAAATATGTTTTTATTAACATGTAATTTTTTAGGAAAATGAAGTTTTACTATTTTTTTTATTTTGAGCAAACATTTAGTTTAGTAACACGTATTTTTTTAACCAAAGACATTTTTTTGAAAAAAAAGTATTTATTTAGCAAAATATTAAATATTCAGTAAATTCTTTCACAATTAATGAATTTTTTTAAGCAATACGAATTTTTTAATTAGCAAAATTTTTTATCTGCAAAATGTAGTAGGAAAATGTATTATATTAAATAAAATATTTTTTTAGCGAAATGTATTCATTGAGAAGAATTTATTTTAGCAAAATGATTTTTTATTTTTAGTGCAAAATTTACGTAGTTATGTAACAAAATATACCTGTCCAGCAAAATGTAGTTAATAGAAAAATGTATGTTTGTAGAAAAAAATTTTGGAGTCAAATATTTTTGTTTAGTAAAAATATGTTTATTTCGAAAAATATTTTTCATTCAGCAAAATAAATTTACTTTTAGTGCAAAATGAATTTACTTTTAGTACAAAATGTAAATATTTATTGAACCAAATATACTTTTTAGCAAAATGAAGTTCTTCGGAAAATTTTATTTTTGTATCAAAATATTGTTTTAGCAAAATTTACCAAATTATTTAGCAAAATAATTCAATTTTAACTTGTGAAAATCGAATAACTTTCTATTTTCCATATTTTTCCCCAATTGTTAAATTTACTATCGAGTGTTAAATTTTTTTCCAATGGTAAATATTGTTCTATTTTTTCCCGCAGCTAAATTATTTCCAATGTTAAATTTTCCTCTATTAAAACAATGTCGAATGTTAATTTCGTTGTAAGTATAATTTTTCTCCATTAAATAATTTCAAATGTTATTTTTGTTGAAAGTAAAATTTATCTCCTTTAAACAATTCCGAATGTTAATTTCGTTCGAAGTTAAATTTTTCTCTATTCAACAATTTCGAATGTTATTTTGTTCAAAGTTAAATTTTTCGTTATTCAACAATTTCGTATGTTATTTTTGTTGAAAGTAAAATTTTTCCATTTTAAACAATTCCGAATGTTAATTTCGTTCAAAGTTAAATTTTTCTCTATTTAACAATTTTGAATGTTATTTTTGTTAAAAGTAAAATTTTTCTCCGTTAAACAATTCCCAATGTTGTTTTTGTTGAAAGTAAAATTTTTCTCTATTAAACAATTCGGAATGTTATTTTTGTTGAAAGTAAAATTTATCTCTAGTAAACAATTCCGAATGTTATTTTTGTTGAAAGTAAAATTTATCTCCAGTAAACAATTCCGAATGTTAATTTCGTTCGAAGTTAAATTTTTCTCTATTCAACAATTTCGAATGTTATTTTTGTTCAAAGTTAAATTTTTCGTTATTCAACAATTTCGTATGTTACTTTTGTTAAAAGTAAAATTTTTCCATTTTAAACAATTCCGAATGTTAATTTCGTTTAAAGTTAGATATTTCTCTATTCAACAATTTCGAATGTTATTTTTGTTGAAAGTAAAATTTTTCTCCGTTAAACAATTTCGAATGTTATTTTTGTTGAAAGTAAAATTTTTCTCCGTTAAACAATTTCCAATGTTGTTTTTGTTGAAAGTAAAATTTTTCTCCATTAAACAATTCCGAATGTTGTTTTTGTTGAAAGTAAAATTTTTCTCTATTAAACAATTCCGAATGTTAATTTCGTTTAAAGTTAGATATTTCTCTATTCAACAATTTCGAATGTTATTTTTGTTCAAAGTTAAATTTTTCGATATTCAACAATTTCGTATGTTATTTTTGTTGAAAGTAAAATTTTTCCATTTTAAACAATTCCGAATGTTAATTTCGTTCAAAGTTAAATTTTTCTCTATTTAACAATTTTAAATGTTATTTTTGTTAAAAGTAAAATTTTTCTCCGTTAAACAATTCTCAATGTTGTTTTTGTTGAAAGTAAAATTTTTCTCCATTAAACAATTCGGAATGTTATTTTTGTTGAAAGTAAAATTTATCTCTAGTAAACAATTCCGAATGTTATTTTTGTTGAAAGTAAAATTTATCTCCAGTAAACAATTCCGAATGTTAATTTCGTTTAAAGTTAAATATTTCTCTATTCAAAAATTTCGATTGTTAATTTTGTTGAAAGTAAAATTTATCTCCAGTAAACAATTCCGAATGTTAATTTCGTTCAAAGTTAGTTTAATAATAATTTTTTCTCTCGTTTTTTCCAAATGTTAATTTTTTTCTCCATTAAATTTTCCTCCAATGTTAAATTTCCCTCTGTCAATGTTATTCTTGAATGTTAAATTTTTCCCCTTGATAAATGAAAATGTATTTTTAAATGTTAATTAAAATATTTTGAAAACGTGATGTTGTGTGTTGAAAGACGAGGAGGAACCCCGGTGTTGCTGGAGGGATTATTGATTTCCGCGGAAATGCTCGGCTTCCCTCCCATTCTTCGTTCCCGTACCGCACACTCTCACACACAGACATACACACCCCCACCATTCGGCAAGCAGCGAACCAGCACATTGAGCGTTCTTTTTTGCTTATCGTTGAATAGCAGCAATACGCCCTTTTGCAGCTTTTCAACTGGAAACTCAGTGCTGCTGCTGCTGGCCAGAAAACTCTCCTTACCCCACTACCCAAAAAAAAGCGCACTTATAATATTGCAATTTAATCCCTAACTGCAAAGTTATTTCGAAAAATTTAGTGCAAAACGTTCTTGTGGGAAAACGAATATTGTGCAAATTTTGCACATTTCTAATTTTCCTAATTGTTCGCATTTTTTGTTTGTTGTTTTCTTCTAAACATTTCTGTTTATTCTTTCTCTTATCGAAGTAATTCGAGTGGAAGTAAAAAAAAAATAACAATTGGTATTATTTACTTACATAAAATTTATAATCATGGGTGTGAAAAGTTTTATTTCTACTTGCGCTTTTTTTCTGTTAGTTTAGTTTATTTTTTATGTACTTTACTTTATTTCTATTTTCTTCTCTACTTGTTTTATTTTTGTTTTATTAGATTTCTTATTTAATTTTCTTTCCTTCTGATTCGACAATGGGGAAGGAAACTTTTTTTGCCACGAAAAGAAGAAAATAAGATTAGTATTTTTTGGGTAGCGCGCGTTTTTTGAACAATTAGAGAATCGGGAGTAGAATGGCGCAAGCGCGAGAGTAGTGGGGATAATGGGAGCGAGAGAGACGCTTCGGTTTTTCTCTCTCGCTCTCGTTGCCCCCACTCCTCATTCCTGCGCGCGTAGAAGCATTTGCTCTTAATTCGCAATTGAATATAGAAAAACAATTTTTTTTCTCTTCAAATACCTAAAAAAGTGTTTTTCTTACAACACTTTGAAAAGGAAAATCATTTCGAAAAGAGAAAAATATTGCAAAATGTAAAATGATCGAATTAATTGCATTAAATTGGAGAGGGAAGCAAACATTTGGTGTTTCTTGTATTAAATCGAATTAATTGCAACAATTCGAAGGGGTGGGGATATTTTCTGGTATTAAATCGAAACAGTCGCAAAAAATAGAAGGAGGGAGGGTTCGATTAAGGAAAATTGGGCGCGTCTAGAAATTCAAGAGCGGCATATTTAACGATAGTGAAGTAAAAGTAGAGAGGCGGGATGGGAGGGAGGGAGGGGGAGGTGTACCCACGCGTACACACTCCCGCCGGCATTTTATGTTTTGATAGCGCAATAAACCGCCGTGAAGCAGCAGTAAAACGCATTGAGTCACAAGTCCGCTCAGCTGATATGTCGTTAAGTGGCTCGAGCTATTCGCAGGTCTGTCAGTCAGGCGAAACCTCAGAGTCGACGTCACTGGCAGAGCGCAGCATTGGTGTATAGTTGTCGTCGTCCGTTGTCGTTGTCACGTGTTTTGCGATCAGTGACACACTATGTACAACACGAAAGCGGAAGCGAGAAACTTCTTCTATGTGTCCTAACCAGTCACCTAAAATGTCAATTCCATTTTTATGACCTTGGTCAATAACGTTCAGCGTCTCGTAACTTTAACAATAATGTTTACTACTATACAGATCAATTGATATCTGTGTACATATGCTTAAAACGTCCATTCATCGCACAAGTGGATTTTGTAAATTTTTTTTTTCAATTTTAGTTTCATATTTGTTCATCATTTCAAAATTCCGCTTTGTATGAATATTTTCGATTGAATTTATTTTTAGTTCAATTAATTTACAACTGTCAGAAGAAAAAAAAATTACTTCCAAAGCGAGAAAATAATAATTTTACTTGAAATTCCGGTATCTTTGGAACTCTTTAAATTTGAATTAGTAAAATGTTTACTAATTTGAATCAGTGACTGACTTTTTGCTTTTAACTATTATATTTTTTACTATTATTATTATTATTATTATTATTATTATTATTATTTTACTATTATTTTTATTATATTTTTTACTATTTATTAGTAAAATTTACTAATTCAAAAGCAAAAAGTCAGTCACTGATTCAAATTAGTAAATATTTTTACTAATTCAAATTTAGAGAGAAAATTCACAATATAAATAAATTAAAAATTACTACTTTCCACGACTTGGGTCATTTTAAAATTTTTTTAAATTACTTCGTATATTAAAATACACAATAACAAAAAAAAGCTTCCGAAGCAAAGAAATAATAATTTTGTCAAAATTCCGGGTTTTTGGGGAAATTATTCAATAAATTATTTTAATGGAAGTTTGTATATAAAAATTTTTAAAATAATTGAATTTCGAAAGTTTTTAATTTGGAATTGTTGATTATTTCAAATTTTAAATGCATTTAATTTGAAATTTTATTAAGCTTGTAATTAGTTTTATTGAAAAAATTGTATTCAATTTCTTTTGATATTATTAAAAAAAGGTTATTAATTTTATTATTTATATCAATTTCTGTTATTATTAAATTAAAAAAAAATTTTTCATTGTAATTTTTATTTGGATTTTGATTTTGATATTAATAAAAATAATTTTGATACTTTGAATAATATTTATTAGTTATTAATAATATATTATTTAGATATTTTATATTTCAATAAGTATTTAATTATGAAGCATTTTCGAATAATAAAAATTAAGTTAAATTAAATTTTGAACAATTGGATTTCAAAATTATTTTTGGTGAACTTTTTTATACTTTAAATTGTTGGATTCTCAAGGAGCTCTGTCTAAAATTATTAAAAATAATTTATTTAGAGAAGAATTTTAACTAAAAATTCAAAAAAAAAATGATTGGAATCATGTAAATAATTTTGAAAAAGTTACGTGAGCAAGTTTTACCAATTATTAAATTTTAAAAGGTTTTTAAATTAAAAATTTTTGAAAATTTAATTTATGTGGAAAAATAATAAAGATTAACTTAATCATTTATTTATTTATATCTTTATTATTATTATTTTTATTATTTACATTAACTCCATTATTTAAACTAAAAAAAATTATTTACAATTTAATTTCCTTATTTTTACCTTAATTTCACAATTTTTATTTTCCATTATTATAATTTCTCTTAATTTCTGTTACATTTTTGCTTTATTTTCTATTTTTCAGGAAGACGCTCATTTTTTCCCGCCGATTTTATTAATAGACCAACGAGATTCTCATTATAAAGAAAAAAAAAGAATGAGAGAAGAGGTAAAATAATTCCGCCCAGGAATAAATTATTATAATAACCGTCCAATCTAAATTATTGTATAAAATTTAGGTTTTTAATTCCAGGTGTTTTGATAATTTTTTTCTTTCTTTTATTTCGATTATTATTCTTTATGATGGAATCACTTCCTGGAATTCGGCTTCATTTTTTATTTTCTGATAACTTAGCGAAATTTTCGGTAAGTCATTTTTATTCTTTAAAAAAAAATGGTTTTTGAAGTGTGTGTGTGTGTGTGTAAATTAGAATGAGAAAAAAAGTAGGCAGTGCTTACTGTCATTTATTCGACTTCACTGCTTTTTTTTTATTCTTGATATTCAAAAAGAAGAAAAAAATTGATGACAAAGAAAATGTTGGGAAATATCGAACTGTGTTCTCTTTTTTTTCTCTCTCAATATAAAATGCGGTCTTTTTGTCAAAAAGTCACTCTTTTTCTCTCTTTCTCTCATTCTGTCTGATTTTGTCTTGTGGAACGATTTAGGGATGCAGGGCGTGATAGCAAAATGCGACAGTCCGCCCTGTTGAAAATACAAAGACGTCCCATAGTGAAATGCAATTTATTGTTTAAAAAAAAAAATGTCCGATTCCAAGCACCATTTTCAATGGCGATATGGTTTTTAAAATGCCTCATATGGAATTTAGATTAACAATCAAGATAAAGAATTTGAGAAGTTATTCTTCACTATTGGCAGCACGTATGTATGGTTTTCAATTTTTTCCTTCTCTTCTTACTTATTCATTTTGAATTACTTTTATTTTTTATTTTCTACTTTTTCCTTTTCGCTTTTTACTCCTCATTTTTTTCTTTTTCCAAAATTTACAATTTTTATTATTTAATTTCACTCTTTAAAAATTTTTTTTTTACTATTTCATAAAAATTCATCGTAAGGTTTTCGACTTTTTTTTCTTCTCCATTTTTCTCTTTTTCTTTTAAATTCTTTTTTTCTGTTTTTTTGGTAGCTTTTAAAAGAAACAAATTTTACTGATATTTGTATTTAGAAACAAAGTGCACGAATCATTAGTAAAATTTGTGATAAATATTTGCAATAATTAAGGAAGAAAGAAATGGTAAAACACAATTTTTCCCTTCTTTTTTTTATTAAATATTAATTTATTTATTAAATGTAAAATAAAATATATCAATATAAATCCTTTAATCCTCAGGCTGCATTCTTGGATATAAAAACAATTGGCCCTGAATGCAGATTCGATCAATTTCTTTTTTTCACTAAAAAAATTAATTTTATTCAATTTTTTCTAGTCAATTTTGTATTCAAAAGATAGTTTTATATATATTTTTTTTTATTTAATACATTTTTTAATATTTTTTTTCCCACATTCAAAACGGTTTTATTTTATTGTATTTTTTATATTATTGTATTTTTATGCTGAAAACATTTTTTATATTATTTTTATATTACTTTTTAGAATTCAGACCTGAAGAAACAATAAACGAAGCGAGCAATAGGTAAAAAGTGGGGGGAGTGTGGCGCTCGCATGGTGGGGGGACGCTTCTCATACTATTTTTTCTCGGTTAATTTCTTCATTTGCTGCTAATAGGAATTATTTATTAATTAATATTATTATCATATTATATTATTATTTATTATATTATTTAATATAATTATGATTTGAATTTTTCTAGTTAAATTTTACATTCAAAATACATTTTTATAATTTTTTGTTTCATTTTTTTGCATTTCAAACCTTTTTTTATATTATTCTTCTTTTTTTGTATTTAAAACCTTCATTGAAAAAAGTAAAAGATTCATAAAAATTATTATAAAAGTAATTAATATTATTAATAAACCAATTAATTATTAAAAAAAATTCTCATTTTTTTCAAGATGCAGCATAAAAATTAAAAACTCATAGAAACTTCTGCAATTCAGTGTAATTTTCTTAATTTAAAATTAATAACTACTTTGTTTAATTCACTAATTATATATCAGTTTTCTTATTTTTTTAGGAAGTAAGTACGTAAAAAAATGGTATCTCAGCAATTTCCTAAATTGTTCCTTTTCGTTTTATATGCAATTCTGAGACTGAAAGTTGCTATAGTTTCAAGTCGCAAGCTTCGCAAGATCCTGACAGAGGATATGGTGAATCCAAACGTCATAAGATCAACCCTTATCTGTGCCTCGTCGACATTCAACGACAGAAATTCCTGACATTTTCCTCTTTTCTACGAAAAATAACTTTTTATCGATAATTTCCCCCCTCATATATTGCCAAAAAAGAAACTTTTTGTTCTTGGGAAAAAATAAAAATACAAAAAAAAGGTGGGAAAAGTTTGTTCTAAATTAAAATTGACAAATATACTCTTAAGTTTTTTATTAACACTGGGTGGATATTATTTCTCCATTTTTTTTTTAATTTTGGAAAAGGGAAAAAAAGTGTGAAACAGGTAATAAATTCTAGTGACAGGTAAATAAACATTTTTTTTTTATTTTGAGGGAAATAAATGTGCAGATCTTTAAAAAGCAATAAAGAGCGTGTCTATATAAATGTCACTTTTGTGTATTTTGTTTCCTCACCCTCGCAATACACACACACACACACACATATACGAATTTTTATTGCAAATGATAGTGATGTCAATTCGTTAAAATGAAATGCTTGTCTAAATTTGTTGAATATTTTTTTCTTCCTTTTTTTTATATTTATATATGTTTTATGTACTTGATTTATGCTTTCGAGCCTTGATCGTAAAATCGAGAATCTTTGTTCCAGCATTTACCACATTATTTAGAAGACTGAATACGTTAGATGAACGAAACCCAAAAAAGATCCGAAATTTCTTTCAGCGCTGGTGTGATTTTACGATCTTGAATATTTACCCTCTGAGGAGCCACAAACTTATCACACACTGTTTCCTTGTGTTCTCAGACATGTAAAAAATCAAGAAGTCGATCTACATTTTTTGATTTATTGCCGAAACACTTAAAAAAAATCTTCTAAGAAAGTTTCAATTTACATACAATTTGATCTTTTTTCTTGTATAGAAAACAATTTTTTTCGGGTTACCACGGAAATTTGATTTTATTTTTCCCTGATTTCTAGGGAGAATTTTCATTTTTTTCCTGATTCTCGAGAAAAATAATTCAAAATAGTTTTGAATAGCAAAAAGTTTTTTTTTCAAATAAATAGTTAATTATTATTCTCCTAATTTTTATAGGAATTAGGAATTTTAAAAATTTCAAAGATTTTGAATCCTTTGAAATTTAATAATTTATATAAGAATAACTATAACTTCTCCAAAATTATATTCCAAATTGATGCATAGAATTTTATTAAAATTATATTAAAGCTTTTTGAACTCTTCTGAAAAATTGAAATTTATTTGTTTACAATTCAATTTTATGAAATTTTGATTATTTGAAAATTTAGCAAATTAGAAAATAAAAACTTCAAATAATTTCAATAGGAATTCAAAAAAACTTTTTTGAAAAAGTTAATTCTACAAAATTGTTAGTTAAAAGTGTGGAAAATTCAATTTTTCGAAATTCAATAATTTTTAAATATGTACTCTATATCTAATACTTTTAATATTAAATTATTATCTGAAATACTAAAAATTAATTTTAAAATCTATTTTTATTAGAAAATTGAACGAGAATTCAATTCACTTGAATACAAAAGAAAATAATTTTTTGAATAATTGAATGTTTCTTAAAATTGAATTCTTTGGAAAAATTTTAATTAATTTTTTAAACATGATTAGGTATTTCGTGAAATAATTGAAATTCTGCGATTAATTTTATTATTTACAAAAATAATTGAATTCTTAAAAAATTTATTCTATTCATGAGAATAATAGAAAGGCTGAAAAAAAATTGCAGAGTTATGGAAATAATTTAATTATTGTAAAGAATTTTTAAAAAATTTTTAAAGAATTGAATTTTTTTCGAAACTTTCAATATTATTGAACAATTTTATTAAAATATTCATATAATTGAATTTTGACGAAGGATTTTTAATGATTTTTATGAAAAAAACTGAATTCTTGTCATAAGTATTATAAAAATCTATAATAATAATTGAATTTCGATGAAAAATTGAAAAGATTTTTATTTACGACGATAATAATTAAATTCAGGCCAAAAATTCAATAAAATTTGTTTTGTTTTGGATATTTTTATTTATAAAAATAATTGAATTCTGGAAATAATAATTGTTTTTTAATACAAATAATTGAATTTTAGAGATTATAATTGGTTTTTAATGAAAATAATTGAATTTTTGAAAAGAATGTTTGATTTTTGTCTAGATAATTGAATTTTTACGACAACTTTTAATAAAATTTTTAAGAATTATACCAATTTCGAGAAATAATTGAAATTCTGCAATGAGTTTTATTATTTATGGAAACTTGAAAATAAATGAAAATTCCTCAAGAGAATTGTATTATTTATGAAAATAATTTTTTTTAATTCTTCGTATTATTAAATACAATGATTGTAACAAAATTTATAATTTTTTTCATGAATTCTTGAAATTCAATAATTTTCCATCACTTTTGTGGTAAATTTTCCTAAATTCTACCTGATTTCCCTGTAGAATTCTACTTTCCTTGTCATTTCCCTAAAATTCCCTAATTTTTCCTGACCTATCGCAAACTTGTACAAAAAAAAAATTTCATAAATTCTCTTTGAATATTTTTGCCAGAAATTCTATAGGAATAATTTTTTTTCTTTTCAACATATTTAAAAGAAATTTCTTGTTTAAAAATTGAGTCTTTTATTCTTATATAAAGGGGAAAAAGAATTGATATTGATGCGGCAATATGCTTGTTTTGAAAAAGAATGTTTCAGTGCAAAAGGAAAACTAGTGGAAGAAAACATCTCGATAAATGTGCATTCGAGTGGATACATACGAGGGAGATAAAGCCCATCAATATCAAATTTTGTGAAACAAAAAGAAAGCTGTTTTTCTCTTTTTTTCGCAATATGCAAAAAAAAAAGGTATACAAACAATTTATTGAAATGAATATTGATAAATTTTAATAAATCAATAAAAAAAAATTGTTCTATTAACAAAATTTTTCCATTTTTGTCTATTAACAAAATTTTTCACCAGAAAACAAAAAAAAATCTGAAAAAATATTCGAATATGTATTTTTTTAGAAGATATGTGTCTTTCTTTGCTTAAATATTCCCAGCATCCCCCTATATGTGGTGATAATCGAGAAATGTTGCAAATTTAAAGAAGCAACCACCGCCCATTTTTTCTTTTCCCATTCGTAACACTGGTTGGCTGACCAGTGCTGATCGATCTACTGGTAATTTTTCCCGACACCATTATATACCTGCCTAGGTATGTCCGGAGTTCAAAACTTTTGGACCCCAATGAAACCATTTTTTTTCTGTTCTCCATAACAACTGAAATATCTCTTCTCGACTTTTTAAGTTCTTTCACTTTGTTTGTTCAGCCGCTTTTTTAGAGTCATCTCTTTCTGTCTCTCTCTCTTCAATTGTTGTCCTTATGTTTATGACTCTTCTCTACTACTTAAAAATGTCTCCACTAAATACACTCATTTTTATTCCACCCATAAAAAATAAATTCTGCTGACAAACTGTTAAAAATAAGTGAAATGATTTGCAAAATATTGACTGCAATATTAATAATAATAATAATAATAATAATTACTTTATAAAATTATTTTTATTACTTTTAATATTATTATTATTTTATTAATAATAATAACTAACAAAAATAATTCGCAAAATATTTAAAATAGTATTGTATTTACAAAATGTTACAAATGATAATAAAATATATAGAAAAAATCATTTATCTACAAAAAAATAATTAGTAAAAAGTAAAAATACAAAAAAACAATAATTTACAAAAAAGTTTTAAGAAACAATACAATTTTCGATACGCTAAAAGTAATATAATTTTCAGAAATATTAATTTCTTTAAGATAACAAATTTCATTGAACGAAAGAAAAATTTCAAATATATTTGATCGACAAAAAGAAAATGGAAATAGGATAAAAAGAAAAATTGTTAATTTACGAAATTATTAATTTACAAAGCTGTTAAAAATAATACAATTTGCAAAAGAATAAAAATAATATGAGTTCCAAAATAATTAATTTCTTTGATTTAAAAAATTTAATTGATAAAGAAAATATTTGATTTGAAAGAAAAGAAAATTAAAAAATTATGAAATAGAAAATGATAAATTTACAACAAAGTTAAAAATAATACAACAAATTAAAAAAATACTAAAAATAATACAATTTTCAAAAATATTAATTTCATGGAGAAAAAATCATTTTTCATCGAAAAAAGAAATTAAAAAAAAGATAAAAAAGAATATCAAGCAAATGGTTAATTTTCAAAAATTTTAAAAGTAATAAAAAAAATTTCAAAAGACAATGATACAATTTCCGAAAATATTAAGTTCTTTGTGAAAACAAATTTCATTGAACGAATGAGAAAATTTCAAATTTTTGTTAAAAAAAAGAAAGGAAAAAAAGAAAATGGAAAAATTGTAAAATGAAAAAAGGTTAATTTAATGTAAAATGGTTGAAAATAAATAATAAAATTTGCGAATTTCAAAAAAATTATACAATTTACAAAAATATTAATTTCTTTGACATAAAAAATTTCATTAACAAAGAAAACTAAATATTTAATCGAAAAAAAGGAAAAATCCATGAAATGAAAAAAGCAAAAAAAAATATACATTAAGAAATAATTAATTTACAATCTGTTAAAAAATAACCTATTTGTCGAAACACTAAAAATAATATAATTTTAATAACTATTTTAATTTCTTTTGAGAATGATAAAAATATCTACCTGATGGGAAAGAAATAAAAAAAAATAATACCTTTCCTTTCAGACTTTGTTTTTCTATTAATGATTGACGTGTGAGAATTCATATTAAGAAGCCAGTCATGTCGTTAAACTAACAGGGACAACTTGGGAGTAATAAAAAATTTTATTGAGTTGACGAAAGTTGCTACTGTTTTTCCTCATAAGGAGAATTTAGTTTGGCCTCGCGGCTCTTTTTTGGCATTTAACGAGTATTCGCGGAATTGCCGAGGACCCATGAGCAAAAATCGCGGTTGCAATCATCACGAGGCTTAATGGGTTCTTAAACTTAGCACATTATGAGGAGTCAAATCGAATATTTTCGGCAAAAAAAAGAGAAAAAGGAATTCTTTTTTAATTTCATCAGGAAAAAGAAATTTTATTTTTTTTCTGTTTCTTTGTAAATTAAAGGAGCAAAAAGAAAAAAAAACTACAAAGATTTTAATTTTTCAACTATAACTTATGAGTGTAAAAATAATAATATCAAATAGAAAAATTGTAAAATCAATAATATGCATATTTTTTACATAAAATATTTATAAAAAATATCTATATTTATTATTACAATTTTGTTATTATAATTTATTGTTATTTGTTAATATAATTTTTCTATTATTTGTTAATTAATTGATTATTATTAAAATATTCTTGTTTATTTCAATTAAAAGTTACAATTTGTTATAATACAACTGAATTATTATTTTTAATAATTATAATCAACAATACGTAAAGTAAATACTATTTTTTATTATTATTTTCACCATCATTATTATTAACATTACTATTATTGTTATTATTAATATTATTATTATCATTATAAATGATTATTTTACATGTAATAATTTTTTGTTATTGAAAATACATCACGATGACGTGACATATTAATAAAAAGTTATAAATTGCTGTTAATTTACTCGTAAAAAATAAATTTTCGTTCAAATGGTTAATCCGTAAAAAATGGTTGAGTAGAAGAAAAAAAATGTTAGTTGAGAGTAAAAAAAAATTTTTTTTTCCACTACCTGCTTACATTATACAAATGAGAGAAACATTGTAAAACATCCCGTCGCCAGTGTCAGTGTACCATTAAATCGTTAAGTCCTAAAAAATTGACTCTGTAGATCCATAAAAATACTGACCCTAATAATCTTTGACCCCGTCCTACCATAAAAATTGGACAAAAATATAACACAAATGACTATGTTGTGCACTAGTCCCGATTCTCTAATAACGTAATAACAAATATTCCATTTTTTTACAGCAGGAAATATTTTAAATACTTTTCTTTTTAATCTCAAAGTAGAATTTTTTTAAATTGTTATTTTTTTCTTTGTCTCAAAGTAAGTAAGTTTTTTTTCTTCAAAGTATTTTTAATTTTTATAATTCTAATTAAAATTTTCGAAATGAAAATAGAAAAAGGGAAACGATTTTTAAGATGTATTAGTATTTTTTGTTGTTGTAATAAGTTGTAATTATTAGTATTCTTTATTTATTTTACCGTTCTGTGTTGTTAACTAAATTGTACGCTAATTTTTTTTTAATAGATTCCTGCCGTCTTATTGTAAGAAAAGTTCGACTATTTGTTGAATTCAACCTCTTATTGGTGCGCAGGAGCCAATGCGCAGGAGTGGGGGCAATGCGAGCGAGAGAGAAGTCTCGATACTTCCTTCTCGCACTCATTGTCTTCTCCACTCTAGCGCATGCGCCTGGCGTCTTCACGTTTATTATTACACAATTCTCTCGAAATAGAATTTTCTTTTCCAAATACATAATTGTAAAATAAAAATAATAGTACCCAAAAGGCATTTCTAACTTTTTGGAAGATTGTTTTAAAAAGGTGAAATAAATATAATAAAAATTAGATACAAATAAGCAGCAAACTTATAATGAAAATGTTAGTTTTATATTTGGAAAATTTCTTGAATTTTACGGTTAAATTTCAAATGAATGGAAAAAAAATGGAATGTTTATTTTTAATGCGGGAAAAAAGGAAAAAGAAGCCAATTTTGCATAGACACCTTTCTAGGAACAATTGTAATCCTTGATGCGCACAATTTGCCTGCGGTAGGTATTTTCAAAGTGATGGATCATGAAAGTGATTATCGTGAGAGGAATAAAATACTCTTCGGCAAAAGGATCTATCGACTTCCAGTCACGTATAAATTGCAATTTGCACCGCAACTCATCATGTGTGGCTAATAAAAGCTCTCAATATAAACACTTCGCCCGTTCTTCTTTATCGAATAAATGTATAGTTTTATATTTGAAACTCGATCCTACATTAAAGTAATGCCGAAACATTCGTAACTCGTTTCAATTACAAGTGAATTAAATCAAAAGGAATGATTTTTTTACTCCAGTGAAGATAAAATTAAAATACATTGCATTGAGAATATTCACCACCTGTTAATTTTAACTATAATTTATTTATTTTATTTACAAACACTATCTTGCACTAGTTCGTAGCCATAATGATTCTAAATTTAACTAACATTTATTTTCAACAAATCAATTTAAATATTTAAATAATATATCATTTAAAAATTTGTGACTCAATTACAAGGCAAAAAAGGAGAATATTTAATAAAATGTAACGTAATAAATAAATACTTATTACGTCATGTTTTATTGAATATTCTCCTTTTTTGCCTTGTAATTGAGTCACAAATTTTTTAATTACCTTCTGAAGACGTCTTTTTTAAATTTTGACAATATTTCATTAGCACGAAGAATTTTTTTTATGTTCGCAGCTCTAGGCAAAGCATCTTGTGAGCGAAGGAAAAAAAAGAAGTAATGAAGGGAAAATATTTTTATGATTCAAAAATCGAATTTCATTTCTATTGCCAAACAGATGTAGTGGTTTGAAAATTAGACAAAATTGAAAAGGGCGTATCCATCAGAGTTACTTTTTTTCTTTAACCCCAAGTCAAAAATGTATTGGCGATTAGATTTAATGTTCCAAAGCTTCATCGAAAACAGCAGGTACTGCTCTAAAAAAAAGGAAAATAAAAAAAAGTGTGGTTAAAATGAGACGTGCGTAGATAGGAAAATCGACCCCTAACTTGAGAATGTTAAATTTCAGGGTTGCCACAAAAATTTAATTTTGCTTTTTTTCTGATTTTTCCCTGACTTCCAGATAAAATTTCTCAAAATTAAATATTTATAAATAATTTTATCAAAAAATTTTAAATTAACTAAATTGTTTCGATCTATTTTAATAAAATTTAAAAAAATATTTACATTTTTCAAGAAATAATTGAAATTCTGATAAAAATGTTTATTCATCGGAAAATAATTGAATATTTGACTTTTATAACAAATTTTTTTTTAATAATTGAATTCTTTAAATATTTTTATTAAAATAGCAAATATTAGATTTTCAAAAATATTGAGTTAGGAATAATTTTTGAAAATAATTGAATTTCTCCAAAGAATTTGGTTACTTTCGAAAATAATAATTGAATTTTTGTTATAAATATTATTTATTTCTTAAAATATGTAAATTTTATCTATTTTTTTTGGAAATAATTGAATTTCTGTAAGGAACTTTAATTTTTGTCAAAATAATTGAATTCTTTCGACGAATTTTAATAAAATTCTTAAGAACTAATTACATTTATCGAGAAAAAATTGAAATTTGTTAATAAGTTTTATTATTTTAAAAAAAAAATTAAAAACAATTAAAATTTTGAAAAGAATTTTATTATTTGTGGAAATAATTAAAGAACTGTAATGAAATTTATAATAAATTCATAAAGAAATGAATTCCTGTAAAATATTTATTGTTAATGAGAATACTTACATGTTTTGTGTAGAATCACATTAAACCTTTTTTTTTGAATTCAATTCTTTTGGAAGTTTTTAGAAAATAATTGAAATTTTGAAGAGAATTTTTAAAAAATGTTCACTGTAAGCTGTTAAGCTTTAATTATTAAAATTTCTAAAAAATCTAAATTCATTAAGATTTTGAATCAAATTCATTAAAAATTGAAAATTTGTAAAATTACAAATTGAAATCTTTTAAAATTCTTCTATTTTTGAAACTTGTAAATCCAGCTTTCTTAAAATTTAATTAATTTCGAAATATTTAAGTAAAATTTTTCATTAAATAATTTCGAAGCAATAATTTTATGATAGTTCTTAAAAAATAATGTTATTTAAAAAGAAATTATTGTCAGAAATAGAAAAAATTGATTCTTTCTTATTAGAATTTGTGGTAATTTCACAGTTTAATGAGTCAAACAAAAAATACACCAAGTTTCAGAATTTTCCTATGAATTTTAAAAATTAAATTTTTTCCAATACCTTTAATAAAAATACCTGACTTTTCCCTGATTTTCCTGGCTTGTGGCAAACCTGAATTGGCACTAATCGACAAAAGAAAATTATTCACAGAATGTAATCAAATAAATAAATTAATAAAAATCAACAAATAGTCAATAGTTGCAATTCGATGTTTAATTTCGATCCAATCTTTAAACTAATCTTAACCTGTTGTAAGTAATTCCTAACATTTTTACATTTATCTCCACATTTAAAATAATAAATTATAGCGGCTTTTAAAAAAAATACTTTACAATGGGAAAATTTACCAAGCACAATGCCTTCATCGTGTGCGAGCAAAAATAAAATCTGAATAATTTGTCATTTGTTTCAGGAAACGAGGACGTCCAAAAGCGGGTGAGTACTTGGATTTATTAACGTAATTAAAGAACACTTTAAACGCACTGCTGAATCACGTAATTATGCAAAGTACGAAAAATAACATTGTCTCGCATTCAATTAGACTGGGAAAAGAAATCATCTTGTAAATTGTCGCGATTACGAGAGGCATTAGAAAAGACTCTTTAATATTTACTGACAAGTAAAAAAATGTAAACAAACAAACAAAAAACAGGAAATTAGTTTTTAAAGGACTCCCAAAGTTATCAGTTCGAGAAGGGGGTCCTTAATCACTAATTCAATTAATTTAAATCCTTAAACACTATGTTAATTGTTTTTTTAAACACCAATTTCTAGAAATATTAGTCAGTGTAGAAATAATAACCCCAGCAGTAATAAGTCAGAGAAGAAAAACCCCTTATAAAAGAGGGGGAGCCTTTAAAAATAGTGGGGGTATTAATTTTTATGTTAAAGGAGAATGGGGCGCTTCTCGTAGCAGTTCGAACAAACTCAAATTTTTCCGTACAAATTTTTCGAAAACATAATTTACGTTCATAAAAAATATTATTTACTGTTTAAAACACAATTTTTCTTTCTCTAGCTCATATAATTTTCTGTCCTACTTGATATTATCGCAATTGCATATCTTGTTTGGAACGTGGATGTATCACTTTGATGAAAATCAGTTATGATACGCATCGCAAAATATATTGCTCGTTAGTGATTCATTAAAGATCGAGTGGTAATTTATAAAAAAAAAAAAAAATAAAAAATTGAAGAGAGAGAAATGTTGTAAATAAATTAACGGCAAAAGAAAAGAAAGGTGGGGGGGAAATGGACGGAAGCCAATTGGCTAGAAAACATTCCCATGATTTCTCGTTTCTAATATTTATTCGCCTGTAACTGAACGTTAAAATGGTATTCGTTTAATGGCCTCACCACTCGAATGAATCCGTAGAAATAGTCTCATTGCGCAATTGCAAAAGAAATGAATTTTATTATATTGCTTTTCTATTTCCTCAACTGCGTTATGTTTTAGAACTAATTTCTTCAATGAATGAACGCAAAAATTGTATTTTTCTTTTAGAAAAAATTTCTCTATATATAAATAAATAGTATTCTTTTTTTTCAACTAGACTTTCTCGAGAAAAAATAAATCCAAATTTTTGAGACAATTATTGTCAATAAAAAAAAAACATAACTGGAAATAAGTAACAAAGAATATTATTTTTTCTGATAGAGTAGATCTCGTATGGTACGCAAAAGCGCATGCGCGGGAGTGGGGGCTAATGAGAGCGAGAGAGAAGTATCGCTACTTCCTTCTCGCACTCATTACTTCCCAAAGCGCATGCGCCCTGCTCGTCATTCATGAATTTCTCCCACAATACGCTATATAAATAAAAAATAATCTAAATTTACTGCCTCTTTTTTTCAAAACTAAAAACATTTTTGAAGTACCCGCAGTCGTGATTTGAATCTTAAGAGGAAAATCCAGTCTGAGAGAAATAATACAAAAGTTAAAAGATTGTCGAGAATTTCAAAATAATGTCAAAGAATACAAAGGAGAGTTGGGAGAGTAAAAGCAATTGAATTCTGAGCACACATGCGAAGAGGATGGCTATTTATATATATATATATAAAAGCGACCAAAAGTTTCAAAGTCTCCCTCCGATTTTTTAAAGTGTCGAAACAGAAATTTCAAATATAGAAAAACAAGAAAAGCGAGCATTGTGAAATTGATCCACAAGGGTCCTCTCCTATAGGGAGGAATAAATATTCTTTGAAATTAAAATTAAAAAACGAACAGATTTAAAAACAAAAGAGAAAATTAAAAAATGATTGTAATTTCCGTTTATGGGAAATTATTTGGTTAAAATTTAAAAAAAAATGTGGATTCAGATTTGCGGAATAGTGACAAAGTAGTGTTAGAAAAGAGAATGCGACAAAAGAAGAGAGAGGGAGTATTGGGAAAAGTGAGAAAGAGAGGAGAAAGCATGAAAGAGTATATATACATGTATTGGCAACAGCCTCCAGTAGGACCTAAAAGACACGCGAGTAGGTTCTTTTACGATGTCATGATCTTCCCGTCGGCAGAAGCATTCACACAGAAAAGTTTCTCGTCTCATAAAAATTTGCCAATCGTCAATTCTCTCTCTCTTTTTCTCTCAAACAATCTTCTCTCTCTCTCTCTCTTCTTTTTTCCCTCAAAGAAGAATTTGACGAATTCGTGATAAATTTAAAGCTCACGAATCATTTTACTATGACATTAACAAAAAAAAAAAAGACTGTGAATCATTTTTTGTTCGATACTAGAATTAACGAAATGATGATGATGATGATGATAATAAGTTCGTTTCTGACTTTTATATCATACAAACATAGGCCATAAAAAACATTTACGACTTTTTTCCAGTTTGGCTCGCGGCTAGTCATTGTGAATATATAAATACAACACCCGAATCCAGAATCAAAAGCCGGTTTTT
Organism: Leptopilina myrica (nomen nudum); assembly: GCA_032872475.1. Lineage (NCBI taxonomy): Eukaryota > Metazoa > Arthropoda > Insecta > Hymenoptera > Figitidae > Leptopilina > Leptopilina myrica (nomen nudum). The sequence goes on from CM065461.1 coordinate 38,949,834, forward strand.
TTCGTACTTAAAAGAAAAAGTAAAGAATTCAAGTGTCTCTCCTTTTGTCGTAAGAGTTGTTCTGATTAATTTTATAGCGTCCAATAATAACAGGAGAAATAGAGAGAGAGAAAGAAAAAGTGTGTAACAAAACTGTGAGATGATTTATAACATCCGATGATGCTCTGCATTTTATATGTTAGAGAAGTTCATGAACTTGAGGATATATAAATTCTTTATAGCGAGAAACGGAAATTTAATTGCAGAAAGCAAATTTTCTTGGATTGAAGGGAAATTTTTCGATAAATACATTTTCATGAGAGTTTAAAGCATTTTGAGTGAAGATCCGGTGAAATTTTCCACGAAGATGATACGGAAATTAGGGATTATGAATGCAAGAAATTAGAAGGTAATGTTGGTGAGCGTGACGCTCCGGACAGGAGAATTTCGTGATGAGAATAAGCGCGAGTGTGGGAGAGAGATCATGGGGAGAGAAAATACCAGAGAGAGAGAGAGAGAGAGAAATATCTAAGACGGAGGATAAATGAAAGAGCTATGGAGCTAAGGAGAAAATTGACTGAGAAATGAGAATTTTAGAATCTTGCCTCGATAGCGCCAGGAATGGAACTTTTAGCTCTTCCCCTCTCGTTCAACCCGGATGGCGCCAATACGTTCTGCACTAAAAGGGCACAATTCTGCACAAATTGAAGCGAAACAGACTTTTTAGGCTCCACCCCTTTTTTAGACCAGGTTCGCGCCAAGATTGGAGATTTTTAGCAAAACGAGAGGGAAAAGAGAAGGAAAATCGAAAATAGGTTGAGAAGAAACACTTTTTGATTTTCCAAATGAAAATAAACACGAAACCATTCAATTTTCTTCATTTTGGAACCATGGCGAAGTATGGGAAGAGAAAAAACAAATTTTTTCCCTATTTTCCATACTTCGAAAATATGATGAAATACTTACTTACTCTTCTTCCCATGTTTTGCCTACAATTCAAAATTTTGACAAAAAAACTAAAAATATTTTTAAAAAAACTTTTTTCCTTTTCGCCATGCTTTGCCCATGGTTGAAAAAAAAAATTTTGTAAGTTTTTGTACTTACTTCGCAGTTGATTTAACGAAAAATTAATATTTGCTGTTGCTGTGTAAAGAGCAACAAATTGGAAAAAATAGGCAAAATAGAAAAAAATAAAAATTAAGCAAAGTAGGTAAGGACTTTTTAGCCTTAGTTCCAGTTTGCAACCAAGTTTGCCCCAGGACTCGGCATGGACAACAAATATCTTGACAAAAAGCGTAAAAAGAGATGAAATACAAAAAAGAAAAATAAGAAATAATCCGAGGAAATGAGAAATTTTTACTCCTACCCTTCTTTGAAACCAACTTTGTGCCAGGACTTGGCCAGGACAGAAAATATTTTCCCAAAAAGCTATATTTCACCCTTAAAAGGAGATAAAATGTAAAAAAGACTAATAAAGAATAAACAAAGTAGATAAGAAATTTTCCACTTAACCCTTTTTTAAACCAACCTGACGCCAGGACTTGGCCAGGACAACGAATATCTTTAAAAAGAAACCTAAAAGTAAATGCATAACAGAAATGTAAACAAAAAAACACTGAATATAAAAAAGGAAGCGAAAGGTAGAAAGAAAAACCCAAACAAAGATGACAAAATAATAAAAGTACCCATAACAGATACTTGCGAAAAACTAGATGAGCATAATACACAACTGAAGAATGTGAGAGAGAAATATAATAAGTACTTGAAGAGGAAAAAGGAAACACAAAGATAAATAGAAGTGAGAGAAAAAATAAATGAAAGATAGAAGAACAGAGTTAAAAGATTGAGGAAAAAGAAATAGAAAAAGAAGTAAAGGAGAAGGAGAAATAGAAGAAGAAGAAGAAGAAGAGTTGGGTGATTGAAGAAAGAGAAGGATGATGATTAGAATGAGAGAGTTGCAAAATCGAAGAAAGAGAAAAGAGAGAGGTATATTTGCAGAAAGAATTGGAGATATTCTGTAGGATAGAGTGAGAATATCTTTGGGAAAAGAGAAAGAGAGAAAAAGAGAGAGAGAGAGAGAATATTTTGAGGGAAAAAGAGAGAAAGAGAATATCTTGAGGTAAAGAAAGAGAGAAAGAGAGAGACTATCTCAAGAGAAAGAGAGCGACGAATCGAAAAGAGAGATAGCAGACGAAAAAGTAAGATACGAAACGAGAAGGAGAGAAAATGAAGGAGGGAAGAAGAGAGAAGATTGGGAAGAAAAGTGAGAGAGTATTGAGAAACTGAGTGAGAGCGAGAGACGTCGGGAGTGAGATGGAATTCGTAGAGAAAGAGGGAAAGCGATAGACCCATTCATCTTGGCGCGCCTAGCCTGTACGGGATTGGCTGTGGGTGAGTGAGGCCGTCTCTTGATTGGCCGGCTCTGTTTACCAGCTGTGTCGGATTCAGGAGAGGGAGTCGAGAGACAAGCGGCGCCATTATTGTAAGGGGTTACATTTAGCTGGCTGTGGTGTGTAGTACGCGGCGTTCGGGATAGGGGGCTATAGTACCCTCATGCATGGCCCATAAAGGATTCGTCGACTATCCGAGAAGTACGCAAGAAACAGCTTCTAACACCTGACAGGCCACGCTCCTCCTGGTCTCGTGGGCAGCCCAATTTTCTGGGGCAGCGGATCAGCTGTCGGGGCCCCGTCGCGCACTTTATTCAAAAGAGAAAATATAAACAAAAATTTACCCCTTTTTGTAATCCTTTAATTTTGGAATAGGGAAAAAAGAAAATTTTGTTTCGCCTCCCTCGTTATCGTGGTGTGGTGTGCGAGTTGCGTAAGTGGCAATAAAAGTGAGGGTAAAGCACCGATAAAAGTCGGTGAAGAAAGAGGGGCGAGGAGGTGGTCGTGAGGGAAAGGGGAGGAGGAGGAAGTGCGTAGAGCGTGGAAAAGCGGAATACGAAATCGGCCTCGTGGTCCGTGCGGAAGGTGCGCTCTTTCTCTCACTCTTTCTTACCCGGGGGAAAAAAAAGGTGCATGATGTGCGGGACCAATATGGTGTTACAGTTGGTGGACTGTTGTGACCAGTGCGGGTGTTGACTGTCCACGGAGGGACGCGCGCTGGCGGCGGCGATATGAGTTCGAAATTCATAATCGATAGTATGCTACCAAAGTATCATCAACAATTTCATCATCAACAGTTGTTCTCAAGCGCGAATCCCAGCTCAGTTCAGGCCTGTTCATCAAGTCCAGTTTCAAGTTTAGAGTCGAGTTTGTCAGCGGCGGCTGTTGCGGCAGCGGCTGTTAATTACGCTCAACACAATTCCCCGAGTCCGACGGGCTCGAGTCCCCAGCACTCAGGAAGTTCGGCCTCCACCTCACCGGCGGCGCGCGCCACCTCCAGTATGTACCCCTACGTATCAGCGGCTGCGGCCCATCATCATCATCAACAACAACAGGCGGTTGCGGCCGCCGCATTTGGGGCCACATCGGGCATGGTCCCAGGCTTCGGCTCATCGGCGGCGTCGAGCGCTGCACTAGCGGCTGCAGCGGCCGTCGACGCTGCCACCACTGGCGACAAGTCCTGCAGGTACACCGCGAGTCTCACGGGAAACGTTGCACCATCCGCCAACGATCCCATGGTTAATTACACATTGGGCCATCATCATCAGAATGGAGCCACCCCCGGAGGACTTGTTTCTTCAGCATCGGCGTCCTCCGCCGTTTCAGCAGCCTCAGCATCAATGGCGGCCGCTGCACAATTCTATCATCAAGCGGCCGCTGCTTCAGCTGTCGTCGATCCTCTAGCCTCTTGTCAACAACCCACCACCGGACAACCAGGAATTCCCGAGATACCCCGTTATCCATGGATGTCCATCACCGGTGAGTTGCTTTCTGCATATTCCAACACTCGCATGCTTCTTGTTCTCATTTTAATCTTAATCCTTAAACCTTAATCTTTAGTTACATCCTAATGTTTACTAAAACCCACTCGAACATACACACCGTTCTTCATCGTATTAAATTAGCATCAATTTTCTTTTAGTTTTTTCAGATCAATTTAGATCAATTTCGTTGATGCTGAAAATAGAGATCAACTTTGGTTTTTTGTAGCAGTTTGTTGCAAATTGATACTATTAAATTAATTAAATTAACAGTGTGCCAAAACACAAAATAAATTAAGAATAGAAGTACAAACAGGGACCAAAACATCTCGTACTATTCAGAATGCACCTAAGACTATCAAAAACCTTCTTAAGCATTAGTGGATTAGTGTTAAAAGACTGCAACTGAAAAATGCTCCAAAGTTGGATGGTAAACCTAATTATTAATTAGGGTACCCCTACATACAAGTAACACTAGGATCCTCCTAAATAATGCATCAAATTAAATACTAAACCTAGAATTATTAATTAGGGTACCCTAAGAACTAGCAACGTTAGGATACCCCAAATAATGCATCAAATAAGATACTAAACCTAGAATCACTAATTAGGGTACCCTAAGAACTAGCAACGTTAGGATACCCCAAATGTCCTGAAGTCCGACGATTCTTTGTGATTAGGATACGTACCAAAGATGTTCGTAGTCTAAAAGTATCCTGATTTCAAAAAACTTCGGCAAAATGCTAAAAAAACACAATATCCATATAGTGCAGTAAGGAAAGTTAAAGATTGATGTGTACTGCATACCGAATCTAATGCTCTCAGAACATTCAAGATGGTATTTAGATGTTCAATTTACTGTTTAATTTGTTACTCTAAAAATTAGTGCATCTGTAGAAAAGAAGTTCTTCGTGTCCAGTTTGTTGTTGTAAACGATATCCTTCGTATCCTTGTATCTTTCTTACAGAATTGCCAAGTTCTAGCTGGCTTGTAGTCAGATTATAATTAGGTTGTAGTTAAGTTATAATGAGCTTGAATTTGGTTTGTAACTTTCTTGTAATTGACTTTGTAACTATATTGTAGTTGACTTGTAACTATATTGTAGTTGACTTGTAACTATATTGTAGTTGACTTGTAACTATATTGTAGTTGACTTGTAAATATCTTGTAGTTAGCTTGTAGCAAGAAAGTAACCAACTTTTTTCAACGTTTCATTAAAATTACAACTGCCCCTATTGTTTCTTATCAATAACACCCCCTCCCTTCTTCTAAACTACCAACATTGCCCCAATAATACCCCAACATCTTCTTCTGCTCTTGCTCCAAACATAAAAATACAAATACAATGCAACAATAAGTTCATGTACCATGTGAGAACATTCGCACCCCTTAGTATCTAAACATTCAAATGTCTACATTCCGTCTACCACAATCAGAGTTCAAACCTTTCAAATCCCCCCCCCCCCTTCCTTCTCTAAATCATCCTTCAGTATATTTAATCCAAATCATTATTGTGATGATTACTTTTTTCCACAGATTCCATCTGTAAAATTAAATAAGCAGGATTAGAAATTATTCAATACTTTCAATTATTATTTTTTTGTTTGATTTAAAATATGGAAAATTAAATACAAAATTCATTTGTTCTGTTAAAAATATTGAATATCAGGAATATGATTGTGCCAGACGTGAATGACGCATTTGCGAAGCTACCATGGCGGAGCAACAACCACAATGTTTTTTATGTTTCCAACGAAACTCTTGAGTTTGAGTTCTCTAACGGCAGTAAACCATTCCATCTTCAGGACTTACTATCTGAGACTATAAAATGTTTTTAGCTTTCATCTTAAAGAAAAAAAAGAACCCTCTGCCCCCCTCTTCTTCTTCTTCTTCAACATTATTATTTAATCTTAGAAAACTATTATATCTTGGATGTAGAAAAATAATTATCTTTTAAAAAATACTAAAGGAAGGGATTTATGAAGTAAAATTGCTTTCTTGCGTGGAGGGATTTATTGCATTTTAATCATTAATTCGGGGAAAATAATTGGTTTTTTAATTTTGTATTCTTTAGTATTTAGTATTCATTGATTTGGAGAAAATTTTGGGGTTAATTAAATAAATAGCAATGAGAGTAATTTGACGATTTTTTAGTGAAATAATTTTAAACCTCTGGCAGTAATAGAATACTATATTGTCTCTTGGTTTTTGCCGAATATTTTGGAATGTACTCAAAATATACAAAAGTTCCTTTGAATTATATGCTTTAATGATAATACAAGGCTGTGCTAAAAATATTATTTTGACATAATACAATTTATCGAAAATATCTTCGCTTAGATAATTTATTGAACTCAAATTCTTGAATTCTTCTTTATAGAGAGAATAATAAATTAATATTATTTAAAGATTTGCTTCTTCTTTATTAAAATTGATAATTTTCGAACAACAAAAAGTGACCTAAAGTTTTCAATTCTTTCATCATTCAACGTAGAAATTATTTGTAGTCGCATTCTTATAAAATATCATTGCCTTACAATAACTTGGAAAAATATTTCCCCAGACAAAAATAAAAACTTTTTAGTGTTTAACTAAAAGAAAAAAATGGCAAAATTCGAAAATAATTAAAAATAATTTAAGATAAAACATCTTTTTCACCATCTTGGGAAATAAGCAGACATCTCTTCTATTTATCATCCGTCCGACGGCAAATGTCGTCGGTCCATGAAACTTCAACGAATAAATTACACAATTTCTTTCCAACATATTTGATAATTATGTGAAACATTCTTCAACTTCCTAATTGTTCTTTCGCAAAAACAAAACAGCACATTTCAATAGAAATTCTTTGGAGAATTTAAATTTAAATTTTGCTCTAAGATATCGCATACATGGAGGAGAGACGCTAAATTTTGCCGACGGTATTTCACTTCTTTTTTTTGTCTCTGCTTTCTCGCATAACATTAAAATGGACAATAAATATTTTCTATTATAGTTAGGAAATAATTATAATAATTCTTTTAAATTAATTAACACTAATTATCAATGCGAATAAATAATCTATGAAAACAAATCGAGACAATAAATTAAGAATTTCAATTGGCATTTAACAATAGCAATAAAAGTAATCGTTTAATAATTATTATACAATAACAATACAAATACAACAATGCTAACTATATAATGCTAATAATAATCGCAATACTAACAATATTATTAATTCACTTTTTCACCTATTGCACTGGTAATAATTATATAAATAATATGGATGAAAAAATAATCCTACTGATTAATTTACTAATTTTCATTTCTATCATAGTTAAGATAATAGTTAATAATTAAGATTATTGTTATTATTATTATTAATATCATTGTTGTTGTTATTATTATTATCGTTATAATGATTATTTGAATTTTAATTCTTATTTTACGTTTATTGTATTTATTGTAAATATAATAATAATTACAATAATAATAATTATTATTATTATATTAATAATAATCATAATAACAATAATAATAATAATATTAATAATAATCATAATAATTTTTATTATAAGTTCTATAACTATTATAATAATTGTAGTTTTTTTTAAATTAATTTTATTTATTATTATTACAATAATAATAATTATTATTATATGTTATTATTTTTACTACATTTATTGTCATAATTTATTTATTTATTTATTTTTAAATAAATAAGTTTTATTATTTTTGTTATTATTGTTTCTAAAATCATTGTAATTATTATATTGTTGACATTGATTTTTAGTCAATTTAGTTGATATTTTATTTTTTGTGTTACTACCCATGTGAATATGAAATAAACAAAAATAAAATAATATTAAATAATTAATGAAGACTAGGAAACAAATTATTATTTTTATTGTAAATATACGAAAATCTAGTAATATTTTTTATTACTATAATACTATTAGTAAAAAAATAATTAACATTTCAATGATTAATAATATAATAATTATTATTATAATTTGTATATAAAGAGATTATAAATATAATATAATGACATAAATTAAGTAAATAAATGATAAATTATATAAATATAAATTTCTACAGAAATTTTATGTAGAAATTTATTCAATATATAAAAAATGCATAAAATAAATTAATAAATAAATATTTAAATTAGCTTAGTTTATCGATAAATAAATGAAATAGACTTTTATACAAGTTGAATGTATGTATGTTGGTAAATTTTAATAAATTTACATATAAAATACATGTAATTTGTATAAAGAATTGTAGTAATTCGTGAAAGTACCTGTAAACCTTATATGTAAACTTAATAATAGGTGAGCAACAATGAGAATAAAAATAATTCATACAATAAATATGGTAATAACAAGTTACTCACTGTAATTATAACAATGCAAAAAACATACTGTAATTATACAAATAAGAAAGTATATTGTAATTATAGAATTAAAGAGTAGAATATAATTTTAACAGTAATAGACAATTATAACAATAATATACAATTAGAATTATAAATCATGAATAAATAAACAATTAGATTTGTATATTATAAATAAATAAATTATTATTATTGTAAATTGTAAATAAATAAATAATTAAAATTGTAAATTATAAAGAATTATCTAACTGTAACCGAAAAAACGTTTAATTGGAACAGCGATAACTTTCGCTAAAATAGCGAAAGTATTCGTTGCAAGAACTAAAAATTTCGCTATTATAGTGAAATTTGTAGTTGTTCCAGCTAAAGATTTTTTTTCATGTAAAGATTTTATTAAGAAATATATAGTTACAATGATAAAATATACAGAATATATAATTATCATTGTGAATTATAAAAAAATAAAAACTAAATACCTAAATTATAAAGAAATAAATAATTATAATTGTAAATAAACATGTGAAAAAGGAAATTTTGCCCTAGGCGGTGAGGTAAGAAGTAAAAATCAAAAGTAGAATATTGTAAATAATAAATAATATTAATTATAGAAACAGTAAACAAATTTATGAAAATATTTTCTCTACAAAATTGTTTAGTTAATTTTTATTCACAATGACAGGAATTTTTGGTACATGAACATAAAATTATAATTACAATTATGTAATTTAAAGTTACATAATAGTGGAAATTTTTCGTCCATTAATTAACATTAACCAATATTGATAATTAGTGTTAAAGCTGTTAAAAATGTGTAAATGATGAATTTATAAATTGAAATTTATGTATTTTAAGTTATATATTTAAAATTATATGTTTTAAGTTATAAATTAAAATTATAAATTAAAATTATAAATTAAAATTTATATATTTGAATTTATAAATGATACATTTCTATATGGTATCGTTTATAAAAATAACGAAGATGTTAATTATTCGATTTATTTGAAAAAATACAATATGGTGAATTCGATTATTAATCATATAATTTTGAGCACAAGATTTATTACAATTTGGTCCATTTTGATAAAAAGATAATAATCTACGTATTTAATTATGACGCCGGTAATTATGGGAGTCAGAATTTTAGCGGCGGGTCTGGTATGCAAATAATTCTTGGCAGTGTACTTGCTATCGCCAAGTTATGCCATTTGAATTTTCATATTAACCTGTTACGTAGGTTACGTTCATTGCTATTTTTTCCCACTGTCTTTACAAGACTTGAATATATATATAGATAAATATACATATATACCCTTTTTATATATAGACATATACTTATTATATTTCCAGTCAATATTGTTGACATTCTTGTCTGTATTATTTTAAAAGAAACGAAAAATTCCATTCGAGAGTTTGTTTAATTTTTTATTTTACTGTACAGTGAGAATAATTATTTCAATTCTTCCACAATATCATGTTTTATTATTTTTTTCCACAATTTTTACAATTTTAGTGATTTATTATTGTAGGAGAATTATTGCCTCAATGTTTCGTTCGTTTAGCTGCGAAAAATTAGGCACTTTTCATGAAATAATTAATTATTTTACTGTGGTGTGAAATAAAGTGTCGTAGCTTAGTGGTTAGTGTTCTTGACTTCAAGTTCATGGGTATTGCGTTCGATTCCCTCTAATTGTTTTGAGAATTTTTTTTTCCTGACAAGTTATAATATTGTATTTATAATACTACAAGTAAATTATAATTTCGAAGAATGCTGAAGAGTAAAAATATTTGTTGTTACTTTATTTTATTTTTTTTGTCGTAAATTTTATTAAAAATTGCAAAATTATATGTTTTACTACTTTTCTATGATTCTAAGATAATTAAAATCAAGTATTTTCTGCATTTTTTCCCTCTATTTTGATAGGAGAAATGAATATAAATAGAAATAAATAAAATTGAATATTCAAAAAGTAAAAATGTACATTTGCAGTAGAAATATTTCAACTTTTGAATGGAAAATCAATGTTGACGTGAAATCTAAAAAAAGAAACGACACCATTAAGTTTCTAAGAATAGTAAAATTTCCTTTGTTTTTATTGAAAAAAAAATCCTTTTGTCCACTTTGTCGGGAAAAAAAATTCTTAAACAAAAAGCACAATAGGTAAATAAATTATATTTTTTGTCGTTCAATGAATATTTATAAATTTTTGAAATCGAGTGACATTGATTTTTTATTCCGAATGTAGAAAAATTAGTATTTAATATTCAATAATATTTTATAATAATAATAATAATATTTAATAAATAATTTCTTCTTTAGTATTTATTAATTATTTAATATTTAAGAAATTTATTATTGCATACAGAAAAATATTTAATGAGAAAATTAATACAGGAAATTTCTATTTAATCAAATTTTAAACTTGAATGAAACAAATTCCAGTTAATTTCAGTCTTTACAAAGAAATAAATCATCGACGAAATGTTTCGAGAAAGATTTTTTTTATGTCAGTTTTCTTTCCGTTTCCATGAAAATAGAGAAAGTGCTTTCCTGTCCATGTGACAACTGACCCTTAGAATTATTTTTTACTGGAACTTTAGGGAAAAAAAGGACGTTGAGAAAAATACCGACGATGACGATGAAAAAAAAACTGAAATGATAAAAAAAAATTTTTTTTCAATAACTTTTTGCACAAATTGCATTTTTGTTCAAAAGTAATATTATCGAAATGTTTATCTACTTTTCTTCACATTATTAGTGCATGATTCTCCTTATTTTATTTTATGTGACCCTCACTTTTCACGTTTTATTGCAACCAATCATTTTTAGAATATTGAATATTGTGCCTGCTAATCATAAAAATGAATTTATGAACCTATTTACAATCCCCTTATTTGTCAGTTCGTTCTATTTCAATGAAACAATTTTTTTTTCTCTCTTTCTTATCTTATAAAAGAATGATTTTTCTTTTTTACAGATTGGATGAGTCCCTTCGACAGAGTCGTCTGTGGTGAGTAGATCATTTTTTTTTTATACACAATTTTTACATTTAGAACAAAGTATTAACAATGCAGACAATTTTGAAAAATATTTTTATTGAATTTTAATAATTCGGTAGAGAGAAGCGGTTTTTAGGAGTAGTGGGGGGAATCAGTGATTGGTGCCGCTTTTTGTAGTGGGGGAAAACGGGAGTAGTGGGGGACCGCTTCTCAACGTTAGCAAGCTAGCCGTTTGCTATCTATGAATATTTCTTGCTTTTCCATTATATATTTTTTTTTGGGTAGTTGAATTTTTTTCACTAATTATTATTTGTAAAAAAACACTTTTTGTTTTCCATGAGAAAATAAGTAGGAAAAATATTTATTTGCGAATTAATAAAAAAAATGTTTGAGAAGAGTATCGTCTTTTGAAAAATATTGTAAAGTATTTTGATTAGAATTTTTGGAAATTGTTTTTTTAAAAGGTGGGTGTAAAATTTCTGTTGAGAAGAAGTGTTTTGTAGTTTTACGCGCGCACATGTGGCGGACATATTTTTGTGTATCACACTCGGTTCTTTCGAGTTTCAATCCACGAAAACTATCATCCAAGATCGACTCACTTGCAAAACGTTCACAATCTTATATTTAGGATCATTTCCTTCCCCCCTCTCTCTCCCTCTCTCTGAACTGACACAATAATAACTTTTATGACTGTCATTTCGCTTGTGCGGCTAATCATTTCACTGTGCAGTCCAATAAATATGGAATTTGCACTCTACAAAAATATTTACTCTAAAGTTTCTTTCACTTTTTTTTTTACTAATATTTCTTGCTATTCGAATTTTTTTTTCGTTTTGGGGAAAATTTTTTTGTCTTTATCTTTTAAATTTCTCTTCTTTAAAGAAATTGATTTTCACACTTTCTTCTTTTATTTTTAGGCATTTTTATGTTGATTGACTTTTTTTAGTATTTTTTTTTTTAATATTTATTTTGCCAAATTGTTTATTTACTTTTTTTGTTCATATTTATTTTGCTTTATTGTTTATTTACTTTTTTGTTAATATTTATTTTGACTTATTGTTTATTTACTTTTTTTGTTAATATTTATTCTCACTTATTGTTTATTTACTCTTTTGTTAATATTTATTTTTAATCTAATTTTAAGAACGATCGTAAAAAGAAAAACTTTGATTAAAATTATTTTCCAAGTGTTGCATTTTTGCAATTTTTTTAATTTCTTCTATTTTGATTCAATTTTGTTGTTGTTGTATATTTTGTTTCGTTTTGCCACTTTTTTAGTTTGCCTTCAGTCAAGAATGATAAACAGCGATAAATTTTCACTAGAATCATAAAATTTCAATCTGCTACCTTAATTTGTTTATAAAATAATAATTGTTTACTCTTAGCGGAGATTTATTGAGAGAGCTTCACTCATAAAGCATAAAATAATCTCTAAGATTAATAGACTTGTATAGGGAAATGCTATTTTAACATACTGTTTCCCTTTCGTTGTCTGTAAAATTAACTCTTCCTTTGTTTTAATTTTTCCCCCGTTTGTAATTAAATTCTTTCCCCTTCTTTCTGTAATTAATTATTGCAAATTTTTCCTCTTTTTTTCGATTGAAACATTTTTCTGTTGCTATAAACTTAAAAACTGTTTTTTTAAAAACAATTTTCACTGTATCGACAATTTCTTTTATAAGAAGGAAAATTAATTAATAAAATTAAAAACAAAAATTTTTCGAAAAAGGTTAAAATTGCTTTTATCAAAATTTTTGTCAATATCGATAATTGCTTTTGTGACGAGAAAAACTAATTACTAATTTTTTTTGGCTTAAAGGTTGAAAATTGTTTTTGCAAAAAAAAAAAATAAAGAGAAAAGGAAAGAAAAACTTTTTAACAAGGAAAATTATTCACTTAATAAAATTTTTGTTCGCATTCGACAATTGCTTTTGTCATGGGGAAAATTAATTAATTATTTTTCGTATTTTTATCAGGACTTTCAATAATAATAACCCTATCTTCTTTAGAAAATATAGGTATTCATTCTCCAGTCTGTAAATTAATAATTAAAGGAACGCCATTAGTTTGCGGACGAAAATAAACTTTATCTGTGTCGCCACCGTGTCCACTGCTGGTAATTTATTGCAGATTGTATATGCATCTCCCTATAACGCAAAACTGATTACTCTTTTTTCCCCACTCTCTTTCTCTCTCTCATTGGCGCGTGATTTATTGTCCTTTTTGCAGAAAAAAAATCTATTCTATAAATAATTTCATTTCAATTAAAAAATTCTGTCGCCAAAAATATCGCTTGGTGATTAAATGTCAGTTAATTGAATTATATGAACTACAAAGTTTTTCTTTTCTCAAATGCTTTTTTTCTTATTTTTTATTTTATCTTTCTTTCCTTTTTTCTTTACATTATTCTTTTTTTTCCCTTTCTATTTTTCTTTCTTTTTTCCTTTCCTTTTCTCTTTCTTTTTTTCTTTTTGCTTCCCTTTCCTTTTTTCATTATTTTTTTCTTTTTGCTTCCCTTTCATTTTTTCTTTATTTTTCTCTTTCTTTTTTCTTGTTGTTTCTCTTTCTTTTTCTTTTTCCTTTTTTTCATTCCTTTTCTCTTTCCTTTTTTCTTTTTTTTCTCTCATTTTTTCTTTTTCGCTTTCTTTTTTCGAAAGGCGAATTCCATTTTGCAATGTAGATGCGAATACTGTGCGGTAATTGCCCATAATTACAGTGTAAACTGGGTGGTGTACTGTCAGAGAGTGAGAGAGATGAATTATTTCATCATAAACTCGAACGAAAATTTATCGACTTCTCCCCCAAAAGCTAATTGAGAATTTTCTCTTCCGCTTCTCGGCGCCAGTTGCAATTTTTTCCCGATGAAAATTCCCTTGATTTTTTTTCTCATTTTTCGCTTCTCTTCTTTATTATTTCTTCACCTGGACCAAAAATCATCGTCAAGATCGTTTTGCACCAAACTTGGCTCAATTTCTCCTTTTTTCAAACTATTTTTTCTCTGAAGAATTTTTCTTTATTAATAATAGAAAAAGAAAATTTTTTTTTTTTTAGAAAGAAAGAATTATTTCTTCTGTTTTTTCTTTCAGAAAATTATCTCCCTTTTTTGGAGAATAAAATAGACAAATCTCTTTCTAGTACGAATTAATTTCAGTATACACAAAAATAAAAATTTGCAAAACATTGGCAAAATTGGAAATAAAAAATAATTCTTTCATGTAAAAGTTTTTGTAGACTTCGAATTTCGGAATTTAGTGAATTGATTTTGAATTTCAATTTTCGTAAACTCTTGTAAATCAAGAGGAGGAAAAATAAAAATGTTTTAACAATTGAAAGACAAAAAATTACTCGCAGACAATTTATGGCGATTGTGATTGTGTTTGCGTGTGCTTCCTTCTAAGTCAGACGTGGGCGTTGGTTCAAGAATTTTCGGAGTGATTGTGTCTATGTTGGGGGGGGATTTTTTCAAGGGTAAATGGTTCATTGGCCACAGAGAAGGTGCATTATATGCGCGACTCACTTATATTTTATTTCTCTCTTATAAATATTCGCAAGAGAGAAAGAGACAATAGGAAAAATCAAATACTTTTAAAGAACTGCACCGAATAAAATAGTTTACAATTTCTATCACTTTGTTAAGCACATGAATGCTCACAATGAGTTTGTAATCGATGTAATTATTAGCTGTGCAATTGCTCTTATCTCTCACTTGTCCCTCCCACTCTCACACTTTTGACTCATAAATTCCATCAAACCCGCATATCCAGTCTATCTATATTACAATAAATTTCAAATATTATTTATGTCGTTTGCCTTCTAAAAAAAAAAACTTTTATTACAACAAAAGAAATATTTTTTCTATTTTTTATGCAGAAATTATTCTGAAAATTATAGAGATAATATTCTTCTATAAGTGAGAAGTAGTTTTTTTAAAAGCATTTTTTCAAATTCACTAAAGTTTTGAACGTTTAAAACTTTGAATAAACAAAATTTTTTTCTGCTTGAATTATTTTTGAAAAATATTAGTATTTTTTAGTATAGTTAGTTTTCCAGTTTAGTCAATTTTTTAATTTAATTATTTTCAATTTAGTTAGTTTTTTAGTTTAGTTTTTTCAGTTTTGTTAGCTTTTTACTTTAATTAGTTTTTCAGTTTATTTCGTTTTCTAGTAGAGTTAGTTTTCTAATTTAGTTACTTCTTTGTTTAGTTACTTATTTTGTTTAGTTACTTTTTTTATTTTAGTTATTTTTTTTAGTTCAGTTCAACTTTTCAACTTCAGTTGTAAAAAATATTTTTTCCCTTTTACTAGAAATTCAGGACAAAAATATATTCAAGGAGAAAAATTTGTCACAGGCAAAACCGGAAATAATTGACCAAAAAACCGAAATATAAAAAGGTGACACGAAATGTTCTTTTTGCGCTTGAACGCGCCGTGACGGAAACAATACGGTGACGAAAATCGGAGAAACATCCCTTTCAAACAAAAAGTGTTGACACAAAATAGTTTCAAAGCATAAAAAATGTGTGTGTGTGTGTGGGTCAAGGAATTTTTTTTTATCCTTTGCAAAAATACAGGAAATGCTTTTTTACTTTTTTTTTAGTTCATTCTTTCTATGAAGAAAGAAATTTTGCCAAATGTTCTGCAATGTATTTGAATCTTGAGCCAATAATGTCAAAATTATAAAATATAGATCAAATAAAGTTCTGAGGTAATAGAGAATATTATTATTTCTGACATAATATTCTCTTTTATGAATCAGTTTGAAAATAAAGTAATTTGACAGTAGAAAGACGGTACATGATGAAAATATTAGATTCAAATAATGTTTTTTTTTTTTTTTTTTTTTGTATATTTAATAGTAATATTTTTTTTTATTTTTTAAAAGTGAATGATTTTCAGTTATTTTTAAACTGTTTTTTAAAACATACTAAAATTTTTTTTGTAATTAATCAATTAATTGACATTTGGTTGTTTTCCTTTATTTCCTACTGGAAATTACTAATTTTTTACTAATAATTAAATATTTTCTACTCAAAATTAAATCTTTCTAGTCAAAATTAAATATTTTCTACTCAAAATTAATTAATTTATAAAAAAAATTAGCTTTTTTCTACTAATAATTAGTTATTTTTTAATTATTACTTATTATTTCTACTTAATTACTGATAATTAGTTATTTTCTGCTATTAGTAGATTTTGACTAGAAACTAGTAGTTCTCTATAACCAATTATGAGTATTTGACTAATAATTAGTAGGTTTGATTAAGAATTAGTAATATTTTATTATCTATTACTAATTTTTTACCGAGAATTCCTAGTTTTTACTACCAATTTAGTAGATTTTTAATTAGCAACTAGTAGTTTTCTATAACTATTTTGGAGTTTTCGACTAATAATTAATAGGTTTGCTTATGAGTTTAAAATATTTTACTATCTATTACTAATTTTTTACCGAGAATTTCTGGTTTTTACTACTAATTCATAAGTTTGACTACAATTTAGTAGTTTTTGACTAAGCCTAGTAATCATGTACTACAATTTAGTAGTTTTTGACTCAGAACTATTTGTTTCTACTACTAGTTCGTAAGTTTGACTAAAGTTAGTGGGTTTCTGCTACTAATTAGACTAAAAACTAGTAGTTTTCTACTACTAATAATTAATAGGTTTTACTGACAATTAATAATTTTTTACTACTAGACAGTAGTTTTTTTATTGCGAATTAGAATTAAGAATTACTAGTTTTTTCGAAGAATCATAAAAAATCGTAATATTTCATTTAGAAAAACTTTATAACTTTTATTGCCTGCTTTTGACTATAAATTAGTAATTTTTAACAAAGAAACAGTCAAAATGTCTACTATTTATTTTTTTTACACATTTATGTTTGAATCCAGATTTCATTAGTCAAATGTGACTAATTTAATATTAAAGAAAATCGAATTTTTATGACAATTATAACTTTTATTACAATAAATATAATTATTATAATTTTCTATAATTATTTATTATAATAATTTTGACTACAAATTGAGATATTTTGGAGGAAGAAAAAAAATTCCCCAAAACGGATTTTGCCCAAGAGATAAGAAAAGGGTTTTGTTCTTTTGGCCCCTTATTATCAGAGAGAATGAAATCAAGATAATGGAGTTAGAGTTATCAGGAATATTGGAGACCATATCGTTAAGGAAGCCAGACTCCAAGTTCGACGGTTCCTGAATGCCATGGGTCCCCTCCCCCCACCCCTCCTCATTCCCGCTTTACAAGTATCGGGTGTGGTCCATAAACGCATAAAGGTTGGGCTATAATGATTTTATGAGCTCTCGATGCTCTCCCCATATCGCCACCTCGTAATCATTTTCTCTCTCGGCATTTGTCCCTATATAACAAATTCCCGCTCGTTTTCTCATCTTCAAAAGTGTATTTTGTCCCAAGATATAATACACGTAAATACTCATTTCTAATTGCAACTTTGTCGTGTTTGGTATCCTTATGAATAGTGTGTAGCTCCATCTCTCTCTTTTTTTTCTCTAAAAAAAGTCTGAATTAGTTAATTAGTAAATTTTGTTTTTATAGTCAGTTAAATATTCACTACTACTCTCTAAATCTAAATTAGTAGTTTTATAGTAAATACTATCTTATTATATACATATTATCGAGACAAGTTTAAATCAGAAAAAGTGATCTTTGACCCTGTGATATTAGGCGCCCGCGCTTTATTCAATATTAAACGTACTTCGATATTTTAATTTTTTTAAATTACCATTTTATTAGTACCGTTTAAAAATATTTACTCTGCAGAAAAAAAATCGCACTATAAGGAAGTCGAAAATTTACTCCCTAAATTTTTTACATTTTTTGGAATTTATTTCCTATTTTTGCTTTATTTATTTAACTGAGAAAAAAAAACTTAATACCAAACAAAAATCGTTAATTTTAAATATTGAGATTTTCTTCGCAACAATAAATATTTTAACCACACGCAGAGAGAATAAATGTTAAATTTCGTCAAAGTATTTTACAAATTAGGGAAAAAATGCCACAAAGAGAAATTTTTATAAAAAAAATACTAAACGTTAAAAAAGCTTACATGAAATTTAATTATTCAATTATTAGTTATTTATATCAAAATAATCCCCAACTTCTGAACGTTCAAATCAACGAGATATTTTTTATTAAAGATATTTTTATAAATTACTAATCAAAAAATAAATTTAAAAACTGAAATTTTAACGTTTAGTAACGTTAGTAATTAATATTAATTAATTTTTCACATAGTAACGCAAAAATAATTGCAATAAAAATTTAATTTGTGGAAAAAATAAATAAGTTTCGTTCATTTGAACGCTCTGAACTTTAGGATCTTCTATCAAATATAAAAAGTATTAAGTAAATTTTAATAGAAATTTAGTTTCATATAACTTATTTCAAAGTTTAGTATTTATAAAAAATTTTCACTTTGTGGCATTTTTTTCCATTTTGTAAAATACTTTTACAATTTCTCTGTGTGTACTTAAAAATTATTAATTTTGAATTGACACTTTTCGGTTTCGAGTGAAAAAATAATTAAAAGACAAATAAAGGAAATTTAGAAAAATAAACAAATATCGATTCGAAATTTATAAATGAACGATTAAGAAATATTAGTGAATTTTTATTTTTAAACGAAATGGAAAAGAAGTAAATAGAAGCAATCTACTTATACAAAAGACCTTAAACTTCAAAAAACAGCGAACAGATTTCTCGCATCAGTACGCTTGCAAAAGTTGAAGACAATTTACATAATGGAATTCTCCATTTTATCGTGATCTGCATTGGACTTTTGCTATTCGTTATTCGCCATTAGTGTCTTATGCAGAAACGTTGTCCTTTTTATTCTTCTTTCTTTTTTCTTTACTTTGCCCTTCTCCACCTCCCACTCGACTATTTTTTTTTCTTTTTTCTTTTTTTTTGCTCTCACAGACACGTTTCGTAATCTTTGCACGTCTCGATTTTCGAGGAGTATTCATCAGTCCTTAATGGATCATTGTCCCAAGGATCGGTCGTTTTCTTTTCTTCTTTTCTTCCTCTCTGCAAAGCCGTGCATCGTTCTCTCTATCATTTTCAGAACGCGACACACTAATCCATCGTTCGTACGTGGATGCAATGCGATATGTGTCAGCCGAGGAGAAAAAAAATCGTACGAGGTGCGAGAAGGAGAAAAAAATTATTTTTCTTTTACTCTGTTTTTTGTTTATTTAGAATGTATAAGAAATAGAGAAAATTAGTAATAGAAAATAGAAGGAGAATGAGGGAAGAGGAAAAAAGCTGGAGATAATGGAAGAAAGAGAAAAAAAGATAGAGACAACAAGAGAAAGAGAGAAAGGGAAATAAAGAAAGGCGAGAAAGAGAGAAAAGGAAAAAGAGAATAAAAGGGGAGAAAAAAAGAGGGAAACGAAAAAAGGAAGAGATGAAAAAAAGAAATAGAGAGGAAAAGAGAAAAAGAGTAGAAAAAAAGACAAATGGAGAAGGAGAGAAAAGTAAAAAAAATAGAAAGAGAAAAAAGAAAAAGGAGAAAGAGAGAAAAAAGAAAAAGAAGAGAAACAGAAAAATTAGAAAGAGAAAAAGTAAAAGAAGAGAAATAGAAAAAGGCGAAAGAGAGAAAAGAAAAAGAAGAGAAATAGAAAAAAGAGAAAAAAGTAAAAGAAGAGAAATAGGAAAAGGAGAAAGATAGAAAAGAAAAAGAAGAGAAATAGGAAAGAGAGAAAAGAAAATGAAGAAAAAGGGAAAAAGTAAAAGAAAAGAAATAGAAAAAGGAGAAAAAGTAAAAGAAGAGAAATAGAAAAAGGAGAAAGAGAGAAAAGAAAAAGAAAAAAAGTATAAAAAAGAGAATGAGAGAAAAGAAAAAGAAGAGAAATAGAAAAGAGAGAGAAAAAAGAAGAGAACTAGAAAAAAGGTAAAAAAGAGAAGGAGTAAAGAAAAAAAAAGAAGACAAGTGGTCTAAAGGGTGGAGATGAAGAATCAGAAGATGTACGATCAGAGATCCCAAGACACGCTGTTGAATTCCGAGGAGTACGTGGGTTAGAAGGAGATAATGTATAATTTATAATCAGGCCGACAGCAACGGAGGATTCGACAGTCTGAATTCTCCGCCCCGAAAGCCGCCAACCCCTCATTAGCATTCGATGATGGCTGCCGCGTCCTGCAGCGTCGGTACTATCCAGATTCTAACCTACCCTACCTGCATCAACTCCCACTATATCTTCCAGAACGCCCTCTATAACATTCACCCTTAAGGGTGGATCAAATTACAGGGACAAAAAAAAATCCTCTCATCCCTTCTTTTCCTATGCTTAACTTCATTTTTTTTTGCTAAAAGCTTAACGAACCTTTAGTTAATCTTAGCCAATTTTTCTCCTCCTCCTCTTCTTGATCATTTTTTGATAAATTTCTACACCTATTGAACTTTTTACTTCCAAAAGTTTTTAACTCTCTTTCCCTCTCTTTTTAAGGATAAAATATGTAGCTAAGTTCTTAGCTCTGATACGTATGGCGCGTTAAGAATTTTTAGAAGTCTCGTGTTCGAATCCCCTATCAGCGATTTTTGTTTCCTTAATAATTCATTTTAGTAAACAAAATTTTTTTTCGCTTAAAAGAATATTTAGAAGAATTGGAAAATATTTAAATCAGTTGATGCTAATTTAACGTTCTCCGGTCATTAAATGTAGATTTTTTAAGTCAGATTTACAAAAACCAAAATGGCGGATTTAATATGGCGATGGAAAATTTCTAAACTAACTAAACCTGCATTAAATTCGTCACTTTTCAAAGTCTTCAATGTCTTGACTTTATATTTAATGCCAATTTAACGAAATTCAGAATTCTGGATTCAAAAGGTCGACAAAATTTGAAAATCCAAAATGGCGAATGAAATATGACAAACAAAAATTTTTAGGTTTGCTACAGATTTGTCTTAAATTCGTCACTTTTCTAAGTCTTCAGTGGCTCTAACTCTAAATTTAATGTCAGTTTCACAAAATTCTGGTTTCAATATGGTTGCGAAAATTTAAAAAACCCAAAATGGCGGATCCAATATGGCGACCGGCAATTTTTAAATTTACCAGATTTACGAAATTTGAATCTTTTTTTCTCCAAAAAGAAATTCAGTAAACATAATTTAAATTGAAATTAATAATTGAAAATAATTGAATAACTAAAATTAATTCAAAAAGAACTAAAAATAATTAAAAAAATTAAACTCTGGAAAGATTTTTAAACATATTAATAAGCAGCTAAAAATAATAAGTATCGTTTGTTTTTGCAAATCAAATAAATAACATAAAAATATTACTAATATAATTAATAATAATATTAATAATAATAATAAAAATAATAATATTATAATATTAATAATAAATTTAAACGAAAGATATAAAAGAAATATGGGAATATTTTTTTGAAAAGTAATTATAAAATTAATAATAAACTGGAACAGAAGAAGATTAAAAAATTTCATCTAAAAATATTAGGAAAAAAATGAAGAATATGAAATTCTTTTTTTTGTTGCAAAGACAAGAATAGAATGATGAAATGGAATGTTTAATTATATATACAAGGGGAAAAATTTCATTAATGTGCCCCCGCGTTGTCTTATAAATTTCTAACCAAGTGAAAGTCTTTTGTTTTAGTGTCATGAAAATGTCACTCTAGCTCATTTTCTCAGTGTCGTAAAATTCACGAAATATCACAACTTCTCTTGATATTATTATCATCATCAACATTGCATTTGTTTTCACTAAAAATATTTTCCAAACTCACACGGGAGTTTCTCTTGATGCTTTTTAGTTCTGTTCTAAATTACTCTTAAGTGACTCATCACCACACAAAAGAGTATTTTTGGCGCGACTTTTAAAATAGCATATATATACCACTATAATTACATAATAAGAATTTAAAAAAGGGAACAATTTATTTATTATCAGTCTTTAGATTCATCAATTCTTGTTCTTTATTTTTTTTTCCTTTTGAACTATTTGAGGATTTTTTTGTTATTTGCGTTTAATAAAAAGGGAGTAATGGGAAAATAATATTTTTTTTCCGTTTGTGAGAGAATTTTCATGCCGTCTAGGCGGTTATTTTGTGAACCGAATTGGCGCGAAATTCAAAGTGGGAAAAATTTATTCAATATTATTAATATCAATTTAGCAATTCCCGTTGTTTTCTTTTTTTATTTTTGTACTATTTTGGAAATTTTTTAAACATGCGTTAAATAATAATAATAATAATAATAATAATAATAATAATAATAATAATAACAATAATAATAATAACAATAATAATAACAGTAATAATAATATTAATAGTAATAATAATAACAATAGTAATAAAAATATTTAAAAGCAATATTCGCTTTCTACCGTTTGTGAGAGAATTTTTATGCCTAGGCGGCGATTGGCGTGAAATTCACAAAAGGAAAAATTTATTCAATATCAGTTTAAATTCATCAATTTTTTTTCTATTATCTTCTTATTATTGTACTTTTTGGGAATTTTTCTATTACTTGCGTAGAATAAGAAGAAAATATTTTAAAAACTTGGAAAATAATTTTAATAATAGAAATTATAAAAATCGTGAAATACTTAAATATGGAAATAATTGAAAAAATTAATTTCGTTTGTGAGAGAATTTTCATGCCGTCTAGGTGGCGACTCAACGAACTAAATTGGCGGGAAATTCAAAATAGAAAAATTCAATAATGAAAAAATTTTTGAATAAAGTTAATTTAGAATTAATTTCGTTTGTGATAGAATTCTCATGCCGTCTAGGCGGCGACTCAACGAACTAAATTGGCGGGAAATTCAAAATAGAAGAATTAAATAATCAAAAAAAATTTGAAATAAAGTTGTTTTTCAGTAAAAGATGAAAAGTACCTTGGACTTTATTGAATCGATGAATAATTGTCGATAATGAGGCAATAATTTGGAATGACTTATAGAAAACTCGGAGCTTAGCAGTGTTGGATTGATGGTCATACTTGGAAGTCAAGGTTATGCCATGAAGGAGAATCGGAGAGAAGAAGAGAGAGTGAGAGAGAGAGGCCATAAGGCGACAGGCAGGTCAGCATCGTGTGTTGTCACCGAGATTATTGAAACTGCAGTTTTACGGCCCTTAAAAGCAGTTTAATTGCCGTTATATAAGTGTTTATGTGTTGCCAGGTTGCCTCCGCCTCCACTACCCCAAACGTTTATTTTATGGTCATAAGGCTGTGTAGGACTCATACCCCGAGACCCGTTTTGTCGCGTGCCAATCCCGTCATAACTTTACAATATTCACAATTATCGTTCATTGCAAATATTGGTGGTGGAAATTCTTTTGTAATTCCCTCACATTTACGAGACCCTAAACCTGCCATCCGCACTCTCGTAATTATTGCAATATTCAAAACTGCCACTGTAGCTTCTTTTTTTTCGATTCTGTCTTTTGCTTTCTTTTTTTGTTGTTTTTTGTTGATTTATTGTTTTGTTTTGGTTTCCAAAATTGTCAGGGGAATTTTTTTTTTCTGTTCTAGTTTATTATTTTAGTTTTAGTGTATTATTTGAATTATTTTATTTTTGTTAATTTTGTGTTTTTCTAATTACTTTAGGAAAAAAAAAGCTGAAGCAGAAAAAATACTTTTGATTTTCGAGAGTTGCTTAAAAAAGTGTTGCTTATTTGAAAATTTGTATGCAGAGTGCAAAGATCAACATAGGGATGGTATGCATATCGTTCGTCAGCGGATACCATCGAGTGTCGGAGATCGTTTCGCCTTTCGTGAACTGCATGAAAAAAAGGATATAGACGGGTGGTCGTGTCATGTCTAGTCACCATAGCGACTATTTTTTAGACGTCCTAGAGTTAAAAAGGTTCCCTTCTGCATTCTCAATTTCACAACCCGTGCTTATCGCGTCTATTTTTTCGTTTCTTTCGATATTTTTTTTTTCTTTAAAAAACCCCTTGGTCATTTTTTTTCTTCTTTTCCTTTTTTTCTGCCTTTCACTATATTAGGTTTTCCCTTTTTTTTACAATCAACTTTCTCCTTTTCCCCTCGCGTCCACAATATAAAATATCCAGGTCCTGTTGTAAAAAAATACCTGAACAAGATTTCGGAAAAATTCCTGAAAAATATGATTTTTCTCTCATCTCTTGTTAAAAAGAAGAAATTAAGTATAATGTTCAAGAAAAATATTTTTTACCGCGTTAATTAAAATGGGGAAATAGTATCGAATAAATATGATTTTTAATTTCACCACTGGAGAAATTTACCGACCGAAAAGAAACTGTTTCTACAAAAAACAAGGAATGAAAACAATTTAATAATGAAAGAGCATTTGAAAAGGGGAAAAAATTTCCTCGTTTTAACGCAAAAAAAAAACAAAAGAATGGCGAGGGCAATTTTTAGCGAATACTGGAGTGAGTTTAAATTATACATTTCTCTCTCGCTCTCGATACAAATTTTAGAAAAATAGTAAATTTTTTTTCCTAAACCTAAAAAATATATGCGTGAAATATTTTATTAAAAAAAACCATAATTATATATACCAAGTTTTTAACGCACGTATCTTATAATATTTCACACTGAAGTGACCTTCAGTTTTATATAGAATTTTTAATAACCTACTTAGAATGTGTCAAAAAAAAATTGCACCTCTCAATTTTCCTTCCCTTTACGAGCAAATAATTTCACACTCCACACACTTCTTTTTTTTAGAGGGGAAAAAAACTCTTTAAATTTTATGACGCCTTGTTTTACATTTTATGACGATATTTACAGTAGAATTCAAAATTCTCAAAATTTATTTTTTCTAAAAAAATATTTATAATCTCTATTTAATTTTGAATTTTCCAATGCTTTATTTAATCAAACCACTTGAGGCGAATATGTGAAATTTATTTTCTGCTATATTATAAACATTTTGTGAATACTATACTAACGAAGAGAATTTTTTTTCAATATAAACCAAGGGGAAAATGAAAATATCGACGAAATTAAAAAGTTTAAAAAATAATAAAAGTTAATTTAATAAAACTAAAAATAGGAAAAAGAAAGTAGAAAAAGAAATAGAAAAATAGTTTTTAAAATTGAAAATAAGGGGTAAGGTGACAAACTTGGGGGTAAAGTGGCAATAGAGGAAATTTTTGAAAAATTTGTAATTTGTAAATTGTAAATGTTAAAATATAGAAAGGCGGGAATAAAAATAACCATATCGGGTCTTGACGTAATTTTACAGGTTTTAAAATGTGTCGTCATGCCGCGATTATGGTAATTCAACGACTTACTTGAGTCGTTCACCAATGGCTATTGACTACGAATGACTACGTCCAGGGCGGGGCTGTCGCCGGTCAGTTTGTATTTTCGCACCATTACCAATTATTTGTCCATTTTCAATGTTTTTCATTTAAATTTAAATTGTTTTTTTTCCCTAAAATTTAACCTTTTTTGAAAAAAGAAAGCGAAATTCGAAATAAAAGTTAAAAATCGATATTTAAATTCATCAACAGGAGGAAAAAGAGAAAAACACAAAAGAATGGAGACAAAAGAAAAAAGGAGAAAAAATAAGAAAAAAGAAAAAAAAGAATTAAGGTAAAAAAGAAAGAAGGGAAAAAAGAATGAAGGAGAAAAAATAAGAAAAGAGAGAAAGCAAAAAGAGAGAAAAAAAAGAAAGAGAAAAAAGAAAGAAAAGAAGAAAGAAAAATAAGAAGAAAAAAACTAAAGAAGAAAAAGGTGAAACTAAATAATGATGATTCCCACAGTGATATCTAATTTAGTATAGCACGTCGATTATAAATATGTTATTGACACTGAGCAGTTGTATAAAAGTGAGATTTAATCTCGATGCAACTATTTTAAACAAAACGCTCTGCTTATTCTTTATCAGTGAATTTGCTGACGACACTGTTGATGAGATATCGAGTCGTGTAATAATTTCAATGTTTACTATCGACATCAAAAGGGATTCTCCGATAATCTGTCATCAAAGATTTCAACTTCCCGAACAGGTTGTGAAATTTTAAGTATTTAATCGCACGTCAATCTTCGATATCGAGTTCCGTGGGAATTTCAGTTACACAGAGAACAATATTCTGACTGATTTTTTAGGGTAAATTTTCGACTTAAGAGCATTGACGTCAATAAAAAGTCTTTTTATATGTAAAACCTTTAAGATATTTAACTATTTAAAAAAATTATTAAACTGTAATTCTTTCAAAAAATTCAATCATTTTTTGTTAAAATTTTTAAATAAAATTATTCAACATTTTAATGACTTTATTTCGAAATAAAAGTTTAATTATTATTTCTGTTTTATAACAAATAAAATTTTCAAAAAATTTTAATATAGAAATCAGTTGAAATTTAATTATTTTTATCTAAAAATCTACTCCAACACGCTCTTTTAATATTCAATATTACTTTCTAAAGTTTTAACTGAAAATCTATTTTTAATCAATTCTTATTAGAAAGTTCTATGAGAATTTAATTATTTAAATATAAAAATAAATAGTTTATTGAATGATTGAATATTTTTGAAAACTAAATTCTTGAAAAAGGGCCTTATCAGAATTATATTTAAAATAACTGAAATGTTACATAGAATTTCATTCACATTTTGCAACATAATTAAATTCTTTAACAGATAATTAATTAAAAATTTATGGAAAATAGTTCTTAAATTCTAATAAACACTGTTTTTGGAACCTTTTAAAATAATTAAATTCTTTTAGAGAATTAAAAAAAATTAAGAATAATTTTTATTTTTCGAGAAATTTATTTACGATTTTATTGGAAATAATTAAAACACTTCGATGAGTTTTATTATTTATTAAAATAATTGAATTTTTACAACAAATTTTTAAAAAATCCTTTAAAATAGTTCAATTCCTGAAAAGAATGATATTATTTTTTGAAAAGATTTGAAATTCTTGCGATGAATGTTATAAAGATCCTTTTAAATAATTGGTTTTTTCTTTCAACGAATTTCATTAAATGATGTTTTAAATAATTGAATTCTTGAGAAAAAATTATATTAATCATTATTAAAATAATTGAATTCCCGAGAAGAAATTTATTACTTACTAAAATAATTGAATTCTTCAAATGAATTTTATATTGTTTACAAAAATAATTGAATTCTTTAG
This sequence comes from Leptopilina myrica (nomen nudum), assembly GCA_032872475.1. Classification (NCBI taxonomy): domain Eukaryota; kingdom Metazoa; phylum Arthropoda; class Insecta; order Hymenoptera; family Figitidae; genus Leptopilina; species Leptopilina myrica (nomen nudum). Next base: position 38,977,207 of record CM065461.1, read on the forward strand.
ATAAAATTTGTATTCTTTATAAAAATAATTAAATTCCTGAGAAGAATTTTATTAGTTTTAAAAATAATTGCCATTTTGCGCAAAATTTTATAATTTGTATTTAAATAATTTATTTGTTTCGAAACATTTTTTGAAAATTGCATTTTTAATAAAATTGATTTCATGTAAAAATTTTATTATTTACGAAAATAATTAAATTCTTGCAACGAATTTTATTGAATTTTTTAAAAATAATTTAATTTGTGGAATTAATTTTATTAATTATAGAAATAATTGAAATTTTGCAACACATTTTAATAATATTTTGACATTTTGTGCAAAATTTTATATATTCTACTTAAGGGCATTTGAACCGCTATGACGTCACAATGTGGAAAAAGCATGAGTTTTAAAATTGTGACGTCATAATGGTTCAAATGCCCTTAAATAATTTATTTGTTTCGAAAAATTATTTCAATATTGTATTGCTAATTTATAGAATTTGTGTAAAAATTTTATTATTCATGGAAATAATTAAGTTCTCGCAAACGAATTTTATTAATTTTTTTTCAAAATAATTGATTTTCTGGAATTAATTTTATTATTTTATTAAAATATAATTGAATTCTTGCGAAGTATTTTATAAAAATCTTCGCAAATAATATATATATTGATTTTCTCTAAATAAATTTTCTGAAAATTGAGCTTTAAAATAATTAAGTTTTATGAAAATTTTATTATTTATACAAATTGTTGAATGTTTGCAAAAAAATTGATAACAATTTTTTTAAATAATTGTATTTTTTGAGAAATTTTTTATTAAAAAAGCTGAGCTACGGATAATTGATTTTTAAAAAAGGTTTTAATAATAATTTCTTGAAAGAATCTTAATACGATGGAAAAAATTTGTTTTTTGCAAAAATCCTTTAACAAAAGGAAAACATTTAGGAAAAAATGAAATTTTTCAAATTTTTAGGTTCGCAATTTTGAATTTTGGATTCAGTTTCCCCAAAAACATGCAATATGACAATGTAAATGTTTTTTTAACATACGAAATTTATGATTTAAATTTATGACACGAAATTTTTTTTACTGGACTGTGAAGGGGTTACTGATAAATTAAGGGCGTTGATAGTTGATGACGTCAGTGATGCCACTAATTTCGAAACCAAAGTTTTTTTAAAAAGTCTTTTCTTTGGAAAACTTTATTTCTTTCTTGAAAAAAGTTTCTTTATTATTCTATCTTTTAATAAAACATTTAGCTGTTGCTTTGAAAAAAATTAATTTCTTTCTTTATTTAAAAAAGCAGTTTAGAACATAAATCGATAATTTAATTTTGTTCTTTTGAATTGTATCTAAATTATCAACACTTAAACCCTTGCAAAAAATTGGATTATTTTAGACCCTATTTTTGTTTCAGCTTGACAAACTAAAGTCTAAATCGCCAATGTAAAAAGACAATGTGAGAGTCATTTTAGGGTTCGAAAGTGCACAGTTATGGTGGTAAGTCGATGAAAATCGTATGAAATGCGAGTCGTTTGGGTCGTCACCTAAAAAAGGCGACGAGGAGTGAGAGAGACTAAAGTTTTGTACACAGTGCAAAGTCAAAGAGACTCAGTTTTCTTGTCTATGACTGTGCCATTCGATGGCTGTGTTTCTATGACATGCCGCGGTAGTGGAGAATGGCCCCCTGGCGTGCACTATCGTAACAAATGTGGCCGTTTGCATAACACGACGACGAGCAATTCGGGCTGGTTTGACGGCGCGCGATATAGACTTTCAGCTATGTTTATATAGATAGAGACAGGGGCGGGTTGCAAAGTATGCACAAGTAAAAGAGAAAGAGGGTGAATTTCTCTTCTTCTTCTCCTTCTTCTTCTCTCTTTCTAACCCTCTATCCCGCAGGATGATTCTCCAAAGTTCCCTCGGGTATCCCCCGAGTAATCTTATAAGCCTGGAGATAGCCAATACCGAATGACGTCGACGACCGTACTATTCCATGACTTTTGCTCTTTCGTTTTTCTCCCCGAGTCACTCTCCTTTTTCCTTCCTTCCTTCTCCGTGAATATACTGACTCAAGCAAATGGTGTTAACGTTCGTTAAGCGATTTCACCAATTTCCCAAATGGAACTTCTCCAATTAGGGAATAGAAGACTTTCTTTATTTACTCAACTTTTATTGCCACCTATTGTCATGAATATTGTAGGTGCACTGAATTTTCAAATTTTGCTACTTGAAATTCGGTTTTAACTTTGTCATACATTTTTTTTTGAAACCCCTTTCACCCCTGAATTCGGGGGAATTTTTTACTTTGGCCTCTATGGAAAAAAAGATTAAATGTGACGCCCTCCCAAGAAAGGTACCTAAGGAGCAAAAAATTTGAGGTTATGTTTTAAATTTTTAAAGTAAAAAAACAGAAAGAGTATCAATTATTAATTAAAAATTATTGATCTTCAAATTTTCATTATATCCAAAATATTCAATGACAATTGGTTTCAAATTGAAATAATTGAAAATAAACTTTCAATCAAAATAAATCTAACGCGAAACTAACCTACAATTCGTCTGCTTCTTTCTAGAGATTTAATTAAAAATGTATAGAAAATAATTTTATTATTCTAATTAACAAATGTTATCAAATTTTTGTTTAATAATTGGATTAAAAAAAATTCTTTTCCAAAGAATTGGGAACAATTTAAAAATAATATTTTCCAAGTGATTTTTTTCAAATTCTAGTAAGAATTAATTGAAATCCTGTGAAAATTTTATTCTTTATGCGAAAATTATTGAATGTACGTAACCAATGTTATTGATAACTTTAAAAATAATTGATTTTCTGACATTAGATTTTATTATTTATGCAAATAATTGAATTATTCCTAAGAATTTTAACAAAATTTATCAAGAGAATTTAATTTCCAGAAAGAATTATTAGAATTATTTATTAAAATAATCGAATTCTTTTGGAAAATTTTATTGAAAAATATTAGGTATTGAAAATCATTGAATTGAGGAAAATTCTCATAAATAATTGAAATTTTGCCAAGAATATTATTCCAATTTTTGAAAATTTTTGGAATTTCCTGCGAAGAATTTTCTATAAAAATATTTTAAAATAAACTTCTTTGTTTCGCAAAACTATGTGAAAATTGTGTTTTAAAACAATAAAATTCCAGTAGAATTTTATTATTTTTTTTATATTAATAACAAGTAATTACAAAAATGTGGATAAAAAAATTGATCCTAATTTTTGGTGTCAATTTGCTCCACTTTAGTATATAAATCTGATACTTTCAAGAAAACCGTATAATTATTAGAAAAAAAACCAGCTATTAGAAATCTTGTACTTATTAAAAATCTTTGTCTTAAACAGTAAATTATTATTAGCAAAAAACAAATTTTCTTGAAAACAAATTATTTATCTGAACAACAACAAGAAAAAGAACACATAATAATAGATTGTGAAAGTTTGTGAATTTTTAGAAAAGATTGCAATGCATATGAATCGCCTTTGAAAATTAGCGAGTATTACAGTGAAGTTTTTAAACGTCTAGTGCAGAAAAAAAAACTCGTTTCCGGTTTATGTCACTATCTTATGGTGAATATAGAGGGCATTCAAGATTTAAGGAGGGATTATGATTATTTTTACGATCAACATTCACATTTCATGTGAATAATTATACAAATTTTTTCTGGGAGATAATTCTTTTTTTCTTCTTCTTCTTCTTCTTGATACACAATATTGGGAGGCGAAAAAAAGTATACATTCTTCTTTTCTTTTTTTTTGTAGAAAATATATTATTTCCTTGTTTGAGAATCAATTATATGATACATAAACTTTCATGTATATTAATTTGAAACTTGTGTTTTATTAAAGAAAACGAAAAAACAAAAATGATTCAGTAAATTGGAGATATTTTACTCAGGAATCGATTATATTGCGATAGTTCAATAATTATTTAGCTACCAGAATTTTAAAAAAAGTTGGAAAATTTAAGAAAATTTTATTAGAAAAAAATGTAGTACTAATACTAAATATTTATTTATTTATAAATATATTTATTTTTATTATAAAGTATTTAAAAAACAAACATAACCTAAAACTTGTTACTTTTCATCGGAGCGGCTCTCAAATAAAAAAAAATTAATATTAAATTATAATCTTTATATTTATTTATATTTAGAATATTTAATTGCTTGTGCAGAATAGTCGGAATATTTATTTAGGTCCAAAAAAAATGTAATTTGATTTAACCAATTATTTGACTACTGTTAATTAAATATTTTCTCGAATCAAATAATTGTTGGTTACATGAACTTAAATGCTATTTAAGTAAATATTTATTTGATAATAGACAAGTAATTAATTTATTTTTGGTAACAAATTCAATTAGTAATTTTTAACTATTATTATAGTAATTTATTTACAAATAATTAGTAATTATCTATTTATAACAATTAATTCTTTTCTAATAATTAGTTATTTTTAGATAATTTATATTTAGAAAGATTATAAATTTAATATTAAGAATTATTTTTTATTTGAGAGCCGCTCCGATGAAAAGTATCTAAAAAGTAACAAATTTTAGGTTATGTTTGTTACTTTTATTGGAAAAACACTAAGAGGATTAATTCTCAGGGTAAAGTATACATATTTATTTATATTATAAAAAAATATATTTTTTTAATATTTGAATCTTTACTACATCGCGGAAATGTTAAAAAAATAAATTTTAATTTTACAAAAATTAAGAAACTCTAAGGTAAAATAATACTACTTAACATATAACGTAAAAATTTTTTCTTCTTAGATACTTTTCTTCTTTTTTTTTAGAATTATAATTACACAATAATTTTTAATTATATAATTATTATTTACAATATTAATTAAATTTGTTACTACTGAGTTAAATTTTAACCACCGAATAATAATAATTAGAATAATTTATTATAACTACAATAATAATGTGAATTATAAATAAATATATTATAGATTATAATATATTATTTAATATAATATTTTATTTATTATAAAATATTAGAACATAATTATACTTATTTTAATATATTATTTATTCTAATATAATATTCATTGCAATATATTATTTACAATAGTTAATAATTAATACAATTAGTTAATTATAATTTATAATTAAAAATAAAAATCGTCCATATATCGGAAAGGTGGAAAATTTTCTTGAAAACTACGGGGGTGGGGAAAAGTTTTTTTTTTTGTTTTTGAATAAAATTTTCAAGCATTGAGCGCTCTATGTTTCGCGCTACATCCCTGACGTAGCTTATCGCGACTTTATCCCCCGATAAAAACTAAAGGCTCCATTTCCAGCTTTTGTACTGTCCCGCAGCAAGTGAGATTGTATTGGTGTGAGTGCTCTCTACAACGGACTGATATGGGCAATTCTTATATATATATATAGAGAGAGAGAGGCGAATGTTCGCGCACATACATGGGTTTATTTTATACCATACACATTCTATGGAGTACATAGGACGAACGGGTATTATCCTTGGTGGTGTGGAACTGTAGGAATTCGTGCGTGAGCCGATATCGCGTTCCGGAGTAGTTCTCTCTTTTTCTCTCTTCTCTCTTTCTTTCCCTCTTTTCTCTCTCATACACACACTCTCTCTCTCTGTCTCTCTTTATCTTTCTTCCTTTTCTCTCTATCTTTCCTCCTTTCTTTCCTTTTCTCTCTCTTTCTTCCTTTCTTTCCGTTTCTCTTTCTCTCTTTCTGAAAAGAAGAGAGAGAGAGGAAGGTAGAAAGAGAGAAAAGAGAGAGAGAAAGATATAGAAAGAGGGAAGAGAAAGAGAGAAAAAGATAGTAAAAAAGAGAGAAAGATATAGCAAGAGGAAAGAGAAAGAGAGAAAAAGATAGTAAGAAAGAGAGAAAGATATAGCGAGAGGGAAGAGAAAGAGAGAGATAGATAGTAAGAAAGAGAAAAGAGAGAAAGATAGTAAGAGAAAAGAGCGAGAGAAACAGAGAATGATAGAGCAAGAGAAAAGAGAGAGAGAGAAAGATATACCAAGAGAGAAGAGAGAGAAAAGCAGAGTGAGAGAAAGAGTACGACAGAAGTAAAGTGAGAGAGAGAAAGAAAGAGAGAGAGAGAGAGAGCGCACTGGCTAGGAGGCTAGGTCGTCCATGGCGCTCGAAAGGGACGAGTTAAAAACCTGGGGGTGGGATCGTTACCCTGCGCCAACGTGCGAGGCGCATGCGCACCATAAACCCCTTTGTCCGCGTGGTGCAGTCTTACCAACAGCCAAACTCGTCAGGGACTCCCCCAGGGGAATACTCCTCTCTGTCTTTTTATTGCCCTTTATGCTTCTCCCTCACGACAAAAATCTACTTTTATGCTCAAAAATTTCCAAATTTCACTAAACGTTCGGATGTGAGAAAATTAAAAAACAATTTCAACAGTACATGCATCGTAGACCAAACACAGTTGATACAACTATTTTTATTTGACAAATATGGGTGTTATGACATTATCACAAGCTTGCTTAGTTCGTTTATAACCGAGCAGGCTTGCATAAAGCTTGATTAGTAATTTATTAAAACAAGCTTGGTTAGTAAGTTTTTTTTAAACAAGCTTGTTTAGTCAGTTTATAAAACAATCTTGAAGCAAGTTTGCTTCGTAAGATTTTTAAAACAAGCTTGCTTAATAAGTTTTCAAAAACAAGCTTGAAGCAAGATTGCTTATCAAGTTTATTTTGTAAGATTTTAAAACAAGCTTGCTTAGAAAGTTTATAAAATAATCTTGTATGCAAAGTTTTAAAACAATCTTGTTTAGTAAGTTTATAAAACAATCTTGGAGGAAAATTTCTTAGCAAGTTTCCTTCGTAAGATTTTCAAATGATCTTGCTTACTTAGTTTTAAAAACAAGCTTGTTTAATAAGTTCTCAAAACAAGTTTGTAACAAAATTGCTTAAAAATTTTGCTTCTTAAGATTTTAAAACAAACTGGCTTATTAAGATTTGAAACCAATCTTGGATACTAAGTTTTTAAAACAAGCTTGTTTAATAAGTTCTTAAAACAATCTTGAAGCAAAATTGCCTAAAAAGTTTGCTTCGTAAGATTTTAAAACAAGCTTGCTTGGGGGTGTTTAGGCTTGTTTAGTAAGTTTTAAAAACAATCATGCTTAGTAAGTTTTGAAAACAAGCAGAAAAAAGTGCTAATGATTTTTTTTTATAAATTTTTATATTTGCAGAATTATTTAATATATTTTTTCTAATAAAATGAATGAAATCGAAATACAAGAAATGATTGTAAAATTTCTTTAGTGTCGAGTCGAGAGAATCCCTAATGGCATTAACGAGCCTTGAACTCAATAAAAAGACGTTAGAAAACTTAAACTGTAAATTACAAACATGGTCCTTCAGTGCTTGTTGTAGAGAATGTTGTCAATGATCATGCAGACCATCTGAACGAATTGGGTCAGTTATAGAAACATTTATTTTTGTCTCGGACTTTAGTTGTCTTTACTTACCATTTTTATTCTATTTTTTTCGTAAATTAAAACATTTTTATTTTACAACCGTAAATTAATCAAGTTTTCATTTTAAAACTGTAAATTAACGAAATTTTCATTTTAGAACTGTAAATTAATAAAATTTTCATTTTAAAACTGTAAATTAATAAAATTTTCATTTTAAAACTGTAAATTAATAAGAGTTTTAAATAATAAAATTTTTAATTGTTCTGTAAATTGATACAATCTTTAAATAGTAAAATTTTTATTTTACCTAGCTATAAATTAGAATTCTGGTCAAGAATATAAGAACTAATATTAATTGGTAAACTTTTGTAATAAAAATTCTATAATTTTAGATACAAGGAAGATTTAAGCGTCAGTGGTTTATATTTAAAAAAATTATTAAAAATTTCTACTAATTTAGTTGTAGAATTTTAGTATTTTATTTAGTAGTTCTAATTTGATTATTATTATTATACAGTTTTCTTGAAGGTTTCAAATTGATGCTAAAAATTTTAAATAACTTTTGCATTCGATCCATATTTTTGACATCAATTCGTTGAAATTTGACACTTTTAACTTTTTAAGTGAATTTTTCAGTGAAAAAAATACTTAGTAAAAACTAAGAATAAATGGAAATTTTTATTGATTCGAATTAGGGGACTCTTTACTAATTTAAATTCATAGAGTAATGAATAGTTTATAGTTATGATTATAGTCATAAAACCCCAGATTTTCTAAGGATATCAAATTGAAATTATCAAATTAAAAATATTGCGAAGCAACGTTATGATTTATGTTTTGTCTCAATTTGATATCCTTGGAAAAATTGTGCGAATTTATATTTATAGGTAAAGTTTAAAAATGTTTAATCTTCTAATTACTGTTATGTTAGAAGTTTGTAGTTATAATTTTAGTTACAATTTTATCGTTATCATTATAGTAATAAAAATAGTTGCAGACAGTTTGCAGACTCAGTTTTTTCAGTTTTAATTAATTCGCAAACTTTCTAAATTCAAAATTAATGCAAATGTGGAGAGAATTTTTTGGCGAAGGATTTTAAGGAGAGATTTGATGTGAAACAAAAGATAACATTTTTTTGATAGTTGAAAGCACTAAAAAGACGATCATTGGTTGAATCTGTACGTGAACGTTACGACACACCTACTTTTTTTCTTTTTTTTTTGTTTGCTTTTCTATAACAGAATAGTCAATGGACTGGCATAGTGAATGGTATTTAAGGACAAGGTGAAAAGGCGTTTTCTATTTTTTTTTTCTCAACTGCTGATGTACAAAAGTGGGATTTTAGAAAATGTCGTTCTATTCCGGATGTTGTCCTATTCCTCCTATGCCTTGGCATCTGGGATAATGCGAAAAGTATCTAAAGAAGGAAGCATCTTTTGCTCGGGGATGAAGATGACGACGAAGACGACGACGACGCACATGAAAGGGGCGCGATGGAGCGTGCACAAGGGGAGAGACTGGCTAATATCGTAAAGCCGCAACGTGCTCTGATTAAACATTATGTGGCTTCGAGTATTTCTCACCACATAGCCTTTTTCCTGTTTTTCTTATACCGCCTTTATCCTACTTTATGTCTTATAAATACCCTCATTTCTTTCCTTAAAGAAATAACACCAAATGCGACTTTGAGTCCCATCCGATGAGACACACTATTGTCCTCTCCCACGCTCTCTTCTTCTCTCCTTCTCTCCTTTTCTTTTTCAGTCTTTACCTCTTTCTCGCGTTTTTCTATTTCGCTTTTTCCTTTTTTTCTTTTCCTCTTTTTTCTATTTCTCTTATTTTCTTTTTTCTTTTCCACTTTTTCAATTTCTCTTATTTTCTTTTTTCTTTTAATTTTTTTCTCCATTCAGACAATTACAAAATTTACCTACTTTTCCCAAAAAAAAAAAAATTTTTTTTAAATTTTATTTAACCTCGCAGTTAGATATTGCTTCCTGTCAGGTTATTTTTTAGGTTTTTTAAACCAGCGTCGTCTTATAATTTTTAAATTCACGAAAATAAATAAAAAATAATTGTTTTCCTTTTTTTCAGAATATTTGAACTTTTTAAAATATGAGACTGAATTTATGTAAATCAATTTAATTCTTTAAAAAATTCCTGTAAAATAATTACTCTTAAATTAGTTAATTAATGATTTTACATAAAAGTTTAAAAAATGAATTTTATAAGAGGAGCAATTGCAATTTAAATAAACAATTGAATTTCAAGAAGCTTCAAAGTTTCCAATTTTGAATGAATTTAATTTAATTTTTAATTAGAAATTTTATTAAACTTAGTATTTTGAAAAAAATTTGATTTGAAATTTATTTGATATTAGGAGTTGAATGTTTTAAATAGGTATTTAATTATTCGAAATAAATAATTTTGAAAATAATTCTCTGAATATTATTAAAGAGAATTTATTTAGAGAAGAATTTTAGTTAAAAACTCTAAAAAATAATTGATTTTCGAGGAAGTTAAAAATAATTGCGGAGAAATTTAATTATTTTCAAAAATAATTAAATTCAATTTAATTATTTTCGAAAAATTTTTCTCAAATCAATGATTTTGAATATCTAATATTTTTGGAAAAATTTTCCCAGCAGAGAATATAATTTTATTTAAAAAAAATTTAGATAAAATTCCACGCAGACATTTAATTATTTTAATATTTTTCTAAATAAAAAAATTTTTTACAGCAATTCTATTCATTTCATAAATAATAAAACTCATCGCAGAATTTCAATTATTTTTCTATTCACTGTTAATTGAATTTCTTAAAACAATTTACTTGTTTTTCTAAAAATTTAATTAAAAACCTTTTAAAAAATGAATAATCTTTATAAATATCAAAATTCATTCTAGAAATTCATTTATTTTCAGGAAATTTAATTAAATTTTCACCAAAATTGAATTATTTTTATAAATAATAAAATTAGTTGAAAGAAACCCATTATTTTCATAAATAAGGAAATATTTTACAAGAATTTCAATTCGTTTTTTGACATTTTCAATTAATTTCCTGAAAAACGGAAACAATTCTTAAAACTTTTATTAAAATTCATCTAAAGAATTTAAATTAAAAATCAATGACTAAAAATTTTATTTTGAATACTTTTAATTTAAAAACTTTGTAATATAGTAATTTATTTTTAATATTCCTAATTCAAATTTTTTTTCAAAGTATTCAAATTTTCGATTTCTTAATATATATATTTGAAATTAAAGAATTTTTGAATAATTAAAATTTTCGTAAACTTGAATTGTAAACGAGTGTATTTCGAAATAAATTTTGTTTTACTTTTTCATTCTTTGTGTAGTTGGATTCTGAAGTGAATTTCGTGGAAATAGAAGAATTTTTAAACAAAAATTCCAGAAAATAGAATTGAAATCGGGAAAGTAGTTTTGAAAAAATTCAGTTTTCGTAAATTATCCAATTTTAAAAAGTTTGGAAATTAAAATTCTTTAAGAATCTCAATTTATATGGGAAAATAATAATGATTGAATATTTTATTTACAAAAACAAATTATTGATGTTGAACTGTATCAAAAATAATTTTGGCCAAAAAAAAATTTTAAGGCCATAAAAAGGTTTCAAATCTATTTGAGTTATTTGAGTAAATGAAAATTTTGAAAATAAATAGTTAATTATTATTTAATGAAAAAGTAAATTTTATTTTTTTCCGTGGCAGTGATAAAAAGAAATTTTAATTTCTTTTTAAAGAATTTGAGAATTTTCCCTAATCAATAACTAAGTGATGTTAATTTTTTAAAAAACTTTTTGTTTTAGATTTTTTATTAATTTTTAATTTTTTCCGAGCAATTGACAGAAAAATTTGTGAAAATAAAAATAATATTTTCCTTTATAAATAATTTTAATGTCCCCTAATTAGTACCTAAGTAATATAAATTAAAAAAAAATTTGATTTTTAAAATGTTTACTAGAAAAATAGAGCTGACCAAAGTTTTTTTTGTTTATTATATTTTTTTTTGAGCAATTGCCAGAAAAATTCGCAAAAATAGGGAAATTTTGTTTCCTTTTAAAGCAAGTTTTAATTTTCCCTTCTCAATAACTATATGTAATGTCAATTTTTTAAAAAAGTAATTAATTTTAATTTAAAAATTTTTACTAGAAAAATAGAGCTGACAAAATTTTTTTTTTTATTATTTTTTCGTTTTTTCTGAGCAATTGCCTGGAAAATTCGCGAAAATAGTGTTTTTGTATAATAACGAGCGTGGAATATTATGTTTTGCATCGCGAGAGGAAGGACTTTTATTAGCAAAAAGAGACACGGGTGGCATTTGCATGTAACGATGCTGCGAGGGTAGTAGAAATATGGGTTTTTGGGGGTGGAGAGAGAGAGAGAGAGAAAACGGTAGCCGAGGATCGTAATTAGAGCCTAGGGGTTCTATGGAATTACGGGTTTTGTGTGAGGCTGGGTTCATTGAGAGGGTAGGGGGGGAGGAGGTTAAGGAGGGAGGAAAAGGTGGTTCGTTGGTTGGTTGGTGGTAGAGAATGGACTACAGAAAACGCCCTCTATTCAAAAGGGGGTATGTTTGCCAACATCGTTCCAATATGTCATCCCCTAATTTAGAATTAAAATTTAATCCAACAAAATTGCTTTCTCGGCGTGATTACATTTTATTTCTATACTATCTTACGTCCATTCCCCAATATATAGTTTATTTTTTCCATCCACTCTTCGTATCTATATCACAACATGGGGAAACTAATCACTTTATGCTTATACAGTCTAATTTTATCAATTTCAAAAATTACCCCCAATAGAAACTATTTTTTTCGTTTTACAATACACAAGAAATAGTTTTCTTTCATAAAGTGTTTTTTGAACTGCAAAAAAAAAAAAATTAAACCTTGATGTGAATTTTTGTCGTTCTCATATAGTTTTGCATGTTCTGTCGAAAAATGAAAGAGGCCCACAGTGAGAAATAAAGGCGAATGGGAAAACAATAAAAGGATGGAAAAGAACAAATGTTTTGTATTCAGTGTAATTTGATACTTGTGAATCTCGTCTTGAAGTTTCAAAACAGAAAATGTATTGACCCATTCATTCGCAGTGGCAATATTATTCAAGGGAAGTGGCTATTCCCATATTACATGGGACGATTCAAAGTGGCCGTAAAATGAAAACAGATCGTTGAAGGAACAGAGATTTTTTTTTCTCCCCCAACTTCATATATGATCTTTTGAGAATCGTTGCATAACTCTTATTACCACATTTACGATTTTATGATGCTCGAATCTTTCCGTATGCACTTCTGGTGATTTATTTTTATTTCATTACATTTTCACTATTCATATTATTTTTCTTAAAAAAAGAGAAAAAATAATTTACGATGAACATATTTTTTAATAATAAATTATTTATTTGTACTCTTCATTAATTTTGTTGTGGTAAATATTTTCTCTATTTCTCCTAGTAACAAGTTCTACTAGTTAGTATTTCCCCTATAGTTTTTCTATTCAATAGTTATTCTATTTAATAATTCTCCTAGTGGATACTTCTCCTACTTAGTATTTTCCCTAGTTTTTTTATTTAATAGTTTTTCTAATTAATAATTTCCCTAGTGAATACTTCTCCTACTTAGTATTTTCCCTAGTGTTTCTATTTAAGAATTCTCTTACTTAATACTTCTTCTAGTTGGTATTTTCCCTAGTTTTTCCGTTTAATAATTCTCCAAGTGAATACTTCTTTTACTTAGTATTTTCTCTAGTTTTTCTATTAACTGATTCTCCTAGTAATTAGTTCTTTTATGTAGTATTTCCCCTAGTTAACATTTCACTTAATTTTCCGCTATAATAATTCTCCTGTAGTTAATATTTTTCCTAATAATTAGTTTTCCTATTTAATATTTTCGTAAATTAACACTTCTCCTAGTTAATAGTTTTCTTATTTAATACTTTTTCTAGTTAATACTTTTCCTAGTTAATCGTTCTCCTAGTAAATATTTTCCATATTTAACATTTTTCCCGGTTAATATTTACCCAAGTTGACAATTTCCTTATTTAATATTTATCATAGTTAATATTTTCCTTATTTAATATATCAATAAAATATTTTATTTAATATAGGATTGCCACAAGTATAAGATATCAATTGTGAATTAATCTAATTAAAAATTTTTAAAAGCTTAGATTTTTGAAAAATTTTATTAATTTAAATTTTTCTGAAATAAATTAAATTTTGTAGCATATGATTTCATTAATAATTAAAAACAATGGATTTATAGAAAAAAGTTAGGTAAAAACACTAAAAAATTTAAATTTTGAAGCTTTTACAAATTATTGCACATAAATTCAATTATTTTCAAAATCATAATAAAATTCTTGACAAAAAATCAAATAAGATACAAATTTTTTTTTAAAATTTTAATTATCTTTAAAAATAATCAAATTATTCTCTGAAATTCGAGAATTTTGTTGAATTTTTTCGTACAATTTTTCTCAATTCAACGATTTTTAATATCTACCAATTCAATAAAATTATTTCAAAGACTTCAATTATTTAGATAAAAGAAGCTTGAATAAAGTTCTACGCAAGCAGTAAATTATTTTTGTAAGTAATACAAATTTCACAAGAATTTAATTATTTACAAATTTTAAAAAAAATTCTTCGCAGTAATTTAATTATTTTCATAAATAATAAGATTTAAAAAGTTTACTGTTTTTTACTATTTTAATAAAATTTTCCATAGGATTCAATACTTGAAAAATATTTTCGACAATTCAATTCAATTTTTTTCAAATTTTATTAAAATTTGTGGATTTTTAATTAAATTTGGAAAAAAATTTATTCATAAAATTATTTATGAAAATTCAATTGTAAGTACTAGAATATTCAACGAATTATTTATTTCTGTTTTTACGTAATTCAAACATCGTAGAGTTTTCTAATAAAAATTGATTTAAAAATAAATCTCAGTTTAATTTTGAAAATAAAAGTTGAATATCAAGAACATAGTAGCGTAAATTTTGAAAAATAATAGAATTTTGACAAAGTTTCAAAGTAAAATCTCAAAACCTTAATGTTTTTCTACTTTTAACTGGAAATTCTGTAGAATTAATTTTTTTAAAAGTTTAGTTGAATTTTATTTTAATGTCGTATCATTTTTAGAGTTAATCAGAATATTCTTTAGTGTCAGAGAAAAAATTAGAATTGTATCTGAAAATTAGTTATTAGTTCTCCTAGTTAATACTTTTTCTAGTTAATATTTCCCCTAGTTAATAGTTCTCTTAGTTAATACTTTTTCTAGTTAATATTTTCCCTAGTAAATATTTCTCCTACAAATAATTCAACCAAAAATAAAAGAATACCTGTAGCAAAAAAGAAGTTGACTATCATTTCGAATAAATATCGCCTTTCTAATATTAATAAAAACTAAATAAATAAACTCATCCTTGGGTGTGCGTGAATGAATAAAGCAATACAGAAACGAGTGAGATACGATAAGCGAAAATCAAACAAGTTTCTCGCCGGGTGAATAATGAAGGAGAAGATCCGGCTCGGTGGTTTCCGAAGAAGGTGAAATTTACGATTGCGAACCTTTCCCCCTGATGATTTTTACTGTTTATACCCGAGACGATACTTTTAAAGAGGGAGGGACTAAAATGGCTTTCGTGTCGTAGCCCGATATCTCTCTCTCTCTCTCTCTCTCGATTCATATAGGTACGTGTGTATGTTTGTGTTTGTATATATATATGTTATTTGCCACGTTATATAAATTCTACTGCGCCTTGACTCTCTAACAATTTTCGCGGGAGAGATTAGAGCGCGCTTATTGCAAAGAATGGTTCATTGGATGCTGGGGACATAATATACAAGCAATACCACGTGGACAGACCTTGTTTCGGTCATTCCTTCTCCCTTGTTCTCATCTTTTAGAACATGACTCGAATTTTTTTATTTCTTGTCTTTTCCTTTTATTTCTAAATGTATTTTCTATTTTGTATATATATATTCTCGATTTCCTGTATGTGAGCTGAATTTTTAATAGTGTGGGTGCTAAGATATATTTACACGAGTTTTTTTTCGTGTGCAGCATCCATATACATACACGAAAGGGAATAATGGAGAATATTCCCTTCGCATTTGGATTTTTGATGTCTCACAATAACCACTCTTGAATCCATCCTTCTCGATATTTATTACTTGCCACGTTCCCCTTTATGCCTAATCTGCTAAGAAATACCACGTTCAGAATTATAAATATTTTTTCATCACGATTATAGTTCTCAATTTCCTAAATTTAATTCTTTCCTGATATGAGAAAAAGTTCGCTTCTTCTTATTTGCAGAGTAAATCATTTTATCGAGTAAATATTCGAAGGAAACAAGTTTTTACCGTTAAATACGGGATCAGCTGTTCCTAACAGCGGCGGCCATTTTTGGTCACGTGACCTCCGCCGCGACCAATCAGCGAAATCGCATTTCTGTCACGTGACCAATCACAAAATCACTATAGAAATGGCGTTAAAAATTTATTTTAGAAAGTGTGAGATAATTACAAATTCACCATAAAAATAGCCGTTCAAGGAAAATTCAATAAAAAAAGGAATCGTTTTTCCAATTTACTTTTGTTGATTGAATCAGGAAACGATCAATTGACTTTCTATCCATTAGTTTTCAACTCAATTGGCGACAATTGAAGTTCTAGAAATGATAAATTGTGAAAAAAATAATTTTATTACGATTAAATAATTCTATAACGAAGAAATAAAATTATTTGCTTCTAATTTATCTTTTATTTTCAATAAAATAAAATTATCCGATATTATTATTTTACTTCATCATTATTGTTTTTAAATAATAATTTTGTCGGTTAGAAAAATTGTTTTATTGAATTTTAACAAATTTTATTTATTTTTTTCTGGAAAAGTAATATTTAATTTGTAATTCATCATTTTTTGTCAATTTACAAGATTAAGAATTTATTGTTAGAATTTAAAAAAAATTTTATTTATTTATTTTATTGTAAAATTATGACTAATGTTTAAATAATTCCAAGCTTGGAAAAAAAATATTCAGTTTTATTGATTCTTTATGCGGGGGATTGTGAGTTTTTTTTTCTTTTTCCTCCTCTCTTCATTATTGTACTTTTTTATGTTAGTGTCGAAGTGAATAAACTTTCTGCGTGCAAGGGTGGAATATATACACAAAATGCAGAAATATACCTTTCTCCAATTCAAGTTTTCTTAAGTTCCTTGTCGCCCACGCTTTTCGCATAGGTGTTACTTTACAGTAACACAACAACGGAGGCGGCAAGATTAATGCGGTTTTCTAGCCGCTCGCGACACTCTAACCATGTTAATTTTTAATCACTTATTTGAATTATTTATTGTACACTCGCGCACACATGATTTATTTTACGGATATTTTATTTACGCTTTACTCTATTATACGAACAATTCTACTTGTGAAACTAAATAAAATAATGTAAAAAAATAAAATAAAATATGTAAAGAAATAAATTGACTAAATAAAAAGTAGTGTCAAATGTTTTTTTTTTTTATAAAAGTGAATGGAAGTAAAACAATTTTTTAACTAGTTTAAGAATGTGCTTGAAATTTATTTTTTACTTTCAAAGTAGTGTTTGAAAGAAGTGAAATTATTGTAATTTTCATCTGTAAAAAGTAAAAACCCTAAAAAATAGTTTTCGATCTTGAACGTCCATGCAAACATTTAGAAACATAAAAATAAAGTAAATACAAAATAAGAAGAATAAATAAAAAAATCAATGAAAAAAGTAAAGTAAATAAAAAACTAAAAACAATATATAAACGAAGAAAGTAAATGTTAAATAAATATAAACAGCTTAAAAAATAAAGAATAAAATAATTTTTAAAAATTAAATATTAGTAAAATATCAAAAAGTAAAAATCTGCAATCTTAACAAAGGAAGAGAAATTTGACTCTTTTCAGTTTCTCCGAAATTTTACTCTTTTCAGTTTTTCCGAAATTTTCTCATCTAAATCATAAATTTGCCATTCAATTTAGTCAAATCTGACAAAATGTCTAAGGATTTTTTCGATTAAGAAAAGAATTTTCGATTAAGGATTAAGAAAAAGGTGTTTTCTACGTGAAATACGAGATCAGCTGTTCCTAAAAGTGGCGGCCATGTTGTTTTTACTAATCGATCCCGATTATTTCGATTGTGTCGAATTTTTTCAATCTAAATGAAAATTTATTCTCTTTCTCTCCAATGACTCTTAATTGTTAACTAATTGTCACATAATTATTGTTAATTATAATGTCGTTATGATCATTAATTTATTTTTTATTGCCGTTTTTTCTACAATACTTCGTTTGACCTCAGTGGTGTCAAAAGAAACTAGTTTCTATAAAACAAATCCGCTTGGTGACCTTTTCGACAATAAAAACGAGATCTTGTATTGGATATATAAAATTAATGTTCTGCATTCATAATATTGTAATATAAATAATTTACATAAATCCATTTATAAATTGTGAATTTCTTCAAATTGTTTATGAATACGAAACAAATAATTGGAAAAAAATAATTTTACAAATAATTCTAAATAGTGAATAATAGTCTAATAATATAATAATTATTGATAAGATTTGAAACCGTTTTTCGTTTTTATTACAAATTTTTTTATTGCAGGGGCTTTAAACAGTTTTAATAATAATTATTATTTTTGCAAATATAATAATAATAATAATAATAATAATAATAATAATAATAATAATAATAATAATAATAATTGTTATTATTATTATTGTAAATATAATAATAGTAAATAATAAATAATAGAAATAATAATAAAAACCACTAACAAGAAAATAATTTATCACCATAGAAGTATTTCGATTTATTTTTCTTTTTATATTTGGTTTGCATTTTTTTTATTTTATTTTTTTTATTGTTTTGATGAAGAGTGAAGACGATTTTGACAAGCGAAACTACTGTAAATTGAAGTTGTCCATGAAAATAAAGGCGAAGTCTTTGTTCGTTGTAGCGTGCACCGATCTCATTCATAAATATCTCAAAACGGCTTAATTTCGCGGCTCTGCAAGCGAATAAAATCTCGAGCCGGTGAAAAACGCAGACAGTTGCCATGGGGGAGAAAAGATACGGCACAGCGACGACCCACGGCCCACTTGATCGTCGTCTCGGGTCACTGATGCTGCTAGCAAAAAGGAAGAGGAGAGAGAAAGAGAGAGAGAGAGAGAGAGAGATAGAGAGATACAGTCCGGAGAGAATAGGAGAGAGAGGATAGAAATAATGGTAGAGAATGAATACTGGCGATATGGTGAAGGGAAAGAGAGGTGGGGAGAGGGAAGTGGAAAAATGGCTACGATAACTCCTTTCCATTCTCTGGCGTTCCAACTCTTCTTGGATTTATGGTGTCTAATCCGCGCCATTTTCAGTTTACCCCACCCCCCTCCCATCCTTCTCTTCTCTCGTTTCGCCCTGAATCAGGAGAGAGATGCATCTTTGTGTCCAGGAATATGGAGACTGTGAATCCACTTTCCGCTAGACATCATTTTATGTCTTCTTTTTCAATCAGAATTTTTTTTTTTTGTTTATATAATGAAAATCGAAAAACAATGTTGAGGGGTTTTTTTCATTTTGAAACAATTAGTATTATATATTAATTAATAATATTATTATTGGTTAATATTTAATACAATTAATTTAAACAATTAGTATTAAATATTAACCAATAATATTAATATTACAATGTAATAATAATATAAATAATATAATATTTAATACTAATGGTTCATAAATAAATAAAATCCCTCAATATTGTTTTTCGATCTTCATTATGATAAAAAAAAATTCTGATTCAACAATTGTTAGTTACTGTTTATTATTATAAGTAATTTATTGCCAAAATTTTAGCTATTTTTGATAATTAAAGACGAGAAAGTGGTTCTAATTTCTTAAATACGCAATCAGCTGTTCGCCCCAGCAGCCGCCATATTGTATCACGTGACATTTTTCCCAGAATTTAGGTTCTAATTTTAATTCAATTCAATAACAAGCTCCGAGGTACACTGAAAAAAAAGTATATTAAATTTTCTAAAAGTATTTGGCAATTTGCGGAAAAAGTGCAACAAACCGAAATTTTAATATAAAAAATACTAAAAATTTAAAAAAATTATGAGATAATTTAGTAAAGTTATATTAAAATTAAATAAAAATTCTTGATATTTGATATTATAATTATACAAAATACCATAAAATTTTGTTTAAAGTTTAGTATTTTTTATATCAAAATTTCGGTTTGTTGCACTTTTTCCCTAAATTGCAAAATAATATAAATTTTTTTTCAGTGTATAGTTTAAACTTTGGCCAAGAATTTTCTTTCTATTCTAAGCTACGTTTAAAATCTGTAGCGAATCATTGGCGACGGTTGAAATAGTTTTAATCCTAAAAATTTGTATACTTTTCTTCATTTCCAAAAAAAAAATCTTCCAAAACTTAGTTAATTGCAAAAATTTGTTAGGACCAATAAATATGGCCTTAAAATATAGTCAAAATATAATAATATATCAATTTTAATGTTTTAAACTATTTTTTGTTGGCCATCGTCTGCTACATTTTGGCCTTGATAAAAAATAAGTAAATTTTTAAATACTTTTATCATTAGCCATGGATCACTATAGTTTTTTCAAAGTCAAAATATAAAAATTCCAAGGTTTTTAAATATTTTTCTCTTTAGCCATAGTCTGCTTTAATTTTGTCCATGGTTAAAAATTAAAAAAAAAAATTGTCATCTATAAATATTTTTCTTCTTAGCCATACTCTGCTTTATTTTGTCCATGGTTAAAAATCGAACAAAAAATTGTCAGCTATAAATATTTTCTACACTTTCGCCATAATTGAAAATTGTAAAGATTAATTTTGTAAATTGGAAATTGTAGAGATTAATTTTGAAAATTGAAAATCGTAGACACTAATTTTGTGAATTGAAAATTGTAGAGATTAATTTTGTAAAAATAAAATTTTGTTTCTAATATGTATTAAAATTTTTGAAGCAGAAAATGGAAAAATTCTTGAATTCGAAAAAATACATTCATCTTTAATACCCTTTTGTAATATTACAAGAGCTTACTGTAAAACTAGATAAACCGGATCAGCGCAGGCAACAAGAATTTTCTGCGCGAGGGGTCACATATATATATATTTTAATGCAAATATGAGTCATTATTATTACCGAACGGTGCTGTTAGTAGCTAATTATCATCACATTCACCGAACAGAGTTAATTTGCGATTTAAAGTAGTACATGCTCCGACGCCTCTCTAATTGTCCGCCATTAAATTTTCATGGAAATTGCGACGTATGATCTTTTTCAGTGCGATAATTACATTTTATACAATTTATAACAAGCGTTATCTCGACTTTTTTTCTGAAAATTATCATTCTTTCTGATAACGAAACAAGAGTATTTCTAAATCTTCAAATCTTGATCGTCAACGATTGGCTCCCCCACAGTCACGTGCCTACAACATGGCCGTTCACGAACAGCTGATCCTATATATAACGAAAAAAAAAAAATTCTCCTCTTTTATTTGTCAATTTGGAATCGTAAATTACGAACGAAAAAGTATGTTAGTTCTGAATGGATTTTTCTGTCTCCAGTAAAGTACAAAGGAAAAATGTAAATAAATAATATTTCAATCATCGCTTGCTGGCAGAATTTAAAAATCCACACGGAGATTATTTATCTCCCTGACTCATTTATCGATAAATTGACCGAATGTAATTTTATTTCTTCCAATCTAGAAGTATTAGTTTCATAAACGAATTAATTTAATATCGAAATCGAAACAGGACTGGATTTTAATAACAATTGTTTGTTAAACATGGCAAATACAAATTACAGTGCGATTTGGTCCATAAACGGTCTGTGTAATAAATCATCAGTCTCTGAATGTTTTCGTTCAGTTTATATACATATCATAAAACATACATTACGATCGAAACTGACACTTTTCTAAGAGAAAGAAAAATTGACCGACGTTATCAAAGAGGTGTCAAATCGGCAGCTGGTTTTTAGAGGGAAGGGGAAGATTGACCAAGAATTTTTAGGAGAGAGGGGGGGATAAGTTTACTCGACCGCAATAAAACGTCAGTGTAAACGGTCTGAACGGCTTTAAATGGCCGTTAAAATCGCGTTATTGTTTTCGGACTCATCTCTCTCTCTCTCTCTCCTGCTCATGTTGGTGAAATCGAAATTGGAATAAACGCTCGGAGCGCGCAGTTGACATTTAATCGCTTTTTGAGATTTACGATCGCCTAGACCTATTGCGATCGTTGTGTGTATGTCCATATAATCTACTATGGTCATCCTGTTCAACTTTAAGCGAAATCACTGTCCAATCCACTTGCCATATAAAGTGTCGCCTCCCGCTTTCAACCATTCGAAATTCGCTTTTTCACATTTTGATTTATTGTCTCTATGTTCGGGCAAAATATAAAACACTTCTTTTTTTTTTATCTTCAGCACACAAGGAATTTAATTTCATCGGACAATAATATAAGTAAATTGATTAGTTGGGGAATTTATTTTCTTTTTCTGAGATTTTTATTGTGGGGTATATAAATCAGCGGTTAATAAATTTTTATTGGTGAAATTAAATTTATTAGGTAGGAATCTTTATAATTTATGGGAAGTTGTCTAGGTGGATTTATTGCTTGATTCTTTATTTAAATTAAGAGTCTTTGGTTCGAGTTTTGTGTTCCTGTCTTTGTTTTGGAGAAAAAAAATGAGAAGCGCAGGCGCCGGACGATAATGAGAGCGACAGAGAAGTTTGAATTCTTCTCTCTTTCGCTCATTGCCCCCCACTTCGGCGCTCGCTAGTCAGTTGCGCTCTCATTGGCTGCAACGCTGCTGGAGTGGGGACAACGAGCTCTAACTGTGGTAGCTTGAAAATTCTAACTTAATTATTGTTAGTAAAATTATTATTCATATTATTATTTATATTATTACTGTTATTATAAATATATTTTTTTTGTCATTATTATTGCTATTATTTTCAGTTTTATTATTAGTATAATTATTATTTGTTTTTTATAGATATAAGTATTATTAATATACAAAAAAAAACCGTAAAATAGGCCTTTTCATAATCTTACAAATGAATTAATATACAAAGTGTTAATACTGCACAATTTCAACTCTTTTACATTAGAGAAAGGATGTTTTATTCCTCTTGGAAGAGAATGAAAAAACATGTTTTCACTATTATTTATTATTAGTATGTTAAAATATATGGAGAAAGAAGGGGGCGAAATTCGAAAATAAAGTTGAGTGAAGATAATTTACCACTCGTTGAATATTGTTTACTGCTGTAAATAAGTTATTGAAATCACCGGAACATTTTCTAATAAAGTAATGTAAAGTAAAAAGATAATTTTCTGTAGTAAACTTCAGGCTTCCTGCGGGGTTCGAAACATTGACAAAGAAGGCGCGCAAACACACACCATATGCTGAAAACTATATGATCCGTGTCGAAATCATGAGTTCTGCCAGCAGCGTCGGCTCAATTCAACTTCGAAAATGTTCGAAGGAGACTTCCGGAGTATCCTCGCGCCTTCCTAAAGTGGAACGTTTAGAGGAAGGGCAAGCTGACTCTGACATTAACTGTCCTGAAGGGATTTATTGCTCCTCCGGATATATCAAAGGAGGGAGAGTAACGAGCCAAAGAGAAAGAGCGAGAGAGAGAGAGAATGAGAGAGGGTGAAGAGAGGACCCACAGGGTTGAAAGTTTAGGTGGTTTTGGGGCAAAAGAGGAGAGCAGATCCCGGCAAACTTCCCCAATATCGTCCTAGCCACAACTTTCCTCTCTCACCCCTTTTGAATCCCCCTCGTGTGCGAGAACCGAAAGCAGATATTAAACTTAATATACGGTCGCAATTAGGCACAGACCTTCATTCCCTCTCAACCCCCTTCTTCCTCCCTACGAAACACGATACTCCCCATACACTCTAGTTTGCGGTTCAATTTATTGTCCCTTTTTTTTCCTCTCATTTCGAAAAAATTCTTGTAATTTTTCTCTTATTCATAGTGACAACTATGATAGTAATAATAGTAATAATAATTTTTTATTCTCCATAATGACAATTATATATGAATAATGACTAACGAAATGAATACATTTTGTTTGATAAAAAATTTTTTTTTTTTTTAATTATTCCCATGGCTGTTATTTTAGCCGCAGAATTTAATATAGACGGTAATAATCATAATGAAGACATTACTTCCTTTTGAGAATTTAATTTCTACTGAAATGAAATTTTTTGGAAAAATTTTTTTTGTTGTAGAAATAATTGTATTCTGTGCAGTATTTTTCCTATTATTTGTTCATTGTAATTCATTATTATTCCTTACGATTTTTTTTATAATTGCTAATGCCTAATAAAAAGGAATATTTTTTCTAACTCGCTAATTTTGAGGATCGCTGATTACGAATCTGGCATCAGATTTTAAAAATACAAAATGGTGGATTCAACATGGCCGACTAATATTGAAAAATTAATTTCTTAAAAAATTTTACAAAAAATCTTTTAAAATTTTACACTTGGGCATTTTCGGGAAGGGTGATTACAAAAATAGTATCCGATTTACAAAATTAAAAATGTCTAATCTAGTATTTTGAATAAATTAGAAAAAAATCTAAAGTAGTAGTTTCAGATTTTTTGTTCGTGCGTATCGGGGTTTTTTTATCGTCATTTTAATACCTTATTCTCAATCGGCGACCTCGAAAACCTTCGAATAGTAAATTTTTAACTAATTTCTATCGATTTTTAAAAAGAAATCCATTTTGAGTAATCGGCGACCTCGAAAACCTTCGGATAGTAAATTTTTAACTAATTTCTATCGATTTTTAAAAAGAAATCCATTTTGAGTTTTTTTTAAAAATCTGATGTCAAATTCGTAATCAGCGTTCCTGAAAATATATAATAAACAGTTTTAAGAAAATCCAAGACGGTTTTTAAAATTTTTCCGCCATATTGGATCCGCCATTTTGGGTTTTTTAAAATCTGAAGTCAAATTCGCCGCAAAAATTCTCGAGTAACAAGTTTCAAGTAAATGCAAAGAATTTTTCACTTTCATCCGCCATATTGGATCCGCCATTTTCGATTTTTTAAATGTAGTATCATATTCATAATCAACGTCTTCTTGTATCAAGTTTCGTATGATTTAATTTAATTACTTCTTAGAACTTATAGTTAGGATTTCCGGCAGTCTAAAAATTCAATACAATAACATAATTTTAGTCACTTAGTAAGTGATTTTCTTATGTTTTGAATCTAAAATTATCAAAGTTATAAAAATGGTTTACAAAATCAATGTCAAAGTCAGAATCGAATTGAAAGTCAAAGTGAAAATAAAAAATCGCACTCTTGGTCATTTTTTGAGTTTTTTTTCACTCTAATTATAAATCTAGAAAGAAAAATTATTTACCACAAGTTTTTAAGAAAAATTTATTTATAAGTACTTATAAAACTTATTAACTTAGGTAAGTAAGTAAGTACTTAAGTACATTGCAATAATAATGTAAAATTACGCCCCGCCCCCTATTTATTTCCTTTTATTTCAAAATAGCCACGATATTAATATATTACGATATTAATAGTATCCTTAGTCAAAAATAATAATTAAGAACGAAAAAAGGAAACGATGGTTATTTTCAACATTTTTCCAATTATTAATTAAATTGTTTACCACTTTTTATGTAAAATGTAGAGAAAAAAAATTACAATACTAAAATTTCAAGGGGGTATTTTTGTCATTCGATGATAGGGCTCTCTCTCTCTCTGCAAGGACTTGTACATATACTACTGGCATAACAATTTCGTCCATTGGGATAACGAATTTTCGGTTGAACGAGGAGATGGGGAGGAAAATGGGGGGAAAGGGGTGAGGGGGTTGGGAATTATTTACGTCAGTGGAGTGTTTGCGATCGTACTAGGGACGGGGTGTCAGACTCCTCGACGACAAAACGTTGCTGGCGCACGCGGTTGTTGCTTGCATTTGAACCAGGGTTTTGCTGCTTGACTCGCCCCTGTGTATGATATGCCGTCAGCAGGATGAAATGGTTTCCCCTTTTGGTTGCCAAGGTAACCTATGGCCCACCCTTCTCGCATTGGCGACCACCCCACGCACACACATACATTCAATGCACCCTATGTATTTTCTCGACCCAGGCCAGCACACGCTTCTCTCTCAGCCACTTTCACGGTTCCACTCACTGTACACATTTCAGTCCAGGGGAAATTTTTTTTTAGATTTTTTTTATATACTTACACATATACTCGATGTGCATAAGTGTATGCACATATACTGCGGTAGATGCACATGTATTACGATTCACATATATTAGTTGGGTATGTGTGGACATATTTTACGTAAACTTGAGTATATGTGCACTTGTAATTAGTATATGTGCGGTATATGTGAAACATAAATGCTTATGTGTAAGTTATGTAAACTTGGGTATGTGTGCATGTATAGTTGGTATATGTGCAGCATTTGTGCATTTTATATAGTGTATATGTTTGGTAAATGTGTATATGTATACTATATGTGCAGTCTAGGTATTGAATAAATGTATAGGATGTGTACAGAAAATGTACAGCGTATGTTTTGTATATGTGCAGTATATTTTAGTATATGTGCAGAATATTGTAGTGTATGTCTAGTATATGTGTAGTATATTTTAGTATATGTTATCTATATGTGCGGTATATATTAGTATATGTCTCGTATATGTGCAGAATATTTTTAGTATATGTCTCGTACATGTGCAAAATATTTTTAGTATATGTCTCGTATATGTGCAGTATATTATAGTATATGTGCAATATATTTTAGTATATTCCTTTAATATGTCTAGTATATGTGCAGTATATGTACATATGTGCAGTATATGTACATATGTGCAGTATATGTGCTTATGTGCAGTACATGAGCTTATGTGCAGAACATGTACTTATGTGCAGTACGTGGGTAGTATATTCCTAGTATATATGCAGTATATGTGTAGTATATGTGTCTGTATATAAATGTACTCTGTACCAAACACACCACATATTTGCATACTGTCTACATATATTTAAACACGCACCAGTTTTCGCATTTTAATGTATGAATATGTAAACATGAAACCCACACATTTGCACTCACTTCTCCTTCTATTTTACATATACAGTCTCTCAGGAATTTCGAAAGATAAATTTTCCACCAATTTCGGGGAGAGATGAAAATTACCTGATGCGCATAATGAAACTTACGTTCGTAAAATAATTTTCATTCAAAGAGGATTTTTTTTCCAGAATTGCTGCGGAGACAATTCTTTGGAATTATTTGGCTTTTTTTGGTTTTTCCTTAATTTTGTCCGATTTTGCTTATGATTTTTAATGATTGTTTTACGGTTTTGTAGAATTTCAGGATTTTGTTAAGATTTAAATGATTGTTTCACTGTTAAATAGTATCAAATTGCAAGGAATTGATAGCAAAAATATGGATCAGAAAGAATGAAAAATTAAAACAAATTTTTGATGTCAATTTGTTTTACTTCAGTATGAATTTGATACTTTTAAAAATTGTGAATTACCCCAAAAATTGTAAATGCTTTGCAGAATTGAGTAGTTTTTGTGCATTTGAATAAATTGCGCGCTTTTTCGACCAATGAGAGCATTTTTCTTTAATACTGAAGAGGAACGCATGCGCGGGAGTAGAAGTGGTGATAATGAGAGTGAAAGAGAACTCTCGGTTTTTCTCTTTCTTTCCCATTATCCTTACTTTCTTCCATCTCCTCTTACATAACAAAAAGGTTAAGTTGTAGTTTTTCTGAAGACTTTTCCTTTTTTTATTGTTTAAATACAAATTTTTTAATTTTTTTGTTAGAAAATCTGGTTACTTTTGCATATCATGTAATCACTAAATTATCGTTTAAAAAAATCTCGAAAAATTAAAACTTTATTTTCTTCAAAAGTCTGCTTCTTTTAACATCAACTTAAATCCAGGTCTTTTGATTTTTTTTCCTAGGATTCTGATCTTAAGATTTTGATCACAGTTAGTAATTTTTGAGTAGTAAACTACTCTCTTTAGTAAACAAACAACTAGCACAGAGATACGAATGTTTCTGTTTCTCGTGAAAAAAATTGAGATTTCGATTTCTTTTGATCTGACCGTGCGGGTTTATTTTTTGAATTGAATTTAAAAGAAAGTTTATTGACACTTGGACTAATTTATTTTCAAAAGGGAAATTGAAATTCAGAAGGAGGCTGGAAAAAAAATTGAATGAAAAAGTGAGTGTAAGAGAGAGAGAGAGTGTGGTGATGGTGGTGTAAAGAAATCAAGACACAGGAAGCTAGTATTCTTGTCACGACGCCGCCAAACCGACGCCTGACATTGCTTGACTATCTTCGTGTCTGCAGGAAATTCCATTAGAATTTTCGTTTTTTAAATTGCAAACGTATTCCTCTTTCGTTCGTATAATTGCTTTTTCTATACCGCGCATAACATACTCTCTAAAAAGATGTTTCTGATCCTTGAAGATGTTTATCTTTAAAAATAGAACATAGGAAATAATTTTTGTTTCAATTTTTGCTGAGAAAATCAATTCGTTTTTCGATTATTGTTCAGCTTTTGATTGTTAAACAATTACAGTTAAACAATTACAAAACATTAGTTTTGTAATTGTTTATAATCTCTAGTTGCAAATCCAGTTAAAATTTTTCCATAATTTCTAGTAACAAATGGAGTAAAAAATTATAGTTCATAATCTTTAGTTGTAAATGAAATTAAAATTAGTTAACTATCTCTAATTGCAAATGGATTTAAAATCAGTTCATTTGCAATTATTTTCAATTACTTCATTATCTATAATTCATCGTGAGGTTAAAATTTGTTCACTATTAAAAAATATTTTAGTCTCCATAAAAGTATTGGTTTAAAAAAATATTTCGCTGATGGCTGAGGAAAAAAATACTTGACTACCTGAACGCATAAGCATTGCACGGTATGATTTTAACAGAACTTTAAATACCCAAACACCATAAAAAAACATCATAATGCACGAGAATCCCGTGTTTACAACCTGGACTCTCGAAAACTATGAGGGAAAGTCAGGTCAGACCGCTGGGGTATTTAGAAAGGGTTTTTCTTCGTTTCTGACTTTTCTTCTCTTTCTCTCCCTTCAAGAAAAAAAAAACTTTTTTTTCCTTTTTTTATGCCCTTTTTTTTCCAAACTCGCAACTTTTCTGGGACCTCAACCCCTGCAATAAAAACATACTGGCCATACGATTTCACTCTTTTGTGAAAGGGAAAGCAAGAAATGTTAAGAGAGAGTTAAGATTTGTGACAGCACGAAAAAAGAATTTTTCAGTCAACGGGGGGACAATCAGTCATTTGTCGGACTTTTTTCAGTCAAGGTCAACCATAAATTTTCCACTTTCTTTTAATGTAACGAACGAGATAATATATTTTTTTTCTCAGAATATTGATAATTCCAACTAGTCTGGGTCTTTTGAAACTGGAAAAGTTGTTTTTTTTGTGATTAAAGAAGTCGAAGAACGGAAAATTAAGAGTTGACATTAGAAATTAAAAGTATACGAAAACTTAGGTTAAAATTGAAAATTAGGATTGAAAATTAAAATTGATAATTAGGATTGAAAAGTAAAATTGAAAATTAGAATTGAAATTTAGAATTGCAAATTAAAATAAAAAATTGTTTTGAAAATGTCAAGAGTTTTTTTAAAAAAAGGATTGTTTTGTTCAACTTTCAGAAGGCCGCATGTCCAATCTAAATACCCTGGACATATGCCGTTCTGAGCCGTTGTCAAAGCAGAATTTCAATGATCTTACTTGGGAGGGTCAATATTATAGTACGTATAAATTTTCAAATTTGCAAGAACATGAGAATTCGAAAGTCCTTTAAAAAGAATTTTTGGGAAATTAATATTTTTTTGATTTTGTGACTTTTCTTTTTGATAACTGCAAAATATAACTATTAGATCATTGTCTGCATTGTTTATACCTATTTGTTTCTAATGGACATGAAATTTACTTACTAACTGTAATTTGTCACACGCTCCCTAGGTATACCCAAGAAACAAACAATTTTAGGTTATGTTTCTAATTTTTGAAGTTAAAATACGTGAAGAGAATTTATTCCTCTAGCAAAATTATTGATAGATTCAATTCTTCATTAAAATGTTGATTAAAATGTTAATTAAAATGATAATTAAAATGTTAATTAAAATATTCATTAAATAGTCATTAAAATAAAAAAATAAAAAAATTTCATTAAAAATTGGTTTCAGAAATTAATTAAAAAGAATCTTTTGTTGAAGATAAATGTAGGACAAACATAACCTATTCGTTTGCTCCTTGTGTATTTTTCTGGAGAATGAAACATTTTTTAGAAAAAATAAATGTGTTTCCATCGAACAAAAAATTGGAACCACACAAGAAAAAGATGAATGTAAAAAAAAATTTGTTTCGCAATTGTTTCAGGTCCGAACGGTTGTCCGAGGCGTAGAGGTCGACAAACCTACACACGATTCCAAACGTTGGAATTAGAAAAGGAATTTCATTTTAACCACTACCTGACGAGAAGACGACGAATAGAAATCGCCCACGCTCTCTGTTTAACGGAACGGCAGATAAAAATTTGGTTCCAAAATCGACGGATGAAATTGAAGAAGGAATTGAGGGCGGTTAAGGAGATAAACGAGCAGGCTCGTCGCGAACGTGAGGAACAGGATATGATGAAAAAACAACAGGCCGAGAAGCAAGCTAAAATGCAACAGGAGCAACAAACAGCACTGCAGCATCAGCAACACCACGTCGGTGGTCTCGATAAAACGCAAAACGATCTCCTCAAGGCTGTCAGCAAAGTTCCCGCATAGGGAACGACATTGCTCACTTCACTCTCTCTTGCCTAGGAGATAGTAATTAAATATTAATCGCAAAAATAAGAAAAAAAAAATACACACTCGACTACGTACTTATACCCAGCGAACCTTGCCACGGTCTCGCTCGACTGATCCTAGAATGTATTTTTTGTAAGACGGAAGTGACAAAAATTTTAAGCCATTCGTCGGCTACATTTTTTGTCCAGGACAACCGTAATGTCGACTCCATATGACAAAAAAAATCAAAGTTGTCAATGATGAAGAGATGAAGACTGCATCGTTTATGTTTTTTCCTGTTCCCAAAAAGAACGGACTAAGCCGAACCCTTTCCCTTGCCCCCCCCCCCTTATCACGAAAGTCCTTTCGCAACTTTCTCCAGTGGAGCCAAGACTATAATAATATATTTCATCCAGAAAATTCTCTGGATTGGCTAAAGTGCAACAATTTTCCAGAATAATATTTTCTGGAATAGAAGTATAGAAACTCTCGTTCGTTTTGAACGATTCTCGACTCCTGATGGATCCTCTCCTATTAAATAAAACAAAACAAAAAACAACGGCGTGATGACTCCTCTTCACAAGATATTTCAAATGAAGGTCCAAACAAATATTTTGTGCCTCAAGTTTCTCCAATCAACAAAAAAGAAAGCGTCCAAATGTGAAATATTGAAACAAATTGTTTGTACGACGAAAAATAGCAACTTTAGATTTATTTTCTTATATTGATAAGTAAAGTTGGTTACAATAGAAGAATAGCGCAGTTGGTTAAGGCACTGTCCACGCGATATTGCCATTCCCTGCGTCAGGGGTTCAAATCTTAGAATGTGTTTTTTTTTCGTTCTAGATCCATTTTGTTTTATACTCGTTTTTAATGATAAACTATTGATTATTTAATTAACAGCATAAATATTAATTATCAATAATGATAGTTTAGTCATTTTTTTTTTAATTCTTGTGCTGAAAAAAATTTCTAAGAAGAAAATTTAATTTTTAACAATCCCCTTTTAACATGAAAAATGGTAAAATATTTTTCCCTGTTGTATCAGGAGATTCTTGATTCTAAAGCGACAAAAATGGACTGAAAGAGTGAAATTATTTTTGATGAAGTGGAAATTATTATTATTCGTCATTGCAACGATTACCGGTGATTCATCTGTAACTTTTCTTATGTTAAGAATCTGATGATTGAAAAAAAAATATTCGCAATGCTAATTATAGCCAAGTTTTTCGATATTGACGCAATTTTATGTTAGGGTAACGTCTAATGGACTCGAGGACATTCTTCGATATTAAAAAAAAAGAAACGAAGAATTGTTCATTATTTACCGGTGCTAAGGAAGACTTTTTGTTTTTGATTTTGATTTATATTAATGAAATTTTGATTATTTGTTAAGTAGAAGTGAAAAATTTTTAACCATCATTCGAAGAGGTATAATTATTAAAAATTATTCATAAAACAATTTATTTACAAAGTATTTAAACAATTATTGAAATTAGTTTTATAAAAATCAATTAGTCAAACTAATTGTGGGGAAAATTTTGCTTTTTTCAAAAAAAATTAAGAATAAAAGGATTTTTTTAGTAAAAAAAAAAATATTGACAATATTTTGTTACTATTTAAAAAATGTTTTGTAAAATTTCAGAAAAAATTGATATATGAACGAAAAAACCAGTGGAAATTTCTTTTGGTACCTCTTCGAATCTATGGTATTTTTTTCAATAGCGTTATTAAAAAGAAAAAATTTATTGTGTTCAAATTGTAGTTTAATATGTATAGGCATTTAAATTAACTTTGACCTGTTATCCCCGGTTACGAATCCCTGTGAAAAAAAATTGTTGTTTATTGTGTTAACTTTACAAAAAAAAAATTGAAAAAGAATTTTTAAGTTTTTAAATGGAGAAAAAAATTCAGTGTTTCAGTTAAAAACTAAATCGAATTTCTTTTTAAATTTGTTATATTATAAATTGATCGTTGATTTTAAACAATAAATTTGTATCTGTAAACTATTAAATCTAAATTATTGTTGCCTATAATGCAATGGAAAATTAATAAACAGAGTTTTTGTTAATTTACAAATTAAATAATGCTAATAAATTAATTATAAATTAATTACAAAGTAATTATAAATTAATTGCAAATTAACTTATAAATTAACAGAAATAGAAAATCTGTTATTGAAAAATTCTTTTGCTTTCAAAACTTTTTGTCATACTTTTTTATAAAAAAAAATATCTAGATTGTTGTAAAATCGTTTATTTCAATTTTGCAAATGTAAACATTTTTTTACGGACAGCAAAAAAACAAAAATAAATATAGAATTTGTATAAAAAATTTATTAAATATTTGAAAAACAAATTATAACAATTTGAAAATTGTTTCGAATGATGAGAAAAAGTTTTATACAATTACGAGCAATTAAATTTTCATCTAATTCGTGTTTTAAAAAAAAGTTTGAATCTGTTTATTTTTGACTAAGTAGGAATAGTCAAATTTTTTTTCTGTTTAATTTTTTGATAAAATTGAATAATCAGGGAAAATAAAATATATTTTTCAAATTGTTTTTTTTCTCTTTGAACCCTTGCCAAAAACAGAAATACGTATGCAGTCTAGGATAATTCAAAAATTGGTCAGACATTAAATCAGCCTTCTTCTATTTTTGATTTTGCGATGTTGGGTCTAAAAATAATTATTAAAAAATAATTTCTCGAAATCGATTTGAATTAATTTCTTCGAAATCAATTTTCTCGAATTAATTTTTGAAACAGCTGGTAAAAAATAATTTATTTAATAATTCATTATAAAATTTAATTTTAATTCATTTTCAAATTTATTTGTTGGGGAAAATTTTCTAAATTTGAAATATTCTTATTTAGAATATAAATTTAGGAAAAAGTTTCGAAATTTCGAAAATTCAAATTTAAATTAATAACAAGCAAGAAATATTTTGCAAGCTAATTGTAGTAAAAAGAAACGAATTCTTAATAATTTTTCGAGGCAAAAAATATAATTTAAAAAAAAGTCAAAAATATTAATTAAGCAAAAAATATTTAAATTCAAAATTGAGAATAGAAGAAGAGGCTTATTTTGAATGGCCAACGATCCAAATTCAAAGCAATTTGTCTTGGAACTTAACGACCAGGAAACATGGAAATGAGTAATAATTCTATAATACCGGACGAGTATCTCACTCATAGTACATTAAATACGTAATTTGGTGTCAGGGTAGACCTTTCCGTAGAGTAGAGCCTGTTGTTGGTATATTGCTTAACTTAGAAATACTTATAAAAGACAAAAAAAAGAAGCAAAAAATCATCGCAAAATGTAATTATTAAAGAAAAACAAGTCTAGCTATGAAACAATACATTTTTTTCCACAGCCGCACTTTTATTCCAAAAATATCAAAAATCCATTCAAAACGAAAAAGAATGTTTCTCACGTTTCAGAAAACAAAAAAAAATCGAAATTTACCCACAAAATAGAGTAAAGAAAAAAAAATACTGATAAATTTTTTTTGGAATAAAGTGTCGGTGTGAAATGCGACCTTAATTAATTAATAATAATATTAATAATAATAACGATAATATTTAAAAAAAAGCAAAAAAAAAATACTTCGTAAATGTATAATTCAAGTTGATAAGCATTATAAAGAAGAAAAAAAAGCTGTATATGAGTCCGCGTTATCGTGCTCCGGAAGCAAGGAACGAAAAATAGAATACGTATAATGATGTACGTAAACAAATTAATGAAGGAAAAAAAAATAATTAAAAAAAAAGACGACGACGACGACGAGCAAAACTCTATAATAGACGTCCGAACTCAAGGTGAAATCCCATATACATATATAAATAAATAAAAAAAATATATATATATAAATATAGAGTATCTATGTATAGGTAAACGTGAAGGAAAAAGTGAATACTTTACCATTAATTATCTAATTAAAATATTATTCTAAACAGTATCCGTATGTAATTAAGAGACGCGTATGCGAGTCCACACGATTATTCTCACGTATAATCCACATAGCGAGAAAAAAATACCCTATTCGTAAATAGTATTTAGATTCTTTTCTTTTTTTTCTATATAAAGGAGGGATTTTTTCAACTCGTAGAATCGAAAATCGAACGGGAGACATTTTGTTTTAATGTAAGGGCGTGTTGAAGTAATTTAAAGGAATGTTTGCCACTTTCCTTACTCTTTTAGTTTTTTAAATTTTGTTTTTTAATGACTTTCCGTTTTGTGATTTGTTTTTTACTCTTGGTTTTTTCTGTATTTTTTAAATACCACTTTTTAATTTTTTCAGTCTTTAAATACTCTCCTTTTTTTAGTAAAATATAGATTTTTTCCTAATTTATTACTGTCCGTTATAACCATTTTATTGAAAGCATCAGTATTTTCTCTTTTCTCAGTGAGAAGCGGCTCCCCTCCACTCTCCTTGGTCGTTGGGAGGGGGAAGTCGCGTCTGCGCTGAAAGAAAAGCTCGCCTATGCGCTAGGAGGGGGGAACGCTCTTGTACTTCAGTTGGGGGAAATTTCATTATTACTTTGGCAAACATTCTCTTTAAAAATAGTTTGTAAAAAATATTCACATCTTTTTTTTTTGTTTTTTAATTTCAAAAATTGTTGTTTTTCTTTAGCCTGATGGTCTTTTTCTGTTTTTTTTTCATTTTGAATAAAATTTTTGCAAAAATAAACTAGAAAAAACGTCAAAGAGTGTGATCGCGCCCGGCACATGTATACGGCAAAAAAGAAAAGAAATTTTTCGAAAAGAAAAAAAAGTGCGTTAGGTGGTGAATTTTTTTGGTTTTAAACGGCGATTCTGAATCGAGAAACGGTGTATCAATTTTTTTCTTTTTTTTTTGTAGAAAGCTTTATGATAATAATAACTGTATTATGATCTATTATCGCTATATAGTTACGTTTGATGTTATGTCGTTAATTAATGATGCGTAGTGAGTAGAGAAGAAGAAAGAAAAAAAAAGAGTGACGGCGCCGATACGTCCGTTAAAAATTCGTATATAAACGAGCGATTTTTGTACAGAATTACATTTACTTAGAATATTAAAAACTTGTAATTAAGGGGACGAACGGAAATGTCAAGAAATTTTTTTTTTTATATTTTATTTATTATAAAAAACGTTACTATCATTTTTACTCTAAATTGAATTTAGAGAATTTGACGCTATTTGTCTGCGCGCGCACTTCTCTAAAGAAGTGGCGCGATATTTTTGAATGTTAATAACATTATTAATGATCGAAATGATAGATTCTTATCGAAATTTATTGTAAATGTTCAGTTATTGTTTTTTTTTGAAAATAATTTTCTTTCTTTAAAGCAGAGAGAAATTAATATTACGTTGAATATGGAAAAAAAGACCCTTTTTGTAAATATTTATTTAATTCTCCATTCGTCATATTTTATGTTAATTTTAATCTCGATTTTAATTAGTGTTGTAATTTGTTTTCCTTTGTGTGAGTGTGTGAGAGAAAGAGTGAGAGAGAGGGAAAATAAAATTGACGTATAGTGTCAATTAGCAATAAAATTCTCGAGTGAGGAGAAATTACAAAAAAAAGAAAGAAATTTCTGTTGACCAGGGGAAAAAGTATTTTTTTGTCATGGTCGTCAGTACATAAGAAAAAACTCCTATTCTTTCCACACCTGATAGAAAAATAAAAATTGAAATTGGAAAAAAAATTGCGCGGGCGCCGTCCACACTCAAAAAATTTGTCAAATCGTCTTCAAGCAATTCATATTTGAAAATTTCCTTCCATTTTTAGCACGAATCTATCACTTTTTCCACCTTTCGACCAATATTCTCCGTTTCCCCTTCCCAGAATCCTTTTTCAATTTCCCTCTCTACATTTATTATACATATATACATAAAAAAAAATTTCTCTCACGCTAAAGTCCAAACTTACCGGTTATTAAAAAAAGTAAAACGATGTTTTTATTCGCTGAACAATTTTTTCTCCATTTTTTTCTACTTGCAAAAAAAAGAGTAAAAATTACAATTTTTAAATTTTTATCAAACAAAGGAAGAAATCTTTCCAACCATTTCTCTAAAATTCATGAAATTAAATATTAATAATAAAACTAGAAAAGGAATTATTAGATTCATTTAAATAAAAAAAAAAAGTTCAACGAATAAGAAAAAAACATTGAATAGTACAATTTTTTTTGCCCAACTTGCCAAAACTCACGACCATGTAAAAAATTCAAAAAGGTAGGATCTTGAGACTACATAAAAGCGTTGAGAACACTTCTCTTTATCCGAATTATAAGAAAATTAAAGAAAACTAGATAAGAAAAAAATTAGAGTACGGCTCAAGGGGTGATAAATAAAATACCAAGAGTGTGATTGGTGGTGTGTTTGAAAATTAGCATTTAAGCAGAAGAAATTCGATGAAAACGAAGAAACGTGAATAAAAAATGAATCGTAAATAGAAAGGAAACGTAAACAAAAAAGAAACGTAAATAAAAAAGAAACGTAAACAAAACAGAAACGTAAATAAAAGAAACGTAAACGAAACAGAAACGTAAATAAAAGAAACGTAAATAAAATAAAGAAAAGTGAATAGAAGAAAACTAATTTAAAAAATGCATATTAACAAAAAAGAATTAAGAAAAATATATATATATATATATATATTCAGAACAAGAACATTTTTCCCAAAGTGCAACAAATTTTCAATTCTCCCTCCCCCACCCACCCCTAAAAAAAGTTGCTTATTCCGTAAATCCGTCTTGCGAAAATCAAATTCGCAGAATCAAGTTAAAATTGTTTTGTTATATTTTCTTTATACACTATAGATCATTGTTTTATTTATATAAACTGTTTATTTTAATTCGTAATTTTTTTGCGTAATTGTTTGTTTTTTTTTCGTTAAATATAGGAATGAAAGAGAAAAATGGTACTGACAGATCATAATAAAATATTTAATATAGGCTACAATGGTAGTTTCTATGTATGCGTTTAAGCAAAAGAAAAAAACGTGCGATTAAAAAAAAAATTTCTCCAGAAACCGGTGTTTGAAAATCGTAAAAAGAAAAGTAAAATTGAAAATTTTATTTATTAAAATTGTTATTTTTTCGAAACAATCTAATTTGTTTTCGCTTTGGGTCATTGAAGTTAATATCGACGATTCTAAAAAATTTATTACAATTTTTAAAAATAATTTTCCAAATATTTTTGTTTTGCAGAAGGAAACATTTTTTTGACACTTATCGTCGACGCTAACTTCAGACGCTAATCTAAAGAGACTCACGCTTAATATTTCAATACACTTTGAATATTTAAAACATGAAAAAATATTTCTTAAAAAAAATACTTTTTTTATTTTACAAGTTTCTAAGAGTTACAATTTTTTTTTAAAGGGGTTAATAGAATTCTTTGTTTTAAAAACAAAAAGGCCCGAAATTTTTGCAAATTCAAACTTCTTTAAAAACTGTTTCGTGCCATATTCGGTCACTTCTAAGAATTACCGAGAAACAAAATGGCGGCGTACAAATGAAACAGCTGATTCACTTAAAATTTTATAATTCGTCTAAATTCCAAATTATACGGAATTAAGTGACGATTTTTTTTCAAAACTATTTTTCCCAATGGCAAGAATACGAATCATGTATAAAGAATGTTTTTAAATTGAATTGAATAATATTATTAATAAAGTTATATAATTTAATATGACTACGTTTAATAAAAATTTACAATCGAAAATAGGGAGAAAAATTGTAATCTACTGGAAAATTGTAATTTCTTTTCAATAATTTTAATAGTAGAAAATATTCAGAAAGAAAAAAATTTATTTCTGACCGAAGTGAAAAATTTTAAAGCGTAAGTCTCTTTTTTTAAAGTCACGTCGGGATTTTTTCGTTAATTCGTTTCTAGTGTTTATAATTACTGTTTGTAAAATAATCGAATAGACAATTTTTGCCCGATGTTTGAAAAAAAAGTGTGTAATTCTTATCTACAATTGTATTATTCCAGGCAGCTGTCTTCTTTTTTATGTTTATAAGTCAATTTTCCCCTGTTAATATTGCTTCGCTTTTATTTGTTAGCGAGCTGCTTTTTTTTTTGTTTCTCCATATAAATTTTTAAGGGACATACTTTCAAATATTGACTCGAAAGTAGCTCAAAATCTCAAACACTGTCTTTCATGTTTCGTTCATAAAAAAAAAAATTCCACCAAAAAATTGAATTTCTTTTTACGAACGAAATATTTGCGACTTGTATAGTAATTAAATGTTATACAATATAAAAAACTGTCAGCAATTGTTCTTGACGCACCGTACGGTATGCAGAAGATAAAAATGTTTTTTATAATAATAATAATATCCAATTATCTACGTCCAACAATGTACAAGAAATTTCGCTTTGGGGCAAAAAAATGTGATTTTAATTTTCGAGAAAAAAAGTTTTGTCTCGAAAATAAAAATCAAGCCACAAGGTGAAAGAAAAATAAATACGTAAATAAATGTAAAAGTTTTCTTTCTTTTTAAGAAAAAAAGAGAGAAATAGAGAGAGAGAGATTATAGAGAAAAAATTGTCGAAGAAAATTTCTTTTGATCTCTAAGAAAAATAGATTTTTCTATATATTATGTAGAAAAACTATTTTTTTCAAAAAAAAAGTAAGTCTTTAAATCGAGAGATTTTTTTCTCTTAAAAACGTGTTGTCTCGCTGTACCTACACCCCCCATCATCCCCCTTTTTAATTAATAATAATAAAAAAAAACTATGGACGAGTCGTGGATATTAATTAATTCTCGATGTAAATATTAACAAAAAAAAATAATCTTAATTAAATAATCGTAATATTGCCCGTGAGCTAAGATTCGTGGATCTCGCAAATTTTACCCATGGAATACCCTATTTATGTAACACTTAGCGAAATAAGAGATCGTAGCTGTCCTACAATACCATACCCTACCACGATAAGTAATAAAAAATAAAAATAAAAATAAATAAATACAAAAAAAAAATAATGGAGTCTCATGTTTTAACTGAAACTATTAAAATTAGTATTACCACGACGATATAATGATGGCGAGACGTGTGAGGAGAGTTATGACGAGGAAGTAATCCAGTGACAATGAATGTAAATGTATCCATTTTCGAAACTTGATGTAGAATTATACTCGTAAGCTATAACTATAATTACGCAGACGAAATAAACTCGTATAGTAAATTAAAAGTGCCGTATGATTTTTTCATTCTACTCCATTTCCCAGCATTTTTCCTATTTTTTTCTCTTTTAAATTCTTATTCACTTGTTTCTTATGAAATTAAAATAAAATATTTGCAAAAAATTTGTTATTTTTAATCTATAATAAATTATATTCAGGTGATTTTCTTCGAAGTATTATTTTGAATAAATGTTTACAATAATTTACTCCGTAGATGTTTTTAATGAAACTTGAAAATAATTTTAATCAGCAACCGAAATTAAAAAAATATTTCGCTTATAAAAATTTGATACTAGGGACATTTTTATTCTTTTTAATTGGAATTAGTGAAACTGTTTTCTAATTTAAATTAATGATTGACTATTTGCCTTACGAAATCGAAAATATTACTAATAAATTAGGGAAAATTACTACATACTTATTAGTAGAAATATTATTTACTACTTAAAGTAATTATTTCTTAAAGTAAAAAATACTCTTTCTTAGTAAAACAGATTATTTATTATTAAAAATAAATATTAATTAGTAAAAATAACTATTTAATAGTAAACATTAAAAATTTATCAGTAAAAAAGGCTAGTCCTTGGTAAAAATTACTATTTATTAGTAAAAATTCAAAATTCATGAGTAAAAATTACTATTTCTTAGTGAAAAATATTATTTATTATTAAAAATAAATATTTATTAGTAAAAATAACTATTTAATAGTAAACATTAAAAATTTATCAGTAAAAAAGGCTAGTCCTTGGTAAAAATTACTATTTATTAGTAAAAATTCAAAATTCATGAGTAAAGATTACTATTTCTTAGTCAAAAATATTATTTATTATTTAAAAAATATATCATTAATAAAAATGACTATTTATTATTAAGAAAAATTATCATTAATAAAAAAGACTATTTATTAGTAAAAATTAAAAATTTATCAGTAAATAAGGCTATTCCTTGGTAAAAAATACTACTTATTAGTAAAAATACTATTTTTTAATAAAAATGACTATTTATTCGTAAAAACTACTATTCATTAGTAAAAATTACTATTTATTATTAAAAAAAATTATCATTAGTAAAAAAGACTATTAATTAGTAAAAACTACTATTCATTAGTAAAAATTACTATTTATTATTAAAAAAAATTATCATTAGTAAAAAAGACTATTTCATGGTAAAAATTACAATTTATTAGTTAAAATTACAAATTTAGTAGTGCGAATGACTATTTATTAGTAAAAAATACTTTCTATTACTAAAAATCACTATTTTACAGTAAACAATTCTATTTATTAGTAGAAGTTACTATTTTGTAGTAAAAAAAATACTATTCACCAATAAAAAATTCTATATATTAGTAAAATTTATTAATTAAAAAACAGAAAGTTTCAACCACGGCAATTGTTTTAAAGAAAATCAAATTTTTTAAAAATTTCTCATTTAGATATTTTTATAATAAAACGTAAAAGTAATTATTTTGTTGCTATATTATTATTATTATTAAAAAAAAGATAAAAATAAAATCTTCCATAGAAATTATTTTTTCCATTCAATAATTTTTTATGCCAAGAGTAAAAAATAGAAACAATAATTAATTAATAATTTATAATTAAATGTGCAAATTTTTTCTGAGAAAGATTGTCGAAATAAACGTACTATAGAGATGTACATTGTAGCATTTTTTCTTTTATGTGAAATTTCCCGTTTTCCCTATTTCGCTATACTTTTATATGCTTCGTAAGGGTGAAACATAGAAATGGAACAATTCAGCGACAGTCGATAGTTCGAAATAACCATATTCGGTTATGTGTCCAACAGTTTTTCTGGGTTTATACCCCACATGGCGTATATCTTAAAACAAAATTTCATTTTTTCAATATTTTTCTTCATTTTTTTTTGCTATCCCGCTTTTCTTCATCAGAGTAAAATATCGTAATGAAATTTTACAACGATTTTCATTTTTCAAAAAAGCAGTCGTACTTTTAAAAAAGAAATTTTTATTGAAATTGGCAGATTAATAAATTTATGGTAATAATAATTAATAATAATAATAATAATAATAATAATAATAATAATAACAATAAGAATAGTAATAATAATAATAGTAATAAAAGTAATAATAAGTTGTTCTTTCCATGAACATTTAGCTCAAAGAAATGGAAGTTATTTTATATTAGAAAAAATATTCCTAAACATAATCGAAATTTAAAAGAATACTATTTTGATAAACATATAAATATAAATATATATTGAAATAAATTTGAAACAAATTTATACTAGAAAAAAGATTTTTATGCTGTCTGTTTTTTGAAGGCTAAAATTAAACTAGTTTTCACGTTTTTGCAATTTGAATTTTCCCGCTTTCGTTTTAGTTCGCGCTTCCGCCACAAGAACGTATCTCTCTCTCACAATTCAGCCGATTCTCAGATTTTAATTCTGGTAATTATTATTATTATTGTAATTTCTACAATTCAATACAATGATATGGCTTGAAAATCGTTACTTGGGAGTTTTTGAAGTTGCTTATTACGAATGTGGCTTCGGATATTCAAAATTCAAAATGGTGGATACAATATAGCATGAAAGAAAGTAATAAAATTGAATTCGCTTGAAATTTTTCTTAAATTTATTAAATTATTAATTTTAATTGATACTATTTTTACTCGAAGGTTTTTTAGGTCGCTGAACACTATTTTGGTATTGGATTTTTTAAATTCAAAATGGCGGATGTAATATGGCGGACAAAATTAAAAAATTGGTTGGATTTACCCAAAAATCATTACTCACGGGTTTTCGGCGTCGCTAATTACGAATCTGGGGTTAAAATTAAAAAAATTCAAAATGGTGGACAAAATACAAAAAATTGGTCGAATTTTCTTGAAACTCTTTAGTCTGAACTATTCAAGGTCGCTAATTACGTATCTGTTAGTAGATTTTCGGAATCTAAAACGAATCAATTTTATTCAATTAAATCAATTAAAAATTAAAATTTTAATCAATTAAAAATTAAAGTAAATCAATTTAATTTTTGAATTTTGTTCGTTATATTCGATCAGTCATTTTGAATATTAAAAATCCAAAAATGTATTTAATTCAATTAAACTGTATTTGATTCAAATAAGTAAGAACAAAATGAGTATTTTTTGTCTGGGGTAAATATTGTTTTAAAAAAATATTTTCTTTCCCAAAAGTTTCTGAATTTAAAAAAAAACACTGCCAATTTACAATGAGTTATAAATGGTAAATTTCCGTTTGTGATTAATGGCAAATAATAAGATTGCATGTAACAGGCGTAAATGTATTGTAAAACACGTTGAATCTATCGTTACGATACATTTTATCGCTGTGTATTCTATATGTATCTCTATATATACAATGTAAACTGATATATTGAACCACAATAGAAGTTATTGCTGTCGGAAATTTCAAGCATCGATCCTGCCATAACACACTGAAAATTGCTTTTTAATTTCACTCTCCTTTTATAGTCATCCGTCACCCCATCATTGTTTTTAAACATTGAATGATTCGAAAATTTGTTCGATTCACCAAATTTTATTGCCCTTTTCATTATTTTTTCCTTTCAAATCATTTTTCAAAACATTTTTTTACGATTTTTTCCATTCGCACTTTTGTCATTATATTATGAATTTTAATGCTTTTTCAATTATTATTTTTTTTCTTTTTGAACGATAAATAAATCTTTTTTTTATTTCTTTGGTGCTAAAATTTGCTTTTTATGGTCATTTTTTCTAAAAACGGATTTTTAGTTTTGCGAATTTAGAACTTTCTTTATGGAATATTTAAAAATCGTCAATTGTGAGAGAAATGTGTCTTAGCGGCGGAACCACGAAATACAATCAAAGCGGGAAAATTCAAATCTTGAAAAATCCGAATCGTGATTAATTCTAATATTCTTATTCTTCTGGAATTATTTTCGCTTTTATTTGAATTGAAAATTCATTAATTTGGATTTAGTGGAAAAAATCGCGTCTATACTTATTTTTGTATCATTTTTTTCGAATTCCATTTTCTGCATATCTCATTGAAAGGTATATAGTAGTGACACTAAAGTGCACGTGCCATTACGTACACGGCTATCGTTATCGTGCTGCATAATTTTACATAGCATTCATGTGAACTTCACCAAGTACCGAAACGCCCGCCACTACTGGTGAATATAATAGAATGCCAATAAGAGTGAAAGCATGCAAACTATTATTTGCCTACTTATACCATCAGGGGCAGGAAATTCTATCATCCATTTACCTGTATACACAGACAATATCTCAATTACTTTCCAATAGTATAGATTTTGTATATACTGTTCTCATCAAAGTCGAAAGGCGCAGACAAATTCTTGTGTCTGTTCTACAATATTTTACAATGTCTATATATACTATTTTGAAACGAAAAACAATTTTCTCCACTCTCTAAATTTTAATCAATAAAAATATGTTTACTAATTTGAATTAGTGACTGATTTTTTGCGTTTGAAATTAAGATTAGTAAATTTTAGTAATATATTAGTGGCAATAAATATTATCGCGGTAAAGTTTACTAATAAATTAGAAGAAGTAACTATTTGTTAGAAAAATTTACTAATTCAAAAGCAAAAAATCAGTTATTATAATGATAATTATTTCTT
Organism: Leptopilina myrica (nomen nudum); assembly: GCA_032872475.1. NCBI lineage: Eukaryota > Metazoa > Arthropoda > Insecta > Hymenoptera > Figitidae > Leptopilina > Leptopilina myrica (nomen nudum). The sequence continues at coordinate 39,021,418 of CM065461.1, forward strand.
ATTTATTTTGTTCGCATTTTGAAGTTTGTTTTTGCCTGCTGTTGATTTGTTTTCTATAAAAAATATTATTTTACAAATCGAAAATATTCAAGTACTATTTTTATGATTTACATTAAAATAATATTAGAAATAGGAAAATTGAATAAAAATTATAATTAGCAAATAAAAAATATACTAAAATTTGTTTAATATAACCTTTATTCAATAAAAAATTTCGTTTCCCTGAATTAAATTATGCGAATTTTGCTCCTATTTATTTATAAAGGAATTAAAAAAATATATTCTTTTGAAAATTATAAAAAAATATCAGTAAAAGAAAAAATTTTACTTCTAAAAAAGTTGTGTTATATTTACTTACGAATTTCATTAAATGGAAAATTATTCTAAAACATCAATAACTTCTTTTTTAAATAAATATTTCATTATTATTATTATTTTCTACTCGAAGTGATCAATTTCTTCATGTTTTAAAATAGTTAAAGGTGACCGAGTGATAAAATCATTATTTTATATTATATGAATATATCATTACTGTAACTTCTTCGAAATCATTTTTATCATTTTAATTCAATTATTATTTTTTAGAATTTTTAAATAAAATTCTTCTTAAAATCAATTATTTTAATAATTTTTGATAAAGTTCTTTGACAATAAATTTTAAAACCATCTGTTTACAATTAAATTTTAAGAAATTTCAATTATTCGGAGATTCTTCAATTATAATCTAAAATTTTAACTAAAATTCATTTTTAAATCAATTTTTTAGAAAATTCTACAAGAATTTAATTATTCAAAATTTTAAATGCAAATATAAATAATTTATTGAATAATTAAATGTGTCTTAAAATTTAATTCTCATAAAGAATTTTATCAACAAATTTTTAACTAATTAGAATAATTTTTTTTTAATGAATTTTCACTTCCTTAACTAAATTTTAATTAAAATTTTTAAGAATATTTGCAAAATTCGATTAAAATTGTAGAAAATTGAATTGCTGGGAAATTATTTACTATTTTTCAAAACAGTTAAATGTTCGCGTTAAATTATTTTTTATAAATTATTTCAAATAATTAAGTTTTTTTTGGAAAATTTGAATAAAATATAGATATTGAAAATCATTTATTTGAAAATAGTTTTTGAAAAAAATTGAAATTATCATTATTATTTTTTAAATAATTGAATCTTGGACAAGAATTTTATTAAAATTTTTGAAAATAATTGAAATTTTGTTAAGAATGTTATTAAAATTTTTTTTTAAATAGTTGAATATCAGAAAAGAATTTTAATTATTTAAAAAGATAATTTAAGGATTGTAGAGAATTTTAAAAAATTTAAAAATAATTGAATTTCTGCATTCACTTTTAACATTTCAAAAAGTTAATTTTTTAAGTGCTTTTAACTAACATTCTTCTATAAATCCATTATATTATTTTTAATAATTAATTAAATAAATGTTTTAAAAATTATTTATTATTTATAAATTATTTATTTTTTGAGAATTGAAATTATTAAAATTTTTCAAAAAACTGTTCTTTTTCTCTAATTAAATTCATTAAAAAATTAAAATTTTAAAAATTATTACTTAAAACCTTTTGTGTTTTACTATTGAATAATGTAAACGAAACTATTTTAAAAATCAATTAATTTTGAAATATCTAAGTAAAAGTTATTTCTTAAATAATTTTTAAGTAATAATTTTATGATAGTTTTTCAAGAATTAAGTTATTTTAATTATAAAGATTTAAATTTGAAAAGAACTTGTTGCCAGAAATAGGAAAATTAAAAATTTTTTATGAATTCAAAAAATAATTTCCAGTACTTTTAATAAAAATCCCTAATTTTCCCTTGAATTATCTGTCTTGGAATTTACGATTCTTATAGTTGTAATAGTATTAAAATCACATTGCAATTCACTTTAATTTTAAAATTATTTAAAATTATTTTAAATTTAAAGTAAAACTTTTAAATTCCATTATTTTTAAAATTGCCACTTTTATTTTCAAAAGGAAATAAAAAGTTGATTTTTCAAATTAAGAACGACTTTCACTCATTTAAATTCAGAAAGCAAAATGTAACGAATTGATTACCACCGTTTTTCCAAATTGAAATATACAAAAATTAGACACGGTATTTAGAAAATTCTAATCCTCGTTCTTTATTAATATCGTATATCGAATACAAGTCTAATAAAAGGGGGTTGGGAAAATAAATGAAAACTAGTATTATTTGATTAGATAAAATAACATAATTTTCAACTTCTCCCTTATTGGACCCTAATGTGTAGTTTAGAGTCTAGAAAAATTTAGATGGCATGACATTGACAATCCACGGGGATAAAATATTAATGCGACGAGTTTTTTTTTCCAAGGGGGGAGAGTTATACCTAACGTATACATATTTATAAATTTGCCTTTTGGTACCACCTCTTTCTTTCCTGTCTTTTTTTTTCCTTTCTTCCTCCTGTTTCTAATATTGCCCTTTACTTATTGGTTTTCGTGGAAGATAAAAGGTGCAGTAGAGAATAAGAAGGGCTGTACTACATATCTTATAACTTGAAAAAAGAGAGATAAACGCAAAAAAAAGGGGGCGAGTCTCATGGGGCTGAGGAAGAAAAAAAAATATATATATATACATATAACTTTTGGAACGTGTCACGTTCTTATTGTCAATGTTGACTCAACACGAAATTTTTGCTCATGTGCGAATGACAAATCTTTTCTCTCTAATGCCGGTTTTATGTGTCTGAAATGAAAGAAGAAAATAAAAGTAAATTTTTTTCTTCCTCGTCCCCATATTTTCGAGGGTGAAAGAGCCCCTTGAAAAAATTCGATAAAAAGTCATTTTAAATTTTCAAGATGGTGTTTTTGAGCTCGCCGACATTTTTAATTAGAATTTTATTTAGATTCTTGAATTCAAAATTGATTCTCCCAATTGATGAAATTGGCAATCTTTTTTACTCTCTAATTTTAAATTAGTAGTTTTCCACAAGCAAATAGTAATTTTTTTTATTAAAATAATAATTAAAGTTAGAAAGTTATTTATTAAATTATTAATTATTAAAATATAAATATTAATATATTGGTCATTTTTTTATTCCCTAAATTTAAATTAATTATTTTCTACTAGCAAATAGTAATTTTTTCATTAAAGTTAGAAAATTATTTATTAAATTATTAATTATTAATTACTAATAAATAATTATTAAAATATAAATATTAATATATTATTAACAATATTAATAATAAGTTGATAACTAATTCGGATTTAGAGAGTTAAAAACTAGAAGTCATTCGAGATGAATTTAAAAAAAAGAGAGAATAGTTTTTTGAATTTGAAAAAAATGAGGAAAATTTTTTCTTTTTAATACTCAATTTTCTCCAGTTTTTCGAGCAGAAAGTAAACTCATAAATTTTGCAATAAATTCTTAAGGTCAACATCTAGGAAATCTGATGGTTCCATAAGTTTTGTCCTAAGTCAACTTTGATAATAGTTGGTGAGAAAAAAAAATTAAATTACGTAAGGATAATATTTTGCAAATTTTTCAATTATATTTCCCATGAATAATAAATTAATAATTTAAACAAAAATTAGATTTCCCAGGAAAAATAGTTTGAATTCTTTTTTTTTCAAAATATTTTCCTTCAGTAGTAAATTAATAATTTAATATAAAGGTAATAATTTAGTAAGAAGTGAATAATTTTCTCGATTATTTTAATAAAAAATATAATTTTTTAGGGAAAATATTTTAAATTTTTTCTTGCTTGATATTGAATAATAAATTAATCATTTAATATGAAATTAATAATTTACTACAAAGTCAATAATTTACTATAAAATTAATAATTTAACATAAAAGTAATAATTTAAATGAAACTAATAATTTAATTGTTTAGGGAAAATATTTGGAATTTTTTTTTGTAAAATATTTTCTTTTGAATAAATTAACATTTTTCTTGTTAAACTACTTTTGTTATTTAAAAATAAGAGGAATTTCTGTTAAAAAGATTGAATGTTATTTACAAATATAAGGAAACGAGAGAAAAAGGTCTGAAACGTTCGTGTAAAAGTTCTCCTAAGGGTGGAAAAAAAAGAAAACCTCTTTTTTTTGTATGAAAGAGCGCATACCGCCACGTCTCTAGCTACGTTCATAAATATTACAGAAAAAAGCCATACAAAAGACAGATGAGCATGAATTTACCTCAAAGGTAAAGAGAAAAGATTGATCTTCGCCAGAAGATACATAAACTGTGCACGTGGAGACGAATAAAAAATTATATTTTTACTTTTTCTCTTAAAAAATTAGAAAAAAATTACTCTCATTACGTAATTGGGTAATTCCAAGTGAAGTGGTCCAATAAAAAAATTAGATTTCAATTTTTGTATTCAAATTGACTTCTAGAAAAATAAGTCGATTTTGTATTATATAGAAAATAAATATTTTTGTAGAAAAATAGAATTTTTTGTTTACCTTTCAATTCTAAAACACTTTAAAAAAAAGTTTTAACCCCTTTTTTAAAAATTAAATTATATTTTTAATTTTTACAGAAACAGCTTCTTTTTTTCTTTTCTTTAAACATTTTTCAAATGAAATTCAGATTTTTCCCAGTAAATTAGATAAAAAAAGTGGGCCAAAAATGGGTTTTGAATAAAATAAACGAAAAGTGTTTAAAAATTTGTTTTTTATTTTCCCGAAATGCCAACATTTTAACTTTACATAATTTACTGAAAAAATCTCATCTTTTAAAATGAAAATGATAAAAAGGCACTTTTTGTAAAATTCCAGAAACTAGACTTATTTTTGAGAAAACAGGCACTAAATAATAATTCCAAACAATAGTAAAATTTAGAGAAAATAATTTAAATTCTCAGGGCAGAATTTTCCCTTTTTTTAAAAGTCTGTGTGTGTTTTTTTTTAGTTTCACGAAACTTGTGAGAGTTTGAAAAAAAATCTCAGAATTACAGAGAAGAATGGGAAGAAAAAGAGAGAGGCAAAGGAAACTGTGCTTTGTGTTAGTCGCACTTGTATACTGCATTTTATTGCAATCTTCTTGACAGACAGTCCGAATATCACGTTTCCCGAAAGGAGCCCAAGAAAAAAAAATACTACAAAAAAAAAACAGAAAAGAATTGTCCTGAACGTGAAAACAGTATAAATGGTTAATTAGAAATTCATTTTATAAAAGTGGAAGAAACAAATAAAAATTGACCACCCTGAAGAAACAAACTGGGAAAAGTGGGAGGTATATGAGGACCAATCGTAGTCGCGCCCCACTCCTTCCACTACTGCCGACGAATACGAAAGTATAAAAATGAATTAATTTTCCATTTATTTAGTTTAAAAAAATTTGTTTACCCTTTTCTATTAAACGATTCTGTTAATCGGTTTATTTAGCATTTTTTATTTTGTATTTAGTTTAAAAATTCTATTTTTTAATTATTTTTAATTTATTTCTTTGTTTATACCAATATTAGCCAAACCAGTTCAGGTATGAAAAAAGTAAACAAATAGTAAACAAAAAGTAGTAAAATATAATTTTTTTAAAGTAAATACAAATTAATAAATTTAAAAAAACTAAATAAACCGATTAACAGAATCGGATAATAGAAAAAGCACAAAAAAGTATTTTCAATTTAAATATACGAGAAATAGTAAAAAATTAGAAATAATTAACCAAATTTGTTCATAGGGTTGAAAATAAATTTAAAAAATGCTTAAATATATATTTTTAAATAAGTAAAAACGTTCGTAAAAATAAAAAGAAATTGTTGAAAACAAATGGTGCGTAAACAATAATAAGAAATTTATATCCATTTTTTGTTGTTGTTGTTTTTTTTTTGCTTTGGGCACTCCTTTAAAGAAAAATACACTTTCATACTCAACGAATAGGAACAATGTCACTCAAGTAGAACTCAGACGGAAAATTAAGAAGGCGTTCTTCAAATCAGGATGGTCTCTCAGATGGAAAGTGTTAATAATAACTTTCGTGCTTAGTAATCTCTGCGCTTGGTGGGCAATTAGACTCTGACATTTTTTTTTCCTCCAGGTCTTTTGCTGGTTAATTATTATTTATCTGATTGTTTAATTTCTAGGTAGCGAAATTGAATAATGATATATTTTTTCACAAGTCTCTTCTATAATAGACACTTGATTAAAATACATTGGAATTTTAAATTAAATTAAATTTTTATTTGTAAAAAAAAAATAGTCGCCAATTTAGCAATTGTCAACAATATCAAAGTATTGTTAAAAAAAAGATTTTGTGTAAAAATTTTCTTTAATACTTTCCTAATTATACGTTCAATAAAATTAATTATTAATTATCAATTATAATTTTTAATTTATTAAAATAATTATTATATTATGTAAAATTATTATTATTATTAATTATTACTTATTTTATACTTTTATTTTTATTATTTTAGTCTTATTATTTCTATTATTTTAATTTAATACTTTTATTTACTATTTTTACTTACTATTTTCTTATTCATTATTTATTATTCATGACTAATTATAGAATTCTATTTTCTATTTTTACTTTCCGATATTCTGGAATAGAAAAAAATCCTTAAACCAAGAAAGATCCGAATACATTTATTTCGAATGTAAAAAAATTTGAAACATATAAATAATGAAATATAATTGAAAAAATTTTTGCTATATCAAAAAAGATTAAAAGCGTATTGAAAAATTCTCGGAAAGACAAATTAAATTGAAACTAATTCTCATGGAGCAATAGTTTATGGGACGTTGTTTCAATCGACAAAGGAGAAATCCTTCGGCAATGTTCAAGGCCGCGAAGTTGCTTTCTTCCGCGAAGAGCAATCGTTTTGCTTCTTTTGGATTTAATTGGAATACTGCAGAAGCTTGTTTTTTTTTAATTTCTTTTTTTCTCCTCAAAAAAGCTAGATTGTGAGATAGGTCCTTTTAACTTATTAGGGTCGATTCTCTAGTTTGCTACACACTATAACTATTTCTACACTGAAAAAAAAAATTCTCAACATTTCTAAATGTCAAATTTTTTTGATTTGTCCTGCTAATATTCGTAGTCGGTTATATTTATTACTTTTATTTCTGCTGAGAATTTGTTACATGCGTATGACTATTTATCACAAAATGAAGAAACGTGATTCATTTGGATAAAGAGTAGAAATATTTTTGAAAAAAAAATCTTTAATTAAAAATATTTCGTAGAGGCGAAAAAGACTAATTTGCATTTTAGATGATTGCGTTGAATTTGGATGGAATTCACTTTTTGCAAATTAATTTTGAATCGAAAGAGTGGAAAGAAATGTTGCAAAAAGTACATTTTTTTTTGGTTTTTGGTCTTGAATCGATTTTTCAGTTTTGTTAAAACGAAAAAAAAATTAAATCTTTAAAAAGAAAGTTAGAACTGTTAAGGCAATGAATTTACAATGAAAAATTGCGCACGCAGCTTGTAAGGAGAGGGGATAGCTAGCGCCGATTGCGCGCGCAACTTCTTTCGAGTGGGGAGCGCGCGCAGTTTGCACGTAGTGGGAAATTGTGTGCGCACGCATCGCGCACTAAAAAAATAAAAGCAGAACGCTAATTAAATGAACACAACATATAGAAAAGCTATGTATTTTTCTTGACACATTCTGTCATGAGATGGAGCGTCTGATTGTCCATATCATAATTAAAATAATTACAGCAGAATACACACTTGCGTTTAGCAGGTACGTGCGTGCCTAGTGACTGCAAATTCTCGACTACTTTTCACATAATTATTCAACACGAAGAAGCAAATTATTTACAAAACAGATTACAGAGACACGTTCCAACGAGGGAAATATAGCCCAAGCTTATCCGCAAAACAGATCATTGTTTGGCTCTAGCGAATAAGTAATGGCGCCAGGAAGATCTAGATTTTTTTTCATGCAAAAAAAACGAATACCATCATTGTACGTTTAACTAAAAAAAAGGAATTACTAACGCAATTTTCCCCTAAAAAGCAAGTGGAACTTTAGAGAATTTTCACTTAAAAATATAATTTTTTTTTTTCAAGTAAAAATAATTAAATACAATTGATGAAATTAATATAATTAAGATTTTAAGAAAAATAGAAGGGAGAAAAATTCTTTTTTTTTTTAATTGGAATTACTTTCATCAAAGAAGCAATTTCAATTATCGGCAAATTAGTGACCAAGTTTCATCAAGATGGTCGATAAATTGAGTAACTGTTTAATTAAATTCCCAGCGGCTCATTGTGGAACAATATCCAACAAATAATGTAAAGGTCTCCCAGAAGTCGCAGCATGCATACGAATCAGCAAGATCATCTTCGCACGTATCATAAACATTTAAAGCTCGCATTAGACTGCCGATTCAGGCAATTATACCAGGCTTCTCTCGAATACATCGTAAATATTACGATCGTGTGCGTAACTATATGGACAAAAAGAGTACTTCCATTTATTTTCCCAGAATTATCAATACTTTTTTTTTCATTTGTTGATTTTCCAAATAACAAATTGACAAGATTTATTTTTATTACATAACAAAATTTTTTTTCTTTATTTCAATAAATCGTAGAAATTTTTATACCCTTTTCTCTATCACAGTTTTTCTAAGGATATTAAATTGAGATAAAAAAGGAATCAAAACGTTGCTTCTCAACAGTTTTGATTCTTTTTTTTTTTGAATTGATATTTAATAAAAAAGTGTTATCGATATTTTAAAATATTTTTAAAGTTTTTGAACCTTCGGATCGACTTTAAGACAAAAAGAAAGTATCTTTAGTCAATTTTTCCCCCTTTTTTCAGATTTCTAAATTCAATTATTCAAAACACCAAAACGTTGCTTCTGAACAGTTTTGATTCGTTTTTTGTTGAATTGATATTTAATAAAAGTATTTTCGATATTTCAAAAATTTTTGAAAGTTTTTGACCCTCTGATTGACTTCAAGACGTAAAGTCAATTAAAAATAAAAAAGAATCGAAAAAGTTGATTATTCAATTCAGTGTTATCACAAAAATTTTACTTTGTATTTTTTTTAAATACATATTATTATTTAAATAAATTTGTTTTAAATATACTTTCAAACAATTTTTGAAAGATTTTCAATTTTGAAGGAATTTTTGAAAGATTTTTGAAAGTTTTTTAATTTTGAAGAAATATTTGAAGAAATATTTGAATGATTTTTAATTTTTAAGAAATTATTGAAAGATTTTTAATTTCGAAAAAATTTTTAAAAGATTTCTAATTACATAACAATTAAAAATTTTCCAATCAATTAAAATGTGGTAAAATCTTTAAAAAATTATTTAATTTTTGAAAAATTTAAAAAAATACTATTTTTTTGGAATGAATTGAATTATTTTCTAAATTTGCAATTAAAATTCTTAACAACTTGTAACAAAATACTTATAAGACTAATAAATTATTATTAAAGATTTATCTGGTTATTTTTAACAATATAAAAATAAAAAAAACTTTAATTTTTACTAAAAATGTGATATTTTTGTTGAAATACTTGCAAGAAAAGTTAATTAAAAATAATTTTTCTTTAAAATATAATCTTTTTAAAATTTAATAAAATAGGGGTGCGTTTACATTGACTTTTAATAACTTTCACTCAAAAATTTTCATGTTCAATTTTCCTAAAAAAAATTCCCACTTTTACTTAAAATATTTTACTTTTAATTTTAATCAAAATTGAATCGAATTTTTTTTAGTGGAAAATTTTCTTTCAAATTGAATGTGACTTTGGGAAAGTAATTTTTCCATAATAAAAATTACAATTTTTTTAATGAAAGTGAGAATTTTTATTTTTAAAAGATTTTAAAAATATTCAAGAAAAAGTCAACATTTTTTTATAGTTTAGTTGTAAAGAATGAAGTAAGAATATTTTTAATGGAAGTTAAAATCTATTTATTAAAAATTACAATTTTTTTTTAATGAATGTGAGAATTTTTATTTTTAAAACATTTAAAAATTTATTCAAGGGAAGTCAACATTTTTTTATAGTTTACTTGTAAAGAAAAAAGTAAGAATATTTTTAATGGAAGTTGAAATTTTTTTCAAGCGAAAGTGAGAATTATTTTAGAGAAGATAAAATTTTTTTAAGCAAAAGTGAGAATTATTTTAGGGAAGATAAAATTTTCTTAAGCGAAAGTGAGAATTAGTGTGCACGCAATTTATTATTACAGGACTAATACTGTAAATTTTAATTTTTTGTGATATTTTGCACTAGGATGAAACTTTCAAATTATCATTTTAATAATCAAACAATTAAAATTAATATAAATAATCGAAAATATAGGAAAAAAGTGTGTTTAACGAATAATGTGCATTACACACACCGATTGGTATATCAACGAGCAAATAAATAGTACATAAATGTTCCATAAAAGGCGGCAGGTGTAATAATTCAGAGATTTTTATGCGTGCGTTGATACAGCTAATATTTTATGTTTATGTCCTAGGGGCTTTATAATAACATCAAAACATCCACTTGTTGATACCATTTATTACCTTTGTGTACAATTTTGCGCGCCTCAAGTACTTCCATGCATACTTTCTTATTCTTCTATTGGCACGCTTATCCGTGTGAATGATCCATGATATAAAAAAATTTTAATACCCAACTTTGAATAGAAAATTTACATCCCATACTATCTGTGCAGTTAGTATATATGCCGATGGTATATATTATTTATTTTCTTTTTTTTTCATTCAATAATTCTTTTCTGAAAAAAAAGAAAATAAATTACATAAATAATAATAATCCTTATTACAGTAAATTGTCCACTTGAAAGAAATTTTTATTCTTTTGCAGAAATGTTTTTTATTTCCTCGCATTTCGTATTGATTTGTGAGAAAAAAAAATTAGCTCTCGTATAATTGTCGAATTTAAGTAGGTGAAATATAATTATAGTTGGAAATATTGTGTTTGCGAGGAATGGTGAATTATATTCCTATACTAATTCGACTTTTTTTTCTCGATTTTTATACGAACGAATTTTTTTGCCTATGGTGTTTAAAATCAATTTTGATAATTTCATGAAAGTGGAATATTTTTCTTTTTCAGTATTTGTTTAGTACATTAAGAAAATTATTTTGCTTCTTCCAAGAAGGAAGTAAATTTTAATAATTTTATTGAAATTGAAATATTTTTGTTTTTTCTACAAGAATTTTTTTTTAAAAATTAAAAAAAATACTTTTTTTCTTCTTCTCCTAACGGATAAAGAGATTATTAATATGAGAATCGTATAAGGAGAAAAGATTTATACAAATTTAGAAACTTGGAAAGAATAATTCTCAAGGCATAACTGACAAGTTTTATCCAATGTAGAATATACCTAACCGAAAAGTATTTCTTTTTTCATAAGCCGAAACTCCTGTTACGCTATTCGAATTCATCTCTTCATGATCTTTTGTATTCTTCAAATCCAGAATTTAACTTTCTCAGAAAAAAATCGAAACTAATTTTTTTATTTTTCTTTTATTTAGCTCATCCTAAATTATTATAGAATATTAAACTTGGATCTGTAGTTTTGTCAAATTATTTCTAAAAGCGGAGAAATTTGAAAAAAATAAAAATTTTTTTAAATCACTGTGGAATTTTATTTCTTAAAAAAGTCGATATACAAAAATCAATCCAAAGTGAAAACGAAAATTATTATGGACCAAAAATTTATATCAGCCCTTTTTCAGCCAGGATTTCATAAAGAAAAGTTTTCCCCATAATGGACAGGAAGTTTAATTCAGTTTTGCGACTGGTTCGAATACTTTTTTCTCTAACAATTCAAAAACCCCTAAAGTTGACGATTAGTTAACTACTGAGGCATTTTTTAAAATCAATATTGCCCCAGGATTCGATTTTAAATCACAGATAAAAAAATATTCACCCAGGATTCAAATTTCAAGCAATTCAAATATTAACCCAAGAAATTATAAATAAAAAATTTCTAATTTTATCAATGATTTAAAACATCAATAAAATAATTGACTAGAAGTTTCTGGCCCAGTCTTGGGCCAATAATGACTCGTTTTTGGTAATAATTTCATTTTTATGCCACTCGTTTAGAACAGAAAATTAAATTCAAAGAATAATTATTTTATGAGACAAGAATTCAATAAAATAACTAAATTCTACTCTATAGCCTAAATTGGACCAATCTTGGGCTAATAATAATTCCATCTTGGTAATAACTGCAAGTTGACGCCATTTATGTAAATCTCCGAATTTATTTTATGGATTTTATTGATGAACTAAGAGAACAATAAAGTATTTAATTTAACATTATTAAACATCTATTAATATTTAATTTCTAGTTTAAGAACTGAATTAGCTCAATCTTGGGTCAATAAAGGTTTTTTTAAATGTTTCCATCTACCACTTGTGTAGGATAGACAAATAGGATAAAAAATAAATTCTATGAAAAATATTTTTTATTCACATGTCAAGAGATCAATAAAATATTTAATTTCCAGTTTTGTAGCCTAGTTTGCACCAATCTTGGGTTAGTAATAGCTCGATCTTGCTAATGACTCCAATATGACGCTATTTGTAAAAATCTTTGTAATTATTGTATTGATGAACTAAGATCAATTAATAATATCTATAAAATATTTAATTTCCAGTTTCTTGTCTAGAAGATATATCCAAGCTTGGGTCAATAAAGGATCGATATTGATATGACTCTTCAAATATTCCGTTCTTATAGATTTTCGAATTTATTTCATCCGCAAGCTAAGAGATCAATAAAATGTCCAATTTTCAGTTTTGTAAGCTGGATTAATCCAATCTTGGGCTAAGAAAGGCTCGTTCTTGGCAAATCAATAAAATATTTCCTTTTCCCTTTTTGTGGGCTAGAAGGATTAGTCTAATCTTGGGTCAATAATAATAAACAAATTTTTGAATTTATTTTATCCACGAGCCAAGAGATCAATAAAATGTTTAATTTCCAGTTTTGTGGTCTGGTTCGGTCCAATCTTGGGCTGGTAATGTATCGTTCTTGCTTGTGACTCCAAGTTTTCGTTGTTCGTATAAATCTTCTTTATTTTATCAACGAACCTAGAGATCAATAAAGTATTTAATTTACACTTTCTAGACTAGAAGATTTGACCAATCTTGGATCAATATTGGCTCTATATTGGTAATGACTCTAAGAATTCCGAAAACTAAATTTCCAATTTCTATTTATCTAATAAGAAAGTAATTAAACAGTAAATAATTATTTTTCGAGCCCAAGGATGAGTAAAATATTTAAATTCTAGTCTTTAGACTGACATGTATTTCATTCCAGGACCAATAATTGTTCTGTCTCGATAGTAACTCAAAGTTTACGCCATTCGTATAGAGTGGAAAAATAGGGGGCAAAGGGGGTCAGTAAAAAATGTAAATTTCAGTATTTAAAAAACATAGTGAAAGGAATATTTCCAGTTATTTATGAATAAATTAGAGAATTGAAGTATATTCGTGTAAAAATGATTTTTTTTATACTCCTTGACGTTTCCATCCGTCGGATCTCTCTCCTATTTTTTTTTATGGGAAATATCCTTTTCGATTACAGATATGTATAGGTAGCCTTGCACCATCTTGATTCCGGAGAACAACGAGGAGGATGGCGTATTGATCTTTTTAGTGGCAGCGTATCTCCACAGGCGCAATCCAACTGGTGCAGACTAAAGGTCTATATTTCCCGAGGGACAAATACATTTCACTATTCCTATAAACACAATTTGCCAGGAATATTGTGCTCAGAATTTATTTCTACAAATGCGTATATCAAACTAAAAATAATATCACCAAATATATAAATAGAATAAATTTCAACCTTTAGCTGCAACATCAGCTCAATATTTCTAGTCCATCTTTTTAATAATATATTTTTTAATATTAATTATTTTTCACTCGTCGAGATTGAGTTTCATTTACTATATAAATTTGAATTGCAATTTTTCAATTTTTTTCAGGTAAAAGTATCGAATGTATTTTACAACAATTTTTGTAAAGCAGGACTCTCGAATAATAATGCAGGTAAGATTTTAATTTTAGGAAAATTTCATTTCACCGAAGAAACAGGTCCCAAAGCAGTTTTATGAGTATTTTTATTGCTTTACGAGCTAGGAAGTGGTTCGAGAAATTAGACCTGCATTGAAAAGCAATTATTAGTCATTGCTGCTTGACCAATTATTATTTCCAACGCAATAATGATGGGGGGGCCATAACCGCACATTATTATTGGGAAAGAGAAACGGTGCCAAAAAAAACAGATTATTCTGCGTTAAAACATTTCTTTCACGATTTTTTACATTCTCAACGTTTTTTTCTTCTTATCTTGAGAATTAATATTTTCTCTTTTCAAAAATAGGGAATTATTTTGCCATTTTGGAAAACTGATTTTTCCAAAGGGGAAAAAAGATGGAAAATGGAAGGTTGTTATTGAGAAAATCTCGCTTCTTGAGAACGATGCAATTGAACCATCGCATCTAGTCGATAAGGGATACGAGCGGAATTTTTAGCGAGGTTTTTTACAGAAAGAGTGTAAAATAGCACATGTGATCTAACCCAAAGCTTTTTCACGATTCGAAATCCCATTTTCTCTACATGTTTTTTTATTTATTTCAAAGAGGGAGATATTAAAAAGGATTTTATTTGATAATAGTTTGTGAAAATGATTTTAGATTCAAAATTCCCACCATGAAGGAGTGTTTTGGGATCGATAAGTATCGATTTGTCACTGCGTTTGATTGGCTCGCACGCTTCTTGATTGAAACGACAATAGCGCTCTTTGGCGGGAAATTTGAATCTTACATTTTCGAATGAAGTGAAGGAATAGATAACAATAGTGTAAATTATTGAGGGTGGGAAAAGACACATGGGATTTTTTTTCTTGATGAAAGAAAATCATCGCACGTGACAGTTTAGTTTATTTTGAAATAAGCTGTCGTCGCTGCTCATCGTGCGCCTCCTGAGGTAGCGCCACTCTGTCTAGCCAATGTCTATGCCTGTCAATGTTTTATATTTAATCCAGAACGCTTTAACAAGCAATAAACAAACACAGTATCGCTTTAAGCGTCGCTTAAATTAGCCTCAATAACATTTCGAACGGCCGCTTGCGTTTATGAAGATGACCGTGATGGTGGTCCTGAAGAGTAGTGTCTCTCTTCTTTCTCTCTCTCTCTCTCTCTTGTCTCTTTTCCGACGGAGGGGAATCACACACAATACTATCTCCCGCATGGTTATATATATACGGACGTTTTTTTTTCCTTTTTCAAACAAGCGAGAATGGTGAATGGCGGGGATGACTATTTGAAGGTGGGGGAGTCCCCTGACGTCACGGAACTCTTAAGCACCGCCTCCCGACATGCAATGGGCGGGAATCCCCGCACGATTTACGACCGGCTACGTTACTGACATCTAGTGGGGTCTCGCTCGAAACTTCACCTCCACCGGAGGCCATTACGTTCCCATGATTGGTTGAAATAGTGACACAACGCAAATCAAATGACACTTTAAGCATCGCGCTTTTTGTTTTTTATCCCTTCATTCACATGTCCCATTCAATTCAAGTCCATAATTGTGATTTTTTTGTTAACTATATTTTTTTTGGGGGAAAATAATATATATTTATAAATTAGCCCCGACTGACTCACGTTGTAAATCTATAAACTAATCTTATAATTCATTTTCTGATCCTCCTGCTTCTCCTTCTTCTTCTTCTTTTTTATTCTTTTTATTCTTCTTCTATTTCTTTATTTCCTTTTTTTTCTTTTACTTCTTTTTTTCTTCTACTTTATAATTTATATTTACAATTAATTAATTTATAAAAATAGACTTTCGACAATATTTCTAGAAAATTTTTCCAACTTTTAAAAATTCCTTCAATTTATCTCTAATTTCGGAGACATTTTCAGGAAATTCTTAATACTGAAAAATAACAATAAAATTTAAAATATTTGATTGGAATCGATTTTTTCAGAAATTTCTTAATGTAGGTAGAATTTTTGAAAAATCCAAGTACGTTGGAGAAATTTTTTCATTTATTTTTATTTTTATTGTCACAGGTTTCGAAGATTGAGTTTAGGAAATAACACCTAATCCACTCTTACGGCCGTCCTCTAAACTAGATCGTCCAACATTCCTGCGATGGTACAATTGCTGCCTTTTATTTCCCCATCTACACAGCAGTAATCGACTGAGCTCGAGTTCCCTGACTTCTGTGTTTACGCCGGAAAACTATTGTCCATTTCTAAACACCGAAAATCCCCTCTGAAAATTTTTTTTCTTTAAATTCTGTTCTTTAAATTCTATTTTTTTAAATTCAATTCTTTAAATTCAATTCTTTAAATTCTATCCTTTAAATTCAATTCTTTAAATTCTATTTTTTATAAATAATTATTTATTTATAATGACAATGTAAATTAATATTTTATAAATTAAGTAAAATAGATACAAAAAAATTTGAATTTTCAAACTATGGGAAAAGTATTTTTTTTTTGTTTTAAATCCTTCGCCAGACTTTGACCATAGTTTAGAAACCATGGTCAAAGTATGTCTGACCATGGAGAAAAGAAAAACTATTTTTTCATACTTTTAAACTATGAACAAAGTCTGGCGAACCATTGAAAAAAGAAGAAGCATTTTTTCATATTTTTAAACTTTGGACAAAGTCTGGCGAACCATTGAAAATAGAAAAACTATTTTTTTATATTTTTAAACTATGGGCAAAGTCTTTCGAATCATGGAAAGAAGCAAAAATATTTTTTCCTGCGGCCATCGTTCGACAGACTTTGCTCCAAAGTTTAAAAATACGAAAAACAAAATTTTTAATATATTTTTAAACCATCGTCAAAATATGTGGAACGATAGAGAGAAAACATTTTTTACAAACTAGTGGCAAAGTCTGTCAAACCATAAAAAAAAGCAAAACTATTTTTTTTATATTTTTAAACTATGTGCAAAGTCTGGCGAATTATGAACAGAAGTAAAACTATTTTTTTCCATACTTTCCATCGTTCTTCAGACTTTGTTCATAATTTAAAGATAGGAAAAAATAATTTAGCTTCTTTTCATGGTTTGCCAAACTTTACCCATAGTCTAAAAATATATAAAAATTTTTTTTTAATTTTATTTTCAAACCGTGGGCAAACTATGACGAATCGTGGGCAGAAAAAATGTTGTTTTCTGAATTTCTAAACTATGTGCAAAGTCTGGCGAACCATGGGAAACAAAAAACAACAATTTTTATTATTTTCAAACTAAGGGCAAATAATGGCGAAGCATGGGGGAAAAAATGTTGTTTTAATATTTCTAAACAATGGATAAAATGTGGTAAATTATATAATATTTTTTCTTCATAGTTTGCCGGATTGAAAATATAAAAAACATACTTTGTTTTCCCATAGTTCGCCACACGTTTCCCAAAGGTTTAGAAATATGAAAAAATATTTTTCCTTGCTTTTCATGGATTAAATAAATTAAAGAGAAATAAATAACACAAAAGTGAAATGAATGAATGAATCTTTTTTTCTGACGAAGAAGAAGAAGTCGTTAAAACGTTATGAAAGGGACAGACAGAGAGGCACATCGCTTTTAAAAAATCATTCGCACCGTTCTTTTTTTTATTGTTTCGGATAGAATTTCGGGAGGCTGTAAAAAAGTAGAAATAAATAAAAGCAAAAAAAAAAAAAGAAAAGAAAATAAAGAACTGGTTTTTGCTTTTGGCGCGTACCCCGCGCGCGGTCTGTGGTGGTCTAGTATGGCCTGGCGGGTTACGTTGGTTTACGGCCGTTTTAACGAGCGACGTTGCACGCGACTCGGCACTAAACCAGCCCTACAAAACTCAACCACTAGTTTAACGCTTTTACGGCCAAATTTATTATCTGTTACCTCCTTATATGATACTACAATAACAATAATTGTCAGCTTTAATTCGATCGTAAATCCGCGTTGCAAAAGGAAATTTTGGTGAACAGTTTTTGAAAATAGTCCCTCCTCTCATATACCTACCCCCTTCCTGGCTAAGGAACTTTTCAGCCATCTGTTATCGAACGAGAGAATTATTTAGTGGGCAATCAACGGCAGATCACTGTTTGACCCTTAAAGCAAATTCACAAACTTTCTCTGGTTTATGTTTGAAACGCTTCCACAGATGGAGCTGACTTTTATTCCTATAATTTGTTTAAAGCGTTTTCAAACAATTTTTTCATTAATAAAAATATTTTAATTTTTTGTTATTTTCTTCAACTTCTGAATAATAAGTAAATAAAATAATTCTATAGTTTAATTCTATGTAAATTCCAGTAAATAATTCCATAGTTATAACTACGTTGCTAACTGAAGAGTGTAAATATTCAAATTGCAACAAATTGATACCAAAAATTTGGATAAAATCGAAAATTGTTCGGAATTTTTGCATTGATTAATAAACATATTTTAATTTTTTGTTATTCCCTTCAACCTTTCAATAATAAGTAAATAAAATAATTCCATAGTTCAATTCCAAGTAAATTCCGGTAAATAATTCCATAGTTATAATAACTAAGTTGCTAACTGAAGAGTGTAAATATTCAAATTCCAACAAATTGATACCAAAAATTTGAATAAAATCGAAAATTGTTCCAAATTGTTGTCATCAATTTTTATCGACTTTAGTATCAATTTGATATTAAGGAACTTAGAAAAAAACGAAGAAGAAAAACTTAAATAAGAGGTTGTTTAATTAATTAAATTTATTTATTTAACTATTTAACTTTTTTAAGATAATTTTATTTGTTACCTTAGGGAAGAAATGTAGGAAACGTAAAGTAGAAATTTTTCGTTTATTATAAAAAGTTAATAAAGAAAAATGTCGAAAGGCTGTAAACTTAAATTTAACCTTTCGCTACGACTTCTTTAGAATTAAATTTTTTCTTTCCTTTTTTATAGCGCAAGGAGCATTTAAATAATTTTCGTTCATAAACTGCATTGAAAGTGTTTATTGCATTCGGGTATTGCAAGTTTCTGTAAAGTTTAAAGACCAACTCGACGGGTATCAAGTTTCCTTTCACTCTCATCTTATCCGCTGAAGTTTACCGCTAAACTGTTCCCTCTTATTCTGTTAGATGTCACTATATTCCGAACGAAAATTTTCTACAAATCAAAATTTTAAAATCACTTTTACTAAAAGTAGAGAACGAAATTTTAATGAATTATTGTTCTTGTAGTTATTAGTTGTACCTACATTTTTTATTTCGGAGCATGGAAGAAAAATTAAGCTTTCAAGTGGATCGGAATTTAATTTTGTAAAGTAATTTTTCAAAAATTACTTTTCTTAGCTTAAATGCTTATGTTTCCAAAGGAAAATTGTAAATTTTCCTTTGAAAAAAAAGACCTAGTCAAAGCTTTTTTTAAAAACTTGGAAAAGGCTTCCTATGGAAAAGCTTCCTTTAAAGATTTCATAAAGCTTTCTTTGAAGACTTAGTAAAGCATTTTTCAGAATAAGATATGAAATTTTTTTAAAAGTCAAAATAAACTTCCTTTCAAAATCTAGAAAAAGCTTCTTTCCAAAAACTTAGAATAAGCTCACTTTTAAATAATAGGGAGACTTCCTTTAAATATTCAAAATTTTTTCATTATTAAAGACTGAGAAAAGATTATTATAAAGTGGTAGGTAAGTTTGATTTGAAGACTTATTTGAGTAATCATCCTTTGAAGCTGTCTTTGAAAACTTAGAAAAGCTTCCTTTAAAAACTTTGGAGAGCTTTTGTTAGGGACACAGAAAAGCTTGCCTTATAAATTTAAAATAATCTTTCTGTAGTAACCTAGGAAAGCTTCGCTTAAAATATAAAAAAACTTATTTAAAAAAAGAAATCTTTCATTAAGGATTAAAAATAAGTTTCGATTAAATAAATAGAAAGTGCTTTTTGACACTTTTCTTAAATCTTAAAAAAGCTCAAGATTTAGGAGAAACAATATTTTTAAAACACTAAAAAAGATTCCATTAAATAATTACGATATATAGCTATTGGTTTAAAAAATTAGAAAATCTCATTTTAAATTAAAGCTTTCTTTAAAATTTCAAAGAAAGCTTATTTTAAAATAGTAGGACAACTTTCTTTGGAATTTCAACAAAAGCTTATTTTAATGTAGCTTCCTTCGATAACTTAGGGAAACTTTTCTAGAGACCTAGGAAATTTTACTTTGAACATTTAAAAATTATTTCTTCAGAGAATTAGAAATGTTAAAAAAAATTAGAAAACTTTATTTAAAAGATCAGAAGAAGCATTCTTTGAAACTTCATCAAGAAAAGCATCATTTGAAGACTATTAGAGAAAGAACTAGTCAAAATTTTTCTTGCAGATTTATTTCCTACAAAACGAAATAAAGCTTTCTGTCAAAAATTACATATAATTTTTAAATAGTTTAAAAAAAGCTTTTTTTGAACATCTGGAAAATGAATATTTTGTGAACTTGAAAAAAAGCTCATTTCAAAATAATAGGATAGCTTCCTTTATATGTTAAAAAAACCTTCGTGTTAAAACTGAAAAAAAGCTTTTTTTTAATTTTAGAAAATCTTTAATTAAAGTCATAAAATGAGTATAATTTTGAAATTTTCATTGGAAAAAAGCTTATTTTAAAAGAAAAGGAAAGATTCCATTGAAAATTTAAAGCAGCTTTTTTGGAAACCTAGGAAAGCTTGTAGAATAAAAAAGCTTATTTTTAAAAGTTCTTTAATCTTCCTTTCGAAACGAAATGAGGTTTATTTTAAAAAGCTCAGGAATTTTGCTTTAAAGACAATGAAAAAAGAGATTTAAACTTTGTCTAAGACAAAGCTTTTAATAGATGTAGAAAGCTTGCCCTTGAAACTTGATAAAGCTTTGCTTTATGTTTTATAACAAGATAATTGTTACGAAACATCGAAAGGAAGCTTTTTTGTTTCACAGGAAGCTTGCTTTTAATTATTTAAAAAAGCTTTTTTTCTTTAAAGAAAAAGAAAAATTATATTTAAAAAAAACTTCGAAAGGTTGATTATTTTTTGAGTAATTAAATAAGTTTTATTTAAAGATTTAGAAAAATTTCATTTTAAAAAAGCTTGGAAAACTTTCTTTAAAGAATTTAAAATGCTTTCTTTCAAGACTTTAAGAAAGCTTTTTTTAAATAATAATAAGAAAGCTTTCTTTAAAGACTTAGAAAATATTCTATATAGGTACCTTCGAGAACTTAAAAGAAGTTTTTTTTTAAATATTTAGTAAAAGTTTATTGTAAAAAACAACGTAATCTTTCTTTTAAAACAGACAAAAGCTTTCTCTGGATAATTAGAAGAACCTTCTCTTAAAAAACTAAGATACATATACCTTAATTAAGAAAATTTTTTTAAAGCTTATCTACAAATGGTAAAGCTTCCTTTAAAAAATTAGTATAACTTTCTCTGAGAGAATAGAAAACCTTTTTTTTAAATTCAAAATAAGCTTTTTTAAAAGATTTTAAATTAGCTTTTTTTAAAAAATTTAAAATAAGCTTCCAATAAAGATTTAATATAAGCTCTCGATAAAGATTTAAAATAAGCTTTTCTTAAAGATTTCAAATAAGCTTCCTATAAAGATTTAAAATAACCTTTTTTACGAAAGTTTCTCTTGTACAGACTTAGAAAAGCTTTCTTCGAAAACTTGAGAAAAGCTCAACTTAGGAATTTTAGGAAACTTCTTTTTCTTCTCAAAGACTTATTGGAGAACTTTCTCTAAAGACTGATTGAAAGCTTATTTTAAAAAAAATTTCGTAAAATATTTTTGTTCGTATTAAGTAATAACCAGAAAATCCTCTTCTCTGCCAAAATATGATTTTAGTTTCCGATTTGTTTTTTTTTTTGCGAGCGGGAAGATTCTGCAAAGAAAATTTTTTTTTTTTGAAAAACAGTAGATGAAGTGAAACGAATCAGACAATGTTATCAGTTACATTTACGACGTCATGAAGGATAAAGTGAGCACCTTGAGGTTGCATCATCGTCACTTTAAATCCCGTTACTCGGTCGTAAAAGTATTTGACGACTTCGTCGAGCTGCCGAGAGCAACCAACGGGTAAGTTGGCTGCCATAAACTCAAAGAGGGCTTTTCTCGTCTACCTACCCTTATCCGGTGAAAGGGCTTGACATTTACTCACCCACTTGCCAATGATCGTTACAATTATCGCTAATAGAGCAGCAATTCTCCTATCTAATAAGTACTTTAAGAAATTATCACTTCAAATCGTCTAATTAATCCAATCTATATACCGCTTTTAATTGATCCTTGGCTTATACCATAATAACGGACATTATTTTTTTTTTTCAATCTTCCATTTTCCCCTCTAATATTCAATTCTCTTTTATTCAAAACTCATTAGTGCGCCATTGCAGCACTTTATCCTTCATATGCGCACATTAGAAAAAGAAAGTTAATTTTTTATCTTACAATTGAAATTATTTATTTTTTCAGCACTCAGCTTTCTTGATTAATATTGAAATAAATATTGATACTAAAGTGGATCGAATTGATGATAAAAATTTGAATCAAATTTTTTTTTTTTTGATCCACATGTTTTTGATCTTAATTCGTTGGAAATTGCAAACTATGCTCAACATTCAAGTTTTAAAAATTTTATCAAAATTCAAAAATTAGAAAACCATGGGCAAAAAAACCAAAAAATAGTTTAAAACCTAAATTCTTTTAGTATTTGGACCATTTCTAAACTCTATTATACACTATCACCAAAGGCAAAAATAGTTTAGATCCAGAAAATATTTTTGACATGGAAATTTTTTTCTACAATCATTTTACGTTGCCCAGTAATCTAAATTAATAATGTAACGATAAATTTTGTATTTTTAACGATAGTTTAAATAAATAATTATTGTTGTTTTTTCAATTATCTCATTTTTGGGCCTAATTTTAAAAACTGATAAATGTCAAGTGTCAAATCGCTATTTTGGAAATTGTTTAAACAAATAATTATTAAACAAATTATTATATATAAACAAATAATTGTTATTAATTTATTAATGTTACGATAAATTTTTCATTTGTTTAAACAATTTATCATTGATAATTTATAACAATTTCAAAAACAAAATAGAGAAAATAAAATCATTATTATAACAATTGTTTAAATAAATAATTGTTGTTCTGTTTCAAATTATCTAATTTTTGGAACTAATTATAAAAACTGATAAATGTTTAATCTCATTTCGCTATTTTGGAAATTGTTTAAACAAATAATTGTTATTTATTAATTTTTTTTCTATCGCACATGGAAATATTTTTCTACAATAATTTTACGTTGACTAGTAATATAATAATTGCAAGAACAAAATAGAGAAAATAAAATCACTATTTTAATAAATGTTTAAATAAATAATTGTTGTTCTCTTTCGAATTATCTAATTTTTGGGCCTAATTAAAAAAAACTAATAAATGTTAAATCGCTAATCGCTATTTTGGTAATTGTTGTTATTTTATTTATTTTATTCAACTTTTTTCTATCGCACCTAAAACGAAGCAACTTTTTTTTATTTTTACAATTTATCAAATGTAATCTAATAAACTGTAGACTACTTTTAATTATTTACCGTTAAAATATTTACAATTAAAAGAAAAATTTTTTAAAATGTTAACAAGTATTCAAGGGCAATAGGAAGAAAGTTAATAAATTGTAATTATTTGTTTAAAAAATTGTTAAAATATAGCAATTTGAAATTTTATATATAATTATCGATTATTGTAGAAAGAAGTTAGTAAATTACAACAACAATTTGTTTAAACAATTGTTAAAATATTGATTTGATATTTATTTTTTTATTGGTCATTAGCATTGCGTCCGAAAATTATAAAATTAGAAAATGCGTCTTCTTAGGTGCAATGGGTAAAAAATTAATAAATAGCAACAATTAATTGTTTAAACAATGTTAAATAACAACCTGTATTAAATTAAATTTAATTTTGTATTAAATTAAATTAAATTTTTTATTTCATTTATTTATCATTAAATGATGATACTAATATAATCTATGTCAAAAGACATTTCCATTTGTGGAAATTTGCTTTTCTCTATTTCATTTTTAGAATCGTTATAAATTGACAATAATAAATTGTTTAAACAAATGAAAAGTTTATTGTGATAATAGTAAAATACATTATTTACCGTTAGTAATTAATTATAGTTAAGTGCATTGATTCATTTAAAATTTATAAATTTTAAGGTTCTTGAAAATACTTTTTTTATTCGTCATAGTTGCGTAAAAAAATATAGAAAAATATAGAATTTTTCAGGTATAAAGAATTTTTTTTCATTGGCCATGGCTTACTAAACCTTACCTATGGGCAAAAAATTATAAATTTTTATGGTTTTAAATATTTTTTGGCAGAGGTAATGGTTCGCTAAATTTTTACCGCACCGCTAAACGATAAAAATTTTCGGTTAAGTTTTGTGGTTCGCATTAATTTTTAGGATGGGAAACGGCCATAAGTACTGTACTTTTATTTGAAGAATTCTTTTAGTTGCAGTACAAACTTTAATTTGTAATATTATTTTTTTATTCGCAATATTATACTTTTATTTGCAATATTACACATTTATTTGCAATATTACACTTTTATTTGCAATATTACACTTTTAATTTACAATTTTCAGTGATTTATTAAAAAAAAAAATATTTCCTCTCGCCAATAATCATTTAAATTAAATCAATAAGATATATTGTAAAGGCTATATTTGTATATATATATATGTACACTCACTTTAAGAAGGAATTTTATTTATAAAAACATTATTTTGCTTTATGTATCCTTAAAAGCCGACTATACCGAGATCTTTTGTGATTAAGTGTTATGGAGACAAAAACAGCCTCGTGGACAACTCGAAAGGACTTTTGCAACTTATTTGAGGACTTTTATTTAGGTAAAGTCGTGCATCAAATAGATTGCGAAGGTTTGGAATAAATAAATTCTAAAAGTTGGCGAGACCGGTTATATACGCTATCACAAAATTCTTGTCTCCAAGACACATTACTTTATAGTATAAACTTTATTCAGTATCCAATTAAAAACGTGATGCGGCAATAAAAAAAAAACTAATTTTTTTCTTTTCAAAGAAATCGTTTTTCAAATCCCACGATAGAGATGTCGATTTCTCCCATTAAGGGAATAATTAAAATCCGATAAATTTGATCATTTGAATATATATATATATATGTATTTTAAGTGTCGATATTGTAATTATAGTAAATTTTTTTTTTTTGAGAGAGAAAAGTAAGAATTCTGGATAGTGCGGTAAATTTTGTATGTATGTTAAGCAAGTGGGTATTCCCCTTTTTTTGAACGAGTCCGTGAGGTCGTTCATGAATTGGAAATATCTTGTGACGGCAGCAAAACAACCCATAAAACGAATAAAACCCGAAGCATCATGAGGCACTCCATACGGCCGTTTTATCCCGCCAAATGTCTATTCAACCCTCCTGCATCAAGAAAGCAAAAAAAGGGGGACATCATTAAGGGTACTTTCTTGAATTCACTTTGAACTGTATATACAATAACCATTGCTACCTAATAATATCATGCTGAGAGAGCAAAAAAAAAATGGAGAATCTCAACTTTGGGGTTATGTATAGAAATTGTCACATCATTTCAAGAGAAAGAGAGAGCGAGACATCTTTATTTACACCCAAAGTGTGATATTAGTCTCGCTATCGAGAGTTATGATTTTGCATTGTTCTCCAAGAAAAACTTTGAAGAATCGAGAGCAGTCTACTAAATTTTCAAGCAACCTTTTTTTAAGACTCATATATACAACAACGTGTGTGTCCTTTTTTTTTTTTTTTTTTTTTTTTTGGTAATGTACATAAAGGTGATGTGACGCGTTATTAAGGTCAGCCACCTGCCGCTCGATGGAGCTCACTTCACAGGGATGAACACTATTATGGTATAGGTGAAAGAAAGAGGGAGGGGGTGAACAAAAGAAAAATAAGAGACGCGAAACGATGCTGGAGAAAGAAGCTTTCCTCTCGGGCTTCTTTGGAAGGTGAAACGAGAGAAAGAAAGAGAGAGAGAGAGAGACAGACAGAGCAAGAGGGAAAGAGAGAGAGAGAGAGAGAGATTTACCAGAATTCTCTGCCCCGAGAAGGAGAATAAAGGAAAAGCAAGAAAAATGTGTCTAACGTGGCAGCGGCAATTCTTCAGCCGGAGTTGCCGCCTTAATGCCCTGAGGAGAAAGGCGATTGGTTCTTGAGAAGAGCCCGCGGGAAAGATGGCCGCCATTTCCCTCCAACCATCCAGGGAAACCTCCTTTCACCCCCGCACCTAAGCCCTGCAAAAGGAACACCAGACTCTTCGCGGAATAACCCCCCCCCCCTCCTCATCCCCGCGGGACTCTTATTCTTATTAACTGTTTAATCTTTCCGCGAGACCTACGACGACATTACGCGGGCTTGTTTATTTCGTCTACGAGGCGTAGAGGAACTGACGCCTTCCCCGAGGTCAAAGTTATCTTCTCCAGTAGTGCTTAAAGAACGTTGAAAAAAAAGAGAGAGAAAGACAGAGATAAAAACCTTACGAATTACGATTAAAGGGAATCGAATCACTTTTTTACCCTTTCGATTCTTCTCTAGGAATAAAAAAAATTTATCCACTTTGGAGCAGTTCTTTGGAATTTTTTAAAAACTGACATCGATCATCATTGACATCGATGTAGCCAAATTTTGATCGAAACGCAGAAATTTAGAAAATTTCCGTACATATTTGGTCCGCAATTTTGAATTTTCTTAATCTGACATTGGATTCGTCATCAGCGACCTCAAAAACTATGGGAGCAACAAGTTTCAAGTAAATCCGCGGGTTTTTGAATTTTCTCAGACGCCATATTGAATCCGCCATTTTGAATTTTAAAAATCTGACATCGAATTCGTAATCAGCGACCCCAGAAACCTCGTGACCAACAAATTTTAAGCAAATCTGTAGGGTTTTTAATTTTCTCGTCCGCCATATTGGATCCGCCATTTTGAATTTTGAAATTCTGACATCGGATTCGTAATCAGCGATCCCAAAAACTGCGGGAAAAACAAGTTTTAAAGCAAATCTGCAGTGTTTTTAATTTTTTCCGTCCGACATCTTGGATACGCCATTTTGAATTTTGATCATTCGTAGTCAGCGACCCTAAGAGGCCCCCCGACAAACAAAAGTTTTAAGCAAATCCGTTGGGTTTTTTCATTTTATCATCGACCATTTTGGACTGCAAAGGAGTTTAAAAAATACTCCAAATTTTGTTAAATAATTTTCAAAGTTTTTTTTTTTGAGAAATAAATGAAAAAAATTCTGTTTAATTTTGATTTTGAAAAGGAAAATTTGAACTAAACTTTTGGAATATTGTATATTTATTTTAATTTCTTCTTTTTTATTTCATTTTTAGTGAAGAATGTATATTTATTTTTATTTCATTTTTAGTGAATATTGTATATTTATTTTTATTTCATTTTTAGAGAAATTAAATAATTTTTTAATTAAAGTGAACATTTTTCGGCAATTACAATTTTCATATTAGAAAATTATAATTTTTTTTAATGAAGCAAAAAATTTTGTACTATTTTCTATTAGTATTTCGAAACTTAACGCGACAAATAAGAAAAAAATACTTACAAAAAAGAAGCCAATAATTTTTTTTTAATTAATAAAAACATGAAAAAGTAATTATTTCTAAAAAATAAAAATACTTGAGATTTTTGTTTAAAAAAAATGTCATTGTAAATACAAATGGTCTAAATTAATTTCTTTAAGGAAAAGAAAAAACCGGATTTTCTATACATTGTGATTCAAAATTGAGATTACATAAATTTTTGCCATTAATTTCTATAATAATTATAGTATTTTATTAAAAATAGAAATTAAAGTAATAAAAATTATAGAAATTCTCCCCTAATAGAAACTATAAATTTTATAGCAAACAAAAAATAATTGAAAAAATAAAATTATGACTTTTTTCACCTTTTTCCACGTTTTTTTTTTATCAAAATCTTTTAATGTTCTGAAATTTTATTTTCTATTAAATAAACTGTAATTGATATATCGATAAGAAAAGTTTCCTTTCTTTTAAAAAATCCTTTAATTTTATTTAAAAAATATACATTTTGTTTTGTCAAATAAAGTTTTTTTTATTAAAAAAAATTAAACTTACACAAAAATAAGTTTAAACTGCATTTATTTTTACAATTGGAAATAGGGTAAAAAATATAGGTAAATCAAAGGGTTTTTAATGTTCTACAATAAGTTAATTATAAGGCTTTAAAAGTTACATTTTTT
Source organism: Leptopilina myrica (nomen nudum) (assembly GCA_032872475.1). Classification (NCBI taxonomy): domain Eukaryota; kingdom Metazoa; phylum Arthropoda; class Insecta; order Hymenoptera; family Figitidae; genus Leptopilina; species Leptopilina myrica (nomen nudum). The sequence goes on from CM065461.1 coordinate 39,049,689, forward strand.
TAAGTTATAGTCAAAAAACGATTTTTTGCAAAATTAAAAATTCAACAAAAAATATATTTTAAACTTTATTAATTTATCTTAAAGTATACTTTTATTTTGTGTCCGCACGTGAGTCCTAAAATTGAAAAAATTCATCTTCAAAGCTCTTTATAATCTCGAAATATTTATGAAAATTTAATGTTTACACACACATTACGGAATGGCAATTTTTAAAAATGACATTTTTGAATTACTGAAGATCAAATAACATAAAAATTTGTCAAAAAATCAAATTTAAATATTTCCGTATTACAATATTACAATTCAAAAAATTTTATATTCCTATGCAAAAATTTATTTAAAAAATATACTTTAAGTTGCAAATATACAAATTTTTTAATTCCTTGTTATCTCAATACAAAAAAAATTGTTCTTTAATGTTTCTATTTTTTCAATTAATAAAGGGTAAAATTTTTGTAAACCCGTTTACAGAAAATAAATAAATGAAAAAGAAGTAATTCCAATTATATCATCAACATCAAAGTTGTCACCAAGTCATCATCGTCAACCAACGAATATACAAAAAAAAAGAAACTTCTACCATTCTACCCATAATTTTTAACGACCGAAATCTTATTAGTAAAACCTTTCAAGCCCCTCCCTATTATTTTTTCTCTTCCTTCAACCTTTTGATTCTCCTCTGTCCAACCCGACAGGTTCTCTCTGACAAAAAAAAAATGCCTGACAACGTAGTTTGGTTCTAGGTGTTTTTGGCGCACCTTCCGTTGATATTTATTGATGCCGAATACAACCAACCGGACAAAAGGGACAAAATACGCACTTCACAAGTATAGACAAGAATCTTAACGACCATCATCTCATGGCTATTGGTAATCGAGTTCCAAGATTATTTCTCCCGTCATGGGACATTTTTTACGAGCTCAAATTTTCAAGTGACTATATATATATATATTGCCACTTGAAAATTTGAGCTCGTAAAAAATGGTCACAATGTACTTATGATTTATAACCGCGGTGCTTTGTATAATCTGGTTTAGAAAGAAAAAAAATTAAACTTTCTCTTTTGTATTATAGACAATATGGGGGGAACTTGAATTATTTCCCTATTTTTTCGAGTTAACCAAATTCATTTTTGCAGACGGAAAAGTAAATTTAAATTATTCTGGTCCGAGAAAATTATGACTCGAATTCAGTAGTATGGACATTTCCGGTCAGTTTCCCGTCGTTCGTTTGATCGGACACGTTATTTGGATTTCACATATTTCATCTATCGTCTATCGTGATTTGCCATCTGATCACAAATTTACATTGATGGGAAAAAACCAAAGTTTTCAATTTTATTTCCAGAAATCTTCTCGCAAGTTTGTTTTTTCCCCTCTCGAGACAGAAACAAAAATCAAAATTTTAGATCAAGTAAAAAATTAATTTTTAACCATCAATTTAATAATTCACTGTATATAGTATATAAATTTTCGAAGACTGAAATTAATTTTCTAATTTTCGAATAGCAAAAGATACAATTTGCAGTAAATATACAATTGGAAATAAAAATTACATTTTACGAATGATAAAATCATAAATAAATTGTTGAAAAATAAAACCAAGTTCTCTTGTGATAGTGCGCGCGGAGAATTTACAGAAGCCTGCGAAGGAAAGATTAATATTTAGACATTTCAGAGATAGTCCCTATTCTCTATAGGAGGAGAAATGAAAAGAAAAAGTATAGTCCTCTCGTGCAAAATGTAAAATGCAATATACGAATGCTTCTCGGAAGTTGGCATTATCTATTGTTACTCCTCGGAAAGCTTGTACCATAGTGGAGTGAAAGAGAGAGAGAGAGACTCTCGTGGACCCCAGGGTTCATAAGATTTAGAGAGCAAGTATAAACATTGAAGAGATTGCAGGGAGAGAGTCGTTTTAAAGTTTTAACGAGACCCCCGTCGGCGGCATTATCAAATAATTGAGAGATGTAATTCACCGCTATCTCTACTTCATCCTTTTTACCCCCTTCCATTCCACCCCTCCGCCCCTCTCTAGAATCTTTCCGTAATAATCAAAAACCGCTTTGCAATTAGTGGCACTTTGATTCTCACACAATTTTTTTTTTTTTTTTTAATAAAATAGGTACCTATGCATTCATTATAATAATCTGATAATTGTCATTCATTCATTCATTCATTCATTTATTCTGTCTGCACTTTGAAATTAGTTTTTGTCTATGCTTCGTTTTTTTTCTTTCAAAAATATGTTTACATTCAGTGTGGTTAAAAATTAAAATGTATTGTTTGACAAATCGAAAATATGCAGGACTTTTTTCATAATTCATAATGAAGTATTAGAAATTTTGATTATTTCTAATATATTAAAATACTGTAAATATTTCTTCCTTTTATTTATAAAAAATAAAAAATTGTTAATTGTTAAAAAAATAAAGGGAAACAGGAAATATATCCTTTTTGTGCATTTTTTTCCTCAATGGCAATACTCTTTGCTCTTCTTAATTCTTTTTTATTCTTTAATTCTTCACAAACTGATTCTTTTCTTTCAGGAAATGAAATATTCCCGTTTCTTAAATATTTTTTTATAGAAAATTCTCAATGTTCATAAGGAAATAATTTACATTATTTCTGTTTCTTAATTCCAATTGTTTTATTAAGATTCACATTTATCTTTTAAATGGAGGAAAAAATTGTTTATTACTTCTGCACTGAGAAAACAATATATTTGAATGAAACATAATTATCTTTGTTATACAGTCAACCAAAAATTATCTTTGAATTTCAGATAATAATTTTGATTTAATACATAATAAATTTGATTCAATCAAAGTTATGTTTAATTCAATTATGAAATGTGCTTAATTCTAACATATTTTTTCGGTTGACTACTTATATTTTTAAATTTTAAAAAAATTTCTTAGTGTATTTGCCAAATTGAAATTTTAATTGAAAATATAACTTTTTGAATTCTTTGGAAAATAAAGGAAAAACTTGTAATAAAAAAAAATTTTCTGTTTCATTTATTTGCGATTTTCTTTAATTACTAAATTATTCAAAAACATCAATAACTTTTTTAAATAAATATTCAATTATTATTATTTGCCAATAAAAATAAAAAATTTCAAAAACAAATTTCCTTGAAAATAAACAACTTACAAGAATATTATTATAAAACACGATAAGAGGACCGAGTAATTAAATCATTATTTTATTTTATAATATAATATTTTTACTGTAACTTCTTCAAAATTATTATTTCTTATATCAGTTCAATTATTATTTTCTAGAATTTTTAACTAAAATTCTTCTGTAAATGAATTAATTTTAAAATTTTTTAAAAAAGTTCTTTGAAAATATTCAAATCAATTTATTTGCAAATTTAATTCTATGAAATTACTATTAATCGTAAATTTTTCAATTCTCATTATTTCTACAAAATTAAGGCTTTATCAATATATTTATAAATAATTGAATTCTTTTGAAGAATTTTAGTAAAATTTTCAATATTATTATAATTTTTTGAGAAAATCGATTAAAATCGTATTAAAAATAATAAAAATATGATAAGTTTTATTATTTATATTTATGAAAATAATTGAATTCCTAAAAGGTATTTTATTATTTATCAAAATAATTGAAGTATTGAGAAGAAATTTGAAAAAAATTCGATAACAGAATTTTTCTGTGAAATTTTCATTACTTTTAAAAAATACTTAAATGTTTGCTTAGGATTTCATAAAAAATGTTTTTTTAAACAATTTTATTCTCTTAAAAAATTTTTAAACATTAAAAATCACTAAAATAAGGAAATTTTTTGAAAATAATTCCAATTTCAGAGCAGAATTTTATTATTTTTAAACATAATTGAAATTTTGTACAAAATTTTTAAAAATTCGTGAACATAACTGCATTTTTGCGAAGCACTTCATTATTTTTTTAAATAATGGAATATTCTACATTCATTTGTAACTTCTCAAAAAATTAATTTTTTTATTGTTATTTACTAAAATTCTTCTATAAATCCTTTATTTTTAATAATTAATTAAATATATATTTTAAAAAATGTAACTAATTCCTATAGGGTTTGATGTATTTATATTTTTCAAAATTCCAAGTTCTTTAAAACTTCTTATTAAAATTATTCCAATTTATAATTTTATAAAATTTCAAACTTTTAAATTAACTTTTTGAATTTTGTTTTAAATCTTTTTTAACTGCTTCAATTTTTATATATAAATTTTTTTTTTAAACTTTTGAAGGTAATCTATATTTATGAATATTGCAAATATAAATCTTTGAAAAATTTAATTAATTTTGAAATATTTAAGTGAAATTAAACATTTTTAAATTAATAAATAATAATTTTATATAATTTATAAATAATATTTTTTATATCTTTAAAAATTAAGTTATTTGGAAAAGGAATGATTGTAAAAAGTAGGAAAACTTAAATGGTTTTATTAGTAGAATTCCCGGTAAAATTTCACAGTTTATGAGTCAGACAATTGAGACACCAAATTTCAGAATTTTCTCATGAATATTTAGAAATTTTATTTTTTACAGTACTTTCACTCTAAATTTGAATTAGTAAAAAATAAAAATGTTTACTAATTAGAATTAGTGACTGACTTTTTGTTTTTGATTCAGTAAATTTTACTAAAAAATGAGTTAAAATAGCTGTTTATTAGTAAAATTTACTAATTTAAAAACAAAAAGTCAGTCACTAATTGAAATTAGTAAAGATTTTCACTAATTCAAATTTAGAGAGTTAAATAAAATTTAAATAAAAAATTTGAATTAATAAGTTTTAAATTCTATTATTTTAAAAATTGTTAATTCTTTTTTTAAAAGTAAGTAAGAAGTTAGCATAGTTTTTAAAATAAAATATTATTAATATTTAATATAATCAATATAAAATATTAAAAAGAGTATAAAAAAATCAAAGCTGTGTCATGAGGCACAAAAGACGACTTCCTTAAGGAAGCAAAAAAATGCAAAAACTAATTAAAATTAATTTATCAGTTTCAAAAAATTTTAACCGAGAAAAAAATGGTAATGCTATCCCCTTGTAATAATTTAAAAGACCCCAAAATGACGGTTTGTAACCATTGGATTAAGATACGTTTAGAAGAAACGAGGATGCGACATAAAAAAAAAGAACGAGTCTCTCTTTCTCTCTCTCTCTCTTTTTTTTGCAGCTGTGACGAATGACTGCCGCAACTTTGAACTTTGAATTTTCGAGTTCCATAACTCTTGGAAGGAGGAGCTATTGAAGATTTTGTATGAGAAACGAGCACACAAGGTATACGCATTTTTGTGGCCAAATCCCACAATTTAAGTCCATTTTCTAGTATAGAGAGACATTTATACCGCTTACCTGCTGTTTCTATTACTCTCTACAAGTTATGTTGTAGCCAATAAAATAATATTATCTGATTGGTTCATTTTCTACAAAAATAAACAGATGGTTCTCCTCTTTCTCGCTCTCAAGGTTCACCCTGCCTTTAGTATATAAGCTTAATAACTTCTTTTTTTCAGCTAAAAAAAAAAATTCCTTGAATTACCAGAAGCTCCTAATGAATCGGTTTTTAATGACTTATGTACCAAAAAAAAAGAATCGATTGAATTTATTTATGACTCTATTTTTACTCCACCTTATTATTTCTCCTCTGTGTGAGTCAATAATGGAAATAAAATTGAGGGAAATATAATGTTATTCTCATAAAAAATAAAATATTGGGTTTGAATTTTTGTATAATTCTCAATGGAAGGAGTTGATAAATAATAAGGTGTGGTTATTAAGAGAGAAATAAAAAATACTTTTTTTGGGAAGAATGTTGACATGTGAGGATTTGATTTAGAAAAAGGTTAAACTAAGAATTTTCCGAGGTCCCAGACAAGTCTCGAGGGTTACACAGTAATCGGGTAATAAAAAAGAAGGTTAATAAACCGACGTTGCAATGCCGTCGGATGCTGCGCTGCAAAACTTTCTTCTCGGGAAATTGAGTTGGATTTGAGTTATTATATGGCGTCTGTCCCTTTTTGGTTGGTTCTACGTGCGGCTTAGCCACTCCATTTGGCTGAGGGATGAATCTTCCCCCTCGTCGTCGTCGTCGTCGTTGTTCTATATATATATATATATATATATATGTCTACTAGTATACATGATTCGCCATTCTCGGAAAACGAGAAATTTCTAGTGAACAAACACCATCGTAACACATATAACTATACCATTATCATGATTGTCTACGGTGACAGTCTACTGTGAATCAAATTCAAAACTTGGGGTGAAAATTACAGTAAAATATTATCAAGTATTTGGTTTCTGGTATTCGTTTCGTCATTGTTCTCGCTTTAATGCTACGCTGACATTGGCGCAAGCGCGGGAGTGCTAATGAGAGCGAGAGAGAAGTTTCGGTTGTTCTCTCTCGCTCCCATTGCCCCCACCTCCAATCCTTACGCTTGCGCACCTTCTCTACTTCGTTAAGTATTCTAAATGGGATTTTTAATCTGCAAAATAAAAAAGTATCGTTAAGTATTCTAAATACGATTTTTAATTTGCAAAATAAAAAAAAGAACCCAATATATTTTTCATTACTCTCCAAAATTCCTGCTTGGCAACGAAATAATAAAAAATACTATTTTTTAAAGACTATTTTAATAACTATTTTAATGACCGAGGTATTAATTGAATGATCCCCATAAGTTTTGGACGTTCAAATGAAAGAAATATTTTTTATTGAAGATATTTTAATAAAACTAATCATAAAAAAATTTAAAACTAAAATTGTACTTTTAGAAAGTCAGTAATTAATTGAATTGCGAATTTCGAAAAGGGCTCAACTCGGTTTTTTTTTAATTTTACAGGAGAGACAAAAAACGTTTTATTCCAAACAGCTTCAATTAAAAGAGTCCAATTTTTTTTCATAGTAATTAGATGCTATTTTGTATGAGAAAATGATAAAAAAATTGTCTTAATTTAAAGTTAGTTGGAGAAAATTTGATATCATAGTTGTCAGAGTTGAGTCCTTTTCGAAATTCATGAAAAAAATTCAAACGTTTTAATCATAAAAATATATTAATTAAATATTTTACTATCGAGAATCAATTCAATTATTTTTTTATTTAATTTCAAAATGTAATAACTTTTTTTCCGTTAAAAGTACCCCAGATGAAATTTTTTTTAATAAAACATCAATGAATATATAATAAGGAAAAAAATACAAAAAAGTGAAATTTGAAAAAAACGAGTTGAGCCCTTTTCGAAATTCGCAATTCAATTTTTTGAATAGTGAAGCAAAATAATTGTAATAAAAAAATTAATTTTTAGAAGAATTAATTAAATTTTGTTCATTTGGACGTTTAGAACTTTAGGATCTTATTAATTGGTATTATCCTTATGGTCTAGAAACAGTGAAAATTTTTTTAATAACAATTGTTATTTTAATTGTTATTTATTAAAATATAATATTAAATAATATAATAAATCAATGTTTTAAAAAATTTTGAATAATAATAATATAATAATTGTAAAATTAATAATTATAATTAAATAATAATAATTTTTATTTTATATTTGTTAAAAATTTGTTGAGCGAAATTTATCATTTGTTTATTAATATAAATAATATTATTTAAATTATTACTTTTTATTGTTATTTTAATCAAAAAAATAAAGTTCGCTCAAAAAATGATTTTTCGTCTTCTGTTGATTATCGGCTGTGGTTACTTTTTATTAATTGTGAATTAAATTAATTTTAATTAATTAATATTAATTTTTAATTAATTAATTGGTATTTCATTATTTATGATAACCATGATTTCTTTCTATTTCGAATGTCCGCTGCTGCAATTAAAAAAATAATAAATCACGAATTACGATTGTAATCATTATAAACAAAAGGTTTTTAAAAATATTTATAAGATTAATAGCAAAACCTATTTTTTTTAATTTTTTCAAAAACCACTTAAAACTTCTTACTAAGTGGTTTTCAGCGTCGCTGATTTCGTATCTAAAGTCAGATTTTTAAAATTCAAAATGGTGGATATTTTTTTTAAATCTGCTCTCAAATTCGCTTCAAACTTGTTATTCAAGGGTTTTCGGAGTCATCATTTTGGATTTTTTAAATCCGACTTTGGATTCGTAGTCCTCTACCCCGAAAACCCCCGAGTAACAAATTTTATGTATAAATTTTGATCAATTTTCAGAAAATTACCGCCATATTGAATCTGCCATTTTGAATTTTCAAATATTTGAAACTCTGACTTTAGATTCGTAATCAGCAAGCCCAAAAACCCCCGAGTAACAATAGTTTCAACAAAATCCAATCACTGCGTTTTTCCGGGGCACGAAAGGGTTAAAATATATTTAGCAAACCATGACGAACGACAAAAATAGTTTAAACTCACAAAGTTTTATATATTTTGACTATTTTCAAAAATGAAAAAATTTTTTTTTTAAATTTGGTTTCAAGACAAAAATAATGTCAATAGTTTGCTAGAGTTTGTCATTTTTCTCATTTCCACACGATTGAAAAAGAAAAAAGAGAATATAAAGCAAACAATGAGAAGAAAATTCACAATAGAGAATCGAAGGGCGAAGTTTTGCACGCATTTCGTGGTGACGCAATATTTTTTCGTTATATATATATATAAATAGAGAGAGAGAGAGGGTCTCGACGCGTATATGCAAAATAAAGTGCAAGAAAAGAAAAAGAATGGGCAAACGGAAGCGTGAATGGCGACTTAAATGATGTGGGCGTTAAGGATTGAAATCGGCCCGGGGGTTTTTGTGTGAGTTAAGGGGGTGGCTCGGCTTTGGATAATGGCCGTAAGAGAGGCGATGGTAATACTAGGGAGCGCAAGTAAAAGAGAGTTTTTCTTTCCCCCCCCCTCTCTCTCTATCTCTATCTCACTCTTTCTCAGCCTTTGGCATCGAGTTCTATATAGCGTAACGCCGCCGGCTTATCTCCACACTAAATCCAGAGATTTTAATACGCGCTTTCTTGGCAATTTCCGCGCTACACATTCCTTGCGTCTTAGCACTCACAAACTCACCCCCCCCCTCCCTCACCACCACTTTTTCTTCTTCCCCCTCCCTCTATTCTCAAATCCTCTGGGGAAAACTCAAGCCACCCTTCTTTTTAAACGAACTTTATTTTTACTGCCCTATTTAAAGCAATTTCTGATTTCCCTTAATTCATTACAACGTCATTTCATGCAGCCGCGTAATGCCCCTCGAAATCGCAAACACTTTTTCTTTTTATCTCAACAAAACCCTCTGTGGGCAATTTGAAAATTTTTAATTGCCCTTTTCATTAGGGTGAATTTTTCTTATTTCAAATTCTTCAGCATTAGATTCATATAATTAAATGCAGGATTTTTTTTTAATTCTTGCTTTCTCATCTATAGAGGAAGTATTGTAATAATAAAATTTTTCATGTTCGATTTTTTAACATATTTTTGTTATTTGACCTGAGGAGTTCGAAAAAGAACATTTCTAAAAAATGTCATTCCGTGTGTCTGTAAACATTATATTTTCATAAATATTTTCAAATTATAAAGAGCTCTCTAAATCTGAATATTAGTTAAAAATGACTAATTATTAGTAAAATCGTGGCTGACTTTTTGCTTGAGGAATTAGTAAAAAATAACTAATTGTTAGTAGTTAATTACTAATTATAAGTAAATAAATAACTAAACAAAAAATTATATTATATTAAATTTTTAAAAGGTAAAAATTTTGGAAAATAAGACTTTTTTGAAAATTTCGTTGAAAAATGTAGAAATAACTTTGAAACCATATAGTTACCAACTTGTAGAGCATTAAAAAACGCATCGATTCACCTATTTTTGAAGCTAATTCGATTAGAAATAAAGAAGTTATTGATGTTTTAAAAAACAGAAATTGTGAAGAATATTTTTTTATGTGGAAGTATTAAATATAAAGAAAAAAATATTACACCAATTGAAAATAATTGTTTAAAATTTAGACTTTATTGTTATTAACATCTGTATGAGGAAAACAAAGTGTTTATGAAATGAACACAACGAGATTTTCGAAAACGTATGAAATGGACACACCAAAGTTATAAGAAAAATGTATAACTTGACAGCGGTTTTAATAACTTTATTGTAATAAAAAAAAAATCCTGATAAGTTTGTGTAGGGTCATTTTTGGGGTAAATGTAAACGGAATATCTATTTTTCTCCAAAAACATTATTTTTTTCGTTAAAAGGTAAAACGGTCGGATTTCTTTTTACATGAACTTGTTACTTTACTTCCCTAGAAAAATTTTATGAGGTACAAAAAAAAGATGTTTTTAAGGTCACTGGTTAAGAATCTAAAATCGAATTTTCAAGCTTCAAAATTGCAGATCTAATAATTTATTAAATTATTTTTTGTTCAAATGTAGTTGAAGTTCTGTTTTCATTTACCCCAAATTTCGAATTTTCGGGGTGAATGTAAACACCTAATTATTTATTTACTAAATTGACGAAAATCAAATAATCAAAGTCAATGTTTGTTAAGGCATTAATAAGGAAGAATGAAAAATTTTTGTTTTATTTTTTCATTTTATTTTTATGCAATTGCGAGACAAACTACTGAAACAGTAAAATTTTGATTTTCAATCCTTTTTATCTTTTTTTTTACACTATGGCATTGCTAATTGTCAAAATAAAATATTGACAATACTCAGAACGGTAAAAATATAGACGTCGAACTTATTTTTAAATTTATAAATTTCGCTGAAACATCTACTGTTTATACATTTACCCCAAATGACCCTATATAACAATTGAAAAATTTCTAAAAGAATTTAATTCGCTATTTGTGTAAATATAAAATTTGTTTTGGGGAGAAAAAATATAATTCTTCAAACGGGATGAAGAGAGTTTTTTTTTGAGGTTAAATTGCAAAAAGATTTATTTTGACATTTTTTTCACTCATAAATTTTATTGGATATAATGACATATATATATGTATACATCTTCTTTTCATCGAGAGCGCTACTGTCAAATTCCATAGAACTATATATATATATATATATATATATATATATATATAGTATATAGATATAGGAAAAGCAATAATCCATTGGGGATTTCCCTTGAGCGTCTCGCGTACTCAAACAGTCATACCTGCACTTTTATTGCGTCGTAAAAGCGCAGTAACAATTAATAAGTATGTCGTAAAAGCGATTGCTGTTGACACCTTTTTGAATAACAGAGACGGCCCGCTTCAGAATATAGTTATGTGCGAGAGGTAGCAATGTATATATATATATGGAGAAAAAAAATATGAAAGAAACATATCTATATAATTTGTGGGCGGATTTTACAATTGATCGTAAATTTCTTTTTATGTACACACGCTATTTTTAATCAAGCATTTTTTTTAAATCCCTTTTTCAAGAGGTTACATCTTCACATCATAGCGAGCATCATAGTAAATCTTGTTTTTTTTTTTTTACTAGATAATAATATTAAACTTGTATTTTTAACATTTATGTTACTGTTTACATTAACAGAGTACGAGGATAAAAAATCGAAATTAATATCCAAAAAAAAGTATTCCTATGCATTGAATAAAGATTTTTTTTTAAATTGCTTCTAAATCAAGTGCCTGGAGACATGTGTAGAATTAATGTTTGCGACGTGAAAGGTAGCGGAAAAAAGAGTAAATAGGCATTAAATAATTAGCCGCAGCGGTAGCCAGACTCATTACTTAGATATGTATGAAAAATGTGAGCGTCCAGTAAATTACGTAAAAAAATGTAGTATTTTTATTCTCTTACCAAAACGTACGCGAGATTCATTTATAGAACATTTTTTTACACATTTGCTTTCTGGACTTTTGTTTACATCGCATATTGTCACGTATCGTTCCTTCTTTCTTTTTCAGTACAAAACAATTCCTTCGATTTTGTATTGTTAATTTTCTTTTCATTATACTTTTTTTTCTACATTATACATTGTTTTCGCCCTTAAATTTGATGAAAATACCTTTGTGAGAAAAATATGTTGATTTTTTTACAGATTAAAAATTGTATTTAGAATACTTAACGAAGTAGAGAAGGTGCGCAAGCGTAAGGATTGGAGTGGGGGCAATGGGAGCGAGAGAGAACAACCGAGACTTCTCTCTCGCTCTCATTATCGCTCCCGCGCTTGCGCTAAGGACAGTGTTCGAGTGGGGTCAACGCGATTGAGAGAGGAACGACTGCAACTTCTCACTCTTTTTCATTATTCTTCTCTTTCTACACGAGCAGCACTCCCAAAAAAAGTATCTTTAATCGCAAAAAAATATACCTATCAAATTTTTTTTCTAGATTTAATTCCACTTTCTAAAAATGGATAAAATAAAAAAAAATTAACAGATTTTTCTTGGTAAATAAATAATGGACTGTCTAGTAAAGCAGACGCAACATTTACAGTATCAAAACAAATGAATATCTTCTTTCCCAGTGACATTTATGGTCGCGGAACAATGCGACCGGCGTGTAACTTAATTAAGGCAACGACGCAGACCCAAACCACGGCACTGCGGCCAACGTTACTATATCTGTTTCACAATATTATCTAGTCTGCTCTTCGTAACCACAGAGAGAACACAGTGGTGGAATTGTATTTGTTGCTTAACTAAAAACCCACTGAATATATTTTCTCATATTCAGAAAGCTGAAAAAAATCTATAATTTTTTTCTATCAAGTCGTGCTCTCGCCTAACAAATTGTGAGGCAAAAATGAAGAAAATAACTAAAATACTGAAATAAAAAATAATAAAATATTAAGATAAAAATGTACTGACAAAAAATATTTTTTTTATTTTAATATTTCTTTCTTGAGTGAAAAGAAACAGCAGAAGAAAAGGTCATTCGTGAATGAAATGCCATTGATGTTTCGTCACAGTAAAAAAAAAAAAATTCGATATAAGGGTATCGCTTCTTTCATAGACCGAATATAAGGCTCGACCGAAAGGTTATACAGAATCGTTTCTAGACTATCTTAATGGCTGGAAAAGATCGTTTCGATACTATGGCCAAATCGTAAAGGCTATTGCTCTTCCCTTATTCTCTGCTTTTCCATCGAGCAAACCCTTCTCGCTATATACACTGAGAAAGTGGGATTAGCGCCACTCGAATCACCCCGCATCTATATAGTATAGTATAGTTTTTCACGCACCCCATTTATCCCCGAAGTAAATTGTCCCACGTACTCTATTCCCGATCGATTGCCATTTCTTTATAATTAATTACCACCTTCTCCTTTCCTTTGACCCTCTTCATCGACCAATAAACACACTTCTTGGGAATTATTACCGCATCACCCATATACATATGGGCGGATCTTTCAATTCTATTATGCCTATAAAATATGACAATCTCTTTATATATATATATTTATATATATACATATAGCGGATGTCAGAAAATATTGTTATGTGAAATTTTTCGTTCGCTGGACAATTGATTTCGAATTGTCATGTCGCACTTTAATCTTATCTTGTCTCTTGTTGTGTGATTCATTTTTTTTATGGGTTATTTATTATTAATTTTATTTTATAGCAAATTTTTTGGATTACTTATAAGAGTAGGGAATTGAAAGTACTTTATTTACGTTGTATTGAACTTAAATTGTAGATAAAGTATATTTAACGGTGAGCGCAGGCGCAACTACCGAGGAGTGGGGGCAAGGAGAGTGAGAGAGAAGAATCGTAACTTCTCTCTCGCACTCACTAGCCCTACTCTCGCTCTTTTCTCGCTTCTTACATACTCTTCAAAATCATAATAATGTACTCTTAATATTAATTTTTTTGTATAAATTACCAAATTAGAATTGAATTTAATTATGGATCACCCTAAATTATTTACTATAATAATCATGGTATTCTTTCTGCCCACATTTGCAGTTATTCTTTGGAACATTTTCTTATTTTTCAGTAAGTTTTTATAGATTTTATTGTATTCATTTTTATTTTATAATAAATTCAAAATTCATGTTATTAATTTCTTAAAACAAAAATTAACTATTAGGTTTAAAGAAACTATTATTTTTACTTATTAATTATTATTCTATATTGTGAGAAAAGAAAATGTTGCAATTTCTTTCCTCGTTTAAAAGAAAATTAAAAACTTTATAAGATTGTGATTTACAAATAGAAAACATGGAAATATTTTTATATAAAATAGTAGTAGTAGTAAACAAAGTTGTCCGCGTGCAAATTTTTGCTGATTTATTTATAATAATTTCTCCAGAAATTCTAATTAAAAAACTACAATCAGACAAATTTTTTTTTCTAAAAGAAACTAAAGATAAGAAACTGAAACATTATGAAAATTTCCTACTTTTTTTTTATAAAAATCTTTTAAACTTCTCAGTTTTATAATTTTTTAAGAAAAATTAAAACAATTAGAAAATAAATAGAATTTAATTCTTTGGAACAAATTTTTTATTAAATTCTACATAAAAATTGAATTGTTTTCAATAGAATATTAATAAAATTCTAGAAGAAGTCAATTATTGTTAATACAATTTTAATTGAAAAAACTATACAAAAAATTAATTAATTTTATGTAATTTTACACAAGAATTAAATTAATCTACATTAATCTAAAAAAATTCGATTATTTAAATACGAAAGCAAATAATTAATTAAATAATAATAATATGTTTTTTAAAATTTAATTCTCATAGAAAATTTTATCAACAATTTTTAAAGTTTACAAAAATTACAAAAAGTAATATGAAAAAAAATATTCGAAAGGTTTAAAATTAAAGTTTGTAAAAGTTTGGAATTCTTGATAAATTTTACTTAAAAATACTAAAAAAGTTATTTTTTAAAAATATTTTAAACCTTTTTTTGAAACTAATTAGAAATTTTTAAATATATGATTAAATTATAAAATTTTTAAATTGATAAAATTTCGAAGAAATGGAATTTTAATTAAGTGGGATTAAAATAGAAATTAAAGTCAAAGTTTTAGCTGAAGTTAAAATCGAATAGAAAGTGAAAGTCAAAATACAAAATCGCACCACGAAACGATTTTTAAATACAAAAGCATTTTATTTTTTTTTTATAATGAATTCAAAGAACAGAATAACAGATTTGTGTCAAAGTCAAATTTCATTTTTTGTTTATATATACGCGTTGGTTAACCTTAACACACTTTCTGAATTCTCTACAATGTCTATTATTCATGGAAAATAATACAGTTCAACTTTTATCAGTCATTGACAATTCTCAAATATTTATACAGCAAAGGAATATGTTCGATAAAACGAGTGAAAAGCACATGCAGCTTATCTTTATGTGTCACGCACTTTATCCAAATTAGAAAAGAAGAAATTCCCTTATGATAAGAATAATAAAAAATTTTTATTTTGCTTTTTGCAACTTTGGAAATTGTTTGTCAAAAAACAAAAAAAAATCACAAATTTGTAAATTGTTGTTAAATTTATGGTATTATTATAAAAAAGTAGAGTATTTACAGAATTTTGGTAAATTGTCCTAAAAATTTGAGACTTTATTGTCTACTTCTTAAGATTACAATGGCAATTGTTTGATTAATCTATCAGAGAATAGATAATTTTTTGTCCACAACAATGACAATATTTTTCAGTTGTATATATATACACAAATTTTCAAAACATTTTTGATCATTTCAGTTTATCTTAACGTGAAAGTGAATTTCTCAGTTTTTGAGAAAAATAAAACAGAATATTATGTTATGCTATAATAAATAACTGTGATTTAAATAAAAATACTAAGAAGACAAAGAAATAAGTGTTTCAATAGATAATAATAATTAATAGTTTAAGTAAAAACTTAAATAAATTTCTGACATTCGGAAAAAGTGTCCGAAATCTCGCCTAGAATGTGAAAATAATTTATAAGTGTTTTTTTTTAAATCGAAACAATTTTCATAAATCAAAATGATTTATCTATTTCTGATATTCTCATTTATGGCATTTTTTGGCGAAATAATTACAGTAAGTGTTTATTTTTAAATAAAAAATTAATCAATTTTAGAAGAGAAACAATAAATTATTTTAATATTTTTAAATAACCAAATAAATAAATAAAAAATAATTTAATTTTCATTTAGATAAATGAGATCGAGACAGAAAGAGTTTTAACAAAAGTGACAATAACAGAACACAAAGTTATTCCATTAAATTATACTTTTGTCAACAATACTCTCGACGATATGGAAATTAAACTAAAAATTAATAATTCGTTTCTCAAGATTGGTTTAAATTCAGTTAAAGGACTATTCTTTAATAAAAAAACAAAAATTTGGAGACTTGTAAAAAATTCTGATAACCCCGATAAAATGCAATACGTTTTGGAAAAGAATGTAGGTACAGAGATTTTGATTAATTCATTTTTTTATTTAATTTATATAATTTTATTTAATAAGAAAAGTATTTTTGGGTTTAAATCATATTTTTTAGATTATGGATCAATTGAATATTAAATTTTATCATGACACAAAAACTTTATCATCGATTGTACGTATTAGGAATGAAAATGGAACACAAATGTTTGTAAGTAGAATGAAATTTAGTTAAATATTAAAAACTGTATACTCAATGTAAATATTGAGAAAGAATATAGTTTAGAATAAACGAAACACAAGTGCAACATTATTTATTTACATAATTTTCAATAATTATTCAATTTTCAATAATTTCAATAATTATATTTCATTAATTTATTTAACAATATATTAAATTGATAATAGTTTATTATCATTAATTTTTACAATGAAAATAATTAACTGTAATTACAATTAAATTTATTTATTTCATAATTACAGTAATTAAAAAAAATTAATTCTACAATTATATAGTAATTAAAAAACTAATAAACTATTATTACTGATTTTCATGTTCCAAATTATGGTCTTCTTTTAAGCAAGGTATCATTGATTCAGACAAAATTTTACAACCATTATCAAATCTTGTAAAATATCAAAAGGATACTTTGCTACTTAACAATGAAATGAATAATTCTACAAATAGCAATCAGCATATTATTTATAAATTAAATTTATATAAATCTTTGGGTAAGCAATACATTTTTAAGTCGCATTTCCCATAATAAATCTTTGAATGAGGAGAGCCAAAAATTATTAATTTCAGTTGCAAATATTACCGAAAATCAGAGGATAAAAAGTAATTTAATTGATGTGGAAAATAAAAATACTAAACAAGGCATGAGAAAGTCAAAATTAGGTTACCCAAATGTTGTTTACCCGGAAATTATGATTGTTTTAGACAAAAAACTTTTTTCGTAAGTGTATTTTGTATATTTTCTTTGTATTCTAAGAAAAGAAATTCGTTCTTTCTTGATTTTTATTATTTTTTTACAGTATCTTTGAATATAATGTCGAAAAGACATTGTATTATGTTTTATCTTACTGGAATGCAGTCGATTTACTATTTAGAAGAATGGAGTATCCTAAAGTTCGTTTAAACATTGGTGGAATTATTATAGCGGAGGTATTTTATTTTAACAATAAATTAAAAACTTACAAAACAAGTATAATTCACTGATAATTGTACTGAGTAATTGAATATTTATTAAATATTCAAAAAAATCGAAAAAATCTAAAAAAAATTCTGAAAAGAAAATAAAACATTCAGTTGATAAGAATAAAGAGAATTTTATTTATATTATTCAATTTTTAGTAGTTAATTAATTTACTATTATTCTTTTTTCAAGGAAAGATTGCCGTTCGTAGATAAAAAATTTCTTGCTGACAAAACATTGAATGATTTTTCGCACTTTTTATACAATCAGGATGAGATTAAATTTCAAAAAGATTATGATGTTGCAATGTTAATGACTGGGAGTACAATTAAAAATCCTGATAACAATAAAATAAAAGGTTTAAGAAAGTGTATAGTTTTAGTATTTATTGTCATCTAATTATAATCTTTGTTTTAGTGTTTCAATCTTTTTTTTTTTAATTTTGTTGCGTGTTTAAATTTGACTAATATTTTTTTTAATACCCGCAGGCAAGGCATATGTTGGAGTCGCATGTTGGGAAAATGTTTTACGAAAACAGATTTATGCTGCTGGTATCGTCACGCACAAGAAACTTTACAATTCAATTATATCTACAGTTCATGAATTAGCTCATCTGTATGGGAAATTTCATTATTATTTAGTTATTCCGTTAACTTTAGTTTTAATTAATCAATGAATAATTTTGTTGTTTAATTGAATTATTTGAAATTGTACGAAACTTACAGATTTGGAGTGCCTCATGATGGATTTGCAACGGAATTATATTTAGGTGGACCGGGTGGTAAAGACTGCTTCTTTGAGGAAGGTTTCATTATGAGCCACAAAAGACACAATAAAAATCAATTTCAATTTTCTAAATGTAGTATGAAGTCTATGTCCTTTTTCTTCAGGTATTTATTTTTTAATCACTGATAATGTATTTGTATTTTATTTACAGTAACAAAATGTAATCAATTTTAGTCGCAAGAATGCAGAATGCCTTCGTAACAAACCAGGAACAAGAAATAAATTTATAATTTTATGATACGTTTGCACAAGTTCATCAGCAGTTTTACTAGCACCAGGCGATTTATCATTTCTATGAATTGTTGGATTATTTCGAAGAAATTTACCCCTATCCTAACTGAAATGATTTTAAAAACTAATTTTTTAATTTTTAATAAAAAATTCTAAGTTATCTAAGTAAATTATTCTTGTCATTAATTAGTAGAAAAAATGGGTTATGTATATGATAAGTTTATTTAATTTCGCAATATATTTTACAGTTTTTATACTCCAATATTTTGGTTGAGTTTTAACAGCTACGTTAGAAAATTCTTTGGCAGGTTCCTTCGCTACAAATCTGAAAAAAAGTTTATATTAAAATATGTAAGAAAAGTCATCATATTTTAAATGAATATAAAAAGTAAACTAACTCCATTATTACTGCAAGGAAATTCGTTAGGAGCATATTTCTGGTTAATTACAAAAGATCCTCTTGAATATAAATTTATCTCCACACAATTTAGGACACAATCAATCGAAGAGATCTAGCAAAAAATGAAAATTAAACATGTAATATCCTTAATAGATGAATAATACAAAAAGTAGACACAAATTATTCAAATACTAACATTATAAGCACCTATGGTTCCCATTTTTTGGCATTCGCCATTAGCTAATTGAAGAAAAGCATCCTCAGACAAGAGTAAAGGAACAACAGAATTAGTCCTTTCCAAACATCTGCCACTTTGACAATACTAAAATAATAGATAACGAAAATTAAAATCAAACTTATAAATACCACATTCGAAAAGATTTAAAGTCTTAAATGTCAAATTTATTTCTTACTCCATTATCACTGCATTTAAATTCATCCTCAACAGCAATTTGTGTGTATCTTTGAAATTCAATATTAATTCTTTTAAACGATTGATAAAAGAAATCATTTTCTTTACTGGGATGATATGCCAAGTCTTCAGAATCAGTGCAGGCTAACACACATTTATTTTCCTGATACTGAAAGAATAATAAAATAATATTTAAAGACATTTAAAAAAAAGCAAGATGTACAACAAAAATTAAATTGTTTTTGTACTAACACTGAAGAAATAATACAATCCATGTCGGTTGCACTGTTCGTACAGAATTTGTAATTCTCTTTGTGGAGAATTTAAATTATTAAAATCAACATTATCTTCTGGTGTGAATAATTCATTATTATCCGTGTCAATAGGTGATGATGATGTGTTACTATCAATATCGCTATTAAAATCACCAGATTCGAATGAAGGATGTGTCATTTTATTAGAATCAGTTTTTTCAACACACTGTCCACCTTGACAATACTAAAACAAGACGAAAAATTTAGAGACTTGCAAATCCAATTAAAATTAAGTAAAAGACTAAAAACATTTAAAAACATAAAATTAAAACAGTTCTTACTCCATTATCACTGCATTTAAGTCCATCCTGAACAGCGATTTGTGTGTAATTATTGGAATCTAGACTTGCTCTAATGTACTTTTCATGTAATTCATCATTTCGATTATTGGGATTGTATTCCAAGTCTTTAGAAGCTGTACAAGCTAACACACATTTATTTTCAAGAGGCTGAAAGAATAATAAAGTATTATTAAAATATATATTTAAAAAACAACACATAGGACCAAAATTAAATTGTTTTTATACTAACAGTGAAGAAATAATACAATCCATATCGGTTGCACTGTTCATACAGAATTGTTAAGTCTCCTTGTGGAGAATGTAAATTATCAGAGTCAACATTATCTTCAGGTGTGGATAAATCTTTATTATCCGTATCAATAGGTGATGATGATGATGTGTCACTATCAATATCGGTATAAAAATCATCAGGTAATGACGGTTTGTTTTTGTCTAGGTTATCAAAATTAGTCTTTTCAACACACAGTCCACTTTGACAATACTAAAACAATAAACAAGACGAAAATATGAAATACTTTCAAAGGCAATTAAAATTAAATTAAAGAATAAAAATTTAATAAAGGTAAAACATTTCTTACTCCGTTATCACTGCATTTAAATCCATTCTCTATGGCAATTTCTGTATATACTTTGAAAAATATATAATTTTGACGAACTGCTTGATATCTGACATCATTTTCTTTATCAGGATGGTATGCTACGTGATTGTGACGAGTGCATGCTATGAAACATTTATTTGGAAGAAGCTAAAGGAAAATTTAAATTTAAATTTTAGTAAAAATATATTATGTGTGCCTAAGTGTATTAAATGTTTGTATACTAACCCCGAAAAAGTAACCTTCTTTCTCTCGCTCGCACTGTTCGTTCATGAATTGTAATTCCTTTTCCATAAGATCTGAAGTACTAGAGATAGTAACACTTTGAGGAGTAGTTACTTTATTAAAATCATTATCAGGAGTTGATTCTCCAAAGTCATCAATGTCATTAGAAATTGCATTATCAGAACTATCATTATTCGTAATTGAATTACGAGGTGTTGTTGGATCTACAGAACTTGTGACGTCATAGAAGGAAGAAGAATTAAAGACACTAGAATTCTGGACGCTTTCAGGGGTTGTGGATTCTTTCACGGAGTTAATAAAATCAACAGAACTTGTATTGTTATTAGTAGTTGTCCTTTCGACGCACTGTCCACCCAGACAATACTAAAAGAATTAAAATAAAGGTAAATTAAAATATTGCTGACAAAGATAAAGATGATGGAACTGTGAAGATTATGATCAGTATTGTCTTAAAAAGATAATGAACTCTTACTCCATTGTTTCCACAGTTATATCCATTTGGAGCCGATACTGATATGAAATCTGGCAATTTTCCTGTAAATTTATAGAATGAGTCAAGAAAATCCACTTGGTTGGTCTTAGTTCGATTTTTGCAAGCGAAAACACAATCGTCATCAGTAAACTGTAAAAAGAAAAATATAGTTAAAGTTGATAATTTAGTTTTGTGAAGTTTGTTAGAATTAATTACTAAAGTAGAATAGTGCACAGAGTGTCTAAAAACTTTCTGAGGACTCCCATCTCTCCATCAAGTTCTATAAAAATCTGGTGGTTTAAAAGATTCAAAAATTAAAAAAAAATTCTGGAAACTTGAAAAACTTGCTGCAGAGAAGAGACCGCTGTGGACTAAACTTAATGTACAGATATTAGCTAATACTAACTGCATAAAATTCGAATGGTCCAATTGTTCTGCAATGTTCATTCTCAAATTCATTTTCACCAGGTGCAATATCTGAAGTATCATCAATGTTAATGATACCATGAGATGTAGACGTTTCTGTATAACCTATATTAATAGGTGTGGTTCTATCTGATGCTGTGATATTATCACTATTGTTTATTAAAGTATCATGTGTTGTTGAGTTTGATGAAATAGGTATAGAATCTGAAGAAGAAATTGTTGTAGTTGAAATAGTGCTCGTATCATTAGAGGAAATTGCTTTATTAGAAATCGTTGTATCATTCAAAGTTGGCAAAATTGCAGTATTATCGTCGGTTGAATTTGTGACACTGTCAGAGTTTGTTGAATTATCCGAAAAAGTCAAAATTGTATTAATATCATCGGTTGAATTTCTGACATTATCAGAGTTTGTTGAATTATCCGAAGAAGGAAAAATTGTATTAATATCATCGGTTGAATTTGTGACACTATCAGAGTTTGTTAAATCATCCGAAGTAGGCAAAATTGCAGTATTATCGTCGGTTGAATTTGTGACACTGTCAGAGTTTGTTGAATTATCCGAAAAAGTCAAAATTTTATTAATATCATCGGTTGAATTTCTGACATTATCAGAGTTTGTTGAATCATCCGAAGAAGGCAAAATTGTATTAATATCATCCATTGAATTTGTGACACTATCAGAGTTTGTTGAATCATCCGAAGTAGGCAAAATTGTAGTATTATCATCGGTTGAATTTGTGACATTATCAGAGTTTGTTGAATCATCCGAAGAAGGCAAAATTGTATTAATATCATCAGTTGAATTTCTGACACTATCAGAGTTTGTTGAATTATCCGAAGTAGGCAAAATTGCAGTATTATCGTCGGTTGAATTTATGACACTATCAGAGTTTGTTGAATCATCCAAAGAAGGAAAAGTTGTATTAATATCATCCATTGAATTTGTGACACTATCAGAGTTTCTTATTTCATCTACAGAAGGTGTCACACTATCGACGGAAAGAGGTGAATCATTAGAATTTGTAACATTATTAGAAGTTGTGTTCAATCGGTTGCCATCATTAGAAAAGGCCACACATTTACCATCAAAGCAAGACTGCAAATTAAAAAATAAGAAAATTAAACATTGCATTATTTTGTACTTACAATCTCTATTTACAGTTAGAAATTTAGACAAAAATACAATTGGTGTTCTAGTTTCCAAAAAGTAAACTTTATTAAAAAACAAAGATTTACAAAACTTACTCCATTATTTCTGCAGGGAAAATCATTTGGTGCTTGTGTGGTGTAATTTGTGACTTGTAAAGTATTACGATGATTAAAGTCATTTATGTTCAGTAATAACTTCTTGCATTGCAGGACACAATCATTTGGAGCAAACTTAGCAAGAAATAAGTTGATTAATTAAAGGTAAATATGTTATTTTTTCAAGAAATTAAAAAATTGATACAAAAAAATTCTAATACTAACTTCCAAAGCACCTGATGCTCCAAAATTCTTACATACTTCATCAGTCCAAATGTACATATCACCCAACATCTGACGTTTTTCCTCGTAAGATATTGATGAATCATCTTCATTCAAGTTGTCAGTTGGTTTATAATAACCTGGAGTTCTATCGGAATCTGCCATATTCTCACATTTTCCATTTTCGCAATACTAAAAGAAATAAAAAGAAATCAAAGTTCAATAGCCTGGAGAGGAATATAAGATTTACATTTTAAACGGCTAAAGTAAGAATAAGTCTGGACAGGAAGAGGGTTAAACTGTTTCTTACTCTTTTTTTCCCGCATTCATATCCATCATGAGCGAATACTTCTGTGTACTTTAGGTCGGCCAGTACATTTGTCGTTTCATTAGAATTGAATGAGTCATAATTATCAAGATAATTAAATATAGTATCGTCTTCATTTACACAGGCGAAAACACATTCTTTATCAGTAAACTAAAATAAAAAATAATTATACATAAGTATATATAAAGAACTGTAAGAAAAAAATTACTTGTAAATTAGAAACTTAACCCCTTAACTGCCATGGCAAAGATCTGACGGTCAAAATCTTTGGCATCGGCAGTTAAGGGGTTAATTAAATATTTTATACTAACAGCGAAAAATTTCAATCCTCCGGAATTTCTGCACTGTTCGTTCTCAACTTTAAATTCAGGTGTCATACCGCCAAATTTATTGTCTAAATCATCAGGATTGTCAATTGAATCATCAACTGGCACTTCATTTGAAGGAAAAATTATGTCATTAGGAGTAGTAGTCGTAGTAGTATAATCATCAGAATCTGTGACGTTTTCAGGCTCGTCTGCGTCATCAGGATTGTCAATTGAATCATCAACTGGCACTTCATTTGAAGGAACAATTATGTCATTAGGAGTAGTAGTCGTAGTAGTATAATCATCAAAACCTGTGACGTTTTCAGGCTCTTCTGCGTCATCAGGATTGTCAATTGAATCATCAACTGGCACTTCATTTGAAGGAACAATTATGTCATTAGAAGTAGTAGTTGTAGTGGTAGTATAATCATCAGAATCTGTGACGTTTTCTGGCTCTTCTACGTTATCACGATTGCTAATTGAATCATCAACTGGCACTTCATTTGACGGAATAATTATGTCATTAGAAGTAGTAGTCGTAGCAGTATAATTATCAGAATCTGTAATGTTTTCAGGCTCGTCTGCGTCATCAGGATTGTCAATTGAATCATCAACTGGCACTTCATTTGAAGGAATAATTATGTCATTAGAAGTAGTAGTTGTAGTAGTATAATCATCAGAACCTATGACGTTTTCAGGCTCTTCTACGTCATCAGGATTGTTAATTGAATCATCAACTGGCACTTCATTTGAAGGAATAATTATGTCATTAGAAGTAGTAGTTGTAGTAGTATAATCATCAGAACCTATGACGTTTTCAGGCTCTTCTACATCATCAGGATTGTTAATTGAATCATCAACTGGCACTTCATTTGAAGGAATAATTATGTCATTAGAAGTAGTAGTTGTAGTAGTATAATCATCAGAACCTATGACGTTTTCAGGCTCTTCTACGTCATCAGGATTGTTAATTGAATCATCAACGGGCACTTCATTTGAAGGAACATTTATGCCATTAGAAGTAGTAGTTGTAGTAGTATAATTATCAGAATCTGTAACGTTTTCAGGCTCGTCTGCGTCATCAGGATTGTCAATTGAATCATCAACTGGCACTTCATTTGAAGGAATAATTATGTCATTAGAAGTAGTAGTTGTAGTAGTATAATCATCAGAACCTATGACTTTTTCAGGCTCTTCTACGTCATCAGGATTGTTAATTGAATCATCAACGGGCACTTCATTTGAAGGAACAATTATGCCATTAGAAGTAGTAGTTGTAGTAGTATAATCATCAGAACCTGTGACGTTTTCAGGCTCTTCTGCGTCATCAGCATTTTTAGAAGTAGTTGTAGTAGTTATTTTATCTACAGAAGGAGTTAAATCTGAAGATTTAATCACACATTCTCCGTAACGACAGTACTGTAAAATTAGTAGAAATCACTTGTAAATTTATATTATTAAAATAGTGTTTTTGTCTAAATTTTAATTAGGATTCGGTTTTTTAATCAGACGTTTTTAAATACTAAATAGGTTAAGAGTTACAATATATTTTTAAATTATTTTGAATTAGAAGACAAAATAAAATTTTCATTTAATACTAATGTTTATTTACCCCTGTATTATTACACATTGTTCCATCCTGAGCTGTGAGTGGATATATGATGTATGAACTTGATGAGTAAGAAGTTTTGCAAAAACATTTACATCCTTCAAAATAAGCCTAAAACAATAATTCAAAAATTAACTTTCAACTTAGATGGATAGTATTATAAATTATTAGTAGTAAATTATTTAAACTAACTTCGGTAAAGTCATTATAACCTTCTTCTTTGCATTGTTCTTCAGCAGACTTATTAGTTCCCGGCATATGATAAAATGGAGGAAATAATATTTTTGGACCAATGTTCGTATCAGTTTCAACAAAAGGTACGTCTGTGCATTCGCCTCTTAAACAAAACTGAAATATTTAAATGATTTCTTAAAACATATTTTCTGACATGTAATAATTTTAGAAAAGTATAAAATGTACAAAAATATTTTACTTTATTCACATCACAAGGAGTTCCTTCAAGTGCCCATACCGAACTACGATACCACATGTTGTCATGACCGATACACTTTATTCCAGAGCAAATGCTAGGGTCTATCTATAAAAATTTAAGTATGTAAAACAATATATTTATAAGTAGTACTTAGACTATTATGTTACAAAGTTCATGCATTTTCACTGTCTTTATGTAAATTAAAATATTTAAAAATCCTAAATGTTTTAACTTACTTGTCGTGCCTTGGCGAATCCACTTTTGCGACATTGATCATCTATTGGTAATAATTTACCAGGCAATATTCTTAACATTTGTTCATCACTTCTATGATCCGCTGGATTATTTAGAAGACATTTAGCCTGTTCTTTGCTAAAATAAAATTGGAATTCAATGTTTTAAGTACAAAATATTTTAAAAATAGATCATCAACAGTTTTTATACTAACTGTTAAAAACTTTTTACAATGTATTTCGTAAATGAAAGAATTTTTGTATAAGAACAGTTTTGTTTGAACCAACTATGATTTTGTCAATTCATATTTACCTAAAAAATTGAGACATAATCTTTTTGGAGCAAGAAGAAAAATGATATTGGTTTTTTGCATCGGCCGTCTGGCTCATCAAGTAACCTTCATTTTCAGGACATGTTTCCGCTCCTGGTATATTAGAGTCGCGTTTCTCTAAATCACCATCATGGGGGGACCCAAATCTAATACAATTTTATTGAATGTTAATAATGCTTTTATACATGATTATTATTCATATATAGGTTTTAAAACAATACTTACAAATGACCTAATTCATGTGCAGCAATGTTTATTCCAGAAAATTTTGTATCATCCAGCATAATCGCAGTAGAGGCTATTTCTTGAATATCAGTTCTTTTTAAACATGCACCTCCTACTGTTGCATAACCTGAAAATTATTTTTTTAGTAATTCTTAAGTAATTTTCTTGTAAACAAAAAAGCTTATTTAAGAAAATGTCAAACCTGCAGTTCCTACTGTGAATTCTGGATTAAATCCCATTAAAACAGCAATGTCGTAGTCAGTTCCCATTTTGAATTGATGTTCATTATACATAAACTTTGAGAATAGGGTATGTAAATCCGGTAGAATTACAAACGGTTTGTTCAATACGGTTTGGTTCTTGAATCATAAATAAATGCACAATTTACGAAAGTGTAATATAATAATCTTTTTTGCAGCAATATGCTGTTTTTAATAGCCAAATGCTCATCACTTTTAAGCCATAAACTTTCAAGACCATTTCTAAATAACTATAAAGCTAAATTATTCAATATTATTACCCAAAAAAACACGTTAATATTGTTACCAAGTATTATATATTGGTTTTGACCAAAAAGTGATTACTGTATAACTATTATTTACTTTATAGGACATGTTTAAAGTATGTTATAAATATTTTTGAATATTGAAGTTTGACGATCAATTAGATATTAATATGATATAAAATTATTGAGCTATTTCTATTTAAGTTAATAATATCAGTATTGCAAAAGCAAATTACCCGACACAGAACTATTCCAGCAATGTTGAAACGAACTAAAGGTTTTTTCATAACTCTGTAGGTGAGATCAGCTCCATTAAAGAGAGTTAAAACATAAGCAACAGTTTTCTCAATATCCATTTGGAGGTGTCTAAAAATCAATATGTCAATTAATAATTTACGGGGAAATGTTAAATGAAATTTGAATATTGCATTAAAAAAATTAAAACTTACTCATAAAGTGTTATATCTACAAATACTAAAATTTCTGGATACACTATGTCCGGTATTTCTAAATTTAATTCTTCTGTTATCTCATTGGACACTTCATTATCATCATCATCATAGAAAGAAGAAATATCTCGCTTAGAAATAATGTGATAGTTGTTAATATTATCGTGCTTGGATTCGTAATGTGGCTCAATGTTGCGTCGTTTACGTACAAAATTACTTAATGGATGTATTACTAAGTTAGAATTAATAACACCATTCTAAAAAAAAAATTATATTCAATTATTACTTTGTAGAAGTACAATATGTGGTTTCTACAAAAAAATCCAAAGAAACGCTTACAAATTCAGAAATTCCTCTTTTATTCACTGTATGAGATACTACAGACTTTGTTTTGTCGTCCTGATAGAAAGTTATATTTACTTTTTCCATAATCTACAAAACATGTTAATTATTTATTACTTTATAAGTAAATTTAAAACAGTCAAAAACAGTTAGTTATCAACTTACCCCTTCTTTTAGTGTGTACTTAAAGTTATCTCCAATTTTTTCAGCTTCCCAAACTTTTGTATCTTTACCAGCAAAATAACCTCTTGCGCATTGTAAAACAAATTCCTTGTCTGTGCCATTAAGGTTTACCTTGATTGACAATTCGTTAATACTTCTTTTTTTAATTAAATGTTCAACTGAAATCACTTTATAGTCAGGTGTTTGTATCTGTTCCTGTATATCATTGTGAATCCAGTTTGTATGGGTCTAAACAAAAATTATATTTTTCAGTCGCAATAAACAATTAATTAAATGTAATTTTTAATAGAAACATTTACCTCTGTGGAATATGAGAGTGGCGCAAAGACAGCACACAGCAATATGTAAACGTACTTCATTTTTAGTTGATGCACTTGCTTAAAATGCTTTGAAAAAATAAGAATATAATTTATATTTTAATATTTATAATATTTTTCATAAAGCAATTGATAAATAAGTTTAAAAATTATTTTATTGCAAAATATTTTGATTTACACTTCGTGAATTACAAAACTTTTTACATATTAATCGTGATCAGTATAGTAAGCGACTGATAAAAACTACTACGCAAATTTTTCGTTTAGCTTTAATTTACAAATTTTATAACAACGTAAAATTTTTTTATTAATATAATAATAAATACATAACAAATATTTGTTTTTCATATATATTTAATTCTTTTATTATTTACTATTATATATTATTATTCTTTATAAATTTATTACACAAATTTATAATATAAATAATAATATATATTTAAATAATATACAATGTAATATAATAATAATAATAATAATAATAATAATAATACAAATCATAAATGAAAATTTAAAATATATAAAAAAACTCACCTTAAAGAAGAAAGAATTATTCTTTCTGAATTTCTAAATTTTGAACACTAATATATTAAGATTTTAATATATATATACCCTAAGTTTATCCTGCATCTGTTCGAATACTAATTTCTATGACTAGTTAAAAAAAACTTTTATTGATATTACAACATTTGAGATGTACACAGCTACTCATTTTACGTCAGGTTGATAAAAAAATTAAACTAATATTATTTTTACGTATGAATATATTAAAATAAAATTATTTCTCTCTTAAGTCTACAAACACCCTATTTTCATAAATGAGCGATTCCATGTCAAGTGATCAAGGTGGAGAAAAATTTTTCTCCAATCGTAGCAAAACTTGGGGCTTTTGTAGTACTCATAGATAGTAATTTTTCGTGAAAATATTTTTTTACCCAGTCCATTATTTTCCGAGGGGGAGGGGGTTAAATTTTTGTGTTTTTCAGTGCAATGCTTATTTCAATAATTTTTTACTCTTAAACAAATAAACATACAAATTTGACAAAGTACATTTTGGAAAGGTTTTTTCATGCTCTTTCGATTGGAAATAAGCATTTTGAAAAAAAAAAATTTTTTGACCCAAAAAAATCAAAATTAAAAATAAATTTCAATTTTTGGGGGAGAAAGGTACGATTTTTTTTTTTTTTTTTTAAACGAAAGCTGAGGTTTTTTCCTAAAAGGACATATAAATGATAAAGTGGGACTAGAATGTTTAAATATTGAAAAAAAGAATTTTCTCCAAAACGGAGCTAAAAACCGGGTTTTGAGCGCTCCGGCGAGTAGAAAACTCTTTTTTTCAATGTTTAAACATTCTAGTCCCACTTTACCATTTATATGTCCTTTTAGGAAAAAACCTCAGCTTTCGTTTAAAAAAAAAAAAAAAAAAAAATCGTACCTTTCTCCCCCAAAAATTGAAATTTATTTTTAATTTTGATTTTTTTGGGTCAAAAAATTTTTTTTTTTCAAAATGCTTATTTCCAATCGAAAGAGCATGAAAAAACCTTTCCAAAATGTACTTTGTCAAATTTGTATGTTTATTTGTTTAAGAGTAAAAAATTATTGAAATAAACATTACACCAAAAGACCCCTTGATCACTTGACGTGGAATCGCTCAAATAAAAAATTTTCCATTTTGTAAAACTTGAATTAAACCAAAAAATAAAATTCAATAGTGAAAAATATATGGATAATTTGACAAATTCAGTGAATTATAAAAGCATATTACAAACTAAAAAGTCAAACTTAAAACTGATTAAAATTTTATTAGTATTATTTTTTAAATGTAAAATAGTATTTCATTTTGTAATGCTCTGTAAATTGTAATACCACATTTTGTGGAACAATTTAAAATTACAGACTATACTCACTTACATCATATAAAATAAATTATTTTTGATGGTTTCAAGGTTTTCTTCACTTTTTATTTGATCAGTTTTCCTTTGAGCGAAAGTAGAAAAGCAGTATTACATTAATTTTTTTTAATGAATATTGAATATACTTTTTCACCGGTTTTATTTTTTTCAATTTTTAATAGTTTTTTATCAGTAAAAATCTATCATCAGCAAGTCCATTTTGATTTATTGTATGGACTGTGTTTTCTCATTAATTATTTGGTATTTCTTGTTAAATAAAAAAGGAAACATATGTTTCAACCAAAATTTCAGTTTGAAACACATTATTTCATCAAATATTTTTGTCACTTATGAAAATATATTAATGAAATAATTTCTTGCTTCATTCTTTAACACCTTAATTTAATAAATAAAAATTTTCCATTTTATAAAATTTAAACGAAAATAAATTATTTATTTGACTTCCGTATTTTTTTTAAATTTCTAACTGTACATTTGTTTTTTATTTTGCAATTCC
The DNA here is from genome assembly GCA_032872475.1 of Leptopilina myrica (nomen nudum). NCBI lineage: Eukaryota > Metazoa > Arthropoda > Insecta > Hymenoptera > Figitidae > Leptopilina > Leptopilina myrica (nomen nudum). The sequence continues at coordinate 39,080,552 of CM065461.1, forward strand.
CTGAAAATGATATAGTAAATTTTTTCCGATTTACTTTAAATAAACAAACTATACTCATATTATACTGTATAAATAAATTTCCATAATTTCAAGGTTTTATTTACTCTTCATTTATTGATCAATTTTAATTGAACAAAAGTAGTAATATTTATTTAAGGACGTCAGGGAAAAAATACACGTGTTTTCATACTACAAAATTAAACAACTTTTAAAATATTGTATAGTAACTTTTACAACGTTTAAAACACAAAAATTCATTCATTTTTTTGTTTCAATCAAAATTTAAGATTTTAAATTGTATTCTTTGTATGAAAACGTATAGATAATTGAATATCAGAAACAAAACTTTTAAAATGTCTGTTTTTATTTATTTTCATAAAATAAATTGTAAAATCATATTCTCTTGATAAGAATTTATAGGAATAAGTTGCAATAAATGATAAAAAGAGATAGTAAAAGAAGAATCTAAAATTCTAAATTGAGTTATTGGACAAATTCTTTTGATTTACCATTAATGAATTAATGGGGAATTTTGTTTATAATAATAGACTTTATGTTACAGAGTCTATAGGTCAAATTGGACTTAAATTTTGAGGAATTTTAAAGGATTTTATTCTATTTATGATTTTTTATAATTTTTTATATTATTTATCAATATGAATTAATATGTATCTAACTTTTTAAATTTTGCAATATATTTTACAATAGATAAATTAGTATTAAATATAAAGTTATAAATAATATTTTTAAAAGCATTTTATTCCAAACTTCTGTTTCTATACTTTAATATGTTTGTTCTAGTAGTACCTGAGAAACCAATTAACAATAATTATTAGTAACAATTGTTTTTGAACAAAAAAAAATTTATTGAAAAATAATTTGTCATCTTCTGCTGATTAGCGGCTGTAGTTACTTTTTATTAATTGTGAATTAAATTAATTTTAATCAGTCGGATATCAATTGGAATTGCTCTAGTATAGTACCTGAGAAACCAATTAACAATAATTATTATTAACAATTGTTTTTGAACAAAACAAAAAATTCATTGAAAAATAATTTGCCATCTTCTGCTGATTAGCGGTTGTAGTTACTTTTTATTAATTGTGAATACTAAACAAATAATTGTTTATTATTCCAAGGTTTTATTTACTATTTATCTGGTGACGTTTTAAATCTGTAAAAATCTGTGTTAATAAAAAAACAAGACACTTTTCTTTAAATTGTTCTTCAATTACATTTATTAATATACTTAGAAATTCAATTACATATTTACACATCTGTAGTCGTTATAAAATCATCAAAAGTTGTTGTGTCATAAAAACTTGTCTGATTGACACATTCTCCATCTTGACAGTACTGAATATTAGAAAACGTTGAAATAGAATTAATTTAATTATTTTCTTAAAATGATATCAAAAGTAGAACAAACATGATTTTTTTTATCATAGTACTAATATACAAAAAATCCATTTTTAATAAATTAGAAAAATAAAATATTTAATAATATGTAGAAGTAATTTAAATTATTCGTACTCCATTATTCTGGCATTGATATCCATCTTCGGCGATTATTTCAATATCATTAGAGTAATCATAATCATCGTCGTCGCTTAATATCTTATTTTCAAGTTTGCAAATTAAACTACAGTCCTTATCAGTAAGCTAAAAGGAATACAGTATAACAATATGAGAAATCAATCGTGTAACAAAAATACACTTAAAAATGTTCGAATACTAACCGAAAAAAATGTTAAATTTCCAGCCTTTTTGCACTGTTCATTCTCAATTTTAAAATATAAGGATATGAAATCAGGTTTTTCCTGAAAATTATGATTAATGATATGTTAGATCTAAGTAATATTTTTAATATTTTCTAAACCATTAAGAAGATTGTTATTTTAGATATAATACCATTAATATCAAATGGTGCAAGAAATGAATAAAATAATATGCAGAAAAAAATCATTTCTTAATTTTTTTGCACTGTAAAAAATCTAGAGAGTTGAGGATCACTGAAGCTGGGAGTAAAATTTGCCGAGTTAAAATTCAACTCCAAAACAATTTTCATATTATCAGAAAAATAGTCACAACTCTCGAATACTAAAAATTGAAATAAACTTATATTGATATTATTTTTTTATTCTCTACAATAATAAATTTTTTATATACTAATCGTGGAGATATTCGTCAGATAAAAAACTTCTTTTAAAAAAGAAATAACTTTTCACTACTGTCATTAAAGAGAGTAGTTATAATAAAAATAATAAAATAAATAAAATAACTTTTAAGTAGAACTCTTTCTATCTAGAAATATAAATATTTAGAAATAATTTTGAGAAAACCTTCATCTGTCAATAAAAAAAAGCTTCAAGGTCAATCACTAATTCAAATTAGTAATCACTTATAATAATTCAGATTTAAAGATTACAATCCATTGGATTATTACGAAGACAGTAGGCCCACTTTTAACTGAAAAGAAAAATTACTTTTAATAATAAATAATTCGTAGGTATTACTTTATGAAAATTCCTTTCAACTATATGATATGCAATTTTTCTCATCTCACTTTTAACCCGAATAGAGTAACATTAGGTGAAAATATTGCTTAACATTTGTCTATTTAAACTTTCTTGACAATAAATTTTTATATATTTACCTAATTTTCTCGATAATAAATATTTGATTTTCTGATTTCAGGTACGCAGCTTCCTGAAAGTGATTGCCCTCGGTAGTGTCGTACCGGTTGTGAAGTGATTAAATGTGCTTAGTTCCTGGTGTATTCAACTTTTCTTTTTTTCATACTGCGATCAAATATTTATAAAGGTTTTTATTTGTTCATTCTTTTTTCTCACTTTTTATCAACCTTATATGAATCGCGTAAGTTTTCAGAAATTAGATCCGGGAGTGTTTTAATTTCTTTTAAATCTTGATCAAAGTTTTTGTATCAAACTTTACATTTATGTTTATTAATATTTTTAAAGTGTCCTTAAATTTTCTTTCCGTTTTCTAATTTACAACACTAATAAATGTTGCGTTTAAAATTTAACGTTCGTTTATCGGATAAAGGCCACAAATCATCGTGCATGAGTGAATCGAAGAATGTAAGTAAAAATCTAAATAAAATGTTTGCTTAACTCTTTCGTTTTTTAAATTATTTTAAACATTCAAAGCAAACCGAAAAATGTATTAAACGATACATTCTTCGATTTTTTTTTAATATTTTAGTATTTTCGAATTAATTAAGTATAATTAATAATAAGCTAACTGTAACAAAAATCCAGATGATTGGTGACCTTGTAGAAACATTGCGAAAATGTTAGCAACATTTCATGGAAATGTTACTGAAAACAGCGCATTTTCAGGTTTAGTACTAAAAATTGAAATAAGCTTAGGCTGATGCAATTGTTAAAATATTTAATTTTATTGATTCTTTTTATAGTCAATATAAATTTTCCTTTTTACAAAATTAAACTTGTTACATTATAATTGAGTTGTTTAATATATCATTTGCCAGTTTTAGTAATAACGGTAATGCAAATAAAACTAGTGTCCAAAAGAAAACTGTACGTACAATTTTTATTTTTTTAGAAATCTAAAAGGTAAAAATATGTAAAAAATATTAAGAGTAACAACGATGAGAACAGCAAAGTGTTTTACAAAATAACTTAATTCTAACACTAAACGTATAGGGTTCGTATTTATAATACTTGGCTACAGCCAAGTTGTATAAAACGTCATTGAATAAAATTATTGTTTAATTTTTACACTTGAATAATTTTTAATCATTTAATTTGGCCTTTTTTCTATTTTGTGAATTTTGATTCACAAGGTAAGTTTACTCTTACAATAATTTACAATACAAAATTTACAATACAAGTATTTACTTTTTTATTGTGACGTGTACTATTGAAAAAAGGACTAATAAATATACGTTTAAATACACATTGTTTTATACACGTGTTTAAATTTTTAAAACACGTCGATTTATAATACTGAAATTATAAATCATTTTCATTTACAAATTAATTAAAATTATTTAATTTATTATTAAAATGACGTATACATAAATATTTGAGAAATGTAAACAGAAAAATTATGACGTGTTATTGATGTGAAGTAATAATTAAATACAAGTGTTTTAAGAATTCACTTTTGATTGTGACGTATTAAATATTGTGAAATCTTTCTAGTTTAAGGAATATTTAGTTTAAATACAAGCATTTTTTATTATAAGCTTTAGAATTCTTCTTTGTACACTTAGGTTTGAGAACATTATGATAATAGAGAAAAATTTTTTTGCAGATTTTTTAAAAATATAGTTTTAACTGTTTTCAAAAACATATCTACAACTGTAAAATGGACTATTTTGAAGACCACGATAAATTTTTAAAGTATGTATTAGTAAAATTTTTATTCAATAATCCAAAATAGAAAAAAATATTACATTCAGTTCCTAGATCTTATTCGAGAAATTAATTAAACATTAATAAAATTGTAGGAAAATTTACGCAAAATCGTTTAACATTTTAATCATAATAATGCTTAGATATATTAGTATAGGTATTATTTACAAAAAGTATAAAGTACGTTTTAATGTTTGGTTGAATTTTCTAATGCGCAGTTCTAGCAACATTAGCTATTGAACTCTTAGTTGTTATTTCATCTAAAGGAACTGTTACACCATCAGAGGAAGAAGCAGAAGAAGTTAAAGTACTCGAATGATTAAAACTTGCAACGTTTTCATGTAATGTTTGTACCATCTGTATTGTTAATTTCATCACGAGTTGTTGTTTCAACTAAGGGAATATAAGTTGTGCCATCAGAGGAAGAAGTTGACAAAGTCGAAATGATGCGGTTGTATAAAGTCTGTAAAACTCGTAACACTATCAGATACGATTGTACCATCTGAAGTTGATGACTATTCATTCAAGGAAGTACTTGATTCAGTAGAATTTGTCACATGACTAGAAATTGTGTTAATTTCTTTCTTAACAACCAAGCCATCAGGATCGTCTACACATTTTCCAAGTCGACAATACTGGAAAAGTTGAAAATAAAATCCAAATTAAATTTTTAGATATGTTTCAGATTAGGTGTCAGTTACCACATTTCCTTTTAATCAAAGCTGAATATTAATACATTTTTTCAGAGCAAAGTAACAGATTACAGAAAATAAGTCAAATTGCGATACTGAACATAAATTATGATATGTATTTTAAATTTAAAAATTAAGTTACTAAGGAAATTCTTACTCCGTTATCATCGTTACACAAAGTTCCATCCTGTGCTGTTCCGTAATGAACCCACATTTCTTCATCAGAGTTCACAAATTTGCAGTAATATTGACAAACGTCAAAGAAGGACTAAAATAAAGATTGAAAAGATAATTATTTAAACCTTTTCTTTGCATTATTATCCAAATGACACAAAAATCTGTGGGATAACTCTAAAAAAATTCTAGTCTCTGGATCGGACATAGCATGACGTATATGATCCAATCTTATTCTTCTACGAACTTTTAGGTTTATCCTTAATTTTTAAGACATGTATATATACATTAAGATATTCTGGTGCCATTTGAAAATATAGAATTTTCGAAAATATGAATATAAACCTACTGCTTGAATATTTGTTATTCCATCGTCTTTGCATTGTTCTTCAGCAGATTTATTAACAACAGACAATTGATAGAGTGGCGGAAATAATATTTTCGAATCCTTACTCCCATCTTTGTCGAATTCTACTTTTACGCATTCTCCCCTCAGGCAGAACTTAAATTAAAAACAATTTGTTGAGTTAAAGTTTAAACAAAATTTTTAAGACGCTATAGTTTTCAAAAAGATTGGAATTTTTAAATTTCCTACTTTTCCCACATCACATGGAGTTCCTTCAAGTGCTGCTATAGAAATAGTAAATGAATCGCTTTCCTTCATGCAGTCTATAGTTACACAAATGTTTGGAATTAACTGGAAGAAAATAATCATAAAGTTCTTGAAAAATCTAAATAAGTAAAAGTAGAAGAAAATGCAATAGAATAAAAAAATGTTACGATTACTGTAAAGTTTTCCAATAGAGGAATAATTTAACTTTTTAGTGTAAATAAAAATCTACTTGTTTGTCTTTCTCTTACTTCATCTGCTTTGAGGAATCCCCTTTTTTGACATTGTTCATCGATTGTCATATATTTACCAGGTAAAATTCTTAATATTTGTTTATCATTTCTAGTAACAGCTGGATTGTTATAAAGACACTTGGCACTCTCTTGACTGAAATAAAGTTCGATTACATAACTCAAAGAGTTGAAAAATTTATTCATGAAGTTTTTGTATAACATGTAAATAGTATTACTAATAATAGTAATAATAGTAATAATAATAAAAATAATAATAATAATAATAATAATAATAACAAACCTGAAGAAGGAAGACATTAACATTTCTGAACACGATGAAAAGTAGAATTGGTACGAGTCGAAACGTAAATGGCTCATCAGGTAACCTTCATTGAAATCACATTCTTCCGAACCTTTTTCACCATCATGAGGAACTCTAAATCTAATTAAATCAAAAAGGAACTCATTTTTATTTTCCTATTTTTATTTTTAAAAATTGTTTTCCACGGTTTACTTACAAGTGAGCTAATTCATGTGCAGCAGTAAAAATTCCAGAAAATTTGGTATTATCTAAAAGAACCATTGCGGATTTTATTACTTTTTGTTCAATATTTTCTAAACAAGCGCCTCCCTCTAATGCTTCACCTGAAATAATTATTTCTTTGTTAGTAACTTAGAGTAATTTGAATTTAAATAAAGCAGGCATGGATTATTATGTCACAATAATTTTAATAAAACATTAATAACTGCTCTCTAAATTTGAATTAGTAACTGACTTTTTTGCTTTCGAATAAGTAAATTTTACTAAAAAAAATAGGAATTTCTACTAATTTATTAGTAAATTTTACTAATTTAAAAGCAAAAAGTCAGTCACTAATTTAAATTTTCATTAATTTCTTAATGATTAGAACCACCAACGAACGAAATTATTATTTGCAAAAACATGAAAATTTAATTTTACTTTTGTTAAAAATTCTAAATAACTACCTTTTAAGCCTGATTCAAATTTCGGATCAGCTCCCATTAATACAGCAATATCGTAATCTTCTCTTAATTTAAATTGATCTTCATTGTACATAAATTGACTGAACGTGGACAATGTTGAATTATCGATTACAAACGGATTCACTGACTTAATTTGATCCTTTAATGATGTAAAAAAAACAAATTTATAAAAATCACAATACGCGGTTAATCTTCAGTTCTGGAGTTTTGATAAATTTTTTGGTTTTTTAACTTGAAAAAAAGGGAATTAAATACCTGGCATATAACAATTCCAACGATGCTTAAACGAACTGAGGGATTTTTTATATCTCTAAAATTTAGATCTGCTCCATTCCAAAGAGTTAGGGTATAAGCAACAGTTTTCACAGTATCATTATCGAAGTATCTTAAAAATAAGAAGTTCATTATTTTCATAAATATATTCACGTATGTTTATATATATTTTTTGTGAAATATTAAACGAACAATAAAAGATTGAAAATAAAATTGAAACTTACTCAAAAAGAGATTTATCTACATATACCAATATTTCTGGATAAACTGTGTTTGGGGTTTTGAAATTTAAGTTTTCTGTGGTCGCATTATTATTTTGATGACGATTAGTTTCTTCTTTGACAGAATCTGAGGCACGTTTATAAATTATGTGGTAGTTACTGTCAGTGTTTTCGTTTTCGTATTTGTGCAATTCTTCTGGTAATAGATCACGACGTTTGCGAATAAAATTACTAAATGAAAGTATTACTTTGTCAGAATCAATAACACCATTCTGAAATAAAAATTTATTTTTTGTTCAAAGTAAGAAATATAGAAAATTTGTAGTTTTATGAAGATTTAACTTAATTGTACTTAATTATATTAATTTAATCTTTCATCATAGTTTCAAAACTTGACGACACTTACGAATTCCGATATTCCTCTTTTATTTACAGTATGCGATATTATGGACTTTGTTTTTTCATCTTGATAAAAAGTATTATTTACTTGATCCATAACCTATAGTGATAAATTTAGAGATTAAAGAAAAATTTAAATGTCACCTGAAATAATATATTACTGCATATATCATTGTTTTAATTAATTTTAATGTTTCATGGTCTATTTCTATTAAGAATGTAAAAATGATTAAATTTTTCACAATTATTCATGTTTAGCGATCAAAAATAATGTTTTGATATTAAAATATAAAAAATAAATTTGTAACGTACATCATTTTGCAAAGTGTAGACAAATTTATCATCCTTTTTTTTAGCTAGCCAAACTTTTGTATCTTTACCGGCAAAATAGCCTCTTGTGGATTGTAAAACAAATTCTCTATCAGTGCCATTAATGTTTGCCTTAATTGAAAGTCTGTTAGTACTTCTTTTGTCAATTGAATGTTTAACAGAAATCAATTCATAATCAGACACTGATGCATGTAACAATTTCTGAATATCGTCTGTTAATTTTTGTTCCACCTGAAAAAAAGTTGATTTATTTGCATTCGTACTATAAAATTTTATTAGTGACATGTTCTGAAGAAAAACACTTAAGTAGCAAATTATTTTAGTTTGTGTTTACTGTGTCACATTGTCATATCATATGACTGAAATAAAGAGAAAGAATGCTTTTGTTATGTTTAAAGGGACTTTGCTTCCAAATTTAAAGATCCTCCAACAATGACGCACGCGTCAAACTGTATCGACTGATAAGATCTTATTTTCAAAACATAGTAAGAAATTATGAATGAAATTGTGTAGCATAGTTTGCCCTTGAATTTAATATTATTTTTTTTTATTGAAAATTTGTTACTTTCTAAGGAAATTAAAAGAATTTGCGTCAATAATTATTCGGTAATTCAGATTTTTCTTATTTTTGTTTCAATCACTACTAGATTATAGATATTTTTTTACCTTTTGTTCGTAGAATAATTATAAACTATTAAATGATAAATGAAATAATGAAAAATGTAAAGAAAATGAAAAAGATAAAAACTGTTAAATGATAAATGTACATTTTTTAACATTAGGCTTTGAAATATTTCGTCAAATTTTTTTTGCTACGAACTGAACTGATATTTGTGAAAGTTGTCATAGAGATCGGCACAAGGTATTAAAAACACAAGATAAAATAGTATTTTTTCAAATTTTTCAATTTCAAATAGTAATTTTAAAGAAGAATATTTACCCCAAAGGTCTGTGAAATGCTCGTAGTGAATATGTAAAGTAATAAACAGATGTAAATCATTGTTGAATTTAGAATTAAATACTATTAAAAAATGTCTTCAGTAATTTATGACAATTTTCTTTAAAGCTATCTCTAAAAACACTTATTCAGTATTTTCCAAACCATAAGGATAGCAAATCTCTGAAAATAAATTTTTTTATTATTATTAATTGAAAAAAAATTGTTTTTTGTATTTTTTGAAATTAGTTTTCTCTTTATAGAAATTTTTAATTATAATACTTATCAAAGTTAATTTCAAATTGAAAATACCAAATTTTTTTTTTGGGGACTTCAAGAAGAGACTACTGAGTTTACTTCCTATGAGTTTCATTGCAATTGGAGGGTCCGACCACAAAAATAATTAAAATTGTTTATAAAATTATTAATAAAAAATATGGAATTTTTAAATTTACAATCTTGCAAATATTTTCTTTTATAAGAGTGAACAATTTTGTGTAATCAGTGTAAGTTTAATTAATTTATTGTAAACGGCTTTTGAGTAATTAATTTTTTTTTAATTTTGTATTATTTTGTTAATGGAAAAACAATAACAAAAATTTAAAATTTCAAAAAATGGTCAAAAGTGTTTTTTTTTGTTGTGAACTACCGATTTTCATAAAAGTTATTAATTTTTTTTATAATTTTGTATTATTTTCTTAATGGAAAAACAATAAGAAAAATTTCAAATTTCAAAAAACGGTTAAAAGTGTTTTTTTGTTTTGTTGTGAACTACGGATTTTCATAAAAGTTCATTTTAGAAAATTATTAAAATTTTTTTAACACAGTTGAGCTGGTCTGACTCAATATTAATATTTAATTTTAATGATTTATGGTAATCAAATTTTTGGTGACGCTTGAATTACAATTAAATTTAAAAAAAAAACCAATAATAAATTAAATTAATGTCGATTATCTAATTATAATTAGATTAATAGAAAAAAAATTTTTTTGTTTCAAAACAGCAAAAATATATAATTTTGTTGTTAAAGTGTTTGATTTTAAAAGTGAAAAATAGTTATATCGTATACTAAACTTACCGTGTAGGTGTCTTTTATGTTTCTATAGCACTATAAAGGAATAAAAAATTACCTTATATACTCTCGTTCATAATTTTTTTTATCTAAACATTTGGAGACAAATTTGTTTTAGTTTTAAATAATACATTATTTATAATTTACAGAATGTACGATCTGGTCAAATAAAATTAAGAATTATTTATACCAATTTATAGCATAATATAGAGTTTAATTTTCATATATTGTTATGAATTAATAACAATAATTAATAATTAATTTAAATTGAATTATTTAAATTTTAAATTAATTAAAATTATAAGTAAATGAAATTTTGTTCTTTACATATTTAATTATGATTTTGTTATAGAACTGTTAATTAATTGTTCTGATTATTAACATTCCTGCGCATGAGTGACAATAGTCAATTATTTTATTATTCCAAAAATTAATTTTAGTATATAGAAAAAAGAGAATTTTTAGGGCGATAAGAATTTAAAAATATTAAAAAATTCTTTTCATAGTAAAATAATTTATTATTTTATTCAATATGTACATACTATTAAAAAAGTAATTCTTATCTCTGTATAAAGAAAAATGAATTAAAATAAATTATATGTAAATTTCAAAAAAAAAAAAAATCATGAGTCCAAAAATAAGTTTCGCGCAAATTTCACGAAATGGAATAATGTCGAAAAAGCAGAAACAAGTTGGAAATAGTAGTTAAAAGATATAATTATATCGGTTCAGAGTTTTCCGCTTAAAGCGAATCTCTTTATCATACTTCTTTCTTTACTCTTGTTTCCTCCATCCCGAAGGAACGGGCTGGCATTTATGGAGTTAACATTTCTAAAACTCGCCGTCGTCCCTGGGCAGGAGCAAAGGAGCCAGAAGCAAAAAAAAAAAAAAAGAAAAAAGAAAAAAAATAAGAGAGAGAGAGAGAGAGAAAAAAAGATAGAAGCGACTGGTTGGAGCGAGCTCCATTGGACGGGGGTAATGGCAGTCTTGGAATTGCGTTATCAATCTCCGAACCCCTCTGGACCCGCGCCCTGCGGCACTCGGCTCGACTCCATTCCATTCCACCCCCTTGAACCATCCGGAACCCCGAACCGCCCCCGCCTCACTGAGTCCAGAAGAGAGAAGAACCTCACCCCCTCTCTCTCTCTCCTTTCAAACAGGGACGCTTCCGGCGCAAGCCCCGTCCCCACTTTCCGTCGGTATAATGCTCCATTCCCTGGATATATGCATAGCCCCCCCCCTCCCTCCTCTTCCCACTCTTCCATCTCACACCATCGAAACAACCCTTATTGCATTTTATATTATATCTATGTGTTTCCGTTCTGCAGCCGCACCACTATACACTTGGAGAAGTTAGTTTTGGACGAGAGAGAGAGAGAGAGAGAGAGAGAGAGAGAGAGAGACGCTCAAGTAAAACGCTTTCCCGCGTTCTTGATCAACCCTTGAATATATCGTTACGAGTATGGACCTCTCGTGTGGACACCCATTATCGTCCATCGCGTTATTAGCACTCTCCGCGATTGGGGTAATAAGCTTTTGGGTGACGAGACTACAACCCTTTCTCCTCTCTCTCTCTCCCTCTCTAAATTACTTTTTTTTGGTGGATTATTTATTGCCATACATATGGAGTAAGAAATTATCACTTGACATTTCATGCGAAAAATTTCTCTCCCCTATATATAAATATATAATATATTTCAGAATTATATAGTTAATAAATGTGTAAATTGTTGAGTCTGGTTATATCGTCAGGACAGGATTTTGTCTTTGGACGGCAAATTTTTATCTAGATAAATTTTTTATGTGACGTAATTTATGTTAATTTGAATTTTTATATACCTACAATTAACGCATCAAATTTATTGTTAGATTCTCAATGGTAATTTTTTGACCACATTTCTCTTGAAATATATATTTAATTAATGTGAGACGCGCTGTCTGAAGAAAGGGACCTTAGAAGCAAGAAATTATTGGTTATACGTTAGCAAGTTTTTAAATGACAAGACAAGAAAAGGATGAATTTTCAATATAAATTTTTGATTGTAAAGTCTTCATTACAACTGAAGTATTCAATAAACACTGATTTTTATATGCAGTAAGTGAAAAAAAACTTTCCATCAAGAAAAAAGTAATATTAACATAACCTTAAAGAAATTTCCTTCTAAGGTCCCTGTTTTCAAATCGAGTCACAAATTGAGCTGAAATTTTGTACGAAAGTCAAAATACAATAATATAGGGCAGTGATTGGTTTCACATTCCGAAATTCACTATAAAGGACTTCTTTTTAGAAATTTTATTCTATTTTCAACAATTATAAACTTAAAACACACAATTTTATTAAAATCATATTAAATTGATACACTGAAAAAGAATATATTTGAATCAAACATAATTATTTTTGTTATACAGTCAACAAAAAATAAAAAAAATTTGGATCAATTTTCATGAAAAAACAAAAAATTTTAGACAAATTTAAGAAATTTAAAAAAATCTGACACGCCATATTAGATCTGCCATTTTGAATTTTAAAAAGCTAACATTGGAATCGTAATCAGCGACCTCAAAAACTCCCGAGTAACTCATTTCAAGCGAATACGACAAAATGAAAAAAAGTCCGCCATATTGAATCCGACATTTTTAATTTTGGATTATCGAACTGTGACTCGTAATCAGCGACTTTAAAGATCCTTCAGTAGTTAGTTTGAATCGAAAAAAATTGGTTACAAAAAGTCCCCGATGTTGGATCTGACAATTTGAATTTTGAAAAAATTGCATTCACCAAAAATGACGAAAGAAGAAATTGATTTTAACTATTTTAAAAACATTTTTTTTTCATTATTCTTTTTTGAGTTGTAAATGATATAAAAATACATTTCTCGTTCTATTTTTTATCATCGAAATTGATTTGTTTATTTTTCTAATTAATTTCAGACCATTTTTTTTTAAATAAAAAATATTCTTGAAAATAGTTACAGGAAAATAAAAAAATTAATTTCCATAGAAAGATATTGAATAAAAACAGTATTTTATAGTATTTTGAACATAAAAACTGATTGAAGTACAATTTTTCTAAAACTATTTTTTCTAATAAATGTGAATTTCTAAAAAACTTATTTCTAATAAAGGTAAATTTTCTAATGTTCTTTCTTCTAATTAAAGTTATTTTCTAATAATGTCTTTTTAAAAAAGGAAAATTTTTAAAAATTCTTTTCCTAACAATATTTAATTTCTATAATAACAATTAATAGATATGTTATTAAAAAATAAAGTTTACAAAAATTTTTTAATTTAAAAAAAAATACTTGCAATTTTGTTTAAAATTTGGAATAAAAAATTATTAGAAATTATACAAATGAAAGTTATAAAAATTATTGGAAATTATTTTGTTATTAAAGAACAAAATTTTTGTTAACAAATAGTTATTTTATAAAAATTTCTCTTCTTTTTCAAATAGTTTATATTTTTTAATTTTAGTTTTTTTTATCAATTTTCTAACTTTTATCAAAAATTATAGAATTTCACAAATTTCAGGAAAATAAATATTAGAAATCATAACTTTTAGAAAAACTTTTTTTAGAAATTAGATTTCATTAGAAATCACTTTTTTATGCTAAAAGGATTAGACAGAAAAATGTTAATAATTGGTCAGTGATTTTCATCCATTTTTTCTATAAATTCGTCAAAGATTTTTTATCAAATTGTTCTACAAATTTGTTAATAATTTTTATAAACTTTTTCTAAAAACTTGTCAATGATTTTTAACAATTTTTTCCATAAATTCGTCAATGATTTTTAACAATTTTTTCCAAAAATTCGTCAATAATTTTCGCCAATTTTTTCCACAAATTCGTCAATGATTTTCATCAATTTTCTCTATAAATTCGACAATGATTTTCATCAATTTCTTCCATTAATTCGTCAATGATTTTCATCAATTTTTTCTAAAAATATGTGAATAATTCTTATAAACTTTTTCTAAAAACTCGTCAATGATTTTTATCAATTTTTTCTATAAATTCGTCAAAGATTTGTTATCAAATTATTTTACAAGTTTGTTAATAATTTTTATAAACTTTTTCTAAAAACTTGTCAATGATTTTTAACAATTAAAAAAAAATCATAGAAATGTGGCATGAATCAATTATTACCCTTAAAGTTCATTTTTAGTCATTCATTGCTTGTTGAGGTTATAGACTTTGCGGTTATTGTCCCTTTACCGGGTCGAAAAAAATTTTTTTTTCCACAATCTGATGTAGTTTTAAGTTCTCTTTTGATCGACACAATATGAAAATGTCATACGAATCAAATAATAATAATTTTAATATTTAAGGTTAATAAACCAGCAGTTTCGCAGTTTGTCGTATTATTTGTTGGAATTTGCCTAATTTATAATTTTATTTCATTTTTATTGTCTTAATTGTATTTTTTTTTATCAAATTTCTTTATTTTTGTTGAAATAGTGTCATAAATGTCAATTTTATTTTCGTTAATTTTTTAACGTTACGTTCATCAATTTAATAGTGAACAATGAAAAATGGCCAATTTAAAAATTAAAAGAAAGTTTTCTGTGCGATAAGATCAATTTTCCCCTCGGAAAAAAAAGAAAGTAAAAAAATTATCCCTCCAAATTCAACAATAGAAAAGTTTTCAACGTTTGTTCTGGGAGCTTCTCGAAAAATACGATTATAACGATAATTGTATGTGCAGAGTGCACTGTACACATATCTTGTTTATTCCCCAGCGAGAGTTGCTTCAAACCCATACCCACCCACAACTGGTATAAAATGGGTGGATATACCCGTTTGGCTTGCAGACTGCGCGAAAGCGATGGTAAGGGGTGGTGAAAATTCTCTCGCGGGTATCCTCTCAG
This sequence comes from Leptopilina myrica (nomen nudum), assembly GCA_032872475.1. Taxonomy (NCBI): domain Eukaryota; kingdom Metazoa; phylum Arthropoda; class Insecta; order Hymenoptera; family Figitidae; genus Leptopilina; species Leptopilina myrica (nomen nudum). Next base: position 39,095,772 of record CM065461.1, read on the forward strand.
GAAAATACCTAGCTTCTCCTGTATTTGTGTATGTATTCATATATATATATATTCTTCCTCGTCCTCTTTTTTTTCCATGGGTTGTAAATGCAATTGATGACACTGCGTCTATTGCGCGGAACGGAATTTTTTGATCCTACTTCGCTTTCGCGAAAGACCATTTCTTTCTCTCTCTCTCTCTCTCTTTGTGTGTATGTGAAAAAAGAAATTCGTTTATTTTTCACAATTTAAATCTAATGGCACTTTTAACAGGTTTTATTTTACATTTCTTTTCGTCCTTTCGTATTGAAGTTGTTTTTAGTAAGTGAAGAGAAATTTATACTTTTGTTTTACTTGAAAAAAAATGTAAAAAAATAGGAAAATAAAAAAAATTTAATAATTTAATAGGAAATTTTAGTTTTGTTTTTGGATTTAATGGTGGGCACGTATACATTTGGCTATTTATATACACAGTCGCGTATACTGTAAAGCCGCACACTCGTCTAGGATTTAAATTCTAACGCGAAAAGCTTATGCAAAGCTTTAAATTTATTGGGATGGAAATCCTCTCAGTATAAGCGTGCAAGTTCTCTTCAGAGCCAAAGTTGCTCGGCAGGATTAACACTTTCCTATCTTTGCCATGATGCGCAACCCATTTCCTTCTAAACTTCATCGTCACAATCCTTTAAAGTCCTTTTTATCAGTCGGAACCAAACAGCATACTTTCTAAATAACAATAAATAAACAAAAACAATTCTCTCAAATAAAAACAACGAATATATCTCTCTCGTCTTAATTTAATAAACATAACTTTAAAAATCCAAGACTTTCTCCATTTTTATGAGAATGTTAAAAAATAAATTAATAAAAAGAGTTAAAAATTAAAACTAAAAACATTAAGTACACTAAAAAAATAATGTATTTGATTCAAATAAATATTTATTTGATAATAGTCAAATAATCGGTTATTTAAATCAAATAAATTTTTTTTTTCAGTGTAACAAATTTTGACAAATTAGTCATAGGCAAGATGATAGTTTTTATTCATCAATTTTAATTACTTTTATTTCAATTTAATTTTTCATCCAATTTTTGAACTATTTAAACAAACTTTTTATTATGCAATTAGAAATAATAAGTTTCCGTTTCCTTTGGATCGAATGTTGAAAAACAGTGCTGAAGCAAACTCCCATGGGATTGTGAGATATTGGTTTTCATCCTGGTCGTTGCATGGGTCGTAACGTTTGATAAAAATGCGTGTTACGCGCTCCAGACCCACCTCAGTCCGAAAGAGCGCCCTGGGAGCCGTACACGAAGAGATCACGAGAATTTCCCCTCACAGCCGATCTCTAGATATTTCTTTGTATGCGAGGGTGGTGCCTGACAATAGACATGTAAATACCTTCATAGTAGAAGTAACGATATATTTAAAAAAAAAAAACCCCCGAAAAAAAGAAAAACAGGAAAGAATAACACTTATCATACATTCGATTTTGTCCAAAAGAAACTATAGTGTACACTTAAAACAGCAGTTCTCTATTAAAATATCTACTTTCTGGAAAAATTTGTATTAGCCGTGAACGATAAGGCGCTGAGAAATATTAAATTATTTGCCCGCGTTCGAATCTTGGGAAAGTTAAAATTTTTTTTGTACTTTTTGTTTGCAAATTTTTTTAGTATTTTTAGAATTTTTAATTAGATCCACGCATTAAGTATAGAATACTGTAATTTCACTTCAGTCTTAGTTTACTTTCACTTCACTTTTAATACAATTTTAACTGAGTTCGATTTCAAAAAACTTTCACTTCACTTTAACCTAATATTCACTTTCACTGTTTTAGTGAGGTGAAAGTGAATTGAAACTGGAGTGAAAGTTAAGTGAAGTGAGTGTGAGATAAATCTGAAGTAAAAGTGAAATGAGTGTAAAATTAAAGGATTAAATTTCAAATTAATTTACCAAAAAACAAAATTTTATACTCAATTATTATTAAATTTAACAGACAATCTATAAAAATTTCTATTCCTATTATTTTTTACTCATTGCAATAAAATAAAAATTAAAAGTTCAAATACATTTCGAAAATTAATAAAATTGGATTATTTTCATGCGTCGACCATTTTTCCCAGGGAAAATTCAACCCCTTTGTATCGAGTGAAATCCATGGGTGCTGCAAAATTTACCACAAATAATCATTATAAACATGACGGGCATTCATTTAATTCGAAAATAAATGGTAACAGTCACAATATTAACTAACAGTTACTCGCTTAATGGACCATTGTATTCACATGCATTTTCTGTTTTATTGTATATATAGATATATATTTACAAATCCATTCACTATCTTGTTAAATATGTTCCATAATTTTAAATCGATTCGAACAAAGCATCTGATAACGGATATAATTTACAATCTTTTCCAAATATCTGATACATGTATATATATACACCGCAACATTTCGTGATATTGCTGAAAAAATTATTTCCCTTCTATTTACCAAAAAGTAGAATTCAAAAATTGAGAGAAAATTACAAAAAAAAGTATTTAAATATAGAAAAATGTAAATTCTTTGGTGCTTTATTTGTTTTTAAATATTTCGTACTTCAAATAGTGAGGGAATTTATTTATTTTAAGGTGTTTTGAAAAAAGTTATTATACATGACATAATTGATCATAAGCTTAATTAAAAACTCTACCTTATTTTATCCTTTTATTTTTATTTTCTTAATGCTCACTTAAGAAGTCATTAATTCGCTCCTAAACCTGATCGTAAATGTTTGTACGGGAGTTATCGCGGTAAAGATCGCAAGTATAATAATCATCCTCGCCAGTCTGTTGCTTTACAAATATAGATGCAAATCAGCAATTCTTGGATGAAAATTCTCACATCGTTCATAGACTGCACTTTTTTTTTATTCTTAAGAATTATTTTTACAGGAAATTTTTAAAGGAAACAATTACTTTTAAAAATAAGAGAAAATATTTTCATTTTAAAAATTTCTATATAAATATTTTTATTTACAAATTTTGTTTTAAAATCCCGAAAAATTTTCAGTAATAACATATACAATATTAATTGGATGATAATTCAGCTTGAAGAAAAAAATGTTGTAGGCTGTTTCTTTTTTTTGTATTATGTCCGAAAAAAAAATCCTAATGACCCATGTCGATTGGTTCTTAAGTCTTCTTTAATGATCCTCCTTTTTATGCAGTATCCATGCACCTTCTTTTTAACCTGAAACAAAATTAATTGATTATAAAGATTATTTTGTGACACTATTTCTTTGCTGAAAAAAGGAGAAGTTTTGAAGAAATCGAAAAAATATATGAACGATCCTTATCAATTCTTTTCTCTTTTTTTTCTGTTTTCAGAAAAACTGTGAATATTTCTAAATAGAAGCTCCTTAGTATTTTTTTTTATTTTCTCAATTTTTAAAATTTATTAAATGTAAATTAATTGGAATATTATTTTATAAAAGAAAATAATTTTCTTGATTGTAGAATTTCTGTACGAAATTGTGTTATAGTAATAACGGTAATAAATGGCTGCCATGATGGCTGAACTCCAAAAGGGGATTGAGAGTAAACCTAGGGATCTAAGCGGGAGGATTGACAATCGGTGGCAGGGTTTGGGATTATAGTTCGATAAACACTGTGTTACTCCCATTGGAACACTATTCCTTGGACGTACACATTATCCCTACCTACATACACACAGACAGGCACACTTTATTATCTCTTGCACACACTCTAATTTCATATCTATTTTAGCCATTTCTAATTCTATTTTTATCATCGAATTAGTATTTTCCTTACTAATTAGGACGCAGACTATAGTCACGAATGAAAAAACCATGGCTAACAAGAAAAATATTTAAAAACCGGAAAATATATTTTTACTAACTAACTAAATATATTTAAAAATTTTTTTTTAAACTAACTAACTAAATATATTTTAAAATATATTTTTAAACTAACTAACTGAATCATGGGCAATGATAAAAATATTTTAAACCCACAAAAAATATTCAAGAACCCTCAAACTTTTAATATTTTTTTTACCTTGATGTAGTAAAAATCTAGCAAACTGTGACCAACGGAAAAAATATTTTAAATCCTAAAAATACACTGTGAAAAATAAAAATTAAATAATAAAAATATTTTAAACCCACAAAAAGAATTTAAAAACTCTCAAACTTTCAATATTATTTTACCATAATAAAGCCAAAATCTAGCAAAACCATGACCAACGAAAAAATATTTTAAATCCTAAAAATACACTGTAAAAAATATGGGAAAAGTTTCCCTTAGGTTTCTTGTGGAAAATTTCAAAAAATTTTGTAAAAAAAAGTATTTTTACTACGATTTTGTGAAATTTTCGACAAAATTTGGCAAACCTGATAAAATATTAGGAATTTTTCGACAAATTAGTCATTAGTTCTACAAAATTGGACAAAAGTGATAAAATATTAGGAAATTTTATATACACAAAGTAGAGGGGAAAAATTTTTTCACTACAATTTTGCGTAGTTTTCCAAAAACTAGTGAAAATTTTAATAATTAAGTATTGGAATTTTGTATAAAATTTTAGAGAATTTTCCACATAATTGTAAGAAAATGTCATTTTATGAGGGATTTGTGATATTTTCCAAAAGAATTAGAGAAAATTTCCGCAAGATTAAATAAACTTTTTTTTTAACTTTTAAGGAATTTTTTACAAAATAAAAAGCAAAATAAACTTCACTGCGATATCGTCGAATTGATCTATACGTATTATTTAATTGTTAATTAGTAACGTTATTTATTGTACTCACTAAAAATAAGTTTACAAACAAATGAATTTTATGTAATGTGAAATTATTTGAAAAAAATGGTTCATATAAAGGAAAAAGAATTTAAAAGAAATTAAATTAATTTACCTTACAATAATTGAAATGATAATAATTTTAATATTATTTAATATTTATTTTTACAGTATTTTGGTGATCATTGATCCTTCTGAAGTCAATAAACGAAAAATTAAGCAATATCTAAAGGCAATTTGTCAACCAAAAGGATTGAAAATTATTTGATACCTATAATGTTCTTAAGTTCATTCATAGTAAGTTAATTAATAAAATTCAAATTTTTTATTTAGATTTAATAATTAAAAAATATTTCTGTTTATTTGCAATAACATAATAAACAGTCTTTCAAAAATTTGTTCGAGATTTGTTAATCCTCACAATCCTTATATTAAAAAGTTCCCAATTTTAGAACATTCGCTAAGTTTTCAAAGGAAAAAGTAAATAAGTTACAAGTGGAAAATTCCCCAAGATTTCGAAGGGAAAATACCCCATGATTTTAGGGGGAATATTTCTCGAGATTTGAAGGGAAAGTTCCTCACGATTGTGAGGGAAAAATTCCCCAAAATTTTAAAAAGAAAATTCACCATGATTTGTAGAGAAAATTCCCCAAGATTGTAAGGGAAAAATTCTATAAGATTCTAAAAGGAAAATTCCCCAAGATTTTAAAGGAAAATTCACCATGATCCCCAAAATTTCAAAGAGAAAAATTCCAAAATATTCTAAAGGAAAAGTTCCCCATGATTTTAAAGGAAAATTCACCATGATTTGAAGTAAAAGTCCAACAAGATTTCAATGGGAAAATTACCCACGATTGTGAGGGTAAAAATTTTTTACTCTCTTTTCATTTATATGCTACGAATGATATGAAGCTTTTCCCATAGTAGATTTTGACTTTTGACAAAACCTATAGTGAACTATGGAATGAATCTCAAAATTTAAGTAGAACATTTAGAAATAATTTTTAATCTGTAATAATTTTGAATTTTATTTTTAATCTGAATTTCACTTGGAAGGCGAAAATAATGAAAAAACGCGTATGTAAAAATTCATCAGTGCAAATGGAATCGAAAATGCAACACTAACACAGCGATAATAACTTTTGATATCGAGGTTCGCATATTTTTACAATAGTATATTTGATCCCACACGTATAGCTTGAGGCCAGTACTGGTGTGTATATATATATATGGACCACTCATAAGGGAGATTTCGTTTTCGAATCAAACGACCCATTTGGTTTTAGTGGTGCCATTTAAGCGACTTCTATGCGCCTCTGGCTATACGACGCGGTATAGTAACATCACACCGCAGATAGAAAGTCTCGCCGATGGGCATTTCCCTAACCCCGAATAATATGATGCACCCGGTTGGTCAACACTTTAGATAAAGAAACAAAAAAAAAACGAGGAAATAAATGAACAGGATAAACCAAGTACGAAACAATCTCATCATCAATGTAAGATCAAGAAAATGTCCTCTTTCTCCTTATCTAAAATTACACAGCTATCTTTATAAAATCAGTGTAAATAATCAAAAAGCAAAATAAGTATATGGTAGCAAAAATCAGTGCAAATTTAGAATATACAGGGGGAAAATATATATATATATATATATATTCTTTTAAAAATCAATTTTTTTTTCGAATCTACAGAGAATAGACTGAATTTTGTCGACGGCTGCATTACAGCATCTGGGACCATATTCTGGCCAAAGGAGTCAGAGAGGAGATTAGTGAAGGTGGAACACGTGTTCGATGCTTGGGGGTGGACTTAAGATTGGATATGTAAGCTAGTCTCTTAGAAAAATAACGTGGGACTCAAGAGGAGGAATGGGTAAGACGTCGTTAGGCACATCCGGTGCCGCACCCGCGGATCGAACTCGAATAGAACCTTGGAACGTTTCTGCTTATCCCAAAGTACTTGAAAGCACCTTATAAAGTTTAAATCATTTCCTACTGATATTAAACTACATTACAATCTCTGTCCTTGAAATTTTTTTCCCCCTTACACGACAAAAAAAAGGGGTCCCAGGGCTAATTGAAAACATACCCTTTGTTGACAATTAATTGTGCACTAACTTGTTTTGCTTCTTTCATTCTCTTTAATCCTCTGCTGTTTTGCTTCAAACTAAAGATTTAGATTCATTTGTAAAATAATGAAATGGCCTATTTTACGGATATATTATTCCGTAAAGTTATTCCGAAAATTTATAGATGTCTCCGTACATCTAATCTGTATGTTGTATATCATATGTATGTAACAAATGTTTTTATAAATAATTAAAATGTTGAACTATTGTCATCATCATCATCATCATCAATATTGTCCCTCAATGGTGCAAACGGATTGTTGGCAAACCTGAACATTTTTTCCGCCATTCAACTAAAAGCTTTCTTTTCCCAAATTTCAAGAATTCATTTGTTAAAAGCCTCTCTTTCGTCTCTTCTTTTCGCTGATGGTGAATTTGTCAAGATTGAGGAGACTGTTATTATCTAAGCAGCAATTTGCAAGTCGCGTATTGCACTCCCCGAAATAAGAACAAGGGGAGAAAAATAAACGAATAGTAGCACACACAAAAAAAAACAGAATGAAACAGAGAAAGAAGAATCCCAAAAAGCTATTCTGATTTGCACATCTCTCAGTTGGCAGAATTCCAAATTGAAAAACACATTTCGCGATGTTTTTCTTTGGCCGCGAATTTTTCGAGGGTTCGCATCTTCCAAGTAGAAAATGGAATGATATAATGGATTGTGGAGAAAATGGGGGTTGAAAGTTAGGGGTATGGTAGATTCACAATTCTCCTATAGGGTGAGTGGATTTATAATGAAACCCGTAGAGTTGGACTTGCGATTTGCGAGGGTACCCTCAAAACTGTTATACTCCATCCAGTCAGCGAAAGAGCCCAGAGATAGAGTTACAGAGAGAAAGAGAAAGAGAGAGAGAGAGAGGGTCAAATTTAGAGTTACTGAGAGAAAGGGATAGAAAAGGAGAGAGAGAGAGAGAGAGAGTTTCTCGTTCAACGAGGAATCCAATCGCCACGTGATCTGTTTAATAGCCGTGCTAAACCTTCCTACCCCGTGCAATCCCACGGGTAGGATTGCAAATAACAAATGTTTGCCTATCACGACTAAAACTCCTTCCACTCTTACTGTTTGAACAAAGGCTATATGGACCTCCACCAATCAGCTATAGCTCTTTCGCAAACCTCGTGATAAATTCCAATTGATCAAAAATGGAAGAGTACACCTGCAGTCTGCTTTTGGAATAGTCTTAATTAACGCAACGCTTTATCATCATGTCCAGGGAACAGTAAGTTCTTTTTTAATCAAATGGAGAACATTTTAGAAAAGCTTTCCTAAATATAGAATTCAACAGCAATTAAGTTTAGTTAATTAAGGGACAGTTTCATTAATGACGATTAAAGATTAATCAATGATTAAATCCTCAATTAACCAATCATGAGCCTTTAAAATGACTTTAAAAATTGATTAACTTTTAATTGTGGTTGGTGGAATTAGCCCTTAGTTAGTTTAATTTAGTTATTTAATTTAAACAATGACGATTAAAAGTTAATCAATTATTAAAGCCATTTTAACAGTTTGTGATTGTGCGGATTTAATCATTGATTAACTTTTAATCGTCATTAGTGAAACTGGCCCTTTAATTACTTATAACATTTTATTTCATTTTTCAAAGATTTTAATGCTCCGAGGAGGCTTTTGTATAAAAGGTCGCTGATCACGAGTTCAATATTAGTTTTTCAAAATTCAAAATGGCGGATCCAATATGTCGGCAGAAATGATTTAAAAATTGTACAAATCTCAGATAATTTATAACTCACGGGTTTTTATAGGGTCGCTGATCACGAATTCAATATTAGTTTTTTAAAATTCAAAATGGCGGATACAAAATGGCGGACGAAAATATTTCAAAGTTGCGCTAAACTCTTAAAAATTTACAAAACATATATTTCTGACATATCTTTGTTCTGAAATACGTCATAATAAGTTGATCAATATTACAAATAATGGATCCAAAGTGACTAATTTGTTTACTAAAACACGAACATCAAACTCGTTATTACTAGTACCAAAAATTCACAAGTGATCAATATTTTTAAATTAGAGCAAATTTTCAAATTTTTTTCGACATATTGAATCCTCCATTTTGAATTTTAAAAAAACTAACATCGACTTTGTGATCAGCTAAACCCCAAGAACCTCAATTATACGAATTTTATGAGAATAGCGCAACTTTTTAACATTTCGTCCGCCATATTGAATCTGACATTTTGTATTTGAAATTTAATAAAATTTAATTCTTGATCAGTGACCCCAAAAATTACTACAATTTTAAATAGTTAATTAAATTGTTTATAATATTTTCAACAAAATCCTACATCTTTAATTTAAATAATTATGACTACAAATGAACTGCACGCTATAAAAATAATTGAATTATTTTGACGAATATTAAAAAATTAATTTTCCTGTTCGAAGAATTTGTTTAAAATTGTATTAAAAATACTTAAACGAATTCCCAAAGTGTATTTTATAATTTTTTAAAATAATCAAATTCCTAAGGCGTATGTTATTATTTATATGAGAATAATTAAATTATTGCGAAGAAATTTATAGAAAGTTTTGTTAACAATTAAATTCTTGGGAAATTTTTATTATTCATAAAAATAATTAAATGTTTGTATGGAATTTTAATAATTAATTTTTAATTGCGAAATTTTATTAAAACAGTAGATATTGAAAATCATTGAATGGTGGAAATTTTTTAAAAATAATTAAATATTTGTCAAGAATCTTATTAAACTTTTTAAAAATACTTGAGCTTTGAAGATGAATTTTATTATTTTTAAAGATTAATTAGCAGGAATTATTAATAATTAATTAAAAATATATTAAAAAAATTAGCAATACATTCAAAAGAATTTGAATTGTTAACATTTTTAAAAAAAATTTAACAATATATTCAAAAGAATTTGAATTGTTTTTTCAATAAAATTAATTTTTCAAAATTTTAATTATAAGTTCTTCAAAATTATTTTTAATGACATGTTAATTAAATTCCCCGAAAGAATTTGATTATTGACAAAAAATGTAAAAAATTTACTGAAATTTATATTAATTAGAAATGTTTAAATACTAGTTTCTCATTAAATTAATTAAAAATGGAAATTTTTTGAAAATTTCAAATTAAAATATTTAAAGTTCATTTATTTATGAAAACTGTAAACGAAATTTTAAAAAAAAATTAATTTCTTTTAAAATCCTAAATTATTTATTAAATAAAAATTTTAAAAAAATAAAATTTGTAAAAAAAAGAAATTATTGTCAGACGTAGAAAAATTTTCAAGTGTTGCATTAGAATTCGTGGTAATTTCATATTTGATGAAAAGCAAACAAAAAAGACACGAAAATTCAGAATTTTCTTCAAAATTCTAAAAATTTAATTTTTCCTAATACATTTCATAAAAATCACTGAATTTTCCCTGATTTCCCTGACCAATTTTACTTTCTTTTGACTTTTCTCTGATACCTCTGACCTGTCGCATCCCTGACGTTACAAAAAAAACACATTCAAAGAATTTAGTTTCCAATTAAGAGAATTTTAATGAACATAATTTTTTAATAGAAAATTTGCTTTTAATTTGTTTTCCATTAAATGAAACGAAAGAAGAAATAGTTGATAGTTAAGGTGCCACCTGAGGATTTTGGTTGTCAAGGGAACGTGGTCATCAATTTACGAGCCGTACACCCTGGAAGCTTTTCCCGTCTTTGAAATGGTGCAGTTAAATCTTGATTAAGCAAGAAAACCGAACGCATATGGGGTGATGTAGGACATTTGGTAATGCTCCACGTGATAAAGTTTAGTGACACTCTCCTAATAACTTTACATCTGTCTAATGCCAATTTAAGACTTTTGCCAAAGTCACTCGACATTTACTATATCTTCATTAGAATATAAAGGGATTTATTTTCAACGTGGAAATCTTCCAATTTCTCGATGCTATAAGATGGTATAGGGGGAAGACCAACTTCAACGACCACTACAAACTTTCTTCATTTCCGATTGACTCAAATTCACCGTATATATCTGCGAAGCCAGACATCGTTATCAATTCTCCTCGTCTCTTCCTCTATACTATTAAAAAAAATAAATAATTGAATTTCCAGAAAATGTCATCTTTACCCCTTCAAAGTTAATACCTATTATGAATCATCTATTTACAGACATTACTATCTTCCATAAAGAAATCTATCATTAAGAAATGATAGATTATCATAAATATTTCATGTTAATTATGATTTGAAAAAAAGCATTTTAAATTATGATTTGAAATTAATTAGAAAAATAAGAAAATAAATTTCCTTGGTAAAAATGGTATTTTTAAAATCATTTCCAACCTATAAACGATGTACCAAGTAAAATTTATTGATAACAAAATTAAAGAAAAAAAATTATGGAACTATAATTAGTATCATAACACGTTTTAAGAATTAATATCCAACGGAGTTGTGTATAACCAATTAGCTTTGATATGTGCAAGAATTCAAGGGAGGGGGGAGAATTTAAATATGCAATGAAGAGTAGGGGCTTGTCTTGAATTTTCAACAACCCTGAAGGAAGAATTTTATATAGAAAAAGATAAAAAGAAAAAGGAGGAAAGTGGATGTATGTTGGGCACGTAGCCGCGGGGATTGCCTCGATGTGCCATAGAGGCAATCATGCCGGCAATGCAGAGGCCCATCTTACCACCTTACTGCCGTGCATATACCTTCCCATCCCTGTCGTAGCGTATATATATGTGTCTCCTCCCTGCTATACTCACACCCCCTTTTTTTTCCTCTACGTGCGTTCCTTGAGTGGTTTGTAAAATCTTGAAATCCGCGACTCAGCAGTTTTATCGCTCATAAATAAAATTTCCAAATAATTCTACTTTATTTCCCACTTTCTTTCTCATTTTACTTTTATCTTAGCACCTGAATACTTTTTTCTCTTGAGAAATGTGTAATTTAGAGTGTTTTATGCTTATATTATTCTTTTATCTTATTAGTGGAATAGATTTGTCATGGTGGATTTCTTTTTTGAAATGGTTGTTCGTTCTGGTAAATTCTTTGTTCATTCGATTTTTTTCCTCTTAGATAATTCTAATAGGCTAAAAGTTTGAATTATTTTTGGAAAATATTTTGAGTGTTTTTTAATAACTCTTTGTAGTACTCTCAATAACTCATGATATATAATTTTTTGGAGTTACTTAAGAGTGATCGCGACGAATTTATGTTTTACATTTATAAAATAATATTTTTCGGAGTTAAAATCTAAATCACATTTTTTTTCTAACCGAAGCATCATTGATTCAATAGCTTTTTCACCTGGGGAACCGATACTAATACGTCTAATCATCAACTTGTCTTATTCGTGTCAGTCCATAAACCTTATCCAAGTTAGATACGAAGGTTTTAGGTTATTTGGACAATTTTTTACAATTTTGTCTGCCATATTGGATCCGCTATTTTGAATTTTAAAAAACTAACATCAAATTGGCAATCCGTTACCTCGCAAACCCGCGAGTAATGTTGGAAATGCATCAATGTTTTCAGAAATAGTATTAGTATAGAAATTTCGAAGGTACTTGTAACAAACATTTGGGTACAAAACTTAGAAACGGGAAGTAATAAATAAACGGTCTAAGGTAAGTTAGTCTTCATCTGACTACAGTTGAATACACTAGTTGTGCACTGTCATCAAGTTTCTGCTTCTAGTTTAGGAAACCGCTTCAAATACCAAAAGCCTTCTTTGAATCTTGTCGTAGCTAAATTCATTCACGGAGATAATTTCTAAATACCAGGCACATTTCTATTTTTCTAAGGACTGCATTACCTCGACATTGAACGTTGAATAAATAATTCCATCATTCCTAAACTGAAAAAATGTTGGTTCATCAGAGACTCCAACACATGGCAATGATTAAATCCTCAAGCAACCAATCATGAACCATTATAATGTCTTCAAAACATTGATTAACTTTTAATTGTGTTTGGTGAAATGAAACCTAAATGTCTTTAATCATTGATTAACTTTGAATTAAAGTTGCGGTGAAATTATTCCTTATATGAGGTATAATAATAATTTACTTTGGAACTACTGGTTTTTCTGTGTCTTATAGATTTCAAGTGATTTATGATGTCTCATCATTAATTCTTGAATTTAATCAGTAACGTTTTTTACTTAAGTCTCATCCAGAGCCAAAATATGTCACCTATTTCTATATGACTGCTGATGACTATACAAATTTTCTGTATAGAGTCGTCAGAATAATCAAAATTAGAAATTAATGACTAGAGAATCAATGATCCTTAGTGACTTGACTCCTGATGACTTCTAAGTGACTATTAGAATATCACACCCTTGCAAATGCATAATAACTATAATATCACTCTTGTGACACTCATAATGACTCCCAAGTGACTATTACTGCCTCATGATTCACTGGAAGAATTAATTGCGAGTCATGACTCCTGCCAACCTCCCAATTAATTTTTAAAGAGTTAATTATCGACTGCAGAAAAATCGTCTAAAGTTGATAACCTTCCAAATTCAGTATAAGATTAATTATTGCGTTTTTTACTTGAGAAATCGAAGGGGAGAAGGGGAAGGGAAGATGAACCTTAAGGGTCGTATTATCACGAAGCGCGTTGATGAGAGAAAGGTAGATTTCGTGGATGAGGAAGGGGGATGAAAGGATCTCCGACAGTCCCTCAGTGGCTCGTTAGGGCATTTGCATTTCATTTCGTCCTCCGGCGCCCTCAACGGGTCCTTCCGCGTGCTTTTAACTCTCTCTCTCTCTCTCACTCTCTTTCGCTCGCTCTCCCCCATTTCCATATAAATATTAATGCAACATCCTCCTCTCGGGGGTTTTTGTTCCTCTTCTAGCCCTGAAGTGCCAAAGCCCTCCTTCTAACCGAGCACTTTGAATGCTGATGCGCTTCGAAGTTCCACACTCTATACTCGGCCCACGCTCTGTAATGAAAGTCGATTTATGAATATTTCCTCTTCATACTCGCCAGTTTGTTCAGCTCTTCATGATTTATTACCGTCGTCCGCAAATGCATTGTGTACTATTTTCGAAAACAAAAGAAAATTCAATGGGAAATTTTTTCATTACAAAAAATGAAATATAATCTTTTAATTAATGTAGGTTCCAGTAGAAATTAATTTCAATTAGGTATTTAAATCTTTGCAAATTTGGCGTTATGTTTCTATAATCAGGTGACCTGAAAACTCCCAAGGAACGAGTTTCGAATTAATTCGACGATTTCAAAATTTATTGCAAAATTCGTTCTTTAGATTCATAATCAGAGCGAATCCAAAAACTTCCGAGTTACGATTTTTAGATTAATTGGCCGATTTTTTACAATTTTGTCTGCCTTATTGGATCCGCTATTTTGAATTTTAAAAAACTAACTTAATCCGTTACTTAGAAAAGCCCCGAGTAATGTTGGAAGTGCAACAATGTTTTCAGAAATAATATTAGTATATATAGTATACACGAAGGATACGGAGGTTTTAGGTTATTTGACCAATTTTTTACAATTTCTACTGCCATATTGGTTCCGCCATTTTAAATTGTCAATAAACTAACATCAAATTGGCAATCCGTTACATCAAAAACCCCGGAGTAATGTTGGAAGTGCAACAATAAAGAAATAATATTATAGTATAGAAATTTCGAAGGTATACTTATAACAAACTTTTGGGTACAAAACTTAGGAACGAGAAGTAATAAATAAACGGTCTAAGGTAAGTTAGTCTTTGCCTGACTACATTATGTTTAATTAACCACCTCCTTATTTAAATTTCCTGATTATAAATTGCCTGTAATAGGTACAGGATTAATCATAAGATTATCATAGAAGTAACTGTTTTAATCCTATTGTATCAATTCTCAAAAATATTGGTACCACATTGAACTACTCGTGGGTCAGTTGTTTTAAAACTATCCGTCAAATTAGCATTTACCATTATAGAAAAACATTAATGATCCGAACGTCAGCTTGGTGGAAAACTGTACTATTTCTGGAATTCGTTATAAATTGGATCATTTCGTCAGATGTTTTTAAAACACACCATTTCGAGAAATGGTTTTTATCCAAAATTTTTCAACACTGTTGCTAGACATAAAATAATGTTATGGATTTTTTCAAGAACGGTTTGATTAGAATACTCTTGTTCATCTTATTAATGGATTTACTCAAACTTTCTGATGATTTTAATTAATTGTTTGTTAATCATTAGCATAATGCTTAACATTAAACATTAAATCGAAATGCTATGTTTTATAACAAACTTTTGAAATGGTGATAAAGATTTTTGAAATCTTTATAAAGAATTCCTGGAATGGTACAGTTTTCCACCAGACTTCCGATAAGTTTATGATGATTTTTTCTCCGTTTGGGCATTACTAGATTAATCTGCAGTAACATGGCAGGAGTGTAATATAGCATCATCCGTAATCGTGACAATTCACTATTTTCAGTTATACAACCATTTTTGTTTGTAGAATTGTTATATGACTTGTCGTGAAAGTACTCGGAGGGATGATTTATTGACACAATGCTTGTGAGTTTGTACAGCCGCGTATATTGACAATCAGTAAAGAGATATTTGTCATATGAGTCAAGTGCCCGTTTGTCATGATGACAAAGCCGGCGAAATTTCAAGTATTGGACACGCCTAGTCGTGTCGGTGTGGTGAAGTCGATTGAATCACGTATGCCGCAGGATGAGAAAACCCTCTGGCACGTTCGTCCGTAGGATTAAACGGAAGGAAATTCAATATAGATCCCCCAAACCCCTTGCATCTTGGCAGACACATAAGATCCGCGCCAGCGAGTCGCGGGAGGGTGACTCTCTCTCTCTCTCTATGTATGTATATATAGTTCAGTAAATGCTAGAGGCACGCGGCGGTGGTAGCTCACCGACGTTTCATTAGCGAAGATACTCCCCGCGGGGATGGAAAACGTTAACTTTCAGCCCCTCGAGTTCTTGAGAGCAGGAGAGGATTGTAACCAGGACAAGATTAGAATCCTACCCCAAGGCATGTATATATCGGTCAATACCTTTATTCTCCTTGCGTCTCACTTTCCACACTCTCTATTCCATTCTCTCTTCATTTTCCACTTGAAGAATTTTTCCATTTTGATATTTTTTTCATTTTAGTTTTTTTTTAAAACTTCTTTTAAGGTTCAATTTCATGAAAAATCCGGTGACTTTTGTAAACTGTACTTTTGTAGACAAAGATTAACTTGTATTTCATGTTATAAAAGTGGAGTGGACGCAAGGCTAACAAAGGAAGTTCACATAAGTCTTGCAAGCAGAGGGGGGAAGGAGAGTGAAAATTACGATCTCACTATCATTTTACTTTTGAAAGTTCGCCTACGTTCCTTTACGCCCACTCTCAATTCTGACCGGTTTCAGTTGTGATCCCTTTTACACCCTTTTGTTGAAACTCCTCTCGTTATAACTTTGCACAATCATCTCCGTATTTCACTGTGATTGAACCCCTCGAATTTCTAGTTAAGTATGAGATTCACAATTTACAATAAGTAACGTACACATAAAACTGTAACATTTACGGGAGGTAAAATTTTCATTTATAGTATATAGTTGAGATGAAAATAGTATATATGCGTATCATAGGGTAATCGGTACAATGGTTGGCTCCCCTACAATACGAATGGCCTTCATGCTAAAATATAGAGATATTATAAGAAATAAGTTGTAGTAAAAGATTTTATCAACTGTGGTTAATAAACTTGATACAATTGAGTAGTTATTTTGGCCATTATTATTATGTTTGGTTTGTCATCATCATTAATTTTTATTTACCTAATCCGAAACAACAGCTTGATCCGAAATAAAATTTTCAACTTTTATTGACCCACAAGAATCTACTTTAAAACAGATTCAAACCTTTTGAAAATTTTTTTTATCCTTATTAACTCCCTTCAATTTCCATTTATATTTCCAACCCTGAAATGAACCTTATCATTTTCATCAGAAGTTGTTAATTTTATGACTGTCAAGCAGGCAAACCTGATTCTTTAACCATATTAACAGTCATTATTTTCATTCTGATCCAGCTCGTTTGAATCTAAAAAATGGATTTTGAAATTCGAAGTGATAAATATCATCCAGAGGAGTTCAAAATACCTGTAGTTTGAATTGTCCCAGGAAAAAAATGGAACTAATTTTTTAATTTTTAACCCAAAATTTAATTAGTATTATTAAAAATAAATATTTACGGATAATAAATTATCATTGTGTCCTGCATTTCAAATAATCATTTTATATTACATATGAAGAAATTTCTATTTAGTAATTGAAAAGCACTTTGTTAACTGAATCTGATAAAATAATTTCCAGTCTTCATGAAAATGTTTAGAATATCCAATAATTTCGTACTCTCAATGAGAATATGATTAAAAATTTGTTTAAACAGTGAAATTGAAACATATGAAAATTTCCTAGTTATAAAAAAATATCAGTATTTTTGGAAAAAATATTTTTGCATCTTTTCCAAGGAATAATTCTTAAAAATAAGAAACGCTATTTCTATCAAGAAAACTATTATTTCAAACAGAATTTAGAAAAATTTCAATTCGTGTCTAAAAATTCTTAAACATTTAGGAAAATTACAATGTTTTTTAGAACAAAAAAAATGTTTCTAAATTAGGAAAATTTCCATACTGTATGTTTAGTACCAATTTTAAAAAAGTATATTTTTTACATATATTATATATTTTAAGTATGTATTTTTGACAAATCAACAAATTAATAAACTTTTTTATATCTCAACGAGTTTTTTTAGTTTTTATTCTAATTTTTTTCACAATATTAGGCAAAGTTTATTTATTTATTATTTACTTTCTAAATCTGAATTAGTAGTTTTCTACTAATGAAATAGTGCGGATTCGTTTACCAATTGAATTAGTAACTGTTTTTACTAATTATTAGTAGAAAATTTACTAATTTGAAATAGTAAAAATTAAAAAATACGCTCTACTAATTGAATTAGTAATTTTCTACTAGCAATTAGTCAAAAAAATAATAAAAATTATTAAAAAATGTTACTAATTTAAATTTAGAGAGTATAGAAACACTCTGAGGATGATACTCCACTTGTACCGAAGCGACAGGTTATTATCAAATCGCTCGTTCGACCAAAGTAACTAATATAATTTTTTGTTTTTTCTAAATTATTACTACAATCAGAAAAAATGTTTTTCTCTAATTTCTAATAATTGTTTAAGACAACAGTGTTTTTTTTATTTAACCTACGATCTAGCAGGTATTTTTTCGTACGCGGACTGTCAGAAGCTATACCCTTAGTGACAATTTTTTATTGCATAGAAGATTTAAATTTTTCAAGGCAATTTAAATTTAATTATTTAAATTTAAATTTTTTACATACAATGCTTTAAACTTGTATGAGTAAGGAAAGTATTGATCAGTGATTTACAAAATAAGCTATAAAATTTATTGCAATACTCGAGCATTGATTACAATTTTTATACCGCTGGCTATCTTTGGTAGCATGAAGGTTACAATTTTTCACTTTTGTCTCATTATCAAATAAAAAATTGTGCTTCCTACTTTTTTTTACCATCTGGAATAAATTCGGCCTAATGTCTTCAATTTTGTACATTTTCTCTCGCACAGCCTAAAATGTCTTTCTGAAAAATTATTCCGAGTGGTAATTATTTTGTTGGAATTCCGTTCGGAATCGTAACATGGTTCAGTACGATTTCTAGTCGAAATCGTTGTTTGTTTGTTTTTTCTCTATTTTTTTTTGTTTTTTTTGGTGCCTTTGAGCCAGAATTTAACGTTCCCATTATGCAGAACGAGTTGTATCGGTAAAGCCTCAATCCCAATTCCCAGGGATAGCTGGTCGGATGCAAAGCCAAACAAACCTTATTTATGTCTCAATTAAAGCCGGGAATGGGATGCACCCTCGATGGAGCAGCTCCAGACAATAAAGCAGCAGTCCCAGGGAGGGAAAGAGGATAGTGCTTCAAGAGAGAAAGAGTATTTGTGTTGGTTTCAACGAGTGAGATGGACGCACACACACACACACAAAGAGAGACAGAGAGAGAGAAATTCACCAAAAGGGGGATGCGGAGACGAAAACGCTGGACCATTGAACGTCGACCTCTGGGCTCTGAGCTCTCTCAACCCAGGGATATGGTCCATAGTCTCTGGATTCTGCGTATATCCGAATCTGAACTAAATACCCCATAGGGGGCGAGGAGATAACGAGCGAACTCGCGAAACGACCATAGATCAAGCGGCTTAATTATCTCCACGCAATGTTTCGTACCCACCCCTTTTTCCTATCGCCAAAACTAATCCGACTCATCGATTAACAATTCCATATTTTCCAAAAAAAAAGGAGAATTTACTCTTCTCTAACCTATTGGAGCGTTAAATATCTCGAATAGGGCACAGAAGAGTAAATAGAAAAAAAAAGTAGTTAATAGAGAAATCTAGAGATGAAAGAAAAGTAATTAATAGAGAAATGTAGAGATGAAAGAAAAAGTGAAAAAAAAACAAGAATGATGATAATGAAAAGATTTTTGAAGATGATGATGATGATGAAAGTAGTTTGTTGAGTCTGAAAAGGTGAAATTGTATATAGGGAAGAAAAAAGAGAGAAGGGGGTGTGTATTTACTGAGGCTGCATAGTCATAAATTTATTCATACTAGTGGCGTGTATTTTTATTTGTAATAAGATATGTTGATACGCTTGGCAGTCCTCTCTTCCCTCCTCATCAAGTTCCTCACTCCAAGCGAATCCGCTCGGCACCAACCCTCATTCCTTTTTATCTCCGCAGAGTTTCCACCCCATCAGCCTCTCATCCCCCAGCTTTCTCTCTCTCTCTCTCTCACACTCTCGTTTTAACCCACCCCAACGATCCCACCTAAAGTGTACCCCCCACCCCAAAAAGTCGCTCGGCACTATCATGGCGGCAGTTACAGAATCAATAAAAGTGGTGCTCATGCGCCTCAACTGCCGTCTCTACTGCCGTCGCTGGCCTCTCTAATGCTCAATACAGAGACAAGAACTTTATATGCATGTACAAACATTCACACCACTTTGAGCCGCACACCTCCAGCATCCCACTACTCCTCCTCCTCCTCCTCTCTGGACCCGACATCGAATCGCGCCAACTTCCCCCGTATTCATTCTCCGCGAAACTACCTCTAAAGCTATACAGGAACCATCTCCTTCTCCTTCCTCCTCTCTCTCTCACTCTTGCTACTCTGCATCGGGTGTCTCGAAAGTATCATATGCTATTGCAAGTTTTTTCAAAAGAAATTTAAAAAAAAATATTTTTGATTTCATGCAAAATTTATAAGAATTTATTATTCAAATAAACAATTCAATTTTTTTTTTGCCAAAATAGAAGTTTGAAAATTAGGAAATATTTGTAAAAAATAATCAAAATAGATAGTAGTAGTTATAGTAGAAATAAAATAATAATAAATTTATATTTTCGAAAAATTAAAAATAATAATAAGAGGTCGTCCATATATTATGTAACGCTAATTTTTAAAAACGTTCGACCCCCACCTTCCCCCATCTAACACACTAATACATACATACAATACATAAAGTAATAAAATAATAATAGCACAGGCCTGTAAATAATATATTGATAGGCAATATATAAAATATCTAAAATTCAGAACTAACTTTCCTTCATCATAATTTCCATATCTACTTTTTTTTTACCATTTTTTTCAATTTTAAAAAGTTATTAACTTGTTTTTACATTTTTTAATAAATTAAATTATTGTAAAACAAATTTAAAGCCATGAAAAAATGGGGGACTAACTAATGAGTCTTCCTAATGAGTTGACAATTGTTTCGTGAATAATTCTGAGATAAAACTTAAATAAATTATTGTTTTTAAACATATAAATAATTATTATAATTATGCAAAATTATTAATATTTTACTTAAATTTAAATTTTGTATATTGTTCATTTTATTTATATAATAATGTTAATATTATTATCACTATTATTATTAATCATTAAAATTAACATTAAATTTATTGAATATAATAATTTCCGTAAGTAAATAATTATTGTAAAAATTGTGCAGTTTACCAATGCATTGTGTAAGGAGTATAATAATAATAATTTAAAGAAATCATTTGGTTTTTATCATTTTTTTTAAAACAACAATCATTATTACAATTATTTTTATAATTGATTATAGTCCTATTTTTTAAATTTCATCATTTATTAAAAAGAATTTCAGCTTTCCAATAAAAATGTTAAAAAATTAAAAAAAGGTAATATTTGTAAAAAAAAATTAAGAAATAAGGTTTATATTTATTGAAAGAGGAATTAAAAAAAATTTTATTAGGAAAACAGTTTTTGAATTTGAACAGTATAGAAAAAATGCTTTAAAATTTACATTAAAAAAATTGAAATCTTTAAAGTATTGTCGTAATTATACTTATTTTGAAATAACAATAATATTTTACTTAACCTTAAATTTTGTATATTGTTTATTTTATTAATATAATAATGTTATTATTATTATTATTATTATTATTATTATTATTATTATTATTGTTATTGTTATTAATCATTAAATTTATTAAATATTATTTTTATAAGTAAATAATTATTAAAAAAATTATGCACTTTACCTTTGTATTATGTAAAGAATAATAATAAAAATCAAAAGAAATCAGTTAATACTAAAACGTTTTTATTGGAGAGATTAGGATATTCATGTTTTTACTCGTTGCATATTTTTGCAAGTTGTTTAAAATTATAAAATAAGAAATCGAAAAAATTTTTATTAAAAAATATGGCAAATTGTAAGAGAAATTTAATTTTGAATGTTTAAATTTTAAAAATTTTGACGTTCTCCGAAAGCCCTACACCTACAATTTTTTTGAAAATATGTGTGCTTACGAAAATTTATGAACTGAATATAAAAATCATTGCAAATAACTCATTTCCTAGATTAAAATTTTAACACACTCCTAAAATCATCTTTTTTGCTTCTATTTAAATAATTTTTTTATAATTTTTTTTCTTGGAAATAAGGCAATCGACAAATATATAACTACGCTTTAGCAGACAGCGCATGAACTTTTTTAGGTACACAAAATTTTCAAAAAAAAAAAAATAATGAGGGCTTTTGAAAAATGTCAAAATTTTTAAAATTGATATATTCAAAATATTATGGCGACTTTGTGAAAAATACAATTATTTACTATTTTAGAATAATATAGTTCAATTAATTTTGAATGTAATTTCAGTAAACTATAATATAATTTCAAATTGTATACAACGTTTTTCGTGTAAAATTTCTAGTTGTATTTATAAACTGTTGTTATTAATACTTATAATTAAAATATTAACATCTGCGAATATTGTTTTGTTTACAAAAATTTTCTTTCAAACTTTAATTGAAAGTGCTATCATTCAAATAACTTTCAGTGACAGTTTTAAATTGAATCTGAAATATATGAAGTAATTAGTGAAGTTTTAAATTAAAGTAAAAATTGTTTAAATAAAACATCTGTCGTCAACGCCAAATATATTTTTTCTATGACGGCAATTAAAATCCCACTGAATAAATATATCTAAGTACGGTTCTGAAAATCAGAAAGTGGGGATGAATTCGTCAGCGTGCAGTTTGAAATCAAGTGGAGGGGTTATTTCTGGGATACCGTGCAGTTCTGCGGCCCGACTGTATTTGTATTTTCGCAAAATGCAAAAATTAAAAAAATTTTTATTATCTAACTACTAAGCAGTGAGCGATAGTGCAAGCGTATAAAAAGCGTGACTCGAAAACGTTTGCTTTATTCCAATAAACAAGTGTGAGAAAACATTTACTTCACCTTTTGGTAAAAGAATATTATTAATTTTTCTCAATTTAATGATTTTTAATAGATTTACTATTTTAATAAAACTATCCAAAAGAATATATTTTCTTTTAATTTGATAAAATTCAATGCAAACATTTAATTATTTTTTTAAAATAATGAAATTTCAAAGAAATTCGATTATTTACGAAATTTTAAAAAAATTTCTTCGCAATCATTTAATTTTTCATAAATAATAAAATTTTACTTACTGGGATTTAATTATTTTCGCATATAATAAAATTCCTTTTAGGAATTCAATTTTTTCATAAATCATAAAACTCATTGTAGAATTTCGATTATTTTTAATAAAATTTTCATCGAATTTCTCGTTGAAATTTTAATTATCTTAATAATTAATAAATTTTTTCATCGACATTCAATTCTTTTTAAAAATTTTAATAAAATTTTTTCTTTGACATTCCATTATTTTCAAAAATTTTAATAAAATTTTAGATTATAATAGAAAATTGAAAGACTTATAACCGTGAATTTTTTTGGAATAATCGAATGTTCAAAAGGTTTTAATTTAAAATCTTTGAAAATTTGATTTTTTCATACTTGTTAGAAACATTTCTGTAGAAATAAATTTGGTTTAAAGTTTAATTGATTTTTTTCTTTTTTGGAATTATTTGAAATTTTTATTTTCTAATGTAGGTATTTTGATAAAACTTTTAGAAAAGATTCAATTAATTTTGCAAATTTTAACAAAATTCAAAGATTCAATTAATTCAATAAAATGCTTGAATTATTTTAATTACAATATTTTAAATATTTTTCTGGTAAAATGCAATTATTCATAAAAGTTATATTAAAATTATCGTCAAAAATACAATTATTATGTTTAGAAAGTAATAAAATTTTTTCTCTGAAATTCAATAATTATTTTCATAATTTTTTTCTCAAACGTTTAATTATTTTTCAAAATTGGGATATTTTTAAAGAATTCTATTTCTTTTCAATTTAAACAATTTTAAGTTTTACAATTTCAATAAAATTTTGAAAAAGTGTTCGATATTTATTTTAAAAAATATTTGACACAATTTTACGCATTTATTTAATTATTTTCAAAGATAATAAAAATGTCACAGGAATTCAATTATTTATACATTTTTTTTACAAATTTCTTTGCAATAATTCAATTATTATCATAAATAATATAATTTTTCCATCAGAATTCAATTCTTTCCGAAAATTCATATACTGTTACGAAAAATAAAATTCATTGCAAAATTTCAATTATTTTCAAAAAATTTTAATTCTTTCATGGAATTAAATTGATATTGAAAATAATTGAATTACTACTAAAAAGTTTTATCAAATGTTTTGAATATATTTTTATTACTGAAATAAATTTTATCCTATTTATGATTAAAATTTTTAAACTTTTTGAAAATAATTGAATTTCTACCAACATTTTTATTATTTAACAAAAATATTTAAATTCAAGCGGAAAATTTTATAAACATTTTTTTTTAAAGAATTTTGTTATTTATAATTTTTGGTAAAGAAATTCTTAAAGAATTATTCAAATTTTTAAAAATAATTGAAGTAATCCTAAAATTTTTTAGGAATTCAATTATTTTTGAAACTTTTAATAAAATTATTCACAAGAAGTCAATTTTTTCATATTTTTTTTGTTAAAATTCTTTATCAAAATGTAATATTTAATTAATTAGTGATAATTAATAAAATATTAATAAAATCTAATATTTGATCAATATTCAATTATTCAATAAATTATCTATTTGCATTTTATTCTCATTTAAATTATTCTTATGAAATAATGTATTTTAAAAAGTTTATAATCGAATTTTGTTTTTGAAATTATTTCAAGTTTTTATTTTTAAATATTTGCCAAATTGAAGAATTTCCGAACTATCGAAATAATTTGACGTTAAAATTGAATTGTACAAATGTATTTGAAATCTTTTTAAAAAATTGTTTCAAAACTGATTTTAATTTAATTTTTTAAAAAAATTATTAAAGATAATTGTTGAAAATAATTTTGGAAAATAATTATTGAAAATAATTTTGAAAAATAAGTATATTTAATTTAATTATGAAAAAGTTCTTTTACAATTTTGTCAAATTTATTTAAAGAAGAATTTTGGTTAAACATTCTAGAAAAAAATTATTTCTAATTTAATTTTGAAAAAGTTTTTTTACAATTTTGTAAAATTTATATAAAGAAATATTTTTTGAATTTTTGTTAAAAATTCTAGACAATAATGAAATTGAAGTTTACTAGTTTATTTTAAATGTTTTATTCGCCATTTTTGAATTAATTTACTTTTATATATATATTCTGTTACATTATTGTAATGCCTCAAAATAATTGAGGCAAGAAAAATTAATAAATAAATAAAATAAATTAATTAATTAGTTTCGTTATTTTGCGACATTCAATTGAACTCTATCCAAGAATTATTTATCTAAATAATTGAATTCTTAAAAAGAATTATATTAAAATCTAAAAGAACAACTGAAATATAAAAAAAAATTGACATAAAAAATAATTGATTTCTTTCGAACAATTTTATTAAAATATTTCAAAATATAATATAATATAATATAATATAATATAATATAATATAATATAATATAATATAATATAATATAATAACTCTTTATTAAAATATTTACAAAATAAAAATCATAAAATAATTGTTCGTATTCTATAATTTCAAAAAATAGAAATAAACTCTTTTCTTACTCATCTAAAAATAATATTTTATTAAAGAAAATTCATATATATATATAGTGCATAATGTAAAATTGCAGTAGTTTCCTCTCTATCTGTGTAATTACAATTTAAACAATAATTAATTACTGTCTCACTTCATCTATACATGAGCTTTTGAATTTGCTGCTCTAGTTTCGATCAAAGTGCGCCGTTGCTAATTTCGCGGATATCTGATTAATTAACCGTCCGGAGGTTTGCGTGTTGGTCAGCTAACCGAGGCAATTAATCATTTGCTCGCTGTGCTGGTAAACAAGCAGTTCTGCTCGGAGGGTAGGTTTTCCTAGCACAGGTTTCGTGGTTTACAGAGAGAGCGAGAGAGTAGAGGTGGCAGGTAATGTTGGGATAATGTTCAACATAAACTGTGGCGAGTCATACCTACGAACTCATGCCAACGGGTATATATTTCCTGGATCTAGGTATTGCACACCACCTAATAATTCCTGAAAGCGTAACACGTCCAAAAAAAAAACTATAATTATTCCACCATTTTAAAAACAGACATTAAAATAATGTTTTAAATGTTTTTAAAAGAGAATTTTTAAAACGACAAAGTAACATTAAATTATCTTCTGATTACCTCTGTTTTTTATTTTATTACTATTTTTATTAGAAAGCTTAGAGTTTTTCAATTAAAAAAAAAACATTTTTTAAATAATGTTTGTTTAAATTACTAAAAACGCATTTATGTTCAATTTTTTTAAACTTATTTTTTTTTTATTAGAACAGTTCACGATGAATTTCATTAATAAATAATTACGACAAAGTAACATTAAAATATCTTCTGATTACCTCTGTTTTTTATTTTATTATTGTTTTCATTAGAAAGGTGAGAGTTTTTCATAAATAAATTTATCTAAATTAAAACTAAGTTCGTTTATTTCCTAAATAAAATAAAAAATATTTAAAACGCTCATTAATAAATTTCTATACTTGTAACGGAAAAATCGAAAAAATAATTGAATGAAAGAATAATAATAGTGATAGTAATGATATATTAATAATAATAATAATAATAATAATAATAATAATATGATAAATACTAAAATTAACTAGTATAATGGAAATTATTCTCACGTTGCGCGCGACGCTTATCCCCATTTTTCATTGGTTGCGCGCGCATTCTCTGACGCTATCCCCTCCCTACAAACACGGCGCGCGCAATTTTTCAATTTAATCTTTTCTAAGTTATTTATACTCAATAATAATT
The DNA here is from genome assembly GCA_032872475.1 of Leptopilina myrica (nomen nudum). Taxonomy (NCBI): domain Eukaryota; kingdom Metazoa; phylum Arthropoda; class Insecta; order Hymenoptera; family Figitidae; genus Leptopilina; species Leptopilina myrica (nomen nudum). The sequence goes on from CM065461.1 coordinate 39,122,523, forward strand.
TAATTATAGGTTAAATTAAAATTTCATTAACTTTTCATTTGATAAATATGCAATAAATGTTCTTAAATAAAAAAAAATGTAAAATAACAATAGCATATTTTTTAAATATAATTTATTCATTTTACTTAAATGTCAATGGTAATAATTAATATTTACGAAAAATTAACTTTCTATTAATTAATTCACTAAATTGAAACAGTCAATTCAGTTTAAGTGTAATTTAATAGTTTAATTTTGTTTAAAATATCTACGGTATTAAATTTTATCATAAAAACTTTTAAAAAAAGAATATTAGTGAATCATTCATTTTATAATTATATATTTCATTAGAATAATTTTAACAGTTTAATTTTGTTTAAAATATCTACAGTGTTAAATTTTATCTTTCAAAAATTTTAAAAAACAATATTACTGAATCATTATTTTTCTATTACATTTCATTAGAATATTTATGCATTAAATTAATAAAAACAGTTTGAAAATTATAAATTGATATTAAATATACTTAAAAACCATTCATTAAACATTAACATTTTTATTTTGTACGAAAATAGTGTTTTTTTAATTTGAATCTTTCTCACAGGCGGGAAAAAAAATTCATTTATTTAAGAACAGTTTAAGCGATTTAAATTTTTACATAATGGATTTTAAAACATTTTTTTGTATCTTTCAATTCCAAAAGTTTTCCAAATATTTGTTTAAAAAACAAATTATTTAATTCCTCTTTTTCAAAAATAAACCTTATTCTTTTAATTTCTAGAGAAACTACGTCTTTTTTATTTTACTTTTTTTTATTTTTATCTGAATGTTGAAATTTATTTCAGTCAACTATGTAATGTTAAAAAATTAGACAATAGGTTTACAATAAATGAAACAAAAAGTGTTTAAATATTTGGTTTTTATCATTTTTTTAAACAATAATTATTGTTATTATTATAATTATTTTTATAATTATTGTCCCATTTTTTAAATTTCATCATTTATTAAAAAAAACTTCAGCTTCCCAATAAAAATGATAAAGAAATAAAAAAAGATGTCTTTTTCGTAAAAAATGAAGAAATAAGGTTTATTTTTGATAAAAGAGGAGTTTATTGGTTATTAATGAAAAAATTGAATTTTTTTATTAGTGAAAAATTGCATTTTTATTGGTTTTAATGAAAGAGTTGCAATTTTTTGTTATTCGAGAAAAATTGCATTTTTATTGATTCGAATGGAAACAAAGCATTTTTTAATAAAAGCAAGACATTTTTCTTTTATTATTTATTATTTTTTCTTCTTTTTATTGGTTTTTAATAAAAACAAGAAATTTTTCATTGGTTGTCAATGAAAAAGGCATTTTTATTGATTATTAATGGAAAATAGGCATTTTTACTGTTTATTAATAAAAAAAGGCATTTTTCATTGCCTATAAATAAAAAAAAGTGATTTTAAAATACAATGACCCAGTAAAAGATCAAGGAGCAAGTTCCGCTTGTCCCGTACGAAGTTGGAGAGTAAAAGGGAAGAACGCTTACACCTTTTGGCCTCTTGAAAGGCGAACTGCTATGCGACGACCCTTTTCGCATGAAATGGGTCGTTCTCTCGAGCAAAATAGGCCATTGCTGCAACAACCAATGGCCAATGTTGCCATATTCTACCCACACTCGGCTGATATACACTATACAAACTTCTCTATATATATATATGCATACGATACATTCTGTTACATACTACATGAATACAGTCAAGTATGTGTGATAAAACAGAAAATATGATCAATGCATTTCTTACTTTACACATACTTAAAAAATTTTCTTCTTTTCTACAATTTTTCTTTCAAATGCTGATTTAAAAAACTATTTTCCCAATAAATTTGTATTGCAAAAATTTGTTGTCTATTATTTTATTACCTTCGCCATGTGAGTTATTTTTTTTTCATTTTTTTCTTGTTTTATTATTGCAATCTTTTTTTGTTGATGTAAAAAGAAACCAAAAATGCAAAAAAAAATACTTTTTGTTTCTCTATTATATTGCAATCTTTTTTGTTGCGTTTGTAAGAAGAAAACAAAAAGGCAAAAAAATACTTTTTGTTTCACTATTTTATTGCAATCTTTTAATTCTATTTCTATTTTTTGTTTTATTTTTGCATAAACAAAAAGGCACATTTTCTATTTTATTTTATTTGAAAAAATATTTGCAATACAAATTTTCTACACTGAAAAATTTTTGTTTATTCATTTTGAAAAAAGAATATATTTTATGGCACTTAATTCGCTGTGTCAGTCAAGGGCAATTTTCTTTTTTGTCGACCAAAACAAATAATGGTAAATTTTTACGAGTGGCTGTAAAATATTTCACGTGTACGATTTTTTTTTAATCTATTGTAGATAAATATTGCAATAGGTAATAATGTATAATATTGTATACGCTTTTAAATCATTTCCAGAACATTATTTTCAATACATTGTAATTGATTTAAAATATATTTTACTGCTTTTAGTACCCTTTCGACCCTAATTTTGTCTTGACGTATAAAATTTTACATTATGCATAATACATACGAATTATATTACGTATTATACATAATAAAAGTATAATAATAATAATAATAATAATATTAATAATACAATTTTGAAGACTTATTTAATACCACTTTTCTGGGCCATTATTTTTTTTCGAATTTTGTTATGTAAATAATGTATATATAATGTGGAGAATAAAAATTTTGAAAACCATATATACATTTATTGTATGGCGCATAGAGTATATTTTTTTTATGTAAAATAGATTGCAATTTATAAAAAACACATTTTCCACAACGTAACACGTGCTTGGTACACTTATTGGTAGTCCAAAGGCAGCTGCCGATCGGCGATATATTATCGACTTTGCATCCCTTGCACAATCCGTGCACAGCTTGCAAAGTATTTTACACTCGTAAATGTCACGATTTCTACGTGAGAGTAATTATCGATTTGGCATTTTTTTAATATTCAAAAATCTAAGATTTTCTTTTTTGTCATAATAATTCAAAACTAAGCAAACAATTCGCGTGAGGCTTACGTCTTACTGTTTTTAAAAATAAAATTAGCAATTTTAATAGTAGTAAAATTTTTAAACTCCTGATTCTAATTTTTGAACTCGAAAACATTACAATTTAAAAATAAAATTTCAATTTTAAATGAAATTCATTAGAAAGTTGATAAAACTTGGGTTTTTGGAAAATTTTAATAATTAAGCTTCTTATAAAACTACTGAAAAATTTTAATATGTATATTTAATTAAGTATTAAACATAATGAATTTATAGAAGAATTTTAGTTTAAAATACTCAAAAATTGAATTTTGAAAAAGTTACAAATTATTGCAGTAATTTAATTATTTTAAAAAATAATAAAATTCTTCGCAAAAATTGAATAATTTAAAAATTTAAAAAAAATAAATTTCTTCGTATAGAAAATCAATTTTATTACAAAATTAAGAGAAATTATTGTAAAAAATTCAATTATCATTAAAAATAACAAAATTCTTCCTCGAAATAAAATTACGTTTAAGAATTTTTCACAACTCAGTGATTTTCATTAACTACTATTTTAACAAATTTTTCCTTGAAAATTCAATTATTTAAAAATATTTTTGAGGAAATTCAGCGTAAATACTTAATTATTTTCAGAAATAATATAAATGTCACAGAAATTCATTTATTCACAAACTTGTTATAAATTTCTTCCTAATAATTAAATTATTTTCATAAGTAATAAAGTTCGTTACTAAAATTGAATTATTTTCATAATTACATAAAATTTGTTACTGAAATTGAAGTATTTTTATAAATAATATTTTTTTTTGAATTTGTTGATAAAAAATAAAATTTTTTACAATAATTCAATTTTAAGAAACATTTCATTATGAACTAAATTATTTTTGTATTAAAATAATTGAATTCTCGTAGAATTTTAAAATTCCAATAGAATTAGAATTCTAATAAAAATTTATTTAAAAATGAATTTAGTTTTAATTTTAAATTATAATTTTATATTCAAAGTATTACAGCCTGAATTTTGTAGAAATAATTTTGAATAAAAGTTTCAAAATAAAATCATTGAATATTTTCTTGCAATGAATTTTTTTTTATTATAACTATAATGAAGAAAAGTATAAAATAAAATGAAAAAGAAAATTTTGCCTTCGTGTCATTGGATTCTTTATTAAAATAATAAGAAAAACAATAAATAATTTACCTCAAAAAAAAAATTATCATTAAAAAAAAAGAAACGAAGCAGTAAAAAAATTTCATTTGTTTCGAGATTTTTACGTCACCAGACAAAGTAAAACAGAAATGTGAAAATAATGTTCATTATAAATATCAGAAAATTTCTCAAATTCATAATTAAATGAAAGTAATTAAAAAAATGTGTTTACGGAAATTTTGTTTGTTATAAACGATCTTCTTTACTTTTTTAATTGGATATACGCCTTAGAAAAATGTTTGTTAAGAGAGCTTAGAGAAATGAGACGATTTCTATTCAATGAAGGTGAGGGTTCGGAATTTAATTTGCAGTTTTTCCTAAAACTTGGACGATATCCTGAACGAAAAGGGGCGAATTAGTATTCAGTTTAAATGACAAAATTCCGTCTTTCGAGTTGACTGCACACCGATATAGTTTGCCATTATACAGTGAACATACGTAAGTTTTCTTTTTCAAATATATAATATTATATATTCACGCTTTTACTAACGGGGGAGAACTAGTAAATCGGTGAGAAGGCGGTAACGTAACTCGTCGTTATTCACGATTCTCATTTGCAAGATTGCCTATATATCTTCGAAGCTTGGCTCCGCGACCGACATTCCCTACCAATGTATGTGCCTTCCAATTTGAACATTTACACAGTAACGGTTACCATATTTTCATGAAAAAAAAAAAATTGCTCACCTAACTTATTTTCTTACTTGCATATTTTACTTATTTTTCGCTTTTCGGTTCAATATTTGGAAAATCGTTTTAAAACATAAGGTTTTGTTGTACTAAATTTTTATTTGTATTGATTAATTTTCAGTAGAATTCTACTGATTTCTGTAATCAAAATATAATTTAATAACAGGCTTCTCACTCGATAATTAATTTTAATAATCTAGCAAAAACTAGCTTTAAGTCTGAAGAAAGGAGTGAAAAAGAAGCTGTTGAAAAATTAAACTTGACGACTAATTTTTTAAATAATTTCTTAATTCATGAAAAAAACCTTTACCTCTGGAACAACTACAAATTTTACTATATTAGCGAAATTTTTAGTTACTGCAACAAATACATTCACTATTTTAACGAATACTTTCGTTATTTCAGCGAAAGTTATCGCTGTTCCAGTTGATGGTGTTTTTCCCTGTTGCATTCAAAAATAGAATAATTTTTTAAATAAAATATTTAAATAACTATTTACTTTAATTACAGGAATTAAAATATTACAAATGATTTCAATGTTTCATTTTCGAAATATAACTATTTCTTAAAATTACAAAAGTAATTCTTTCAAAATTTCATAATTTTTTTGTTCAAATTTATCAAAAGAATTATTCACAACTTTAATATTAATTAATTTATTTATTGACTAATTGATTAACTATTAAACATAATGGATTTATAGAAGAATTTTAGTTAAAAACACTCCAAACATTGAAAATTAAAAAAGTTACAAATAATTACAGTAATTGAATTAATTTCAAATGCGAAATTTCAATTCGAAAAAAATTAAATTATGTTAAAAAATTTTTTTAAATTCTTTTTAAAATTTGTATTACTTTTATAAATAATAAAATGTTTCAAAAGATTTCCCTTATTTTTTGATAAATTTTAATAAAATTGTAGGCTAATAAATTATTTTTATAAATCATAAAAATATCACGCAAACAATTAATTATTCCCATAAAATAATCATTTAAATACAAAAATAAATAATTTATTGAATGATTAAATTTTTCTTAAATTTGAATTATTATAAAGAACTTTATCAAAAATTTTTGATAGTTAATAATTAAATTCATTCAAAAAATATAATTAAAAATGTATTAAAAATAATTCATTATAAAAAACAAATTGTATCATGTTTTTAAATAATTGAATTTCCTTCATGAATTTTATTAAAATCTTTGAAAAATTTGTAGCGGAATTAATTTCAATTTTGAAATAATATTAAAAAATAATTAAAATACGGAAATAAGTTTTATAATTTATGAAAAATATTGAATTTTTGACACGAATTTTAATCAACTTTTTTAAATAATAAATAAAAAATTCATTCTTCAATTTTTAAATCTTCAATTCTTCATTTTTCAAAAAATGCATTCTTGAGAAGAATTTTAAAACAAACTTTTTAAGGAATTGATTTTTTTTAAATTTTGTGAAAATTGAATTTTGAAAACAAAATTTTATGAAAATTGTCTTTTAAATAAATGAATTTCTTTGAAAATTGTTTTATTAATAAAAATACTTGGATTTTTCCATCAAATATTATTAAAATTGTATTAGAAACAATTGAATAATTACAAACGAATTGCATACAAATTTTTTTTAATAATTGAATTTTTTTAAAGAAATTTTATTAAAATTTTTAAGAATTGTAAAATTTTTCACGAAATTCATTTTAAATTGTATTCAAAATCATTAAAATACTGCGATGAGTTTTAATATTTATAAAAATAATTGAATTCACGCAAACGATTATTATTAAAATTTCAAAAAATAATTGAATTCCTGAAAATAATTTTTATTATTTTTAAAAAGAATTGAATCGTTTGAAAGAATTTTATTAAAATTTTCTGAATTGTTTCCAATAAAGTTATTAAAATTTTTTACATCAATTTTTTTATTTCATCTTTAAATTCTTTAAATTAGAAAAATTTAAATTATAGTGAATTCTTAAACGCGTGGAAAATAGTAGCTTTTAGTTTAACAAATAAAAAAAGTATCCAATAGATGGAAATTTAAAAAAAATTAGTAAATAGTTGGTTTTAGTATAAAACTATAAAAATAACTATAAAATTTACTATATTAGCGAAATTTTTAGTTATTGCAACGAATACTTTCACTATTTCAGCGAAAGTAATCGCTGTCACAGTTAAAGATTTTTTTACGTGTAATTATAAATTTACAAATTTACAATATAAGTTTTTAGTAAATTTGCAAGAATTAACAAATTCATTAGTCTAAACTCAAAAAAATTGATTTTAGTAAAAATTCTAATTCAAATTTAAAGCGTACAAATCATCTAAATTTGTTGGAAAAAAAGAAATGAAATTAAAATAAAAATGAAAATGTTTTTTTTAAAGAAATAAATGCGATAAACTTTCTTCAGGTAGATTCCGGGGAAATTGTATACAAACAAAATGACCATGAAATTTTATGAGTTGTATTTTCTTCTTTTTTTTTACCTGAAAACGATAGAAAAATTTTCTAGCGATTGGCAATCAGCGCGCAGTACCTTGACCTTGCGCTCCGCTCATCGTGAGTTTTTTACGAGTTTAGCCTTCGTCGTAAAAAAAGGTGATTGTAACTCAGTCAACGGCACCCGTTCGACATAAAAAAAAAGAAAGAAAAGAAAAGAGAGAAGAGAAGAGGAAGTTTTGCTAAATTTTGACTCAAATAGCCATAAAACCTAACAATTCTGTCAGCAAAGACCGTTACGTGGGCAATAGCCCTTTTGTCGAATTCTTATTTCAAAAAAAAAAAAAAAACTTTCCGGAACAATACTTTTGACCCCCTTCGATTGTATTAGGCGTAACCTTGTAGATTTTTCTCTTATTTTTACTTTTTTTTAAGGGTTTTCATTTCTACTCAGATAAAATTTATGACTCTTGACCAAGCACAATCTATATGGTTGTCGATAAACCAAACATTCATGACACACATTTCTTTTTCGTTTCAGTTTTACCATCTGGTTACCAAAAGTCGAACATGATTGAAAGATTTACTCGAGGATGTCGAATGGGACCTAATGACCTACAAAGGAATCGGATGTTCTTCATTTCCTGAGATATTTAGAATTTTTTTTTCCCACTCTTCTCATATGTGGAGAAAAAATAATGGTAAATTCGAGACTCGAGATGATGTGAAAATTGCGGGAAAAAAATTGTATGCTCTTCAGAAAATTTACAATTTTGAAAAGTATAAAAGTATCAGGGCTGCCCTGCAATCTGGAAACCTAGAAAAGTCAGAGAATTATGATCGGAATCTTGAAAAAATATTGTTTACTAAATTTATTGTGCTTATTCTTGAAATCTAATTTTATTCTCAGATTTTTCGAAATTAATTCAATTTTAAAAGAGTTGCGTTTACAAATTTCATAAATAGATCAACTTCAAAAGATATTCATTTGAAATTTTGTAAAAATTCAAATTTTTAATGAATTTAGTTAGAAATTAAAAAAAAAACTTAGGTATTTGGAAAATTAAGAAAAATACAAATTTTAATTAATTAAAAATCTGAAATTAGTTAAATTTTGTAAAATACATTTCATTAATTATTAAAAATAATGTATTTATAGACGAGTTTTTGTTAAAAATAATAAAAGGAATTTTTATTTAGGGCAGCTTTACAAATGATTGGAGAAATACAAATATTTTCAAAGTAGTAAAATTCTTTAAAAAATTTCATTATTTTCAAGTATTTCACTCAATTAAATGATATTCAATATATTAATAAATTTTTTCAAATAAATTCAATTATTAAAAAAAAATTAATTAAATTCTACGCAAACATTTAATTTTTATTTTCATAAATAATACAAATTTCACAGTAATTCATTTATTAATACATTTTTTATAAATTTCTATGCATTAAATTACTTGATTCAAGTGAATATTTATTCGATAATAGTCAAATAATCAGTTATTTGTATCAAATATTTTTTTTTTGAGTTTATCTACTATTTGAATAAAGTTTCAGAAAGAATTTAATTACTTAGAAAAAACTATTATAAAAAATTCGTCTCAAGAATTCAATTATTTAATAATTCAAATTTCAATAATTAAATAAATAATTAATTATTAATAATTAATAATACCCTTATTTTCTCCAATAATAAATTTTTTTTACGGAGATTCAATTATTTTTCATACAATTTTAATCAAATTTTTAGGAAATTGAATATTCTTAAACATTTAATTAAAATTTGTTAGAATATTTGTAATTCTTTAAAAATTTGTTGTCAAAATTCTTCATGAGAGTTCATTTGAAGAATCATTCGATAAATTATTTATTTTTGTAGTTCAATTAATTGAATTCTCATGGAAATTTCTAATAAAAATAGCGATTTAAAAATGAAGGTCAGTTCAAATTTTAGGAAATTGAATATTAAACTCTAAATTTGAAATAGTAAAAAAAATTTTACTAATTTGAGTAAGTGGCATACTTTTTGCTTTTGAATTAGCAATTTTTACCAATAAACAGTCGTTTCTACTAATTTAGTAGTAAAAAATGCTAATTTCAAAGTAAAAAGTCTTTTATACTATTTCCAAATTAGTAAACATTTTTTCTAATTAAAATTTAGAGAGAAAGTATTATTGTGTGAATTTTTAGAAATGTTTGAATTTCAAAAAGGTTTCAAATCAACAATATTCTTATATTTTAAAATAATATTTTTATCACTCGGTCATGTTTTCAAATAATCATAATATTCTTAGAAGTTTGTTTAATTTCAAAAACATTGAAATATTTGTATTTGACATTATTGACCATTTTTATTGTTATTTATAGTACCAAATTTATTATTATTTTATTTTTATTACTATTTTGCGGTTTATTTTTTATTACATATTTGAAGAATTCAAGGAAAAACAAATAATTTCCATATATTAAATTATTTTTTATCTTTTTGAAGGACAGAGAAAATGATAATTTAAAAGTCCTCTGCTTCTGAAAACGTTAAATTTAAAAAAAATTCATAACTTCCGTAATTTTAATTAAATAATAAAATAAAAAAACAGGTGTTTAATTATTTTTCGTAGAGAATTCGAAAAAAATTGTTTTAATAAAAAAATTAAATTTTGAAGTGAAAATCTTACGAAGAATGCCCCTAAATACTTATTCTTAAAAATACTATAATAGAACAATTTTCTGAGTAATAATTTCGAGATTAAGTTCAGGAGGATTAATTATTTAAAAAATTTGTGATTTATAATGTTTTTTCATCGACTCTCTATTTTGTAATTTTCATTTTTTCCTTCTTCTTTCATGTTAGTTTTAAATTTTCCATAATAGTGTCACATTTCATGCGAGAATCTGATGGTTTGCGTATATTATCCGAATATAGTGATAGTATCGTTTCCTTGGTCTATTTCTAACTAATAATAATAGCCTTAGAAACAACATGGACCTTACTACTCTCACTCTCATCCAACTATGGCATTACGTTTCTGTTATTCTCATTTACTAGTCCTATAGTACGAATGAGGGAGATGATAATGTCGCTACTGGCGACTGTAATGCACGAACAATGTTCGGTAAAGTGCCTCCAAAGGGTCCGACTAAACAACCCCGAGTTTCCCGTTCGAGAAACTCTCTCTCTCTCTCTCCACCAAGCCGAGGAGACTAAACTTCCACCAAAATTATGGATTCTCTCGATGCAAATAAATTCTAAAATTAATGCTCAAATTTCTTTTCGGAAATTCGAAGATTAATCTTCCAACTTTGATAATTTCAAGAGAATTATCAAATTGATACTAACATGGTTTTTTATCCCGAATTTTTTATTTTTGTCAACAATTTAAAGTAAATTTAAATTTAAATGTTAAGTATGAATATACTTTACATGACTTTTCCGAGGATGACAAATTGAGACAAAGAACGAATCAGAATTTTGCTTCGCAACACTTTTGATTCGTTTTTGTGTCTCAATGCGAATTTATATTTATACTTTACACAATTTTTCTAAGGATATCAAATTGAGACAAAAAACGAAGGAGAATTTTTCTTTGCAATATTTTTGATTCGCTTTTGTCTCAATTCGATATCGTGGGAAAAATTGTGTAAAATATAAATATAAATTGTTACTAAAGTGAAAAATTTGTATTCATTTTTGATTCAATTTACTGGTTATAAATTGATTTTTAAAATTAGTAGGTAAAAAATAAACTTTTCACCCGAATACATTCGGACAATTGGTTTTTAATACAAAAATCACTCCAACGTTTTGAAATCAATACAATTTCCTCATCAGGGAGTCAATAAATAAAATCTTTTACATGTCAAAGAAATTTTTCTTCACTTTTAAAAAATTAAAAATGAGTAATACTCATTAAAAATCTCAAATGCATGTTTAAATTAATTTTCTAGTCCAAATGAGAAGTTATATATTATGTATTAAAAATAGCATGAAATAAATAAGTAAATATAAGTAAAGAAGCAGATGATGAGTGGAAAAGGTAGACACGTTGTTAAGACATAATCGGATATTAAAACTCATATAATGCTACCGCGTACCGTAATTAATTCATAATTGGCTCATCTCTAAAGAAAATTGTAATCTTAATTCAATCTATCGCCATTTGTGGCGCCTCGTTATCCCTCCAGAGTGCGTATTTTTAAAAGAGAAAGAGAGAGAGAGAGAGAGAGAAGAATTCCTCTGCCTTGACTTGCGAAGCTCACTTACCGCGTCCGCCATCTTGATAATTTTGAGTCATTGGCCTTATTTTTATGCAATAAACTTGCTTCGTAAATATCCAACTAATAAGCTACGTGCTGGGCATCGAAACGATTTTCTTCGTTCGTTAATTATATTCCACTTTTATTCGCGAGTATAAACTTGAAAATCGAAGAAAGCTGCTGCATCACATTAAATTTGAAAAATGCGCAATAACCCCGTGTGAAGGTATAATTATAAATAAAGCATCAGCTGTCCTTTTTTTGACTGATTACATAGGTTTTGCAAATTGCGTTATCCTGTTTGGAATATTCATAGGGAAATTATTTTTTCACTATGTTGACTACAGACTCCTTTCGTCCCATTTTTCTATCCCCTGAGTTCAATATGTAATTTTTTTTTTAAAGTGATAGAAAAATTATTTTATTTTCCATTTGAATTGAATTTTTTTTACTTTCGTACTTTTTGGGAATTTATCTACTAAACTGAAGTCAATAGGAAATATTTATGATCTACACTGGAAAAAAATTTATTTGATTCAAATAACCGATTAATAGACTATTATTAATTAAATATTCACTTGCATCAGATAATATTTATTGAAGTCAATTAAATGGTATTTGAACCAATAATTTTAGTATTTGAAGCAAATACCATTTAATTGACTCCTGTAAATATTATTTAATTCAATTAAATAATTAATTCATAATAGTCAAGTAATTGGTTACTTGAATCAAATAATTTTTTTTTCAGTGTAAATTTGAATTAGTTAAAATGTTTTCAATTAAATGGTATTTGAACCAATAATTTCAGTACTTGAAGCAAATTCCATTTAATTGACTCCTGTAAATATTATTTAATTCAATTAAATATTTAATTGATAATAGTCAAGTAATCGGTTACTTGAATCAAATAAATTTTTTTTCAGTGTAAATTTGAATTAGTTAAAATATTTACTATTTTGAATTAGTGATTGACTTTTTGCTTTTGAATTAGTAAAATTGACTAATAAATAGTAGTTTCCACTAATTTAGTAGTAAAATTTACTAATTCAAAAGCAAAAAGTCAGTCACTATTCATTCAAATTAGTATAAATTTTTTTAGAGAGCAAGTTCTGAATTCTTTTTTACTATACAAATATTTTCCAAAATCAAAAGCAAAATTGAACATTTAGAATTTTTTTGATTTTCTAAACAATGGCCTATAATATTGCCAATAAAATCTTTGAAGAAGAAATAAATTATTTTCCTGACGAAATGGAAGTAATTAAAAAGTAACTTTGCAATTACTTTTATTTGTTCGTTCGAAACTATAAATATTTTGAATAAGAAAATATTTATTAGCTTTCGTTAAAAAAAAAATCCAAAGCTAAATAAATTTTCTTCGTAAGAAAGAAATTTTCCAAAGAAGAGAACTTTGCAGGAATGAAAAAAAAAACTTGTGAATGATAATCTCAGAGTACGTCTTGAATTATTCATAAACTTCAATTTACGATAATTTAGATCAACATCTAATCTGAGAGTTGGAAAAATTCTGATAAACGACTTTTAATAACGAAAAGAAAAGAAGGGAAAAAGACATAATCAAAGAGCGACGATTGTAATAAACGTTAAGAAGAGACGAGAAAGTAACTAAGCGACGGAACGTCGTGGGAAATATTTCAAAAAGTTACTCGCGCTCCATTAGAAGCAGAAGGTCTTTACTGTCTCGTCGATAGGAATTCCTTCAGTATACATTTTTTTTTCTTCCTCCTCTTTTTTTTTTTTTTGCTCAGTCAGAGAAAAACACTTTGGTCCATCCAAGTTTCATCCAGTTCGGCAAAAGTTTCTTTCCCTAAAAGGTATTCTGAATCGCTACCTCTTTTGTCCTTTGATCTTATATACCATAAGCAAAGAGAAGAAGACGAAAACGAAGAAGAAAAAGAAGATGAAAAAAAACGCACCCAAGTCCTCCCACGGCTAGTTCGAATTTTCGGTTTGAGATTCGACTGAGTTTTCCATTGCCTGTCACTATCCCAGGTTTCCGCGCCATTTCCCCCGTAACGCGCACCATTTCCTCCATCCCTTCTGACCTCTTACCCCTCTCAAACATCTATGAAACCATCCACTTCCCCCGCCCCACCGCCAACCATCTCTCTTTCTCGTTGTTTGTTCTCTATTTGGACCGTTTGGCCCGTGCAAATATCCACCTTCCCTTTTCTCATTCCACAAAAACCATTCTACAATTCCCCTTGTACGACTTCCGTTTCTCGAGGAAGATTTTTTTTTTTTTTATTTTTTTTTTCTTTCTAAATTTGCGATCGCTTTCTGCTTCAAGAATCTGAGCTTTCAGCTTGTTTTTGGGAAGAAAATGGAAACGTGTTTCTAATACCGAGAGAATGTAATAGGAGTTGCAATTTTATGAAGTTTACTATTGAGTGACTATTTCTCTTATTTTTTTCGAGAATTTATACATTTCTGGTTGAATTGCAATTTATTGGGCGCGAATGAAAAACAACAAATTTTGAGAACAACATTGCGTGACAATGTTCGAAGTGATAATATTTCTTAATTTTTCTAATTAAAAAAAAATTTTGTTAACAACAGTTTTATTCAAAATTGACAAAACTTATAGAAAAATAAAGTTATTTTAAAATTGATGTAGAGAATTTTAAAGCAATTTATTTTGCGTTTTTCAATAACACTGCAAAAATTTATTTGCTTCAAGTAATCGCTTATTTGACAATTATCAATTAAAGATTTACTTGAGTCAAATAATATTTATTGGAGAAATTTAAATGGTATTTAGAGCCAATAATTTTAGTATTTAAAGCAAATACAATTTAATTAATAATTATATTATAATGATCGACATAATCTGTCCTCACCTAAAGTTAGCGTTATTTTATTACAATGTTTTGTTTTGTATTATAGTTTAAATTGATGTTCTAGAAATTAATATTTTAATTTATATTTACAAAATTTATTTAATTTATTTATATTTTAATTAATAATTAAATTAATGAAATTTTGGAAGACTTGCAGTTCAAATGTTTAAGTATTTTGAAATTTTAAGCAAATGAAGAACAATAATTAGTTAAATATTTCTTTTACAAAAGTTATTAAAATTTGAAAAATTTAATTTGGAAATTTTTAAAAAATTAACCGTTAAAAATTCTGTAAAATTTTATATTTTAAAGAATTTTATTTTTTCTTCTTTAAAAATTGTCTATAAATACAATTCTATTTTTGAAATTATATCATTTTATAAATTTACAATTTAATGTTTAAAATTTATAATTTTATAAATTTACAATAATTAGAAAAATTATTCTATTTAAATAATTCAATTCTCGTAGTTGAATTCTCATAGGAATTGATTTAACAAAAATTTTAGTTAAAATCTTAAAAAATAATTTAATATTTAAACCGTTATAACAGGAATTTTATAGGAATGAATTAAATTTTAAAAGGTTTTTAAATAAAATTCCTTGAAAATTTAAGAGAAGCAAAAGTCTAAAAATCTTT
This sequence comes from Leptopilina myrica (nomen nudum), assembly GCA_032872475.1. Classification (NCBI taxonomy): domain Eukaryota; kingdom Metazoa; phylum Arthropoda; class Insecta; order Hymenoptera; family Figitidae; genus Leptopilina; species Leptopilina myrica (nomen nudum). The sequence continues at coordinate 39,137,641 of CM065461.1, forward strand.
AAATTTTTATTTAAAAAAATTCCTAATAACATTATTTTTCTTAAAAAATTATTAAAGTTTTTCAATAATTTTATTCAAAAATTCTAAAAAAAATTTTTTGGATGAATTACAGTTGCAAATTTTAGAAATAATTATATTTCATGAGATTTTTCATTGAAATTATTTGAAATTTTAATTCCTCGGGAAAAATAAATATGAATAAGTTTTAAAATTTTTGTTTAAAACAAAAAGTATTGAAGCTATGAAAAACTTAATTTACAAATTTCGTAAAATTGTTTCTTGTACAAATGAAACTAAAATTTTTTTATAAATACTTCTATTTCCGAAAATAATTTAAAAAAATTGAAACAATTGAAAATTTTGACAACTTTTATTGAAATAAATTTTGAATTTTAATTCAAGTATTTATATTATTATATTTAATTTTTATTCCCGAAACTCTTGCTTTTTTGGTTAATCGCACTCGATAATTCGCCACGAGGATATAAATTGCTAATCAACTATTAAATTACAAGGTGAATGATAAAATTAAATGTTTGAAAATAAAAAGACTTTTTTAACAAACTTAGTAAGCTTATCGACTTACTTTGAAATTACCATTAGAGTCTAAAAATAAAAAATGATATAAAATCTTTTATTTTGCAAAATATTACATTCTCATATTTTTGTTCGATTCAATAACATTTTTATTAAAAAAAACAACTTGAACTTTTTCTATAATATATTATATATGAGTACCTATGTTTTTCTTGATAGTCTTCTTTTGATGTTGTAAAAGAATACTAATACTAGTATCGATAGCATTTTTCGTTATTATCAAATCAAAAATGGTGTTTCAAAGTAAAGAAAATTTTTATCTGCTAGCACTATTAATTTTCGTCGTTGGAGGAAATGCGGTAAATTTTAACTCTAACGTATATTTTTTTATATATTTAAAAATGTTTTCAACTAACTTCACTGAGAAAACGTTATACTTAATTTAAATAAAAATATAATTTTAAATAATTTTGTTTAATTGAAATTAGTTCGTAAGCTTAATCCCAACATACAGAAAATATCTACCTCTTCGATTAAAAAGTATTATTTGTTTGAATAATTATATTTAATTTAAACATATTCTCTGTTTTGATTCAAACAAAAAATATGTTTAAAAATTTTATGCTTAATTCAAACTTAAAAGTTGATTATAAATAATTTAAAATTAATCACAACTTATGTTTAAATTAAATATGTTATTTTTTTAAATGAACCAAAAACTAGGTTTCAATTAAACTTAAATATTTTTGACTGTATAGCAAAGATATTTTAAGATTGATTTAAACAAAATATATTTGAATCAAATAAATCGTTTTCTCAGTGTTCGACATTTTTAAATATTTCCTAAAAAAAATTGATTGATGTTTAAAAACGATGAAAAATACAAAGATTTTGTAAAGGCTTTAAAATTGTTTTCACTTTGAAGTTTGTAATAAAATTATCAAGCTATTTGAAAATATTTCTTCCAAAATTTAAACTTCACTTGCATTTTTCATAAGAGATAAGATTTAATGTTAATTTTTTAATTTAAAAAAGAAATAAAAAGATTTGTTCACAACTTTAATTCTTGAAGCGTGGAAAAAATTTATCAAGTAATCGTGAATAGATCATTTGTTCTTAAAAAAGTATCAAACCATTAATTTTTATTACTCACTATATAGTTTTAATAAAAAACAAAATAAATGAGTCTACTTTTTTTTTTGTTACCATGGAAAATAAGATTTAAAGATTTTTTTCTTTCCTTGCAAGAATAATGCAAAAAATTATAAGGAATGTATTCCCGAATGGTTATTTTACAGGCAGAAGAAAAGGAAAGAGTCCAATCCATGCCTGATTATGATATCTGTACTCTTTACGAACATTCCGAAATAATTAAACGTGTGTTGTTCCAAAACAACTACAAACCATTAGTTGTAATTATAGCCGGTGAATTTAATGACGGAATAGACAGAGTTAGAAATATAACTCTGAGCAAGAGGATTTTACATGATGACGTAATAAAAAACCAATTTTTTTCTCTATTTAAATTTCATAAGATAATAATGGAAAATTTTTACCTATTTGAAGCTAAGAATGTTTACTATTTTGTCTATCCGATAAACATTCTGAACGATATTTTCACCTTATATTGTCAAAAAATGCTATTAAACGACCAGTTGGGTGTTATCTTCGATTTTGTTAATGTAATAAATCATTCTCCTTTTTTTGAAGATATTCTAATTCCTTTAAAATCAAATTGTACCAATTGTGCTCTGGAAAAATATGTCAAACGAAAACTACAGACAGGGGAAAGTTTTTCAGAATTATTCAAATTACGTGACCGCTTATTCGGAGGAAGAAAGATACACTTAGAGCTTCAGGCATTCAACAATGATGAGATTTGTGATTCGATTGGATTAAACTTTAATTCCGAGGACTATAAATTTTTAACGTATTTTGACTCATCATTGCAACAAATCCAAAATAATAGCAGCAATATTGATGCAAGTAAAAGGGCAAGTGATGTAGAAAAAAGCCTGAAGTGCTTTCAGTCAAGAAGTCGAGAATTGTTAAAATACACTATTAAATTAGATGTTACAGATGTATGTATTCAAAAATATTATAACATTGAATTCGATTACTTGAATTGGATTAACAGCAGCTTATCAATGTTGAATAGTATTGACAATTCCTATGGTGGTATTTGCAATAATGATGATAGAACAGAAATTATTAAATCATTCTGTTTTATAAAAGATGTATCACAAGTTACATCCTATAACATATCCGCATGGATAGGTGCTCTAAACAAACTTATAGTAAAACCATTGACACCTCTATTATAATTATTCAACAACTTGAATTTATTGCACGAACAGGAATATTTCATGAAAAAAGAAATATTTCTTTCTAAATTTGAAAATTTTCAAATACAATTGCAAAATCGCAAAGTAATTGAGTGGATTGAATGGATTATGATCAACAGTCTTTTTAGACCCACGGTATGTATATCTATTTACAGTTGAAAAATAATTACATTTAATCGAAATTTTCACTGTAAACATATTTTCTTACAGGACGAGAGAAGTACTATTTGCATGATATCCAGTTTAGGTTCACCCTGTTCATTTTACCATTATTGGAAAACAATGGATGATCTACTTCCTGAGATGAAATTCAGGAAATTAATAATAATCGTAGCAGATGATATGCTGACAGGAATTTCAAAAATCCAACACATTAAAGGCAACAGAATAGTTCCGAAACTAAAACGAGAAGCTCTTCATTATGAAAAACAGTTTGTACATGATGAAATAATGAGAAATATTTATTTGTTTCAATCAAATGATATTTATTTTTACGTCTATCCCATGAATACAGTCAAACATGAAATGACTAATTATTTCGAATTCAAGTTGATTAAACATTATTCCAATGTTCAATTTTACTTTGTAAACTGTTCCAACTATTTTCCATCTATTTCCTTTAACAATTGTGGTTATTATGACATAATCGTTCCTTCGCTACCAGACAGTTGTCGATTATTAACAAGATGTACGAATCATTTTCTAAATCCCATGTATCTTATTAATTTACATCAGGAATTTTATAGTTACTCAAACTCTTCTTCAGTTTTTGATACATTTTACAATAAAGTACAAAAATCTAGATCATATCTCGACCCAGACTCTATTGAATATTCACAAAAGTTTTATGACTTTTTAAATAATCAAAGTTCTAACAACTCAAGCTATTTATTTAACGATTTACCGTGCCCATCTTTGTGGATATTAAAGGAAAGGATAAAAATTAATTTTAGTATGAGAAGAATAAATGATTTTTTTCTCTTTCGCAATATTATGAATTCTGCATATAAAAATATAACATCAAAAAATAACAAAGACAATACTAAATTGAAATATTTTTGCAGTAATGAATACATTTTTCCACTTACTAATCTCTTGTGCTTTTTAAAAATGAATTACAAAAATGGTATGCTAAAATTTGTTGATAAAAATTCGCTTGATTTTATCGCTGTGAAAGATAATATTAAACGTGAAAAGATATCCATTAAGAATTATTTGTCAACGACGCTAAAGTGGATGAACAGATTGGCAATGTCGAATTACTCTGATTATAAAAATAATGAAACTGAAATTATAAAGGAATTGCAAGAAATTTACTCATCAGTTAAACCAAAAATTTACTTAAATGATAATGTTGATTTGTTAAATAAAGCCTACATTTTAATAAGGGAAGAAAAAGTTAATTTTCAATGTCAAAAACAGAAATGTCTGATCCGCTGATTTAGAACATTTTTTTTTTTATTGTAAATTAACAATAAATGTATGGTAAATAATTCATTTTATCTTTTATTTCTACCTATTCCTACCGAAATTTAAATTTAAAAAAGAGGTAGTTTCTGCAAAAATTTAACTTAGTGGTTAAAAAATCATTTTAGTCCTTATTACAAAACTATTTCTAAAAATTACAATTGGAATTCCTTTCCAATTCAATCATTCTTTAGTTGAAATTTTTGAATAAAATTTTTTCCAACCCTAATCGGCATATTTCAAACGAAAAATCGAAATATTACTACATTTTAACAACAATTAAAAATATTAAAGATTTTAGTTTAAAAATCTTTTAAAATTTAATTGTTTTTGAAAAAAACACACACTTTAAATATTTAATTATTATCTAAAACTTTAACTGAAATGCAGATTTAAAAAATTCAAAATTTTAATATTTAAAATTCTTAAAGGTTCCGAGAGAATTTTTTTATTTAGATACAAAAATAAATAATTTATTGAATATTCGAATATTTCTTAAAAACTTGAATTTTTATAATAGAAATCAGTATTTATAAATTTATGAAATCAAAATTTTGAAGAAAAAGTAATTATTAAATTGGTATGAACAAATGACTTTAAACATTATTTAATTAATTCAATTTATTTTAAGAATTTGAATAAAAAAACTTTGTTGATAATTTCATTTTTGTTTTAGGAATTCATTTAAAATTGTTTTAAAAATAATTAAAATTCTGCGATAAAATTTAGTATTTATTATAATTTTTATTTTATTATTATTTATAAAAATTATTAAATTATTGCAAACGAATGTTATTACAATTTTTTTTAAATATAATAAAATTGATACAAAAAATTTTATCATATTTAAAAAAAATAACTAAATTTTGGTGCAGATCTTTATTATAGACATTTTTTGTAATTTAAAATGTAATAATTGAATTTAGAAAATTTTATGAAATTTGTGTTTTAAATGATTGAATTCCTATAAAAATTTGTATTAAAATAGTAGACGTATTGAAAATAATTGAAATTTGATAAATTTTGTAAAAAAATAATTGAACTCTTGTGAAAACGTTTATAAAAAAAATGTTTAAAGATTCTTTTTTTGAAAAATTTTATCAAAATTTTGTTTCAAATAATTTAAAAAAATTGTTTCAAATAAATTGCTGGCGTAAATATTTTATAATACATAAAAATAATTTAATTGTTTGTAAAGAATTTTATAAAAATTGTGTTTTTCAATAATTTAATTCCTGCAAAAATTTTGCTATTCATGAAAATAATTAAATGTTCACAAAGAATTTCATCAGACATTTTTTTAAATAACTAAATTTTTTTTTAAATTCTTTGTACGTTTATAGAATATTATCTTAAGAACCGAGTAAGATTTTTTTTTGGTTTAAAATTAAACATGAGAATTCAGTGAAGATTTCTGTATAAAAATTAAAAAACGAAAAAATATGTTTCTACAACTTTTAAAAAATGTTTCAAAATTTTTTTTTTCAATTTGTCACATTTACAAATTGTTGCGTAATTTATTAAAATTGTTAATGATGTGCCATTAAACGTAGAATATTTATAAGCCTTCTAATGGCATAAGTGTTTTAATTTTTTGACATTTGTTTTTATAAAAAAAAATCCTGGTGTAAATATTGGAAGTGAAGTCGTACCGATAATTTCCGACGGTAGTGCAAAAGTCAAGGGTCTTTATACGTTGGGTCAACATTTTTATCACATTAAACATTTTTTTATGGATAACATTAAAATTTATATAAAATTTGACCTAATTTTTTATTAGGTCATTTCGTTTGCCCGGAGAAAATTTAAAAAAATTAAAAAATTGTCTTTAATATTTTATTATTTACATTTTTAATTCAAGTAAAACCCAACTTTACGAAAAAAATAATTTTCGTTTCGTAATTTTAATATAATATTTTATAGTTAATGATTAAAAATTGATCCAAAGTGCAAAAAGGTGACTTTACGAGAAATGATAATAATCTTGTTTCTCTCTTGCATAAATTTGCATCAAACTAGGAATAATTATTGTTTACTGTTTCTCGTCGCCAACACACGAGTGATTTAAGTTGGCAGCTGAATGCTTTTGAAGAGCATCATACACAAACGATCTTTTATACACCTTCTGGCAATGTTCCAATTTTCACCCGCTGCAAATTTTGTCTCAATAGAATACCTACACATCCAGCAATGAAAATCCAATTAATTTCATAAATCAATTATTTTCATTTACGGAAATTTTAATTAGACTAATAAATGAGCAAAAAAAAAATTGTACTCACGACCATGGAAATTTAGTTTCACGCGAGTAGAGTAATTCTTTTAATTACGAGAAATTGTAAATTTTCAAGAATTTAAAATTGTATGGAAAGTAAAAAAAAAGCTGGACAAGTGAAATTATAATATTCGTACACGAATATTATAATCATTTGGAGCAAGAAAAAAGGCAGAAGGGGAAAAATTAAAAAATTGACGATATAAGTGCACAAATTTTAGTAAAAAAAAAATAAACCATTAATATTATGGGGTGTGGGCAGTTTCTATATAAAATAAAAGTCCAAAGAGGAAGAGGAGGGGATTTTTTTTTCTGCTAGCGTCAGGATGAAACGATGACATTCTTCCGGTTTCCGGTTAAAGAAATAGGTTTCCTCTCTCACTTTCTCTCTCTCTTTCTCTCCCCATTTTCGAAATGAATATAGCCATCGAGAGATCTTCATCCCTCGGGTGAAGATGGCTCAGTGATTGGAGCTTACACTAAATTATCGGAATGGTGCGCGCACACCGGAAATAAAAGAAGGAAGTTGGCACTCGACGATTCAACTTTTTTTTTGTGCGGCTTGTCCTTCCATTGGACGAACAATAAAATCGAACTTTGACGAACAAAATACAAAAGGGTCAAAATGAATGGCGAAAAAAAAATGGTGCTCAACATTTATGTCACCGATGATTCATTTTCTTTTATTAATTTTTGTCCCCCCTTGAAATATTCTCTCTCCCCTTTTGATACAAATAAATTTGTATACAGCATTCAAAGTCTCAACGTAAATAATGTTATCGCTACAATTACCACTTAAACATTTTACAATTCGATCTTTACCAAAGAGGAATTCAAAATAAAAGGGTTCTTACCCTTTAAAAGATTTATCACTAACTTTAGTTCGCAAATGATCGTTAAAAGAATTTTTTCTTTTGTAAAAGAAATTTTCTCAAGATTGTACACTATCCGTTTGTTAGTTTATTAAAATTTAGTGAGTGAATAAAGTTTATATCAAATAGTGGGAGGGGGGAATTGTTGTGTTTATAAGTATCATCATTATAGTAATGCACTTATTCTTATCTAAACGAAACAGTTTATCCTGAGATTGAGCAATTTTCATATCTCTCACTTTCAAAAAAGCCATGTCCGTAAATTTGTGCGTCCAAGGGAAAAAGTATCAGCGTGCAGGAAATTCGAGATGATACATACACACACACACACCTAAACGCATACAAACGAAAAATTATGTTTCAAGGGAAAGTAGTTAGACTCATACAACGTTTATATTTCCCTTTCCTTGGGGGAATGTTAAAAATATATTTATCACCGCACATTGAAAAGAAATTTATTAACAATCTGGCATATTACCTGCTGTATAAGCACTCGTGCCTCATCTTACATTTCACTTTTAGTTCATAAATTATTATACTAATGTAAAATGGAATTTTACTTTTTTTCAAAAATTGTCAAATTGGACTTTAAATCTTGTCATTGTCGATTGATTTCTCCTTTTTGATATATTTCATCCAGATATGGGGACAGTTTACAATTTTTTTTATTTTTGAGAGTGAAATTTTCAATATTAACTTTTTTATGTCCAGTGGGGCATTATGTGTTCCAATTACTTCGAAAAATCGTAATTTTCTCAAATCTCGACAGATCTAGTCCAAAAAAAAAATCTCTTGAAGGAGAGAGTAATATTCTTTAAAAAAGGCCGAAAATCATAAAAATTGAAGAAAACTGTAAATTTTAGAAGACATTTTTTTATCATCGCCTTCTTTATTACTTACATGCTTAAAAATATAATAAATATTGTCCAAAAAATAAATTAAAAAAATAATCACCAAGAGGAGGTCAATTGTGTAATTTTACTATCACTCTGACTTTAATTTTCACCTTCAGTTTTACTTTGATATTTTTTTATTTGCACATTCGTTTTATCACTCTGACTTTGATTTTTACTTTTACTTTGATATTTCTTATTTGCACTTTCGTTTTCACTTTCACTTGGATAATTTTCTTTTGACCTTTATTTTCTTATTCTCTATTTTATTTTCTTATTTTTATTTTCATTCAACTCATACTTTGATAGATTTTCATTGTTACTTTCATTTTTATTTTCACTTTTAGTTTGATAAATATTTTTTTAATTAGCATTTTGATATTTTTTCATTTCAATTTTCAATTTGAGAAATTTTAATCTTCACTTTAACCTTCATTTTCGGATTAATAGATTTTTATTTTCACTGTCACATAAATAAAAAATAAAAATCAGCAAAAATAAAATTATAAATGAAAATAAAGATCTATTGAAGTAAGAATAAAAATAATTATCAAAGGAAATGGAAGTGAAAATCTAGAGTTTGGAGGTTACTGATTACAAATATACCTTTAGTTTTTCAAAAAACAAAATGGTGGATTCAAGATGGACGTTCTTTAAAAAATTTGCTCTAATTCTCCTAAATTTTGTTAGTCTAGGGTTTTTTTTGTTCCTTGATATTTTTTAATCATTTAGGAAAATTTATGGCATGATGCTTATTTGACAATTAAGGTTATTTTTTTATGAGTTGTGGATAATAATTTTAAATTTTTATAAACCACACAAGATTTAATAAATAATTACAAAATATTTAGAAATATTAAAATATTCATAATTCTTTAAGGTTACGTATTTTATGAACCACTGTAAAAAATAAATCTTTTTCAAAGCCTGATTTTGACTAAAATAATTTACATTAGTCCAAATACTGACTAAATTTTTTAATAGAAAATTAATTTTAAAACCTGAAATAATTATTGTCTTGTTTTAATTTTAAGCTCAAAAATGAGGAATTTAAAAAAACAAGATGCTTTAAGACTATTTTACATTGAGTTTCTCATACCTTAGGAGTAGTTTTAAGGGATTATGGTGAATAAATTTTTTTTCTCATATTTAATACTAGAATAATTGCTTATTATATTTTCAAATTAAGAAAAATAACTCGGCCGTGCTATTTAGTCGAAAAGTTTCGATCTTCAAAAATTTAGAATCTAGATAGATAAATTCTCTTTAATAAACTTAAAAACGATTTCACAAATGGGAGACGATTAACAATTTGGGAATTGGCAATTTTGCCTAAAATACGCAATTTTTTTTTCTTTGCGTAGATAAATAAAAGTGAAACGAGAAAATAATGATTGGAATGGTGATTGGCGACCATTTTCAAGATTGTGGTTTAATCGACTAACAAGACGTACCCCTGTCCTCGAGGGGCACGCTTATCTGGGAGAATATATATATATATGTATATCGATAATGGGTCCGCAACGATGTTCCCGCCATGAAAAAGAGAGCCACAATAACCAGTTCTCTCGACTCTTCTTTCGGGACCCATTTGACTTCCCCCCCTCTCCTTCTCACCAACAGACCCTTCTTTTCCGCGGGTAGCCAGTCGTCCTTGAATATTATTCCCCCTCTACAATTCTGCTGTCCTCCTCTCGGCAAAATATCATGGCTGATTTCAAAGTTTCTTCGCTCCTATATACTTTATGGGTAATTTTGCTCATAATATTACGTAACGACTCTTTTTCATCATAAAGAAAAGTATAACCGCATAAATCTTCATGTTTCGAAAGTAAGAAAGAAAGACTTATTTTTAAAGTCGTCAATACTTGTTTCTATTCCTATAATTTAATGATATTTTCAGTTTTCTTTGAAACATTAACACATTGATACAAAATTAGTAAGTAATGCCAAAAATTTCGATTAATTTATGATTCAATAATTCAATAATCAATAATTTTTTTGTCTTAGGACTAGAAGTTCGGAAATTAATTACAAAACAGTTGTAAAATAATTTTTTTTTCCATTAACATCTGTTCCCGTAAGTATATTTTAGTCAATAATTTTCAAGGTGGATAATTTGATATTTTAGAATCGATTTTTTATTCGCTCGAATTTTTTTTTCATTTTGCAAAATATATGAAGATGAGAAGACAACTTTAAAGGAATCAAAGTGTGTGTGTGTGATGTTCTATAAACTCAGTAATTGGTGAGAGATTCCATTAATCGGAGGGCAGTAATGACTACTTATCTGGTGCGCTTCTGTAATCGCTGGAAATCTTTATAAAGACTACAAATTTCTTTGCGATCGGAAAGAGATAATCATGACAAAATTGGAAAATAATGAGAGGTTTTTCGCACGTTGTGTACATTATTCAAGTGTCTTTAAGATACACTGACAGAAGATACTTTTGAATATATATATATGAAAAATGAGAATAAATACGCTTATTTTGTCTTCATATCGAAATGATACAGACGCAAAAATAACTGTATTTAAAAAATTTAATACCCACTTTCGAATGAGAAATACTAACAAAAATCGAATTAAATCATTTTTAACAGAAGATCTCTTCATTTCATTTCTTTAAATTTAATCGAGAAGTATTTAAGCCAGGAATGATTTTAGTTAATTTTAACGAAGATGAACTAGAGTTTTATTTTATTCATCACATATTAGTTAATTAATTTTTAATAAACTACAAATTAATTAATAAAAAATGCATAAATAAATGAAATCATTAACATTACACGGAGAAAACTGGAGTATTCAACTAACTATCTGGAGGGACAAACAGACTATATTTGAGGTTAATTTTTTCTTAACAATCTCGGAGGGATAAATAATAGTAATAATATTGCTCTGATTCGTAATAATAATTGCTTCGCTCAGAGTATTAATTGCTCTGGACATTTTAAATTTTATTAGGTGTATAATAAAACTTAGATTCCTTGAAGTAAATTATACTTTTTCAAAAAAGTAAAAAGTCTTTGAAAAAGAAGCAAAAGTTATAAAATAAAATTTTATAACTTATAAAATAAAATTTGTAAATTAAAGCTAAACGAAAAATTTGCGAAGTAGTTTTTATCAGTCGCATACTATACTGATCACGATTAATATGTAAAAAGTTTTGTATTTCACGAAGTGTAAATAAAAATGTTTTGCAATAAAATAATTTTTAAACTTATTTATCAAATGCTTTCTGAACAATATTAAAAGACTTTAAAATATAAATTCTATTCTTATTTTTTCAAAGCATTTTAAGCAAGTACATGAACTAAAAATGAAGTACGTTTACATATTGCTGTGTGCTGTCTTTGCGCCACTCTCATATTCAATAGAGGTTGAACATTTATTTAAAAAAAAAAGTATTAACGAATTGTCAATCAAGGTAAAACTTAATGGCACGGACAAAAAATTTGTTTTACAATGCGCAAGAGGTTATTTTGCTGGTAAAGATACAAAAGTTTGGGAAGCTGAAAAAATTGGAGATAACTTTAAGTACACACTAAAAGAAGGGGTAAGTTGATAACTAATTGTTTTTGAATGTTTTAAAATTACCTATAAAGTAATAAATAATTAACATGTTTTGTAGATTATGGAAAAAGTAAATATAACTTTCTATCAGGACGACAAAACAAAGTCTGTAGTATCTCATACAGTGAATAAAAGAGGAATTTCTGAAATGGTAAGCGTTTCTTTGAATTTTTTTGTAGAAACCACATATTGTACTTCTACAAAGTAATAATTTAATATAATTTTTTTTTAGAAATTTGTACGTAAACGACGCAACTATGATGATGATGATAATGAAGTGTCCAATGAGATAACAAAAGAATTAAATTTAGAAATACCGGACATAGTGTATCCAGAAATTTTAGTATTTGTAGATATAACACTTTATGAGTAAGTTTTAATTTTTTTAATGCAATATTCAAATTTTATTTAACATTTCCCCGTATATTATTAATTGACATCTTGATTTTTAGACACCTCCAAATGGATATTGAAAAAACTGTTGCTTATGTTTTAACTCTCTTTAATGGAGTTGATCTATCCTATAGAGATATGAAAAAACCTTTAGTTCGTTTCAACATTGCTGGAATCGTTTTGTGTCGGGTAATTTGCTTTTGTAATACTAATATTATTAACTTAAATAGAAAGAGCTCAATAATTTTATATCATATTAATATCTAATTGATCGTCAAACTTCAATATTCAAAAATATTTATAACATACTTTAAACATGTCCTATAAAGTAAATAATAATAATCACTTTTTGGTCAAAACCAATATATAACACTTGGTTACAATATTCACGTTTGAATATACATTATAATTTTTAATACGGAAGAAATTAAATATCGTCAAAATATTTTTCTAATTCTTTTAAAATGTTGACCACTGATTGCATAATAGTAAAAAGTCACATTAAATTGATAGACGACTTTTTGGGGGGTAATAATATTGAATGATTTAGCTTGATAGTTATTTAGAAATGGGCTTGAAAGTAACGAGCACTTGGCTATATCAAACAGCATATTGCTGCAAAAAAGATTATTATTATATTACACTTTCGTAAATTGTGCGTTTATTTATGATTCAAGAACCAAACCGTATTGAACAAACCGTTTCAAATTGATCTGAATGTACATACGCTATTCTCAAAGTTTATGTACAATGAGCATCAATTCAAAATTGGAACAGACTACGACATTGCTATTTTAATGGGTTTTAATCCGGAATTCATTGCGGGACCTTTAGGTTTGACATTTTCTTAAATAAGCTATTTTGTTTACAAGAAAATTACTTAAGAATTACTAAAAAAATAATTTTCAGGTTATGCAACAGTAGAAGGTGCATGTTTAAAAAGAACTGATACTCAAAAAATAGCCTCTATTGTGACTATGCTTGATGATACAAAATTTTCTGGAATAAACATTGCTGCACATGAATTAGCCCATTTGTAAGTATTGTCTCAAAACCTATTCATTAATAATCATGTATAAAGGCATTATTGACCTTTATTAAAATTGTATTAGATTTGGATCCCCCCATGATGGTGATTTAGAGGATCGCGAATATAATTTAACAGGAGCAGAAACATGTCCTGAAAATGAAGGTTACTTGATGAGCAAGTCGGCCAATGCAAAAAACCAATATCATTTTTCTTCTTGCTCCAAAAAGATTATGTCTCAATTTTTCAGGTAAATATGAATGGACAAAATCAGTTGGTTCAAACAAAACTGTTCTTATACAAAAATTAAAACATTAAATTCTAATTTTATTTTAGCAAAGAACAGGCTAAATGTCTTCTAAATAATCCAGCGGATCATAGAAATGATGAACAAATGTTGAGAATATTGCCTGGTAAATTATTACAAATAGATGATCAATGTCGCAAAATTGGAGACGCTAAGGCACGAGAAGTAAGTTAAAACATATAGGATTTTTAAATATTTTAGTTTACATAAAGACAGTAAAAATGCATGAACTTTGTAATATAATAGTCTAAGTACTACTTATAAATATATTGTTTTATATACTTAAATTTTTATAGATAGACCCTAGCATTTGCTCAGGAATAAAGTGTATCGGTCATGACAACCTATGGTATGATCATTCGGAATGGGCACTTGAAGGAACTCCTTGTGATTTGAATAAAGTAAAATATTTTTGTACATTTTATACTTTTCAAAAATTATTACATGTCAGGAAATATGTTTTAAGAAATCATTTAAATATTTCAGTTTTGTTTAAGAGGCGAATGCACAGACGTACCTTTTGTTGAAACTGATACGAACATTGGTCCAAAAATATTATTTCCTCCATTTTATCATATGCCGGGAACTAATAAGTCTGCTGAAGAACAATGCAAAGAAAATGGATATAATGACTTTATTGAAGTCAGTTTAAATAATTTACTACTAATAATTTATAACTCTATCCATCTAAGTTGAAAATTAATTTTTGAATTATTGTTTTAGGCTTATTTTGAAGGATGTAAATGTTTTTGCAAACTTTCTGACTCATCAGGTTCATACATCATATATCCACTCACAGCTCAGGATGGAACAGTGTGTAATAGTACAGGGGTAAATAAACATTAGTATTAAATTAAAATTTTTTTTTTCGAATTCAAAATAATTTTAAAATATATTGTTACTCTGAACCTATTTAGTATTTAAAAACGTCTGATTAAAAAACCGAATTATGATTTAAAATTTAGAGAAAAACACTATTTTAATAATATAAATTTACAAGTGATTTCTACTAATTTTACAGTACTGTCGTTATGGAAAATGTGTGAATTAATCTCCAGATTTAACTCCTTCTGCCGATGAAATAACTACTACAACTACTTCTAAAAATCCTGATGACGCAGAAGAGCCAAAAAACGCCACAGGCTTTAATGATTATACTTCATCTACATCTTCTGATGACACACCTAAATTAAAAATAAATTAATTTGTTTATTAAAAAAATATTTTTTTTTCTAAAAAATTTAAAAAAAAAATTTTTTTTTTATATCTTTTAAAAGATGAAGAAAAACCAAAACTTTCTTTCTTTGACAACTTTTTTCGAAACTCAATACTTTCAAAGGTATAATCTATTGAAAATAGGTCTGCTTTTAAAAATCAAAAATTTCGAAAATTCATATCTCGAAAATTTTGGCAATTATGAAAAAATAAAAAAAAATACGTATTTAATAATTTTCTAAAAGAAACGAGAAAAAACACATGCAAATACACGTCTTATAAGTAAGTCTATTTGCTGGTTAAAATATAAAGGTTGGGTTTGCTAAAAAAATTGTCATAAATTTATTCACCCTTTGCAAAAAATGCAAATATAACGTTTATTTCTTAAAATTAGACTAAAATGTTTATGAAACAATTCTTAATGAGGTTTTCTAAATAAATCATTCTAAATTGGTTTTATCAGTCATTTGAATGTTGCAAAAACAATTGCTGTCTTTATTTCTAAATTAAATATTATGTGCTAAGCCTGCAAAATGTTATAAACAATATAATAAATAAAATAGAAGTTTTTGCTAACAGATTTTTACTGGTAAAAAAAATTGATTAAAAACTTAAAAATAATAAAACGAATGGAAAGCTTACTAAATCTCCAATAAAAACTTAATGCTACTTTACTACTTTTGTTCAAATAAAAATTGTTAATCAGATAAGAATTGAATAAAACCTTGAAATTATCGAACATAATTTATTTAATGTGATGTAAGGAATACAGTTTGTTTCTTCAAAATGTTCCAAAAGTATGTAGTATTAATGACTTTGTAGCTTGAAATATATTTTTAAAATTAAATTAATTTGTCAAATTATTATTATTTTTAACTGTTTAATTTCATTGTGAACTGTTATTTACACTGGGTAACCAAAAACTGGTCATGTTGTGTTGATTTCAAAATTTTTGTGTTTATTGAAAGTTTGGGTGTCAGTAAACAAGAAAATATCAAAGAAATTTTTTTTAACTTATTCAAATTCTTAAAATAGCTTAATTTAATTTAATTTTTTGCAGTCTAAAATTAACTGTACAAAAGTCAAATAAATTTTTTGATTGACTTTCATTTTTATAGAATGGAAAACTTTGATCTATTAAAATAAGGTGTTGCAGATTCAAATGAAAATTAATTTTATTTAAATATATTCATAGATAAAATTGCAGTGGATTTTTTTCTACATATGGAAAAAAGTATTTTTAATATACTATAAAAATATTATTTCGATCAAGTTCACCCGGTAGACACGTAGGATGCAGACCAGACATGTATATAGATATGTGCGGTATCTCTACTGCACGGCCAATGGGGTTTGAATGGCCGTGATAAAATGGTATGGCTTCCGAATGTTGACTAAACTGCATCCATTGCAAGAGGAAAGCCAACTGGAAAATAACAACATACCTTGATATATGGCACATGATAGTAACGCAATATCTTTTCGAAAGAAACTTCTTCTTTTTTTTTATCAGCCAGTGTAACAACTTGCCAATTTTGTAAATTATTATCCAAAACCGACAATATGGTTTATTTTTTCCTAATTATGCGTCAATAATAATAAATACTTACTAAGAAAAGTAAAAAATAGTGAATATTTATTCGAAAGAAGAAGAAGAACCTTAAGAAAGGTAAATTGGATTATTAATCAAAAAATTGATTCAATAAATTGAGGGATAGATTTGACATTCGTTTTTACCGAATCAGTAGGAGCCTGCGACGAATTTCCATGCGACGGAAACTGAAAAGTAAGATATAAACAAAACCTATATTCGTTCTGAATAAAATTATATTTTCACCCGAGATTTTGTGATGAAGATCGAATCTTATTTATTTCCAACACGTCGTCCACTTTTTCACCAGAAAGCAGAGAGGGAGAGATTCGGTTTAATGGGGAAAATCTCGATCCTACACTCGAGTTCCTATGAGCTCCAGGAGAGACGCTATTAGCCTATTTCCCCGATAGGTTTTATCCTCGTGCATTATCTTAGAAGCGTCGATTCTCTTATCCCGGAGGAAGGAACTTTGCTCATAGGGCAAAATCGATTTGCCGTCGGGACGATATTCCTCACTCGCACCCTTTTCTCCCCCCCTCTTTTTGTGTGATAACCTTGCAGCTCAAATAGGTACGTTAACGACAAAGTGAATGTTTTTATCGAGTGCTAACCACGTAATAAAAATTTTTGAAATAAGCTTTCCGATTAAAAAATCCGTAATCGATATTATGCCCATGAATCGTTTTTGATAGACTATAGGCAACTAACGATTATTGTAAATTAATTTTCAACAACCAGCAGGTGATTATGTTTCTTTTTAAATAATCGTTTTATGAAAAATAATCATCTATTGGATTATCGAGAAGTAATCATCGTATTGATGGGAGTTGGTGAGGAAATTGATGTTTAAGTCCGATGCGGGTCCAGGTACAGTCTTTTCTAAATTCTTGAAATAAAATATTTGCAGTAAATATTTTTGGTATTTTTATAATTGAATGCTGATGATTGTGTTCGAATTGTATTTTCCATCTTGCATCCCACATGTAGTGACAATCAGGGCAAGGCAGATGATCGTAAATATGGAGATGACAGTAGATAATCTGGATCTATGGGCATGGTGGAATTGCGTAGGATTAAGTTTGTGTTTCGCCTTGATATAATCGAGGCTTGGTCGTCGCCTTGAGGAGTGTAAAGTTAACTTAAGCAAAGGGACAAGAAAAAGGGGGCTTCCCCTCTGAGCGGAAAGATGTATGTTGGCAAGGAACGGCAAACCCCGCGGGATGTGATGCTATAGAAGCAGGGGAGGACCAGTGAGAGAACGAAATTCTGGAAGGGGAAGATGGATGTTCACGACCCCGTCCTTCCAGCCTCTCACCCGAGACCCACGAAACTCCAAGAAACGGCGGCCATAATGCTTTGGATGCACAACCACCACCACCACCACTACCATCATCATCATCCCCGTTTCGTACAGTACCTAAACTCACGTTTCTCCTCCAATTTAAAGTCTTAATAAGGCTCTATTCTAATCCCTGAGACGGTGCCTTATTATCATAATAGGCGAACCGTGTCCTCCAAACAGCCAACGCGACACAGTGAAATGGCTCTCGCGATTCTTAAATTGCCAACCGTATCACTGATCGTTTCTATTACTTTTGCCTCAGGCGAACTTTGCATATATACTATTGACTTCGGGAAAAAAGGGTCTCTCTCCCACTAACAAAGAATCAATGAGTCAATTGTCAAGACAGGCGCGTGCTGAATACTCGGACAAATGGTCCAATTGAAATATGCTCGTAAAATTTGTCCGCACCTTTAATTTTATGACCGTGTGAATCCATTATCTGAAGTGGGAGCGCTTGCACTAGTCATCCCATTGCCATATAAGATAGTTGTTGTGACGTCGCTTTATTGCCTCGTAAACCGTGTGGCTCTCTGACATTAGAAAATAACGGGATTCACTCATCCCTGTTTAGGGATCAGCACACTAAACATACACCAAAAAATTTACACTCTCTGAGGATTTATTTTGATTTATCATCATTTCTATTAAAAACCATACATAATAAAAATTCGTATTTATGAAAGAGAAGGTACTAACAATTCGATATTTTAGATATTCTATTAAGATTTGTAGTTTGATGAAAGATAAGTGGGGACATTTTCTTCGAGCATAAGGGACTTTAATATAAGATAAGCTCGCTGGATTTCTAGGGTCATGAGGTTGCGAAAAATCATATGAAATGGACAGTAAGAATCGTTAGTCATGTATAAAATAGATACCTCGAAGAATGGGTACAAATACGCTTCGGGTGGTCTATCTCGACATGTTCCATTGGCTCTTGCTTGTTAGATAAGAGAAGAGTGAAAACATTGCCATAAACAATGGAATTCGCCATTTTTACCAAAGATCAGAAATTTATCTTTCTTATAAGAATCATATATCTTCAGTATTTCAATTAGTAAACAATTTCCAATTGGAAATAAGGGACGTAAAGAAAATCGAATTTCTGTATATAGAATAATTTGAACACAAAACAGTTATTTACGTTTGATTGTAGGGATTAAAATTTCTATTAACTAGATGACAAATATCAGCCTAAAACAAAAGTAATTTAGAAGTATCTGGCGCCCATTGATCATATTAGAAATACAATTCGTCAATTGCTATCAACTAAATACTAAACAGCAGCTCTTAATTTTTGTACTTCTCATTTGTAAGGTACCATAAAAAGAAATTTAAAAGTATCTGGCGCCCATTGACCTAATTAGGAATACAGTTCGTAAATTAATGCTATCTACTAAATACTAAACAGCAGCTCTTAATTTTCGTACTTCTAAATTGTAATGTACTATAAAAAAGAAATTTAAAAGTATCTGGCGCCCATTGACCAGATTAGGAATTAGGAAATTATGATCAATTGAAATCCACAATACAGCTTTGAATTTTCAGTACCCCCAATTTCTAAAGTACCATTCTAAAGGTTGGGATTATGATCAATTGGAATCTACAATACAGCTTTTAATTTTTTTGTACCCCCAATTTCTAAAGTACCATTCTAGAGTAAAAGTATTTTAGAAGTATTTGTCACCCATTAACCAAATTTATAAATTGTTGGTTCTTCTAAATTTTGTTACGTTTGCTACTAATTGAATCTCAGAGGGAATTCTTTCCGAACAATAAGCAAGCAGAAATGCCAACGACGAGACACGACAGGCACAATAATCAGCATCCAGCGTTCTCTTTTACAAAAATAGTAATTAATCCAAGATTCACATCACCTTGAATTTTTTAAATTAAGCCATAATATTCAATCACTTCAATACTAAATTACATCTACCCGTGAGTTTTGTAGATCAAAAAAGGTGAAAATCAACAATAAGATTGTGTGGGGTCTTTATAAAGAAAAAGTTGAACAACGATACATGGAACTGTGCGACTATATCCCGTCGTTAAAAGACTCGGAGTTCTCTGGTTACATAGAGATGGGGAGGCAAACACGAAGCCGTGACGGATAAATGGAGAGTGGATAACGAAGGTACAAGAGGTACAAGAACGAAGTAAGTGCATCCAACCCCCTACACCTCCCCATTTGAAACGAAAGGAGCGCCGTGAGCGATGTCCTGTCCAACTGGGACTCTCGCACGTAGGCCGCCTTCAATGCGTGTATATCCAATAGGTTTCTCTCGCGTATGCAAATCAGAAACGAGCACGTATATTTCTTTTGGATCTTATCCACATGCACGTGAGGACTCCTCGAGGTGAACGATCGCCAAGGTATACTCTCTCTCTCTCTAACAAACAGCATCCAGTTTGGATATAATGTTACTTTGTAGAAAGAATAACAAGAAAACCCCTCGCCCCCAGTTTGTTGACTTTGAAAATTTGAACTACTTCAAAAATCGAATGACTTTCAAATCAATTATCTATTTTTGGAAAATATTTTTCTGTACTTAGAAACTCTTTTATTAATTTTATGGCACTGAACATATTGATGAAGCAATTTGGATTAGCGATCTACAACGGACATCGTAAGTTCTCATTGAAAAGATAGGTATCATCATTCGATTTCGCACCTTCCTAGAGGAAAGGATTTACTGCCATTAAAGGGAGAGACAGGAGATCCATTTTCCACGAGCTATTCTTTCTTTTATGGTCGGGACAATAAACGAGCGAGATGTTCGACGCTGAACGATATCCACACCACACATACAATATCGAATTAAACACGAATACGAGCAAGTAGTGCTTAAGAGTAAGATACATCACCTGTCTGCTTGGTTTGGATAAGGCCAGCAACATAGCACCGTAGATAAAGAGCCAACATAACGTATAAAGCACTCTCGTTAAAGAATATGATCCCGGCTTTTGCCTTCGACCACGCAAACACCAACTGTGGAAACATTACAAATGACTTTGCCATTACAAATTACACTCAAATTTTGCTAATTGTAGAAACATTTCGAAATGTAGCCCAAATGAATATTTTACATGATGACCTAATTTTAGATCTGCGATTTTTTCTAAATTTAGATCCGATTGTCCACGATTTGATTTAAGGATTTACAATACCGATCTTTTAAAGAAATTGTTGAATAAAGAACAGAGCGAGAGGTGTGACATTCGTTTTGCATGTGGGAAAATAAAGAACAAATGCGATTTATTCGCCATTGCGAATTGATTCTTTATCATCCGGCAAAGACCCCCGTAGGCGCAGCTGAAGCTCGTATCATTCGTCTTGAACACCAAAACAGTGCGGGTTAAAACCAAATTCCTTAGAGATCCAATAACGATGCTTATCTGGTGACATGAAGGCTTCCTGTAAGTTATGTTCAATCTGCATGAAACTGAGAATTGATCGCTGCTGTTATATATAAGCTATATACCTCAGGCGACACTGCTTTTCTCAGATACATACAGTGGAATTAATTGCATTTGGTTGCGAACGCGATATTGATGATTAATACAAGGTAAACATGATGCAAAGTTAGTTGATTGTAATTTTAGCATGTTAGTTGTGAATCAGATTTAGTGGATCAAATACCAGATGCATCGTTTCCGTATATATAGTTTAATCTATTGGATCCTGATGATGATTTCAATTTCCACAAATTGTAGAAGATGCTTGTAATTGATAATAAAGTACAGGTTTACTGTCATTTTGAAAAAAGGAATTTAAAAGTATCTGGCGCCCATTATCCAGATCATTAATTCTGAAAGGATTCTCACTTGTCTTGTTTGTCTTCTCCAAACATCAGCAGATCCTAACAATCTGACTCAAAAAAAGAAATTTAGAAGTATCTGGCGCCCATTAGCAATTCTCCAATTTTTTCGTTTCCTCCTTAAATTGAAAGAAATGTTTTCGAATCATATTTTTTTTGTAATTATTCCCAGTGGTATATTTGGTGTACATTTTTAAAACTTTTTTACTTATATCATGACAGCTTCTTATACAATAACAGTCAAAGTTTATGCAATGTTTCTTCTTCTTCTTTTTTGGACGCCTTTCACCAAAAGTTATTTAGCACACATTGTACTATGTATTATTATGCATTTTGAGATTGAAAACGTGACATCCTTTCTTTGATGTTGCAAAACAAAAAAAAAGGCAAAATAATTCTTGTTGATATTTTCTTGCAATTTTCAAAAAGATTTATTACTTGTGCTGGATTTTTTTTTGGCATCTACAGCAAACGTCAATAGAAACACAAAACCAGGAAATGTAAAGTAATCATAAATTATTTTCACCTTTCAAATAAAGCAGAAAACTGAGAATTGTGAGACACGCACGTTTTACGTGGGTGCTATTTATAGTGTACCAATTGTTATCTTGATTTCACTAAAGTAATGTTCTTTTGTAATCCCTTATAGCTTGACCTATACATTCTAAATCATTGTCTTAAATTACAAATTTTCGCTTGTAGTGTCTTGTTTGTTTTAATTGAACACTTTTTTTTTAATAATTCTATTAGAAAAAAGCGCGCAAATAATTAAAAATATATATGGGGAAATTGTATTTCAAGATATTAAAGGTGTGCTGTGCGTGAAAAAAGGTAATGTTGATTACGAGCAAAATCAGGGACAAGCTTGTTGTAATAAAGCATGAATGCGTAAATCACCCATTCCCATTGGTGTATAACATGGAGTAGTATAACCTGAGATTTACAGTCGCGAGTGCAAATGCGTGCAGGAATGCTTGTGCTTCGTAAAGAGCTCTCAGCTACAGCGTAACTTTGCTTCCTTTGAATTATTCATTGTAAAGTCCTATGACATTCAAGCAGAATATCTCCTCACTATATACTGTGAATCAGGACCCCGGGATCATGTCTACGAGCGGGACACCAGTATTCATAATTAGATTCCAAACAATAAAAGGGTTGACAGTCTATGTAGATTTTCTTTCTGAAATTCCACGATAAGAGAACTAGAAAGAAACATGAATTGTATAATTCAGTTTCTAATTATAAAACCCTGTATTATTTATTTATTTTACATTTAATTTTATTTTTCTCCATTCTGTTAAAAGGTAAAATACAAAAAGCAAATGTTTAGATAAAGTCTTTATTTATATAGAAAAGGTTCAATCGGTGCTTTTTCCAAAAAGTGAAAAATAATTCGACTCTGAAGGAAGTGCCATGTCGTTGAAACTAGGAACGAGATACTTAGAGAGCAGTAGAGGCGGTTCTATAAACGAGCAAACCTTGGCCCGTTCCCATTTCGCGTGCGCATGTCGCAAGATCGATCTGGGATAAGCATCCTTTTTGACTCTTTTATTCTCCTCTTCTATAGAATTTTACAGAGAAATTTTCCTTTACTTTTTATTCAGATGGAGAAAAAAATTTTAATTTCTTAATTGGATAATTCGTTTCGCTAGGAGGAAATTAATTATCTGATGCGAAATATGAATTAGAAGAGAATTTAAAAAATACTAATTTTAGAATTATGATAGGGATCGTAGAAATGTCTTCACGGTAGCGAGATTAGGTGAGTCATGAACATTTTGGTTTCTTTTTTATCGTCACTGGCGGTCCTTAGGGCCATGAGCAAATTACACATTTTATGAGCATCGAAGGAGCCTATAATGCTCGCACAAATGTCACTCGACAGCCACTTCACCGTTTGTGGATGGCACTGCGGACATTTAGTATACACCTTTGTCTGACCCCGCTATATATACTTGTTTCGTCTCAGAATCCAAGGGGCTAATAAGTTACATATTTACCATTGTCGACTGATTTTAAGCTCCATTAGATCAGAAAGGCTCACTACCGCAACAATAAATCATTTCGCAGAACTTATTTATCTTGCGTTTGTAAATCAACAGGACTGTTAAAAAATAAAAGCAAAGGATTTCTTTTTGTACCTAAAGGAACAAACATCAGCAGATCCTAACTTTGTGACATAAAAAAGAAATTTAAATGTATCTGGCGCCCATTATCCAGATTAAAAAAAATTTTTTTAATGCAAACATTTCGATCAATGTTCCTTTAATAGTTAAATCAAAACCATTATTCACTGTTCGACTTCGGAACGTGAAAAATCAACTCAGTAGTTGACGCTTTAGTCTCGCATTTATCGTCACCCTCTTGGTCATTCTTTTTCTCAAAGTCCTTTACGTGCGGCGTCACTCCATCAGCGATTGCTTTTTATAGACTTCAAACGTACCTTGGAAGATGTACACACTTCAGAATGTCCGTAGCGTCACGTAAACGTGATTCCATAGCATCAGATGAATGACTATTTGGTTTAGGTATATCAAAACCACTGGAACATAAAGTTGAATGAAAAAAAGCGGTCCCTGGAACATGCTTCTTCAGTGAGAGTTTTTTTTAAATTTAACTCCAATGCATTAATCACCCGCGGTGACTTGCCGTACTGAATATACCAGTTCGGTTATACATTACTTCGATCCTACCTTCGTTTGCTGAGAGACATCTAGTTATACACACTTACCAACACTGCACGTAAATACGTCATCCTCATACGTGCTTTGAATCGAAAATTTATCCTCAAGTCGCAAAATCGTTTTTATGTCTTTACTGCGTTTTTAATTTCAGAAACTTAATAGTCTGAAAACTTGATGTGAATATACGATTTCCCTGCATTAAATGCACAGCGTGCGCATAAAATTATTTTTGCAAAAAAAAAAATTCTTTTACGATTAATCCTGACCGACATTAAACATAAATATTTCTTGTCATCCAATATTTGAATAGAAATTGTACGCAATTTTCTTTCACATAAAACGAAAGTATATTCAGATTAGAGAAGAAACATTCAGAGAAGTTAAAAGTTCTTACAATTGATAAAGTTTCCAATTAGAAAATGTAAATTTCTCAACTGCAATTAAACATTTACATTTGGAAATTAAAAATTCAGGGTGCATTCGTAAAATTTCGGTTGTGATAATTAGAATTATATTCAGGGATGTTTGCCTATTTAGGGAAGAAAAAGTGTGAAAGGTCAGTTAACAGGTTTGTGCGTGCAAGTGCTCGTCGAGGTTTGTTATTAGCGATTTAATTGGGTCCGGTCTCTTATCCTGCAATATCCGCAGCAATAGGGGCGCATTTGCCACCAGCGATCATGGTTCTAATCTGCAGCCGGCGGCAATCCCTAAATTGGCGGTTACAGAGACCATGGTAGGCGGATTAATAGTGTTTTTGCAACGCTTCTATCGTGATCCAACTAAAACGCATTGCTTGACTCGTGATAAGAAAAAAAACCCTCCCGAAGGGAACTGGATTCTTGTCAGGTGTTGGTAAAACCATACCGAGCGCATAATGAAGAACAGTTTGCATGAGTATGGAAAAAAAGGATCCATTATAGTAGACAGTTTTTTCTCTTTCATCCAATCAAAATTTTTTTCCTATCGATGTTGTGTTGCACTGTTAGATTTATTAACGATTGGAAAAATTTAGAAACAATACTTAATACGATTCTAGTTGGCCAGATACAAAATACCTTGTACAAAAAATTAGAATTGAAATTTATTTACATAAGAGAAAAAAAGAAATTTAAAAGTATCTGGCGCCCATACGGATATTTAAAAATTCACCAGATCGTTAACAATGAATGCATCATTTTTCTTTAAACAAAGTAATTTGGAAAAAAGTTCTCTGATGACATCATAAGAAAATTATAAATATCGAACTATAATCTACATTGACAAGCTTAAATTTTTTAAATTCGCAAATAAATAAACCTAACATATTTTTTAAAAGAGTGTAAAAGTATCCAACTTTTTATAATCTTTTGATTACCAAGCTTAGATTTATTTTACAATTTAAAAAGAATTCACTTGTTTTATTCAACACCTTTTTGAAAATAATTTAAAAGTATCGAGCGCCCATAATACAATCTTTCTTCTCCTTTGAAAAAAAACTTGGAAAAATAAATTTCCAAAATTTTTTGTAACATTACTTCTCACTTTATAATGCTTTTTGTTCTCGAGAGTTTTGGGTTTATTTATTCCTTTGAGTTCGATATCCAAGAATTTAGTATTATAGTTCGCCATCCATTGTTGTTCCAAGATGGCGATCAGGTCTGACAAGTCTCCTCCACTTGTCCTTCCTTTATTTTTAGGCCCTAACCCTATACTCTCATTTTTTACTGGTTAAATCTGGTTCGATTTTCTCCCTTTCTATCGAGTTGTCCAAGGTTTTAAAAGGATGTCCAGTGCACATATGTTGGTCTTAAATTTAAAAAAACGTGCCTTTAACATTTCTTTCCCGATGGAATAAAATTGTTCTTTTCTCCATTTATTGTTGGTAATAATTCAAAGTTTTTTAATGTAGTTATTGATTTTTTAAAGTAGATATCGATTTGAATAAATGAAGTAAGGAATAGTAAGAGAAGATGAAAAAATAAACTTTTGTGGAATTATAAAACATTGTACACCAAAAGGAATATCTGTTTACATTCGGCGATCGTTCAGTGACATTCTGAAGTCTATAAATAAACTGAGAAATTGCACTTTAACGGTCAGTTTTAATTAAAGTACCTCGCAGCATGCAATGTACGTTACGATCCGCTCGGTTTAGAAATTCTTGAGAAACGATGATCTCGTCTTTCGGTTAAAAGAAATACAAGAGTTTCAATTCTTTTTTTATCCCCACAGAGGGACATTTTTCATTTGTAATTTATTTATTTATTTAGGAATAAAATAGTTTTTAAGGGTCGTTAGCTGCCGAAGGAACATTACATATGAAACATTCAGTATGTGGATGGAAAAAAATGTTTGTGTCCTTAAAAAGGCTTACTTACAACTAGTAGCATACTACAAATATAAATACAAAAAAATTAATAATTAATTTTCTACTATTAGTTAATAGTTATTAAAAAAGAATTGATAATGTCATATTTTATAAGTCAAAAGTGACTAATTCAGATTAAAAGAGTATAAATTTTTTTATTTATAAACATTAGCAATAAGAGTTAATTATTAAAGAATTGTTTTATTTAGAATTAAATGATGTAAATTTAATTTAAATTGCTAAGAAATCTGTAAAATTAGTAACTACATCAAATGATCAAAAATAAGAAGGTGATTACTTTTAAATTAAATGTTTTAATAAATTAATGAAAATATAATCAATATTTACATTATGTACGCTTTTTTAATAATATAATTTTTCACATTCACTTTCAAATAGATTTATAAGTTTTTCACTAGCGATTTTGAACTGACTTTGGTAAATGCTTGAGAGCAACTGTCGCACCAAATGCTATCCTTGTGAAATTTCTTTGAAAAAATACAAAATTTCCAAACAATTTTAGAGAATATTTCTATTCAAGAAATTTCACAAATTTTAAAGTTAGATAAATCTTTATGAAAAAAACGGGTATAAGAAACTCATAAAATAGAATTTCTATATTAACGAGAAACATTTAGCTGGCCATCCCAAGACCTGGTCATCAAAAAATTTTTAAAATGTATAATTGAATATTTACTATAATTTTTGTTTTTTTACTCATAACTCAATTAGTATTATTTTAAAATTTAAACAAATACTTATAGAGAACAAATTTTCATTCTATTCTACATTTGAAATTATAATTTTGTATTATATTAAAAATCTCTATTTATTATTTAGTAATTGATAAGTAATTGAATATTTGAATCTGATAAAATAAATTCCAGTTTTTTATAAATACTTTTCAAAAATCAAATAATTTGTTACTTTTAATGAGAATCTGATGGAAAATTTTGTTAAACATTGAAATATGAAATATTCCATATTATAAAAAATACCAATATCTTTGGAAAAAATATTTCTTTATCTTTTCGAAGAAATTCTTAAAAATAAGAAAAAGTACCATTTCTATTAAGAAAAATATTATTGCCAACAGAATTTAGAAAAACTTTAATTCGGATCTAAAAATTTCCAAACACTCTGTAAAATTGCCATTTTTTGGGTGACAAATTTTTTCTAAACACGTTTTAGAAAAATTCCCATGCAAATGTTTGGAAAAATTTCCGAAATTTTTAACAGTGTGCGGTTAACAAGTAAGTTAAACGGGAGATCAAACAAGAAGTTTAAAAGTATCTGGCGCCCATTCAGCATAAGGTATATAAATATTTATTAGAAATAAGTATTAACAATAATTTCTAAAAATTGATACTTATGATGATTAAAAAAAAATACTTTTGTTTTGATTAGGATATGGGTATCAGAATCAAAATTCCACTCTATTTAGTTCTGATTCCAATATCAAAATCAAAATTTCACTCTATTTCGTTTTGGTTCTAATATCAAAATCAAAATTCAACTGTGTTTCGTTTTGGTTCCAATATCAAAATCAAAATTCCACTCTATTTCGTTTTGGTTCTAATATCAAAATCAAAATTCTTTCTTGTTTTAATTTTGATAAAATAATACTGCGCATGTAGAAGTGTGATTGAACCTAAATATTGTTGCAAATGTCAAATATATCAGAAGATAATATCGATTTTACATACGAAATCTGAAGTAGAATTCGAATCGACTTCTGTTTCTATAAGAAAACCGAATTGCAGTATTACAGTATCAGAATCAAAATAGGAAGTAAATTTTGTTTCGTTACAGTATCAGAATCAAAATAGAATGTGAATTTTGTTTCGTTACAGTATCGGAATCAAAATAGAAAGTAAATTTTGTTTCGTTACAGTATCAGAATCAAAGTAGGAAGTAAATTTTGTTTCGTTACAGAATCAAAATCAAAATACATTAATAATTTCGTTTTGGAATATCGTAACGAAATCAAAATTTCATTTCCGTGACGGTCCCTGGGACAGATAATAATTAGATCCTATAGACTTAGCAGAATTTTACTCTTGTAATTCTTCCGAATCAGCTAAATTCCAAAATAAACTAAATCTGAAGAATTTATAATGTTTTCGAAATTTAAGGCAATCGACAAGTTTATCCCAGTGGAGTTAAGCCTCTAACCCTTTCGCATAATGAGAGAAGACCCTCATGTGATGCAATCTCATCTCATTGACAATAGACAATAGAGGATGAACATTGACTCGAAATCCGGAAGTCATTGTCCTCGAGGGAATATCGATGTTTGGTTCTCTCATAGGGATTGCTTGGCAAACGCGGTTAAATACGTATCGATAGATAGGTTAGGTGTGCGGCTCCATAGCTGTACCATATCAGCAAGGGTGGAGCTTTCCACGCGGTCCATAACGTACAGCAGTAACTAACCGGATTCCAGTGGACTACCTTCTCTCTCTCTCTCTCTCTCCATACTGTGTAGAATATGGGGAATCTATGGGCTCATATTCTCGACCAAACTGTACACTAGCCAAATGGACGCGGCAATAACGGCCCGTTAACGCTAATTCGCGGAATTCTGATTGACGATGGCCACAGGGAACTGGTGCTTTCCAACCGGAAAGCCAACATTCAAGGTGTATATATATGTATAGACACATGTACCTGCACGTGCGCAACTTTCATGTACACAGGAAGATTATACATCGAAACCCTCCTACTGGAATGTAGCTCATGTAATGGGGTGACGATCCAAATAGCCAGAGGTAGAATAACGACTAGTCCTAAAAAAAAGAGAGAGAGAGGAATATCCTTTCTATCCCTTTGCCTTATCCACCCCTTGTATACTGACTGATTTATCATTTCCAAATCCCCTGGCTCTGGACCTTTGATCCGCCTACAATCGTCCCCCCCAAAAAGTTTCATGGTTTCTAGATCGAATCGTATATTTCGCAAGGAATGTTCGACCACAAGGAAAAGGGGGAAAAAATGTTCCAAATTGTTGTAGGTATGAAAATTCTCCCGAAATGTGTCATTGCTGTTGGGTCAAACCATTTTATTTCAACTAAAGTAGTCCGCGACTAATTTTAAAAAATTCTAATATTCTACACGGAGAAAAATGGATTATACATAATTAGGAATATATAGAAAATAAAATCATACTGAGTATAATCTGATTATTACCCTTTATAATCCATTTACAACCTTTCAATGTTTTACAATGATTTCTGGTTTTCACAATTTATAGATTATACATTTTATAATCCAAAATCGAATTAAATTATAGTTCTAGATTATTACTATAGCAACATGTTTTTTTTCAAATTGTCATATTATGAGGTTAAAGTTGTTTTGAAAATTTGTTGTGATCGAACTTTTTTACGTGTGCTGCTATTTTAATTTTCCAGGTTTTTAAATTTCTGATAATTTCATTTTTTATAAATCTAAAAACAATATTATACCATCATGCATTTATTTATCATTAGCTTTTATTCATTATAACCATTTCTAGTTTAAATATTACAAGAGAATATTATTTTTAACCTTTTCTTAAAAATTTTTTTATTTACTTACAAAGTATAAATTTTGTGTTTAGTAAGAATTTATATTGTTTTAAAGTAACACTATAAAGTGTCTTCTTATTAAATTTTTCTCCAATAAGAAAGTAATTTCGTATATTTAATTGATTATCGAAATATTTATTTTAATGATAATTAAAATTAATAACTAAAAATTAATGTCTTTGATAAATTCTTTGCAATTCTTAACATATATGTTTGTAAATTTATTTAAGAATGTCTAAATTTATTATTATAAATTGATATAAACATTTAAAAATATAAAATAATGAATAAAATATTATTCCAAAGTTCATAATTAAATTAACCTATTTTTGGGATTTTTATTAACAAATAATGAGGAAATGTGATTATAAAATTAGATAAAAACTTACGAAAAATTAAGAATTTGTGATGAACTCTTAGTTTTTGATAAGAGTTTTCTTCCATTTTCTCGAAAAATAAAAAATATGTGTAAAATAAAACTGCTACTTTGCTCATTTTCACGATTTTCAAGTGTGTTTAACTTCTCTGGAGAAAATCGAAAAAATATGAGATTTTCATATAGAATTAAATTATCACTAATTCAACACAAACACTATGATTTTCACTTTGGTCACGGGCCTAGTTTAAAAATTAAAATTTTTTTTAAAAATAGTATATTTTTAACGGTTAAACCTAGAGAAATGATTTATTTGAATTAAATAAAATTTATTTGATACAAATAAAAAAGGATATTTGTCACAGAACAAACTAAATTTTTATTTAGCTCAAATAATATTTTTTATTTGAATTTATATCTTTCGTTTCAATATCCATTTTTATTGGAATGAAAAATATTTTATATTTCCTTTAAATATATTTTATATTTAGAGCAAATAAAAAAATTTTTTCATTTTAATAAATCCTGTAAGCATTCTGAAATTTTTAAATTCACTTATAACCTAAATTGCAAATATTCTATTATTATTCTTTATTTCAGATTAATAAGTGGATTTATTTTAAATAAATATTAGTTTATTTATTTTAAATAACATATCTATTTGCAACAAATAATTTTTTTTTAAATATACACTTTTAGTTAAAATAAATAACTTATTTCTCTGGGTGTCATAAATGTAATTTTTATAAAGTTGAAGTTAGATTAGCATTAACAATAATAATAAACCAACTTCAACTTTTTAAAAATTTCATTCATTAACCCTTCAAAATATACTATTTTTAAAAAATTTATAATTTTTAAACTAGGCTCGGGACCAAAGTGAAAATTATAGTGTGTGTTTAATTAGTGATAATTTAATTCTATATGAAAATCTCATATTTTTTCGATTTTCTTCAGAGAAGTTAAATATACTTAAAAAAGCCTGAAAATGAGCGTAGTAGCAGTTTTATTTTACACATATTTTTTATTTTTCGAGAAAATGGAAGAAAACTTTTATCAAAAACTGAAAGTTCATCACAAATTCTTAATTTTTCGTAAGTTTTTATCTAATTTTATAATCACATTTCCTCATTATTTGTTAATAAAAATCCCAAAAATGGGTTAATTTAATTATGAACTTAGGAATAATATTTTATTCATTATTTTATATTTTTAAATGGTTATATCAATTATTTATAATTATAAATTAAGACATTCTTAACAAATGCCAATAATTTTTATTATATTTTTGTACTAAAATGTATTTCTTTTGAATTATTTTTTATTGGCAGAAAATTGACAGTTTTCATCATTTCTAATATTTAAAATTTATATTTTACAAAAGTTATACAATTATTTAAAAAAAAAATCTTTTTATTTTGTGATTCTAGTAACATCAGTATCATTCCTGTAGAATATTACAATGTTTTAAAATTAGTCAGCGACCACTTTAATTGAAATAAAATGGTTCGACCCGTTGGAAAAAAATTTTTTTCACTCCAGAAGGAAGTAATATCTGAAAAATATGACAGAATTTCCCGCAGGGTTATATAAAAACGCACATATCCCAAAAAAAGGAAAGGATTAAAGTCTACCTTCTTGCTTGGATGAAATATTAATTTCTTTCTTCAAAGGACGAAACAATATTTAGTCCCTGAAATTTATTAAAAAGGAAAAATTTTTTTTTACATAGGTCAATTCGTGGGAGGATGAAAGAAAAAAATCTCCTTCATCCTAAGGTTACCTACGTGCTCGAGTAGTAGTAATCTTCCTCGATCTTTCGCCGTTTCTTTTTTTTTCGAAAAATTCAACTTCTCTTGTGCAATCTGTCATTCCTGGCACGCTCAAAAGAATAGCGTGTATGATTCATTCACTATCAAATGCCTTAATCCGGTGTTGGAAAAAGAATAAAAAGAACTGATCATTATTATTTATAGACTTGTTTTTACGTAAATCAAAATTGCGAAAAAATTTTTAAATGTAGAAAAAAAAAATTTGTTTTTGAGAAAAATGCGTTTCTAGCGTAGAGAGAAATAATGAAGATCGAGAGCAATTGTTTATACATATATATATATATATATATATATATAAAACGCGATTCAAAACGTTATTCTTCCCACGAAGGGCAGGCGTGCTTGTAAAACGCCTTTTATTGCAGTGGTAAAAGTTAGCTACCCGAACTTTTATCGTCAATCGTAAATATCATCTACTCTCGCGACTCGAGAGCACGCGAGGTGCATTAAAATTAAACGATTAGTCGTTTGATTTGTAAAAGTACGAGAGTGTACTTAAGTCGATTTTTATGGACTTTTGCATTCAACTCATTGAGCTTATAAAGCAATTGTGAGAAAAAAATTTATATTTTTACAATTAAATGTAAAAAATCGTTATATACAAACTTTTCTTGTTTTTTTTCTCTTTTCTTTCTTTTCTTTTTCTTGTAATTAATAACAAATGTTTTTCCTCTGTTTCAGGTATGTTTCATATTTCCCCAAATTTTCAGTGAGTAGAGAGCAAATTTATTTATTCGATTTTGTGAGAAGCTTCGTCTGAAACGGCTTCAAATTTCACTAAATTATATTCATTTCAGTTAAGACTCTATATAGTTATTTTAAAGAAAATTAAAGCTGTTTCAGGTGCAGCTTTTTTCTACAAATTTATTTTTATTTAAATCGAAGGAAATTTTATTTTAAATTCCTTAAAATATTTTAAATTCTTTAAAATGTTTGAAGTACTTTAAAATGTTTAAAATATTTTGCTGTTTAACGTTCATGCTTAAAAATTGAATAAAAAATAATATGTTTAAATAAATTATTATAAATAAATGGTAAAAGTTCATGGATTTTTAAAAATTAACTTCTCAATTCGATTCTACTAGAAAACTTAGTAATACGTGTGAGTATTTTTCGAAAATTTCACTCCATTTGTTATAAATAATTTATAAATAAATAATGCACTCCAATGCACACAGTTTGTTAATTCGTACTTTTTTAATAATTATTTTCTTCTCTATAATTGAATGGCAAGTTTAATTTTTTAAAATCTATGACTTTTGTCTCATTTGTTTATAACAACTTGTTTAAACAAATTATTTTTTAAACAATTTTTTCTAACGTCAAAAATAATTCTCTAAATCGAAGACTACATTAAAAAAATAATTTAAATCGACCAGAAAATTAGTTTCATAGTCATTTTTTCGAAAAGAATTCAAAGGTTAGAAAATAAAATAAGGTGGAAAATATTTTGATCCTTCTTGAGTTTCTATTTTCCTTCAAAATTTGATAGTTTTAAAAATCCATCATTCATTTTGTAGAAAATCTGTTTTCGTATTTAATAAAATTAAGAGAACAAAAAATTGATTTTTACTATTTTTGAAGCAATTTTTTTTTGTTTTTATGTTGAAATTAAATATCTTTCTATTAAAAATCTAAATTAAATATCTTTCCTTTTGAAGTGAAAAATAAAAAATTAAGAAGGGTTAAAATATTTTCTAAATGATTTTTTTTGACTCTTGAATTCCGCTCAAAAAATAACTATAAAAAAATTTTATGAACGATTTACATTATTTTTTTGATTTAGTTAATAAAAAAGTTTCCGAACCCACTCCTCAAAACAATTTTAATTGTTTTAAATACTTTTAAAGTATTAATTTAACCATTTTAATTTAATTTTAATTTAATTTTAACAATATTTAATATTCAAACAAAATATTTGAATCAAACATAATTATTTTTGTTACACAGTTAACGATAAATTATCTTTGTATTAAATGTAGAAATTTTGATTCAATAGATAATAAGTTTAATTCTATAGGAACCTAATTTAATAAAAAAATATGTTTAAATTAAAATCATATTTATTCGTTCGTTTTATTATTTTGAAATTAAAAATAAGTATTTGTGAATTAAATTAAATTTTTTTAGTACACTTTTAACTATTCCAAATTTCAAACAACTTTTAATTGTTTGAAATTATTAAAAACACTGTTAAATACTTTCATAAGTTCTGTAAACATTTTATCGATAGTTATTCTATTGATCTTTCACTAGAAAAAAAGTCACGGTCAGTCCCGATTTCCGGCACAATTCCACTTTACAGTATCTGTTTGATCCAAGGTCTCTTCTTCAGCACGCAACGCACCCTTCTCCTATCCCGCCGAATCGAACAAAAGAACTTTAAAAAAAAGGAAAAAAAACCTTTCCTTAAAAAACTGCCGTTACGAAATTGCTAAGAATTTCAAGGTTAACTATTAAAAAAAATAAAAAAAGCAAACCCGCACACGAGAATATAACCAAATACTGGCGTTTCCTGCAATAGTGTGGCTTTTTTATTTTGTCACGGATGACCCCGAGGGTTTTTTCTTTAGGGTTGTTAAAAAAAAAGAAGAGAGAGAAAAAAAAAACTCATTTAACGGGGTGACCAGTTGGGACAAAACTTTATGGCACAAATAACCGAGGGTGCGTGCGAGAGAGGCAAAAAACTTGCAATGGAAAATAGACAAAAATCCTCAGGTCTTCTTAAAAGCAATAGAAGAAGGTTTACTGCATCCTTCCGACGGAAGCTTGTATCCAGCGTCACTTACCTCAGCGTGACCTCGTAAACGCCACAAATACCTACTTTTAGGGCCCATTTTTATTTTCCTTCGAGTTATGAGTTTTTTTTTCTTTTTTTTTTATTATTCAACGTCCGAAGGACTATGCTCGGGTTGTGAGTTTGTTGCCTTTGGGGTTATGCTAGAGTTTAGTTTCTTTCGGACCTTTCCTTCAACGAGACGTCGAAATATTAGTTTTATTTTTGTCGCGAATTTGTGAAAAAATTCGGTTAATTCCCCCCATTACGTGTGTGTTTGTGTGTTTGTGTGAATTTGAAAAAAAAATTGAAATGTGTGTCTGTGAATTGGTGTTTGTGAAAAGTGAATTTGCTTTCAGCTTAAGAGGAATACTTTCTAAATCTTCAGGGTGGAAATTTGAAAATTTTATTTTAAATTATTTCGTTGTCACCTAATAATAGAGAATCAAAGATAATTATGCTTGATTCAAGCATATTATCTTCTCAGCTCACTAAAAATTAGGTAAACATTTTATTTCAGTCAAAATGAGGCTTGAAACATAAACTATATGTTACATTTATATTTTACCATTAACAAAATTTTTTAACTAAAATTAGTAGACTGATAACAAATATTTCACTGTAAAAATTAAGTATCTTTAAAGTAACATTGTAGTCACTGCTAAGTTACTTCTTTTTACAGTGTTTTTGTTGACTAACTCTCTAAATTTGAATTAGTAAAAGTTTCTATTTTCTTTATAAATAGAAATTTTCAAATCGTTGAAAATCTAAATTTTTCCTGATACTTGAAAATTTTGTAGAATTAAATTTTTCTAATAAGTTTAATTAAATTTTTTTATATTATTTGTAGTTTTCATTCTCTATTATATATTTAAATAAAGAATTTCCAAATAATCGAAATTTCGTAAAACTGAATTTTTTCAAGAAAACTTTTATTTTAAAAGCTCTAGATACATAAAATTTCAACTTTGCACTAACTTTTGCTTTGACTGTCCGTCAGATTCTTTCATAAAAAGCCTAAATATGGCATTTTATTACAAAATAATGAAATTAAATTTAAAAAATTAAATCATAATTAAAATGATTTTAAGTTTTGCGACAAAAAATCAAATTTTAAATTGTACACTGAAAAAAGTTTGTTAAATTCAAATAACCGATTTTATTAACTAATAATAATTAATAAAATATTGAGTTGAATCAAAAAAATATTTATTGGAGTAAATCAAACGGTTCCATTCAAATTTTGCTTCAAATACTGAAATTATTGATATAAATACCATTTAATTGACTCCAAGACAAATATAATGTGATTCAAATAAATATTTAATTAATAATAATCAAATAAACGCTTATTTGCATCAAATAAATTTTTTTTCATACTACAAATTGCACTAAATTTTAGTTTATTAGGGGAAAAAATGAATAAATTTTCAAACTTTTCTTGAAACGGTAACAATTTAAGAAAATCGAATAAAAATGTCAACTGTCGTACTTATAAATAATCGAAAAACTGATGAAACTTGAAGTTAAAAATAACGCGACCGAAATATATATTTTTGAAAGTGATTTTTCTGACAACCGTGGTTTTTCTTCAGAGGGTATTTGAAATTTATATTCCCTTTCCATTCCATTAAGCAGAAAATAAATATCTTCTGATCTGTGACCAAAAAAATAAAAAGAAGCGAATGAAGCAAGTTTTTCTTTTATATTCGCTTTATTTATCAAAAAAATGTTACTTTTCTCGATTATAAGCGAACACACAAAACATACATTTATTGGCATCTCAAAAATGTCGATTCACGTTTTCTTGTCGTCACCATACGTATAAGCAATATTTATTATCCAACTCATAAATAAACCAAATGGAATTCCATTTTATCAACAAAAAATAAAAGAAATTCTCTGCAAAACATGACATTGAATCTTTTTTTTTGCGGTGAATTTAACTTTTTTCCGTTATAGAAATATTGGAATCGAACGAAATATTGAATAAAATTATAAATTCCATTGAAATGAAGAGAGAGTTTAGATAAAAAATTTTTGTCCAAAAGAGATGAATGTCTATATTTAAAAAAAAGGCAGGAATAGAGAAGATTTTTTCGAAGAATAGAAGATAGGAATTGAATTTGAAATTGGTTTTTGATTATATTAATAGGTTGTTTCAAGGGGAGGGTTCGGCTACATTATACGTTTTTAATATTTTTTCATCTAGAAAATAATTTACAACTTTTATAGAAAATTGTATTTTTTAGAATTTTTCACCTAAAAACAATGTTTTTTCCAAAAGAAAAAATACAGGAAAATAGAAAAAGCTTTAAATTATTTTCTTGACATAGTTAAAAATGCAGCAAAACCCTTTTCTTTAAGAATTGATTTTTATTCAATTGCCTTGGATAAGGACTTGAAATTTTTTTTGATTCTTTCGGCAAAAGTGAATGCGACATTCTTTAATCGTCTTAGTGCAAGTTGGGCAAAACTTTTTTTTACTATCAAAGGAAAAAATGTCAAGTGATAAAAGTGTCCATTTATCTTTGTCTAGACGCATTAATTTCGAAAGAAACAGCACTTAAAATTATCAGTGATATCAACCTAGGGAAATAAAAGAGAAACGTAAAAAGTACCGCAGCTTCTCCAATTTTTATCCGTCGGCCCTTTAGCAGAATGTCAAAAAGTTTAAAAGAGAGTTAATTTTGAAAAAAAAATTTTTTTTGGGAATGCAGGGCTGCCACAGGAATTTTGAAAGAGTTGCGTTAACAATTTTCAAAAATAGATGAACTTCAAAAGGTTTCAACTTGAAACTTCAGAAAGTTTCATTTTCAAATGAATTTAATGAGACATTTTAAAGAACTTAGATTTTTGAAAAATTTAAATAATACAAATTCTTCTTTTTCTTAAATTTTTCAATTTATGTTTTATTAATTATTAAAAATAATGGTTTTGTAGAAGAATTATAGTTCAAAAAATAAAAATTTGAATTTTAAAGCCAAGTGATTGCAGAAATTAGATTATTTTCAAAAGAAAAAGAAAATTCTCCACAGAAATTCAATTATGTTGAAAAATATAAGGAAACTCTAGTCAAAATTTTAAGTATCTTTATAAATAACAAAATTTTTTTCCAAATTAAATTACTTTCAACAATTCTAATAAAATTCTGGGCAAAATTTCAACAATTTTCATAAAATGATTCAAGAGAATTCAATCATTTCTAATACAATTTCAGTCCAAGTCGTCAAAAAATGTATGCTTTCTTAAAATTTTACTAAAATTCGTCAAAAAAATTAAACTATTAAAAAAATTGTTCATAAAATTCTTTATATGGGAATTCAACTCTTATGATACATTGAATAATTCATGAAATTATTAATTTTTTATTTATATTTAAATAATTAAATTCTCGTAGAGTTTTTAATGATAATTGATTTTAAAAATTAATTGCATTGAAAATTTTAGATAAAAAATTGAAAATCACAAGCATTATAGCGTAAATTTTTTTAAATAATTAAATTTTGGAAATGTTTAAAATTAAAATCTTTAAAAATTAAAATTTTTCATACTTTTAAAACCTAACAGTTGTGTAGAAATAATTTTATTACAAAGTTTAATTGAATTTTTTTCAATCTTATTTGAAGTTTTTATTTTCTTTTAAATATTTATTTGTAAAATTTCCTAGTTATCAAAAATTTCGTTAAATTAAATGGTAAACAAATGTATTTAAAAATTCTCAAACAACTTTTTCGAAAATTTAATTTAAAGAAAAATTTTAGTTAACAGTTTTTGAAAGAAGAGTAATAAAATTCTTCAATAAAATTTAATTATTTTCAAAATTTTTAAAAAATTCTCATCAAAATTTGAAAATTTCAATTATTTTTACGCAAATAATAAAATTCTTTTCAAAAATCTAAATATTTTCAAAGAATTTTAGTTTTATCAATCATTTCATTCAACATTTCAGTTTTTTCATTAATTTTGAGTTCTTTCAATTATTTTAAATAAATTTTTATGAAATTTATAAATTTTTTAATAAAATTCTTTATAAGAATTAAACTTTTATGAAACATTGAATTATTAAAGAAATTTTTTATTTTTATATATTTATATAATAAAGTCACATAGAATATTTTAATAAGAATTGATTTTAAAAATGTATTTTATAGTCAAAATTTTAGATAATGATTGAATATTAACAACATTATAGGTTGAATTTTTAGAAATAACTGAACTGTTAAAAGTTTTCAGACTGAAATCTTTGAAAATCTAAATTTTTCTAAATACTTAGAAATTTTGTAGAATTAAATTTTTTTATATTATTTGTCATTTTTACTTTCTATTATATATTTAATTGAAGAATTTCCAAATAATTGAAATTTCGTAAAATTGAATTGTTAACAAATAGATATAAAAGTTCTCAAAAATAACTTTTTCAAAAATTTTTTAAAAATAATTGATTTTATGAAGAATTTTAGTTGAATATTCTTGAAAAAAATAATTCAATTAAAATGAGTATGATAATTTTAAAGAAGTTACAGTAATTTGAAAATTTATAAAATATTCACAGTCAGTCAGCTTCAATATTTTCAAGCTTCACAATAATATTCTTATATTTCAAAGAATTTTCATTTTTTTAATCATCATTTCACTTTATTATAATTTATTCATTAAAGAAATTTTAAAATTTAATTATATTTCAAAATTGTTTTAATTTAGAATTTTTGAAAATCTTGATTTCTATAGAAAAATAATAATTATTAGATATTTATTTAAAAAGTAGTTATCAATTTTTTTAAAAATTAATTTTACGGTTAAAAAAAATTCGTATACAAAAATTCGTGTGAATGTAATAAAATTATTTTAAAATTATTACTTTAATTAATTATTAAAACTAAAATTAATTATTTTAAATATAATTATTAAAATTTTTTTGTGAATCTAATCTTTTTGAGAGGTAATCAAAGTATTCTCAACAGTTCGGGAAAATAGAATCAAAATTTTGTCAGAAAATCAGGGAAAGAAAAAATTAAGTTCTTATGCCAACCCTGTGAGAATGTGAAAATGAGATGATTGTTTCCTATAGAGAAATTTTCAAAAAAAAAAAAAAAATTCTCCCTTTTTTGTTAAAAAAAAATGAAAATTCCACTTCCGGAATAAGCTTATGCAGTAGAGTCATTGACGCGGATATCGGACATTTAAAGGAAAGCACGGTCGTCGCTTTTGCGTTGGACGAGGTCGGGAACTCGTTGCCATATCAATATACCTAAGTGAAATGATACGAGGCAGTCGTAAAGCCCGACAGTAATGACGCATTAGGGGGCTGGCAGGGCGATTTAGTCGGCCATCAAACAAAGGCAACTTTTATT
This sequence comes from Leptopilina myrica (nomen nudum), assembly GCA_032872475.1. Taxonomy (NCBI): domain Eukaryota; kingdom Metazoa; phylum Arthropoda; class Insecta; order Hymenoptera; family Figitidae; genus Leptopilina; species Leptopilina myrica (nomen nudum). The sequence continues at coordinate 39,178,244 of CM065461.1, forward strand.
GGATGATACGACCATGTAAGAGGCTCGAAACGATGCTGCACTCAACGAAAGGAGGGTTCCGCTGGGTTCCGCGCAGGAGTATAGACGTTTTGTGCGTTTTATAGGTGCCAGGTTATGTTTCGAATGGCTCGCTAAACATTTCTGCGAGTCAGTCAAGATGCGAGGAGAGGAAAAAAATGTCCAACTAATCCGCATTGATGCTCTAACAAATGAAGTTATTAAGAAACTTCTTTCAATTTTTTTTATTAACTCTTCAATCTTTTTTCAAAGGAAAGTAAACTTTGCTTTCTTATTCCAGGGAAATTAAAATAAATATCTTTTATTACAAAATATTTCTTATTTAGAAGAATGTCTTTCTACTCTTCTACTAAAACCTTTTGTTTATCACTTTTTTCACGATTTGCTACGATTCGAATCATTTTTTATTAGATTTGTGCCACTAATAAGGCTCGTATGGTGTCAAAGAAGAAATTTAACGTTAAAAAGCGAGTTTTCTAATTAACTATTTGCTCTATAGGGCAAAGCAATGTTTGTATTTTCCCTCCGTAAAATAATTATAATATTTTTTATTACAAGAGAAGAACTTAGAAGAAAAAAGACTTCCTTTTCCTCCTTCGAAATGATGATCGTTTTATTTTGTACATAACTAATTCTGTAGCATCTTCGAACAAAGTTGTCAAGAATCTTGATTACTTTTCCAAAAAAAAAGAGAGAGAGAGAGAGAAAAAGTCAGTGTTTTAATGAATGAAAATAAAAGTTGTTATCGCCGTGTATCTTGTATAATAAATATTCGAATTGTTTCCGCTAACGTGTCCTGCGAGTGTGCCTTGAGAGACGTATAATGTTTGCGTTTCTCGAAAATGCTGAAGAGGGAAACGTTCGATAAACGCGAAATAACAAGCGATTCAATAAAAGGCATTCGCGTCTCGTTTACCGTTTCTCTTTCAAGTTATTGCCGATTAAACTGACATTTATCGAGTGAATACAGAGGCGATGCTCGGCGAGATAAGATGCCTCGATTCTATACTCTCTCTTCTTTGGATCGTGAACGAAACGAGAGGGAAGAATCAAGAAGACGAAAAAAGAGAGAGAGAGAGAGAAAAAAAATCTCTTTAACAAAAGAAAGAGAAAGAAAAAAAATATCAAGTTATCGATATAGAAGAAAAAATGAGATCTTTCTTGTGGTACCAAAACTTCTTCTTCTTCTTTGGCTGAACTATTTTTGATAGTTTGATACCAATTTAGTTCCTTACTAACCTGATTCGAATTTGGTCGATAGAAGAAAAAAAAATTGTATTTAATTCATCGAAAGTTCGATGGAACTTTGATACAAAAAGTGTTTAAAACAAATTGCAATTGGATCCGAATCTTTATAGACAATACTTAAGAATGTAAAATGGAGTCCAACAAATTTTAAAATCCACCAATCTCATTAAATTTTTCGCCACTTTTTCGAAACCACCATTTTTGATTTTGAAGTTTTTACTACCTTAGCTGAAGCTTATAATTTTAATTAACCCCTTTACGGTGCAATAAATGAGAATATTGGTGCCTAAAAATTTATAAAAACCGTTTTTGTGTGTTTAGAATCGCTCAAAGTGAATCTTCAGTCAAAATTGTAAAATTAAAAATGGTGGTTTCAAAATGGCGACAAAAATTCAGTTAAATGCGAGAAAAAGTTATTTAACTACGAATCTAAAGATAAAATTTCAAATTTGAAGATGGCGGTTTTAAAATGGCGTCCGAAAATATTCAGTTGAATACGAGAAAAATTAATTCAATTTAAAAAAAAATTAATTAGATCAATGAAGTACGAGAAAACATAATAAATTCGAATCGAAAGTTAAAATTTCAATATTAAAAATGGTGGATTCCAAATGGTGGACGAAAAATTCAGTTAAATACGAGAAGAATCAATTAAATATGAAAAAAATTAATTAGATTAATAAAACACGAGAAAAATGATTAAAATTCGAATCTAAAGTTGAAATTTCAAAATTAAAAGTGGCCGATTCAAAATGATGACTGAAAAATTATGTTAAATACGAGAAAAATTAATTGAATACGAATCTAAAGATAAAATTTCAAAATTGAAGATGGCGGTTTCAAAATGGTGACGAAAAATACATTTGAATACGAGAAATACTAATGAAATATGAAAAAAAAATTAATCAGATCAATGAAATAAGAAAAAAAATAATAAATTCGAATCGAAAGTTAAAATTTCAAAATTAAAAATGGTGGGCGAAAAATTCACCCAAATTTGATTAATTATTGACAACAAAAAAATTAATTTGAAGAATTAAATACGAGAAAATCAAAGTAGATATGGAAAAAATTAATTACGTCAATAACAAACCATTGTTAACTTCTTTTACATTTGATTTAATACAAAAAAATTTCAATGCCAGTAATTTTTTAATTTACTGCATTACGTTAATTTAATTTATTGAAAAAATTATTTATTATCGAGAGTAGTAGCAATTTTCTCTTTTTAGTCCACCACCGACAAGTTTCTGTTCGATAAGAAGCAATCAAAAGAATAATCCCATTTTTTTTATAAATTTTCCATTGGAAAAATATTGTAGACAAAAATATTTCATTGTCAATTGTAGAAACTAATATTTTTTTCTTAATCAGATAATGTTTGGCCATCAAGAACAGTAGATTTTTTCTTCCCCTATATCGAGAAGAAAGGGGAGATGAAAGAAAAAAAAAACCCCCCTTTTAACTTAAGACGAAGGAAAGCAGACAAAAATTTACTGAACTGAAAGGAAAAAGGGGAAAATAGCAAAAAAAAAAAAAACGATAAAACGAATCGGTAACGAGAGAAATAAAGCAAGAGTGGAAGAAGGTACAAAAAAAAACAGGAAAAAACTTACGAGCGTGAAATAAAGAGAGAGAAGGAAAAGTGGATAAAAACAAAAAAGTCAGCAGGAAGAAAAAGGAGGGAGAGAAAATGGAAAAGTTAAAGGAGAAAAAGAGTGAAAAATAAAGGTTAGAGAAAAAAAAATTTTCTGGGAGAAAGAAAAAAGGAGTGAGAGAGTAGGAGATAAGGCAGAAAGAGAGAGAGAGAGAGAAAAAAGGATGAGATAAGAAAGAAAAAGATAGAGAAAGAAGGAGCAAGATAGAGAAAATAAGAGAGAAAGAGAGAAAAAAGAGAGAAAGAGTGAGAGAGAGAGACAGCGGTTCCAGAAGGGAGAATCAGTCTGGTAGGTGGAGGAAGGATTGATGAGATCAATATGCAGTAAGTCTGGGGAGCAGTAACGCGACGGAGGGTTAATGGAGAGGCGGGCATGAAAAATGTGTGCACCTAGTTGCACGCGAAATTCATAAACTGCCCAAGCGCATTGAAACTTTCATAAAAAAAATACATTTATATACATCAAACATTAAGAATCATTTTATAATTTAAACAATTCGATTTTCTTCAATTTCAATAATTCCCCCTGCCAAAAAAAATATATTAAAAATAATACCCCCCTCCAAAAAAAAGAATATGAATCCCTCCCAAAAAAATAAGAATAAGCCCCCAAAAAAAAGAATAAACAATTTATCTCAAAATAATTTTTTTTTAACAACAACCTGTTCCACTTTTTACTTGAAAAAGTTAAAAAAATTATCAATTTTAACGAAATTTTTAGTTCCTTCAGTTAAGAGTTTCGCTACTTTAGAGAAACTTCTCCTTGCTTTAAGAGAACCTTTTTTCCGTGCATGTTATCACTTTGATCGACAATTAAAATTAGATTAAATAAAAATGTTTCTGCTGTCCCATACGTTGGAACATTTTTATGAAAGCACAACGGGACAGAAAAACGATAAAGAATTTTGTTCTCTGTGCAGAAGAATAATAAAGGGACATTAGATCTAAAAAAAAATGTCTCTGCTCTCCCATGCAAAGAATAGTAGAGGGATAGTGGAGAAATAATAGTCGGTCATTAGATCGAATACAACAGTGACAAAATAGATTTAATTCAAAGTGGGACAAAAGTTGTCTTGAACTCTAAAAGTGTCTTGATATTACACTTTTGTCCCAATATTTGTTTGCAGTGAAATTACTCGACTGTCCCAAATATAGAATTGTCGCAGGATATTAGAGAGACGTCATAATGAAAATTTATATACTGTCATATACATGGGACAGCAGAGCAACAATAGAAGAATAAAATAAAATTATTAGATTGTAGAAAAAATTCTCTACTGTCCCAAACAGAACACAGCAAAGAGAGAGAGTGTAGGAAGATAAAAATAGACGTTTGATTTCATAAAAATATTTCTACTGTTTCATAGAGAGGACAGCAGAGTGACAGTAGAAGGAATTATCCTTCGTTAGACTTTAGATTCAATTCAAATTTCTCTTTTATAGAGAGAACAATAGTGGGACAGTGGAAGGATAGTAGAGGAACGTTAAATTTCAAAAGATATTATTCTTCTGTCCCAAAAAAATAGGAGACGAACTGTAAATGGATAGAAGAGGGACATCAAATTAAATAAAAATTTATATATTGTCCCATATTTTTCTACTCTCCTAAACTGGAACAGAAGAGAGATAGTGTAGAGACAAAAAATGTCCCGCTCTAGAATTATCCCCATTCCAACTAGACCCCCAAACAAACAACCGAATTTTAAATTAGAAATTAAAAAATCTCTTCAGGAAGCAATCCTGATCGATATCAATTGATGAATACAACATTGATCTTGATCTATAATGAGTATTTTTGAAAATAAATCTTGTTTCTTTTTAAAAATAATTCTTCATCTTTTTTTATTGATGTAAATCAACATTGTTTCTTTGGCGATGTTCAAAGTGATAGCATGTACCCTATTTTTTTCTAGTCTAGTGTTTAATTTTCCTGATGAACGCCTCATTCGTATGCATTTATATATGAATGAGGTGGTCGATCGTTCACCGATAATATTCTGCTACATTGTTTATTAATTATTTGAAATGCACGCCGAATTAGTCGAGCTCATAACCAATACGTCACAAAATCCAATTTACGGTCGTGCTGTTTGCGATGGAATAAATTAAATCTTACTGCAATACCATGCTTCCATCTGATGCATAACAAACACTTGGCGTTATCGTTCTAATAAATTTTGGAAATTAGTTTTTTCTCGAAAATAAAAAGAAAAATTCTATTTGTGTAAGAATATTTATTTATCTTTTTTATTTTTCAAAGGGAAAACATTAAAAACTGTTGTAAGAATTTGTCAGCTATTGAAGAAAAATGTTCGTTCCATTTTTTTCCTACCTTCGTAGAGAGTAATTTTTCATCACAGTTTTCACAAATCTTTTTTGTGAAAAAGAAAAAAAAGCCGAAATGGCCATTGAAAATTGCAAATGATGCTCGATTCTCTCGTTTGGAAATCAAGCGACGGCGCGCGGCACGTGTCAAAGAAAGTGGAAGCTCCGGGCATGCGCACAATTCACAAACACATGACAGAGAAAGAGTACAAAGGACGGAATGAAAAGCAAGATGGCCGCGCGCAATTCCCCCACCTCACAACTTTAAGCTACATGGAAGAACGCGTTTCGACTCGACAACAGAATGAGGAGAATTCTAGTGGATTCTTTAAGAGTGAATGTTTTTTCACTTACCAATATTTTTAGGCCATTTGAATCTTGGAGGGCGGCTTTTTTAAAAACAAAATAATTTTTTTCTTTACTCTCAACTACACTGCGCGATATGTTTTTCTTTTGCTTTTGACAATCACGCCGCGCGAAGAGAAATTATAAGCCAAAGAGGACAGGAAGCGGCGCCACTTTCGCTTTCAAAGGGGGATGTTTGAAAGAAAGAAAGAGAAAGACAGAGAGAGAGAGAGAAAAAGAGAGGGGTTGGAAAAAGGGAAGCAAAAATTCTGCTTCATTCCTTTCTTGCAAAATTTCACACGCTCAGCGCATTCTCAATGTCTTTTCTTCTTGTAAAACGAGTGTGTGCGTGTGTGTAGAATCTTAGGCATCTTCTTACATCTGCCGCCAAAGGCACACTTAAAGGCGAAAAAGGATCGATTCCGAACGCCAAAAGTGCTTGAATTGCCTTTTTTCTGTTTTGCTTAAGGTGTTTGCTCTAGAGTAATTTGTCGATCGTGGAATATATGTCAAAGAAAAAGTTGCAATCGGACGGATCTGAAGAAAATTTAACGGCATAGCATTCCCGATATTCATGAGAGTCTCCTCTGAAGATATTCGAAGAAAAAAAACCTTTAACACTCTAAATTTAAACCTTAAAAAAATATATTCCTCAAAACAACTTTTTTTCACTCCAAAGAACGATTTTTTTAAATTCAAAAACTTTACTTTTTTTATTACAATTTTACATTACAATGGGAATGTAAAAACAAAATTTCGTCTCAGTTTTACACTCGCCAAAAAAAATTTCTCGAAAAATCTGTTTTGAAAGTTACATAGTAACGTGCGTAAAGTTTCACGAGGAGGGGTAAAGAGAGAGAGAGATGCTGTCGAATGGACCGCTCGTCGTCGTGGTGAAAAAGAGAAGGGATTGAAGTTAGCAAGATGGCTGCTTCGTGAGCATTGCCTTCGCGTCGTATGTCGTCGACCCGGTTTAAAACAAGTCAACAATGAAAATAACCAGGAAAAGTCGATAATTCTCCTCGTAAGTGATGGACAATTAGACAAAAAATTAATTATCACCTGAACAATTAAAATTGTGGCAAAGAAAACAGTTCGAAATGTCATGTGGGGAACCACGCCCAAGGCCGCAGCCATCTTGAAAAGAGTGATGCACCACGGGAGACAGTCTGACAAACCTAGCAACCGGACAACACCACACGATTTTCAATGGACTTTTTTTTCAACCAAACAAAAAGAAACAAAAAAAAAATTCTCTTTTACATCAATAATTCAGGTATTTTTCAAAAGGACATTTTCCCCGAGTTTTCAAAAATAACTAAACATGTGGATTTATTTAACAAAAAAAAATCACTAAATTTCCCGAGGGGGGGAAAATCAATATTTCTACACCGAAAAAAAAAATTTATTTGATTCAAATAACCGATTATTTTACTATTATCAAATAAATATTTACTTGAATCAAATAATTTTTATTTGAATCAATTAAATAGTATTTGCTGCAAGTACTTAAATATTTGATTCAAATACAAATTATTTGATTCAAGTAAATATTTTTTTGATAATAGTCAAATAAAGTCAAATAGTCAAATAATCGGTTATTTGAATCAAATAAATTTTTTTTTTCAGTGTATATAAACAATTTTTTAGAAAAATTTTTCCACTTCCCCTTTTCCAAAAAAAAAGGTATAGGGGAATTAAATTTAAGAAGACTTCTAATTTTTTATAAAGACTAAAGTGGTTTTTAAAAATTGACAAAAATGTAAAAAATTCTTCAGTAGAAAACAGAAAATTAATAGATTGTTAGAAAAAAGTAATTTAATGATAAAATAGACGTGTGAATTTAAATTTTCTAAAGAGCGATTATAAGATTTCATTAATTATGTACTAAAACAAATCAGCTGATCGCAGGAGACTGGAAAGAGTGGAGAAAATCAATATTTTCCTTGTTCGCATCTCGTTTTATATTATAATGTCGCAAGTGTCTATTTCACTGTGTTATGGACTCCGGCTTATCACTGAATGACCGGTTAAGCAAATCGAAATGGCCTTTTAAATTAACGAACCAAGTGAATCTGCATAATTCTTTTTAGTATCTTAATAGAAAGTATAAAAGCCTTCGTGCAGATATATATATAATCGTGCATTAAAAGAGATCTTTCTTTCGATGGAAGGACTGCTCTTTAATTTTTCCCTTTACATTAATGCACTTTGAAATTTAGCCAAAAAGAGAACAATTTTTTTCTTTTTTTGGGGAAAAAAAAGAAAATTGACAGAAAATAGGCGCCACACTGAAAAAAAAATTTATTTGATTCAAATAACCGATTATTTGACTATTATCAAATAAATATTTACTTGAATCAAATAATTTTTATTTGAGTAAAATAAATTGTATTTGAATCAAATATTTCCGTATTTGAAGTAAATACTATTTAATTGATTCAAATAAAAATTGTTTGATTCAAGTAAATATATTAATTTGATAATAGTCAAATAATCGGTTATTTGAATCAAGTAAATTTTTTTTTCAGTGCAGATAATTTTAAATTACTTTCGATTTGTAAATATCAAAAAAAAATATTTTTTCTGTCTTGGAAAAAAAGAAAGTTTTCAGAAAATAGGCACCAGATAATTTTAAATTACACTCAAAAAACATTATTCTTAAATCGAATAGAAAAATAATTTTAAGTGATTTTGTTTAACTGAAACTAGTTTCTAAGCTTAATTTCTATATAAAGAAAACATCTACTGCTCTGATTCAAAAATATTTTTTGTTTAAATAATTATGTTTAATTCAAACATATTTTCTGTTTTGATTTAAACTAAAAAGATGTTTAGAAATTTTATGTTTGATTCAAACTTAAAAGTCGATTATAAATAATTTAAAACCAACCAAGCCTTTTGGAAACGTAATTAAACTTTGAGCCATATTTTGAAACCGTTGCCAACAACAAATCCATTATTCCTTTTAGTCAAAAAAGTATAAATTTTTCGATTTTTAATAGATTTAGTTTTTTGCTAGATTTGGAACTAATCACCGGAAAAATTTCTCCAAAGAAATTTTTCCTAATCATAAATCTGGAAAATGGGCGCCAGATACTTTTAAACTTCTTTTGTTTGATAAACAAGGAAGCACCGAGAAAAAACTAAACTCAAAATAAGTCGGAAAAGTGACTCATTAATGAGCTGCAACAAAAATGAGTCGAATTTTATTTTGTGATTCTAGAAAAGAAGAACCTGAAGGTAAAAATATGAAAGATTTTAATAAATTTCTTCTCTACGAGAAGTTTATATAGTAAAAACGTAAATAGGTGAACTCTGCATGAGTGCAATTTTTTTTTCTTGTATCCCTTAACTATGGATTATCTCGACTGAAGTGTTTCATCACACTAATAGGTTCTTTTGTTCCCGCTTATCGTAATCGTGCTCATTTCCACATTTTCCTCACCTTCGCCGTTATCGAGTCTGATAACATTTCACCTGACGTAAAATTTTCTCGTTTCGAAGAAGACGGAAGTGTGGCAAGGTTCTTTTTTTTATCCAGGATTATGAATCACCTTTTACCATAATTGATCCTCGCCCCAACACGATCTTTAATCAAAACAAAGTACGTGTTACTATAAACTATATATATATTCTGGTCTCACCTACTTTAGTTATGTATATTGTGAACTGTAATTTAAAAAGCGGTATCAGATTATTGTTTATTGCCATTGAATACTGTTACAGTCGATCATTTTGTGCCCTACTGACAACTTTTTTTTACCTCCTCGTCAATTGAGATGAAGTATTATTTTTCATTAAAATTGAAATTTTCTTTCGTTATATCGGTAAATAGTTAGAAAATTTTAATTACTTATTTAATCTCAAAATTTAGAAGGTTTAGTTTTTGTTTTATACAAAAAAAATTTATTTATTAAACAAGGATTGTTTATTTTAGTTACATCCAGAGAAATGTATATTTGTCTCCACTGAGAAAACATTCTACTCGTTTTAAGTAAAAAAATTATTTTAAGTGATTTTGTTTAATTGAAATTAGTTTGTAAGCTTAATTCCAATATGAAGAAAATATTTACTGCTTTTATTCAAAAATAATTTTTGTTTGAATAATTATGTTTAATTCAAACATATTTTGTTTGGGTTTCAACAAAAAATATTTTTAAATTAAACTTAAATTTGTTTGACTGTATAGCAAAGATATTTTAAGTTTGATTTAAACAAAATATGTTTAAATCAAATAAATTGTTTTCTCAGTGTCAGAACCAACTAGACTTTTTATTTGTTTCAAATAAATTTTATTTGGTTTGAATAAAATTTTAAATGACTGAAATATATGTTTTATTTAAGTCGATTAAAAATTTTATTTAGTACAAATAAAGAGTCTAGTTGGTTATGAGACAAATAGACGTATATTTAAGTTAAATAAAATATATTTGGTTTAAATAATATTTTTCTCTAAGTCATAAAGAAAGAAATCGTTAAATAAAAATATTTGTCTGAGAACCGAGTAAACTATTTATTTAAAACAAATAAAAAGTTTAGTGCGTTTCGACTTTTTTCGACTCATTTTAAAAAATTGCAACTTTTTCGACTTTTTTTTTAATATTGAGAAACAATATATTTGAATCAAATATAATTATCTTTGCTATACAGTCAACTAAAATTTATTTTTAAAATCAACATAATAATTTTGATTAGAAAACATAATAAATTGGATTCAATAAAAATTATGTTTAATTCAATTATAAAATATATTCAATTCAAACATATTTTTTTGGTTGACTACTTATTTTTGAAATAAGAACAAAACTTTCTCAGTGTAGTTATAATTTGTTGATTGAGTAAATTTTACAAGGTTTTTAAATAAACATTTTTTTTAAAACTGCAATTTACATCAATTTTTACAGTGTGGGAAATAAATGTAAATAAATATTTCAAAAATTATTTTTAAATCCATTTTCTATAATTAATGTTTTGAACTGTACAATTAAAAACATATTGAAATTTTCTAACATTTATTTGAAAATAATTTATTTTATCTCAGTATATATAATATAATAACGATAATATTTTTAACGAAAATAAACTATTGAAAATGACCAGCACTGAAGATTAGGGACGCCATTACGTGTCTATCGTTCAGTGCGCTTGCGCGGTTTGTTGGTCCTGCGCATTTGTGAGCGACATTGAACCAACTACGACGAATATTTTTTACGGACTCTAATTTTCATGAAAAGATGAAATGATTTATGATTCTTCTAAAACGAAGAGTTAGGAAAATAAAATTATGACAACTGGAAATAAGTTTTGATTGGTTTGAATTGCTTTTATTAATTTTCCTTATCGCCGAAGAGGAAATAAAGGAAACAAGTCACTAGGAGGAAAGTGACTAGAACGGCCATTACGTGTTTATATCGTTCAGCGCGCCTGCGCTTTTGGACAAACTACGCAACGCTACTATGAGCCAACAATTTCTACTTAGGACCAACTTACAGATGACTAATTTTTTTTTAGTGATTGCAATTCTAACCATAAAAGACTGTTGACTAAAGAAGGAAGTATTTTTTTAGTTAGTCTATTATTAATTTTCTTTAAAGTAACAAATGGGAATAACTAATGGCACGGGATAATTCAACAATACAATTTGATTTTGGAAAATATTTTCCTCAAACCGTTTGGGTTAATCCGTGAGATAATATTTCCTCCATATGCGCAATTGTCATGGGAATAAGCTAAACATCTTTTCAAAGTATGTGACTAAGAAGGCGAAGGGTAGAAAAAAAGAGGAGAGCAAAAAAAAAGGGAATCTTTCTTGCTAAGGTATATAACCCACAAGGATATTATATATGGGTAGGTGGATACCTGACCAACGTAGGCAGGTACGATCTTGAGATCGCGCAGGCGCGAGATATCGTCAGAAAAACCGGCTGGAATTGCTTCATCCAAACAAGAAACTATCTGCCGTTGTGGATCTGGATATTAATCAGCGCGTTGCGGGGTTGCTCGCTGGGAAGGAACATACATATAAACGGATGCCTCACGGCCATGATGTGGTGTCGAGGCCATAAGAGAAGAGAAGAAATACGTGGCCAAAGAAAAAGGAAGCTGGAACTGAAAAGCCTTGTGTGAGGGAGAGGAGGCAAAATACTTTTTTTTTATTTTTTTTTTTTAAAGGAGACAAAAAAGAGAGCGAGGAGTCTTAAGAATCAAAGTCAACAGGAAACAAAGAGGAACAAGCCATAGAATCTCAAAACCAAAAGGGGAGCCGAAAGAGGGTGGAAAGACTCCGAACGTGTTTTTACCGTATCTTTAGAAGACGAACTTAAAGAAGAAGTTTCTTCTTCAGGTCCGTCGCATTCCCCTAAATGAATTTCTATTCCTTTTTCTACATGTGCCTTGAATTAATTTTTAAATTTTTTTCTCCTTTTCTGATTTGACAATTTTTACATACTCAAAATAAAAATATTTCCTTTTTTCCATTTTGACATCATCTTTATATTTCCTTTTTTTCTTTTATTATTTTTTTTAAACAAAAACACAGTTTTTCTAATGATATAAAATTAGGACAAAAATCGAATCAGAAGAGTTACTTTTCAACACTTTTAATTTCTTTTTGCTTCCTCGTGAGGAAGCTTTGTAGTCGTTTAATTTACAATATTTTTAAAAATCCTTTTGACAAATTTTCTTCTATATGGGACTATGTTATATAAGACCCTGAACAATTGTCCGGATGTATGTATGTGTGTGTGTGTGTGTGTGTGTGTGTGTGTGTGTGGATCCCGTTTTTTGTGAACACGATAACTCGAAGAGGTTTCAACGAATTCAACTGAAAATTGCTAGGAATATTTATCATAAAAATATCTCGAAATGGATTGATGGACATTAAAAAATCTTTTTAAAAAAAATTTTTTTTCAAAAAATTTTTTTTTAATTGAATATTAAAGTCAATATACAATAAAATCTTCTTCTTTGCATCAAGACGAATCGATTGGTATATATAAAGTATAAATTGTATGAGAGTTTATAGAGGTAATGACAATTAAAGCAAAAAAATTACCTTTTTTTATCAAAAATTTAGTTCTTTCATCAAAATTATATTCCAGTACAATAAGATTTTACTCATTTTTTCAACAATCTTATCCGTTGCATTAAAACGGATCAATTGGTATATATAAATTATATATTTTATTTGAATTTATAGAATTAAACATAATTAAAACCAAAAATTCGCACTTTTATTAGAAATTTGTTTCCTTCTTAAAAATTATGTTGCTTTATAATAAAATGTTAATCTAGACTTAAAAACAAACTTAAAATCTTCATTTCATCAAGACGAATCGATTGATGTATAAAAAGAATATATTTTATTAGCATTAATAGAATTAAATAAAATGAAAAAATTCACTTTAAAGCAAATTTTTTGCTTATCGTAAAGAGGAAGCAAAATGTTCATGTAATGAACATCTTAATTCACAACTTTTTTAATTTTCTACATGCTTTGCTAAAAAAATAATGTTTTTAATAATTTGAAAAACCAAAATTCTTAAAATTCATCATTTTTCTACATGTTTTTCTAATTTTGCTTCAATAATTTTTGGGCTCTTAAAACCACTTTACTTTTTTAATTATCTACATGCTTTGCTAAAAAAAATAATGTTTTTAATAATTTGAAAAACCAAAATTCTTAAAATTCATCATTTTTCTACATGTTTTTCTAATTTTGCTTCAATAATTTTTGGGCTTTTAAAACCACTTTCTTTTTTTAATTATCTACATGCTTTGCTAAAAAAAATAATGTTTTTAATAATTTGAAAAACCAAAATTCTTAAAATTCATCATTTTTCTACATGTTTTTCTAATTTTGCTTCAATAATTTTTGGGCTCTTAAAACCACTTTACTTTTTTAATTATCTACATGCTTTGCTAAAAAAAATAATGTTTTTAATAATTTGAAAAACCAAAATTCTTAAAATTCATCATTTTTCTACATGTTTTTCTAATTTTGCTTCAATAATTTTTGGGCTTTTAAAACCACTTTCTTTTTTTAATTATCTACATGCTTTGCTAAAAAAATAATGTTTTTAATAATTTGAAAAACCAAAATTCTTAAAATTCATCATTTTTCTACATGTTTTTCTAATTTTGCTTCAATAATTTTTGGGCTTTTAAAACCACTTTACTTTTTTAATTATCTACATGCTTTGCTAAAAAAATAATGTTTTTAATAATTTGAAAAACCAAAATTCTTAAAATTCATCATTTTTCTACATGTTTTTCTAATTTTGCTTCAATAATGTTTGGGCTTTTAAAACCACTTTACTTTTTTAATTATCTACATGCTTTGCTAAAAAAATAATGTTTTTAATAATTTGAAAAACCAAAATTCTTAAAATTCATCATTTTTCTACATGTTTTTCTAATTTTGCTTCAATAATTTTTGGGCTTTTAAAACCACTTTACTTTTTTAATTATCTACATGCTTTGCTAAAAAAATAATGTTTTTAATAATTTGAAAAACCAAAATTCTTAAAATTCATCATTTTGCTTCCTCGTGAGGAAGCTTTGTAGTCGTTTAATTTACAATATTTTTAAAAATCCTTTTGACAAATTTTCTTCTATATGGGACTATGTTATATAAGACCCTGAACAATTGTCCGGATGTATGTATGTGTGTGTGTATGTGTGTGTGTGTGTGTGTGTGTGGATCCCGATTTTTGTGAACACGATAACTCGAAGAGGTTTCAACGAATTCGGCTGAAAATTGCTAGGAATATTTATCATAAAAATATCTCGAAATGGATTGATGGACATTAAAAAATCTATTAAAAAAAAATTTTTTTTTACTTTTTTCAAAAAAAAAAATTTTTTCAAAAAATTTTTTTTTAATTGAATATTGAAGTTAATATACAATAAAATCTTCTTCTTTGCATCAAGAGGAATCGATTGATGTATAAAAAGAATATATTTTATTAGCATTAATAGAATTAAATAAAATGAAAAAATTCACTTTAAAGCAAATTTTTTGCTTATCGTAAAGAGGAAGCAAAATGTTCATGTAATGAACATCTTAATTCACAACTTGTTTGTCTGAATTTGACAAGTCAGCGTAGTCACTTATTTCACTTTATCAACTTTCCTAACATTTACTTATATTAAAATTACTTTCTCTGACAAAATTAATTTTACAGGAAAATATATAAATGTTTACGGAAAATGAGTAGGTAATTATTTGTTAATTTTAGGAAATAACAAAGTAGTTTATTAATTTTAATAAATATCAAAGTAATTTATTAATTTTAATAAATATCAAAGTAATTTAATAATTTTAAGAAATTCTAAAAAGTTAGTATAGAAGTATATAGTCTAAAAAATAAATTTTCATAAAATTTTATTTAAATGTTCGAACATAATTAAATTTTAAAAAATTGTTAAAAAAGCAACTGTAATAATTAGTTTTTAAAAGTATTTTAATGTAATTTTTCGAAAAATAATTAATTTTCTTAAAAGAATTTTTGTAAGGTTTAAAAAACTTATTAATTTTTAGATAAATTTAAATTAAAAATTTTGAAATTTGAATTTGAATTTAAATATTTTTAACTTTTTATTTTCATTTAAAAATTGTGAAATAATTTTAATTTAAAAACTTAAATTAAAAATATTTCTCCTAACTGTTAAACTTAGTTTTAAAATATTATTATTTTTGTATGTATTTAAATTTATGGAAATATTTAATTAAAATATTGAATGTTATAAAATTAAAATACACTTTTCATTATTATTTCATAATTTACCATTCAAGATTTTTCAAAAATTGATACAAAAAGCTGTAAATTAATTAATTTATTCGTTTAAATTGTACAAAAATATTAATAATTCAAAAAGTTTTTTATTATAGATTGAAAAATATAGTTGAAAAATTTAATTATGCTAAAAAATTATTTTAAAAAAATGTTTTGAAAGATTTGTTTATAGTAATTTTTTTGCATTATAAAAATGAAAACAAGATACACAATTTTTTACTAAAAATTGTGGTACTTTCTTTCAATGTTGGATAAAAATCTTCGGAATTTTTGAAAATTATTCGGAAAAATTCTCAATTTTCTTAATTTTCGTAACAAAAAATTTGTTTTCAACATTTCCCTGACTTTACTGAAATGTGTCCACCGTGAAAACTCGAAATTCGAAAGTGGAAACGAAAAAATTAGGAATTGAGTTTTTCTTTTTGTTTAATAGAAAATAAACAAAACTATACTGATTTTAAGGGCGATTTTGTGAAATACAGTATCGATGAAATCTGAACTGTCGAGGTGTGTGCACCGCTGGGAATCGTTATTCTCTGATTACATCTCAGATTTACGTTTGTGAGTGCACATAAGCAATGTTATTTACCTTTACCATTTCATCTTGCGTGCATCACTCGACAAAACATCAGAGAGGGAAATAGATTTTCAAGTTCTTTGAGAGAACACGACAGGATAACTATATTTATCACCATTACAGAAGCTAAATGCATCATTTAAACAAGCAAATGATCTTTTTATAAATTCCATTTCTTTGATGCTATTCTTTATTTTTTTTCAAGTAGAAGAAGAATAATTTTTTCCGTTTAGCTCTGTATATTCTTAAAATTCAGTTAAAATCTCTAAATTCGAATAAAGTTACATATAGAACGAATGAAAAAAATTCGATTATTATACATAAAATAATAATAATAATAATAATAATAATAATAATAATAGACGGTGAAAAAAGTAGAGTCAGAAATTAAAAATCCAAAATGGCGGAACAATATGGCTGCTGTATTTTGATTTTTCCAAATCTAGCGTCAAACAGGGATGCCACGCAATCTGAAAACCTGAAAAATCTGGAAATGTTAGGGAATTTTATAAAAAATTTTTTAAAAAACTGCAAATGTCAGGGAATTTGGATCGAAATCCTAGAAAATTGTAGTTATCTAATTGAATTTATTGTTAAAATCTAATTTTACTGAAATATTTCAAAATTAATTTAATTTTAAAAGACTTGTTTTTACAATTTTCATATAAGTAGAAGAACTTGCAACGATTTTTATTTAAAATTTTGTAAAATTTCAATATTACATGAATTTTATTGAACAATTTAAAAACCTACATTTTAAAAAAATCTCAATAACAAAAATTCTTCTAAAATTATTAAAGTTTTTATAATATATTTAATTGATTATTAAAAATAACAGACTTATAGAAGAATTTCAGTTAAAGACACTGAAAAAATTGAATTTTGAATAAAATACATATTATTGCAAAAATTCAATTATTTTTTCATCTTTTATTATTCACTCTTGAAAGAATTCAATTATTATTTTCAAAAGTAAGGCAAATAGGTTCGAAAATTAAAATAATTCTTGTTAAAATTTAAATTGTCTTTATAAATAATAAAATTTTTCTTCAAAGTTTTTAAAAATATTGATTTAAAAATAAATTTCTCTTAAAATATTGGATTCTAGGAGAATTTATTTATTTAACTCTAAAAAAAACATTTTATTAAATAATTTAACTTTTATTAAAATTAAATTTGCATGCAGAACTTTATCAAACAAATTTTAAATTTTGTATATATTAAAAATAATTGAAATTCTGACAAAAATGTTATTAAACTTTTTAAAAATAATTGAATTTCGGAAAAAATGTTATCTTTAAAGATAATTTAAATTTTGACTTGAATTTTTGGAAAATTTTGGTAAATAATTGAATTTTTGCTAAGAATTATGTTTCTTCTAAAAATAATTAAATTCTTGAGACTAATTTTATTAAATTTGTAGAGTAATAAGAAGGCGGTTTGTTTTTTTTAATTACAAAATAATTTTATTAAAATTTCTTTTTAAATAATTTCAAAAGAATTTCATTGAATTTTTTGAAAATAATTTAATTCCTTGAAGAATAAATAAAAAAAATAATTAAAGTTTTGAATATCTTAATTTCTATATGATAAAATAATAATTAAATATTTGTTGAAAATTGAAGTTATTGATGTTTTCCAATAAATTTCTATTTAATATAATAAATGTAGTTTTAAAACCCTGGAAAACTTCCACTTTTTATCCTGGAAAACCTGAAAAAGTCAGGGAATTTGAAAAGGGTAAAAGCTTGGCAACCTTGATCAAATCTACATAGAAAATAAACTTTGTACCTTCTACTAAAAGTTTTCTACTATAAAAGGATTCGTTAACGATTAAAAAGCTCCATTGAACATTATTTCGAAAATACGAAAAATTTCAAACATTTAAAAATTGTAATTCAGTTACAATTGTAATTACAATTTTCTTAGTGTTACACTAACGCGAAAGTTTACAACTTATCAATAACTTGTAAAGCTCCTTATCTCCATTAGAATCCCATTTAACATGTTAAAAAATCATTGAACATGGAAAACATTTGTATATATATATTTCTCAGGTAAATAAAACAGAAAACGTTCGTTTTTCTCTCTAGAGATAAGAAAGTGATATGTAGAAGTATTTGATCGTTTACAATTTTGTTGGATAATAATAGAAAAAAAAAATTCCGAACCACATTTGTATATAGACACGTGAACCAGCTTGTATGGATATCTATCTCTCTAATCTAAAACGCCTAGCATTGGGTTTGCAATGTTGAAAGAACAGGGTTTGGTGTTGGTATAGTGTCATTAATGCGCACACCACGTACTGCATTAAGTAGGTACACTATTAACGCGCGTGAAAATAATTGCAACGATGATCGAGTTACCCCCCCTCCCTCAATTTTTTTTTTCATTTTCATTTTCTTCATGAGCGCGCTCACAATCGATAATCGCACAATTTTATATACTCACGTCGGTAAAATATATTTATATCTCACCGTCAACTTGAGTACACTAACGATAAGATCGTTTCAAGAGCTGGACAAAAAAAAATTACTCCTCAAGATTAATAAACATTTGAGAATCTAAATTTTTATGTTTAATTTTTTTTGTACTTCATTTTCGATTTATTTTTAATTCCTTTTTTCGATTTATTTTCAATTCATTTTCAATTTATTTTCAATTTAATTTCAATTTCAATTTCAATTTACTTTCAATTTAATTTTAGTTTTAATTTTAATTTCAGTTCAATTTTATTTTAATTTAATTTCAATTCAATTTTATTTTAATTTAATTTCAATTCAATTTTATTTTAATTCAATTTCAATTCAATTTTATTTTAATTTAATTTCAATTCATTTTCGACATATTTTCAATGTATTATCAATTTAACTTTAATTTAATTTCAATTTCAATTTCAATTTAATTTGGGTTTTCATTTTAATTTTAATTTTAATTTTAATTTCAATTCAATTTTATTTTAATTTAATTTCAATTTAATTTCATTTAAATTTCAATTTATTTAGTCTTTGATTTGAAAAATCTGGATGTGGAATTAATTTACTGTCTATGAGAAGGAGAAACAATTTCTACGATTAGAATCGGTAATTTCAATTAAAAGCTGTTAAGTTTGTTTTCGAATAGGTTTTTGCTTTTTAAATTGAAGAAATTATATTTATAGATTTGTTTGTAAATTAAAATTACCAGAAATGCGGTGATTGTGGATTTTTTCCCCCCTCAAATGACAATATAAATGTTAGAAAAATAAGTGTCAGTGATATTTGTTTTTATCATTTCATGACCCGAGGAATATAAAATTCATCTATCTCTCCCTTTTTTCAGCGGCGAGAATAAGTTAATGATAATAATAGCGCCATTATGTTTCTCAGTTTCAAAGCTCGTTTATTAAACTTTTGTGGAAAAAAATGATAACAGTAATTCCTAAAAATTAGGAACATGAATTTTATAACACAGATAAAATATTTCCATACAGATTTTTATTTCTTTCAGTCCAAATATTATTTCTTACAATTTTTAATTGTATTTATTGGTCATATTAATAAATTTCTAGTTGTAAATTCTAATTGTAAATTCTAATCGTAAATTCTAATTATAAATTCTAATTTAGTAAAATTGATTAAAAAAAAAGAAAAATTTTTAAGTGGGAATTGTTTCGAAATATATAATTTGTCTGTAGTGTGATTTTTCGAATGACAGCTCCTTTCTTCACTGTTGTTGTTGTTGTGACCATTTTTAAGTGTGAAGCGCCATAAAAGAGAACTACTAACGACACCAATTCGCATAGTGAATTAGGGAAATTAGGATAATTGTCAGCCTATAGAAATTTTAGGCTAAATATTTGCCCCACGCCTACCATGTTTAGCATATACCTGCGCGTATTTGAAAAAAATCACTTTTGAACAGTGTAATTTGCCCTGCAGGTTGTAATCGCCTTTTCAAAAAACTTTACCTGAAGACCATTTCAAAAGTGAAACATCAAATACGAAAAGTGACTTTTACTGCCAATAATATTCGAGAAATGGAAACATCGTAAAATAAATTTCAATTTAATGGTTATTTCTTCATTATATGGGACTGAAGAAAGAATCTCCCTCTCACTCGCGACTGTTAAATATACGTACACAACTACTAGATTTGATTACATTAAGTACTTTGTATTGATAAAAAAAAAGAGAGAGAGAAAAATAATAAAATATGCTAAACGACACTTATATACCTTTATATAAATCAAGCGAACAAATTGGTCATTTTAGAATTTTAATTTCCAATCCATCCTTTCTTTTTTTTTTTGCAAAGAAACATCAAAGAATCTATAATAAAGTATAGAAAAGTGTTAAAATTTAAAAAAAACCAAAAAAGGTTAAAAATAATAAAATATAGAAAATAATATTACATAACAAAACATTTAATTTAAAAATAGAAATATTTATTTACGAATACCAAGAGTAGAATATTTTCCTCAATATTCAGCAAGTAAGAGATAAAAATTACTCACTATTTTTCTTGCATTTACGAAAAAGTATTTGAAAAATGTTGATTACTAATTCGTTAATTCCTTTTCTTTTTGCGTCTGTGAGGGGGGAGAAAAATAATTATCAATTTGGACCGCGCGTTCGTGACATTCTCTCGCGAATCTTTTTTCCGCGATTAATTAAAATACTTTTTGTTTTGTTTTTGCATTAACATGCGAAATTGCTCAACAGTGGAATTTAACATAGCAAAATGAATATAAGAAAACGAAAAAAAAAAGAAGAAGAAGAAGAAGAAGAAGCGGAGACATAAATCTTGTCAGCGGTCGGTGAACCGCGACAAGGGACACCGAAATGTTTCATGGTCACCCACATAAATATACGCGCACAACTTATATATACTATATATATAAATAAGTAACTGAAGATAAGATAGTCATAATTTAAGGAGATGTTACTTATTACTTGAAGGCAAGGGTGAGGCGGTTCGCCACGAGGCAAGGCAGTACAAAATATATATATGTACGATCAAAAATGCCTTCTATATAGTGTCGTTAAAAGCATTTCAAATCATGTCCGTAATTGATTTTTTTTGAACCCCATACAAAAACATATAAATAATTGCCAACTTTTTTAATTACATTTATTCTTTATTACTATTGAATACATGATTTCCTCTCGTTTATTATTATTTTTTTTTTTTGATACATTTTTTGGTCAATTTTCTTTTAAATTAGTCTTAAATAATTTTTTACTTGTGTTTGTATAAATTAAATATAAATGATTCAAGAATGGTTTCAGTCTGTTCGTGAACATTAAGTTTCAAAAATTTTCTCTACTTTATTATCTCTTCTTACTTTTCAACCATATATACTATAATACACATGACAATTTGAAACTAATTCTTTGTTCAGAATGGATACAAACAAGTTCATAATTATTCATAACAGTTAAAAACTTGTTTGTACTTATTCATAACTGTTAGCAACTACGAGACTTGTTTGTACGTATTCATAACGGTTTGAAAGTGAACTTTATTTTTGCCATTAAGTTCAAAACTAGATTGTATTTTTTCCATTAAGTTCACAACTATTTTGTATTTCTTCCTAACAATTTGTAACTAGGTTTGTTTTTCCAGCTAACAGTTTATAACTAGTTTGTACTTGATCCAAAAGGTTTGAAACTAGTTTTTACTCTATTCTGACAGTTTGTATTTTTTTCTAACAGCTTCTAATCAGTTTGTAAAAATTCCTAACAGTTTGAAACTGGTTTCCATTTATTCAAAATGGTTTGAAACACGTTTTAGTTATTTTCAATGATTCTAGATAATTTTCTATTTGTTTATAAATAATTTCAAACAAGTTTCTACATGTTCATAACCTTTCAAAATAATCTCATACTTGTTTACAACCATTTTTAAGCCTTTTAATCGGCTTTATTTTATTTTAATTTTCAACCAGATCAAACAAGTTTAAAACATTTTTAAATGGTTTAAATCGCCTTAAAATGGTTTACAAACTAATTTCTATTTGTTTATAATTATTAAGATAAGTTTCAATGGTTTATAACAAGTTTAAACATGTTTATTCTTGTTTAAAGTCATTTCAAACAAGTTCAAAGCTGTTTTAAGTGGTTTTAAATAGGTTCACATTTGTTTATAATTACTCAAAATAAGTTTCAATGATTTATAACAAGTTTAAACAAGTTTATTCTTCTTTCAAGCCATTTCAAACAAGTTTAAAGATGTTTTAAGTTTTTCCAAATAAATTTATATTTGTTCATAATTATGAAAAATAAGTTTCAATGATTTATAACCTTAAAAAGTTTTTCTTATTTATAACCACCGCAAACAAGTTTAAAACAGCTTTAAATTATTTTGTATAAGTTTCTAATTATTTAAAATAATTTAAAATTGTTTATAACCTTTTTAGAAAAATTTATACTTATTTATAACCGTTTTAAATAAGTTTACACCAGTTTTAAATGATTTTTAAATTAGTTTGTATTTGTTTATATATAAGTTTAAAGCCGTCTTAAGTGGTATCAAATAGGCTTAAATTTGTTTATGATTATGTAAAATAGGTTTCAATTATTTATGACCTTAAAGACGTTTATTTTGTTTTATAACCACTTTGAACAAGTTTAAAACAGTTTTAAATGATTTTAAGTTAGTTTGCATTTGTTTATAATGATTAAAAACCATTAAAAATTTTTTTTTACTTTTTTAAGAAACTTCAAACTTATTTACAACCGTTTCAAACAAGTTTTTTCTTTAGAAACCATTGAAAACAAATAATTTCTTTAAATAATGTTAAATATGTCTCTACTTGGGTAAAATAGTTTCAAGTGTGTTTGTATTCTTTTAAAACTATTCTAAACAAGTCTCTAGTCCTTTATAATCATTTGAAACTGGTTCGTACTTGTCTATAACATGTTTTTAGTACGTTTCTAATTACTCGAAAAAACATTTTTTTTAGACCATTCGAAACAAATAATTTATTTAAATAATATTAAGTCTCTACTTGTTTATAATTATTTTGAACAAGTTTTTAATAGTTTAAAAAAAAATAGTTTAAAGTTTTAATAATTTAAACGAATTCAAAACGAGATTATTCCCTGAATATTTTTTTTTCAAACTAGTTTTTATAAATAATGAACCATTTCTTTAGCTGTTAGATAATGGACAAGCATAAAAGAATATAAATTAAATGCGATGGAAATGTATTATTCTTTCGCGTTTAAATTATATACACACGTAATAGAACAATTTAATTCCATGGTTCGATGCTCTAATTATTTTTGTAATTATATCAAAAATTAAAATTCGTTTCATGATTAAACATGATTTTTGCGCTGTGAAATTCTTTTGACTTGGGAACATCTCCACCTTGACATATTTATGATGATACGTGTCGATAATCAAATGAATTATTACATTTAACGTATTGGCCAAAGAGATTTATTAGCTCGTTAAGATTTACGTTTATTGAGTCGAAGATCGTGAGTTGCAAGTATAAATATACTTTCTCAATAACTATTATTACACACACACATATAACGGAGGTGCGAAATGTATATGACATTTTTCTTTCTTAAAAAATTACTGTTTTAATTTATTTATAGCGCGAAAACTTTCGAAATTTCACTTGTTTGAAGAAATCTTACATTAAATAACTATTTTTTTTGAAATTAAATATTTATAGAACAAAATTATTTTTGGCATTTGGAATTTTTTTTGCAATATTAAAAAGTAGAGGCGTTTTTTAATTTTATTAAACAAGAGAAGATTGTAATATAGCTATTTGAACAAATATGCTAAATAGTGCAAAGGGAAAAGAATGACTTTATTAAATTCTCTTTGTATATTTAGTTAATCCTTTTAAATAGTTTATTAGTTAATAAAATGCATATAAAGGCAGATTTCATGCTCCATTATCATCATAAAAATTCTTTTCTATGATATTCAACACCTAGATTTTTAATTCTTTGCTCGTCAGTGCATAAAAAATAGAATTAGGCCATAACAGTGTAGGTGGTATTCATAAAGGATTATGAAACGAGGAAGAAAGCGGATGGAAGGAGGAGGAGGGTTGCTGCTCATATAATGGAGCCCGAGTTCTCCTGGAAATAAAGTAGATTTCTTTTTTTTTTTGGACTTTTTAAATATTACACTGAAACGAGTTTTTTATTTTAATTTTATACACTTTTAACTAAAATTTTTACCTTTTTTAATTTACTTTTCTAATTTATTAATTTAGATTATATGGGTAGTATATTATATTTTGTTTTGGAAAAAGTGGAAACGTTTTTCTTAGATGATAGTTTTCATCTTGAAAATTAAAACTTACTAAGAATTATAAAATTTTAATTTTTAATTTATTTTACATATTCGAATATATTTATAAATTACAGATTAAATTGGTAATAATAATCAGGGTTAACACAAAAATTTAGTTTTAATTTTCCTCGAAATAGTTAATTATTATAATTTTTCGATAGCAATTAAGATTTTCAAAAGTTTCTTAATCAAACCTTTTCGAAATTCAACAACTAATTAGAATTTTCAAATCGATTTGTCTACAATTCAATTTTACGAAATTACGATTATTCAAAAATTCTCCAATCAAATATACATTAAAAAATGAAAACTTCAAATGATTTAAAAAAAAATTTGGATTTATCTTCTTGAAAAACATTAATAATTGTTAGTTAAAAAAATTCAAAATTCAATTTTTCAAAGATTTTAATTTGAAAACTCTTAAGAATTGTATTATTTCTAAAAATTCATGCTATATACTTTTTAAATTTCAATTATTATCTAAAATTTTAACTAAAATTAATTTTTAAATAATTTTTTATTAGAAAATTCTTCAAAAATTCAATTATTAAAATAACTACAAAAATGCAATTATTTAAGTACCTACAAAAATAAATTATTTACTGAGTAATTAAATGTTTCTTAAAATCGAATTCTTTCGACGAATTTGAATAAAATTTGTTAAAATAATTACATTTTTCGAGAACTACGATTAAAATTATATTAAAAATAATTGAAATTCTGCGATGAATTTTATTTTTTTAGGAAAATAATTGAATTCTTAAAGAGTATTTTATTATTTTTTGAAAATAATTTAATTCCTGAAGGGTATTTTATTGTTTTTGAAAATAATCAAATTTCTGTAAACTTTGTATTATATTTATGAAAATAATTGTATTACTGCAAAAAAATTTATTCAAAAGATTGCAAATAATTAAATTTCTGTAAAATTTGTTTTATTTTTTTGAAAATAGTTACATCAACAATAATTAAATGTTGATGTAGAAATTAAAAAAAAATGTTTTTGATAATTTAATAACTATTTTGAAATATAATTTTTTTTTAAACATTTCACTTTAATTTCTAGTTATTTGTTTTGAAATTCTCCTCATGCTTGTTTCTTTCGAGCGATCCGCCATTTCGTTCCGTCGGAAAGAATCGCCCCTCTTGAAACATGGTTGCCTTCTCTTCGATAAACACTCTAATGGAAAAATTCACACACGCAGTGAAACAAACATTTATTTTCAACTACAAAAACACTGTAAAAATGAATTTTTAAGTTTTTTTTCGATTAGAAAAAAAGAAACTGTTATTGTAAAATATTTAATAATTCTCAATTTTTTATTTTTAATATGATCCCCAAGTTTTGAACGTTCAAATGAACGAAATATTTTTTATAGAAGATATATTAAAAAATTACTAATTATAAAAAAATTTGAATACTGAAATTTGACGTTTAGAACCTTAGTAATTAATTTTTATGATAGCAAAATAACTGCAATGAAAATTTAATTTTTCAAAGAAATAAATAAAATTTCGTTCATGTGAACGTTCGGAACTTTAGGATCCTTTTTTAATCATCAATTTATTGGTTAAAAAAAATTGAAAACTTTGAGAAACATTTTTATTTATTTTTCTCTTTTGCAATTTAGTGAATGATTTTTATTTTCGGAAAATTGTATTATTTGGAAAACTAGATGAATGGAAATTTTTTTTTGTTTACAAAACAAAAATGTTTTTAGTTAAATGTCTCTAGTGCATTTGGATTATTTTTATAAAAAGACTTTAAGAAGATGTTCTAAAATCTTTCTTCTCGACGATTTTATCAACTCGTAAAAATCAACTTTTAGGAGTGTATAAAGTGAAATGAAATTAGTTCATAAATTAGTAAAATCCACAGAGATTATATTCCTTTTTCTTCTTCGCCGAGACAATTATTATTATTTATAATTCTGAAAATGCAGCTGATTTCTGTGTTTTTTTATTTACTTTAATTTTATTTTTTTTTTGTTTTTTGCAAAATACCGAAATAATATGTAAATTTAGTAATTTACGAATCGTTATATGCGTGTGGTCTCTCCACCGAAAAAAGAAGTTGGGTGAAGACGTTGTTATTACGGTTATCGGGAGTCGTGTTCACTCACGAGTTTCATTTATTCTGCAAATGCGATGAGTGTATATCGGCACTTTTGATCGGTGTTGAATGTAATCGTCCAATGATGCAGAAACGAGTAATAATTGTCCGTTTACGCGAACGAGGTGGCAGTTTCATTGTCCCTGCAATTTAGTAGCCATTATAGGAAATCTTATAGGCAATATACAAGACAGGAGATGACCAGAACGTCCCATCCATTATTCATCGCACAACTTTTGCCGACGCCTCACCAGAAAGAAAGAAAGAGCGAAAGCAAAAAAAAAAAAGAAAAAAAAATAATCTTCTCCTTCTTGTTACTTATAAACTTCACAGTTTCATTTTGATGATCTTTAAAGCTGATGTTTACGCTCTGACGCCAACCGCAAGGCAATTTTTTAAATTGAATCAAATTACTTTTCATCGCTACTTTTAAAGATTATCCCATATAATGAAACTCCACCCCAATTAACAACAGTCGAAAATTAATAATACAAAAATATTCATAATTGAAAAGATAAACAATCGTTGTGTTACATTTGAGTGTAATTAGTCTTGATTAAAATTAGACTTAAAGTATATTATAAAAGTAAAATTGAACATTGCGCTAATATTCAGAAACACTTTTTTTTAAATTTATTATTAATTACTTCTTTTGCATATTTATGTATGTAAATTACAGGAAGAAAAATTTATTCCCATTTTATTTCAAGTGAAGAAAACGTAATAAATGTAATCTTTAAGGAGATAAGAAACTTTTAATTGCTACTGTACTTCAAAGTCTCGTCACAAAAAAAAACATTACAAAAGAATTTTCTATTTTAGACTAATTAGAATATTTTCACGTTTTTTCGAATGGAATTTTCCTAATTATACTGAAAGTAAAAATATTCTTTTACTTTTAGTATAATTACGAATGTAAAATTAATATTTTCAGTGTTTTGGAATATTATGCGACAATGACAAAGAATGGAATTTTTGTAACTATATATATATATATATGGAAAATAAAAGAATAGTTTATGTGGAAAACAAGTTTGAGATACAGAGAAAAGAGAAAGAAAAATGTCGCTAGGAAAAGTTTATAAAATCCATTTACAATCATTTGACATGACTCACAGGGAGCATGAATTATTGCTCTATTTTCGGTGGCAGACAAAATAAAATGTCGATTTCAATCTCTTCGGTCTTGCGAAGAAAGTTTATATACTATCTTCGGAAATTCTATTTTTTGAAGAGAAAAACTAAATTTAAAAGTTGTTTTTTTTATAAGCAATACGCGACGGGAATTCTCAATTCATACGCACAAAAAAAAATTCTTCCACGAAAGGTCCGAGTTGTATTGAATTTTGTTTTGTCCCCCTAAAAAAAACATCTATGAGACTATTCAATGAATTATTTACTTTTTTCTAGGCTTAATGTTTCATGGTAATTTTTACATTGACAAGGAAAAAAACACAAGTAAAATGAACAATAAAAATTTAATTATATGTTTTTTTATATTTATTTATGTTTTATTCACACACTTGTATTTTATTTCCATTTACTTATTTAAATAATATTAATACAGTATGAACAAATTTTTCTCTTTTTTTGAATTTCGCGCCAAACCAGTACATTGAGTTGCCGCCTAGATGGCATGAAAATTCGCTCATAAACGAAGTGAACCAAACAGAGAAATTGACGACGATAACATAAAATTGTTTCTTTTTTGTTATAAAATGAATAATATTGTAAATAATTTTTTTGGGTAAATTTGTAGACTTTTATAATACGGTTAAAATTAGTATTTAGTTATTTACTGATTCAAATTTAAAAAAAAAATACAGAGAGTATTTCGAATTCAAAAGAATAAGAAAATTGAAGAAAGATTGGGGTACAGCTTCTCTAAAATGTATTTTTAAAACTTTTTTTTTTCTAATAAAGGTGAATTTAGAAAAGAAAATTTACTAATAAAAAATATTTTCTAATTTTCTATCTTCTAATAAAGGTAATTTTCTAATTTTTTTTCAACATTATTCAATTTTCTTAATGATTATCAATACCTAGGCATATAATTAAAAATAAAATTTATGTAAGTTTTTTAATTCTTTAAAAAATACTTTACATTACATTAAAGAATTGTAAAATAAATATAATGAATAAAATTATATCTTTTGGATTTTTCGGTTATTTTAACAAATTGTTTTTATTTTACAAAGCATTTTCTTGGTCAGGCGAATCTTTCAAAAATTATTTTTGAATCATTTTTTTATTCAAATTTACGAAAAATACAGAATAAAAAAGATTTTGAATATTTGGAACTTTCTAAAATTTAATTGAAAATAATTAACTGTTTTAAAATATTTTTTCTAACACACGCACCGAAAGTACACCATTTCCTACGTGTTTAGCGGGAGAAAAGTGTATGATTCCCTGCGAGCGGGAGGGAATGTACATTCCCTCCCGGCTAGTGACGTCACCGGGAGGGAATGTAACATTCCCTCCCGGTGAGGGAGGAAAAGTAACTTACATTCTCGGTAATGTTGTTATTAGGAACGAAGTATAAATCAAAGTATGACCATTATGTTAGTAATGTAACTTACGTAACTAGAGTAACTTACGTAACTAATCGATTTTACGTAAGTTACGTCACTAACCGATTTTTGCGTAATTTATGAAATTAATCAAACTTACGTAACTTATTTTTGTTTCGTAACTAACGTAAGTTTTCTAGTTACGTAACTTACGTAAGTTGTTTAAGATTTGTATATTCTCGACGAAATATTATTAATAATAAAGTTTCATTAAGAAGTTAATACTTGTCTTGCTAATACTTGTTAATACTTGTCAATGCTTCTTTAAATATTTGTACTTTCGGTATACGTGCGTTAGAAAAAATAGTATGTGCAACTCGGGAGGAAAAATGATTTCCACTCGTGTTTTACAGTTCTCGGCTTCGCTCGCAAGCACTCGCCTTCGGCTCGTGCGCTCGCTACGCCTCGAACTGCAAACTACACTCGTCGGAAATCATCCATTTCCCTCCCTTGATGCACAATCTACTATTATTAGAATTTTTAAAAAACAACTTCTAAACAATTTTATTTGCAAATTTTAAAAATAATTGAATTATCTAAAAACTTTTAATGCGACAAATCATTAAATGTAAACTTAAAAATTGTAACCATTGACCATTCTTGGTCAGACAAATCTTTCAAAAATTATTTTTGAATCCTTTTTGTACTCAAATTTACGAAAAGTATAGAATTAAAAAGATTTTGAATATTTGAAACTTTGTATACATTTTTAATGAAAATACCTTTTGAAAAAGAAGAAAATTTTTTATCAAATAACTACTTGTCAACAAAAATTCTGTTCTTAAAAAAAATAATTTCCATCATTTTTATAATTATAATTTGTTTAATTTCTAATAATATTTTATTACAATTTTTCCACAAAATTTCAAGTATTTTTTTAAAGAATTAAAAAATTTTTTGTAAACTTTATTTTTTAATCACATACCTGTTAATCGTTATTATAGAAATTAAATATTGTTAGAAAAATAATTTTTTGAAATTCTCCTTTATTTAATTTTCCTTTTTTAAAAAGAAATTTGTTGAAAATAACCTTTATTTAAAGAAAGAAAATTAGAAAATTACTTTCATTAGAAAAAAGTTTTTTAGTAATTCACCTTTATTAGAAAAAAGTTTTTTTAGAAATTCACCTTTATTAGAAAAAAGTTTTTTAGAATTTCAACTTTATTAGAAAAAATATTTTTAGAAAATACGTTTTAGAAAAACTGTACCCCAATTGCAGTTACAACTATTCTAAAAATAAAGTTAGAAAATTGAAAAGTTTCTATAAATTCTGTAAAAATTATTTTATTCAGAGTTGTTAAAACAAGGATCAACAAAAATAACTTCCTACGTGTATCTGTAAAAAAAAACAATGGAACTTAACCTTTTTTGTGTAAGAGTTAAGAATTTTCAATTCTTCCTAATTCCCGACTTTCCTTCTGGACTTACTGATTGATATTTAAAAAAATGTCCCAGCAAAAAGGCAAAAAGAAGAAACAATATTCCAAGAATTGAATTTACACTAAACTAAAAGATCCATCTCGAGAATATTCCTGCATTCCAAGAGTTATAGAATTTATTTTATCATGTATAGATGCCAAGGACTGACCTTGAGAGCCCTGAAAAGGAAAGGTTAGACAAGATGGCCTACACGAAGGTGAAGATGGACGAGGGGCCACTGGTTAAACGGGCGGGGTTGGTCAGAGAAGACGGGTCAGAAAAGAGAGGTATACATCAGTGTGTGAAAAAAAGTCACTCCCCTTTTCTGCTCTGTCTCTCCCATCCCCCAAAAAATACGAGAAGAAAAAAAATCATCATGGTGGTTTTTTGAACGAGTGGCCATCATTTTTCTCTCTTTCTCATGAGAAGAGATGAACCCCGAATTCGTTTCAGCTCGTCTTTCTAATAAAGACATTCTTCATTCTCTTTTTGTGTTTAACGGCACCGTCGGCAGAAAACCATTCTTGCCCCTTTTGCCCATTACCCTTCGTCTTTTAAACTTTGATTAGTTATACACGGCACTGTTCCTTGATATAGTCAGTATAACTGTCATTTTTTTCAAATAAATATCAAATTCAGTGACTTTAAACAGATGCGCTGAAAACATAACCCCCTCCCCTTTTCTTTTTCTAAAACGGATGTTCTAATTACTCAAAAGAGTTGAATGTACATGAAAAAAAAAGTTGATCTCGCGTGTCATCCTGTTGTAGTCATTTAAATATGAATTAAAGTCTCAATTTTAGTTGTTTATTATTCACGTAGAGGGGCACATCTCACTTATTTCAGTATATTGTCCTTTAGAAAATAAATTCGAGTACATATAATCTTGTTTTCAGTGTGATTTCATTTTTAAATATGAGATGCTTGAGTATTTAATGATGCTGAATTGAGTGTGTGATCTAAGGGTCTTTTTATAGACTCGAATCTCATTCTTGGGTCTTTTTCTTTATATAGTTTGAGAAATAACTATTACACTTGCTTATATTTTAGTAGACTTTGAATATTTCATTTCCTGAATTTTATTTCCCGAATATTAATATTTTATCCAGTGAAGCGATTGCTAATTGAAAGTACTTTTATTTTTACAACAAAATGCGCATGCTTCGGCTCACGCCAAGTGACGCAGGACACAGTTTTCCTAGTGCGCATGCGTTGGCTAGATCTACAGCGCTTGCGCAGTATCGTCTGCGTCAGTTTTCCCATGCGCATGCGTTGGCTAGATCTACAGCGCTTGCGCAGTATCGTCGGCGTCAGTTTTCAATGCGCGCGCGTTGGCACTTGCGCAGACTTCAAAATTAATTATCATTCACGCACTTGTACCAAGTACCTGCAAGAAAAAATATTCAGTGTTCGATATTCTCTACTTTTACTATTAGAAAATATTTTTGTCTCAAAGAGAATTTTTTTTATTCCTTTCCACACATTTTTCTTTTGTTCCTCGCGTTCGGTAGACAAACTCATGCGATATTCACATAGGCGGCAGATTAAAATCATAACGAAGAGCGCGTTCGCAACTACCAGGAACAAACTAATCTCGCTATCTCATAAAGACATTCTTTGTTTCCTTTTTTGTTGCGCAGTGAAATGGTCGCCAAGAGGTTGGATCTTTTATTGTTCCCTTTTGAACAATTCCTTAAGGAACCAAAAGAGAGAGAGGGAGAGAGACTAATATCCAAGCAAAGGCAACAGGAGAATACTATGGGGGTGCTGAACGCAAATGCAGTGTACCCTTTTTTGTTGAACAATGATCTCATTATTCTTCCAATCGTCGAAAGGGATCATGATTTATTCGCAAAACTTTGTATAATTTCTTAACCCTCTGTAGCATCACCTTTTCTGTTCGGCGATTTTCATTTCTTTTCGCAAAAGTTGATCACATTTTTTTACAAAATCGAAAATTTATCTATTTGCGTTTTTATTAATTTTTCCTGCATTCTGTAGTAAAAACGATTCTAGAATTCGATTCTTCGGAGCTATTTTTAGCTCCGAATTTTTTGTCGATTCGAAAAAAAAATTCCTAGTTCCGAAGAATCGAACCCTGGACCTTCTTGTTCAAAATTCAGCGACATAACCACGCAGCCATGTCACATATTTTCCGTGATCAAATTTTTTTTACCGAAAAAATTAGCATTTTTGCCGTTTTCTCTCGTTTCTTCTGTCGGATAATTTTCCGAAGAGCAAAAATAAGATTTTTCCTATAATTACAATAAAAATGATTGCTAATTTTACAGCAATCTCGGGAGAATTTTGTTCGTATCAAAAAGAAATTTAATTTTCGTTGACCTCCTTAATTAATGTACAGTGCACTTTTTAAGACGAGTTTTGAAAACGATATTAAGTACAAAGAAGCTCAGTGTAATTTTATAATACAACAAATCATTGTACCGTATATGGAATGAATCAATCTTTGATATGTACGTGCTTCATATTCACAAAAATTAACCGTAGATCCAATGAGTGCATTTATACAAAGTTTCTTGACATTTCGTTTTTTTGTCTGATAACTTGGAAAGAAATGAAATCATTTCTTTATAAATTCGCTTTCTATCATTTTAATTAAATTAATTAAATTTATCAGTATTCACTAATATAGAAATAACATTTTTTTTATAATTGTTTCTCCTTTCGTGTTGCAGAAATTCGTGCGGAATAAAATTCTTCAAGTGGTGAAAACAAAGCTTCTTTTCATAAGGTAAGTTTTCTTCACTTAGTTTATTTATATTTATTTATATTTATTTATGTTTATTTATATTTATTTATGTTTATTTATATTAATTTATATTAATTTATGTTTATTTATATTTATTTATGTTTATTTACATTTATTTATATTTATTAACGTTTTTTCAAAAATTTTGACCTAAGGTGGTAAAAATACTGAAAAATAACGTAGGCGATGAATAAGTAAGTAAGTAACTTTTAGAAAAGAACATTTTTTTTTTGAAATCGATAAAATGAAAATGTCTAGATACTCTCTCTTCCTAATGGGAGATTTGTTTTCTTCGGAGTTTTCACAAGGGTATATATATAGTGTGTATATACATATATATTGTGTTTGGTTCGATTCGCAATTCGCATAAGTAACGATCGCCAAGCAATAGCTTACCTGCACCCTACCATTAAAGTCTAAGTATTTATGGGCTCATTCATTTCGTTTTATGTTTCAATTTAGATGCATTGATACTTGTTTGTTTACACGTTACCTGCCACTCATTCATTCACCTCTCTTCGAAACCACCCATTATTATCCTCAACTCGTCATTCTCTCCTCCCGTTTTCCAACTTCGACAAGTACTCAATATTCCTCGATTCTTATCGAGAAATATGTGTTGTATGTGTACTTTTCATCCGCAAACACACACCTTTCTCTCTCTTTCTCTCTCTCTCTCTCTATCTTTCTCTCGTCGGAAATAAAATTCTTTTCTAGCAGACAAAACAGATTTTTTATGTTTAAATCGAAGAGAAGGAAAAAATTTTTTATTGTTACTTTGTAAAGAAAATGTATAGTTAGTTTTAGAAATTAACATTTTTTTTTGCTTAAACTGTACATTTTTATTAAAGATGTTAATTGATTAGAGTGTACATAAACAATCTGTACATTTTTGAACCTAACTGTACATTTTCTTTGAGGAAAAATAAAAATATTAAATTATAGAGTTTTTATTTATATTTTTTGCAAAAAACTGTACATTTTTATTAAAGATATTGATTGATTGGAGTGTACATATACAAACTGTACATTTTTCAACCTAGCTGTACATTTAATAAAAATACTCAATTTTGTGGAGTTTTTATTTATATTGTTTGCATAAACTGTACATTTTTATTGATGGTATATGAAATGATTAGAGTCTATACGGAAAGTACATTTCTGTCACAAACTGTACATTTTCTTGAAAGAAAAATCATAATATTCAATTATGTACAGTTTTTATTTATATTTTTCGTACAAACTGTATATTTTTGTTAAAAAAAAATGTATTTTCTCTGTATTCGAGACTTGAATTTACATTTCTCCGTAATAAAAATGTATACTTATTGACATTAATGTACTCGCTCTTTATTTAAAAATCAATACTCAAATTGTATTTAATTTATTATTTTTGTTTTTCTCTAACGAAATTTCTACAGTTTATACGCAAAAAACATATTTGCTTTGTACTTAAAGCTTCAATTTTTTTCTCGTAAACTGTACGATTTTTGTTAGTGAAAAATAAAGATACTTTGAATGTTGATCATTAAATTTCAATTGGTAACAATATTTACTAATTTGAAGTAGTGACTGCTTTTTTGTATTTAAATTAGTAAATGTTATTTTTAAAAAAATAGAAATTGTTATTTATCAGTGAAATTTACTAATTAAAAACCAAAAAGTCAGTCACTAATTTGAAAGATTAAATTTTATAACAATAAATAGTCATTTCTAGTTAATAAATAAAATCTACTAATTCAAATTGCAAAAACTCGGTCACTGATTAAATTTTCAAATTTTACTAATAAAGAAATAGAAATTACTATTTATCAGTAAAATTTATAAATTTAAATGCAAAAAGTCATTTACAAATATGAATGAGTAAAATCAGTAAATTCAGTATTCATTTTTGCTATAAACTGTACATTTTTCTTGAAGTGAAATGTAAATATTTTCTCAAAATGCGTTTTAAATACAAAACGAATGGTTAAAATTCACAATAGACATGATGGCTTATTGTCGGAAGAAACCAAAACAAATAAATTGTCCCTTTATAATATTTCTAAGTTTGCGAATTGTGTCTGTTTATAATAGGAACAATGGATGACCGCCGACGGAGGTCATCATATAGCAATAATAATAGAAATTATTCTAAACTCTTCAGTTGTAATTCGGGTTTCTACCTGTTAACACGGGTTTCGATTCTAATTGCGCTGTATTTTATATATTTAAATGCGGTTTTCGATATTTAAAAAAGTGTTGAAAAATATTTTTTAACACAATTTTTTTAAATATGCAGTTAGTGCTTTTGGCAGTGCTCCCTTTTTAAAGTGCGCGAAAAAAGTGTTTCATTAATAATATTTTTAAATTACAATATAAATATTGTGCGTTTTCGGTGGTTCTCTATTTTTTCTAAATCGCAGTTGTCATTATTTTAATTTAGTAATAATTTATTTTGTATCAATTATTTCTAATCGCTCGAACACCAATCTTATAATAATTTCGGAATTTTTTATTTATTTTTTGTGTCAGTGGCCTCGCGAATTTTTTTTATAAATATTCAAAATTATTGTCGATTTTCTTAATTACCATAGTTACTGTTGTTACTATATAGTTTTTTGCTTCTTCCTTCGGTTTTCGCTTGAAAAATATAATTTCACGTGATTTTTAAAAGTAGATAAATTATTTTCTCTGAATTTAAAAATGTTGTGAATTAACAAAAGTTCTGGAAAATTTGGAACGAATTGAAATGTTTGTTTCTTTGTGCTTCACATTTCTGATGATAATTATTAACGATCATTTGGATAATCTTCAAGTTCAGCGGCTGTTACAGCAAAATAATTTCAAGGTTAGAAAAATAATTTTTTCTTTTATAAAAAAAATGTAGTGTCAAATTTATTTTTGTGTAAATAAATCGATTATAAAATAAAATTTATATGAATTATAATAATCTATTTGTTATAATAGATATATGTAAATTTTATTACATAACTTTTTAAAAACTTTAACAATTTTTTTACTTAACTCATATTTTTATATATTATATATTTTATTTTTAATATATTTTATATATTATATTTTTATAATATAGAAAGATGATATTATTAATTATATTAGAATATTGGATATATTATTATTATGTAAAATCAAATATATATTATATGGGGAAAAATTCTTAAAAAGAAAGTCAGTATAAATAGAAAGGAAATTACTCTTTCCATTTGTTGATCTCGATTATTATTATTATAGCAGAAATGTTGCAATTTTTTATAGAAAACGGAACTATAAAATTCCATCTGAAATCATTGCGTTACAATAAATTTACTCAAGCATGTGTTTTCTCTTATTCATAACGATCTTGCAGTTTCGCAATGAGAATATCTCTATTTCCCTCTTCTTTCTTTAGCGCTAAAAGATATAAAATTTAAACTCAAAAACAAAAGGTTCACTTCGAAGTCTCGAAAAACATGTTTTTTTTCTTTTAAAAATACATGAAATAATATTTTTATTACTCATAAAAGTGAGTAAGCAATTAAACTCGTCACAGTTTTATATAAAAACAAAAAAGAAAAATTTTTCTATTTTCTTTTTTTATTTTTCAATTTTCTTTTTCTATTACTTTATTTCAAACTTTTCAAAAAGTAAATAGAAGAAAAAACAGCGATTATTTGATAGAACAACAAATTTTGTCTACAAATTTAAAAATACTTTAAATTCCGCCATATTGCTTCCGCCATTTTGAATTTTCGTAAAGAGATTAAAAATGTTGGCTTATTAATCAATTTTAAAAAAAAATTTGTACTAAATCACATTTTTCTTGAGCGTTTGAATTTTAGTTTTGTTTGAAAAGTGTTAAATTAAGACTAAAGTGGATCCAAATTGATGCCACAAATTTGGATCAATTTTTGATTTATTTTTTTGGATTCAAACATTTTTCTTATCAACTTGTTTATAATTTGATAATTTTAAGTTAACAGTGAAAAGAACGCACCAAATTCGAAGAGAAGAGAGAGAAAATAAATTAATGTAAAGTTGAAAACTGAAAATAGAAAGAGAGAGAAAGAAAAAAGAAGCAGAGTGAATTATAAAATTGATTCTTAAAGATTCAAAAGGAAAGAAATTCAAAAATTTTAAAATACAAAAAGGGAAATTTATTTAACATTAAAGAAAATCGAGTCAAAATCTCATGGTGGTGATGGTACGTTTATAAACTTATAAATTATACGAGAGCAAATTTTTTTTCTTAATTCAATTTTTCGTGGTGTGTGCAATTTTTAATGAGGCGAAACGTCGCTAGATCGCTATCATTTATGTCCGTAACAATCGTGCAGATTGCACCTCTCTTCATCGCCCAAGACTGGTTTTGTGCCCGCCGTTGAGTTTCTCTCCACTGGCTGGTAAGGTAGGCAACACTCTAACGAGTTTTAAACTCGCGTTTAAATAAATTGACCGCCAATTACGTTTCACGTACGAGGTGTCCTCGTAAGTGTGCTCACTTGCCCTGAAGAAAATAATTTTCATTCAACTTACAACTACGAAGAGACAAAATTAAATCTATTAGTAATTTTATCCTAGAAAAAAATTCAATTTCTTTTTTCATCTTCTCATATCCTTCTTTGATATTCATCACTCCTTGTTATTCAATAAATAATTTTTTATCGCAGATTAATGATTAGTTTCGATAAAAAAAAATTTTCTTTCGAATTGAAAATTTTTTTTCAACGAATTTTACTCGTGCGCTTTGAGTGAAAGGGAAACTATCGACCGCGAAGCCTGCAGGTAACTGTAACGTAGAAGACTGATGTGAAAGCGAACCACCAGATGGCAAAGAGGATTCTTTGATTTAGCTTCAAGGACCAGCCGTAGGACCTTCCACCCGCGCCACGATCAATATCCTCCTTAAAATTTTAAATTTCACACCAAGCGCAAGTGGTCTTCCTTCCTTTCATTTCTCATTAACTTATTTCATCGAAAAACAATTTTCTAAAGAAGAAAACTTGCTTAAAATGTTCTTTTCTTCCCAAAATTCCATTTTTCCTTCATCTTCTTCTCCTAATTTCTTACTATGGTTCATAGTAGGTAATAAATAGTAAATAATAGAAATAATGCAAGAAAAGAAAGAAAAAAAGAAAGAAAGAAAAAAAACCATTTGGGTAATTTTTAAATATTTTTTTTTGAGAAAAAATAGAAATTTTTTTGCTTTATGAGATAAATGCTAGTCTCAGGGAATTTAAAGTGAAATACCGTCGTAAAAATGTTGTTTTTTTTGGAGAAAATAAACAGACGTGATTTATGGAGGAGTTGTAGTAAACGAAATATGATTTATGTGCTCATTCAATCTAGTAGATAATGGAAACGTATAAGATTTAAGTAGCTATAAAACTTTAGAAGTTATAAAATCCATTGTACAGATCACCGCGTGAAGGAAAATATTTATAAATATTGCATAATTTTATTCCCATTGTAAAACAATTTATTTCGTTGCTTTTTAAGAAGAATGCAATTTTTTTTTAAATACCACTTATTTGGAAATTTTTAACATTATTTATTGGATTGAAAATTTATTTCTTTATTGTTTCTTGTTAAAAGTAGAAAATGGGAAATTCTTAAAAACTTTGCGGGAATAGTAGAAAGTAAGGAATTCATATGAAAATCGTTAACACTCTCAGGTGTAAAGTTTTCCTAATTTTTACTAAAATTAGATTGAAATCTTTTAATAATATTATTTATTTTTACATTTTCATTGAGAATGCAATTTTTTGTTAAAATACCACTTATTTGGAAATTTTTAACATTATTTATTGGATTGAAAATTTATTTCTTTATTGTTTCTTGTTAATCTTAATTATAATGAAAAGTCGTCTACTAATTTGAATTAATAAGAGTTTTTAATAAAAATTAAATAAAAAATAAATATTAATAAAAATAAAATCTAATGAACATCTAATAAAATGAGTAAAAATTTCTATTAGTAAAGAATAAAAAATAGTAAACTATGAAGAATGAATAAATAATTAACCTAAATTAATAAAGAAATAAAAATAAACAAATAAAATGAACAAGCAATAGAATGAAGTAAAATAAATTAGTAAATTATTATTTTTATTATTTTTTATTATTTTTGAATAAAGATTTCTTAATAATTCAAATTTAAAAAGATAGTTCGACTGCAAAACTAAAGTAATAGTTACTTATCTCAATTTTTCAATGATTGGTAAATTGAAAAAATTAACTTTAATTTTGTCCAAAACACTTTTAGCTACAAAAATGTTACAGAAAACTAAACATTTCTCTCATTGTTTCCTAAAAGCAAAAATATTTTATAAAATTATTCTTGCAATTATGAATATCGAGGAGTAAAAAATTTTTCCCTTATACTTAAAAAATACAATTTTCTCTGATAAAAAAATTTGAAAATTTAACAAGACTTAAATTGTTTTTATTTTACTTAAAATTTGTAATTTTTTTTGTTTAAAGCAAAGAAAGTTTATAAATGATATGAAATTTTTTTCTCTTTATTAAATTACAGTATTTAAATGCAGTATTTTTATTTGGAAGTGTTTAATGTTTCAGTTTATGAGAATAAAAAGTTTATAAGTGTCCCTAGAGTTTTGAACTTTCTGAAATTTATTTTCTATTTAAATATTTTAAAAAAATTATTATTCTACAATGGAAAATAATGTAAATTAAATATTTATTAATGAAAATTTACGTTTTTTTGATGAGAAAAATAATTTTTATAATAAAATAGGTTCAAATTAAATGAACGACAATATTTTTTTTACTTCTTCATATTTGTATTTTTTTCAAAAAAATTATTTTTCAAATTCAAATTAATTAATTCTCCAAAGTTGAAGTCCGCAACGTTTTTGAAAACGAAAAATCAAAAAAGAATTTTTTTAAAAATAAAACTCATCTATAATTTTTATGTGCCTTAATTTTTAAGAAATTAGTTGTCACTAAGGATTCAATTATCAAAAAATAACATTATTTACAATCAAAAATAAAAGTACCATTCCATTATTTTTTTGTTTTCGTTTTAAAAAACGTTGTAGACTTCAGCCTCATTTAATTCTGAACTAAATAATGTTTATAATTTCAATGATTTTTCTTTTCTGGATTGTAGTTTTCAAAAAACACTTAATATGAAAAAAAATTTCGTTCATTTGAACGTTCAAAACTTTAGCCACATCTAATAAAAAGTATTTTCTATAATTTGTTAGTGTAGAATTAATTAATAAATAGTATTTTCTGTAATTTATTAGTACAATTAACTAATAAATAGTGTTTTCTATAATTTAATAGTAAAATTAACTAACAAATAGTGTTTTCTATAATTTATTAGTAAAATTAACTAATAAATAGTATTTTCTATAATTTATTAGTAAAATTAACTAATAAATAGTGTTTTCTATAATTTATTAGTAAAATTAACTAATAAATAGTATTTTCTATAATTTATTAGTAAAATTAACTAATAAATAGTATTTTCTATAATTTATTAGTAAAATTAACTAATAAATAGTAATTTCTACATTTTATTTGTAAAATTAACTTACAAATAGTAACTTTTACAATTTATTAGTAAAATTTACTAATTCAAAAGCAAAAATTCAGACACTATTTCAAATAGATAAATATTTTTACTAATTCAAATTTAAAGAGAGATTAAATAAAAATTCATAATTAAATTTGACTATAAATAAATATTATATTTCAAATTTTAAGATTTTATTATATACTTTATAATTACAGTTATTAAAAGTTGAACATTTTAATTTATAAATTTCCACTGTTGGAAATAATTTCCATTTAGTTAAAGTAAGAAATAAATAAAAGAATAATAAAGTAATGAATTATTTATAAATACAAAAAAATGGGGACAAATGTTTATATCGTCATTTTTGAATTATATTCGAAATTCCGAACGCGGGGCGAAACGCCATGGCGTGCGTTGAACCAAAAGCGCTATAGAGGAGAGCGGTCCATCGAAAACCAACCGCGAAACGAATATGAAGAATGGATGCTGGTTTAGCAAGAGTGCAGATTTGCCCGCGTTTGGGTGCAATGGCCCCTTTACTTTCGCGTTCGCCTTCTCGTTGCTATAGCTACGCCCCCTAATTCCTTCTCCATACCCCCCCCCCCGAAAACTCTCTTCATCTTCTTTATTTTTTTTAAGTTTTATTTTCTTTTTTTCTTTTTTTTTTAAATCCCTTAAGGAGCCAAAGGTTCGTTTATCATTTATATAAAACCACGTTCTTAAGGTCCAATCGTTCTTCGCATTGTAAAATACCTTTTGGCAAATATTTTCACTTCAAAGGTAGTGGTGCGCCTTTTGACATTTTCTTCCAAAGAACACTCGAAAATATGTATGTATACATACAAAATTTTACATTAAAACGAATTTTATTTTCATAAAATATTTTTCAAAATGTTTCAACTTCCCTAGAGAGGACGATAATTTCCCCATCGATATATAAAATACTTTTTATTTATAAAATCCATATTATAAATATTTTCTGGAATAAAATTTCCCAAGCAGGAAATGATGATTTACAATATGTCAAGGGAATTGTTTTATTTTTATTTTTTTTTGTTTTTTAAATCGAGAAGCCATTCAATTCTCAGAGTTAGACTTGAGCCGATTGTTTCCTATACACAGAACATTAACTTTTATGAGGTACATATTGAGCGATCACTATCGTCGTTAAAGCAAATGCCCCCCATACACTCTTTGGCAAATGCATTCGAAAAGTTGCAAACTTTCGTTATATGAGTTTTATTTTTTTGTCGAAATTAAACTTCATAAATCTAACAATTACTGAGGAAAGACATTAAAATTTATTCTCCATCTCTTTTCTATATATATGCGTTCATATAAAGGCGGGCATATAAAAAAAAGAAGATGAAGAGAAAAAAATTGATAAAATATAATCTCAAAATGTTTTCGTTCATGACCTATAAATAATCAGACTTGTTATTGATTCAATTCCCTTATGCCAAAGGAGATATTATAACATTATTGGTTAATTGAAATCGTTGTTTTGCTCATTAGTGAGAAGAGGCTTTTTATTATTTTAATAAAGTTAAAAGAGCCGTTGATAGTAACACTCTAATCGTTTTTGATTGAATTCAAGAATTGAATTTTTATATTTCATGTTATCTGCGAGAGGTCACTTTGAACAAGAAATTTTTGATTTATGTAAAGACTTTCTTTTCATTTTGCAAATATTGCTAAATTTTAATTAACTTTAATTGATAATAATATTTTATGATTAATAAAAAGAGTATAGACAATTATTAAGTTTTTTTGTGACAAAAAACTCTTGGCAATTGGCAATTTTTTAGAGATAAAAGACTAGGTTTGTAGGAAAATTTTTTATTTATTATTCATTAAAAGTTTATTCGTTGTACATAAAATGCGTTCATTAGCATATAATTAATTTGTCGAGGAAGATAATGATGAATATATAATGTTGAACCAGTTTTTCTCACTTTCGTTTGTAATGCATTAAAAAGAGGTAAAGATTACAAAAATATACTTGAAAGAATTCTCTTTGGTGATTATATGAAGATGTCAGTGCGGGTAACCGGTAAGTCATCAGCTTCTCTTTCTTCATAAATGGTCTCTTTATGAGGAGAGAAAAGATGTTGAGCATTAAATAAAAACCCTGGACTGCTGGTTTCGGGTTTATCTTCGATGGCTCTTTTTAAAAGGGCATTAGGCCCATTTTAGGCTACTCGTCTCTCCTAACCCTAACTCTCTCTCTCTCTCTCCTCCACGCCAATGGAGGCTCAACTCACGCCTTCGCCATATCCGACACGCGCCTTACTACGCCATAAGCTTAAAGGCCCTGACTTTTACGATTCTGTTCAAGTGGTCATAAAACTCGAGTTTACTGCCGTCATGATTTCCAAGCAAACGGGCTGCCACCTGTCGGAGTCACACAAAAGCGAACAATGACTAGAAAGAGAGACACTTCATCGGTTGTGGACCGGTTGATACTCAAGTGCGTTTTCACATTTTTTTTACGATCCCATTGTAGTTTTACCGCCACTCGTCATCTCATTTTCTCACATGCTACTGTTACTGCTATTGCTACTGCTGTGTGTCTAAAACAAAAAAAAAGTTTATGCTGCTGCTGTTTCTGAAAGGAAAAAAGGTTTTGTTGCTGTTGACATAATATAGTTCGTGATGATAATGATGATAATGATAATAATGATGATGATAATGATAATAATGATGATGATAATGATAATAATGATGATAATAATAATAATGATGATGATAATTATAATAATGATGATGATAATGATAATAATGATGATAATTTTAACGACGATGATGTTTATGTACCATATACAAACTTGATATTTCTCCCTACAAATGATTCACCTTTCATTTAGCATACGAAGTTTAACAATAAATGTGTAAATTCTTGTAAAATCCTTTCTGAATCTAATCACTGTTAACGTAAAAGTATCAAATGGCAACGAATTGATACCAAAAAGGTGGATTAAATAAAAAATTGATCCAGATTTTCAGCATCAGTTTGATCCACTTTATTATCAATTTGATAATTTACAGAAAAAGTGTGTGTAATTTCAAGTATAATCATTCACACTGATAACGAAATAATATTCCCCATTTTACTTAACTTGAAATTAATTTTGTTTTCACTATGAAGCATCGACGACCAAATTATAATTCTGTTACGATATAAACGAAATTTGAAATAGAAACAATTTTATTAAAACTACTCTCGTAATTTGAATCCAGTTAAAAATCATGCGGTTTTAACTGACAATCAGTGACTGACTTTTTGCTTCTGAATCAGTTCAAAACAACTGATTTTCAGTTTAAAAAAAAAATAACTGAAACATATTAGTTAAACTTGACTATAATTAAATCAGTTGAAAAAATTTACTGAATCATCAGTTATTTTTAACCCCTAATTGTCACCACTCTTAACTATAAAAAGTACCAGATTGCAACGAATACCAAAAACTGGATAAAATCACAATTTGATATCATTATATGATCTAATAGAGTATCAATTTGATACTTTTAGGAAAACTGTGAGTAGAAATATTACTATATTTGAATTAGTAACTGACTTCATGTTTCTAAATCAGTTATTTTCAACTGATTTAAATTTAGAGAGTAGAGTTATTTTCACCCCAATAAAAAATTTGGAAGGAAATAAAAATTATGTTTTAATTTACCTTTTTCAAAATCGGAGATCTATTACCGTTATTCGGGAAGTAGAAAAATGTTGGTGTGGTTACGATATTGATTCTCTAAGGAAAACAGTAGCCTTTCTTACTTAAAAGTATCCACAATTATAACGAATTGGCAGCAAGTTTTGGATCCAAAATTGTAATTTAATCCGAACTTTTGTTATCAGTTCGAGAAAAATTAGTGTCAATTAAATATTTTTAAGCGAATAGTGCATCTTTTTTTAAAATGTATCGCAATAGATTATAGGGAA
Source organism: Leptopilina myrica (nomen nudum) (assembly GCA_032872475.1). Taxonomy (NCBI): domain Eukaryota; kingdom Metazoa; phylum Arthropoda; class Insecta; order Hymenoptera; family Figitidae; genus Leptopilina; species Leptopilina myrica (nomen nudum). The sequence goes on from CM065461.1 coordinate 39,222,873, forward strand.
TTCATGGAAAATTTAGGAAAAGTTAAATTTATCAGGGAAATTAGAGAAAATTCTGGAACATTTGTGAAAAGTACTGGAAAAACTAAATTTTTAGAAAATATGAGAAAATTTTAAATTTTAGTATCTTCTTTGTTTGCCTCATAAAGAAACAAATTATCATGAATTCCAGCATAAAGCCTGTTTTTTTATTTCCTACAATAATTTCTTTTTAAATAATTTAATTGTTCAAGAACAATTGTAAAATTATAACTTCGAAATTATTTAATAAATATTTTTTCTAAAATATTTCAAAATTAATTGAATTTTGAATAAAGACGTTTAGAAATTTTATTAAAATAGATGAGGTTCAAACGGTTTCAATTTGAAATTATTGTAGATAATTTCTATTTTGAATGACTATTTAATCAGAAACTTTAAGAAACTTAGATTTTTGAAAAATATATATAAATATAAATTATTAAAAATTTATTATGTCAATTTATTTTAATCGAATTTCTAGAAAAACGTAATTATTTTTGAAATTTTGATTAAAATTCATAAAAAAATTCAATTATTCAACAATTTGTTGATAAAATTCTTTATGAAAAATCAATTTTTAAAAACATTTAGTTATTTAATACATTTTTTATTTTTGTATTAAAATAATAATTGAACATTATTAAAAGCATTATGAACTGGAAGTCCACAACGTTGATCAACGAAAATAGTTTGTTTAATCCATTTCAATATTATTTTCAATTTAATATTTAATTGATATAACAATTATTATCAGATCATAAACATCAGTTTGTTTCTTCTAAATATTGCAATATTGCTGCGTTATTTTTTATTAATTTACAAAGTAAACAATTTTTTTCGTTTATATACTTGTGGACTTCAACGTGGTAAAAGAATTATATCAATTTTTAGAAATAATTAAATTTTAAAAATGTTTTTAATTAAAGCTTGGAAAATTTTAATTTCTCATACAATTCTGTAGTCTGTAAAATTTTTTTAAAGATTTTATTGAAGATTTATCGGATTCGAAAACATAATAAATACTCTTTACTTGGATTAAATTGGTTTTTTTCTTGTTGAGATTACGATTTGGTTCTCTAAAGAAACCCAGTCTTACTTAAAAATATCAAATTGTAACAAATTGATAACAAGATTTGGATCAAATTGTAATTTAATCCGAAGTTTGTTATCGGTTCGAGCCAAATTAGTGTCAATTGGATACTTTCAAGGGAATAGTTGCACCTCTTTCTAAACTAACTTAAATCATACAGATCTAACAATTTCGAAAGCAACAAATTTTGAATGTGGTTGCAAATTAGTACACAGTTTTCTTAAAAGTATTAAATTAATACTAAAGTGGATCAAATTGATACCAAAAAATCTGGATCAATTTTTTATTTGACCCACATTTTTGGTATCAATTCGATGTCATTTGATTATTTTAAGTTAACATATAGTGTATCCTTTGGGAAAGTAAGAATGATCTTCCATAATGATGATTCACCAGCTGTATCTGAAACAGAAAAAAGAAATTAGAAATTTAGTTTAACTTAACCTTTTTCTAAATTAATTTAAATTAGAATTGTACAATTTAATCTTGTTGGGAATGCCAAAAATGTCGGATATATAAACTTTGGAGAAAATGAATGATTGGTGTCTCTTCTTTAGAGAAGAAATGGATGTTCACAAATTGGCATGTCCTAAAGAAGTAACAACAATCTGCTATCTAATCCTCCTACTGCATCTGAAACATGAAAGAATTTTAGAAATTAGCTTTTTTTACCTCTCTTCCTCTAAGTTTTTTTAAATTATGTACATCTGCAATTCGGTCCTGATAAAGTGAAAATTTGGATACAGTTTTCAAAAATGCAATCCTTAGAGAACCAAGTAAACTTTCTATCACTTATTATCTACCTGCTGCATCTGAAACCAAAAAAGATACCATCTTTTGTTTGCCTTATCCCTTTTATCGAAATGCTGCAATCTGCCTTTGATTTCAAGTCCTCAAAATCGTGCTGCAATTGCGATTAATCTTTGCATTGAAAGAAAAGATCGTTCCTTACAGCTCTGAAGCACTTGAGGCTGCAGGGCTTTAAAAGCAGGTGGATAATATTCGCTAAACATTCATAATGGTGAATCGGAAGATAGAGAGAGAGCGGGCAAATGGCCGACCGGTCGGGAGCAGCTTATGACGGGCATTACTCGGCTCGTTATAGAATAATTTACGAGGTGCGAACCGCGGGGGCGATAATCCAACGACATTTACATCCCAATAAACACTCCGATACAGCGGCGTGCGCTAGCCGAGGTTGGTTCGACTCACTTTTACGACGTTTTAATTGTATGACCGTCTAATTGGACCGTAAACCTCGAAAGGGCTCGTAAAACATTTTACTGCTTTACCATTCAGTAAAGAGCAGCAAAGCGTTTATCTTTTATTAATAACCTTTTTTCTATTTGTTGTCATTTTCTTTTCAACAAGAAGAAGAAGAAGAATAAAGAAGTAGGAGGATGAGAACCTATAAAAAATGAATCCCCAAAGGAAAAGAGGAAAAAAAAACATCAAGACGATGATATAATACGCTAATAGGGTATCATATTGGTGTGATGGCATCGACAATGTTGGTCGTTTGGACGTCCAAATGGGTCTGCGAGGTTAGTTCATGGTGAAACACAGAGGTGGCAGTGCTCGTACACGATCCGTGACACGCGTGGTTTTACGCGGTTTCCAAAGCTAGTAGTGTAAGTCTGGTAGTGGGAGCCAGGTGGGGCGGAGCTTTCCTCAATAGGGGCGTCATTCTATCGTGGAACTACTTTCACCTCGCGTAGGAATACTCGAGCGTGGCAGCACAGTACTCATGACGAATTCAATTCTGATTGGTCCTTAAGCATAACCTCCCCCTTGACACCCTGTATCTTCCCCGACGACGCTTCCAACGATCTCCCTTCTTCGAAGCGCCTGTATACCCTCATCCCTCTTTTTCACTCTCTCACATTAAGTACCCGTTTGTTATCTCCTTCTCTCTCTCTCTCTCTCTCTCTCTCACTCGCAAGTTCTGCTTTCTTTCCCCTTTCTTTTCGTCTCCCCCACCGTCTTATCTGCTCACGGCACGGTCTACGCTGCGAATTTAATCCAGCGGCACGTCGTTGAGTTACTAGAGCACACTACAGGGGGCGCTGATAGAGAGAGAGAGAGAGGCATTGACAGCGTAGAGTGAGAGAGTTGCCTGGGTGGCTCACAAGTGGAAGGGAGATAGAGAGAGAGGGAGGAATACGTGTGCGTGTATGTGAAACGAAAAGAGAGAGAGAGAGAGGAGAAGTGCTGCGAGAATGGAGAAAGGGAGATAGATGGTTATTGGTAGTAGAGGGGTGAAGCACTTGAGGGACAAAGATGGATACACTGTGGTTATACTCTTGGTTAGGTCTCTCGTGAGGTAGAGTGAGTGAGAGGGAGTCAATAGAGAGGGAGCACGCGCGCGAGGGTGCTGGTGAAAGAGAGACGGCAATAGAAAGAGAAAGACAGAGTGGGAGAGAGCGAGTGAACAAGAGACGAACGGACAGACGATCGTACAGAGTGGCGGTACACGGGGCGCGAGAAAAGCACTAGTGTGCCGTGGACCACCGCACTGGCATACCGTGGTTTGTTACGATCCCTTTTCGTATACCTCGTACTGCCCAGTCATAAGCGATTCACATTTTCACTAGTGCAAGTGCAGTGTGCAGAGCAAACGAAACGACCCTAAATAGGCACTTGCCGATAGTAGGGGTCATTGTATAGGTACTTGAGAGAAGGTCGTGTCGCGTGCCAATCGGCCAGCACGGTCGCGCGCGGGATACTCAAAGCAGTTTTTATAGCCCGTCTTATTACCCGGTTTATTGCGTCGTAACATTTTAACGATCATCGTTCCAGTCGAGTGTCAATCCTCCCAACTGTCCGTATAACCATAACATCAAAAGAGCCATAAAACCCGCGCCATGAGTCCCATTTTCAGATCCACTCAAACGGACTATTGACATTGGTCCCCAATATAACTATCGATGACTTTTATGGGCTTTTAAACGGTTTAATGCACCTTCGCCGTCCCTCATCGTTCCGGTACCTGCTACCAGGATCTATCTAGCCCACGGGTATATATTACCTACTCTCGCGCTCCTCACGAACAGGTGATTTTGGGTCAAATTAAAAAAGCCGGCCCTCCCGGCACGGACTAGCAATACCCGGCTAGCCGCGACGACAGTGCTTTCGATAACATTTTTTTTCCCAAAGTGTGACAACGGTGTTTGTGCAAGTGATTCAAAATACCAGGAATAATGAACTCGTACTTTGAGCAGAGTGCGGGTGGCTTCTATGGGAGCCACCATCATCAAGCGGGGGCAGCGGGTCAACATCACGATCCAGCAACGGCAGCTGCCTACAGGAGTTTTCCATTGGGACTTGGCATGTCACCCTACGCATCGAGTCAACATCATCATCACACCTCATCGTCCCTTGGAATTCATCCTGGTAGTGGTACCAATACGAGGCCCCCACAGGACTCGCCATACGACGCGAGTGTTGCCACTGCATGTAAATTATATTCCTCAACGCCAGAAGCAACTGGACACACAACATCATCCTACTCATCATCGGCATCAAAAGACTGCAAACAACAAGAGCAGGCAGCTGCCCATCAGAATGGTTATGCTGCGGTTATGGCAGCCGCAGCGGTCAAGGACGTTTGGCAGTCAGCGACCTCGGCAGCAAATAGCCAATCAAATTCGGTTGTCCGTCCTTCCGCATGCACCCCCGAAGGCACGAGGGTTGGTAGCTATGGTGGCCTCGTTGGTGGAGATCCCTCATCAAGTCCTGGCAACAATGGATCCTCGAGGTCCCTCACGTCCTCCTGGAACACCTGCAATCTCAACTCGTCCGCGAGTCAACCGGTGGCAACCCAACTCCATCAACAGCCCGCCGCCAACCATACCTTCTACCCCTGGATGGCTATAGCAGGTGAGTTTACATTCATAAGCGCGCCCATTATCATAACAGTTGGGATGACATTCAAAACTAGGGGGAGAGCACGTGCTCGCAAGTTGAGTTTGCGTTCTACTCCCAGCTTCTCTCATATGTGCCATGCTATTCACATGCTCCACTTGCTCTTCCTTAAAGATTTCCATCTTCTTTTCGTCATACCCCAAAAAGGGTACCCTAAACCAAAAAAGGCATCCTTAAATTAATACTCCAAAAAGGGTACCCTAAACGAAAAAAGGCATCCTTAAAGAAATACCCCAAAAAGGGTACCCTAAACGAAAAACGGCATCCTTAAAGAAATGCCCCAAAAGGGGTACCCAAAACGAAAAAAGGCATTCTTAAATAAATCCTAAAACAATCCTAAAAAGGCATCTTAAAAATGGGATCCTAAAAAAGGCTTCCAAGAAAGACTTTTTAGAAAAAGTATCCTAAAAAACGCTTCCTTAATAAGGCTTACTAAAAGAAGAAACGCATCCTAAAAGTTCTCAAAAGAACATCCAAAAGGATACAAAAGAACATTCACCAATTGATATTCCATGACGATTCCCTTTCCTCCCCCACTCTCGAAACGGATTGAAATATCACACGTCCGTCCAATACACGATTTATAGTTGAGTTGAATTCAAAAAAAATATTCCCGAATGGACTTGGAACTATCTAGCAATAACTAACTTGGACATGCAAAGCAATAGATCAATTTCCTCATCGCTAATAGCACGCCGGAACGCGATTTCTGAAATCCAGGAAGTCAATTTTTCACCAACCAAAATGTGTTATTTTCCAACAAAACGAGAGTGTGTATGGGACAGAGAGAGAGAGAGAGAGAAACGGGAGAAAAATGATCTTATCCAGATGTTGATACCATTTCCACAAAAAGAATATATAGAAATTATTTACAAATCATATTAGTAAGAAATCTGATTAAAAATAATAAAGACTCTAAAATTAAAGTAGCGATAAGTGCGCACTGCAACAAGAAACATTTTTAAAATACATTGTAGTCACTTTTAAGTATTATTTAAAACATTTTTTTAACTTTCATCTTAAAAACCCAATGCATTTTAAGATGTTTAATGTTTCAAAGTCAATAATTTAAAAGTTGTTGAAAAACAACTCTAGAATAGTATTTTAAAATATAAGTGCCTTTTTTACAAAGCAAAGCATCTTAAAATAGATTGTAATAATCAATTTTTAAATATTTGAAACAAGCTTTTTAATCATCTGCTTTAAAGATCTGAATTTAGAATAAGATGTCTTCTTTTTACAGAGAACAGCATCTTAAAATACATTGTAATGATTAATTTTTAAATACTTGAAACATGCTTTTTAATCATCTGCCTTAAAGATCTGAATTTTAGTTATTAATGACTTTTTTGCAACATAAGTTAAAAGTGGGTATGAAATATTATCTTAAGTTAAGATGCCTTCTTTTTACATTGTTTTCACTGTAAACTTAAAAGTATCAAATTGCAACCAATTGACACAAAAAATGTGGATTCAATCAAGAATGGATCCAACTTTTTGGCAAAAAATGTGGATTCAATCAAGAATGGATCCAACTTTTTGTCAAAAAATGTGGATTCAATCAAGAAGGAATCCAACTTTTTGTCATCAATTTGATCCACTTCAGTATCAATTTGATACTTTCAAGAATATTGTAATTCTAATTAACGTTTTGCACTGTAAATAGAAGGCATCTTATTTTAAAGTACACATAGTAAAAAGAAAGTCTTATTTTCAGCCATAAAAGGTACCTTAATTTAAGATGCAACATTTTGAAGACAGATTTTGTTTAATTTCAAATTTTATTTTCTGCTGAATTTAAAGAGCAAAAGCTTGCTGGTAATTAGAAATAAATGTACTGAATTTAAGGCAATAATGATGAAAATCAGCAGTTCTATACTTAATTTAAAGAGTAGAACTGTAAATTATGATCTCTTATAGCCATATTTTTTACGCAAGCCGAGCTTAAATTAAGACTGGCATTACTTTCAGAACTTGTTTAATACTTCAGACAGTATTTAAAGTAAGATTTACTTTTTTCTGTGTACTATTGTACTTATGTACTTCTAAATTGTTTGAAAAAAGTTATCAAAAACATCCCAAAATTCCTTGATTTTTAAGCGGGAAGATCTAAAAATAAGATGTTTTAAACAGAAGTGACTACGAATATTAAAGATGCTTCTTTTTGCAGCGCATCCTTTTTGGTACACTTAGAACTGTGATTCATTAAAATTTCCCTTATCCAGATTTAGTGTACCAACAGTAAAAAAAAAACAGCAAAAAAATCTCCAAATTTCGAGAATTTAAAGATGATAATAAAGAGAACAGAGATGATTTAGAAGGTTGCGAGCTTTATAGCCAGAGATGGTAGACCCCGAGGCGAATTAAATCATCAATGAAAGTATTTCTCACGTGATTCATTTTATTAAACCAAAAAGGAGAGGATGTTTGCTTCTGTAAACCCCTTGATTTTACAGCAGGCGCACACCTGCTTGTTCGACAATCTTGTCGAGAAATCAAAAGTGGTAAATAGACATGTTTGTAATATATATATATATATATAAAATAGTATACGATAAGAGAATAAATGCTTTTTCGTTCGTCACGCCTTCTTGCTTTTTCACTGTTTTGTTAGAAACTAATATCGACTGTGATATGGGACACATAGTATATAAGTTAAATGAATGTAGGTAGAATGGAGTCAAGTGCGTGTAAAATCGACGGGTACATGAATATAATAGAGAGCCAATTGGGGTTCAAGTATCCAACCCCGTCATATTCACCCCTCTGGAACCTGAATTCCGGTAGTCAGCTGTTTTCACTGTTGACTCGATCCCTCCAGAATAGTCTCTCTATATAACACACTTCATCCACGATTCTCTATATATAATCACTGCCCAGTTGATTCTGTGTCTCACTTCCTTTCCGCTTGAAAACACGTTTCTCATCCTTTCCTTTTTTTTCGGTATTTTTCCCTTCCTTTCCATCTGTGCTTTTCTGTTAAAAAAAGTAACCTTTTAATTCTTCTTCCATTTAGCAGAAGCAAATCTATATTTTGCCTCGAATTTCCCTTCCGGAATTTTTTTTTGACTCTAAATGAATATTTTCAGGTAGGAAGTTGTTTGGTCGTCAATTGGTGCTGCCACCTTTGGGGAAGGAAGATTTTTTTCCCAAGAGCGTTAAAATTTGAGAGGAAAAAAAAATTCCTTGGGGTAAAAAAAAGAAATTGGAATAACTACCTGAAGTGGTGGGACCTCTGGCGAGCGATGCGCCAAGTATTGGGATAGAAGAAATATATTATTCTTTAATGATCGTAGGCGGTATAACGTAGGAATGGTTTGAAGGCGATGGATCGGCCCGCGTGCTCCGAGAGAAACAGGTTCTATATGTACGCACGTTTCGAGAGTCATTGACTCAATTCCAGAACTTGTATTTTCTTGATCGGTGGTATCATTTTTGCTGTTAATAACATTCTCGCCAGTACATCTGTATTTTATCTTCTGTAATCGATGTTTTTGTCATCACACCCAAGGAGAGTTGTAAATTAATGCACACTCGCTACGAATTAAATAATAACCAAAAAAAAAAAATTTGTTGCAAACCAATAAAATGTAAGCAAAATTTTGCTAATCTCATAGGGACGAATTTCCATTTTTAACCAAAATGGGGACAAAAAATTAAGTTTTTATCAAGTCCCATGCACCGTTAACTTAAAAGTATCAAATGGCAACGAATTGATACTAAAAAATGTGAATCAAATAAAAAATTGATCAAGATTTTTGGCATCAATTTGATACTTTCAAGAAAGTTTGTGTGGTTTTCACTATTTAGCCTATATGGTTCAAAAATAAAAGAACTGAACTCTAGTTGATTTAATGAAAAATTAATTTTTCCTGTTACAAAATGTAAATTTTCAACTCTGAAGTAATTTTTCTCCTATAAACATCCATTAGCCACATAATGGGAAAATGATTTGAATTGTTTTTTAAACAGGTCAATGAATTACATCCAAATGAGAATCTGATTTCCCCTCTTGTTATACGAATTACAGAAATAATTTGAAGTTGAAATAATTTCCCTCTACGGTTTATATATATAGTATAAAGTTTTGCAGTGAAGTTGAGACTATATAAGAGATGTCGTTTGGCGACACACAGCTTCTCCAGATGCGAGAAAGAGAGAGAGGAATATTTATCGTTGTTCATTTTGTAGAGTGAGAGGGGGGGGAGGAGAAATCGTCGTCGTGTCTATAGGGTAATTAGAGGGCGTGAAGAATTGTGGCTCGCTATCTGAAAAGCCCCCTCACCCTTATGGAAAAGTAGCTCGTTACCCATAAAGGACTTGAGGAGTTTACCTTTTTGTTAAAAGAACATTAAAGTGTGGAACGATAAACCCCCCCCCACCCTTTTGAGACTTAAAAATGCAATGTTATTCGTGACGCATAGCCGTAACATTTCTTTGCCCACCCCCTTCCCCCTCCGCACTTCCACCCAATCCTATGTCTTTTTCCCTTTAAGCTTTTGCAAGTGGGTTTTTCTTTTAATTTTATTTCCTGACTATAACTCTTTCACTTGTCTCAAATACCTTTCACATTGCTCGTTAATCCTCCCACGATTCTGCATTTTTGACATTACCGTGCGTTTATTGCTAAACCAGGAACAATATAATTGTGTATATATATAATACTGTAATCTTGTTTATTTTTCAAGGTTTCTTTCTATAGATAGAGAGAAGCTTTTTTTTATGTGTAGAAATTGATAATCGGTAGCTTGAGTGATAACAAGTGTTGTTGAACTAGTTATTAGCTGACGCTTGATTTGTGAAATCAACAGTTGTGATAAAGTGGTAATTTCTTGGTGGACCTGAAAATAAAGAATAGTTTGTGACAAGAAGCGGGTTTTCGTAGACTTTGAGAGTTCTTAAGTTTCTGTTATGAAGGCTGGAGAACAATATGAATTTTTTAAAGGATATTAAATTGAGACAAAAATACGTATGAAAATATTTTTGATGTGTTTTTTTGTATTTAATTTGATAACCTTAGAAGAACGGTAATGGAAAGACTTGTGGATTTCTTAGGCAAGCTTTTTCTTGGTTTCTATATGCTTCATCTAATTTTGAAAGGGAACCATTACTTATTACCGAGAAAAACTTTAAGTTGATAGAAAAGCTTGGTTAATTAAATATATACTTATATTTTCCGAGAAAAAGGTTTGTGTTAATAGGACAGCTTTACCATAATTTCCAAGAAAAACTTAATTCAATTTAATAGGAGAGCTTTAGCTATATGTTTCCAAAAAAGCTTTGCCTAAGTTTTCAAAAAAAAATTTCCTTTAATTCTAAAGAAAGCCTTTCTTTAATTTCCAAAAAGCTTTTTCTCAGTTTTCAAAGACAGCTTTTCTTTAATTTTCAATAGGCGCTTTTTCTCAATTTCCAAAAAAGCACTTCTTTAATTTTTAAATAGCTTTTTCTCACTTTCCAAAGAACGCTTTTCTTTAATTTACAAAAAGCTTTTTCTCAGTTTCCAAAAAAAGGTTTTCTTTAATTATTAGTGGGCGCTTTTTCTCAGTTTCGTAAGAACGCTTTTCTTTAATTTTTAAAAAAGAAAGCTCTACCTATAAGTTTATAGTAATAGATTCGTCTAGTTTTCTAAAGGAACCTTTGGAGAAGTTTTTAAAGACAAGATTTTTTAATGATTTTAAAGAGAACCTGTAAGTTTTCAGTCAAATTTTCCGGAAACCTTAGATAAAACTTACATTTAAGTTTCCTTAAAGTTTCACATAACTTTCTTCCACTTTTTACAGTTTTCACAATTTTCACTTTTTTTAAGTTTTCAAAGCAAAAACAGAAATACTCAGAAGCTATTGCTAGAAAAAAATTAAAAACAGCTTTCTCTAAACTTTCTAAAAAGCTTTTTTCCAAGTTACCAAAAAATCATTCTTCAATAAGTTTCCAAAAAAGCTTCATTTGTTTTTTTCTTTGCCTTTAAAAAAAGCTTACTATAAGTTTCCAAAGAGCTTTTTTTAAGCAAAAAGAACCATTCATATTTATCCTATAAAAAATTAACCTAACAATTAAAAAAAATATCCCCACATTTTAAAAAAGAAGGATTTTCTTTTCTTAAAAAATGCTTCCCCTAACTTTCTAAAATAGATTTTTCTAAATTTTCCAAAAAACCTGCGTTTATAAGAATTCAAAAAAATCATTAAACCTCACGTTTCAAAAAAAGCTTTTTTGAAATTTTATTGAAAGTGTCTCTCTCAGCTTCCTGAAAAGCTCTTCTTAAAATTCAGTTTTTAAAAAGAGCTTTTCCTAAATTGTGAATAAGTTTCTTTTAAGTTTTCTAAACAACTATTTTTAACTTGGACATAAAAAATTAACCTAACTTTAAAAAAATTTTAAACTATTTTTCAAAAAAAAGCTTTTTCTTTTGTTAAGAAAAGATTCTTCTAACTTTCCTAAAATAATTCTCCTATATTTACCAAAAATACTTTTCTTAGCTTAGCACAAAAAATGATCTAACTTTCTAAAAAAGCTATTTTTAAGTATCCAAAAAAGCTTTTACTAATTGTAAGTTACCCCAAAAATCATCGAACTTATACAAAAAAAAGCCTTGTTTAAGTATCCAAAAAGCTTTTTCTAAGCTTCCCGTAAAATATTTACCTTAGTTTCCAAAAAAGCTTTACCTAAGTTTTCAAAAAAGAGCTTTTTCTAAGTTTTCAAGGAAAGCTTTTTCTATACGATTTGAAAGCTAGTTTTGTTTAAAGTTCTCCAGAATATAACTTCGGCTCAGTTTTCAAAATAAACTTAGAATTGTATTTCATTGAAAGCCTAATCTATAACTTTGGAGAAAAAAGCTTAAAAGAACTTTTAAATTTGCCTCTCAAAGTTTTATAAGACCCCAAAGAAAGCTTTCTGAAATAATTTACAGACGATTTTCTCTATTTTTCCGAATAAAAATATCTCTTAAAGATGAAAAGCATTTGTCAATTCATTCAAATCAGATTTTTTTGTAAGAATTTGTTCTTTTATAGGAACATTCAAAATTAAAAAAAGTGAGTTCCATTTCAGACTGATGGTTCAAGGTATCACTATAAATAGAACTTTGCTATGAATACATAGAAGTGCAACAGTTGGAATAAGAACAGAATAGAAGAAGAAGAAGAAAATAAAGCAAGAAGATGACGAAGAAAAAAAGTTGTTATCAACTTGTAGATTAATGAAACGATTATCATTAGATTTAACCGAGCGTGTAGACGAAGAGAAAAAATAATGAATGGAATCACTTTATTGAATATATAAATATTGTAATTATTTAATACTTAAAGTGCACTTATTAGCTTAATGACAATTTTATGGTAAAAAAAAAGATGAAGAAGCAGAAGCAGAAGAAAGAAGTATATACATATATAACACTTTCTTGACTTCCCGCGTAAAAAGCCACGTGGTCTACTCTCCCACTGTTGAAAAGTATATACTCCGGCTTCTGTATATCTATATACACGTTCAAATGTTGCAGTTGCTGTTTCGTATACCTCGGGGGAATAACCACGTTCAATATAAACCAGCAACGAACAGCGCTGTAACCGTAACGTTGACGTTTACGACGACGAAATCGCAGCTCGGCTCGTTTTCACTCCACCTCCTCCTCCTCCCCCCTCACTCACTCTAACTTCCATTTCCGTGACTATCGCCCGTCGTATACTTCGTCGATAATGCAGGTTTCCTGCTTCTGTACGGGCCAAGATCATTTCCCGCCACTTCATGTTGTTGCTCGTTTTCTTTATCCTCCTTTCCCAACAATCTCGTTTCTTGACGATCCAGTATTTTTTTTCCTTTTTTCTTTTTTTTGCTTTCGTTTCTCCTGATCGTTATGGACTCATCTTTTTATCTTCGATTAAGTTTACCGATCGCTTTTAATTGAGTCGGATTGAATCTAATGATCCTTTGATTTATGTGTTTATTAATTAGGCTGGAAATATTAATTTTCTTTTTTTTGGAAAAAAGGTTTAAATTGTGTGCAATATTTTTTTGGCGAATCTTTAAGGAATATTGAATGTAATTTTAATATTCTGGGGATATTGACTCTTTGAGGTTAATTTTTATTTTGCCTCAAATTTGAACTTTTACGTTCACTCTTGGACTTTCACCTTAACTTCAAGTTTAACTTTGATTCAGACTTTAAATTTGAATTCGATTTTTACTTAAACTATGTTTTTATTCTTAATTTTAACTATTTGACTTTGACCTTAAATTTGACTGCAACTTTCATATTTACTATTTTTTATCCTGAGTTTTAACTCTTTGACTTTGACTTTAACTTTAACCTTAAATTTATCATTAAGATTGACTTTAACTTTGACTTTAATTTTGACTTTAACTTTGACTTCAATTTTCACTTTAACTCTGACTTTAATTGCGACATTGATTTTACCTATTCGACTTGAACTTTACCTTTAACATAAATTTTGATTTTGATTTAACTCTGACTTAAACTATAGTTTTAACATAAAACATTAACTTTGACTTTGATTTTAATATTGACTTAAACTTTAACATTAACTTTAAATTTGATATTAACTCTGACTTAAACTTAAACCTTAACTTTGACAAATATTTTGACTTTAACTTTCTATTTAACATTTATTTTAACTTATTAGACTTTGACATCAACTTTGATTTTGATTTGGAATTTTATTTTGACTCTGATTTTAACATTAACTTTAACATTAACATTAACTTTGACTTTGATTTTAACTTTGACTTAAACTCTAACATTAATTTTGCCTTCAATTTTAACATTAACTTCTATTTAAACTTTTAACATTAAATTTGATTTTAATTTTAACTTTAACATTAACTTTGACTTTGATTTTTACTCTGACTTAAACTGAAACGTTAACTTTGACATAAATTTTGACTTTAACTTTCTTTTTAACCTTTATTTTAACTATTAGACTTTGACATTAACTTTTACTTTGATTAGAAATTTTATTTTGACTCTGATTTTAACTTTGATTTTACTTTTACATTAATTTTGACTTTGATTTTAACTCTTACATAAATGCTAACATTAACTTTACCTTAAACTTTAACATTAAATTTGATTTTAACTTTGACTGAAACTTTAACAATAACTTTGACTTTAACTTCTACTTATACATAAACATTAAATTTGAATTCGATTTTAACATTGACATAAACTTTGACATTAAAAAAAATAAAACAATAAAGAATTCCAAAAGCTCCCCCTTATTTAAAAAGAATTTTAATTTTCTTTTTCATTTTACAAAAACCTTGATGTAAAATTATTTTGGTGTGAAAAGAATTACCTTGAAAGAGTGCAAAAGATGTATTTAAAAAAAAAATTTTTTTTTTTGGGAAAAAAACATGAAGCGTGTTAATTTAATTTAAAAAAGTACGCTACTCTTAAATTAATCGGGTAGATTTTAATCGACGTATATACGTTATGTAATTACCTCGTGAATATTTATAAGCTCTCTGAACGTACGTAATTAGTCTACAAAATATCATCCGCGGTTATTTATGATGAGGAGAGGGAGAGAAAGAGAGAGGGAGAGGATACAAATTTTTTTTTTTTTGTTGAACTTGTTAGCATCATATTCATTTTGTCCAAAAATGTAATCACGCAGCGTGAATGAAATCATTTGGTAACAATTGAAAATTGTTTCTCATAAAAATCAGTTTCTCAAGCGGTACAATTATCATAATAAAGTCATTAACTGTTTCTCTATATTTACAATTCTAATTCAATCGTCAATTTTGTCTTTATTATTTATGACAGTATTTTTTGCCTTCTGGAAATGTTTTTTTTTACTCTTAAAAATAGATTTTCTTCTTCTAAGAATAAATGAAAAATTTGGAGAATTGAATGAAAAATTATTCCCTCATTCCTTGTGTCTGTAAATTCTTGTCAGTAATTTTCTCATTTAAATGGCGATTGAGAAAATTAAGTGCGTCAAATTTGGAAACTGGCGAATATACTGAAAAACAAATTTAATTGATTCAAATAACCGATTAATTGACTATTATCAATTAAATATTTAATTGAATCAAATAATATTTATTAGAGTCAATTAAATGGTATTTGCTTCAAATACTGAAGTTATTGATTCAAATACCATTTAATTGACTCCATTGAATATTATTTTATTCAAGTAAATATTTAATTGATAATAGTCAATTAATCGGTTATTTAAATCGATTAAATTTTTTTTTCAGTGCAGAAAAGTAAATAAAATAGATTCTTTTGTGAATGAGGATAATGTTTTCGAAAGAATTGGTTAACAATTTTTCTAGATAAAAAAGATGCTTGGAGGAAAAAATTGCTTATGATTGCGCACACCTTTAGGTTTTTGTTTTTATTTATTTATTTATTTATTTTTTTGAGGCGACCTAAAGAGAGGCAGCTCTTGTCGAGTGGGTGCGTTCACTCGTGCATGAACTCCGAGGGTCTTCCATGTGTTGCTTCGTGGCCCGGATGGAGAGGATAACGTACGAGCAGTTCTGTATGACTTACTACGCCCTTTTCCCTTCTCCACGCCCGTTGATGTTGCCTACCTCTATATATAAACTACTGCTCGTCCAAAAAACATGAGACCATTCAAAAATACATGGCAAATGCTGCTGCAGGCGCACACACTGCGGCTTCCGACCTATAAAGAACCAATTCGCACGTTCGAAAAGACCCACTTTTCAGACTGTTATAAACGTCCATGGGTAGGCAGACCTTGTCTCGTCACTACTGAAAAGAAGCCATATAATCGTTTGGAACCAATCTCGCTCTCTCTCTCTCTCTCCATTCTTTTTAAGGTTCCTGAAAAAATATGTAATTTAAAAATATATTTACCATTTTTTTTAATTCTATATAAGAGAACCCAGGATCGCCAAAACCCGAAACACCGAAACAGTGTTCCCGGGGAACCCAGGAATGAAAAATATATCTTTGGGAACCCAAGAACTCCTGGGTTCCTAAAGAAATATTTTTCGATTGCCAAATCATAAGGATTTAAACTATTCCTAGAATTGTAAATTTGATTAATGTCCCTTGGATTTGTTTAAATGAAAAAATATAACCTAGGGATCCCAGAAATTCCATCAGTATCCCAGAGACTTTGTACGGATAGTCAAATCACTAGAATTTGGTATATTGAAAAAAGTGAATCCAGAAATATCCAAATCCCGAGGATTGGAGAAGAAAAAGTATCGCAGGGAACCTATAGGAATGTCCCTGAGATGTTCTACGAATATCCAAATTCCTAGGAATCTATCTTTTTTAAAAAAAAGGAATCCAGAAGCGTCCTAAGACTATCTAAAACAATTGGATTTGATAAAAGAAAAAATATCTTTAGGAACCCAGGAGCATCAACTTCTGGGTTCCCAAAGATATATTTTCGATCACCGAATCCTAAGAATTTGCCAATCCCTAGATTTTTGGACAATGAAAAACGATAGATTAGGGAACCTGGTGATTCATCAGTAGAATAGGAACAGTAGTAGCCCCAAATCATTAGGATTTTCCGAATAGGAAAATATATCTTAAGGAACCCAGGAACGTCCAACGGGATTGCCAAACCACTAGATTACGATGAATGAAAAAATATTTTCTGGGTATCCCAGGAATTTCAGAAGCAGTCCAGGGACTTAGGGCACCCCGAAATATGCTAGGGATTGACAAATCATTAGGATTTGTTGGATAAAAAATTATATTCTAGGGATCCTGGAAATTTCAGAACCCAGGTATAACTCAGAAAAGTTCTGGGTATATCCAAATATTTGGAATTATAAAAAAAAGTTACCATAGGGGACAGAGAAACGTTTCAGGAATATTCAAATTCGGTAACTAAAAAAATATCTTAGGGAACCCAGAAATAGACTAGAGTCGTTCCAGGAATATAAAAATCCCTAAAATTTTGTGTGTAAAAAAGGGAACCCAGAGATAACGCAAAAATGTTTTTGAGGTATCAAAATCCCTAGGATTTGATGAATGAAAAAAAAATCCCAGTAGGGAACCCAGAAATATTTTTTGCCTTTTCTAGTTATTTTCCTTACTTTCTTTTTACTTTAATTTTCTTCTCTTTTTTTATTTTCTTTTCTGTTTCCTTTTTTTGTTTGTTTACATTACTTTTTATTCGAATGAATGAGAAAAAATAACCCCATGGGAACCCAGGAACATTTTTCTACTTTTCTAATTACTTTACTTATAATTATTTTTGTACCTTGATTTTTTGACTTACTTCTTTTTTATTCTCCCGGGCGGTAGACCTATATTTCCGTGTTTTTTCCGATGAAATTTTTTTTTCTTTTTTTTTTCTCAACGAAGCGTAACGCGGGGCGTCGAGGCGCTGATCGGTGTGTGCAGCGGTGTTCCCTTGGATTTGATGGACGAGCTGTTCGCATGTATACGAACCACGGCCTCTGCTGCCTCGAGTTTTCTGCGCACCGTGCAGCCATTCGCTATCTTGCTGTTTTGCAAATTTCATGCCACAAGAATTATAGCTCCTGCGGCCACGATTAATTTTCTCCGCGCTGTCGTCAGTGGACTTCTATCAATTAAAAGGACATTTCTCGCGATGATTCGACCAAAGAAAATGTGTTTCAAAATTCTCCACTGTTTCATTCCTTTTAAGTTAAAAAAAAAAGAGGACGGCCATTAATTTTTCGTTTGAATTATTTATGTAATACTTTGTTTCAGTATTTATTGGTATTTACTGCTAATTCTTGGTATTTAACAGTATTTACTGGTATTTTTGGTATTTAGTAGTATTTTGTATTGCTTATTTGTATTTTTAGTATTTTCAATATTTTCAGTATTTTCAGTATTTTTAGTTTTTTCAGTATTTTTAGTATTTTTAGAATTTTTAGTATTTACTAGTATTAGTCAGAATTTTTTCATATTTATTAGTATTATCTAGTGTTTCTTATTTAAAAATGGACAACCTTTATTTCACCTAAATATTGTAATATTTTGTTTCAGCAGTTGCTAGTATTCGTTAGTATTTTTTTAGTATTTATCAGTATATACTAGTATTTATTTTAATATTTGTTAGTATTAACTTGTTTTTCTTAACATTTACAGGTATTTTTAGTACTATCTGGTATTTTGTACTATTTATTAGTATTTTTTAGTATTCCTTAGTATTTCCTAGTATTTACCAATAGTAACTAGTAATTACTAGTATTTTTTCGTATTTACTAGTATTGTCCGCATAATTTTTACTTTTTATTAGCATTTAAGAGTATTTAAAAAATGTTTTTAATATGTTTGAGTATTTATCGGTATTTACTAGTATTTACTAGTATTTTTAATCATTTATTTCTATATTTCAGTATAAATATAGAAATTGCTGATTAGCATTAAG
This sequence comes from Leptopilina myrica (nomen nudum), assembly GCA_032872475.1. NCBI lineage: Eukaryota > Metazoa > Arthropoda > Insecta > Hymenoptera > Figitidae > Leptopilina > Leptopilina myrica (nomen nudum). The sequence continues at coordinate 39,241,263 of CM065461.1, forward strand.
GAGTTCTATGCGAATCGTCAACATTTCATGAAAGACTAGTTTGAAAATTTATCAATTTCACAAAAACGTGTCTCGTTTGAGGAAAAATGAGATTTTCTTTGATATTTTGAGCAAAAGCAGTAGTCCCTGTAGCTTTCGCATCATCTCTTTTCCCTCTCATCTCAAGATTAATGCTATCTTTAAGAAATTATAGCATACCTGCACGAGACCGTTTTGTGAAAATAATCTATAATGGCAGAAATCTACTGTTATTAAAATCACATTATAATAATTTATGCGATTACATCTCGTGGAGTTATTATTATGAATTATTATCCTCATAAAATTTATAGCTAAGTGCAAGAAAAAAAAGCAAAAAACAAAAAATTGTGACTGGTAATTTATTTCACTAATCGAATCTGTATTTTTTTCTGTTACAGGTAAGAATCTCTTCATTTTCCAAATATTTACCGCGAAACTGTAAGTAATTCTCTAAAATTTTTGTAAGTTTTTGTAAATTTAAACAAATTCTGCATTTTATGGAAATTTTTCAATTTTTCTAAAAATTTAATGATAGGAAAATTATTTTTCCAAAAAAGCTGATTGTGATTGAAAATTAATTAAGCATTGCGGGGAAAAAAAGAGAAAATAATTATAATCGATGAATATAGATTAATAACCTGTTCGATTTATGATCAAATGAAAGAGTAAAGAAAAGTTTGCGAAAATAAAAAAAATAATGGATAAATTGCTCCGGTTTCAGATCAATTTACGATCCTACTAAAAATTCATTTTCTCCTCAATTTTTTTTCGCTAATAAATATTAATCACGTTACTCAAGTCTCTTGGACTAAAAGTTTGTTAATATTTTGCTCTCGGTGTTTGCAAATATTGCAAAATCTTTGGTAATCAAATTATATTTAAGCAATAATCGTGAAATTGACTTCTATTTTAATTTTAAATCACTGCATTTTTCGCGATTTAAAATCCTCCATTTATAGTTTCGTAAATGTAATTTTTATTACAAGTGTTGGAAGTTTATAGGAAAAAAAATAATTGTACTTTACCTACAATGTAGAAGTTATTAAAATAAACGAAACTTTGCATAAAAGGTATAATTTTCGGTAAATTTTGAAACGATGACATTGGGACACTGAAGAAACATTATTTTTCTCCCCCAACCACAGAGAAATTTAATTTTCAGGTATAAAAGGTAAAAAAAAAAAAGAAATGGCCAGTGTGCCAAAGTGAAAATCGTGCCGGAATGAAGGTGCGAAAGTAAAAAAAAATGACCTTGAGGAATATAATGAATCCTTAATAAGAAACGTGGGGCATTGGTAATTCAAAATAATACCTCGAGTTGATAGAATAAATCGAAGGTTTTGGCCATCAGACATTGACGTTAAATTTAAAACGTTGAGGGGAAGCGATTAGCCATACTTTTAAATAATATTGCATTCGCGCGACTTGTATCGCATAATCATCGTCATATACAAAACCCGCATTCAATTAATTGACCTGAATTTTCAATTTTTAATTTTTAATGCAAGCAAATTGGTTTAGTAAATAGATTTGGCGATTATTAATTCTTTTTTCGAACAGAAAATGAAAAAAAATTGTTTAGTGGATAGAAGAGAGAAAGAGAGAGTGGCCATTACAGTCACCTGCGATCCCTCTAAAGAAAGAGCGACTTGACTCTTTCAAGATCAATTTTTCATTATACAATTGAATGCGAGGCAAGAAAGAAGACAAAAAAAAATTCCCGATTCTTTATAAATAAATAAGAGAGAAAGAGAGTCGATCATGCGCAAAAGTAGAGGCACTTTACTGATTCATCGATCGAAAAATAGATACCATTATCATCGATCATCTCGATGGGATTTTATATAGCTCAAGTTGCATTAGAGTCGCGGTTCAAGTTCAAGGATAGATATATGGGGATTAAGTACTGTAATTTTGTGCTTTTGTTGCTATCACTTTTTTTATGTTGAGGAGGAAAAATTTTTTTCTCATTTAAAATGATGCTGAGTTTATAGTGTTCCAATTTATCTCTATTAACAACGAGTAATGAGGTGAAGTTCTTTTTGCTGGAAAGTTTTGTAGAAAATTTTTTTTTTCTTTTTTCCCTTTTTTTTAGTTTTAAAAAGTATTAAAATTTACTGCGAAATTTCCTGGAAATCATAAGCTTTTTTTAAAAATGTTATTAAAGAGTTTCCTCTTTTCTTTGCAGTTTCTTTTAGGTTTTTTTTTAAGAAAATCTTCCTAAAAGTTACTAAAAATTTTTTGTTTTTCTAAATTTTCAAAATCATATTTCTAATTTTCTACACTGAAAAAAAAATTTATTTGATTTAAATAACTGATTATTTGACTATTATCAAATAAATATTTACTTGAATCAAATAATTTATATTTGAATCAAATATTTCAGTATTTAAAGCAAATACTATTTAATTGATTCAAAAATTATTTGATTCAAGTAAATATTTATTTGATAATAGTCAAATAATCGGTTATTTGATCAAATAAATTTTTTTTTAGTGTATAATCTCCCAAAAAACCATCTCACTAAAAAACCTTTATTTTAAGTTAAAATAAAAAGATTTTCTTAAAGTTTTCTGCAAAACATTTATGTAAGTTTTGAATTTTTTTCATTAAAATTTCTGAAAAATAATTAAAATTATTTGATGATTTTTATAACAATTTTGTCAAAATAAATTATATTAAGGAGTTCAATTAAAATTGTATTGAAAATAAATGAATTCTTGTGGAAAACTTTAACATATTTATAAACATAATTATATTCTTGACAATTCTTTCGACCAATTTAATAAAAAATAAAAAAAAATATTTCATTTTTGTTCAAATATTTTTATTAATTTTTTTTTTTATTGAAAATAATTGAATACTTTTATGAAGAGGAATAAAATTTGAATTTTCTAAAAGTTAGTGTCTGAAATTATTTAATTTTTGGTAAGAATTAAATTAAAATTTTTCCTAATTATTTAATTGTTATAAAAAACTTTGAAAAATAATTAAATTTATTTGAAGAGTTTAGTTAATATTGTATTTGTAATAATTATATTCTTATAAGTGAATTTATTAGAAAAATTATATTAAACTTAAGTTTAAAAAAAATTTAATTTCAGTGAAGAATTTTATTTTACGCACTAAAAAAATTCAATTCATGCAAATTTTTTCAACGAATTTAATTAAAATTGAATCCAGGGGGAGGAATTTTATTAAATTTTTTTTTAAATAATAGAATTGTTTTATAGAATTTTTAAAAATTTTCTATCTGAAATTATTTAAAAATGGAAAATGATTTTTATAAATAAAAAAAGTTTTGTAATTTGCACAATTATAAGAAACTAACTGGCCATAGTTCTAATTATTCATATATTAATTTTAAAAATTAAAAGCGCAATTATAATTATTTTCCTTTTTGAATTTTTTAAATAAAATTATTCGTCAAATTATTTAAAAAAGATTAAAGTTTAATATTTTTAAAAAAAGAAAGAATTCAGAATTTTAAAAAAATAAAATTCAAAATTTTTAGTCAGGAAAAAATTTCCTGTCATTTACCAGTTTTCGGTCCAGTTATTCAAACTTTTATTTTTTTAAAATAAACACACTGAATTCTTTCTATTTTTAAAAATATTGAACTTAAAAAATTTAAAATTCAATTTATTTCAAATAATTTGACGAATAATTTTATTTAAAAAATTCAAAAAAGAAAATAATTATAATTTCGCTTTTAATTTTTAAACATTAAAAATTAGAAAATAAACTACAAGTACAATGTTAAGAATCAATTTTTTTCTTTGCATCAAATGTTCATAACTAAAAAAATGAAGAAAATGACAAACTGCTTGGAAATTGAAATTAATTATGTTCCATTGCTGCTACTGGTTTTTTTTTGTCACATGCATTAATAAAATACGTGTTGACTCTTTGGTCATAATCTTTCCACGCTTATACGATCGAGTGCAGCACTCGGTTTGACTTTGTAATGTGACGTCTCTGAGTTACGAGATGTTTAACTGAAGCGCTTAATCGCGATACAATGCTGCCGTTTCTACCGTTCCGCGCATATTGATAAAACAGTTGCGAGAGACCGTGTGATGAATGTATGATTCTCCTGACCGAGGGGATTTCACCTTTTGTATTATTGGTGAACGTTAAATAAAAAAAAAAGTTGAGAGAGTAACTTTTGAACGAACATAGTTGCAAAAAAAAACAAAAAAAAGTCAAATATTCGTGACAATAGAAGGCATTTTTCGCTTTTGTCACACTTTTCGTTTATTTCTTTTGCCATTTTTTGCCCTCGAGTTCATTTTTTAAAAAAAAATTTCTACTTGTTTGAATTTAAGTTTCGAATCATTGTATAATGTCTAATTCGATATTTTAGAGGAGTTGACTTAAAGTTTTACTTCTTGGAGTAAATGAATTCGTTTTGTAAATAAATTCGCATTTACTCCAAAATTGAAAATTCGAATATATTATTGAAATTAAGAAATTATAAATTTAAATAATATTTTGAAATATAATTTATTAATTTTGTGTATTCGACCTACTTGTCGAACGAGTGCGCACGATGTGTATGTCTTTATCGGATTCTCATGCAGCCAGGTTTGGAATTGAGTTTCGAAGGGCAAAGGCTAGGCGGAGGGCAAATACTAATTGGCCCACCAAAATTACTCTCCGCAGTCGATAAATCGTCGATAAATAATGATAGTTACGTAAAGATAATATAATGATATTTCACCTTGAAATGCGAATTTCTCGTGACGATTATACTTTTTTCCTCTTTTTCTCTCTCCATGATATATATATATAGAACATATGGTGTCTGATTTATTCTACATTTTTACATTTATTATATCCTCACCCCATATTGTCCTGGAAAATGTGTCTCTATTTTTATTCTAAAACTATGATGTTCAGCTATAGTAATTATACAGAGAAAATGGGCGTTTTACATGTGATTAAAAATTCGGAATTTTTGGATTAAAAATAAGGATAAAATTTTTTAAAAAACTCGAAAGAAAGGAAACGAATTTAAAATAAAGTGAATTTGAAAAAAAGTATAGTCGAAAGAAGACAAATTAACAAATAACGAAATTAAAAAATAAAGAGGATAAAAAATAAATAAAGTAAAAAGAAGGAAACAAAATGAAAATAAAGACTAATAAAAAATAGGGAAATTAAAAAATGAAGAGAATCAATAATAGAGGAGACAAAAGGAAAAAAGAAAATAGAGATTAGCGAAAAATAAAGAAGGAAAAAAATTAAAAATGAAGATAAATGAAAAATAAAGAAGACAAAAAGTTCGGAAACAAATTGAAAATAAAGATAAATAAAAAATCGTGAAGATAAATGATTAAAATGAAAGAAAAAAGAGGAATAAAATAAAAAAAAGAAGAGGAATTACAAAAAAGGATTATTTTCAAAAGATGAATTGTACGAGATTTGAGCTATTAGGGGTTTTAATAAATATTTATTCCTTATGTGGCATGTGGGTCATTTGTAAAGACAGCGATGTAATAAGCTGTCGATTTTAATGCTCATTGCAGTCATTAATGGGTAATATATTTACTTAATCGTTGATCGAAACCACTTAATTTGTGTAAAATATATTGAACGACAACAACTGCCTTTTAATGATGCTTAAAATTCATTTATTATCTTTATTCAAATCAAGTAAAAGTCAGATCAAGCATAAATAGTACAATTCATCATTTTATCGAATTTTTACACAAAAATTTACATATAACACGAAATTTTTTCAAAAATCTCTGAGATAAGCTTTCATTCTTTCTACATTTGAACATTAATAAAAATATTACAAATTTTTACTATAATTTAAATTATAGAAAATATATTTTTGCTTTTGAAGTAGTAAATTTTTCTAAATAGCAATTTCAATCAACTTATAAGTAAATATTTTTTATTAGTAAATTTTAATTTGTTAAATAAGTAAATTTTAATTTTTTAAATTAGTTAATTTTAATTTTTTTAAATTAGTTAATTTTAATTTTTTTAAATTAGTTAATTTTACTAATAAATTGATAGAAATTACTATTTATTATAGTAAAATTTACTATAAATAAATATTAAATTTATTAAATAATAATAATAATAATAATAATAATAATATATAATTTTCTAAAATAATTAATAAGTTTAGTTAATTTATAACTTTTAATAATAAAAAAATTACTATTACCTATACAACGAAAAAAAATTATTTAGTTTAATTAACCGATGAATTCGCTATTATCAATTAAATATTTATTTTAATGAAATAATATTTACTGGAGTTAAAATAAATGGTACAATTCGTATTTGCTTTAAATTCTGAAATTATTGGTTCAAATTTAATTCAATAAATATTGAATTGAATGCTCTTTGGGTAATAATAATTTATTTGGAATTTTGATAAATTCGAAAACATTTTTTTCGTTATTAAAAGAATGAAAGGTGTTGGAAACTATGCTAAATCTTTAAAAACACGATGTTTGTAATGTTTTAACTTTATTTCCATTTAATATTAACGATGGGGATTCTCAACGTGCATCACTAATTGCGCACCTCAAACTGTAATTACCTAGGTACCATGACCTTGTCCATCTTTACGGTTTCTTAATGAGACTAATGAGTGTATAATAATGAACACAAAGCATTAAAAATATGAAACAAAATATTGAATCAAATAAATTATTCCAATCGTTGTTATTAATAAATAATTACACCATGTACAAATTATTCAAAATATACAAAATTAGAATAAAAGATTAGTTTTAAAATTTTATTTTAAAATTCATTTCAAAAAAATGTCTCTTTACATTTAATGTTAAGAAATAAATATCTAAAATTAGTTTAAAAATTATTTTCAAAAAACTAGTTTCAAAATTCAGTTAAAAAATATATTTTAAAAAGTTTGTGGCAAAAATTTAATTGACCAATCAGTTTTGAAAATTTAATTGCAAGATCAGTTGACAAAATTTAATTGCAAAATCAGTTTACAAAATTGAATTGCAAAATTAGTTTACAAAATTTAATAGTAAAATCAATTTACAAAAATATTGAAAAATTAGTTTTCAAAAATATTGAAAAATTAGTTTATAAAGTTTGCGTTTAGAAAATTAATTATAATTTATTTAAAAAAATAGTTTGCGAAATTAAATTTAAAAAAATCATTTTAAAATCTAGGTTTAAAAAAAATTTAAGATTTTTTAACAGATTTTCCAAAAAAATAGTTTTTTTCAAATGGAGAAATTTCTATTTATTTAAAGAAAAAACGAGACAAAAATATTGAAAAAAATGTCTTTTAATAAAATTAATAAAATGTGTGGGCCCATTACTACTTACACCTGTTGAAATAAATTCTCATTTCTTCCACATTTGTATATAAATTGATAACCCGTATACATGAAATTGACTTAAATGACAAAACCAATTCAACTTAATTCGCCATTAAGGTGCGAATTCCTTTTTTTTTCGAAGACAAACATTTCTTCGCGTTTCGCTTGTAATTTTATAATATACAAAACTAAATACCAGCATTACAAGAAAATACTGGTACTCTGACAATCATAAAATAAATAACCATCAGTGGTCTACATCAGTGATATTCGACATTTTTTCTGTTGAACATTGTTTTTTTTATTTTTTAAATAAATATATTTCAAATAAATAGAAAAAAATTGAAGTAAATGTGAAAGAATTGAAATAAATTGTTTTTTCCAAAATATATGAATATTAATGTAAAAATAAAAATAATAACAATGGTAATAATAATAATAATTATTATTATAACAAATAATAATAATAATGATAGGAACAATAAAAATATATTCGACAGAAAAAGTAACTAAAAAATATTTTTAAAAATTCAAAAACCATAAATTTTTTCCAAACTTCTTTACAAAGAAAGTAAGAAATTAGTGTTTTTTACTCCCCCCTCCCTTAAGAAAAAAAAACAAAAACGTCAGGGAAGAAATTTTTTGAATGTAAATTTTTCAAGGTTCGAGCAAGGTCGCGAGAAGCGGATTCGAATATAATATTCAAAGTTTATTGGCAATAAAGCAGCGCGAAGTTGTTTGCAGGCACGTTCTCGACCGTCGCAGAGGAACTAATGCCCTGGGCCCCTTCGAAGAGTCAGACCCTCCAATAAATGTTTCACAGGTTCATAATCGTTGACCGTTAGTTTTTTTTAGCAGAGAGAATGCATAGTCATAAAAATGCGTCCTTCGAAAATTAACAATAGAAATATAACTGTTCAATTTTTGAGACCATTATTTTTTTTCAGGGGGGCAAAAGGAAGACGTCTTTCTTAAATATTTTCCACAAATCGTCAGTTCTTCCGCATCCGTGCAAGACGCTACAACTAAATTCTAATCTCGTGAAATAATTTTCGATCTTTATTCTCTTATCTGTATAAATATTCCAATTTTTCGATTTGAAAATTTTTTTGTTCAATTTTTGATTAGTTGCTGCTTTTTTTCGATTATTTTTGGCTTGAATTAAATGGAAGAAAAGCTTGAGCTGGAACGGAAATATGTTTCTCTAAATTAACGAAATTTTTAATTAGTACAATTAAAAATTTTGCTAATTTTATTGAAATTTGTAGCTGTTCTAGAAAAACATTTTTTTTCCTGTAGTATTTTTAGTCTATAAATTTTATTACATTTTACCTTTACTGCTGTTTTTCGATTTATTTTCACTTTTAAACTTGTAAAATACGAGAAAAAAATTACTGAATGCAAACGCAGTTATTTTTTTAAGAAAATTTTTTGCTTCGAGAAAAATGTGACTAAACCTATAAGAAACGGTTGAATTAGTCAATAAGTGATTAATTCAGATTTAGAAGTTCTGTTGAAAAGCTTCGAGTCACAAAGTTCGATGTCGAAACTACTTTCAGGGAGTGCATATATATATACATACATACAAACTTTTGGGATTTTATTGAGAGTGATTTATAGAAGAAAGTTTAAATTGTGATTTTCCGTGTGTGCTGTGTACGTGTAGATTTGAATTATTACCTGGTTCAAAATTGAACTCGAAAAGGATTAGGAAAAAGTTTTTTATAATAGTTGGAATTTCGTTAGAGTCGAATCTTTTGAATTATGTCATCATCACTTCTTTTAAGCAATTTGTGTTTTTAAAATACATAACTATCAGAATTGTCGTTTTAATTTTGAAGTTATTTTGTTATGTACTTTTTTAAAATAAATATTAAATTATATTCTTTTATTTTATTCTTTAATTCCTTCTAGTCCAATATTTTTTCCATTCTCTTTAACATTAATTTTCATTACTCTTCATTCTCGTTAGAAAATTTATTTAAGCTAAAAAAAATTGTAGGTGATTCAAAAATTTTTTTCTTGGCTCAAATAAATTGTCTATGGAGAATGAAGAGTAATGAAATTTAAAGGTAAAGAGAATGGAAAAAATATGGGGAGTAGAAAGAATTGAGGAATAAAATAAAAGAATATAATTAATTATTTATTTCTATTTATATTTATTTATATTTACTCTAATATTTACTCTGATATTTACTCTAATATTTATTGAAAAGAATAAAAACGACTAATTTATAAAAAAAGAATTTCAGTACTTTTTAAAATAAAATAAAGAGAAGCATATTTATTTCTTGTGAATTATTTCTTTCCTTGTTTTATAAAGAAGGTCGGAAAATTATCTGTTTGTTTATTCAAATAGAAAAATGAGTATTTGCGGTAAAGATTATCAAGAAATAAAAGAAGTTTGTTGATAATAAAAAATGTAATGTTTGTTTTTTATCACTACAACTGACAAACAACGTAATTTTTTTCAATTGTTCGTAATACTTTGAGTCTTTTTTCTTTTCCTTAAAATCAGAATGACATTTTTTTAATTATTTTACTGAAAAAGAACATTTAAATTTCTCGTAAATGGAAATTAATTTTGCTTGTTAAAAATTTAGAATTTTTATTCACACAGAAAAAAAATTTCTATTTCACTCAGTGGGTAATAAATTAATTTATTTGTTCCAAATGAATTTTAATTCGTTGAAATCAATATTTTATTTGGTTCGAAAAAAATTTTAATTCTATGAAATAAGTTTTATTTAGTTCAAAAAAAATTTATTTTTCTTAAAAATTAATTATATTTGCTTCCAAAAAAGTTTATTTACTTTAAATTAAGTATATTTGTTTCAAATGAATTTTAATTCGTTAAAATAAATTTTATTTGGTTCAAAAAAATTTGAATTCTTTGAAATAAATTTTATTTAGTTTAAAAAAAAATTTCATTACCTTAAAAATTAATTAGATTTGTTTCCAAAAGAATTTATTTACTTTTAATTAATTATATTTGTTTGAAATGAATTTTAACTTGTTAAAATAATTTTTATTTCGTTTAAAAAAATTTTAATTCGTTGAAATAAATGTTATTTAGTTTCAAAAAAATTTATTTACCTTAAAAATTAATTATATTTGTTTCAAAAAAATCTTATTTACTTCAATTTAATTGTATTAGTTTACAAAAAAATTTTATTTACTTCAAATTAATTTTATTTGTTTTAAATGAATTTTAATTCGTTAAAATAAATTTTATTTGGTTCAAGTAACATTTTTATATCGAATAAATTCTATTGGTTTCAATTAAAGCCTTATTAGGTGCAAAATAGGTTTTAGTTGGTTTAGATAAATTTTGCTTGCTTTAGAAAAACATTTCTTCGAATATGCGATGAAAATTGAGAACTTTATTGACGAAATTTGTAATTTGGATTTATTTAAGCCTTCTCATTACTCAACAAATCAACAAATTTATTGACAAAAATTTGTTGAATATTAAAGAATGAAAAAAAATATATTTATATATAAATAAAAAAATATATATATATATTTATACAAGGCCCAGAAAGTGGAGTGCATCCGAACAAAAGAGAAATACATGCCGATGTTGTTAAACTACAAAAACGGGTTTCGCAAACGGGATTTGGATCGCGCTGCTGCAACATCTTTGGGCCCGGATAGCGATAATCGGTATCGTCCATCGGTTTTGTTTCATTTCAACTCACAGGGGCCCAATCCTCTCTGCTGCTTTTCAGACTCTTACGTAACGGACTGGGTGGTCCATCCTTCGAGACGAACGAAACGCCTCGGCCCGTTTACATCGCGATCGAGTTCCACCCGCAATGGACGATCAAACACATCAACACTCTTCTCTCCTTCTTTCTTTCTTTCGTTCTCGCACCTCGAGAAACTGCAAAAAAAATATTTTTACTCTCATTTTCAAAAATTTTGCCACACAAAATCCAAGTAAACCTCACATTTATTTACATTAGTTGTTATTTTTAGTGAACCAAGTATATATTAAAAGTGTGATTCAAAAAAGAAAAACAGTGAACGAAAAAGAAAAAAAAAAGTGATGAAAAAATTATCGAAACCCATATAACGGGAGAAGTGAAGAAATTTCAAAGAGCGCTCTGGGATAAATTGATTATTCAGCACGAATTTTACTCACTCTCTATCATTTTGTCGACTGAAATTTTTTTCCCGCAAAGAGAAAGAAAGGAGGGGAAAAAAATGCACAATTTTAATGAAAAATTGTCCGTTTTCCTGTTGGCTATCCATTTATAAAAGCAGTTGCCGCCATTTCATTTGGATTCAACAGAATCTTGTATAGAATCACGACCTATACTTATGGGAAACCTATAGGGCGTGTATATATATGTATAGAAAAGCCTGTTAACTTTCCAAGGGGGTGGGGGGAGTAATATATACGTGAGCATTTTCTTGCGCGAAGCATAGGGTTGTTTCAATGGTGTACACGAGCCACGAGAGAGAGAGAGAGAGAGGGAGAGAGAGAAATTGGTATGCAGACTCGTTCGATTGCTCATTACTCGTTTTCCACTAACGAAAATTACACCTTGGACTCGCTGTCTCACGTTTTCTCTCGCAGCATCTTCCGCGTATGTATATAGCATATACAATATGCTCTAGACATGTCTGTCTGGACACGTATTTGGAATTATTCCCCAGAAGTCTTGTGCCACGTTTAAACATTTTTTCATCAAGCTAAAAATTATTTAACAAAATTCCATGTCGATTTTTTAAGTCGTTTTATTGGTATTATTATGATCATTATTGTGATCACTTAAGATTATTATTATTATTATTATTATTGTTATTAATATTTTTATTATTACTATTATTATCATTATTATTATGATCATTTAGAATTAATACTTTTATTTTTATTATTATTATTATTATTATTATTATTTTTTATTATTACACGAAAAAAATCTTCACCTAGAACAACTAAAAAATTCACTATATTAGCGAAATTTTTAGTTATTGCAACGAATACTTTTGCTATTTCAGCGAAATTAATCGCTATTCCAGTTGAAGATTTTTTTCCGTGTATTATTATGACCATGTAGCATAATAATAATTTCTATTAAAATTATTATATAATAATTTCTATCAAAATTGTTATTATTATTACATTTTTTATTATAATTTGCCTATTATTGAATTATTAAATTTGTAAAAAAACTATTTCTTTTAAAATTATTATTATTATTACATTTTTTATTACAATTTCCCTATTATTGAATTACTAGATTAGTAGCAAAACTACACGCGCCGTTGTTATTTTTAAAAAACTTTCGACAAAAAAAGAAATTTTTAAATTAAAACAAAAATATTTGCATTACAATTTATAAAACCGAATTTCTTTAAAATTTCTAATTTCCAAATTTAATTATTCAAAAGCAAAACCTCAATAATTTTGTCAAATGAATAATAAATATAAAAAATTCTACTTATTTTACAATTTATTATTAATAAAATTAAATTTTATTCCCGTTATTGATAGAATTGTGAATAATAATAAGTGATCGTTAACGACCATTGTTAGTTTAAAATAATTTCTGCAAAAAAATAATTTTTAATTAATTACAATTTATTACATCAAATTTCTTCGGAATGTATACTTTCTAAAGAAAATTGTTCAAAATGTCAATATGTTTGTAAAATTAGTAATTAAATCCTACTTTTATATTACACTTCGCCATTATTAAACTTATTGATAGAAAATAAAATTTTGTTGCAGAATTTTAATAAAATTTTGTACATAAATTTCTAAATTAATTTATTCAAAACTAAAATATTTGTGTCAAATTAGTTATATATAATAATAATAATTCTTAAAATTAATTTTTTTTTAAATTTCGATAGCAAAATGAAGTTCTTGTAAATGCCTTTGTAAACAATTTAGTTTTTTTTAAATCTCTTCTATTTTTTTTTAAATAATTTCTTTCTTGATAATTGTAACAAAAAATTTGGAAACCAATTGAAATTTACATTGAATCGAAACATTTTTTAACAAATTCCATTAAATTGATATTTGATAGGTTCTTTAATATTCAAATTTTATTAAAATTTTGTAAAAATAATTGAACCCATTTTCAGAAAATTGTATTAAAATATTGTTTATTCCTAGCAAAAATGTTTACAATATTCATTTAAAAATCATGGAATTTATGAATTTTATCAACATTTTACGAAATAATTAAATCCTTTCGTGAAATTTTTTTTACATGTTTTGAAAATAATTGAATTTCAGGCGAAAAATTTTACTATTTTTAAATAATGGTTGAATTGTTCCAAAGAACTTGAATTATTTGAGAATATATGAATTCTTGCGAAATTCTTCAAAAATACAAATTATATTTAGAAATTCAATTCGGGAAATATTTCTTCAAAAATACAAATTACATTTAGAAATTAAAATCGGAAAATATTTCTTCTTTTTTTTCTGCGACTTGCAAGACTGTTGTAAAAATATATGGGAAAGGAGCCGTTTTGTGTCCAAGGTCCCCTTTGAAACTCAGGAAATATACCTAGTAATTTCTATAAGGGAAACGTGAAATTTGCACCAGACGAGAGTGCCACTTTTAGACCGATAGGGACTAAAGTTTGCGTGCTATTCTTCAACCGACAATCTTTAATCGAATTAAGTAAAATTTCATATAAACAACTTCGTCTAATAAAATAAACATAAAGTTAATTTAACATTCGAATATTAATATACAAGTTTAACAATTCAAACTAAATAAAACTCTCGAGTCAATATTATTGTTTCAATATTTCGTAATTAAATTCTTAAAAAAAGCAGGAAAAAATCTTTACATGGATTTCTCTATTTTATCGAAAGTTATCGCTGTTTCTGTTAAAGGTTTTTTTTAAAGACAAAAATTTTTTTCTATGAAGAAAGAAAAGGGTAAATATTTTTTCTACGGAGAAGGAAAGAGAGAAAAGTTTTTCCCTTGAGAAAAAAATTTTTTCTGCGTGGCAAATAGAAAGAGACAAATTTTTTGCTATTGGAGAAAAAATGGTTTTCTACGAAGAAAAATGGAGAAGAAAATGTTTTTTTTTTCTCTAAGGATATCGAACTAGCGTTCTTTGAAGATTTCTTCTTTTGTTTAGCGCAATATGTATTATTGAGAATAGTGAGCAAAGAATTAACTACGACCACCATCACTGCAAAGAGTTTTCAATTATAATCCGGCAATTTTGAGTTCATAAGTACTTGATTCTTCATTTGCTATTAAAGTGAAACGAATCCAATTACAGTCACGCACTCTTCAAAGTAAGTGGATTCTAGTCCATTTTACACTGCATTCTCAGGTATTTTATTTTTCCACAATTGAAAATTGTAGCATACATCAAAGTTAAAAACGAAAATTATAACAAAATTATTATTTTATTTAATGAAATTTATATTTCTGGTTTAAGTGTATTCCTTTTTTAAGTATTTCTTCTTTTAGTGTTAATTTTTTTAGTATTTCTTTTTTTAGTATTTTTTCTTTTAGTATTTATTTTTTTAAGAATTTCTTCTTTTTTAATTTATTTTTTTAGTATTATTTTTTCTTGAGTTAAAAAGGGGCTGGAAATTCTCTCCATTATAAAAACTCTTGAATAATGTTATAAGTAATAATTTTGAAATTAAAAGTTTTCGAAGATCGTTAAAGGTGAAGTTATAGACGTTTATGGTTATACAAATACGGATCATATCAAAAGGGATCGAATATAAGGGGCTTTTGGAAAATACGACAACAGCGTAAGAGAGAATCTGTACGAAATGTAAACCAGTTAGGTCTACCTACCCCGCGATTAAACCAAAACCAAGTGGTTTTATAGCGCGATCTGTCTTGCGTTGCCATAACGAGTTCGTGACTCGACATAATATGATAAACCCTAAAATGCATTGCACTCGCGTCGAAGCCGTTGTTTCGAGGAACAAAAACTGCGGTCATACTGTGTTTGACATTAAAAAAGAAAAAAAAAATGATTCGTGAAAGACCGAACTACAAATATACAATTTTGCGTATTCTTCAACTTTATTCTTTCCATTCTTCTTTCTTTACTTTTTTTTTATTAAAGTCAGCACATTTTTTACATCTTCTCCTCTACTTTAATTATTTTAATAATTAATATTTTCCTAAACTCCTATTTCTTCCTGTTTTTAATTTTTTTTTTAAAGAAACAAAAAAACTGTTTCTAAATTCATCCCTTTTTTCACTTTCATTTTTCTCACATTTCTTCATCACGATAACGTGTAGTTATTAACGACAACAAAAAATTTTCGAACGAAAAAAGAAAAAATACTTTCCACCAATTGTCGAAGAGGGCATTATCAGCCTGAAGAGCATGATTGGTATTCTCAAAAAAACTTTGGGACCCTGGGGCAAGGGAAAAAAAGGAAGCCAAAAAAAAAAGAATGGCTGTGTGAAAAGAGAAGGAACAAAAGTCATCCAGACGTGGCTAGAGGCCAAGTTCATCATTATTCAATAATCTCACACTCTGCTCTTTTTTTTCAATTTTTCATTTCTGATCTTTCTTTAAAGCGTAATTCTTCATCTTCATTCGATCAATTCCATGTATACAATGTTGTATATAGTTAACATCATATATACATATAATAATACAAGCCGAGAGATATGTATACGAACACGGATGGAGCCAAGTTACTAACTTCAAAAAACCAGTAGATAAATTAACTTTTAAATTACTTAAGTCCCTCCTGCCAATATTCGAAAATTTACTGCCACCCTTTTTATTTCACGGACTCACTGATTAGATCGGTACTTCATCAACTCGTCATTTCGCGCACTTCTTTTCCTATCTCGCTAATTAGATTTTTTTTTATTATTAAAAGAAAGTGCTTTTCCTTTCTTTTAATTTCTTTTAATAAAATTAATAATAAAAAAAAATCTAAACGGTTTTTAAAAAAAGTAGAGATTTTTAATATTTAACACTAGCAACAATTCGCGAGAGGCTAAGTTCTTACTAACTTTTTGATACAAAATAATTATCGAATTTATAAATTACAAAAAATTAACAAAATATTTCAATTAAAATTTTTAATTCAGGAAAAAAAACCTTTAACACGAACAGCCATAACTTTCGATAAAATAGAGAATATAGTGAAATTTGTAATTGTTCCAGGTGAAGATTTTTTTTCGTGTTCATACAAATAAAATATGAAATTAATTCTAGTTTTAATATTATTATAACTATAATAATTGATGAATGAAAATTACCACGAATACTAATAAAAAAACTAATTTTTTCTATTTAAATAACTCAATTCTTGGACAATTAACATAAGATTTTTATACAAATTACTTAAAATAATAGTTTTTTCTTTAATATTTAAAAATTGATTGAATTTTAAATGAAATGCATTTATAATGTTTTGAAAAATTTTTTAAATTCCAATTTTTTGAAATTAGTTAATTTTTTTAATATATATTGAATTAATTATTTAAAACAATGTATTTATAAAGAGAATTTTAATTAAAAACACTACAAAATAGAATTTTGGAAAAGTTACAAAATACATTGCAAACATTTAATTATTTTTAAAAGTAAATAAAATTCTTTGCAAAAATTCAAGAATGTTCAGAAATTTCGAAAAAATTTTTATCAAAATTTCAATTATCTGTATAAATAACAAAGTTCTATCCTGAAATACAATTATTCTTTAAAAATTGTAATGAAATTCGTGTCAAAATTTCAAGTATTTTTACGAATAATAAAATTCGTGTCAAAATTTTAATTACTTTTACAAATAATAAAATTCGTGTCAAAATTTCAATTACTTTTACAAAGAATAAAATTCTATTACTTTCAAAAATTTTAATAATTTTTTTGGAAATTCAAATTGTATTAAAAAAAATTTGTTAAATTCTTCGCAATAAGTCAATTATTTTCTCAACAGTAATAAAAATTTCACAAGAATTCAATTGACAAATGTTCTTTGATTTCTTCAAAATAAATATATTATTTTTTTTAAATACTTACTAAATTTTGTTGTCAATAATTTAATTATTTTTGTAAATCTAAAAAATTTAATCGCATAATTTCAACTTTTTTAGTACAATTTTAATAAAACGCCTTAAAAAATGTCAGTATTTTAAGAAATTTTATCAACATTAGTCGAAAGAATTCAATTATTTAATAATTATTTATTTTTGTATTTATAAATAATGAGGAATTCTTGTAGATTTCTCAAATAAAAATTGATTTTAAAATTAAATTTCTTTAAAAATTCTATATAATAATTGAATATTAAAAGCATTATGGCCTGAATTTTTTGAAATAATTGAATTTTAAAAAGGTTTCATAATTAGAATCTTTCAAAGTTAGAATTTTTCTTTCCTTTTTTTTATTTCTTTTATTTAAGAATACTTGAACCATGGAAACTTCACAATTTGTGCAAAGCATTTATTTTATAATTGTTGCGTCATATTGGTTCAAATGCCCTTAATTAGAATTTTCATTAACAATTTTGTAGAATTTTTTTTTAACAAGTTTAGTTAGATTTTTTAACAATCACTTAAAGTTTTTAATTTTCTTATCATAATCAAAATTTCGTTCAATAGATTTAAAAACAAATGATTTTAAAAATTATCCAGGATGAACTATTTCAAAAATTTATTATTAAAATTAATTGATTTGAAGAATTTCAGTTACAATTATTCTGGAATATAATGTTTAATAAAAATATTCTTCAAAATCATAAAGAAATAATTAAACCGGTTTAAATTAGAAATATTTGCCAATTTTAATTACTACATGAAAAAGTAATAATAATTTCATCTTTTTTTTTAAACAAACTTATTGATGTTTTTAAATAATTTCACATTTAAAGAAATTCGTAAAAATATGTAACAGAACCGAATATTCCGTATATTTTTTACAGTTGGAAAAAAAGAGAAAATTTTCTCTGGGAAAAATATAAAATTCAATTTTTGTGTTAACTAAAGGGTAAAATTTAAAAAGAACTCGACGTTTTTAGTTTACTAAATCTAATTTACAAAATTGCCTTCTTCTTAAGAAGGTGCAAAATATAAGCTACCAAAAATAAAACGAAGGAAGAGGGCAAAAAAAAATCTATATAATATGAAAATAAGCAGTTTCTTTAAAAGTGAATAAATTAAAAATTCTTTTTTTTGCAATATAAAATTGGTAATTGCAACATATCGCGCGTTTTATTTCATACACTTTGCGATGAAAGACAAGAACTGCTTTAAAAAAATAAAAAAAAAACAGATGATTAATTTTGTGAACGTGATTCGCCTTGAGTATTATTGTATATAAATGAATGAAGAAAAAGAAGGCAAGTCTCGAGTTTTTCGCACGCTTTTTGACTTGATTTTATTATTCTTATTATTCTTATTTTTATTATTATATTATTATTATTATTATATTATTAGTATTTTTATTGTTATTATATTATTATTAGTATTTTTATTATTTTTATTTTTATTATTATAATTATTATTATTATATTATTATTATTATTATTACAACCTGAGGGCTGAATAGAGAAGAAAACCGCGGGATCGCTTTAGATCATCGAGAGTTAGGCATTGGCGCACGACTATAAGTCCGCCGCAAGGTTTAACTTCCCTCGAGTTTGCCAATAAAAGAGAGATATAAAAGCCGGCTCTATTAGCATACGATTGGCACCGTCCATCTTAATGCCCCTTTTGTCTTTGTGTGCGTATCGCTTTCCACAACAATGTTTATGTCAGTGTTCCAGCTGTAAACCGCGCACGCGTCCATTCAAACTGAATTACTGTGCGAAAGTACTGAACTCTTTTGCTTAACTTCACTTTACTTCAATACTTTGCCTTCTGTCGACACGTGTATACATATATACCTGTACATTCACTGCGCAATGTTACAATGAAAAGAAGGGAGCAAAAAAGAAACACCCAAGACAATCTCCAATCTCGCGTGTTCAGTTCAAATGCTTTTTTCAAACTCTGAAAAGAGTGACGAAAAACTCCTAATTAGAAGAAATGTTTCTGTAAAATATTATCTACTTGATAATTTTTTGTTGTTGCTTTTTTTTGCTCCACTTGATAGGGGAAATATTTTTCAACCTAATGAAAGTAATTCCAAACAATTGAAAAAAATTGTATATCTACTTTGTTTAATTTTTAAAAATTATTTGTCAACTTTTTTAAAGAATTCAAATTAATATAGTCCGAAACAGAATTACAGAATTAAAACAGAATTAGAAAACCAAAACAAAAATACAAAACCAAAATAGAATTTTAAAACCACAACAAAATTACAAAACCAAAACAATAATAAAAAACCAAAACAATGAATTAATTTCTGTTTTGTTCTGTTTAAGTAAAACATTTTTTTTTCTAACTTTCTTTCGTAATTTTTTGGTTTTGGTTTTGGTTATTTCCGTTTCGATTCACATATATTTTTCCAATTTGTTTACTTTCGTCCTTTGTTTTTTATTTCTTTATTCCATCTTCACTTGTTTTATGCTATTTTTTTCTTTCTTTTTGCATTATGGTTTCTTTATTTCTTCTCCATTGGTTTTTCTCTCCACGTTCCTTTCTTCATCGTGTTAGAGGCAAAATACTCGCCGACGATAGATTCCTATCGTTTGACGTTGTTTTAGGGCTTCACAAGCAATGAAAATAATCCCCGCCACCAGATTTTTTTTCACTCTTTTTGTACCATAAGGTGTACCTTGTTAGCGCATAAGAATCTAACCAGTGGGATCCTTAGTTTCTTTACTCAAAAAGATTTCTTCGAGAAACTGCATATATAGGTTCCTCAACTTTTTTTTTTAATAATCTTTCTATAACTATCTCTTCAAAGTCTCCGATTATTTTAAGCTCCCTCTTCGCCCTATAATTAATTATATTCACTTTTTTCTTTGATGAATTTTTTACATAAATTTTGTTCTCTTACTCTATTTTTGTAAAAAAAAACTTTACTTTTAGTATAAAAAAAATTTACTTTTTGTATTTCAAAAAGTAAATATTGACTCTAATAATAATCTTCGTATTTTTTCATTTTTTCTTACTGTCCAAACTTTGAAGTTAGTTTTCGTGTATTCTTTTGCTTCTTTTTTTCATTAAAAAATGTCAAAACTTTTAAAAAGTTTTAAAATCCAAAAAAATGATAATTTTTCAAAATAAAAAACTGGAAAATTTACAAAAAAAACAGAACATTGATCATTTTTAAAAAACAAAACATTAATATTTAAAAAAAATAGAATATTAATAATTTTTAAAGATTAAAACATTTTTCAATTTTTAAAAATAAAAAAAATGTATAATTTTCAAAAATTAACAAGGTAACATTAATAATTCTTAAGTAATAAACATAATGGATAGAAATAGAATTTTTAAAAGAATTCAAAATATTATATTGTTAAATAATTCTTCTGTTTTTTTGTAATAAATCATAAAAATTTAATTACAGGAAAATTTTTCAAATAACCATGGATTAGCGTTTGTTTTCTTCAAAGATAGGAGCAATCTATGTCCGTGTAAACCGAACGTGAGTAGAGAGGGGGGAGGGGGGGGGCAAAAGCGCCGTTTTACGCCAGGTCACGAACCCTATTACGTACTTTGAAAAAGAAAAAAAAAATTAAAAATCATTTTCTCCTTCCGAAACAAATTATAAATATTATATCGCAAAAATTGGGCTACTTTTTTCAAAAATCGACATTTCCAGAAATTTATTTTTGTGTAATATAGTAAGTAATAGTAATAAAATTAGAATAATGAAAATAATAATAAAAATATTAATAATAATAATAATTTTAATAATAATAATAATAATAATAAAAGTAATGGTAATAGAAATTACAAAAATGAAAATAGAATTAAAAGTAAAAATAAAAAAATCAATAAAAGTAAAAGTATTAATAAAACTAATAGCAACCAAAACAAAATGACATAATCAAAAATAAAAATAATAATAAAAAATAATAGAAAGATTAATATAATTGCAAATAAATTTAATCATTTTTGTATATAGATAATTAAAAAGTAATTTCCATTTAATCGGGAAACACATCATCATCATTCTATTTATGAAGATGGTATAAAAATATTTTTCTCTTCGTTCGAAAGTGAAATTTTAATATAGAGACACTCGTCATATTTCATTAATTGGATGATTCGCTTTGACCTTCGATTGGAATTCAGTGGTTTGTCGGTTCGGCACCGCACACTTTGTAAGTTAGAGAGACCCATCATCGGAACTTGTTTCATTTTATGGTTTATGGGTCCAGAGATTTTGACCCACACCCATATTTTTTCTTTCTTAAAAAGAATAGGCATATTCTCGAAATATATTCTCTTCCTTAACGGAAGTTAACATTTTTTTTTGTCGAACATTTTTTTTCAAGCTAAAAATTATTGTCAATATCATAAACGTTGGAAAAAAATATTTTTTGTTACCGAAACATAAAAATTACCCTTTAATTCATGAACTTTTATAAATTGAAAACAAAATTATAGTTAAAACATAAAAAATAAGTTTTTATGATTCAAAAAAAATTGCAAAGGTTAAAAATGGTGGGGAAAAAATTGTTAAGGTAAAAAATGATTGAAAAAAATTCTAATTAAATAATAGTTAAAAAAATTGTAATGATTTAACAAGAATTATTGACAAAATTGTAATGGTCGAAAATAATCACTGAAAAAAAATTGTAATGGTGAAAAGTAATCATTGAAAAAAAATTGTAGTGGTGAAAAAAACTTATTTGGAAAAATTGTAATGGTTAAAAGTAATCATTGAAAAAATTGTATTGGTAAAAAGAAATTTATTTGGAAAAATTGTAATGGTTAAAAATTATCATTGAAAAAATTGCAATGATTAAAAATAATTATTGAAAGAATTGTAATGGTCGAAAATAATCATTCAAAAAAAATTGTAATAGTTGAAAATAATAATTGAAAAAAATTATAATGGCTAAAAATAATCATTGAAAAAATTGTAATGGTAAAAAAAAATATTGGAAAAATTGTAATGGTTAAAAGTAATCATGGAAAAAATTGTATTAGTCAAAAAAATATTAGAAAAATTGTAATGGCTAAAAATAAAGTGACTTGAAAGAAAATTGCAGTGATTTATGTTTTGTTTGCGAGAAAATTAACACTTGAATGTAGCGAAGGACATAATTTTTCGAGAAGGATATGTACAAGGAAGAGAGGAAGGAATGACTATATACATTTCCGTGTGGAATTTTCAGTAAACACCTGCAGAAAGGGGGTTTATATGAATTGGCATACGGCTTGATATCTTTTGATCAGAAATACCGTTTTAGAAGTCTTCGAAGTTATTGGGAAGTTGAACCGTCCAAGAATCGAGCGGAGTTCGTCCATCACTGGTTACCCCCACTCAATTCCTCTGACCCCTTCCTTCTGGGCCTTTGACCAGCGTGATGCAATGGTTCGCGTCTCAAATGCAAAAAACTCTCTATTGCATAATTAAATTGCAGTGGGAAAAAATTTTTCTTTAAACAATTTACAATTTTATTTTGTAATTTTTTTAAATATTTGATTAATTTTAACATTGATCTAATTTTTAATTTGTTATTTTTTTTACATTTGATTTATTTTAACACTAATGTAATTTTTATTTTGTAATTTTTTCTATTTGTGTCGTAACAATATTGACATAATTTTTATTCTCCATTTTGTAACAAAATAAATTTTGCTTTCTATTTACACAATTTTTTTTTAAATTGAAAAAGTTACATTTTTTGAAATTATTATTTGAATAATAATAATAAAAAAATTAATAAAATTTGTTCAATTAGTGTGAATTTCACAATGCAAAATGATACATAATCTCTGCTTACATTACATTGTCTGCGTTGAATCGCACCTAATCTTGTTTTCTTCGGGAGCCCGAAAGCATCGCGTCTAGATTCCACGGTTTCTCATTATCCCGCCTTGAAAATATCCCAGCTAATCGTAATAGACTTGAAGGTGCAGCTGCGGTAAGCTTGTACCCTTCAATCTAAGGAAGTGCTTTGCCGTTTGCATAATTATAATAGCCACTTGCTTCACTTTCGGAATCGCCTCTTTTACGTTTACATTTTCAAATCAATTTTATTTCATCGAATTTCGATTCACTTCAGAGAAATTCTTTTTTTTTCATGACATTCGCCGATTTATTTTTTCTAAAACAATACTATTCTTAAACAATACAATTATCATTAATTATTAATTTTTAACAACTATTTAGCAGTTTACTTTTTGCAAAATATATTGAACGTTTTCTGCCCCTAAGTTTCGTGAGTAGGAAAAATTAAATTTTAATTCAAAAGTTGGAAATTGAATAAATAAATTATTAAATTCTTTGCTGCGTTTTTTTGTATTTTTTCGTAGTAGAAATTAGAATTCTGTCCCGAGGGAAAGAAATTCGTCTAATATGATTGAGAAGCTTTTGGACTTGCGCGCGCAATGTTTGAGGAGTGGAAGAAAACGACGCCTTCAGTGATTGGTGCGCCTTCTTCTCTACTTCACGTGTAGTGCGCGCGCAACTCCAACGCGCTCCAATCATTCCTCAAGGTTAATTAGCTTTATTTTGAACAAAAAAATCTTAAAGTAACTTTTAGTTGTTTTCTATTATCAGAAGTCGTTCAATTATTTAAATTATTCATGTTTAAATCCTCTTGATTTATCCTTCATTATTTTTTTTATGTTTTGCTTATATTTCGTTACATTCTCTTAGTTAATTTAAAACTAAATGTAATTAAATTTTAGTATATAGAAACAACAATAACTTTAATTACGAAATTTAATTTTTGATATTTAAATAATTTTCGGAAAATTTAATTTAGATTCTTATTCACGCTATATTATATATGCGCGGTTATAATGAGATTTATTTCATATCTCACGTAATTTACAATCCAAAAGCTGAGGCCCACCCGTGAAAAAAAAGATCAGATGCGAATCTAAAAAGTTGTGGGTATGAAAAGGGACGGATATTGTGGGCGATGTAATTCTTGGCTGAAATCTGGAAAAGTAATGGGCTATATGGAAGAGAAGAAGAAGGCGCAACCAGGGTCGAAGTCGCATTATCAGCACGCGCCTTTGTTTGCATAATAAATTTATAAAATAACTACGCAGCGTTATTGTGTTAGTTTCTCGTTGAAAATCGTCACGATATTCCTCGTCATCTCATTCCCTTCTTCTTTTCTTTCTTCTCTCTTTTTTTTTTTTATTAAATGTAAACTAATTTTATAGAAATTTAAATTTTTATTTAACGTCTATGCGAGTTTTTTTAGCCTCTTTTTATGTTCTCGGAAAGGTATACACACTTTTTGATTGTGTGGAAAAAATAAAAAGGTAACTTTAAAATTGTGTGGAAAATTATTTTTTTATGAACAATGTTTAAAAAATTAATTCTGTATAGTATTTTGGAATATCGGTAGCTATCTTGGCAGCAATGAGAGGATTCGATTATTATGAGTTGGTGGATTAAGAAGTTGGGGTAACTTGGAATATAATAAGTTAAAAAGTTTGTTGAAAGGAAAAAGAGGAAGAGGGGAAAGGAAGGCAAAAATGAGAATGAAAGAGAGTGCATAACTCCATCACAATATTGAGCGCACAACATTGGACCATCGAGATTTAGGAGATCTTTCTTCAACAGAGCCTTAAGGGAAAGGGGTGAAATTTATTCGACAAGGCCGAAGACAGAGAGAGAAAGAGGAATGGATCAAGTGGATTTTTGCTTCCAGCTAGAATGCCGGTTTTATTAGGACACCGAACAACTTTTCCTTGAGTACTTTTGCGATTTTTTTCGATATATTCGAGAGCTAATCTGAAGAATATTTATCTCTCCAATTAATCTTAAAAATATTTTCCAGTAACAATTTACTAAAAAGAATTTTTCCAGTCACATGAAAAATTGTTTGGAGTAAACTAAAGAATTATACAAAAATGTTTCCAGTAAAATAACCGTTTTTTGGTAGGAAAATAATTTTTTCGAACAATTCCGAATTTATTTTTTTAATTTCTGATTGAAGGATTGAGGAATGATGAAGCGAAAAACGAACGGGAGTGACTAACGCGCCTGTAGGTTGAGAATATGCAACTATGGGAGTCTTCGGAAAACAGCATGGAACCATAGGGGAGAGCAGGTAATGAGACGGCCCCCGACCAAGAGAGGAGTCCTCCTGCTATAGTGCAGTCGAAACTTTTTTTCAGACCCTGAGCTATCGAATAATATTCTCGAATCGCTCTCGAGACTCTCCGATTAGAAGCAATTTACCTAATCGCAAAATGTGCCGAAAAGAAAAGAAAATAGTTTCTTAATTTCTAAGCGAACGAATCGAGATTGTTGCGCGCGCACTCGCCGGAGAAAGGCGCACCAATCACGAGTCCCTTCTCCCCTCTCCTTCTCGCAACTACGCAAACATTGCAATTTTACCGTAACTTTAAAAGAATAGTACAAAAAACCTATCGAAATTACTGAAATAATTCCTTCTTTTTCATCAAGATGATAAAATTATTCGCAGCAGTAATAACTGCGATACGAATCGCTCTATTGTTCGTACCAACATTGAATTCCAATACATTCACAATGGCACGACTGCGAATGGAAAATTATCTCCAGAGCGCGTAAGTATGCCAGGCAATAATAATTTCGCAGTTAAGAGAGCGCTCGATAGAGAATCGGAGGGTGATTTTAGATTCGAATTTGCGCCAAAAAGTTATTTCTTTTTTCCATAGAAAATAATACTAAACGCCTCTGTGTCCATAAATCTCGAAGAGTCGAAGACTATTTTCTTTATCCGCCAGGTAGAATGGCGCCATGCCCAAATGGACGAGTATAGTTGAATTTTCTCTTCTTTATCTAAAAGAATTTTCGATATTTCTTTTACCATTTTTTTTTACTATATGATTAAAAAATAAAATTGAAAATTTTTATTTTCCTACGAAATTATAGAGAAAAATGATTATTTTAATCAAATTAAAATAACTATATTGGTGTAAAAAGAATTTACGTTTGTTGAGATATGAGCATTTTGGAGGAGAAACACACACTCATTACCCGCATATAATTCATACAAATGAACTTGTCGGTAATAAATAATCCTAAAGCCGAATGAAATTATGCCTTTCATTATCTGCAACTGCATAAAAATGTCTACTTTCTGATAAATTCAAAAAGAAAAGAACCGACACAATGAATTATTATTTATATACTGACCAATGTCGAGAAATTTGTTTTCTTTTTTTTCTTCTTTTTTTCGTTGTAAAAAATAAATAATAAAAATTTTTTTTAAGAAACGTAACATGCGTCCTGTGCGAGAGAAAGAGAGCATGGACGTGAAAAGCCGCGGGTCGTGTAGCAATTTAAACGTTTAACCGCAAAAATTATTGTTATCGGAACTTACAGAGTCTCTCTCTCTCTCTCTTTCACTCTCGTCCAAGCAGCGTAATAGCTGCCAGCCATTGTCCGACCGTGAAATTTTTATCTACTTGAATTTCCTGCCAAGATTTTTAAGCAGAGGTGTGTTTTAATTTTCAATTTATGATTAAACTTTATAATAATTGTTTCGTCTGTAATTACTTTTTCTTCTTTAATTTCTACTTTTACTGGATGATTTTTTTATTTTACTATTATTAGAAATTTTTATCTTACACTGCAAGAATTCTTTTCGTTAAGACAAAAATTTTTTTTCTTTAATTTTTGTTTACTACTGATTTTTTGTTTTTCCTGCAAGAATTTATTTCTTACCGAAACTATTAAAAATTATAGTAAAATATAATAATATAAATAATCTACATAATATAAATAACAATGTAAATAATTGCATTAATAATAAAATAATATTAAAATGAATAATAAAATAAATATTGAAACAAATAAAAAAAATCAAATAAATAGTAAAATAAATAATAAAGTCAATACTAAAGTATACAGTAAAAATAAGCACTAAAAAGAAGCTTCGCCATTGCCACTTGTAAATGGTCAATTTTTAACGCTTGTAAATCACGCAGTAACCAAAACTGCTTTTTAGGTCTTGCTTTCATTTTCCAAGACGAAAATTCCACAACGGTTTTACAATTTCAAACAAAGGTGAATTTCTGTTATTTTTTTGAAAATACTTCCTGACTCCCATTGACCAGATTAAAAATTTAACCGATATTTGAAGAATTACTTTTACATTTTAAAACTGGAACAACTGAAGAGAGAACATTAATCAAAAGAATTTTTAAGAAGCTTCTCCGTAATCTTAGTAAATCTCATATAATTATTTCATAACAAGTACGTGTGCAAGGCCATTGATGTGCATTTTTTACCAGCCAACAGTTTTTATGGAACAAAGTAATAATTTAGTGCAATTATTCGACATACATAATGTATAGTTTAAATTAATAAAAGTCTCTCTCTCTCTCTCTTTCTTTCTTTTTCTTCGACAGGGAAAATTATTTTTTTCTCCCTGTCAAAAAAGAGGCCAAAACCTTCTGGTTGATTATTTTTTACATGAAACTTCTTCCTGAATTCATTTTTATTTTCCAATGTCGCGCTCTGTATTCAAAACTTGACAAACTTGTCGAACGACTTTTTATTTTTTCAATTTTTAACTCATAAATCATTTCTTAACTTTTAATATTATTGCTAAATGAAAATTAAAATAGAATTCTTTTCATTAGCAGTAAAAATTTAAATTAAAAATTAGGAAAATAATAAAAGAAGAAATATTAATTTTCTTGTTCTAATGTTATCCTAATTGAAGAAAAATTGTTTCCAAATTGAAAATTTAGAAATTCACACAATAGTTTCTTTGTTTTCTGATAAGAATTGAATGTGAATTAAAAAAAACTCACACACACCTCGTGGTGTTCTTTTTGCTTCTTTAGGCTGTAGAAGGATGATGCATGGCGTTTCTTTTCCCCCACTATTTTTTTTTTTTTTTTTTGCAGCTCTTAGAGACAGGAACAGCGAAAATTCTTTTGATAATAATAACAATAATAATGCGAAAAAAAGGAACTACAGAACTCTATTCCTGTTAAGCTACATTCCATTTATTTAAAGTTGTCGGACCACCCCGATTCGAAATCTATATGGCACTCTGGCGCTGTGAATAATATATTTGACCCCTGACGATTTCTTCCGTCTTTCTAAATCGCCAATAAATCCTCATATCAAGCACGTATTTTTTTCGATTTTTTTTTGTATCAGAAATTATAATTCAGTCCCGGGGGGAAGAAATCTGTGTAATTTGTGCTGGTCAGGAACATTGTTGTTTATTTATTATTCATTTTGCAATTTATTATTTCATTATTTGTAATTTTCGTTCTTATTCCTGCTCTTCATCTCTCTCTTTTGCTCCTTCTCCTTCTTAATTTTCTTACTATTATTATTTTGATTATGATTTTTATTATTACTTTATTTTCCTTTTTTTATTATACTTAATATATAAGATTTTTTATTATAATTTTTATTATACTTATTATTATTATTACTATTATGACTGTTAACTGTTATTAATATTTGGCCCTTATTGTTAATACTATTATTACAGCTTATTATTATTTTTTGTAACTTATTATGGTACTGAATATTAAATAATGATAGTTTAGCAAGAAACGTGTTACTAACATTAAAAATCGTTACCTAATTTAGAAAATTACCGCTGAAAAATATCAGTAAGTTTTGTATGGAGAAAAAGGCGATTAGCGCGCGTTTGGACCTGCGCGCGCAACTCACGTGGAGTGGGAGAAAACGACGCCTTCTGTGATTGGTGCGCCTTCTTCTCCACTTCACGTGTATTGCGCGCGCAACTCCAACGCGCTCCAATTACTCTTTAGGACTACCGTTTTCTTTCAGATTATTAATTCTTTTAATTATCAAATTTGTCATTCGATAAAACATTGTAAATTAATGATGATTGTTGGTTACTGAAGAATGAAAAAGTAATGGCGATTGTTGATTATTGATAAATGAATCATGATTGTGGATTATTGATAAATGAATTACGATTGTTGATAAATGAATCACGATTGTTGATAATTGAATTACGTTTGTTGATAAACGATAAATTAATTATGATTTTTGATAAATGATGAACAATAAAATGATAAATGACATTTAGACATTATATACCGAGAGTAGTTTTAATTATGTAAAGTTTACAGATAGCAGGGGAATAAATGGATTTTGCTGTTAAAGAGTTGGACAGTTGTTAAACATATGCGTTGTGTATAATTTATGTAATAAAATGTACACTTACAGTAGCTGCGTATATATACGTATATATAATGTTAGAAATTGCAAGTGGCAGTTATTCATTTATTCACATAGTTTGTTATTAAAACAGCAGCACATACACGTAACATTATAAACACAAATGTAAAATAACAATACAGAGATTCGAGATATAACACCTTGCATGCTCAAACAGTAAAGTGATTTCAGCAACAATTTGAATATAATGCGAGCATTACATGTAATGTAATACCCCACAACGGACGCGCCATAATTATATCAATATTATATTGCAGACACGCGTCCAACTGATAATTAGTGGCCACACATACATACACACACACTACAGGATGTGTTTTCTTTATTAAAAATTGGAACTAATTTTTTTTTTAATATATTGATTTTTCTTCTACTGCAAGATTTAATTTTCCCGCTATTAGGGATTAATGCCATTGGATTGATTTTGAATAAATGGTGTTCAATAAATCAGAAAGTATCTTGCGAAGGTTTCCGGGCGTATTTCGATAATAAATTAAAGTTATCTGTTTGGAGTGACCTAGTGTACAGGATGGGAGCCCTTTTCCGAAACGTACATTGTACGAGGCACTCACAGCACAACACGCAATCGCTTCCAAACGGAGTTGCCTCTAAGTTATGGCGATTTCTTCAAGACAACCCTTGTTTATGGGGTGGCGTATGTCGATCGACATTGCTGATATCGCATGGACATCAAAGGGTTTACTCATTCGGTCTTTACGATCCAGATATATACATTTTTGAATGGACCTTCAACGATTGTCAAGTTCTGTATATTCTTTTTGCAGATTGTATGATTCCTAAGACGCACATTCAGAATAAGAGACGAACAAAAAGGAGATGCATTCACGATATACAATGAATGGTGGAATATTTATTGCATTTAAATGAACCCTCACCGTGTAATTGCGGCGTGATGCATCGAAATGATTTGCGAGCCGTGCAAAAAGCTTATATACTTCTCCTAGAGGTGTACCATATAAGACCCCGCGTGAACCGCACCTCTTCACTCTTTGCGTATATATATATATATATATATATATATTGACCGTAATGGCAAGTTATTATATATACATTCTGTTGAGAGCTCTCCTCACGACTCATCTCATCTCTTATATGTGTATGCAGGTAATATAAAAAG
Organism: Leptopilina myrica (nomen nudum); assembly: GCA_032872475.1. Taxonomy (NCBI): domain Eukaryota; kingdom Metazoa; phylum Arthropoda; class Insecta; order Hymenoptera; family Figitidae; genus Leptopilina; species Leptopilina myrica (nomen nudum). The sequence continues at coordinate 39,271,986 of CM065461.1, forward strand.
TCACGTTCATCGCGTCTCTTCTCTCTAGTCGTAACATGCTCTAATCGATCGATCGGACATGATCCTTTCGGAATTTACAGACAATCGTGTCGATTACCGTCATTTCACCTGCCACATTATCTTGCCGATTTGCGATGAATGCACTTTAAGATTAGCTTCGTGAAAGTCAACACCGATCGTGCCACCGATTATTATATTGTTTTATATTTCAGAAGAAGTCTTTAGAAAAAATTATCCTTTTTTTGTCTGATCAATGCTCCCGGAAACTGTTGCTCGGAATTTTTGATTCACAGACACCTTTCCTCGGGGTTTCATCTCTTCTTTCTTCAATGCAAAAATATGTGAACCAAATAGCAAAAAATTGTTGTTTCTTTTGAAAACAACTGATGTTTGTTTTGAAAAAAACTGTTGTTTGTTTACATAGTCTGTTACTATTTGTTTTACATTCTGTTTGTCTGCTACTTTCTTCTTCGCTAATTAATTTATTTTGCTATCTGTTAGACACTTTTTTTCCTTTTTGATTGGCCCTCGTGGTACAACATCACAAGAGCCTTTGAAAAAATCGGTTTTCCTCTTTCGTTTGTCGTGTTTCTTTTTATTTTCAAAGCACCAACAAATTTCTAAATTCTTTCGAAGCTTTTTTCGGTTTCACTGCCCAATGAGAAGGTAAGAATGAAAACAATTCATTTCGAACAAAGATGTATATAGAAAAAGATGTGATTTTGCATTTAACGGTTGAAAAAAGGAAGAAAAGAAGCAAAAGGAATTTATATCAGTTAATGAGATAAACTGTTGACAATAATGTCGACGCCGTTTCATTTAAATACGACCCAAGGGCTGCGAAGAGCCCTGGTAATAAAAAGGTTAAAAAAGTAATAAAGCAGGTTCGAAGATTGTTGGCGATTGAGGAAAATGTCTTCCGGTGAGTGCGCGTTAACTGCCGCGGTAACATTAATTTTTTTTTAACACCAAATAAACGCGATTACGAAAGAAAAGCATATTTAAAAAAAAAAAAGAAGACTGATTTCTCCGCGCGAATGCAGTGGGGACAAAATTAGGCTTTCGTCGGTAAAATGTAATATTATTTTTAGTTGACTGCCCTTAGAGTTCTCTCGCGCGGCAGTAACCATAATTTTTCGGCGCGATCTCTCTCTCTGTGTGTGGCGTGACGCTCATTTCACTCACGCATACCAAACTTTGCTCACTAATTCCTTTTTGCCTCACAAGCACCCCTTCACGCATTTTACATCGTGTTTCCCTTACCCCCATCTAGAAAATTTCTCACTATTCGTAGCGTCTCTATATTCATCAATCTTTTAGTTACATTTCCGCAAAACGTAATTTTACGAAGAAGATTCCCAATTAGATGTATATTTTTCATAAACTGTTGACAATAATGTCGACGCCGTCTTCTTTTGAAAGACAGAGGGGGAGGGGCTTCACGTCTGCGCAGAGAGCCAGACCGCAAAGTGGGGGGACGCTTCTCTCCGCTAAAAGAGAATTTTAAAAATCAGTATTCCATTTAATGAAAAATTAAAAACGACGCCTTTTTTCCACTAGAGATATAACTTTTGGAAACAAATAATTAGAATCTCTTAGAATTCTTTCCATAGAAGAAAATCTGGTTTTGAAAAAATTGCAATATAATAGAACAAAAAGAGAAAATGCAAAAAGTGAAAGGTCGATTAAAATCTTGTATTTAGAGTCACTGACCTTTAAATGGAATATGACGGGGAGAATATTTTTTTTAACTGCTATTGTGGCGCAAAAGGGGAGAGAAAATTGCGGAACTTGAATCCTGACCTTCCGTAATGTTCAAGCCCCACCACTCTCTCTCTCTCTCTTTCTCTCTCGAATATTTAGCACCCTTTTGGTGGACGTTTCACGGTGACCCTCTTCTGGGTTCTTCGGCGCCTTGCTATTAACGCCTATATGGTTATACATGTGTTTATATACATGTATGTATATATATATATGTAACGAGCGGCTTACCATATTCATAAATCATTTTCACTCGCTGGGAAGGATTTCAATGCAATCCTACACTTGTATAATTGTACTGCGCTCTAAAAATATAAACATAAACCCTTTAATCTCATTAAGAAAAATCTTTCTCTCGCAATATTATTGAAAAACTCCGCCTCCTCTGGTAATTCATTTGAGTTCAGTTCATAATTGTAGGAAAAAAAAATTGACACAAAGAAGAAAAGCTTCATTATGCTAATGTAAGAATTTAAAAGGAAAAAAATTTTTAATAATTGGTAAACAATTTTTTTTGTTCCATCATAAAGTTTTCTATATATGTATTTTTTCCCGCACCCGAAAGTTATGTTTACTTTATTCGCCACTAAAACTTCATCAAAAATTTTTTGGACTCGAGTAAAAGAAAAGTTTGAAGCAACCAGTGTGAGAAGCTAATATGATATATGAAAGTCGTCGTTAAAGTTTCCAACTTACACTTCTATATTTCTCGACTGTCGTAAACTTTTAGTCAAACGATCCAGCGAATAAAGTTTAGGATGTGGTCGACTCTCTTGGTGAATTTCTTGAAATATTGCAAATTAAGTCACTTAAAAACAAGTTAATAGAGGAAAAAAAGAAAATATTAAGTATATTATTTTCACTATGTGGAATTAAATTAAGAGAGTAAAAATTGTAAAAATAAAAAAATATATAAAGTAACATGGGACAAAGAAAATGAAACACAATTATGCATTCTTTTTCGTTATAATATGAAGATACTATTATTAAACACACGCGTCATATATCAAAAAGTTTTATAAATTGAAGGTCTTAATTAAAAGCTTTCGAGTGAAACAGTAAGGTTTCAACTTCTCCAATTAGAAAGCAATTAACTCAATATATGACTCGAATACTTAATCATTTAAATCCGACTTCTTGAGACTCTTGAATCCCTTCATCAAATATGAATGCTTCAGAATCCAATTAAGGAAATGTTTCAACAATTTGTGTCCAAAAGCCTGGAGCCATCAGTGGTTTTTCAAATTAAACCACAAGGATACTTTTTTCGAATGAAAATATTGCCAATGGGAGAAAGAAAATTTTTTGCTAAAATTAATCAAATTTTCACAAAGATTATGTTCGTTTTCTTTAGTTTTATGATGCTATTCATTAGATCCATCTTTGTTGTAATGTTTATTTGTTATTCTGATGTTTGTTTGTTAATGTCACTAGTTATTAAAACCAACTACAAAACAAATCCATCAAAAATCATTTTCTCTTTTTCTTTCAAAATGTTCATTTCATCTTAAAAATTATTATATTCAACTTCATAATTTGAATTTAGAACAACAAATATTTAAACCAAGGAAAAATTGTTAACTTTCTATTGACATTTTTTGCAATCTAATTTTAATTTCGCAATTTCTGAATTGAACAGAAAAATAATGAAAATAATTAAGAAGGATAGTGTAATTGCTAGTTGAGAAAATAATTCTTGAGTTAAAGATTCGTTAATAATGGAATCTGATATTTTTTAGATTGTAGAGTTAATATTAGTATAAACGGAATTATAAACGGTAAGAGTAATGTTTTTATGGATGTATAATTATTATTTATGAAAAGCAGGTGCTACCTACTTACTTGCTACTTACAAATTTAATTGGTACTTTAAAAAAATGGTCGTTTCCCACTACTGTAGATAGAGAACGTCATTTGCGTTGTTCATTATACAAACATAGAAGTTTATTCATTACCTTTTACCGGAAATCTACATTTTAACACTCGCTTCATCGTAATCTTCACACTTGCATTAATTCTCCATTCATATTTATTTTAATTTAGAAGAAAATGCAAGAAATATTATATGCAGAACATAATCAGTATTTTTTTAAAGATATAGCAAATTGCGTCAAAAAACGAATAAAAAGGGTTTTTAATTTCATTTTTCATTCATTAAGAGCGTTAAGTGAAACGTGAAGTAAATAAATAAACTTTTATTCATTGAAGAACGTAAAGCAATTCAATTTAAATTTTGCATCATTCATTAGATAACGTAAAGTATAATATAAAGGATCTTAAATTAAATGTTGCATTCTTTCAAAAACGTAAAGCATCTAAAACCTAATTTTTGATTCATTAAGAAATGTAAAGTAACTAAAACCAAATGCTCCAATCATTAAAAAACGTTAAGTAAAATCTAAATTAACTAAATCCAAAATTTCCATTAATTTAAAAACTGTAAAGTAACTAAAAACTAATTTTTCATTTATTAAGAAACGTAAAGTAACCAAAACCGAATTCTCCAATCATTAAAAAACGTTAAGTAAAAATCTAAATTAACTAAATCCAAAATTTCCATTAATTTAGAAACTGTAAAGTAACTAAAACCGAATGTTTCATTCATTAAAAAAAGTATAGCTACTAAAACCAAACATTACATTCATTAAAAGACGTTGAGCATAACTAAAACCGAATTTTATTCAATGAAGCGTAAAATTAAAATGATGTTAGTAAAAAATGTGTACTATAACTTACAAATAAATTACAATTACCGAAACATAAATAAAAAGGCAGGTACAAACGTCGACATTGTATATTTCAAATATACATCAGTAATAATCTCTAAATATTCGCTACATTAAACATAATTTTTTTTTATTACCAATTTTGAAAAATTCCCAATAAAAGTATATCATTCCTTTTTCTCTTTTCTCGCGCTATTTTCTAATGGGACGAAAGAGGGGAGAAATCGTAAAATTACGATTACAGTAAATAACGAATGCATGTGGAAAGAAATAAAGGTGAAATAAAGTAACAAATCATGTGGTGCTCTCATATATAAAAGGCGTGTATCTTATGTGTGAGCGTGTTAATCGTTGTGTGCCTAACCCGTTGTTATACTTGAAAAAATCCAGCCCTACCCGTAAACATTCGTCGAAGCACGTGGTTGCCGTTTTGACACTCATAAAAGGGTCACCCAAAACCCCCAATAAGTTCAATTCTTGGAACGCGAGTGTAAAAGAGCCTCTCACGGCTGTGGTCTTAGTAAACGAACGCCATCTCTCCAACGAACTGTGAAACTTGTCACGCTTGGAGATGAAGTCTGAGAAAGTATCCCCCCGTCGGTAAGGTAGAAATTGACGCTTTGTTAACATGCCCGCCTCATCTTCACATAGACACACACACACACACAAACAAATTTTCGCCATATAGACATTCACACAGACAAACAGACACAAGAGATGGAATTATGTGAATACGATGAAGGGAATGGGAGAGCTCCCAACGTTTTATTATCGCTTGAGTGCTTATAAACCGCGGTGAATCGCTTCATTTTGGTTTTTATGCGGCCGTCATTCTCGGCGCTTGGAAGTGATTTTATAGCCACGTTGCACGGTACCGTGTGGACGTGTACAATTACGTTAACATTTTTCGCAAAGAAGTTTAGTCCCTGCAATTGTACAAATCTCGTTTAAGAAAACGAGAATCGAATAATCCCCTCGAGTCTTACGTGATCCATTAGGTATAAATCTTTCCTTAAATATTTATGAGCTTATAGGATAGAAGTTGATTTTATGATGATGGCCTATTGAGGACTTAATGCTTCTGTTGAAGATTGTATTGATTTGCTTTCTTTTTTCTACACTGAAATTTAGTTGCATCATTCATTCCATTATTTATTCGATTCATACGAATTTTTGGAACTTTTCGAAGAATTGAAGACTAGTTTTATTGCTTTTTTAAATGTTTCACCTGAAGACTTTTGATGATTGTTCATCTTCTACTGAATTCTGAATTTTCTTTTTGTAAGTTAGAAGCAGTACCAGAATAAATTTAGAGAGGAACGGTTGTTGCTGCTTATAATAATGTCGAATCGAAATAACAATTTTAGAACAGCAATCATAATGATGATGTACCAGCATCATTATAACTGTACAATAAACTTTATTGCTTTATTTATTGTCTTCTTGAAGATTTTTGGTGATTGTTTGTTTTACGATGGTTATTGATTCGAATCTTTTTGAATGTTAGAAGAAGTACCGGAATGGTTTTAAAGAAGAACGGCTTCTGCTTTGATTAATCAGTGCCGTATATTGGAATAAAAATTTTAGAACAGCAATCATAACAACATCATTAACTGCAGCAGAATTAAAATTGACTTTGACACTAAAAACAATTTTTGAAACAAAAAAGGCTGCGTAAAATTTGTAGCAGTACAAAGATTTACCAACAAGATGATGAGCCAACAACATCATTAACTGCAGCAGAATTAAAATTGACTTTGATGGCATTTACCACTAAAAACAATTTTTGAATCAAAAAAGGTTGGGTAAAATTTGTAGCAGTACAAAGACTTACCACTACGATTGTTGTTGCTAAAAAATAAAGTAAAGTACCAATTTTGATAAACAAAAAAATCCTAAATGTCAGTACGACATCCTTATCAGTAACGGAAGCAGCATTACAACTTTGTTTTCAATAACGAACCCGAAAAAAGTTTTCCAAACCATTACAAATTCGGTATAATTACCCTAAACTACAATAGAAACCACTCGAGCATAATTATCGGATAGAAAAACCACTTTATCAACGAACAGAATCGACACAAGAGTTCAAGGAACGAGAGATGTTGTCTTATTGGCCAGCGAAAAGAATTATGGTCGCTGTGATGGTTCCAGGGGAGTCAAGAGGGCAGGTCTTTAAATGAAGAGGGGAACTCCCCTGGAGCAGGCAGTATGGCTTCTGAGATGGATCCCTGTTTAAGATGAGGCCATTGTACCAGGTATAGAGAGAAATAAAAATGCTAGTTATGGGAACCGTTTGAAATTCCATTGCAGGGTAGTCGAGACCCGCCACGCGAAGAGAAGAGACACGTTACCTCGTTAGCACAAACATCGTTTCAGATTAAAAAAAGAAAAAGAAAAGGAAAAGGAAAAGGAGAAAAAACAAAAAAAAGGCAAAGAACCTAGGGACTTTGATAACGTCATATATACATGCCCTCGAGTGTGTCGTGATACAACTCTGTTGTTGTGCTATATAGAGAAACTTATCAGTCCATGCATCAGAATTGGTCAGGATGACTGAGTGCTTCCGTTGACAATAATTCTCCATTTGATTTATACGCACATGTCCATCGAAAAGATAACGATCATAAAAAACTTGTGTGTCGCAAAGAATTTTAATTTCCAGAGAGACCACTCTTTCTAGATAACGACATTAAAGGTATTTAATTAAGTTTCTAATCCTTTTTTCTGTTGTACTGTTCCTTTTACTGTTCACTTTGCTGTAGTGTTTACTGTTCTATTTACAGAACTCATCTGTTTACTGTACTCTTTACTTTACTCACTTTACTGTAATGTTTACTGAAATGTTATAACTATGCTGTTTATTACTGTTCTGTTGACTTTACTCTTCGTTCTGCTGTACTGTTTGATTCTTCGTTTGGTTCTACTATTTGTTTTACTACGCTCTTTATTTTGCTCTATTGTTTACTTTACTTCTTCTACTATATCCTTCTTTTGCAATACCACATAAAAAAAATTAAAAGCAAAAGAGCAGAATGATCCATATTCATTACCACAACATTAGTTCAAAACAACATAATCATGAAACATTACCTAAACACATAGTCCGAGCTGACGATCTTAGATATACAACTGATAAATCTCATTAGAGGAAAATGGTATCAATCTCGATTTACAACCAATAATAATCCTTTTGATAAAATCTTGATGCGCCTCTGCTATATTTATATAAGAAGCGGCGCGGCGTCTCCCGGACGGAATTCCGCTTTGCCTTTTTAATTGGACGTATATATTTAGAAAGGCGACAAAAAAAGTATATCCTGCCTTGATGCTTGTAATTATTTACAAAGATTATAATACATGGAAACTTCCGAAAGGGAAATAGAAAAGCGCAGGCATTAGCAATTGCTCGACATCCATATATAATAAATTATAGGAGGATGAAAAATAAAGAGACTTGATATTATATAAATGTTGTTCTGTGTCTTTGGGTATATAAATAAAACTACTTGATGTCCAGGTGCTTCGTAATAGCCTAGAGGCTTGTAAAAAAGCAATCGATGTCCACGGTGTTATCAAGACTGGTTGAGAGATGATCACTCGCTTGGGAGGTCCGTTATCTAGTTCCACATACAGTTTCGTCCCACGATTTTACCAACACGCTAACTAACTAACCGGCATTTACATTGCTAATTGCGACTGCTTCTCCCTCTCTGTCTATTTCTCTCTCTTTCTCTCTTTGACTATATATATATGTGTATATGTGAAATTCGAGGGAATTAAACGAGGAGCACGACCCAACCGCGAACATTTCTGATTTTAAAAGAATTGTTCGGTTGTGCGGTCATTTCTGAATTTTCGAAATACCATCTTGGTATTTTTAGTTATTTCATTTTCCATATTGGATTTTGATGATCTGATTAAGACTATTTTGTCTTTAATAGCGCATTAGACTTAATGCTATTAATGTTGTATGAAAGTTACTAATTTTTCTCCTTTCTTTTTTGTTGCAGGTAAGTTGCAGATCCAAAAGTGTGGTAAGAAATTCACCGCAAGGGTATATGTACATTTTTTCTCAATATCTTTTGGGAGTAAAAAATTAGTTGAAAAACTACTATACTATATTTAGGGTCGATATAATTTTGGCACGGGTTTCGCGCATCGTTATCCATCCAGAGTAAGGACTTTGAAATACTCCTACAGAGAGAGAAGGAAGAAGAAAAAAAAGTCTCTGGCTCGAATATATACTGTATTCAGTATTATGTATACTGGAGGTGTATTATACGCAGTGAGACGTTCAAGTGTATAAAAGTTGCTTTACTTTATACATATATAGAGAAAAAAGAGAGATAGGAGGATTCAACTCGCTCTCTCTCTTTACCCCATTCCGGATCGAGTGGCTATACTTTTCCTCTTGGCATTGTAATACCAGCAACGTTGCCAGATGACCAGAATTCTTTTCACCCCCTAAAGTCGATTCACATATACCACTCATAAATCCTCTATGTAATTTAAGATGAGTATTTTCGTTATTTTTTCGACGTTAGCTTTTTATTGTCCCCTTTTGCAACATTATACAAATGTTTCAAGGGTTCTTCCGATCTTCATTTTGACATTATATTTTTGTGTCTCTTTTTTTCTCCCACCATTTTTGTTTCTCCTATATTACGAGGTTTTTTACGCGATGTTGTACCTACAAGATCTTTTTATTATTATTAGAGAAAAATTTTTAACTTCATCAATTTTTGCAGTTGTGATAAAATAAAGATGATAGAAATCGGTAGGATGATTTTTGAGGATTTTGAGCTTTAGGAAAAAAGCGGTTCAATGATTCCTTTGTAACACTTTTTTTTACTTTACGATATGCATTCGAGTTGGGTAAAAATATAGACGAAAGTTTGCTGTTGGTTGTATATAAGTTGAGGGAAAATGGCATTTGTTGGTTCGGTTATAAAGCGTCGATGGTGTATATGAAAAAGTCGGTATATAGAGCGAGTTAGGTAAAGGCGGTTGAATTTCGCGGTGAATCTTTCTTCGTGAGATGCATGAAACGTCGTCTGGGCAACCGGGAGCATAAATGCACTTTGGAGGAGGAGGAGGGTTTGGGGGGAGGAAAAAAAAGAAAAATAAGTGCGCGCATCGGCGGCGGGACCAAGTTTTCCTCCAACACGGCGGTGGAGCACAAATGTTTTATTCTCCGGCCGCGGGCGGTGGAAGAGTTAAAGCTCACATCTACCCCTGGCTAGGCAAAGATATACTCAAGAGTAAGTGCCTTTAGTGAACTGGTTGGAAGAGTGTATAAAGGACCGCGCCCACCGCAAAAGTCCACCCTTTCTTAGAAAAAGGGTTTTTGTAAAAGTTGGAAATGTCGCGGAGGAGGATATTTACGCGTCATCGTAAATTTTTTTCCTCTCAAGTTTCCTTTGCAATCTTTGAGAATATTTCTTTTTTTGAATGTACTGTTCAGTTTGTTTAGAAAAGATGTTTGTACTGTTTTTTTTTATAGTGTATAGTCAATATCGCTTTTTTGTTAGGGCTTTTCTTTTTCTTCTGTAGCTTTTCTGAATAGAGTAGTGTTGTTGTTAATTACTTTAGTTGATTAGTCAATATTTGATCTTTTTAAATAACATTAAAACGTATCAGTAGCGTAAGTTTAACGACACTAAAAATCACCTTTAAGCAGAATCATTAGAAATACCAGAACAGTGGTTTTAATATTAAAACATTTAATTAAGATTAGAAGAGTTGGGGATCATATGTTTAAAGCCAAATGATTCATTATAAGTTTAGTATCAGCTTATCATCATCGTAAGTTATCATTAAAAATTGTAAGTAGCATATGTTTAGAGATAGATGATTACGTATCATCATAAGTTCAGTACTAACTTTAATAGCATCATAATATTTATATCATTTGTTTTAACCAACATTAAAAAGTATTAGTAGTAAATTTTTAAATCCAGATGCTTCAAAATCATCTTAACCAACAAATAAGTAGCAAATGTTTATAACCAGATGGTTAAGCATAATCATAGTATCAACTTTCGTACCATCATAACATAAGTAGTGCTTTTAACAAACATTAAAAATTGTAAGTAGCATATGTTTAGAGATAGATGATAATGTATCATCATAAGTTCAGTACCAACTTTAATAGCATCATAATATTTGTATCATTTGTCATAACCAACATTAAAAAGTATTAGTAGTAAATTTTTAAATCCAGATGCTTCAAAATCATCTTAACCAACATTTGTCGGTTGTAATTATTATATTATTATTATTCTTATTATTGTATTATGTAGCAAATGTTTATGACCAAATGGTTAAGCATAATCATAGTATCAACTTTAGTAGCATCCTAACATAAGTAGTGTTTTTAACAAACATTAAAAATTACAAGTAACATATGTTGAAAGGCATCATCACAAATTCGGTATCAACTTTAATAGCTCGTATAACTTTTATACTATCTTTCTCAACCAACATTAAAAAGTATAAGTAGCAAATGTTTGAAGCTACAAACTAAAGAATCATCATAGTATCAACTGAAGTAGCATCATAACACAAGTAGTATTTTTTAAACCAACATTAAAAAATATAAGTAGCATATTTCAGAGACAGATGATTAAAAATCAGCTTCTATATTCCAGCATCAATTGTATCAACACTGAATGTTTCAATAATTTTGCGATTTTCAAAATTCCGTCGCTAAGTTTCATCGTCTCATTCACTATACACTATGAACGTGCGTCATTTTCACGTGATTTACAGTTTATTTCCCTTGTCAATTCGTCACGGAAGTATTCTAAAAAGAGCATTTTAAAAATAGTGGAGAATGGCCGGAATATATCGGAACAGTAAAAAAAGGAAAGCTTAAGAAAAGGAAAATTAGGGAAAAGATACCCTGCTGACAAAATAGTCTTTCTTGGAATGAGATTTTTTTTTCTTACCTCCGGATGTCGCAGTTCGTATAGCTGTCGTGTTTTTCTCAAAGAATTTTTTTTTATCCCTTAAAAAACACTCGAAATTTAGTGATTGATTGCCTGCATTTTTCCGTAAAAGAAAGTTTACACTTTCTAGTATCGAATTTTGGAAAAGAAGAGAGAGAAATGGTTTTTCGATTCACTGGCTAATGAAGTTTTTTTTTCTTGTCGACTATAATTAAATGCCTTATATATATATGGAGTGTGACAAGAAAATTTAACGCTCGTTTCCGTAAAATGCTCCATGTTGCGTAAATACAAGATGGCAAAAACGTGACTACGAGGCAAACAATGGAGCACGTGCAACATAGTTATTTTTCTTCATTCACAGAGCTAAATATTCCTTTTTGACCCAGAAATGAAATTATAATTAGGTCCACAACAATAATTTTCAGGAAAATTCTCTCTCTCGCTCACTTTCTTTCTCGTTCTCTCTCTCTCTCTTTCTCTCTCTTTAGTCAAATCGTTCTTTTTTAGAGAGTAGTACAAAATTATCAAATCATAGTTTAATCTACAGAAGTGATGTTTAAATTTGCGAAAGTAAAAAAAAAAATTTGCATCGCTCTGCATTAAAATTCATGCGATTCTCTCTTTTCTTTTTTTTTTGCTTTTGGGTTTTAAACAAGTAAGCGTGTAGTTGTAATTTCCAGGGACAGTGTAAATAAATGAAAAGATGCAGGAATGAGAGGAAAAAGCATTCCTTTTATCTCGAGAAAGTAATCCCTCTAAATTAACATTAGTTAAGTCCCTGGAGCATAAATTCATTCCCTTAATTCACTCCTTCTTTGGTAATGGAGGAGTCGGCAAAGATCCGTTCCCGTTTAAACTTAATACGAATTTATTTTGCTTTCTATCTGCAAAAAAAAAATATAAGGTATGTATGATATATTTATATTAGAAGAGGGTGCTCGAAAGGAATTTAAGAGAAGAAGGGGAGAGGGAAGAGGACACGTAAGAAATGAGGGTCCTAAGAATTTGGGGTACCCTTGTGAAGGGGTAGGAAGCAATTATAACACTAAATTAAGGGAGGGGAAAATTTGGTAATTAGAGAGGGATTCAAAAGGGATAAAGTATCGCGATGAAGTTTTATTCTCTTTCTCTCTCTCTCTCTTTTTCTTTACAGCAGTATTTTTTAGCGCAACCGCAGAAAGGGGGATAATTTTAAAAGGAAAACTTCTTATGCCTCTTTCTTTCAATAGAAGGAAGAGAAGGGAGAAATTGCTTTTTCTCGGTGGCAAAAAACAGATAGCGTATATCGCTCTTTTTTGCTCTTAAAAAGTTTTCTTCCTCTAGACTTTTCTTGTCGCTGATAATAATGCAGAGAGCGGCGTCTTTTACCATTCGATTGTTTATTGCCAGTTGCGTAATATTTACCAGAGTTAATGAAGCGATTCGTCGCCATTCACCGACAAAGTTATCAAAAATTATAGAAAATGTAATCTTTTATTTTTTTGATAGTGAAAATATATCTTTTGTTTATTATATACTGTAATTGTACTTTCTATACTTTTCCATGAAAAAAATATTCTCCTTTTTGACAAATATTTGTTTGTTTTAAATAAAGTTTCTAAAAATTAATTCATTTTGTTTTTTAAATGACAAAGAAAAGCACAGTTTTCTCGGGGGAAATTTTCAGGAATGTAATTTTAGGTCGAAATCATTTGGGAAAGGCTGGAAAAAAATTCCAACGGTCTGAGTACCTTTCTTTATATTCTCGACATTAGCCTCTGGGGAAGAGTGACGTGATAGAACATACTAATTACATTGAGGGGAAAAATTCTTTTTTTTAATCGTTTGGTTAGATATTTATACAGGGTTGCCACAAAAATTTTAATTTGTTAGTCCCTGACTTTTTCCTGATTTCCAGTCAGAATTTAGACTTTTCCACTGAATACTGTTTCACTCTAAAAATGATTAGATACGGAGAGAAATGTTCTGTTATATTTTTTTGAAAACTATTGTTAGTGTAATTTCTTGAAAATTATTTTCATCATTTCAATTAAATTAATATTTTCTAGAAATTTTAACAAAAATTCTTCTTTAAATCAATTAACTTTATTAATTTACAAAAAAAAATTCTTTGACAATTTTTAAGTCCAGTTGTTTAAAATTTAATTTTACGAAAATTCGAATTTTTGAAAATTCTTCAATTAAAAGTATATGTAAAAATAAAAAGTTTACATAATTTAAAAAAAAAATGAATTAAACTTTTTCAGAAAAGTGAATTTTACAGAATTGTTAGTGAAAAGTAGGAAAAATTTGGGTTTGTAACCTTTTCAAAATTCAATTATTTCTAAAAATTCAAGTCATAATATTTACAATATTCAATTGTTATCTAATATTTTAACCAAAATTTATTCTTACGTCAATTATTTTTGAAAAAAATTCTACGAGAATTTAATTTTTAAACAAAAAAATATGTATTTTAAGCAATAATTGAATATTTTTTAAAATTTTATTTTTACGAAGAATATTATTGACAACTTGTGTAAATATTTAATATCTTCTAAAAGAATTTGATAAAAATTTTATTAAAATTCGTTAGATTAAAGAATTTTACAACAATTTTTGAAAATAATTAAAGAATTTTATAACAATTTTTTTAAAAAATTAAAAACATTTTGAAAAATTTGAAAATAAATCAAATTTTTGAGGAGAATTTAAATCATCATTTACGAAAATAATTAAATTAATGTGAAGAATTTTATTAGATTTTGTTTAAAATAATTTGAATTTTGCCAGGAATTTTATTAAAATTTCTACCAATAATTGAATTATTGAGAAGAATTTCGCAATCAATTTATAAAGATTATTTAATTCTTTACGAGAATTTTATAAGAAAAGCGTTGAAAATTTACTTTCTGCAAAAAATTTTATTAATTTTCAAAAGAATGGATTTCTTGTGAAGAATTTTGATATTTATCAACAAAATAATTGAGTTTCAAAAAACTGATATTTAAATTCCCTTAAACTATTGACTTTTATAAAAAAAATTTTTTGTGTTTCATAAAAGATAATTGAATTATTTTGCAGAATTATACTTAAAAATTTTTGAAAACAGTTGATTTTCTGCTACTAATAAAAAGTTATTTATGGAAATTTTTTAATTATATTATTTTAGTAAATAATTTAATGTTTCTTAAAATTTCATTCCGTCGTCAAGTTTTAATTACAATTTTTTTTTGAATTATTGCATTTTTCAAGGAATTTATTTAAAAATTGTATTAAAAATATTTGAAATTCTGAGATAAAAACAATTAAATTCCTAAATGAAATTTCATTATTTGTGAAAATAAATTAAATGTTATAATAGAAAATTGAATTGAATTGAAATAATTTTGTAATATTGAAAAAATCATTGTTTTCAAAAATATAAAATTTTGTAAAATGTGGAGAATTCTTCGTAGTTTCATACTTTACAAGGCAAACAAAAAAGATACTGAAAATTCGGAATTTTCTTATAAATTCTAATCATTTATTTTTTTCCAGTACTTTTAATAAAATTCCTTGACTTTGACTTCATTTTCCTGATCTGTGGCAAGCTATTGTTATAGAAATTATTTTTCTTCGTCCCTTCCACTTTGAAAAAAAAATATCAACAAAATTTAACAACGGAAGAAAAAATCAACTATATACTGATTGTTAGTCATAAGATTGTTAGGTATATAATAAAACAAAATTTAATTTCACCCTACAGAGGACTAGATAAAAATGTTCAATTCGAAAACTTGAAAATTTTTGCTAAAACAACAATGAAACTTTCGTTATAAATTTTAGTCGGTATATACAATTAAACAAAATTTGAGAAAATAAGGGAGGGGGGATAACAGGTTGACGCGGCGTTGTCTGTCACTGGAGGCGCCATGATCCAACACCCCACACTGGAATATATCTCCGTTTGGATTGCATTGGAATCACCAATAGCATAAACACAAACACATACTGTCGCAGTATAGAGAATCGAATGATATGGGGAGGGTGGGAGGTGGTGGATGTTGGGTCAGGCCGCGTGCGAGCATTGCGATCCGTCAGAGCGGGTAAACCGAAAGCATAAATTTAATAGGTTTCACTCCCACCCCCACCTCCCCCCCTTTCCTCTCTTCCCTTCTTGAAGCTTTATGGCGCCACCGAATTTCCCATTAAATAAACAAGCGCCATGTTCATTACGGGGTCGGGTTGGCCCCGATCGAGCGCTCTTTGTGTATATCTATATATACATATACATAGAAACTACACACAAACAGAGAGAGAGAGAGAATACTATATAGATTGTGTCTAGGGGCTTAGACCGCGAACTGCGGTCTCAAAACGTGCACACATGCAACAATAAACCTTGTGTTGGTGCCTTGGTGCGCGGCGTTGAAGCACGAGCGCTCTCCAAATTAAACACTCAAGAATGTCACGACCCACGGCGAGTTCAATGAGGTCCGCATAGTGGACTGAAAATGCAGTAGTTGTTTTTCGTTTATTCTCGTGTTCAAGGGAAAATTACCTCTTAGTTACGTTGAAGTTGCTTTAAAGGAAGAAAACTGCTGTAAAGTGTAACAGATACTAAACTATATATAACATTGAGAAAAAAATTTATTTGCGCTTCAAACAAATTTTGTTTAAATCAAACTTAAAATATCTTTATAGTGAAATATATTTAACTTTAATTCAAACATATTTTCTGGTTCAGTTTAAGAGATTGAAATCAAACATAAATGTGACGCGATCTGAAGAAAGGGACCTTAGAAGCATAACATTATAGGTTATGTTTGCTATTTTTGAAATGAAAACCCAAAAAGAGAATCAATTGACAATATAAATCACTGATGTTTAGGTCTTTATTGCAACTAAAATACTTATTTTTAATTGACAGTAATTGAAAAGAAACTTTTAATCAATAAAAAAGTAACACTATAACATAACCTTAAAGTGATTCGCTTCTTTCCTTTCTTCAGATCGCGATTGATTTTAAATTTTCTGTAGTTAAGTTTTAAGTTTGATTCCAACAATAAATATTTGAACCATAGCGAAAAGTTGGTTATGGAAATATTTTTACATGAAAATTCAATTAATAAATATTCTCTTCACAAAATAAAGAGAGAAAGAATAAAAATATTTGTGGGTAGAAATAAAATTTGAAAAATAACCTTTCACTGTTGCGAAAGGCTTTTTGTTAATATACAAAGTTCGATATATGTGCATTCTGATAGGATAACATTGTTGGGTACATGCGCGAATCTCA
Source organism: Leptopilina myrica (nomen nudum) (assembly GCA_032872475.1). Lineage (NCBI taxonomy): Eukaryota > Metazoa > Arthropoda > Insecta > Hymenoptera > Figitidae > Leptopilina > Leptopilina myrica (nomen nudum). The sequence goes on from CM065461.1 coordinate 39,288,689, forward strand.
CGGCCGCGGGCCGCCAAATGATGCAGAACACCGGTGGGAATTAGTTTTCGAATGATGGTATGGGTGGAGAAGTTCGATATATATATATATACATATATATAACTAACCAAGCTGATCTACGACCTGTTTAGTAGTTCTATATCAGCAGCCTTCCATGCACTATATGGACAAATACGCGCAGTCGATGTCACCCTCGGCAACGATACCATCTAACGCACAAGTATAGGTATCATACCTCTCCAGGATACACTTACAATGTCCAATCTATATAGTCACATGTTCGATTTCCAGTTTGCGAACTCAAGCATTTTCCATACATGCACTCTTCTTGTATCAATTTTAGTCATTTTCGCCCAGCTGAAAAAGTTCTATAGAATTTCACTAGAATCATTCTATAGAATCGTTCTATATGAATTCTAGTGAATATTCTATAGAATTTCACTAGAATGATTCTATAGAATTTCTACATAAATACTATTAAATTTTAGTGATTTTTAATTAGAAAGACTTTAAATTTGTGAAATAATATTTTTTAACAAATTTGAGGCCAAAATAACAGAATTTTTTGTTAAAAATATATGAAAAATTTAGAATTTCAATGATTTTAGTTTGAAACTTTTGCAAAATTTAATTATTTCTAAAAATCCACGTTATATTGCTTTTAATACTTAAGTATAGTCTAAAATTTTAACTGAAATTTATTTTTAAAACCATTTTTATTAGTAAATTTTACGAGAATTCAATTTAGGAAAATAATTGAATTCCCAACAGAATTTTATTAATTATAAAAATAATTGAATCCCTGTAGAATAGTTATTATTTATGAAAATAATTGAATTATTGCGAAGAAATTTATAAAAAAATTTGTAAATAATTGAAGTCTTGTGAAAAATTTTATTATTTATGAAAATAATAGAATATTTCCATAGAATTGTATTCAAATTTTTTTTAATAATGGAATTATTTTGGAAAGTTTTATTGAAATGTATGGAATTTTGGAAAACTTTTGAAAAATAATTGAAAATTTGATAAGAATTTGATTAAAAATTTGTAAAATAATTGAATTTAAAAAAAAAAATGTGTAACACAATTAAATTTAGTAACTATGTTACTACTTACTAAGTTAGTAACTCACTTACTATTCTCCTTGAAAAGATAAATTTGTTGATTTTTTACAAATCGTTGACTTTGGTGTTTTATTTAAAATAAAATTTCATTCACAGTTAAAAATAACACCAAAATATATTATTTTAATTCTTTTTGGTGTTAATTTAATCATAAAGGTATTAAACTGTTGCAGATTATTTTAATCTATTCTGCTGTTATTTTAACACCTCACGTTTTACCGTGAAATGCTGATTTCGATATTAAAATAGAACCAAACAACGATTTAGCACCAAAATTAGTACTAAATTATATTGTATACATTTCTTTTTAGTTTTTACAGAAAAGAGAAGAAAACCTGAGAAAAATGTTTTATATAAAAAGCTTGTTTGCCTAATGATTGAGTTAGAAACAAATGTTTATGCTTCCGTAAACAAAAAGCAATATAATTCATTGTCATATTGTTGTTTGTGAATATTAAATCAAGGAGTAAATAATATATTAACTTATCTTTGTAAGCAAGTTTTTTTTTGTCGATGCTCTCGCGTATAGGAAAAAAAAAGTTGTGAGCGAGGATGTTGAAAATTTCATTTACTCCCTGCACTTTGCATAATGATGCGTTACGAGCTACGATTATTCATTCGCTTCGTCGCATTAGCATTAGGGCAAAATAGGCAGATCCACTTGGTAAAATAATTGTACAAGAGCTTCTGGCAGTCGAAAAAGCGCGCATGTATATTGTTAAAAAATTTCATCTCTTGGAAAAAAATTGCCAACACCCTGTACTTTCAGTCTCTTTCAATTTTGAACATCATTCCTCCGTATATAATCAGATATTAATAATTTTATACAAGGGTTTTTTTTAATCAAATTTATAAACAAATATTTTTTTCCTGTGAAGAATTTATTTTTATATCCGTCGTAACATTCGAATTTTTTTTCCACTAGCCAATAAGAAATGCAACTATATAGTTGTCATTTGTGACGCGATCTGAAGAAAGGGACCTCAGAAGTATAAATCACTTTTTAGGTTATATAAGTGTCATTTTTTTGTTGATTGAGTTTCTTTTTACTTATTGCAAACTAAAATCAGTGTCTGTTAAATATTTCAGCTAGAATGGAAACTTAAACATTAATAATTCATATTAGCAGTTAATCATTTTTTCGTATTTTCGTTTAAAACATTGCAAACATAACCTATAATTTTTTGCTTCTAAGGCGATCGCGTTTTTATTTTTTCAAATCGCGTCACATATTACGAATATGGAAATAATTTAACTTAAAATTAAATCCTGTGACCGCCTCCATTTCTCATAAAAAAAAACTTGACTTTTTGAACAAACCACAGACTAGTAAAAATTCGACGAGGGGAAAAAAAGGGAAAACAAATCCGCCCTCGCGACACAAGTTGTTCCCTGTCCGGAAGCGTGCGGCAGGATGCAATTAAGTCGCAAATCGGCCGAGGGTTATACCGCATGTTCGACAGGCGCGACTGGGCAACAATAATAAATTGCTAATTCGCGAGAAAGCGTTTATTGGTTTTCCTAACTATAACGTCGTTGGAAAATCTGCCGAGATCGATGTGACTTACGACACATTGCCGGTGATTGGTTATTAGATTATTTGTCGTATCGACAGCTCATGCTTTGCTGCCGATATAACACCATGACCATTTCGCCCCCCCGATGCCTTCCGTTTCACCTTCTATCAAAGTGGGGGTGAAATGGGGCTAAAGCTCTGCTGTGTTACGCACCACCTACAAATAGATGCGTCCATAGTCAGAGAGAGAGGGAGAGAGAGAGAGTGGTGGTTGCTGGTGGCGGAGGAGAACGGGGGGACAAAATGGGAAGAGCGTGATAACGATAACGTACGATCGGCATTAGCTGGCGGCTTGCTGCAGCTGATGGATGCGCTAATTATCAGCAAGCAGGAGTTACAGTGTTCCCAGTTCGCGTCCATATTCACGTTGCCTATATATTTCCGATAAAATAGTATTTCCGATAGTTCTATAACCCGAAAATCGAACCTTGGATTATCGATTCCAATTCATCGATATCGAAAGATGATAACTGCTTATACTTGTTCCATCAACTATATACACGTTTATATTATATATATATGGGACATTCCATTTCAAATCGTTTCACTTCCAGCTGAAAAAGTTCTATAGAATTTCACTAGAATCATTCTATATCCAGCTGAAAAAGTTCTATAGAATTTCACTAGAATCATTCTATAGAATCGTTCTATATGAATTCTAGTGAATATTCTATAGAATTTCACTAGAATGATTCTATAGAATCTCTACATAAATACTATTAAATTTTAGTGATTTTGAATTAGAAAGACTTTAAATTTGTGAAATAATATTTTTCAACAAATTTTAGGCCAAAATAAATTTCGTGAAATAATTTTTTTAACATTATAGTTAGGTATGATTACGAAGTTCAATGAATTTTATATATTTAAAGGATATAAACAATTATTTTAGCCTAAAATTTGTTGAAAAATATTATTTCACAAATTTAAAGTCTTTCTAACTAAAAATCACTAAAATTTAATAGTATTTATGTAAAAATTCTATAGAATCATTCTAGTGAAATTCTATAGAATATTCACTAGAATTCATATAGAACGATTTTATAGAATGATTCTAGTGAAATTCTATAGAACTTTTTCAGCTGGGCTGACAAAAAACAATCGCAAGGAGAGCGATTTTCTAATAATTTTTATTATATAAAAATTTAATTATTTATAATATATTATGTACTGATTCGAAAGAGACTTTCATTAACTTTTTATTTATATTTTTATTTTTCAAAATTGAGCTCATTTTCGCAGAGAAATTTCTGTTTGAAATATTAAACTTTAAATATCTCAAAACACCCCCTAGTCGATTTTTATCAAAATTATATGTAATTAAAGCTTACATTTTCTAGTTTCCATTTCCGTAAAGTATATCATGGACATTGAATGGGATAAAGCGAAAAAAAATTATTAAAAATGTATGTTTTTGAGAAATTTGAGAAAATCCTAAACAAACGTTTTTTAAATCGGTTATAGGATTCAACTTCGTACCATTTGTCAAATTTCTCAAAAACACACATTTTAAATAATTTTTTTTCGCTTAATCACATTAAATGTCCATAATATATTTTACGGAAATGGAAACTAGAAAAGGTAAGCTTTAATTTCATATAATTTTGATAAAAATCGACTAGGGGGTGTTTTGAGATATATTTAAAGTTTAATATTTCAAACAGGAATTTCTCTGCGAAAATGAGCTCAATTTTGAGAAATAATAATAGAAATAGAAAGTTAATGAAATTCTCTTTCGAATCAGTACATAATATATTATAAATAATTAAATTTTTTTATAATAAAAATTATTAGAAAATCGCTCTCCTTGCGATTGTTTTTTGTCAGTGAAACGATTTGAAATGGAATGCCCCATACATTGTAAGTAAGTAAAGTTGAAAATTTTCAAATTTCGAATAGTTTATATCTCAAACTTAAAATTTCTTTTTTACATACACTGTACAAAATTTTTTTGAGAAAATTCACAAAAAAAGTTGCCGAAGCAAAGGACACCAAAATGTTTATGATTATTCACCAGACATTTTTGGGGAAAAAATTTCCCTAATACATTGTTGAATATTCCTTGATAAATTGTTGAATATTCCCCTAATAAATTGTTGAATATCCCCTAATATTATTAAAGAAAAATTTTTCCTAAAAATAATGGTGAATATATCATTTTAAATTTTCAAACTTTGATCAAAGACTCAGCGACGATAAAAACCACCAAGTATAAGAATTTTCAGCCAGATTCGTAAGCTTCTAAGTTTTAAATTTAATGTAGTCGCCATTTGAGAATCGCCATTTTTATTTTTTTTTTTATTTTTACCCATATTTTTATTTTAAAAAATGACAAGTCAACAGAAATGGAAAATTGTTTAATTTTTGAATATGATTTTAAGACTCTCATTCTCTCTCTCTCTCTCTCACGATTTTGCCGGAATAAATCCTGATGACCATTAACTCTGCCGAACCTCTACCACGCGCACGTAAATACATATAGCGTGGCAAAAGTTTAGCTCACTGCAAACCTCCAGGGAGTTTAGTAGCATACAACAATGAAGGGGAGGAAAGAGGGAGAGATTAAACGTGAATCGTACATTTTACATCGAACCAGATTCGATATTCCCTTTTGTAAATGAACTGTTCGAAATCAGTTTATCTTTTACGCATACATGTGTGTATGTGTTTTTGCCATAGTATTTGACTTGGAATATGTGAAATGTATTCTTTACGTTCAGCCATGTTGCATGCTTTATGTATATATGCAACATTGCACGAAATTCTACAATAAATAAATTATTATAATAAACACAGTATTAATAATATAATAATAACAATAATAATAATAATAATATAATAATATAATAATAATAATAATAATAATAATAATAAAATGAATTTAGAGAATTTAGTGAATTCATAATTCTGTGCAAAGTATTTTTTGCTAGCATGAACATGTTTATGATTGTACAAAAGATGCAAGTATTTATTTTTTCGTAACAAGTTCCGAAGGATTCGAAAAATCACTTTTTGGAAATCTATTCAAGTGAAAATTTCGTATTCTCTTCAAAAAAACATGTTTTAGACCACTCGAATTTAAAGAACGTGTTCATTGGGATTGAACATGTTCACTTAAGATAAAAAATTCATGTTTTGAATTATGTTTACGTGCTAAAAAAATATTCGCACTTTGTGAAACATGTTTACAATCAGAAGAAAGTTCCTGTGTCAAAAAAAACATGTTGACTTGCAATCGAATATTCTTTTTATTTCAAGGCCGAATATTTACTCGCTAAAACATGTTAAAAGATTCATTCCAAAAAACATGTTTTGCAAGAAAATCACATCTCGAAACATATGTTTGCAAGAAAAATTCACTTCTCGAAACATGTTTACAAAGAAGAAAATCACTTCTCGAAACATGTTTGCAAGAAAAATTCACTTCTCGAAACATGTACTTAGCGAAGACCAACGATTATTCACGCGTTGAAACATGTTCACGCGCTAATGAATATTCACTTCATTCACTTCATTCACTTCATGAAACACGTTTAAGCATAAAAAAATATTATTTCAGAAGATTTACTAAATTTTTTATAAAATTTTCTTAAACATGTTGACTTGAAAAACAACGTTCACTTTTTAAAAAACATGTTTACCCACAAGAGTACATGTTTATACACGAATTTGCAAAAAAAATTGGAAGAAAATAAAAAAAATAGTTGTACCAATAAAATGTCGTGTCATAAATAAAAAAAACTTGTGTGCCTTAGGATATTTATTTATTTTTTTGATTCTATATTGCGCCTTCCTAGTGTGACACATAAATATTGCAAAAACTGCGCGCAATTACTCTCAATAAAAGCATAAAATCCTAAAATACCGTTTTATGTTTTTCAGGTAAGGAAGATATTGCTAAGCCACATTGGACATGGTTGCAAGGTGAGTAGTGCTTTATCGCAAAATAAACCTTGAAATATCTCTTTGTCGAACTCCCGTAATCCGTCGACGGGCACGATATCGTCGAAATCGTTTAATATAAGTTTTAATCCTCTTGACCCTTTCCCCCCGAGTGTTGAATAGAAATTTATTTCTTTCTGCCTACTTTTTTTCATATACACACGGTTGACATTGCAGATGACCTCCTCCTCCTCCTCCTCCCCCTACCGAATCGTCAAAGCCATTTCGATTTTTTTCCTTCAATCGCAGACTTTTGGGATTTTGAGAAAAAAAAGATCATTTTGAGCAAAAAAAAAGCCATTTCGATTTTTTTCCTTCAATCGCAGACTTTTGGGATTTGGAGGAAAAAAAGATCATTGAGCATAAAAGCCATTTTGATTTTTCCTCCAATCACAGACTTTTGATGGTATTTTGAAGAAAAAAAAGATCATTGAGCAAAAATCACTTTGAGAAAAAATTCATTCGGCAAAAAATCTTTTTGAGAAAAGAATAAGAAAGTCTTTGAGAAAAGAATATTAAAAGAATCGTTTTGAGAAAAGAATCATTCAGCAAAAAAAAATCTTTGAAGAAAAGTGAAGAAAACTGTGAAGAATAAAAAAAATTCGGATGGGTGTAGGTTTCATAGAAATTTTTTTTTTCCTGAAAAGATGAAAAAGGCTAACAGCTGTGTTCGTGGTTTTTTTTTTTTTTTTTTTTGAAAGGGCGAACTCGATGGCAGGATGATACCTTCGGGGGTGATCGATAAATATTGGCTCTCGGGGGTGGGGGTGGAGGACAGTCGTGCTGCGGTTGCCGCCCCCTTTCGTATGCCACACGACGTATGGTAGATATAACCACTTGGTACAGGCAATAGAGAATCGCTCACCAACTGTAATTCCCTGCGACTTCTGATCGATACTCTACTTTTGCCTGATCTAAAAATGGAGGGTTGACACTAAATTTACGAGGGACAGTGCCACCATGTGCATATCATCCCCCTCGCTTATTTCTCTCTTTCTAGAATTTAGAAATAAAAAAAAAATTTTTTTATTTTAAACTCGTGATTTATAATGGAAAAATATTTTTGTTTTTATTTCAATAGGGTATTAATGTTTCTTTTCTCAATTCAACTTAGTTTTCATTTCTGTATTTCTAATGTTAAGAAGAATCAAATTTACTTCACGTATAAAATTAGGAACAGGAAAGAAAAAATCTTTAACTGGAACAGCGATAACTTTCTCTAAAATAGCAAAAGTTTTCGTTGCAATAACTAAAAATTTCGCTAATATAGTGAAATTTGTAGTTGTTCCAGGTGAAGATTTTTTTTCGTGCAAGAGATGAAAAACAAAATTTTTAGTATCAAGAAACAAATTCTATTTTAATTTTCATTTTATTATTATTTATTATTATTATTATTATTTTAATAATATTAAATGCTCTCTAAATTTAAATTAGTTAAATTAATTTTTTACTAATAAATTAGTAGAAATGATTATTTATTAGTAAAATGTACTAATTGAAAAACAAAATTAGTTTTTTGATTACTTTTGAATTAGTAAATTTTACTAATAAATAATCATTTCTACTAATTTATTAGTATAATTTACTGATTCACAAGCAAAAAGTCAGGCACTGATTCAAATTAGTAAACATTTTTATAAAATTCGAAATTAGAGAATAATAATGATAATAAAAATAATGAATTACATATTTAAAAAATATTATAAATAAAAATATGAGGTTAATGATCACTCCGAGCTCAAATTTATTTCCAGTGATAATTAACCCCAAAATTTTATTTATAATGAAAACTATCTAGTAATAAAAACAAAAAAGATATGAAAAAAAAATTTTTTTTAATTTTTTTTTACAATAGAAATAAAGAGAATCATGCTAACTACCGAGACTGAGAAAAGCACCCTCATTCATGATTAGTTTAATTAGGTTGATTGAAATAATTATAAAGCAATTCCGAGATTAAAAAAAAGCAAAAAAAATTAATATTTCATTACATTTCACAAATACTTTCAATTTTTTCTATTTTTAAACCATGTGAAAACTATGGGCATAAAAAAAATTTCATATGGGAAAAGAACATTTTTTTTCCTCATAAATGGAGAAAAATAAATTTTTTCCCACCTTTGTTCGCTAAACTATTAAAAAATATATTTTAGAAAAATTTTTTAGTTCTTAAAAAAAATATTTGCGATTTCATTGAAAAACTGAAATAAAAAATAGAAATTATTCACATTTTTTAACATAATTTTGAAAAGAACAAGAAGCTCGTTAAAAATCGTAATATTAACAAATAAAAATTATAGAGATTTTCGATCCTCAAGATATTAAAAATTTTCGACACAAAAAAAAGGTTTTATAAATATGTATTAATTTTGAAAATTCTTGTATAAAAAATATTGTAAATTATTATTTCTTATTTTTAAAGAAGAGCAAAATTTTATTAAAAAATTGTCTTTAGAAATAGAAATTTAGCAAAAATATTTCTTCTTTTTCAAGTAATTGTAAATTCGTTTTGGCGAAAAGGCGCAGAATTTAATTTTTAACATTTAAAGCAATTGAAAATTGCATTTGAATTAAAATTACAATTTTCTGTCTATAAGAAACATTTATAAATTTTTCGGTTGTTACTTAAATCATTTGATATTGAAAAAAAATGTTTATTTTTATTCAAATATAATTTTAAATTGTTCAAAATGTAGTTTATCATTTTAATACCAAAATATCTCTCTAAATTTAAATTAGTAAAAATGTTTACTAATTAAAATTAGTGACTGCGACTTTTTGCTTTTGAATTATTAAACTTCAATAATAATTCGTAATTTCTACTAAATTATTATTATTAAAAATTTACTAATTCAAAAGCAAAAAGTCATAGTCTCTAAACATTTTTACTAATTCAAATTTAGAGAGATGGATCAAATAAAAAATGATCTGAATTTTTCTATCCAATTGAAACACTTTTGGGTATTAATTTCATACTTTCAAGAAAAGTGTGAAACAATTTTGTTTATTTCAGTTGATTTAATGAAAAATTAATTTTTCTTGTCTACACACGAAAAAAAAATCTTCACCCGGATCAACTATAAAATTCACTATATTAGAGGATCCTAAAGTTCTGAACGTTCAAATGAACGAAATTTATTTATTTCTTCGAAAAATTAAATTTTTATTGCAGTTATTTTGCTTCACTATCCAAAAGAAATGAATTACTAAGGTTCTAAACGTTAAAATTCAGTATTTAAATTATTTTATAATTACCTGGTAATTTTTTAATACATCTTCTATAAAAAATATTTCGTTCATTCGAACGTTCAAAACTTGGGGATCATATTATATTAGCGAAATTTTTAGTTATTGCAAAGGATACTTTCGCTGCTTCAGCGAAATTAGTCGCTGTTCCAGTTGAAGATTTTTTTTCGGTACATTTATAATTGTAGGGATATAATAGTTTATGCGAGCGTTTGACTAGGAGAAGCGTCTCCCCACCACGAAGAAAACAGTATGGTGGTGGGGGACGCTGCATTTAATCTTTACGTTTTCAACTCATAGTGCTGCGGATTTTGAATTCATTCTTATTTGAATTTAAAAAAAGGTCCAAAAAATATCAAGGCATTATAGATAATAACATAGAAGTTAACTCTTTCAAAAAAGACGAATATTAAAAATATGTCATATACGATTCTTGCAAATACGAGTAATAAAGAGTTTAAGAGAGCATTTTTTTCTCAACTCTTCTATTTACCTTTGGTAAATAGAAAAACCCTCGTGTTCATTTTTGAAAGGGATGAGAGAGAAATGGATTTGGTTAGAATTCGGATGAGGTAAGCGGCTCGTGGAAGAAGCTGGATGCTTCTCGAGGCGTGAAATGGCTGCGTTAACCACTTGCACACCCTCTCACGAGGAAAAGGGCGGACATTTTCTATGGCCCCCTGGCACGAAGGAGAGCGTCCAGAATGTTTGGAGGCAGCGTAATATTCCCCTCCTCCTCTTTTCATTTCTCTCACTCTCTCTCTCTCTCTCTCTCTTTTTCTCTTTCTCTCTGTCTGTATTCTGTGTGTGTGTGTCTCGAAAAGATCTCAGAGAGGTAAGATAAAAGTTATGCGCTCTGCTATGCGCGAGGGAGTCGTACATCAGCCGTTGGACGTTTTGCGGGGTGGAGGGAGAACACAACCCCCTTCATCCCTCGAGTTTCATCCCGAAAACCCCGGGCCTCTATATTCGTATCTCGCTATCTTGGAGCCCCAGCCACGTCGTCCGCACTCGGCTCGTCTCTAGGTCGTAAATATATTTCTCGATATATCATTGAAGTACCTACATAGAAAATGCCAAAGTAAGCACAGCACACAAGACTTAAGTGTACGACTGTATATATACATTTCCTAGTAGTGTGAGTGCCACACGTAAGGGGCATTTAATATTTGTCTACACAATATTGGGCGTGGTGCATTCACTCAAATACTCTATTTATTACATTACCACGCACTCGCACGTTCTTCAAAAATATACTCTTCATTATAATTAATTTTGTCCCAAACTTTTTCCCCCCCGAAAAAAACTAATTTTCCTTATTTCTCATTCTTTCTGATTTTGCTGGAAAAAAAATAAATTCCATTCACAAATTTTACTTTTTCCCGAGAAAATAATAATGAAACTGGTAATAATTCTTATTGTTAGCGCAAAGACCTTGGGGTATTTTTTAACGCTTAAGGGCTCGAATGAGACCTTCGAAAGTCCACGTTTTTTTTTTTTAAGTCTCAATGTCGACATAAAAATTTTCGAGTCACATGTGTATGTAAAGAAAAATAGTGGAGATCATTGAGTCATAATTTAAAGTTTTTGGATCCAGATGTTTCCTTCGTAAATGTTCGAAAGGGAGAAGGAGAGACAGAGAGAAAGAGAGATTCGAAAAAGTTTCCTTCTCCGATTTTAATTTAGTTCCTTGAACTTGGAAATTAAATTAATGCTGAAACTAACTGCGTGGTAGATTTATTTTTTTAAATATTGCAGTTTCGAATCTTGCGATTCTAAAAATTGCGTTGTCGAATCTCGGCACATTTTTTTCAATGGATAGTAAAATCAAGAAATTTTAAAACATGCAGTGTCAAATCGTTTTTAAAGTTTGCAGTTTCGAATTTTATAAAATTTGAAATTTGAAGCTTATAATTTAAAATCTTGCAAATTAAAAGCTTGCACATTCGAATTTCGTGAATTTAAAGGTTGCAGTTTTGAATTTTGAATACGAAGTTTCGATTCAGTTCGAAAAATTTCCGTCTCCATATTGCAATTTTACAGCTTGTAATTTTAAAAATAAATGATTCGAATTTTACTTATCTTTTGAATTAAAAAATAGAATTCTTAAAAAAAAATAAAAATAAAGTACAACAAAATATTAAAATTAACAATAATAATAATAAAATCCTAAATCTAAATTTTTCTATCATTAAAGCTTGTAATTTTGAATTTTGCAATTTTAAACTTATTTATTAATGTTGTAATTTTAAAAATTCCAGTCTCGAATCTTGCAACTTTAAAGCTTGAAGATTCTTAATAGTGAAATTTTAAAGATTACAAATTACAAATGTTCCGGAATAAAAGCTTGCATTTTTAAGAATTAATAATTTTTTTGAATCTTACAAATTAGAAGCTTGCAATTTTTAATTTGGCTAATATAAAACCTGCAATTTTACAGTTTGTAGTTTCGAATAGTAGGCAATTTTAAAGGTTGTTATTACGACTTTGTCAAAATAAAAGCTTGAATTTTTGAAAAATTTATTATTTGAATCTTTTAAATCTGATATATTTAATGTTTTAATAAAATTTAATTGAATAAATAATAATAAATTTAATAAATTTCATGTTTTAATTAAAAGCTTTTATTTCGGAACATTCGTAATTATAATCTATAAGATTTAAAGATTAAGAAACTGCAAGCTTAAAAATTACAAGATTCGAGACAGAAATTGTTTAAATCACAAGATTAATAAATAAATTTAACATTACAAGCTTAAATCTTTTCGTTTCTAATCTTGCAATTTTAATTTCAATAGTTTCGAATATGGCATTATTATAAAGCATATACTTGAATTTTGAATTTTTTAAGCTTGCAGTTACGAATCCTGCAATTCTAATAATTTTAGTTTCGAATCCTGCAATTTTGAAGCTTACAGCTTTTATTCTTTCAATTTTAGAAATGTTAGTTTTAATTTTTACAGTTTTAAATCTTGTAATTACAAATTTTTCAAAAAAGCTTGCAATTGCAAATATTCCAATTTTAAAAATTACAGTTTCGAATCTTGCAATTATAAGGCTTCTTATTTTAAATATTTCAAATTAAAAGCTTGCAATTTAGAATCTTGAAATTTTGAAGCTTGCAATTTTAAATCTTGCAATTTTAAAGATTGCAGTTTCAAACCACTTTTGAATCTAATTTATGTAGAGCTTGCAGTTTTAAATATTGCGTTTTTGAAAATTGCAGTTTCAACTCTGGTTAATTTAAAGTTTGCTGTTTTGAATACTGTAATTTAAAAAAATGCAGTTTTGACTCTTGTTACTTTAAAGTTTCGAGTTTCGAATATTGCAATTTTTAAAATTTTAATCTTGGATTTAAAAATTTTAAAGCTTGTTATTTTGAATCTTGCAGTTTTAAAGCTATATAATTTTCGAATCATACAATTTTTAAAATTTCAATCTTGAATTTAAAAATTTTAAAGCTTCTAGTTTTGAATTTTGCAGTTTTAAAGTATAATTTTCTAATATTGCAATTTTTTAAATTTTAATTTTGAATTTAAAATTCTTAAAGCTTCTAGTTTTGAATTTTGCAGTTTTAAAGCTATAATTTTTGAATCTTGCAATTTTAAAGCCATCATTTGCAGCGCGATTACAGTGCCCGGAAATTGTAATTACAAGACAAGAGTGAATTTCCCCTCGCAGTCAAAAATTCCATATTGAACGGTTTTTCCAATTTTTGACTTTCATAAAAATTAGGAATCTGTATGTATCATTGCTGGTAGGACAATCTAAATGGATCGAATGGGTTGAGCATAACCCCAGACGTATTATAAACGCACACATAAACATCCCCCGGCGTTATCAGTTGTCGGACGCCGGGGCGCCGGATATTGTCGCATCCTCCGTTTTACTCTCTCTCTCTCTCTCTCTCTCTCATCTCTCTCTACTCTCTCGACAAGAGAAAGAGCAATGGGAAATTTTGCAATGAGAGAAACGAGGAAGAAGTTGCATTTGCGCAGAAATATCTCTTCTACGTGACTTTGAATTTCTTCTAATTTATACAACCAAACCAATATTAAGAAAATGACAAATTTTTTCCTTACTTCCATTTTACTTGATTTCATTATTCTGAGTGGACTGAATATTTTGTAAGTTAGGAATAATATAATAATTAATTTTCAAAGTAAAATCTTGTGAAAAATGAATTTTTGTCACTAGAAGAAAAAATATTTTATTTTTAAATTTCTTTACATATTTTTAAGTAGGGCAGAATTTTTTTTAGGGTATTTTTTTTGAATTGGCATAATTAAAGTGGAAAATGTAGGAAAAAGTAGATTGCACAGGTACCGCAGCAGGTAGCGAGAAAAGCGGAAATATAAGGAAGATATGTCTCTTGGAAACTTTTTTATGACTCTTCCCGACGGCTTCTTCTTCTACTTCTCGTGAGTTTTACGCCTTCCAACAAAAGAGAGCGGTAGACTTTTATTTTTTTATGGTCGGTCAATATTCATTTTTGCGCAGCTTTAATATTTAGGACCTTTTTTTTCCCCTCTCTAAAGTCAAATAGTTTAAAAAGATTTCCTTCATTATCGAGTTCTTTAAGCATGGTAGTGAAAGTGTCCAAACTAATAGTGGAGTTTTCGACAAAAAAAAAGAAAGAAAAGAAAAAAAACATTTCTAAGGAGAAAGTTTTGGGGTCAATATCGAGGATCTCCTTTTTTTCGGGACGCTTCTTTTTATGATAGGTGGGTCGTGAAAAAATCCAAAGATGCTTCAGTCGCTTGCTGACAATTCGAACAGATACAAGTTATTTTTTTTTGTGAAACGCTGTTAATTTTTGAAAAACGCGGTGAATTATTTTTTTTTTAGTAAACAAGTGACGAATTTTTAGGCACGAAAGAATTTTCAAACAGTAGAAAAGTCTCGAAAGTGCGAATTTTTGAAATTGGGGGATAAGAATAGAACGAAACTAGAAATACAATTTTTAAACTACTGCAGTTTGTAAACAATAAGAAAAATATTTGTCAAATTTTATAAAATAGTTGAGAATTAAATGAACATTAGAATTTCGGGTAATAACTGAAATTGTATACAAGAAAAGAATTATTTGATTCAAATAAACTATTATTTGACTATTAGTAATTAAATCTTCACATTAATCAAAATTTTTCGAGTCAATTAAATTCATATTTTGTCCATTTAATTTATATTTGCTTCAAACACTGAATTTATGGGTACGAATACCATTTAATTGACTGAAAAGAAAAATTATTTGATTCAAGTGAATATTTAATTGATAATAGTCAATTAATCGGTTATTTGGATCAAATATTCATTTTTTATGTTATCAAAACTCTTAATTTTTTGTGAATTAATATTTCACTGCACTGAAGAAACAATATAGTTTTAAATTAAACAAACGTTTTCTCAGAGTGGGATGAAATTTTGTAATTTGACTTTGACTTTTATTTTCACAACGAAATTCATTTTGAATCTAACTCTAACTTTGACTTTGATCGAAAGTCAAAGTCAGAGTCAAAGTGAAATTTAGAGTGAAAAGGAAAGTCAAAATCAAAATCGAATTTAAAAATTCGATTAGTAAAAACTACAAAATTGAATTTCTGAACAGAAGATGCGATAAAGTTTTGAAGTAATTAACTAAAAAATGAAAAGAATAATTAAAATAAATATAAATAAAATTCTAACAGAAACTAAGAAATTAAGAAAAAGTAAACAATTACTAATAATCACTAATAATTTTAAAATTTATTTAGAAATAACTTAGTAAAATATAGAAAACTTTTTTTTGGTTACCAATTATTTCTGTAAAAATCGGTATACTAATTAACAGCAAAGAAAAATCTTTTCTTCCTCTTAAAGAAAAGAATACTTTTATAAAATTTGACAAGTGTTTTCTTCCTCAAACACAAAATTCCTAATCAATGATTTTGAGGAATGCCACCGGAAATAATTGCAATTTGTGAATAAAAGAAAATATTTGTGTGTAAATATTTGAAACGCTTTTTGTGTTTTTTTTCTTTTCTCTTATTTTCCTTTTTGGTTATGCTTGAAAATTTAAGAATCAAGTTTTGTTTATTATGAAAGTGAGGATATTTTGGTGTCAGTGCATTTGCATCGGATGGTAAATCATCGCGCGGTTGCTGAGTTTCTGCTCTGGTTTAAATTACTTTATTGGCCGTATCGACCGCTTTTGTTAAACAAGGTAAACCAAAGCTTTTACCTGAAACCATACTTGTCAAAACAGACCTGTTGCAAAAGTTTGTTGCGAGTGAGACGCACAGGGAGAAAGATCTCTCTTTTCGCCCGCAGGCGGAAATTATATACGGCTGCTGGAAAATAACGGTTATTATAGTTTTAGATAGAAAGAGAATATTTTAGATCCTCTAAACAAAGATTCATATAATTTTCTCCCTCGCTATAGAGATATATTGTTTCATCAAAATTTCGTCGACCAATGAAGACATTTTAGAGAGAATAAAATTTTTTTTCTCCTTAAACATCAATCACAGGTTTTGCAAATATCTTTTTTGTTTCACATTGATTGAAAATTCTTTAAATTTTTTCTTTTTTTTAGAAAATTTTCGATATTTTAAAAAAATTGTGTGTAAATATTTTTTCACTTATGTAAAACAGTTTTTGTAAAAAGTTTAATAGGATTTTATTATAATTCGATTAAACTTATTGTTTAATTGTGCAAAATATATGATACTTTTGGGGAATAATTTTAATTATTACTTAATTAATAATAATAATAAAAATTATTATATGATATTAACACTTGGTTGTTTTAAATTGTTACTAAACACTGAATTTAACGTTCATTCCGAGTCAGGTGTTTGAAATAAAACAACAAATGTTGTTTAATAATAATAATTATTATTATTATTATTATTATTATTAATAATGAAATATAAATAATTTTAAATAATAATAATAATAATAATAATAATAAATTGAATTATTAATCAAATTAATTATTTTGAAGGTATTCTAAACATAAAATTATAAAATGTTTAAAATTTTCTTTTATTATTTATGGTAAAATAATCTTTTGACAATTATATTAGGTCCTGGAAACAAAATTTTTAAGGGATCTTTTTTATTCCAATTGAAATAACTTTCAGAACAATTAGCCAAATTTAGTTTTTTCACAGAGAACTTATAAAGTATTTTTGGTGTATTTTTCAATTCCAAAATGCTTATTTTTAATAATTATTTAATTATTATTTAAAATGTTTTATTTTATTTTTAAATATAAACTTATTTTTCAATTTTTACAAATTTATTGGAAAAAATCTCAGAGTTACTAGGAAAATGATAAAAAAATATTTTAAAATGGTAGTTATTATGAAAATTAAAAAATAGGGCTTATATTTTTGAAAAAAGAGGAAGTACAACTTTGTTTCGAACGTGATTTTTTTTTTTGCTTTTTTGTGTATTTGTAATTTTTTATTTTTCTACAAGAAAGTTATTTTATTTTAAAAATCTGAAAAGTAATCACGTTTTTTACATTTATTTATTGCAAAGTAATAACTTTAATTAACGTTTTTTTACATTTATTTAAAAAAAGGAAAAAAATCCTCAGAAAATATTACAAAATTATGAAACAATTTTGTTAAGGATTGTTTACTGTAATAAAATTTCAAAAATCGAGTTGCATTCCGTTTCACTTTGGATAAAATTGTCAAAACAAAATTACTTGAAAGGTGAATTTAAAAATTGTGCATTTAATATTTCTTTTCTTAAATTCTTTCCATTAATTTAATTTCTCTTAATTTTGCAAATTTTTAATAACAAATTAACTCATGCTAAATAAATTCAATTTTTTTCACATTTAAGAATAATTTTCCCCTATGTAAAATTATTCCGCAGTAAAGTATTATTAGGGCCAATTTTTTAAAATTAGTGGACAAGGACTTTAGTCAAACTATTTTTTTTTCGTGAAAAAGAAAGTTTGTCAATTTAAAAAAAAAATATTCCAAACCACTTTTTTTCAAAACTATCTGAAAAACAAAAATTTGAAAAAACTTTCTGCGCATAATTTTGTAATGATATACAACTGGAAACATAAATAAATCATTGTTGGAAATAGAGTTGGTCCTTGTGAGGTATCATTGAAAGTTATATCGACTAACTTGTGTTGGCAAAACTTTGAGTAAATAGTTTAGAGCTTTCATGTCTGTGTGTCGGAAGTACTTACACATGAAATCAATGTGTAACACACGCGACGTTCAAAATGAAAACTACCACTAAACACGCATATTTGGCAAAAAAAAAAAAAAATCCTCATATCCCGCAAGTGATTTACCCGCAATTAAAAAAAACAACAACAATTCCAGAAAAATTCTAATTCCTTTTTCAAGATACAACTTTTTTTTTTGTCCAGTATTTCAGTTTTTATTTAATTTCGCCTTTTTTTTGTTGTAATTAGACTTGTTCGGGAGTCAAAAAACTTTTATACGAAATCGCCATCCAGAGAGTGAGAGCGCGCGTCGTTCATTCGAGCGGCAATATTACTGTGTGCGAGAAAGATATTGCAGGGGTAAGTCGACGTCGAAGGGCAGGGCAAAGAGGGGTTGAAAGAGTTAAATTGGGGGGTGGAATGAGGCGGCCAGCGACGGGCAAATAATCGAGTTTAATTGCAAAACCGTCGGCATGATTTAATTACACCCAGCAGCGCTGTTAGCTCTACATATACCTTTCAAAATCGTGAATAAATTTTCCATACCCTCTATATATAGCTTTCCAATTTCGAAGTCTCTATTTTTTTTTTTTTTTTTTGATTTTATAAAGTGATAAAAATCCTACTTTATGTTTGTTTGTTCCATAAAGTATTTGTTTCACCACTTTTTTTCGGTGGGGGAAGGGAATAACATTGTTATTTCAAAAAGTGTTACATTTTCCATTTTAAAATCGAATCCGTTCCATTAATTCCCTTTAAATAATTTTATTAACCTAAACTGTAAATTAGGTCTAGTTTATAATTTTACTAATTTAGATTCTCGTTTTGTTAATTTTATTCGGTAAAAAGTAAATAATTATTTACGTAAATTAAAAATTACTTTTTATTTAATTGATTTGGTTGTTAATTTTCCGCCTTTAATTCGGTAGTGGTATGAATTTTGTTTATTTAGTCAAATTGCCTTGTTTACTAGTTTCCATGAGTAAATTCATGAGCCAAGCTCGAAAAGTAGTGGGGGAAGCGGTCCGCGATTGGCGCGCTCTCTTTCTCTCGTTCCGTGACTGGTCCATTCGCGGAGAGTGGGAGGCGGCTGCGCGCGCAACTTATACAAACCGACAAACGGCGGAAATCTATTTAAAAAAAAAGTTTCCTTTATCAGAGAAAGAATACAAAATATTTCAAGTTTCGTTTCGTTTGAGTGAAATACGAAAAAGAAATTTGCGCCTTTCGAGCAAGGCGTGTATCACTTCAAGTAGGAGTCTCGGCAGTTCTTATCTTTTGAGTTTTTTTGTCTGCATGGCAGCACGCAAAGTCACGACCTGCGACAGAAGATTTTGCTTTTGATATGCATACACGCAAACTCACCTGTCGTACTTTCCTCTCTCTCTCTCTCTCTTCTCTGATCGATAAAATACAAAAAAACGATTGCACTTTTTTATTTAGAAAAATAAATTTATATCATTTTTAATTTTATTCATTCTTGATAAGTTTTTCTCTTTCATTATTTTTCCTTCAAAAATAATTTGTAATCGAATTTCGAATTTCGAATTTCTCTAAATTTTACTCCGATATACGGTAATTTTGCCAAAAAGAGAGAGAGAGAGAGATTATTCTCGACCAGTGGAATAATTTAGTTTCTGAATTTACGACTCATTGTCTCTTTCGTGGACGATTCTGTGGATCTATAGAATATTAGTATTGTAAGTTTTCAAAATTTGCATTTAATTGTTCTGCGGTGTAATCTAAGTGCGCTCTTTCAGGTCCAGTACAGCAGTTTTCCCTATACTGGCTCTGAATTTCAAGGCGCTTTTATTAAAATAATTTATTTAATATAGAAATTCCAGTTGAGCTTGAATAAAGGAAACGAATTTCGATAAAAAAATGTTTCTATTTTCGAAGAGGGGCAAAAATTATTTTTACATATGTATAGTAATTATTAACTATCGTTGTATAATAATTTATTGAAAAAATGTACTGACATTTGCATTTTGAATTAAATTCGCATCGGTTGATTGTTTAACTTGACATTTTACACTTTCACTCGTACAAGGCGTTTTTTTTTTTAAATCGACCTCCATGGGGAAAACGTACAAAAATTTCCTTTCATTTAGAAAACAATTTCTAGTGTTGAATTATTTTTTCAAACGTACGTAAAAAGAATTCGAAATATTTGTCAAATTGTTCAAATCTTTTTCGGAAAAAAATCAACTTTCAACTTTCGAAATAACTCTAATTAAAACCCAATTAAAATTTTTCAAATAAAAGTTAAATTCTCCTTGAAACAAAAAAAAAGAAAAGAAGGAGAAAAGAGAGAAAAAACATTCCAACGGCAGCCAATTTAAATCACGAGGTCAATGTCTTTCTCTCCTTTCATTTCTGAATGTGTCTGCAAGCTTTAAGAGAAGCTTTTTATATACATATTCGAATCAAAGGCGGCGCGCGATTAGCCTTTAGGATTATATACCTCTAAGCATTATTTTCATCCTCCTTCCGTTGCGAACCATCGTAAATTGTCGGTCACTCTTGCGATAAACTCGCGAGGCCGCGAACATTCAACATTTATTATTACTCGCGTGTGAAGCTTGATATCATGTCAAGTATGTGTTATATAAAGTTTCACGGTGTTGGCTTTCGAGTTCTGCACACAAACACAGACAGTTATATATATATATAGAGAGAGAGAGGGGTAGAGAGTGAATGAGAGAAAAGAGGGGTGTATACAAGGGGGATAGGATTCAGGGTGTAGGAGAGTTGGTTGGGAGGAAGAGCAGAGGACGTTCAACGGGGTGTGGGGCAGGCGCGCCTGCACCTCATAAACTTAAACCCTAATTAACCGGCGCTACGGCTACTGTTGCGCCCTACGTGCGTATGCTTCCTGTTCGTACACACGAACGCACTTTGTCGTTTCTCTCCTCTCCCCTTCTACTCTTTGCCCCCTCTCCATTTCTCTCTCGTGTGGCATGCTCTTCTCTAAAATATATGAGAATTTGTAAGAAATTTTGTTAATTTACTTTGGTTAACATCCTTTATGTTCTCATGTCTACGTTCGGACTTTTGGATTCGACCGCAAACTCCGAAAGTCCCAAAATTTTGGTCAATCTTTCGATTCGTTAATTAATTCTTTAAAAAAAGGGCAAGAATTTTCGTCAACTAATTCTAAAAAGGGCAAGAATTTTGATAAATCTTTAGATTCGTCAACTATTTCTAAAAAGGACAAGAACTTTGTCAATCATTCGATTTGGAAAAAAAAACTTCAAACTCGATTTTTAAAGTTTGTTGACGAATCGAACGATAATCGTTGTTTCTTTAAGGAAAAAAAAATTATTTCTTACATAAATATCTGAAGGAATATGAAGAAAAATAGTAAAAAGTAGAATGAAGCGCGGGAGAAATGAGTGGGGGAACCGATTCTGATTGGTGCGCCTTTGGCTGCTCGGTGCGCGCGCAGTTTGTTGAGAGAGAAACTCGCGCGACTTCCTTTTCTAGCACGTGTACGAGTAGGCTTGAGTGGGGGGAAACAATTCTGATTTGTGCGCTTTTCTTTCGTACGTGCGAAATTCATGTTTCGCGACCGAAATTCTTCTCAGTGTTACTATCAATCACTATTTATTATTAACTACTATTGAAAATATGATTTATTATTACTAACTATTGAAACCACTATTTATTATTAATTACTAGTCGTTTAATTTTATTAAGAAGAAAACTAACTTTAAACAATAAATAAATTCTAGTAAAACATGCGTAACGGTTAAAATTAATTACTATTGAATTATTTATTCTTTCGTCAAATTTGAAACATTCCTCGAATTTTAGGAATAGAATCTGGCAAAGAATATAATTACTTTTTCTGACATATTTTATTATTTATAAATTTTTATTTTATTTAACGAAGTACAAAAAGAGTCTGGCAAAGTATAATAAATGACAAGAAACAATTTTTTACTTTTCACTCTAATTTTATTTACAATAGAGTATGAACAACTGTTGAAACTAAGTTTTTCGAAATTTTTTACTGTTTTTAAAATTTTTCACATTCCTTGAACTATAATAGTTGAGTATAGCAAATAATGCAATTACTAAAATTAATTTTTGTTAAATTGTTTAGTTTTATTTAAATATTTTTCATTATACGAAGCAAAAGAAATTTTTGGTAAAGGAATGGGTAAAAGAAAGAATAAATTTTTACGAACTTTTTTACTTTTCAGTCAAATTTTATACTTTTTTCGAACTATAGAAAGAGTCTAGCAAAGATCAGGAACAATTTTAAATTTTACGGTAATTTGGAAAAATTAATTCTAGCAGTTTCTTATGTACTTTAACAAAAATTTTCCATAATTTATTATAATTTTTATTCCTATTATTATTATTATTATTTTTAAGGCTGTACACGAAAAAACCTTTAACTGGAACAGCGATAACTTTCTCTAAAATAGCAAAAGTTTTCGTTGCAATAACTAAAAACTTCGCTAATATAGTAAAATTTGTAGTTGTTCCAGGTGAAGATTTTTTTCGTGCAAGAGATGAAAAACAAAATTTTTAGTAACGAGAAATAAATTCTACTTTAATTTTCATTTTATCATTACTATATTATTACACGGAAAGAAACTTATCAAATTTTATAAAAGTGTGTTACAAGTGTAGGACAAAATGCGACAAAGGTAAATTTTAATATTAAAAGTACTAAACATTAAAAAAAAATTATAAGATATTTAGTAAAGTTATATCAAGTATCAAAAACTGTTTATAAATTTTAATATAACTTTACTAAATTTTATAAAAGTTTTTTCAAGTTTTAGTATTTCTGATATCAAAATTTACCTTTGTCGCATTTTGTCCTACACGTAAAAACTATTTTTGTAAAATTTGATAAAAAATTTCTTTCCGTGTATTATTATTATTATTATTATTATTATTTAAATTAACATTAATTTCTAACGAATTAATTACTTTATTCAAATAAAAATTCCCTTTTCTCTCCATTTTTCCGCATCGAAAGCATCCATTCTCGTTTATACACAAAACTATGAACGATAATGTATGCAAGGTAATACCTGGCACTTGCGAAACTCCTGTGAGAATGAAAGAGTTTTTTTTTTTGAAAAAGATGGAATAACATTGTGTTTCGTTACAGTTTGTATATGTGAGAGAGAAAGAGAGAGAGAGAGAAGGGGGAGGGAAGTTGTGCGACACTGATCCAGTGAGATTCGTCGGAAGGGGTTGAAAGTAGAAACTGGGGGATTAGGAAAGTTGGCAGCAGGAAGTCAACCGGATCAGACTGGGGATCCAAGTCGTGGAAACTCGAGCGCGCGCGGGTTTGTTTTGGATAATACCATAGAAGCACTGTGACTGCACTCTCTACTGTCGCTTAGCTTGATTAACGGTTAACGCGATTTTAATCTACGTACACTCACACACTCGCATACACATTTCGCTCGTGCGAAAACCACACTAGACAAAATGAATGAGATTAATTTCCTACAGAAATTCATTTCGTTGAACAGAAGCTGAATTGGGCAAAAGAGAAGAATACACAAACACACACACAGACGTTTCTCTCCTTGGACGAATTTTATTTATTTGCATTTTTTTTTCGAAAAGTTAATTTTTTGTTTTAATAAGAAAAAAAATGTATTTTTTAAATTGAGGCGCATGAGTAGGCCCTAAAACTTATTTTAAAGAAATTTTCAGTTATTACAATTTTATTAGACATAATCACCTTTTAGCCGAATCTCAATTAAACAGAAGTTATGTTTAATAAAATAAAAATTTAATTTCTATTTAGCTGAGTTTTTATTTACAAGAATTTTCATTTTTCAGAATGTTCAATTAATATATTTTTCATTTAATCGAACTTTTTATTTTAAAGAATTATTATTTTAATAAATTTTCACTTACCAGAATTTTTATTTAACGAAATTCTAAATAATCTGATATTTTAAATGTCAGAATTCCCATTTCAGCAAATTTTCATTTTCACGAATGGTCATTTGTAAGATTTCTTAAAACGCTGAATTCTCATTTGAAAGAAATTACAAATGGCTGAATTATTTCAGCGCGAGTTTTAAAACTGACCAATCGGAATGAATTAAAAACTTTTTGATTGGTTGATTTTAAACTTCGCGCTAAAATATTTCTTCCATCTGTAAGTTCTTTCAAATGAGAATTCAGCGTTTTAAGAAATCTTACAAATGACCATTCGTGAAAATGAAAATTTGCTGAAATGGGAATTCTGAAATTTAAAAATTCAGATTATTTAGAATTTCGTGAAAAAAGAATTCTACTAAATGAAAATTTATTAAAATAATAATTCTTTAAAATAAAAAGTTCGATTAAATGAAAAATATATTAATTAAACATTCTGAAAAATGAAAATTCTTGTAAATAAAAACTCGGCTAAATAGAAATTAAATTTTAATTTTATTTAACATAACTTCTGTTTAATTGAGATTCGGCTAAAAGGTGATTATGTCTAATAAAATTGTAACAACTGAAAATTTTTTAAAATAAGTTTTAGGGTCTACTCATGCGCCTCTTTAAATTGAATGTTAATTCTCTGTTTAATTATATATAATTTCGTTCTGTGAATGAAAAATGATTTTTGTTCCCTTGTCGAGAAATGATTCTTGGTCTTTTATTCGTAGCGCACGTAATCCTCGAATTCATTTGAAACAAAAATATATAGGCGTGGTTTTCGTGATTCATGTAAATGGCAATCTCCTTTTCGTTTGACAGTGACGAAATCGTTCGATACTGTCAGCCAGACTCGCTCTATAAATTTATGGCCTGCGAGAACAAAAGTTTGCAAGAATTGTGGTCTCCTGTCAGGAACATCTTTCAAAGCAAAAAAAAAAAAAGTTTTGCTTTTTTGCCACATCACGTCGACGATTGTAAATTCTATTTTGTCTTTGAATATAGCCATCAGGAATTTCGATATTTTCGTAAACAATTTTCATCGGCCAGATTAGATCAGAAATAACATTACTGGACAATTTTTAATTTTTGCAAAAATACTACAAAGTCAAAAGAGGAGTCAATTGTCTAATTTTTTTGTTTCTTCGACTTTGCAAACGGCAAAATGGTTTTTTTTACGCTATAAGGAAAGACGCTTGGGGAATGAAGTCGTTGCTACAATATTTATGAGAATGCGAGTGGAACGTTTATGCGGAAAGTCCTTGGAACAAAACATCAAGGGGGAAAGAGAGAATGAGAATATTTATCGTACACATATTTTTTTTTTCTTTCTTTTTTTTCAAAACCACGGGATCGATTCTCAGGAAGATCTTACGTGACACGAGTGTCCTCGCGAATTTCAGACCCCTTCTCGTGATGGTAAAATGCAAAGAACCCTGGGTACGCCATTTATCTGTTAGGAGAGACTTCGTTCTCTATAAGAAGAAAAAAAAACATAAAGAAAAGAAGAGAAAAAAAAATCCTAGGACACACTATGGAGCAAAGTTGTTTGATTTCTAGTCGTTGTCGCCTCTTTCTAAATTTCTTCGAAAATGCTTTTAGCGTTTATCTCGCGCGTTCCATTAATTCACTGCTTTTTTTTCGAGGGTACTATCTCTCAAACGTGATTCTCCTTTTGATATTTATGGTTCCTATTGGTCCAAGTAAAAGTTCTCGCGCGTCTCTTTTATTAAGACCCGTTTAAGATGAGCTTATATATATATATAGAGAGAGAGAGAGAGAGAGAGAGTCGAATCTTAAAATGATCGGTGCACCTCGTGTTTCATTCCTGTGACTTCATTATTCGTTTGAGAAATTTTTTTTGAAATCCAGAGGAGAGGACCTAGTTTGTTTATGTGGTTAATATAGTCGTATTGGAGATTACAAACGAGGAGGAATTTTTTAATTGACTCACTGTTTATTTTTTTCTGAAAACCGAGTCAGAAAAGCTGGTTCCATATTTAATTTATCTTGTACTTTATTCTTTTTAAATTTTTACGACAATTTTTATCTATATTCTATTTTCTGTATTCGATATCCGTTTTTAGATTCTATTTTCTGGATTCGGTATCCTTCTTTAGATTCTTTTTTCTGTATTCGGTATCCTTTTTTAGATTCTTTTTTCTGTATTCGGTATCCTTTTTATTCAATTCTATTTTCTGCGTAGAGTAAAAAAATGACATATTCTTTTACTTCATCTTAACTGTTATAATTATTTCTTCCCCTAGCATTCACTTTTTTTCAGCTATTATTTGGAGCCCCGTTTTTATTTTTTATCCCCTTGTTTTTGTTTGCTTTTTAATCTTCAAATATGAATTCTGGGTTGAATGCTGCCGGGAATTATTGTATTGAAGTCTCAAATATAGAGGATAGAGCAATTTTATACTGTGTTTCTCGGCATATCTTTTCACATCACTGAATTTGAACACGTCCCTTCTGCTCGATCACATTTAGCGGAACAGCTTTTAAGCTTTTATGGCTATGCGACACCAATAGATCTGCTGAAAACTGTTTTCTTCAATTTCCAACGAGAAAAGAAATGGGAGAAAAATTGCCACAATTAAAGAAAAATTACTAAATATTTATACTTTGAAAAAAAATTTAATCCATAGAGTTATACTGTAAAGTATCAACAGTTATACTTTTTATAGGAAAAAAAAGAAAATAACCAAAGATGGAAAAAAAATAAATCAGATTTTCAAGTATTATTAATAAAAGAGTAAAAGTAATAAAAAATTGAAAGTATTATTAATAAAACAGTAAAAGCAATAAAGAATGAAAAGTATTATATTAATAAACTAACTTGATTATTCAGTGTCAATAATTCCTCATCATTCTCAATTGTTATTATCCGCGAAGTATATTTCTCTAAGTCTAGAAATAAGCATTCAGGAAAAGGATAATAAATCTTAATTGAAACAAATATCTATAAAGGAGGTTTGAGACCGCGAAAAATTTTTTTCTCGTTTAAACGGCGCCTATATACTCTGTGTCCAATGCTCATAAATCTTGACTTTGCCTCGGTAAATATATCTTTGGATGCAATTAGCAGCCTATTTCGCAAACGAACATATGCATTATACATCAAGCAAAGAATCTCGCATATCCTCTTCTCAAATCATCGAGTGTTCGCATATTTACCCTCTTCAATAGCAATCAATTATACAGTTGGTACTTTTATTTCCAAGCGCGTAGAAATCAAATCCCTTCAATTTGCGATTTTTCTTTTTACTAATTTTTGCTGGTTTGCGATTTTAAATTACTTTCATCATTTTTTTACTATTATTCTTCTTTTTTTTCTTCTTCTTCTTATTATTATTATCATTATTACTATTATTTTAATTTTCCCAGAATTTTTCTCGAAACAATTGTCAACTCATTATTATTACTATTATTATTAATATTATTTATTTTTTTCCTTATTTTACTGTTAAAAGAAAGGTACTAATTATTGGAACTAAATTTGGTACTAAATCTTAATTTTGTTCTATTTTAATACCGAAATCATCTTTAACTTAGAACCTTTTTTTTACAGTGTTAATTTAGTTGTTTAATTTTTAAATTTATTACTAAGTAAAATTTATGAAAAATTAGTTAATACTTATTGTCAAATAATTCCACTCTTTAAATTTGAAACTTTCAACTCTTAACTTTTAACTCTTTAAATTTGGTAATCAGTTAAAATTCACTTGAAAACCAGTAAAAACAGTATTCTTATAACTTTTTCCCAGTGAATTCCACTGATTCAAATTTGAAGAGTAATTAATTTTGGAGCTACTGACTGAAATTAATTTTCACTAAACAAAATGGAAAATGCTTATAATTCTAAAATTTTACAAGTTAATTGTTTTTAGAGGGAAAAATTTTACGATGGAATTGTTTCCTCTCAAAACAATTTGTTTCTTGTGCAAGCAGGGCAAAAAAGTTGTTTTTTAAGCAAAGTTATCAGTTGTCCTTTTTTTTAAAAAAGTATTAATTATCTTCGTTATTTTCGGCTAAGCTATCAGTTGTCCTTTTCGAAAAAATCGTCACTTGTCTTTTCGCAACAATGTTATCCCTTGTTTCTTTTTGTAAAAAGTCGTTAGTTGTTAATTCGAAACAAAATTATCAACAATTGTAAACAGTAATTTGTATTGTTTTCATCCGAAGTTATCAGTCATTTTTAATATAAACTCATCTTTTGGGGAAAAAGCTATAAATTGGCTTTATTTACAATGTTGTCAGTTGTCTTTTTAAGAAAAGTTATAAGTTGTCCTCCTTGACAAAGTTATCAGTTGTTCTAATTGTTTAAAGTCATCAGTTTTCCTCTGCGAACAGAATTATCAATTTTTCTGAAGTTATAGTGATAACTTTGCTCAAAAAATGATAACAATAATAATAATAATTGATAGTTTGTACCCAAAGTCATCAGTTGTCCTTTGTTGTGTAAGATTGTTGTCTTAAGCGAGGCTATTAATTAATTTTTTGGAGCAAAGTTGTCACTTGTCTTCTTGGCCATAGGCGTCAGTTGTCCCTTTCAACAAACTTATCAGCTGTTCTTTTTGTACAAAGTCATAAAATTTATTTATCAGTTGTCATTTTCCGGACTAAAAATCAAAAAACAAAGTTATTAGTTGTCCTTTTTCCCAAATAAAAATGAACAAAAACAAAGTTATCAGTTGTCCTTTTTCTCTAAGTAAAAAATGAACGAAATCGAAAGTTATCAGTTGTCCTTTTCCCCAACTAAAAATAATAAAAAAAAACAAAGTTATCAGTTGTCCTTTTCCCAAATAAAAAATGAACGAAACTGAAAGACACCAGTTGTTCTTTTTCTCAATTGAAAATGAACGAAAACCAAAGTTATCAGTTGTCCTTTTCCTCAATCAAAAATGAACAAAACCCAAAGTTATCAGTTGTCCTTTTTCTAATCTCTCCTTTTCCCTAATAAAAAGTGAATAAAATTCAAATAACATCAATCGGGAATATTAATAGATACATTGAGACAATATTTATAACAGAAGAAAAAAAGTGAGATACTATCACACAAGAAGTAGAAAGAGAGAGAGAGAGAGGGGGGGGACAGAGAGATAATCAGCAGAGGTTTATACTACAACGGGGTGCACGTGCAGGTGTGAGACCGTACCATAAATGGACACGGGGTGACTAACACACAAAAAAGGGGGGAGAGGTGGTGGATCGACTTTATTGTGCGCGTAGGTGTACACGAATCGCGTTGATGGTTTTAACGGAGCTGCACAAGTTTTCGGGTCGAAATCCAAGACTAGTCTCGTCAGAGCCATCATGGCCGCCACTACCGCACTTCTTCACCATATAAGTTTTTAAAGAACATTTAAAAAAAAAGAAAATTAAACTACTTGAATAAAAAAAAATTTTTTTTTCCTTTCAATTTCTTTTGACCGATATTGTCGCGGGTCAAACTTGTCGCTTCAACGACATGGCGATAAGAGGTTTTGTTGCTGCAGGCGGCGCTGAAGCGACGCGCGCAAGTTAAAACTGAGCGCTGGCAATATGGCGCCTGTTCCACGCCGTACAAGAGAAACACTCATGTGAAGCGAATCGAGAGACAGAGAAAGAGAGAAAATTGAGAAAAGAATGAGAGAGTGAGAGGAGACGAAAACCGGTCGATGCTGGCAGTGGCGCGACCAGCGCAGACGCTCTTTAAGGTGGGGCATTCGTCAAATATGGCCGCCGCTACGTTGCGGAATGCCTCTTTCGGTGAAAATTTTCTCCTTTTGTTCGACTTTTCCAACAATCAACGAGCGACTGGGAAAACTCCTTTGTCCTCGGATCTTCTGAGGGTATGTACTCAGTTTTACGGATCTTTTAAAAATTTTGAAAAATAAAACTAAGAAAAAACTCGAGGAAACAAGACAGAGAGAGAGAGATAAAATTGTTTGAATATAGAATACATTGGGGCCATGTTAAGACACATGTGCGCCGCGATGCGCGAACGTACGTGCGTGATGTGATGTGTTGGAGAGAAAGAGAAAGATGGCCTCGTTGTCAGAGGATGCGATATTGTTTTTCTAGTTTTTTCTCCCAACTAAGGGGCAATTCTCGGATAAAACGAGATACCTCATCGGTTCGTTAGTTGCCGCCTTAAAGTTTTTGCACTTGTACTCCTCGCTATGTTTGCAATCGTCTCCCACAAACACGCATGCGACCAATACACGCACGCACGTGGCGTTCTTTTCTCAACTTCAAATTTCCATCAACAATTTTTTTCTTTCAATTTTTTTTTAATAAAAATATGTTCTTCACAAAAAAATTAACTTGAAAATAGTATCGAATAATGGGGAAGCAAAAAAAGAAAGTGTAAACTAAAAACAAGTGTAAACCAAAGAAAGAAAAGAAACCAAAAAGAAGAAATACAAAAAATTAAAATTAAATGAATAGAGAAAATCAAAAGAGTAAATTTAATAGAAATGGAAAGAGTAAAAATAGAAAAACAATTTTTTAATAAAATTAACCACCACTTTTGTATATAAATTATTAATGTGCTTTTTTTTAGTAAATAATTCCACCGGATGGCTAGATTCACTTTGTACTTGTACCGACGAGGAATCAATTACGTTTCGCACGTGTTCAGTGTTAAAGGCTTTGAAAACAATGTCAGTTATAAATATTCACAAGTTACAATTAAATATAAAGGATGTTCGTTTAGCTATGATGCAACTTGTCGGCACAATGATCAAGATATATCTAATGTACAGTAAATAATATATAATTCTTCCTTTTGCCGCCACACTTTAATGTCGATTCACTCGCGATAAATTGAATTTTAGCACGTCAATAGTAAATTAAAAAAAACTATTTTAATTTTTACCCTTTTTTTCATTTTATTGTCTAATTTCCGCGCAGATGCGGATCAGCTTGAATTATATTTTCTTCATTCACAAATTGAGTTATTTAGGATTTAATTGAATTTTAATTTATTTATCACACAGAAATGTTTATTTGATTTTAATAAGTTCCAATAAGTTTGAATAAGTTTTCAAAATTTATTATATACGACTTCAATTAAATTTTATTAAATATATAATGTTAATTAAATGTTATTAAATACATAACATTAAATAAATGTTATTAAATACACTGAAAATAAAATTTATTTGATTCAAATAACCGATTATTTAACTATTATCAAATAAATATTTACTTGAAACAAATAATTCTTTTTTAAATTAATTAAAAGCTTCAATTTATATTTGCACTAAAATAGTAAATTGTTGCTTTAAATACAATTTAATTGACATGAGAAATTTTCCGGAATTTTTTAATGAAATCCAAAGCGAAAATATTGAAGAATATTGAAGAATTTTCCCCTTCAAATCATGGAGACTTTTCACTTCAAAGTCTTAGGGCTTTTATTCTTTAATGTTTAAAATTTGTTATTTAAAGTCTTCGGGCTACGTTTATTTTTCCTCTAAAAGCTTAGGGGATTTTTTTAAATTTATAAATTTTCTGCATCTTAGCTTAAAATATTTATTTAACCACAAAAATGTTTGTCTGCTGCCTTTTTTATTGATCCAAACAGATTTATTGAAAACCGCCTTTTATTTACTGTTATTGTTATTTTTTTGTTGTTTTTTTTCCACTTTTTTTAACCTTTAAAAATTTTTCAAATCTGAAAACTAAGAATCCGTAGGAAATCGAAAGAGAATGATATTTATAGTATTGAGTGCGCGATGATTCTTTACGAATAATATGCGGCCGTCGGGCGCCGATGCCGACAAAGCGCTTGCGCGCTTCAATGAACAAAGTTCTTCCCGATAACCTTCAATTGAAAGTAAAATTTCTTTAACATATCTTAATTAACAAATTCTTTTTTCTAATTGATTAAAATTTATAAATTATAATTTATCTCTCTCTCGCAATCCAATTATGACAAAACAATTATGAATCTTCACTTGCGGGTTTTGTATATACATTCAACATTTTTTTTCCTAAATGATTTTCGAGCGCAAATGTAAATAAAAATACATAATAATTATAAATTTTTTTTTACTACCATTCGAAAAAAGGGATGGTATTTTTTATTTTTTCCCCCGCAAAAAAAAGTTGTGCGCAATTTTAGAATCCCCGGGGATAATTTCTCTTTTCTACTCTCTTCTTATTAATAAAACGAGAACAGATTTATTCACATCAAAAGTGTAATAATTTTCGTTGTTTTGGCATTGAACAT
Source organism: Leptopilina myrica (nomen nudum) (assembly GCA_032872475.1). Lineage (NCBI taxonomy): Eukaryota > Metazoa > Arthropoda > Insecta > Hymenoptera > Figitidae > Leptopilina > Leptopilina myrica (nomen nudum). The sequence goes on from CM065461.1 coordinate 39,320,899, forward strand.
TGTGTGCGGCTTGTTTGTTAAATAAACAAGAAATAATTTTTGCTAAGTAGTAATTAATGTTTAGAATATCGAGGGAGTTAATATTTATCACTCATTTATTATATTATGAGTCGGTTGAGATTATAAGCGAAGAAAGCATATATTCGATATTAACATGATCATTAATTATATATTTTTCACCGGGCTTGAGTGGAACACATTATTGAGTTGCTTTTGTGTATATAATATATATATATATATGTACAAGTTTATATAGACGGCAATACAACGTCAATATAGTCGACTATATATGCGAATAAAACGTTATACTCTCCTCAGCCCACACGTGACCATTATTTATATTTCGCGCGCACACATCGCTTTGCAATATTCTCTTTAAGAATTCAGCACGCAATCTTTTTCTAAAAATTATAATTGCCATCAATCAGAAAATAATGTCATCGCCTTTTTTTCAGTTCAAAATAATTGCAAGGGAAAGTATAAGTTTCTTTAAGATTACAATTTTTATCAGCTGTTACCTTAAAACTTAAAAACTTAAACATTAACATTTAACTTAAAAATTACAACGAATTGAAACCTAAAATTGTGAATTAAATAAAATGTTTCAACCAAATTTTTGGCATCAATTCGATCCATTTTAGTGTGAATTTAATACTTTTCAAAACTGCGAATATTTTATTGAAAATAAAACATTGATTATTTATTTCATTCCTGGCAGCTTTTATTTGGTTTTTTTATTTTTCGGTCGCATGCGACAATAAGGAATTTTCATTGAGGAAGAAAAAGGAAACAAGCAAAAAATTTCTTTGCTATAATATTTATTTGATAAAGCAGGAAAATGTTTTAGTAAATTATGATCTGCTGAAAAAATGCTTTTAGAGTGTGTAATAATTTGTTAATTATTCAATTAGTTTAATAATAGTTCCATGCTTAGGAGCAATTGTTGGTCTAAAATTACTTCCAATTAGCACAATATTCAATAAAACACATTTTAACCCTGATATTTGAAAAATTAACATTCCACATTAATGTTCTGTCCTGGAAATTAAATGACGTAAAAAATTAATTGTTTATTATAATTATTATGATACGAAGGAAAAGGTATAATTAAATTTAAATTCTAAATGCTCTAATGAAATTCAATTATGATCTAGAGATATGTGATAGATGTCTAATAGAAAAAATTTCCCGAGCGTAAAAATATAAATACTTCATCTTTTCTTTTTATGCTCCGCCACTTCCTTTCAACACATTATGAATTAGTTTCTGCATTTTCCCCTTCTTTCTTTGTTTTTATCAAATTCTCTCTTTTGTGTTTTATAAAAATTTATTCCATTGAGGGAACGAATTAAAATTTTTTGATAACAACTCTTACCTTTGTACAGAATTTTGACCGAATTTTGACCGAATTTTTGATTTTAGAAAATGTATGTTTCAGAAGTTGTTTAGAAAATAAAATTCTGCTTCATGAGGAAAAAAAGATGATTTTTTAGCTTTGCTGAGATGAAAAAAGTTTGTGCGGAAAAGCGAAGTATCTTGTGTAAATGTTTAGCTATAAATCGTCAGCTTAATTGAAAGATTGATCTGCGTGGCGATTCTAAAAGTGGTCGCGATCCAAAGAGAGAAGAGTATAAATTTATATATATATATATATATATATATACAATACTGAGTGTTTGAGGATACGTTATCTTATGTACCCAGAGAAACTCGCTCTCGTACTGAGCTCGTTAGAAACGGAGAAACGATGAACGGTGTATATAAACGAGGAACGATACACGGGAAAAGCAAACGTCTAATGGATATAAGAAAGAAAGAGGGATGTCACATGAGATAAGAAGTCCTCTTCTGGTTTCTCTTACTTGAATCTAAGGGTAAGAAACTCCTTCGAAATCAATTAGGGGAAGGTCGTCCTCTGGATATAAGGGAATCGAGAGTTCGACTATATACGATTTAGAGAATCGATTCCGTTTTGTGCCCTTGTTGCTGGGAAAAATCACCCCTTCAAAAAAAATAGGAAATTGAATTCTCGTCATCAAAATGGCAGAGTCTGTCGATATGGGGGCAATTTAAATTGCATTAGGCCTCCTTTGCAACGTTAAATTCGCTTAAATTCAAAGCTACGATTTATCTACATTCCTCCTGTTTTTAACCATTAAAAAAAAACTTTTGTCCAACTGTAAAAAATTGATTTCCTCTAAATTAAAATACTCCTCGTAATTAAAATGTAGCCTTTCGAAAAAAAGCGTCTTGTTAAACTGGAGCGGTTTTTTTGCCGCTTCTCGTGCACAGCTTATGTCAAAATGTGAAACGAGGCAAGAGAAATCCTGTTTCTTTTCGTGTCAGTGACTTTCTTTTTGCGTATAACTCGCTATACAAACATATAACTCGGTAGGAATTTTCTCTGTTCGATTGTCCGTGCCGGTATATATACCGAAAAGAATAATATTGTCTTGTAGATTAGGTTCTATGGAGATTGTACAACAGTAGGAGAACGAGAGAGAGAGAGAGAGAGAGAATTGCAAACCAAAAGACTTATAACTCTCTCCTTGTAATATTCTAGGTACATTGTACCTACCTGTGTTTACAGCTTGTAGTCTCTTATCGGCAAAGCGTTTTTCTATTTGCATTCTTCATAGCTTTTCTTCGTATTCTAATTAAGTTACGTTCAAAGCGGCAAAAATACACCAGCAACTACAAAACACTTTTATTCCAGTTAAACCCGCGGCACTTGATTTATGCTTCCAATTAAAGCCACAACTTTTTTGTGTTTCTCTTTTCCCCATGGCAACAAACAATTTTTTCTCCACAGCACATTCAATTTTTGTTGAATTTAGTGCATTAGTTGTGTAAATTACTGTTGCGTACAATTGTTTAAATTCACGCAAAAAGTATTCTCAAACAGAAATTTGTAATTTTCTTTAAACTGTATCAAATTCACACCAACGTAGATCGATTTTTACAGGATTTTTCAGGTTTTAATACAACTGAATAATAAAGGAGTTGAATGACTTTGTTTAATAAAGTTCCCATTCATAATTAGATTATAAATCCCAATGGGTATATGTGTGTCTGTATGATGATTAATCCTGAAAAATGCCAGCTACCATGATTATTCGCTTTCAATATATCGAAAAAAAGTATCTTAACGAGCTTGTAAGAGGTGCCTCGATGTTATTAACGAGCCGATCGGTTTAACGATAATAACCTGCATCAGTCCATATACACATATGTGCAACGTACTGTATCCACATCGCAACCTTGGAATCGCTTTTTGTTTGGCATGCACTTCCGAAGCAACAAACAAGCATCAGAAAGAAAAAAAAAAAGAAAAGCAGAGCAAAATGGTAACCGCAAACCGTAAACTCTGGTTTTTTGAAAGCACAGGTGTTGTGTTGATTTTTTTTTCTGAATCGCATCACATAAGGGGGGAAAAAGGAGAGAACTTGTGAGAGAATATAAACGTAGAAACAATGTCCTGCGGATGAGGGTCACAAGAGTTGCTTTTATACATGCGAGAAGAAACCCTGGGACGGGGTATATAGCGGGGCATTGAGTTGTAAAAGCGTTCGGTCTCGCCGCCGGGCGGCCTGGTCGCTTATGTTAAAGCGGCTACACGCCGCGTGATGAGTGGATGCTGTTTCAAAGTTCTTCTTTTTAAAACTCTTTGCATCGCTTTTGCACTCTTGCATACATTCATACATACACATAGTATACACTCGCTGCGTTCCAAACTATGTGCGTATATATATATTTGCCGATGAATCCACACGCGAAACATTCGCCAACCCCCGGGGCAAAAAACATTACAATCACCGCGATGCAAAACCTCTTGGTTTTACCCGCAAGAGACATCCTTTCGGCACATACGTGTGTCTCTCCCTCTCGGGAACACAAGAATTTCAAGTTCGCTCTCCTCGAGCGAGAAACTATTTCAGGTGAATAAGATCTTTGGATGTTGCGCATTACGAAGTGTGAAAATATTGGGGAAATTAGTCGAAGAAACACACGGACCTTAAAAACTCTCAATTGGTTCATTTTTACTCTAGCTAATCATTTTCATTGTGTGATTCATTTCGACTTTTGTGTGATGTAAGAATTCGGAAAGAGAGGAAGAATTATTTTGGACCATGGTACGCAATTTACTTCAGGGATCTGGACTCAAAAAAAGAAGGAATACAACCGGTGTTTTCGTCAATTACACATTCTCGGGGATTTCCCTAAGGATGATGAACAACATTTTGTTTAACAATATTTTTTTAAAAGAATTCGCGGGGAGTTATCAAGATTCTTAAGAACGTTAACGAATGGTAGACACAATTCATTGTGGAACTGGGCGAAGATCATCGAAGATTGCAATAAAGAAACACACCACGAAATTACCCGGCTTGCCACAGTCGAACTTTACCTCAAGCAAAAAGCAGAACAAGTATGAGAGAAATGGTTAGATTTACCTCCAATTCCGAATGAAAGGGATTATGAAAGAAAATTAGAATTAGCGTATGACAACATCTGTAAAAAGGGAATGTTATAAAACAAAGAATACAACCGGTGTTTTCGTCAGTTAGACATCCTCGGGGATTTCCCTGAGGATGATGAACAATATGTTTTTTAACAATATTTAGTAAAGAGCATTCTCAAGAAGTTATCAAGATTCTTCAGAACGTTAACGAATGGTAGACACAATTCATGATGGAACTGAATAAAAATCATCGAAGATTGCATTAATAAAACACACCACGAAATTACCCGGTTTGTTACAGATGAACTTTGCCTGAAGCAAAAACCAAAACAGGTGTGGGAGAAATGGTTAGATTTACCTCCAATTCCGAATGAAATGGATTATGAAAGAAAATTAGAATTAGCGTATGTCAACATCTGTAAAAAAGTAAAATGTCTACAAAGGACTTCTTGAAATTAAAAATGGGTATGAAATGGATTATAAAAGAATACTTACCTCCAACTCCAAATGAAATGGATTATGAAAGAAAATTAGAATTAGCTTATGACAACATCTGTAAAAAATTAAAATGTCTACAAACGATCTCATGAAATAAAAAAAGGGTATAAAATGGATTATGAAAGAATATTAGAATTAGCTTATGACAATATCTGCAAAAGGAAAAGTTTACAAAGGACCTCATGAAATTAAAAAAGGGTACTTACATACCATCCCAAAATCAAAAACAGAACCCAAATTAAAAAACAGTAAAACAAAGAAATTAAAAGTCATAAAAAGGGTACAAACATATACTAATTGGATCCAAAATCAAAAACGGACTGTAAGCCAAGACCCAAAGAAATATTTTTATCAAAAAAAACATTAACAGAAAGAGTCACTAACGAATTTCGACTCCCAAACAACAGTGAATGACACACACACCACGTCCCACAGTAGCAAAAATAAAATCAACCTGTGAGTCTCAGATTCACTGGAGTGAACAAAAGATTTGAAAATCCATCCACTCCTATCCACTTCTCATCCAATGCAAATTATTCCATTGTGTCGAAATTTAAAAATACAATTTCTTCATTGTGTCGTACAATGTTTGTTTTCTCGTGTTATTTAGAGAGGAATCTGTTTGACATTGATGATGTGCTCTATTGTCAAAGATATACATCTTCTCTATAGACATTAACTATCAATTTCAGTTTCAAAAAAAAAGAAAAAGAAAAGAAAAAAATCGTCTATTGATTCTATATACATTGTTGCGAAAGATGGTTTATTGACGATAAGTATCTCGAAGGAGAAATGTTGTTAAACTTTACGATGATGTTCATCTTATAGACACCTGATAAGATTATTGATAGTTTAATAACTCGATTCTCCCTTAGAGATAACGTACATCAAGAGTTCCCGTTCATTTATAAATTGAATCTTCACTTTCAATTTTCTTGGAAATTTCTATTGCAAATAAATTACTTGATATTAATTTAATTAGGTAGTTTACTAATTAAATCCTGCTATTAAAAAAATACATCAATTTATATAGTGAATGAGTCACAACTGTTACTACTCCAATTAGTAATCAAATTCACTCTTTAATTAGTACAAAAAACTCCAAATTTAGATCTAGAGAATAATAGTAACTAATTAATAAAAATAATTCGAAGAATCATCAGAATTTTTTTTTTGGAAACATTATTTCTTCCACACGGAAGAAAATCCCCTTTTCGATTGGATTGAGTTATTCATGAAATATTTCTAAAGAAGCTGAAGCAGCGTAAAAGTGTTTGATTCCTTTTTCAAACAAGTTATAAAGATAAGGCTTTTGATTTATAAATGAGATTCACTTTTGATGATAAATGCGAAAAGGTTTCTCACGTTTCTGAAAATGAAATGCTAGAAACCAAAGTTCCTGAAACAATATTTATTAATGCTCGAACGATATTTGTTCGATGTGTTAGAAACTCATCATAAATCAATTGGATATTCGATTTGAGAAACAAAAAGTTGATAGTAAATTCTCGATTTTTTTTCTTTTACACCGTTCACCTACTTTCCTTTATCGTTAGTCATAAGAACATCAAATGTATTTTTTCATTTTTCCCCGTGAAAAATTGTCTTATAATTAATTTTTGATAAACTTTTTTTTTAATTTTTAAACATCTTTTCATGTCAAGTTAATAGATATATTTAATTTGTCTATTTATCAGCATTTACAGTTCTTGAAGATTATTTAATTGCAAGTGGAGTGAAATGTATGTTTAACAATAGGGTGCTAACTGAAAGAGGAAGTACAACCTTTAATTATAAATTGCGGCGTAAAGTTGTTAGAGTAATAAATTTAATTTCACCAATTTCAATTTTCACTTAATGTTGCAAGTAAAGAAATTTTTTAATTTCACGGCCTTTTAGCCGCAAATAACATTTTAGAAACAAAAGTTATCGATTGAAAATGATAAATGATTGTAAATAGTAAACTGTTTACCACTAATGTGTGGTAATTGAATATACTGGGAAATAAATGACGATCATTAAACATCTATTAGAGAAAATTATAAATTGTCAGACTGAGAAGCCGCTAACTCACATTATATAGAATCGTGTCAATGTTCACAAATATTTTTACAAATACATTGAGTTGTTATCTAATCAGGGTCAGTGAAATATTGTGGCGCTATAAGTGGGAATATTAATTTTAATGTGAAATATTATTTTACCGGAGCTCTTCAAAAAATTTCTTTCACTTCTTTGCACTTCTTTTCCTTTCTTCATCCATTTCTTTGTAACATAATTTTTGCTTTTAACATTGAAGGCTGAATTAATTACTCCATGTACCAATTTCTTCAAGGGAAAAATTTTTTCCTGTCTTCTTGAGTTATTTTATCATTTATTTTTCATGTACATTTCTGATAAAGTGGCGCTATGATCTAGAATGAGTAACTCAGCAGGCCATAAATTTAATGATAAAAACAAGTCACTTGTTTGTTCTATTGAAAAAGTATGTATGAAATATTTATCAGATTTCAGTAAAACGTTGATTCTATTATCGTCGAATACTTCCTATTTAACTTCCAATTTATCCACCATTTTTTTTTTCAAATACGAAACAAGAAGAGTTTTCAAAAATGGTAGACGGAAATATATTTTTATTTTTTTTTTATTACGTCAGAAGAAGAATGAATTGCTTGATGGGGGGGCTTCTACAGCCTCGCTAGTTTTCTTCTACACACCTGTATATTAGTTATTCCATGTAGCATCAAAAGATTTATCTTTCAAGGAAATGAATTTATATATACATAAAAAAAGTAACACGATACTCTTCAAAAAGTTGTAGAATTCAAAAAAAATGAAAAAAAAAATTCATTAATTTACTCGAGACTATTCAAATGATCCACAGTGCCTGCTTGGAATAGAAAAGACAAACACACAACAAAACCAAAGAAGAGTGTTTCCAGATTGGTAGAATGATAAAAGTGGAATTTATTACATGCTCATTACGCCCGTGCTCATTCATGACGTTGATGAAGTCATGCCAATTCAACAAACCACTATTACTGCCGTTTCTTATGCTCGAACAATTCCAAAGGTTAAATATTTGAAAATCGTGTGCAAATCAATTATTACAGTGTGGCAATTTTTTTCCATATTCGTAATAAAGCAAAAAAAAAAAGAAAAAAATTAAATATCCCACAAAATAAGAGTAGATATATTGAAGGGAAGTCACGAAGGGTGTAGAAAACTTTCATTGCGAACCGATTTCACAAGTAATAATACGCTATATGGAAAAAGGAGGTTTCGCATAACTGGAACTCATATTCAGAAATGATTTCAGTATAATTAATCGTCAATTACAAGATAATGGTAAATAATAATTAGAATAATAATGGCCCTCGTTATTTATACATGATTTCGATTTTATAGTGTGGTCTTGGATTTTTTTTAATTTCCGCAGTTTGTTCACGTTTTTTTCCTCTGAAATTACAATTAATGCTTTTTGAAAAGTGAGTGAGGATATTTTCTTTTCATTCACATGCGGAACCATAACTAATGAGGAATATATTTGAACGCCTTAAAATTTTTATTAGTTTTTATTTTTATTAGTTTTTTATTAAATTCTAGCAAACTATGGCCCACGACAAAACATTTTTTAAACAATCAGATTTTTTTAGACTACTAGACAAAGTCTAGTAAGCCATTGCTGCAAAAATTAGGGAAATTTGTATCAAAATTCTGGAAAATTGTTGTTTTCTAAATATATTTATTTTTGAAATTTTAAAAGAGTTGCGTTTGCGATTTTCATAATTAAATGAACATAAAAAAGATTTTTATTAAAAATTTTGTAAAACTTTAATTTTGAATGAATTTGATTAGAAATTTTAAAAAACGTAGATTTAAAAAAAAATTTAATAACTAAAATTGTTCTGAAATTAATTACATTTTTTAATATATATTTAATTGTTTTTTAAAATATTGGATTTATAGAAGAACTTTAGTTAAAAACACAAAAATTTATGGAGTAATTAGATATTATAGCAACTTTTTTTTTAAATAGTAAAATTCGTTTTAAAAATTCAATTATTTTTTCCTCATTCTTCAAAGAATTAAATTATGAAAAAAAATGTTAATGCAATTCTTTTGCAACAATTTAATTTTTTGTTAAAATAATTTTAATAAAATTCTTTGCATACATTTAATTAATTTCAAAAACTTGACAAAATTCAATTATTTTCAATGTTTACTATTTTTCAGAAAAAAAATTTCATAAAAGAATTCAATTATCTAAAACGAATTTTAATAAAATTCTCAATTATTCAAAGATAATTAATAAAAGTCTCAATTATTTAGAATTTTTAACTGAAATTCTTCCTTAAATTAATTAATATTAAATAATTTTCGAAAAAGTTTTTGGACAATTTTTAAATTCATTTGTTAACAATATTCAATTTTACAAAATTCTAATTATTCGTTAACTCTTCAATGAAATGTAAGGAAATAAAAACTTTAAATTTTATCGAAAATTTTAACTGAAATTCATTTTAAAAATCAATTATTATCAGAAAATTCTACGAGAATTCAAATACTTAAATATAAAGAAACATAATTTATTAAATAATTCAATTTTTTATTAAATTCAATTCTGGTAAAGAATTTAATCAACAAATTTTTTAAATAATAGAATTCTTTCAACCAATTTTGATAAAATAAATTCCATATTTTGATAAAGTTCTAAAGAATAATTACATTTTTTAAGAAAGTCGATTAAAATTGTATTAAAAATAATTGAAATTTTGCAATGATTTTTTAAAATTTTTATTTCTTGGAAAAATAATCGAATGTTCGTGTAGAATATTATAGAAATGTCTGTTTAATCATTGAATTTTTTGACTATAAAAATAAATATTTTATTAAATAATTCAATGTTTCTTAAAATTGAATTTTCATAAAGAATTTAAAAAACAAATTTTTAACTAATTGAATTCTCTTGACAAATTTTAATAAAATTTTTGGAAATAATTTCATTTTTCCAGTAATTTAATAAAAATTCTCCATATATTAAAAATAATTCAAAATTTGCCAAGAATTTAATAAAAATTTTTCAGTAATATTTGAATGTCGGAGAAAAAGTTTATTATTTATAAAAGTAATTAAAAATCGACGAGAATTTTTGTAAATTTTGTGAACATATTTGGATTTTTGCAAAGAATTATATTACTTTAGAAAATAATTTAATTCTCGAGACGAATTTTTTAAAAATTTCTTTTTAAACCCTTTAATGCCCGACTTTAAAAAAAATGCAAGTTTCGTCATCATTTATAGGAGTCAAACATTTAAAATTTTTAAAAACTGACATCAGATTTATAATCAACAATCCCAAAAACCAAGTACTCATTTTTATTAGCTAAGCTTTTTTAAATTTTCGATTTTCTAATTTTAATGTAAATTCTGCCATAAACATTATTTCTTTACTATTGTTATAATTAAAAAAATTCAAAAGTCTTTATTGCAATATAAATTTTTTTCACAAAGTAGAATAAATTTCATGATGTTAGTTGTTTCGAAATCAAAGATATTTTTATTTTTTGTTAAAGTTATGAAGGTTGATAGTCAAAAGTGCTTTCATAATCGAAACCGCTGGATGTTAAAGGGTTAAATTATTGAATTCTTTTGTTAAAATTTGTTGAAATAGTAAACATTGAAAATAACTGAATTTTGACTAATTATTTTTGAAAAGGAATGAAAACGAATTAAAAATTTGCTGAAAATAATTTAATTTTTTTGAAAATCCTAAATTCTGTATGAAAAAATAATTATGTATTGAAAAATTGAAATCAAACATAAATTGTGATTGATTTTAAATTTTTTTAATAACAGAAAATATGTTTCAATTAAATATAATTATTCAAACAAATAATATTTTTTGAATCAATGCAGTAGATATTTTCTATATATTGAGATTAAACTTACAAACTAATTTCAATTAAACAAAATCGTCTAACATTATTTTTGTGTTTCATTTAAGTATAATGTTTTCTCAGTGTGAATTTGAATTTGATATTGACTTTGAAAACAACTAATATCAACAAATTTATTCTTTATATTGATTATTTAACATTAACTATGATTTTGACTTTGACTTAAAAATTTTATGAAACTTTTCAATGCAATTGGGAAAAAATTGAAATATTTGTCGGTTCGGGTTCATTAACGTGAAGCGGACCAACGCGTAAAGCTGGCGTTGTATATAATCGGATATTTTGCGAAGGGCAACAAAACTTGGTTCGCCGATAAAGAGGATCCTTCATAAGCGCGGCAAACCACATAACTCGAGAGCGGCGGACAAGCCGCAGAATAAGAGGAATTATGAGAGGTGATCAACCTCACTTCTCTCTCTCTCTCTCTCTTCTTTTCTCTCTGTCTTTCTTTCACTCTTCTCTCCTTTTGACTCTTTTTTCTCTTTTCACTCCTCTTCTCTCTTTCTTTCTTTTTCACTCTCTGGCTTTCCTCCCTTTGAGGAGTCTCTCCTACTCCTCGTTGCATGTATGAGGTTGAAGTAAAATGCGAACTGCTCAAAGAGGAGAGCCAACGAGGTTGAGCGAGCCAAACCGGCAGACATAGCTCTCTCGAGTCTGCCAGGACGAGTTTATGCGATTTTTACACTCGATCTGATTTTTTGGCGGCGCGCCTCGCTTCTCGCGAGACAGATATATGTCCCAACGGCCATACAAGAGCCTCGCGTATAAAGACATCGATGCGAAACCAACAAGAATTCCTCATCCCATCTCTCCTCCCTTTTTCGAGTGCAACCCCTTCCAGTTGCCTTGTCACAGGATCCTTTCCCTCCTCGTCTCCTTCCAACATATATTCAAGAGTTCCTTTGTTCCTCCTTCGTTCATCCACTGTCCTCTAGCTTTCCCCCGTTCCTCCTCCCTTTTCTTCATCGGCAATAATTCCAGAAAAAAAATCCAAATTGTCGATTTGTCGATTTCAATCATTCCTGTCAATGCGATGAAAATATCTTTATATCCCAATTTCACGCGAGGATTAATGAAAAAAAAATAATTTTTCAATCATCAATTTCACTCCGGGTGCTCTCAATGAAGATTTCAAGAGACTTAAAATATGTACAGTTAGGCAATGTTTTTTTTTTGGAATCACCTGGAGAAAAGAGTGGGGACCCAATTGGGGGTCGGAGAACAACCAACATGTTGTGGACTCCAGCAGTGCGAAACGAGACAAAAAAAAAGGGAATAATTTTTTTGAGCTACGATCTCGCGTGTCGAGGTACCTCCAATCATCAAAAAGGAGACATTTCGCGCGGCGAAATACGAATATGGAGTCTATTATCCCCGAGGACTGCTGGGGACGTTACATGGCTATACAACTATTTGGATCATGTGAGCGGGCAGAAACGAGCAGTGGCCGGCCATAAAGGTGGGAGTAGGATGACGAGAGACTTTGAACCGGTTATGGGCGAGGCCCTTCTTTTCTTTTACTTCTTCTTCTTCTTCTTGTCCTTCCTCGAGATAGAGAGAAAGACCCAAGGAGGGGAGTGGGGGAAGTTGGCTATACCAAGTATGGTGGCAAAGCGATGGCAAAAGTGGATGATGGGATATCGCCAAGGTAGAAGACAAGTTAGTTCACCCAGATGGGGGATAGCACCAATTTACCAATTTCGTCTAAATTGTAGGACAATGACGAAAATAATTTTAAAACTCACGAAAAGAACTGTACCTGTGAGTAATTTTTACTTAGACATCGTATTTTCTTCAATGCAGGGACCGTCACGGAATCAAAACGAAATTAAAAAATACTTTTGTTTTCATTCGGATATGGGTATCAGAATCAAAATTCTATTTGGTTCTGATTCCAAAATCAAAATTCCACTCTATTTCGTTTTGGTTCCAATATCAAAATCAAAATTCTGTGTTTCGTTTTGGTTCCAATATCAAAATCAAAATTCCACTCTATTTCGTTTTGGTTCTAATATCAAAATCAAAATTCTTTCTTGTTTTAATTTTGATAAAATAATACTGCGCATGTAGAAGTGTCATTGTCTGTACTTAACTTTTAAGTTTGATTCAAACATAAAATTTTTAAACATCATTTTTGTTTAAACCGTAACAGAAAATATGTTTGAATTAAATATAATTATTCAAACAAATAATATACTTTTGAATCAATGCAGTAAATATTTTCTAAATATTGAGATTAAACTTACAAACTAATTTCAATGAAACAAAATCTCTTAACATTATTTTTTTATTTAAATTAATTATAATGTTTTCTCAGTGAATATATTAGAAGATAATATCGTTTTTACATACGAAATCTGAAGTAGAATTCGAATCGACTTCTGTTTCTATAAGAAAGCCGAATTACAGTATTACAGTATCAGAATCAAAATAGGAAGTAAATGTTGTCTCGTTACAGTATCAGAATCAAAATAGGAAGTAAATTTTGTTTCGTTACAGAATCAAAATCAAAATACATTAATAATTTCGTTTTGTTTTGTCAAGAAAATTACCAATCCTCGAAACAAAGTTGCAGTCCACAACGTTGATCAACGAAAAAAATTTGTTTAATTTATTCAAAAATTATTTTTAACATAATATTTATTAATATAACAATTATTATCATAACATAAATATCAATCTATTTTTTCTCAATATTTTTATGACAATATTGCTGCTGTATTTTTTTTTTAATTTAATAAGTGAATAGTTTTTTTCGTTGATAAACGTTGTGGAATTCAACGTCGTTCCTGTTCCTCGAAGTCAACTATTAAAAAATAAAAAAACACAAAAATTTAACGTTTCGATAGTCGTGCTGTCCTCATCAGAAAACTGAAAATATTTATTAAAAATAAAAAATGTAATTACAAAAATTAGATTATAAATTATAAAACAAAATTAATGAAAGAAAATTTATCGCAAATTAATTTAGATTTTGTGCGATCAACACTACCGGCTTAAGTTGACTGACCAATATTATTATATTATAAATTGTGCTACGAATGAATCAAGCGTCGACATCATACATTTAAGGCATTATTATCAATGCCTTTCACGTAAAGTGTAAATCGGAATAGGACTCAACTTTTCTTTTTCACAAGAGCAAACTCGATGTTTCATTTCTGCGAAATAGTAATTAATTCTTTTTCTTATTTCGTTTTCAAGACGCCGCTCCCGAAGAATTTCGTTCTTAGCAAATCTCTTCGTTTTTCAGAAATTCGTATCGTCTGTCACAAAAAATTTTGTAGCTGGAATATTCATCATCTTCGGAAAATCTAATTTAAAAAAATCTAAACTTTTTTCTGTGAATCAAAGAACCAAAATTACAATTTTGCTTCTCACCGCACACTTTAACAACAGATTTTCAATTATTTTGAAATTATTTTTTAAATTCTTAAAATTTAATTATTTTTATAAATATAAAAATTCAATTACGTTTAAACATTTAAACAAAAAATCTGTTCAAAAATTCAATTATCTTTATAAATAATAAAATTCTTCTCTGTAATTCAATTATTTTCAAAGAATTTTAATAAAATTCTTCTCAGAATTTTAATTACTTAATTATTTCTGTTCATTTGTAATTATCTTTATAAGTAATAAATTCATCCTAGAAATTCATTTATTTACGAAAGTAATAAAATTCTTCGCAGAAAATCAATTATTTTCAAAAATGTTTTTATATTTCTCGTCAAAATTATCATTATCTTCATAAATAACAAAAATTTATCATGGAAATTCAATTATTTTCAAAAGTTCTGATAAAATTCTTTGCAAAATTTAATTATCTTAAAAAATAAGAAAATTCATTTGCAAAAATTCAATTATTTTCAAATTTTTTTATATTCTCCCCACAATTTCAACTATTTTTTAAAATATCAAAATTCATCTTCAAAATTCAATTACTTTTAAACATTTTTTTGAAAAATCTGTTAAAAATTTCAATTATTCTTATAAATAATAAAATTCCTCTCTGAAATTCAATTATTTGCAAAGAATTTTAATAAAATTATTATCAAAATTTTAATTATCTTTATAATTAAAAAAATCATCCTAGAAATTCAATTATTTTCAAATTCTTTTTTTTTATAAAATCTTATAATAAAAAATAATGATTTTATCACTCGGTCAGCTTCAATTATTATAAAATTTCTTCATGCTTTATAACAATTTTTTATAAGTAGTTTAATTTTAAAAAGGTTTGAATTTAAATCTTTTGAAGAATTTTAATTCTTATGGAAAAATAATAATTAAATATTTATTTAAAATTTAAAAATGAAGTTATTGATGTTTTTTTGAAAAATTTGAAAGAAATCTGTAAATAAACTTTACAGGACCTGTTTTTGACTAAAACTGTTTCCTTCAACTTTAGTTTTCTGAAAATTTTAAAAATTTCAGTCGTATTTTATTTTATAAAAAATCTCGAAAAAGTCGATTAGTCGCATCTTTTCACAAAAAGTCACATTTCCTTAGAAAAGTCGAAAAAGTCGCACAATCCGAACCGTGCAAATGGCAACGAATTTATACGAAAAATGTTGATCAAATGAAAAATTGATCCAGTGTTTTGTCATTAACTTGATCCACTTTAGTATAAATTTGATACTTTCAAGAAAACTGTGTATTCGTGGAAAATAAGTGTATCTCATTGATGTACTGAGAAAACATTATACTTAACTTAAATAGAAAAATAATTTTAAATGATTTTGTTTAATTGAAATTAGTTTGTACGTTTAATCAAAATATACAGAAAGTATCTACTACTTTGATTCAAAAAATATTATTTGTTTGAATAATTATATTTAATTGAAACATATTTTCTGTTTTGATTTAAACAACAAATATGTTTAAAAATTTGTTGTTTGATTCAAACTTAAAAGTGATTTAAAATCAATCACAACTTATGTTTGAATTAACTATGTTTCAATTAAACTTAAATATGTTTGACTGTATAGCAAAGATATTTTAAGTTTGATTTAAACAAAATAGGTTTGAATCAAATATATCGTTTTCTCAGTGTGGAAGATTCTTTTTTCTGCGGAAAAACGTTTGCCGTTCCGTTAGGGAAGTGACACTTAAAAATTGTTGCCACACACTAATTAGACGATTTCCGGCATGAGCGGGAATATAAATTTTCAATTTATATTCCTCGATTCATAAATAAATAATATAACCGGGAATGTCAGAACGCACAAAGAATAAACATTAATAAATGCGATAAATTTCTCAAAGAGATGTATTTCTTTTGAGGTCTGATGCTTTATCAGAACACCCCGGGAACACCATTTCGTATGTGCATATGTTTGTATGGTCCATACATGCATGCGCTGCAAAACAAAGCGGAGCTCGTTAGGAGGAGCATTGCAACGACTGCACTCTTTGCTCATGCCTGTTACATCCTGCTGTTGGCGGCTTTGCCTCGCTGGACTTCTCAACTAAGAGAGGCAACGGCAAGAGAGAGAGACTATAGTCTCGCTTTACAAAGTTATACTTGGACACGTTTTGGCTTTGCTCGTGGGCTTCGTTGTAGATAATTGCCCGTTGCATCGACGACTTTCTGCTGACAACGCTTGCCCCGAGGTTGCAAACTGCGAAAAGAGCCCCAGAGAGAGATCAAACTCGATAAACAATTTTATACAATCCCTAACTGGCCATTACGCAAAATGCCGTGTTTCATGAATAAAAATTAGCACTCCGATTTCCCTTGATGGCGTTCATTCTCTGTTCTTTTCGATCATCAACCCTTGAGAATGATGAATATCTCGGAACGTGATTGCAGTTTGGGATTTTTTTTTGGGGAGTTTCAAAACCTTAATGCTATTCTTTGGACACCATTTACTGCAATTGCTTAATGTATAAAATCATCACATTATTTTTTTGTAATATGTTGGGTCGCATATATAGCGAGGGGGAAAAATATATATCTTGTATGTTGGAGGAGAAATTCCTACCGCAAGGGAATTTTCTTTCAAACACGAAAAACGTTTGTACTATATACTAAAAACATTGCGAGAAATAATTTTTATTCTCCCTGAGATATTTCTTTAATTGTAATTGTAACATTTTTGTAATTTTAATTTAATTTGGCGAACAATTTCTTGGGAATTTGTAAATTGATGCTGAAGATTGTGAAAAGTTTCTTAATTAGCAAAAATTGGAAAATAGGGTTTAATATATTTTTGCTACGGCACATGCTGACAATTTAGAAAACCGTGGCTACAAAAGTATATTTATTAATTTTTTAGGAAAAGCTGTCGTTTTTAAATAGATACACAGTAAATCGTGAGGTATTAAAAACTGTTGCAGATTAAATTAACACTAAAAACGATTAGAATAATCAATTTTAATGTTATTTTTTACAATGAATGGAATTTTAGTTTATTAAATTTTTTAATAACTATAAAACATGAACATATCGATAACTCCGTGTCTTCGACTTGATGGAATTAAACTTTTTCAAAAATATTAATTTCAAAATTCAATTTTTTCCAAAAAGTTCACGCTTTATTTTTTTTAATATTCAATTATAATCTAAAATTTTAATTGAAATTCATTTTAATTCAATGAAAATAAATTTTTATTAGAAAATTCTAAAATGCAAAAAGTAAATAATTTATTGAAGAATTGAATGTTTCTGAAAATTCAATTCTCATAAAGAATTTTAGTAACAAATTTTTTAATAATTCAATTCTTTTGTCGAACTTTATTAAAACTTGCATGAACATAATTACTTTTTTCAAGGAATTCAGTTATAATTATATGAAAAATCATTGAAACCCTGCGATGAGTTTTATGAGAATTTTCAAATTTATTCGTTTACAATTCAATTTTACAAAATTTCCATTGTTAGGAAATTCTGCAATAAAAAAATTTTGAAGAATAATAACTTGAAATAATTTCATAAAAATTCTAATAAACTTTTAAAAAGAATTAATTCTACATCATTTTTTGTCAAAAATATATGAAAAATTTAGAATTTCAATGATTTTAGTTTGAAACTTTTGCAAAATTTAATTATTTCTAAAAATCCAAGTTATAATGCTTTTAATACTTAAGTATAGTCTAAAATTTTAACTGAAATTCATTTTTGAAACCATTTTTATTAGTAAATTCTACGAAAATTCAATTATTTAAATACAAAAATAAGTAATTTATTAATTTCATGTTTCTTGGAATTAAATTCTCGTAAAAAATTTTATCAACAAATTTTTTAAATCATTAAATTCTTTCGACTTCTAATAAGAATTGTAATAAGATTTTGAAGAATAATAATATTTTTCGAGGAATTAGATTAAATTTGCATTAAAAATAATTGAAATTCTGCAATGTGTTTTATTATTTATAAAAGTAATTGAATTCCTAAATGAATTTTATTATTTATGAAAATAATTATTTTCCTAAGTTAATTATATTATTTATGAAAATAATTAATTTCCTAAAAGAATTTTATTATTAATAAAAATACCTGAATCCCTGTAGAAATGTTATTATTTATGAAAATAATTGAATTACTGCGAAATGAAAAAAAATTTGTAAATAATTGAATTTCTGTAAAAAATTTTATTATTCATGAAAATAATTGAATGTTTTCTTAGAATTGTATTCAAATTTTGTTTAATAATGGAATTCTTTTGGAAAATTTTATTGAAATAGTAGATATTGAAAAGTATGGAATTTTAGAAAACTTTTGAAAATAATTGAAATTTTGACAAGAATTTGATGAAAGTTTTGTAAAATAATTGAATATCAGAGAAGAATTTTATTATTTATAAAGAGAATTGAAATTTTGAGGAGAATTTTTTTCAATTTTTGAACACAATTGAATTTAGTATCTATGTTACTAAGTTAGTTAGTAAGTTAGTAACTAACATACTATTCTCCCTGGAGAAGCTAAATTCGTTGAATTTTTCCAAATCGTTGATTAAATTTTATTATTTATTTAAAGTAAAGTTTCATTCATAGTTAAAAATAACAATAAATAAAAAAAAAATAATAATAATATTCATAGTTTTAATCCTTTTTTTAAATCCTATTTGGTGTTAATTTTAATCCTCGAGTGATTAAATTGTCGCAGATCATTTTAATCCATTCTGGTGTTATTTGAACACCACAACGTTTTACTGTGTACTTGTTACGTTCAGTTTAAGCAAGAATTAATTATGTGTTTCTTGCTTCCGGATACGATGTCTAAAATTGCACACCCCTGTATTTTAATTAACTGCATAATTTCTGACGTTGGAATTTCCTATAAATTAATTTGATGCTTGCCTCCGGTGAATTCTGTATGATGAACATATACAGTTCAGTTTGGAAAAAAATTTCGAATTGACTTTCAAATTTGAAATATTTTTTATTTCAAAGTTTTATAGAAGAAGAAGAAGAAGGAGGAGGAGGATAGTTAAGGGAGAGTTGCGCAGGATATCGTGAGAAAGGCAGAGGAGCTTAAGTGGGCGACACCGGGTATATTCCGTCGACTATAGGTTGTATAGATAGGGGACAGAGAGACCGGTTCCATACATGGCTTCCGAAGGCTTCTTCTTCTTCTTCTTCTTCTTGCGCTAAGACCGCAAGACAAACATCAGCTGCCGTTTCCTCGCTAATGAGATGGAATTGGACGTGGCCGAGATTTTTCTAGACTCTCGTCGGGGCGAATCAACTCTGGGACTGCTTCTTGGGCTTCTAGTTCGCGACATTCCCGCGAGCGTGGCGGCGGCGCTCTTTGATACGAATCGTTTAATTGCGTCCCATTAGCCCCGGCCCCCTTAAGAGAAAGAGAAGAACCCCAACTGAATGCGAAGAAGGGATTTTTTTTTCCTCCTGTCTTCACTTAACTGAAACCTCCCTATAGTCAAGTTTTAGTTGGTCTCATCGTACGCGAGTTTAGTTCAACTTTTTCTCGCCAGCTGTGAAGCGAGGTTTTGTTTAAAAAAAAAAACACAGAGGCCAATACGTGACATGGCGGTGCGGGGGCTTTTTTCTCTCTTAAATTCTGAATTTGTCCCGGATACCAGAAAAGGTCCCTCCAATCATTCCAACCGAAATGTCGTTCAAGAAGAACGCGCCGACCGAGGGACAGAAAATGGTTTCTATTCATGATCATTTCTTGTCATTCGAATCGCACTTTAACAGAAATGATTAGAGACTGAAATTACCGAATTCTTCCCTTTGAAAATACTCGGAAATTCGCAATTTTTTTTTACACAGGTTTCTTAAAAGTATCAAATTCAAGCTAAACTGGATCAAATTAATGCCAAAACGCTGGATCAATTTTTAATTTGATCCACATTTAATACTTTTAAGTTAACAGTGTGTAATCATAGTATACTCTAAATATATTTTTATTTCCTTCGATATGGTTTTTCCAAAGATTATTATTAATCGAAATTTTTCTTTTTTTTGTTTCAGGTAAGGAATATACTAACTAAAAAGAAAACAATATTTCATCAAAAGAAGAGAGTGAGTAATTTTTTAGATGATTTATTTATTTTTTTGAAGAAATAAATGATATTTTGCTTTCGGTAAAATGCAACAAGAAAAGAAGAAGAAGAAGAAGAAAAAAACCACGAGGTTTAGAAATCCCTTTGCAATTTCGAGTTGTGCGGCTAGTGAAGATTTATGAGCCTTCTTTGGTGTAGCACGCGGTTCCGTCGAGTACACACGGTTTTTTTTTTAACGTAGTTGGATCGCATCGCGAATACATCGCTATAAGGTGGCTGTGCTTGTATCGTTTCAAAGATATAGTCAGATACCTTTCTGCTTTCTCGCGGTCCACCAGGAGTCGTGCCTTAGGTGCGCTCACGCTGCATGAGTTCCGTGACGTTTCTCCCCTTTGGTCCTTCACCCCCTTCCCCCTGCTTCCTCCCCTCTCCCAAGCCCTTCTTGACAGCAACCCTTTTTTCCAACTGTTAAACACTCTTTTTTGCTTTTTATTTTTCACTCGATTCTGGGAAGACGGAGATGAAAGAGCGAGAAATGGAAAGAAAGAGAAAGAGAGAGAGAAAAGAGTGAGGTGGATAGAGGAAAAAGGAGAGAATGTGAAGCTTAATCCACAGGCGAGAGGGAACATGAAGCGTTTGGACAGAGGCGGCCATAAAGCATCGCGGTGATTTAATTGCAGCCGCGCACATAGCCGAACGCTCTTTGCTTTCCTGTAATTTGCAGCTCGCCAACGTCATGGCCACGACTCTGCTCGCCACGTTTGCTTCCCTTTTTTTTTTTTTTTTGGTCAAGAACAGTTCTCTAGTCTTGAACATGGAGTGTTTTCCTTTTCATTACGACGAATGTCTGCTTCTTAGTCACAGGAAATTTGGATGAATCCTCAATTCGAATTCAAAGCATGGGGAAAATTTGCAATTTAGGGTCCAAATCAAAGAACCGGTTATGAGATTTTAAGACTGAAAATTTGTCGACTTCTAAATAAAAAATGTATTCAAAATTTTTTTGTAAACAATTTGTATTTGTATATAAAGATTACCAAAATGTTCCTCAAAAGCTTGGGATTAAAAACAGTTTTATTATTGACTTATACAGGATAATGATTTTGAGCTTAAAGGTTCCTTGATTGGGACCCTCAATTACTAAAATTAATTTTTCTGAGACCTTTCGTTGATGATCTAAAACAGTAACACTGGTTACTTTCGTGAATTGAAATTTTATTCTTTTCTTCTTCTTCTGGCTGCAAAAATTAAATTTTATTCTCAGGAATATAACCGAAGGGTTTGGTCTGATTTTTCTAGGTTAGTTGACAATCTCTTTCTGTCTCACCTGAGTTGCAGCATTTTCGCCACAGTGGCGCTAGCGACACTGGCGCCACTGTGGCGAAAATACTGCAACTCAGGTGAGCGAGTCGGGAATAATTGTCTCGAATGAATGAACCGAGTTCGTGTTTCAGAAATAAAAAGGAGGAGTAACGTGAAATTAATAGAAGCTAAGAAAGATATTGCTTTTTAAGAGGTCGTCCTTTAACTCCCAGTGCCTCCCCCCCTTCACTTTATCTTTTCGCTCGATAATAGAGTCATTTCCACGGCTATCGACCCTCGACTAATTAATGTTCCCTTTTTTGGCATAGATATCTTTCCATCGAGCGCACAAGTGTAATATAAATAATAATAATTTGGCTCCGACAAAAAAATGCCGGAACATCCCTCTTGATCATTATCTGCTCGTAAATCCTCGCATAAAGATATCGCGCGGGTAAATTGCGAGAGACGCAAGACAGGTATTGGTGATTGTAAAAGCAGAAAAGGATACGAGAAGGAAAGAGAGAATGAGAAAGAGATGACCGCAATCCAAAGGGGGTACAGAAAACCAAAACCCATTGGGCTTGTGTTGGAGGCTTACGGGCGTACCACGCGGTGCATTGCAATATAAACGGGGCGGCAACAGACCAATCACGCGCCGGCTACTAATTTGCTGGCTCAAACAGCTGCCGTTCTGCCGCCTATGCGAAAGCCGCTTACTTTATAAGGCTATATCTATATATGCCCTCCGCTCGATACCGATCCAATTCGATCCACCGAGGAGTTGAGAACACACGCTGGGGATATATTATTCGAGAAGCGATCGTTGTTGGCCTTCATTTTTTTTTCTATGCTCTTATTTCAACCCTTTTTCGTTCTCGTTGTGTGTATGTGTACCACCAACCACCACCTCCTCTCCCCCTCTATCCACAATCCACCTTCTCATCCTCCTGTCCCAAGTCGGACAAAACATTTCTTAATTGGGTTCCTTTGGAGACGTTTCGGTCCTTATTTATTTTCTTCCCCCCCCCTCCCACCCCTTCCCCCGTTCTTTTTTTGACGCACAACTTTTCTATTTCGGTGACTTAAAATGAGAAAATGAAGGACTTTTGAGGAAAATAATTTATCAAAATTATTTATTGAGAAAATTTATAATAATTTATTTTTTATTCATTTTTTTTTTGTTTTTTTTTATCGATTTGGTCAAATGAGGCTCGTGATTGGTTAAATATTCCATGATGATGGTCGCAATTGGCTGCGATTTCTTATTTATTATTTAAAATTTTTGCAATTCTTTTTTAATTTCTTCTACTTCTGACAATATTTTCTTTGTAAATTACGTAATTTTTTAAGAACAATGATAAAATTTTTATTTTATAAATTATGTTACGTTATTATTTTATGAATTATGTAAAGAATAGTTTTACTTAAATGTTACAAAAATAATTGATTTTTTGAAACGGTTGCGTTAACAATATTCATAAATAGTTCAAATTGTTTATTTGGTTTTATAATACTTGAAAATATTGAAATTTTATAAAAGTTCAAATTTAAATAAATTTTATAGGAAATTTTAAAGAAGATAGATTTTTTAAAAATCTTAATAATTCAAATTCTTCGGTAATTATGGTATATTTAAAAAAGAATTTTAGAAAATTTTAGAAAAAAATTAATAAATTTGAAAGATTTTTATTAATTCGTCTCAAGAAATCAATTATTTCAAGAAAAATTTAATGTTTTTCACAAGGATTTGACTATATTTTTACAAATAATAAAATTCTTCTCAAGAATTCAATTATTTTGAAAATAATTTTAATTAAATTTTCGAAAAAATTGAAATTATTTTTAAAAAAGTTTCCAAAATATTTGATTTGCGTTCAATTATTTTCAATGCAATTTTAATTGACTTCCTAGAAAGAATTTAATTATTAAAAAAAGTTTCTTAATGCAATTTTAAAAAAATTGTTATTAATTATAAATTTTAAATTTTCTATTAAAATTCTGAGAAAAAATTTTTTATACAATTTGTTCTTTAGAATATAATAACTATTTTCACTTAATTTAATTTTCTTTTAAAAATTTCACTATTTTCAAAATATTTAAATCAAATTCTTCGTCAAAATAAATAATGAAAAATCTCTTTTTGGAATTTTATTTTTTCTTAACTGATGAAACTCTTTCTAGTCTTTCAATTACTTTTATATTAAAATTTTAATCAAATTCCTTGAAGTTGGTAATTATTCTTAAAAATTTGATTAAAATTCGTCAAAAGAATGCAATTACTGAAAGATTTGTTAATAAAATTCTGTATAAGAATTGAATTTTAATTAAATTTTTCATACTTTTAATCGACAATATTCTATAGAATTAATTTTTTTGAAAAAATGTAATTGAATTTTTTTAAAATTGTTTTCCGTTTTTTTTAAATTTATATTTAATTAAAGCATTTCCTTATATTAATCAAAATTTCGTGAAATTGAATTGTAAACAAATGGATTTAAAAATTCTCAAAGATCTTTTTAAAAAATTATTATAAATAGAATGAATTAAAGGAAACTTGTTATTGAAGAAAGCATATAATAAAAAAATAGGTATTTTTTTATCTATTAATCATAATTTTTTTTAATTTTCAAAGCTCTAATACTATTTCATCATGAAAAAATATCTGGATATTTTTCGATTTGTCAAATAAATAAGTTAATAAAATTATCTCTTCTCTATATTAATTTCAAAAAAGAGAGAAAATTTCATGTATTCCAGATGTTCAATTAAACTCACAGAATTTTTAAGTTATAACTTTACAGTTCAAGTTGAAGTTTACATTACAAAAGAGCATTAAAGTAATTCTCAAAGGAATCGCAGCCTCCTCAATTATCTTTTTTTTTTCTTTTTTGCTTCAAAAAAAAAAAAAGTCAACCGCTACATTTAACGCTTTCTGGAGCGTTAAAGATTCATTATTCTACAAAGGATTCGCCGCTCTCGCATTTCGCTAATCTTCTTGACAGCAGCTTTGCGCGTTTAACCTCTCGCACTCTCGGACGCTTGAATAATGGATACCAAGATTTGCAAACTCGAAAATCATTTTAAATCACAATTTAACACCCACTTTATAGTTTTCCATAAATCAAAATCGTTTTTTTTGTCATGAGGACAGGAAAAATCTTTCCTATTTTTTTTTTTTTTGTTTCGCAAGTTTCTTCATGTTTCTTCATAGCCTCAAGTTCCGGGGAGGAAAAAAAAGAAAAAAATATATAGAAAGAGAGAGAGAGAGAAAGAGAGGGAACTCACGAATTTATGAGGGGCCGTGCGAACGGTCGAATACTAACCGTATGCCATTTGCCTTTCGAGTTCTTGAACTTGGCATTATGACCCCCGGACCATTTTTTATTCTTCCTTTTTTTTCTCTACTAGGATTTTTAGAAACTACTTCCGAAATTTCCCTTTTATTGTTTCCACACTGCTTTTTTTTAGGTGTTTTATGGCGGGAAAATAGGAGGGGGAGAGGAAACATTAAAATACGTATTTTTTGGAAGGTCAATTACTTTTTAGTGTAGAAAAGATGTCTCGACAATAAAGTCAATTGTCAGCATAATTTAGAGATAAAAAATAAATGTCTTTCGAAGTTTTTTAAAATCATTATTAAAAACACATTTGTGAAAAAAATTTGCCTTTTTTACATTTTGTGAAAAGATTTTCCCTATTTTCCTTTGTGGATTTTCTTTTTCACAAATGTGTTCACTGAATAATGAATTTTTTTTATTGCGTTTTTTCTTTTCGAGGGTTTTGATTTACAATTTTGGAGTATTTTGACGAAAACATAATAATATTCTGTAACGTATGTTGTGCATCACTCTCCAGGTTCTTTGATTATCGTCTTTAGGAGAAAGCGTAAGGCATAGTCAAGTGGCTGACAGATGAATGCTAACGAGAATACGATATTTATGTTTAACTGCATCTGGAAGCTCACAGTCGTTTAGCACTTTATCTAGAAGCTCGTGACAGGTTCTTAAACTACTTTTCTCTTGGTTATCCTCACTCGGAATTTCGTTTATCTTTGGAAAAAAATAATGGCACGTATAAAACATGGAGAACTCTTTTTTTTAAATAATATCCTCAAAGAGAAATATGATTATTGCAAAAAAAAAAGTTGCTCTTTAAATAAAGTTGTCCAGCAAAAAAAGAAAAAAAATACTTTGACATTAATGACATTATTAAGCTAATTGACATATTAAGCGAACTTTATAAATCAAAAATAGAAAAAATTTAATCTCTTCCTTTTTTTAAAATCTATAATTCTAACTGCAAATGGCGGATCTTGAATTTTTGTGTCAAAACCGATAAGAGCTCCCAAAGAATTATTTCCTTCGAATCAAGAAAAATTTCCTAAAATTAAATTTATTAATTTTAATTAAAAAAGAAAGAGAGTTAAATTTTTCTTATCCATTCGGTAAGTTACGATAATGATGATGTTGTTAAATGTCAGTTTGGTAGAAGGGGAGTGACCGTTATTTTGTGATTTATTATGAAAACTGCAATAAGAGTTCGTGCTTTGTTCTATTTTTATCACGAGAGTTGATGAAATATTTCGTTTGCATGTTAAATCCAACTAGTAGAATCGTGACAGTGCCATTCTGGAAAACAAAGATAATCCAATATAATGACATCGACTGAAATGGTCCTCCGGACAATTACTGACAATGTTGGTTTATTGAACGATAGATCAGGAGCGTCACTCCCCGATGTTTCTTTTTTCTCCCCTATAAGAGTTCCGCCTCATGCTCACCCACCATTTGATCTTAGCTTAATCACAACACTATTTCGGAAAATAACATCCCAATATAATGACAATTTATCAAATGTGTGCCCAATTTTTTTTTCTTTATTGTATAAAATGTATAAAATTGTATGAATAAAATATACAAGTAATAAAATCATTCAGAAAATTAGTAAAGATAAAAATAAATATTTCTATTCTTATATATATATATATATATATATTATATTTAATCCTTCATGTTTTATAGTTTGCACTTTTTTAAATTCGTTATGCAATAAACAAAATATTTTCAATAATTTTAATAAAATTTTTTTCAAACGATTCAATTATTAACAAAAAAACTTGAAATTCAATTATTATTTTTAATAATTTAATAAAAAAATTTCACAAAAGAATTCTATTATTTAAAAAAAAGTTGTTTACAAAATTCCTTGCAGACATTCCATTATTTTTATAAATAATAAAATTTTTACAGGAATTCAATGATGTAAAATAATATTTTCATAACACTTTTGGGAAATAAAAAATAATTTAAAAAGATTAATAATTTATCAAAAGCGTCACAAGAATTTAATTATTTTAGAAGATTTAATAAGGTTCTTCTCATGAATTCAAGTATTTTCAAAAATTTTCATAGAATTCTTGGCAAAAATTCAATTATCCTAAAAAAATTTTTTTTTTAATCTTTGACAAAATTTAAATTACTAATTTTATAATTAATAACATTCTTCTACAAAATTCAATTATTTTCAAAAAATTTAACAGAATTCTTGGCAAAATTTCAATTATGCTAAAAAAGATTTTAAAAATCTTTGTTAAAATTGAAAGGACTAATTTTATAAGTAATAACATTTTTGTTCGAAATTCAAATATATTCAAAAATTTTAATAGAATTCTAGACAAAATTTCAATTATTTTTACAAATTGCCCTGAATTTATCGATTTTTTATATCTATGACATATTTTTAAAAATTTTCGACAAAAGAATTCAATTATTGGAAAGAACTTTTAAATAAAATTCTGTGCATACAAACATTTAAGGTATTTTTCTAAATAATGAAAATTCAACACAAATTCAATTTTTTACACATTTTTAACAAATCTCTTCTAAATAATTCAATTATTTTCATTAATAACAATAATTTTTTTACAAGAATTCAATTATTTTAATAGATAATTATTTTTTTTACAAATTCAATTATTTTCATAAATAATGAAACTCAAGTCAGAATTTCAATCATTTTTAATACAATTTTGTTTGAATTCCTCAAAAAATGTAATTATTCTTAAAACTTTTAATTAAAATGAGTCTAAAAATTCAATTAAAAAAAAATTTTTCATAAAATTCTTTATGAAAATTTAATTTAAAAAATTTTTTAATAAATTATTTATTTTTGTATTTAAATTATTAATTTTTCTTAAATTTTTAATAAGAATTTTTTTAAAATTGAATTTCAGTTAAAATTTTAAATAAATAATTGAATATCAGAACTAATAAATTTTCAATACATTTTTAATTACAATTTTTTAAAAGAATTTATTTATTTTGAAAAATTGTATTAAACTTTTTTGTTACAATTCAATTATATATTTAAAATTTTTTTGATAAAGCTCTTTACAAGGAATTCATTTTCAGAAATATTCAATTTTTCTCTGAAAATCTTTTCCTTTTATTTAATTTAAATATATAATTGAATTGTAACGAAAAAGTTTATTACAATTTTTCAAAATGAATAAATTCTTTTAAAGAATTCTAATTAAAATGTATCGAAAATTTATTACTTCTAATATTCAATTATTTAAAAATTTTGATAAAGCTCATCTTTACAAAGAATTAATTTTAAGAAATATTCCATTTCTCTCAGAAAATTATTTAATTTAATATTTGAATAATTGAATTCCCGAAGAATTTTCTAATAAAAATTTATTTAAAATTTACTTTTAGTTAAAATTTTAAATAGTTGAATTACAATGTGAATCATTAGAAATAATTAAATTTCTAAAATATATTTAAATTCAAATCTTTGATAAGTTTTATTTGTATATAACTGTAATAATATTAAAATTTGTACTTTTTAATGTCATGATTATAGTTAAGTAATCTTTTTAATTTTCAACAATAAAAATTTGAATTTTAGAAAAAAATACAGTTGTATTTTGTAGAATTAGTTAAATTTACAGATGCCTTGACAACTAAGAAGGAAATAATTTACAATATTTTGATTCCCGTTAAAAAAGAAATGGATATTTAAATATTTATTTAAAAGAAATGATTCGATTTTGAATATTTTATTTTAAAATCAAAATTGTTCCAAAGTAACATTTTAATTCCTTTTTCATCTAAATTTCAGCGTTCTTAGAAAAACTATATGAACTCGAATCGAACCTAATTTTGCAACTTAGAAGTCAAATAGTGAAAAAATTAATTTAAAACACTTTTGTCGAAAATTGTATATATTCTAACACACGGGCATTAAAATAAATAGGCAATTTCGACAAAAGGTTTATATTAACTGATTTCCAATTTCGCAGGGAAGAAATCGATGTTCTATTAGATTTGGAAACTATGCAAATCAACGATTGAGTGTATATATATATATATATAGTTTTCAATGATTTATCAAATAAAGAGAGGGAGCGCAATTTGTTTAAGTGTATCTCGATTCCCATTTGGGTTAGGCAACCACTTAAAGCAAAACTTTTTGCAAATGCAAGTGGGTTAGGTATATATGTATATATATATATATATATATATATATATATATATATATATATATATATTGTGTTGATCGTGTTGGATCCCGTGTGCCCTTTCCCAATCTCAAAAAATTTAAATATAAGTAAAAGGTCTGGTGGCACAATCCGGGAATAGTATTCGCCTTCTGGAGGTTGATTTGCCTTGCATGAAGCTTTAGGGAGCGCCTGCAGTGCCGAGAATGCGAAACCTATTCTCTTTTTCTCTCCATCTTTCACTGATGGCAAAAAAGGGGTTTGGTGAGGGGGAGGGGAGGGGGTGGGTTTTTCAAGCCTAGGCGCCGCGACGCCAAACTCATCCCTTTGTTTTTATATGCAAATGCAATCAGTCCCGTCAGTCAATCACTAATTGTATAATTACACATGGAAATTGCAAATCAAGGGATTTTTTTTCATCTTTACTTTTACATTCTCTTTTTTGAAACTATTATTTTACTATTTTTTTTTTTCATCTTTACTTTTACATTCTCTTATTTGAAACTATTAATGTAAATTGCACAACTTGTGACTTCCTGATTGCGCTTACTGAACAAGACTCGCAGTAAGGATATATGATTAGGGTCTTGAAAAAGTCCTTTAAGTTGAGTTTGGCGCACTGTAAAACCCTAATGACGCGTCTTGTAATTGGACTGACCCCGTTTGACCGTGATAATGCTTTCTCAAAGTAACCTCTGCTCGATCTCGGACCCGTCCGGCAACTTCATAATGATAGCGCGACTCTAAAGGTACTTTGCATTCCCGGTGCGAGTTCCCGGGAGTCATTTAAAGTTGAAGGGTTGAGCCTTATTCAAGATATTTTTACCTCCAAAAAAAAAACTTGACGTATTTTAATTTAAATTTAATTACAAGCCACGAATCGGTGAATTGGTTTAAAGATTAATAATTGCTGACCAATCGTTCGAACCACGTTGTAAAGTTCGGCTATGAAGAAAAGAAGAAGAAGTGGGTGAATTTTTCCGAAAACGGAAAGAAAATGTATTGAAATAATTGTTCGGCCTTGTGTAAGGAGTGGGGGAAGATGCACGCGCACTTATCGAAATGTAGTTTGCAAACGGCAGGAAAATCTATTGAATTAATAATTCGGCCATGTAGAAAGAGCGGGGAGAGTTGCGCGCGCAGTTATCGAAGACTATTTTCTAAACGGCAAGAAAATCTATTGAGTTAATTGTTCGGCCATGTGGAAGGAGTGGGGGAAGTTGCGCGCGCACTTTAGTAGCGAAAACTATTGAACTTGCGAGAACAGGTAAAATGCCAAAAGATATGGGGAATAAAGTAACTTTTAACGAGAAATTTCACGGCAATCAGTCTAATGTCCTTTATGAAACTGAATTGACATTCGTTTCGACAATAGAAGAGGACGGTCACGCTCGGACGTGAGACGATGGTTTACGACATTTTGCGTAAATTGGAGAATTGTAAAAGTCGGTCCGAGCTAATCAGAGAAGAATTGTGTTGAAAGTGGGCGTTCGTTAGAGAAATGGAAAGCTTGGGTAACCTGACACGCCTGTCCCGACACGCTCGGACAGAAAAACTTTAATAAGGGGTGTGCAATCCCCTTTTTCTGGACAAACCCAAATCCCAATGGATTCTTCCAAATGGCGTCCACGCACTATATCCCTTCTTGACTTCAACATCTGTTTCCTTTATATAGACAAAATTTTTTTCTTTACTCTATCTATAATTGAGTGATCTATATATCATCAACAATTGAACATATGTAATTCTTGAAATGAAATTTTATTATTAAAAAAAAGGTTCTAAATTAGAGCTGATTTCGTAAACTTAAATAAAACCATATTACGATTTAGTACAAAAGCTGGTACTAAATTCGTACCTTTCTTTTCACACTGTTGAAATTGATATTCTTGGAATTTTGTACAATTTTTTTTTAACTTAATTCGATAAATTATTTATTTTTGTATTTAAATAATTATTATTTTTTGTTTAATTTTTAATAAGAATTTATTTAAAATTGAAATTCAGTTAAAATTTTAGATAAATAATTGAATATTAGAACTAATAAATTTTCAATACCTTTTTAATTAGAATTTTTTAAAAGAATTTATTTATTTTGAAAAATTGTATTTAACTTTTTCGTTACAATTCAATTATATATTTAAAAAAAATTTGATAAAGCTCTTTACAAGGAATTCATTTTAAGAAATATTCAATTTTTTTCTGAAAATTTTTTCCTTTTATTTAATTTAAATATATAATTGAATTGTAACGGAAAAGTTTAATACAATTTTTCAAAATGAATAAATTTTTTTAAAAAATTCAAATTAAAATGTATTGAAAATTTATTACTTCTAATATTCAATTATTTAAAAATTTTGATAAAGCTCATTTTTACAAAGAATTAATTTTAAGAAATATTCCATTTCTCTCAGAAAATTATTTAATTTAATATTTGAATAATTGAATTCTCGAAGAATTTTCTAATAGAAATTGATTTAAAATTCACTTTTAGTTAAAATTTTAAATAGTTGAATTACAATGTGAATTTTTAGAAAGAATTAAATTTCTAAAATATTTTTAAATTGAATTCTTTGAAAAGTTTTATTCGTTTATAACTGTAATAATATTAAAATTTTTATTTCTTAATATCGTAATTAAAGTTGAGTAATATTTTTAATTTTTAACAAAAAAAATATTTGAATATTGGAGTTTTCTTTGATTCCTTTAAAAATGTAATTCTTAAAACTTTTAATTAAATTAATCATAAACTTCAACTTTTAAATAATTATTTGTTTATAAAATTTTGTATGAAAATTTAATTTTAAGAAAAATTCAATAAATTATTTATTTTTGTATTTAAATAATAATATTGTCGTTGAATTTTTAATAATAATTTATTTAAAATTGAATTTCAGTTAAAATTTGAATAGTTAAATAATGGAAACGTTATAATGTGAATTTTTAGAAATAATTTTGTTTCTAACACATTTTTTACATTGAAATCTTTGAAAAATTTTATTTGTCTATAACTGTAATAATATTAAACTTTTTAATTTCATATATCATGATTAAAGTTGAGTAATGTTTTTAAATTTTAACAGAAAAATATTTCAATTTTTTAAAAAGTACAGTTCTAATTTTTAGAATTAGTTAAATTTTTTAGAAAGCTAAACAATGAAAATGGAAATCATTTAAAATATTTTAATTTCCGTTTATAAAAGAAATGGATATTTAAATATTTATTTGGAAATAAATATTCTATTTTGAATATTAGTTTAGAATTTTTGCTATTATTGAAAAAATTAATTGTCAAGTACGAAGTCAGCTCAAATGTTTCGCTTTTTAGTTTTAGCGACACTAGCGCCAGTGGCGAAAGATTTGCAACTCAGGTGAGAGATGTTTCTCTTCTTTTTAGCGCTAATGACTCCAGCCGAAAAATATTTCAACTCAGATGAGGGATTTTTTTTTCAAAAAAAGTTTGAAATTTCTCTTTCAAAAGATATAGACGAAAAACAATTTTTTCAGCGGATATCATATTAAGGAAAATAACAAATCAAAATGTGACGCGATCTGAAGAACGGGACCTTAGAAGCAAAAAATTATAGGTTATGTTAGCAATTTTTGAATAAAACCAAATATTACGATTTAGTATTACCAAAACTAATCTTTCTTTTCACAGTGTTGAAAATTGATATTCTTGGAATTATATGTATACAAAATTTTTTTTTTTTTTTTGAACTTAATTTGAAAATGAAATTCAAATGCCCTTCGTTAAAACTTGACAGTCTCTTTTCCCTCTTGTCATCATTCTTTAGACGTTGTAAAAATTTCTCGTCGTTTATCAATGCTTCCGTACTCGTATATTTTCTCGCGCTTTGCAAAAAAAAAGGGAGGGGAAGAGGAAAGAGAAGGGAATGAAAGAGGAGGAGAGATGTGGCAGGTAGATCGCATCTAAATGAATATATTCATTGTAAAAGTCACTCCTACTCTCTAAAGCCGCGCATGCAAAGAATACTGCTATAAATATTGATGATCTTTCATGCCGGAGAGACGTTGGCTTTCAGTCGTGACCGTCTAATCTATTCCCAAACGTGACCCTATACACCGGCAGTGCTTTTCTCTGCTCAACACTGAATCTTGATATACTAAACTTGACGTCGATATTAATGTCTTTATTAGCAGTTATGGTCTTTCCTGAAAAAGTCCCAACTCAGCCTGACAAAAGTTTAAAAATTTTAAAAATATTACATGAGAATAGAAAAAATTTTGGAGGAAAAAAGTTAGAGAGAGAGAGAGAGAGAGATGCCGGGTTTTAATTGGTATGCGGCGTTGATTCGTATCTTTAGTTTGGAAATAAAGGCCGCGATTTCGCAGGTGTGGTTTATCTAACTCGACCAATCTGATCGATTTTTGTGATAAATTGGAAGAGAAAAAAAAAAGAAGTTTGAGAGAGAGAGAGAGAGAGAGTCGTGCAAGGGGTCGAGAGTAAAAACTCGCGGGGGCAAACACGTGATCATATTGTGTCCATTAGGCGAAAAGTTGCTGGCCCTGAAAGCAAAGAGCAGGCACAAGCCTTTAAGCCATGTGGCGGGAAGTTTCCCACTGATCCTCGCCGCGCTGCTCTGG
Organism: Leptopilina myrica (nomen nudum); assembly: GCA_032872475.1. Lineage (NCBI taxonomy): Eukaryota > Metazoa > Arthropoda > Insecta > Hymenoptera > Figitidae > Leptopilina > Leptopilina myrica (nomen nudum). Next base: position 39,354,709 of record CM065461.1, read on the forward strand.
CTTAAGCCCCTAGGATTCCGAAGTTACTGCCATCATGGAAGCAAGCACCTCTATAGTATCATGGATATAGTTTCAGTGTGTACGCGTAACCTCCATTCCACCCCAAAAACCGTTTTGCCTTCTCTCTCTCTCTCTCTCTCTCTCTCTCTCTCTCTTCCACTTGTGTTTAATGGCGTCTAGCTGTCTCTCGTTGCTGAGTCGTGCATCCAACGATCTAGTGCATCCCTATCACGACAACGATCGTTCTCCGAGTTACGGTAGCTGATATTTACGACCATGGCACGGCGCGATGTTTAAGTAGTTAAATTGCCGATAATAAATGTGCATTCGTGGAGCGATTACCAGGCGTACCTCACGGAAACAGTGAGGTACCCAGTGTCGATCGTTTATTTAGCCGATTGTATCGAGAAAGTCCTAGGGAAGTCTCTTCATTACAAACGGACTTTTCAATACATATACCAAATGTGGGAAAAATTATTTTATCAATAATATTTCAGTTACGTTCCATTTTCTTTAGCGAAATTAAACAGAAAACACGAATTAGGTCCGTCGTTCCATAAAGGTTAATTATTTTGCTAGAAAGTAGAAAAAAGTCCGTTTTTTTTGCGGGGGAAAAATTGGTAATTTTATATTTGTAAACGTATCATAGCAGAGAGACTTTACTAAAAATTTATTAAAGAAATCCTTTAATAACTTCTTCGAAGTTTGCAAACTTCAAAGTGTTTACTTGCAAAGTTTAGTGAAAATTTTCTAACGACTTAAATGTCGCGAACTTCAACACTGAGAAAACATTATATTTGAATAAAAAATAATTATCTTTATTATACAGTCAACCAACAATTTTTTTTTAATTAAACACAATAATTTTGATTTGAAATAAATTTGGTTCAATAAAAATTATGTTTAATTGAATTATAAAATATGTTTAATTCAAACATACTTCATGGATTTACTACTTGTTTTTAATTAAAAGAAAAATAAATTCACAGTGAATAAATGTTTAGCGTGAAATATTTATTCTGAAAATTTAAAAAAATCTACGTCTCAATTTATATAGCGATCATTTTTTTCATTTTCAGAAAAAGTTTCATACGCTACATTTTCGCTTATAAGAGAAGTTGAAAATATAATTTTTAAATGTTCATGAAAGTTTTCAGCTGAATTTTTGGATAAATTTGACGATGACCATTTATTGAAGTGGGACATTTAAATCTTTACGCAATTTTAACTAAACTTTTCAAGTAAATTTTTCGTAGTTTTCAAGTAAATATTATAGTAAATTAATTTTAGAAAAGTTTCGGTGCTGTGTGAGTAGACATAAAAAATAAACTTTAAAAGGTTTAAATGGAAATTTTAGAAAATTCTAATTCTAAATAAATTTAATAAGAAAATTTAGAGAACTGAGGTTTTTAAAAAATTTTAACAATTTGAATTCGACGAAAATTACTTAAATTTTTTTCATAAATGCTTAAATTATTTATTAAAAATAATGGATTTAGTAAAGAACTTTTCAGTTAAACACTAAAAAAAATCGAATTTAAAAAAAGTTGCAAATAATTGCAGAAAATTTACTTTCAAAAGTAATAAAATTCTTCTCTGAAATTTAGTGGTTTTCTATAAATTATTCTTAAAAATTTTATTAAAATTCGTCAAAGGAATGCAATTATTTAAAAATTTTCTTGATAAAATTTTTTAATCTGCATTAAACTTTGAGAAATATTCATTATTCAATAAATTATATACTTTTCTAATTAGATAATGGAATTCTCATAAAATTTAATCTACAAGAAGAATTTCAAAAATTATCCTAAATTTAAAGATTTTCAATATCTTTTATTTCAATAAAATTTTTCAAAAAAATTCAATTGTTCAAAAAAAAAATTTGAAAACATTTCTACACAAATATTTAAGTATTTTTATAAGTAATACAAATTTTTCAGGAATTCAATTATTTTCAAATTAAAAAAAAAATTTGATTTAATTCAATTATTTTTGTAATAAATATACAATTTTTTAAAACGATTTAGTCATTAAGATATTTTTTTATTTTCTTCGCGCAATAATTCAATTAAAATCTCGTAAAACTTTATATCTAATAAGAAGTGACTTGCAATTGAATTTTAGTTAGTATTTTAAATAAAATTGAAATATTAGAATCAAATTTTTAATGAAATTTCTTGAAAGAATTAAATTATTTCTAAAAATTTTAATATAAAGTACTTTATAAGATTTCAATTTTAATAAATATTCAGTTCTTCAATAAATTATTTACTTCTGTAATTAAATAATTCCATTCTCTAAGTATTTTCTAATAAGAATTAACATTGGATTTCATTTAAAATTTTACAGAACAAATTGAATATAAGCAGCAAAAAATTTTCAATAAATTTCTAATTCAATTTCTTGAATGAATTTAATTATTTTTTAAAAGTTTGAATAAAATTCTGCCTCACAATTCAATTATTTTCAAAAATTTTGATAAAGCGCTTGATATGAATTCAATTTTATAAAATATTCATTAATTTTTTTCCATACTTTTAACTAAAAATTATACAGAATATATTTTTTGAAAAAGTTTAATTAGGAATTTTTTTATTTTTTACGAAAATAATTTAGAAGACATTGAATCGAGCATAGAAGTATTTTTTATGAAGATCGATTTTTTTCATGTTCAAAGTGAGAAAATATCCTAAAGAAACGAAAAGGTTTCTATGTTTCTGTAAAATTGCTCTTTTCTTGACATGAAAAAATTCCCTTTTATCGTTTTAAGTAAAATAATCTCTTGTTTGACTCGGATCGATTATATTTTTTGTCACCAATTAATCCGCAAATAGTTTGCAATTTTTTATTTATATATACGTTCGTCCATAAAGTCTGTATTTTCAAAAATATGTTTACTATGGTTCGACAGCTAAATTCAATAGATTTTCTTGCCATTTCCGAGAAATATGCGCTCTTCCTTCTTGGTCGAATCGACTAATGCGCGCGCACCGTCCCCCACTCCTCCACCTTAGCCGAACCTACAAAACAAAATACTAAAGCAAACGAGCCATTAAAATAGTACCGATTTTAAACTACCTTATGTAATTGAATTGTTTATCTAAAAATTGTTAAAATCAGTTGAAAAATAAAATAAGAAATCAGATAAGAATTTATTTAAGTTACTCGAGAAGTAAGTCATTCGAGTATTTAATTTCTTGTTTCATTTAGCAGAAGATTGGAATGTTTCAGTGCAGTTTGTAGTTGTCTTATCTTCCCTCAGCACGCCCATGTACCCTAAAAGCGTCGTAAACCCGCAAGCATGAAATACATCCCCGAAATTAATATCCCTTGGACCAATATCATCTATCGTAAAGCCCTCCTTTCACGTGGAGCAATGTAATGATCCAAAATACGTATAAAGACATATACGGCTTTATTAAACGACGTGTTCGGAATGTTTTCCCAATAAAGAAAATCTTCTCTCGATCTCAATTAGTTTCTTCATTAGTTTCATTCTGGTTTCATTTTATGAAAGTTTTTCGAAATGTATCGAAAAAAAAAAAATTGTTTTCGCACTTATTTCGTTTTTTGGTTGTTTTTTCAGTGGCTAAATTGGATAAAGTGGATAAAATGAATCGACTTGTCGAATAAATTCGTCTCACAATCAGTGATGGGAGGATGATGATCCGCCATCTCAGAGCACAACTTGGGAGGTCCGCTCTTGATATTCCCTTCTCATCCCCTCACTCTGCGCTCCTTTTGTACACGCTTCAGTCTGTCTTCGTCTTGTTCATGAACTTTCTCTCTCAACCCTCTCTTTTTTCTACTTTTTTTTTTTTTTTTGCTTCTCTCTTTATCTTTTCTCTCTCTTGCCCTTCGTTCAGCCCCCACTCTTCAACGGCAGGTAAAACTTTTATTCTCCTCATCTTCGGTCTCGAGACGCGACGTGTACCCATGGGATGTTTCCAAAGGGTCTCTGCGATCATATTTTTTGCATTGAAATCCTGAAAATAACCTCCTTGAAACAAGTTGGCAGTTTCGTCCCTTTTCATATATGAAACTCAGAAGGGGATAACTATATATATATATATATATATATGAGAGACGTGACGAGTTGTGAATAAAAGACGAGAGGGGGAAAGGGGAAATGTTGATCGAGTTTTTCCCCAATATGGCCAGGAGTCGAGTAGCCGGATGCTTGAGACGCGACTTTTATGTGCGTTGAATCTCGCAGGTGGTGGCAAACCTATTGCCGAAGAGATAGAGATATAAACATAAAGAGTACAAGAAGCCTTATCACGCTCGCATTGAAAAAGAAGTACGACGGCGCGTTAAAATACGACGTTTCTCCACGCGCATTTCTTCTCACACATACTGTGCTTTTATATATATATATATATGTACCTTTAATTCACCGTGTCTTTGGCAAGACAATTTATTTATTATAAATTGATCGCGCACCGGGGAAAAATGAATAAAAAACAAATCTTGTTTCGATATATATAATGTCCAGGACAACTCTGATGAAGTTCTTTATAACCAACGCAACCAGTTCTATATAAAACGATATTTCCAAAAGAAAGAAAACCAAGAAATAATGCAAAAATATATTGCAATTTTTTTTTTTTTTGCTTTTTAGCATTGCCACTGGTCATAGAGGAAAACGGACAATTCAGTGAAAAATCTGGAGACGAAAAATTAGGCAAAAGACAAGAATTTTTATTAATTAACACAAACTTTAAATTCTACTTATTCTTTTCTTCTACTATTTTTGTACTAGAAATACAAAAATTATAATCAAATTCTTTAAAAAGTTTCACTTAATTGCAAAAAAATTTAAAAACATCAAATTTAAAAAAATATGATATGAAATTCATGCAAAATTCAATTGTACAATGATCAATAAAGTTTTCCTCAAAAACTCAATGATTTAAAACAAAATTTTATTCATTTTTATTAAATTTCACAAAAAAAATAATTATTTTCAACAATGTCTATAAAATTCTTATAAGGAATCAAATTTTTCTGAAAAATAATAAAAATTTTTCAGAGAAATTCAAACAGTGAATAACAATTATTGATATTCTTTGAAAGAATTAAATAAGTTTCAAATAGTTTATATATATCAGAATTGTTCAAAAAAATCTAATATTTTGAATTGAATTTTAATTAATTTTTTTGAAATGATTCACTTATTCTTTTAGATTTTAATAAAATTTATTCTTCCGAAGAATTCAATATTATGTCGTATAGATAACAATGTTATTCCGAAAAATTCAAATATTTTCAGGCTCTTGAATAAAATTGTAAAATTCAATTAGTTTCATAAATTGTTATTTATTGATATAAGAATTCAATCATTTTCAAAAGTAAGAAAAAATTTAATTAAATTAAAATTAAATAATTAATAAAACATTATTTAATAAAAAAAAATTCTTCGAGTAAATTGAATTATTTATGATAATTTCAAATAAATTCTTCGAAGAATGCAATTATTCTTAACTGTTTTATTAAATCTTAACATTATATTATATTTTTAACATTATATTTTAAATACTCGCCAAGAATAAAAATTATATTTATAAATACTTTATAAATTGATAACGAAATTTCTTCACACGAATTAAATTTTAAGTCAAAAATTTTATTAAACTTCTTGGCAAAATTGTAATTATGTAAATAAAATGTAATAAAATTCTTTAAATAATTTCAATAACTTTCAAAAATTCTTATTTAAAATCTTCTCAGGAATGAAATTATTTTTCTAAATTTTGATAAAATTCTTCAAAAAGTTTTCAATTATATCTCTAAAAGTTGTTATAAAACTTTTTAATATAATACATTGTATTAATAATTTAATTAAGCTCCTTAAAAGAAATTAAAAATTTTTAAAAGTTGTTGATAACATTCTTTGTAAAAATTAAATTTGAAGATACGTTCAATTATTGAATAAATTATTTATATTTTTGTATTTAAAATATAGGTAATAGAATTTTCGTTGAATGTAAAAGAAATTGATTTAAAAATAAATTTCAATTAAAATTTTAGTTAATAACTAAATTTTATAATCATTATAAGCATGAATTTTTTTTATAAATAATTGTTTCTTGAAAACGTTTCAATGTAAAATCATTGAAAATCTGAATTTGGTATAATTTTCATTAACATTTCGGTACAATTTATTGTTTAGAGAAAGTTTAATTGAATTTCTTTTTAAATAACTAAAAAGTTTTATTTCTTTATCTTCAATTTAATTGAGGAACTTCTGAATAATCGAAATTTTGTAAAATTGATAATTTGCAAATCCGCATTTGCTTAAAATTTAATTTTACGAAATCTTCATTTGAAAATTTTCAAATTTATTTGTTTAAAATTCAAAGAATTTAGGTTAAAAATTCTAGAATTTTTTTTAACCATCATTAATTAATTCTGGAAATGTTTTTATAAATTGAAATGATTAGAATAATTTTGAAGAAGTTACAGTTATAATATAAAATAAATAATTGATTTAACGAAAAATTTAAGTTAAAAATTCTAGAAAATTGTTAACCATGAGTAATTAATTCTAGAAAATGTTTCATAAATTGAAGTGATTAAAATAATTTTGAAAAAGTTACAGTTACAATCTAAAATAATGGTTTTATCACTCGGTCATCTTCATGTTTTTCCGATAGTATTCTCATGAGTTTTTCAATTTCAAAAGATTTAAATTTCAAAATTTTTGAGCATCTTCATTCCAATGAAACAATATTAATTAAATATTTATTTTTAATAAAACTATTTTGAACAATTCTACAATTAAAGAAAGTCTTAAATAAATATGTATTTTAGACCATATTCCTCACAGGATCTAATAATTTTTACAGTGAATCAGAATATTCTTTATTAGGGTCAAGGAAACAAAAATTAAAATTCTCTCTATAGAAATCAGGAAAAAACAAAGTTAAAATTTTTACAGCAACCCTATTTTTTTATTCTCTTTTATCAGATTGTAGTTTCTGAAAACTTTTTTTTTCTTTTTAAATCGTAGTTACGTTTGTCACCTCATTATCCGCACCCACGCTTAAAGGGAGCCAAACAAAAATGGAACTCTTTCTCTCTCTCTCTCTCTCTCTTTTTGAAACGAAAGAGATACGCCCGTGTGTGCCTTCTTAACCGCGCGAGAAAGATTTATACCTGTCCTCCAGGGAGGAATGTATACCCGTATGTAACAGCGAAAATAATAAGAAACGTACGAGTATTTTTCTCCTAGATATCTACCTAACAATCTTACCACGCAGTCACTTTGAATTCTCCCTCCCCCCCTTCACAGCCAAGATCCATATTGAGAGAAGTGATAGAGGGAGGGAGGGGGGGGGGTTACTTTTAGAATTTCAAACCCGCTATTAACCCCCAACACGATTTATAATTACAAACGGTAGATTAATTACGAAAAAATTCTCCATCGTCCACTTAATTAGTTTCATCGCCTCAATTAACTTTTGCCATCCGCGCATCCTTTCTCTTATCCTTCTTCTTTTTTCTTCCCCCTCCTTGCGAGAATAATCTCGATCTACTTTCCTTTTTGTATGATTTTAATCAAAAACAGAAAAAAAGAGGAAAAATCAATAAAATTAAAAAAGAAAGATAAACAAAAATTCGTCACGTTAGGTGGATGGAAATTCTATATTTTCAGGAAACGTAGATTAGAACTTAGAATTTAAAGATGGCGGACCAAACATGGCGTGCAATATGAAATAAAATTAGAATGTTTCGGTCACTATTTTTCAAAGTACCAAAATTTTATTCAATTCTTCTCCTTAAAAAAGAAATACAAACAAAATTTTCTAACTATAGGTGGTTAGAAATTCTATATATTTTCAAGAAACGTAAATTCGAATTTAGAATTTAAAAATGGCGGACCAAACATGGCGTCCTATGAAGTAAAATTTGAATTTTTCCAAAGTTATACAAAATTTTACTGAATTCTAAATTTTTGGTACTCTGGGTTTTTGGGGTCTGATTACGAATTTGATATTAGTTTTCAAAAATTCAAAATGGCGGATTCAATATGGTGGACAATATTTTTTTTTTATTCAAGTGGATCTAGTCTTGTCACTTGAGAGGTTTTTTGTTGTCGCTGATTACGAACTCGAGGCAAGTTTTTTAAAAATTCAAACAATTTTGTTTTGTATTAAAAAATGGGGAACGAGAATTATTTTCCTTTAGTTTCGGAATATTTTTCAAAAAATTACAAAACAATTTTTTAGTTTTCAATAAAATACTTTGTCATGTGGAGGACACCGAAGTCAGTCCTCTTCGTAATCATCTCAATGAATATCCCAATGAATGAGAATAAGAGTAATGAAGAAAATTTTGAGTTTTAATCAAAAATTTTTAAGGTATTTTTTGCTGTAAGAAAATTTTAAAAATCGAATAGCTTTCCGACAGGTTTGACTGTGGGATAAAGAATTTTATTTGATGATTTAAATTATTTTCTTGATATGTGACGCGATTTGAAGAAAGGGGTTTTTGAAGCAAACTACTTTAAGGTTATGTCAATGTTACTTTTTCTCGATTGGAAGTTTCTTTTTACTTATTTCAGACTAAACTCAGTGTTTATTAAATCATTTAGTTGTAATGAAGGCTTAAATATCAATAATTTATATTAACAGTTGATTCTTTTCCTGTATTGTAATTTAATAAATTACAAACATAACCTATATTTTTGTGCTTTTAAGGTTCCTTTCTTCGAATGGAATTAAAAATGTAAAATCTAAAGATCAATAATTCGTTGATCCTTTTCCTGTATTGTAATTTATTAAATTACAAACATAACCTATATTTTAGGGCTCTTATGGTTCCTTTCTTCAAATACAGTTAAAAATGTAAAAAGTAGAAAAATTTCTTAAAAATATAGAATTTCTATTCATCTATAGTTAAGAATTTTTGTTTTTATTTCTTTTTTAAATAACATTTTTGGTACTTTGAAAAACAGTGACCGAAACTTTATAATTTTACTTCATAGGACGCCATGTTTGGTCCGCCATCTTTAAATTACAAATTCTAATCTACATTTCTTGAAAATATAGAATTTCATACATAATTAAAAATTTGAAATAAAAACTTGATCGTTCCACGTGGAATTTCTCTGAAGGATAATAATTTTTTTTATTAAATTAGTCACCATCGGAGACTTTAGACGAAAATATAATCGATTAACTCACCTACAGAATAAAGTTAATGTGAATACCAACTTTTTTACCTCTTGGAAAAAGTAATTTATTCGTGTCATGCAAACAAAAAAAAAAGTAAGTACTTGTCGTTAATGACAGTTTTCCCTCGTAAATTCATGGACACATTAATATTCATTCGCGAGTCGATGATTGCAAATTAGCTCGATCGTTAACGCTGTAAAGTACGACGAGACTAGGACAACTTGGAACTCGTAGATTTTCACCGTTGCCATCGACGAGTATGCAATGGATTTATTAGGCGCATACCGTTAACCATGATCGATCGCAAACTGACAAACAACACTCTCTCTCTCTCATTCTCTCTCTCTATGTGTTGAAAGCATATACACCAAAATGGAAAATGGGTATAATCGTGCGCTATATATTTTCACAGCGAGAAATTGACACTTGTTTTGCGATCAATAAAATGACCCGGGGAAGACACATCATATTTTTGTTTTCTGAAAAAGCGCAAATTTGGGATAAAAAAAATTCTTCTTTTTTAAATATATTTTTCTTTAGTGAAGAATTTTTTTTTTTTGTATAATTATAAACATTGGATTAATGCAAATGCGCGCTTAAAAGCTTAATTGCATCGATAAAGCATGGAGAGGCATTAAATTCAAATTCATGTAAATTCATTTAAATTTATGAGAAATATAGAGGTGGACGTGGAGCACTTACAGGGTTTTTGTGTTTTTCTTTCTTTTCCTTCTTTTTATTTTTATTTTTTTTTTGTGTAAAAGAAGGAAATAAAAATTAGTCCCCGTAGACCCTTTTTTTCATCAGCGCGCCATTTTACTCAACGGCGCGATCAACCATCACGGAATTCACTCTTTTTTTCCCCCTACTGAAAGATAATCATCCCTTTTTTTCTGTTTAAAAAAAATGAGATATAATAATGCCGTGTATTTTTAACGAGAATTTCTCTTTCGGGTGAATAATAATATATCATATATGAGAGCTTTTTGTTTTTGTTATAATTTTTACTTTTTTACATGTACGAGTTTTCACGATTTTATGGCTTGATTCGATTGATCAATGAGCCAACACTCAATTCACGTTAATTGCACTGCGAGCGCGGTAATTCTCTTTGATTAGATGACCGCGTGACATAAGCGCAACGATTGATTAAAGTTTCATATGTCAAAAATCATATGTAAATTTGACGATTAGATGCGTATTTCGAATGAAATTATCAGGGAATATTGTTAACTTTGTACTTTGTACTCGGTAATTGATTTTCAAAAAGTGGCAAAATGTATAGTTTTAAAACTTAAATGTAGTAAAAAAAAGTAGTTTTCGAAAAATTAAACTTGACTAGGAGCAATCGATGTCTTCATGTTTTATAATAATTAAAGATGACCGAGTGATAAAATCATTATTTTATATTATAAGATTTTATAACAAAAAAGAATTAGAAATTAATTGAATTTCTAGGATGAATTTTTTTTCATTTATAAAGATAATTAAAATTTTGACAATAATTTTATTAAAATTCTTTGCAAATAATTGAATTTCAGAGAGGAATTTTATTATTTATAAGGATAATTTAAATTTTTAACAGATTTTTCAAAAAAAATGTTTAAAAGTAATTGAATTTTGCATAGAATTTTATCCGAACTTTTGAAAATAATTAAATTTCCATGATGAGTTTTATTATTTATGTTGATAATGACAATTTTGACGAGAAATTAAAAAAAAAAACTTTTGAAAATAATTGAATTTCTGCGAAGAATTTTATTACTTTTGAAAATAAATGAATTTCTAGGATAAATTTTTTTATTTATAAAGATAATTACAAATGTAAAGAAATAAATAAATCATTGAAATTCTGACAAGAATTTTATTAAATTCTTTAAAAATAATTGAATTACAGAAAAGAATGTTATTATTTATAAAGATAATTGAATTTTTGAACAGAAAATTTTTTTTAAATGTTTAAAAGTAATTGAATTTTGAATAAGAATTTTGATATTTTATAAAATAGTTGAAATTGTAGGGAGGATTTAAAAAAAATTTTTTATATAATTAAATTTCTGCGATTTATTTTCTTATTTTTTAAGATAATTGAATTTTGCAAAGAATTTTATCAGAACTTTTGCAAATAATTAAATTTCCATGATGAGTTTTATTATTTATGTTGATAATGACAATTTTGACGAGAAATTAAAAAAAAACTGTTGAAAATAATTGAATTTCTGCGAAGAATTTTATTACTTTTGAAAATAAATAATTTTCTAGGATGAATTTTATTATTTATAAAGATAATTGAAGTTTTGAACAGAAAATTTTTTTTAAATGTTTAAAAGTAATTGAATTTTGAATAAGAATTTTGATATTTTATAAAATAGTTGAAATTGTAGGGAGGATTTAAAAAAATTTTTTATATAATTAAATTTCTGCGATGTATTTTCTTATTTTTTAAGATAATTGAATTTTGCAAAGAATTTTATCAGAACTTTTGCACATAATTAAATTTCCATGATGAGTTTTATTATTTATGTTGATAATGACAATTTTGACGAGAAATTAAAAAAAAACTTTTGAAAATAATTGAATTTCTGCGAAGAATTTTATTACTTTTGAAAATAAATGAATTTCTAGGATGAATTTTATTATTTATAAAGATAATTACAAATGTACAGAAATAAATAAATAATTGAAATACTGACAAGAATTTTATTAAATTCTTTGAAAATAATTGAATTACAGAAAAGAATGTTATTATTTATAAAGATAATTGAATTTTTGAACAGAAATTTTTTTTTCAAATGTTTAAAAGTTATTGAATTTTGAATATGAATTTTGGTATTTATAAAGATAATTGAAATTTTGAACAGATTTAAAAAAAAATGTTAAAAATACCTGATTAAATTTTTGCCATGCATTTTATTAAATTTTATTAAATATTATTCCAAATTGTTTGATGTTAAAGTGTGTGTTGGCGTGAAATGTGATTTTTTTACAATTTTGACAATTTCGTGTTTCCTTTTCGGCGTTTTTTTTCTAAAATTTCATTATCGACTTTTTCGGAAAATTTTTGCGACTTTTCGTGACTTTTCTTGTGAATTTATGCGACTTTAAGCGACTTTTTTTGAGTCTTAAAGACTATCCGAAGCATGCAAAGGAAGCTGAGAAGAAAATCCAATAAACAGAAATCTAAGAGAAAAACTGAAAAGAATAAGTTCCTTTCAGTTTTTCTATTGGGTTTCTTTTTCATTTTTTTCTGCAACGCCATTTTGTCGTTCGCCATATTGAATCCGCCATTTTTCGAATTCAAAAAAGAACACTTGCAATAAATAAGGGTTAAAAATTTGCAATTCCACTGCACACGCGTGCGAGTGCGATAAACAAAACTCGCGCATCACATTAATCTTCATCTAAGAGAAAATAGCAGGGAATGTGTGAGTGTGTTTGTGTGCGGTATCTTCAGAATTCCAGTGCGCGCAGGAGAAAACACCTCTCTACAACTAGATAAGCAACTCTGTGGAGATTCGAAGGCAGAGCGCGGAGGCATTGTGGGTATGATTTATGCTGATTAAGACTCTGGTAGCAGTGCGCGCATTATCGTTAACCTGTAAAGGTAAGTCATGGAAATGAAAGGAGAGGGGGGAGGATTCGCGCGAGACTTTCGAGTCACAAGGTGGTTGGTGTGTGATACTGCGCCTCTCTCACAGCAGTTAATTTAGTGCGTACCAAGGTTTCTGTATATAAACGCATTTATACCAAAAGCCCATGGTGTATATATTGTGGACATGGAATATAGGTATATAAGCTTCGTTATATGGAGGTATATATATATATATATATATATATATAATATAGGGAGTGAAGCGAGGGCCTATTCAAAGCGGATGATTCAGTGGCCGCTGCTGCAAGGGGATAAGATCTCGTGCCGCGCCGCCTCGTTCATCTTCTCCGCAAGTCCAACCAACCTGTAACTACGTAACCAACAACCAATTTTTATTCGATTCTTTCTGGAATTTTTGGCACTATGTTCCTAATAATAAAAAAAAGGATCTATATTCGCTGTTTGATTCGGAATATGTATCTGTTGTCAATTGATCCTCATTTGGTACCTACTCGTTTGGTTTTTCTCCGCAGATAACAAAAAATTAAGACAAAACCCGAATAAAAAGTTTGAAACTGTTGAAAAGTAATGTTTTGAATGCATTTTTTGACTCTATTTGTGACATCTGTAGAAAAGCTATATAAACTACGTCAACTTTGGGTAAAATTCTACCAAGGGTAAGGCAAGATTATCCCGAGTCAAAATTTAAACCCACTTTTGGTCGCACCTTTTTTTAAACCTCTTTTGAATCTCAAAACAATGCAGGAAAATAATTTCTGCAGCATTTCAGATTACTAAACAGGATATAGATACGTAGACTACTTAAAGTAGAGCAACTTTGGAAGTTATTCACTAAATCCATTTCGAATGATTGGATCAATTCTCAATTTTCGGATCAATCGGAAAGAAAATCCCAATCCGTATAACGAAAAATCGATGAAATTTTTGTCTTGTAAAAAAATTGCGTGGAAACAATAAATGTAATCGAAGGATCGATGAAACGAAGGTAATAACAGGCAATTTTAGTCCTTTTAGTTAGGCGACTCACATTCACCTATAAGTGGAGTGTTTAAAGAGAGAAGGATGGTTCGAAAGTAATTGCGTTCTCTCTAAAGGAGCAAGTTTGTTGGTCGCATCATTCTCTCCATTTTGCTGCGAATTCCGTAAAAGAAGAAAAAGAAGAGGAAGAAAAAGAAGAAGAAGAAGAAAATGATGATGATGATGAAGGAAAAAGGCAAGCACTTATGGATCGTTAACAAATACGAAAAAAAAAATTCAAGTTCAACGTCATTGTCTGCACGTCGTTTGTGCCTATCTATATATATATATACAATATCGATGATACCAACGCGACATGTACAAAAACCATGTAATCGCGTATTTAGATGCATGCATCTTATGATGCAGACGTTCAACGTTATGGATGATATGAAAATAAAAAAAATTATTACCAAAGAAAGCCGCGCTTTCCAACTCTTTAAAGACGGTTCTTGTCGGAAAGGAACATTATCTTCATAAAACCTATGAAGCAAAACAACTTATGACCTTTGCTACACGAAATTTGCATTCGAGAAGCTTCTTAATGTCCCTTGTTGTTTCAATGTACATATCTCAATAAATCTCTCGGGAGAAAATTGATTCTTCTAGATCGGCGAAATTATTATTATATATATACCAATATGGGAGAGAAATATACTAAGGGATATATCCAAATCTGCACTGAGAAAACATTATACTTAATTTAAATAGAAAAATAATTTTAAGTGATTTTGTTTAATTGAAATTAGTTTTGTAAGCCTAATTCCAATATATACAAAATATTTATTGCTTTAATTAAAAAGTATTATTTGTTTCAATAATTATATTTAATTCAAACATATTTTCTGATTTGATTTAAACAAAAAATGTAATTAATAATTTTATGTTTGATTTAAACTTAAAAGTTGATTATAAATAATTTAAAATCAACCACAACTTATGTTTAAATTAAGTATATTACTTCTTTTAATGAACAAAAAAATATGTTTCAATTAAAGTAAAATATGTTTGACTGTATATAGCAAAGATATTTTAAGTTTGATTTAAACAAAATATGTTTGAATCAAATAAATCGTTTTCTCAATGTGCTGGGAGAAAAAATTTATACTGATTAAATTAAATTGGTCCGAATATTAGGTTTCTTAATAAAATTCAAGAATTTTTCGATTTGATTTGTAATTTTCAGAATGTATATCAGAGTTGAAAAAAAATTCACCCATACTTAAAAGCTACTATTTCAGTTTCTTTGAGAATTTTCACAAGTTTAAATTCACAACAGAATTCAATTAATTAAAAACATTAAATAAAAATATTTTTATAAATAATAAAATTTCCTCAGGAATTCAATTAATTTTCAATAGCATTTTCGAAAAACATTCTAAAAAATCAAATAATTTACAAAATTTTCATACAGTATGTGTTTTTTACAATACTTTAAACACTTTCACTAATAATTACCTTTTTCATGAAAATTCAATTTTTCAAAAAAAATTGTTGATAAAATTGAAAAATTCTTTTCAACTGTTTCGCCATTTTCGTAAATCATAAGATAAAATATTTTATGATTTATAGGATTTCAAATATTTTTAATACAATTTTACAGGAATTGCTCAAAAAATGTAAATATTTATAAAAATTTTAATTTCAACTCTGCAAAAAAATAAATTATGCAAAACAATGTTAATACAATTGTTATGAAGAATTCTACTATTAAAAAAAAAAAAAAAAATTTCACAGAAATTCAAATATTTTATAAAATTTTTAGTAAGAATTCAGTCATTTTAAAATATTTTAATAAAATTGTTCGAAAGAAATCCGTCATTTTAAATGCAATTTTAATTCAATTTTTTTTAAATCATTCAATGATTCAATGTTATTCACAGGATTTTTATTATTTTCAGGCGTTTTAATAAAATTCTTGGCAAATTTCAATTATTTTCATTAATAACAATATTCGTCACAAGAATTAAATTATTTTCAAAAGTAAGAAATTTCTTCTTAGAATTTAAATTATTATAAAAAATTTTTCTCACAATTTAACGATTTTCAGTATATACTATTTTCATAAAATTTTAAAACCGTATTCAATTACTTAAAATTTTTTCAACGAATTTGTATGAATTCAATTATTTTCTTGAATAATAATAATTTTTCGGAATTTAATTATTTACATTAGAATTTGTATAAAATTCATCGAAAGAAATCAATTATTGAAAAATTTTTCTCCAAAAGTAAACGATTTTTATGAATATTGAAATTGTTTCATGAAGAATGAAATTCTTTGCAGGAATTAAATTTATTAGCAGGGAGAAAAAGAAGTAAAAATTTATGAGGAAAATTAGGGGAAAAATGTCAGAAAAATAAAATATAGAATTAAAGTTTTGTTAGGTTTGTGAAGTGTCTAAAACGAGTTTTTTGATCATTATGTTTAATTTTTCGATAGCTATAGTCTTTTGTTATTTTTCTGGATTTTCAGTTTAGTTATCTTCTAGTTGAACGATTTTCGTTCATCTAACGAAATTTTCCTTAAAGTTTCTTGAAATTTTGCGTTTTCTTCTGACTTTACTTTTTTTTTTTAATTTTCTGCCATCAGCTAAAAATCTTTCTCTACTCGAAATACTTCTACACGAGAAAATTTTCCCACTGTTTTCATATGGGGAAAACCATTTCCCTAGATCCAAGTGATAACTATGCGACCTTTGCATTTATTTCTGTCACATATACAGTTTCTTGATCACGAAACAAAAGAAAAGTGGAATAGAGAAATAAATTCAAAGGCTAAAACATGAGCCCTGAGAGTATTACACAATCAACACTTGTATAACAATCGCATTATTGTTTTTTTTTTTTTTTTTTTAGAAAAATTGTCGCTCACGGTTGCAAAATAAAAACAGTAGAATAGGTTACAAAATTCACCAACT
The DNA here is from genome assembly GCA_032872475.1 of Leptopilina myrica (nomen nudum). NCBI lineage: Eukaryota > Metazoa > Arthropoda > Insecta > Hymenoptera > Figitidae > Leptopilina > Leptopilina myrica (nomen nudum). Next base: position 39,371,439 of record CM065461.1, read on the forward strand.
CCCGATAAATGTTTTGCAACCATTGTGATTTATTACTAACTACCATCTCACGATTCAACACTATATACCGTATATACAAACATCAACCTAACTAATAATTATTAATTACACCCTCTTGCTTTGAATTTTATTCAAACTTTCATGATATCATTCAAACTGTTTCAAAATTCAAATAACCGTTCTATTAAATTTTTTTTTTGCTTTGACAAAAACAAGTCACGTATTTTCTTTATTGCTCATTAAGAAACTAGAAATCTTGGAATGTTGCCAAACAGTATATAGCGTTGTGGGGGGAGGGAGAGATAGTTATACCAAGTTCGATGCGAAAACTATTTGCCGAAAGTGAAGCATTCGAATACCGCGCGCACAAGAGAATATAATAAAGCCAAGAAAAGGAAAAAAATAGCGACAATTTTTGGCAGCCAAATCCCATATCGCGTTCTACGAATCATGAATGAAGTAGCTGTGGAACTAGTTCTGGCTAACTTTTTCATGATTTATGTGAGTTCATTATTATTTTCGCCTGCAGAATAATCGCCAACGCTAGGTCCGGAACTATACTGCAAAGTTGAATAATGGATCTCTTTCTTTCTCTCATTTTTTTTTTTTTTTTTGCCAGAGTCGATAATCAATGAGAAAGCTGAGAAATGAATTTTTCGTTTATATTGCAGTGTACGGATTTTTATATGTTTCTTTTTTGTACTCTATATTAATAATAAGATATGAAATAAGATTTCTTCTTGATATTTTCGGTATGATATGATTTTCAAAAGAAGGTAATATGCACTTGTTATGGCAGAAGAGAGATGAGAAAAAGGGGTGAGGAATTTATGACGTGAATGAAAATCGTCTCATCTCTCGATAATGATCGGTTACTTTATAAAAGAGAATGTGAAGAAGGCCCTGAAATTCCCGTTTGGTAATTCTTGAAATGTGAACCAAATTTTAAATTCCGGTCCCCATCTTCCATAATCATAGTTTCTTGCAAGACGAGAGCGTGCGATGGCGTCGTCGTCGTCGTCCTGTTGGGTTGGAACCGGCTCTCCCCACTCTCTTTTCGGGGGCCCCCTGGGGTCCGTGGGGCCCTGCCCTTCTCTGCTCCAATGGTGACTACGAAACCTTCAATCATTTTCCCTCCATTTGGTATTTATTTCGTTGCTTCCAAATTTTCGGCAATATTCCTTTTTTGTAGATAGTATTGAGTCGGGGGTTTTTTTTTTTTTTTGTTTTATATTAAAAGCGATTTTTTTTTGAGATTATTTTCTCTGTTCAGCAAATCGGGGGAAAAAGAAAAAACTTGAAGATACTCTCAATTTTCTTGCTTTCTGTTTCGCGATCAACGGAGCGTGCAGCAAGAAAACATTTTAATGACTTCCATGTCTGGAGTAGCGATCGTAACGAGACAGAATTTTTCTCCAAATCTCGTCAAGCGAGTCACAAGTTTAGAGAATTTATTTATATTCTCAGATTTTCTTATTCTTTTTATAATCGAAGAATTTTGACTCAATGTTCTAATAATGTAAATGAGAAAATATGTCTTGCTTATCTTTTTTTTTTTTTCTTAAATTGTGTGGGTCAGACTGCTAAGCGCCAAATAGCCCTTTTGTGAATATGGGAAAGGCTCTCATATACACTCGCAGGCACAAGAGTTGGAGAAATAAGGCGGCAATAAAGCATATGTAAAATATATTCTGGAATTCCTTTTAGGACGCAGATATATGGATGGTGGTTGGTCTCTCTATGCTCGGACAGGATTTTGTGTTCGTGTTAACCACACAATGTGTGAATTTAGATGTATATGTGTTCGTGCGATTTTTTATATATATATATACGATTTTGTAAATTTTCCAATAGCTTCTTTATTTTCTTTTTTTTTTAATTTTGCAAATGATCGTCAAGTTTTGAACGTTCAAATGAACGAAATATTTTTTATTGAAGATATTTTAATGAATTACTAATCATGAAAAAATTTATAAACTAGAGTTTTACGTTTACAAACTCAGTAATTAATTTTTTGGGTTGTGAAGCAAAATAATTACAATACAAATTTAATTTTTAGAAGAAATAAATAAATTTCGTTCATTTTGAACGTTCAGAACTTTAGGATCTTTTTTGCAAGAACTTTTTCTAAAAATTACTAAAAATGATTTGTAACTTTTTTAGTATCTAATAATTTTTTGAACGAATCGGAACATTTTTTAGTCGCAGGGAAAAAGAAAATAAAATTTTTGTAGTCTCCTGATTTTTTAGGCGCTCTTTAAGAAAAGTATTCCTATGTTTTGTAGTTTGCGAGCATAATTAATATAATTAACTAAAAAAAATTGACAATTGCTCTAACAAAATTCAAACATTTTTAAAAATGAATGAAAAAAATGTTTATAAATTCTGCTTATCAATTGAAAATTTTAATTGAAAGTGAATTTTTAAAAAAATTGTAGATAATAAAGAACAAAATTTTACTCAAAAAATTCTTCTGTTACCTATTTATTTACAAATTTTGTTAATTTAAAAATTATTTGAAAATAAAATAAAATAAAACGGTCTATGAAACTATTATTATTTTATTTCATTAAGAATATATTACTCTAATTTCTTCAAAATTATTTTCATCTTTCAAAAAAAAAAAAAAAATTATTTTCCAGAATTTTTTAACTAAAATTCTTCTCGTAAACAATTATATTCAATAGTTTTCGAAAAAATTCTTTGAGAATTAGCAAATACATTTGTTTCTAATTCAACTTTACAAAATTTGAATTATTCAAAATCTCTTCATTTAAATATCACTGTAAGAATAATTTCGTAAATTTTCCTATAAAATTATTAGAAATCAAATTCCACAGATTTGATTATTTACAGAATTATTTACTATAACATATAGATAATGGGATTTTTCTAAATAATTATCGAAAACTTCCTATGTATTTAGAAACATTCTCATGAAACGATGTAGAAAAAAACCCAAAAATTTGGAAATATTCTCTTAAACGTTTTGGAAAATTTAGTTATAAAAATATAGGAAAAAAAATTGGAAAAATAATTCCAAAGTTGAAATAATTTCTATGTAACTTCAAATTATTTTTAAAAAATTATAATAAACTTTTTTTAAAAGAATTAATTCTTAAAAATTCTCGCAGCTAAAAGTAATAGAAAATTCAAATTTTCAAGTTTTTTTAAATTAAAACCTTTTCAAAATTGTTAAATTATTTAAATACAAAAGAAAATAATTTATTAAATAACTATAAATGTTTTTTAAATTTAACTTCTTATAAAGACTTTTCTCAACAATTTTTTAAACCACTGAATTCTTTTAATAAATTTTATTCAAATTCTTAACAATAATTTAACATTTTTCGAGGAATTCGATTAAAATTATATACGGCGAAAATAATTAAAGTTCTGTTATGATCTTTATTTATAAAATAATTGAATTCATCCGAAAAATTTATTATTTATGAAATTAATTGAATAATTAATATTTATTGGGAAGAAACTTATAAAGCAATCTTTAATAATTGAATTCGTGTGCAATTTTTTTTATTATTTATGAAAATAATTGTACGTTTGAGTACAAATTGTTTTTTAAATTGAAACTTTTTTCAGTTTTTTTTTAAGGAAAATAAAAATTTTCCTTAAAATTATAAATTATAAATTTTTTTTTGAAAAAATAAAATGAAAATTGAAATTAGTTTTTTTTACTTATTTTTGAGATATTTGAGTAAAATTTCTAATTAATAATTTCTGAACGATAATTTAAATGATATTAATTTTATTATGTATTATTTTTTCGATAGTTGTTAAAGAGTTAATTATTTAGATTTAAATTATTGAGGGAATCAGAGAAATAGAAAAAAATTGAGGGTTTTGTGTAAGATTCGTGAAATGTAACAATAAATTCAAAATTGTAATTTCAATCCCCTGGACACCTTCATTGCATATATGGTAATGTTTCGAAAATCTAAAAAAGAGGGTATTAGCATCGACAACGTGAAAGCTGTTTCAACAGAGTAACGAAAGTCTCGCTTTGAAAAAAAAGGTACAATTTTTTTCTCTCCTCTTTTTTTCTTTCGCTGGGAGCATTTTTAGGTTCGTAAGAAGCAACGCCTTGTATACAGACTCTCGAAGGTGTCCGTGCCTTGCATCTCAAATTTTTCGACTGAAAAACGAAAAAAAAGCGGAGAGAAGGTGGAAATCTTCGAGTATATAAAAGAGAAGAGAAGGGTGAGAGAGAGAGAGAGAGAGAAATCGAGGTGTCGCCTTACAACCGGCTCGCTTCTCTTTTACCTACGAAAGCTTCTTTGGCACGCCATCTCCTCCAGCATCTACAGACTGCTCCTTTTGCTCTCGCGCGTCCACCTTTTCTCTCCCTTATGGATACAAAACAGCCTGTCTCGGACTTTGCATAATTATTACAGTTATACCGTCTGCAAAATTTTTCCCCTCAAATTCTCAAGAAGAATTTTCTCCATCCAAATACCGCATGAGAAATCAAACTAAATTTTTCGTTTTTAAAAATTCTCCCCCCTCTTCCCTCTGCGCTTTACGTGCAAGAATTCGCGCACTTTAATTTATCGCCCCATCGCGAGAGGAAGGACCAAAAAAAAAATTTTGAAAAAATATACAAAATAGGTAGGAAAGAAAGTCAATTTAAATATTTAAATTTTCAAGTGACGAGGCTGAACACGCACAAGGATAAAAAAGAGAAGAGGGAGAAAAAAATATAGAAACACAAGAACCAGGGAGCAATAAGAATCATTTCTTAGACAGTGAATGTCGTCCGTCAAGAGAGGCGTTCCCTAATTTACATCCGCTCGATATACAGCGCAAGAGTCTGTATACGACCTTTCTTTGGAGTATACAAGCAACTCATCCCTCTCTCTCACTCTCTCTCTCTCTGTATCATCCACAGTATGTGTAAAACTCGAAATTTCCCAGCGGGCTTCATACATTTTAGAAACACCCCACACTCCCCCCCTCTTCTTGCTCATCTCTCTTTCTCGTGTGGAAAGAAGCTTGCCTCTCGATTTTGCCAGTGTCGCCGTCTTCCCAAACAGCCTTTAAATGCCTCATAAATTCAGACTATAGCCACACGGTATCGTGTCAGCTAAAAAAGAAAAAAAATTTAAAAAAAAACAACAACAACAACCACCTACCGAAACTACAAGCCGATCTTATTCATTTCGGCGAAATTCACCTGCAATTAGTATAGAACTCTTTTCCTAAGGCATCTGAAATTACTTATTGTAAAATGAATACGTTACCTCAAGGCAAAGAAGTTTTTCCGCAATAGGAATACTTTTTTTTTTAATTCCAAAATATAGAGAACCATGCACTGTGCAAATTTTTTTTCTTTTTTCAAAAAAAAAGTTTACCGTTGTTTTATTTCGCACACGAAAAAAAATCTTCACCTGGAACAAAACTATAAAATTTACTAATATATTAGCAAATATTTTAATTATTGCAACGAATACTTTTGCTATTTTAAAGAATTCGCTATATTTCAGCGAAAGTAATCTTCCAGTCAAAACTTGATTTTTCCAGCAACGTGTTTAAAAAAAAGATTTAAACTTCTTTAAAGATTTATTTTTTTTTAACCAAACGTTGAGAAAAATTTCATCAAACTACAAATTTTTTCGAACTCCAGTCATTTAATTTTTACTGTTCCAAAAAACAAAGTAAAATTACAAATAAAACAATTTAATTATATAAAAAATAATTGAATTATTGAATATTTTTATTATAATTGTAATCATTGCGGAAACCAATGAATTCAGGAAAATTTTGAAAAATAATTAGAATTTTCCCAAGAGTTTAAAAAAAAAATTTTCGTAAATAATTTAATTTCAAAGATAAATTTTGTTATATTTATAAAGATAATTGAAATTTTGACAATAATTTTTCAACATAATTAAATTTTTACGGAAAAATTTTAATATTATATGTTTTGAAACTAATTGAATTTCAAAGATGCAGTTTTTTATTTATAAAGAGATAATTGCATTTTTGACAATAATTTTAAAAAAAGTTTCAACATATTATTAAATTTTTACGAAGAATTTAAATAAATTTTTGAAAATAATTGAATTTCAAAGAAGAATTAGAAACAAAGTAAAATTACAAATTAAACGATTTAATCATATACTTATTTACAATTATTAAGTTTTTGTTATTGAAAATTAACAGTTCTAATTAGAAATAAGACTGGTAATTATTGTATAAAATAAAATTATAATTATTTTACAATATTTGTTTTCTGAATTTTGTCGGATAAATCAATTTAATAATTTTTAAAACTAATTGGATTTTTTCGACTGGTTTGAATGACATTTTTGAAAATAAAATTGTACTAAAGATAATTAAAATTCTGCGATGAATTTTATTATTTCTGAAAAGAATTTGATCTCTGTAAAACAAATATTTGAAATAAATAATTAAATTTTTTATTATAATTGTAAACATTGAAAACCAATGAAATTAGGAAAATTTTTGAAAATAGTTAAAATTTTACCAAGAGTTGTAAAATAAAATTTTCGAAAATAATTGAAATTATGACCAGAATTTTATTAAATTTTTTGAAAATAATTGAATTTCAAAGATGAATTTTGTTATTTTTAAAGACAATTGATCATTTTTTAAAAATAATTGAATTTCAAAGATAAATTCTATTGTTTACGAAGAAAATTGAAATTTTGACAATAACTTTTTAACATAATTGAGTTTTTACGAAGAATTTTAATAAATGTTTTGAAAATAATTGATTTCCAAAGATGGAGTTTATTATATAAAGATAATTGCATTTTTGACAATAATTTTTAAAACACTTTTAACATAATTGAATTTTTACGAAGAATTTAAGTAGATTTTTTACAATAATTGAATTTTAAAGAAGAATTAGAAACTATGATATACTTTAAAAAAATATTTTACAATTTTGCTTGTAGGAAAATTTTTTTTTTACTTTTATATAAATAAAACTGATTATTTTAATTGTTTATAAAATAATAATTATTTATAAAGAGTCTGAAATTATTATAAAATAAAGACTGTTGGACTATACTTATAAGAAAATTTCAGATTTTTCGACGGTCAAGATTTTGAAATAAAATTTATGGTATGAACATAATGAATATCTTTAGTATAATTAATTATTCTTCTTTTTGTTTGAAAAAATTGAGAATTAGTACTTAATAAAGAAATAAGCACAAGCCATTTGAAATTTTACATTTTTATCAAAAAAATTTTTTAATTTTATTAATTTTATTAATTTCTTGTACTTGGATAGAAAAATATCCTGTTTTTTTAAGATTGTAATTTTTAACAAAATTAACAAATTTTTAAAAATATTTTGCAATATTTCATGACTAGTAAAGAAAAAAATTCGAAAACAGTAAAAAAAAGGCCTTACTTTTTACAAAATTTATACTTAATCTTATACCTACTCACTTTTCAAGAAGTTACAAAAAGTTTCGAACTTATTTTACATATTTGTTAAAAAATTGCTAACTTTGTGTTGTAAAATCAATGTTCTCAACGTTTTTCGAAATATTTCTAACTGTTTACTATGTAAAATTTAAAAACAAAATTTCCATTGTTGGCAACGGCAAAAAAATTTAAAATCCTCAAAGTATTTATATTTTGAGCTGCTATAAAATCTAGCAAACCATATATGGGGCCTAAAACTTAAAAATATTTACATTTTTACCCTTTTTCGAAATTTTGCAAATCAGGTTTTAAACTATTTTTATCATTGGCCATGAATTACTATAAATTCTGTCCATGGTAAAAATATACCAATTTTGAGTGTTTTAAAAATATTTTTGACGTTGGCCACGTTTCACTAAATTTTGACCATACAGTAAAAAAAATGTTTAAGTTTCACAAAATAGACAAAGTTTCAAACTTTCAAACAGCTTATATCTTAAAACCAAAGTGGTTGAAAAGTATTCAGTGGCTTAGTTATTAGCTTAAAAGTAGATTAAGTCAATTTTAGGACTTACAACAATACTCTCAAAGCTAAAATTTAATCGATAAGTTTTCTGATGTAAGGACATGTAAGGACAAAAAAATAAATAAGGACTGAAAGTAAGATTTATTTTTTACAGTTTTTTAAACTTTTTTTTGTCTTTCACCATATGGTTGGGCATAGTTATTTGAATATTATTTCGATGCAAATTTTCTTCATGATGCTATATTTTTTAATGAAATTTGAAATTGATCTAATTGTATACTTAAATGAAAGTACATACTCTCTAAATTTGAATTAGTAAAAATGTTTACTAATTTTAGTTAGTGACTAACTTTTTACTTTTGTATTAGTAAACTTCACTAATAAATAGTAGTTTTTACTAATTTATTAGTTCAAATTTACTTATTTAAAAGCAAAAAGACAGTCACTAACTGAAATTAGTAATATCTAATTCAGATTTAGAGTTTATATTTTCACCTATAAATGAAAAATCATATACTTCACCTATACATAATATATACAAAGTGAAAAATGAATTAAACGAAATTGGAATTTCGTTTAACATTGATTCCTCCAGTGTCTTTTGTTTATGTATATATACATATGTGTTATTTCTTGTTTTGCGTTTCCAATTCGAAGAGAAGTAGTAGACTCTTGCAGACGTTCGTTTGGACGTAAAAATGCGGTATATGTATAAAGCCGATATCTTATTCACGAACGTTCCATTCGTTCTTCTTATGGGTATACCCCTATGCACGACTGCGGCGACATTCTTGTTCGCGTCGCATAACTTCTTGGCTTCTGATATCCCCCGCCCCCAAACTCCCCTTCGCCTCTCTCTCTCTCTCACTCTCCTTGTTTGTAGATTTACCCTGCTGTCTTCCACAGTTGACTTCAGGGTGCTAAGTCCCCATACAATGCAGATTTTCGAACCGGAAATATAGCAACTAAAAAAAAATAATAGTAAAAAAAAATGCAGTATTTAGATTTAAATAAAACATAATAATAATAAAAAATAATAATAATAATATATTTTTATAAATAAAAATAAATTTGTCTAAAAAGTAATCTAAACTTTCAAGATTTTAACAATTTGCCATTTGACCGAAACTTTATTTCTGACAATTTTTACCCAAAAAAAAGAAGTTTTGAAAATATAAACAATTTCTCTACCAATTGACCTAAATTGCCATTTGTCCTAAGCTTTAAAATTTCTGTACGTTTTAATCAAGAGAATTTTTGAAGATTTTGGGAAAAAGTGCAACAAACCGAAATTTTGACATAAAAAATACTAAACTTTAAAAAAAGAACTTATGTGGAATTTTGTAAAGTTGTTTTAAAATTGAATGAAAATTCTTGATATTTAACATAATTTTTATGCTATATTCCACATAATTTTTTTAAACTTTAGTATTTTTTGAATCAAAATTTCGGTTTGTTGCACTTTTCCCCAAATTGTGAAATATATTAACAAAATTTTAATATAATTAAATTATATTTTAATTTAATATAATTAATAATAATTTAATATATAATTTAATATACATTTTCTTCCAGTGTGATCACCATTATAAAAATAATAAATAATATTCCTGATAATTAATAATTTATCTTAATTTCCCAAAGTTAGTATGTAAAAAAAATAAAAAAATAGATTTTTAATTCTATAGTTATTTAAAAAAAAGAATTATTTATTATTTTAAAATTTTTCTTCTAAAGCATGCGAGACAAAAAATAGGAGATAAGACAAAATGAAATATAGAAAGAATACTGTAGGAGCCATTGTATTTGAAAAGTGTGTCAGCCATGAATGTCCCTTCCTCTTCTTCTTCTTCTTCTGCTGCTTGTTCAAAGGGGATCTCATTCATCTTCATAGATAAAGGGTCTCTAAAAAATAGACCCTCTTTCTCTATTTCTCTCCCCTTCCTCTCTTTTATAGATTCACATATAATGGTCGTCTTATGTAACGCAAGCTAAGCAGAGGTTTTATTTCATTAATCTTCCCATGTTGTTGGGAATATTCCTGACATTCTTGAAATTCTGAATAAATTACAAAAGAGAGAAAATTGAGTTATATTTAACATTCTAATGGGGGAACTAAAAAAAAGAGAGATAGAGAGAAAAAATAAAAGAATTCCGAATATAGACAGTGTGAGATATAATTCCTATAAATTAAGCATTTATTTGAATTTTATTCTTCATGATATTTATATTCTATATTTATTCTCGAATGAAGAATTGACTAATAATAATAATAATTTATTGGGTTTATTGAATTATAATATGTGGAATAGCGGAGTGATAATGTATTTAATAGTACATATTCAGTTTTTTTTTTGAAAATGGCTACAATATTATTCTTCGTCTCGTTCTACATTCTCAAATTTATTCCGAATTTGGAAAATAATATATAGCAAAAATAGTGGAGATTACTAGGATTTTTATTTCATTAGTCAGAAGAATAAAAAGTAGTTTCTGTTTCTCACACTGCACGAAACAAAATTAATATTAATTGAAAAATAAATTTTAAAGCTATGAAATAAAAAATTAACTAAAAGTTTTAAAATTCCGCTTAGCCAAATTTTGACTACAGGTAATAAGAGATATAAATTTTTCGTATTTTAACATATTTTTGACCTTAGCCACGGTTCGTTAAATTTTTAATCTGACGTACAGTCAAAACAAATATTAGTCTAATGTCATAATTTCGTAATTTAAAGAAAAAGAAGAATAAAATTTTAAATTCGTTTTGGTGGAAAGGCGAAGAATTTAATTTTGAATATTTAAAACCATTGAAAGTTCCCAGCTGAAAAAGTTCTATAGAATTTCACTAGAATCATTCTATAGAATCGTTCTATATGAATTCTAGTGAATATTCTATAGAATTTTACTAGAATGATTCTATAGAATTTCTACATAAATACTATTAAATTTTAGTGGTTTTTAATTAGAAGGAATATAAATTTCGTAAAATAATTTTTTTAACATTATAGTTATGTATGGTTACGAAGTTCAATGAATTTTATATATTTAAAGGATATAAACAATTATTTTGGCCTAAAATTTGTTGAAAAATATTATTTCACAAATTAAAATTCTTTCTAATTAAAAATCACTAAAATTTAATAGTATTTATGTAGAAATTCTATAGAATCATTGTAGTGAAATTCTATAGAATATTCACTAGAATTCATATAGAACGATTCTATAGAATGATTCTAGTGAAATTCTATAGAACTTTTTCAGCTGGGTTGCATTTGAATAAAAGTTACAATTTTCTGTCAAATAAGAAACATTTTTTAAATTTCAGGTTATGTTACTTAAATCATTTATTATTATGACACAAAACGAAATTTTTATATAAAAAATACCAAAAATTAAAAAAACTTTTGTGAAATTTAATATAATTATATCAAACGCAATTTTCCCCCGCAGTTTGTAAATTTCTTTTACCAAATTTTTCTTTTTGTCTATTTGAAATATTTTTTTGTAACATATTAATTTATTTTCTGTAACGTCTCATCTGAAAAAAATATATAGTTTAAAAAATATAGTTAAAATAAATAAAATTAAAAAAAAGTGTCGAAAGTAGAACTTTTCTTAACTTCTCCAAACAGAGTATGACGAGAGTAAATTTTTTCGTAACGAAGGTAAATTTTTACGTGGCGAAAGTTAATTTGTTCCATGGCAAAAAGGAAGAAATGTTTTTTGAATTTACAAAATTGAGAAAAAAAAATTTGGAAAGTAATATTATGATTATTAATTAAATTAATAAAGAGGCAATTCGTCGAGAGAATATATTCTCCCCCAATTTTTGAAACAAAGTGCGTGGCTGGATCTTATTAAAGAATTTGTCCGAGGAGTTTTAGGTCGTTTCGTACATCCCATGACTAAAGAGGTAGCAGAGGTCGTCGACGTAATTGCGATAATTTCCTTCGCGTTTCTCTTCTCTCTCTCTCTCTCTTTGCCTCTCTTCACTATGGTAAAAGGAGAGCCGCCACCCTTATTGCTTTGGGGACCGAAAACTCCTCGTTCGCGTGTCGTAAGTTTTCGTGTCCCCAACGGGCGTGAGTTTTCGGAGTGTCAGAAGAGAGAGAGTTGAGGGGAGGGGGAGAGGGATAGTAGTATACCTTTCCTTCCCGCAACAAACCCCCTTTTCTCTCTCTCTCTCTCTCTCTCTCTACTTCTGTTTTAGCAGAGCGACCCGGAGACATTTGGTATGAGAAACGCGTAGCTATACGCAGCAAGACCGTAGCTCAACTATAACCCTCCTCTCCAAGTCTTGCCAAGGTAGGTAATCCTCTCGGGGGCGTGAGTTACTGCCAGTTTCCCTCTCGCAACATTCTCCTTCTTATTCACCCACCCCCACCCCCGCTCTCCCTCTTTCTCCTCTTCACAATTCTGTACGCTCTCCTTTTCCACTTTCTCGTCACATCTCCCTTTTCTCTTCTCATTCCACTATATCTTCCCTTTTCCATCTTCAAACATCCCTCATCCTACCCTCTAATAATGTCAACCATCTCTCGACCCTCTTATTTTACTTTACTTCTGTTCATTCTTCTTTCCACGAGACGTTCAGTCTATTTTCTTTAGTTTCTGTTTTTTCGAAAATTATTTTTATCAAAAATTCTTTTTTTTTTACTTTGAAAATTTTTTGTTAAGTTTTTGGTACATTTTCTGGTATGGGGCTTGGATAGAATTGTGATTTCTACATAGAAAGTACTGTTATTAACGCGTTGAATTTTCTAATTTTTATCATAGTTGTATCTATTACTGAACTGTATTGTAATTTTTACCGAACGTAATTTAAGGCAATTTTTATTCAACTAAGTCAAATTGTGGTCAATTTATGTTATTTTAGACTTTCCACAACTTTAAAAATTCCATAGTAGTAGAAAAAAACTATTTTCAAAAATTACAATAAAGTATAGTCTACAGCGTTCAAATTATTTTCAAAACATTCAATTATTTAAAAAAAAATTGATTAAATTGACTAACAATTTTTTTTTTCAATAATTCAATTATTTTTTTTAGATTTTAATAAAATTCTTCTGAAAAATTTAATTTTGTTGATAATTATCACAATACTTTTTACAAAATTTAAATTATTTTGATGGAATTTTAATAAAATTGTTTACAAAATTCAATTATTTTCATAAATAATAATATATTCATCACAAGAATTCAAATATTTTTCGAAGCAATAAATTTATTCTTAGAAATTTAATTATTTTGAAAAATAAAATTGTTCGCAAAAGTTCAATTTATTTTCATAAATAAAATATAATTTTTCTCAAAAATTCAATTATTTAAAAAAATTCGAATAAAATATTTCGCAAAAATTCAATTATTTTCATAAATAAAATAAAATTCTTCTCAGAAATTCAATAATTTTTTATAATTTTAATAAAATTCTTATCAACTATTCCATTATTTTCATAAATCATAAAATTCATCATAAGATTTCAATTATTTTTAATACAATTTTACAGAAATTGTTCCAAAAATGTAATTATTCCTAAAAATGTATAATATGAACTTTACGAAAAGGTCAATTATTTAAAAAAATGTTTTTTTTTTAATTCTTTAGAAAAATTCAATAATTATTTACAAAAATATTGGATTTTGTCTCTGGAATTCAATTATTATACATAATTCTTTCCATGAAATTAATTATTTTCATAAACAAAAAAATTTTCATCACAAGAGATCATTTTTAATAGTAATAAATTTTCTTTTGGAAATTCAATTAAAAAATTCTAATAAAAGTATTCGCAAGAATTCAATTATTATTGTAAATAATAAAATGTCTTCTATGAATTAAATTATTTTTAACAAAAGTTTAATAAAATACCACACAGACATTCAATTATATTGTAAAAAATTTTAATATAATTCTTTGTAATATTTAATTACTTTTATTATTAATTACTACATTTATTACTATTAAAACTTTTTTGCAATTCAATGATTAACAATATCTACTATTTTCAATAACATTTTCAAAAATAGAATTTTAATTATTAAAAATATGTTCGTATAAGAATTCAATTATTTTCATGAATATTTCAAATTTTTCAGAAAATCAGTTAATTAAATTATTAAAATTTGCGTTAAATTTATTCGAAAGAAATTAATTATTTAAAAATTTATTATAAAGTTCTTCGCAATAAATAAATTATTTTTATTTAACTATTTTAAATTCTTTCATGAATCTAAAAAAATTTCGTTGCAGGAATTCAATTTATTAGCAATGCATATGGAATGAAGTAAATATTTTTGATGAAAATTAAGAGATTTTTTTTAGTTTAAAAGCTTTATTTTGTTATTTTTAGACAATTTTTTGTAAGTTTAATTTTAATTTTTTCCACATTTTTGGTATCAATTCGTTGCCATTTGACACTTTTAAGTTAACACCGGTGATATTAGGCAAAACTTACGTTCAGTGGATGGTGAAAATTGTGTATTTAATGCAAAATTACAATACTATTTGGTAATAAATTGTATACGTTCGGATAAAAAATATTTTAGTTGTAATGTAGTGCAGAGAGGGAAATTTAGTGAAATTCCTTTATATCGTCTTGACCAGAAAAAACAAAAAATCCTTTCGCGACAAAAGACGAGAGGAAGAGAGAAAAAGAGAGAGAGAAAAGAAGAAAGATGTCGAGCGCAGCTGGGACGTTAGTTAGTTAGTTAGCGGTAATTAATAACTTACGGCGGAGTTAACGAGGAAAACGATGGGCGCGCAACGTATCGCATACCTACGGAAACGAGCGCATGTCTTACGACGGAAGGGCTCAGGATCCCTGTGTGTAAAGCCCTGTGGATCGCATAAATATGTGGTTAGGCTTCTTCGTTCAGTGAGAGGGTGCGCGTATTCCCCCTTTTTGTAACGAGGGACCAAAAGACAGTGAGAGAGAGAGAGAGAGAGAGAGAGAAAGCAAAAGACAGCCACCTGGAATATAGAAAGACTATATATACACTATTTCCTTGTCGGCTTTACATCGCGACGCTTAAAAGCCCATAAAGCATCACATTATGCTCGAAAAAAGGGAGTTTTTTCCGTTCAAAACACCGAAAATTGAAGATTACCGGCTTTTTCACCCCTAGTTTCATGTCCTTTTTATCGACTATATGTCTCAAAGTTTAAGAAGGTGCAAATATACACATATAAATGATAATACGATCGAGATGATGCTACTGAATTATTTATTTCTCTTTAAATAGGTATGGAAAATTTATTTATATAGAAAAAGGTCTTCAATTATTTATAATGTGAATTTAGATCTTTATCTGCTTCCGCACTTGTTTATTTTTGAAATGTATACTTTGAAAAATCGGCTTCAATTTTTATATGCTTTTTAGGATTTAACAATCGAAATCGTACTTTACATCTAAGGATTGAAAATTATTGTTTCAGTCTCAAAAAGTAATCATCGTTTTTCTGCGGATGTCAAATTGACACTAAATTTGGGTTATTCTTACAATTAGAAAAACTGTAATTTTATTGAACTTGACTAAAAACTTACAACCAATGAAATGGAAGCATTCACAGGTTTGCGAGAGTAAAACAACATCGATTCAATATTATTCATCACGAGAATTCAATTATTTTTAAAAGTAATAAATTTTTTCTTAAAAATTCAATTATTTAAAAAACATTCAATTATTTTGCATAAATAAAATAAACAGAAAATTGATAAAATTTACTTCATTTTTTTCGAATAATTCAATTATTCTTTTAGATTTTAATAAAATTCTTTCGAAGAATTCAATTTTGTCGATAAATAACACAAAATTTAAATTATTTTGTTGTCATTTCAGAAAAATTGTTTGCGAAATCCAATTATTATTATAAATAACAATATTCATCACAAGAATTCAATTATTTTTAAAAGTAATAAATTACTTTGTGGAAATTTAATTATTAAAAAAAAATTAATAAAATCGTTCTCAAAAATTCAATTATTTTCATAAGTAAAATGAAATTTTTCTCAGAAATTTAATTATTTAAACAAAATTCTAATTAAATCGTTCACAAAAATTCAATTATTTCCATAAATAAAATAAAATTCTTCTCAGAAATTCAATAATTTTTGAAAATTTTAATAAAATTCTTATCAACTATTCCATTATTTTTATTAAAGAAGCTTAATTATTATTCTATTAGAAGTCCAATTAAAAAATTCTAATAGAATTATTTGCTAGAATTCAATTATTTATTTATTTACTTTTAGGGATTTAATTATTTTCAACAAAAATGTAATAAAATACTACAAAAATTTCAATAGTATTCTGAGTAAAAAATTACTTTTAGAAACTTTCTGCAAGTCAATGCTTAACAGTATCTACTATTCTTCTAAAATTTTTAAAAGCAGAATTCAAATTATTTAAAATATTTTTTGTATATATTTTCGTATAAGAATTCAATTATTTTCATGAATAATACAAATTTTCCAGAAAAACTGTTATTTAAATTATTAAAATTTGCGTTAAAATTATTCGAAAGAAATTAATTATTTAAAATTTTTTCATAAAAAATTCTTCGAAAGAATTCAATTATTTTTTATAAATATTTCGATTGAATTAATTATATCTAATTTTTCTTAGATTTGTCCAAACATTCAAGAACCTAATTTTTTAATAGTTCGCTTCTTCATTTGTGAATTTTCAACCTGAATTTAATATCTTTAGAAAAATTATAAACAAAAAAAGTAAACATTAAAAATGAAGAAAAAAAAATTAGATTTAATGTTACTAAAATAAAATTAAAGTATAATTACTAAAAGCTAAAAAAAATAATAAATCAAGTACCAAAAAATAAAAAACTCTCCACAACTTGCGGGCAAAATGTGAATAAAAATATATTTCCAAGTTATGTGCGGAAGATTACAATCAAAATGTAATTTGATGCCAATTTTAATATTGTAAGCCCACAGGAATAAAACACTAGGGTTGGTATAGAAAAAAAAAATGGGTGAGATTGAGGCAGTAAATACAAAATGGACGCAGAGAAGCGGAAGAGAGACACCGAGTTCAGCAATACGAATCACCCTCCAATAAACGCGTCATATTTACAATGGTATCTACAACGATCTATTATTGGCAGAGAGAGAGAGAGAGAGAGTCGAAAATCGTTTACTATATGCAGAAACGCGCGTGGCTTTCACACGCAGAAAACATAGGACAGAGAGAGAGTTCATATCAGCATCATGTTTATCATCTCTATATATGTAATCAAGCGACTCCCCCTCCCCCTGCTTCTTCACCATCGTCCCCCTAGATCACAAACCCATTTTCACGATTTTCATTTCCAATGTTTGTATCATATTTTCGTGAATTGCTCAAAAAAAAAAAAACAAGAGAGAGAGAGTTATAACGAACCGTTTATATAAGGGTTATTTGTCAACTTGCCCTTTGCGTGCAACATCCCTACAAAAAAAAAGAAAAAAGCCAATTTATATGATTTCCCTGTGATAGACTCTAGGAACTTATATAAATAAATTCCCCTCTCCAATTAAACTGCCCTCATATGTCTTTTCAAAGTAGAAAATGTGACAGCATCGCATTTCTCTCGATTTACCTTTCTCTCTTTCTCTGCTTTTTTTTACTTCTCTCCCCATCTTAATAGTTTTTCTTGGTTCATTCCAGAAAGCAAGTTCGTTTTTTAGAGAGAGAGAGAGAGAAAAGGAGGGAAGTTCTGAGCTGTAGGGGGAGGGAAAAAAACCCACGACTCGGAAAAGTATAAGAAGCGTGCGTGGCTTTCTAATCGTGAGGGAGGACGAACTTTATGCTGAATTCGCGAAACAGACCATGAGAGAAGGAATAATCGTTGAGAGAATAATCTTTATACACACACACACACATATATATGTATATATAGAAACACATGAATTTGTCTTTGGGGAAAGAAATTGGTTTTCTTCCTCGATAATCACATTATGTTTTCTTTCATTGGAGAATTTTTTTTTCATTGCGATTTACGCTTTCTTTAAAAGAAAAAATAATATTAACTTTCTAAAGTGAAATTTATTTCCCCAGATTAATTCGTTTTGGCAAAAATATTTTTCCAATTTTTTTTTTATAGAAGTCCAAGGAAGTCACTTCTACAATCGAAAAACATCAAGTTTCAAATTTTCCACCAATATTATGGGTTTGACGATTTAAAATTTTAAAAATCTATCATCAGATTCATAAGCAGAGACACTGAAAACCCCTGAGTAACAAGTTTCAAGCAAATTGAAACTGTTTTTAATTTTTATCCGCCATATTGGATCCGCCATTTTCAATTTTGAAAATCTGACTTTAGAATCGTAATCAGTGACCCTAAAACCCCCCGAGTGACAAGTTTCAAGCATATGAAAACAGTTTTTAATTTTTGTTCTGCCATATTGAATCCGACATTTTGTATTTTGAAAATCTGACATCAGAATCGTCATCAGCAACACTAAAAACCCCCCAAAAACAAGACTCAAGTGAATGCAAACAGTTTTTAATTTTTTATACCGCCATATTGAATCCGCCATTTTGAATTTCGAAAATCTGACATTAGAATCATAATCAGCGATCCCAAAAATTTTTTTTTGACCCTATATATAACAATGCACAAATTTCTTTGATTTGAAAAAACATTCATTGAAACAAAGAATCTTTTTTTCTGTGTGTGTAACTTTATGTGTTGGGAAATGATTTATTGTACCTCTTTTGAATTTTGGAACAAAAAAGTAATTGAAACTTATTTCGAGACTTTTGGAATAGAGAATTTTGAAAATTATTGGAACATTCGTCCTCTAACAAAAATTTCACCCTCTTTTAAAAGGATGGAATTAATGTTTTTCCTTCTAATTTTTTTTTTGTGGTGGCGAAAAAATTCCCTCCATTTTGAGTGAATGATGAAAATAAAAATGAAAGAGTAAATAAAAGAGCTGATAGATCACCGCGTATAAAGTTTTCGATGATGTGGCTCTCACGCGAGTGTGTAAACCCAAAAACAGAAGCGAAATGGTTTGAACGTGTTTCGGGCCATAAAAGGGGAGAGTTTTGCTGCCAAGTCTAATAAGAGAGGATCCAATACGTTGATTGCTGCTGGGGATTTGGCCGTATAAACTTCTCTCTCTCTCTTTCTCTTTTTCTCTCTTTTATTTTCTCTCTCTCGCGGCTCGCAAAACACGATGATGCCAAGCCTGCCATTCTCCTCCTTTCTATATTCGTTTCTTCTGCCCGTTCCCTTCATTGGAAACGAGAGAAGCACCGAACAAACGGAAGCCGCATCATTCTATACATTATATATATGTACGTGTATATAAGACGCAAGAGAGCCAATCAAATCAAAGTAAGTGAATTGGCCTGGAGCGTGAAGGTCCATTGGGGATTTGCGGTAAGATATTTCCCTCTGGCTTTAGGCATACATATATATATATATGTGTACACAAAACCCCCTAAGTTGAAAATGCCCTTTAGCACGTTCCATAGTTTTTGTTTTCAAGATAACTCTCATCAGCGCTATGCGTCATCCCCCAAAACGCACTAAATCGCGCGATTGCCGAAGCCGTAAGTTTCTTGCTCCGAGACAATTTGCTTTCACCTCTCCACACCCCCCTTCTCCCTTAAACACCAAAATATCCATAGTCTAGACCCCCTAATTGATTAATCGTTTGCTGCAGATTCGTATTGGAAATTTATGTTCGAAGGAAAATAAATAAATAAGCATTACTAAATCCCTAAATAAATAAAAGTTACTAAAATCCTAAATAAATAAAAGTTATACTAAAATTCTAAATAAATTAATACTCAGTAGAGTGAAACTATTACCAACTTGAATAAAATTGATACCAAATTGGGTCCCTTTTTGAAGGAATGCGAGAAAAATGCTATTAATTATAATGAATTGATACTAAATTCAATCAAGTTGGTACTAAATCGAATGAAACCGTATTTAATTAAGTTTATACCAAACTGGATCAAATTAATGTCAAAAAGAATGGAATTGATACTCAATTGACTGAAGCCAATTTGAATCAAGTTTAGACTAATTAGGATCAAGTTGTATCCAAATTGAATCAATATGATACCGAACTGGATTAAATTGTTACCAATTTTGTTCAAATTGTTACCAAATTAAATAAAATTGGCACCAAATGAAGTTAAATTCATACCACATACTGAATTAAATTAATACCAAATTGAATAAAGTTGGTACTTACTTAAATAAAACTGTTATGCAAAATAGAATCAATTTAGTACCAAATTGAATGAAATAAAACCATTTTGAATAAAGTTGATACCAAATGGGTCAAATTGATTAGAAATTAAATAAAATTGATGTTCAATTGAATAAAACTGTAACCAATTTGAATCAAAATGATATCAAATTGAATTAATTTGATAAAATACTAACAATCAAAATGCTGCTATTAAATAGTAAAAAATTGATAATTAATTGAATCTACTTGATTCAAAATTAAATGAGACCAATTTATATCAAGTTTTAATGAAACTGGATAAAATTTGTACTGACTTGAATCAAATTGGTGCTCAATTGCGGATAAAACCTTTTTCAATCAAGCTGATACCAAATTAAATCATGTTGGTACCGAATTAAATGAAACGTTACAAAATCAGATTAATTTTATAAAAAAATGTAATAAAAATACTATTAATTGAAATTGAAACGAAAAATATATCAAAATATTTGCGAAATTGAATAAAATTCATAACAAATAGAAAGTGATACCAAATTTAATTAAACTTTAATTAAATTGGTACCAAATTGAATCAAGTTAATAATAAATAGAAAGTGATACTAAATTAAATTAAAATGGTACCAAGTTGTATTAAATTGTTACCAAACTGAATCAATCTATTATACCAAATTGAATCAATCAAACACCAAATTGAAATGATATTAACAAAACAAATAGAATCCGATACGAAATTGAATGAAAATGGTACCAAGTTATATATAATTGATGTCAAATTGAATCAAACTATAATACAAAATTTGAATCAATTTGATAGCAAATTGAATCAAGCAAACACCAAATTGAATTGAATTAATAATAAATGAAATCTGATACCAAAATGGTACCAAGTTATATTAAATTGATATACCATATTTTAATCATTTTAATAGTAAATTGAATCAACCCAACACCAAATTGAATCAAATAAATAACAAATGAAATCTGATGCCAAATTGAATCAAATAAATAATAATTCAAATCTGATGTCAAATTGAATCAAAATGGTACAAAATTATATTCAATTGAAAAGCCACATTAAATCAAACTGATACGAACTTGAATCAAGTTGGTACCACATTGAATCAACCAAACACCAAATTGAATCAAATAAATAACAAATAAAACCTAATACCATTCGTATCAAAATGTTACCAAGTTATATTTAATTGATACCCAATTGAATCAAAATGGTACCAAGTTATATTTAATTGATACCCAACTGAATCAAACTGTAATACCAAATTTGAATCAATCTTATACCAAGCTTCAAATGAAAATAAAAATTGATCCAAATTGGTCTGCAATTTGCGACTAGCACTTTAAACTTTATTGAAATAATTCTTCCACAAATTTATCAGAAACCCCCATATAGTGAAAACCAGTAAATAAAAACTACAAGAGCAATAAAAGTACGTGAAAAAATTTGTTCCTCCTCATCATAAAGTTTAAATGAGTTGTTAGAGATGAAAAAAAAAGAGAAAGAAACAGAAAAATTCAAAAGCCAACGTGGAAAAGAGGTGAGAAAAATCTTTGGCATTTGTGAGCACTGGAAGCGTGTAAATGGTATTAAATAAAGTGTAGTTGAGTCGTTGCGAGAGTGGAGGTGGCCGTTTGAACAGCCACTTGGGTGCAGTAGTGGAATAAGCCCCTCCGGTGGCGCAAGCTCACCTTATCGGCCGTTACTGCCTCGTAAAACCCCTGTTTCGTCTCTCCTCTCTCTTTCTCACTCACTCTCGGTTTTAGTAAAACCTCGTCTCGCTCTATACCATATATATATATATATATATATATATATATATATATATATACAGATACAGATTATGGAACAGCCCGCATGGTGCGGTACACTCTGCTTTTAACCCTTTGGCTTCCGACGCGTTGTGCGACCTACATAAAACAACCGGCTTCCATGACACCATCGCTCTTTGCTTCGAAATGCGCCCTCACTCCCCCCTCCACCATCGAAACTTTAACCAACATCCTAAATCAAGTGCCTCGTAATCGCTACAAGTGCCATTAAAACAAGTCATTTCACCCTTCAATGCCTATATTTTCCCAATCTGACATCGTAAATCTCCAATTAGAATAATTTCTAATCTATTCGGATTTGTCATTGAGAAGGAAACGATAATTTTTTTTGTTAGTGACCCTGACAACAAAACTAACAAGGCAATTAACAATTTTCGTATTTTTCTACTTAGGGTAAATTATTTTATTTTTACTATTCCTTAGATTTTTCAAACCCTTTTGAATACATTCTTTTTTTTTGAAAATAAATTCTTTTCTTTTTTTATAGTTTCTTTGCAATACAAAAAATCAGATTGACTTGCTACTTGCGCGCGCAGGGCCGAACGCTATCCCCACTTTTTTCTAAACACTTTCGCATTCAGAGAGGGAAAAATATTCCCTAATACCTTCAAAATTAAGTACCAAATTTTTAACACTTATTTAAAATTATATTTTTTATTTTTCTATTCTTTTTGACGACTATAGCAATAACTATAAAAATGACTTTAATTTTAATATCAATTTCATTAACTTCTAAAGTTTTTGGAGTCACCGAATTCGAATCTTTGGGCGAAATTTTAAAATTCAAAATGGAAGCTCCGAAATGACGACCTAAACATTAAATGTTTTCGAATTTGGCAAATTTGAATTCAAAAATTTTTATCAAAGATTTGGAATCAGAGGCCCAAGAAAACAATGAATTATGATTTTAAGTTAAATTCCGCTAACTTTTAATATTTTTCGGTCGCCCTTTTGGAGTTGCTAATTTGTAATTAAAATTTTGACCAAAGCCCAAAAAAACACTGAATAATACGATTTTAGGTCAAATTCCGTTGAATTAAAAATTTTTCAGTCGCCATTTTGATTTTTTAAATTTTTTATCAAAAATTTAAATTCAATGACTCAAAAGCCTCTAAACAATAATTTTGAGACAAATTCCGTTAACATTTTGAATTATGAATTTTTCATCAAGAATTTGAATTCAGTGAATAATCATTTTATGACAAATTCCGTTAACTTTTTAATTTTTAAGTTGCCATTTTAAGGCCATTTTTGAATTTTTAAATTTTTACCTGACCCAGAATATTTTCCATTTTAAGTAAAATTACATTAAATTTGAAATTTCTCCGCCGATATTTTAAAGCCGCCATTTTGAATTTTTCATTAAAAATTTGAATTCAGAGATCCAAAAGCCCATAAATAATAATTTTTAGATAAATTCCGTTAACTTTTTAATTTTTAGGTAGCCATTATAAAGCCGCTTTTTGAATTTTTAAATTTTTACCTGACCCAGAATATTTTCCATTTTATGTAAAATTACATTAAATTTGAAATTTCTCCGCCGATATTTTAAAGCCACCATTTTGAATTTTTCATCAAAAAATTGAATTCAGGGATCCACAAACCAGATATAAAAATAAATATAAAAAGTTTGAATTTTTTATTAAAAATTTGAATTGAGAGACCCGTCTAAAAAAGAAAAAATAAATTTAGCACACTTGTAAAATGAAAATTTTATTTTAACACCATTGTTAAATGGTTAAGAATATTGTTAAAAAAAATAGAATAACAATTCAGAATACTTAAAAAATTTAGAATGTATACAAATCTGAAAACACTGAAAATTTAAGAATAAAATATAATAATAATAGAATAGAATAAAATAGAAAACGATAAATAAAAAAATCTAACGAAACAAAATTGCATTTTCAGGGGCAAATGGACTGCGCAGACGCGGACGTCAAACGTATACACGCTATCAAACGCTGGAATTGGAGAAGGAATTTCACACGAATCACTACCTCACTAGGCGGAGGCGAATTGAAATGGCGCACGCATTATGTTTAACGGAAAGACAGATAAAAATCTGGTTCCAAAATCGACGGATGAAACTCAAGAAGGAAATACAGGCAATTAAAGAATTGAATGAACAGGAGAAACAGGCGCAAGCGCAAAAAGCAGCGGCGGCAGCGGCTGCGGCTGTTCATCAACAGCAAGGGGGTGGGGGAGGGGGACCCGACGGGGGCAACTAGGGGTACGCCCTACACCGGAGCCCCCAAGATCACCCCACCGCCAACCCACATCATCCTCTGCTAGTACCGCAATGTACACAGCTATATTAAGGTAGGATTTTTTCTTCTCTCTCAATTAGTATTTAGTTTGGTCATTTTTTTAGTATTACTGAAACTAGTCTTAAAACAAATTTATTTTTTTACCGTACTGTACGGTATTTTTTCTCAAACGTATTTTTATTACTAAACTGTATATGATAATTTTTCTCAAACGCATATTTTGTAATTTTTACTGTACGATATTTATTTTCAATTGTATTTTTATTACCAAACGCTGTTTGGTAACTTTTCTCGAAGGTATTTTTAATACCGCATATTGTATGGAGATTTTTACTGAAAGCATTTTTGTCACCATACAGTATTGTAATTTTCACCTAAAATACATGGATTACAATACTTTATAGTTATTATTAAGTATTGTAATGACAATACGTTTCGTAAAAATTACAATACTCTATACAATAATGATAATTATTGTAGAGTATTGTAATTTTTACTAAACGTATTTTGGCCTAAAATTATTATCGATAATAATTTTAGACAATAATTACTGTATAGCAATATATAGTATACGATATAGTATTGTAGAGTAAAAATCTCGATCCAATATAGTATTAAAAATGAGTTTGTGAAAAAATCCCATGCAGTATGGTAATAAAAAATCGTTTGAAAAAAAATTCCATACAGTAACGTTGTTAATAAAAATACGTTAATTAAAGTACAGATGGTAATAAAAATGTGTTCTGTAAAAATTACAATACTCTACAGTAATTATCATTATTTTAGGTAAAAATTACAATACTGTATGGTAATAATAATAATACTCAAAGTTACTGTCATGTAATTTTTCCCTATAACAATTATCAGAATTGTGGGGTTTGGTAATTTTTACAAATCGTTTTCTTAACTTATTTTAATCACAGTATGTTTAGAAAATTGCATTCCTTAAAATACAGAGTGGTGATAAAATTGTGTTCAGTAAAAATTACAATACTACATAAAACAATAATAAAAGAAAAAAAAGGAAATACAATAAAAAACCAATACTGTAAAATTACAATAAAATTTTACTGAAACTTAAAAAGTATTGTAATTTTTACACCACACGTGATCTAAATACTTTTTGTTGAATTTTCTTTTTTTTTTAATTTATTACATTTCTGTATGGAATCATAATGGAAAATGAATGTTATGAAAAAAAATTGAAAGCTTGTTGGATAATGGAAATTTGGGGAATGAATTTTTTTTTTCAAATCCCTTATGATTAGAAAGATTTAGAACTGACTCCTCAAAGGGGAAATCTTTTCCTTTTTTTTTCCTCAAGGAAGCCATGGCTTCTGTTTAGTAATGGCGAAGCGATTCCCTTTCGAATCTCAAGGGAGTGAGGGTAACTCAATGGATGCGTGAGGAGCGAATCTAATTCTAGACATTTGCGGCGGAAGCGAGTTTCTACACTCTCTCATTTCTTTCTCTCATTCTCTCTCTCTCGCTCTCTGATAACGAACAAAAAGCTTTGTTACCGAAAGCTCGTCTCCAGTCATGTTAGATATATTAAAAATAAATTAAAATCAACTTTAAACATTATTTTAATTATACCTTGATTTTAGAATAGGATTTTTTTTCTATTTTTTGGTATTTTTATTCAGTTATTTCTTGTTTTTTGGATTTAAATTTTATTCCAAAAAATTTCTAATAATGAGTCAAGTTAACAGTAAAAAAAAATGTTTAATTCAAATAACCGATTTATTGTCTACTTTTTAAATAAATATTTTGTCTCGTATTTATTTTAATCAAATTATTTTGTTTTGACTCGCAATTTTTAGTTTTTATTTTTGTTTCATAAAATTTTTAATAATCAAATAAATATTTTGACTCAAAAATAAAATAAATTATAATTAATTAATTTTTTTTCATTAAATTATAATTATAATTGCTATATAATTAATAAAAATAAAAATTAAATTAAAATTAACTTTTTTTTATTTATTTTTTCGTTCCTATTCGTTTCTTATGGTTTTTATTTTTTATTATTTGTTTTCTTCGTTTCTTTTGGTTTTTATTTTTTAGTTCTTTCTGGTTTCTTTTTATTATTTATTCTCTTTTTTGAATTTTATCTTTTTTTTAGTCCTATTTTATAGTCTCTTGTTTTTTATTTTTTGGTATAATTTTTTTTGCTTATTTTCATTTCTTATGGTTTTTATTTTTTTTATTTTTCGCTTCCTTTTCGTTTCTTTTGGTATTTATTTATTGGTTCTTTCTGGTTTCTTTCAGTTTTAATTTTTTTACTCTTTTTTGGTACTTATCATTCTTATGGTTCTATTTTTTGACTTTTGTTTTTTTTATTTTTTTTTCGTTTCTTTTGGTTTTTATTTTTTGGTTCTTTCCGGTTTCTTAAGGTTTTTTTATTCTCTTTTTTGGGTTTTTATCTTTTTTTAGTCTTATTTATTGGTTTCCTGTCTTTCATTTTTCGGTATTTTTTTGTTTATTTTCATTTCTTATCGTTTTTATTTTATTTTTTATTATTTTTTGTTTCCTTTTCGTTTCTTTGGTTTTTATGTTTGGTTCTTTCTGATTTCATTCGGTTTTTATTTATTTTACTCTTTTTAGGTTTTTATTATTATTAGTATTATTTTTTTGTTTATTTACATTTCTTATGTTTCTTATTTTATTATTTTGTTTTTTTTCGTTTCTTATGATTTTTATTTTATTTTTTTGTTTTTTTTCGTTTCTTTTGGTTTTTATTTTTCGTTTTTTTTGGTTCTTTCGGATTTTTGTTTATTTGCTCTTTTTTGGTGTTTTTATCATTTTTTTGTTGTTTTGTATTTTTTGTCTCCAGTTTTTTTATTTTTTTATTCGATTTTTTCATGTTTTGGTTTCGTTTCTTATTTTTTTCGCTTATTTAATTTTTTTTTCCTGTATAAAACTTGTTTGCGTCTATATGAGTTGAAAGTTTATTTGCGAATTGGACTCTTTTTGATATCTCACACGAAATCCACGGAAAGCATCCTTGGAAACGTTTCGCATTTAAAACCATCTTCGGGCAGCATATCTAATGAGGGTAAAACCAAGTACAAGCGTGCCTTCATAATTCCCTAAGTTATTCCATTTGCGTGCAATGTAGCTTCGTTAAACACGTACATCGTATACACGAGCATGTTACGTACAATATACACGTTTCTATTGAAATGTTTGAAAATTCACAAGAAAAAAATATATGTCTCCCCCGTGGCAAATAAACGTCTTGCTAAAATAGACATACTTCCTCGAAATATAAATATTAAAGCGCTCCTACATATAGCAATTATAATTGTCACTAATTTATTTATATTGTAAATTTTCAATTTTTTTTCCCCACCAATTCCAAAAGTCATGTAAATTTTAAGAATACCCGACGAAAAAGAACGATTATATTTACTTCACAAATTCTTTATTCTCAAGAACTGGTTTTTTTATTTTAAAGAAATGATTATCAATTCAGACGGGGGGAAAAAATTTCCCATATCGAAAATCTCCTTAACATAATTTAATTATCGCAAATATACAAAAAAGAAAATTACCAGCGAAGTGGTAGCAGAATATAAATTTGCCTCATTCGAATAGAATGGACATTAACAAAGATCGTCGGGGACAAAAACTTGTAACGCTAAATTTGTCGTTGGGGGAGAAAAAAAAGACGAGAAGCTCCCGGTTGGAGTTCTTTTATAATTACCTAATTTTTTTTTTGTCAGGAATTTCGGAGGAGAAAGTAGAAAGTTCGTGTTTCAGGTAAAAAGAGATCGATGCCAATTTTTAGAGTATTATATTCGACAGGTAATTTGTACTTTAGTTGCGGCCATATTCGTCTTGTCTTATTTCAAAAGAAAAAGAAGCAGTGACCCACAATGGTCGCAGGTACTTTTCCTCTGAATTTTTTTTTTATCTTTTTTTTTGAGAGAAAAATTTCCCCTTCAGAGATGAAAACAAAAAATTGGATAAAATTCTCTGGTAGAGATGTTTTTAGAAATAACGAGGGTCTGCTTTGTGGAGAAGCAAAAAAAAAAAAGAATTTTGCTTTGAACCTTGAAATAAGACTGCTTATTCATCTATTTCTCGCGTCTAAAATGGTGTTGAAGGGTTAAATTTATTTCTGCCCTGGCTTTCTACAGCATTTATGGCCTGTACAAAATTCAGAACATATGCAGTTTCTCTTCTTTTTCTTTCTTCCTTCCTTTCTTTCTTCTATCTCGAAAATAATATAATTTTCTTCAAAATCAATTTTCTAGGGTCAATTGTAATTTGAGCATAAAACGCCATGTAATTTGAAAAAATTATTACCCTTCTTCGAAAAAGAAAAAAAAGACTAAAAGTTTATAGTAAAAGTTACTTTACTGATTTTTTCTGTCTACGAACGACGTTTTCTTACGTAAGGACATATTTTGTCACTTGCATGAAGCTTGCAATCTTTCGGCAAGCTTTCTGAAAACTAAAAACTAGAAAATAAATAATAAATAATAAATAGTAATTAAAAAATGCAAAAAAAATTCCTCCAGCTGTAAAATAAAATTTACTATACGCGACCAATTTATTTTTATCTCCACAATTAAATGGCAAATTGTCGTCGAAACTAATTAGATTCCAATTAAAATAAAGAAACAAGATTCTATCGGGAAATAAAATACGGAATGAATTATATATATATAAAACTTTTATCATATGTCGTGAGAGAAATAAAATGGTGCAAAATTAACCATTTCCAATGAAAGTTTCGAGATCTTAAATAACATCGAGAGGAATTTTAAAGACCCAACAAATTGTCCACCTATTTGCTTGAGAGTAGCTATAAAATTAAATCAGAAACTCGTTTTCCAACTCTCTCATCAAAAACTGAAATGGCACTTCTTTCTCTCTTTCTCTTTCAAATTGCATAAGTTTGTTTTACTTTAAGCGTGTGCGCGCGAGCGGGGTGATCATCAACGCGTGCCCTCCAGGCGTTTATACACATTTCTTCCGCAAATCGACTAATAATAATGCCTGGTCACCCGTTTAAATGAGAATGGGTGCCCATTACGAGCGAGAATACGATTCAAAGTTGTTGACTGGTGGGTTCGTTATGTGTATTGCAATTCAGTGACGACGCTGAATAAAGCCGGCAACTTTGGAAAGAATCTCTCTCTCTCTCTCTCTATCTCGATTCTCGATTATACCTGTCCGACACGATTGTAAAAGGCCGTTCCAAACCGCCATTTAGTTTTCAAATAAAGCACGTACGGGACAAAATTTAATTTCATCAGAACATTTTTTTTTTTTTTTTTTAATACATATATAGTGTAGATTTTGCAATTACAACCCCGTTTCATCATTATAAAGATAATCGTTGAAGATGATAATTTGCAACTTTCTTTTTTGTAATTATAACATGAAATTGAAAAAGCTCGGTTGAATTTTACTTTTTTGTGTATAATTACGGAGACACTGTGGGTTAATTTATTTTTATCGATCGTAAAATATTTTTTATTTTTATTAAATTGGGGGGAAATTTGGAACTATTTATTTTAATGAACCAAAAAGTGTGTTTAAATATTGAAATTAAATATTAGGGTTTTCCACAGGTAAGGAAAATCGGGAAAAGTAGAATTGGTTTAGGGTAATTAGAAAAAAGTAAGAGATTGTTATTAATTCTGCTGGATAAAAATTCAATTTTTCGAATTCGTGAGAAAATTCGATATATTAGTACCTTCTTTGCTGAACTATGAAATTACCAAGAATTCTAATACAAAATATTCAATTTTTTTTTCTATTTTCGACAAGAATTTTTCTTTTAAAATAATTCTTAATTCTTGAAGAACTGCGTACGTAAAATTATTATAATTATAAATTATTTAATGAATTAATTTACTTGAATACTTGAAAATAACTTGAATTGTAAAAGAGTTGCGTTTAAAATTTTTAAAAGAAGGTAAAAATCAAAAGGATTCGATTTAAATTCTTATAACATTTATATTTTTAATGAATTTTATTAGAACTTTTAAAATCTTAAAGTTTTGAAAAATTTTAATAATTTAAATTCTTCTGAAACTATTTATATGTTTACAGAAGAAAAAATCCGAAAAATCCAAAGTTCAAAAAATTTATAATAAAAATGTCCAAAAGCAAAAATAAATAAAGAGAAATATGAAAAAGACACGTTTTTACAGGATTTTCAACAGTAATAAAATTATTCGTAGCAATTCAATTATTTCAAAATAATTTTCATGGAATTATTTTCATAAATAATAAAAATTCAAAAAAATGCACTTATTTACAAATTTAATAAATTTTTTCGCATTAATTCAATTATTTTTAATGAATAATAAAACTCATTTTATTTTTCTGAATTTTAATAATTTTTTATATAATCTTAATCGAATTTCTGGAAAAATGTAATTATTCCTAAAATTTTTAATAAAATTTAAAATTCGTCAAAAGAACTGTTTCAAACACTATTTATTTTTTTATTCAAAAATTTGAATTCTCGTAGAATTTTTTAATATGAATCGATTTACAATTAAATTTCAATTATAATATTAGATAGCAATAATTGAATATAATAGAAGTAATAAATTTACAATATACTTTATCATTTTTAATTCAATTTCGTTATTGAATTTAAATGTTTTAAAAAATTTTAATTCATTTCCTCGTAAGAATTCAATTATTTACATAAATTTAGAAAAAAAATTTTATGTTGTTTCACTTTTAAGAAATATTTAATTATTTCAAAAAAAATATTTAGTTTTGTATTTTGAATCATTGAATTCAACTAGAATTTTCTAACAGAAATCGATTTAAATTTATATTTCGGTAAAAATTTCAGATAATAATTGAATATTCAAAGCAATAAAGTTTCAATACATTTTGAATTAAATTTCACGAAGTTGAAGTCCACAACGTTGATCAACGAAAAAAATTGGTTTAATTTATTCCATAATTATTTTTAATTTATTATTTATTTATATAACAATTATTAGCATAACATAAACATCAATCTATTTTTTCTAAATATTTTTATGACAATATTGCTGCTTTATTTTTTTTAAATTTATTAAGTAAACAATTTTTGTTGTTGATAAACGTTGTGGACTTAAACGTTGTTAAATTTCTTGATTTAAGAAAGAATTTTTGTTAAAAATTCTAAAAAATAATTATTGACTTTAAATGAAGAAAATAATTTTTAAAAAGTTGCAGTAACGTATAATATTTTTATGATATAAAATAATTATTTTATGACTCGGTGGTCATCTTTAATTATTAGAAATCATTTAAAGAAATGGATATCTTCATGTTTCATAATAAAATGCTTATAAAAGTGTCGAATTTTAAAAGGTTTGAATTTAAATTTTCTGAAAATCGTAGTTCCTGTTATAAAACAATAATTTTTGTCGCAAGTAGTTTTTAGTACAAAATTAGTAATATTTTCTTTAAACACAGTGAAATTTACTTTTGAAAACATTAAAAAAAAACAAACAAAAAAAGTTTTGAAAACTTGTGTAAATTTATCTAAAGCTTTTTCAAATTTTCATACTTTCTTAAGGCCATGTAAAAGTCGTTTGATTTATCAAAATTTACCAATTTTACTGTTGACTTAAAAAGTATCAAATGACATCGAATTGATACCAAAAATTTGATATTTAAAAAAACTCTGTTCTCAATTTTTCAAACTTAACTCTCTACACTATAAAAAAATCGGGGACAAAATATCTTCTCAACAGAAAATAAAACTAAAAAAAAAAATTTTTAAATAAAACTCAATTCCAAAGGGGGAAAAAAATTTCCTTTGCAAATATCGTTTGCGATCAGTTAAGACCCCAAGTTGTCCGGAAGAAAAAGTCAGTAGTAATAGATTTGTGTAGTCTCGACGTATCAATTAACGTCTCTGCACAATGTGGGACTAAATCAGTCGACACTGCGATAAAAGTCGCAAGCCGAGATTTGCGAGCCAAGTATTTCATGGACTTGAGGCTTGGAGAGTTTATAGAGTGGTACAGTCGCCATCTAGCGACATTAACAACATTCACTTTAGTTATGGCTGCTCACCCCACTATTAGTATTGTGGGCGTGGTCCGAAGGCGGGGAACCTACTAACAGGGGCAGGATTGCCGATAAAATTTCTATTTACCTACATTTTCTCTCAATTATTATCAATATTATTAATATTCTTATTATTATTAATTATTGTTAACATTAATGCTGAAGAATCTAATTTTTTTTCTATTCGGCTTTGAAGTATTATTATTCCAGAGTACATATTTAAAAAGTTGTGTGTATGTATCACTCCGCGCGGTACTATTTCAAAGCGTTTGGGATTTATGTCGCGAGGTGGCAGTAGCTCCAATGAGTAATGCGAGCCGGTATCGAGTGAAACTGCATTGCCGACTGTCGAGTCGTGAATCTCTCCGAGTGTCTCAACTACCCGCTAAGCAGGCAATATCTCAGTAGTTCAATGATTCTCCGTAATGCGCTTTATGGTTTGTTTCTATCGACTTTCAGGCTCGTTTAGACGTCTGTAGTGGTCCATGAAGGGTGGGAGAGACAGAAATAGAGGGGCGGGAGAAGGAGAGAAGGGAGAAAAGGAAAGAGAGGAGAAATACACACACACACACACACACAAACACAAATACGAAGAGTAAAATTCAAACTTCTCTCATTCAGTACTTTTTAAGCCAAAGGGAATTCGATGAATGAAGATAAATTTAAAATTTATTTTTATTGGCATTAATTTTTATTGATGGACATAAAATTTCTAAGAGATATATTTCTTTCTAGTTATTTCTTCCTTTTCTTTTTCTTCTTCTCTTTTTTTCTTCCTTTTTCTTCTTTTTTCTTCTTTTTGCTTCTTTTTCCTTAATCCTTTTTCTTCTTTCTTTTTCTTCTTCATTTTCCTTCTTCGTTTCTTTTTTCTTTTTTTTTTCTTTTTTTTTTTTTTTTTTTTTTTGTAAAGTGAAGATGAATTTAAGTCGGCCTCTCGTCAAACGTAGGTCGGGGATCTTTATCGGCTGTAAAGGAAGACATTTACGATCCATAAAGACGTTCGTAACCAAGAGTTGTTCCATCCCTCTCTCACACCCACTACAACCATTACCCCTTCCTGTTTCAAGGGCGGCCACTGGCACGCGTCCGCCCGCTTTCGAGATTTACAGGTTACGCTCCCGGTAACACCTCGTAAACTTGGCTTAACGACTTTAACCGGGCCTAACTGCTTCCTTCCTGCAATCAAACCATGACCTCACTTAACTGGCCTAAGAGTTTCAAAAAAAAAGAAAAATAATAACGTTTCTAAAATGCCATTCAAGTACAAGAGAACGGTGGGAGGGGGGGAGAGAAGGTCTTTGGCTTTTCTTAGAACTTTTTTTTTTACGAGTTTTCGATTGTCTGTTCAATGACCCGGGTTCTTTAGTTTATCCTACTGTCAGCAGCTGTTCGAGAACAGAACTTTGCGCAGCTGTTCTCAATTTTCGATATAGGCAGCTATTTTTGGAAATTTTTTCCTGTTTATAATTTTGTTCTAGATAATCTTCTTTTTGACTATATATATAATTAACTAACAGCTGAGTTTCACTGCTAAGTTTAAAGTATTGAATTAGAACAAACTGATACGAAATATTTCAGATGAAATCATATAACTTGATTCAAATTTTCCATATTGATTTAATTCTTTTGAGAAAACAGTGATTGCTATACTCTCTAAATGTGAATAAGTAGTTTATATACCTAATTTAGTAGGGTTAATTCATTTACAAAATTAAAGTAGTAACTGTTTTTTACAAATTTTGTAGTAGTAAACTACTAATTTTAAGCAGTAAACTACTAATTTTTAGCAGTAAACTACTAATTGCTAGTAGAAAATAACTAATTGATTAGTAAGTCGGTTAACTAATTTTAAACTATCAAAAATACAGGAATTAGTAGTTAATTACTAAAATTAGTAGTTCATTACTAATAATCAGAAGTCACCACTAAAATATGGTAGTTGACTATAATAATAATAAGTAGTTCATTACTAATAATCAATAGTAACCTACTAAAATTTAGTAGGTTACAATTAATAATTAGAAGTTCATTACTAATAATCAATAGTTTATTACTAAAATTTAGTAGATTAGTATTGAAAATTAGTAGTTTATAAATAAAATATAATTGTTTGCTATTAGTGTATCATTATTATCAATCAGTAGTTTACAACAAAAATTTAGTAGGTTACTGTTAATACTTAGTAGTTTGTTACTAATAATCAGTAGTTTACTACTAAAATTTAGTAGGTTAGTAATAAGAATTACTAGTTTTTACCTAAAAATTAGCAGTTTCTCAGCAATAAATAATATTTTATTACTATAAAATTTAGTAGTTTTCTATTGAAAATTAGTAATTTTTAACTAAAATTTAGTAGTTTGCTATTAAAAATTAGTAGTTTATTACTAAATATTTGTATTCGATATTAAAATTAAAAATTTTAATTTAAAATTTAATTATTAAAATTTTTTAAACGTTTACTAGTAAAAATTAGTATTTTATTACTAAAAATTAGTTATTTAGTACTAAAATTTAGACACAATTGTTACTAATTCCATTATAAACGAATCAGTACTCTTAAATTAGCAGAAAACAACAAATTTAGACTTAAAAAGTGAAGTAGTAACCTTCAATTGTATATAAAATTTAAAGTATATTTGTCTGACTATGACTTTCTTTTACTACTGAAACAATTTTAGTAGCATTGGAGAGTGTTACAACAATGACTTATCTCTCTTTGAAACACCAATTTTATTTACACATTCAATTGATTAATTAATTTAAAGGAATTTAAAAAAGAACAATTTGTCTGACTTAACATTTTTTGTACTACTGATTTTTTGATTTTTTAAGCGTTTACCATTGTTAGTATCATACAAAAAACGATTTTCTAGACCTATTTTATTCATATATACCATTGATTACTTATTTTAATAAGGAATTTAAAAAAGAACAATTTGTCTGACTAAACATTTTTTGTACTACTGATTTTTTGATTTTCTTAAGCGTTTACCATTGTTACTTTCATACTAAAAACGATTTTCTACCATATTATTTTTATAAAGTTTTCAATTATTTAACAAACATTTACAAATTAATAAAATTTAATATTTCGTCTGTCGGATAACTGTTCGTACTACTGATTTTGGTTTTTAAGCGTTTGCTTGATTGTCTGGCGATAAACGACTTTTATTACTATTAGAATAATTATGAGTGTAAACTATAATCTCTAATTTCAAGGCAGTATAAAATTCTATAAATAATTTCCCGTCTGACTATTACAATCAATTACTACTTATTATATAATATTTGATAAAATATTACAAAAAAAATTGTCATATTTTAAAAAAATAGTTGCATATTATTGAAAAAGAAATTTTTTAATATTTTTAAATGTTTTGTCTGACTAAAAATAACTTTTTCTACTGATTTTCAACACTTGAAAGAAATATGATTAGTATAAAAAATTAGAAATAAAAATCAACTTAATATTAATAAATTATTATACTTTAACAACGTTGCCTGACCAAAATTGCCTTTTACTACTGCTGCGTTGTTAATTCAATGTATTTTTTCAACAAAATGTTTGCACTAAAACTGTTTTCTTTTTACGGAAATATTATGTAAAAATGTCTTTACAATTTTTAATATTTTTACTATTTTGTCTGACTAAAATCGAGTTTTACTACTTCTGTTAATATTTTGTATAATTTTTCTATGTTCTTTTAAAAAAAAATGATTTCTAAGCTCATTTTTTATTTGTTCTCTATATTCACCATGTTGTCTGACTAAAATCGACTTTTACTACTGAAATAATTATTTTGAATAGTTTTAAAACAATTTTCTATAGTTTTACAATTTAAAAAAAATTCTAAGCTTGTTAATAACTTTTTTAATTATATTTACAATGTTGTCTGACTAAAATCGAGTTTTACTACTTCTGTTAATATTTTGTAGAATTTTTCTTTTTTCTTTTTTTAAAAAATGATTTCTAAGCTCATTTTTTATTTGTTCACTATATTCACCATGTTGTCTGACTAAAATCGACTTTTACTACTGAAATAATTATTTTGAATAGTTTTTAAACAATTTTCAATAGTTTTACAATTTAAAAAAAATTCTAAGCTTGTTAATAACTTTTTAAATTATATTTACAATGTTGTCTGACTAAAATCGAGTTTTACTACTTCTGTTAATATTTTGTATAATTTTTCTTTTTTCTTTTTTTAAAAAATGATTTCTAAGCTCATTTTTTATTTGTTCACTATATTTACCATGTTGTCTGACTAAAATCGACTTTTACTACTGAAATAATTATTTTGAATAGTTTTTAAACAATTTTCAATAGTTTTACAATTTAAAAAAAATTCTAAGCTTGTTAATAACTTTTTTAATTATATTTACAATGTTGTCTGACTAAAATCGTCTTTTACTACTGACTTTAATATTTTTAAATTTGTATTTTAAAAGTTTCATATAAGTTTCCTATTTTTTAAAAATTCTTTCCAAGTTTGTTATTATTATATTTCTCCATCTTCTCAATGTTGGATGACTAAAATCGACTTTTACTACTGTTATTAATTAATTTAATTGAATTTTACTCTACTTGGTAATGTGGTTCTACTGTATAAAGAACTTTAACTAAAAAAATATAATTTTTTCACATTTTTTCTATAATGATACAAAAAATTGTGACAATCAAATACTCAAAATTATTGTTTGAAAATATATTGATTTGTTTTTTTGTGTCAATTATCAAATTTAAGATGAAAATGTATTAAAATTATTGCTAAGCAAGATTTTGATTGGATTTTTTGTTTCAATTTGATACTATCAAATCGACAAAAAATTAGTGAAAAATAATTGTTTATTAAATTTGAGATAAAAATTTATTAAAATTATTGATTAGCAAGATTTTGATTAGAATTTTTATTTTAATTTTATATTTAAATTGAGCAAAAAGAATTGAATAAAAATTAGTTTATAATTTATTAAAATTATTGCTTAGCAACATTTTAATTCGATTTTTGGTTTAAATTTGATATTCAAATCGACAAAAAAATAGAAAAAAATAATTTTGTATTAAAATTGAGATAAAAATGTATTCTAATTATTGCTTAGCAAGATTATGATCTAATTTTTTATTTCAATTTGATATTCAAATCGACAAAAGAAATAGAAAAAAATAATATTTTATTAACTTTCAGATAAAATTGTATTAAAATTATTGCCATGAAAAATTTTGATTGAATTTTTGGTTTAAATTTAATATTCTAATCGACAAGAAAAAATAGAAAAAAATAGTTTAATAAATTTAAGATAAAAAGTCATTAAAATTATTGCTTAGCAACATTTTGATTCAATTTTTTGTTTCAATTTGATATTCAAATCGACAAGAAAAAATAGAAAAAAATAATAGTTTATTAAATTTTGAGATAAAAATAAATTAAAATTATTGCTTAGCATGATTATGATTAGACTTTTTGTTTCAATTTAATATTATCAAATTGAGAAAAAAATAGAAAAAAATAATAGTTTACTGTCTTGTTATTTAGTATACTGTCTTTAGATTGATAACTCTCAGTGACATATTTTTCCATTATACAAAATACATATATACACACAATATACAATATATGCATATACACATTCGAGTGTGTTACTTAGTTCATGAAATACGCTAACTACTTTATGATTTGTTTCGATTACACTTCATTACCGCTTCACGCCTTTCATTATACGTAACGACTGACAGTAAATCTCGGCGCTGATTTTATCACGACGTTTATGAGCGTCATTATTAGGTGGTACCAGCTTTTAAACCGCCGTAAAGTCTACGCCTTTGCGAAGGAGAGTTGCTGCCTCTCTACTCTCTTTCTCGCATCGTCTCAAACGTTTGGCTGCGAGGGGTACACACAAACCATG
Organism: Leptopilina myrica (nomen nudum); assembly: GCA_032872475.1. Taxonomy (NCBI): domain Eukaryota; kingdom Metazoa; phylum Arthropoda; class Insecta; order Hymenoptera; family Figitidae; genus Leptopilina; species Leptopilina myrica (nomen nudum). Next base: position 39,409,673 of record CM065461.1, read on the forward strand.
TGAGACGTCTTGCCCAGTGGTGGGGGGCGCCACACAATTCTCAACTTTCACAGAGAGAGAGAGAGAGAGGGGGGGAGACATATATTTATGGTAGGGAGGCTTAGAACTTGAGCGATTGTCCGATAGATTGCGCCCATATGGACACTAACATCACTTTATCTTATAGCTCACTTAATTTACGATTTCATCTTCATTTAATTAATTTCCAATTTGGCTTTCGAGATATTGAAACAGGAAATCTTTTTTTTGTTTTTATTACTATTTTCTTCGATAAAGTTTATTCTTAATACACTTCTTATTTTTTTTATCGAAAAATCGTGTATCGAAAGATATATCAAAATGGGACAAAAAACGTATATTAAAATAGTTGCGAAGGAAAATGAGACAAAAAACAATATAAAAACGTTGCTTCGTTTTTTATTTCAATACGTTTTGTTCTAAAAAAAAGCAAATGAAGAAATAATAAAAATACAAGTAATAAATAAAAAAAAAATTTGTTTATGCTATCATTTTTTATGTATTTTTAATTTTCTTGGTACAGGATTTTTCCATTTCTTTTGCAATTGTTTTTTAAAGAATCAAATTGACACTAAGGTGGATCAAAATTGATGTGCAAAAATTAAACTGATTTTATCCACACTTTTGCTATCGATTCGTTGTATAATTTCATATTATTCTTAAGGAGAGGAGGATTTAGAAAAAATTTTAATGATACAAAGAAACAATTTAAATATCGGACAATTGTATTTTTAAAGTAATTTTTGAAAAGGAATTAAATTTTTATAAAGTGAAATCAGTCAGATAATAAAGTTTTCGGGTTTCTTTAAATAAATGGAAGAATAGAAATTCATTAAAAGGTTCGAAATATTTTCCGCATTTATCATAATTTTTTATATATTAAAATAAAACATAAAATACGAAAAAATTGGAAAAAATTATGATTTAAAATAGTAGGAAAAATTAACAAATGAATGAATTTACATATTCAAAAAATTAACAATTTAATATTAATGGTATTTTTATACATTTTCTGCCTAAAAAGTCAGATTTAAAAAAAAAACATTTTTTTAAATAGAGCTCACTTGTTTATTTTTCTAAATAATTTTAAATCATAATTTTAAAAAATGAAAAACATAATATAAAAAAAATTTGAATAAAAATATTTTTTTTTAAACAACAAAAAAATTTCCAAATAAAAAAATTGATTATCACAATTTTTAAGGCATATTTCTTTTAAATCTTTGTTTTTAGGCTAAAACTATTAAAAATACAATTAATATTCAATTTTTTTATTAATCTAAATTTTCTTTTAACTTATTTTAGATCATAATTTTTTATTAAATGAAAAATGTAAAGTACGAAAAAATTAAAATAAAATTTGATTTGGAATGAGTTAGAAAAATAAACAAATAATTTTCCATATACAAAAATTGAATACCATTGGTATTTTTTTAAGTATTTTTACTCTAGAAACAAACATTTAAAAAATGCTTCAAAAATTATTAAAATCAATTTTATTATTTGGAAAATTTTGTATGGGTTCAAAAACAAATTTTTAACAAAAAAAACCGCGAATAAATTTTAAAATCCACTAATTTTATATAAATAAATATTTATTAGTTAAATATAAATTGGTTACATAAATATAACTAATAAAAATAAATATTAAAAAATGGTAAAAATATTTTCTGACTGCATTAAGTTCCTAATCCTTTTTTCCCTAATTTAAAAATAATTTTGTAGAATATTTAAATAATCATTTACTTCAGTTTTTAGTCAATTTGAATTATTATTATTATTTATTATCATTATTATTATGATTGTTAATTGAATTATTATTTATTATTCTTATTATTATTGTTAAAATTATCGCTGGTTCCCCTCCCCCTTAAGTTACAACTGTTTTTAAATATGAAAAAGTGGAACATCTCTCATGTACATCATCTTTTAATATCCTTTTCATTTCAAAATTTCATTTTCCTCAGTTTTCCTTTTATAGATATTAACTAGTGAATTAGATAGAATTTTCCAACAAAAATCGGAGTTTTTTTTTGTTTTTTCATGAAATCTTGAAAAGTGGGGGGATTAGCATACATTTTAAAGTGCGGCTATAGTTCCCTGTCTAGCGGCGCCATTGGTCTACATTTACACAACAATGAGGGACCACGATTCTAAAAACTCTCCCAGAATCCCAGGGCTTCGTGAACGAACCGTGTGCGAGAGGAGAGAAAAAAGCATTAGAGAAGGATGGAAGTTTTGGTTTTGTGATGGGGGGGAATGCTTTTTGTTTGAGAGGTGGTGGTGGTGGTAGTGGGGGGTGGTAGCAAAAGTGAGCAAAAAAGGAGACTGGAAGAGGGAGGGGGGGGCAGAAAAGAAAGAAGAATTGAGTGTTACGTCGTCCTTTTCTTCCTCTAGAAATTCTAACACACAAAAATCCTAAAGGTCATGTTTTTTTTTTTTTTTTTTTTTTAAACTCGAACTAGCCCATCGGGTATATAAAATATTTCTACACACGCCTCGAGCCATTTCTGACACGGCACCGTTGGCGATTGCGACGTTGCCAAATTATTTTGTGACCACTTAATATTAACCGAAAATTCGTTTTTTTTTTTTTAATTTTGAGTGTTAAATTTGGAAATTTGATCCAATTGTCAGAAATAGTCTCAGGGACTTTAATTGCTTTTGTCCTTTCTTGAAAGTATCAAATTGATACTAAAGTATTCAATGATTTGATAGGAAAAATGTGATTGAAAAATTTATCCTTTTTTTTGGAATTAATTTGATCCAAGTTTTAGACAAGTTTGAATTTTTTAAAAAAAAATTTTGAATTTTGAATCACTTTTTTATTATCAATTTGATACTTTCGTAAACTATAGATTGGTAATGTAATATATATATATATATATATATATATATATATATATAGTTTATATGTTTATAGTAATTGTCGGAACTAAATCGTTTTTCTTTTATTACTATATATACCTTTCGAGACAAATTGAGTTATGAATTGTAATTAATGTGTTTGCATCAATCAGCTTGTTTTATTAAACTACATAATTCAGAGTCTAAGTTGGCGTGGGACGAGTGGGATGAGGTAAGAGGAGATATTCCTCATTTGTGTATATATGATCATTCAGTGCTCAACGCGTGGGTAATTAGGTAATCCGTCTGTCTGCACCGCGAGCGGCAAAGAAGTATATAAAGCGCGATCCAAGTCACATTATCCATTAAAACATTTCCACTTTCCAGTTTCTCGTTTATTTATGTCGACCACCCAGAAGTATATCTCTTCTATATAGACAAAAGTGACACGAGTAAAACATTTCTCCTCGACTATATATCTGTTCTCAATAAATATCGCTACTTCAATTTATTATACAACTGCACTACACCGGTAATTAACATCTTTAACACTTATTTTATATATAAAAAGAAAATTTATCCTATACTTTTTTTTAAGAAAGAAAAATTCTTCTTTTTTATAAAGGAAAATGTGACTTCCGTTTTTTTAAAGGGAAAAGTGACTTTAGTTTTTTTAAAGAATTTTTTTTACAGTTTAAAAAAAAAATTTCTCGTACATTGGACAAAGGGAAATAAGGAAGTAACATATGATCGAAAGGGGAAAAGCATTTTTAAGTTGTAAAAGAACATTTTTTAAATGTAATAAAGTTTTATATTCAAACTTTTTCTTTTTTTTTCTAAGACCTTCTTTTATTGTTACTAGAATATTATTATATTACTATTAGGAGTATAATTAGAAATTTTAAAAACCTTACAGTTTGGAAAAGTTTTAATAATTCCAATTCCTTTGGAAATTATAGTTAAATTTTTCTAACGCACATTTAATTAATTGTTAAAAGTAAAGGATTTCTAGAAGAATTTTAGTAAAAACGACTATAAAAAAGATTTAATTTTGAAACAGCTAGAAATTATTGCATAAAGTTTAATTACTTTCAAAAGTAAGTAAATTCTTCGGAGAAATCCAATTATGTTCTAAAATTTACCAAAATTCTCTTCAAAATTTAAATTATCTTTTAAAATAATAAAACTCTTCTTCAAAATTCAATTATTTTAAAAAATTCTAATGAAACTCTTGGCAAAATTTATATTAATTTAAAAAAAAATTCCCTCAAATCAATAATTTTCAATGTCTACAGTTTTTATAAAAATTTTTTAATAGAATTCAATTCAATTCAATTATTCACAAATTTAGATTATAAAGTTCTTCGCAATAATTGACTTTCGTAAATTTACCAAAATTCTCGTCAAAATTACAATTCTCTTTACAAGTAATAAAAATCTTCGCAGAAATTCAATTACATTTAAAAATTTTAATAAAATTCTCGTCAAAATTTCAATTATTTTTATAAATAATATAAAATTCTTTGCAGAAATTTTATTATCGTTACAAATTTCCCTCAAGGGAATGATTTTCAATATTTACTGTTTTCATAAAATTTTCCAAAAGAATTAAATTGAATTGAATTGAATTCAATTATTCAGAAATTTTTTTCATAAATTTCTTCGCAATAATTCAATTATTTTCAAAAACGTTAAAATTCTTTTAGGAATTTAATTATTTTTATATAAATAATACCTAAAACTGGTTGCAAAATTTAAATTATATCTTTATATATAATAAAATGTTTTTTAGAAATTTTAGAAAATAATTCAATACTAAAAGCATTAAAGCATAAATTTTCGGAAATAATTGAAGTTTGAAACGGTTTCGAATTAAAATATTCGATAAATTAAATTTGTTATACTTGCAATTTTTTTTTAAACTTTGATTGAATTTTTCTTCAAAATATTAAAAAAATTTACTTTATAATATATATTTAATTGAAAAATTTACCAAATAATCGAAATTTCGTAAAAATGAATTCTAAACAAATGCATTTCAAAATTCAAATTCAAAGACGAACATTTTCAAAAATTATTAAAAGAAATTCATAAAGAAATGTAGTAGACAAATACTGTCTATATAGGAGAAGGTCAAAAAAATTTGTTTTTTCCGAAAATTTAGTGGAAAAGTCTGAGAAAAACGGAACTAAAATTTTTTTCCAAACCCTGAATTAATATTATTAGTAAAAGAGGAGTGTTATTTTTGTGCTTTAACAAACAAGAAAAAAATGTTAACTAACTACTGGAAATGCGCGACCTTATATAATTGCACTTTCACGCATCGCGAACATAAACGAATAAATGTTTTCTAAAATTGCATTTTCCACATACTTAATGAGCCACCCAAGTATATAGTTGACGGATACGTTTTTTCCTAAAAGAAAAAATTTTCTCTCATTTTATCTTGATTTACTTTCCACCGACAGCGGAAACTTTAAGTGAGTAATTATACCATCATACTATATATACAGTATAGTAGACGAAAAAGAGAACTCTTGCCCTCGAATTTAAAAGTATAATTTATACATCATTTGCGGATGAAAATAAACTTTTTTCCCCATTTTCTCTCTTACCCCTTTTATGTATTTTTTAAAAACGTAAACGTATTTTTTGAAAATGTATTTTTTTTAAATCGGAAAATTTTTTTTTTATACATTTATTACGTTTAAATACTGTAATATATTACGTATTATTCTGGTACTACGATGCTTTTTCTACGTATTACGCATATGCCTACGGTTTTACAACGAATAAAAAAATTATTACGAGTAAGAAAATCATTAAAAAGTATAGGAAATTTGATTAATTTATGCACTTTAATGATGAATTAAAATTTGTATGAAGGTAACAAAAAAATTAAGTGTATCAAAACAGTCTCTTTTTTTTGGTCTGCAATCGATTTAATTGATCCCAGGAGGAATAAAGCTCGATACACACCCCGAAATGGCGAGATGAAGAAATTGGGTTTCTTGCGCGCGAGGACAAGCGACAGGAAGAGAAATATAAAGATGTTTTGGGGGCACCGTCAAAGTGGAAGCGCGCACCTATATATAGTTTATACGCAAGTTGCGCCCGGCTCGGTCACGGGTAATGGTTTTACGAGCGTCAAGGGTGATATAAAGAAAATGAAAAACACCAGTGCTGCCAACATGCACGGCCTCGTCGTATAACTAACTACGTTGTTTCCCTCCCCCTTGCCATCCTACTTCTTCTTAAGTTATATGGAACCTCTTTCCTCCTCTCACACTCCCCCGTGACAACCATCCCATGCTACTGAGTTTCTTTCTCCCCCCCTCCCCTTCTTCCCTCCCAGCGTCCTCTTACTCTTTCTGACTCCCATCTCAAGCGACTCCCCGCGGAGTGTATCACAATTAGCTCGCGGAACCCTCTTTCCTACCAACTCCTCACACTTTATACACATATATAGAGCGAGAGAGAGAGAGAGATACTCTCTTTTGCATACCGACCGCCACCTAGTCGTGAAAACTTTTAGAGAGCTTATTTCAATATTATGGTGAATAATAAGTTTACAGGGGGAACGACTCACGAATATGGGATATATACTTGGTTTTCGTGCGTCGAAGATTGCCGGAAGTGGAAGTCGGGTGTATTTTGTTTTAATGTGTTTTACATACTCAAACAGGAACATTGCGAGATGTTAAAAAGCGTTGTAGATTAAATTAACATCAAACAGGATTAAAATAGTCCATTTTCGGTGTTATTTTTTACTATATGATTGGAATTTTAATTTGAATTGAAACCAAGTCCAGGATTACCAACTAACTATGACTTAGTTAGTAACAAACCTACTAACTTACAAACTCAATTGCTAATTAAGTGTCTAATTAACTTAAAAAACTTAATTGCTAATCAAGTTACAAAATAACTTACTTAACTTAGTTACTAATTAACTTACATCACTTACTGCACTGAAAAAAAATTTGTTAGTAAAATTCAACTACTATTGGGTAGTAGAGTGAAAAGTAGTTAAATTAATTACTTTTTTATTTATTCTAATACTTTTTGCATAGTAAATTTTACTGCTTCTTATATGTAGTTAAAAATTTAGAATTGAGGCAACTAAGAAAAGTAGTTAATTATTAAAAATAACTACAAAATCTTGTTGCACTAATTATATATTCTTAATTATTTTAACTACTTTTTTATGGTTAACACAAGTTTTTAAATATTTTTGGGGACTTATTGAACAAGGAGAGTAGTTAAAAAGTAGTCAAATTTACTAAAAAAAAATTAATTAAGAATTTCTATTTAAACCATTAATTTTTATATACACAGTTTTCTTGAAAGTATAAAATTGATACTAAAGTGGATCAAATTGATACCAAAAATCAGGATCAATTTTTTATTTGGTCCACATTTTTAGTATTAATTCGTTGTCCATTAATAATTTTTTACTCTTAAACAATTAAACATACACATTTTTCATATATATGTCTTTTTAGTAAAAAAAAAACCTCAGCTTTCGTTTAAGAAAAAAAAATCGTGTCTCTTCCCCACAAAAATTAAAATTAATTTTTAATTTTGGGTCAAAAAGTTTTTTTCCAAAATGCTTATTTCCAATCGAAAGAGCATGAAAAAACCTTTCCAAAATGTACTTTGTAAAATTTGTATGTTTAATTGTTTAAGAGTAAAAAATTATTGAAATAAGCATTGTACTGAAAAACACAAAAATTTACCCCTCCCCCCCTTGGAAAATATTGGACTAGGTAACAAAATATTTTCACAAAAAATTACTATCTATTAGTACTACAAAGGCCCTAATTGATACGATTGGAGAAAAATTTTTCTCTACCTTGATCACTTAACATGGAATCGCTCATACACTGAAAAAAAATTTATTTGATTCAAATAACCGATTATTTGACTATTATCAAAGAAATATTTACTTGAATCAAATAATCTTTATTTGAATCAATTAAATAGTATTTGCTTTAAATACTGAAATATTTGATTCAACACTGAGAAAACATTTTACTCGTTTCAAGTAAAAAAATAATTTTAAGTGATTTTTTTTTATTGAAATTAGTTTGTAAGGTTAATTCTAATATATAAAAAAATATTTACTCCTTTGATTCAAAAATAATTTTTGTTTAAATAATTATATTTAATTCAAACATATTTTCCATTTTGGTTTAAACAAAAAATATGTTTAAATATTTTATGTTTGATTCAATCTTAAAAGTTGATAGTAAATAATTTAAAATCAACTATAAATTATGTTTGAATTAAATAAATTATTTTTGTAAATGAACTAAAAAATATGTTAGAATTAAACTTAAATTTTTTTCACTGTATAGCAAAGATATATTTTAATTTTGGTTTAAACAAAATATGTTTGAATCAAATAAACCATTTTCTCAGTGAATTACAATTTATCTGATTCAAATAAAAATTATCTGATTCAAGTAAATGTTTATTTGATAATAGTCCAATAATCGGTTATTTGAATCAAATATAAACTTTTTTTTCAGTGTATATAAATTTTAAATTTTTAAATAAATTTTATAAGTTAAAGAGGTTAATGATATTTAAAAAGATTTACTATGAAAAATACGAAACTTTTAAATCAAACAAAAATTTAATTTTTTTTAGGAATTTAGTAACTTTGTAGTTCTATTATAGTCTGAAAAAAATCCTACATTTAGATCTATTTTAAGGTTTATTAGGGGGTTTAATATAAGAAGGTTTAGTATGTATAACAAATGATTCCAACAGTATACTAGATTCTATAATAACAATTGGGGTTAATTAGTAAATTATTATTACTTTAGGTTATTAAACTACTTCATTTAAAATCGAATTTGAGGTTTAATATCATAATCGAACCATGTGTTTAATTTTTTTTTTGTCACATCTTTATTTCCCAATGGCACTTAACCATTTTGCGTAATTTTAATATTGACGTAGGTATAATCATATAGAGAAGAGGGAGGAGGAGGAGAGCAGGGAAAAGGGGAGGGCGGGGTGAATTCCTCTTTGGAAATAAGTAGCCTGTTGGCAAGTGGCCCAAAATTTCAGTGGAAAATTTTCATTCTATATTGTATATATATATATATATATAAAGATATAGGATTTGAAAATGAGAAGACGGAGACTTATCCAGAGTGTGTATGGCGAGTATATGCGCGATTCGGGATGAGGGGGATTGGCTTGGCGAAGCGTCGCTTGAAGGAAGCAACGACGAGTTACATCCGGAGTAAAAGAAGAAGGGCTTGGCGTGGAATCGCGGTACCCCCGCAGCGCTTACACGAAGTTCTTGGCCAACGTTATAGTGTCCAAAGAAAATATTACTGTATCTCTTCATGCGGTGATATTGCCCGATGATGTATTGCCATAGATATTTCACAGCACCGTCTGTCGTATACGAGAGAATCCCTTATAATACTTTTTGTATATAAATATATATCTACTCTTATATATATATATATATATACATATATAGAAAATAGTGGGTGTGCAAGAATATCTCCTCTGGCGCTTTGTAACTTTCTGAATCGTGTTTGTGGTCGGTTATAAGAATTGACCCATGGCTTTCCTTTCTCTCTCACTCTCTATACCACATGTGTGCGTCTAAATCGCAAACCTACGTCAAAATATTGCTGATATAGAGATAAGTATTTTTTCCATCACTCCATAAAAGGAGTGTGCAGATATTTTAACGTTCAAGAATATGAAGGAACATATTGCAATATAGCTTTTTTTTTACTGTTTGGAATATTTTTACTCATTCAGATGCGCGCATAATGTTTTTATCGATAAAGAAGTTAATTTTTTGATAAGAAAGATAAATTGGAAATCTTAAGAAACTATTTTTTTGAAATTTGTATACAGAAAAAAGGAGGTATAAATTTTGTTGCGGGTAATTTTTGACCAATGCTAATTCACATACAGGCAGTGGCTCCCCCACATCTAGGATAAATTTTTACCCCAAAATAAGATTAAAATTCATACTTATTTTTTCATATGTATTAGAGAAAAAGAAATCTAAAATTAAAGTTCGTGAAGCAAAATATTTTTTTCCGTTTCAGTTACAATAGAAGACACTTGACAATATTCATGAAGAAATGAATCAAATTTTTATTAATACTTTGAAATAATTCTAACCCTTGTAAAATTTTTAATTAGAAAACGAAATGAAAGAAATCACCAATAATAGAAATCCTTTTTTTTTTTTTTTTTTTTTAACAAATAGTGTGCGCTGAGAAACTCATGTTGGATATATCGATGTGGTGTGGGAGTAGAGAAAACTTCTTCTTTTCTATGTTATTGGCCTCTGGCGGAGCGTACGGCCATTTCAGAGAGGAACAGAGAAACGTGTACTCTGTATGGATATACCAAGTGTACGGGACACGATGAACAAGGAGAGAGAGAAGACAGGGATGATGAATCGCCAGACAAGAAGGGAAGAGAGAAAAGAGAGAGAGAGAGAGAGAAGAGAAGAAAGCAATAAGGGGCGCAACACAAAAAAGACACCGCGTCGGCGGAACGCGCTAGACCGAGTCAGTTACAGACTTATCTGTACGCATCGTGTGCGCTCACTATCCTTGAGTTTTGTGCGTCTTCGCAATGTGCTTTTCTAGAGATCGCACTTTTTCCGAGAAAAGCGAAACTAGAAAATAGCTCTCTCCTAATTTAGAGAATCTTATCTATATTTCAAATCGGATCTACTTATTCATAATAATTTAACGTTAATTAAAAAAGTTAAACAATTCAGAATTTTTTAATTTTGAGAAAGTTATTCTATAATAATAATAGTAATAATAATAATTATTATTATTATCATTATTATAACACTGAAAAAATTAAATTCTAATTTTAAGAAAAACTTCTTATATATGCGCTAAGAATATTCTCCACTTAAATTAAGTGGGAAATATTCTTACAATAAGAAGAACATTATTATTATTAATTTAATAATTAATTTAATAATTAATTTAATAATTACTTAAATAATTAATTATAATTTAATAATAATTTGAAAATTTCAAAAACCAATCCTACAACCAATATGATCTAATTTTTTCTATAGATATAAAATTCAGACTAAAAATGATATAACACGGAAAAAAAATTTTATCCAGAACATGGATAAGTTTTGCTGAAATAGCGAATGTCTTAACTAAAACAACTAAACATTTGACTAATCTAGCGAAATTTGTAGCTGTTCCAGGTGAATCTTTTTTTGCATAAAGTGTGTTATGAAGCATCGTTTTCTTATATTATAGTTTTTTTGGCCTAATTTGATATTCTTAGAAAAACTGGGATAATAATAAATTATAGTCGCATGATTATAATTATTATTATAATTAATATTTTTACAATTAATTACTATAAATATCATAATAATATGTGTTTCTAACCGCGTTATATCATAACTTGAGAAATAATGAATTCCTATTTTCTACGTCTATTAGTATTATACATAATTTTTTACAGAACCCTTTAGAAGTTTAATCTCAACGTTTGTCTACTAAATTAAAAAAAAAATTAATTTTTTTTCCGAAAAATCCCAATATATTTAAAAAAGTACGAAATGTATTAAAATTTAGTGAAATATATTTTGTGATTTTAACGCGAATAATAATATTTCAGACAATTTTGCATATTCGTTTAGAAGTTTAGTTTCTACGCTCGTCCAAATTTTAAAAGAATTTAATTCTTTTTTGCGGAAAAATCCAAATATTTCAAATAAAAAAAATTTAATTCGTCTTTTTCTTTTAAATTACGAAATTATGCGACATTGGACTAACTTTTGTTGACTGTACGTCAGATTCTTCCTTAAATCCATTATTTTTGATAATTTAAAAAATAAGATCTTTTTTGAATTTTCAAATTTTTCTTTACAGTTCAATTTGACGAAACTTTAATTACCTGGAAATTTTTCAATTAAATATAAATTCAATTGAAAAATAAAAATCTCAAATAATTAACAAAAAATTCAATTATACTTTTTCAAATAAAATTAATTGTACAAAATTGTTAATGAAAAATGTTAAAAATTCAGATTTTTAAAAAGGATTTAATTTGAAAACTTTTCGAATTTCAATTTTTTTGAAAAATTGAGAAGATTCTACGAGAATTCAATTATTAAAATAAAAAAATTAAATCATTTAATTTCTAAAAGAATTTAATTTTTTTGCGGAAATAGTCAAATATTTCAAAAAATACCAATAAAAACTACAGAATCCTAGTTTTTCTAAAGACATCAAATTCAGACAAATCTGAACTTAACAAATTTTTTTTTCCGTGATCCTATAATCCCAAACTAAACATCAAAAACTTGAATTTCTTCTAACTAAAAGTTACCTATTTCCTTTTTTGTTGAAATTATGCGAATAAAATTACTCACTCTGAATATAAGCATCTTATAATAAACCCCCAATAAAATCTCAAAAAGTTTGATCAAAATTTACCAATTTTTTTTTTTTTTTAAAGATATGAGTAAAATGACTCACTCTGCATATAATCAGCATTGATCTTGGTTATTTTTTATTTTTTTGTCGAAAATAAGAAAAAGGTACTTTTAGACAGGTAACATGTTTTATGTTTTTTCTCACGATCGACTATGCGGGATTCTTGAGATTTTACAAGAGAGAAAGAGAGAGAAAGGAGAGGGGGGGGGGCTGTGGAATTCCCTGAGGGGCCTAAAACTTGATGTGGCTGTGTGTGTGTGTGTTGGCTTTTGGTTCAGAAAGGTGAGATTCCGGAAATTTGGTCACGGCTGGTTTTCAAGGCATCGTTGTGGTGGGTGGAGCGAGAGGGAGGGGGGGCGTTCCACAAGGCACCCTGCATGGGGTAGTTTGGAGCTCACGCGACACTACTGCCATCTATATCTCGTGGAGATTTATGAGCTCGGATTTTGCAGTGCTTTGTAACAAAATGCAGCACACTCATATATACACAAATACAGAGACATATACATAGAGCGGGTGTCGATGCTGCTGCTGCCCCCTGTCGAGATAGTGCGCTGTTTGCCCCACAGGGGTTACGCGCAATTCGCGCTCCGATCTCAATCCGATCCTCTGTTACTTGTCTTCTTTTCTTCGATTTTATCTCATCCTTTCAAACAAATTCATCACTTATTCAAATTTATTGAAATGTGGGGACAATATATTTTTATTGTGTTTTTTGTTTTGTTTTTCAGGGTATTTTTCGAGGAAAATTTGTCGCGTATAGAAAAGGACCACCTAGGATTTTTGTTAGGCTATATGGGAGTCAAAATTTTATAGGTTATACGTTTGTTATCCTGTTTCTATAAAAACTTCTTTTTTTTAATTTCTTCAGATGAAAAATCATTTTTAATGAATATTTTTGGGTATAATAAATAATTTTAGATAAATAATTTGATTTCAGAATTCATCCACTTTGTGTATTTTCACTTAAAATTTACCAAAAGTTACAAATTGAAACCAAATTTAATTAAAAATGTGACTTAACCTATATAAGATTTTGGGTAGTTCTCACTTAGGTTATAGGAATGAAACATTGTTCTTTGATTGTCCATTTCAATTCATTTAATTATACTTTCTGGAATTGTTAACTAAAATTCTTCTTTAAAGTCGAATTTGACAGATAATCGTGTCAAAAGTTAGTACAATCTAATTATTTCGTACTTCAAAAAAGAGATCATATTAAATTTTTTATTTTTATCCGTAAATGCATAAGGAATTAATTTTTTTTTATATATTTTAAACAATTTAAAGTTAGATTTAAAACTACAAATTATACTTTTTGTCGCAATAATAAATTATCTAAGCAGTGTAACCTAAATTTTAAAAAATGTTTCTTATTGACCTAAAATTGTAATTTGTATATTTAAACGCAACTTTCAATTGATTTAAATGTTTAAAAATTAAATTCTTTGACTTTCCACCGAATTTAAAATTCAAAATGTCTTTTTCTTGTAAATAACAAAATTATGATATTCTTCCTTAAATTAATTGTTTTTAATAATTTTTTTAAACACCTTTGAGAATTTTCAAATTTTTTTTTTACAATTCAATTTGACGAAACTTTTATTACTCGAAAATTTTTCAATTAAATATACATTCAATTTAGTTTAAATTCAATTAAAAAATAAAAACCTAAAATACCTAAAAAAAATTATTCTATTATACTTTTAAAAACAAATTGATTCTACAAAATTGCTAGTGAAAAATGTAAAAAATTCTGTTTTTTAAAAAGATTTTAATTTGAAAACTTTTTAAAATTTAATTATTTAGAAAAATTCGCGCAATAATTCTTGTATTATTCAATTATTATCTAAAATTTAAGGTAAAAATTCATTTTTAAATCAATTTTGTATTAGAAGATTCTACGAGAATTCAATTATTTAAATTTAAAAAAATATGTAATTGGATGTTTTTTATAATTGAATTTTCATTAGGAATGTTATCATCAAATTTCTAAATAATTAAAACTTTTAAAGAATTTTATTAAAAGTTTCCAAAAACTATTGAATAATTTAAATTTCGCAATAAGTTATATTATTTATGAAAAAAAAAAATCTTTGCTTTTCTTAAATTCAATTAAATGGTATATTTTACTAAAAAATGTTGTTGAATAATCGAATTTGTTTGGAAAATTTTTTAAAACTTGTATGAAAATTAAAAATCTTCAATTAAGTAAAATTTTCAAAAATAATTAAATTTAGGTAAATTTTTAAAATTATTTATAAAGATAATTGAAATTTTAAAAAGAATGTTCAAATCTTTTTAAAACGATTAAATTTCTAAGAATAATGTTTTTCACTTCTTAAAAATAAGAAAATAAGAAATAAGTTTTTAATTAAAATTCTTCTATAAATACTTTATTTTTAATAACTAATTACATTACAACACTAATTAAAGAAACAAAAATGAATAAAAATCTCTGTGAATAGTCGCTGATTACGAATATCTAGTCCTTTTTCCAAAATTAAAAATGGCGGATACAATATGGCGGACGAATTATTAAGAATCGATCGAAATCGCTGGAAAGCCATTACTCAGGAGGTTTTCGACGTCTTTGATTACGAATCTGATGTCTTTTTTCCAAAATTCAAAAATGCGGCAGAATAAATTCGAAAGTTATTAAAATTATAATCTTAATTACAATTTTTTCTTAATTTATTAAATTGTAATCTAAAGTTAATCCAAAGTAAATATAATTTTTTTTTTTTGAAAATATTTACATCTAATTATTTATAAGAGAAAAGAAATTGATAGACAATTCTTTTTACGTGTTCAAAAAAAAAAACAAATAAAAATTCCAAGACAAGGGTAAAAAGAAGTTCATTGAGATGATAACCGTTTGTGTGAATGGCTCCCTCGATGGAAGAAGCGGCCATTCGCACTCTACGGAGAAAAACCTGCAGGGGTTGCATAGAGTGTGTTTGTGTGTGTTTGTGTGTGAGTGAGAGAAAAAGGGGGAGGGGAGAGATTTGAAAGTGCTAGTGGGGATAGTGCTATATAAGGGGTACGGAAATGGTACGAGCTACTGGTATATCTACCTACCTATGCTTCGCACTCTAACCCATCTCCCCCATCCCTTTATGCGGCCGGTTTACGAGCAACCTGTGGTAACGAGAGCGATAGATAATAACCGCTTCGTTCTGAAACCCTCTCCTCCCCCCTTTATACTCGACAACCGTTCACACGTACGTCAACTTTTGCCACTTTTTTCCATGAAAAATCCCTCACTGTGAATTCATTTTAAATCTACTACTCCTCTCTTGCAAAAAGTACTTTATTTATTAATTCATAATTCTTTTGTTATTATAACAAATTTTCGATTTTTCGCTACTTTTGAAATCTTTTTTTTTTAGGGGGGCCGTACACCTATATTTTTAGCTATATGAAGAAAATATTTTTAATATTCCACTGAGAAAACGTTTTTTTTGGTTTAAACATGTTTTGTTTAAATCAAACATAAAATATCTTTGCTATACAGTCAAAAATATTTAACTTTAATTGAAACATATTTTTTGATTCATTTAAAGAAATATTATATTTAATTCAAACATAAGTTGTGGTTGATTTTCAATTATTTATAATCGAATGTTAAAGTTATAGAGTCAAACATAAAATTTTAAACATATTTTTTGTTTAAATCAAAACTGAAAATATAAAACATATTTTTTGTTTAAATCAAAACGGAAAATATAAAACATAATTAATTATTATTATTTGAATTAAACATAATTATTTAAACAAAAAATATTTTTGAATCAAAGCAGTAGCTACATTCTATATATTGGGATTAAGCTTAAAAACTAATGTCAGTTGAACATAATCACTAAAAATGATTTTTATATTTGATTTAAGAATAATGTTTTCTCAGTGACAAAAAAATTATTTTTATAGTAATTTTTTTTAAGAGGAATTCAATGGTCACGAAAAAAATTATTTAGAAAATATTTTGACCCTTTTTAAATTGTTATTTCTTCTGAAAATTGATAGATTTTAAAATCCATACGCAATTTTGTAGAAAATATGTTTTTGTATCCATAAAAAAATTTTCCAATGAAAAAATTAGCATTTACAAAAGTTGTAACATAAAAAGGAAAATAGTTTTCCCAGGTTAAGAATTTAATAAAAAAATGATTATAGTAAAATTTTATGAATAAAACTCATTTGTTTTTTTAATTTTAATAAAAACTTTTTCGAAAAAAATGTTTTAGTAATAAAATCAAAATTCGATGAAAATTCAAAACACAAACGTTTTTGAAAAAATATGCTTTAGTGATAAAATTAAAATTCGATAAAAATTCAAAACACAAACGTTTTTAAAAAAATGCTTTAGTGATAAAAACCAAATTCGATAAAACATTTTTTTTTTTGAAAAGTTTATCGATTGGTTATCAAATCACGAAAAATTATTATACGGAAAAAATTTTAACATTAAAAAACAAGTGACAATTGTTATGAAGTTGCTGATCTTCTGTGATAAATAACGATCGTGTTTTCTTTCCGTAAAATAATTTTTCGTAAATTGATAATTTTTTTAATGTATTTTTTATTGTTCTGAAATTAGTTAGAAAAAAAATGAGTTTTCGTAATTCGATTGACGACTTAGAGAGACAAATTATAATTTCTATGGAGTAAATTATACACAAGAAAGAAGCAGTCGCTGAAAAAAAGTCGTCAGTTGATCTTTTCCTTTTTTTTCCATTCTCAGCGAATATTTGATATACAAATTTTGCAAACATCAATATCGAGTGCAGAATTTAGAGGAAAAGTTTCGGAATGGAATTTTTGCGAAAAGCTTGAGAAGCAAGTTGAGTTTGCCAAATGCTGGTTCAGCTTCTTCTTCTTATTCTTCTAATAGGATAAATGCACATGGTGCCTGTCCAGAACATACACGTTGGGCCATGTTTTCATTGTGTTCGTATAACCAGAAATACGTACTGATAGTTCACCAGAGCAGGAGAATGAGGATAGTATAGCTTGGAAAATCGGAAGAGGAATGTTCTGTTATTTCCAATTTCATCCGAGTCACCCTTCTATTCCCTTCATAATTTGTCTCCCTTTTCCATACTTTTTTCCTTTTCCCTTTTTT
Organism: Leptopilina myrica (nomen nudum); assembly: GCA_032872475.1. Lineage (NCBI taxonomy): Eukaryota > Metazoa > Arthropoda > Insecta > Hymenoptera > Figitidae > Leptopilina > Leptopilina myrica (nomen nudum). Next base: position 39,427,139 of record CM065461.1, read on the forward strand.
TAATTGTAATAATTTTTTCCTCCTTTTGCTCTTTATCTTTCCTCATCCTCAATTTTTCTTCTTTTGGTTTTTAAAAATTTGCTAACGCTCCGTACTGCACACGACAAAAAAACCTTTAACTAGAACAGCGATAACTTTTTGCTAAAATAGCGAAACTATTCGTTACATTAACGAACAAGTTCGCTAAAATAGTGAAATTTATAGTTGTCCCAGGTGAAGATTTTTTTTTCGTGCAGTTCTTCAACAAAAGGGTGAAAAATTTTTTCAGGGGAACATATTTTAACCGCACCTTTTGTACTTTTATATGTTTTGAATAATAGATTTTGGAAAAATAAGTTGTATTCTGGAAAATATCCATAAGAGAGGAACATAGATGGCGTTAGTTTAATAATTCGATAAAAATACAAGGGCTACAACGTTTAGAGTTGAAGGAAAAACTTTTTTTAGTGGCACTATTGCCTCAAGTTATTCGCAATGTTTCCAAGTTTACAGTGCAAAATTTGCTGATGAAAAATTGTTGTGCTGAGATGGCGGGGCAAACGGACCGAGACCAAATATCCGCTCGAGAAGTGGAATTGCCATTACTCATCCTTAGAAAGAAATGCTAAGAAGTTGTTTGTCCTGTATCCTCGAGAAGATTTCGCGAACTCTTGGCAAACTCGGCCCATTTTTACAAAGAGAGAGAGAGAGAGAAAAAGAGTCTATTTCAACAGCCTTGTATATAGTTTTTATTTACGTTTATCTATCTCTATGTGTATATACATTTTTTGTCCAACTCTATTCACTACAAAGCAATGAAGATTCACGTACATTATCCAAGTAGCAATTTATGCTTTCTTCTTGGGCGCTAGTTTCTATTTCTATACTCTTCCATCTTTAACGGCCCACGCGGATGACCCTCGAATCTTCTCTTTTCCCTTCAATCGAGTAAACGACGTTCTTACTATTATTTAAACTGTAATTTTCTCTTCTAATTCTTTAGTTTTATGTACACTTTTTAAATTAATATTTCCTAATCTCTTTTATTTTTGTATGTAATTTCGCTTTTATTCGTAAATAAATATCATTAAGGTATTAAACTATGAAGGAGAATAATTTATAGTTTTGGAGGTTAGGGTTACTAAACCGCAAGAGGCGCTATTGTCTTCCCTCGTGTCGAACATTTCCGAGTCTACCCGATTAATACAAAAATTCGCCATTTGCAATCTAATCGGAAAGGAAAAAGTATACAACAAATCAAAAGTTTCATATAAACATTACGAATTAAAATTTAATAGTCAATTTAGCGTCAAAAGTAAAGTTATTTTAAAATTTAATTAATATTCGCCCGATATTTGATATAGTGAAAAAAAAATTATTTTTAATAGAAAAACCAGAATAAATTTCCTGATATCCCTGAAAAAATACCTTCCAAACTATCAATCGCCATTCTCCAAAATCAAAAGATATTATAAATCCATGTATTTTCTCATCCATCCATAGCATAATATCTTTGTGTCGAGAGAAATCCTTTTTAAATCTGAAAATCCTCCCCCTTTCGTCCCCGTTATTTGGATTCCGCCTCCTCTCTTCTCTCTCTCTTTCTCGTCCAGAAAGAAAATTTATGACGGCTTAAAAAGTCTAGCTCCTTTGAAAATCCTGATAAATGTGCGAAGAAGAACGTTGCTTTCGTACGAATTTGTAGGTCGCGCGCGTCCCGCGAAAGGCGGCGTAAAGATTAAAGTAAAGATTATAAGAGTAAAGAGGATAAAGAGCAATGAGAGATGTAAAACAGTCTCATATAGAAGGAAAAGTTTGTGTGTGTGTGTGTGTTATAACACATATACATATAAATGTAAATTCTAGGCCGAAAAGCAAACTACGATGCACGCAGTTAAAAGCGAGCCTGAATAAACAACCGTTCCACCATCAATATTCCATATAGTCTTTAAGGGAGAGGAGAAGAAAATTTATTTCACAAAAGATGGCGTAAAACTTTACGCGCCTCAAATGCTTTTCACTTTTGGTAAACATAACTAATTAGGCAAATACGTTTCTGTTATTGTTATTATTATTATTATTTTGTGTCGCTTTTTCTTCTAAACTGATAACACATTACTTTCTGACTATTATTAGTAATTAGTTTTAATTTTAAATTTAACTCCATAGGCTATTTATATTTGTATTTAAATAATTAATTATATACCTGTGAAATATTCATTTCTCGATAATTTAAACTTGTAATGTTGACTTTGACTGTAATTTTTCAGTCTCCTTTTTAACTGCTCTTAATACGGTAACAAATCAAAAAAAATTACAAAAACATATTTTTACGCTTCTTATTGTTAATTTTTAATTGTTGTTAATTTAAAATTCCAAAAAGAGGAAAGAATATTTCTAAAAATTTGGCAGATTATAATGCTATTATTGAATGTAAAATAAACAAAAGAGAATATTAAATTAAATTTGATACAGTTATTTGTAACATTGTTTAAACAATTGATTGTTATTCATTAACTTTTTACCCATTACGCCTAGAAAAATGAAGATTTTTCTAATTTAATTTTAAAAATTCTCGAAATTTTTGGACGATAAATATACACAATTTCAAATCGCTATTTTATTAAATTTTTTAAACAAATAATTTTTATTTATTAACTTGTTTCTTATTAACCCTGAAATAAATGTTAAATTTTGATTTTAATTTCTTATTTAATTGTTAATAATTAAAGGATACTTTTATTCTATAGTTTAATAGATTACATTTGATAAATTGCAAAATTAGAAAAAAATTACATCTTTTTAAAGGGAATAAAATAAAACTTTTAATACAATTTAAATAAAAATTTATTAAAATCTTGAAAATTACTTTCAATGCGTTTATTGATTAAATTTTTTTTTGAAAGAATTCAATAATTTAAAAAAAACTTTAATAAAATTCTTCTCAGAAATTAAATTATTTTCAAAAATTTCGATGTTATGATCTTTATAAGAATTCAATTTTAGGAAATATTAAATTATTTGGAAAAATTCATAATTTTTTTTTTAAATTTAAGTCATTGAATTTGCGTAGAATTTAAAAAAAATTATTTAAAAAATTAATTTTAGTTAAAAATTTAGATTTTATAGTTACAGACACTGATAACTTAAATGTATCAAATTGCAACGAATTGATATCAAAAATGCAGATCAAACCAAAAATTGATCCAAATTTTCTGCATCAATTTTAGTATCAATTTGATACTTTTAAGAAAACTGTGGGAAAAAATAAAAATCTTCAAGAATCAGGTATCTTATACTCTAGTAGTAAAATTTAAATTAACTAATTTAAATTATTAATTAATAGTAGTAAAATTTACTGTTTTTACTACTTTTTGCTTTCTTATCGATACTTTCTTTAAAAATTAATTATCGAGTGCAAAGTCTGAATGCGCGATAAACCTCCTAAGAAAGGTCCCCAAGAGGCACAAAATTTCAGATTAGTTTATTATTATTCTTATTATTTTTAAATTTCTTTTCAAATATAGTAAATAAATAATAATTTTAACCTTAAAATATTCAATTTACCATATTTATTTAACACAACAACAATAGCAATAAGGCAAATGAATTTTTTTCTTTCTTCTGTTTCAGGTGAGTGGCTGGCAACATCAACCGTCTCTGTAATGCCAAATAGGTATCGATGTGTGTTAACTGTCGATAGTCAGTTTATCGGTTGCGGCGAACGGATGCTGCACCCGGTGAGTGACGAACCCCGGACTCCCGTAGCTCACTTGACCAATACCCTAAATCAATCAGCCACGTCCAACTTCCGTACACTTAATTAGTGCTCCATCGTAGGTCCTGATGTACCTATAAAAAAAGTAGCCTGTTTTTCTAGATCGTGTGTAGAAATAGAAAAGATTTTTGTAAAAATCAAAAAAACAAAAGCAACTGTAAAAAAGGCGAAAAATAAAAAAAAGGGGGGGGATCCTACTATAATTGGGGTAAGGTCATTGCATAAAAGTTTCCGTGAATGAAAAACAGTGCATGTGGGCATAAAATTAGTAAAAAAAACAATTAAAAAAACAAAAAAAAACAAGAATCGAAAATACGTAATTAAAACTTAATATTAGTTCGTAGTAGATTTAGATTTTTGTTTGTCCCGTTCAAAGAAGACGAGTGCACGATTGGGTGGATGGAGAAAGTTGATTTGAAAAGCGATATTGTAAATGATAATTCTAGGTCGGTGTATAGAAATTGATTAATTTTTTTCTTCATTTTACAATTTATGTTATTATAATTCTTTTTTTTTTTGAGTTCGCTCCAATGCAATAAAAGTGCAAAAAAAAGCTCGGTGCGTCTCTTCGAGCGGCGACACGATGACTGCTGTTGATGTTATATTTTTGTTATTTTTATTGTCCTCGCATCGATTCGAGAATTCGTTTACACCGTTTCACCTTCTTCTTTTTATTCCGCATTCTTCATAAATACATTCTTTTTTTTCTCTTTTTCCCCTTTCTTTTTCATTCTAATTTTTTTTTATTCACATTTATTTCTCGTCTTTGCGAAATTTTATTCCTTGTCTCCTTCTTTTTTGTCACTATTTTCGAAAAAATATTTCACAAATACTTCAACAATTTTTTCTAATAAAATGAATTTTACATATTTCTATTTTTTAATTTTTTCTGTTTTATACTTTTAATTTTTTTATTTCCAACTTTCCATATTTTTTAATACTTTTAATGTTTTAATTTTCAACTTTTCATATTTATAACTTTTTCTATTTTTAATTTGTCTAATTTTATTTGTTTTCCTTTTTTAATTTTCCAAATTTTCTTTTGTACAATTTTTTTTTGTATTTGTCACCATTTTATTCAACTCTCTCCTTTTTGCAAATAAATGAATTCGATTCTGAAAGAAACAAATTTCTATCGCTATTATTTTAAAACAAAAAATGAATGTTTGAATAAAATAGTTGAATAAAAGTTTTAAAAAATTCAAATTAAATTAAATTCATATTAAAAATTCAAATTAAATTTAAACTTGAAAAAGAAGAAGGGACAATTTTTCGAAATTCGCTCCTTTTTTGCAAATAAATAAAAAAAAAAAATTTTTTTAAGTAAATTTTAAAGAAAAAATGAAATTTTGAATCAAAAGATTAAAGAAAGAAGTTAGTATGAAACGGTGGGAAATGTGTGATTCTTTCGATCGTTATAAAGTATATAAATATATATTCATGTTCGAAAGTTTTGTTATTATTGTATAGAAAAAAATAAATATTGTCGTATTCGCTGAGTACCTGCCACAAACGGGGGGAAGGGAGGGGTAGAAAAACGAGTACGCGCTGTTCGATCACAAATAATATACCGTCTCTTTGAAAAAAAAAGCATTTAAATACCAACATTTTTCCGTCATCATCCTAAAATATATAGTGATATAAGACGATAAAAGAAAAAGAAAATTTTTTGAAAAGTAAAAAAAAGAAACAAATTTTTTTAAAAATTATATACGTATGTACGTACCTACCTAGTACCTATTGGCGCCTTTTATACACCCAGAAAAAAAAAATTTTTTTTCAATCCAAATCACAATAATTTATTTGCGCAAAAAAAAAATTTTGCCCTAAAACTTAATTTTATTTTAAATTATTAATCATTTTCTACAAATAAAGGAATGAATTTTATTAATTTTAGTGTATAAAAAAAATATTTATTTTAGAAAAATAAGCTTTAATTTGTTCCCGGTGAAAAAAAAACAAATCTGAAATTGTTCCACTTTTTCAGATTTGTTTCTTCTAATAAAAATATTTTATTTAAGAAATTTGAATTTTATGTCAAAAATATATTTTAATTTTTAAGTGATTATAGTGAATTTTTTTTTTTTTTGGGTGAAAAAGAAAAAAAGAATTTTTGGCGCTATTGTAACAGTTATTCTAGTTAACGATTGTATACGACTAGGCACTAAGTGAAAATAAAAAAAAAACCTGAAAGGACGTAGCTAAAAAAAAAACACAGTATTTTAAGATGAATATAATGTTAATAATATTATTTATTTTGTGGATCTCCGAACGAATCTCTCTCTCACTCTTATATTGCTCCACTGTATTATATACGTAATTAGACTTTTTTTTGAGAGAAAGAAGAAGCGATGGGGGGGGAATAAGGGGGGGTCTACTTACAATAGAAGTTGACTCTACGCATTATTATAGTGGTAGCTGTGTTTTCTGTGTGAACGTTTTACGTGCAAAATTTCTTTTTTTGTAATATATTAGAGTATTAATTATTTACCAGTATGATCCTGATGTATGTATCCAATGCGACCAGGGCCGCACCTGCTTCCTATGCATTAAAAAAATAAGAAAATAAAAAAGGAGAAAAAAAAATAAAAGCGGATAAAGAGAAAATTCCTATAGGCGGTGGTTGCAGTTCTGAACGCCAAATTGTAATTTTATGCTGATTATACAATTGCTAGATGAAAAAAAAAAAATAATAAATGCGATCCGAAACTGAAATTTTTGGTTACTTGATTTTTTTGCCGTGCGCCCCTGGCCGCGGTATTTTACCTTTTACAAAGAAAACATTCCTTTCTTCCTTTTCCCTCTTTAAAGTGTAGTGGAAAAATAAATTTTGCATTTAAAACAATTTAAACATTTAATGTATTTTATTTAAACAATTTAAAACAATTTTTAATTAATGACTATTTATGAATAACCGTTGTATTTTGTTTCTCTTAATCTGAAGATAGACTTTTGTTTTTCCTTTAGTTTTATTTATAAATTATATTATAATTTCATTTTCTATTTTATAATGAATTCTAACACAATTTTCTTAAAAGTATTAAATTAACACTGAAATAGATGAAAATGATGACAAAAAATGTGGGTCAATGATTTATTTGATCCAAAGTTTTGGTATAAATATGTTACAGTTTGATACGTTTAAAAGTTAACAGCCAAATAATTCAATTATTCTTAAATTTTAATTAAATTATTCGATATAATTGAATTATTCTTTTACAGTTTTATTAAATGATTCCAAAATAATTTAATTATTATTCCAAATTTTTTTATAAAATCCCTCGCAAAAAATTAATTATTTTTATAAGTAATACTTACAGCAGTTTGCTACAAGAATTCAATTGTGTTTAATACAATTTAAATTAAGTTATTCGAAATAAATAAATTATTATTTCCAATTTTCATAAAATAATGATAAATAAATGATTTTAAATAGATATATAGTTGAATATTAAATTCGTTAGACTAATGAATTTTTAAAAAAATTGTTAATTTTCAAAATAAGCTTTCGCATTAGACTTATTTAAATGTTTAAGTCCAGTCAAAATTTAAACAAGTATTTTTAAATATTTTTATTGAATAAAAATAATCCATTGGCATAAGTCGTATGAAAAATTTGAAAAAAGCTAAACTAAACTTCAATTTATCTTTTTCGTAATTTCTTCCTAACAATGTAAAATACTTTTGCAATATTTAAATAATATTAAATAATATAATAATTCAATAATGAAATTAATTAAAAAATGTTAAATTTCAATTCACATTTTAATATTGTAAAAAAAATTCTAACTTACATTTTAAAAAATTTAATGATTTTTTTTAAATTGTTATTTTTCAAAATTAAAAATTTTATTTAAATAAAAAAGTAAGCAAGAAATTAACCGTGCGCGAATTGTTGCTTAGTTTACAATTAAAGTTCGTAACTTTACAAGTTGTCAAAGTTTAAACAACTTTCTCTCTAAATTTTAAATAGTATAAATACTTTCTGATTTAAATTAGTGACTGACTTTTTGCTTTTCAATTAGTAAAATTTACCAATAAATAGTAATTTCTACTAATTTATTAGTTAAATTTACTAATTCAAAAGCAAAAAGTCAGTCTCATTTTTACTAATTTAAATTTAGAGAGTAAAATTGTACTAAATTTATTATTATTTTATTATTATTATTATATTATTATGTTATATATATTATATTATTTTATATTATTAATAAATTATTATTAAATAATTATATGATATTATTATATTTAAATAATTAATATTAAGCTTAACTTTAAATAATTAAATTATTATTAAATGGAAGAAAACTTAACAAAATTAATTTTATAATTATTTATGTGGTACTTTATAAAATTATTTAAATTTAAAAAGATTCTTAAACTGTGGCCTACGATCTAATTCAAAAATAACTTTATTTTCAATCATAATTTTGTGACACGTAATTTTGCGCACGAGTTTAAATATTTTTGCAAAAATTCTCTTTCTTATGTAAAACATAAAAAATCCACAATTTACAATATAAAAATTTCAATTTCGCTCAAAAGTTTTTGGATTCATGCGGAACTTTATAGTTCAAAAGGAACTTTTCTCTTGAGGAATGATCGTAACGAGGAAGTTCTTGATCCTCTCCTACAATGCTGGGTATGTACCATCAGGGAATCTTCAACTGCTTCTTGTAATGTATTTGCTCTCAAAATCAGAAAGACCAACGAAGCTTATATATAGATATATAGTATAGAGCGGCTTCAGAGGGGAATTGCGATGTTTAATTAAAAAAAAGTATTTTTCCACTGCATTTCAAAAAATTTCTAAGAATTCTCGACGCACTTTTTACAAATAGTATTTAGATTTTAGTAATCGGAGAAATATATTTTAATTATATAAAACTTTGTAAATATTTTAATATTCTTCAATGACAGGAGTTATTAAGAATTAATTCCACTCTCGAAATTTGAAGTAGTGAAAATGTTTACTAATTTAAATTATTGACTGACTTTATTTATTTATTTACTTTATTTATTTATTTTTTTATTTACTTTATTTATTTTACTTACTTTACTTACTTTATAAACTTTATTTACTTTATTTACTTCATTGTTAATTAATTTATTAATTTATTTTTTAGTTTATTATTAATTTATTTACTTTATTTACTTTATTTATTTTTGAATTAGTAAAATTTACGAATTTCTCATCGCGTTTCTATATATGAAATTTAACAATTTTCAGAGTAAATTGCTCATAGTCATAAAGTGATTCGATATAAAAGCAAAAAACGAAAAATTCTAGACATAAGATTGTCTAGTTCGAAAAGGCGACAATTTCAAAAAATTCCCATTGCAATTTCCAGAGAAAGAAATGATCATATCCCGCGCAGTATCGTTATCCACCGAGTCGTTAAATCAATTTTCCAAAAGAAATACCATGTCTCTCTTTTTTTCTCTCTTTCTCAAACCTTGCAGCAGTGTTGAAACGTGCGACAGAAGCTTTACGACGCTCAAAATCGCGAAATGAATTTTTCGGACCGCGATTTTAATGGTTTTTATACCTTTGAACTCATGTTTCCTTCAATGATAAATCATAAAATAGTCCCCGCAATGTTATTAATATGTTATTGCGAGAAAAGACGCTCTCTCTCTTCGCTCTCTCATGAAAGTCGACAAGGATCATATAAGGAAAAATATATGTCGCCATAGAGGAACGATATAAGGGAGTTTTATTTGGACGACCTTTTAGTTTGCACACGTTTCCCTATGGTTGTCGTGACCTGCTATGTATATAGAGAGAGTGTATTGAGAGGGTGATTGAGTGAGTAAGAGAGAGAGAGAGAGAGAAAGGCGCGAGTGGAATTTAGCAGACGCCATTTGTATTAATGAAGCAACGACAATGGTTGCACGCCAGATGAATTATGTACTTTAGGATGAAAACCAAACGATACATGGATCTGCGCACGAGGCAAACATTGATCTCAACATTAATGTTTTTCCAAAATATCACACATTTTATATCATATGGTGCCATTTTTATTTCCGTATGTGTTAAATATTTACTTTTTTCACCCCTGGCGAGAATGCTCTGCTCCCTTAGAGACTTTTATTACCAGTTCGAACATTGGAAAAGTGAATTATCCCCGATATTTCTTCACCTCGATTTTCAAAATAGTCGAATTTTCAATTTTTAAATGGTCCCAAAGTATCACTAATTATTCTCTGGTTCCTAGGGTCGAAACTTCTAAATCTTGTCTCAGATTTCAAAAATTCAAAATGTCGGACCCAATATGGCGGACAAACAAAATTTATTTCTTTTTAATTATGTAGATTTGCTGAAAAAAATCGTTAGTAAATAAAAATAGAAAAAAATATATTTATATCAAAGAAATTAAATTAAAAATTTATTAAGCTTATTGTTTGTACACTTAAGAAATTTTTACAAAAATTAATAATTTATAAAAGTAGATCATTTAATTATTCGAAAAAAATTGCAATAATATTTTAAAATTTTCATAAAATGATTCCAAAAAGTCAATTATTTGATAAAATCTTAATAAAATACTTGGCAAGAATTCAATTTTTTTACAAATAATAAAATTTTTCACATTACTTCAATTATTCTAAATTTTGATAAAACTCTTCTTAAGTATTCAATTTTAAGGGGCAATCAACTATTTAATAAATTATTTACTTTTGTTCTTAAATAATTTAATTTCTATAGAACTTTGTAATATAAGAATTGATATAAAAATGTCATTTAATCGACATCATTTTATCAATTTTTGTAAAATTTCAAATATTTTATTACTCTGGGGTACTTTAATAATTTTTCAAGAATTTGTCAGACATATTGGATCCGCCATTTTGTATTTTAAAAACTGACATGGAATTCGTTTATTATTTAAAATATAATTTTAATTAAATTATTTGAAACAATTTAATTGTTCTTTTAAATTTTCCAAAAATAATTAAAAAAACGTTAAACAATTAGGTAATTTTAAAAAATTTTTATAAAATTCGTCGCAAGAATCCAATTATTTTTAATACAATTTTAATTAAGTTGCTCAAAGCAATGAATTATTTAGAACTTTGTCATAAAAAATTATTACAAAAATATCTACTTATTTACAAATTATTCTTCTCAAGAATTGAATGATAGTATCATAAATAAAATCAAATTCATAGTAAAAATTCAAATATGTTTTACATTAAATTTGGAATTGGAAAAAAAATTTTTTTTAATTTTCATGAAGGGATTAAAAAAATTCAATTTAAAAAAAAAATCTTAATAAAATACTTCGCAAGAATTCAATTATTTTTACATATATTTACATTTTTTCATAGAAATTCAATAATTAAAAAAAAATCGTAAAAAATTCAATTATTTTCGTAAATAATAACAATATTCATAAGATTTTTTTTATTTTTTAATATAATTTAAAATTAATTCTTTAAAATAATATGTAACTATTTTCAAAAATTTTCATAAAATGCTTCGTAGGTATTTAATTTTAAGAAATGATAAATTATTCAATAAATTTGTTGTTATTGTTAAATAATGTTAAATTTATCCAGAGCCTTTTAATAAAGAATTGATTTGAAAATGTAATTTAATTGTCGATTAATGTTTTAAAGTTTAAAGGATTTTTTTTGCTATAATATAAATTCTTTTAACTATTAAAAGACTTTTTTTAAAAAGGAAATTAGTTTTTGTGATCATTTTTCTCAGTGTAATTAATGTATAAGTTTCTCTGTTGATATTTTTTTGTAATTATTAAATAAAAAAATTCACTATATTAGGGAATTTTTTAGTTATTGCAACGAAAACTTTCACTATTTTAGCGAAAATTTTCGCTGTTGCAGTTAAAGGCTTTTTTTTCGTGTTATATTTATAAATACATTATTAAATTTCAATTCCGTTTGTTGCGACAAACAAATATTAATATAAGATTAAATAGTATTTATTCCCAAGTGCGTATTACTTCTAATTCTTTAATTTTTATTTTACTCTTCGTATATTTGATAAAGAAATTCTAGAACCAAAACTAGAATTCGTGGGAAAATTAAAATATTCCGGGTACATTCTATGTGATGAATTCTAAATAAGGCGCGCGTTGGCTGTGGGGAAATTCGTTATATTGGTTCATGTGGTTTGAATGAAATACGACTCGCGAACAATTATTCGGAAGCTGCTGACTGTTTTGGAAGCCACGTATATAATAACCAAGAAGAGAGAAGCTGAAGCGGCTTGGTATCTAAAACCACCCCTTTCGTTTCCCATGTTGTTACATAATACACGCTGCGGCGCGGTTACGAGTATGAGGGATGAGGTGCTGCGTTGCCTAATAACCCTCACCCCCCACCCACTCACTCTCAACTCGCGAGAAGTGCGGAATATTGCTAGCAAGTCTGCCTTGAGCAACAAACCGGGAAAATGAGGACTAAACTATATATATACATACATACAACAACAAACCAAGCGCGCAAACCCAAAGTATAATTATATTCAAACCCAAACCACTCGAAAACGTTTCGTTTTATGATCAGTAAACAAAAAATTACTTATTTTTCTAGCAAAAAACATTCTTGCAATTTTAAACTTCGCGCGTTTTCGGTGGCGCCATTCCTACCTTACCGACCGTGCAGTAAATGACCAATTTTCTTACACGTTTGCAACGTACGCCTAGAATTCAAAGAAATGTTTTTCTTTTTCGTATCTACTTCTTTTTTTCATTAAACAATAACTTGTTAATATTAATTATACATTAATATCACGCGATAATCAGAACAATGAATAAGTCTCTCGATAATAAAACAAAAGGGGAAAATTCGTTACTGTTCATGGAAATAAATTAGAAATGGTGAATGCCATTCTTCTTTGTGCTTTCTCCCTTCTATAGTTATTATGGAGAGAAAAAGGAATTGAATGAGCTCTGTAGGTAAAATAACTCGATGTTGGGTTATTCGTGCGTGCAGAGAAAGTCTTGTACATATATTTAAAGGGATATACCTATAGAGAGAAAGAGAGAGAGAGAGAGATACAGGAGGGACTTACTGGGATTCAATTACCGCAACGTCTGTGAGGCACGCTATTCCCATACCCCTTGATATAGCCACCCTCTCCTCCCACCCCTAAACCCTCTACAATTTCTAAGTCTTCGCCATTCCATCTCTTCAAGAACGAACAGGTGCTCTTGTGTCTGCTGTAAATTGCACCCCTGTAATCCAAAGTAAAACGGTCGTTTTATCTGCGCGCCAAGACGAGATGGATGCTCGCTACGTCTTTTGGATAATAGGTGCCTTCGCACATAACCTACAATTCAATCTCTCAAGTTCTATTATTTTTGTTGGAGATTTCTGTTGTCGTACATTATTATTAACTATAATAATCTTCGTATTTTATTCTTTCATTCTGTCCACTGAGAAAATTTTTTTTAGTTAAAAAATAACACTACAGTAAACACAAAAATTTTCTTACGTTTTAAGAACGTTCCTAAAACGTTTTTAGGAACGTTTCATGTCCCTTACCAGACATAAAACGTTTTAAAAACGTTCCTGATTTTCTGTGTCGATAGGAAAGTATATAGTCACCAAAAACATATGTTTGAATTAAGCATATTTTATAATTGAATTAAAGATAATTTTTATTGAATGAAATTTATTATGTATTGAATCAAAATTACTATATTTAATTAAAAGATAATTTTTGGTTGACTGTATAACAATGATAATTATGTTTCATTCAAATATATAATGATTTCTCAGTGTCTGTGCACACTTTGAAGTTATTTTTTGAATATGGTTTTGGTTTTATTTTTCTTTAGAAAATATTGTTTGGTAATTCGAAAATATGCAGGTATTTTTTACGATTTTGAAATTAGAAAATTTTAAAAAATTGTGATTACAATATGTAAATTTTGTTTTTTATGTTTTTTGTAACAAATTTCGTTTGACTGGTCTAAGTTATGCAAATTTTTTTCTTATAATTTACTTAAAATATTTGAAAATTGTTTATTGTTTGAAAATTATGATTAAGAAGTAGAAAATTATCTATTTTGTCCATAATTTTTAGTTCTCAATAACAATATTGTTCACAAATTTATTCTTTTTTTTGGCAAAAAAATGACATATTCTTATATTTCTTAATATTTTTTTTAAAAATTCTTAATTTTTATAAGAAAATATATAATTTCTATTTCTTATTTACAATTTTGTTGATAAAATTTAATCTTTTTTTAAAAATAATGGAAAAAATGTTCATAAATTCTATTTGTAAATTGTAAATTTTAATTGAAATTGAAAATTTTTTAATTTTTAGAAAAGAAAGGAAAAAATTTTACTAAAAAATGTCTGTTACATTTTTTTACGAATTTCTTTAATTGTAAAATTATTCGAAAATGTGAATAACTTCTTTATTAAATAAATATTTATTCATTAATATTGCTGCATAGAAATTTAAACTCTTCATAAAATATTAAAATTCAAATATTCAAAATTAATGAACTTATAAAGGTATTTTTATTTTATAGAAAAGTTAAAAATTTATTAAATAATTAAATGATATTTAAAATTTAAACATTTAATTCTTGTAATGAATTTTATCAACAAATTTTTTAATAATTGTAATTTTTTGACTAATTTTAATCATATTTTTAAAAATAATTACATTCTTCCAAGCATCCCATTAAAACTATACTAAAAATAATTAAAATTCTAAGATAAGCTTTATTATTTATGAAAGTAATTAAATTCCTAAAAAAATGTTTTATTTACACAAATAATTGACTTCACAAAAAATGCACTATTTGTGAAATTAATTGAATTCTTGCAATGAAATAAAAAAATTTTATTAATTTTTTTTAATAATTTAATTATTTTAGGAATTTTATTATTATAGTAGATATTGAAAATGAAAAGAGGAAATTTTTTAGAAATAATTGAATTTTGAAGAAGAATATTTTTATTTATACAAACAGTTGTGATTTTGTCAGTAATTTTTCTTCAAATTTTGAACCTAATTGAACTTTTATAAGAAGAATTTTATTACTTTTTTTTACAATTTTTAGCTTCTTCAAAATTCAATTTTTTTTTAAACATTTGCAACTAAAAATAGTAATTATTATTATTCTATCACTTGCGAGTATAAAGAAAAAAGTAAATATTATTTCAATTTGACAAATAACAAAATGAATTTTTACCAAAAAATTTTTTTTTTTTAAAGAAGTCAAAAATTGTTTTTATTTTTGTTTGGTGAAAAGAATCTGCCATAATTTTTTTTCTCAGTATAATAATAATTAATGAATAAAGACAAAATTTTTTTACAAATAGAGATAAAAAAATTAAGTTTTCAAGTAGGTATAATATCGACTATTTAAAATGTTTATTTGGACAACATTATGCTTGTATAGTTGTAAATTAGGATTTAATTATACATTTTAAATAAATATTTATAGATTTCTATATTTTTATATTTATATGTAAATTATATTATTTTCCTATATTTTAACACCTACACAGTCCAATAGAATAAAATTTTTGTGCCATTAATGTTCAAAAAAAATTTTTTTGAAATAAAAACATTGATATTCTCATATTGTATGTTTTTCAGGTCACTGATTCAAAATCGGTGGTCATAAAGTCAAAATGGTGGCTTCAAAATAGCGACAAAAAAAATTTGAAAAGTTAATGAATTCGTAAAGTTAAATTTTTTTTTGGTTTTTGCTATTTAAAATGAGCCCTTTTTAATTTTGATTTTTCGACAATGGATTTGGTTTCAGCGACCTTAAAAATCCCCGAGTATAGGCATTTTAAAACAGATGCGTTAACTTAAAAATTTTTTCGTCGCCATTGGAAGCCGCCATTTTCAATTTTGAATTTTCAACCACGGATTTGGATTTGGAAAATAGACGCACTGAACCTTAATTTTTTTTAGTGTATTTCAATTATTTTCTAAGTTCTTATTTCAAAAACCGGATTTTCTACAGGATTATAGATTTTCCGAAATTTTCCATAGAAATATAGATTTTCCGTAATTTTCTATAGGAGTGTAGATTTTTCGTAATTTTCTATAGGAATATAGAATAGGATATGTATTTTGGATACAGAATAGGGATGTGCTCTGAATGAATGAATGATGGAAGAATAATTTAGTTCTGCTTTTGTCTTTATTGGGGAGAATTGATGATGGTGTAAAAGTGACAGGCATTGATAGGGAGGGCGATTAAAATAAATTTAGAGCACATTTGGGAGGGATTTAATGATTCTCGTATATGATAAAATGGTCGAGTGTGAGCATATATATATTTATAGAGAGAGAGAGAGAGAGGGGGGGAGAATTCGTGTTCTTATACTCTCTGGGCAGGTACGTATACGTAATTTCGAAAAGGGCAAAAGTTCAACTGTTAGGCATTGGCAGCTGGACCACGTTCTTTGTCGTGGCAGGGGTTGTCCGACCGAGAAATAATACAAGCCCACGAACGCGGGAGAGAACGAAAGAGAGAGCTACTACCCCTTACTATCCGCACACCCGTCGCCCGCAGATAAATCTTTCCGCCCTCTAATTGGCCTTCCCTCCATTTCCTCATTCCCATCCCCCGACAATTTCTTCTTCAATTCCTCTCGCTCTCTCTCTCTCTCTCTTTCTCTTCGTTTCCTCAGTTTCTTCTCTTTACTCGTCTTCTCTTGTTTTAAAACCCCCATCTCATACACACATACAATACCGTTCATCCTCCCTCACACACAAACTACTATACTTTCTGCGTGTTCTCTCCATACCCTTTCTCTTTCAAGCTGACTACTCATTCGAAACGTACCGGGCACTGCTCCAGGAAACATTCCCCCACCTTCACCCTTTCTCTTTTCTCATCCTCCTCGAAGAGCGATTCATCCTAGCATCCCTTCGCGAGCTCGCGAATTATTAGAATTATTAGAGATTATATTGGCCGCAAAGTGTCCGTTAGCCGGCGAGAACTCAATTATGAATTAAGTTTCACGCCTCGGAATGAAATATGTATACGACTTGGTCGTTATAACGCCGAAGGTTTATGAGAAATTGGAGGAAAAAAAAAGAATGAGAATAGCTTTCAAGAAAGATATATATATATATATATGTGTGTCTCAAATTGAGAATGCAATTTTAAAAATAAGAATTGTTTTAATTAAGATATTCGTAATACGATATATATGTGTATAGTTTTCAGAGGAGAAAAAGAGAAAAAAAAGTTTCGAAAATATGTTCTCTTTTTAGGTATACAATTTTTCTGAAAATGGAGCAACTTTTTTCTTTTTTGAAACAAGAATTCTAGACTGGAAATTTAAAAATTTTCATCAGTGGAACCTTTTTTTCATTCTACGAGAGTAATTGAGGGAAAGCTCTCTTCAAAATTCCTTTTTTGGAAAGTATTCTCTATTTTTCGTGCGCTAAAAAATGTATATTAAATTTTGTAAAAGTATTTTGCAATTTAGGGAAAAAGTGCAACAAACCGAAATTTTAATATAAAAAATACTAAACTCTTTCAGTGTACACTGAGAAAAAAATTTTTCAAACCAAACACAAGCAGCGAACTAAAAAAATATGTTTCATTAAAACATATTTTATTATTGAATGAAACATAATTTTTATTGAACGAAATTTATTGTGTATTGAATAAAAATTATTATGTTTAATTCAAACATAATTTTTGATTGACTGTTTAACAATGATAATTATGTTATATTCAAATTTATTTGTACATTAAATTTTTTTCAAATATTTTTTTTTTTTAGTGCTCGTTAAACTAAAAAAAATTTACATAAAAAGAAGGATTTTACAAAAATCTGAGTCCCTTAAACGCTTTATGAAAAAATTTGAAAAAATCATACTAGCTCATTTCAGCGATCACTAAAAAAAAAAAATATTAAAAAAAAATTATAGATGCAAAAGCAAAATAAAATTTTTGGCAAACAAGAAGTTTAAATTCAAATTTCTTTTAATTTTAGTAATTTTAATGAACTGAAATTTACTCAATTTATTGCTGGGATGTTGTTAAACTAACATCCATGGGAAGAAGCGTTTTATTTTAAGTTTAAATGATTATTTTTTTAACAAAATTCTTTAATCTAAAAAAATTATTGGTTCCCATCGTCGTTTTTAATTAACAAATTTTTATCAATTCTATTAAAATAATTCAACTTACGATTTCACTAAAACATTTTTTAATTGGAAGAAACAGGGTTTTTTTTAATAAAAATTGAGAGTGAGAATGTTTCGAGTGAAGGTAAAAATTCTGATTATAAAATAGTAATTATGATTTGTTTTATTTATTCCTAAAGAAATTAGAATTTCGGTAAAAACTGTGATTAAAATCCTGTATGTTTTCTTTTTTGTAAAAAAATACTTGAGATTTTCTTTAAAAATTCTTGTTGATCGAGATTGAAAAGTATAAATTTTTTTCCTTGTTTAAAAAAAATTTTGTTTTCTCATTTTTTAAAAGACAATCAACTGCATACATTTAACAAAACTTAATTTCTTATGCAAAAGGAATGAAAAATTGTTACAAAGTTTTAATATTCTTTATAAAGGAAAAAAATTTGCAATTATTTCTTTTTTCCTAATAAAATTAATAATTAATAATTAAAGACAATAAATTTAAAAAAATTAATAAACATTACAAACAAGATGAAAAAGCAAAATAAAAATTTTTTGAAACCAGACTTTTAAATTCAAATTTTTTTTAATTTTAGTAATTTATATGAACTGAATTTTACCTAATTTATTGCCGATAGGATGTTGTTAAACCAACAGCGACGGTAAAAATGTTATTTTATGTTTAAAGTCGTATAATAACCACAGCCGCACATTAGCAGAAGATCAAAATTTGGTGAAGAAAGACGTTTAAATTTAATTTTTGTATTTGTAGTAATTTTTGTGGGCTGCATGAAATTATTTTTTTATTTATTACCGAAAAAACGGAAGATTTGTTAAAAAAAATTGTAATTGAGAAATGGTTCAAATTTATTTATTTTTCTGCTTTTTCAAAAAAATAAATAAATAAATAAATAAACTTAAAATTCTTTTTAAAAAAGCCTTAAAATTCCCAGAGTTGCCAATTTGATAAAAACTACATTAATTTTACACATATGGCCCACAATTTTTAATTTTTTAAAATCGCCCTTTTGGCATTTTTTTGTAATTAACTAGAACTATAAATTAACAATTTTTAATCCTTGTATGATTGTGGGTAAACTAAATTGTTAATTTAGTGTTAGTTTATTACAAAAAATTTTTGTAAAAAAAATTAATCGATATTTGTACATTGTAAAAAATGAAATTTTATTAAAAAATTTTTGTTTAATATTTTTATTAAAAACTAGGTGGAAAAGAAAAATTTTCATTATAAGAGCGTCTATAGTTTGATCAATTTATTTATTACTTTTATAATTTTGTGATATACATTAATTATTTTTAATGCTTTCTTTATAACACTGAGTTATTAAATTAAAACTTATTTAGCGTTTAAATTTTAAATAAAAAACGTTTAGCATATTTAATCATAATCAGCTATATATATTTAATTAAATATGAAAGCATATTTATAAGAATATCAAAGCACACTTAAGCATATTGAGGAATTTCAAACCATGTCTAAATATGCTTAAGCATATTTAAGCATTTGAAAAATAAAAAATAATCTTATACAAAAAACATGAGAATCAGCCAACCACACAGAACCATTACAATTAAACCCAATGCTTTTTCGCGCATCATTATTAACTCGGTTTTCCTTTTCCCAAGGGGGTCCCCTGCAATTATTGCGCCTTTTTGTTTCGCTAACTCTCCTTCTTCATCCGGAGGGTGAATTCGAATCCATTTCTTTTTTTTTCGTCCCATCGCGCCTATCACGATTTCTCCTCTCATATTTATAACACGGAAGGACATTATAGCTACTTTTCTTAACTGCAATTCGATTCATGTTTATTCCTTGGGGTCCATTTTATGTCTTGTAAATAGTAACCAGCACAATGCGTTCCTTAATTTCCCTTATTCTCCAATATTTACTTTCTCCGCAATTCATTAAATTTATCAACTACATATACTAATGGGAAATTTATTATCGCATTAATTTGTTCAATATTTTACCATTAGATTATTATTTTACCATTGGATATGTTTATTGTTAAAATTTATTCTTACAAACACTATTAGTTTTGATAATCAAAAAGTTCATCTTGATGCGAAATTCAATTATTTTAAAAATGTTTAAATTAAAATTAAAAATTTAAATTATTAAAGAAGCACCATTATTTTACCGAAAAATCAAAGACATTCTTCAAGAAGAATTTAATTAGAAATTTTTAAAAATTAAAACGAAATTCTCCGAGGGAATTTAGTTATATGTTTCTAAATATTGAAATTCTGTGAAGGCAACAAAACGTTCTTCTTCATAAAATTAAATTATTTTTAATTAAATTATTATTATTATTATTAAATTTTTTGATGAAATCCTTTGCAATAATTCGATGGATTTCAATAAATTAATTTTAATATTGAAAATTATTTATTATTATTAAATTTTTTGATGAAATCCTCTGCAATAGTTCGATGACTTTCAATAAATTAATTTAAAATTGAAAATTATTTATTATTATTAATTTTTTTGATGAAATCCTTTGCAATAATTCGATGATTATTTCAATAAATTAATTTAAAAATTGAAAATTATTTATTTTAATTAATTTTTTTGATGAAATTTAAAAAATTGAAAATTATTAAACAATTTAAATATGACAATTTTTAATCAATTTTTCTTAAAATTGGAGTTATTTTTGAAATGTCGAAACGAGGAAACCTCTGTCTCCCATACAGGTGTATTATTCAGTTTCTGTTTGTATGTATGAGAAAAACTGACCTTGCCAAAAATTTTTCGATCATTGTCTTTCCTGTTTTTGGATTTGAAAAATGTAGGAAAAAAAAGGAGCATCACGACAAGCGCACACGTCGCTAAACGTAAAGATACCGCCAGTCTCGTTCAGATTTACGACTCCCTTCATTGGTTCCACCCAGATCGTAAAATAACCTAAACTAAACTAAATCTCCAGAAGCCTGTGGATCTCATCCGTCGCGCTCTGATTTAGTGACAATGAAGTCCCACTTTTTTTTTATTCTCTCTTTTTCTCCAATTTTTTTCTTCTTTTTTTTTGGCAGGAGAATGGTAGAAAGATAGTAGTATACCTTTGCGCGTGACATTTCCGCAAACACTGCGGCTACCTAAAAATTGTCCCGTTAGGTTACCAAACAATTGTTTGCCCTCAACGAAGAACAACAACGGTTCATTTTTGTGGGTCTCAAGGTTTTTTTTTCTTGAGAGTTTACATAAGGATGGCTAGAGAATGAGAGGGAAAGAGAGAGAGAGAGGTGACACGCGATATGCAAGTGTATAAAAGCATCACTTGTCTCGCACGATGACTCGAGGTCAGGAGCATTGTCAGGGACATCACGTTTGCTCCATTTCTTACCCAAAGCATTGTTACAGGTAGGCACATTTCGTTTGTCGTCAGGTAGCTTTCAGAAATGCCGTAATACGTAATTCTTGTTGAAAAGTTTTTGCGCGATGAGAGAAAAAAAAGAGATAACGACGTATTTTTAGACAAAAGTAACTTTCTTCCATTTTCCTTCTTTTCCTGATTATTGTTGTTGAGAGAAAAAAAAATAGGGGGTGAGCGAGAATAATGTCTTCTAAAATTAGGTGACGAAGAGAGTCACTTTTTTCAAACTTTTCTCAATTTTCGTAAAATAGAAGCAAGCCATAATTTAATAGAAATTAAATTAATAATTTTGTATTATTAAACTAATTACTCTCTAAATTTGAATCAGTAAAAATGTTTACTATTTTGAATTAGTGACTGACTTTTTGCTTTTGAATTAGAAAAATTTACAAATTAATATTTAGCTATATCATTTTACTAATTTGTTCGTAAAATTTACTAATTCAAAAGCAAAAAGTCAGTCACTAATTCAATTAATCAGCAATTTTTACTAATTCAAATTTAGAGAGTTATTAAAATAATATTAATATAAACGTTTCTAAATTTTAATTACTTAAAAACAACGAACTAAAATCGTTATTAATAAAATTATTATTAATATTTATTATTAGTTTTATCAGTAAAATCATTGCGGACTTTTTGCTTTTGCAAATAGTTGAAAATAACTAAATATCAAAGAAAAATATAAAGTTTTTCTTCTTTCATGGTAAAACATTTCTGGTAACTTTTACAACATTCGGAGTACATTTTCCTACGTTCAATGAAAATTTTACAAATTTTTTACAAACATGTTCTTTGAACGTAGTAAAATTTACTTCGAACGGATAGCAAAATTTACTTCGTAAATAGTAAAAATTACCAGTGAATGTTTTACTATGAAAGTAGTAAAAGTTACTTTGCATTTCTCTTAGTGTAATAATAAGTAGTCATTTTTATATAAGCTTTATTTAATTTTCAATTTTCTAATTTTGTTGCAAATTCAGTCATAAATATTATTTATTTTATTATTATTGTAATAAAAAAATTGATAACACTTTATTGCAATATAAATTTTTTTCACAAAGTAGAAAAAATTTGTGTTGGTGTTGGTTGTTTCGAAATCGAAAATATTTTTATTTCTGTCAAAGTTATGAAGGTTGATACGCACTGAAAGAAAATGTATATCAATTTTTGCAAAAGTACTTTTAAATTTGGGGAAAAAATGCAATAAACCGAAATTTTGATATATAAAATACTAAATATTAAAAAAATGTATTTGAAATTTAGTCAAGTTTTATTAAAATTGAATAAAAATTCTTGATATTTGATATAATTATATTAGATTCCACAACATTTTTTTTTAAGTTTAGTATTTTTTATAACAAAATTTCCGTTCGTTGCACTTTTTCCCTAAATTGCAAAATACTTTTATAAAATTTAATGTAAATTTTTTTCAATGTATCAATTTGTAAATTACATAACTAAAAATATTAATTTTACTTTTTGAATCAGTGACAGACATTTAGCTATCAAATTAGTTATTTTCAACTAATTAAAATTTAGAAAGATTGAATTGACTTTAAATTAAATTTTTTTCCTGCTTTGAATTTCGCGCCAATAAAATTCATTAAATTCACGCCTATAAATTGCATGAAAAATGAAATCTCACTAGTAAACGAAAGTAAATGAATAGAGAATAACCAAATTATAAATAAGTAAAAATAGAAATAAAATAATAATTAAAAGTTAAATAGAATTAGTTATTATAACCTAAATAATAATCATATAAGCTAAAAATAAATTTAACTAAAAATGTTCTATAAATTTTTTTTTCCAATTATTCTATTTTTTATGCCAAAAAAGAATTGAACAAAATTAATTCTGCTATATCAATTCAGTGTTTATCAATTTACAATAAATGACGAATGAAAATTTTCATTCTGCCAATAAATATATTATTTTTACTCTCCATTATATCTTTGCGGAGTTGGAAAAAAAATTTTTTTTTTCTACTGACTCAGTCAATTAATGACTTTATGCGTCTCGACAAAAATGTATAATGTAACGATTCGATAAAAATCGTAATTCCAAAAGGCGAGAAACGTTAATTTTTTTTTCCACAACTTTTTTTTTCTCTCCTTTTTTTTGGTTTCTATATATATACTATATAAATGTGTGTACATAAATGTTGTTGATGCTGGTTTATAAAGGTATATCTGAATTCACATTAGAAAAGGGTGGAAAAACTGCTTTAATGTCGAGTACACGGGATCAGCGTTCCCCTATATATAGGAAATCCAACAGGTATCGAGAGCGATAAAACGTGCTTCACACGCACGATTACCTGCTCGTTTTCGAGCGCGTCGCCGCTTCAACTTTTTCTAGACAAGCGATAAATATACCAGTCGTTCCACAAGACACTTGCCTGCCGTTTTTTTTTTATTTTTATTTATCTTTTTCAAAGATCCACACATATACATCTAGAGACGAGTACCAGTGAAATGTAATTCACGCGCGATTCTTTATTTGTTCTCAAAAGTATAAGCTTCAGAGAAAAACTCAAAATAAATAAAATAATTTTTATGAAAAAGTTATTAAAAATTGAGGCAAGTATCAAAAAAAAAAATTGAGAAAGAGGGAGATACGAAATGGAATGAGAGAAGTAAAAATGGGTTTTCGGGAGTGAGGAGATGGTATTCGGAGGAAAATAAGGGGTTGCTCGGCGCCGCCTTCGCATGCTTGGCTTGCAAACTGACTTCCGTTCGCCGCGCGACTATTCAAACGCCGTTGGCGTTTTTAGCAGCGTAGAGAAGGCAAAAAAAAAAGAGGAAAAAAAACGAGAACAAAATATATAGACATGGAGCTAGTTGAGTGTCGCTCTGTCGCTAGCAAAAGGAAACCTTTGGCTAGCCCGACTGTTACATTGAGCGTTGAGGGCTTTGAATGTTGCTTCACGGAGTGAGAGAGGAAGAGAGATGGGAGTAGGGCGTCTATAATATATCTCCGGCCTTATCTGCCGCTCGCTGTTTACTGCCCGATAGACTTTGCAGATAGTAGGACCCTGCATCACTGCCCCGCGAGACCAAGTCACTTACTTTTATATATTGCTCTTACTTACGTCAGTGTTGGGATTCGGTAGACAAGTTGCGGAAAATTCTGTAGCATCCTACCATTTTCCCCTGTACACGTTGGCCTTTTAAAGGTCATTAGTGTCCCTTTAAAAATTCCCCCTTCCCTGAAAAAGGACAAATTCCCCTCCAAAACAAATTTTTATCCCTTTTCTAATTCTAGCTAAAAATCTCTAAAAATCGTAAGTGTCTTAAAAACAGTGAAAATGACTCTTACGATTTTCAAAGTTAAGCCCTTTTCGAAATTCACAATTCAATGAAACCTTACTCGCACCATAGCCAGAGGGTTAAATTTTTAATCCCCTCAAAAAAAAAATTCTACGAGAGAATAGTTTTTCAAATAAAAAGATCTCCATATTCTCAAATTCGTGTATTCGACATTTGTCACCGAGAGTATTCCAATATAGGAACAAAATTGGGAAAGCTGCGAGGAGACTGGAGGGTATGGGTCTCGAAAGAAGACGACCAACGAAGAGAAATTTCGGGCCGAGGAACGGAAGAAAGAGGGTTGTTTTGTACGATATCGGAATCACGGAAGGAGACTTGAGACGCTCCGAGCGTGTGTAGCGTGATGTATCGTCAGGGCTGGAAGCTTTGAGAGTGTGCTCTATAGCGTACTTAGAGGAATCAAAGGAGTGAGGTTTTCACAACGGGGACGAAAAAGGAGAACTGAGAAAGCAATAAGAATGACGAATTTACGAAAAGAAATTTCTTTTCTTCTATATGGAGAAGAAAAGGATAATTAAATTTATACTGCACTGGAAAAATATTCTTAATTTAAGAATATATACTATTAAATTGGTGACAAGGATATTTCCCACCTCAATTAAGTGGAAATATTCTTACAATAAGAATATTTCTCACTTAATTTAAGTGGAAAATATTTTTTACATCTTTTTTAGAAAAAAGAGGGCGAGGAAAAGAAATTTTGGAATAGAGCTAAGAAAATTATATTTACCTATATTTTTCACCTCCATGCCGCATGCGAAATTGATTATACGATTTGGTTTTCCAAAGCCCATTTTCATGGGAAAATTGCATTCGGTAGAAAATAACAATTTTCAATCTTTAGACATAAAGTTGGAGTCCGATTTTTAACAATTATAAATACTTTGTAAAACTATTCGTTTTTACTTGCTTCTGTGTGACTCTAAGGGCAAATTCTGATATTCCGGTGTGAGTAAATCAATTGTGACGAAACTCGCAAAATTTAATCTATACTTAAAAATAAATGTTTTCACCGAATTTTATTTCTAAATATACAGTGGTTTCTGAGACTTTTTTTCTCTTTTGCATCTTAACTAAAAAGCACTTAATTCATTTTTTTAAATTCAGCTTACAATAAGGAAAAAATTGTTACAAAATTAAAACAAATATATATTTAAGGAATATTAAAATATTTTTGTTTATTCTTGAGCGTAAACATTAGAAGTTTCTGTTACTTAAAGAACAAAAATATTAAGATTTGTGCACAGAAATAGAATAAATATAAAATTCTGTAAAAGTATTTGAAAAATTAGAGAAAAAAAGTCAGAAAATTAGACTTTTACAAAATTTAATATACATTCTCTCTTCGTTTATAAAGATGTTTCTAAATTTTTCCAAAATCTTAAAAAAATATCAGCGAAGATTTATTTAGTGTTTGTCCCATTTAATTTTTTCACGTAACATTTGGTAAAAGCACTTCTTTTTATGTTTTCGATTAAAATTTCCAAGTTTCTCTGCAATTAATTTACTTACTTTGGAATATTAGAATTTTCCATTGACCTCGCACTACAAATTTCTATCTACAAAATTTTTTAAGCTTACAAAATTGAGACAAAAAAGAAATAAAAACGTTGCTTTGGAAAACATTCGCTTTTTGTCTCAATTTGATATCCTTAGAAAAACTGACAATGAAATTATTGTTTTCGCCCTTTACAACCAACTTCAAGTTTACAATTTGAAATTTTTTTCCACATTTTCTTACTTTACTTTACACTTTCATCCCGTAATTCTAATATTGAATGTTTCCAGCAACTTAAAGAGGTTATGTCGAATCGATTCTGGCGCCATCTGTACTTTGCGACGAAAACCTGGCGGGAAGTTTTTCTACTAAATTCGGCGGGAAAATCAAATATCGAATTAAAAATTTGGTTTTTTTCCAATTTGTCTGGAATTTTGTCTGATGTAACTTTTCTGAAACTTTAATCTTACTTTTTTAAACTCGAAAAATTGGGATATTAACAAAAGTGACAAAAGGTAAAAGTTTCGGGCAAAAAATATGTGTATTGGAAAAAAGAAAAATTTGTTTTTCGAAAACGGTGATATAGCAATTTTCCTCGAATGACTCGGGAGACGACGTGAGTAAACAGAGAAAATGAGATGGTGAACGACATTATGGGCGGATAATAGTGGAAGTGGGGGAAATCTGTGTATCAAAAAGATACACAGCGAGGGGGCAAGCGCTGGTCCTCGTACCGGAATTTCCTTCCTTCCGTTTCCTGATTGACGAGCCAAGTTTTTACCCGTCCCTCAGAAATTTGGGTCGAGAATTTTCTTCTTCTACTACTTCTTCTTCGTTTTCTTCTCTTTCTCTTTTATTCTCTTTTTTCTTCCTCCTCGCTTTTTTTTTCTCTCTCTCTTTCTCTTTTTTCCATTTCCCTCTCCCGCGCACTATTTTTCAACTTCATTCTAACGCTTTTTCGAAGCAAAACTCCAAGCTCGGTCTCGAAAAGAATTACCGTTCCTTTACTCGATGTATCGCGTTTGGTGTGTGTGCGCGCGGGAAGCTCATGAAAATTTCATGAACATAAAAATCAACCTCGTTTTCTAGATCAAGAAAGGAATTATCGGAAACGAAAAACCACTAGCACATAAAAATTACGAGGGAATTTTCGAAAGGAATTAAAAAATATATATATACGAAACGTTGAGAAAAATTCAACTTGAATTATATTATTTTTCTGCTTTGTTAAAATTATAATTGTTATAATCTAACTTTCACTTATACTCGGAACTTGTTGATGATGATTTTCGAGTTCATTCTATTCTAATCTTGATCTGCAAAAAAAAAACCAGATTATAATATAATTCTTTTGCGCTCAGGTTAATTCCTGGAATATATAAATTCTAAATATATTCTAAATGAAGAAGAAAAAAAAATTCTAAAACACATGAATGATTTACGATAGTTAATTAAAATTCTATGAAAGACTTTTTTTCTTGACAATTGAAGAATTGTCCGCAGAATTCGCTGATGTTTTTTAATTTTTATTATCTCTTGAATTTTCATGTTGAGAATTTATAATTTTAGCTGATTTAAAAAAGAAAAGGATTTTTAACCCAAAATTAGTATTTTATAGAAAAATTGTTTTTAAATCGAAAAAATTAAAATTTTGATAATTTAAAATTGGAGAAAAAAAGGAACCGAAAGGGATGAGATATAATTTCGTTGTAAGTAGAAAGAACGAGGAAAATTAAAAATTGTTTCTTCGGCGAAGAAATTGTGAGCCATTTTTCGAGATGTAAATATATTCGAGAGATAGGGGAAGAAGAATTGTTACATCCCCTTTTTTTCCAGTTTCCCCTCGTCGTGAAGTGTGTAGAACAGCTGCTGTCATTCTACGTCCCTTAGAATTTTCGTCAAGGGGGATGAAAGGGAATATGGCTTTCACATACAGGAAATAAGCATCTTTCGACTTTTCGAACTTCCATTCTGCAATTCTGCAACGTCCGTTTCAGTAATACGCGAGCATGCAAACAAAAATCTTATACACATAGTGCATTTTGTGCATCATTTTCACCAACAACAACAAAAAATTGACGAAATTTCCATTCGGATACTTTGCACATATTATTTTGTAATTGTTGAAAATTTCCGCACATACACGAATTTCCTTAGGTAGAAACTTTGTGAATTTGTCTTGTTTCCTTTGTCTTTTTTTTTAGTGTTTTGTGACAGTCATTTTTCGATATACATAGTAGAAAAAAAGTAGCAAGAACTTTGTGCACTTCTCGATAACCAAAAAGAAAAAAAAGTACAAAAAGAAAAAAATTTTGCAAAAAAAAATTAATAATTTTGTACGAAAAAGAAAAGAATTGTTATATAGAAAATAGGAGAAAAGTGCATAAATTTTAATGGTAGATGATAATAAGCTGCCCTCGATTTGCAGAATGGCGACCAGGAATTCCGGACATCGATCGTTATTGACGCAACCCCTCCGCTGCACTCGGACCTGCTATTCTGTTATGAGTAATGTAACATATTATTATATAGTTCATAAATAGCGAATATGAATTATTATACCAATTTTACCGGTACACAGATTATTGTAATGTTTATTAAAAAAAGAAAGTCTTCTTTTCCGTATGAGTCCATTATTTCCCTTCAAAATGTGTGAAGAAAACTATTTTTCTCTCTTTTTCCAAAAAAAATTCTATTCAGAACTATTTTAAGTGCTTAAAAATGTAAATTATCTTGAGAAAAACTTAGAAATATAAAGTAAATAAATTTTGTAAATTTTTTTATTTAATTTAAAGAAATAATAATAATGAATAGAAATAAATAAAAATATTCAAAATAAATTAATTAATATAGAAACATGTGACGCGCTCACAAGAAAGATACATAAGAAGCAAAAAAATTTTAGGTTATGTTTATAATTTTTCGGGGAAAAGGTATATGAAAAACGAATCAAAATGTTAATGCAAATTATCAATGTGCATTTTTCACCTACGAAATATTCAGTAAAAAATAGTTTTAAATTTAAATAATCAAAAAGAAAGTTTTAATGATGGTAAATCTAACACAAACATAACCTTAAAGTGATGTGCTTCTTAGGTACCTTCCTTGGGAGCGATTCACATATATAAATAAAAAAATTTATGTAAATATGAATAAAAATCGATTAATATAAATAAATATATACAAATAAACAATATGACATTGAAATAAGTAAAAATAAATAAAAAATAATTCTAAAACGAAAAGGAATAGACGTATAAACTTTAATTATATAAAATTATAAAAACTACAGTTCAATACAATTGTTCTAGAATGATTCTGTAGAATAATTTCATAAAAATTCTATGAAACGAATTAAAATTTTTTTCAAAAAAATAAAATATTTTCTAAACGAATTAAAATTTATTTCACAAAAATAAAATGTTTTCTAAACGAAATAAAATTTAT
The DNA here is from genome assembly GCA_032872475.1 of Leptopilina myrica (nomen nudum). Lineage (NCBI taxonomy): Eukaryota > Metazoa > Arthropoda > Insecta > Hymenoptera > Figitidae > Leptopilina > Leptopilina myrica (nomen nudum). The sequence continues at coordinate 39,456,690 of CM065461.1, forward strand.
TTTTAAAAAATACAATTTTATTTAAATTAAATAAAATTTGTTTCAAATAAATAAAAAGTATATTATTAGCATCTGCGCAGAACATATTTTTTTCTGCATGTAAGGTCCAACCTTGACTACATTTTTATTTCTGAATGTTAATAAGTCTTTAATTTAAGAACAATTAATTTTTGTTCGGCAAAAGGATTCCGCTTTTGTAGATATTTCCCACAATATAACTAAATAAGTAAAATTGATTTTTTTTAAAATAATCAAAAATAATAAAACAAATATCCAAAATTGGTCCAACCCTATGACTATGTTCTCGGATATAGAATCATTCTAGTATAATTCTAAAACAAAATTTTTTTACGTATATAGAATCTTTATGTCAATCACGTTCAATATTTCTGAAACAGAAATTCGATTTTTCAAATAAATAAAAATCTAAATGAATTATTTATTATACATCGTGTTTATAAAAAAAATAATTTATTTAAATATTCCAAATTGTCTGGTGTCGAATTTTTAGATATCTCGCAAATCTCTCTTATACTGTAAATATTGTAGGTTGAAATTAAATTGTGAATTGAATGTAAAATGAACGAAAATGGAAAAAGAATTTTATATTGAAAATAAAACAGAAAACAAAAATTGTACATATTGTTGCAAATTATTCTAATAAACAATAGGAAACTTATGAAAGTGTGTCTTCATTGTTAGTTAGTTTTTTTCGAAATATCAAATTGATACTAGAGTTTATCAATTTGATACTAAAATTTAATAAAAAAACTATGTCAATTTACACTAAGAAAACGATTTATTTGATTTAAACATATTTTGTTTAAATCAAACTTAAAATATCTTTGCTATACAGTCAAATATATTTAACTTTAATTCAAATATATTTTTTGGTTCATTCATAGAAATTATATATATTTAATTCAAATATCATTTTTAGTTGAAATGAAAGTATTTATTATCTACTTTTAAGTTTGAATCAAACAAAAAAATTTTAAACATATTTTTTGTTTAAACCAAAACAGAAAATATGTTTGAATTAAATGTAATTATTCAAACAAAAATTATTTTTGAATTAAAGCAGTAAATATTTTCCATACTTTACTTTACTTTAGTAAACATTTAAGTTTTGCTATTAGTATCAATTTGTTATGAAACCGGACAAGAAAATATTGTTTTGGTGAAGTTTTTATAGAATAATTTTTATTTTTCGAATTTAAAATTTAAAGTATAAAATTCGATCAGGAATAGTTTAGGAAAAAATTTCCCTTCCCTAAATATATGAAATATTGGGGAAGAAATTTTTTCGGCAGGACAAAATATGATAATAGGTAAAATATGAGAGCGTGCGAGAGAGAGAAGAAGAAGAAGGTATAACATATAAAGTGCTTTTGGCTTCTCGCGATCCCTCATCATACAAAGCCTCCGATAAGACATGCTATTCGAATCTTCGATAGAGGAAATCTCGAGATCAGATTTGAGCCCTCACCTCTTCAGTCTTACCCTTTTGGCCTTCACTATTTCTTTTTCAACTTTACCCTCTGCATGAGAACAGATTTCCAACTATATATACGCATACAAAAAAGAAACGTATTTGCGAATTTTTTTTTTCCTTTTTTTAAACTCGCAGAAACTAAAAAGGCGAAATTTATACTTGATGGATTTATATTTCGATCGACTTGGTAATATCGTATCAGCGAATACACACATGACCATGAAATGAGGGTTGAGGTGTAGCCAGAGGGTTCTGTCAACGATCCAAAATGATGCATAGCGATCATCTGCTGATAGCACCTAAGGATTTATATTAAAGAGAATATACCCTTCTCCCTGTATTTTTGGTCATCTTCTATAGATATATATATATATATATAAACGCGAAGAAAAACCGCTTTCTTAAGTGCGCTCCCGAAACGCCCTTTTCATCATAAATTATATTTTATATAATACATTCCCGTGTTTATAATATAGAAAAAAAAGTCAACTCCAACAGCAAACATAGTAGACAATGGTTTAACTTGAAAGACACTGTCGTAATAAACCATTTAATGATATTCGCCAACGAGTATAATACCATGTTAATATAACGACGAAAGTAACTATATATATATATACTTTATAACTCCAATTTTCCCCTAGGATAATTCACCCGTTAGGGAATTATCCTAATAAACTTATTTCAAACTTGGAAAATTTGTTTAAACAAACATCTCGGTAAAAAATTAGCATCAAAAACTTGAAGAAAAGTGCAATTCATGCTTTTTTCTTCTCCTCTACAATTTCTGTGAATACACAGAAAGGGAAAAAAGGAAGTAAACGAAAGAAAAAAAAAGAGAGAAAGAGACACACACACACAGTCACACGCAGTTGCAGTGTTACACATGAGATACTGTGTAAGAGTTAGAAAGTCATTGAAAGAGAGGTTTTTGTCGGAATACGGGATGAGGCTATAGGAGAGTAGTGCAACTATATGGGGGATGAGGAAAAGAGGTAGTAAGGGGGGAGGGAGGGAGAGAGAGAGGGATGGAAGCAGATATATATCCACAGCCATGCGTTACGGGTTCAGCTAAATCCGCCATGATGAATGTGTTGGCGGGAATAAATCCGCAATGCACACCCCTCTCCCTCTTCTCCACCTCCTGGAAACACGCTCATCTCTATATACCTCTCTCTCTCACACACAAACACACACTAACACCCCCTACAAACGAACGTCTTTCTCACCCTCCTCCACCCCCTTCATTCCGGTTTCCCACACATTTGTGAATTGCATCTACACCAGGATTTGTCTAACAAACAAAGAAGAAAAAAAATTGTTCTCTCCTCTATCCATTTAGAAATCATTCTTGTAGTATATAGTGTAAAAAAAAAACTTTTTCTCCATCTGTCCCACTTTTTTTTCTTTCTATTTTTATTTTTTTGTTTGCTACTGTAAAATTAGTTTTTAGAAAAGTGAAATTTTATAGAATCATTTTTTTTTTGAGTTGGTATGATGATTTTTTACAAACTTCGCACGCCATATTCGATAAATTAAAAAAATTTACAAAAATCGCCATATTAGATCCACCATTTTGAATTTTTTGAATCTGACTTTAAATTCTTAATTACAGACCCCAAACATCCAGGAGTAACAAGTTTCAAGTAAATTCGTAAGATTTTAAATATTCTCGTTCGCCATATTGGATCCACCATTTTGAATTTCGAAAGCAAACATTAGATTTGTATTCAGCGAACCCAAAAACCACAGAGTTAAAAATTTGAAGTATATCCCTTTAATTTTCCATCTTTGTCCACCATATTGAGTTTTTTAAATCTTTCATCAAGTTCCTAACCAAAGGTCTCAAAAACCACCAAGTAAAAAAATTTTAATTAAATTTGTTAGATTTTTAATATTATCGTCGGCCATATTGAATCCACCATTTTGAATTTCGAAAGCAAACATTAGATTTGTATTCAGCGAACTCAAAAACCACAGAGTTAAAAATTTGAAGTATATCCGTTTAATTTTTCATCTTTGTCCGCCATATTGGTTCCGCCATTTTTAATTTTTAAAGTCTTCCTTCAAATTCTTAAACAGCGGTCTCAAAAACCCCCGAGTAATAAATTTCAATCAAATTTGTTAGATTTTCAATATTCTCCTCCGCCATTTGGATCCTCTGCACTGAAAGAAAATGTGTATTTAATTTTGTAATTAAGTATTTTTGGGGAAGAAATGGGCAACAAACCGAAATTTTGATATAAAAAGAAATAAACGTTAAAAAAATTTATTTGAAATTTAGTAAAATTATATTAAAATTGATTAAAAATTCTTGATATTAGATATAATTATTCTAAATTACACAAAATATTTTTTTAGAGTTTATAGTATTTTTTATAGCAAAATTTCGATTTGTTGCACTTTTTCCCTAAATTGCAAAATACTTTTACAAAATTTAATATAAATTTTTTTCAGTGTATTTTGAATTTCGAAAAACGAACATCAAATTCATAATCAATAACAAAAAAAACCCGAGTAATAAATTTTAAAGCAAATCCACTTAATATTCAATTTTTGTCAAAAATTACCGAGTAACAAAGCTTAGATTTTTAATAACCTCGTTCGCCATATTAAATGTTTTGAATTTTTTTAGTCTAACATTAAATTCTTAATCAGAGAGCCTAAAACCCCCTGAGTAATAAATTTGAAGCAAATTTGTTTAATTTTCAATTTTTGTCTGACATATTGGTTCCGACATTTTGGATTTTTAAAATCTTACTTCAAGTTCTTAATCAGCGGTGTCAAAATCTCCCAAGTAATAAATTTGAAGCGAATTTGTTAGATTTGGAATATTCTCGTCCGCCATGTTTGAACCGCCATTTTGAATTTTCAAAATCTATAACATTCGCGACCCCGAAAGTATTCGAATGCTAAATGGAAATAAAGACCATTATTTTTCTATTCATAAAAAAATTTATAAATTTAATTTAAAAAAATTTCTTTTTTGCTGCCATTATAAAATCGTCATATTGAAAATTTTTAAAGTCAGTCTGTATTAGTAAGCCTTAAATATTGTGTACGTGATATTTCTAAGATAGCATCTAATATTTTAACTTACAATCTGCAAAAAAATATTTCTTTGACCAAAAAAACTGTAAAAATGTCATGTTGTAAAAAATAATTGCGACAACTTTTTCAAATTTTATTTTCTTAGTTATTTAAATGTGCGATTCCTTAAAGAGGACAAAATAAGCCATGATGACTTAAAAATCGTAGTGTAGGTTTATTTATTTAATTTAGAAATTGATTCTGAAAAAAAAATTATTTCAATAAAATTTTTTTGTTTTCAAAAAAAAATTTTCAGCGTAGAAATGGTTTTCCATGTTTTGCGATACTTTTCCTACAGTTCAAAAGAGTTTTGAAATTTTTAAAAGTAAAACTTTTCAAAGTAAATTATAAAAATGTAAAAAGAACTTTTTTTCTTCCCTCCATGCTTTGCAATTTAAAAATTTGAAAAAATAATTGAAAGCGTTTATGTTTACCTCATTTTTACGAATAACTGAAGTATTGGGAGAATTTCACAATTCTAGTAAATACAAAGAATTCCACATTCGACAGAATAATAATTTTTCCTTTGTTTCCATTTTCTGGAAAATATTCTAAGGACACTACGAATTCAAAAGTAGATCCACAATATGAAGAATTGACTAAAGAATCTCTCTTATTCACGATTTTTTCCTCTCTCGCCGCTTATTTATTCTGCCACAGGAAGCAGGTAGACGTTCATTAGGATTTATCGACGGATCATTTGGTGTCCCATATGTTTTCATCTCTCCTCGTTTTTCTATAAATTCGTGAGGCAATAATCCCGAGAGGTCAGTTTAAGTTTGTTTTGCTTTTAAATCCCCTGGTAAAAATTTCAAAGAAATCTTTGTGAAAAAATGTTTTGCAATAACAAACTGGGAAAAATTGTTGGACAGCTACTAGACCGCTCTTGCGGAGATAGTAAGGAAAAAGGAAGAAAATTTTTTTTTAGGTGCGAATTTAGACGTTTGCTGATCGCTAGAGTAATAATTGTAAAAAATAAAGAATGTAATAATTTGAATAATTTACGTATTCGAATGTCAGGTATAGCTCGTCAACTATCGTTTACTGGTTCACTGTGTCAGGAGGTAAGTAAATCATAGAACTTGTCACGTGCGTGTATGTCTCGTTAAGTCCGAACGATGGCGCCATACAAAGGGGTTATAAATTTCCAAAGCGTAGAGGTGCAAACTGGCCACTGTTACTGCTAGCGTTTAACTCCCCGTTCGATTACCTTGCATCATTTATCACTCACGATCGATGCTCCATGTGTCACGTCCGCATATTTTTATTCCTCCCAAAAAGAGTATACATATTAATTAAAGAAAAAGAATCGTTTCTTTTCTTCACTGTACAATTTACTCGATAAAAGGGGATGGAAATGTTTTTTTTTTGGTTAGATAAGAATAATTTTGCAATTCCTCCAAAAAGAAGTAAATTTTTAAAAAAGTTAATCTAAAAGAACAAGTAAATTTTGTTTTAAGAACGATCTGAGAGATGCCAATGGCCGTTACTAGGAACAAAGCTGCGTTACTCTCACTTTCCTGTTGGTAGAAAATTGCCCGCTTTTTTCAAATTTTTTAATATTTAACAAAATGGTACAAGAAAATAATAAAATGAATTTTTATTTATGAATTAAATGCTTTTAAGTTTAATAGTAATATTAATATTATAATAATATTGTTAGTGATATTTCTAATTCCTAGAAAATGTCTCCCACCTGAGTTGCAACCGTTTCCCCGCAGAAGCGCTGAAGTCGCTGAGACATTTTTTAATAGTCGCCTCTCACTTGAGTTGCAACTCTTTCTCCATCGCAGCGCTAGTTTCGTTAAAACTAAATAAAAATAAAGATGTATTTGCTCGTCCTATTTCAGAATCTGCAAAAAAATTTAACTCTTAAATTGAGAATAAAAAGTTATGATTGTTGAAACAAAACAAAAAATACAAAATTTTGGGATTTTTTTGCATTAAAACTATATTTCCGATAGGAAATCGCTTCAGAAAAAATTTGGACTGACAAAATATTAACTTTAACGGAAATTAATTTTTAAATCAATTTTTATTAAAAAATTCGAAGACAATTTAATTATTTAAAGACAAACAGAGAATTAAGTGAATCTGCAAGAAAATTTAACAATTGACATAAGGGTAAAAAGTTATAATAGTTGTTTAAACAAGAAAAAAAATAAAATTTTTGTTTTTTTTTTCATGAAAACTATAATTACGATTGGAAGTCATTTTAGATAAAATTTCGACCCAAAAATGTCGGGAAAAAAATATTTAAATTTGTGAATAGCCAAAAAAATAAATTCCAAACACACTTTCTCATCTTAAATAACTAAAATTAATATACAACTGACATATATGATAAAATTTCATTACTACGACTAATTAAACAATATTATTAGCAATTTTCATAAACAAATTAATTTTTTAAAAGACGCAAATTTTGACAAAAATTGCAATGATTGTTAAGAAGAAAAGTTTTTTAATATTATTATTTAAAAATGTTGTCAACTATTTTATAAACAAATTAAGAATTGCCAACGATTGAAGTAAAAAATAGTGTTTTTTCACCGACTTTTTTACTCATCTCTTATAAATGAATCTTTAAGTTAAAAATTGCAATGATTGTTAAGGATAAAAATTATTTACTACTATTATTTTAAAATATAAACTATTTTATAAGCAAATTAAGAATTGCCAACAATTGAAGATGAAAAACAGTGTTTTTTCACTGACTTTTTAACTGTTCTCTAAACGAATCTTTAAGACGAAAATAATTTACTACGATTGTCTAACAACTTTATAAACAATTGTTATAAACAAATTCTAAATTAACTACAAGTAAATATGTAAAGATTCCATTTTTTCTTTTACTATTTATTTTCCACAAAATTAATGAGTCTTGAGACTTTAATTTACTTTTTGATATTATTTAATAAAGTTATAAACAATTATTGTTAACAAAAGTACATATTAACAACAACTAAAATTAAAAAAATCGTTTTTATTCCAATATCCTTTTTTCTAGCATATAAATCGTGAAGCTTAAATTCAATTCTAAATATTTTTCAACAAAGTTATTAATTCAAAAACCATTTAATTGACTTTAAATATTATTCGAATCAAAGTAAATATTTAATTGATAATAGTCAATTAATCGGTTATTTGAATTTATTTATTTATTATTTATTTTTTTGAATTTGTTACTAACTTCTTTTTGATGGCTTAAAATAAATAATGAAAGAAAAAACGAAATCTTTAAATGTGTACTTCTTGTTAATTTCGAATTTGTTTATAAAATTGTTTACATACCATTGCTCAATAATAATGTTAAACAATTGATAGCAAGTGGATTTTTATCCTTAACATTCATTGCAACTATATAAAAATAGTTACGTTAATTATTGTGTTTTTAAAAAAAATAATTTGTTTAGAAAAATTGTTTAAACTATTCACTAAAAAAACAACATATTTGAATCAAATATAATTATTTTTGTCATACAGTACGAAAAAAAATCTTCACCTGGAACAACTACAAATTTTACTATATTAGGGAAATTTTTAGTTATTGCAGCCAATACTTTGGCTATTTCAACGAATACTTTCGTTATTTTAGCGAAAGTTATCGCTTTCATCTTCAATTTTTAAAGGTTTTTTTTCCTTGAGTTAATCAAAAATTATCTTTGAATTAAACATAATAATTTTGATTCAATGCACAATAAATTTGATTCAATAAAAATTATGTTTAATTCAATAATAAAATATTTTGAACTCAAACATATTTTTTTGGTTAACTATACTTATTTTTGAATTGCGAAAAATGGTTTCCAAGTATTCTTAAATTAGTAATAATAGTGACAAAAGTTTATCATCGATGTCAGTTTTTTCTACAAACATTATAACTAACAAGTAACCCCTTAACGAAAGATATCGCGCTGTGGGAAAAGTTTCGTCGTTGTCTTCTTCTTCTTCTTCTTTTTGTTTTTCATTCGACAAAAATTAACATATAGAGAAATTGTTGTAATCGTCTTTATAATCTCCGATCAAAAGGATCTTTATAAACTACTTAGCATATATACGCAGAGCAAGTGAATTCTGATTGAATGCATGTTCACTGCAACACTAATCACATTAAATTAACTCAATCGAATCGAAAAAATCACATCGTAATCTCTTTTCAATGTCCAGGAGGACTGTCAGCGAAAATGGTAATCGTATCGATTATCGTCTATCTCACATGAATATTCGACGGAGTTGGGTTTGCATTCGATTACGCTTGGTACATTCGTGTTCCCGTCGCGTCGCGCGTCTGTGCGGTTTCACACACAGACACAGACACGGAGACAAATATAATTGTGTATGCCAACCCTCTTTGTTGTTTGTGTGCGAGTTTCTGTCTGTCTGTCGCGAAAACGGTTTGGAGATTTCACGATAGGAATATTCGGCCAGTTTTGGTCTCTCGCTCTCTCTCTCTTGCTCTCTCTTGCTCAGTGCGAGTATATGAGAGCTAGCACCAAACACGAAGGATAATCCTCGTGGATTATTGCGGTATCACGTGGGCCCATACGCGACCACCACGGACACCTAGGAAGGTGCGAGTGAGAGGTGGAAGGGGATTTGTGTTTGGTATCTATACATGCAGAATACCTGCTTGTGTATCACACCAGCTCCATGGAAACCCTTCCTAGGGGTCGGGGCATGGCGCGCGATACCCTAATTCCTAAATCTGTCGCCATAAGTCCTCGTTACGATAAATATCCTACCAACGTCTGGCTGTTTCCTCTCCCGTTTTCTCCGACTGTATTCCACTCTAAGTTCCACTTCTACACTTGCGCCATAAATCTTCATCGAGAATTCTTTTTTTTTTCTTTCATCCCCCTGTGATCATTATTTTTTTTTCTCTCTTTTTTTGACAAATACCAATTTTTTTCGCAAAAACTTAATTTGCTCCCAGAAAAGTCTTATTTTTAAGACGCTTATAAGGGATTTTAACTTTTAAGATGCAACTTTTGTTTTTAGTATTTTTGTTAGTAGCTGTAATTTTTAGATGAAAAAGAGATTTGTAACATTTTTGAAGATCATAAATAACTAAACTGTTTTGGTTAAACACACGAAAAAAAAATCTTCACCTGCGGAACAACTATACAACTTTCACTATGTATTAGCGAAATTTTTAGTTATTGCAACAAATACTTTCGCTATTTTAGCAAAAATTATCGCTGTTTCAGTTAAAGGTTTTTTTTCGTACAGAATGTTTATTTTATAATTATTAAGTAATTTTAAGATCATTAAGTAGGTCATTAAGTAATTAAGGTCATTAATTAAAGTCATTAAGTAATTTTAAGATATTTATTATAAATATCAAACTAAAGTTCAAAATATAAAGTTTATTTTTTTATTTATATTTGTTTAAAATAAGATAAAAAAAGTCATTAAAATTATTAATTAAGATAGTATTATTAATGAAGGTTACTGAAGGTCTTACTTTTGAAAATTAGTTCTGCACTACTTATATTTTCAAATACATTCTTTAATTAAATAAAACATTAAACAATAAAAACAAGGAGTAATTAAAAAAAATCGAATTAAACTTTTTGAAAAAAATTAGATCCATAGAATTTTTAATTAAAAGTATATGATAAATTTAGATTTTTTAAGATTTTAATTGGAAATCTTTACAAAATTGAATTATTTCTGACAAATGCAATTAAAAATAGCTTTTTTAAAATTCAATTCTTAGATAAAACTTTAATTGAAATTAATTTTAAAATCAATTTTTATTGGAAAATTCTACTAGAATTCAATTATTTAAATACAAACAAATAATTAATTGAAGAATTGAAGGTTACTTGAAATTGAATTCTTATATATATTATTTTTCAACAAATTTCTAAATAATTGAATTTTTTCGAATAATTTTCAAACAATTTTTAAGAATAATTACATTTTTCGATAAATTTGATTAAAATTTTAATAAAAAATAATTGAAATTCTGCGATGAGTTTTATTATTTATGAAAATAATTAAATTATTATGAATAATAGTCATAAAAAAAATGGAAACAATTGATTTCTTTCGAAAAAATTTAAACAAGTTCTAGTTTTAATAATTGAATTCCTGTAAAATTTTCATTCTTTTAGAAAATAATTCAACATAATAGTATAGAATTCCAAAAAAAATTGTTTACAAATAATTGAATCATTTTGAGAAATTTTATTGACATAATAATTACATAAATTATTAAATTAAGAAAAATTTTTGAAAATAATTGAAATTTTGCAATTAATTTGATTTCCATTTTTAAAAATAATTAAATTTCATTACTTTTGAAAATAATTGAAATTTTTTATTTACTTATATTTCAATTTTTTAAATATTTGAATTTTATTACTTTTAAAAATAATTGAATTGTTCTGATGAATATTTTTATTTATGAAAATAATTGACTTCCTCAGAATGATTTAATTATGTATAAAAATAATAAATTATTCATTTAAAAAAAAAAATTTTATTTCTGAAACTAATTGAATTACTGCAAAGAATTTAATGTCAAATTTCCAAACATTCGATTATTGGAAAAAAATGATAAAAATTCTATTCAGAATAAATAAAATTATGTATTAAAAATAATAAAATTTCTGTATTAAATACTATTAAAAATTTTTGTATAATAAGTAAATTCTTCTTTGGAAACTTTATTATAATAGTAAACTATTGAATACAAATAAATATATAGAAGAAATTAAATTTTGAAAATAATTGAAAAGCTATGAATTTAATTTCAATTATTGAAAATAATGGAATTTTATTACTTTGGAACAAAGTTGAATTCTTATGATGAATACTATTATTTATGAAAATAATTGATTTTTCCAATGCATTTTATTAAGATTCCTGGAAATAATTGAATTTTCTCAAAAAAATTTACTATTCAATTATATAGATAATTGAAATGGTTGACGACAATTGTTTTTAGATTGTTTGAAAATAATTGAATGTTTGTGAAAATTTTTAATAATTTTGAAAATATTTGAATTCTTGTGACGAATGTTGTTGTTTATGAAAACAATTAAGTTTTGAAATAAATTTTATTAAAATGTCTGAATATACTTGAATATCTGCAGGGAATTTTTCTGTTTAGAAAGAAAATTTAAATGTTGACGAGAATAATATTTTATTTTTTGAAAATAATTGAATTTTCATTTATAATAACCACTAGGTTTCTTTTCTGTCATTTTCCCCATTTTTCTCATTTTCAATCAAAAAAATAACCCAGTGGTAAAAAAAACTTGCATTTTTCAACAAATTAGAAGTATACGACTTTTTTTTCCGTAAATCCACATGCGATAGATGTTGTTTGTAAATTTGTTAATGATGAGCATGTTCAATTTGGGACAGTGCGCCGGTGCATAAATTTCAAACTGTTTCGAGGAACACGACAATAATTCTTTCTAAAAATGAAAGTCCACCAATGTCGACTGTTGCGTGCCAAGCAAACGCCATGTTTTACATATTTACATTCACCTGGAATGTCTCACATGCATCGTGGATAAAGATACATATTTTGTACTTGATTAAATAAACACGTTTTGTTGTTTGAATTGTCCTAAAAAAAGTTTAATTCACAAAAAGCATACACTAATACTAATTCCAGATGCGCATTTCAAAGTTAATCTGCTTCTTTGCTCTGAAATTAATTCGTTTCGATTAGATATATATATATACCTATATATAAATATATATAAATATATAAAAATAAATAAATCAAAAAGAGTGAAAAAGTATTTTTAATTTACAGTGAATATTTATTGAACCGAAATTATTTACAGACAGTTTTTGCTTAATTTCAAATCAGATTCAATTCAGAGTTAATAGAAAAAGAATTTGATAACCCCCAACAAAATTTTTTCATCTAAATATTAAAAATTCACTGCTTAGGATTTTGAGATTATTTTTATTTCAATTTCCGGATACATTCAACAGTTGTTACTGCGCAAATCGAAATGTTTGACTTACTGTTAGAAAATAAGAGTCACAACTTACTCAAAAATTTTTGGACCAACTGATTGTGAATTTCAGGTCAGATTTTAAAAATTCAAAATGACGGATCCAATATGGCGGACAAAAATTGAAAACTGAACGGAAATGCTTCAAATTTATTACTTGGGGGTTTCTGGGGTCACTGATTACGCATCTGATGCTTGCTTTTCGAAATTCAAAATGGCGGATCCAATATGGCGGTCAAAAATTGAAAACTGAACGGAAATACTTCAAATTTATTACTTGGTGGTTTTTTGGGGTCGCTAATCTGATGCTTGCTTTTCGAAATTCAAAATGGCGGATCTACTATGGCTGACGAAATGCAAAGATGTACTTGGTTTAATGTTTTCGTCCGTCATATTGAATCTGGAATTTAGAAGTTCAAATTAAAACGAGCATTTCTTTCAAAAATGTTTAATTTATAAAAATAGTCCCTAAAAAAATTACTTATGAGATCTTAAATTTAATTTTAAAAAAGATTCTAAAAAAGTGAAAAGATAAATGATTCCACTTATAGAAGTGAGTGATTGTCGTCACTCGCACCTCTATGACTTGGAATATATATATAGAGATATGGGATGGAGAATTGGAAAAGAAGATCATTTCCATGAAGGATCGAGTTTAACGCGCACCTCTTTGATATATATTCAAATTGCAGGATCAACAAACCGAGGAGTTTGGTTGCATGGCCGCATTTATTTACTGTGGACGGAACTAGAGACGCGATTCTGGCGCGTGTACGAATTTTGGAATAAAATCCTACTGGTAGGATATATTATTGTACATCTGTGTTTGTGTGTATATCTGGATCCTTCATTCGTTGGTTCCCACTGATTTCAAAATTATATGGAGAAAGAGAGAGAGCGCGGGAACTGACATGGGCATTGGTTCCATGGAACTTATCTTGTGAACGAGGGGATGGTGAGAAGAAGAGACGGGGGCGGAAGTGACGCCGGCGCCTCTACGGAGCCTGAATGGGCGCCGGTGCGCTCCGTTGCCTCATATCGTGTGTCCTCCTCTTTCACTATAGCACTGCGTCCTGCCATTGACTATTTACTTTCTTAATACAGAGTCACTAATATAGTTTTTTTTCAAAATAAAAAATCTCATTGTATTTATTAACTTTCATCGAAAAGTTTGAATGTAATTCCTCAAAATATAATCTTATTATATTTATTAACTTTCACCCCAGAGAGAAAAAAATTGAACTCATTTCTGTTGCAACTCATAATGAGTCTGTGTTAAATGACATAGAACGTAGCGCCATCTACGAGGTTCATTTTTGTTGCAGCTTATAATGAGTCACTTTTCTGACTCTTTTTGAGTTCAGTTTGTTTTTATGCAACAGTTAGGCAAATATTTTTCATATGGAGAGAAAAATATTTAATTAGCTCCAAAAAGAACGTAAAAAAACTAATTTGGAAACAAAAAATACTGCAGTGCAGAATGTTAACTTCTATAGCGACACCAGCGCTCCTGCGGAGAAAGATTTGCAACTCAGGTGATGAGACACAACTTCCGAGAAATACTCGACAGTAGCGCGCCTGCGGAGAAACCATTGCAACTCAGGTGAGAGATTTACCAACAAACAAGTCTCTCGAAATTTCTGAACTTCTATATTTTAAGTCTTTTCTATCGAAACTCTTTTCACCACAGATGGATTCCATAATTTCCTGCATAGACTATACAACAAATTATAATAAAAATATCACATTAGGATTTATTCTAAACAGAGGCGAAGAAATTTGACCCTGAACGTGGACGAATATGGTATACCCGCAAGTTCCTGACTTCCGGGAAAAAAAAGTAGTAAAATGATCGGTAACCTTGGTTTGAATTTTAGTATGTACATCTCGACAATTGCTTGTTAAATGCAGAACGTGTCATTACGCACCTGACATCGACTCGAATTCTCCATGTTGCTTGTATATATAAGGGAGTCTACATATATATAGACAAGTGTGTTTACGTCGAGCTTCACATTGTCACATATGTGACCAATCCGTGTGCTCAAATAAACCTTTCTCGTTCAAGGGTTACAGGATTTATTATTTAGTTCGTACAGATTGACACGCCGAAGATTAACTACAAGCAAGTGGCATCATCTGTCTAACTTACGGCATGTAATCGCGTCTACTTAGTGCAAATTTTATGTCCAAGACGCTGCGCTCTGGCAACGCCATAATTTATTTTTTCTCAAAATTGAAAATTGTTCTGAATTGTGTACAATTTGTGTAAACATTGTACGGCAAGGAATTTTTCGAAAAAATTGAGGAAACTTGAGAGACTTCATTATTTGCAACACAATTTTTAATTAAATTCGACAAAAAAAATTTGCTATTTCATTCCATTCTTCTTCAGAGGACTTCAATTGTTTTCAATAATTTTAATAACATTTCTTCTTACAATTCAATTATAAAAATTTAATCATTTTCAATACAATTTTAATTGAATCTTTCAAAGTAATTAAATATGACAGGGATTTTTTTTAGACTGGGAATTTCGTTCATTTGAACGTTCGAAACTTCAGCTCCAGCAAATCATCATCATCAAATAAAAAAGTGGTCTAAAAAATAACTTTATTATATTTCAGACTTTCTTGCAAAGTTTCAGCTTAGGTTACTAAATATTTAAAGAGAAAAGTGGTCGAAAGGTTACAATTAAATTTTTAAGAATTACAGACTGTGTTAAGCTTGCAGGAAACTTGCGCAGCAAGATACTATCTAGTTTTGCGCTCAAATATTATTCGCTCTCCGGATAATAATTTCCAACATCCAGTGCAGTAATTTTTCCCAATATATATATATAGAGAGACAGGGGAAAAAAAGCTATTGAACAATGGAAGCGGGCGAGGAATACAATACTGAATTGACATAATATTGCATTAGTTATTAACAGGTAATTATTTATAATGTACCAAATGGCATTTAAATTAATAGTTTAGTTTCATTAATTATGGCGTAATTTCACAAGCCGTCAGAGCTAAATAAAATATATGAACCGACCCCACTGTCGCATTACTATGGCGGTAATGTGCGCTGCATGGCAAAACAGCACCCACACGACTAAAGGACAAGCTCTACGTCACGTCCGTTATAAACGCGTAAACACGTGCTATAGTCCAACGTACCAGGTTGACCACTATCAAGTAAATAATGGCGCATTAAGCTTTTTCATTCGACTCTGCGACTCCTCGTGCATTACGCCAACTATTACTATATACACACGCAAATAACATCAATGAACGACCATCGCGTTGACAGAAAATATTATCGCGCAACAAGCGTGCGCGTCTTCACTTTCAACATATCTCTACTATATAATGGATGCTTATCAGTAATCAATTAACCAATTGACAATAATTGTAAATTTACAAGGAGACACTGCGATCATTTATATTGCGCACGTGCAGGTTAATTTATCGCGCACCTTTCTGCGAAGGGGAAAAAAAATACATTTTGTCCTTTTTTTTCCCCCATGCTTCTTCATACGGTATATATATATATATATATATATATATATATTTATCTTCCAAGATTTGCGTGATCCGCTAAAATGTTCGTTTCTTGGCTTCGATTAAAATTTACCGCCAATCGGATCCAGCGACATGTCTGACGTACGACTCGACTCAAAGGTGAGATATACGAGCACCAGCTGGAAAACGAGCAATCCCAGTTCGATATTATTACTCTTTTTTTTGCAATTTGCCGACTTCTATTTTCTATAGAACAGTGATTATTAAAAATTTCGTATTAGAATTTTTTTTCTTTTCACAGTTATACTGTTAAAAGAAAAGTGAAGTGCAATGTAAAATAAATATTAACAAAATTTTATCAATATTAATAAAATTGTTGATTAACATTTTTTTTAGTTCAAAAAATTCATTAATTTAATTATAAAAAATTTATAAGAGATGGTTGCCACAAAAAATTAATTTCGTTTTCCTTGACTTTTCAAAAGCGATTTTTTCCCTTTTTCCCTGACCCTTAAGAATATTCCGGTTTTTTTGCAAAAGATTCTCTGAAGAATATTTAATGATTGATATTACTCTATAGGAATTAAGATTTAAAAAAAAAATCAAATTCAAACCTTTATGAAATTCGACGTAATTTAAGTTTCTCAAAACATTTTCAAACCAAAAATTAAATTATTTACAATTATTTTTTAAAATTGAATAAAATTAGTTGCATGAGAATTCAATTATTTTCGGAAATAATAAAATTTTTCATAGGATTTCAATTGTTTTTGAAAAAATTTAAAATATTCCTCGAAAAATGTAAATATTTTTGAAAATTTGTTTCAAGAAATCAAATACATTTCACAAATAAGGAAACTCTTGGCTAAACTTCGAATATTTTCAAAAACCTACTACTTTAATAAAATTTCTCAAAAAAAAATTGAATTATATTTAAAAAAGGTAATAAAATTCATTGCAAAAAATTCAATTATATTCATAAATAATAAAATTCTTTACAGGATTTCAATTATTTGAAAAAATGTAATAAAAATTCGTTGCAAGAATTCAATTATTCTTCTAAATATTAAAATTCTTCGTAGGATTTGAATTAATTTTAATGCAACTTTAAAGTAAGTTTTTCTGAAAATGTAATTATTTTCAAAAATTTTATTATAATTCTTCAAAACAATTCAATTATGAAGTATTTTTAAAAAATTTTTGCAAAAGTTCCTTAAGAATGTTTAAATCCATTTATTTCCATTAAAATTTTTGTTTGAAAATAATTAATAGGATTTTTTTGTAAAATTATTTCAAATTTTGATTTTCTTTATATTTAATTGGAAAATTTACGAATAATTGAAATTTTCCAATTAAATATTTAGAAAATAAAAGTTTGAAAGAATTTTGCAAAAAAATCCTATTAATTTTTTTCAGAAAAAAATTTTTTAAAAATCGTTTTTCGATAAACTTTCTTCAAATTTCTAAAATACTCTATTTTTAAAAAATGCCTCAAAACATTGTAAAAATCAATTTTTCTATTCGGTAGTTTTTTTTAAATATAAAAACATATATATTTTCTATAAAAAATTACGAATGGATTTTTAAATCTATCAATGTTTAAGAAAAATAAAAATCTAATTATTATTTGTAAATAATAATTTTATTTTTTTATTATTTCATTTTATTGTGTAAATATTAATTTTTTCATTCGGAAATATTTTTTTTTATACGAAAAAATATTTTCAACAAAATTATGTATGGATTTTAAAATCTATCAATTTAAGAAAAAACATTTAAAAAGGTTCAAAATATTTTCTGACTAATTTTTTTTACCATTGAATTCATCTCAAAAAAATTACTATAAAATTTTTTTTTTTAATTTTTTAAATATTTTCTTCATAAAGTTAAAAATGTAGTCAAAGTCTCCTCATAATTTTTTTATTTTAATGTTAGATCCAAATTTTTTAACTTATTATAATTCGATTGACCCTGTTGCAAAATTGATGTTAATGACAAAAATAATTTTAAAATAACACAGTATAAAAAAAGATTGTAAATTAGAGCTGATTTTTGAGTATTAAAATTGAACCAAATTACTATTTAGTACTAAAATTGGTACTAAATTTTAATTTTTTTCTAAATTTTATTTTTAAAAAATTTGTTTAATTTCAATTTGGCGTCAATTAGAAGTGAAAATCAATGTAAAATCAATTTTACATAATTTACCCCAGATTTATATCGCCAAATGGGGCAATTATAGTAACACTGGGGTAAAAGTAACAAGATTTTTAATTTTTACTCAGAATGTTTATTATCGATGTTTTTGTTGATCGTTCTTAGTTACAAAACCTGTTTTCTTTCTCTACTTCTAAAAAAGCGATAAATTGGATTGTAATTAGCGAAAATAATCTGCAATTTTTAAAATTTCACTGAACTAATTTTCCATTAGAGAGTAAATGTTTGATGAAGATCGAACAAAAATGTTCATAATAGAAATCCTGAATCAAAAAAATATTACCTAATTACCCCGCTTAAGAGTGGGGGTAATTATGGTAACCCACAATTGCCCCATTTGAAGATAAAACTTTTTTGCTATCACATTTTTTCTGCGGATATCAAATTGAGACAAAAACCTCAGAAAAAGTGTTTGATTCATCTTTTATCTCAATTTGCATATCAGCAAAAAAAAACTGTAATAAATAAAAAAAAACAGTTTTAATAATCCAATTTCAATGCATAAATTTTGAAGGCACTGTAAGAAAAAAACTTGCTATCTCAAATCTATTTTAAAAAAGTAACTTTAAATCTCAAATCCGATAAATTATATCATTTATGACTTCTTTTTTGGCCCTAAGAAGATTAACAGCATCTCAAGGTCATTGTTTTCAGTCCTTCGAGTCACATTTCAAGATAGTAAGCCTATCTTCTTTTGAAAGAAGGGAAAATTCTCCTTCTTTCTTTCTTTCTTTCTTTTTTTTATCAGTTTTGGAGGCAAATATACAAGTGTGGGGTGAAATCTTCCAGGGTTCGAGTTTGTTGGAAATATGAGGGGGTGTAGGGGGCTAAAAAGAGGGTGTTATCTGGGTGGCAAGGCAAGCGAGTACGACATAAATATTAGGCTCCTCGTTAATGCTTCTGGTAGCTACTGGCGTTACGTTTCACAGTAAGTAAATTATGCGATATGAAATTATTAGCGCCATTAAATAAATTTATACTTTTTGGCTTCACCCGAGCACGCGGATACTTGAAGGCAAAAGTGAGTTGACAATTTTTCCTCTCGTGTATATACTATAGTACTTTATCTGAATGTTGAATCGTTGTCTCTCTCTCTCTTTCTCTCTTTTTTTCAATTTTCTTTTTATGACACTTTTTAAGTTTACTGCGCGCGTTCTTTTGCTTCCGTTTTTTTCTCCATCTTTTTCTCTTGGTTTTTATTCCTGTTTTTTTTTTTTTTTGATGCGGGAATAAGAGCGAGAGTTTAGAATATCTTCTGCGGTCTTCTCTTGTTTAATGCATTTTGCAAGAGGTAATTTCCATCCTTATCCCTTCGGCATGATGAACGATTATGACATTTTGATTGTCAGATATTTTTTTTTTTGCGCCCCGAAACCAATTCTTATACATGATGTGATTGTCGTTTTAAAGAGAGAGATGTAAAGTTAAATGGAAAATTGAGTAGAAATGATTTATCGCAATGTATGCGGAGGGTTTGAATTAAAATTACTAAAATAACCTTAGGTATAAATCATTTTCTTTGAGTTTTAATATTTTTCTTAGCCTCGTATCGGTTTTCTTAGTTCTTTAGTAAATGGATCTCTGGGGAGTAAAATTCATTGCTATTAAGAATTACATGAATGAAATTAGAAATATTCGATTAGTAGGATTCTTGTATTTTTGTTTCTTTTTTTCCTTTTTTTTGTTGAAGATGTTCATAAATCGGCCATCGTTTCGCCATTCTTTGGTTCTCGACCTTTTCTTGATCGAGTTGCGCAACAGCTTTGAATTTTGAGCCGGACTGTAGGCTACATTCTTGCACCGCGGGCAAATAAAACGAGCCGACGAAGACAACATTATTACGGAGCGCTGCCAGCCATTGCTCATGCTCTGCTTCCTTACTATATATATATATATAGTATGGAAGAATAAGAATACGAATTCGTATTCCACTTCATTCTACGCCTCTGCAAGCATCGACAATAATTGAGTCTGCCTCGAGAGCAGTAGGACCATTAATTAGAAACTAGCTTTAACTCTTCTCCATGCACCTCGATGGCTCAGTGCCTGTAAGCCAACTTGCTCGTGACTTGAGGTTAAAAAGCTGATGCCTGCTCTTACATGTGCAAGAGAAGCCATTAATAATACTGTCATTTTTCACAATTTGATTAGTATCGAAAAATCGCATTTTTACATTTTATTTGATTATAGTTTCAAAAAATAGAATTTCTTCTATTTATAGTTTGATTAGATTCAAAAAATAATTTTTCTCCTATTTATACTGATTAATTAATATAAAATAAATATAAAATAAATATAAAATGCATGTAAAATAAATAAAATAAATATAAAGTAAATATAAAATAAATAGTGCGGAACTGAATTCAAAAATGTCATTCAGATTAATAGTAGGAGCCTAGTCGTATTTATACGAATCAGTTCTTTACTATCCATCTAGACGCATTTTTTGGAAAAAAATTTTCATTTTTAAGGAATCGTAAGGAATTTGTTCCTTACTATTTAGCTAGACGGATTTTTCCGAACCACTATATGTTATTCATCTGGGTGTATTTTTCGAAAACAGTTCCTTACTATTTATCTGAGTGCCACTTTTTGAATAAAGTTTCTTATTATTTATCTAGACCCACTTTCCTGAAAAGGCGTGAAGATATTTATCTGGGTGCATTTTTTAGAACGAGATCCTTACTATTTATCTGGACGCGTTTTTCGAAACATTTTTTCCTAACACAAAATTATCAACGTGTAAATAATGAGACTAGATAAATAATAAGGAACAGTTACAAATATTTTCACCTTTATAAATAGAATGAAAAAAACGGTTCCTAAGAATTTATCTCGATAAATAGTAAGGAAGTAGTTTCTTAAAATTTCACATATAGATAGATAGTAGGAAAAAATAGATACCTAAGAATGCGTCAATAAAAATAGTGAGGAACCAGTTTTAAAAGTTTTCACGTCGAAAAATAGTGAAAGATAGGTTCCGAAAATTGTGTCTGCTTTAATTTCCGATTAAGAAATTAATTACGTTTCACAAATAATGAAACTCTTCGCTAAACGTCAAATATTTTCAAAAATCCACTATTTTAATAAAATTTCTCAAAATAATTCAAGTATTTAAAAAAAGGTATTATAATTCGTTGCACAAAATCCAAGTATTTTCATATATAACAAAATTCTTTACAGTCTTTTAATTATTTGTAAAAATGTAAAAAAAAATTCGTTGCAAGAATTCAATTATTCTTCTAAATATTTTAATTTTTCGCAGGAATTGAATTAATGTTGATGCAACTTCGAACTATAAGTTTTTCGAAAAATGTAATTATTTTCAAAAATTTTATTAAAATTCTTCAAAAGAACTATGGTTTTGAAAATTGTGTCTGCTTTAATAGTGAGTAACTCCTGCCAAACACAAGTAGTAAGAATAAAAATAGTTCCGAAAAATGTGTCTTGATAAATAGTATATATAAGGAACAAGTTTCATAAACTAACGAAAAAAAATAGTAACGAACTCGTGCCGAAAAATGCATCAAATGAACTAGTTCCGAAAAATGCTAGTGTAGATAAACAGAAAGAAATTACTTCTAAAATTTTTCTCGTGAATAAATAGACGCACTTTTCGGAACGAATTCCTTACTATTTGTCTGGGTGGAAAAATTTTCTAATCAGTTCTTTACTATTTGTCTAGACGGAATTTTCGGAACATATTTTACACTATTTATCTGAGAGCAAAAAAATCGCCTGGAAGAATAGTACGGAACTAGAAAAATAGCAAATAAGTAATTCCGAAAAATACAGAGATATAAATAGTACGGAACTAGTTCTGTAAAATATGGGTAGATAAATAGAAAGACACTATTTGAAAAACTATTTCCCATACTATTTTACGAAACCAGTTCCTCACTGTTTATGTGGGTGCTTTATTTAATAGGAGTTACTCACTATTAAAGCTGACACAATTTTCGGAACCTATCTTCACTATTTTTCAACGTCAAAACTTTTAAAACTAGTTCCCCACTATTTATATTTTTTATGGTTGAGAAAAATATATAATACGATATTATATAATATTCTGGGAAAAATTATAATATTAAAAATAGTAAAAAAAATGTAGCATAAAACATACTATATTAAGTGTTCTTTATTTCTCCTTTTTTTTACACCAGTAGAACTTTTCCTTACTCGATTAAAGCGCATATACATATATACATAGATACCTAATTTGAATGTATATGAGGTTTAAGAGTATAAGGAACGGTGAAAGGAAATAGAGTGAATGTTTTATTGTCATTAGCTTTGGTACAGGCCCTAAACTGTATAGGTAGCAAGCTCCTGGGGCAATATAGTGCCGAGATTCACCAGGAAGAGAATAAGGGAATAAAGTGGTGGAGGGTGGTTACAATGAAGTTGGCACGCTCCCTGGTCATAGAATCATGGCTGTCTATTCAATGAGCTCGAAAATGGCCTTCTCCAACAGATAGCTCGCGAAATCCTATGTAAAGACGTATTTTATGAAAGCTATACCCGATCCACTGCACTGTACTTCTAATGCCTCCTACCTCCCCACATTCCCCCCCCCCTCTTACCCTCCCACCACTTCACATGATGAAGTGACAATTTTCTGTCGGACAAGATTATTATACATTTCTCTCACTGCGCACCATTTTCAATATGGATTTTCATATATATATCATTTATAAATTTTCTTCATATTAAAATCATTCAGATTTTATCTAATTTTGCAATTTTTTTATCACTGTTTTAATGCAGCATTTATTTCTCATAGATTGAAGAACAATAATAACAATAATAATAATAATAATAATAATGATGCGGTGATGGCATTTTTTTCACGCTAAATCCGAATTCCAAGTCAGAATAGACATGTTTTCTCAAAATTTTGAGATAAACTCAAAAAACCAAATTAAAATAAAAAAAAATTTATAACACTACAGTGGTATATTTTTATGCATTTTTTCACGCTAAATCCGAATTCCAAGTCACAATTGACATATTTTCTCAAAATTTTGAGATAAACTCAAAAAACCGAATTAAAATAAAAAAAAATTTTATAACACTACAGTGGTATATTTTTATGCATTTTTTCACGCTAAATCCGAATTCAAAGACAGAATTGACAGATTTGATCAACATTTTGAGATAAAATTAAAAAACACTACGATAGTATATTTCTATATATTTTTTCCCCCTAATTCGGAATTCGAAGTCAGAATTGACATTTGATTTGGTCAAAATTTTGAGATGAACTCAAAAAACGACTAAAAAAGCCAAATTAAAATTTAAAAAAATTTTGTAACACAGCGGTAGTATATTTCTATGTATTTTTTCCCGATGATTCCGAATTTGAATTCAAAATTGACAGAATTGCTTAAAATTTTTATAGATAAACTCAAAAAATTGATGAAACAGCGATTTAAAATAAAAAAAAGGAAATTTTTTGCTACGACGTAGTTTTTCACTTCGATTTATTCTTCTGCAGTGTTATAAAATTTTTGTTTATTTTTCTGATATTCATTCGGTATTTTGGTAGTTTTTTCAGTATATCTTAAAATTCTGAGCAAATCTGTCAATTCTAATTTCGAATTCGGTTTCAACGTGAAAAAATACATGAAAATATACTACTGTAGTGTCATACATTTTTTTTTATTTTTTTAAATTTTAAATCAGTTTATTGAGTCGATTTTTTAGTATTAATTAAAAAAAAAGAACCAATTTGAAACAAGCTTGTGGCAAGCTTAATATGCAATATTTCCAAGCTTGCAGTGAAATTTATTAATTAGAACTTGACTTTCGATTTGATAATTATTATTACTATTTTATAATAATAATAATAATAATGAATGTGATAATAATTACAATATTTAATTATTATTGCCACCTATAAGTATAACTAAAAAGCTTGAATCAAAATAGCGATGGAATCCTGCTAAGCTTACAGTGCAAGCTTGCTTGTGAATTTGTAATTTAACTTTTACTTTTGATTCGATAATAATAATTACCATCATCATTATAATTAATTATTATCATCAATATAATTAATTGTTATTATCAATATAATTAATTATTATCAACAATTTAATTACTAGGTTTATAAAAATTAATATCATCACCCAGGCAATAATATTGACGGCGCAACATTACTAACCTTGCAAGCTTGGCTGCGCTGTTTTGTAATTAGACTCTTCTTTTTCGACTTGACAATTATTATTAGCATTTTTTTTTTAAATTATCAAAATGGTTATAAACTTTCAATATTACTATTTTCATAAAATTTATAGTTTTGTCACCCAATTAGCTAGAAAGCTTGCAAAAAGCTTACGCCGCAAGATTTCCAAACTTACAGTGCAAGATTCTTGCAAGCTTGGTTGGGATTTTTTAATTAACCATTTGATGACATTTTCATTTTACAATATTGCGCTGAAAATTTCGTGATATCGTCTCGTAAGGTTGTCACAAGCTTCTCGCAAGTTTCCCTCCCAACTCGCTTATAAAAACTCCTATATATATATATTGTATAGTAATAATCCTAAAAGCGTTAAATGGAATTTTTTTTTCAAACACATATGGAAAGATTTCTTCTTCGATGACAAATGTGCGTCTTTATGTTTTTTTTTGGGGAGAAGGGTAGAAGTGTAAAGATGTGGTCGTGATGTAGATCGTGGACCGAGACAGAAGGTGTGTAGGAAACACGGAGGTAAAAGGGTCGCTCTGAGGTCACTGTGAAGGAGTCTTAAGAGAGTACAAGAAGGAAAAAGGGGGTGGGGGTGAAAGGGGGGTTAACTTGGAATGGGTGGATGGTAAGAAGAGAGTGGAGTAAAGAGAAGTCTTGGATGAGTGTAAGAGGGGGGAAAGGGGTGGGAGGGGTGGGCAAGAGGTTGCCCTCCATGAATCACGACACGGCGGCTGATTTAGAGGCCCAGAAGTCTCTGCTATGGGTATACTAGCTGCCTTCTATAACCTCCCCGTGAACTTCTCTCTCTCTCTCACTCTCTCTGTACCAAGCTTACAGTGTATTTCCAAAAGAGCAATATAGCACACAAGAGCAAATGTCGACATTTTCGGTGGACTGGTTTTTTTTTTCTTTTTTTGTTTTTGTTCCCTTCTTGGTTCGTAAAATGAAATTAAGATTTCCGCGTGTTGAAAAAAAAGAGGGCGAGTTAATTAATGACTTTTGTATTTAAGTTGAATAAAATAAGACATCAAATTCTTCTTGCGACTTTAAGACGAGTCATAAATTGAGAGTAAAATACATGCATTAAGGGAATATTCCAATTTTGGAATTGTGTTTAGACTCTGTCAGTGTTTTGCTTTATTCTCCTTATATCTTTCGGTTAATTACTGTTTGTCTTTAAATATATAAGAAGTCGATGTCCTTCTTGTTGTGTAATTCTATTTTTATGGGGAATTTCTAAAAATATTATTTTTATTTTTGAAATATATATAGTTGAAAAAATGTATTTACTTATTAGTTTAAAATTTTTTCACGCGGGCTAAGCCCTTAATCATGAAAAATTTACAAAATTTGTATTTTAGAGATACTTTATTAATCTAAAAAAATTATCAATGAAAGTGCATTGATAATTAATTAATTCAAAAACTAATTAATTTAAAAATTAAACAGAATTTAAATTATTATACGTTCATATATATTAAACATTATTTTTTGATAAGTTTTCAAGAAAAACAATTTAGCTAAAATAAAATATGCATATTTCACTATTTTTTAAGCTTTCAGGAATATTAACATTTAATTGAAAATTAAATGAAATTTAATTAAAAATTTTTTAAAAATCCTAAATTATTATTATTAATTTTTGTATTTCAATTCTTGAAAGTTTTCTAATAAAAATAGAATAAAAAATGCATTTTAGTTAAAATTGTAGATAATAATTAAATATCAACAGCAGTATAACATGAATAATAAATTAAATCGCGTGAAAAGATTAGAATTTAAATCTTTATAAATTTCGATTTTTCATACTTTTATAAACAAAAAAAATGTGTTCACCGTTTTTACAATAAAACTAAAATTCTAATTATTTTTGAAAAAGTTTTATTGAATTTTTCTTTGAAATTATTTGTAGTATTTAATTTCTAATATATTTAATTGAATAGTTTCCAAATAATCGAATTCTCGTAAACTTGAATTTTAAATTAATAGAGAGGGAAATTCTCAAAGAACTTTTTGAAAATTATTAAAAAAATTAATTTAAAAAAGAATTTTAATTAAAAATTCTATAAAATAATTGAAATACTAAGAAATATTTTTAAGATAATACTTTATTTTTATAATATTTCTATTATATTTTATAATAATATAATATCATAATATTCTTATAAGTATTGAATTTCAAATTCTCGAAAATCTTAAATCCTATGGGAAAATAAAAATTATTATTTATTTAAAAAAATTAAGTTATCGACGTTTTCTAATTCTATGTTTAAATACAAGTGTTCTTTTTTTTATAGGAAAAAATTTCACTTACATTTTTTGATAAAATGTTCTTTCATTTATCTCGGATTTGTTATATTTTATTCAGTAATTGATACATAAAGTAAGCGGACGTAAAAGAATTGTAGCACGTAATTAGTTATTGTATTTATAATTTGTGATTAATATGAATATGTTTGTAACTAATAAAGGTTTCAAAATAGAGTGAAAATAGAGTGAGGGCTGTGAGAGCGAGAAAGAAAGACTTGAACTTCTCTGTTACTCGTATTGTCCCACTCCGCGTATGCAGCGCGCGCAGCTGGGCATGAGTGGGGGACCGCGCACTGTCATTGGATACAACTCCCACTCTTAACAAGCGGCGCGCGCTGCATACGCGGAGTGAGGCAATGCGAGTGACAGAGAAGCTTGAGTGTTTCTCTCTCGCTCCCATTGCCTTCATTCTATTATACTCACCTTGCTTACCAGTTAAAAACATATTATTATTAACGAAAATTGTAAACACGCTTTATTGCAATTTTTTTCCCTCTTTGCGTTTTTGCCCTTTATAAAATAATTTCAATTTTGGATTCTTTTTTGAAAGAAAAAAAGAAATTCTCGTTTTCACTCCTCATACGACCGATTATTGAATTCGCGAGCATCCCCCGTCAGCAAAGCGGTACATACAGTATTTAAAAAGTCTTTAAAAATAAATTTGCTCCTCCCTTTTAAAACCCTCTCTATAGTGTCCATCGAATTTCGGTTCAGAATAAATCCCTGATGGTCGCGCAGACGCGTCACGCGTGTATTTTACATTCTCAATTTGGTATGAGCAGATTTATTGGTCCCTCACCCCAAAGGTTTTTGGTGTGCACACACGAATGTCACTGCGGACCACGTGGGTGCAAAGGGGGTGAGAATTGGAGGGTGAAACTCCCCTGCAACATGGTCCACCATAGTAGATATGTGTATTGGTATCGGTCTCTCTCTCTCTCTCTCTCTATTTATATATATATACAGACAAGCAAAAGGGAATTTGTGTTAGAGAGATTCAGTGTGTGAGGGAGAGGGACATACCAAGGGGGAAAGAGGTGGGTGCATGAGTGAGTAAGTGCGAGTGGCTCGTCGCTTCTCCATTTCGAGCCTAAGCGCGGCCATTCATCAGGATTTCGGCGCGCAGACGTGCTTTATTACTGCTCGCTCGAAATTGCTATCCTACGACTCCATTTCTGTGAGCTTGCACAGGGATAGAATAGGTATATAGTGCAAGGGTAATGC
This sequence comes from Leptopilina myrica (nomen nudum), assembly GCA_032872475.1. Taxonomy (NCBI): domain Eukaryota; kingdom Metazoa; phylum Arthropoda; class Insecta; order Hymenoptera; family Figitidae; genus Leptopilina; species Leptopilina myrica (nomen nudum). The sequence goes on from CM065461.1 coordinate 39,484,713, forward strand.
ATTTGGAAACTTACATATATATATATATATATATATAAGTTTCGGTCACACTCGTGATCCAATCCGTTAACTCTCGCGCGCTCAGCCAAATTCAGACAAAACTCTCTGGAAAATCCTCTGTTATTGATACTAACACTTGGAAAATGCAAGAGAGACAGATAGAGATTGAGGAGCTTTTATCTTGGCGTCCTTTTTCGCTTGAGCCTTTAGTGCGCGCTCTCAAAGTTACCCATAAAGGTGAATTAAAATCTGCTTTTGGGAAATCTACTGTCTTCGGATCTAACTTACTTTTAATTAATTGGAGACTTTAGAAATTTGCCGGGATTTATTCGCTGATTATTCCTTAAATGGATTACCTTCTATTTCTTCAAACTGAAATTGCGCTTTCTTTTGGTTTAAATTTTTTTTTGGCAAAATTGGAATGGAGTCATTTCATATTATATACTGTAATTGAAAAAAAAATTATAATACTTTGATAGGAATAATTTTAAAGGTATATGAGGATCAGGAAAAAATGTTGTTATCATGCGAAAAATTTTGCGGTTTACAACAATCAAATTTTTACCGCCATATTTAAAAAAATTTCAATTTTACACAAATATTTTTAGTTTTATGAAAAAAATTTATTCACTTTTACTGTCACTTAAAAAATATTCAGTATCACTCAAAAATACATTCAGTTTTTATAAAAAAAAATGTTTCTTATAATTTCACATGCAGAATTGTTGTTTATAAAAAAATTTTAATTTTGCCCATAAACTTCCTGTTTAAATAAATAAATAAATTTTATCTATTTCAATTTCAAGAAAAATTGTTTTACTCTCTAAAATGGAATTAGTAAAAATCTGTACTAATTTGAATTAGTGGCCGACTTTTTGCTTTTGAATTAGTAAAATTTACTAATAAATAGTTATTTTTGCTAATTTTATTAGTGAAATTTACTAATTCAAAAGCAAAAAGTCAGTCACTAATTCAAATTAGTAAATATTTGTACTAATTCAAATTTTGAGAGTAAAACAATTTTTCTTGGAATTGAAATAGTTAAAATTTATTTATTTTTAAAGATTTTTACTAATTGAAATTTAGAGGATACTTTCAATTCTTTACAAAACTTTTTACTTTTTATTTTCAATTTTGCCGAAAATGCTTTCACATTCACTTGAAACATTTTCACTTTGTAATTAACAAAAAATATTTTTTTTTGTGAAACTGAAAATATTTTTTGTGGATTTTCTTGGATTTAAAGTAATTAATTTCATTACTTTTTTTGTTGACTAAAAAAAATGTTTTATTTATTTAAAATAATTTTTTCTTTGAACCAAAAAAAAATAAATTGTACCATTTTAATAAGCAAATTAGAAAAAGTATTTTTAAATATTAAAAAAAGAATTTTTTTTTCTTTATTTTTAAGTGAATAATAATAATTAATGTTAGTATTCTACACAAAACACTTGGAATTATTTCTGTAATCCTTAATTTTGTATAGAAAATATGTTTTTGTATCCTCACAAAAAATTGTAGAATGAAAGAAATGTTATTTCCTATTTTTGAAGAATTTTTTTAGAAAAAAATATTTATTAAATTTTTTTATTATATTTTTATTTTCTAGGGTTTTTTCGACTCGAAAAGTACAAAAAATGGTAAGATATTGAATTAAATACACTTTTTGGTGTATTCTATATAGTTTATCGGATTCTTTGTGCTATGATTCAGTCGCCTCATGCACTAGTGGTAAAGGGGGCATTATTCCGAATTATGATTGCGTGGAGAACAAAGATAGAACGTGTCACTGAATAAGTTGAAAACATTCTGTTTCTGAAATTTACTCCTCTTTTGAAAAGTATAAAATTTCCTCCTCTCACTTATACTTATACACAATAAGTATTATAAATATAATCCTTTCTTGAAAGTAAATAGAAAAATAAACCAAAAAAATTTTTATATAAAAATAAAAAAACCCAAAAAACTGCATAATAAGAAACTAAAAAATTTTTTTAAAAATATACTTAACTACATTTTTATTCAAAAATAAATTTCAGTAAAAAAATAGTTTTCCCCACGTCGATAAATATTATTCCTCCTGTTTACATTCAAATATATATAATTCACCACCAATGAAAAAATTTCCTCAAAATAATTTATATTGTTTCGAAACAGAATCAATTCATTGGAAAATAAAAGTCTCTATTTCTCAAAAATTCTTGAATTTTCGTTTCCGAGGAAAAAAGAAACTCAAGAGGATAATAAACAACAAGTATAAAATGATTGTATCGTGTATATACATGTGAAAAAGGGTCGTGGATTTATTTTTGTTGCGTGGAAAAAGTAAAATAGTGAAACGAGAAATCAGGCGAAAAGTTGCAAAAAAGAAGAGTTGGAAAGAGAAAAAGAGAGAAATGGAATTTAAAATGAGAAAGAAATGAGAGGGAATGATAAAATGGAATAAGGGAACAAAAAAAGAGAGAGAGACAGAGAGAGAGAAACGACGCCGGGACGGCGACTACGAACAAGGTCCGCGACCACTGAACCGTTTCGCGTGATGCTCTCTATCGGGACATTAATGTGACAGCCGCCACATTTACCGAACTACGACAATAATAATTTTTACAAAGAATCGAAAAGACAAGAGCAAAGAATAAACGAAAAAGAATAAGGCAGTATGTTTCGAAACGATTTTGAGGTAGAATTTTTCAAGTACATCATTTTTCCATATGTATTTTCTATTATTTTCTAGTTTTGAAATTTATTACAATTTTCCAGAGGATATTAACTGAAAAAGTTTGTTAATTCTTCACTGTTTTGGCATTATAAATATTTTTCAAGAATTTTTTTTTAAAAGACTATTTTATCCGTTCTGTATTTTTATTAAGTCGAAAGAATAGAAAGAAATCGCTATTAGTTTACGTGGGAATAAAAGAGAGTGGAGGTAATGAGAGCGAGAGAGAAACATTCAAACTTCTTTGTCACTCGCGTTGTCCCACTCCGCGTTTGTAGCGCGCGCCGCTTGTCATGAGTGGGGGACCGCGCACTATTATTGGCCGCACTCCCCACTCGTGACAAGCGGCGCGCGCTGCAAACGCGGAGTGGGGCAATACGAGTGACAAAGAAGTTTGAAAGTTTCTCTCTCCCTCGCATTGCCCCCACTCTCTTCTTACTTTGCTTACCAGTTCCAAACATATTCCAATTAACAGAAATTATAAATGCAATAAACTTTTTCTTGCTAAAATTATTTTTTTGTATTCTTTTTCTTGTTCTTACTCCTCGTTTCATAAATTTCCGACTTATAATAACTTTCAAAAATATAGATTACAAAAAAATCTTATCACAAAAGCGTAAAATAAAAAGAAAAATAATATTTACAAGACCCGATTTTATGTAAGTTTCTCCTACTTTTATCCCCTTTTTTCGTTACTTCCGTATTTTTTTTCCTCAAGTCGAATGAATAGAAAGAAATATATATTAATAGAAGAGAAGCATCCCCTTTGAATTCTTTTTACGGTGCCTGGAACTTGGTGAAGAATAAGATACCAGACACATATTTTATAAACGCAGGCCTCTCTTTCACGGATAGTACAGAACGGTACGAGTAAACGATGCCGCGTTTTCTAAGTTATCGTTTTATAAAGCACTACTCCAAAATGTTGATATCATTCATCTTCAGACGCTTTTCGTCGCGACGACGACGACGCGTGGGTACATTCTATACATGATGTCCTTTGATATTTCACAACATCGTAGATTTTAACCATCCAAATTTATAATATAATACTGATACATTTATTCGTTAATCGAAAATTTCACTTTTCACGAAATAAAAGCATCTCTGTACGCATTTAAAAATAAATTGAAAGAGTGATTTTTTTATCAAATGAAAAATGTATTGTACTTTAAAAGTATACAGTTAGTTTGTATAAAAATACATTTTTTATAGAATTAAAAGTAAAACAATTGTAATTTAAAAAAATATTCTTATTTTAATACTTCTGAGTACGAATATTCGGTGTTTTAATTTAAGGGAAAAAATTTACGAGCTGCGCACGCAGCTTCGTATCGAGACGGCTGCGCGCGCATTTCTCAATTCGTTCGAACCGAATACGAGCCTAAAGTTATTTAAGAAAAAAGACATTCTTTGTTTATTTTTCTATATCAAAAAGGAAATTCATATTTTTGAAAATTGATGCTTATGTAGATTCGGGAGGGAGGGAAAAAATTATTTCTCTTTCGAAAGAGATAATTTCTGAAAAGCTGGAATGAAATATACATGGCGAAAAATGGTTGTGGATACGATTGAGACAACTCTCTCTTTCTCTCTTTCTCGGCTCCCTAAATAAAGTGCGCATAAATGTAGAAAAGAGTATACTTTTAAAAACATTTTGTGGGGAGAGTTAAATCGAATGGATTCGCACAACTTGTATTTCATACGGTTGCACAAATGCACAATCACTCATCGCTCTCGTATTCTCTCTCGCTCTTTCTCTGCTGCATCAATTTGATACATTATACAGAGTTTCATTGTCATTCGTTTATGCGCTTGCTTGTCCTTTTCGTCTGTCCCGTTTTGTATTCATCTTAATTATCACGATAATTTCAATATCCGCAACTACTGAAGTACATAATTTTCCTCATTATCCCATTAACGCAATTTCCAAAGTGCTTTTGTTATAGAACAGTGATTTAAAGCTGATTGAATTTTTTTTCTTCAAATAATTAAATTTTCTTTCTTCATTTATAATGTAACTATATTACAAATTTATTTTTTATTTATATTCTTGTCTATATACACTTTATTTTGCTTCGACAGCAAAATATTTTCGTAGAAAGAAAAAATAATGGAATATTTTTCATCTACGAATTCACAATAAATTTTATAGATTTCAAAATTTCTAACCAATAAATCTCTTTTTGTCGCACAGTGAAAAACAAACAAACTCTGAACAAATTTGTTTTTTTTGTTTAAATAATTTGACAATTCGTTTTTTTAACTTTTTGAATTAAATTACGTTCGAAAATAGAATTTTTTTTTGTAAATAAATAGTTAAATAATTAAATTAAATTTATTTTTCAACAGGTATTAAAATATTTAGAATTATTTCTATGTGTTGTGAACAAAAAACGAATACATTTAATGGTTAAAAAATAGTCAAAGCAAGCACATGAAATGAGAGGAGAAATTTTCGAAAATGTACCTAATATTTGATTAAAATAAATACACAACGTAATAAAATAATGACTGATTAAATTAGGTCCGTAAAACATTTTAATTAAATCAAGAAAACACGTGGTCAAGAGAAAAATCTAGATTCGTCTCTGAGCCACGAAACAGTTTTTATTATTTTAACTGTATACACTTCATTATTTTTAATTATAATTTTATATTTTTATATTATTGTGTTAAAAAAATAGAGTATTATTTTTAACAAGATTTACATATTTGTAATTTATCATAATAATGTAATATTAAAACTACATTCCCAAGCCGTTTAGTGCGCAATTAGACATGCGCAACGTTCACGCATGCGCCCCACCGTATGTTGATTAGAAAATGGCAGCAACGCGCATGCACACAAAGCCACAAATATTGACGGAATTTGTAAATTACTTTGAGTATAAAAACAAAAAATAATATTTAAATTTCCATTGTATTTATCATTTTCACTGAAAATGGTTAAAATAAGAAGCACTTTTGAAAACATGTGGTCTCGAAATTCTACACAAAGAATAAATTTGAATATTTTTTTTGTACACAGTATATTTATTTGTATTCGATCATTGAAAACAAATAAATACATTGTAAACAAAAATTAAATTTTCCAATTAAAATAAAAGATACACACTTTTAAGAAAAAGTAAAAAAAGTGGGGAGAAAGGGAAACTCTACGCATCCCCACTCTGACCAAACGACAAAGTCAAGTAGTAAAGTGCGATAGTATCAGTGCAAAAGGAGAAAATTTTTGTCTCGTTCGACCCACGTGTTCTTAAAATCATCTTTAATTCTGAATTTTAATTTGTAGGTTAGAATTTAATTTCGGGAGTGTTCGAATTACTTAAAATCGCGAACGAGTGATATAAGTGTGTTAGGTTTAGAAAAATAGTTCAGTAATAATTTTTACCGGGAGTGTTCGTAATATATACTAAAAACCGCGGTCGTATGTTCTTTTCAAAAAATTATTCCTTTTTACAATTCGCAAACACGTGGTTATATCGGAAGTGTTGGAATTCTTTAAAGAAATCCGAAGTAGTTTTTTGTGATAAAGAAGACAGCAACATGTGAATAACAGCGCACGAGCAGAAGACGAACATCTATACTTTCTTCAACATGGCCATCAAAAACATAGTATTTTAGACATTTAAGGTACAACTTTGTTTATATTCTATAAAGGTTAAGTGTCCTTAGTACAAATCTGGTGATTTGACGATGACAGAAATAATAAAAATTAGAAGAAATCAATTTTTTGTCGTTTTCGAAAAATTTTGATTGTCTGCTGAATGGCGGATATATATAAATTTTCAACAATATGAAGAAAATATTTTAAATGTTCAAAAAAAAATTATTTCTACCGTAATTTTTGGTAGGGGAATTCTATGTCCATAAAAAATTTGGTCAGAAAATATTTTGACCCTTTTTGGATTGTTATTTTTTCTGAAAATTGATTGTATCTATAAAAAAATTAATATTCACAAAAGTTTTAGTACTTTTAAAATAAAAATAGATTTTTCAAGTTAAGAATTTGATAAAAAATTATTTTTATTATGAAATTTAATAATTAAATAAAAATTATTTTCATTAAATTTTATCATACAAAAACTCATTTGTTTTTTATAGCTAATTTCAGAACATAAATTTTTTCAAACAAAATGTTTTAATGATAAAATCAAAATTAGATAAAACTTCAAAACAAACTTTTTCAAAACAAAGCTTTCGTGATAAAAACAAAATTTCGATATAACATTTTTTTTGAAAATTTTATCAATTCTATTTAATTAAAAAATTTAAATAAATTTTAAATTTAAATTAATTAATTTAATTAATTAATTATTATTATTATAATTTATTCAATTTAATTAATTTTATTTTAATAAAAATTTTTTTTTTATTTTAATTCTATTTATATTTTCTATCAAAATTTTTGGAGAAAAACCTAAACAAATTTTTTCTTCTATTTTTTAAGATTCTGGCATCAGAAAAAAAATTATTTTACCCTTTTTGAATTTTTATTTTATTTTTTTTTAAATTGATAGGTTTTAAATTCCATACGTAATTTGTAGAAAATATTGTTTTGTATTCATAACCAAATTTTTGAATGAAGAAATTAATATTTAGAAACGTTTTAACACTTAAAAAAAATAGTTTTTAGGTTAAAAATTTAATAAAATATGATTATTATTAAATTTATTATATGAAATCTCATTTGTTTTTTTCTAACAGAATCCAGAACATAAAATTAAAAAAAAAATGTTTTTCGAAATTTTGCTTTTATCACGAAAGCTTTGTTTTGAAAAAGTTTATGTTTTGCATTTTTATCGAATTTTAATTTTGTCACTAAAACATTTTATTTGAACAGTCTATATTCTGAAATTAGCTTTAAAAAAACAAATGAGTTTTTGTATGATAAAATTTAATAAAAATCATTTTTTATTGAATTCTTAACCTGAAAAATCTTTTTTTTTAATGCTAAAACTTTTGTACATAGTAATTTTTTCATTCTGAAATTTTTTTATAGATACAAAATCATATGTTCTACAAAATTACGTAAGGATTTGAAAATCTATCAATTTTTAGAAAAAATAAAAATTCAAAAAGGGTAAAAATATATTTTTTTCCTATGTCTGAATCTTAAAAAATAGAAGAATTAATTTTTTTATCAAAAAATTTTGATAGAAAATAGATTTATTACGATAAAAAAATTTCTTTGATTTAAATAAAAATTTGGTTCCTTTTAATAAATATGTAAAATTTGTTTGGTTATCCGAAAAAATTTTTTTATTTGAAGGTATTTGTTTGATTTAAAAAAATTAGTGTTTTGAATAGAGAATATTGTTTAGTTAAATACAATTTGTTTGATACAACACACAAATTTGTTCTGGTGAAGTTTTCAGTTGGTTGTTTTGATTAAACCTTTTTTCAGAGTGCATGTATTATATAATATGTTTAATGTAATATTTTAACTGTTTTTTATTATTAAGTAATTTTACAAAAATATACATGAAGAAATAATTAGGTATAAAATATTCTATTTAATTACTATTTATTTTCCTCTAATAATGTTTAAATTTCCTAAGTTAATATTTTCTAGTATACATATTATTGGTTAATTTATAATTTATTATATGTACACTGAAAAAAAAAATTTATTTGATTCAAATAACCGATCATTTGGTTATTATCAAATGAATATTTACTTGAATCAAATAATTTGTATTTAAATCAAATAAATTGTATTTGAATTAAATATTTCAGTATTTAAATCAAATAGTATTTAATTGATTCAAATAAAAATTATTTGATTCAAGTAAATATTTATTTGATAATAACCAAATAATCGGTTATTTGAATCAAATAATTTTTTTTTTAGTGTATATATATCAATAATTATATCATAAATTATAAATGAACCAATAATGTACTAGAAAATATTAAATTAGGAAATTCAAACATTATTACAGAAAAATAAATAACAAAATTAAGTAAACAAAAATATTTTAAGTTTGATTTAAACAAAATATGTTTGAATCAAATAAATCGTTTTCTGAGTACGTGTCAGAAGACGTGGCAAATAATCTTTTTTTTTTACTTTATTATCTGTAAAAAAACAATCAGTTTATATAATTGGTTTATAATATAGATAATTCCGGATGACCATCAAAACCAGAAAACTTCCTCTCGGCAAAATAAAGCGCGTTATAGCGCATATATGTATATATAGGGAAGAGCTGCTGCTCCCCCCTTATCTTGAATGACTTTCGAGACCGACAGATCGTGTATTCTCGTGGGCGAAGGCAGGAGCTTGGTAGGAAGGAAGTGCTAGGAATGTTAATACGAATATTATGATTTATCGATGAAGCATCGGAAAAGAAGAGAGGGAGAGTATAGTGTGGGTGGTGCGGTAAAAGGGACCAAGGGAGGGGGGGGGGTTTAGTTCGAAAGCTCTCTTGCACCGGCGTCGTCGCAAGGGTAGTAAAACAAAGAAAAAGAATGGCAGGTTTGCAGGAACGCGCAATGGGGGTGTCTAACGGAAGGATGGCATTTTTCTTAGCCGGCTGAGCCGTCAAAGATTTATTTCCATGTCCTGTAAGACAAATGGAGAGATTGTGTCCAAAATTTTAACAGCGCATTTTCCTTGAATATTTCTTACATATATATATAGAAAGAGAAAGAGAGAGAGAGAGAGAATGGTATATCTTTTGCCATACGATATAAGTGGGAGAGGGATTTAAGAAGAAAAAAATCCAACTGAAGGCCTCAAAACCAAGTTAAGAAGTAAAAAAAAAAGAAAGGAAGGAAGGGAATAACGTTTTTGTTGAATGAGGGTGGAAAAAGGAAGTTTTCTAGTTATCCCTTTGAAAGAGAGAATGCGGTCCTGGTCGCAACCTCGGTTCGTGACAGAATCGAGCCGTGAAACGAGATCTGTTGGAAAACGGCATGATAGGGAACGTATACGAGTTTATTCCAATTATTGGCTTTCGAACCGCCGTTTTATAGTTGCTCGATCCCTCAGGACTGTCTCCTCAGTGCACTTAATAGAGACACGCACCAGTGGGGAAAAATAGTCTTTGAACAAAAAAAATTGCCAATCGCACAAGTGGACCCTCATCTAACTTTTTAACTTTTTCAATCCGATTTTTCCCGAATGTAAATTTTACACCCCGTGATTGAATATATTCCATATTTTACAATTTGCTAACATTTTCGGTATATGAATATACGTTAGACCGAGAAATGCTAGGAATAATTTATTTCTTGACCAGGAATTTTGATTTTTTTTGTGTTAAAAGGTGTTTTTTTCTGACTAAAAACACTGATATTACTATTTTGTGAGGAAAGTAAAAATAATTATTTTAAAACATGTTAATTATGTTTCATTAATAAAAAGATTGAATATTCTTCTATCAAAATGTTTTTATTTTGTGATAAAAAAAAATATTTAAAATACATACTTGGGCTTGACACAAGTCAGACAAATTAGTGAATCCAAGAAAAGTTCAAACAATTTTATTAAAAATAAACTTTGTAATTTAAAGAATTCATAACAAAATTCTGAATTTTGTTGTCTAAACGCAACATCCTTTAAATTAAAGAGAATTATTCAATTTGATTTTAAATTCTTTCTATTTCGAACAATAATTGATCTTTCAAGATTTAAAATTAAATTCATAGTAAATAATTTTATTTAAAAATTCTAAAAAAAGTAAACAAATTTTGTAAAAGTTGGGCTTTTAATTTTTATAAATAATATCTGAGTACCTATAGGGAAATTGTTTATTTAATTTATTATAATGATGTAAATTACAAAATTTTCTTATTCTTTAAAATCATCTTTAACTTTTGAACAATTTGAGAAACAAAATTTTAAAAAAATTGAACATTAATAAACTTCTTCACAACAGTTCAAATATTTTTTTAAATTTAAGAAAATCTTTAATGCCAAAATTCAATTCTTTTCCAGACAAATTTTAATTAAATTCGTCAAATATATTTACAAGAAATCAATTTTTTTCAATTCTAATAAAATTTCTTTTTACGAATTTAATTATTTTCATTAAATTAACACAAAATTCTTTAAAACAATTCAATTATTTTTCAATACTTAAGAAAATCGTTATTACGAAATTCAATTAGAAATTCTAATAGAATTTCTTTGACGAATTTAATTATTTTCATTAAATTTACACAAAATTCTTTTAAACAATTAAATTATTGTCATAAAGTTAATAAAGTTCTGAGCAATAATTAAATTATTTCAGATTCAAAATTTTAATAATTTAATTCAAAATTCATAAAATAATTGAATTACTTTTTTTAAAACTATGTAAATTACAAAATTTTCTACTTTCGAAAAATATTCTTAAATTTTTTAATAGTTTCAGATACAGAATTTAAAAAAAATGAATTATTATTTTAAATACTATTTTAATTAAATTCGTTGAAAAATTAACAATAATTTGAATTATTTTCATTAATATAATCAAATTCTTAACATAAATTCAATTATAAATAAATTTAATTATTTATAATACAATTTTATATTTGATTTCCTCAGAAGAATTTGATTATTTTCAAAAAAATTTTCCATAAAATTTTTCAAATCAATTAAATTCATTTCCAAAATTGTAACTGAGCAAAAATTTAATTAATTTAGATTAGCAATTGTAAAAATATATAAAAATTACAAAAAGTAATATAAAAAATGAAAGAAAGTGTTATTTATTTATTTATTTATTCAAATATACGGGCTGTGCCCATTCGTACAGCGTACGAAAAAAATTTTATTTTTTAAAATAGAATAAATTTCATATATAATATAGTGAAAATGAAATTAATTAATATTTTTATTGGCATGATATTATAACAAATCTTATTCCATAAATTAAAATTAGTAAATATTTATACGAATTAGAAAAAAATTTATTATAAAAAGTTTCTAAAACTTAAATTTTTAATTCTAAATAAAAGGAGGCATTAAAATAAGTAAAAATCTTTTTTTTTTCAAAATAACATTTGAAAAATCGTATTTTGCGTTTATATAAATTTGTTTTTTTATAAAAATTTACAAGTAACTATTTTTATATTTTAGAATGTTAAATTAATATTCATTATTATTAATGACGATTGAATTTCAAAATGTTTCAAATTAAAATTTTAGAAAAGTTGAATTTTAAAAAATTTATCTAAAAATTCTAAATAAGTTAGAGTTTGAAACGTTTATATTCACATTTTTTTACATTAACTATATTTTTAAATATACATTGAATTATATATTTTCAAATTATTCGAAATATTATGAAATTTAGTTGTGAACAAGTGTATTTTAGAAATATTTCTATTTTAGGTGAAGTTTTTTTGAAAAAATTGAATTTTTTAGAAACTTTTTCTAAAATTTAAAAATAAAATTGAATTAGAGAAAAATTTTACTCACAATTTCTAGAAAATAGTTCAATTGAAAAGTAGAAAATAAATTTTGCGAGTTTTTCTTTATGATCGTAAAAAATAATTCGTGATCGGGAAATAGTTAGGAATTTTTTTTTTTAATCATATTGTCACCCTGAATTTGAAATTCTTTATTAAAAAAATTGGAAGTTAAAACTATATATTAAATATATTTCTCTTTTGTTTTTGGGAATAGTTTTTTTTGTGTTATTATTTTATCAGACACAATTAATTTGAAGATATTCCGAAATTTTTTTCCAAATAAAAGCGAGAAACTTTTATGGCGTTCCTACAGAGGGCACTTGACTCGAAAGGTCTCAAAGTTAATCTGCTTCCATAGCGTCCTTGCAGATGGCGCTTCCCTAACTCTTCAAATTTCTTTTTCTCAAGCAAGTAAAATTCAAATTTTACTAAAATATAATAGTAACCAAATATTACTGTTTATGAAAAAAACTATAAGTTTGTCTTCGTCTTATTGTTTCTGCAGTCAATTCTTTGATTCACTAGGTTTTCTAAGATTATCAAAATGAGACATGAAAAACTTATCAAAATAGTTACAAAGCAACATTTCGATACTTTTTTTGTCTCAATTTCCTTATCCTAGGAAAACTATCTTTAGAATCTAACTCCAATAAAAAAAAACATTTGAAAGAAAATTATATATACGGAATACTATAATTAAAATTTTTGATTTATACTTTTTTTGGAGGGAAAAATTAATGCAGTCCATATGGTGCATGAATTCATCTGGAAAATGTCGTTCAACTATATTATATACGAATATTGTCGAGAGGCGCTATGAAAATGTTAGAAATTGAGAGCATTACTCGCAGCACCTTCGGCGAAAATAGGTGCGTGCTTGGCATGCTTAGGTACCAATTTCCTCTGCGTATAAATAATACAGTGAGGGATGCTCTCACCCAGACCTGGACATCCCTTTTTGCCAGAAAATTAGATTCCCTATCTATCTCGTGCACGCAAGTGTCTTATATTTTTATATATGAATTGGATTAGTTTTTTTTCCTATATATATATATAGGGAGAAAAAAAAGTTGTATTCTCCTTTTAACCTTCACAGTTCATCGAATCGAAAACTTTTTCATAAACTCCTGTATCTTATGTTCTATGAATTGGAATGATTTTCTTTTTTTATCAATTTCATAAAAAGTTTGATACCATATAGACTTTTGTTTGTTTGTTGAGAAAATGGTGTTTTTTGATTGTTTCTATTTTTGAGTCGATGATTACGACGCAAGACAAAAAAGACATTTTTCAACAAATTCCCCTAATTTTTAAGGCTAAGTAAATAACGCTTCCTGATTTTATATATGCATGAGCAGTGTGATAGGGAGGTGTCAAGTCATCCATAAAGAATGCCGACGGTGAGGTGTTGAGCGCGATTTTAAGTTTTACACCATTTAGAGAATGAGCTGCCATTATTTTTCCTATTTTTTTCGGCGTGAGATATTTATCGCTACATACATTTTGGAAGCAGTGACATTCAATTTATGTGAAAGTCGCGTAATGGTCTGCCACAGTAACGCGAAAAAACCGCACACCTCCCTCAAACCCTGCTGCTCTCATCTACATTTCCGGTACAGACCCCATTCAAGAATTTCTCTCTCTTTGTTCCACATTTACCAGTTGTACTGATTAAAGATAGTAGCAATCGGGGGAGAGAACCAATTAGTAAACCTGTTTTCTTCATTCTAAACATTCCATTCTATTTGGATGGAGTGTGACTCTTTTTGGTTCGTGTATAGCATATATATATATATTCACCGTTCGGAGAAAAACTTGTTCTTATTTTCTTAGAATAGAAATATTTTCTTTTTTTCTATTTAGTCTATTTTCTATTTTTTCTAATTAGTTTTGCAAATTTTTTGTGCTTAGAATTTAGTATAAGTAGGCTGGAATGGTATTAAATAACTAGAATAAATACTTTTATTGTATTAAAATTCATAAAAAAGAAAAGTCAGGAGAAGAGAACTTAGCCTGAAGGAAAAATAGTTCCATGGCGTCCCTGCAGATGGCACTGCGATGCGGCAATCTTCCAAAGTTCCAGTCATTTTTTTAAACCCTTGTAATTTTTCATCTAACATTGTTTGAAGTTTTGTTTTCTAACAAATAAATCAACATCGAAATTTTTATTACAAATTTTAAGGTTTTGTATTATTCATAATTTATGAGGCAAACAAAAAAGACTATACCATTAACCTTAATCTCAATTTTTATTTCATTCTGAACAATTATGACGACTGATAAAAATTTTCGATATTATTTGGTAAACTCACAAGTCCATCAATAGTAGAAATAAGAAAAAAATTATTTTTAATTGAAAAGTCAAGGAGAACTTGACGTGAAGGTAAAATAGTTCCCATGGCGTCCCTGCAGATGGCACTGCAAAATCGGAATTCTTCTAGATTTCTAGTTACACTTATAAAACATTATAAATTATTCTCGTAACTTTGCAACATTAGTTGAAAATTTGTTTATTAACAAATAAACCAATATTTAAAAGTTTTACACCATCATTTATTTTATTTTTCTCTTTTTTCCCAGAAGAACAATTATGACTTTTGCCAAAATCCCCGAGTTAAGTCATTTTCTAAACATGTCCTTCTATAGTAAGTAGGAAAAAAAATATTTTTTTGAAAAGTTCAAGAGAACTCAACCTAAAGGTAGAATAGTTCCCATGGCGTCCCTGTAGATGGCACTGCAAAAGTATCATTCTTCCAGAATTCAAATAACATAATCTTAATCCTCACAATAATATTTTTCCTCCCAAACATTTTAATATTATCTAAACATTCTCCATCTAACAAATGAACGAGCATTAAAATTTTCTCCATTATCATTAATCTTAATCTCATTTTCCTTTTTTATTCTTCCCCCGCCGAACAATTATGACTGATATAAATTTTCCAATCTTATCAATTTTCCGTATAATCGCATTCGGTAGACTCGTAAGTCCCTCACAACTGTTTATCCTCAATGATTGATGAACGAAGCACAAAAAAGAAAAGAAAAAAAAAAGAAAAACGGATATTTCAGAACTTTCGAGAGCTCGAGATTGGGAAAAACGAACGCGTATATTGGACGGTGACGTGGAAGGGTGAAGAATGAGAAGGTGGTGGAAAACCCAGGGGCAAAGGAAAAGCGCTTCGCCATGTTGTGTGAAGGATGAGGGAAGTTGGGGGGAAGGGTGGAAAAAGGGGGTTCGAAAGAGAGTATGGGCGGGGGAGGGGTGAGTAGGAGGAATGAAAAAGACGAAGAGGGTGGAGGCACGGCTGCGTCTGAGCTGCTCACGATGTATGAGCCTTCCCTCCGCTTCTCTGGCTACCAGCAATTTTTTGTTCCTGGCCCGGTTGTATCAAATTACGATAAATATTGCTCTGCTGACGTGTAACTCGCGGGGGTGCCTATATATATATACATATACATACTCCACCAATCGACAAATCGTAAGGTACATTAACATTGCAACATTTTCAGTATAGTTCTTTTTTCTTCCCTATCGCATTGCTATTCTATTTTTCAAATTAATTTTCTTCACATTTGTTTTTCAAATTAATAATTATTAATTTTTCTCAAAAGTCCATTTGTTTGATTACTAAATCCATTTGTTTGATTGCTAATTCCATTTGTTTTATTACTAATTCGATTGGTATTCATTAATTTTTTTTTTGTTATATAAGAATGCTGAATAGAAGAATATTTTTTTAATTTCCCTTCTAGTGAAAAAATAATCTCGCGTTTTTTGCTGAGGTAAGCAGAATACAAAAGTAAAGGACATGTTGTATAACACGAAGTACATTAATATGCGTCGGCATGCTTTGTTTGTCTTTTAGAGAGACCAAGAAGCACCTATATAGTATGTACCTCTATACTGTCGACACGTCGAGCTTTGCAAAATCGTAGGAGACAAGGGTTGGAGATGATTTAAGTTGCGGCCAGGAATAATATAAGAAAAAAAAGTAAATTACCTTCAAAAATCCATATTTAATTTCAATTAACCCCGCGAAAGGGACATTATCAAACATTTACTCAAGTGTTGAAAATTAAACATCACAATAAATCGTGGAGGGAAATTTTTATGCGCAATATATGACATGCATAAATTTTCCCCCTTGGATTTTCATATACCAAAAAAAAACGGGTTTTTAAAATTTATGACAAGTTTTATATTTTCTCAGACAAAATTTAATTGTTGGTATTCTACATTTTTTTCAAACAATAAAAGAGGATGTTGTTTAATTGAAAAACATCCATGGCGTCCCTTCAGATGGCGCTTGACTCGAAACGTCGCGTCTTAAGTTCGATGGCGTCCCTGCAGATGGCGTTCTTGAAATTATTTCTTCTCCAAGAAAGTACTGAAACCTAACGAAAAAAAGTAAGATATTACATTAAATGACGGTTCATATTTTTCTAACAAAAGAAATTTTTTCTTTGTTATCATTTTTGAACCCAAAAAAAATTATACATAAAGTATGGGACCTAGCAATATGAAGTAAAATTTCGAAAGAATTCTTGAGTAAGACACCAGCATGAATAATGTAGTTACAAAATGACTAATGTGTTCAGAATTCTCTTCCAAGTACTAATCAACAATTCAAGATTGCAAAAAAAAAGGAAGGGAAAAAAATTTCTTTGATATACCAAGGTCGATGATGAAGAGTTTGAACATGGTCCAAGAAAAGTATGGAAAAGAAGAGAAGAGTAGGCGGAAACGGAAGACGGGAGAGAAAAGTTGGTGCGTGTGAAAGACGTGCAATGATGTTAGGAAAGGGGATAGGTTGGGGGAAAAAAAAGGGTGGGTGGGTGGGTCCAAAGTTATATATCCCCCTGGAGAGAAGATATGTGTACAAGTCCGCACATACGTAGACGCTTTGTCTCTTACACTATATGCTTGTGCGTGCAGAGAGAGGATAGTAAAACTTAACACGAATAAGAGAGAAAAGAATAATGGCGGGAAAGAGATGAAAATAAAGTGGAAAAGAGAAGGTGGTAAATGGTGGATGAGAGAGAGAGAGAAAGACAAAAAGAGGCGGATGGAAGGTGCATGGTGGGGGATGACAGAGATGAATTCGTTTCATTTCACGCTGGGAAGCTCTCGCGTTCCCCGCGTCCGATGATTTACTGGGCTACAATGTGGTAACCCATGATTTATAGCAACCAACACGCCGCTTCGCTACTACGCCATACCTGGTCCATAACAACGTATATATGCGTCAGATTGTGCGTCCAGAACTTGTCTCGTACCTGTGCATTTCTTAGCAGCGCGAGGACGCAAGGGGGATGATACTTCGACTATATGCTCCACGAATCACGGGAATCTTTAAGAATCACAAGTTACCATCTTGTGAGAAACTCGCTTTTCTCTTGTTTCTATCAACACACCCTTTTTTTACTCTCCACCTTTTTTTTACTCTCCACCTTTTGATTGGGGAGAATTCCATATAGTTTGTTTCTATTAAAAAGAAAAGTGTTTCTATCAAAAAAATCCGAAAAAAGCAAAGAAGGTTATGGCAGTAAAAGTTTCTGTGGCGTCCCTGTAGATGGCGTCCCAATGGCGCTAAGTTTGAATGAAGGTTATCACAAAAATTTAATTTCGTCTTTCCCTGATTTAAACACAATTTCCTTTCCAAACACAATTTTGACTATTTCCCTGACCCTAAAGAATATTCTGAATTACTCTAAAAATTATTAGATACTGAGAAAATTTTCTAATACATTTATTAAAAATTGTCTCTAATTGTATTATTATTAAAAAATATGAATAACTTCATTTGTAAATAAATATTTAATTATTATTTTTTCATTGGAATTAAGATTGGTTCAAAAATTTCAAATTCAAATCTTTTAAAACTGAACAATTCATAAAAATATTATTGTAAAAGATGAGAAAATGGAAATTTATTTAATTGTAAAATTATTCGATAACATCAATAACTTAATTTGTTGATAATTATTTTCTTTATTTACATTTCCTTATGTTTTATAATAATTAAAGATTAGAGAGTGACAAAATCATTGTTATTTTATAAAAAATACTGTTACTGTAACTTTTCCAATTTATTTTCATTCTTTCAATTCAAATAAGATTATCTAGAATTTTGAAACAAAACTCTTCTTTAAATCAATTAATTTTAGTAATTTTTTAAGAGGATTTTTAAGAATTTCCAAATTGAAATTCAATTATTTCAAAAAAATTCATAATATTCAATTATTACCTTAAATTTTAACTAAAATTTATTTATAAATAAATTTTTGTTTAAAAATTGTACAAGAAGTTAATTATTTAAATACAAAAATATATAATTTAATCAATACTTGAATGTTTTTTTAAATTTTATTATTACGAAGAATATTATTAACTTTTGTAAATATTTAATTTTATTTAGGAAATTTAATTGCAATTTTGCTGAAACTGCGGCTATATTTAAGAATTTCAAAACTTTTAAAAATAATTGAAACCTTTTTAAAGAATTTAAATAATAGTTTATAAAAATAATTAAATTCATGCGTAGATTTTTATTAAATTTTATTTAAATAATTGAAATTTTGCCAGGAATTTTATTACAATTTTTGAAAATATTTTAATTTTGAAATCTATAAGAAATCTGAGAAAAATTTTGCTATCTATATTTATAAAGATAATTTAATAATTCTTGACGATAATTTTTTTAAAAATGTTCAAATAATTTAACTTTCGCAAAGTTTTACTATATTATTTTTCAAAAGAATTGAATTCCTGTGATTAATTTTGTTATTTATCCAGATAATTGAATTCTTTTGCAGAATCACTTAACATTTTTTTAAGTAATTGATTTTCTGCGGTGAGTTAAAAGTTATTTATGAAATTTTTTGAATTATTACAATGAAATTTAATTATTTTTATAAAAACAATGAAATGAATTATTTTCAATTATTTCAACCTATTTTGAATAATAAAAGGAATTGTATTAAAATTTTTTTTTAGTAATAAAATATTTTAATACAATTTATGAAAAAATATTATTATTATTATTATTTACTTTGAAAAGAATTTTATTTTAATATTTTTAAAATACTTGAATTTGAGGCGATAAATTTTGATATTTGTAAAGATAATTGAATTCTTCACGATATATTCCTTAAAATTTTTTTAAATAATTAAATTTCTTTGAAGAATTTTATTACTTTTGCAAATAATCAAATTTTTCTGATTAATATTGTTATTTATAAAATAACTGAATTTTGCATAGAATTTTATTTAAATTCCTGAAAATAATTGAATTTCTGTGTAGAATTTTATCATTTACGAAGACAATTGCGTTAAAACTTTTAATTAATTAAATAATACTTTAAAAAAATTCATTCTGGTCAGAAATAGAAAATTTTTTTAAAGGTTTTGTATAAGAATTGGTGGTAGTTTCATGGTTTATAAGGCAAACAAAAAAGACAACAAATATTTAGAATTTTCTTATGAATTATAAAAATTAATTTTTTCCACTACTCTTAATAAAAAGTCCTGATTTTTCTCAATATTGGCCTTTTTAAATTTGGCGCTTTTGAGGCGACATCTGTAGGGACGCCACGAAAACGTTTGGTGCCATAACCTTCTTTATTGTTTTGTTATTCTTTTTCATTCAAAATACTTCTTTTTGCTGAAATATATTCATAGAGTTTATGAATATATTTCAGCAAAAAGAAGTATTCTGAATAAAATAAAATTAAAATAACAGCAAAAGAGGTTATGGCACCAAAAGTTACCATGGCGTCTCTGCAGATGTCGCCTCAAAAGCGGCAAATTCAAAACTTCCAAGACAACTTTTCAAAATTGACAACAACAGTAAAGATCATTTAATATACTTCTAAAAAGCTTAGAGAAGATTAAAGACAAACTTAAGAGAATATTATCCCCCTGTGCTGTGTGGTTGACTCGACCCATCCGCGGTTTTCACAAGCGTCAAATCGCTCGGTCAACCCTAACGTGACCATATCCTGGCCATGTTGGCCAAAATGGACCAAGTCGTCTGACATAACTGTAATTATAATACGCAACTAAAATAAACGAGGCAAGAAGCAAGACTCCAAAGCCACAGCCAAGTCTAGAAACTACGCGCATACTATAGTACAAAACAAGAATCCCCCTTCTCACTCTCTCTCTTTCTCCTCGAGAAGTTGTTTGGTAAACTACTCTAGTCAAAGCTAGCTACCAAGAGACCAACAACAGAACCGAACTTGTAACATGTAACCCTTAACCAAAAGTGGTGTGGCTCCTCATATAGTCGAAATATATATATACATATACACAAAGAGGGCACAGAGAGATGTTACTGATTCCACTGGTTAAAACTTACGCCTTGCCCATTTACCTCACCACCCCCCATCACCCCCTTAAAACCCTTTACTGCAACCATATATAGCACCGAGTTGAGAGATTTATCACGACCGCGAAAACTTTGCCTATATTGCTGCTGATTCGCGGCATCCCAGTTATTTATGTCTATACTCTCTACCGAGAAAGATATATATTTTCGACAAATAACAATTTATATCGGGCAACAACTGAAATTGCAACTTGTTATAGAAATTTTTTTATTGACTATATTTGCCTTCATTTTGAAAAATTTTCAAAAACGTTGATCCAAAAGAAAGTAATATTCTGTTCACAAAATTTTTATCTCTAATTCTAATTTCTAATCAAAATCCGCGTGTTATTAAATTAAATTCTTTTTGATTCAATTATTTTTTATAGACAGATAATCAGCTAGATTTTTATTAAAATGTTATTGAACATCATCCAAAAGGATTGAAAATTTTATTACAACATTTGAGGAATTTTAAATAGTAGCAATCACAGACGAACGCTATAGCCGATGATCATAATTGTCATAAAAAGCGACAATTGAATTAAATTTTTTTCAATTCTTTTATTTTATATGAACTGCTTATAATCTAGATTGTCGTTAGAATGTTGTTGAGCAAACTTCAGAAGAATAGAAAATTTTATTTTAAATTTTAAACCCTTTTTAATAGTTATAACCACAGCCGAACGCTAGCAGAAGATTATAATTGTCATAAAAAGACGTTTAACCTATTAAATCCCATGAAAAAACCAGCCAGTGTATTAAAAAAGTAACAGTTGGATTGAAAAAAATATACCTGTTTTTTGTTTTTAAATTACAATTTTTTAACTATTGTTTATAAAAATAGTTTAAACAAATTAATAAAAATTTAGCAATTGTTAAACTGTTAATGCTATTCGACTCTCTGTGGAATATTTTGAAACTTTTATATGGCTCATTTTTTTCTCCAAGTCGTAATTTGTTTAAAAAATTGTTATAAACAAACTAAGATGAATGTTTTCTGTTTCATTGCAAACATAAACAAATTTATTTTAAGTAAAATATTCAATTGGATTTATAGTCAAATTGAAAAATAAAAAATACCTGTCTGTTTGTTGTTAAATTCCAATTGTTTAACAATTGTTTATAACACTTTTTTAAACAAATTATTTAAAATTTAGTAATAAAAATTAAAATGTAGGAAATTTAGAGTTAAACTTTAAACGCCAATCGACTCTACGCGGAATATTAAAAAGTTTTATATGACCCACTTCTTTTTTCAAGTTCGTAATTTGTTTAAAAAATTGTTATAAACAAACTAAAACGAATGATGAGTGTTTTATCTCAAACATAAACAAATTGATTTTAAGTAAAACTAACAAATTGGATTCATAGGAAAATTGAAAAAAAGTAATATCTGTTTCTTTGTTATCAATTTTCAATTGTTTAAGATTAATTGTTTAAACAAATTAATACAGATTTAGCAGTTTTCAAAAACTGTTAACGCTTATCGACTCTGTGGAGAATATTTAAAAAGTTTTCTATGGATTACTTTTTTGTCCTAGTCATAATTTGTTTAAAGAATTGTTATAAACAAATTATACAAGAAATTATTAAAGATTTTCCAAATTTTTATAAATTTGTTTAAAGAATTGTAGTAAAACGATTAAAAATTAAAATAAAAGAACAGGTATTTCTTTTTTACTGTTGACAATTAATTATCATTAGTTAATTACTACTGGTAATTGTTGGCAAATACAGAAGGTTGTATAAATTAAAATGACATCTATACACTAATTTCCAAATTGGAAACAAGATTAAAATTATTCGAGTAACAAAAATTTTTTTTTCTAATTGAGTAAAATGACAGCGCTTTAAATTAATATTTCAATTTTCTCGTACCTTGGAGAATTCCAAGTCTTATTGTTGTGAATTAATGTACATGACAACTTTTCATTTCCTACGGGAATTTCTCCCTCTGGAAGTCTCCCTTTTGCTTTTCGAGAAACTCCTCTATATGAAAGCTGACATATTCATATATTTAATGCCCTTAAGGGTGGTGACTGTTTTAATGAATAGATTCCTTTCTACTTTCACAATATATTATAAACCTTAAAACTTTTCAATTATCTCAAAAACAAAATTGTTTGTTTGTAATTCCACTCCCTCTTTTTTTAATTATATGTATAACTCTAGACTATAATGTATTTTTTTTCTACGCAGTATAGGTTTCTGCTTTCGCAAAAACATTTTCAAAATTTTGATTATTTCGTTATTTTCTTATTTTTAATTCTTAAAATTTTGGTTAATTTTTATTTATGTATCGATTTAACATAGTTGATAGTTTGTTGGTTAAAAAAACCAAAAAGAAAATAATTTACTAAATAGAAATAGTCTGTCGAGTTGTAAATCTTTTCTGACTGGTACATTTTTCCTGGAAATTTAATTATCCTTGCTCCATTTTGAAACCATTTTGAATTTTTTAAATTTAATGAATATTTTAATAAAATCAGTATAATTATTTATAGAGGTGAAAAATTTTCTTTGTTGGTAAATCAGGAGAGTAAATTCACTAATAGATTACTGCTATGAATCTAAAAATCCTTCCGCAATATTGGAACGGCAATTTTGAATTTCTTGAAATTTAATAAAAAATAAATAAATATTAAATTAAATAAAAAATAAATATTAAAAAAAATATAAAAACTATAAGTATTTAAATATTAAATATATCATAAAAATTTACTATACAAAAGAGAAAAATCTCTTTATCAGGAAAATGGTAAATTCACTAGTAATAGCTACTTGTCAGGAAATTTTTATTTCGAAAAATAATTAGAAACAATTATTAAATTCTAAAACTATTTACTTGTATATATTTTGAAAAAGGAAGTAAAATTTTTGAGTTTATAGTGACTTTTGTTCGAGAGTGAAAAATTATTATTTAGATATTTGTCGTGGGAGTTTAGATATATGTAGAATAAGTTCAGTCATCCTTCACATTTAGCGGCAATGAAATGCGCGAGACGAGTTGTAAAACACGACAGGCAAATGAGAATGTACGCGGAAAGGAGTGAGCGTCGTCGTGGGTCGTTGCAATGGAAGTGAGGGTGCGGGTAGGTAAAGGGGTGACCTGAACGCGTGTCGCTATGAACTCGATTTTACGCTACCCTTAAGCCAACTTCGCGATTTATAAAATTTATCGTTCCCGCTTCTGTTTTTCTTGATTTACGTATTACAACATTTTTTTTTTTTTTGCAGAAAGAGAATAAAAAAAAATTGCTGTCTCTCCGTTAGTATACGTTTTTTTTAATATATAGTAATTTGTATATATAGATATATCAGTTTGAGGAAAATTTTTACCCTCTAAATGAAAATTTCTGTTTTTCATACGAATTTTGTGGATATATATAAAATTTTTATTCATTTTTTTATTAATCTTTTTAGACATTTTTTCTTCTTTTTTGAGGGTTGTCACACGTATCAGGGAAAAGTTGAGAATTTTTATTAAAAGTACTGAAAAAAGCAAAATGTTTAGAATTTATAAAAAAAATTCAGAATTTTTTTTGTTTACCTCATAAATAATGAACTTACGACGCATTCTACAACGAATAAAATTATTTTAATACATTTTTTCTTTTTTTTGACAATTATTTATATTTTAAATAATTGAATTCTATTTAAGAACTGTAAATAAAATTATTACTTATGTAAATCATTTATAAAGAAGTATATTTTGTAAAATTTTAATTTCAACTCTGTTTAAATTAGTTTCAAGTTACAAAAATTTAACGCAATTCTTTGAAAAAATTTAACTATCGTAAAAAATATTAAAATTCTTTTCAGTTTAAGAAAAAATTCTCCACATTTTAATTATTATTTCAATTATTATCATTCATTTTATTATTATAAACAGCAAAATTCTTTGTCAAAATTCACAGGAATTTAATTATTTTCAAAATTTATTAAAATTTTTCCTGTACATTCAATTATTGTCGAAAAATCTACAAATAAATTGTAAATATTTTAGTTAACTTTATAAATAAATAGCAAATTACTTCGATAAAATTCAATGTTTTCCAAAAAATTTTCTTATTTGAATGATTTTCAATATTCTATTTTAATAAAATTTCTCGAAAGAAAATCATTAAACAAAATTTTTTATAATATTCTACAGAAACATTCAATTATTTTCCAAAAAAAATTAAATTTCACAGGAATTCAATTATTTAAAATAGAATTTTCACAATTTTTTTTTATTTAACATTGAATTCTTCGAAATAATTCAATTATTTGCAAAATTTTTTTAATTCTTCTCAAGAATTTAATTATTTCAATAAGTATAATGAAATCATTTGGGGGAAGTCAATTATTTTCATAAATAACAAAATTCGTAGTAAGAATTGAATTATTTTCAATATAGTTTTAGAATTTCAACTATATTTTCAAAAAATGTTCTAAATTCAATAATTTGTATGTTTATTATTTTAATAAAATTTACTAAAAGAATTCTATTTTTTAAAAACAATTTTGACAAATAGTTCTCCACAATTATTCGACTATTAATGATGAAAATTTCACAGAAATTCTAGAAATATGAAGATTTCGACTAAAAATTTTTAATAAAATAAATAAATATAAATAAAAGAAATTCTAACATTCAGAGAAATTCAATTATTAAAAATAAAATTTGTATAAATTTTTTTTTTTTAAATTCTTCGCAATAATTCACTTATTTTCATAAGTAATAAAACTCATTGCAGAATTTCAATTATTTTTAGTACAATAATTTAAATCGAATTCTTCGAAAAATTTTAATATTTTCCAAAATGTTATTAGAATTCTTCGAAATAATTCAATTATTTAAAAATTAATGTCAGTTAAAGTTTTAGATAATATTTGGTTTTTGTTGAGAAATTACTAATAATTGCAATTTTTATAGAAATAATTAAATTTTATAAAGATTTCAAAATTAAAATCTTTGAAAATCTAAATTTTTCATATACTTTTATTTAAAAATTCTGTGTGAAACTAATGTTTGGCTAACATTTAAATTGAAATTTAAAAAAATTATTTCATGCGTTTTTATTTTTTAATGTGTAATTCATTAAAAAATTTCCTAGTACTTAATCAAAATTTTAAGTAAAATTTAATTGTGAACAATTTAATTTAAAAATTCTCAAAGAGGAACTTTTTCAAAAATTATTGAAAATAATTGATTTAAAGAAGAATTTTAGTTAATAATTGTTAAATTTCATGGCAGTTCTTCAGTAATTGAATTGAAGAAAGTAATTGATTAAAAGAAAAATTTAAAAAAGAATTTTAGTTACAAATTATGAAAATTACACTGAAAAAATTAAATTCTAATTTTAAGAAAAACTTCTTAAATATGCGCTAAGAATATTCTCCACTTAAATTAAGTGGGAAATATTCTTACAATAATAATGTTCTTCTTATTGTAAGAATATTTCTAACTTAACTTAAGTGGAGAATATTCTTGGCGCATATTTAAGAAGTTTTTCTTAAAATTAGAATTTAATTTTTTCAGTGTAATAATTGAATTGAAAAAAATAATTTTGTGTATAATTAATTTCAAATTATTATTATTCTAATTCGAATCAGAATATTTAGGGAAAAAGTCAAAATTTAATTTGGAAATCAGGAAAAAGTTAGGATTTGTTATTAAAAGTATAGTGACAAAAACTAAATGTTTAGAATTCTGAATAAATAAATTCAAAATAAATTTTGAATAAATTGTGAATTTTTTTATGTTTACCTTATAATTAATGAAATTATGACGAATTCTAAAAGAAAACCTAAAAGTTTTTCTAGTTTTTGACGATATTTTTTCAAATAATTATTAAATTGAAATGACGATAATAATTTTGAAGATAACATTATGATTTATATATTTTTATGTATAAGCTATTGAATCCTAAAATATTATTTAAGGTTAAGGAAAGAAATAAGTCGAAATTTTGTCTGAGATACCAGAGTAGGACAAAATTAAATTTTTTACTCTTTTTATGCCAATTTTTGATTTGATTTCCAAATTTTCTACATTTTTGCCTATTCATATTTTATTATTATTATTATATTTGTTCGATAATGTGACATTTATGATCAAATTTTTATGAGGGGGCGAATAATATTTTTAAATGACTGATGAGAGTAATAAGTTTTGATTTGCCAACTTTGATATTAGAGATATTCTTGTCAGAGAATGAATAATGCGGAAGGACAATTTTTGATTTGTCGAGACGGGTAGCATATTTTTCTAGGTTTCTGGGTTTCAACCGCATATATGTACACCACTTGTGGTTGTATGATCGCGGTACGTATAACATAAAAATAAGCTCATATGGCTCGCTGGTAACGGTGCGAGGGTGTGAAAAGCTGGGCGATATCATAAAAGTAAATGTAGCAATAAAACGTATCAGAGAATATTGAAAAGGATCGATACAACGTTTTCACACACTTAAAGTATGTATATATATACATATTCCTTTTTTTCCCTCAAAAAAGTCCTCTATTGGCAAATCTTTTTTATAATACAAATTTTATTACAGGCGAAATATTTTTTTTGTTCAATTTTTAAAAATTATGTATTGTTACACAAATTTCGTTTATTTAAGACTTTTTTGATAAATTAGGATTATGGAACTGTATACGATTTCGGGAAAAAAAGGTTTTGGTTTACTTTCTCGGTATTCTTAGAACAATTTTTTTGAGACTTGAATATAATTAAGAAAAGGTAATGCTAAAAATGTGTTTGTGTTTTTGTAAATATTACTAACAGTTCATCGATCCGTTCGCAATTGGCATGAATGAAAATCGTCGCGCGTTGACGTAAGTCCACTAAAACAACAGAAAATATTTCTTTATGGCTCCTTTCGAATATATATTTTCTCCTTCGGTCCTTGAATCTTTGATATTTAGTCACGCGCACAAGCATTATATTCAGAATTTAGTTCCAACTTTCAGTGCATGAATTGTATTTTTTTTCGTCTAATATTTGCAAAATTAAGTTTCTTTCCAAATGGAGAGTTTAATTTTTAAAATATATTTAAAAATAATAGTTTTTCTTATTTTCCTATATAAATGTATATAGTGGAAGATTTCTTGCATTCACATTTTCTTGTGCGCAGATAGACAGAAAAAAATTCCAGCAAATGAAACTTCATTGCGCTATATTGTAACGGAGAATTTATTGTATGAAAGAATAATGTTCCAAAGGAAAGAAAAGAGAGGAGAGAAAAAAGAGTGTAGAAGAAAATTCAAACTTTGGGACTCTATAGGGAAGTTTATACCAAAAGACTATCGGACGGAAGATTGTGGAGTTTATCAGGGAGGGGGCTAAAGTCGTAAGTTGGTACTGAATGACAGAATTCATGCCATAGTTGCCTCGGCACTGTGAATGGAGCTGGCGGAAGGGCTTCGGAAATTAAACGTCTCAGAGATGGTCTTTTTTCGCGGGTGTGTAATCTACGACCTTCCTTCGCGAGCAGCCTTTCTTCTTCGTTGAAGCCTCTTCTTCTTCTTCTACTTCTACTTTACTTTTTTTTATCTCTTTTTCTCCTTATTTCTTGTCCTCTCTTCTCTCTTATCCCCTTCCTTTTTTCTCCCTTATCCTCTTCCTTTTTTATCCTTTATCCTCTTCCTTTTTTATCCCTTATCCTCTTCCTTTTTCTCATCCTCCTCTCTTTTTTAGACATTTTTCTTTTTTCTTCTTCTCCTCCTGCTCCTGGCGCGTAGAAAGAGCCAAAGACCTGCCATGGTGGACAGGACAATTTCCTTTACGATAAGGAAATAGATCGAGCCAGAAGATAAGCGAGATCCTCTCTGTATATATATGTATATATATGCACCTTCGTTTTCTTCGCAGACACAGGTCGCGTGTACTTATTGCGCACCTCTTACAAAAGGTACTTGTAGTATTCCCGTACTTTTGCAATTTATCTTAATACTATATAGTTTGTGAGTATACATTTCATGCGCTAGGAATTCAAATGGAGCTTGAAAATTTCTTTCTCTATGGGAATTTTATTTATTTCCTTCAAAAAAAAAAAAAAAAAAAAACATGTAAGAAAATATATTTATAGGACGTTGGAAAAATCTTGATCAGTTGTTTACCATTCCTGACGCTAGTCGATATTTATCGATTCGCAATGATCCGATTGGTTCTTCATAGAGAGACGCTGCGCGCACTTGGTGCGCAGAAACTTTCCTGAACATAACCTATACAATTTTTGGTCCTAGTTACCGATGAGCTTAGATTTACAATAATTTAATTTAATTATTGATACAAAAATTTAATTTAATTATTGGTACACAAATTTAATTTAATTATTGGTACAAAAATTTAATTTTTTCCCCTTATTTCCGTGAGCACAAAAAATAAATATCGAATAATAATAATAATAATAATAATAATAATTAATACTTACTGAGTGATAAAATCATCACTTTATGTTATACTAATATTATTACTGTAACTTTCGCAAAAAAAATATTTTCTTTATTTCAATTATTATAGTTTTTACAATTTTTAACTAAAATTCTTCCTTAAATCAATTGTTTTTAATAATTTTTGAAAAAGTTCTTCTTTGAGAATTTTTAAATCCATTTGTTCACAATTCTATTTAACATAAAATTTCGATTAATCGGAAGTTTTGCAATTAAATAAAAATTAGATTATATTTATAAAATATAAAATAAATAAATAAAAAATGTAAATAAAAACTGGAAATAATTTTAACAATAATTCAATTAATCTTTTTCAAAAAATTTAATTCTACAGAATATTAATTTAAAACGTTTGAAAAAATCAAAGTATTTATAAAAATAATTGATCTATTGCGAAGAAATTTATAAAAGGCAAGATGTCAAAGTTTCAGTTTTTCCTGTGAAAATTTTATTATTTATATAGAAATAAATATTTGAAAATAAATTTTATTTGAATTTTTTTAATAAATTAAATTTTTTTTGAAAATGTTATTAAAATATTAAAAACCTTTGAGGTAAGAAAAGTTTTCTGAAAATAATTGAAATTCTGGCAAGAATTTTATGAAAATTTTTGAAAATAATTGAATTCAGGAAAATAATTTTGTTATTTTTAAAAATAAATATATAATTAAAATTTTAATTATAATTATTTTAGTTTTTTACAATATAACTTAATTCTACAGAATTGTTATAGTAAAAGTATGGAAAATATTCAGATTTCTAAAGATTTTAATTTGAAACAATTTCAAAATTCAATTATTGTCACAAATTTTACTTGAAATTCATTTTCAAATCAATTTTCATTTTAAAATTCTATGAAAATTAAATTATTTAAATATAAAAATAAATTTTTTATTAAATAATTAAATGTCTCTTAACTTTGAATTCTTATGAAAAAACTTACCAACAAAGCTTTAAATAATTAAATAGTTAAAAATAGTTAACAATAAAAATTCTGAGATAAGTTGAATTATTTATGAAAAATTGAATTCCTTAAAAAGAATTATATTATTTTCAAAGTAATTGTATATCTGTAAAAAAAATTTTTATTTATTTTTTAATAATGATTTATAAAAAATGATATTTGTAAAAAAAAATCATTTTTTTAGAAAGAAAATAATTTTTTTCTTTTAATCGTTCATCATAAATGTTACGAACTTTACCGACGTAAATATTAAATTTTAAAAAATTATAAGAGAAGTTTTATTAATTTCCACTGTTAAATTTATACCTTTCAAGAATTCTTATTGCTCAAAAAATGATTTTCAAAAATTGCAACAAAATACTGGAAATAAATTAATTAACTTAAAAAAAATTTTCAATTAAGGGGAAGGACCGGAGAAATTTTAACTGATCTAAATTTTTTAATATTTAATTAATTTTATAAATAATAAAAATTACAGAGAAATTTAATTATTTACAAATTTTAAAAAAATTTCGGAATAATTTTATTATTTACATGAATACAAATTTTTTTACAGATATACAATTATTTTAATAGTATATAATATATAATTCCTCTTAAGAAATTCAATTATTTCCGTAAATAGTGAGACTTATCGCAGAATTTCAATTCTTAACTATATTTTTAACATATTTAATTATTTTAAAACTCTGTTGATAAGATTCATTATATATGAGAACTCAAAGTTAAGAACACAAAAAAATTTTCTATGCAAATTCTATGTCGTCTAAAACGATCTGTACAGACTGTAAATACTATTTATTAATTTAATAAAATTTTATTTTGCGACAACGCTTATTTAAAACTAATTAAAATTTTTTTAAATAAAATTGTATCAAACTTATATATCTCGCAACGATTTTACATATTTTATTAGACAACATGCTTTTAGTTCTAAATTATGAATTATTATATTTTAATGAGTATTTTCTTAATTCACTATACTGAAATTATTGCTTCAAAAAAAATTGAATTCAAAAGCATTTGCGCTATTGGGTCAATATAGTTTTTTTTCCCAGTGTATATCAGGAAAACAATTTGCGAAAGCGAAAAAAATGCACTTTTCAAGAAAAATGTCTCTTTTCACTGACTCTAGGAATCGAGTCTCGGTGAATCACGAATCGCACGATCGGCACGAATCACAGAGAAGCTTGTTCAGTGTCGAAGGAGAAATAAGCCGCGCATACCTACAGCGCGGATTTTCCCATATACGCGGAACGCGATTTGCTGTGGTTTCGCTATAAATGGCGTGTCGATCGAGAAGTTGACTATATACACACACACACAAACAAATATAGCCATAGAGATACAGTAGTTGACTGTATTGAGAGTTATACAGTCAATATAGTCAATAATGGTTAGATGGCTAGATTCTCAAAGTACCGCTCTTCTATATGTGCGTATACACCGTCCCTACTGTCCTCGATCTTGTCCCGTAATCTTGTATTGTAAACTTTTATACAAAACTTGAGAATGTTTGCCACGCAAATAGTTATCCGCAAACGAAACTAAAATCGTGTTGGTTATAATGGTTATACGGAGAGCAATTGCTCCATAGAAGAGGAGGCGCACCCTGAAAATTACCTTTACCGATATATACAACTTCGATTTACATCCCGAGCTCAAAGGTCAAACAACTCGCGCACAGATATCTAGATTTTGTTTCGAATTGTCATTTTAGAGAAACAATTTGTAAACGCAGATTATTTTGTAATTTTACACTTAATATTTCATCAAAGACTATTTATTTATTGATTCACGATTGCTGCGCACAGGCCAGAGAAAAGGGAATTTTATTCAAATTACAAAACCGTCCGAAATTTTCACCCATAAAATAAATAATAAATAAATAATAAATAAATTAAAAAAAGTAATAATATAATAATAATAATAATAATAATAAACCATAATAATAATATATTAATAACCAATAATAATTATTATTATATTTAATATTATATTTTATTATTATAATAATTCATTTATTGTTATTATTAATAATAACCATCAATAATAATAATATAATAATATAAATAGTCCACCCATTTAAAAAAAATTTTTTAACATAAAATTCATAAAAACTAAAACTTTTTTGGTTTATATTTTGAAAGACGATAAAATGTTGAAAAGAATAAGATCTTATAGAAGTCATTTGGCCAAAATTTGTACAAAATATTCTTAAAAATCGTAATTTTCAATGTTTTGCAAAAATTTGAATAACTTCTAAAATATTTGATTTATTGGTAATTTGGGTTAATTTTTTCAAAGCAATGCAGATAAATACTAAAAATAAAAGAAAAACTAGCATATTTCAAGGAAAAGGCTTATTCGGAGATGAAAAATAAATTTTCTTTCACGCATTTATATACATCAGGGCGCAATTAAAATATGTTTTTTAGTAAAATATACTAATCTCACACCCTTATTTTATTTTACCATGGAAATATTCTGTTAAATTTACTTCTACATTCAGTTATTTATATTAAAAAGAAAGGCTTCGGAGATGAAATGAATTTCTACTCGGAGAAAAATGTAAGTTTCGATTATTTATATCAGCAATAATTTTTCTCCTTTTTATAGATAAAATATAAGAAAATTAAACGTCAAATTATTAGCTTTACTTTATTGTGCATTAAAATTTTGTATATTTTAATGTATAAAATATCGGTAATCATTGTAAAGTAATTTTAACCTAAAACTGAAGACAAAGTTTAAACAATTTTATCAAAAATAAAAGTAAGGTCTACAAATTTTTAAAATGCACATAATGATAGAAAAAATATTGTACTTTCTGGCAATATTTTAAAAAAATTTCTGAGAATTTGAAAAACCGTAAAAACTTAATTTTATTATAGAAGTCCTAGTGGAGACATGTTAAAAAAGCTTCGGAGGTGAAAGCAATTTAGTTATTACATAAATTAAGTCGAATAAAATTATTTAATTTTCTTTTTAAAATGATAAATAAGTGCTAAATTTTTACTATGGAAATAGATAAAAAAAAAATTATTAAAGAGTATATTTTCTAAAATGAATCGAAACATAAAAAATGTCACTTTCAGAAGAATCGCCCATATGTTCTAGAATACTTTTTAGTATACTTTTAGTTATTCCGTAGAAAATCACCTATAAAATAAGCCTAAGATTATTAAAAAGCGTTTATTATTTTAAAAGTTATTTGAATTTTTGTAAAACATTGAAAATGACGGTTTTTAATAATATATTGAAAAAATATTTGCCAAATGACTTCTGTGAGGTTTTATTCTTTTCAAAATTTTATCGTCTTTAAAATATAAATAAAAAAAAAATTGAGTTTTCAAAAATTTTATGTTAAAAATGTTTTTCATTCCTTCAAAAATGGGTGGACTGACAATTTTAACCGGTACTGTATATACTGAAAAAAATTGAATTTTTAGAATTAAAAAGAAAATTCTACTTTTTTCGCCAAAACGACAAACAAATGAAAGCAATACAATTTAAGCCTTTAAAGCCCGACTTTTTTCTAGAAAAGTGCAATTTTCGTTATTCTTTGGACCCTTATTTTTATTTTGTAAAACTGACTTTGGATTTGTAATCAGCGACTTCAAAAACCCCCAAGTGGTCATTTTCATTAGCTTAGCTTTATTTATTTTTCAATTTTGTAATTTTTTTGTTGTGTATCTTGTCATAAACATACTTTTTTTTATTATTGTAAGAATTAAAAGATTGTTAATTCTTTATTGCACTATAAATTTTGTTTACAAAGTAGAATAAATTTATGAATGTTATGTTTTTGAAAATCAAAAATATTTTAATTTTTGTCAAAGTTATTAAGGTTTGAAGTCAAAAGTGGTTTCGATCGAAACCACTTTAAACGTTAAAGGGTTAAGTATTTTTTACAACAAAAATATTTAATAATCTAATTTTAATTTTCTAAAGAAATAAAACTTTTATTTTGATGTCTTATTTAAGGAAGAAAGAAAGTGTCAAAGGCAAAGAAAACTTTCTGAAAAATAATCTGTGGATAATCTTCCCAAAGGGGTCGTAAAAATATCTAACCCCCGTGGTTAGAGAATTGTGAAGGAGGCATGACTAAAGAGATTAGTGCAACACTTTTCACAAAGGGAAGAAAGAGTTTTACATCTTGACTTCTTGACTTCTTGACTTTTGGTGAAAATATTTTGACAGAATGTATTTTTCCTCGAACCGCATCATTAGGATTATAGCTCAATGGGTTGCCTACCTCTCATTCTCTCTCTCTCTCTCTCTCTCTCTCTCTCTCTCACTATATAGTACTTGATGTTCTCTGCTCCATTATTGTTTCCGCTCGAGATTATAGGGTTGAAGGGGGGTCTTTATTGTTTGGGGGCGGTAATATAGGTACGTTCATTCAGCCAACGGCCACTGTTCCTATAGGCTTTGAACACCTGTTGGCGCCTGCGATTATGACCGCAATAACATTCCGTCAAACAGTAAATGCCCCATCCGGAACTCACTAATCTTACAACTCTGCAATGTAGAATGGAATTTCAATTTTCTTTCTTCTTAAAAAAAAAAAAAAATACAGATTTTTCGAATTTCCTTTTTTTTCTAGGTCAATCTTATATCGAAACACATGTATTTTTTTGTAAAAAAAAAACCTGTCATAAATAATGTCTTAAAAATGACATCTTGAATGCATCCGCAACTTCTTTAAAAATGCACACGTGTCGAATGTTTTTTGGGTCAGTCATAAATATAAATTGTGGAATGTCGTAAAAATCTGCTGGTGTGGAAAAATTTGCCTGTTTTTTTTCCTTCTTTTTTTTTTTGCTCCCTTTTTGTTGACCATGTGGCAGTGACCTTCCTGTGTCAAAATAAAAATCATATTATATCTTTGGAAAATTTTTTCGTGGTTGGCGAAGGATTTTTATAACACACGAGAATCGCATATCCAATTCTTCGCGTAATAAACATTTATTACATTTATGACTAGCCATCAAGTACATTCTCAGAAAACAGGTCAAAACATTTCTCTCGTCTGCCTTTATGATTGACGATCCGATTTGTTGTATATGGAAAAGAAAAAAAAATAATATTTTTTTTTTCAACAAACTTATTTTCATCACTAGAAAATTCTGCAATCCCAGTGTTTTTTTTATAATTGAATTTGTAATTCAATTCACTTATGGTAAATTGAGCCGGTGCGCAAAGTTTTTCCCTCGTATATATATACAACGCGGTCCAGTTTTCACATTGCCATTGCCCATGCTTTAAATTGGATTCGTGAGAGAGGTTTTGAACCCCCTCCTCCTACTCTTTTTAGAGAGAGCGAGGGGTGGGGGAGATTGTGTGTTGCAGGTTCACCAACGGCCAATTCCCAACGACCAACGGATTTAAACCCCCGCCACGTAAAACTCGCTTCAAAATTTAAAGCTGAAAATACTCTCTCGGTCTACTATGCGCCTGATGGAGTCGCCCCCTAGTATTTCATTTGATATTTATTCGATGCTCCTGTTGAAAAATTTCAAACAGCAAATCCTATACTCTTTGCAGAGTTTTTTTTTTGCTACTTTTTTTTTGTGAATGGACAGTTTTCGAGAAGATACCCCGCCGTTATTATGGCGCATGACGCAACGAGTGCTATCGACAACATTGGATATATTGAGCGTTAAATTATTTTCCGGGCACCAAATCAATGAATTCCTTTTTCCACTCTTTCATGTATCTATTTTAAAAGCAGAAATTCATGAAAATAGAATCAATTGAATAAACTTCTGGTTAAAAAAAAATTCATAGTTTGTTCCGAGAATATTTATTCTTTCCAAAAATGTTTGATAATAGAGTATATCATTTTTTGATTTAGAAAGAGTTCAGAACTTTGTTTTCCTTGAGAAAAAGAAATTTTGTATCTATAGGAATAAAGTGGGGAAAATTTTCTTGAAGCGTCAGTTCCATAGCGTCCCTGTAGATGGCGTTCAGGTCTAAGGAACGATTTAACTTGAGAGCGAGGATAATTTGCAAGTAAAAATTATTTTCTAAAACTACAACATTCAAAACACATTTTCTAAATTTAGGAATATAATCTTAATTACTATTTAAGTATATATATTTTTTAAATATACTCTATTCTTCAAAAAAAAAATATTAAAATGAAAAAAAGTTTTTTATAATTATTTCGGATTTTAAGAACTGTTTCTTAACTTAAGAATATT
The DNA here is from genome assembly GCA_032872475.1 of Leptopilina myrica (nomen nudum). Classification (NCBI taxonomy): domain Eukaryota; kingdom Metazoa; phylum Arthropoda; class Insecta; order Hymenoptera; family Figitidae; genus Leptopilina; species Leptopilina myrica (nomen nudum). Next base: position 39,520,830 of record CM065461.1, read on the forward strand.
ATATATTCTAAGTTTACGAATAAAATAAATGTAAAATATAATTAACTAGTAATTAAAAAATAACTTGTGTTCTATTTTCTTGTCAATTGTTGAACTGAAAAAAATTCCTCGATGCATCGATGATCCTTCATATCGATATCGAAGGTATATATATACGAAGGAACGTCAACTACATCCAATTGCAGGAGCACACAAGAGCAAAGCCACCACGTGACTGTGTGAACGTGTTCGCCAGCAGCGCAACAAATCACCATTACTCGATGTGTATCGCGACGCTATATAATTATACCTATAACGCCAAGCACCAGGTAATGGCTCAATCCTGCACGTGCATGTGATGATAACTAGCCAACAACTCGCTCTGGGATTGGAGGTTTGCTTTATTTACCAAATTCAAATTTTAGATCGTCTGATTGTTTTTTCACAGATTTTTTACTGTGCGAGCATATCTCTTCGATTTTTTATATATAAATTCGTCCAATCTTGGTTGTAGTTTACGATTTAGTTTTCTAATAAAACACCGTTTTTGTTGTTTGGGAACGATAAAAATTGTTATAATATATACTTACAACTGCTGTCCAAAGAAAAACGTGGTAATTCGCATTTGCCTCTTCCAATCTTATGGTTGTAGTTTACGATTTAGTTTTCTAATAAAACACCTTTTTTGTTGATATGGAACGATAAAAATTGTTACTATACTTACAATACTGCTGTCCAAAGTAAAAAGTGGTAATTCGCATTTGCCTCTTCCAATCTTATGGTTGTAGTTTACGATTTAGTTTTCTAATAAAACACCTTTTTTGTTAATATGAAACGAAAGAAATTATTACTATATATATATATATACTTACAACTGCTGTCCAAAGTAAAAAGTGGTAATTCGCATTTGCCTCTTCTATTCTTGGTTATAGTTTACGATTTAGTTTTCTAATAAAACACTTTTTTTGTTAATATGAAACTATTAAAATTATTACTATACTTACAACTGCTGTCCAAAGTATAAATCATAGGGAGTCGCATTTGCCTCTGCCAATTTGGTTCCCTAACGATTACCGTATTTGTTAATCTGAAACAAAGAAAATTAATTACTATTCATAACTTCACAACTTATTAAAAACGTTTTTTGAACATTAAACATTTTAAAAATTTTAATTTGTCAAATATTTTTTTTGCCCACTGCGTTCATGTTAGTAATTTTTTAAATAGTGAAAAAAACTTATCTATTACAATAAGTATTAAAAAACTGATCGATATCTTTATTACAATAATATTTTAAAAACTATTTGCGAATTATGAGAGAGAGAGAGAGAAAAAGAGTCGAGGAGGTTAGAGAGCAGTACACGTGGGTCACTAAAATTCTCCGCCGACAGAGCGCGCTGCTAGTGAATTTGTATTGACACACGACGTACCGCATGACCGACCGGCGATATTAAATCACCTAGGATTAGTTTCTTTAATTTTTTTCTTTTTTTTTGCAAAGAAAATATCTTCTATTCCTAAAAAAGGGGGAAATAAAAAAAAGAGAAAGTAAAAAATAAAAACGAAAGAAATAAAAAATGGTAAAGAAACATGGAACCAAAAAAAAAAAAACAATTAAAGATATAAAGAAAAAATTACCAAAAAAAAATTATTGATACAAAAAGAAAACAATGAGAGAATGAGAAAGAGAGATAGAGAAAAACTCGTATCTCTTTAACTTACCGAAAAGTGAGACAGCCATATCGAACCAAGAGGGAAACTCCACCTCTCCCCTCGCGCCATTAACAACGCCCTTGCATATAAATCCCCTTTTATCGGTGTGAGACTCCCGGTCGTGTGTGAGGCACATACATCTCTCTTTCTCTCTTGCCTCCAAAGTGACTAGCACTCTGTCCTTGTTTCTCTTGTGCGTTCCCCGCCCTTTTGCTAGACATGGGACAGCACCCGTCAGGAAGGAGGGGGGGGGGGTCTCCACAAGAGAGCCCGGGTTCCGATGAGGGACGCTTGGGGGGCAAAGGGAAATCCCATGGTGTGCGGGGTAAAGTGGGGAGACAACAGAGAGAGAACACGAGGAGCAAGCGAGCAGAGGCAGCGCCGCGTGGCGGCCCGAGGTGGGGACTATTGGCCGTAAACCATCCGCGGTGAACATTTAACTCACGTATTGCCATCCGACAAGTTTGCTTTAGCCCGCGAGAGAGCGTCACTCGACCGAGCGACGAGCCACTTCCGCGATATAAGGATATTAAACAAAAAAAAGCCCCGTGGCTCCGGTGTATCCGCGTGGCAAAACTCTTGAAATAGAAAAAATTTTTTTTGAGGGCTTTTTTCTTTAGTAATAATTTGAGAAAAAAAAATCTTAAGTAGAAAATTGACCTCTTCTCTTAAGAGACAGAGATACACCACGAGGAGATGATGGAAACGCGGAAACCTGATCATTTGGGTGAGCCTCTTCTGTCGCTGAACTTCCGTCGATAAAACGGTAAGTCAGAGATCAGAAAACAAAAGGCTTTTGAAAAATATTTGATTTTTTTTTTGGAAATTTGAAAAATAGAGGGAAATTTTTTTTTGGCGGGAAATGTTGAGGTGAAACGTGATGTTGTGAAGGATCTTAGATGATATGGTGTTCGAATAGCGAGCTCCCGCCATAATGTTCGGGGTTGCACGTGCTCCGTCGGGTATCTGGTTTCATCGAGACCGTCGCATGGGGAGCTGGGAATGGATATCTCAGAATGTAGGTCAGTTGCGAGGTAGAATTGAAGGAGGAATTTTATTCGCGGGATCATAATGATTTTTCCCTCGATGCTCAGAGTATAGTAAAAGAAAAAGCTGATAATAAAAAAAAATCCTTAATGGAAAATTAGATTCTTTATGTTCTTCAAATATTTTAAAATCACTTTATTCGGAGCTATTAAAGAAAAAAGTTTCCTAAACATTTTTTCTAGGGAATTTTCACAGAAACTTTTTCGTAAAATCCACTCTTTAAATATATATCACACCAGCTTGAATGTAACAGGTGTATAAATAAGAAATTTTGGTGTAAATTTTTAAGCAAAAGGAATCGATGGAGATTTCCAATGGAGGTTATTCTTTAATGGCGATTTCCATCAAGTTTTAAATTCTCCTCGGTAAAAATTAAACAAGAACTTTTTAGTGTTTTTATCATCCTTGCATTTTTACTGCTTAAAATGTTTAACAGCAAATCAGAGTCGTGACATGTCCTTAAATCGAAATCATACACTAATTTTGAGGTTAGCGTTCATTCTTACAGATCCCAATCCGGACGATTTTTTATTAGCTCTAAATTTTTATTACTGCGGATGAAAATAACAATTTTGTTATTAATCGTACAATAAAAAAATTATTTTAACAATGAGAGCAACAAAAATCAGCAAAAAGGACAAAGTGTTAAATGTAAAGCTTAATTCGCAAGCAAGATTTCAAAACAAAAAATCAGTTTTAAATTGATATCCTTTATAGTGTGTGAATGAAAATTTACAATTATTGGCGCAAACGAATCTGAAAAAAAACTAATTTATCAATTTTGCTTAAAGGAATGTCTGATTGAGAAATTAATTACGACACATTTGTTGTAAAAATATTCCTTTCTTGCCGTATATTCATGTTCTTGTAAAAAAGAAAATAAATCACTTTAATGATAAGATTCAATTTGAGAAAGGTTCCATTTTATTTTAATTGCAAAGTTCAAGGATTTTTTACTTGTGAATACTATATATATATATGCAGTGTAGAAAATCATATTTCTATTTCTATATATAGGATATATAATAAACATATATGATAATGATTTATGGTAGTAAACACGTTTTTTTTCATTCTCGATTAATGTAATCGATAGAAGAAAATAATTACATGCTTCTTGATATGCTTCTAATGCCTCAATTGCTAATTTTTATTACACATTTTTCAATTTTCCTCCAGTTCTCTTTATTCAAATGTAAACAATATTTTGAATAATTTTTCCGTTTGGATTTTTATTTCTGGAAAAAAAGTTTCCTTGTGTATTGAAATTTATTAAATATATAGTTATTAAAATAGAAGTAAATTCATAAAATATGTATTTACATAAATAGAAGTAAATTCATAAAATATATAAATTTTTTAAACTTTTTTTTAGAAGTATCAAACTGAAGCTAAAGTATGGATCAAACTGATGATGAAAAATTTGGATAAATTTTCGATTCGATCCATAGTTTTATGGTAAGGATTCGTTGGAATTTGATTCTTTTAAATGAACATATAGTCTTAGGACTGATTTCACCAAAGTCAATTAAAAGTTAATTATAATGGTTAAAGCCAGTTTAACGGATTGTGATTCGTTGATTGAGGATTCAATTATCGATTAACTTTTATAATCGTCATTTGTGAAACTGGCCCTTAATGTTGTTAATAAATGATAATTATTTGCTCAGATTTTTTGGGCTAACAATAAAAATAAAACAATTTTACGTCTTAGAATCAGTTTCCTACTAAGAAATTTAGTCAATATTCAGACTTTTAGCCAAAGCTTTTAGTCAAAATCAGAGGCTTAAAATAAGACATATTTTTCAGTCTTTAAAACTTATTCTTTTGGAATAAATATAATGATGAAAGGAGGGAAAATTTCTTGAGAATAATTTTAAAATATGAAAATAGGAACAAGGAAAAAAGTACGTGAACTCTTTTTTCTGCCCTAGAAAACGTTTTAGCTGACACAGCAAAGTGATACATAGGCGCTGTGGAGAAGTTGCCGTCGCAACACTATATAAAGTTTGCGCTTTTATGGCAATCTTACATGCGAATCACATATTATTCTTAAAACTTTAATGTTAAAAGATTTATTTACATCATATCGTTATATTAGAGAAGGAGAGAAAATATTTTTTTTATGGATATTAACACTTACTATCATTTGCATATCGGAATAAAGCCATTATTATAAATAAAGCACACTCATTGTGTGCTATTTTTTTACAAATTCTAAATTTCAAAATTATTATCACTACACTGAGAAAAAAATTTGTTTTAACCAAACATAAGAACTAAAAAAATATGTTTTAAACGTATTTTATTATTGAATTAAACGTAATTTTTAATGAACCCAACTTACTATGTATTGAATAAAAATTATTATGTTTACATCAAACATAATTTTTGATCGACTGTATAACAAAGATAATTATGTTTTATTCAAATATATTGGTTTCTCAGTTATATGGTGGTTCGCTGATTCTATAGAAAAACTAACCAAACTGTTTTGTTTCTTTATTTTTGCTTCTTTAGTGGAAATAAAATATAATACAGTCAAATGTTCCATAGAAGGGGAATTTAGCATTAGCCGCAGTGCTGCCATCTAGTGAAAAGAGGCGAAAACTTTCAAAGGGTTTTGGAAGTTTTCGATTAAAATCTCGATTCCTCAAGATCCATTATCCATATTATTTTTCTTTTGGGGGGAAAACGGAAAACTTTGTTCCCTCTTGTTTTGAAGTTTTCCTCCCTTTTTTTTACTACCTTTCGTATGCTTCCTTCTCTCTGCATTTGACAATAATACCGATAATACTCCTAAAAGGCACGTACGTCGCCTAAATTTGGAAAAAGTCAAAGTAAATCCCCCATAGGAGCTGAATACTGACGCACTTCTTAACAGCGAACTTTTCATTTCTATTTCCTTTTCATTTCTATTCAAGCAAAAAAAGTTTGTTTGACAAACAAAATTCTAAACACCCGGAAGTGAAAAGTCGATCCATCCTCAAAGGAGCGATGTTGCAGTTATTTCTATTCCTCCTCGCGATTCTCTATATTTTCCCAACCGAAAATAAAGCGTCTTTCGTGTTCCAATGTGAAATAGGTGCCGCAGAGCCTGACGGAGGTAATAAATAAGGATCCGACGGTCTACGCGGCTGCAGGTCGTGATAAGCGTTCCTTTTACCCCCCTTTTTTGAGGTATATATATATGCGCCAAAATATTTTCTCTTTCTCTCTCTGGTACTTCTTCATGGTATACTTTCTTTCTTTACTTGGTACTTCTTCTAGTGGATGTTCAATTTCGATTTTATTTTTCATTTGTTGCGTTTGTTCTTCATCAGGTTGTGTGTATATATATATATTTGTGTGTAGGAGGTGTACTCGTTTCTTAATTTTGTGGCTGGCACACATGCGGTGCAGTGGTATTAGATTGCATTTTACCGTATACTATATATATATATCGTATATACACGAGACTACTGCTACAATAAGGCGTGCAATGCTACCAACTATAACGAATAGGTAGCAAAACGCCTTCATCCCCTACGGGCAAGCACGAAACACCCATTTCTCATATCAGTTTTGCCGACACTTTCGAGAACTTGCCTCTTATTTTGTGCCCCGCAGGCGTCGACGTCCCAACGTCAACCATACCCCCTTCTTTTTTCTAAAAGTCGGCAAATTTAAATTTTCTTTTTTATCAGTTTTTCAAAATTGTTTTTTTTATCCAAAACACCACGCTAAAATATAAATTGAATCTCAGTCGATTTTTTGTGATTTTTCATATACGCAAATCATTTTATGCAGTTCGAAAAAAAAACTGAGAAAAATCTTAATTTGACATCCTTGGAAAAATTAAAAATTGCAGATTGGCAATTTTAGTTATAGTTTCTTTTTTAGAAAAATTTTTTTGACAAAAAAACTCTTTAAAAGTATATATATATATATTTAAATGTTTCGAATTTTTTCTTTTTGATATATTATAAGTTTGCTATATTTTATGAGAGCAAAGTTCCATTAAAAAAAAAAGATAAAAATTGCAGACAACGTATGACCTTATCCATAATCATATGTCGTCTAATCATCTGTATAAATTATACACTAAAGATTTGTGTGAATGAATAAAATTGTAATAAATTTTATCTCTCGAAGTATGAAAATTAAGAAGAAAAAAAAGCTAAAAGCAATATTACTTTTTTAGTGTATATATGCTTTAATTAAAAATTGTTTATGAATAGTAATTTTTGTAAATATTAATAAATTTTATAGTAAATAAATATGTTATATAAATATATATTATATATAAATAATTATAATTCATATTATGATATAAAATAAATAAATCTGACGTTCGCGAAGAAAAGGATCGAAGAAGCGAAACCTTATAGGTTATGTTTGTTATATATTTTCACTTTGAATAAAGAATTCTCGTATACTTTTTATTTAATACTTCGTATATGTATAACAGAGGCTTGAAAATAATTTGTTTGTATTGAGAGTTGACATATTTTGTGCACTTTAACTTAAGTAAAAATGCAAATGTGTTGAAGAACATAACCTATAAAATTTTCCATTCGCAGTCCCATTTTAGAAAAAGGTAATAAAAGTACAACGATAAAAATATGGGAATGAAGTCAAATTACTGGTACAATAAAAGTCAATGAACAAGATTTCGAGAAAGGGAAAATGTAATATATTAACCAAACAATTCTGATTTTATAAACAAAAATAATTTGACGTTTTCTAATGTTTCGAAATACATATTTTTATCTATATATATATTAATTATAAAATTTATAGATTTTATCTCATTTTGTTAGTCGGAAGTGTTTTCTGATTGTTCCCCGTTTTCAAATGCTATATATACATCGATTTTCAAACGAGGAGAAATTCAACACGATCCCAACAATTGGTTAAGAGCAATAAAGCAATTTTACTCACTTTAGAGAAGGTTTATTACTCCGATCTCAAACCCCAATAATACTCACACTCTATATGGTATATGTTGAGTGTTAGCAAAAGGATTGTCATTGAAACGATGCTCATGGAATGAGAGAGAGAGAGATAGAGAGAGTGAGGGAGAATGAGAGAGAAAAGGGAGGGGGAAGACTTTGAATAGAGGGTTTGGGATGATCATGGTGTCGGCGCACGCCGGGAGACTAACGTTTACGAGAATTTAAATACGCCATTCCTGTTCGTTTCCCGTCGGATTCAAAAATTTCTGTATATTTTTCGTTTAAACTCGGAAAGTGCAAGATTTCTTTTTATTTATTTATTTACTTACATTCGTTCTTTCTTTTTTTCTTTACTGAGAAATTTTTTTTTTTATTTAAAAATAAGTAGTCAACCAAAAAAATATGTTTGAACTAAACATAATTTTTATTGAATTAAATCTATTATGTATTGTATCAAAATTATTATGTTTCTTTCAAAGATAATTTTTTAGTTACTGTATAACAAAGATAATTATGTTTGATTCAAATATATTGTTTTCTCAGTGTTTCTTTTCTTATTTCTTTCCTTCTTTGTTCCTCTTTTTTCTTTCTTTCTTTCTTTCTTTCTTTCTTTCTTTCTTTCTTTCTTCAGGATGACTGCGGTACCGGAAAAAGCCGGGAAATAACAAGAAACTTTTTCTTGGCCGAGAATTTCGAATTTTTTTATTAAAACGAATTTTTTTAAATTAAAAAAGCTTGCTTTTTAGTAAGAAAAAATGTAAATATTCAATTATAAAATTTATGAACTAAATTTCACTAAAAAAGATTGAATGTTCTTCTAGAAAAACATTTTATTCTGCGTAAAAAATATTTAAGATATATACACATATTTATCAAAAGTACAAGAAAAAATACACTTTGAAGAATTCATAAGAACACTGAGAAAACATTATACTCGTTTCATGTAAAAAAATAATTTTATGTGATTTTGTTTAATTGAAATTAATTTGTAAGCTTTATTCCAATATATAGAAAATATTTACTGCTTTGATTTAAAAATATTTTTTGTTTGAATAATTATGTTTAATTCAAACACATTTTCTGTTTAGGTTTAAACAAAAATATATGTTTAAAAATGTTATGTTTGATTCAAACTTAAAAGTCGATAATAAATAATTTAAAATCAACTATGAATTATGTTTGAATTAAATATATTATTTCTATAAATGAACCAAAAAATATGTTTGAATTAAACTCAAATTATTATTACTTTTTTACAAATAAGAAAATTCTTTACATAAGAACACAATTATTTTCAGTATAATTTTAATAAGTTGTCTCGAAAGAAATTAAATTATAAAAATTTTTTCACTTTAATTGGAATTTAATGAAATCTCTAAAGAGAATTTAATTATTTTCACAAAATTAATGTGATTTAGTTACTAATATATTAATATTGAATTTTAAAATTTTTGATAAATTTAAAATTATAGAAAAGTTAAATGTTAAAAGATTTAAAATGAAAATTTTGATTAAATTACTTTTCTGAAATATTTTGTAGTCACAATGTTCTAAAATTAATTATATTTTTAATTAAAAAACTTTTAAATTATTTGGAATTTTTCATAAATTTTCGGAAATAATTAAATTGAATTAAGATTTTTCATAAATCCATATTTTTTTGCGTCATCAGGGAAAATTCAAAAAAACTGAAATTATAGTGAAATGTCAGAAAATAATTTATTTTGATAATTTTTTTCATGACCAGGAATTTTTTTTATGAAAAAAAATAATTTTTAAACTTATTCGAAATGTTATTAAATTTTTGAAAATAATTGAATTAAAATCCATAAATTCATATTATTTAGTGTCGCAGGGAAAAGTCAAAAATCTGTCTTGAAATTAGTGAAAAGTTGGAAAATAATTTATTTAGATAATTTTTTTTATGACGAGGAATTTTTTTTTAATGAAAAAAGCAGTGAGGCTAATTTCGTTTTTTGTCTAATATATTTTTTTATCACTTGTACAAACAGTGCAGAAATTGGGTGTAAAACGCCACAATCTGATGAATTTTGAAAATAGTCAACCAAATGGTTACTGTCACGTATTCTCGCCTAACGAGAAAAAAAAAGTTTTATTCTATTTATCATTTTTCTGATTTGCATCTACATTTTATTCTCTTGAAATATAAAATACAAGATATTTGTCAATGATGATTTCTTTTTTTTTTCTTTCCTTATCGCAAAAAGCGTGAGATGCTTTTTGAAATACTTTTGCGAGAGGATTTTATGAAGCGATGGTAAAGCGGTGTTGGCTGTCAAGAGAGTATCGGTTGAGATGTGCAATGAATTAGCCTGAGGCCATTCATTTTGAAAATGGTTCTCAACTCACTTACAAGATAACTTATTGTATACCAATGCACTATAAGAGCCGCCTCTCTACTTCATGTCGTATTTGTTTGCACAAGGTTTTGAATGAATCATATCTTTCCGTTACATATACAATGAAGAAACCACTTCATCATTGACAGTCAACAATATTCTTTTTTCTATTTCCATCGATTTTTTTTTCAACATTCATCATTATATTGTTGAAGGAAAAATAAGTTTCACTGATAAATTTATTGTTATATCTTAATAAGTTGATAAATAATTATTTCATGATCACAACTGAATTAGAAGTGATTATGAAATTTTTTTGATTTCATTTTTGTTTTTCGCTTTGAATTTGATTTTCACTCTGGTATACACTTTTAAAATTAAAGTAAACGTCGAATTCGAAGTGAAAATTGAGAAATCAATGTTAAAGTCAAAATCGAATCCAAAAACCCCAGTTACAGTCAAAATCGAATCGAAAGTCGAACTAAAAGTCAAAAAATTATCGTCCATAGTCATAATCGAATCGAAAGACAAAAATTGGGAAATTGCACTCCACAAACTTAATAAATACCAAAAAACACACGGATTCAGATTACAAATTATAAAAATACAGAATCAGATTACAAAATACAGAATCAGAATACAAAATACAAACTGGATGGGAATATTTTAAATCACTCTTCGCGTGACATTTTCTGGATGCGAGACGAATTTTTATTTTCACCCGCCAGGGGAAATGGGCAAAAGAAAATCGACCCACTTGAGGTTACCGTTGAATTGGCGCGACAAAAGATGAAAAAGAAAAATATAGAGCACATTTGAGAGTCTTGAGGAGGGTGAGAGTGAGAGAGACAAAATGGGAAATGTTTCCGGAGCAAGGTCAAGTTTAATTGCATCACCTGTTCCTCTACCTGATGGTGAAAAAATTTTCTTTAGTCACCCTCGACCCTACATCGTAAATTACTACTTTCTGCAATAAAAAAAAAAGAGCACAAAAAGAAGAAGCAACACAAAAGTTTAGTTTCAAAAAAAAAAAAAAAATTAACAGTATTCCAGAGTCGCGTGTCCTTCACACCAAAGGGACATTTCGAGAAATTCACTTCTCCCACAACTTCCCTAAACACAGGTAAATTTTCCCGTGTAAAGTATTCACAATTTCCTTTCACAAACTTTATGGTCAAAGTTTATACTCCTCAATGAGAACGTAATTAAGGAAATCATTATGTTGTTTCTCGTCTACAATATAATATAGTATTATAGCATTTTTGAAAAATAATTTCTTTTTCAAAAGTTTAATTATTTGCTGAAGAAAATTACTGAAATAGATTAATAGATGTATTTCAGTAACTATAGTTCTTTAATCAGAAGTTATTTTCAGAATAGAAAATAGTAAATAGCAATGATATTTTTAGCCTTACAATCGGTTTGATTTATAGGTTCAAACTCTTGGGACAATAATTTTATTCCGTGATTTCTTTTTCTTTATTTTTTTCTTTTTTTTGTAAAAGTACGTGCTTGGATTCCCGGATAGTGCGCGCGAAGGTAGACATAGGTGGCCGATGATGTCACTGCGATGGTTGGGTAAAAAGTAAAAAACAAAAAAAAAAATTTGTCCCAGGTGATACTGGACACCGGGCCCCACCGAGCCTAAAGGGGTTCTAGCCTTAAACTTAAAATTGCTCCGTCTTTGATGGCACACAGAGATTGCCAAGACACGTCGTATGTATCCCTAAGGTGTCGCTGAGTTCGAAGATGCATCAAGATAATCTTATTTTCAGTCCTCTTCTCTCCTTGCAAAAACCAAAGCCACCTGTGCAAAATTCTTACGCATTCTTTACTAAAATCAATCCAAATTTTTCTAAAAGTCACTTTATTAATAATCTATTTATTACTCTTTAAACTTGAATCAGTTAGAAAAGAACTGATTTGGAAGCTAAAAGTCCAACGCAACAGTGTCTTTAAAAAAAAGGATAGAATAAATTTTATTTAATTTAAAATTCTTTTTACTTCCAACAGTAATTGAACTCTACAGTTTTAAAATTCAATTTATTTTACATATAATTTTGGAAATATGGTTCTAAATTCAAAAAATAATTGAATTTTATAAAAGTTGATATTTTGAGTTTTATAAATATTATACAAATAATAAAGAATAATAAAATAATAATTAAAAAAAAATTATATATATATATAATAAGAATTATAAAATTATTATAATTAATAATAATATAAATATTATATAAATAATAATAAGGCTAATTAATTTCTAATTTTATAAAATTAACAAAAAATTTTATTCTTAAAAACCACCTTCAATTTTGGAACAATTTTAGATAGACAAACTTTTTAAAAAATAAATTCTACATACAACTCTCTAAATATGAATCAGTGAAATTTTCACTGTTTCAGTTTTAGAAAGAAGATTTTAATTATTATCAATACAATTTGAATTAAATTCTCTAAAAAAAATTTCAAGAATTTAATCATTTTCTTGAGAATATATATATAGGTAAAATTCTTCACAGAAATTCTATATATTATTTTCAATATGATGTCAATAAAACTTCTGGAAAGAATTCGTTTATAAGAATTTAATTATTTCTACAAAAATTTATAATAAATTCTTCGAAATAATTCAAATTATTCAAATTATTGAAAATAATTTACTTCTTCGAAATAATTTAATTACTTTCTATAATGTAATTATTTATTATTGAAAATTAAATTTTTTTCAGTAATTTTCATAAAATTCATAAGCAGACATTATATTGCATTAGATTAAAAATTATAAAAAGTTACAAAAACTACGAAAATTTGGATATAAAAATTAATATAAATTTGTTATTTAGAAAATATTTTTTTTTTAACAGAAATAATTTCACTTAGAAAATAGTGAAAAATAAATTAATTTTATAAATATTTTGCTCTAATTTCATCTAAAAACTTATTATCTAATTTTGAATTTGTAAATATTTGAACTAATTGGAGCAAAAGTGGCACAAAATTTCTCCAAAATTGTTTTTTTTTATTTCTAAATGAACCAGACATTAAAAGAAATAAAATAAAATTCTTTATTCGCATTTTTCTGAATATATTTTCAAATATACATTCAATTGAAACAATTCAAAATTTTTCGAAATTTTACGAAATGATCTATAATAGATAAGTAGATTTTAGAAATATTTTAGTTTCAGGTGAACTAATTTTTTGAAATAATTGAATTTTTATAGCATTTTTTCCAAATGTATTAAAATTAATTGAATTAAAGAAGAATTTTAATGGGTAAAATTTCTAGAAATTTCTAGAAATAATTAAATTGAAATATTAAAAATAGTTTTGGATAAGTTACAGTAGCAATTTTTTTAGAAATATTATTGATTTTCAAAGGATTTAAATTTTGAAATTTCGAAATATCGTAATTCCTGCGTAAAAATGATAATAATGATGAAATACTTGTTTTTAAAATCTACTTTAGTTCTAGAAAATTTTATGAATAAAAGTGTATACGACAATAAATATATATTTCACTTTTTTTGAGTATCCAATTATTTTTGGAGTAAACTTTTGGTAAGAAATGAAAATTTTTGATGTTTTGAGAGATTATTATAATTATTTTTCTATTCTGTATCACTTAATAAACTTTTTTGAATTCAATAATTATATTTTACTTTCTAAAAAAATAAATAAAACTTTTTTCTTGTTTCAGGTGAGTCTGACTGAATTCCTTATTACTTTGGGACTATAAGTGTATAGAATTAGAAGATCCGTAAGTATAATAAGTAATAGTAGGAATTTTTTTAATTTACAAAATAATTTTGTTCGAAAATAGCACAAATTTACAGAGATAGTAAAAAATACAGTCATTTTATTTGAATGTTTAAAACATTTTTTTAATTTACAAAATAATTTTGTTCGAAAATAGCACAAATTTACAGAGATAGTAAAAAATACAGTCATTTTATTGGAATGTTTAAAACATTAGAAACATAAAAGTGTAAAGATATGTGAGAGAAAGACAAAAATGGCAAAAAGATCCGCACACGAGAACTCCGACCAGTCTCCAGTGTTAATTAATTAACTCCGAAGAAGTTAATTACCAGTGACATTGTAAGGTGTTACCAGCGACATCATAGCTCAATTGACATTTAATACCAAGAAAACACACTTATCTCAATCTTCAAATTTTTATCCTCGAAAGGGAAATTTTATTTTCTCCTCATCTATATATATATCTTAAACTATATATACCAAGAAGCAACATTCTTTTTTTTCCAATGCCCTTAATTCATCATTTTCGATAAAAATCAATTAGCAAGGAAATTCCCCTATAGAGAAAGTAGAAGTGAAGCAATAAGTGCAATATGCATATATATACAAATTAGTCTATTTGATAAAAGTGCAAAATGAAAAATGGTGCGAAAATGAAATTTCTAGTATGGGAATAAAAATCAAGTGTTTAATTACATAAGAATGGCGTATAATCCATTTAGACATGTTAGCGATAAGTCGTGAAAACACCTCCTTCGTTTTATAATTGCTCCGGTAGGTGGATACAGGTATATATATATAAATATATATATATGTAAATGAAAATAAAAACAACACATGTAAGAAACGTTTATCTTGGAATAAATTTTATAATACGTTCCATGCATGAAATGCTCCGCGCTTGGTACCGTTGGATGTGTTACAGAAAGGTATTTGCATATGTGTATATATATATATACGCTATAGGACAGGGTAGGTTGCTCCTGATTAACATGGAAGGTATACTGAAACACCTGCGCTTGCCTTCTCCTCATTGCAATACCTCCTCTTCCTTCGACACGAATTATAAAGCCGCACAATTGCTCACTAAACATTAATCTTCGTTAAAACAATTACATATACATTGTACAATTTTTCTAATAACTCGTGTGCTTAATTTGAATTTGACGCTCGCATCAAAGTTCATTACACTTTTCTTGCAACGGCTAATAATATTTTTATTCACATCACTGAGGCAAAAAAAAAACAAACTATTTGACCAAAGAGCACCAATACTATTGAAATTGAATTCAATTTTTTAAAACCAATTATTTCTGAATTTGAATTAAGAAATATATTTTAATTTTTAATAATTTATACACCGAAAAAAAAATAATTTCAATTTTAAACTTTTCCTCTTCTTTTGCAGCATTTTTTCCTCTTATATATGGGTACTAAAGTTTTCATTTCTAATTGAGAGGATTTTCCTCTTTTATATTTTCCTTTAAATGGCACTTTTGAAACAGTCTGAAGCTACGTTCAGAAAAACAAAAAAACAACTTAAAAATCTTCTTTCTAGCATAAATTTGTTTCAATTTGAGAGGAATAATTTCAATTAAAAAAGAAAGGTTAAAATTCATCGTTTGGTTAAAAAACTTTCAAATATAAACGAAAATTCCTCTTTTTTGTAGTTGAATATTCGTATATTAAAAATAAAATGTACAAATAATTGATAAGCGAAATTTTCTTCTCACTTTGAGATTTTATTTTTTTCGGTGTAATTTAGAACTAGAAGCATAATTTTGTCTAATGAAATATGTAAAATGGTTGCGATGGAAGCTTTGATAGAATTTTATTAAAAAATACTAATTATATGGGTTTTGATTATTTTAAATAATGTTTCGTTAAATTATTAAGCAGTATTTCTACTATATTTAATAGTATATTTACATAGTCTGTCTACATGTCCGTAAAGTCAGGGAAACAAATTTTTTGTCAGTAAAGTCAGGAAAAAATAATTTTCTCTCAAAATTTTGTAAGATTTAAATAAAAATAATTTATTTATTTCAAATATTTATTTACAATTTAAAAAAAAACGATTTTCGAAGAATTTTAATTGTAAATTTTTGAAAATCAATTTTTAATCTTGTTTATAAAAATAATTTATTTATTTAAAATATTTATTTACAATTAAAAAAAAACAATTTTTGAAGAATTTTAATTGTAAAGTTTTGAAAATCAATTTTTAAAAATCAATTATAAAAATAATTTATTTATTTCAAATATTTATTTACAATTTTCAAAAAACGATTTTTGAAGAATCTTAATAGTAAATTTTTGAAAATTAATGTTTAAAAATCAATTATAAAAACAATTTATTTATTTACAATTTAAAAAAAAAATTTTTTAAATAATTTTAGTTTAAAGAATTTTAGTTTAGTTGTACATATTTTGAAAAATTTAAATACATATAAAAATAATAAGATTTAAGAATTATTTTCGCCATTCTGGAGAAAAAAGTCGTGATGAAGATTTTAAAATAAAATTCACTAAAAAAATAATTAATTTTCTTGAAATTATACAAACATTCTTCTAAGAAATTCGATTATTTACGAAAACATAAATTTAAATATTTTTAACGATTTATTCGAATTGTTTTTTAAAAATTTTTTAATATTTAATTATCTTCAAATAATGTATGAATATTTATCTACTTTTTGGACTATTTTTATAAGAAAATTGAGTCTTCGAATTTAAATAATTGAATTCTAAAAGAACCTTTGCAAAATTGTTTAAATTAATTGAAAATGAAATTGAAACATCTAAAATTTTTAGAAAATAAAGGGAAATTTTTTATATAAAACAATATTTTGTTATTAATTAGTAATTATTATTTTTCCACAGGCAGTAAGACTTAAAAAAATTTCAAATTCGAACCCTTTTGAAATTAATTATTATTTTCTATTATAAGAATATTGGAACTCTAACTTTTTCAAATTATTATTATTATTTTATTAATAATAATATTATTATTTCTATTATCATTATTATTATTATTATTATTATTATTTTATTATTATTATTTTATTATTATTATTATTTTATTTTTTCATCATTTAAATTCAATTATTAGTTTCTAGATTTTTAATTATTTTTTATGAAAATAGAATCGCTGGAAAAAATTTGTTTTCTTTATGTAAATAATTGAATCATTGCGAAAAAATTTATAAAATTTGTAAATAATTGAATTCCTGTAAAATTTTATCAAAAATTGTTCTTAAATGATTGAATTCTTTGGGAAAATTCTATTAAAATAGTAGCTATTTTTTAAATCATTAAAAAAAGAAAATTTTTCGAAAATAATTGAATTTTAGTCAAAAATTGACATTTTTATGAAAATAATTGAACTTTGAGGAAGAATTTGATTATTTATAATAATTGAGATTTTGACCAGAATTTGGTTCCGAAAGTGGCAAAAGTTATCAAAAATGCTTTACTATGAAAGTAATTTTAAAAGTTTAGGTTTTTTTTTATAAATTGTGACTGTAGCCACATTTTTTGGTCCAAAACTGTTTTTAATAACTCTATATGATTTTTACCTTTGGCAATATGGTTTGCTACAGATTTAGAAAACTAATGGCACAAGTGATTTAGAAAAATGAAGAAAACAAAAATCTAAAGAGGAATTTATCGCGTCTTAGGTATATATATATAATATTTTTGAAATTACTTTTTAATAAGAAAAATGTGTAATAACGCTCTCGTTTGGATTAAAATGAAATGGTCGAGGACCCTTAATTATTTAGGCAACGTGCTCAGGAAAGATAGAGGCGCATGTTGGGGATATATCCAATTAATCTTCTCAATCCCTTCGCTTGGACACATTCGCTGGGTTTCCATATACCTAAACAGATAAGCATGTTCTCTCTAAATCTGAATCAGCTCGAAACTGTTTGCTAACAATTCGGGCCTATAATGCTGAGATATAAGTTGTATCAATTTTAATAAATTTTTTGTATTCGTATAAATTTTATCAAAAGGGAAAATTATTAAGTCAGCTTTTAACTTTACAGGCCTCGGATATTATGATTTTTAAAACTTTTTCCCACTATTTTCAAATAGTTTCAAATAGTTCGAACTTATCGACTTTTATTAAAAAATTGTGACTCTTTCGACTTTTCTTCCAAATTTTGCGCCAATATAATCATATTTTTAGTATAAAATGCAACTTATTTCGATTTTCGTTAGTATAAAAAGTATAGACAAATTTTTAAAAATTTATTTTTAAATAAGTTTTCTAATTAAATTTTTCAAACATTAAAATTAAAAAGATTTTGAATAATTGAAATTCTGTAGAATTTAATTCAAACTAAATCATCTATTCAAGTATTTTATACTATTTTTCAAAATTAACTTTTAAACAATTTAAATTAAAAATTTGGGAAGTAATATTAAATTCTCAACAAATTTGAAATTTACAATTTGTCAAATTTTGAATTGTTTTTCAATGGTTTTACTAAATTAAAATTAATTTTTAAAAGTTTTTATCAAATATAATTTTTTTTGGACATTTCTTAATAATCTTCAAGGGTAAATTTAATGAAAATTAATGAAAAATGGATTTTAAAAATAATATTAAAATAGTTTTGAAAAAAGTAATTCTCTCAATTATTACGTTCTAATTTTTTTAAAAATCTATTATTTTCAATATTTCCGAAAATTCAAATTCACACACAAAATTAAAAATTTTTTAAATTATTTTCAACATTTTGGAGATAAATAATAATATCTTCAAAACTTTCTCAATTAAAATTCTTCCAAAAAATTTTTTTTAAAAATAATACATTAGAATATTTATAAAAACTAATTCTTAGAATTGGTTTTATCATAATTTTTTAAATAATTACCTTCAAATAAAGTAAATTAAAATTTAAAAATAATTTTTGATTTTAGAATTTTTAAAAATCATTTATAATTAAAATTCTTTGAAAAATTTGATTAATTTTTTTATATTTTTAAAAAACTCAATTATTTTTAAAAGGATTTGTAAAATTTTAAATTATTTTTCAATGGTTTTTTGTCAAATTTAAATTATTTTTAAAAAGTAAATAATAATTGAAGCTGTCGCTCAGCAAATTTTTAATATTAAGTTGGAATTATTTTTAAAAAGATTTTACCAAATTTCAATTTTTTGGACATTTTTTAATTGTACATTTAATTGTACAACGTTGTGTATTTTAAACAATTATTTAGAAATATTTTTAGAAGGTTAATTTTACGAATTTCTTTATTAACATTCTTGAAAATATCCTACCATAATTAATATTTTTGAAAAGAAAAATTGCCGATTGATTTCAAAAATTAGATTTTTTGTATTCAAGTAATTAAAATTTTCGAATAAATTGCAAAAAATGATTAAAAATTCATGAAGATAATTGATTTAAAGATGAAGCTTCGTTAAAAATTGTAGAAAATAATTGAATTTTTAAAAGGGTTACAGTTTTAGTTTTTAGAAACTATTAAATTTCAGAAGTTATTATATTTGTTAAATTCTACTTCCTGTGAATAAAGAAATATGAAGTATTTAAATATTTAGTTAGCAAAATTATACGAGTTTTGATTAATATGAATTTTTGTGACAACACTGAATTGAATAAATGACTTTTTTTTTATTTTTAATCGACTATAGTGACTTTTTTGTTTTTTAAAGTCGACCCGAGGCCTGACTTTCCTATCCTAACAAAATAAAAGGATATTACAAATTATTCCACAGACTAAAAATTGAAATATCCTTGAGTGTCTTTAAACTTACGGATATTGTAATTTTAGTAGAAATTTTAAAGAACCAAAATTTCTAGTAGAATATTCTTTTCTTTCTTAAGATTTTAAAAATGTAATTTTTTTTAAGAAAAACCTCGAACTGATTATATTGTTGACAGTAACCTTAATTTTTAATTCCTAAATTCCGCAGAGTTTTAAATACTTTCCCTATGCGGGTTTCGACTTTCGAGCCCTTCAAAGAACATATACCAAATCATTGCCTCACAACAATTTTCATATTCTTATAGAAAAACTCTATAAAGAAGATCATAAAATAAATTTGCAATCTTTAAGAATTTCTCTACGTATATGTTGGATATCGCAGAAATCCGATGAGTTTAAGTGCAGTAGTAAAGGTATATAATGTCGATCTAGATGTGCAGTGGAACATGCACTCCTGAACTCGAGAACGCGGAACGTTTCCTATACCTATATATGTCGAGAAGGTCTCGCTCTTTATGGGAATTCCGTTGGATATCTCATGCATAAGTGAGGAAGAAGAATCCTAGATTCTGATAATTCCCCTAGTAAAACTTTTACCACTTCATCGATATTGATGTTGATAAAGATGGATTTTTCTTTCTCAAACTCCATAAATAAGTTTCTCATAGCCTTTTTTCTAAGTATATCATAAATTTTTTTGTTTAATTTTCATGAAAATTTGAAATTATATAGCATATAGAAGATTCCATTCTTGGGGAGAAGTAAAATAACATAATGATTTGATGACATGTTATTTGCTGTCAAAAGATTAAAAAAAAAAAAAGATGGCAGTGTTTTTGAGGATATCAAAAGTGTTGTAAAGCAACATCTTGATTGGCTTTTGTTATCATTGGAAAAATTTTGCGTGAAATAGTTTCGATGAAATCATCGAACAAAAAATTTCGAACATTAGTCTACTATGCTGTAGTTTCTACTTTGTGAAAAAAAAATCAAATATTTTTGATGATTTGAGTAAAGATAAATTTTTGAATGGTATTTTTGTTTATGTTTGATCGAACTAACGGTATAATTATTATTGCTCGCGGTGCGTATTGCGAGAATGTGTTTGAGGGTCTCTTCGATAAAGAGGAAACGGGTTGACTGAGCCTGCACGCGAACGATAAAGCCGTTAACGATAACGAACTTGAAATGGGTGCTTCGAGGTAAAGAATACAAGAGCGGATATATCGATGTCTCTCTTACGCATTATATATTATACGATGAGTGTGCTGCCGTTCTCCTCGCTTCGATTTACGTACACCTACGAGAGAGAAAGAGAGAATGAGAGAGAAACTCTCCACTGGACCACCTTAATTAAGCGTTTAAGCGATGAAACTGGTTCTGATCTTTGCTCCACTTCTGGTTGTTCTTCCCCTTATACACCTTCCTCGAGAATCGTTAAAGACGACGAACTGCGAGCCACTACAGGCAGTTTTCGTGTTCGGTGAGAAAGAAAGAGAGAGAAGAGATAAACTTTTTATTAATCTCACAATCGAATTTTTTTAAATCAAACATATCCGAGGATTCAAAAGATGAAATGGTTTTGAGCCATGTGAATAAATTTAACAAACTTTTGTTTTAAATTATACGTATTTATTCAAAAAGAAACAAAAATTGTTTCGTTCCAAAAAGAGAATGAATTTTTAAAATTTCACAACATAACTTTTTCAACTTATACATTAATGGAAAAAATTATTCTTTTTCATGATAATTATTAAAAATGATTCTTCGGTTTGAATCATATTAGTGATAAGTTACCTCATCTTCTAAAAATCTATACCAATATTACCAGCAAAAATTTTTCACAACCTCATACTGTTTTTTATCATCTGCATCATGTATTTTATTTTCCTTGTTATCATCTTAATTTCTTTCCCCATTGAAAACACATTTTTCATCTAAACAATGCTGAGGAATTACAAAACATTAAAATTAAAATATACAGACAACTTTTTTTGCTCTTAGCTTTAACAAAATTGTTAAAGTACTACAAGTATTATCAATTTTTATTACTTTATTAGTTTCGCAAGGATATCCATTTTCTGCAGATAAGAATACAGTTTGAATATTTTCGTTATCCATTTTAGGGCGTAAGATTGATAGCAATTCTAACTCATTTTTGCTAGTGCACATAATTTTACATGGATCCGTATTCTGAAAGTGTTAAAGATACATTAATAGCTATAAATGAAAATTAAATATATTCGTTTACTAACCTTATAAGACACAAAATAGTGTAACTTTTCACATCGTTTCCTGGGACTGTCAAATTCATCAATTGATCTAATTAAGGGAGTTGTACGAACAGTGCTAGCGGGAGTAACTGAAATAACTTTCTCTTCAACACACACCCCATCATGGCAAACCTAAAGAAAAAAAAACATTTATTTCCACAACTTTGAATTTTTTAATCTATTGTTCCCTTACTTTGTTATCGAGGCAACGATATCCATCGTCAGCAACTACTTCAACATCGTATTTCTCTGTTTCATTTTTACAATAAGCCATACATCCGTCGTTGAACTAAGTAAGACAGAAAAGGAAAGTAAGAAAAGAAAATTAAATGGAAATCAAATTTATTTCCAAGTTCTAGTATATACTAACATTGTCTGACAAATCCATTCCCAAATCTTTGCATTTTTCACTGAGAGTTCTACCTGATTTACCGTTATCTGAAGTCATATTAACACACTCTCCATCTAGACAGTACTAAAAAAGAAAAAAGAAATTAATAAAAACTTAAGACTATACTATGTACTTATATTGAAAAAAGTTTTCGCACTCCAAAATTATGGCAAGGAAATCCATTTTCATCGTAGATAAGTTTCTCAACAGTGTCCTCGCTACTTTCTGAATCTTCATTTTCAATATAATTGAAACAGAGAAATCGGCACTCCATCTTAATCTAGAAAGTAAGAAAAAGTAATTTGAATTAGAACTGAAAAATAGCAACGAGAATTAAACATTCTTTGTAAAATACAAACCTTTGATAAGTTCATTTTCATTTCTCTGCATCTTTCAATACGTGGTAAGAATATAACTGGTTTATGCAAAGAAGTAGATGAACCAGAATGTCTAACAGTTCTTTGAATTGAATCAGTAATTCTGTGAGTACTTGTAGTTGTAGTAGTACTTGTAGTAGATGTCATATTAATACACTTTTCTTCCTGACAATACTAAAAAAAATTTTTGTTTTAATGAAATTTGTGGTAACACATTTTATATATATATATATATATACAAATTTGTTTATATTTTGAAAATAATTTTTACTCCATTGTTAGAACATGAAAATCCATTTGGAGCAGATATTATATATAATTTTTTTGTTGGTTCACGATAAGGCATGTACAAATCATCTAGAATGAGTTTACTCATTTCTTTGCAGATAAAACTGCACTCTCCATTCATCTGAAATATTAAAGTAATAATAAAATTAGTGCCAGAAATGATATTAGCTCTGACTTTCAAAATCAGAGTCAGAGTATAGTGAAAATGAATGTCAAAAAGCAAAGTCGAATTCCATAATTTTAATGTCAAAATCAAGTCTAAGGTTATCATTATACTCAAAGAAAAAGGTATTTATTAATATTTGTCGAATACTGACTTTATTAAAACCTTTGTATCCACTTTTGATACAATGTTCATTGGCAATAAGAAAGTGTTCATCAATACAAATTGTATCTCGACAGAACTGTAAAATTGAAAAGAGTTTTTATTTAATTATTTATTAATTAAAAAGATTTGAAACCATTGTCAAAAGAAAATAGAAAATATGTGTCAATATTAATAACTATAATATAAAATTTAAACATATCTTACTCCGTAATCTTTACACATAGTTCCATCCTGCGCATACAAATTCCTTACGTGCTGTTGTCCATTTTTATCATTATAAACACATGCAAGTTCACAATCATTTAAAGTGGCCTAGTTAAAGAATTTGAAAGCATTATGATAAGTTTTATTAATATCTGTGAATTTTTAATAGTAGAATTTTAATAATTTTAATATTGCAAATAATCTAGATATCGTTAATGTTCTAATAGATTTCAACTAACATTAACAGCGCTAGTTATTCCTTTTTCTTTGCATTGTTCTTTCAGTGTTTTATTATTCTGCGGCGGTAGATAGTGTTTTAGGTTCAAGTTATTTAGAAATAAATTCGTGTTACTATCCTCATATGGTATTTTTACACATTCTCCCCTTAGACAGATCTATAATTAAAAGATAAATGCTTTATTACTTAATATTAATTGAGATACTGTACAATTGATATTGATGTTTAGAAATTTCTCACCCTTCCGAAGTCACAAGGAGTTCCTTCAAGTGCTGGTTTATCTAAAATAAATTTTAAACCCATACTCATGCATATTAATTCTGAGCACATGTCTGGAGTTACCTGCAAAATTAAAAAAAAAATATTGAACTAGTTTTATTTAATTTATGGAACAAAACAATAGAAAAACAAACAAAACTTGAATAACAAGAACAAAATTAAACAACTTACCAAAGCAGTTCTATTTTGTCCCGAGAGATGGCATTGTTCATCTGCTGACATGAATTGTCCAGGTAAAATTGTTAATATTTGATGATCAGTTCTATTAACAGCAGGATTATTGAGAATGCATTTAGCTTCACTGTTAAAAAAGAATTTAAAATTTAACAACTTTTCAATTACACGAATTATTGAATTTGACTTCAATTCAGGATGAATTGAAAATTAAAGAACTTGAAATGAATTTTCATTAACTTGTAATTGAAAAATACAGACAATTATTGAAAATTCACTACTGTTACTGAAAAAATGAATATCTTTTGATTTGTAATTGAAAAATACAGATGCAGTTATTGGAAATTCAACACTGTTATTGAAAATTCAATACTGTTATTGAATATTCATTACTGTTATTGAAAATTCAATAAACTGTAAAGATATATTTCTCTTTCTGAAATGTTTGTCACATCTGGTTTATCCAAAGTTGACCGCAGCTAAGGGTTTCGCCTTGCAAGAGATTCTATTTTATGACTTTTCAAATACTAGTTTTTTTTATCATAGGTTTATTTAGACTAAAACTTTGTGAAATTTTTCGCATAAATAAAGGTTTGGACAATTTTCACAATTTCTTAGAAGTTTTTGTCAAAAAGGTCCTTTTAGCGTCAGTTGCTTTACAGCATTTTTCAGAGGAACTACATCCGCGCGTGAAAAGTCTTCTTGTTTTTACAGTGTTTTAAATATAAATTGAGTGTTTAAAAATTAATTCAAAATAAAATAAATATTATAATATATAATAATATTATTTTTTAATTATTGAACAATAGTGAACAGCAATAGTTAATTTTTGAATCTATTTGTGTGCATTATCAGTTAGTTTTGACGAATTGCAATATCTAGGAATAACTAATTTTATTGTTAGCGTGTGTTATAATTTATATAATATTGACACTATTTTATTATTGTTCTTCATAATGATTTATTACGGTTTGTGAAAAATATTTTGTGAAACAGATTTGTAATCAAACATTCCATAGATGTGACAACCATATTTTCGCTAACAATATCACTATTGATGTCCCAACCGTACTATTTCTTTCCGTGTACCTTAAATAATATGCTATCTCTCTACTGAAACACGAGGAAAAGTAAAATTTATTTTCACGGTTTTGATAATTGCTCGTTAACCTTCCAACCCAGAATGGACACTCTCTATCACCTTCTTTATTAAGATCTTTGGAATCATAATAAGAGGATCCAAATCTAATAAAATAAAAATTTTTAATTTAAAGTTTACTTTTAATAGAATTCTGTTTAAAAGTCAAACGTAATTTTTAATTTTATTAATATAATTATTAATAATTGATCCACTTACACATGACCCAATTCACGGGCACCGATTCGAATTCCTTCAAATAATCCATAATCATTAATAATTGCTACTGAATCTATACCATTCAATCCTTGTTGACAAATAGTTCCAGTACGTGATAAATCTTAAAAGTTTTTTAAATGTATGTTTTATATTATTAAAGTGTAACAATAGAGCAATTGATATTTATTTTGAAAAAAATTTTACCATTAGAATTATAAAATTTCGTCTTTGGTTTTACTAATAGAACAGCAATATCGTAATCCCTATTCAATCTGAATTTTGTATTATTGTACATGAATTTTGAAAATTTATCCCAAGTATTGCTATTGATATCGTCGTCATCCAATATCCCCATTGAGTTCTTTGGTTGTAAAAGAATTTATTAAAAAATGCGTTAATTTTTTTAGTAATTAATTATTCGCAATTAGTCAAATGTACACTATTAATCAGAGTGACTGTAGTTAATTTCAAAAATTTTAATAAAATAGAAATATTTAATTATTAGAGATTTAAAATTATGAAATTATTTTACATAGTTATAATATATTAAATTTACTAAATATATTTCATTTATTATAATTATGTAAAATATAGAATTTTATATTATACAAAATTTTTAAAAATTCAACTTTAAGGGCATTTTAACCGTTATGACGTCACAGCTTGAAAACACATGCTTTGCAAACAATTTTGACGCCATAATGGTCCAAATTTCATTAACAAAACATTTCAAAACAATTCAATTGTTTTCAAAAAATTAATAAAATTCATCACAGAAATTCAATTATTTTCAATATAATTTTAATAAATTTTTTACATAAATTCAAATTCAATTACGAAAATTAATAGAAAAATTAATATACAATGTTATTAGAAATACTATAATGTGTTAAAATATAAAAAATTTGCGCACATATAAAGAGTAAAAAATAAATTAATCATTTTTCCAATAATATTATCAGAAAACTTTTTTTTTTCTTTCTTTTCATAATTTTAAATTTGACATTATTTCTTTTCTTTTAAACTTTTTCTAATTTTGAATTAGTAAATATTTTAATTTATTAGAAAACATTTGATTCGAAATATTTAAAAATTAATTTTTTAATAAAACGAAACATTAAAATAGATAAAATTTTGTTTTTTTACTTCAATCCTTCAAAAATCGAATTTACAATAATATCAATTCGAATTTTGGCATTAATTTATAATTCACTAATTTTATATTTTAAAGTGTTTTTATTTTTCCATAATTGCCAAAACTTTCGAGATATGAATAGTGATGCATGTCGAGTAAATAGAGGTAATTTGTTTTTTCGTCTCCTTTCATAAAAGAAGTGAGATGAAACTATAAAATTCAATTGTTTTAATTGTTATTTTAACGATTTTCTCGACTTTGACGATAAGAAAAAAATAAAAATTAATCGCGCCTAAATTAAAAATAAATTAATTTGTTTATAGAAAAATTTTAAAAAATATATTTTTTAAAAATCTTTTAAAAGTTGAAGAAAAACCAAAACTTTCTTTCGTTGACAACATTTTTCAAAACTCAATACTTTCAAAATTATAAGCTATTGAAAAATAAGTCTGCTTTTAAAAATCCAAACTTTTGAAAATTCATATCTCGAAAATTTTGGCAATTATGGAAAAATAAAAAAGTACGTATTTAATATTTTTCTATAAGGAACGAGAAAAAAATATGTTTATCCGATTCTAAAATGTCATAGAAAAATTTCACGTGGAATTGCCCATATATATGTGTATATATAGTTGAAAATTTTTCAAATTATTTGAAATTTCATGAAACTGCGCTGTGAAGAAGTGGATCTTATAGGAATATTTTAGTTTTAAGTAAAATTTTTTTGAAATGATTGATTTTTCAACGAAATTTCTTTAAAAAATATAATACCTCACATAAAACAATTGCAGCAATGTTTAGACGAATTATGGGTTCCGTTATTTCTCTAAAGTAGAGATCCACACCATTTAGAAGGGTTATAACGTAAGAGACAGTCCTTACGGCATTACGTTGAAAGTGTCTGGAAAGAAGAAACTTTTGACTATAATTTCTATTTATTTCCATTTAATATTATTTAATTTATTTATTTATATCTCTTAAAGTGCCCTAAACGTAGTGGAAAATAATATATTGTATATAAAATAAATGACATTGAATTAAAACTTACAAATAAAGAGTCCGATCAACAAAAACTAAAATCTGTGGATACACTATTTTCGGCATTATACTTTCGATATGAATTGGCTTAGAAACTTCAATATACCCATTATTTGATTGACTTAAGTCTCGTTCATAAATTACGCCGTCATATTTTAATGTATTATTTGCTGATTCGTTCATTAATTTTGATGAAGCATCACGACGTAAGCGATTCTAGAAGTTTAAATTTTTATGCTGTAAAAATCTTTCAAGAAAGTTGATAATAATAAATGGAAAAATAATTTTAAAAATAATACTTACAAAATCTGAAACACCTCTTTTATTTACTGTGTGAGATATTGGAGACCATGTTTTTTCGTCGCGATGAAATGAAATATTCACTTGCCCCATAATCTACATGGAGCATTTAATTTAAAAAAAAAATGAATTTAATTGAAAAATTGTTAATTTTTATTACTATATATTACTACATATATGGCAAACTTAAATATTTTAAAGAATTTGTAAGAAAATGTCATATATTATTATGTGAGTTATTCTTCAATCGTTTGTGACCAAAAATGAATATATAGATAATAAACTGTTGGATAATATAATGAAAACCCTATTTGCAAAGGTCTAAACAAATTCATATTTTTTATTGTTATTTTTGTACTGTTGTTTTTGAAGATAATTTTTGTATTTCATATTTTATTGAGTAGTATATTCATACTATGACATAAACAAAAACATAAAGGAGAAATTTTTTCATTTATTTAATATTTTAAAATATAATTTATATTTGTAAGTTGTCATGAAGGGTTATAGAATCAAAACGTCATTGATACGATTATTTTCTTCTCTGAATTCAAAAAAGTCGACATTCAATAATAACTTTTAAATAAAATGGTTTTACTTACATTTCTTTTCAAAAAATATTGAAATCTGTTTCTATTGTTTTTTAGTGTCCAGATTTTCGTTCTTTCACCAACAAAAAATCCTTCCGATGACTGCAGAATATATTTGCTATTAAGCCCATAACTTGTTATATTTATTGAAATTTCAGAAATGAATTCCCCTTTAGATTCTATAAAAAATTTGATGACAAAAATTAGATAAATTGAAAAATAACGTGAAAACTGAATGTGACCTTTCATTTTTAGAAACAAGTATTTTTTTATATTATATAAATACAAATGAGATATTCTGTACCAAGGTGAATTTTCGGCTTTTTGATTAATATAAGGATTTTTATTAAGGTTATTATTTCAAAATGTTTAACATTAAAAATTCTAATGTCAAAAGTTAGACTATATTAATTTGTAAATAGAGCGATTTTAGTGCTTTAGTGCAATTAATTTTTCTAGAATTTTGACAGTAATAGAATTTTTACACAATTGGAAAATGTTGTATAAAGTTTAGAAATTTCATTCAAAATATTTGAAAAAATATAAGACTATTGTAAATAATAAAAAATGCCTTATAGAATTAAAAAATTGTAATTTTTATAACATTTCTTCACTTATTTTTGTATTGAAATAATTGAATTATTGTATAGACCTTTTTGATAAGAATGAACTTGAGACAAAAAATATGTGAAAAATTCTTTTGAAATTCTATATAGAAAAATTAAATTTCAAAATGTTCCTCATTAAAAGTAGTTTGAAATTCTAATTTTTTTAAAGGATATAATTAAATAACAATATAAAATATTTATTAGACAAAAATGAATGATGCTTGAAAAATTTTATTTACAAATTCCGAAAAAAAGAGTTTTTAAAAATTCGTAATTATAACTATTTTGAAAATAGTTGAATTTTCAAAAATATTTTTACAAAACTGAAAAAGTAAGAAATTTTTTTAAATTTCATTAAACTAGGTTTATATTTCAAAGAATTATATTTTTCTGTCTTCAAAAATAATTGTTTAATATTATTTTATTTTTTGGAGAATTGTGACTAAAAATTCGGAAAAAAAATAATTTTCATAATTTGTATTTTAATGGTTCAATTATCGTTTAATTGTAGTAAAAATTATTTTAACAAAGAATTTCATTTAAAATTTTCAAAAATAATTGAATATCATTATTTAACAACAATTTTAAGAAGTCATTAAATTTTTATAAGTTTTCAAATTGAAATCATTTTTATATTTTAAACATCCTAAATGTTTGTTATTAAAAAAATTAGTAATATATTATTAAATTATTTAAATTTTGAATAATTTTAGTAAAAAAAAAAAAAAATCAGTTCCTTGCAAAAATTGCAGTGCTAATTAAAATAAAGAAAAATAAGTTATTAAATATTTGTTTAACAAAAATTATGTTAGGTTCATGTTTTAAATATATAATTTAATGTAGAAATGCTAAAAAATATTAGGTTTTTGAAGAATTGTAATTAAAAATTTTTTTTAAGATAATTGAATTTCCGAAAATAATTTTAAAAAATAAATAATTAAAAGTTTTTGTGAAATTTTATTTAATTTAATTTTTGTATTTAAAAGAATTTAATTTTATTCCTTTTAAAAATTATTTTGAAGTATAATCGTATTTTTGAAGAACTATATTTCGAAAAATTATATATTTTATAAAATAATAAATTCTGACACATTGTCACATTGTAATTATGTTAGTTTTAAAAAAATATTTATTTATACCTCCGTTGATTTCATGATCAGGCAAAACTTGTGGGACCTGGAAATTACAATTTTTTAATAATTCCAAATAAAAATTTTATTTCCATAAAAAAAATTTAATTGTTGCAAATAAAATTATTATTTGATTAAATAATTCAGTAGTCTCTGAAATAAATATATACTTTTAATTAACTTAAAAAATTTCTTTGAGGATTTGCTATTTCGATGAATAAATTTGTTCTTAAATTATAATTTTAAATTACAAAAAATTTACCTGTAGAGTCAGCTTAAATGGGGCAATTAGTGCCCAAAGTAAAAAACGAGCGTAAATCATTTTTTGTTGTTTTGTTTTTCTTGGACCTTTCCACTGAAAATGTCACTGTTGAATAATTTTGTTATAAGTTTCATTACAATTTTCAAGAATATATATATACAGGGAATCTATTAAAATTTATTGTATTTTTGATTGTATTTATGATTTCGTAGCCAGTAAGAATGCTACAGGTGTAGCTTACCAGTTGACAGAAATAACATTACTTTATTGTTTAAAGATAGAAAAAAATGTACACGTGCATTGAAAATGTATTTCACTTTGATAACTGTTGAAAAAAACCTTGGATTGAAATTATCTTCATATAAGAAAGTAGTTTAAAAAATATTTTTAAAAATATTTATTAAAAAAAATAATCCAAATCAAAGTTTTTTATAAACAAAAAATTTGTTTCACTGAAAAAATATATTTGAATTAAACATAATAATTTTGACTTAGCTTGGTGTAATAAAAATTACGTTTAATTCCAATATAAAATATATTTAATTCAAACATTTTTTTTTGGTTTTTTATATTTAAATAAAAATAATTTTTTCTAAGTGTTTATAGTTTTTTGATAATTTCTTAAGAATTTTTTTAGGATTATAATGATGATAATGAAATTACATAATGATGAAATAAATTCCAAATATAAAGCTGAATTAATTTTTATGAATTAAATAAAAATTGACAATCATTTCTAAAGGTTGATGTTTGTTTATTTTTTTAAGGCTCGTTCTGTTCTTTTCTAATTATGTCTTTCTTTTAAAATACTGTGTGCGCGACAGGAGAAACAGTTACATACACACCTATGTTCTTACTTCACATTCAAGTAACGTTAGCATTTCCCCTACAAAGTTGTTGCTCATGCACGTAAACTTAGAAGTTTCCTCTTATCTAAAACCACACCTAATAAATTTCATGACAAAAATTAATGTTCTTCTTTCGCTTCTTTGTTTTAAAAGTTTCCATATTTTTTTATCATCATCATCATGATCGTGATGATAATTTTTTTCTGTTGGGAATAAAATTTTCTACTGATTTCTGATCCATTTCTTTCAACTTATTTTAATTTACAAATTTCTTCTTTCAAAAATTGATAAATAGGTGAAACTTAATTTAAGTTTAGTTAGTTAAGTAAGTCTAATAGGTCAGAAGAAGGAAAAGAATTAAAAAAAGAATTTTACAAAATAAGCATAAAATTTTACAAAAATGAATCATATTTTAAGGACAAATTTTCTCACATGTTGAGAATTTATTCTATAGATTTAGAGAAATGGAAACAATTGCTATGGAAAAATAGCATAAAAATAGAAATTGCAACTTCCTCTGGCAATAATCTTTGGGAGATCTCGTTCGAAAGGACCTTGAAAGCTTATACTAGAAAGACGGTTTCTACCCGCTTGGTTCAAGATCGACGTTTGAGATTAACATATACATAGTAAGCGACACTGTCCATGTAACACTTTTATTAGATATAAAAAAAATGTGCAATCCAAGGTCGTGGGTTTTTGAAAAAAAAACTACTATCGTGAAAGTCACGGATAAAGTACTGAATGAAAAGTCATTTAAATTCTATACACTTGCAATCATAAGAATAATATGGTATGGCAGTGCTCCCAAAATTTACACGAATCAGTTATTTGTAATTATTTCAAATAGGGCATTAACTAGAAGATTGCTAGCAAATAAAAAAGTTGTTTAGAACATTTACGAACAAGATTTTTTTTTCCTATAGAATTGCTAGCAACTAGAAAAGTTGTTTTGAGTATCCAAATGAGTCTTTGCTGAAATTTTTGCTCCTGTAAGCTATGAGAAGAAAATTTAAAAAAAATTACCATCAACCACGAAAACAATAATGACCTTTTGCTAGAGTTTTAGCACAACTAGGGAAAAATGGGAAACTATATAAATGCCTTTTTCAAAACATTTTGATAGAATTAGGGAATAATGGGAATTAAAAAGAACTTCTGCTATCATTTTCACACTACTAGACAAAATGGATAACTATAAAGACCTTTTGCTAAAATTTTGAATCCACTAGGGAAAAATTGATAAATTTACTAGACTCTTTTCCAAGTAGGATAAAGAAAGATCTTTTGCTAAAATTTTGATATTACTAAGTAAAAATAGGAAACTATAAAGGCCTTTTCCTAAAATTGAAACGCTACTAGAAAAAATGGAAAACTATAAAAGACTGTTGCTTAAATTTGGACACTACTAGGGAAAAATGAGATAAACGAAGATCTTTTGCTAAAATTTTGATATTACTAGGTAAAAATGGGAAACTATAAAGGCCTTTTCTTAAAATTGGAATACTTCTAGGAAAAATGGGAAACTATAAAATAAAAACCTTTTGCTAAAAAGTTTGTACCACTAGAGAAAAGAAGGAAAGCCTTTTACTAAAATTAAATTACTACTGGGAAAGATGGGAAACATAATAAAGGTCTTTTGATAAAATTAAAATACTATTAAAAAACTATTTAAAATACTTCTACCATTAGTACTACTAAAAATGAGAAACTAGAGAATAAAAGACTTTTTGAAAATGTTCATTTTACCAGAGAAAAATTATAGGAAACTGTAAAGACTTTTTGCTAAAATTGAAACACTACTAGGAAAAATAGGAAACTATAAAAGACTTTTGCTAAAATTTAAACAATACTATGGAAAAATATAAGGATAAACAAGGATCTTTTGCTAAAATTTTGATATTACTAGGTAAAAATAGGTTAATGGGTAAATAAAGGGCTTTTGCTAAAATTAAAATACTACTAGGAAAAATGGGAAACTATAAAATGAAAGCTTTTTTGATCAATTGTTTATACCACTAGAGAAACATAAAAAACTGTAAAGGCCGTTTGCTAAAATTGAAACAGTACAAGGAAAAATAGAAAACTATAAAGGCCTTTTGCTAAAATTAAAATACTATTAAAATACTACTACTATTAATACTAGGAAAAATGGGATTCTAAAATAAAAGACTTGTTAAAACGTTTATACAACTAGAGAAAAGCAGTAGTTAACTCTAAAGGTCTATCCTAAAATTGAAACACTACTAGGAAAAATGGGAAACTATAAAAGTCTTTTGCTACAATTTTGACACTATTTTGGGGAAAAATGAGATAAATAAAGATCTTTTGCTAAAATTTTGCTACCACTAGGTGAAAATGGGAAACTATAAAGGCATTTTCCTAAAATTAAAATACTACTATATAAGAATAATGGAAAACTATAAAATAAAAGCCTTTTGCTAAAATGTTTATATACCACTAGAGAAAAATAGGAAACTGCAAAGGACATTTTCTAAAGTTGAAACACTACTAGGAAAAATAGAAAACTATAAAACCATTTGCTAAAATTTTGACACTATACTAGAGAAAAATGGGATAAACCAACTTCATGTGCTAAAATTGAGACACCACTAGGGAAAATGGGAAACTATAAAGGACCTTTGCTAAAATTCTGTTTTAACTGTAGGGCAAAATGGAAAAATTTTTCTAGACAGGGGCATAATAGACATATAAAGTTGTAGGTGTAAAGTAAGCGTGATCGTGGATGAGCGAGGGGTACATAAGGAAGGGGAGTGGTCAAGTGAGGCCTCGTGCTGACCTATTCCTTTCTGCAGTGCATTATGGCCGCTCGTTCAGCACGGCCTTACCATTTTCTCTGTTCGGCATATGTCACAAGACATTTTGCGTGAATAAACAAATTTCAATTTTCCTTTCGAGTACAAAATTTCATTAATATCAAAAATATAAAAAATTTTTTTTTTCCACTTTAGCAAATTTTTTTTTCTTTTTAAATATTACAATATTGTGAATGTCAAAAAGAAGAAAATAAAAGAATTTAGCAGGTGGGGGTCATTGTGTATGCGTGTGTGTCTTTAAGGGACATGAAAAGGCCGCAGCAGGCCGTCGGATAGCGACGGCTCTCGAGAGGTTTGTCGCCGCAGCACAGCACAATGGAACCTCTACATCGCTGTAAGTACGCGGGGCTTACGACGATTAGAGTTTCTTCTACCTTAACAATAAAGGTGCGCGAGCGATTTTTTTTTTTTTTATTTTCTTTAAATCCACAACTGTCTCAAAAAAAGAAAGGGGGGAAATAAAGCAATAGCGCTTAGGTATTCGCCGCCCAGAATGATATAAATTTTCTTCTTCTTTCTTCTTATTCTTCTTCTGTTTTCAGCATATAACCAAATCCAAATGGTATGCTTAACAACTTCTCGAGGCAAATTTGGTTCCTTTTACGGTTTTATTCGTTTGCCATTTGAGATTATAAAGGCTTATTTCTATAATACAATTTGTGTTTTCCTAAACTTATTCAGAACGTTTCCTTTACATTTCTGCTATATAAACTGTAATTTTAAGGGACCTCTAGGTTTTCGAACATTTTTTTTCCAAAATTTTTTTTTTTGCTTTGGAAAATTGGTTAATGGTTATATTTTTGCTAAAAATCCTAAATTTACTGGTCCAAAATTCAAAAAGTTAAAAACATTTACAAAAATATTTATAATGTTTGTAGTCGCGCAGGTTTGGATCATGTCTGAAAATCGAAGCACCGATAAAACGAGAAAATAACATTTTAGTAACGCAAAACTGTTTTTATATCAAAATTTTTAAATGGATAATTAACAACAAAATTGTCCCAAGAAGATATTGTTTTGTTTTATATGGCAAATATGGTGAATTACAATGAAGACTTCTCTCGATTATGTGATTAAATCTCGTTTTTATTGTTTCATTGAAATCGTTTTTACTCGTTGATTTATGTGGCCGGAAATGTTTCTTCAATTTCACCGATTCATAAATGTGATAATACTTTTTGACGCAAGATTTTGTAACGAATATTGTATATCAATTTTTGCTATTTATTTTTTTTTAACCTTTCCCCGCAGTTAGAGGCAATAATAAAATTTTGGTATCTCTTTTGTTTGCCTCATAAACTATATATACGTATGCAAGTATATCGTGAGTTTTGAAAAGAAAAACGCTTCAATTTTTTCTATTTCTGAAATTAATTTCTTTTTCAATAATTTAATTTTTATAAAGAAAAGTATTATAAAATTTTTAATTATAAATTATTTAATAAATAATTTTACTTTAATATTTAAAAATTGATTTAATTTTTAAAGAGTTGCCTTAAAATTATAACATAAACATATGGCCTTGAAAAGATTTTAATTTGAAGTTATAGAAAATTTTAATTTTCTATAAATTTAATTAAAAATTTTAAAGAACATAGTTTTTGGAAAATTTTTAGGAATAGAAATTCTTCTAAAACTATTTGCATTTTTTAATATATACATAATTAATTTTTTTTAAATAATGGATTTTTAGAAGGATTTTGGTTAAAAATGTTTGTAAAAATTGGATTTTGGAGAAGTTACAAATGGTTGCAGAAATTTAATTATATTTAGAAGTAATAATATTATTCGCAAAAATTCAATCATCTTTAAAAATTAAAGAAACAATGTTAATAAATTTCTTCTCAATGATTCAATACTTCTTCTAAAAAATAAAAGCATTAACTTTTCTAAAAATTATCAATTTTTGTATTTGAATATTTAAATTCTCGTGAAACATTTTTAAGAATAGATTAAAAATTGAATATTTGAGTTAAAAAATTTTTAAATATACCGAATGCGCAAAAAAATATGTTATTAGACTTCGTGAGCAACAATAAAATATACTTTTATTTCAAAACTATTAATTCTTTCCTGCAATGTAAATATTTTCCGAAAATTTTAATGCAGCTCTTTATGAAAATTTCTATTTTAATAAATATTCATTTATTACAAAAAATTGTTTATTTTTTTTATTTAAATAATAGAATTTTAATAGAACCTTCTAATTACAATTTACGTCAATTCGTATTGTATATACTTAAAGTTGAAAGTTTAGAAAAGAATTAAATATTGAGGCAATAAATTTCTGAATTATTTTTAATTAATTTTCATAAATAAATTTAATTATATTCAAAATTTTAATAAATAAATTTAGTTGTTTTCAAAATTTTAATAAAATTCGGCGTTACAATTAAATTATTTTCAATAATTCAATTTTGAGGAATATTTAATCATTTCAAAAAATGGTTTACTTTTTTTTATTTAAATAATTGAAGTCTCGCTGAATTTTCTATATAAATTTATTTTGAATTTAAGTTAAATTTATTTTTATGAAAGAATTGAATATTAGAGACAATAAATATTTAAATCATTTTTAATTTATTCTAATTATTATTTTAATTAATTCCTATTCCTATATAATTATTAAATATTTATTTTGTATAAAACAATTAATGTTTCCGAATAATTTTTCAATTACAAAAATTTATAAATGAGTGCGAAGGAATATTTTTTTAGTGGATATCTTGTATTATTTTGAGAGTGATTCGCAGTGCATTCTTTATAGTGTTATAGCAAAAAAGTCAAAGTTTTGTCTTAAAATCGCAGAGAAAATCAAAATTGAAATTTTTATGCCTTGAAATTGCTTCCGGAAAAAATTTTATATTAATTTCTGAATTCTTTATGGAATTTCTCTTAAACATTTCTTTATCCATACCTTTTGTCTGCGGTAAAAATTTTACCGAAATATTTGGATTCAAATATTAAAAAAAAAATTAAATCTATACACATGAGATTTCGATAAAAGTTGAAAATTTGAATTCAAACAACTTAATTTCAGTACGATAAATGGTTCTAAAATTTTTACTAAACAAAAGGCATTCATAGAAGGAGATTTACATAAAATTTGCAAAGAATAAGTTTTATAAAAAATTATGTTTTTCTGGTACAAAAGAGATAAACAGAAATCGTTAAAAATTCTCAATGCAGTCGAATCAAAATTTCCTAAGAGTAAAAATTAAGGTATAATTTTAAAATAAGGAGATAAGAGGTGAATTTTTTGATTAATAATTTTCGAAAGCAAAATCAAGTCAACTGTAATCATATAATTATTATTTTATGTTATACAAGAGAATTGGTTTTAAGTTTCCAGAACAAGAAAACAAAGCAAAAGGAAAACCAAAAAGAAAAAAGAAATATTTAGCTCTGTAATGTTTTGTCTTTTATTTTCATAATCTTTTAATTCTTGTATAGAGAAAATACTTGAAAGTACGAGGATAAAGTGGATGCTGTACAAATTCTTGTTTAACTTTTTGTTAAACCTTAAGCAGCAGTAGCAAGCATTGCCTTTTCTCTCACGATGTTTTGTTCGAAAAGTGGGTGCTACTGTTGCTGTGGTATTTCTGGGATTAAGAATTCCCGCGAGACGGGCGGGATGCTTGCTGTGTTTATATACACCATGGCGGACCTATGCCATGGATATATTCGGCCCTGTTTGGCTCTATAAGAGAAATACGGGTTGGGCGCCGCGAGCTTAGAGAGTAGACAGGCCAACCGGTTCGCGACTTTGGCAGCCATCTTCCCTCTTCGTGTGTCTCTTCGCTTCGCGTGAGAACCTCGTTCCTCTTCTCTCCTCCCTCCTTCTAATCGGCCCCCAAACGAAATTTCCGCTTGCTGCCTTTTTTTAATTTTTTTATTTTTAGTCAAAAGTCCAACGATCCTGAAAGTTTATATTCAAAAATACTTTTCCTAGTAGTCAAAAGTTGCGTCAAAGAAGGCGATGAAAGAAAAAAATCTTCTTTGACTCAGTGAGTTTTTAGTGAAACAGTTCCAGTAACTGCGACAATATTTAAATCGAAATTTACCCACAGAGACGTTTCTATAATGGTCGTTATTTTTCGTAGTAGCAGCGCCTCTAGTGGCAGAACTTTACAACTCAAGTGGAGAAATTTTCTAACCTATAGTAATAAACTTTTTTTGCACTTTCGGATATTGCGAGAATGAAAAATAATTCTTTGAGACGATTAGGAAGAAAATTATCAGCTTTGATAAATGTCAATTTAGTGCGGGATTTGAATTAAAGTGAAATAATTGGCGATGCATTAGGTAATAACCGTTACTTAGGAGAGTGCGAGAGCGTTTCACGCATGCATATTCCTATAAGCGGTGAGGCGTTGCAAAGAGCAGGTGGTCTAAGCGCACACGTATAGAGAGTGGAGCCATTGAATTGACTTTGCAAACTGGCTATTAGCAATTTCATTCAATTACACGATTCGTGTTTCGCGATGTGGATGATATTTACGCTCGACAAGCCTGAGATACGGCGCGCACTCTCTCGACCTGCACTACACACTAACCCACATCGTCGCGTGTGTTGCTTTTGTTTCCACTGTGAATTTTAACCGTATAACAATCTCTCTATTAAAATGTCGTTTTTGATATATGCATTGGGAAAAAAAATATTGAATCTCTTTTTTTTTTGATAGTCGCGAATTTTATTTTTGTTTCTGAAAAATCAAGACGGTAAAATTACGCGGACGGTATTGTATGTGAGTAATTTTTTAGTATTAGAAAAAGAAATTTAGAAAACGATTCTCCAACGAAGCGGAATTATTGCGCAGTCACGTAGAGGGAGTACCGATTAAAAGTGCGTGACGCGTGCCTGAGCTAAGTTCGCATACACGAGTATTTTCTCAAACGTTTGAACGTGCTTACTCAATATACATGGTATGTAAGGATAAAGGATGTAAATTTGTGGAGTCTCTCAACCTTATTAAGAAACTATAAATAGACCAAGTGGGTTGGGAGTTAAAGTATAGTGGACAGTAGAAAAATGTGGGTTCTAGTTTTCTTCTTTTCTTCTATTGGGTTCTACTTTTTTACTTTCTTAATAAGAAAGTGGAAGAGAAGCGCATGCGCCATGGTAATCGGAGTGAGAGAGAAGTGTCCGTTTTTCCTTCTCGCTCTCATTGACTCTACGGCGCTTGCGCTGTTGACCGAAATCAGAGAAAGGGCGCTAATGCCCCTAATCCTTATGAATCTCACAGATTTCTTCCTTTATAGCTTTGTATTTTAAGGCTTAAAGTTGTAAACTTTACACTTAAGGTTATGTTATTCAGTGGTCACGTGCCCCATTTACTTTATTATGGAAAAACTTCCCACTGAATAACATGACCTTAACTTTAAGTTTAAAAGCCTAAAACTTTAAACTTTAAGTTTAAAAG
Organism: Leptopilina myrica (nomen nudum); assembly: GCA_032872475.1. NCBI lineage: Eukaryota > Metazoa > Arthropoda > Insecta > Hymenoptera > Figitidae > Leptopilina > Leptopilina myrica (nomen nudum). Next base: position 39,560,453 of record CM065461.1, read on the forward strand.
CTTCAACCTTTAAGCTATAAGTTTAAAAGCTTTAAACATAAAGTTTAAAGTTTTAGGCTTTTAAACTTAAAGCCTAAAGTTTTATACTTTTAAACTTGATGATTAATGTTTTAGGCTTTTAAACTTAAAGCTTAATGTTTTAGGCTTTTAAACTTAAAGCCTAAAGTTTTAGACTTTTAAACTTGAAGCTTAATGTTTTAGGCTTTTAAACTTAAAGCTTAATGTTTTAGGCTTTTAAACTTAAAGCTTAAAGTTTTAGGCTTTAAACATAAAGCTTAGAGTTTAAAGCCGCAAGCTGAGTATCTTAATGTTATAAGCTTCAAACCTAAAGATTAAAGTTTTGAGCTTTAAACCTAAAACTTAATGTTTTAGGCTCTTTAAATTTTATTAATTTCTCTTAAATTTTCCTATAATTGATAAGATTAAGAACAATTAGGCACGTTAATTAATCCCTTTACGATTGTTAATCGCAATAAATCTCAAGATTGAGATTCACCCTTTCAATATTTGCCATCAACGAATGACGTAAAAGGTTTTCGCGCACAAGTGGATTGCGATTAAAAGCCCATAACGCACAGAATGCGCACACACCCTTATGATGCTTTATGTACATGGGGATTACTGTGCGGGGTTAGGTTCCGTCAATGATTCATGGTCTGTGGCTAATTTCCAGGAGTGCGGATCACACCTTCTTATCTAACTGAGAAAAATGCCATCAAATACACACTGTAAAAAATTTTAGTAAATTTTCTTAACATTTCTTAGATAATTTCTCTTATTATTTTTGGTAAAGTCATTTTACCCAAAAATATTGGCAATTTTGCCAAAATTGAGAAATATTAAATTCGTTTAGAAAGATTTAATAAAATAGTCGATATTGAGAATTTTTAAACGGAGTAAAACTCTTGAATGTAATTAAAATTTTGCCGAAAATTGTATTAAATTCTTTTTGAATATAATTTAATTTTGAAGAAGAATTTTATTATTAAAAAAAAAATGATGGAAATTTTGACAAGAATTATTAAAAAGAAATTTGAACGCATAATTAAATGTATGCAAAGAATGTTATTACTTTTGAAAATAATTGAATTTGTGCAAACATTTGTTACTTCTTAAAAAATTCAATTTTTTAAGTGATTTTAAATAAAATTCTTTTATAAACCAATTATTTTTAATAATTAATTGAAAATATACACTGAGAAAACAATTTTTTTTTGTTAAAAAATTATTTGTCAACCAAAAAAATACATTTGAATATTTTATTTTATATTATTTTAGAGTTGAATTAAACATAATTTTTATTGAATCAAATTTTTTATATATTGAATCAAAATTATTACACAAAAAAAAATATATAATATTATACTGAAAAAAATATTGGTAAATTTTCCTAACATTTCTTAAGTAATTTCTAATATTATTTTGGGTAAAGTCGTTTGTTTTACCCAAAACTTTTGGTAATTCTACCAAAATTGTGAAATATTACCTAAATAAATTGTAAAATTTCCCTAAAACTTTGGGTAAATTCTTGGGAAAATTCCCAAATTTTGTGGGTAAAATTATTTAACAAAAACTTTTAGAGTATGGATTTTTCAAAATCTCTATTGCAATTGCATATAGTGTTTTGCAGTTTGAATTGCATTTTCTATTTTTTTCTTCTTTGCCTGTCCCTTTTCCTTATGGTTTTGTTTTTATTCTCTTCAAGTGATTTCTCTTTCTTCGCAGTGATCTCTCTTTCTTCACTGATTCCTTTTTCCTTGTGCAATGATCTCTCCTTTTCTTTCTTTCTTTCTTTCCTTCTTTTTTTTCCAAAACAAAGTTCGCGTCTTTGATTTTTCTTTTCTTCTTTAGAATTGCCTCTCTATCTGTCTCGCTCTATCTTTCTCAGGTTGTCGAATGTCCTCGGTTACGGCGAGGATAAGACGTGCGACCACGATGCGGAACGGAGCGCGGCAAAGTTAGGTTATATTCACCTGCCTCGGCGGTCGGTTGTTCGGTCGAGTTCGAGCTCTCCTGTAACCGGCTTGGCAGCATGTCACCCTCTTTGCGCGGGTGACTCTATATATACTGGTTCCTTTTACTTTGCAGTCTTGTCACGCCTTTGCCCTTCCTTTGCCTATATATACATTGAAGAGAGAAAGACGCTCTCAAGAAAAACTTATTTTTGCTATTTTACCACTATTTTTTATTTTTTATTCTGAAAACATTTTTTTTTCTCCTGAAAACAAACTTTTTTCTCCTGAAAACATATTTTTTTCTTTAACAGAAAAAAATTTGTATTCTTCGATGGAAGTTGAATTTGAAAGAAAAGTGTTTTTGATGGAAGAATTTTTAACTGGACGTTTATTGGCAATCCACTTGACTTGACGCTATTCAGCTCTCTTAATCGGAGCAAGGACCATATTAGAAGAAGAACAGATTCAATGTGGGGCACGTGCGTCGTCGATAGTGCAACCTCCTACAAAGAGCTCTCTCATCCAAGAGAAATGCTTCTTTGTTAATCGGAATTTTTTAATTCGTTCGAATAATTATCTTCATTAATGATGCGTATCATTATAACGATATGTATATATGCTTTATGATATCTTTTCCCGAAACCATGTGATGACATTCTTTGACATTCATGAGTGTAATTATTTATAAACCTGTGATGCTTTCCAGTGGAAAAAAAATTTACGCGTTAAAATAATTTAACATAATATAATCATGTTAAAAAAACATTTATTTTAGTGTTTTTACTGTTTTCCGCACTTTTCAACTTGAATAAGTTATTTTATTTAGTAATTTATAATTTTTAACCACTAGGAAGTCAAAAATTTGACGTCAGTTACAAATTATTATAAAATAATTATAAATAATTCATAATTTATTTAGAATTTGTAATCTATTTGTAATTTTCAAATAATTTATTCACTACTTAGTGTATAGAGTAGTTAATAAGTTTTTAATTTCCGAGTCTTTGAAAACGAATCTTATAGAATTGAAACTTCCCTACAAGAAAGTTATTGTTGTTTCACAAATACAGAAGAAGATTCATTTAAAAATTATTGTTAATTAAAAATTAACATAGAATTATAGATATAGAACTCAAAATGATAGGTAGCAGAAATTAATTTTTACTGAAAACAGATTTATTTTCTAAATAAATTCAAATTTACCGCCAGTGGGGCGCCATCTGCAGGGACGCCATGAGAACTTTTCTACAGCGGAAGGCGTCAAGTATTTTTATGACAAATAAATTTGTCATTATTATATTAATTTATAAATGTATTATTTTAAAGTGTCGCCTTTTATTTACCGTCGGAGAAATTTGGCTCTTTGCGTGAGAGTCGTGTTCGCACTTGCTCGTTGATGTCAAGCGAGAGGAATCTTAACGCCTGACATCTTTCGGTCGCAAGTGGTCCGTCGCAAAGCCGCTTTAATTTACGGGATCGTTTCTCAAGAGTAAATCTATGGGTCGTTCGATAAAGTGCATGTCAAGTAGAAAGAAAAAATGAGAAAGAAGATTGAGAGAGAAAATGAGTAAGAAGATTGAGAAAAGATTGAGAGAGAAAATGAGAAAGAAAATGAGAGAGTAAGTGAGTGAGTGAGAGGAACAGAAAGAGAATAAACGATGAATGCTTGCAAAGGCGTACATTCTCAAATGTTCGTATGAAGACGTAACTCATGACCACGCCTGTCCGATGTTTTAGCATTGCATGAGGTACTGCGGCCCTTATTTTACTCCATATTGTTATATATCTAATACAACCTACAGACGCAATGCGGTCTCTCATCGTGATGCTCACTATACGAGAAAGATAGGTATAGAAGAAATATGCTAATTTTTTTTCCCACGCACAACGTTTTCTTCTATTTTTTCCATTCCTGTTTACATACGATTTCTTGTAGCAATTTCCTAAAAATACCAATTTGCATATAACATTCGATAAATTACATAACGTTCGATTCTTAGCAGAGGTATTTTGCTTCTACTGAACATTTGAAATCTTACACTTCTTGAAAGTTATATGAATAAAAATAAAAGACACTATCTAAGAAGCAAATCATTTTAAGGTTATCTTAAATAAATGTATATTGATTCAAAGAGCAAAATGATAAGCAGTAAAATAAATTTAGATATTCTCTGTTTGTATTCAAATTTAGCGCCAGTGGGGCGCCATCTGTAGAGACGCCATGAAACTTTCGATGCCATAACCTCCAATGCTTCTATGTAATTTTTTCATACAGAACGCTTCTTTTTGCTGAAACAACAGGGTGACTGCTTCTTTCATAAAAAAAATAACTGGTCATCAATTATTTTTTCCAGGCCATAAAGAAAAATTCTCGGGAATATTATTTTTAGGTTTTAACATAAATTTTTTGCTATAAATTAGTAAATTTTACTTATAAATTATTAGAAATTACTTATAGAAATGAATTTCGCATTTAAAATTTTAAATAATTGAATCAAAGAAGCATTTTAGTGTGAATTGTTGAAAACATTTGATTCTTAAAAATGTTTCGAATTCAAATCTTTAAAAAATTTGAATATTTGTAATTTTTTATAATTTTAAATTTGGAATAATACAGATTTTGTTTAGAAATTTTATTAAAAGTTTCGAAAATAATTTAATTTATTACTTTGAAAAATTTTGTGGTATGAAAACAATTATATTCTTTTGAGGAATTTTTTTAAAATTATATTGAAAATAATTGAATCTCGTGGGGAGAATTGTCCTGAATTTTTTAGAAAATAATTCAAATGTTTTAAAGAATTTATGTAAGAATGCAACATAAAATTGGAACAAAAGTTTTAAAATTATTTAAAAATTAAAGATGATTTTAATACAGAACCAAAAATGATAATAATCAGCAACACTGTTAACTTAGAAGTATCAAATGGGAACGAAGTAATACCGAAAATGTGGATCAAATAAAAAATTGATCTAGATTTTTGGCATCAATTTGATCCAATTTGGTATCAATTTGATACTTTCAGGAAAATTGTGAAAAATGGGTTGAGGCTGTTTCTGTGCTGTAAAACAAAAAACAGTTTTTATTAATTGATTTAGATGTCAAAGACTCATGAGTAGTTTTTATTTTAAGCTCCACCTTTTTTTAAAGCACTTCATAATTATAAGAATAAAGTTTTGTTCAAAAATTTATTCCCTCACTCAAAATTTGATTTCAAATTCGAAAAATCCGATTCACAAAGTATTGCTCTTAAAAAGATAAAGTACCATTTTGGTAGCAGTTCAAAAAAGAGAAAAGCGCGGTAAATTTAAATTACATATTTATATATGTGCATACACACACAAGTCTAGAATGTGTCATATTCATATCAATTTTCGTTGAACGCTGTTAAAACTTTATACATAGATGCTCTGGGTTTATTGTTCTGAAAGGATATCAGTACAAGGAGGGCGATTTATGGCGTAAAGGTAGAAAAATATGCTTTGGAACAGGTCATATTTTGCATTTTTACATTAATCTTTCTCACATCGTTGAGTTTCGTTTATAGCTCTTCTCCTATATGGATCTATATTTTCTTTTTCGGGAGGTTTTTCCTTTTCTCTCTCATTCTCTTCTTCTTTTTTTTTATAAGAACATTTACTTAGAAAATAATGCCTATCCATACTCCCAATCTGTCAAGGGCCTCCCACTGGCCATGTAAGTCAGGCGTTGTTATGTAAATATGGAAAAGGTTGTTGATTCATGCATGAGGACGGCATGAATTCTCGTTGTCTTGTCCGCCGAGCCGTGAAACTGATGCATTTCGTATATATCGTTGACAATCCCCCCAGGAGTGGCGATCTCGCGTTTATGCACGTAGGTACTTACAGTCGTGCACTTACTTTATCTTATGCTGATGTACCAAATTTTTTTTTTTCTTTTTTTCCATTTTTTTTACACATATTCACACATTGGAAATTATCGCAGCGAATTTGTATTTTTGAATTATATTTTACTGTAAATATAGGATACTTTATTTTTACTGTAAATAATTATTTCATAATTGTATAAAGCAGGAGTGGATTTTCATTATTTCCGGTTGGTTGGTATGTAGTTGGATTTTGTTTTATTAAACTGTAGAGACACTATCTTCACTCGCTGACGCTTCTTTGAATGCCATTATCTTGATTCACTGTTGACAGAGGTCAGGGAATTCAGAAATAAATTATGGGGTTTTTCATGAAAGTACTGGGAAAAATTTAATTTTTAGGAATTACATATAATTGCAGAAATTCAATTATGTTCAACAAATAAAACAAATTCTTGTAAAAAATTCAATTCGTTTCAAAAACATTCCTCAATTCAATGACTTTTGATGTCTACTATATATTTAAATAACATTTTCCAAGAGTATACAATTATTTTAGAAAAATAATGACAAAATTCAACTCATTTCAAAAATTTTTCTCAATTCAATTACTTTCAATTTCTACTATATATTTAAATAAGATTTTCCAAAAGTATACAATTATTTTAGAAAAATGTTGACAAAATTCTAAGCAGACATTAAATTATTTTCGTAAATAATACAAATTTTAACAAAGATTCAATTATTTTCAAAAATAATTAAACGTATTTTAGAATTTCAATTATTCATACAATTTGAATATAATTTTAATTGATTTGCTCAAAAAATGAAATTATTCTTAAAACTTTTATTAAAATTCATAAAAAAATGCAATTATGATGATAAAACTTTTTTAAAATTTAATTTTAAGAAAAATTAATTTACTCAATGAATTATTTATTTCTGGTATTAAATAATTGAACTCTCGTAGAATTTTTTAATAAAAATTGATTCAAAATATGAATTTTAGATAATAATTGAATATTAAAAATAATTGGATTTTTTATTTTAAGTTATAAATGTACTGATGAAGGGAATTTTGAAAAGGTCTAAAATTAAAATCTTTAAAACTTTGATTTTTTCATGCTTTTAACAATTATGTAAAATTAATTTTTGTTTAATAAAATTTAATTCGATTTTTACAAAACTATTTCTATTTTTTATTTTAAATTATAAATTGGTTGATTGAGGGAACATTAAAAACGTTTCAAATTAAAATCTTTGAAAACTTGATTTTTTTATATTTTTTACAATTATGTAAAATTAGTTTTCTTTTTATAAAATTTAATTCTATTCGTTTAAAACTATTTCAAGTTTTTACTTTTTATTTTAAATTATGATTTGGTTGAGTATGGAAATTTTTAAATGGTCTAAAATTAAAATCTGTCAAATCTTGATTTTTTTCATACTTTTTACAATTATGTAAAATTATTTTTTTTATAAAATTTTAATGGATTTTTTAAAAATCTTTTCAAGTTTTTATTTTTAATTTTAAATTATAAATAAGTTAAAAAAATAATAAATAAATTATAAAAGGTTTCAAATTAAAATTATTAAAAAATTGATTTTTCCATATTTTTAGCAATATTGTATAAATAATTTTTTTTAATACAATTTAATTGGTTTTTTTTAAAACTATTTTAAGTTTTTATTTTCTAAATTTTTAATTGAAGAATTTACGAATAATCGAAATTTCATAAAATTCAATTGTAAACAAATGGATTTAAATATTTTCTAGGAACTTTTGTAAAAAAATTCAAAAATAATTGATAATTGAATTGTTTGAAAGAACATTAATAAAATTTTCGAAGAATTTACTTGAAATTATAATAAAACTAATTTAATTATTTTGAAGAATTTTAATAAAATGTTTGAAAAATATTTATATTTTTCAAAGAATTTACTTAAAAGTTTAATTAAAAATAATTGACATCCTGTGAAGAATTTTAATATTTAGGAGAATAATTGAATTTTTGCAACGAAATTCTATTGCATTTTTTAAAAATAATTTTAATCCTGTGATTGAAACTTTTTTAGCGAAAATCAGAATATTCTTCAGCTTTAGTCAAAAAGTCAAAATTTTGTCAGGAAATCGTAGAAAAGTCAGGGGAGAAATAACATTAATTTTTTTTAGCATCTCTGTTATTCACCTACCTGCTTTTCTTATGTTTTTCTTCATAATTTAATTACTAAACTTTTTATAACTAATTGTACTCAAGGAAGAATCCGACAAACAAGAAGAACAAAAGTTAGTCTAATGTCATAATTTCATGGTTTCTTAAAAAGTCAAATTAAATTTAAAATTCCTCTTAATAGAAGCGTAAGGAATTTAATTTTCAACATTTTGAACATTTTAAAATTATATTTTAATAAAAATAATAATTTTTTGTCAATAATAAATGATTTATGTATAACATAGCCGAAAATTTAACAAATGTTTCTTATTGACAAAATTGTAATTTTTATTCAAATGCAACTTTCAATAGGTTTTAATGTTCAAAATTAAATTCTTCGCCATTCCATCAAAACGAATTTCAAAATTTAATTTGTGTTTTTCTTTTAAATTACGAAATTATGACATTGGACTAGCTTTTGATTTGACTGTCCATCAGGTACCTCCATAAAAATTTTCTTGTTAATATTTATTTTATTTTGCATCTTTTTTTTCTTTTACTATTCCGATGTGAAAATATTTTATGTATATGAACGAGAAACCAATGAAATAAGGAAGAAAAAATCTTAATTGGTATAAGAGTTATTAATATTATCATATTATAAGAGTTTCTTAGATTTTGATGAACATAATTAATAAAAATTTTGATTACAGTGTATCTTTGTTTTGAGAAAATAAATTTGGTTTTTGACCCGTAGGGGAAAATTGTAGTTAGCGTGTTTGTGTCAGTATAGCTCTGTACTGAAGCAAAGTCAGAGCTCTCTCTAAACTTCCAAGTTACTTATACTCCTTGCCACTTAGATCCTCCGGTTCGTGTCGGGAGTCTCAGAGACTATAATTCACCATGTCTTCTTGTTTTACTCGAGCATGGATTTTGGTCTTCCTTTAAACTCCATATATTTGTTTCACCCCACCACCATCACCAATTATTATTACTATTATTATTATTATTATTATTATTATTATTATTATTATTTCACTGAGGAAAAAAAATATTGGCCCAATAGCACCAATGCTATTGAATTTAATTTCTGTATCGAATTAAGAAAATATATGGGGTTATATACTATTTTAATGTTAATAAAAAAAATATTAGTTAGTTTTAAGTAAGTGTTGCCACAAAATAAAAGTTTGCTAAATTAATAATTAGTGATGTGAAAATAAAAAAAATAATAAAGTATTAATAAAAACATTTGTAATAGATGTTATTCCTATACTTGAAAAAAAGAAGCTGAAGTCCGCGACGTTTTTAAAAACGAAACATCAAAAAAGAATTTTTTTTTCAAATTATATTCATCTCTAAGTTTTATGTGCCTTAATTTTTAAGAAATTAATTATCACCAAGAATACAATAATTATTTAAAAAATAACATAATTTAGAATCAAAAATAAAAATACCATATAGCATTATTTTTTTGTTTTTGATTTAAAAACGTTGTCTTGAAAAATTAATTTTTTCTCTCACAAGCGGTATTACTTTTTCCAAGTCCGTAAATTTAAATCAATTGTATCATCATTTTTTCACTGTATTCTACAATAAAAATTCCGAAATACGACAAAATGGCAATTATTATTAATATTATTATCATTCAAATTAACGAAATTTAACAAACTTTTTTCTCTTTTCTTTTTCAGGTATGTTCTTGCTGTTTCATTTCAAAACACATCATCGTTTCTGTATTGTATCCGGATGGACCGAAAGGTAAATATTTATAATTTATATATTTAATAGACCGCACTTTTTGCCTGAGGAGAGAAGGAAATTATTTATTTGCCAAGAAGGCTATAGTGATTAATATTCTGAAAACAAATTGTTGCATCACGTTCTCTTGCGAGTTTATATGTGTCAATTTAGTGGAAAAGTAGTTTGACAGGGGTAAAGATACATAAATTAGAAGGTTACTAATAGTCATCGCCTTTTGCCAATCAAGCAACATTTGGAAAAAAATTTTAACAAGCTTAATTTTGAATTAAGATTTTTTAGACTTTTAGATTAAAAGATGTTTTTAGAGAGAGAGAAAGACAGATTTTGTGATAGATTTCTCCTTATTTTCTTCGAAAGAAAAAATTGTTTTTTTTTGGGGAAAAATTTGGAAATTTATTCGCAACTCTGTCCAATTAGCATCGGGGAAGATTAGCATAATCTGTATTCGGAATATTTATATGGAATTAGTGAGGCATAGTCATATTTCATAGAGGTATTAGTTAAGCTGAAGGATTTGGGGTTTGCCTATATCTTCCGCCCCTCGGTCTTCTTGTTCCTCCATTTGCTTCGCCACCTACGACACAACTGCGTTATCACATGATCCCTTCCATCCTTTCATCTCTAAAAAGCGACCCATCACGAAAACTCTGTTCTTTCTTCACAAGTTTTTTTTTATTCCTTTTCTTCTTTCTTTCTTTCTTCACAGAAAAAAACTGGGGAGTTACTTTTGTTGATCCTTATTTGAACACCTCCAAATAAATGAACGAAGAATAAACAACCGGAAATGTACACCTAACTTCAGTTTAAATAAAAAATTAATTATTCGGAGTAATCTGGAAAAAAATGGGCAGCAACTGGAATCAATTGTTACGAAATTAATACTTTTTTATCAAAATTTTTGTTTTTTCTAAACTATAGGAAGAGTCTAGCAAACTGTGAATACAAAGACTATGCCCAAAAATCACTGTACGAATTCTAATTTACAAAACTATTTTTGACAAAATTTATTTTTAAATAAATTAATTTTTGAAGAATTAACATCAAATTATTACATAGAGATTATTTAATGAATAATTTTACTTCAATATTTTGAAAATAATTTATATTAAAAAAAATGGTTTCAAAATTTTCATAAAAAATGTATACTTTAATAAAAATAAACTTTAAAAGGTTTTCATTTTTAATTTTATTAAATTTTAATTTTGAATGAATTTATTTAGGCAAAATCTAAAGAACTTTGATTTTTGAATAATTTCAATAATTCAAATTCTTCGTAATTGGTTCAATATTTTAATATGTCATTAAAAATAATTAATTTATTGAAGAATTCAAGCTAAAACACTATAAAAATTGAATTTTGGGGAAAATTACAAATAATTGCAGAAATTCGATCTTAATCTTGAAATTATTTTAAAAATTAATGAGAGTCTTCCTAGAATTTCGCAATTACGTTCAAACATTTCAAAAAATACCGGAAAATATTTTAATTATCTTTAAAAATAATAAAAATCTTCTTCGGAATTGAAATATTTTCAAAACATTTAAATAAAATTCTTGGCAAAATTTTAATTATTTAACAAAATAATAATAAAATTTTAAGTAAATATAAAATTATTTTTAAAATAATGAAAATTTCACAGTAATTTAATTATTTAGAAATGTTTTATAAATTTTTTCTGTCAGGAATTAAGATTTTTAAAAAAATTCAAATTCAATTCTTTATGAAATTCAACAGCTTATAATAATTCAAATATCCAAACAAAATTTCAAATCAAAAATTAAATTATTTACAAAAATTTTGATAAAATTCTTCGCAAGAATTCAATTATTTAAAAAAATGTTATAAAATTTGATTCGAAGAATACAATTATTCTTTTAAATATAAAAATTGTTTAAAGTACTTCAATTGTTTTTAATGCAACTTTTAAGTAAATTCTTTGAAAAATATCATTATTTTCAAAAATCTTATTAAATATTTTTTCGAAAGGATTCAATTCTTTTTATTACAATTTTCAGTACATTCTTCAAAAAATGTAACTAATTTCAAAAATTTTATTAAAATTCTTCTAAACAATTTAATTACCAATTATAAAAGAAATTATTACAAAAGTTCCTTATTAAGAATATGCAAATCCATTTGTTTACAATTTAATTTTACGAAATTTCGAATTATTATTAAATATTATTTTTATAAATAATATTTTTTCAGGAATTATATTTATTTTTATTAGTAATAAAATTCCTTTTAGAGATTCAATTATTTTTATAAATAGTAAAACTCAGTGCAGAATTTTAATTATCTTTAATAAATTTGATGTTTTACTTTTTTTAAAATTATATTTGAAGAATTACCGAATAATTGAAATTTCCTTAAACAGAATTGTAAACGAATAGTTTTAAAAATTTTCCATAAGAACTTATTCAAAAATTCTTAAAAATTATTAACTTAGAGAAGGATTTTAGTTAAAAATTATAGAAAAAAATTTTTATAAATTCTGGAATTTTAAAAAAGTTTGAATTTAAATCTCAATTGAATATATAATTGAATTTGAAAATCTCAATTTCTATAAATGAAATAATAATGATTATAGAAGCGTTTAAACCAGTATGACGTCACAGGTTTAGAATACATGCTTTGAACAATATGTGACGTCATAATGTTTCAAATGTCCTTAAATATTTATTGTAACCTACAAATATTGATGTTTTCAGAGAAAAAGTTAAATTTTTGTCTGAAAATCAGGAAAAGTTATAGGAAAAAACAAAATCAATGTTATTGTCGCAACTTTTTAGTAATTTACTGTAATTGTTATTATTTATTATGATCATGATTATTATTATCTTTTGAAAATGAGAATATTTTATTGTTTATAACATTGTTGTTAATTGTTAATTAACCCTCTGCCTGAGCAAGTGACTGTTATCGACAAAAGAAACACAATTCACTCGCCTGGTGGGGACTAGGGGAATTACATTGAAAAGCTCTAGAATAGGGATAAGTCAGCGTAGACAGAGAATTAATTAATTAATTGTTAACGGGAATTTTTAATAACTTTCAAGTTTCATCTTTCTTAATCGACATTTAAAAATCAATTAATAATTATAAATTAGTTAGAATAATGGAGAAAAAATGTGAAGTGGCGAGAAATGGGATCCAATTAACGTAGGTTAGCCAACACGCGCATGCGCTTACCACCGGAGTCAAAGTTATCGAATTATTTTTCACCACCGTAGTCAAAACTGAATTCTACAGAAATTACCGCTAATCACTATAATTCCAAAAGGGAGAAAAATCCGAGACATGAAGATATTCCTTTTTTTTCCCAGAGGCGGTTAGATAAAAGTTAATCTATTGGTCAAGAGTGATGGTATAAATAAGGTAAATGGTCGTCAATGATTGGAATGAGGTGATTGTCTTTTCGCAACACAAACGGCGCGCCTTTTGAATCAGAAACTAACTCTTAGTGAGTGAGAGAGAGAGGGGGGCGCATAGATATAGCTCTTTCTCGCTATAAGGTCGCGAAACAACGGATGATGGATTCCCGTCAATTATGGAGGCAACATGGTATTGTTTTACCGACCCGACGGGCAACATTGATTGATAGCTCTTGGGATTCATGTTGCTACTTGCCTTCTTGCTTTCTTGCGGTCCTTTAAAAATAAATACAAACACGTATTGACCGGCGCATGTATATTCAACCCGTTGCCGTGGTATTTCACTATATAAAATGACCAATGGACCATTCGTGAAATTCAACTTCCAAATTTCTTGTCCAGTGCGCGCGAGACTCTATATACAAGCGCCGCTTCTAAATTTGGCATTACACATTGTGTGCGAAAGGATCAATCTCAAAAACCCTCACGCCATTGGAATTCGAGCAATTTCATACATCAAAGAGAGACATTTCTCCGAGTGATCCTTTACTGAATGTACAAGTTTTCTTATTAAACGGCAAAATCCAACGTTTTATTTATTTCATTCTTTAATTATCTTTTTATTTTCATTTTCATTCCGTTTTTTGGAAAGTAAATTTTTATTCAGTAAATAAAAACTAATACGTCCATCAAAAATTTGATTTTTTTCTTTTTTCTGTCGATATTCAGACAAATTAAGACAAAATTTTGAATAAGAATTATTCAAAAACAATTTCTTTGGAGTTTTAAAAAAATTTATAGTTTTTTTTGGATTTTTATTCGAAAACTAACTTCTGCAGAATTTTCATTTCATACCATTGAAAGATTTCAGTTTCAAACTTTTTGAAATCAAATTATTTAGAAAAAAGAAATTGTTAACTCAACTCTTTTAAAGTTCAGTTATTTATAGAAATATTTTTATTTTTGACTAATTTCTATAAGAAAAATTATTCAATAAGTCATTTTTTATTCGCAATAATTTTATAATATAGTTCTTTGTAAATTAAATAATATTTAAAATAAATTCAGTTCCATATTCTGTAAATTTCAATTGATAAAAAAAAATTTAGTTTTTTATTCAAAATTCGTGATAATTTTAATGTTGAAAAGGCAAATTAAAATAAATTCGAAAAGATGCGAGTCTCATTAATATTTTTAAAGGTTTATCGAACCCTGACCCTGCAAAAAAAATAGAAACGATAAAAATGAAGAAAAAATAGAAATACAATTAAAAATAGAAATAAAATAACGAAAAATTAGAAAGAAAATGAAGAATAGAAAAAGACAAAAATAATAAAAATAAAATAATAAAAACGAAATCTTTTATATTTAAATAAATAGAGACACATGAATTAGAATTTTCAAGACTTCAATAAATCGAGAAATAGACAACTAACATCAGCTCTGTCATGAAAAGGAATTAATTAAATTTATTATAAACTTAGAGAAAGTTATTTCAATCGGATAATTAATTTCGCAATGTCAATCAGAATTGAATGAAAAAGAGTCATTGGAAATAGTTTTTAGAGTCAATTACAACGGTTGTATTTCATTAACAGAATGTTGGCAAACTTATAATTTATTTTCAATTTATTATTAGAGTTTATGAGCTAACAAACTTTATAAGTGAATATAAGGAAAAAAATTTCCCACTTGGAATATAGCTAAAAATTTCACTAGATTAACGAAATTTTTATTTGCTTCAATTAATAAAACTATGGCTGTTTTAGAGAAATTTATCGCTATTCCAGCTATAAAGGTTTTATCTTATTCTTTTTAGTTAGTCTTTAATATTTAAAATAATTAAGAAAACTCAAATTCATCTTTAAGTGAATTCTTTTCAAAATTATTGGATTGTCGTAAAGAATTTTATTAAAGTCGTTGATTTTGTTGAAATTTTGTATATATAAAATTATTCGAAAATTGAAGAATTAATTTTTGAAAATTAAAAATTTTTGTAATTTACTTAATTAAATACTTAAAATTTTTTGCCTATTTATTTAATTCTGTACTGCAATGTTTTTGCAATTTACCTAATTCTATACTTATTTACTGCTAAAAATAAATTTTTTTAAAACTTTGAAAATCTTGTTTTAAAAAATAAAAGTTTCACTTTTATAAAATCCAATTAATTTTTTGAATTTTTAAGTAAAATTATTCACAAATTTATTTTAAATAAATTCAAGCTTTAATCTGTAAGGTTAAATTATTATTATTATTATCATTATTATTATTTATTCAAACAATTGTTTGAAGTAGAAAGAATTTAAAATTAAATTGAATATTTTATTTTCTGTAAAAGCTGTTTCGTTGAACCAAAAAAATTAAAAATTTTCTTATAATTTGTAGAAATGGAATATTTTCTAAAATTATTGATTTAAAGAACAAAGCAAAGTTTTCTCAAGTACTCTCTTAATCTGAATTTGTTAAAAAATAACTAATTATTAGTAAAATCGTGGATGACCTTTTGCTTCAGCAATTAGTAAAAAATAACTAATTATTAGTAGAGAATCACTTATTAATAGTAAATAAATAATTAAAAAATAATCAAATTTTACTAATTGAATTTAAATTCAATTTATAGTAACTGTAGTTACTACAAATTTCAGTCATTTTTACATAACCTAAAAGTGAATTTCGTTAATAATTAGTCAACATTGACTAATATATTTCAGCAGTAAAATATTACTATTTGAATCAGTGACTGACTTTTTGCTATCAAATTAGTTATTTTTAACTAATTCAAATTTAGAGAGTAGAGGGAATTTAAAATAAAATTTGTTCAAGAGTAATTAGAAATATTACTTTATTTTTACATTTATTCGAAATATATGCGGAAATATTTCCATCCTTCAGGAATTTTCGGTACTCTGAACATTAGTCAATTGATATGCGTTTTATACAGCAGACAAACGTCGGGTATTTGAACAACTTGTGACCGAAGCTCCTGTCAAGGTGCCAGTCGTCGATAAATAACGAACAAAGTGTATACTCGGTACTTGGAGTATATATTCGAAATTGCCAGGTTGGTGGCAGAAAACACGAACCATCCTGACAAGTGCCGTTACACCAAGCGCACAAATGTATTATACGAAGGACGCGGCCAGCTTTAAACCGCTAGGCAAATCTCTATTGACAAAGCTTTATTCCGAGGTCGTTTCGCACATATTTCCTCGCAAGCCAAATAAAATAGCTGCGAAATAACATTTCCACTCTTTGGAAAAATTGATTTTATTACACACAAATAAATATTGTAATATAAATTTTTTAAAAGTTTTAATATAGTGTGGGAGAAGACGCTTAACAGAGAAATAAAATTTTTCACCGTCAATAATATATTTTTTAAGGAAAATAATATATATTAGTTAAAATATATATATAAAATAATATATATTAGTTAAAACATATACATATATATAATAATATATACTAGTTAAAATATATATAAAATAATATATATTTCAAGGAAAGAAGAGAGGGAAAAAATTCTCTTCTTCTGTAGGACACATTAAGGGTCACTAAGAGCACCAAGCGAAGAACAGAGACCAAGCAGGGAAATATTTCTAAGTCAATACATCCTTCTTCTTGTTGTCCCGCTTTCCATAGTGACTCTTCTTTTGCGGTTCTTTTTCACTCGACGACTCAGCCATCCCTCTTCTCTCGATTCACTTCTTTAAGGAAATAAATGCGCATTAGGCGTGTCAACCGAAACTCTTTACTCGAAAACAACAGTTGCCATACGATTGGCGAATAAATCTCTTGCGAATGTAATAAATAGTTTCCCGTCTTTGGTCATCATTTTCCCCCACATAGAGAGAGAGAAAGAGAGAGAGAGAGTGCAAACATAAAATGAGAAAAAAGCAATGAAAATAGAAATCAAAATGTATAGAATCAAATTAAAATAGTTCATTTATTTTTATTTACTTAGTATACACAGGCTTTCAAAAAATGCCCTTTGGTACAAATAGTACTTAAAATTAAACGTAATTATTAGAAAAAAAAATCTAGAGACAACAACACACTGAAAAATAAATTTATTTGATTCAAATAACCGATTTTTCGCCTATTATTAATTAAATATTTTCTAGAATCAAATAATTTTTATTTGAATCAATTAAATAATATTTGCTTCAAGTACTGAAATATTTGATTCAAATACAATTTATTTGATTCAAATAAAAATTATTTGATTTAAGTAAATATTTATTTGGATAATAGTCAAATAATCGGTTATTTGAATCAAATAAATTTATTTTTCAGTGAAACAACAAGACAAAAAAATGATTCTTAGTTTTGACCTTGGTAACTATACTTGTTCATAAATCGTACATCAACAGTTTATTTATTTCATATATCTAAACATAAAGAAATATTAGAGAAATGAAAAAGTTTAGAGAAATAAAAAAGTTTTTCCAAATAAAAAATTTAGAGAAGTAAAAAAGATTATAAAAATAGAAAAATTAGAAAGACATAAAAAAGAAAGAGAGAAAGACAGAGAGAAAAAATAGCACTATTTCTTGTAAGCCACATTAAAAATTATCTCCTTATTCTGCGATTCATTATTCCAAAGAATAAATTTTTCAAACTCGTAATACCACATCATTAATTAAAAAAAGTGTAAATTAGAAAAAAAATTTATTTTATTTACAATTGTAAATAAATTTTTTTTATTCCTGTCAAGTTTGCTTAGTTTAATTAAAGAGAAATAACGATTAAAAGTGCATTGTATGGAACTAGAATTTTTCTCGACTGTGGTAGACAGTTATTGTTCTTTTTAGTATAGTTAAGTAATCTTTAACGTCCGAGATATATATATTCTTTTTGTAAAATATTACATTGAAATATTTATAAATCAAACTTGAAATCTGGTTCTAGATTTCAAAAAAAAATTATTTTATTATGCAAATCGAAAGTTTTTAGGTTGGAAAATTCTGAGCAAATTGAAGTGATATAGTGACAGGGTATACGCATATGTTTTCTTCTAAATAATAAACAGAATGGATAAGGAAAATATATGTTCCGTATCCTTTCATATTTAGTCTTATAAACTTCTATTTTAAAGAGTAAGAAAATTGTTTTTAAACTAAAAAATTATGGTATTTAAAATTAGCTAATGTGCGAATTAAAATTATTACTATATATACAAAATTCATAAGAGAAAATAGTTTTTTTTCTCATCTATATGCTATAGATGAGAGAAAAGTCAGAAAATGTAGAATTGGTTAGGGATTTTTTATTAAAATGGAAAAAAATTAAATTTTTAGAATTCATAAGAAAATTCTGAATTTTGGTGTATTTTTTGTTTGCCTTATGAACTATAAGTTTATAACTATAAATCTATAGTAACTATAAAACCACGAATTCTGTAATACAAAATGTTTTATTTTTTCAATTTCCAATTTCTTTTTGAATTACTTAAATTTTGAAGAACTATCCTAACATTATTACTTATAAATTATTTAATAAATAATTTTACTTAAATCTTTGAAAATTGATTGAATTGAAAAAGAGTTGCGTTTACAATTTTTATAAATGAACTTCAATGGATTTTAACTTGAAATTGATAAAATTTCAATTTTGAATGAATTTAATTAAAAATTTAAATAAGAAACTTTGAAAAATTTTAATAATTCAAATTTTTCTAAAATTATTTACATTTTTAATATATACTTAATTAGAAAATATTAATATTAAAATAATTAATTAATTAATATTAGAAAAAATGGATTTGTAGAAGAATTTTAGTTAAAAACATTAAAAAATTGAATTTTTAAGGAGTTACAAAATCATTGCAGAAATTTAATTATGTTACAAATTTTTTCAAAATTTCAATTATCATTATATATAATGAAATTATGCTTCAAAATTCAAGTATTTAAAAAAATTTCTAATAAAAATATACACAAACATTTAATTATTTTCATAAATAATAAAATTCTTTCTAGAGAAATTCGTCGAAAGAATTCAATTATTCAATCAATTAGTTATTTTCTGATAAAAATAATTGAATTCTGGTAAATTTTTCTATTAAAAAATTAATTTTGAAATAAATTTTAGTTTAAATTTAAATTATAATTAAAAAATAAATGCGCTTTAGCATGAATTTTCAAATAATTGAAAAAATCTTCTAAAATTGAAATGTAGACAAATAGATTTTTTACTTTTTAAAACTTTTTTAAAATAATTGATATAAAGATGATATATTAATATTGTTTTTATTAAGGGTGAGAGGAATGACGCTTTAGGTTGTGAATCTCTACTTATGTCTCAATTTTAATTTTTTTAACGCAAAATAATTACATTTTTTAAAAAGTAACTTAACAAAATTAATATTAGAGATGTTAATTAAGATATTGATCACAATAATTAATCAATATCTCTACCCACAGCAAAAATATTGGATAATATTCAACGAGTGAGAGGAATGACGCGGTACTACATGACAAATCTCATTTTTTATATTTAAAAAATCTAAGCGACATATTTTATTCATATCTTAGAAAATTATTCTTAAATATCATAACTTTTAGAAAAAATTGATAAAGTACCTAATTTTATGTTTTAAATAATTGTTTTACGTATTGAAAAAATGAAAAGCACTTAGATGACAGGTTAGAAAATCGATTTTGAGGTGGTAAAATATTTTTAAAATGTATTAAACAATAAAATTTTACAACTTTTTCTTGCAGAACATTTAGAAAAAGTGATAAAATAGGGAAATATGACTTGGTATTTTTCCAAATGATTATAATTATTTAGAAAATCTTGACTACATGCAAAATGAGGTTTTTTGGAGAATCACCCATATAGTGAGAAAAATATATCTTGTAGAGACAAGAAGTTTTGATTTTACGTTTATAATTGTTATTAATAATATACAATTGTTCTTTGTATCTAAAATTGTGTTCTTTCTCCATGTTAGATCCACCATTTTTGATTTTCTCAAATAAACAGTGTGCGCTGAACATGATAGAATAAATTATCTCCTTATTTTTTTTGACAGATTTTTAAATTTTTCCTATATACGTCCTTGTATCGTGTGGTTATTGCGATTTTTAAAAATTATTAATCTCAAGAGTAATAGAAACGCTGTTTACCAACACCGCTAATCTAGCCAAGCCACCCATCTTCCAAGCTTCCGTTAATACTGTACATTTACGTTGCTCTTTTATTGTATATATATATACACACTTAGAGAGACTCCGACTCGCGACTGGGTAACAAGCTCAATTATCAAAACATGTATGCAAAATTATGGAAATTTATTATGCACGATGGCAATGTGTCTCAGTAGCGTCTCGCCATTTTCTACAAAACCGCAACGAGAACGAGAATTTTCACGAGACCGCAATCGAGTTAACCATAGTGTGTGCGGTGGGGGTATCGAAACATTTTCATGGAACCGCGGCGAAAGATTTAATTTCAACCGCTTTTTTAACCATGCGATTAAAACAGAAAATTAATCAACATGTAAAATAATTATCATTCTTTCCGCAATGTTATTTATCTCATTAAAAGGGAATTCTATTCTCTACGTATAATGAAAAATATTCCTTTAATTTTTTTTACGATTAAAATTTTTGCAACTGCAATTTTACGTTTTAAAGATCATTCTTTTCAGAGTGTAATTTTTTCCTATTTTATAAATTTGAGTAATGTTTTCGTTTTTTTTTTTGCTCAAGGACATAAATTTCCTTTCTTCACAAATAATCTTAAAAGTGTATATTGTTGAGAATGTTGCAATAATGCGGATGATGAAGGATCTTTCAGACAATTCTTGGCAGGGATACCTCTTTTCGCGAGATTCCAACATTGAGAGTTTGCAAGAGCGGAAAAGGTCCAAGAGAAGTGCCACTCGAAGAAGCAAGTTGACTTTTACTAAAGGAATGGTGTGGGTTCTTGGCCCTTGTACATGAGAGGAGACTGATATTTTCATCTCTCTCTCTCTCTCTCACTCCCTCTGTATATTCTTTTTTCATCTCTTCGCGCTAGTATATAGCTATAACATACACTATATGCACCTATATACTATATCCGTCTTGAGCTGAATCAGACTCCCAACGAGCAAAGCAAATATTTGGAGCCTCGCCACTAAAAACTCGAGCGAGCCAACGGACGACGAGTTGATTTGTTTCCCTACATCACGATTTTCTATTCCTTCTTCTCCTTCTTATTCTGTTCATTTTTTTTTTTTTTTGAAATTCTCCATTTCAACCTCCGCAGCTTTCTTTTACCGTTTCTCCTTCTCGTTCATTCTATATACTCAGGATACCCTTACCTATATAGCAACCTGCTGAGCAAGCAACTTCTTCTTCCGCCCTATCGTACATTTTATAGAATGCAAATTTTTATTCCTGTGGTGTCTTCACGATAATGAATGCTCGGCACTTCTGGATCTGAGGTTTATATTTCTCTTTTTCTTTTTGCTTCTTGTTCTTTTTATTCTTTTTCATTTTCCTTATCAAGGTGATCGCTCTTTGAGTAAAGCCTTTTAATTCGAATAATTGTAGAGTTGGTCTTTATTTCTGATAAATTAGGGATAATGTGGATATGAAAATTGGTCACGTGCCAGATTGAAAGGATTTTCTTTTATTTCACGTCTTGCCGCACACTTCTTGGGTCATTCTCATTCGCTTTTTTCAAATGCTAAAGTTGAGATTAAGTATATACCCTTAACATCAATAAATGGGGCAACTATAAAAATTGCCATTAAAAAAATATAGAACCTAATGGTTCATCTAGAATACGGTATTTTTACGATTTGGTTTTCCAAAACTATAGAAAGTCTATAGAACTATTATTATCTTGAAAAGTTGATCTAATTTGCTAGCGAAGATTCTCTTGGTTCCGCACCTGAAAAAAATGAAACCTGCTTTGACTGACCACATTTTGCTACTTCTAATTCTTAAACCTAGTAATATTAATTAATAACCTAATTTAATACCCATTTTGTAATAAATAGTCCAATTGTATACTCACATGATTAATTACCCTGAAAGTCAGTCAATGGGACAACTATTATAAAAATGACAAAAAAAAATTTCGGACCAACAGTTTCATTTAAAATACCACATATTTACGATTTGGTTTTCCAAAACTATAGCAAGTCTATAGAACTATTATTATCTTGAAAAGTTGATCCAATGTACTAGCGAAGATCCTCTTGGTTACGCACCTGAAACAAAAATTTAAATCTGCATTAGTTGAACACATTTTGCTGATGCAAATTCGTAATTATGACTTAATAGCCTAATTGTTGATTTAATTTTGTAACGGAGATCCTCTTATAGTTCTGCATCTGAAACAAAAAAGTTATTCCTACATTAGTTAAACACACTCTGCTAGAAATATGTCAAGTTTAATTTTTCATAAACTGTGCTGAAAGTGGATAAATAATTAGCAATTATTGGCTAGAAAGGATATGAAACGGAAGTTGGTGGAAACATTCAAGGTTATGTATACAATGTCACAGAATACTTCCCCGCATACGCAGGTACGATTCTCCTCAAAAGAATTAACATTTTCCTCTCTTTTCTGAAAAACTGAAATTAAATTGTCACTAAAAAATATCATTCGACAATTTTTTTTTTCTACAAGAAATTACAAACAGACATTCGTTTCCATTTGTTAAAGGAAATTTGTGAGATTTCAAGAGACATTGGACACGTGGCTTAGGTGAAATGTATATACAGTGAGAAAGCCGCAGAACTGAGGGTCGGTAAAGTCAATGTGGTTTTGTTTAAGGGGAGACGAAAAGGGTGACGAGGGGGAGGAGGAGGACAAGAGGGAATGGGAAGTTGGCAGTTCTTGGTATAAACGCGAGCCGCTTGAATGTCGCGTTTGCGCACTCGCGAGACATGGCAAGGGATTTAATTGGATGGACACCATCACACGGTGCTTAATTAACTAATTAATTTCACGCGGCTTGCTAGCATGGAGAGAAGGTATATACGGAGATGAACGTTCTTATTCCTCCAACAACATCGAGTATATAGTGTTTTATACTTAAAACCAGGAGCAAAAACTACAAGACTTATGATTCGCGAGTATATTAAGCTACTTGTGAGAGCATATATTTCAAAAATCAACTCGTAGAGGGCGTTCTTGTTTGTTTTGCCTGTCATAAAATTTTCATCAAAGAACTTTCATCCCTTTTGAAATGTTGGAGATTATTTTTAGAACCCTTTCCTTTCCTCCTTCCTAAAAATATAAAGAAAAAAAATTTTCATCTTTTTCTCTATTTGTAGCTTTTTTGATTTTTTTAATTTTCTATTTTGAACCATCAGTATTAAGTAATCTGTTGATTAAAATATTTGTTTGTGTCGATAATCGAGAATGACTAATTTGTTGTGTATATAACTAAATGGCATAACGTATTATCAATAAATAATATCGTTCCGGAAAGATTGACCAATCAATTTGAGAGTTGGATATAATGGACAAATTTCTAGATTACCTTCTATTTAACTCGTTCGCATAACCTTGATTATAAACTCGCCACGCCTATAAAAAACTCTCTCAAGTAGAAATTTTACGTGGGTAGAAGAAAATAAATGCTATCTGGCTTATTCACTACTCATGACTGCGTGAAATTTATTCGAGCAGTGTGAAATGCGTGTTTATTTTACATGTTGACGAGAACGAGCAATAATCTTCCGTGGCCAAATACAACATTTTCATTTGTACAATTATTTTTTTATCAAAAAATTTAACTCAATTTGAAAAACCTTTTGAAAGATTAGTATTCACTGAATTGTAACGTGTACTTAGGAGTAAGGAGCAGAGACGAAGCGCAGGATTGGTTGAGCGCATGCGCGGAAGCAATGAGACTGAGAGAGAAGTTTCGATTCTTCTCTCTTGCTCTCATTGCCTCCACCCAAGCGGTACACTCCGCATTTCCTTACGTTCCTCTGTTTTCCACTAGTACTTTATTAATTTTTTATTTCACTATTTTGCTATATTACTATTTTGCTATTTTACTATTTTACTGAATTACTATTTTGTTATTTTAATATTTACTGTATTACTATTTTATTTTTTTAATATTTACTGTATTACTATTTTATTTTTTTTACTTCTTTACTTTTATACTTTGTACTATTTTCACTATTTTACTGTTCGACTATTTTACAATTTTCACTTTTACACAAAATTGAGAAATATTCCAACACTTTATATATCAATACTTGTAGCTAAATCTCAAAACTCTTAGTCAAATGATTAATCACTACTTCAAAAAAAAAGAAATAAATATTAAAATTTTTTATAAGAGAATCGACGAATCTTGTTGAGACGTGAATTATGGACACGGAAATCTATAACCCACATTGGTTTGGCTACGTTACTTTTTCGACTTGTCGCGCATCTTATTGGATATCGTTCTCGAATTGTATATAGATATTGGAGGTTGTTTTTTTATCTCAAAAAATTTCTCTCTCAACAATTTTTTATTTTACTATCAAGCTAGCGCAACTTTGTTAAATTATAGAAAATATACTTTCGTGTTCTGTAAATTTATTGTCCATCAATCTTTACATTCTAAAATCGTGCGCACGCAAACTCTCACTTAAATATATAACTCAATAAGCATATCTGTAAATATATTTTAAAATTTTATGTGATTTTTATTTATGAAATTTACTAATCAACACTTTTTTTCTTTCTGTTCACAGGTAAGCGAATCTTTGACGTTATAATTAGTAAACATGCAGTTCTTTAAAATTGTGAGTCTTAAAACTTTAATATCTATTTAAATAATAAATATTTGTTTAAAATAATAAATTTTGGAAAGGGAAAATTATTGAATTTTTTTTTAAATTGACATGATTGTGCAATTTACTTTTGGCTTTCCAATTCACCAGTGAATGCACTCACAAATAGTGAATAAATAAATTAATTACAAATAGTAAAAAGATAGAAATAAATGAAAATAAACAAAAAATAAATCCCTAAGCGAATGGTAATGATACTACATCACTATATACAGTATAAGGTAATAAATTTTTCGAAATAAAAAAAAAATTGCGATACTAATGAAATGATGATAATTTACTATTGAGTAATTGTTCATCAAAGATATGAACAAGCGACATATTGGGGACAATTTTTTTTTTTGCGTGTAAGGCGTAAAGAAGTGATGGGGTTCATGAGGAACGAGAGGGATTGGTAGAGCGATTTGTCCCGTCTGTTAATTAGTGAAAAAACGGAGTATGAATCTCGAGCGATCGTATATTACCGCCAGTGTAATGGATGGGATTACAGCTGCTGTGTTAAATTAAACCGACCGGCGCGGCGTGGCGGCCGCGGTACGCTACTGTGTATAGATATAGGTAGAGAGTCATCGCAGCGAAGGTGGTAGAGAAGGGGGTAAGGGAGGGGAGGTTCCATTTTATGTATTCTCCATGTACACTGTACACCAAGGTATACAGTTATACCTCCAATATATACCAAGTTCACTTAAACTTCACCTAAACCTATTACAATCATACACCGCATAACTACTTTTTCCCGATTCTTCAATTTTTCCCCATTCGGCCAAATTTTGATTTTTTGATTCGTGTCGAAAAAAAGAATGTTATTTTAGAAGAATATTTAAAAAAAATAAAGCCTTAAATTTTTAGATATTTCAAATATTCATGAAAACTACTTGAGTTATTTATGATAACAATTTTTGCTTTAATTAGTACCGGGCAATTTCAACCGATGGCGCTATGGCTGCTTATACCAAAAGAAGCGCGAATTTTTGAATTACAATTTTCTTTTCTTACTTCTTTTATTCTTGTACGTATACTTTGTAGTATAGAACAAATCTAGGTTATATAAATTCTTCCATTCCTGTATGTATACTTATTTGTAGTATAGAAAGAATCTAGGTGTACAACAGTATTAAAAATATCAAAATTCAAAAATAATACTATAAAAAGAATCTTGACGGAAAAAAGTTGTTTTATCTAGTATCCAGGGAAATTTAAGACATGAATAGATAAACCGTTTTTGTCGCTATCATCAATTAGAGGAGTAAAGAAAAAAACGGGAAGAAAAGAGGTTAAGGCGAAGGTATATAGAAGAGGGTATTATTTTTTTTCTCTCTTTTTTTTGGAGAAAGAGGGGGAGTTTTAGAGAACCTTGGTGCTTGTCTGGGGGCGATACGAGAGTCTGTACAGACATACCCCTTGCTTTTCCAACCCTTATGGAATAAGGGTGGTGAGAGAGAGAGAGTGGAGAGCAGCAGCAGCGTGCTGCCCGCACCAGGCGCCCCTTCGCATATTTCACCGGGAATTTACGAGCCTCGATACGACAGGGAAATTGCAAGAATGGCGGAGTAATCTATCTCTTGCCTTGCCTCCGCGGGCTCTCTCTTCTTTTTTACCCCTCTTCCCCTTTACCTCTTCTCTCGGACTCCCACCCACTCACACACACACGATTCTCTCTCTCTCTCTCCACACTAACCGAAGAAAACTCCTCTGTCTTCCTTCTAGATAAAAGGGATTTGTCCTCCAGGGTCGAGATGGCGCGAGCAGCCTAATTGTACTCTCCAAGATAACCAGTGATCTATTACACTTCCGGGTCATGGCAGAGATCTTTGATCGAGCACAAAGGAACATTTCTACAAAAAACGAAATTGCTTCGGAAATTCTTCTCTTTTTTTTCTGTTTCACATTTCGATATAAAACTGTTTCATAAGATTTTCAGAAAAAAAATATTTACTGTTTGGTAATAGAGTAAAACAGTAAATACTGTCATCATACTTTTACTTTATACTCAATTCATAGTTTAAAGTTGTAATGTAAATTATGTCTTCAGTGCTTGGGAATAATTTATAGTCAAATTTTGTGACGTGGGAATAAGAATAATAAAGTTTAGATTGCCTTTTAATTTTGGACCGGTTAATGAAGAGAGTGAGTAGAGTGGTAGAGATATAGGCATTGTCTCTCAAGAGGCTTGTAGCATTGCCTACCGATGTAAATGTAAAATGAAACCGCATATGAAATGACATTATGTCATGTGCATTTAAAAAAAATAATACTCCTCTGGATTGTATATGCGGTAGAAGCGATGAACGTCCCTAGTTTCCCCTATTTTTGCTCTCTTTTTTTTTAACTTCCGTTACTCCCAAGGCACGAGTGCAATTAAATCGTGAAACAAGGGTCGAGGGTGTTCATCCAAGCTTGAAAGACTACAAGGGTTCACATCTGTCGGTATTGTCATTCTCATCCTTTTTCCAGTCACTACTAATTCTTTCCTTCGGATCTACACACTCATCCTTTAAGGAATAATAAATAGAAGACTCATTTTTAAGTGCGGTGGAAACACTACTGGATATGGCAAAATTTGATAAATAAATGTTTAAGGCTATTCGATAGCAGTTTGGTATATTTTACGATTTGGTTTTCCAAAACTATAGTAAGTCTATAGAACTATCATTATCTTGAAAAGTTGATCTAATTTGCTGGCGAAAATTCTCTTGGTTCCGCACCTGAAAAAAATTAAACCTGCATTAAGTGACCACATTTTGCTACTTCTAATTCTTAAACCTAGTAATATTGTTTAACAACCTAATTTAATACCTATTCTGTAATACATTATCGAATTTTATACTCACCTGATTTATTACCCTACAAGTCAATCAATGAGACAAAAAAAACTATAAAAATAGTCAATAAAAAGTTTTCGAACCAATGGCTTCATCTAGAATGCTGTATATTTATACGATTTGGTTTTCCAAAACTATTGTAAGTCTATAGAACTACAATTATCTTGAAAAGTTGATCCAATTTTCTAACAAAGATCCTTATGACGCGAAACCTGAAAAAATTTAAACTTTCATTAGTCGAGGGTATACACATTTTGCTGATTTAAATTTGTAGACCCAGTAATTTTATTTATAAACTAATTTACTACCCACTTTGTAATCTGTTACTTAATCATACACTCACCTAATTTATTGCCCTAGAATTTAATTAATGGGAGAATTATAAAATCTGCCTTTAAAAAAATTTAGAACCAAATGGTTCATCTGGAATACTGTATATTTACGATTTGGTTTTCCAAAACTATAGTAAGTCTATAGAACTATATTATTATCTTGAAAAGTTGATCCAATTTTTAATGAAGATCCTCTTGGTTCCGCACCTGAAACAAAAAAATTAAATTAGTTGAAATACACTTGGCTATAAATAAGTTTACTTCTGAATAACCCTTCGATGATTTTGATCCTCTTGCTTCTGCCATCTTTTAGCACTGAATAAAATGATTTCTAGAAAATATGCTTAGGGACACGTGCAATGCTATTGTTAAGGCAAAAGAACTATAGTGCATAAGTAGAGAATGTCCTTTTAATCCTGGAAAACTATTGATCTCAGACTATCTGGATTAGGGCTGCACAAAATCTAATTTCGCCTCCTTATCAAGGCAGTATAACCCAAAAATAAACAATAAATAAGAGAAAATCCAGAAAAAGCATATTTTCTCCTCCAAATATAGGATAATAGATCAAAAAAATAGAATGGCGTCGAAAAAAATTGAAGAGGGATGAAAAGAATGATAGTCCTTTTTGGAGTGTGCGTGCCGAAAAACCGACCCCATTTAAGATAGCGGGTGGTTCGTTACACTATAGTGGAGGGTTCGAGTGGCTTTCAGATATATATACACACAAGGGCTGGAAAAGTATAGTAGGTGTTTGGTGAGATCGTGAAGGGAAAGAGAGGAAATGTCTGCGGTGGCAGATAAGGTTTTAGTTGCAGAACGGTGGAAGGGATATTGTTGCCAGAGGGTTGAAAAGAGATAGGGAAAGTATAGAGAGAGAATAAGAGAGGGGGCCAATGAGAATGGGAGAAGAAACATCGAAAACGAAAGAGAGATAGAAGCCTATATCTTCTCAGCAGCCACAACTGCAATTCGACCCTATATTTAATTTTGCGGTGGAAAAGGTAGTGGCGAAGGGAATGGAAGAGTGGAGAACGCTCTTCGAAAACCCAGAGAGAAAGAGAAGGAATTGTCGTTTAATCTAGCCGCGATCCTATCTCAGTGGAATTTATCATTCGATAAATTGCACCACTATATCAAGCGTACTTCCTCCCGAACCGTCAATACTTGAAAGATGCTTCCGAATACCAACCGATTCGAAACATTCGCGCAAACCGGAATCGACCCTTGACTATAATTAAGGACCAATTCACTTCTAAACTTCAAATCGTGAACAATTCACTTATAAACATCAAAAAGAGAAGAAAATAAATTTTAGTGAAACAATTTTCACTTTTTTCTGAAGTCAAATGGGCATACTTTTTTGTTTTCAGCGAAAATTTGAAGGACATGAAGCAAGTTATTCTCTCTAGTACGAGTGTAGGTGGATAATTGTTGGTTTATGAATCGTATCCCCTTTCACTCACCCCATTGCCACCCGCTATTTCCGTAACAATTCTCACACCCCTTTTTGGTCTCAACTTAATGTTGTTTCCCTCACTCCATTAAAAGCCACGCCACTCGGCTCGTTTCACTTCCCACACTATGCGGTTGTGGCCTTGTGGTCGCCTTCACCTACAGTTTTCTCCCTTTATAAGAACAGGGCAATCGTGTTCCATTAGTTCCTTTTAATTCCTCCTGCATTCTTCCGTTACAAATATACTTTTGTATGGAGGAAATCTTATTTCTTGTTCTCTAATTTCAAATTGTTGAGAATGTTGAGATGTGTCTGAATTTTTAGACATTTAGGGTGTACTATATAGTCGGTTATGTTAGAATTGTAGTACGTTTGTAAAACTTTTATTGTTTAATTACTATTTCGAATGGGTGTAGAAAGATGATTGAGTCGTTAATTTAAACCGTCTGCTGATTATTGGCCACTGGAGATATTCTGTAGCGAAATTTGAATTGAGAAATGATGGCAATATGGATCACGCATCGCCATGTCTGCCAAGTGGGATGACATCGTAGATCATAAGTCCCCTTCTCGAGGAATGGCACCCCCTGGTCGGTCAGTGATATATACACACGCAGGCACCTCGCTATACTAAACCATGGTGCAGCTTGTATACTGTTACATAATACACTGCCGCCATATTACCTCTAGGTAGGGTATCAACCCCCTGCAAACCAACCAGCTGACAGCTTTCCAAGCTTCACCACTCGAGTAGTTAATATACTGCCTTCTCCTCATTAGCCCGCAAACAACTAGACCAAAATCTAATAGCCTTAATCTGAATTTAATTGTCAGTTCGTTTTTTTTGACTAAAAAATTCAGTACAATTATAATTTCTCCAGAAAAGAATTAATAGCAACAAATTTAGTACTCTACCGATCAAAAAGTTCCTTCTAATATACCCAATTTTCAAAAAACTGTCTTTTTATATATATACATTCGTAATGTCGATTTTATAAAAACTTATATTTTATAATAACTATATCAATAAACATGGATCAAAATAAAATTCCTCGCACACAAGTTTCTATTAATGAGGCTACAAGCGCATGCAAAAATTTCATGAATCCAGTTCCTTTTTTTTACCCGGAGTAAAAGAACTCACCGGTTCAACATTCCTGCATGAACTTTCTGCACTGTACACAATAAACGTGTGTAAGTATATAAAATGTTTGAAAAGAAAGTTTAGCTTCTTTACGAAACATCGGTAGTATTTGTAATGGAATTTTTGCATAAGTTGTATTATTAAACATCTTATGTGAAAAAAACGTTATTGTTTTGTTAATTTATTTTAAAATGATTGTAGAAAACCGAGACGAACGCTTAGTGAATCGAATTAAATATATATGGAAGAAACAAATTTTTCAGTTATTTTTCAAATGCCTTTTTTTTAATACTTTGTTAACACTGCTTTTTACTGACACCTTCAGAATCTTTAGTTGTAAGCTTCATGAAATTTGAACTAATTCTTTGAATGTTCACTATTTTTTAACATTAGACCCCAAAGTTAATTAAGTTTCAATCAACTTTTGATCAAAATTAAAAAATCATCTGGCACTTAAAGAAAAAATGTAAATTATCTGAACTTTGTAACTAATGATTGCTATAAGGTTGGAGGGGTAACAGCTGATTCAGCTGCTGTTTTAAACCCTAAACTAATCCAAAATATATTTCTAAATTTAAAAAATTAATTTACTACTTTGAAATCTGTTATCTATACTTAAATACTCTTGCGCCTAATTTATAACCGTAAAACTTAATCAATAGGTCAATTTTAAAAGTTGACAGTAAAAAATTTTAGAACCTAAAGCTTCATCTAGAATGCTGTATATTTACGATTTGGTTTTCCAAAACTATAGTAAGTCTATAGAACTATTATCTTGAAAAGTTGATCTAATTTGCTATCGAAGATCCTCTTGGTTCCGCACCTAAAAAAATTAAACCTGCATTAGTCGAACACATTTTGTTGAATCATATTCGTAATTTCGTAATTTAATACCTCTTTTGTATTACGTTATCGAATACACTTACCTAATTTTATTACATTGAAAGTCAATCAATGGGGCTATTAAACCAAAATTGAAAATATTATCAATAAAAAATTGTTGAACCAAGAAACTTCATCTACAATATACTGTTTATAGTATATTATTACTATATAGTAAAGTATATGGAACTATTATTATCTTGAAACGTTGATCCAATATTTAACGAAGGTCCTCTTGGTTCTGCATCTGAAACAAAAAAGTTAGACTTGTATTAATAGAACAAAAGAATTAATGCAAAAGTGTAGAATATACCTAAATTATAATCACGAATTGAAGATTACAATCTTGAGAATGAATTTAAAAGAAAAATTTCCCGCAGACTTTGGAAAAGTTTAACACATTCGATCAGACGTGTCCACGTGTTTCATTTTCATCATGGCAGAAGATATAATAGGGTGGAGCTTAAGTTATACAGAAATATATTGAACGTCCCTCTTCTTTTCAAGGGTTAGGGCCTCCATGGTGGCTGGTTAGGTCCCATAAAAGGTCGTTTTACAATGATCCCCGGGGTGCATGTCAATATATGTGTGATGGTATGCAAAAGAGAGGAGAGGCGCATTTTTTTCTTCCTTTCTTCTTTTTTTTGTTCCCTGCAGGGCGGTTTTTCATGCTTGGGTGAATTCCTTTCGTAGAAATTAATAGGTATTTATATATCAATGGCCCCCGTGAAATGACGAATGGATGTATATACAGGAATGGAGAATATCTCGCCGACATATGCAAGGGTGCGTATCACCATCAACGATGGGCCTCGAATTTCAAGGGCCTATATTATATATATGAAAAAACATGACCTCTTCTCTAAAAAAACCCATTTGTCGGGGCGCGTAATCGATCGTATAAATAAGCGAGCAGTTATTAAATTCCATTCAACGCACGCGTGCATGATCTCGAATATCAAGTTATGTTTGTAGATGCGAGTATCCCCTTTTTTCAATTCGAAAATTATTCCTAACAATCTTTTTTTCTACAGGTCGGAAAGTTTGAATCCTTTTTTAGAAAAAGTATTTCCGATTTCTTCCACTTGGATAGGTGATTGAAAGGACAATTTACAATTTCGCATGTCAAGTGGGTATACGATCATATTTTATATATCGTATCAAAGAAAATTTAAGTATATATTTAAAGTTTTAGTAGAGCAGAAAACAGTTTTGTTGTAATTGAAAAAATTCATAATATACGAGTTATGGTCCCATTGGACTTATTGTTAGTTGTTATTCCCGAGCAATAGATCTTGATAAAGCAACGAGTGACTGGTCGGCTTTGACTGGCCGCATGTGAATTAAGCAATCATAGTCTGAGTGGCTTACGCACCATTCGTCACTCAGTGTCAGTTGCAGTTTTGCCGTGAGCAGAATTGCTAGTTTGCTTTATCGCAATCTCAAACTGGTATATCTTTTCAAGAATTTACTAACAAATCTCAAAGACATACGCGTTCACTCTCGAAACATAATATGCTTCCTCGAAATCAAGCCTTTTTAGAAGAAAAAAAAATGGTAATCGTCCTATTTCAGTATGTATTATTTTCTTCCATGACAATCCAAAAACTTGGAATGAGAAAAAGAATCTTATAAAGCCGACGGTGATTAATTTCCACTTTTAACTGTATGTATACGATTCTGAATGTTTTAGGTGAAAGTCATAAATCTCTGCCGTGTTGTTCCATTCCGGTTTAATGCTCTCCTCGCTTGGTTATTACGAATTAGTTACCAAATTGATAAAAAATATTCCACGAATTTTTTCAACTAATCAGCAGAGAGTGTTAATTGTAAACGGAACTTTACTATCAAGAAATTCAAAGGAAGAGTAAAAATTAATTGATAATTATACTTATAACAGTTTCGTAACGTAATGTTCTAAATTATCTAAAATAAAAGTAGAATAATTAAAGGAAAGTGGAAAAAAATTTCCTAAATGAGCATAAAATAATTTTCGAAAATATATTGATGGGTAGTGTTTTCAAACATGAAATGCGGGGGCTTGTTGTATGGATGAGAATGAAAAGTAGGATTATGTCGTAGGCCCCACCCCGAGGTTCTCTAACCCTCGTCTAGTCCGTCCCCCTTCGAGTCCCAGGAACCCCATCACGTTACATACATCGTGGAGGCAAGGCAGGTCCAGAACAAGGTCCTCCATAGTAAATCAGACAGTCGCAGGCGGTCCTTCTAATCTATCTGTAGAGGCGCTATATACATGTGAGAAGTGAAACTCGTAAAATAGTAAAATAACTCTTTAAGTAACTCTATCTAACTCGTAAAATCGCTCATGCCTCATAAACGCCTCGTAAACTCTCAGAACCGCGGCACGCGCCCTTAAGAATTATGTCTTGTCATTTTTGTTCATTTCTTATTTAAGTGCGAAAAAAAGTGGATTTTCCCCCCCTGTTCAATAATTGGAGTATGACAAAAAAATACACCAGGTGATTATATTTTTTTAATTATTATCTCTTCGATGTTATATATAAATATATGTAATCAGTGCGTGTGGAGAGGATTAATTTTGAAAATTGTTACAATCGAGTGGAAATTGCACTCGCGGAGATAAAGCAGAAGTGAAGAATGAATTTTTTTTTAGTTCACGGGAAATTGTATATATATATATATATATATATTCTGGAGTTGCTTTTGGGAGGTAAAATGAAAATGAATGAGCAGCGCGTTTGGTTAAATCGGTGAAAATGGTACAGAGAGTGCATTATAGGCGCGATATGTGCCCTGCATTACATTGTTGATCTATGTTCTCACTGGCGATCGATCTCTCTCACACGAACTGCTAATTGTGCGGCGTCATAACTCTCAACCACCCTCTGCCCTCTTCGTTTTGGCGTTTCTCTATATATGTATATGTCAATGTTGCAGAAGAACGCATATATACATATATATATTGAGTTTCAAATGTGTACTCATGGGGAATCGAGGGCGAATCAGAACATTGTTTACAACACTCGTCTTTCGAGTGTAACAAGCCTATTTGGTAATATCGCGTTATCTAATTATTACGCGCTTGATTTATTGCCTTGAGAGTCAATCAACGGGAGTGATTAAAACAATTTTTTAATCGAAGAACTTCATTCAGAATATTTAAAGCAAGGTATTTACGATTTGGTTTTCCAAAACTATAGTAAGACTATAGAACTATTGTTATCTTGAAAAGTTGATCCAATTTTCTGACTATGATTACGATTTGGTTTTCCAAAACTATAGTAATAAGTCTATAGAACTATTGTTATCTTGAAAAGTTGATCCAATTTTTTGACTATGATTACGATTTGGTTTTCCAAAACTATAGTAAGTCTATAGAACTATTATTATCTTGAAAATTTGATCTAATTTGCTATGAAAGATCCTCTTTGTTCCGCACCTGAAAAAAATTAAACCTGCATTAGTAGAACACATTTTGTTGATTCATATTCGTAAACCTAGTAATATTATTTAAGAACCTAATTTAATACCTATTCTGTAATACGTTATCGAATTTTACACTTACCTGATTTATTACCCTTAAAGTCAATCAATGAGACAAAAAAAATTATAAAAATAGACAATAAAAAGTTTTGGAACTAAAAGCTTCATCTAGAATATTGTAAATTTACGATTTGGTTTTCCAAAACTATAGAAAGTCTATAGAACTCTTATAACTTGAAAATTTGATCCAATTTTCTAACTATGATCCTCTTGTTTCCGCACCTGAAACAGAAAATTTAAACCTGCATTAGTGGAAATCATTTAGCTGATAAAAACTCGTAGACCTTTTAATATTTATTATCCTAGTTTAATGACTATATTGTAATGCGTTATCTAATCATACACTCACCTGATTTATTACCTTGAAAGTCACTTAATAGCACAATTCAAGAAATTATAAAAATTGACAATTAAAATTTTCGGTTTTCCGAAACTTTAGTAAGTCAGAAAGTTGTTCAAATTTTCCATCGACGATCCTTTCGGTTCTGCATCTGAAACAAAAAATTAGACCTCAATTAGTTAGACACATTTTGTTGATTTAAATTTATAATTCTAATACCATTTAAATTACTTTATTTAATACCTTATTAGTAACTTCGTTATTATGATTACTCACCTAATTTACAACCCTAAGGGTGAATTTTGGGAACACAAATGTGTCGATAAAAAATTTCGAACTAAAAGCTTCATCTAGAATGCTGTATATTTACGATTTGGTTTTCCAAAACTATAGTAAGTCCATAGTACTATTATTATTTGTTAAAGTTGGCCTTTTCTAAAATAAGATCCTATTTAGTTTTAAAACTAAAACTGAAACAAAAAAGTTAAATGATTAGTTGAATACACTTTGCAACAAATAAATCTTTTATTTAATAACCCCCATGATTATCTTGCTTTTGCTCTCTGCTTCCATTTTCTAACACCAATTGAAATTGGTTTTAGAAAAAAAAATTAAACTTCTTGTTGAGAATTTTGTTCGTAGTTGAAATGTAGAGAGTACTTGTCAGAGAAATGTAGGTTATGTTGAAGTTAACGATCTGCACATCAGTAAGAATAATTTCAGTAATTTTTATTTTCATATTACAGTATCTTGACCTTTTTGTCAATACCTATATTATCTATATAGACAGTGTTGTCAGTGTATTGTCAGAAAAAATTCATTTACTATTTTGCTGACATTCTTGTCGCAGCGAAAGCGCAAATGAATTTTTTCTACAACTTTATCTCTGCGATTGAGATGTTTTCATAAATAAGTGATCCACATTGGTAAGATTGACATTATCAATAAATAATTGCAAGGTACTGTAAAGATTTATCGTCTCGCTTGGAGTTATATCATCATTTTACTGGGATATTTTATATATAATTTTTTTTTGCGTGTGAACGAAAAGTAGATGGCAACACAAGCACATCTTAAATAGCGCAGAGAATCGCCGCAGCAGCGCTAATGTCACCCTCGCTTTGAGATAAGAAGCTCAACCCAACCTCCAGGACTTGTCCGCTTGAATTATAGGGGGTGATTTTTATTATTCGCGTTCCTCCTCAGTCTCCTCTTTTTCCTATCTGCGGTGTCTCATAGGCGCCCTCACCGGGGGTGCGCTCTGCAGCGACACTCCAAGAGAAAAACGATTCCAAGACGTTATATACCGAATGTTTCCGCGGAATTCGGGAAAATAAGATAGCGAACTGTCCCAAGTGATTTATTCATTCGAAAGAAGATGGAAAAGAATTCGGTTATATATTTCTCCTATCCAGTATAGTAGTGAGATATAAAATATTCCCTTTTTTTCATTTTTCTTATAAGAGGGGAAAAAATGATGTAAATTTAGTAATTGTAGATTAAAATATATAAAGTTTAATCTACAATTACTAAATTTATATCATCATAATATGAGTAATAGTAGAATACTAATTGTAGATAATAATAGTGGATAATAATAGGAATAGTAAATGAAAGTTCATTTAATAATGAAAAAAGAAGTTTACACATGTAGTGCTCTTTAATCAACTGTAATAAATCACGTGCGTACAAGAGTTTAATTTTCTCGTCATGCTGACTATAAAATGGAACGCTGTTTCATTGAGCTCGGCAATATTTTCCCCGAGCGTATATTATTATTTTGTGTGAGGTGTGCATTGTTGGATCAGAAATTAACGAGGACGTCATTAAATAACCTGCAACTGAATGGAGTGATTCCGCAAATGGATGAAATGACACAGTGCAAAACAGTAAATTTTCAGGAGTATTTGTCCGCTTTAAAATGTATATATATATAAAGTTTGGAAGCGTGTGTCTTAGAATTATCGACGGGCCTTTAGGTCCGATTCGTATATAGCAAACATTCGGGCTTGTATAGCCCGACGGACCGCATTCTTCGCCGCGACGCGCATTGTTCCACTCGTCCTCCCTCTCTTGCCCTTTCTCCCCTCCAAAAACCGAAGTCTTCTTATAACAAGCTGAACTGCAAGATTTTTGCCTTTATTTTTTTCTTATTTTAAAGTCTCGAAAAACGCCAGGCACGGATTTATGGTTTTACGGTTGACCGAGTGCGGTCTATGTTCGATTTTGACCTTCGAACGTATATAGAGAGACGAAGACCCTTCTTCATCAGGGTCAGTTTTTATCTGTTTTAATTCTTCACATTTTAGCAATTACCAATTTGACCTTGCACCGATTTTATTTAGTCTTCCTTTTTTTTCGCTTCCTTTCTAACATTTTTACCTGCGCGAGGAGGACTTATTTAACAGAGAGAGGACAATAAAAGTCAGGAAAGATTCAGGGTCTCTGTAACGGTGTTCCAGTCATTTCTCTCATTCAGTTACTTCGTGCTCCACTATATAGTCACGATCTTGTATTCCGTTTCGTGATAAAACTGTCTCTGGAACTTTATAAGTTTCAGGGAAGAAAAATTCGGTTTATAATTAAAATATGTTTTCAAATAAAAAAGAGGATTCTTTTCTATTCTTTAAAGTAATTATTGAAAAAAAAAGGATTGAAGATCAGTTCGAAAAGAAGTGACTTTGTTAAATGTGTGAGAAAGTAAGTCGTGATGCAGTATTTCATTCTTATCAAAAACAATGACCCAGTACGAAGTTAGCCATGAGAGGAACAATTCAAAGAGAGGTGCATTATCCGACGGCGTAAGAGTAAAAGTTTGCAGATTACCTAATAATGGATAACGGCACGAAGCACAAATTAGTTCAACCATACATCTTCGTGACGCCTGCAAACGCACGCGTCCTTGCACGCGAAGGACTGATATTTAATTCGCGTGCATTCAACATGATGTGACGCGCCATTTCCGGGCAAAAAAGAGAAGAAGTCGAATTCAATTATGTTCCATCCATTACTGTCATCAGAAAGTTTTAAAAAAACACATCCAAAGATTTTATTCCTGCGAGTATAATTATTTTTAACTGAAAATTCTTTGGCTAAAGAAAAACAAATACCGTCAATTTAATCATCAGACGAATTAATCTCTCTTCACCCTCTTGATTGCAATACGTTTCCGCTTGTGAATCTTTCTGCCGACGGACGTCTAAATTTCGAACTAAAAGAAATAAAAAACACTTTTCGTGAACGTTTCAGAAGGTT
Organism: Leptopilina myrica (nomen nudum); assembly: GCA_032872475.1. Classification (NCBI taxonomy): domain Eukaryota; kingdom Metazoa; phylum Arthropoda; class Insecta; order Hymenoptera; family Figitidae; genus Leptopilina; species Leptopilina myrica (nomen nudum). The sequence goes on from CM065461.1 coordinate 39,599,114, forward strand.
TCGAATTTCATATACGAATGCATAAAGATGCTATTTGAATTTCTATTAAAACTAATTAAGAATTAATTTCTCAAGAAACTTTTTATGTCAATTCGCCAAGAAGAGGGATCCAATCATAAATTCTAATATACAATACAACATCAGAATTTCTAATCAGAATTATTCATGAGGCATTCTTACAATATCTTCTCGAGGATAATTTATCATTTTAAAACTGAAGTCCAACATATCCAACCCTTAGGTCCTTTTTCTTTATCTTTCGCACAGTCACTCAATTACCAGCTTATAACATCAGGTGCTTTAATATCATTCTCCTGGGGTCCTAAAGTAACCTCTTCAAAACGAAACTCCTCTTGGTTAAAGTTCTAAACTTTCAAAAGGAAAGAAACCGAGGACAATGGAATATGAGAATGAGAATAGAGAAAGATAACGTTGAGGATCAGGGATGGCAAAAGGAGAGAGAGAGAGAGAGAAAGAGCGCGCGTGTACGGTACACGCGCCCGCGGATTAAAGAGTTATTTGAGTCTCGGAGGCAGCCATAATTCTCCGGAGCTATTCCCGTCCCGCGCTCTTTCTCTCTCACTCTCTCTTTTTCTCTGACTCTCTTTCCCTCTATAGCGCAGTGGAATATTTTAACATTTTTGGGGTGGGTTGTTTGGTGAGACGGGTTTACTTTACCGGTACGGGGGTGGGTGAGAGAAGGAACTATAGAAATAATGTTAAAGAGAAAAAGGGACAGAAGAAAGAGAAGGTCCGCACTCTGCACGCAGCTGACAGCTGTTCCCTCGGTGGGCCGGTCGGTGGGGAGGATTCAGCCTAGTCGCGCCCCTTCTATAATGGCTCCCTTTTCTTCCTTCCCCAACCATCATGGCTGGCCAGTTCTCTCTCCTTCTTCTAGTTACGTCATTATTGTGTCGTGTTTTAATGACGTCACAAAGTCTAGGTCCCGTGACGTAGACAGACGTAAATCTAGTGAAAGAGAGAGAAGCAAAATGTCACACATCTGCTCTTGCTCTATCGAATTTTGCTTCTCTCTTGATAGAAAGGAATTGCTCGATATCGGAAACGGATTGAAAATAATTCTGCTCCTGTTGCTAGTCTAGGTATTATCCTAGGTGCTAGTTATTTACGATTTGGTTTTCCAAAACTATAGAAAGTCTATAGAACTCTTATTATCTTGAAAAGTTGATCCGATTTTCCAACAAAGATCCCCTCGCGGTTCTGCATCTGAAACAAAAAAGTTAGACTTGTATTAGTAATTTTTCTAAGCTAATTTTTCTTTTTAGACCATAAACGAATCAAGTCTTGTTTAGCAACACTTTTGATTCGTTTTTTGTCTCAATTTGATATCCTTGAGTTTAAACTGTGTGTGTGCGTACGCGGGAAGTTGTATTGCACTTGTCGGGCTCGAGTATTTTGATAAGAATCATAAGTTGAGAATCTCTTATATGTATAGCTTCTCCATTTGATTAGATGCACCGTAAACAGTCGTTAAGTTTAAGAACAACTACCCAAATTGTTGACCTCTTTGTCCGATCCTCGTGATAAGGAATACTCTACAGATGCAGAACCATTGTCTCAGCAACACTCAACCGCTATCCTTATCTTAATCTCGCATCAGTTTTGTTTCCTGTACTCGCAAACGAATTCTTCTTCGATTGTTCGACTATATATACGAATTTCAATACACTTATGGTCATGTGACGTCACTTGTATATAGATAAGAGGGGAATTTTTTTTTTTGATTCCAAGATCAGGCTCGAAAAAAAAGATTCTTGAGTTTGGGATACTGTAATCACTAATCTAAAATGCAATCATGTGGAAGGTTTAATTAAAAGTTAATCATGAAGCTAAAAGTGGCAGTCAAACTTCGCTTTTGGAAATTAAATTTTTTTCTGCTTAAACATAAAATATGGTGAAATTAACTGATTGATGCGTTTTTAGATATATATTTTTTTAAAAAAGCAGAACATAAAATTTTTTTAAAGTTAAGTAAGGGTTGATGCTTTAGAATGTATTTACGATTTGGTTTTCCAAAACTATAGTAAGACTATAGAACTATTATTATCTTGAAAAGTTGATCCAATTTTGGGACGAAGATCCTCTTGGTTCTGCATCTGAAACAAAAAAATTTAAACTCGCATTAGTAAAACAAATTTTGCTGCAATTCACGTAAACCTATTATTATATTTCGAAAAGTATGAATCATTTGATAATGTGTGAAAGAATAAAACTTTCCAGAACTAATAACGATTGGAGTAAAATCAATGGTATGATTGTATATTGCAGAGTAGATGGTAGATCGAACGGATTTTGTATATATATATGAAAGCGGAATTTCCTGAGTGAGCGCGTGGCGTTTCGGTGAATAGGGATAGTAGTACCGCCGGTGGGGTGGCAGCACAGTCAGCGATAGGCAGCAATCGTAAAACAAGAGTTTTACGAGGACGTGGTGCGAACGACGATGGAAGTGGTGAGCGGGGTTCGCTTTACGAGCGCATAACAGGCGCGTTTATGGCCACGATCACATGGCCCCGCATACCTATGGCTATATGTATATAACCAGGTCCCATAACCCACTGCAGGGTAAACAAATCGTAAACCTCGGTTTCAGATTCACTGACCTCCGCAATACCAGTCGTTTGTGTGCTATTCACGTGGTGTAGATACTTCAACTCCCATTGAATCGTCACTAATCGACATTTCCTCCAAAATTTATGTCATCGGGCCTCTAACCTGACTTTTATATGAGAACATTCTTTTTACATTACTTAACATTTTATTATATATATTCCGAATTTTGAATATACTTTAATTACTTAATTTACTTTTTAACTATACTAAATTTATATGGTTAGAATTTCTTATTAGATTTTATTTTTATTCATATCCTATAGAATACCAAACAATACCAACATTTGGAATTATAATTCCAAATGTTGGTATTGTCCAGAGCTATTAAGTGATCAATCAATATTGTCATGTTTTGTAATAATTAATCATGACCTAGTCATATACAATCATTATTTTATATCCATGGTCATCTTTGAAACATCCTAGGGACATCCAAATGGCTAGAGGAAAAATGATATCCCTAGAGTCACCAATCGAAAATATCCGTTACTATTCAGGAACCAGCAACTATTATTTAAAGTACAATAAACTTACCTGTCGATTGTGTTGCAACATGTAAATCTTTGTAAATAAATATAACGTTCGTAAAATAGTAAAGAGCAACGATTCCATAGTGACTTTCCTTCCAACCAATTTTACAAGCTATATATATGTTCTTTCGATCAATGGACTGTGAGGCGCGCGCGCATTCTATCAACTGTCTTGTTTCGCTTGTTCCCGTCAGATGCCAGTACTGCTTTATGGTTCTTGGAATGACCAGCGGCTGAATTCTCCTCAATCGTTTTATCTTCCACTCGACTCCACTTTGAAACGTGCGGTCTGCCTTTAAACTGCATATAGAAACGAACACCGATTAAACTCCCCCAACACACCAATTCACTGTTGAAAAAAAAACTGTTACAGGTATTTTAAATGGGTCATTAAATTTCAAGACAGTTAATGAACTTTAGGGTTTCGAATGTGGGCCAGTAGGTGATATTGGTGATCATGGAATATGGGATACATTTTTCTTGTAGGTTTGACAAGTTTTTGTATAAATATTAGAGTTTAAAAAGTCTTCTTCTTCTTCTTCTTGTTCTTTTTGTCATGGAGAGCTAATCTCAGGAGACACATGCTATTATTGTAACCAAAGAAATTTTTAACTCTCTTTCTCTTTCTGAAGAGTGCGAGGCGTATAGCCGTGCAGAGCCTTGGGGGTGATTTATTTGAGTTAATTCCAATTCCATTGGAGCCGCGAGGCGTTGCGCGGAGGGCCGTCAGCGAGGGGGGGGTGAGAAAAGGGAGGGCAGTGGATATTCTTATGCAATTTGCCAGAAAGGTTCAAGAACCCGGGAGATCCCGCAATTTATCTTGCCTTATGTTACGCCGAGCCAAGGCAACGGAAGATAGATGGCGTCACTGCTTCTAACCCCTCTCTCTCTCTCTCTCTTTCTCTCTCACCCTGCGAACTCCTAACCATCCGGCGACCACCCCTCCCCTAGCCAATGAGGGACGACCGCGGTGGCCATCTTGGATGGAGAGTTATTGAACGAAAAAGATGAGTAAGAAACTTGTTATGGGGGTGCGTTCTCTCTGCGCCACTGGGAACAGCAGGAGGGGTGCGGCTGAGGAGGGGTTGTTGGCGCTATATTGATCAATTGCTTTGCCGTGCTTTGCACTACTTTCCAGCTATAAAGTACATTGCCGACGAGGCGCGACCTGCTGCGAACCCGAGTGAGACTAATTATATAACGATCGTCCTGCCTGGAATGTCAGTCCCTTTTATTGGGCTGCATCTTTTCGCGCCATCATTAACGAAAATTAATTGCCTTTGTTTTTTGGTAGACTTTGAATTGACGACCTCTAAAAATGGGACATATATCTGATGGAAGGGTTATATGTGCGCCTATATGGGTCAGTAGAATCAACATTCATTTTTCCCTCGCCAGCTGGACTTGATCTTTCTAAATGTTCTGATTAAATCTTTACCATTTGTTTCTGGCAAAGCTTATTGCTGAACAAATCATCATCATCAAGAATTTTAACAATTTTTCTTAATATCCTTCGATGAAGTTTGTTTCATTTTAACATTCTTTCTAAATGTTCTGATGAAATCTTTACCATTTGTTCCTGGCAAAGCTTATTGTTGTACTAATCATCATCATCAGGAATATTAACAAGTTTTCTTAGTATCCTTTGATGAACTTTGTTTTAAAAAGGATTTATTATCTATGTAACATATTTATGCATACGAATAATAGGTCTTGTCATTGTTCAAAAAATTATTAATACGGTCAAAAAACAAAATTGACATTTTTGTTTTTAAAAGTTTGGAAAAGCTTTTGGTTATTTTTGACGAATATCTTTCATATAGAAGTTATAGCATATCTTCCATAGCTTATGCCATATCTTCCACAGTTTATACCATATCTTCTATAACTTATACCAAATCTTCCATATATATAGGTTATACCATATCTTCCATACAGGTTGTCTGCTAAAGTGTTCAAATTAACAGAAGCTTCCCCTAATCTTAGAGAAAATCTGTTTTTGAAACATAAAAACAAAGCTAATTTTTCGTACTAATTAAGAAATTTTAAAAATACTTCCCAATATGATTTACTATCTTTATAACAGAAGGCATATTTTAATTTAAATCAGAGGTTATTGTTATTACATTTGAAAAAATAGAACTTTTTGATCCAAAAACTGCTGCTAATAACTTTACCAAGAGAGGATGAGATTAGAAATATTCCGCTTTTTATCTTAAACGCAGGATAAGTGTATATGAAACGTAACAAGTGTGTCATTAACAATGCTGTACATTGTACGTGATGCATATATAAATTCCGCAGTTCTGAGGAATTTATAAAAACACTTTGTCACCCACTTCATTACACATGAGTTCTAATCGCAGGAAATTCACACCTATGAAAGAGAAAATACCCTAGTTTACATGAAAAGGTGAATTTAAGACTACTGATTATAATTTCCGATAAGTGAAAGCATGCATGAATTTTGTTTGTCGATGATATCAAAATGTGCACGAAGAATATAATTTCTCCCTGGAGACTTGAAAATATTTTTGAGATATAATAAGATGTATAATTGTGTATGTATATATGGAATCCCATATATATAAGCCTCTCGGTGCACAAAACCTCCATAGCTCTTATTTTTATACAATTTTGAAAATTTTAAAAATTTCAAATCAGGTTTTAATGTATAACGGTCCTATTCTCCGCTATTGAACCTATATATAAAAAAATAGGTCAAAATTGACACTCTCTTGGGAGGTTCGAGAATTGAAGGGACGAATATTATATATTTATAGATTTTTTACTCAGCGTACGAGAGTAATTGTATTTATAAGTATATACACATATACAGTGTTACTTATATATGTACCGTGTGGTAGGACATGGGTGGCCGCGATGATTGCATTTTATGAATGCCCATCGCGTTCTGTCTTTTATGAGCGCGTGCGAGCGAAGTGTCGCGTAAGTAAATTTCTTTATCGTTCCTTTAGAGAATGCAGCGCAGTCAATCGTGAGTGGTTTAACAACAATATTAATTAGTGGCCCGCCATCAGCAACCGCCGCACCTTATTGATATGACTGACCATATTCATTCTCCTGGCGCCCTCACCAAAATCATCAGCATTTTATCGCCAATTGTCTTTTGCCACATTATGTAATCCATTCGGAATGTTACCTCAGTCCTGACCTTGTGAAATTTTTATGTTATTATATATACAGAAGGAGAATATTAGAAATAAATATTATGAATGTTTGTTTGTAACATTTTCATAATATACTATCGAATGCGTATCGTTAATTTCATATAAAATCACACAGTTTTCTCGAAAGTATATATACAGAATTGACACTATCACTAAGAAAATAATATATTTGAATCAAACATAATTATCTTTGTTATACAGACAACCAAAAATGATCTTTGAATTAAACATAATAATTTTGATTCAAAATATAATAAATAATTCTAATCAATAAAAATGATGTTTAATTCAATTATAAAAAAAGTTTAATTAAAACATATTTTTCTGGTTGATTACTTTATTTTTGAATTAAAAAAAAAATTTTCTCAGTGTATGTCAAATTGATAATTGAATTAAAATTCAATATTATTTTCATAAATTTAAAAAAAAATTTTCAAAAGACTTCAATTATTTTAAAACATTCAAATGTTTTAAATAATAAGTAAATAAAATTCTACGCAAACAATTAATTATTTTTATAAGTAATTATTACAAATTGAACAGGAATTCAATTATTAACAAAATGTTGTATAAACTTTCTTTACAATAATTCAATTATTTTCAAAAATAATAAAATTTATCTTAGAATTTCAATTATTTTTATACAATTTTAATAGAAATCCTCGAAAAATGGAATTAAACTTAAAAATTATATTAAAATTCATAGAAAACATTCAATTTACAAATTTGTTGATAAAGTTCTTCTTCTTTAAAAATACAATTTTTTATTTAAATAATTGCATTATAGTAAAGAATTACCATAAATAACGTTAAAAAAATAAATAAAAAATGTTGACAAAAATTTACGCAAACATTAAATTACTTTTAGTGTTCATATAAATTTCATAAAAAAGTATTCAAGAATGCATTAGCATAAATACTTTTAAAAAAATAATGTCTAAAAATTAGATAGTTATTTAATTATATTTCTAAAATAATAAAAATATTTTTTATTGGAAGCTTGAATTTTTAGAAATAATCGAATTATAAATAGATTTTAAGTAACAGTGTAAAAAAATTGATATAATCTTTAAATACAATTTTTTGTATTAATTCGTTGCAATTTGTTAGTTTTATTTTCCAAAAATAGGTATAATTTAAATACAATACAATTTGAAATTTAAATTTATTAAAATACAATTCAAATACAAATTTTTGTATTAATTTGTTGCAATTTGTTAGTTTTTAAGCTAACAGTGTCCAAAAATAGGTATAATTCTTAGGTCCGACTTTTAGCATTAAATCGTCATTTGGTTTTCAATTTTAATACCTAAAAATTCATACCTCCAATTTATCTCTTTATTTTTGCATCAGAGTTAATTTCATGAATACAGTTCATTGCAATTGTTTGTTGAAAGAAAGTTTCATATTTCACATAAAAAAAAAACAGTTGTACGTTTATGATTTCGTAGAAACAGTTTCTGCATACTTAATTTTTCATCAGCAGCTGAAGAATCTTATGAATTTTTTTTTTTTTTTGAAAATACATCTCTAAGCGCGCAAATTACACATTTTTCTCTCACGACGAGAGGGTTGAGCGAAAATCCAATAGATGTCTCTAGTGTGACGGCGCTTGGAGCGGCACCTTGAGGAGAATGCGTGAAACCACTCGCCACCACGTGCTCATCCCCACTCCTCGAGAATTCCAGTGTTGTGTGCACGTTTGAAAAGAGGGGTTTCCCCGGAGTGTGTCGACCTGCGAACGGGTGGGGTGAACTCATGCTCGCAACAGCGCAGAATCCCATCGATCATTCCGCCGTTTCCCCGTGTTTCACGCCACCGTGTTTGCAACCCCTCCTCTCCACCCCGGGTCCACTCATTTCCCCCCTGTTCCGACCGTCGTTCGCCACGGAACCCCACCCCCGTTTGCGTTTCACCTCTCTCTCTCTCTCCCTTACCCAGGCACCTCGTGACGGTTCGGCGGGCAATGCCGACCATCACGAGGCCTACCTTCCTATTATATTTATGCGGCGACTCGCGGCGGTGGAGGTTTATGGCAACCTAGCTCTATTGCACTTGTTTCTCTCTGATCGTCAATTTTATTATTTTTATAATTCATCCATTGTTACTTATAAGTGACGGATTATCTGCAATTAAAAAAATAATATATTTATTTGTGCAAATGTATACGACATTGTGTTGATTTTTTTTTTTTTTTTTAATGTGTGATTCGCATCATTTCGCATGTGTTTTGCCGGTTTCACTGAGAGTGCACCACGTGTCGAGTGGGTCCAATAAGTGTGCGCGAGGGTCAATCCCCGGCCAATGGGATTCCGGGATGTTAATCCCTTCACGGATGTTGAAGACAGGGTGTCAAGTGTAGTGCCTCTAATTCCAGGAATTGGAACCCTCAATCGGTGGGTAAAATTCATCCCCCAGTTTCCGCTTTTTTAGGATTTTATATTGTTTTCGAAGTATATTCGAACCTGCGAGGAAAAAAATAGATTTAAAAATTTAATCAGCGAATTGTCGAAGGATTTTTTCCTCCCTTGGGTTTGCTTTGACATTTTTCCAACCTGTGAGAAAAGAGATTTATATATAGGAGGCAATTATTTCTAATGCAATTTTTGCTTTATCTTGATTGCACTGAAGCTATTACTGAAGTCATTGACTTAAAATTCTTTCATGATTTATTTTCTAGAATTGTACGATTTTATTTACTTCTTATTTTATTTATTTTTTTGGTTCACTTTTTTCAAAGTAAACCAGCATGAATTGTACGTTACAAAATACTAATATTTTTAGTTCAGGAAGACAGAAAAGACAAGTACGATCGTTCAATTACAGTGTTTTTAAAATTAAAGTCAGATAGTGTTTACTTATCTTATAGTAAACTAAGAGGTGCGTTAAAAAGTGTTACAGCCCAAATTAAAAGCAAAGAGATTGAATTAATTTTTTCTTTCGATTAGTGTTTTCCATCACTGTCGACTAAAGTACTCTCTAAACCGAAATTAGTATTCTTTTAATAATGAAAAACTGCGGATCGGTTTTCAAAGTCAACTAGTAACAGTTTCGACTAATTTTTAGTAAAAAAAATACTATTTGCTAGAAGAAGACTAATAATTCGGATCAAATTGCAACAAATTGATACCAAAAATGTGGATCAAAAGGCTTAGAATCCTTCAAAAAACAAAGTAATCTCTACTGGCTACTGCCAGTAAAAAACAGTTGTATGTTTAGTTTTTTTAATCTACGAAGTATGTTAAAAAAGCATTACCACTTAAATTGACACCAACAAAATATTAAGTACTCAATTTTTTAAATTATTTCTAGCCATCTTGCCATGTAAAAAATATGTCTAAATCAAAAGCAAATCTTTTTAACCCTTTAAAACCCGAATTATTTACACAGTTTCGATTTCTACCAAAAATTTTTAATTCATTATTATTTTTTTAATTTTTGTTTTATTTTTATTAGCTGTTGGAAGGGTTTGACTAGAGCTGAGAATTTGAATTTTTTAATAATGTTTATTAGTTTTTAAGTTATGATGATTTTAATACGTTTCTGGTCCAGTGACGTACCACTGGAGATTAAAGGGTTAAAAAAAATTTTGGAAAAATAATCCTTCTGTATAGATTGTTTTAACTCATTTTAGGTAAAATAAATCACCAATATTTTCTCTGTCAGATTAAAGCGTTCTAGATTATTTTAATCCATAATTTGGCATTAAAATAATACCCCAAAATTTCTTTTTATGTAAATTCAATAAAAAGTATAGCCTATTTTTAAGTATAAAATTACAGATTATAAGTCAATTTTAAGAACTTAAAATTACACTTTTGTGGAAGCTTTGAGAGCCTGAATCTTACAAGATTAAGTCAAAAATGGTTTTGAAAGTTCTTATTGTAAACGCCGCTATTAAAGTGAACTAAAAGTCTAGGATTCATTTTTTAACTGTGTTTTTAAATTGGATATTAAATTGAAAAGTTTAATTACAAGTTTAATTACAAATTTTTCAGAAAGGAAAATTATTGAGACATTCATATATATTTTGACTCCAAAATCAAATTCTTTAGTCTTTTTATAAAAAGTTAATTTTTTTTTAAACATAGCAGATCGAAATTGAAAGTTCCGATAAAAAAATCGGTTATTATTTTTTCAACCAAAAATCATTAATCCAATAAATCACAAATTAGAAGATTTTAAGTTCCATTTTTTTGGAAGAATAACATTTTTGTATATAATCTTTATAAAAATGAGGAATAGTTCTAAGAAGCTTTATGAAGTATTTGATTGCGTATAGGTTTTTTAAAAGTATCAAATTAATCCTGAAAGTATCAAATTGATTGTTATGAATTTACAATCAAAAATAAAAGTACCGTCCCATTATTTTTTTGTTTTCGTTTTTAAAAACGTTGTGGATCCACTTTGTTGTAAATTTCATACTTTTATGAAAACTATGGATTATTTATTTTTCTGTCTATTTTTAGTTCCAGTTTTCCTGAAAGTATCAAAATTGACAGCAAAAAGTCGAGCTTAATTTTTAAATTTATCCCCATTTTTGGTTTTCAAAAATTAGTTGCAATTTGCAACTTTCATGCTAAGTGATAATGCTATGCAATTTCAGGTACATTAGGAATAAAATTACATTTTCGTTCAAAGATTCAAAGCGCATGCAATTTGAGTTTAAAGAAACATGACTTCCACCTTGAAAATTATTTAAAAACTATAGTTTGAAGACAAAAGATAAAGGAATTATCGTGACATATCTATGTTTTCTTAAGATATGTTAGTTAGTCGTTTAAAAAATAATTAACAACACAATTGAAACAGGTCTTTTTTCCTTTAGTTCTTATCGTCAGAAAATTGTAGTAAAACGCTAGCAATTAATATAAACCGTAATTTGTCAAAACTAGAAGGGATGTTTAAAGAATAATTTAAAAAAGAAGCATCGCTGGAAAAACAATGTCTGTTCTTGAAGATCAAAAAATTTGTTTTCTTCTTACCCTTTTTTGTCTTAAAATAAAGATCGAGCAAATTTTTTATCTTAAAATCAGATTGAGTGGCATAATCACAGTTTTCTTGAGAGTATCAAATTGGTACTCAAGTGGATCGAATTGATGGCAACAATCTGGAATAATTTTTTATTTGATCCACATTTTTGGTATCAATTCGTTGCCATTTGATACTTTTAAGTTAACAGTGACTTAATTGGACTATAAGCATAATATATGTATAAATCTTAACTTAAGATCAATTTTAAATTCAGTACTGGAGGCTTAAAAATCGTTCCATCTGAATTTAAGACTGTCTTGATGTTTTAAAACAAGACTTTCCTCTCAATCGTTTTGGTATAGAAATCAGGTTTAAAACAAGACACGCATTTTTCACGGCAATATCAAAGAATGCCTTTGTTTATCATTTATTAATCATTCATTTCACTTATATTTGCACACTGCCATAAAGAAAAGTCATTAGTCAAAAGTACAGTGCAGTACAGAAATGATAATTTTGTCTGATGCAGTGGCAGACTCGGAAAATTCCTTTTGCTCGTCCTGTAAGTGTCTACCTACACGCTTGTAGTCATGTTAATGCTTGTATATACATATAAAGCGGACGAAGACTATAAATCAAACGCCTACCTATATTTGTGCATATAATATGTACGCAGTGTAACGGTATATAATTTATTGTTTCAGGTAAGTGACGTTGCACCGCCCTAGGGTCCGTGGCTTGCATGTGTACATCCTCCTTTCCTGGCATAATATGTAAGCACCTACAACAAAATTACACCAATGTCAAAATTAAATGCAAGCGTTTCGTACCACGCATCACAAATTGTCAAAGAGAAATTCCTCTTTGCCATCATTAACTTATACAAAGAGGAAATTGCCTTCTTCTTCTTCTTCTTCTTTTTATTTTTGATATATATATAAAAGAAAAAAAAGTCTCGTGTGATGTCTTCATAATCTGGTGCGCATCAATATATTTTCGAACATTTGCGATGCGATACGTGTTGAGCATGCGATTTTGATAAATTTTATATACACTAAAAATACTTTCTTTCCTTTCATAAATATTTATGAAATTTGAATCAAAAATAGTGTCAGTTCCTGCAAAGGTAAAATTTTTTTTTGAGGATTGGTGAAAAACATAGTTCTAAGTATCAGAGAGCACGAAAGAATTCAGGGTACGAAGCAGTGAAAGTATTTAAAAGTACGAACTTTACGGAGAAAAAATTAAAAGTTGCGAACCAATCACAGACAAAAATTACATTATTTAGAGGCAAAAATAAATAATTTATTGAATACTTCAATGTTCCTTAGAATTTAATTCTTGTAAAGAATTTTAGTATAACAAATTTTTAAATAATTGAATTCTTTGCACGAATTTTGATTAAATTTTTTTAAGAATAATTACATTTTTCGAGAAATTCGATTCAACTTGTATTAAAAATAATTGAAATTTAAAGATGAGTTTAATTATAAATGAAAATAATTAAATTCTACAACATTTTTTATTAATATAAAAATAATTGAATGTTTGCGAAGAATTTTAATAATATTATTAAGAATAATTGCATTTTTCGAGGCATTTATTTAAGGGGAGAGACAAGAGAAATTTCATCCTTCAATAAAGGGCAAATTTTTGAATTCTGATCAAGAACTTTATTCAAAAAGATTTACTATAATTTAAGAAAATTAGTGATTTCATGCAAAAAATTTTATAAATATTTTTTTTAACTAATTTGTATTCTTTTAAACTTTATGAAAATCGCATTTTAAATAAATAAATTCCTCTTGAAATTTTAAAATTTATAAAAATAATTGAATTTTCTAAAATAATTTTCTTATTTATAAAGATAATTGAAATCGAAACTAGACTTTTTTTAGAATCTTTGAAAATATAATTGAAATTCTTATAAAAAATTTTATTATTTAATTATGAAAATCATTTAATTTTTGGAGATGAAATTTTTAAATAATTAAATTCTTGTAGGATATTTTAATCATTTATGTAAATAATTAAATGTTTGTGTGGAATATTATTAAAATAGTACAGATTTTGAAAATCATTATAAATTAAAAAATGTTTTCAAAGCAATTGAATCTTTGACAAGAAATTAATTAACATTTTTTTTTAAATTGAATCGTTTCAAAGAATTTTAATAAAATTTTTAACAATATTTGCGTTCTTCGCGTAATAGATTTAAAATTGTTTTTCTAATAATTAATAAAACAATTTTATAAAAATCTATTTTAATAATTGATTTTTTTCAAAAAAATATTAGAACAATTTAATTTTAAATAATTGAATTCCTGTGACAACTGTATAATTGAATTTTTGACACCAAAATTGAATAAAGTTTTTAAAATAATTGCATTCTTGAAAAGATTAAAAAAAATTTTTTTAAACAATTTAATCGTTCTAAAAATTTTTATTAAATTTTTTTCAAAGAATTATAATAAAATTTTAAAGAAAATTTGCCTTTTTTGCGTAATCCATTTAAATTCAATTAAAAATAACTGAAATCCTGGAAATCATTTAACAATTATTATTATATTTTTTGAAAATAATTTTTTAAAATTCAATTAATTTTGAAATATTTGAGTGAAATTATTTATTATATAATTTTTGAGTCATAATTTTATTTTTAAATTTAATTGTAATTAACTTCATTTCTAATTTGATTCTTGAAAAATTAAGTTTTTTTAAAAAGAATTTATTGGCAGGAATAGCAAAAATTGAAGAATTTGTATTAGAATTCGTTGTCATTTTATTGTTTACGATGCGGTAAACAAAAAAGGCACAAAAATTCAGAACACTAAAAACTTAATTTTTCCTAGAATATTAATAAAATTTTTTTTATGTTTTCTGGCCTGTGTCAACCCTCAATTTCATCTTTACTCACTCATTTTCGTACTTTTTGAAAAAAAATTACGAACTTTATTTATTCTTACGCAGACTTTAAGCTAATTCACAGACTTTTATAGAATCTGCGGATTTAGTTCCAGACCTGTAAGAATGGAAAATACAAAAAATTGCATCAAATCAACCAAGTCCATCAAATTTTTAACAAAATGATTTCAGAACGAATTTCAGAATATCAAATTTGTAACAAAATAATTTCAGAATGAAGCGAGAGTGAGAAAAGAAGAAAAAAATGAGCTCGCGGGACTAAAAAAAGGAAGTATACACATTCAAATCGTCTGTAGAGTCAATTCGATTAGCCACAAGCTATATTATTTTTAGGGTGTGCGATAAGTAGTGGTAATAACCATCGCACCTGTAATACAATATATTATCGTAATGGAGCTTGTTTCGAGTCTCAAAGATAAAACGTGCGCGCGCGAAGAATAGAAGGAACAAAACCGGTGTACAGGTGTAAACGGGTTTAAACGAGGTGCGGTTATTAGCCAGCAACACACAACTGCAGTTAGGGAATGGTCGAATGGATTATATTCGCAAAAGTGGTGGGGCGAAAGGGGTTGATGGACAAAAGAAGAGAAAAAAAAATACAGAAAATAATAACCCAAGAATATATATATATATATATATATTCACAGGAGGGACGAATGGCTCTCGGAAAGAGCGCGCCTCCTCTCGTCAACGTTGGAACGCAGATAGGCCACACAACGGCGGCTTGTAAAACACGCGGCGAGATTAAATGCTTCATTAATGTGATTAAAGTAAAAAGCTGCTTGATTAATGAGCCATGCTGAATCATCCGCCGTCTGCCGTCTGACTTACGCGCACTTCCCTAAGTCCAACATACACAAACTAATACCAATGAAAAAATTTACCGGTGCACTCACTCTTTCGCCGTACATATTACTCTCAAATGACACACACGCGCGAAATAATCACTGATCATTAAAAACAACTATGTCGGATTCAATCTGCACTGAAACTTATCACGGTAGATAAAATATGAATGAAAGCGCATAGAACATTTCCTTTTTACAAACGGATTTCTTTCTTCGCGCTATTTTCCTAGTTTTAATTTTCAAAAAAAAATTCTTTTTCTCTCTTCCTTTTTGAAGATAAAAATGTTGGAAAAAAATTTTTTTTTTCAATTTATTAATCTTTCTTTTTATATTGATAACAATTGTTTTAAAAAGTTACAATATGGAGAAGCTATTCTCCACCTGAGAATGTCAAGGTCACCGCTAGATGGCAGTTCAGTTGTAAAAAGACGATTTTACGCCATCTAGTGATGCTCTTGGCATTCTCAAGTGGAGAAACTATATATATATTTATCGCACGAAAAACACGGTAGGAAAATAACTAATTTTTAAATCAAAATAAAAACAATAAATTTTCTAAATCTTAATAAAACCGGAAAACACCAGAAATAAAACAGAAAGTACGTTCCGCACTCACAGGCTTCAAACTCGGTAATAAATTTTTAATAAGTATCAAAAAGTATAATTTACAGACATTATAAAATGGTAAAAAATACCTATACCGAAAAATTGAACCTAACGACTCAATTTGTTTTTTAATTTCTTAACTACATTAAAGAATAGAATAATTTATTAAAATGAAAACTTAAATAGCTATTTATTTTGTCTACAGAAATTAAAAAAATTTCAAATCATTTTAATGTATCGCATTTTTAAAATTTAACTATTTCTTAAAAAATTATAAAAGCAAATTCTTTCAAAATTCAATCTTTCTTGTGTCGAAATTTATAAATAAAATGTTTTAAAAATTTTAATCATTTTATTTTAGTAAATTCTAAATCCATTCTTATTAGAGAATTCTATATAAACATAAAATTATTTAAATACAGAAAGTAAATAATTTGTTAAATAATTGAATATTTTTTAAATAAGAATATTTATAAAGAACTTTATCAATATTTTTTAAAATAATTGTTTTTTTTGCGAAAAATTGCATTAAAAGTGTTGAAAATAATTTTAAATTCATTTAAGAAATTTAATTAAAAATTAACTGCGCAAATAATTATATATTTCACTCTAAGAAACAAACTAAATCAAATTTTTTGAAATAATTGAATTTTGTCGAAGAATTTTATTCAAGTTTTTAAAAATAATTTTTATTTTTAGCAGAATTAGTTTAAAATTATATTAAAAATAATTGAAATCCTGCGATGAGTTTTATTTAGGAAAATAATTGAATTTATGAAAAGAATTTTATTATTTTTAAAAATAGTTGAAATCCTGCGATGCGTTTTATTTATAGGAAAATAATTGAATTTATGAAAATACTTTTATTACATTTAAAAATAATTTAATTCTTGCCAAGAATAATTATGTAAAAATCTATTTAAATGATTTTTTTGATAAATATAAGGAGAAGGCTGTTTTAAATATTGGAATTTATGTGTAATTTTTTTTCTTTAGAAAAATAACTGAATTTTTGTTACTGAAACTTAATAAAGTTTTTGAAATATTTTTGCATTCTTGAAAATAATTTAAAAAACGAAATTTTTAAACAATTTAATTATTCTAAAAAATTTCATTAAATTTTTTTAAATAATTGAATAGTTTCAAAGAATTTTAATAAAATTTTTAAGAAAATTTGCCTTTTTTGGGTAATTCATATAAAATTGTATTCCAAATAATTGAAATCCTGCTATTCTTGCAACGATTATTATTAAATTTTTTGAAAATACTTGAATTTCTGAGAAGAATTTTATTATTTTTACAAATGATTGAATTCCTGCTTGAAAATTTTGTCATTTTTGAAGATAATTAATGTTTACGAAGAATTTTATAAACTATTCTTTTTTAATTATTCAAATCTTTTGGAAATTTTTTTAATAAAATACTAAATATTAAAAATCATTGAATTACAAAAAAGTTGTGAAAATAATAATTGAATTGCTGAAAAGAATAATTTTATTATTTTTACAAATAATTGAATTCCTACTTGAAAATTTTGTGAATTATGAGTTTACGAAGAACTTTATAAGCAATTCTTTTCTAATTATTCAATTCTTTTGGAAAATTTTTTGTTAAAATACTAAATATTAAAAATCATTAAATTACGAAAAATTTATGAAAATAATTGAATCGTTTCAAAAGAATTTGATTAAAATTATTTTCAAATAACCTTTTTTTATTGAAACTGTTAATAAGAAAAGTTGTGTACATATTTAAACATGAAAAAAAGTTGCTTTTAGTCTAAAAACTAAAAAAAGTATATCAAAATAATAACAAATCATAAAAAAAAGTTGTAGTAGTAGTAGTGGGAGACCGCTGCAGAATACAAAAATTATCTGAAATTAAAACGAAAAAGCAATTACTTCTCCAGAAGCAATATATATATATATATATATACGATAAAAGTACGATAATTTCTCTCTATAAATTTTCACCTCTTTAGTATAATATTTAAATCCATTACTTACCTTAATTAACAGTCTTAATGATTAAAAAAAACATCTGCCGATTTGATATCAAATTATAAAATGAAAGGCAAAGTTATATACTTCTTTTGTTTATTTGGCAAACAGTTGGCATACTTTGTCATGTTTCTTATATACTTTGAATGTATATATATACATATATAGCTATATTATTTGTGGACTAAAAATAAATATACACTCGCATATAATAAAGATGGGTTTGTGAGCTTTTAAGCAATAATGAATTACTGGGCGTCATGAGGGTATATAGTGAACAAGGTAGTTTATCGAAATGAGGGTAATTTGTTCAGAGAGCCACTACCCACCACCACCACCACTGCCTTTTGGCTGCTGTAGGTCTTTCAGTTGTAAGGCAAAGGAAATAAATAAGTTCCGCCAAACTTATTGGACGTGAGATCCAATTACGCGGAACATCCTTTTAGTTTGTCGGAACGCGCGAGCAGGTGTTAAAGTCTGAATGGCGCAATTCTTGCAAAAAAAAAAAATAAAAAGTTGCGATAGTTTTCTATTTTATTTAGCGCAGTTTAATTAATTTTCTCCTATATTTCTAATTTTTTTCTCTCTCCTACTTCTGCTTTCAAGGTTTTAATTTCTAATCTTGATTACAAGACACTTTTGAATCGATCATTCTTTCTTCAATATAGTGGTTATATGCAGTAATCATAAAGTCGTTACGATTTATTTAATTTAGTTTAATACGAAATTTTTAAAAAGATTCGCTTTCAAAAACGATCTAGAGTGAAAAAAATGAGTTAGCCAGTAAGTCGGGAAGTACAGAAAGCTTATAGTAACGACACTTGTTCGCGTCTGCGCAGAGGAAATATTCAACTCCCGCGGAGGCGCGCGCAGCCTCTTTAGAACTAACCTCAAATTTTTTTTTCTGGAACAAAAACTGCATTATTTACACTGAATCAAATGGGGGGAATGATATGGAGAAGGAAGGATTTGATGCAAGAGTTTTTCTTGTCTTTATGTGTGCGGCCGGATGAGAGGGGGGCTAGAAAAAGGAAGAGACTGTAAGATACGCGGATCTACGACGCAAGGTGCCTGCCTGCCTGCCTTTTGGCTTGACGCAAAGTGCAAAGCAGATGCCATCGACGATTAGGCACTTACGGCGTTAGCGCATATAAACAGACCCGTATATATAAGACCGACAAACCATGTACCAGTGTATCTTCAGTATTCTTGCACCTATATGTATGTATAACGGCCGCCAGGCCACGAGAGTAATGCATCTTCCACGTGACACCAGAGCTCGCACTAATCGCGCGACAATCTTCTCTCCTGCGAAGAAGAAGAAGAGACTGCGCGAACGAAATTCACCACAAAGTATATAAATGGAAGGGGAGGGGGAAGGTAATTCACGCAACGTTCTCAAAGCATTTTCAAATCGACCTTTCTGCTGCTTCTACAATATTTATTTTTTACCAACTAAAATTTACGTATTTAAAAAGTCGCGCGCTTATGGCAGTCATGCGCGCGCAACTTTAAGACTAGAAAAATTCTCCTTAACCTAAATTTAGGCCTAGGTTAATTAATTAATTTATTACTACTCTGTTAATTAATATAAAATTTAAAATACATAGAAATATTAATAACTGAAAATGTCCGTTAGTAAAAAAGGACCGAAGTATAAAAAAATATAACCTCTAAGTAATAAAAATATTATTAATTAATTAACTGAACTAGGCCTAAACTTAGGTTAAATTAGTTTTAAGTTTTAACGTTGGCACTTATATTAGCGTTGTGCCATGTATGGTCATGACCTTGGTACATTTAGGTTAACGAGAATTTTTTTAAACTCCAAAAGGTGCGCGCGCATGACTGCCATAAGCGCGCGACTTTTTAAATATGTAAATTTTAATACTATTTTTAACATTTAATTTTATTTCTAAAGAAAAAAATAAACTAGTCAATAGAAATGAAAACATTAAAAGTACCCAAAAACCAAAACTGAATAAAAATTAAAATTTCGAATGTAAAGTACGCTAAATACTTAAAATAAACATGCAAAAAAAGGGGTTGGACTTTAGAGTTGGAGAATAACTTTTCGAGATTGAGAAAAAAAAAACGTTTTCAATAGAAGGTGAATGTAAAAGGTCGTCGCATTGCTACCGTAATGAGCCTATGGAGTTGGACATAAGATGTGAAGATTGAAACAGGGATTGCGCAAGAATAGAGCGCAATTGCGTTATCAAAGGTTACAGAGTGAGTAATGCGGTGATTACGAATAAGGTAAAGGATAATTATCAAAGTCCGCATATGCGAAGGGGAGACAATAATTACAATTATTATTTTAGACTCGAGAAAGGTAGACGGCAAAATAAATTACATGTTTCCTGGACTTTCTGCGCACTCCACACACACGATTTAGATAATGTGTATCGATAATGTTCCCTCCGCAGAGAGGGCGCCACTAGTTCCGAGTACTTTTTATTCACACTCCCTTATATATTCTTTTTTCGCGCATAATTCGGAAATTTTTCCATTAAATATTCACGAGGTAATAAAAACATGAAATAATCTTCAAAAAAAAAATTCTATTAGCCATTGTGGAAAAAAATCTAATTGCATTTTTAATTAATTTCATAATTAGAAGGAAAATCTCTTACTTTTTCCTGAATTCCCTCATTTGCCTAACCTATAACAACCCTGAATTAATAAACCAAACTGCCAATCAGAAAAAAAAGAGGGGAAAAAAATAAATGTTCGGTATTATAGGTACAAAGAGTGTAACACTCAGTAAAAACACTTTTCAATGCCCGTTCCTTGAAAGATAAGAGAATGAATCGGATTCCCGATTAATCGACGGTTAGTTTCCAATCCACATAGGAGAGAAGAGGAACGTACGCGCGTATATATACAGTTTACTTGGTATAACGTCAGAGCGCAATGCCCTCTTCAGTCTTGTCTCGCGAGTGCTTTCCAAGATTGTTTGCTGATAAATTCACCTCGAGTGAAATGCCCTGTGTACCAATGTGTCGTTCTTTTTAAGATATTGTATATAGTGTTCGTTGGGACACCTAATTATACGATTGTCGTTTGTTCGAGAAGCCAAGATATCGTTCTTTTCCCACCACCGACGCGACGACAACGACAGTTGAGTCTCGCGCCGAGACTCGACGATCAAATAGTCCTTTTTTTTCCTCACCTCAAAAAACTTGTTCTTATCAAATCCCTCGCAAATTTCTTTTCAAAACAAAAAGCTTTTACATCATATATTTATTTATAATTTTATAAATTTATAAATTATAAATATTTAAGTTTTATTAATTCAGTTTTTATATAGAATTTAGTGTCTTATAGTCACAGTAAATCGTGAGGTGTTAAACATTAAATTAAATTTTTAGATTAAATTAAATTTGAATTTAACACCAAAAAGATTACAATAATCAATTTTGGTGTTATTTTTTACAATTAATGAAATAATTCTTAACTACAATTACACTTTATATCTATTATTTTTAATACTAATAAATTAATCAATTTAACGAAATTTCAATTATTCCTAAACTATTTAATTAAATGCATATTAGAAAATAAAAACTTCTAAAAATATTTTAAAAAATCAATTAAACTTTTTCAAAAATATTAATTTGAAAGTTCAATTATTTGCAAAAAGTTCACACTATATTTCTTTTAATATTCAATTATAATCTGAAATTTTAACTGAAATTCATTTTTATAAAATGAAAATCAATTTTTATTAGGAAATTCTACAAGAATGTAATTATTTAAATGCAGAAGTAAATAATTTATTGAATAATTGAATGTTTCTCAAAATTCAATTCTCATAAAGAATTTTAGTAACAAATTTTTTAATAATTCAATTCTTTTGTCGAATTTTCATAAAATTTGCATGAACGTAATTAAATTTTTCAAGGAATTCAATTATTGTCTGAGAATTTATGAGAATTTTCAAATTTATTTATTTTATTTTTAATAAACGTCGACAAGAGAATTGAATTATTAAAAAATTTGTTACCAAAATTCTTTGTGAGAATTGAATTTTGAGAAACATTCAATTATTCAGTAAATGATTTACTTTTGAATTTAAATAATTGAATTCTGGTAGAATTTTTTAATAAAACTTGATTTAAAAATGGATTTTAGTTAAAATTGTAGATTAATTACTATATAGATAAACTATATTATAATAGTAGTTATATAGATAACTATATAACTACTATATAGATTAATTACTTTTACTTTTTTCAAGGAATTCATTTATAATTGTATGGAAAATAATTGAAACGCTGCGATGAGTTTTATGAGAATTTTCAAATTCATTCGTTTACAATTCAATTTTACAAAATTTTTGATTATTCGGAAATTCTGCAGTTAAATATTTATTAAAAAATAAAACTTGAAATAATTTCAATAAAAATTCGATTAAACTTTTAAAAAGAATTAATTCTACAGAATTTATTGTCAAAAATATGAAAAATTAAGAATTTCAATGATTTTAGTTTGAAACTTTTTTAAAATTCAAATATTTCTAAAAATCCACGTTATAATGCTTTTAATACTTAAGTATAATCTAAAGTTTTAACTGAAATTTATTTTTTTGTAGAAATTTTATTATTTATCAAAATAATTGAATTTCTGTAAAATTTTTATTATTTATGAAAATAATTGAATGTTTGCGTAGAATTGTTAAAACTTTTTTTTATATTCTTTTCAAGAATGTAATTATTTTAAAAATTTTATTCAATTTTGGTGGTAGAATAAAATTAGTTTTATTATTTATGAATATAATTGAATTCATAAAAGAATTTTATTATTTATAAAAATTATTGAATCCCTGCAGAAAGTTTACAATTTATGAAAGTTTTTGAATTATTGCGAAGAAATTTATAAAGAAATTTGTAAATAATTGAATTTCTGTAAAATTTTTTATTATTTATGAAAATAATTGAATGTTTGCGTAAAATTGTATTAAAATTTTGTAAAATAATTGAACGTCACAGAAGAATTTTATTATTTATAAAGAGAATTGAAATTTTGAGGAGAATTTTTTTTAATTTTTGAACACAATTGAATTGAGTAACTATGCTACTAAGTTAGTAACTAACTTACTATTCTCCCTGGAGTTGCTAAATTTGTTTAATTTTTACAAATCGCTGGCTTTGGTGTTTTATTTAAAATAAAATTTCATTCGTAGTTAAAAATAACACCAAAATTTAATTTTATTCCTTTTTGGTGTTAATTTAATCCTAGAGGGATTAAACTGTTGCAGATTATTTTAATCCATTCTGGTGTTATTTTAACACCTCACGTTTAACTGTGGTAGTATTATTTCTTCTTCTTCTTCTTCTTCTTCTTATATGACTTTTGGCACAGCCGACTGTCAGAACAACATAGTATTATTTAATTTACTTTAGTAGAACATCAGGGTTAAATCACTATACCCGAAAACAAGTAATTACTAGAAAAAATTGGGTGTCATCAAAAGAGGAGAATTATTGTCTATGCCTTGAGTACTGCGCGTGCGCAAGCCGCAACGTCTCTCTGCGCACGCACATCCCCAGGTTTCACCACTTGCGAGAAACTAATTTCAAATTCTATCCTTTCCTGCAACAAAAGAAGGAATTTCACAAATGAAATTTTAAATTTGTAAATTCGTATATTTAAAATTTTTTTAAAATGAAATATTTAAGACAAATCGAAATGACTCGTGTTCGATTTAAGTCGGTCGAGTTGGTTTAAATGCGCGATCTCGTATATGAAAATGAAGTTTATGTTGAAATTAATGAATTGATGTCAACACCTACTGGAAATATTAATTGAACTTGGGTATAAAGAATAAATTGAAGACTCACGTGATGAGTTATGTAAAAATAAAGAATTTAAAGAGACCGACTAATGCGTTCGGAACACGACACCTCTATACTCCGACCCAGACAAGTGTACAGTGCTATATCATGCCTCCAGTGTCGAAAGCTCATTTGAATAAACGGTGAGACTGGAACTGAGCGAGCATCACCCCCGTACAAGCATGAGAAAGCTATATACCTATTTCGATTAAAACTAGAAAGCAGAATTATCGCTTCAAAAATTGGCAAATCCTGGAAAAATTTTCCCTTTAGAATCGAAATCGAATTTATTAAGATTTCTTTTTTTTCATGTTACTATATTTTTTTCGATAAATAAATTTTTTTTTTGACTGTTTGCGGGTATTTTAAACACTTGCTAATCGGGGGCGAAATTCGCGCGCAACTGACACCAAAAAAAAAACCAAAGTGGGGAATCACAACTTTTTAAGTTATTTATCTCACGTGTTTGGCTGCATGGCAGGTAGACAAGATCTTTTAAAACGCCGAGAATATTTATGTTTTCGTCGTATCCGGACTCGTAGGGTCTGTAAACTCGAAGCAATCAATGTTTATGGATTTCCATCCACGCGTGCAGCTCTATATATCCATCTCGCTTTATCCGCCCCCTACCCGAAACCACCTTTTCACATTTCCACCACCACCACCACGGTTGTACTATGAATTCGCGTAGTTGGTAGTAGAGCAATTACGAATCGCGTGATTTGTGGCCGTAACTCGCTTCGGCGGCGGCGTCGTGACGCTCCCAGCTTACCTGCAGGTGGCCGGCACGAAGTTACCTTCGCCTTTGGTTTCACGGTGCCGGCTTTTTTCTTCTTCTTTTTTTTTTGGTTAACGGAATATTATTTCGGGTTCCCAAAAAAGATAACGGAATTGCCATATTTTAGCAAAACTATTATACAACATATATATGGACTCGGCAATTTTGAATGTTTTCCTACAATTTGAATATATTTAGCGAATTCGGTGAATTTCGGAAATTTGGGGAAATAAATCGAGATAGAAAATTTTAGATTTATTAAAAATAATACTATACAACTTCAAATTACTATATAACATCAGGTCGAGCCATCACTTCTTTTCTTAATTCTCCTTTATGTTGTGTCTTTAAATTTGTTAGTCATCCTAAAATTAATCATAATTAAAAGTAAAAAAAAATAATAAAACTTCCGTAGGAATTCAATTATTAAAAGATTTTTAACAATGTTTCTTACCAATATGGTAAAAAAAAATAAAACTTCCATAGAAATTCAATTAATTACAACTTTTTGACAATGTTTCTTACCAATCGTTGGATTATTTTTGTGAATAATAAAATTTTCTACATAGTGTCAATGATTTTCATAAATAATAAAATTTTAATGCAAGAATTGAATTATTTAAAATTAAAAAAAAAATTTAATTTCTTTTCAAGAATGCAATTATTTTAAAAACTTTATTCAACTTTAGTGGCAATTCAATTATTTTCAAATAATTAAAATAAGTTGTCTCAGGAATTCAATTGTTTATAATTGAATTGTCCTAATATTTTTTTTACATAAAAAACAAATATTTAAATAGATTTTTATAAAATTCTTCTCAAAGATTCAATTATTTGTAAAAATAATAAAATTCTTCTGAGGAATTCAATTATTTTCAAAAAATTTACTAATAATCGTTGGAAGAATTGCAGGATTTCAATTATTTTGAATACAATTTTAAATAAATTACGTACAATAGACAAATAATAAAAGTTGTCACAGGAATTGAATTATTTAAAATTGAATTGTCCTAATCTTTTTCGAAAAAAATCAATTTTTTAAGTCGATTTTTATAAAATTCTGTTCATTAAATTTTATTACCACAACTAAAAACTTTTTAATACAATTCTTCATTAGAATTCATTTAATTTAATAATTATTTTAATGAAATTCTTCTCAAGAATTCAATTATTTTTAATAGATTTTTAATTAAATTCCTCGAAGAATGGAACTATTAAAAAAAATTTTATTAAAAATTCTTTGAAAGAATTCAAGTATATACTTAAAAATTTGTTGATAAAAATCTTTATGAGAAATTTAATTTTAAGAAATTTAATTCTCTTAGAATTTTTAAATAAAAATTGAATTTAAAAATGAATTGAAGCTAATAATTGTATGTATTAAAAGAATTATGCAGCATGAGTTTTTAGAAATAATTAAATTTTAAAAATTCAATTTTCTTTCAAAAGTAATAAAAATCTTCGCAGAAATTAAATTTTGTTTAAATTTTTTTTGAAATTTTCGCCAAAAAATGAAGTTTATTTATTAACATTAACATCTTCTTCTTCAAAATAATATAGAAAATAATATAGAAAATTAGAAACTATAAACATTAAAAAAAATTTATATATAATCGAGCAAAGACCTTATAATCAGAGTTGGACAATGTCTAAAAATCAAAGCTTATTACTCGCTTTTTTCTAAATTAGATTTTTATTTCGACATCAAAAATTAAGTTCCTTTAGTTAGAAATAAGGAAAAAAATGTCTCCAAAGAAAATTGAAAATCTATTTGTAATTTAATAATGTTAAAGTAATACGATTAGCAATTAGGTAGTCTCTTGGTTTGTTCGGGTCCTTAAAAGCATTTTCCACTTTAGTGGTAATTATGGGTTTGGCTATTGTGGTTGCGAATCAGGGAACACTTAGTAAAATGAGTTTAAATTGACCCGCAAAGCACTAATCGAGGTCGTAGCGAAAAAAAAGCAAAGGAACGATTTTCTTCACTTGACTTGATTTTTACAGTCAATTTACAAATGCGAAACAATGGTTTCAGTTTATTTTATTGCAATAATTTCGAACTTGTTGTTTATATTATTTCGATTAAAACATTTAACTATAAATCTATTATTTTCGTCATTTATTATATATTATAAGATTATAATAAATGCTTTAACCGACAGTATGAATTATAAATCCGCAAATTCTCTCACGTAAATCACAAGTAATTTCAAACATGGTAACTTCCGGTCCCAATTAAATTGGCCAAGATTCTCTTCTTGCATATTAATATATTCATCCACCTTGTGCGCACCATGGTACACTTCTAAATTTAAATTCCCATTTGATGATTTCATGCGGGTGGATATTAAAATATTGTTGGAAATCATATTAATTATCCGAATTTTATTTATTCAATGTTATCAATTTAGTTAATTAATTCTGTTAAAGATTTTTAATTCTACTAAAATATTTTTAACTATATACTTGAATAGTTTCGTTGAACAATTTTGCGAAACAATTCTGTTTTGTCTTTCAATTTTGTGTGGCAATTCTGTTAAACACAGTTTTTTTTTTAATGTTTTCGAATAATGCGAACAGAAGGTGTAGCAATTTTCTTGTATGTTGATAATCAGTAGAACACTTGCACGCTCAAGTATTTTTAGTATCATACATACATCCTTGCCTGCCTTTCTTCCTTCCTTCATTTCAAGCACTATCGTATCAACATCGCACTTCATAAACCACCCATGTTTCCGAGTTTCGCGAGCTAAAACTTTTCCCTGTCGTTCAAAAATTATTTCACCACAAACACACTTGGATAGATTATCCAAAAAAGTAACTCTTGAAGATTTATCCATTTCACAGTTTTTCCTAAAAGTATCAAATTGATAACAAAAAAGTGGATTAATTTTTTATTTGATCCAATTTTTACATGCAAAGATGATCCAAAAACGTAAAGCTTAAAGATTCATCCATATCACAGTTTTCTTCAAAGTTCAATGTTGGTACCAAAAGGATTAATTTTGTATTTGATCCAAATTTTTACTTTGGAGACATTATGCAAAAATGTAACTCTTAAAGATTCATCCATATCACAGTTTTCTTGAAAGTATCAGATTGGTACCAAAAGGATTAATTTTTTATTTGATCCAAATTTTTACTATTGGAAAGATGATCCGAAAACGTATCGCTTAATGATTCATCCATATCACAGTTTTCTTGAAAGTATCAGATTGGTACCAAAAGGATTAATTTTTTGTTTGATCCAAATTTTTACTATTGGAAAGATGATCCAAAAACGTAACGCCTAAAGATCTATATCAGTTTTCTTTAAAGTATCATATTGGTAGCAAAAGGATTAATTTTTTCTATCTGATCCAAATTTTTAGTATCAATTCGTTGCAATGTGATAACTTGAACAACAGTTTAGTATCAGTTTGATACTTTCGAGAAAACTGTGACTATAAACCAAGAGTCATTTTTGTTTTCTGCTACATGTGAAAATGAAATTTGCGGTGTTCGGATTTGAGTCCTTTTCGAATTGAGGAAAAATTTTTTAAATTATTTTAAAGTTGGAAAAGTATAGTTAAGCACTAAAAAAGTATTAATGTATGAAAATAATAAAGAATATAAAATCGAACATTCCTAATCGGGAGAATAGTTTCTTGGACATTGTGAATGAGGTTTCGTAATGTCGCGCAGCTGGTGCGGCAATATTCTCGACGAGATCGACCTTCCCTCGATTGATCTACAGATCCTGGGTGGAATTGGCGATAGTCGTGAAAGGAATAACACACATATATTCACAGAGCAGAATTTATATACCTATATTTCTATTCTCAGGATACGTCTCTTCTTTCCACACTATGATAGTCCTCATCTTGTGTGCGATATCATTTCACGATTATTCCATTTTGCATTCGTGTTGCACACTTTATTAAAAAGAAAAAAAAATCGCACATAAAACATTTACCAACACCTATATGAAAATTCTTTTTTCTATATACTGTTTTTTTTATGTCTACACGAAACAGTCACCGATATTGATCAACAAGATCCGTTATCTTAAAGTGAAGTTTGCATATCGATTTCTATCTATTATCACGATTTTACATTATATTATGCAATTATGGAAAATTGCGATTTCTTAATAATAGAAATTCTTTTTCTTCATTCCCCAAGTTGTGTAGTGTAACAAAAGTGTCACGATTTTTTTTTGGGGGGAAAAAAATGTAATATTGTTCTAGAGAGAGAATAACTGAAATTGGGCATATATTGCAATATTGACAGTTTGAAACTTTTTCAACATTGAGAAAATTTCAATATTGATGTACACATTTTTCACGCGGTTTTACTTTTTCTTTTACGAAAGCTGAAGAGCAACTAACGCTTGAAACATCTTGAAAGAATTTTCGAAGAATATTTCTTAGAGAATGGTCTAAAATTTTATTATATTTCACCCTTACATTAAATACAAAAAAAATTTCAGAATCTTTCTACCTAAATAAAATGTATAAGAAAAAAAGAGTCCTGAAAAAGTCATAAAATACATCATCTTGCAATGAAAAACCTTTATGGTTGGTCATTTTATGACAAGCCAGATGTGTCAAAACCTTTCAAAAACGAGAAAATTCTTCTAAACATATTATATTTTTGACTAAAAGCACAACTTTGATACTTTTCACTTAAAAGTATCAAATGGCAACAAACCAAAAATGTGGATCAAATAAAAAATTAATACAAATTTTTGGCATTAACACTGTACAAACACTGCAAAAACAAGCATTATCTTAAAATACACTATAATCACTTTTAAAACAATTAAAACATCTTATTTTTCCATCTTCTATCTTAGAAACTAATGCATTTTAAGATGCTGTGGATAACTTTTTGGAAACAACTTGAAAGTGACTACGAAAGTGTCTTAAAATAAGATGCCTTCTTTTTACAGTGTATTTGATCCACTGTAGTATCAATTTAATTCTTCCAAGAAAGCTATGAAGTTGCATAAGGACAGTCACAAAATTTATAAGTGATTTTTTAATATTTTTTTCTGTAATCCTTTAGATTACACTGTTAACTTAAAAGTATCAAATGGCAACGAATTGATACTAAAAATATGGATGAAATAAAAGATTGATCCAGATTTTTGACATCAATTTGAACCACTTTAGTATCAATTTGATGATACTCTCAAGAAAACTGTGTATAGACTATAGAGAGAATCTCTTTGGCAAAATTAAAACTGCGTCTACAGAACGACTTAAAATTAGGATCATACCATCATTATTTTTGTCTTTAAGTGCATTGTTTTCAGCTTATACCTATTTTGTGAAGAAAAAAATCTATTCTTCACTAGGATAGTCTTGTGGAAACCGATTGACGGAGACCTTCAATTGAACAAATTCAGCATCAGATGATCTCACGCGCTCGCTAATGTCCTGCTTTTCGATTGACTCTCACGATCGGATAATTCAGTCTCTCTAGTCAAGTATATAAAGTCAAGTATAGGTTTTCCTCCTAAGATATACGTTAACTTAAAGTTTTCTATTTTATGGTATTCTCTCTCTTTCTCTCTCTCTCTCTCTCTTTGTATATATATGTAAAGTGTTACAGAGTATTCGTAAAACGGCAATACGTGATCTTTAAAAGAAACGCGAAAGAAACACTATACATGCAGTCAAAAGAGAAAGAGAGAAAGAAAGAGAAGATGCATTGTTGGTATGCGTCGCGATGCTTTGCCTTCAACCTTTATAAGAGTTTTACATCCTGGATTTCTCGAGTTCTCCAAGTCTTTAAAAAGTTTCTCTCTCTCTCTCTCTCTGTTGCTCTCTCGAGATCTGGAATAAAGAAGAAGATACCCCCGGTTGCATCTGACAGCGGCAAATGTAAGGTCCTTGGCGTGAAGCTGAAGTAGGATATAAGGAGTATGCGAAGAAAAGAGAGAAAAAAATACATATATACGAAGCGTTTAGTGATGGTTCATGGAATTATGCATTGGTCGCCGATAGATGACGGCGGTAGAGCCTTTAGTGGCAATTATGTCGCGTGACTTGAATGTATAAGATGAAATTCCCGCTAGGCCACGGAAGCCGTCCAAGCAAACTTGACGTATTTACGCAAATAAACTATCGGCTGATCGGTTGGGTTCGCGAGGTCTGCAAATTTCTCGGAAACAAGCGGCATGTTTGTGTTTCCATAGTCTTTTTTGTTTTTTTGTTTTTATTTTCTTATATTCGATGATTGGAATTCTAGGAATGGATTTTTGTATCACCTCTAATATATGAATAGGAGCGAAAAAAAGTGGAACTTACTTTTGATGATGGAAATACCAAATACGCAAATACTTTGCGGAATAAAGAAGACTATAAAATCTTTCTTGAAAGCATCAAAGTGACTTACTATATAATGTCAATCGAACTGTTACCAAAAATTCAAACATTATTCTCACAAAAAATTAATTTTATTTTTCTCTGCCTTTTTCCTGCGATTGCCCGCAAACAAAATGATTTATCTTTTTTCCTGACTACTTCATGAAAACTATAATAATAATTATAACTATTATAATAATTAACTATGATAATAATGTTTATCAATTCAATTATTATTTTCCGCACAATTTCTAACTATAATTCATCGATCAATCAATTTCTTTTAATAGTTTTTTGAAAAACTACAAATAATCATGACGAAATTGAAGTCCACAACGTTAATAATCAACGAAAAAAATTTGTTCAATATACCCGAATATTATTTTTAATTTAATATTTAATTGTGTAACAATTATTATCAGAGCTTAAACATCAATCTATTTTTTTCTAAATATTTTTGTGGCAATATTGCTGAAGTATCTTTTATTAATTTTTTCTAAATGAACAATTTTTTTCCATGATAAATACGTTGATTATTATGTATAGGTAAAAGTATGAAAAATTCAAAATTTTAAAATATTCATCCAAAACCTTTTCAAAATTCAATTATTTAAAAAAATTTCAGCCAAAATGCTTTAAATATTCAATTAATATATCTAAAATTTTAACTGAACTTCATTTCTAAATTAATTTTCAATAGAAAATTTTGCAAAAAATCAATAATTATGTACAAAAATAAATAATTCTTTGAATATCAATTTTTTAAATAATTTCATCCTTGTAAAAAATATATTACTTACAAAAAAATTGAATTATTGCGAAAAAATTGTAAATAATTGAATTGACTAAAATTTTTTTAATTTTTTTAACAGAATAGAATTTTTAGGAAAACTTTTATTACTTTTGAAAATAATTGAATGTTTACAATTCAATTATTTTTCAAAATTCACACTATAGTTATTTTAACATTCAATTATTATTTATAAGATTTCAAATAATATTCAATTTTAAGTCAATTTATTTAGAAAATTCTTCAAGATTTCAATTATTTAATTACAAAAATATAAGTAATTTATTAAAAAATTATGTTTCTTAAAATTGAATATTCACATAGAGCTTTGTTAACAAATTTTTAAATTATTGGATTCTATTGGAATATTTTATTATAACAGTAGATGTAATAAATGATTGAATTTTAAGAATGTTTAAATAACTGAAATTCTGACAAAAATTTTATTGAAATTTTTGAAAATGATTGAATTTCGTAAAAGAATTTTATTATTTATTACAATTAAAATTTTAATAAGAATTTAACAAAATTTTTAAACATAATTGAATTTTTGAACAGAATTTAATTAAAATTTATTAAATTAATTGAATTTAAATAAGAATTTAACAAAATTTTTTGAACATAATTGAATTTTTGAATAAAACTTGATTAAAGTTAATTAAATTAATTAAATTTTAAAGAAGAATTTTATTTAAAAATTCTCAAATCCCGTCAAATATTTGATATTAATTTTTAAAAAATAATTTATTTCTTGCGCAGTATTGTATAATTGTTTTAAATAATTTTTTTTTACCTTTATAAAATTACTTTTTAAATAATTTAAGTTCTCATTTATACTTTTTCTTTACAAAAATATTTGAATTTTTGAGAATATTTTTTTTTTTTATTTGTAATAAAAATAATTGAAGTCTTGACCCAATGAAAGAACCGAGTAAAAAGAAAATTGAGATTAAAATTATTTTTGTTTTTGACTTACAGGGCAATGATTTTTGACTCAACAATTTATAACTTTTTCTTCCATTGGGACCCTCAATTTTATTAAAATAGATGTTGAAAATCATTAAATTCAGAAAAATGTTTTAAATATGTGACTTGATCTGAAGAAAGGAACCTTAGAAGTTACCTTTAAAGTTATTTAACTAGGTTATGTTAGTGTTACTTTTTTGTTGATTAAAAGTTTCTTCCTACTTTTTGCAAATTAAAATCAGTGTTTATTAAATATTTCAGTTGTAAAGAAAACTTAAACTTTAATGATTCTCATTGACAGTTGATCCTGTTTCTTGTATTTTCATTTAAAAACTTGCAAACATAACCTAAAATTTTTTGCTTCTAAGGTCCCTTTCTTCAGATCGCTTCACATATATAATTGAAATTTTGACATGAATTTTATTAATATTTTTTAAAAATTAATTGAATTGCTGCGAATAGTTTTATTACTTTTGAAAATGAATGAATTTTTACTGTCATATTTGTATTTTCTCCAAAATTCAATTGTTTTTACACAGTTTTCTTAAAAGTATCAAACTGATACTTAAAGAAATTAAGTGGATCAAATTGATGCCAAAAATCTGGTTGAATTTTTTATTTGATCCACATTTTTGGTATCAATTCGTTGCCATTTGATACTTTTAAGTTAACAGTGTAATGTTTTGAAATATGAATACATTAATTATTAATAATTAATATATTATGAATACATTAATTATTAAGAATTAATATATTAATATTTTAGTGTAATGTTTTTAATTAAAATTCTTCGATAATTCAATTGATTCCTATCTGATGCTTTGAAGTTAAGTGATTGAATAATAATTCTCATGTAATTGAATGTAATAACCGTTTGTCTTTTTTTGTTTCAGGTAAGCCAAAGTTCTGTTCTGTATATAATTGTCACCGCAATTGGTAAGAAGACTTTTTTTTTAACTTTCTCAAGCAGAATTCAAAAGAACTGACGGTTTATAATATTCGTTATTCCGTAGCACAACTATTAAGGGTTGGGTTTGGTGTATAATTTGCCCTTGGGCCCGTGGGTGGCTGGGTCGCCTCTTATATTCCTTAGTACAGGATTGGTCGGACGTCTGACAGTTGACGGATGACGAGGCGGCCTTTCGGTTCCCTTTTTTACGCCCTCGGCACGATTTTAGTCTGGCGAGCATCGCATCAGAGAGGTTATATAGTTTCCAAACCTTCATTATTGTATCTCACCGTTTTGTTGTTGTGAGGCTAACGGGATTATTAACTGAAATAGGCGCATAAGTCACTCGCGTCGTCTTTTTTTTTTTTTTATTTTTCTTATTCATCTTCTTTCCCTCGCGCGTCTCGACGATGCGAAACAAATCACGATATCGGAAAAGGGTCGCTCATCCGCGCGGGAATCGAGATCGTCGATTCGCGTTGAAGATTATAACAGTCTCCCTCTATATAACATCCTTGCCGCATAGTAAGATGAACAATCTTGAAAGTGCATTTTCTGCACTTTGCGCAATTCAAAGCATACAAACAAACACACCGATATAGCACCATCTTGAGTTGCACTTGTCTTAAAAATTATCACGAACCGCTCATCTCTGAAAGTGTCAGAGTAAAGCACTGACCTAACTCGCCTCTAATTAGAGCCATTCGATCTGATTCTGATTTATCAGATAGAAGACAACATTTATAGTCGCAGGTGATGAAAATGGCACTTTACGAATGACTATCAATCAATAGTCAATTAGAAGTTACAAACAAATTTCTTCAGACTTATTTTCTATATATACAAGCTTCATTTTTATCGAGAGAAGAAATTCACTGACGAATTGACGATCGAAAAATGAAAAAAATATCTCACACAAGGAGGATGCAACCTTATTCGACAGGTAGTAATATTCCTCAAAGGAGGCTGTAACTCATACGCGCTAAAGATGAAGAAAACTGCGCGTGATTGCACGATGTCTTAAAAAAAAGAAGATTCTGAGGCGTGGTTTTCGTATATATACACAACCATTAATGGAAGATGCGGAAGGAAATATTAAACTATACGCGAAAAAATAAAATATGAAAAAAATAATTCAAGGAGAGAGTGAGCAATGCAATTAGTCCGTATAACTGTTTTACGGTTGACGTCACATCCGTACAGGACGTGAAGATATTATCGGTCCATGAACAAGGATGTTGAGCTAGAAAACATTTTCTCACGCGCCTTTGAGGTCATCCAAAAATTATCTCATATATAGATATGATAACTTGGGAGTCTAGACTCAAGTCTAGTAGTGAATCAAAAGGTGCGGCTATCATTCTCAAACATCATACTAATTATTTTTCTTCTTTAATTCTAAGGATCATGTGAGGTCATCGCGCTTGATGACGATTATATTTTGAAAATGTTCATCATTACGCGACACTGCGCGCTAATCTTCAAGAGACAACACGCCGCTAAAAGATTCTATTAGCAGATCTCTTGTTTTTATTCTCACGTTCTATTATATCTACCTCTCGACAAAAAATGTACGTTAATTTCTTCGTATATGAACTGTATAATTATAATTTTTATCTAAACCATAATTGTAATTTTTAACTTAATCACAATTCTAATTTTTATATGCGTGGCGTAGTTCAAAAATAATCGTAATACGTGATCGATTATATATATAAATTACTTGGGGCCTTCTTGCCTCCTCGAAATCTAAAAAAATAATATGTATAAATGTTAAATATTTTCGTTCTGAAAATTTTTTTCAAACTTAGCTGATTCTTCTTTCTTTGCAGAATTTTTACCTTATAGGCAAAGTTTTTCTTTCTATAATTGAGAGGATTTGGTAATTTTACCCCAAAAACAGAAGCGAATTCCCATTAAAAACTTTGTAGAATTTTTCCTTTGAAATCTTAGCGAATTTTACTCCAAAAACATAAACGAATTCCTATTAAAAACTTTGTAGAATTTTCCCTTTGAAATCTTAGCGAATTTTACCCAAAAAAACTTAAGGAAATTTCCCTTAGAAACTTTGTAGAATTTTCACTTTGAAATCATATAAAGAATTTTATCCAAAAAACTTGACGAAATTTCTGTTTAAAATCTTGAGTAATTTTACACCAAAAACAAGGAAATTTTCCTTAAAATCTTTGTAGAATTTTTCATTTGAAATCTTAGGAAACTTTTTTTATACTTTTGAAATTTATTCCCTTTGAAATCTTAGAGAATTTTACCTAAAAAGCATGAGGAAATTTCTTTTTGAAATCTTGGGTAATTTTCCCCCAGAAACAAGGAAATTTCCCTTAAAAACCTTATAGAATTTTCCCTTTCAAAATCATGGGAAACTTTTTTTTATTCTTTTGGAATTTTCCCTTTGAATTGTTGGAGGATTTTTGCCGACAAACATGAAAAAAAATTCCCTTTAAAATCTTGTGAAATTTTCCTCTTGAAATGTTGGGGAATTTTACCTTAAGAAGTCTATGAAATTACCCTTTAAAATCTTGGCCATAAAATCGTAGTGAACTTTTTTTCCCTCTTTATTTTCTGTTAAATTACATAAAATTTAAAAAAAGTTTTTTTTCAAATTTGTGAAAATTGTCATTAATATATTGGGAAAATTGCATAAAGCTTTCATAAATTGAAAATTTCTTACTGTTTATGCGAGGAAAATTCTCTCCGATTTTAAATAAATTTCCCTTTATTAGATTGTTGAAATTTTCACTATTTTTTTTTGAAATTGCACAAAAATTGTATAGTGAAAAATGTTTTTCCCTCCAATTTGTGGAAAATATCTAATATTTTATCACTTTTCCACAAATTTTTGAAATATTTTACTTTGTATGAAGTTCCACAAAATCACAGTAAAAATATACTTTTCCTGATAAATTTTTATAGAATATTCTACAAGAAACATCAGAAAAAAACCCCAAATTTTTTACAGTGATAACTAATAATAATATGCAAAATAATAATAATATTTATAATAATAATTAACAATAAGAATAAAAAAAATAATAATAATGGTCAAAATAATAATAAAATTATTATCTACATATTGATGACTATAATTCTTGGATCAAATCATTAAATTATATATAATAACAAATTGTAACTTTTAATTATATTTCAATTTTCCCGTAAAATAAATTTTTTGTAAATTGTGACTTTTCCAAATTGTTGGTAAATAATCGTAATACGTGATTGATTATATATAAATTACTCGGGCCTTCCGTGCCTCCTCGAAATCTGCGTAAAAAAATAGTTTATGTAAATGTTAAATATTTTCTTTCCATAAAAAATGAGGAAATCATCGTTTTTCGTTAATTTATAAAAACATATCGTTTTTTTTTGAAAAAAGTAAATATTTTCCAATAATCAAAAGCAATTATTTTACTAACACAAATCGTAAGTGCGTAAATTGTGTCATGTATAAAAATTAGAAATTATAATTATTAGATTAAAAATTATTATTATCGTTTTATGATCGAGGAAAATTCTTTATATACATATATACCATTTAGGGAATAGTTTTATATACGCGAGGGGAAAAGAAGGAAAAAATTGACTCGTTTCTATGCGCTCGATGTTGATGATACAGTAATGGCAGTGAATATAGAAAAGAGAATTCTCGTTTATACCCCGGGGGCTATTAAAGTCAATCTTTGATTATACAATACAGACGTGTGACAACACACTGGGCGGTCTAGTTGTACTTTTGTGTCACTCCACGATAGGCGCGTGGCGCTGCCTATCAATTGCACTCTTCGTCTCACGTGATGCTAATAAGAATTTTTTTTATGCACCTACTTTTTTGCACACTATGCCAAGAAATGATTATTTGGGTGGTCCTTATTATATATCTGATCAGCAAGGTGCCAAGGTGTATTATTAGAGTTCGCAACGTCTATACTTTGTCCGTAATTTTATGTATACAACAAACTATTACAAAAAAAAACAGGGGCTGCTGGCTTCTTCGTGTTTGAAAATTATTGCCTCCATCGATACGGTTGTTTCACTCTTCATTAAGAAAATATTTTTCACCCGAAAAAAAAAAATGTTTTTCCATACCTTCAGAGGGTAAACTAAAAATTAATATTAGACGAGTTTTCTATTTTCATTTTTTTTCTTTAGGAAAAAGGAATACTTAAGATAAAAATTTCATGATCGAAAGTAAAAATGTGAATAGAAGGGTGATAATAGGTGAGTTTGGAAAAGCGATGAGGTAACAGCGTGAAAGGTCGTGTGAAATGTCGTAAAAGTAGAAAATGTCACCGAGAATCGATTGAGTTTTCGTGGTTGCACGTTTTGGTGGGCCATCTGTAGAATTTAAGAGGAACCCCGAAGTGGCGGGATGTTGGAGAGAATCACTAGAGATGGCAGACTGTGTCACCCGCTGCTTGGGTGAAAACCCTTATAGCTCCGCAATCGAAATGGGGATGCTGGACACATTATGGAGTGCTGCCCTCTTTTTTCTCCCCCTCCCTTCAGCCCCTAGTTTTCAAAAATGAAAGCGCGGCAGTGACCTACGCGTGGCTCCCGCCATCATATAATACACGAAACCAACACAACGGCAGAGGCAGGATTTATGGTTTGTATCGCGCCGCGGCATCTAAATGATGATTTGCCTTTAAACGTAAACGGCTTATAAAAACGGTCCTGCATAATAGAGTAAATATAGGCTGCTTGAGTATAGTGTAAATTATCCTCTTCTCTATTTTTCCAGAAAAAAAGGAAGAAATTATGGTTCCGAACAAAAAGAGAAATTTGTTGGAAAATTAAATTCAAATCTAAATTTTTAGTTTAATTAAAATAAAAACCACGCGTTATAACTATAAATATTTAGAATATTAAACGGAAATTAAGAATACTAAATAATGAATAATTAGAAATTGCGAAAATATTAATTATTTCCTTTACTTAAAGCATTTCTTATTTAGAATATTAAATATTTAGGACATTAAATATTATACGAATATTAAATATTCGCACGGAAAAATCCTTTAACTGGAACAGCGATTACTTTCTGAAATATGGCAAAAGTATTAGTTGCAATAACTAAAAAGTGAATTTTATAGTTGTTCCAGGTGAAGATTTTTTTTCGTGCGGAACCGAAATTCGAATGTAAGTAAAAAAAGTAAAGTATAAGTAGAAAAAGTAAATATAAAAAGATTATTTTGAATAAAAAGTGACTTTTTTCAAAAACTCTGCGGATTTTCGAATATAAACTCGTCATAATATAAGTCGATGGAGTTTGAAAAGTGAAAGCACAAGGATAATCAAGGACGTGAGAATTATTCAGTAATAAACTGTTATACAAATACGATGTATCGAAGGATTTGATTAAATCTGCATGAATGATCACTATAATTAGACACACCCGTAAACGTTGTCATCATCTGCGCTTATTAATGGCACGTTTAGGGACTCGCTGTCCATAAAGAACAATAAATTATTGCGTCGCATGCCTCATATCGCATATACTATATATATATATATGTATATACACTTTAAGACTCGAAGTATTTTCCCTCATTCAAAATCACCCGAAGATTGAACCGACAAATATTTGAATAACAAACGATATGTAAATTTATTTACCCCCCTCTATTTGTTGTATATTTTAAGTAGCATTTCCTACATTACTTTTAATTGGTCTTTCCCCCTTGTTTCTTATCCTTCTCTTGTTTCGATTACCGAATTTACATTCAGAAAATATGTTCTTATATTTATTTCATTTGTCTCAAGACTTTATGTTGTATTTTGAATTTTTATTTTCAAGATGGAAATTTTTTTATGAAAATTTATAGTTTTATTGTTTTTTTGAAAGTACAGGGTGGCATCAGGTTAGAAAGTTTAGGGAAAATTTAGGGACTTTTTATTAAAACAAACTCTGCGAAAAGTAGTGGAAAATTCGTAAGAAAATTCTGAATTTCCCTTTCCCTCATATTGCGAAGTTATCACGAATTCTCAAAATAAAACCTATACAATTTTCTATTTCAGTCAATAATTTATTTTTAGATAATTAAATTTTTAAAGAACCATCATAAAATCGTAGCTTATAAATTATACTTAAAAACCCACAAAAAATTGAATAAATTGAATCTAAAATAATATAATTTTTCACCACAATTCAACTATATATAATGTT
The DNA here is from genome assembly GCA_032872475.1 of Leptopilina myrica (nomen nudum). Classification (NCBI taxonomy): domain Eukaryota; kingdom Metazoa; phylum Arthropoda; class Insecta; order Hymenoptera; family Figitidae; genus Leptopilina; species Leptopilina myrica (nomen nudum). The sequence goes on from CM065461.1 coordinate 39,638,682, forward strand.
CAAAATTGGTTTAAATTCTAGTCAAAATTTTAATTTATCTTTATAAAATAATATCATTCTTTTTTGAAATTAAATTATCTTTTTAAAAATGTTAATAAAATTCTTATCGAAGTTTGAATTATAGTTTCAAAATATTTTCCTCAATTAAATGATTTTCAATATCTATAATACATTTTAATAAAATTCTACGCAAACATTTTATATTTTCATAAATAATGAAAATGTCACACAAAAATTCAATTATTAATTTTTTTAAAAATTTCTTTCCAACATTTAAATTATTATTTTTAAATAACAAATTTACTGCAGGAATTGGTTTATTTTTAAACATTTTAAAATAATTATATGTCAAGATATTTTTATTATCTTTATAAATTACAAAATTAATAGCTAAAATCCAATTATTTTTATTTAAAATAAAATATTTTGACATGAATCCATAGTTATTTAAAATGCAATTTTCATAAAATTTGAAAAAAAATAATTAAAAGAAGTTTTATAAAATTCTGCGCATGAAATGAAGTATTTTTAACAGAAATTCATAAATATTATTTTTCCATAATTTTCAATAAATTTCTAAAAAGATTATTTTCAAAAATTGAAATAAAATTCTTCTCAAGAACTCAATTATTTAAAAATATTTAGAATTCAAATATTTCCTCAAAAATTCTGCATATAGATTCGATTATTTTAATAAATATAGTAAAATTATTTTTAGAAATTCAATTATACTTAAAAATTTTTATGAAATTTTTAATAGGACACTTCTTCCATTATATATCTAATCATTTTCAGAGTGAATCAAAACATTTCTTGTAGGTTCAGAAGAAAAGTCAAAATTTTGTCTGGAAAGCGCAGGGAAAAACAAAAATAAATTTTCGTGGCAAACCTGAAGTATATATCAAATTGTTACCATTGTGACTCAAATTGATACTAAAAATTTTAATTAATTTATGATTTCATCAATATTTATGGTATTAATTCGTTACTGTTTGAAACCTTTTCTATAATAGTTAATTGTTTTAAGGATTTATTTTTGGCATAGCATTCGGAATATTTTGAAACTTATAAGGTAACAGAGAGGTAACAAAGATGCATCTTTTCTGTTTAAGAAAACTAAGGAGAAGAATATCTTCTCGTGGGGTATATAAGGATGACTCGAAGGAGATTTTAATTAAGACCGCCCTTTCAATGTAACATTTGATTGGATGAGCTAATCCGAACCGCAGAAAATTTAGGGATCCTTCCACAAAGAACGTCCCCTTTGCTTTATATATATATATATATATATGGTATTTAAATATTTTTTGCCTTCTTTTTTCTCTTCTTTAAACCAACCAACAAAACATAAAAGGAAGCAAAATTCAAATGACGCCTCTACTACTTGTGGGGTAATAAATATTTCAACAGACGGAACTGCCTAAATCCACAAGCGCGCACACACAGGGGGAAAAAGATGAAAAACATTCTAAATAGGGTGCTCGCGTTAGATTCTTCAAAGTGATTCCATAAATTCTCCATTTCTATATAAAAGCCACCCACAATGCAGAAGTGTGTATGTTTCAATTTTTTATATAAATATATATATATTTATTGTCCGGACTTATCATTATATATGTACATTTTTATTTATTTATTACTCTCTAAATTTGAATTAGTAAATTTTACTAATGAATTAGTAGAACACTGAAAAAAAAATTTATTTGATTCAAATAACCGATTATTTGATTATTATCAAATAAATATTTACTTCAATCAAATAAACTGTATTTGAATCAAATATTTCATTATTTGAAGCAAATATTATTTAATTGATTCAAATGAAAATTATTTGATTTAAGTAAATATTTATTTGATAATAGTCAAATAATCGGTTATTTGAATCAAATAAATTTTTTTTTCAGTGTAAATAAATTAGTAAATTTATTAGTCAATTTTACTAATTCAAAAGCAAAAAGTCAGTCACTAATTCAATGTATAGTAAACATTTTATAACTAATTCAAATTTAGAGTGTATGTTATGTATTATATTATATTTATTTTAATTTATTACAAAATTTTATTTTACTTTAATTTAATTTATTATTTTATTTTGAGTTTTCATTATTTGATTTCAATTTCAAATCGATTTTTCTGTCAATTAATTAATATTATATTTTCTATACCTTAGTACATATATATAAGGAATATTTGAAACAAAAGATACGGCGCAACTGAAAGTTGAGAAAAATAAAAAAAAGTAAAAGTGAGGGAGGGGAGGGGGTAGGGTCAGAAAAGGCGAACACGTCAGGGGATGATGTCTAAATCTCCCTTTACCATTTCAATGGTGACTGCCCGCCCTTTTACTGGCTACGCTTTCGCCGCACTAGGGTGCCCTTTTTCCTCTCTCCACCCATCATCCTAAGGGTGGTACACCATGTACAGTCCCTTACAAAAATTTCCCTCCACCCCAAATTCAAATAGTATTCCAAATAAATCTTGTTCCATTGAATTTAATTTTCCATCTATCAAAAAAAAAATCCTCTTAATCTATTTTTCCCTTTTAATTGAAACAAATAACCGCCCCTAAAATTGATTTTTATAATCGAAAATTTATATCCCGTAAAGCGTGAATTTTTCCATTTTTTTATAATTGAATAAATAATTATTTTATTTAACTAAAACTTTTACAACACCTAAAAAAAACTTAACACTAAAAATAATATCAAATTACTATAATTATCAGGTATTATTTAAATTTTTTCATTTATTTTCATTTATTTTTACTTATTTTTATTTTTTTTGTTATATTATTTATTAATATCATCATATTAAATAAAAAATAGTACTAATTTTTTATCTACAATATCAGAATTTCTATTATTAGGCAAGCCGAAAATATTTTCCTGAGAGAGAGAGAAAGAGAGTAAAAGTAATTAATTTTTTTTTCGTTCTTTAATCTTTTTCATCAGAGAGAAGTGACACGTAATAATTAGTGAGGGATAATTAATTAAATGCGTGCTAGATTTTCATGGCGATTAAATGACTCCATATAACTGGAGTTTTCTGCAGAAACTGATGCGTAGAAGATATCTTGGTCACCATAGGGGTATTTTAATTGCGCACTTACAAATTATACTTCATACCGACGACCGCATATAGCAGTAATTTGTAATTTAAATCATAATATTTATATATTTCTTTTATTTTAGATTTTTTTTTATTAAAAAAAAATCACTATTCGCATTTTATATGGTGAATTCCTTAATAATGTGTGTATGTATAATTAATATATAAAAGTTATTCGATGCGGAATTTTAAATGAAGCGTATCGAAAATAAAAGAGAGAAAAAGAAGTTGTTTTTGTAAAAATTTTATATTTAAATATAGTTTTCTTTGAAAATATTCATGGTAATTATAAATTAATAACAAAATTGGTAATCGCTAATTGCTAATTACACGCAGACTTGCATAGTTTCGGATTTTTTATTATTCATCAAAAAAATACAAACCACTTGGTTTTTAGTGTTTTTTTTCTATAGTTAAATACGTTTTCTGCCTCTTTGCCATCACTTTTCTAAAACTCGTGACAAAATAGGCCAATTTGGAACTCGGGATCGTGTTCAGCTGGCAAAAATACATTGAAAACCATTCCGATGTCAAAAATAACGAAAAAGACCCGATTTTTGAAAAAAGTGGGGGGTAAGGACCCTCAAAAATTTTTTTTTCTTATTTTTGACATGGGAATGGTTTTTAATGTATTTTTGACCGCCGAACAAGATAAAGGGTTCCAAATTGACCTATCATGTAACGATTTTGAGAAAATTGGCGATAGTGAGGCAAAAAACGTGTTTTTGGGGGTCTATCCCCATTTTTTTCAAAATACTCTTTTATTTTTCTGATCTTTCGCATATGGGTATCAAAATTTCTCTTACAAGTTATAATTTTCGACCTCTTTAAAGTCTCTAAACTTTGTAGTTTAATAAAAATGCTTACCTATTTTCTATTTGTCTTCATCTCCACTTTTCTTCAAATCCGCAACTTGGAAAAATTGTGAATTTTGTCAAAAATACCCCCGTAATGATGAGGATATAAAAATTTAAATTTGAATAACCTTGTTTATGAGTGTTTACTATTGAAATGATTTAGAAAAAGTGTACACATGTAACGTATTTGCATAAATTAAAAAGCGCAATGTGCAAGCATATATAGCGGAATCATGTGTGCGTAACAAACATAAATTTCATAATGCCCTAATTTGAATGCTTGACACTTCATAAAAATGGGAAGAAGGAAACTTATTTATACTGCGGCACAAAAGTGCCTATTAGTATCGGAGTCGTTTCCGTATTGTGAGATGTTTTCCTTTTTCGATGCAGGGCGAACAAAGATTTAGTGCCTTCGATTTACGTAACAAGTTGGGACAAGGAAGAGGAGCTGGGCCAGAAAGAGAGAGAGAGAGAAAGAGAAAAAAGAGGGCTTTTATATTTTTATGGCAGTGAAAGTTGTTGCATTCCAAGGGTCGCGGCCGTGAGGGCAAAAATTCACGTCCCTAGTTCTCGTTTCAAGGAGAGTGAGAGAGAAGGAAAAGTGAAAAACAACTAACAATACAGTTTCACTTTTCTACTCCCTCCTTTTTACTCTATATATACACTCGGGAAAGTCGCACGTATTTTCTAAAAGAGAAAACTAAAAATCCTCTCATCTTTTGCAACCACCACATATAGTGGAAAATATTACAGTCCTCGTCTCATCGTCTTTGGGTTAAGTTCTATTCTCCGCGTCCAACAAGTTGCTACTATTTTTTTAATAGGGATTGGGAAATAATAAACGAAATAGCCATTTCTTTTTGAATTTTAATTTTACTATTTAGAAAAGTAATTTTTCTATTTTTTTATTAAATTTAACACCAATTTTTTTGAAACAATTTTATACTATTCTTTTTAAGTTAACTAAGAGAAATAGTAATTCTTTTAGTATTTTACTATTAAAAATAATACTACTTGCTACTACTAAAAAAAATATTACTTTTTACTTTAAAAATACTATTTTTCACTGATAAAAATAATATTTTTTACTACTAAAAATAATATTACTTTTCAGTATTAAAAAATACATTTTTTATAATTTATTAACACTATTGAGAAAACTATTAATTTCCACTATTTTGTAGTAGTAAATATTGAGATAGTAAAAAGTATTTTTTTAGTTTTTTACTATTATGAATAATACTATTTTAATTCATTATTTTAGTAGTGAAGTACAAAAACATAAAAATTCTTTAGCTTTTTACTATCAATAAAAATACTTTTAACTATGTTTTAGTAGTAAATACTAAGATAGTAAATAGTATTTTTTAGTAGTTTACTATTAAGAATTAACAAAAGTAGTAAAAATAGTATTTAAATTAAAAAATAGTTGAAAAAAAAATTTTAATTTAAATTTATAAAAATTACAAATAGTATTTTTTAAATAGTGAAACGTACTATTATTAACAGTTAAATACAAAAATAATTTTAAGTAGTATTTTACTACTAAAAAAAGTTTTTTGCTATTAAACATAATTTAATATTTTAAATGTAATTAAAAATAATTTTATACCATTTTCAGTAGTAAAATACTAAGAAAAATAGTAATTGTTTTAGTATTTTACTTTTTAGTTGTTGATATTGAAAATAGTATTTTACTATTTTTTACTATTTTTTAATAAAACAAAGAAAACTACTACATTTTCTGTTTTTTAAAGTTCTTCGCAAAAAGTAAAAATTCTTTTAGTCTTTTACTATTAATAAAAATACTTTCTTACCTTTTTTTACTAGTCGTCTAAGATACTAGGAAAAAAATATTGCTTTTAGTGTTTTACTGAGAAGAAAAAATCCATTATTTACCCTTTTTGGAACTATTTTTCCGGTAATTAAATACTACAAAAAAATAGTAAATCTTTCAGTATTTTAATTTTCCAAAAAATACTATTTTTTCTTGTTTTGAAACACTATTTGTTTAGTATAGTAGAATACTGAAAAGTAAAAAACTTAAAAATATATGTAATAACTGATAATCGTGTGTTTTTTTTAAAAGGTAAAAAAATTGTAATCAGATATAAAATCAATTCTCCAATAATTTGCATAAGTGAATATTTTTTGCCAATTTCATATATATTTATAAGAAAGAGTAAAACTACGTTTTATTTATTATTATTATTTTTTTTTATTGTTATCTCTGACGTTTCCCTTTGCGCGTTTTTTTCCAAAAGCAACGCCCATTCTTTTGATCGTGCACGTGCATCGTTTGATTCAGCTGCCTTTGGTTTAGTTTCACGAATGAGTTATCGACCATCGGAGTTTGCTCTTTCATTTTCAAAACTGAGCGGTGGCTCTAGTATCGTTCGCGCCGCAGAGTCAGTATAAAATCTTTTTCCTCTCTTTCAAACTCTCCTTCTCCCTTTTTCTTTTTACCACCCTTCTTTTTAAAGCATCGACTAACCCCCAATCTTTCTCCTCTCTTTATCCCCCCTCCCCCTTCTCACCGCAGCAGCAGCAGCAGCACATCTCATCATTTTCAGATGCGAATCCTTCTTTCTCTTATATATATCGTCCTTTCGTTCTCTTATATATATTCTCTTTTTCTTTTTTTCATCCTTCTTCTTTTTCTTCTTTCTGTCCTTCTCTTTTCTTTCCTGTTTTTATGTTTTTTTTCCATCTGTTTCTTTCAAGGTCGAGGCCAAACGAAAATTTAGGGCGGTGGAAAAAAATATTCGTCGTGGTGTTTAAAATTAACATTTTTTAGGAGACTAGTTTTTGGGATCTATTTTTTAGGTGCGACTATTTTTTATGAATATTGCGCGTATATTTACGAAATAATACGGAAAATTATATGCTTATTTCTAAATTAAAAAATTGTATTATTTTTATAAATAATAAAATTTAGTAAATAAAATTTACTAAGTTCCAACCCTGCCTATTTTCACGTAGTAAATGTTACTAACGTTTCGAACTTTTAAATGAACTATTTATTTATTCTAATTAAATATTTTCCAAAATATTTTAGTATCAAATATTATCTTCAATTTTTGAATTATTTCTGATAGAAGAATTTTTTAAAATTCAACTTTAATAAAATTTTTAAAACAATTCAATTGTTTTTAAAAATTTCAACTTAAATAAACATTTTAAAATAATTCAATTGTTTTAAAAAAATTTAATGGAATTTTTCGTACGAGATTCAATTATTTCCATTAAAATTTTAATGAAACTAATTATCTTCACAGATATAGTAAAGCTCCTGACAGAAATTTAATTATTTTCAATAAAAATTCGAATTTTTCATTAGAAATTTTAATTATAACAATTTAATTATTTTCAATACAATTTTAACTGCATTCTTGAAAAAGGTTTTATTATACTTTAAAAAATTTCTATCCATTTGTTTTAAACAATGAAAATATTTTGAAACAATTAGAAAAAAATTCGCAGCAAAAATTTAATTATTTAAGATTCAAAATTAAGAAGTTACAGACTTTACAAAAATTAATGTAAAAATTAATATAAAATGTTAAGAAAAATGTTTTATTTTAGAAAAGGAAAAATTTATCATAAAATAATGAAAAATTAATTAGTTTTTGAATTTTGCGAATAATTTTATTTCAAAAATTCAAAAAATAATTGATTTTTATAAAAGTTGCACTTTCAATTTTTATAAATATTATAAGAATAACTGGAAAAAATTACTAATTTTTTTTTATAATTAAGTAAATTAAACAATTTTTTATTTTCAAAAATCATTTTTAATTTTATAGAATTATTTCAAATATATAAAATTTAAAAAAATTCAACTTTAATAAAATTCTTTGAAACAATTCAATTATTTTAATAAAAAATTAATAAAATTTTTCATACGATTTTCAATTAGTTTCAAAGAAATTTTAATCAGATTCGTGAACAAATTTGCAAGAATTTAATTATTTTTATAGATACATATAATAAAATTCTTTACAGCAATTCAATTATTTTCATTATAATTTAATTTAAATAAATTAATTTAATTTAAATTTAATTTATTCTTTCTCGAAAGAATAAAAATATAATTATTTGCAATAAAATTTTAACTACTTTCCAGAAAAGTATTTTATAATTATTTTAATAAAATTTCCTTAAAATTCTTCAGAACAATTAAATAATTTTCCAAAATTTTAATCTAATTTTAAGGTAACATTAAATTATTTCAGATGCAAAATTGTGAAAATGTTTCTAAACTAGATTGAATTTCAAAATGATTCAATTTTAAGAATATTAGGAAAGTTGAACTTTAATTGAAAATTCTTACAAGTTAATTTTTTGAAACATTTTTAGTCACATTATTTTTTTAAAACTGCAGTTATATTTTTAAATATAAATTTAATTGGAATAAATTACAAATTATTCCAAATTTTATAAAGATGTCTTGTAAACAAGTCGATCTTTGAAATATATTTTAGTTTTAGATGAACGCCATTTCTTTAAATAATTATATTTTCAAGAACATTTCTCAAGAAATATTAAAAATAATTGAATTAGAAAAAGACCTCTAAGAAATAATTGAAATCTCGAAAACAATTTTTGAGAATTTTTTTTTTATGATCGGGGGAAATAATTTATACCAAGGAATTTTTTTATGACCGGAAGAAATAGAAAAATTACTCCTTTTTTTCTTCTTTTTTCTCTTCAAATTCTCTTTCGCTTTTCTTAAATCCAAAACAGTTTTTCCCTCTAAAAATCTCCATGATGTTTTTTTTCTCTCTCGAAGAAGAAGAAGCTCTCTCTTTCTCTCTCTTTTATTCCTATCCCTGTAATGATGCGTCCAGCCTGCGGGCGTTGAAGAAAGAGGGTGCGTTAAAGCAGCTGTGCTTTTCTCGCAATTACAACTCGATTCCCGCCTCCTTTTTTTCTTCCATTTCTATCCTAAAACTCTTATCCTCATCAGGAAAAGCGAAAAATTATTTTTAGGACCCTTTGTCTTTGTGTTGAGATTTTCCCTTTTTTTTGGTATTTTTCTCCTTTGTTCTCTTACGGATTTTAATTTTATGGTTTGGTACTCTTGAAAAGTGGTTTCGGTATTTTTTATTCTTATACAGACATTTTGTAATTAGAGAAGTTTTTCCCTCGTAGTTTTACTTTCGGTGAGTTTTTTTTTTTTGGTCGGTAATTTTAATCAGTTTTTTTTCTCAATTTAGATAAAATGTTATGTTGTTCCATTTTATTTTCCTCCATTTTAAAGGAGGTTCTTCCCTCTTGATTTTAAGTGATCATATCCTATTTTGGCACTTCCTGATCTATTTCCCTTGAACTTTGGCCCTGTTTCCTTTCTCCTTCGGAAGCTATTTTTCACTTTCATCTCGAGACTTTTATTTCACTGTAGAAATATTTTTTTTTCCACAGTGTTTTTTTCGAATCACTCTTCAAGGAAGGAGCAAACCGAAAATCCAGTGTAATAGACATGAAATTCTGGAAAAAACATTTTTTATTCAAATTTTATTATTTATTGTAATTATCATTATTATTATTATTATTATTATTATTATTATTATTATTATTGTCATTATTATTATTATTAGGTATAATTTTTTCTCTTTAGAGAATTGTTTTCTAATTTTTGAACTTTATGAAAAAAAAATTATTTTTTTACAGAAAAGATTCTTTTAGAATGTTGTCGTTTAGAATTTCTTTTAGAGACGATTTTTGTTATGATCACCTTGGAAGAAATATTGTGATACGCCATTGCTCCCGCATCTGGAATTCCATCGTCGCTATCCGTCGCTTCGGAGACAACATTTCGGAGACAAATGCGGGTCTCTTTTTGCAGCAAAAAAAAAACTCTTGTCACTGCTAGAAAATCTTCTTGTAACACATGATTTTATTGACTAATCTTTCATGTACTCAGTGAAAGGATTAAATATGTAATCAAAGTTGAAATTATTTTCATTTTGTGGAACGATTATTCGCACCTAAATATCACAAGCGAACTTTATTTTATACATACGCAAATACTGGCAAATCTCCAAAGTTGATATCAAAACCAATGTTCAGTTTTCATATCAACATTCATAACTGTATGATGATCTTTAAAGCCACATTTTCGAAGAAGAAAATTAATCTATAAAAAAATAATTGAAACTAAAAACTTTTTATTTTCTTCTTTTATGATTTTTTGATTCTTATATATAATTGTAAAAAAAATGGTAAAAAGTCCACTATCTATATAAAATATATGAATACGCAGACATTGCCAATGGTCGATCGTTTTCCATGTATCTTTCTCCTGACAGTCCTAAATCCTCCCAGCATCAGTTTCCACCAAGGAATTTCTAATATTCTCTCCTCGGAGGACTGACGTCTTGGCAATTTCCTCCCTGGAAAACTTTGTGGATCGTTCTCAAGGGAGAACTCAGCAACGAGAAAAGGGGATGGCGTCCTCTTCTCTCTCTCTATATATATAAGGTTGTCCGAAGTAACCTTCACTCTGATATTTTCGCTCCTCTATCAAAAAGGTTATAGTCGAGTTCCTATTAAAACCTCAAAATATTTCCGCACCAACCTTCAAAATTCTCAACCTTTATCAAAATTCCAAATTTTCTTTTCCGAAAGATAATGTTTCTTCCTCTACGAAAGAAGCTTTTTTTCCCCTCAAAAAGAAATGACCTTAATTTTATTTTCTATACGAAAAACTAAAAAACAGTCGAAGAGAAATTAAAATCCTATTGCAGATTCCTGTAATCGACAATTTACCGATAAATTAATTTTCAACTCAGTAGCTTCAAAGTTAATGCGTCTTTTCGACCATAGAGTAAAAAGTATCCGTAATTATTCAAATTCTTTCAATGGAAAAATATTATTAAATTTTCCAATTTTTGTTTTTCTTTCAATTTTATAGAAATGAATCTTTAAAATTGTCGAATTAACGATTTTCGTTTTGGTTTTTTTTCGAAATGATTATTATACAGTGATAAGGAGTTAAGAGTAAATTGGAATTCTGTGACGAGAGGGGAGGGGGTGTCTGAAGAAGGATAAAACGGTTAGGAGTGGAAAGTGAAGGAGAGAAGTAGGAATATTTACTGCCATCTTCTCTTCTACAGATTCACTGCCGGAGTTGTAAACACCTCTTAACTATATAGAGATACTATCTTCTCTCTTCCCTTCCGTGTTCTCCGGCTGCTAAGCGGCTGTCCTTTCAATGAATAAAAAATTATGGCCCCTTTTTTTTGCCTCAAATCCAGACTCTATATCTGGCAATTTCACTCTAATGTATATAGTTGAATTCAATTTCTCGTCGTTCTTCATATTTAGATTTAATATTTAATTTTTGTTGCTTTCAAAGATTCTGGTGGCGATTATCGGAATTAGTGAAAATTACTTTCGATTATCGCCAACAGGATGTTTAGTGTACACTATGCGATCCCAGCGCCACTGGCGCGAAATTCAAAAATCGTAAATAGGATAAAATCGTGTAAGACCCGTTTTCATTCCCTATCTCGTTAAGAATTTTTCAACTATTTAAAAAATGGGGCATTTTCGACTTATTTTCAAAAATTGCAACTTTTTCCACTTTTCTACAAAAATATCGCAATTTTTTGCATTTTTAGTAAAAAAAATAAGGCCTATTTCGATTTTTATAGTGTTAAAAATGTAACAATAGACAAACCTTTCAAACATTATTTCTGAATAATTTTTTAAATTAAATTTTCCAAATATACATTTAACGAGATTTTTTATAATTGAATTCTGGTAAAATTTAAGTGAAAATAATTCATTTTTTTCTATAGTATTTTATTTTAAGTTTTGTACATCGCACCTTTTGAAGAATTTTAATTGTGAATTTTGAAAAATAATTGAATTAATTCCAATTCTTCAAAATGCAACTATTTTTTAATAGTTATTAGTTATCTAACTATTATTTAGTTTTTTAACTATTTTTTTAATAGTTTAATATTTTTAAATTTTGACACCTTTGAATTAATTCAAATTTTTCAAAATTCAACTTTTTTTTGAATAGTTATTAGTTACTTAACTATTTTTTAGTTTTTTCAACTATTTTTTAATAGTTTAATATTATTAAATTTTGAAAAATAATGGAATTAATTCCAATTCTTCAAAATTCAACTTTTTAAAAATATTTTCAATTACATACTTCCACAATGAAAGGAAAGGTAAATTTATTTTTGTGTTAGTATTTTACAATTTAAGGAAAAAGTGCAACAAACCGAAATTTTGATATAAAAATTACTAAACTTTAAAAAAATTTCAGTGGAATTTAGTAAAGTTATATTAAAATTTAATTAAAATTCTTGATATTTGATATAATTATATTCCACATAATTTTTTTTTTTAATTTTGTATTTTTATGTCAATAATTTCGGTTTGTTGCACTTTTTCGCCAAATTGTAACAAAATTTAATATAACATTTTTCTCGAGTGCAAAAATTTAACTACATGGAAATAAATAATATTTAAAATTTCTAAGAATTGTTTTTAACATTTTAGAGAAAATAATCATGTTCAATTTTTTTTTTAAATTCTGTTAAAAACTTGTTGATTTTTTTTTAATCTTTAAAAATTCAATTAGTTTTAATATTTTTTTTTGTCAGATTTTGATTGTTTGGAAATTTTTTAATTGTATAAAATTAAAAATTCTTATTTAAGTAAAAATAATTCTAAAAATAATACTTAAAGCGCGCGACACATATTTTAGAATAATTTTTGAATGACAATAAAAAAAAATTCAAATATTATTTTAAAATATGTGTCACGCGCTTTAATGTTATCTTAGTATTATTTTTACTTTAATAAAAATTTTCTACTTGGTTGAATAAAATTAAAATCAGTTTTTATTAATTATTTTATATGTACAACGAAGACTTAAATATCAGTAATGGTTTATAATAAGTGTCGAACTGCCTTTATGTATTTTTATTTCTAAGAATTACGAGAAACAAAATGGCGTCGGTCGAACAAAACAGCTGATTCACTTGCAATTTTATAATTCCTCTTAATTCCAAATTAAACAGAATTGAGTAACGATATTTTTTGAAAACAATTTTTCCCAATGGCAAGAATGTGACATATGTGTAAATATTATTATTCTAGAAATATAAATCATTTAAATAATAATTTTGTAAAATCTACTATATTGGAAAAGTTCCAGTACAGCTTTTTTTCCTATATAGAAATTATTGTTAGAACAAAAATTTTGTAATGTGAGTTTTAATTTTTATGAAAAAAAAAATATATTTTGAAAAATTCGACTGATAATATATGTAGGTCAATTCGATCAGAAGACAGAAACGGGTGGTCATGTTCCGGTTCCCTCATCCCGCGTGTGTTTATCTCACTCGATCAAGAATGCGATAAATAAATGTGCGCGGCATTATTTTTTTTTCTTTTCTTTTAAGCGACAGGTCTTGCGGTTAAACTCACTGAACCGGTTTTTCGCACAAGATGTATATAAACCTAAAATGTAAATCCGATTTTTCCTACTCTTGCGGCGTGAAAGCTAAAAAAAAAAAAAAAAAAAAGAGAGAGAAAAAAGGAAAAAAATTGACGCTCGCCGTCAGAAATACAGAATGGCGGCGGCGTCGTCGTCGTATAGTCGTCGGATGGGCTGAAACGCTTGATACCCTCGTGGAGACGTAGAGATGTAGAACGAGAGGGACAAATAGAAAGAGATGGTGAAACCCACTAAATCAATACTCTGCCATCGCTCTAACTCTGGCTCATCCCCTCACCCCCCCTTAGCAAGCCATCCCTTAGTCGTGTCTACCCCCCTCGGGTCTTCCATCTTCCTCTTATCCTGACGATTTCTCCCTTTCTTCTTGACGTTTCCTCCTTTTGCTTTCTCTCCTTCTCTTTGTCTCTCTCTCTCTCTCTCTCTTCCTCTCTTGTTTCGTTCTTTTTTCTCTTTCTTCTACTTTAACCCCCTCTCCCTTTTACTTCCACCCTCGTCACGCTTTTCGAACGAAACTTCCCTGCGACTATTCCCGCAGAGAAAGAGAGAGAGAGAGAGAGAGAGAAAGCTTGATTCTAACACTTATACACATTGTTCTATTCTTCTCTCTCTCTCTATATATATATACTTGAGACGACGACAACTATACAAAGACGATGCACTGTAAATGCGATTCGTATAACACCCACACTATATATATAGTTATGTATAGAATTTTTTTTCCGTTTGGTTTTTTTTTCTCAGCAACCCTTTTTTTTCTCTCTTCTTCTCGGAGGGAAAAAAAATGTGGAAGAAAAAAAAATTGGTTCTTTTGACTCTTGCGAGGAAGTTTAGGAAAAAGCATTGGGTAAGAAACTGTCTTCTGTACGATAAACAAGTCTTTCTTCTTTTGAATTTTCTTGTTTTTCTCTTGGAAAGTTGAGAGAAAAAGTTGAATAGATTATTTCGAACGTAAACGTTTTTAGAGAAAATTGCATATATATGTATATACTATTTTCAATGTTATTTATTTTATGATAAATATGTGAGGAAAATGTGGATTTTTAGTAGATGTCAAGAAATTTATATGTTAATTTAATAACTGCGTAGAATTCTGGTTAAATTAATTGGTAATTTTTGATTTTTTAATGGAAATCTAATTAATTAAGCGGAATTCAATTTTAGTTAAACAGAATTATTACTAATTTAAAAATGAGAAGTTTTCTAAATTTAACAAGAATTCTCCTACGCTAAACCAGAATTTTTCTATATTTAACTAGAATTCTTCTACGCTAAACGAGAATTCTATTAAATTTAACCATAATTCTACTTAAATTATACAGAATTCTCCTACATTAAACCAGAATTCTTTTAAATTCAAACAAAATTCTACCTAAACTATACAGAATTCTCCTACGTTAAACCATAATTTTTCTAAATTTAACCAGAATTAAGCGTAATTCAATCAGAATACAAAATAAAATTATAGTTATATATTGTTATTTTATTTTTATAATTATTATCAGTCTAGTAAATTTTTCCAGATTTTAAGCGAAAATCAAACCAGAATTCTTGTTATTCGAACTTGAAATCTGGGTTTGTGCATTAAAAATTCTAATTCTTCTTGTATTAATTCGTAGTTTTCGAATTTCAACTTTACATAATTTATGTAAATTTAACCAGAATTCTTGTTATATTAACAAAAATTTGATTAAATGAACCAAATATTTGTTATCTTAGCCAGAATTTAAGTAAATAACTAGATATTGCACATTAAAGATTGTAACTAAAAATTCGGTATTTCACAACCAAAATGATGAAAAGAGTAATTAAAATTCCGTTCTTAACAACTAGAATTTCAGTTCGAATAGTCAGAATTCAGTTGGAAATAACCAACAATAATATTGAATAATCTGAGTTTCAAATTAAATAACCACAATTTTAGTTCAATTAACCAGAATTTCTATCAGAGTAAATAACCTTCTTGAATAAAAAATGCAAAATTTTAGTTCTAGTAATTAAATTTTAACTTTGAATAATATATATTTCATTTTTTGCCACCAGAATTCTGGTTTGAGTAACTAATATAATTTCGATCATAACAACCATAATTTTGGTTCAAATAACCAGAATTTTTATTCAGATAACTATAATCTTCTTGAATGAATAACCAAAATTCTTGTTTCAATAATTAGAATTACGGTTTCAATATAACCTAAATTTGTTTAAAAATAACAAATAACCAAATATGAAGATCTAGAATTCCGCTTAAAATAAATATTTCGGTTTTTAATAACCAGAATTATACGATTTGAATATTTAAAATTCTCTTTTTAACAATCAAAACTTGATTTTGAATAACCAGAATTCCATTTGAAATAACCAACAATAGCAGATTCGAAAAACTATAGAATTCTGCTTATAAAAAATATAATTTTGTTTCGAATAACCAGAATTTCAATACAGTATATAATATCTGATTTTCTGGCTGAAGATCTAAAATTCTAGGTTTAATAACTTGATTTTCGGTTTAATAACCTAAATTCCGTTGAAAATAACCAACAATCAGATTTCAAGAACTGGAATTTAGCTTGAAATAACTGAAATTTTCGTTTGGGTAACCAGAATTTTTGTCCGAATACCTAACTTAATTCCAAATACCTAATTCTAGATACAAGAACAAAAATTCTGGTTTTAAAACTAGAATTCTGTTTGAATAATGAAAAATTTTACTTAAAAATTAAAAATTGGACTTTCGATTGATGTGACCAAAATTTGGGTTCGAATAATCAGAATTCGAATCCAAATAACTGAAATTCCTTCTGGCTCCAAAAACCAGAATTTCGGTTAAAAATTCCTGAATTCTCATTGTAATAACCAGAATTCTGTCTATTTTTACCGCAGAATACTAACAGCTATACTAGAATAATAACAATAAAATACAAATAAACTATCGAGTAATCCAAATAACTGAAATTCCTTCTAGTTTCAAAAACCAGAATTTCGGTTAAGAAATCCTGAATTCTAATTGTAATAACCAGCTATACTAGAGTAATAACAATAAAATACAAAAAACTATCGAGTAAAATAAAATAATTTTATGAAATAAAATTTAATAATTCGCCCAATTAAATTTAAAATCAAAGCAAAGGATAAATTGAAATTTATCCAGCACCGCCGGAAATCAAGACTGTCGCCCAACTAATCAACAAATTAGGGTGACACATAACGTCGTGACGTAAATGCTCCTGTCAGCTTCTCTAGCCTCAGTTCTAGATCTACGACTGTCGGGCCTAGTTCATGTCACATTGCAGAAGGAAGAAAGGGGTTCAGCAAAGGGGGGCTCTCGAGTTTGGCGAACAAAGAGAGGGGGCGGGGAATTGACTGATCAGACAATTGGGAAGGGACAGTCTAAAGTACGGTTTGTACTATGGACTTGGCAGTTTCGATAAACAGAACTATATAGAGATCATGATTAGTATAAATAAGAGCTGGACGACAATTTCTTTTGCGTTGTTTTATTTCTCTCTCTCTCTGTCCCTCACCTATGGCTCTTCAAAACAAGAATCAAGTTTTGCAAGGAGTGGGGAGGGGAGTCCAATTACACGGCTGGCGGCTTCTGCTTTGTTTCACGGCCGCTGGCCCTTGGCTCTGCACAATCTTTCCTTCTTTCATGGACTTCCGCTGTCTCTACTTTATACGAACCTGGACGTTACCAAGAAACCGCTATATACCTATATATTCTCTTTTTAAGTTTAAAGTTCTTCTTCCCTGGAACAATTAACACTCCCTTGAAAATCCAACGCCTTTCTTGTGTTAATATCTTCACTTTTTTGAACTTGTTTGGCATTTTGTTTTCGCTCGGCGCGTTTTTTGGAATTTTCTGCAGGAATTTCTTTTTTTGGAGACAAAATATGCCTTTATTGAATTTGTAGACTTGCTGGTCACGTAATTGCAAGATTTTTTTTTGTGAATTCTGTAACTCATTCTTTAACAGATTTTTAGGATCGCTGATTATGAATCTGAAGTTTTTTTTAAAGAAATTGAAAATAGCGGATCCAATATGTCGGACAAAAGTTAAAAAGAAGAATTGTTTTTGGTGGAAAAGTTTATTTTTCAATAGTTTTTGAAGTAGTTCATAATAAATCTGATCAAATTTTTAAAAGCTTCAAAATGTTGGATAAAAATTTAAAAAAGGTCAAAAATTTGTTTTTTGGGCTTGAAGCTTTTTCAGGGTTGCCACAAAGATTTAACTTTTTTTCCCTGATTTCCATACAGAATTTTGACTTTTTCCCTGAGCCTAAAGATTATTCTGATTGAGTCTAAAAAAGAGTAGATATTGATTAAATTTTTTATTCTCTACAATTTTTAACTAAAATTCTTCTTCAAATAAATTATTTTTAACATTTAAAAAAGTTTTCTTTGAAAATTTTCAAATCCGTTTGTTTGAAATTTAATTTTTCGAAATTTTTATTATTTGGAAATAGTTCATTTAAATATATATTAAATAATGAAAACTTCAAATAATTTGAAACAAAATGTATAGATGAACTTTTTCAAAAAAGTGAATTTTACACAATTTTATAAATTCAAAGTATGGAAAATTAAAATTTTCAAAGATTTATATTTAAAACCTTTTAAAGATTCAATAGTTTCAAAAAATGCATGATATAATGCTTTCAATAATTAATATTCCAATATTATCTAAAAGTTTGTTCAAAATTCATTTTTGACTCAATTTTTATTAAAAAAAATTCAACGAGAGTTCAATGATTTAAATGAAAAGTAAATAATAATTTATTCAATAATTGAATGTTTTAAAAAATTTTCATTTTACGAAGAATGTTATTAACAACGTTTGAAAATATTTAATTTCTTTTAAGGAATTTAATTAAAATTCTACTAAAATTTGTTATATTTAAGCATTTTAAAAATTTTTCTAATTTTGATCATAATTAAAAACTTTTTAAAGAATTTCATAAACAAATTTTAAAATAATTAAATTCCTGAGAAGGATTTAAATAATAATTTATGAAAATAATTGAATTCATGCGACGCATTTTATTAAACTTTGTTTAAATAATTGAAATTTTGTTAAGAATATTATTAAAATTTGTGACAATAATTTAATTTTTGAGAAGAATTTTATTAACAAGTTTTGAAAATTTTTAATCCGTTTAAAGAAAATTTAATTCATAAATTGTACTAAAATTTATTATATTAATTTTATAACAATTCATGAAAATAATTGAATTCATGCGAAGAATTTTGTTTAAATAATTAAAATTTGGCTAAGAATTCCATTAAAATTTTTGACAGTAATTTAGTTTTTGAGAAGAATTCCTCTATCTATTGATAAAAATAATTAAACTCTTGACAAGAATGTTTTAAAAAATTTTGAAAGTAATTTTATTTCTTCAAAGTATTTTATCACTTTTTAAAAGAATTGAATTCTTATCATGAATTTTGATATTTATTCAAATATTTGAGTTTTGGAAATAAATTTTATTAAAATTCCTCAAAGTAATTGATTTTAGGAAATTAATTTTGTTGTTTATCAAGAAAATTTAATTCTTTTGCAGAATTACTTAAAATTTTTTTAAAATTAATTTTCTGCGAAGAATTAAAAGTTATTTATGAAAATATTTAAATTATTGCAACGAATTTCAT
This sequence comes from Leptopilina myrica (nomen nudum), assembly GCA_032872475.1. Taxonomy (NCBI): domain Eukaryota; kingdom Metazoa; phylum Arthropoda; class Insecta; order Hymenoptera; family Figitidae; genus Leptopilina; species Leptopilina myrica (nomen nudum). The sequence continues at coordinate 39,657,783 of CM065461.1, forward strand.
TATTTAATTGAATAATTGAATGTTTCTTAAAATTGAATACTTTCGTCAAGTTTTAATAAAATTTTTATATTTGGAAATAATTGAATTCCTAAATAAAATTTATTTACTTCTGAAAATAATTAAATTTCTGCGTAGAATCTATTTTTATAAATAATGTACAATATTACCACTTAAAATGATTATCCACTTTAAATTAAGAAAAAGTTAAAAAAAATTTAAGTGGCAAATAGTTAAGAAAAAGTTGAAGTATTTTTACTATTTAGATTAAATTTCTCATTCTCAATGATTCAAAAGAATAGCATTCAGTAAAATTAAGGTAATTTTCTTTTTTTAATTACAGAGTGTTACTTAAAATTACATATATTTTTCGCGTACACAGAGACACTCTATGTTTTACTTGAGAAATCCATTAATATCAATTTTCTGCGTAACAACTACCTGTCAACTTTTGTGTTAATTAATTCAGAATTTTCTTATGTTTAAAGTAAAAACTTGATTAATCGATATAGGCTAAATGTTTAATTTTGTCGCAATAAATAACATAATCTTGCTGTGAATAATTATAATCGTTAATGAATATACGATCAGTAAATTACAGTTCAAGTTAACAATTAATGCCGCATTTTGCAACAAAGTATATTAAAAACGAACGAGACGCTTTCGCATTTACCGCTTTTTAAACTTTTAAAAATTGAAGATTATTATTAAGATAACGTTCTGCAGTCTCAGTGAATTTAATATTTAATTACTTAAAAAAGAAAACAAAATTACGTAATTTTGAGAAAAAAATTGAGTAAAAACTTGTTTTTCTTAAGTAGACTATATTGTAATAATATTTGTTACTATTAATTAGTTAAGATTATAAATATAAATAAATAAACAAATTAATCTAAAATGTAATAGTATTTATAATATTAATTTGTTAATAGTATTTATTTAATCCTTATATTATTTATTTGTTTTAATATTTATCAACACAAATTCATTCTTTTTAATTTATTTAATTTTATTTTCATTATAAATTGTTCCCATCAAGTTGCGAAAATTTAACACATTAAAATTAATTGGAAAGTAAGTGTCTGAAAAAAATAATTTATTAAAATAAATAAATAAAAAAAGCAAAGTTGATATTTAATTGTAGAAAAAAAGTGGAACATGATTGTAATACTAATCAGGACGCGCCACTACCGAGCGCGCAGGAGAAACGATTAATATTTATGACGCAGCGTAACGCACTCTTTATCGCACGTACCAATTATGTCACGCTTGAGCCTTTCATGTGAACTTTTGTTTCTTTAATTCGTGTGTAAATTAATGTTAGTTTATGATCAAGAAATAAATACTAAATTTTTATTGTTATTTTTGTTTTGTTTCAGGTAAGAAAATACACGGATATGGATCCATTATTAAATATATACTATTTTAATAACGTCCGATGACAAAAACATTTCTCCCTATTGGTAAGAATAATTAATAAATTAATATTAATACAACTATTTAATAATTAATTAATTAATTAATGATAATTTACTTTGTTATTTCTGTATATTAGCTTAACTTCTTTTTTTCTATTTAACGCTATTCTGAAATAAAAACAAATTTCCAGTTATTAAATATTTTTAATCAAATGCTAAACATTAATTAAATGTTTTCAAATTAAAATTAACTTTTTAACGAAATTTTTTCTATATATACTGTGAAGTCAAAAACAGCCGAATATAAATATATAAATTGCAAAAAATAGACAAAAAAAACAATGCGGAGGAATAACATGGTATGAAGGTCAATAAACGTTTTTAGAATAAACCCTAAATCAATAATCGCAGGGAACATAAATTAGCGGTTATTGTTTTCTTTTTTACGAAGTGGGAAAATTTATAGCCTCCTCGACGCGCTTTAAAAATACAATTGCGGCGTGACGGACTTTTATCTATTAAGAATAGAACAAAAATATGATAGAAAAATTCAAACACTGCGATGACTGCGATTTTATTTAACGATTGACGTTAATTTCGCATTGTGGACAGACCTTTATGGGATCTATAACGCAGGCGCATAACTTTTTTCGCAGAAATTACACAACTGTGCACACTATTTTTGCGCAAATTCTTTCCTACCATACGCATGCGCATAACTTTATAGGATCTATGACGCAGGCGCATAACTTTTTTCGCACAATTTTCACATCTGTGCGCACCATTTTTGCGCAAATTCTTACTACCACGCATGTGCGTCACTTTTTGTGCGAAATCGGTTCGACAGTATACAGTAAATTTTTAATAATAGTATGAATAATTGTTTAAATATAATAATAATGGATTAATTATTAATTATTATAATATTAATTATAATAAAATGGAAGTAAAACAACAATAATAGATCGTGAGAAAAATATTTTGATCCGCTTTCCCGCATTTTTGTTATTGATTTATAGATGTACATATGTCTGAAAATAAAAGTTAAACCATCATCAGACGGATTAAACGTTAATTTTAGACAAAGCCTCGAACATAATTTTCTTTTTGTTTTTAAATCCGCCGCGTGGGAACGATAATTTAGATGGCTAAGCGTGGCGCGCGTGTTTCTAGGTTAAATCGACAAGTATCATTGGAAATCAAAAAGAAACATGTAAACATATATACAAACGAAATGCTGCTAGTGATATCGAAATGCTGAAAGTTCGACGACTCGTCATTTTTCAAAGTAGCTAAACAGTTGGTGTGGTAAAAGCGATAGCGAAGAAGCTTCAACGCAGGTGGAAGGAGGGTTTCGGGATGTTCATCGACAAGCGTGTAGGGCTTATATATATTTGTGTGTGAGTGCTATTTATATAATTTCCTGCCCACTGGTACGTTAGAGATAGATATATCGAGCGCGCTCTATCCGCGCGTCGAGTGTAGCACCGTTGAGGTCCCTACTGACACTTTGACTCTCTGTCTCTATTTTTTCTTTCTTATTTACTCTCTCTCTCTCTCTCTCTCTCTCTCTCTCTCTCTCTCTCTCTCTCTCTCTCTCTCTCTCTCTCTCTCTCTCTCTCTCTCTCTCTCTCTCTCCATATTTCTCTCTCTATTTTACTCTTTCTTCATATTTTTTTCTCTCTCTAACAATTTTTCTCTTTTTATTTTTTATTTTTACGCTTTACTCTCTCTCCCTCTATTTCCTTTTTTCTTCTATTACTCTCTCTCTCTCTTTTTATTAATTTTTCTCTCTTCCTTTTTTACTCTCTCTTTCTCCTTGTTTTGATGTCTTTTTCTTTTTTACTCCCTAAATTTGAATAAGTAAAAATATTTGCTATTTTTTATTACTAGAAATATTTACTATTTTGAATTACTAAAAATTTTTACTATTTTGAATTAGTAAAAATATTTACTATTTTGAATTACTAAAAATATTTACTATTTTGAATTAGTAAAAATATTTACTATTTTGAATTAGTAAAATTATTTGCTATTTTGGATTAGTAAAAATATTTACTATTTTGAATTAGTAAAAATAATTACCCTTTTGAATTAGTAAAAATATTTACTATTTTGAATTAGTAAAAATATTAACTATTTTGAATTAGTGACTGCCTTTTGGTTTTTGAATGAGTAAATTTTACTACAAACTATAGTAATTGTTTGACTAATAATTTATTAGTGAAAATTATTTTATAAAAAAAATCTTAGTATATACATTACTACCAAATAGTAATTTTTTAATAATTTATTTTTTTTACCCCCTACATTTGAATTAGTAAAAATATTTACTATTTTGAATTAGTGACTGACTTTTTGTTTTTGAATTAGTAAATTTTACTACAAAATAGTAATTTTTCACTAATATTAAAATATTATTATTCAAAATATATAAATATTTTATTAAAATTAAAATTAATTATAATTATTAAAAAAGAAAATGCTAAAAATTAGGAAATTTATTAGTAAACTTTACTACCTAGTAATAATTTTTGACTAATTTCTTAGTCAAATTTACTAACTCAAAAGCAGAAACAAATCAGGCGCTAATTCAAATTAGCAAACATTTTTACTGATTCAAATTCAGAGAGTGACTGCCTCTCCTCCTCTTTTCAAGTCTTTTTACGTTTGGGGCAGTTTTTCAAAAACGAATTTTCTAAAAACTGTTTGTTTTCAATAAAGATGAATTACTGAAAAGAAAAATTTCTAGTCTTTATTTTCATTTGACAGAGAGAAAGATATAAAAATCTCACTTTCTCTCTCTTATTCTTGAATATAAGTCGAGTATATATCGCCATTCGAATTCGACTTGTGCGATGCTGGCAAACGGTTGATAGCTTTACGATGCAAGTTGAAAGATTGACGAGCGAATCCGTCAGCAGTTTTTGCCTCAGCAAACGGACACGAGATTTTCTGCAAGGATTTTTTTCTCTCCATCTTCCCCCAGAGGTTGTAGGTCGAATGTCTTCGCTTGACTCTTGAATTGCTGGGCAATTTTTTTTGCTCAGTTTTCTATATGCAAAACATAAACTTTATTTAATGGATTTTTCTATTAATTTTTTTTTATATTATGAATTACCGCGAACCACGAATTCTCATAAATGCAAAACCTTCAAAATCTTTTTCTATTTTTAAGAAATTAATTTACTTTAATTATTTAATTATTTCAAAAATTTTAAAAGAGTTACCTGCGGGGGAATAATAAAAGTCTTTATGGAAATTTAATTATTTTTAGAAATTTTAATACAATTCTTTTCAAAATTCAAATATTTTAAAAAGTTTTTCGAATAATTCGTAAGAATAATTGAATTATTTTAATACATAACTTTTAATTTGTTGCAAAAAATCCATTATTTTTAAACATTTTTATGTAATTCTGCAAAAGAACTCAATTTTATTCAGAAACAACAACATTGTTTCCGTAAAATCAATTATTTTATGGAATTTTAATAAAATTTTTTCCCAAACTCAATTATTTTGATAAATATCAAAATTCATTATAAGAATTCAATTCTTTTGAAAAGTATAATCAAATACTTTGCAGAACAAAATTTAATAAAATTCTTCTTAGGAATTCAATAAATTAAAATTTTTTTAATAAAATTCTTAAAAAGTTTTCCATTATTTTCAAAAATTTTAGAAAAGTCTTTAATATAACAAATTTTAGTGAAATTATTCTTAAATTCCTCGAAAGAAATTAAATATTTTCAAAAGTTATTAATAAAATTCTTAGTAAAATGAAATTTTTAAAAACATTCAATTATTGAATAAATTATTTATTTTTTTATTTAAATAATTGAATTCTCGGTGAATTTTTTAATAAAAATTGATTTGAAAATGAATTGCTGATAAATGCACGTTTAGAAACAATTGAATTTGTAAGAGGTTTTTGAAAATTTTAATTTTTCATACTTTCAACTTAAAAAGAAATTATTTTTTAAAAATATATATGTAGCAAAATTCTTTTTAAGAAATCAATTATTTTAAAAAATTTTAATAAAATTATTAAAAAAAAATTTCAATTATTTAAACCAATTTTAATTAAATTCTTTGTATGAATTCAATTATTTTTAAAATTTTGGAATAAAATTCTTTAAAATAAATAATTTTTTGTCAAAGATTATTAAAAAATATCTTTGTTAAAATTCAATCTTAACAAAAACATTCAATTATTGAATAAATTTTCTATTTTTGAATTTAAATAATTTAATTCACGTAGAATTATCTAATAAAAATCATTTTACTTGTGAATTTCTGTTAAAATTTTAGATAATAATCACTGGGTTATTATTAATTATTAGAAAAACAAGAAAAATTTAGGAAAATGGAAATGAGAATTGAAGCAAAAAATGATTTCGAAAATAAAAACGAAAATTGATACGAAAATAAAAACGAAACTTTAAATGAAAATCGAAAGGAAAGTGGAAATGGAAAAGAAATTTGGTACGAAAGTGGAAACGAAACTTGAAACGAAAATCGAGAGCAAAATGGAAATAAGAATGGAAGCAAAAAATAAAAACGAAAATTGATAAGAAAATATAAATGAAAATAAAAGTGGAAGTGAAAATGAAAACCGAAATGGTTGCAAAAAGTCGATCATCAGTTTCGAAAAATTGTAAAAGAATTTTGAATATCAATACAAATCTGAGTCTATATGAAAAAAAGCTCAATATATCGAGAGCTTGCAAAAAAAACCCAACATCCCAGATTATCATCAATCTTTATTTTATTAATTCCCACCCCTTCTCCATGGTTGGAAATTTCATCTTCTATATCTAATCTCATTTTCCACTAGAACAACACACTAAACACTCATCCGCGCTTGAAGAAAAATAGATGAGCAAAAAGTATATATAAGCGGGTGAAAATCTCCCTCCCCCCTCTCTCGCCCTGCTGGGTGCTTCAATTATTTTACACCACGAATCAATGTTCCGAAATCGGCCATACATTTCGCATCGGGCTTTTGTTGACGCACAAAGGAACGGCGTGACGGAGCGCGATAGTCCCCTGCTTTCATAGGGTACTACAACCACCACCGTGAAAGATGAAGGGGGGTTGAAAACGCCCGGAGGAGGGAAGAGAAGATGACGAGGGTGGCGTACTATACAGAAACCTAAGAGAGAGAGAGAGTCATGCTTCATGGAGTCGGAAGTGGCACACGGGGTGGCGGGGGCGGTTAAAGCTCTCTAACGCATGTGCAGGCGCTTCGCGTCGCGGCGCTCCGCTCCCGTTATGTTGGAGGCTGTGTTAACCGGCGGACAAAATTCGCGGATCAGAGTCGTCGAGTGTCTCTTGTGGAAAAGTTTATACGTGCGATCGCGAGCTCGTTTATAATATTCTCGTCAAAATTCACATCATCGCAGTGTGTATGTGTGTGTGTGAATTTAACTCTTCCTCCTCCCCCCTCTCACCCCCTTTCAGAAAATATAACCCAAGAATTATCTTTTTAGTTTTTCCTTTTTTCTCCCCCTTTTAATCTTGAACCAAAAAAAATCTCGTCAACCAAAAAAGTATAAAACAAAAACACGTGACAATTATTTCTCCCCTTTTCGAAAAGAGAAACAAAATCGATCTTAATCAGAAATTCGGTCTAATTGTCAGAAATGGTCACATTTAGTTCGCGACTTAACATTGACGTTTTTTAAAATTAAAAAAAAAGGGAGAAAAAATTGCTTTTCAACGGTGCGATATTAAAAATGATAAGAAATAGAAGAAGGTGATTTCGTCGAGATAGAGAAAGAAAGAAAGGATTGTGAGTGAGTAAAAAACACACGCGGGGAAAATAAAAACAGAAGAGAGAGAGAGGAAAAGTGGTGATGGTGAATGGGCCCGAATGTTGCAGGATTGATATTGAGTTGGTGGGGACAAATGATTGGTCGATTGGAGTTGTTTTTTGTGGTGGTGACCTTGAGAGGGGAAGTAGAGGAGAAATTTGTGCGGTGACTAGGGGTCAGAGAGAAGGTAAAGAGACAGAGGAAGAGGATATTGTGGGTGGTTGGAGGTTTCAGCCACGACGGGGCCCAGCGCCGGGGCGGCGACAAGGCCCCCGGTGCAGGGATACGAGGCTCAGAAAATCGAGAACAGCGTAGCAACGGCCCTGAAATCGAAGACGAGACCCACCGCCTCCCCTTTGTCCTGGGGGAGAACCAGGAGTCGACCTCGCCGACGGAGGCGACGGAAAAAGAAGCGACGGAGGTGAGCTTTTTTAGAAATAAATGCAATTTTTTTTTCAATATCACAAATATAGAGAGTGTTAGGAATTAAATTTCGATTTTAATTATTTTTCTGTAAATGAAAACAATTTCGATATGGTTTTATGTTTTCTATGAAAGCTCTTACGGAGAGCTTTTAATGAACTGACAAAAAAGCACTACATTTCTAAAGCAGCTTTTTCTAAATTCCCAAAAAAGCACTACATTTCTAAAGCCGGTTTTTTCTAAATTTCCAAAAAAAGAATAGAACGAAAAAAAGCTTCGAAATCTTCACGAAAGCTTTTACCTATAAATTCCCAAAAAAGCACTATATTTCTAAAGCCGGTTTTTTCTAAATTTCCAAAAGAAGAATAGAACGAAAAAAAGCTTCGAAATCTTCACGAAAGCTTTTACCTATAAATTCCCAAAAAACATTATATTTCTAAAGCCGGTTTTTTCTTAATTTCCAAAAGAAGAATAGAACGAAAAAAAGCTTCGAAATCTTCACGAAAGCTTTTACCTATAAATATATACTTTTATCAATCGAATAGATTTCCAAATGAGCTTTTTCAAAAATGTCTTAAATAAGCATGTTTCGAAAAAGTTTTGGAAGATCTTTCATTAATCTGTTTATGAATCCATTGATTCATTTCGTTTCCAAGGAGCTTTTCTACTAAATTTCCAAAAAGAAGCATAGGAATAACCTTAAAAGAAGCTTTTGAAAGCTTAATGAGAGTTTTTACAGAAATTTCCAAAGAATTCCGCTTCCAAAAGAACTTTTTCTAAATTTTCAAAGAGAAATAAATTTTAAATTTGGAATTCTAAATTTTTAAAATTTCTTTAAAAAAAGCTTTACAAGCTTAGGGAGGAATTTTATGTCGAAACATCCAAAGAATATCCATTCTGCATCCAGAAAAGCATCCAGCAACAAAAATGTTGCCAAAGTTTTAGAAGCTTTTTTGGATATCCAAAAGCAGCATAAAAATTTTCTATTCGAAAAGCTTTGAAATAATAAGAAAAGTTTTTATATAAATAGAAAACAATTTTTTGACTATATTCAAAAAAACTTATATAAATTTCCAAAAGAAGGTAAAAAAATCCTATATGGAAATACATTGAAATCTTTAGAGGAAGCTTTTAGAGAAACATAAAAAATTATTCGTTTTCATTCCAGAGAAGTATTTTTTCAAATTTCAAACAAGAGCATTGGGAAATCCTTTTAAAAAGCTTTGCCAATTTTTAAAATTTATTTTCTAAAAAAGCTTCATGATATTATTCTGATAGAAGCTTTTTTTGTTATTGTTTCGAAAAAAGCCAAACACTATAGTTTTCAGAAATGTTTGTTTTTAGTTTCCAAATAAAGCTTCTTGGAAGTTTCAAAAAGGAGCTTTGAGTTTTGTTTCCAAAAGCGGCTTTTTCATTTTCCAAAAAAAGCTTCCTGTTGGTTTCCAAAGAGTAAGCTTCTTGTTAGTTTCTAAAAGAAGCTATTCATTTGTTTTCAAAAGAAACTTTTCGGAAATATCCAAAGTTGTGCTTTTGCTTAAATTTGGAAAAAAGCTTTTTTCAAATTTCAAACAAGAGCAGTGGAAAATCCTTTTAAAGAGCTTAGCCAATTTTAAAAAAAGATTTTTATGTATTTTTTAAAAAAGCTTTAAGATATTATTTTGATAGGAGCTTTTTTGCTATAGTTTCCAAAAGAGGCTAATCGTTAGTTTTCAAAAAAAGTTGTTTTTAATTAATAAAGCTTCTTGGATGTTTACAAAACGAGCTTTGTTTTTGTTTCCAAAAGCGACTTTCTGGCAATTTATAAAAAAAGCTTCCTTTTGATTTCCAAAGAGTAAGCTTCTTGTTAGTTTCAAAGAGAAGCTATTCACTCATTTTGAAAAGAAACTTTTTGGCAAATTCCAAGGTTGTGCTTTTAGTTAAATGGCGAAAAAAGCTTCTTCATAATTTCGCAAAAAGCTTTTTTAGTCTTTAAATAATAAGCAAAGAATAATTGAATAAAAAGGTCAAGGTTCATTAGCAAAATCGAAATACTGACATAAAGCTTCAAGTAAGATTTTTCTAAATTTATAAATTGAGCTTTTTCTACATTTTAAAAATAAGTGCTTCATAAACTGCAATTTTTTTAAGCTTTAAGAAGGCGTTTTTACTTTCCAAAAAAAACTTAATTAAAAGTTAGTTAAACGATCTTGTGCGAAATTTTTTTATGTTATCAAAGGAAGCTTTTCCTAGTATTCCATAGTAAGCTCTACTTAAATCTTCACAGGTAGATTTTTTAACGTCACAATATAGAAGCTTATAGAAATATTTCATTTAAAGTTTTAAGTATTTGATTGAAAGTTTAAAGTACACTCTTAGTTGGCAGTTTTTAAGCGAAGCTTTTCCTAGTATTTATATTATTTGAAAAAGCTTTTCCAATATTCTAATGGAAAGTTAAAAATATTCCAATGAAGTGAAGTTAATTTTTACAGATAGCTTTTTCTACATTTACTGTAACTTCGGGAAAATTTTATTGAAAGCTTAAAATATTCAGGATAGGAAATTTTTAACTAAAGCTTTTTCTGAGTTTTCTAAGAAGATTTTCCTATCATTCAAAACTAAGCTCTACTTAATTTCTCGCAGGGAGATTTCTTATATTTCTAATAGAAGCTTGGAAATTATTTCAAGCAGAGAATATTTTTCCAATGCTTTTTTCCATGCTTAAAATTTTCTTTGTGGGAATTCTTTGAACAAAGCTTTTTTTGAATTATTAAAGATAACCTAATTAAAAACAAGCTTTTTCTAGTATTCCAAAGTAATTTTATAATTTTAATACAGGTTACTATAATACTTCAAAATTCGACACCAAAAATACTTTAAGCTTTATTAGTGGATTATTACAAAGATTTTTTTTTTTGAATAATATAGAAAAAAAAACATAAAAAGCTTAAAGTAGATTTGGTAAGGAAAATTTTTAAGTGAGCTTGATGTGTGTTATCAAAAGAAGCTTTTCCGAGTATTTCAAAGTAAACAGTGTTTAATTTTGTACCAATAGCTTTTTCCAACTTTCGATTAGAAGCTTAAAAATATTCCATTGAAAGCTCAAAGTTTAAAGCTTAATGGAAAATTTTTAAATGAAATCTTTTCTATAGTTTATACTTAAGATTATTTTTCTCAATTTAAAAATTAAGTTTCCTACAATTCTCCAAAGTTTGTCGATTTAGAAAGAAAGCTCCTTATAAATAAAGCTTTTTTTTATACAATGTTCTCTAAAGACCTTTGTTATTGAAATCCAAATAAGTAATCACTGGGAAAACAATATTTTTGAATTAAACTTAAGTATCTTTGTTATAGAGTCAACTAAAAATTATATTTGAATTAAAGATAATAATTTTGATTCAATACATAATAAATTTGGTTTAATAAAAATTATGTTTAATTCAAGTAATTCAAACATTGTTTGCTTGGTTGATTATTTATTTTGTAATTAAAAAATATTTTGCAGTGATTTAAATCGCTTTTTTAAAAATCTTACGTATTTATTTTATAATAAATTTTTTAGATACTCTTCCTTAAATCTTTTGTTTCTTCTTTTATTTTCCTTTAATTTCTTTTACTTATTTTTTTCATTTCTTTTTGTTCCTTTTTGTTCCTTTTTGTCAAAATACGATGAATTCATTTCACTTTTCAAAAACTCTCATTGTTTTGTGGGCGAAAAAAGTTTCTGTTAGGATATAAATTATTCGGGACAAGGAAGAGAGAAATGCGCGTGTGGATTTTATATATATATATATATACATAAAATGTTTGGTGTTTAAGCTCTTTCTTTCTCTCTCGCACGCGCACAGGTATACATATAACCACAAGAAGCTGATTTGATATTAATTGCGCTTGATGCAAAACAAAACTTTTGCCGCGGAATTCTTTTCTTTTTCACTTCGCGTTTCGTTTTACGTGGTAGAATTCACCACATTCTTAGCTATACGATTGTTATTGCCATTAATTGGATTCTATAAAAGAACTCGCTTGTTGAAAATGTCGAAAAGAACCTATATATACATGTTAAATAAAAACAAAAATTACATTCATTTTCCCACGCACTTGAATTTTAGAAAAATAAGATAAAAAAATTAAATTCTTTTCTTTTTTAAGTAGGTACATTTTACATTTACATTTTTTTTATCGATATTCCATTTTTCTTTCAATTCAAAATATTTTGATTCCTGTTTTTAAAAAATCTTAAAAAAAAATTTTTTCCAATCTAAATTTTTCATTCAATATAATTTCCTGAAGTTGGCGTCGCGACGCTCAGCACTGAAAACTGTTTTTTCTTATTTTTAGTGATAACATTTTTACAATTTCCCTTTTTTCATTCACTGAAAAAGAAAAAAACTGTTTGAAAGTATTTTTTTTTTAAATGAGAAACCGAGAAAAAATTTTAGTTATTTAATTATTTTTTCGATTTTGGTGAATAAAATATTTTTCGATGCTCAGCGTTGACGCCAACTTTAGGGACCTTCAATATATTTTAATTCTTAAAAAAAAAAATTTTGTAATTTTTTTCCGATTTTTAAAATTTTCTTTCTAGTCAATCTATTTTTTTTATCAGTTTAAACTTTTTGTATTTAAATACCTATGTACCTGTATTTAAATATAAAAAGTTAATTTAGCAATAATATTAATAAAAAGAAAAGAAAAAAAATATCTATATACATGTATAGAAAATAAACAAAATGAAAATCTGTACATTTTACCATTTCTCTGATTTATTGATTGATTTGTAAATAATAATATTCTAATTTATGAATGACAGTCAATGTCTGTTTGATATTAAAATTTTCTTATTCTTTTAAAGATTAGAATGTAAATTTTCTATTTCAACTATTTACATAGTAGCAACCGAATTTTCTATATATAATTGTATATCATCGTGTGGCAATAAGCTTTCGAGAATTGAGAAAACAGTCAAAAAAGTGATTCACAAGTGCTGACAAGACTTATCTGAAATTTATTGTCGTTTTTTTCTTTTGTTTTTTATCAAGAATGAATAGAAATTGAATACGGATCTAATTCAAGTATGTATTTCTTATTATTAATATTATTGTTCAGTTTATAAATAAACAAAATTAAAACTCTTTTATCGTTATTTATACATTTGAATTAAAATTTTCTATTCGTTTCATTAGTTGCAGACGTAATTGTTATTATGATTATTATTTTTTCTTGTTCAATTTATAAATAAACAAAGTTAAAACTCTTTTTATCGTTATTTATACATTTGAATAAAAATTTTCTATTCGTTTCATTAGATGAAGACGTAATTATTATTATTATTTTTTTTGTTCAATTTATAAATAAACAAAATTAAAATTTTTTTCTTCGTTATTTACATTTGAATTAAATTTTTCTATTCGTTTCATTAATTAAAGACGTAATTATTATTATTATAATTATTATTTTTGTTCAATTTATAAATAAACAAAATTTAAACTCTTTTCATCGTTATTTGCATTTGAATTAAATTTTTCTATTCGTTTCATTAATTAAAGACGTAATTATTATTATTTTTGTTCAATTTATAAATAAACAAAATTTAAACTCTTTTCATCGTTATTTGCATTTGAATTAAAAATTCCTATTTATTGAATTAAACGTTTCTATTCATTTCATTAGTTGAAGATGTATGATTATTATTTCTAATTTTTATTATTATTGTTATTAATTAATTGTTTATTAAATTTATAAATAGACAAAATTAAAACTCTTTTTACCCTTATTATATTTATTTGAATGGAAATCTTCTGATAATTTCATTATGAATTTGTGGATTTTACAAAAATTTAAAGACATTAAATAAATTAAGTTACAATCAGAATAATTATTAACAATTCAGTAATTTTAATTTTCAAAAACACTAAGGTGAATGGTCACTCCGAGTCAAGTAGCAAAAAAATATTGTTTTTTATGTTTCAACTTTTGTTTATTAATTCTATCGACTTACTCTTCGACTGAATAATTTTAATTTAGTAAAATTGTAGAAGTTAGCAAAATAAGATAAATCAAATTAAATCGGAAAAAATTGTTAAAAATTCCTTACGATAATAACAAAAATTACAATAAAAATAATAATAATAATAATATTAATAATATTAATAATATTAATAATAATAATAATGATAATAATAATAATAACAATAAAAATATGTTTACAACTAGAATTATTGTGAGAAATATAAAAATGGTTAAGGAGAGTGATATGGAGTGCGTGGACATTCTAAGAAGCTCTTATCGGTCTATGTACGATACTTGGAATCTGCCGCGTGCTTGAAATGTTCGGTAATTCGCTAACCGCTCTTAATTGTAATTGTTCCGCGGTGAATTCCAAAGAGGACCCCGTACGACTGAGGCAAGAACACAAATTCCTCTGTTAACTATAATTCACTGCGTTTCTTGCGCCACTCTCCTCTTGCTCTCGCTCTTTCTCTCTCTCTCTCTCTCTCACTCTCTCTCTTTTGCAAAACCAGCTTCATCGTTTCGTCTCTTCGTTCAACAACGCGTTACAATTCGGTTTTTCATCTATAGAATCAACAAATTTCATTGACGTGCCGATTGAATTCCTCTCTTCAAAAGACAACAACTCCCCCAAAATATTTATTTATATTTTTCATAAAATTTTAGATTTATTTATACTTTTTTTATTAATAATTTATTTATTTTTTTAATGTTTAGTAGTTTTTGTATTGAAATTTCCCTTTGTCGCTTTTTTCCCTATTTGTAAAATAGTTTTACAAAAAATAATGAATATTTTCTCAGTGAAGCGAATTTGAAAGCTATTCTTGTGCTATTTTTACTTTAATTCAGTTTTTTGGTTTAATTCTCTAAAACTAAAATCAAGTTCTTTGTCTTCTGTATGTAATGAAGAGTTAGATCACCACGTTTTTGATTTCAGATATTTCTTCCATTTTCCGTGATTTTATTTCAAAACATACGAACATAACCTCAAATTTTTTTCTCCGGAGCGCGTCACAAAAAAATTTAAAAAGAAAAAGATCGATACGTAGATTGTAATATTTTTCAATACTATTATTTTTAAATGACAACAAAAAAAAATTCAACACAAATATTAAGAAAATAATTCATTTTTTAATTTATAAATTAATATTATCCACCAAAATTCAAAACATCAACAAAACTAATAAAAAGATTCGTTTACTTGAACGTTTAGAACTTTAGGGTCATAAATAAAATAGTTTGTCTAATAAAAAATAATCGTAATTTCCGGTTTTTTTTTCCGAGTCTTGTTGCAATATTTGTACAGAAATTCCCTCTATATTTTCCAAATTTATTCGTAGTGATGAATAAATATTGCAGTCGGGTCATTAACCGCGCTTGCTTGAGATTAAATTTAATTTAATTCTAAAAAATTAAGTAGGCACATAATTTAAGAATGAAAATAATGTTTTAAAATAAAAATATAATTTCAAAAATGAAAATAAAGTTTGACAATAAAAATAAACTTTTAAAATGAAAGTAAACCTTTTAAAATAAAAACAATAATTTGAAAATAAAACTTAAAAATATACCATAATACGGAAGGAGAAAAGAAATATATATATCGAGAGAAAATTAAGTGCAGGCAATATGGTTGAAGTACAAAATTGACTCGACGTTTTCCTAAATGTTTTGACATTTCGCTCATTCAATGAACACTTTTCACTGTCGATTCAGATTCCAAATTGAATTCATCACATTGGGTAGATCGTTAACGTCCGGCCGTTTATTTGTACGCCCGAGCGCAGAGGCTCGTTTAAGTTTATCTTTCGTGAAGCACTTGCGAAAAATATATTAGCCTCAATGTCACTCGACAAGTTGATTCTATATACTCAATTTCTTTTTGCATTATCCAGAAACCAGAGAAGATTATCTAATTTATCCTGAACAATATATTTTTATATATTATTCAGAGAAAAAAAAATTATATATTCCTTATCTCTAATTAATCGCAATTCTATATATACGGGAAATTATTAACTATATATATTAATTCTAATTACAGTAATTAACTTTTTTTAAAATTTTTTTTCTATAATTATTTTATTTATCCAATTTTCTGTAATTACTTTTTTTCTACAATTATTTTTTTCTCTAATTATCTTTTTAGGGTAATTATTTCTATGAAACTAATTTCTTTTTTTTATTATTAATTAAGAGTTAATTTAGTTATGAATAAAAAGTTAATTTAGTCATGCATATTGAGTTAATTTGGTCATGAATCGAGAGTTAATTTTAGTCATTAATTAAGAGTTAATTTTAGTCGTGAATTAAGAGTTAATTTGATTATTAATTAAAAATTACGATATACTTATTAATTATGATCTACTTTAGTGATAATAGTTAATAACTAAATTATTAAAGAAAATGAAAACGAAAAAAAAATCGGATATTGAATAAATTAATTTCAAATATTAAGATAAAGAATAAAATATTTTTTTCCAAGTTTATTTACAATTCGGTTCAATAACCCAGAAGTGAATTTATTGTTTTCGTTGAAATATATGGGAAAAATACTATTATACTGTTATCGCGGATTCTTTAAATTCTTTCAACTTAAGCATAATGTGATGAAATTATAATAATCAATTCATGATTTATTATTAAAATATACGTTCATTGAATGTACAAATAATTAAATTTGTTGAAATTCTAAGCTCAATATTTAAACATGATAAATAGGAAATCAGTGAATTTTTATTGAATTTTCAATTGTATTAATTTGCAACTACTTTATAGAGAAATTCTTTGTTATAAAAAAAAATGCTATTTTTCGATTTAGCAATCAATTTATATAAAAGAAAACTTGTTTTTTCGCTCCATACGCATGAGTCTCGGCGCAATAAATAATAGTCGTGTATCTCTTAAATGCAGTATTTGTAAATTCAATATGTTTCAATTTTATTTTTTCCTTTCGTGTTCGTTGAATGAAGAAATTGTTATTGTATTTTGCTTCTTTTGGTATATCTATAACTTTGACTTCTTACATTGATTTTGACTTTGAAATTGACTTTAAAAACATATTTAATTCGATTTGACGATGAATGTAAAAATTTTGACTTTGATTTTGACATTGACTTTAAAAACTTTGATTTTGATTTTCACTTTGAAATTTACTTTAAAGACCTTGAATTCGATTTTGACTTTGAATCACAATACTTGGACTTTGACTTTGACTCTGACTTGCACTTTAAAGACTTTGACTACGATTTTGACTTTGAAATCGACTTTAAAGACTTTGAATTCTATTTTAACTTTGACATTGAATGTAAAGACTTTGGTTTTCACTTTGACATTGACTTTAATGACTTTGACTTCGATTTTGACTTTTAAATTATGATTTTAAAGACTTGAAATTTGATTTTGAATTTGATTTTGACTCTAAAGACTCAGACTTTGAAATTGACTTTAATGACCTTGAATTCAATTTTGACTTTGAAATTGACTTTAAACTTTGAATTCAATTTTAACTTTGGAATTAAATGTGAAGACTTTGGTTTTGACTTTAATGACTTTGACTTCGATGTTGACTTTGAAATTATGACTTTAAAGACTTTAAATTTGATTTTGAATTTTATTTTGACATTCATTTATATTTATAGCTTCAAGGGATCAAGTTTAAAATTTTATTTTATATTCTGTCTAAAGTTTGATATATTTTTTTACTTTTACTTTAACTTTGACTTTCGAAACTGAAGTGAATGTCAAAGTTGTATCAAATGTTAAAGTAAAATTAGAAGGTCGCGATCGAAAGCCAAAGTCAAAATTTTGATCGAAAGTCAAAGACAAATAACAAAATCACTCTAACTTTTTAAAAAACTTTAAATTAAAATTTTTTTTTTTAAACGAATTCGTTTTTAACTTTGACTTTCATTTTCGTTTATCATGCGGTGAGTAATTTCCTAATTTGACCTGGACTTTCATTTTGACTCTAAATTTGACCTTAAAAATCAAAGTTAAAGTTAAAGTGAAAGTTAAAGTGAAAGTTAAATTGAAAGTTAAAGTCGAAATAAAAATCATAGTTTTTAAAGTAAAAGGCAAGATCAAATTGGAAATTGGAGACAAATTAAAAGTTTGCTAAACTTTGACTTTGACAGTCAAAGTAAAAGTGAAAATTAAATTCAAAGTCAATATCAATTTCGATTCAATTTTCACTTTCACTTTCGATGCGACTTCAAAATTAACATTGACTTTAAAAACAGGGGCGTCGATTTTAATTCTGACTTTAACTTTCAATTAATTTATTTTTTCCTACTTTAGATTGAATAATACTTCGATTTTTGAATTTAAAAGGTACAAAATAAATTTGAAACCGATTTTTACATTAACTTAAACTGACTTTAAAAGTTTAGAAAGCTTAGAAAAATCCAAAAATCGAAATAATACTTTTAGTATAAATAAATAAATAAATAAATTTAGTATAAATCATACTTTTAGTATAATAATTTTAATGGTGAATCGCTCAAAGCGCGACATGGCAGAATTCTTAAGCCCCGAAGGATGTGGGTTGGACCCCTTGGTATATTCACATGATGTCCCTTCCGTTTCTGTTAGACACATCACAAAGAGAGGGGGCAGCAGTCAACATGACGAGTGGGGATATGGAAGAGGAGAGTGTGAGGGGGGGGGGCGGGTGTCAAATCGGGAAGAGGGGAATATGACGAGACAGGAAATGAAGGGAATGGATGATGGGGGTGATTGGAAAATTTGATGGAGGGTGGCAATGGATGAGTTTGTGTTGGGATGTTTCGGAAAAGGGAATGGATGGATGATGGGATATACGGGATGGAGAAACAGAGAGAAAGGAGAGTGTGTGAGAGAGAAAGAGGAAAAAAGTAGGGGCCTATCAATGACGAGTTAGAACGTCACGCTGTGAAACGCATCTGCTGCCATGTGCTGTCCTATATATTATCTTGGCGATACGTCAATTCGACCACTGATCATTATACTGATTACCCAGCACGCAAACTCGACACGAGCCTCGGTTCTCATGACTCCGTTATTAATAAGCGCCGGCGGTCTTATCGCCTTGACATCGTGTTCCTAATGGAAAAAAATGTCTCGAAATAATAAACCGCAGAGGTACAAATTGTAGCATCGAATTCGCATTTGTATTTCTTTTTTTTTCTTGTATACGGCTTGCCTGTAATTTTGTGAAAATTAAGTTAATGTATTTTTTCTAATTTCTATCTATACCTTTAAAATAAATTTTCAATTTTGATTCTTCTTTTTTTGTCGGTTGAAAAAAATTACAAAATCTAAGACAGAAAAATATTTATTTATGGCAATGAATATTTTGCCCTTCAAATATTTTTTTAATATTTGAATATTTTTGCGGCTTTAAAATAGATTTTCAATTTGGATTTGTCTTTTTTTTGTCGGTTAAAAAAAATTTACAAATCTAAGACAGAGAAAAATATTTATTTATGTCAATAAGTATTTTGGCAACGTCTAGAATCAACTTTTTCGGAAATTTTTTACTTTCCTAACATTGCTGGATATTTTTTGCTTTGTTATTTAAATTCTCCACTACTTTAAATCAGTCAATATGGTTAGAAAATAGAGAAAATTATTCTCACCACTTTTATTAAAATTCTTTCTACAGACGAATCAAAACGTTTTTTTTTATAAAATTCTAAAATGTATTTTAATTATTTTCGAACACTTTTGGAAAATCCTTGTCAAGAATTCAATCGATGAAATTTTATCATCGATTAAATTTAATTATTTAAATTTAATTATTATTTAATATTTAATTATTACTTTCAATATCTTTTCTATTTTAATAAAATTTTTCAAAAAAATTCAGTTATTTAAAAAAATTATTAAAATTTTTTTCCAATATTGCAATTGATTGAAAAATGAAATTTTTCCCTTGAATACAATATTTCAGGAAATTTTTCGAAAAAATCGATTGTTTCAAACATTTTTAAAAAAATCGTTAAAAGCTAAAAAATAATATTCCTACATTTTGGTAACATTTTTTATAATAAATAAATTATTTTCATTTAAATAATGAGATTAATTAGAAGAATTAAATTGTTTTTCCTTTAATTTTAATTTAAAAATTCGAAATAATTCAATTATTCTTTTAGATTTTCACTAAAAAGTTCAATTATTTAAAAAAAAACAATTTGTTTAATACTTTGCAAAATTATTTTTTTTAAATAAATTAAAATTCGTCTCAGGATTTCAAGTATTTTAATGAAATTTTAAATAAAATTCTAAAAAATGTAATTATTGTCAGAAATTCTATGAAAAATTTTTTGATATAAAATAATTATTTTCAAAAGTTTTTGAAAAATCTTCGGCTGGAATTCGCAATTTTTGAAAATAATTGAAAAATAATTAAAATAATTTTAGAAATAATGAAATCCTTTGCTTAAACACAAATAATTTAAATATCAACTATTTTAATAAAATTTTTCTAAAAGAACTCAATTATTAAAAAAATAAAAATTTATAAAATTTTTCTTAAAAATGCAGTTAATTGAATAATAAAATATTCACATAAATTCCATTATTTTTAATAAAATTTTGATTGATTTCCTGGAAGAATCTAATGTTCATTCCAGAAGTTTTATTAAAATTCTTCAAAAGAATTCAATTATTTTCTACAATTTTGATAAAATTCTTTATAAGTATATTGAATTTCTTAAGAAATAGCCAATTCTTCGATTAATTCTTTATTTTCTGTATTCAAATAATTAAATTCTTGTAAAACTTTTATAAAAATAATTGATTTGAAATTCAATATTATAGTTAAAATTTTAGATTATAATTGTATATTAAGTGAATAAATAATATAGTTAAATTCTCGTAAAACTAAAATATATTTTTTAAATTTTCAAGTAATTGGAAATTTCGTCAAATTTAAGTAAATAAATTTTTAAATAATTAATTATTTTATTTTTTAACACTGTTTTGAAATGTAATCGAATATTTAAAGAATTTTAACTACACGACTTTTCCAGACTCTTCTCTTGCTTCGTAAAATAAAAAAAATTGTTGTTTAAAGACTAAAACATTTCACAAAGAAAAAAAAATCCACTAAAGAGAGTAAAATATTCACCAGGGGTGCATTTTATAAAACCAGAATAACAATTTTAATCCGTGCGTGTCACTCTTTAAAAAACATGTTTCAAATAAAATATATGTCAACTTATTAACCCGTTCCCTCAAAAAATTGACGATTTTTGCCAAAAAAAAATAATTCCACCGGCATCTTTTTGAAGTTTTTTTTTACTCTATCAAAACAGTTTTTTTTTTAATTTCTACCCATATTATATATACTAAATCAAATTAAATAGGAAAGAGACGAAAATATTTATTCCTTTCATTTCTCAACTGTTGATCATAAGTCATCGTTTCAACTCCTAGGAAAGAAATTAAAAATGCAATATGTAATGAAATGAATTCGCTTTTTTCAACGGTCATCGATCAGGAAGGAATTTCGATTAGCTCGATTAGTTAAGCCGTCGTCTCATTATCGAACAATTAATCTACATAACGGATTAGTCCCCTCTCGCACTCTTTCTCTCTAGTGCGGCAATAATATGAAAGTACAAAATACAAATGAGTATAAAAAAAGAAGGTTAAAAAAAAATTGTCCTACAAAAAAAAAAAGAATAAGACGTGGACGAAGGTGCTGAGAATCTCTGGACGAAGAAGAACTTGGATCCATCTCGAACAAGGCCCCAACCGGGTCATAAATTTTGATATTCTACAGAGAGAATGAGAGAGAATAACTCGGGGTAGAATAGAGGAACTTCCCTTTCGTGACGCAACCAAACAATATATACTCTCTCACGAGATTTTAACTTTCCTTTTCTTTCTTTTTTCTTGTTCGAATGCATTGAAAACGTTATTGCGTAAACTTTTCCCCAATGACTTTGAAACGAGATGATTTTCTTATTGCGTTTTTGAAAAACCTTCTTTTTCTTTTTGATCCCTATTCACTGGAAATTTACCTGGAGATAGTGATACACCCAACAGAATCCAGTTTAAGAAGCATAGATTTATGTAACGTCTTTAGGCTCGAACTTGTTAACAGGCACCCTAATCGAGTGTGAAAATCCAACACCCTATCATTTACCCCTTTAGGGTAATGTAGTTTTGTCTGCTGGTTTGTAGAGCATTGGTAAAAAAAGGGATAAATTCACTGCTATTTATGTGCCTTTTTTAGATATTTTCAGAATGGGTTTAATTTTTTTTTTATCATTGACTTTATGCTTTTATGTATTTAATAGAATTTTTTATATATTCAATAGAATCCTGTAAGAATAGTATACTGTAGTATACCATATTTTTACTGAAAAACTTTTTTACTTTTGTTTTAAATGCGAGAAGCAACGTTAAGTATTCACAAAAAAAGTAGCGAGGCGCATGCGCGAGTTGCAATGAGAGCGAGAAGGAAAGACGATACTTCTCTCTCCACGACGCATGCGCCACGCGACTTTTAAGAAATACTCGAGAACGAACCTTGAAATCAATTTCGATCTTTGTTGCAGTTGTTTCAATTTTTACAATTTTTTCTTCTTCTTTTATTTCCTGCTGTGGTTAGGCAAGCGGTGTATTTTAATTTCGTTAGTAAGAGACGCTTTAGTGGAGCGGGATCGCTTCTCATTTCTCCTATTTTCCATCACTATAAATCACGAGCGTCGGCGGCGGCGGAAGGGCTGAGAAAGGAGACCGACGGGACGGGATGTCCTAATGTCACATGGAAAACGAAACCATGGTAGTCGCTATAAAGAAGTTCAGAACTCGAGAGATCACACTTGAAGCAAACCAGAAAATTTATAATTCCAATGGGAATTATTATCTCTCCTATTCTTTCAACTATATGGGGAATAAAAATAGTTTCTCATCTCGCATCGCCGAAACGAATTTCTAATTAACTTTTGAATATCGGAAATCTATTTCTATTATAAATTCTCACTTGCGACTCTAATAAATTAGTGACTAAGAGAGTGTCATTTCCTAATTGCAAAATTAACTAATTGCTAGACGTATATAGAAATTTCTTTATCCTTTGGGTAAAAAACTACTTATCCAAAATAACAACTCACTTGATTTCTCCAAGTGCTGAAATGATTTATCAGAGTATATACATCTATATAGAAAAGAAGGTTAAAGTTCCGAACATCAGGGTATGAGTAATCGCCATATAGCCGCATCTGATTTTCCCTTATTCTTTAGCGATAAAATGCATTACGCAATGGAAAGTTGGTCCGTATTGTTTTCGAAGGTGAACTCTTGAATGTCTTCATTTCTTCTTAAATTCGAGTTATTTTCGTCGAGAGCCAAAAGAGAAAGAGTATAGTTGTAGTAGTAGTAGAGAAGACGAATGGCGCGTGGGTTTTCTGGCTATAACATTTGTGTCGGGAGGGAATATCTAAAGGAGTGAATGTGTCAAGTCGGGACCATACCGCGCTTTTCCCACTCATCCAAAAGCAGAACTATATAAGCTTAGAGTGCGCACACACAACTTGGAGAAGTTTTACTCGAGACGAAGAGTTTGGCGAACTGGGATATGTTCAACGTTTTGGAGAGTGAAAGAGAGAGAGAGAGAGAGTAGAGGAGAGCGTCTTCTGACGCCTACAGGGCGCCGTGTCTCGTTATCCCAAGGATTTATGGCGCACTAATTGCAACGCGGTGAACAACACTCTTAGATATATACAACGCTAGGAACCCAAAACCGATGGATGCAAGAGACACGCGGAGTGACATCAACTTTTGCTCAAGTTGCAACGATCGTCAAAAAGTTTCTTCATCCACTGGGCATTCAAATTATATATGAGCATGTTGCTTCAGCATTCTATTAATTCTATATATTTATTACGATGTTTGAATCTGCAACAGTTTTGGCGAAGTTTGCGCTCAAAGTTTAATTGCTCTTGGGAAACAAGATGACAAATTATGCTTTTCGGCATAACCAAAAATGTAATTATTCAAATTGGTGATTGATATCATCTCGTTTTTCTATTTGTCCCGATGTTGCAGCATCTGAATCTTCAGTTGTTTTAAAAACACTGTTAACAGTTTGTCTGGAATCGGGGAATTAGAAATATACTTAAAACTGGGATCCCAAAATTATCAAACTTCTTGACAATTAATTTGTCCTGATGTTGCAGCATCTAAACCTTCAGTAGTTTGAAAAACACTGCCAATAGTTTGTCTCGAATCGAGAAATTAGACATATATACTTAAAACTGGGATCCCAACATTATCAAACTTCTTGACAACTAATTTGTGCACCTCTGTTTAAATTAATGATAATCATTTGCTTCTTACACTTCTTCGGATGATGCCACGTTTGAACCTGTGGCAATGTTGACAAAACTGCGCTAAAAGTTTACTGACTTTGGAGAATTAAGGAATCAAAAAAATTTAGGAGCTTAGGATACCATGATCCAAACAATTCCTACTATATCATTATTACTGAAATAATAACCACTTTTTCTTCTGATGTTACATCACCTGATGCTGCAGCAATATGTTGAGAAAATTAAGCAATGTTTGTTTGCCACTATATAGCAATCATTTAAATTAGTGATTATGATTTCCGTTTCCTGCAGCTTTTGAACCTGCAGCATAATTGCCAAAACTGATAAAAGTTAGTTGTCTTTGGAGAATTAGGGAATCAGAAACATTTAGAAACTTATTAGGATACCATGATCCAAAAATTAACGACTACATCATCATTGTTTGAATAATAATTCCTTGCAATGTTACATAACCATAATGCTGCAGAAATATTGACGAAACTTATGGTGCTCACCTGAACCATAATGTTAGCAGTACTTTTAAAAGCGAAGTTCAGCTCCACTACAATGATTGTAAAATTCAAAACAAAATTTTGGATACCAAATTCCTAAAATATTTTCAATTTACAAACTTGATGATATCCGAACATCAGAATAAAAAGCAGTAGTCGTTCTGAGAATCGTTATGTCGCAAACAATAGTTAGAAAAATATACAAGATTGCTCTAATTGCCTCTGGAGATATGCTATTTAGATGTAGTCCCAATTATCATCTTCTGAAACTACACGAAGTGTATATAATGATTATCGTAATTGATGACTAACTCGCACTTATTTCGCGATCAGGAGGATCATCTATATTGTTTCCATCTGCTATTAATCGTTCCCACATTGTTTGCTACCAAAGAATCTTAACTATCCAATCCTTATTATCTTATAATCTTTTCAAAAATTATTTCTGCAATTTCATGGAATTACTACACAGCATCTTTGATAATGTCTATTAGAATTCTATCAAACTATTAGAGAATCTTATCAAAACAAAAATACTATCTATTGTGATTGAAAATCAATTATAATTCTCGATTTTTAAAAATGTAGGACACAGTTTTTCCAAAGATATCAAATTCAGACAAAATGATGAATAAAAAAAAGAATGTTTTGTTTCTTTGTCTCAATTTGAAATATGCTTTGAAAATCAATGAAGAGAATATTTTTTGTACCGAGGAAATCCTGAGGGGAAAAGTATTATATTCTTTTCTTCAATGCGTCAATTTATCAAGGCCGGGAAAAATTGTAATATTTAATTTATATAAACACACTTCCTGTGCCGGACAGAAGAACGTATAAATGTCTCAATTTCCACTAATGTTCCGACACTAAACACTTAATTTTTTGAAATGTTACCCTTCCGATTAGCTGTAACGTTCACATAAAGTGCCTAATGCGCTAAATCTGTGGCAGTGTCGTTACGATTATTATGGCCCTCATCTTCATTGTACTCGTGGAACTTACACCCACTTGTTAAACGAGTAATTTACATTCCTGCCACGAACGACCGGGGGCAATCCCCTACACGTCATAAATATTCCGTACGTTAAACTTGTCTCCTCCTTAAACATGCACTCGGCTTTTCATTTCTCGCGAGTTTTTCACGACGAATTTCACAGAAAACAATAAATGATATACCCAAATCATCAATTTTTTTTCCATTCTGCCAAAATAAAAATACAGTTCAATCTTTTTTAACTCTTAAATTTAACTGCTGGGATTGTTATTAGTCACAAGATTTGCTCCCATATGATTTGCTCCCAGGACTCTTCAAAAAGGTGTGTCTACTGACCAATCATGTTCCTCCTCGGTATACGAAAAGAATAGAAATTTGATTGGCAAGTTGGTTCTCGAATTTCTTGAAAGTCTTAGAGAGCGCAACGATTTTTAGAAAGAGAGAGAGAGAGAGAGTGAGAAGGAGGCTGAGTAGAAAAAAAATGTTGAAAAAACCGGAATTGGACACCTGGTCCTTTTTACACATTGTAAATTTAGGCTCTCGACCCTAAATTATAGGTAAAAATTTTAGTCAGCAGCTCATTGTCTGTCTTTTACACGCATTATACACATAGACATGAGTCGAGAGTTGTCTGGTTGGTTCGTTGGTTGATTATGTTAATGATCCGCGCCCACTTTCAAAACGCGACTGCAACACTGAATAAAAGGCAACGATTTACCATCGTATATATAACAGTTACTCGCGTGACGCAACGCTGCATTAAATTCAACGACGTCTCAATCAGATAGAATAATATGATCATTGCTTCGAATTAAGAAATATTTTATCCGTGGAAATAGAGAGAAACGAAATAAATTATTGCTTCTCTTTTCATTTAATTTAATAATTATTATAATAATCTGTAGAAAAGTATATATATTATGTTTCCAAGAGTTCCCACCGCTACCACCCGAATTTTCAATCGTGAAAGAGTAAACATTCTTTCCATTTTTGTAAACTGTATTTTAATTTTGTTTCCCTGTATTTTCGTTTTGTTTACTCATTTTCGTTTTTGTACTTCGATTTTGTTTGTTTATTCTCTCTTTCATTGTTTCTCTAATAAAATCAAATTGAGACAAAAAAGGTAGCAGAACTTTGCTTCGTATAACACTTGATTTCTTTTTTGTCTCAATTTGACATCCTTCGAAAAAATGTGTTTTTATTTTACATTTTGAATTTAATATTTGATTTTCCGTTTTGTATTTTGGAAATTTTCTATTATTTATAAAAAAAATTAATATTTTGCCAAGAAGTTTATTAAAATTTTTGTAAATCCTAATTAAATTTTTTTGTAGAAATTGAATTTCAGTATTTTTTTTTCCAATAACGGACTTTCCTTATTAATTTCAATCACGAATTTTAAAAGTAATTGAATTATATTCAAAATATTTTTTAATTGTTTAAAATAATCGTATTTCTTAAGAATTAAAAGTGAACACTTATGTGATTCTTGAATTTTATGGAAATGTTTAGAAAATAATTAAATATTTTTTAGAATTTCATTAAAGTAGAAAAAATATTGTAATTCTTTTTGGAGTTTTATTAAAATATAGAAAATAATCAAATTCTTTTGTCGCTGTTCTTCGAAAGAATTTAAGCTTTTTATTTAATGCTATTGAACGTTTTGAAAATGACTGAATTTTTTCCATTTTGTTTAATTACGTCAAATTTTTTTATTAATTTATAGTAATAATAAGCTATCTTAATAAATTTAATTAAAACTTTTAAATTGATCAAGTTGTTTAGAAGAATTTTTTTTATAACTTTTATTAAAAATTTTAAAATAATTTAATTTCTGAAAAGGACGTTATTATTTAAAATAAATAAATTGTTTTGAAGAATTTATTGAAAATTTAGAAAATAATTTGATTCTTTAAAAAAATGTAATTAAAAGTTAAAGAACAATTAATTATTTCGAAGCAATTATTAAAATTGTATTGAAAATAAATGAATTTGCCAGTTTTCAAATTTTTATTCATTTTGCAAATAATTCTACTGTTTATAAAAATAAGTGAATTATTTCGAAGAATATATTAAAATGTTAGAAAATAATTGATTAAAAAAAAAATTTACATCAAAATTAGAAAAAAATGAAAGTTTTCGTAAAATTTTATATTGAAAATAATTGAATTTTTGCAAAGAATTGAACTATTTTTTTAAATAATTGAAATGTTTCAAAGGATTTATTAAAATTCTAGAAAAACAATTAAATTCTATTTGCAAAATTGTATTTAACAAAAAAATTGAATTCCTTCGAGAAATTTATTATGGAAAATAATTAAATTTTTGTAAAAGAAGAATAATTTTTTTTCGCGTGCATTGTAATTTTTTTAAAAATGTATGTATAATGTATGTAATTTAAAATTGTAATAATACTCTTCGATAAATTAATAATTTAATATTTTCTAAATTATAGTAAAAATTTCTCCTGCTATTAATAAAATACCGCACAGAAATTAGTCAGTCAATCCCACCGCTGTCACCTTGTAATAATAATTTTTCCAATCACAGATTTTGCGGTAATCGAAAACAATAAAAGTGGAAGTTAATAAAAGCGATTTGGTGGAAAGCTTTGCGAAATGGACTAATGGAGTCCACTCGAGTGTATGTGGTTTGGGAAAACTCGTTAAGAAATACTTAGATGATTGCGGTTCGTAAAAGAATCAGCTTAATAGACGGTCCATGGGGAGTAGTACAAGAAGCGAGTTTCCGGAGCGCGCTTTCTCTCTTTTCTTTCTCCGCACTATTTACGAGCGATGGCCGACAATGGAGGGTGCGGAGATTTTTGCACTCGAACTTTAACTGAAAATCATAATTTCAGGTTTTTCTTTCTCTTTTATTTTTCTATAATTAAAATCATA
This sequence comes from Leptopilina myrica (nomen nudum), assembly GCA_032872475.1. Taxonomy (NCBI): domain Eukaryota; kingdom Metazoa; phylum Arthropoda; class Insecta; order Hymenoptera; family Figitidae; genus Leptopilina; species Leptopilina myrica (nomen nudum). Next base: position 39,686,135 of record CM065461.1, read on the forward strand.
GTTTTTTTTTGCTTTAAACGAATATTGAAAAATTCTAAAATAAAACTAGTTTTTTTCCTCAAACAAATATATTAAAAAAATCGAAATACAACTAGTTTTGCCTTTCCTGGAACAAATATTAAAAAATTCGAAAGTTGTGAAGTTTGAACTAAATACAAGTAAAAAAAATAGTGATTAGAACCAATTTTTCGGGCAAATAAAAATTATCGTACATAATTGCGGAATTTGTCGAATTATAATCCAACCGCTGGGAGTTATAATTAAAAAAAAAAATTCTAATTCTCTTCCTCCTCATGTGGGCAATACAAAGAAACTGAAAAACGTTAAACTCGAAACCATAAATCCATCAAAAAAAATTTCTTTTCGAAAGTTTTCGATGCGAAAAATGAGTGTAGTGAAACATGTGTTTAATCTAATTGCGATAACCTTAGTCTTAAATTACCTACACGAGACCGGATGAACAGTAGAGAGAAAAAGGGCTGAGGCGGAGGGTGAAGACCGCGAAACTAACCGCCAACAAAAGAGTCTCGTCGAATTGGTTTGGCATATCGATTCGATCGACGACGAGGTATAACATGCGTCTGGCGAGCTGGTTTTCTTGGTCAGTTTATAGGCAGCAGGATATCCATATCAACCGTTGCTTTCGTTTCTCTCTCTCTCTATATATATAAGAGGGGGCGGCTATAGGGCAACATATAATTATCAGGACGGTAATGGCTCCCATAAATCATAGGCGCTTCTCTCCTTCATTCGGCCTTTTCGTTCCCTAGCAGAATTGCGCGGCACGGCCCATGTTGTAACATACATCCACACACACACACACATATATATTTATGAAAACCAAAGATGAATACGAATGTTGAAATGCTGCCCAATGATTGGATAGAGTCATCATTTCGGGGCCGGGCGCAATTTTGAAAGAAAAAAATTAAATTCCATCACATTTTTTTTTAAAGTCATATAGAAAAAAATATATATATATATTTTATATTATATATTGTATATAATCAGTATTTTTCCATCAGTAACATTTGGTTTTCGGAGAAAAGAATATATTTTCTAATAAAGTTGGATTTGTATAATTATTTAATTATAATCATTATACTTTTCTCGACTGTATTAATTATCTTTTTGTTATCTTTTAGAAAAAATTATTATGTTTCTAAATGTGTCTTCTTTTTTTTGGTTTCAGGTGAGTTTCCCGTTTATTTCCATTTGGTGGGAGATTTCTCGTTCGACATTGTCAGGTAATGATGATTATTTTTGAAAGAGTTGCCAATTTCTATTGGAAAAATTCTAAAAACATTCTGAAAATATTCTAAAAATATTTTTAAAATAATTTTAAAATTTTCAAAAAATATATCTACTCAAAATAAATTATTTTTAGAATATTTTGAATATTGAACATTTTTAAATTATAATTTAAAATTATTCAAAAAATATACTAAATATAATTATTTTTAGAATATTTTTTAATATTGAACGTTTTTCAGTTACAATTTAAAAATATTCAACAAATATACTAAAAAGTACTCTCAATATACTCAAAAAGTACTCTAGAAAGACTTTTTCAAAAAATACTCTAAAAATACTTTTAAAAAGTACTCTAAAGATACTCTCAAAGTTCGCAAAAAATTAAATTTGCTGCTGATTTTTGTATTACATTTAATTCTTTTCGGTTAAACAATAATTTATTTTGTCATATTAAAGTACTAAAATTATATTTTAATTTATCATTTTTCTTTAAAATTATAAATATACTTTCTTTTGTGAAAAAACGCTCAGTTAATTTTGGATTGAAAATTTCTATCTAATAGGGAATAAAAATACTTTGTGGTGGTAGATATGGTTATTTTATTTGAAAATTAATTTACACTTTCACTTTTACATTCACTTTGAAAATTCATTATTTTCGATTTTCATTTTTACTTTCATCGGAATTTCCTTTTTGATTTTTATTTTCATTCTAACAGAATTTTATCATTTTGATTTTAACTTTCATAGAATTTCATTATCACTTTCATTTTTTTACACTGAGAAAAATGGATATTGAGCTTTAATATCTAGATATTAACGGTCAATATCTATGACAATCAAATACATAAACATCTTAGATGTTTAAATTTAATATCCACAGATACTGGAAAAGACATGTTCACACATAACCTCAAATTTGTAGATTATACCAGTTAGCATCTGAGATATTAAACCATAACATCTAGATGTTATGAAATACCATCTTTTCTTAATATCTAGTATATTAAGATTTTTAACATCCAATTTTCTCTGTGTACTTCTAAAATTAAAATGGTATATGAAAACTAATTTTCGCTTTCAATTAATTCTTACATTTTAACTTTCACAAAAAAATAATAGTGAAAAATCTATGAAAACGAAAATAATAACAGAAAAATTAAAGAAAGAAAGAAATTGGAAATAAAGTGAAGATCGGAAGAGATTTATACATAAAATAATTCCATGCAAGTGAAAATAAAATTGAAGAAAAATCTACAAAAGAAAAAATTAAATTGTAAAAAGTTTATATGGAACAGAAAATTGAATTAAAAAATTTGTCAAAGTGAAAGTAAAATTGAAAAAAATATACCGAACAAATAATTAAATTTAAGAAAAATTTATATAATGGAAAATCGAATTGAAAAAATCTGTCAAAGTGAAAGTGAAATTGAACAAAAATCTACTGAACAAAATTATTAAATTATAAAAAATTTATGAAACAGAAAATCAAATTAAAAAAATCCGTCAAAGTGAAATTGAAAAAAATATACCGAACAAATAATTAAATCTGAGAAAAGTTTATAAAATGGAAAATCGAATTAAAAAAAATCTGTCAAAAGGAAAAATGAAATTGATAGAAGTCCATGAAAGTGAAAGTCAAATTGAAAAATATCTATCAAGCAAAGTAAAACTGAATTCCTCCTCAATTTTCACTTGCCGATGAAAGTCGAAAAAAACTCAACTTTTTAAGCAGATAACTATTTTTTCCCTCAAAAATACGTGTCAGGCGTGTGCGCGCACACATAGAATTTAAGATAAATTCATTTCGAATATATAACAATTTAATTTGATCGCAACCAATTTCCTTGTCAGTTTCGAAATTGTACATATATATAAAGCGCGCTCGCGTATAGATATCAATCGAATTAAAAGCAGGATTCGGACTATTATCCCTTGATTTCGCCATGCTCAGTGATTATTCACGCTGCGAGTAACGCAAACAATGCGACTGGACTCTATCCAGGAGAGTTGAATTAATTTGGCTGCGAAACAAAAATGCGCGAAAATTCTTCAAAGCACAAAAGGTGCTATGGCGCAAATATATATATATTGAAATGAAATTCTCTCTCCGCTTTTATTTTTCTTCTCTTCTTCATTTGCTCGCATTTACACAAAATTCGCCTTAAAACTATTTCGCATTTCTTCTTTTACTTTCCCAAGTCTATACACATATTTTGAAAAACCCCGCATTTGTACTTTTTCGAATATACATTTTCTTAACTTTAGAGGAAAACAATTTTCCTGAGTGAAATTTTTTCTCTTCATTCTCCTCTGCATTTTCCTAATGCATCTGAAAATACGTATTATATAGAGGAAGAAACGTATTTTTTTGTCCCCCAAAAAGCTCGGTGGAAAATTGAATTTTTTCCACGAGACGAAATGCTTTTTGGGGACAAAATATTTTTCTTCTCTTGATAAAAATGCGTTGGTGGGTCCAGTTTTGTTTTTGAAGAGAGTATACGTATATATATACATGTGCACGGGCAAAATGGGCGCAAGAGAATTATGACGCGAAACGTATATACACTCGAATGAAAACGTAAAAGGGACTCTCCTGAGTTTTCCTATACTCCCGCACACACGCGTTTTTCTTTTCTGTTTTTCTTCTTTTTTTTGCGGGGGATTCGCCCCCTAATGGAGAGGGGGAGAATGACGGAAGATTGGTGGTGGAGAAAAGGTGGGAGGGGGGAATCAGAAAACGAGGGGTTGGGTTCGGGGTGCGCTGACAGCTCGACGCTCTCGTCCATTTCAAAACTCGACGGGAGGATACGCTTCTCTGCACACATTCACAAATACAGGGAAACAAAATTCATGCACACTTACACATATATAGGTACTTTTATTCACAAATACATATTTTACATGATAATACACATGTGCATGTGTTCATGTGTATATGTGCACTTATAGGTGCATTCACATATAAGTAATATATACGTATATTCACATGTAATTAGACAAATACGTGGATTCACATAAACGTATACACATATACGTATATTTCACGTATATTCACATATATAAGTACACATATACATATATTGACATATATACACATGTGCACGTATATAAATACGCATATTCACTTATAAAAACACATAAACACATAGAAATACGTAAATTCACATATACACGCATGTAGGTATACGTACATTCACATATAAAAAGTAAAAACACAAATACACGGATAAATTCGTATATTCATGGATAAATACACAAATACACGTATAAGTGCATATGTGCACATGTACATCTATGCGCATATACATAAAAATTCACATATACGTTCACATATACATTTATTCATAGCTATGTATTGTGTGACAGCGTGTTGTCCGTCCCTCTTTTTCTTCCACCGTAACGTCACACGCGAGCACACATCGAATGGCTTCTCACTCCATTTTGCCTCTTTTTTTTTTCTCTATCCCCCTCTCGCTCGTTCCTTTTTTCTTTTCTCTCACTCACGCCGGCTATACGTCTCTCTATTCCGTGGTGCGTTGCTCGTCACTTTTGTGAAGCTTCGTTTTCTGTCTTCACCCGCAGAGTCAGAAGCTCACTCTTGACACGCAGACTTGCGTCTCATACACGTTTTTCGCGAGCGAGTGTAACGAAAAAAAAAGTACAATATTTACGCGCGGGAAATTTTTGAATTTTGCCAACAATTTGTGATGTGACAATTTTTTTTTCATGATTGTTTTTTTGTTTTTGAATTGATTTTTTTTTTTTTTTTTTTTTTTTTAATAGTGAAAGTGCGATTATTATGAAGGTACGAAAAAAACATCGTTTGCGACTGTGTTTATTGGAAAAATTTGCATACGCGGTGTTTTTTTGAGAAATGAAATGTGACATTGGTATGAGGGTCACGTGGTTCTTATCGCATTGTTGTAACTGTCAGTGAATATGTTTGTAATAGTTGGGAATATAAGTATTACGAGGAATTGAACATTGTGTGTTAGTTTTGTGCTGTGGATAATTGGCACCTGTATGTATGTAATTGGCATTGTTTGCAGTCACCATATGCCTTCTTCACTCACACGTTTATGATAAGAGCGACAACATGCCAGGCAGACGGTAATTACCGGCTTTGTGCCAGGACTTGCTTGCACGTCTGGCTTTTTGATAATCATTTACAGTGATAATTAGTCGATAAAAATTAAGAAGAAACCAATAAAAATTTGTGTTCGCGATGGGGCATTATTTTTTACTAAAAACTATCATCAGTATAGTTTGATTAGTTATTGGAAATTGATTAATCTTTTGAGCAGTTGGAAGTTTGCGAAAATCTGAAATAAGGATCTTTTGCTAATGATGATAATTGAGCACTCATGTTACTTCATTTTGAAAATTAAAATTCAATGGTTAAGATTTTTTATGAAGCTGCACTTACGACCTACTTAATTTTTCTCAACCCTCGGAGAACACACCTCTTTTTTAGACCATTTTTCAAAGCTCAACCAAGTTTAAACTGCTCATCTAATCAAACTAAATAATTTTTTAAAATATAGTTTAAACTCTGTAGAATAAGTCTGTTTACTTAAAAATTCTTATTCAAAACATTAAAGATAGATAAAAAGCTTTTCGTAAAAAAGCGTAGGGTCAAAAAGACGCCTAAAAATAAAGGTTAATTTCATGTTGGGTTTAAATTTAAACATAGAAAAAATTTTGCTTTGATATTCAGTTTCCAAAATTAAATGATGGGTGAAAGTTTCAGCATCACATGATGAACTGTTAATTAAATACTGATGAACATTAATAATCATGTGCAAAATTTATAGTGCATGTAAAAATCCGAATCAAACATCTTCAGTCGATGACTTAATTCCGATGTTGTAGTTGGACTGGCAGATTATTCTAGGCATGCATTTAATGCATCAAAAATTTTTAATCTCAAACCATCAAAATCCGTCTCTTCCAAAGTATATTTTTGATCCTTTTGAAAAAACAGAACACTAGAACTTCCGGGGTATCTATAATGAATGTTTGATAATTTTTTATACATCTGGATATTCTTTTCCGGAGTCTGTTATAGCTTGTAGGAATTCCTCAAGAGCATCTAAAGTTGCAGCAAAGGCAACATTTTTTCGGTATTTTAAACATTCCCCCAAACTTTATATTTTATGAATATAGTGGATGTTAGCTTATTGGTATGGCTTGAAATTGATATTAGCTTACTTATATTCACAAACTTTTCTCTCTAAATATTGAATAAGAGTGTGTATCATATTGATGACCAAAATTTAACCCAAAATTATGATTTGATCCAGATTTTTTTCGATCAATTACCAAAAGTTTAATATAATAAAACTATGCGAATTAGATTATAACTTGATCCACATTTTTTGGTATCAATTATAGCAAAAGTTTGTCAAGTACCAAAACAATGAATTAAGTGAGTTGATCCACATTTTTTGGTATCAATTATAGGAAAAGTTTATCAAGTCCCAGAACAATGGATTACGTGCCTTGATCCACATTTTTGGTGTCAATTTAAGCGTTTTTAAAAAAGTAACTACTTTCCACTCGCAATTATGTAATTGTAGTTGAATTTTTTGAAACACATCTTTTTTCAGAGTGAATAAAAATGATTGTTTAGTGAAATTCATTTAACGAAATTAAACTGTCCTTAAATTGGAAATGCATAATGCGTGTAAAGTTAGAGTTTTTCCAAAACAGAAGAACGTTTGTCTTCTCGTAAGAGTGGAAGTCGGAGACAAATATCCCACTAAGTACACTACCGCACACACGTTATCTTCGCCATAAGATCTTAAACGTGTGTCGGTTTTAGATGTTTTAGTAATGGACCACCGCTAGTCGCGTGGAACTCGAATTCTCCAGAGAATCTGTTATATTGGTGGCCAAGGACACCGGGTCTCCTCTTCATTTACCTTATATACCTGCCGCCGTCAGATAATACAATTGTCTCGCCTAATAATGTCATAGAGTGCGTCTTCATTTTCTACTTTTTCTTACACTTTTCGTTTTTTCCTCTAACTCATATCTTACTGTTTTTATTCCTCTTCTTTTTTCTTCTTACTCTTCTTTTTTCTCCTTTACGATCCTGTTTTCTTCCCTAAAAGCAACCTAATATTCCGGATATCCTTAAAAAAACCTAAATGATCCTAAATCCGTATGCATCTTAAAACCGAACTTATTGAAAAGTACAGCACAGTTTTTAAGGATGTCAATATTGCTTCGCAACAGTTTTGATTAGTTTTATTGTCTCAACTTGTGATATCCTTAGGAAAACTGTAAGCTTATCTTTAAATCAGACTAAATTAGGACAAAATCGCTTTATCGACTTCGCCTCACTGTTATTGACTTTAAATTATCAAATTGCTACAAATTGATACCAAAAATGTGGAACGAATCATAAATTGATATAAATTTTTACTGTCAATCTGGCGCATGTTAGTATCAATTAGATACCTTCCAGGAAAATGACCGCTACAGAGGAATTTAGTCAAAAATGGGGCAAATTTTACAAACATAATGTAAAAAGTGACCTAAAAGTAAAATTTTTATCTCGAAGTGTATATATACGCAGATCTTGAGGATGATCCTAGAATGCGTCCCACAGGGAAGTTCAGGGACTAATTTTTGGGTACTCGAGGTTAGAAAAAAAACCCCTGATGTCTATTTCTAAAGAATTAGGCGAACCTTGAGAGAAAGAAAATTAACAGATTTTTTTGGAGGACACGTTTCTTTCTTCTCACAGTATTGCGCCGCTCGAAAAACGAGATTTAACGAAACAGGGGCTTTAAGATTTGTTGCGGGAGTATAGCAATTCGCGGTTTTTGGGAAAATAGTGATGCTCTGCTGCGTTTGTGATTTACGCGAAAGTTTTAAGGGGATGGTTTGAGAGAATGAAGTTTAACAACGCGGGGAGAGTATATAAAGGAATGGTTTCTGCGCGCGGAAAAGCGAGAGATGTTGGGTCATAGGTTAAACGTGAACATTATGGCTCGTCGCCACAAATTCGCAAGAAGCGTTTTCTTTACATTTTCCCTCGATTCACTTTTTGTCTTTTTTTTCATGTTTCGATATTCAAAATTCTCTTATTTTGAAATTGTATCAATTTGTAAAATTTATAGTCATCCGGACATTATTTTTTAATTTTTTCTTTTGACTCTGACTTTGCGGATTTTAATTTTTATTTTCACTTTGATTTTTAAGGTGAAAATCAAGGTCAGAGTCAAAGGCAAAATCAAAGTCGAAATCAAAGTCAAAACCAAAGTGAAAATCAAAATCAAAGTCAAAATCAAAGTTAAAATCAGAGTCAAAGTCAAAATCAATGTCAATATAAAAGTCAGAGTGCAAACGAAATTCGAAGTAAAAATCGAATCGAAAGATAAATTTCAACATCGCACCCCGAGTGGAAATAAAATTAGCAATTACAGTAAATAATTTTAAGCTACATAATAATTATAACAGTATAATTATATATATAAAGTCCACAATAACGATTTTTTATGTTGCTGTAAAAATAAAAACATTTCGCGCATTTTCTTTTTTTTTCGTGTATTATTATTCCGATACAATAACAATTCATCGAATTGGTATATAGTGGATTTCATCATACAAATTAGAATCTATTATGCAAATTCATGTTGCGTAATTTACATTCAATTAAATTCAGAAGCTTTGAGAGTAAATCTTCATTTATAGAATCGTGAGGATTTGCCTTGAGAGTTTTGTGTGTTTGAATTTAGGGATTTTCAAATTAGAAGAGCGAAATATTGAACATTATTTTATTCCTTGCTTATTAAAAATTTGTCTCATCCTTTTGCTTTAGTTTTTCGTTCTCACTTTGAGAGAGTGATGTTTTTGTATGTGTGTGTATGATATCCTGTTGCGTCGCGCGCTCGTTTTCCTTGGAATATTTTAACTCTACGACAAAACAAGTTTTTTTTTGAAATTTATACTTATTGTGAAAATGCGAATCTTGACTTCTTAACCGTACATTGTTGCTGGTTTAATTCTTTTCTGTATCTATTTTCTGTCTTTTCAGTATTTTCTGTACACTTTCAGAATTTTTTCTATTTTCCATCTCTAAAGTATTTTTTGTATATTTCTTGTACTTTCTGTATATTTTCAGTTGTTTCCGTCTTTTCAGTATTTTCTGTACTTCTATTATTTTCTGTTTTTTCAGAATTTTTTTGTACCTTTTGTCTCTTCAGTAGTTTCTGTATTTTTTGTACTTTTTGTCTCTTCAGTAGTTTCTGTATTTTTTGTACTTTTTGTCTCTTCAGTATTTTCTGAATTTTTTGTACTTTTTGTCTCTTCAGTATTTTCTGAATTTTTTGTACTTTTTTTTCTCTCCAGGTTTTTCTGTATTTTTGGAACTTTTTGTTCTTAACAGAATTTTCTATATTTTTTTACTTTTCAGTATTTTTTCTGACTTTTCAGTATATTTTCTATATTTTCGTTATAACTTTGTACCCTTATTACAAAAATAAATCTTCCTTTTACCATTTTTGATTAAAATCTTCAAAATTATATATATATAACTAAACAAATGTATATTAAATTTTGTAAAAGTATTTTGCAATTTAGGGAAAAAGTGCAACAAACGGAAATTTTGATATAAAAAATACTAAACTTTAAACAATTTTTTTTTGACATTTAGTATAATTCTCACAAAGTTCGAGAATTTTCATGAAATTTTTATATAACATTACTAAATTTCACATAAATTTTTTTAACGTCTATAGTATATAATATAAAAATTTATATTACATAACAAAATATATTATATAAAAATTTCATTTACAAAATTTTACAAAATTTAATATACACTTTCTTTCAGTGTATATAATATTTTTGACCGAATTAGTCTGGAAGGTATGATTTTGAATCCCAAAATTGACTCAACTTAGTTTAAAGGTTTAAAATCGTCTAACTTTTAATCATTTTGGTTTTAAAATATATGAAATAGCAAAATTAAACAAAAAATATGTTTAAAAATGTTATGTTTAATTCAAACTTAAAAGTTGATTATAAATAATTTAAAATCAACCACAACTTATGTTTAAATTAAATATATTATTTTTTTCAATGAACCAAAAAATCTTTGAATTAAAATTAAATATTTTTGACTAGCAAAGATATTTCAAGTTTGATTTAAAAAAAATATATTTTGATTCAAATAAATCGTTTTCTCAGTGGTGTCTCCAGAAAAACTATACATATATTTACACTTTTCCTTTAGTATGTATTTTTTCATTAATTGTTTATTATATTCTGAAGTCGAGGTCTCTTTCTATATAATGAATCGAACCAGTTTTTCCTTTTCCATTTTTCTTTATATTTATATTTTTCTTTATTTTTTATTTATTTATTTTTTTTCATATTTTTTTTCAAAGAGTTGTATAAATCATGTTTGTGGTCGACATATACTGGTTATATGTATCAATATAGATGGGGTAAAAGGGTGAGGGAGAGGCGAATGTGTGTTATGTGTTACATCGGTATGAATGGAACGCTTTTGCGGAGGCAGAAGTAGTAGTAGTAGTAGTCTTTATGCTTGCGGTTAGGTGATATATTTATTGCCGATCGAACCGTTATCGGCACGCGATTCATTTTGCGGATAATTATTTATTCACTCACAAACGCCATGTATACACTTTTACCCCGCGCGCGTGACTTCTTCTTTCCGCATTATATATACACCCTGCCCTTTTTTCTTCAAAGCGGATTAAATTTTTCCTTCCGTGAAATTAAAACGCCCAATTCTCCCTATCACAAAATTTTTCTTTTCAATATAAGGACAGAAATCTTCTCTTATCGAAAATAATTTTTTTAATACTATAGGACAACTTTTAAGCAAGGCAGTAATTTTTTAAAGGATATTCTCTAAATTTGAATTAGTAAAAGTGTTTACTATAATTTGAAATAGGGACTGACTTTTTGCTTTTGAATTAGTAAAATTTACTAATGAATAGTAATTTCAACTAATTTATTAGTAAAATTATTATATTTTATTAGTAGATTTTATATTTATTTTATTAGTAAAATTAGTAAAAATTTACTAATAAATAGTAATTTCAACTAATTTATTAGTAAAATTTACTAATTCAAAAGCAAAAAGTCAGTCACTAATTCAAATTATTAAGAATTTTTACTAATTCAAATTTAGGAGACAAAGTAAGAATTAAAAGTGTTGCGAATAACGTTCGATTTTTTTGTCTCAATTTTGATAATAATGTATATAGAAAAACTATGAAATGAAAAAATTCTAATTCTACTTTTAGAGGAGATTTTGGAATCAAAAGGAGACTGGTTTAATTATAAGCGAGGAGGACTTGTAGTAAATTATTTTCTATCCAAAAAGACGAAAATAAGAGGGACGAATATATTTAATTGAAAATTGTATTTTCATGGCAAGTTAATTTTTTCGATTTTCCAGAAGTTTGGGTTCTGATTTAATTAAGAATCAACTGGGGTATATAGAAACGCTATAGTGAGCGAACCTAAAAGTTTTCGATATTGGGTTTATATTGGATCGAAGAGGGCTCTGTGTCCTTCGTTCTGGGAACAAACTTTCAGAAGCCGAGGGGTAAAGCTTCCTTTGTTCGGGAACATCGGATGTGCTTTCCTCCCACACGCTCCCTTGAATTTTCCGAGGATACGGCGATGTATATATATATATCGCGACGTTTCCCTGTTGTGCCTGAATCGAGAGTAGAGCCGCGACCTTTGTGTTCTTGTCAAGTTGTCAAACTACCCCACCCGATCTTTATACCCTGGATCCAATAGCAAACCTCACCTCTCCTCTGCTTCAACCCCTGTCCCTACTCCCCACTCTCTTTCCTCTCTCTCTCTCTCTCTCTTTCTCTTCACTTCATCCCTCGTCAGGGATCGAATTCTCGATTTACGAAGTCCCTACCCTCCATTTTTTCGTAGAACGTGCCATGCTGGGAAAAACGCCCTTTGACACGCGAGTTAGGGGACCTCCTTATTGGAAGACAGCTGTCGATGGACAAGATTTTTTTTTCATTACACACGGGCGCCATTTTTTTTTTAGAAAATTTTTTTTTTTTTGTTAAAAATATCAATACCTATATGTATTCGAAAAAGAATTTTTTGTTTGAAAAAAGCATTTTTTTTTTGTAAATACTATACTATTTATAGCGTCGGATTCCTCGCTTGTAAATATTATCACATTTTTTCTATACGGTATTTTTTTTATTAGAAAATTTTTACAAGGCATTAGCAAATTTTTTCAACCTAGAAAAAATTTGCTAATAAAAAAAATTCTTTTCATCTTTATGTAAAAAAAATAAACATAAAAAATTTACCTACTTTGTAACAAATAAATTCGATGTCAATTTTATTATATGAGAGGGGAATTAAGATGAGTTTTCAAAAAAAAAGAACAAAAAAAATTATACGTCAGTTATATATATATATAGAGAGAGAGAGACAGAACGAATATATAAATGTCAAATGTGTAACGAATTAGATTTTCGTTGACCCTTTACGTATCCACCTATATTATATATATATAGATAGATAAACAGGGCTAATCAAATGAAGCATCGACTTGACTCAGAATGGGGATTAAGCGAGGAGGGCAACATTATTCATGAGAGAGGAATAATCAAGTGAATTGAATGTACAGCAGGTCATGTTAACATTACTGTAACAAGAATAATAATAGAATGTGAGATATTTAATTTTCCTACATCATAAAATTCTGACTAAAATATTTTGAATGCAGGGCAAAGTATTATCGGAAAAGTAAATTTTTATTATTATATTATTTTACTTTATAATAATAATAACAATAATAACAATAATAATAATAATAATAATAATAATAATAATAATAATAATGATAATAATAACAATAGAATGTGAGATTTTTAATTCCCCTACATCATATAATTCTGACTAAAATATTTTAAATACAGGATGAAGCAGGAAAAAAAAATATTTTTATTATTATATTATTTTACTTTATAATAATAATAATAATAATAATAATAATAATAATAATAATAATTTGTTCCTTTAGAATCACAATTTTGAATGTTTGAATATTGGTCGCAAAGATGAATCTGAATCTTTGGTCAAAATGTAAAAATTCAAAATGGCGGCTCCAAAATAGCGACGAAGAAATATTCAATATAAGTTTTCAAATTTGACCCTTTAGAATCGCAATTTTGAATGTTTGAATTTTGGTTAAAGATTAGGATCACAAAAACTCCTGAGTATGAGTATTTTCAGTCAAATTCCGTTTACTTTTAAATTTCTCGGTCGCCATTTTAAAACCACCATTTTGATATTTTTAAATTTTGATTAAAGGTTTGACTTCAGGGACCCAAAAATTATAAAATTTGAGAATATCACTTTAAAAATAAATATTTACAATAAATACTACTACTACTACTACTACTACTACACTGGAAAAAAATTATTTGATTCAAATAATTGATTATTTGACTATTATCAAATAAATCTTTACTTGGATCAAATAATTTTTATTTGAATTGAATAAATTGTATTTGAATCAAATATTTCAGTATTTGAAGCAAATATTATTTAATTGATTCAAATAAAAATTATTTGATTTAAGTAAATATTTATTTGATAATAGTCAAATAATCGGTTATTTGAATCAAATAAATTTGTTTTTCAGTGTACTAATAATAATAATAATAATATTAATAATAATAGTATTATTATATTTAAATACTCTTCAAATAAAAGGAAAAAAGGGGTCTAACTATATGACTACGTTCCTCTAAAGTTACAATTATTATAAATATTTTTCATATAGTTACTAATAACAATTAAAACAGTGATTAGGAATTAAATAAAAAAGAAATTTACATAATTTTAGTGCGCACGGCACTAGAAATTATAGGCGAGAAAAGTTATACGCATGCTTCGTAGATCTAATAAAGGTTTGTCCACAATTGGCTCTATAGTGCCAATCGTTATACGGATTTAAATTACTATAAATATATTTTTGTATATATATATATATATATATATATATATATATATATATATATTTATATTTATATATATATTTGTGTTGAAATTTTCAATTCAGCATTATATTATAACATATAAGAACGACGCAACAATAAATCTTTTCATTTTATTTACACAATTGTGTAAAAAGTAAAAACCATAAAACTCACGAAATGAGGTTAAAATTATGAAATAGAGAAAAAATCTCATACTTTATATATTATTATATTATTATAATTTCGATCTACCGCAGAGCGTGAACTCGACCTCACCTTGGATTTCACACAGAGACAGTGTGTGCGCGCCGCTAAACGTTCTCTCTCTCTCTCTCTCTCTCCCCATTTTGTATATATAGAGCTATATAAAATGCGCGCGGATATATTTTCACGATTATCTTGGCACGATATCGAACAACTTTTACATCAACACTTAATGTTACTTCCAGAGTGCTATAGGAGTTTTTTAAAATGAAATTTGCATCTGTAGAGTCGTACTTTTTTTTTATCTTTTTTGAATTGTGATTGAAAAAAAAATTATCTGTTAGAATCGATCACTATTATTATTCGAAATAATTATAATATTAATTATTATTAATAATTAAAATAAAATTAATTAATATTATTATAATAATATAATTAATAATATTATTATTAATAATACTAATGAAAGTAACTATTATCTTTATTATGACATATCCCTCGCTCGATCGTTATTATATACAGAAAAAAATGGTTAAAAATTATTAATTATTGTTTTCAGTTTTTTTTTATGGCGAGGGAAAAAATTGGTAGTAAAAATAAAATAATAAAAAAAAATGAACTCTCCTTCTATATATGCGTCTAATTAATTTCAGGAAGCGCACGTGGGCTTTCTTATCTTGCGCGAACACAATGTAAAATCCCCACGCGAAAATGATTTCGTGCGTCAACTCTTTTAATTACAATGAAGCTCATTCTCTTGCTGGGCGTCGAAGAAGTGCGTCCCTTGCAAATCGTGTCATGTTTTATTTATGTCTCCATGCTGTACTTACCTATATACTTTGCAATTTTAAATTAATATTTTACGAGCCAAAAAGAGACAGAAAGAGGGAGAAGTTCTTAAGAAGAATTATATTATAAATTTCTTCCGGGAAATCTGAATATAAATTTTTGTTTCACTTTTATTTTACATACAGAAAATTGCAACTGAATCGAGTAAAATTTTTTAAACGTATACCTACGTATTTTTTTCTGATTAGGTGCGGTGACATTTCCGCGGAATAATTACAGGAACCAATCAGAAAGTGTTTTCATTCTCCATACTGCGCATGAGTGTACGCGTTTTATACTTCTAACCTCAAAAATTGATTTTTACTGTCTTCTTAAATTCGTATATAGGTTAGGAATAAAATTTTCCAAAGCTGAGCTTAATTTTACAATAATTACAATTAATACAAAAAAACTTTATTAATTACAATTAATACAAAAATACATTAATAATTACAATAAATAAAAAAATTGAATAATTACAGTGACTATAAAAAATAAAATGTACCATTGCAATAAAATGGAAAAAATATACAATAATTTACAATAGTTTTAACACGATACAGTTATGAAACTATTTTCTAATCTCGTATAACAATCAACAAAAGTTGCTGTCTTCAAAATCCTTTATGCTATCCAATTAAATTCTTTAAAAAGTTCCTGTAAAGATCGTTTCCAAGTATTTTGCAAAACTTATTATAAAGTTTTCAGAAGTCTCATCATAAATTTTGTACCAACTTTAATTTTTTTCTTCCATTCAAGACAGACAGGTCTTTTTCTTTTTTAATTAATAACGAACAATATCGTCGAATTATTTTCTATATTACTTAATTTATTAAAAAAATATTTGCCATTTTTTTTGTTCCTTTACAAAAATACTTTTCGTAAAATTCTAAAAGTAGAATTCATTAGTAAACAATTTCAAATTTAAAATGACTATATTTCAATAGCTCGATGAATACATTTTTTTCTATTCCCACCCGTTTACAATTACAATTTACAATTTACATATTTAACGTTGACAACGTTGCTGTAAGTTTTAAATTATTTGCTGTTATAATTTTTTCAATTATTACGGCAATTTTACTATTTTCAAAATCAGTCCATTAGATTCACTCTCAATGTTTCAAAATTTTTAACACTGAAAAATAATCACTATCACTGAAAAAAAATTTATTTGATTCAAATAACCGATTAATGGACTATTATCAATTAAATATTTAATTGAATGAAATAATATTTATTATTAGAGTCAATTAAATGGTATTTGCTTCAAATGCTAAAGTTTTTGATTCAAATACGATTTAGTTGGGTTCATTAAATATTATTTGGTTCAAGTAAATATTTAATTTATAATACTCAATTCATCGGTTATTAATGTTTTATCACTATAAGAACTTTATATTAAGTAAAAAAAAAATGCGCCCCACCTTTTTTTGGAATTTAAAGTGAAAGGATAGAAGTAAAAATCTATAAAAAAATTAGAAAACAGTGTAGAGTATTTTTTTCAGCGTTATATATACATTTATAGTAGTGTGGAGAAAAAAAGAAGGTATATATATAATAGCGAGCGCGGGCGACAAAGATTTAATTAGCGAGGCAACGTCTGTCCAGCTGTTAGCGCGTCAACGATTTTAATTCGAGTCGACGCTTCTGACCGGTGCTTTGGATATAAATTCCCCAGGCAATTATTTTAGCGTTACGGGCGTAGGCTCGACGGAATTTCCGTATCACCATGTATATTGTGTGTATTTTATATATATACGTGTAAAGAAGAGACGAAATACGAAATATGCATCCTATGAGCGAAGCCACGAGACATACGGCGGGCGAAAACTTGAGGGTGAGTTTTTGGCTTTTCTCTCGCGACGAACGGAGAAAGAGGGAAGAAAAGAGAAAAAGAGAGGAGAGCAAAAGAGAAAGAAAAAAAATAGAGAGAGAAAAAAAAAGAAAAAGAGAGGAGAGCAAAAGAAAGAGAGAGAAAAAAGAAAAAGTGAGAGGATGAGAGAGAACGAAAGAGAGAGAGAGAGTCAAGAGCGGTTCTTGGGAGTTTGATTTACGGGGTGGCGTCAAAACTTTGTACTCCCGTGTCTCTTTGGAGCCGCGAACGCCCTACACGAGAAAATAAAGGCTTCTTGTAATTTTATGCTCTTGCTTTATAAAGAGAAGGAAAGATGGTTGTCTAATATTCACCCTCTATTTTCGGCCAAGAGGACTTTATCGTTTCCCCTTAAAATTAAATTATTTAGAAACATTAACAATTGTTTCTCTTTTCTTAACATTTGCTTGTTACATTTTGCAGACATTTCTACTATTAGGCACATTTTTTTTACATTTTTTACATTTTCCTTTTAAATTTAATTTCCTTAATTTATTAAACTTTTAACATTATTCATTTATAATTTACATGAATTGCGTATTTAATAATTTATTTATAACTATTTTATCTTTTCAAAAATAACTAATATACATTCTTTTTATATTGAACGGAAAAAAATTTTAATGAATTTTTTAATTTATCATTTTAAGTTCAAAATTGATATATTTTCTATAAAAAAAATTTTATTTCTAATTATAATTTTGTTATTTATCTAACTTTCTACTTAATATATTATATTTTAAAAAATTAAAAATATTCCATTAAAAAAAAACGGAAAATTTTTTTATAATTTAAGAGTTACGTATTTGAAAATAATTATTAAAAACAAAACAATAACGCTTGTCAAATATGAAAAAGGCTTCGGAGATGAATAGTTTGTCAAATAAAAAATTCACGTTTTTATTATAAATTTAAAAATATTGAAATATAATTTAACAAATTTTTTGGACAACAACTTCAAATATTTATATACAGATGTATCATATTTAACCAAAAGCAAAAGAGAAAATTAAATAAATTTTTTTACTAAGAAAAACTTTAAATTTTAAAGTCACTTTCTTCAATTTAAATTTTAACATTACAAGATTATGGAAAGATAAATAATGTTTCGTAAATTCTGGATAAATTTTTTTTGAAATTAAGTTAATGCAAATATTGAGTCTCACGTTGGTTTGCTAGATTTTTGAAATAGTCAGAGTATAAAAATTTGTAAGTTTTAAAACTTTTTTTGGCCTGTCGGCGCTTTCAACTTTCGTTAAAAATTATTATTGAAAATTTCGATTTCGAAAAATATTTCGCTAAACTTTCAACTTACGTTAAAAATTGTTTAAAATTTCGATTTCAACAAATATTTTCGCTTTTTTCTGATTTTCTAGTTTTTTGACACAGTTTCAAATTCAAAACCTAAAAATTTCGTTAAACTTTCAACTTTCGTTAAAAATTGTTGAAAATTGCGATTTTGAAAAATATTTTTGTCTTCTTCCTGATTTTCTAGTTTTTTGCCACAGTTTCAAATTCAAAACTTAAAACTTAAAAATTCCGCTAAACTTTCAACTTTCGTTAAAAATTGTTAAAAGTTTCGATTTCGAAAAATATTTTTGTCTTCTTCCTGATTTTCTATTTTTTTGACACAGTTTCAAATTCAAAACTTAAAACTTAAAAATTTCGCTAAGCTTTCAACTTCCGTTAAAAATTTGTTTAAAATTTCGATTTCGAAAAATATTTTTGTCTTCTTCCTGATTTTCTATTTTTTTGACACAGTTTAAAATTCAAAACTTAAAAAATAGAAATTTTTGACTGTGGCAACATTCTTTGGTTCTAAACTAATTTTTCCCTTTGGCCATTATTTCCTAGGTTTTTGTAAAAAGGTGTTACAGTCTATAAAAGAAAAAAAATACCGCACAAGTTGTCGCTCCCCGCCCTTCCTATATATATACAAACAATTAAATTAAACAAAAAAAAAAATTCCTCCAAGTGAAAAATAACTCTTGAATTGTAATTAATTTGCCTCTTGGAAAGCACAAGAAACCGTGTTACGCTTCCTATAATAATTTCGAAGGGTACGCGACGTCACGCCTTGTTAAATCAGAAATCGTAATATATATAGAGTATACATAATACACATTCTCTGAGCACTGTTATTCGAATACACACACTAATGGATGCAAGTTGAGCAGTGCAACACTTCTCATCTACATAATTCTATTATAATACACTATACTGTTTAATTTAATTACACTTTTTACCAAGGGGCTCTCTTTTTTCCTTTTAATTTATCATCCGTCCATTCTCATACCTTAGAAAATTAACTTCATTCCTAATTGGTTGTAAAAAGCAAAAAAAAAAGAAATTACCCATTCATGTCTTTGCTTTTTATTACACTATATGCTATGTAGCTTTTTTATTTTTATATACTCAGTCTATTTGTTAAGTTTACACCTGTAGAAAACAATGGCAGAAGATAAAAATTCAAAATTATTAAAATTATTTATTATCATTGTTAATTGTGGTAATTTTAATTGTAAATATGCGATCTTTTTTCCTCTATTTTGTATGATATGAAATTTTATTACAATGGGAAATTAATTACTTTAGAGGAGATAAATATAATAATTAGGGGAATAACGATTTGTTTTCATGGACTCTTTATTCTTTATTTAAGCGTTCGAAACATGGAAGTGGAAAATTGTTTTTTTATTGTAATTTTTAAGCTGATAATTCATAATATATTTTTTAATAAGTGTTATTTATCGATTGTTCTTAGAGATTGTTTTTATCAATTATAAATTATTTAGTAATAGTTATTAAAAATAAGTATTACCTCTCTCGATTCTATTTCTTAATCGATAAATATTTTATTTTACGAAAATTTATTTATTGACAGTAAAGCCTTTTATTGTTATTAAAAATAAATTAGTAATTACAAATCAATGTACTGTAATTTTTACTATTAAATTTACTGTAATAAAAAAAATTTTACTTTAAATATTCCTACTAAAATAATTTTCATTTAATTTGTACTTGATGATTTTTTACAGAATATAAGAATAATCAAATTCATTACATTTTTTAGCATATAAAAGTACTATTTTAGTAGATATCTACTATAATTTTTAGTACAAAAGCTACTAATTTAGTAAATAAGTACCTTTTAGTAGAAAACTACTAATTTGTTATGAAAAAGTACTATGCTGTCAAAAAACTACTAATTTTTAGTACAAAAGTACTATTTTCGTAAAATTTAAATGTTTATACTATAAAAGTACTATTTTTGCAAAAAAAATTCTTTTATCAAAAATAATATTATTTCAGTAGAAAACTACTAAAATTAGCAGATTTTATTAAATTAGCCCTTTATTTGAAAAAGTTTTCGTTTCTACGAAAGTAGAATTTTTTGTATTAAAAATTACTAGTTTTCTACTAATATAAAATTATTCACAAAAGTGCATTGAAAGTAAATGTTTATTAATCAAATATAACTTTACTATATTTGATATATTTTTTATATTAAAATTTCGGTTGGTTGCACTTTTGCCCTAAATTGTAAAATACTTTTACAAAATTAAATATACTTTTTCTCAGTTTGCTATTTTAGTAGAAATCTACTAATTTTTAGAACAGAAGCTACTAGTTTTGTAAAGAAGTACCTTTTAGTAGAAAACTACTAATTTTTTTTGCAAAAGTACTATGTTGGCAAAAACTACTAATTTTATCTACAAAAGTACTATTTTAGTTCAAAAAACAGTTATTTTCAGTGTAAAGGTACTATTTTTTTATAAAAACCTACTAATTTTCTGTTTAGAAGTATTATTTTAATAGAAAGTAAATAACTTTTCGTACAAAAGTACTATTTTAGTAAAAACAATTAATTTTCCTTTCAAAAGTACTATTTTTATGAAAAAGTTTTTTGGTTTAGTCGCGAAATTTACCCTTTTTTAGTAGGAAATTACGAAGTAGACTAGAAGACAAACAATTAATAGTAGAAAATATAGTTAATTTTATCTACAGCAAAACTTTGTTTCAAAACTACAACTTCTAACTAAAATAGTCCAATTTTCCATTTATTAATCAATAATTTATCAATTATCCAGTTGTCTAATTACGTTATTCTTTAATTAGTCACTTCAATAAATATAATCCACATTCGCAAGGCTATAAATGCATATAAATTTCCAAAAACCCATTTTCTAATTATCATAGGTAGATATTATTATTTTCAAATAATTCAAAAGTGCGCGATGCGGCGAGCAAGTATATAAATGAGCAATGCGTTATTCTATAAATTATATTCTTGTACGAATTAGGGAGTTCATAAATCACACGTTTCCTTCTGACACTTCAAGTGACCGTAATAATCTTCACTTTCTTTAGATTAGTATTATACACAGTACCGACTCTTGAAATTGCTTTGAAAACAAATCGTCCTTGGCAATAGTTCAGATCCTGTCATAGAATAAAATGACAAGCCATCCTGAGCACATGATATTTTTGGCAATCGCGTGCACTTCTCGATAATGCAATGCGCTAAATTGTAATTTTCGGTCGGCATTTTTATTTTTACTGAAAGGGCGGCTATAGTAGTAAAATTGTACTGTTAATTAATTTTGCTTTTATTACAACAATAATAAGAGAGTTGGTGGTAAAAAGGTCAATACTTAAAATTGTCTTCTTCCTTTTTTTACACATTTTTTCTTCGATAGGTTTTTAATTTTACTAAAAGGGTTGTAGTGCTAAGACTGCAATTTCTTGTTTGGTATTTGTTTTTACTAAGACTAATCGTCTAGAAACTAAAAAAAAAACTAACCGTCTTTTTTTTTTTAAAGGAAAAAGTCCAGAACTTAAAAACAAGTATTTTTTGGTTTCGATTTTTATTTTGACTGAAAAGGTCGGGATGAAATGGGTCAGTATTAAAAGGGACAGTACTAAAAGGATCAGTACTAAAAGGATCAGTACTAAAAGGGTCAGTACTAAAAGAATCAGTACTAAAAGGACCAGTACTTAAATTTTCAGCACTAAAAGTGCATGAGTACCAAGAAAATGATTACTTAAAACATTAAAGAATCATCTTCTCAAAAATATTCCACCATCTATACTCACTGTTAGAAAAAAATAAAAGCAAAATTAAAAATTCTCCCTTCCGTCGGAGTCAAACTGAGAAATTGGTGCAGGTCGTGTCAGTTTTACGGTCATTGGATATAATATTCACCATGGAGCCCTTGAACTTTTCCTCAGAGGCCAAGGTGAAAGCGTTACGTCGTCTTTTGGGTTACGTCAAAGACAGTATATATAGTAGTTGGAGAAATAAAAGCAATTCTACATGGGAGGGCAAAAACAGGAATAAAGAGCAGAGCGGCAGGTTAAATTTTACTCCTAGATACTTTTCACAAATATACTCCAGTTTTCGAAACTATGGAATTTTAAATGGAAGCGTGGAATTTTGCGGTATTGCGGATTGTGTCACAGTCGCAGACGTCCCGCTGCGCAGTTCACGCAAAAACCAACCTGTCTCTAAATGAGAGAGACCCTTTTAATATTATATATATATATATAAAATCCATTCAATATGCGGAAACGTTTTTGCTTTAAATTTATGCAAGTGTAGCATTTCGAATTTGTCCTCTCACTTTTCAACTTGAATAGAATTTTTCCAACTTGAATAGAAAAATTTTAGGGCGCCTTTTCATAATTTGATTTTACAAATTCTTAACGGAATATATATATATGGGTAAACAAGATTTATAATTTTTACAAAACCAATACTTATAAGTTTTGCGGTTGTTAGTTTTTTTTTTGAGGGGAGGAAATGAAAGGGAAGAACTGTCAAAATTCGATATTTTTTCGGCGTGGGCAGGAAAAAAAATGAGGTGTTAAAATTAAATTTTGTAAACACAGTCTACTGTGTGCATAAAGATGATTAATGTGAGGGATGGGAAGTTGATTGATATTTTATTTCACGCTCTGGAAAAAGAGGGAAACAGTTCTTCTGTGCGCTTCTTTTTGTGTAAATATATTCCCTCTGTGGAGGTAAAAATTAATTAGTTTTTAATTTTCGTAAATGGTGAAAATTAATTAAATTACTTTCGTCATTGTTTCACATGTACGCATACACATATGCACATATACATATATAGACATATGCACATGTAAATGCACATATGCACATGTTGACATATACGCATACACATATAAATTTAAAATTATATACATACACATGTGCACATAAAAAAACTTGCACTTATACGTACATGTGCACATGCACTTTTTTGCAAAAGCACATGCACATGTACAAAAAACAAGTGCACATATAGACATTTTTTGTGTATTTACACATATGTGTTAGTGTGTTGTTGTTTTTTTTTGTTCCAAGAAAAAGAAAATTATCAATAATTGCGCATTCGTTTGGCAGTTGAAAAGGGAAAATTGAATATAAAATTTTGAAGGTTGCGCGCGCATATATAAATAATAAATCGTTTTCACTGGTCCTAATTAAGGCGAGCTTGTCTAGAATTTGAACATATTTTGGTATTTAAATCAAGGGAAATGAATTGAAGTCAAAGAGAAGTCTTGTTGTTTCGTAAGGTTTACAACATTGTCTCTCTCGGTCATTCTATGTTCTTTGACGGAGCGTGATCAAGATATGGAAATCCGCCAACTGTTTACTCGAGCGTCTAAGTCTCCTATATTCTTGTACTTGTGAAGTTGAATTATGCTCTCGCTATTTTATGGGAATGGAGTTCATGTAAATTGGAAAAGGCTGAATTATGGTCATTGTTTTCACTTATATACATTAGGGTCAAGGACATGAATTCCAAATTTTTTTTTTCTACTTTCTGAACTTGCATATTCAATTACACAATTTTCATTCTTATATTCTTCTTTTCGATGAAACAACAATTTTTATTTTCATCGCATAGAGAAAGTACCCTAAAAGCTATAAGAAAGTAAAAATAAATAGAGAAGTAAACAAACAATATTTAAAAAGAAAAAATAAATGAAAAAAATAAAAAAAAAATGTAAAGTAAAAAGAAAAGTAGAAAAGAAAAATAGAAAATAAAAAGAAATGCAAAAAAGCGAGTGAAATTAAAAGACCGAAAGAAGTATTCAATAAACCGTCAAATAGTAGAATATAAAGATAAAATAAAAGCTTAACAATTTCTACGTGTTGAGTACATAGTTCTTTCTTTTTTCCACAAGAGATTCGGATTTATTGTTATGGCGTCAGAGAGATAACGTCAAAAAAGAGGAAATCGATAAAATTTGTATATAAAAATTGCTGTCATGCAAAATAAAGAAAAAAAAATTTTTTTTTATGTCGTTGACGCGCGATAGAGCGTAAAAATTAAATGACGTAAGCTCATGTATAGATTCGTTTATCTCGCTTCAATTGCCGCCAGCATTTGCCTCCCGAACTTCGATTATGCTGATTGACCACTCTGTTTCAAATATTACAACTGATTACATGTTACATGTCGTGTTACAGATTGCAAACTGACACTGATACGATAGCAATTTGTATTAAAAAAAAAATCAAAAACAAAAAATTCTGATAGAAAAATGAAGATAAATGAGGATCGTTATAGTTTCATCATTATATATAATAATCTTCCAGGAACATATTTTTGTTTCAAATTACTCAATTTTTTTCACACATGAATATTTACACAAAAAATTTTGTATGCCTTTTGTGATTTATATATTGAAATTAAATTCCCTGTATTATTAATAATAATAATCTTGGTATTAATAATAATGATAATAATAATAATAATAATAATAATAATAAAACCTTCCCTCTGATAATTTACAGATTTTCTAAGGATGCTAAATTGTAGCAACTCTTTTGATTCTTTTTTTGTTTCAATTTCATATTCTTATAAGTAAACTGTAACAATAATAGTAATAGCATAATATGTTTATTATAGGTTTATTGAGATTACAAAAGGTGAAAAAATTATTCTACATTGTTGATTAAGATTACAATTATTAGGAATAATGATAATAAAAAAAAATGATAAGAATAAAGAGTAGTATAAATAAATTCTTACAATTCTGTATTTTAGAAGAAAAAAATTGTTTTAATTCAGTATAATAAGAAGTTAATAATTTATTAGTTACATCTTGATATAAATTGCGATAGTATACCTGATAATCTGTTTAAGTGAATTTATTATGCGTTTAAGACTACTCTTTTAATATCAGCAGCTAGTTAATCACTTCTTTATTACCTTAATGACCTAATAAAGCCTAACCTGTAATCATAACAAGTATGTATAATGATTCAAATCACTGTTCTTAAGATACACATAATGGATTGTATCATGTTCAAGAAAATGAGTTTGTTAAACAATCACGTTAAGCATCTTTCTCATTTAGAAAATATTTTTGCCAAAATTATGACATATGCAATTAAAATTACTAAAATTACTTTAAAATCTTTAATATAATTTTTATTTTAATATCCAAAACTGCATTGTAAACAAAAGGTTCTAAATTAGAACTGATTAGAACTAAAATTATACTTTAATATCTTTAATATAATTTTTGTTTTAACATCAAAAACTGTATTATAACAAAAGGTTCTAAATTAGAACTCATTTCGGTATTAAAATAGAACCAAATTAAGATTTATTACCATTACCAAAATTGGTACTAAATTAGTACCTTTCTTTTTACAGTGTTAGTGTTAAAATAAAAAAATTCTACACTAAATATTTGGAACAAAATTCTTTGACTCAAGGTGCTTGAGTTGATTCTTGAAATAAAGCAGTTGTTACAATTTGGTTTTCTAACGGAAACCGTTTTTCAAAATGATCAAGCTTCAATTCGAGGTAAATAGGTGATTTACCTGCAGATCTTTAAACTGTTTTAAATTAATCAATTTTTAGGATTCGTTTCTGTAGGGTTCTTGTTTGTTTATAGAAAGTATTTGGTATGGGATCCTTGAAAATAAAGCATTGATTACGATTTGGTTTTCTAATGAAAAGCCTTTTTAAAGATGATCAAGCTGTGCATTTTGAGGTAAATCGGTGATTATTATTATTACGATTTGGTTTTCTAATAGAAACCCTTTTTAAAGATTATCAATCTGTGCATTTTGAGCTGAATCGGTGATTCTCCTACAAATTTCTAAACTGTCTTAAAGTAACATTTAGGATTCGTTTCTCTTCCTTTGTTTGTCCAAAAATATCAAATGGGAAGTACAATTTTGTCTCCTAAAGGTCCTCTTCTAAAAATGATGTTGTGTTCTTCTAATTTTCAATGCTGCTGCACCTAAAAAAATTTTTTGTCATTAAACTACTTTCTACTTTCCACCCTGTCAAAAATAAAAAAATTCTCTCGTTTTTGCTAATAATTACCAACTTTAACACCAAAACTGTTCCGTACATTGTCCGTATGTCTTCCATATTGATGATCCATTAATGCACTATTCGTTGATATTTCATAAAATATTTTCACTTAACCCACAAACCCTTCTTCTTTTCCAATTCTTACATGGAACCAAGAATGTAGTTGAATTGACAGTGGAATGGAGTTTCACAGCTGATTCCGTAGTAGGGGAAATGGAATTACGGATGCATTGAACGTGCCAGGAGCGACATAAGCCATTGGCGGCCGCTTTTAAGCGTCCTTGCAAACTGGTTCTCTGCTCGACTCGATTATGCTAATCGCATATGCATGTTAGCATTTGGCTGATCGCTTGTTCTGTGTGCTCTTCTCTTGTGTTTACCGATATCCAACTCACTCCTCTATTACACTGACAGAACTTACATTGGTCTTTTGTATATATATAAACTACATTTAATCCCGCACCATTTGTTTCGCAGCATTCAGTACTTTACACCGCGCAACCTATTCAATTTTCAAACACTTTTTCCCTGTTAATTTCCAAACATTAAATTTCAACAAACATATACGAAAAATATGAATCAAATGCTTCAAATTTTTGACCTCCATTTGATACAATTTGGAAAACTGTGTTGACTCTATTCATGACGACAATTTGATATCAAAAAAGAGCATCAAGAAATTGAACCAAATTCTTGATACATCAATTTGGTATCAATTGGTATCAATTTGTCACTTTTAAGAAAACTTGTGTTTACAAACAAACTGTAATAAAAAACACTAAATAATTCTAATAATAAAAGAATCACATAAACATAAAAATCACTCAGAATTGACGGTTTAGGTTTAAAGCAATCTCCTTCTTCCCGTACATGTGTTTCTTCATTTCTTCCTTCACTTCCTGTATATATCCACTCTTCGTAATTCCTAAAAACCCTCGATACAATGACACGTTAACCTTGAATGTTTTCCCCCGGATGTTAAATTACGTAACGGACCATTCAGTCAACTTTTTAAAACTAGAATATTTTTTCCAAATTAGCATTTTACGATGTGTTTTTGACGGGTAGTCGTTTGTCAGAGCAATTTTGGTTGGTAGGTTAATTGTAGGTGTGAAAATGAAGTATATTTATGTGTGTATAAAGTAGTGTAATATTAAAAGCATAATCTGTTGTTATAATGCCTTCTGTATATTAAATTTTACGACTCGTTTATGTTTTATGACTGTTTTAAGGCGTGCCAACAGCTCGCACGAGCGCCTTGTCCCATAACTGTCACATCCAAGTGCCTTTTATGGCCCAATAGTCTTTTGGGGGCTTGCGAGACTGTCCACGAGGTACTTGTAAATATACATTCTCAAGCTTGTTTTTCCATATGCTATTTCTTTTTCTCAATTTTATATAAATATATATATATACTGTGCGTCATGTTCTTGAAAACAGTGATAAATGTCTCTTTCTTCTCAACTGATATTACATTCCCATATTTTCATTCAAATCTTTTTTATGTATACAATTCGTTTTGTGCATAAATAAAAATGTTTACTTTTACTATAAACTTTTATTAAAAATACATTTTATTTTTTTACTAATACAATTTTTTCACTTTAAAGTATATCAAACAGTAAAAATTTTAACTTTTTGCCCAAAAAAAACTTTTTTACATCCCAAGTATTTTATCTATATTAATTCCTTAAATTATTGCCCCCCCCCTCCTTCACCTTTTACTCTAAAAAATCCTTTACTTTAAATAATTTTCAATTTTTATTCTAAAATTATTCTTTTCTTTTTGAATCAAATTTTTTTTTCACTTAAATGAAAAAAATATTCGTAATAATAGGAAATTTTATTGCAATTACCATAAAAAAATTTGGTTTTAAAAGAACCGAATGAGTATAAAATTTAAAACTTCAAATTAAATTTTTGTTTAAAAATTCAAATTTTAACTTAAATTTTAGTATAAAAATTCAAATTTTAAATTTAATTTTAGTTTAAAAATTCAAAATTTGTTTAACAAAAAATATTTTTTGGGATAATAGGGTGAGAGGAGGGAGGTATTAATCCAGGTTTTGACAAGACAGAAAAAAAACCCTTTTGGAGTTGAGTGGCAACTTTGATGAATAGAGGCCATCATAGTTCAGTGACGTCATCTTCCATAACCAGTGATGGCGTCACGTGACGCTCCACCCTCTTTTCAATCACCTTGGCCTGGAACCCACCCAGCTGTCAAGCTCGCTCCACCCCGTTTTTTTCATTCTTATCCTCTACTATCTCTATCGCCATCTACCAGTCTATTGAAGAACTCCTTAATCCTTCAAAGTGCTGACCATTAAGGTTTATGACTTTTCCGGTCGATGCCGCCACTCAACGAGGCCTAATTCTTATCTAACGGGTGAACCAAATTCTAAGCCCTTAGCATGTTCCCTCCTGTACAGCGTTCTTCAAAAATAAATACAATTTTCGTGATATTTATGCTTTTTCCCTTCAATTTTTCCTTGAGTTACATTTTTCTTTACTCTCCTTTATCTTTTCTTTCCTTCTTACATTTTCATTTAAAGATCATTTCATTTTACGATCTTTGAATAAAAAGGAAAAAAAATAAAAACTAAGAGAAGAAAATAATCTTTGAATGAAAACGAAAGCAAAGAAGTAGGAATAATTTTGATTAGATTTATAAATGAAGGCGTTTGGGGCCGATGCGCAAGGGATTACGGCGCAGTCGAGCGCAGGAGTAGGGGCAATGGGAGAGAAAGAGAAAAACGGAGACTTCTCTCTTGCTCTCATTGCCCCCTCTCCTGTTCTCGGCGAATTCTAAATTCCTAAACGATTACGGTTGATAATGAACCGTTTGTAAACACAAATGCGGCTTGGTATGAACCGATTGTAAACACAAATTGTTTATTAATCGTTCTAAAATACAAACGGTTTATTATTAATCGTTCTAAACAGAAACAGTTCAGTATTAATCGTTTGCTAACAAAAGCAGTTAACTACAGACCGCAATAATTTGCAACTACTATTTCGATACGATGATACAATTTGCTTTCGAATATTATTTTGAAATTCTGTCTCTAGTTGAAAACATTTTTTTACCTTTTTCTAACCGCATATTTCAAAAATTGCAATAAAAACAAAATTAAACGTATTGCGAAGCACTGTTTTTTTTGCAATGACACTTTTGATTCTTTTTTGGCCCAATTTTCAAAATGAAAATTAAATGGAATTCATATTTACAATTTACGATTTTGCAATAAAATTCTTAATCTCGTGTTAATATCCTCTCAAGTCAATTAGAAAAGGCCGATAATTTTACAAACTTGAAAAACATGAGCAGAAAAAAAACTTGTAGGGGATAAAAAAATAAATATCTAAAGGTAAAGTCAGAATAGAATTCAAATCCAGGGAGGGCAGTATTTATACGTGGGACGAAGATAGAGAGAGAGAGAAAGAGGACGGCATAGAATCGCTATCGGCGGCCATTCATCAATCCGGGGAATCAATACGCTGGAATTAATGAAAGCGCCGCGCGAACAGCGAGCTAGCGGCCGGAATGTTAATCGCGATCGTCCCGCGTCCGACCCGAGCCTGTTCTCGTGTATACAGCAAAACTCCCATGGGTCCATATCCCATCCTCCCGGACGACAAACCCTTTACCCCCGGCAACCTCTCACCTCTATATTACGTTCTCGACAACCCCCGCGATCCTCACTTCGAACTCTCTCTCTCTCTCGCTACAGATATGTGTATATGTATATATATACGCGAATACCCGCGCCACGCGTTTATTCTATTCACATGCGGATATATCTACAATCGTACTTTTGTTTTCGAAAGAGAGAGAGACGGAGAGAAGTACATGTCATCAGCAGTTAGGTTCACGCGCCAATTAGAAATGGAATTGAAAATTTATTTTTTATTTATGTAAAAATTTGATTGTTATTTATAAATAAAAACTAATTTTTAATAAACTAACATTTATGCAATAATATAATAAAAATGTAATAGAAAATAATTAATAAATGTTTTCTTGATAGGGTCAGTTGGGGTAAATCGGAACAGATTTGCTATATGTTTCACCAAAAACATACGTTTTTTCTTTTAAATCGGAATACTTTCGGTTTTTTTTTGTGTTTGGAGTTGTTATTTCACTTCCGTGGAACAATTTTATGGAGTAGTAAAAAATATGGTTATTATTGAATCGTAATAATGAACTGTTCCTATTTACCCCTAAATTTTTCAACTTTGCTAAAATTTAGGGGTAAATAGGAACAGTTGATTATTTCTTACGAAATTTGAGAAAAAATCAATTTCAAGTCTGAAAATGTTAAGAAATATAAAGAATTAGACAAAAAATGGTGTTAGTCATAAAATAATTCAAAATAAGAAATAATAATATGCATTATAAAAGTTTAAAAGTATTCCATACTAAACTTAAAATATATACTTTAGTTCTAAGTTCGTATTTTTGTCTATATATTTATTTGAAAATAGTCTAATAACTTGTAAAGTTATCAAACAATTTTAATAAAAAATTTCACAAAAAGAATTTAATTATAGAAATAAATTTCTCATAACCTTCTTTGTAAATGTTGGATTATTTTCACAAACAATTACATTTTTGACAGAACTTCAGTCGTTTTTAAAAATTTCTTGAAATTTTCAATTATTTTCAATATCTATATAATTTTTATAAAAAAATTTCCAAAAGAATTCAATTATTTAAAAATTTAAAACACAATATTTATAAAATTCTTTGGACATAATCAATTATTTAAAAAGATGTTTATAACATTCATTGCAGGAATTCAATTATCTTTGAAAACTTTTTGAAATTCAAGTATTAAAAATCATTTATATACAATTCTTCGCAGAAATTCAATTATTTAAAAAAATTTTTGATAAAATTCTTTGACAAAATATTTAATAAATTTTTTGCAGACATTTAATTTTACAAAAATTTGCAAGGAATTGAACTTTTTAAAAAATAAAACTTTTATTAGAAATTCAATTATATCATTGAAATTTTTTTGAAATTCAATTATTTAAAGAATATTTTAATAAATTTCTTTGCATGAATTCACTTATTCTTTAAGATAATAATAATATTTTCAGAAATTAAATTATTTTAAACAATTTTTAACAAAATTCGTTGAGAAACTTTAATTATTTTCCTAACTAATCAAAAGAATTTAATTATTTCAAACAACTTTTTAATAAAATGCTTTGAAAAAATTTAATTATTTTCTTAACTAAAAGAAAAAAGTATATTCTGAACATGTTTAATAAAATTTTTTGTTTACAAAAATTTTTAAATAAATATTTCAAAAAATACAATTATTCTTAGAAATTTTAGTAAAATTCTGTGAAAATAATGTCCTTTTATAAATAATACAACTTTTGTTAGGAATTCAATTATATCTTCAAAATTTTTTTTAAATTTAATTATTTAAAAAATATTTTCATAAATTTTTTTGCAAGAATTCGCTTATATATAAAAATAATAAAAATCATTTCAGGAATTCAATTATTTGAAGAACATTCTAAACAAAAATTGTTGAAAAACTTGAATTATTTCCATAACGACTAATCAAAAGAATTAAATTGTTTTCCAAATTTTTGATAAATTTTTTAAATTTAATTTCAAGAAAAATTCAATTATTAAAATATTTATGTTTATATTTAAATAATTTAATTGTATTCATATAGTAGAACTTTTTAATAAGAATTTATTTTCCAATAAAAATTGAATTTCAGTTAAAATTTTATAGACAAATAATAATATTAGAATAGTAATTTCTTTAAAAATAAAATTAAAATTTGGAATACTTGTATTAAATAATCTCAACAAAAAAAATCGAATTTTAGAAAATAATAAAAAAATGAAATACATTTTAGCTCTTCTGTTAATTAAAATTGTCTCCATATATAAATCAATCATCTCAAACTAATTAACCTTTTTCTGAAATATTGATATTTTTAACTATAAAAATGTTAATTTACCATCCGACTATAGATCACTCTTCTAATTATATATACACAAACACTTTTGTACGTAATAAACTGTAAATTTTATTAAATATTTTATTTTACAAATTTTATTTTCCTAGCCAGCAATAAAAATTCTTTTCACTTATCTTATATATATTAACTATATAAATTTACTTTGTATAACTAATAATCTATTTATTCTGCAGTATATTCCGATTTAAGAGACATTATTTTTTTTTACTTACTATTTACTAATTTGTTATTTTTATATGTAATTTATTAACCCGTTTACAAATAAATAAAAAATAAATTATCTATCTCTATAAATTAATAACAGAAGAAAATATAATAATAAATAACTGAATGAAATGAAAATTTATTCAATAGAATATTTTATTTCGCAAAGTTTATTTATTTACGAAATCCGCAGTTCTTTATTATTTTATTATTTTATTTTATAATAATTATTATTACTACTACTATTATTATTATGATTATTATTGTTATTGTTATTATTATTATTGTTATTATTATTATTGCCACTATTAATAGATTTTGATAATTAATATAAAAACATTGACAAATGAATACCTCTTTTTGAATTTCTTGGAAAACAACTTGAATGTTTCGAAAGTATTTGAAATCTTTAAAATTCAAATTCAAACGATTGTCGCAGCGAAATCTGTAGAATTTAAAAGTGAAACTTGTGATCGTTCCTACATCTTTTAAGCAGAGAGAGAGAGATGTTGTCAGTCGGTATAGAAGGATCGAAAGAATCTTTCGTTTATCGACAAGTCACTGGCCCTTTTCAAACCTCATGACTTTTGTGTTCGTCCTTCCGTTCACAGAGGACCAGAAAATTTTGTATTTCAAATAATCCTCTAAATTTTCTTTTTCTTTTAAAAAAAAATTCCACTTGTAAATTGTATAAAAATTGTCCTTAAGAAATATGCGTTTTAATTTTTTTTTCTTACAATTACAAATTTTTAATTACAATTGTAAATTATATTTAAATATTCCTCGTCAATAATTATAATTATGAAATAAATCTTGAGAGTGTAAATATAAGAACCCTGATTTCTGACAGGCGTAATTAATCCAAGGAATGGTTTTTATAATTATTATGATCTTAGGCAAAAAACAGTTTCTACATTTATATATACATGAATTTTTACATATATTTATTTTTTACGAATGTAAATAATTTTTGGTATTTTAATTTTTCTTCTTCTTCTTCTTCTTTTTCTTCCTTTTCTTCTTCTTCGACGATTTTCGAAATATTCTTGATCAAGAATATTTTAATTTTTAATGTTAGAGATTTGCTAAAATTTTTGTTTCTATCTTGGAATAGAATATTGCAACGACATTAATTGCACCAAGTTTAGAAAAATTGAGTTTTGAAAAATATTAACAATATTGTTGCAAGTTTCGATATTACAAGGGTGACAAAAAAATTGTCAAATTTTCAACAACTATAAATGGAAAATCAACGGAAGAGGACTTTAAAATCGTATATGTTCCAAAGCATGATGATTAAGTCTTTCCGTTAATTTTTTGTCCCATATACAGTCCCCCTTTTACTTTCAGTCATTTATAAAATTCTACATTTATATATATATATACGTACTGAGAAAAACACTAGAAAACTATTAATTTTGTTTCTGAAATACTGAAAAAATTCTCCGGTCTCCTAAAACAAAAAACAATCCCGGAAGATGAAATTAATCCGCAAAATCCTGAAAGAAACATTGGTAGCCATGATGATTCTCTAATGATCTGGATTAGCCTTGTTTAAAAATCTTTTTATCCCGCCCACACAGAAGACACTGTCTGGGCGATGGCCGTCAGCGTGACGAGCACGTGTGTGTATAATACCTCTCGGCAGCTGTCACTCAGAAATTGTCAGTCCCATTGCGCTCACATATAAAACGGAAGACAAAGATTTGTGCAAAAATTTTAACTCATCATTATCAAGTTTAAAAAAAAAATTTAATGCAAAAATGAATTGAATTTAAGAAAAATTAATCATGTGTTACAGGTGCGGCCTAGCGTCGTCAGCGTGCTGGACAGAAAAACAAAAGACGTCCAGAGCGGCTCGTCACTTTGAACGAGGATACCGCACCGAGGGAAAAGAAGAACTCTACAAATAAAAATTCCCCTGGTGTATTTTGCAAAAAAAAAAAAGAAAATTTGTATTTGCTAACTTAACGGTTCTGTAGTGCTTCAGTTCTCCTTTTAGTGGGTGAACCAAAGTGTGATAATTCCAGTCTCAAATGATTAATAAGTGATCCCGCGTAACAGTGTGATAGCTATTTATTATAGTGCAGAAAAGGCAAGCGAAAAAAAAGTGTAGTGGTGTAAGTGGTCAGTGTTATTAGCAAGACAGAGTACAAAAGAAGAAAAAAAAACAAGTGAAGCTAAAAGTAAAAAAAAAAAAGAAAAGTGCAAAGGAGAGAAGAGGTGCGGCTAAACCGAGTGACAGTAGCATGAGTTCGTACTTTGCCAATTCCTATATCCCGGACCTGCGAAATGGCGGGGTGGACAATCCCCATCAGCACCAGCATCATTATGGGGCTGCCGTCCAAGTGCCCCAGCAAAGCCAGTCCGTCACCCAACAGCCCCAACAGGGCGCCGATCCCTGTGACCCAAGTCTCCTTAGACAGGCTGTGCCAGCCCATCATTATGGAGCCGCTGGACAGCAGGGCATGCCCTATCCAAGGTTTCCACCCTACGATCGAATGGACATTAGAAACGCGGCCTACTATCAACAACAGCAGGAGCACGGCAGTCTCGATGGCATGTCCGGCTATAGGTCGACATCGCCGAGCTCAGGAATGGGTCACATGGGCCATACGCCAACGCCAAATGGACATCCCTCGACACCAATTGTCTACGCGAGTTGCAAACTTCAAGCGGCTGCGGTGGACCACCAGGGCAGCGTACTTGACGGCCCTGATAGTCCGCCCCTCGTCGATTCACAGATACATCATCAAATGCACACACAACATCCGCATATGCAAACGCAACAGTCACAGCATCAGCAGCAGCAGCACAATCCCCATATGCAACAGCAACAGCACTTGATGTATCAGCAGCAACAACAACAACAGGCCGGTAGTCAAGCACCTTCGGCTGCAATGCACGCGCAACAACAATCGCAAACGCAGCAGCATCAAGGTGTTGTCGCGTCACCGCTTGGACAACAGCAGCAGAGCAATCCTCAGGGTGCTGCCTCTGCGAATCTTCCCAGTCCGCTGTATCCTTGGATGAGGAGTCAATTTGGTGAGTACTTCTTTTTTTAATTATATACTCATATCACTCAAAAAAAAAGGATCTTGATAGGGTCCCTTGATGATCACTTAGACCTGCGTACAACTTGTAGGTATGCAAACTACCAACGAAGCTATCAGTTATTTTTAAATTTGCCAATCAGTAAATAATATCTGAATTTTCAATCATTTTTTACTGATCTTCAGTTGACGTTCGCACTAATTCAAATCGCGAGAATTGAGTCACTAAAATCTGTCCAATTTCGCTGATTAAATTTTAGACATAGTTTTGGAGCAGTCCCTCCTTCCTTTGTAGAATAACCGGAAATATCGCTTGATATTTTCTGTAGGATATTTCTTTTAGGTTCTGTGTCCTAACAGTATAACTGAGTATTTAGAATATATATCTATGGATGTCATTCTGCATCAACATAGAAAAAAAATAAACTTGTGACGTTTCATCCACTTAAATATTGTGAAAATGAATTGTCTATGGTATACTGTGACAGAAAAGGAAAAATATTTGTCATAGAGTCGAATAGACTTTACCTTAATGGATTTTATTTGGTTTAAATTAGGTTTTAGTTGGTCCGAATAAGTTTCACTTAGTGCAACAAAGTTCTGAGTTGGTTCAGATAAATTTGAGATGGTTCAAATATTCTCAATTGATCCAAATAGCTTAGAGTTGGTTCACATAAGTTTAAGTTGGTTCAAATAACTTTAAGTTGGTACAAAAATGGTTCCAATAGGTTCAAATAAGTTGGTTTAAATAAGTTTAATGATAGTTTAACTAATTTTCAGTTGGAGCTTAAAAAAGTTTGAGTTGGTTCAAATAAGGTTTAAATAACTTTCAGTTTTTCTAAAAGAGTTTAAAATTGTTTTTAAATAAATGTAGGTAGATTCAAAATACGTTGCAACTGGTCCAAATAACTTATAAATGGTTTAAATAAATTTGAAATTCGTTTAAATAACTTTCAAATGGTTCAAATAAATTCTAAATTTGTTCAAATAATGGAGTTGGTTCAAATAATTTTAAGTTGGTTCAAATAACGTTAAGTTGATTAGAATAAGTTGAAAATAGGTTCAAATAAATTTGAGGTGGTTGAAATAGGTTTGAAATTGCTTTAAATAATTTAAAGTCGGTCTAAACAATCATAAATTGGAACAACTAAGTTTTAAATGGGTTAAAATAAGTTGAAGTTGATCCAAATAACATAAAGTTGTTTCAAATAAGTTATAAATATAGGTTGAAATTAAATGTATTTAATTTAAATAAATTTGAAATTTGTTCAAGTATTTTCAGTTGGTCCAAACAAAATTATAATGCTTTAACTAAGTTTTAAATGCGGGTCTAAATAACTTTTAGTTTGTCGAAATGATAGTACAATGATTTAAATAAGTTTGAAATAAGTTCAAATAACTTCAAGATGTTTGAATTAGTGTTATAAGTTATGTGTCAAGTAAGTTTAAAATAGGTTCAAATAAGTTTAAATTGGTTCAAATAACTTTAATTGATCCAATTAACTTTAAGTTTTTTCGATTAAGTTCAAAATTGGTTTAAATAAATTTAAGTACGTTCAAACGACTTTTTTAATGCTTTTAACTAATTTTGATTTTGTTCAAAGAACAAAAGGATAGCTCATTAAATTTAAAATTTGTTGGAATAACTTCAAGATGGTACAAAGGACGTTTAGTTGATTAAAATTAATTGAAAATTGGTCCAAATAAATTCGATTTGGTTTAAATTAGTTCAAGTTTCTCTAAATAATTTTTAAATAGTTCGAATAAGTTTACAATTTGTACAAATAACTTTATAATTATTTCAAATAATTTTGAGTTGGTTTGAATAAATTTTAAGTAGTTTTAATAATAACTTTAAGTGGGTTCAAGTAAATATTTAGTTGATGGTCCAAAGAACGTTGAGTTAAATAGAATAAGGAAAAGAAGAAAGAAGTTGCGAGTTAAAAATAGGTTCAAATAAATTGGAGTTGGTTCAAATAAGTTTGAAATATCTTTACGTCGAGAAAAACAATATTTAGTTGGTTTAAAATGCTTAATAAATTTTAAATAGCTTGAAATGACTTTGTTTTTTGTTGAAATAACAAGAAGTTAGTTCAAATAAGTTTTAGTTGCTCCAAATAACGTTGAAAATAAGTTTGAATTGGTTCAAATAAGTTTTAATTGGTTCAGATAAGTTTGAATTGGTTCAAATAAGTTTGAATTGGTTCAAATAAGTTTGAATTGGTTCAGATAAGTTTGAATTGGTTCAAATAAGTTTTAATTAGTTCAAATAAGTTTGAATTGGTTCAGATAACTTTGAATTGGTTCAAATAACTTTGAATTGGTTCAAATTAGCTAAAAATAGAAAACAAAAAGAAATCACAATTGGAGCCAAATTATTTCCAAATGCGATTTCATTTTGTTTTCTTTGCATACATGAAATATTTCTCTTATAAATAAAACTTAACATCTAAACTTACCTC
The DNA here is from genome assembly GCA_032872475.1 of Leptopilina myrica (nomen nudum). Lineage (NCBI taxonomy): Eukaryota > Metazoa > Arthropoda > Insecta > Hymenoptera > Figitidae > Leptopilina > Leptopilina myrica (nomen nudum). The sequence continues at coordinate 39,724,400 of CM065461.1, forward strand.
TTTAAAAAAATTAATTTATTTATACGATTTCTAAATGACCAAACGACCTGTTGCAAAAACATAAAAGACTCATTTTGCCATAAAAGATACGTGACTCGATTTTGTAAAATTCGTTCAAAAGACATTGTAATACTTTTATAAAGAATATATATATATATATATGTATATAAAACCTTTTCTCGCAGGTAAATCAGGTAGCAACACACGCGGCTTTCTTTTCGAATTTATGCAACAAAACGCGTGTAAAACTGGACTAGATTCTACGGTTGCAAATCGGGAGGGTATAAGCATATAATGTCACAAACTTTTCTAGACATACCAGAAATGCGAGTTATTTATTGCTTCGACCTTTTAGCCGAGTATGTTTCACCACGCATATAGAGAGAAACCTTTGTCTCTCTTTCTCTCTATATATCAGTTTCTCCTTCTTTCTTTCTTTCTTTCTTTCTTTCTCTCTTTTCTAGCCAACAGAAAAGTTACTCTCTCATTTTCCCCCCGCCCTTGATTTTTACAAAGTCAAGTCGTCCACCTCAAAAAACTTTTATTCCCATGTCGACTTCTGACATCACTTCTTTCTTCTTTTCACTTTGACATTCCTCTCTTTTAGTTTTATCTAGAACTTTTCATGCATTTCAAATTGATTTACTTTTACAATAAGTTTCTTTGATTTTAGCTGGCGATAATGTGTTTTCTGTTTCAAGTCTATGAAATAAGGAGATTCTTTTGTAATTTCTATTCTTCAGGTTCTCCATATAATTTAGTTTTAATATTTGTAAATTTTAGTTTTGTTCTTTTTGGCAATTTTTCTTTAGTCAAATTCTACTGGAGCGTAGAATTTTGCTTTGATTTTCTACAGGCCCAAAATTTTGACCCTGGCGAATTTTTAATGCAACAGGTGGTTTTTGCTTTATAGAAACAAATATTTCAAGATTAAATTTAATTTTATATTTTAAATTTTACATTTCAAGATATCACAATAAATAGAATTAATTATTGTAAAATGTTTTAGTTTTTATGAAAAATTTTTGTTGGGTTTACAAAGAAATTTTTTGAAATTGAATTATTTTCAACATACACTATTAAAAAAAAATTTCTCAAAAGAATTCAATTATTGAAGAAAACGTTCATAAAATTCTTTGCAAATATTCAATTACTTTAATAAATAGGAAATTTTCACAAGAATTCAATTATTTGAAATATTTTTATAAAATTCTTTGCAAGGATTCAATTACTTTTTTAAAATAATAAAATTCTTCATAAAAATTCAATTATTGTTCAAAATAATAAAATTCTTCATAGAAATTCAATTATATTTATAAATAATAAAATTCTGCGCAGAAATTTAATTATTTTTATAAATAAAATTCTTCACTGAAATTCAATTATTTTTAAAAATAATAAAATTCTTCACAGAAATTCAATTATTTAAAAAACATTTTTGATAAAATTCGTTGAAAAAAATCAATTATTTTCATGAGTGATCGAAAGAATTCAATTATTTTAAAAGAATTTAATAATTTTATTTTGTAGAAATTTAAAAAAAGACAAAAATTTGCCAAAATTCAATTTTTTAATATTTACTATTTTAATAAAATTGCCCAAAAAATTTAATTTTATTTCAATTATTCAAAAAATTTTAATACATTTTTAAATGGATTATTCCAAAAATGCTATTATTCTTGAAAATTTTATTAAAATTCTTCGAAATTATTTAATTATTTTCAAAAATTTTGTTAAAATTCTTCGAAATAATTTAATTATTTTCAAAAATTTTGTTAAAATTCTTCGAAATAATTTAATTATTTTCAAAAATTTTTGGTAATGTTCTATATTCAATTACAAGAAAAATTCAATTGCCTAATAAATTATTTATATTTAATACTTTACATCTAAATAATGTAACAAATTTACGAAAAATTACGAAAATTGGATAAAATTTTTCTAGCCGTTGCAAATACTTTTCATAATTAATTATTTATCTAAACTAAAGCTATGCAGTGTTAGAAACAATAAAATCAAATAAAATAAATAATAAATAAATAATATTAAATAATAAATAAATAATAAAATAAATCTTACATTGAAAGAAAGAGAAAAAATGTTAGTAAATGAAAACTGCGACTTCTCAAGTTTTTTTCTTTTTTGGTCGAGTGAATTTAAAATTAGCTAAACGTTTCTTGAAATTATACATTTTAATATTAAAATATACTCGAGGGGGCTGTAGAAGTTTTAAATGAAGAGTGAGTAAGTGAAGAAGTTGGTTAAAAGTTTCTCGAGTTTGATCGCAAGTTTAAAGAGGTGCAACGATTGTGGTGGAGGAGAGAGAGAGAGAGAGAGACCGTATAGAAGAGAGCAAAAACCCAGGATTTATGATGGCCATAACGAAGTGATAATAGGCAAGGTCGTAACTCTTACGCAGGAAGATATTGAGGTAAAAGGAGGTTTTTCGAAGGGATTCTCAGGTTATATTAGGCAAAAAGACAAGCGAGTACAGGTTCAAACACCCCTACTGTGTATGCCCTTATTCTGTCACCCCCCTGTGGGCCTATATTGCTCTCAAATCCCATAAAATTTACTGTCTCTATATTGCTCAACATCTACAGGTCGGGTTTACCTTCTTCTTGTCGCAAAAATTCCTTCTACTCTTTTCACCCTTCAGTCTGTCCTCAACTTCCGGATGCGCGTCTCAAAAATTTATCTCTTGTCGCCTTATCCTCATTTGTGTTTTCTGCCCCCGTGATCGTTGATAATAATTTTAGTGTGTTTTGTGATGTTTCTTTGATTTGAATATTGTGAAAGTGAAAGTGAATTGTCCTGAATACTGTGACGGAAAAGATAAAATATTTGTCGTAGAGTCAAATCGATTTTATTTATTTCTATAATGAATTTTATTTGGTTTAAATTAGGTTTTAGTTGGTCCGAATAAGTTTCAGTTAGTGCAACAAAGTTCTGAGTTGGTTCAAATAAATTTGAGATGGTTCAAATATTCTCAATTGATCCCAATAGCTTACAGTTGGTTCACATAAGTTTAAGTTGGTTCAAATAACTTTAAGTTGGTTCAAATAAGTTTCCAATAGGTTCAAAATAACGTTGAGTTGGTTCAAATAAGTTTAAAATAGGTTCGAATAAATTCAAGCTGGCCCAAATAAATTTAGGTTAGTTCAAAAATAATTCCAATAGGTTCAAATAACTTTGAGTTGGTTCAAAGAACATTAAGATTGTTTAACTAAGTTTTAAAAAGGTCCAAATAGCTTTGAATTGGTTCAAATGAGTTTAAAATAGGTTCGAAAATAGTTCAAAAAAGTTTAAAATTTTCCTAATAAATTTGAATTCGTTATAAAAAGTTGTAGTTGGTTCAAAAAAAATTTTCATTTGGGCTCTAAATTTTTGTTTCCAACCAAGTATTTAATTATGCTAAACAAAAATTTTATTTCGAAACAAATAAATCGATCGGTGGTTAATTCTAAGAATCAAATATACTTTTACTTAACACAAATAAATTTTTTTGGTGCGAGTGAAACGTTCCACTTGGACTTTTGCTTTCTTAGAGGTAAATATATTCGCGTTAAATTTAAAAACTATAGAATAAAAAAAATTGATTTCGTACATTCGAATAATAAAAATTTTTTTTCAGAGAAATTTCAAAAGTTTTCTGTTTAATTTTTAGGAAGGTTAATAATTTTATCCTCAAATGGTTTTTCCTCTACCGTCATATTACCCAATGTTGATTAACTTTACTTTCCAATTGAGTCCATCGATTTTGTCCGCAATTCATAAAAATTGCAAGGAACAAAAAATTATTTATAATGCAAAATTATTTAATAAAAAAATAAAAAGAAGAAGAAGAAGAAGAAGAAGGAAAAAATGGAGAAACAAAATAATTATGACAAAATAAAATAAATCATCAGAATCATAAACTCGTTCCATCTCTCGGTTATGTTCGGAAGCGGGTTTTAAAAGCCGATTTAGCCGATAAGAGGTCCGCTACTGGTGAATAGAGTAGGTCCCAGAAAATGCTCACAGATGTCGACACGTGGTTTGTTTAAGGTGTGCGTGATCTCGAAATCCCACACCACAATATTTCTTCTCTCTCTCTTTCCCTCTTTTCTTCACTTCTTCTCTTTCGCCTTTCATCCTTGTAAAACCTTATACGCGAACGCGTTGCAAAATGACGCTATATAAAAGCAATCTTATGAATTATGCATAACACAATTTTATAGATGCATGTGCGTCGAAGCACTTATCGCTATACGAAAATGTCGGAATTCCCTCAACTTTGAAAATTCCTCTTCGGCATTTATAAAAGCAAGAAGATTATTCATTTATAAATTGGTATATATACTTGTCCTCAGAAAAGTATAATTCTTTGCTTTCTAAATTTGAATTAGTAGAAAATTACGAATTGTTTAATAGTTTTTTAAATAGTGTCCGACTTTTTGCTTTTGAATATTAGTAAATTTTAGTAATAAATAGTAATTTCTACTAATTTCTTAGTAAACTTTACTAATTTATAAGCAAAATGTCAGTCACTAATTCAAATTAGTGAACATTTAGATTTCTTTACTATAATAAAAATTTTGAGAGTAGAGAATTAGTAATGTTTATTAATAAATAGTAATTTCTACTAATTTATTACAAAACTAAACTAATTCAAAAAAAAGTCAGTAACTAATTGAAATTAATAAACTTTTTCAATTTTTTACTAATTCAAATTTAAAAACTAAAGAATTATAGAAAGTTTTATTAATAAACAGTAATTTCGACAAATTCAAAAGAAAAAAGTAAGTAACTAATGAAAGTTAGTAAACTTTTTCAATTTTTTACTAATTCAAATTTAAAAAGTAAAGAATTAGTAAATTTTGTTAACAAATAGAAATTTTTATAAATTCAAAAGAAAGAAGTCAGTAACTAATTTAAATTAGTAAACTTTTTCAATGTTTTACTAATTCAAATTTTAACTAAAGATTTAGTAAGTTTTATTAATAAATACACTGAGAAAAAAATTATTTGATTCAAATAACCGATTATTTGACTATTATCAAATAAATATTTTCTTGAATCAAATATTTCAGTATTTGAAACAAATATTATTTAATTGATTGAAATAAAAATGTAAAAGCTATCAATGCGCATATTTATTTTTAAAACAAAGAATTATCGATTTCAATAAATAATTCATAGGCTGGCAAATATTCTAAATCGGTTAGTGATTAGGACGGGGAAAATATAAGTTTATGATAAATATCCACCGATTGTGGTCACGGAGAGTTTATATGTTTGTATTTTATGAGAGCAAATTATCTTATTCAACTTGTAAATTTGTAATGATCAATTTTCAAGTTCTGGTCGATTCGTCAAATAACATTTTCAGTCATTTTTTTTCAATGACATTTGCGTGTTAGAACAAAGAATTTAAACGACCCTTTTCATTATACATTATTTTTCCCTCGCAAGGAATTATTTACAAGACAATCAAATTTGATCGCATTACCGCAAGTTTGTAATATATTTCTCGAATTAAAAGGCGATGATACATCATTTAGAGTTGGGGAGGAACTTTTTTTTAGTCGTATATACAAAATTATGTTATTTATCATATAAAAAAATAGGAATAGAAAAAAGTTGATTTTGTTTTATTTGTATATATTATTTATAATATTATTAATTATAACCTTGTAGGAGAAATAGTTTTTAATTATTTTACTTTGTCATCGGAAAACTACGAGAAGGGGGAAATTAATTTTGTTTTATTAATATATGTTAATAATTAGTAATTATTTCCTTAGATGAAATAGTTTTTAGTCGTTATTTGATATCGAAAAATACAAAAAGAGAAAAATTTGTTTTATTTTATAAATATAAAATAATATTAGTTTTTTTGCTTATATTTAAGGTAACTTTAATTAATTTAATTTTTAATTCAAGGTAACTGGTTTTTCCGTAATTTTCTAATTGCGGTAGTTCTTCTTGGTTTTTGTTATAATTTTGAAAAAAATGGACGTTCAGGTCAAGAGAGAAAATTACGGATGTTCGCTTGCTGAATGAAATTTATAAATTTCTTCTTTTAAATTGAAATTTAAAGAATAATTTTGCGTCAGTTTAAAAAAACAGAATTATAACAGAGGTTCGAAGAAAATAAGTGAAGAAAAAGTTATTGTATTTTTTAATCTTATTTCGAACATGTTTTCTTAAAAATATTTTTGAAAATAAATATTCCCAAAGTTTTAAGCGTTCAAATGAAAAACGATAATTTTTAATTCTTCTAATTTGTATTTCATTACAAAAAAATTATTTTTTAAATTAAAACAAATTCATCATTCTAAACCAAATATTTTTTATTTTCACTTATTTTTCTTTTTTGGAAAGTAATTTTCAAAAACACTTAAGACGAAAAAAATTTCGTTCATTTGAACAAGTTCAAAACTTTATCCATATGAAAATAGTTTTAACTTTTAATGGAAAATATTGCAATATTTGATGTATGCTTCTAAAGTTCCGAACTTTGGAATGAACGCGCGACGGTATTTTTCTCCTTCTGTTAATTTGTATTTTTAAAAAATAAATTATATTCAACATTAAAAAAATATATATTTTTATCTAAATAAATGTTTACTTTTGACGTTTTTTCCTTTTGGTAACAATTATTTTTTTAAAAACTGTTTAAAAAAGGAAAAAATTTCGTTCATTTGATACATAACGTTGAAAAGTTCAGAACATCAGTTTGATAACTTTTTAAAGTGAATTATAATTGGGGAATATATTTTTAAAAAAATGTGACGAAATGCAAAAAATATTTTTTTAATAGATTAGTGATAAATTGAGGTCGCACGGGAATTATTTATTAATCATAGTTTTTATTAATCACAACTAATATCAATACAGATTACGTACTACACAATTTTCATTCCGTAAACTTTTGAAAATGAAGGATTGTTTTGTGAGGCAAAAAAAAGTGTGATTGGTAGCAAAGGGGCTTTTAATATGCGCGAGGTAATTGCGATCTTTCATGATAAGATTTATGACATTGAGTATGCCCCCATAAATAAGTATGCTCCACACTATAGAGTGTAATAACGCTTCCGTTAAATCATGTTTATACACTTGTCGAAATTGCCATACATATTCTTCATATATATTCATCCAACATTCATTTTCGAAAAGAAAATTTATTTAAAAAAAAACAGAATTTTTCTTTCCGTCAATGCCTTTCGATAAGACAAATTTTCATTTCTTCTTTCTTTTTTTCTTCAGAGGATAAAAATGATCGAAAAGTAAAATTTTTATTTGGAAATAATTTCATTCTGGAAAAATACAAAAACTTTCTTGTAGATTTGATTCTTTTTCCAGTACTGTTAATAATTTAATAGGTCATCAACTGAATTTTACGGTTTTTGGAACTTGTTTTTTTCAGTTAATCTTGAATTTTCCGTCAAATTTTTATTTTCGACAAATATTTCCTAACTATACAGGAAAAATAGTAAAATTTACTATCACAAATGTTAGCATCACTAAACAGAGTAATTCCTTGAACTACATTCCACTCATGAGGCTGAAACCCACAACGTTTTTAAAAACGAAAACAAAAAAATAATGGGATGGTACTTTTATTTTTGATTGTAAATACCCATTTTTTGATGATTGAATCCTTAGTAACAACTGATTTCTTAAAAATTAAGGCACATGAAAATTATAGATGAATTTTATTGGAAAAAACTCATTTTTGATTTTTCGTTTTTAAAAACGTTGCGGATTTCAACTTCGTATTCCACTCCATATGTTGGTTAATTTTTTCAACTACATTACTACTCATTTTTTATTAAATTTTTAAAAAGCTTGTTTTTGAGGAAAGTGAAAAATTCTTTTTGAATAAATAAAACACATTTCAAGTATATAGAATACATATGCTTCCCGAAAATTCGAATTATTTTTATACAATTTCATTGATTTTTGATTCTTTGTTGAGAGCATTTTGGGTGCGTTAAAAAGACCGGATGGCGTTTTTCGAGGGAAGGGAGAGAATAAGAGGCCATGTGTTATGGCAATGGTCTACCTGACCCTAAGGGATCATGGGTATCAGAATTTTTCGAGTCTCAAAAAACTTTGTATTCTCGTTATAATCCCGTGATGGCGGCGTCCGGTGATATTCAAAAAGGGATGTTGTAGATGAGTATAGAGAGAAAGATAGAAAGGGAGGGAACGAGGAGAAAATGAGGCGAGAGATTCTCGACAGAAGTTGGAGGAGGGAAGTTGGGGAGAGGAGGAACGAATGACGATGATGAATTATCAAGAGAAACTCGGGTCCGTTTGCTTCTGAGGGCCGCCATAGCGTGTATTGGCCACCATGCGATACACGACTCGTAGAATTTCGGAGGGAGGGTGTTAGGATTTCTCTCTTTCAAAAAAAAAAAAAAAAAAAAATCAGAATCCTTTGTTTAATAGACGTGAACATGGAAAAGAGCCACACCCTTTTACTTGTTCTAGCATTCCATTATTGTAATATACATATCTGTAGTATCCTACAGATAGCACATGATAGCATATTTGTAGGACAATTTCTATAGGCTATATAGGTTCTATATCCACAATACTATTATGCCATATTCATTAAATTCTAGAAGGTATTTTCGAACAATAGATCATTCCAAATAGTCTGATATCGAAACAACAATGTCATCAAGATTCTGAAAGCAACAATGATGTCATCATTAGTTCATCATCCGAGAGCCAGTGAGAGAGAGAGGGAAAGATTGATAATTCAGGCAGACACCATTTGAATGTTGAGGCAACAGCTTTTGTGTCCATTATGCGTGTAGCCAAATTATTCAACTAGAATTTATGGTTGCGAGTAATGTGTTGAGTTTAAGTAATGTCTTCATTTCTTGTATTATCATAACGTATATGCCAATTTTCTTCTTTTCGAAAATCAACTATTCAAATTCTGCCGTCTAAAAATAAAAAAAAAACCGAAGCATCTGAAAGGAAGTGACATTCCCCTCCTTGTTTTCAAAACATTTGACAAAATTTCCTGTTTTAAATCTACAGAAGTACAGGAACATAAAAAATGAACGAATGGTTCAAAGACGTCTTCAAAGATATACAAAAAAAACTTGGATTAGTTTATGATTAGAATAGCACAAATTGCGAACATGATACCAAAAGTATTTCATGTTCTTACGGACAAGATATGAAGAGAATAATTTTCAAGAATCGCTCTGATCATATTGGTGCGGATTACAAAATAAATCCAGTTGTTAATTTGAAATAAAAGTATTGCATGGTATGTATATCCTGAAGCGGCAAAAGCAGGCAAAAGTCAACGAAGAAGCGGAGCAACTAGCCTATAATAAGCGAACGGTTGTGTATGTTCTGTTCTGTTCCGTTTCTGTTCCTTCATGCTGCGCCAGTGAAGGCAGACTCATAAATCTCTTGGTTATACTCCAGGGGACATTTGATCCTTGCGTAACCCAACGCCGTTAATTTATTGCTCCGCGTTTAAAGTCACCTTCGTCCGCATAGAGCTTGAAACTGTTCAACATAAGCCGCGAGCAGCCAGGTTTTCTTGTTATCGACCTGCTTCACACGCGCGCATTGCCGCGCTCCTCTCTCACTCATACCAATTCAACTGAGTCACACTCCAGTGGAATAAGAAAAAGTATCTTCTCTTTTACTCAACTTCTTCTTTTTTTCCTCTCTTGCACATACATCTCAAACTGGGTGGTCGAATTCGTGGAGACGATTTTTTTGTCCCTTGTATTATTTCCATTAGACTCCGCTATTTGGATTTTGTATGAATTCACGTGGTCTGTGGCAGTATTTTCGATTTATATGGGTTTTTTTTTACTATAAAATTTATACTGAACTTTTTAGGTCTATTATAGTATTTTTTTTAAAGACTTCATACTGTATTTATACTATACAAGGTTTACATCGTAAAGTTGACGCTGTATAATGATTTATGCCATAATGGAAGATCATGTTAGAGGAGGTACTCTCCAAGCTGGTGTAAATGTCAGGGTTGTGAATGTAAAACACGTTCGATTGTTATTCAATCCGTTTGGCATTCACTATCTTGAAAGTTTATACGATTTGTTTCGAGTGTTGATGGTGTAGGTAAGAATTAATTTGTCACGTTTGTTCTCATATTAAACACATATTTTATCTGGTTCTGTTCCATTTATTTATAGAGATAATATTGCAAGTGTTATGTACATTCTGAACCAACAAGTGTATATATACCGTTCTTTACCATATAGTAGTACTTTTCAGAGAAATGATTCCAATCGATGTCGATGGACATTAATTTAAAATCTGCTCACTTCGAGTGAACCGAAAGTATTTCTCATTTGTTGCATTAATATTTCCTTATGCTTATAAATGTTTCATATTGGAGCTTTATAGAAATGATCATGTTATGCTGTACTTGATTTTGATGCTGTAATTGTTTTAGATGCAGCACCATTTCTGGTCCAAAATTGTAACATGATTTTGATTCCGTAATTGATTTAGATGCTTCATGATACGATTCTTCAAGTGGTCCAAAATTGTGGCTTTTGTTGCAGTTTGCTTCTTCAAAAACTAGCAAGTATGGATGATGATGTTGCTGCACTTAATTTTGATTCTGTAATTGTTTTAGATGCACCACCATTTCTTCAGGTGGTCCAAAAATGTAACATGATTTTGATTCCGTAATTATTTTAGATGCATTACAATTATTCAAGTGGTTCAAAATTGTAGCTTTTGTTGCAATTTGCTTCTTCAAAATCTGCAAGTAGATGATCATGTTACTGCACTTAATTTTGATTCTGTAATCGTTTTAGATGTTCTGCAACAATGTCCATACGGATTCTTATGTTTCTCTTCATGAGAAACTCCACAACTTTGCCAAATTGGTTCTCTAAAACTACAAATTGTTACGATATTCCTTTAACTTTGATACAGTTCTTGAATTGGTTCAAAAATACATATACGCAATTAAAAATTCCACAAATGTTGCAAAGCAACAACCAGATGAACCTTTTTCAGCAAAAAGAGGTGATTTGTTTTAGATGCACCGCAACATAATGTATGATCTAAATAATTATTTTTCTTTACACCAATTTTAATCGCAATCGTAGGGAAACAAAACTTTTCTTAGGAACCATCATTCATTATACGGTTGAGATTAGAAATTACCCAAAAGCTGCCAAATTGGCTTATTAATTTTTCGATTCTGCCTCTTGAGAATCTCCTTTGCAATGCGCCTCTTGGCCTGTTCAGTTAACACACACACACACACGAAAACATTAATTCTCGTTGGTGAATGCGCGCATAAAAGAGCAATACAGTCGCACTTTAATTAACCTCACATGCCACACAGCTCTTGTAGAGAAAGAGCGAGATATATATACAAAGCGAACGCTCATAATACGACCGTCTGACATGTCTGATCCGTAAACGCGGATGCGCCTCGTCAGTATTCGTCTTTGCGGACACGATTGGCTTATTCACGTACATATTATAAAACCGCACAGAAGGCACACTCGGTCAATCGACACGAAAACTTTTGTCTCTAACGATTTACGATGCGACTATAAACCTTTATCTCTTTGAAACTAACTCACTAGTTAATGGCCAACTATTTCTGAATTGCAATCAGAATTGTCTGAATTCTCATCGCTTATATAGAAGAGTTCGCGTTTGTCATGGGCTTAATTACCTGTAACTGCTTCCTTTAATTCCCAATGCATACCCGCAGTTGAATACACTGGCTAACAGGTGTCTATTGTTGACGCCGAGTCTATTTCCAATGATTATTGGTTCTAACTTATAGATATTTCTTGGAAAGTTCCATTGTTCTATTAAATACTCATTCAATTGTGTATACAAATGCATCATTGTCTATATAGAAAATTTCTTTTTTTTTCTATTTGCTAATTCGAGTATTAGCGAAAATATTTTCGTCTCTTCCTTTCCTCGTTTGGAATAGTTTATCTTCTTTTGATAGTTAATTTATTTAGTTTCTTATTGTCTTTTTATTACTGTACTTTCAGAAATACTGTAATATCAGCATTGTACTTTATTGTCTGTATTTCTTTACAAAAGTACAGAAGTAAAAATTGAACACCAAACGTATCTAGCTTTTTTAGTTCTGTACTTTTAGTATATTTTCAGTGTATTATATTTTCATTTTATTTTCAGTATATAGTTTTAGTGGTATAGTGTATTCTTTTCCAAATGCTTATTTGAACAAGGCCTTTAAAGGGTCAAGAATTCCTTGGACACGAAACCTTTTATATGATCTATAATTATCTGAAAAGATCAAGGAAGTGCTTCGTTTGAACTTAATTTTGGGGCCAGACAAATGTGGTCCGGCTTTTAACTGTTAACTCCGCGTGTTTCTTGATTGGGTTGAGAAAAAAAAGAGAGAGAGAGAGAGAGAGAACTGGCTGCTATATCTCTACGCTTTGCCTCTTTGCCTCATCCCACAATCCTTAGACATGCACACGTCGACTTCTATATAGCATTTCACCACTTTTGGCATTTATCTTCTTCAAACCTATTCCCTCTTCTTGATTAAGTGTTAGTCTGATATTTATAAATGCCCTCCACCTACCTTCATGAAAATTTTTTTTTTTAGGCTCAATATAATATAAAAGGGGTTTTTTACTTCTCTCTCTCTCTTTCTTTATTTTTTTTCAAAAAGATCAAAAGAAATATTTCTATGCTTAAACTTTTTTTAATTGTTCCTCATTTGTCACTGAATCCCGGTGTTATAAATCAAACTAGTTTTTAAATATTCATAGTTATAGAGAACTTATATAATTTATACGTATGCGTATATATACGCAGAGAAGTTGATTTTAGAAAAGAATGTTTGGAAAGATGTAATTTTTTTGGAGGTGGGTTTCTCACTCTTGACTATATACTGCGATGTAAAAAGTAAATCTTTTGAATTTTTGACTAAGAGAATAAATCTTTTTTTACCAAAACTGTTAGAATCATTTTTTACTGAATGTTAAAATTTCAAGTCCTTGTTACTTCTTTTCCAGCTCTTCTAAGAATATCAAAATATGACACAAAAATGTACCAAACATTGAAATGCTATTACATTTTAGTTTTGGTACTTTTTTGATACTTGTATTTTCTTTTCTAAGGATATAAAATGATGACAAAAAAGTACCAAACACTGAAATGCTATTACATTTTTAGTTTTGGTATACTTTTTGATACTTGTTTTTTCTTTTCTAAGGATATCAAATTATGACAAAAAAGTACCAAACACTGAAATGCTATTATATTTTAGTTTTGGTACTTTTTTGATACTTGTTTTTTCTCAATTTGTTATCTTTAGAAAAACTGTGTTAAGATGTATATAAATAAATGATTTGAGCGAAGAGTACAGAACTTGTAACTCATTCTAAAAAACTAAAAATAGTTTTTAGGGAAGACTCGGAATTTACAGAATTAGTGAAATTTATTTTAGTATTTGTTTACCTAGACCTGATTTATTGTGGGCAAAACAAAACTTACAGAATTATGTACAATTTGTATATACATATAATTCTAATATATAGATTCTCCATTCGTTTGTGATCTTCATCTATAAATGTGAAATTGACTTGTTCCAATAGCTGACGAATTAGTAGCTGCTTGTTGTGGTCTAATGATTGTTTCGAGATTGATGGATGATGCTAAAAGAATCGTCTATCTGATGATTCTAAATACAAATGTCATCATTAAGCAAATCGTTTCGAAAAAGGAATTGAGTTGTACAAATTTTTAATTCAAATCAGTCTAAAGTAGAATCGAAAATATTCACCGATGTATCAAAATTAACAAATAATTGAATTGACAATTGATCCAAGTGTAAGTTTCTCTTCATATTTTAAAAATGAAAATTGTATATTTAGGTTTGAATCTCTCGTTTTATTCTGAAAAAGGATAAAATGGGACAAAAAAGATCTTTTTGGATCAAAATTTTTGCCGTAAACTTAGTTTGAAATGGTTTTGATACACGGGGTTGTCTTGTATTCAAAGCATATTTGGAAGATCCTTCAGTTTGCCGGAGGGGTATTTGTGTATGTGTGGGTATGTGAAAAAAGAGAAGTTTTTTCGTTACATTCGTGGAAGCTGCTTAAGATTGTTAGAGCTTATAAGAGGAGCGCTAGAGATTGGTATGTTGTTAATTTGAGAGCGTTCCCTGAGGAAGGAAGCGAGGGGAGTTTGTTCCCAGCACTTGGTGTACCTCTTTCTTTCTCTCTCTTTTTTCTCTCTCTCTCTCTCGTTTTCTCTGGAGCTTTCCTCCTCCCACTTCTCTTCTCTCAATCTCTTTCCTGTTGGATTTCTCCCTCTCTCCTAACGATTTTCAGCCCCCTGAAGAATTCTCCATCTCTCTCGAGAGGAGAACCGCCATCCGTCTTCATCGGCCGACAGCGCGACGGGCGGCGTTTGCCTCGAATGCTCGCCAAGGAGTTTTCTTCTTCTTTGACTCGTTTTTTCTTTTTCCTTTTTTTTTTATTCTTTTCTTCTTTTTCTCCTCATCCCACTCAGAAATATTCCTCCTGGCCGTGCGCAACGTGGCGGTTCTAACCTAACCCTTTTTTTCGAGATTATACTGCGAGAAAAAGAGAGAGAAAAAGTTTTGCGCGAGGCAGACACTCTGGGTAAGCACAATTAATATTCTCGTTTGGGACTCATGTTTGCCGGCACTGAGCGCTGATCACATCGTGGATACCGACTCGATATACATCATATGTGTGCGGATCGGTGCATTCCCCTCTCTATTATGATTTCTTTTTTGCAGACCAAAAGTCCTCGCGTCTTTGACCCTTTTTTTTTCTCTTCGAATGTATGTCGTAGGTATATGAATAAATTACATATGAGGTTGAATTTCAAATAAAACTAGATTTTGTTTTAAGTTTTAAATACATAGGGGAAGAATATTTTTCCAAAACAGTTACAAACAGTTATACCAGATGATTAAAAACATGAATCTTCAAACTTTTCTTATTTATCTTCAAAAATCTTTAAACTCTGGCCAAAAAAAATTTCTTTAGATTTCGGTTATAATTTTTTCAAAATTTTCTATTTGTAAAAAATTTTGATAAAAAGATTGGAAAAAAAATGAAAATCATTTGAATAATTTCATCCAAAAAATTTGAAAATAATTAAAATCATTTGAAGAAATTTACCAAAAAATGTTTTAAATAATCGAATCCTTTCGAGAAAATTTAGTTAAAATTATGTATTGCAAATAATTGAATTCAAACAAAAAAAAATTATTATTTGTCAAAAGAATCACTTTTTTCCTAAAAATGTTATTAAAATTATGGAAAATAATTTAATTTTTAACAAGAATTTGATATTTGAAAATTTTTTTAATAATTCCTGCGATGAACTTTATTAGAAAAATAATTCATTTTTTAAAAGGAAAGTTTTATAATAACTTTTAAAAGAATGTTTTAATACAATTTTTAAAAATAATTTAATTCTTATCAAGAATTTTATTAAAAATTATTATAAAAATTACAAAATTTGAAAAATTTGAATGACATTCTTCACAAAAATTCAATTATTTTTTTTATAAATAATGACAGTCTTCGGAAGAATTCAATATTGTTTTTATAAATAGTAAAATTATTGCAAAAATTTTAATATTTTTAAGCAAAATTTTAATAAAACTTCACGAACGAATACAATATTATTTTCTTTTAAAAAAATTTCAAACATTGCGATTATATTTAATATACATTTCGTAAAATTTTTCTTAATTTCTTTATAAAATTTGTCAAAAGAATTTAATTATTTTCTAAAATTTGAATAAATGTTTCGAATCAATTCAGTTACTTTAATTAATAGTAAAATCTTTGCAAAAAATTCAATTACATGCAATAAATTGCGTTTTTTGAAGAATTCTATTTCTTTAAATTTTCAATTTCTTTTTTCAAAAGAATTCAATAATTATTTTCTAAAATTCTAATAAATTCTTCGATAAAATTGAATAATATTTATAACTAGTAAAATCTATGTAAAAATTTTTCTTAATTTCTTTATAAAATTTGGCAAAAGAAATTGATTATTTTCTAAAATTTGAATAAATGTGTCGTATCAATGCAATTACTTTTATGAATCTTTGCAAAAATTCATCAATATGCAATAAATTGCGTTTTTTAAAGGAATTATATTTGTTTAAATTTTCAATTTCTTTTTTTTCAAAAGAATTCAACTATTATTTATTATTCAATAATAATTAATTCAATTATTATTCTCTAGAATTTTAATAAATTCTTCGATAAAATTGAATTACATTTATAACTAGTAAAATCTTTGCAAAAATTCAATTATCTTTAATAAAATTTTATGAAATAACTTTCATTAAAAATTTTTTTAAATAATTGAACTTTTTCATGAAATTTTATTCAAAATGGTTTTGAAAATAGATGAGTTCCTGCTGTAAAGATTTGAAGAATAATCTTTCGATCCGGCAACACTGGCTACAAATTTTATTTTCCGTGTAGATTTTTAAAATTTAACTATATACCAATGTTATAGATTTACAAGACTTAGAACTATATATATAGAATTAAAGTGTGCCTTCTTTCAAAGTCTCGTAGGTGGCGCCACACGTTCTTCGAGTAATTTTCTCCTTACGGTTCAAGGGTCAATTCAGATAATAGTTTATTAGTAAAATTAATTAATTAATGACTTAACTAATGAGAAAACTTGATTTTTTGTTACAGAGAGGAAGCGGGGAAGGCAAACGTATACCCGATACCAAACACTGGAGCTGGAAAAGGAATTTCACTTCAATAGATATCTCACCAGGCGGCGACGTATCGAGATCGCGCACGCCCTCTGTCTGACGGAAAGACAGATAAAAATCTGGTTCCAAAACAGACGAATGAAGTGGAAGAAGGAGAATAAAACGAAGGGCGAGCCCGGCTCTGGTGATGGTGAAACGGACATTTCACCACAGACATCGCCCCAGGGTTGATGAGAACACTATAAAGGAGAACTATACGAAACTCTTTCTCTAGAGTTTCCATAGTCCTGGGTTTCTCTAAAAAAACCTTGTTTCCACTACCTCCTCCCCCGATGACCTCCAAATGACCTCCCCCCCAAAAAAAAACAGCAATGACGCTTATCTTGTCGTGTTAATCAAGTTGCTCGTACCAAAAAGAAGATGATGTCGGACCAGAGGAGAATCTCATATACCAGTCAAGAAAAGAGAGGTGTCCAATTGGAAATCCAGTCAAAAAAAATAAAAAATTTACGGGAATGCGCAATTATACTGATAAGAACGGTGTTTAAAAAAAAACTGGATCGCATGCTAATCAGAACCGCGTTAACCTCTATTACGTTTAATCGAATGTAATTTAAAGCCTATATATATATATATATATATAGAAAGAGAGATACGAAAATATACGTAACTTAATGTGACTTTGAGAATGAAAGAGAGTGAACGAACGAGTCTTTTTAATGAATGAATGAATGTGTCCCCGAGCAAGAGAATAAGAAAAAAAAATAATGTCGTATGAGACCTGATAGGAAAATTTTTATTATTATTTATTCCCTTACGTATAGAAATGATACGTAGTGTACCTAGAAAGTTTGTTAGTGTAGATAATGATTATCCAATTATCTATTAGCGGTAGGTAGACGGTTTTAGTATCATAGAGATCGTTTAGATAGAGTCCTCTACCAACCGCCGGTGGCTCGGCAAGAATATAATTTCCCGACGTGCCAAGTGTGATCTGATGTTTCTCACGGAAGGGAAGTGGGTCAAAATCTAATGCATTTAAAACAAAAAATATTTACAAAAAAAAATTACAAAAACATTACTAAAAAGATTACAAAAGTTTACAAAAAAGATTCAAAGAAATATTGCAGAAAATATTACAAAAAAATATTATACCAAAAAATTTGAACACCCAATGGAAAAAACTTTTCATTTCCGAAAAAAAAAGATTTTGAAACAAAAATTACGATCAAGAGGATAAAAATTCTTTTATTCTTTCTGGGATTTAAATTACTGAAACGAATTTTTATTCTTTAACGGAGAGAGAAAATGTTGGAGAAATTTTCCAGAGACGGAAAGGGAAAATGTTATTTCTTAATACCCGCTTTTGCGTCTTCGTGAAAAATACGATCTGCTCGTTTTTATTATTACCCAGTGATACGGTGATACGTGTAATCCATATAATAGATTATTTCTCGCAAAAAGAAAAGAAACGAACAGAAATGAATGATGATGATCTTGAATGCAAAAATTGAAAATAGGGAAAAAAGATGAAAATAACCGGAAAATGCGACTACAGTGCCCTTCGGCGGAGCAGAGAGGAACTTTGCGCCAACTATACTCAAGGTCAGTTTCTATAAGAAATAAATTCTTTCTTGCACCCTTAATTTTTGTTTCCGAAATACGATTTTTATTTACGTACACTTTTTTCCAACTCAATAAGCAACAGAGAAATTCAAAACTAAGGGGGTCATTTCATTATTTCTTGTCGTGTGTGATAATTAACGATCTTCTTTTCAACTGTAAATATACGTAAATAAAAATTTTCCCACGGACTTCTTTTTGTAATTGTTTCTTATTCGTCTTATTTTTTGTTTGCATTTTTTATTTTTGCCGGGCGTTAATATACCTAAGCAATGAATGTTTTTTTTGTCTTCATGGGCAATATAATTAAAATTCTTTTATAGAAAGAAAAAAAATCCACAAACAAACAAAAAAATAGTGGATGATGATCTCGGATCAGTGAGTGTAGTATAATTATTTTCGACAATATACATAAATATAAATATATATATATTTATAGGTATACTTATGCCCGTCGTGATTCTCCGCCTATTTGTAAATAAAAAATACAACGTTAAACAGGAGATTATCGAAAATAGGGAGCAATAAATATTAAATGTTTATCATCATCGGAAAATAAAAAAATTTGTCCCTGCTCCGCAGACATGAGGCCAAGTTACCAGAGTTATGAAATTAACGAAACACTTGAAAATCTTTTCAAAAAATGTTGCTTTCATTTGGAATAATAAAAAGACTTTATTGCGCAGCTTCCTCCCCACTCCTCTCAGGCGATGATTGGACGCGCTTCGGAGGAGTGGGGCTGCGCAGTTTCCTCAACTCGCTGGTTCTTTTTATTGTCTTCTCTAAATTAAAGAATTTTCTATTTTTTCTTGTTGAAAACATGAATTTATGACTAAAAGCATTTTTAATTAAATATTTTAAATAATTTATTGAAATTCAAATTTCTTTGACAATTCAATTATTTTAATACAAAAATTCAATTTTTTATAATAGTAACTGTCCATATTTTTATTAACGAAAGATAATAATTTCACAAAATTAAGCAAAAGAAATTCTTAAAATTAATTTATCAATTACACTTTTAAACAATTTTTGAAAAATAAAGTTTTTCAATTATCAATTTGAAAAATTGAAAAAATTGAAAAAACAATGGAATAATTTTCAAACAATTGAAATTTGGTAAATTATTTTTTGAAAAATATGATAAAAAATCAATATTTTAAAGAATTTTAATGATTGTAAAAATAAAAATTATATTTCCTAAATCTTAATAAGTCTAAAAAGGTGAATATTAAAAAAAGAATTTAGTTTGTTTGGAAAGATAATTGAATCTTAAGAAATACTGACAAAATAATTTTAAGAATTAGTTTCTTTAAAATGTAATGTAATTTTTAGAAAATAAATGAAGTTCTGAAAAAAAATTTCTGTAAGTTAAAAACAATTCTTTCGATGAATTTTAATTAAATTTTTTCGATCATGATTGTTTTTTTCCAAAATGTTAAAAATACTTTTTAAACAAATTTTAATTCCTCGAAATATATGATTTAAATTTTTGAAAATAATTGAATTTTAAAAAAATTTGAGTAAAAATAAAATACTTGAAAAAACCAATTATTTTCTATTAAGTATAACAAAATTTCAATTATTAAAAATCTTTTTAATAGTATATTTCGAAAATCTAATTAGAAAAATAATTTTCAGAAGATTTGTCCAGTTATTTTTCACACTATAAAAATCGAAACAAGTTGCATTTTGTACTAAAAATATGTCAATTTAGTCGAAAAAAATTCCGAAAAGACTATTTTCTTGTTGAAAACAAAAAAAAATACTAGACGCTTTGAGTACATTTTCCAAACTCAATTATTGTGCTTAGAGGTGTTGCGCATTAAAATTAACAGACATCAAAAGATCTTTTGTTGAAAGCTCACAATTAGTCATTCCTGATGCGTGCGTTGTCTTCAGAGCGCAACAAAACTCGACACGTTAAATTTGATCCTAAATTAACATTTATTAATAGTATAACAACCAAATGAAATTTGCTTTTTATAATTTATTTTCGACTTTCAAATCTAAAAAAAAAAACATTTTTTAAAGTTTTTTGCAAGAAAAATATGTTTACCCAAAAAAAAATTTTTTTAATTACAAAGACACAAGAAATGGATTTTTATTCGAAATCCGAGCGTCTAGTTTGACTAAAAAGATGATCAAGTGTTTCTAAAGTGAATGTAAGTGAATAATTATTGGCCCAAAGAGAGGCGATCGATCAATCGATCGACTTTCGCCGAAGGGATAATCGAAAATCTCGCGCTGCGAATTTTGTGCTGTGTTGTAAAATTAGTTATCGACACTTAGTTTTTATGATACACACGACAACAATATATACGTAATTGAGATAAATTATATTATTATTATTATTATTATTATTATTACAAATATAGTCAAGAATATTCTATTTAATGAGACGATTTCTCGAACGTTTCGCCTAGAACCGAAAAAAATACTTTTTCATTTCAATTATTAGTGAGGTTTTCTCTCGAGAAGAAAGAATTTTTTTTGTAAAGAAAAAATTCTGTTATTCACAAAAAGGTATTTGCTTAAATGAAGAGTAAAGGTGCGCAAGCGCAATTTCTAGTGAGAGGGAAACTTCTCTTTCGCTCTCGAGACCCCCCACTCTTGCGCTGACGCTCTGCGTCTTCTCAGCGTCGGAGAGGGGGCAATAGGTGTGAGAGAGAGAACTTCTTTTCTCTCTCTCGCTCTCATTACTCCCACTCCGGAATTTATACCTTCGCTTCATTTAAGCAAACATAAAAATGGTCATTCTACGAATTTAAACGGGCAGAAACTATTCTATTGAATTAAAAATTTACCAGCTAATAAATCGTACCTTCTTTTATAAATACATTGACACATCAAAATTTATAAAATCTCAACAAAGTTAATTAGAGCCAAATAAAATAAAGTAAATGACAAAAAGTCGCACTTTCAAAAAAATTTTCTTACTCTAATAGCAAAAAAAGTAATTTTTTAAAAGAAATTGTTTCAGTAATCTAAAAACAAAAGTACTGTAAAGATGTAAAAAATATTGCAAAAACTCGAGTTTAGAAGAAATTTGGAAAAAAAAATTTTCAGTTTTTTAAAGAATATATAAAAATTGCCCTTGATACCGATATACGTAATATGTGGTCGAGTTCAAGTGTTTTTGACACGGCGATAGACCATAGCCTTTCTTTCTTTCAAGGGGGGGAGGGGTGGGAAGGGGTGAAAAAAGATTTATTTATACAGCTTTTTTTTCCACCTTTTAGAATGCAACGAACTGTAAAAATTCCCCGGCCATCGCTCGTTTGCAACGCCGCACGTCGATTGCAATTCGAAAAGCCCGCCGATTTCTGATCGACCAATGGCGACCGCGCTGTCAATAAATCAACGTTATCACGCTTTCATGAAAGTGCATTTCGTTGAGCGAACTCTTGTTTTTTTTTCATCGAGACTTGGAACTTTTGCTTCAATATAAAAAAAAGGGTACACCATAAATTTCACTAATATTGTCATCGACAATTATAAAATATCTATTTTATTTTATAAACCATTTTTCCATGCAGGGCATTTCTGTAAATTGAAAAAAACCGAGAAATGTTTTTGTAATTCCTTTCTTAAATTTTACATTTTTAAATATTCTTTATCATTGTGTATTTATAATTAGTTTAATTGAAATTTTTATTTTTTAAATTAAACATTTTTTGTTATTTTATGTCAATCGTTTTTCTTAATTTGTCTGGAGCTTTTTTTATATGATTTTTAAATCTTGGAAAAACTCTAAAATGAAATTCTTGGCGACAATTCTAAAACGATGTTTTTGTTGATTTTTTTGACTATTTTTTTTCAGAGAATAGTTGTTTAAGTAGCTTTTTTGTTGTTGAAATTATTATGTGAACAATTCATCTTGAGATTTAATTGAGCATTAATAAGTCATCTAATCTATATGGGTCGCTTAATAATGGCATATTGAAGTGCAGGGTGCGGCTCACGAGACAAAGAGTTAGATTTATCGCCTTTCGAGTCACTATTGTTGCGCCACCTTGTACATTTTACGATCTCTTTAAAGTGACATTAGAGAAAAAGGAAAAAGTATTTTTAATCAGCGGAATAAAATTGGAATTTCACGTTTATTCCGCATTTTATAGCAGAAAAAAAATATAGAATGCAGATTTATAATTTTTGATTCTTTCGTTTTTAATTTTTAAGAAATTCAATTTTATCAGAAATGTATATGAAAAAAAAAAATTTTTTGTACACATGAGAAAGTGCAATCTTCGATTTGCAATTTTTTTTTGCAAAAAAAAGTAGTTATAAAACTTGCGGTGAAATTTTTTTTTAAGGCGGGCTTCGCGAACCACGCACGTTACAAAGAGCGATGATCGTCGCGACAACCAATGTACGTAAAAAAAAAAATTTTATATCCATACTTGATCTTAAAAAAAAAATATATATATATACTTATCTATTTAAAAAAATGCGGGCAGATGTTTGTAGATTTAATCAATAAAAAAAGGAATAAATGAAAATTATATATTTTGTCTCTATTTCGTATGCATCGGAAAGCGAAAAAATTAATGTTTATGCGAAATTATAAAAAAATGGAATGTATGTAGTTTTTTCGAAACACAAAAAAAGGATATAAATGCGTACGGGGTGTGTCATTTAAAAAAAAAATTAGCTCTTACCTTGTAAGCTTAACGTCTAAAAAAAAATCTAAATCTAAAAAGAGCGTAAGATTATTAGGGATAGAATTTAAGATAAATGGAGTGCAGTAGGTTGCAGCGGGCGGGGTCGATAAAGTCTTTTTTTTCTCATCGCACTGAAGTTTGTGACTAAAATAATTTCAAAATATTTGAAGAAAACCATTTTTTCAACTTGAAATTATTTTTCTCACTTTTTGCGGAATTGTACATAATTTATTGATATTTAATTTGACCGCAAAATGCCAAACGATAATATCCCAGTGGAATTTGTAATTTTCTTATTGTTTCTTAATTATTTATATGTAATATTTATTAATAAAATATGTTATGCGTCAAGAAAGGTGTACTTTCGTTTTCTTTTGAATTCTTTTTTGTTTGTTACGCAAAACTGAAGCGCATGCGCGGTCAATGAGAGTGAGAGAGAACGTCAAGTATTTCTCTCTCGCACCCGTTGACCCTACTCCGCGCATGCGCTCCAATTTCTTCATGTGAAAAATTCTCAATCACCAAACAAGAAAATAATTCTCTAAAAATAAATAAAACGAATGAAATTAATAAAATGAATAAATTAATGAAATTAGTAAATTGATTATAAAAATAACTTAGAAAAAAGTAATAATTAATAAAATTAAAAATTATAACAATTTTCGATGGTAATTTTTCGTAAAGCAGTCTGGTAAATAAATAAAAGAGAATTTCTACCGTTTTTTAAAAAAAAGATTTAGATTTATTCACCGAATTGTATAAAGAAGGTAATTTACAACAACAAAAATTATCACAAGAATTTTTTATATATGTATGAAAAGAAGAAAAAAAACATTGTCGATAATTTTAAGTTACACGTCCTCGCTCGCGCGCAAAATGCCGAACAGTTCCTGGCCCTCCTGTTTCGACAGGTTTTGCCATTAGTCGTGTATATTCTATATACCATAGGTCCGATATCTATATCTAATTACCTATAATTAATGGGGATTAAAACCCCTCCCGTCTTTACTTCTCTCCAAAATATTCTTCAAATTTATTTTTCTCTAGCGATTCTTTCCTTTTAACACTAATATATATAAATACACACACTTTTAGCCAATCTCCCTTTCGTGATGTAAAAAAAAAATGTAGCAACCACCAATCACTCCTTCGAGTAAATTATACCACTTTATTTTTTTAATTTCTAAAAATGTTTGAAAAGCGCAGGCGCGTGGTTAGAAGGAGAGTGAGTGAGAAGTTCACGTATTTCTCTCTCAGTCTCATTGCCCCACTTGAGCGCTACGAGTCGAACGGAGTGGGGGCAAAGAGTGGAGAGGGAACACTTTCTATCTCTCTCGTACTCATTGTCCGGTCGCCGTTTTTCTCGAAATTTATTATTTATTTCAACAAAAAAAATACATTTTGTGGTATAATATACTGGAAGATTCAAACCGTGAAGACTGATGAACCCGAACATTCGTATAGCAGGATAAAACGATCACAATTATATTTGAAAAAATAATATGGAGCGCGGTGGAAAATTAAAAGATGATTCTCACTTTCTGGAGGAAATAAATGTAATTAAAGAAAGAAAAAGAAAAATTTATTTTCTGCAGATCTAGTGTAACTATTTTGTATATTGAAAATCGAGAAGAAAAATTCTCGTTTCTTGACTTTTAAATTTCCACCTCCCCTCCCCCATTTGGTCCACTGTATGTAAAGGACAACCGCAATTTAGTAATTCGAAAGGAGCCCGGTTTTTTTTTTACAAAAAAAAAGAAATATTCGGCAGGGCATCGTCGAAAGGTGACGCGTACTGACGTCGTGGCATTAAATCGCAAATCGCGAAAATCTGTATACGATACCGTGTAGGTAAAGTAGGTACCTGTTTACTAGACTAAAACTTTACAAAGTAACGCTAGCAAAAAGGGTTTAGAAACTTAAAAAAAAACTATTTATTACCAATGTCTAAACGATTATTCTGTAAAGAAGTTTAAAATTAAAGAGAAAAAAAAACCTAATAATTAAAAACCAATTTTAGTATAAGAGATGACAATATTAAAAGTGCCACTACGTCTCTCGTCTCCTCCCTTCTTCGGCAAAAAAAAAAGAAATGTAATTTTTTAGTACGTTTGAAATGAGTGTTGATGAATTTTTTTTTTACCTCAAGTAGGAAGGAACCAGTTGAGAGCGTTGCCCTGCCGAAGCCACAAACACTAATTTACGAACATAAACCGTCGAGGCATAAAAAAAACAAGAATTCACTCTAAAAATGACCAGTTTGAATATAAAAAAGAAAATTAAAAAAATAATTTCCCAAAAAAAATCAGTTTATAATAAAAACTGGTTCATAAGTCCAGAATTTGTTCGGAATTAAAGTGAGCAAAAAAAAAAAAAAAACCAACTATAATATACGTAAAAAGCATAAGGTACGCCGAGAAACGTGAATTACACTACTTACCGAAGGTTTATTAAGAGATGAAACACAAAAAAAGGTATAAATAAATGAAGCTATATATATAAATAAACAAAAAAAGTATATATATAAATATATAAATACGAATATTATTACACTAAACGTACATAATTATTTTGTAGTGTACCGCAGTATGTAAACTAAGTGTACACATAAAATTAAAAGCATGATGATTAAGATGGTCACGACGCTAAACGAACGATTATTGTATTAATGAGTGCGACGATACGATGGAATATTATATATATACGATAATAGTATTACCTGCTATTACGTCGACGAGTCTAAACCATATTGTATTATATATAAGAGTCTGTCCATATTAATAATAATGATTATTAATTATAATAACTGTGTTTGAAAACGAGAAATAAAATGTGGTTGAATATGAAAATATTTTTGTCTTGCATATTTTTGATTACAATTCTATATATTATTTTGCTTATTTGAAATTTATTTTCGCACTCTTTTTACATTTGAAGATATTTATTTTACAATCATTACAACTATAAACATTGCCAATTTATATTCTATTTTCTATTATTCGTTTTAATTTTTTAAGTAATTTCTTTTTTTAGCATTATTAATAGTTGAAAACTAGCAGTAGTTTAAAAAAAACACTTTTTCTTTTATTTTAATCTTTTTGGCTTATTTTTAACAACATATCCGAGGTATTTTATATTTCGTAGCTTTTTTCTTTTTGAAATCTTCGTTAAAATTTTTATCAGTTTTGGATGGCCGAGGTGCTTAAGGCGGTGTATTTAAATTAAGTGTGTGAGGGTTCGATTCCAGGTGCTTGAGGATTTTTTTCAGTAGAAGTTTGTGGAAGTAAAAGAAAATAAGAGTTAATCTTTGTTTATGAGTCAGTTAACTCACTAAGATTTCAGTTAACTTCTGATGATTTGTCAGTGACTCTTGAAAAAAGTGATTAATGTGACAGTCAGTTTGGGTCATATCAAAGTTGGAGATGATTTTCCAAACTGACTCCAGGTGATTTCTTCGAGGCTATCTTAGTGACTCCGAAGTGACTCTTGTTGACTTTTAAGTGCTTCTTGGTACTTCTTGGTGACTCCTGATGACTCACAGCTGCAATTTAACAAAATTCAGGTAAATATGTCACTTTTAAGTCATTTAATTCACTACTGTTGGAGGCTAAAAGAGACTCTTGCTGACTGTTTGGTGACTCCTAAGTAACTCTGTGTGACTTTTAAATGATTTCTATTATTTCCTGTTGACTCCTGATGATTCAGAGCTTTACAAACTGCAAAATTTAAGTGATTGAGTCACTTAGAAGTCACTTTAGTCATTTAGAGTAATTGGAGTGAGTCATTTGGTGTCAAAATTAGTCATTTAAAAATCAGAGACTCCATATTGACGCTAAGTGCATGACTCCTAAGTGACTCAAGGTACGTGACTTTTTAATGACTCTTCGTCATCAGTAGTTATTTGAGTGAGTCATTTGGATTCAAATTCCTTTATACCAAATTTCACAAGACTCCTAAGTATGACTATTGGCGAGTTATAAGTGACTTTTAGTTATCTAGAGTCATTAAAGTGCGTCATTTGGAATGCAATTTTGAAGTACTAAAGTCTAAGACTCCCAAGTAACTCTTTTTGACTCCAAAGTGACTATTAGTGATTTCCAATTGACTATTGGTGACTTATAAGTGATTCTTAGACTTCTAGAGTCATGAGAGTGAGTCATTTGGAGTCAAATTTAAGATGACAAAAGTTTAAAATCCCAAGTGACTCTTTTTGACCTCAAAGTGATCATTGGTGACTACAAAGTGACTTTTAGTGAATTATAATTGACTATTGGTGACTTATAAGTGGCCTTTAATTATGTAGAGTTATTGGAGTGAGTCATTGGAATCCAATTCAGAAGTACTAAAATCTAAGACTCCCAAGTGACTTTTTTTAACTCTAAAGTGACCATTGGTGACTCCAAAGTGACAATTGGTGACTCCTAAGTAACTATTAGCAAATTCTGATTGACTATTGGTGACTAATAAGTGCGACTTTTAATCAGTTAGTCATTGGAGGGCGTCATTTGGAATCCAAGGCAGAATCACTAAAGTCTAAGACTCCCATGTGACTCTTTTTGACTCTCGAATGACTTCTAAGTGACCAATGGTGATTTTCAAGTGACTCTTCGTGCCCAATTGTCAGTGGAGTCAATTTCAGTAATACCATAGAGTCAAAGACACCAAATTGACTCTTTACAATTTTGGTGACTTCTAAGTGACTTTTTATCAAAGAGTCATTTTTGGGTCATTCCAAGTGAAATCAGAAGGTGTGACTCCCAATTGACTCATTAAATTTTCTTATATATTCTATCAGCTCCTTTAAAAATTGAAGAGTGTGAATTTTTTTATGTTTCGAATTTAACATTCAACTGAAAAAATAGTGTCACTCTGAAGTCACCTATAATTACTCAAGAGTCACATTAATTCTAAAAAATTTGAAGTTTATATTATCATTCACATAAACCACCAACTGATTCACTTAAAAATCACTGCAAACTTAAAAAAATGAAATTCCAAACTCAATAATATATTCGAACAAAAAATTTATTTTTAAAAAATGAACCTTTTTTTACAATTAAGAACATTTTTCAAAAATAAAAATTTTATATATAATTAAAAAGATATTAAAAAATAATTTTAAGTCGAAAAAAGTAGTGACTTCGTGGTAAATATGATTATATTTTCGATAATGATGAAAGTTGTGTTGCATATATATTGGTTTGCGAACCTGGTGAAAATCGTCAGGTGGTGCGCCCCTGGGGGTCCATCTGAAGGCAGCCAACTCTTGGAGTTTGCATTCATACGTATTGCGGCGGAAGGAACCATCGTATATTCCAAGATGGCCTCCACCTCAGAGAGGATTATTATTGGCTAATACGAGGCGAGAGGCTCCGCCTTGGCTCAGGGCTCGTGACGGGATGATTTATTGGATTTTCTGTCTGTTCGTCCCTGCAGCAAGAGAACATGCCGTGCCTATACTATAAAGGTTCGTATCCGTTAAAAGGCCTCTCTCTCTCTCTCTCTCTCTCTCTCTCTCTTTCTCTCGATGATCCTCTCCAGAGAAAAAAAAACTTCCATCCCTACACAACATAGAGACCCATATTTAAAATCAC
Source organism: Leptopilina myrica (nomen nudum) (assembly GCA_032872475.1). Classification (NCBI taxonomy): domain Eukaryota; kingdom Metazoa; phylum Arthropoda; class Insecta; order Hymenoptera; family Figitidae; genus Leptopilina; species Leptopilina myrica (nomen nudum). The sequence continues at coordinate 39,753,022 of CM065461.1, forward strand.
ATCAAAAAATTTTATCTTCCACTCTCTCCCATAAGCACATTCCCTAAAGAAAACTATTTTTAGAAAAACATCTTGTCTTTCGAATTTTTCGGAATTCTTCAATTTTGAAATCTTTTCTAAAAAGCTAATTTTCGTGTTGAAATCAATGATTTAAATTGGTAGTAAACATGTACCTTTTTTTGCAATTTTGTTTTTAAATATCTGAGTTTTTCTAAGCATATATAAAAAAAAAAAAATAAATCAAAAATGTTGATTCGTTTATTTGTCTCAATTTGCTATATATCCTTATAGAAAAACTGCGAGTTTGAGTGAATCAAATATTTTGATTCATTTTTTTCGGCTCAATTTGAAATCTTTCGAAAAACAGAAATAGTTAATCAGGTATAGAATATATTTTCCAATTTCAAATCAAAAAATTGCTTTTTTATTTCTTAATAATAAGGAAAAAATTCTTGTCTTTCTTGTTATCGTCTTTGGCAATAATAATTGCAGTGCACTTGAATAATTAATGTAGCTGCTTTGCAATTGCGAGATACAACTTACTTTTGTAGATGCTCCACCCCGATTGCATTTGTTTTATTAATTTTTATCGGTTTTTTTTATCAGTTATGTCTATATTTGTTTTATACAATTTCAATCGGGGAGAATCGGTTTTTTAATACCCTGGGGGTAGAAATAAGATTCGCTATATATATATATATATAGTGAACTATAGTATATATACACTATATATATATGTGAAAAGGTGGGGCTTGTTGAAATCAGATATTATGCATCACGAGAGATGCAAAAGTTGTTCGTAAACGTCTCATTATTGTTTGATAATATCTTTATTAAAGAATATGCGCGGCGAGAGGGGGAAGGAGAGCCGAACGAAGTCATCCTTATAACAGGTGTCTACGTGAGCTACTATCCAAAGTGGATTTCAAACCAGATGAAGGGTTTAGGGATGGATGCTGATGCGGATAAAAACGATCAGCGGTACGAAGGAGCCTAAAGGAGATTTAATATCATGGAATTTTATATATCTTTTCCTCAAAAAAAAAAAAAGATGATTTATCTTTTGTTCAGTGAGTTTTTCGTGGTTGTATACTCAATAGGATCAAAATGCGATGAACTTATATTTCCGAAATTAATTTTGTGAAATATTTAAATTATTTTTTTTCAGTATAGTTAAAATTATGGTTGTGGTCAAAATTTTTTATGACCATTGCGAATATCTCACAAAAAATTACTTTTAAAATAATTTTTGTGAAATACTAAAATTATTTTCTTGATAAACAGTTAAAATTATCGTTGTATCCTCGTCTTAAAAAATTTAATGTTTCAATAGCAAAAATATAAAATTAAAGATCACAGTTTTTCGTTAAAAGTTATTAACTTTTTAAATGATATCCACGAATGTACCAGAGAAAACATATTCATTAGAGTTTTAGGAATTTTTCATGAAATTTTTCAGTGATTTTCATCGCAGCCTTTGAGGGAAAAGAATTTTTTGTAAAAAGAATCTAGAAGATGTAATTGATTCAATAGCATTTTTCTCTCAGTGTACGAATTCGACTTTATAATAATTTTTTATGACCGCATGTTTCAATTGTAATAGGAAAATTTGGAGTAAATCTAAACTATATATGTTGATTTTTCAGATTAATTTAAAAATTAACATTTTTCATATTAAAGTAAAGATTAACATTTTTCTTCTATTTTTGTTTATAACAAGAGAACAAATGCTTAGGACCAGATATTACATTTGTTTTTCGTGTGTGATTTCAGGTGCATCATATAAATATGGGAGATTGACGCTGATGGGTCAAGTTGAGCATTAGTTGAAAAGAGTTAAGAAGAGGATGCTGTAAATCTGATGGAAAAGGATAGAGAGGATGTTAAGTGAAGAGAAATGAGAGGTGAGCGGTGAAGAGGGGAAAAGCTTCTCTCTCTCTCTCTCTCGCTCTGTTACCGTGAGAGATATACAGAAATCGGAGGGAGGATGGCAGTCAGAATTTATGGCCGCTTTATCACTTTACCGGCCTTGCCGCGTCTCCTTTAGCCACGATGAGGGCAGGATCTCACGATGAACTTTGGCACTCGACTGTTCGCTACACTCGAGAAACGGTGAGCCTGCAACTTTCGTGTTTACTCGCAACTTGTGGTAGATTACGTGTGCACCTGTTTTCTCTCTTCCTCTTTCTCTCTCTCTCTCTCATCTCTATTTCTACTTCCTTCTTTAGCCCCCAAACTATACTCGATTTCCCTCAAAATTTAGTTAACCAAGATTTAATCCATTTAAAAATTCACACCTCTCTGCATTTAAATATATTGCTCGCGAGAATTTATATATTTTAACGAAAAATATCTTTTGAATAATAATAATAATAATAACAATAATAAAAAGGCTGTAAAAAAAATTAACTAAAAACATCTTTTGAATAATAATAATTAAAAAAAGGCTCTAAATTAGAGCTGATTTTGATATTAAAATAGAACGAAATTACGATTTACAATACAAAAACTAATACTAAATTCGTACCTTTCTTTTTACAGTGTAATATAGATAATAGTAATTTAGTAAAGCTGTTCAATTATTGTTCACAAATAATTGAAAAATTAGGGAATATTATATAACCAAAGATACAATCAAATCACATTCAATAAAAAATAGAAAAAAAATAAATTATTACACATATAATTATTCAAAAAATCAGAATTATTACATAAATAATTCTGCGAAAAAATGTTCTCGAATTGAAATTCAGGCACTGAATAAAAAATTCAGACTATACAGTTATAAATAATTCCTGTTCGTAAGTGAAATAATTTTTATACGCCCTTAATGATCGTTAAGGATACACATATATATTCATATGTCAATGGAAACGATTCCATGCTTGTAAATCTATAATTATAACTATAATTTTAATTTTAGTTTCAATTTTCGAATATTATGGAAATAATATGCCACCTGTATATAGTAACATGGCAATTTTATATATATCTAGATACATGATTAATTATTCAAAAATTGTTTCGATAGTTAGAAACTAATTGTGAAAATAGTTTAGAATTTATTAGCTCGACGTATAGACAAAAACGTAATTACTTAACAGTTTACTGGGTTATCTATTATTTAGTAAACAGGTAGGACAGTTTATTTTGTCATGGCATTTATTTATCAAAATTTATTTCTTCTTTTTTTTTGTCTATATTCACAGTATTTATAGAAGAGAGGAAAAAGAAAATTTTTACTCTATATTATATAATTATATATATTACTGAGGGGTAATTCATAGGACACGCCCAATCTGATTTAATGTACTATGTATATATAAAACAAAATTTTGTTTCGATTTTTTCTTTAGGTTATACTTTTGCTGGGTTACTATTCAGGTTAGGGAACTTCGATATAAAAGTATTATTCAGAAATTATTTAACGAACAATTTTACTTAAATATTTCAAAGTTGATGGAATTTTAAAAGAGTTAAGTTTACAATTTTTATGAATATAGATGAATTTCAGATGATTTTAATTTTCAGTTTTTTAAAATTTTTAATTAAATTTAGTTAGAAATTCTAACTTGGTTTTTTGAAAAGTAGAAAAATTTCAAATTCTCCAGAAATTAGTTATTTTATTTATTTAGATTTTTCAATAGGCGATAAACCCTTTACAAAGTATAAGTATGAAGATATCTTGTAATATATTTATATATATCTAATTGATTATTAAAAACAATGTATTTATAAGAGAATTCTGTTGTTAAAAACACTAAAAAAAATGAAATTTTGGAGAAGTTTCAAATATGATTGTATAAATTTAATTATTTAGAAAAGTAATAAAATTCTTCTCTGCGAAATTTAATTATTTTCAAAAGTTTCAATAAAATTCTTGACATTTCAACTGTTTTTAGAAAATTTTCTCAATTCACTGATTTTAAATATCTACTATTTTAATAAAATTATCCAAAAGAAGTCAATTATTTAAAACAAATTTAATAAAATTTTGCGAAACAGTTAATTATTTTCGTAAAAATAAAATTTTTTACAAGAATAGCCTCTTAAGTAAATATCATATTCTCACATACTCCTTCATCGCAGATCTGAAAAAAGAGAAGGAATCGTCAACTACAATTTAAAATTAATTGTTAAATATTGTTAAAATTGGTCTTTACTCCATTATTATCGCAAGGGTATCCTTTTTCTCCCTGTAACTCTTCATCGACATCAGATGCATCATTCGTGCAAAGAAATGTGCATCCATCGTTGTACTGTATACAAAAAAAGTTGGTAAAAAAATGTAATACAGCATATAGGAAAAATTCTAATTATATAAACAATTTTCATACACTAGTTTGATACTAACAATTTCCACTAAAGTCATCGTTATTTTTCTGCATTTTTCTTCAGCAGATTCATAAGAAACTTTCTTTAAGGTTGTTGAAGTTGTAGTTGTAGTTGAAGTTGTAGTTGTAGTTGAAGTTGTAGTTGTAGTTGAAGTTGTAGTTGTAGTTGGAGTTGTGATTGAAGTTCGAGTTGGAGTTGTAACACTATAAACTGTATTTGTCGGAACATTTGTTGCATTAACACACTTTCCATCTTGACATAACTAAAAAATCGAAAAGATTATGTGAAATTAATAAAATATTCACTGTCCTATAATTTATTAAACGGGTTTTTAATCAAATTCTCAGTAAAAATCACATACGATATTACGAATAAATAAGTAGACAATATATTTATAAAATTAGCGTAGGACTTAAATTTTAATTTCTTAAAAAAATAATAATTTCTTAGTAAAATAGAGAAATTTAATTCATAAAAATGTTATTAACCCATTTTATTTGGAAATTAATTTTAAAAAACAAAAATTAATATATTATTGAATTTTTAAAAATTGTGAAAATTGATCTTTACTCCATTATTTCCGCAACGGTATCCATTTACAGAAAACAATTCTACTTCGACATCGTTAAATTCATCGATGCAAATAGATTTGCATTCATCGCCATACTGTAAAGAAATTAGACAATACCAAATTTAATGCCTCGGAGAAAAGAATATAATTTTATAAACAATTTTCATATACTGGTTTGATACTAACATTTGCCACGAAAGTCAAGTTTTCTTTTTTGCATCTTTCAGTAGGAGGTTCATAATAAAATTTCTTCACAGAAGTTGAAGTTAAAACTGTGACGTTTTTAGTTGTAGGTATCGGACCTCCCCTTCTGTTATAACACTTTCCTTCCTGACAAAACTAAAAAATGGAAAAGATTGTTTGAAATTTATAAAATATTTATTTTCATAATTCAGTGAATGGACTTTTTTTAATTAAATTGTATTTTAATTAATAAATTTAGAAACAGTAACAGTTTTTAGTAGCACAGAGTAATTTATTTCATAAGAACTAATTAACTAATTAACTAATTTTATTTGGAAATTAACTCTGCAAAACAAAAAGTAAAATATTAATAAATTTTTTAATATTCTTATAATTGATCTATACTCCATTATTTTCGCAACGTTGACCATTTTCAGCAAAAAATTCTACTTCGGCATCGTTAAATTCATCTAGGCAGATAGTTTTGCATTCATTACTGTACTGTAAATAAATTAGGCAATTTACAAATTTAATACAGCGAAGAAAAAAATTTAATTTTATTACAAAATTTCATTCTAGTTTGATACTAACATTTTCCACGAAAGTCAAGTTTTCTTTTTCACATCTTCTATTAGGAGATTCGTGTTTTATGGCTGTAGTAGAATCTCCTGTTCTATTAATACACTTTCCATCATGACATATCTAAAAAAAATGTCAATGATTAGGTAAAATTTAAAAAATATTTATTTCCATAATTTATTAAATAGGTTTTTTTAAATAATTGGTATTTAAAAATTTTGTTATTATTCATTGCGATTGATAAATTCATTAATGGCCAATGATGTAATATTCATTTACATACGATATGACGAAGAAATAAATAATTGAATATATTATATATAAAATTAGTGTAGAAATTAAAAATTAATTACTTTTAGAAAAAAATATAATTTCTTTGTAGAACAGACTATTTTAATTCATAAAAATGTTATTAACTCATTTTATTTAGAAAATAACTCTGAATAACAAAAATTAATATATTATTAAATTTTTAAATATTGATAAAATTGATCTTTACTCCATTATTTCCGCAACGGTATCCATTTACAGAAAACAATTCTACTTCGACATCGTTGAATTCATCGATGCAAATAGTTTTGCATTCATCGCCATACTGTAAAGAAATTAGACAATACCAAATTTAATTCCTCGGAGAAAAGAATATAATTTTATAAACAATTTTCATATACTGGTTTGATACTAACATTTGCCACGAAAGTCAAGTTTTCTTTTTTGCATCTTTCAGAAGGAGGTTCATAATAAAATTTCTTCACAGAAGTTGAAGTTAAAACTGTGACGTTTTTAGTTGTTGGTATCGGACCTCCTCTTCTGTTATAACACTTTCCTTCCTGACAAAACTAAAAAATGGAAAAGATTGTGTAAAATTTATAAAATATTTATTTTCATAATTCAGTGAATGGACTTTATTTAATTAAATTGTATTTTAATTAATAAATTTAGAAACAGTAACAGTTTTTAGTAGCACAGAGTAATTTATTTCATAAGAGTGCTATTAACTAATTTTATTTGGAAATTAACTCTGCAAAACAAAAAGTAAAATGTTAATAAATTTTTTAATATTCTTATAATTGATCTATACTCCATTATTTTCGCAACGGTGACCATTTTCAGCAAAAAATTCTACTTCGGCATCGTTAAATTCATCTAGGCAGATAGTTTTGCATTCATTACTGTACTGTAAATAAATTAGGCAATTTAAAAATTTAATACAGCGAAAGAAAAAATTTAATTTTATTACAAAATTTCATTCTAGTTTGATACTAACATTTTCCACGAAAGTCAAGTTTTCTTTTTCACATCTTTTCTTAGGAGATACATCAATAAAGGTCCTTAAGGTAGTTGAAGTTGAAACTTTTGTTGTATCAATACAGGCTCCTTTATGACAGAACTAAAAAGAAAATTAAATTAAAATTTATTGTTGTTAATATTTTTTGTCAAAATGACACCTACTCCAGTTGTTTTGCAATTAGATCCATCTGTTGCTGAGAAACTGTAGTATAACTTTTTTTTCATTTTATTGAAAGTATAACAAACAAAAGTGCAGCCGCTGTTTATCTAAAAACGAGAGAAAACAAAACTTAAGAATACTAAAAAATCGATTTAGATATTTTCTCTCTAAATTTGAATCAGCGAAAAGTCGCTGATTATGCAGCTATAAGTATGCAGCTGATTCAATCAGCGTATATAGGCTGAAATATCAGTAACTATTCGCAGTTTCATTAGTGTATATATGCTAATTGAATCAGCTGCATAATTATAGCTGCACAATCAGCGATTTTTTGCTAATTCAAATTTACAGAGATATAAAATTGAATTTATTATCATAGTAATGTCACTAACTTCATATGCAAAAAACATGCTTTTCTCTATACATTTTTGATTGTTTAATTTCGTCTGAAATGTATAAAAAAATTGTTTACATACTTAATCGTATTATCAGGTTAATGTGATGACAATGATAATGATGATAGGGATGGTAATGTTATGACGATTGTTGTATGCCACGATGAACAATTTTTCTTTACATACATTTTTTGATATTTCTTTTGATAAACGATTATTTGGTGTAATCTTTGTGTTTGTTGTACTTTTAGTATTAGAAGTCTTGAGCTTAACGCACCATCCATTTAAACAGGACTAAAAAATAAAAAATATTATTTATAATTAATAATGAAATTTTAAATCCAATTCCGATGTAAAAAATGATTCTTACTCGATTGTTATTGCAAGACACATTATCTATAGTTTTCATTAACAAAGTCGTACCAAGTGTTTCAGGTAAAAGTACATTGCCTGTGGAAACATTTTTCTTTTTTTCACATATAAAAGAGCATCCGTCGTTAAGAACCTAAAAACAAGAGCAAATAAAAATGAAGCACAGAAAATAAATAATGGAAATAGATAAAAAAAAGATTAAATTTATAAATGTTCTTATACTAACGTGATGAAATGACATGCCATTATTTTTACATCTAAGTCCATAATACTGTGTCTGAAAGATGTAAATAAAATTTTATGAATATTTATAATTATTTCGTCGCAGGTAAATATAATGTCAATGATAGTAAAATAGAATAGAATTTCTTTAGTTTAGTCTAGGAAAACTATATAAGAATATTACTTAATAATAATTATCATTATATTCTCTCAATTCCTTCTTTGGAAAGAAAAATAATAATTGTGAAAATTTTAATAATATTAAAGATAGAATGTTCATGGTCGCTGATTACGAATTCCTTATCAGTTTCACAAAATTCAAAATGGCGGATTCAATATGGCACACGAATTTTTAAAAAGTCATTACATTCTTTTGAAACATCTTACTCGGGAGTTTTTAGAATTACTGATTATAATTTTTGAAAAAAGTCGTTCGCAATTTTGAATTTTGGAAAAATACAACCAGATTTGTAATCAACGACCCCAAATTAAGACATAATTGAAAATTTTTTTTAACCTTTTTATACAAAAATAAGGTTAATATATTTCAACGTAACCTAACGGCTCTTTGGAGGGCCCTTTTGAATTATAAGGTAAAGTATAGGTCAAATGTGACTTTAGAGGAGGATGAACTTAGAAAATTCTGACTTTGCGGCAACAAAATATTTTTATAAAATAAACAATAAATAAATAATATTGTATATTATTAATATTAAAATCATATTATCCAAAAAATAATTATTAATTATAATAATAATTTAATTAAATCTGTAAGTATAATTTTAATGTTGTAAAAACTATTTTTTAATTAATTTTTAATTAGAAAAAATATTTACCATGTTCAAGCATGTAGCTGATGCAATGAGTGTAGAAATTAAAAATTTGACGTAAATCATTTTTCTGTTCAGTAGTACTTCTTTTGCAAATGCCACGTTGAAGAATGCCTTAAATTCTGTAGAAGCAAATAATTTTCTATGCCGAATGTCATTCTCAATGTCATTTCTATAAAATAAAGTAAATATCGAAATTATATAGTATTTATATGCGCTTCGAACCAATGGGAAATGCTCAAGAATATCGCATTAGTTGAAAGAAATAGAAAATAACTTTATTACTTGAAGATAGAAAGAAAGAACACGTGCAGTGAAGAATGTATTTCAGTTTGATAACATATCTTGTAATACAAATTGATATTTTTAAATTTAGCACTTTATTGGAAAAAATATCTGAAAAATGAAATATTTCAGTTGAAATATTTTTATTCTTTAATTTTAAGAATGTTTTTAATTCTTTCTAGAATATTTTGACAATAACATAAGAATTATGTATACTTTAAGAATAATTTTTAAAAATTGATTGTTGAAAGACATAAATAATGAAAAACTTTGTTTAATTCCATATCGCTCTTTTTTCTTATAGATGCAATGAATGTCGAGAATTACAATTGTTTAACATTATTATTTAGCAATTTTATGAATAATTTTATGTACAAATTAAGAGCAATTATTGAAACTGAAAAATAGTGTCTTCTTTTATCGACTTTTTTCCTATTAATATTTTTTAATACAGTTATAAATAATTGTTGTAAAGAAAGTAGATATTGACAAAAACGGAATAAAAATAAATCGTTTTTTTTATATCTTTTTTAACTACATACATTGTTAAATAATAATTTTAAATAGTTTTTAATCTTAACATTCATTTTTAAAATGAAAAGAAAAGCGATATATGGTAACAAAAAATTTCTTTTCAATATATCTATCAAAACAATTTGTTTAAAAAAAATTTTTTTAAAGCTTTTAATAAAGTATAGTAATTATTAAATATCATTGAATGGAGGAAAATTTTGGAAAATAATTAAAATTATGGCTAGAATATTATTAAATTTCATGAAAATAATTGTATTTTGAATAAAAATCAAAAAATTAATTATTTTTGAAAATAATTATTATTTTGACAAATATTTGAAGAAGAAATATTGTACATAATTGAATTTCTACGAAGAATTTTATTAGTTATTTAAATAATTTAATTTCTCTAAGTATTTGTTATTTTAGCTGATAGTTCTTCAAGAATTAAGATATTTAAAAAACTATTTTTTTCAATTGTGTCTGTTGTAGAAATATTTCATAATAAACAAGATCAAATTTGTCTCGTTGGAAAAAAGAATAAAAAATATATACAGAAAGAAAGAAAGAGAGAGAAGAAGAAGAAGAAGATTTTGCTCTGGTAAAATTTACGTCATACAAACTACCTGCCCGGCTCTATAATATAAGTGACGTCTCTCCACGTGCCGCAACGCATAAAGTAACCACCATTAACAGACCATAAATTCCATTTGGCGCTGCGCGTTATGCCGGCCCAATGTTATGTATGAGCGTCGTTAGTGTTAATAGAGTGTTAACTGCTTCTATACCCAGCTCGATTCTGCGTTCAAGTAGGTGTGTTTGGGATTTTGCTTTAGGATTCTGGCAATGGGAATTTGCGTGTGGCTATACTACTAGTAACACCGTTCTGCTGTTTTGCATAGAGAAGTCATCAATTTTCAGCATTACTCACCCTCCCCCCCATCCCCCCACCCTGCCTCCCATCACCTACTGTTCTTCATTCCTCCCACTCCCACGTCTCCGTATATAACGCGCACGGGATGCACAACTCTCCCCTCTCTCACATAGTATAGTCGGTGCAAACTACAATCATCCACCCGAAACCACCATCCTTTGCCCACCCCACCCCCCCTCCCCTTTTGACCACGCGGTCCCATTCGCTACGCAACAATCCCACTCGACTGCTTTACGTAATACAATTCATATCGAAGATAATTGAATGCCTCCTGAATGTGTATGTATATATATATACCATATAGTCTCCCCTGTGTTTACAGGCGACGCATTTCCATTGTCCTATTCACTACCAGGACAATTTAATTAATTCCTACGTTGACGATTCGCTCTTGACCAATAATGCATTTGGGAATTTAGTTTTTGAATTGCTTTCGTATATATATATATATATATGAATTTGAATATTCATTTTAAATCCGAATCATATATATTTTTTAGGGAAAACGAGAATTTGGTTATATAGGAAATTTTCAACTTGATCTTGATTTTTTTTTATTCGATTCAATACATATAAATAATTCAATTTTTTTAAGTCGATATACTTTAATTATTCGAAAATGGAGTAATTCAATTTGTTTATTTCAGTATTTTTATTTTAACAATTTAATTCAAATTGTAATTTTAAAATTCGTTTTTTATTTATTTATTTATTATTTTTGTTTAATTTAATTTTTTTAATTTAGCATTATTTTAATAACTGAATTCACGTAATTTAATTCTTTACATTTAATTCAATTTTCTTAATTCAATATGTACTTCTATATATCTGAGTTCATCTGATTTATTTTTTTTTAAATTTAATTCAATTCTTTTAGTTCAGTATATACTTTAAATGAATTCACCTAATGATTTAATTTTTTTTGTTTCTTCAAATGTTAATTCTTTCAATATTCGTTTAATAATTTCAATATTCAATTCATTTAGTTGGAAAATATATTAATTCAAACCTGTAATTTGGTTTTAATTCTAAACATCGATAATTCAGCATTCATTAATTTATTTAAATTTAGCAGTTCAACTATACTGATGTACAAATTAGGGAAGTCATAGGAAAAGTAGAATTTTGGTCAGGAAAATCAGAGAAAAGTCAAAAATTTTTAATAAAAGTACTGGAAAATTTTGAATTTTATTATTTATGAAAATAATTAAATTGTTGCTAAGTATTTTATTAAGATTTGCAAACCTATTTGAATTCTTTAAAAGAATGTTATTATTTATGAAAATAATTTTAATATTACTGTAAAATTATTGTATTAAAAACAATTGAAATTCTGCGATTTATATTATTATTTATGAAAATAATTAATTATAGTTGCTAAGAATTTCACTGAAAATTTTCAAAAATAATTCTATTCCTGGAGAATAATTTTATTATTCACGAAAATAATTAATTATAGTTGCTAAGAAGTTCATGAAAAATTGTCAAAAATAATTCTATTCCTGGAGAATAATTTTATTATTTACGAAAATAATTGAATTATTGTGAAGAATTGTATAAAAATTTTGTTAAATAATCGATTTTTTTGAAATTTTTCTGAAAATTCTATTCTATATTAATTCTACTCTATATTATAATTGAATTCCTGCAGATTGATTATTATTTAATTATTTATGAAAAATTATTAAAGTAATTGAAATTTTCTATGAATTTTATCATTTTTCTAAAAAGTAATTGAATTTTTTAGCCAAATTTTATAAAATTAATACTGTAGATATTAAAAAAAATTGATTTTCGATTATTTTTGGAAAATAATTGAAAAGTTTTAAAGAATTTGTTTATAATTTTTAAAGAAAAATTTTTTATTTTCTAGTAATTGTGAATTTAAAGTAGTGGAAATTTAAAAATAAGAGACAGAAATTTTAATTTATAAAGTCTTTATATATTTTCAAATATTTTCAAAAAATGTTCAAAATTACATTATTTTCAATATCTGGTATTTTCATAAAATTTTGCCAAAGAATTTAATGATTTTAAAAAAAATTATTTAATAAAAGTACCCAAACAGTATAAAAAAGTAGAAAATAGGTGAATGCGAAGCCTATAATTGAATTTTTGTTAAAATTTTGCAATATTTCTTAAAAGTATTTAAACATTTTTAAAGAGAAAAACTCTCGTGAAACCTATTTAAAATTGTATTAAAAATGATTGAAATCCAGAGTGAAAATTTTTATTATTAATGAAAATAATTGAATTCTTACCGTCTCTTAAAAATACGAGCAGATTAAGAATATCAAACTATAGAAATTGAATATTATGACAAAAATAATGTTTTTTCGTTTCGTATATAAAAAAAATTTTTCTTTAAACGTTTTATTAAAGAAAAGTGCCTCCAGCTACGCAATTACTGTATCGATCAAAATTATACTCTAATAGTTCAATACACTGCTAACCTGAAATTGAGTTTTGCATGAATTACCAGTAATTATATGTTTTTCAGAAGCATAACAAGGATATATTTTCATTTTTTTTTCACGTCACTAACGTATTTCGTCTCCCTCGGTATACATATAAGTATTTCGTCCTTGTTCTTTTCTGAGTGTATAATAGGATAAAAAAAGATAAAGAAGAAAAAGACAGCCCTCTCTTTGACGGAAACAGGAGCTGAATAAGGGAAGTTGGCATGAAGCGACCATACAGAGGACATAAATCTAACAGGGACGTGGCGCTGACTGAGGGGAACATGCATAAACCTTATCTTCTCTAGTCCTTCATCTTTCTCTGACCTGACGTAATTACATACTCGTTTTCATGCCCAAGACGCGTGCTAAAAAAAATTCTTTAACCTTCATATTATTCTCACTACTGCTACTCCCGGTGAACCATGACAGTGAATAATTTCATTACATCCCTAATGAATTCCGAACATATTAACGAAAACTGATTTTTCATGCTTTATGCTATAATGTTTATATTATAGTTTTTCTGCAAACTTTCATTTTTTTCACGAATAAAAAAAATCAAGATTATCAAACTCATCAAATTTCCATTAGAGAGATATCACACGATCGTAAGGAAAAAAAAATTAATAAACTATTTAAAAAAATGTATAATCAAAAGGTTGCGACCATATCTGAAAAACTTTCTTCCCTTATAAGAGAAAAATAAATTCGCTATTTTTGTATTTTGTAAAAAAAAATTTAAATATACAATAAATATAATTATTTATTACACGTTTTGAAGTTGACTACACCGCGCGCATAGAGAAATATAGAATTTAGAACGAAATTCACACAAATTATCGTCGTCTCGTTTATCAGATTTAGAAACGATTCATCAATTCGTTTTGACTTTGCTGTTTGGATTTATTGCTTCTTCTGACGATTCTCTTTCTCTCTTCTCATCGCGCGCGCACACGAGAAACGCGATCTTATCTTGAATAATTATACGTGTAGATGAAATTCATTACGAGTGAAGGAATTTAATTAATCCTAGCAAAACATTTATTAGAAATAGCTGATAGCAAAATTCGATTATAGAAAAGAATTGAAGAGAGCGATTGTGAAAAATTGAGATAGTAAAAAAAATTTGATTTAGTGTATTTTGAAAATTTACAAGTAATCGAAAGTACAAATTCTCTTTGTGAATTCATTATCCAAGTATAAGATTTTAAGAAGTTTGTCGAAAATAGAAACAAAAAAAGGGAATAAAAAGTAATTTTAAATTTGTGATAATAGAAAGATTGGAAATCGTTGAAGTAGTGCGCGAGCGCTAGAGAGTGGGGGCAATGGGAGTGAGAAGGAAAGATTCGAATTTCTCTCTCGCTCTCATTACCCCCACTCTAGCGCATGCGCCTCTTTCTTCTTGTGGTTTAATATCTTACACGTTTAATAGCGATTTTCTATCTTCTTAGCAACTTATTTCTTTTGAAAAAGTTTATTTTCTTATTATAATAAAAATAGGGTAAACTAGCAAGAATAAAATTAGTATTTTCTGTTTTTATTTATTTATTATCAAAAAGAATCCAAATATAATTTTTCTTCATCAAAAAGTATGGAGAAAATATTTTCCCCTTGAAAGGGAATAAAATCAAAAATAATTGAATTGTTATTAGTTTCGAACATTACTCAATTATTTGAATTCACAAATAGGAATTTTTTAATTAATAATTTGCGGTGATATAATTTTTTTTAAAATGTGTCTATATTGTTGTTATTGGATCATTTTGTTCGGCTATAGGAGAAGCGGTTGTATATATATACATATAACGTAGAAAGGGACATAAATCAATAATATCGCTGCCACCCCTTCCCCCCTCTTTCCTTTCCGCCCCCCCCCCTTCATGAACCACCCTCGCGAATCCCCTATCGTCTCTCCTCTCTAACCACCATGCGACGCCGGCGTCTCTCTCGCAATCAATGTTCACGTCTCCGGCGTCGCAAATTTTATGGAACCAGTGTCATCCGTCGACACTATCAGAAAAAAAATATATATACATGAAATTTTTATTAAAATTTACCTACAAAATCTTTAATTTCATATTCTTTGTTTTTTTTTCTCTCTTATGTTTCATTCGAAAAAGAAAATTATAATTACAAGTTATAAAAATATATATTTCAGTGATTTTTTTTCACTTCTTGATTTTTTGGAAAAGAAAAATTTATTTGGAACAACATGCTTTCTTTATAGAAAATTTTTTTTTCTTATTTCGGTAATAAGTCAAATCTAAAGAAAATTAGCGCAATCTGCGATATTTGAAGAAATGTTGTAGAAATTTGGAGATTTTAAAAAATTTTTGTTTATATATATTAAGTAAATATAATAAATAATAAATAAAAAAATGAAGTAAAAAAAAGTAAATAAAAAAAAATACAGTAAATGTTCCAATTTATTATTAAAAATAATATAAAAAAATAATAATATAAATAAACCATTTATTAAAAATAAATTTTGAGTTTTGATCTTTACATCCTGATGATTATTATAATAAATGTACTAATCATTAATTACTACAGTGAATATTCCAATTTATTACTTTTGCAAATTGAAAAATTTTACATTTTCAAATATACATTAAGAAAAAATTTTGTTTAATTCAAAAATAAGTAATCAACCAAGAATATATATTTGAATTAAATTGGATCAAAATTATTATGTTCAATTCAAATTAATGTTTGATTCAAATATATTGTTTTCTTATAGTGTAAACATCAATTTTTAAATAATTTCAGATTCAAAATTTAAAAATTTACTTATAAATTAGCGCAATTACTTACATTTTTTTTCTCAAGAGTTAAAGTATATTTAAAAAAATTTCTAATAAATTTCTTGATAAGTATTAAGTCATATTCAAAAATTTTAATAAATCAATCTTTTTAACAGTTTGATTTCATCGCAGATATTCAATTACTCTTAGATAAATTTTAATAAAATTTCAGTAAAAAATTGATGTATTTTCAATAATTTTGCTAACATTTTATACAAGAATTTGATTCTTTTTATAAGTAGGTAATAATATTTTTTGCGAGAAGTCAATTATTTTCAATACAGTTTGAATTAAATTTTCTCAAAAGAATTCAATTATTAAAAAAATTTTTTTTGATAAAAACTTTAGAACAATTTAGTAATTTTCAGTGCATTAATTTTAAAGTTCAAAACATTGAAAAAAAGCTAAATTAATAAAAATATCTTCAAGAAGACTGTTAACTTAAAAGTATCAAATGGCAACGAATTGATACAAAAAATTTGGATCAAATCAAAAATTGATCCAAATTTTTGTCATCAATTTGATACTTTCAAGTAAATTGTGAACTATATTGACTTTAATTAATACAATAAATATTTCCATCTATATTGAAAACGAAAAGTTATTAAGAAAATTAAGAAACAAACTTCAAAGTTGCAAATATAGATTTCATCACAGCAATATTATAATTTCTTTCTTTAAATTTTCTTGTGAAATTCAATTTTATTCATCACATTTTAGAAAAAATCGTAACCAAAATCTGGAGAAATTTCTTTGTCTATATATATAGTTTAAAAATTTCTGAAGAAAAGTTCGAAGATTTGTCGGCATAGCACTGCGAGAAAGAGAGATTTCTCTTAAAATTGCTTTAATGATAAGTTACAAATTGAAAAAAAATGAATATTTTTCATATTAAATTTTTTTTTTCGTGTGTGTAAAAAATGCAAAAAAAAGTAACTAATTTACTTTTAAGTGCTCTCCTTGAGAAACATTAAATACTTTTAAATTACATGTTTATTTTTATTTTAAGACAGAAAAAAAAATTTTCTAACCCAATCATTAAAGAAGAGCGCACTATATATACGTTTTTTTTCCATCTTAATCCAAGTATCCTACAATACCTACAATTTTCTTAATGACAAGAATTGAATTCAAAAAACCAGTTCATTAAAGAGTTTACAAAGCGAAACTTTGCGACAAGGTTATAAGAGTATAGATGAGACACACGCACACACACCAATAATACACAGGTTGCTTTTTCCCTGGCGCGATTCAAAGTATATGGTCTCGATATATATAGGCGCGCGCGAGGTTAAATGCAAAAGCTTGTAAGGGATGCGTAGGGGTCTCTCGTGCGGAGGGTTACAAAACATTCTCGCAATTAGCAGGATGCCTCGATGACACTTGGTGTGTATCCCCCTGGGTGTCAACTCCGCCTGCTATATAGAATCGCGAGAGTTTCGCGAACACCACCCGCAGCAACCCCCCACCCCTCCTCCTATTCTGCCATTTCCCACTCTTATGCTGTATATATATATACTAACAGGAGAGAGTATTCTATCTCGGTTTTTTTTATCCCATGTGTGCATGAGGATCCAACTATACTACTCTTGGGTCGAAAAAGCTTAAATAATAGAAAAAACAAGCATCGCAGAGGAAAAAGAAAGTTATTCGATTTATGTTTTCAGATCGCTGGGGAGATTTTTCTCTCGCTCTCTCTCTTATTATGGCGAAAAATTGAAAACTGGACAGGTTTTATGGAGACGAAAAATATATTTGGCTTGAGAGAGGAAAAAATGTGGTGGGGAAAGAGGGAATGAGGGGATATTTGTCTTTTGAAATCAGAGTTTATTTAAAAAGAATTATTATTTCTTTAGTATATAGGTAAATATATAATTATTAATTGAGAAACGATCACTTTAAAAAACTTTATTCTTAATACGACCCGCAGTAATAGAATCAATCTTATAATTATTCATTTTTATTAAATTATAATAAAAATGAATAATTATAAGATTGATTCTATTACTGCGCGGGTCATATTAAGAATTAGGTTTTTTTTTTGTTTCAATTATTCATTTTGATTATATAGTAATAAAAATGAATAATTCAAACAAAAAAATTTTCATACATTATATATACTTCCAAAAAAAATTGTAAATATTTCAAAAAGAAGACATTTTTTTTAAACAATGAAAATTTTCGTAAATAAAAATTTGAAAAAGTTTCTAAATCTTATGGAAATATTTCTTAAAAGTTTAGGAAACTTTTCTTATATGAAAATACAGAAAATTTTTTGAGAATTTGTAGAAATTTACATAAAAGTTTTAAAAAATTCCTTCAAAATAATTATATTTTAAATATAATTATTTTAAATTAATTTTTTTAAACTTTTATGTAAATTTCTACAAATTCTCAAAAAATTTACAAAATCTTAAAATAATTATATTTTAAATATAATTATTTTAAAGGAATTTTTTTAAACTTTTATGTAAATTTCTACAAATTCTCAAAAAATTTCCTGTATTTTCATATATGTATATAAGAAAAGTTTCCGAAACTTTTAAGAAATATTTCCAAATGATTCAGAAACTTTTTCAAATTTTTATTTACCAAAATTGTCCTAATAACGTTTAAGAGGATTTTTCCCAAACTTTTGGAATTTACAATATTTTCCATATAGTAATATTTCTAAATTCATAGGAAGTTTTCTAAAATTTTTTGAAAAATTCCCAAATTTTTATACATATTAGTAAATGTTTCTAAATAATTAGTGGAATTTCCTTACTAATTTTTTTTGAAAAATTTCCGAAATGTTTCGTATATACGCAGTGTTGAAAGAAAAGAATGTTTTTTTCATATTTTTAAAAACTATGGGCAAAGTATGATGAATAAAAATTATTTTTTTTGTATTTTGAAACTATACGGACAAAGTATGATGGCGAACAAACCGAAATATGTTTTTTCTCAAAATTTCGGAATAATTTCCGATTAAAATGAAGGAAATTATTACAAAACTTTTGGAAATATAAATTTTCCTATAGCAAATTGGTGGAATTATCCCTAAAATTTTTTAAAAAGTCGGATTTTTTAATGAAAGTTATCTAATAAATAAATATATAGGCAAATTTTGTTTTCTTTGCTTTGCCGCATAATTTAAAAATTAAAAAGAGTTGTTTTTTTCTTCTTCCCAAAGTTTGACTATTATGTATACTTTGCCCACAGTTCAGAAATTTAATAATAAACTTTTAAAACATAAAGAAAAAATTCCTTTCTTCATGCTTTGTCCATGATTGAAAAATGGAAAAAATTTCACTACTTTTGTCGCTAGAATTTTTCGAAATCAAAAGGTATATTGTTTAGAATTGTACGTTTATATGGGTCACATAGACCGAGTGTACGCTGGGTGCACTTATTTCGTAAAGCTGCGCGCGCAGAACGTTCAGAGTGGGGGTGCGCATGCGCCGTACTCCTCCATTGACATCACACGTCTCCCTATCTTCAAAGTTGTTCATAATTAATACTATAACCAACTTTGTCCTTTCTTTTCATAAATAAAAAATATAATTAAATGATTTTTCCTTTCATAACTAAAAGAAGGAACACTAGTTTTTCTTTTTACAAAACTGAAGAATGAAGGGAAATATTTTTTCTTTTTACAACTAAAAAATAAAAAATAATTTTTTTTCCTTTTTATATCGAAAAAGTAAAAAGGAATAATTTTTCTTTCTACAACTAAAAAATAAAAAAGTATAATTTTTCTTTCTACAACTAAAAATTAAAGAGGAATATTTCTTCTTTTTCCAGGTTCAATATAGAAGATGATCTACAAGGAAATGAAAAAAGCTCTCGAAATATTAACGAAAAGGAAGAAAGGAAACTTCTCAAAAAGCGAAGTGTAGCATTTTTTTCTGGAAGAAAAATATCTTTATGACAAGAAAATAAGAGGAGGAAAGAGGAAGAAGGAATTAAAGGGTCAATAATCATTAACGAAATCAATTAATCTCTAGTCAATAATTACTAAACAATCAGTAAAAAAAAGTTGGAAATAAACCATTTTAGCCACTTTTCTTCAAGTTCCAATAAAAATCGAAGAAGATGATACCAAAGGATCAATAATCGATAACAAAATCAATCGACATGGAAACAATCAACCTACAATCAATGTAATTACTACTGTCATAAATTTAAAAAAAAAATTTGAATAAAAAACATTTTAGCAAATTTTTCCCCCTATTTCCCAAGAAACGAGAAGAAGAATTTGAAGAAAATTTGGAAAATTGGTGAAAATTCGAAAACTGGCGCCCTTTATGGGAGAGGGACGGGAGTCGGCCATTAAGTATATACAACCGTGACACCAGGAGGATGATGGTTCCAGGGAGTAGGTAGTGCCTAGACGGGGCTCCACCCAGTACTTAGTTAACGTCAAGGTTGCGGGCATGGGGCACGCTGTTTCCAGGGTACGGACCGCCCCTGACAATCCAGTACCGTACTCTCATTCGCTGGCCCATATTTCATCAGGACTTCAAGCATTAGCCTAATCTGTCAAAAAAAAAGAAAGGAAAAAAAATGCGGCCATTCATGGTAGTTACTGGAAATCTCGGTGAGGTGCTGCCACCACCGTTGCGGAGAAATCATCAACTAATTCTCTCACTTTATATCGATTTTTTCTAATATCCGGACGTGCATTTTCATTGTCTCCAACGTCTTTTTTTTTACAAAAAAAAGTAATTTTTGATTTAAAAAAAATTTTTTGTGAACAAACCTGAAATAATGGCAGAAAACTAAAAAATAAAGTGCAATTTTTTTTCGAGGAAGGTATCGAATTTTTTTGTCAACAATTTTTAGTACATTTTGTATTTGAATATTATTAAAAAAATTATTTTAACACTAAGACTAAATAATGTTTTAAATATTTGTAAATTATAATATTATATTATGTTGTCTTATCGTCGGTTGTATTTTATTTTTAGTGACGAATAAATATTAAATATATACAAGTATCCTTCAACTACTTTTAATTAATTATTAAATTACTGTATTTTAAATCATATTTTCAGTTCAATGTTTCGATCATTTTGATCATTTTTATTTTTTGATCTTTTATTATTATTTGAAAATAATAAAAAATAATTACAAATTTTAGATATAAATAATACCAACAAAGTGAAAAATTAATAATAGTAGACAATTAGAAAGAAATAAATTAGAAAAAATTTGAAAAAGTAGTAAGAAAATTTTATGACAAATAAAGAATAGAAAATTTTTGTATAAAATAAAAAAAAGAAAATTATTGTATAAAATAATTAAAGAGTAAAATAATAATAATTAAATAAAAAATAAAAATAATATTTAAATTGTAAATTTTTGGGCTAAAATCATATATAGATTCATTAAATGGCGAAAATTGTTTAAAACCTGTGAAAATATTGCAGAAAGAAGATGCAAAATTCAAAAGACTTTGGAATCAGGTAAGTTTTTAAATAAATATATATATATATAAACGATAAATTAGTTTTTTTTAATTTAAGTTTATTTTGAAAGGAATACAATCAAAACAGAGTGCGCCGGCAGAGAATTTCTTTCATTCTGGTTTTAAAAAAATCAATTTTTTCGAAATATTCATCAAAATTAAAATTAATTAAATAATAGTTATCGAAATTTTAAATCCATGTTTTCGAATCAAAATTTTTCCAAGTGAATATTTTTTTTTTAAAGAATATCAAACTTCCTTCGAAAAATGAAAATTTCTAAAAATGATGTTCAACTTTTTCTTGGAAAATTAGAAAAAAAATAAAAGCGGTAACAAAGTATATATAAAATAAAAACGAAAATATTAAACCGATTTTTGTGAATATAAATTTATATTTTATATTTATTTTAAATATTTATTTTTCCAAGAAAGAAGAAACACTTTCTTCAGAAATTTTCGCAGTAATATTATTTTAAAAAAATTGCGACAATTTCTTATAAAAGTGTTTAATTTGTTTTTCTTTTAAAAAGTAGAAAAAAATGAAAAATATTAGAAGAAAAAAATAAAATCAGTTAAAAAATTACATTAAAAACTATATTTACAAAAATATTTTGATATTTAAATATCTATTTATATACTCAGTATACATTTATATTTCAAAAAAATGATAAAAAAATCTTTTTCCAAAACTCGAAAAAAATCACTTCTTGATTATAATTTGAAATATGAAAAATTTCTATGGCTTAAAAAGTATTATATATATTTATATTATTCAATGAAATGTATTTAAATGAATATAATTTATTTAAATTTATTGAGATAAATGGAAATTCATGGAAGTCTCATTCTAATCTATTCAAATTACGACTTTGAATCAAACAGAAACGCATTCATTCTCACACCTTTAAAATAATTTTCTCCTAGTCTTGATTTCCGATCCTAAGAAACTTAATTAAATATGATTTTCCATACTTTTTTCCAACACATTTTTTTTTAGGTGAAAAAAAATTCCCAAAAAAATATTAATCTTTTTCAGCATCGCGGCTTATGTTTTTACAGTTAGTTTAAAAGAAAAGGAATATTAAATTAAAATTAAAATTAAAGACTGAAAAATAAAAGAAAGTAAAATATTTTGAGTTTTATTTTTCTTCATTCATTTTATTTACATTAGTGTATTATTTATTATTTTCCATATTGGTAAATTATTAGCGAGGAAGAATTTAATTACGTGTAAAATATTACTAGAAACGAAAGTTTTAGAGGAAAAAAAATATATTTTCTGTTAATTATTAATGAAAATGCAGTGAAAAATTTAAACATGTGAAAACTATAACAGAAATATTCTGTGGTTATGCGCGTTGAAACGAAAAGCTATGCGACGGGTCGCAGGTCGAAATATCCGCGGCACTTTCCATGGTCATAAATTGCTCTAGTTTCGGAAAAGAAAATTTTAGCAACACGTGTATAAATGTTTCGAGGGTGAGAAAGAATGCAAATTTTCTCTGGGTGCTGAAAACATTGTATTGTGTGTTATACAACCCCGAAAAACGTGGGACTAGACGCAACACACAGGAAACTTGCGTGATTTTAACACGAGACGCTTTCAAATTTCATTGTACAAAATACCTACTGTAAATTTTATTTTCAAATTTCATTGTTCCATTTTTAGCATGTGCGCAAGGGAAATTATGTAAAAGAAAAACAATAAGTATCCTCGAACGCCACATGTCACTTATATTATCCCCATAGAGAAAAATTATATACATTCTATTTTACAAAAGTTTTCCATCACCAGAATTAGGAGAAAATTTAATTTTTATTAAAAATTTTTTTTTTAAATTTAACTATATTTGCAATAGTTTTTTTTTCAAATTGGACCGAAAATAATGGCACGAATAATTTTGTGATTGTTTAATAAGATTAACAGGAATTATAAAATAAACGTAACTTATACAATTTGCGTCAAAATGTTTGTGTGTCTTTAAATAATATATATAGAAATTCCAGAAAGGAATGAAAAAAAATCCATTTTTTTATATCAAAACGAGATATAAATCAAATTATTATAATACGAGGGAGACAATTTTTAACTGTCTAAGAATAAGATAAATTACGTCTGAAAATAACTAGAAAGTTTACAAACATAAAGACATATTCCGGAATAATAATTTAAATAAAAAAATATGGAGAGGAAGAGAGAAAACATTTTGTAATACAAAATAAATATTTTATTTCCATCTGAATAATAAATAAGTATTCACTGCGTGTATAAATATATATTTAATATAATATACTTAATTAATAAAATTAACTCTAAACAATAATTTCGTTATATTAGCGAAATTTATTGTTGTTTTAATTAAAACTTTCGCTATTCTGGAAAAACTTATATCGCTGTTCTATTAAGTGAATATTTTTTTTCCTGTGATATTTATTAATACAACACTTAATATATATAGTAATTAATCTAATACTTAATATAGTACACAATACAATACTTAATATAGTACTCAATGCAATACTTAACATAGTACTGAATATAGTACTCAATAAATACAGTATCCTGAATATTATAACCCTTAAATAAGAAATAAATTTCTTTAAATAAAACATTAGCTAAAACACGCAGTAGGTTTATATCAATATGTTTTCCGCACCTTTTTCAATGAATTAATGTGAGAATAACGATACTTATTCACAGAGGCGCATAATAAGTAATACTATATACATATATATACGAGAATAACGATTTAAAATAAGATTAATGATTCCTCTAATGATTCATAAGGCGGGTTTTCGACTGCCAACAATCAGCCAAAAAGACTTAATTATATGCGTCTGCGAATATAGTCAGATTCCAGAAACACATACATTCAGAATCGCGTATGTAGTTTTCCGTGACTTTTTTACATTAATTTCGTTAGATTATGATCGACGCTGATTAATATAAGTTCATGATGCCTTTTTATTATTCTGTTAATAATAATATATGTGTGATATATAGCAGCAAAAGCACAAAGTTTAATTTTAAAGGTCAAGAGTTTAACAATCGTGGATTTATAATCATTATGTGTGTGTGTTGAATAAAAACTGCGTTTTCCAATGAATGAAGTGTTGAGCGTAAAAATAAAAAAAAATTGGAAAGTTTGAGGATTTATAATATTTACAAATTGGCTTTTTGGGTTTAGTAGATTTATTTATTTAATTATGGTTATTTAAAAACCAAGATGAATTTAAATCATGTTCTTAAATGTATACAGTTTTTCTAAGGACATCAAAATTTAGACAAAACTTTGCTTCGCAACACTCAATTTTGAAATCCTTAGAAAAACCGTGTGATGGTTGTTGATGACTACAAATAGTTGTTCCTTAAAATTATTTGTCCCAATTATTATACACATATCATATCCTATACTGAAAGGTTTGTTCCAATTGTCCTAATTGCTCGAATTTTTTATTCCTTTATTTGTTGTTCCAATTTTTAGATGGTACATCAAATTAAGAGGTAACTTAATCTGATAGACCAACTGAAAATTAAATGTTTTTGTATATTTATATCAATTATTTATCAGTTATAGAAATAACTGATGTTATTTTGTTTTAAGTAGTGTAGTTGTTGCAATTTTTGCTGATCATGTTCGAAATATTAATTGTTCCGATAATAATTTCTAGTTTCAACTGATGATTACTTTATTGGTTGCTGCAAACCAAAGTAATTGTAGTTTCTAGTGCGATAATTACCGCAATTATTTGTTGCTTCTGCTGTAATTATTGTAGTTTCAACAAATGGTGCTCCAAATAGTAACTATACTATTTGGAACATCAACTGTTAACTGTTGTAATTATTTTAATGCTGCAAATATTGTATTTTTAACAGAAGATGTTCCAAATGGTAATAATTATACTATTTCGAACATCATCCGTTAATTATTGTAGTTTCTACAAATAATGTTCCACATAGTAACAATAAACATTCGGATCATCTTTTGTTAAAACAACAATAATTACAGTAGTATTAATAACAACAAATACAGTTGCAGTCAAACAGTCCTATAATTAGGAACAGTTCCAAAAGTGTATACCCTTCTGCAAATATTTTGTAGTCGTTAACCAAAAATCACAACTTCATTTCAATTCAATCTCAATTAAGATTACATCAGTTGTTTTAATTTTAAGTATTCTTTTAATCAATTGCATATAGTTTTGAACAGTTCGTCGAAATTTTGTTTATTTCAATACAAGATATGTAGGTCATACAAAGTTGTTCTTAATTTTATATATGTTGTACTTATCAGTTATTGTTCCAAATCTTAATTTACCATATTCAATCGTGGTTTCAAATTTTATTCGTTCTACTCAGTCGTATAGTTCCGACAGTTGTTCCAAATTTTATTTAAACTCTTATTAATTATAGTTTTTACTATATTACAATTATTACTTGTCCTGATAGCCAATTGATTACTAAAATTATTAGTTATCCAAACATTATAGTTTTTCTAACTGGAAGTTTGTTCCAATCAATTATTTTCCTAATTAGTAGTAGTTTCAACTTATAATTCTTCCAATTGTTGATTCTTTTTGTTAGTAGTTTTTCTAACAGATAATCTGTTCTAATTTTTGGTTTCAACAATAAAAAAATAATATAGTAACTTCAGTACTAACTCTTTAAATAGTATCAACTAATATAACTAGTAGCAATTCTAATTGGTAGTAACTCTAATTATCAGTAATTCGCATTAACATAACTCCATATAATAATAGTACGCCAGTACATATAAACTTGATGACAGTTTCAATTGAAAATGATAATTTACAATTCTTTTAATTATTGGTTATCCTAATTAGCAGTAGTAGTTCCAACTGATGGTTATTCTAAATTACAACAGATAAACAAATAAATAAGTTAATAACACATCTATTCTGCTATTGTAAATTAAACGAATCATCAATCTTGCGGGAATTTAATTATATCCTAATGATCTCACACTCGGCAAGGAGAATTTAATGATCATTTAAATGATATACAATTATGCAAACAGAAGAAGAAGAAAAAAAAATGATATGCTCAGATTGGTAAATGGCTCAATTATACAATATTTGTTCTTCGTCTAATACTACGTAATTATAAATATTTTCCGCTAAATTTTTCAAAATTCAATGATGATTTCAATTCACTGTGAAAAATAAATCTTACATTCAATTTACTTTTGACTGAATCTTAGTATTATTTTAAAATCCTAAAATGGCTAAAATCGACTTAATCCAATTGTAAGCCTAAAAATGGGATAATTTTTCATCTTTTTGGTTTTAAGATCTAAACGATTGCAGACTTTCTTTTTTCTGTGTTATTGTTATAGTTTTTCTCTTGTTTCCTTGGTAGTTTTTTGTTATTTTGTCGATGTTGTTGTTTGATGTTTTTTGTTAACATTCGGTTCTTTTATTTTTGTTTCCTCGTTGTTTTTTGTTTATTTGCTTCTTTTCTTTTTTTCTTCTTTAATTGCTGTCTTTTTATTCCCTTGTGGTGGTTTTTTTTCGTACTCATATACAAAGAAAAGGCGTGTCTTGAAAAATTCTACAACAACACTGGTGCATATTATCAAAAGCGTTTGATTTTATAAATATGTGTTTATGATTTTGAGTAATGACATGTTAATATCTTTTATAAACGCAGCCTTTGAAAGTCGGCTGGCAGCCAAAACAAAATATAATGGCAGAAACATAAATGCGACGGCATATACAACACGGATATATACACCAACCACGCGCGCTAGGTCTACGATTTATAAAATTGAGTTTTGATCGTGTGAAATTTATGACATGTCATAAATCGTCACTTATAACGATCTCAAAATGAATACATTCAAACATATGTATATGCATTTTCAAGATATATGTATACCTATATATACAATCACACCTCTATATCAGTAAAATTTTTGACCAAAAAATTTTTTTTTTAAATTCTTATGCAAATAGAATCAATTTTTTCGCAATGATTAAAAGACAGGTAGAAAAAAAATGATAAAGTTGTAAACTATTTTTATTATTAAAAATCTTCTATATATAATATAATAGCTAGAATATTTTTGAAAAAATTCATTAATGGGAACAATTTTTTAAAAATCATTATTGTGGAAAAATTATAAAAAATTTCATCGTTTGAAGACAGAATATGAAAATCGACAATTAATTAAATTAGTGTTACTTACAATGTGGAAAAAATGTATTCAAGAACGATAAAGCTGTTCACGCGTTGGCGTCTGGTATATTAGTAGAACGTGAATATTGTTCAAAGTAAAGTATATGAGATAATTACATAGAGATTATCGTAAAGTTCGCATGAAAATAATTGCTTTATTAAAAGCAAGTCCAGTAGCTTGAAAACAGAAAAATTGAGGACTCGACGCATATACACACACACACATATAAAAATAAAATCATGATCGACAAGAAGGTGTTCGCCATAAAGAGTTTTTATAAACTTATTCTTCAGTTTGGTACCTTTTTTCTTAATGAATACACCATAAATCTCCCCTGCAATCAGTCCTTAATTCTTTTTTATCCACATACATATATATATATATACATATATATAGGTGCGTTGGTAGCTTTGCGTGTTCTCCACGATTTATATCGAGATAACATAATTTATACTGAGAAACCCCGTGTGTCTTCTCTCCTTGACGATTTTACTTTTTGAATTTACATATTGATCAGTTTATTGAACAAGTTTTCTATACATGTGTTATTTATATTCTTTTAATGCAAAAAAAAAAAAAAAATGAACGGAAAAAGAAAAATACTTACTGCGAAAGTGACAACTCAAGTTCATTTATTACATAAATTTTCTACTCCATTTATTTCAATATATTTTATAAAAGGATGATCGATGTCAGTAATCAATCGTCGCCTTTAATTAATCTCGATTTTAAATTAACACTTTATCAAAACTCGTATTTTACTGCTGTAACGTATACAACAAATTGTCATCGACAAAAAAGAAATAATAATATAATTGTAAAAAAAAATTAAATTCCCTGGGAATCGAATCTAAATAAAATTACGAACGATTGACGATGACTCTTCCAACTGAGCTACAGTGCTAAAAGTATATAGTAAATATATTTTTTTTCCGAAGTAATTAAATGGAATGAACTTTTTAGAAAACTGAATTTTTTCATAGGAATAAACAGAATTTGGGTTGGAACTTTTTATAACGAAATAAAAAAAAGCCTTTTTCAATTTTTTTAATGAAATTTTTTATAATTAATAAGGATTGCAGCTGTATAGTGTTTGAATATCAAATTGTCATTGATGAAAAAATAATAATAACTGGAAAAAAAATTTACATCCCCTGGGAATCGAAGCTGATTAGAATTAGAAACCGTTGGTGACTCTTCCAACTGAGCTAAGGTACAAAAAATTGTAAGTTTTAATTGTCTACTATCCAGGGACGTTAAATCAAATGAATTTCAACTGAAAAATAAATTTTTTTGCCAGGAAATAATTTTATTTTGGATTTTTTTGTTTCTATGTGGAAAAAAATACTGTTTATGAAATTTTTTCAGTGAATTGTTTTTTAAAGTAAAGAATTGCAGCAGGAGATGTGTTTCAAGGTCAAATTGTCACCGTAAAAAAAGAAAAGGACAATAATAATAATAATATGAGAAAAAAATATACATCTGCTGGGAATCGAACCTGACGAAAATAAGGAACGGTTGGTGACTCTTCCAACTGAGCTACGACGCAGACAAAAGCGTAAATTTCAATTTTCTAGTTTCCAAAGTCGTTTCATTGATAGAATTAGATGAAAAGAAAATTTCTTCACTTGAATAGAATTTATTTTAATAATTTGGTTTTATTTTCGAATATTTTGTTTCTGCATCAAAAGGAAAAATACTTTTTATGCAATTTATTGAGAGAAATGTTATATTTTTTTTAAAAGGAGCATTGAAGTAAGAAGATGCGTTTGAAGATCATTCGCGGCGATGCGCTGATAATTAATTGAAAACTGGTAAGTACTTGTATAGTTTCGAATACTAACAAGGTCACGCACGAACAACTCGATCGGTCGAACGTGAAATCGAGATAAGAAACTTGAAAGTTCGTGCTCCGAATTACCTTTCTTCCTCTAAATGAACATGCGCGTCTTTGAAATATCATGCATTACGCTCTAAAGCACAATTAATTTATGTATCTTCAAATACACTTCATT
Source organism: Leptopilina myrica (nomen nudum) (assembly GCA_032872475.1). Lineage (NCBI taxonomy): Eukaryota > Metazoa > Arthropoda > Insecta > Hymenoptera > Figitidae > Leptopilina > Leptopilina myrica (nomen nudum). The sequence continues at coordinate 39,782,624 of CM065461.1, forward strand.
TAACAAATATAAAACTAATTATTATTCTATTTTCAATCCAATTTCAATTGTCAAAATAAATATTTATCTACATATCATTATATTCAAAATTTAGTCTATAACAATATCGTTTTTAGAATTCGAAAAATATTTGTTCAAGTATATTATTGGTATATAATTATTTCGTTTCAAATAATAATTGTTTCATTATAATTATTTTATTATAATTATATTTTTATAATTATTTCTTCTTATCAATAATTTCCGTTTAAATGATTATTTCGTTGAAAATAATTATTTGGTTCAATTACAAATTTATTTTTTTCGTATAAATTAAATACCCCCTTGATATAATAAAAGCGTGCAATGAATTATAATTATATATATAGAGATTAAAATATAATTTCCCCCAAAAAAAATTTCATGGAAATTATCGTTATAATAAAGGTGAATATAGAAATTAATAATTATTTATTCAGAAGAGAAATATTCTCATTCCCATGAAGCTTTAACTCGGCCATTCTGTCGGTTAACCGCATGTCTTAAGTTCCCCGGAAACCTCCATGTTTCGTTTATATAGATATGGGTCGACATAGGAATGAGGTTCTCGAATCCGGATCCTGTGGCACCTGGATTTGGGTCTCAGATCTAAAAACTAAAAAAAAAAATGCTGTATAGTGAAAAAAATTTGTTAGATAAAACCTCAAGGGGCAAAATTATATTCTGATTGGTATTAATTGCTACTTAAAATTCCATTAGGGGGCTTAGCCAATCAATTTCCGGGTTAGAATTTCAATAAAACTTTTTTTTTCCCTTCTTGGTCTCTTTATTCAAAATTTGAATACAAAAAGATAAAATTAAAGAGAATGAACAAAGAAAAGCGAATTAATAATTAAAGACAAATAGAAAAACAAAAAAACAAAACAAAACAAATACAAAATGAAAAAAGTGAAAAAGAAAAACGAATAAAAATAGAAAACTGTAAAATAAAAATATAAAAAATACGAAAAAGACTAATTCGAATTTCGTGATATAATAAACAGATTTTCACTATTACAAAATTCGTGTTTTCCTCTCATGTAGAAAAGAACGGAAAATTTATCACAATAATTGGAAAGAATTTGTACTATATAGAAAAACATATATACAGAAGGAAAAAAGTTGATTGCAAAAATTTATCAAAAAGAATGTTTCCTGAGTAATTTTTTACATTAGAGGGGGGTTTTTTTTCTCCGAGAGATTTTTTTTTTTTTATTCATAGGCGTTATATTATTCCTAAGAGGTGTTCTGAAAACAAAGCTAATTTTTATGCCCGACGGACAAGTGAGAGGGAAAAAGATTTTGATTCGAGGCGCGGTAAAATGATCTTCTATATATGGCGATGTGTGTTCTACCTCTTCGGGGGTTACAAAAAAAAAAAAAAGAAAAAAAGAAACAAAAAAAAAAGGGGGATGGCGACATGCAAGGCCATGGCCGGGGCAATATCGTACACACCCCACATTCAAAGAGCAAGGGGGGAAAAAGTGTAGAGAGAGACGTGCAATCAATCATCAGTGGCACTGCTGCTACGCTCGCGGCCCTCATATCGGCTGTAACATATAGAGTAAACATTTTTTACTTTGCCACGTTATTAATATTTGTCGCTACCCCTCTATATAGATACACGATGCTCTCCTCTCTTTTATTTTAATATATATAAAAACAAATTTAACCACACGAAAACCGCCAAGACGAAGACAAAAAGTAAAAAGCAATATTCATGAATGTTTCTCCAAAAAACGTTTTTTGAATTAAGTCTTCTTTTCTCTTTCTGCTGTTTTTTCTTTTTCTTTGGTCATTCAGATAGATTTTCCTAATGTTTTTGTTTAATTAGCGTTCGCTGCGCGCATAGCAGTAGCGTCGCTTTCCCCACTCTGCATTCGATGCGCGCGCAGTAGCGTCGCCTTTCCCCACTTTGCGTTCGTTGCGCGCGCATTACTATACTATTGCCACAACTCAGGAAAATCAGGGGATTGAGGCAAAAGTCAGGCAAAGTAGAGTTGAAAAAGTAAGCAATTTTGTATTAAAAGTGCTAGAAAAAATTAAATGTTTATAATTTATGAGAAAATTTAGAATTTTTGTCTGTTTGTTTTTCCCATAAACTTTAAAATTGTACAATTCCATTAGAACCTTTAATTTTTTTTATTTACAAAAAGTAAACAGTATTTTAAACAGAACATTCAATTTTTTATTTTTCTGACAATAAATTTTAAATAATTTAAGAAGAAAAAGTGCCATAGAGTTATTACTTATAAATTATTTAAGAAATATTTCTCTAAATTTTAAATAATAAGTTTTAATTTAAAAATTTTAACTTAAGTCTTTAAATGAATTTAATAAATATTAAAATGCTTTTCAAAAAATCAGTTATTTTCAGACATTAAAAAAAATTCTTGTCAATATTTTAATTATTTTTATAAATGGAAGCCTAGAAGTCTGGAAAAAAATGTTTGTGGCAACTCTGATGCCACTTTCCCCCACTTTGCATTTGCTGCGCGCGCAGCAATAGTGACGCCGCGTGCGCAGTAGCCTATCAACGCTAAAACGTATTTTTATTATCCCTATCAAGACTCTTACGCTATATACTGTATAAAATACCCCGAATGGTTTATTCGTCTTTAAAATAGAACTTCTTCTTCTTCTTCATACGTCATGCATCGAGAAAATAAAATTGGAATCGTTTCTGGCTTATAAATCTTGATTGCAAATCGTCCCTTGACCTTTGCGCGAATACGACTTCGTACGAGCTTAGTAGCAACTGGTTGCTGTGGCAAGAATTAGCAATTAATCTTTTGGCTGCTATATACTCACTCGTTAAAGGTGGGGTCTTGAAATCGATGGAGGAGAAGGGACTTGGAAGAGGATTATGCAAAACGATACAACAATTATACCGAATGGCTTTTCACTACTTATATATTTAATATTTTGTCATTTATTTAACGTGTACGGCTTCTAATCCAGTAGGTTCACTTAATATCAAGTGTAAAATTACATTTTTTAATTGTACACTTGTTTATAGAAAATTTATTTATAGAATACCCCTTGAGACAATTGTGTAGATTAGTAATTTTGTACCGCCATTTTCATAGTTTTTTTTTATTTTCTTAACTTTTAAGGAATAAAATATAAATATATTTATATTATTAGGTAAATTTGGCTTAATTATTTAACTTCCTTGTTCTTTGCAAATGAAATTGTTTTTTTCCGTTTATAACTAAATCCTAGTTCTGTTTTGATTTGCAATTGGTTAGAAATTGGATTGAAAAAAAATTACATTTGCTGGGAATCGAACCTGATTTGAATTGCGAACGGTTGGTGCCTCTTCCAACTGAGCTACTGTAGACAAAGTAGTAGATTTTTATTTTCTAAATTTCTAAGGAGCGGTATTGATTCTAATTTAATTTTTAAAATACTATAATCTGTATTAGTAGTGTTATATTATTATAATATCAATATTATGCTATATTATAATTAATTATTATATTATTATTATAACATTAATATTATATAATTAATTATTATATTATTACTACTATAATATGTTGAATTTATTCGGTTGTAAAGGTTATGTTAGCTACCCTTGCAGAATGCAAAAAAAAATAAATATAATGGAATTATAATATTATATTATATTAATATTATAATTATAATATTATTGAAGTGCTACTGTTAAATGTAGTTCCACCCAACAATTTCTAATTCTCGGTTATTTCAATTATTCCACATCTCAATTACAACTCACGACCCAACAGATGTGATTTTCAATCTGAATAATCTAAGTGTAATAATAATAAGAATTTTTTTTCCAGAATTAGAAATCAAGAATAAAGAGGGGGAGATGGAAAACCAATCGTGTATGATAAATGGACACGGGTGATAATGGGGTCCTGATATCTCATATCCTGCAGAAGTGCGGAGAAGAAATGGCGGGACCCTAGGGACTTGCCTGATTTCTTTTGGGGTCCAGCTTGTGAGTGAGAGAGGAAGGAGAGGGGGAGAGGGCCGAAGAGCAGGAGGAGCAACACATCTTGCTTTTCCTAGGTTCAACACACACACACACACATATATATAGGACTTGCTCTCGTCGTTGGACCCTTGCTATTTATTTTCTAGGATTTCAGAGTCCGAAGCCATTAATCTCCTCTCTCTTTCTCGCTCGCAGCGTCAGTGGAGCGCGTCAGGCGACGTCGGGGTGCGTGGCGTCGTCTTTCCACTCTTAGCCACAGCCTCCTGTTTCCATAGAAAAAGGGGAGGTGAGACCATGGCGTCCTTAATTCCCTGGAAAAAAAAAATGTTGATACTTCAATTTTCCGTTCACATTATAAATAATTAATTTTCTCTTTCTTTTGAGATAATTAAAACATGTTTTTTTTAATGCATTTAAATACATTTAGAAAAAAAATCAAGTGCGCTTAATTTAATTCTTTCTTCTAATAAAAAATATTATTAAAATTAATTAACTTCTTCCACTTTTAGTAAAAATTATTATTAACTAAAATAATTAATTATATATAAACTATAATAATAATAATAATAATAATAATTTTTTTCGAAAAATATTTTTAAGCAAATCGAAAGTACGCAGATATTTTTTCATACTTCATAATGAAATAATTATTACAAAATTAGTAAATTAAAAAAAATAATTACGATGAACAAATAAAAAATATATTTTTGTTTTTTTTTATCTTTTTTCACTAATGAATAATTTTTAATATCCGAATAACAATATTGTTCACAAACTCGTTCTTTTCTTCTGGGAAATAATAAACATTCTCAATATTCTCGTTTCTTATAATATTATGGTAGAAAATGCTCAATTTTCATATTTAGAAAATAATTTGCATCATTTTTATTTCTTAATTTCAAATGCCTTAGGGGCATTTGAACCTTTATGACGTAACAACATTAAAATATATATGGTTGCATAAATTGTGACGTCATAATGGTTCAAATACCCTTAATAAAATTCAAAGATGTTTTTAAAGTGAAGGAAAAAAATGTTTATAAGATCTATTTGACAATTATAAATTTTAAATAAACATGAAATTGAAAACTTTCGATTTTATAGAAAATAAAGGGGAAAATTTTTCTTAAATAAAATAATGTTCTTTTACATTTATATCAATTAAGTTTTTTTTTCTAGTATTTGTAACTAAAATTCTTAGTGTAAATCAAATATTTTCAATAACATTTTTCAGGAAAAGTCCTTTGAGAAGTTTAAAAATTCATTTAATTACAATTCAATAACAAAATTCAATAACACTTTTACACATTAGTAAAAAGTAAATAATTAAAAAATAAAAAATTAATTAATGAATTAATATATTTCAAAAAAAAATAATTTTTCAGAATTGTCAGTTAAAATATATGAAAAATTAAAATTTTCAATGATTTTAAATTCAATGCTTTTCAAAATTTAATTATTTCTAAATATTTAACGATGCGTTAGTTTGGCTTTTTTATATTCAATTGTGATCTAAAATTTTAATTAAAATTACTCTTTAAGTCAATTTTTTTTGTAAATTCTATGAGAATTCATTTATTTAAAAGAAAAGTAAATAACTTATTTAATAATTGAAATCTTTTTAAAATTTATAATTATCATTAAGAATTTTATTACTCTTTGAAAATAATTAAATTTTTGCTGTCATTTTTTAACTTTTCCAAAATTAAATTCTTTAAATTCGTCTAAAATTTTATTCAAATTTTTGAAAATAATTGATTTTTGGAAAGGACTTTTATTATTTATAGAGGATAATGGAAATTTTGTAATGAATTTTATTATTTATTGAGGATAATGGAAATTTTGTAATAAATGTTATTATTTATTTGAATATAATTAAATTTCGGAAAAAATTTTTATTATAAAAAATAATTAAATCATTTCAAAGAATATAAAAATTTGTTAATTAAATTCCGGGAAATTTTTGATTACTTTGAAAATAATTAAATGTTGATATTGATTTTTCTGATAATTTATGTAAAATAATTGTATTAATTTTGGAAAGTTTTATTAAAAATAGTAGATATTAATAATCATTTAATTCAAGAAAATTTTTGAAAATAATTGAAATTTTGCGAAGAATTTAATTATATTTATATGAAAATAATTGAATTTCCAAAAAAATAATTGAATTTTTGCGGAAAAAATTTAAAAAATGTGTTAATTGAATTTCTGGGAGATTATTATTTTTTTTTATACAATTGAAAATTTACCAAGAATTTTATTAAAATTTTCGAATAAAATTATTTTTTGGAGAAGAATTTTATTGTTTATATAGAGATAATTGAAATTTTGTAAAGAATTTTATTATTTATAAAGGAAATTGAAATTTTGCTAATAATTTTATTATTTGTTTCAAACTAATTAACTTTTGGAGAAGAATTTTTTTTTAATGAAAAATAATTGAATCATTGCCAAAGAAAATAAAAATTTGTTCATTGAATTCCTTGGAATTTTAATTATTTTGGAAAATAATTCAATATAGATATTGATTTTTATTATAATTTATTTTAAACTATTCAACTCAAATTAATTAATTAATTAATTAAATGTTTAAAAAATAGTAGATATTAAAAATAATAATTTTCTTCTAATAGATTACAGATTTACTTTCTTTATCATATTTTTTCTATTTATATATATTTATAACTTCCAATAAAAATAGCATGTAGGAAATAATTATTTACAAAATTTAAATTAACAATCCCAGTTCAATTAGAAGGTAAAAAGTCATTTCATGCTGTTTCAAGTATAATAATAAATCGATCTTATAGACTAGTTTTTCGAAGTGAAAGAAAATAGTTCCCTTTAGGCTACTGCGAGAATATGAAGGAAGCGGATATTACACTGCAATAGTTAGTTTAATTATTTACAGCCTACAGTGTAAAATAATTTAAGAGCGGCTTGGAATTTTTTTTTCATTTTTTTTTCATTTTTTTTTTAACGTTGCATTGACGTAGTAGAGTCTATTGAGAGAATGTCCCACAGGAGAAAATTGAGGGGAGAAAGGAAGAATATCTAATAATAAGAGCAAAGAGCTCATCTATCCTCCATACAGTTGGTGCCTGGAGGCTGTCACCGTGGGCGAACACGCATAGTAGAAAATGACTTGATTTACATATATAGCAATAATATCAGTGCCATGTGAAAATAATTTAAATATTTCTCCTATTTTTTTGCTTCAAATAGAAAATTAAAATCTTTTTTCTTAATTTTTTTTTCTCTTTTTTCTTTTTTTTCTTCCTTCGAAATATACCTAATGTTTTTAGATAATTATTATTCCTTAAAAGCATTATTCGAAGAATATTGCAAATATGGAAAACTTTTTTGCAATTCTACACATTGTTGTATTTCATTCGCAGAATTTTAAAGAAAAGAGATTTACAATAATTATAATCAGATTCATGAGATTCACAATAAAAAATTAATTTTTCTTTTCTGTTTTAACACTTTTGTGTATACATTACAATAGCAGGTATATTATACGATAACAGTTGCTAATTTACATAAACTATTTTATAAAAAACGAACACATAAAAGGAAGGTCGTATTTTATAAAGTAAATTCATTTATAATTTCTGGAAAACGAAAACATTTCTTTATTCAATTTCATAATTTTTATATTTTTTTGTATTTAATTAATACATATACATATTTTTTTATATCTATCTTCGCATTTTATGAAGTAAATTCATTTATAATTTCTGGAAAACGAAAACATTGCTTGATTCAATGACATATTTTTTTGTATTTAATTAATAAAGATAAATATTTTTTATCAGTCATTAAATATTGTCACTATAAATAATAAAATAAGTAGTTTTTTTTTGAAAAACAAAAATATGTTCATTATAAAATTAAAGACTATAGAAGTCAATTGTTTCATTTTCTGCCTCGGGATGTGTACGTTTGCATGTCCAATATTTGGTATCTTTAGAGCTCTCTACACAGAATTCTGCAAAAAGTATTAGAAAAGATTTTTTTTAAAAGTATTTTTTGTTTTTAATTTGTTATTTGTAGGAATTTTTTGAACTCTTTTTCCTACTTATTTATCGAAAGTCAAAAACAAAAATTGTTTACCAAGACAGTTGCGAGAATTTCGAAAAGGTGCAGCATCATATCCGGCACAAGAGTAAAAGGAAATCGTAAGTGGTTTGCAACATTCATCTATTAAAAAGAAATTCAATTTTGAAAAATATAAGGTTTTTAGTAACAAATAAATTGGGATTTTGTATAAAAATTATTATTATTATTAAGAATATTATTACTTTAATTTTTATTTTTATAATTATTATTATTAATATAAGACTTTTGGGAATAAACATTATTATTAAATTTTTTTTATTAACATTCCATTATATTTCGACAAAAGTCGTTGCTGATTAATTACAGAAAATGTTTAAACTTTTCAGAAATAGTATTAAAGTTGTTAGAACCAAGAAATAAAACGAAATTTGAAAAGTTTTTTATTATTTACTATAAAATAACCATTTAATGTTTAGTGTTTTAATTTCCATATTTCTTATTAATTTTGTATATATGTTTTTACTTAAATTGATGTGAATCGATAAATTATTAAATATTCTTTTCTTTTATTATAAAATTATAATTATTGTAATATTATTAAACAACAATAAGCATACTGATAGCGTCGCTTTTACGTCTCCAGCCAGGTTGATAGAAACTCTCGGCATAGTAAAAATTACAACAAATAAGAAAAACAACACAAACAATTGAAAAATTCATAATTTCGTCTAAGGTTTTTACTTGCGGATAAAATATCTAACAATAAAAACTTTATTGAACTGTAACTTGGACTTTTTTTAAATTAATATATATATCTATTCCATGCGATAATTATATTCAAATAAGTTTGCATCATCGACATCTGAAATTTACATCATAAAACTTTATTTTAAAAAATAGTTATTAAATTTAATCTTTAATTTCCATTTCAAGGTTTGCAATTAATTTTACACTTGATTCCTCATGCGATTAATCGTATTTCTTTGTTCTCAGTAGTCAATTTTATTTCTTCTTCTTCTTCTTCTATATTTCATCATTATTTTTACGATAATTTATTGTAATTGTTTTTATTATATTACGCAATCATTGTACTTTTTATATACAATATATATGAAAATTCTCGAATATTCTAAATACTAATTGTATTATAAATTTATAATAAAACTTCTTTGTTATTTGTCATATGAATCATTTTCATTCCGGAATTCTGTCAGCAATTATCGATGATTTATTATTCTGTTTATAACAACTGTGCGCTTTTTGGAAATTTCTCTATTTTAAAAAATTTTCTTACTTTAAATTTCAAGAATTTTAATCATGTTGTCCTGTTATTAAAGTGCAAAATAAATGGAAAATTCAATTAATTAAATAAAGATTAAAAATGAACATAAATATAAAAACAGAAGATATGCAGAAATAAAAGTAAAATTAAAAATAAGAATGAATAAAAATTTCAATATTAATAATAAAATATTTAAAAAGTATAAAAATAATAAAAAAATAAAAATATTGAGATAAAAATAAGAATAGAATTAAAAATATAAATAATAAGTCGAAATAAAAATAAATGAAAAATTCAATAAATTGATAATAAAATATTTAAAATTAATAAATAAATTAAAATATCGAGATAAATTTGTATCAGTTCGTGAAAAAGATCCATTAACAACCAAAATATAGAGATAATTGTGAAAATATGAAATATATAGAATGAGACATCAAAAAGAAGAGAAACAATAGCATCGTTCATCTTCATTGTCAACCCCTAACCGAATCTTGAAAGTCTCACCCCTTTTATTGTTTATTCAACACTTATTATGCCAACCCCGTTCACCATCAGGATGCTTGATATTCTAATCAGGAACTTCTCATCCGCTACCCAAACTCTCGCAATTCATCTCCTCGCTTCTTCCGAAACGACTCTTGATATTTTCTTTTTTTTTTCTTCTTCTCCTTTTTTTTTGACCTTTTTTCCCCAATGCTGTTGAGAGTCTCTTCTTTTCTTAGACTTTCTTTTTGAGATCTTTTCCTTATTCCTCTCTTAATCTCAGTCTTCTTTTGCCATCATATTCTTCTTTGTGTTCTCTTATACGCTCTCTTCTTATATACACCCCTCTTTTACTCTCTTTTTCGCTCTCTTATTGCTATGAATTCTTCAAATTCCAGACTCTATCTGCGATAATTCTTAAATTCCAACTGATGGCTAAAAGAAATGACAGATTGTATGTCGAGAGATTTTTACTTTTTTTGTTATTTTTAGAAAATGAGAAAAATGTGTAATTTGAAAAAAATAAGGAAATTGTAACTATGATACTGATCATAGAAGTTTAAATTTGTATTTTCCTGATCTTCGACGGATTTTTAAATTCGAATTTCTCAAAAGTTATAGATATTAGTTTTGTTAGGTAAATATTTAACTATTTGAATTGTTATTTTATTCTCAGATTTTTGTTATAATTTTTTCTGAAATATGCGCTAAATGATAAATTGAATTTTCAGAAACAATTTTTAAGAAATAAATTAATAATCTTGTGTTTGTATCTGCAAGCATTTTGAAGTTAGTTAAAGTTTGCTTCTCAACTTTCTAAATTTTCTTTCAAAAAATCTTTTTCAATCTTTTTCAATCTTTTTCGAATTTTAAAATTACTCTACTGAAAATTACTAATTCTTTACAAAGTATTTTTTCCAAAAATTTGAAAATTAAAGTCATTTGAAGAATTTTATCAAACAATTTTTTTAACACTGAAAAAAAGTTAATATTAAATTTTGTAAAAGTATTTTTCAATTTAGGAAAAAAGTGCCACAAACCAAAATTTTGATAAAAAAATACTACAATTTAAAAAAAAATATGTGGAATTTAGTAGAATTATATCAAATACCAAAAATAGTAATTTAATTTTAATATAACTTTACTAAATTTTACATATTTTTTTTAAAGTATATTTTTTTTTATATTAAAATGTCGGTTTGTGACTTTTTTTCCCTAAATTGTTTAAAATTTTTTTTAAATATTCCAGTTCTTGAGAAAAATAATAGTTAATATTATGTATAGTCAAAATAATGAATTTTAAAAATTTTGAATCTAAAATTGTCAAAAAATTGATGTTCATATTTAAAAATATATTATTTTAATTAGCAAAATAATAAATGCAATATTTATTGAAGAAATTAGTAATTATTATTCTGATTGTAATAATCATAGGAATATAAAGATCAAAACTTATAATATTTTTTTGTAAAAAATTGTTTGTTTTTATTATTTAAATATTTATCGCAAAATTTTCAGAAAATCTTCAAGTTTTTACAATATTTCTTCAAATTCTATACTTAAATAACACAGATTGTTTTAATTTCCTTTAAATTTAACGAAAAATCGTCCAATCTGTTAATGTTTTCCAAATTTTAAAATTACTCTGCACTGAAAATGACTAAACCTTTGCAAAAAGTTTTTTTTCCAAAAATTTGAAAATTAAAGTTATTTGAAGAATTAAAAAATTTTTTTCTTTTAAGTAATTGAATTCTTTCGAGAAAATTTAATTAAAATTGTATTCAAAATAATTGACTTCTAACAAAAAAATATTATTACCTATTTATAAAAATAATTAAATTCTCTCATAGAATGTATTATCAAAAATATTGAAAATACACTTTAATCTTTTTGTGAAATTTTATTAAAATTGTTTTAAATAATTCCTGCGATGAAATTTAAATTTAAATAAAAAACTAGTTTTAAGTGATTTTGTTTCATTGAACTAAGTTTATAAGTTTAATCTCAATATATAGAAAATGTATTCTGCTTTGATTCAAAAATATTATTTGTTCGAATATTTATATTTAATTAAAACATATTTTCTGTCTTGATTTAATAAAAAAAAAAGTTTAAAAATTTAATGTTTGATCCAAACTTAAAAGTTTATTATAAATATAATTTAAAATCAACCACAACTTATGTTTGAATTAAATACATTATTTCTTTAAATGAACCAAAAAATACGTTTTAATTAAACTTTACTATGTTTGACAGTATAACAAAGATATTTTAATTTGTAAGATAATGAAAAGGCCTACTTTTATCTTACAAATGAATATTTAATACGGTCAAACAAACAAAAATTACAAAGTCGTTTTCTCAGTGTATATACACAGAATTTACAAAATTTTCCAAAAATATTCAAGTTTTTACAATATTTCTTGAAATTCTAATCAAATATCGCATGATTACTTTAATTTTCTTCAGATTTCAAGAAAAATCTTTGAATCTGTCAGCAATTATAAAAAAAATATATATTTAATATAGTTCTATTACATTATTTATAAATAAAAAATGTAGAAGAAGCAAAAATCTAAAAATTTGTCCTCGTTTAAAAGATTTTTCATACAAGAGCGTTTGCGCAAGAAAGAAAAACGAAATGAAATGGGATTCCATGTATATGAATAGCAAAAGCGAGGTCACAATGAAAAGAGAACATAAGAAGTTTATATATATATATATATTTATAAAGAAGAAAACGAAACAGATCGTGTTTTTCTTTTGGCAAGGGGAATACAATGATGTCCGGGAAAAAGCTTTTTCAAATGGCTGAAAACGATCGAACTTCACAGTCGTTGCAGTGACTCCTGGAAAATCTGATGGCAAAACGAAGTAAAGAGGGGTGTCGAGAGCGACGGTATCATTAATAAAAGTGTCAATGGTGTCAGTGGACTAATGTCGGGGTACGCAGTCACTCCCTAGGCTGGGCGGTGGAATCTCTATACTCCATCGGAGAATTCCACCCTCTCTCGAGTTCGAAACCATCTTCCAGCATCCCCATTTCAAATTGCTCATCGTCTCTTCTCCAAACACATTTGTGTAAATCTCATTGGATTTCGCTCTTATTTTTTTGTTTTTCAAATCCACCGCATCAGTGTGGAACATTGATTTCATATTATTTGTGAATTATATATATTATCACATTCCTTGTTATATTCTATATATGACTTTTTTTTTTACTATTTTGAAAAAGGTGATTTTCTTTTTGAATTACTTCCAAAAAATGCGACATTTTTGTAGATGAACTTCAAAAGGCTTCAATTTGGGATCCAGGAAAATTTCAATTTTGAATGAATTTAATTAGAAATTTGAAAGAATTTAAATTAAAAAACTTTTGGTAATTAAAATTCTACGGTAATTATAGTTAAATTTTTTAAAATATATTTAATTCATTATTATAAAAAAAATGTATTTTTAGACCTGATTTTCGTTAAAAACAACAAAAAAGGAAATTTAAATTTACAGTAGTTACAAGTGGTTGCAGAAATTCAGTTATTTTCAAAATATTTCAAAATTTTTAAAAATATATTTAATTTATTATTATAAAAAATGTATTTTTAGACGATTTTTTGTTAAAATCATCAAAAAAAGGAATTTAAATTTAGAGTAGTTACAAAAATGGTTGTAGAAATTCAGTTGTTTTCAAAATATTTCAAAATTTTTAAAAATGTATTTAATTTATTATTATAAAAAAATGTATTTTTAGACAAATTTTCGTTAAAAACAACAAAAAAAAGGAATTTAAATTCAATGGTTTTTAATATTAACTATTTTAATAATCGAAAAGAATTTAATTATTCAAACAACAATCTAATAAAAATGTAAGCTAACACTTTATTTTTTTTAAATGATTAAAAATTCACAGGACTTTAATTATTTACAAATTTTGTTGATAAAATTCTGCGCAATAATTTAATTATTTTTTTAAATAATAACATTCTTTGTAAAAATTCAATTATTTTTATAAATAATAAAATTCTTTTTTGGAATACAATTATTTTTATAAATAGTCAAACTCATCGCAGAATGTCAATTATTTTTAAAACAATTTTAAACAAATTCCTCGAGAAATGTTATTTTAAAAACTTTTATTAAAATTCGTTGAAGAAATTAGGATATTTAACAATTTGTTAATTAAATTCTTTATGAGAATTCAATTTTAACAAACATTCAAGTATTTAAAAAAATATTTATTTTGTATTTAAATAATTCTAAATCCTCGTAGAATATATATTATTATAATATAATAGATTTAAATATTTTCATACAAAACAGAATTCCTTTTAGAAATTAAATTATTTTCATAATTAAAAAAAAACTTTTTTTTGGAATTCAATTATTTCCATGAATAAGGAAATTAATCGCAAAATTTCAGTTATTTAAAATACAATTTCAATTGCATTCCTCGATAAACGTAAGTATTTAAAAAAATTGTAATAAAAATCTTTGGAGGAATTCAATTATTTAAAAATTTGTCGATTCAATTGTTTATGAGAATTCAGTTTTAAGAAATATTAGTTTTCAATAATTCAATTTTTTTATTTTTGTATTTAAGTAACTGAATTCTCGTGGAATTTTCTAATAAAAATTGATTTAGAAATGAATTTTAATTAAAAATTTAAATAATAATTGAATATCAAAAGCATGAAGCAGAATTTTAAAACTAATAGAATTTTGAAAAGGTTTCAAATTAAAATATTTAAAATTTACGTTTTTCATACTTTATAGCGTATAAAAAATAATTAGAATTAATACTTAGTAGAATTAAATTTTCTGAAAATGTTTAATTGAATTTTTAAAAAATCATTTAAAGTTTTTATTTTCAAATATATGAGAAAAATGAAATAAAATTGTTGTGTTCACCCTATTGTAATTTTTTTTTAAATTATTATCAAAATTTTGAAAAAATAAGCATTTTTGAAATTCAAATCAAACAATTAATTTCAAAATATTTAATTAAAGCTAGTGATTAAATAATTAAGAACTAATAATTTTATGAGTTTTTTAAGAATTAAATTATTTATGAATAGAATTGATTTGCAAAATTGAATGATTTGTTTTAGAATTTATGGCAATTTCGCACATTTTATGAAGTAAAAACAAAAAGTACAGCAAAATTTAGAATTTTCTTATAAATTTTCCAAAAATACTTAAATATATATATATATTTTTTTCCCAGTACTATAAAAATTTATACTCTTTTATCATATCAAAATTAAAATATTTCAAAACCCGGAAAAAAAATTACCACCATTCATAAAATTCATGCCACTTATTCATATTCCGCAAGTGATAAAAAATGATACAATTATCTTATAAATAAAATTATTTCTATTTCTCAACTGCGAAGAAAATATTTCCAAACAAATTATACAATAAGTCCGAACGATTAATTACGGGACTAGACAAAGGGCGAATTTTGAGAAATGACGTTATTCTAAGGGAGTAAATTGGAAGGATGAGAATCCCTCTGTGTGTTGTACTATGCGTGTATATATGCGGTTTCGAGGGTGTCAGTATAATCGAGAAGCAATCGATACAACAAGCAATCTATATATAAGAGAGAGAGAGAGAGAAGCGTGTGCAAGATTGTCACGTCGTTTGTAATGACGACATTCGATCAGACGTTTATCCTTCTTTCTACACAGGTCCTCATCTTTCAAAAACCCTCTCGACCGATACGCTCAACATTGTCATCGTCATCCTTACTCTCTTACTCTCAAAAGAGGCTTATCCGCACGGATTTGTGACCGCACCTTTATTTTTTCGCCAATTTACTGTATAGTGACTTTAAGTTATTATAAGTGACTATAAGTGACTATAAGTTACTATATAGTGACTATAAGTGACAATAAGTGACTATATAGTGACTATAAGTGACAATAAGTGACTATATATATAGTGATTATATGTGTTATGTATACTCCCAAGAATGGAACCTAAAAAAGAAACGAATTCTACGTTATATTTGTCTTAAACTTATCTTCGTTAAAACTTTATTATCAATTATTTAAATTTGAAACCAATTTTTATTGATTATTCTGCAATTAATAAATAATTGAACATAAATGTGACACAATCTGAAGAAAGGGACCTTAGAAGCAAAAAATTATAGGTTATGTTTGCCATTTTTGAAATGAAAACCCAAAAAGAGAATCAACTGACAATATAAATTATTGTTTAGGTATTCATTACAAACTAAAATATTTAATAAATACTGATTTTAATCTGCATAAAGTAAAAAGAAACTTTTAATCAATAAAAAAGTAACACTAACATAACCTTAAAGTGATTTCCTTCTAAGGGCCCTTTCTTCAGATCGCGTCACAAATAGTTTATGTATAATAGTCATTGATTCTCTTTGTCTATTTTTCTTACAAGAATGATAAACATAACCTAAAAATGTTTCGTTCTTGCGGATATCTTTCTTATAGAAGCCTTTTTAGTTCCTATTATTATAAAGTTAAGCTAAAAGAATAATTTATTTTTTCGAAAATTGTAGCGGTAATTAAGAAGAGGGTGAGAAAAAAAAATATATAAAGTGTTTTACATGAATCAAATTTGGATTGGTAATAAATTTCAAGTTGGAAGTTGTGTTTTTTTATTCGTTGGGATTGACCTGACTCATCAGGGCTGTTCTTTTGAGAGGAAGAAGAAGAAGGAGACGAACATTGGTAAAATTTCTTTTTCCCTTGAAAGTTTCTTTCTTCTCTTTCGAGAAGGAGGAGGAGAGGGGAAGAGGTGGGGGGGGTGGTAGATGGGGTGGCTTTCCTTGTGAAAGAGGTGGACCCGAGGGGGGCAGAGGAGGGTGACAGTGCTTGGGGGAGTTTTTCTCGTTCCAAGCTTCCGTCTCTTGGGACGCGAAGCGCGAGAGGATCTTTTTGCTAGCTCGACGGAGGATCAGACGTCCCACTTTATCTCCGCAGACCCGTTCTCTTCTCTTCACCCGTTTGCCCCCCGCTCCTCTCGTTCACTCTCTCTCCCTCTCTCTTTTCTTCTCTCTCACTCTCTTTATTCCTCTTTCTCTCTCTCTCTCTCTCTCTCAAGTTATATTCTCTCTAGCGAAAGAGAGAATCTACCTTGAGAGAGTGAGAAATAAATAGAGAGAGGGAGAGAGAGAGAGAACAACCTCTTCCCCCTTTATTCAACCTCCCCCGCCCCTTTTTCGCCTTCATCTCGCCGTATCCCAAAGAAACTATGGTTGATCACGTATAGGAGGAGCCCCTAGAAACGACTAGAGTGACGCGCTCTGGAGAAGCCATTTATCATCCATCAGGTCTCTTTTCTATCCTCGAGATACTATACTGTCACAGCTTCTCCAAGCTGCCTTATCTCTTCGTCTTTTCTCTATTTCCTTTCAGCTGATAGTTCGATATATTCCAACAAAATACCCCTTTCCTCATTATTCATGGTCCATCTGTCTCATCTCCCTCTTTGTTTTCCTATCAGTATTGTTAACAGAATTTCTGTATTTACTTTGACTGAGTGTTTATATTTTCCTTCTTTATCGATAGCCGAAAAAGTATGCATTGTCTTTATTGCTGCTACCTCTCTTTATTCCACTTTGAGAATGAAATATTCACTTTTACTATAGTTTCTGGCATTAACTACTTTAGAGCGGAACGCTCCGCCTACTGGCAGGAGTGGGGGCAATGAGAGCGAAAGAGAAGACTGCGTTTGTCTCGCTTGCTCTCATTGTCAACGCTCCGCCTCTACGCAGGAGTGGGGAGTCTCATAACCCCCACTTCTGCGGAGAGGCGGAGCGAAGGCAGTGAGAGTGAAAGAGAACTCCTCGTCTTTCCTTCTCTATCTCCCACTGTCTAATTTGATCACTAAGTGCTGAGAAATTAGACAATTTTTCTTCAAATAAAAAAAAAAACTATTAATAAAAGTGAATTATAAATTTTTATCTGTACATTCCTATCATTATTATTATAATATATGCAATAATTATTAGTTACTACAGTTAATATTTCATTTATTTTGCAAATTGATAAATTATATATTTTCAAGTATAAACATTAATTTTTCAATAATTTCATATTCAGAATTCAAAAAATTTACTTATTAACTACATAATTAACTATTCTTTTTCGCAAGAATTCAATTATTCAAAAAAAAATTAATAATGAAACATTCTTTTTGGAAGAATTGAATTTTTTGTTTATGCAGTTATAAAGTTCATTGTAGGAATCACTCAAAACAATTTTAATAAAATTTCACCAAAAGATGAAAATATATTTCCAATAATTTTAATAACATTCTATGGAAGAATTTGATTTTTTCATAATTAGACTGCCATATTTGATGATTTTCCTTTAAATCTAAAAGAAATTAAAATAATCTGCGATATTTGAGTAGAATTTGAAGAAAAATTCTAAAAACTTGAAGATTTTCTGAAAATTTTACGATAAACATTTAAATAATAAAAATAAACAATTTAAAAAAAGAACAATTTTAAGTTTTGATCTTTATATTCCTATGATCATCATAATGAAAAATAAAAATAATAATTATTAATTACTTCCGTAAATAATTTGCATTTATTATTGTGCAAATTAAAAATATAATAAATTAAATACATATAAATAATTAAAAATATATTTTCAAATATAAAAATCACTTTTTGCATTATTTTAGATTCACCATTTAAAAAAATTAACTTTTTTAACTACATAATTAACTATTATGTTTCACAAGAATTGAATTATTAAGAAAAATCGTTAATAAATCTTATTTTACACGTATTTCAGATTTTAAATCCTAAATGACTGATAAAAGTGAAAATTTTGTTTGAAAGTAAACTCAGAAAAAATCTAAATTTTGATTTTTCAAACCCTGATCTTAAAATTTTGATTTTCACGCGCAGAAGCTTAAAAATAATGATTTTTAAGCTTAAAATTCTTATAAAGATTAAATTTTTAAGATATAAAGATTCTTAAAATTGAGAATTTTAAGATAATAAGGTTTCTTAAGATAGAATTTTTATAATGATAAAAAATTGTTAAAATTAAGATTTTTAAAATAATAAAGTTTAAGATAAAAATTTTTATGATAATAAAAAATTGTTAAAATTAACATTTTTAAGATAATAATGTTAAAGATAAAAATTTTTATGATAATAAAAAATTGTTAAAATAAAGATTTTTAAGATAATAAAGTTTCTTAAGATAAAAATTTCTATGATAATAAAAATTATTGAAATAAAGATTTTTATCACTAAAACTATCACAAAGCGCGAGAAGAAGGTAAATCTACATTGAAGAGAAAAGAAAATGAAAGAATTGTGGGACCTTTTGTCGGTATATGGAGGGGATAAAATATTGACTTGATCAAGTGAATAGAGTGCGGTAATAACTAAAATTATTGTTGGATTTAGGTGAAGACATAACGATAATGTTTACTAGGGGTAAATGATTCGTTTCAATACACAGTCCTTTATACTGTTATTCCATGGCATGATAACTCCGTACACCCCCCGGTACATCCCTTTATAGCATCACGTTTACGTTTACGAGCACCACCGTTGACGTTTACGAGCCACCGGCTGACGTACGAGCCACTTGCTGCTCTCTTGCTTTCATTGCTTACGCTCACGCTCTGTTCCTGTAGCCATCTCGCCTCTAAATGTAACCTTGATTTTCTCCCATTACTTCTTTTTTTTGTTTTCATTTTTATTTCTCCTTCTTCTTCTTCTTCTTCTTCTTCTTTCATTGTTTGCGTCGATTTCAATGCAAATTCATGAACTGGTCACATTTGAGAACAAATTTTAATCGAATTACAATTTTTGATAAATTAAATTCCAATGCGATATTATATTTATGAACTGGTCACATTTGAGAACAAATTTTAATTGAATTATAATTTTTGATAAATTAAATTTAAAATCCATGATAATACATTAAAATAATGGGGCGAATATAGATGAGAAACATATCTAGAAGTATCAAAACGATAAATAGGGTAAATGTACAAATATTTCCGTGCTATCATTTAATATTAATTAATATAAAAAATTAATAAAATAAAACCCATAATATTAATCTACAAAATAGCAAAATTTATTCTACAATTTTCCACTTGCTAAAATATTTTATCA
The DNA here is from genome assembly GCA_032872475.1 of Leptopilina myrica (nomen nudum). Classification (NCBI taxonomy): domain Eukaryota; kingdom Metazoa; phylum Arthropoda; class Insecta; order Hymenoptera; family Figitidae; genus Leptopilina; species Leptopilina myrica (nomen nudum). Next base: position 39,802,583 of record CM065461.1, read on the forward strand.
ATTCCTTATTTTAATTAATAAAAAAAATAGCACGGAAATATGTACATTTACCTTAATAGAGAAGAAATTTTTTTATTGTATTTATATATATATATATTAAAATGGAGAGAAAATTTTAGTGCGGAGGGTGGAGGGGGACGAAAATGATAATGTAGAAAAATGTTTGTATAAATTGTGTATGTGAGGGAACATGATGTTTGCCATTACGTGAGACTCGTGCAAGGCAAACATCCCGAAGGTTTTGAAAGATTGATGGCTGTCCAACAAGGAGCTCCATCATGAGCGACACGTCAGGCGGTACATAAGAATATCTTATATACGTGATTGCTCGACCGACTGGGTTCATAACGAACGACCCGCTACGTCCATCAACTATCCGGTGTTCAATTCATCTCGTATCTACACACACTCGTTCCAACAATCATTTCTTATATATACACTCACAACACTTCATTCTCCAAATATATATATACATCCTCGTTTCACACGCGCATTGCGCGGCGCAACTTTTTGATCCCCGGCAACATTTTATTCATTGTAATTTATAAATTCACAAAACAAAATTTTATTTAAAAATAAATTTTTTATTAAAACATATTTTCATCATTACTATTGAAATTAGGAAATTTTCGATTCCTTCATACCTAATGATGATTATAGGTATCAAAGAATCTAAATTTTCATAATTTCAATACGAACACCGAAAAAAAATTACAAATTAAGATGAAAATTCTTCTTAACAATTATTTGGACATTTTATTTTCAATATACGAATATTCATTTCCAAAAAAGAGAAATTTTTGTTTATGTTTGACTGTTTTTTTAGGAAAAAGATAAATTTTATTCTTTCTTCTTTAATTGAAATTATTCCTCTCAAATTGAAACAAAGTTATACTAGAAAGAAGATTTTTAAGTTGCTTTTTGTTTTTCTGAACGCAGCTTCAGACTGTTTAAAAAGTGACGTTTAATAGAAAGTATGAAAGAGGAAAATCTCCTCAATTAGAAATGAAAAATTTAGTGCCCATATGTAAGAGGAAAAAATGCTGCAAAAAAAGAGGAATCATCTAAAATTGAGAACATTTTTTTCGGTGTAATGATAAAAATGAGTTTTAATTAAAAATTTAATTTATAACTAAAATTTTATTTGATGTACTGAGGAAAAAATGCTAATGACATATTTGTTATAACGCATTTAAATGATGTTGATTTTAATTCCCTTTTATAGAAAAATGATGAAATTAATACCGTTTGTAGGAGAAAAATTAATTTTTCAAGTAGGAAAATTCAGTAGCAAAAAATGTCTAATAACTTAATTAAATCATTCTATAAATCTTCTTTAGACTTAATTTATATCATTGTTAAATGAAGTATTTTTCTATGTTTATAAACAATTATATTTCTTATACAAGAACGCAAAAAATATTAAATAGTAGAAATATACTTTCTTATTGAAAAATCAATTTCAGGTAGACAATATCTAACATCTTTAATTTAAAGACCCTAAAAAATATTCTGATTTACTCTAAAAATTATTAGATGCTCAAAAAAAGTTCTATTACATTTATTTGTGAATTTTTTTAAATGAAAAATTATTAAAAACCTTAATAACTTTTTTAAAATAAATATTTAATCAATTATATTTTCTCAAGGGAATCAAGATTTCACAAATTTTCAAATTTAACCAAATTAAAAATTTTTAAAAAATAACAATTACAATAATTAAAGATAACCGAGTAGTAAAATCATTATTTTTTATACATTTTCAGAATATAGGAAGGTTCTGTTATTTTTTCTTAATTATTTTCTTCATTTCAATTCAATTGTTATATTTAATTTTTTATGAAAATAATTGAATCCCTGCGTAATAATTTTTAATCTTTCTGAGAAAAATTAAATTCCTGAAAAATTTTTATTATTTATAAAATTAATTGTATTGTTGCCAAGAAAATTTTTATAAAGATTTGTGAATAATTGACTTTCGGGGAAAAATTTATGACAAGAATTTTATTAAAACCTTTTTCTAAAATACATAATTATTAAAAAAAAAATTAATGCTATAATGCTTTTAGTATTCAATTACTATTTTAAATTTTAACTAAAAATCATTTTTAAATCATTTTTTATTAGAAAACAATACGAGAATTCAATTATTTAAATACGAAAATGAATAATTCATTAAACAATTGAATGTTTCTTTAAACTCAATTCACAAAAAGAGTATTATAAAAAAATTTCTAAACAAATTAATTTTTCCACGAGTTTTAATAAAAAATTTTAAGAATAATTACATTTTTCGAGGAATTCCCTTAAAATTGTGTTAAAAATAATTAAAATCCAGCATCAAGTTTTTTTTTATTCATGAAAATCATTAAATTCCTAAAGAGAATAAATAAATAGTTAATCATTAATATTTTCCCTTGGGAATTAAGATTATAAAAAAATTTTAAATTCAAACATTTTAAAATTTGAAAAAAAATAATTATAATAATCAAAGATAACTAAGTAATAAAATCATTATTTTCAAATATTATAAGAATAATTCTTCTATTTTTTATGAAAATAATTAAATCCCGGTAATAATTGTTATTGTTTCTGTAATTCGGTTTTTATATCTAAGTTCAAAAATTGCAAAATTAAAAAAAATTGCTTCTTTCTGCGTGTAAAAAAATAACACAATTGTAGTAAAAAATTTCCAATATTTCAAGGTTTTTTTTATTGTAATTTTGTTTTATTTTATTTTATTTATTTCTATTTTATTGTAATTTTTTTTAAATATTGGCAAAGTATGGTGGACCATGGGAAGAAGCAAAACAATTTTTTTTAAACCTTTTTTTTATATTTTCAAACCTTGGATAAAGTATAGAACGAAACTTTAGAGTGGGGGAAAAGTCCCTTTTTGGTACAAAACTTGTATTTTTCTCTTTAGCTGAATCACGTACTCGAGTGGAAATGAGTTAAAGGCGCGCATGAGAGGCTCTCGTGTAACAAAACAAAAAAGAAAAAAATCTCTCTTGATATCTCAATCGACGATGAAAACGGCAATAATTTGCAACGCCACCCAGAACGATGATTGCAGTATATACGCGCTCGATGAAACGAGAACTTCGAAAAGTACCAAAATTATGATAATGATTCAGAAACAGTTTTCAGTTAAGACATTAGGCGACGTATAATTTTCAACGGCAAACCAGGCGCTTATAAGTAAAGAGCGCTCGCAATTTTTTTTTTTTAAATCTTTTTTTCTTAATTCTAAAAGAGGGCCTTCTTTTCATCATATAATATAACTCTTAACACATATTATGCAGATGCAAAAAAGAAACGCTCAATTTTAGTGATGCATAATTTCATTATTAATGTATCGAGTGTGAAATAATAATTTCCGAAAATAAATTTTTTTGCAAAACTGAAATTATCAAATGTAGAGAAAAATAATTCTTCTAGTCACGCGCATAGAAAAAATTTCTCCTTCTAAATTTTAATTTTATTCCAAAAATGGAAATTTTTTCTCCTTATTCTTTTTGGAAAATATTTATTAAGAATTTGGAAAGAAAATTATTTTCATTTTTTCGCTTTGCAGTATATAAATATATACAAAAAGAGGAAAAATTTGTTGAGAAAGAAAGAGAGAGAATATATATATATATATGGTTGAGGTTAATAATTCGGTGTTTCGATCAAAATTATAGGACTCGGATAAATGAATAGTTTACGAGCAGCGAAAATGGGGTTGAGTAAAAAATTAACCTTTTTCCAGTGAGCGTGTATACTTATACCACGCTTCATCATCTCGATAAACTTTTACTTTAACTGCAATTATTATTATCGATAAATGAGTACTTAAAATGAGCTCCCTGATAGGATTCTTTTTTCACCATATCAATTAAATTCAGAAAATTTATTAACTTCTTGTATTTATAAAGATTACGGACATAAATTTCTAATTTAATCCTATATTTATACGAAATAATAATAACCACAATAATAATTATAGTTATAATATAAAAATTAAGAGAAATAATAGAAAATAATAACAAAACAATAGAAATATCGAATGGTAAAAAATAATAGAAATATAATAATAATAATAAACCCACAAAAATAATTATATTTGACTCAGACTTTACTTAAACTTTCTATTTTTTCAATCAAATTGTGAAGCTTGAAAATAATTTTATTTTAATTTTTCACAAAAGTTGGAAATTTTATTGAAGAAATTAGTTTTCTTGAAAAGATTTTATTTGACTTTATTATTAAACAAAAAAAAATTGGGGTAAATTCAATTAGCAATTTAGTCGATTGGGTTTGCAATCTCGAGCTTTGTTTGTTCCTTGGTTGAGAGGAGAGTAAAGGTCCAATGATAAGAGAGTTCTATTCAAAATCCCCCTCCTCTTTGGTCCTGCATCCCTTTACTCACTCAGTCATGATTAAACATAGAATGTCGTTGTTTCTCCCCTTTCCCACCCTCCTCTTTATTCTCCACTTTCCCTAGGTCCACCTCTCTCTCTCTCTCTCTCTCCCTCTCACACCCAATCCCTGGGATTCCAACCCGAGTTTAATCACTTCCCAAAACCTCTCTCCTTTATGTCATTCAATAATGTCGGGACTCAGCATCCAAAAGCCTCCTCGCACCCTTATACAGGTTGCTTTGCTTTGATTTCATCAACTGTTAATTATTATACATTCAAATTCAATTATTTTCTTGAGGATAAATTTTCGATTGTGGAAATAAATTACCTAATATATATATATATATATATATAATCGATAGAAAAATCTCTCTAAACAAGTAAGATTAAAAATTAACAAGCTTGACAAAGATCAGGGAAAAGGAAAATTGTTCAGAAATGTTAGGAAAAAATTAGATTTTTATTAAAAGTAGAGAAAATAATTAAATATTTATAATGAATAAGATACACCCAGAAAAAAGATTTCTTTAAGGGCATTTGAACCATTATGACGTCACAATTAGTGAAAAGCATGTGATTTACAAATGTGACGTCATAAAAAATTATTACATAGAAATTACCTTATGAATAATTTAACTAAAATATTAAAGAATTAATTTAATTTTAACAGTTGCGTTTGTAATAAAACTTTGTCATAAAACTTCATAAGATTTTAATTCGAAATTTTTGACAATTTCAATCTATAGTGAATTTTATTATAAATTTTAAAGAAAGTTCATAAAGATTTTTAAAAAATTAAAAAATTTTGTAATAGGTATATATATTTAATTAACTATAAAAATAAATTTAAATTAGTAAAAATGTTTACTGAATTCATGACTGACATTTTGTTTTTCCGTTAGTAAATTTTATTAATAAATTAGTAAAAAAAAACTACAATTTGGTGTATACATTAATTAGTAAAATTTACTAATTTAAAAGAAAACAGTTTGTCACTATAAACAAAATTAGTAATTACTTTTCATAATTTAAATATAGAGAGTGAAAAATTTTTTTTACAAAAATTCAATTATTTTTGTAAACCATAAAAATTTTTACATGTATACAATTATTAAAATAAATAATAAAATTCTTTTTCGAAATTTAATGATTTTCATGAATAAAAAAAAACTTGATGCTGGATTTAAATTATTTTTAACACAATTTTAAGGGAATTCCTCGAAAAATGTAATTATTCTTAAAATTTTTTATTAAAACTCGTGGAAAAAATTAATTTGTTTAGAAATTTTTTTATAATACTCTTTATGAGAATTGAGTTTAAAGAAACATTCAATTGTTTAATGAATTATTTATTTTCGTATTTAAATAATTCTATTCTCTTATCGTTTTCTAATAAAAAATATTTTAGAAATGACTTTTAGTTAAAATTTAAAATAGGGATTAAATACTAAAACCATTATAGCATGAATTTTTTTTAATAATTGTATTTTAGAAAAAGGTTTTAATAAAATTCTTGTCATAAATTTTTCCCCGAAAGTCAATTATTTACAAATCTTTTATAAATTTCTTGGCAATAATACAATTAATTTTATAAATAATAAAATTTTTGCAACGATTTAATTTTTTTCAGAAACATTAAAAATTATTACTGGAATTCAATTACCTTCATTAAAAATTGAATATATCTATTAAATTGAAATGAAGAAAATAATTAAGAAAATATAACAGTATCTTCCTATATTCTTATAATGAATAAAAATTCATTATTTTACTACTCGGTTATCTTTAATTATTGTAATTATATTTTTTAAAAAAATTTTATTTGGTTGAATTTGAAATTTCTTGAAATCTTAATTCCCATGAGAAAATATTAATGATTAAATATTTATTTTAAAAAAAGTTATTAAGGTTTTTAAAAATTTTTTAATAAAAAAAATGGGCAAATAAATGTAATAGAACTTTTTTTTGAGCATCTAATAATTTTTAGAGTAAATCAGAATATTTTTTAGGGTCTTTAAATTAAAGATGTTAGATATTGTCTACCTGCAATTGATTTTTCAATAAGAAAGTATATTTCTACTATTTAATATTTTTTGCATTTTTGTATAAGAAATAACATTCTTTATAAACATAGAAAAATACTTCATTTAACAATGATATAAATTAAGTCTAAAGAAGATTTATAGAATGATTTAATTAAGTTATTAGACATTTTTTGCTACTGAATTTTCCTACTTGAAAAATTAATTTTTCTCCTCCAAACGGTATTAATTTCGTCATTTTTCTATATAAGGGAATTAAAATCAACATCATTTAAATGCGTTATAACAAATATGTCATTAGCATTTTTTCCTCAGTATATAAAATAAAATTTTAGTTATAAATGAAATTTTTAATTAAAACATATTTTTATCATTACACCGAAAAAAATGTTCTCAATTTTAGATGATTCCTCTTTTTTTGCAGCATTTTTTCCTCTTACATAGGGGCACTAAATTTTTCATTTCTAATTGAGGAGATTTTCCTCTTTCATACTGTCTATTAAACGTCACTTTTTAAACAGTTTGAAGCTGTGTTCAGAAAAACAAAAAGCAACTTAAAAATATTCTTTCTAGTATAAATTTATTTCAATTTTGAGAGGAATAATTTTAATTAAAGAAGAAAGAAAAAAATTTATCTTTTTGTTAAAAAACTGTCAAACAAACAAAAATTTCTCTTTTTTGGAAATGAATATTCGTATATTGAAAATAAAATGTCCAAATAATTGTTAAGAAGAATTTTCATCTTAATTTGGAATTTTTTTTCGGTATTTGTATTGAAATTATGCGTTAAACGCGACAAAAAAGTGGATCTTGAAATAGGTATTAAAGAGCAAAGATATCTTTATCTCTTAAAATATTTTTTTCAGCAAAATTACAAAAATTAATTCTTCTCGTCGCCATTCTTTAACCATATAATCCAATCATTATCAACCCTTTGCCATATTTTGTTATCTTTTACCAGCACTGAAAAAAAAATTCTTAATTTAAGAATAATATATACTAAAAAAAGGTGCCAAGGATATTTCCCACTTACATTAAGTGGAAAATATTCTTACTTTAAGAATATAATTTTATTGTAAGAATATTTCTACTTAATTAAAGTGGGAAAAATCCTTGGCACCAATTTTGTAGTATATATTCTTAAATTAAGAATCTTTTTTTTCAGTGACGATTTCCCATAGATGAGAATTTTTTTTTTATTCACTCTTCCACTTCAACGCGGGAGGTTAATAAATTTCCCTAATGGAATGAAATGACGGACTCAATTAGATGCGTATATGGGAGGAGATAAGACGAGTGTGTATAACAGGAAAGAAATGACTACTGGGGACTCATAAATTCACTCCTTAAAAGTCAATGACCACCAAAGTCGAAAGGAAGTGGCAAATTTCTTGCATTTCGTTTGCGTAAGTATATGAGGTTTGCATTTGAGTGATTTATGAGCTTGGTAGGGCAGATTGTTGGTGTCTCTGTATGTGTTTCGTTCCGTGACACAGCCAGACAAGAAATGACGTAACTGGGTCAAATCCGGCCCTTGGTCTTGTTGTGTCCTCTTCGCCTTAACCATATTTACAATGGTCTATATAGAGTGTCGTGTGCTGCTGCCGCTGCTTCATCTTCTTCTCCTTGGGTTTCACGGGAAGAAAATTTATCGCCCAGTAGCAACCCGTCGTTAAGGGTACAAAGAAAGTAAAGTACTCTGAAATTGCGTGTTCCGATACCGATACACTTTCCATTCTCGTCCATGCTGTCTAGAGGGAAATGACTTTTCGTCTTGGACACAAAAGATTATAAATTCTAAATTCTTTTCAAATTCTAAATTTTTCGTCTATATATAAGAAGATGTTATTCGTATATGAATAACAATGTAAAAACCATGGGAAGAATTAAACAGGATTGTCACAGGTCAGGGAAGACAGAGAATTCAGGGAAAAGTCGAGAAAAGTATCAAATTTGTTACTTTCTTAATTTGAATCAATTACTTAAAAATCATGGTTTTAACTGAAAATCAGTGAATGATTTTTTACTTCTGAAACAGTAAAAAAATAATTGATTGTCAGTAAAAAAAACTGATTTTCAGTAAAATATAACTGATTTTCAGGAAAATATAACTGCTTTTTAGTAAAAAAAAATAACTGAAACATTAGTTATTTTTAATTAACATTCAGTAATTTTAACTGTTTGTCAGAAGAAATATCACTATTTGGATGAATAAATGACTTTTTTCTTTCAAAATAGTTTTGTTAACTAATGCAAATTTAGAGAGTAGGTAAATCAGGGAAAATTAAGTGATTTTTATTAAAAGTACTCAAAAAAATTCAATTGTTAGAATTCAAAATTCTTCGTCATAATATTAATTAGCTTTATAAATAATAAAAATCTTTTATAAATTTCCATAGTTTTTACAAATTTTAATAAAATTTTTGTAAAAACTTCAATTATTTACAAAAAAACTTCTCTGAATGCAATGATTTTTAATTTCTACGATTTACAAAAGGAATTCAATTATTTAAAAACAAAATTAGATAAAAATTCTTCGCAAACATTTAATTATTTTCAGAAACAATAAAAATTTAATAGAAATTCAATTTTTTACAATTATTTACACATTTTTTCGCAACAATTCAATTATTTTCTTAAAGAAGAGAATTATTTTTAGAATTTTAATTATTTTCATAAATAATTCAATTATTTTTAGAAATTCAATTATTTTCATAAATAATAAAACTCATCGCACAATTTCAAATTATTTTTGTAATACATAATTTTAGTTTGAATTTTTCAAAAAACTGTAATTATTCTTAAAAATTCGTCAGAAGAATAATTAAAATATTCTCTGAATTACCATTATTTTCAAAAATTTGAATGAAATTATTGGTAAAATTTTAATATATTTTTAAAAGTTTTCATTGAATGAATTTCAATATCTACTAGTATTATAATTAATTTTCCAAAAGAATTTTCACAAAATGGAAGGCAAACATTTAATTATTTTTATAAACAATAATATTTCCACAGGAATTTAATTATTTACAAATTTTTTTTATAAATTTCTTTGGAATAATTCAATTATTTTTATAAATAATAAAATTCGTCATAGAATTAGTGGAATTTTTTTAAAATAAAATTTTAATCGAATTCCTCAAAAAATGTAATTATTCCTCAAATTCTCTAGAAAAAATGCTTTATAAGAATTCAATTTTAAAAAACATTTAATTTTTTAAAGAATTATTTATTTTTGTATTTAATTATTAATTTAATTAATTTAATTAAAAATTATGCAGAACTAATATTTTTTTTTTAAATTTAATTCAAAGTAAATGGATTAGAAAATAATAATAATTTATAATAAGCTGTTTAATTTCAAAAAGCTTTGAATTAAAATTTTTTTTAAATCTTAATTTCTTTAGAAAAATAGTAATATTTAAAAGTCAACGTTTTATTAAATATTAATTTTTACCAAGAGATGGAATGAAATATTCTTAATAATAATTAGATATTTATTTTAAATAGAAGTTATTTATTAAAATTATTATTAATTAGTTATAGAAAAAAAAATTAGTTATTTAGTCATTTTCGAATAATTTTCTAATTAAAAAAAGTCGTAAATAAATGTAAAGGTAATAAAGCATTTTTTTTAGTATTGAATCATTTTCAGGGTATAAAAGACTATTTCAAAGTGTTAGGCAAAAGTTAAAAAAGGCTGAAAATCGGGAAAAAATTAGGAAAAAAAACATTGAATTTTAGCGTTAAATCTTGTTCAAAAAAAGTCCCTCACCTGAGTTGCAAGAGTTTGACCGCACGAGAGCGCTAGTGTCGCTGAAGCATTATTATCATAATTGAAATATTTTTGAAAACAAAACATTTTTCTCTTTTACATTTAGAATTTTAGAGAGTTAGACGACAATTTAGAGATATGCTAATGCATACAGTGCAGGGGGAACGATTAAGAAAGTAGTTTCAAAATGCGACTGGCGTTGAGGAATATAAACAGTGAGGACTGTAGAGAAAGCCATATCTTAGATGTTGACGAGGGGTTGAATCCTCTTGACTGATGAAGGTGTACTCAGCGCTAATTACCCTTTTGCTAACCATCCAGACGGACCCGTCTCTGATGACGCACTATGGCAATGACTTCACTACACCCTTAAACTTACAGACGTGACAATTTCGCCTCTGACGATGTCACTCGTCAGATGTCGCTCACTACAATTCATCTAAATGCTCCGCGAGAGCTACGTGTTCCCGCACTTATTCTCAAGTAGTGCCGTTAAAATTTTCATTTTCCCAAAGTACGTCACATTTTCTTTTCTATAAGTATATTAGCGGAAATTATCTTTTTTGTTTCAAGAAAGAAGCTTCTTGTATTAAAAAAGGAACGTTTCTTGTGCCAAACAAGCAACGTTTCTTGTTTTAAAAAAGGAGCGCTTCTTTTATAAAAAGGGAACGTTTCTTGTATCAAAAAAGGAACGTTTCTTGTACCAAAAAAAGGGACGATTCTTGTTCCAAAAAGGGGACGATTCTTGGTTTAAAAAGGAAGCGCTTCTTGTAGCAAAAAAGGAACGTTTCTTGTATCAAAAAACAAACGTTTCTTCTTTAAAAAACAAACAAACGTTTTATTTTTGCCTTAATTTAAACAATGTGAATCCCTAAAAGGAGCCAATAGTAAAAAAATTTCCTTTATTTTTCAATTAGAAGACTATTTTCCCAGTGACAATAATCGCATTACATTTCTTCCCTCTGGGTACTTATCTCGTGAAAAGAAAAATAGCGATATTTTTCTTTTTGACCCTGTTTATACTGGCAGTCTGTCTTTTTGTGTCACCGCGATTCTCTGTATTTTAAACCCTCCTGCCCCCTAGCAACGATGGGGTGTAGTACTCGCGCGCCTGACAAACCAAACAATGAGGGGGCGCTGTGGTCGCTTTTATTTTTGAAAAATGGAGAACCGCCACGGCGCGCCGGAAGGGCGGACTTCCGGAAGCTTCCCCATTCTACCCGTGTCTCCTCTATCCACCCACACCACTGTAGGGTTGGTTGGTCTCTCTCTCTCTCTCTCTCTTTCTCTTTCTGTATACATATATATATATATATAGAAGCTAGCACTCCCATGATTCATTGCTGCCGCGATGGATGATCCATCTCTTCCCCTAGCGCGGCGCTTTCGGTCCAGCCAGACCAGAATCAGGCTATGGCGGATTAGAACGAGCTCGGATAGGCCAAAGCCGGTTCCATCAACCTTGCACGGATGCATCTACGGTCACGCAAACGATATTATTTCTGTGTCTTGTTACTTTTCTCTCTTTCTTCACCATCTTCCGGAGAAATTACTAGCGAAGAGGTAAGTTTTTTCAGTAAAACGCCTTCTTCATATCATTTTGTCCCCCGTTTCTCTCTCTCTCTCTCTCTTTCTGTCTCATGCTACTTTCGACAAAAAAAAACTGTTAAGTTTCTCACGAGAGGAGATTTTTCATCTTCAAACTAATGGCGCCACATTTTGCCTCCACTTCGAAAGGTGAAAAGGCGAAGGAATTTCCAATCTTCTTGATTCTCACTGTGAAAGCAAATTACTTTCTAAATATTTTGCAAACAAAAAAAAAAGCTTGATGCAATTCTTTTCAGGTTGTTTGAAAATTTGTATTTTTTCTAATCTATAGTCCGCAGTTTGTTTTTGTCTGCAGGAAAATAGACAAGAAAAAGTGGACTGCTCTATTTTTAATAAAAAGAATATAAATAAAACTCACGATATTATTGCAATTCAAAGAAAAATTAAAGATTGAAGTTTAGTCAGTTGACGCCAACTTCAGAGCTGTAACCTTCGATCTGATTTTCAGGTTATGTTTTCCTCTTGATCCACGTCTATGACTTGAAGTTATGTTAAATATACTATGTAGCCGTTTTCACCAACTTCAGAACACTGAATCAGACGACGTAATCTTTTTATTCGATAATCATGTTCAATTATTAAAATAAATAATATTTCATAATATTATTTACACGTAAATCACATTGATGCCGTCAAAAAAATTTGTTTTAAAAAAATATCGTCATCTAGTTCCGTTTAGTTTGGAATTTAGACGAATTATTCTACTTCAAGTGGATCAGCTGTTTGGTTTGTCCGCCGCCATTTTGTTCCTCGTAATTCTTGGAAGTGACGTAATACAGGACGAAAAAGTTCCTACAGAAGTTTGAATTTTAAGAAAGGTGGACTTTCTTTATATATTCGAAAATAAGAATTATTGGACCTTTTGATTTTTGAAATAAAGAATTATTGGAACTTTTGGCTTTTAGAACAAAGAATTGTTGAAACATTTGACTTTTAGAACGAAGAATTATTGGGGCATTTTTTTTTAAACTTCGTCCTCTAATTACTTTAAATTCACTAAAAGATGGAAGAAAAATTATTCTTAAAACTTTTCTAAAAAATCCCTAGAAACAATTTGTAACCAAAAAAATATAATAAAAGGTTTTTTTGAATGATTCAATTATTTTCAAATATATTTTGAAATTCAATTATTTTTAATATCTACTATTTTAATCGAAAATTTTCCAAAAGAATTCAATAATTAAAAAAAATTATAAGTAAAATATTCTTTTACAAATATTCAATTATTTTCATAAGTAATAAAATTTTCGAGGGTATTCCTTTTTTAACACAAAATTTTTCGAAATTCGCAAATCAATTCAATTATTTAAAAAGATTTTTAAGAAAATCTTCGCGGGAACATAATTATTTTTATGAATAATAATATTTGTTTCTCGAGAATTTAATTATTTAAAAATTTGATTAACAATCTTTGTGAGAGTACAGTTATTTTAAAACAATTTGAATAAAATTTCTTGATTGAAAATAATTTTTTATAAGTTGAAGAAAATTTATTGTTAGAATTATTTTTAAAAACTTTATTAAAATTCTTTTGAAAGAATTTAATAATTTTTAAAAATTTTTGAAATAATTTGATCATTGCAATTTAATAATTATTTTCAGTCCATTTTAAGTTAAATTTCTTGAAAGAATTCAATTATTGTTAAAAATTTCAATGTAAATCTTGAGTTCAGTTGCTTTAAAAGTTTTTTTTATAAAATTTGTTATAAGAATTCAATATTTGAAAAAATATATTGAATACAGCACGAAACAGTTTCTAGAAGTCTAAATTTGAAAAAAATGTTCGATCTTTTGGTTTTAGGAATAATAGTTTTAAAAACTTATACTGAATTTGCGTCGAGCTCGAAATTTTCGACTGAAAACTAATTATTAGTAAAATTAAGGTTGCTTTTTTTGTAATTAGAATAAAATAATTAATTATTAGTAGATATTAATAAGTAAGTTATTAGTAAATAAATAAGTGCAAATGTAATTTGTTATTTCAAATTTTACGAATTGAATTAGTAGTAAATAGTAAGTAATTGAATTAGATACTTAAAATTTTAGTTATTTTTACATAACGTAAAAGTGAATTTAACTATAATAATGAGTTGTTATTAACTATTTCATCAGTAAAATGTTTGTTGTCTGTGACAAGAAAAGTAACGGTTGGAGGACAAAATTTCAAAAAATTATTTGTTCCAACGATTTTTTATTTTAAAGCCGAAAGTTCCAATAATTCTTTTAAGAAATTTTGTTGTTGTTTTGTAAGTGTAGTTTCAGTGACACTAGCGCTTCAGCGGCGAAACTGTTGCAACTCAGGTGAGAGAAAACCTTCCATCTTGAAATTGAATATGCACATAGTAAATCCCTTATTAATTGAGTAGCAAACTAAAAAAAGAATTTTTTTTTGTCTCAAAAAACTGCAGTCGTCTCTCTAATATCAAAAAATTATCTCTACAAACCAGGAGCATGAAGAATATATAAGAAAGAAGTCGAAGAAATAAGAAGAATATAAACAACGACCTCCAACTTGTCGACGTCTCTGCGAACGGTATATCAGATCGATAAGTCGAGAGAGTGCTTGTAACGAGGAAATGAATTTTATCGAGCACGAGTTTGAGAGGCGCGTGCTTTAAATCGTCATTTCTATTACAGCTCTATATAATAGTATTATAAGAAAGTGAAACACCACTTCAAACCACTTGGAAATCAAAAGAAATATCACGGCAAACGCAAAAGAAGAAAAAAAAACGCCGCAATGTTTATAAACCAAAAAAAAAGAACAAGAAAAAAATTCTGCAACAAGTCTATACAGAATCAAAGAAGGAAGTAACAAGGCAGAATTGAATTTAAGCAACCGTGAAGAAATCAATTGACCAAGACGATGACGCTCGAGCATTTAATTCGCGTATAGAGAAAATGATGATTGTTATTAGTATTAAATGAAGAGGAATCATGGAGTTTTGAAATATATATATACAGTCGGATATTGAATGTATAGTAACGCTCAGTTGAGCGCATTTTTTTTTCTTTTTTTTAATGCGCGGCATACCAAAACGTCCACACTAGAAGAGTTATTTTTCAATTCAATGAGCTTACATTGTAACACTTTGAATCACTTACCGGTGCTGGACGTTGGAAATATAATCGCAGAGACAAACGATTGCGCGTGCAGACAGATCTTGTAACATCTATAAATAAGATAATTTCGAGTGCTTATACAGTCTGAGGAATGAAAAATGCTTTATAAATTTCTTTTTATGAAGAAGTTTTTTTTTAAATTTTCCGAAAAGAGAAAAAAGGAAAATGAAAAATAAGAAAAAGGGAAAAGGAATTAAGGGAAAACAAAAAAGGGAAAAGGAATTAAGGGAAAACAAAAAAGCGAAAAGGAATTAAGGGGAAACAAAAAAAGAAATTGGGAAAAGGAATAAAGGAGCAAAAAAATAAAAAAGGAAAATAGTAGAAAATAAAAGAAAAAAAGGACATAATTATGATAATATTTTCAAAAAAAAAAATATTCCCGTTACCGACGGAGTAGACAATTTCGTTGTCACTGCGATTTTTGCCATTTTAATTGATAAAGGAAAAACGCATTTAGCTGGGTATTTTTTTCCGTCGCTTGGCAGCGCTGCCTGTCAGACGCACAGAAAGTCATTTGTCCCGGGCGCATGTGAAAATACGATGGAAATATTTCACTTTTCGTATATAGCGGCGTTCTGACGACAGCGACGCGGTGCCACGTCACGTGGCATACGTTTCAAAATACAGCCAAGCTCAAAGTAGCCTTAATAAATGTCTGAACATTTATAAAAGAAAAGGGGGAATGCAAATATTCACGCATCCACTATGACGTTTTGGTCAATCTACTCACGGTGATATGTCAATGTTCATTTACTTATTTACAAAATATACATTTTCTTTCTTTCGTTTTTCTTTTAGTATTTTTTTTTCATTTATTTCCAATTTTTATTTATTTTCACATGTATGTATAATAATTATATATACGAGAAAATTAATTATTATTTCCTAATTATATATATATTAGGCAAAAGAGGAAAATTTTATTTTAGCCAAATTATAATTTATTTGAGTTGCGAGTAAAAGTTTTGCCTGGGAGGAGAATTATTAATTTGTTTTTAATAAAAACTTTATTCGAAATAAAAAATATTTTTACTCGAAAGAAACAAAATTTCTAAAAATAAACGATTTGATAAAAATAAAAGGTCATCGATCTTAGATAAAATTTTTGTCTGTACGAAACAAAGTTTTATTTGAAACAAATAAAATTTATCTGGTCCAAGTAAAAATTTAGTTAAACCTAATAAACCTTTTTGAAGCAAACGAATAAGTTCTATTTGATACAAAAAAAATGTATTTAACTCAAGAAAAATTTACTTGAACTAAAAGAAATGTAATCGACACTTAAAATTTAATTTTGGTTTAATTAAGTTTCTTTTGTTAAAGTAAAATTTAAATCAACGAAAATTGAATTTGAAACAAGTAAAATTTATTTGAACCAAAAATAAAATTTAATGATCACAGATAAAAATTTTGTTTTAATCAAAAAAAAGTTTTATTTGTCCCGAATAAAATTAACTTACACGAAATAAATTATTTACTTTAACCAAACAAAGCTACTTATACAAAATAAAATTTTTACCATGGAGAAAACATTTTTTTCAATAAAATATAGTTGTCTTCTTTGAAACACGAGTAAAATTTTTATTTGAATAAGTCAAAGTTTTATTTGAGATAAATAACATTTATTTTTACGAAATAAAATTCATTTTTAGAAAATAAAATTTAATTTACATAATTAAAATTATTTAAACCAAATAAAATTTAATAGACACAAATAAAAATTTTACTTTAACAATCGAAACTTATTAAAGCGAAATTAAATTTTAATTGACAAAAATACAAAATATACTATAACCAAAAAAAATTTATTTGATTCAAATAAATTATTTACTTGAACCAAATGGCATTTTTACATGAACAAAAATGCCATTCTTTGATGCAGATAAATATTTTATTTCAAACACAAGCAAAATATTTTTTTTAACCAAACGAAATTTTTAGTGAAGCAAATGAAATGCACTTGAACAACTTAAATTTTTTCAAACCCAATAAAATTCATTTAATTCAAATAATATGTTTATATGAACAAAAGCAAAATTGTATTCAATTGAAATAAGAACAAAATTTTATCACAAACAAATAAAATTTGAATTGATACAAAGAACATTTTTATTTTAACTAAACCAATTTTTTTTTAATTTTTGTAAATAAAATTAACTAGAGCCAGATAAAAAATATTTGATCTAAATTATAGTTTTTCTTGAACCGCAACTTTTATTATTTATTTTAACTAAAACAAATTTTTTGTATAAATGTTTGTAAATAAAAATTAGTAAGTAAAATTTACTAGAACCAAATAAAAAATATTTAATCTAAATTATATTTTTTCTTATGAACCGCAACTAAAGTTTATTCAAACCTAATAATCTATTTGGCTCTGATTTAAAAATGATGTGACATTAATCATTCGCTTTTTATGAGTCAAAAAAAGTATATAATACTTAAATTCCTAGTACGAACAATGAAGTCATTTTTTTCCCAAATCAAAAGGATATTTTTTTTTCTAAAGTTTCGAACATATATATCTGATTAGAGGTAATGAATAATGAATATTAATAGAACAAAAGAGAATGATAAACGATTTCGAGAAAGCGTTTGAAAAAAAGAGAAGTGTATTATTAATACAAGAACAGTGTATATCGATTTAGAAAATATTTTAGAACTTTGCTATCGCGTAAAGTGTGAACCAAAATCCATTTTTCATGTCCCTAGGGTACAAATATTGATGTTTGAGAGAAAATGACGATGAAATTAATCCTGCTATGAGCTTTTTTTTACCCGATTATCGCAGTGAAGAATCCACCTTTAACTCAGCAATAATCTTTTTCTTAAAATCTTGAAATAAAAATCAATATTTAAGATACATAATTTCTTTCTTTTAGTAATAAAATAACTATATTAATAATACATTGAAAAATACTGTTTCGAAATTTTTTACACTTTTAACTTATTTAAATTTTGGAAAAAGGTTTTTGACAAAAATTTCTATAATTAGGAAAAATATTGAAAATTTCAAAAAGAGGATTTGACACAAATCTTATTGGAAACGATTGGTGACTTAGAAGACGAATAAATGGCTTTTAAATTCCTTAGAGCGTGGAATGAGTAGAGCACACAGTTTGTGTCAATTAATTTTCATGTAGTTATAAGCGTATAACACCTCTAAAGTGCGAGAGCGTTAAAATTAGACAAAAGTTTATTATATTAATAGTAAAATGTCTAAATGTTAAATTAGATGAAAATGTTGAGTTGAAGAAATTTTAGAACACTGATAATTTTAATTTTAATGAACACTGATTGCTGTAAAATGTATCAATTTTTCGACTTTAAAGAGAAATCATTGGGAATATAATGAAAAGCAGAGTCGCCATATCCGACGGCCGACGCACGCCGGTAACCGCACATCGCCATTGAGTCGCGCTCATGGCCTTTCGAAAGTTCCCACCTTCCATTTGTAAATATCTTCTTATACCTTTCATTTTAAATGTTTATCTCGAATTTTATTTTTGCATTTTTTATTTAATTATCTCATTTATTTATTTTGCATATTCATTTATTTTGAAGAATTTATTATGTATTTTTCGTTTTGGTTTTCATTTTTTACTTCTTCATTTTGTACTCTTTTTGTATTTATCGTCTTGTATTTTTTTGATATTACACTTCTTCATTTTCTGTTTCCTTATTTTGCATTTTATAATTTTTCAATTTTGTACTTCTTCATTTTGTATTTTTTTTAATTTTGTACTTCTTCATTTTGTATTTTTTTAATTTTGTACTTCTTCATTTTGTATTTTTTAATTTTGTACTTCTTCATTTTATATTTTTTTTAATTTTGTACTTCTTCATTTTATATTTTTTTAATTTTGTACTTCTTCATTTTATATTTTTTAATTTTGTACTTCTTCATTTTATATTTTTTAATGTTGTACTTCTTCATTTTGTACTCTTTTTGCAATTTTACATTTTGTAATTTTTTTTATTTCATATTTTCTATTTATCGCTGGTATTTTTTAATTTTTATACGCTTTTTTCTTTTGTATTTCTTCACTTCGTACACTTACATTTTTATTTCTATTCATTTTTGTACTTTTTTGTATTTCTTCATTTCGTATACATTTAAATTTTTATTTCTCTTCATTTTTTTACTTTTTTGTATTTTTTCACTTTGTATTTTATATTTTGTACTTCTTCAATTTTAACTCTTCATTTTGTACTCTTTTTATATCTAGTTTATTATACGCTCCTTCATAGTTTGTACATTTTCAATTTTTTTCTTTATTTTCGTATTTTTTTTACTTAATTATTTTTATATTTTTTATTTTGTACGTCTTCGATTTATAATTTTTTGTATTTTTACATTCACTATTTAACGTCTTAAAATTTTCTAGTTTATACTTTTTGTTATTTTGTATCTCTTCATTTTGTGCCTATTAAATTTTTTTCTCTTTATTTTTCTACTCTTTTGTATTTTTAATTTGAATTTTTTAACTTTGTACTTCTTCCTTTTGTACTCTTCTTGTATTTTTACATTAAATATTTATTGTCATGAATTTTTTACTTTATACTTCTTCATTTAGTATTTATTCATTTCTACTTTTTTGTATTTTGTACTTCTTCATTCTATATTTATCGTTTTGTATTTGTTATATTTCGTTTTCTGTGTTTTTTTCATTTTGTACTTCTTCCATTTTTATTTCATCATTTAGTATATTTAAATATTCATTTTGTATTCCGCATTATATTTTATTCTGTATTTTTTTCAGTTTGTACTTCTTCAATTTTTATTTTTCCATCTCAAATATTTCACTTTGTACTTCTTCAATTTATGTTTTTTCCCTTTGTGCACTTTTCTGTTTTGTATTTTTCAAATTTAAGAAATAAAAATATGCATGTACGAAATGAAAAAAATCAAAATGGAAGAGTACAAAATGAAGAAGTACGAAGTGAAAAAATACAAACTGAAGAAGTGCAAAATGAAAGAAATGCATAATAAAAAATAGGAGATGAAAAAATAAAGTCTGCAGAAATAAACAAATTTAAAAGTAGGATATGAAAAAATTAAATATAAAGAAAGGGAAAAAAATACAAAATGCATATGAAAAAGAGAATAAAAATGAAAAAAATATAATATGAGTACAAAATATATATACGTAAAATGTAAATATTTTCCAAAGAACATTTTTGCACATAGTATTTTTTCTTCTATTACTTTTTAATCTTCTTCAATTATTGTCGCAATATAGAAATAAAATATTGTCTATTCTGAATTAATTCATTTTTTCAATAAAATTATTTTCAAATTTTCTAAAATCAATTCTAGAAATTTACTAAAAAAACTTCCACTGTTAAGTATTCGAAAGAAGATACAAAAAAATGTTATTTTACTCACTCTTGTTTAATTGTACAATAAAAATTTATTTCTACTTTCAAGCACGATTGAAATTAAACCATAAAAAGAGGATTAATATTATTATTATTATTTTGAATCTGAATTTGTAGAATTTAAATTCAAGAACTCTTCTTTATATAATACGCACAATATAATATGAATGTAAAAGGGATATATAGCGAGACCGCGAAGCTTTTTTAATGCACAGGAAAAAAAGAAGAGCGGAGATGTCAAACGATTATTTGCGGCCCGCAAAACGAAGAGAAAAAATGGTCCATCGACAATAATGTGTAGTGAATTCCGTATACCACGTGTGCCTTATAAATCATTTGCTTGGCTCCTCTAATTATAAGTATGACTATCGCCGCTATCGCAGAGACGCTTTTACATTGCCCCGAAGGCTATAACAGTGTTTTCGCGATAAAACCTTCTTCTCTTTTTCTTCAAGCACACTCGAAAAGAAAAAAAAAGAGGGAAGCATAAAATAAATAAAAATTAAAAATAAAAATTATAAAATAAGGAAAAATAAAAATTAAATAAAGAAATATAAAAATAAAATATAAGTAAAATCCGCTATACTATAAAATGAATTTAGAACACAGTTTTCCTAAAGATATTTTCATTTTTTCCACCTCAATTTCAAACTATATAAATTTTCTTTTGAAAAGTTTTCAAATTGTTCAAAAACGGTAAAATTTGTATCCTCTATACAGTTGTACTTGTAAAATAATTATCAATAACATTACTGAAACAGGAAAGCTGGACTATTTCGTTATCAGTGGATATTCAGGATGCGGCATTGAAAAGATAAATAACTTATTTCGCATTATATCAAATGATATATAAACGTTTATATATTATCGAATTTTCATAAATTATTAATCTAGTATTAATCTTCTAAGTAAACTGTTAATCTTTCTCTCTACGGAGGAATTAGTTCTATATTGAGTTCACGCTAAATGATATATACTTTCAAGATGTTTTTTCAAAAAAAAAGGAGAAAAAAGTGCTTATATAGGTACTCACGTTAATTAGTTCAATTGAAGTCATTTTACAATACATTCGCCTTCCTGATGTGGTCGATCAAAAATTTCTCATCCATATTCACACTGAACTACTTTCACGAATACTTTTTTTAGTTTTCTTTTTTTTTCTTTTCTGTTTAATACACACATAATAATTAACTAGAGTTTATTTACAGTTCTAATCTCATTTAAAAAGGATTCGAAATAAATGAATCAAATGGTATTTATTACTAAAATTAATTAGAAATAGAATTAGAAATAGAATTAGAATTAGAACTAGAATTAGAATTCGAATTAAAATTAGAAATAGAATTCGAAATTAATTTAATAATAAATTTTTTTATCCAGAAACTTTGATATAGTGAAAAAAAAGAATAAGAATCGTTCTTAAAATTAGAATAAAAATTACAATTACAGTTAATTAGGAATTAAAATAATAATTAAAATTTGAATAGCTAAAAGTTTCATTACGGTGAATGAAAAAAATTATAATTTTCTTTACAATTAGAATTTCAATTAGAAATTAAATTTTGAATTATGAAATTATTAGCCAGAAACTTTAATAGTGAAAGAAAAGAATTAGAATTAGTTCTTAAAATTACAATTAGAAATTGAATCAATAATAAATTTTTTTAGCTAACACTTTTATTAGCGAAAGAAAATAATTAGAACTATTTATTACAACTAGAATTTCAATTAGCAATTGAATTATTACTTAAAATTATTAGCTAGAAGTTTTATTGTAGCGAAAGAAAAAAAATTAGATTTAGTTATTAAAATTAAAATTAGAATTAAAATTAGAAATTAAATTATGAATTCAAATTGTTAGCTAGAAACTGTAATAGTGGAAGAAAAGAATTAGAATTAGTTCTTAAAATTAGATTTAAATATTCAATTAGAAATTAGATCAGTAATACAAGTTTTTAGCTAAAACTTTTGTTAGTGAAAGAAAAGAATTTTGAATTATTTAATACAATTAGAATTTTAATTAGAAATAAAATTATGACTTAAAATTATTAGATAGAAGTTTTATTATAGCGAAAAAAAGAATAAAAATTATAGTCATTTAAATTAAAATTAGAATTACAGTTAGAAATTAAATTAATAATTAAAGTTTTCAGCTAAACGTTTCATCAGTGAAAGAAACGAATTGCATATAGTTATTATAATTAGAAATTAAATTATTAATTAAAATTCTTGGCTAGAAGTTTTATAATAGCGAAAAAAAGAACTAGATAGTTATTAAAATTAAAAATTAAATTAATTATTAAAGTTTTCTGCTAAAAGTTTCATTAATAAAAGAAAAAAATTAGTTTTAGTTATTACAATTATTATTTAAATTCGAAATTAAATTAATAATCCAAATTTTTAGGTATAGAAGTTTCTTTTATAGCGAAAAGAATTAGAATTAGTTTTTAGAATTAGAAATTAAATTAACAATTAAAATTTTTAGCTAGAAGTTTCGTTAGAGAAAGAAAAAATTTTTTTTATTACAATTAGAATTAGAAATTGAATGAATAATTAAATTTTTTAGCTAGAAGTTACATTAAAGAAAGAAAAACAAATTTTTATTACAATTAGAATTAGAAATTAAATTAATAATTAAATTATTTTAGTTAGAAGTTCTATTAGTAAAAAATAGTTATTTCGATCGTCACAAGATGGCGCTGCCAAACAAAATGGCGCCACCCGCGTCCCTCACTTCGAAGATTAAAACTCGAATAATTCCCCTCGTAAGAAAATATTCTCCATCGTAATCAAAATAAACGTGTAACTTATAATTGAATGAAACTAAACAACCACGAATTTCTATTTTTTCCACCAAAATTCCTCAAAAAAAATCTTATTTCAACACTACCTCTCGACGGAGCTCTACACTTGCAACTGAAGCAGGTATCTTCGTTTGATCTAGTTTCACCCGCTTGAATATAGCGAAACTGACCTTGAAAACTTGTAATTTGCGTATTGATCTATGGAGAAAACAAGCCTTTAGTCCCGGGTTGTAAATCAAATTTAAACTAAGGTATATATTTCGAAAAGATTCGGGCGGTGCGCTGCTTTCTAGACCGACGGCTAGAAAATGGTTCGACTATGTATATATATATATGTATACGAGAGTGTATAGATATATATATAAAAGAAACCGCGGCGCACAAAATTTTTCGAGGACACACAGGTATCGAGGAGTTGCATTTTTGTTTTGCATAACTCGAAAATTCGTGTAATGTGAAAAATCGGGTTAGGTGCAAAAGAAGAAAAGGCAAAGATTCTACAGGTCAAAAATGAGACGTAAATTCGTCGCGCTTCAGTTATATGCATACAAACGGAACAAAAGGAAAAGGGCACTGGACGCCTTTGAGAGAGAGAGAGGAAGAAACCGCGGTTTACGGATGTGGCGTTGCACTAAATTTCCCCTTCCCCCTAAAAGTCAGAAATTTTAACGACAGTTTAAAATTTAAATATCTTGAACACTATTTTTAGAAAAACTTTTATTTCGCTCAATTTTCCAAAGCATTCATTCAAAGTTCAAAAACCGAAAGAATAAGTTTGGTCGACAAAAAGAGTTATTGAACTATGTGAAATCTTTAGGAAAAAAAAATTACTTGATTCAAATAAACAATTAATTGATTACTATTGTGAATTAAATATTTACTTGATTTTTTTAATTTGAGTTCAAAAATTTTTATTTCAGTCAATTGAATAGTATTTCAACCAAAAATTTCAGTATATATTTGAAGATAATAATATGAATTTAAAAGACTCAAATAAATATTTATTTAAAAATAGTCAATAATTCGCTAATATGAATCAAATATATATAATATATTTAACATTATAATTTGTAATGTATATAAATAAATATTTTTGTATTAATATTTTTTTACTAATTTTCAATCTCTTTATTTAAATGTAAAAAAAAA
This sequence comes from Leptopilina myrica (nomen nudum), assembly GCA_032872475.1. Lineage (NCBI taxonomy): Eukaryota > Metazoa > Arthropoda > Insecta > Hymenoptera > Figitidae > Leptopilina > Leptopilina myrica (nomen nudum). The sequence goes on from CM065461.1 coordinate 39,826,875, forward strand.
TACTTTTCACGATTTTTACATTCGTTTTTCTCTATTTTGAGCAATAAATTTTAACCGTAAAAGGCTTCGTAAAATTTATTACTCAAAAAACACTTTTAATATTAAAGATAGAAATTTATTTTTAAAACCACAAAATCGGCAGGAGGATTGAGTATGGAAAATTGAATATTTTTTTTCATATACGAATTTTCAGAGTTTATAAAATTAAAAAAAAGAAGATATTTGAAAAACTGGTTAAAGAAAACATTTCTCGTTTTCATTACGAGATTCCTAAAGACAAGATTAATAGGCGTCCAACCTGAACCTAACTCGTCCAACAAACTCGTATAAATAATCCCAGAAGCGGAAAATTAGTTATATCAGAATTGGCACACAGTGAAATCTGTCTTGAAGTGGCTGGAAAGACGCCCGGTATCAAAATTCACTATACATATATAACACTTATATATTTCAACATAAACAAACGTCGTGAATTAATTTATCTAAATAAAATAATGATTAATCATATGTGTGTTGCAAAATTTATAAACTATTATTTATCGCTTAATAATCTTTTATTAACATATTAACAAGATTATAATCATCGTCAGTTTTTGTATATAAACTCATTATTAAGGTATATATCTTTTACTATAACTTTTATTATTTTTACTATATTTTACTATTTTTACTATTTTTAATATTCTCTACTTTTCTGTCTTTTATAGTATTTTACTATTTTTTAAATTGTATTTTTTTTACCATTTTTTACTATTTTTACTATATTGTTACAAATGAGAAGAAAAAAACATAATGTTATTCAAATTTTACTATAAATTATTTGGAAAACCGAGAATAATTTTCAAATTATAGATTTACAGAAATTATTTTTACTGTTTTTACTCACTATTTGTACTATTACAACTACAATTTATTTTTCTCTCCTTTTCTAGTATTTTAATATTTTTACTATTCTCTACTTTTCTGTCTTTTACTATTACACTTTTTTAAAAAATATTTTTTATTAATTTTACTATTTTAACAAACTAGAAACAAAACAATTTAAAGTTAATTAAATTTGACTATAAATTATTGGAAACTTTATCATTTTCAATAGTTTTTTTACTGTATTTACTGTCTTACTATTTTTTAATTTTTTAAATATTTTTAAATGTTTTTACTTCTTTCATTATTATTTAATATTTTACCCTATTTTCACTATTTTTTTCTTTTTTGCCCTTTACTATATCAATTAATTTTTTTTTACTATTTTTTCAGAATAAAAGCAAAACAATTCAAAATTTGACTACAAATTATACTAAAAACATAAAAATAATTTCGGGAACTAAATTTACCGAAATTTTTACCTTGTTTTTACCGTATTACCATTTTCTTTACTATGTTTTAATATTTTTTATTTTTTGTAATGCTTTTACTATTTTCACTGTTTTAAGTATTTTTTTACTTTTCTGTCATTTACTATTTTTAATCGTTTTTAATATTTCATACTATTTCCAACAATTTTACATTTATTAAATTATTTTCTTTATTGTTACAAATTAGAGGCCTAGAAATATTCAAAATTATATTCAAAGTTAAATTTTGATTCAATTTAAGCTTTATAGAAGATTTTTAAATGGTTTTTACTGTTTTAATAGTTTTTTAATATTTTTTAATTTTTTAAATGTTTTTATTTCTTTTACTGTTTTGTACTATTTTCACTAGTTTTTTTTTACATTCTTGTCCATAACTATTTTTACTATTACTTATAATTTTTTACAATGTTGTTACTAATTTTACTAATGTTACAGATTAGAAGCCAAAAAAAATTTAAGGTTACTTAAATTTGACTATAAATTACTCTAAACATGATAATAATTTTCGAAAAAAAAATTTATACTTTTTTTACTGTTTTACTATTTTTTAATTATTATTTTTATTTATTTTTTTTATCATTTTCAATTAGTTTTCTCGTATTTAAATTTTTAATAACCTACCGTCACTGACTAGGAGAAAAAAAGTTAAAAATTCATAAACTTTGAATGTAAATAATTCAAAAACTATTTTGAATTTAAAACATTTGAAAAACAATTTTCGAAAAATATAATAGAAATATTTATTATTTTTAACTCTTTAATTAATTACTATTCTGTAAAATTAGAAGACAAATATGTATATAATTGTCGTAAGGGTTTAGACAAATAATATATTTTACTAAAAATCATTTGTCTTGTTTCTCATAATTATTAAAATTATAAATGGAAAAATTTTAATAATTGTTAATTAAACAGAAATCTCGTGATTTCTATTTTGGTAATTTATCTTCATTATAGAATGTAATCGTATATTTATTTACATGACATTTTCACAAAATAATTCAGCGCAAGATGGACAGAAATGTACTTGGATGGGATCCAGGTACAACATTGAGATGATATTTTGTTGGGTATTAATGTGAATTGCGACGAAGTTAAGTTTACCAAGCGTAAGATTTGCTTCATGATAATTAATATTTCCTTTGATCGTGAAATCAATGTTAATTCTGTCGAATATAAACAATAAATGGAAACAAATATTTTCCCTTTTGAAAAAACAAAAGAAAATAATTTTTAATTTCTTCTTCTGATTAATTTTACCATGAGTTACAACATTTTTTCAATTCGATGCAAATTTTCATAATAAAAAATTAAATTCTGAACTAAATATATTTGGAAATAAGATTAAATAAAATTTTATTTCCAAATATACTTAGTTGAGAATTTAATTTCAATTTTAATTTTAATTTTTCATTTTGTCTTTTCTCTATTTTACTTTTATTGTTTTTCATCGAATATTAGAAAGCAATCTTTTGTGTTTCGGTGTCAAAATTTGGTAAAAGTGTGAAGAATCTAAGCATCTGTTTGATGGAAGAATTTGAAGCGCGCGAGAACAATCAAACATTGCGCTAACCGACAGGCATTAATTTTCTAATAATGATAAATGAATAAGTAGCTTAAATGAATTTCGCTGAATGACTAGTTTTCTCTCATTGACTAGTTTTTTCTTTTTTTTCTCTTGATTAATGATCTTAATAGTCCTCGAATCTTATAAGTTTTCGTGCTCGTTGTTCCCTTCTTATGTCATCAAAAAAATGCATTATTATTATATTTATTATAGATAAACTATTATTAAAGTACTACCTTCTCCTCTGTTTTGTCATTATTGATTGATTGATTGATTTTCATTTCTATGTGGGAACAACATTAGCCAAGATTAATGTTATTAAATCTCTTCACCTACCACATGGAAAAAAAATACATTCCAAAGTGAATATTATTTCAATTTAAATATTCTGATAATTTAAAATACAATAGGAACGGTTAAAAAAATTATTTTAATTTCTTCTAATTTCGTGATTTTAATATACCTTTAAAATTATTCCTGCAAAGTATTGGAAATTTATAAATATTTTATTTTTTTGCTACAACTTTAGTCGAAAAATATGTATAATGAAGATTAAAAAAAATTTAAAGTAGTAAAAGAATAGTAAATATAAAAAATAAAAAATAATTAAAAAATTTAATAAATTGTAATATTAATTTACTATAATTACTATTTATTATTTAATTATTATAAATTTATTTAAAAAAATAATCAGTAGAAAATGAAATTAGTAAACATAAAATGCTCATAAAATAAAATAATTATAAGATGAAATTATTTACAAAATAGAATAATCACGAGATAAAATTATTAAAATAGAAAAATTATTGTAAAATGTAGAATTGTTAAAAGAAAATTTCTACATAATAAAATAATCGTAAAGGATAAGATTAAAATTTTTTTTTAATACTTTGATCCACTCGACAGGTGGATATACAAATTTCACGGGACCTTGACAAGAAGAGGTCAAACTAGGAATCAGTGAGCGTCTTTTAAAGCAAATCGTAAATCACTCGAGATTATGTGACTTTTCAAAACAAGGTTAGAGGGTCTTTGGGGATGTAATGTATGATGATAGACTTCTTACTTTACTCTATGTCGTACATCGATTCTCCTCAAATAATTATAATGCCAACTTGTAAAAACAACATTTTTAAACACGAATTATTATTTTTTTCATATTTAGTGTCACAAAAACCCTGTTTTTAATTATTAATTGATTAAAGAAAAATAATAAAATAGTAAATTATTATTCAATATAATCCTGTCAAATTTTTCAATTTTATTCGTTAAATTATTTAAATGAATTATGTTTAATAACATTATTTGCACATAAATTACATTCTTGCCATTGAGAAAAATTGTTTTAAAAAAATAATCATTATTTAATTCCGTTTAATTTGGAATTTAGAGGAGTTATAAAATTTCAAGTGGATCAGCTGTTTCATTTGTCCGCCGCCATTTTGATTCTCGTAATTCTTAGAAGTGACGGAAAACAGTTTGAGTAAAAAAAAATTTTAAGTTATTTAAATTTGACTAATAAGTTATTGCGGAAACATTAAAATAAATTTCAAACAATAAAACACAAATTTTTAAATTTTTTTCACTCTATTTATTTGTTATTTTTAAAATTTTTAAATTTTTTACTTCTTTCACATTTTTTTTTATTTTTCTGTTCTTCACTATTTTTACATTTTTTTTTACTATTTCTTACTATTTTTACAAATTTTTTTTGCTGATGTGATTTAACTATAAATTACTGTAAACAAGATAATAATTTTCGAAAATAATTTTACACACTTTTTTTACTGTTTTATTATTTTTGAATTATTATCTTTACTTTCTTTTTACTATTTTTAACTAGTTCTCATATATTTAACATTTTTAATAACCAACTGTAAATAATTGGAAATTATTTCGAATCTAATAAACTTTTGGAAAATAATTTTCGAAAAATAAAACAAAATAAGAAAGTATGTACAACAAACAGAATACAGTTTGGATAAAATTTTTTTTTTAATAAAAACATAAAAGGATAAAATTTTTTTTGATGTTAAATATAATTTTTAGGGATTAAAAAAAATGATTTTAAAAAATTCTGAATTATTTTCTGTACACTGCGTAATTGAATGAGAAGTGTAATGTGGTTTAAAAGTTTCGGGACAATAAATGAAAGCAGGGACAAATAAATTGGTAGTTTCCCAGTAAACAGTATTTTAAATTTTTTGTATATTTGAATAAAACGGAAAGAAGATGGGAAATTAGATTTCACGGACAGGTTGAGACGACAAATCAATTTAAATGTAAACAAATATATGCCAAAGGTCGTATATTTTTCAAAGCTTGTGCGCCGTATTGTCAAAGTGGATGATAAAATTTAAATGAAATCTTTTTTTTTTATAAATTACATATTTATCTTAATTCTTTCAATCTTTTTTTTTCTTAACTGAAATTCCTCTATTAACATTTTTATATAGATAATTATAAAAAATATAAAAAATTATTAAACATATGTTTTGTTGTAGAAATATTTTTTCATCTTCAAAATATATTTTTTCGTTCTTAAAATATTAACTATTAAAAATGTTTCATAGAAAAACAAATTTAAAGCTATGAAAAAATGGGCGATTGAAAAATGTGTTTTATCTTTTATAAATTATTAAATAGTTATGATTTTGAAAATAATAATTGTCTTTTCCAAAATGTCGATTTAAAAATATTTTTGCAGTTTTCAACGATATATTTATACATATTTAATATTTTTAATGTTAAGGGATTTTTTTTCATAGAAAAATATTTAGTAAAGAAAATATTTTCGTTGTAAAAATATTATTGTCTAGGAAAAAAAATTTATTTTTTCTTTAAAAATACTTTATTTATTTTTTTCACTTTATTTATTATTATTTATTTATTGTCAATATTTGCTTTAATACATATTTTTTCATACAAAAATATTTATTAAAGAAAATATTTTCATTGTAAAAATATTATTTTCCAGAAAAAAAAATTTTCTTTTTTCCCTAAAAACACTTTTCTGTTCAAAAATACACTTTTTAGTTTTCAAAAACTCGTTTAATAAAAATTGTATACATAAAATTTCGGTATATATATTTTTTTTAATGTATGGACGAGATATTTTATTTATTAGCCGCAAATTAATTCAGATTTATAATTAATTTCTTTATTATCAAAATGTGAATATCAAATTGGATTGTGTTTACAAATATGTGAAAATTTTTTTTGTAAACGGTGAGCGACAAAATAGCGGTCATATAATAAATATCCGACTTGTGGTATATATAAGACTTGTTATAACCATCGGTTATTTATTCGCGCTACTTAAATAACCATAACGCGTTAATAGCTATAGTAGTGACACGAAAGGAGCCTCTCTCTCTCTTTCACTGCGGTCCCAGATTTATTTATGGGGCGTATTTATTGTCAGCTTGTAAATTTCCCTCCACAACATGGGAATTCAAGAATTTTGACATTTTTTCCCATCCATAAAGAATTGTCCTTCCGTCAATTAAATTATCATAAACGACCATTTAAAAGGGGTAATTAAAATTTTTTATTGCCCTTTAAATTACTTTTATTGCTCTTTTAAAATTCATTCGCGTGGTTTTTTGGTACAAATTGAGGTCGACAGACGTCTCAAAATTCGAGATCCGAAAAAATTACATCTTTTCTTCTATTTACATTTTTTTTTAATTTCTTAACTTGTATTTTGCTTTTTTTATTTAAAGTATAGTCTTAAAAATTTGTTTCTTAGTTAATATCCAATTTTTGGTTTCAATTTTCGAAGAAGTTGAAAAAAAAGTTTAATAGAATAATTTCGCTTCGCGTGGGTTGGATTATTATTGATTTGAAATTTAGAGAACTACGCCGCGCGACCGCAAATCGATTGGCAAATGCCGGTTTCGAAAATTGTGACCATTTATAATTCGCGAGAAATAGTAAGAAGAACATCGAGAGGGAAAGCAGAATGATAAGTGGTGGTTGGAGAGAACGATCCTAGCAGCAGGAGATGTTGGAATGCGTCAAGATTTAATAAGCGAAATCATGCTACGAATCATGTTTGCATATTCAACATTGCTGATGTTGTGTATGCGCTAAAATTTGCCGAATGATATATCAGTGGCAATTAAATACCTGAACAATATTTTTTTTTTCTCTCCACTTTGCACTTTTTTTAAACGCAGTATTTTGTGATTTTCTTTTCCTGAAATGTGTAACAGGAAAAAAAGAAAAGAGAAAAAGAAGCGAATAAAAAAAAGGTGGGGGGGAAATGAAAACCAATCGCAAAGCGCTGCTTCGGATGAAGAAGGAACGACGCGCAGCGATAAAGCGAGGCTCGCGCATCGTTCTTTGAAAAATCCCCTCCCTTTAAACACCGACCGCATTTTTAATAAAAAAAATTTTTTCAATCAATAACCGTTCAGAGATTTTTTTTCTCTCTCTCATAGAGAGAAACTCTAAAAAATTATTTTCATGTTTCAATTATTTTCTAGAAATTTTAACTGAAATTCTTCTCTAATAAAAATTTTTATTTAAAAAACTCTATTTTATCTATTAAACATTTTTTTAGACACTTTTTATCTATTTAATATTATTTACATAGTTTTTATCTATTTGAAATTTTCTTAGACACTTTCTTAAAAATTCAATTATTGCAAAAAAGATTCACATAAAACTAAAATATTTTGAAGATCTTGCTTACAAGACAATTTCAAAAAATTTCGAATCATATTAAAAAGTTTTTTTTAATTCTCGTATAAATTTCAATCATCTTTTTAGATTATAGAAAATTCTTCTATGATACCGAATTATTTAAAAAAATTCTAATAAAATATTCTTGTCACAAATTTGAATTATTTGCAAAAAATTTCCTTAATTCAACAATTTCAAATTTTTTTTAAAGATTTCAAGAAAAATTCTACGCAAACATTTAATTATTTTCCAAAATAATAAAACTTTTACACGAATTCAATTAATAAATTTTTTATAAATTTCTGCGCAATAGTTTAATTATTTTTATAAACAATAACGCTTATCAGGAAATGGCAATATTTTTTAATACAGTTTTCAACAAATTCCTCGCAAAATGTAAAATTTTTTTTATTATACTTAGAAATTTATCAAAATTTAATTATTGAATAAAATATTTAATTTCTTTTAAATAGTTGAATTTGTAAATAATTTTAGTAAAAATTGATTTTAAGATAAATTTTAGTTAACAATTTAAATTACTTCAAAACTTGTTAATAAATTTCTTTATAAGAATATAATTTCAGAAAACATTTAATTATTTTAAAAAATAATTTATTTTTGTGATTTAATAGTTAAATTGTTGTAAAATTTTTTAATAAAAATCGATTTAGAAATAAATTTTAGTTAAAATTTAAGATTATGAATCAATGTTAAAATCATTATAGCGTAAATTTTTAGTAAAACTGTAATTTTGAAAAGGTTTCAAATTAAAATCTTTGGAAATTTGAATTAAATTTTTTTTAAAAAGTTTAATGGCATTTTTATTCAAATTATTTAAAGTTGTTATTTCTTTTAATATAAAGTTGAAATTATTAATTATTTTGTTTTTTAGTCTAAATTTAATTGAAGGACTTTACAATTAATTAAAATTTCGTAAATTTAAATCAAATAATTTTGAAAATTTTCAACAAACATTTTAAAAATTTATTAAAGATTTAGAAAAGAATTTTAGTTACAAATTCGTTAATAAATGTAACACAATATGTTTTAAATAAAAACTTCCCCTCTATTTTCTCAAAATTGAAAAATTTTAAATTTAATTTTCAATTAAAATTTGCGTAATTTGCAATTTTGAATCGGAAATAAATTTTAGTTTTTCTGAAGCATCTTATGAATTTTTTGTCAGAATAATTAAATTCTTTTGAGGTATTCAATTAAAATTTTATTGATAATAATTAATAATTAATTTCTTTTTTTACTTGAGAGCGGTCAATAATGTACACTTTATTACCCTAGGGCAATAATGAGGACTTTATTGTCTTAGGGTAATAGTAGGTACTTTCTTGACTTGCAAGCGGTCAATAAAGTACACTTTATTACTCTAGGGCAATAATGGACAATTTTTTGACTAGCGAGCGATCAATAAAGTGCACTTTATTACCCGAGGGTAATCATAGGCACTTTATTATCCTAGGGTAATAATAGGTACTTTTTTGACTTGCGAGAGGTCCATAAAATAAACTTTAATACCCTAGAGCAGGAATGGGCACTTTATTGACCTTCGGGATATAAGGGAAAACTTAATATGCACCTGTACAGTTAGATAAAGTGACCAGTTAATTTCTTTTTCACTGTCAAAAGAAACAAAATTTTCCATTCCATTCGAAAATAATGTTCTTCATTTTTGAAAATACAATGATGAAATTTTCACGAAAAGGAGAATTTTTCAAGGGGGCACAAAGAAGAAAAGAGAAAAATGAGCAGTAATTGAGAAGGTGGTACCAATGATTTTCTACGTAGTGTGTTCAGGATTTTCGCGGCAGGTTGATTAGTGGCATCCGTTAGTTTAATCATCTCGCATTAGCCGCGCACACTATACCTTTACCCTAACGTTTCACCCACTTTTCGCTCTCGGAATTCCGCACAATATTTTGCCCCCTCCCACCACCCCTTACCTCTCTTCCAACCTTCTCTCGATTCATTTGAGTTTCGCATTGTCCCGTTTTCTATATAGACGGATCCATTCATTTATTTTTCGTTCGCACGTGATCTGTGCGATCTCGTTTGTCAAAAAAAAAAAAAAAAAAAAAATTGTTGGAGGGGCATTCATCCCGTTTGGAAAATCCAATGCGTAAAGGGTTCCGAAAAAAAAGAAATGCAAAAACTCGCATTGACAAGCAATGTGATAAAACGTTGTATAGAGAAACATCCATCCAATGTGTAAATGTAAATTATTACCTTAAAACCCTCTGTCTCTATGCGTCAAAGATTTGTGATTTTTGAGAATATTTTAAAAAATTGATTTCAGCCGAACTGCGAGGAAAAATTTTTTCTCTACTTTTCTAATTAAAAAATATTGTTATTAAACAAATTAGATTGTAAATTTTGAATGAAAGTCAGTAATTCTAAACTTAAGGGAGAAGAATTAAAGTTTGAGGTTATGTTCGTAAATTTTTAAATTAAAATACTCAAATAGAAATAACTTTTAATTCAAAAAATCGACTTTCAAGTTCTCATTACAAAAAAAAAACGAATAGGAACTAAAAATTATTTTGCAATTGAACACAAAAACTTTTCATTAAGGTAAAATTTCTATACTCAAAAATAACCTTAGAATACTTTTGCTTACTGCTTTATTTCTATTACAATATTCCATGCAAGGGGAAATATGAAAAAAAAACCGTTTTTTATTAACTGATGCCTAAAAATTCCATTGCAAACAAAAATTCTTCTCCTCGCGAGCAAAAGTATATAAATAAATCAACATTCCTTGAATCTAAAGACTGCCAAGTAATGACTCAGATCTTAATAGGTTTGCAGACAGTCGATTCATTCATATAACGAAATCAGATCCAGAGATAATGGATTTATAATGTTTTCCACAGTTTTAGATATCGCTGACTCGATTTTTCTAAAGTTCTCCGCCTCATTTAATACGTTCGTAATTTTTTTTTCTCAGTCCGCCTCTTTATAATCGCGCATTACGCACCGTGGCCTTATTCACGCATATATAAGCTACTTGTAATATGTTTATTAGCGCTACGAAAAATTATTTAAAATTTTTTCCCGTGTAAGAACACGAAGAATATATTCACATATGGGAAGAGAAAATATATTTTAAAGAAAGGAAAAATTATTTATTTTACTTAATGCTAAATTAAATTAAAGAGGCTTAATACTAAATTTAATTCTGCTTAATACTATAAATTTAGTTACGCTTAAGACTGAATTTAATAATTTAATATTTAATTTAATACTAAATTCATAAGACACAGTGCTGAATTTGAGACAGATCTTAAAATTAAGATTTATTTTTATTTTTAGAAGAAGAAAAAAAAGGAAGGAAATTGTATTCAGTGATTTGTATAAAAGTGTAATGAGCGAATAGTGGGTGAATTCCGTTTATATATACAAACTAGAATCCCTCTTCATCTCCACGGGACATTTACGCAGCCTTCGAAAGTTTGCGAGAACCGACGAAAACAGAGAGTTAGGGTAGCGGTATAGTGAACGGGGTTGGGAATCACTCGCGTCCCAGTGCACAAAAGCGTGATAAATCGTGGACATTAATTCGCATTTTACCTTTGTTTGCGTTATGGAATACAATATTAAATGGAATGGGCATACAATAGATAATGCCAGTGCGCCATCATTTACACGAGTGCCGAGCGAGACAGTATGATGATGCTTCCAAGTTTCACTAGATATAATATATATATATATGTCGCTTGTATTTTTTCCCTGTGATTCGCGTATCACTGCCATATCGCCAACTATAGCAACCAATCATAGCTTTCTTTCGATAAAAATTGGAATTAGTCACTTGACGTCATTTAAATAAAAAAAAAATAGATGCCTGGACTCATTTTGAGTTTGAGAAATCAATTTCGGTCTATTTTTAACGTTCTGACTGCTATGAGTTACGAAGACGCACCTAGGTGTCATCAAGAGTCTTATAGGAGCTCATGAGTCACATTTGACTCATTGGCAAATTTGGTGTACACTTTTGGCGAAAGTTAGCTTTGAGTTAACAAGAGACACCCATAAGAGTCAACCAGGAGTCAGACAATAATTACTGAGTACTCCCAAGAGACTCATTTCCCACATTTAACAAAAGTGTGCTTTGAGTACTCACCCAGGAGTCTGAAAAATTAAAGAGTACCATGTGAGTCATTTCGAATTATTGTAATCACTTTTAGAAATTTTAAATTAAAATTTTTAATTTTTAAATTGAGTTATGAGTCAGCAAGAGACACCCAAATGTCAGTTGTGACTCATTTCGATTTTTTGTGACAATTTTTGGTCATAGTTGTGATTCACTATTTGTCCAAGACTTTAAAAGTGCCACATAGGTGTCATCATGAGTCACACAAAAGCTACGAGTTAGCAAGAGACACCCAGATGTCAATGAGTCAGACAAGCATAAGCAAGTCCCAAGTGAGTTTGTGGACCACTTTTAGCCAATATTATGGGTGCTACTATAGCACCTTTCGCCAAAGTGAGCTATGAGTTATCAAGAGACACCCAAAATTTACCCAGAAGTCACACAAGAAATTAGTGGGTCCCATAGAATTCATTTTAAATTTTGTTAACCACTTTTAACTAAACTTATGATTACCATGAGTGAGTAAAAGTTGCCTGGCTGACATCACGAGTCACCCAAGAGTTAAATATTCTTGCAACCAATATCTTTTGACACCCAAATTTCCAAAAACTGACAAAATTTGATCTCTTATTAAGAGAACAAAAATTACTCATCAAGTATTCCCAAAAAAAAAAACAGAACCGACTGAGCGCTTCATCAGGATTTTTTTTTTATAATTTCAAAAACTAAATTTACGAAATGTATATTTGTATATATGTCTTTTGAGTTCCTTCTTAATACGATGTGATTGTGGCAGTTTTACGATATACGAATTTTAAAATGAACATTTTCGTTGAATAAAAAAGGAAAAAATTTAAAATGAAGCGCGCACTGTTCAGAGCATTCTGTCCTGGGATTACAAGAAGAAAGAGATGGCGGTGAAAGATGAGGAGAATAAAAGAAGGGGAAGCGAGCGTCATCTGCTGGTTCCCAATCCTCTTTTGGATCCAGCAGGATCAAAACAAGCAAGAAAAATACATCTCGTGGTGTATTTTCATCTAAAATGAAAACTTGCCCATAAGAAAAATTTCTCGCTCTCTCTCTTATATACATTATGTTATAATTAAAAATACAAGTATACTATACTAAATTGTCATCAGTCACTTTCTTTAAATAGTTGAATTTTACGCAACAAATAAATATATGTATATATTACAACATAATATTATGTACAAGAATAAGGAGGGGACTTTTGTATTAGTTTCAGCACCTGAAGTCAGAAGAGTATTTATTATACACTCGTTCTGATGGTTATCGAACCACTTCCTTATAATATTTGAAACGTGAAGATTTTTAATTAACGATAAGTAGTTAATTATTTTTTTTCTTTATTATTAAATTGTTCAACAGTGGTTATTTAAATTTACATTGCATTTACATTTGTTTCAATTTCACTCTTATTATATGTATATATACATTTTCCCTGGAATGATAAAAAAAATGTTTTTGTATAAAATATATAATTTAAAATCATAGATCTTTAACTTTGTTTTGTATATATTTCATATTTGGGTGTGATTTTCTAAAAATTTATTATTCGAAGACGAATGCAACTGAAATGAGTGTTTATAATTATTTGTTGTGACTCCCAGTTGAGTAATTTGGACTCTTTACGATTTACTGTTAGTCTAAAGTTATTAAAAGACGTTGCTTGAACAGGTACTTAATTTTCGAAATTAAATTTTTAAGTTTTCGTTTTGTTTAAAAACAATATAAAATTTTGAAAAACTAATTAACTTTCACTAAAAGTAGTAATCCAAGTTCGGAGTGAGTCACGTGAGACTCACTAATTCTTTTCAGACACCAGGGGGTCGATTATGTAATTTCACTTCACTTTCACTTTCACTAAAAATTTATATTCACTCTACTTTCACTTCACTTTCAATCACAATTTTTTTACTTCCCATTTTCACTTTACTTTCACTTAAAATTTATTTTCACTCCATTTTCACATTAGTTTTATACTCAAAATTTATTTTTACTTCATTTTCACATCACTTTTACTTCACTTTCACATTCACTCTAAATTTATTGGCATTACATTTTTACTCTACTTTCACTTTACTTTCACTCATAATTTATTTTCATTCCACTACTCAAAATTTATTTTTACTCCACTTTGACTCAAAATTTATATTTACTCTACTTTTACTTCACTTTCCCTCAAAACTTATTTTCACTTCATTTTCACTTGACTTTCACTTCACTTTCACATTCATCCAAACTTTATTTTCATTACATTTTTACTTTTACTTAAAATTTTTTTCACTTCATTTTAACTCCATTATCATATTCATCCAAAAGATTTGATCACTCTACTTTCACTTTACTTTCAATCACAATTTTTAATCTCTGTTTTCACTTTACTTTCACTTTCACTTAAAATTTATATTCACTCCATTTTCACATTAGTTTTACTCAAAATTTATTTTTACTTCATTTTTACATCACTTTTACTTCACTTTCACATTCACTCAAAATTTATTTTCACTTCATTTTCACTACACTTTTCGTTGGTTAATCTTGTGAACTTTAACTCTACCTTGGAGAAATTGAATAATGGAATAAATTTTGTGTGGATGTGAAATTTGTCTGAAAGGAAAAGTGGAGTATAAATAAATTTTGAGTAAATGTAAAATTGAAGTGAAAATACAGTGAAATAAAATTGTGAGTGAAAGTGAAAGTAGAGCGAAAGTGAAGTGAAGATGGAGTGAGATCAAATTTTATCTGAAAGTGAAAGTTGAGTGAAAATAAATTTTCAGTTAAAGTGGAAATGGAGTAATAATTAACTGAGTAAAAATTGTGAGTTAAATTGAAAGTATACTGAAAGTGTTGTAAAAATGGAGTGAAAAAATATTTTAGGTGAAAGTGAAATTAGAGTGGGAAAATTTTGGTTTGAAAGTGAAGTGAAAATTGAGTGAAAATAAATTTTGATTGAAAGGGAAGTTTCACTTTAGCAAAAAATTGACACTAAATTTCAAAATAAGACAATTGGGAGTCATTAATTTTTGCGTGACTCCTTGGTGACACTTTCTAACTCGTAGCAATCTCCATTTTTATACATTAGACTTAAAGAATTATCCAAAATTTGAAGTAAGTCAATTGGGTGAAATTAATTCTTGTCTGACTCCTAATAAATCTTTAAATGACTCTAAGTGACTATGAGACATCTAAAGTTCACACTTTTACAGAATTTGTAAAATCTTTAACTAACTTAGGGGTTCCAATGTTCATGTGGAGACGTAGGAGTCATTTTCTGTTCTCTATATGACTTCTGGGTGTCTCTAGGTGACTCAGAACTTACTTTTATTATCCCTTAAAGTGATAGACTTTACCATCACTTAAAATGTCATTTATGAGTCCAAAAATTGTCTCATCATTGTGCTCTGTTTAAAAATTCCACCAATTGAAAAATTCACCTTCGAGGACAACAAATATATCGATTATAGAAAGAATTTTCTCTCTCTCTCTCTATCTCGATATATGAGCATAAAAGGAACAAATTGGCAACTGTATATATACATAATCGCACCCTTTTCAAACCCCTTTTGTCACCAGTATCTTTTTGCGGCCCACCAACATCCATTAGCTGCAGTAATGCAGAAGTAATTTAATTTGTTTGCACGATTTGTGGAATGTTAATGAAAACGGCGATTCGTGAACCAATTTCTGATTAAGTTTGCGGGGAATCTGAATTTCCGGTTGGATGTATTGTATTACGATACGGTTCGATAAACTACGTGTATTCAATGGCGGGAAAACTTTGCCAAGTATCTCAAGTATCACTCTATACCGCATCCGAAGGCAAGGAAGAGTTTGCAAAGTGTTGTAATCTAACTTTTTTCTCAGTAAAAAGGAAAAGACAAGAAGAGAAGTGATTTTTAAGAAATTTTCTCAACAGATTGACTTGATTAAGTGTATACATACGTTGAAATGATCGCATTTTGATTAGATGGAGTGAATATATTTATTATCTGCGTATATATATATACTGTGAATGCAGATTGAGACTTTGGAAAAATATATGAGCAAATAATGCCGTCAGGATATAAATAAAGGTAAATGTTATATGCAGGAGTATTTGGGAGAACGAATTTTGCAACATGAAGGGTCGAAGTATATACGAGGTGGGGTAATAGGGTTTGCTGGGAGTGACACGGGGCTAACCGAGCGGAATCACGAGCTCCAGGAATCGAATCCATGCGTCACCCAGCCTGCCAACACCATCTGCACCTTGCAAGTTCTCAGCCAAAGACTCGCAGAATTCACCAAAAGTCTTTTTCAGAGAACAAAATCCGTTTCCAAATATATCTATTCTTTCTGAATTTAACGAATATGACTTGAAATTATGTTTCTAAACTTTTCTATCAAAAATTAATTATACTAAATATAGATCTTTCAAAGTTTAAATTTGCTTCCACGAGGAAGCAAAGTGTTCATTTCATGATAACATCCGGATTTACAACTTGTTTAACCGACTCCCTATATACTATTCCCTATATCTAACCACTTCACTGACAATGAAAGTTTTTGATCAAAAATCAAAATGGTGGTGTCAAAATGGCGGCCAAAGAAATTCCAAAATTACTAATTTTAATTCCGTATTTATTTATTCTATTCGAAAGTTCATCTTTTTGCCTTCAGGGGGTCCATTATGTAATTTCACTCCAAATTTTTACTTAACTTTAACTCAAAATTTTCTTTCACTCCATTTTTCTTTCACGTTCACTTAAAGTTTTTTTCATCCCATTTTCACTACACTTTTACTCAAAATTTATTTTTTCTTCAATTTCACTTCACTTTTAACCCGCATTTTCACTTTCACTCAAAAATTTTTTTCACTCCATTGTCACTTATCGCTTTCAGTCAAAATCCATTTTCTCTTCTCTTTCCCTTAACTTTCACTACAAATTTATTTTCATTCTACTGACACTCAAAATTTATTTTTACTCCACTTTTACTTCACTTTTAGACTACTTTCACCTCCACAAAAATTTTATTTCGTTCTTCATTCTCACCAATGCCCAGTGAAAGTTCACAAAGTTGATAAACTAAAAAAAATTGTTAAATGTATTCAAATATTATTTTTAATTTAATATCTAATTGCACAATAATCAGAGAGCTAAATGAATTATAGGAAGTAGAATAATAGTTGATATTGATATTTAAAATGAAATGAAAGTGACGTAAAAATAAAATATGAGTGAAAGTGAATGTGCAATGAAAATAAAATTTGTGTGGAGGTGAAAGTAGTCTGAAAGTGAAGTAAAAAATGAAGTAAAAAATAGTTCAGTGAATGAGATGTGAAATTGGAGTGAAGATAAATTTTAGGTGAAAGTGAAATGAAATTGAAGTGAAAATAAATTTTTAGTCGTAGTGAAAGTAATAAGTGACAGTGGAATAAACAAATTTTGAGCGAAAGTGAAGAATAAGTGGAATGAAAATAAATTTTGACTAAAAATGAAGTGAAAGTAAAGTGAAAGAAAATTATTAGAGAAAGTAGAAGTGAAGTGAAAATGGAGTAAAAATAAATTTTCAGTGAAAGTGAAAGTGGAGTGAAAGTGATGTGAAAATGGAGTAAAAATAAATTTTGAGTGAATGTGAAAGTAAAGTAAAAGTGTTGTGAAAATGAAGTAAAAATAAATTTTGAGTATAAAACTAATGTGAAAATGGAGTGAAAATAAATTTTAAGTGAAAGTAAAGTGAAAATGGGGAGTAAAAAAATTGTAATTGAAAGTGAAGTTTGGTAGTTATAAACTCATAACTTTCGCCAAAAGTAGTCACCGAAATTCGAAATGAGTCAAATGGGACTAACTATAATTCTTGATGCCTTCTGGGTGCCTCCTGGGTGTCTCTTGCTAACTTATAGCTCACATTAGCGAAAAGTTGTCAGCAAAAGTATAAGAATGATTTAAACGAAACTCACTTATTCTTATCTAACACCTATGGGTGACGTCTGGGTGCTTTTTGCTATACAGTAACTTTTTTTGAAAGAATTACTTTTTTTTCAAATTTATACCACGGTCAAAAGTTATACCACTTCATGAAGAATCACCCATACATATATCGTTTATCCCTAAATATCCAATAATGTCCTGTATTTCTAACACATATATAGATATTATTCATCATTCATCCGCACTTCAATCTATAGTCCACGTCTTAAAACTATATCGCAAGTCATCAATTTCCCTTAAATCCCTCAAGGGATTCAAAAGACGTCAAACTTTATATCCCATCTCATCAAAAAATCGCCACACAAAAGTTATGAATTCTTTCCTCAAAAATCTCACATGATCTTTCAAAGTTGAACGTTCTACGGGGGATCAAGAGGAGTAGCGTTTGGTCCACGTGCAACCGAAAGGTTTTCGTAAGAGGGGGGAGGGAGGTGGAAAAAAGGGGTGGGTGGATCAAGAGTCTTACTCACTGAATCCTTCAAGAGTCAGTCTTGAAAGAGAGAAAGAGAGAGGGAGAGAGAAAAGGCGAATATGAGACAGGGTTTTTCTACCAAGCGTTTTCTTCCCTTTTCCTACCCCCCACTCTTTTTTTAAAAGGGGGTGGTTTAGCAAAGAAAGTCCCTCAGTGTAGATTTTTTTTTCACTGGGGGGTTCAAGCCTTGACGCTTTATAGTTGTATAGAAGGAATCTTATACCATCACGGGGGCAAAGTATTCCAAGCAAGTGACGCGGAATACAAAGTAGCATGGGCCAGAGAAAAGAATATAAAGACCCCCAACAGTTCATTCAAATCGCGTCCTGACTTATTGCCGCATGGATAAATAATTTGTAAATATTTTTTCATTTTCTTTTGTAAACATTTTTTTTCCATACTCTTTAATTGTCTCACCTCTTATTCTAACATTGAATTTCGTATTTGGGTCAGAATTTGTAAAATATTTTCACAGAAAACAAAAAGTATTTATTTTAAATCAAAATGATGACAAAACATTTCTATTTGGTCTTAGGCGAATGTGTCCACCAAAGAAGAGAAAAAAATATTATTTCTTAGAAAAGTTATTGCAAAATCAGTTTTTTTTGCAACTTTTTAA
Source organism: Leptopilina myrica (nomen nudum) (assembly GCA_032872475.1). Lineage (NCBI taxonomy): Eukaryota > Metazoa > Arthropoda > Insecta > Hymenoptera > Figitidae > Leptopilina > Leptopilina myrica (nomen nudum). The sequence continues at coordinate 39,845,678 of CM065461.1, forward strand.
ACAAAATGTTATTTCTCTCAAATTAATGAACCAATTTAAGAATGAATCATGCGGGAATATAAAGGGGAAAAAATGTACTTTCGTTGAAAATTAGAGACTTGAAAGATAAGGGCCAAGTGAAAATAAAAGTCAAAGTCAAAATCAATGTCAACAATTTATCAACAGTTAGAATCAAAGTCAAAACCAATGTCAAAAACAAATCAAAAGTTAAAGTTAAAGACAAAGTCAACATTAAAGTCAATGTCAATATTCAAGTCAAAATCGAATCGAAAGTCAAAGTAAATATTAAAGCCAAAATCAAAATCGAATCGATAGTTAAAGTCCATAAGTGAAAATAAAAAGTCAAAGTAAAAATTAAAGTCAATGTCAAGGTCAAAACTATATAAATTCAAAGTGAAACTCAAAGTAGAAATTGAATCAAAATTCAGAGTCAAAATAAAATTAAAAATTAATGTCAAATTCAAAATAGAATCGAATGTCAATGTCAAAATCAATGTCAAAAACGAATTGAAAGTCAAAGTCAAAAGTTAAAATCAAAGTCAACATTAAAATCAATATGAAAGTCAAAATAGAATCGAATGTCAAAGTCAAAATCAATGTCAAAAACGAATAAAAAGTTAAAGTCAAAGTCAAAATAAAAGACAAAGTCAACATTAAACTCAGTATCAATTTTAAAGTCAAAATCGAATCGATAATCAAATTAAAAAAAGTTATTGCAAAATTAATTTTTTGCAACTTTTCATTCAAAATACTTTCATTCAGAATTAGAAAATTTTTAAAAAGTTTATATTTTATTAATTTTTTAATAAATTTTTTATAAAGAAATAATTTTTTTAAATGTTCTGCGCCTTTTAAAAAATTTTAAATAATATCTACATACACTTAAATATATAAGAAATGAAAATTTATGGTTATATAACTGAATAAAAATGTTAATTCGACAGTGTTATGTTCATTTCGTAGTTAAAACAAATGTTTTAATTCTGAAAATCATCAAAATCGCACCTCCGTTCGATATAATTTCCATTATAACTTTTAAAATAATGGTCGCTTATTAATTTTCTCAACAAATGTATGTATATATTTTTAAAAAAAATTTAAAAGACGCAGAACATTAAAAAAAAAAATTGTTTATAAAAAATTTATTAAATAATTATTAAAATATAAACATTTTAAAAATTTTCTAATTCTGAACGAAAGTATTTTTCATTTCCTTTATATTCCCGCTTGGTTCACTTAAATCGGTTCATTCATTTAGGAGAAATAACATTTTGTTTAAAAAATTGCAAAAAAAATTAATTTTGCAATAAGTTTTCTAAGAAATAATATTTTTTTCTCTTCTTTGGTGGACACATTCGTCTAAGACCAAATAGAAATGTTTTTTTATCAATTTGATTTAAAAAAAAAATACTTTTTGTTTTCTGTGAAAATTTCACAAATTCTGACCCATTTTTATTGAAATTTACCAATTTCCCCATTTTGATTCGACATGTTTCTTTGGTTTACTTCCAATTTATTCAATTTTCTCCGAAAGAAAATTGGATAATTTTCTACAAGGAAAATAAAAATCTTATGAGATAATAATTGATAATCTAATATTATCCGAAAGGGGGCATTAATATTGGGAGGAAAAGTTTCTGAAGGGATGGGTTGATGTGGGGGGGAGAGGGAGAAAGGGCGGGCGAGGTTGAAATAGAAACACGCAAGTCTGATCTGCTCATGAGCGTGGAAATCCCTCGTGGCAGCCTTTGGGGTTCCGAAACATCAGCGTGATTGCGTTTCTCGAACGAAGGGATTCCATTACCAAAGAAGAGAGATGGAGAAAGCCGGTGGGGTTTGGTATTTTCATCTTTGTTCCACAACAGCGATCACGGATCGAGCTATATTCTAGAATTTACAAATATACAGACAACACACATTCCTGGACATGCAACTCGATATCTACATTTGTGTGGGTATATATATATATATAGAGAAGAAACCCCTGTCCACCAAATGTCTTATCAGATGCACGTGCACATATTTCAGTTTTGCATGGGAAAATCCCCAACAATTTTGCTTTTCAGCTATATACTGGGGAAAATTGTTATTTCACGAATTGTGTTCAGCCTGCTGTGTAAACAGATATGTAATACTTTTTTTTAATTTATGTTTATATTTGGGTCAGAATTCGAGAAATTTTCACGAAAAATAAAAAGAATTTTTTTTTAAATCGAAATGTTGAAGAACATTTTTATTTGGTCTTAGGAATATGTGTTTAGCAAAAAATATGAATAAAAATAATTTTATTTATAAATGTTATTGCAAAAAATCGAAAGTCAAAGTAAATATTGAAGTCAAAATCAAAATCGAATTGAAAGTTAAAGTCCAAAAGTGAAAATAAAAAGTCAAAGTAAAAATTAAAGTCAATGTCAAGGTCAAAACTGAATCCAAAGTGAAACTCAAAGTCGAAATTGAATCAAAATTCAGAGTCAAAATAAAATTAAAAATTAACGTCAAATTCAAAATAGAATCGAATGTCAAAGTCAAAATCAATGTCAACAACGAATTGAAAGTCAAAGTCTAAGGTTAAAATCAAAGTCAACATTAAAATCAATATCAAAGTCAAAATAGAATCGAAAGTCAAAATCAATGTCAAAAACGAATAAGAAGTTGAAGTCAAAGTCAAAATAAAAGACAATATCAATGTCAAGGTCAAAATTGAATCGAAAGGTAAACGTAAAATTGAATCAAAATTCAAAGTCAAAATAAAAAATGAATGTCAAATTTAAAATAGAATCGAAAGTCAAAGTCAAAATTAATGTCAAAAACAAATCAAAAGTTAAAGTCAGAGTCAAAATAAAACACAAAGTCAACATTAATTGTTGGTTGAATGATAGAATCGAAAGTCAAAACCAAATTACAAAATCGCACCCCTAAATAACCTGGATACTGTATAGGGTCACTACTCGTCCTGTCATAATGCACAAATGTTGCACTATGTTTCAAAAAAAAATTTTTTTCTATACCAAATAGAGATATGATAAAGATATTTATATAAATTCCTCCTTTTCGTTGTAGATAATTTAGTACTGATAAATTTAGTAATTTTTGTCCCCAATTTATACCCTTGACACTGAACTTGTTTCGTGAAATGAAAAACAAAATGAAAAATGTGAGGAATGTCCTTGAACGCAGAGAATATTATATATATATACGTGCCATGGCAATCATTCCAAACAAGATTTTCGACAGGCCACTATGGACTTATCAGTTTGTCTGATCAAGATGTACATTAGCATAGATTCGAAGAAAGTTGTTGCGTTGGAAATACGGCGACATATGATAAACAAAATGGATAAGCCATTCTTTCCCTGGCGCCCGGAAATGATTTGAAAGAGAAAAAAAGGATTTCTTATACATATTATGTTCCAGAGTTTTGATGCTGCGCAGCATATTAATATGAACTTAAGAAGAGAGAAAAATAAAACAAAACCATTAACAACATTTTGTAATTGAAAATAATTCCAAGAAGTATAAAATGTATGTTATATTTAGAGCGTAGTAATCTAGTTTTTATATCAAAATAGAAAATAAGGGGTAGGTAATTAATTATCGAAGGAAGTTAATGAATATGATTTCTAAATATATTTGAGCTATGGGGTAAATGTGTTTAAGAAGTAGATTTGAATTTGGAAAGTTGGTAATCGCACTTTAGATCAAAATGAGCTAATTGTAAGATTGCTAAAAGTTATCAAAAAACACTCAAGAGTCACCCAGAAGTCAAGCACTATAATTAATTACTCCCAAAGGAATCATTTCTATTTTTAGTCACCACTGTTGGTCAAATTTATGAGTTCCAACTCAAATAACTGATTTTACCTTTTTTTCAAATTTTTAGCCAAATTTATGAGTTATAATTTGCTACCAGTTGGCAATGGTCACCCTAGAGTTACTTTGGAGTCACCCAAGAATTAATGCCTCTCAATTAATTCATTTCTATACTTTTTGTTACAATTTTTGGCCAAATTATATGATTAGAAAACAATTAGTGAGTTTGATGTGACTCATAGTTTCAAATTTGGTGACCACTTTTAGTTAGCAATACGAGACACCCAAGAGTCACCCAGTGAGTATACAGTGATTAATGAGCCTCATGTGAACATCGATGACGACTTTTTGCTAAAGTTGTAAGCAAAATGATCGACATAATTTAACAAGTGTCACCTAGGAGTCATCTGGAGTGTCACAATGTTTATCAGACTCCGAATTGATTTCTTTTGAATTTTGCTCACTACTTTTGGCTAAACTTATGACTATATGAGTTTTTCGTACTTATATACTTTTACTCATGGTGAATATTGCTATTTGTTATTAGTTATCAAGAGTCTCGCAGAATTCATCATCATAGCGCCACACTGAGTTAATGACTCCCAATTGTCTCCTGTGTTCTTTTGTAACTACGAGTTACCAAGAATAGAAAAAATTGTTCGGGAAAAAATCTTATATATATCCAAAAAATATTTAAAACCTCTCTCTATATAGTTTTCGTAGAAAAACATTCGAGACACACTTAAAATGCGATTCAAAAATGAAAAATCCCCAACAATCATTAAAGACATGAGTTATTCATCACGCGAAGCAAGAGGGAAATTAATCAAAAAAAAAAAAAAAAGACGAAAAGATTCCTCGGAAGAAGACGATTAGATTATCCCTAAAGTATAAAAAATGAGACACCCTCTACTCCGTACATATAGAGGAATTATGATTAGCTTTGTGGAGAAACGTTTGAAGAATGCTTGTGTCCGCTTAGGATTACGTTTAGGCTTATATGGTGTCATGATATTGGGATTTGAAGAGATGGAGATTTTTTCTTTTTTTTTTTATTCGCCTCTGCTCTATCTATATATACATACACGCATTCGTGAGGAGATGAGCGAATACAAGATGGACGTTGAGAATGCTCGCCATGTCGTTGTGACGTGAGTGACATCCCCTTAACGACATGCCCTTCCAATCCGTCCAAGGGAGCTTTGCTCTGAACTGAATTGAACGGATTCCACCCCTACTGTAGAGGCCACACTACACAACCCAGTAGAGAGAGAAAGCGAGAGAGAGAGAGAGAGAGACCTATACTCGTATTATCCACAGTGACAGGACGGTGGAGTTATTAATGGCAGTGACAGTGACAAATGACGGACTGTCGGCGCAAGCAAGACTGATATCATGGCGGGCCTTCGTTCCTCGTCCGACATCCCAGCAATTCTGCCCCAAGCATTTCTGCTCCCCAGTGAAATTCACCGTCTTTCCCATTCTCCCCCCTCCTCCCTCCCATCCCTCCCCCTTCGTCTCGCCTCGTTTTCCATGGCATCAAGGAAAGTTTCCGATAAATTTTGGTGGTTTGTTTCTCATTACTGAGTTGAAACAATTAGAAACATCACCCTTTCTGATTTTAATTATCATCATTATGATGAATTGTTTGATGAAGATTTTACAAGAGCGTCGACGTCAAATTATACTCGGAGAGCTGATAGTAACAATTAAATAAGACATCAACTATATACATATAGCACGATCTCTTATTATATGCTATAAAAATCATGTAGGAAGAATTTTCTTTTGTTATACAGAAATTTTTCATGGAAAATTGATAAATCTTTGATGGAAGTTCTTTTGGAAATTTTTCAGAAAATTAAAAATGGTGCAAAGGAAATATATCTCTTGGAAACTTAAGCAGGCACCCATACTTATAAGCATCCAGTTAATTTCGAAAACTTTATGTTAATTTCTTTTTTTATAAATTAATTTATCCTACATAATGCAGTATAGACCTGTAAAAAAACAATTAAATTAAACTACATTTTTAAATATAAATCAAAAATTATTCAAATATTCCAAAAAATTATTTTTATAGTAATTTTTAAAAGAAATAAAAATAGTCAGAAAATAACATCTGTCAGAAAGTATTCTGACCCTTTTCCAAATTTTCATTTTCCTTAAAAATTGATATATTTTTTATAAAAATTTGAAATCGTCCGTAATTTTATGGAAAATATATTTTTGTATCTACGCAAAAAAAAATTACTGAATAAAAAAATTGATTTTTTTTAATTTTTGGGTCCTTAAAAAAATTGTATAATAATGGTATTTTTTAGCATTTTGAAACTAAAAGAAGATTTTTAGAAAATGCTTCAAAATATTTGGAAATTAATTTTTTCATTAGGAAAATATTTTTTATGTTTGAAAAAATATATTTAAAAAAATATATTTTTTAGAAAATTAACTATTTGAATTTTAAAACACTATCAATTTTTAAGAAAAATGGAAAAACTAAAAAGGGTCAAAATATTTTCTGTTTCTGACCATTAATTTATTCTCAATTTAATATAAAAATATTTTTATTAAAAATTTCAATCATTTTCTTATGATATAGTTAAAAATATACACTGTAAAAAATTTTAGGGTTTTTCACCAATTATTTATTGTGAATTTTTCACATTTTCTGGGGAAAATGCTTTTTCTTAAAAAAAATATTGAAAATTACCAAAAAATTTAATGAAATTCTCGTAAAAAAATTCAAGCCTCTGTTTGAATAATTAAAATATTATTGGTATTAATAGAGTATTTTTTAAAAAGACAAACATTTTATTTTATATAGAAAAAAAATTAAAGACCAAAAATGATTTTTTTTTAATAGAATTTTCATATTATTAAAATTTTTTATTATATAACTTCCATATAATTTTATGAAAATGGTTCGATTTTAATATAAGATGATTTATTTCTTCAAAAAATGATTCACTACAACCTCGCCGTTCTGATTTTCAAATATCTGTTTAGAAAATATGTTTAATTACTTAAAGGAAAATTTTGACTTCTTTTTAAACAAATTAAGATATTTTGAAAAAGGCGTCTTTATCTGAAAATTTTTACGATGACATTGTAAAGAATAATTTTTTATATAGAAAATAACCCATATTATATTAAAATCGAATCATTTCTATAAAATTCAATACAGAAGCTATAAATAATTTTTAAAAAATATTGGATCACCTATATGTAAATTGTTTGAACAAATGGATTTTTCTATTTTGAATTTTTGTCTTGAAAATAAATATTTTCGTTTTTTATAAAAAATACTGTTAGTAATAATTAAAAAAAAATTGAAGTGTATGTTAATTCGTTTTTTAAAGATATCTGCCTTCTGTTGAAAAACCTTCAACTTTCAAATTTAATTCTCAAAATCAAGAGGGTGTTAATAGCTGCAAGTTCAAGTTTTTCCTGATTTCCTAAAGTTTTTAATGCCATGTTTGTTTTCTTATGTTTGTAAAAATTAAAATTCATCTCTTCACAAGTTTTAGATAAATTAAATTGAGACAAAAAACGAATCATAAATGATACCAAACAGTTTTTGATTCTTTTTTCTCTTAATTTTGATATTTAAAAAAAAACTGTCTTATTCCATAGAAACTAATGGTATTAGCAAACTTTGACTGTTCACTTATCATATAAAGTAACGCCAAAAAAAAAATTATCTGGAGAAAAAGAGCTTTACAATTTTTTTTCTTTGAATACAAAATAGGAATATGATGACCGCACGAGAGCAGGTGAAACTATTTTTTCTTTTTGCCTTTATAGTTTCGCACGAAAAAAAAAAACAATTCATAGTTTTCGGGCAGTTCTCCCATGGCAGCCGAATTGCAAAAGGTAGAAAGAATTATTGTGAAAGCACAACATGCCGACGTATATGCGTTTCGCGAAGAGTGGAGAGGATTGCAGCTTGTTGGTATTATATAAGCGTACTCGACGGGCGGCCATTTCAAAAATGAAAAAAAAAAAGAATGAAAAAAAAGTTACGTCCAGAGTCCTCCGTGATGGCGACGGCCAACACGGCTTTTTAATTAGAGCCACCATCGTCCAACACCTGACATCCCACACTGCCATCTCCCTCCCCCCCCTTCATCAAAGTATCATTCTCATTTTACCGCCGAGTTTTTAAAAAGAAAAAAATTTTTTCAAAAATGCTTATTAATTTTATACATAATATAATTCTTTCCGTTTTACATAATTTTATATCCTTTTATAACTAAAATTTTAAGCAAAATTATTACAAAATTACCCTAAAAGTTGTTAAGAAATTCTCAAAAAGTAAAAAAAAGTAACAGAAAAAATGAGACTAAAAGACTTTTTCACCCTTTAGGAAAAATACTTCTCTCCAAAACAGTTTTAAACTTTAATCTTAAAATCTTTTTAACTATAAAATTATTACAAAATTAACCTAAAAGTTGTTAAGAAATTCTCTAAAAGTAAAAAAAAGTTGTTTAAAAAAAGTAACAGAAAAACTGAGACTAAAAGACTTTTTCCCCCTTTAGGAAAAATATTTCTCTCCAAAACAGTTTTAAACTTTAATCTTAAAATCTTTTTAACTATAAAATTATTACAAAATTACCCTAAAACTTGTTAAGAAATTCTCTAAAAGTTAAAAAAAGTAAAAAGAAAAAATTTGACTAAAAGACTTTTTCCCCTTTAGGAAAAAATATTTCTCTCCAAAACGCAGTTTTCATCATTCAGTGGTTTTAGCGGTTTGCATGCGGATTTTCGGACAAAATCGAAAACTGCTTTTTTTCAAGGTCGTTTATTGATCATCCTCCTTTAGGCATTGTCATGTAAACTGGAATTTCTCAACAATTCTCCTATTGGGATATCGAAAGGGACCATTTTGGCAGTTTCTGGGTGGTTAAGCGATTCGGAAAATCTGGAAGGTCGTGTTTTGAGAGAGTGAGAGAGAAGGGAAGGAAGGGTAATTTTCGTCTCTATGTGTGTACACATAGAGTTTGTGAGACCGATATGCATAACCAACTCAAGAGAGAATGGTCAGAAGATAAAGGTAATCCTTGCGGTATGAAAGGGACTCCCAATGGTTGGTGACCTCGGACGCGATTTATGGACTCGAGTCTTTTGTCTACTCCACGGAAGTCAAGGTCGTCTTTATACTAAGAAATCGGTTCCTCGCTGCATGAAACATCCCACACTACCGTAAACATCAAGACAGTATGATTAATGAGATCATCCCTTTGGTTTGAATTTTCTTTACCGAATTTGTAATACTCTCATTGTCTTGAAAATTCCACCCTTGTGTATCAATTTTTTTTTTTTAGCTAAAACTTTTATTTAACTTTGAATTTTTTCTATTGAGTGGACGATTTTCTGGATATTGACTACACTGAGAAAACATTATACTTAATTTAAATATAAAAATAATTTTCCAGGATTTTGTCTAGTTGAAATTAGTTTGTAAGCTTAATCCCAATATATAGAAAATATCTACTACTTTTGTTCAAAAATTTATTTGTTTCAATAATTATAATTAATTCAAACACGTTTTCTGTTTTGATTTAAAAAAAAATATGTTTGAAAAATTTTACGTTTGATTCAAATTTAAAAGTTGGTTATAAATAAGTCAAAATCAACAACATTTTATGTTTCAATAAAATATATTATTTCTTTAAACGAACTAAAAAATATATTTTAACTTTATTTACTTTTCTTTCAAATTTTTAAGATGAGTTAAATTCAATAAAAATGAAATAAAAGTAAAGTGAAAGTAAAGTGAGAGTGAAATGAAAGTAAAGTGAAAATGAAGTGAAACCAAAGTGAAAGTAAAGTGAAAGTAAAGGGAAAGTAAATTGAGAGTAAAGTGAAGTGATAGTGAAGTTAAAGAAATTGATAGTGCAGTGAGAGTGAAGTAAAACTAAAGTAAGTGTGAAATAAAATTGAAGTGAGACTGGGGTGAAAATAAAATAAAAATGAAGTGAAATTAAAGTGTAAGAAATGTGAAAGTAAATGAAAATAAATAAAAGTAAAGTGATTGTAAAGTTAAACTAATTTAATAGTGAATTCAGAGTAAGTTAATGAATTTAAAGTGTAAGAAATGTGAAAATAAATTAAAGTAAAGTGAAATTAAAGTGCATTCATACTGAATTCAGAGTGAAATGAAAGTAAAGTGAGAATATACTAAGATTGAAGTGAAAGTTAAGTGAAAGTCATGTGAGAGTGAAATTAAAGTGAAGTGAACTTAAAGTGTATTTAAACTAAATTGATAGTCAATTAAAAGTGAAGTGATATTAAAGTGAGAGTAAGGTGAGAATGAAAAGAGAATCAGGTGTGAGATTAAGGTAAAAATTAAGTCAAAGTCAAGTGAAAATGAAGTGAAAAGAAGGTGAAGTGAGAGTGAAGTGAATGTCAAGTAAAAGTAAAGTGAGTGTAAAATGAAAGTAAAGTGCTACTGGGGTGGAAATGAAGTGACAGTCAATTGAGATTAAAGTGAAAGTAAAGTAAGAAAAAACTAAAGTAAAGTGAGAAAAAACAAAAATAAAGTGAGAGTAAAGTGAAAGTAAACTAATAGTGAATTTAGTGTGAAATGAAGGTAAAGTGAAAGTGAAGTGAAAGTAAATTCTGAGCGAAAAATGAAAGAGTCAAGTGAAATTAAAGTGTAAGTAAGCTGAAACTGAATGTAAAGTAAATTAATAGTGAGGCGATAGTGAAACGAAAGTGAAGTGAGCATAATATGAGATTGAAGTGAAAATTAAGTGACAGTCAAGTGAGAGTGAAGTGAATGTCAGGTGACAGTTTCATCACTAAAAATTAACCGATTAAAAAATAAAGCCACCCTAAATATAACCACAAATTAAAGAAAAAATAAAAAAACACCGCTGAGTTACTGCTGACGTGTGAAGTGAAAGGAAAAAGGAATTGATAGGGTGCCGGTTGATTTTTTTTGATAAGCTATTGATACAGGATCATCGTGTGTATTTGTGTGAACGAGAGTTGTTGTATGTAAGAAGTAAAAATTATTGAGTGCAGTTTATCAAGAGCATTTTGTAGGAGATTTTCTTTTTGGGGAAAAAAATTTTCGTTCATTGCTTGATGTTAGGAAAAGGGAGTTCATTGGGGCGTGGAAGCGCGGTACCACCCGCCGATCTAGAGTTTCGTTCAGCCGCGACGCGGAAGCGAAAGGGAAATAAATTACACAGCAGCAAGTCCAGCGACCACTCTCTCTCTATATTTATATATCTATGTAGTATGAACCAAAGTGAATTCCCTTTCATTTTATGTTCTCCCCTTTTTTTCAATTCTTTCATGTGTAGTTCTGAACTCGATCAAGTATATCCACCCTCTCTCTTTATATACTTTAACCTCGTCACTCCTTGAGTTTATTAATGCTTTGCGATTTTTCAAAGTGGGAACCTTAAGTTTGATGAGAGAATGGGCAAGAGGATCATAATGGGAAATTTGGGTCTAGAAATATTGAGAGGTGTTGTTAAAAAGCTGTGAGTTGAAAATAGGTACCCAGGAGACACCCAGGAGGCAGGAAATAATTAAAGACGCAACATGGAGACTTATTTCTACTTTTGGTGACTTTTTTTTACTTTTGGTGACTATAGTTTTGGCCAAAGTGAGCTGATAGTTAACAAAAGGCACCCAGTAGTCACCCAGAAGACAGATAAGAATTAAAGCCACCCAATAGACCTTTTTGTACTTTTGGGAGATCATTTTCGGCCAAAGTGAGTGAGCAAGAAACACCCAAGAGTCACCCAGGCGAAAAAACAAGAACCCTATTGACCCAGGGTGTCATTGGGACCCACCCAAGAGTTAATGACTCATCCCATTTGACTCTTTTCCATTTTTGATGACCACTTTTCGCCAAAGTAAAATAGAGTCGCTTGCAGTCATCCCTTAAACAAGAGTTATCAAGAGTTATAAATTTTTTACTGCAAAAATTTTTGGTGTTATGCGCTCCCAAAAACTCTCGCTGTAAAAAATTGAATATTTTCAAACAGGAACATTGAAGTCAACATTGAAGTCTTGATAATAACGGAAATAATTTTTCGGCTTAGAGGATATTAAAGAATTGTTAGGGTTAAAGATGTATGACCATAAACTCAAATCGATTATTCCCATCATCAACCAAATGTGATACGTCGTTTAGAGGACAATTCATTAGAATTGTTTGTACCATCTACTATATTTTTTTTAAACATTCACGTTTAGAAGTCCGCTCTCCCTGCCTATATCATTAAGATCTCATTATGGAAATTGGAATTTTGCATATTTAATCGAGAGTGTTCTTTTCTCCATCCATAAGTATATACGTTTTATACGCGAAGAACTATACGCAGAGATAAAGCATAATAACGCGATTCCTAACAACCTAATGATGATAACCAGCTTGCTCCCGGTATATATATATATGATATAGTGCATACATATAATAATAAAATATGGATAATGTTGGGAGGTGCCATCTTGTCAGTATCAAAATGGACGCAAGTAAACGAGTTGAGCATGTAAAACTTACGTACATATGCATATACATATCTTTTGAAATATTACCATCCTATTATGTTAAATTTGACATTATGGTTATTTTAATGATTTTATTTTCCTTTTTCGAAAATTGTTTTCTATTTTTTATGTTTGAATTCTATTTTTTATTTGTTTTAATGTTGCTTCACTACTTCATGTGGATTCAATTTATTTACTTATTTATTTTTTAGTTTCCTATACTTTATATGAGGCATTCTTCACACTGAGAAAAAAAATTTTTGAAACTAAACATAAGCAGTCAACCCAAAAAATATGTTTAATTTAAATATATTTTATTATTGAATTGAAAGTAATTTTTATTGGACCAAACTTACTATGCTCTCACAAAAATGATCTTATTAACACTGCACGGAGAGAGAATATATATTAAATTTTGTAAAAATATTTGCAAATTGGGGAAAAAGTGCGACAAAGGAAAATTTTAATATGAAAAATACTAAACTTTAAAAAAACTTATGTGAAATTTAGTATAATTATATCAAATATCAAGAATATTAATTAAATTCTCATATAACTTTAATAAATTTCACAAAACTATTTTTAAAGTTTAGTATTTTCAATATCAAAATTTCGCTTTGTTGCACTTTTTCCTCAATTTGAAAATATTTTTACAAAATTTAATATATATTCTCTCTCCGTGTGAGAAAACATTATGGATCCAACATTAAACTTAAATGAAACACAAAAATAATGTTAGACTATTTTGTTTAATTGAAACTAGTTTGTAAGTTTAATTTCAATATATATAGAAAATATCTACTACTTTGATTCAAAAATATTATTTGTTTCAATAATTATATTTAATTCAATCAAATTTTCTGTTACGGTTTAAACAAAAATTATTTTAAAAATTTTATGTTTGAATCAACCTTAAAAGTTAAGTATAGATAATTTAAGATCAATCACAATTTATGCTTGATTTCAATATATAATCTCTTAAACTGAACCAAAAAATATATTTGAATTAAACTTAAATGTCTTTGACTGTATAGCAAAGGTATTTTAAGTTTGATTTAAACAAATTTTCTTTGAATCAAATAATTTTTTTTCTCAGTGAACCATTAAACTAATTTCCTTTTAAATCATGTCCCTTAACTATATATGTTAACAGAAAAAGTTTTATTATAAAAGGAATATTTTAAATACAAAAAAGGTTACAAGTTTATTGGAAAAAAGAAAATCGTTTAAATATTTATTTGCTTTCTTTTGATTTTTTTAAATGAAATATTTTTTGTCAAAAGGATAATTTCAAGTTAATTGACATTTGTAAACATGTCAAAATAATTTTAAAAAATTAAAAAAATGCAAAGATAATCTACATAATTTTTACAATAATTATTAATTTATAAAACAACAGTGGATAAATTTAATAATTAATAATATGTAATAATAATAAAACTAAATTTTTTTAATGAAATAAACAATGTATAAAATTTAAATAAAATATTAACAATTTTGGATAATTATAATAATTATTTATACAATTGTAGACTATAATTAATTAATTAAAAATGTAGAATCTAATAAGTCATAACTTTTTAAAAATACAAAAATTTTTAAAACGTTATATACATGGAAATTATGATAAAAGAAATTAAGTTCTTATTTTAATATATTTTTTCCTGTCTATCAATATATTATTATTTACCGGGTCGTGTTACTATTATTATAATTATTTTTTAAATTTGCTTTCAAGTATTTTATAAATTTGAGTCAAATATAAATAAATTATTATTTTATTGAAATAAATTAATGATAAGACGAATAAATAAAACTACTCATGCTTATTTCAAGAAAAAAAATTGCAGGTTAATGCCTATAAGTAATTCCTATTCCGTAGAAAATGACCTTTAAAATAAGTCTAAGATTATTAAAAAACGTTAATTATTTTAGAAGTTATTCAAATTTTTGTAAAACTTTGAAAATTACGATTTTTAAGTATATCTTGTACAAATTTTGACCAAATGATTTCTGTGAGGTATTATTATTTTCAAAATTTTATTCTCTTTTAAAACATAAACAGAAAAAAATTTTAGTTTTCATAAATTTTATGTTAAATTTTTTTTTTTCATTCCATTAAAAATAGGTGGACTGACAATTTCGAACGGTACTGTATGGGCAAAATTTTTTTTTTTTTGCTTGCTTTGTCTTTTTTGCACTGTAAAAAGAAAGGTACTAATTTAGAACCAATTTTGGTACTAAATCATAATTTTGTTTTATTTTAATACCAAAATCAGTTCTAATTTAGAACCTTTTTTTTTACAGTGTGGTCCATGCTTTAAAAATATAGAAAAAGTATTTTCTTCATAAAAAAAAGTATTTTCTTCTTATAGTTCGCTATACTTTACGTATATAGTTTAAAAAAATAAAGAAATATAGTGTTTCCCGCCATATTGGATCGGCCATTTTGAATTTTCGAAATAAATTTTCAACTCTAATCAATTTAAAAATTGCAGAGATGAAGTTAAAATTTTCCCTCATCCCTCCAGATCCTTTTAATCCCTCTACCAACGATTCCTGTCATATTTTTGAAGTCTGTATTTGTCAGACTGTAATAATATACTTTGGTCGTCCTGTACATGACAAAGTTGCGCACATAGGGGACATACATAAGTCGAGGGTAGTTGTGCCATTTCTATATAGCTATATACATTTAGAGAGAGAGAGAGAGACATGACGCAGGACAGAATTGCATGAGAGTGGAATACGTAATATGGAATACTTGCGAATTCTGATAGCAAAAGAGCGAGAACGTCAAAAGCATTATAAGCAAATAAAGCAAGAGGGAAAATGAGAAGGACAGTATAAAAGAGAAAAGAGAGAATGAACGAGAGAGAGAGAGGAGTAAAAGGGGAGGTTTTTGAAAGAGACAGCGGGTGGAGGACCGGGGAAAGGGCTAAAACGGGTAACGAGCCATGGCAATTAATATCGCTGGGTTTCCACAATGAGCTTGCAAATGAAAGGCCTTTGTGACGTATGATTGCGTTACCGAGTGAATAGTTGAGTAATGGCGGTTGGTAGGGCCGCCAGCGAATCGCGGACGGTCCAAGGCACCACTGGACGATAGTATAACGCAAACGAAATTAGTTTCCCTGTCATTCCACAACTTTTTCTAAATTACCCGATTCTTATATAGACAATTTTACCAACCCCTCCCCATGAATTTTTTTTTAAATTCAACTGCGGTATGAAAATATAATTTCTTTTCCAAAATTTTAATTACGAAAGTGGCAAATATTTTCTTAAAGAAGACAAAATACATATATAAGATGGATCCCAGTCAATTTATTTTTCAAACTAAAAAGTAGTTTTTTGTGTCAGGAAGAAGGTTTCTAATTAAAAAATCACAAAAAAATCGTCTGGGTTCCAATTTATATGTATTTTGTGCGTGATCCTTTATACTTTATAAATATTTTTTAGCTTGTAAATTTAAACTTTCACCTTTAGAAAATTATCATCAAACAATTAACTTGCACCCAGTAATCAGCATCCACTCAATTTTAGAAATTAAAACTTAAAATTAAATATTTTTTTTAACTATATAACGAAACATTTTGAGTGGCAATTTGAAATTCATAAAACATATTTCAATTTAAAATTTTATTTCTAAAATTAAGTCTATACTTAATACCTGGGTGCCGGTTGCATCTTGGCACCCAGAAGCTGAAATTGTCACACAGTTAATTTTTCCAAACTTTATGTTGGTTCTGAACAAAAAAAATAACTTAAACATTTTATTTTGAAAATGGGTGATAATAACTGGGTTTCCGTTTCAGCTGCCTAGGGACCCAGAAGCTCAAACTGTCACCCTGTTAATATCACCCATTAGTGATAACGCTTTTTTAAAACTTTCTGTTGACTATATGAGGAAAAAAATATTTTACCTTAAATTTTAATTTCCATAATCAAGTGGGTGCTATAGTAACTGGGCGTCAGTTTGAATCTGAAACTGCGGCACCCAGTGCATATCACCTAGAGTGGGAATTTTTTTCAAAATCTTTGTTTTCAAAATATATATTAAAACTTATTTTCCAAAATAAAGTAGGTGCTAATAGCTGGGTGTCAATTGAAGCATGGCACTCAAAAGCTGAATCTGTCACCCAATGTATGTCGCACCTAGAGTAGAAATTTTTTTCAAAATGTTTATGTTTGTTTTTAAAAAAATATATAAATTCTTTTTTTCAAAATAAAGTAGGTGCTAATAACTGAGTGTCAGTTTTAACTTGGCACCCAGAAGCTGAAACTTGCACCCAGTGATTATTTTTTTTTCAAAACTTTACTATGGTTTCAAAAAGACTATAAAAATTTAAATTCCATAATTAACTAAGTGCTATAATAATTGAGGGCAATTTCAGTTTAGCACCCATAAACTCAAACTGAGACCCAGTTAATATCACCCAGTGGTAATGTTCTTTTCAAAATTTTATGTTGGTTTAAAAAAAAATATGTTAAAATATAACTTCAATAATTAATTGGGTGCTAACTACTGAGCGTCAGTTTTAGCTTGGTACCCAGAAGCTCAAACCGTCACCCATAGGTAATAAGTTTTTTAAAACTTTCTTGCTTTTAAATTTAAACAAATGGTATATTTAAATGAAAAATTTAATTTTTAAAATTAATCTGCGCCGTGAAAATATTGTAAACCAAAAAAATGTTTTTTTTTTTAAGAAAAAAGAAGACGAAGTTTTCTTATTCTTAATGATTGCGTGTTGGAAAAATACGAAAAAACCGCCATTAATATAAGTAAAAAAAAAGAAATATTTCAAAGAATCGCTTATTGTCAATCAAGGACTTCTAGAAAAAAAAAATTTTTTTCCCTATCTCCATTTATATATATGTGTGTCTATTCATAGTCATATTCTAAGAGTCTAGTGATGTCTAAACGAATAACGAAATGACAAGTTTGAAAAATGTGACGGACCAGGGAGAAGAAAAAGGAAAGGATCATGGTTGCGTGTTTGCCTCCTTTTGAATCACATTGGATCCTTGTCAGTTTCGTGGGATTCAAAATGGGTTCCATCAGCGAGCGGAAAATGGAAGACGTTGGCGCAGCTGGGCCGGCTGGTTTTTTGGGCGTCACGCACTCGTCGAATCGAGAAAGGCAAAAAGAAAAAAAAAAGAAACCGATCGCTGACATTTGATGGATTAGTAATGAGATCGTTGGAAGAAGAGCAGAGAGAGAGAGAGGGGGAGGGGGATTCGTTTTTCCACGCTCCCTGTATTCGTCTATCTCCCGTCGTGTCTAGCTCAAGAACAAAGACATCAACTTGATGGATGCTCGCATAGACTCAACGTTCATCGCCAGACGAAACACTCTCCTCTCTCTATTTCTCTTTAAGTCTCTTGTTTTTCTCCACCAACCCTTTTAAAAATACTTTCGAAAAATCTTCCCTTATATACAAACACTGATGGGAATCAATTTTTAATTTTACTTCCGTTCTAGGGGAAAATAATTTTTTCCGTTTAAATAAGGATATGGTATACGCAGCTACAAAACTGGAACCCAGAAACTTATACTTAATTTTCAAAAATTAATTTTATAGTCGAATAATATTTCTTTTTCAGTTCAAAATAATGTCAAATTATAGAGAATTAAGTGGGCGCTGTCATCTGGGTGCAGTTTTAGTTGCATATTCATTTCGAAACCAACAAAAATCTTGAAATATTGAATGGGTGCTGATAGCTCATGAGTGCAATTGTTTCCTAACAGTTTTAGCTTCAGTTTTTTTTTGCAAAAGCAGTATCAAAAATTACATGGGTGCTAATTCCTAGATGAAAGCTTCATTACAAACAATATAATTTTGTGCCTGTTTTAGCTTATTCATTTTCGTTACAACTTAAAAAAATATTTCGTTATTTTAACTATTTTTATTGATTACTCTTATTATAGAAGTATAAAGATTATTATATTATTAATATTTATCTTTCAGTTCCAAATATTTTAAAATGAAAAAATTTCACTCTTTTGTAGATAAGAATATTTGTATATTGAAAATAAAGTAAAAAAAAACATTTTTGAGTGGAATTTTTTTGAATTTTGTTTCAGTAGCAACATAATATTTTAAAAAATTGAATTCCAGCTTAATTACAAACAATCGATGTATGAATGTTTAAGTTTTATTTCATGAACAAGATAAAATTGTAAAAATTGAATGACCGCTGATCTCTGGGTACCAACTTAATTATAAAAACCAGTTTTTATTATAGTATTCGATTCGTCCTGATGGTTTTTAACCTTATTTTTGCATTAAATACCTGGGTTCCTTCTATTACAAACAATTAACAAAATTAGAAAAAAATCGTTTGAAAATTTTGTTTTTTTCATTTTTGTATCAATAGTATAGCAAAAAATTGTAAAAATTAAATAACCGCTGATTCCTGGGTGCTATAACTTCTATGTATAAAAACTCGATTCGTCCTAGTATTTGATCTTTATTTTTGGATCAAAATTGAATAGGTTATAATACCTGGGTGCCTGCTTCGTTTTTGTATCAATACAGTGAACAATCGTTTCATGACAGTTTTTGCTTTATTTCTGTTTAATTAACAATATAAAATTGGCAAACATTGAATTAGTTATCTGATATCTGGGTGTCTGCTTCATTAAAAAAAAATTGTTTTTATAAGTATTCGTTTTTTCCAATATTTTATTATTCATTTTTTTATGAATAAACAAACAATATCTAACATTAAATTTTTAAAAGTTAAATAAATGCGATAATACCTGGGTGCCAATATTTACTACAAACATTTGTTTGATGACATACTTTAAGCTTCCTTTTTGTTTCAACAGTAGGATAAAATTGTAAAAATTGCATAGGTGCTGGTACCTGGGTACTAGAATCATTGTAAAAATAGTTTCTAATAGCGCAATAATCGTTTCGTGCGCATTTTATTTTCATTTTCGTTTCATTAGCGACATGAAATTCTGAAATTGAATGTATTGAAATTCCTGGGTGACAGTTTAATGGTAAAAATCGTTTCTATCACTAATTGTTTTGTTAAGTACTTGAACTTCATTTTTGCATATATTTAAAAAAAATTTTTTTAATGTCATTTTTTTGGCAACCTAAAATTTTTAAAAATAAAAAGGGTGCGGAAACCTGGGTGCCAGCTTCATGATAAACAATAGTTTTACGGCACTTTTATAGCATTATTTTTGCTTCAATAGTAGCATAAAATTGTAAAAATCTTCTATTATAAATATTGTTTCGTATATATTTTTTTTAATTCCTTTTTTGTTTCGTTGATAATATAAGATTATCATAAATTGAATATGGGTTCTGATGTCTGAGTGTCAGTAACATTTATCGTTTTTATTAATAATCATTTCGTCACAGTATTTTAACTTCCTTTTTTGTTTCATTATCGACGTGTAATTGTTAAAAATTAAATGGGGATGTTTTGTACCAATTTTAGTTTCATTTTTATATCAATATCAACATGACATTCTAAAAAATTAAATGGGTGCTGATACCTCTGGGTTCCTAGTTTGTTATTAACAAATCGTTTCCTACCAGTATTCATAGATTCTTTTTTATATCAATATAGCATTATAAAGTTTGTAAAAATTAAATGGGCGCTAATACCTGGGTGCCAGCTTCAACTATATTATTCATTTTGTCGACAATCGTTATTATACAATTGTCCATAAAGAAATAATTTTCAAAAATTTGAAATCAACGAAAATTTGTCGAACTTTCGGAATAATTTTCAAGTTCGCAAAGCGAGTATTACTGACGAACGCGGAAAATGGGGTGGAAAAGGTAAAATCGCAAGAGAGGTCTATATACACCAGGAGGGATGTGTGTGGAGAAAAGAGAGAGAGAGAGAGTACCGAGAGAAACAAGAAAAGAGGGTTTACGCAGAAAGAGAGAGAGATTGAGAGCGAGAGGGTGAAAGGGGAAAAAGGGGGTGAAAGAGGGCGGATGTGACGCGGAATGATAGAGCGCGGAACCTAGAGAAAAATGAGAGTGGCGGAAAGGCGAGGGTGGAGGGACGCTGATGGATCGGTGTTCCTCCCTCCATGACACCTATTCTGTCTCTCTTCCTCCAGTAGTCTATCTTCATCCCTCTTGCACTTCAAGTTCCGTTTATTCCCTCCCCCCCTCTCTCTCTTTCTCTCTCGCTCACTCTCCCTCTTCCCCGATTCCATTCTCTCCCCCACCCCATATTTCCTAGGGGGGGAGGGTGGAAATGCCCCACAATATTACTCATAGTCGGTGGGCCTCCCTCTCGTCTCCCACCGCATTACGCTCACTGTGCTGGATTCGACCACCAACACCCACGTCACCTTCGTCTCCATATTATTTATTCATAGCTCCCGATTCGATAATGTCGTCGCAGTTTACTGTTCCCATGATCGTTTCATGAATTGTGGCTTTTGTATTTACCCATCAGACTTCATTCGATTATTCCACTAATTGTATATTCCATTTATTGGAGAAGTGGATATTCTTTATTTAAACCCATATCCTTAGGAAAAAAAGAAAAATATTCCCAGTTTAAGCGTCTTAGGAAAAATGGATTTTCTTTATTTAGAATTAGAACCATCAAAAAATAGACAGATATTTAAGAAAGTCGGAAAATATTTTATTTACTTTATTTTTTAATAGGGAAATTATCGTTTCCCAAACGAATTTCCTATGTTTAGATTTCTAAACGTATTTTCCTAATGACTATATTTTTTCTAATAGTTACTTTTCGAAAAACTATTTTTCTATTTCAATGTTTTCAAATCAATTTACCTAACTTGTTAGTTATACCAAATAATATAATTTTTTCTGACATATTTTTTATTATGTGTATTGCAATTTTTTTTCTGCAGCAATTTAAGTAAAATAAAGATACTAACAAAATAAGGTGTGAAAATTTTAATTCGGAAACAATACAGAAAGTCAATGAACTGCGATATAAACATTGTGACGTAGAAAACAAAAGACTGATCACAAGTTCAATTTTCTAATTATAGGAAAATAAATTCCAGTTTTTAATAGAATTGCGATTCTAAATTAAAAGTGGAATTTCCATTAAAAAGTTTTAATCCAATAATAATACTGTTTTAATATTAATTTAGAAAAATAATAAAGTTTGGTTCTCGAATTATTGTGGTTTAACAACTTTTGGTGGATGTGGTTTCATATATTTATAAACAACAAGACGCAATTCTAATTTTTAGTTATTATTTTTACCTCTACTGAATTTTTTAATCGCAATTTTTACAAAATTAGAAAATTTTAATAACTTTACAAAATTTTCCCTAGGAAAATTGAGTTAGGACTTTTAATTTTTAAAAACTTGTGATAGGGAAATTTAAAAATTAGAAATCTAAAATTTGAAAATACGGTAGGAAAATGGAAAATTATGTCTTTACCTTTTTTTGAAATATAAATTAAAATGCGTGTCCTGATTCAAAATATCAAATTCAGGGTAAATATGGGAAATATAGGAAAAATTGACACTGAAATTATTGTCGTTACATAGCACTTGATAGCGAAGATTAAATGAATTCGCTTTCAATATTTATTAATGTTGGATTCGAATTTCTGTATATATTTTAGCACCTGCCTTTTTTGATCCGCGACAAATTATAAGCTTACATAAATACAATGTCAAATTTCAAATAGATTTCGTGAAATATGTTCAAAATTTGTGCAAACAAATATATTATGACTGTTGAAACATTTCAATTGCTCTCGAAATCTATGCGAATCAGTATGAAATTTGGCTGAGAATCAGTAAAAATTTCATTAAAAATCAGTTTAAAAATACTGAAATATTTTAGTTAATCAGTCAATTTTCACCAAATTGAAATATTTTCGGTTAATCATTTTTAAACAACTTTATTTTTTTGAAAAATACATTTATATCTTTAAAAAATTAAAAGAAATTATCTTTAAAATTTTAATTGCCTTTATAAAAATTAAAATTTTCCATCAAAATATTAAATTATTTTTAGAAATTTTAATAAAATTTGTCTCAAAATTTTAATTATCTTTATAGAAAATAAAAATCTTTAACGGAATTCAATTAATTTCAAAGTAATAAAATTCTTTGTAAAAATTCAATTCTGTTAAAAAATGAAAAGAAATTATCGTCAAAATTTCAACTGTCTTCATAAATAATAAAATTTTTCTCCAATTTTTTAAATTATATTTACAAACTTTAATAAAATTCGTGTCAAAAATTTAATTATCTTTATAAAAAAGAAAATCCTTTAACGGAATTCAATTATTTTCAACGTAATGAAATTCTACGTAAAAATTCAATTATGTTCAAAAAATGAAAAGAAATTGTCGTCGAAATTTTAATTATCTTCATAAATAATAAACTTCTTCTCCAAATTCAATTATTTATTGAAAAATATTTTTAAAATTCTTGCAAAAATTTCAATTATCTTTTAAATAATAAAATTCATCACAGAAATTCAATTATTTTCAAAATTTAAATATAATTCTTGGCAAACTTTCAACTATGTTTATATATAATAAAATTCTTCTTCGAAATGTATTTATTTTAAAAACTTAAATCTCATTCTTGACAAAATTTAAATTACGTTTATAAATAATGAAATCTCCAAAATTCAATTGTTTTCAAAATCTTAATAAAATTCTTGGCAAAATTTCAATTTTCCAAAAAACTCTATTATTTATAAAAAATGTAAATAAAATTCTGCCTTAAAATTCAATTATTTTCATATTTATGTAATATAAACAGATTTAACAATTAATTTTAGTTAAAATTTTAAACAGTAATTGAATAATAAAATCATTGTATAGTGTGAATTTTTAGAAGTAATTGAATTTCATTATATAGTTTTCTAATTAAAATCTTTGAAAATTTGGATGTTTTTATATGAATTTGTGATGAAATTATTTGGAGTTTTTAATTTCTAATATATTTTTTATTGAAAAATGTCCAAATATTCAAAATTTCATAAAAATAGAATTGTAAACAAATATATTTGAAAGTTTTCAAAGATGAACTTTCTCATAAAATATTATTAATAATTAATTTAAAGAAGAATTTTAGTTATAGATTCTAGAAAATTATAAATGAATAGAAGATATGAAAACAATTTTGCAAATGTAAAAGTAACAATGAATGTGAATTTTCTGGAAAATCTTAATTCCAATGGAAAAATAATAATGATTAAATATTTATTTTAAATAAAGCTATTGATATTTTGGAATAATTATAGAATTAAAGAGATTCTTAAATAAATGTAATAGAAAAAAATAGAAAATTTTTGATTATCTAATTTTTAGAGTAAATGAAAATAATAGGGTCTGGGAAGAAGTTCCAATTTTGTCTGGAAATCAGAGAAAAGTTATGGAAAAATAAAATAAAATTTTTGTGTTAATCCTGATGTGAGGAACAAACTTTTCTTTGTGATTTTTATTTTTATTCAAATTTTTGTCTATTTAACAGAATGTGATTGTTGTCCCCAATGGTAATTTTTTCGACTCTACATTCCTCTTTAAATATTCAATAAATTGAGTTGAAAATTTGTATATACGAAAGTCTAAAATACAATAATGAAGGGAAAGTTTGGAAAAGTTTTAATATTTTTGAAATTAATTTTTGTCAATTATTTTTAAATTATCAGCTACATATTGTCACGGTCACTTTATAAATCAATTTCTCGTCTTAACAAATTCCAAAGTATTTTATTACAATTTATTTTTGAATTATTAAAACTTTTGCCCTTCTTCATTTAATTTTCAGACTTTGTCACAAAATCTCAGCTCAATTTGTAAAATATTTCAAGAGAAAAGTGGTGGAAAAAATTAACATTGGATTTCGAAGTCACATGCTGTTAAATGATTGGTAACAAAAGGAAATAAATTACTAAATACACTGAAGAGTTGTCTTGTGAAAAGAACTGCGCGAGAGGACACGATATAAAACACGGCGTCGATG
Organism: Leptopilina myrica (nomen nudum); assembly: GCA_032872475.1. Classification (NCBI taxonomy): domain Eukaryota; kingdom Metazoa; phylum Arthropoda; class Insecta; order Hymenoptera; family Figitidae; genus Leptopilina; species Leptopilina myrica (nomen nudum). Next base: position 39,869,966 of record CM065461.1, read on the forward strand.
AATGTTTCAGCATAGTAATCAACATCATCATCATTATCGCCGTACTGCATCCATTCCACTTCATTCCGTGCCATCTCATTTCGTCCCAATTGTATAACCTCAATATTAGTAGCTGCGATAACCACCACTGTCTCTCATCTCAAATTCTTTCATAAACACTCTTTTTTCGCATGAAAAATCTACTTTCTCTATACACATTTTTCTTGCTAAGAAAAGAATTATTTGAATCTACTTTTTCCATGAAAAAAATTTCAAAAATAATCCAAATTTATTTAAAATACCAAACAAGTATTGGAAATTATATTAGGAGGAAGGAATATTATACGTTAAGTAATGATTAAAAATTCCAGAAAAGAGAAACTTTTGCCTCCATGGGAAAAAGATGAAGAAAAAAAATGGTTGGTCAATACTCGAGACTTGATGTGTATAATCAAATACTCATTAAGGTTGGACATGTTTTAGGCACGCATCTCTCCCTCTATTTCATTGCGCGTATTTTTCAACCCCTTTTTCTGTAGGTTTAAAGGAAAAGTGAGATATCTACATATAAACGAATATCCTTTACATACCACATCGTGTCACGTGCACTCACGAACAGAAAATAAGGGTTTGTCCGCAAGCTTGCACACTGTATATATATATATAGTTTGGCACGCAACGTAGCAATCACGGTCGAGCAGAATTAGAGGAGATCGTGCGGCGAGAGATAAACATCGCATGTACACCTTTATAAGAAGGCGTTCGAACTCTCGTTAGACGGCTCTTTTATTATTGGAAATCCCCAAGAAAAAGTGTAATATCAAATTGAGAAAAATAACCATATGAAACTTTTTAGTCAAACTATATTATGGGTGATTCTCCTGAAAGGCACCTGTTTTTTTTTCAAAAAATAAAAAAATTAATTTTTACATTTTCTGAATTTTTTTTGTCATGGGCATGTTTTAAATACGATTAAAGATGAAAATCTAAGTTGCGCAAAATTAATTTTCAAAAATAAGCCTTCCACCAATATTTTAATATTAAGTGTTTTGAATATGTTAAATATACTCTTATCAATATTGGGGTTTTTGTAAAAAACTGTCTTTTAAATTTAATTTCTAAAATTCACTGAACTTTTAACATTATTCATTTATAATTTACTGAATTGTGTATTTAATAATTTATTTATAACTATTTTTTAGTTTATCATTTTAAGTTCAAAATTGATATTTTCTGTGAAACATTTTTATTTTTAATTATAATTTTATTATTTATCTAACTTTCTACTTGATATATTATATTTTAAAAAATTAAAAATATTTTATTTTAAATAAACCGGAAAAGTTTTTTATAATTTAAGGGTTTGGTATTTGAAAATAATTATTAAAAAATTAAAATCAAAAGATGAATAGTTTGTCAAATAAAAAATTCACGTTTTTATTAAATTTTAGAATATTGAAACATAATTTAACAAATTTTTTGGGCTACAACTTAAAATATTTATATATAGATTACGTATGTCTAAAAAGCAGTTTAAAAATATATTATTAACTGAAAAACGAGGCTTCGGAGATGAATTTGAAATTTTACTCCCATTGCCAGTGATTTTTATTAACTATTTAAAAAATTTCTTTTCGTTTATTTAAACTAAATATAAGTGAAAAATAAAAGGTAGATTCTAAGCTTCAATTTGATATATATTTAGACTATATTTACTCACTTTTTAAAATAAAATTAGCAATTTTAAAAATAGTAGAATTTAAAAAATTTGTATTCAAATTTTTTTTTTCATAAAACATAAATATTATTTGGAATATAGATTTAATTATATTATAATCATAATAATTATATATTCTCAGACAGGAAATTCAGAGAAAAGTCAGGGATTTTTATTAAAATTTTATTCATTTTAACTAATTTAATTAAAAATTTTAAAGACCTTAGATTTTTGAAAAATTTTAATAACAAAACATTAAATTATTTTCATAAATATAAAAAAATTTCCCAGAAATTCAATATTGTTTACACTCAAATTCACTAAAACATTGAAATTTTACAAAATTTCAAATTGTAACAGTTTGAAGTTGGATTAATTTTGAAATATTGAAGTAAAATAATTCAATTCTTCAAAAAAATTGTATTACATAAAATTTTTAAAACTAAAACTTTAATTGTTTTAATTCTTTATAAAGATTTTTATTAAACTTTTTTTTTTAAAGTAATTAAATTGTTTCGAAGAATTTTATAAAAATCTTTAAAAACAATGAATCTTGTTAAGAAATTTTATTAAAATTGTATTGCAAAAATTATTTCACTAAAAATAATGGATTTATAGAAGAATTTTAGTTAAATCAATGAAAAATTAAATTTTTTAAAACTTACAAATGATTCTTCTTCAAATTTCAATTATTCTAAAAAAATTTAATCGTTTACACAAATTTTTCCTAATTTCAATGATTTTCAATATCTACTATATTAATAAAATTATACAAACAATTCAATTATTTAAAACCAATTTTAATAAAATTGTACACAAACATTAAAAATTTTAAATCAAAATTTTTAAAATATTCAATTATTCAATAAATAATTTATTTTTCTATTTAGTGCTAATTTTTTACAAAAAAAAAAAATTTTAGAATCTTATATAGTAAAATTTAAAAAAAATTTCATATTTTTATTAAAAACCATGTGTGAAAACAAAAGTTCTCGTTACAAGAACGTCAAATTTGATGAATTTTTAAAACTTTTTGAAGTTTAAATTTAAAATTAACTTTAAATTTTTAATTTCAAAAATGTTTTTAAATAATTTAATTTTGGAAAAGAATTATTTGTAACTATTATAAAATTTAATTTTATATTGTTTCAACTAAAAATTCTTCTATAAATTCGTTAATTTTAATAACATAATTCAATATATATTTATATTTTAATTTAAATATAAACATTTAAAAAAAATTACGTAATTTGAAATGCTAAAGCAAAATAATTATGCCGACATGCCGTTGTATGCGCCATATATAAACAAAGTTCGATCACGTAATCTCTGCAGTGTAAAAACGAATTTCGAATTTGAAAAAGATGAAAATATTTAAAAACATATATACATGTATTTTGTGAGTTTTGATTAGTTAGGAGATATAAATATATACATGTACGGATGTCTCTGTGGGCCTGCGGCTCGTGTGTCGTTGATTGTTATATCTCCATCTGACCGGAGGTGCTGGTCCGGTAATTCATTCAAACTTGAACACCATGGACTGCGGAGACAGAAAGGGGGTTGAAAACCGGTTAAGCGGGATGGAGTTGGGGGTGTAGGGAGGTTTCTCGTGTTTCATTTCCTGAGCTCCTATATAACTTTGTGCTCAACTCGACACCAGATTAATAACGGCCCCACCTATCCTATTCTATCCAACCCTGAACAACTTCTCGTTGTTGTGTGTACATTGAATCTCTCTCTCTCTCTCTGTCTCTTACTTCCTCTTTCTATATCACAATTTTCTTTCTCTCTTCTTTCCCTCAAGTCACAATCTTCATATAATGCTGCGAAAATTCTCAACTTGATCTTAAAGCCGAAATTTATCGGCGAGGACGAGTATTTAGTGTCAGTTTGCAAATGATACCTGTCGATTCAAAAATTTGTCATTTTTTTCTCTCCTTGTAAATTGTCATTTGTTAAAGAAACGTTGAACGTATTGAATTATAAGTTAAAAATTTATATTATACTTTAAAATAAAAATTTATTGCTATACTTCATTATATTTAGCCAAAAGTCATTGAATAGTTTTAAAAAGTTATAAAATAAATGGTTGCCTCAAACATTTAATGTTGTTCTCCCTGATATCTATAGACAAGGTTTTGAGTTTTCCTCTGACCCTAAAGAATATTTTGATTCACTCTAAAAATTATTAGATACTCAAAAAAAATCTTCTATTACATCTACTTAAGATTTTTTCTAATTGTAAAATTATTCGAAAACATCAATAGCTTTATTTTAAATAAATATTTAATCAATATTATTTTCTTCCAAGAGAAGTAAGATTTCCAAAAAAATTATGTTCAACCTTTTTTCATGAACTTTTCTCTGATTTCCAGACAAAATTTTAACTTTTCTCTAGACCCTAAAGAATATTATGATTCATTCTAAAAATGATTAGATAATCAAAAATTTTCTATTTTTTTCTATTACATTTATTTAAGAATCTCTTTCATTCTAAAATTATTCGAAAACATCAATAGCTTTATTTTAAATAAATATTTAATCAATATTATTTTCTTCCAAGAGAAATAACAATAACAAAAAAAATGTAATCTTTTTTGGTATTAATACCAAAAAAGAAAATTTTAATTCTTCACAATTTACGATGTTTTAAAAATTATTAAACCTTAATCAAGAATTAAAAAACTGTTCAGAAATTTTAAAATTATTTCAAAAATTGTAGATAATGTTCTTACATATTGAAAAACGACAGAAAAGCCAAAAGTCAATGCATGCAATTTCTAAATATAAAAATATTCAATTAATCAAAATTCAAATCAATTTTTAACATTACAAAAACGAAAAATGTCGAATTTTTGAAAACGATTTCTTTATGATTAATAAATATTATTTTTCTAATAATTTTTCTATATTTTTCCAATTATTTGTGACTTCTACAAATTTCAATTTAAACAAATTTTTTTAACTGATAAAGTTTTTCTCTGACTACATTATTTTTAATAACTACTCAAGTGAATATATAAATTATGGACTCTACGGACGTTTAAAAAAAACTGATTTTTACAGACTTTAAGCAAATTTATGGAACTTCAATTACCTTTATAAAAAATAAAATTCTTTAACGGAATTCAATTATTTTTAAGGTGATAAAATTCTTCGTAAAAATTCAATTATGTTCATAAATTTAAAGTAATTATCGTCAAAATTTTAGTTATCTTTTAATCAATAATAAAATTCTTCACAGAAATTCAATTATTTTCAAAAATTTTAATAAAATTATCAACCAAATTTCAATTATGTTCATAAATAATAAAATTCATCTCCAAAATTCAATTATTTAAAAAATTTCAATATATATCTTGCCAACATTTCAATTATGTTTGTAAATAATAAAATTTTTCCCCCAAATTCAATTGCTTTCAAATTTTTAATAAAATTCTTGGCAAAATTTCAATTTTCCAAAAAACTAAATAATTTATAAAAAATGTAAATAAAATTCTGCACAAAAATTTAATTATTTTCATAATTATGTAATATAAACAGATTAAAAAATTAATTTTAATTAAACTCTTAGACAGTAATTCAAAAATTGAATCATTGTAGTGTAAATTTTTAAAAGTAATTGAATAATGTTATAAGGTTTTCAAATTAAAATCTTTGAAAATTTGAATTTTTCATACTTTTATTCAAACAATTCTGCAAAATTAATTTTATGAAAAAATGTATTTAAATTTGTGATGAAAGCATTTGGACTTTTTATTTTCTAATATATTTTTTATTGAAAAATTTCCAAATATTCGAAATTTCATAAAAATGAAATAATTGTAAACGAATGTATATTTAAAAATTTTCCAAGATGAACATTTTCATAAATTATTAAAAGTAATGAATTTAAAGAAGAATTTTAGTTACAACTTCCAGGAAATAATAAATGAGTAAAAATTATGAAAACATTTTTTAAAAAGTAACAGTAACAATATTTTTATAACATATGAAATAATGATTTTATTATACTCAGTCATGTTTATTTATTATAGATCATGAAAAAAATTGAACGATTTCTTTATGTTTTTTAAAAAAATATTCTTCTAAGTTAATGAATTTCAAAAAGATTTGAATATAAATTTTCTGGAAAATCTTAATTCTCATGGGAAAAATAATAATGATTAAATATTTATTTTAAATAAAACTATTGTTGTTTTTGAATAAATTAACAATTTGAAAAATTCGGAAATAAATGTAAAGATTTTCTTTTTAGTTTCTAATAATTTTTAAAGTGAATCAAAATATTCTTTCGGGTGAGAGAAAATGTTTAAAAAATTTTCTAGAAAGTAGAGAAAAATTAAGGAAAAACAAAATTAAATTTTTCTGTCAATCCTGATGTGAGAAAAAAAATTTCTTAGTGACTTATTGCACAACGTGATTAATTTTATCATATAATCAAAAAGTGAATAAATATTTTTCCACAATACATTGTAAAATGTTGAGTGAGTTGCAAAAGATAAAACAGAAAATTTTTTGTTTCAACTTTGAAGTTTAGAGTAAAAGGAATTTTTACTCAACTATTTTCGTCTGCTATTTAACAGTAGCATGTGATTGTTGTCCTCAATGGTAATTTTTTTGACTCTACTTTTTTCTTTAAATATTTAATTAAAAAAAAAGTTTAAATATTCTAAAAAATAACGATTAAATACTACTTTAAAATTATCAACTGTGACGGTCACGTTAAATCCATTTCTCGTCTTTAAAGATTCCAAAGTGTTTCATTATAATTTATGTTTGAATTATTAAAACTTTTGCAATGCCCTTCTTTATGATATTTTAGACTTTTTTCTTGAAAAATTTTTTATTCAATTTATTAAATTTTTAAAGAGAAAAGTAGAGTCGAAAAAATTACCTTTGAATTTCTAACAGTCAGATGCTGTTAAATCGAAGTTGAGGACTATCAGAAGTATCAAGGCACTAGAATTTTTTTTCGCATTCGATAATAAGGATGAGTTAAAGCACTTTCTCGTGTTGGGTTCTGCCTAGTGGAATTGCAAAGAATTAATCTTTGTTTGGACCCGACTTTATCAGCCGGTGACCAAATATTTTCGCATCGAGGACATTCGCAGCTTCCGAGAGATGAAAAAAAAGAGAAGAGTTTCGAGAAAAAGAGAGAGAGAGTTGCGAATTTTTTGAAGTTGCATCTCAAGGAAGGAACCGCTTACTTCAAAGCAAGTGGATAACATTTGTCGTGTGAAACGAACACTAGTGACTCTATCAATGTCTCCTGGGTTTCCTTTTTTCTTTCTTCTTCTTCTTCTTCTTTTTCATGGAAGGACTCTCTTTCTCTCTCTTTCTTTTGCCGCTTAGCTGTATTTGGTACTGGGCGCTCTATCGCTTTTCGGTTTTTGTTACTCGCAGAATCGAGCAATACTATATAGCTCCCGGGCATAGAAGTAGTAGTAGTAGTAGTAGTAGTTTGAGAAATGTTACTACTTTTATTTTGCCAGTTCTCTACGTTAGCGATTTTTCCATCACTACGACAGATATTTCACTGGCAATCTAAGAGTCGCAAATGGAGTCCACAATGAGGCAGAAATGGCTCGTCGCACTGATGGCCTTCGCATTCGTCTTCTTTCTGTTCTCCTCTCGCCATTTCTATCCTTTCTACAAGGAGCACAAGTCTACTTATCGGGATATTTTTTTTTCTTCTAAATTACCCCACGATTAAGTGTGTACGTCATCAATTTATCTTAATTTTTATTTTCCTTTCTTCAAAAATCTTCAAAAAATATCCTTCTATTCATCAAAAAAAAATTTGAAGCATTTAGTTTATCGACTTGGACCAGTGGTTTATTTTTTGCAAATTTTGGAGTTATTAAAAACATACTCAAGATTCCATATCTGAAAAGAGAATTTTTTTCTAAACTTAAAGACGAACCTCAACTTCTCCAATGGGACCCAAAAGTGATTGTTTCCGCTATCTTCGGTTGATGATGATTTAATTGTATAGATTGATGATTAAAAGACAACTTTAGCTTCAAAGTTGTAACTATTTAGTTTTTGTAATAGATTTAAATGTTTTTTGGAATAGTTTTTTGCTAAAAATGATGATGATGATGATTAAAATACAACTTTAGTTTTCGTAATAAATTTAAATGTTTGTTGGATTAGTTTTTGTTATAGTTACAAAATTAGCTATAATGAATAAGAAGAAAGGGAGAAATGGCATTTTAATTAAAAAATGTAATTATAAATTGTAAACTAATATAGAAAAAGAGAGAGAGAGAGAGAGAGAAATGTATCATGTGAAGGCGAGTGGGATCATAAGAAGAAAGGGTTGCGGCTTTTTCAGTAAAGAGTAATCCTACTACGATCAGTGTGCGGCAGATTCGGCCTTAATGAGCTCCTCAATGATAAATGACTTCGCGGGAGCGCCTTTCTTATCCTTTAGAGGGGAATTGTACAGTACCAACATTACATGCCTCGGTTCTGCGCCGATTCATGTCGGTGGATATCCATCCTTTCTAGCCACTTCCATTTCTCGTTTCGCGCACCACATGAAGCCTTCATCTCCGCCTACGATTCCTCAAACTCGGCCCAACACTGGGGCAACAAACATGCAAACGCAAACAATTCAAAATGGCGATCAACAAACTGACAACATTTCTTTAATTTTCCCTATTTGTGAAAATGGGACAGTTTTTAAGACCTCATCTACATAATATACTTATTAGGATAAATATTTACACAAGAAACACAAAAGTATAAATTTTAACCTGATCTTGGGGTAAAAAATTAGTCTGCAATACAAAATTTCACCTATAGGTAAGGGCGCCACTGACCATGTGAATTAGCATTAATGCTAATTTAATTTTAATTTAATTTTTTTTTATTTTAATTTAAATTTAACCAATTGGTTAAAATTACCCGCAAGAAAATTTATACTACTTTTTTCTGTGTATATTTTACCATAAATAGTCGAAAAAATTCCTTTCTATTTTGTGATTCTAATAAATTTTTTTTAATTATTCCTGAAAAGTAAAACAAAGCTGTCAGAGGTCTTCGGAAAAACAATTAAAAAGTCATGGATATTTTATTTAAAGTATACTGGAAAAAATTAAATTATCAAAATTCATAAAAAAATTCTAAATACTGATGACTTTTTTGTTTGACTCATAAACAATGAATTCTAATTAAAAAAAACCTTCAAATTTTTCTATTTTTGATATAATTTTATTATAACCCTTTTCGTGACTTCGGAAAAACCCTTTCAGTGGATTTTTTAAACTATTGTTACTAGAGAGTTTTTATGGTCGCAGATTACGAATCTAAAGTCAGAATGTCAACATTTTTAAAAATTCAAAATGGCGGAACCAATATGGCAAACATTTTTATTTAAATTGCTTGAATATGCATAAAATATGATCATTGGGGGTTTCCAGGGTTGCTGATAACAAAACTAATGTCAGATTTTATAAAATTCAAATTGGCAACCCAGAAGTTTGAAAATTTTGAAATTCTGACTTGTATATTTAGAAAAAAACCTGAGTAATGAATTTTAAGTGAATTTAGCGTGAAAAAATTACAGTTTAAAAAAAAATTAAGTATGTAACTTTAGAAATTATTTAATTAATAATGTAGTACGTAAATATTTTTAAATTAATTGAGTTTTAAAAGAGTCGCGTTTACCATTTTAATAAATAGACGATTTTTATTATTATTATTTTGACTTTTTGTGACTATTGATGTAAAAAATATACAAAAAAGTCAAAATTATTATTTATCCAATTAAGGTTCTTTAAAATAAATTTAAATTATTATTATTGTTAAACAAAATTTTTTTAGGTAATGTTTTGATTTTTAAAAAATAGATTTTTGTATTTTTTCAAATAACTTTTTTCTGTATAAAAATTGTCATTAATTCTCATTAAAATTGTATTTCTGGCATGAAAATGAATCGATTCATGTATATAAAATATATATTCTATCAATTTCTAAAAAATTAAACAATTTTTTTATTTTTTGCAAAAAAATTAAAAATTTGTATTTTTGGAAATTTAAAAAATTTAACTTTGAAATAATTATTTTATAATAAAATATGAAGCAATTGTTATATATTACTATTGAGAATGCGATTTTAATTTGTAATTTTAGAAAACTTCAAGTATTAATAAATTTCATTAGAAATTTTAAAGAACATTAGAATCTTGAAAAATTTAATAATTTAAAGTCTTCTCAAATTAGTTGAATAACAGGTTATTTAATTCAATATAAAGAATAATATAGTTTTGTACAAAAATTTTAACTATAAAGACACTTAAAAAATTAAATTTTTGATAAATTATAAAATAAGTCTATTATTTTGAAAAATAAAACAATTCATCGTAAAAACTCAATTATTTAAAAAAAATTTAATAAAATTCTTGGCTAAATTTTAATTATTTTAAAAAATTGTCATCAACTCAATGGTTTTCAATATCTACTCATTTTAATAAAATTTTCCAAAAGAATTCCATTAGTAACAAATTTTTTTATAAAATTCCACGCAATTATTTAATAGACGAATTTTAGTTGCAAACATTTTAAGAAATATTGCTGTTCTTTAAATATAAATAAAATAAAATATTTATGTCAATACCTTAAATTTTTTTTTCCACTGAATTTTATTATAATAAAATTCATCTCCAAAATTTAAATATTTTGAAAAATTTAAAGAAATTCTTGTCAATATTTTAATTATTTTTATAAATAATAAAATTCTCCTCTGAAATTCAATTATTTTTAAAAAATTTAATAATATTCTTTTAAGCTGATTTCGGATCTGTCGTTAGTATTTCTCTGTTATGTTAAATTTCAAAATGGCTGATCCAATATGGCGTAAAAAATGAAAAATTAATGTTTATTTTCACGGCCGCTAAGTTCGAATATGATATAAGGATTTAAGAAACAAAATATAGATAAAAAAGTAAATTGAACGTTATGATTTTAATTAAAATTACTAAAACTTATAGTTAATACAACGACGAATATTTTAAATGGGGAAAAAATTGTTAAGATATTTTCGGTATTTTTTTTTTTAGTGAAAGTTTAGTCTTAGTAAAAATTTACATCACATATGTGTGTATAGCTGAACTTGTCGATTTTATGGTTGCGGAGAAAAAAAGTAAGCGACTAAGCTTTATCATCGGTGTAAAATTTCATGTAAGCAACAAGAATGGTATTTGAGGTGCGCAATTGCGGATAATAAAGGTACGTGACCATTCCGGATGTTTAGTAGGTACATAGACATGTGGGCGTGTGGAAATAGCGCGTAGGCTAAGAGGATTGAGACGTCAGGCGCCCGCGGTGCTTGATGAATGCATGGCATTCAAAGGAACGAAAAGATCCTCGCTTGCAGGATGTTGTACCATCGCAATGGACCAGATGAAGCTAAACGTGAATGCCACATACTCGGTTTATCTCCCTCCAACGACCACGTAGGTCTCACCACCTTTTTTTCTATATCGAAAAAAAGTTTACATCACACAAAACACTTATTCACTAATGCCACATTATCATTTTAACAACATCGGGTATTATCATCATATATTATCATACCATAGTTATTTTTATATATCATATATGAATATATCATATACATATATAAATCTGTCAATATATAATTCTATCATACATTTCAAATCATCATTTTATACAAATTCGATTACATTACATATATTTCTTTCATTGACGTTCAATTTTTCAAAAGGCGAAGTTAATCTTGAACAAGTCCAGGGCTCAAACTAAGTTCGTAAATACCGTAAAGTTACGTAAATTGTCTCAAAGTCTATGTAAAAAATAAGTTTATTATTGAAACCGCCCGTAAAGTCCACAATTTGTATATTTACTTAATTAGTTATTTACTTTATTAGTTAAAGACATTTTCTAATCCTTTAACACCCAACGGTTTCGATCGAAACCACTTTTGACTATATCAACCTTCAGAATTTTAACAAAAAGAAAAATATTTTCGATTTCGAAACCACCAACTACAGCCTCAAAATTATTTTATTTTGTCAAAAAAAAATTTATATGGTATAATAAAGAATAATTCATTTTTTCATTACAACACGAAAAAAAATCTTCACCTGGAACAACTATAAAATTTACCAAATTAGCGGAATTTTTAGTTATTGCAGCGAATAATTTCGCTAATTTAGCGAAAGTTATCTCTGTTCCAGTTAAAGTATTTTTTTTGTAAATTATAATAATAATAAAAAATGAATGTCATTGGCAGAATTTTCAAGAAAATTATAAAATCTAAAATCAATTTACATACTTAATTTTTCTTAAATTGTAATTTTTATCACTAAATTCACTTAAAACTCATTGTTTTTCCTAATTACGAATCTAAAGTCAGAATTTCCAACTCTTCCAAATTCATAGGGTTGCCATTTTGAATTTTATAAAATCTGACATTAGTTTCGTAATCAGCAAACCTGGAAACCCCCAGAGTGTCAAATTTTATGCAAATTTGAAAAAATTTTGAAAAAAATGTCCGCCATTTTGAATTTTGAAAATTTTGAGATTTTAACTTTATAGTTTCGTATAATCAGCGACCCCAAAAATCTTCGAGTTTCATTAAAATACACTAACTGGGTTTCTCAGGGGTTTTTTAATACAAAAAATATTGGTTTATTATTTACTTAGTTAATTAATATAATAAATTATCAAAAAATTTATTTATTTAATTCAGTGCTAACTGAATAAAATTATTTTGTATTTCGCTGAAATCATTTTACTGATTTCTTTAAATATTTAATTCGAAAATTCAATAGTTTGTTAAATAAATATTTAAACAATATTCTCATTTGTTTTCTCATTGAAAGCATTTAAATCTAAAAAAAAATTAATTTTCCTAAAACATTAAATTGAATATATTGAGAGTGATAGCGCGAGTATTACTAAATTACAATGAATTCAGTAATTTTTAAAAATTTGCAATTAAAATTCTTCAAAAGCTGATTTACAAAAAATTTCAATAAAATACTTGAAAAAATGAATTATTTTTTTAATAAATTTTACAAAATTTCAAATAATATTCTTCAAAAATAGTAATTCTACCGAATTATTATAGTTAAAGTATGAAAAATTCAGAGTTTCAAAGAATTTAATTTGAAACCTTATCAAAATTCTATTATTTATAAAAATTCACTCAATAATTCTTTTAATATGCAATTATTATCCACAATAAATTTTACCTGAATTTCACTTTTAAATCATTTTTTATTAGAAAATTTTACTACAATTAAATAATTTAAATAGAAAAATAAATATTTTATATATTTAATATTTGAATGGCTTTTAAAAATGAGTCCTCATAATAAATTTTATTAACAAATTTTTAAATGATTGATTTTTTTCAACGAATTTTAATAGAGATTTTCAGAAGAATTTACTTTTTTTGAGAAATTCGATTAAAATTGTATTAAACGTAATAGAAATTCTACGATGAGTTTTATTATTTCCTGTGCAATTGAATTCCTGATAAGTATTTTATTATAAATAATTGAATTATTGCAAAGGAATTCATAAAAAAGTTTTTAAATAATTAAATTCACTTGGAATTTTTATTATTAATGAAAATAATTAAATGTTTGCGTAGAGAATTTATAAAAAATTTTGAAAAACAAAACTATTTTAAAATTCAATTAATTTTGAAATATTTAATTTAATGATTGTTAAAATTGAATTCTCTTAAAAATTTTTATTAACTTATTTTTAAATAATTGCATTTTCTTGGCGAATTTTAGTAAGATTGGTAAGATTCCTGACATTTTTCAAGGATTTCAATTCAAATTAAAATTTTGAAATATTTAATTTAATGATTGTTAAAATTGAATTAAGATTTTTATTAAATTATTTTTAAATAATTGTATTTTCTTGGTGAATTTAAGTAACATTGTTAAGATTCATTACATTTTTCAAGGATTTCATTTTAAATTGCAGTAAAATAATTAAAATTCAAAAACAAAGTTTATTATTTATCAGAATTATTGAAGTATTACGATAAATTTATAAAAAAAATTGTAAATAATTGAACTCCTGTGCAATTTTTATTAGCAATGAAAAGAAAATAATTAAGTGTTGGTGCGTAGAATTTAATTAAATTTTTTTTTCAAATAATTGAACATATTTGAAAAATTTTCTTAAAACTCTAGAGATTAAAAATCATTCTCAATTTACGCACTGGAATTCAGTGGTAAAATCGCAACGATTATGACACACCCCTCTAAAAAGACCGAGAGGGGGAGGAGGAACTCTTCTTTTTCTTTACGAATAATCCCTCTTTACTTATAAATTTCAAAAATGCGTGAAAAAAAAAATTATTTACATCATTCTAAACGGTCTCGAATTTCAAGTTTGCGGGAAGTTTAAATTTTTGATGAGTGTGTGGGGAACATGAAGAAAGGTGTGCGATTCTATTTGGGATAAAAAGAAGCAAAGTGAGTGGTGGCGTGTACAAATTGCCCCCCTGTTTCCTTGCATTTGTCATTTCAGAACGGGGCAACCTCGAGGTTCTTTCATTTCCCAAATAATTTCGAAACCCTCATTAATAACGTAACGCGTTAGCAAAACGAAACGAACTCCAGCAGGTAGCAACGGTATTTATGTTCGTTTATTATTCGACGAACTCGTTATTGTGTTGTACTTATAAGATATAATACATTTTTTTTCTCTCCCTTTCTCTTTGGCCTTGAAAAATCAAAAATTCACAAGAATTGACGCGGTAAGAGAAGTATATTCTCAATATCTAAAAACCCGCAAAAGACCATCAAAGAAAAATTATTGAAATGTCTTCGCTTTTAGGATGAGCGACAAATGACTAATATCTGTCAGAGCTGTTTTTAGATGAAAAAGCGGATTTCTGTGACAAGTGCATCATAAAAGGACATTATAGTCTCTGCGGCCTGGGCAACAATGAACATTTATTTCTTACAAGGACATTGTGAAATATGATATGCAATATGATTATTAAAATTTTTTTGAATTTTATAATGTTTCGAGTAAGTGCAACTAAAAGCTGATCTAAAAGACTAATATTGTTTAGATTTAAAATTTATTCCTTATCTTAATTGTATCGAAGGAAGAAGTAAACCTGCTTTCAAATCAAAACATTACTTTTAATTCTCAATATTAATAATAATAATAATAATAATTTTACTCTCTTGTTTGCACACTGTGGTAATAAATACCGGCAATTAAATTAAACCGCGACAAGTTATTCTCAACAGTAATTACCAAACGTTCAGAAAATGACTCGCATTCGTAACATGCAAGCCTGGAGTAATTATGCGTAATGATCAGGGAGCTACTGGTATTGATGAAATACGGTATGATATACGAAGAGGGAATTTCAGTTAACGAATTTTAGTTTATTTCTTTTTTTTTTGCTGTATAAAGAAAAATAAATAAAACCAAAAGATATCTGAGACTAGTTTTTTGATAATTTGCATAAACAATATCGTCTTCTGTAAATTGCAACATACATAGACGAATGATGACGCTTGTCCTCACTGATCAGAGAAGATATCATAAAAGATAGTGGTAATTATCGTGAGTAGCTCATTCGAGATAGTTAAAGAAACCGCACACTAATGAGTATAAAGGAAGGAGTGAATGCTGAGCTTAGACGTGCTGACATTGGCTCGTAGGTGTCAGACTTTCACTGTATATCCCAGTCAGCTCCTGAGACGATTGGTTTTCGCGGTGCCCCTCCCAGAATCCATTAGGAGCAGAAACGGAGAAAAGCATTAATTTTAAAACCGATCCTGTTGCCGGAGAAAGAAAAAGAGAAAGACCATTGCATCGGAGACGCCATTTGTATTTACACGTGGCTCTTAGTTTTCTACTAGGCGTATATTTTAATTATTTACTTGCATATTGTGCGGTATCAAGAATTAATAAGAAGTTAAATATCTGGGTGAAATACTGGCGAACTAAAAAATTACATTGGTATCAAAAAGCGCAGAAGTGTAATTTTTAGATTGAAATTTACAACCTTTGCCTTCAAGACATGATAAAATTTATTTCTTCTACATTTTTAATTTTCTGACATCGTGAAATCAAATAAGTTGTAGGAGAGACTCAACCTCACACCATCCTGAGGGATAAAAATTTTTGTTTCTACTTTTATAGTATTTAACCCCATTCCCATTCAGCAGACAATCACAAATTTTTTAAAAGGACATAATAAAATTTATTTCTTCCAATTTAATACTTCTAATGATCTAAGAATCACCTAAATTGTTAGGAACTCAACTTTATCCAATTCTGAAGGATAGAAAATTTTATTTCAGCAGATTCAGCAGATAATCAAAAATATTTTTTAAAAAGTCTTAATAAAATTTATTTCGTTCAAATTTTTAATACTTCTTATCATCTGAAAATCACCTGCGTTCTATAGTAGGGAGTGAGCCTCACACAATCCTGAAGAATAGAAATTTTTCACCAAACTATTGAGTTATTTGCAACTGATCCATTTTACAAAATAATTTATCTTACGTTTTACCGAACTCTTCAGTAAAAATATATAATTATATAGAGAACAGTTATCGAATACGTTTGACCGAACTATTCAGTAAATATTAATGAACTCTTATCTTACGTTCTATCCAACCGTACAGAACCTATTAAAATTGTCAGTCCACCTATTTTTAAGGCAATGAAAAAAAATTTAACATAAAATTTATGAAGACTAAACTTTTATTCAGTACAAGTTTTGTAAGATAATAAAATTTTTAAAAGAATAAGACCTTTTACAAGTCTTTTGGCCAAAATTTTGCTTAGAAATTGATAACTATTCGCATTTTTTATGTTTTACAAAAATTTCAATAACTTCTAAAGTAATAAACGTTTTCTAATTATCTTAAGCTTATTTTGAAGGTCATTTTCCACAGAATAAGAATTATCAATAGACATTAAACTGTAATTTTTTTCTTCAAATAAGCAATAGTCGTCAAAGTGAGACAAAAAAATTGAATTATACTATACTAAAAAAAATTCTATACTAAAAATTGTTCGAAAAAAAATATAAAACATAATATATAGTGTAAATTTTTTAATAAAACTTAATAAAAAATATGTTTGATATTTAAAAATTTATTTTCTTTTAATAAGATTATTTTAAATTTTGTGAATCTTTTTGTCTAACTTTCACGTCCTGCTTATATAAAGAAAAAAATTATACAGTACCGTCCGAAATTGTCAGTCCACTTATTTTCAAAGAAATAAAAAAAATCTTTTAACATTTAATTTATGAAAACAAAATTTTTTTTCTGTTTATGTTTTGAAAGAGAATAAAATTTTGAAAATAATAATACATTACAGAAATTATTTGGCCAAAATTTGTACAAGATATTCTTAAAAGTCGGAATTTTCAATGTTTTACAAAAATTTGAATATATCTTCTAAAATAATGAACGCTTTTTAATAATCTTAGGCTTATTTTAAAGCCCACGTTCTACGGAATAAGAATTACTCATAGACATTTACATGTAATTTTTTACTTGGAATAAGCATGACGTCAAAGTTGGAAAACAAAATTTGAAAAATTTGAAATAATATTATTAAAAGAAAAATAATTTTTGAAATTCAAACATATTTTTTTTATTAAATTTTCTTGAAAAATCTATATCATATCATGTTTTATATATATGTTCTAGAATAGTTTTTAGTACAAAAAATGTATTTTAAATTTTCACAATTTGTTTGCCCAACTTTGACGTCATGCTTATTTCAAGAAAAAAATTGCAGGTTAATGATTGTAAGTAATTCTTATTCCATAGAAAATTACCTTTAAAATAAGCCTATAAGATTATTAAAAAGCGTTTATTATTTCAGAAGTTATTCCAGTTTTTGTAAAACATTGAAAATTACGATTTTTAAGAATATCTTCTACAAATTTCGGCCAAATGACTTCTGTGAGGTTTTATTCTTTTCAAAATTTTATCATCTTCAAAATATAAATCAAAAAAAAATTTGAGTTTTCATAAATTCTATGTTAAAAATTTTTTTTCATTCTTTTAAAAATTGGTGGACTGACAATTTTGGCCGGTACTGTATAAGTGTAGTGCTAATAGATGTATTTCTTTCGTTTCCCATATTGGGCAAAATTTAATAATGGAAAATCTACTGCTTTAATTAGCATTAGGCAAATTGAATATAGTGGAAAATTATTGCGTTGCGCAAATAAATATTCTTTTCAATCGAATAAACACTTTTGAAAAGAGAGGTAGGTGGATGGCTCTTTAAAATGTAGGGTGCTGATAACAAACAATAACGAGTGGTGATAAGATCGATTGCCAAATGGGGATTAGAGAGGGTTCTATGGAGAGAAAAGTTCAAAAGGCGCGGGGGAGGGTTTGCTCCGACGAGGAATGAAAGAATGCGTCTCTATATAGACGGAAAACGAGCGAGAATTCGAATGCGAGAGGAATAAGAAACGAGTTCCCTAAGAACTTTAAGTGTTCACCCCGGTTCAAAAAAAATACCTCTCTTTCTTTCCTTCTTTTTCTAAAAATCTTTACTC
The DNA here is from genome assembly GCA_032872475.1 of Leptopilina myrica (nomen nudum). Taxonomy (NCBI): domain Eukaryota; kingdom Metazoa; phylum Arthropoda; class Insecta; order Hymenoptera; family Figitidae; genus Leptopilina; species Leptopilina myrica (nomen nudum). Next base: position 39,888,223 of record CM065461.1, read on the forward strand.
CATTGTTTGGCCAATCGTGACGAATTGAATTCCCATTTTACTTTTCACTCTATTGGTAGAGTTGCGAACTTTAATGCTGAAATTACTGTTTTTATTTGTGCGGTTTTAGTTTGAAAATAATGTTATTTTATTTGTTTTGGGTGACTTTTGCGTATGTGTATAGCTATTTGATTGTTTTTTTGGAATCTTTTAGCCTATTTGGTACCTATTTAGTCCCTTTTAGCCATTTTTGTGCCTTTAGTTTCTTTTCATCCTTTTTGGAATCTTTTAGCCTATTTGGTACTTATTTAGTCCCTTTTTAGCCATTTTTGTGCCTTTAGTTTCTTTTCATCCTTTTTGATACCTTTAGTTTCCACTTAGCCTTTTTGGTGCCTTTATAGTGTTTCTCAACTTTCTTTTCGTGTTGTTATCCTTTTTGGTGCCTTTTGTATACTTTTGTTCGTTTCAGTGCTTTTAATATACTTTTATTCTTTTGGTACCTCTAGTTTTCTTTTCGCCATTTTGATACTTTTAACCATTTTGGTGCTTTTGCAGTAAAAAAAGAAGAAGTCTTTCCTTTTAACCTATTCGGTACACTTTAAAGTATATTCTTGGTACATTTCAACCTTTTTGGTGCATTTAGTATCCTATTATTCTTTTTGGTTCGTTTAATTTTTGTTAAAACTTTTTTTTGTCTTTAATTTCTTTTCATCCTATTTGGTACCTCTAGTATCTATTTAGCCTTTTTGGTGCCTATAGTGTTTCTTTTAGCCTTTTTGGCGCCTTTAGTATCTGTTCATTCTTTTTTCAACCTTTATACTAACCTCTTAGATTTTTTTTTGGTGGTTAGTATCTTCTTATTCTTTTTGGTAGGATTTTTTTTGTTCTTTTTAGGATGCTTTTGGCCTATTTAGTATCTACTTAATTTACTTAATTACTTTAATTTTTTAGTCTAGCCTTTTTTGTGCCTTTAGTAGCCATTATAGTGTCTTTAGTAGAATTTTTATTCTTTTTGGTACCTATACAGATTCTTTAGCTTTTTTGTGCCTTCAGTATACTTGTATTTTTTTTAGTGTCTTTAGAATCCGTTTATTCTATTTGGTACCTTTAGTTTCCTTTTATCCATTTTGACACCTTTTAACCATTTTGGTGAACTAATTCGTTTTTCTTTAGCCTTTTGGTGCCTTTAATTTTCTTCTACCCTTAAAGGTGCCTCTTGTATCCTCTTATTATTTTGGGAACCTTTAGTTTCCCTATAGCCTTTTTATTGACTTTATTATGATTTTATTCTTTTTGGTACCTTTAGGTTCCTTTCAGCCTTAATCTTGGTAGATATTATCCAATTTGTTTATTCCTTTACCGCTTTTTGTTCCATCAGTACACTTTTATTCTTTTTGGTGCCTGGAGAATCCTTTTCTTCTGTTTGGTACCTTTAGTTTCCTTTTATCCATTTTGACACCTTTTAACCATTTTTGTGAACTAATGCGTTTTTCTTTAGCCTTTTGGTGCCTTTAATTTTCTTCTATCCTTAAAGGTGCCTCTTGTATCCTCTTATTATTTTGGCAACCTTTACTTTCCTAATAACCTTTTTATTGACTTGATTATGATTTTATCCTTTTTTGTGTATACGTTTAGTTTCCTTTTAGCCATCACTAACTTTTTAGTCCTTTCGTCACCAGTGAATTCGTTTTCTCTATCGAAACGATTCTTATCCTTTGGATTAACGAAATCCAGACGAATTTAGTGGTTTTTTGGTGTGGTATAATGATAAAAGCAAAATGCGACTTTGGTAGACTGGAAATGGAAGAGACAGTGTTTATATACACATATATAGTTGAAGATGAGAAAGGAGAGGTGGAATAAGAAGAGGAGTGTAAGGTTTAGGTAGCTTTGGTAGCTGGTCCCATTTTACATTGCGGAATGAGGAGCAGCTTTTGCGTTTGTGTTTGTGCTCTCTCTCTCTCACCGGGGAGCACAAAGAGAAATGGTGTAGTATTTATCAGTGCCTTCTGTCTTTCTATCTCTCTCTGTCTCTCTCTTTCATTCGATGCATTTCTCTCGTGCCATCTCTCTTAACTTTTCCAACCCCCCCTTGCTCCTTACTTCCATTCCATTTCCAAATCCATTCGCCATTCCCAACCCTCTCTCTATGTGATGCCTTTTCGCGCACCGCACATATGGGTACTACATCTTCGCTCTCCAGACTTTGACAGCTGTCTAACTCGTGTATCTACTCCCTCAACTTGAATTTCATACGTCCTTGTGAATTTCTCGACGCTGTTCATTTTAATCCAATCGCGAATTTGATGCCACGTGAGCATTCGATTTTTTGTCTTCCTTTGCTTTCTCATCATGTTGTTTTACTGTTTTGTAAATCTCTTTCTTTATTCATTTATAATAATAGAATTTTTGATTCTGATTTTTAGGAATCATAAGCATATATAGTCTCTTGATAAGAAATCCCTTTATTTAAACTAAATATGATAAAATACTCATCAGAATGCAGAACATACATATATAGTTATGTCATTAATCGAAAAGTTGTCATACAAACGTACAAGCATATCTAAGTTGTAAAATATAACACTTTTGAAGAACAGTATAAACACACATCTAATTTATAATATGCTGAATGAATTGTCGCGTTTTGAAAAGAGATCAATGTTTATTCCCAGAAGCAGTAGCTATCGTAACTTGTCAGAGTCAAAACATTACATAAAGTTTTTGGAAGAGGCAGAGAAGAATAATAATCCCGAAATAATGTAAGCATAATAAATGAGTAAGCATTAGCGAGGCGCTCGGCAGCCGGCTCATATTTTCGGTGTGGCACTGGATTTGACGTAGCATTACTCCAAAGTGCGTTACATATTATATACGCGAGCGCATATTCACATACACACTCCGCGTGTGCCACCGCGCTTTTTCCTTCATGTGCATCAGGAAAACTACATCACGATTCCAATTTTTCTTTCCTTTCAACATAATACATCAAAAATCAATTTTCGAATATTTTTCTTTCGTTCCTATTCAAACATATCTATATTATAAATAACAATTATAAATAGGGTTAGAATTCGTGAAATTTTCACAGAAAACAAAAAAGTATTTTTTTTAAAATCAAAATGATGAAAAAACATTTCTATTTGGTCTTAGGAATGTGTCCACCAAGGAAGAGAAAAAAATAGTATTTTTTATAAAAGTTATTGCAAAATTAATTTTTTTGCAACTTTTTAAAGAAAATGTTATTTCTCCTAAACGAATGAACCGATTTAAGTGAACCAAGCGGGAATATAATGGAAATGAAAAATACTTTTGTTCAGAATTAGAAAATTTTTTAAAAGTTTATATTGCAATGATTATTTAATAAATTTTTTATAAACAACTAATTTTTTAAATGTTCTGCGCCTTTTAAAAATTAAAAAAAAATATCTACATAAACTTAAAACTAGAAGAAATCAAATTTTGTTGAGAAAATTTATGAGCGACAATTATTTTAAAAGTTATCAAAATCGCAACTCCGTTCGATATGATTTCCTAATTTTTATAAAAAATATTTACTTCTTTCTTATCCTAATGCTGAGAAATTGAATTCTTGCAATTAAATTTATGCAAATTCTTATTTAAATAATTAAAATTCCTAAAAAATTGGCACTATTCATTAAAAAATGGACTTCTTATAAAGATTTTATAATAAAATTTTTTAAATAATTGAATATCTTTGTAATATTTTATTAAAAGTTAATAAAAAAAATTAGATTATTAAAAAAGCTTTTTATTATTTTCAAAAATAATTGAATTAACAAGAAGAAATTTAATACTTTTTAAAAAAATTGAATTCTTGTGTTGAATATTGTTATTTATGAAAATAACGGAATTTCGCAAAAAATTTTACTAAAATTACTCAAAGTAATACAATTTTCAGGAATAATTTTTGTTCTTTATGATTAATAATGAAATTCTCTGGAAGAATTATATTAATATAAAAAAAATAATTGAATTATTTCCTAAAAATTGAATTGAAATTGTGTTTAAAATAAGTGACATCTTTTGAACAATTTTATTAAAATATTTTAAAATTTATAAAAATAATCGAATTACTGCTAAGAATTTAATGGCAAATTTTTAAAAAATGGAAAAAAAATGTTTGCAAATTCTATTTTAAAAAATTTAATTCCTGTGAAAATAACGAAATTTTTGTGTAGAACATTATCAGAATTTTTTCTTCAATAATTGGATTCTTTTGGAAAATTTTATTAAATCGTCTACGATTTAATTATATATTATATTGAATTGAGAGTAATGGTTTTTTAATAAAATTGAATTTTTACAAGAATTTTAGTGTTCTTTTTTAAAGTAATTGAACTTCGAAGAAAAATTTTATTATTTTTAAAAATAATTGTATTATTATAAAAAATTTTATTAAAATATTTTTTAAAAATTGAATTTCTGTAAAAATTTGTTTGTTATTTTTGAAAATAATTGAATTTCTGTAAACAATTTTTGTTATGTTTGAAAATAATTGAATTTTTCATAAGAATTTTATAATCATTGTTTTAAACAATTAATTTTTTCAAAATATAATAAATATTATGCAAATTTTATTTCGAATAATTGAATTCATATGTAATATTTTATTTGTGAAAATAATTGAATTCTTTCCTTAGAATTTTATTTATGATTTTTTAATAATTGAATTTCTATAAAAAATGTTATTGAAGTGAAAATAATGTAATTATTGTGAAGAATTTTATAAAAATTTGGTTAAACAATTGATTTTTCCAAAAAAATTTTAAAAACGCTATTCTGAATTAATTAAACATCGGTGGAAATTTTATGATTTATGAAAATAATTGAATTTTGAATGAGTTTTATCAATTTTTTCTTAATAATTGAACACTTTTGTGAAATTTAATGAAAATACTTAGATATTGAAAATAATTGAATTTCGAATATTTTTTGAAAATAATTGAATCGTTTCAAAGAATTTAATTATAATTTTTGAGAATAGTTTCTTGTTGTTTTGTATTAGCGAACTGAAAATCTGATTCACGTGATTAATTGCTTTAAAGGTATATTAAATTTCTCGCCTCCGGCTAATATATTTATAATTTCTTTAATAATGCATCTAATGAAAAAAATTCTAATGATGATTACCCAATTATAATTATAAAAAAAATCAACGTGTGTGAAAAAGCGAGAAGCGAAACACAAGTTCATGGATCGTCTAATCATTTTCTTTTCCAACATTCTTTCTTTTAAATATATACATAATATCCCAAGACAGATTTCTCGTAAAGCATGAATGCATTTTAAATAATTAGTGTTATTCATACGGCAATTAAAAACTATTGCACTAATATTTTACACAAACATATTCGTATATATATATAAAACATATTTTCTCTTTTTATTTACATAATTCAAATAAGCAATTAATATAAATATTTAATTAAAAGTCACACAAAAAATCGATAATATTACCTATATAATATCAAAATAATATCAAAAATATATCACCAACATTAAAAATAGGTCCGTAGGAAAAAATGTCTCGAGGAAAAAATTTCTAAAAATGAATCTGTTTTAAAAAAAAGCGATACATTATAAAATATATCGAGATGAGTTCTTTTCTTTTTATCAACAAGAGAATTTTGATTTATAAAACCACAGATGATCAAAGCATATCTTTTAGATGAAAGAGAAAATTTATGTTTGCTTTTTAAATTTGCGGAAAAACAAAAATGTCACTGGCTTCAATAAATATAGAAAAAACAGATGTTTTTCTTTTGTAAGAAAAAAAAGGACGCGAATAATTCTCATACAGATGACTTATAAATATAGAAACGTGTACATGAAAAAGCTTTTTCTAAAAATTTATCTTGTTTTCAAATATTTGCGGTTTTATCATAAGAAATATTTCCTCCTCTCAAAAATTGACAATTTTTCTCCGCATTCTGAAAGCGACTGCAAAAGAATAATAAGACCTCGAATTATTTCATTTTAAAAAAATTCTTTATAGCATACGTTGTTTTTGAAAACAGTGGCAAAAATATTTTACACTTTCATCGAAAATTCCCTAATTATTTCTTTTAAAAAAAAATTTTTTATAGAACACGTTGTTTTTGAAAACAGTGGCAAAAATATTTTACACTTTCATCGAAAATATTCACTATAATTTATCAAATATTGCAGTGTTCGGAATATTTAAATGCATAAAAAATGATGAGAAAAAATGTTGTAAAGATTTAAATGTTGCGATGAAATGAATTATCGTGCGAACTTGAAAGAATTTTAAAAATATAACAAACTCCTAAAGTGCAGTACATAGGTGCCGAAAAAATGCATTATCGATAAATGTCGATAACAGAAAACTGCACTTAAAGGTTTTTTTTGCTTTATATATATAATAGTGGCGAAGTATATATACATATTTTTAAAAACGAAAGGTTAGAAAGCATATTATGTGGAGGAATGGCAGTTGACAGGGACAAATGTCCCATTGCGAGCAAGACTGGGAGCTCGCGTCCATATACGCCATATAGTTTGTGGGCCCAGTTTGAGATATTGCACGGCAGATGTGGTCGCGCGTTGATCAAAGAAACGCTCCTCATACTGAGAGAGATTAAATGGATGCTGTTGGAACACCAGGGTTACAAATAATACGCGAAGAAACTAACGCGATCCTCGCCTTACATTCTTCATATATATATAATATACAAGTAACCCATGCTTTGAAAACTTATAGTCATACCCGCCCCCCTTCCTGTCCCTTCTCTCATCTTGTCATAACATCATTACAACTCTGAGCGAAATCACTAAAATCATTCCCGACAATAAATTTTGTCTATAATGTATGACAATAAACAAGGTTTATTAGTTGATAAAGTATGGATTAATTAGCTATTTTGATATAGCAAAAGAAGTTTTTCTGTGATGGATAATATAAACTTTAATATTTATAGTCAGTTTGGTGACATTTAGTAATCTTTTTATTGTTTTTGATATCTATGTCGTTTTTTTTAGCCTTTTTGGTATTTTTTAGCCCATTTGATACCTATTTAGTACCATTTAGCCATTTTGGTGCTTTTAATTTCCTTTCATCCTTTTTGGTATCTTTGGTTTTCATTAAACCTTTGAAGATTTTCATTAAGCTAAAAGATATTAATCTGTTAGCCTATTTGGTACCTATTTAGTAACTTTTAGCCATTTTGGTGCCTTTAGTTTCTTTTCATTCTTTTTGGTACTTATAGTTTCCATTTAGCCTTTTTGGTGCCTTTATAGTGTTTCTTTTAGCCTTTTTAGCGCCATTAGTATACTGTTCATTCTTTTTTAAATCTTTACCTAGCCCTTAGATTTGTTAGTCTTTAGTATCTTCATATTCTTTGTGGTACCTTTATGATGCTTTTAGCATTTTTGGAACCTACTTGTTAGCCTTTTTGGTGCCTTTTGTACATTTTTTTCCTTTTAGTGCCTTTAATATATACTTTAATTCTTCTTGGTACCTTTAATTTCCTTTTAGCCCTTTTGGTGCCTTCAGTCCGCTTCTTGCCATTTTGGTATACCATTATTTTCTTCAGGCTTTTTAATGCCTTCAGTATACTTTTATTCTTTTTGTCATTAAAGTCCTTTTATTCTTTCTTATTGGTACTCTCAGTTTCTTTTTCGCCTTTTTGGTACCTTTAACCAGTTTGGTGCTTCAGAGTAAAAGAAGCAGCCATTTTTTTAACCCATTCTGTACCTTAAATTATTCTTTTTTTCGTTCCTTTAGTTTTCTTTTTAGCCTTTTTGAAATACCTTTCAAACTTTTTAGTGCTTTTAATATCCTTTTATTCTTTTTGGTACCTTGTGAATTTACAATTAACTTTTTTGGTGTCTTTAATATCCTTTTTGGTGTCTTTAATATCCAACTTGGTGCCTTTTGTATATTCTTTGACCATTTTAGGTACCTTTTATCTTCTTTTGTCCCTTTAGTATCCTTATTATTTCTATTTTGCTATACCATAAGTTTCCTTTAAGTCTTTTTGTTGCCCTTATTATACTTTTATTCTCATTGGTACCTGCTGTATTATTTTTCTTTCTTGGTACATTCCAACTTATTCGGTGCATTTAGTATCCTATTATTCTTTTTGGTTCCTATAATTTTCTATGAAACTTTTTGGTGTCTTTAGCTTCTTTTCATCGTTTTTGGTACCTTTCGTTTCTAATTAGCCTTTTTGATGCCTTTAGTATATCGCATCTGTTTATTCTTTACTTTCCTTTTAGCCTTCTTTGTGTCATAAGTATTTTTTATTCTTCTTTGTTACCTAAACATAGTTCTTTTTGGTACCTTTAGGTCATCCCTTTTTACCTTCTTAGTACCAGTTAGTCTTTTTACTGTTTTCTGATACTTTTATTCAGTGTCTTTAGAATCCTTTTATTCTTTTTGGTATACCTTTAATTTATTCCTTTTATCCATTTCGATACCTTTTAACCAGTTTGGTAATTTAATTATAGTTTTTCTTCAGCCTTTTGGTTCCTTTATTTTTCTTGTAGTCTTTAAGGTGCCTCTAGTATCCTCTTATTATTTTGTGTACCTTTAGTTTCCTTATATAGCCTTTTTATTGACTTTATTCTTTTTGGTATACCTTCAGGTTCCTTTTAACCTTTTTTGGTACTATTTATCCAATTTAGTTATTCCTTTAGCCTTTTTCGTTCCAACAGAACACTTTAATTATTTTTGGTGCCTTTAGAATACTTTTACTCTTTTATATAGCTATATAGTTTTCTTTTATCCGTATTGGTACCTTTTTAGCCATTTTGGTACCATTAGTTGCCTTTTAGTCTTTCTCGAGTCTTTTTTTAATCTTTCTGGAACCTTTTTAGCCATTTTGGTGCCATTAGTTGCCTTTTGGCCTTTTTGGTGTCTTTTTTCAATTTTGTTGGGATCTTTTTAGCCATTTTGGTACCATTAGTTGCCTTTTATCCTTTCTCGTGTATTTTTTCAATCTTTTTGGGACTTTTTTAGCCATTTTGGTACCATTAGTTGGCTTTTACCTTTTTTATTGTCTTTTTTCAATCTTGTTGGTACTTTTAGGTTATTTCAACTTTCAAATGTGTATACCCTGATGATGAGATAGAAAACAGAGACGAAAATGCATATGCAGAAAAACTATGGTATGAAGGAGAAAGGTTGGTCAGTGGTGTACAATGGTACATTGGTTACGTCGTTGCAGAAACGAATTTCGTTGGTTGGCAATGCAGAGGCTAGGGAAATGTGTAATTCAAATGAGTTACGGGCATATCACACTCTTGGGAAGTAGGTGCTAAGCGCTTGGATATGCTGATAGAGCGCAGTGATATGTAGAACTGTGGAATCACGATGGGAGTTAAGGTAGACAAGAGAGAGAGAGTGTATAGCGAGAGAGAAGTAGGGGAGGGCAAAGGGAGGCAGGTTGGTTTGTAATAGTCTGCGATGGTGCGACGCGATGAGATGTGATCGCTCGGCGATGAGCTACGGGCGACGTGATGGTCCCGCCGCGGTGGTTCCCTACAATATATCCTATCTAGTTACTGTCTATATGTTCATTTCGTGTAATTTCAGCACTTCAATATACATATATATATACATATGTACCGCAAAATTCAACCAACATCACTCCATTGGAAATTCACTACTCGCTAAACATATCTTTGTAGCTATTCGGCTAAACTGCATGGTACGACATCTAATGGGATTATAATTAATAATTAGTAATTACAGATTCTAATTTGCTTAAAAAAAAATTAAATTGTTTGTTTCAGGGGAGTAGATCAACAGACTTCATGTCGACGAAGGTTATGTGAACCGACTGTGGTACATTGTAAAAAATAGTTTACAAAAAAATTTAATTCACAACGAAGTATCAACTTTAAAATAGATATTTGAATTTGGAAACTACGAAATACTTTCAACATTTTATAACTGCTTGCAGGAAAATTTTTTTTTTAGTTATAATAATGAGTAAAACTGTTTATTTCAATTATTTGTAAAATAAAAATTATTTATAAATACACTGAAAAAGAATTATTTGATTCAAATAACCGATTATTTGACTAATATCAAATAAATATTAACTTGAATCAAATAATTTTTATCAAAAAATCGGTTATTTGAATCAAATAAATTTTTTTTCAGTGCTAAAATTAATATCAAATAAAAACTGTTTGACTGTAATTATAAAAATATTTCTGATTTTTTGACAGTCAACTTTTTAAATAATATTTATGGTTTGTTTTTAATAAAAAAAACTAGTTTGTTCTAGAAAAATTTAATATCAAGAGAGGATTATGGAATCCATAATTATAAAATTTTTAAATGTTTAAATTTAAGTATATCTAATTTATTAATTAACTTATTTAGTGTCATTAAAAGAAAACTTTCTAAAAATGTTCACGGTGTAAGTATGAAAAAAAAAATGTTTTGAATTTTTAAGAAGACATTAAAAGGAAAAGAATAAGATTTTTAGGTGATGTTGAACTAAAAACGCTTCTTTGGTTCCCTGTAAAAAATGTTTAGGGATAATTTTACCAAAAATGTTTTAGAAGTAATTTACACCAAGAATTTGTGGGTATACAAATTAAAAATTACACAAAGTTTTCGATATTTTTACCCAAAACTTTTTTCAAAAAATTGCTATAAATGTTTAGGTAAAAAAAAAACAAAATTTTTAGTGATTTTACCCAAACATTTTTGACTTGACTGTGGTAAATAGGAAAAAAAAATTATTTTGCAATGCTGAAAAGATTTTCATTTTTTTTATTTACTTTAAGAAAAGAATAAGATTTTGAGGTTATGTCGGGTAATTGAGATTGAATTCTAAGATCTCAGTGAGGACAAATCTTCGCCCCGGTGATAAACGATGATTCTAAATTGCGAGCGGTAAAGGAAGCGAGTGATGCAAAGTGATAACATAATCAGGTGATAACGTGGTCGTCATATCTCATCGCTTGAAACAACTGCAAGAGACCAGAGAGTACCTCAAGAAATAATATTACCACGATAATAGAAAAGGGAGAATTTACTTCTAAATGAAAATGTTTAATTATAGGTTATCATTAGATAATAATTTTAATATTAGTAAATAATTTTCTTCATAATTATTTACTTCCAGGGCAAAAGTGTTTTTTATTGAGTGACAGTTTTCTTTCCCGGTTCAAAAAAAAAAAATTAATTCAAAATTTATTTCTTGCACGAAAAAATATTTCTTGGTTCAAGATTCTTGTTTCTGTACATAAGAATTTCTTTCTTGTACGAATTTATAAAAATTTCTAAATTTATAAAAGTTACTCAAATTTATAAAATTAGAGAAACTTTTGAGCCGAAAAAAAATTGTTCTGAAAGAAAATTCTTTCGCATAAAAAAGCAGCAAAAGAATTCTGTTTAAGAACAATTTTTTTTTATTTTGGCCCAAAAGTTTCTCTAAATTTATAATTTTACTTAGAGTATAGAATATTTAAAACCCTATTTTCCGCAATATTAATATTAATATTAATATCAATTGTTGATTGTCATTAATTGTTATTCCTAGATAATTTATTTCAATAACTTTATCAATACCAGCAACTTATTCAATTAAACATTAAAACATTTTGTATATACAAAACATTTAAATAAATTGCGAAAAAATAACGTCTCTTGAGAGAAACATGACCGCTGACAAGTTTATCATTTACACTTGCAATAAACTGAAAAAAGAAAAAAAAATATTAAAAATCCTCTTCTGAGAAAGATTTCTTCGAAGATAAAGAAAAGCGGGTGCGTAGGTTTTTTGTGATATTTATCGCCTTCAGATTAATTGTATCTCAAAACGGATGCCCACCGTGTAGTATAAAAGACGCCACGACAACATTCAATATCATTCGAAATTATCATCAAGTATTCATCGCTTTTATCGTGATCTTTAGCCAATTAAAGGGCTCTATAATTAATTGAATCAAGTAAAGAAATTTAAATATATCTACATAGAGGAGAAATTACTCGCTACAATATAAAAAAGTTTTTTCTTTTTACTTTTTCCCGCGCAATATTTCACACTTGTCTCTTTCGATTTTATTCTATACGCCACAAGGGGATTCACAATAAGATTCACACCGTATAAATACATTCTGACTACAATTGGGAAATCCCCCATAGCTCTTGAAAAACTGCAGCGACATCGGTGTATTTTTAGGGGTACTATATACGAGAAACTGGCGCGCGAAATATAATTTTTTCTAATATTCTTACTTTTAACTTATTTTTAACTTATTTTAACTATTTTCTTACTTTTAACTTTTTTTTAAACTTATTTTAACTATTTTCTTACTTTTAACTTTTTTTTTAAATTGAGGTAAATTAAACGAAAACATTCGGACCATGAATAAAATATTTATTTACTCCAAAGTTTCGAAATCTAAATGATTTCCTCTTCAGGGAGTCTCTCCAAAAAAATATAGGTACAAAATAAAAATAATAAAATAAAATTATGTAAGAAAAAAAACTAAATAAATAAATAAAAATTAAATTAATAAGTATAATAATGTAATAATTAATAAGTGTTCATTGTAATGACTATAGATAGAGTTTGGAGCTTAGTTTTAAATTTGACTTTACACTTTGCAATAAGTTTTTAATTTGATTTGACAGACTATTTGTTTTAATTTATTGTGAAGTGTTATTTATTTATTTATTGTTTTTATACAAGGACGGATTATTTATTTATTTATGATATGTTTATTTTTTATTTTGTTTCTTATTTTTTCTTTTTTTTACTAATTATTATTTTTACCAGTTATTAATTTTCTACTATTCATTATCAACTAATTTTTATAAATTAAAATTTTTTTTGTTCAAAAAATATTATTTTTATGAAATTAATATTTAAATTTGTATTAACTTGTTATTAATGATATTATTGATAATTTTTACAATTTTTAATCATTTTTGTCATTTATATGTAAAAATTTTTACAATTATTTTTTTAAATTATTTTAAATATTAAGTTTCTTTATAATTTTATGACTCCAGACTCTACTCCATCGTGAGGGCATAGAAATTTAAGTCTTCCTCTATTTTAATTATTATTTTTTGGTAAGATAATTATTTATTTATTGTTAAACTAGGTTTATTTTTTCTTTTATTTTTAATTTTTTTTTTGCTAATATAATTTTATTTTATTATTTTAATTTTGTATATTTTTTTGGATAGACTCCCTGAAGAGGAAACCATTTAGATTTCGAAACCTTGGAGTAAATAAATATTTTATTCATGGTCCAAATGTTTTCGTTTAATTTACCTAAATTTATAAAGTATCTCGGACGTTAAAGATTACTTAAATAATTTTTTTTTACTTATTTTAACTATTTTCTTACTTTTAACTTTTTTAAAACTATTTTCTCACCGCGTCAACTTAAAAGTATCAAATGGCGACGGATTGATACCAAAAATGTGGATAAAATAAAAAATTGATTTAGATTTTTGGCATAAATTTGATACTTTCAAAAAAACGGTGGTCTAATAAAATAAAAACTAAAAAAAAAAACTTTGATATTTTTAGCAGAGGTGTAAATAATTTATTAAATCATTCTTGACATTGTTATTAGGAAGATTATTACTAAAACACTAATATACTTAAGAAAAAGGAACAAATTTTTTTTTCATATTAATTTTCTCTCTTTGCAATTTTGCCGCCGTTTCCTAATTATTTCAGCTCGAAGGAAACCTCAAATTGCTCTTACTAACTCGTTTCTCGAAAATCACAGAGAATGTAGCTTTTCTCTCGGTGTTCCGAGATGTGTGAAAAGTGGTTTCTGGGATCTGTTTCCTCTCTATGGCTCCCTGGCGCCTCGCTTTTCTAATTGTGTCCCATTAAAACACCCTTCTTCCAACGAACACTTTAACCACGTTGCTCACCGCAAATTTTCTCACCCCCCTTTCACCCCTAATCTTACCAGTAATGCTTGAACTTTCTAAAAAACTTCTTTTTTTCTTTTTTTTTTTTTTTTTGAAAAGAAAAGAGAAGTCAAACTTTTATACAACTTACCGTATTGGGGATTAGAGAAAATCAAAACTCTTCAAATGTATATATATATATAGATCTTTGGTATTTATCTTTTTTACAACTGCAATTATAGGTTTCGATTTAATATTGTTAGAATCGTTGTCTCATTTTTCAGAAGGGATTTCAAAGGAGCGAAACAAGTGCGGTGTTGGGATAGAGAACATAAGTGAGGAGAATTTTGTGATTAGAGGGTTTTAACTTATAGCGAAGTTTGAAAAAGTTATTTTCAAAAGCTCCTTTTAAATTGTTTCTGAGATTCTTAAAAACTTGTTTTTACTTTTTATTTTCTACTGCCTGGTACAATAAATCATAAGGAGAATAATAATTAAAAAGAAAAGAAAATTAAAAAAAGAAATTTATAAACAGAAAATAATAATATTTCCATCTTTAAATTTAATTTATTTACTATTTTGGCTAATTATATAACAGAACCTTACCACTGATATATTAACATTTTAAATCGTTTTTAAACAATTTTATCTTATGCGCCTATTTTGATTTTAAAAACAGCAATTTCTATAATTGTTATTATTTTTTCCCCTATATTTACAATGTGGTCCGATTAAAATCGACTTGTACTACTTATATTAATGTTTTAAGTGGTTTTTAAAACAATTTTGAGTAATTTTCCTATTTGGTTTTTAAAAATAGTAATTTTTATAATTCTTAGTTGCTACAATTCGATAAATTTCAAATTTCATGTTTTTCCAGGATGATCCAGGACAATATTTATGAAATTTCAGTCACGAATAAAAAAACAATTTCTCACCTAATAACACAGCTTTAGCTCTAAATTTTTTTTTATATTTCCAAATACCAGACACTTAATCAGGAATTAAATACTAAAAAATTTTACTTATCTAGAAATTTTTATATGGGATAGGATAACAAATTTTTTTTAAGGTTAAATTAAAATTTTCTTAAAAATATTTAAAAGCAGGTAAAATTAAAGAAATTTTTTTTTGAAATTCAGAAAAAAATTTACTGTTTCTAAAATATTGGTAGAACAATAGCAATTTAAAATAGTATCCGGGACATTAAAATTAATTTAATTCACAATTAATAAAAAGTAACCACAGCAGACAATCAACAGAAGATGAAATTTTTTTTTTTTTTAAAGAAATATATCTTTTGTTTACTAACAATTGTTATCAAAACAGTGTTTATCAAAAAAGAATAAAAAACAGGTAAAAGTCCAGAAATTTTTTTAAATTTCATATTATTTCTTGGTTTTCTATACTCTTTTCTAAATTTCATACTTTTTTCAAGTTTTCCCGGCTCTGTGGCAACCATTTTTATTATTATTTTTTATTTTTAAATATATTTGCAATGTTGTCTGACTAAAATTCTCTTTTACTACTAATATATTAATATATTAAACTGTTTAATCTATTTAAGCATATTTAAGCTATTTTTATACAATTTTGCATAATTTTCCTATATTTTGTATATAAAAATAAAAAAAATTTATTTCTAATTTTGTCTGACTAAAACACGACGTTTACTACTAATTTTATTGTTTTAAGTGGTTTTTAAAACAATTTAGAGTAATTTTCCTCTTTTGTTTTTATGCAAAGTAATTTTTATAATTGTTTTAATTTTTTTAAATATATTTTCAATTTCGTCAGACTAAAATCGACTTTTACTACTTATATTAGTATTTAAACAGTTTTATATAATTTTTCTATTTTGTTTTTAAGAAAAGAATTTCTATGTAATTATTTTCACTAAATGGACAATTTTGTCTGACTAAAATAAACTTTTACTACTAATATTATTATTCAAACTGCTATTTAAATAATTTTATATAATTTTTCTATTTTGTTTTTAAAAAAAGAACTTCTATATTATTATTATTTTCACTAAATTAACAATTTTGGCTGACTAGAGGCGATTTTTACTACTTATATTAATATTCAAACAGTTATTTAAATGATTTTTTACAATTTCTTCATTTTGATTCATAACAAAATATCTTCTATGTTTGTTATTATTATTTTCACTAAATTGACACTTTTGTCTGACTAAAATAAGCTTTTACTACTAATATTAATATTCAAACTGCTATTTAAATAATTTTATATAATTTTATATAATTTTTCTATTTTGTTTTTAAAAAAAGAATTTCTATATTATTATTATTTTCACTAAATTGACACTTTTGTCTGACTAAAATAAGCTTTTACTACTAATATTAATATTCAAACTGCTATTTAAATAATTTTATATAATTTTATATAATTTTTCTATTTTGTTTTTAAAAAAAGAATTTCTATATTATTATTATTTTCACTAAATTGACAATTTTGGCTGACTAGAGACGATTTTTACTACTTATATTAATATTCAAACAGTTATTTAAATGATTTTATACAATTTCTTCATTTTGATTTTTAACAAAATATCTTCTATGTTTGTTATTATTATTTTCACTAAATTAACACTTTTGTCTGACTAAAATAAGCTTTTACTACTTATATTAATATTTAAAGTGATATCTAAATAAATTTGTATAATTTTCCTATTTTCTTTTATTAAAAAGTAATTTTTAACCTCGTCATTCATTTTTTGCCATATTTACAATATTGTCTGACTTAAATCGACTTGAACTACTGATACTAATATTTTTAGTGGTATTTTGAATATTCTCTTTTATTTTTAATAATTTTTCTATTTTGTTTTGTAAACAAATTATTTCTAAATTTGTTATTATTTTCTTTTACATATTTTTAATATTGTCTGACTTAAATCGACTTTTACTACTGATATTAATAGTTTAATTGTTATTTAAACAATTTTGTTTACTATGTCTGACTAAAATTGACTTTCACTACTGATATTAATAGTTTAATTGTTATTTGAACAAATTTTGTTTAATATGTCTGACTAAAATTGACTTTTACTACTGATATTAATAGTTTAATTGCTATTTAAACAATTTTGTTTGATACGTCTGACTAAAATCGATTGTTACTACTGATATTAATATTTTAATTGTTATTTAAATAATTTTATTGCATATTCCTCTTTTGTTTTGATAAAAAATTACTTCTACAGTCTTTTGTTATTATTTTTTCACATTATTTACAATATTGTCTGACTTAAATCGGCTTTTACTACTAACAATAATATTTTTAGTGCGATATTTTAACAATTTGATTTTTCTACTTCTATTTTTAAAAATGTACGTCGTATGCTTACTATAAATTTTTTTTTGCTCTATATTAACAGTTTTGTCTGACTAAAATAGTATTGTAACTGGTTTGAGTTAAAAAAATTCTTAAAAGTTTAATGTTGTTTAAAATAAAAATAACTTTTTTCAAATAATAGAGCTTTTAAATATAAAGTTGCGTTTAAAGTATAAAAACCTTCTTTAAAATTAAGAAGATTTCAAACAAAGTTGTTTAGAATATACATCTTATTTATAAAATTGTTAATAAAATTGTTCATAAAATTAAAGTTGTTAAAAAATAAAAATTTATTCAAAATTAAGTTTGTTGAAATTAAAAACCATACTTTGTGTTAAAATTTTTTAAAATAAAAACCTTACTTAAAATGATGGTGCTTTAAAATTATTCAAAATAAAAAAAAATTTCAGTTATAAACAATTTGATTTATTTTTGAAAATTTAAAGAAAAAAATATTTCATAGTAAAGAAAAAAGAACGGGAGAAAAATATTGATTTCGCTTATGGGAATTGTTATTCATTAACCACCTGAGGGATACGGAGCATTACAGCCTTACCGGCACGAGTGTTGACAAGAGTTTCGCGGTCTATCCAATAGATGGCCGTCATTTAGAGGTCGTTTTCAACCCCTAAATCTGCGTTCTCCAAGTCTATCTTGTGGGTGCTTCTGTAGAGTGGATGAATTACCGACGCAATGTCAGAACGTCAGGATCAGCCCGATAGCCGCCTATAAATAAGCACTTGCTAACTCGGCGGCTTAAGGGCGCCCTAATCGTTTGAATTATTAATCACTCATCCTTTAAATCAACCCGTCTCGCCTCACAAAAACAAATTTACAACTTAATTTATAAACACATAAGATTTAGAATAAAAACAACTGGTATAATAACTGTCAAAGGGAATTATACGTTTTTTTTTATTATGCAATAGAATTATTATTTCTTTTTTCAGAGTGTTGGAGTTAAATAATTTTTCGTTTCACATTAAATCAATAATATAAATTCAAAGTAAAATAATCAATTATATTAATAATAATAATAATAATAATAATAATAATAATAATAATAATAATAATAATAATAATCATATAATTAATGTAATTTAATTTAATTTAATTTTTCTTTAAATTTATAAATTCATATTTTATTTAGTTTTGATGTTTCATTTTTTGTTGATTTTTAAATTTTTGTGACATTAAAAATATTTTTTGATTCAATTACACTGCAAAACAATACTTATTTGATTTAAATAACCGATTGCTTGTCTGTTAAAAATAAATATTTACTTCAATTAAATAATTTTTTTTTAATTTCAATATTTTATGGAATGTTAAATATTGTATAATTAACAAACATTAAAAAATAATAAATAAATATATTTTATATTAATTTAAACATTTTAGTTAAATTTGAATGTTAAATGAAGCAATAATTTCAGTATTTGCAGAAAATACCATTAAATAATTAACTACGATTTAAATAAAAAAATATTTTATCGAAGTAAACATTTATTTGAGAATAGACGCAAGTAATCGGTTATTCGAACCAAATAAATGATTTTTATAGTGACTATAGTTATTTGAGTACAAAAAAAAATTTTCTTCAATCAAGTAATTGTTATTTGTATCAATAATAATAATAATAATAATAATAATTGTATTTGTATCAATAATACTGATAAATAGTAATTATTACTAATTTATTGAAAAATTTACTAATTGAAGAGCAAACTTCTACTAATAATAAACTAATAATTAATAAACTTCACAAATAAATATTAATTGCTAGTAACATATTAATAAAATTTTACTAACAAATAGTAATTTCTATTATTTTGATAGTTCACTAAAAATTAGTAGCATTACTATTACTTTTTTTTAAATATTAGTAGAAATTACTACTTATTAGTAAAATTTACTAATTCAGAAACAAAATTCCCACTAATTTATTAGTTTACTAAAATAAATTAATAGAAATTACTTTGAGTTTCCATATATATTCTATTTTAAATTACTGCTTATTAGTAAAGTTTATTAAAAAATAATAATTTCTACTAATAAATAGTATTTTCTACTCAAAAATAGTATTTTCACTAAAAAATAGTAATTTCTACTAATTTATAAGTAATATTTGTTAATTGAAGAGAAAAAGTCCAAATATATTATATTAATAAACTTCACTAATGAATAATAATTTCTACTAATTTATTCGTAAAATTTACTTATTTAGAAGCAAAATTCCTTCCAATTTATTAATAAAAATCACTAATTTAAAAGCAAAAAGTTCGTAACTTATTTAAATTGGTAAACACTTTTACTAATTCAAATTTAAAGAGTTTATTGAAAGTCGAGAAATAATAATTCTGATTACACTTGAAATATTATAGTTCTAATTGAAACTATAGTTGAAGTATTATATATAAATTAAAAATATTGAAATTACAAGAATATTCAAAAATATATTAAATTAAAAAAAAACTTTTCTTTTAAATATAAAATATGGATTTAAAATATTTTATAACTCGTCTTGAATAATTATTAAATTATTATTAATTAAAAATTAAATTTTTTAATTTTACTTTAATTAATTTTTAATTATATAAAAGAACAAATAATTATAATTTTCTTGAAAAAATTTTTTAAAAATCTTTCCGCATTCAATCTTAAATATTGAGCATTTGAATTTAAAAGTTGAAGCTTTGCGCTGAAGCGACGCAGACCACACGATTGTCGTAAATTTGAAGTCATTACAATTAGGCTAATATCAAGACATTAATTAACTGCGTGTCTCTTAAAGAGATTCATTTTCTAAAGATTTAATGTCCCGGTTCGTTTAAGTTAACAAATTATGATTTCAATTTTCCGGTATGAGGACAAAAAAGAAAATCTTTTCATTAAAATTAAAGACGAATGAAAAGAATGATTTTTTTATTATTAACATTATGAAAAAAATGTTTCATGTAGTAATACACTTTTCGAAGTTTATTCTCTTGAAATATTAAATTTAATGTGTGTGGTCCCTCCATTTATTACTTTGTACTCGTTACGCCGCCCTCGATAATTACATAATTGACTTTCGATCTCCACCAATAAAAAACCGATCTATATCTCTCTAATCGTATATATGCGCGTTTTATTTTCTCTCCGTATTTTTTTAACGAACTTTCATTCACCCCGTTATTGTCGTATTTTAAAACGTAATTTAACTTTTAGATTAAAAAATTGAAAATACTTTTTCAATTTAACAAAAAAAAAAATTTTCAACTCTATTAGAAAAATTGTTTACAACTCTATTATTAGATAAAATTATTTATTATTATTATTATTTTTTGTTTTAACTTTACATAAATATAAAATTACCAGGTGAAAATAATGATTTAATTATTTTTCAGAAAATTGACGAAAAATTTTATTTAGGATTTTAAATTTCTTGTTATTGTTGTTGTGAAAAAGGGGGAGGGGAGGGGAATATAGAAAATTTCCAAGGGAAAATAAGCTCACACGGGGCATCGAGATAGAAATTCTAAAACCTATACTATCGTCATATACATATTTCGATGATTTATTACATCTCGTGTGTGACGCAATACCCTCTTCTCGAGCCATAAGTGTGCACGTTTAAGCGATAAATCTTGTAGCCACTGTGAAGAGTCTTCGTAACATCTCGCTATGTACACGTCGCATTCGCGCTTTTCCACTTAACGTCGATATCTTTTGAGCTTGTAAGGTGTCTCTTCAAAAAAAAAAAAAAATTGAAGCAAATTTTATTTCTCCAATTTGAGTATAATTTTGATTTTTCACTCCCTTTTTGTCGCAAAAGTCTCTTATTTAATATCATTATATACTTATTCGGAAATTTTATATTTATTTTTAAATTTTTGACAGGCTACCTAAATATAAGGTTATTTTTAGGTTATTTTTATCTACATAAAATATTATTTACAAGTTTTTGTATTTAATTTAAAACTAAAGTCAGTATTTATTAAACATTATGGATTTATAACAGAAACCTTAAACCTAGTCATTTATATTGAGGATTGACCCTTTTTTGTGTGTTTTCATACGAAAAAATTTTAAACATAACCTAAAAATTGTTATATCTACCATTTTCGAAGCACGAAACATTTTTTTAACGTTTTTGAAAAAAAGTACGAAAATATATAGTATTTACCAAAATTTACCAAAACAGAAAGTACCAAAATGAAGAGAAATAAAGGTAGATTAAAAATGTATTCAATAAATTTAAATAAAATTAGGGTATCATAGTTAGGGTTCGTTCACCTTTGGAACACTTTTAAATAAAAATTAATAAATAAAAATACAAATATTTGAATTCATATTATAAATTTATTCAGAAAGAGGTAAAAGAAAAAATTTTAAATGTTAAAAATGTCATAAAAAAGGATTTTTAAAAAATTTAATGTAATCCCATATAAAAAAAAATTAATAACATTGGTATTTTTCCAGCATTTCCAACACAAAAATAATGTTTTTTTCTCAAAAATAATTCTCCAAAACTTGACTTTTTAAAATTTTACTATTTAATTTCTAAACTAAAAATTAAAAAATTGTTACTACAAGATTTAAAAAAATCATTTTGTTAAATAAATTGTTATTAAAAAACTGCAGTCAGACAAATTTTCCTTTCTAAAAAAACAATTTTGTATGATTTTTCTATTTTGTTTTACGAAAACTAATTTGTTTGATTGTTATTATTTTTTTACTACATATTAAAAATTTTCTCAGATTAAAATCTCTTTTTTTACGTCTGCCGCTATTAATATTTTGTCTGGTATTTAAACAATTTTGTATAAATTTTCTATTTTATTTTTATGACAAGTAATTTCTATGCTTGTTATAATTATTTTCACTAAATTTACAATACTGTCTGACTTAAATCGAGTTTTACTACTGATTTTTTTGTTTATTTCGTTGTATTTGCATAATTTTTCTATTTTGCTTTTATAAAAAGTAATTTCTATTCTTGTTACAATTTTTTATATTTATACAATGTTGTCAGACTAAAATCGTCCTCTTCTACTAACGTTATTATTTTAAGTGGATTTTTAAATCAATTTTGTTTAATTTTCCTATTATTAATTTTATGACCTCTTAAAAAATTAGTAAAAAAATATTTGTATATGGAAGATTTAAATCGAATTTCTTTATTTGTAGGTCCAAGTGTATAGTCAAACTTTCTCCTTAATGGACAAAAAATAATTTTTTTAAGTTTGGGTATTATTTAATTTCTAAAATAAAAATTTAAAAATTGTTTCTATATTAAAAAAAATATATTTTCTTCGAAATTATGATTGAAAAACTAAAGTTAGACAAATTTTTTTTTAAAGAAAGAAAAATTGTTTCTATTGAACAAATGATACTTTTTTCAGGGTACAATATTAATAAAATTAATGTTAATGTTCGGTTACTATTTTTTTTAAATGGTATTATAAAAATAATGTTAATGTTGGATTACTATTTTTTTTACTATATATATATAGGTGTAGAAAAATGGTAATAAAATTAATGCTAATGTTTGGTTACTTAATGAATAATAGATCATTAATCAATGGATATGTTATCAATATGATTTCCAAACGTGGTGTCGTTGAAAGACGAATGCGGATGTTAGATAGGTACGGCTGGCCAAGGCTCCCGTCAGTTCTAAGTTAGTTTGACGCCAGTCGAGTCGATTTATCAGAATAATGTGCACGCCATTAACTTTATGTCCCCGCCTTCAAATCGAAGTCTTGATTTCACGCGAATCACAAACGAAATCTTTCAGTTTTTCAACTTCCACGTTTAGTATAAATTTATATATGCTAATAAGAATATTAGAATTTATACTTAAGATCGAAATTTACCAATATAACAATATTTATTTCAGTTCAGTACACTGAGAAAAAAAAACAATTGGTCCCAATTTTATTAAAATGGTAAATATTAAAAATCATTGAAAAGAAATTTTTGAAAGTATAATGGTAATTTTATCTAGAATTTTATTCAAATTTTTGAATGTATTGAATTTTGAATCAGCATAATATTTATATTTATAAAAATTAGGGTATACAAAAATTAAAATTGCAAATTTTATGAAATTTTAAATTCAAATCTTTTAAAAATATAATTTTTAATTTAACATCTTTTAAAACTGAAATTTTATGAAATTTTAAATTTTAAATCTTTTAAAACTGAAATTTTATGAAATTTAAAATTTTAAATCTTTTAAAACTGAAATTTTATAAAATTTCACATTTAAAATCTTTTAAAACTGAAATTGTATGAAATTTACAATTTAAAATCTTTTAAAACTGAAATTTTATCAAATTTACAATTTAAAATCTTTTAAAACTGAAATTTTATGAAATAAAAAATTTTAAATCTTTTAAAAATAAAATTTTATAAAATTTCACATTTAAAATCTTTTAAAACTGAAATTTTATGAAATTTCAAATTTAAAAGATTTAAAAACAAATTTTATGAAATTTTAAATTTTAAATCTTTCAAATCTGAAATTTAATGAAATTTCAAATTTAAAACATTTTAAAACAAAAAAATTATGAAATTTCAAATTTAAAATCTTTTAAAACTGAAATTTTATATGAAATTTCAAATTAAAATCTTTTAAAAATGAAATTTAAAATTTAAAATCTTTTAAAACTGAAATTTTATGAAATTTCAAATTTAAAACATTTTAAAACTGAAATTTTATGAAGTTGCAAATTTTTATATCTTTTAAAACTGAAATTTTATGAAATTTTAAATTAAAATCTTTTAAAACTGAAATTTTATGAAATTTCAAATTTAAAAGATTTTAAAACTGAAATTTTATGATGTTTCAAATTAAAATCGTTTAAAGATTTCAGTAGACGAGTACAAGCCGTAATTTATTAATTAATATTATTTTTCCAGGAAATTATTAGTTAATTTCTAGGAAATAATTATTACTTAAAGGAAAATTTGTAAAATATGTTACAAGATACGTGTTCCTTATGTTTTTTTTCCTCTGAATTAAATTGACGATTACTACTGTTTGGAAGGAGGGGGGGTGGGGCTTAAGATATCGAAGTTGATGAAGTGAGCCGAGACGCGTTAAATATTGTACCTGATCAAGAGATGCTCCTGAGACACGGGTAAATATATATAAAACGGATAAAGAATATATATATAACCAAACCACCGGTCTTCTAGTTCGCATAATAAGGTCCATTTTTAAGCAGCAATCAGAAGCGCTCATTAGGACCTGGATTAATATGATCCCAGGTTCATTCGGACTTTTGCCGCGCACGGTCGCAGTACTCCCATTCGTTCAAAAACAGTTTGTTCCGTCTGGACGGTTTGCGATGCACCGTGTCTTATCTCTCAGTCGTCGTCGTCGTCGTCTTCTTCTTCTTCTTCTGCTTCTTCTTCGTTGTCTTATTTATAGAAGAGGAGATGTCGATGATTTTTCGTGCCACTCGCATATAAATTTCCTAGTCCGCTGCTCTAGTCGACCTCGTTACGAAAATACCATTCTTTCCCACTGGAACTATACGTCTAAGATGAATTGCTTCACTTTGTAGATATCGCGGTTAGATCATTCGTCTGTTAAACCTTCCCTTCTCCCCTTTTTTTCAAAGCGTTTCCCTCCCCCCCAAAGGTCCCATTAGGAAACGATTAAATGGAGAAGAAAGTTTTTCAATAAACTGTTGACATCTAGAACTTGTCTTCTTTTTCCTCGAGAAGACAAATTTCGTTCCGTCAATCACTAAAGCTTTATGACTATTCAGTTTTAAGAAACATTTAGTGAAATATTAAAAAATTAATTGAATTTAAAAATATTTGCGTTTTGAATTTTCTTTAATAAATGAAATTCCATATAGAAATTCAATTATTTACAAATTTTTTTTTATAAATTTATTCGCAATAATTCAATAATTATTCTCGAAAATAATAAAATTAGTCTTAGATTATTAATTATTTTTACTACAATTTCAATTAAAATCCTCGAAAAATGTAATAAATCTTAAAAATGTTATTAAAATTCGTTAAAAGAATAAGATTATTTTAAAATTAATTTATAAAAATCGTTATGAGAATTCAATTCTAAGAAACTTTTAGATAAATATTTCAATATTATTTGAATTTTCAAATAGTTCTGATTACAAATTTTTTTATAAATTCTGTACGCAAATGTTTAATTATTTTCATTATAAAAAAATTTTTCAAAGGAATTCAATTATTTACAAACTATTTTAGGAATTTCCTTGCAATAATTGAATTATTTATAACAAAATTCTTTTCTAGAATTCAATTATTTTAAAAAAATTTTAATATAATTCGTAGCAAATTTTTAATAATAATTTTAGTACATTAAAAAATTAAATTAAATTAAAATTCATCGAAAAAATTCAATTATTTAAGAACTTGTTGATGAAATTCATAATGAGTTTTAGAAAGGTTACAAATGATTACAGAAATTCGATTATTTTCAAAAGTAATAAAATTCTTTTGCATATTATTTTCATAAATAAAAAACTCGTCGTTGAATTTGAAATTCCTTAACTTATAAAATTTAATTGAATTCTTCTAAAAATGTCCTTAACTCTCAAATTTGTATCGTACTTTGTTATAGAAGAATTCAATTATTAAAAATTTTATTGCTTATATTAGGGAAGTTTGGATATTTGCGTTTAAATTTAGAACGATACCTGTAATTTACTAAAAAGTTAAAAATTTGAATCCAAAAAACTCAACTTCAAGGTTCTATTAGCAAACATTATAATTTTTTTTTTGCATAAAGGAAAATAATAGAAATTTAGAATAAACTAAAACAATCTTAGAAATTAAAGAATATTTTTTATCGAAATCTGTAATTTTTAATTTTTCATCCGTAAAGTCTGTATTTTGAACAGCATGTGATTGTTAGACATTGAAAATTTTTGAACTCCACTTTTCTTTTTAAATATTTAATAAATTGAGCTGCAATTTAAAAGAAAGTCTAAAATATTATAAAGAAGGGCAGTAATGTGCAAAAGATTTAATAATTCAAAAATAAATTTCAGTAACACTTTGAAATCGGTGAAGAAGATAAATTGATTAGAAGTTACCATGACAACTAATAATTTTAAAGTAATTTGTAATAATTATTTTTAAATAATTAAAAAAAAAATTTTTTAATAATTAAATATTTAAAAAAATAATTAAAACTCTGGCACATCACTACCCTTCTTTATAAAATTTTGAATTTTTGTACAAAATTTCAGCTCAATTTATCAATATATTTAAAGAGAAAAGTTGTCGAAAAAATTACCATTGAGAACATAATAACTTAACTACTTTCACTGCTTCGTGTTCTGACCATATAAACCACATCAGCAACAGTTTATAGAAAGCAAATACTTAAGCTCTGAAAATATTGCAGTGAAATTTGTCAGCAACCGAGTCACTCGCACTAACCGTATTCTTAAACCCCTGTCACGTCGGTAACTGTCAGGGAATTTTTAGTATAACCTCAAGTGAAAAAAAAACAAATTCCCTAGCAAATGAATATAATACGAATACATTTGCAAAAATTTCGCCGATCTCTTTTGATGTTTAGAAAAAAAAAAGTTTTGAAAACTAGTTAAAGGAAGTCTCTGCAAAAAGGGGGGTGGGGGACATTTGAAAATAGTCGCTCATATATACTTAAAAGAACGGAAGCAACAAATAATGGCGTTTAGGTGTGGATTCAAACCGTGCGTAACCATGTTTTATATGTACACACATTGAAGTATCCATGAAGATGAGACTCTCGCAAATATATATATATATATATACATGTGGACGCGCCCCATATAATCTCGTTGATGCTTCACAAAGTCTCCTCCGCCTTGGAGATCATGCTTGATCCGAGCCGAGAACCTTCATACTCTGTTTGCCAGTTTGTCATTGTATTAAATTCAGTGCCACAATGTCGTATCCAAGTCCAAGACAAACTTTTGGATGTCAGAGAGCATTGATTTATCGCGTTGACACATGCCCGCCTTCTTTATCCAACCATCATCAGTATATCTTTATAGAAATGTTTATTTTTAAATTTTTCAGAAAGATATTTGTGAAGGCAGTTTCAAACCTTTTCTTTTCTGTTTTTTTTCCACAAATATATAGTTCATCTTGAAGTGGTTGTTTTGCTAAAGTGCAAAATAGATGGGAGTTTTCTATTTGAGTCCTTAAATTATATATTCATTCTACTTATTTTATTTATTCATTATTTACTGTCAACAATTCACGCGCTTACGCATGCGGCTGACTTCTTATTCACTTTATAGTTCAAAATAAAATTAACAATTTTAAAATAAGTAAAAGTTAAAGATTTTGAATTCAAACTTTTTTTATAAAAATAAAATTTGAATTCGAATATATAGTTTTAATATTATTAAAATTGTAATAATAATAATTAATAAAATTTTCTTACATAGGGAAGTCAGGGAAAGAACTGGAAAAAAATAAATTTTTAGAATTCATAGTAACTTAAAGCCTATTGAACTATTATAAAATAAATAAATTATTTCATGAACAATTTTACTTAAATATTATATAACTAATTGAATAATGAATGAATGAATTAATTAATTAATTAATTAATTAATAAACTATAAATAGTTTAAATAAATAAACTATAAACTCTCCTCGAATTCTAATATACGAAACCTTCAACTTTTTACAAAAATTTCTTATTAAATTAAATTTAAAAAAATTAAATTAACCAACTTTTTCTTAAATTTCTTAAGTCTTATTGAACTATCATAAAAAAAATAAATTATTTAATGAATAATTTTACATAAATATTTCGAAATTATAATTGAATTTTCAATCATTTGGGTTTACAATAATTTTCATTATTTTGTTAATTAAACATATATTTGTTAATATATGTTTAATTAATTATTAAAAAAAAATTGATTAATATAAAAGCATTTCAGGTAGAAAGACTAAAAAAATTCAATTACGAAAAAGTTACAAATGGTGTCAGAAATTGAATTATTTATTTTCAAAAATGTAATAAAATTCTTATGACGAAATCCAATTATGATCAAAATTTAAAGAAAAACTTTGACGAAATTCCAATTATTATCTCTATAAATAAAGAAATTATTCTACAAAATTTAAAATATTTTTTAATTTTTAATAAAATTCTTGTCAAAATTTCAATTATTTTCAAAAAATTTCCTCATTTAAATGATTTTTAAAATCTACTATAGTTCAATAAAATTAGCAAAAAAATTCATTAACTTAAAATCAATATTAATAAAATTGAACACAAACATTTTAGTATTTTTATAAATAATAAAAATTTCACAGAAATTCCAAAAATTATTTACATAAATAATAAAACTCTGCAAAATTTGAATTCTTTTTATTTTAATTTCAATCAAATTCCCGAAAAAAAAATGTTTTGCAATTTACAGAAATATTCAATTTTTTAATGTATAATTTACTTTTGATTTAAATAATTGAATTTTCGTAGATTTTTCTAATAAAACTCATTGCAGAACTTCAATTACTTTGAATACAATTTTAAATCGAGTTTCTTGAAAAACAGAACTATTCTAAAATTTTTTACTAAAATTCCTCAAAAGAATTGGATTTTTAAAAATTTTTGTATAAAATTCTTTATAAGAATAAATTTTTGTCTTCAATTTATAGAAATATTCAATTCTTTAATGAACAATTTACTTTGGATTTAAATAATTGAATTCTCGTAGATTTTTCTAATAAAACTCATTGCAGAATTTCCATTATTTTTAATATAAGTTTAAGTCAAAATTCTTGATAAATTGTAACTATTCTGAAATTTTTTACTAAAATTCGTCAAAAGAATTCAATTATTTAAAAATTGTTAAATTCAATTCTTTATAAGAATGAATTTTTTTTCCAATAAATCTTTGAATTTGTCGTGGATTTTTCTAATTAAACTCATCGCAAGATTTTCATTATTTGTAATACAATTTTAAATCAAATTCCTTGAAAAATGTAACTATTCTAAAAATTTATATTAAAATTCGTCAAAAGAATTTAAGTATTTAAAATTTTTTTAAATAACTGAATTCTTTATAAGAATGAATTTTTTTACAGAAATATTCAATTCTTTAATAAATAATTTATTTTTCTATTTAAATAATTGAATTCTCGTAGATTTTTCTAATAAAAATATTGATTTCTAAATGAGTGTTAGTTTCAATTTTAGATAATAATATAGAATACAAAGTAACATGAAACATTTATATTTAATTTATTTAACTTTTTTTAATTAAGATTTAATTAAAAAAAATTTTTTTAAATAATATTCAATTTATATGTTTAATATTTAAAAAAGCGATTGCTTAATACGTTTATTATTTTTATTTTTAATATTAGAATATAAAATATAAATATAAATATAAATATAAATATAAATATAAATATAAATATAAATATAAATATAAATATAAATATAAATATAAATATAAATATAAATATAAATATAAATATAAAATATTATAATAATATATTTATAATATTATTTATTATTTATACATTTATTCCTAAAATCATTTAGCGAAGCAACGATTTAATTCGTATTTTGTCTGAATTTGAAATCCACAGGAAATCTGTGATTCGAAATATAATTAAATGCGACTTTAAAAATTCCTGTTCTTTAAAATTTTAGTTAAAATAATAATTTTTGATGTCAAGGACCTTAAACTTTAAGGGCTTATAATATATTGACTGTTAATCATATTTTTATTTGTAAATTTACAGACCTAGCACTTTTTGCTTCACCTAACTGCTTTTTTTACTTTTTCGTGCGTTCAAGAGAAGAAAATTTTCAAAAAAGGAAAATATGCTTTGAAAATTATTCTCGATATGCGATCGTGGGTACGTTAATAACGTCACGCTCTCTCACCGCTGTAAATACTTGTACAAGAAATTACACACTAATTGGTGGTACAATTTTATTACTTTACATTACGCAATAAGGGTTAACGTTGTACATGCGTATATGTGCGCAGGGTGTAGAAAAGATGTACGCGCCTAAGGACCATAAAAGAGCGTGAGCACAATGATTGGTTGCACTGATAAAAAAAAAAAAGAAAGAAAAGAACGGTGCTGCCTGGTCATTCAAAGTACCATAATGCCGGATCCCTTTTAATAGGACGATAACAGGCACCTTCTGAACATTGCCTTCGAGTGATCATCAGTTACCAATCTCCCTAAACTCGATAATCAGGAAACGAGATACGATCCACGGGACATCCGTTCCTATAACATCCTGCTCTTATATGAAAATTATAACGAGCTTAAGATAACTTAATGTCCACACAAATTCGCCAAAAGCGTTATATACAGCGTTTAACCGTTTTATAAAAGCAAGATTGCATACTGATAAGATATGCAATCTCTCTCTTACTCTCCTGCAACACTTGGTTTTTCGACCAGCAAAATTTATATATCCCATTAAATGCTTTAAATTTCGAAAATTGAATTAAATTTCATTTTCCTTTTTGCCCCTCAAGCGAGTCTTTAATGGAATTTACATTTTTAACTTGTCTTTATAAAAAAGTATATCGTGAGTGAAAACATACTGTTTATTTTGAGAGAAAATTTACTTTATAAAACTATTAAAATTACCACGAAATTTTTTTGTGATTTTTCCCTTATGTTTCTTGTGGAATATTCCACAAATTTATAGAAAATAGTTTTTTTTTCTTTACAATTTTGACGAATTTTCCACAAATTAGTGAAATTTTCAATAATTAAGTACAGGAAAATTTCTATAAAATTTGAGGGAATTTTTTACAAAATAAAAAGCAAAATAAATTTCACAACGATATCTTCGAATTGTCCATAATATTAGTTACGTATTATATTCTTGTTAATTATTTAATTACTTACTAAAAGTAAATTTTCAAATAAATGAATTTTCTGTAATGTGCAATTTCGAAAAAACTGTTTATAAAGAAAATAGCATTTAAAAAAAAAAATATTTACTTACAATAGGTAATATATAATAGTCTTTCAAAAATTTGTTCATTTTTTTTACAGTTCAATAAAAAATCTTCAATTTTTTTATTTCTGAAAATAATTTATTTTTAAGTACCTTATTCAAAAGCAAAAATTTACTCACTAATTCAAATTAGTAAAATTTTGAAAAAATTAAATATAGAGAAAAATTTTAAAGAACTCAGATTTTTGAAAAATTTTATTAATTCAATTTTTTCTCAAATTAGTTATATTTTTTAATCTCTTTTTAATTGAGTATTAAAAGCAATGGATTTCTAGAAGAATTTTATTAAAAATATTTTAAAAAAAATTAATTTTAAGAGAAATTACAATTGATTGTAAAATTTCAATATTATTTTTAAAAGTAATAAAATTCTTGACTGAAATTCAATTATGTTCAAAACTTTTTAATACTAACTTTTTGACATTTCAATTCTCTATATAATTAAAAGAATTTTTCTCCAAGGTTCAATTATTTTCCAAAATATCAATAAAATTCTTGTCCTACTTTTAATTGGTTTCAAAAATGTTCCTCATTTTGATGATTTTTAATTTTTAATATTTTAATGAAATTTTCTAAAAAGAATTCTTTTAATTAAAAAAAATCGGAATAAAATTGTACGCAAACATTTAATAATTTTTTTGAAAAATAATAAAATTGTACAAAAACATTTCATTACTTTCATGATTAATAAGAAAAATTTTACAGAAATTTAATTATTTGCAAATTTTTAAACACATCATTGCAATAATTCAATTATATTCATAAATAATAAAACTCAACGCACAATTTTAATTACTGTGAATACATTTTTTATCGAATTCCTTCAAAAATAGAATTATTTAAAAAATATTTATTAAAATTGGTCAAAAAATTCAATTATTAAAAAATTTGTCGATAAAATTCTATGTAAGAATTAAATTTTAAGAAACGTTTAAATATTTAAAAATTTATTTACCTTCGTATTTAAATAATTGTACTCTGGTAGAATTTTCTAATAAAAATTAATTTTAAATTGAAGTTTAGTTTGAATTGTCGATAATAATTGAATATAAAGGTTATAGTAAGGATTTTTTTGGAATTAATTGGAATTTAAAAAGTTTTTGAATTAAAATATATATGAAAATTTGAATCCTTCATTCTTTTAACTGACAATTGGGTAAAATTAATTTTTTTAATTAATTACATTTGTTAAAATTCTTTCGAATTTTTATTTTAGTTGAAAAACATTGAATTGAAATTTGTAATTAACAAGTAGAATGGGTAGAAAAAAATGCAAATTACTTTCTTATGAAAATTGAGAATTTTCTACAAAAATGTTAAGAAACTAGTGTAATATTTTTTTGTCCAAAGAATCAGTTTATAAACGATATTTTTATTGAGAAATAAATAGTATGCATCAAATGAATATATTTCCTATTTCTTAATCATATTTTATAAACAATTAAACAATTTTTAATTTTTATTATAAATAAAAAGGAGAAAAATTTGCATAATATAGATTAGTTAAACGAAATTTGTTATAAAAAAGCATATAATAAACAAAATGTATTTCTTAACAATAATGTTCTAAAAATTTTCTAATTTTCTAATTTTAAATATATTATTTCATTATAAAACTTTAATGTGTGGACAGACAGAATTAATAAACAAATAAAATACGAAGATTATTATTTAATGTACAAAATAAGAAAAGCTAAATAAAGAAAATATAAACTGCATAAAAAAATAGAGAAACATAATTATGAATAAAAACATAATAATTAAATTCGTCAAGTTTCTAAAATTCAAGTGTATTAATAAAATATAACAAATATTAATAAACTAAATTAATAAATTCAAATTTTTTTTAATTTAAAAAAAAGTATTTTAAGTAAAAGAAGTATTAAAAGTAGTTTTTAAGTATTAAATTTTATTATTTAACTGAATAAAATTTATTACTTAACTACTAAATTCCATTCTCCAGATTCTGAATTTTCATATATTTAAATTTTACATAACTCTCATATATAAGTCTTAAATGCTAGACCTTTTTTTTGTAAATATTATAATTAATTGAGCGCAAGAGAGCGATGAGTATTCAGGTGTTAGGTGCTTGTTATGTGGATAATTAATAACAACGTCCGTATCAAGAGTGCAAGATTGAATGTGTGTTGTTCATTCAGAAACGATTCTGGAGCTAGATCGTTACCAACTGTATTCTTAAATGTTTCGCATAAAGGTATATCATCAGATCAACAACAGCAGAGTGTTGAATGCATTTATTAATGTCCATCATTAATAGCATTTATATACGATTAAAAAAAAAAAGGAAAAATATTTTTCGATCGACATTATGGATATAAATGGTTACAACTACTCTATAGATGACTTTTTTTCATTTAGACCGCCTACGTTGTTAAATTACTGCAAACCCTTGCTACTGCGCCTATAATAGCATCCGGATATTCCGGTTATCCTACAGATTATATTCTACAAATTCTTCGTCAACTTCTACCAGAAAGTTTCAACTGTTCCTATACATTAATTTTATTTCAGTTTTTATTCTATTTTACATTTTATTTCAGGTTTAAAATTAATAAACTATTGTTGTACAAAATAAAAAATAGACCCCAATTTTTGTTATCCGAATCTTTATTTTAGCAAAAATTCTTTTTCTTTAATGAGAATTAGTTATAATTTCTTTTAATATAAATAATAATTTAAGGAAACGTTATGTTTTCGAATGTTGTAGATTATTACTATTTATATTTATTTATTATTATTATTATTATTATATATTATTATTATTATTATTTATTATTATTATTATTTATTATTTTTATTTATTATTATTATTATTTATTATTATTTATTATTATTATTACTGAAAGTTGTAGATTATTTTAATTCATTTTTTGGAGTTTAAATAATATGCAACAATTTTCAGTGATTTTTCAAATTTGTATAAAAAAATATTCGTCCAAAATTTAAAAAATTAGACTTGTACATTCTTACATTGTTTTCTTAAATCTGAATAATTCTTTCGTTACATTTTTTACAGCATTGACCGAAGAGAATAATATTTCAAAAATAAACAATTTCTCGCCTTTGAAATTAGAAAAACAATTTTTGCTAATAAAATATTTTCCACCTCTGAAATTCAATTATTGATTTTGTCGGGTCGTTTTCTGTGTTGGACAATTCATCTTATTTCTTCCGGGCGCGTCTGGACGTGCGTTCCTAAGTTGAAGGAGCGAGCAGTACGGTTCCTGCGTTTTCTTGGTCCTTTGGGCGACTGCCACAATTCCATCAGTCGTCCTGGTCGTCGTAGTGAAGCAAAAAAAAAAAAAAAAAAGGAAAAAAAGAAAGAGGGACAGCTGTCCAGCCGACCGCCAAACTACCCATTAATTACGGACCTGAATTCAACTCACACCATTATATATAACATATATATATATACATGTATTGTTACTTGTTTATCTTTTACGTGTGTATTCTTCGATTCCCCCTCACTTTATACTCGCGTCTGAATAAAAATTGTTTTATATATCAAAACCCGCAATGCGAACTTAACTATATATATATATAGTGAACTGTGCGGCGCTCGCTGCTGCTGTCTTTCGCGTGCTCACAGTTTTTTTACTAATTGAATTTAATGGAGCGTCGACCGACACTAAAATGCTTTTGCTGTGTGATACTCAATTCAATGATGAAAGGTTACACAATCATTAGCATTGGCGTAATTCCGAGCACGATACGAAAAAAAAAAATTGCAATACTTTAAAAGTTTCAAATTGTTTTCATTTTTTAATTTAATGACGAAGTTGATTCAATTTTTTCCAACAGTTAAGAAACTGTTTAAAAAAAAAACTTAAACTTTCCGGTAAATATTAAAATATTTTCTTTTCCTAAATTTTAAAAATTGCAAATATTCACTTTTGGTACATAAATAGATACAATTTTTAAATTTCAAAATTAATTTAATTAAATACAGTAAAAAAAATTCAATTCAGTTTTTGTCATAAGTATTTAGAATGTTTGAATATTTATATTTAGTTATTTTCAAAAAAATTAGATTGTTTTACTATACAACGCTGAGGACAAGAGCGCAAGCGCAGGAGTGGGGGCAATGAGAGCGAGAGAGAAGTAAAGGAATTTCTCTCTCGCTCTCATTGCCCCCACTCTTGCGCTTGCGATTCACCAGTGCACACCTGTTACTTATACTTTGTGAATACAATCACTGAAATAAAAAATAACAATAAAACCATTTTATTTAAAGAATTTTCCACAAAAATTGCCAATTTATGAACCAGGTAATGTAAAAGTAAATATTTAACGTAAACATTTATTTACGATAATTTAACAGTATGCAATTTTCTCACTTATTAAATTATTCTAGTAATATTTAATCAAACATTTAATCTAAATATTCTGATAATATTGAACAGTATATTTAATTTTTCTATTATTCGCAATTAACGTTTTCATTTAATAAATAAAATAAAAGACAGAATTTTTAATGTAAAGAAATGTGTCGATAAAAAAACTTTTTTCACTCATAAATCACAGTTTTCCTAAGGATATCAATTTTATATCTTTAAAAAAACTGTAAAAATCTTTATTAAATATAATTATTGTCAGAATTTATTTCGTTCAATTGAATAATTATTTTCAATAAAAATTATTGCGAGTAATTATTAATTTTTTATAAATTATTGTTTTTAGTACACAGTTGTCCTAAATATATCTAATTAAGACAAAAACGTGAATCAAAATTAAAAATGAAATATAATATTAATAAAAAATTAAATAGAAAATAATATAAAATTTTCTCTTTCTTTAATTTAATGTAAGAATATCAAAATTGTTATTGGCAACAACAAAAATTATGTCAAAATTGTATCGAACACCAAAAATTAAGTCAAAATTGTATCGAACACCAAAAATTATGTCAAAATTGTATGGAACAACGAAAATTAAGTCAAAATTGTATCGAACAACGAAAATTATGTCAAAATTGTAGCTAACAACAATTATACGTTTTTTTGTCTCCATTTGATATCCTTAGGAAGACTACGAAGAAAAATAAAACATTAACACTTAAAAACAGGGATGGCTTCGAAACTAAATAAAAACGAAAAAATAATTTAGTTTTGGAGTAGAAAACAAAACTAAAAGGTCGATGTATTTAGTTTTGGTGCTGAAACTAAAGTTTCTAAGCCAACCCTAAGGATGGCTTCAAAACTAAATAAAAACATAAATATAATTTACTTTTGATGCGCAGGAATCGAAACTAAAACGTCCTTGAATTATGTTTTCATTCTGTTAACGACACTAAAAGGTCCCTGTATTCAGTTTTGTTTTGATATTCGAAAATAAAATGAAACTAAACTTTCGAAGCCATCCCTGCTTAAAAATACGGTGGAGTTTTTTTTTTTTTTTGAACATGTGAAAATAGATCGAAGAAAAAAATACGTTAAACTTGTGTCATTTGCTATCATTATAGACAAGAGTGAAATTAAGGAAAAATTGTAATTTTGAAAAGACATTAGAAAACTTCAAAGTAACGATAATTTTCGAACCTTCGGTTTTTTTCCTCCTTTTTTTTGGGTCAAAGCAAATAACAGGGCTGCGCGCTGAGACGATTGTACGATAGGAAATTGACTTGAAAGTGGAAATGTAATTACTTTTGCGTGCAGCTAATATCAAGATGACAAGGGAAGAACCGACCATTCAATTTATACAGTGTTAAAAGTTAAAGCTCTTTCTCACCCGAATTTAACACTATTGATTTACAAACCAATTTATCATTTTTTTTTATTTCTATAACTATATATTTATATATGATTGGAAATTAAATTTCAATTCTTCTAAAAAATTTTGTGAATAATTTTCCGAAATAAAATAGAATAGAGTAAAATTTATTTGAAAATAATATATTCTAATTTTCTAATGAATATGCGAATTCAATTAGATTGAATTAAATATTCTGTTTATGTTAGATTTAATACAATGGAATTAAGTATAAATTGCATGAACACAGTTAAATTTAATTAAGAATTGAATTCAATTAAATTTTTATTAAATGCAATTAAATTTTAATCAAATTGAATGCATCAAAGTAGAATTTAAAGAAACAAAATTGTATCAAAAATTTCCAAAATTTTGGCGAGCTGCAAATAATAATCAAATGCCTGAAAGATACTTGAACTACAATAGGTCATTATCGTTTGAAAAAGAAAGAAAACTTCTTTTGCGCAGTCAATAACCGATTATTCGTATCAGTGACTTCCGCCTCCTCGTGTACAAACAATGAATGATACCTTATTTGCATTCGATATAATGTGTAATTACAAGAATTATTTATATCTATTTGTGATTGACGTTTAATCAGAGAAATTCCCTCTCGTAAAATAATTTAATTTTAGAAACAAAGAAATTTTTCTCCAAAGATGAGGAATAAATATATATATATATATATAATTTATCTCTAGACCTTGCAGAAATTTCATATGCGTTGCTTATGGAGTTTAATTAATTGTGAACCCATTTTACTTTTATAAAAGTATGAAGGGGGTAAAAATGTAAAAAAAAATTATTCTTTCTATATTTAAATTAATACTCTTGTGAATAAAAAAAAAGGTATGACATTGTATTGAAAATTGAATGATTGATATCGTTTCTTACTAATAACATTTAATATGAGGTCTTCGGGGAGGAGAAAGGATAATTGAAAAACCGTTTTCAGGGTGTAACTCCCCATATTTGGATCGAGGTTTTTTATTTCATGAATGACAGTAGGGTATACTTTTTTTTTAATTTCAATTTTACAGTGAGTGTAAAAAAATGTACATGCGATGGTTGCTTTTAATGTATCATTAGGCAGTTATTGCGAACTTAAATATACACACAACACAAGTTTGTATAGTTTCTGGTATTGAGCTGAGCGGTTAAATACAAGTCTATACATATACCTACACACTTTTACATTTTTCAGATCAGAAAAGGTGAACCCCGTTTTGACTTCATTCATGTCAAATGTGAAGCAAAGTCATTTATCTGCCCGAGCATTTTATTTAACGATGCGCATTGCCTGGCTGTCTGCGATCCTCGACAAGATTCTCATCCTGCATCACTTTTGCAATAGAAAATAATTTTTATTCAAAAATAATTATTGTTATTGTATAATAATTATTGTTGACAATAATTTTATAAGAAAACTTGATAATTACTGACAATTACTGACAATAATTATTTAATAAAACTAAATAATTACTGACAAAAATTATTTAATAAAACTAAATAATTACTGACAATAATTATCTAATAAAACTAAATAATTACTGACCATAATTATTTAATAAAACTAAATAATTACTGAAAATTATTATTTAATAAAACTAAATAATGACTGACAATAATTATTCAATTGCACTGAATAAATTCTGACAACAATTATTCAATTGAACTATAAATTAATTCTGACAACAATTACTATTTATTTATTTTTTTTAATATTCAGACTTCAGATTCGACATAATTAATTATACAAATGTAGAGAAACGTAGCTTTAAAACCAAAACAAGTTGAAAAAAATGAAGCATTAAAAAATTAAATTTTACGAATTGAAAAAAATTCGTTTTAATCGATTCACAAAATTCTCACAATAACTTAAATTTTAAATTTTTACAAAACTTAATGATTTTCTAAATATTAATTGAAAATTCTTCAAAAAACGATTATTTTTAAACATACATTTTTAAATGAAGGAAAAAATTTCTTAAAAATCAAATACTTTATTTCTATTAAATTTGACGAACTTTTTAAATTTTTTATAAGGTAATTTAACTCTCCAAAAAATTCTATAATTACAATTTCAAAAAAAAACTAATTTTTCAATAATTTCCAAATTAAATTACATTTAACAGATGAATAATTATTGTTAAATAATTATTAAAATACTTAATTATTTTCACACTGGGACTAAAATATTTTTAAGCGATTACTGTGTAATATCTTTTTAAAATTTGAAGTTTCACAATTTGTAAAAATTCAAGCAACTGTAATTCTTCGAAAATTCGATAATTTCTTTGCTGAAAGATTTCTTAAAAATAAATTATTATAAATAATTTACTTTAAATTATTGAATTCTCACCAGAACTTTACATTTTTTTTTTTGAAATTTGTTCGACAAATATTTTAAATAATTGATTTCGCTTAAAAAAATTTATGAAAATTATAATTTTAATAATTGAATTTAAAATGTAATAGAATTGAATTTCTAAAAAGAATGTCATAATTTATTGAAGTAACTAAATTCTTAAAAACTTTTACAACCAATAATTATAATTTTACTGAGAAAAGTTCAATTCTTTTATAAAATTTTATGAAAATTTTTTTAAATAATTGAATTTTTGCGGAGAATTGCATTAAATTATTTGAAAATAATTGCAGTCTTTTTGAAAATTTGATTCGAATTGCATTAAAAATAATAGAATTCCATCTAAGAATTTTTTACAAATTCTCTTAGATGATTTAATTTTTTGAAAAAATTTAATAAAAATTCTATTTCAAATATATAAATTCATGTCACAATTTAATTTTTTTGTGAATAAAATAATTAAATTTCCGCGAAAAAATTTTATTATTAATAAGAATAAGTGAATTCTTAGAAATTTTTTCAACAAATTTCATAAAAATTTTATTAAAAATAATACAAATAGGTATTATTTATGAAAATAATTTAAATTATGCAGAATTGCATTAAAATTTTTATAAAAATAAATAAATTCTTACCAGGAATTTTATTTAAATTGCAATGAAAAATAATTAAGAATTTTAAATTAATAATTAACACTTAATTCTTAATTAATTATTAATTAAGAATTTTACAAATAATTTTCTGAATAATCGATTTATATCAAAAAAATTTTAATTGATATTAGTATTTGTAATAATATTGAATTCTTATAAAAATATTATTATTTATGAAAATAATTGAATAGTTGCGAAGAATTTTATTAAAATTCTTTTAAATAATTGAATTCTTTGGAAACTTTTATAAAAAGAGTAAATATTGAAAAAAATTTTAAAAACTGTTGTATCGTTTAAAAGAATTACATTAAAATTTTATATAGTGATTTTTTTCTTTCAACTTTTACCAAATTTAAAGTTGTGCAAATTTAAGAAAAAGAAAAAAGTGTCTTTTATAAGGCCACATATATGCAAAAATTATATTCTAAATTTAAGAAAGTCTAATTAAATTTAAAATATAATTTTTTCAGTGTAACTAAAAAAAGTATTTAATTAGTAGCAAATTGTAAAAAAAATAGAAAATAATTTGTTTTTGTATAGATGCGAGAGTAAAGTCCGTATATTTTTTTTTAATTATTACAATTTTTCTTTTTGGTTTTCCTTTTGGCGACTACTTTCCTTTTGGTTGAAAAATAAAACAATAAAGTTAACTGTCAAATTACCAATAATGAATTTCGTTGACGTATTTTCAATCAACCTTGACAAATGAAGGAAAAATATTTTTTTTTCGACAAAAGAAAACACGTATTTTTCAAAAGTAAGGGTAGAACCAGTTTTGCATAATTGGCAAATTCAGAACGTATTCTCGGTGCATGCAAATACTGGGAGTGGTGAGGTCTACCAAAACAGGCATATACATATACACATGTATATATAGGCATACATCTAGACAAGAGGGTGGAAACTTGCTTGCCTTTCCTGACGCGTCAAGAGAAGCACATACTGGTTTCCGCTACACGCGAAAGTCCCATTAACTATTACTCTGCCGCTTGGTATTTCACCATAAGTTCATTTTCGTGTCTCCACATATGAACAAAATGACAATACTAAATATTGAAAAAATATGTTTCCAACAATTTTTCTAGAATGTGTTTCCAATTTTACGAATATTCTTCGAATTTCACGAATGTGGACTAAATATATAATTATATACCTATGTAAGAGTGAATTTTGTTTTTAATGTGGAAGAAATAAAAGCGGGACCAAATTAAACTTACGCCAACATTGAGCCAGGATTGGCAACAGAAATTTTGAATTAGGATTTAGTTTGATATGAAGACTATATACAACTAATAATCGTAGTAAAATTATTATTATTAGCCAATATTGGCTTGAAATTTATTGCCAAGATAGGACCATTATAAACCTTTGCTAATATGGGACCAGATTTGTGAAACTGTTCAGACCGTAGTCGAGAAAAAAAATTTTGCATTTACTTTTCAGATGAATGATACGAGTATAACTATTATTCTTGGAAATAACAACTATATTTAGATTGTAAAGTAGTAGCCAATATTGAGCCAAGACGGCGAATTTACAAAACTTTTAATTTAAACAATAAACGAAAATTAGTCTACTAACAATTTTTATTTTATTCTTTCTTGTTTGTTATTTTATCGAATTACTATTTTTGTACACATTATTAAGTCTTAGTTAACTAGTAGTCAATATTGGCCCAAGATAGAATGTGCCAAACTTTGAGTTTAAATAGAAAATCAAAGTTAGTCCGCGAACAATTTTTAATTTATTTTTACTTGTGTTATTTCTTATTTTACTTTTTTTTTTGCATTAATTGTGGAGCCTGGGGTAACTAGTGACCAATATTTGCCCAAGATTGTAAATGTACGAAACTTTAGATTAACCAATAATTAATCAATATTAATTCAAAAATAATTCAAAAACTGTAAACGCCCCCAAACATTTAATTTAAATAATAAACAAACGAAAAATAAAGCCGCAAATTTAAACTTTTAAAAACATATTAACTGCCATTATTTTTAGTCGCAAATAGAATTTTTCGCTAATATTGGCCCAAGATTGGAAATATACTAAATTGACTAAATTGACAATATACTAAATCCAGAATTAAAAAATTAAGAAGAATGTAAAATTAAAGAACTATATTTACTCAGTAAAAATTCGTATACGGAACCAGAATCGTATTGGTTCAAATATCGCAATCGTTTCAATAATGGGCCAATCTTGGCAACAAGATTTAGATAAGTATACTACTCTCTTTCTAGTGTCAATTTCGACCGAATTTTCAGATTTGAAGGTACTCCTTCAAATCCAAGTATTACAAACGATTAACATGGGATTAATACTACTGAATTCATCATTTTTTCGTAACATTAAAAAAAATGGACAAAAGGGATTATTATGCGAGTCGAGTATTCGATTCGTAACACACTATTGATCCTGAATATATGTTTGTGTTACGTTGTTTACTTCTCACCGCGAATTTCTTCTCTTTAGACTTAGAGAGAGAGAGAGAGAGAGAGAGAAAGCACTTTCTGCAACCCTCCCCCCTCCCTGTTTGGAACAACCCGGACCCAGCAGGGGTGGATCCGTACAAACATGGCATACTGGATTGGTGATGTTCGGGAGAGGGTGAAACACCGTGGGACGGGGTGGTATGAACACAATTTATCATATTGCTCGTGCTGTCAATCTTCACCACATTGATACGACAACGGTTTGCCGACGTCGCGGCGCTTTAACTCCCTCCCAAACTGTACCACTCTTTTCAATCCGCACAGATACGTCTATTCAGTTGTCCAAGAGATATTAAAACTAGATTATCCGATTCATATTTCATTCTCTCGTTCTTATTCATTTAGAATTTTTTTACATTCTCTCTCTTTTACCTTTTTTTATTTATAACTTTACTTCCCAAGTGCGAAATGCCGTGCTTTGAAAAATAGCAGATGATTGGTCCAGTAATTACGTCCGAGAAATGACAAACGATACTCAGCCAGGACTGCGGTATTTAAACGTCCCATTGCTGGGCCAATATTGGCGTCGACTGTTAGATATTCTACTTTTCCAAGATTGGCACAAATCTGGGACCAATAATGGCGCGTTTACGGCAAACTTCTTGAGTCTTTAATGGTAAAATATAATTGAAAGTGATGAGACGAAACTTGGCTCAGTAATGGGACAGTATTGGCACATTAAAGTCAAATTATAACTGCCACTGATAGAAAGTAGCTGGACCTATAGTAATATCTCATTAATGGCAAACGTTATGTATCTTTAATGGCAAATTATAAGTGCCAATAATGGAACGAAGCTTGGACAGTAATGGCAAAATAATGGTTGAAATTTTACATCTACCACGGTAAATTAAAATTCCCAATATTGGAACGAATTAGTTTTCTTTCCCCAACGTTTTAGTGAGAATTTGTTTCGTCAATTCGTGGAGGAAAAAAATTATATCAACTCCTGTGTATTAACAAATAGTTCAAATAAACAAATTATTTTAAAAATTTGTAATAAAATTTTCATAGAAATTTAATTAATTTAAAATAAAATTTTTATAGAAATTTAATTATTTAAAATAAAATTTTCATAGAAATTTAATTAATTTAAAATAAAATTTTCATAAAAGTTTGCCAATTAAATGAATTATTTTAGAAAAATTTTTATAAAATTCTCCGAAAGAAAACATTTTTAATAACTTCGATGAGATTTGTTTATAAATATTCATCTATTTTCAAAGATAATAAAATTTTTAACAAGAATTCAAATATGTATAAAAATTATAAAATTTTCACAGAAATATATGTAACTGGAAATACAATTTTCATAAAAGTTTTTGAATAAATTAATTATTTGCAAAAATTTTGTTATAAAATTCTGCGCAAGAAAACATGTTTAATAATATTGATCAAAATTGTTTGCAAGAATTTAATAATTTTTCTATAAATAATAAAATTCTTGACAAGAAAACTTGTATTTTCAAAAGTAATTAAAACTTTTAGCAAGTATTCAATTATTTATAATTTTATCCAAATTCTTAGGAAAAATTCAGTTATCTTTAAAAAATAAAAAAATGTTTCACATAAATTCTATTTTTTCATTAATAATTTATTTCTTAAAAATAGTTCAATTATTTTTTAAGTATTTTAAGAAGTTTCTTTACAGAAATTTAATTATTTCTAGAAATTATAAAACTCTTCTCAGGAATTCAATTATTTTCAATAGAATTTTGAAAAAACTCCTGAAACGCACTGACAAAATTACAATCTAAATTTAGAAAAAATCTACTTTTGAGAATGTAATATTGTCAGTGCGAATTCTATTATCTTTAAAAATTATAATAAAATTGTTCTTATAAATTCAATTATCTTTTAAAATTTAGATACATTTTTTAGCAGGAATTCAATTTAAACAAATTTTTAATCATTTATTTTTATATTTATATATAATACAATATTCGTAGGACTTTCTAAGATAACGTTTGGTCTAAAAATGATTTTTAGTTTAAATTTTAGATAGGAATTGAACATTAGAAGCGTTATAACTTTTACAAATAAATACATTTTTAAAAGACTTTTTAATTGAAATAATTTGAAATTTCAATTTCTTTAATATTATAATAATATTTAAACATCTATTTGAAATAATAATTAATTAATTATTTTCCTTAAAAATAATTAAGTGCTTTTTTTATTTAAAAATTTGATTTTCCAAAGATTATTTAAAACTTTGACTAATTTAATTTAGAGATTATGGGAAAAAGTTATTCTTTTGCAAAATTGTAATTAAAATTTTTCCCGGAAATAATTTAAAAAGTTTAATGTAAATTTCTAATTAATTTATCATTTTGTCACATTTATGATTGATTTCAGCAAACTCAATTAAAAGTTAATCAATGATTAAAGCTATTTTAACGGTTTGTGGTTGGTTGATTTAGAATTTAATCATTATAATTAAGTTTCCA
This sequence comes from Leptopilina myrica (nomen nudum), assembly GCA_032872475.1. Taxonomy (NCBI): domain Eukaryota; kingdom Metazoa; phylum Arthropoda; class Insecta; order Hymenoptera; family Figitidae; genus Leptopilina; species Leptopilina myrica (nomen nudum). The sequence continues at coordinate 39,933,190 of CM065461.1, forward strand.
TCGTCATTTGTGAGACGGTCCCTTATGTGAAATAAATTTTGTATTTCAAACAATTTTCTTTGATTTCTTTCAAAAAGTATTTTTGAACATAAATCGTAAAGTTCTGAAGAATTCTAACTAAAAATTTGAAAATAATAAGCGAAGGCTGCTCTCGCTCTTATTTCCCCACTCCGGAGTAAAGTGCGCAAGCGCCAGATGTGGAGTGACGAGAGCGAGAGAGAATTACTCTAACTTTTCTTTTGCTCTCATCACCCCACTCCAACGAACTCAAGCACTGAATGTGGACAGTTCATTCAGTAAATAGTAGAAAAAATAATTTTATAATAAATAAAAATAAATTTAAAACTATGAAAACATTTATTCAAGTAGGACATTTAAATCTTTACAAAAATTTCAATAAACAGTGCAATTAAATATTCCGGATATTGCAAGTAAATGTTTAATAAACTTTTAGTAAAGTTTCGGTGCTGTAGGGGTAATGAATATTGACAATTGTTTTCATGAAAAATTTTGTTAAAATTAAAGAAACATTTTATAATTACATAGAATATAATAATAATATAATAGAATTCGATTTATATTATTAATAAATTGCGTAACTACAACAGTAAACTTCGAAATTCTAGAACATGCCGGCAAGAGAGAACCTTTCGAAAAAGGGAAAAATTTGTCGAATGGGTAAAATTTAAGGATTCACGGGAAAAATAGAAAGGCTGAAAATCCTTTTTCCAAATTTTATTTGTTTGCTCAAGAGTTGAAGAGCCAGGGATTATATTTTATGACACAAACTTTGCCCTCCTTGTTTAACAATATTTTCATAAATACAATGACAATGCTTCCATTCTCTAATAGAAGTAAATACATATATATTTTGCCCTCTAATGCTTATCTTACAACCAGTGAACAAGTCCCATGGGAGGTATAATCTGTATTCAACATGTGTACCGAGACCATCAGCAATCTACCTGAAACTGTTCCCAAGGACTAATCTTTGTTTGGGGTCGCAGCAACCGAACTATACAAATTTCAAGGCTCGTCCGTCATTCATGTTCAATTATCCTACAAATGACACCTTTTTTCAACTAAATCATTTCCAAACCCAAAAATGAACGAAAACAGTGAACTGCAATCATTGCAAATCCAGTAAAAGCAAAACTCTTCATCAAAAAATAGTATTATGACAAATAGAAACCTAAAAGAAAGAGGAACCTAAAAGAATAAAAATAGTAAAAAAAGAAATATCCCACTGGGGGGGAAAAATTAACACATTTTCTTTCCATATGTTTAGAAAATTTCATTCGAGATTTCAACTTGTACCACACATGATGGTGGAAAAGATCGGATTTTTTCAAACCCCCACAAAGATTACTCAGCATTTTTTTGCGCCCCGCCCAGTAACGCCTGTTTGATCCGTTCCTGAACATCACCACCACCCTTTATATTGTCTGTCTAATTCGTCCACCTTGCATAGTTAATCCAATTAAATTAATAATTTTTAATTAAAAATACATATAAATAAGTAAATAATTAAATAATTTTTCAATAAGAATTTAATTTTAAATTCCTTTAAGAAAAATAAATAGCAAAAATATTTTAAATTTAAAGAATAAACCGTTAAAATTCGGTGTTATAGAATTTTACTAATAGATTGAGCACAGTATGTGACACGGCAAACAAAATATAAATCAGATGGAATAAAAGTTAACCTTCTGCTTGATCCTGGATATTTCCAATTTTACCAAATGGTTGCAAGTAGAGTCCCCCCCTTTTTCCATTCCCTTTTGGTTGCAATGAGCCCTTTTCGGTACACGGACTGCCTTCCCGGGGTCACATATGTCGACTCTTCGAGAGATGCACACATTTCACGCAACAGGGAATTCAAATTTCATTTTTCCCTCCCCGACGAAAATTTACTATTTTCCAAAAATTCGACATTAGGGAAAGAAAAAAGTTACTATTTATTAATAGTAGATTTTTACTGTTAAATTGTAAATATTTATTGCTACGTTTCTCTTACTACGCACAAAGAGCCGAAGTCGGTTCGGCTCTGGGCGCGTGGTGGGGGAAACGCAACCTGATTGGTCGCCGACAATTTCTGCTTTGTGTAGGGAGAGAAAAACAATAAACAACTATTTACTATTTAATTGATACTAATGTACACTATTTACTTAATAGTAATATAAACTATTTAATTAATAGTGGAATTTTTTTCTCTACGAAAAATAGAAGTTATCGGCAGCCAATTAGATTGTATTTCCCCCTCCACGCGCCCAGAGCCGAACGAACTATTTTCTAAAAATAGATATTAGAGAAATAGTAAATATTTTTTCTTTTCGCTACAGAAAATGAAAATTATCGTCCACCAATGAGATTGTTCTCCCCTCCACGCGTCCCGAGCCGAACTAACGAAGAAGCCTAAAAAATCAATTTCCGAACAAAACATATACACGAAATGAATAATTTTTTTTGTCCGTATGAAAAAAAAACAACCTCTGGCGCAGTAAATATTTTCCCTGAAGGTCAACACACATGTTTTGAGAAACTCGGTCAAATCCTTTCGTTCCAGTGAAAAATTCGTAAATAGAGAAGACGAGAAAAAGATGTTTTCCTGCTGCTGTAGCTGTTTGTTGTACAACGATTGGTCGCACTTTAAAAGTCGACAAAGTGATGCATAGAGTGTTACACGATTGTAACGCAAACAGACACGCCGAGAAAAAATAAGACATAAAAGCCAAAGAGGCAACCGTCCAAGGTGAAAGTTTTATGGCTCATTGTCCCATTTTTGGATAGAGAGTGTAGCGCGCAAACAGAAGACGCTAAAACCCTCTCCCCACTACTACTACTACTACTGCAGCTTCTTCTTCAGCTTAAGAAGCAAAAATATATATAGTTATATTTTCTTCTCAGGGAAAATTTTGGCAACGTGTGCCTTATTCCTCACTCAAAAAGTGCAGGAGTAAAAATTTTTACCTGCTACAAAATATATTGCACAACAGAAACCCTCAATAATTCTGTTTACCGATAGTGAGGTAAAATAAAAATTCCTCCATGCCGAATGAAGAAGAGGATGAATTTTGGGTCGCGTGGCTACGCGTGTCCCAACATTTGAGAAAAATTTTAACACAGCAATATTTCTTGGAAAACATTTTTTTTTTTTGCTCAGGTAGGGAGGAAAAAATATGTTTTTGATTGTTTAGCGAAAAAATTGGTGATTCTTTGTTTTCTTTTCTCTATTTTTATGAAGACGAATATTGTCAAACAGTGCTCGAAAAAGGACAATAATGTTGTCGTTAAAAGTGTCAAAAATATGTCCTATAAAGCGTGAAAATTTTTCAAGATTTTTTCTAAACATATTTTCAACACGTTTTGTACTATTATGTATAGAAATATAAATTTATGATAGGGAAATTTTTTTTCAGATTGAGACGTAGCTTTTTATTGTCGAAAGAAATAAGTAGCTTATTATTATAGTATAGCTTATTGTAAGAAGATAGTTATTATTGTACTTATTTTCTTAATTTGAATTTTTTTTCTTTGCTGAAATTCAATTATTTTTATTTAGAAAAAGTTGTAATGACATTCTTCTAAAAAGAAATTTAGTTATTTTCAAAATATTTAATAAAAATTTCTTCAAAAGAAAAATTTTGATTTAAAAAAAAAAATTGTAATGTAATTCTGTTGAAGAATTTAATTAATTTCATTGATAATAAAAATTCTTTTAAATGCAATTATTTTCATTAACCATTTAATTCTTAGAAAAAGTTTAATTATTTTTAAGAATTTTGACAAATTTCTTCAGAAAAATTCAATTATTTTCGTAAATAATAAAATTCTTCGCAAGAATTCAACTATTTTTATAAACAATTAAATTTGCATGAACAATTCAATTATTTCAATTTTTTTAATTTCACACAGAGATTCTATGATTTTTATTAAAAACCAATTTTTTAAAAGTATTTTAACAAAATTTCTTCACAAGAATTCGATTATTTTCATAAATAATAACATTCTTTGAAAAAATATAATTTTTTTTTTTTTGAACAATAATATATTGTTTGGAAGAATTTAATTGTATTTATGAATAATAAACTTGAAAAAATTCAATTATTTTCAAAAATAATAAAATTCTCAGCAAGAATTCAATTATTTTCGTAAATAATAAAATTCTTAGCAAGAATTGAACTATTTTTTTAAACAATTCAATTCTCATAGAAAAAGTTCAATTATTTTCAATTATTTACTTAACATTTTTCACAACACAATTCAATTATTTTCATAAATAATCAAATTCTTTCGAAGATTTCAATTATTATCAAAAATAATAAAATGTACCACAAAAATTTAATCATTTAAAAATTTTTATAATAAAGCTATTCGAAAGAATTGAATTATTTTCTTAAATTTTGGTATTATGTTTTTCAGTAATTTAATTATTTACCAAACAATTTCAAAAAAAATTTGTTTAATTGATTCTTTTATAACTTTTAAAACTAAGATAAGTTATACTTAGTTTCATTTAAACTTTATTATAATAATTATACTGTACTCGATTTTTTAATTAAAAATTTTTTATATCGAATAATTCTTTTTATTTTCTTTGTTAACAATTTTTTTTAGTTTACTTGCAAGAAATTGTATTTTATTTCTATTATAATAATAAATCCTAATAATTCTATTTTTATTTTAAAAAGAAGTAATGTAGTTTTGTCCATAAATATTAAATTTCAATAATAAATTAGTGCGTAAATATAATTCTATAAAAATTAATTAAAAAATATTTGATTATCCTAATGGTTTCTGATACAGCACATTGAGAGTGACGCAATGGCAACTGCGCATGCGTTAATCACCGTAGCTAAATGCGTATGCGTCTTCATTATACCATCTTCGTAACGCATGCGCGGTAATTATTCTTGGAATTCACGCTTGCGCTTTAGTCGCAAGTCCATTTTCTGTTTCTATTCAGAATTAAATTTTAGTAATTTTAATAATAGACAATAAATATTTTTAAATACATTATATATAAAAATATAAATAATTTTCTATACATTAAATATACATATAAAAATATTAATAATTTTCAATACTTTAACATTGAAATAGAAATAATTTTAAATACTTTAGGAAATATAAATATTTAAATTATAAAAATAGAAATATTTTTAATGTTTCAAAAATAAAAATAGAAGTATTTAAATTCTGGTCTATATAGTAAGGACGAACTGTAGTTTTAGGGAAACTTTTTTTTAACTAAGTTAGTTAATTTTTTTTTACTATAACGTCTGTATTAACTGTATTCAAAAGTGATGATGTCTGCTTGCGAAAAATACAATTTTCGCATGCTGGTGGAGTTCTAGGCAATGATTATCTGACCGATGGAATTAAGTCAGTCGTTGGGATCATTTATAGTTCTGATGTGCCTTTCACATATCGCTCCCCATAAAGTTTCATTCCCCAAATCTCCCTTCTCGAACATTATTTATTATCGGTAACTGTATGATCGTCTAGGTGACATTTTACACATATACACATTACAAATACGTACATACATGTGTAAGTGTAAATGTGTAACATATATATATATATATACAATTTTACACATATACACTTATATAATTTAATACAAGCTATATAGATATTGTATATATATGTAGTAGTATATATAGTATATATATTTCTCGTACACAAGAATAGGTAAAATGTATATGTGCATGTCAACATTTGTATATGTGTATATGTGAATATACATTTAATTTTTATTTGCGTGTGTAAAATGTAACTTTATTCTTGTGATCGGCACGCATGTGAAATGTGCGGTGCCACGCAGTCCCGACTCGGACACCGCACTTACGATCATTAATCACTTTTTTCCTCGACGAATCTTTCACTATTTATAGTTTTGTCCACGATGAGGCCTATTATCTCTGCGTCTCTTTTAACGTTAATAATTTTTTAAAACATTCACAGACATTGACATTCATTTGTGATTTCATTTGGCGTTAAACGTTCGGTGTTTTTTGTTTCCTTCAATTAATTACATTTTTTTTCAACCCTAAGTCAATCTAAATTATGTAATCAAACCAAATATAGCTAAAATAACTAAAATAACTAAAATGACTAAAATAACTGAAATAATTAAAATAACTACAATAACTAAAATAAGTAAAATAAATAAAATAACTAAAATGACTCAAATAACTAAAACGACCAAAATAACCAAAATAATTAAAATAACTAAAATAGTTGAAATAACTAAAGTAATTAATATAACTAAAATAATTAAAATAACTAAAAGAACTAAAATCATTGAAATAATTAAAATAACTACAATAACTAAAATAAGTAAAATAACTAAAATGACTCAAATAACTAAAACAAGTAAAATAACTAAAATAACTAAAATAACCAAAATAACCAAAATAATTAAAATAACTAAAGTAGCTAAAACGATTTAAAAAAATTAAAATAAAAATCTTCCTTTTTGCAATAGAAAAAATTTTTGAAGGAGAAATATTTGTATCTAAATATAAGAACGGATTCGATGTATGGGAAAAATGGAGTTAATGAAAGAAGAATGGAAAAGAAGAGAGGAAGTGAATGTGTTTGTGTATAAAGTACATGTGGAAAAGGAGTCTTCGTATAGGGTTGATTAATCGTCGCTCGTAGGGTTTGCTGGAGAAAGACATCACTCGCAAGAGTTACCTCCATCTGCTTAAGGCATACGCACTTTGTTTACTTGCCTCACCTAGTTTCTTCAAATTGTTTATATATATACGTTTACTACGGGAAAATCCGTACAAAATACATGAATTACCTGCAACCAAAAAATTTAAAAAAAAATTTATTTTCCTTTGAACAATAGAATACTGTTTCTTACATTTAACTATATATTTAGAAAATATTTCAATTTTACTTAAATAATTCTTATTTTAGAAAATTTTTAGTTTTTATAAGCGATATCAAATTAAAACCAAAAAGCCTATCGCACAATTAATAGGAATGAAAAACTCGATTTTGATGATTCATGAAAATTACAAAAATTTGATTCTGCATTTTACTTTCCTGATTTTGTCCAGTTTTCATTTAAAATATTTGCATTTTTTTCGTGCATGGCTATAACTTCAATTTTAATTTTTAAAAATTCTATTCTTTTCTACAAATTTTAATTTATAATTCTTCAAAAATACAATTCTATTTAAAAATAAATTTTTAAACGTAGAAAATAATTCTTTAAAATATATCATTTAATTCAATAATAAAGACAAGATTTCCTAATAATTGGAAATATGTTTTGATCTTTTTAAATTATTTAGGCGAGAATTGAACTGTATCTATACAAATAAATATTAATTACAATTTTTCAAAAGACTAATTTCTTCATAATTTAAAATTTTTAAAAAACATATTCAGTACTTCAATAATTATTGTTGTTTTATTATTTAAATATTTTCATATTTTTAACCAGGAATTAAATTATTTGAACTATGATTACTGTGTTACATTTTTTTTAATTTACAATTTCTGAAAACTACGCAACTGCGTTTTTCTTCCAAATATGAATAATTTCGTTTTTAAAATATTTTATGAAAACTGAATTCTTACAAATAATTTTGTCAGGATTTAGTAAAATAGTTGAATACTTTCAAAGAATTTATATAAAATTTTGTTTTGTCGGAGTATTCATATTCAACGAAATTAAAAACAAATTAAATTATTGTGAAATTTTTATTATCTATAAAAATAATTAAATTCTAGCGAAGAATTTAATGAAAAAAATTTTTAAAAATAGATTTTTTTAAACTTTCACGAAAATTGTATTTTAAATAATTAGATTCCTGAAAATTTTATTTCTTCATTAAAATAATTAAATTTTCGTCATGAAGTTTATAAATAATTGATTTTTTTGGAACAATTTTATGAAAATTGTATTTTATATAATTGAATTCTTGTGATAATTTTATTATTTTTGAAAATAATAAAATTTCTGTATAATATTTTATTAAAATTGTATTAAATATAACTGAATTTGACTAAAGTATATTATCGTTTATATGAAAAGAATTAAATTCCTGCGAACAATTTTATTACTTACGAAAATAATTAAATTCTTACTATTTTTTGCATTGAATTATAATTTTATTGAACATAATTTATTTTAATTATATAATTATATTAACATTATTTTAAAATATTATAATTGTATTTCTGCGAAGTTCAAGTTTTTTAAAATTATTTTATTTATTAACCAGAAAAATTTAATTACCCTTATGATTTTTATTATTATTAATAATATTATTACGAAAAAATTGAATTCATAAAAGTTTTTTTTTAAGAATTGAATTAAACTTTTATTCAACCTAATTCAATTCAACTAGAGAATTTCATTAAAATTTTTGAAAACTAATTAATTTTTTCAAGAAATTTTATTACTTAGAGAGTTTTTAGGATCTTAATTTTCGTCAATAAATTTTATTTAAATAATAATTAAATCCCGCGATGAAGAATTTTATGAAAATTATTTTAAATAATATAATTTTCTTTCGAGAAAATTGATTGAAAATTGATTGAAAATTGTATTTAAAACGATTGAACTCCTGTTAAAATTTTATTATTTATGAAAATATTAATTTACTATTTACACAGAACATTATTAAAATTATATTATTGAATGCTTTTGGAAAATTTTATTAACATTGTACGGATATTAAAAATAAATTAGTTTCAAAAATTTTTTCAAAATAATTGTATCTTATGAAAGAGTTTTATTAAAATTTTGAGATTAACTTCTTTATTCATCTTTTACCGAATTTAAAGTTGTTATTCAAAATAAAAAATATTATTGTTAATTGTAAAAAAATGTTGCTTTTAGTGTCAGAAATGTAAAATACTTTCCTCATGAGAAAAAAAAAGTATGTCTGAATGGTAGCAATGTTTTAGTTCTTTATAGATGAAAAAGTAGTAAATAACTACTTTTAGCAGATAACTATAACTACTTTTAGTAGTTTTATTAGATTTTAGTAATTTATAGTTCAGTATAGTTTAGTAATTTATAGATAAAAAAAATGTAGTAAATAATTAGTTTCAGTATACAGATGAGTATTAAGTCTATTTTTGTTACCGTTTTCCTCTTGATGGAAAATTCAATTATCAATCTAAATGATTTGTCTTAAAGGATATTTAAGATAGAGTATATCAGATTAGTGGGACGAATCAGAGCAAAATGGACCTTGAATAAAGAGAGGAGCATTTGAATAGGGGTGTTGCACACATGGCGAAAAATTCTTTGTACACAAGTTAAGGTGGGGGATTCAATATAGGTTTTGTGTCAATAGAGTAAATAATGGGAGGGGTTTAGTACGCACCATGTACAGATTGCACCCCCAAAAAATCGGGGGTGGCTTTTCTGAAGGGCAGCTGATAGTCACCCATGCCCCAATATCAACTATATTCTCTTATGCACTTTTCTTATTCTCTCTCTCTCTCTCTCTGTCTCTTTTTAATTTAATTTCTCTCTCATTTTCCCTCTTTTATTCTCTTTTACTCTCTGTATTTTCATTTTCTCTTTTCTTCTTTACTTTTCATTCCCTTTTTCTTTAATTTTCGTTCTTTTTTTTTATTCTTCGTTCTTTTATTCTTTATTTTTCATTTTTTTTCTTTATTTTTCGTTCTCTTTTTTCTTCCAGATTTTTAGTTCTATTTTTCCTTTTTTCTCCACTTTTGTGTTTCTATGAAAGTTGGCCACTAATTTTTTTTTTCGTCCTCTCTTTATTAGTGTTTATCCAAAATTTGTGCGAAATTTGACAATGATTTTGTTTTTCCTCAATTCTCCTCGATTGCATTAAGTTGTGAGTGGCAGTATGGGGAAGGTTTGAAAAATCTTGTGCCAATCTTTGTACCGAGGGAAACAACCCCCTCCACCTTCGCTTTTACCGTAATAAACTGGTGAAAGTTACGGGGGCCCATTGGCACGCGCGAACCCCCGTCGTTGACGCCTGGTCGACGTACCCCAGGCTCAAAATCGTCACGGGGACACAAATCATTTCATTTCATTGTACTTCGTCTCAGTGTTTGCCCGAGGCTCTTACTCACTTCCAGAACCGATCTGGCGTGCGACTGGACATCATCCCTAGTTTTGCACTCCTCAATAATTCTTTCTTTTGCAATTTAATAATTTCCTCTTTCGCAACGATCATCAATTTCATCGTAATCAGTAAACATTAAATCACTAACAAACAAAAAAATAGTAAAGGAAATAACAAAATAAATAGCAAACTTATTAATAAAGAAAAAACGAAGAAGAACAAAAAATAGGACAAATAACGAACAAAATAAGTTTGATATAAAAGTGACGCATTTAAAAGTGAACCAAAATATGTTTCAGTGAAAGAATGTGCTTGTTTATCCAGTGACAGTTTCTATTTGAGTGTCCTATATTCAACTGTGTCATATGTACTCAAGTGTCTTTTTTTCAATTGTACTCGAAAAATTTGTGATAAAAATACAACATTAAATTGGAGTGGAACATAAAAAAAATGACTAGTTCAACGTACTACAGTTCTGTGACAAACAGTGAGAATTATTGGCCGTATCAGTTCAGTGATTATAGAGCTTATGATCCAGGATTTTTCTATCCAAACTATCATCTTAATAATAATCCAATTCAACAAAATCAACAAATCTCTTCTTCATATAATACAATGAGACCCTCGCCGGAAAATTCTCCACCTTCCAGCTTACTTGAGACCCTATTGAGACATGGTAAGGAAGCTTTTTCACAAAGTTACAATACAAAATCACTACAGTCAAGAGATCAGGCTTCGAGGTCACAAATTGTTTGTCAAACGTCACCGTACACTCCGTCTTCGAGTTCAGACAGAACATCGCCTCAAGTTTGTTCGGCTAACGATACATCTTCACAGGATCAGTATCAAAATTATCAGCCGACTTATCAGGATTATCAGAATCGTGGGGGAGCGGAAAATTCACCATTTGACACTAATGCATCGAGTGGATATGGTTTTGGGAATAATAACGATGATGGGAAAATGAGTCCCGGGATGAGTGATTATGGTGATGATTCTAGAGCCGAGTATCAGTGGATGAAGTCTAATGGTGCTAATGGTAAGTTCTTTTGGTTACATTCTGAATTTGGGATAACTGAATAATTTATTGTGCTCAGTTCTTTTGTTGCTTTTCTGTACTTTTAACTACTTTATTTCTCTATTTACTACTATTACTTTTATTGCGACTACTACTACTATTGTTACTACTGCTGCTGCTACTACTACATCTACTGACACTAAATTCTTTGTTACTACATTACTCTAAAAGTTTTTTGAATCACAATTAAACTAAATCGAATCCGAACCTAAAGATAAAGACTTTAAATACAGTACAGCAGAATTAATAACTAATAATTATTACTTTTTTTTATTAAATCTTGTCAAAAACGAAAACAATCCTAAAACAACCCAAATTTAATTCCTTCTTGATGATAAACATATTCACGTTTTTTGTTTCCCTTACAGCAGAGTTGACAGTATCCGGACACAAGAGAACAAGGCAGACCTACACGAGATATCAAACACTTGAATTGGAGAAGGAATTTTACTCGAATCGTTATTTGACGAGGAGAAGACGAGTTGAAATTGCCCAAACACTTTGTCTATCCGAGAGGCAGATAAAAATTTGGTTTCAAAATCGCAGAATGAAGGCGAAAAAGGATGGAAAATTGGGATGTTTAACTGGAGAATCGACTGGCGATGAAGTATGTCATGATAATTTATCACTGACGCCGAATTCAATTTCATCGTTACACTCGACGGGAATTCCGTCATTGCATCAGAATGATATTCCATCCTTGCATTCTGCCGTGGGAACTTCGAATTTGCTTCCAACTGCGATACACTCGATGCGAGATGGAGGACACGGTGTTGTCTCATCATCACTGCAGCAAAATGCCGCTACATTGCAGAATAATTTGAGGAATATTCCATTGGGTGAGGAATCATTGGGGCATAGTATCAATGCTGGAAAATGTGAGTCGATTAATCAACAGATTGGAGGTGTGGTGCATACTGGAGGATCTTTAATGGCCAATGGTGCTGCTTTGCATAAAGGTAGCTTGCAAGAAGGAGGTTTACAAGAACGAGGTTTGCATGAGATTAGTTTGCAACAAGGAGGTTTGCAGGAAAGAAGTTTGCAACAAGGAGCTTTGCAAGAAAGAAGTTTGCAACAAGGAGGTTTGCAAGAAAGAAGTCTGCAACAAGGATTGCATCAGGATGGTTTGCATCAAAGTAGATTGCGACAAAGTTTGCAGCAGGATTTACAACAAGGTTTGCGACAAAGTTTGCATCACGGTTTGCAACAAAGTTTACAGCAAGGTTTGCAACAAAGTTTACAACAAGGTTTGCAGCAAAGTCTACAACACAGTTTGCAACAAGGATTGCATCATGCTCCATTACATCAGAACAAAATGGCTTCATTACACAACAATGATGTCGGATCACTGCAGCAAAATTGTGGAAATTTGATGCAACGACTTGGGGGACATCCGATTCATAGTGCATATTTGAATTATCATCATCATCAGCAGCATCAGGAGCAACAACAGCAGCAAGAACAACAGAAACTAAAGCAACAGCATCAACAGCAGCAGCAACAGCATCAACAGCAGCAGCAACAACATCAACAACAGCACCAACAACAACAGCATCATCAGCATCATCATCAACAGCATCCGAATTACATGGGTCAGGCTTACGGGCAACATCATCAGGTTTATGGTCAGCCATTAAAGTTGGAACTTCATATTGGCTCGTGAAGCAAGAATGCGAAGCGGTCTCAGCATCAAGCAGCTGACCCTGCAACAGTCATGATTTATGGCTAAACGAGCTAAACAGTTGAGAGAGAGAGAGAGAGCATCCCACGCCAGGTATTTGAAACACAGTTCACGCTGCATTTTGCTCGGGACATCCTGCCGGCTCTCCTCGCACATTTATTTATTCAAAGAGGTCCAAAGATTGTTGCACACGTCACTGTGGAAAATATTTTGACACGAGCTCCATAATATTCATTCATTTACTAATAACCCCAAAAACAATAATCTTTACCAGTCATTCTTGATAGTCCACTTTTGGAAAAGTCTATTTCACGGACGTTGATGATTTTGAAAAGCAATTATTCAATTAACAATTAATTAATTAAAGTAATTTTTTAAATTAATAAATTGTTAATTGTACTAATTTTTAACTGAATAATTAATGAAAGCTACTTATTAAATTATTAGTTAATAAAACAGTATTAATTATTAATTAATTAATACAATTTTATTAATTTTTACCTAATCAATATTAGCGCCATGTTTAATTGTTTTAAAACATTTTCGCTATTTCAGAGAAACTTTTCGTTGTTCCAGGGAAAAATTTTTTTCCATGTACTTAAGACAATAATTTCATTCTTGGAACTAAGGAGAATTTTTAATGACAATAAAAATGTTTTGATACAAATTAATAATTAATTGGTGCAAATAAATATTCACTTGATACAAATAAAAATTGAATTGTTGCATATAAATATTTGAAAGAATTAAATATTTAGTTGTTGCAAATAAATATTTGGTGCAATTAAATGCTTAGTTGTTGCAAATAAAAATTTGCTTCAATTACATGTTTAGTTGGTGCAAATAAATGTTTGATGCAATTAAATGCTTAGTTGTTGCAAATAAATTTTTGATATAATTAAATATTTTCATCGCGCACTTTAATGTTTGACAAAATTAAATCTTTCCTTCATGCAATTAAATATTTGTTGAAAATAAATATTATCTTGATGAAAATAAATAATTTACTTGATGCAAATAAATATTTTTTTTGTGTAAATAAATATTTCGTTGATAAAAATAAATATTTACTTGATGCAAAAAAATATTTTATTTGTTGCAAATAAATATTCTCTTAATAAAAATAAATGTTCACTTTATAAAAATAAATATTTAGTTGTTGCAAATAAATATTCTCTTGATAAAAATAAATATTTACTTGTGCCAAATAAATATTTTTGAATAATAAAAAAATTATTCGTTTACTCGAATCAAATAAATTTGTAACGTAAAATTTCAAAAATTGAACGAATTAGAATCGAATTGAAATTTCATTTCTGACTTATATGATTGTTTTTCAAATTTCACGCTAATAGAAATAAAATAAACGACATGGGGCCGCTAGATGTTTAAAAGTTAGGGGTTGAAAGTGAAGAATAGGGGGGAATTCACACAGCTGCGCTTCTCAAACTGAATCAAGATGGCTGCAAGTACAACGCGCGTGTATTATTCCGCTCCTGAAAATTTTTAATTTTTGCACTTAAAAAATTATTTTCCTCCGTAATTAAAAATGCAGTCCATTTGAAAAAACAATTCCCCTGTTTTTCAGTGAGTGTTGTGATATTTTTTAAAGAAAAGAACAAAGATCTTTCTACTTTCTTAAAAAAAAAATAAAATTAACAGAAACTAACAATTTTTTAAAATTAAAATAATAAATTCGAAAATATTTAGCAATGCACAAAAAAGTTGTGACTGAAAAAAAATTCGAAAAAATAAAATAATAACAGTAGTAACAAAATTAGAAAACAGTTATTACAGTTTTTTTTTTTTGTAAGTGACTTCGTTTTTGCTGCAACAAAAAGTTGAATTTGTTCAATAAATGTGCAATTAATACTTTTATTTTTTAAATTTTGAAAAAAATGACTCACTCCAAGTGGACAATTCGAAAAAGGACGGCAAAAAAAAGTGAAAGTTTCTGTCATGGAATTCCACAGGTATCTCTCAGCGCTCTTGTACATTTGCTACAGTTTAAATCCAAAGAAGGAAACTAGAAAATAAGTATAGAAAATATACGTGTGCCATTTGTTTTTCATTTTTTTTTTTGTCTTTAGAAATTATTATAAATATTTTATAAACCTTTTTTTTGTGGGGAAAATTTTTTTTATAGGCTGTTTGAAATAAGTGTTCAATATTATTACGAAATATTATCACAAAACGTGCGATAGTTTACCAAATTATAGACAAAAAATATATGGGAAAAAATTAACAAAAAAAATTAAAAACAAAAAAAAACTGAAAAAATAAATTCATGCTTTGAAAATTATTTTTCTGAGGAGAAAAATATTGAGAAGAGATATTTTTCGGAATATTTTATTCTTTAGAATAAACATTAAAATTAAGCTATATTTTTTAGTAGAGAGTAATATGAATATTAGTGTGAATAAAAATTAGCAATAATTGACATAAATATAATAAATATTGACAAAGATATAAAATATAAAGAAGATGTAAAAAGAAACATTAATTAATCAATAGTCAATTTTACCTTATATAGAGAGTCAATTCTATGTATTTTCTCAGTGCCAAAATGTTTATAAATTTTTTAAGTATTTTTACAATATTAGTAAATAGGAATTTTTGAGAATGTAAATTTTTCTTTTCATTTATGATGAAAACTGTTTTTTTTTAAGAAACGATTGAAAGTACAATATTATTTGTAAGTGCGTAATAAAAAATGATTGTAATTTAGTTGATTTAATTATTCATATAATTATATTGAATGCGGTGAAATCAAATTTTAGGAATTTTAAAGGTAAACTAGTCTGGAATATATGTAATAATTTTTGTAAGATGAAATTTATATTTTCTGCTAAGTATATACATATATAATAAATTATTTATATAAAATTTGATTTGTACAAGAAAGGAATAATTGTTTATAACACAAAAGTATTTTTAAAATAAAGGAAAAAAAGAAGTTGTTCGAATTTTTTAATTTTTTATCCGCCTGTAACCATAGTTTCCTGTCTGTTACATAAATACCCTAATTAATAATTAATTAATTCATTATAATTTATTAAAAATCAAAATTGCTATGATTTACTTATTCATAATAAGAAAATAATTTGTTTTTTCCAGTCCTTTTTATATTAACTTTTATTTCAAAAATTATTCTCCTAAAGTCGAAAAAATTATTCATTTTTTTCTTATTTGACAAGAGAATAAATAAATTAGAAAAAAATTGATTTTGCAAAAAAAAGAGTTTTGTGAATTTTTTATATTAATTTTTTCCAGTGCATTTTTATATTAACTTTTATTTTAAAAATTATTTTACTAAAGTCGAAAAAATTATTCATTTCTTTCTTTTTTTGATAGAAGAATAAACAAATTAGAAAAAAATATATTTTTGCACGAAAAAAAAGAGTTGTGAATTTTTTATCTCCTATTTGGAACATTTATTTCAGAAATGGCAACTGTATGGCAAAAGGGAGCGAATTCTGAGTTCGCGGGGGTTGGACAAGGAGGGCGAGGGTCGATATTGTACTTGACAGATAGTTTCCCATAGCTCCAGTAATCCATCATGGCCGGCACGCAGAGACGTATTGGTTTTCCTGCTTCACGTCTTAGCAATTGAATTGAATTGAAACTTTTTTTTTTGCAGCTCACAGCCGCATAATTTGAAAGCCTATGCAAATTTTCACTATTCTATGTAAATCCAAAGACGTATATAAATAAAGAAGAAAAAAATGTAAGTTTTTTTCGACCCCCCTCCACCCCTTGTTTCTATTATTTAATCAAAGACCATAAAGAATAAATTTTCTGTTCTTTTTTTTTCTTAATAAAAAATTTTTATCTATACATTTTTTTTAGAATTATATTAAAATTTACATATATTAAAAATTATATTACAATTATTTTGCAAAAGAATTATGTTAAAAATTAAATTAAAAATTAGTTTACAAATTGAAATTAAATAAATATACTTTATAAATTATTTGCATTAAAAATTACATTAAAAATTATATTAAAAATTACTTAACAAAATTACATTAAAAATACTTTACAAATTACAATAAAAATTATATTAAAAATTACTTAACAAAATTACATTTAAAATTTCTTAACAAAATTATATTAAAAATTACTAAACAAAATTACATTAAAAATACTTTACAAATTACATTAATAAATATACTTTACGAATTTGCATTAAAAAATTTAAAAATAACATTTAAAATTATATTAAAAAATTATTTTATAAATAATCAAAATAGTTTTATTTTCAATGTTAGATTATTCTTGTTGAATTAAGTGTATAAATTAGTGCGTGTCATATAAGTAACGAGGAACCATTAATCACTATCATCATTCACTGACCTTTATTGGCTGAAGTCTTCTAATAACAAAGTGAAGAATCATTTTTCAATTCTTAACACACATGAATAAGACTTTTCATATGGAAGTCAAAATAGTTATTTAGCCATTATTTACTAAAAACTAAATGCAAAAATAAAATTTAGAATCAAACTATACAATTTAAATAAAAAGAAGAATGCAAAAATTCTAATATTAACAAAAGAGTGGACATTTTTTTGGGTGACAATTTCCGTGTCGATAACAAACACTAGGTTTTTGTATTTTTTCTACTGTTGGTAATATTCTCCTCGTGACGAAAAAAAATTTTAATTTTTCTTGTCTAATATAATATTACAATTAATATTAAACTAATTTTAATTATTAATAAAATATATTATCAGCATAAAAATTAAAAACTAAATGATGTAATTAGTAGTATTTTTTATTTAATTTTCTTTACTATTATTTGTTTTATATTTTTTTTTTATTTCTTAGTTCTTTATATTATGCAATATTTTACGTATGAATATAAAAAATAAATTAAAAATTTTGTTTAAATGTAATTTTTACAAATTTAAACATTTTTCAGATATAATTTATAATGTTGACTAATTAGTAATATAACTAATTATTTAAAAAAAGTTTTAAAATAATTATAGTGAATTCTTCCTCGTTAAAATATATAAAAATTAATATGAAATATGAAAAAAAATACATAAAAAATTAAAATTAATAAAAATCCATTAGCGCCAGTAATGAATCTACAAGTGTTAGTTGGGTCGAAGCTCCGCTAGGAGCGCTAGCTTGCAATATACCGACAATTTCTGAAGCATGCGAAGCAGGTAACGCAATTCCTCAGAAAGAAGAATTCAAAGATTATTACAGAATTCTGCTTATTTCTTTCAATACTCTCTCTGTAAATTTCTACAAAAATAATCAAAAGGCAAATTTTTTCTTATACAAGTTTGGAGAATGAATAGGAAAAAATTAAGAAATTCCAATTTCGCAGGAATACTAAGGGGACTTTATTAAGCGCAGGTTTTTTTTAAGTCTAATAAATAAATAAGTTATTAATTAATTTTAATTAATTTTAAGTCTAATTATAATAACAATAATTCAGTTTTTTAATTCTTCAGGTTTTTTAAAATCTTATTTTAAAAACTGTATTATACTAATATTTTAATAAAATTCATTTCTAAATGCAATTATTTTATAAATAATAATATTAATCAGAAAAATTTAATTATTTTTAAAATTAATAACAAAATTCTTCGCAAAAATTCATAAATAATTAATTAAATTCATCCTAAAAATTCAATTATTTTTCAATATCTTAATAAAATGCACGTCAAAATTTGAATTATTTTCCAAAATTAATTTTAATTCAATGATTTTCTACATTCTACTATTTCCAAAATTTTTACAAAAATATTAAATTATAAAAAAAAATGTTATACAATTCTTCATAAACATTCAATTATTTTCCAACAAAATAAAAATTTCACATCAATTTAATTATTTTGAATAGAATTTGCATAATTTTTCAAGAAAAAAATCAAATGTTTTCTAATTTGGCATTAAATTCTTTGTAGTAATTTAAATATGTTTTCGTAAATTTTTAAAATTTCTTTGAGGAATTTAATTATTTTCATAAATAAGAAAAATAATTCTGAGGAAGTCAATCATCTTTATAAATAACAATATTTATTACAAGAATTTAATTATTTTCAAAAGTGATAAATATCAATTATTTAAAAAAAATTTTCTTAATCTAATAATTTGTATATATCTATTACTTTAAAAAAAATTCCCAAAAAAATCGATTATTTAAAAACAATTTTGACATGAAAAATTCTATGAATATTCAATTATTTTCTAAAGGTAATTAAAATTTTACAGGATTCTAATAATTATTTATAATACAATTTTTATTAAAATATTTTCAAAAAAATTAAATGTTTGGAACTTTAAAAAAAAGAAAATGTTTGCTATACTTTAATAACTTTCCTATATAAATAATAAAACTCATTATATAATTTCTATCATTTATAAAACAACTATAATAAAATTCCCCAAAAATTGAAATTATTTAAAAAAAATTTATGTTTATAAAAATTCGTCGAAAGAATTCAACTCTTTTCGCAAAATAATGAAATTCTTAATCTTTAGAATACAATATTTGGATTTTCTTAAGAAATAAAGTATTTTAAATAAATTCAATTATTATTTCATAAACATCTCGACTTTCAGATAAATTTGTATTATTTTTAAGTATCTACAAATAAATAAATAATATCATTGTTTGGAAGAATTTAATTATTTTCATAAGTAATATAAAATTCTGAAAAGTAATTCAATTATTTAAAAATTTTTTTAAAAAACTATTCGAAAAAATTTTTAATACTTGTAACTTTTAGAAATAATTGAATTTTGTACAAGTTGCAAAATTTAAATCTTTGCAAATCTGATTTTTCCATACTTTTAACTCTAACAATTCTATAGAATAATTTTATTAGAAAAATGTCAATTAATTTTTTCTTAAATGCTAATTTTTTAATTCAAAAATAAGTATAGTCAACCAAAAATATATTTAAATTAAAGGTATTTTATAATTGAATTAAACATAATTTTTGTTCACTCAGAAAATGATATATTTGATTCAAACCTATTTTGTTTAAATCAAACTTAAAATATTTTTGCTATACAGTCAAACATATTTAAGTTTAATTGAAACATATTTTTTGGTTTGTTTATAGAAATAATATATTTAATTCAAACATAAGTTGTGATTGATTTTAAATTATCTATAATTCACTTTTAAGTTTGAATCAAACAAAACATTTTTAAACATATTTTTTGTTTAAATCAAAACAGAAAATATGTTTGAATTAAATATAATTATTCAAACAAATAATATTTTTTAATCAAAGTAGTAGATACTTTCTATATATTTTGATTAAACTTACAAACTAATTTCAATTAAACAAAATCATTTAAAATTATTTTTCTATTAAAGTTAAGTATAATGTTTTCTCAGTGTTGAATCAAAACGTAAAAAAATCTACACCTGGAACAACTACAAATTTCACTATATATATTAGCGAAATTTTTAGTTATTTTAATGGATACTTTCACTATTTTAGCGAAATTTATCGCTGTTCCAGTTAAAGATTTTTTTCGTGATATTTGTTGTTGTATTAAATCAAAATTATTAAGTTTAATTTAAAGATAATTTTTGGTTGGCTATGCATAAGAAAAATAAATTTTTTTTGAAATGGTTGACCAAAGTTCGTCTCTTAAATATAAAAGAAAAATTAAAAAATTCCTCATCAGAAGATTGCGGGGTTTACGATGTGAAATGAGTGCAAAAGTATATAACCAAGAACATTCACGTATATGGTTATATATACAAGTTGCAGGTACACGTGTCCTAGCGGCTCGCCTTTACGACGCACACACACTTTGATTCATGGAGGTCTGACTAGTGCGCGGCGTTTTTTTTACACCTGCAACACGACTTTATTAGAAATTCTGATGAAGCCGCTGCACAGAAGAGAGTGACACTCGAATCGAAGTCAACGACCGTATTTGATGCAATATCGTCATCTAATCATTCGATTTCTTGCTCGATAGCCATCACCGTTCTCTTCTATATATATAAATAAAAGACCGCGAGGAACTTAATTGCATGTCATGGATGTGGTGACGTGATGACTATATTGACATGGTGTACCCGGTTGTTGTTTCTGGCATAAGCTTCCTTCTCTCCTTGCGTATATATGTATATATTGCGAAACAGATTAAAAAAAAACTAGTTGATTCAAAGATGGAGGATTGGTGGAGCACTCCATAAAGGGAAATATTGCATTAGAACCAGGTGAAATTTTCTTATCCTCCTGATTTTCTAATGTGTCAACAATTAATTTTACGATCGGTGTGCGTATTCCCGTTTTAGCTTAGTTTTCATTTTTTAAAAGTAGTCCACCATATTGGATCTGCCATTTTGAATTTTGAAAAACTAACATTAGATTCGAATTTAGCAACCCCAAAAACCCCCGAGTAATGAGTTTTAAACGAATCTGATCAATTTTTAAAAAATGCATCCACCATTTTGAATTTTGAAAAACTAACATGAGATTCAATCAATTTTCAAAAATATATCCGCTATTTTGACTTTTGAAAAATTAACATCAAATTCGAAATCAGCAACCCCAAAAACCACCGAGTAATGAGCTTCTAACAAATCTGATTAATTTAAAAAAAAATTAATCCGACATCTTGGATCAATTATTTTGAATTCTGAAAAACTAACATCGAATTCAAAATTAGCGATTCCAAAAACCCCCGAGTGATATGTTTCAAACAAATCTGATCAATTTAAAAAAATCCATCCGCCATATTGGATCCACCATTTTGAATTTTTAATCAGCGACCCCGAAAACCCCCTAATAATAAGTTTCAATCGAATCAGATAAATTTAAAAAAAACCCCATCCGCCATTTTGAATTTTTAAAAACTACCATCGGATTCGAAATCAGCAAACCCAAAAACTCATAAATTGTAGTTTTAATCTAAACTTTTATACTCAAGAGCCACTGTGACATATATGTAAAATTATAACGCTATAGGGGCGTTCCATAGCTGGAAGAACTTTTAAATCTCAGATTTTGTTTATACTTGTTTAATTTGTTGTGTTTAGGGTGCTTTTAAAGTACACTCAAGGATTTTGCAAAATTTTAATTATTTTGCAAGATATTGTTAATTAAACTTTTTGGTCACTTTTTTTTCAGAAATTTTTATCTTGTAAACTATTGGTCCCAGATAAAAATGTTTTAGACAAAAATTGAAGAGAATGTATTAAATTTTAATAATATTTTATTAAAAAATAATTTTTTTAATTTTTCGACTAATTTGTTTAAAAAAATATTTTATAAAGTTGTTTTTGTTCATGAAGGGAATAACCAATTTTTATAAAAAAATATTTTTATTAAACCTTGGAATGTCCTTTAAAAGTACTCCAATTTGTGAAGATGTGTTTTTTGATATTTTCGAGAAATTTATTTTTGAATTGTTTATTGCTCGGTTCGAGCCATACGGCTTGCGTCACCTTTTTTTAAAAGAATTTTTATCTTGTAAACTATTGGTTCTAGAAAAAAAAGGTTTCATATAAAAATTAAAGGGAATGTATTGAATTTTAATAATATTTTATTAAAAAATAATTTTTTAAACTTTTCGAGAAATTTGTTTAAATAATTATTTTTTTAAGTTGTTTTTTTCATGAAGAGATTAACCAAATTTAATAAAAAAAATATTTTTATTAAAGCTTGGAATGTCCTTAAAAAGTACCCCAATTTGTGAAGATGTGTTTTTTGGTATTTTCGAGAAATTAATTTTTGAATTTTTTATTGCTGTTTGCGACCGCTGCCGGGCGAGCCGTATGGCCCGAACCGAGCAATAAAAAACTCAAAATTAAATTCCTCGAAAATATCAAAAAACACATCTTCACAAATTGGGGTACTTTTTAAGGACATTCCAAGGTTTAATAAAAATATTTTTTTATAAAAATTGGTTATTCCCTTCATGAAAAAAAATAACTTTAAAAAATAATTATGAGTCAATTAAGATTTTGTTAACTTGTAAAGAGAGTAAAGTCTATCCTTTCTTATATACTCTCAAGAATCAAGAACTTTCCTGAAAAAAAGTTATTAGGAGTCGCAGACTCATGTCAGACTTATGATATTTTTTAGGAATGACTTCTGACTCTTGGGTCTAACATAAGGATTAAGAAAAAAATTCCCTGACTTTATACTAATTTTAGTTCTGCTTTCTTGGACTTAAAAATATGGTAACTGACATATTTAACAATAAATTAATATCTAATGATTGAAACAAACAATGATAAAAATTCTTCTAAGTTTTGTTAGATTAAACAAAACTTTATTCACAAGAAATTTTAATTTTTGTCTGAATTTTTAGAAATTTTCCTGACTTTTAATGAAATTCTCTGACAATCCCTATCACAAGAAAAACAAAGTATAAATTTTAACCTGATTTTGGGGTAAAAATTGACTGCAACAAAATTTCACCTGGGTGAGGGCGCCACTGTCTATGTGAAATAGCATTGGTTAAAATTACCCGCAACAAAATTTATACTACTTTTTCCTGACTTCCCTGATCATTACAAACCCTGTTGGATGAATCAAAATGACTCAAGATGCCTAATGGATTACTTTTTTAATGAAAAAAAAAAATTTTTAAGTATTCTTTTTTTATGTATATATCTATAAGCGAAGGCAACTCCCAAGTGATGACAAGTCATTAAGTTAGTTAGGAATCTCAACACAGGAAATAACTCTCACTATATAGGAAAATAAAATTAAAAAAAAATACGTAGACACACATAATAGCTCTTCGCAGTGATTGATAGAATCAAACACGCAGTCAAGTTGAATAGAACTGTTAGAAAAGTTTTCATTCCTTAATTTTTCAAAATTCACATATGCCACACAATTAGCAACATCAACTGCCCACTCATCATCTTCTCATCAGCTGACATTCATAACAAATAATCTGCTAATGACAGCTTTCTTTAAAAGAGTTGTGTTGAAAAAAAAACCCCCCTCTCCCATTCCTCATATAAACGAAGCACGTGGTGATCCAACACTAACACGAGACAAGATGATTCGAAATTGCGAACAAGGATGCGTGTGACTCTCATTCACTCATGCAATAGAAGAACCCAAAAGTATATGCAAGATCGAATAGCCTAAGAGTGCGGTAAGCTTTCGAAGTAGTCAAATGTTTATGGAGGGGGGATTAGGGGAATCGTCTCTTCAAGTGGAAGAGATAGCCAGTACACTTGAGAGGGGAGGGGGAAGGCATAAGTAGTGGTGGGATACGAATGTAATGGGGAAGGGGACGCCGGAGGCGGGCGCGCGCCTCAATTCACCAGCAACCAACACTCTCACCACATCTGGTGAGCAACTGACACACTATCTCGATTCATAAATTTTTTTTCTTCACCAAAAATTACACATTTCTCTGACTTTTTAAAAAAAGAAAACCCCCTTTAGGGTTATTCTCGACCGATTTGTGGCAATATTACAGGTTTTGATCTTTGGAGAGTAAGAGAGAGAGAGAGAGAGAGCGCCTCTCACGCTCTATGATTTATAAGGAACGAAAGGGTCAACAGGTAGTCGATCGTCTCCGAAGTTAAGTGAGGAAAATGAAAGGCCGCTTCAGATAAGAATCTTTCTCTCTGTTCCTCTCGAAAAGAGAGTGAGAAAGAGAGAGAGAGAAGGTACAGAGGGAAAAGAGAAGAGTCTTCAACTTTTGATATTCTCTTGTATTTAGAGTTGAAGACACTGGGGAGTATAATCCGCCAAGATTGAGCTCCGCCTCGACACCCCTCTCTTTTCTCCTCACACTAGCACCCCTCCCCCGCTGCATCCCCCTTGACCAACTGGCTACTACGTCACACATGCTTCTGGCGCGAGCCGCCAAGGCTCTCCTCAGAGTTCAGTCGTTCAGTGAGTTACGAGTTGTGTCCGGGTTCGCCGGCGTCAATTGTAAAATACAAACTACAGGGCAACAGGTTTTTTTTTTTGAATTTATGGGACAATAAAAAAAATAAAGAGTTTGGGTGCGTGGTGCGCGTCTTTTTTTCGGATCCCTCTTTTTTTAGCAAATTGTTCCTTGTCGCCCTAAAAGAGCGGTGGCTATCAAACTCTCATAAAACTGTCAGCCTTCGAACCGCTGGGCTTGACTTATATATATATATATATGCTCGCCCCTTCCAGGTTTTTGGTCCCGTTCCTCAAAAAACAGGATTCAAGTGATGATCTTGACTTTGGAGAATTTTTACTTGAGAAGTACATGAGTCACTTTGAAGTACTTTGGAGAACATCATTTGATACTTTTGTTGTTTTTTTTTGGGAACTTGATTTTGGTGAATTTTCTGTCCCGAGGGGGGAAAGAGGGGGCGCGTGCGCGATGATCCAGGATCAGAAATAGCGGAAGACTGACGTTTAGAAGGCTAAAGAAGAAAAAGACCCCTCCTCCCCCCACCTTTAAGCAAAGGGAATATCTCTCCATTAGGTATCCCCCACTCTTTTCCTAACACACCCCTCTCATCCCTTGTGTGACGGGAGCAGGAGCGACGGAAGAGAACGGGGTTGAAGAATCCACCGCGGCAGCAAGAGAGACCAATCAAGGTTTGACGAACGGCGGGGATTGGTCGGTGTTCCTGACACGCAGCGCGGCACGTGACAGCTACCGCACCGGTTACGAGAACCGCGAGGAACCGCGTTCAGTCCGATACCACCTCCCTCCGTGTACGCACCGCTGAGGATATTCCTCATTTTTCTTCAATAGAGAAAGTTTTAATCCAGAAGAAGAGTAGTCGGTGGTGACCCTTTCGTTACACGCCCCCGTGCCATCTTGGGAACGTTTTTTTTTTTTCTTCTTTTCCTGCTAATCATCGTCGAGAGTCGTTTTTCTCAATGGGGCGCGCCAATAGGCCCTCACGATGGGTCCCGTAAATAATTGTGTGCCCGCGTAAGGTCATAAAGAAGCAGAAGACAGTTTTATAGCCCTCGGCCCACGTGGCGCTCGGTCCCGGTTCTTCAGCCCTCTCTATTAGTCAACAAAGTATCATCCGACCATCAGGATTATTCCAATTTTGCCGAATCATTTTTTGTGTTCCTATAAGTGATAATGCTCTCGAGTACTTAATTTTTTTTTTTTTATTGTTGTGATTTTGTGATTGTGAGTGGAAGAGAGTAGTAAAAAATGAGTTCCTATCAGTTTGTCAATTCGCTAGCATCATGTTATGCGAATCAACAACCCCAACAGCAACCACGGCCGACGCCAAATTCACCTGGTGAACCAATGCAAGCGGCCTCGCCCGCTGGTCCCGATTATTACAATCCAAACGCAGCGACAAGCAGTTACCCAACACCATGCTATTCCCCGCAACATTATCCTCAACATCCGTACGCAACCCCTGCGGGTGGAATGCAACATTCCGCACCAACGGGGATGATCGACTACACCCAACTTCAACCTCAAAGATTAAACCCAGCGACAGGGAGTCAACATTCTCTTCATCCACAACAGTCGCAACATCATCATAGTCAACAAATGCATGTCGATCCAACGGCACCTTTATTGCAGGCGGCTTCCGCTGCTGCTGCTGCAGCAGCTGCAGCGGCATCATCAACGTCGAGTTGCAAATACGCGGATTCAACATCCTCGACGAGTGTTGCGTCACCACAGGATTTAACCACGTCAACATCGAGGAATAGTCCCACACCAATGGGCACACCTGGTACCAGTAAAGGTGCATCTGGTCTCACCTCACCACCGGGAAGTTCCTCTAGGTCCTCGGCAGCGGCTTCCGCATCATCGCCGCCGAGCGGTAGTTCCCGTGGTCTTGGCGAAGGTAGTTCCACATTGACAAATGCATCGTCTGCATCGTCACCTGCTAGTTCCACATCCAGTACATCGAGCACTGGGAACAATTCGTCGAATAAAAATAATTCAAGTGGAGGAAATCCTCCTCAAATCTATCCCTGGATGAAGAGGGTTCATATTGGTCAAAGTGAGTACTGTCTTTCACGCAACTTGTTTTTCTTGTTGAACCATTTTTTTGAGTCGCTACAGAATCTATATACTTATTGTTCTAATAAGAATTTTTGTACCGTTCCGTTCCAAAGAAACGATAAAAATCGAATCTAAATCTTTAAACAGTTTGGAAGAAACAGTCAGTGGAAAATTGAAGAAACATTTAATTTAATTAAAACGATAAAAATCGAATCTAAATCTTTAAACAGTTGGAAGAGACAGTCAGTGGAAAATTTAAGAAACATTTAATTTGATGAGCTATTTAATGTTTGCTGGGCACAAAAAAGTTCTATTATAGGGTCGATTAATTTTCAACAATCGTTCATTAAACTCTGAATAAAAAATGTTTAGTTTACTCTACAAGAAGAACCGAATAATTCCAAATTATAGTTAACACTGTTGAAAAATTTAAGAAACAGACACTCTGAATAAAAAAATTTTTAGTTTACTCTATAAGAAGAACCGAATAATTCCAAATTATAGTTAACACTGTTGAAAAATTTAAGAAACAGACACTCTGAATAAAAAAATTGTTAGTTTACTCTACAAGAAGAACCGAATAATTCCAAATTATAATTAACACTGTTGAAAAATTTAAGAAACAGATTGATGAACATGATGGTCTGTTCGATGTTTGCTGCTATGCTCAAAAAAAAATTTCTAGTTGGTTTGACTAACTTTTAACTATAGTTTCAATAGTAAAATAAGTCCTCAATTAAATTTAAAAAGTTTCAATGACTGAGAATAAATTTAAAAAGTTGTATTAATAAGTCTGAATTTGAAAAGTTGTATACTAAACTACCAAAAAATATATAGTTAAAAGAACTAAGAACGCATATAGTTGATGCAAACAGATTTTGTAGTTTAAATTTAACTAATTTTGTCACTCAAATGAATTTTTTTTACAACTTCACAATTTTTCTATAAGATTATCAAAGAACTAAGAACGTAGTTCATGAAAACAGATTTTTTTAGTTAGTAATTTAACCATTTTTTTTTTAGTCAAATGAACAATTATTTTTTAACAACTTTTTTTAATATTTTTAAAATGATTTGATTAAAACAAAAATTGCCAAAAAATAAATCAAAACTGCTGCATCGCAACAATTTGAATTTCCTATTTGTCTCAATTTGATGTTCTCAAAAAAAACTGTTCTTAAACATAGGAAAATCTGAAGCATAAAATAAGCATTGTTAGCATAACAAAAAAAGGAATTAGTTTACATATTTTTGACTAATGGTACTTGAAATTTGGACTACATTTCTTTAGGGTACAAAATATTAATAAAGTCACTAATAAATGTCACAAAAGAATAGAATAGAATAAAAATTTAATAATAAGCTAACATATTCTTTTTATTTTGCTTTGACAATCTGGTAGAGACATAATTAGTATTTTTTACCAGACACCAAATAGCTCGGGTTTAATAATGTTTATTAAATTTTAAAATAAAATATCTATCCGTTTAATGTTTTTAACACTGAAAAAAAAATTAGTAGAGAAATTTAACTACCATTATGAATACAAAAAAAAATTGTTCTGATGTATTAATTACTTTTGATAGTAGGAGTGAAAATTATAGTTACAGTAATTTTTTTTTAGTTAATCTAACTAGATTTTGTCATTTCTTATGTAAAAAAACATTTGTCATTTAATCTCTGAGAAAAGCATAGTTAAATTTAAAAAGCAACTACAAAATTTTATTTCATTACCTACAATGTACTACGAAATTTTATTTCTTTAACTGCATTCAGAATGAATAGTTGATGAAATAAAATTTTATTAACTTTTTTTTCTACTAATAATTTTATTCAGTGTGGTTGAGTGGAAGTTAAATTAATTACTATTTTAGTTATGCTAACAATGTTTGTACGTTCTTGGAAAAGCTTTTTTTGTATATAATCTCTACATACAAAAATTAAAATTATAATTAAAAGTGAACTGTCGGTAAATTTGATTTTTAACACTACAGAGCTTTTAGGACTTTTAAATACCATTTAAAAAAATATTTTTGGAGGAACCAATAATAATAGACGAAGAAGAGATTTCTTTGCTTATACCACAAAGAAAAAGGAGTTCAATAACAAAAAAGAAGTATTGGGTGTAGCTTTTTTTGAAGAAAATACTGGTAGCAATAAAAGACCGGTTATAAGATATAGGAAATTATCGACTGTTGCCCCCATAATCATTGTGACGAGAAATTTTTTTTATTGTCATGACGATAATGGTAAAACATTTCATGGACTTTGACAATTTTCATTATTTTAATAATTTTCCAAAGAAGAAGTTAGTAAAAAATAATCCCAACATTGTTGAACTAAATACGTCAATATTTTTAATTAAATAAATTGTAAACTAATAATTTCGAAAAAAGTATCTTTCAAATGAAAAACAAATTGCATAAAAAATTTTCGAATTTCCTATTTTGAAAGCTGGTATCCTCAACAAGAAATTTAGAGCATACTCTTATATTTCTATGGGTTTCGCATATAATACAGTTCGGGAAGTTCCTTCAAGAAAACAAAAAAAAAGAGAGTAGAAGAAAAAAACCTTGTCTCCGTCCATGTGTGGTCGACAAAGAAAAGGAAGTCACAAAGCGCACATGTTCCGTGTAAGAGAGCATCCAGCGGTATTTTTTTCCGTGCAGATAAATTCGTTTCATGTGCCCGCGCCATTAAGGAAAAACGTACTCGGACCTTACGCTTTAATTTTTTTCCCTCCCCCCTCCCGCTTTTGATTAAATTTCCACTAAAGCGGAAGAAATAAATTTCATAATCGAAAATTCTTTGGGATACTGAAGATGTAGTGCGTTTTGGCTCTGATTCTTTCGCTTCTCGAATGTTTTCGTTCATTTTTGACTCAAAATATTTGCAAGAAGAACGATAAGGACCATTTGTGATTGAATTTCAGTCCAATTTTGACTAAAATCGTTTATAAGAATTTTAGAAAATTTTTTGACTGAATTTTCAGCGAATTTTGCCTTTAAACCGTTTTTGACTAAAACTGTTTGTAAGAAGAATGATCAGGGCCTTTTTTAACTAAATTTTAGTCCATTTTTGACTAAAATCGCTTATAAGAATTTTAGAAAGAATTTTCACTTAATTTCAGCCGAATTTTGCGTAAAATTGTTTACAAGAAATTTAGAACAATTTTTAAATTAATTTCAGTCTTCAAAATGCGAAAAAGCAAATCTCAGTTTCAGTCTTTTTCGACTGAAACCGTTTATAAGAAATTTAGATAACTTTTTGATTGAATTTTAGACATTTTGTGACTTAAACTGTTTACAAAAATAGTTTATCAGTAAATTAAAAAAAATGGTTTTCATCAAAATTAGGAAAATTGAGACTTTTTGCAACTTAATTTTTTAAAAATTGCGATGTTTTCAACTTTTTTTCAAATATTGCAACAAAATCCCTCATTTTTTAGTA
Source organism: Leptopilina myrica (nomen nudum) (assembly GCA_032872475.1). Classification (NCBI taxonomy): domain Eukaryota; kingdom Metazoa; phylum Arthropoda; class Insecta; order Hymenoptera; family Figitidae; genus Leptopilina; species Leptopilina myrica (nomen nudum). The sequence goes on from CM065461.1 coordinate 39,963,419, forward strand.
TAAAATGCAACGTATTTCGATTTTTGTACTCTCAAATATAACTAATAACAAATCTGTTAAACATTATTTTTGAATAATTAATGTTTTCAAATATATCACATAATATTTTTGAATAGTTGACATTTTATAAAATTTAATTGCAAATAATTAACTTTTTCATCAAATTTTTGTTAAAATTTTTGAAAACGAACTTTTGAAGAATTTTATTTATAAATTTTGAAAGTAATTGAATTATTGAAAATTTTAATAAAAAATTAAGATTAAGGAAAATAAGCTTCGAATTTTTTAAAATTCAATACTTTTAGGATTTTTAACAATACATATTGCCGACAATTTATTAAATAATACTTACAAAAAATATTAACATTTTAAAATTATTTTTAACATTTTTTAGAAGAAATTTTTTCGAAATATTTCTTTAAAATATTTTTTAAAACAAATTATTATAATTGTTTTTTGATAATATTTTAAAATTTAATTTTCGAATCAAAGTAAATACTAATTTATAAATATTAATTTTCTCTACTTAGTAAAATTTCGGAGATATCATTGCCATTTATATTTTTCGTTTATATTTTTTCATATTTATATTTTTTAGAAACTTAATTATTTTTAAAATATTTTACAGAAAATATTTGAAATATTTTACAAAATTTAAATTGTTTCAAAATTTTCAATTGTACTTTAAATTAAGAAGCCATTAGCTTCGAAAAATTATTTAAAAATGTTGTTTTAAAAATTAATTGTACGTAAGAATTTCTTTATTATAATTTTTTGAAAATATTTTACACTTTAATAAATTAAGCAAAAATTATGAACAGTTAGAATTATTATAAAAATTTAGTTTTTTTTATTTAAATATTAGAAATGTAGAAGTATTTTCAAAAAATTATTTTGAAACATTCTTGTTGTAATTTTTAGAAATTATTAAACTTCATAAATTATTAATAAATTTTACGTACTTTTCGTAAACTTTTTTCACATTTTCCTGGTAAAAAGAATTTTCTCAAGGAAAATAATTTTAGTGTCAGTAAATTTTTAGGGGAATGGATAAACCGAATAACCTGTGACCACCCTGAATATAATTCCGATCAACTTTCGACTAAAGCGAAAAAAATAAATTTCTTATTCAGAAATTCTTTACATTACAATTATACCTACAATTTGTAAAAAGAACGTCACAGATTAAAAAAATAAAGACATTTGCATACTTTTTCTAGTTTTTGCTTATAAATTTTGCAAAATGAAGAAAAAAAATTGTCAGCTAAACTAACTATAATTATGTATATTCTCAAAAGAACCGTTCTCTTTTCAAAAAAAAAAAAGAAAAATTGTCAGCATTTAACACAAAATTATTTGACTATAGGTAGCTTGATGTAGAGGTATTACATTTTGTTGACTCCATAAATTTACATAACGACTGTTTACGAATATAAATTTAAAACCAGTGTTAAGTTCCCAACTATTTATTTTTTTCCTCTCACAAATTTCAAAAATTCTTCAAAAACAGTTGCATCACATTTTTTATGCTTGTTAAGGCAATTTTCAATCAGTGAAATCAATTTCAATCAGCGATTTTTTCTCTATTTATTTTTCTCAAAAGGCAATTTGTCTTTTTTTGGCATCAGAAGAAAATAGAGAGAAAGGAAAAAATTTTCTTATTTTCTTTTTGACTCTTGACGTTAAATAGGCGAATTATATTGTCCGAGGGACTGAAGATCATGAAGACATGAAAATACGGAAACATGCAAATAGAGAGTTGTTATAGGCTCAGAAAAAAGAAGAAGAAAAAAAAACAATATCCACCTGCCCCCGCGGTTTCAAAAGAAGATAAGACAGCAGCAGCGGCAGCGTTGGTCGCGTTCACATTAGTCGCCTTGTGATTTACTGTGCGGCAAGTATGATTCAGTCAGCGGGGAATTTGACGAAGAATTAATGGTATTATGATATCGTGTGTAACTCTATGTATGTGCGCCAGGCTATAAATCAGGCCGCATTGTGAGGCGGGGGGGCCCTTCCTTTGCTCTCTTCTCTCAAACTTTAGTATTCTCTCGACCTTATAGCCCACAGTTTGATTCTAGCCCCGTGTGTATATATATATATGTATAAACGAAAAGCAAAAGTCTTTCTCTTCTGCCTTTTTGGCCTCTTCGTCCGTTTCGCTTCTTATTCCTTGCAAGGTTAATGTGCCATCCTTTTTGAAATCCCGCCCCCCTACTCCTTGCCCCCTTTTCACTTCTCTTTCACCCCCTTCTCGCGCCCCTCTCTGCTTTATATTCAAAAGCTGAGAATTTTCAAACAGCCTTTTAAAGTAATTGCCTTAGAATATATTATATATGATGACCAAAATGGTCATGCCTCACGAATTTTACTATTTGCTTTTATTTTTTTTTCTGTTTATTCAGAAAATAAAGTTGTTCTTTTTGTAGAATAAAAGTGCATTTGCATAAACGCTAATAATCCCACCGCTGCCACTTACTTGAAAACGATATTTTGTTTAGTTAATAATTAATAAATACTAACTGAAAATAATCCCACCGCTGCCACTTCCTTGAAAACGATCTTTCGTTTAGTTATCAGTTAATAAATGTTAATTTACAAATAATCCCACCGCTGTCACCTTTTACGTTAGTTTTATAAATTTTATCTAATTGTTGGTTAAAAATGTTTGGTACACTGATAAACATTTTTTTTTAATCCAAAAATAAGTAACCAACCAAAAAAATATCTTTCAATGAAACATTTTAGAAATAAAATTTCAAATAAATTATATTTTTGACTGAATAAAATTTTCATATGCATTCAGACTTCAGACATTGTCATTTTCTCTACTTTTACAACTTTTCTTACAAACATTTCAACAAAATATTACAATTTCAGTAAAAAGTGTAACTCATTTTAATTCTTATAGTGTAAAAAATTTGACAAATTCTTGAAAAAAAATTTTAATAACTTTTCTAACTAAATTTTCGAAATATACACTGAAAAAAAATTTATTTGATTCAAATAACCGATTATTTGACTATTATCAAGTAAATATTTACTTCAATCAAATAATTTTTATTTGAATCAATTAAATAATATTTGCTTTAAATGCTGAAATATTTGATACAAATATAGTTTATTTGATTTAAATAAAAATTATTTAATTTTAATAAATATTTATTTGATAATAGTCAAATAATCGGTTATTTGAATCAAATAAATTTTTTTTCAGTATACAATTAAACATATTTTGTATACGGCAAATTTTGTAAACATTTAACTAAAATAATTTATTCTTTTATCAACTAATTTATTATAATTTTTGGAAATTAATTGTTATGGTATAAATTTCAATTACAAATTTGAAAAATAATTGAATCCACAAAAATTTAATGAAAAATCGTCAAATGTAAATTCCAAAAGAGAATATTAAAAAAATTAGTTGTTAAAAATTTTATTCAAATATTTAAAAAGTTTTTTTCTAATAATAGAAAAATTCTTTTAAGAAATTCAATTATTTTACGAAAATTAAATTTAAAATTCTTCAAAAATATGATTATTTTAAATTTTTTCCATATTATTCAATTATTTTCAGAATATTTTATCAAATTACAATTATTTTTAAAAAAGTCTATCAAAATTCAATTCTTTGTACATTTTTTAATTGCATTTAATTCAGAAAAAATATTATCTTCCAAGAATCATTTTTAAGAATTTGTTTATTATAATTTTAAAAAAATTTGAAGTACTTAAAGTACTTTTCAGAAATTATTAAAAATAATTCATTTATAGAGACGAAATTTATTTAAAAATAGAAAGTAATTAAATTTTGGAATGGTTATAGTTGTAATATTATCAGAAATATTGAAATTTCATGTTGTAAATTTTATTTCTCGTAGGGAAAGAAATGAAAAACAGTAAACATTTATTCATTAAAATTTTTAAACTTTTAAATAATGCAAAAAAAGATTTTTTTAATAAATAATTTTTGATAAGGAAACTTTATCATTGTTTCAAACAGATTTTCAATCCAGTCGGGTCTCTTTTAAAAAAATATAAATTTTAAGATTTCTTCTAGAAAAATAATTTATTTTTCCTCCTTTTAAATATAACTGTTTAATTCAATAATTAATTGTCAATTAAACTTAAGACAAAAATCGCTTTTGAAAAATTTTTAAACTTCTTTTTTAAAAAAACGATGGTCATCTCCCCCGAAGCGTACCCTATATATAGAATTTTTTTACTTCTGAAATAGAAATGATTTCTAGTCCAATTTTCGTAGAAAAACAGTTCATAAATTCCAATCTTGAAAATTAAGGGAGCGAAGGAGTCTTTTAAAAAAGAAATAATCGAATAAAGAATGTTTCGTATATGAGGATCGTGAATGTTCTCAAATTTTGACAGACAAAATAATCAAATACAACGAAAAATAATCAAGTAAAAGAGAGAAAAATTAAATACCCTTAGAAGGAATAATAAATATTAGGCGAAGAAGTTTTCACACACTTGACGTTTACCGTCGTCTCCCGTGTAACATGTTTCTCGTAAAAAATTTTTTTAAGATGAGTCCAAGTTCTGTGAAAATAAACTTTTATTCTTTCACTAATCAGAAAAATGCTGAAATTCATTCCAATAGTTTTCTATCTGTGAGATGGAAAAATAAAATTAGAGACATGTAAAAATTATTACGTGTAAAATTTATTTTTTGGAAACAGTTATAAACAGAGTTTATACGATATATTAATATTAACAATATTAATAAATTGTTGAGAAGAAATAAGCAATAAATAATTTTTATTTATTGGCGAAGAAATAAATAAAATTCGTCCAGAACTTTCGGAATATAAAAAATGTGTAAAGTACAATAATATTTCTTCAAGAGATAATAATGATGTAAGAATTCTTTGGAATTGTTTTCATTTCTTGTGTCACATTAATTATCATTGACTGCGAAGGTTGTCAACATTCATTGTCATTTAATCATCGATGCTAATAATATAACTGTGAGTTTGATTATCATCCGGCAGTTGACAATTTTCACTAATCCCACCGCTGCCACCCGTAACATTTTTTTTATTTACTATAGTCTATTTTGTTTTCTATACCTAAACTAATCCCACATTTTTTTTTATTATTTTCGCTATTTTATGTTCTTATTTTCCTATTTAAAAAAATATGTTCAAGTTTAAATTGATAATTACTTATGGATAAAATTGAAAATATTTTCAATTTCAAATGACAGCAGTTAAAAAAATATACCACTAAATACACCATTAAATATCAACCGTGAACTAAATGCACATAATATCCACCGCAATCATCACTCTATAATTTCCCCTTGATTATATATTTACCAAAAAAAAATTCGCTTATACCTAAAAATAAATCCGCAACATCCAAGAAATTAAATTCATAACATCTCGAAGAAAATAACTCAATTTCCAATTTTGTGCGTAAAATTTTTCGCAACCAAACAAGAGGAGTATGAAACTAAATACCAGCAGCTATTCTCGAGTGCTATGGTAACAAATTGAGGAGTAAAATATTGAAAAATTTAATGATAATGATAATAATCGTTTGGGGCCTCATTTTGTATATATATACGCACATGAATGAAATATATAATAACGCAATTATTTGCCGGCGAATCGACAGCTAATACACTATTAAATAGGATAAGCGATTTCTCGATATTGTTTTGAGAGAAGGGGGGGGGAAGCATCAGAAAATAAGAAGGTGGCTTTCGCCGAGGAGGCATAATTACAATCTGATCGTTCCGCCATAAATAAAGGCCGTGAATCGAGATGACGTAAGGGTAGCTCGTGAACCTAATTCGCAAAGATATAAATCCGTTTGTTATATACCCTTTCCTCGCGAATTTTTACAAGGTCAATGTTCTGGAAACTGGTTTTTTGCTTTAGTTAAATGAGATTCTCTTTTCTGCATATAAAAGCAAATATATAGTTGCGTTGATTAATATCTTAATTGTTCGTTACATTAAATATTACTGCTGCTTCAAGAATTTTGTATGTAATAAAATTGAATAATTGTGTTATAATTTATGGGTTGCCACAGGTCAGGAAATTTAGGAAAAAACAAAATTAATATTTTGCCGTAATCTTGAATTTTCAATAAAAAACAAACAAAAAAACTACTGGAATCTTGTGGGTATAAAAATACGCAGTATCTTAAAAATTAATACTTTTTTTTTCTTTTGTGATAGAAAATAACAGAATTCTTTTAGAGAAAGATATTTGAAATATTTTTTATAAAATCTTCAAACTTTGTGACTGATCGAATTTGAATTCGCAAATATAATTAGGTACAGAGCATAGTTTATACATCGTTTTCTCGTTCTCTTAGGTGGCAGCGGTGGGATTATTTGGGGAATTCGATTTAGCCGTGAACTATTTGTTATTAATTCTTCGATTATCGGTGCGCGGATTGTGTAAACAAGGAAGAATGATTCTCAACGAATGGCTTTTCCATACACTCGTGACTCATCGAATAAAACTGAAGAAAAAAAATATATTCTCATTTTGATGAATCTCACACTATACTCTCGATGTTTATTTTTCATTCCAACTATTAATAGGATTATTTGCTCCACAGTTCACTATGGTTGCAGGTGTCATGCCTATATTAAAGTTATTATACTAAATAAATAAAAATATATCACTTTTAATTTATACATAATTTTACCTGGAAACTATTTTTTTATCGTTAGGACAATTTCTTTATACGTAAAGGAGCACACACGCTTCCTTAATTGGTTTTTAATTACCACGCGCTTCTTACTTTTTTCCGGTCTTTTCGTCTTATGAGGTCAGTGTGTGTACATAATTATTTTCCAAGAAAAAGTTATTTTAGAAAAATAATTACAGTGTGAAAATTTACAAAAAAAAACTACTGCTGGACTTGAAGTAGGCTTGTAAAGGTTCGTTTTGCTTGAAGTCCAAAAAAGTATTTTTTTTTTAAAAAGTACTACGCAAACCTTTAATTATCTTTGTTAAATAATAAAAATTTGACAGAAATTCAATTATTTACAAATTTTTTATAAACTTCTTCGCAATTATTCAATTATTTTTATAAATATAATGAAATTTTCACAGGGATTCAATTATTTTCATAAATACTAAAATTCTTCTTAGGGATTTAATTATTTTCACAAATATTAAAATTCTTTTTAGGCATTCAATTTCTTTTAATACAATTTTAATTGAATTTCTCGAAAAATGTAATTATTTTTATAAATAATGAAATTTTCACAGGGATTCAATTATTTTCATAAATATTAAAATTCTTCTTAGGGATTCAATTAATGTTACAAATATTAAAATTCTTCTTAGAGATTTAATTATTTTCACAAATATTAAAATTCGTCGAAAGAATTAAAATTTTAGATTATAATTGAATACTAGAAGCAATAAAACATGAATTTTTAGAAATAATTAAATTTTGAACTAACAATTCTGTGGAATTATTTTTTTGTGATAAATTTAAATTGCGAATTTTTTAAAAAATTATTTTTGTTTTTTATTTTCTAATATACAGATTTAATTAATGAATATTCACGAATAATTGAAATTTCGTAAAATTAAATTATAAGCACTTAATGAATTTGAAAAACTGAAAACTCATCACAAAATTTCAATTTTTTTTTAATAAACAATTTTAATCGAATATTTAGAAAAATGAAATTATTCTTAAAATTTGCATTAACAATCGTAGAAAAAATTCAATTATTTAAAAATTTGTTGATAAAAATCTTTATAGAAATTGAATTTTATGAAACATTAAATTATTCAACATTATTTATTTTTGTAATCAAATAATTGAATTTTCGTGGGATTTTCCAATAAGATTTGATTTAAAACTGAATTTAAGTTACGCTTTTAGTTAAGATTCTAGTTAATAATTGAATATTAAAAGCAATGTAGCGTGAATTTTTATAAATTACTAAATTTTGAAATGAATTTTTTTTGAGACAGTTTACTTTAATTTTTTTTTTCATTTTGGAAGATTTTATTTTCTAATACACTTTATTTAATTAAAGAATTTACGAATAATTGAAATTTTGCCAAAATCGAATATTGTAAAGCAAATGGATTCGAAAATTTTTCGAAAATTATTTAAAATAATTGTACATATTTAAAGAAGAATTTTAGTTGAAAATTATTGATTATAATAATTGAATTGATAATTGCAGAACTTGGTCATCGTTAATTATTATAAATCTTGAAAAACGTACTTTTTCATGTTTTAGTCCGTTAAATGCGTGTTTATCAAAAATACTTTCACTGGTTTAAGGCCTGCTACTGGAATCCTATTGGTATACAAAAACAACATTCAAAATTATTCGTTTTAAAAGAAGTAAGGAATTTTTTATCGGTTTAATTCGATAAAATGGAAAAAGGAGAGATAGAAAAAAAGAGATAGAGAAAAAAAGAGAGAAAGAGTAAGAGAGAAAAAGCGATATAGAGAGAAGATTATAAATTTAAATAGTAACCACCCACTTGAAATGGGATGATCCTAAACACAGCATATGTAAGAGGGAAGTGGGCCGCCTGTTGCTGCTGCAGGATTCAACGGGGGATTCTTGATCCTTTTGCCTTCTATGACTGCAGCTCCATATCGTCGTCGTCGTCGTCGTCGTAGTCCGACAAATCTCCTTCTCCCCCCTACCCCTCGTTCAAGGTGGATTGCCCTGAAATAAAATTTACGATCACTACGTGAATGCCAAGAGGAAAGTTTTTCGCGGTTTTGACGCAACACGAGTACCGGAACAACCACCAAACAATAATTATTATTATTGATGTTCCCCCTATTTTATTTGCCCTCTATCCATGACATTGAACTTGATTTTAAAAAAGAATCTTTGTTCAATTCAGTTCATTGTTCCCCCCCATCGCCTTTCGTTCAAATCATAAACTGTTAAAGGCCATTCATATATAAAGCCATCTCTCGGGTCATATTTATCATTCACCAGGCAAATGTGTATAAGAACCACCATCTGAATTTATAGTATTATAAAGTCGATTTTTTAATTTTCTTCTATTATTCACTTTTATTTTCATAATTAATTTATTATTTTTTTTTAGTCACTTTCTATTGCTTTCTTGTGGAAGTTTTGTTTTACCGAAATTTTTTCCTTTTTTTTGGCATATCTTTTTTTTCTCTAATTTTATAGTTTTTTTAAACACTTTTTTTGAATCCTTATTGAAAATTATTCGTTCATGCTAGCCTAAGATTTCTTACTTTTTGAAAACGAAAAATTGTAAAAGAAGTATTATTTTCAAAATTTTTGTTACAACCATGTGTGTTTGATTAGAAATTTTGTTGGTAATATTATAGAGACCAAAAATTGTGAAAGAAAGATTATTTTCAAAAAATTTGTTAAAAAAAAAGTTGTAAATAACTTTGAAATCATAAAAATTGTTAATCTTTAAAAGCCCCATTAATTGAACTATTTTTGAAGCTAAATTCGATCAGAATCGAAGAAATTTTATTTTAAGAACGAAAAATTGTGAAATAAGCCTTATTTTCCGAAATTTTGGTTAAAAAATGTAGAAATAATCTTTAATGTCTTATAACAAATGAAAAAATTGGACGGACAGTCAGAACAAAATAGTTAGTCCAATATGTCATAATTTCGTAATTTGAAAGAAAAATATAAATTAAATTTTTTAATTTGTTTTGGTAAAAGATCGAAGAATTTATAATTTTAAACATTTAAAACAAGTGAAAATTGGACATTTCAATAAAAATTACATTTTTTTCACTAAGAAACATTTGTTTATTTTTTCGTTTCTTTATTTTAATCATTTTTATCAAAATTATTCATTTTTATTATATTTATTACATTTTTGTTAAAATATAACTTTTAAATTGTTCACAGTGTAGAAAATTAAATCCCTTAAGTCATTATCAAACGGAATTTAGAATTTAATTTAACGTTCTCTTTTAAAATACAAAATTATAACATTGATCTTATACTTTTGACCCGATTGTTTGTTATATTGTTCCTTAAAAAATGTTTATATCTATTTTTGAACCCAATTTGTTCAGAAAGTATGAAATTATTATTAATTTTAAATAATTAAAAATTGTTTCAACTGATTTAATTTCGAACCTTTTCTCTGAAAAATTATGAAGTTATTGGAATTTGAAAAACCAAAAAGTGTGAAAAAAGTGATATTTTCAAAAATTTTGAAAAAAATATGAAAGTATAATATAATTTGTAAAACATTGAAAATTTATCAAATTTTGAACCGTTTTTTCTCAAAAATTATGAAATTATTTGAATTTACAAAACCAAAAAGTGTGAAGAAAGTGTTATTTTTCAAAATTTTGAAAAAAACGTGAAAGTAATAACATGTAAATCATTGAAAATCGCTTCCATTTATCTAAATTTTGACCTTCTTTCAAAAAATAGTAAATTATTCGAAATTTAAAAACCAAAAATTGTGAAAAAGTCTTATTTTCGATAATTTTGTTTAAAAAAATATGGAAGTAGCTTTTAAAGTCATACAACTTGTAGATCATCAAAAAGAACTTCGATTAACTTATTTTTGTACCTAATTCGATTAGAAATTATTAAATAAAAAATAATTGGTACTTCAAAACCCAAAAATTATGGAAAATATCATTTTCTCAACTTTTTTTATTTCAAAAATTTTCTTTAATCATTAAAAATTTTTTTTTGTCATATTTTTAGTTTTTTCCGATAAATAAAGTGTTCATGAAGTGAACAGCAAACAATATAATTATTTAATTATTATCATTAAAATAAATCAAAAATTAGCATAGCCTCCAATCCTTTGATTGATTGAAAACAAATTGAGAAATTATAGAGACAAAAAAAATACATTTGGGGAAAAAATAGAAATTATTTATAGAAAGAGAGAGAGAGAGAAATGGTAATTGTGGCGCGCAAAGACCGGTAGCCAGTGTAATCAACATAATTTCAGGATCAAGTAATCGTCAAGATCTCTCGAAAGAAAATGTAGGCGAGTCACGTGCAACGCAGTGAATACTATTAGATGATATAATATCAGTATTCTCACTCACATGTGTGTTATATACTGTGTAAATAAATTACGTGGGATCAACGATTCGTTGCACTTACGTCACGCTATTAAAATATGCGTCACTATGGCAGATTTTCGTTCCGCAGTTTTGTGACCTTAAAAAAATAAAATACAATGAAAGGTCCTATTTTTTTTCTTCATTATACAACTTCATATTAACCGAATATTTATATTCTTTATTTTTTACTATAATTTAAATTTACAGGGTAGAATAATTCCATTTTTTTCCAGTTTGGAAATTGCAAACAATTTGCCTAAATTTATTATTTCTTTAATTTATAATTAAATCTTAAATTTTTTTTCTTTAATAACTTAATTAACTGAATTGAATTGAATTGAAATAGAATTGAATTAAAATAGAATGCAATTGAAATAGAATGGAATTGAAACATTTGAGATTAAATTGCAAACACCTGATTAAGAGACTCCATGAAAACATAATATTTTCCCTTGAGTTGAATATAAAAATATTTAAGGAATGGATTATGTGATTCGATTGGCGAGAGATAAGAGCGAAACTGTCAATTGACAGTGGGCACCAGTTGAGTGAGTATAAATTGTGATGTGACGTAGGGCAAGTATAAACCTCATACGGATAGGAGCACGCACACAAGAATTGTTCCCGGTGCAGGAAAATTAATGACTTACCTTCAACGCAACAATACAGTCAGCTGCGACTATATGTGCCTCAGTTTCATTTATATATATACACATGTATAGAAACCGAACACAAACATTGAAAGCCTATAAGTTTCACAAAAACACAAATGGACTATACACGTGCGTGTTTGGATTGATCCGTTCGCATTTGAGGCCACCGACATTGCGAACAGTTTTTATTTTCATAAAAGTTGCTTCGAGAATTAAATAAATGGTTATACTTCTAAATTATTATAGCTAAATGGTTAAATAGGTATTGCTATAAAAAGTAAATAGAAAAGGAAATATTTAGAGAATAATATCTAATGATTCCCTACCAATTTTGAAAGATCCCACCGCTGCCACCTTTATACTTGAAATTTTTACTGTACCGATTTTACGATTAGTTAACAATTTGTTATTTTGCACAAAGTCCTAAGCTTCTTGGGGGTAATTTCGTGAACATATTGCCAACAAGTTGCTTTAGAAGAAATTTATATTTTTTTTATAAATAAGCCTTGAAAATTTGCCCGCACTTTGAAGATTAGCGTGAATTATTCGATTGGGACAAAGTGTTTTGAATATGTTCGAAAACGACAAGAACTCGTACCTCTGGCTTGCGGCCAGTCTCACGAGAAAAGTTTCTACATTCGCCAAAAACTCCAGAGTCCATGGGTATAATTTAAATTTACCTAGGGCATATGTTTTGCGTCATTCAAAATCAACATCCTGATTTGTGACATTTTCCTTCTAGCACACCTGTTATCGATCGTGGCCAAAATTTTTCGAAATTGTGATTCCACACCTGCTTGAAATTGTCAGCAAAAAAAAGATCTCTTCTGGTCTTTTCCCAAAAATTTATTTTCAATTTCGATTGCTGCGAGTATTCTGATTTCGTGGGATTATTGTTCCTTTTGTTTTCTATATATATATATATGTGAACGGAGACACATTGACAGTAAAGAAATTGCCCCTAAAATCCTAAAGTTTTCATGCGGAGGGAGGCGTTAATTGAATTTAGGTTCACAGGATTATTGTTGAAGCGTTTAAAGTGGCCAGAAACAAACCTATTTGCGTCAGAGAGCTTTCTGTGGAGATAACAAATGATCTTGGGAGCACACCGCACAAACTTGGGCATAAAAGCTTCGCTGAGAGCTGAGAGGCGCCCTTTTCCTTCTTCTCCCTCTTTCAAACAGTTTTCTTTATATTTTCTCGCTCTCTTTTCGCTACTTCACACCCCTTACATACCATCAGCATTCGGATAGAAAAGCTATAATTTTTGAATCTATTTATAACTGTCCGTCCCACCGATTCGAGTGCCACTGCTCTCTCTCTCTCTCTCCGAGTATTGACCTCATTTTAAATTTATCAATTTTTATCTTCATTTCTCCCATAGCGAAAAAAAAAGAATGAGCTAGCGTATCCTTTCAACTTTAATCATCAATTTCTTTTCTCCCATCAATTTTCCAAAAAATCGGAAAAATTTCCTACTTTTGGATATATTAATTGCGATTCGAATAAGTGACCTAAAGGGACCTATTAATTGTTGAATTGATATCATTAATGTAAACTCGTTTGAAGATTAAAGTAATTTTTAATCTTTGTTGAATTTTTGGCTGCGTACAAAAGGTTATATTGTGTAAAAAGTAGAAGAAGAAGAAGTGTGCGGGGAAAAAAATAAGACTATACAAATGGAGTGGATTTCTCTTTGCGTATTGAAGAGAGGAGACCGCGTGTGTTTCCATCCATCACACGGTGGTCCGATCAGCCGACGCACGTGACTCAAGACAATCTCAGAATGCATTACCATGTTCAAGATGCATTTCTCTATCTTCGGACATCGACATCAAGCCTATCAGCTACGATTGCAATATCTAATTTTCACTTTGTTCCACGAATTTAATTATTGCACTGACTCAGTCAATTTAAGCCCTTCAATCGCTGTAAATCATTCTAAATAGTCCAATAATGGTTAAATAGTCCAATCATTATAAATACGGCAATTATTGTTATTAATATACCCCCAATCATTGTTAATACTCCAATCACTATGAACACCACAATTCAAGAGTAGTAATTAATAACCAGAATTATAAATTTATTCAATCTTTTTCTATAACGATCCCATACAAAATAGGTATATTAGAAATAATTTTCAAATCCAATTTCAAATTTTTGGCCCAATTTGATATTATACCACGTTTCATCTTATATATCTAAAAAATAGAGAAATGCATCATCTTGAACATGCTAAAATCTTTGTGACTTATTGGTAAAAATTTGTGAAGATACAAACATGGGGAAAAAGTCCCTCCTACCATACCGAAAATCGGGAGAAAAGAAAGGAAAAATTTATTCGAAAGAATAGGTGTAAATTCTTGTTTACGCAGGACGTTTAAATCCGCGAGAGATTGTAAGAAATCAAGGACAATGTACAATATAGACACACATGGAACGGGAACAACTTCATTCCAACTGTAGGTGGTGTACAGTGCAAAGTGCTCGATGTAGGGGCGGATCCAAGCGTACCCCAGCGACCTCGGGCCATAAATAAATGCTCGCGCGAGGCTTATGTGTATATACCTACGTTGAACCTATGCTTCGCCTCTTGGAGGTTCCCGCGTGAGTGGTGTAACTAGAAGAAACGCAGCGGACTATCAAAACGGACAGCGCACCAAAAGAGATATAGCAAATAATAATCCAATCTCCAATATTTGAAGATGGAAATTTAAGAACTTGATTATTGCAAATCGAATTCTTAAAAATTATGATATTTACTTTATATGCACTTAGGTATACAAGGAGAAAAATTATTTCTGAAATTTTACTGTGTTTAGTTCGGTAAAATTGGGATGAACCGTTAAAACAGTAATTTTTTAAAGAACTAGACTGTAAAAGCAATTTGCATTAAATAATAACGTAAAAGCATCACTTATCGCTTCACTTATACAGTTCGTTAAAGCGTAAGATAAGTGTTTGCTACATTTACATTTACTGCACAGTTCGGTAAAACGTAAGATAACTGTTCCCTATACATATTTTTACTAAACGGTTCGATAAAACGTACACTGAGAAAAAAAATTATTTGATTCAAACAAATTTTTTTTAAATCAAACTTAAAATATCTTTGCTATACAGTAAAACATATTTAAGTTTAATTGAAACATATTTTTTGGTTCATTAAACGAAGTAATATACTTAATTTAAACATAAGTTGTAATTGATTTTAAATTATCTGTGTTAAACTTGCAAACTAATTTCAATCAAACAAAATCACTTAAAATTATTTTTCTATTTAAATTAAGTATAATGTTTCCTCAGTGTAAGATAAGTGTTCCCTAAACTTATTTTTACTAAACGGTTCGGTGAAACGTAAAATAATGTGTTCGGTAAAATTGATCAGTTGCAATTTACTGAATAGTTCTGTAAAACTTGAAGAACAAAAATGAAAAATATTGTTAATTCAGTAGATCTATATTAATAATGCCGTAAATCTCTATTTACCTATACACTGTTCATTTAAAAGTATCAAATGGCAACAAATTGATACCAAAAATGTTGACAAATAAAAAATTGATCTAGATTTTTGGCAGCAATTTAATCCACTTTATAGTATCAATATTATTCTTTCAAAAAAACTGTGCACTGCAATCACTACCTAAATTCACTACAATTGTTTACTAACAAATACTAAATAAAAAATTCATATTAATAAACTATTGTTGTAGAAAAAAAAAATTATCTATATTAATGAATTATTTCTAACTACATTTCAGGTTAATTTATAAAAATAAATTAAAATTTACAATACATAAAAATGAATTAAAATTTACAATTTATAAAAATAAATTGACCTAAAATGTAGATAGAAATAATTCATTAATATAAATAATTTTTCGTTTTGTTTCTTTTTATTATACAAGAATAGTTTATTAATTTGAATCTTTCTTACGAGAGGCGAAATAAAATTCCGAATAACGTTTAAATTTCATGGAAACTAATTTTTATTTCAAGGAATAAAACAATAATTTATTCAAATCTTTATTATTCTCAAATTTTTATTTTTTAATTTTTAAATATACATATTTTAAATAAAAGTGCAAGTTTGAAATTATAATTTTAAATAAATTAATAGAAAAATAATCTTTCTCAAATATTAAATAATATTGCTATTTCACGTTTCCTTTTTGCATGATTTAAAAACATTTATTACATATTTGACAATTAATAAGTGTTTAAAGTTATGAATTAATTGAATTTTAATTTAATTAATAATAAAATAATTAAATAATCAGTGAATTCCGCTGATTTAAATGAAGACAGTGATGAAAATGTAAAAATTAAGTACACAATAATAAAAAGTGAACAATAGGTATATTATTTCAGGAATTTAAATAAATTTATTCTAATTAATAATCACTGAAATCTTTTAAATATTCTATTAATCAATTTCTAGTATTAAAAAAATTTTAATACAAAATTAACAAATTTTTCGTTCGTTAAAATATTTGCTGTTGCATTAACTAAATTTTTTAATAATTTGAATTAAAATTATTAAGTTGAATTTACTTTTTAAATTTTGATATAAAAAATGCTAATATTTAAAAAAAATTTGAAATTTTGTAAATAATTGAATTCACGTGATGTTGTTATTATTCATTAATTTATAAAAAAAATTAAATATATTTGCTCGGTATTTTATTAAAATTTTTTTCCTTAATTAATTTCTTTTTAAATTTTTATTAAAATAGTAAATATTGAAATTCCTGTTAAATTAAGTATAGAATTTTTGAAAATAATTGAATTACGGAGAAGAATTTTATTATTAAAAATAATAATTGAAATTTTCAGGAAATTTTTTTTTTTATTTTTTGAACATAATTGCATTTTATAGCGAAGAATTTTATTTATACTTTGAAAATAATTGAAATTTGTAAACAATTTGTAATTTTTTTAAAATTCAATTTTTTTATTATGTTTTTGACAAAAGTTTTTCTATAAATCTATTGTTTTTAAATAATTAACTAATTCTAGAAGAATTTGAGCAATTCGATCGTACGAACTTGATAAAAAATTATTTAAAAGTTAAATTAATTAATATTTTGTATTTATAAATTTATAAAATTTAATAGTTATTATCTTTCTTTGAATATTTTGAGGGCATCGCGTGAAGCAGAAGATATAGAGAGTTGAGGCGCACGAACCAAAAATTGCACGAATGTTTCTTTTCGATTTCACTCGTTTTCATTTTCTCTTTTTTCTCGAAAACGAAACAAAAAGAGAAAATGAAAGAAATAAGAAAAAATAAGGAAAGAAAAGAGAGAAAAGAGGAGGTAAAAAGTAGAAAACCAGGAACAAAAGGGGTTGAAACGAACATATCAAAAAATGATCTGATTATCTCTATGTACGCTGGAAACTAAGGCGATCACGGTTAAATCGTGTTAAACTCTCTAAAGATAGCAAGATTTCTTAAAGGTTTCCTCTCGTGATGCCTGGGACCACCTAGGTCACAAGATGTAATCATAATTGTATAATAGCTTTGGTTAAACTGGTTGGGTTATTTATGATCTGGAGCTTTGTCGGTGATGTCAATGCGCTGTAAGATTCGAGTCTGGAAATTATAATATACTGTAGCGTCGAGTTCTTTAGATACCATTTTTGATAGCAAATTTACACGAGTATCATTAAGCTGGCATATTCTATTTGTTATATATAAATTTCGAGAAATTTATCTCTTTGGAGAATTTAATCTTTCTCCTACCATGCAGAACAAGAAGAATAATTTAAAACCAATGCTAATAGTTTTTAAACTCTACGCTTCACTCATACTGAATTTTGAAAATTAAATACATTTGTTTGTTCAAAATGGTAATAGAAACAAAAAAGTATTGCCAAAGAAAGGAAGAAAGAAGTTATTCATTATTCAATAATAATTATCTTTTGATGAGAGTTATGTAAAAGTATATATATATTTTTAATAAAACAGAAACTGGCGAAGATTCTTTGATTTGATCTCTTTAAAAGTGATTCTGATCGATTAAAACTGATGGAGAAATCCGATAAGCTCGCAAGAGTGAGATATATCAACGATAAGGGGAAAGGGGTGTCAGTTAACTTGCAAACTGGAATGTAAAGAAATACACGAGTAATGTCTATGCATTTTATAAACAAACACAAGGGGAAATACATACGCAACTTGGAGAATGCGATCTATAGTCGGTGTGGCAGTCGCTTTCAAACCGTGAGACAACCTCGTCCCGTTCGCAATATGCGCACCAACTTGAACTTTCGCTGAGGAATGAAATTAATGAATTTGAAAAACGACATCATTTCTTATCGATTCTTAACTTTTCCATTTTGAAATCGAAATATCTCTTTGTTTGAAATTCAAACTGATCTCAAAGCAGAACTAAATAGTTAGCATATTAAAAACCAAACTACACACATACTAAACTCTATATTAAACTAAATAGATTCGTTTATAATCACAGATGCTAATAATAATTGAAATCTTGTCGAATTTCCAACTCCCAACAACGTGTAAATAACACAAATTAATTATATCGAGAAAACTTATTTAAAATTTTTATTTTAGGAAAAGAGTGGAATTTTGTTTTTGGAAAAATGAGAGGATGTTTTTAAAAACAGAGGGTGAGAGAGAGAATGAGAATTTTAAGAGAGAAAAAAAAAACGTTTGTGTGTATGTGGAACAGGGTCTGAAGATTGACTTTAAGCGCAGGGCCATGTCGTGTCTGCCATCTCGATGTCACTTGTCTTCTAAACGAAAGTTTTCAAGCTTTGCTCTTAATAGAACGCGCACACGATTCTTGTATTTTGCATTGGGAGTCTTTACAAAGACAGCCAGTGACGACCGAACGTCTAACCGAAAGAGTTGAATGACTGACCAGGTTCGCCACATTTTATCATAATGATCCATCTCCCTTCGTATACCCAAAATTAGAAAATTGATTTTCAAACATCAGCTCGTGGAATTATGTCAACAAATCATTGTCGATAGTAAATATGAAGAATTCTGAATGTAGTTTTTAATTATAATCGCAATTGTGATAGTAATCAAATTTTAAAATTGATTCTTAATTTAATCGCAAATGTAATTGGAATTGGAATTGTAATCCTAATTGAACTTGTAATTGGAATTGGAATTGCAATCCTAATTATGCTTGTAATTGTAATTGGAATTGTAATTGCAATTAAAAACTCGAAACTGCTATCTCTGGTACTAAATGACGAAAGGAGAATACTTGTAGGGAACGATAAAAGTATAAGTAGTTCTGTCAAGTGGACGTGCAAAGTGCCGAACGAACACGCGTTGAGTTATAACGCACATCAAGGGTGTCCATTTATCATCCTGAGCATAATCTGAATGGAATTCGATCGTGATGCCAAATTCACTTGTAAAATTTCAACACTAAATCCCATTTTCACAATTTGAAAATCCACCTGAAAATTAGGTGGAAAAGAATACGACACAGTATTTTCAAAGAAACCCCCCTTCGTCTCTCTGTTGATATAGAAGTTAGGCAAAGCAATAGATAATTTTTTAGGTGGTTTTTGACACCACAAAAATTTTAAAGAATTAAAGGAGAAAAAATATAAATGCAACAAAAGTTAGAGGAAGCTTTAGGTGACATTTAACAGCGTCAGAATTTTGAAGGATTAAAAGAATAGAAAATAGAAATGTAACTAAAGTTAGAAGAAGCTTTTGGTGATTTTTGACACCAAACAAATTTTGAAGGATTAAAGGAGAAAAAAATGAAAATGCAACAAAAGTTAGAGGAAGCTTTAGGTGACTTTTAACAGCGTCTTAATTTTGAAGGGTTTAAAGAATAAAAAATAGAAAAGTACCCAAAGTTAGAAGAAGTTTTAGGTGATTTTCAACAGCGTCATAATTGCGAAAGTTTAAAAGAATAAAAAATAAAAATGTTATAAAAGTTAGAAGAAGCTTTAGAAGATTTTTGACACCATAAAAATTCTGAAAGATTAAAAAAGAGAAAACATTTAAATAAAACAAAAGTTAGAGGAAGCTTTAGGTGATTTTTGACCCTCTGATTAAAAAAAATTAACAGCAAAATCTACAAGAATTCGTTATGCGATTACACAGTTGGCGTATCGATGTCGGCGGAACACAGGGAGCAATTAATCACGATGAGATCGTGGATCGCCCGACAACAACGGACGAAATCCCATGCGTGTCCATCGTTTTCAGCTGAAAGCATCTTTAAGATAATGAGTGCGCTCTACCAAAAGGTGAAGGAAGAAGAAGAATGATAAAAAAGGCAAACAAAGAAAAATGATAACAAGTATAGGCAAGGAATACATATATATATATAGAAAAAAAGTTCGATACAGATGAGAACGTGTCAAGTGCGTGTGGAAATTGAAATTTATCGAGATCGAGGAGTTCTCTGAGTGAGACAAATTATTTCTTCGAGGAAAATATGGTTCTTTAGTGCCAAAAAAGGAAAATTCACTATTGGTTGAAATTTTATTTCCTTCTTTGATTTTTGTTAAAGTACTCTGATCAGCCCAATGGGTAAAAAAATTCTGATAATTTTCTTTCTTCGCACTTTTTCAGGTGGTGTTTTTAACTTTTTAAAGCTCTTGTAATAAAACTCTTTATAACTTTTGGCGCTGTCAAAAACCACCAAAAGCTTCGTCTAACTTGCGACGTTGAACAAACCACCAAAAGCTTCCTCTAACTTTTGACAAAGGGAAAAATCATCTAAAAGCTTCCTCTAACTTTTAATTCTTTCAAAAATCAACAAAGGCTAGTACCTCTAATTTTTATTCCTGACAAAAATCACCAACATTCTTACCTTCCTCTAAATTTTGATGGTTTCAAAAATCATCTATACCTTCCTTTAACTTTTGACGGTGTCAATAATCACCATTAGCTTCCTCTAAATATTGATGATGTCAAAAGTAACCTATAACCGTCTTTAAGTTTTCACAAAGGCAAAAACCACCTATTGCTTCGTCTAACTTTTACCAAAATACTTTAGAGGAAGAAATTTATTTCCAAGAGCACCTAGAAACATCTAAAAAAAATGTCCATCAAAAAGACACGAACCTAAGTCCTAAGTTCCTATCTAGAAGCCATATAGTTACTAGTCTTCTTCAAGATGATGATGACAAATATTAACAAAATTCCTGCAAAATCGCAAGAAAGAACAAAATTCGTTTTGCGCTAGAAAAGGAGCAGCGAGGTGTTGGTTTTTGCGATATGCAACCGAGCACAGCATACATCCAGACAGCGGGGGAACTATTTATTAAAAAAGTCTGCCTCGGTTAGCGACGTGCTACATCGGGAGGAAAGCGATAACGCTGGACTGGTTCAGTCATTAAGCTCTGACTCTATATATGTACTTGCAGTGCTCTCTCAAAAGTAACCCGCCGCCTCAATGTTCAATGTTCATGTCCAAACATCACCCGTTTTTCCGTTCTCTTCCTCATCGTGGTGAAGTGCACGTCGTCGACGTGCAACGAACACGTTAGGTATCTGTCTGTACCAGTCGTTTTCCTTCTCCCTCGTCGACTCTCGCATGGACTATTAATAGTGCATTCATTATTGCTGTAAATGAGCCGCCTCTTTAATATCCGCATCGTTCTAATACTAATATTATATAGAACCTGCACCCGTTTTCTCTCATCAAACAAATAATAACATCATGATGTATATGATATGGTGTATTTATCCTTTCATCAAATCACCTCTGCAATTATTTTCGCAAATTGCTTTTTTGTTTCTCTATTCCTTGATGCTTTCTCCAGAAGTTTCGTCAATTAGCAATCGAGGACAGTTGATTAGCTCTCAGATTGTTTTGTTTGAAAAAGAATTATGGAATAGCCACTAATTAGTTCAATTTTCTCAAACATATTGTTGTCAAAAAATTTGAATCAAATTTAACGGAATACCAAAGATTTGGACCAAACTGTTGCCAAACATTTGAATCAAATTTTCGCCAGAAATCGGACCGAAATGTTACCAATAACTATGACCAAAATATGTTATAAAAAGATTCTATAATAACCACTAACTAATTCAGTTTTCCGGACCAAATTGGTAGCAAAAATTGAAGCAAATAGTCATCAAAGATTTGGACCTAACTGCTACCAAAAATTGGAGCAAATTGTTAGCAAAGATTTGAAGCAAATTGCTATTAAAAATGTGGACTAAATTGGAACCAAAAATTAAAGCAAATTGCTACCAAAGATTTAAAGCAAATTGCTATTAAAGATGTGGACCAAATTGGAACCAAAAATTAGGACCAAACTGTTACCAAAGATTTGGATCAAAGTGTTATTAATTTGGACCAAAGTGGCACAAAAAAACTACCAAATTGTCATTAAAAATTGGACCAAACTATTTGCAAAAATTAGGATCAAAACGTTATAAAAAGTTTGGATCAAATTATCATCAAATATTATCAATTCCTTACAGATTGATATTTAGAAAGTAGTTCGAGTTAAGTTCCCTTCGAGTGGAATTAATTTCGCCAGAAATGCTAAATTTAACCTGCATCCTGTCAATATTTATTAACCCCCTAGGGACAAAAAGTGACACCTCTTTAAGTACCGTATGCATTTCTGCGAAATTTCTTTAACTTGGTGACCATAAATACGGAAATTAATGGCCCATATCGGAGTTCCATAGCAGCATATATATTCATATGTGTATATATATACGTATATAACTCACGACGCACAACACTCCGTGTAATGCGTTCAAGTCACTCATTCGTAACATCGACTCAGCTATCTACAAAAGATAATTGTTTCATTTTACATTCAGACGCTCTTGTAGACGACTTAATTACAACTCCTTCTTCTTCTACATCATCTTCTTCTTAAACAATTATCAATTTTATTCTCGCTAAATAATAAATTTTCCCTTTTTGTAATTAGATACTCTATCTGGTTAATTATTTTGCTGACACTCTACATGTTTTTCTTCACCTTCGCTGAATTATTTAGAAGACAAATAAGGATCGTGATAAAGTAGCAACATGTGTGTAAACATATGGAAATTTTCAGAAATCCATTACGGTGTAAAAAATGTAAATTTACATCTTTATTTTATACGGAAATGCTACATTTACCTGATGGGGAAATAGCTGGAATCGCTAATTTTTAAATTAGGTATAAAAGTGTGATAATTATTAGACGCAAATTGTGAATCGCTGATTTTTAATCGCAAATGACAAATTATAAATTGACTACTAACAAAAGGTAAATTAACAATCAGTAAACTGCAAATTAAGACCGAAAAATTGCAAATTGTAAACCATATGCAGTTAATTGCTAATTACAATTAACAATTCGTAAAATTATGATTGTAAATTGCAATTTACAAGCTGTAAATTGTTAATAGCAAATCGAAAATTACCAATGAATGAATCGGAAAATATCATTGGCAAATTGTAAATGAAAAATTCAAAAATATTAAATCCGTGTGAAATTGTAATTGAATAATTGCAAATAAACGAACTTGGGGATTTCAGATTTGGATAATATATACGTATATACGTGTCTTGGCAAATTAGGGTTAAGATGATTGGTATTCGGCAGCGCCAAGTTCGGTATGAAGTTCTGGTGTAATATGTAAGCGGAAAGTTGGTGTAATAGGCGGGGTATCGTAATAATAGCATTGCAAAATTATTTATGACCAAGGCGTGTTAAGCAAATAGGTAAAACAGCTGCCAAGTGACCAGGTTATTCGCGATCCAGTAACACCGGTGGTGGAAAAGCATTAACCACGACTCGTTGAAATAATTAATGAGCTCGTCACGCATTACCCTCAGGGTACTATGCTTCGTCTACAATTTCCCTTTTATTCAAACACACTTCAAATCGAAATTTCGCACTCCCATCCATTTGTCCTCATATTTTAAATCAAATTTTTTCAGTATTAAAAAAAATAATGGGAAAAAATAATAATAATTAATACAAAAGCAAATTGTGCTGCTAAATCTGAATTAAGAACAATATCTGTTTTTGGAGCTCTTTTTACTAGTTTTACTTATTACTAATTTAACTATATTTAGTTAACTATAATTATTCACAGTATTATTTTAATATTAAAAGATATTTAAAAATTAGTCATCCAGTTTTAGGATCTCTTATTTTAGGATTCGTTATAATCCCACCGCTGTCACCAAATTACAAAACTTTGTATTTTCGAAATTTGATGAAAGCCAAAAAAATAGAAAGAAATATTTATTTTTAAAGATATTAAATACGTTTCGTTCAAAAAGGTTGAATGTTCGTTTATATAAACGTTTCATTTTGTAACAAATATTTAAAATATTTATTCAGGGGTCAAGAAATAGGACAAGAAGAAGTAGGACAATAAATTTTAAGAGAATTCAGAGAAAAGCTAGAGAATTTTATCTAAAGTACTGGAAAAATATTTAATTTTTTAGAGTTCATAAGAAAATTACAAAATTATTAAATTATTTAATTTATTATAATTATGTAAATTAGAATATTTTCAAAAATATAGAAAAACTCTTCGCATTAGTTTCAATTATGTTCAATACAATTTTCATTAAATTAGTTTAAAAAAATTTTGTAGCAATTAAATTATTTTTATGAGCACAAAATAAAATTTGTCACAGAAATATTCAATTATTTTTAATGTACTTTTAACGAAATTTCTCAATAGAAATTAGTTATAAAAATTTAATTATTTTCCATACAATTTAAATTTAAGGAATTCTATTATTTTCGTAAAATTTCCAAAAATTCTTCCAAACAATTAAATTATTTTAGATTTAAAATTTGTAGAAAGTTAAAAAAAATTACTAATTGAAATAAAATTGATGCAAAAGTTTTAAAAATTAATTTTTTTTAATTCTAAGTAGAACGAAATATTAAAATAAATACCTTTTTCTACAATAATTTATAAGTAAATAGTTTTATATTTTAATATGTTAAATTTATATTAATAATAAAAAAATAAGTTTTAAAATTAGAAAAAACGTTTTTTGAAATATATGATTTACATAAATTAAATTTGACAAAAATTGCAAATAATGGAAAATACAATTTAGCCTCTTCTTAAATTATTTACGCGGAAATTTGATTATATTCAATAAATTTCAATTTCAAATTTTTCTTTTATTTCCAAATTAAATTATACTTTAAACCTGAATAATTATTGTTTAATAAGTATTAAAATTTTATAATTTCTAACTATAATTATTTCAAAATATTTTTTGAAATTCTATTCTTATGAATAATTTTAACAAGATTTCTTAAAATAATTGAACTCTACAGAAGGATTTTAATAAAATGTTTTCAAATAAAATTGCATTTTGCGAAGAATTCATTTAAAATTAATTTAATGATTATTATTGAAATTATGCTGAAATTTTTATTATTTTTGAAAATAGTTAAATTCTTTTGAAGAATTTTTTAACAAAAATTTTTATAAACAATTGATTTTGTTCGAAAAACTGTATGAAAATTGTATTTTAAA
Organism: Leptopilina myrica (nomen nudum); assembly: GCA_032872475.1. Lineage (NCBI taxonomy): Eukaryota > Metazoa > Arthropoda > Insecta > Hymenoptera > Figitidae > Leptopilina > Leptopilina myrica (nomen nudum). The sequence goes on from CM065461.1 coordinate 39,988,634, forward strand.
TAATTGAATTCCAATGAAAATTTTAATATGTATGAAAATAATTAAATTTCTTTTTTAATTTTTTAAAAGTATTATATTATTTATGTTAGTCATTGAATTTCAGCGAAAAATTTTTATTCTTATGGAAATAATTGGATATTCTTAGAAATGTTTAGAATAAATTTAATTAAAGTTTCATGAAAAAAAACAATTTCTATAAACTTCTATTAAATTTTTTAAAAATAATTTGAATTCTAGCGTCGAATTTTATAAAAATACTTTTAAATAATTGATTTTTTTGCTAATAAATTTTACGAAAATTGTATTTTAAATACTTGAATTTCTGGCAAAGTTTTATTATTTGTAAAAATAATTGAATAGTAACAAATTGTGGAAAATTTGCAAATAGTTGGTTTTAGTATATAGATGAGTATAAGGTCTGAATTTTGAAGGCACTTTCTCAAAAAAAAAATTAAAAATAATTAAATTAATAATTTTAGTTCAATTTTTTAGAATATGAAGTGAAACCTTCACGAGTATGAGGTCTTTGAATTTTTAAGGCACTTGCTCAAAAAAAAATTAAAAATAATTAAATTAATGATTTTAGTTAAATTTTTTAGAAAATGAAGTGAAACCTTGAAAGTAATTTTTAAATAATTTTCTTTATGATTTTTCTTTATTTAGAAATTCTTTATGATTTTCTTTATAATTTCTTTTTTAATGAAAAAAGCATAACTTAAAAATGATTTGCCCCCTCTACACTCACAAGAACAAAAAGAGTAATTTTCACAAATCTTGATGACAACAACCTTTTATAAATAAAAAAACCGATTGAACTGAAAGTGACAAACGTCGCGCATTCTCTAATTAAATACAAATGACAAACTCAAAAATGTCCATTAATTATGCAGAAATCAGTAGTTTGATCAGAATTTAGAATCAAGTTTGCCGCTAAATTCTGAGGGAATGTAAAAAAAAGGGGAAAGAGGGGGAGAAAAAGAAGGATAATTTACAACATAATAAAAAGTATTTTAAATACTGGTTTTATGCCTTAAGAGTTTTGACTCGTACAAATTACCTCGACGATTTTTAAATTAACGCAATAAATCTCCGTTGTTGCAGGTACTGTAAACGCGAACGGTGAAACGAAGCGACAGAGGACGTCGTACACGAGGTATCAGACCCTGGAGCTGGAAAAGGAGTTCCACTTCAACCGCTACCTGACGAGGAGAAGGCGCATCGAGATCGCACACGCCCTATGCCTCACCGAGAGGCAGATTAAAATCTGGTTCCAAAATCGGCGGATGAAGTGGAAGAAGGAGCACAAGATGGCGAGCATGAATATTGTACCGTACCATATGTCGCCCTACGGTCATCCCTACCAATTTGCCCCGCATCCCGGTCAGTTTGCCCATTTGGCCACATAGGACGAGTTCTCGCCCGCCGAGCTCGGAGCACACGCTGTCCGGTTTCCTGGGATGTACGGCGAGCAGAATTTCTAAACTTCAAATATACTTCTAAATCAAAAAGAAAAAAAAAAGAAAAGAACAAGTTTCGAAAAATAGAATTCCGTCTCTCGATTCTCATCATTTTTCATTTCGTCTCATAAAATTTATTTCTATTGCATAATTTTTTCTTGTTTTTTTGAGAAACAAATTTATTTATCTCAAATATTTCAGTGAATCATTAAAAAAAATTTCAGTAATTACTAATTTTTATTGAAATTTAAAATTTCCATTAGAAACAATTATTAAACTCAAACTCAATTTTTCAGTAATTTTAATTAAAAATTTGAATTCTAAATTACTTAGTTATACAATTTATTTTTATCTCATCGTTTTATTTTAAGAACAAAAATTAATAGCAAACAGAAATCTATTTTATTTTTCCTTCTGTGATTGTTAGTAAAAAATAAAATTACTTATTAATATATTAACATTACTAATTTAAAAATTACAACCGTATTAAAGTTGCATCAATTATTAATTAAAATTACCTACTAATTGAAAAATTAAATTTTCGTCAGCAATTCGAAAATTAAAATTTCTGATTAACACACGAAAATTAGTTATTTAAAAATTACAATCACTAATTGAAAAATTAAAATTTAATCAGTAATTGGAAAATTTAAATTTCATCAGTAATTGAAAAATTAAATTTTTATCAGTAATTCGAAAATTAAAATTACTGATTAAAACACGAAAATTTGTTATTTAAAAATTACAATCACTAATTGAAAATTAAAGTACATCAATAATTCAAAAGTTAAAATTACCTACTAACTGAAAAACTAAAATTATTGATTCAAACGTAAAATTAGATTAGTACTTTAGAAATTAAAAATGCCTAGTAATTGAATGATTAATCAGTATTTCAAAAATAAAAATTTCTGATTAAACCACAAAAATTACATATTTAAAAATTACAAGCAGTGATTGATAGTCAAAATTACATCCAAAATTCAGAAAATAAAATTATCTACTGACTAAAAAATTAAAATTACTGATTTAAAATAAAATTTACATATCTAATTAAAAATTAAAATCACATATTAATTTAGATATTAAAATTATTGAATAGAAATCAAAATTACTAACGAGAAAGTTGTACTTCAAAGTGAAAATTACATCATTTTTTCCATAATTACTTACTGATATAAAAACCAAAATTTATTATTGAAAATAAAATCTACTGTTACAAAAATTTCAATTATTGATTGTAAATAAAAATTCAGAATTTAAAAATTACAATAATACATATTAAAAATTTAAACTACACCAGTAATTCCAACTGGTTGAAAAATTAGAATTTATGATTGAAGATTAAAATTACTGATTGAAATAAAAATTTCTGGTCGAAAAATTAAAATTACTGATTAAAATAAAAATTATTTCTCAAGAAATAAACATTACTGATTGGAAGTTAAAATTACAAATGAAAAAAAAATATTAGTGTTTAAAGAATAAAAATCACTGATTAGAAAATAAAAAATCATCAAAACAAAAATTAATTTTCACATTCAAGTCGAATAACAGTTTTTTCAAACCATTAATGTTTATTTTCGAAAAATTATTTTTGTCCAGAACAGAAATATTTAATAAATTCTTATTTTTTTCTTCAAATTTCTACAACATTGTGTCTGAGTTGTGGGAAAATGTAAAATTTTGGCTGATAATGATTTGAACGAGAGACAGAGTACTCTTTCATGAAAAGAAACTTAGACAACATTTTGAAGTTGAAGTGAAGCCAAAAATTTCTGCAATAATGTGCCGTTGCATCTAAACTATAATAGACTGGACGCGCTCTGAGGGGCTCTCGATTAAAAGTGATTTCATTGAAAATTAATGAAAAAAAAAAATATTTTCATCATTAATCGCTGAGAGCCTTCCTCTGCGGGCGAGATAGCCGAATCTCTAGCTTAAGTTTAGAAACTAGCTGATCTAAATTAAATAATTACGCTATTTCTAGCTGCACACTCCTTTTATCGTTGAATTTTTGGATGAGCAATCTCATTTTTTTACAAAATTTCTAATTTTCGATTTTGAAAAATTTTGTTTCAAAAAATTGTTTTCTAGTTAGAAAAAGAAAATTAAACCCACCGCGAGGTTGATATTAATTTTGTATCTTAATATTGAATTTCATTTTTAATCTCTATTTACAATTTCAATTTTCCTTCTCCCCTTTTTATTTCCTTTTTATAAGCCCGTTTTCATGTAAATAAATAAAATATTCTCAATTTGATTTGTACAGAAAAAATCAAAGTGAAAAATAAAACTTAAAATCAAAGTATAAAAATAAGAAAAAATTAAATTAGAGAATAAAAATTTTCTCTTTTTGTCGCAAAATTATCAAAAAATAGTTTGCTCAACCTCGAGTCAAAAAAAAAACAAATCAAAGTACTTACTTTTCCAAGGAAAATATCTTACGAGTGTCTAATTTAATTCTTCAATTGCTCGAAAATGGCAAAAAAAAAGTAAAAATAAACACGAGAGAAATGGACAAATCTTATCGGCTAGATATATCGAAAAAGATTTATATATATTATATATATTTAAATAATAAAAGAAACTGAATGAACTTCGATGAAATGCAATATTGATAAAAAAAAAATAGAAACCTAGTTTCTGAAAAGAAAAAAAATACGTCGTGTAATATCGCAGATTTTTTTTTTTAGAATATAAGATGCCTGCTAATGCTCAAAGTGTTCTTGGCCAAAATCGAACGTTCGGAAAGAGTTGGCATACTTTATTATATATATATTGTATATTGTATAATTAATTTAACGCGATACGCGAAGTGCCCAAAGACTTTTTATCTGTTTGATAAAAGAGCAGAGAATAATAAATCATGAAACTTCTTTTAAAAATGTAGGCAAAAAATATGTTATTTAAAAAAATTGTATATTTTATAAAATGCAATTTATGTCCTTGTGTTAACGAAAAAAGAAATTTTTTTCGAGTGTATTCTACGTGTTGAAAATTTTGATGATTATTGAAAAACTAATCTGCAACTCATTTATCGAAAAATTTGAATTATTTTAATACAATTTTAATCGAATTGCTCGAAGAATTTAATTATTCATAAAAATTGTATTAAAATTCCTTATGAAAATAAAATTATAAGAAACCTTCAATTATTCAATAAATTATTAATTTTTGTATTTAAATTCTTGAATTCTCCTGGAAATTTATAACAAAAATAAAAATTTATTTAAAAATGAATATCAGTAAAAATTTTAAATTACAATTGAATATTAGAAGCATTTTGGGATGGATTTTTAGAAATAATCAAATTTGAAAATGGTTTAAGTTGAAATAATTGAAAAATTTGTTTTTATTTTCCAAACAATATTTAATTGAAGAAATTCCGAATAATCAAATTTTTCTAAAATTAAATTGTAAACAAATGAATTTTTAACAATTATCAAAGAACTTTTTTTGAAAATTATTAAAAATATTTGATTTAAAGAAGATTTTTAGTTAAAAAAAATTTCAAGAACTTACAGAGACAGTATTTTTACTTAAATTTTTGTTATTGTTAATTAAATTAAAAATGACAGAATTAAAGAATTCAGATTTAAATTTATTTAAATATTTGATAAAAATAATTAAATGCAGTTGCAGTTTATTATTTTTTTTTTGTTATCGTTTTTCGAGTGCAGTTAATGGGTTTCCGTATCGTGATAAAAAAAAACTCGATGTATTCGCCAATATTTTTCAGTTTGTGACAAAAAAATAGGTGGGCACCTGAAAAATGCCCGAAAAATTTTCTTTTGTAAATAAAAAAATAAATTTACACCGTGTATTTAAAACCAACAGGTCTCCAAGGGGCAATCACGTTTTGTTCCTATACCGCAGTCTGTAGGTAGTTATATAGATAAGATATAAGTATATACACGAGACCTGCATCCGCGATACTGAAACTTGGATAAAAATCCTTTTCGAAGATTAAATCTATTAATAATCAAGTGTAAAAAATGTCCACCGTTTTGTCATACTTTTTTGAATTGAAACAAAATAACCAAAAAAAAGAAATAATGAAAAAAAGAATAAAAAAGAATAGAAAAGAATAAAATCTAATTGAAAAGAATAAAAAAGAATAGAAAAGAATAAAAAAGAATAAAAAAGAATAAAAAAGAATAAAAATGAATAAAAAAGATAATTATAAAAAAAATTATATTTAAAAACGGTTATTAAATATTTTATATATTTTTTCTTCAAATTTGAAAATTACGTGCGTTTTAATTAATTTATTCTCATTGTTTTAAAAAACACTAAGTTATGTTGTATTAATAAATGTTGAAAAGAAGAATTTTCCTCGGTGTTTAATGTAAGTTTTATTATTGAAATAAAAAATTTGTAGGTATTATATTGTAATTTTTAATCGCAAGTATCCAAGGTTTATTGTAGTGGATGGTTGTCTCGCATTAGTTTTTTTTTGCGTGTGCGTTGGCACCCCGCCATCATTAATTGGTTTTGATAAATTAAAAAATTAATTGACCGTTAATTCACAGGTGTACAATAAATTAAAAATTTTTTAAAAATTCAAATCGAGGGTAACAGTCGCACATGCGTAAATAATTGGATATATCTTGTGATACGAAATGCCGTCGCTCTGTGCTTAGAATATTATTGAGTTAAATGAGGTCGTGCGATATTCGAAAAAGCAAATTCGGAAGCGTACAGGGATCCTAAGTATACGATCGATGCTGATGTGAATTAAAAAAAATATATATATATATATAATAGGATTATACTGAATTGTAAATAATTATTGAATATAAAATCCTAGCGAGAAAATCGACGAAGTTATAAAATTCCATCCGACACTCCAACGATGTTAGTAAAATACAGAACTTCGAGTCTGCGCACAAGTCATCGAAACTAATGCGCAAACTCACTAGATCCTTCTTTTTCTCCTTCAAAAAAAAAATCTTCCTTTCAATCTATTTATTTTTCCCCTCTTTGGAATGTCGAATGGAGGAAATATTTAAAAAAAAATGAATTGAATTTTGAATTTATTATATAATTACGGATTATCGAGAGTGAGTCTGTTATGCTAATTTGGTCCAGTGTTAATATTGTATTTTATTTGTTTCGTTATGAATATTTTTTTTTTTGTTGAAGCCGCCGCGTGTCGGTGATACACACGCTCCCGTACCTAACGTATATAATTATAAATAAATAATTAAAATGAAGTTCACTTTCTCCATCGAATGGAATATTTGTGTATAACAGAACTGATATATTAGTCTTATTGAATTTCGATTCAATGGAAAAATGTGAAATGTTGGAAAAAAAGCAAGCAATCGAATAAAAATAAAAAAAAAGTACATTCTCCCCGATTTTACATTAAGCTCAAGTATTACGTTCGCATAGCGTTTTTTCAAAATGTTACACTTCATTCCATGTAATATACGTAATAGTCTAAAAATTAAATACCTACTTACTACATCTACGTAACTTAGAGCACACCGTAATGTGTAAGATCATATAATTGTATAATTTAAATTGTAATTATTAAATGGTATAAAATAATTAAATTAATTTCACTCTTTTTTCTTCACCTGCATAAATTTTTATAATATATAAAACGTTTTACATTCTGCTTGAATGAGGAACGAAATTTTTAGGTTAAGAATTTGAGGTTAGTTTCTGACGCATGCGTTCTACGCGAACTGCGCAGTTTCCATATAAACTCGAACGGCAATTCATTACAGTTATTTCGATCTTAAATTATTATTTATAATATTAATATAAACATACAAAAAATAATAATAAATTTTTAAATTTTCTTTCGTCACGAAATGGAGATATTTTTACAAAATCAATTGCAATAGATAAATGAAATAAATTCTATTAGGGCATAAAGAAAATTTTTTGAATATATCAGCTTTTAAAATTCATCATCATCATTCCTTTTTTTAATTTTTTTTTATCAAAAAACTAATCGCAAAGAACCTTTGATCTAAACGAGAGTTGACTCGATTTATCAAGTTTATCGTGCACTTTTTTTTAAATCTTGGTTTTAATATTGTTACACAAATGACGACCGGATGTCATAAAAATTTAACTTTGTCGCAATGACTTATATCCAGAGACAGAGAAATGGGAAAAAGAGACAATAATAATTAAGCAAAACATGTGTTATACGCAACATTATTATATGTTACATATATATACAGAAAATCTTCAAGACTTACGATATATCATTTTCTCTTTTCTCTGCGTGAAAAGTTCACGATGCGAAGTTTTATTATCTTTACATTATTATATAGAGAAAATGATCTGCGGGGTCACTTTTGTTTATATAAATACTCTCAAGGTGGGGGGACATTATTTCCGAGGTTTTTTCAAATAATAAATAATCGTTATTTGCCACTTTTTCTATAGTGCGTTTAAATGTGAATCATTTAACGGACAATTATCATCCATCTGTTTTGTGCGCTCCCGGAGATTAAATATAAGAAAAGACATATTTTTCTAAACGTAAATAACTTCCTTTTATTTCCCATTTAATTAAACAAGATTAATCTATTTTTTCGATAAAAAAAGAAGAATATATATATGTAATATTTCGTGTAAGTCATAATAAAGTTGCTTGATAAAGAATAAATGATAGACGCTTGGGGTTATCAGTTCTGCTTTCTTATTATTCTTTCAAGTGCGTTCATTCTTTTTTTTTGGTTATTTTTCATATTTTCTTTCACAGAATTTCTCCTTATCAATTCAATTTTATAGTTATTGATTTTGCATTGTTTTTCGTCGAAGTCAATTTTTGGAATTTTAGGGCATTTAGTATTTTTACTATTAGAAAACTTTTATATTTTTAAAATACATCTGTATTCTTTGAAATTTTTTTTCGTTTAGTCTTCAAACTCGATAATTAATTTAGAAAAATAAATTTGATGACTAAAAACTCTTCTTATAGTTGATGCACAAAATTCTCGCTTCTTAAAAAAATGAATTAAAAACAAAATTATTATCACCTAAAGAAACTAAAAGAATAATATAAAAAGCAAAAATTAACTATTCTACAATAAAATTGTTATAAACAATAGCCAGCACCGAGTAGTAATTTTTCTTTTTTAGAAACCAATTTTTTCTTACACTTTTAGTGAAGAATTCGAAATTCTCATACTTTAAGCAAATTGAAATTAAAATTCGAATACCCTAATTTTTTTATTTTAAGAAAGGCACGTGTATTGGATAAGACTATTTATATAGAGAAAAAGTATACTTCCGTTGGTTTAACGGTAGGAGATAAGATCGCGTGAGAATTGTGGGGGGTCGAGAAAGGATGATAGCCCAATTCAAAAGCCAACTTTAAGTTGTGTTTGTATCTAACAATCACAATAAAAATGTAAACTAAAAGAAACGAATGAAAAAAATGACACTCGGAGAGAAGGATCGTCAACGCGAGAAGATGGAAGTCACGATTCATCCACTCAAGACTTGAGAGCTAAATTTATTATCCAAGCTACCGACGATGACTTTGCATCTGAAGATTCGTCTCAAGACATGCCTTTATTATCGAGTCCTGTGACTCTTATTCTTGACTCTATACTCGATCTCGACTGTTCGAGTCTTTAAAAAGACATTTTTTTTATATTTTTGACACTTTTATTGACGAAAATTAATAGAAGGAACTTATTAGAGTTTGCAACATCGACAGTGGAGTCGATTCAGCAGCACTGCGCAGAGCAGAAGTTAACCCGGTGCTACTGCGCATTCACTGCGCAGTCTCGGGTTATTTCGAATCCTACTGCGCATCGGGTGGTAAATTAGCGCTGAAAGGTTATTTATTCGTGCTAGTAGTTAAATAAATCCTGACGTGCTAAAGTTTATGAACTACTTAAAAACTTATGCTTCAGTTGTAGTAATTTTGATTATAATTTAGTAATTTTATAATATGAATAGTTATGAAACTCTCGATTAAATAAAGTCTCGATTATGGAAAATAGTAAACTCTATTGATGATTTATCGTGACGTTTGAGCACAACACGAGGAAAGATGATGCTGAAAAATACCATTTTGTCTAACTTCTGTACTAAATCAATGGCTTATAAATATCGTCGCGAGAGTTGACATAAAGATTTAGAATCGGTTTTCAACATTCTGAACACATGGAACTTGCGACACCTGCCCACGCAACAAAAAAAAACGAAACAAAAAGACAACTGGAAAAGCTTGTTTTTAATTCGAGAAATTCGTGATGCTACTTAGTTTACCTATATGCGCGGTAAACAAAAATTCGCTCCTCTATTTTTTCTCTGCTAGAAATTAGAAATTAGAACACAAAACATTATAAATATAAAAACGCGGAAGGTGGATAAAAATAAAGAACGTGATACTCATTTTTAACGGGGGGGATAAAATCTATTTGAGATCAAGAAAATATAGAAGCAAAGGATGATGAAAAAAAAAATTATAATTTTCTCTTTGGAAAAATTAAAATTGATCGCGTGAGAAAACAAAATGATATTCTAGTTTCAAAAAGTGAATGTTGAAAACAAAACCTGTCCAGATGGTTGCATTTGATATGAATTTATCGGTGGTCGCGATACTGGAATATTTTATTTTTTCGACTCGAAGCCGCTACTTAATAACTCATCGTTCTGAATGCCATTGGATTTCTTGTTACTCAAAGATCTCGCGTTCTTTCCGCGTCTTATTCCCATTCCCGCATACCAAAAGACGCCAAAGGGAACTGTAGTGCAATTTTCACTAAAGCGAAATATCTGTTCGCCGATTAAATATAATTAATGTTGGTTGCTTTCTAGCAAACTTGTCTCTCGTTCTCTTGTATATATGTATACTTTTATGTATCTGTATACGAATATATATATATATATATATATATATTAGTTGGTATGGTATCGACATTCTTCGCTGTGTCAAACTCCGGACCCCAAGTCAAAAACCTCTCTCCTCTTAATTCTTCCCCTCTTTCTCTCTATGCTCCCTTTACCCCCTTTCTCAACTCGGCACTATGATCTCGAACCTTGACTCTTCATTAATCACACCGCGGTATCAATGACTGACTGAGTGACTGACGGCGGGCGAGAGGTATTATATACATATATATATATAGCAATCGAGAGTCTGATATTTTACACGCACAAGAAATTCTCTCGATTTCAATTCAGTTTGAATGGAAAATTATTTTCTGGGAGGAAAGATTTTTTGATAACTATAATCTATTTTAAATGCGGCAAGAAAGGCGCGGGAAATGTTGTGTTTGATACTGGTGCGCATGCGCTTCTTGCCGCTGGAGTGAGGGTAGAATGAGAGCGACAAAGAAGTACTGGACTTTCTCTCTCTGTTTCATTAGATCCCGTTCCTGGCGCATGCGCTCTGCTGCACTGAGAAATCAATCTATTTCTTTAAATGGATTTTAATTAAATAAAATTATTCAAAAATAAATAAAAAATTTAAAGCACAACATTTATCAATACAATAAAAATATTATTATTATTATTAATATAACAATATTATTTATTAAAAAAATATGCGAATTTTTATTTTAATATTTATCAAAATATTTATTTAAAAAAATTTTCTCTTAGATAAATTAAATCCCTTTAATAAATAAGAGGAATCTTTTGAAGTATACGCCCCTTATTTAATTACGAAAATGTTAATACGAGTAAGTGATAGAATCAAAATCGTGTTATTTAACTAAATTATTAAAAGAATTTCGTTTTACTATTAACAGGACATATTTTCGAAAGAAAGGGAAACGAATAGTTTATTAATTTTCTATTTATTATTAATAAACAACAGGGTTGTAATTAAAAAATTTTTTAAAGAAAAAAATTTGGAGGATATTTTAAGAAAATAAAAGAATTTAACTAAATTAATAAATATCAAAATTATTTTCAAGAATTTAATTATTTTCAAAAGTTAAAAAAAAATCTGCAGCAAAATTGTTAATTATTTTTATAAATTAAATTCTTGGCTGAAATTCTGTCATATTGAGGTATTTTAATAAAGTTCATTGTAAAATTAAATTATTTTCATAAATAACAATATTATTTTTAAGCTTTCAATTAATTTGAAAATTAATCAATTTTTTCTAAGAAATTCAATTATTTAAAAAAAATCTGAAAAAAGTTGTAGCAACATTTCAATTACCTTTATAAATGAATAGCAAATTTTTTCGACAAAATTTAACTATTTTCAGGAATATTAATAAAATTTATTGTAAAATTCAATTATTCTCAAAATTAATAAAATTTAATTATTTAAAAAAAATGTTGTAATTAGAAATGTTTAATACTATTTTAATAAAATTTCCCAATAGAATTAAATTATTATATGAAAATTTTTATAAAATTCTACACTAATAAATTATTTTCCAAAAAAATTTAAATTTTACAATTCAATTATTTTCCAAATTAATAACATTTTTTGCAGAAATTATTTTCGAAAATTTTTCTTAATTTAATAATTTTCATATTTATAAGTATAATTTTAATAACATTTCCCTGAAGAGTTCTATGATTTAAAAACAATTTTGACAAATTCTTTACAAGAATATTCAATGATTATCTAAAATAATGAAAAGTTGATAGAAATTCAATTATTGAAAACAGAATTTGCATGAATTTTTTCGAGAAAATAAGTCAGTTGTTTGTAACTTTTTTGTAAAATTCTTCACAATGATTCAATTATTTTTATAAAGAATAAAACTCATTGTGGAATTTCAATTCATTTTAACACAATTTTAAAAAAAATTTCTCAAATTCGTATTTATGTAAGTTTTCATTGAAATTTTATTAAAATTCATTGAAAGAATTCAATTATTCAAAAATTTGATGTTAAAATTTCTAAGAAGAATAAAATTTTAAAATGCATATTTAATTATTCAAAAAATTATGTGATGTTTGTATTTGAATAATTAAATTCTCGTAAAAGTTTCTACTAAAATTTGATTTAAGAAAACTTCCATAATTTAAATCACTAGTCTAATGAAATTTGCCATATATAGAAAAAAAAAAATTATCAAAATGATGAAATTCCTTATTTGTTAATCAAAATATTTTCAAAGAATTTTAACTTCAAATATTATTTTATTACAAATTACTCTCTAAATTTGAATCAGTAAAAATGTTTACTAATTTGAATTAGTGACTGACTTTTTGCTTTTGAATTAGTAAATTTGACTAATAAATAGTAATTTCTACTTCTAATTTATTAGTAAAGTTTACTAATTCAATTTTAATTTTACTAATAAATAGTAATTTCTACTAATTCAACAGCAAAAAGTCAGTCACTAATTCAAATTAGTAAACATTTTTACTAATGAAAATTTAGAGGACAGTTTTTTTGAAATATATACAAATATATCAAAGTGATACTAAAGTGGATCAAATTGATGCCAAAAATGTGGTCAATTTTTTATTTGATCCAGATTTTTGGTATCAATTCGTTGCCATTTGATAGTTTTGAGTTAACAGTGAGAGTATGAAAAAATATCTTTCTTTTCTATTTTTCAAACAATATTTTCTAATGAAGAAAAAACAAAAGCATTCGCAAAAATGTAAATTTAAAATACAGAAAGAAATGAGAGAATGAAAAAATACGAAGATTATTATGCAGTTAATTACTCTATATATATTTAATTTTATCCCAAGAAAATGTTACGATTGCAGTAGATATCAAGATACAAAATATTGTTTCTAGAATTAAGCGAGAAGAGAAGAAATCCGGATAGAAGAAAAAGACTGCGCAGCACTTCTTTGAGCGCTGACGAAATAATTTCTTGAGCCAACGAAAACAATTTTTCTTTCAACATAACAAGCGCATGTCATCAATTAATCTCAGAACACTCAAATCAAATAAATGTCCATCACACATACATCAACTAGAACATAACTACACCGATTAATAAATACTGACTCGCCAACCGACAAATATTTAAATTACAAAAGAAAATTCGTTCTCAATGTTATGAGGAATGTAATAAATAACGTTTCGCTGTCAGATGTTTTTGTCGTGGGACCTAATACGCACGTGAGTGGGGTGTGTGTCGTCCAAGTAGAAGAAGAAATAATAACAGGTTAACAACAACGGGGTTGCGAATGAGATGATGGGGAGTAATACACATCAGGGTGTTTTATATAAAGATCCGCGTGTATATAATATTTCCTCGCGCACGCATCACACATAGCAAAATGATGTGAGATGAGTTGGTATAGAGAGAGAGAGAGAAAGAGAGAAGAGGAACGGGATGCAGTTGGGAATGGAGGCCGCGCGCATTAATAAAACATTAAGGTTTTGTAGACGATGTATCGATGTAGTGTTTATATTATCTTCTTTGATGTCGACATGTGAATTGGACAGATTTGTTATTCAGACTCCGTACATAAAAGTGGTGAAGTCTTGCTCCGCTCCGTTTGTGGACAGGAACCGACAAGACGGACATAGACGAACGAACAAACGGACGAAACCCAAGGAATACTCCTTTCCATCTTTCCAAGTTCAACTTTGGTCTTCTTCTTCTTCTTCTTCTTCTTCTTCTTCTTCTTCCTTCCAAAGACTACTGCCACTCACCCCGCATGCAGAAGGTTTATCACCACTCACTTACATTTCTCTCCGTTCGACATTTGAGGGACTTTTAGAATCTTCCTACTTCTTCAAATAGACTCACATTTCCGTCACTCATCTCTTTATTTTACATCATCAGTTCTCTCCTGCTGTTTTTTTTTTGCAAGAAAAAAAATCATTTTGCTGATCATTACTTTTTTTCAAAACTGCGGTTTTCTAATAAATAACTTTTTTGAACACTGAGAAAACATTATGCTTAAATGAAACACAAAAATAATGTTACCCAGCTGAAAAAGTTCTATAGAATTTCACTAGAATCATTCTATACAATCATTCTATATAAATTCTAGAGAATATTCTATAGAATTTCAAAAGAATGATTCTATAGAATTTCTACGTGAATTCTACTAAATTTTAGTGGTTTTTAATTAGAAGGAATATAAATTTCGTAAAATAATTTTTTTAACATTATAGTTATGTATGGTTACGAAGTTCAATGTATTTTATATATTTAAAGGATAGAAACAATTATTTTGGCCTAAAATTTGTTAAAAAATATTATTTTACAAATTTAAAGTTTTTCTAATTAAAAATCACTAAAATTTAATAGTATTTATGTAGAAATTCTTTAGAATTATTCTAGTGAAATTCTATAGAATATTCACTAGAATTCATATAGAACGATTCTATAGAATGATTCTAGTGAAATTCTATAGAACTTTTTCAGCTGGGTAGACGATTTTGTTTAATTGAAATAAGTTTTTAAGTTTTCATCTCAGTATATAGAAAATATCTAATTTATTGATTCAAAAGTATAATTTGTTTGAATAATTATATTTCATTCAAACATATTTTTTGTTACGATTTACACAAAAATTATGTTTAAAACTTTTATGTTTGAATCAAGCGTAAAAGTTAACTACAGATCATTTAAAATCAATCACAATTTATGTTTAATTTAAATATATAATCTCTTAAACTGAACCAGAAAATATGTTTGAATTAAACTTAAAAATGTTTGACTGTATAGCAAAGATATTTTAAGTTTGATTTAAACAACATTTGTTTGAATCAAATAATTTTTTTTCTCAGTCAAGAATAACAAATTTTTTTTAGTTTTGTGCAAACTTGTGTAACGAACTACGCAGAATTTACAATGATTTTGGGTCCCAGTGGATTTCTTTTGTAGCTTTGGATTTCAAAGTTTTTATTTAGAATAGCAAGAACTATATAAAATCACAAAGTTATAGAAAAATTGACTGAGAGCCAAAATTAATGTAAATCCTGCGGGGTTCTTTATGAAGAAAAAGAAATTAAATTAAAAAAGTATTTGAATTTTCGCGAATACTGTTTGCTTTCCTTCAATATACTTTTCCCTTTTCATTTTTAGATTTTAATTTATTTTAATTTAATATTTAATATTTAAATTTTAAATTATTTAAATTTAATTTTTAATATTTAAATTTTAAATTATTTAAATTTAATATTTAATATTTAAATTTTAAATTTTAAATTAACTTTTTTAAATTAAAAAAGTACTTAAATTTTCGCGAATACAGTTTGCCGTCCTTGACTACACTTTTCTCTTCTACACGAGCTTGCACATTCACTGAGTAAGCATTAAACTTAATTTAAATAGAAAAATAATTTTAAGCGATTTTGTTTAATTGAAATTAGTTTTTAAACTTAATCCCATAATATATAGAAAATATCGATACTGTTTTGATTCAAAAATATTGTTTGTTTGAATAATTATATTTAATTCACAACACACTTTCTGTTATTATTTAAATAAAAAATATGTTTAAAAATTTTATGTTTGAAGTAAACTTAAAAGTTGATTATAAATAATTTAAAATCAAACCACAACTTATGTTTGAATCAATTTCACGTACTTACCGATTTCAAATTTTTTTATTTTAATTTATTTTTAATTATTAAAAGTTTTCCACATCGTGGACCTTCTTTCTCATATACAATTTCAGATCAATTCATTAAATATTTAAAATTTTATTACAAATAAAATTTTAAAGAGAAAAGTGGTTAAAAAATAACATTTAAAAGGCATTTTTTTTAAATTTTGGAATATATATGGAATTTTCAATAAATAAATTGAATTTTATTAAAATTTTTGAAAATAATTGAATTTCAGATAAGAATTTTGTTATTTATAAAGAAAAATGAAATTTTTAACGTAATTTTTTTTAAATTATGAAAATAATTGAATTTTGGAGAAGAATTTCATTACACTGAAATAAAAGTTATTTTATTCAAATAACCATTTATTTGACTATTAACTAATAAATATTTACTTGAATCGAATATTTTTTATTTGAATCAATTAAATAATATTTGCTTCCATGTCTGAAATATTGGATTCAAATACAATTTATTTGATTGGAATAGAAATTAATTCGTTCAAGTAAATATTTTTTGGATAATAGTCGAATAATCGGTTATTTGAATCAAATAACTTTTTTTCAGTGTACTTAAAAAAAAATTGAATTTATATGTGGATTTTATTATTTATAAAAATAATTGAAATTTTAACTATCTATAATTTTTAACAAATTTTTGAAAATAATTGAACTTTGTATAAGAATTTTATTATTTGTGAAGATGATTGACATTAACGAAGATAATTTTTAAAAATGTTTAAAAATAATTGAATTTTGTGGAAGAATTTTTTTATTTATAAAAAGATATTAATTGAAATTTTAAAGAGAATTTTTTTAAATTGCTAAACATATTTGAATGATTGCAATTAATTTTATTATTTTAGAAAATAATTGTATTTCTGCAATCATTTTGTAACTTTTCTAAAATTCAATTTTTTGGTGTTTTTTATTAAAATTCTAATAAAAAATTTTTTTTTTCGATTTAAGCAAAAAATCGATGTAGAATTTTAAAGTTTATTATTCAAGAACGAAATATTTATGTTAGGCCAGACAAAATAATTAAATTTTTTTTCTTTTTTAATGAGCAACCTTATATTAAAATTGGTTACACAATGATTACATTCTTTACTGGTAAGAAAAATAAAAAAAAATTGGTTAAAATAGCCAATTTTTTAAAGTAACAACTTAAAATTTCTATAACGAAATCTTTGAAATTCTTTGCCAATTTTTTTTCAGCGCAATTCAAATTTTAAGAGAACATTAACTTATTTAAGAATAGAATAAATGTAGAAAAAAATTAATATATTTGATCATATTTAGCAATAATTTTCACGCCAGATGATAATTTTTACATTTGATGATAAGTTTAATATATTTGAAGACAATTTTCCCTTTTCAGTAATAATTTTTCCCCACCAATAAAGTGGGGGGATGAAAAGAGTGGATTTTGACAAAAAGCGATGCACATTACGTATACATAAAAAATGCGTAAACACAAGGCTGATAATAGTATGCAGGAATGTTGAAAAGTCAGTGAAGAACCAGGGTGTAGAAACGCGCTGCAGGGAGGTTTGAAATCAAAGACAGAAAGAGAGGTCTTTTTCTTGCGGGTTTATATTGTGCGCGCACTGTGAGTGAAGGCCGAGTTCCAAGATAGTGAGTGACAGCCTCGCCACATACGTGGGAGGCAAACTCACAACAAAGGAAGACGATAGTCGTATGCAAATTTTCCATATCGTCAAGTTTTACCCGATCAATCGATCCTTTTTCTATACAAAACTGGGCATTAGATACTGTTAGCTCGACATGTAGAACATTTCGAAACATTGAATCACCGTTTCGAGTATATAGTATAATGCACAACCATTTCCGTATTTATTCCCCCTGGCAAGGTGATTTTTCTCCTCTCTCTCTCTCTGCAATTTTATTCTTTTTCCTTTCTTCAGGTTGAAAAAAAATACTTTTCTTTTTTTTAATTTCATAATTTTCCCTCGTCTCTACTTTTCTTTGAATATTTTCAGAAATTTGAAAAGAATTTAAAAAGAGAAAAATTTAAGAAGAGTTTAGAAACAATAGAGAAGAATAAAGTTGAATAAGAAAGAGATGGATAAAAAATCTTTAGGCGAATGATTGCTTGCAGTGAGTGCGCGCGCAGAACACAAAAAGTGGGGACAGCGCCTGATTGGTGAAGCACTAGGTGGGGACTACTAGCGACTTTATTTACAAGAATTTTTAGACAAAAGGTATTAATCACGATTATTTAATAATGAATCATTCGTCACATTATAAATAGGGTTTCATTTTACAGTAAAAAAATATAATGAAGAAAAAAGGATAATGTTAAAAAATAAAATAAAGCAAACATTTGGATAGTGTTATTTTTTTCATAATTTCCAAAACGAAATTAAAGTCAAAACTTAAGAAAACATTGTTTAGTAAAAATTTTAATTCTTACTTATTTTCACACAAAATAAAAAATTTTTGAAGTGATCACTGCCTAAAATTTGTTTTGAGGTTTTACAATTTCTAAAGATTAAAACAGTAATTCTTCAAAAATTCAATAATTTTCTTGTTAAAATATTTCTTAAAATAAAATATTCTTATACATAATTTAATGAATATTTCTTAAAATAATTAAAGTTTTTCAAAGAATTTCAAATGAATTTTTGAACAATAAAATTGCATCTTTCAGGGAATTCGTGTAAAATTCAATTAAAAATAAATTGAAAATACTCGATAATTTTTATTGTTTATAAAAATATTTATAATTTTCTTAAGAATTTTAAAGAATTTTTTAAAACTAACTGATATTTTGATTAAAATCTTTATCTGGTTAATACGAATGAATAAATAAGTAAAAAAAATTCTATTGGAAATGTTTGAATTCATGTGAAAATTGTATTAAAAATTGTTGAATTTGTCTAAAGTATTTTAATGATTTAAGAAAATAATTGAAATCACGAAAAGAATCTTAAGTATGAGAATAATAAAATTCTTAAAAAATATTTTTAACTAATTTAATTTAAAGTTTATTGAAAATAATTCTATTCTTACATTGACTTTTTTTAATTTTTTGAAAGTAAATGAATTCTTATTAATAATTTTATCAAGATTTTTAAAAACAATTGAATTCATTCGAAGAATGTTAATTAACTTTTTAATAATAAAATTGTAGTTGTTTTTAGTTTCTTTTAAAATTGTATTAAAATAATTGAATGTTTACGCTAATTTTTTTATTTATGAATACATAATTAAATTTTAGTAATGAATTTCACAAAAAAAATTTTTTAGGTAATTGATTTTATTCGAATAATTTTCTGAAAATTGAATTTAAATAATTTAATTCCTTATGAAATTTTATTGTTTATAAAAATAATTGAATTTCCACTGAGAATTTTGTTCTTTATGAAAATAATAATGAAGAAGATTTGTTAACAAATGAAATCAATATAGTATTGAAAATATTAATTCAATTCTTATATAGAATTTCATTGAATTTGTTGACAATAAATGAATTTTTATAAAAAAGTTTGTTAAAATTTTTAAAAAGTAAATTAATTCTTTCAATAAATTGCATTATGATTGTATTGAAAGTAAATAAATTACCATGAAACGTTTTATAACAGTTTTTTTAAGTAATTCATTTTATTTCCACAAAATTTCCTAAAAATTAAATTTTAATTAATATACTTTCTGCAAAAATTTTATTATTTATGAAAATAGTTGAATATTAAATTAAAAAAGGGAAAATCGTTTCGCGCAGAACACAAGGAGTGGGGACAAGCGCTCGATTGGTGAAGCACTAGGTGGGGATAGCGTCCTTCCCCCACCCAAAAAACTTTAGCCTCGCAATTCTTACATTCGCGACTTTAGAAAAACAACAATCAATTCGTTTTACTTATTTTCTTATATATTCGTTTTTGTATAACCATAAAAGAAAGAAACACAAAAGATTTTTCGATTTCTGACAAAACATATCAAGTTCGACGTTTTTTTTTCTTATTCTCCTTCAAAGATTCTCAAAATTCGACCGAAAATTTTTCAAGAGAATAAAAACCCCTGTCGTGAATATTCCATTATAGACGAAAGAAAAGGGGAAGAAAGCAAGATACTTGTAATGATTAAATCTTAACGAGAGATTGTAAATTTTGACAATTTTCCCTCACACAATATGAGACAATTGTGCGCAACATTTTTGAGAAAATTTAGTGAAAGCTTGAAAAAAGGAATAGAATTGCGAAAAACCCTTTAAGTTTTCCTGCGAGGGGCTATATAGATTTGAAAAGTTAAAGGCAATATATATAATAATATAATTCATGCAAGTGGAAAACGTTATTTCCACAGTTTGTAACACTTTGACGGAAGTGGTGCCAGCCTGCCAGAGACTGATTTATGAGCGAGAAGGGAAAACCCTTTAAACACGAAATTTGCGACCCGGGGTCATGCCAAGCGTCTAGAAGAGAGAGAGAGAGATATATATATTTGCATCAGTTTTACTTGACCGTAACTTTCCCTTTTTGCTTTTATTTCAAGGTCGAGGGAGACCCCTTTCAATCATTGACTTCTTGAAGCACAGAAAATTCGTTACGTCAAAAATCGAGCGGATTTTTCTCATTTGCCTATTGAAGAGATAGAAATTTACAGTTACCTGAAAAAAGGTTACGACAAAAGTTCTCAGCTTTTATTGTACATAGAAACTTCGTCGACTTCTCTACTCCTTTTCACTAAAAAAAAAAAAGAAAAAAATAAGAAAAGAAAAAATTTAATTTTTGCAAAAAAGGAACATTTTTTAATTATAAAAAAGAAAAATTCAATTTTTGCAAAAAAGGACCATTTTTTTAATTAAGACAAAGAAAAATTCAATTTTTGCAAAAAAGGAACATTTTTGTTAATTATGAAAAAGAAAAATTCAATTTTTACAAAAAAGGAACATTTGTTTTCATTATGAAAAAGAAAAATTCAATTAAAAAATAATTTTTTTCTTCTTTTTCAATACGAAGAAGAATATTAAATTGGAAATAATAATTCGCTTGAAAAGGGCATATAGAGAAAGGTTAAGAATCATTTTTTTGTCTAAAGGCCTGATATCGCATGGGTCATAAATCAATTAAATTATAAATTACAATACAGAAGTTGAGCAAAACGACCACCTGTTGAAGGTCGACATAGAGGGAGAGAGAGAGGGAAGGATAAAGGGGTGAAGTGGGGTAGCTATCTCGTAAATTCTATTCTCCACCTTTTCAACGTATCCATATAAACACGCATACAAATTACAGACACGTATTTAAACTCCATAAGAATAATACGATAAGAACCCTAAAAAATTCAACCTCTTCAAATATACACACAAAAACTTTATTGCGTCCAAAAGTTAACGATTTTATTCAACTTTTTACCATAAATTTTCACCCCTTTAATTTTATTATTACAAAACATTTTACATTCCTTCGAATTTTTCTATAGAAGCGAATTCGAATTCTGTAATATTAATTCACAAATGTACGAATTAATTGAATATCATAAATATTCATAATTAAAACAAATATAAATAAATAATTATAAATAAGAGATAATTTATCGTAATATAAAAAAGGATTTAAAAAATACGATAATAAAATATGAATAGTTATAAATTAAGCTGTATTTATATAAAACGTAAGTAAGAAGAAATAATACAAAATAAATACATTAAAATATAAATCGATTCTTGACGGCAATTATTAATAATCAATCATTTGTAATTTCATTAACAAGGATTGACGATAAAAAATCAAATTTAAGAATATAAGTAAATTAAAATAAAGTAAACAATAAAATTAATAAAATAAACTGATAAAAAGAAAAAAACAATAAGTAAAACAAAATAAGTAACTAATAATAATAATAATTATAATAATAATAATAATAATAATAATAATAATAACTAATAATTTAATAAAAAATAAATAACTTAGTAAGCAATAAAGAGTTTTTTGGCAATTTATAAAAATTTCTCCTGTTTGATTCAGCATTTATTTTATTTCCCACATATTTTCTCTAATTTTTCTCAAAAAATATTTTAGTTATTTCATATATATTGCTAACAACTTCATTACAAAATTCGAAAAATTTCTAAATTCTATAATTTAAAATTCTTCAAAAATAGAATTATATTTTAAAAAATAATTTTTAATAGCAATAAAAAAAGAATTCCTAAAAATATATCATTTATTTCAATTGAATGTGACAAAATTTGTTCATTTGAACGTTTAAAATTGGGGATCATAAGATTTTTAAAAATTACAACTGTAATTTTTTCGAAATTCTATTACTTTTTTCATGAAAATTTAAACAAAATTTAAATAATTTGAAGAATTTAATAAATTTTGAAATAACGAAATTGCTGTTTTCTTGGATTTCATTTACAATTGAATTTTCGCGATAATTCTTAATATTAGAAAATCATTAAATTTTCACTAAGAATTTTAATAATAAAAATTTTAAATAATTTCTTTTTTTTGAAAAATTCACAAAAAATTAATTTTAAATAATTAAATTACTATGAAAATTTTATTACATACAAACAATATTGAATTTCTGTGAAGAATTTTATTAAAATTATATTAAAAATAATTAGATTATTAAAATCTAAAGTATTTTATTAGTTATGCGCAATTAATTGAATTCGCGTGAGGAATTTTATTATTTATGACAATAATTGAATTTTTAGGAAAAGTTTTCAACGAATTTAATCGAAAATGAATTTATTGAAAATAATTCAATTCTTATTAAAAATTTAAAAAATAATGCAATTCTTATTAAAATTTTGAAAATAATGCAATTCTTATTAAAATCTTTTAAAATAATTGAATTTCTGCAAAATTAAAATTATAAAAATAAATTAATTTATTTCACACTGAAAAAAAAATTTATTTGATTCAAATAACCGATTATTTGACTATTATCAAATAAATATTTACTTGAATCAAATAATTTTTATTTGAATCAATTAAGTAGTATTTGCTTCAAATACTGAAATATTTTATTCAAATACAATTCTTTTGATTCAAATAAAAATTATTTGATTCAAGTAAATATTTATTTGATAATAGTCAAATAATCGGTTATTTGAATCAAATAATTTTTTTTTCAGCAAAAATTTTAATAAAATTGCATAGAAACTGTAGAAAGTAATTTAATTTCTGTGAAGAATTTTATAATAATTATTCTTTAAAATAATTATTTTTTTTCGACAAAATTGAATTAAAATTGAAAATTGTATTTTTTAAATAATTAGTTTATTATAATGAGCAATAATCAAATCGTTAAAAAAAGAAGAGTATAAAGTCTGTAAATAATAAAATTTTTAAGTATGTAATAATTTTCCTATATACAATTTGAATTACAAAATTAACCTAAACGTTAAAAAATTAACTCAATAAAATAATAAAAACTGAAAAATGAATTAAAATTCTTGAAGAATAAAAAAATACAAAAATTTGAAATTAAAAAATGTGAAATATAAAATTCACCGCAAATTATTTCATCACCGACAATGCTGCGTCTTTCAAATGCGATAAATTGAAATGGTAGTTCATTTAAAAGAGAGTCATTAGAAGGAAATAATTATATATCCTAAGGAGATAATGCTACCTTTGAAATTTCTTATACATAGAGTTGAGAGAGCGGCTATCGGCCTCCTCGATCTTTAGGCAAAGAAAACAAGTTCTAACTTCAATTCAAACTTTACTTGATGAACCGACCTCCTCGCGTAAGTATTATTCTTACGTGCTAAGAGCGATATTCGAAACCTTACGAATTTAGAAGGGGGTTTTTCACGACACGAGCAAAAGTCACGTCACCATAATATATATCATTAATGGCTATGCCAAAAAAAAATAACAGAAAAACAATTAATTTTCGAGTCTTAATTCTCACTCGACAGCTAAATCGATTGTTTGTCGTTTTTGTCACAAAATTTTTTTCCACTTATGTGTGTTATTTTTATGCTAATGTTTATAATTTTAAGGGAGTATTTTTATGATTTTACTGTCAATTTTATAAAGTATATATATTTATACTTATAAATAAATTTTTAACTAAATTTAAATAAATTTACAAATAAAATTTGTTTAGTTATATTAATTTATATTTTATTTTTAATATTGTCTTAACGTAATTACGTGGTAGTAATTTTGTTTTATTTTTTTCCGCAAAAATACTTTTTCTACAAACTTCTTTTCTGAATTCAATTTTTCTTTTCACTCTAGTTCCCTTAGGAATTAGGGAACCCTCTAATAAAAGCTTTCAAAATTTTTATAATTCAATAAAGTATTTCTATTATTTTAGTTTGAATTAAAAAATGTTTCTATTAGTTTAAAATAATTTTTTTATCCTTCCGTATATTGTTAATAAATAATATTTGTTCGATTCAAGGAAGAAATAAATTAAATGAAACAATAAATTTTTATTTTGTTGACAACGTTTCGATGGACTGATGATGATGGCGAATCAATCATACAAAATGTTGACATTTTATTATTAATAAAATTAATATTAATTTACATTTTATTATTAATTATTACCTACAATATTAAATTTCTTTATCCAAATTACATTTTTAATACGTTCATCGTAATGAAAATATTTTAACAAATTTTCTCGTCTTAGAAAAGAAGGTTTCTTGTTAATTACTCGTAATAATGTAATTAATATTATTATCAATTCTGTAATAGTAGAAAAGAGCCAAGTACTTGAAGAGCGAACGCGACGGAGTGGGGGAAATGAGAGCGACAAGGAAGAACACAAGTTTCTCTCTCACACTCATAAGTTGCGCGCGCATCGTCAGTGCCGTATAATTAACGGTTCCTTCTGTCCTCAAAAGAGAAAACTAATTCTTTTTTCTACAAAAATACTTTGTTTTAAAAAATTTTTTCTAGAGAAATACTTTCCTTTTAAAATTCTTTTCTTAAAAAATACGTTACATTAACAATTCTTTTCTACAAAAATACGTTTCATTAAAAATTCTTTTCTTCAAAAATACGTTACATTAACAAGTCTTGTCTATGAAAATACTTTTCTTTAAAAATTCTTTTCTACTAAAATACGTTTCATTAAAAATTCTGTTCTACAAAAAATGCGTTCCATTAAAAATTCTTTTCTACAAAAATACGTTTTATTAAAACATTATTTCCTACAAAATGACGTTTCTAAAATCATTTCTATTTTTGAGTACACCTTTCTTAGGAATGTAGGAATTAAAAATACAGCTTTAGGGACAAATTTTCCCATCATGAGAAATACAAGATTTCTTGTTAATTACTAATGAAAAATTTTTTTTTCTTTTTTTTTGCTATTTACGAGTGTCGAAGTACGTTCGGGTATTCACGGCTGTCAGTGAACCAAGCATATAATAGATGGCGATCTCGTTCACACTGTAGAGAGTTAAGGGTTGCTGTGTTTGTATATGTGTTTAGAGAAGTGGTGGGGGAAGGGGTATGAGTAGAAGGGGTTAGATGGCTGCGGTAGAAAGACGACGAAAAGCCCCTGTTGGAAACAGCCACACACAAGCAATGGAGTGCAGAGCGAGTTCTGTGGCCGTCACGTCGGAGTGACGAGTACCCCTTTTCCCTTTGCACCCCCGAAAAACCCACCCCTGTTCTTCACTCTTTACTTCGCTCCATCCTTTCCCCCTCCACTTCTCTTTCTCTTTCTCTCTCCACGTCGACTAGTAGTCGAGGAATTCGAGTTACTATAAATCTCCCTTGACGGGCGCGTTGCCGGGCCTGAAGGCGTTGAAGGGAAGTCGAAGGGGGGAGGTGGGTAAAAAAGAGAGGGAGACCCCCCCCTAAAATTGTCCTTCGAAAACGCGAGGAATTGTAATAGTTTTCCTTGGTTTTCCTTGCGCAGGACCAACGCAATGTTTCCGGCGACTTAAAACCCAGATGGATTTTGAAAGAATTTCTTTTCTTTTAGGGTAGAGACAGAAGAAGAAGGGTATCTTCAATCCAAAATTACGTATTGAGGGTGAATTGTAAAGAAAATAAAAAAAAAGAGAGAGAGCAGGAATTTTGTTGAGAACCTGTCACTCAACGGTTGATGTCCTGTGATGGAAATAAAAAGTACTTTTTCATTCGATGGAAAAGGAGGGAATAAAACTTTTGGATCAATTCTTGTATATATATCTATATACGCATTATAATGATCCCCGCGAGTAAGTTTTGCGAGATTTTACCCCAAACAGGAAATAAAGTGTCTACTAAGGAGAAAAATGATGTCTTATAATTGCTGATGCTTTCGGAAAGCATAAAAAAACATGGAAAGAAACATTTCGAGAATATCAGAAACTGAAAAAATTTGCAAATTTCTCTATTTTTTCTAGTTTGTTAATAATAAATTAAATTAAAGATTTAATTTAAAGATACATAAATTAATCGTTTGCATTAAAAAAAATAAAATTGAGAAAATTTTGCTTTTTTCAATATACTTAAAAAGTTTTTTTTATTTAAATGTTATCTTTACATTATATGCAGAATTAAAGATTTTTTTAATATACCTTTTTCTCGTAGCGTGAAAGTTCAGAAAATAATAATAATTATTATTAATGTTTTTGTTTTTAGTATTATTATTATTATTTTTATTATTTTTTTAGTAGAATTATTATATAGAAGTTAAGTTAAATGCATCATCATACTTTCAACTGTACAAAGAAAATCTTTTAAACATTTAATAAAATAATTATTTTTGTAATTTTATGAGAGGAATTCAATGGTCAGAAAAAAATTAATCAGAAAATATTTTGACCCTTTTTGAATTTTTACTTTTTCAAAAAATTCATAGATTTTGAAATCCATACGTAATTTTTTCATTCGGCATTTTTTTACGGATACAAAAACATATTTTCTATATAATTACGAATGGATTTCAAAGTCTATCAATTTTTAGAAAAAATCAAAATTCCAGAAGGATCAAAATATTTCCTGATTAATTTTTTTTATGACCTTTAAATTTCTCTTAAAAAATTAATATAACAATAATTTTATTGAATATTTAAAATATTTTCTTTATCATGCATTCATTCATTTTTACACAAAGTTTATTAAAATCTGTATTTAAAATAATTGAAACTACTTTAAATTATTTATTTTTGTATCACTTTTCCATAAACTTTACTGCAATTTCTACTTGGGATAATTGAAATTAAGGTAAATTATTTTTTTTGTACAAGAGTTCAACTTGACTTCTGAATAAAAATTTGTGGAATCTTTTCAGTTTCCATTTCAATAATTTTTTTACAAACTTCAAAGTAATTTTTACTTCTACACTGAAAAAAATGTATTTGATTCAAATAATAGATTAATTGATTTATTATTAATTAAATATTCACTTCATAATATTTAATTGTTAATTAATATTTATTGAAGTCAATTAAATGGTATTTGAACCAATAATTTCAGTATTTGAAGCAAATACTATTTAATTGATTCTAGTAAATATCATTTAATTCGATTAAATATTTAATTGATAATAGTCAAGTAATCGGTTACTCGAATCAAATAAATTTTTTTTTCCAGTGTAATAGTAAAATTAACATAAATTATTTAGTTTTAAATGAACGCAAATAGACTGTTGAGTAAAAATTTAAGAAAATCCTTTAAATGACCAAAATGGCACACTATTAATTTTAATTGTTAGATACATTGTAATTGTAATTAAACATAAAAATATTTGTTGCATTTCTAAAATCAAATTTTAATAGTAATAAGGAATATAATGAGTAAAATTTATTTTCCTGTGTCAGTTGCTCGCCAAAGGATTAAAACTCAGGTAAAAAGTATTGAAATTTCAACTGGGGGTTTTTAAATATTCAAAATGGCGAATTCAATATGGTGGTCAATAAAAATTAATTGTGGCAACGGCAAGCTTTCATGGTTGGGGGAACTTTAAGCTAACAACAAGATTACAATACTATCTGAGTATCTTCTATTAGAAATTGAAGAAGATTGTTATACACAACAAAAGAACATGGATATAAAGAAGCTATGAAGAAGGAAAAAAAATATATATATAGAAACTATTAAAGAAAATAGATACATTTTTTGATATGTGAGAAATAAATTTATCATCTCTCGAAAACATGTCTTAAGATTTAGTGTGTTTTATCTGAAAACAAAAGCTGCCCACACTAAATACTTTTCTCTTTCATGAGCGAATTGTGTAGATAAGAAAAGAGGGAGGATATATCAATCACAAAGGCAGTGACGGACCTGAGATTTGGCAGCAGCAGCAGAAGCAGTAGAAGCTTCCCAGTTGAGAAAGAGCAACGGGGGTTGTGACCTATCTTGACCTGCAAATATCTTCTACACGGCATTCTGTATCATTATTTTTCTAAGAGGCTTTCCTTGTATTGATTCATCAAAGATAACACACCTTTTTTTATTTATGCACATATTTCATATTTCCAGTGCAAATATATTAATGATTCATTGAATATCTATTATAAATATAGAAAAATAAGGAATAAAAATTCTGTTGAAATTAATTTTTTGAGTTGCTTTCTAAATTTACTGTTTTTATAACAGATAAATTATTTTCACTGAAAGCGGAAAATTAATATGAACAACTGAAGACCTTATCAAATAAAACTTTGCACAGGATTATTAAAAATTTCTTTAAATAAAAATTTGCTTCTGTTTTACTGAATGGCAGAAGTTTGTACCCAAATAACAATGAAGAAAGCTAAATAATATCAAATTACCTTGCATATAGAAGTATCAATAAGAACAGCTGACATCTAACGAAAAATTACTATCGGATATTAAAATAACAAATTCTCAAAGTTTGATTCATGAAATCAGTCATTCGATACATAATGATTCCAAATTGAGAAACTATATATATACAGAAAAAGAGACAATAATACGTACTTTTCTAAATTTAGAATAAACGTCATTGATTATGCAGAATTTATTTTTGGAATCGGTCACTTTTGAATTGTGTGTATATATATATGACTGTGGGTGAATGATTACACAATAATCCTATTTTATTATTCTTTGAATTGTCAGCATGGAGTGAAGTAGATTATGAAAGAGCAATAATTCATAATGGAATATAACTATAGAAACCTCTACGCATGAATTTTGCAAATAAGGTGTTGGTGCGTGTTTCTTATTGTCACTCGAAACATTTCTTATTATATTTAAGTGTACTTCGAAATAGCAAACACTTCTAATAACTCTCCAGGAGAATATGATTCATTTTCTTCATAAAGTCCTATTTCAATATTTAAATGGATTTAAATAGTTTACTAATTTCTAGTTCATCAATTTAATAGTTGATAGTTTTTTTAATCAGGGTGTAATGTTGAAAAATTATACCGGAACATTAACATTATGTTAACATTTAGTTTCACTAAAAGGCAGAATAATGATTAAAATTTTTACCGAACTATGAATAAAGACAGCTGAAAACCTAAATTCCAAATGAAGCTTGTGCCGAAGTAGAAATAAGGACAGTTGAAAATCTAAATTCCAAATATAGCTTGCATCGAAACGGTAAAAATTTTGGTTATCAGTTTCACTGATGGCTTGAATATTACAAAGTTAGGTTTGTACCGGAATATCACTAAAGATAGTTGAAAACCAAATACGAAATAATTTTCAGGAAACCTAAATATAAGATGAACCTTGAAAAGTTAATAAGTTTCCCCGTGTCAGAATATTGAATAAAGTTTGTACCCTAATGTTCAATAAGGACGGCTGAAGATCAAAACTCTTTTGACCAAAATAAAATGTTTAATAGACTCTAAATTATAGATAGATCTTTTTTCCAGATGCAATAGACGGAAGTAATCGGTTATTAGAATAGAATAAATTTTCGCCGCACAATTCAGATGTTTATGTGAGATGTCTTTCTGAAAAATTATTTTCTACACCGAAAATTGACTTCATATATACTTTTAGTTGGCGCGATTTTAAGGAGGGAGTTTAATAATAAATTTGGCACTTTTATAGAAGTGATATTGGAGTATATGGTTTCAATTTATAAGGAATTCGAATAGACAGTAGATGCTTAATGTGACGGGGGGTCAGGTCAACGTCATATTCAATGAAGAGAAAAGCTGAGCGCTTCTGATACAGTCAGTTTCAGTTGTACCTCCTAGAATACCTTTCCCAAGAGAGGTGTACATGTTTAGGTGAGATGTCAGGCGTCAAAAAACCTTATACGTGATGTGACGTTTATGTAACTTGCTTCTGTAACTCTTACTTTTGTTTTCATCCCAAACAGCCATTATGGCTTTCAACAAAGAATTCACAGTCATTTTACATATGTTAAATGTTAAATTTTAATTATGTTTGGTATACGTAACAAATTTTTACACAAAAAATACAAGAATGTATAGGAAATATCCAAGAATCAGAAATTTGGTGGAAAATTTCTCGCTAAGATGATCTTTTTCCCTAATAACGAGCAGTTTTTCTAAGGATATGTAATTGGGACAAGAAATTTACTAACACTATTAATTTAAAAGTATCAAATGGCAGCGAATTGATACCAAAAATGTTGATCAATGAACCACATTATTTTTACTTAAGTAAAAAACTGATCGTGATTTTTGGCATTAATTCGATCGACTTTAGTATCAATTTGCTACTTTCAAGAAAACTGTGAAGACAATAATTTATTTTTGTACGACATCAAGAAGACTTTTCAAGAAAAATAAAAAAAAATCTTTAAATCGACATTTTATAATAATTGAAACTAACCGAAATTATAAACTTTTGTAGGACTTCAAGTGGACTTTTTATGAAAATTTTAAGAAAATCCTTTAAATTGCCAAAATTCTGACATTAAATCAATTTTCCATAAATTTTATTGACTAATTTAATTTTTCACAAAGTTTAGTGAAATTTCTTTTTTAAAATAATAGGAACTAACATAAATTATTCAAATAATTAAGTAAACTGAAAATTAAATTAAATTAGTTGAAGTAAACTTTTAAAGAAAATGTTTTTAAAAAAACCTTTGAATTGACAGCAGATTCTGATGGATACTCAATTAATATTCCACAAATTTTACCAAAATGATTTTCAAATTCATTCAAATTTTCCAAAAAATTAAGTGTAATCTGTATTGAAATTGAAAATAAATAAATGCTCACATTTTTAAAAATTTTCCATATATTTTAATGCAATCTGTATTTAAAACAATTGTAACTAACATAAATTATTTACTTTTGTAGAAGATCAAGTGGATTTAAAAAAACAATAAATTGACGAAATTTTCAAAATTCTATCATTATTTCATAAACTTCACTGCTATTTGTACTTAAGATAATTGAAATAAAAAGTAAATTATATTTTTCTCTACAGAAATTCAGGTAAAATTAAAAAAAAAATTCAAGAAAACCTTTTAAATTGACCAAATTTTAACACTTCGTCAATTTTCTACTTTACGGTCCAGATTTTCACATTCATTTAATTTTTTACAAAGTTTAGTGAAATTTCTATTTAAAATCATTAAAAGTAATCTAAATTATTTACTTTTCCAGAAGTTCCAGTAGACCTTTTAAAGAAAAATTTAAGAAAATTGTGTAAATTGACCAGATTGTTGCATTAAATGATTTTTTCATAAACTGTACTGAAATTTGTACTTGGGATAATTGAAATGAAGGTAAATTATTATTTTTTTAACAGTATAGTTCAAGTTGACATCTGAATGAAAATTTGAGAAATCTTTTATATTTACCAAATTCTTACACTTAATAATTTTTTAACAAATTTTACCAACCAGATTCTTAGTTTTATTCAATTATTTTCTAAAAAGTTCAATGAAATCTGTATTTAAAATAATTGAAACTAAGCAAAATTATTTACTTTTGTAGGAGTTTAAATCGACTATTTAAAAAAAATTTAAACAGCTATCTAAATACCACATTTTTACATTCAATTCATTATGTTTCATAAACTTTATTGCAATTTGTACCGAAGTTAATTGAAATTAACGTGAATTATTCTTTTGTATAAGAGTTGGAGAAGAATTTTGTAAGAGAAAATTTGAGGAATCCTTTAAATTGACCAGTTTCTTACACTCAATCCATTTTCTACAAATTTTACGTATCCGATTCGTATACTTTTATACAATTTTCTACAAAGTTTAATGAAATCTTTAGATTTAAAATAATTAAAACTAAAATAAATAATTTGTAGGAGTTCAAGCGGAATTTTTAAGAAAAATTTATTAACTTACCAAAACAAAAATTTAGATATGTTTCTTGTCTCAATTTGATATCTTTAGAAATCTACTTATGAATGAAATAGAGAAAGAAGAATGAACTTTGTCACAATTTTATTTTTGTCTAATCACAAATATAGTCACAGTAAAAAGTCTTATTTTAAAACAATAATTTAGTTTTAAATTATGGTGTAAAATTTTTAAAACAGACATAGCTGAATTTACCGAATGGATTTTGTATATGATTTAACATGCCAGGCACACAGTGCTAAATTTAAAAACTGATCTTAAATTAAGATTTACTTTCTACTGTTGTGATTTTTACTTCATCTGGAACATCTTTTATCTATATTACAAGATAGGAAATTTATTTTCAAAACAAAAAATCGACTATTTCTGCAAAACGAACTGTCGAGGTGTTGTGTAAGGTGTTCAAAAATTGGTTTCAAAAATCCTGCCATCTAGAGAAGAACAGAGCAACACCTGAGAAGTGAATGTCGCATTCTCCTTACAGGTAAGAAACGAGGATCCTAGGTTCTCTACTCTATCGACAGAGTGGCTTTGGTTTATTTCAGTTTGGTCGGAAACTAACAAGATGGAACCAAATGCGTTTGTTGGCAGCCATCATGAATCATATACCCTTCACGTTATGAGAGGGGGAATTTTGATTGACAGGAAAGGAGGGTCTATGCTTCAGATCTTTATAACAATGCTAAAAGGGTGGAGTTAGACACTCTCGATACAAAATGAGATTGGAATCTCTTGATATTGATATTTTAATCCCCATTTTCTGAATTCTAGGGAAATGCGTCAATTTTCCAGATAGAAGAATAATGCGATACTGATTATAATGATGACTGATTTAAGAATTAATATTTTCTGATTCATTAGTTGCTGGTTCTGCTGTCCAAAGTAAAAATATAGTTAGTGCAATTTAAGTTGACTTGGGTTATAAACGAATCATGACCTTATGGAAAATGTGGTAGTAATCTTCAAAAATAAAAATCTAAGGTACTTTGGACAGCAGGGTTAGTGATTATTCAGTCATTCGGTTACAAAATTC
Organism: Leptopilina myrica (nomen nudum); assembly: GCA_032872475.1. NCBI lineage: Eukaryota > Metazoa > Arthropoda > Insecta > Hymenoptera > Figitidae > Leptopilina > Leptopilina myrica (nomen nudum). The sequence continues at coordinate 40,021,841 of CM065461.1, forward strand.
GTTCTTTTGTAGTGATTCGAACAGGAAGAGGAAATTTAGAAAGAATATGGTAATATATTGAAAAACACAGTTTTCTTAAAAGTATCAAATTGATACTAAATTGATGCCGAAAATTTGGATCAATTTTTGGTTTGATCCGCATTTTTGATATCAATTCGTTGCAATTTGATACATTTAAGTTATCAGTGAATGTACAAGAAGTGCAGAAAAGAAGTAATTTTTCTTTTCTTCTTTTAGTAAAATTTCTTCCCTTTTGATAAAATTTAAGGGAACAGGTAGAAAAAGTAGAAAAGTAGAAGAAGTAGAAACATGTTATCAATTGAAAAAAGGAATTTCTGACAAATTAAAGAAGAGGGAGCTTTTTATTAATGATGCCTACGCCATCTTGCTGGAACCCAAGCAAACTGTAGAGTGTAGAATGAAAGCAAACTTCGAATGATCATAAATGTTCGTTAAGAAATCTGTAATATCGACTGCATTATTATTGTTATAAACTAATTCTTCGTTTTTAACAAATTTTTTCTCGTAGTCTTCCATTTTGTCTATAACAAATGAATTTCCTTTCCTACGATTGCTTTCAATTTTTTTAAGTTTATAATAATTTTTCAGAATGAAAATTTTTTTTTCAATTTACATTAGTTGGTAATGCTGAAAGAAGTGTATCAAGAAATGGTACATTGAACACTGCGGATATGTTCGAAAAAAATAGGTAAAATTAATTTTTTCATAACAGTACCATTTGAAAAGTTAGCATCTACAACACAAAACCCGATCTTTGGAAAATAAAATTTCTCTTCTCTGTTCTTAAAAATTTCTGCGATACCTTCTGCAGGATTTCTGCAAATATTTACGGAACAATTTTTCTTATGTTCTTGAACGTCTCTAAAATGTTTTTTTCAGGATATCCGAAGATAGATTTTGCATATTTTTGTAGATATCTTGAGGATTTTTACAGATTGGTCCATCAAAATTAGAATAACTCTCGGCTGTCCTTACAAATTTTTGAGATATATTCTTTAGGGTATCCATATTTAACCGAGGGATATCTTCAACAGTCCTTCAAAATAATTTTTTTTAAATTGTAGAGAAATTTAAAACTTATATATCTGTCATGCTTCAAGTCTCATCTTTAATAAAATGCCAAAAATGTTTAAAAATCTTCTTCGGTTAGCTAGATATCATTATAAATGTCGGAGCATGTTTTTGGATTTGTCAAATAGATCGCATTAAATTAATCAATTTGGAAAGGTTTTTGACTATGGAAATGCTCGGAAGTTCATAATGATAACTCGCGAACCGAATAAGATGTTTTTAATTTTTTTGGTACTAAATTAAAGATGAGACTTAAAGGATGACAGATATATAAGTTTTGAATTTTTTCTACAATTTTTAAAATTTGTCAAAATCATTTACATTTTTTCTTCAAACTTGTCGATTGCTTGAAGCTTTTTGTAATTTATTAAATTTTTCTATTGTACATCATTTGACGTTAAATATTATAAGCTTTTTATTGGTTTTTTTTGTTCATTTTCTAAAATTTGTTTCTAAAAAAAATTGTCATTTAATGATTGGTATGTTTTTGAGCCATACGCGTGGAGCTGTATACCGATAACTTCCGACGGTAGTGGAAATACAAAATATTAATGAATTGTTTACTTATAGTTATTTCAATTGACAAAAAATCTATTTGGTATAAAAAACATTTAGTTTGAAATTTATTTGACATACATTGTGATTCGACAATTTTAAAATTCGCGCCTATATTTTCATGTCAAATGATCTTTTTGTAAAATGAAATCTAGGACAAATGAATTTGATGTCAAATGAGAATTATGTGTAATGACTTTTCCGTCAAATGAAATTTATATCAAGTGAACTTTATGTCAAAATAGAATTATGTTAAATGGGATTTTTACCAAATGAAATTTATCTGAAGTAAAGCTTATGTCAAATGAGAGCCTTGTTAAATGGCATTTATGCCCAATGAAATTGATATCCAATGAATTTTATAAGAAACAAAATTTACATTAAATGAATTTTTTACCAGAAGAAATTTATATTAAATGATTGTTATGTGAAAAGAAATTTATGTTACATAATTTTTATGTTAAATGGGAATTAAGTTATCTGAGTTTTATGTAACATAATGTTTCTGTTAAATGAATTCTATAACAAAAATGATAATGATGTTAAATATGTCTTTGTGTAGATTGAAATTTATCACAAATAATATTCATATTATGTTCATATTATGGCAAATTTCCAAAACAATGTATTAATGAATTGTTTATTTTGTGGTGCAGAAAGAAATAAAAGAGTTTAAATTTTCAGAAACGCCCACAATTTTTATATTTTTCCAAAAAAATAGGCAAAAAATTTAAAGCTGACCAGAAATGTTGTTTTGAGTACAAATTAACGGCAATGGATTTAAAATTTAGGTAAAAAGGAGTGCATTTGAATATCAAGTGGCGGTTTTTAAAAATACAAAATGGTGGATCTAATATGATGGAAAATATGTATAACTTTTTCCAATAAAACTAAAACTATATCACCCATAATTATCAGATAGACACTTAATTTTGAAAATTAAATTTTAATGGCAAATATTTTTTTGCTTAAAACTAACATAAAATCTGAAAAATAATAACTGCTCGTGCTGAGTATTATAGGTGCAAATTTTAGCTTCCGTTTTTTGCTTAAAAACTAACATAAAAATTAGAACAAGTAAATAATTATTCTTATTACAACAGCTATACATGTATTAATAAAAAATTTATTTTTAACATTTTAAATTTTTTTAACATTCACCGAAAGAAGACAGTATCGACAATGTGACATGGATATTATATCCACTCTAGAAATACATTATACATTATATAAACATCGTATTATATATAGACACTATACATATGATGCACTGTAAAAAATTTTTGGGGTGATTTTACCAAAAATGTTTTGGAAGTAATTTTCACCAAGAATTTGTGGGTAAAAATACACAAAGTTTTTGGTAATTTTACCCAAAACTTTTTGAAAAAATTCCTATAATTTTTTAGGTAAAAATACACAAGATTTTTAGTGATTTTACCCAAACATTTTGGAAGAAATACCTAAAAGTTATTGGGTAAAAATACATACTTTTTGGTCTCTTTTACTAAAGTTTTGGAAAAAATACCCAAAAATTTTTAGGTAAAATTACACAAATTTTTGTACTTTTACTCAAATTTATGTGTAAAAATACACATTAAATTTTAGGAAAAATATACAAAATTTATGATAATTTTATCTAATCATTTTGAGAAAATACTTAATTGATGAAGTGGAATTATTAATTTTTCATTCATAATTTTAAAAAATTGGATAATAACATTTTTAACAATAATTGTAGATTGTAGAGTTTCATTTTATTTTTAAAAATATGTTTTGTTACAAAATATTTTTTCACTTATTATAATAAACATTTATGAAAAACAATAATAAATTAGTGGGGTTATTATATTAGATTAATCATAATCAACACTTATCATTAAACCACTTATAACGAGAAATTCACAAAATAGTCGATATTCCTGATAATGCACACTAGCTGATTAATTCATTTAAAAATTCATTATTTTTCACTATTCATAAAATACAACACCACACATATATTTAATTTGAATTAAAAACCACATTTTTTTATTAAAAACACTGTAAAAACGACAAAATCTTCACGCGCGGACTTAGCTTCTCTAGTAAATGCTGCAGAGCAACTGACGCCAAACGGACCATTTGACAAAAATTTCTAAGAAATTACAGAAAACTTCTAAATATTTCCTTCATTTCTTTTATTTGAAAAATTTCACAAACTTTCCGTTTAAATGAAACTAATGAAAAAAACTGGTATTTGAAAAGTCATAAAAAAGGTTCTTTTGACAGACGAAACCCTTAGCTGGCCACTTAAAGACGAACCAGATGTGACAACATTTGAAAAGAAAAAATATTATACACAACTAATATTCGATATTAAAGCATAAGTGAAGGGAAATTTTTAACTATATATGGTAATATTACACAATTTTTATAAAAATATTAAAAGTTTGAGCTAATAATATAAATTACTCAAAAAAATGTTTAATTTCCAAAAAAATTACCCAAACATCTTTGGGTAAAATGGCTTTACCCACAAAATTTGGAAATTTTTCCAAGAGTTTAGACAAGCTTTGGGAAAATTTTCCAATTTAATTAGGTAATTTTTCAAAATTTTAGTAAAATTACCAAAAGTTTTTGGTAAAAAAATTTTACCCACAAAATTTGGAAATTTTCCCAAGAATTTACCCAAGTTTTAGGAAAATTTTCCAATTTATTTAGGTAATATTTCACAATTTTGGTAGAATTACCAAAAGTTTTGGGTAAAACGACTTTACCCAAAATAATATGAGAAATTACCTAAGAAATGTTAGGAAAATTTACCAATATTTTTTACAGTGTGGTTAAACCGCTTTCTCATCAATATATCCAGTTATTATTTCTCTGTTAAATCGTAAATGCATGTTGCAGCTTCATATATACATATATAAGAACGAGAAGTGAAAAAAAGACGATTATAACTGTGAGCGAATATATGTAAAGAAATAACGTTACATAATGTACATAACACTATGAGTGTGTAATAAATGGAAGAAAAGGTGATGACATTGCAATCTTCGAAAACGTGTCACTGATGGCTTTCGCATTCACAACATTTAAAGTGTCTTTAAGTTCAAGGTTATTTCGTATAAATTCTCTCTTTTTGTCCATTTTTACAATTCTATTTTTTTATATTTTGACTATTTTTCTATTGTATTGTCTATTTTTGTTGCTTTTCAAAATTACTTATTTTTGACTGATTCAGAAGCAGAAATTCTGATAGTCAGTTAAAAGGATGACTTTTAACTGATTCAGGAGCAAAAATTCTGATTGTCAGTTAGAAGGATGATTTTCAACTGACTCAGAAGCAAAAATTCTGATTGTCAGTTAAAAGGATGATTTTTAACTGATTCAGGAGCAAAAATTCTGATTGTCAGTTAAAAGGATGATTTTTAACTGATTCAGGAGCAAAAATTCTGATTGTCAGTTAAAAAGATGATTTTTAACTGACTCAAATTAAGAGAGTGGTTTTATTTATTGTGCCAACTGCAAAAACTGTATATTTATACATTGATTTGTATTTAAATTATGGAGTTAATGAAAACTTGACTCTAGGCGCAGGCGTAGTCCAAGCGCAGGAGTGGGGGCAATGGGTGGAAGAGAGAAGAACCCGAACTTCCTTCTCGCACTCATTGCCCCCACTACGGAGTGTATTTTTACTCCTCCCCCTTTGGAAGTCGCGATTGAATCGTTTTGGCACAGAAAACTATTTTTTTTTTGTTATTTAATTACTTATTTGTTATTTTTCGTAACTCCGATTGACTAGTGCGTTTTCGAATCTATTTTCTATTCTTCCTGAGACGAAACCGACGCCAATCTTTTCTCTCTTCTTATACATGAAAATTTCTTTCTATAAACGCATTTTTGCTTCTGAAAATCCAATCGTAAACCTACTTTCAATATTTAATTGCTTCTAAAAATTTCTTTAAGAGCGATGGTAATTTCACCCAAGGGACAAAAAAATTGCTTTTCATTTTATGACGAACAGAAGAATGATCGATAGGAATTCATTAGGAAAAAAGAAAGAATAAAAGTTTAGAAAAAGAGTAAAAAGAAAGAAAAGAATTTTTTTTTCTCCCCAAGCACAAACTGATTGTTTCCTCTGCTATAGAGTTTTCTCTCTATATCTATATGTCATATGGGCGAAACTTGAAAAAAAAATGGGAGAGAATTACAAACCAGGGTCTTTCCCTATCGCATTTCCAGTGTCGATTGAGCAGCAGTGACGACGGTTGGGTGTTGGTAGTAGTGATGGTGGTGGTAGTAGTGGTAACTGTCGCCAATGATAATTTATGTTAATGGGAGTTCATACACCGGCTGGGTCGACTCCGATTGCCAGGGCAGTCTGCAGGTCGTCGCGGCACTGTGCGGACGTTTAACTTTCTCGTAACGCTTCAAAAGTCTAATACACACAATTCGGAAGCTGCTGCTCAATACACAGGAGTGAGAGAGAGAGAAAAATTCACCCTTCCACCCCCCCTCCCCTCTTCACTTTGCCGCAACATCCCTCAACTTTTAATATTCGAAATGGCGACGCCCAGACTTGCCCTACGGTTACTTTTCAGCGCTCTCGACGCAGACTCAGATACTCACGAGTTTTCGGGGCGCAGACAAACTCGATGTACAGGTCATTCGAATCGGGATATAGTTCCTTTCAGACGTTCTTTTTAACTTATTGAAAGCAACAAACAAAAAAATAATTTTTTTCTACCACAATCAAATTCTCCACAATGGGTGTTGTCTTAGGAAAAGGAAAAAGAAAAATTACGAAACTATTTTTCGATAATTATTTGAATAAATTATCATTGCAGTGGGATTTTTTTCACCGGGTAAGTTGTCAACAGTGATTGAAAAGTGATTGTTTTTTTTTGTTTAATTTAAAAAGTAGAAAATTATTTTCTTGAAAGTTTGTGTTACACTTAAAAAAAAGTGTCACTGGAGTACACCCAGTGATGGCGCCAGTTGATGAGGACCCAAATGTTTAAGGGGGTTTAAGAGGGTGGTTTCATGACGCCGATCGATTTCAAAGCAAAATACAAGAACGAGTTCTGATTCTTAACAGTGATTTCTTGTTTCTTTCATCTTCTTTTTTTTTTACTGTTTTGCAAATTTTTGAAGAATTCTGGTTTAAATGTAAACAAAACATTTTTTACTTTTGTTCATTAAAATAGATACCCTAACATTGGGCAATTTTAATATTTCGAATATTAAAAATTCCTATAGAGTGAGAAAAAAATTTGATTCAAATAACGGATCACTTGACTATTAATTTATTTACTTGAATCAAATATATATTTAATTTAAGTCAATTAAATCATTCGATTCTTATTTTATTTTTCAAAAATTATTAGTTCAAATGTAATTGATTTAAATATAAAATTATTGGATTCAAATATTAACTTGAAGCATATAAATTTTTAATGCGTCAATTAAATAATATTTGCTTCAAATAGTGGAATTTTTTATTCAAATACAATTTATTTAACATAACTAAAATGTATTTGACGTAATTCAAATGTATTTGACATAATTAAAATTTATTTGACCTAATTAAAATTTATTTGACTTAATTAAAATTTATTTGACATAATTAAAATGTATTTGACTTAATTAAAATGTATTTTGCTTAATTAAAATTTGTTTGACTTAGATAAAATTTATTTGACTTAAATAAAATTCATTTGACTTCATTGAAATTTATTTGTTTAAAAAATATTTACTTCAAGCAATTATTTATTTAATAATAAACCCAATATTCGGTTTTTTGAAGCAAATTAATTTTTCTTTGCAGTATAATAATTATTTTACAAATATTTTTTTTTTTTGAAATATAATAGTTACTTAACAAAAAAATATTTTTGTTTGCTGGGAAAAATTATTTTTCTAGATTTTCGGAAATATTTCTCTTTTCTTGTACGCGGAACAAGTGGTAAAAATATTTCAAGGAAAATTTGCCGTTAGGAGAAAGTTGGGGTCTTTGTCATGGCCGGTTCTGTTATATATTTTATGGAGGGTGCCATTCAGTTCAGGGTTGTCTGTACGCTGAGATGAAGGACATGCGCAATATGCTCCGACCGACTCCATTATAATTTTCAACCCCTGCAGCGGTCTTTTGTTCAAAATAATTTTCAATTTAGGAGGAAAAATTTTTGTTTCTTTCAATTTTAACTTACTTATTTCTCTTTACGTAATTAGGTGCTACGGTGAAAGAAAAAATTCATTTGATTTATTTAAATATTTATTCGATTTATTTAAATATTTATTTGATTAAAATAAATATTTAAATCAAATACATTTTATTTACGGTAAAAAAATTGTATTAGAAGTAAATTCGATTTTATTGACTTAAGTAAAATTTGTTTGATTCAATGAAATATTTCTTTCATTCAACTAAATATTTCTATGATTCAAGTAAATATTTAATTCAAATCAATTTGATTTAAGTTAAATAAGTTGTATTTGAATTAATAATTTTAGTATTTGAAACGAATACCAAAGTTTTCGTACGTTCGTTAAATTGTCTATCAAATCGTTAATTTTTTTTCTTTAACTTTTGCTACTAATTTATCTGAGAAAGTATAAAAACAAAAAAGAAAAAGCTAAAAAATATAAACTGAAAAAAAATATTTTTAGTTAAATATTTCTATTTCTAGTAACGGAAATAAATAAAAGAATATTTTTTGTGATTTTAGAGACAGTTTCGCGGGGGAATTTAGTTCGAAAACCGCAAGCGCAAGGAGGGGCAATGAGAGTGAAAGAGAAGAACCGCAATATCTCTCTCGCCCTCATTGCTCACGGCGCATGCGCTCCGCATTCCTTCGCGTCGAAGTGCGGACAATTCTCACTCTATCCTTCTCTCTCCCATTGAATATCCGGAGAGTTGCAACTCCGATTTTTGCGCTCTATTTTTTTCCCTTCAAAATCGCAATTCAACTATTGAAATAAATAAAATAAATGAATATTTAGTCAAATATTTTTATTTCCAGTAAAATCTATTTTATTTTCAAAGCAATATTTCTCTATTTTTTTCAGAAAAAATAATGTCATTTTTTTTTCTCTTTATGTACAAGGAAATAATTTTCTTTACTTTTTATAAGAGAAAGAAATTGTCTTAAATTTTATTTTCAACAAAATTTTGTAATGCGATTGCTTTCCTGAAAGATTAATAGCAAATATAAGGTCCAGACTGGACCGAATTTAAAAATCTTATCGCTTGGGCAAATCACAGAATGGCGAATTCTATCAAATCGAGTTCGTAGAAACAATGGAACGTAGCACACATATATATTTATGTATTCCAAGTGTGGAAGCAGACGATAGAGCGAGAGCATAGTAGATCGACCATGAGCCCAATCACAGACTCACTCCGCCCGCATTCCAGACTCCGACCTACCCATCTCTCTTTCTCTCTTCGTAAAATTCTAGAACTAAACGCTCGTTTTGAAAAAAAATCCGTATTCTCTTATAATTTTCAGTCGCCTTAAATTTTTCCCATTCGTCGATTATATAATTTTTACTTGAACAAATTTATTGTAGTTAGTAATTTTTAATTTTTTTTTAATTTAATAAAATTTTAATTTTTTAAATTTTAATTTCAATTTTTATTTTAAAAAAATATTTATCCAAAAGAATTATTGCTTGGAAAATGTAACAGTAATCTGAAAATAAATTTATTTGGTTCAAATAACCGATTATTTGACTATTATCAATATTAAATTAAATTGATATTTATTTATTATATAAATAAATAAAAATATATAATAAATTATTATATAAAAATATATTTTTATTTTATATTTATTCATTTTTTTATTTATTTTTTTTTCAATAAAATAAATCAAGTGAATTATAAATCGAACCATTTAATTGACACAAATAAAAATTATTTAATTCATGTCAATTAAATGGTTCAATTCATAATTTTATGTATTTGCTACAAATATTGAAATTATTGGTCAAAATTCCATTTAACAGACTAAAAAAATTATTTTGTTAAAGTAATAATTTATTAAAAAATAATCAAGTAATCGATTATTTGAATCAAATAAATTTTTTTTCATTGCAGAAATTAAAATTATTTTTTAGATTAATTTAGAATTAATGACAAGATTATTAGATTTACAAGGCGATCCATATCTCTATATAGTGTAAGGCTCATTAAATTTGCAAATTACAGCCGTCTCAATTAACTTAATTGTTAATTATACCTCCAACATTTGTTATACAATGTAGAATAAGAAAACTGTTTTGAATAATGAGTATATTTTTTAATTTTTTTGTTTTCTTGTTTTAATAAGAGACTGAGAAATAAAAAAAAGGTTTTTTTTAATAATAAAATACTAAGAAACAAGAGGAAAAACCTAAGTATCAAAAAGGAAAAAAAATAAAGGAACAGAAAAACAAAATTTAGAATAAATATAAAATTATTAGAGAAAATAAAAATAATAGCAGAATATTAAAAATATATCTTTTGCCAGGGAATAAAAATTGATTTGAGGGGGAAAAAAATTGCGAATGCGCATGAAAAAGTTATCTCTATTTTTAAAGTCGGAATGTAATAAATTTTTTATTTTACGATTCAAAATCGATCATAACTCCCGTTTTTTTACGATTCCATTATGGTCTCAAGGACGAATCGAAACATGATTATTATCCTGATAAATGGGATCATTATCAGTTAATATCCATTTTTTTTCATTTGTGATAAATTTACATTTTATTGACATTAACTTTCAATTTACCGAAGAAAAAATAAATTTATCATAATATTCTTATTCTCATCGTATAAAACTTTTTAGAGGGAGAACATTTTTTCCTACACAAACTGAATTTGAAACACTAAAAAACTATTTTTTTTAAACATATGTTAGTTTTTTCCTTAATCAAAATTTCGTAAATTCTTAAAAAAAAAATTTCGCAAAGATAATAATTGTTCCCTTTGATTTAAAATAAGAAAAAGTTTAACTATTCGGTAGATTTAATTGATATGTGAATTATTAAATATATATATTTAAAAAAAAGAAGAATGAAAATGGAACTAACAAGAAAAACTGTTGCCGAGAAGTGAAAAAAAAATGGGAGAAATAATAAAAATTCTCCTCCACTTTTAAATGCGGGAGAAAATTTTCTTGCGCTCCGAGAAAGAATAAATTTCCCAACTATGATAATTAAGGAGTCAATTTATGAAAATTTAATAATAATTCACGTGCTTATGGGTGTGTGAGAGAAACAGGGGAATTTACATCTTTTGATAATAAATTTTCACCGCAAATTCTTAATGAGTTTCGAGGAGAGAAACTAAAATTATGAAAAATGATCATGATGCTACCATTATCTTGAGAATAACACGAGTAGTTTTGTAAAACACTTATTAATTAGCTTGTTATTGACAGCAGTAAATCGATATATACGGATGTACATTTATATACATATAGACAGGAATGACGCGACAAAGTGGAAAATGATGGATGTGTTTTGATACTTGAAAGAGAGAAGCCCAAACTGATTCTTTTCTTGTTCCTTTAGTTTAGAATTTAGGGATGTTTGCTTTCATATCTCAATCTGTTTGGTGAAACAGTTACTTCCTTTTTTTTTTAAATACACTGGGTCATCCTCTCACTATAAATTTTCATACTCAAACAATCTGTCAAAAATTTTACAAAATGAAAAAAATTATGAAAACTTCTTTTACACACGAAGATATCATTCTAATGGAATCAATTTAAGTATCATTAATATTACTCTCATTACTAATTGTGATTTTATTTCTATTTTTCTATTTTGATTTACAACAAACTAAATTTATATTTAAGTAAATAAAAATTTAACTATATAAAAATTTAACTAAATAAAAATTTAACTAATTATATATTCACATTTCAAATAAATATAAATTTAAAATAACTAAACTCTTGTTAGTAAATTAACATCGATTATTCAATTGCGAATTAATCAACTAATGGATAAATAATTTTTGATTCAATTAATTACAAGTGAATTATTTTTGAATTAATTATATTATAAAAATAAATAATTAGATTATTAAACGTTTTGCATAATTAAACAAACCGATTATTATTAATAATACACTAATTAAACTTATTAAACTGTTTATTAATAAATCATTTTGTTTTTCGTTTTTTCCTTTTTTTATGATGAAGAGAAAAGATCATTGATCATATCAAATTTTTGGAATTGGCCAATTAATTTATTCCATTTTAATAATTAAAATTTTCATTGAAGTTAGTTTTAGGCTTTTTTTTAATTTAAGGAAAAAAAGTTTAACTGTAATTGAATTTGTCGAATTCGCTGCATACATGAATTTTTTGTTTGATGATTTATAAATTCGTTGTCCGTTATATAAATTAACACATTTCCGCAAGAAATGACGTCACTCGGTTTATTCTCCGTTCTCTGGAGATGAAATGAATGCTGGTTATATTAGCTGTTCTTGTATTGTCTGCCATGTGGTTAGACGCATTCCCACAAGTTCGTTCAATCAACACGAACTTTGTATATAAACTTAACTGAAGTGTGTAACTTTATGTGTTTTATTACTAACCAGAAATTTAAATTGAAACTTTTATACTTTTTTACTTTGAATTTACGAAATAGAGGAATTTACAAAACATACAAATTTTCGTAAAATACAAATTTACAAAGATTCAAAAATGTTGCAAGTTGACCAAATTATAATTTTAGAATTTAAAAATCTGTAAATTTACAAATTAAAATCTTATATTTCTGCAAATTTAAAGACTAAATTTTACAAATTAACAGGTGAACAATATTTAGAAACTGACAAATTTGTAATTTACAAATTTATAAATTGGAAATTTACAAATTTATAATTTAAAAGTTTTCAAGTCTAGAAATTTACAGTTAAAAAGATTTTCAAAATAAAAATTTACAAATCAACAAGTTTATACATTAAAAGTTTTCAAATTAAAAATTTACAAATCAACAAATTTATAAATTAAATGTCTGTCTATAGAAATTTACAGATGAAAAATTTATTAATCTAGGCAAAGTAAAAACGAAAATTTTTAGCTAAAAGAAAAAATTATAAATTATTATTATTTTTACTAGTCATTAGAATTCTTAAACAGACTTTAGTAAAAATTGTTTACTAATTTGAACTTCGTGAAAAATTCTTGTATAAATATGAAGAAAAAGAAAAAAGAAACTGTTCTTTAAATAACTGCAAGTTGTTACAAATTGAAAGTCTTTTAAATGTGAAATTGAGAGTTGCCATTACATGACTGTTCGAAATCGAACAAAATTTGAGCAGGTAACAGGCCTCTTGTTAACAAAACTGGTATATAATGGCGACCACGTGACCTTGAAGAATTTGATTGCCATCGACAAGCAGAAAGTATTTCCAAATCCATTTCATCCGTCTTTTGTTTCTGTTCCTTTTTTCTCACTCTAATAATTAAATTTAAATTAATTCCTGGAACATTTTTTTTCTTAATTTCTTATTCCACCCTCAATTTCTGTTTTTAATTTCAAATTCTATTATTGTTTAGAAAATATTCCCCTTTTTTTATTTGCTTTGTTTTAGTTTTTGTTGTTTTACTTATTTTTTTCGGACCATATTTTTAATATCATAGTTTTGAGTCAAAAAACGAACAATATTAATTCGTTATTTGTCTCAATTTGATAAACTTAGGAAAACTGATAAGAAAACATAAAGTTAGGAGAAAACTGAAATTATAAAAATTTTTATTCACGGGGTAATATTGTTTTGAAATCGGGGTAAAATTGTAATGTATTATTTTATTTACAATATGTTACATTTTGTTGACTTTTTTTGTTTTAGCAAATTTTAGTAAAATATAAAGTTGTTTTTAGATGCTAAAGCTTGTATGATGAAACTTTAAATTCACGGGGTAATATTGTTTCGTACTTGGGGTAAAACTGTAAGGAATTTAATATTCCGTTTTGATTTTCTTTTTTATTCGTTTTGTTTTCGTAAATTTGTTGAAAGTATAAAATTATTATTAATAAGTACAGCTTGTGTAAAATTTTTTATTCGCGGGGTAATGTTGTTTCGTAATCGGGGTAAAATTGTAATTTTGTTTACGTTTCTACATTTTGTGGTTTTTTTTTGTTTTAGCAAATTTTAGTAAAATATAAAATTTTTTTAAATGCTAAAGCTTGTATAATGAAACTTTTAGTTCGCGGGCAATATTAATATAAAGAATATTCATTCTTTCTTAATTGGGGTAAAACAGTAAAAAATTTAATACTCCGTTTTAATTTTCTTTTTTATTTATTTTTTTTTTTGCAAATTTGATGAAAATAAAAATTTTTTATATTAATTACTGCAGCTTGTGTGAAATTTTTAATTCGCGGGGTAATATTGTTTCGTAATCGGGGTAAAATTGCAAAAAATTCGATATATTCGTTCTGTTTTGATTTTCTTTTGATTGTTTTGAATTTAAAAATTTTTTTTGATTTTTTTTGCATTTCTTTTTTGCTTTTTTTTTGTTCTGTCAAACTTTATTAAAATATGAAGTTGTTATTAAATACTAAAGCTTGTGGATTTCATTTCAGAAGCGTATATAAAATGGAACGGATGGAGGGGAACTTTTGATGAAGGGCAAGAGGAAGGGAAAAATGCCGGCTGGCAAGCAGATGGTTGCTCCGTTTATTGGTTTATTCTATGTCCAACCCGACTAAAGTTCTTTTGTGTTGAAGAGAGAAGGAAAAAGGCGAAAGAGAGAAGAAGAGAGCTTAACAGCATCAACTCGAAACGACAATGTTTCGCGCCATCGTTGAAACGACCGAGGGAGAGAAGTTCATTCACGACGACGTAAGTCATCGCGTAAAAACGAGTTACTGTTATAATCTTCTATATATGCTAAATACAATTTACAATTCGCCAAACATTTTCAACTACTCACGTATATAGAATAAAAATGGCAAACATAAAACAATTTATATTTATATTCAGAATAGAATTTTATAGAATTGCAATTTATTTTCACTCTAAATTTATATTCGCATTTCTAAATTCATAAATACTTATTTCATAAATAGAAGAACTGCGAAAGGTTTTAATTTCAAATTTTATAAAAATGCAATTTCTTATGAATTTCATTAGAAACTTTAAAACTGTAAAAAAATTATATTTTTGAAAACTTTTAAATAATTCAAATTCTTCTGAAATTTTAAAATTTTATATTTTATATTCATATTTTTAAATATATATTTAACTAATCATTAAAAATAATGGATTTATAGAAGATTTTTAGTTTAAAAACACTGAAAACAATTGAATTTTGGACAAGCTACAAATGATTGCAGAAATTAAATTATTTTCAAATGTAATAAAATTCTTTACAGAAATTTAACAATGTTAAAAACTTTTAAATTTTAATTATTTTCAATACAATTTTAATAACGGTCTAAACAAGATTCCATTATTTAACAAAAATTTTAATACAATTCTTTCGAACAATTCAATTACTTTCGAAAAATTGTAATGAAAATTTTCATAAATTATTCAATTAGTTTCAATTTCAACAAAATTCTTTTAAAAAATTGAATTATTTTCAAAAATTTTAATACAATTCACCGCAAAAATTCAATCATTATAAAAAATGTAAATTCGTATACATTCAATTATATTCAAAATTTTTATTAAAATATTTGTGAAGAATTTAATTATTTTAATAAATAACTAAATTTTTCTCTTGAGTTAAATTATTTTCAAAAAATGTTTAAAAATTGTTGTCAGGAATTCGATTATTTTAATAAATAACTAAATTCTTCGCTTCAATAAATTTTTTTTTTAATTTTATTAAAATTATTTGCAAAAATACAATTATTTTCAATACCATTGTGATAGAATTTCTCCAGAAGAATCAATTTTAATAAAAAAATTTTAATAAAATTTTTCGAAACAATTCACTTACTTTCAAAATATTGTAATAAAAATCGTTATAAAGAATTAAACCAGTTTGAATTTCAATAAAATTTCTTTAAAGAATTGAATTATTTTCAAGAATTGTACGGTTATCTTTAATTCTTATTTTCATAAGTTGTTTAATTTCAAAAAAGTTAAAATTACAAAACTCAAAATTTTCTAAAACATTTAAAAATTTTTTAAATTTTAATTGAAAATTAAAAATTTATAAACGTTTTTTTTTCATTTTGAAAAAACTTTAAATTTTATTAATAAAATTGTAATTAAGAAATAGAAATGATGCAAAATATTTCCTTATGAAAATTGAAGTTTTTTTCAAATATTGACAAATGAAAATCAAGCATGAATTTAGTATTTTTCTGACAACTTAAGCATAATTTTGTAACAATTAACATTTTTCTATTTTTATAAATAAAAAAGGAGAAAAGTTTATATAATTTTGCTGAATGAATGAAAATTTGTTATTGAAGGAAAGCATATAATGAACAAAATATATATATTTTTTATTTGTTAATCATAATTTTCTCAATTTTCTAATTACTAGGATTATTTCACAATACCATGAAAAAATATCTGCGAATATTTTTTATTAGTTAAATAAAAAAAGTAAATAAAAAAAAAATTAATATTTTGTAAACAAAAGAAAACTAACTTTTCAAACTGCAAACAAAGAGAGTGAATTATTGAAAGAGGAAATTATCGGATTATTATAGTTAATTAATTGTTAATATTGTTAATTAATTGTTTTTTTATTTTTCCAGCTAAAATGCGGAAGATGAGAAGAGAACATTAAGGGAAAAAACTACAACTTAAGAGGAATTTAAGAGGAAAAATCACGAGCTCTATTTTATAAAGAACGACGACGAAAAAGTTGAAATAATTTTTTTTTTCTTGATATACAAGAGAAGAAATAAAAATACGTCCATAATGGCGTCGTCTTTCGTTGGACGTCGAGACGGGATCGATAAAGAGGGGTGTATGGTCTGCAAAATTCAAACCTAAAAGGCAACCCCTTTTATATTTCACCCTCGTAATCTTGCCACCAGTCGTTGAAAGCATCTCGCACAAAATGGATTAACATTCATCCGAAAAAAAGGGCGGCAAATATATATATACAAACTCTTAAGTAAGTGTTATTCCCGCAGCAATACATTCAGAAAAATACGACGCATTCTCCAAAAGAATGTGAAAATTTTCACCCTTTTTAAATAAGATATGTTTTGACTTTTGGCAAAAGTCAAGGATCAAAAATAACTGATGAAAGGAGATTTCATAGTCTCTGTAAGGTCTTAGGGATGCGTTTAAACGGATTAACATCGGATTTGGTAATTTTAATTTTTGACTTTCAAGCTGAGACTAATTTGACTTTTGGGACTTTGGTTTGTTTGAAGGGAGGGGTCAAAATTAGCCTAATCCTTAAATAGGATTACAAGAAGGTGGTTTGTCCGCTTCGACGAAACTAGTTGTGGGTCGGTAAAGTCAATGTTTTCAAAGCGTCTACAAGAAGAAAGAGGCGGGAAGAAGATTGTGTGCGATGTTTCCTTCTGTTTTCTAGTTTCTACACCTGAACCCGCAGTCGGTATATAATTTCTCAATGGAATGACACGCTTCTTAGGAGGAGATTAACGAAAACTCGACAATAAGAGAGAATAATGTTTCTTTATCTTAAGAAAAAAAAAAATATCGCGAAAACAATTTCCAACATTTTGGCGAAATAGAAATTCAAAGTTGAAACTTTGAATAAAAATAATAATTTCAAATTGAGACAAGAAACTGATGCAAGTTTTTACTCTTGGTTCTTTTTTGGTTCAATTTGATATTCTTATTGGGATTATTTTAAAAGAAACACGGAAAAGAAATCTTCAACTGGAATAGCGATTACTTTTGCTCAAATAGCGAAAGTATTCTTTAAAATAGCAAAAGTATTCGTTACAATAACTAAAAATTTCGCTAATATAGTGAATTTTATAGTTGTTCTAGGTGAAGATTTTTTTTCGTCAACTTTAATAAATTTTAGGCTAAAATTTTAAAGGAACAGTTCCAAAAAAATTAAAAAAGTTGCATTCTGTTTTATAACAATAGAACTTTAGAAATGAATATTAATAATAATAATAATAATAATATTATTATTATTAATAATACAAAAAGCAATGTTGTGTACAATTTTTTATGGATTTGTTCCTTTAAAATAATTTAAGAATTTAAGAATATTATAAATAATATTATAATATAATATTCTTAAATTTTCTTAAATTATTTTAAAGGAACAAATCCATAAAAAATTGTACATAACATTGCTTTGTGGACTTAAAATATCCGCAACATCTTAGAAATTTGCAAACGACACTGTTATACTTAAATCAATTGAAACAGAAAAAAATTTCTCTCATTAGAATTTCAAATTGTTTTCTATTCTTACAGATTTTTTTTTTGCCCTAATGTAATACTTTAGGAAACAGTATAGATCTCGGGTAGACTAAATTTTTTGTTGAATTATTTAGAAGAACATTCTGCAAACATTATGTAAATTTAGAGTATAAGGTTTTAAAGTGACATTATATCAGAGTAATGAGAAAACATAAAAATTTACTGATAATTAAATTGTCCATAAAGAAATGTACACTGAGTGCAAATAGTTATTAAATTTTACGAAAGTTGTTCGTTTTAATTTATTTCTTATTAATTATTTTAACTTTAGAATTTATTGCTGTTTTATTTATTAATATTATTATTATAATTTTCATAATTTATTTTATTTAATTATTTAGGTAAACTATGAAAAAAATGAATAATAAAAAAAATTACGTAAAATTTTGAAAAAATAGGCTGAAATTTTTGAAAAACAAAAAAAGTAATTCCTACTAATTGAAACTGTTTTTTTCTTTCATGAACTTTATAAATTCGTCACAATGTCAGACAAATTGATACTGAGACAAGTAGATAATATGCGCGCTTTATAATGGCATCACTTTTTTTTCGCGATAGAAATCAATTTGTCCGATTAAAACGGAGAATTTCACCGCCCACGTTTTATGTCATCAAGTAATTAATGAATCTCATGACTTTAGATAAGAAAGAACAAAATCCTTTTATGCATTTCGCAAGAATTCATCTTTTATAATATTGCACAATCCCCATATCATTCTGTCATCATCAGCATTATTATCATTTTATTACAAAAAAATTATTTTTCTTGCAAAATTTTATCCCATAAAATTTTTTTTCATAATAATGTAAATTCAATTTTTGTTTCAGGATTAAGAAGCAGAAAAAAGCAGTACAACATATATAAGAAACAGAGGATTGAATTGAATTGAATTGGATTTGAATTGGATTTGAATTGAATCGTATTAAGTTCAACAGAAGAGGAAAAAAAGAAAATGAACCAAAAAACTTTCTTATTAGGAAAAACATTTGGTAAAGAAAGATTTTCTTTTGTTTTAAACAACATTTTTTTAAAAATGTGTCTATTTTATATATGAAAGTGTGTATTTAAAAAAATTTTTTTTTCCTACGCGGAGAAAAATATAAAGAAACTTTTACTACTTTTATAGTAAAATATTTTTGGTAAAGAATTTTTGGTAATTTTTAATACTTTCGGAGTAAATTTGGCTCCGTTCCGAGTAAATTTTACTACCTTCAAAGAACATATTTTAAAAATAAAGTAAAATTTACTTCGAACGTAGTAAAATTTATTCCGAAATTATAGTATAAGTTACAAAAAATACTTTACCAGAAATGTTTTACTATGAAAATAGTAAAAGTTACTTTATATTTTTCTCCGTGTACTAATATATCGTTAAAAATTGATTTCTGTTTAAATCTACAAAGAATTATAAATTCTACAAAGAATTGACAAACAAAAAAATTCATTTTCATAATTGTTGAAGCTTTTTCTTGAAAAAGAAACTTTATTTTTAGACCAAAAATTCTACAAAATTAAATTGTTCTAATTTTTTTATTTAGAAATTCATTTGTTTATTTTTCTAACTATTTTCTAATCATAATTCTTACATAATTGAAAATTAAGAAATTCCATCATAAAATTATGATCTGACATTATTTAGAAAAATAAACAAATCAATTTCAAATAAATTTTAAACGTTTGAATGTTTGAATCTTTTTTTAAAACATTTTTAGCCTAAAAATAAATTTTTTTAAGAGCTTCAAAAATTGTAAATTCAATTTTTTTTGGGGGGTTCAAAAAAATATTATCTTCAAAATTGAGCAGAAATTTCAAAATCTACCAATTTTTCAACAAAATAGAAAATTTAGAAAGGTTTGAATTATTTCAAGAACTTTTTTATTTTAGAATATTGAATTCCCCATAAAATAATTTTATGGAATGTTGAAATTATTTTTATAATAGAAGCTCTCATTATTGGCGTATAAAACAATTTTTTTATTATTTTCGAAAGATAGAATTTTATATATTAAAAGTTTTCTTCAATAGAAATTTCTTTCCGTGAATTTTTATTTACTGCAATTTTCATTTAAACAAATTTACAAAAATATAAATTTTTTGATAATAAAAATTTTATTTGGCAGAATTTCTAATTTAAAAAGTAAATACTTTTTATCTTTATATTAAAAATTCCTTCAGATGACGTTTTCTGTAATAAAAATTCGAGCAAATGATAAATTCGATAAATTAAAATCCGAATTCATCATTTGCCAGAACATTTATTAAAGAGAACGTCATCTGGAGGTATTTTTAATGGAAATAAAAGAAACTTACTTTTCAAATTTATTCTTTATCCCGTAAAATAAAAATATAAAAATTGTTTACAGAATATTAAACAAATTTTGAGCTTAAATATGAACAAAATAATTATTTTCAAGCTTTATTAAAGAAATCTATTTAGGAAATTTTCAAAAATGTGAATTTACAAAAAATAGTTGCTTTAGTTAATACTTAACACTTTGTGAAGAATCACTTATTATAGAATAATAATTTTTATTAATTTTTATTAATTTTTATTTATGTTAATTATTTTTGATTAATTTTGATTAATTTTTTATTTTATTTTTTATTACAATTGTTATTATTAAAATTCTTTTAACAAGAAATAAGACATAAAACTATTAAAAAGATAAAAACAAAATTTTTTTCTCTCTGGACAGAAAAAAAGAAAGAAGTAGAAAAAAATTCTAAATAGATTTGAAAAAAAAATAAAGAAAAAACCTAATTTCAGGTGAAAAGGAGATAAAAATACGTATTGTTTGAAGAAAAGGATTGAGGCTGATGAAAAAGCACAGTGGCCAAGTAACCTGAACTAATGCAGAGTGTATATGACTGACAAAATAGAAATGAAAGAAGTTGTACCGCTAACAACAATAAGAGGAGAACGCGTCCTTGCAGCAATCAGCTTTGTCATCCTTGATCCGTTAACGCTCAGATGGTTCGCGTATCAATCACTATCGGTAGTTGAGACGGATCGTTCAGGTGTAAAAGATAATCACAGCCCACCACGAAGATAACCAGAGAATGATACCGCACACATGCACAGCCTCCTTAAAATTTGATTGACGTAACAAGATTTATCGTCACGAATTTTTCAAACCTGCATTTTGTAAAATTAGAGCAACGCCTAATCATTCAGGTATACATTAATAATATATATAGTTATCGATCTTTTGTCTCTCTATTGTGTGGGAATTATTGTCAAGCTCATTTTTTGAGATAGTGAAAATAATTTCTCATTGTCTCACTGTCATTTTTTTCTTTCTTATGCACACTTAGGGATTCTTTTTTATTTAAATCGAATAAATTGTAGTTCGAAAGAAAATTACACTAAAAAAAATTATCTGATTTAAAGAACCGATTACTTGACTATTAATTAAATATTTAATTTTATAAATATTTAATTAATTAATTTATTTATTATTAAAATAATTAATATTCAAATGAAATTTATTGGAGTTAATTAAATGGCATTTGCTTCAAATATCAAAATTATTGGTTAAAAGAACAGTTTGTCTCCAATAAATATTATTTCATTTAAATAACCGATTACTTGACTATTATCAATTAAATATTTAACAGAATAAATATTTAATGAAATAAATATTCAAATAATTAATTTAATTATTATTAAAATAATTAATATTCAAATATAAATTATTGGAGTCAATTAAATGGTATTTGCTTCAAATATTGAAATTATTGGTTCAAATACCAGTTAATTATTTCCAATAAATATCATTTGATTCAAGTAAATATTAATTTGATAATTATCAATTAATCGGTTATTTGAATCAAATAAATTATTTTTTAAGCGTAGAATACTAGGTTTATTCAGTAGGTTTGATAACAAAAATTTTTAAATGTCTTGTTTCTTCCTTTATAAATAAAACTGTAACTTATAAATCATTATAAATATTTCAATGAACAATGTAGAATATTAAATAATTCAAAAATTTCTTAGTCAGGAAGAATAAGAAATTATTCAGAGAAAAGTTTATGGAATTTTGAAAATAAAATTTTGCGGCCACTCTGTAAATAGAAAACTTTTTATTTCAATGAAATTAACACCAATAATAATCAACGATTAAAAAAAATTTTCTTCTGTACGAAAACAATATAATGTTTTGTTTATAAATTTTTTTTAGAAATATTATTGACAAAAGAAACTATAAAAGAAAATTTTTGTACAAAAATTTGTAAAAATTTGAGCATCAAACAAAAGTTAGAAAGTTAAAAACAAAAATCTTTTAATACTCAAACGAACATTTGGGAAATTTACAAAAAAATGGCTCAATTAAAAAAATTTTTTTATACATTTCAAATATGTTCGTTTGAGTATTAAAAGATTTTTGTTTTTAACATTTTAACTTTTACTTGAAACTGTATTTAAAAACTTTTAAAATTTTCAATGAATGAATCATTAATTCTAATGAATCATGTTTTCTGAAAAAATTAAAAAATTTGTTTATCAAAATCTTAAGCAGTCTTTTAAAGAAATTCAAATATTCTTAGTGAATATCAATTATTTATATATTTTGAAAAATTTAAACATTTTTTTCTAAATTTCAAACATGTTAATTGGAGTAATAAAATATTTTTTAACTGGTTTTTTAAAACTTCTTGTAAAAAACAAAGAAAATGTTATGTAAATTTTCAATGAAACATGTTTGTTTTGAAATGGAAACGATTTCGTTTGTGGATTTCAAAGATGTTGATTTGAACATTTTAACACTGTTGCTATTTTAGTTTTATTGGAGGCCAAAATTTTTTATAAAAAGAATTGTTAATCTTTTGTTTTGTAATTATTTTCTAACACAAACTTTTTGAATATTCTAAAACCTAGGTTTCTTAATATAAAATATTTTTTTATTTTAAAATTCAACCTTTTCTTTTTTTCAAAATTCAAACACTTTGAAATTTTATTCACTTTTATCCTGGAAATTAAAATCATATTTTTTACAATTTCAAACTTGTTTCTTTGAATTTTGAAACTGTTTCGTTATTAATTTACGTTTTCATGTTTTTGTTGTAAATTAAAAATTTTTTTTTTTGTAAATGTAAAAATATTTTCGATACTAAATTATCCCTAAAATCTTTATCACTTTAAAAAAATTTTTTTATTCTATCTGTTTTGCATATTGTATACACTTTTGTTTTACACTAAAAAATGTATTCCATTCGACCACTGTCTATTATTAAATAAATATTTACTTGAACTAAATATTTTCTAGTTCAAGTAATAAAATGGTCTTTGTCTAAAATACTGAAATTCAAAATCAAATTCAACTCAAATATAATTTAATTGCCTAAAATAGAAATTATTTCATTCAAGCAAATATTTATTTGATAATAGGCAAGTATAATCTGTTCTTTGAATAAAATACATTTTTTCAGTGAAAAAATACACTCAAAATCCGTTTTTCTACAATAATTCAAAAAGGAAATACAAGAAATAGAAACAAAAATACAAAACATTAAAATACAAAAATACAAATGCAGAACAAATTAATAAGAAAAAAAATTTCTTCGCAGAAAAATACTGGATGAAAAACGTCGCTTTACAAGAAGATACTGGGCCAAGAAAGAAGTTAAAAATCCAAATTGAAAAGAATGTGCGTGAGAGAAGGCCCAGTTAATGCTCTACATCTACCCTGTAGATCCGAATTTGTTTGATAACAGGCGACAAATTCGGTTCTAGAGAGGTTTGTGTGGTGCATACAATGCTACAAAGGTCTCGTACAATGTACAATGCTCTCAAGGCACAAAAGAAGAAATAAAAGGGATGAGGATTCTTTAATTCAAGAATGGCAACAACCCTTTTCTCGAACTAAACGAACAAATCGTTTTAATCAATTTCGTTTACATTCTTATTAAGGAAATATTTAATAATTATTATAATTTAATTATAACTAAAGAATTATTATGATTTTCTTAAATAATTTATTAAATAATTATTGCGGCTTTATTAAATAATAATTATTTTTTTTTCTTAAATAATTTATTAAAGAATTATAATTATTTAGAACTAAAATTACAATGATGAAATTAATACTAAAATTTGTACTATTTTTTTTTTAATGATTTATCGTTCTCTTCAGTCGAATTTAATAACTTTTTATATTCTCAATGTTGAAAACAGAAAATATTAAAACTTAAACCTGAAAAAAATATTTTTTGTCAACTGCATTTTTCTATTCTCTTTAAACCAAAAAGCTTTGCCTTTTTAAACAACTATAAATGTTTTCGCTTTAAAATATATTTAAAGAAAGAAAAAAATTCTGTGCTTGATCAATTCGTATTGTTTGTTTTTATAAATATCAATTTTACAGAATTTTTCTGATTAAAATCTTTAGTAGCAGATATTAAAAATTTACAACATTGTGTAATTTTTTTTCAAATACGGTTCTGAAAAAATTCTGAACCACCGAAAAATGACTATTTAAATAATTATTATTTAGTGCAATATTAAGAAATAATAACAATAGGTGATATTAAACAAAAATAAGTAAAGCAAGTAGAAAATAAAGAATAAATAATAAATAATCATTTTGTTAATAAGAAAAAAGTATGGAAATAGTGTAGAAATTCATTAAAGAAAAAATTCATATAATGATTACCTAAATAGACAAAAATTAATTAAAGTTGAAAAAGCTCGAATAGTTAATTTCAATTCGTTACATTCTCCTATTTTATTAATTTAAATTCATTAAACGCTACGAATTTAAATTCAATAAACATTATTAATATAGCATTTTAAATTCATTAAACATTATCAATTTACCATTTTAAATTCATTAAGCAATATACATTTTCTATACATCCCATACAGAACACAAAATATTGAAAACAAAAAAACCAATTTATTAAAATACTGAAAAAATATCCAATTATCAAAAAAAAAAGAGAAACATTTTATTGATAGAGAAAAGGAAATACATAAAAAGCAAAGGAGAAAAAAACTACCCATTTATTAAAAATAAATTTACCATTTCATTATTAATTGTGGGTTAAGATCAGTTCCAAAGAAAAGAAAAATTGATGAGGAAATAAATATCTTTGCTAGACAGGTATTCAAGGTATTTTTATTATATATCTTCTAATATAATAACTTTCCCTTACGGAACGTTTATTAACACAGAAGAGATTTCGTCCTCAAAAGAGTCGAATGTGGCTTTCCACTGGCCGTTGAGGAGAAAAATTAAAAATGCAATGGAAAAAGATGAAAAAATAAAGGAGAAAAAGAAAAAAGAAGATGAAGAAGAAGAAGAAATATCAAAGAACAAACCATTAATTTTGTGGAGTCGGTTGCATCCGTGACGAGGTGCTGCCAATGATGAACCGAGTTTTGACTTGTGACCCATTGCACATCTCCTGACACATGTCCATTAAATATATATATACACCAATACAGACAGATTTCTATGCATCTAACCGAGAAGAATAGTCTTCCAATGAAGAATATTGAGTAAAATGTAATTGCACTTCGTAACAATATTATCAAAAAAAAAAGAATACAAAAATAAAATTCTAAACGAGTTTAAAAAAAATCGTAGGTTACTTCAATTTTCAGAAACAAAAGAATTACAAATATGAATATAGAGCCAAATTCAAAATTCAACCAAATTTTTTTTTAATTCACAAATATCAAAAAAGAAAAAAAGGAAAAAACCAAATTAGTAAAAATAATATAGATCCTGACTATGACGATCACTTATTATTTTATTCATTGCATTATCTTTCGTCTAAAGTCATTGACGACTAATTTTAAAAAATAATAATTTTCAGGAATAATTTTTAATTTACTTGGATTACAGAATAAACAGAAATTTTAAAACAAATTTTATTATTTATTATCATATTTTTTCTAAGGATTTTAATTTGAGACAAAAAACGAATCAAAACAAAAAAAACACTTTTTTTTTATTCTTAGAAAAACTGTGTTGTCCTGGAAAATATCACTTTCTCATGTTGTAGAAAATATTAAAGAAAACATTTATAATTTACAATGAAAATGTGTGAGAAAAATTATTGGACTTTGTTAAGCATGACTTAATTTATAAATTATAAATTGATAGCAACAATTAAAGATTAGAAATACTTTTATTATGTGATTTTAAACTTTTAAAGTTTACCTGATGAAATAACCTAATTTTTTAAAATTTAAAATCAGAAATCAGAAAAAAACAGAAAAGAAAAACATTAAAATTAAATAAATCCTTACGAAATATGCAGTTCCTGTAATTAACTTTTGCTTTTTCTCAAGATTTAGATCTTCTTTTCCTAATAAATGCTAAAACAACCAGAAATTAAATATTTGATTAAGTTTGATTCAAAAATAAATTTTTTAAGCGCATTTTTTAAAATAAAAATCTTTGTCTTCAAGCTGCAAATGCTAAAAAATACCATTGATATACAATTTTTTTTAGGTAAAAATTAATTTGTTTCTTTCTTTTCACTAATCACAGACCATAATTTTTACATAAAAAATAAAAATTATTTGAAAAATATAAAAAATCGTAAGGTATAATAGTAGTTAAAAAAAGAAAAAAAAATTCAAAAAGAAAAAGTTAAATAACAGTGATATTTTTGTTAGCATTTTCAGTCTGAAATCAAAAATTGTTTTCGAAAATAAAAATGCTTTTAAAGTTAGGAAAATCGTTTTTTTTCATAAGACAATTTTTTTGTGGATTCAAAAAAATATTTTCTGCAAAATTATACATGGTATTCAACATCTATCAATTTTGAAGTAAACTAAAAATTAATTGTTTTGTTTTTTATTTTTTAATTGCTCCTATCAATTTACAATAATTAAATTATGTCATTTTTAATAAATTTCAATAATTTTATTTATATTTTCCTAGTAAATTAAATGTTTTCTTTAATATTTCCAATAAGATGAAAAAGTGTCAGTTTCAAGGACTGACACTAAATGCTTTTTTACAATAAATAATTGAATTTAAACAAAAATTTCATCATTCAAATTTCTTTAAATATAGTCCTGAAAAAGTATTATGATTTTTTAAAATAAGTGAACAACAATTTTACACTGAAAAAAAAATATTTGCAAAAAACATAATTATCTTTTTTTTTGATCAACAAAAATTGTTTTTGAATTAAACATAATAATTTTGAATAAATACCTAAAAATTTGAATTCAATAACAATTACGTTTATTTCAATTATAAAATATGTTCAATTCAAACACTTTTTGGTTGGCTACTTACTTTTAGATTAAAAAAATTTTTTCCTCAGTATAGTAGAACTATTATTCAATTATTAATAAATAATGAACATAAAAATATTGATCAAATTTTAGCATCATACTTTAAGCATTGAAAACAATATTTATTTCATACTATTTACTTACAAAAATATTGTATTGTATTTTTTTTATTATCAGAAAATACCGCATAGAATGTAGTAAATTTAATATATTAAATTTACATATTAATGAAAAAATATTTGTTGCATAAATAGAAAGTCGCTATGAAAACAAACGATAAAAATATATTTTAATGAAGAATATAATTGTGGGATTGGAAAAATTATAATAAAGGAAAGTAAGAAAAATTGACAAAGGAATTTCTCAAAGATAGAAAATATTTTTTTAATGGAAGAGAAATAATGTTCATGCTTACTAAAAGAAATTTTAAAAAAGCAGTAAAAAATGGACCAAACATTTTTTTTTGTTTGGTTCATTTGAAACTATTTTTTTTCTTTCCTTTTTCAAAGAAATAACGTGTGTGCAGGTATATAATAGATGCTTTCGATCTCGTGTGAGCTCTTTAACCCTTCAATAATACCAGAGATAGAATCATTAATCTTTAATCATGATCATAATAAAATGACATGTCAGTATAACATTATGCAATGCAGATAAGTGTTAATGAAGTGTACCTTTACATACAAGAGGTTAATTATATACTATTCTAAACCATACGATTTCACTATATTTATTGTCTACGAATAAAATTTAGTTTACGTAATTATTCTCAATTAAATCTTTCTTGAACTGTATTAAAAATATATTTGAGCCGCAATAACTAAAACAAATTTTTTGTTTTGTTTTTTAAAAAAAATAAAAACAATTTATTGATTGAATGGTATTTTTGTGTCGAATTTGAAATATCACGGAACTCTGAGAAGAAATACATATTAATAGAACATTTAGTATTATTTTATACACTAATTTTTCTAATCAAACTTTTGTGCAAAGGAATAAAAATTTATTTCTTTTTACTTTATAATATTTTTTACGAAAATATAGTAAATTTCAAGACTCGAATACTATTCTTATCTGTTACAAAAAAACTGCAATTGTATGCCTTCAATGTCAATTGAATTTTTTTTTGTTTGTCTTTGTAGAAAAAAAAATAAAAAGACAAATAAAAATAGTAAAGATGTAAAAAATCACTCTTCTTTTATCGTGCATATAAAACGTAATTTTATTGGCAACAATTTTATTTCATTAAAAAAACTCCACATAGTTATAATTAATTCCATACATAATAATTCTCTCTTGATGAAAAAGATTTCATTGCGCATTCAGAAAAGAAAAATTCTAGAGTGAATAAAATTAAATGAACGTCTATTAAATTCACCTGCCGTCGGAAAATAAGAAGTAAAAAAAACTATTAACTTGTGTAAATAGAGTTATTTTTACATTTCTCGAAATATAAATTAAATCAATAACTAAAATTGTTTTATAGAGTTCGAATTTTTATTTCAAAAGTTTGACAGTTAATTAGTAAAAAATAGAATAAGTGTAGCAACAAAAATCGAACCCAAATTTCAAAAAAGTTGCAATTTATAAAAATAATTAATTATTTCAAAAACTATTTACTTTTCTACCTGATTCAATAATTTAATTATGTTCATAATTTATAAAGTTTATAATAATAAAAGTTAATTAAAGTTGTATATTATTATAGAACTTTAATTATCTGATTATTAAATCAGATTTATACATTTTGAATTGAATTATAAATTAAAAAATAAAGTTAAAAAAATTAATTAAATTAAAAAAAATATATAAAAATAAATTAAATTAAAAAATTAAAAGTTTTGAATAATATTATTTAAAAATTCAAAAAATTTATTGGAACAAAAGTAGAAAAATAATAAAATTTTTATTTAAAAAAATTATTAATCATCCCTTATTTTTCTTTCAAAGTTCCTAAAGTTTTCGGTACTTTTATTTTGAATAATATTTAATTAAGAAATTCTGAAAACAATTGTCGTAGTTCTGTTTTTTTTTTAAATAAATATATTTCCGAAAATAGTTTTGAAAAATTAAAACAACTGATAAATTTTTTCATAATTACAGTGAAATAAATTATATATTTCAATGAATTTTATTTGTTTACTGATAAAAAATAGTTTTTGACATCATCGCATTTTCAAAGAATTGTAATTGAAAATTTGAAAACTAAAAAAAAAAAATTTAGAATTGTACTCATTGGCATCGGGGTAAAAAAAATTTGTTCGTTTTTACAAAAGAATTATTTCTATTTTGTGGTCCATATAATAATAGTAATAAAAATAAACAATAATTTAAATGAAATAAAAAAAAACTAAAATGAATAGAGTTAATAACATAAAGAAAAGGAACAAAATAAATTAATTAAATTCGAAAACATGAATACGGCATTTAATATTAAAGCAAGTCCTTCTTATTTTTTATGTAAAAATGTTTAAATCGTTAATAATTTAATTTAAGTATTAACATTTTTAAATAAAATTTATTATTAATTGAGAAATATTTCAAAACATTTCAAATGTCACAAAGAAAATGAAGAATACAATTTCAACCTTTAAAAAATTGAGAGATTTTCTCAAATTCAAAATAAAAATAAATTTTGATTATATACGAGAATGAAAAATTTCATTGAATTGAAAATGAAAAATTTACGGAACGAAATAAACATATTACGTATTTATATATTGGCGGTCATTCTTTGTATGTCGATCACCTGAATCTTTTTTTCTACTCAAATATATATAATAGCGACGACAAACGGTACGAATATTATACATATATCCTTCAACATTGTAAAGTGTTTGAAGCCGCGGCATGATCCTTGCGACTCAAGTCTAAATCCACATCTGAGTGTGTGAGAAAAAAAACACAGCAAGATTAATGATTTACGTGACAAGAGAGGCTATATGAAGGGTGGGGGAGTTTGCCTGCCGACGGCGGCTGTACTAGAGGGGAAGAGAGAGAGAGAGAAAGAGAGAAGCATATAGGAATAGGTTACGCTCCTTTCAAACTCACTTTTCTCACAAAATGCCTTCTCCAGACTCGTTTCCTTTCTTTCTTTTCAAAAAAAAAAAAAAAAAAAGAGAAAAAATGAGAAAAAACATTCTTTTTAATATAAAACACGCAAAATTTTACATTACGTTAAGTTTTTATATTATGAAGTATGAACCCAAACAACGTTAATCAAAAAAATTCAGTTTGTCTCAAAAAACGCTATTTTGTGAAAGTAATTTTTATTTTGAAAAATATTCTAGTATTTTTCAGGTTCTTTTCAATATTTTATTATTTTTTCTATTTTTATTATTTATTATTAT
This sequence comes from Leptopilina myrica (nomen nudum), assembly GCA_032872475.1. NCBI lineage: Eukaryota > Metazoa > Arthropoda > Insecta > Hymenoptera > Figitidae > Leptopilina > Leptopilina myrica (nomen nudum). Next base: position 40,052,479 of record CM065461.1, read on the forward strand.
TTATTTTTATTTTTTACAATATTATATTTTGGTAGATTTTTTACAATTTAGTAAATTTAATATATGATTCGTTGCACGTCGATGTAAACTATTGTATTACTTTAAATTTGTTAATATAGTTGAAATAAAAAAAAGTGATCAAAAAAATTTTAATAAAATTCTTTGAAACGATTAAAAATTATTTTCCAAAATTTTCCGAAATTCAATAATTATTTTCAATATTTACGAATAAGTTAATAAAATTTCTGATAAGAATTCAATTTTTTACCTAAATTAAATTTGGATAAAATTCATCAGAAACATTCGATTAATTCTAATAAATTAAAAAAATGAATAAATACTAATTAATACTATTTAAATGCTATCACTAAATCCGAATATTATTCAAATTTTTGCAAAACAATGAAATTCTTTGGAAGAATTCCATTTTTTATAATTTTCAAACAATTTATAAAATTTAATTATTTTTATAAGGAAATAAATTGAAAATTTCAATAAGAATTTTAAGAATTCGGTCTAAGAATGCAATTATTTTCATAAAAATAATAAAAATGTTCGCAGGATTTTAATAACTTTTAATAAATATTTAAAAGAATTCCTTTAGATAATAATATACAATTATTTGCAATTTTCAAACAATTTTTACGAAATTCTTTCTCAAAATTATGGATTTTTAGAAATTATTAAGTTTTAAAAGGCTTTTTTGGGAAAATTTGATAATTTTAATTGTTGTTCAATTACTTTTTTTACCAATTTTATAAAAATAAGTCAAATTGTTTTTTTTACATATTATAGATAATATACGTATATATTTTTATTCTAAAAATTCTTATCCCACTAAAAATAAAAAAGGTTTTGATTCAAATAACCGATTACTTGACTATTATCAAATAAATATTTACTCGAATAAAATATTATTTAATTGATTCAAATAAAAATTATTTGATTAAGTAAATATTTATTTGATAATAGTCCAATAATCGGTAAATAACTTTCTTCACAAGAATGGAAGTATTTAAAAAAATTTTAATAAAATTAGGTCAAAGAATTCAATTATTTTCATAAATAATAAAAATGATTGCTAGATTTCAATTATTTTTAATACATTTTTAACAGAATTTTTTTAAATAATTCAATTACTTACATTTTTATACAATTTTTATAAAATTCTTTCTCAAAATTATGAATTTTTAGAAATAATTGAATTTTAAATTTGAAAGGTTGTTAAATTGAAAAAAATCAAAATTTTAATTGATGTAAAACTCTAATTATGTTTAAATTTTTATTTTTAAACTTTATTTAATTATTATTTTTTCAAACAATGACTAATTTTGAACAATTTTATTTTAAATTGTCAACAATGAAATAAGTGATTTTAGAAAGTTTTACAGTTGTAATTTTTAGAAAAAGATAATTTTCATTAAAAATTTTAAATTTTTTTGAGAAAAAATAAATAAGTATTTAAATACATAAAAATTATTATTTCAGTTTTGAACGTTACCTAATTTAATTATGAGAAAATTAGCCTTTTGAAAAAATGTAATTAAATTTTTGTCAAAATAGGTAAAATAATTTTAAAAAGGTGATTTTTTCATTATTTGAAAATATGTTTTCAAATGTAGACGAAATAAATTTTATAATTTATTATTTAAATAATATTTATTTACATATTTGGAAATTGTTTTAAAATAAATTTTTTTTTTCATTTTGAGAAATTTTATAGAAAAATTTCGATAATAATTGAATTTTGAAAAAATTTAGCATTGAAGTTATTTAGCAAGTTAAAAAAATAAGTAGCTAAATATTTTTTATACTTTAGGAAAAAGTCAGAATGAAAATCTAATTTTATTTAAATCGTCCTAAACGAGTTTTTTTAATCGTAAAATTTTTCTATAGTTATTTTTTACCACAGTTTTTTTAGTCTTAGAGTTACTTTTTTAATATTAATTATCAAGTGCGGAGCCGGATTTTGTATCAAAAAAGTGTACACAGAGAAAAAATTTGGCATTAAACTATTGAGCTCGGAAGTGTTATTTTAACACAGAAAATAAGGTTAATTTTTTATTATAGAAAATTTATCAACAATTTCAATCAAAGAAGAATGATTAAATTTCATCTTTTAGTTAAAAAGCTTTCAAATATTTACAAAAATGTTTCTCTTTTGTAGATGAATATATTACTATATTGAAAATAAAATTTAAAGATAATTGTTAAACGGAATTTGCTTCTCACTTTGAAGTTTAATTCTTTCGGTGCATTAATACTTTATATTGATAATAATAATAATAATAATAATAATAATAATAATAATAATAATAATAATAATAATAATAATAATAAAAATAAGAATAAAAATAATAAAAATAAGAATAAAAATAATAATAAAAATAATAATAAAAATAAGAAGAAGAAGGGAAATAATAAGGAGAAAGAGAAAAAGAAGAAGGAGAATAATAATAATAATAATAAATTAGATTAAAAATGTGGCCATGCGTTGCAGGAAGATTACTGCGAATAAAGGCGAGTATAGTGAAGAGAGGGAAAGAGAGAAAGAGATAGGTAAACGAGCTCTTTTCCACAAACAGTGCGCGGAGAACGCAACCCCCGTACGGATTCGCGTCTCCATGACTGATGACTTCTCTTCGATCACAGTTGAGAGCGCATCAGTGAAGCAACCCCTTGCCGTGCACCCATTTACATTAACTATATGCAATGGCACGTTCAATCTCCACTGAAATAATGTTAATTCCAGATCAGCAGTCGCAACTTGCTCAGTGTTTAATCTCACTCGGATATTCATATCTTCTCTGTACACCCTTCAAAAACTTATAGAAAAGAAGAAAAGATATCAGAAAAGAAAAAAAAACACTGCAGTGAAATTAATCATCGATACAACCCTTTTTTTATTTCTTATTTATATGTTATATATATATATATGCCTATACAATTCTTAAAAACTAAAAATTTTTTTGGTTCATATTTTGAAAGACGATAAAATGTTGAAAAGAATAAAATCTTATAGAAGTCATTTGGCCAAAACTTATAGAAGATATTTTTTAAAAAGATATTCTTCAAAAATGTGTGGACTGACAATTTTGTCCGGTACTGTACTGCAATATAGTACTCATTGTTTCCAAATTAAATCAATTTTTGGAAAGTTAAAAAAAATACCATTTGAAAATAAAGGGAAAAATCCTGCAGAAGGGTTGATCGCACTGGATGACAGTTCCAATAAGATATTTGTACGGCGTGTGGTATAATGAAAGTCTCGTTTTTATAATTGCATTTCAGGAGGTGCACAGCTTCTCATCAGATATCCATCAACTTCACGTTTAGGGATACACACGGGGTTTATAATGATGAAACAAAGAAGCCTGCTGTAACCTTGGAGAAGAACCTCATGATATTGGATGATGATGATGATGACGACGACGACGACGATGAAGAAGAAGGAGCGGTTTATTTTAGTAGCTTTTTTGACTTCGTGTTTTGACCTTCGATTCAAGCGAATCTTGTTACGAACCAACAAAGTTGCCTCGTGAAAAAAGGTCGGCTCAGATCTGACGTTTTAGCGGTAATATTAATGATGACTATAAGCTTTTACGATGACCTCATCACACAATTTCGTGGTCAAGGACTCGGGTCACTGTTTTATCGTTTTTGAACACGTTTATCGAATTTATTCATGAAAGTATATAATCATTAAGAATTCTAATAATTTAGCTGATGATCTATTTTTTCTTTAGGAGCAGGATCATTTTCTTTCAATGTGGTTTTTCATTCTTTCTAAACTGACGGACTAGTAATAATACCTAACAGACTAGTAACAATACCTAACAGACTAGTAACAATACCTAACATACTAGTAACAAAATCTAACAGACTAGAAACAGTAACTAACAGACTAGTAACAATAACAAACAGACTAGTGACTGTAACAGACCCACAGTTTTCTTGAAAGTATCAAATTGCTGCCAAAACGCTGGATCAATTTTTTATTTGATCCACATTTTTGGTCTCAATTCGTTGCCATTTGATATTTTGAAGTTGACAGTGTCAGTAACAATAACAGACCGCAGTAACAAAAACTAACAGACTAATGCCAACTAACCGACATGATGACAACAACTTAGAGAATGTATACAAACAATTAATGGACTACATCAAAAACCTGCAGCACTGTTAACTTAAAAGTATATCAAATGGCAACGAATTGATACCAAAAATGTGGATCAATTTTTTATTTCATCCACATTTTTAGTAGCGATTCGATCCACTTTAGTATCAATTTGATGCTCTCAAGAAAACTGTATGAGATTAATAACAACGACCTAATAGATTATTAGACTATAATAACTGCACTGACAGACTATTAGGCTAATGACAAAACAACTAACAGACTATAATGACAAAAACTGACAGACTGAACAAAAACTGGCATAATTATAATAACTTGTTAGTTATCCATAGACTATACTTAGGATCAAGTATCAGACTGATTATTATTATTGCCTAAATAACGAACTGACTAACGTAAGACTATTAAATTATATACGTATACAAGTAAAAATATTCAAATGTTTGCAAATGCGTCAACAATTTTATATATTTATTTTTTTGCAAAACTCTCAACAAATGGAAATGAAGAAATATGGCTACTATTTGTAGGCGGGATTAAAATATGCGCATCGGCGATCTTATGGAGAGTCTAGAAAACGATCGTGGGCAGCAATTAATAATCCAAGAAAGGTCTCTACCACGTCAGACCCGACAAAATGGTTTCTATAAGGAATACAAGAGTCTAAAATCGTGGCGCGCGATATGGAAAAGGAGACAAAAAATACACACATGGACAAGATGGCGTCTATCTTTTTAGAAAAAAAAAAGGTGAATCGAAAGAAAAAATGAAGAGAAGGAGAAAGACAGATGTAGAAGAAGCAGAAAAGAGAAGAAGAAAAAGAAGAGGCACGAGAAAAAGAGAAAGAAAACTAGAAGAACGGGGAGAAAAGAGGAACAGAGAGATGTTGAAGAAGAAAAAAGAGGAATTCCACAGAGGCATAGAGAAAATTAGATGAAAAGGCAATTAATAACCGTAGGAACGGTCTATTGGAATATGGAGGAGAAACATCTCACGTGTGTGTATATATATATATATATATTACCAAAGGGATCGCGATGCAAGACTGAAGAAATAAGACTGCACCTTTGCCCTGAGGCGAACAGCGGCCATGCAGACTTGTGTGACCACCTGCTGCCACTTTGATTTTGCCGCTAGATTCTCATTTCGTCTCTCGCGTGTAATATCGATATTCATTGACGAGTTTTTTTTTGTTCCATGGGCGCAGTGTGTTTGTTGCCATTGTTGTGGGCATTGATTTCTCTCTAGGGCTTTATTCGCACATAATAACGTCGTTGAAATTTATATTCATGTCTACATGCGTATACAATTTACATACATGCGCACGTCTTCATATCAGGATCAGTATGACAAATATATGTCAATAAGATGATTGCAACTGCCGGCAACTGCAGAAGAAAAAATTGCACTTTGAAATTAATCCTTCTGAAAATTAATCCACTGAAAAAAAATTTATTTGAATCAAATAAAAATTTATTATTATATCAAAATAAAATTTATTTCAATCAAATAAAAATTATTTGATCCAAATAAATGATTTATTTGGTTATAATCCAATAAATGTGTATTTGAACCAAATACATATGAAGCGTTTTGTGCAGAAACAGCATAAAGTCTAAAAATCGAAATTGTTCAGGAATCAATAAAAACTGTTTTACATGTAAATGTTGACATTTTTTCTGATTCTGCTTTTTGCATTATATTCTAGTAAACCTATAAGTTAAAAAATCCAATGTGATTAATTTTTTATCTAATTCATATATAATAAATACAAAAATAAATTAACATACTTGGACTTTTGCTGTTTCCGCACAAAATGAAATGAAAAACACCGAAAATTTATTGAATCGAGTAAAGTATCAAAGTTTTATTAAATATTTAATAATATTTAGTTAAAATATTGAATTTGGAAAATTTTTAGTAACATTTTATAAATAATAAAATTGTTTTAAGAATAAATTTAACTAATTTTGAATATTTTGTAATTTTAAATTAATTCAGTCACCATATATTATCACTTTTTGCTTTCTATAAGTGAATTTTATTTATAACATAAATTATTAAAATCAAATAAATGTTTCCATAAGTAATTCATTATTTTCGTTTCAAATAATTATTTAATTGATTGAAATATTTTTTTATTTGTCTTGATAAAATAGTGAATTATCATACACTATTTTATCATTGCTTTGAATAACGAAATATTCGGATTAAATAATTAAGTTTATTAGAATCAATAAAATAAATTTATTGTGTCAAATAAGTTTTATTTGCATCAAATGTACGAATTATTTGCGTTAAATAAATAAAAGAATAGTTTCAAGTAACTCATTATTTATATTAAACAAATTCATTTATTCAATTCAATTAATTATAACAATTAATTAATTAATTACTAAATTAATTATTATTAATTATTATTTTCATTATCAATTAATTATTAATTATTATTTTCGTTATTTATTATTTTATTAATTATTAATTATAATTAATTATTTATTATTTTATTAATTATTAATTATAATTAATTATTTATTATATATAATTTAATTAATTATAATTATTCTTTTTTATTGAATCAAATACGATTTATTTGGTTCAAATAAGTGTGAGTCAAATAATTCAAGTTATTTGAATCAAATATACATATTTTTTTGATGCAACTATAAAAAGTATTTGAATCAATTAAATATTTTTCAAATAATTTGAATTATTTGAATCAAATAAATTTTTTTCAGTGTCTGCTTTGAATTTTTAGTTACCCATAAACCCATAAAGTTTTTGGTTTAATTTTATTTTCTCTAAAGTTCTATTGAATATGTTTTTCCCCAAAAAGTTATTGAATTTTCCCAAATTGGAAAAAATTCATCAACTATTTTGGGGACAATTATATTCATCAGAATTTTGTACATTTTTCACCAAATTCTAATGGATATTCCCCAATTTTGTTGGAAAAAAGTACTTTTCACTAAAAAATATGTAATATTCAACAAGAAAAGTTTGTGAAAACTTCCCAAATTTTTTACAGTGAAGTTTAAAAATTTTTTAAAGTATCAAACTGCAATAGTGATACAAAAGTGAAAATACCTACATTTGGATCAATTTATTTTTTGAACCACATTGTTCGCTATCAATTAGGTCCGATTTGATATAGTTTCAAATTAACAGTTTATAGAAATATGACTTCTAGTTCTAAATTATGAATTAATTAATTATGAATTTCATTTTAATAATTTTATGCTTTTTACGTTATTCAATGCAATTGCTTTTTCAGTCTTGTTCTTCAAAAATTACTGTTTGGACAGTTCATCCCAATTTTACAGAACTAAAATCAGGAATATTTCATAAATAAATTTTCTCCGTGTAGTGAAAAAGCAGTACGAAAAACTAACTATTCGCCTGCAAGAACATTTTTCTATTAAAAGTAAATATTAAAGCTCCCCTACGATAAGTTCAAAGATGTTCTAAACGCTCACGTGTATTTTCAATCAACTTCTTATCAACTTGAGTGCCTATTTCTCGAATTAGATATACACACAAGTACCAAAAGTCAAAAGTCATACCCAAAGGCTAATTCCACGTATATAGCAATTAGTCTCATACATCGTAGCTTTATGTATATGCGCATAACTGTGTCAGAGAGCCGTCACAGATAATAATGTTGCGACAACTGTTACAATACAACGCGATGGAATATAATAAAAAAAATCTTTATAATATATATTTTTCATAGAAATAAAAAAGAAACACAGTGCAATCATCGAAATATAACTGTAAAACATTTGGAGAATAATATGTTATCAATCTGTCAAAAGAAGCTTCTGAAGCTTATTGTCAAATGTATTTCTCTCCGAAATTTCCTTCAAAGGAAATATAATTTGTTTCATTTTTGAAAATAATAAATCTTTACCGCACAATATATAATTCATTGAATGTAGGATCATTATTTTCTTTCCTCTATGCACTGCGTTGTCATTCATTTTTTATGTATAGAAAATTAGTATATACGTAAATATCAGAGGCATGGTATCTACTATGAGATTAAAACGAAAAATTACTATTTTTCCGAAGCGAGGAGAAAATCTTCTAATTCAAATACTGGAATATTTTTTTTACATTTAATGTTTGATTAATAAAGCAATGCTTATTTTTAGTTTTTTTACAGTAATGTTATAGTTGCAATTTAACAGTGATGCGGTAATGACCATAGTTTAGTTTAAAAACAGATTTGGTCCAAATCTTCAACTACTATTATCTAGTTGAGTGGAAAGTTGTTAAATTAATTACTTTTTTTAGTCTTCCTAACAATATTATATAATGTAGTTGATTTTACTACTTTTGATGTAGTTAAAGAATTATAGTTCAAGTGACTAAGAAAAGTAGTTAAATTACAAGAACAACTACAGAATCTGATTACACCAACTACATTTTCTTAGTTCTTTTTACAACATTTCGGTAGTCGCAATATAACTTTTTAAATTTAGTTGAGGACCTATGGAATCATGCAGAGTAGTTTATAAGTATAGTTAAACCTACTAAAAATCTTTTTCAGTGTAAAAATTGAAAGTATTTAGTTATTATTTTATACTTTAGTTGCCTATTTAGAAAGCAGTAATTGAATTTTCGTCAATAGAGGCCATTCTTATAATCGGTGAATGTTCCCATGAATGGAAGTTTAGTTATGACTTGCAGAAAACCGAATCATGATTATGAGTTTTGTGTCGAACACATTTCAGCTTGACTGAGTTTTTTGCTCTCTACATATACATATATATATATACATTTCAGCTGCAATTTGCAATTTATTCCTCACTTTCAGGCGAACGTTAATTTTAATTTTAAGTTTAACCAAACCCCAACAACATCCGGAATATCCACTGATGCTTTTAGAAGAATTTAACATTTACTTTTACAAAAAACTTTTAAATTTTTAACAGAATTTCAAAAGGATTCGACTATATCCTTCAATTCATTACAAATTCATTACAATATTCTAATTTGTAAAAGAGTTTGTAACATCCAGATGATGCTAAACAAATTATAGATCAATTCTTTTTTACAGACTTTTTGTAGAAAATACATGAAATTGGATCGAATTGATACTTTGGTTAAGAATGAAATTAATGAACAAGAGAAGTGATAATTGAAGTGTTTAATTTTTTTCGAATCATCTTGAAGAAAAACGCTACTGTATCGAAATTATACACTCTGAATCGAAGCAGTAGTGGATATTTTGATGACTGAACAAAAACCAACTTCCTTCGCAACGATTAATCATTCGAAGAATCGTACATCCAACTGTTTTCTTGTTTCTAATTGGCAATGATAACAAAATTATTTGTTTCTTGACATTCGTAACACAGCGAATACAAGTTTTCCGTTTAGGAAAAATCGCAAAGGGCTCAGAATTTGTGAAATTTTCATAGAAAACAAAAAGTAATTTTTTTTAAAGCCAAAGAATGAAAAAATATTTTTAAAAATCTTTTGAAAAACAAAAGACTATTTGGCCTTAGGAAAATAATGGTCGCTCATAAATTTTCTCAACGGATCTTGAATTTTTATAGTTTTAAGTGTATGTAGATATTTTAAAAAATTTTTAAATGGCGCAAATCATTAAAAACAAAATTAATTGTTCATAAAAAATTTATTAAATAATTATTAAAATACAGTACCGGCCAAAATTGTCAGTCCACCCATTTTTGAAGGAATGAAAAAAATTTTTTAACATCAAATTAATGAAAACTCAAATTTTTTTTTTATATATATTTTAAAGACGATAAAATTTTGAAAAGAATAAGAAGTAATTTAGCAAATACTTTTTCAAGATATTCTTAAAAAACCGTCATTTTCAATGTTTTACAAAAACTTAAATAACTTCTAAAATAATGAACGCTTTTTAATAATCTTAGGCTTATTTTAAAGGTCATTTTCTACGAAATAAGAATGACTTATAGTCATTAACCTGTAATTTTTTTTCTTGAAATAAGCATGACGTCAAAGTTGGGCAGAAAAATTGTGAAAATTTGAAATACATGTTTTGTACTAAAAACTATTCTAGAACATTTATAAAACATGATATGATATAGATTTTTCAAAAAAATTTAATAAAAAAATATGTTTGAATTTCAAAAATTATTTTTCTTTTAATAATATTATTTCAAATTTTTTGAATTTTTTTGTCCATCTTTGACGTTATCCTTATTCCAAGAAAAAAATTACAGGTTAATGCCTAAAAGCAATTCTTTTTCAGTAGAAAATTACCTTTAAAATAAGCCTAAGATTATTAAAAAGCGTTCATTATTTTAGAAGCTATATTAAAATTCTTGTAAAACATTGAAAATTACAAAAAATTTTTTAGTTTTTATGAATTTTATGTTAAAATTTTTTTTCTTTCCTTTAAAAATGGATGGACTGACAATTTTGGCCGGTACTATGTAGATATTTTTTTTTAATTTTTTAAAAGACACAGAACATTAAAAAAAATTTAATTGTTTATAAAAAATTTATTAAATAATTATTAAAATATAAATTTTTTAAAAATTTGCTAATTCTGAACGAAAGTATTATTTTTTTAATATTTTATCAAGATTTATTTTACAGTTTTTAAGAAAACCTGTGGGAATATTAATACATGTATTAATTGAAGTTGACTGGTTCCACATGCCCTTAAAAAGTTGCAAAAAATTTAATTTTGCAATAATAACTTTTATGAAAAATAATATTTTTTTTCTGTTCTTTAGTGGACATATTCCTAAGACCAAATGGAAATGTTTCTTCATCATTTTGATTTAAAAAATAAATACTTTTTGTTTTCTGTGAAAATTTCACGAATTCTTAGCCGCAAAGATAAATTTTTCACTGATGACCGCACTTTTCCTTTTGCAAATTGTAGATAAAGTTGCATAATTTATCAAGAACAGAGATGTAAAGCGAAGGAAAAAAAAGAATATATTTATTAAACTACGAAAAAAGGGCTGTAACAAATATCGATAGAATTGCGTGCGGAAAGAAATGGCCCCTGAGTAAAAGAAGTGTACGCATATAGTTTCCTTTTTCTGCAAGCTCCCCTTTTTCCTGATAGCCATCCCCGAATAGCCGTTCCCTTCCCCGGGTTCTTTTTTTTTTTTTAAGAGGGTGTGGGCTAAAAATGTAGGGGATGAAAGGGGGAGAAAAGCAGCCAAACAGCCCCGACAGAGACTTGAAACCCCCCGAGAGAAAATTGCATAGAGGGTGAGGGAGAAAGAGTGAAATGGGGTGTGTGGTGAGGGGAGGGGGGGAGGGTACACCACAGTGGCGAAGAAACCTAACCTAAAAGCATAAGGGAAAGCTATGAGTGGAGTGGCGCGCGGATCCATGCGAGAGGAGAGGCCATGCCATATATACGCCATACCAAGCTGCTGGAAGCGCAACGCGGCTGCTAGTCAAACCAAAACTCCGGGCATGATTAATGATTGCGCGGGCAGGAGCGCTGCTTCAAACAACAAACTTTTCCCAAGGAACGCCGTCGAATACAAGGAAAAAATATATAAGAAAGGAGGGAACTCTCTTTCTTCGCATCCACCCTTCAAGCCAGCTAATACCCCGAGAGCTCCTCCACTCTTGACAGCCTTTCATTTCTTTCCTTCTTTCTTTCCTTTCTTTCTTTTGGGGGGATATATATATATGTATATACAGAATCTCCTTTTCTCTCTCTCTCTCTCTCCGCGACAGGTCACCCTCTCTCAACCAACTATCTAACCTCTATCTTCTCTATCTTGCACATTTCCGCAACGAAACAAGATCCCCTGCTGTGAATTTCTCTAAATATAGAATATACGTTTTCACCCAGGTGGATAAAAAATTACTTTTGTGTCCCCCACACGTGTCATGTTTTTCGATTGTTTCTCGATTTTTATATAAACGAGAGGTGGAGAAAATTATTGTTGGATCGCTATATTACATCCTTCATGTTTCATACTGATCACGCAATAACATTGAATTTTTCTCGTATAGAGTATATATATTGTATGTGTAAGGAGAAAAGGATCTGTGAGATTTTGGGGTAGTATTGCCAACATTCATCAAATATTTGATAAAAACACTCGAAAAAAAATTATTTGATCTGTAGCTATAGTTTTAATAATTCAGTAAGTCTTCCACTGAATTTAAAAAGATGTGTGTTATGACTGTAACAAAAAGTGGTACTAATAAAATGCTCTATTAATTTGAATCAGTTAAAAATTACGTGGTTTTAACTGACAATCAGTGACTAACTTTTTGCTTCTGAATCAGTTAAAAACATTTTCAGTAAAGAATAAATAATTGAAAAATTAGTTAAACTTGACTAATTGAATCAGTCAAAAAAAAATTTACTGAATTTATTATAATTTATTTTTAACTGATTCAAATTTAGAGAGTGTACTTATAGGGCAATCAGATTTTGTAGTTGTTTTTCTAATTTAACTGCTTCCTTTGTACAAACTATTTTTATAAGAATTAAAAATATTATATATTAAAATATTAAATATTAAAATATTAAAAATATATTTTTAAGAATGCTGTGCTTTATTTGTAATACATTGTTCTTAAAAACTATTTTACAAAAAAAAATTTTCAGGTGCAAACTAAACCCGAAACGTACTTTGCTTTCCCTGATTTTGACTTTTTCTCTATAAATCTAAACAGTATACGTATTATTCCGATTCATTTTAAAAATTCTTAGATATACCGAAAAAAATTGTTCTATTACATTTATTTACAAATTTCTTTAATTATAAAATTATTAGAAAATATCAATAGTTATCTTTAAAATAAATAAGTATATCTAATCCTGTTTTTTATTTTCCCATAAGATTCAAGATTTTTAAAAACTGAAAATTAAAACGTTTGGAAATTCAATCATTTACGAGGATAATTATATTAGAAAAAATATTATTAATAACTATTATATTATTAATAATAATATTATTTTGTTCTAAGATCATTATTTTAAATTATAAGAATATTGTTCCTGTACGTGATTTCTGTACAATTATTTTTATCATTTTTATTCAAATATTATGAATAATTTAGTTATTACTGAATAACTGAATGTTTTTTTAAATAAAATATATTAGAATTTTATCAACAAATTTTTTAATAATTATATTCTTTTGCCGAATTCTAATAAAGTTTTGTAAGAATAATTACAATTTTCCAAGAATTCAATAAATATTCAAAAATATATTATATTTTTCATAATTTTTTTTATTTATAAAAATAATTGAATTCCTGTCAAAGAAATGGAATCTCTTTAAGAAAAATTACTATTTATGATGATAATTGTATTATTGTGAAGAAATTTGTAAAAAATCCATAAATAATAACTAATTGTTTGCGAAGAGTTTTTTCAAAATTTTTCGAAATAATTCAATTATTTTGCAAATTTTTTTTAAATCATTGAAATTTTTCCAAGAATTTTACTAACATCTTTAAAAATAATTGAATGTCGGAAAAGAATTTCATTATTTATTAAAAATGTAATTTTGACGAAATTTTGACAAAAATTAAAACAAAATTTTTTTTAACAATTTAATTCTCTTATAAAATTTTTTTAAAACACGTGGTAAATATTAATAATCGTGGAACTGGGGAAATTTTTTGAAAATAATTGAAATTACTAAAATCTTTAAAAAAAATTTAATGTTAGAAAAGAATTTTCTTATTTATTAAAAATGTAATTGAAATTTTTAACCAAAATTAAAAAAAATTTTCTTTTAATAATTCAATTCTCTTGTAAAATTTTATTAAAACATGTAATAAATATTAAAAATTCTTAAACTGTGGAAATTCTTAGAAAATAATTGAAATTTTCGCAAGAATTTTACTGAAATCTTCGAAAATAATGGAACGTGGAAGAAGAATTTTATTATTTATAAAGATAATTGAAATGAGAATTTAAAAACAAATTTTTTAAATAATTGAATTTGGTTCAATATAATCGATTTTTTTGCAACCATTTGTAATTTCTTCAATATTCAATTTTTGTTAGAGTTTTTAATTAAAATTCTTTTATAAATCCAATATTTTTTATAATAATTTAAATCTATAAATTCAAAAATGTAAACAATTTCTAAACAAAATAACAGCACACTTATTTCTAAAGAATTTGGAATATTTAAATTCGAAGTTCTTTAAAATTTGTAACTAAATTCATTCAAGATTGAAATTTTCTTAAATTTCAAATTAAAACCTTATGAAGTTTTTCTATATGTAAAAATTGTATACCCAACTATTTTATAATTCAATTAATTTTAAAAATATTTAAATAAAACCATTCGTTAAATAATTTAGTGAAAATTTCTTTGTTTTTATTATGTCCGTTAGGGCAGAGTTATAGACACGTAAACAAAAAATTTTCGATATATGTTACGCTAACATAAATACTATCTACAATCATCAAAATAAACGCCAAGTCATTATACTAACCTTGTATTGACGTATTTGCTGCTTTTCAAATGGACCACCAATGAAATCATCAAAAATGTGACATTGACTCTTTAAAGGCACTCACCTGAAAGGAAAAAAACATTTCCTACATTAATAAGCCGCAGATATAGTATTAGGATTTTCAAATAACAAAAATCCAGTTTGAGGGGAAAATTAACAGTATTTGAAATTCTTCAATTAATCAGCGACATTGTATATCTTTAATCGCTACTACGATTAAAGCTTCAAATACACGAATTCTAAAAGATTTTAGGAAATGACTATTTCCGAAAATTTAGTAGTTTAGACTATTTTAGGAAAATAAAAAAATTTTTTTAGAAAATTTAAAAGAAAATGCGAAAAAGAATATTAATTTATAGACTAAAAACGCTATTAAGAAAAAATATTTATATACTAAAAAACCAAGGAAGATACCAAAGAAAATGTTAGGGAATAAACTATATAGTTTATTCCTAAACAGTTTGGTTGGTGTCTTCCTTGGTTTTTTATATAACTGAAGATACCAAGGAAAATATAAAAGAAAATATTAAAGAAAAGACCAAGAAAAGAATTGAGGAAAATCTAAGAAGAGACCAAAGTATGTTGGTCAAAAAAATACCAAGAAAAAGATGAAGCTGAAGACCAAGAAAATTTTTTTAAAAATAAGGCACCAAAAGAAAATATTTCTAATAGATGATGAACTATACTTGATGAGTATCATGAAAACTCTCGCATCTTGTGTATATAACATACGGCACTCGACTTGACTAAGTTGTAAAGAAGGAATTGCAGGGTAGGCTGTTTTTTTCCTTACATTGAATGCGCAGCATGATGTTTCGCGAATAATAGAATCCAGTGGATTCCATGTCGCAGATAATAAATCGACTATACGGTCTCCATGCGGCTTGGAACGTGTTAGCAGAAGATGATGATCGTTCAACGACACGAGCGCACAAACACATGGCACAAGAGAAACGCATTAGGTCTCTCTCTCTCTCGTCTCTCATTCTCTCTTTTTCTCTCCTTATTGCTAGTTGCAAAAGTTTTGTATATCTATTCCATCACCTTGAGACTTATATACACTACATCAGCATCAAAGTAGATTCTAACGATCGTCGCAATCAGTTCAACATGTTTTTACTCCGCATCATAACAGCGAAGTGTAAATTCTATTTTTCTATTATTTTAAATATCATCGGGAAATTTCTTCAGCGATGGCATTTTGCCATATATACTAGAAACGCAAAAGAACGGTACAAATTCTAAGCTAATGCAAAATTGCGCTAAAATGTAAAACCCAACATGTTGTGTTGCAGCATCAAAAATAATGGTATCTGCAAAATATCACGCATCAGGCATTTTTGTTGTTTCTCAATTCAATTGTTTCCTGTGAACTTCAATTCTTTGTTCACAAAACTCATTATAGTAGTGAATTAGAAATATTTCCAGTTCCTAGAACATCATCGCATACTTGCAAAAACTTTCATCAGTTCCAAAGGCGGATAATTTAATTAAAAATCTGATGAGAATATAATCCTTAGAAAAGTTGTGCCGATGATTGATTTTTTCCTCCTTAATAGGCATACCTAGAATATACCTCGTGATAAATAAGAACAATTTTAGAACCGCGCCATTCATGGAAATTGTATAAATATTTAGCAAAATGCTAATCGAATTATAGCAGACATGATCATAATTGATGATACTTACGGAACCTGTTCCACGATGATCCTGACCTATTGGTTTAGTAACAAACAATATTCACGTAATCATTAAATAAACAGCGAGAAAAGATCTGCGGTATAGAAAAACTAGACAACTATTTTTCTAAGATGGCTTTTCAATAACAAATAAATGATGTTTGATTTTCTAAAATATATTTAGAATGAGCTTTTTATCAAAGTATTAGATGATATTTAGAATGGGCTTTTTCATAAGCTATGAGATATATGCAAGAAGTTCCATTTTTAAGCAAATTGGGTCAATTTGCAGACATATTGTTTTAGCGTACAAAACAAAAACAATTGCCGCCAAGTCCCGCTTATTCTCGGAGTTGTAGAAAATGATTTATCACATCACGATCATTACGAGAGTCTTGCAATAATCACTTGACCCAACTTTCTCTGTTCGAAATTCAATTATAATTGAGAAAACGATCGCATCAACGACTTATGGTGCAGTCCGGAACTCGACGAGTCTCGAAGCAAAAGCAAAAGAGTTGAGGAAAAGCGCCTCGTCATGATTTCGACTCAAGGATAACGATGTGGCAATATAGAGGAACGCGTGTAGGTATTATACAAACATACACACAAACATAGGCGAACATGTACGAACAGACACAAACATTCACGAACATACACGAACATTTACAAACAGATACAGACATTTACGAACACATACGAACAGATACAAACATTCACGAACAAATACATCAAGAACCTAAATGACTGAATTCACACATATACAGTTTTTATTTATCTTCTACATGAATTATGGCATTAACAGCTGATACAAGTGAAGGTAAAATTCAAGCGACAGAATAATGGTACTTATTAGGTTGGCTACCATTTGCGTCCAATGTGAATATATAAATATTCACCTGATGAAAGCATTTTTTAAAGAGCACCGATCGCCTCTTGTAATGAGGATCAATTGGTCCTCGCTTCTTCATCGTCGGCAGTCTCTTGGATCCTTGTGTACAATATTTCTAAAGAGAGGGGTTCCACTGATGACTAATGACGGCGAGAAGAAGCATCCGCAAGAGTAGTTGTGTGTTCAAATTGAATTAAACGCGGGTCTCTAAAACCATGACGTGGCTCAATAATCAGCGGCCATTGAGCGCGTGTTGCACATATATTGATGCGTGTAGAAAAAAAATCACCATTTTTTTAAACCCGCAAACAACTGTGTTTGAAAAAGAAAGTGTGTGACCACAACATTTAAAAAGGAGAATCACCCTTAGTTCTAATTTACGTAAATTAGATTTTTAATGCAGTTTATCATATACAACGGGAAATCTATCCTTAAACTTTAGAAACTCTATTAGTTTACAGGGAAAAGTGAATTATAGTTCAGTTTTCAGACATGATGCGGAATATTAATCATTCGATCTTTTTGGTATATAATGCGGGAATAATCGTGGTATATAATCAGAAAAGTTAGCCTAAGCTTATTTAAGTTTTCTGATATTTGGGGAAGGTATTATAATTTTTGGTAGAGGAATCAAAAAGTAATTTTCGTGTATTTAAAGATGGTTGGGTAAGAAGCATTTTTTCTTTGAGAAGCTGTCTTAAAGAAAGAGGTCCATTACAAATGGCATTAGGATTGCTGACAGCGTGTTAGGTGGTGTAACTATAGGAAGGAATGTAACAGACGTTTCCCAAGATCTTTGCAGCTTCGTTCCTCGACGAATCTCTCTCTCTCTTTCTCTCGATCTCTCTCGTATAGTTGAACGAGAAACGTCTCGGAATAGGAGGGACGAAGGAGGTAAAGTTGTACCTGTGGATCGGTATACCTTGAATGTTAGGGTCCCGCTTCAGTTGATTAACGATGTGAGCGTCCAGAGCTAGGTGGGTGGCGCATGCCTTTGTGACAGGACGACCGTTCTTCCGTTCCTCGACATCGCCACCGTTGATATCATGGATTATTATAACTCCGTAGCATTTCATTCCCGCTCCCTTATCAATTATATTTCTTGTTTCTTGTTTCATCATCAATACTCTGATCAGTATTCCTAATAATAATTATGAGTACCCTAAGTATTTTGCTAACTATTCTTCTAATGCAGCAGCAAAGTCATCAGTATCTTTAGAAACCGAACCGAAATCCTGAAATAACAGAAGAAATTTTCCTAAATGCCTTCGGTATTTTTATCCAGTTACTCCTATTTCGACTATGTTTGCCGTAACTTGCAAATCTTTGAAGAGAAATCAATGCGCAGTGGGGTAGGTAACAAATTTCACGTGCGCAGTGTGCGGGGAGTGGTTTATTTTCCTTTTTTACCCAGCGTACTGCTGTCAGAAAAACTTAAAGACGCGTTAAATTGAAAAACGATTGTTTCGTCAGACTACAGGACTCCTAATATTCGTCTGTTTGTAATTCCTTTTTGGGTGCGCATTACTTTGACAATCAATTTTCCAACGCGCAGTAAATACGTACTAGTTTCTTTCGCACTTCTCCCATGTCAAGTCTTACCAAAAGTAACGTAAGGACAACAAGACCCAAAAACGCTGGTATTGGCCAACTGTAGGACTCCTAATAGTAATCAAAACTCTTTAAAGCTTGCGCAATATTTTGTCTGGTAAATTTCTTCTGCGCAGTGGGTCGAAAGTAGTTTATTTTCAAGTTTTCCCTTGCGCACTCCTGCCAAAAGTAATTTAAGGATAACCTAAAGCCAAAAACGCTGGTACAGGCCAACTTTAGGACTCCTAATAATAATCAAGTCTTCAAAGCTTGCTTAGTATTTTACAAAACACTTCTGCGTAGTGGGTGGAAAGTAGTTTATTTTTCAATTTTCCCATGCGCACTTCTGTCAAAACTAACCTAAGGAAAATCCAATTCCAAAAGCGCCGGTACTGCCTGAAATAAAACAAAAATTCAAAAATTACCTCGCTTCGGAATTTCCCCAAAAAAAAAATCTCCCATTACTTCGAAATTGAATTTCTCCAGCCCCAGTTGAAAAAAAACGGAAAATTCGGTGGGGGGAATGAAAATGAAACCGAGTAAAGGAGTCCATTTTGGGAAAATGAGAGTATGGTCCAGAGGAAGAGTGGCATTTAAAAAGAATATAAGGGTCGATCTGACGAGGGTACATAAAACCCTATATTGGCAGGCGTGGCTGTGGGGGGCATAGAAGTAACCGAGGGATCGCTGATTGGTTCGCAGCATCAATATGGACCAAAAGGAAAAGAATGGAGAGCGTCCCCCCCCTTGAAAATTGGAACCCTGCCGGGTCTTGGGAAGCGGGAAGCCCCTTTTATTCTTACAATGCAGATCTTTAATAAAATGCGCATTTATACGAGCTTTTTCTTCAATCGCAATATTGCTCCGGGCTATAGAGAATTTGCCTCGACGCTTATCGACTTAAGCTAAAAACTCCCTTTTTTTATATATATTAAATACAGAAATATCAACCCCGAATCTTTTACCGCAAAAATTACGTGCAGTGAAAGCAAATGTAAACATTTTTTAAAATACTTTTTAACTGATATTCTTTTTTGAATTCTATTCTCGTCACGATTTAAATTGTTCCTTTTTAATTTAATATTTTTTTAATTTTATTTTTTTAAAATTTTATTATATTCGAATTATTACTGAAGTCAAGAATAAAAAAAATAATGACTGTTTACAATTGAAGTTGGTATTTAATTAATAATAATTACTTTTGATAACGAGTGGAAAATAAAGTTTTTGAGATGAAGGAGGGAGATGAAAGTTTTCTAGGTGACAGAGACAGGAGGGTGACTGGCGCGATTGCAGGTCGCTGTATAGGTGATTGATTCACTTTGAATGATTAAAGAAGGTCTGAAGGGAGTGTGGGCAGACTACGGAATAATAGGATTCGATAGACTCATCAAAGTTTCCCGGCAAACTTAAAGAGTTTTCCACGACAGTTTCGAGGTAAAAGTGAATGCTGATCAGAAAGTTTTTGCGCAAAAATATATTTCTGAATAGAACTTTTCTCAAGGAATCACAATTTTCCTTGAGTCGGAAATTTCCAATTATTTTTTAAAAAATAACATTTTTTACTCTTTTTTTAACTTTACTACTTATTTCATACATTTTTAAAATAAGAAAATCTAATGTATATATATAAGAAAACAATTTTTAGCATATACATGTTTTCGGTCTAACAGATAATTTTTCTAATTTTTATCTTTCTTTTTAATAAATGCAAAAAACATCAATTGAAATTTGCACATTTCTGATTTTGTAATTTTTGAATGGAAATAACTTTCTTAAAGAAAAATAAAAACTTAAAATATCACAGAAAGTCAATTATAATCACAATTTTTGCTTAACAATTTTTTGAAGAAAATCAATCATTCAAAAAGCATTTTTGAGTCGGTATCAAAACTACACAGGAAATTTCAAAAAAAAATGTTATATTTTACAAAAAATAAATGTTGATATTTTAACATTTGATTTTTTTAAGTAATCTTCTCAAGAATTCCATTATTTTTATGAACAATAAAATTCTTTTCAGGAATTCAATTAGTTTTATAACTGTCGATATTCATTGCTGGATTACAATTATTTTTAATATAATTTAATAAGAATTCCTCAAAAAATTCAACTAGTATTCTAAAAAATTGTATTAAAATTCTTTAAAAGAATTAAAATATTTTTACCAATGTTCATATTATTATATGTTATTAGAATCTATTTATTATATTTTTAATTAAATTTTTTCTCAAATTTAAATGATACTCAATTTTAATAAAATTCTTCGTAACAATGCAAATATTTTCAAAATATTGTAACAAAAACTCGTTTTAGAAATTTAAGTAATTTAAAAAATTTTCCGAATAGTTTTATTATTTTCAATATCTACTGGTTTCAATAAATTTTCCCGAAAAAATTTAATTATATTCAAGGAAAAATTAATTAAAGTTCTATGCAAGAATTCAATCATTTTTATAAATAATAATTATAAATAATTCCACCATTTGCAAATGAAACTCATTGTAGGATTTTATTTATTTTTTCTACAATTTTTTAATAATTTCTCGAATTTAAAAAAAAAATTTTGACACATTTTGTTACTTAGAATTTTATAATCATTTTTAATAAATTTTTATTTAAATTTTATATGAAGATGTAATTATTTTTAATTAATTTAATAAAATTTTTCGTAAGAATTTATTATTTTCAAAGGAATTTCTGAAAATTTTCCGTAAAAATTTCATTAATATGTAAAAAACATGTCGATATTTGATTAATTTGTTTATTTACTATGGAAATCAAAATTTAACAAAAGAATTCAATTTTTTTTTTTTTGAAAAATACAATTTTTCTCAGAAAGACAATTATGTTTTTATCAATTTTAATAAAATTCGTTTCGAAAGAGAAGAATTTCAATTATAATTTTGAACATAATTTTAAATGAATTCCTCCAAAAATGCGATTTTTCTTGAACGTTTTATTAATGTCCTTAAAAAGAATTTAATTATTTAAAAAAATTTAATATAATTAGTTTATTAGAATTTAATAATTATATTTTTAATTAAATTTCTTGGCATAATTTTATTATTATTATTATTATATATTATATTCTCTATATTGGAATATAAATTTCTCAAAAGAATTCAAATATTGTTTTAAAATAATTAACTTTTTCTCAGGAAGTCAATTATTTTGAGCACAATTTTGCTCGTATAGTTTAAAATAATTTCTCGAAAAATGTAGGTAGTTACTTTTAAAAAGTTTTATCAATATCCTTTGAAAGAATTCAATTAATTAAAAAAATAGTACAATTCTTAAAAATCATAATTATTTAAAAAATATTTTATTTAATTTATTCCATAGAATTTAATAATTATTTTTAACAAATTTTTATTTAAATTTCTTAAAAGAATTTAATTAATTTCAAAACAAAACTTTAATAAAATTCGTCGTAGAAATTTATTTAATTTAAAAAATTTGACAGAAGTTTTTAAACTTATCACAGAATTTTAATTACTTTGAATACAATTTTAAATGAATTTCTAGAAAAATTTAATTATTCTTAAAAATTGAATTAATATTCTTTGAAAGAATTGAATTGTTTTTAAAATTTTCTATAAAACTCTTTACATAAGAATTGAATTTTAGAAAATATTTAGTTACTCAATAAATTATTAATAGTCGTATAGAAATTTTCTGATAAAAAATTATCAAAAACTGAATTTCATTATTACTATTTATTACTACTGTATATTTAAAATTATTATTATTAATACTTTATATTTTATTATTATTATTAGTATTTTATTATTTTATTATAATTTTTTATATTTTTATTATTTTGTCTTCCGAAACAATATGCGCAGCTTGAGAAATGTAAGGTATACACTATTGGTCATCGCCTAAGGAGATAAATTTCTCAGAAAACAGTACAAAAAAAAACAGTTTAAAGTGCAAGTTATAATCAGGAGATTTAAATTTATTTTTCAAAAGAATGCAAAAATTTTCAGCCTATAAAGCAGAAAATTGAAATAGAAAAGAAAATATAGAGAGAAAATAATATAACTGAAGGAGAAGAAAATGTTTTGAAGAGATAAAAATGAAGAGGAAAAAGCATGCGAATGGAGTGTGGCAGGAAAAATTTGAATAATTTACAACTTGTAAGTAGAAATTGAGTATATAATCAGCCGGAACTTGGTTTTCATTGTGACATTATAAGCATGCTAAGAAGTGAAAATAACAACAGTAGCCGAATGGTCGCACGTTTCCCTTTTGGTTTTCACGATTCTAGCCCTCAGTAGCTAAAGGGTTATACGCTGGCTGCCATGGACTTGACTGATTTATTGCCTTGCGAATAGAATTCTTTTTTCTCGTCCAAGAGAGAAAAACCGAGAGGCAAACACATAGTCTCCAGAAAAATAGGTCACAGGAAAATGTCCCAGGAAAATGTATATGAAAAATTTTTTCTTCCATTTAAAGGGAAAAGAGCAAATTTTGTTCTTGCTTCTCAAGTTTTTTTTTTTTTTTTTTAAACAAAACATCAATTTTTGACAATAAAGAACAATAGGTGTATGCCTCATTTTCTGTTTTCGATAATACAAATTTAATTTTTTTTTTGCACGAAAATTTGGTTTCTTTTTTTAAAAATCCAAACCGTGAGAAAATAACGTGTGCTGAATTAATACAGTAAATTTCTATATCGGTGAATAAAAATTACTCATAATCATCAGTGACAAGAGACAAGTTCTAATGTCCCCTTGAGCTGTCTACTCTTTCCACTTGCAATTTTAGTTCGCAGGAACTTGCATCATCTTCAAGTTGGAAAAATCTCAACAAACCGGGTTTACATCATCATCAATGACGCATCTAATTTGTATTGCATTAAAAGAAGAAAAAAAATTCCCTTTTCTCAACACATTATTATAACCAAAAGATGATGAACCTATTTGTGAAAAATTTGTCCCATGGGATTCAATTTTGAAGAATAAGAGAGAGAGAGAGAGTGGGCGTTACAAAAAGTTTTAAAACGCTTTTACAACGCTCGAGGGACTTGTTCTCATTTGCGTGTCAAAGAGGCAATTTGTGTTATTATTTGTTAATTTGAAGATTTGCGGGAATTTGCAGACAGAATAAGTGACAGAATTGGGGAACAAGAAAGAGGGATTTGGAAAAGGTATATAGACGAGGAGAGTTGGTGTCAGGGGAACTGGAATTGCTTATAGAGGGAAAGGCAAGGTGTAGATTGAAGAGGGAAATGTTGGACGAGTCCCGTGTGCAAAAAAAAAAGAAAAAGTAAAAGAGAGAATGAGTGTGAGAGAGAGAGGGGAAAACCTTACGCGGCAGCTGATGAGCCGTAACCGATGGCTATACAATAACCCTCCGCAAGGAGTACCGCTATCTTTCATTCCTTCGATACTTGCGGTATCTTGTGCGACCTTTATCTCATCTTCATGCCAGTCATCTTATCCTGGCAGAGCACACGTAATTTCTAACAGTGTCGCAAGCACCCGGTACTTTGAAATTATTCGCAGTTACAAACGTTGTGATTGCAATAATGACAGTTTTTTTTTATCTTTTGCAGTTTTAGCTGTTTCTCTTTTCATATTTTTAGCTATTTGTCTTTTTTACTAGTAATAGAAGATTACTAGTAGCCTAGTAACAGAAGACGATTTACCTCTGTTTCTCTTGAGTCTTTTTTTATGCGCATATTGCTCGCGCAACACTCGAGTTTAGTTGTCATCCACGCAGGCGCGGATGCGCGCGCAACTGCTTTTTTCGACCCCATAATTTAAACTATTCACCTTTAATTTTCATTGTGAGAAAAAAGTACTTTACGCAAAAGATTAAATTCGTTTCGATATATAATTATAAATATTAGTACGTCGACTAGCAATCATTAGAAATAACAGTACAAATAATCTAACTTTGAATTATAATGAAATATAGATCTAAATATTAAATAAATAAATAAAAATTAATAAAAAAATTTAAATATTTTCAAAATACTAAAATAGTAACCAAGCGAAATATTAAAATAGTAAGTCACAGTAATAGCGCACGGTTTAAAAAAATTCTAAATTCAAATCTTCTTAAATTTAATATAATTTATAAGAAAAATATTCGAAAACATGAAATCAAATTATTATAAAAAACTAATTAAATTAAACGCTTTCAAAAAATTAATTCTACAGACTTATTATCTTAAAATTTTAACTAAAATTCATTACTAAATCAATTTTTATTATAGAAAATTCTACGAGAATTCAATTAATTAAATACAAATTTTAATAAATTATTGAATAATTCAATGCTTCTTAAAACTGAATTACCCTTAAGAATTTTATCAACGAATTTTTTAATAATTGAATTCTTTTAAAGAAAAAAAAATTTAATAACAACTTACAAATTGTATTTCTTGAGAAATTCTTATAAAATTATATTTAAAATAATTCAAATTCTGCGATAAGATAAGTTATAAATTTTTTAACTCAATTAAACTAAGAATAATTTTTCTTAAAATTTTTTGAAATTGATAAGTCTTTTAAGAAATTTAAATCAAAGTGTATCGAATATATAATTATTAAATTCAAAGGAGCAAAGTAAATCAAAATTTGTTTAAATAATTGAATTATTTTGAAGAATTTTACTTTTTTCAGAAATAATTGAATTCTTGGGAAGAATTTTAAACAATTTTTTTTTAATAATTTATTTTTTTGGGAAAATTTATTGAATTATAGTAGACACTAAAAATAATTAAATTGTTATGAAGACATTACATTGAAATTGAGAATATTTAAATTCTGACAAAAAATTTAATGAAGAATATCATTATTAAATTCTAATAAATTAATTATATCAAATTTTTTTTAATTAATTAATTTCTTTTAAAGGATATTAATAAAAATGTTTTAAAAAAACTACATTTTTCGAAGAATTCATTTAAACTCTGAGCAAAATTGTGCTAAAAGTTTGAATTTTGTTAAAATGTTTTACAAATAATTAAATTTTTTAATAAAATTTAAATAAAAATGTATTAAATAATTATTAAATTCTAAAGAACAAATTTTATCAAATTTTTTTATTATTTTAATTTGTGAAATTATTTAGAAATTGTGAAAAAATTATTAAAATCTTGCAACGAGCTTTATTACTTATATATGCAAGTAGTGAAACTTTTGCAAACAATTTTATTAAAATTATTAAAAAATTGACTTTTTGAGAAGAATTTTATTATTTATACAATAATTGAATTTTTGACCAGTATTGTTAAAAAATGTTTAACATGATTAAATTTTTACAATGAGTTTTAATATTTAAAGAAATAATTAATTTCACGAAAACAATTTGATTAAAAAAATTGCATTTTCATTTGATGAAAATAATTGAATTCTATAAAATTTATTATTTCAAAATAAAATAAGTCAAAATTTATTTATTCTCAATAAAACTCAATAAAAATTATTGAATCCCCGTAAAAAATGTTTTGTTTCTCATGAAAATAATTGAATAATTGCAAAGAAAATTATTAAAAATTTCTAAAAAATTGAATTTCTGTAACAATTTCTAACTCCTCCAAAATTCAATTTTTTTAGTGCTTTTACATCAAATTTTTCTTTAAATACTTTATTTTCTATAATTATTTAAATTCATCTTGAATAATGTTACTATAATTTCAAAACAATTTGAAATATTAACATTTTTCAAAAATTTATTATCTTTTAAATTTCTTATTGAATTCATTAAAAATTGTATTTTTATAAAATTTCAAATCAAAACCTTTTGAAGTTTATCTATTTATGAAAATTGTAAAAGCAATTTTTTTTTAAATCAATGCATTTTGAAATAGTCAAGTTATTAAAAAAGAAATTCTTGTCAGGAATATAGAAAAAATTAAAGTATATCATATTAAAATTCGTGGTAATTTCATAGTTTATGAAATAAAAAAAAGAATACACGAAAATTTAGAATTATTTTATTAATTATAAAAATGTTTTTTCTACTACTTTCAACAAATTTTGCCTAACTTTTCCTTCATTTCCCTGATCAATTTTACTTTCCTTAATTTTTCCCTGAATTTCTTGACCTATATGGCAACCTAGAGCAGGAAATAGTAGAAATATTAAATAATAGTAATAGTGAATGGTAAAATAGTAAACATTGGCAATAGTAAATAATAGTAACAGTAAATAGTAAAAATAGTAAATAGTAGTAATAGTAAATGGTACAAATAGTAAATAGTAAACCTAGTAAATAATAGTAATAATATATAATAAATAATAGTATCAGTATATAATAATTAATAGTAATAGTAATTAGTAAACAATAGTAATAGAAAAATAGTAAACAATAGTCAAAAGTAAAACTAAATTGCACTTGAGGAAAGGATACGCGTGGCACCTGTCACGCTTGTCATGTATTTAAACTACCTCATCACTAACACGAAACACTCAAATAACATAAAGTCAAAGACTGTCTCAAGAGGAAGGGCGTGTGTGTTCCAAAGTGATCACCGGACGCTAAAATTAACCGGGTTAACATCGACCTTCATCCACATGACCCTAAACAATTCATTTCTGACCCAAACACAACAATACTCCTGACCTTCAAAAATTGTTTTGCATATAAGTACAATTTAGAAAGTGTAGGGTAACCACCCCCCACTGACCGTTTGACCCAGTTACATTTAAAGGACTAATTGACACAAAAACCAGTCTCACATTTCCCAATGTAAAAACCCTAAATGGAAATCATTCCAAGATTTGTTGTATGTGTGTCGCTATTCGTTCGCGCAGTTTCCACAGAAGCGCACAAGACTTTTTCAAAAAAAAAAAAAAAAAAGATTAATGGATCTGTATTGTCGGTATTTTTTCAACTAGTTTTAAAGGAAACACTTTTCGAATTCATTTTTCAAAATGAAAAAAAAGACGATTGTCCGTTCCGGATGCCAGACAAAAATTGTAACCGATTTTAAGAATGGTCTTAATGGTTTTGAATTTAAGCGTGAATTTATTCGTGTTTCTTGAGGTAAAGAGAAGAAGGGAGGGGGGATTTGGAAGTGTTACTACATTCTAGAGGCATGTGTCGTTTAGGGCCGATGATATTTGAGCAAAATATTCCCTTTGTAAAAGGAGGAATGAATCCTTCTCGAGATGGGAAATATACTTACGATGTGTGATCGTTCCATTATGGATCATTCAAATCCAAACATTTAGTTATATGGGAAAAAATCATTTTTATACATACGATAATTTCTTTCTTCTATTCTTATTTAATAGTGATTTATTTATCAATTTCAAGACAAAAATTCTCTTTTATTTCAATAACTATCTTTTAATTTTAAAATTGGTTAACTTATTTCGATTTAGAGAGAAATTGAAAAAGAAATTCTTCAATTATCTCCGTTTCTTTTGAGGTTATTTTCTACGCGCATATTCTTTGCGCAACGCTCGAGTCTAGTCGGCGTGTGCGCAGGCGCGAATGCGCGCGCAACTGCCACTCTACTACTCGTCGCGTTCGTTTAATTTCACGTACTTTTTTTTACAACTTTTTTTAAAAAACAATTATTTGGGTATCAAATAAATATTATAATTTTTTAAATATTCCCCTTGAGAAATTATTCGAGAAGCCAAAAATGGAGAATCACCTTTTTGCCTATTTAGTAACGCCTTTAAAAGAAGAATCGCACGAGTATTGTAACCCCTTTTATACCTGGGGGAAAGCCTGGAGAATCGTCTTTTAGGCGTTGATGTCGAAAATATCCCTCGAGATATGGACCCGTGTGCGCGCTCTGTAAACGCGACCTCGTGACTCAGCAAACTTATAAAAGGCGAATCTCAAGGGACTCATATATTTTTCCTCTTGTGATTTTTCCCGCTTGCCAACACGAGATGCGTTCTGAAGGAAAAACTTTCTGGAAATATTTTACATTTTGGCAATATGTATATAAAAAAAAACAGAAATCTCGATCACTCCCTATATGTCATTTTGAAAAAGGATAAAAATTCTAATAGCATTGGCAAAATATTTTTCATTTCTTTAATGGCCTCTCTCTCTCTCTCTCTCTCTCTCCTAAAGTTGAAAATAATACGAGAAATGACTATAAACGTCTTCGTCGATCAATCATCTCAGGAAATAATCATTATGTTTTGATCGACTCTCTCTGTTGTGGATCTTCATTCGTGAAGTGTATAAGGGAGTTGTCACAACTTTACTTGTCATTTTGATCGAGCACATTATTCTCATGCTTCTTCAAAAAAAAATAAAACGCGTATAATTTATGAGGTGATAATGGGATGTAATGGTGTTTTCTTTTTTAAAAAAGGAAAAGTGATTTTTATCAATAAAACTCATTAATAATTTTAAAGTATTCCAAGGACAACTTTACTTATACTCTTAAAAAAAACTTACTCTTCGCAAAAAAAATTTTCTTTCTGACAATATATACATTTTCCTTCTTTACACCTATTTTCTTTTCGTTTTCATAATGAATTTCAAATGTTTTATATATAATATAAGAATTTTCTTAAAGGGTATAAAATATTTCGTATATAAATTATAAATTAGTATTTAGTAATATAGTATTTAAATTAAAATCTCGGCTAGAAACAAAGTTGAATCGTTTTTCATGAACAATCAACAAGTTATAAAAGGGTGACACTTAATAACTTTAAAGAGTCAAAGATAAATCGTGATGGTTTCTCTCTTTTACCCGCATCCCCAAGATGTAGAGGCTTTATTAAAACTTTTTGCGCGTAATAAACCATAAATGGGCCCCTAGATCTTAAAGCCGATGTACACAATTCTGCAATTCTTATTTCATTTGTCATTGTGTCAGAAATTTGTTTCTTTCCAATTTTTTTTAATTCTAACTCAGTTTTTTTTAAATTAACTGCGCTTTCTAACATTTTTACATTTATATTTATTTAAGTGAGTCAAAGCAAAATTACTGCATTCAAAATTTTATTTAAATCAAAAAATATTTTTTTCCAGTGTATAAATTATTTACTTCAAATGAATTTTTTTTTTAAAATAACATTCGCAAACATTTTTCGTCACTCTAAAGTTAATAATAAATCATTTTTTGAATAAAGTTCAATTTTTCTCATTAAGTAACAATTTTTCAAATTTATCAGAAAAAACTTTTCATTACCTCAGGAAAATAATAGACAAAACTATAAATAAAATTATTTATAATGCAGATTGTGGCTTAATATTAACTTGAGTTAATATTAAGAAGATAGGAAAATACAAAAGAAAAAAAAATTACGAAAAATATATTTAATAGACGAAAACGAAAAGTGAATATTTGCTGTAGGCTTTAATTCCTATTTATAAAGATAATGACACAATTTCTGATTCGAAGAATGATAATAAAATTATCTAATTTATGAAAAGTTTGTAGTTAAATTTTTATAGTATTTATTTCTTTCTGTACATATAGAAAGAAAAGTTTTCCGTACATATAGTACGCAAGAGCATATAAAAAATTGAGTAAATAAAAGAGATTCTGATATAATGATCTATCTTCTGTTATAAATAAACTAGGTTCATTATCAAAATTAATAGTAACTTGAATATTCATGCGAAGAACACAAGAGTGAAATCAGGAATTTTAGGTAAGTTTTTCTAAAATCATTTTTGTTAATTTATGAAAAATTTAGTGTCAAAAAAAATAAAAAAGTACAAATGCTTAATAATTGCTACAACACTCAAGCGCATAAAATTAATTTCAATATTAAATTTGCCTCACTCTAGTATAGTTGTTTAAAAAAAAAATTTAGATTAAAAAAAATTCAATGAATAAGCAGAATTAATGTTGATTGCATAATGTAATTGAAACAAAGCAGCTATTATACTATAGTCAAACTCGAATGTTTTTATATTTTATAATTCTCTTTTATTTCTTTATCTAAACGAATTTTTAAAAATCCGTTTAAAAATTTTTTTTTTAAATCCGCGTTTAAAAATTATTTTTTTAAATCCGTTCAAATTTTTTTTTAAATTGGTTTGAAATTTATTTAAAATAAATTATATTCTGTTTAGAAATTTAGAAAAGTGATGGAAATATAGCCATCAATTCTACAAGTCTTAAGGGTTTAACTTTTGCGCATGCGCTGCGCCGGAGTGGGGATAACGAGAGTGAGAGAGAAATCCTCGTTTTTCTCACTCACTCTCATTAGTTTTATTAGATTCAATTGTAGATAATTTAGTAGTAATTTAGTTTAGATTGTAGTACAATTTGCACAACATTAAATTTATTAATGTTTTTCGAAAAAACTCAAATATTTAAAAAAATGAATATAAAATTCTTCAAATAAATTCAATTCTTTTCTAAAATATAGTAAAATGCTTTAGATAAATTCAATTATTTTTATTGTCATTTTTATAAAATTCTTTTGAGATATTCAATTATTTTTTGTGAATAAAAAAGCTTTAACGGAAATTTTATTATTTAAAATAGAATTTTTCAAACAACATTAATATTATTTAAAAAATTTATTATAAAATTCAATTCTTTCCATAAATAATAAAAATTATCCTATTAAAATTTCAATATTATTTTTAAAACCATTTTTAATGAAATTTCCGAGAAATGCAAATTTATTGTTAAAAATATTATTAAAATTCTTCGAAGAAATTCAATTACTTTAAGAAATTCTTGACAAAATTGTTTATACGAATTAAATTTTAAGATATATATTAAAACAAACAAATTTTGAAATTTTGGAAGAATCACAGTTGTAATTATTAGAATTAAAAAAATATTATAAAAATATTTTACATTTAAAATATTTTAAT
This sequence comes from Leptopilina myrica (nomen nudum), assembly GCA_032872475.1. NCBI lineage: Eukaryota > Metazoa > Arthropoda > Insecta > Hymenoptera > Figitidae > Leptopilina > Leptopilina myrica (nomen nudum). Next base: position 40,084,025 of record CM065461.1, read on the forward strand.
TTCTGTGGAAAAATAAGTAAATATTTAATTATTATTTAACAACAACTTTTTATGTTTTAAATGTAATTTAATTTAAAAATAATCATATTTTTGAAGAATATTAAATTGAAAATTATTAAATTTTTAAAAATTTTGTGTATCATCTGAAACGAGTTTTTTGTATATCAACTATTTTTTATTTATTTACAGAAGACGAAACAAGGAACAAAAAATAATGAAATTCCACACTTGTCTCTTACTTGGACTAATTTTAATTCAACAAATTTTTGCAAAACTCAGATGCGAAGATGAACTTCAATTTCCAAATTGTACTTGTCGATCGCAGAGGAATAATAACACAGAAACAAAGAAAATAAGATGTCCTAACTACAACATTGAAATAAATATGCATTTAAATTCTATAAAATTAATTTGCAAGAAGAATACAACATTTGTCGATTTCAATAACAGTATTAATTTACACAAAAATTATCGCAAAAGATTCAAAGAGGAAAAAGTTTATCTAATAAATTGCAATATCAATCGCACTATGAATTTACAAAAAGTTAACAGATTAAATATTGAAGAAGCTGAATATACTCACTTAACAATAAAATCGGAAAATAAATATTTAACTCTTTCAAAAGATAATAAACTCAAAGAACTTGGAAACTTATTTGAATTAATAATATCATCAAGTGGAAATGTAACAATTCAACAAGAAACATTTAACGATATTTCGAAACTTAAATCAATTCAAATAAAAAATAATGGAAATGTAAATTTGCAAACATTAACTAACGAAAATGTTATTAATTTATATATAAGCAAGAATACAAATTTGGATCTATCAAGTACTTCTTTAACAGGACTAACGAATCTCAAGCAACTTCGAATAATAAATAATAAATTAATCTCATTGCCTGACAATTTTCTACTTAATGTTAATAATCTCCAATTTTTAGATTTAAGTGAGAATATGTTAACCCAGCTTTCAGAGAAAAGTTTTCAACAACTAAGAAGTTTAAAACAAATTATTCTCCACCATAATCAAATCGAACAAATATCACCGAATTGCTTCAAAAATTATACAAACTTAGAGTTTATTAATTTTGAAAACAATAATTTAACATCACTACCCGATGGACTATTCACCGATTCAAAGAAGCTCGACTTTATTAATTTAAGTCACAACAAATTGATCCAACTTTCGGAAATGATATTTGGAGTACAGGAGAATGTGAGAAAAATTTATCTCCGCTTTAATCATATAACAAAAATTTCCAAAGATTTCTTTAGAAATTGGACAATGATTTACTTTATTGATATACAGCACAATAATTTAACATCATTGCCCGATGATTTTTTCACTGGACTGAATAATTTGCAGAGTGTAAATTTAAATCATAATATGCTGAAACATCTTTCGGATAAAACATTTGGTCGTTTAGAAAAATTCAGTGGGATATTTTTAAAGGATAATAGAATAGCAACTATTTCAGAAGATTTATTTCAAGATTGTAAGAACCTAAGTTTTATTGAGTTAGGACATAATTGCTTACAAACATGGCCAGAAGATCTATATAGTCGCTTTAATAATATAAAAATGTTAAATCTGGAAAATAATCTTATAAGAGTTTTAGGTGAAGATTCGTATTATGATCATGAGCGTCTCACTATATGTTTGGTAGCCGTGAAGAAAGTACCAAACATTGTTTTTGATTAATATTTTTTAAATATTTGTTAGTCACCGTTCGATAATAATAATAATGAACGCTTTTTAATAATCTTAGGCTTATTTTAAAGATCATGTTCTACGGAATAAGAATTACTTATAGGCATTAACCTGTGTAATTTTTTACTTGGAATAAGCATGACGTCAAAGTTGGACAAAAAATTTGAAATAATATTAAAAGAAAAATAATTTTTGAAATTAAAACATATTTTTTATTAAATTTCCTTGAAAAATCTATACCATACCATGTTTTATATAAAAATATATATTACCCTGTATGAAAATTTACCAGCATCAAAAACGACACTCAGTTTTCTTTGTTATCCAAATTGTTGGGCTTAAAAAATTTTCAATCTTTCGACCTATTTAAAAATATTTATATATATGTCAATTTCTTCGTTGTGTATTAAGATGGAGTCTTCTCCTAACTGGTCTGATAAGAAACTAGGAGTGAATTTTTGAAGAATGCTCATCCAATTTAACTCCTTCTCTCCCTCTCAACAGTTGAAATATTACCCTTCTCGAAACTTTGCCCAGCGAGGGGTTCAGATCTGTTGGAATGATAGCGGCGACAGTTTTCGTCTCATCTCCTTCCATTCTTGCTGCAGAAAAAGATACGAGAATTGTGTATACGTGTGTGAGTGAGAGAGAGAGAGAGAGAGAAAAAGGGAAACTAAATGCGATACGGTGCCAAAGAGAAGACAGTAAGAAAAGAGAAGTAATTCAAGCAAGCGAAGAAGAACGCATCACCTGCTTTTTGTCCTTAAGACTTGAGTCTTTCCAAGAGTTGTATATAAGAGACAGTTGTCTCTTTATTTCTTATTTTTCTTCTCCTATACATCCACTTCATGATGCTGGGTATACTATATATATTTAGAGAGAGAGAGAGAGAGGAAAAGACAAGCTTCAAGTAGAATCTGGATAAGTTTGGAGGTTGGGTTTTTGAAGATGGGGGGATGAAAAATGGAGTATGGGGTTTGATGCAATGGAAAAGCGCAGGGCGATATTCTGTCTCCTTGTTTTGCTGGTCGAGTTTTGCTACTGGTCGTCGTCGTATATAGTCTCTCTATCATCGCACTTTCCAAAAGTTCCCATCTCCCTCGTACACTTTATAATCTTCTATTTCTCTCTTGCTCTTATATTCTGATACTCACCCTCTCTATACTCTTCCGGTGAAACACAATCAATCACTTCTCCTGACCCGCTGGCATGACACCCCCTTTTACTCCCACTGCCCACCCTCACAGATCGAAAAGCCTGGACGCTCAGATGCTCTCTTTCTGCGATCTCCTCTGAATTCCAGTCCTTTGCTATATACAATCAACTCCTGTTTATTTACAAAAACTCCTCATGTTCCGAATTTTATCAACAAAAATTGAAAAATATCCATTTCTATTTTTCGTACATTGATGTCCTATAAAGATTCAATAATCAATGTTGTAGATTGATTCCAATGTGTATGGAATCCTTAAAAGATCGGAGAATTATATTTTTGAAGACAAAACCAAACTTGGTGTCAACTTTACTTTCTTTTCCTGATGGAATTTTTTCGTTTAGACGAAAAGCGTATCTACAAAAATTTATAAATATTTTTAGGTCTATATTGTAAGCAGTGGCACATCCAAATTCAATGAATTCGGATTTAAAAGTTTTGCCAAACGATTACAATTTAATCCTCATATTTGTATCATTTGTAATTTAATATTTTCTTGTTTGTATCATGTTTTTATAAATTTGATGCATTATAGTGCATCAAATCAAAAACCGAGATTCAAAATTTTTAGCATCAAATAGCATAATTTAATCAAATGGTATCAATAAGTATCAATTATTCATTTCGAATTGATACTTTCAAGTTTACTTTATTTCACATTAATAAACCAAAATTCAGTTTAATTTTGTACCAATTTGTTGTTATTTGATAGTTGGAAGTCAAAAGTGTATCAAATTGATCCGAAAATGGATTAAGGAAGTGCTTAGTGACCAACAATCAATTCTTGAAGTTCGCAGAAAAAAAAATTTTTCATTTTCATTTTCTTGAGGGTCCCAGAAAAAAAAATATTTTTTATTTTCTTGAAGGTCGCAGAAAAAAATTTTTTTCAATTTCTTGAAGGTCGCAGAAAAACAAATTTTTCATTTTCTGCTGATTTTCGGCTGTGGTTATTTTTTAGAAAAAATGAATTAAATTAATTTTGACGACCCGGAAATTAATTAAAATTGTTCTAGTAGTTGCTTAGTGACCAACAAACTATTCTTGAAGTTCGCAGAAAAAAATAATTTTTCATTTTCTTGAAGGTCGCAGAAAAAAAAAAATTTTCATTTTCTGCTGATTTTCGGCTGTGGTTATTTTTTAGAAAAAATGAATTAAATTAATTTTGACGACCCGGATATTAATTAGAATTGTTCTAGTAGTTGCTTAGTGACCAACAATCAATTCTTGAAGTTCGCAGAAAAAAATAATTTTTCATTTTCTTGAAGGTCGAAGAAAAAAATAATTTTTCATTTTCATTTTCATTTTCTTGAGGGTCCCAGAAAAAAAAATATTTTTTATTTTCTTGAAGGTCGCAGAAAAAAAAAATTTTTCATTTTCTTGAAGGTCGCAGAAAAAAAAAATTTTTCATTTTCTGCTGATTTTCGGCTGTGGTTATTTTTTAGAAAAAATGAATTAAATTAATTTTGACAACCCGGAAATTAATTAAAATTGTTCTAGTAGTTGCTTAGTGACCAACAAACTATTCTTGAAGTTCGCAGAAAAAAATAATTTTTCATTTTCTGCTGATTTTCGGCTGTGGTTATTTTTTAGAAAAAATGAATTAAATTAATTTTGACGACCCGGATATTAATTAGAATTGTTCTAGTAGTTGCTTAGTGACCAACAATCAATTCTTGAAGTTCGCAGAAAAAAATAATTTTTCATTTTCTTGAAGGTCGAAGAAAAAAATAATTTTTCATTTTCATTTTCATTTTCTTGAGGGTCCCAGAAAAAAAAATATTTTTTTTTTTCTTGAAGGTCGCAGAAAAAAAAAATTTTCATTTTCTTGAAGGTCGAAGAAAAAAAAATTTTTCATTTTCTGCTGATTTTCGGCTGTGGTTATTTTTTAGAAAAAATGAATTAAATTAATTTTGACGACCCGGATATTAATTAAAATTGTCCAAGTAGTTGCTTAGTGACCAACAAACAATTCTTGAAGTTCGCAGAAAAACATAATTTTTCATTTTCTTGAAGGTCGCAGAAAAAAAAAATTTTTCATTTTCTGCTGATTTTCGGCTGTGGTTATTTTTTAGAAAAAATGAATTAAATTAATTTTGACAACCCGGAAATTAATTAAAATTGTTCTAGTAGTTGCTTAGTGACCAACAAACTATTCTTGAAGTTCGCAGAAAAAAATAATTTTTCATTTTCTTGAAGGTCGCAGAAAAAAAAATTTTTCATTTTCTGCTGATTTTCGGCTGTGGTTATTTTTTAGAAAAAATGAATTAAATTAATTTTGACGACCCGGATATTAATTAAAATTGTTCTAGTAGTTGCTTAGTGACCGACAATCAATTCTTGAGGGTCCCTGAAAAAAAAAATTTTTTATTTTCTTGAAGGTCGAAAAAAATAAAAATTTTTCATTTTCTGCTGATTTTCGGCTGTGGTTATTTTTTAGAAAACAAGTTGTTCATTTCATGACCATTTAGCTTCCTCAATATATTTTATTATATATAATTTTAAAAAGTTAAATAATTATAATAGTTTATTAAATATAATTAATAAACCAGGTAAAGTACCCTGAATAAATATTAATTATTCAATTTTTTATTAAAGAATAATTATTTTAAAAAGTTATAATAAAATGTCAAAAATACAAAATTTTAATTTTTTGTGAAAAATTAAAATATTTATTAATTCTATAAATTTTGATAAAATATATACTTTATATACATGAATCGATTCGTTTTTATGTCAGGAATGCAATTTTGACAAGAATTATTAAAAATTTTGATGTAGAAAAAAGTTATTTCAAAAAACCAAAAAATTAATTTTTTCAAAAATTAAAAAAATTTTGAAAATTTTTTTTTTTTTATATATTTTTGAAAATCCTTCTGTCTGATTCTTGGTATTCATGACCGTAATACACCTACAAAATCTTATCAAAATCCATCTAGATGTGCAAGAGAAAATTTGTCCACAAGAATCGGTGACACACACACACACACACACATACACACATACATCCGGACATTTGTTCCTCTTGATGAATTATATATACTTCACTTGAAAATATGTAAAAATAATTGATTTTAAAAAATTCGGAAATCGACATCACTATAAGGCTTCCTTTATGAGGAAGCAATAATGATATAGAAAAATTGATTTCATAATTCACGTGACAAATTGCATTTATTTTGCACTAAGAAGTTAACAGTCTGAGCCATCTTTTTTCACGACCCAAATTAGGGTTTGTTAACAGTCAAGGGGTTAATATTAATTTAATTCAAATTGTTATCAAATTGTACCAAATTGTATCAAATTGCATCAAATTGAATCAAATTGTATCAAATTAAACCAAATTGATATACCACAAACTTATATGTATTAAGATGTAATTTAGGGTTTTTAGTATCAATTTAAAAAAAGCTGGTACTTGAAATGCTCATAAAATACCAATCGATACCATCATCTGAGAAAAAAAATATTTACAGTACCAAATTCTAAACGAATAATCAATAAAGTGAACCACAAAATGATCAAGGATTTCCACAACGTATAATTATATATCTATATACACCTAATACATACCGCTAATAAATCAAGTCAGACAAAAAAAACCGATTGCACTACACAATTCATCAATAAATCGGATTATAGCCATATAATAACAAGTGCATATGGAAAATCATGTTATGAATGATTCCGCAAAATAAACAAAACGAATGCATAAACAGGAGGCGATTGTAAGCCGCGCGGTTAAATCAAGAGATCAAGCTTTGCAAATAGTTTCATGTTATTTAGAGTCAGGGGTATATACATCAGAAAGATCAGGGTCTCCTCTGGCTCTATATACACAATAGAGTATAAAATTGATGCTGATTTCCTCTACACATATATATGTAGGGAGAGGCATAGCCGTGTATAATAGTTATAAATTACTTTTTTCCTCGAGGAGAAAAAATCGACTCATATGAGCAAAAGTTTTATTTCGATTTCCTAAAAAGACCCTCGAAGAGCCAAGGAAATCAATTAACCAGCAACTAGAATAAAACGTTTCTACCAGATGTCGTGTATATATATATATATATATATATGATGAGAGTCAAGTGTGTAACTTGCATTACAAGAATATTGTCGGGTGTCTTTGGCATTTTTTTCCTTCATATATTATTTACGCACTTTGACTTCAATTTATATTTACTAGTTTTAATTTCGAAAAAAATTGTTTTTTTCCCTTCGTCATATTTTTAAATGGATGAAAAATTTATCAATGAGATTTTAATAAGGAATTTCGTTGCGAAAAATAATTTTTCACTCTAATTTATATATTTTTTATTTAAACAAAAAACTCACATAAAGAATGAAAAACAGACGCTTTTTGTATTTGTATACATATATTAATAGCATAATGAATTGATACCAAAAATGTGGAGTGAATTAAATTTGAATCAACTTTGTGCCAAATTGGTCTTAATATTGTATGACATTGAATCATTTGAATATCAATTTGTTGCAGTTTCGTATTGAATTGGTTTATTTTTATACCAATTGAAGTTGGTATAAACTTAAATTAATTTTAAATTCATTTGGTACTCCCTAAGGTACTCCTTTAATTGCAACGAATTGTTACCAAAAATGTGGAATAAATCCAATTTGATTCAATTTAGTGTCAATTGATTTTAACATGATATGAAACTAGTTCATTTAGATGTCAATTTTTGCAGTTTCGTATTGAATTGATTTAATTTGATACCAATTGAAGTTGGTATCAACCTAATTTAATTTCGAATTAATTTGGTACTTCCGAGGGTACTTGCTTAATTGCAACGAACTAATACCAAAATTGTGAAATAAATCAAATTTGATTCAACTATATATACGTGTAAATTTATTTCAATTTGATATATCGACTTCATACAAATTTGAATCACTTTCATTCCATTTTGGTATCAAGTTAATTTTGGCATTATTTTCATTTAATTCTTTATTATATTAATCCTATTTTTGAATATCAATTTGATTTTCTTTGGTATCAATTTCCATTAAATTAATAATAATTTCATCTAATTTGCTGCTAATGAAAATTAATTTGCTATCAATCTTCGGAAGAATCTAATGTAGAGTCAAAACAAAAGTTAGTCCATTGTCATAATTTCGTAATTTAAAAGAAAAAGACAAATTAAATTTCAAATTCGTTTTGGTAGAAAGCCGAAGAATTTAATTTTGAACATTTAAAACGATTGAAAGTTGCTGTTGAATAAAAATTACAATTTTCTGTCAATATGAAACATTTGTGAATGTTTAGGTTCAGATGCACATAAAATCATTTATTATTGACAAAAAAGTCAAATTTTTATTCAAATATAACTTTAAATTGTCTAAAATGTAGAAAATTAAATTTCCTAGGCTTCTACCGAGAAGAATTTATAATTTAATGTGAACTTCAATATAGAAAATTATAACATTGCGGACTAACATTTGAGCCGATTGTTTATTAGATTCTTCCTTAAATCATTTTCGGTTCAAATATGATAAACTTTTGACTTGCAAGTATCAAATTACAACAAATTGATACCAAATTAAACTGAATTTTGGTTTATTAATGTGAAATATTGTTAACTTGAAAGTATCAATTATTTGAAATGAAAAATTGATACCTATTGATACCATTTAATTAAATTGCTATTTGATGTTAAAAATTTTGAATCTCGGTTTTGTAGATTTGATGCATTACAAACAATTTTGATGCATTACAAATATTAAATTATAAATGATACAAATATGAGGATTAAATTGTAATCGTTTGTCAAAACTCTTAAATCCGGATTCATTAAATTCAGACGTGCCACTACTTACAATAGACCTACAAATATTTATAAATTTTTTTAAGTACGCTTTTCGTCTAAACAAAAAAATTCCATTAGGAAAAGTAAGCAAAGTTGGTCCCATAGGTTTGGTTGTCTTCAAAAAGAATTCTCCAATCTTTTGGCAATTTCATACACTCTAAATCTGAATGAGCGAAAATTTCACTGATTTCAAATCAGTGGCTCAGTTTTCTTTAATTCATCAGTAGAATTTCACTGAGAAACAGTAGAAATCACTGATTGTCAGTGAAATTTCACTGATGAATTAAAGAAAACTCGGCGACTGATTGAAATCAGTTAAAATTTTCACTGATTCAGATTTAGAGTGTATACAATGGAATATCAATCTACAACATTGATTATTGAATCTTTAGGATACCAAATTACGAAAATTAGAAATGGATATTTTTTTGGATAAAATGCGGAACGTAATAAGGGTTTCTAAATAAATACCTCTAAACATTTATTGAAAGGGAATATTTAAATCTTTACCCAATTGTCACTAAACTTTACGAGTAAATATATGCTCCAAAGTTTTCAAGATAATCTTTAATAAATTTTTCAGAAAGTTTGGGTGCTGTGTGAATTTTCAGTAATAAAAAATCACAAGATGAATTCAAATCTATAGTGCAGTAATCAATATAGGAAATTTTGTTAAACCAGCAATATTTGGATTTGGACAATATAAAATTTGACACAAACAAATGTATATCATTGAATCAATAGCATTTTTTCTCAGGAATCTTTAAAAGTTAACGGTGCGGTATCATGTATATGTTTCGGATTAAAACAAAAAGTGCTCGGTGTTTGTATCTGAAATATATTCCTATAGTCGATTTGATTATATGCTCCTATATAGAATCCATTAAGAATTTAGGTTACTTTAAGTTATACTAAAGCAAGAAAATTTGTCAATATAACAGTTCCAAGTTAAAGTAACCTTAATTCTTCAGTGGATCATGGCAATTTTTTCAGTGTACAGGGAGAAACATTTCGGTAAAGCATTAGCATATATTATAACCGTCTGTGCGTATTATAATTCCTATAAAATATATTCCCTCTCGTATATAATATGCATTTTGCACAAAACAGATCGGGAAAACGGTTGGCTCGAAGTTGGAAGTTCGCTACATTGTGTTATTGTGCCAGAGTAAAACAGAGTGAGAATGCTGTTTATAGGATGACTCGACAGTTCTATCCGAGTGCTCACCGACGAGATCGTGCGGTCCGACTGCGGCAAAAGATACTTTGTGTATCTTATACGCACGCTGCTCCATAAAGTATGACAAGCACTCATTATTTTCAATTTAGGGCCCCCAGTGACTCTCAGACAAGAAATTCTTCTTTTTTTTGACCTTGTCATGCGCGTCTATTTCTGGACATTGAAATTATTCCAAAAAAAAAAAAAAAAATAGTCGTCGAACCATCATGATATTATGATAATAACAACTATATATAAGTTTATTCGTATCTTATTTACCTTCCTGGTTTGGCTTTTGTTTTTTCCACTTAGTTTCTGAAGCACCGGCATGATCCAAGGTGGATTTCGAGCATTGGGAGGCGGGTTAAGGAAAGCTGTAGGAGTGACTCCCCCATAGGCATGCAGGAGCTAATACCCATAAGGGTACAGGATCTAGGGTTTTGCGCGGCAGGGGTTGGCCTCGTGTTCCCCTTTGGAGGGGATGAGTGGCAGTCTTGGTGGGGGGAAGTCTACTGGTGGCGGTTCAAGCCATCGCGAGGTGGCAAGCTGGAGGGAGCGTGAACCAAACATAGTTGCCAGACGAGTTTGTGCCGAGGCACGGCGAGCTCACTCTTGTAGCTCAATTTTCAACTCTATTCGCGCTCCTTCACTTTTTTCCCCCATACACACAATTGCGTCCAAACGGTGAAGAATAGTGTCCGAAAATTTAAATTTATTTCCAGTTCTCCTAAGTGCTGGATTTCGGGAAATTTTTCCCGAAAAATTTGTTCATTTACCAAAGTGTGTTATAGGCAGTGTTAGATTATTCCGAAAAAGAGGAGAAAAAAAAAATTAATCGAAGCAGGTGAAATCGAGAAATTTGATTAAAACGAAGAAGTTAGTGCACCTGCCACAGTGATCTTGTGGCGCCACTCACATGTTGCATGCGTGCCGACAATCCATCATGGTCGCGGACGGGGGGCGACTCTGATTGGTTCTCCGCGGTCACGTGGTATGCTAATTGGGCACTGGTGGGCGGGAACCGGTTCTCTTCGTTGAAGGGTGATTGCAAAAGTGTGTGCGAGAAAGAGAAGGTTAGAGAAAAAAGACTGAAAAGGAAGGAGGATCAGTTGGTTCAAAATACCGCGACATTCTAGCTAGGCGAAATAAAAAAAATCCTTTTAAAAAAAAGGGAAACGATGGACAGTGCAGTGTTGTGCTGTGCATTTTGTGAAAGTGTATAGATTTTACGAAGAAGCGAAATTGTTTTTTCCTAAGTAATAAATAGAAAATAAATAATAAGGTGAATTTAAAAATGAGTTCGTTTTTAATGAATCCGGCGGGTGGTTATCATCAGCAGCATCAACAACCAGTGGCTCATCATTTGGGACCAGCTTCAGTTGTTGATCCAAAATTCCCACCGAGTGAGGAGTACAGTCAGAATAATTATATTCCATCGGCTGGTGCCGATTTCTTTGGCGGTGGTCATCACCTTAATCATCCTCAGTCCCATCAGTTGCAATATGGTTATCATCAGCATCATCATCAGGCGGCGTCGACGCCCTACGGCGCGTCTTCAGCGGTACAATTGAATGGTGGTTACGCTGGTTATGGTGGTTACTATCCCCATCATCCACATCATCAAGTGCACGCTGTTCATCATCCAAGTTTGCATCCTCATCATCATGCCGTCGGAGCGCTCGCCATGCCTCCGGAGGCACAACAACCGCCCCTTACGTGTCCACCTTCGATGCATAATCAACAGCAACAACAACCGCCAGTGTCTGCGTCGACAGTTTTGGGCAGTACGCCTTTATCTCCGTCCATTATATCGAATCATGTTAGACAATCGGAAAGTATTCAACTACAACAGACGGCGCAACAGCATGATGTTAATGTTTGCAGTCCGGCGGGTTCTGGATCATTGCATAGAGATAATTCCCCAGACCTACCGCAGCAGCAACAATCGAGTCAGCATCAGCATATGCAAGGAAGTCAGCAACATCAGAATCAACATCATACGGATGAGGGTTCTGATCAGGAAGATGTTGATGATGATCAAATTATGGATGGTTCGCCTGGAATGATGGATGATGATGATGACGAGGAGGAAGGGAGTCGTGTTGTCTATCCCTGGATGAAGAAGATTCACGTTGCTGGAGTTGGTAAGTTTCTTACATATGTACTTCTTGGTCCAATTTTCACTCAGCATCACAAATTCGTTTCTAAATCCACAAAATATATTGGTTTCTAACATTAGTCTTTCGGAATCACTCTGCGGAATGTCATAGTAGAAACAAAGTATATACTTTCTCTTGAAGACTCAAAAATTTGCCAAAAGAAAAACAAACCCACTACCAAAAATTCGGAACATCTATATACTGATGCAAAAAGAAGCATCTTAAAATAGATTGTAGCTTTTAAGTACATATACTTAAATGTTGTTTTAAAAGCATCTTATTTGTTGATCCTCCACTTTAAAGATCAATACAATAAGATGTGTTTGATAACTTTTTCGAAACAATGAAATAAAAGTGACTAAAATAGTAGTGATATCTTAAAGCAACATTGCAAAAAGAAGCATTTGAAAATTGTTTTTAAAATATCTTATTTTTGTACATATCTTAAAAGTCAATTCAATATAGAAGATATGTTTTTGATAACTTTTTCAAAACGGATTACACAGTAAAAAGAAAGTCTTATTTTAAGGCAGGAAATAATCTAAAAATAAGATGCCTTCTTTTTAATATGGACAACAAAATTTGTTCCTCATTTCTGTTAACTAGAAATTATCAAATGGCAACGGATTTACAACAAAAACGCGGATCAAATAAAAAATTAAACAGCAAAAATTAAGTACATATTTTAAAAATGACTACAAAGTTTTGCTTAAAACATCTTAATCCTAAGTTACTTAAAAATTTAAGACATCTTGAACAACATATGTTTTTGGTACCTGCTGTATCTACATTCAAAATATACTTCATTTTCTTTAATGTCCTAAAAAATTAAATTTATACTTCTTTTTGCACTGAGATCCAAATTTTCAGCAACAATTTGATCCACTTCAATATCCAGTTCTATACTTTCAAAAATGTTTGGTTCAAATGTGTTTGATTTCACCTGAATTTGATACATGAATTTGCTATAAATGAACGATGCTCATAAGTTTCCAAATAGAACACCCAAACTTTCAACAAACGATGAACAAAAATATACCAAAAAACTTGCAGTTAGGATGTAAATGATATGGTTAACTGATAGGAGTAATGCACAGGTGCGTGAAGGGAATAAAAAATTGACTAATAATGAATTGAAAATATAATGATAAATATTATAGTTTCATGTATTGAGGGTGCGAGAATATTGAATCAGATACAATCCAAAGTATATCAATTACAACCATCATTAACGTGACCCTTACTGTATATTATTACGATTTTTATATATACATACATTCGACTAATGACCTCTGATATAATGCCTACAATTTTCTTTAATGGTCTTATAATTTCTGTTGAATGTCACGATAGTATACAATATTCAAATGGTGACCACATTTCTCGGTCGATTATATTTTGAATACTCGAAATTATCGAATTAAATACTCTCCAGGAAAAAAAAGAAACAAAGATTATAATCTAATCTCTAATAGAGAATATAAATATATATTAAAAATTGCGTATTTCAATATGGAGAACTATTTTAATATTAAATACTATTCGGATACATTAAAGACTTTGTTTCAATGCTCAAAAGTATATTTTAGCATTGGTGTTTTAGTATATGAGAATAATATTTAAGTTGATAGTATTTCGATATTAAAGAATATTTTTCATAATTCAAAACTATTTTAATGTTCTGAACTATTTTCATATTACTATTTTGATATCAATTGATTGAATATTCAAAACTATTTTGCAGAATATAGTCAAAACTATTTTAATATTAAAGACATAATTTTTATTTTAAAGACTGTTTCAATATTAAAGACCATTACAAAATTAAAAAGTATATGGAAAAAGTTTCAAAAATAAAAGAATGATAGAAAACTGAACATATTTTCTCCCCAAAAAATGTTAGTAAATTCTGTCATGTTTGGTGGGAATCAAACATAACAAAATCACATCGATTTATATTTTCAAAGAAAATCAGAGAAAATTTTCAAAGTGCTTGATCTAAACATTATATTGTTTGGTACGCTCTTTTTAAAGTAAATACCCTGAAAAACACGAAACATTTTTGTTGCCCTTAAATGACTGTACTTATTGATGAATGACAATGTGAATGAAAATACTCATAAGAGCTGAGGAATCAGTATATATAAAGTATTATTGTGTTTGGCCCAAAAGTGATGTATATATATACTTCATGAGATAAATAGCACGCCATTATTAACAGGTTGCACACCTAAGGCATTAAATTCGACTGGCGCATCCATCTCCATTTGATTTGAGATGCTTTCAAAATACGGAAAGACTTATGAGCCGCAATTTATCCTGAGCACCTTGTTGTCACCTGTGTGGGCCCACATTAGGTGTTACTTTCCAAATAAATCTGTTACATCTAATTTATCACCGCAAACACTAATACAAACGTATACATGAATTATCTATGATGTATTCAAACACATTTCTTTCCCATAAAAAATTATCGTCACTAATTTTTTTGATATTTATTTTTATCGTGGTGTTTCAAACTTATAGATTTGATAATGATTATACCTATAATAATTCATTACCTATAATGAAGAAGATTAAATTCTTTTTAACACATTATTAATATTAGTTTTATAATACTGTATAGTATTATACTTTGCTAACTAGTATTACTATTAGTATTGTTTTAATTCTTACTATATTAGTATTACTATTACTTTTACTATTAATATTTGCATTACTATTACTATATATCAATATTAATGTTAGCATTACTATTTCTATTAGTATTATTAGTGTTACTATTGCTATTACTAGTAGTATTAATTTTTTTATTATCATTACTATTAGTATTACTTAAAAGATGTTTAAATTCATGGATATAATTTATGGCTTCCAAAAATATTGAATTATTAATATTACTATTAATATTTATACATTACACTAACCAAGTTTACTATTACCTAGCACTACTATTAATAATTCTACTTTTACTAGTGTTTTTAATATTAATCCTACTATCACCACTAGTATTGCTATTATTACTAGTTTTTATTATCAGTAGTATTAGTATTCTTAGTTTTAATATTGTTTTACTATACAGTATAATTACTTTTAGTATTAATATCAGTACTTTATTAATGTAATGAATATTAAGTTCAACCGCTAGTTTAATATATTCTATACACATTTCCCAGTAAAGTCAGGGAAATGTCAGAAAATAAATTTTTTATCAGGGAAATTAAAAAAATTGACTCTTCTTTCAATTTATTTTCCAAAATTGCGAATTTTTCAAAAATTGAATAATAAAAATAATAATTTAATTACTTCTAAATCATTTTTCAAGATAATTAAATTTTTCAATATAATAAAAATCTTTTTAAATTATTATTTAAATTTTTGTAAAATTTAACTTAAAATAATAGTTTTTTTTTAAATTATTATTGTATTACAATTTTTGAAAATCAACTTTTGAAGAATTTTCATTGCAAATTTTGAAAATAATTGAATTATCAACAATTTTAATGAAAATTTTTTTAATCGAATTTTAAAAATGAAAATTAATGAAAATGAACTTGTAATTTTTTAAAAATCAATATTTTCAGTACTTTATTTCCAAAAATTCAAATTTATACGAACAATTATAACATTTTGGAATTATTTTTAAAATTTAGAGAAAAAGATCATGTTCAAAATTTAGAATTAAAATTCATCAATAAGTTGATTAGTTTTTTTTTTAATTATATAAACATTCTCTGGAAAAAATTCAATTATTTCTGAAAAATTCCTTTAAAATACTTTGAAATATTAAAATTGTTTTATCATATAATATTATAATTTTTTAAGATTTGATTTTCTTGCAAAGATTCAATTGTTTTTAAAAGAGTTTACTAAATTTCTTTTGTTTGGAAATTTTTCAATTGTATATAATTGAACAATTATTGTTTTCTACACTGAAAATAATGGATATTTATTTTTGTAAACATAACTTGACTAAATTTTATTTAAACTTTTTTAAAATTTAGTATTTTTTATATCAAAATTTCGGTTTGTTGCACTTTTTCCCCAAATGGCAAAATACTTTTACAAAATTTAATATACTTTTTTCAGTGTAAAAATTATATAAAAATTTAAGAAACAAACATGGACAGTTTCCAATTAATATAAAAAATTGAGTTTTTGTATTTAGATAATTCAATTCAATCAAAAGTTTCGGAAAATTATTTTAAAAATTGATTAAGCAGATGAAGTTGAACATAGTAGAAAATGATTCACTTCAGAAACGATTTTAAAATTATTGTGATTTTTAGAAATCAATAAAATTCATAAATTTTACTTATTTTCCGAAAACATTCATATTTTTCTGCAAAAAGATATTTTCTTACAGAAATTAATTTTAATCGCCAGTAAATTACTAGGGAAATTAATAGACTGAAATTTTTGACCACCCTGTATTTGTATTAGTAGATTTTATTGTTAGTATTAGTAAATATTATTTTTATTAGTATTTTTTTACACGAAGAAAAATAAATTTCTCTCACTTTCCGAAGAACGGTATCCAAGAAGCAAAAAATTTGAGGTTATGTTTTTAATTTTTCGAGTAAAAATACAGAAAGAAAATTAATTATTAATTAAGAATTATTGACCTTCAAGTTTTCAGTATATCCCAAATATTCAGTGAAAATATGTTTCAAATAGAAATAACTGAAAATGAACTTTTAATAAAGATAAATTTAACATGAACCTAACCCAAAATTCGTTTGTTTCTTAAGTATACCTTTCTTGTGAGCGCGACTCATTTTATATTTATTTATTTAACATTTTTATTTTTTATCAGTAAAATTTAATACTGCGCGCACGAATATTGTTTCATAAGCTGTATAGTAAAAAATAGAATACTATTTTCAAAAATAATTCAATTCAAAAATAGTTTACAACTTTTCATAAAATACACATATTTGGAGAATAAAATCAATTGTTGTCCGTTGTACTGTACAATTTGTTTTTCATTTAGCCATTGTGAAAATATAAATATGAGCGTGAATTTCATATTTTTCTGAAATTGAGATAAGGCCTTTTGAGAAAGAGAGAGAGAGGGAGGGAGAATAAAAAAAATCCCAATTCGCGCCACGTGTTCTTTAACAATGAATAGCTCACAGGCTGGGAGGTTTCGAAAACGATTTTTTGCCGTGTAACACTCCTCGGAATTGGCTGTCTCGATCAGCTTTGCAGCTTCCCCCTATTATAGAAGTCCCTCTTTTCACTATATATACATACAGTGTATATATGAAAAACTGCTGCTCATTCTAACTTGCAACTATTGCTATATAGGCAACTGGCAAACTTATAAACTAGACAGAAGCAGGCTTATTGTGTGTTTATTATACATATTGTATTTTTAGTCTGTGTATGTGTGTGTATACAAACACTAATATAAATATATGGGTTAAAAAACCCCATCGGCTTTTTTGATGCTAAATATATATTCTTGGACTCGAATATATTGAGAAAACAGAAAAAAGGAAAATGAAACAAAAAATAAGTGTGCTCTTTTTTTGTAACGTAAATATGTTTTTTTTATGGCACTATTTTTTTTAGTTTTCATAGTTTTAGCACCACAGGGCCTTTCCTCATTATGTTTAGAAGCAATTTACAAAAAAAATAGTTTAGTTTATTTAATATTTTGAAGAGAAAAGTGACCGAAAAAGTAGCATTAAGAAGAATTCTCAGAGGCCTTTATTCCCAAATTAAATAATTACTAATTTAACTAATTTTTTTTCATTTTTTACTTATCAAAATGTTTATATGGTTGTTAGGACAGTTCGTAAAGAACTGAACGAATTTTAGTAGTCAGAAAAATGTCAAGAAATTATCAGGGATTTTCTTTCAAATCAGGGAAAATTTCTTTATGCTTCGCCAACTGTCAGAACAACAATTTATAATTTTCTAAATGATACATTTTTAATTTAACAAAAATTAAAGACGCCATGCTCCAAAAAAAAGTATTTATAAGAGGCAAAAAATTCTAGGTTATGTTTGTAAATTTCGAAATAAAAATACTAAGAAGAAACTCTCAATATATAACTGATTAATTTTTTTATATCTTCAGTTTAAGCAAAATAATTAATTAAAACTGATTTTGGCTTTAAAGGAAACAAAGAAGTTTTTAATTATGGCAAAAACAACACGAGAGATAACCTTAAAATTCTTTGCTTGTTAGGTACAAGAGGTAAAACATGTAAAATCGAAATTTATAAAAGTATAAACAACAATTAAAATTATTAAAAATTTAAACTCGTTTTCCTGTCGCAAATTCTGTGTCGCAAGAAAAATTAAAAAACAATAAAATTATAATAAACAACTAAAATTATTTAAAATTTAAACTCGTTTTCCTGTCGCAAGAAAAAAACCGATGTTTCGTAGTAGCTTTGATTACAGATTGCGGTTGGTCCCTAAATTTTGGTTTGAGGTTTCGTACACACGCAACTTTTAGACTCTGGTATGCAATGACCGTCGCTTCTCTTGTCGAACGCGCACCACGATCTCTCCCCTTTCGGTTATATTTGAATGCTCAGGACTAACAGCAACTTTTGAGACCAGAAGGGACGGTGAAACATCATGGTCAGATTCGAATGGAATGTGCTCGCACTGATTCTACACAAGTACCGGCCTTTAAATATTTCTATAAAGAAATTGTTTAGAATCACTGGACCACCAACAATCGGGTCCATTCATTTTTTTTCCTCTTTGTCTTTACATGCTTATATATATATATCTATAATATTCAGACGCATTGAGACAAGAAAAAATATATACACAGACGATTGGCATATCGATATCGGAAGTTTGGTGATTTTTTTTTCAATTCTCTTTTCTTTCTATAGGAGAGTCGTGAATAGACAAATTTTGCATTCTTGCAATTAAAAAAAATGTTCTGTCCAATTTTACTAAAAATATTTTAGTATTCTATAGTAAATATTAGGTTGAAATTTGTAGAATACATTTTAGATATTAATTAATTATTTATTATTAATATAAAAATACCATTAATTAAATTTTTCTTCGTTTGAATTTCGCGGCAAAATAGTTCTTAAAATTCGCTCACAAACACATAGTGAAACCTGTCGAAATGAAACTCGACTTTTAAAATTTTAGAACTGTAGATGAATTTTACAGTCCTTGAAAAATTGCATTATAATTTAATTTCGTAATATTTTTACAATGTTAAGAAACTAAGTGAAAATAATTCTTATTGGTCATTTTGGAATAAAAAAAAATATCTAAATAGATTTAATTTTCAAAAAATTCAACATATACAGTGAAAAATGATGACAGGATAAAAACGGTTTTATTTTAATAACAAAATTAATAATATTATAAACTTAAATCTATACAGTCGACTTTCGATAAAAAATTGTTAAAAACTATTTAATTCTCTCAAGATTTATAATTAAAATTATAACTAAAATTGTATTTAAAGTAAGAAATTGAATTCTTATGAGGGTTTTTATCAAAATTTTAGATCATTAAATTTCTTCGAAGAATTTTATTAAAATATTAAAATTAAAATTAATTGTTTCAAGGAATTTTAATAAATATTTTGAAAATAAGTAAAATTCTTTTATAAAATTTTAAAATTGTATTGAAAACCATATTTTGAATAATTCTAAAAAAGAATTTTATGAATATTTTTGAGAATTGAACACTTTCAGAAATTTTATTAACATTATATTAAAAATAATTGAATTCTTAAAAAGATTTTTATCAAAATTTAAAAATATTCATCAAATTGTTTACAAAATAATTAAATTTTTGAGAAAGAAATGTATGCAAAAAATTGTCTTTTTTATAAAAATATTAAATTTTTTTTTGTCGAATTGTATTAAAATTATATTAAAAACAAAATTTTTCTTTTGAAGTATTTTACATCAATAAATTTCTCAGAGTTAAATTTTTCAAGAAACTTCATTAAAATTGAATTGTAAACAATTGAATTCAAATAAACAATTTTATGCAACTTTTTAAGAATTGAATGCTTTTGAGAAATGTTATTAAAATTGTATTGAAAGAATTGAATTGTTTAAGAATTTTAGAAAGTGTATCGAAAATGATGAAATTTTTTTCGAAAAATGTTTTTAAAATGCTTGAAAATAATTTAATCCTTTCAAAATTTTCGAAAATTGAATTTCTGAAATTCTGTCGAAAAATATTGAATTTTTTATTGAAATTTTTGACAAATGAATTCTTCAAAAAATGTTATTAAAATGATATTAGAAATAAATGAATAATTAACTCTTATAAAGAATTTTATGCAAATTTTTAAGAATTGAATGCTTTTGAGAAATGTTATTAAATTTGTATTCAAAATAATTGAGTTCTTGTGATGAATTTAAATATTTATGATATAATTTAATTCTTGACATGAATTTTATTAAAATTATTGAAAAATCTCAAATAGTTGAATTCTTCTGAAGAATTTTAATATCTATATGCAATTATTTAATTCTTGCGAAAAATTTTATTTGAATTGATAATAATGGAATTTTTTCAAAAACTTTTATTCTAATTCTCAAAAATAATCCAATTCCCTTAAGATTTTTGAAAGTTAAATTCGTGCAAAGAATTTTCTGCTTTATTAAAATATTTCAATTCTCTCGAAGAATTTCCTTAAAATTGTTTTGAAAATCAATTGAATTCTTATGAAAAATTAAAAAATATGATAAATAATTGAATTCTTGTTAAAAAACTTATCAAAATTTTCGAAAATCATTGAATTTTTTAAGGACTTTTATTAAAATTCTTAAAAGTAATTAAATTTTTTGGAGAAATAATGTTGTTAGGAATATTAATAATGTTCACATTTTTTATCTTTCTTTATTTCTACTACATTTTGATTATAGTTTATCCTATAGAAATTGTACGGAATGTTAACAAGAATTTTCGTTAAAGAATTTTACCTAAAAACCTTTTAGTAAAATTGAATTTTAAAGTTAACTTCAAAATTCAAAATTTCTGACAGGGTTACAACATAAAGTTTGTAATTTTAAGCAATTAAAAAAAATTGATTAAAAAATCAAATTAAAAGAACATTATTGGCAACAAAATTTACAGAGTACCAATTTATTTTTTTAAAAATAAATTTAGATTTAAAACAGAATTGTAGATTAATATCAACAATTCAATTTTTTCTTTATAAACATTTTTTTAAAACTCTTTTTCTTCGATATGGAAAGTTTACCATTTTCTATAATGCCACAAAAGTTTCCAATTCACAATATGCAAAATAGTTGAAGACTATATATGCTGATAAAAACACACCGATTTCGTTTTAACATGCGCATCTAAATTATTTCCAAACAACATATTTCAATTTTGAATTCCTATATTATTTTGATGGAGTAGCAAATTGAGAATGTTTTTTGAGATAAATCGGAAATAATCGCTCATAGTTCTTCTGCTTTTTTGTATATAAAATAATATATATGTATGCGATACAAAGTGTAAAGCGAAAGATGATATCGGTTTCACTTTTATTGTTTACTAACGGTAATCGTCAGTGATGAGGATGGATGAGTGACCAAATACTTGTTCCGTATTCATCTTCCTATCTTGTTCGATATTCCCCTGTCACGCACTCACACAAACTGTCTCCGAATAATATGAGTCACTATATAATAGTCTGAGGACCACCATCGTCTTGTTTTAAAAAGGTCCCCAAAAACAAGCGCGCATAAAAGATATGGAAATAACGATTGCGATATTAGTCCAGTTCAGTAGCCTTCTTCTCGGTTTCATTTTTGACACTTTAATCGATATACGACTTTCGGCTTCTTGAAAAAAAAAAAAAAAAATCAGCTGCTGTTGCTGGTACACTATATACATATACACTCATCGGCACGCTGATTAAGAACACTCCCATGACAGCCGATCCTTTTTAACCAAGTTTAAGACTAATTAAAGAAAGGAATTCTGGGCTTTTTTTTTTTTTGAAAGTAAGACTCAAAAACAACTTCCTTGCTTCTTTATAATTAATAAGCTTGTCAAGTTAACGTGAAATATTTTACATAACTTTCATTATAAAGGGAATTGTTAATGGAAGCTGATCCTAATTGGGGGTTATTTTTAGTTTGAAGGGAAAATCCGTTTTCTACAAGTGATGATTTGACGAAGCAAAAATTTATATATACATATAAAATCATAGGACTTGCTTCCTGCTTGAACCAGTTACATTGACCTGATTCGAATCGAGAATGCATGAGAAGTACTTTCAAGCATAATTGTCTTACATACAAAGTTGACGGACCATGAACTCTCATTTCTATAACGAGTAACAAGTTGAGAAGTAATGAAAATACACTTTATGGAGACTTATATCCTGTATATTGAGTAATCACATAAACAATTATTTTTTTCTTTTATAAATACAGTGAAAAAAGCTATTGAATCAAATTTGTATTTTTATTTGTCGCAATAGAAATGACAAAGTCAATATCGTTCGAATTCAAATACAGTTGGTTTAATAGCATGTTATATTAATTAAATAAAAATATTATTAAACTGTAAATTTAAATTCATCTGGGATTATATATATATATTAATTTACTGCAAAAATGAAGTAACTATTTGATCACTTTGAAGATACTTCTTTTTGCAGTGTACGAAATTTATATTTTGTTAACAGAAAATGCTATATGATATTAAGAATAAATGCATTAATTTCTTACGTGTGATTAAATTTTATAAATTTAATAGCATAGTGATCTGAGGACTGATTTTCAAAAATTTGAAAATTCAAAATGGTGGATCCAATATGGCGGACAATTTCTCAAAATTGCTCAAATTTACTTGTAAAACATGTTACTCGGGGTTTTTTGGGGTCGCTGAATGCTAATATGAAGTTACATTTAGAAAATTAAAAATATTGACCCTAAAAACTTTTGAATAACATGTTTCAAGCGAATTTAAGCAGATTTGAAAATAAATATCCACCATTTAAATTTTCTTGTAAAATCTTTCTTAGTGAAGGGTACAGCCTTATTTTTAACTATATTAACTATTAACAAAAAATTTTAAAAAACTCCACATAATTATTTTGAAGGTAATTATTTGTGGAGAAATTCAATGATCATAAAATAAAAATGATTAGAAAATATTTCAATAGTTTTTTATTTTTTTCTTGAATATTTGTAAATTTTAAAGTATACGCATATGCTTCTCTTTTGTGAATCCACAAAAAATTGATTTTCATAATTTTTTAAGCATTTTTTTGAAAAAAATTTTTGTTTTGAGACTAAAATGCTGAAATTTTAATTTTTTAATTTTTTAACATGAAAATTTATTTTTTTAACTCATTTCCTATACTTAGTTTTATACACAAAAAATGAAAAATATAAGAAAATTATAGGATAAAATTATCATTTGAAATAAGTTTTTAAAAAATAAACAAATGAATTTCGGTTCACAAAAAAGTATAAACAACTTCAAAATTCATGAAAATTGTTTTTTTTCTTTTGGAATTTTCCAATTAAAAATTAAATTTTTATAATTTTAAAGATTAATAATAGGAAACTGTCAAGCAAAAATATGACTACAAGTAAAGAATCACTCATACAAAAAAATGGTCTTTGCAGTATATTGTACTCAATTTTTATTTTCCATTTGTTAACAAAAAAAAAGAATTACAAATATCAAACATTGTCACTTATCTGTCTCTTATACTTCAATGAGTCTTAAACGAAAATCGAATATATTATATTTTTAAAAATGCCACACATGTGTCCAATCAACAGAGAAAGTAAATATATTTTATGCTCCGAACTGAAAGTGATGGTAATTAATAAATTTTTTTCCATTATATATATATATATATATATATATATATAATAAGCCGACTCATTAGTTTCAGAGTAATTATTACTATACCCGAGGTACAAGCGTTTCCTATACTCGTATATACCTTGAATCGATATTAATTTGCATTTTCATTCGAGCACGATAACGTGTTCGATATTTATCTCCAAATGGGCTATGTTGAATTTACACATGAATTTTTAATAAAGTGACTCTTTTTTTATGAAATACTTGTATATATATATATCTATATATACAATATATGATATATATTCAAAAGGCAAAAGAAAACAGTAACATTGCATTTAGATTCGATGAGATAATGTTTATTAGCACATAAAATGTAAATATTTTTCTACTCTTTTTGCGATTATACCTGACAATGATGTGTGAAATGTGAGCAGCATGTAATAAAGAAAATATAGAGTTTTAAAAGTGCATTACATGGATGGAGTTTATTAATATTTATAACTTTTGATGAAGTGCTTTTATAATTATCGTTTCGCGGTTATACGTTACACATTTTTTCATTATAATTAAAAACTATATATGAATATATTTTTTTTCTAACAGTAGATTGTAAAAAGCTTATGCCTTAAGTACTACAAAAAAATTTTAGTGAAAATTATGTAGAATTTGCTATATATATTAATACTCTTAATTAAATTTTATAGGGATACCCAATTTTTGAATTTCACGCCAAGACAGTTCTATAAATTACCGCCTAGATTGCATAAAAAATTCTCCCATAAGTGAACAGAATTCGAAATTTTGAGCTCTATTTTTTGACTTCTATACTTTATATCAAGCTTTAATTTTAACCACAATAATTTTTTTTTTGTTACAGCAAACGGATCCTATCAGCCAGGCATGGAACCAAAGCGTCAAAGAACCGCGTACACGCGACATCAAATTCTCGAATTAGAAAAAGAATTCCACTACAATCGCTATTTAACGAGGCGACGTCGCATTGAAATTGCCCACACACTCGTTCTATCGGAGAGACAGATAAAAATTTGGTTTCAAAATCGCCGCATGAAATGGAAGAAGGACAATAAATTACCGAATACAAAGAATGTGAGGAGAAAAAATACCAGCGGTCAATCGCAACCATCGAAAAGTAAAGCGGCAAATTCACGGGGTAAAAATGGAAATAATAATAGTTCGAGGAAAAATAATAATAATTCACCGTCAAGCGGTATGGAGAATAGTTTAGACGGTAGTATCGGTCAACTTGACATGGCCGACGTTCATGGTGGTGGTCTTCAACATCCTCATGGCCCACATCCTGGCTTTCAAGGTCACACACATCCACTGGCCCACCTCCAGGCACAGCTGAGTCATCATCACATAGGTGGTATGATGGACGTTGCTTCGGCTGGTTCAATGGTTCACATGAATTCTGGAAGTATAAGTCCACTTGCGCCGGCAACGAGTCCTCCTGGACTTTCCACGCCGGTACCACCGCCAATTATAAAGTCTGATTATGGACTCACGGCCCTGTAACATCGACCTCATTATTATGAAATCGGTCAGCTTATCGATAATTTCCAGCAAGTCGTACTGTGAGTGATGAGACAACTGTTATGGTTGTGTTGGGAGTTTTAATACAACTGTTATGGTTGTGCTGTGAGTGTTGACACAATAAGAGTTATTGCTGTTTACTATAGTAATGTTGGTACAACTATTATGATTGTACTACTAGTAGTGATACTATTATTATGGTTGCAGTATGAATGTTGGTACAACTATTATTAGTGCAATATGAGTATTAGTATACTGTTATGTCAACAATGATGGTTATACTACTAATATTAATACAACTATAATAGCTAAACTACTATAGTGTTAATACAACCATTAGGTGTACTATATGACTCTTAATAGAACTATTTGTGGTTGTACCATAATTATTGGTGCAATTATTGAGGATTGTACCATGAATGTTGGTTCAATTATATTTTTGGTTGTACCATGAATATAACGTAACATGAATGTTAATGCAACTATTTACAGTTGTACCATGAATTCTAATGCAACCATTTATGGTTGTACCATGAATATTAATGAAACTATCAGGTCTACAATGAGTGTCAACACAACCAACAGTTGTACTATGGCTGCTGATCCAACCAAAAGTTGTACTATGAATGTATTATGAGTTTGGTTTTAAGAATTTTGTGGTCATCCCGGCACCGAGTGGTACAACGAAAGTTTTCTTCAAAAATAAAGCGAGAGACTATATGCCTTCACGTGGTGTTGTTATCGAAATATTTCGTGCACGATAATATAGTGATTACGTCGACTATCAGATTGTCAAATAATTCCAATATTAATTTGAACTGGCAAAAGAGAAGTGTATACTACTGTTGAATATTATCAAGCATGTATTTTTTTTGAAAGTAAAAAAGAAAAACCAAGATTTAGTTTTCTGAGAAATGGAAAAGTTGTAACAAGGTGTTTTATCGAATCGAATTTGGTATGGATTTAAATCAATATAGTACGAATTTGATCCAATTTGGTATTAACTTTATCCAATGTGGCAGCAATTTGATACAATTTGATACAATTGGATACAATTTGATTCAATATGGTACCAACTGGATCCAATGTGTTGTAAATTTAAACCTGGTACCCATTTTATATAATTTTATTACATGTGGTATCAACTTGATCCAATTTGGAATACGTTTGATACAACATTATGGTGAGAATATTCGGTTAAAGTTGGTAGAAATTTTATCCCAATTCTGGTATCAATTTTGTTGCAGTTGAAAAACAATTAAAATTTACATGGTATTAATTTAATTCAATTTGGTACAATTTGATTCAATGTGGTACCAAATGGATCCATATATTATAATTTAATCCTGTTTGGTATCCAATTGATACAGTTTGATATAAATTTGGTTGAAAGAGGTATCAACTTGATCTAATTTGCTATATATTTGGTACTATTTGATACAATGTTGTATCAATTGCATTCAACTTGGTACAAATGGGATCCAATTTAATATCCATTGAATAAAATTTGTTATCAATTAAATTGAAGGTGGTATCAGTTTTATTTAATTTGTTAAATATTTGGTACAATTGGAGACAATGTGGTATCAATAAAATTTAATTTCATATCATTTTCTTAAAAAAAGTATCAACTTGATTCAATTTGAAACATATTTAGTGATTCTAAATTTTTATTACTCATTTTTTAAAAACTATTAAAGTTTTTCATAAGAAAAGCGTATGAATGATAATAATTAACAGTACACTCTAATATGTTTTTCATAGATAAATACAACTTACGTGAGTGCGATATTCAATCGTATTTTTAGAGATGTTATTCCATTTTTTTATTTTCTTAAAAATCAGGATTGGTAGATGCTGATATTTACAAAAAAAAATTATTTCCCCATTTGCAAATTTCATTAAAATTAAATATTTTAAAATATTTATATTTTATAATATTAATCATAACGAATGGAAAAAATTAAATTAATCAAGTGAAAGAAAAAAGATTAAAATGATCAGTTTTATAAAAATTATATTTTCCTTTTTCTAATAATAACAAAACAAAATAATTGAATTGAAAACTGTAAAGTATTAAAGAAAATAGAGTTCAAGTAATTTTGAATTTTAAATATTTAAATTTTGTATTAGAAAGAATCTTTATTATTAAAAAAAAAAAAATTTTCCCAAAAAGCAAAGCCAATCCTATTTCAGAACAAAAGAATCAACTACTAAAAATAGAAATTCGCCTAACCACCATTATACTTGTTCATTAATATTAATTGAAGATTCCTGAATATTTTGCTCAAAGTGTAAAATTTATATACTTTTTAGTTAATGGGTCCTTCTTTTTGAAAATTCAAATTTATTGTCAAATTTCACCCCTTGTCATATATACATAAATGAAATGCCGAAATTTTAGAAAAATGTCAAGTGTTGCAAAATAATTAGAAATTTAATTCACCTTTAGAAAGTTTAATTATTTTTAGGTATTTAACAGTGTAAATATAATATTAAAATATTAAAAGCGCAAAATTTACTTAATTCCAATTACTTTAGAAAATTTAAATTATTTATTAAGAAACTGAATAAAATGTAACTGTCATACGATAAATTCTATATGTTTGGAAAAATTTTTTCGTACAAAAAAAGAAGGAGGAATGACCCCCTACCTATGTATAATGTAATAAACTCAAGACAACTTGTGAGGATAAATTTAGATTTTTAAAGTATGTGCCCTGTGACTATTACGAACTTATTTTATATATGTATAATTCTGTAAATATAATTAAGAATGTGTAAATATATTTGTAAAGAGATGATTAAATTACATAAATTTTTTTGTTTATGAAATTATATATATATATACCTGAAAAAATATTTTTTCTTTTACCTAATCGGTATACTTTCGTCCTGCAAATTTTTTTTTTATAAAAATTGTTTAAACTCATAACTTGAAAGTATATTTTCAAATATAAAATTTTAGACTTATTTGTTTTCTTGAAGGACAAATTGTCTTTCAAAACAGAAAGAAAAGTTTTTCCTAACAAATAGTTTTGTTATTTTTTATTTTTTTTTTGCCGATTATAAAAAACTAAAATTGTCTTCAAAAATTGAAGAAAATGATTTTTTTCAAACCAAAGGAAAGAATATTTGAGGACCATTTTAGGTAAAACGAAAAAAAACCATTGTTAAAAAACTATAATGTATATATACTAATCTGAAAAATAGTTTCTCTATTTTTATCGAGTGAATGTTAATAGCAGAATGACCAATACCGTTTCTATAGGACAGATATAGCATTTTACTATAAATATATATTATTATAAATATATATATATAATAAGAGAGTAGAAATCAAACGATTTTGCGATCCACAGAATCGCTGTGACGATTATACCAAAACAATATTAATTATATTCTATTATTAAGTAACCCGTGAATCGAAAATTTTTAAAATATGCATGTGTATACATCCGCGTTAAAAATATGTATACATATATATAGGATCAGTATTCTAAATCGATCTTTCTAATGCGCACGGTTTTAATTATTAAATATTATAAATAATTACCGAAATTTAAAAGGCAAAAAATAAAAAAAAATAAAACAAAAACAGAAAAACATAGAAATTATACGAATTTGTCTCATATAGGTGTGAACACTTA
The DNA here is from genome assembly GCA_032872475.1 of Leptopilina myrica (nomen nudum). NCBI lineage: Eukaryota > Metazoa > Arthropoda > Insecta > Hymenoptera > Figitidae > Leptopilina > Leptopilina myrica (nomen nudum). The sequence goes on from CM065461.1 coordinate 40,113,161, forward strand.
TGTATTCCCTTGTAAATGTATATATACCTTGTATTATAAATTATAATATAATTGGGCATGCAATAATGCTTATTTATATTAACAATGAAATCGATCAAATACAATCGTATCGTAAATAAAATAAATGTTTCGTAATTTCTCGTTTCTTTTTCTAAATTTTGTTTTCGCAAATTTTTATCCTTGTATCCCTTAAGCAATAATTATTTTCAAAATTAGGAACAATTTTTAATTGAAATAATTTTTTAAATTTAATTTTAATTAAAGTTTCAAGTTTACTTATTTACAATTTTTCTAATGATATCAAATGGAGACAAAATATTTTTTTGCTATCAATTTGATGTTATCTAGAACTTTAACTTTACATAATGAAGAAGATGATTTTTTTTCAAACCATAATGGAAAGAATATTTGATTATTTGAATTTGTGGTTAAAGTTTAAATTTTAGAAGTGATATTAATTACAAAAATTAATATTATACAAAAAATGATAAATAATGCAATAAATAATAATATATAAAAATAGGGAAATATAGTTAGTAATGGTAGAGAATTTTTGGTTTAATTTTATTGAAATTATTTAATCTAATATTTTGTTACATTTAATTAATTAAATTTTTTGAAAACAAAGTATGAGTAAATATTTTTTTATAATTTAATACGGAATTATAAGCCTGAAGACGCTAGCTAAAGTTGAGAACGTTGGACGCTAAGAATCACAACAGGGCCTTACCCCCACCATTTATGGAGGAAAAGTAATAACTTGCGCGCGCAGGTTTCCCTCTCTACTTTTAAAGTCATGCGCGCGCAGTGTTCTCGACTTCGTTCTATAAAAAAATATTTTCTTCTTTACTAGTCTAAACATTAATCTTCACTGCAGAAAATACAATCGAATTTTTTGGTATTAATTTAATACGCTATTATTGTCTTTTGAAAAAAGAATAGAATTTTAAATTTTTGTATCGAAGTAATCGACCAAAATCTAGTTATAAAATATATTATATCAAAAATATTTTTTATAGTACACGATTAATATTCAATTCATGCAGAATATGAAAAAATTGCATCGGAAATCAGACGTAGACCTTCAATACAAAGACTTGGTATAAAAAGAAAGGAAAAAATAAATTACGCAATATTTGACGAATCAATAAACATTTTTGCATTAAAATTCTCTTTGTTCCCGCATCCTGTTTATGAAAATCTTCTATAAATTAAAAAAAAACCAAGATTAAAAGAAATAAAAAGTTGTTTACACAACTGACAAACAGTGAGTAAATAAGTAAAAATAGCTTCACATTAATCTCTAAATTTGAACTAGTAGAATTCTACTAAAAAATAGTAAAATTTTACTAATTTTTAGTAATTTGCATGAACGACTTTTCATCTTTTCAATTAGTATAGAATATTACTAATTTTTATTAAAATTCTACTAAATGAATTAGTGAAATTGTTTTATCGACTATTAATAAACAGTTCTACTAATTATTGGTAGAATTCTACTAAACAATTAGTAAAGCTCTACTAATAATTAATAAAATTTTACTATTCGTTAGTAGAATTATTACTAAATCATTTGATGGACGACTTTTTACTATTTTATTATAGTAACTTTCTACTAATTTAGAAAGTATAGATAAATAAGTATTATCTGTAAATGAAGGCATTTTCGAAAAAAATTAATTTTTGAAGAAATAGACAATTTCTAAAAGAACTATATACTTTATTAGTTTATTATACTATTTATTACAGTAAATACTTATAAATACAAAATATTCATTATTTACTAAATACTATACACTATTAACTATTTTTGGAGTAATGTTTCATATATACAATATGATCGAAATTGAATATTATAATACGTGCGGCGCTTGCGCATTAATATGAGTAAACATACAACTATATGGAACACATATACTGCTATACAGAAATCGTTGCAGCAGTGTAGAAAAGCAATGAGAGGAGAATTCGTGTATAGTGAAAGAGGGTGGCTCCCGGGAAACGATTGAGAGCCGCCCGTCCAGCAATGCCACCGCCCATACGGTAGGCAACTCTTCAGTTACGAGAAAAATAATCCACTGTTATATATGATGATCAACCTGAATCCGGATTCTGGTCAGGCATTTAAAAAAAAAAATTTCCAAGTCCAACTTAAAAATCCCCGCAGAGAAATGTTTTATCTCGCTTTATACACAGAAGACTTATTTTTATTGCATAAATCATAAATAAAGACAAGTATCTTCATTTTTAGTTTTTATGGGTTTTTTATGTAAAATTTTTAGGGACTTTTGAGGGAGATTTATTTTTTTAAATTGTCCGACTGGTTGGAGATGTGTGCGAGATGTATAGTTTTAATCTTATTGCGGTGTAAGATAAATAACACTATACTTAGTGCTATTAGTGATGTATAACATATATATCTCTAATATGCTACTGGGGTTGAATATTCTTGTTCTTACTAAATGGAAGATTTTTCTAACCATGTCAAAATTGTCTGTTGGTTACGATTCGGTTTTCTAAAACCCTATTTCTACTGTATGCGTTTTGTACTTCAATAATATCGTTAAACTAAAAAAAAAATTAAATTTGAGAAAATCCTATATGAATATTATGACCAGATACTCAAACTCAATTTTCCAGAAATGTTAGGGGATCAAGTTCTTAAATTCATACAATTTGACACAAATTTCAATGAAATCTGTATTTAAAATAATTTAAATTAAAAAAAAAAATTGTTTAGTTTTGTAGGAGTTCATATGTAGACTTTAAGAAAAAAATTTTGAGAAAATTTTTATTAAATTGACCAGATTATCACTCACTGAATCAATTTTTCAGAAATTTTACGAAACAGATTCTTTAATTAATTTAATTTTCCAGAAAGTTCAATTAAATATGTTTTTAACATCATGGAAATGAACCTAAATTATTTACAATTGTAAGACTTCAAGTGCCGAATTTTAATTTAATCTGTATTCAAAATAATTGAAATTAAAAAAAATTATTCACTTTTGTAGCATTATTGATGATTTTTGGAAGAAAATCTTTTAAATTCACCAGATTTTTACACTCAATTAAATTTTTTATAAATTTTACGTGCGAGATTCTCACATTCATTCACTTTTCCTTAATCTTTACTGTAATTTTTAGTTCAAATCGTCAAAACGAATTCAAAATATATTTAGCTTTGTAAGATAGTTCAAGTGGACTTTAAAAAAAAATTAAATCTTTTTTCATTAACAAGTTTTTGAAACACAATCAATTTTCCAGAAATTGAAAGAAACAAGTTTTCACATTTATTCAATTTTCTACAATTTCCAATGGAATCTGTATTTAAAATAATTTATAAATTAATAGACAGTATCTAGTTTTGTGTAAGACATTTGGAAGATAATTTAAGAAAGTCCTTTAAATTGACGAGATTCTGACACAATCAATTTGTCACAAATTTTGTGGACCGCAGATTCTCACAATTCAAAAATTTTTCCAGAAACTTTACTGTAATTTGCACCTGAAATCATCAAAATAATCCAAAAATGTTAGTTTTACAGACTTTAAATGAACTTTTTAAAGAAAGTTTGAGAATATCATTAAAATTAACCAGAGTCTTAAACTGAATAAATTTTCCACAAATTATATGGATTAGATTCTTACAGAAATTCAATTTTTTTATATAAATTTCAATGAAGTATGTAATATATAAAAAGTATTGAAGATAATAGAATTTATTTACTTTTCTCGAAATTCAAGTGGACTCTAAAGAAAATTTATGAAAATCCTTTAAATTGACCAGATTCTCAAAGTCAATAAATTTTTTACAAATTTTATGCGGATCAGTATTTCTTACAAGTAAACGTGCAGAAAAAAATCTGAAACTTAAGACTATAATCAAAATTTCTACTTTTTTCGCAGAGTTAAAGTGAACTTTTTATAGAAAATTTAATTATATTCCAAACTAACGAGATTTTCACATTTAATTACTTTTCCATAAACTTTTCTGTAATTTGTAATTAAATTAATTAAAATTAACAAAAACTATTTAAATTTGTAGGAGTTCATGTAGACTTTTGGGAGAAATTTGAGAATATATCCTTTAAATTGATTATACTTTTACACTCAATAAATATTATAAATTTATAACTAAATTTTATTGACCAAATTCCTAAATTTATTAAATTTTCTACATTTATTTATTTATACATAGAATATAATTGGTACTAACCAAAAATATTTATTTTTGATTGAGTTCAAATGGAATTCTTAATAAAAATTTGAGTCTATCCTTGAAGTTGAATCAACAAATAAATGCTAAAAAATGCTTTAAATAATAAAGGGGAATGCATTTGCTTGGAAGACAAGAATGGTGATGCGGTTACGATTCGCTTCTTAGTAACGTTATTATTTTTTTTTTTGCATATTTGATCTTTTGCTGCACCTGAAGTATAAAAGTGATTAAAAATCTATATCGAAAATGTTTGTTGTGCTTCCTTTATGATACACTATAGAAATGCTACGAAGAAAGAATATGCTTTTGTTTTAAAAACATAAGAATTACTCTTTTTACGATTCGGTTTTCTAAAACTTTAGTTTTCTTTTTAGTAAATCCTCCTGCTGCACCTGAAACCCAAGAAAAACAGAAACGAATTGAAAATTCATTTTATCTATAACTGCTACGCAAAAAATGCGACAGACGAAGAAAGTTCGTCAAGAAGATTAAAAAAGATTAAAAAATCTTATATTATAGATTATTATTAGAAGGGAAAACAGGAGAATATTTAGAGAAGTTCTTAATGATCAACATGTTTTTTTTCCTTTTGTTTTTCTTTTGCATCCTGTTTGTAATCTTGAAATGAACATATAATAAGCATCAGGTTTATAGAATGGGTGGTCGCTGCTTTTTAGTTAGTAAAGTCCAATGACTTTATATTCTCACACCTCTCCCATCTTTCTCAAAGGGTTACTTATATCCCTCTTGACCACACAACCAGGTGTGTCCTGATACAATCGCTCATAGTGCGTGGTTATTGCAAAAAGCAAATAAACTCATGCTAAAGATGAACTTCCGTTTGAAAAATAACAACTTTTACCATCCCTCGCTTTCATATAAAAGAAAACATATTTTTTTGTTTTTTTCATTCAAAGACAAATGGAAGATATCGAAAAGAAAAGCAAAATTTAAAAAAGATAAGAGCAAAATATAAAAAGGGTAGGAGGAAAATAAAAAAGGGTAAGAACAAAGTATAAAAAGGGTACTAAGAACAAAATACAAAAAGGGTAAGAACAAAATATAAAAAATAGATAAATACGAAATATAGAAAAGATATATTCAAAGATAAAAACAAAATACCAAACAGTATTTTATTACCCTACATAGTATAACAGTACTTATAACTTTATTACCAACAGGTATTAAAGACATATTTTTATCTCAAGATGCATAAATATTCTGATGAGTTCAGTACAGTAGATTATATAACTATTATAATGAACTCTAAAATGTATTATAATGAAATTCATAAAATTAAAAACTGCTGAAAATAACGAAAGGCAGATCTAGTGCGAACGATCCCCATTAGATGTAATTGTAGGGGATTAACGAGTCACGACTCCATTTATCAGAGACTGTAATTACAAAGCATCTCTACCCCAAAATCACCCCCTCGAACTCTTCACCTTCAGCAAAACCGTTTCACTCGACATCCGTTCCGCCAACTGACTGACATCCCCCAAAGACAAGTTCGCATCTCAAATATATATATATATCTATACAGTTTGACTCTCAACTAAAAATAACACGGTACTTCTTGTCATCGGCAGAAAGAGGAAATTAAACATCGTCTTTTGATTACATTCCAAATATTTAATAATATTCTTTAACGATTTTAATATTTTCTGCAGTGGCGAGATGAAATTTCCAACATTTGCATCATTGATTCCTAAAGAAACGGCAACTAAAAAATTTGTTTTGAAATTCGAAGAACAGTATAAATAATGTATGCGCATATCAAATCTTCAATGTATCAAAAAATTCCTTTTCCCTCGACAGGAAAAAGCACAAAATTAAGGCAACAACACAGTTTTCTTAAAAGTATCAAATTAATACCAAATTGGATCTAAATGATATACAAAAATTATGCTTTGATCCACTTTTTAATATCAACTCGTTGCCATTTGATACTTTCAAGTTTAACAGTGAAACCATAAAAATACGACTTTTATTTTCTTCAATCAAAAAAAAAAACATAATAAATATAAATAAAATAAAAATAAAAATATAAATACACATAAACACATTTAGTCATAGAAATAACAATCCCCGTTAGTTCATGTGTAAGAATTCAAAATTACGTTGAAAAATATTTTCTCCATTCTTCTCAAAGAATATAAATTTAATTGAATACCTGTATGATCCGCATTTTTAATAATTCATTACTCTTAATATTGTACATTAAATCCTAAAAGCGGTAATAAAGAAAAATTTCAGCGTATAATAAAAATATTTGGAAAAAAAAAATTATGTGTATATACTATATATATATATTGTGCGAGTAAAAAGAAGAAACTAGTCATCGATTTGAAAAATCATTTCTAAAAGGATTACTGCATGCGTGGACGTATATCTTTTCTAATCTACAACACGGTTGAATACAGTGGCTGTCCGACAGTTCAAAAACGAACAGGCAGCATATACATATATATATACCTATATATATTCTGTCGTCTTATATGACGTGGGCGGTCTTCACAACTCAGCTGGATTCATTAACAGTACCTAGACTGAAAACGAGGGACATGTATTTTTATCTTTCAACTTGATAGATTCCTAAAGCGTTATCCACAAAACAAGCTGTGAAAAAACTTATACGTACACAATTTTTGACAAATAAAAAAAATCGACAGAAATATATATATATATATATATATATATATATATATATATATACAGAAAAACAAAATACCTCTATAGATATATATTTACGTATCTAGAAGTGGAAAAGAATTTCAAACTTTATTTTCTGAATCTGTATTTATTTATGGGTTTCAAAAATTGACAGTTTATCGTTGGGGAAAAAATGAATTGGATTAGATATTGGAATAAGTATATATTTTATTAAATACTGAAATCAGTGTAGTTAAGAATCAGTACTAAATTCGTTAATGAAATAAGTATTGAACTATATACCATATAATAGCAAAAAAATATTCGCAGAAAAAGGAAAGATTGAACGATTAAGAAAATTGAAGAAAAAATGAACTGTTTGAAATAGCAAAATTAACCAGATTTTCGAACGCATTCAAAAATTTTTACAGGATCTTTACTATAATTAGTACGTAAAATAATTGAAATTAACATATTTTATTTACTTTTGTTAGATGTTCAAGTTGACTTTTGGAAAAAATGTGAGAAAATATAATTTAAACTGCGACCAGATTCTCAAAATCAATTTTCTACAGATAATTTTATATTTTTAATTATACATTCTCACATTCATATACAATTTTCCATCAATTTCATAATGAAATCTGTATATTTAAAAACCATTTAAATTAACAAAAATTATTTGGTTTTGTCGGATTTTACATGTAAACTTTTAGAAAAATTTATTAGACAATAATCCTATAAATTTTTTCTAAATGTTTCAGACTGAATCAATTTTTTACCAAATTTTGTGCACAACAGTTTCTCTCATTAATTTAATTTTTCACAAATTTGAATTAAATATGTGTTTAAAAAAATTTTAATGACCCCAAAATTATTTAAAACTGCAGAACTTTAAGTAGACTTTGAAAAGAAAGTTTGAAAGTTATAAAATATGCTTTAAATTGACACGATTCTCTCAATGAATAAATTTCCCATTAATTTAATGGATCAGATTCCAACGTTAATTTAATTTTTCACAAATCTCAATTAAATCTGTATTGAAAATAATTACAATTAGCAAAAATATTATTTAAAAAATAAATCTTTCTGATTATTCAGCACTAGAGATTGTATTAATTATCCAGTGTAATCCTGATATTTTAATTTTCTATTTGGAAATATTACAAAAAAAAAATTATCTATAGTTTTGTATAAATCGGATCAATTCAAGATTTTCTTAAATTTTCTTTAAAAAGACCATTTGAATACTTCTACAATTGTAAATAATTTTTTGTTCGTTTCAATTATTTTAAATATACATTTTTAATTCAAATTTGTTAAAAATTAAATTAAAGAGAGAATCTGTTTTGTAAAATTAGTGTGTGAATTTTTTAAAAATTAAATAAATTTTATAAACTTCAATTGTTTTAAATATAAAATTTAGTAAAAATTCAGGAAAATGGAAAGAATATATGAGAATCTGGTCCATAAAATGTACATATGAAAAATTTCTGTAGTGAATATTTATGTTTATGTTAAAGGATGTTTTCTAATTTTCATGACGAAAAGTCCACTTGAACTTCTATGAAACTAGGTAATTGAGAAAAGTTTAAATTATTTTAAATGAAAATTTCCGTGAAATTTGTAGAAAATTGTATATGAATGTCAGAATCTGATCCGTAAAATCTGTGGAAAATTGATTATGATAATCTGGTCATTTTAAGAAAGTTTCTCAAATTTTCTTTAAAATGTCTTTTTATGAATTGATACAAAAGTAAATAATTTTTGTTACTTTTTAAATATTTTAATTTTATTCAATCAAATTTCTATATAGAAAATAATTTTTCTTTTTCCTAATGTTCTAAAGTGTCAACTGGACAATTTAACAAATTATTATTGATAGAAGTACGCAAACAATGTCTAAAAATTAAAGGTTTGTCTCATCTAAAGAAAAAATTCCTCAAATTTCCAAAAGTCGAAAAATAAAAAAATAGTTTGCAATATTTCAGAAAATCACTTTGATTCCTCTGTTCGAAATAAAATTGTTACGATTTTCTAATTCATTTATACGTTAATTGTGTAAACGAATAACGAACATAACAGAGTATATATATCAGATATAAGCAGAAATAAAATTGAAAATTTATTGTACTTTTCATTCCTAAAAATATGCTAAAAACATTTTGATGTGTTTGAATTTTCTTCTAGGTTCCCTACAAAGAAGTAGATAAAGATTTTCTTAATGTCAATATTACAGCAGAGTTTTCGGTGATATATACTTACAGTGAGAAAAGATTATACTTAAATGAAACACAAAAATAATGTGTTTAAAATCAATGACAATTTATGTTTGACTTTAATATATAATCTCTTAAAGTGAAGCAGAAAATATGTATGAATTAAACTTAAATATATTTGCGACTGTATAGGAAAGATATTTTAAGTTTGATTTAAACAAAATTGGTTTGAATCAAATAATTTTTTTCTCAGTGTAGGTTCTCTAGAAAGAATTAGAAAAAGATTTATACTTAATGTCAATATATATTGCAGCAGAGTTTTCGGTGATACTTATACTATTTTTAATATGCAAAAAACTTATAACGATGATAAAAGTCACAAAAAAATTTAAGTAAGTAAACTTGATGCATTAAAAATTTAGTCCACTGCCGCATATACAACATCATCCCGACAGTACAGCATCAGAGTTGAGCCATTAATCTATATCGGCTAAACTACATATATACATATATATAAAAATCCAGTATCAATGCGAGAGTTTTACAAAAACAGTCTCAATGCCACACTGAACCATAGTAGTCTCATTGCTATTCCACAAGGGAGATAGTAGTAGGTCACAGCGGGGATCTACTAAATTGAAAACAAAATCCATCACGTTTTCAGAGGGCAAAAAGAATTTTAATGAATTATAAGCAGGCGGTAAGATTGGCAGGCAATCCCGACGGAATTAAGGTGGTGGCCCTCAGCGTTCCGATCGCAGTGCGCGCGGTGAATTTTCTTTTACGAGAGAGAAAGAGAGTATAGTCCAGCGCGCGGATGGACCGCCAGCCACATCAAGTAAATGGGAAGGGGGTAAAAAGGAGAGAAATCCGAAAGTGCGATGAGAAATAAGGAGAAGGAAGGTATGGTACTGGTTTTACTAGAAGACTTGATGAGGAGAAAAAGGGAGAAAGAGAGAGAGAGAGAGAGAGAGAGAGAGGGGAGTGCGGGGTTTCCGAAACAGCTCGCCGCTATCTCGACTGATCCGATCAAGATTAATGAACACGCGGCTTGCCAGCCAAACCTTTTCACCGCCCAGCCGCTCTCTACACAGGGGCAGCAACCAAGCGACAGTTACTGTCGCTGGCTCCTCGTATAATAATGCATCGCATCGTCTCCTTCTATTCTTTGGTAGCTAATTCCAACGAGGCTTATATATGCGCGCAACATCCGGATCTAACATCCAACTGTCACTATTCCAAATGTAACGAAACATATAACCGAAATATAACAAAAATTTCGTCTCTAAAGTCTAAACCTAAACCCAGCATACATAGACCATTCACTTTTTGGTTTATAATTAAATTTTCTGAATTTTCTTTATATTTAATATAAAGATAAAATAAATAAAAATATAGGTAAATATAAAAAAAACATAAAATAAAAAATATAATTATTAATTATTATTATCTATATATAATAATCGTCGTAATTATTCATTCATATCCACATTTGAAGTTAGTCATATTATTCATTAATATGCATTCGTTTTTTTTGATAACAAAAAAAAATTATTTCATTCAAGTAACCGATTATTTGACTATTATCAAATAAATATTTACTTGAATCAAATAATCTGAATTTAAATCAAATAAATTGTATTTGAATTATTAATTAAATAATCTTCAACGTCCGAGATATATTTCATAAATAAGTCAAATTGATGAAAACGAAAACATTCTGTAGTAAATTTTATTTACTCCAACGTTTCGAAATCGATATTCCTCTTCAGGGAGTCAAAAAATAATAATTAAATAAACGAAGACTTAAAATTCAAACCCTGACGATGGAGTAGAGTCATAAATAAATAAACCGTCTTAGAAAACACATAAATAATAATAAATAAATAATAATAAATCACAATACAAAAAATAAAAATCACAAAATAAAATGTATTGCAAACTGCAAAGTCAAATTTAAAAAAAATTTCAAAAAAGCGTATTTGAATTAAATATTTCAGTATTTAAAGCAAATATTATTTAATTGATTCAAATAAAAATTATTTAATTCAAGTAAATATTTATTTGATAATAATCAAATAATCATTTTATGAATGCACAAAAATTATTCTATTTATATAATTTAATTCTCGTAGTTGAATTCTATATAGGAATTGATTAAACAGTAATTTCAGTTAAAATGTTAAAAAATAATTGAAAATTTAAACCGTTTATAACAGGAATTTTAGGAAATTAATTAAATTTTTAAAGGTTTTCAAATTATAATCCTTAAAAATTTAAGGGAAACAAAAGTTTAAAAATATTTCAATTTTTATTTTGAAAAATTACTAATAACATTATTTTTCTTTAAAAATTATTAAAGTTTGTCAATAATTTTCTTAACAAATTCTAAAAAATATAATTGAATTTTGGATGAATTGCAGTTGAAAATTTTAGAAATAAAATAAATAAATGTAAATAAGTTTTTGAATTTATATTTAAGGGCATTTGAACCACTATGACGTCACAATGTGTGAAAAGCATGAGTTTTAAAATTGTAACGTCATAATGGTTCAAATGCCCTTAACAAAAATAATTAAAGTTTTGAAAAATTTAATTCAGAAATTTCGAAAAATTGTTTTTTCTCTCTAAATTTGAATTAGTAAAAATTGTTACTAATTTGAATTAGTGACTGACTTTTTGCTTTTGAATTAGTAAATTTTACTAATAAATAGTAATTTCTACTAATTTATTAGTAAGGTTTACTAATTCAAAAGCAAAAAGTCAATCACTAATTGAAATTAGTAAACATTTTTACTAATTCAAATTTAGAGAGTTGAAAAAATGAAACTAAAGTTATTTAAAAATACTTCTATTTCGGAAAATAATTTTAAAAAATTGACACAATTGAAAATTTTGCCAACTTTTATTAAACATATATATATTAATTCTCGGAAGTGATTCCAGAGAAGATAGTGCGTTATATATATATATATATCTTGAAATGACCCTCCGTTTGTCCAACTCATTGTCAGAGATCCTTGTCAAGACTGACGAAATCGAGCATTAACACTCTCGCCTTAATTAATCCTATAAACCACCGACTGACCGGACCTATAATTCCAAGAGAGGGTTTCTGCCATATAAGGCACTTGCGGATTATTACAGCACAACAGCCCTCTTTAGTTTTTATTAACATCGTCTTTCGTTAATAATCCCAAAATTCCATTTCCCATTTAGATGTTTTAATTTAATACCCAAAATAATCTTCCACCTGAAAGTAAATTGAGAAATGATCAACTTAATCAACTGTACAGCATTTTTTGAAATTAAAATTGATCAAAAATTCCAATTGAGAATAAATTGCCAATTTATTTCTATAGAAATAAATAGAATTTATTTAAAAAAAAAAATTTCTATATAGAAATTTTTATAGAAAATAAAAAAACATTTAATTTAAATCAATACCCAAAATAATCTTCCACCTGAAAGTAAATTCGTTTTCAAGAACTGATCAACTTAATCAACTGTACAGCTTTTTTTTTTTAATTAAAATTCATCAAAAATTCCAAATGAAAATAAATTACCAATAAAATTCTGTAGACAAAAATTTTTCTGCAATATTAAGATATTGAATTGAGAGAAGTATTTTTCTAATGTAATCGGAATCTAATTTTTGGGATTTTTACGAAAATATTTCATCGAAATGAAAAAATTTTCAACGACATAATTTATTAAGGAAGCACATGATAGAAACGCCCCGAACTATTTTGTTCACATCCCAGTTTTCTGTACCCTGGAGTCATATTGGTGAAGGGTCTTTGAAAGTTATAGGGAGAGGCTGGACTGAATTCAATCCTAACGCCCTGCTTTCATGTTCCTCCATATAGCCTCTCTTTATGGCTGCCGCATTCACTATGGAGAATCGTGTTTTCAGCTTTCAATTTTGATATATGTAAGAACAAGTTTCAAAAAATGTTTTCTCATAACGGAAGTTTTTTTTGAAAAAACCTTTTTTTTTGAAAAGCTATCAAAAAACAGTATTGGAAAAAAATTATTGAACAAAGTATTGAAAAATATTTGGAAGAATATATTTAAAGGAAAATTTTTACTAGAGTTTCTACAAAATGAAATATTTTCTTCTGATGGTAAAATGAAGAAATGTTGGACCTGGCTTAATTTTTAAATGCGTATGTTGAATTTTTCTGGAGAATATGTTGTATTCTGTAAATCTGTATTGACTCGAAATTAACATTTTTCATCTCTCGTTATCCAAATAATGAATGATCCTTAAACAAGACTTGATAGATGTTTAAAGTGAGCCCTTAATTGAATTCACACTCAGTCACTCGGTATCGTTTTACAAAACGGCAAGTCATTCAGCACTGATTTTCTCTTTCCTCTCCACACCCGGATATTTCTTCCGATCACAAAATTTCTTCCGTGATCTAATTAAGCTATACAATTCACTAATTTGTTTAACAAGACGATTAAACCGTCTGAATTTCATTATTTGTTATACTCAAAAAATTAAAATCTACAAAGAAATAAAATTATTTATTAAGAATAATAAATATTCTAATTTTTTAATTCCTAAAATAAGTAAAAATCGCAAAAAAGGAAACTTTTGTAACGTAACAGTCTTTTTAAAATGTTCATAACTTTTAAATAATAAATTCTAAAAAATTTATTTTCATAAACAATATTCGTGAAAAAATACATTTTAAGATGCATCCAAACAAATTTATTAATTTTTTTTATTTAAAAGTTACGGACAAAACAAAAAGACTGTTACGTTACATGCTTCGCGATGTTGATGACCATATTCAGTATATTTTATTCTGAAGATTATATTATTTATATTAAATATTTTATTTACTATTCACCATTAAAATTGAATCTTAATATTCTTAATTAATAATCAAATATGGTCAAAAAATAGTCTCACGATTATCTTTTTTACGGTTCTTCTATTTTTGTATAGAAAAAGACTATATAATTATATTCTCAAAACATCATTAATCAATTTTCCACAAATTTTACAAGCAACACATTCTCAAATTTATATACAATTTTCCACAAACTTCACTGAAATCTGTATTTCTGTATATTTAAAATTTCGAAATAATTCAAATTAACAAAAATTGTCTAGATTTGTAAAGACTATATTAGAAAAATTTTTTTTAAATTTTAATTGACACGTTTCTCTCATACTGAATAATTTTCTAAACATTTTCATGCGTCACCTGATTTCCACACATTTATTCAAGTTTTCACGAATTTTAATTAAATCCGTATTAAAATTAATTGAAATTAAAAAAAATTATTCAGTTTTGTATATATAGGATTATAGATTTTTGGAAGAAAATCATCTAACCGCAGATTTTCACGCACTCAATCAATTTTTCACGAAAATAAATTTTAATGAATACTGAAATTAAAAATTAAAAATGAAACTGTCCTCTCAAGTTCAAAAGATAAAATAAAGAATGGTAGATAATTAGATGAATTCGAACCGTAAAATTAAGGCAAGGAATTTAAATATAATTATATATTAAGATTAAGACAATGAATATAAATTCTTAATTACGTGTTTAAATATTATTATGTTCTTAGACAATAAGAATATTTATAGATCATTAGTCCATGAAGATCTTATATGCGTGATAAAATATTATAATTTTCAAAATTTTCTTCACTGTACTTGTAAACGGTTTTTTAAACAACCTTTTCTATATATACACTGAGAAATTTTTTTAAATTTAAAAATAAGTATAGTCAACAAAAAAAATAGGTTTGAATTAAACATATTTAATATTTTATAATTGAATGAAACATAATTTTAATTGAATCAAATTTATTATGTATTGAATCAAAATTATTACTCTCTAAATCTAAATTAGTGCGGATTCGTTTACCAATTTGAATTAGTAACATTTTTTACTAATTTTTAGTAGTTTTTACTAATTGCTAGTAGAAAATTATTAAGTCAATTAGTAGATCGTATTTTTTACTATTTCAAATTAGTAAATTTTCTACTAATAATTAGTAAAAAACTACTAAAAATTAGTTAAAACAGTTACTAATTCAATTGGTAAACGAATCCGCACTATTTCATTCGTAGAAAACTATATACTAATTTAGATTTAGAGAGTATTATTTCAAAGATAATTTTTGGTTGACTGTATAACAAAGATAATTATTTTTGATTCAAATATATTATTTTCTCATTATAGAGAATTCATACGACGTAAAATTAAAATTATCTGCTCTAATGACAGTTTTTATACATTTCAAAACCATGAAAAAGGAAAGGATTTAAAAAAGAAGTAAAAAATGTTTCAGAAGTATATAATTCAAATATAAAATTCATAAGATAAAATAATTGTTTGTTCGTCCTCTTCTTACATATTCTTATCTCAATAAAACTCATTTGATGAGGAAAATTTTAAATCTTTCTAAATTGAGTAAAGCTAATCAAATCAATTAATTAATTTATAGTACACGCAGTGTCATTATATAAAAAATATTAAAATACATTTTTTGAAACGATGTTTCTATTTATAATTTTTTTCTAAACGTTCTTCAAATTTTTAGTTATAAAACATTTTTTTTTCTCTTTAATATAAAAAATAGTAGTGCGGCGCTTCTTTTAAACTTTTTTATTCTTACATATTTCTTCATTTAGAGTAATTCTAAAAAGAAAATGTTTCATTATTATTATTATTATTTCATTAATATTCTTTTTTGAGTCATTACATAATTTTTCGGACTAAAGTCGTCGCAGACTATAACTTAAAAATATTCGCAGGAATATTTTCAAACGTTTAAGTCTGGCAAAGAATTTAGTCAAAATATATCGGAATGACTTTATTATTTTATAATGTTATTATTATCCTTACTTTTCATTTAGTGAAAAGTAATTTTTTTTTCATTTTTTGTAAATTATATACTTACAGGTCTTTTTTGTGCATAAACGGATAAATAGTGGGAGGTTGAAAGCCATTAAATTTACTTGCGCACGACGAGGTGTAAGCGCCCATATCATGCCAAAATAGCCAATCGCCAACTTTAAAATCGGGTAAAACTTTATTTTTGATTATGCAATCCAGTGCATCACAAGTTGGTCCCCATAGTGTCGAGAGGAATTTTTTATCACTCTCAAACTGAAATTGAATACAGAAAAATAATTGTTAAAAATTAAATAACTAAATAAAATTAATAGAAAGTAAAAATAAAATTGAATAAAATTAATGAAAAATAAAAATAAAATTAAATAAATAAATAAAATTAATGAAATGTAAAAATCAAATTAAATTAAATTATTGAAAAATAAAAATTAAATTAAATGAATAAATAAAATTAATAAAAAGTAATATTTAAATTAATGAAATTGAATTAAATTTCGGTATTTGTATTTATACACTTACGCCATTGAGCGATTTCGGTTGACGAGAATTCATCATTAGCAATTCTTCAATGAACGATCCAAATGTTCCATCATTAACGTAATACATTTTTACTTCTTCATTATCGCGCATTATTGTCTTTTTCCCAAATAAATGAGCGACCGCCACAAAAGCAGCTGTTACGAAATATCTTCCTGGTTCGCTTATTATTTTTATTGACGGATCGATGTTCTTGACTGATTCGTTTATGACATTTGTTATCTTTTTATTTGAAGAAAAAAAAATTAGAAGAAAGTTTAAGAATTGAATCAGAAAATTTAATATATATTTGTAATTTAAAAAAAAAAAATTTTTAATGGTATGCTACTTTTTAAAAAGTTTTTTTAATTTTATTAATTTATTCTTTTTTTCTTTCTTTTTTCTCATACCTTATTTAGATCGTAATCACTTTCGCCAGGGAATCCACCGCCAATGTCAATTAGACAAACCTCGTGGCAGCCAATTGCTTTTGCCTGATCAATCAAATTTTTGGCAATTTTTATTCCCTCTTCGTACGCTGTCAAATCACCACAAGGACTACCGGCGTGAAAACTGAATCCATATAATGTTAAACCCAATGATTTTGTTAAACGAATCAATTCAATTGCCTCTTTTTGCGCATCACAGCCATACTTGGCGCCCAAATTGTTGCAGGTAATTTTTGAATCACAACGAAAGCGAATTATTATTCTACGGAGGAAATAGAAAAGAAATTTAAAAGACAAAATAAAAACCAATTATTAAATATAACTTTACAGTCGAATCTATCTGAATGCAACGTTTTTAAAAACAATTTTTTCCTATTAATATAATGTTCAACAGGAATTATTTAATTTATTTTCATTTAGTTGTGAAAATAAAAAGAAAAATTGTAAAAATATCAGAAAATTAAATTAGAAAATAATTTCTTGAAGGATTATTTACCTGCAGGAAAATTGTAAAACATGAGTTATATATTTATAACAGGTTTTACTGAATTTATTTAATTTCTAACCCAGTTCTAAAATTTTCGTTATTTTTTTTCTTTCACAAAATATATTTTAAATATTCAAAAACAAAATTTTTAATTTAACAAAATTCTATCCCACTCGTATAATTAAAGAGTATAAAAATATCTATAAATGATTATCTCTAGAAGGAATAAGTAACATAAAAAAATAAAAATACACAATAAATTTTGCTTCTTTTTCGAAAAGAAAAATATAATGGCTATATTATTTAAAAATTTACACTCACTTTGCTTCTGGAAATAAATCCTTTATCTTATAAATTTCGTGTTCACAGTCAGCGGTTAATTTGTCAACACCAACTTCTCTTGCAAATTTTATTTGCGATGGGGCTTTCATTGGATTAGCAAAAATAATACGTTCGCCAGACACATCATATTTCATAACATCAGTTATTTCTTTCTGCAAAAATCAAAACATTTATTTATGTATTCATTAATAAACCTAGGAATTTAAATAAAGGAATTGTTTTATATAAAATAAAATTTTTATAATAAATCCATAATTTTTTTTAAATTTTATTAACTTTTTTATAATTTCATAACATTTTTTGATACTTCTTCGAAATTAGAAGTATTTTAAAATAAAAATAAAATACGTAAAAAATTTGCAAAAATAATGAATAACTAAGAATATTGAAAAATTAATAAAAGAAATAAATAGAAACTTTTTTTAAATTAATATATTAATTATTTATTAATAAAGAAAAGGAATATTTGGAGAAATAATATTACTCTTGATGCACAATCAAAGTGTCCATTCATTTTGGCCAAAATTTTTATCACTGTTGGATTGGGATTACACTTTATGGCTGAAAAATAAAATTATTTTTTTAGTTTTAGAATTTTTTTTATACTTCTTCGAAATTAGAAGTATTTTTAAAAGTAAAAATAAAATATGTTAAAAAAAATGCAAAAATAATGAATAATGAAGAATAATGAGGAAAAAAAATGTTTCTAGAATTAAAGTCGATGTTAAATTAAAATTATTAAAAAATTAGAAATATGAAATTTTTATCAACTTGTGAATAAAAAAATAATTTTTAATAATTTATTTTATATTTACCAAAGTAAGGTGTCACTCGGGGCATGTTTTCTATCCAAAATTTGTGTCTTGCAACCACTTCGCCGACATTTAAAATATGAAAGGCTTCTTCTTGATTGTTACTATTGATGATGTCCCGGATAATATCTTGAGTATCGAGACCGTCGTTGACAATTTTTATTTCACTAAAATCGGAGCTCGGCATATTGTCTGCGCATAAAAAGAACGTATAAATTATAGAAACTTATTTAAACACTTATTTTTAATTTTCTATTTTCAATTCTCTGCTTTTTGAATCATGACTTACATTTTATTGCTTTTTGAATTTTTTATTTGATTTTATTTATTTACTTATTTATATTTATTATTATTTATGTATTTTGTTTATTTTTCTTTTTATTTATTTATTTTGTTTGTTGTTCTTATTTAAATTTATTATTTTTCAATTTTAAACTATAAATATATGATAGAAAAATCGAATGAAAGTTTTAATCACGATAAATTTTCAACATTTAATAGAAGTATTCTTCGTGAATAAATTACAATTATGTTTTGATAGTCGATAATAAGTAATAAGTCATTCAAGAAAAGTTTGTCAACTATGCCCCTACTTATTTGCAGGGCCGGATTTATATAGAGGCAAATTAGGCAACTTATGGGCCCCCAACATAATGTTTTTTACAAAATGTGTAAAGAAACTTTTTTTTAAAAGTATTTTACAAAAATAATCTTAAGTGTTTAGAAATATAAGAAGCTCGTTTATTGTGCAAAATTATTGTGGTTTAACTCTTTTATCGACACAAAAAAATAGCAAAAATACATATTTTATTTTAAAAGAACAAAATTATTTTTAACACAAAAATTGAAATGTAAATTCAAAATTAAAAAAAAATGATTAATTTATATTCGTACTTAATATATGGTTTAATTAAAATTTTATTATAGGTCAATTTTTGTAAAACCGTTTACTTACAACCCCACCAGGATTGCCTAGGGCTCTCTGTCTAATAAATCCAGCCCTGCTTATTCTCAAGAATAATAAATTATTTACCTCACTCACTATATTTTTCATTCGCATATAATTTTATCACAAAACTCAAATTATTATCTCTCGAAATATTTATTAGTCATCATAACACTGACCTACTCCAGAGGAAAAGTTTGATAAATGAAAAAGAAAACAAGCATTAAACTTTGAAATAAATAATTTTCCCACTTCACTTTACAAAATAAATGTTGATTTTTTCCACACAAAAATTACAACAATGTTCAATATTAATAGTTAAAAAGTTAACTTTTTAGTTAACTTTTTTTATTTATATAATGTTTATAGGTAAATTTTGTGTTGGGAAAGTATTATAGACATAATCCTCGACGATCATAAAACGTATAAGAAATTATATCAACATTTAAAGTCACACGCGGAAAGAAATTATTACATTCGAGGAGAATAACTGCAAAGAAACTGATAATGTTGTAGAACTAAAATATATATTTTTTTTTGTTGAAGGAAATTAACTTTTTGTTGGAGTCAAGTAAAGAGAATTAAAATTTATTGTTTGTTATTGCACGGGGCATTGTATTTTATACAAAAAGGAAAATTTAACGCGAAAAAAAAATTTGAGACAACTTTTCCAAGACAATGTTGAAATAATGTTTTAAGATAAGAATTAAATATTTAATCTGTCTTTTCTGAGGATGAGGTAAAAAATTAATTAACTCTCGATTTTTAGAATTCAGACAGTAGTCGCAAAGTTATAATTACTTTTTCCTACGCACACGGAAAAAATGTAAACTTTTACTGTTTGTTTATTTTTTCACATTTACAAACAAAACAGAACATTTTTTTTTTGTAATTATAGTAAAGTGTTTACAAAAAAAAATATTTTTTGTTTGTTCTAATTTTTACTGTGTGTATTTCGGAAATACTTTCGTGAAAATTGTTTAAAAATTCAAAAAAATGTTAAAGTAAAAAAAAGGAATTAAAAAAACGCTAATGGTACAAGTTGGATCGTTTTTTCATCGATGTGAATTTTTGGAACAGTTTTTTGAAATAAAAAAAATTACTGTTTTTTATAGAAAAAAAAAAGAAAATTCTTTGTTGGATTAACTTCCTGTTGAGCAAAACTTCATCCATCTCGTACAATGTACCGGATATTTCGTCGAACGAATCACCCCATCAGCGCAGCATTGGCGTTGATTTCCGCGGGGAGTGACGCGTCACGTTGAATGTTTTTCGAGGGGTGATGCTAAAAATTCTACGTCCACCAAAAACCCTTTCTTTCCATTTTATTCCTTTGGCAATATGTTTAATAATATTTTTAATATGATTATTTTGATAATTTATAATAATAATAATAATAATAATAATAATTTATCATTATATTTTTCGTTTATAAATGATTTATAAATACAAAAAAATAAGAATGATAAATTATTATTAATATTATTATTATAAATTATCAAATTAATAATATTAAAAATATTATTAATCGTGTTTCCAAAAAAATAAAATCGAAAGAAAGGGTTTTTGGTGGACGTAGAATTTTTAGCATTATTTATTTTTTGTTTATAAATTATTTATAAACACAAAAAACTAATAATTATAAATTATTATTAATATTATTAAAATAAATTTTTATGTTAATAATATTAAAAATATTATTAATCATATTGTCAAAGGAATAAAATCGAAAAAAGGGTTTTTGGTGGACGTAGAATTTTTAGCATTATTTATTTTTTGTTTATAAATTATTTAAAAATACAAAAAAAGTTATAAGTATTATTCTTATAAAAATATAATTATTGATAGTTCAATAATAAATTGTTTAGTTAATTTTAAGTATTCAGAGTATAAAAAATCTTTTAGCAGGACAAAAATGAAATATGAAACTTGATTAAGATGACAAACAGAAGGAATCGCATATTATCTTTATATAATTCAATATTTAGACATGTTTATTATTACATCAAACAATAAACATTCCGGTATAATTTTTTTCTCTATATTTAGCGGGTGTCTGACAAAAAAAATTTTATTGCTTAGTATTTCCAATGTTTTTTTTATTTTTAGTAGCAAAAGAAATTTATAAAATCTTTTAATTCGTTTCAGTTATGTAAGCGATTTTTGATTATTTAATTCCTTTTTGACTTACACATTAATTTTTTAATTTATTAAATGTGTACTTTAAACAAGATTTTTATCTTTTGATGAATTTTGACAGTTTTTCAATTTAACTTTAATTTTCACATTCCTTTTCATATTCTTTTTGTATTTTTTAAAATATTTTTACAATTATTTTGTTATTTCCGCTTCCTCTTATTATTTTTAATATTTTTTAGCATTTTTTGAGTTTTCAAATAATTTTTTGGTATTTTTGATTTTTTTCGTGTTATAATATCAGCAATTTTTAAATATTTTGTAGAACTTTTACATTATTTTTTTGCACACTTTTTTTTAAATTTTCTTCAGTATTCTTGGTGTTATTTTAGTACCTTTCAGAATTTTTAAATTAGTTTTTAGTATTTTTATATTTCTTTTGAATTTTTCACCTTTTCTTCAGTATTTTCTAGAATTTTCAAATCATTTTTCGATTTTTTTGATATCCTTTTGGTGTTTTAGCATTTTTTAGTTTTATTTAGTACTTTTTAGAATTTTCATATAATTTTTTGCTATTTTTGATATTCTTTTGGTGTTTCATCATTCTTTTAGTATTTTTCAGCTTTTTAAGTTTTTCTTCTATTCTTTTGGTATTTTAGAATTTTTTTTGTATATATTTTTCAGCTTTTTTAGTATTTTTTTGAATAATTAAAAAATGTTTTATTATTCTTGATATTTTTTTTTTGTGCGTTTCAGCAGTCTTGTAATGTTTTCGAATTTTATTTAGTAAGTTATGGAATTTTAGAAATAATTGTTTGGTATTTTTGACATTCATTCGATGTTTCAGCATTCATTTAGTATTTTCAGCTTATAAGTATTTTTTTGTATTCCTTTGCGGTGTATTTTTTTATCACTCTTTTAGTATTTTTCATCTTTTTTTTAGTATTTTATAGAATTTTTAAATAATTGTTTGGTATTTTTGATATTTTTTGGGGAGTTTTAGCATTCTTTTAGTATTTTTCAGTTTTGTTTGGTACTTTTTGGAATTTTCAAATAATATTTTGGTATTTTTGATTTTTTTATGTCTTTGCATTTTTTTAGTATTTTTAAATAATTTTTTTAAAAAATATTTTTGGGGTGTGTTTTAGAATTCTTTTAGTATTTTTCTGTTTTGTTTGGTACTTTTTGGAATTTTCAAATAATATTTTGGTATTTTTGCTTTTTTTTATGTCTTTCCATTCTTGTTTAATATTTTGAAAAGAATTTTAATAATTTTTTGGTTTTTTTTATATTTTTTTGGGATGGGAGGGTTTAGCATTTTTAAAATATTTTTCAGTTTTTATTGATACTTATTGGAGTTTTCAAAAAATTTTTTGGTATTTTTGTATTTTTTTGGCGTCTTTGTAGTCTTTTAGTATTTTTATAATTTTGTAATATTTTTAGTATTCTCTTGGTGTTTTAGCATACTTCAGGTATTTTAGCATTCTGATAGTATTTTTTATTATTTGTATGTATTTTCAATATTCTTTTTGTGTTTTTTAGCATTTTTATAATATTTTTTTTTAGAACTTTTACATTATTTTTTGGCATTCTTTTAGTATTTTCTCATTCTTTCAGTAATGTATATAGCAGTCTTTTTGCATCCTTTATATTTTTTAGTATTGTTGATATTCTTAATTTGTATTTTGGAAAATATTTTCTTACAATTATTTTGGTATTTCCGCATTCTCTTTTTATTTTTAATATTTTTTAGTATTCTCGGTATTATTTGACTAGTTTTCAAAATTTTTAAAATATTTTTTATATCCCTTTTGGTATTTTTCTGTTGTAGTTGGTACTTTTCTTAATTTTCAAATGATATTTTGGTATTTTTGATAATTGTTTGGGTGGTTTTGCATTCTTTTTTGTATTTTTATCATTTTGTAGTGTTTTTCGTATACTTTTGGTGTTTTAGCATTCTTTTAGTATTTTGTAGAATTTTTAAATAATTTTTTTGTATTTTTGTTTCTTTTTTTTGAGGGGGGGGTTTAGCATACTTTTAGTATTTTTCAGTTTTATTTGGTACTTTTCTAAGTTTTCAAATGATATATTTTTTTTTGTTGATAATTTTAAAGTGTCTTTGCATACTTTCAGTATACTTTTATTATTTGTAGTGTTTTTGGTATTCTTTTAATGTTCTTAATATTCTTTTAGTATTTGTATTATTTTTTAAAGTATTTTTGTCATTCTTTTTGCATTTTTAGCATTATTTTCGTATTGCAGCATTCTTCTGATATTTTGAGTATTCTTTTATTAGTTTTAGCATTCTTTAAATATCTTCTAGTATTATTTATAATATTATTATTATTTTTAGCATTCTTTAAATATTTTCTATTATTATTTAATATTGTTATAATATTATTTTTTTAGTATTCTTTAAATATTTTCCAGTATTATTTAATATTATTATTATTATTTTTATTATTTTTACTAGTTTTTTCCCATTATGATTTGTATCTGTTATCAAAAATTTTCAACTCTGACAATAATCGTCATGTCTGAGTATCTCCTTTTTTTGTGTGAATTTTGTGTGTATGTGTGTGTGTGTGTGTGTGGGGTGATTTTGCCCTGGCTGCAATATGAGATTCGAAGCGTTTCTAAAACCAAGTTGGTTATACAGTATACCCTTATAGTGTAAGGTACCCCTGGCGTGGAGCTAGCCAAGACACGAACGTGATTAATGATTGTACGGAGAGCCATGCACCGTATACCATTTCTACCCCCCTCCAGCCCTCTTCTTTCTCTCTCTTCCCATACCACCCCATTTTACCATCATCCACTTTTCTCTTCACTCCGTTTTCCTCTTTCCCTCTTTCTATTTTGCCCCCTTTTTCCCCATCTCTTCTTCCATATAACTCGGCAAGCAAGTAGCTCGCTATACCTATATATATATATACACAACTGCGCGTATATAGAGAAACAACTGTCGGCAAAATCCGACTCGCCTACTGCTGCTGCTGCTGCTACTTTCAATACAGACAACTTCTTTCATTGTTGAGAAAAATTCAACTAACAGAATGGTCCAGATTATTGCACTCAATTTTTGGTCTTTATTGTGTGTATGATGACTTCTATACTGTGAAAGAAAATCCAAAGCATTTGGTTTTACTTTACATTTTGGCTTCACTATGTATATTTAGAATGTGGGCAAAGAATTTGTATTTGCAACATTTTTCTTTGAGAGAAGGGGGTGAACTTTCTCTCTATGGAGAATATTTTAAGTGAATCGTAATGCTTAATGGGAGGGAATATTTCGAAATTTTTTTTTTTTTTTTGATAAATGAATGAAAATTTCGGGGAAAATTGAACTGGAGCATAAATAGCTTTTAGTATTTGGTGCGTGCGTGTGTATAAAGAAATAGTTTCGAAATGACAGATAGACATTGTTGAGAATTTTTCCCTTTGAGTTTGAGTCATTGACATTGAGATTGTATGTTAGTCCTATGTGTTTTTGTTGTTATATATGGGTAATACTGCCACGCGTATAGGAAGAGAAATGTAATTTTTTTTCGTTCAGATGCAGCACAACGAGGGTCATCCAATTGGAAGAACGATTATCCAATTCTTTTTTCTACACTTAAATGGAAAAAAAATGCGAAGAGAAATTTTTTTTTTTTTGAAAAGCAAAATGAAAATAATTTCTCACAGTGGTATCTGAAAAAAAATGCGGAGAGAAATTTTTTTTTTTGAAAAGCAAAATGAAAATCATTTTTTACAGTATATGTTCATTGATTAGCTTTTCTCTACTAGAATAAAATGAACAATTAACAACAACAACAAAGTGAACAATAAAAGTAAGCAACAAAATAAACTATTAAATAAACAATAAAATGAACAGTATAGATAACAAAACAATAAAGAAAAAAATAAAGTGATCTAATTGCAGGGTTGCCACAGATTAGGAAAGTCAGTAAAATCAAGTAAATGTCAGGGATTTTTATTAAAAGTATTGGAAAAAATTAAATTTTTCGAATTCATTAGAAAATTCTAAATTTTAGTGAATTTTTGGAATGCCACATAAAGAATAGAATTTTTTGAAATTTTTAATTTTTAATAAATTTTAATTAGAAATTTTACAGAACTTAGACTTTTTGAGAATTTTAAAGATTTAAATTTTCCTGAAATTAGTTACAATTTTAAATATTTAAATATTTAATTAATTTGTATAAATAATGGATTTATAGAAGAATTTTAGTTAAAAACAATAAAACACAAAACTTGAATTTTGGAAAAGTTACAAAAATTCGAGTCGAAATTTCAATTATCTTTATAAATAATAAAACCTATTGCAGAATTTCAATTATTTAAAAAAAAAAAAAATTTTTCTGAATTTAATTATTTTCTATATCTACTTTTGTAATAACATTTTTTAAAAGAATGCAATTTATAACAAAATTTAATAAAATTCTCCGCAAAAATTTAATTATTTTTATAATAAATAAAAATTTCAAACGAATTCAACTATTAACAAAAGTAAATACATTCTATCATTAATGATTCAATTATTTTCATAAATAATAAAACTTATCGAGAATTAAAATTTTTTATAATATAATTTTAATCGAATTCTTCGCAAAATGTAATTTAATATTAAAAATTTTACTAAAATTCGTCAAAGGCATTTTATTTCTTAAATCTTTGTTGATAAAATTGTATATAATTATTAATGTTAAAGAAACATTCAATTATTTAAAAAATTATTTATTTACTGAATTTTTTTAAATAATTTAATTCTCGTAGAATTTTA
The DNA here is from genome assembly GCA_032872475.1 of Leptopilina myrica (nomen nudum). Lineage (NCBI taxonomy): Eukaryota > Metazoa > Arthropoda > Insecta > Hymenoptera > Figitidae > Leptopilina > Leptopilina myrica (nomen nudum). The sequence continues at coordinate 40,139,621 of CM065461.1, forward strand.
TAATAAAAATTGATTTAAAAATGAATTTCAGTTAAAATTTTAGATAATAAGTACATATTAAAATCATTAAAGCGTGAATTTTAAAAAATTACTCAATGTTGAAGTTACAAATTAAAATCTTTGAAAATTTAAATTTTCATACCGTTAACTAACAATTTGGTAAAATAAATTTTTTTCATAAAGTTTAAATGAAAATTTTTGGAAACCATTTGAAGTTTTTATGTTTTAATATTTACCTTATTGGAAAATTTCCAAACAATCGAAATTTCATATAAAATTGAATTGTAAATAAAAGGATTTAAAAATTCTCAAAAGACGTTTTTCAAAGTTTAAAAAAATAGTTGATTTAGAAAAGAATTATATTTAAACATTCTCGTAAATAATAATTAAAAATTAAAAAATAGAAAATAATTTTGAAAAAGTAACATTAAGAATATTCTTATAATTTGTTGAAATTCAAAAAGGTTTAAATTCGAATTTTTTGAAAATTTTAGTTGCTACAATATGGAAAAATAATAATTAATTATTTATTTAAAACAGGAAGTTATTGATGTTTTTGAATGATTTTTAATTTAAAGAAATTTTTAAATAAAAAAAAGAACATTTTTTGAGCAGCTAATAATATTTAGAGTGAATTAAAATATTCCTTTAGTGTCAGAGAAAAAGTTAAAATTTTTATCTGGGAAATCATGGAAAAGAAAAATTAAATTTTTCTGGCAACTAAAAATAAAAATTTATATATTTTTTTATTTTCAAATTTTTTATATGAATAAACAATAAAATATTAAAAATAAAACAAAAATAATGCAAATCGTTAGTCTTCGCTTTCCTTCGAGTTTCACAATGATCTCACAACTGAAGTACAAAATCATTAAGTCTGAATCAAAACCCAGCCTCATATTAACATACCTGTCATTGGATTTTTTTTTAATTTCTTTATATACTTCGTATTTGAAAAGGAAAAATAAAGATTGATTAATTATTATTGGTATTGAATGTTTTGTGCTGTTGAAAATGGCGATGATCTCTTGCGAATGGGAAAATACAAGAAGTACACAACGTGTGCAATTCCAAGTAACTCCTAATTACCTCTTGATAAATATCACTCTCGCGTTGCTCACGAATGACGTGCGTCCCTGCTGCGTTACCTGAAAGGTCGTCAGTCAAATACGTCAGCCAGATTCGTACATATAATCGCAATATATTGTAATTTCTTTTCCTTTTTACACTCTCGCAGCAATTACTTTAACTCTCTCACAATGGAAATCGTTCAACAATCAAAATTAAATTGAATTAAAAATTTTACTCAATCTTCATTATATATATACTTTTTACGTTTTAATTTTTACTTTCTTCATGATTGAAAATCAATTTTTATTTTGTTTTTATCTCTAATTAGTCAATTTTCAATATTAGGGGTGCGATTTTAGAATTTCACTTTGACTTTCGATTTGATTTTTACTTTGACTTTCATTTTCACTCTGAATTTCACTCTGATCTTTACTTTGAATTTAATGTTTTGAAATTTGTTTTCATTTCGACTTTCACTTTATTTTCAAAGTTGTCGTCAAAGTCAAAATCGAAAGTTAAAGTTGGAGTAAAAGTATAGAAGTCAAAGTCAATGTCAAATTGAAAATTGAATTAAAAATCAAATTCAAATTTGAAAATTGCACCCATGTTAAACTTTATGTAAATTTTGACTGAAATATAAATTTAAAATGAAGAAAAAGAATACATGTAAATGAAATCAATTAAAATTTATTTTATTTATATTTTATTATATTTATATATTATTTATTTTATTTTTAATTCAATTTTAAATGATAAAAATAGAATAAAAAAATTAAATTTAAATAAAATTTTGAATTTTCGGAAATTTTTTAATAAGGTAATTATAAGAACATCGAAACTTCAAATAGTTTCAAGAAATATTTACTTAAACTTTATCAAAAAAATTTGTTTTACTGAATTCTTAGTTAACAGTATAAAAATTTAATTTGAAACTTCAAAACTCAACTATTTTTTTATTCAATATTGAAAAATATTTTCTACTGAAAATCAGTAGATTTTAAGTACTTTTTAACCAAAGGACATAATAATAATAATAATAATAATAATAATAATAATAATAATAATAATAATAATATATAGTTAAATAATTAACAATACAAGAAATAATAAATAAATTATAATAATAATAAAAATAATAATATATAGTAAAATAATTAATAACAAAAGAAATAATGAATAATTGTAATAATAATAATAATAGCAAAAATAGTATTATAATAAAGCTTATAATAATATTAATAATAATAATGATTTCTAATGACTATTTTTAATATTTAAATAGAAAAAAAACGAAACATGAAACGGCATAATTTGACTTTTGTAATTTTATACATTTATTATATGGCAACAAAAAGCTTTTCTCCTATTCCTCCATAGTGATTTTTGACCGCATGAAAATTTTCTTGACTTTTGAAATATTTTTGTTTCCGCGTTTAACCCTTTACCTGAAGCCCTTTAAGAAAAGTCAGAGTGCGATCATAAATAAGTCACTCGTATTGGATGACTTTGAAAATATGAATGGCTTTTACATGTGCAGGTACATTGCAAAATTTAAACCGTGACGAGAAAGGATATCCCTGCGCGATACTGTTAAGATTCGGAAAAATTTTGTACTTGCCGAAAAATTCTTGTCTCATAGAAAACAAAATTTTGCTTTATGTAAATTTTCTTATTTTCGTTGAAAAGCAAAAATTCGTATCTTTAACTAAATCTTTGAATATATGAACAGAATTTTTTCCCTTTAAATTTTTTTGAGCCTTTCACTTTTTTTAAAACTGAAGCGAGGAAATTTTCAAAAAAAAATCTTTTAAAGTAAACAAATTTTTTATATTTTTTTAATTGGTGATGTTTTAAATTTCTTTTGTTTTTCTGAATTGGTGATTTTATAAATTTCTTTCATTTTTTATAATTTGTGAGTTTTTCGTAAAGAATTCCGTAAAAATTTCCGTACGGAAATTTTGCAATAATTCCACATTATATATTTTTGTAGAACGCTTTCCGTAGAATCGTTTCACGTGAGTTGATTGATTAAAAAATAATAATTATTGAAATGCTGAGATTTTTTTCAGTAAATTTGATAAAAGTTAAAAAAATAGGGTAACAATGAATTCTCAATGATATAATTTAAAAGTGTTTTTATTTGTCATTTTTTGTTAAAATTTGTAATAATTAACAATAGTTTAGAATAATTTATAATTACTTATAATAATTTATGATAATTTATAATAATTTATAATGATTTATAATGATTTATAATAATTTATAATAATTTACAATAATTTATACATTATTTTATAATAATTTATACAATAGCTTATACAATAATTTATAATTAACAATCGAATTAAAAGATTTAAGAAGGAAAAATTGTGGAAAAAAAAGAATAATTCTCGCTCATATGAGCAAGAAATGTAACTGTTCGTGCGCACACATATATTCATACTTCCGCCAAGTTCTTGCCTTTCTTCCGGCAAAATGTCCATTGTTCTAGGAGGTAATATCCTCTTTGGCTAGAATCTCGAGAGTTCGTAATAAGGGTTCTCAAGACCTTTCCCTCTTTCGTGCTCTTAGCCCTTCAAGCTAGTGCTAATTCTGACAGGATTAATGTTACATGATACCTTCCACTTCTGTATATATACTATTAATTATGTCATGGAAATAATATAAATTTGATAGCTTCCCCCCTTCAATAAATAACTGTTTGTGTACGGAAAACTTTTACGTCACAAGTTTTTAATTATATTTCAACGTCAAATAAATATTTCTCTATATGTATATATTAATAATATAATTAATTTATTTTTAAATTTTCCCAAAATTTTTCTCGAAACAATTAATAATAAATTAATATTAATTAATAATAAACAATAATAATAATTAATTTAATTTAATAACTGTTGTACATTGAATACTAAATTCTCAGCGCAAAAATGATTATTGATTAAAAAACTTCATGCAGACAACGCTAAAATTTTATATCTATTTTATATCTACGTCTATAGAAAAATGATATATTCTTTAAATTAAAATTTTATTTATTTATTTATCAAAAAAAAAAAAAAATTTTACTTCTGTTTAATATTAATGAATTGTCTTTTTAATGATACAAAATTGGAAAAAGTTAATTAGGATCTTCGGAAAGGCTCACAATTTTTTTTTTCAATTGTAGATAAATTTCAAATAAGCTTTTTTGACAAACTTTAAAGCAAATAAAAATCATTTCTTAAGACTATCTTCAATTGAAATTTTTTTTTAAATTAATTGTTTATTTAGTAATTCAAAATTTTGAAAACATAAAAAAAATAATGTACTTTTTTTAGAAAAGTTGACAAATTTCATCTTTCTTCAAAAAATTACTGAAAACTGTAAAAAAAAAGCTTTTTTACAAACTTTAAAGCCAAAAGATTAAAATATGTAAATTAATGTATTAATTAATTTTTACTGATACAAAATTTTAGTATTACAAAATGGAAAAAAGTTAGTTAGGATCTTCGAAAAGGCCCACAATATTAATAGTATAATTTTCATTTTTGTAATAATCTGCGTCTTAATATAACCTGGCAATATTTCATTAAGGCAGACATAATGAATATTACAACCTTTTTCTAAAAAATACTTTTTGCTCCTTACCCTAACCAGAGTTAGCAAAAAGCAAAAAGCAAAAAAAACTGCATTGTATGAAAAATTTTCTAATTAAATTTTCTTCAATGTTCTTTGAAAAATACGAGCTTGGTAGTACCAGGAGGACCGACGGAAACCACGACAGCTGATGAGGACCTTGCTAGGGGGACGATCAATATTATGTATAATACCTCGTCGCTTTGGGTACCATCGCGCTATCACACAATCATATTTTATATATATATATATATATATACGCCTATATACCAACATAGACAATTAAATCGAAAAATATATTTATCTTTTGAAATATTATAGTCACTTGCAATCATTTTCTACTTTTGACATAAATGTACTCTTAGAATATATATATATATATTTTGGAAAATAAAAATTTGTTAAAAATTGGAAATTAAATATTCAGTGTTAAAGGATACTGGAAAAAAAAGAAAAAGAATATTAAAAACAAATTTGAAAAATTATTTTGATGACTGTCGATATTATTTTAATGGCGAAAAGAATATTTACAGTTAGAACAATATTCATATATTAATACGAAGCTATTAATAAATAGTAAATAATAATATTAATATTTCATTATTTATAGATAAAGTAGTATTAACTTTTTATACATTCTTTCAACTATTAATACTATTTTATATCTACGTCTATAGAAAAATGATATATTCTTTAAATTAAAATTTTATTTATCTATTTAAAAAAAAAAAATTTACTTCTGTTTAATAGAATTTTTATAGAAAAGCAATAAATAATTCAGTAGGTTTAGAATTTACTTAACTATTTATTTGTTTTAACTAAACTTTAGTTGGTTCAAATCTTTAAATAAAATTAATTTAAAACAAATAAATTTGTTAAAAAAATAAATATTTTTTAAAAATAAATTTTAGTTGGTTTAAATCTTTAAATAAAATTGATTTAAAACAAATAAATAGTTAAGTAGATTCTAAACCTACTAAATTATTTATTGCTTTTCTATAAAAAATTCTATTAAACAGAAATAAAATTTTTATAGAAAAGCAATAAATAATTTAGTAGGTTTAGAATTCACTAAACTATTTATTTGTTTTAAATCAATTTTATTTGGTTCAAATCTTCAAATAAAATTTTATTTCTTTCGAATATAATATTTATTTAAAACCAATAAATATTTTACTAGACTCTGGAGTCTACTAAATTTTTTTTTTTGTTTTGAAGAAAAATTGTATTTGAAAGAAATAAAATTTTGTTTAAACCAAATAAAATTAATACTTAAAGCAAGTACAAAGAATGCTTTTTAAATAGTATAATAAAAATATTAATAAATAAATAATTTTTTGACATTTTTTCTATTTTGAATTCAATTTTAATAGTTATTCAAAATATGTCTTTTGTTTAAATTTCTCAAAATGGCAAAATTTGGATTTATCAGGTTTTGAAAACTTACTCCTCAAATACTTTACCATCACGATGTTTTAAATCAGTGCTGACATCTACTGGAAACGAGTGAAGCCGGGGACAAAATTTAATTATTGTTTAACAAAAAAATTTTTATTATATTCTCTACAATTTGTCGAAAATAATTTTAAAAAAATTTAAGAAAAAAATTATCCATAAAAAGAAGAAATTAGAATTAGAATTTTTTTTTAAAAAGAAAATTAATTTTCACTTACACTAAATAGAGAAGGAATGAAATTAAAAGTGCAATGAAGTACAAAACGAGAATGTAAAATTTACGAAATTCAAATAAATTATTGTTGCTGTATGAATTTAATTTTGTGAAAAATATAATTTTTGATTAACCGAATAGATGAGAAGTGAGTGAAGTTTGTATGGTAAATGAGACGTTACCTACGGTGAATTTCTACTTTAACAGAGTTTCTTCATTTATAATAAAATCGAGTTATTAATTTAAGAAAAAAAATTTACTACCAAAGAATTTTCAATTTAAAAAATATTTTTGTCTGACCTTACTGATTTTTGAATGATTTTTAATTTTAATTTTTTTTATTATAAATAAATTACCAAAATCTTTAAATTTTCTCTTTACAATAGACTTTCATTACAAAGAATAATGAGAATAATGAGAATTCATAATGAATTTCCTCAAAATTTGAATTATATGTTGTTTTTTTAGATAAATTAATTATTTTTAATTGTTTAATATTATTTAAAACTATTCGTTATTTTCTTAATTTTTAGATATATAAAATTTTGAAAATTTTGAAAATTTTGAAAATATTGACTCAAAATTTTAACAATAAGAATATTTTACTTATAATTAATAAAATTACTTATTAGTTTATAAAAAAGTGAACCATTTTCTACCTAAAAATTATTATTATTATTATTATTATTAACATTTTTTTCTTCTTATATAATTATTATTATTTCTTATATTATTATCTTATTTGTAATTCAGTAACAGTAAGTATAAAATAATTTTATTTTCAATTTTTTATTTTTAAATCTAAAATTACTTTTGAAAATATCTTTTATAATACAGTGTATATTTAGTTAAAAATGTATTGATTTAATATTCAATAAATATTTAGGATGTACATAATGTAACATATTTATATTTATTACATTATAAAAATAATTTTGTTTTATATCTTTAATAATATCCTACATATTAAGCAGTACCTATAATAATATTATTTATTTGGTTTAAATACAAATGTTATTCGACATAAGTACAATTTTTATTTGAAACAAATAAAGTGTCCAATTGACCTCTGAGTGGAACATTTTAATTTTTTCTTACTGAAAAAGAAAATTGTTATTATTATTATTAAAATATTATTGAAAAAAAAATTATTTGATTCAAATGAACAATTACAAATCTTCATTATGAAATTCAATTAAAAATATTTATTTGACAACAAAAACAATCAATTTTTGATATTTAAATTAAATTAATTTTCTGTATGTAAAGAAAATTTTGTATGTAAAGACTGTTGGCAAAATAAATGTTACACACTGGAAAAAAATTTATTTGTTTCAAATAATCGATTATTTGTCTGTTATCAAATAAATACTTACATCAATTGAATATACTATTTAACTCAATTGAATGATATTAGTTTCAAATAATGAAATTATTGATTTAAATTTTAAATATACAATTTAATTGACTAAAAATTATTTTATATTAATAAATATTTATTTTGATAGTCGGTTATTTGAATTAAATAACATTTTTTAAAGTATATTTTAGTGTAATATTTTCTATTGACAATGTTCTATTTTTCAAAAGTTAAAAATTGAATTATGAGCTTTTTAGAAATAATATGGAAAGCACACGGTGAAATAATGTTTCACCTCTGGAAGAACGATAATTTTTTCTAAAATAGGGAAAGTCTTAACGAAAACAACTAAAAATTTTTCTAAATTATAATGTAAAATTTATAACAAAAAATAAAAATGAAATAAAAAATAATAATAAAAATAAAATTTGTAGTTGTTCCATGTAGAGTATTTTTAGCGTGCGTGCATAATTTTCTATTTTTAATATTAAAAGAGTATTTAGATTAAAAATTATTCCCAGCAGTAAAGACGCAGTAATTGACATCCTCAGGTGTTGATATTTGAATTTCATTTTAAAAGTCGCGTGGCATGTCATCCGTAAGATACCTGTAGAGACGAGCTTCTGACGTCTATTATTCTACAAAAGCCCGGATCTACAGGGTAGATCACGAATGTGCCTATTTACTGATCTTCCATCTCCTTTTAATTCCATTATCTGAAACATAAAATTAATTTTTTACTCCTCGCCTTGAAAATTGGAAATTTTATATTTTTTTCTATACAAATTCACTTATTTTTCGAAAATTCGATAATTTTATAACGTTTAATTATTTTTAAGTAATCTAAAAAAATTTTTTTTAATTCTTCCACAATTATATTATTTAATAAATTATTTTTTCGGTTTTCGAAACGTAGTCGTCCTCGATTTAATCTAATATTTAATTTAATTTTAAAAAATTTAGTTTCTTAGCTGATCAACAAAAATACGATAACTTGCAAATATTTTTTATTCAGCTCGCTATTCAGTTTATTTTATACAGAAAAAAAGGAAAATTTGTATAAATGTATAATTATTTGAAATTTTCTTCTACTTTTTTTAAAATGATTTTAGTATTATTATATTTATTTTCTTGTTCTCTGAAAATTTAATTTAGAGAAAAGTCCATTAATTTAAATCAGTAAAAATTGTTACTAATTGTTAATAACTTCTCAGTTCTCACTGAAAATTTAGTGAAAAATTAAAAACTACCAATTGAAGAAGTAGAATTTTACTAGCAATCAGGCGAATTTTTCACTCGTGTTACAATTAATGGACGATTTTTTACTAATTAAATTTAGAAACATTATTTAAAATATAAAAACAGATGTTAAAAATTGTATCTCATACTAATTTTTTATTAAATTTACAATTATTATTTTTTTACAGTTACTTTACTGAAAATATCAAATTGAGACAAAAACAAATCAACAATATTGCAACACCTTTGGCTCATTTTTTGTCTCAATTTGATATTTTTAGAAAAACTTCGAATAAAAAAAAATAATATTAAATATTATTATTATTATTATTAATATTATTAATAATTGTACATAAAAATAGGCAGTAAAAATTTTACTACAAAAATGACTTTAAAATAATTTTTAAGAAATTATTTTAAAATTACTATTTTTTGGAAAAAATTTTGCAGAAATTAAAAAAATATTTAATATTTTTGTTAATATAATAATTGAAATGAAACAATTGGCACGTACCATATCGATTGTGAGTTGGTGACGTCACTTAAAACAGGACGTGATCTAGCACGTGCATCCGCAATATAATATACACGATTAGAGGAAGTCACGAATAGAACCTTTAAAATGCCTGACGTGACTACGCATCTCGATTTTAGCATATGAATAATTTTGCCCGCTCAAGGATTAAGAGCCGTAATAACTCCATGTCTCACATTTATAAACCATTTCAAAATAGTCTTCCAAGGAGGAAATGCGATATAAACCTGTAACAAATTTCCAATTCAATATTTTATTTCAAATTATTTTTCAAATAAAAAATAATAATTATAATTAAAATAATAATAATAATAATGATAATAATAATAATAAATCTATTATCTAAATACCGAAGAATACTCTAAAAGAAAACATTATTTTGTATTTTTTCAGAAAAAAAATTTAAATACCAAAAAAAGCGAGAGAAGTATTAAAAATGTAAAATAAAAATTTGAGATCTCTAACTTGATAATAAAAATTGAGAAAAGTGTAGGAAAAATAAATCTGTAAATTAATAAAAAAAAGTAAAATAATAAATAAAAAATAAAAAGTAAAAATAGAAATGGAAGTTTGAAAATCTGTAAATAAAAACACTGCAAAAAAAGTTAACTACTTTTACACTATTTTTATATAAAAAAGTATTCTAATGTAAAATTTAAATTAAAGAAAAATAGTTATGAATGAAAATAGAAAAAACCGAAAATAGAAATACAAATACAAAAAATACGTGAACAAACATAAATTGTAGCAAATATTTAAAACATTTAATTTAAACAATTTTTTACAGTTAAAAAAAAATTTGTAAATAAAAAAAAATATTCTTCTGAAAATGCATTTAATTGTAAAAATTAAAAAGAAAAAAAACATGAAATGAAAGAGTAGAAGCACTGAAGATAAATATTGAAGATGTAAAAATAAATAAAAAATAATTACTTTCGGAAAAAAATTTTTTTTGTAAAAAAGACAAAAAATTGTAAATTTGAGCAAGAAAAGAAAAATCGAAAAATAGAAAACAAAAGTGGTTCATGCGGGTGGCAATTGTTAATATAAAAGATCTCCTTTCATTTTTGCCTGTTCTTTTTTTTTCTTTTTTGATAATAGCAATAAATCAAGAGGCACGACACTAAAGAACTGCCAAAACTGACACACTTTCAATACCACACTCGATCACGAAATAATAATTGCCTTCATATACATATGTATATAAATTATCCCTTTCGCTGATGAAACCAGTTTTAAAACTCGGGTTGAAAATAATTTTAAAAAGCCCACAATTTCGCTACAACAGGAAAGTATAATATAAAACTGGTCTGCAAAAAGGACTCAAGGTTCAAAGATTCGAGATCCATTTATCAGTCTGTTGAGTCAAATGCGGGTGAAACTTCAGAGGTCACAGGAATAAAATCCAGACATGCAACAAGCAAGAGACGTGATATGGAAAGTGGTATAGAAAAAATAGAGAGAAAGAGAGTGAAATTGATTGGATCTGAATTTTTTTTTGGACCGTGTAATTATTCAATAAAAACTCTACGGGGAATGTTTATTTGAATAAAAATTGTGATATTTTCTCATCGATGAAGTTTATAGGTTTATAGAATGTAGAAAAACCGCAATTGTAAATTTTCCAAAGAGTTTAATTTTAAATTTGAATAAAAGAATGTAATTGGAAATTAAGAAAAAGTTTTATTTCGAATTTGAAAAAAAGAATGTATTTGCAAAAAAATATTATGGTACATTTGAAACACAAATAAATTGTAAATTAAAAAAATTAATTAATTTTAAATTTAAAAAAGTTTAAAAAAACAGTTAGAAAACGAAAAAACACTTTTGTTTTCTAACAGTTTAGTTTTAATTAAAATAATGTAATTCTTAAATTAAACAATGAATTACAAAATATCACAAAATTTAAGAAGAAATTTAAGATTTTTAGAAAATTTAATTTTAGATTAAATTTATAATTATAAATTATAAATTAATAAAAATTTAATTACAAATTAGTTTTTTAATGAGTAGAAATAGGAATAAAAAAAGTTAAATTTAAAAATAACAATTTACAAATTAAAAAATTAATAACAAATTAATAAACAATTTAACAAAAGTAAAAAAATGTACTCTTTAAATTTGAGTTTGTGAAATTCTACTGGAAATTAGTAAAATTTGACTGAGAATCAGTGAATTTATTTTCGCGATGTATATCTGTGAAATTCTACTGAAAATTAGGTAAAAATGACTAAAAATGTCAGTTATTTTTCACTGATCTAGTAAAAAAAAATTTAATTATTGAAAAATTACTAGAAATTTCTGTCACGCATATTGATAAATTCAGTTATTTTTAAATTGTCCAAATTGCTATGAAAAATGACAAATAATTCAATAATTTTTAACTGATTTTCAGTGAAATTTTAAAATCTAAGATATATTAACTTATAAATTAAAAGAATTTCGTCAACCTGGGAACCATAAACAGATTAAGTTAAATTTTCATTTTTATAATAAATTAAGTTATTATTAACAATCTTAAAGTTTTGAAGAAAATCAAATATTTAAAATTATTACTAAAAAAATACTTATTTAGTAGAAAAATAATATGAAATAGAAATTTAGTATTAAAAAAATTTTATTAATAACAACGTTTTTGTCAAAAATTGTTAATATCAAGAATATTAATTTATTATTTAGTTTAAATATTGTAGTATTATCAGAAATGATTATTAAAACTGCATATTTAGTTAAAATTTTATCATTTTTTAAAATCAATTATTAAAAATATTAATTTTTTTTGTTGAATTTCATAATGAATATATTGACCAAATAACAAAAAATTATTAGTTTATTTTACATAAAAAAAATTATTCTTCTCACTACAAGTAACAGAAAGTTTTTTATGTTCTTTAGAAGAAATTTCACTGGAAGGAATTTTTCGATTTTGAAGATTGCATTAGTATTTTGTCAGGCAACAAACATTAAATAAAATTTACTTCGATTTCTGTCCAAAAAAATTTTCATTCATAATTTTATAAATAAATAAAAAAAATTAAGCAATTAGGCTAAACAAAAATTAAGTTTATTAATTAACAATATTACAATTTCATAAGAATCAAAGTTTTTATTAAAAATACTTCTTTTCTTGAAATTGAAATTTTTTATTAAAAACTGTTATTGATATAAACATTCGTTGATTTCAAAATTTAATATAAAAATAAAATCAAATGCCAAAAATTAAAAAAAATACCATCTCATGTGATGAGAATGTAATAATTTGTAAATAAATAAATTTAGGTGAAATTTTATATCAAACTATCATTATTTTATAGAAAAAATTAATTTTCTCAATAAAAATAAACCAAAATTTATATTCTTCTGAAGAAATGTCTCAGGTGGCAATTTTTCGTTTTTGAAATTTAAATTAGTTTTTTGCAAAACAACAAACATTCAAAAAAATTTATTTAAATTAGCTTAAAAAATAACATTAAAAAAATAAAATTTAATAATAAATTGTCAACTTATTTTTTCGGCTTAATAGCTAAACAAATAAACAAATTTTGCCATTAGGCCAAACAATTAAGTTTAAGATCTCTATTATTTAAATTATATAGCTTTAGAAATTTTTTTTTATCACATCAATTTATCAAAATACAAAAGAAAAAAAACTAATAATAAGGAAGTAAAAATAAATTTAAATGCAAAACTAATAAAACGAGAGACACAAAAAAAACAACAGAAATAAATTTCAAAACAAAAAGTAAGTAAAAAATGATAGACAAAGAAATACTAAATATTAAAAACGAAAATACATTAAACAAACAAAAGATGCTCTAAACTTGCCTCGAGAAAAAAGTCACACAATGTCAAAATCACTAAATGTCAAAACGAGCTTTCAAAAAAAGAAAAAAACAAAAAGAAAAAGAAAATAGAAGAAAATACAGAATCTATAGTCGCGAGAAATAATTTTTTCATGCGTAATTTCTATATGACGAAGGAGATGAAAAAGTGCATGTGAGATTGAAAGGGGGGTGGTGGTGGTGGTGTTTTTTTTTAAGTGGGGTTTGAGTGGGTGTTTGCAACACTGAAGGGTAGAAAAATATGTATTTCTTAATATACTGGGTGATCCGCGAGGTGACCCTTGGCTCAGAGTACGGTTCACTGGACCCTTCTTGATGTTCGATGAGGATGAGGCCGAGACGACGCCGTGTGTTGCGGATGATTTTTCGGACGCAGGACAACGCCCCTCCTTTGAACGGCCACTTGACTATAACCTTTTTGTCGTGGAAGAGATGGAATCGCGACGACTCCTTTGAAATTCTGCGAATCGCGCGGGGCGGCGGCGGCGTCGTCTCCTCTCGTCGGCTTCCATCGCGTATGCCCGGGGCGAGTGCGTCAAATAAAAGGGGGATGCTGTGTGAATTCTGCGATGATTGGACCGCGCATACCCTTCAATTCAACACACACGCCACGTGGGGATTGCAAATCTCTTCAGTAGCGTCACAAAAATTATGGTTCCTTCACTTTTAGTCATATATATATATAAAAACACTCCCACACATCTTCTTGTGTAGTTTTCTCTCAATTCTGAAAAAGAAAAAAAGAATTTTCGATCATTTTTTCGAAAAACTTTTCTATTTCAAAAAAATTCAAAAAAAAAAATTCCAAACAAGTATAAATTGCAATTTTCTATTGGTTTTTTATTAGTGCTGATAAAAATTCTATAAATTATAATTCATGAAGCTAGGATTGCAACAAATTAATAGGTACCAAGAAAATAATTAATTAACAATTAATTAAATATGAGTTTTATAGAAATCACAATTTTTCTCTACTGAAAAAAATTTATTTGATTCAAATAACTGATTAATTGATTATATTAGCAATTAAACATTTAATTGAATCAAATAAAATTGACTATTATCAGTTAAATATTTAATTGAATCAAATAAAATTGACTATTATCAACTAAATATTTATTTGGAGTAAATAAAATTTATTGGAGTCAATCAAGTACTATTTGTTTAAAGTAACACAATTTTTGGTTCAAATATAATTATATTTAATTGACTCAAATAAATACTATTCGCTCTAATTAAATATTTAATTGATAATAGTCAATTAGTCAGCTATTTGAATGAAATAAATTTTTTTTCCAGTGTAAGGATATCAAATTAATTCAAAAAACGAATCAAAACGTTTATTCGCAAAACACTTTTTTGTCTTCATTTAATGTACGTCCTTAGGAAAACTCGGAAATAAACAGAAATGAAGAGGAATAATAAAAAAAATAATTAGAAACATAAAAAGAAATAAGAGTAAAAATGAAATTGGTAAAAATGAAAAACAAAAAAAGAATATAGTTTAAAAATAATTTAAAAATAATTTAAAATAATAAAAATAATTAACAAAAATTAACAGAAATTATGGAAAATAATAAACATAAAAATGAATAAAAAACAAACAAGAAACATAAGGAAAATAATTGGGGTCCGATCTCGTAACTTTCACTTTTACCTAAAAAGAATCGTAATTATAATTAAATTATAATTTTGTTTCACCGAAATGTTAAGTAGTGAAAATATTTTCAGTGAACTTCAAAGTGAATATTTTTCGAGTGAAAGTAAACATATTTATTTGGCAAATTGAAAGTCAAAATATTTTAGGTGAAATTAAAAGTGAAAATCTATTCGCAAAATTTGCAATTAAGATTTCTTTTTAGAACAAAGAATTCTTTGGATGAAATTGGCAGTGAAAATTTTTCATAGAAAGTGAAAGTATTCAAGGTGAAATTAAAAATTTTTTAATCGACACTAAAAATAGAAATGTGTCTCGTGAAAGTAAAATAATATATCTAATTTGTCAAATTATTAATTCTATAAGATTTAAAATCGTAAAATTCTAAAGTTTAAAGTAAGTAGTAAAAATAGTATTTAGTCAGACAATTAAACAATTTTTTCGGGAGAAGTAGTAATAATATTATTTAGTCAGACAACTAGAGAAAACCTTTGTAATTTTACCAGAAGTAGTAAAAGTATTTTTATTCAGATAAAAGAGTAAATTTCTTTCTATTTTCGTACTAAAAGTGACTTTTTGACAGACAGAAGAGTAGAAATCGGACTTTCAATTTCAGTAGTAAACATAAATTATAGTCAGACATTTTTACACAGCTTCTAAAGTTTTTTTTTTACTAATTCCTAATCTTGAGATAGTCAATTGACTAATTTAAGCATAACTTATATAACAATAATTTTACAATAAGTAGTAATGCACTACCTATGGTCAGCCAGAAATAATAAAATAAATAATTTTTTTTTTTCTTAATTTCTACGAAATATTTTTGTCCTCTTTTTTTCTACTTTTAACTTCTGTATTTCAGCTCTTCTATGTTATATTGTTTTTTCTTCCTTTTTTTGAATTGTGTGACTGGAAAATAAATCCTCATAATTCTGTCGGAACTTTGATATATATCTTTTGACTCTGTCATTCCTTATACTGTCACATCTCCCTGGATAAAATTCCCACGCGTTGTAAATAAAAGCACGCATAACTCTATATTACATTAAATAGAATGTATTACGTCATTCATAATTTTAAGATATAAGTGCTCTCAATCTGAATTTTAGTAATGTTTTGAAAAAAAAAAATTTTTATATTTATTTCTTAATAAGAATTTAGGAATAATTCGGGGAAAATTATGAGAAAAAAATATTACCAATTATATATAAAAAAACCGAATAAAAAATTATTCTCGATAAGTAGTAAAAGTGAATCAGAGCCGGACATTATAAGAAAAAAAGTTTAAATTAAAAAAAATCAGTGAAAGTAGACTTTAGTGATTAGTCTACTATAAATAATTTTTTTTCTAATTTTACATGCAGGAGTATAAAAGGTAGTAGAAGTAAGTTTTGACAAAAATAAAATTTTTGTAATTCTTAATTATTTACTTATTTGTAATTAATTGTTAACTATAACATAAGTAGTAAAACTATTATTTGGTCAGACAATTAAATAATTTTTTCTCTATTAAAAATAAAGTAGTAAAAATAATTATTATGAATTTTAAGAAGAATAACAAAAGTGAAATTAAGTTTTGAAAAGAATAATAGAAAAAATTCGAAAGTTTAAGTTAAGCAGTAAAAATAGTTTTTTTTTTATTTTTTTAGGCAATTGGATAATTTTGATAAAACTGAAAATAAGGAAAAAAAAGAATTAACAAAAATAACGGTCCGACAATTGAATAATTATATAAAATTGAAATCATTAATAAATTTAAGTAATTAATTAAAAACAGTCAACATTTCGCAATGATAAGTAGTAAAAACACTATTAAGTCAGACAACTAAAACAGGTTTTTCAATTTAAAATTTTAAATAGAATAATTTAAATGTAAATGTTGAAATGAATTCAAGTAAAAAAATTTTTGACTGCAAAATAATCAAGTGTACAAAGTATTTGGACAGATAATTGAATAATTTTTCGAAAGTAAAAAGAATAGTAAAAATAAAATAGGAATCGCAACACAATAGTTAACATAAATAGAAATAATTGTTACTACTTTCAATATGCATTTAGAGTATTATTTAAAAAAAAATTTAATGTTTATTTTTTAATAAGAATTTGAGAATCTTTTATTGATAATTGTGAATAATTCCGGGAAAATTTAAACTAATTTAATTTAACTGGTATTTAAATTTTAGTATTTTTAAAAATATTTTTAGTATTATTTTAAAAAATTTTTTTAATAATTTTTTTTTAATAAGAATTTAAGAATCGTTTATCGATAATTGTTAATAATTCCGGGAAAATTTAAACTAATTTAATTTAACTGATTTTTAATTTTTGGTATTTTTAGTATTATTTAAAACAAAATTTTTTTTATATTTATTTTTTCATAAGAATTTCAGAATCTTGTATTGATAATTGTGAATAATTCCGGGAAAATTTAAACTAATTTAATTTAACTGGTATTTAATTTTTAGTATTTTTAAAAATATTTTTAGTATTATTTTAAAAAATTTTTTTAATAATTTTTTTTAATAAGAATTTAAGAATCGTTTATCGATAATTGTTAATAATTCCGGGAAAATTTAAACTAATTTAATTTAACTGATTTTTAATTTTTGGTATTTTTAGTATTATTTAAAACAAAATTTTTTTATATTTATTTTTTAATAAGAATTTAAGAATCCTTTATTGATAATTGTGAATAGTTCAGGAAAAATGTAAACTAATTTAATTGAACTAATTTTTAATTTTTACTCTACATGTTTAGTAGAAAGTAACTTATTATATTATAAAAAGTAAGTAAGTAAAGAAATATTCTCTAAAATTTAATTAGTTAAAAGATATTTACTAAGTTAAATTAATAACTGCCTTTCTTAATTTTGACAGAATTAGTCAATTTTACTAACGAATTTAGTGTTATTAGTGTTATTTAAATTATAGTTATAGTGTTATTAAAAAAAAAAATTTTTTTTTGATATCGTAGAGTAAATTTTTTCGTAAAGAAATTTTTCTTTCTAAACCAATTTGAAATAAAGTTTCGCTTTAATAAATAGGAGAAATAATTATTTAAAAATTGTCTTACAATAATAATTGTTTATAAAGAGGGTCGTTTTGAAATGAAATGTCTAGTACATTAATTACATAATAAAGTATAAAATATTAAATTCAATTTAACTGATCTCTAAATTTGAATTATAGTAAAAACTAAAAATGTTTATACTAATTTGAATTAGTGAATGATTTTTGCTCTTGAATTATTAAATTTCAATAATAAATCAGTAGAAATTACTAATTATTTAGTAAACATTATACTAAATCAGAAGCAAAATATCAGTCACTTATAATTGAAAATTAATTTTTACTAATTTATATTTAGAGAGTGGGCGGTGGTAACTGACGAGATTGTCACGATCCTGAATATTCGTTGGAAATCGGCGAAATTCGCAAACTCTCGGGATAAATCCTATCCAAAACCCCACCAACAATCCCGGGCATCCTTCGTTCGTCTCTCATCATCTTTTCCTACAACCATACACCGCCCCTCTCTCCCTTCACTCTCCCACGGAATAACTGGATTCTCCCGACTATATATATATATACCTACAAGCTTTACCATGTTGCCTTTCGAGAAATTCGGCACAGTTCGTCCTTGTTCTTTGGCTGAGACTCAACGACAAACCTCTCCCTCCCTCCCCCCCTCTTTCTCGCTCGCTGCTTTTGCTTTTCAACCCCCTTTTAACCACGTCTCCTTTCCCGCGACGTATTGATCGCTCCTTCTAGTCCAGAATACCGGAGGCTGACAACACTGAGAAATACTCTATGTATATACACACAAGGATGCAAGGAAACGCGATGTTGACATGAAGAGATTTTACACGACCAGGAGATAAAAAGGGGAATAAAAAAAAAAGAGAAAGAAAAAAAAAATTTTCCCAAGAGAAATGGTGGGAGGTGGTTGATTGTGAGAAGGTATAAAATGTTATAGAATCGTATTGACGCGTTGAATCTTCTCAATAAATCCTATATGACCCATTTTATCTTAGCGTCATCTCGTAAACGTTGTAGTGAAATACCTTTTTCCTAAGTCTCTCTATCACTGTGAGGGATTTCATTTTTTTTTTCCTCTTCCGTATATAGTGTGATAGAGATAGACTCGAATTATCTATATGGGGGGATAAAAATTTTCTAAAGTGGGAATTAATTATAGAGTTGGAAAAAAGAAGAAGATTTTTATTGTTGACGCAAAAAAAAAGAAGAGATTTTTCCACTCGATTCTGTAATATTTCTACTTGAGACTACAATTATTATTTCTGATTTAGTAATTTTTTAATCCAAACCCAATAAGATTTCTATTCGTAACAATTATTATTCTATTCGAATGCACGAATTTTCGATTCAAAATATTGTAGTTTTTCTTATATCGTACATATTTTTCTATTCGAAGCAATAATTTTTCTAGTCGAACAAAAATTTTTTCTATTCAAACTTATACTTTTTCTATTCGAACCCAAAAATGATTTCTTTTCGAATCTATCATTTTTCTATCCAAATTAATAATTTTTTTACTTATACTACTAACTTTCCTATTCTAATCAATAAGATTTCTATTCGATTGAATAATTTTGCTATTCGGAAGAACATCTTTTTACTCATGCTAATAATTTTTCTAACAAACCAATAATTTTTTTCCTATAACAATATTTTTCCTATTCAATTGAATAATATTTCTCTATCAGATCGAATATACTATCCATTGGAATTAACAATTTTTCTATTCAAAACTAGTCTTTTCCAATTTCAAATAATAATTTTTCTACTCGGTGTAATAATTTTTTTATTTGAAACCAATAATTTTTCTTTTCGAATCTATAATTTTTCTATCCGAACCAATAATTTTCTACTGATTCTAATAATTCTGTCCAGTCAAGCGGTTAATTTTTTAATTCGATTCTATAATTTTTCTATCCGAACCAAGAATTTTTCCACTACTGCTAAAAATTTTTCTATTCACAAGAATAATTTTGTCCAGTATTGGAAGTATAATTTTTTTAATCGAATACGAATGAATTCTTAACAAATAAAATAACATTTTTTTAAATGTATTCAAAAACTTAAATTTCTATAACTAAAAATATTTAATTTTAATTTTATTTTTTATTTTTCTTTTCAATTCCTATTTACCTTCAATTTTTATTTAAAAAATAAATTTTCCTTCTTTTTAAGAGAAATAGAAATGCAGTAAAATAGAAATAAAAAACAGAGAAAAATTTTACTCTATATTCTATATACAATTGAACTCGTAGTGTAAAAGAAATATTATTGACACTTGGAAAAATCGAGTGCTTCCTGCATTTTAGATTTTCGTATAGACGTGATGATGTACATATATTTTTCATCTGAGACAAGACTCCTCTGAAATGTAGCACTTGCTTCGTGACATTCGATTTCAATCTGATTGAGTGCCACCGTTCTGTCAGCATAGAAAATTATTTTCTCCAAAAGAGCATTTCCTCACAAACTTTTTCCAAGTGGAAAAGAAAATAATGTTTAGCAAAAAAAATTTTTTTTCTTCCCCATTCCATCTAGAAAAAAATATTTAACGAAAAAAAATTTTCTTTCCTATTCCATCTAAATTAAATATTTAGTAATATAAATAAATATTTTTTAATTAAATACATATTTTAACTAAAATATTTATTTAGATATTAATATTAATTTAATATTATTAATAATAAAGGTATTATTAATTTATTTAGATTAAAGCATTTTTTGGTTTTCATTTTTTAATTCTTATATCAAAATATTTTTAACACTTTTTTTTTAACCTTATAAATGGAACATAAAAATAATAGTAAAAATATAAGAATGTATGTGAAAATAAAATGTGGAAGAGATTAATTTTTATTGTTACCTATTAGTTAATTTATTGTATTATTATTATTATTATTTACTTGTTACTTTCTTAATTCACCATTATTTTCAACTTTTATCAAATAAATTAGCAAATATAATTATAAAATATAAATAAAAAATAAAAAATTGGAAAATAAATTAGAAAAATGCAAATTTTTTAGTATATTTATTATTCACTAATATTAATAATCTATTGCTTTTAATACTTTGTCGCATTTTGAAATATCATTTTCACTCTTGGATATTATATTTAAGTTTTTGCGCAACCAGTAATTACGCATTTGTCGATACTGAGCGAGCGAGAGGTAAAACACAACGAGAGATTCAAATAAAAAAAAAGACAGATGTCCTCGACTTGAGAGAAAAAAAAATCCACCAATGGGAATTTAACCAAGCGTTATAAATATCTATATTTGAATTTGTTATATATTATAGAAAAATTTTATAGTTCACCTTATGTAAACGACACGCGAACCGTTTACCCATTCTTATACGTGCGCCTAGGCACATTCACATGAATCATAACTGCAAAGATAAGACTTTTGAGAGCTATAAAAATAAAGAGAAATAAGCAGAACTGATCTCTATAAAAAAAATAAAATAAGAGAGAGGGATTCATAAAAAAGCATATTTTTTCTATGACAAAATATATTTGCGTTCGTAAAATATATTCTACTCAGTATTATTATGAAAATAAAGCAAGAAAAAAAGACAAAATTTGTTTATTAATTTTTTTTGTACAATTTTCTTCGTTATTTTCATTATAATCGAGAATAATTAACAAGAGGGAGAAAAGTTTTTGAAAAAAAGTGTCGTAGGCACCATGGGCGCATGGCATTGCGCCTGTGTTTGCAAATCAAGGGTCTAGAGTTCGATTCTTTCCAGATGTGGAAAAAATTTTATTTCTTGTTGCCGACAAAAATTATGTGCTTAATATTTATTTAATTTTTTTTTCTTAATTGCTCAAACATTCAACCGAATATTAATGTATAAATTGTAATAAAATGTAAATTATTCTCTAAATTGAAATAACATTGAATTGGAGCAAAATGAAAGCAATTACTATATATTTAATCAAATTAGATAAAAATTTCTATTCAACGGAAAAAATTAGTTGTTTATTATTCAAGTGAAAAAAACTCGAATGAAAAAAAAATATTTTTAATTTCCTAATTCCAAGCTAAATAATAGTTCAATAAAAAAATTTTGTTTCATTGTAAAAAAGTGAAATTATTCGAATTAAAATTTTTTTTAGTTTTTAATTATTCAAATCCTAATATTATGAAAAAAAACATATTTGCACTTGTTTACTATTTGAGTTTAAATTTTAGTCGAAAAAAAATTTCTTTAATTTCTTGTTTTTTCCAGGTAAAAATATATTCTAAACAAATTTAATTGTTTATTATTCAAATGAAAATATTACTTGAAAGAAAAAAATATTTTTAATTTTCTAATTCCAAGGGAAATAATTCTTCGAATAAAAAAATTTGTTTCATTATAAAAAAGTAAAATTATTCCAATTAAAAATTTGTTTAAATTTTTATTTATTGAAATGCGAATATTATGTGGAAAAATATTTTCAATTGTTTACTATTTAAGTTCAAATGTTATTAGAAAAAAGTCTTTAATTTTTTTGTTTTTTTAAGGTAAAAATATTTTCTAAACAAATTGAAAAAAATTGTTAATTTTCTCCTAGAAAAATTAAAATGTGTAAAAGTAAAAAGTCAAATAAATATTAATTTCCCATTAAAGATTAATAGTTTCGCAGCACTCTATATTAAATATATGACTACTTATGAACAAAGTCAAAACGTATATTTAACGCTCTTCCCATTTATTGATTAATACACCAGAGGAGCCAATGTTGTGGAAACGAATATTCTTCTCTAAAAATAAAAATACTCGTTTACCACGTTATTCTTGATAACAAGGTAATATTTACGATCGTAATTCCTCCGTTATTCAATTTGCTACACGGTTTATCTTGTTTTATTACCAACAACTAGAAGGAAATTTAAAAAATAAAATACACACTCGCACTTAAACGCGATACTACAATATTAAATTCAATTCATTGAAAAATTAATCTGCAAATGCATTATTCTAATTATGAGCGTACATAAACAGTAGTGAAAAGTTTATATACGCACGAAATTTTATATAATCTCGAGCGATAAAATTAAATATCAACATAAAGCTAAGTATATAAAATTATCGTTCATTTCAGTTGATAAAAACAAAGGATTCGCATATACAGTGTTTAATTAAAATTTTTTTATTGTCCGAATTCATTAGGTAAAATAATATTTCTTATAATACAATTTTGCGAACGAAATTTTTCTTTTTATACTTCAATTAAATTTAATTAAAATTTTTATTTTAATTACAAAACAGAATTATAGTGGAAATTATATTTTTTTTATCTCTTTGGTTTATTTTGCTTTTTCCCTTTTTGTTTTGTGAAATTTTTTTTAATATTTGTAGTTGAATTATTTTAACATTAAAAAAGTTAAAAACGCAAAAAAGTTAATAAGAATTTGATTATTTTTATTTTTAATCTTATTTATTTTTGTACTATTCGATTTATTTCATTTAAAACAGGTTTGCAAAAAAAAATACTTTTTACATTATTATTAATTAATTTTTGTATTAATTTAATTATTGAATTATAATGATTAAAATATAATTATTAAATTATATTGAAATTTCTGTTCGTGTTACTATTGTTTGAACGAGATTTATGTTTAAATTTTCTTAATACTGTTAAATTTAATTAATTTTAAAAAATATTTTGTTAAGTATTCTCATTTTGTGAATTTTGTTAATTTAATTGCAAATTTAATATTTATTTCTAATTATTGTATTGAAAGAAGCGTACCTTATTTTATTTTTTTTTTGCACTCTCGCACACTGGTCGATGGATAATTGTTTCTCACTGCATTTACACGACTGAAAGAAAGTCCTGACTAAGAGTTCTTGTCTCTATTGTATCGTGTGGAATGTTTCACATGGAAGGAACGTCCGGAAATCGTGACTCGAATAATAAATGTTCGGCAGCCGATTTCCTTTTTCTATCACCTACCGCAAGCATATTCCAAGACGTTGAAGTACCTGCAAAAATGTTTTCGAGTAGATTTCTTCAATATATTCATTCGATACTAAATGCAACTAGTAATTTTTTTATTTTACACGAAATTTTTAAATTTTTATACTTTTCACGTTATTTTTCTTTATAATTTAATTTTTTTTTCTTTTCTATTTTCTAATTTCTCAATATTTTATTTTTATTTTCGTTTTACGAAAAATTAAATTTCTATAATAATATAGAGAATTTTTACCATTTTTATATAAAAAAAAATAAAAATAAAAATAAAAAAAAATTTAATCCGAAAGTAGTAAAAGTCACGCACAGTCAGACAATTGTAGGTGCTAATTAGAATACGAAAAATTAAACAAATTTTAACAAATTCGAATTAATTCGATTTTTATTTAACCAATCCTTCTTAAATTTATTTAAATTTAAATATTAAGTAGTAAAAGTATTTTTTCCATACAAAAATTATAATTTTTAAGATGATAAGATAATTATTAAGTAGAAAAAGTCCATTTATGATATGACTTCACTTTTGTCACGATACGTATTGCAGTTAATTTCAGTTTCTCCATTTTAAGCAAAAAGTAGTAAAGGAAAGTTTTAGCCAGACAAAAAAGTTAATTAAATTTTAAAAATAGTAGTGAATGTTGGTTTCGGTCAGACAAATGTGCATAAATTTTTGATAATTAAAATAAAGTCATTAAGACAATTTTTAATTAAAACATTTTAAAATTAATACCAGTAGAAAGAGTATACTTTAGTCAGACAAAATTGTTACATCTTAAAATTTTTGAAACAAGTAGTAAATCTAAATTTTAGTCAGGCAAAATGTAAAATTATAAGAATGTTTCGGAAATTTAATTACTAGCATTTTCAATTTCTTACACTTTTGTATCAGTGATACTGGCACATTTTAGTCAGACCAAATTGCACATTTTTTCGTAATTTCAAAGTCAGCTATAGATCGATGATTCGTAATTTTTATTTAAGTAGTAAAAGTGGAATATAGTCAGACAATTTTCTTTTATTTGTAATATGTACTGCAGTAGTAAATTAAAGTTTCGGTCAGACGAATGTTTATTTTTTTAAACTCAAAAACTAGTAGTAAATGTTTTTTTTTAATCCGACACGTGGAAAACATTATTTGTAATTTTAAAATAAAAATATAAAATCAATTTTTATTCAGAAACATTTTTCCACATTAATATCAGTAGTAAGAGTATATTTCAGTCAGACGAAAATGTAAAATGTTTAGATTTTACTGTTATTTTTCATTGTGAATAGAATTTTACTTAAAAATTTTACTTCAAAGTTAGTTATTAAGTTATTTATAAAATTAGTAATTTAATTAGTTACTTGGTTAGTGATTTAGTTAGTTCGTAACTAAAGTAGTAATTTAGTTATAAGGTTAATTATTTACTTTGACAGATAGTTAGTAAGTAGGTGTTTAAAGAAAATCTACAGTCAGACGGAGAAAAAAATGTTTTTCGTATCTTTCAATTCAGTGGTTAAAGTCAATGTACAGTCAGACACTATTAATTTTTATATAAACTAAGTTTAAGTAGTACAAATACAATTCCGTCAGACAGGGCACAATTAATTTACATTTTTTAAGATTAGTAGTACATGTGAAATATAGTCAGACTGTAAATTTTATTTTTTCAATTTGTAATTAAGTAGTACCAGGAAATAATTTCAGAGAAGTAGAACATTTTTTTTTTGTTATTTTCTATTCAGTAGTAAAAGTAAATCTACAGTCAGACAGCTTTTGTTTTCAACTCCAGTAACAATATAGAACGCAAATATACAGTAAAAGGGTTAATTTTCATATACAAAATTTCTTTTTAATTTTCTTAAACCTATCCCGCAAGTAGTAGCAGTGCTTTTTGGTCAGACTCAGACGCAATTTTATAAATTCAAAAATTTTTTCCAACAGTAGTAAATTTAATTTTTAATTATCTGGAAAAATAAAACAGTGAACATCAGGATTCAAACAGACGAGAGTTAATAATTTTTCTTCTCGTTTTAGTGCCAGTAGTAAAAAAAACAAGGACCTTTTCAATTATAATTTAACGAATTCTCCAAATGCCCAAGCGACAATAAAACAGTGTCGGGGACGAATTTTAACCGAGGGATTTTTGGAATAAGTATATATTAGTCGAGAGCGCAATAAAAAGCTTAAACGACTAAGCTAATGTTATTGAGATGAACCTTTCTAGCCCATAGAAAGGCGGAAAGAGAGAAAGAAAGAGAAAAAGAGAGAAAGATAGAGAGAGTGAATTTCCCAACAAAGAATAGCAAATACACCCGCCCCTTTTTACCGAAATTTAGGTTTTCTCCTCCTCTCCATTGAAAAATGCTCCACTTTCCAAATTGAATCGCACTTGCAAATGCCTTGCTAATGTATTATGCTAAAATCCCCAAAGACTAAATAAAATTACAATATCAAGTTTGAAAAGTGTCTCATCTATTTTATTTCTTTTTTTAATTTCCTTTTTTATTTTTTTACTCCTCTTTTCATTTTTTATTTTCCTTCTTCATTTTTCCATTCAATTTTTTTTTCGTTAAACGATTTTAATTGTTCTCTAAAAAATAATTTTTGAATTCACTACAATATTTTTCCTTTCAATTTTTCTTCGTTTAACTTTTTTAATTGTTTTCCAAAAAATAATTTTTGAATTCGCTACAATATTTTTCCTTTCAATTTTTTTTTCGTTAAACGATTTTAATTGTTCTACAAAAAACCAATTTTTGAATTCTCTACAATATTCTTCCTTTCAATTTTTCTTCGTCTAACTTTTTTAATTGTTCTCCAAAAAACTAATTTTTAAATTCAATATAATAATTAAATTAATTACACCAATTACATTAATTACACGTACCATGCATTTTTAAAAAAATTTAAGTTATTTCTAAAATCAAATTTTTTTATATTTAAACCAAATTGTTCTAATTCGTAAAGGCCGAGTTTCAATTTTCACTTATCTAATCGATTATATTATTTTTACAATCTCTTTTGTTTTCACTGAATTCGTCGTTACGTTTGCATAAATTATTTCAAATCTATTTCAATAATTTGGCAATAATTGCTTTTATTTCTCTGCCTCTGTAAAGCCAATGTATAACGAGTCGACATTTCGAAACCTAATCATTTATTCATTTAAGGAGCTTTTAGGACTATTGAATGATTCTAAAGCATGGGGTGTTTTTTATGTCAAAAGTAATTTGTCCTCTTACTCAACGATAGGTCGTTTACTTCAATTATGTCCAAGGAATAAAAGTCTATAGTACTCGAAGCTATATATTTTTTTTATTATTAATTATTCATTGAACTTAAAAAATTAGAAGTCGACAATAAAAAGGATTTTAAAATTTTCAAACTCAAATATCAAGAAAATAATTAGTGTCAAGCTTCATTGAGAAGATCTACATAGAAAATTTTTAACAAAAAAAAATTTATTTTTGTGACAAAAAGTTGATTATTTTTATTATTTTCGCTTCTACTTGACTATCAGTGATAAAAGTAGATTTTAACGTTTAAATTAACGTTCAAATGAACAAAATTGATTAATTTTTGTCAAAATTAAATTTTTATTGCAACTATTTTGTTTCAGTATCCAAAAAATTAATATTTAGTTTGTAAACGTAAAATTTTAGTTTTTTAATTTTTTTATGTTTGATAATTTATTAAATTTAATTAAAAATATTTCGTTCATTTGAACGTTTAAAGTTTAGAGATCATTTATTTTTATGATTAGAACGAAACAGAAGAATTTTTATTTTTTGATTAGAAGAAGATAAATGATTTTAATACGAAGAGTAAAAAGACGAAGAATTTGTCATTTAAATTTAAGTAGAGAATGTAAATTATAGTCAGACGAAATTAAATAATTTTTGTAATTTCAACACGTGGGACGTTGGCTTTTATTTAAATTTAAGTAGTAAACGTACAATTTATTATTGGTAGTAAATTATTTATATGCGTCTGTACTGCAGTAGTCGAGATAAGTTTTAGTCAGACAAAGGTTTAATTGTAAAAAAAATTAAAAACAAGCAGAAAATGAAAATCTGAGTCAGACTTATCAAATATTAGGCCCTGTTTTTTTAATTTTTACTCAAGTAGTAAGAGTGCGGTATTGTCAGACACAAAACAGACAAAGAAGAAGAATTTTTTATTTAAACTAAAAGACGAAAAATTTGTAATTTTTAATTTAAGTAGTATTAGTAAATTACGGTCAGACAGAATTGAAGAAAAATTGTTGTTTTTACCACAGTAGTACAAGTAAATCATTTAGTCAGACACAAAAAAAAATTCTAGAATTTAAATAAGATTTATTTTCCATAGAGGGAATAGATTTAAATAAAAATTGCGAAATATTGTAAAGTAAAGTTCAAACAAAATGACAATGTAAATTTAATAAAAAACTAAATTAATTCAGGTTCAGGAGGGGGGATTGAAAAATTTTCTTTTTTCATAAAAGGGAAGGGAAAATTGATCAGTCTGTATATATACACTTTAAGCGTGCAGATTCATGCGAAAACGTTTTTGGGGATCTGAAAAATGTAGTCTGGAATAGAGGGGATTTCGTATTTCCACTCGGACGTTGACGTCGATCCCGTGGGACATTTTCGCGAATGAAAGTATAGTGGTTCAGCCCCTCCATCTTAGTCTCATCCCTTTTCCCCTCTTCCTCTCACATTTTACATATATACATTTATACAGTCAATGTTAAATTCACGCAGTTCTAAAATGTTCTCCTTTCGTCCCTCAATTTTGTTTTAGTTTTTTTTCATTCTTTTATTTATTTATTTATTTATTAATATTTATTTATTATTATTATTATTATTATTATTATTTATTAATATTTATTATTTATTTATTATTATTATTATTTATTAATATTTATTATTTCTTTCTTCTTCTTTCATTTCTTTTTTCCCCTTTTTTCACTCTTTTTTTGTTTCTTCTCTTCCTCTTTCTTCATTTCCATTTTTTTCTCTTCTTTCATTTCTTCTTTTTCCCCTTTCTTCAATTCCCTTTTTTCACTCTTCTTTTTTTTCTTTTGCTCTTCTTTCGTTTCTTTTTTCCCCTACTTCATTACTCTTTTCTCTCTTTTCTTCATTTCCTCTTTTCCTTCTTCACTAATCTTTTTCACTCTTCTTTCATTTCTTAATTTCCCCTTCCTTAGTTTTTTTCTCTCTTCTTTCATTTCTTCATTGAATATTTTTTCTCCTCTTTCATTTCTTATTCTTTCAATTTCTTCATTTCTTCTTTTCTCTTTATTTCTTCAATTTTTCCTTTTCTCTCTTCTTTTATTTTCTTCATTTTCTCCTTCGTTCACTTCACTTTTTTTATCCTCTCCACGCATTCTCCTTCTTTTCTTTTATATATAGAAGGATTTTTTTAAAAATCCTTTTAACTTCTTTCTTTTTAGCCCTCGACTACGGGCTTTTTATCCCTTCATCAGATACGAAGAAGAGGTCAACGTAAGAAGCTGACATATATAAAGGAGATTCCACTTTGTGTTCGTACACATATATACATAAGAGCACCATCGTAACTGGTATTTGTAAACTGAGGTTTACCCACCCCCCTCTCCACCATTCCTCCCCTTTTTCCTTTTTATACCGTCTGGACGGAAAAAAATTATATTTTTCTTTAGAAGTGTAGAAAAAAAATTAACATTGCAATTTTTCTTTTTGTCTTTTAATAAAAATTTTTTTTTAAATATACACAAAAATGACGAAGAGAAAAAGAAGAAGAAAATAAAAAGAAAAGAGAGATAAAGAGTGGAAAGGAAGAAAAAAGAAAAGAAGAAGTATTAAAAATTAAATTAAAAAAAAATTAAAATAGGTGGGTATTAAAAATTGAGAGAAGAAAAAAAATTGTATTTATATTGAAAAAATAGTTAATAGAAAAATGAAAAATTATACCTATATACATTATATTAAAAATATGTAGATAAATGAATATGATAAAGTTGAAAGAAAAGAGCGCAAGGGTGAGTGTGTATAGTCATAGGCGGAGACGTGGGGGGAGTGGGGTTGGCAGGCAACGTGAAGCATTCAAAAAGGGGGATGAATGGAGGTTTTAGGTATGGAGAAAACGAATGGTGGAGTGATGTAGGCAAAAAAAAAGACGGGAGAGAAAAAAAAGGGGGGAACCCCCGTATATAGCGATTCCATCTGCCTGTCATTCTGATACTGCGTATACTGTCGGCTGTCGACGACCGCGCGATCAATACACTGCAATCTATACAAAATGGCTGTTTGCAATATTTCACAATTTTTTTTTCTTCATCTATATATATAGCCATATCCAATATTTATTATTATAAAATCGTTCTTTGACAGAATTGGAAAATAAATTTTCTTTTTGAATTTCGTTGGAGGAAAGCCAAATGAGGAGGAGGAATTTAAGAGAAGAGGAAATCGAAAAAAGGAAAATCGAAAAGAGGAGGAATTTAAGAGCGAAGGGAAAATCGAAAAAAGGAAAAACCAAAAGAGGAGGAATTTAAGAGAAGAAAAAAAAGGCTTTCCCTTTATTTAATTTTTCTTTCGGTTTCATTATTCTTTTGAAAAACAGAAAAAAACAAAAAAAAAAGGAAAAACAAAAAGAGAAAAACTATTTAAAAAAATAAAAAACAGGAAAAATTCAAGAGAAAAGAAAATCAAAAAAAGAAAATCGAGAAAATAGAAACACCAAAAAAGAAAAGAATTTGGAAAAAGGGAAATCAAGAGAAGAAAAAATAAAAAAAATGGTAAATCAAAAAAAAAGAAAATAAAAAAGGGAAAAATTATAAAATAAACAAAAAAGTAAAAGAAGAGAAAGAAGAAAAAGAAAAATCGAGAAGATAGAAACAAAAAAGAAGAAATGGAAAAACGAAAAGTGTAAAACTATTAAAACATAAACTAAAAGCAAATTAAGAAGAAAAATAAGGAAAAGAAAAAAATGGGGAATGGATTTAAAAGAAAAAGAAATCAAAAAAGGGAAAATTAAAAGAAAAAAACAATTAAAAAAGAGTAAAAGCAGAAAAAGAGGGAATTTAAAAAAGGGTTAAATTAAAATTTGAAAAAAATGAAATAAAAGGGAAAATGAGAATATATAAATAAAAGATGGAAAAAATCGAAATAAGGAGAAAAACTAAAAGATGAAAAAATTAAGAAAGGGGAAAATATTAATAATAGGAAAAACAAAAAGAAGAGTAAATAGAAAACGCCAAAAACGAATTAAAAAGCTAAACTAAACTTTAGTTATATAAAAATCTATGAATTCACATAAATTTAAAAAATATAAAAAATCATATTTAATTAATTATTTATTATTCATTTATAAAAATTCCTGTCAATTTAGATAAATTTCCATCTTTTTTTAAAGAATCATTGTGATTTCTCAGAGAAGGAAAATTTTTTTAAAAATTGAATTCGAATGTTTTGATGTAAGTGGCGCCATCCGGAGAAAGTTGCCTCCAGTTAAAGTTCCTCGAGTTTAGAAAAGATGGCGACACAACCACCGTTCTTGGTTCTTCTTTCAATTTAGAATTTAACAATGGAAAATTTTATTTTCGAAGAAGAAGAGAGAAAATAAAATAAACGAAAAAAACAGAGAAAAAAAGATTAAAAGCAAACCCAAGAGGGAAAAAATAGAAAAAGAAGTAAAGAAATAGAAAACAAAGATGAAGAAATCTAACTTCTTGTGGAAAGCGTAAAAATTACCGCAGTGTTGTTATAATGTTTTTTCTCTCCCACTACTTTACGGAAAAAAAATTTTCATTTTAAAGAAAGAAATTTTCCCGCCACTGAAGTCAAAAGTCAACTAATTTTCACTGCATCACTTTTACACTTTGTCGAAAAATTTTTATTAAACAAGTTCCTTGTTCCTTATTTTCAATTCTATACCAAAAATTGAACCACTTTCATAATTTTCATGAATACACTAATTTTTTCCCGCAACAAGTGTTTCGAAACATTACACTTACAGTGAATTACTTACTTTCTTCTGAATTATTCAATATTCGTAAAAATAGTGCAGAAATAAATTCAAACATTCAACCATATGAGTATTGCTGAAATATTCTCTTTAAACAATAAAATAACAAAAATAAATAATATTTTTGTAAACAAGTAAAAATATTGAAAATATCAGGAACCATTTTTTAATTTTTTTTCATACTATTTACAAAATTGGACAAAAACTTTAAAAAAAATGATTAGGAAGAATTTTTTTGCTCCAAAAAAATGAGAAAAAAACGAAAATAAAAATACGACTGCACGGCAAGCAGGTCGAAGTAGAACTAAACGAAGTTTCCGTGTACAATATAAAGGGGGATCATTTTGAATCTGTGTGAAGTGTGTTGAAATTTATGGTTCTCCCACTCGCAGCATCCCTTCGCCTCTGGACCGTGGGGCCGCCCGTAAAAGGCCGGCCATTAATTTTCCGTTTGCCAAAAGAGTAAAGAGCTTCAATTCCTTTCGTTCATGACGACAAGTGCCACTATCAAATCGTGTACAAGGAAAACTTCAACTCGATTCATCATTTCTCCTCTTATTTTTTGGTGTAGGGGGTTTAAATCCACAATTTCTAACAATTTTTAGAAACTTCTTTTCGGAGAATAATTCATTTTCGAAACTGTAGACAATTTTTCTTCAAGTCTTACACTCTTTTGTCACTATTTCACAAACATGTTTTTTTCTTCTTTCTTTAGACATTATTTTTCACTTTCAACTTTGCGAAACGGATTTTTCACTTTGTTGGCATTTTTTCATTTGGGAATAATAACTAAGAAGTATAATCCTTACTCACTTGGTATTTTTAATTTAAAATTTTACAATTGGAACAATTGTCGATTGAATAAATCTAACGAGAATGATTTTAAAGTCCTAAAATTGATATTGATTTTATTTAACCAAAAAAAATTTCTAAGTAAATAAAAAAAATTACAATTGTTGAAATCGTGAGAGTACGGAATAGATATGTGGTATTTTTTTACTATTTTCAAAGTAGCACAAAAACTGGGGTGGGTTCACGTAATTTTTACTTTTACACAAAAAATTTCCACCCTTTACACAAAAAATTCCTACTTTCTCTAAAAAAATTTTCAAATTGATTAGAAAAATTCTCACTTTTTCCACCCTTTACTCAAAAAACTGCTACTTTCTTTAAAAAAAATTCAAATTAATTAGAAAAATTCTCACTTTTTCCACCCTTTACTCAAAAAAATCCTACTTTTAAAAAAAAATTCAAATTGATTAGAAAAATTCTCACTTTCACAACAACAAAAAAATCAATTAAAAACAGTTCAATTTCATTGGAAAAATGTCACTCTCTCTCTCTAAAGAATTGTCACTTCCACATTCATTCAAAACATGTTTTTTTTACATTCATTCAAAAAATTTTACATTTCTTTGAAAACTACTTTTTTTTATAAAAAAGTTTCTCAAAAGAATTCTTACTTTCTTATAGGAAAAATTGTCACTTCCACATTTACTCCAAACATGTTTTTATTCGTTAAAAAAATTCTTCACTATTTACTAAAAAAAATGTCTTTACTAAAAAAAAAATGTTACTGAAACTGTATTTTTTGAGTTAAGTTGAATTTTTTTAGAATAAAAGTGGTAATTTTTTAAATAAATGTAAAAATTTTTTTATTAAAAATGAAAGTAAATATCTATCGAGTGAAGAACATTATTTTCAAATGAATGAAAAAATTTTTTAATGAATAATGAAATTTTTTATCAAAAATAAGAAATTTTTGTGGGGGAAAAAAATTTCTTGAGAGAATGTAAACATGTTTTTAGTGGAAGTGAAAAGTTTTTTTAGGAATGTGAATATTTTTTTAGTGAATCTAAAAGTGACCATTTTTTTCTAATAATTTGCACATTTTCTGAGAGAATACTTTAAGTAAGTGGAA
This sequence comes from Leptopilina myrica (nomen nudum), assembly GCA_032872475.1. NCBI lineage: Eukaryota > Metazoa > Arthropoda > Insecta > Hymenoptera > Figitidae > Leptopilina > Leptopilina myrica (nomen nudum). The sequence continues at coordinate 40,173,521 of CM065461.1, forward strand.
TGTTTTACTAAAATTAAATTTTTTCGGTGAAATCGTATTTTTGTTTAGTAAAAGTGAAAATTCTTTTAATGAATGTAAAAATTTTTGCAGTGAAATTAAAAGTTATTATTTTTTTGAGTGAAGGTCAACATTTTTTCCAAATGAAACTAAGAAGTTTTTAATAAAATATGGAAATTTCTTGACCCTAAATAAGAATTTGTTAGGGAAACTAAAATTTTGAGAGTGAATGTAAACATTTTATTTAATGAAAATAAGATTTTTTTAAAATGAAAATAAAAAGTTTTTTTTTAGTAAAAATAAGAATTTTTTAACGAATATAAATTTTTTTTGAGTGAACGTGAAAAGAGACAATACAATTTGAATCAAACATATTTATCTTTGTTGAACGCACTCAACCAAAAATTATTTTCGAATTAATCATAATAATTTTAATTGTATAAGTTTGATCCAATAAAAATTACGTTTAATTCATACTTATTTGTAGATTAAAAAAATTTTTTTCCCACTGTATAGTAAATTTTAGTCTAAAAATTAGTAAAAATTGTCAAAAATGTACAGATGTTTATGTCATCGTAAATTTTTCGTCGTGATTAGCTAAAAATTAGTCAGTAGGAAATGAAATAAATTAAATTAAATAGAATTTTAATTCTCGGGGAGGGGCGTGGGGGTTGTTTACAGAATTTTGCGAAGGATATAAAATTGAGACAAAGAACGAAAAAAAACTTGGCTTCGCAACATTTTTCATTTGCTTTTTGTCTCAAATCGATAACCTTAGAAAATATGAGAATTTAATTTAGAGAGTTGGTATTAAATTTACTACTATTCGAACTAATAAAAATTAATATTGAAGCGGAGGGAGGGAGGGCGGTATTTACATAAGCAAAAAAGGGAGGAAAAAAGCGGGAAATTCAAAACAAAATATTTTTTGGAATTGAAAACAAATTTTTTTTTAAGGAAAAAAAATATATATTTGTGAATAAAACTTACTTCCTGGAGGTTTGGTGAACAAATTTTCCAGGTGATGTTGTTCCTTTGCCGATCTTCGGGGTTGTGATGCAGTAAAACACCGAGGGGTAGTATCATGGGGAAATGATTTATGGCCAACCAGAACCAGGTAGGGCGCCATTCAACTCTCTGAATCCAGCCTTCGTTTCCTTTACGTGCCTTTGGCTATACTATATGACTATACTGTGTATTAACTACACCATATATACTATATACTAACTATATTTTATACTATAACTAAAAAATATATATATATGTACTTTATATGGTGAAAAAAAACGAGTCTCTACTATATCTACCAGGGTCTTTCCAACTGCCGTTTTATTTCTCTCGCCGAATGTCAATGATTTCAGTTGACTTGTTTATTTGCACGAAGAACGATAGCTGCGAAATATTTCGCTCCTAATCGTAAAGTATCGAAAAATTTCAAACTTTGTATTTTTAAAAGAATATAAATTTGGTGTTTGAATAGAAATTCTATTATTTTCTATTCACTGAGAATTTTTTTTTTAATACAAAAATAAGTAGACAACAAAAAAAATGTTTCAATTAAACATATCTTACAAATTGTATTAAATGTAATTTTTATTTATTTCAATATTATTATGTTTAATGCAAAGATAATTTTTTGTTAACTGTATAAAAAAGTGTAAAATAAAAATATAAAATAAAAGTAAATATAAATATAAAATAAAAGTATAACAAATTTATAAAACTGTATGAAAAAATTCAATAATTGTTCATTATTGAAGATAATTGATTCTAATATATTGTTTTCTCAGTGTTTGTATAAATTTTCATCTCTACAATATATGAAAGGATTAAAATATTAGGAGCAAAAAAAATTTCTTTCCTGGTAAGTTTTTCTTAAAAACGAATATTTTGTTCGCAGTAAAAGAATATCTATAATTTTAAGGCAGGGAAGTCAGGTTTTTATTAAGATACAACATGTTTAGGATTGACTAATGCTGAATTTCCACAGTAGATTTTTGAACAATTTACATTGAAGCATATAAAATTAAGAATGCTCTTAAATTAAGATTTTTTACTGTGTTTGATTCTTGAACTCTTGGCTTTAATTTTTTTTTAATTTTCTCATTCTTAATTCTAGGTTAAAAATTAATTTTTTGTTTTTCGGTTTAAATATTTGGTTCTGTGGTTTAAAATTTTTGTTTTTAGTTTATTTCAAATTTTTTATTCGACTTGAAATTTTTGTTTCTTAAAAGTTGTTAAAAATTTAAAAACAAATTGAGAAAAGTGGGAGAATAGAAAAAAAATTGAAACAGGAGTTATAAATTTTCACGTTTTTCAAAAATTATATTCAAACTTTAAATGAAAATGAGGAAAACATTTGTAAACAGAAATAAAAACATTGAGTTTAAGTTTAAAGTTTTCGTATTTCGAACATTTTCGAAAACTGAAAAAAAAATTGGAAAAATACAAAAAGGTAGAAAGAATGGTTTTTAATTTTTTATAGGATATAGAGACAAAAAAACGAAGAAAAGATTGTTTTAAATATTGATTTAAAAAATTATTAAAGCTACAACAAAAAATGAAAGAAATTAAAACAAAACGAAAAAGGCTTTTTTTATTTTTAAATCTTTAGCAGTTTCAGAAAGAAATAAAAAAAAGAATAGAAAAGGAATTTTAAAATTTTTGTTTTTTAATAATTTATTAAAACCATGAAAGAAAATGAGAGGAAAACAAAAACAGGGGTTTCAGATTTTAATTCTGACAAAGTTATTATAAATTTTTTTTAAAAATATGATAAAAATAAGAAAAAGGAAAAAAGAGTTCTTAAAAATTGGGAAAAGACCGAAATAAATGGAAAAAGGGATTTAAAATTTTTTGTTTTTCAATAATAAATTATTAAAAATTGGTAAAAAACGATAAAAAAAGAAAGAAAAAAAAGTTCAAAATTTCTGGATCTTTAAAAATGATTATAAAATTTACCAGAAATGGAAAATAAAAAAAAATCATTTTTAAATTTTTGTTTGTTAGAAAATTATTTAAAGTTTTGAAAAAAAATTTAAAAGATATAAAAAAAGAAGGAAAAAAGTTGGAAAACGGGGAAGATGGTATAGAAAAAGGAGAAACAAGAAAAAAATGGAGAAAAAGGAAAAAAATAGAGAAAATCCTAACAGAAATAAGCATATGGAAGAAGAAAGTACATAGAGAGGAAAACTGGAGTTGAGTTATCGCAATTTTTTTTATATATGTATATGTTGTGTACTACATAATAGTGTATTATATATAAGACCTAAAGTTCTTCATTTTTTGCATGTAAAAGAGATATAATGTTATCCGAAAAGAGGAAAAGCAACAGAGATATATGCTTTGTGTTGACATTGCAAAACACCGCAGGACAAAAATTCCCGCGTGCATTTCAACTATATGACAAGCGACACATTTTTTCTTATAGCGAATCTTTTGCGAGATTTTTTCTCCCTCTTGTACCACTTTGCAAAAATAATTTTTCCTTTATATCTACTTTTTCTTCTCGCCGTTATTTATTTTCACAAAAAAAAAAATTTCATTTCTATCTTTTTCTATTTTTATCATTATCTCTTTTAATTAAAATATTTCCATATATTAATCAGAATATAGTTAAATAAAATTCTATTTTGCATTAAAGTGTAATTAAATTTTTACTAACCTTTTTAATTGCGTAAACAAAATTTAAAATTGAAATTATAAATTCTTTCTTAGAATAATTGAATTGTTTTGTTAGACTTTTAATTAAAAATAAATGAATTAAATAAAAGTTGCAAATACAATTTTCGTAATTCAAGGAAAAATTACACTTGGAATAGCGATAAATTCTTCTACAGTAACAATAGTCTTAAATAAAAATTTCGCTAATGTAAAAAAAAAGAAAACATGATTTTCTAAGATATCTTCATTCAATTAGGAATATTTTTTTTTCTTTTGAATCGAGGTCAATAACCAGAAAGAATAAAGTAATTGTCACCAATTTTTCGAGGGTTCGAAGAAAAAGAAATTTTAATTGTAATTCAATGGAAAAAAAGTGGAAAAAGTAGGGGAGGGAGAAAGGAGAAGAAATTATCCAAATACAGAGAGCGGAAAAGAGATAAAAGAGAGTCAATGCGGCAGGAGCTACCCCGAATGATCATCAATCATCAAGAGCGAGACAATCGTATATAGCACACCAACCCAGGAACAGCTGTCGCTTCGCTACTCGACTTCAAACCCATGTTACATGTTGCTATAAAATTACAAATACAAAAATTTTAAATTAAATTGATCACAATAGCTTTTGTGATTTGAAATGGAAAAAGTCGATTTTTTACAATGACAACAACATTTATTTGATTTAAATAATTTACAACTTGGTCTTAATGTTATAAGCAGATTCTAAAATTCATATAATAAGGTTATTTTTGTCCTACATTTATCTTGATGAAAAATCCTTTTCTTATTATTTTAATTTAAAACCAGTTTTTGAAGAATATTTTCGATCGAATGAAAAATTAAACATCAATGATTTGCAAAATAGTTTTTGATTTTCTTTGTGTATTTTCACTATAGGAAAATTATAAACATAACCTAAAATTTTTCGCTTCTTTGGTAACTTTCTTAGAAGTGCGTCACAAATTTTACTTTTGGACTTAAAATAATTGTTACTTGTTAAAATAATTGGACTTAAGACGAATTTATTTAATTTATTAGCAGCTTAAGTTTCTTCGTAAAAAAAATTTGTGAAAATCCTCTAAATTAAATCAATTCTAAGATTTAAACGTTTTTCCGACAACTTTACTATAATTTCTACTAAAAATAATTTCAGCAAACGTAAATTATTTAGTTTAGTCGTAGTTCTTGTGGACTTTTTGATGAAAATTTGAGACAATTCCTTATTTTGACAAAATTTCTGCATTGAGAAATTTTTCTACAAATTTTAATTTACTTTGTATTTAAAATAATTTAAACAAATAAAAATTAATTGTCGTTTATTATCAGTTCAATATTGAACTTCTTAAGAAAATTTATAAAAATTCTTTAAATTGATTAGTTTTTGAGACTTAATCTGTTTTACACTAGTTTTTCGGAAAAAAATATCAATTTTACTATAAATTTTCCACAAATTTCAATTAATTTTGTACTTCAAAAAATTGAAAATCATCTAATTTTTTACTTTGTAGGAGTTCAAGTGGACTTTTTAATGAAAATTTAAAAAATATTCTTTAAATTGACCAGATTCTCAAATTCATTTAATTTTCCACAAATTTCAATAAAATCTTTATTTAAAATAATTTAAACTAATCGAAATTTTTTATTTTGTTAGAGTTCATGCGGTTTTTTTTATTTTTACATTAATTTTTACTCTTAATAATTTTGTTTTACTCTTATTTTCATTTTCACCATCACTTTGTTTAAAAAAATTTTAATTTTCACATTAACAAATTTTTTTTTATTTTCATTTATCATATTTTGATGAATTTTTATTATTAGTTTCTATCACAGTGAAAGTGAGTATGAAAAGTGAACAAAAAAATCGAAGTATAAAAATAAATATTTGACTATCAAAGTGTGAGTGAACGTAATTTTTGGTAAATATGGTTTTTGAGTTTCTGATGTCAAAAAATTGTGATTGAAAACGTTTACTATAAAATACTGCCTTAAGGAAACAATATAATTTTTTCAAATTGAAAGTGAAAATAGAAGTCAGAGTAAAAATTAAATTACCTAATTTCAAAAAATCATTGTAGTTTTTAACAATTATCATTATAGCCAGGAAAAAATATTTCTAGATAGAAAAAAATTCAGAAGTGTTAAAAACAAAGAAAGAAGCACCAATTTTACAGGAAAAAATATTATATTTTTTTTGTCATTTGGAAAAATACAAATTGCTTAGTACATAAATTATGAATATAAAAATATAAGTTAAATTAAAATACAAATTAATTCGTAGAGTACATAAAATGAAAATTATAATTAATTAGAATTTTTAATTAATTATAAGTATTTCTTCTGGTTAATATACAATTCGTAGATAGAATATTCTACCTAATCTGCACTTATATCTAATAGAATAAATATACACATTTTAAATAATAACCTATCTAATTTGCAAGCCTATATACATCAAAATCAACTCCATAGGAGAAAGCTATTTTTCGAGACTAAGAAATGAACATTCAATTAATAAATTAACTAAATAAATTATCTCTTTGTTTACAATTTTCCTTATTTCTTTTTTTTTAATAATTCACTACTCTAACCACAAACTTGTTGAAGAATCAAAGTTTTGGTTTTCAATGCCTCCTGCAAATGCGCTGGCACTTTAAAATGATGAAGCATTGTGGGGAATTGAGGTTGACCATCAGGTCCAATCATTGAATTAGCATTTTCAGGTGAAAAAATATTTTCATCACAAATTGGCATACCCATTGAATAAGCTTGTTCAGCAATATACTCAGGAGTATAGCCTAACTTGATTGCTGGATTTTTTGGGAAAATTTGCTCAAACAAATGTTCTGGATAATGATAATGATGAACGTCAATGACATTTGGTCTTTTGAATGGAAGATAATTATTGTTAAGTTGACCCACGTGATGATTCATTAGAGAATTATTGACCAACATCATTTGCCAGGCATTATAATTTTCATAACCATTAAAGTGCATTACAGTTGGAATTTTACTATTATTTCTAAGTACTGGTTTCTTACTATTCGACTCAACCCTAACACTATTCGTTGAACTATGTTTTGAACAACAGCACATTTTTTCTAAATCTAATTCAGCTTTGAGTTTATATAATTCCTGCTCTAAATTAACAAACAATCTTTCATCCTTTAAATTATTATTGTTTCTATCAATAAATTCACCCGTGACTGGTGACAATGCTCGTGCCTCCGACACCTCGTTGGTTGCTTCGGCCACATCGTTGAACTGCATCATTGGTTGTCTTTGAATTTCCGTTGCTGAAATTAGAACAAAAAATTTTTAGTATTCAGTAAAATATTTTTAAACTAACGGTTAAAAGTTCAAATTGTTTAATAGATTCATTTAATAAATATTTTTTGCTTCTGTGTAGATATTTAGTTACTTGGTAGAAATTTAGTTATTTTGTAAACACCCAAGAAAAATTTTACAGAAAAAATTTAGAATAAAGGAAAAAATTTTTTTTTAATAATTTTAAAATTAAATTTCAAGTAAAGTCAAAAGAGGAAAAATGTAAAAATTCAAGTCAAAATTAGGTCAAAAGTAACTATAAATTTCCAAAAGACAAACATAAATTCAAATTTTTTAAATAAGAAAAACAATTTGTTAATTTCTTTAAAAATAAAATCAAAATAATGGAATACAAAAGAAAAAGTAATTTCATATTTAGGTCAAATTAGGGCAAACGTCTAAAGTCACGTAAAATTTAAAACAAAAGGAAATAAAAAATTAAAAACAAATAAGGGAAAAAAAGAACAAAAATTTACTTTAACTTTAGGTCAAATGTCCAAAGTCACGTAAAATTAAAACAAAAGGAAATAAAAAGTAGAAGCAAAAAAATTGAAGAAAGAATAAAAATAATTTTAAATTTTGGTAAACGTAGGTCAAAAAGTCAAATGTAACTTTAAAAATAAATGTAACTTTAAAAATAAAGCTAACAAAAAAACAATTTTAGAAGATTTTCAAATTGAAATTCAAATAATAGCACGAGAAAACAAAAATAACTCAAAATTTAGGTCAAGTTAGGTCAAATGACAAAAGAAACTTTGAATTTAGATTAAAAAGAAAAAAATGTTTGATTTTTTCAAAAATAAAATCAAATAGGACGAAAAAACAAAGGTAACTTTTAATTTAGGTCAAATTAGATCAAAAGCAAAAGTATCTTTAAATTTTTAGTAAATGGAAAACAGTTTTTAAATTCTCTCAAAAATGAAATCAAATGGGTGAAAATAACAAATTTAACTTTCAATTTAGGTCAAATGGCAGAAGTAATTTTAAATGTTAAATAAAAGAAAAACCATATTTGAGTTTCTTGAAAATAATAATAAAAAAGGTAGATTTACTATAAATTTTGGGTCATGTTAGATCAAGAGGTAAAAATGTTTGTTAAAAATTAGGTCAATTGTATCTTTGTTTGTATAAAAAATTATGATGACAAAAAATAGTGACAAAATACAATAATAATATATTTAAAACAAAATATTATTAAGACAAGAAAGAAAAAAATATTTTTTTTGAAAAATAAGGTCAAAGTTCTAAGCTGTTTAAGAGTATACATTTGACTTTTTACGTACATTTTTTATTATTTTTCAAGTTTTTAAAGAATTTTAATTTTTTTGAAATCAGTAATTGGCATTTTTGTTTTTTTATCAGTCAAAATTTACAGATTCACAGTGGAAAACAATTTTCCACCAATAAATCAGTGTATTTTTTAGCAGATTTTAAATAGCAAAAAGTCAATCACGTATTCAAATAACTTAAAATTTTAAAGGATTCATATTTAGAGATCAATTTAAGATAATGTGAAGAAACAAACATTTAAAAATAAGGTCAAAATGCAGTCGACCAAAAGTCTGATTTCGACTAAATTTTGCCAAGAAAATTATATTTGACATCAAAAAATTAAGGATAAACAGCAAACATGACTTGAAAAATTATAATCAGAAGGACATTTTTGAAAAATCAAACATTGTAAAAATTTAACTGCGAGTAAAATTCGGTTTCAAATGCAATTTTCGAAAATATAGTAAATCATATTATGGAAAATAACTGGAAATGTTAAATTTGTAAATAACGAAAAAGATTTGTTGCAAAATTTAGAATCAAAATGAAAAAAAATCAATTTTTTAGGATATACAAATTGAGACAATAAACGAACCACAAAACTGTTGCGAAGCACAAAGTAAAAATTTGCATTTGTTTGGAATTTTACAAGCAGAAGACAAGAAAAAATGGTTTATAAACATTGTAAATACTTACGAATTTTATCAATCGCTCTCTCGAGTATTTCGGCTTGCTCCAAAAACATGCTCCTCGCACGAATGATCTCAGCATCAGTCTTCGGATTATTGGATGTCATCATATCGGAACCAAAGAAGCTCAATCCTTGATCGAAAAATAAATCATCGTCCGGTTGAATCACAGGCGTTGTCGTGAAGCTTCCAAAATTATAAGCCCCCTGACTCCATGGAAGACAGAATTCAGAACTGCCCAAATTGCTGGTGTACGCCATTCTTCCGGTTGAGGTTGATGCCACTGGTTCCGCTGCTCCTGCTCCTGATGATGATGATGTTGATGCCATTTTCGAATCCATTTTTCAATCACTGACACTTTTTTTTCCGAAATAAAACTCAAATTTAGAATAACTAAAAATTTAAAACTGTTAAGAATCGCAAAGAACAGTTGAAGTTTCAGAAAGAAAACTCTTGTAAGAAATTTCTTGAAAGTGTTCCAAAAAGACACAAGTGTAAACTTTTGAAAATTGACGACTTGACGATTGGAAGTTTAGACAAGAAATGAGCAATGAAAAGGATTACAGTGCTTAATGATCACCTTTCGGAGAGAAAAAGAGATTTTTGGTTTTTGCAAGTACCTGGCGCCTGCTTATATACCCTTAATGCCCCCACCACCACTATATTTTGGGTACAAGTGCGAAATGGAAATTAGCCACTCGTGAACACTTGGAGGCAGGTACAATTGCATCCTTTCGTAGTAAACAATAACAGATTTCATAATGATTACATTGTCATTGGCAGAACGACAATTTTCCACTCCACAATGACCGCACCCATCAAAATAAGTGTTTTTCATTTGAAAATTGAATTCACCTGTTTTGCCCCCACTGCAAAATTTTATTTTCATTCAAAATAATAACATTTTCAATTATTTAGTTTATAATATAAATAATTTTAAATAATGTAATAATATTATTTTTTAAATAATAATATTAATTAATAATATCATTAATAGTAACAGAAAAAATAATAAATCTAAATAATCTATGAATCAATTATAAATAAAAATTTTCTTAATTCAAATTTTTTTATTTAATTTTTATTTTTGGATTAAAGACCAATTGCTCCAATGTACAAAATTATCTATTTGTTTTAAATAAAAAATTTCATTCGACACAAATAAAATTTTCTTAATTCAAATTTTTTTATTTAATTTTTATTTTTGGATTAAAGACCAATTGCTCCAATGTACAAAATTATCTATTTGTTTTAAATAAAAAATTTCATTCGACACAAATAAAATTTTCTTAATTCAAATTTTTTTTTTAATTTTTATTTTTGGATTAAAGACCAATTGCTTCAATCTACAAAATTATTTATTTGTTTTAAATGAAAATTTACATTCGACACAAATAAAATTTACTTTGAGCTAAATAAAAAGTTTAGTCTATATTTTATTAAAAGCAGAAAAAAATTTATATACGAAATAAATAAGGATGCTATTTAATGAAACAAAAATTTATTTGATTAAATAACTGACTGTAAATCTATTATTCTCAAAACAATTATTTATTTGATTCAAGTAATATTTTTATTTAAATTTAAAAATTATTTTTATTCAAATAAAAATTAATTTTATTTTAACCAATAATTTCAGTACTTGAAGCAGTTTAAGTTAAAAATTAATTGAACCGAAAAAAATACATTGTTTTGTCAAAATTTTATTTCGGGCAAATAAAAATTACATACGAAAACAATAAAAAGGTTGTTATTAAATAAAACAGAAATTTATTTGATTTCAATAACTGACTGCATGTCTATTGTCAGAAAAAGTATTTATTTTAATTAAATAATATTTTTATTTAAATACTGAAATTATTTTTATTGAAATAAAAATTAATTTTGTTTTAAAAATAATTTCAGTATTTGAAGCAGTTTCAGTTGAAAATTTATTTATCTCGAAAAAAATTTCAGTTCAATTTATTAAATATTTAAAGAGGAAAGTAGTAGAAAATATTGCCACTGAGTACCTAAATCTCACATGCTCTTAAATAAAAATTTTATTTGCCTCAAACATATTTTTTAGTAATGTCAAATAAAATTTTTATTTAAAACAAATAAAATCTATTGGGTTTAAATAAAGTGTTTAAATAAAGTGTTTAAATAAATTAAATAAAAGTTTAAATTTAAATAAATTTAAATAAATTCTCTAGAAGTGTAAAATTTCGTTTGATTTTAATTAAATTTTGTTAAATTCAAATGAAAATTTTCTTTCTATAAAATGAAAATTTTTATTTGAAAGAAATTAAATATTACAGTATAGGTTCCTAGACAGCCACCGTGAAATAGTTTCCGGGAGACCGAGAAATTCCCGGGAATTTCCCAAGAGCGCAAAAATAATGAATACAAAAAGAAATTTTTTTTTCACTACCGGGAAATTCCCGGAAACTTTTCCACCTGGGAAATACATGTTTATTTGACTCAAACAAACTGTTTATTCAAAACGAATGGTTTGAATAAAATTTAAATAAAACAATGTGATTATAAGAAAAAAAATGACTCAAATAAATTTTATTGGGTTCATGTGTATATTTTGTTGGATTAAAATAAAAATTTTGTTTTTGTCAATAATGAAAATTTCTGTTTAAAACAAATGAATAATGTATTATTGCGGTTCTGTGTTAAATATTTAAATTCACGTTTATTTTACTTAAATACATTTAATTTGAGTCAGATAAAATTGGTTTTCATTAATTTTCCTTTGGTTGAAATTAAATCTCATTTGGTGGAAATTAAATTTTGTTTTTTTCAAATTAAAGTTTAATTGCTTCAAATTAAAGTTTATGTGATTCAAACAAATATTTTATTCATGTGGAATGAATATTTTAATTTAAAACCAAAAAATATTTCAGTATTTTCACTATTTTATCAATAAGATATAAAAATGTTAAATGCACATATCTTAAATATAAACATGAACATAAAATAGAAAAATTGATTCTAAAATATAAAAGTGTATATAAAATATAAAAATTGAATCTAAAATAGAAAAGTGAATATAAAACATAAAAAAATAAATACAAAATATAAAATTCAATTGAAAATATAAAAATGAATCCAAAATAAAAAAACAAATTCAAAAATGTAAAAACCTTTTGAACGAAATAAGAATAAAATACAATTTCAATATTAAATTCAATGGATATGCCGATATGAACATGTATGATGGATAGAAGGAGCTTTATTGTCTTTATAAAAACATAACCATTTATTTTAGAGAGGGTTTCATATTAAGGATGGGTCTCGATTCAAGTCTCAAACGATACACAAAAGATCTTTTTTTTCTCTTTTTTTCACTCAGCATGAGGGAGGAGGAGGAGGGGGGGGTGGGTGACGACATTGACGAAATATACAATCTGGCGCAAGATTTGTAGCTTCATCTCTCTTTCTCTGTTTGCCGACAGAAAAAAAATGTATTCTTCCCCGCCTTTTTTCTTTTCATTATACAAAAAAAAAAAATTTTTTTTTCTTCCCTATTTAATATAAATAATGTTTATTAAAACATTTAATCAACAAGAAAGTGAAAAAAAAGAGAAAGTTTTTAATATAAAAAGTTAAAAAGTCTTGCGGAAAATTTTCAAAGTACTTTTTAAAAGAAATGAGGAGCAACAAATGCGCTTATGAAAATTCAAGAAGGGTCTAAAAAGAACAGTGGGAGGGAATATTTTACTCTCGACAGGGACTAAAATGAAAATATGAATATATGGGGCCTAGCTAGTAAATTAATAACCTTCTTCCTTTTGTATACTGTTTCTCCCTTTGTTCCCCTGTCCCCCTTTTTTTGCAACCCTTACATATATATGTATAAGAAAATAACTATATTTTAATTAAATTTTCTGAGGACTTTTCTTTTATCAAAATAATGAGAATATTATCAAGATTATGAGAAGATTATTATTTTCAATAGAATTTTTAGCGTCTTTTGTAGAAGATTATAATTTTCAATAGATATTTTTAGCATCTGGTGCAGAAGATTATTATCACTTATATACAGAAGATTATTATCTTTTATAGAAGATTATTGACTTCTACAGAATTTTTAACACCTTTTATACCAAATATTATTGTGTTCTACAGAATTGTCATCACTTTCTACAGAAAATTATTATTCTTTCTAATTGGAAAATTAAAGAAGATTATAATAATTATTATGATTTAAAAAATTTTTATATTTCTATATTTTATAAGTAAATTATAGTTAAAAAGAAAATTCTATTGAAAGTAAAAATATTTCACATATAAAGTTTCACTTTAAATATTATAAGAAAAAACGTATGTGAAATAATAGAATAATTAAGAAAATAATAAAAAAAAATTTCTCTCTTTTGATTTTTAATTTTTATTTTCAATTTAATTTAATTTAATTTTCAAATTTCCTTAGAGAATTCACACATCGTAAGTCGATAGAGAAGTTTACTGAAGAAATTTATCAGTTGAGTGTCTGGATTCCTGTGTTAAACTTCGGATGACGCCACTGGTGTATTTTGAAAGCCCAATTTTGAAATTTTGAATATTCTTCATGCTACGAATTTTCTGTGAATTTTAAAAGTTAAAAACATTTTTTTAAATGCAGATTTAAATTAAAAAAAGTAAATTAGTTCAAAAGTAAATTCTATTGAAAGTAAAAATATTTCGCATATAAAGCTTCACATCAGGTGAAGCTTACATTTAAATTAGTATTAATATTGTTAGTAGTATTATTATTATTAATATTATTATTTTCATTATTATTATTATTATTATTATTATTTTATAAAATTATGAATTTAATTTATATTTGTTTGACGCATTACTTAAAAACGAAATTCGAAAAAGTTACAAATCTTATAGTAATCGTATAATAATAATTATAAAAATAATAATAATAATAATTTAATACCAACTGAAGATTGAATTAGAAATAGTTAAAAATAATATAAAATAATGGTACAAATTAAAAATAGTAATATTTATTTAGTACCAAAGAAAGAACTGAATTTGGAAAAGTAAAAACTTTTATAAAAATAATATATAAATAATTATATTAAAAATAATAACAAAAAGTAGGAGAAGAAGGGAAAGAGAAAACAATCGAGAATGAATAAACAAAAGATAAAAAATTTTAAAAAGAAGTAATAAAATATAAAAGTCTAAAATGTTGTTAATAATATACAGAAATACTTCATGAATAATAAACGAACTTGATTAATAGTCTCATAATTAATTAACACTATTTATATTTGTTATTTAATACTATAGTACAATTTATTATCAATACTGATTATTTATTAATACTATACTAATAATTAAAGTATTTTACAAATATAACAAAAAGTTACAACAAAATTTTTTTTTTCAAAATAAATGATTCAATAATAAATAGATTTGAAAAACAATTTCATAGGAAAAATTAGTAAAGTGAGTTTCAAGAATATTTCGTCACTTTGGAAAAAAAAATGTTGTTGAAAGAAAGATGGACGTGGAATGAATAATGTAGAGAGGAGATGACAAGAAGCGATAAAGTCACATTGTGTTTGGCCACTAATGAGTTCTTTGCCCATAAGGATCAAAACCCTATATAATAAAATACGTGTGACTATAAATTCCTTATTCGTGTTAAACAAATTTCATACATAGATTTTCATCCCTTTTCAAAACATATAAAGAACTCATTAGCGAATAAATGCATATAATGAGATTGTCCACAAATTACTTAAATATACATAAACAATAACATGTGGATTTTCATTTACTTGCATATTATAATCATATTAGGCTATACAATATAGAATAATATTATAATTATGCTGGTTTAATATGAGCATTTAAAATATAATATAATATTATTATAATTATACTGCGGTTTTAAACAATAGCAAATATACAGATTATAATTAGTATTTTTGTTGTTGTATTTATACCTGTATGTAATTAGAATATTTTGATTAATAATTAGTATATTTGTTGTTTTAATTTTTGTTATGAAGTCCACTTGAACTCTTAGAAAAGTAAATAGTTTAGTTTCAATTATTTTAAAATTAATAATACAAACTACATTAACAATTTATGGAAATTTTGTAGAGTGTGAGAATCTCGTCAATATTTAAATAATTTCTTTAAATTTTCATTAAAAAATCCACTTGAACTATATGTCAAAGTAATTAATTCACGTAGGTTATTTTTAATTATATATTTTAAATACCAAATTAATTGAAATTTGTAAAAAATTGGGTGAAATTTATTTATAATAATAAAATAATTGGTGAAAAATTGATTAAGTGTTAGAATCTACAGTGAATGAAAATTCATATTTTTCAAATCATTTTTAGGGAATTGTCTCAAATTTTTTTTTTAATTAAACTTGAACTCTTACAATATTTATTTATAATTTTTTTTAATTTATAATTTATTTATTCACTAAACAAACATAGTAGCATATAAACAATTCTTTTAATTAAATACAACACTAATTATTGCTAAAATATTATTAATATTGTAATTTATATTATATAGTAATGATGGCTAAATCCAATCAAGCAGCAAACAATCATATTTTAATTATCAATAATTATATCCTTTAATTGAACATAATAACAACTATATATTAATTCAATAAAAGAACAATTATATTTAAGTAAATGTAATAAAGATTATTTTGATTAATTATAAATATAATTATACAAATTTAAGGAATTTGAGAATCATCAAGCATGGAATTGTATTAAACACCAATTATGTTATAAATAATTATATAAGCGAACTATTACTTACAATTAACCATTAATTTATAGCATTTAAATTTACAATTAATTTAACACTAACAGCAACTGCTAATTATATTAAGTATTAATTATCATATTTAGTATTTATAATAATTATTAATTTTAATAACATAAAAATTGTATTAGTGAACAATTATGTTATTTAAATAAGCGAACAATTTTATTCATTATTAATTACATTAATTAATTATATAATACAGATTGTGTCAAGTAATTATAAGAACAATTTTATTTAAAGAAACAATCGAACATCAAATGAGAATTAATTATTTAATTAACAAATGTTTTAATTAAAAAAGCGAACAATTATATTAATTTTTGATTAAACTAATTATTAATAATTCATTGTGCTAAATATTAATTTTTTTAATTACTGCTGGTAATAATTAGTAATTTTGTTAATTATCAATTATAACAATTATTAATTTCATAATTATTAACCCAATAATTATCAATTTAATAATTGTTAATTTAATAATTGTTAATTTAATAATTATCAATTTAATAATTATTAATTTATTAATTATTAAATATAACGAAGATTACATATGTAATATCATTAGATTTTTTTATCATTATATTATACTTATTACATTCAATATCATCATTATTACAATTGAAAATAAAGAAAATATTAATAGAAAAATTAATTTCTCAAAAAATTATTGAAAATAATTTTCAAAATGAAAAATCAGAAAGATAAATGTTAAAAATATGTAATTTTATAGATTATGTGGAATATAAATATACATCTGAATTAAAATATGTTAGAAAAAATAAAAATAATGAAAAAATTATTGCATTTTAAAAAATGACGGAGCTTATTAAATTTCAAGTTGACCGAAGAATAAAAGGGACAGTGTAGGGAGTGTGTACTTATTTATGCATTTCTCCGGGAAGGCACATCAGACTCCCAGAGAATCCCTGGCAATATTTCGATCGATCTGGTGTGCGCCACGTGCTGTAGTGAGTGACGTGCAAAAAATATATTCCATGGAAATATGTATATATATGTATAGAGAGACTCCCGAATATCGGCCCAATATTATACCTCGCCCAAGGAATTTACATATATCTCTGCGATGCGCAAAAGTAGATTTCGCGACTTTCAAAAAAAAAAATCTTTTTTTTTGTTCCTTTTATTGACTTTTTTCACTTTTTTGTTTACTGCTTTGCTTACTATTTCTTTTTCTTTTATGTTTACTCATTTGTTTATTTCTTTGTTTACTTTAATGTTTAGTCATTTGTTTACTTTTATGTTTACTGAATTCTTTACTTCTTTGTTTACTTTTTGTTTTTCTCATTTAGTTACTTCTTCGTTTACTTTTTTTGTTTACTCATTTATTTACTCATTTGGTTATTCCTTTGTTTTTTCTCTTTTCCATGTTTCCTGTATAATTCCTTTTTTTAGTTCATTTAATTTACCTAACTATTTTAAAATTAAAATTTTTTTTTTAATCAAAACTATTTTTTGCCGAATGAGTTTTTACTAGAAATTTATTGTTTTTGTAAATAAAATTTTTACTCTCATCTATATTCTAACGAATTTATTTAAATTGCAGATTAAAGAATGAAAATTTATTTAACTTTCTTTTTATTTTTGTATATTTTATTTATTTACTTAAAGTAAAAGGACATTTGTTATTATGTATAAATAAAAATTCTATTTTGAATTTTAGTGTCTATTTTTCTATGCCTAATTTGTAGGGTAAAAATTCACTAAATTAGAAATTAATTTCTTAGAATAATTGTAAATAAAATTAATTTAATAATTAATATATATATGCGTATTAGAATTGTTTTCTTTTTTAACTAGATGTTTGAATAATGTTCTTGTCCATAATTTTGAAGACGACTAATAGAATATTCCAGAATTCTATCTACCAGGGGATTATTTAGCAATGGTAAAATAATGAGCTTTCGATACTCATATAAATATTTATACATGCCACTGAATCGATTTTCCTCCTCTTTTCAAAAGACAATTACGCCTTCTTTTTAAAACCGAAAAATAAATTCATTTTTTTTTCTTTTTACTGAAAGTATATATTTTATAATGTGTGGAATTTATTTTTCTAATTTATTGAATTTCTTTTTACAGTATTTTAGTATATTTTTTTCATTTCTATGCTTTTTTTTATTTTCTGAGGTTTTTGGTCTCTTTATTGCTTCTTCTTTTTTATTTTTTTTTGTTTCTTCATTTACTGTTTTTTTTTCTTTTTCAGTTTCTTTTTTCCGTTTTCTCCATCTTATTGTCGCTTTTATAATTTTTTTGTTTTTTCCAAAACAGTCATTATATAATTAAATAAGAACCGAGAAAATGTGAAAAGAGAAATAAAAATTTCAAAAAAGCATCTGGCAAAATTGAGTATTATTGTTTTTCACTGATACAGTCTGCAGACTTAGGTTATGTCTAGACCACCGAAAGATTTATATTTCCCCGCACAAAAGAACTCTTATACCTGACTAAACCTAAGACATGACTTCTTTAATTTTTAACACTTAAATGTTTTCTTACACCACTATCACATAAATAGGTGCCTGTAAAATTGGCGACATAAGCCTAAAAGGAGATGAACAATCAAATTACGTCCTTTCAAAAAAAAAAAAAAAAATTTCCCCCTCTTCTATACATATAACAATCTCAGAAAACTAAATTATAACAAACCGAAAAATTAAAATTAACTTCTTAATAAAAATTGTAAAATCAACTTCAATTTCAGCAGTAAATTATTTGTTTCAATGGATTCTGTTGGGAAATAATTTTGTTATAAATAAATACTTTTCAATGTATGAATTATTATTTATAATAATTGTTAAAAAGAAAATTTATTTCATTCAAATAATTAATTCCTTGTATAGTATATGAAACAAACATTTTCATTTCTTTTCTGGTAATAAATTAGCAGAAATTACTACTAATAGTAAATATTACTAAAAAATTTATAGAAATTATTATTATTATAAATGTTACTAAAAAATTTGTATAAATTACTATTAGTAAATGTTACTAAAAAATTTGTAAAAATTACTGTTAGTAAATGTTAATAAAAAGTTTGTAGAAATTACTATTCAGTAATAAAATTTACCAATTAAAAACCAAGAAGTCAGTCACTAATTAAAATTATTAATTTTAATATAATCAATTTTTTCTTAATATTCATTTTTACTAATTTAAACTTAGAAAGTAGAGTTCAATAAAATAAAATAAGATTTAAAATTTGATAATATAAATAAATAATTGGTGATTCAAATCGATTGAAATTTTTTTAGTGTAACGTGTGTATAATAATATTATAAATAAATAATTTCTCGATCATTTTTTTTTTAATTTCGAAACAAAACCTTTTATTTTCAAGTGTTTTATTACTCCTCCTTTGTTCTATATATCATTTAATTTTTTTGTTCTCTGTTTTAATATTTTTTCAGAATTTTAAGTTTTTCTTTTAGAAAAGAAATTAATTCTCAAGAAAGGATTAAAATCGACAGTTTTTTTTTAATTAGACACATATTCAGAAATGTGGAATATAACTATAAAACTCATCATCATTGAGTGATGGCCGCTCAGTCGACCTCGTAACCGACGCCATACATCATTCAAGATGGCTGGATTCCCACCCTACTTAATATATGTATATATATAAAGGGTGACAACCCCTGTCTATTCCTATTTTCAAATATCTATATCGTTTTGCCTTCATTGATAAGATATTCAGTACTTTATTAAACTCGGCACATTTTTTTAAATATATTGATTCCTATATAAATTTTTTTTACTGAACTCTATATATTTGCAACAACATTTTGTAAACGTCGTTTCAATTTATTATTATTTTTCTGTTTCTATTTTTTGATTGAATTTTTTTATTTAATATTTATTTCATTTATTTATTTAAATCATTTAATTTATTCAGTAAATTGATACTTTATTTACTGAATTCATTTATTTTTATTCAACAATATAAGTTCTTTATGTTGAACAATCGATGAGTTACGAAATCAATTTCGCAAAGTGTTAAATAAATAATAAATACAAAAATTATTACTATAAAAAAATTAATATAAAAATAAGAATCTGGAAATAATACAGAACTGGTTCTGTAAAACCTTCGCATAATCGTATCGCAGAAACGTCATATTCATATTTTTATTACAGTTTGTTTATTTATTATAAATTTACGTGTTTAGAATTATTTGTCAATAAGTTTCATATAAATGGTTAAGAATCGACGTGTTACGGAACCAGTTCCGAAAAATATGAAAATGATAGTTACACGAACTTTTATTCATTTACATAGAAACATAAATGTATTAAAATAATATAATAAGTTTAAATAATAAATAAAATTATAGAAAATATATAAACAGAAAATAAGGAAAAGAAAAATTATAAAAAATTAATTATATGCTTGAAGGAATAGTATTGAACTATGTATATATATAAAAAATGTAGAAATTTCGCGCTCTGAGAATTTGCGCTATTTGAAGCGTGCATATATATATGAACTCTGCCAGACGAATAACGAAAAAAGTGTCGCCGTTTTCCATATATGACAGGCTGTCAATGACAGAAGCTGGCAATCAATAATCGCATCAAACTTACACGCAATGCCTCGCCATCCCTCTTTTATCTCTCTCTCTCTCTCTATGAAAATTTCCTTCTATTTTCCATTCTATATTTACGCGATCGTTTATCGAAAATATTGTATTTTTTTTACTTTTAGAAAAAATATAACATTTATAATAATTAAAAAAACCCTTTTTGATATTCTCGTAAAAAATGAGGTCTTGAATATACTATATTTATACTTTTTTTACTATATTTTTTCATCATATATTTATAAATTTTCCCCATCGAGACTAAAACGGAAAAAATTTATATGTATACACAAAAAACATAACGATGGAGAGATTAAATATTTTTCTCTAATTATTTCTAAATGGTTTCTTAATATTTTTCAATTTAGCGAAAATAATTTTTTACTTTTTTTAATTTAATCGTCATTTCTGAATTTTAAAAAATAAATATTGGTAAATATGAGAAAAAGAATAACTCTTTTTTTTAATAAAAAAAAATCGTATTTTTATTATAAGAATTCAGTATATAATTTTTATAAACAGTAAAGAGATTGAAAGTAAAGATTTTTATTCTAATGCACCGTATCACGTGGAAGATAATTATTTTACAACTTTATGTTATGTCCTTTAATGACGTTTTGGGCACGAGCCAAAAATGAGTAATAGATAGAAATTAAGGGGAACAAATCAGAGAACAATGTCTGAAAGGAAAACGCAAAATGTACACTTTTATCATTAAGGGATAATCGTAAGTGTTAATATTCTCTTTTTTTTTTCTTCCTCTTCTATATCTTGAACCGCATACGATAATGTATTCCGATGCCAAAAGTCGATGGCTCATCATCTTTTTTCCAAAACTATAAGTTAATTGCAATTTCTTTAAAAGTTGATGAGTTTCTGCGCCATGTTAAAGGACAAATATAACATAAGATATGCCCGCGTACTTTTTCACTAATAGAATCATTACTTCCAGTATTTTAGGCTTTAAACATATTTACGAAAACGATATTTATGGCTTTCCCATTAGCTACTGCTTCATGTATATATAAATACGAAAAAATAATTTAATGTGTATTTTATTAGGTTTTCTAAACAAGGAATATGGGGGGGGGGAAAAGCCGCTTTGGAATTAGAGACACGAGGAGGGATGTTTTTATATATACTATGTTGGTTTTTTTTTATTTTACTTATTAATTTCTGGAAGAATGATTACTTTTATGATATAGTAAATAATAGAGTAAAATTAAATGAATAGGTAAAATATATTGTAAATAAAAAATTTAAATAATTTATTTTTTTATTTGACTTATTAATTTCTTAAAGTTTTAAGTGTATGTAGATATTTTTAAAAAATTTTTAAAAGGCGCAGAACATTAAAAAAAATTTAATTTTTTATTAAAAACTTTATTAAATAATTAACAAAATATAAACTTTTTAAAAATTTTCTAATTCTGAACGAAAGTATTTTTCATTCGCGCTATTGGTTCACTTAAATCGTGGTTCATTCATTTAGGAGAAATAACATTTTGTTTAAAAAGTTGCAAAAACATTAATTTTGCAATAACTTTTATAAAAAGTAATATTTTTTCTGTTCTTTGGTGGACACATTCCTAAGACCAAATAGAAATGTTTTTTCATTATTTTGATTTAAAAAAAAATACATTTTGTTTTCTGTGAGAATTTCACGAATTCTGACCCGAGTAAAATTAAATGAAAAGGTAAAATATATAGTAAGTAAAAAATAAAAATTGTAAATAAAAAAGTAAAAAACTAAAAATTAAGAATTAAAAATTGGAAGTTAAAAATAAAAATCGAATTTGACAAAAGTACTGGAAATAGGTTTGAAAAAAAAAATTTATTTGATTCAAATAACCGATTATTTGAGTATTATCAAATAAATTGTTACTTGAGTGAAATAATTTTTATTTGAATCAATTGAATAGTATTTACTTCAAATACGGAAATATTTTATTCAAATACAATTTATTTGATTCAAATAAAAATTATTTGATTCAAGTAAATATTTATTTGATAATGGTCAAATAATCGGTTATCCGAATCAAATAAATTTTTTCTTCAGTGTGCGGTTAAAAAATAATTTTCCAGTGAAAAGAAGCATTTTGTGCGGGTAAAAATTGGAGTCTAAAGGAGTGGTGACTCTCGACAGCGTGTAACATATGCTTTTATCTAAATTAAACAGTGTCGGCGCGATTTTCATTTCCTGGCCCGAAGCCGCTGATCTTATCGTGCAGGATAGCGCTTCGCGAGAAGCTGACAAGAGAGAGAGAGAGAGGGAAAAGGGTTTTCCTCTCATTCCCACATACAGGGACTTGAAGTGCGAGGGTCTTCACTATTCCCTCTCCGTGGTAGCATAAGGATCCTCTTGAAACCATTCTCCCAAAACCACGACAACTCACACCAGTGAAAATATCAGAATCTGTATATTATACTATATATATATATACCTATATGCTATCCAGTGCTTACTATCTCTCCCTATACATATATATATATATCTATATATATTTTAACCAATCCCTTCGTCCTTTGCCTCCTTTTCCTGTGACTGTCTCTTCATCCGCCAAAACCTCCACTCACTTTCAAACACCATCCTCCTCCTCCTCCTCCACCGCCTGCGAAACCCCCTTTTCAAGCTTCCATGGTTCCTCTGTCAGCAAACCCTGTCAAACTTCCAGATTATATTATACAAAAGCGAAGATACCAACCTGAAGGGTAGTCAACTGGAAAGTCAGACTTTTCGAAGGGAAGAACACTTTCCAACCCCTTTGGAGTTCTTAATATACAATTTCTAATTAATATTTGCGCCTGTGAGGTGTAGACTTATATTGTTGAGAATTTTACTTTCAATTTTTTTCACTTCTTCATTAACGAACTGATTATAGTGGAAAAATTAATAATTAATAATATATTTTTTACCAAATGATAAATATATGGACTTTTGACTGTACAAACTAATCTAATGTTGCTTTTGTAGTAAAATTTTTTTTAATAGTAGTAGTAGATACTACTATTAAAAAAAAAAATTTTTTTGCCAAGACACTACAATAGAATATATTTTTCTCTAAATCTAAATCTGTGAAAATTCACTTATTTCTATAAGTTATAAGTCGCTGTCTCGTTCAATAAAAATAAACAATTTTTTTATGACACTATAGTATATTTTCACGTTTAAACCGAATACGAAGTCAGAATTGATATAGATTTGCTCAAAATTCTGGGACATAAACTCGATAAAACGACTCAAAAAGCGAATAAAAATAAAAAAAAAGTTATAACATTAACTAAAAGAAGTCTTACAAATTTGAGACAATTTAAAAATTCTGATTTTGAATTTGGATTCAGCGTGAAAAAATCCATGGAAATATACTACACTGTAGTGCTATACATTTTTTTTATTTTCCTTAATTTAATTCGATTTTTTGAGTCGTTTTTTGAGTATATAACTAATAGTAGAAAATTATAAACTTTTGCTGGAAAGCTACTAACGAAGGAAAAAAAATAAGTATAGAAAATTTTAATAGTAGAATGAAAAGTACTGTTAATATACTATTATAGTATAGAAGTATTTCTACTATTAGTCTAGAAGAAAATTCCTAATTATATAAGTGGAAAACTACCAATAACTGAATATAAATTACGAATAATAGAAAATAGTAAAATGAAAAGTACTACTAATAGTAGAAGGTATAAATAATTTTTAGTAAAAAATTACTAATAAAGAAGAAGAATAAAAATTTCGAATAGTACAAAATTATACTAAATAGTAGAATGAAATAGGACCAATGGCAGAAAATTTATAATTTGTAATAAAAAAAACTACTTATATATTAAAATGAAAAGGTTCTTTTGATAGTAGAAAATTATTAACTTTTACTAAAAAGCTATACTAATAATAGAATGAAAATAAGTATAGAAAAATAAAATAATATAGTATAATGAAAGGTGCTAAAAGTAGAAAATTGCTTAATTTTATCCGAAAATTACTAAAAGAGTAAAAAGAGAATAAAAAATTGTAATAGTAGAGAATTATGCTAATCGTGGAATAAAAAAGTACTATTAAAATATAGAAAATTACTAATTTTTAACAATGAAAACAACTTATAGTAGAATAAAAAAGTAATGTCAATAGTAGAAAATTATTAACTTTTACTGGAAAGCTATACTAATAATAGTATGAAAATTAGTATAGAAAAAATACAAAACAAGTCAAATGAAAAGTATACTAAAAGTAAAAATTACGAATCTTTAGTGGAAAACTGTTATTAATAGAATACAAATTACAAATAGAATAAATGTATTGCTAATTATAGAAAATTACTAATTTTTAGTCGAAAACAACTAATGACAGAATAAATATTTTGAAAATAAATTATAGTAAATAATAGAATAAAAAAATACTATAAGTAGTAAATATGCAGTAATTAGTTAAATTTAGAAGTAAATAAATTTTTATTTTAACAAATAAATAAGAAGTATAAGAAAAAAAATTAAATATCCTTTAAAATAGAAATAATGTAACAATGTAGAAACAATGTCAAATATTTATGAAGAGAAAATTCCCCAAAATTTTGGTAACTCAATTTTTACCAAAATTTTTAACAAAAATGATAAATTTTCACTAATAAATCTCGGGGGAATTTTTCACAAAATAAAATGAAGAAATTTCCTCTTCAAATATTGTTGCATTTTCCCTTTTAAACAATGGGGAATTTTCCTTTCTAAATCTTAGGGGATTTCCCTTTAAAATTCTTGTGGAATTTTCCATTTGAAACATTGTGATATTTTTATTGTATAGACAAAAAGTAGTAAATAAATAAGTAATAAATATGCAGTAGGTAAGTACATAAGAAGTTAATTTATAAATATATTAGTAAATAAATAAATTTATTTATTTACAAATCTACTAAATTAGCAAATTAATAAATTTACTTATTTACAAATCTACTAAATTAGTAAATAAATAAGTAAATAATCGAAAAACGAAATATGTAATTAAAACGGCGATAAGTAGGTAAATAAAAAATAGGTTTATAAATAAATAACAAAGGCACTAAGTATATAAATAAAGAACAAAATAAGTAGATAAACAATTAAAAAGGCGATAAGTAGGTAAATAAATAAGTACATTATAAAAATAAATAAGTAGATAAAAAATTTAAACGGCGGTAAGTAAGAAAATAAAATAGTACACTGAAAAAAAAATTTATTTTTTTCAAATAATCGATTATTCGATTATTATCAAATAAATATTTACTTAAATCAAATAATTTTTATTTGAATCAAATAAATTTTTTTTTCAGTTTATATAAGTAAAAAGTGTGTAAGTAGGTATGAATAAAAAGTAAATGTGTAAATAAAAAGCGATAAGTAGGTAAATAAGTAGATAAATAATTAAAAATACGGTAAGTAAGTAAATAAACAATTAATTTAGTAAGAAGGCGGTAAAGACGTAAATAAAATGTATATATCTAAGTTGGTAAATACAAAATTAATTAAATATATAAATATGTAAATAAATAAGTAAATATAGGGCAGTGTAGAAATTACGTAAGTTAATTTAAAAGTGTGTAAACTATTTCTAAAGAGCAGCAGAAAAAAATAGCGCTAATGTACGTAAAATCTTTTACATATAGTGGTGGGGTGATTAAAATTTTAAACAAAATCCTTTCGTAATTTTTACACTGCCTCACGGGGTAATTAAGTAAATAGTTGAATAATTAAGTAAATATAAATAATATAAATAAACTATTAAATAAATTGCATGAAGTTAAATAAATTAATTAGTTAATAAGTAAAAATTAATTTCAAATGTATATTTATGACAAAACATATATTGTAAATTATCAAATAAAAACTCATACGTAATATATACAATAATCATTACACCTAATCATATCCCTATTTTGTTAATACAATTATATTATACACATATACAATAATATTATTGTTTTTAAATAATTGCAAATAAAGATAACTGTAAAACTGAGAAAACAACTGAGATTGTAAATAATGAGCTTTCTTATTGGAAGGTGCTTCTGTCTGGCCTTAAAAGATAACACCTTTTCTATTTACTTGGGGAAGCTTAGTGAGCATAGGATAGAGACGCCGACGCGACAAATATACATATATAAAGTATGTATATATATATACATGTAAACTGACGCCAGTCAAACATTTTATGACTGCTTTAAAGTTTTAACTTACTTTTGCCCACACTGCTCAGTGACTGGCATTTGCCTCCTTTATGTTTGACAACGGATTAAGAAGGCAGTAAATATGTTGTATTGAAAGTATAAAATGACTT
Source organism: Leptopilina myrica (nomen nudum) (assembly GCA_032872475.1). Classification (NCBI taxonomy): domain Eukaryota; kingdom Metazoa; phylum Arthropoda; class Insecta; order Hymenoptera; family Figitidae; genus Leptopilina; species Leptopilina myrica (nomen nudum). Next base: position 40,200,169 of record CM065461.1, read on the forward strand.
TAGCAAAACCTGTATTATATACATATATATAAACACATCTGTCCCAGACTATTATTCTAAGCCTTCGAATCTTAATTTTCATCATTTCCATTTTTACCGAGGGAAAATTTCCCAATTGTTTCCAAAAAGCAGGTAATGCCTGAGAACTTTCAAAATTAAAAAACAAATTCCATTTCAAAATGTTAATTTTCTTTTAGAATCAGAAAAAGGAAATAACTTTATTATAATCAATTAATTAATTAATTACTATAATTATTTTTTGAATAGAATCGAATTTTTTTTCGAATCAGAAAAAGAAAAAAATTTTATTATAATTAATTCCTGCATAAAATGGAATGGAACGAAAAAACAGTTGATTGAATTAATTCGAAATTTGAACGGAAATTATATTGAAAAATAAATAGATTATTTTAAAAAAAAAGATTTTCTATCAAGTGTTTTATTCTCTTTTCAGAAATAAAGTGATAAAAATAAAGGAATGACGAAACATGGTTTATTTCTCATTAAGGAATTCGGAGCATAGATAACAATTACAAAATGATAAGAAATTTTGTGTGGGGATTTTAAAAAAATACATTCCTTTTATATTTTTTACAAAGAAAATAATTTTTTTCTTTCACAAATAAAAATAAATTTTTTCCTACTCTTAAATCTTGTACTAGTATACAAATTTTTTACAAACTTGACTTTTTTGCTTTCTATTTAGTAAATTTTCACTAAAATAAGTAGTTATTTACAATAATTATTATTTATAAATATAATTAAATAATTATATTTCTAAAAAAGGCAAGTTTGTGAAAATTGTCATTAATTAAAATTTAAAGAGTACGAAATTTTTAGGGTAAAAAGATATAAATTTTACTGAAAAAAATAAGAGACAAGTCGAGACTATATAATTTATTGAAAAATTGGAGAGAGGAAATTTTGGGCGGGAAGAAAATCTATGTTATAAATAATATTTGGCTATTTTTCCAAAATATATTCAGTAAGAATAATAAATAGTCAATTGTATAATACAAAAAGGAGAAAAATTATTAGCAAAATCTCCTTAACTATGTGCACTAAGTAAAATTTTATCTCTAAAAAGAAATCTCTTGGAAAACAATAGCATGTCCTTATAGGATTGACAGATTTATTTGAAAGAAAAACCTGTAAATTAATAATAAAAGTCAGAAATACTTTAAAGAGTTCGTTTAATGCGTTAATATTCACAATAATAAAATCCTCCAAAAGTCAATGAGATTTTTCAATAGAAACTTAAACATGAAAGAGAAATTATCTCTAAATCTAAAGGGTATTAACCCTTACCCGCATAAGGCACTCCCTCCCACTGGTACGTCGCCCCAAATCAGCGGAAACTAGAAATTAAGTGGATTTCAGGTATATTAAATATACAATAAACACTTTCGACTTCTACTTATAATTTTTTTTTTCGTAAATAAAGTTGCAGGCAAGATAAGACCGAGGGTAGATTTAAAATTATTTAAGTGGTAAATTTACTTAATAAGTTTATTGTTAATATTTTTCGAAATGATCGTTATTTGCTGAACAGATTAAGTGGAGAATACCTCGCGATTATTTATTACCATTTGGAAAATTTAAGAAGATTATTGAAAATTTAGTTGTTGATAAAATCTCATTTAGTGGAATTTTACTGGGTATATATTAGTGAAAATAAAAATTGTCACGTAGGCTTCGAATAGAATCCCCCCATTGACCTTTATTTTAATTTCAAAGTCAAATTTCTAAATTTTGTGTAAAAATCAAAATCAAAGTTATAAATTCTCAAGAATTATCCTCTTCTCCAGAAAATTATAGGTATATAACAAAAAGAAATTGAAAATTATTATGATTTTTTTCCATTATATATTATAATGTGAAAAAAAAAATAATTTGGATTCAATTAAAATTTGGTAATTGATTATGATGAATTATAATTATAATTTTATTCCACAAAAACAATATAATTTTTCTTATTAACAAATAAAAATATATATTTCTGACTAAATAAAATTTATTTCTGGTAAATGCAATTTTTTGCGTCGAATGACATTTTTTTGTTTGTACCAATTAAAATTGAATCAAATAAAAATTTTGTTTTCTACCCAAAAGATATATTTCCAGCCAAATCAAAATTCCTTAAGGACAAAAAATATTTTGAATAAAATTAATTATTTAAAAAAAAAACTAGTTGAAATTTGTGGAAAAAAATTTGAGTATGATAATCAAGTCCGTCAAATTTGTGGAAAATTTGATCAATTAAAATGTTTGAGAATATTTGTAATTTATAGGATTTTCTGAATAATTTTCATTTAAAAGTCGACTTCTACAAAATCAAATGATTTAACTTAGTTTTAATTATTTTTAATACAAATAATTGAATTTTGTGAAAAAATAAATAAGTTTTAGAATCTTTATCAATTAACAATTTTTTTTTAAATTTTTCTATAAAAAATCCACATGATTTTCTACAAAACTAAATATTTTAGCTTAGTTTCAATTATTTTTAATACAAAACTAATTGAATTTTGTGAAAAATAAATGATTCTTAGAGTCGAATCAATTTTAAAGATTTTTTAATGATTTTTCTATAAAATGCCCACTTGAACTTCTACAAAACTAAAAAAAATAAAATAAAATAAAAAAATAAAAATCTTTATAAAAAATATTTGAAATATTTATACATTATCTGTTTCAATTGTTTTTAATACAAAACTAATTGAATTTTGTGAAAAATAAATGAGTCTTAGAATTGAATCAATTTTAAAGATTTTTTAAAGATTTTTCCATAAAATGCCAACTTCAAATTCTATCAAAATAAATATTTTAGCTTATATAGTTTCAATTATTTTTAATACAAAACTATTTGAACATTGTGGAAAAATAATTAAGTCTGATAATCAAGTCCGTTAAATTTGTGAAAAATTGAGCATATTTGCAAAACTTAATTAAAATATTCATTTCGCAAAAAAAATTGCAACAAAGTTTTTTATTCGACTCTAATCACAATAAAAATGATAAAATATTATTACCGTAAAAAAAGTTGCTCAATTTCCAAATGGGATCTCCACAGAAATTCAATCGAAAAGTTCCATTGAATTTCCAGGGGATATTTCTATGGATTTTTTCGACGTATCGGTTATAATAAATATATAATTAATATATATATTTTATTTTTATAATATTTGATATAATCAGTAAAATATATAATTAAAATAAAACAAAAATTCCACTCTTCAATAATTCCGAAAAAGAAGTTATTATCATGATGAGTAACAAAAAATAGAGTCCAAAAAAAAAAGATTCGGAAGAAGAAATAAAAGGAGTCACAAAAAAAGCGAATAGAAAAAAAATCTACTAGGAATAAGAAATTCGCGAGGAATCAGGGGTGTTGAAGATATATAGAAAGAGGATGAGTTTAGTTGTTGGTGTGGAAGAAAAAGAGAGTCACGAGATGCTGTGCGGTGGATCTCTGGGATGTAAAGGGTGTGTGCGGGCAGAAATAGAAAAAAAAAAAAAAAAAGTGGTTTGGGGGTGGCGGCGGCGATTGCGACGATTCTAGGGGGCAATAGGGTGTCAGGGAGGGGTAAAAGTGGCACGCGGATCTCTCTCGGAGAGCACGACGCAATCCCGAGGGCCGCTTTAAATGAGTCAGCGTTTTTATGCCCCGCGATGTTGTCAAAGTGCAAACAGCGCCTGATAATATATCATCCGTTGTGCAAGCAACCCCCACACTTCTCTTCGCCACCAAACTCCCTTTTGCCCCTTCTGCCCCCCAACCCATTCCCGCAGTTTCTCTTCGTCCCCTTCGTCAAATGCCACCCCCGTTCTCATTCTCCTTTACCTTTGGTCCACCCCAGCATCATCACACCAATCAGTGTCCGTACATCTCGTTACATGCGTTCAACCCGGATATAACTGACACTTTTACTGTAATGTTCATTATATAACCCCAAATTCACTTAAACTGTCGATTTGTCCTAAACTGTATTTTCTAGAAAGTCCATTAGTTATTTTCTTGTTGACATTTTCAGTCAACAATGCAATAATAATAATAATAACAATAATAATAATAATAATAATAATAATAATAACAATAATAATAATAATAATAATAATAACAATAACTTTCGCAATTTCAAAGAATACTTTCACTATTTCAGCGAAAAACAAACAAACAACAATTTTTAGGCAATTAATATCATTGGAGTTATTACCCCAATGTTATTAACTGCTTCATTTGAGAATTAGATATGTTATTAAATGTTAATAAAATTAAAATTAAATTTCAATAAAATGTATATTTAAATTTAAAGCAATTAAAACTCTGTTGTTCGAAGTAAAAACTTAGTAATTTAATGAATAAAAGTCTGAATTTGATATTTAACTCCAAAAATTGTTAAATTTTTAATTGTAAAAATAAAACTTTAATTTGCAGAAAACGATTATTGTTATTCGACATAAATAAAAGTTCGTCTATACATATAGAACAGTACAAAAATTTCAAGTATTAATAAGAAACTAAAAAATAGTAGTTACATAACTCCTAATTAAAAATAAAAATTTTTTTTTTTATTAATATACTAGAAATACTAAAATTTACGATTAATAGCAAAAATGTGAGCCAATAGTGGAAAAAGATACAATAAATAGTAAACAATTCTAAAGTTCACAATATAAAAAAGATTAGAATTTATAGTAAAAATTTACAATTATTTTAAAAAATAGTACAATTTTTAGTAAAGAAACTTACGATTTGCAGTAGAAAAAACTTTTAATTTGCAATTTAAAAAAATTTACAACTGGAAAAAAAATTTTTGCAGCTTATATATTAAGAAACACATGTAATTTTTATTTCGAAATAAAAGTGGGAAAAATAAAATGCATTTTTATTTTTTTTATAGTAAAAACTAACTACAATGAATGATTAAATTAATACTATTTAATAGTAAAAAAAATTCTTTTGATGCATAAAACTTTATTTATAGTAAAAATTTACAATTAATTGCAAAAAAATAGTACAATTTTTACTAATAAGGATCTTACGATTTATAGTTAAAAAAATGTACAATTACCAAAAAAAAAGTCTTTCAGTTACTCTCTAAATTTGAATTAGTAAAAATGTTCACTAATTTGAATTAGTGACTGACTTTTTGCTTTTGAATTAGTAAACTTTACTAAAAAATTTGTAGAAATGACTATTTATTAGTAAAAAGATATTAGAAATTATAGTAAAAATTTACAATTAATTATAAAAAATACTACCATCTTGATTACAGACAATTTATAGTGAAAAAATCCAATAAACACACGAACAAAAATCTTCACCTGGAACAACTATAAAATTCACTATATCAGCAAAATTCGTGATTATTGCAACAAAAACTTTCGCTATTTCAAAGAATACTTTCAATAGTTCAGCGAAAAAAATCGCAGTTCCAGTGGAAGATTTTTTTTCAGTGCAGTAAAAAAATTGCAATTTATGGTAAAAGCTTAAATTTGACAGTGAAAAATCGTCAATTGATAATTAGTATCAATAATGTCAGAATAAATAGTAAAGAAATTTGCAGTAAATAGTAAAAAATCGTACAATTAATATACAGTATGAAAAAAGATTACAAGTTGTAGTCAAAATTGACATTACAATTAATAGCAAAAATTTTGTCAATAGTAAAAAAACTTAGAATAAATGCATCGTATACAATTAATAAAGTATAGAAAAAGATAACAATTTATGGTAAAAATTTACAATTAATTGTAAAAAATAGTACAATTATTGATACTAAAAAAGCTAACTGTTTTGAGCTAAAAACTTACAATTAACATTTTGTTTGTTTAAAAATTATTATAGTAATAATTATAGTAACAAAACTTATAAAAATATAGTAATATTATTAGTTTACAAAATTGTTACTAAAAACTGACGGTATAATTGTTTGTAATAAAAATAAATAGACTTCAAGTAAAAATGTTCAAAGACAACTTTATTACTATAGCAACTTTGTAAACTAATAATAATAATAATATTTATACTATTTTTTACTATTACTAAGGAACTTTACAATTTTTAGTGAACAAAAATAAAAATTTACCATTTATTGTAAAAATGGTATAAAATAGAAATGTTCCATTTACTGTAAAAAATAGTACATTTATATTTTTTACTATTTTTTAACAATTTAACTACTTATTATTGTAATTGTTTTGAGTTGGAAATAAAAAGGAGGAAAATACAATGCACTTTTATTTTTTTATAGTAAAAACTAATGAATAATGAATAGTTATAAATTCATACTATTTAATAGTACAAAATTCATTTTAGACATAAAACTGAATTTATAATAAAGATTATAATAATTGTTTGTTATAAAAATAAAAAAATATTCAAAGGCAACTTTATGACTAGCATCTTTGTTAATTAATAACATCACCATCCTAATGTTACTTTAATTATGTTACACAATAATTGTGCAACAATCAAGTAACCAGTATGAAAAATGAAGAAATGTAGAGTAAAAATTAATTTTCTCCCTGACCTTTTTTTTTTGTTGTACACCAAAATAATTTCTATAGTTATACTTTTATTTTGAATAATCAGAGTGCTGGCATCTTGAGGAGACGCTGACATTGTTCGCAGTCTTTTGTTGCACTCGGTTTGCAAAGCTCCTTAACGTGTGCCAGGTATGTCTGTGGTGCAGGTGCCGGCGCGACGCGACGCCAGAAACTTGTTTTACGGCTCCTAATTCTAAGGCCCCTTAATACTGTAGACACTGTATTTGCAGAAGCTGTAAACATTGCGAATTCTTTTGTCTTTTCGTCAACTGCTTCCAATACGGAACATCTCCAATACGTCCAGACTCTCCAGCTGAGAACATTTTTCATATTACACATCCAGACTCCTTTGGCTCCTAGAAAATAAGATTAAAATCTCCCCCCTTTTGGGTGCTCTTCCCAATTATCCAAATCTTTCGCCAAAAACCTTCAGCATTATCTTTGAGAGGGAGAGAGAAAAAAAAATCAGTAGCTGCAGTGTAACGAAAATTTCCTCAGTTGCCTTTCGATTGATAGTAAAAAAAAATTATTTTTATTTGGTATTTTATCATTTCAGTTTCTTTCATTTTATTTCATTTTACTTCATTTTAATTCATTTTATTTCATTTTATTTCATTTTACTTCATTTTATTTTATTTTAATTATTCAGGACAAAACTTACAAATAATAATTTTAAAAACTAAAAAATTCTATTAAAATACCTTACAAGTAGGGCGAAAAATATTTTTCAATAATAGTGAAAATACTTAGTTTTGCAATTAATGTTCTTTTTTTACAAGAAATAGTAGAAAAAGTAAAACAGTAGCAAAACATAAAAATGCACCATTTATTGTAAAAATAGTAAAATACTATAAAATTATTATTAATAAAATAATATTTATATTTTTTAACAATTTAACTATTATTCTAATTGTTTTGTGTTAAAAATAAAAGAGGAAAAATACAGTGCATTTTTATTATTTTATAGTAAAAACTGATTACAATGAATAGTTAAATTAAAACTATTAAACAGTTAAAAATTCTTTCAGGCATAAAACTGAATTTATAATAAAAATTTAAAATTAATTTAAAAAAATTAACACAATTTTTACTAAAGATACTTTCGATTTAGAGTAAAAAAAATTTACAATTAACAATAAAAAATTTTTCTTTTAAATAGTAAAAAAACTTACAATATTTGATAAGTGAAACTAACAGTTAATAGTAAAAACAATTTACAATTTGTAATAAAAGACTAGGAAAAAAGATATTTTTTTTTAATAAAATGAAATTAAAAATTTTTAATAAGTCGACTTACATTAATAGTTTACAAAATTTACAAGTTAGGATTTATGAGTAACAAATATATTTTTTTTTTGGTATAAAATTTTGCAATTAATAGAAGAAATTTACAGTTTTTACTTTGTAGTAATTAAAACTTACAATTTACGGTGGAAATACTTAGAATTATATAATAGTAAAAAAAACTTGAAATTACGAATAACAGCAAAAAAATTCTTACAGTTTATAGTAAAAAAAATGACTTTACAATTAATAGTAAAAAATTCTCACTGTTAATAGTGAAAAAAAATTCATGTTACGATTGATAGCAAATTATTCTTACAGTTATTAGTAAAATAATTAACAATGCAATTAATAACTAAAAGTTTGTACATTACGCAGAAAGAAAAAATTACATAACGTAGAAATAAAAAATTATATTACGTAGAAACAAAAAATTATATTACGATTGAAACGAAACAATTTTTACAGTTCATAGTTAAAAAAAACTTCACATTACAATCTTTTTATTTAAAGCATAATTAAAAGTCAAATTAACAGTAAAAAAAAATTCTTCTCCAGTATAAAACTGAATTTTCATTATAAAAAAACGAAAGAATTAATGATTTGTTTATTCCAATAATTATTGTGTTTTCTAGATTCAAAAATCACTTTTTAATGTTGTATACAGCATTGGCAGAAGTTAATTATTTTATGGTTTCTCCATTTCAAATAATCCTTTTTCTTTCATTTTAGTTAAATGAACCAATGCTTTGGCACGAGGCAGACTGATGAGATTACATATAGATATATAATAGCTCATCATCTCCAGAATCTTGATTTTTAAATGATGAATACACTTGCGGACGACAAATCATGACCGTCATTTTCCATAGGTTGAGAACATTGATGCCAAATATCGATGTCTGATCTTTATAGCCGACAACAATATTTTAACTACTTTGTAGAGCTTGATGAGTTTTCAATTAAATAAAAAAAAAAGGAGCACGAGCGAATTTATGCCATAAGCCATAAGTTTTTTTTCACTAATTGTAAAAATTTTACTACTTCCCCCACCATGCTGGAAAAATCTGATTTTTTACCACATATTTTTTTATTTTATTCCACATAGTACCAATTGTTTATTTATTTTTATTATTTTGATAGATTTTTATTTTCATTTTCACTTTGATTGGATTTTATTGTCACTTTGACTGAATTTATTTCCAGTTTCTATAAAACTTAAAAATAAAAGTCAATTAAAAAATAAAAATCCATCAAAAAGAAAATAAAGGTGAAGAAAAAATTTATAAATGTAAAAAGTGAAAGTGGAAATGAAACTCGCAGTAAAAATGAAATTACGTCATCGACTCCCTTGAATAGTAATTTAAAAAAAAAGGAAATTAATCTTAAGGGAATAATTTTTCAGATTTTTAAGTAAATAAAAATAAACAAATAAAAATAAAATAATAGTAAATAAACAAAATTAACAAATTAAAGAAAAAGAGAATAAAAAATACCTTTTACGTTTAAATACAGTTAACAAAGAAAAGTGTAATAATGTGAAATTTCGATACAATCAGAAGATACACATTAAAGTTAAGGAAAATATTTTTCTTCGACACATATTATATGAGTAGTTTCGATAAGTCAAAGTTAAAAATTTTTTAACGATAATGAGGACATTAAGTTTACGTTAAGACTGAGGTAATAATTTTGTCATTTAATTTTAAACTTTCGAAAAGTCTTTCGAGTTAGTCGTACAACTTCAAGCACTTGCATTGGATTGATTACTTCCTCGTCTTAGCCAAAAGTGATTTTCACAAAAAAAAAGAATAACTTTTCCCTTTCGAAAAAATTATTTTAGTTCCAATTCCAAAAATATTTCCCCACTATTTGCAAAATATAGCAAAACTAAAAGTGATCCTAACATAAATCGAAAGAAAAGAAAAGAAGTTTGGTAAAAAAAAATATAGAAATTTAAAAGAGAAATTCAAGTGTAAAAAAAGTGTGAAGTGTAACAAAGAATATCAAAAAGTAAATTTCTATTATTATTATTTTATTTTTAAAAAATAATTTTTTAAAGACAAAAAAAAATGTCAGTTACCGAAGGAGTTATAAGGGAGACACATGTCACAAATTCAACTTCCGTTATATTGCAAATAAATAATAATATCGATGATACAAATCAAAAGGAAAAAGCGGCAATATCCCTAATGGAATTGGGTCATTCGAATGTGAATCAAAATTTATTACGTAATTCCGTTGTACAAACAATTCATCCATCTGCATCGCCAATAAGTGATAATAATTCCGGTACATCAATGACAAGTTGGTCAACTGAATATCGAAATTATGGACAAAGTGAAAAAATCGTTAATTTCAATGAGCAAATTATTAATTCCTGGGAGATGAAGACTGATCAAAATATGAATATGGACAGAGGCGATTCGAAAATAAAAGACGAACATTCATTTTCAACTGAGAAATTAAACGAGAGTCAAGATTCAGGTAATTAAAAATATATGACGATCAATATTTATTTTTCGAAATTCCAATCTTTCTATGAGTATGAATGAAAATATTTTGAAAGACTATTTGAAAATTTCATTGTTCGTAAATTGTCAATATTCAAATATTTTTCCATTATATTAGGAAAATGATAAATAGAAATTCGATTTAAATAATTTCAGAGGTATAATATGAAGTCGATTAGAATTGGAATAATTACATTTTACAGTGATTGTTATAATTGTAATTAGAAATTAATTCGTGTGGGTGTTTCTATTTTGATATTTATTTCATTATTTTCATTACTTTGTTATTTATATTTTTATTCTCTTACAATTGCATACGAATTGTAACAATTGTTTTCAATTTATTGTTATCTTTTAGAATCGTTTTTAAATTTATTACAATTGCATACAAATTGTAACAATTTTTTTTCAATCGTTTTCAATTTGTTAGCAACGTTTTCAATTGCTCTGAATTCATTACAATTGTTTTTAATTTATTACAATTGCAAGAAAATTATAACAATAGTTTTTAGTTTCTTAAGATCGTTCTTAAATTATTTTTTATTCATTATAATATTGTTTTTCACTTATTAGGTTCAATTACTGTTAAAACTATTTTCAATTGTTTTTAATGTACTACACTTATTTTCAATTAATTACATTTGTTTGCAAATATTTTTAATTTATCACAATAATTTTCTAGTGTTTTCAAATTACTTTTTATCCTTTTTGTATTAGTGTTTTCAGAAAATTAATAATGGAAAAAAATTGTTTTTTAGATGAAGAAAGTTGAAACTACATTTTTTTAGATGAAAAAAATTAAAAATGCACTTTTTAAGTTAAAGAAATTAGAAATATTTTTTTAGAATAAAATATCTTCTGCTAAATATAAAAATTAAAAATTTCGTTTTTTTCGTCTTTCTTTGCAGACGGACAGAAGAAGCAAGGAAAGAGCAAAAGATCCCGCACAGCCTACACGAGTGGACAATTAATTGAATTGGAAAAAGAATTTCATCACGCTCGCTATTTGCATCGTGCAAGAAGAATTGAATTGGCCACATCCTTGGGACTCTCTGAGCGTCAAATAAAAATTTGGTTTCAAAATCGTCGCATGAAATATAAAAAAGAACAAATCAACAAATCCACTGGCCAAACGTTTATCAAAGATTCATTCATTGAATCATCATTATCATCGTCGCCACAGCAATTGAATGTTAAAACAATTCCCGACATCTCGTCAATGCGTCGCGATTATACAAGTTCAACAAATCAATATGGCTATCCATCGTGCTATACAATTGGAAATTCCACTTTAAATAAAAATTTAATTCTTGAAACAAATTCTGAGCATTCGACGCAAAATTTCAAGGACAATGAACATTATTTGGATTCATCAACAGTCTATCAGACATCGCAGGCAAATGCTGATTACTATGAAATTCCAAGTGTTCGAGATAATTATTTTTCTCAACCACAAGTGTGGCAACATCATCCAAGTCAATATACGACATCCTATCAACATCAACAATATCCCTATCAGCACTATCAACTTTCTCAGGATGTGGGCAAATATTGTTACGAATTGCAGAGTGAAAATTGTAACGATCTCACAGTTTTATAAAGGGAAATAGTATTCTTTTCCTTTTAGTGTTAAAATAAAATAAAATTAAAATTAAAATTAAAATTAAATTAAATTAAATTAAATTAAATTAAAATTAAAATTAAAATTAAAATTAAAAATAAAATTAAAATTAAAATTAAAAATAAAATTAAAATTAAAAATAAAATTAAAATTAAATTAAAATAAAAAAAAAGAGTTAAGTAAAAAAATATTAATAAAACAAGTTAATTAAAAAAACTTAATTTAATTTAAGTACAATGTTAACTTAAAAGTATCAAATTGGAACAAATTCATATCAAAAATGTAGATAAAATTAAAAATTTGAAATGATCCAAATTTTTGGAATCAATTTGATACTTTCAAGAAAACTGTGTAAAGAAATTTAACACTATTTTTAATGAAAATAAGCTAATAATAAAAATAAAAAATAACAATACAAAAAATAGTAATAATATCAATAATAAGAAGAATAAAAATAATTTATTATATTTCACAACAGAAAATACGTAATATTGTATAAAGATAATAATTTCGTATTAATAATTTTTCGTAAATATATCCTAAAGTAATTTTAGGAATTTTTATATTTTACGAGCGTGAAAAATTTACTCAAAATTCAATATATTTTAAATACATATTTTCTTTTGAAAATATATATCTTAGAGTATATTATTTATAACAAACGCAAAATAAATTTCTTAAATGATAATAAATTTATTCATGCATTCCTTAATTTATAAGGAGATAAAAAATAATATCCGACGCGATGGAAATAAATTAATTAACAGTAAATTTTATTTATTAGACTAATTAATTTAAAATTAACAATAAAATTAAATTCCATGATTTATATTTGAAGTTTGAATTATTATAATTTATTTATTGCTTGAATAGTTATTTAGTCACAAACAATATTTTTTTCTAAGAATATTATAAAGAGTGATTCAAATTTAATTGTTTATCGTGAGTGAATGAATTGTTATGTAAATTGTGTATTTTGTATGATTCATTTTTCTATTAAATTGTAGTCTTCGTTCACTTTCGTCTTCAATTGTTTTATAAATTTTTTGATTCGAAAATTATTTCCCACTATTGTAGAACACTAGATTAAATCGATTAAAATAATTTTGTATATTATTGCAAAAATGCTACATTATTTAGTCAATAGGAATAAAATAAAAAAAAACTGAATTTAACAAAATATAAAACATAGTGAAAAAATAAATATTAAATAAAAATCAGTAAAAAAAATAAATTTTGTAACATTTTATTTTTCGTCAAATAAAACCCCTTCAATTCGTTAAATGATATAATTCTAACTAAAAATTTTGTTATTCGATAACAAATATTTTATACAAATAAAATTAATAATTAGATTATGTATAAATTATTAAATTGTAAATAAAATAAATAATTAAATAATGAAAAATTATAAGTAGAGAAAATAATTAGATTGGAACGAAATGAAAATGATAAAATAAAAAGAAAATTTCAAATTTCCAGTGACACATCGGTTTTTTGTGAAGTTTTTTCCATAAATTTCAATTAGTGCAACGAACTTCTTAATGAGTTTCACAGTTTTATGTCATTTAAAAACAAGTTTTAAAAACTCGAAAATTTTAATGATAATTCTGTATATTGGAAATTAGAGTGAAATTTTCTTCAGATAAGTCCTTTTTTGTAATTAGTTCAAAAACAAAAGATTGAAGATAAGATATATAAACTGAAAAATAATCCTCAAAAAAATGCAAATGTAACTCTAAATGGGTTAAAAAAAATCAAATTACACATATTACATTTTTCTAAAGGGGAAATTAACTCGAAAAGTGTATAGGAAAAAAACAAAATTCATATCTTAGATTTTCGTCTAAAAGATTCGTTTCTTTTTTTCAAAATTCTTTTTTTTTCTTAAGGAATAAAAAAATCGAAAAGTGCAGAACTAATCGAAATTCTTTTTTTTTTAGATTTTCGGTAAAAAGTGTTAAAAAAATTTTGATTTCTTTCCTAACTGAAAAAAAAGAAAAAGTTCACTAAATATCAAAATTTGTTTCTTAGATTTTCTTTATTAAAAAAAGTAAATTATATTAGTTTCTTCTTTCTTTTTTTTCTGTTAAAAGCAGAAGAAAAACACTGAAGAATTCTGTCAATATGAGAAAAAGGTGAAAAATATACAAAAGGAGAGAAAAACGGGACAAAAAAACGAAGTCGATATAGAGGAGAAGAAAAGAACGAAAGGTCCAGTTTATGTCTCGAGATGCAAAAGGATGAGATTGATTATCCTTTTCCTGTCAGTTGATTTCCAATCCTTCCATTTCGTCCACTATAATTTCTTTGCTTTTTTTTTATTTCTTTTTCGATTTCTCAATTTTTCTTGTTTTCTTTCTCTTCTTTTTTTTTTACTTTTTCGCCTTTTTTTTACTGTTAGTATAAATTCTCAAACTCACAGCTCTCTCGATTTTTGCGATTTCCTTCCTTCAGGATATCACATCCACAAAAGAAAGTGAGAGTGAGAACTGTCTTGCAGCTTACCCGATTTTTCTGATTTTCACCCTCTTCGTTTCGAGGGTTGAAATTCACCCTTCTTATTCGATTTCCCCTTTTTTTCTGCGGTGATGCGCTGTGTTCCTTTCCAGAAGCAAAGATCGTCGAGAAATCGAAAAAAAAATGAAGAAGAAGAAAATATTAACAAAAAGAAAATGGAAAATGTTTTACTTTTTTTCATTGCAGTAACTTTCGGTAATATTTCAAGTCAGTGTTATTATTTTTTTTTCATTTATTCATTAGTTTTCTTTTATTTAGTAATAATTTAATTTTTATTATTTTTCTATCATTAAAAAAACAAAGAAAAATTAAATTAAATCTTTCTTTTCTTTTTATATCATTACTGTTTATTATAGCTGTATGAAATATACAATGTAATAAATATTAATAATTTGATTCAAAAATATAAAAGCATAAATATATTTAATTTCAAACAATTTAATAATAAACTATTATTATTTCAAAAAATAATATTTTTATCATATTTATTTTTATTATTCATCGCAGTTTATTTTCAATTGCAAGCTATTTTTTAATCGTTTTCGTATTCAAAGGATTTAATTTTATTTACTTTTTCATTTTTTTAATATTCACTTCATTTGTTAATTATTTGAAAATTATTACTTTCAATAATGTTCATTGACATTTTTTATTCATAAAAACTTGAAATACTCGTAAAATTGAAAAACAAACAAACAATAATTATTCATTACTTAAAATTGTATTTTTTTGGTAGAAAAATTAGTTGGAAAATTTTTTACTCAATTTTTTTTAGTCAATTGATAAATTAAACGAATAAATAATAAATGAAACGAATAGTGACCAATTAAAATGGTAACAGAATTTTATTTCTTTTTTAATTGTAATAACTTTTTCGATTCTGATTCCGAAACTGGAAATTCATGCAGGAAAACATGTTTGTAAATACGTTGTGCGTATCAGATAATTGAAAATCAACAAAAATATTTTTGTATTTTCATTTTCTAACTATTATTCATCAACAATGTATCAAGAGCTCTTAATTTTTTTTCTTTACTTCTCCATTATACACATTTTACAAATGTAACTTAGGTTTTTATTTTTATTTATTGTTTTTATTAATTTTTTCTTTTTTTTCACACTTTACAAAAGTAATTTATAGTTTTTTTTGTGTTTTTTTTAATGAAAATAATTATTACTGATAAAAGTGACAAAACATAGAATAATAAATAATCAATTAAGAAACATATTTTTTTTATATTTATTGATGGAAAATATATATTTTTTTTATTTATTCGTAACAAATTTAGAGAAGAAAAGAAATAAGAAAAAAATTAGAAGAAAAGAGTAATTAATTAGAAAAGAAAATTATATTTTTAATTTATTTTTTCGTCATGAATATTGTGGAGAAGAAAAAGAGAATAGTAAATAATTAATAATTATAAGTGACTAAATAAAAATTTATTAAAAAATAATGTTTTCTAATAGATTAGAAAGTCATTTATTTATTTGAATATAGTTGAATATAAATATTGTTAATTAATAAAGATGAACTTTCTTATTTTCTAGAAATAGAAAAATTAATAATAAAATAAACAAGCCATTTATGTTTTTGTAAATTGTCGATAAAAATAAAACAGTGTAATAAACAATTTGAAGAATTTAACGGTTTTTAATATTTATTTATACGAAATAAGTATTAAAGACAGGAAAAAGAGAAATATGTAAGTAATTAATAAAATAGAAAAATTAATAATAAAATACAATAGCAATTTTTGTTTTTGTAAATTTTCGATAAAAATAAAATAGTGTAATAAACAGTTTGAAAAAATTGTCTGTTTTTAATATTTATTTGTGCAAAATAAATTTTATACCCAAAGAAAAGAGAAATATGTAAGTAATTAATAATTATAAGTAAATAAATATATAAGTATTGAAAATGTTTTCTTTCCTTTTGATTAAAAATATATTCATCACTATATTAATCAATGAAATTAACAATCAATTAATTATTTAAAAAATTAATAAAATTAAAACTACTTTTCTATTTTCTAGAAATAAAAGAATTGTTAAATACAATTAAAAACCTAATTGTCATTTTTGTTAATAAACTAAGTAATTCTTATTTTATGTAAATTAAAAAACTGATTTTCATTTGTCTAAATAAAAAAATAAATTTTTATTATTTAATAAAAGGCGAGTGAAAGATGAAAAGAGACGCCTTGGATTTACAATGTCTGTGAAAAGGGAAGTTAATGAGTATATTTGGCGCCCGCCTAATGAACAACTATTTTCGCAGTTTGGGGTCCGTGTCTGCAAGTGAGTAATAGAAATTACCCATTTCTATTGGCTCCTAGATTTTAGTGGGATGGCACTAAGAATTTGCTAAGTGGTCAATTGCACTTGCACTTGCGTTAGGGCCCAAATGGAATCTAGTGGGGGTGATGGGTATATAAACCAGAGTTATTTACCCAAAAAGTATCATTACTTGCAACGCAAAGTTTTAGCTGACACAAAAATACTTTTGCTTTCTCGTATTGCCTATTCAAAAGTGATTTTCAATCTCCAAATTTCTTGTTTAAAGAAACGAAAATTTTTCTCGTTTTCACAAAAAAAGTTGCAAAGTGTGCTGTTTTTATTAACAAAGTGTTGAAATTTTTCGATAAAATTTTAATAAAATTTTGATTATTGATCAAAATTTTTTTCTTTGGAAATATTTTACAAGTGTCTTTTTGAGAAATTTGAAAAGAAAATAAATCGAGGAAAAAATGGCCTTCAACAACAACAACAGTGATTTGGGATTCAGTTCATTCTCATCTTCATCGACTGATGAAAATGTCCTCTGCAATTTTGAGGTTGCTTCTGTTCTGCCGCCTACTCCGCCTCATGATTATCAGGAATTTGGAAATTCAAGATTCGTGCCGGTGATTAATTATTGTCCGGTGAATCAACGGGCGATGGCGAATTTTTCTCCTGAATCGATTACGACTCATCGTCAAACGAACTCTAAAGGTATGTATTTTATATTTATAAATTTAATTATCTTTTTATTCAGTTAATACTTTTTACTCCTTTTTTTGTAACTTCTTTTTACAATTTTTCACAATGTTTTGCAACTTTTACAAATTTTACTACTTTTCTTGTATTTTTACTAAATTACCTATTTTGCCTATTTCTTATATTTATTTATTTACGATATTTAATTTTTCCAAAAATTTATTATTTTTCTTTTCCAATAATTTGTTATTTTTCTTTTTTGTGTTTGTATTTCTCTTGAAAACAGTATAGTTGAAAGTTTCAAATATTCCTCAAATTTTCTTGTCAAGTAAAATATCTCACTCGAATAATAATTTATTTCCCCCGAATAAAAAAAAATGAAAAAAGAATCAAAATTTTAATGTTCTTCTTATTTGCAATTTCAGAATCGAAAATCGAGCCAAGGAAGAAACGTCCAAGGACCGCATTCACGAGCGAACAACTCATTCAATTGGAGAGGGAATTTGCCAATTCTCATTACATTCATCGCACTCATCGCATTGAATTGGCCCGTCATTTGGATTTGTCGGAGCGTCAAATTAAAATTTGGTTCCAAAATCGTCGCATGAAGTTGAAGAAGGAGAGCAAAACGACCGTCACCATTGTTACTGAGAAGAAACAATGCACCGTCAGTCCAAAATTGGAGAATGCAAATATCACGCCAAATATCCAGGTGGCAAGATCCGAGTTTGCAAATATCAGCAATCAAATGATGGAAGCAACGTGGCAAAATCATCATCAACAACAACATCATCTTCATCATCATCATCATCAAGGTGCCACTGAGAGGACAACAATGCCCGCCGTTGTCATTCCACAGCAAGTATTCAATTATAATTATTTGAGCGAAAATAATTATCAAATTCCTCAACACGATTATTTTGAAGTACCATCAGAAGTAATGTCCAGCTGTCGCTATCAACAACCGCAGGTCTGTCAAAATAATCAAAATCAATTTTTGTCTTTTGCATCGATTCCCTATGATGATCATACATTCTCATACGATCTGGGAAAGCTCAATGAATTTCAAAATGAAAATTGTGGCAATTTTACCGAACTTTAAATAATTTATCTTTTCCATTAGACTTTTTGAGGAAATTTGTTAATTTTTTTTTTTCGTTTTTTTTGTCTCTAGTCAACATAGTTGTTTTAAAAATATTATCACCACATTTTATTTATTTTTTACCCTATAGAAAAATTCTTTTTAAATCTGCAACTTATAAAAAAAAACATTTCTAAATTCTTAGTTCAAAGATCTTCTTGTAAATATACTGTAATTAGAAAGCAAAAACTTTTAGGGTACTTACTTTTTACATTGTAAAAATTGTACAATTGATACTTATTTGAAAAATGAAATATTTTGGGTAGAATTAGATTAGAAATACAATCACAAATATTTATATAGTTTTAAGTATAAAAGAAAAATTTGTATTCCATTCTAATCAACTTTTTTTTGTGTACAAAAATATAGTTAAAAATTTAATTATAGATAATTTTGTAAATTTACTATTAATTGTAAATTATAATCGCATTGTTTTTATAAAACACTATGTATATTTGTTATAAACCATATGCTATATCTTTATGTCATACTATATATATCGCTATGTCATTAATAATTTAAGAATGTCAACATTTAATTTTAGTGAAAAACTAGAAATAAGAATTGATTTTTGTATGAGAAATAAATATTTGTCAATAATAAATGTTGTTCCAATTTATATTCTTGATTTTCTTCATTATACCATTTCCCTTTAACTTTCTTCGAAAATATTGTAATTTTCCAAATTTTTCTGCAAATTGAAGCAAATAACTTTTAATTCATTTTCAATGTCGAATAAAAAAGAATATCTTCAATAATTAATTATGCAAAAAATAAAATTTTTTTCAATAACTTTAAAAATTTTCCGACTTTAGAAATTATGAATTTTTTCGTCATTTTTCGATACTTTAAAAAAAACAAAATGTTTTTGACTTTTATTTTAAAAGATTGCGACTTTTTTGTTTTCTCTTCTAAATATTGCATCAAAATAAGATTTTTAGTATAAAAAGTAACTTATTTTAATGTTAATTGTGCGAAAAATAACTGCAGATATTAAAATTGTTTTTGAATAATTCTTCTACTTAAATTTTTCTAAATGTGAAGTTAAAAAAGATTTTGAATTCACAATTTTAATTCCAATTTTTTGAAAATCAATATTTTAAAAAAATTTAAATTGTAAATTTTGATAGGAATTCAAGTCATAAAAATTTTCTAAATAAAGAATTTAAAAAATGTTGAATAATTGAAATATTTAGAAATTTAATTGGAAATAATTAATTTTAATTAAAAAATATATTTTATTACAATTTACAATTACAATTATTACAATTTTTTGCAAATTTTTTATAAGAATTGGTTTTATTAAAACTTTCGAAACATTGAAGAATTAAAAATATTTTAAATAATAGAAAATTTGTTAAATTTAATTGAAAATAATTAATTTCTGAAAGTAATTTTTGAAGAATTTGAATTGCAATTTTAGATAAAAATTGATTTCATACAAATCTTTGAAACTTAGAATAATCAAAAACATTTTAAATAATTCAAACTTGGTAAATGTAGTTGAAAATAATTGATTTTTTAATGTTTTTTATTGCAATTTTAAAAAAGTTAATTTTTGAATAATTTAAATTGCAAATTTTGATAAGAATTGAATTCATAAAAATTTTCCAAACATAGAATTGAAAATATTTTTTTAATAATTCAAAGTTTTGGAAATAATTGATTTTTTACAAACTTTTAGTTAATTTTTTGAAAATCAACTTCTGAAGAATTATATATGCAAATTTTTGAAAAACCTTGAGTTTTCAAAAACTATTATGAATCATGAAGATGTAAATTTAAAAATAAAAATTAGTTTTTAAAATTGTACGAAAATTCTTGTAAGAAATTCAATAATGTTTGAACAATTACATTAAACATTTTGAAAATAATAAAGCTTATTATTGTTTTAATATAATTTTCAAAGATTTAGTTGCCTTCAAAGAATTTAAATTAAAATTTTTAAAAATTTACTTTTTTAGACTTATTAAAATTTTGAAGAAATCTTGTTCATATTTATAATTAAAATTCTTCACAAAAATTTGATTATTGCTTTTTATAATTTTCAAAAAATTCAATTACTTTTAAAAGATTTCACAGCAAATTTCAATTATTTAAAAATTTTTACAAAATTTCAATCGTTTGGAAACATTTTAATTGTAAATAATTAAAAAACTGTTAAATTTTTAAATACATTAATAATTTCAATAATTTTTACTACATTATAAATTATTTATAAGGAGGATCGACTAAAAAAATGAATGGATTTTTACCAAATTTTAAAAATCATCATAGAATATGATGGAGCGAATAATTAGTAAAAAAAATATTTTTGATCTTTTTTAAGTATTTCGGTAAAGAGTTAAATTAAAAAATTGTTATACACTATTTTGAATTATTTTCAATGTTGTTTTCCTAAATAATATAATTTCTAATTTCAATTTTAAACTTTTAAGGTTGTTTTTTTGTAAATAATAATTTATTACGAGAAAAAAAGGATAAAGACTAAAGGGAAAATTTTTGAAATCATAAACAATTTTTTACATTTTTCCAAACCATTTTTGGACTTAAAATCAGTTTAATCCACTAAATAGTAAGGTTTTACTTTTTAAAAAGAAAATTGAACATAAAATGAAATATTTTTATAAACTTGTTTTTTACATTAAGTTATTAAATTAAATAGAATTATTTTCAATTTCTTTGTTTTTTTTAATACGGGTAAGAAGAAGAAGAAGAAACATTAAAATCGACATTCAGATGAAAGAGACAAAATTCTACATTAAATTATTAAATTAAATAGAATTTTTTTCAATTTCTTTTTGTTTTTTTGATAAATAAATACGGGTAAGAAAAAGAAGAAGAAGAAGAAGAAGAAGAAGAAACATTAAAATCGACATTCAGATGAAAGAGACAAAATTCTACATTAAATTATTAAATTAAATAGAATTTTTTTCAATTTCTTTTTGTTTTTTGTTGAAGAAAAAAAATACAGAGAAAGAAGAAGAAGAAGAAAAAAAACATTAAAATCGACATTCAGATGAAAGAGGCAAAACGGGAAAGTTGCAGGTCACGTATGGTTCCGATACTTGCCACAGTATGGCGCCTGATGTGGACCCCCCTACCCTTCCACTTCGAATATATCAAAGTTCATGCGTTTCTATACCTAATATCACTTGCACCTTGCCCCCGTTACCCCAAAGAGTTCAACTTTCTTCACGTGCCACACAGCGATCCACATTTTCCCTTCGTCTGATCTTTATTCATTCTTCACCTCGCCCATTCCAGTTCTTTTTTTCTCTACATTTTAACTGATATTTGCTCGATAACGTTAAGAATCTTAAAATTTTCCCTATCGAGTATTTTTTTTTTTTGAAATCAAAATACAGGCTCGTGTATGCGCGGTAAAAATTATTGTCATGTAGGTATTATATTCGTTACCAGTAGTAACAGGCTTGCAAACAATCGTTAGTCCTTCGATATATAAAGGTAAATTTTCTGAGGGGTTGTATTTATTTTATATTCAATGTATATACGAATATGTCATTAATCTCAATCGGAGACTATGTACAGTTTCAATAATCCATTATTGTAAGATAATTAATTTCCTTGTCGACGATATGATAAATATTCATGTTTAAAATAATTGTTTTGATAAAAATGTAATTATTTGTTGAGAGAAAAGTGAGTTTCGAGTTTACTTTTTGTGACGTTCGTATGGTCGAGTGTGTAGCGTGGCTGACTAGCGCAACTTAGTCGTAGATATTGGTGTTCGATTCCTGATGGGGGTAAGAATTTTTGCGATCAAAATTAGTTGATATTCTGTAATATTAGTTCATTTCCTCGTTGCAATATTAGCTCACTAGCTTTTAGTTTAATCTACCACTAAAAATTACTCAAAACTGTATAAATTATTAATTTCATATATAGTTAAACGTTACAAAGAGATTAGAAAGTGAAATGTTATCGTAAATTTGCAAATGGTACAACATTTGGAAATTGAACTATAGAATTTTTATAATCAGAGCAATGTTGCGCTTATGTATTATATACGATGAAAAATTCTAATATTGAATTTTTTCATTTTGATAAATAGATAAATTCATTATTCATTGGAGGGCGAAGGAGAAGAGGCTAATATTGAATCTCCATAACTGAAGAGTACATATATATTTCGAGTAAATCCTGATGCCAAAAATGTTCAATTCATATTCAGATGATCTTGAATAGGTTTCAAGTGGTCATTGACTTATGGAATTTTTTTTTCTCGATAAAATTACGTAAATGTAGAAACTATATCTTTATTATCATATTGAATTCAAATTTTAAACGATTCATCGGGGAAAAAATAAATTCTCTCATTTCCTTCATACTTTTTTTTTGAGATTTATCTAAGCTCCCATAAGAGTTCATGTTAAATTGCAAATTTATTTTAGTTTTTTAAGAAAAAAATAGGCGGTAAAAAATCACATGTTTCTAAAATAAACTAAAGAAGAAATTGTCAAATTTTTATAAGCTTCTCTCAATTCCTTAATTTACAGGTGACATAATCATTAAATCTTGTAAATTAAAAAAAAAATTGCAATTACCTATAAGACAGAAATTTCAATATTAAAAATACGTTTTTTGCTTCTATTGAGGGGAAAAGAAGTGAAAACTTTTTTTTCTCGGAGAAAAAAATGAATAAAGTTTTGACAACAAGAAGAAAAAAAAAGTGGCTTAAATTCCTAGCCCAATTTTGCATATTCAAGAACGTCACATGCAGAATTCCAGTGGAGTCCCTTTGGGAGCTCTTCTCTTTTGAGAAGAAGAAGAATTTCCCTTTATGTATCCGCGCATAATATCTCATATACAAATATATTTAGATATATTTTGGTGCGGGTTAGACGAGGATTGGATGCTAGGGCATATATAGAATTCACGGGGACCAAAAAGCGAGAGAGAGAGAGAGAGAGAGAAAGCAGAGTGGCTAAAAAGGGGTTGAAAGTGGGAGCGAAATATAGGGAGGGAGAGAGATGGGGTAAGTTTCAACCATGATTTCCATTCGCCAGCCATCCATCTTATTTGAGACTGGAAACTGACAGATAGACGCGCGGATCCAAGAGCCGGTGACGTGGCAAGTCTTGCGTGACTATATATATATATATATATATATATATGTGTGTACGTAAACGTAATACCTATATACTTGTATTTTTACACTCAACATCCCCTTGATGTAATTTCAGTCCACTTTTTGCCTGCTCGCACTACTCAGGTGTCAAACGGTCACTTACTTCTTTTTTACTAATGTTAACATTTAACCATAAATTATTATTATTAATTATAAATTATTATTATTATTATAAAATATTATTTTGCAAATCGAAGATGACTTCTAATTGCAAAAATTCGATTAAATGCAATGTGGAGCTAAATTACTATCATTGAGAAAACAATATTATTGAATCAAATAAAATTATCTACGTTATGCGCAGTAAACCAAAAATTAGTATCAATTTTTCTCTCTGTCCACACTTTAAAGTTAGTTTTTGTGAATGCTTTTCTTTTTTTAATATTTAATATTGAATTTTCTTAACTTTTTTTAAAATAATCTAATATATATATATATTATTATTATTATTATTATTATATATTATTATATCTATTATTTTTTTTAAGTAATTGAATTTTATAAAGAATTTCTCTCAAGTTTTAAATTTGTTAAAAAATTATTTATAAAATACTTTATTTGTTGAAGTTTATAAAAATCGTTTTCAATATAATTGAATTCATGTGAAAAATTTTAATATTTATATTTATTTATTGAATATAAATATTATATATTTATATAAATATATAAATATATTGAATTCAATATATTTATTGAATTTTATAAAAAATTTCTCTCAAGTTTTACATTTGTTAAAAAATTATTTTTAAAATACTTTATTGTTGAAGTTTATAAAAATCGTTTTCAATATAATTGAATTCATGTGAAAAATTTTAATATTTATAGAAACAATTTAATTGTTGCGAATAATTTTACTGTTTTTAAAAATAATTGAATTGTTTCTAAGGATTTATTGAAAGCTTGGAAAATAAATGAATTTTTTTACAAAAATTATAGAAAATATTTTACTGAATCCTTTAGTGAAATTTTATTAAAAAATTTCCATATTAACCATTTTTGTATAAAAATTGTGCCATTTTTTTATTTTTGAAGAAAATAATTGATTACTTTACAAGAATTTTGTTTAAAATTTTGGATTTGTGGAAATTTCAGCGAATAATTGAATTCTTTCGTTGTATTGAAAATAATTTAATTTCTGCGAAGAATTTTTACTATTTGTGAAAATAATTGAATTCTTTCAAAGAATGTTATTATGTACGTGCGTAAATAAATTGAATTCTTGTGAAGAGTTATTTAAAAAATTTTAAAAATATAAACAATAATAATTAAATGTGAAAGAAGCTAACAATTTTTTTTTATTTAAATATTTAATAATAATTAAATATTTACTTAATAAGTGAATTTTGAATAACTAATGTAAATTATTCAAATTCTTTTTCTTTTTCAAAAATATTAGAAAATTGTTTAAGAATCATGATTAAGAAATAGAAAATATACCCATTTTATCCATAATTTTTATTTCTCAATAACAATATTGTTCAGAAATTTATTCTTTTCTTATTTGGGGGAAAGAACCATGACTGACATATTCTCGTTTTTTAATATTTTTTGTTAAAAATACACCATTTTCATAAGAAAATAATTTTTATCAATATTTTCTATTTCTTAATTACAATTGTTTAACAAAAATTCAAAGTTTTTTAAAAATAATGAAAAAAATATTTATAAATTCTATTTGTCAATTGGAAATTTTAATTGCGAAAATAAAATAAATTTTTTTTATTTTCAGATAATAAGGAAAAAAAAAATAATAAAAAAAAAATGTTCTGTCACATATTTATTTTCATTTAGTTTAAAATTTAATTTTACGATTATTCGGAAATTCTTCAATTAGGTACTCTGTAAGATCAATTTTGGAAACCCCTAAAAAATTTAGGAAGAAAAATTCTAAAAAAAGTTTCACTAAAGGAAGCAAATTCCAAAAATTTCAAATTTTTCAAAATTATTGAATTATTTTAAGATTTTTATTTTATTTTTATTATTTTATTAACAATTTTTTTTCAATAATGGAATTTTTCTTTTGGAATAAACGTAAATCTTTAGTTCAAAACATTCAAAACTCATTCCTTTTAAAGTAAAGAACATTTTTTCTAATTCAAACAAATTTCTTTTCTTGACGTAGGTAAACAATTTTTTTTTATATAGCAATTATATAACAAACAAAAATTATTTAATTCAACTAATCATCAAGATGTAAAAATAATTAATGTAAACTAATTAATTCTACAAAATTCAAAAACTATTATCTTTATAAAAAATTATTTTAAAAACAAATTTTAAACCAATAATCTTAAGAATTATATTATCATTTTTTGTGTCAATATTGCCTGAGTATTGCCGTACAACTTTGTGGCAATATTGACCCAATATTATTGTACCTGTCAGCTTTGAATCAAAATTTATAAAAAATAAATGAAAAAAATAAGTGTAGGATAAATTATCGAAAAATACTTTTTGGGAAAAAAGAAAAAAACTTTATAGAATCGAAAAAAGTTTTCAGTTTGTCAAAACTTGAAAAAGAGTCAAATGTAGCTTTTCGAATATATATATATATATATATATATATATTTAAGGGGTTGGTGTGAGAATTGGAAACGATAGAGAGTGAGAGAGAAAGACAGAGAAAAAGAGAGAGAGGAGAGGAAAAGCGGAAAACAACGGAAAATAAAGCAGCGGAAGAATCGTCGCTGGAAAAAGAATGAGGGCGCTGTCAGCTGGTGGAAATTATTCTGATTATGCTAATTCCAGTTCTGTTCCACTCCTTTACCCAGGCGTCCCCAGCCCATTGCCTCCCTGCTGCTGTCTGCGCCATCTTTCATGGGTGATATTTATAATATAGGGGCGCCTGAGCAGTTTCAAACTCTTTTCGGTCCCCCCCCCCTCCCTTCCTTCTTCTTCCTATTACCACCCTTTTACTCCCCCCCCTTTCTAAAGTAACATTTCCTCCCACCCCCCTGAAAAAAAATTCATGTCAATAACATTATTCATACTTCTTGCTAATCCAAGGCATTTAATTTTTTTTTTATCGCAAAAAA
Source organism: Leptopilina myrica (nomen nudum) (assembly GCA_032872475.1). Lineage (NCBI taxonomy): Eukaryota > Metazoa > Arthropoda > Insecta > Hymenoptera > Figitidae > Leptopilina > Leptopilina myrica (nomen nudum). The sequence continues at coordinate 40,226,963 of CM065461.1, forward strand.
CCAGTTCTTTCTTCTTTTTTGTATTTTTAAATAAGACATATTTTATAATTGTAAAATTATTATAAAAATAATGCTAAAAATTGCAAAATAGTACTAAAAAAAACTGCTAAGTTCAAAAGAATTAGAAATAGTTTCAAAATAATATTGCAAAAGAAATTGTAGATTAATTAAAATAAAAATTATTGAAAATATCTTTGCGAACAATTATTGTTTAAAAGTGGAAAATATTGTAAATAATTCTCTCCATTTTTTAATTCCTTTGAATTTTGCTACACCTTAAGGTATATGTATACCTCTAAAATTCAGTATTTTAATGTACAGTTTGAGTTTATTTATAGCCGCGCGGAAAAGTTGTTCGTCTCCCACACTGAAAATTAAGGGTTCAAATCTTCAGACCAACAACATTTTTTTTCCGCATAAAAAATATTAAAACTGTATTTAAGAGAATTGAAATGAATTTTTTTTCGCTTCGCTCTGAAAAAATACCCAAAAAAAATGGTCCAAAAATGTAATTCGGAACAAATTAAAAAAAATTAGAAAGAAATTAAGGAAATATTTAAAGTTTTATAAAAATATTATATAAGGTAATTTTTATTGTCGTGAATAAGTTTTATTTTAATATTGAAAAATTTTCCATTTTTTTTTAATCGTTTTGGGAAAGGAAAATTTTTAAGCTGCCGCGGGGAGAGAAAAGGAAGTAGAAAAATGCACGTGTGACCCTTTTTATATGTATACAATATATGGGGTCAGGAAAATTCAAGTAAAGGGCCATTCAAGGGGTTGTGAGAACATACCCTTTTTAGCGAATCTCGACCACTAGTGCAACTGTTTTGCAATCTTCTACGCCACTATAACTTATCCTTTTTAATTAAAGGTGCTTTGTATTCGTGGCATTGTTCCTACGCCCCTATGAAAGATACGGTGTGTTATTTCGTAGTTCGAGAAAAAGATTTGCATGGGTCTCGGAGAAGTTGCTTGGAATGAATTTTTACTTGCGAGGATGAGCGCGCAACAAATGCTATACTGCTGCTGCTGCTACTGATGACGGAAGAAAGAAGAAAAAAAGAAGAAAAAGAAGAGAGAATATATAATAATATTTATACCCAAACTGTTTCTATATAAACTACAGTTTGAATTTACTAAATGTGCAACAACAACAAAATTCCTTCTGGGTCTTAAAATTTTTTTTTTTTTCAAAATCGTACTCTTTCAAAAAAAGTATTATTTTTTCGAAAACAAACAAATTTATTCTCTTCCTGTAAAAATTATCTTTGAAAAAATATGCTCTTTCGGTAAAAATATTTCCACAAAAAATACTCTTTCTGTAAAAATATTTCTGCGGAAAAAGTACTCTTTAAGTAACGATAGTTTTTCAAAAAAATACTGTAAAAATACTTTTTTTGAAAAATAATCTTTCTGTAACAAAATTTCTGCGAAAAAATAATTAAAAAAAAAATACACTGTAGGTAAAAACCTTTCCACAAAAAATACTCTTTCTGTAAAGAAATTTCTGCAAAAAAGTATTTTTTTAAGTGGAGATACTTTTTCAAAAAAATACTGTAAAAATACTTTTTTTAAAAAAAAAAACTCTTACTGTACAAAAATTTCTGCGAAAAAATACTTTTTTAAAAAAATACTCTATAGGTAACAATATTTCTTCAAAGAAATACTCTTTCTGTAAAAAAATTTCTGCGAAAAATACTTTTTCAAAAAAATACTCTGTAGATAACAATATTTCTTTAAAAAAAATACTTTTTCACATTGATACATATAAATTTTCATAATTTTTCATTAATAAATTCTTTTTCGTTAAAAATACTTTTCAAAAAAATACTCTTTAGGTAAAAATATTTCTTCCAAAAAATACACTTTTGAAAAAACTAATTTTCCGTATTGATACTACAATTTTCATAATAATTTTTCTCTAAATAAATGCTTTTACGGTAAAAATACTTCGTTAAAAAATACTATTTCTGTAAAAATATTTATCCGAAAAAAAACCTTCAGTAAAAATACGTTTTAAAAAAATATTCTTTAGGTAAAAATAATTTTTCAAAGTGATTTTAATATTTTTAGAATAATTTTTCTTTAAATTAAATTCTTTTTCGGTAAAAATATGTTTTAAAAAAATACTACTGTAAAAGAATTTCTTTAAAAAAGTACTCTTAAGGTAAACATATTTCCACAAAAAAACTTTTTCTGTAAAATTATTTCTTTGAAAAAATTCTTTTTTTGTAAAAATATTTCTGCGCAAAAATACTCTTTTAATAAAAACACTTTTTCAAAAAAATACTCATTAGGAAAAAATATTTCTTCAAAAAAAGACGGCTTTAGTAAAAATTCTTTTTCAAATTGATACTAAAAATTTCCATAATAATTTGTCTTTAAATAAATTCTTCTTCAGTAAAAATATTTCTTAAAAAAATACTATTTCTGTAAAAATATTTTTGCGAAAAAATACTCCTTCAGAAAAAATACTTAAAAAAAATACTCTTTAGGTAAAAATGTTTCTATAAGAAAATACTATTTCTATAAAAATATTTCTTTCTAAAAATAAAAATATTTCCCCAAAAATACCATTTCCGCGTAAAAATGTTTCTTTAAAAAAAAATCTTAGGGTAAAAATATTTTCCCAAAAAAATACTATTTCTGTAAAACTACTTCTTCGAAAAAATACTGTTTTAGTAAAAATACTTTTTTTTACTAAAAATATTAAAATACTTTTCCAAAATTACACTCTCAGTAAAATGAAAAAACAAATAATTTGTCAATAATAATACTTATTCGAAAAAAAATTTTTCTCAATAAAATAAATTTTAATAGGAATTTTTTTTTGTACAGAATTTAACGTATAGTTTAATGTCATTAATCATCGAGTTAAATATTTTACAACTACTAATATTGTGATGACAGAAATTTATCCCTCTATTATTCTTGTAGACATCATGTGATACCTTCGTAAATATAGACAAGTGCAAATAATAGTTAATGTGCTCTGTAAAATGTTTGCTCTCGAAAAAAATCGATTGTTATGACTTCTATTTGTTACGTGATTATAATCTCTTTCTATAGTGTATTATTCTTTGCAAATATAATCTGTTTTTTCGCAGTTATAATTTAGGCAAAATTGTAATTATTAATAAACATTTTTTACAGTTTTATATTAGTATAGTGTCAAAATTATAATATTGCATTTAAATTCTGATGTTAAAGGTCAAGCAATATTAAAGTGATAATGAAATTGTTGCGTCAACGTTCTAATTATTTAAAAAAAAAATTTTATAATTTGAAAAATTTAAAAAGTTTTAGTAATTTTAGTAACGTTAAAGGAATGCTTAATTTGTGTTGTTTAAAGTTCTTTAATATTAGTTACTTTAACGTTACTTAGCGTCTAATAATAATACTCTAATATTAAAAAAATGTTAAAGTAGTGTTAAAGCAATGTTAAAAAAACGTTAAATGAATTTTAAACAATTGTTAAATTAAAAATAAACTTTTGTTTGGACAACGAATATGTAGCGTTAAAGTAGCATTACAGTAAAATAAGAGTATTAATTAAACGTTAAAGTAAAGTTAAATAAACACTAAAGAAATTGTAAGCTAAGGGTAATGTTTAGTCAAGAATTTAAGTAACGTTAAAGTAGCATTAGAGTTAAAAAAATCTAATATGTAAAAGAACGTTAAATGGATGTTAAAATAACCTGAAATTAATTTTAAATGAACGTTAAAGTAATGTTAAAACAACGTTAAATTAGCGTTAAAGTACCTCTGAAGTAATGTTATGTAAACATACAATATATTACACATTATTTTTAGTACCTACAACGGTCAATCTTCAGAGCTGTATTTTTTGGTTAAAAAAAACAGCATTAAAGCAACTTTAACAAAAAAGTTAAGTTAGCCTTTGTTTTTATTGTTCTAACAATAAAAACAATGATAAAATTTTATTTTCTGATTAAAAGAACAATAAAACAGTACAGACATAACTTTTACGACATCCTTAAAAAAAAGTATTAATATTCATAATTATTACTTTTTCAATCATCCCAGTGTTCTCTGCAGCGTAATATTTTCTTTTGCATATATATCGATAGACAAGCTCTCGGCAGTAATTTCAGTTCTTCGATACCCTCACCTTTACCGCGTATATATAAGAGATAGCGACCAATAAGTATTGAGTCTGGTGAAAGGAGGATTGAGGGAGAGGAAAGGGTCGGTTCTCTGGTAGCAGTAGTAGTAGTAGTAGTGGTGGTGGTAGGAAGGGGTACACTCGTGTATTTCTTATCAGTGAATTAGCGACTTCAATGGCGTCGACTTTTCTTGATGGCAAAGACCAACCTCATCTTTACTGCCGCTTGATGATGATGAGGTGACTGCTAGGAAGTGTCAGGTATCCGTCAGAACTCATCTCCGGCCCTCACCTCTCACACAATGATTTTTTTCTATAGAAAATTTCCAAGTCTTTCAATGATTTCACACTGATAAGAAAACTTAAAAGAACACTTTTCTTTTCTGCAAATATTCTACAATCTTTATATATAACTATTGCTACTTCCCTTTTTTTTATATTGGATCGAAAAATATTTTTTTTCTACATTCGATAAGATATTGATGAATACTAAACGTGATAGGAAGATGTTTTTGTTGAATTTAGTTTTGAATTTTTGCAGAGTTGCAATGAGGTAAGTTTAAAGTGAATATGTTGTTAATTGATGAATGTTTAATTAGATATTAATTAAGCAATTAAAAATTAATATTAAAGTATAGAACTATATTAATAGTTTCTGGGAAATAATAATTATTTTTTTAGCTTTTGTTTACGTATATGTTTAGTAAGTTAATAAATCTTTAGTAACGTTAAAGTTCGGTTTATTAAAGATAAACGAAGTTTAATAACTAAAAACTTGATAAATTCGTGTTAAAGTATCGGTAACTGAAGGTAGAATCACTTTAATGTTTAAATAACATTAAATAACGTTAAAGTAACTTTAAATAGCGTTAAATATTGTTAAAATAGCGCTAATTAATGTTAAAGTAACGTTAAATTGCCGTTAAGTATCTTTAAAGTATAATGTTAATTATTTACGTTAATGTAATAAAAAAGTAACGTTAAATTCATATTAAAGTAACGTGGATTAATATGAAAGTAACGTTAAAGGAACGGTATTTAACGTTAAATACTCGTGTATCAATGTTAAGGTAAGATAAATACGGCAAAAATATTAAAGCTTAGAGTACAGTATAATAATTTAAGTTGATATAAGATTAAAATTTCGCTAAACTAATTATTTAGTGATAGTAATGTTTAATAAATGTTAAATCTTATTTAAATAATTTCATATTAGCGCTTAAATAATGTTAAAGATTTGCAGAGCAACGCTAAATGAAAATAAATGTTAAAAGAACGTTAAATGTTCTTTAAATAACTTCATATTAGCGTTAAATTAATGTTTAAAGGACGTTGAAGATTAAAATATTATCAAATTAGCGTCAAAGATTCGCATAGCAACGCTCAACTAAAATGAATGCTACAAGAACGTTAAATATGTTCTTAAAGTACCTTGATATTAGCGTTATCAAATTAGTATTATTAATATTGCTTAAAATTTCAGGAAAACAATATTAAAATTATGACAATATTAGAAGAACGTTATGGTAACGTTAAAGTAAATTTCAAATTAACCAGAGTACGTTAAACCAGTGCTAAATAATCTTAAATAGACATTAATTAACGTTAAATCAATGCTAAATAATTTTTAATATACACCGAATAACGTTAAGTCAACAACAAAGTAATTTCAGTACACGAAAAACAACGTTTATGCAACAAATATTAAAGAACTTTAATTCAATGTTAAATAACGTTAAAGTGAATATTAAATAAGCCTAAAACGATTACAATTTTACTAAAATTTATACTTTTAACTACATTCTAACAACGTTTTAACAACGTTTTAACAACGTTTTTATTAGAACACAGTTTTTTGAGAGAGAAAATCGACAACCAAGGAGCGAGCGTTATAGACGAAAAGAAGAAAAAGTATATATATATATATATATATATATATAGGTTTATCCGCGTATCTTTAAAAAAAAGATGGAGTTGGGCATGATGTACATCCCTGTGAACAGTTCATTTATTATGCGGTTAGTTATCGCGTCTTTTCGTCTGATTTCCCTGGCAACAATGCCTTCCAGTAAGGATAGAGACAGCTTCGGGGATGTCCTTAGCTGATGCCATCCGCGTGTCACCTCCTCCATTCTCTCTACATTGAGTGACGTACTCTGACGTCTTCATCATACGTCACCTATATACACAACTTTTTTTCTCTCATCGTGCGCGCACTATTCTTGTAAAAAATAAACCCCACTTTTCCATCATCTATATGCGCGCACGTATATCCCACTTTATCTGCCTCAAGGTAAAACATTTCTCATTCTTGTCGTAGAAACATGTTCTCTATTCAAATCGATTCTCTTGATCGAAAATTTGTTAAATATAGTAATATTATGGAGAATTCAAAAAATTACTGATTATAATTGTAATATTTTTAATTCTGTTTCTTAAACTGTATTTTGTATTATATTAAGTGTTTATAATGTTATTATAAATTTTTATTAGTAATTTAATATGTAATAGGAATGGCATTTGACTGTAATATTGCATTAACATTTCATTAAGAAATAACGTTAATTGAACGTTAAATAATGTTAAATTGATGTAAAATAATGTTAAATCAGCGTTAAATAACGTTAAATAACGTTAAATAACGTTAAAGTAAGGTTAAATCGACGTCAAAGTAACGTTACATCAACGTTAAGTAACGATAAAGTAACAAATCAACGTTAAATAATGTTAAATCAACGTTAAATGAATTTTAAATGAATGTTAAATAACGTTAAATCAATGCATAATAACATTAAATAATCGCTAAGTCTACGCTTACAATGTTAAATAAATATTGCTAATATTTATGGGTTTGCTAATTTCTATAAAGTCAGATTTTAAACATTCAAAATGGCGGAACCAATATGAAGGACAAAAACAGTAAAATCTAACGCTAAAGTGTCAACAAGGTTTGCTCAAGGAACAGAAAAACCTCAAAATACTCCTTAGAGACCCTCATCATTTTGGTAATTAATAATACTTAACGTATTTATAAAACACAATAGCAGATTTAAGTCATTTGGAAATTTTTCATGTGCTTCGAAATAAATAATCATATATAATATATTTATATATATATTGAGAAATTTTGAAACGTAAACAAAGAATTGCAAGAAACTGAAACTATTTCTCAAAAGTCAGATTTGTAAATACATATATATATATATGGTCGCTTTGAAATGATGTTTGAATTAATTAATCATATGTATACAACTGTATTATTTCCTGTTTAAGTTCGTTCGCCACTTCCTCGAGAGAGAGACTCTATTCGACCTAGAAGTGGGAAAGGCTCTTTGAATTCTGGTGCTTTCATATACATGTACACTGTATATGGATGGGAGCTAAATTGTAGACACACTTTGGCTGAGGGATACAAAGAGAGGCATAGGTGGTATACGAGGCTCTTTACAGACAAGCTTCTTATAAACATGTCAGTCTACCGTTCTCGCAGAGCCGCTCGTTCATCCATCACTCACTATCCTCTTCCGAGAGCAAGAGAAGGAGAGAGAACCGAGATTTTCTTTCTCACACTCGAAATATTTCATGTGACAGTAAAGTATACTAAAAGTATATTGTACAGATAATGTCAACATTTTCGAGAAAGAAAATAGTTATATGTAAATGTTGTATAGCGAATTTAACGTTGTCTTATGCTTAACGTTACCTTAAATTATCTCTAATAGTGCCGTTACTTCCAGTGTGTCGTAGGGAATTTAACGTTGTTTTAACATTAATTTAACCATACCTTCAATTATCTCTAATAGTTTTGTTAGTTTCCGGTTGTTGTAGGGTATTTAACGTTTCTTTAACATTACTTTAACATTACTTTAACGTTCCTTTAACATTATTTTAACTTTCCTTTAACATTTTTTTTAATGTTTCTGCCGTAATTTTAACGTCAGTTTAAATTTACTTAACGTTAGTTAGTGTTACGTTTATGTTAATTAACGTTAAATTAATGTTGTTTAAAGCTATTTAACATTACTTTAACGTTATTTAGTGGCACTTAAAGTAACTTTAACAATACTTCGCGATTTTTTAACATTTATTTACCAAGTTCATTATTACTACAGTCCCTTTAACGTTAATAAATTATTTTTAAGGTTCTTTAACGATATTTAACATTACTTTAACGTTACTTAACATCATCTAAAGCATATTTAACGTTAGTTAACGTTACTCAAATGTTAATTAACGTTAAATTAATGTTGTTTAAAGTTATTTAACATTACTTTAACGTTATTTAGTGGCACTTAAAGTAACTTTAACAATACTTCGCGATTTTTTTAACATTTATTTACCAAGTTCATTATTACTACAGTCCCTTTAACGTTAATAAATTATTTTTAAGGTTCTTTAACGATATTTAACATTACTTTAACGTTACTTAACGTCATCTAAAGCATATTTAACGTTAATTAGCGTTACTCAAATGTTAATTAACGTTAAATTAATGTTGTTTAAAGTTATTTAACATTACTTTAACGTTATTTAGTGGCACTTAAAGTAACTTTAACTCTACTTCGCTGTATTTTAACACTTATTTATCAAAAATATAGTTACTAAAGTAGTTTTATCTTTATTAAACCTTACTTTAACTTAACGTTTCTTAATTAATACGAGTCTTTGAATATCTTCAGTTATTCAAAATGAAAAGTCAAATACTCATTTTCTATTTACAAAGAATGTTCTTTATATTAAAAAAGAAAATAAATTCATCACGAGAAATCTCTTATAAAACGGAAATACTTTTTACGGCGAGTGCATTGGTAGTCGTCTCGTAAGCGTGGTCGTGGGTATTGAATTTGTCGAGGGAAAGACAAGCGGGTGAGGTGGATGATAATCCCGCAGGCACACTGTGTGCTCCACTTTCCTATCAACGGCGCAGTAAATTTAATGTGATATGCGACGATAGGGAGCCCAAAAGGAAGAGATGGTATAACGTATATAGAGGGCAACGCTGCGCGCTCTCTGCTTTAGGTATATAATGCTCAAACTAACATTGTCAATTGATCTATCGGTCTTGAGCTCACAGGTTTTCTCTCTTTTTTTTTATTTTGCGACGAAAAAAGAACGAGAGAGAGATACTTCTTTTGCGCGCGAGGAAAGACTTTTGGATTCAAGCTTCGCCTTAACGAAATCTGGTAATGGGAGAGATAGCGAGGTGAATGAGTGGCGTATTTTAAAGGGAAAAGAGGGGGCGTACTGTAGGCGATTCGCCCAGAAAGCTTTATATTTTTCCCGCTCTCACCGCATAGAAAAAAAAAATGGGAAAAGAAAACTTGAGAATTTCCACTTTAAAAAAGAGATAGAAGAAAAATATGAAGGCCTCTTGGCGAGTTTATTAAAATTATTACACCACCCTCCCCCTCTCGCCGCTTTTCGTGCGATGCTCGCGGGAGAAAAAAAAGATTATTTAAATTTCCCCCGTTTTGAAACATATTTCACATTTCTTTTTCTGAATTATTAAATGTTTTGTCATTTGCAGTATTATAATTTACAATTGTAAATTATACGTAATATGGTCGTTTACACATATATATATATTGGACCCAATAAAAAATGTCTTCTAATTTTTTTATTCTGGTTTCAAATTCCCCTCTACTGTTTAATACAATTTTGAAAATGTTTGTTATCAAAAAAAAAATTTTTTGTAGTTTTCATGTTCATAGGAATTAATGACTATTTTTTTACTATTCTTCCAAGCATTTTGTAACAAAATACCATACTTTTAGTACACTTTGTTAACTTAAAAGTATCAAATTGCGACGAATTGAAATCAAAAGGTGATTTAAATCTAAATTCAAATTAAATTTTCGAAATGTAAAATTAAAAAGATCTTGAATAATTAAAGTATATTATAACATTTAATTGAATATAATTTATTTTTTTCTAATATTTTATTACAATTTTTTTCAATTCAACTTTTGAAGAATTTTAACGAGCTTGCCCTAAGTAATTAAATTTTTTTTCGCCCTAAATTTTCAAAAAGAACAAAAAATTTCTCAATTTAGAATTTTGTTTCAATTTTAAAGAAGAAAAAACGTTTTCCCTCTCTCAAAAAAAAAGGAAAGAAAAATTTCCTCCTCTAAATGAAATAGTAAACATTTTTAAAACTGAATATAATGTGCGAGAGAATACTAAAGAGCAGGATCTCAGTAAGTCGTGGTGAGTTAAGGGGGTTTGGAGCGAAGAACAGGATTCTCCAGGAAGTGAACGCAATGGAGTTTTCAGTGGGGGGTATGAGCGATAAGGCGCCGTGAGTAATGAGCAATGCGGCGAATGATATCGCGAACGAGATACATTTAATCGTTCCACTAGAGAGAACGAGATGCCACTACAAATCAACTTTTATACTTGGGAAAAAAAAAAAGTTCATTATTGGTTCCCCATAAAAAAGTATGGAGATTTCGCGGCAAGTATATATAAGAGAGAGAGAAAAAAAAGAAGAAAAGGGACTGGGAGACGTAGAATGGAAATCGAAACTAACCCGACAAAAAAAAAGAAAAATAAAGAGAAAGAGAGAGAAAGAGAAAGAGAGAGTTTCTTAAACGCCTTCATCGATTACGTTATTGCTATATACAAATTCGCTCATTTGGATAAACTTTGTTTTCCCTTAAAAAGTACTCTCCGGGATGCAAATTCCTTTCAATTGCACCACCCAAGAGTTCTTATACATTTAATTTACTGTATAATTGAACAGAAAAAAGAGTAAATTTGAATCAGTGGAATTTTAATTAGAAAAGTATTTCGTTGAAATGGTAAAAGATGCGCGCGCACTTTGCATAAACTTGCAGCTTACCCCCACCATCCCCCACTCTTCATTTCCATATTTTCATGCGATTATTAAGAAAGAGAATCTTTATTTAATTTATTTATAGTTTATTTATTTTTATTATTTTCGAATTTTTAAAATAAAATTGTTTGTAACCAGAATTTTTCTAATGATATCACTTTTGGTGCGTTTTTTGTCCCATTTTGGACATTCTTAAAAAAATTGTCACAAAATTAAAAACTTAAATTAAAATTTCGAAATATTTGCAGACAAACTTTAATATCAATGAAATAATATTAATTTAAAATAATTTTGGTACTTTTTTTTAACATTCAAACACTCTTCTCAAAAATGTTATACTCAAATTCTTTAAAACTATTCAATTATTTCAAAAAAATATTCTAAATTCAATTATTTTCAGTATGGAATATTTTAATTATATTCCTCGTACGTATTTTAATTTCCGTTCAAATAATGAAGTATTTTTACAATTTTTTTCCTATTATTTTTATCAATTATTTTAATAAAAATTAAAATTTTCACATAAATTAAATCATTCAATTTGTATTTAATTATTATTGTTATTATTATTATAATTTAAAAAAAATTGTTCGAAAAATGAAATTATGACACTTTTCATAAAAATTCAATTTAAAAAAAAATTTCATACTATTTTAAATTAATTAATAAAAAATTTAATTATTTGAAATAAATTTTTCATAATATTTTATACATTTCGAAAAATTTAATAATTTCGAACAATGTTTATAAACTTGTTATGAAAAATTTAATTTTTTTTCAAATAAAAAAATTATTCACAAAAATTCAATTTTTTTTTTAAACTTGAACATATATTAATAACATTTTTTGGAATAGTTCAATTATTTTTATAAATAATAAAATTCTTCGCAGGAATACAATTATTTTTGAAAATTTAATTTAATTAATTGTTCCTAAAAAAAATTTGTTCTATTCCTCAAAAAAATGAATTACTTAAAAAATTTTTTTATATTCTTTGGAAGAATTTAATTATTTAAAAAAATAGTAGAAGAAGAATTCAATTATCTACATACATAATTCATTAAAGCAATTCCATTATGTCGATAAATAACAAAATTATTCCCGAAAAATCAATTATTTTGAGGCATTTTAATAAAATTCTTTGGAAAATACAAAATTTTTTTTTCATAACAAGAATTTAATTATTTTTAAAAATTATAAATTTCTCCTTGTAAATTCATAAATAAGAATATTCATTAGAGGAATTCAATTATTTTTCAAAGTTATGAATTTCAACGTAGAAATTTAATTTTTTATAAAAGTAATAAATTTCTTCTAGTAGATTATAAATTATATTTTAAAATTCTAACAAAGTCTGTCACAAAAATACAATTATTTTCATAATTAATAAAATACTATTTGGAAATTAAATTATTTAAAAAAAATTGCAAAAAAACCACATAAACATTCAATTTTTGTCGAAAATTTTAATGTAATTCTTTGTAAAATTTAATTATTCTTAAAAACTTTACGCAATTCAATTATTTTTTAAATATATTCTATTTTTATACAATTTTCAAAGAGAATTCAATTACTTAAATAATTTTTTGTAAAAAAATTCTTAAAAATTCAATTTTTTTCATGAATAATAAAAATTTATCTAAAATTCAATTATTTAAATTAGAATTTGCATAAAATTATTCGGAAAAAATAAATTTTTTGAAAATTTTTAGCAAAAATTGATTTTTTTTTTAATATTTAAAATTCTTTTGTGAATAATAAAATTCGTTGCAGAAATTCAGTTTAATAACAGAATAAAAAAGAAGTAATTATTTTGGATGAAAATTGTGGGAAAAAAAAGTCAGGAAATTAAAATATATAAGAATTTTCTTCAGTCTTGTAAAGAGTCTAAAATTAGTTTTGTTATTTGGTCATCAAGTTTAATTTCTCGATACTGTTTTAATACTTTTTTTTATTTTAAAAGCTACTTTTTACCACAATCTTAAAATTAGTTATCGAGTGCGAACTCTGAGCAGAATAAAATATAAACATATGAAAATAATGTATGAAAAAAATAAATATAATTAAATAAATATTATAAAAAATTAAAAATCAATTAAAATAAAATAACAATTTCATAAACTGTAAAAAGAACGTGTTTAAAAAAAACAAATCCATAATGATCGATTGTGACTTTAAATCGAAACGATTTCCTCCCCTAACGGGTCTATACATATATACATACAACTTGTAAAATTACAGTTTCATATAATTATGAAAGTATACGGAGCTTTGAAAAATAATGGTCAACGGTTTCCGGCTCGTATTATTTTTCGCGACCTGGCACCACCGGAATTTACGGGAAGCGAATGGAAGCAGAAAATTAACGATTCTAAAGGAGGAGGAGAAGGGGTGGTTATGGGGGGATGGGGAGTTGAAGTTTTTCTTAGTATTTTAATATAAATGCGGCTTTGGCGGTTGGGCGAAGCAAAAGCCGACTTGGGTGAGCCTTACCGGATTGTACGGTTGTTTGCGGCAGTTCGTGCCAAGCTAAATGAAGAATGAAGCTAGAAATTATTTGGTGGAAAACAGTGAAACAGGATGTGGAAACGACACCAACGAGATTTACAGGCGCGCGTCTCAGCCACTCGCGACAGTATACTTTTTAAATTTTTCCCTTAAAGAGTTACCAGTCTCGCGATATTATTTTTCTATTACACAGTAGAGTTGTTCTGCGCAAATACTGCTAATACTACTTCTACTAATACTACTACTACAATAAATATACAACAATTACTACTACTATCACTGCATAAAAATTAATATTTATATTTACAAATTTTTATTGCATTAAAAAATATTTTCGAATAATTTCTGACACCTCTAAATTTTGATATAAAAAATACTAAACATACAAAAAAAATTATGAGAAATTTAGTAAAGTTATATTGGAATTTAATTAATATTTTTGATACCTGATGTAATTATACTAAATAACACATAATTTTTTTTTATGTTTAGTATTTTTTATATCAAAATTTCGCTTTGTCGTACTTTTCCCTCAATTTGTAAAATACTTTTACAAAAGTAAATATATTTTTTTCTATGCACTCATTTATTATTATATCGCTTTCGCATGTGGGATCGAACCCTCGACTCCTGACGCACATTCGAATAATACGAGCAACTACACCGCACGGCCACGAAACGTTATATTTATTGCTATTCTATACTAATACATTAAATTAATTATATTATTATTATTATATAATTATAATAATTATAATATTATCTATTATAATATAAGATAATATTATAAATTATAATATTATCTAACTTCTTATTTTCTTCTTTAAATAAAATTAGCAATTTTTTAAATACATAATAGAAAATTTTTTTTATAACAATAAAATATGAATTGGAATTCAATTTTAATATTATTATTAACTATAGTAATTTTCTTCTAAAATAAGTTAAATTTTTTACGTATATTTAATTAATAAAAATAATGACTTTGTAGAAGAATTTCAGTTAAACCTCTCTCCCAAAAAATTGAATTTTCAATAATTTACAAATAATATTTTGCGAAACCAATATTTAAATTTTCATATAATTATAAATTATTTTTATAAATAAAACAAATCTTCGCAGAAAAATAATTTTTTTAAAAATAATTTTAATAATTATGTTTAACCAATTTTTAAATTTTCCAATAATTTTAAATTATTTTTATAAATAATACAATTCATCGCCGAAAATTTAATTATTGTCAATAATTTTAATAAAATTCTTTATAAATTTCAAATATTTTAAAACAATTTTCCTCAATTTAATAATTTCCAATAACTAACCATTGTTTTAATTAATTTTTTCTAACAAATTGAATTATTAAAAAAAATATATATATAAGTATTTAATAAAATTTTACTCAAACATTTTACAGGAATTCATATGGTTTACAAATTTTTTTATAAATTTCATCGCAACAATTTAATTTTTCCCACAAATAATAATTTTTTTACACGGATTCAATTATTTTCATAAATAATAACATTTTATTTAGAAATTTTATTATTTCCATGAATAATATTAATTCATCGCTGAATTTCTATCATTTTTAATAAAATTTTAATCGAATATCTCGAAAAAAAATATTCCTAAAAATGTTTTTAAAATTCGTTATAAAAATTTCGTTATTTAAAAACGTGTTAATAACATTTTTTATGAAAATAAAAGTTTAAAAAACATTCAATTGTTTAATAAATTAATTATTTTTGTATTGAAATAAGTGAATTTTAAAAAGTTTGAATTTAAAATCCTTAAAAATTTAAATTTTCCATACATTTAATAACTACAATTTCTTTAGAATCATTTTTTTCAAAACTTTAATTGAATGTTTTTAAAATTATTTAAAGTTGTTATTTTCTTGCATATATTTCATTTTAAGAATCTTCGAATAATCGAAATTTCGTAAAATTTAATTGTAAACAAATGGATTCGAAATTTCACAAAGATAAACTTTTTCAAAAATTATTAAAATTACTTTATTTAAAGAAAAATGTTAGTTATAAATTCTAGAAAATAATATATTTGTAAAATGGAATTTATAAACATTTTTTTCCTTTATTATAAAAAAAACTATTAATTTTACTAAAACAATTGTGATTAAGAAATAGAAACAATGCAAATTATTTCCTTTTGAAAATTAGATTTTTCTACAAAAATATTATGAATTTTTTATAATTAAAAATCTTCTTAAGAATCTTTATTAGGAAGAAAAGAATAAGTTCGTAAATAATATTTCTCTTGAGATATAAAAATCATTCATTAGTGTATTTAATATTTCTTAATCGTAATTTTTTTAACAATTAACAATTTTCTTTTTTTATAAATAAGAAGGAGAAATTTTGCATAATTCAGGTCAGTCATACGAAATTTGTTATTAAAAATTGCAAATAATAATTTAAAATGGGTATATATTTTATTTGTCAATCAAGTACTTTCTTGGTAATTTTTATTACATTTTCTCATTTTCCAATCTCTACTTATTATCTTCTTATAAATCATAAAAAAAAATTCCTGCATATTTTCGATTTGTCAAACAATATATTTTTGAAATCCTGGTTTTTAGAGAAAAAAGCAAACACAAAAACTAACGACAAACCTATAATTGATAAATAAACGTTAATTTATTATTATTATCATTTACTGTTTACATATTTTTTCAAATTTATTTTGATTTCTATACTTTATAATTCCTTCTAACTACAAACAGAGTGACGCTGTGGATCATAATTCTTACCCTCACCTGGTGTTCTTAGAAGATTATTTTCAAGATTTAATAATTTTATATTATTTAAGTCAGTGAACAAATTTTCAGGTATTGTTTCTAAGCAATTTTGGCTTAAATCAATAAAACTTAAATTCTTCCAATCTCTGAATAAATTTTCAGGAACAGTTATTATTCTATTATGCCAGAAAGATGCAAATCTGATATTTTTTAAAAGTCCAAATGATTTATATGAAAGATGCATCAGCATATTATGATTTAAACTTATATCCTGCAAATTTTCCAGTCCAGTGAACAAATCATAGGGCAATGATGTTAAATTATTGTGCTGTAAATCAATTAAATTAACTTTTGTCCAGTTCCTAAAGAAATCCTTTGAAATTTCTGTTAATTGATTGTAGCGGAGATAAATTTTTCTCACATTCTCTTGTACTCCAAATACCATTTCTGAAAGTTTAGTTAATTTATTGTGACTAAAATTAATGAAGTACAATTTCTTTGAATCGGAAAATAGTCCATCGGGCAGTGATGTTAAATTATTGTTTTCAAAATTAATAAACTTTAGGTCGGTATAATTTTTGAAGAAATTTGGCGATACTTCGACAAGTTGGTTATTGTAAAGATAAATTTCTCTTAATGTTCGTAGCTGTTGAAAACTTTTCTCTGAAAGTTGGGTTAACTTATTGTCACTTAAATCTATTAATTGGAGATAATTAACATTAAGTAGAAAATTATCAGGCAATGAGGTTAAATTATTATTTACTATTCGAAGTTGTTCGAGATTTATTAGTCCTGTTAAAGAAGTACTTGATAGATTTAAATTTTTATTCTTATTTATATTAAGATAAACAACATATTCGTTGTTTAATTTTTCCAAATTTACATTTCCATTATTTTTTATTTGAATTGATTTGAGTGTTAAAATATCGTTAAATGTTTTTTTCTCAATTGTTACATGTCCACTTGATGATATTATAAATTCGGCTAATTTTTCAATTTCCCTGAGTTTATTATATTTTGTGAGAGTTAAATTTTTATTTTCCGATCTTATTGTTAATTGCATATAATCAGCTTCTTCGATATTCAATCTGTTAACTTTTCGTAAATTCATAGTGCGATTGACGTTGCAATTTATTAGATAAATTTTTTCCATTTTGAAATCTTTTCTAAAAATTTTGTGAAAATTAATACGGTTTGTGAATTCTGTGAATCTTGTATTATTGATGCAAGTGAATTTTATAGAGCTCGAATGCATATTGACTTCAATATTATAATTAGGACATTTTATATTCTTTATTTCTTTCATATCATTTCTTTGTGGTTCACAAATGCAGTTTGGAAGTTGAAATTCATCTTCGCATCCAAGTGTTGCAAAAATTTGTTGAATTAAAATTAGTCCCAGTAAGAGACAAGTGTGAAATTTCATTATTTTTGTTTCCTTGTTTCGTCTTCTGTAAAGAAATGAAAAAAAAGATCATTTAATTAAGAGTTTTAATTAAAATTACACTTGGAGTGAACTGCATGCAGACTAAATATCTTCAATTCTAAATTTTTACAAAATTCACTAATCTTCTAATTTTAAATTTATAATATTCTTCAAAAATACGATTATGTTTAAAAATAATTTTTAAAAATAGAAAAAAATAGAAAAAATATATAATTTGTTTCCATTAAATTTGACAAAATTTTCAAATAATTGGAAATATAATTTAATCTTTTTAAATTATTTACGCGGGAAATTTTGCTACCTTGAAAACATTTAAATTACACTTTTTTAAAAGACTAAATTTTCTCATATTTTCCAAAATAAATTATATTTAAAACTTGAATAATTATTGTGAAATAAATATTTAAATACTTATTTATTTTTTCACAGGAATTAAAATATTTTTAATGATTACCGTGTAAAGTATTTGGAAAGTTTTATAATTTCTAAAAATTATTATAACTGATTCTTTCGAAATTCAATAAATTCTTTATTGAATCATATTTCTTAAAATTCAAATCTTATAATTCATTTCATCAAGATTTAATAAAATAATTAAATTCATTTCAAGGATTTCAATGAATTTTTAAAGATTTTTTAATCTTAATTTTTTTTAATTGTATTTAAAAAATTGAAGTTTTATAATAATTTTAATATTTATGAAACAATTATAAATTTTGGTTTACAAAATTTTACAAAAAATTTCCAAATGTATTATTGATGTGACACGACGAATTTCATGAAAATTGTAATTTAATTAATTGAATGCTAGTGAAAATTTTATTATTTATAAAAATAATTCAATTTCTTTGAAGAATTTCGTTTAAATTTTTCAAAATAATTATATTCCGCGAAAATTTTAAATAATAATTCTTTTCACTAATTAGTTTTTTCGAGAAAATTCAATGAAAATAGAACGCAATTTAAATAATTGAATTTCTTTGACAATTTTATTAAAATTTATGAGAATAATCGAATTTCTGCGAAGAATTTTATTAAAATTGTATTAAAAGCACAATAAAATTTATTTATCTTAAGTATTTCAATATTTTTGAAAATAATTATAATTTCACTTAAATAATTTTATTTATAAGATTAATTTAGATGTTAAAAATGTTGGCCTCTAATTTAATTAAAATATTATTTTAAGAAATCCTATTCTTGTATAGAATTTTATTAAAATTTTTTAAAAGTACATAGTTCTGCGAAGAATTTCGTCTTTCAAAATCATTAAATTCCTCTAAAAATTTCATTATTTGTAAAAATAATTAAATATTTGTGAAAACCGTTTTGAAAAATTTTATTAATGTAGTATAGATGTTGCAAATAATAGAAATTTGAATCATTTTTTAACATAATTTAATCGTGTAAAAGAATTTTATTTAAAATTATTTAGATTAATTTTTTATTCCAACTTTTATCAAATTTAAAGTTGCACAAATATAAAAAAAGAAAGTAATTTTTACTATATCACAAATATAAAAAGTAAATTGACGAATTTAAAAGTTTCAAACAAAAAATTCATTTGAATCCAAATTTTCAAATAAATTTTAAATAAAGTTCAAACAAATTTTTAAAAAATTATTCATTTTTAGAAAGAATTTTTTTTTTGTAATTTTACAAAAAAAGAATTTAGAAAAGCTTACATAAAATTTTTGATTTCACACTCTTTGCTTAAATATTGGAATAACTATTAATTTTGATCATGAGCCCAGTATTTATATATGTAATAGACGATAGATTATAGCGGATCATTGTACTTGACTTTAACTTATTTACTCAACTTTTGATAAATGCTCTTGCGTACTATTTAATTTTGTATGTACATACAGAAATAAAAACTCTTAAAAACTAAATTATAAACTTTTCATAAATTAGATAATTTTATTATCTTTTTCATTAATATAAATTAAACTCTACAGCAAATATTTATTTTTCGTTTTCAACTGTTAAATAGTTTTGTAATTTTTTTACTTCTTTTATTTCCTCATCTTTCAAAACCTACTCGTGTTAAATTATGTATTATCTACCATAAAATATTGAATTCATAGTTTTTTTCTTTTATTTTTATAATATAATTGTAGAAGTTTTTGCTAACATAAATAGAAATTATTACTTGAGAAAAATTGATTTTTATTCAAAATATTTTTATTTGAAATTTTTATAGACAAAAAAAACGTTAATAAATAGAAATTATTAGTTCAGAAAAATTGATTTTTATTCAAAACATTTTTATTTGAAATGTTTATAGGCGAAAAATGTTTCAGATCTTGAAAAGTAAATTCAACTTAAATTTTACTTCACTTTATGAAAAATTGATTTAATACAATAAATATTTCAACTAACGAAGAATTACTATTGGTATTGACATTTTCTTTTAGTGTGAGAAGAAATATTTTTTTCGCGATAGTTTTTAAGAATGGCGAAAAAAAATATTTTTAATAATAAAACGAGAATTTCTAAATAAAAATAATTTTTTATAAGACAATTACTGATGATTGTTAGAGATGGAAAAAGTTGGGATGAAAATTTACATTTCAATGGAATATAAAACATTTGTATATGATTCTAATTGGAGGTGAATAAGTTAATGACCATTATATAAGTTACAAGTTGTTGAAGTAAATTTGCCTTTCGACATTGTAGATTAAGAAAAAAAAGGAGATTTCTTTCAATCACATACATACTTTAAAAAGAAAACGTCACAATAAAAATAAATTCCCAACAACAAATTAATAAAATTCAATGGCAACTTTTGTGTAACCATACGTATATACCTACCGCGATGTTGATCCGAAGAAAAGAGAAACGGTGACAAAAGAAGCGTATTGTATATCATTAAACAGCAAAATTGAAATTGATAAATGATCACTCCTCGCACTCTAATCCTCACATTGAGATTATTTCCTTTTTGTCAAAATCGTACACACAAGCAACAGGAAACATTTTTTTTATTTTTTTTTATTTCTATTTTTATTTTATATTTATTTATATTTATACTAATATATTTATATTAATATTAATATTTTTTATTTTATTTTATTTTTATTATTTTTATCTGATAATTCTGTCTATTATTTATTCATTTATTTCGTCCGCTGTTTTGAATAACTAGTTTTTGTGTATAAATTCTATTTGTCATTTATTATTTTCTACAATTTTGTAACTAAAATTTTTCTTTAAATAAATTAATTTTGATAATTTTGGAAAAAGTTTATCTTTGTGAATTTCCAAATCCATTTATTTACAATTAAATTTTACGAAATTTCGTTTATTCGGGAATAAATATTAGAAAATAAAAACTTCTAATAATTTTAAAAACATTCATTTAAACTTTTTCAAAAAAATAATTCTATAGAAATTTAAATTATTAGATAAATATGAAAAATTAAAGTTTTTTAAACTTTAAATTGAAACCTTTTCAAAATTCAATTACTTCTAAAAATTTACGCAATAATGCTTTTACAAATTCTAAATTTTTAACTGAATTTCATTTTTACATCAATTTTTATTTCAAAATTCTAGGAGAATTCAATTATTTAAATACAAAAATAAATAATTTATTAAACAGGTGAATGTTTCTTAAAAATGTATTCTTATAAAAATTTTATCAAAATATTTTTTAACAATTAAGTTCTTATAACAAATTTTAATAAAATTTTTAAGAATAATATTACTTTTTTCGAGAAACTGGATTAAAATTGTTTTAAAAATAATAGAAATTCTGCTGAGTTTTATTATTTTTAAATATAATTAAATTCTCAAAGAACATTTTATTATTTATGTAAATAATTGAATCCTTGTAAAAAATGTTTTATTTATGGGAACAATTGAATTGCTGCGAAAAAATTTATAAAAACATTTGTAAAAGAATAGAATTCCTGTGAAATGTTTGCGTAGAATTTAATCGAAATTTTTATTTTAATTCTTTTGGTAAATTGAATTAAAATAATATTCATTGAAAATCATCGAGTTGAGAAAAAACTTTGAAAAAAAAATTTGAAAGTTTACAAAGAATTTTATTAAAATTTTTTTAAATAATTGAATTTTCGGCGAAGAATGTATTATTTATAAAGATAAGTGTAATTTTAAGGAGAATTTCAAAAAATTTTTGAACATAATTGAATTTATTGTAAACATTTTATTAGTTTTTAAAATAATTGAATTTCTTCATTTTTTTTTACTTATACAAAATTGAATTCTCATAAAAAATTTTGTCAACAAATTTTTGAATAATTGAATTTTTTGACGAATTTTAATAACATTTCTAAGAATAATTTCATTTTTAGAGAAATTTGATTAGGATTGTATTAAAAGTAAATGAAATTTTATAATTAGTTTCTTTATTTATGAAAATAATTGAATTATTACAAAAAAAATTTGAAAATTGAACTTCCGTAAAATTTTTATGTTCTTTTAAATAATTAAATGATTGCGTAGAATTTAATTAATAATTTTTTTAAGCAACTAATTTTTCTTAGAAAATTCTATTAAATTAGTAGATGTTAAAAATTATTAAATTGAGATATTGAAATTTTGACAAGAATTTTATTAAAATTAAAAAAAAATAATTTATTTTTAGAGAAGAATTTTATTATTTATAAAAATAATTTAAATTTTAAAGAGAATTTTTTATAAATTTTTGAACATTATTGTATTTCTGCGAAGAATATTATTATTTTTATTTATTTTAATTATTGTTTGTTTGAAAATAAAAGAATTTTTACAATTTGTAACTTTTCAAAAATTCAATTTTTTTATTGATTTTAAAATTTAATTTGTATTTTTCTTTTAAATTATGAAATTAACTTACTTTTCATTTAACTGTCTGTCAGACTCCTCTTTAAAAAAGGAAATAAGAAGTCAGAATTGTTATTAGTTTTTTTTATATGTAGAAACATTTTTTTTGTATAAAAACCTAGGGTTAACATCTCAATACCAAAAAAAAGGTTTAGAAGAAAAGTTTTTTCTATATTTTATAATTTTTTTTTGTTCTTTTTTTTCGAAAAATCTTTTTTATATATATATATATATATATAAGCTTATAGTGTGTAATAGGGTGCAAGGCTGATTTTGAAGTGGAGATTCGACTTGACTAATGAGGCGGTGCGTCCTCGACGTTATTAGATCGCCAAAGGAGTTTTTAAGAATGCCCATTCGTCCCGAGAGCCGAATTCACCGCGAAGGATGGGTAATGATATGGCTGGACCCCGTTTCTTATTTGTCAAACGTCAAACGCGCTGTTGTTCTGTATAATACTAGTAGATATATACCGCATAGGAGGAAGTCAGACCGTCGCTAGTAACAATTTACTTGCACGCACAGACTCTTTTTAATAACGCCACTGAGTCCCTGTATTTTTCAATCTTCAGACACAAAGTTTCAATTTTTTTTTCATTGTAAATTTATTCTAATTTTCAATAACTAAAAAATATCTAAAGAAAAAATTCAGAAAATTATAAAATCAGTTAGAATAATTCCACACAAATTAATTTTTGTTTGAATTTTAAAACTTGGCGGCACTTTAATGGAAAGTAATATTGGCGCGAAATTTAAAAAAAAGAATTTATAATAAACAATAATTTTACACATTTTTTTCATTGCAAATTTATTCTAATTTGCAATAACTAAAAAATATCTAAAGAAAAAATTCAGAAAATTAAAAATTCAGTTAGAATAATTCCATGTAAATTACATTTTGTTTGAATTTCGCGCCAATGTTACTTTTCATTAAATGCCCGCCTAGATGAAAATCCACTCACAACCGAATTGTTAGCGAATAGCTTACAATTTTTCGACTCATTTTCAAAACTATTCGAATTTTTCTTTGAAATATATAGGAAAAATGTATTATTTATCTGTAAATTATGATATCTTTCGAAAATTATTTTTTGTTTTCTTGAAAAAAGAGGAGAGGAGGGGAAAAAAATGTTTTATACATGGCGGCATTAATGAAGTTCAAGAAGAAAGTGAGAGAGGGGAAGAGGGTCGGAAAAAGGAACAAAAAATTGATCTTATAATAGCACGAAATTGGTCCAGCAATCGTTGCTTGCTTATTAGGGTTTGACGTTCGATTAGTCAACCGAGGGAAGCAAATCTACCGCATATTCTAAGCTCCTCCTACTACCTGTTTCCAGGTAACATTTTACATCGCCATTGGTTTCAAGACATGCTTCGCTTCACCGCTAATTCTCCGGATGTCGGACATTTAATATTAAAAAAATCTTTCTAATTTACTCTCCAATCAGAAAAAAAGTAGGAAGAAAAATTATAAAATTCGAAAATTATCCGAAAAAAATGTATAAATAAAATTTTTTCAATAGCTTTTTATTATTATAGCCACAATTTTTCTGAAAAAGGGTCAAATTTGAGACTAAAGTAGATCAAATAGATGAGAAAAGTTTGGATCATTTTTTTATTTGATCCACATTTTTGGTGCTCTCTAAATCTGAATTAGTAGTATCCGCACTAATAAAATAGTGCGGATTCGTTTACCAATTGGATTAGTAACTATTTTTACTAATTTTTAGTAATAATAAATATTTTATTTTTTATAAATAATCTAATTTATAGTTTACAATTTTTTCGCAAATGTAAATAAAGAATAAAAATATTTTACTAAACCTAATTCCTTATAGAGTTAATGATAATTATATACATAATTCATCATTGCTCACAACAAATATAATTTTTATCGAGACTTAAACACATGTCATATATTTATCGACATTAATTTGTAACAATAGAGAATGTAAATATATGCGATTACCTGTCGATAATTTTATGCGTAGCAACTGTACTTTGGTTGTAATAGTTGATAGAGGGCAGTAAAAACATTATTAATATATTTCAAGGAAACCGGTAAGATTAATTTGCAAAACGCGTCGCCATTCAAAAGTTCTTCTTCTCTCGCGCATCATTAATCTTATTCGGGTTGGAAAAAAAAATTTATTTTGTAGAATGTTGAGCATAATAACAGTAGAGGGAATCTTGTCGCGTCCGCACGGATGTTGTGTAAAATGAAGGCCGATATGTATACATATATATATAAAAAAGTAAAAAACGTAAAATAAAAATAAAGAAAAAAAAATTCCAGAAAAGCATATAATCAAATTCTAGATTTTTTCTTCTCTGTGTTCAATTATAATTTCCGGATATTATGAAACAATTTTTTTTGTTTTATATATTCAGTAGCAAATATAACACTTTTCTATAAAAAAATTGTCTAGGAATATAATATACTTTCTAATAATAAAGAATAGTAATTAATGGTTTTTTTAAATTTGTATACCAAACTGTGGACCAAACTTATGTCTAAGTTTGAAAAAAATTGGTACGAAATTAGAAAAAAGTATGAAACAAAACAGTGGAACAGTTTTATGAAATTTGATACCATAATATGATTAAAAGTATACCAAATTGAATTAAATTTATTCCAGAAGTTTAAATCAAATTAGTACCAAATGGGATAAAAATCAAAATTTTTTAAAAATTAAATAAATTTTGTATTAATTTCACCAAAACTACACCAAATTGAATTAAACTTTTGCCAAAATTAGATCAAACAATTTGGCCCCTTCTTGGAAAAAAAATGAACAAATTGTTACCAAATTGGATAAAAATGAAAAATTCTTTGTGGCAATTTTATCAAATTTAGTACCAATTTGAAAAAATCTACAACAAGTTAAATCAAAATTATGCCAAAATTTTGAAATTAAATATATACCAAATTGGATAAAAATTAAAACAACACAATGGTATCCAACTATTATCCAATTTGATCAAATTTATACGAAATTGAATCAACCATATGCCAAAGTATTTACATCAAATTGGTAGCAAATTAAACAAAAGCAAAAAAAATACAATGGTATAAATTTGATTGGATAAAAATAAAAAATTCTTTGTGTCAATTTTATCAAATTTAGTACCAATTTTATCAAATCTATAACAATTTGAATCAAACTTATAAATTGGATGACATTAATAAAACAAATTCTATTGACCAATTTTATATAATTTATTACAATTTTAACAAAATTTATAGTAAATTGGATTAAATTTACTTCTTTAGTTTAAATTTTTTCCAAATTAGTTAAATTAAATTGTCACCTAATTGGATAAAAATGATCAAATACAATTAAGCAATTATTTTATCCAATCTGATCAAATTTATACAAAATTGGATAAAAGTGATATTAAAATATTTAAGTTAACTCAATTTTGTTTTAATTTGGCTTAAATTTTGTTATGTATCTAATTCAATTTTGTGTAAACTTCATTTGATATCAATTAGATTTAATTTGTTATTATAATTCGCACTTTACTAACATTTATTTAGGAAAAGTATATTTTTGCAATTTTTCATTGTCGTTAAACTTTGCTTATAACATTTAAAAAAAAAATTTACTCAATTAGTTATATTCTTGCAAAAATCTACAAAAGATGAATATTTTTTCATCACATCACAAATGGCTTGATCTAAAATTACAAAAAATTATAAATATTTCAAAAAAAATATAGTTAAAGTTGGACCTTATACAGTCCAAATTGGACCATAATGTAATTTATTTACAGAGACTTTATTATTATCGAAAAAATCAACTTAAAATACAAAATAATTTAATTAAAAAACAGGGTTTGACTATAATGTATATACACTGAGAAAACATTATACTCGTTTTAAGTATAAAAATAATTTTAAGTGATTTTGTTTAATTGAAATTAGTTTGTAATCTTAATTCCAATATATAGAAAATATTTACTGCTTTGATTCAAAAATAATTTTTGTTTGAATAATTGTGTTTAATTCAAACATATTTTCTGTTTTGGTTTAAACAAAAAATATGTTTAAAAATTTTTTGTTTCAAACTTAAAAATTGATAATATATAATTTAAAATTAACTATAAATTATGTTTGAATTAAATATATTATTTCGATAAATGAACCGAAAAATATGTTTGAAGAAAATAAGTCGTTTTCTCAGTGTATAATTTATTTACAGAAACTCTATTTTCGAAATGAAATCAACTTAAAAACAATATAGATTCATGAAATAACAAATTTGATAATATTATAATTACGCATATTATATATTACAGGTGTGGAGAGTGAAAGTTTGACAGAGAAAATGACGGAGTGTACTTGAAATACATCCGGATGACAGTGTATTGTCGCAAAAGTGTCACTGATGATGTTAACTATCCAATAAGAGGCAATCACCGCGTGTCAGAGCATCGTCCGGAGGCCAGGATGGATCTTCCAAGTGCCCTGAGAGTTAGCGAGAGCCAAGACTCTGTATGTGTGTGTATTTAACCATCGAGAGGTGATGGATTGCCTCGATGCTTCTACAAACAAAACTATAGATATTAAATACTTTATGCTTCGTTTCGCTTCCGCAATTAAACAATTACAATTCATATTGCTTTTATTTCTCCCCGCTCTAGAAGAAAATTTAAATACTTTTCTGATTAAAATTTATTGATCACAGTTGGAAGAGAAATAATTTTTCATCACTGAATATTTCTCTATATATATATAGTCCTCTCTATAAGGCCTTCATCACTAAATAATTATGAAATTTGACGAAATTATTACACAATTCATTTGATTATTAAATTGAAGTCGTAATAAATTTTGATTACGAAAAATTTTTCCTTTTTTTGTTTTCTTTTAGTACTACTTTTACGTTTTAATTTTATTTATTTCCATAATTTACACATTTTTCTATTTTAATTATTTTTCCGTTCCATTTATTTTTCGATCTTTAATGATAGTTTATTTTTTCCCTTTTATTAATTTTCTACACTTTATTTGTTTTTTCGTATATTTATATATCATCATATTTTGTTTATTCATTAAGAGATAAATGCTTTGAGGGAAAATAATGTTTACATCAAAAATCACATTTGGAAAGAGAAAAGTCAACTTTCTAATTTTTTTTTTGTTATCGACTAATAGCCATTTGCTACTGTGATGCCAAAATAAGATTTGACTTCAGTAATTAGTAGCTATCATACCCACAAATAAGAGTCAATTTTCTCATTAACGAAATTAATGTAAGTTTTTCACTAATTATATTATGGAAGTGCATATTCTATAGATACATCTCGAAAATCTGATTTATGGCCGAAAACATATATATAATTTCTGTCTCTAGAGGCAATTTTTTTATAATTATTTTTTAAACTAAAAACGAAAAAAAAAATTTCCTTTGATAATTTGTTTATTTAGGTCAAAATATGCTGGCAAGGAAACTTTTCCTGCAGTTATTTTAAAGCGTGGATATAATTTTTTGAAAAATATTTTTCGTTTTATAAATTTTTAAGAGTAAAAAGTTTAATGAAAGGGGAAAAAATTAAAATATACTTTCTTTATAAAACTAAAAAATTAACTTGATAGTATTAAATTTTTAAATAAATATTACTGCAAAAAAAGGGAAAATCAAATTATAAGATAATAATTTTTATTAAAAAAAACAATAAATAATAATGAAATAATTTAATTTTTTTTGCAATGTTGAAAAGATTTTTCTCCTTAATTTATTTTAAAATGTAAAATTTTTTCTTTTTCGAATAAGAAACAAAAAAGATAGTTATTTTATTTGAATTGTTTGAAATTTTCGCGCTCTATTTTTTGACGAATCAGACGTTAGTCGTGAAGCATGCGCAGTTCGATCGTTAAGAACAGATGATTCGTGAGATGGGAGATACTCACCACTATACTACTGAAGAATTTCTTATTTTATTAAATTTCATTTACATATAATTAACGAAATAGATTAATTTGATTATTAATTTCGAGAATTAGCCTCTTTTTTTCTATTTTTTATTACGCAAATACTTTGCTCTCACGTCATTGCTCACTGTAAAGAAGACCTACGTCAAATTTTTACGTATTTTTAGGTTATGTTTACCTTTTTATACCACTACTTTTATATAAATGAATTGATTAAATTAAATAACTATTATAGAATAAATACAATTCAACAATAAATCTTTGCAAAATAATCGAGAATTAATTAAAAGTTTTTGTTTTTGGGAAAAAATGAGGGAGAAAAAGGCTGGCTAGTAGAAAAAAAAGGATAATAGTAGTAAAAGTTGAAAACATTTTTAGTCCCGTGCCTGGTTCTTTTTCCACGACAAGAAGGCGTGTTTTCCAAAACGAAAAAGCATTTTGTGCTTTTAGCGGTGTGCACTGACGACGCATCATTTTTCAACGGCGCTCCGTGAGAGAAACCCAAAGATAGAGAAGCTGAGCCCGTCGGCGACGTCAAATGTCGACTAAGGGCTCGTTCGTTTTTTTTCTTACCCTACTTTTTTTCCCGTTACCTTTTCTTTTGTCCACTTACATACTCTCCTTTCTAAATTTTTCTCTTGCCGAAAAAAAAACATTGTACAAAATCTAATTACTTACAAATGAAAACAAATAATCCTTTCGGAAATTTTGTTTTCCCTTTTTAATATTATTTTCAAGAATCATTAAATAAAAATCAATACCTTTAAATAAAAAAATAGTAAATAAAAAGAGAGTTCATTAAAAATAAAAATTTTTTAGCAAAAAAAATAAAGTTCATTAAAAATAATTTCCTCTTCTAGGAACCAAACTGTTGAGCGAGCTCTTGAGTGAATTTGATACAAGAAAAAAGAATATAGAAATGAACCTTTTCTTTTTTTTGATATGCGTATTTTTGATAAATACATTTCGAGCGGTTGGCATTCTGGCAAAGAAATCGCGTGTAAGCCATCAGGTAATGACGTGAGCAATGTTCATTTTTCATTTTCATGGGTCACTCCTGCTCTCCTAGTCTCATGATTTTATCCAACTGAACGATCTACAGGGGATAAAGAGAAGCATCATAGGAAAAGAAAACTTGGACGCTGATATACACACGCGATATCGTCACGCGAAAATGAATCTCTCGCGACTTGAAAACATAAAAAGACCGAATAAAGAAATAATAATAAACTTTACTCCATTAATTTACATTACAAAACATTTTTTTTATTTCCCATTTCTTTCTATTTTTCCTCAGAACAAAAAATTTAATTATTTATTTTCTTTTCGCCAAAAAAGAAACATGAGTTACTTATTGTTTTTTTAGATAAAAAAAGTATAATTTATCGTTAATTTATTTATTTCTAATTAATTTTTATATGTTTTATTATATTTACAAAAGTTTTAGTATTAAAAAAAATTTCAGGTTAATAATTTAAAAAAATATGATTATTATTAAATTTTATTACATACGAAAACTCATTTTTTTTTAACTAATTTCAGAACACAAACTTAGAGAAAATGTTTTAGTGATAAAAACAAAATCCAATAAAACATTTTTTTTTTAGAAGTTTATGTTCTGAAATTAGTTAGAAAAAGTTTTTTTTTAGCAAAATTTTTATAATATTATAAGCCTAATTTGCAATGAGTTTGCGTGTAATGAAATTTAATAATAATCGTATTTTTTTAAATTCTTAATCTGAGAAATGTTTATTTTTTAAATGCTAAAACTTTTGTAAGTATTAATTTTTGTATTCGTCAATTTTTTTATGGAGTCAAAAACATATTTTTTTCAAAATTACGTATGAATTTCAAAATCTATCAATTTTGAGAAAAAATAAAAATTTATAAAGTGTCAAAATATATTCTTATCAATTTTTTTAAGTCCATTGAATTCCACTCAAAAAATTACTAGGTACAAAAATAATTTTATTGAATAATTCAAATATTTTCTTCATATAGTTGAAAATATAGGTGTACCCTCCCCTTAAAATTAATTATCGACTACGAAGCTTGATTTTTATTTTTAAATAAAATTACACACATTAACCTGACGAAAATAATAAAAATTGTAAACTTCATTATCTCGAAAAACCATCAAAAAATTTTGATATTCTTAGAATAACTATAACTCTAAAATTATTCTTGAAAATTATTTTAATTTTTTTCTAAATTAGTTGTGCTTTAGTCGAAATAATAATAATAATAATAATAATAATGAATGACTCCCTTCTTAAAAAAATAAACTATCCATTTTATTAATAAAAGAAATACAAAGAAGAAAACATATACGTATAAGAAAGATAAAAAAATATATTGGGAAACTATGAGAAAATAGGCAATTGTTTACGGCTTACGAAATGGCAATAAAATAGAAATATCGAAACTATGGCTATTTTGAAGGAAAGCAAAAAACAAAAAAAGAAGTGAGTTGGAAGAGAAAGAAAATGTGGACGATTCGCAAAGAGAAAGAGGGTTTGGTACGTAGGGCACGTTCATGGGACCGCGCCAATGTTATGCATCCCGCATAAACTAACAGGCGCATCGGATTTTACATAAAATTCCTAGCGAGGCGTGATTTCAGGAGATGGACGGTAGACGTGACGAACGAACGGATCATTGGTACAAAACGTTGAGGCGACTTGAATTATGATTACTGATTACAATGTTGAACGCATTCCGAGGGTCGAAACTTCGATCTGATCTTTTTTTTTTTTTTTTTGTTTTTTCGTTCTTTACACGCGTACAATTTTTGTCTTCTTTTTTTTGACCTCCCCATATCACAAATATATATATATATATATACAAAGCATATATAACAGGTCTACGAATAAGTGTATATACGTATGATGAAATTGCAAACAGACGGAGCACGTGTTTCATAAAGGCGAATCGTTTTTTCGGCATCAGACGTTGCCTCATCGACCGACTGATATGTTTGACTGCTATCATATTGTTTCGCGTGTTTTATCAGATCAGGGGAATTCTCAATTTCATATTTCCAAACTCTCCTTTCCTCTTATCAATCACGATATTGAAGGGGGGAAGGGAAGCGAGAAAAGGGAAACGTTAAAAGGAAGAGATATATAGCGAAAAGGGTAAAAAATAATAAAAACGCAACAACAAGAAGAAGGTAACAATTAAGGAAAAGAAGAAAAGGTAATAAATAATGAAAAAGGTAAATAATAATTAAGACAACAAGAAGAAGGTAACAATTTAAAAAAAAAGAAAAGGTAATAAATAATGAAAAATTATAGAAAAAACAAAAGGCAACAACAAGAAGAAGTTACGAAAAAGAAAAGGTAACGAAAAAGGTAACAATAAAGGCAACAATAAGAAGAAGGTAACCAACGAAGAGAAGGTAAACAAAAAGATGTAAGATATATAAAAAAGTAAAGGCAGCAATAAGTATAGAAGGTAACAAAAAAAGAAGTGGTAAGAAATAAAGAAAAGGCTTAAACAAGAAAAAGGTAACAAAAAAGATAAGGTAGAAAAAAGATAATGTATCGAAAATAGAAAATTTGACAAATAAAGAAATGGCAACAACAAAAAAAAGAAAAAGAAAAAGAAAAAATAAAGAAAAGGTAACATATAAAGAAAGTTTAACAAAAAAGGAAAGGCAACAACAAGAAGAAGGTAATAAAAGAAAAAGTAATAGATTAAAATTAAAGAAAAGGTAACAAAATCAAGAAAAGGTTGATAAGAAGAAAAGGTTAAAAATAAAGAAAAGGTAACAAAAACAAGAACGTAATAAAAAAGCAATGGTATCAAATAGGTAAAGGTAACAAAAAAAGAATAGGTAACAAAATAAGAAAACGTGACAAAAATATTATAATAAAAAAAGAACAACGAAGGAAAAAAGTAAAGAATAATAAAGCAATGTTTTTTTTATTTAATATTAAATTTAAAACAATAATTTTTAGGCCACAAGAAGGGTGGGAGTTGACTTGAAGAATTTGGGAAGGATCGAGTGTGTGGACTTAAATAAAGGGTGCGAGGTGAAGAGCTTTTGGTAGCTGGTATATAAGGGCTCAACAGCTCCGACAACTCCCCGTGGCGAGAAGACAAATGAGCTTGAGGTGAAAACTTGCCCGATAAATACCAAAGGCGACACAGTGTTTGACCATAGCACTTCACTGGCAAGAAATACTGCGGACACGGTCCTTTTGCCCTCGTGATCCTTTACACCTCTTACACTATAGCCTCCTCATTCTCAAATACGGTGAAATAATTATTCTCCACCATATGCGTATACGATTACTGACTTTTATTTTACTTATTATAAAAGAAGGGAAATAATTTTAACCTCTTTTTTTCCCAATTATTAAAAATGATTTAGAATTATTGTGCTTTCCGAATGGAAAAAATTATTTACTTACACTAAAAAAAGGAAATGGATTTAAATAAATAATATAAATAATAAATAAAATAAATAATATAAATGATAAATGAAATAAATAATAATATAAATAATATATAAAATAAATAAGAATAAATCAAAACAATACATAATAAATATAATTATTTAAACAAAATATAACAAATTAAAATAAATGTTCACATGGATAAAACAAATTGAGCTTGCTCTATTATTTGAATGGTTAATTACTTAGTTGTACCAAAACAATTATTATATTATCCTCTAGTTAATTTTTATGAATTTTTATGATTGTACAAGAAGTACAAAAAAAACGATTGAAAAATAAGAATTATAACATTTTTTCTCATTATGTAATAAAAATAATACTCATTTTAAAAATTTTCAATTTTAATTTCCATTAAAAATAGAAATTATAAATTTTTTTTTAAATCAGAGTTTTATAAAAAATTAATGATTATGATAAATAGAAATTAAAAAGGAATTGTAATTACATTAAAAATTGTGATTGAAAAGCAGAAATTGCAATTTTTTTCCAAAAGAAACTAACAATTTTTGTATTAAAAAAATATTAATGGCAAATCAAAATTATGGAAATTAAATTCTTTCTTTTATAAATATCTTTATATAAACTTCTCAGTTCTCTTTTCTTCTTTTTTTTAATTGCAAAAAGAAAAAAAAGAATAAGAAAAATGTGATTAAAAAATTGAAATCGCACAAATTTCAATTTACAAAAGAAATACTTTATTTTCATTTTAAAATTGTGATTAATAGATGGAAAAATAGTGTGGATATAATTTTAATCTTTGAAGCAAAGTGTTTCATAAAGAAAATTTTTTTTTTTTAAATAAAAAAGTAAATCAAACTGCGAACAAAATCTATGAAACAATACAAAGATTACTACATACGTAAAAAGAGTAATTATTAATTAATTGAATTATTGAAGAAATAAGGAGCAAAATAGGAAACAAAAATAAAATGAATGAAAAAATAATAAAACTAGAAGAAGATGAAGTAAGAAGAAAGTAGAAATGAAGTAGAAGTAAAAAAATGCGGAGAAATAAAAACAATGAGAAAAATTAGAAAAAGAGGAAGGAGGAGTAGAAGAAGAAAAAAAGAAAATTATAGAAAAAAGTAGAAGGAGGCGAAGTATAGAAAAAGAAGAAAAAGCGGAAGGCATAAAATATATAGGAAAAAATCTAGAAAGAAGAAAAAGAAGAAGAAGAAATTGATGCAATCTATGCCTTATGAACAATATATAGAGAATTAATCATTTAATCTCGACTCAGTCTTTTAATTTATTAATTATAAAAGAAGAAGAAAAAAAAATGTTCGGTAAATTTTATACGTTATTTCACGCAGTCGTCTTAATAGAACAGTAGCCATGGGAAAAAAAGTGCAAAAGCATCATTATTAATGACAAGCGCATGGTGCATATAATATTCATTATCACAAATATAGTTGATTATTGTATACGTTAGCTCGTATATTATGAGTGGCCGACAAAGGCAAAGTTACGTGGCACAGCCATGACGAATTAATCTACTGATTAAAGCAATCCCTTGAAACTGCACTGCACTACCATACATATACCATACATATATATATATATTTAATACATTACCGGAAGCAAATGACTTCCATAGTGCATATATGCGCATCCACTCTAATTTTATTTCTCATTTCAGTTTTTCTCTTTTACACATAATAATAATAATAATAATAATAATAATAATAATAATAATAAAAATAATAATAATAATAATAATAATAATAATATATACACTTAGTTTTTTATCACTGAAATTCAAATCAGTTATGTACAATATTTATTTAACAGATATGAATTTTTTGAAAAAAGGTGAAAATTAGAAGATCGTAAAGTTCTGAACGTTCAAATGAACGAAATTTATTTATTTCTTCTAAAACTTAAATTTTTATTGCAATTATTTTGCTTCAAAAAACAAAAAATTAATTACTGAGTTGGTAAAAGTAAAGTTTTAGTTCTAAAATTTTTTAATGATTAGTTATTTTCTTAAAATATCTCCAATAAAAAATATTTTGTTCATTTGAACGTTCAAAACTTTGGGATCATAAAATTAGACTAAAATAAATTAAATTTAAATTATTTGTCATTTACGTTGATCCCGCTGGTTTTTAAATAAGATCTTAAGCGCCACCTATGCGCAGGCGCGACGAAATTACTTTTAGTGACATCTAACTTAATTTTGGGCAATTACAAAATTACAATTTTTGAAAATCAAAAGTAGCGTCGATAATGCATTTCTATTTTCGGAAATGGACCAAACTGCGGATCTGCAAGATTTAACATCGACTTCTTTTTTTTTAATTATAATTTTTTTAATTTTAGACAAATCAATTTTTGATGTTCATCAAAAGACATCCTCTTGAGTAGAAATATTTAAGTAATTTCTACTTTCTAGCAATATAAATAAATTAACTAAATTAATTTTTTTTAAATGTTATACCAGGAACAAAATGTAGCAAATCATTGTCGAAGTAAAAAATACTTTAAATTCTTAAAATGTTTATAATTTGACTGTATGGTCAACATCTAGGAAACCAAAAAATATCCAGCCAACGTAAATTTTCACTAACTTTTTAAATGAAATTCACTAATTTTTTAGGAAAAACATATTCATTAGAATTTTAGAAAAAATTTCATTGAATTTTTTAGCAATTTTCACTATCTTCTTAAAAAAAAGCATTTTCCCTAGAAAATGTAGAAAATTTACCATAAATAATTGGCGAAAATTGACAAAATTTTCTACATAATTATATACAACCTGAATATTGATATATTTTGATCTTAAGTCACATTTTTTTGGTCCAAAATTACTTTTGCCCTTGACTATACTTATTTTTTATTGAGAAATAAATCCTATATTGTCTCGAAAAATATAATTTAATGAACGATTCAAAACTCTTTCCATTAGTAAAAAGTGATTAATTTGGATTTAGGGATTATAGAGAGTATATATAAATAAACAAACATTTGTCAACATCCAGGGTTTATTGAATTAAATATAATTATATATACATTCTATTAGTTCGTTATGTGTATAAAGTTGTCATTTTTTTTATGTTACAATTCATGTGACAAATCTGTACATTCCCAGTTAAGAATGGGCATAAATTCGATCCATCACAATCTTTCAGTATCGCACCATCATCCATCAACATTTCAGAATCCATGGAACCCTCGTATCACGTTACTCTCCTTAGGACATGATTTGTTCCCAGCATTGTAAAAAAAAATATAAGGAACGATAGAAAAGGTGTTTAGAATTTTTGATTTTACACTCTTGAATAAGACAATTATTTCTCGAACCGGAAACTTCTGGGTATAACAGATCCATTAGGTAATTTATGGTAGAGATAAATTTTTTTTTTTTAAATATCTATCTCTGTCTCTCTAAAAACAAAAAATTTAACAAGTTGGACAAAAAGTGTTGAGTCAAACGAATTAGTATATATTCAAACAAATGTTAGTTCTAGCAAATCTTATAGTTCTCTTAGAACTCTCTAATGTAACTTTTTTCTTACAGTGTAATTATTATTATATCTACAAATTCTTAGTTCTAATAAATCTTAGTTCTATTGATTTTTAGTATTAATTAATTTTAGAATCCTTTTTTAATACCTAAAGAAGACTCTAAAGCTTTTTCTTTAACAGTGTAATTCTTAGTTTTACTAAGTCTTAGTTAAAGTATTTCTAAGTTTTAGCAATTCTTAGTATTATGAGTTCTAGTAATTCTTAGTTGTACTGATTTTTAATACTTATTAGTTCTATACTAAGATTTAATAGCAATACTAAAATAGGCTTTAATTTTCTCACTTTCATCTTACAGTGTAATTTTTAGATTTAATAATTCTGAATACTACATCAATTCTTAGTTTTCGCATTTCTTAGAACAAGTAGTTTTTAAATCTATCAATTCTTAGTTCTAGAAATTGTTAGTTGTACTGCTTTTACGTTCTTATAAATTTTATGTAATACTTTTTTAATAACTGCTGAGTTGGCGCTCTAAATTGTCGCTTTATTTTAAAAGTGTATTTTTTAGTCGTTTGCACCGTAATTTTTAGTTCTACTATTTCTTAGTTCTAGTAGTGTCAAATTCTGTCAGTTCTTAGTTCTACCAATTGTTAGTTGTATAGTGATTTTTAGAACTAATTGATTCTATAAAATCTTTTATAATACCTGAAGTATAGGCTTTCAGTTTGTTACTTTTTTTACAGCTTAATTCTTTTCAGCATTTCTTAATTCTATAATAATTCTTAGTTCTACTAGTTCTTAGTTCTACTGCTTTTTATAATACTAAACAAATTCATATTATATCCTTTAATAAATAAAGTTGGCTCCAAAGTAATTTTCTTTTTACAGTGTATAAATTCTTATTTTTCTTAATTCTTAATTCCTATTATTTCTTATAGTTTTACTAATTTTTAGCTTAATAAATGAAAATTTAATTTAATTTCTTAGTTATACTTGTTTTTAATTCCATTAGTTCTTTGTTCTATTGGTTCTTTATTTTTCTAATTCTTTGTATCAATTTTAGTTTCTGCTTTTTAGTTTTAATTCACAGGTATAATAATAAAATTTGCATTTTTCTAGATATAAAATTGAAAATTTCTAGAAAAAGTGTTTTTGGAAAATTCTTTTTTTCTAATAGTTTTTTTTTGGTTATTCATAACTTATATACCTAAGTTTTAATTTATATATATACTACAAGTATGCATATAAGTTTGTGAACCATTTTTTGGAACCAAAAACAGAATATTGTATTGATGAAACAAAGCACGCGAACAGATACTTAGCACCACGAATCGCTACACTAGTTATAGTGTCACGTGACCAAAATTATACAGGGTGAATTCTGAAAACCCCGCAGTTGGTTCAATTCAACCGAAGCGTGTCACGTGACACGCCTACCGATCACGTGTAAATCCTTGAATTTTCGTTTTTTTTCTCTTTTTTTTCGGTGTATTAAAAATTTGCAAATTGCCTATATGGGAGAAAAATCGAATGTGAACAAACCAGTATTTTAATATAAAAATTTACTAGCCATTCAGTGTAAATTTTTTTTTTTTGAAACAAAGAAATTAATATAAAATACTTTCACCAAATTTAATATATAGATTCTCTCTCCGAGTATATATTAATTATATGAGAGCATGGTGCATTTTAAATCGGGAATAATTTGTTTCCATACTTTTTTTTCTTGTAAAACGCAATTTGTGTAAATTTTAACAAATTTTCACGCTCTAGAAGTCATGTAAGAAATATTTCACTGTTTGTTGCGCCATTTTTTCTCCCCTAATTCTTATATATACATATAATTTTTGTTTCATGTCTTTCACCATCATCACGTACGTCTATATATATGTACGTTGTTAAAAACATGTCGTATTATTATTAGGGAGGGGAGATTAGCTGTCAAAGGTATTCATCAAATCCCGAGGCTACTACATATTTTACTTCATTCGTTATGATTTTTCGTGTGCGATAAGAAAATTTGGCTTCTCTAATATATATCGCGTGTGTATACAGTATAATACACAGCCCGAGGTGATTTTTTAGATCTTGTAAATGGAACAAATTTTAAAATAAAATGGCCTCTGTATAATGAATATATATGTACATATGCTTTCGAAATTTTTGTGTACATTTACATTATACTGCATATATATATATAGACATAAAAAAATCAATTTTACGGTAAAAGTGATTATTTCGTTTTATATGTAAATAGAGAAAATGATAGTTATTAATATAACATTAGGAGAACTATACAGTAGTTCTGTGTTATATTGAAAGTTGCAATTAGAACGATTATTTCAAAGTGACATGTGTTAAAACTTAGGGAATTAATGACAAACATTGCGACACTGGTTTTGTAAAAAGAAGATTAGAATTTTTAGAAGGTATTTAAAATTTTTAATAAATTTTAATACCCATTTATTATTTTATATTTATAGGTATTTACTTTTATCTAATTCCATCATTGTTAACTTAATATTATCAATTTGATATTTTTTTAAAAATGTGATTTAATTTTATTTAAATTCGATTAATAGTATATTTAATTCTACGAATTTCGGTTAATTTAATTTGGTAATGCAATTTTAAGCAAAAAACGGTAAATTTCCACTAAGAAAACTTGGGGACTTTTTCTTTTGAAATCTTGGGAAATTCTTTCCAAAAAAAAAACTCGGAGAAATTTCCCTTTAAAATCTTGTGAAATTTTCTTTTTGAAAACTTGGGGACTTTTTCCTTTGAAATCTTGGGGAATTCTTAGCAAAAAAAATTAGGAAAATCTCCCTTTAAAATCTTGTGCAACTTTCTTTTTGAAAACTTAGGGACTTTTTCCTTTGAAATCTTTGGTGAATTTCCCTCTAGAAACTCGAGGAAATTTTCCTTCAAAATCTTGTGGAATTTTCTTTTTGCAACCTTGGGGATTTTTTCTTTTACAATCTTAATTTTTAATTCATTTAGTTTTCTTTCTGTACTTTTTATACTTGTAAAACAATGACTTTTATAATAAAGATTACTTCACTAAATCTATTTTTAAATTGATTTTTATCTTTTTTTCCAATGCCAATGATTTTTTTCTTTTTCAATCATTTTTCACCTTTTCAAATATGTAATTTTAATTTTTCTAATAAATAAGATTTAGTTAATTTTTTCTTAAGTTATACATCTGCTTTCAAAGTTTGCACAGTAATTTTAATAATTGATCAATTTTTGGAAAAACTACAATTTTTTTACAAAAAAATGTCGATTTTAATATTTTCTTTTTCACTTTGGAAATTTTTATTTTTACTGCTATTTTCTTAACTCTCTTTTTGATAAAAGTTTTATTTTTACTTTAGCTCTTTTAATAACTTTTTATTTTCAGTTTTATTTTGATAGATTTTTATTTTCACCGCGTCTATCAATGTCGAAAAGAAAATGAAAGTAAAAATAAAAATCTATCTAAGTAAAAGTGAAAATGACTTGATTTTTTACCAGTAAAATGACATAATTCATATTAAATTTTTGTTATTTTATAAAATAAAATTTTCGACATTCTCACCTACATTTTCAATATCACATTGTCAATTTTTTTTTTAATTTCCATTTTTACGTTGCAATTAACTCTCATTTTTAATATAGAAAATTTTCACTTTCACTCATTTATTATAAAATTTATAATGAAAATCTATAAATTTTAAAAATAAAATTCTGTTTAAGTAAAAAAGTGGAAATTGTAAATTAAAAATGAGAGTAAAAATGATCATGAAAATTTTTGTTTTAACTTTTATTTATCACTTATTCATTTTTGCTTTCACTTACAGTTATTTATTTTCACTCCTACTTTTATTCTGATCAATTTTTATTTTCCTTATTATTTGAACAGAATTTCATTTTTCTTTCAATTTGTACTTGACAGAATTTTTATCTGCTTTTACTTTCACCGTTAATATATGTTTTACTTAGAATTAAATTTTATCTTTATGTAAAAAAAATAAGACTAAAAAAATTATTGAAGTGAAAATGAAAATTTCTCGAAGTGTAAACGAAAGTATTAATAAAAAAAATTCTTCATAAGGTGACAGTAAACATGAAAGGAAAAATAAAATTTCGTGATCAACCCCCGGGGGGTTATTTTTCGTAATTTAATTTTTACTTTTCTTTCATTCAAACTTTGACAAATATTAATATATTATCATTTTTTGTATATATAGAAATGAGAGTAAAAATAAAAATCTAATTGACAGTGAAAATAAAAGAAAAAAATGTGTCATAGAGAGAAAGAGAGCGAAAGTGAGAATAAAATGAAAATGAAATTCTGTCAAAGTGCAAGTGAAAGTGGAAATATATTTGTCAATGTAAAAGTGAAAATAGAAATGTGTAAATGTCAATTTATTTTAATTCTTTTTAATTTGAGTTAACTTGATATAATTCTATTTTATTCTATCTGCATTTTTGTTATAAAATGTTAAGAATAAATATTTACAAGTCTTATAACTAAAGAAACAAAAATATTCGTATTGTGTTGCTATTTCATTTTAAAAGCAGTGGAAATATCGCCGAAAGGAATGCTAAACGACAAAAGCAGATCTCTCACGAACACAAATGGAATTCTTTCTGTTTGTGATGAGACTGTCATATATGAAAGTATATATATATGTATAGAAACGGTTAAGGGAACGAAAAGGAAAAGGTTGCGAAGGAAAAAAGAAGGGGGGTGGAGAAGGTTTGCCTTCACTTTTCCGAAGGGTGGTTCGCGGGGAGTATCGAGGGCGCTAATGTTCCCCTGGCAGGAAACGCTGTCTCCATCCTACGCCCTCTATCTCTTCGCTTGCTCGCCTATTTTTATTCGTCTTTATCTGAAACTTGAGTTGGTTCCTCTCCATTTCCTCTTGAGGAGTTCGCCGTGTCTCATCCCTTCCTTTTTCTTCTTATGCATCTTTTTTTTTATTCTTTTTCTTTTTTCCCTTTTTGACAAACCCTCCTTCTCTCTCTCTCTCTCTCTCTCTCTCTCTCTCTCTCTCTCTCTCTCTCTCTCTTTTCCTCCTCCTCATCCCCCCTTGTTCCGCAAGTTTCTGTGTGCCCCCCCAGCACCCTCTTTGCAAAACTCCTTTGGGCGCCGATGCGGTGACAACAACATGCAAACATTCCGGTATTTGCAATTCGAATGGCCACAAAATGCGGGTGTGGGAGGTCGAGAGAAGCGCGTGCGGTTTTCCAACTTTCAAGAAAAGAAAGAATATATACTTTTACACAGCAAAGAATTCACGTCTATTCTATTAACACACGCGAATGATAAGCTCCACTTTTGGTAAACCGATTTCTTCGCCGCAGGAAAAATATATATATATATGTATGCATATACTTTTCATGTTTTTTTTTCTTTTCTATTTTCATATATAGAGGGAGATTTTTTTTTTCTCAGTGTTGTGATGTGACCATATTACTGGAAAAAATTTTCTCCATATGTGTAAATAGTCAAACTTTTGGTAAACAAAAGAAAAAATATGGCTCGAAATTTTTCTTGATGATTTTCGTCTTTTTTTTATTATTATCGATGTAAAAAATGTTTGGGGAAAATTCACTAAAATCTTGGTACTGCAATTTTAAAGAGAAAAAAGTAAATTTCCACTAAGAAAACTAAGGAAATTTTCCCTTTGAAATCTTGGGGAATTCTTCCTATAAAACTCGGAGAAACTTTCATTTAAAATCTTGTGGAATTTTTCCTCTGCAACCTTGGGGACTTTTTCCTTTTTATATTCTTGTAAATTTTTCTCAAGAAACTCGAGGAAATTTCGCTTCTTAATCTTGCGAAATTTTCTCTTTGAAAACTTGGAGATTTTTCCCTTTGAAATTTTGGGGAATTCTTCCTCAAAAACTCGGGGAAATTTTCCTTTAAAATCTTTTGAATTTTCCCTTTGCAATTTTAAGGATTTTTTTTTCTTTAAAATCTTGGAAAATTTTCCTCTAGAAAATCGTCGAAATTTCCCTTTAAAATATTCGGGAATTTTCCCTTTTCAACCTTGGGAACTTTTCCCTTTGAAATCTTGGTGAATTTTCGTCAAGAAACTCGAGGAAAATTCTCTTGTAAGTCTTGTGGAATTTCCTCTTTCTGGGGTAAGAAAGAAAAAATAAAATTCTCGGGGAAATTTCCCTTTAAAATCTTGTGGAATTTTCCCTTTTCAACCTTGGGAATTTTTTTTACGTAAATTCTTAGGGAATTTTCCAAAAAACCACGAGAAATAAGTTTCACATTTTTAATACGTAAATTTCTTTAAAATGCTTATAACTCAGCAAAAAATTGATGAAATTGGACGCTCTTATAATGAAAATTTTTGTTTTCACACGCAGTTTTTAATAAAAATATAAAAAAAAAATTATTAAAATAATTTACGATAAAAATTGTAAAATAAAATTTTACTTTTTACAAAGTATGCGTTGATTAATTTTTTTCAAAAATTTTTGTAAGAAACTAGCATTAAATTAACAATTTTTAATCCTATAGCTTGTCTGATTGTTGGCAAACGATGGGATCTATTTATTTTGAAATTTATTATTTTTATAAAATATAGAAATTATTTTAAAAAACTTTTTCAAATTTTTATTAAAAACTACGTATGAAAACAAAAATTTTCATTATAAGAGCGTCCAATTTGATTAATTTTTTACCGAGTTATATAAGCAATTGAAAAAAAAATTTACGTAAAAAATGTGATATTTTAAAAATCTCTTTTTCTTTCTCTTTTTCAACAAAATTTGAAAAAAATCATATGGTTCCTCATTTCAACCAGCACTAAAAAAAAATTTGAAAAAAATTTGAGATGCAAAAGCAAAATAATTTCCGATTTAGTGTGGAATTCACCAATGTATTTTTTGCCGGAAAAATTAGTAAAAATCATTTAAAAAGTTTCGGTAAATTCTAATGAATATTTTTTTCCCATAAAATTCAGTAAACATTATTATTTGAAAAGTTCGAAAAAATTCGTGATAATAAATAATGGGTTATAATTAGGCTGTAAGTTTGTAAAATGTTTCATTTAAAAGAAATATATGAAAATGTTTCCCAATTTCATAGAAATTTTTCCTGCAGCGATTTTCAATGAAAAATATAATTTTAATGGAAACAATTGAAAAATTTTGTGTTTTTTTCATTTAAACATAACCATATAACTTTTAATTCTTAAGTCAATAAAAGTTAAATTTTCTTGCAGATTCTTAGACGAAATGCACCCAGAAAAGTGCGGTATATATGTCTCAGAACCAACTAGTCTTTTTATTTGTTTCAAATAAATTTTATTTTGTTTAAATAAAATTTTATTTGACTCAAATATATGTTTTATTTATGTCAAATAAAAATTTTATCTAACACAAATAGAAAGTCTAGTTGGTTCTGAATAAATAAAACAAAATTTTGTTCGTTTATTTCGTTCGTTTCGTTCGTTGGTTCTAAATAAAATAAATTTTATTTAGTTTAAATAAAATAAATTTTATTTAGTTTAAATAAAATAAACAAATAGTTAAAAAATTCAGTTTTGTCATTTTTAAAAATAATATTATTAAAATTTATTGTTTTCTCTATAATTTTGAGTAACGACATTTTTATTCTATAGGATCAATATATATATATAGTTTACGAGACAAAATTCCATTTTACTCAAATATATGTTTTATTTATGTCAAATAAAAATTTTATTTAAAAACAAATAAAAAGTCTAGTTGGTTCTGAGACAAATAAAATAAGCTTGGTTTAAATAATATTTTTCTCTGGGCGTGAGGGTAAATTTTTTTTGACTAAATTATTTTCAAACGGACTTTAATTTTCCCGAAGAATATATAGAGAGAAATTTAAAATTATGCCTCTATAATGTTCTGGTTCGACGTTGATCGGTGACTGTACTATTAAACGAAGTTTATATCTGCGGGAACATAGTTTATATGACCTTGAAGTGAAGAAGGGCCCCGAAGGTTTCATATGGCAAGCTCGCAACCAATCATCAAAGTCGCATTTTCAGTGTATAATGGCTGGTGTTTAGTGCGAATGTATATAAAGAGAAGGAGAGAAATATAGAGACTGAGAGAAAGAAGAAAAGCACAAAGATAACGAAGCATCCTGTGTTGTATAAATGATCGACAAGATCGTGTCCAGATTCTCGATCGTGATCGGCCAACAAAACCGGCACCAATAATCATCATTCGACCGCAATTACTAAGCCCGAGGCGTCCAATCATGTTTCGTTAACGTTCCACGACCTCCGAGTTCTACCTTCGTAGTATGTTATTAGGCAGTATTATCGTAACGCG
The DNA here is from genome assembly GCA_032872475.1 of Leptopilina myrica (nomen nudum). Classification (NCBI taxonomy): domain Eukaryota; kingdom Metazoa; phylum Arthropoda; class Insecta; order Hymenoptera; family Figitidae; genus Leptopilina; species Leptopilina myrica (nomen nudum). The sequence continues at coordinate 40,271,673 of CM065461.1, forward strand.
CCATCCGCCATGTCCTCTCTTGAGACCGATGAAGCTGCCCCGATAATAAAAGCACACGATGGGGGTTTTAAGAGAAAGGAAGAAAAAAAGAAAAAGAAACGCTATTCTACATCCAACGTGGGACGGAACTCCGATGGCACATTGAGTAATTGCATACCACGAGACACTAATGGCGGCAAGCGTTTGAGGAAACATGGCAGTTTTTATGTATACATAATATATGCTGTATACATTTATAATATTATACATGCATATATATATACACTGTCTTGAAACGTGAACATAAAATTATAGTTTTTTCCAATTCTGTATACACGGAGAAAGTTTCTTCCTTATATTTCACAGTACATCTTTTCAATAAAGTTTAAAGTTAATATCCCATTAATTTTTTTTCATCCGCCATATTGGATCCACCATTTTGAATTTTTAACTTTTGACATCACATTTGAATTCAGCGACCCAAATCCCTCTCTCTAAATCTGAATTAATTAAAAATAACTGATTATTAGTAAAATCGTGGCTGACTTTTTGCTTCAGCAATTAGTAAAAAATGACTAATTGTCAGTAGTTAATAACTATAATTGTAAGTAAATAAATAACTTAAAAAATAGTCAAATTTTACTAATTAAATTAGTTACTGCAAGTTTCAGTCATTTTTACATAACCTAAAAGTGAATTTAACAAATAATTAGTCATTATATCAAATAGTAAAATATTACTATTTGAATCAGTGACTGACTTTTTGCAATCTTAGTTATTTTTAACTAATTCAAATTTAGAGAGCTACTTTCATGTAAATCTTATTAAATTTATTTCTTTTTTGACCGCTAATTTAAATTTCGCAAATACGAACGTTCCAATGGCTTTGTGCAAATTTTTCATTATTTTGCAAGATACTTTTTTTTCCTATAATTTTCAAATTTTTTTCAAGAAAACTATATTGATCCTATAGAATAAAATTTCGTTATACTCAAAATTATAGAAAAAACAATAAATTAATAATAATATTATTTTTAAAAATAACAAAACTGAATTTTTCAACAATTTGTTAAAACATTAATTTTTTAAAATGGTGTTTCTTGAAATTTCAAAAAAAATTTTACTATCTGTTCATATACGCGCGTCACCTTCAACATCGACAACATTTTACACAAACTTTTAATGTAAAGAATTAATTATTAATATTTTTGTCTAATTAAACACTGTTTTTTAAAAAATTATATATTACATTTTCATAAATAATAATAATTTTTGACATTTTCTAACCACTGTACGTTTTTAATTTTGCAAATCATAAATAGTAATAATTTTTGACACTTTCTAACCACTTTACGTTTCTAATTTTCTAATATTAATATATTAATAGTAATATTAATATTAATTTAAGAAGATAAATTTATATTGATATAAAACTATATTGTCTATATATTTAGAAAAACCAAAAGTGTAAATAAAATTATTGTAACAATAATGTTTCAAAAAAATATTTCTCAAAAAAAACCCCATATATTTATATTTACACAGTCAGTTTAGTAAATAGTAATGTTCATTTAAAAACTAAATAAGAAATGTCCATCACTATCTTTAAAAAAAATTAACATAAAAAAATTATTGTTTAAACGAAATGGTTAAACATTAAATTTGGTCATTTTTAAAAATAAGTTGTTCATAAACCGGAGTTGTATTTCCAAAATTAAAAACGTATAGTGCTTAGAAAATATGAGAATTGATTATTTATAAGAATATAAATAATTTTGTTTAAAACATTGTGTAATTAGAAAGAATTATCAATAATTTATTATTTACATTAAAAGTTTGTGTTTCTTTTGATGAAGTTCATTTAAAAATCGCTTTTATTAAATCCATCACCATCTTCATAAAAAATTAACTTTAAAAAATTATTTTTAAATTTTTTTTGAGAAATATTTTTTTGAAACAATATATTGTTACAATAATTTTTATTTGCACTTTTGGTTTTTGTAAATATATATATAGACAATATAGTTGTATATCAATATAAGTTTATCTTCCTAAATTTCAGTTAATATTTGCAAAATTAAAAACTAGAAAATGACAAAAATTATTATTATTATTTATAAGAATATAAATAATTTTTTTAAAAGCAGTGTTTAATTAGACAAAAATATCAATCATTGATTATTTACACTAAAAATTTGTGTTTCTTTTAATGAAATTTATTGGAAAAATTTTTTTAAATCTATCACCATCTTCATAATAATATTTGTAAGTCAATCCTACTGATTTTCAATTTTTCGCCCGCCATATTGGATCCACCATTTTGAATTTTGCAATTTTGACTCCAGATTCGTAATGCAGCGATCAAAAAACCCTTCTTTGGACCAAGTTTGGTTCTAAATGAAAAGTACCTACATTAAAAAAAAATGTTGTAAATACTTTTTACAAAAAATAGTCTTTATGAATTCGAGAAAAAAAGAAAAGTTACCAATTACTTTCAAGAATCAGAGGACATATTTAATTTCCGCAGGATAATGAGAGTGAGTTTGGGAAGTACTTTGGAAAAGATACGACTAGGAGTGCCGGAAGACGACGCCCGTTTTTCTAGTGTAGAAAGAAAAGGAAGAGAAAAGCGTCCAGAGTTATCACCTACTCTCTCGTTTATAAATATATATGTATATACTATGTGCTCTAACATTTAAGAAACATGTTTCTGAAAATTTAAAACAATTTTTCCATTATTGCTAATTATAAAGTAAAAACATATTTTTTCTGTGAACTTTATTTCTATTAAAAATTCTTTTATAAGAAATGTTTTTTCTAAGAAAATTATACAAAAGTAGATAATAAGATAAATAAGAAGATAAAAAGGCGATATTTTAGATTTTCACAAATAAAATTGAAAAGAAACTTTTTTTTTCAAATTCGAAAAAGAAAAGACGTGGCTAGAGAAAAAAGTGGCTGGAAATAAAATTCTACAGGAAGTTGAAAGTCAGTCATTTAATTGAACGTTAGAATAGGGAGAGTTTAAAAGCGGAAGTCAAAGTTTCATCGTTCATGATGCTAAAACGCGGCATTCTTCTCTACCTTACTCCGACACAGATGAGCGACCATGAGTATACAAAAGATCGCTAATTATGATTCTTTTATGAATTGATTTAGCCAATCCGGGTATAAAACCGGTAGTCGCTTGGTAAATTTGCGCGCCTTCTAAATAATCTATATATATACATATATATATATTTTGTGAGCGCGAATTAACAGACTATTAGGCATCGGACAAAAGGGGATTTTTTTTATCTTTTATTACAGCACGAGTGAGGCAAGCCGTTGATCAATGTTCCATCAGCCATGAAAACGTTTTCTCCGCTACCTGTTTTCTTCCTATTGTCATTTTGCGCGCTACTTTCGTCTCAACTTCACTTTTTTTTTACTTAAATTTCACTCGCAAACAAAATTTGTACTACATTCTAATTTTTTTTTATATATACAACAAGAATTTAAATTCCTTGATGTGGAATTTTTTTGCAAAAAAACAAGAAATCTTTTTTGGAACAAAAAGGAATAGTTAATGAATCAAACCACGTCAACTCGGACTTAAATTTTTAAGTTTTTTTTGAAAAAGTAAAAACATTTTTGAAAATTTATAGTTCACAACTAAGAAAACACTTTTAACCATGTTACGAAAATTAAAATTCTTGTAACAATTTTATATAATAACAAAATTTTTGCATCTTTTTAATAAAAATAATAACTCAAAATGATTTGGATAGAAATTAATGGTGATTTTTTGGTAGTTAATTAATATGCTTTTTTTTAAATAAAACTAATTGTAAAAAAATTTCAAAAAATTTAAATTTTTAATAACAAACCATTTTACGACAATTTGAATTTTTGTAACAACTTTTTAAAATAACAAAAAATTTTTTTTTTTTATAAATAAATAACTCAAAATAATTTTCATAGAAATAAATGGCAATTTTTTTAAATGCAAAAAATTTAAAAAAAAAAGTTATAAAAATTTAAATTTCCAAAAAATGGTTATGAAAACATTGTTCACAACTAACTGAAGAAACACTTTAAACAATTTTACGAAAATTTGAATTTTCATAACGTTTTTTTATAATAAAAAATATTTGCATTTGAAAAAAAATTAATAACACATTGTTTATAAAACTGTTATTAAAAATTGAAATTTTCAGAAATTTTTTTACAATTGTTTTTATTTAAAAGAAAGCATATTAATTAACTGCGGAAAAAATCCCTATTAATTTCTATCAAAATCATTTCAAGTCATTAATTTTTAAAAACATTTTTTTGAAATGATTAAAAAATTTTGTTATTTTAAAAAAATGTTATAAAAATTTTAATTTCGAAAAATAGTTTAAATGGTTTTTTCATTTAATTGTATACTATAAGCAATTTAAATTTGGGAAAAACTTAAAAAATTTTAGCTCGAGTTGACGTGGTTTTATCCTAAAATGCAAATGATAAAATTAATGAATTAATGAATGTTACAAAATAATATGATATAAAAATAATAATAATATATAGTATAGCAAGTAAAACAAAATAAATAATTAATAAAAAAATGTTGAAGTTAATTCAATTCAATTAATAAGTAAACGATAATGACGAGGATAATAAAAATAATTTTTGAAAATGATGATAAAAATTGAATTGAATATACATTTGTATGCAAAATCGATTAAGTGGCTAAAAGGGGATTTTCCGTTTTTTTCCTGTGGGAAAAAAAACAGCGAGAGAGTAAACCACGTTCTGAGACCTATTTAAATCCTCTAAATGGTATAGGGCAGCGTTTTCTTTCAGCAAAAAAGATTCAAAGGCAGTGGTTTTACTGTTAAATTTAGTACACACGAAAGACTTACAAAAAAGAAAATATAGCTGCAAAAGAAAAAAAAACACGTTGAATTGAATTTTAAAATAATGTTTCAATTTATTTTGCAAATTTTAGCTAAATTACCATTTAAATGTTGATATTATTATTATTTAAATCTTCATCAACGAGTCCCTATTAGCAACGTTTATTTTTTCCTCTTATAGTCTAGTTTCACCTACTAAAATAGTAATTTTTACAGATTTTGTTTTCCAATCTCAGAAAAATTTTAACGTTATTTTCTAATAAAATTAATTTCAGTTCAACAAATCAACATTTGTATAATACAATTTTGTGACACTGTCTGAAATTTTCCAAATTTTGGTAAATTTTCGCTATAAGTAATTTTGATCTATAAAATTGTTGTTGGAATGAATGTGGACCAATTGTTTAATTTAAATCACGAAATTTTTTCTATAAATGAATATTAATTATCAACATTATAATGCGTTTGGAAAAAAAAAATCAGTGAAAGTGTTGAGAAAGAGATGTCTAACGGATGGTCCACGACACAAATTGCCTCTTTAACAAAGGTTGCTATATATTCGTCGAGTCGAAGATCTAGTTCTGGGTGGAAAGATGGAGTGGTCCCTTGAGAGAAAATACGCTTCGAGAACAAAGAAAAAATGTCCAGTCTCAGGACTCATGGGGAGATACCGTGACATTGGTTCAATCGAAATTTTTTCTCAAATAATAGGTTTATATACGCAAAATCAAGAAGAAGTGTGTTATGATAAAATTTTCCCCAGATGGCAGCAATAAAAACACAACTAAGGGCATATTGTCAAATTTTATTTAAACATTTTTACATTTTTACATTTTTACACTTTTACATTATTTTTAAATTATATTTTTAGTAATAATGTTTAAAATTTAACGCAATATTTTGATTTCTTACAAATCTTAACCATTTTTAATTTAATTTTTTTAAATAAGGCATTTATGTAGTTTTTCTCGGATTGCTTGACGTGTACCAATTTTAATTTTAATCTGAAATCAAATTTTACTTTTTTTGTTACATCTTTAACTTATTTTCAAATACTATGAACCTCAATCCAGGGAAAAAAAAAATTTTTTTTTGAAGGTGTTAGAATCTTATTTAAATATACATCTATCGTAAGAATTATGCTTTTCACGTTATTATGTGTAATGTAATTGCCTCTACAGTCTAAATCTTGAAAAATTACTGTTCTGACAGTTAATTCCAATTTTCTTGAACTATAACTTGAGTAAAATTTCTGGAATTAATTTTCTTCGTGTACAGCAATCGTTATATGTATTCGGGTGGATCTTTGAAAACAAGGTTTACCTAAATTAAATTACACTATAACTGTATTGAAAACCACATTCCTGCTCGACTTACGACGTCATTACAAGGCAATCTTCACCTAATGTCAAGACGCGACCGCAGTTTGTGATTTTCCACTATTCGAAAACCGCAAACTCGCTCTTTGGTACTATTTAGAAATTTTGTTAATGAAAATTGGTCCTGGTAATGTTTAGAAATATATTTTGATATTTACCATATATATATGTAGATGTATAGTAATATAATAGTTCCATTATGTATGTTGTACTCTCTATGAATCATTTACGTATATACTCGTATGGATATTCGATTTGATAATTAGTTTTCTAATTTATAATTTGGAACCCAAAAAATGCCTTCACCTTGACAGTGCGATACGGGTGATTCTTATTCTGAAAGTGACTTTTTTGATGTCTCGATTAATTTTACAAAATCTACTCTTTAATAATAATTATCAATTTCCATAGTGAAAATTTAGCACTTATTTATCATTTTAAAAAGAAATGTTATTTTAACACTGAATTCGGTTTATTTTTGATAAAAATGTTTAAGCTTTGTCTTCAATTTTAGGTTAAAATTACTTTACAATGATTACTGACATTTTATATACCATTAAAAATATCTTAAACAAAATTTTAATGCACATTCAAATAAAGCTAAGAATCTTACGATTAATTTTCTTCTATTTTATCTATAAAAAAGAGAAAAATCGTTGCTGTTATAAATAATCGAAATTTACATTTTTCTCCGAGTAAAAATTAATTTTATCTCCGAAGCCTTCCTTTTTAAAAAAATAACTGAATGTACAAGTAAATGTAACAGAATATTTCGATGGTAATATAAAATAAGGGTGGGAGATTTGTATATTTTACTAAAAAACATATTTTAATTGCGCCCTAATGTATATATAAATGTGAAAGAAAATTTATTTTTCATCTCCGAATAAGCCTTTTCCTTGAAATATGCTAGTTTTTCTTTTGTTTTTAGTATTTACCTGCATTGCTTTGAAAAAAATTAACCCAAATTACCATTAAATCAAATACTTGAAATAAATTTATATTTTAATCGAAATGAATATATTTGGTATTAAAAATATGCAAATTATTAATTTTTAAGCAGTGTAATTTTATTTTCGATTTCGCGAACGATATTAGCGTGGATTTTTAATAGAAAAGCTCGCGAATTAAATAAAATTAATCTAATGGAGCAACAATAATCTTCTTCAAAGGAGAAAAACTTTAATATTTTTAAGAATTTATTTACAATAGATTATACATTTGAAACTCGAAAATCGAATTTAAATTATAATTTTAGATTATTACAACGTTTTTTTCAAATTGTCATATTATGAGATTAAAGTTGTTTTGAAAATTTGTTGTGATCGAACTTTTTTACATGTGCTGCTATTTTAATTTTCAGGTTTGCAAATTTCTGATAATTGCATTTTTATAAATCTAAAAACAATTATAGCATTATGCATTTATTTACCATTAGCTTATTATTGATTATAACCATTTTTTAGTTTAACTATTACAAGGGAATATTATTTTTAACCTTTTCTTCAAAGTATTTTTATTTACTGACAAAGTTCAAATTTTGTCTTCAGTAAGAATTTATTTCTTTGTAAATTTATTTACGATTAATTCATCAATTATTATTTAATTGATAACAATTTTAATAATAATTTTTTTTAACAGTTTTGTAGATTTATAAAAATGAAATTACCAGAATACGAATAAATAAATTTAGTAATTGATTAATGAATTTAAGTAATAAATTATTAGCAACAACCAATTCAAATTTTTAATTGTTTTAATTTTATTATTAGTCAATTGAATAATGAATTAATTTTTTTAATTTATGAGTTAGTTCTGATTTGTCAAAATTTTATTCATTAACGTAAAGACCAATTTTTGAACATATTAATTTAGATTATAAAACTTGCATATAATTATATTGATGCAAGTTTTATAATCTAAATTAATTTGTTAAAAAATTTGAAAATGGTAATACTTAGGGTTAACTGTCCTATATACAATGTAAAAATATCATAAGAAGTATAATTTTGATTATATCACTTATAATCCATTTTTCTTCGTGTAGGTGAAGATTTTTTTTCGTAAAAGAAATGTACATTTGGGGTTTACTGGGTCCGAAGGAAAATCGGATGATATGTGTATTTTTTGGGATTGCTTGCGCTCTCGAGGAAGTTTTGTGTCCTTTGGGATTTCGATATATAGAGGGCGCGCATAGTGGAACAAATCTAACCCGAGTCGTTTTGAGGTACGGGGTTTTTCGACCAACACTTGGCGCAAATTGCCCCAGTAAGTGTAGTGCATTAATCTTTGGTTTGGTTTGCTCTCGGCCACCGCGTGTGTTGTGGCCGCATTTCTCGTTTGCCGACACGCCGCATCCCAAAACCTTCTTCCTACAATATATATATATACGCTCTCTTCGTTTTCTTCTCCTATATTTTAAGCCCTATCAAAATTTCCCTCTCTTTCTTCTCTCTCTCATTTTCTCTTTTACTCTCCATTTCTCTCTCCCTCTTTCTCTTATACTTGTATCCCTTTCATTACTTGCGTCACTTTAAAGAGTAGAAACCCATGACCACCGAATCCCTCTCGTCCCTTTTCATTTTAGAAGGTGCCTTAACAAAATTGGAGACACACCCCGTTGACCCTTCTTCTAGAGGTAATGCGAATACCATGTAGCCCTCAGGAATTCGAGATCTCGGGGTACTTTCCCTTAAAATAAATTAGCAACGATTATTTCTCTTCTGGACAAATCGAATTTTTAATTTCACACTTAAAAGAATAAGTATGTGTATATGTAAGATGTTAGAATTTTTTTTTCAACACACATGGAAAAACCCCTCTAACTCTCTTTAAGCGCACCGCGTGCAATTCTTAATTTGAAATTAATTTCAATTATAAAAATATTATTGTCCTTTATAACGCTAGCAGGTGTTTCGCGGTCAAGGGGTTACTTCTTTTTTGTATTATGACTCCAAAGCATGCACATACATATAGTTTAACCCGCGTAACCAACCTTAGAACCTTCAAAAAAAAAGGCTTAAAAACTTTTTGAAAGAGATTTCGTCTCCGTGAGAGAGCTGCGTATATATAAGCGTTGAGCAAGATTAGAGTGAATACAAGTTCTTGAATACTAATTGTTTGTACAGTGAAATTTAGATTCACTGTAAAAAAGGGAATTATAAGTTTTAACTTAACTTTGAACTTAAGTTTTGTGAAAATCACACCCATTTGGAAGTTAAAACAAAGGAAGTAAAAAATTTACATGGTAAAAATTAAAAGTTTTTAAATTAACTCTCTTTTGGAGTTGACACAAATTTTTAATTTTTTTTGCAAAATTTTACTCCCAACTCCCGTGACCCGTCAACTTCATAAATTTTTCACAGGAAAAAAAATTTATCTTTGTTATACAATCAACCAAAAATTATCTTTGAATTAAGCATAATAATTTTTATTCAATACATAATAGATTTGACTCAATGAAAATTATGTTTCATTAAATTATAAAATATGTTTAACTCATAAATATATCATTTTGGTTGACTACTTATTTTTGAAATTAAAAAAAAAATATTTTCTCAGTGTTCCAGTGGTATCATTCCAAACTATCTTTGAAAATTTAAAGGAAGTTTTCTCAAAGCTCAAAAATTTCTTTTGGGGTTCGTTCCCACATAACTTTTACTTTTACCCAAAAAAAACTCTTACACAGAAAAAAATTGGACTCATTTTTGTTGCAACTCATAATGAGTCATACTTTCGCTCAAAAAATGTTCATGTTCATTAAAAAAATCCACACTTTTACGTTCACATTCATTAAAAAAAAATTCTCACTTTTACTAAATAAATCGACTCCAGTACGTTTAATTCACTCTCTGAATCTAAATTAGTTAAAAATAACTAATTATTGGTAAAATCGTGGTTGACTTTTTGCTTCAGCAGTTAGTAAAAAAATAACTAATTATTAATAGTTATGTAATTAAATTATTAGTAGTTAAATTAAATTGTAAGTAAATAAATAACTAAAAAAAATAGTCAAATTTCACTAATTGAATTAGTTTCTACAAATTTTAGTCATTTTTACATAACCTAAAAGTAAATTTTTCTAATAATTAGTCATTATTAATTATTTCATTAATAAAATATTACTATTTGAATCACTACCTATAAATCCCCTCTTTACTAATAAAACTAAAAAGAAACAAGAATTTTTTTTTTCTTTTGATAACAAAATAAATATTTCTGATATTGATCTCTATAACCGGAAGCGCGAGTCATTCCTGGGTATCACGTTAGGTGTATAAACTTATTCGCATAAGGCTTTTATGGTTTCGTCGTCTCATCATTCCCCAGTGCAATGAATGATGACTTGCAATAGTAACGAGAAAGCATGACTCAACAATCAAGCTCGCAATAACACCATCAAACGAAGAAATCTTTTCTACTCCTCATCTTCATTGCACGATTCTAGAAAAGCAGGTCCCTAAACTTTCTTCTCACCCCCCACCCTATAAAAAAAACTAAATTGTCAGTACCTTTTGCGCACAATCATTTATCTATCCGAGAAAAATAATATGTTTACTCAATTTACTTTTTTCTCCGCAATGATAAGCAAACTCTCACTATAATATAACGAAATATTTATATATGTATCTCTGGGTGAGATTACTTTTTATTCTATCAGGGTGAGACTATATTTTTTATTACATCACGATAGGAGTATTTTTTATTAGATCACGATGAGAGTATTTTTTAATAGATCACGATGAGAGTATTTTTCATTAGATCACGATGAGAGTATTTTTCATTAGATCACGATGAGAGTATTTTTCATTAGATCACGATGAGAGTATTTTTAATTACACCTTAGTGCGAGTATTTTTTAGGGAAAAAAAGTCGAGGCGCCAGGGTTTCGACAGTAGGAAGAGAGGGCAACGCCAATAGGCGGCTGGGTACCGCCGCTACATAGAGGGGGTAACGCCAATAGTCGCCTGAGTTCCGCTGATACTTAGAGGGGGTAACGCCAATAGGCGCCTGGGTTCGGCTGGCAGAGAGAGGGGGCAACGCCAATCGTTCGCCTCGATCAAGAGTGGGGGTAACGCATTAACGGATTAAAATTCACAAGTAAAACTGTCCAGTTTTTTCCCGTAACCATTCCATATGCTATAAAAACGTATCAAGAAAGTGAATAATTGTTATACAATATATTCAATGATGTAATAATACTTTATTTATGTAATGGCAGTTTTATTTTCTTTTATAAATATACCAAATGATTATAGTTGTGCAACAAATACATAATTTAAAATTGACTTTTCTAATTTGTTTACTGTTAAAAAAAAAATACAAAAATAGAAAATTGAATGAAATATGGGTGAAATTAAAATGCAATTTGAAGAGACTGTTCTTTCTTGAATTTCAAGTTATACACTTGAGGCACTTCACCTGTATAATCGCAAGTTCTATATTATATTCAAGGATCCATTTTAGCCCCCTCTCCTTTATACCTTTTGACTATATATATATAACATTGGGAGAGTGTTGGGAGGGACTGTCTCGACTATGGTATCATGAGGCAAGATGTAAGCAAATTATATATGCATAATTAAAGGGTTGAAGAGAGTCTACCGCTCGCATTTTCCGAGTGACGCACTTCGAGGTTAGCCGTGCTGGTTGCTGTGCATTGAAATCGTCGTAAGGATAACCGTATAGCAACATCTGGCCGCTATGAAGTATAAAGAGGTCTGCGATATCGCTTTAGAGAAAGCTTAATTAAAACCTCAGACTCCTTCTCGCTCTCGCTCTCTTCACATTCTCTCACAAGAAATCCTCTTGTTCCACCAGCATTTCAGACCCAAGAAAGAATCATCCATATATTCATCTAGCAATTCTATTTTTTTCTTTTTCGTTGAAAATAATTGTTCGCCTATATACGAAAGAGAAGAGATTATATATTAGAGAAATTTTTTTTTCAATTTATATTATATCAGAAAAATTACAGAAAATTTATTATTATTTTCATATTAATCTGACAAAAAAAAGAAAATAATATGTTGTTAATATTTATACAAATAACAAATAAGTAAATTGTCAAAAAAAAATTTTAATTTTAGTAAAAACTAAATTGAATAAAATTATAAACAATGCCATAAATTGTTGCTGCAAAATAATTTAATATATTGAAAAATATTTTAAATTCATAAAAATATTCTGAATTTGTTTTAAAATAACTTCATTCTTGAAGAATTTATTAATAAAATTGAGAAAAAAGATTTTATAACCTGATAAATCTAAATTTTGAAGTTTTTATATACATTGTTTACTATTAAATTGAAAAATTTTCGAAAAATAAAAATTTTGTAAGATTTAATTGTTGAAATATGGATTTAAAAATTGAAAAAAAATTTTTTTTAAAGTTTTATAAATCATAGATGTAGAGAAGAATTTTAATTATATATTATTAATATTAATAATAATTATTATTAATTTTAATAATATTTCGAGAAATTTAAACAAATGACAATTCTCACATAACCATTAAAATTAATTTTACTGTAGAAAAAATATAATAAATTATTATTCTTTTTTTAATATTCTTCTATTTAAAAGGCTTTGTTTGTAATTAAAGTTCAATGTTATAATAATTCAAACTCTTCTTAAATTATTTAAATTTGCGTTTTTAATTTTAATTCTTCTATTTACCAAATTTTAATTAAAAACACGGAAAAAATTGAATTTGGCAGAAGTTACAAATAATTGGAGAAATTCAATTATTTTCAAAAGTAAAACAATATTCTTCTCAGAAATTCAATTATAATCGAAAATTTCAAAAAATTCGCTCAAAATTTAAATTATCTTCATAAATAATAAAATTCTTCAGCAAAATTCATAAATTATTTTCAAAAATTTTAATAAAATAATTTGTAAAACTTAAATTCAAAAAATTTTATTCAATTCAATCATTTTCAATGCATATCTATACTATTTCAATTAAATTTTACAAAAGAATTTAATTATTTAAAAAAATTTTTAAGAAAATTGTGGGAAAACATTTATTGTTTTTATAAATAATAAAAAAATTCATAGGAACTCAATTATTTACAAATTTTATATAAATTTTCTTTGAAATAATTCAATTACTTTTTAAAAATAATAAAATTTATAATTTCAATTATTTTTAATACAATTTCAATCGAATTCTTTGAAAAATGTAAATATTCTAAAAAAATTTATTAAAATTCTTAACAAGAATTAAAAATTTATATAAACATTCAATTATTGAATAAATTATTTATTCTTCTATTTAAGTAATTGACTTCTAGTAAAATTTTCTAATAAATATTTATTTAAAAATAAATTTTACTTAAACTTTTAGATATAATTATTGAATATTAAAAGCATTATAATACGATTTTTTTTAATAATTATGTTTTGAAAAGGTTTAAAATTAAAATCTTTGAAAATTTTAATTTTCCACATATTTTCAATAGTCAATTTTGAAGAATTAATTTTTTTGAAAAAGTTTAATGGAATTTAAAAAGATATTTAATTATTTGTAAAATTGATTCGGAAATTTGATAGCTTATTCTTTCAAATTTAATATTTAACTACCGAATGATAAATTTACATTCTAAAAATTTAATGGAATTTGTTTTTAAATTGCTTAAAGTTTTTATAAAATGTATATATATATACTATTAAAATGAAAAATTTATGAAAAATAAAAATTTCGTTTTAAAAAGGTTTAAAAATTAAAATTTTTTGAAAATCTTAATTCCTGTGGAAGTTAATGAGAATGAACTATTTATTTTAAAAAAGTAGTTATTGATATTTTTAAATTATTTTATGATTAAAGAAATTTGTAAATAAATGTAACAGATCATTATCAATTAATGATTTTCTATTTTTTATTTTAAAAAAGGCGAAAAATTAGTAGGTTTACAGATCAGTCGAACGAAGTTTATAAGATATAGAAAAAAACATTTAGTAAACAAAATTTATTTATTAATCACATTTTCTTTTAAATTTTTTAATTTCCCAATTTCAAGTATTATACTTTATGATAAATCATGTAAAAAGTATCTGCGCATATTTTCGATTAGTCAAAACAATATTTGAAAAAAGCATATACCAAGAAACTATCTTCAAACTGTGTAAATTTATTTGTCAAAGTAAATTTTGTGTTTCGTCTTTTTTGTTTATAAAAAACATTAAGAAACGTCAAAGGAAAAAATTATTTCCAATGTGTAAAAGCTAAGAGCGTTATAGTGCTCATTGCGAGGAGGGAAATGTTTTCTCAACCGTGGAGGTGTGGGTTACACATTTAGTAAAAACGAGAAATTTTTACTTTAGCCTCTAACGAGTTCGTTTTGAGCCAGACGTCGCCAGAGGATGCTCTGCAATGAAGGAAGGAAAAAAAAAGTTGGTCTCGAAACGGAGAATGAGAGAGAAAGAGGGGTTTGGAAACACTCCCCTGTTTCAGCTAAAGCGCGTAGTTTCGTTTCAGTGATCTGGTGATTGACAGCTGTGCCCCACACTCGACACTGTCATGCGACGAAAATGGCGACGAAAGATGGTGTACTTTTTTAATTGCTCAAATTCCTTTTAATTTTATTTTCCATTTGTCTTCGATTTATATCAATTTTTATTCAATTCTCTTTTTATTATATATTTTATTTTAATTATTGTTCTATGTATTTTATTTTAATTAGTTTTCCGCATGTATTTTATTTTAATTATTTTTCAATTACTTTTGTTATTCTAATTATTACTGTATTATTATATATTTTACTTATTTTGTTTATACCTAACTTATAGGTCGAAAAATAGGTAAAAATTAAACTAAACGTAACGTCCCCTTAGGGGGGCGTTACAAAAATTGACCTCTATATCAAAGGGTATACTTAAGGGGAGTCAAACTTTCACATAACGAAACGTTTCCTAAAGATCTGTAAAATAAAACATTTTTTATAATTAATTATGTAATATATGTAATATACAATTGAAAAATTCTTTTTGGAAAAAAATTTTTCCTTTCTCCAAGATAATGGAAGATTGAAGTTTTATAGTTGAGTTTTTCACCTGTCAGTTTGGATTTGCAATATGTCGGGAAGAAGACTGCGCTTCTTAGGGGGGGAAAAAGAGAGAGAAAATGAGAGGGAGAGAGAGTGAGGCTGTAATGTCAATATATATGCAAACGCCGACATAACGATCTATCGGTACGTAAATATATATAGGGTGAAACTGGGGAGGAAAGAAGGAAAAGCTCAAGTAAGGAACTTAGGTTAGGTATGTCTAAGAAGGGCGGAGTAAGCAAGAGAAAGAGAGAGAGAGAATACTCCAGGCTTAATATAAAACTTCATTTCGCAATCGGTGAATAGAAAAAGAGAGTATATATATACGTATAAAAGACTGTCAGTCTTGAACAAAGACCCAAAAAAGCTCAACTACAACTTTATTTTCTTTTTTTTTCAATTCTGAAAGCACTTTTTGTTTTGTAGCATCAAATGTTAATTAATGTATAAAAATATTAACAATTTGGGTTAAATTAATTAAATAATATCCCAAATATAATATAGAGTAATAAAAATAAAAATTTTCTGTTTCTGAATTTAGTGGCAAAAAAATTTATTAAAGTGCCGCCTAGAGGCAATGTATAGATGATTTAATAAATACATTTTTTGAAATATATTTTAATTTCATATTCTATTGAAATTAGTTTCAATTTTAAAATTGTTAAGGAAATTCTTCAAAAGAATTCAACTATTTTTATAAATATTAAAATTCTTTCCAGAAATTCAATTATTAGCAAAAATTAAAAAAAAATTCTTCATTAATACCTTTTTAATTACATCTCTCTAAATGTAGCAAAATTCTCCGTCGATGTTCAAGTATAAAACGTAAATAAAAATCAATTAACAATATTCATCTCGAGAATTATTCAATAATTTTCTAGAATTAATAATATTCTTCGAAGAAATTTCAATTATTATTGAAAAATTTTAATAAAATTAATGGAAAATTTAGATTCTTTTCAAAAACTTTTTTCAATTCAATAATAATTTTAAATATTTTAATATATTTGAATGCCATTTCCCAAAAGAATTCAATTATTAAACAAAAATTTTGATATTTTATATGCATGAACATTCAATTTTTTCACAAAAAAAAAAAATAAAAATTTCACAGAAATTCAATTATATGTTTTAAAATTTGGCATTAAATTTTGTCGAGTAATTGAATTATTATTTTATACATTTTCTAATTCTTTTCAAGGATATAATTTTTTTTTAAATATAAAAAAAATAATTCGGGGAAAGTAAAATATTTACGTAATTAACAATATTTACCACATGAATTAAATTATTTTCAATAGAAATAAAATTCAATTAATTAAACAAAATTTTAATAAAATTTATTACAAAAGGTTTTCCAATTCGATAATTTGTATATATCTATTACTTAAAAAAATCCCACAAAAAATTAATTACTCAAGAACAAATATTCACAAAGTTCCAAACAAATATTGAATTATTTTCTAAAATAATTAATATTTTAGAGGAATTCGATTATTAAAAATAGAATTTGGATAAATTTTGTTAAAAAAAACTAATTTTTGAAACTTTTTAAATAAATTCCTTCGCTATAATTCAATTATTTTAATAATTAATAAAACGCATTGCAGAATTTTATTTGTTTTTAATTCAATTTTAATTAAATTCTTGGAAAAATACAAATATTCTAAAAAAAATTAATTAAAATTCTCCAAAGTAATTTAATTATTCGAAAATTTGTTGATAAAATTCTTTATGAGAATTCAATTTTTCGAAACATTCCATTATTCAATAAATTATTTATTTTCCTATTTAAGTCATTGAATTCTGGTAAAAATGTTCAGTAAAAATTTATTTAAAAATGAATTTTAGTTAAAATTTTATACAATAATTAATAACTGATTTTAATAAAATTCTTCAAAATAATTCAATTATATAAAAATTTGTTGATAAAATTATGTATAAAATTTCCTTTTTAAGAAACATTTATTTATTCTATAAATTGAATATGTTTGTATTTAAATAATTAAATTATACTAGAAATTTCTAATAAAAATTGATTTAAAACTGAATTTCATGTAAAGTTTCAGATAATAATTGAATTTTGAAAAAGTTGTGAACTGCAATTTTTAGAAATCAAATAATTTTTTTTTAAATTCTCGAAAATAATAATTGAATTAAAATAATGAAAATAATTTTAAAGAAGTTGCAGTAACAATATTCTTCTATTATAGTATATAATAAACAATGGTTTTACGACTCTGCCTTTAATTATAAATAATTTACTTAATCTCGCCTTTAATTATTAAAATTATAATTAAATTTTAAAAGATTTGAATTAAAAATTTTGGAAAACGTTTATTTTCCAAGGAAAAAGTAATAATAATAATTAAATATTTATTTCAAAATAAAGTTATTAGTGTTTTTGAATTATTTTACAGTAAAAAATTTTTTTTAGGTACGTTTTATTAAATTATTCTATTTATAATAATAAATCATAAATTCATAATCAAATTTATGAAATAAAAACAAAAATTGAAAACAACATAACGAACTCGAATAAAAGAGGAAAAAGAATTGTTTATATGCATGATACTTTTCGCGTCATTTAGAGACGAACTCTCTTTCTCTCCTCCCCCCTTCCTCCTCTCTTTCTTCCCAGTCTGGAATATATATAAAAAAAGTTGAATCGAGAAAACTACAAATGGAAGTTTGTCGAAAAGAAAGTTCGTCTCGCTGTTTTATTGCTGGAAAGTAAATAAACGTATCAGAATCTATCTCCGGCAGCGTTTGGTCCGGAAGTTGGTTCCGTATTTGGAAAAAGGTTTTCTTCAAAGGCGCGCGCAAAAGAAAGAATCAAGAGGGGAAAAAAAGAGAGAGAGAGAGGTGAGCGGCGCGCGATGAAACTTTTAATAAATGGCAGAGTCGATATGAAGTATAGGACTTTGACATATCGTGTGTCTGTAATGTATAGTTAAATCTGGCAACAGATGCGGCGGGTGCGCTCACTCTCTCTCTCTCAAACTCTCAGTGGGGTCGAGAGGGGTGAGGGGGAGGTTTTTTCCACCCTCGCAGCATCCCTGACTTTTACTCCCCTGAACCCCCCCACACACACAAATTTATATATATCTACGCTCTCACATCCACTGTGAAATCAAATAATTCACCGCGAAAAAAAAACAAACTACAATCGAGAGGCAGGTACGTTTCATTGGAAAAAAGTTGACTTGTCTCGTCGTTGCGCTCTCGTTTTTATAGCTCAACGATTTTCAAGTGCATATGGAAAATATATCTCACTTCACATCCATTCTTCATATATACGTGTGTTCGATTCCCCTTCTTTAGTACGTGTAATAAATATTTATAATAACCCCCTTTTTTTGGATTAGATTTTCTTTAATTTTCAAATTAATTTGAAAATTAAATATTTAAATTAAATCAAATTATTTGAAAATAAAAAATTAAAAAATATAAATGTCAAGTATTTTAATTTAATTTTTTATTTTACACTTATATTTTATTTTGATTTCCACTCCTAACTGTCTTCCCTTATGACAATTCATTCTGAAAAAGCCAAAAATTAACTTCATTTTAGCGAGAGAAGAGAAATCTTCGCTTAGAGAAAAAAATTCTTCTCCTAGCGAAGAAAATAAATATTTGCTTTATTCAAACTCTAAATTCGCATACGAGAGGTTTAAAAATTGAAAAATATGTTCCGAAACACGGAAAAGAAGAGGCGACGGATTGTCGAAGAGTGGGGGAGCAAGAATGAGAGCGAGAAGGAAAGACTGAGACTTCTCTCTCCGTCCCATTGCCCCCACTCCGGCGCTTGCGTCTGCGCGTCACGGTTGAAGTTCGTCCGGACCGCGCGTATAAAATATAAACACGAAAAAAAATTCTACCGGAAATTCTTTTTCTTTGTAGAAACTAAAAACGAATGGAAATTAATAAATTAATTTGTTTCCGAGCCCACAATTTGGAGGAAATTTAATTGAAACAAGAAAAGAATCAAAACGTTAATTTTTTTGACAACTAAAAAAAAGTATTCCGTTGCAACGTCTTTTTTTTCTCAATTTGGATCTCCTTGAAAAACCTCTGGCTATTTAAAAAAATAAAAAATACAAATTAAGAATTATTTAAGTAATCTTTATTAACGTCCGAGATCCTTTATAAATTAAATTTTTTTTTAATTTTCAGTTTTTAATTTGACTTTGCAGTTTGCAATACGTTTTTAATTTGATTTGACAGAATATTTTTTTTATTATATTGTGAACTGTTATTTATTTATTATCTATATGTTATTTATTATTTATTTATTGTTTTTATACAAGGACGGATTATTTATTAACTACTCTACTCGATCGTCAAGGCATAACAGAGTTAAGTCTTTGTCCATTTTAATTATTATTTGTTGACTCCCTAAAGAGGAAATCATTTAGATTTCGAAATGTTGGAGTAAATAAATATTTTATTCATTGTCCGAATGTTTTCCTTTAATTTGCCTTCATTTTCAAATTAAGAAATTAGAAGATTAAAATACTAATTAAAAATTCCACAAGGTTTATAAATTGATGAATTTAAATTCATTAAATTTTTAACTTTTACTGAAGCGAGAAACTGTTCAAATTCTTATTGAAATTAACTTCTTCAGAAAATTAACTTTTTTTTGGCTTGAAATATTTATTTAGAATTTTATATAAATAATTATATGAAACGAAGATCATTCCTGATTTTTTTTCCATCCGCATATATGAAAGTTTGCTAAAACGAAGAACGGTATAGGAAAGTTTTTTTTTCAGCTCGCGGTAAACTTTTCAATCAAATTTACCGTTCAAATGAGAGCCCACCACAAAGCGAATCAGAGTAATCTGTCATCAAAACTGCCGCACGTTTTGTCCCGTCGTGTCTCCGTTACAACAGCCGGCGCCCACAGCAGTTCCAACCGTTAATACAACATACGCTTGCTTTCTGGGCATACAAAATACTGTTTCAAAATAAGCCTTCTGTTTTATAAAGATACACGCTTATACAGAGACACTTGTTCTTTTTTCATAAAGTCCAAAAAGAAAAACGAAATATAAATTTTCATATGATTTAAAATTGGCTTATTTGAAATTTTAAATATTAAGAAAATTAACTTCTCTATATTTATGCACGAGTATTCGAATGAGCAAAATTGACATTAAATGATGAGTGGTTCAATTAGTGGTTTTATACTCGAATTTAATGAGGCTATAAATGAGGCTCATTAAATCCGAATTGACAACCAGTGGGAGTAGTAGATTTAAAGCTCTAAAACTCTCGATGAAAATTGGGGGACAAAAATCAAAGAATGATTCAAGTTTATGGTTGTGATTAAGATTGAGGATTTAATCATTGATTAACTTTTTATTGTTATTTGTTAAAACTGGCCCTAAGACTATTTGTTAAAAAATTTCTACAGCGTATACGCTGGTAAAATTTTTTTGAAGAAAGTTCACTAATAAATATTGTTGAAAATTTATTCTAATATCTTTACGGAAACATTTTTCCCTACAAATTTTGGGGTTTTTTCTCAAACTTTCAGGGAAAATTATTTCCATAAATTTTGTTAAATATTCTCCAAACGCTTAAACTAGTTTTTTTCAATAATTTTTTGAATATTCTTAGAAATTTTTGGTAAAGTATTTAACGGAAAAAATTTAGGAATTTCTTTTTTTTGTGACTTTTACAATTAATAATAATAAAGTTTACCAAGATTTAAAAAAAAAATTGTACTGCATAGAGATTTTTTATATTACAGAAAACATTTTCTATTACAAAACTGTTTTACAAAAAACTTGTTTACAAACCATAATAAACAATTGTGAAAAACAATATAATAAAACAGTATAAATATTATATTAATTATAACTCACACTTACAATTAAATGTAATTCGGAGAAAACAAATCAGAAATTGATTCCAATTTTTGGTTCAAATTTAATCCAAATTGTTATCAATTTGTTTCAAGAAAACTGCGAGTAAACTCAAAATTATTGAAATCTCAATCTTGATTTAAGACTCGAAGGAAAACAAACCTAAAAACTCAAATACAGCTTTTGGAGGCTCAAACTTTGATGAATTTTCTGGTATTTTAATCAGTTTTCAAGTTCAAGTTTGATCTTAACCTGATACGGAAGAAAACGTGTGAATAATGATCTTAAGGCCAAGTACCTGAAAACTAAAACAAAGTTCTAGAAAGTTCTATTAATATGTTTAAAGACTCAAACTCGTTTACATAACTGAAACCAGAACAAAATTATTTTTCAAGGCTCGTGCCTTAATTATTTTTAAGGCTCAAACTCTGTAGCTTAAACAAATCTAGCAAAATTTGAGTGTTTTCAAGCACATTCGCAGCTGAAAGGATTATTAGTCCTTTCATGGTTTAATGTCCATGAAGTCCATGCTTTAATGAATTTCAAGGGTCAATTTAAACTTTCTGCAAATTTCAAGACTGCTCTAAAATCTTTTCAATACTTTAAACAGCAACAAACTCCAAATATATATATATATATATATATATATTTATTTATTTATTTATTTACATAAATAAAAAATATATATAGTATTGTTATATTTACAATTAAGATGGTTTAAATTCTAAAATTATGTTTAAAGTTTGATACTTTGGTCTTAAGACTGGATCAAAATTAAAAGACTATACAATCTTTACTCTCATATAGTCGATTAAAGCTTAAAGGCTTTCTTTAAATTTTTTCAAGATTCAAAGATCTCTTATGATTTAAGGTTTAATTAAAACCCATATTTTGTAATCAATGCTCAAAAAATATTAAACCTTCGGGTCAAAAGGTCAAAGTCTGTGTATATTATATTTAAGGATTTACTCTCAAGACTCAAATTCGATTAAAGATCAAAATTTATCTTAAAATTTTTCAAAGCCTCAAACTATATATAAAAAATAATCTGAAGCTTTAATCTAAAGATTCTAAATCAATTGCAGTTCAAAATCATTCTCAAAATTTGTCCCAACTTCAAAGATTATTTCTGATGTGAGGTTTGATATTAAAGCTTATTTTTTAATTACAGCTCAAAAATATTCTTAATCTTTTAAAAATTAATAATTATAATAATCTAAAAAAAAGCTGTATTTATCAAAATTTTAAACTCAAAATTCAATTTGTAAGCTCAAATTTCAAGCGTAGATCTGTGTTTAAGTACTAAAACAAACTTTTTTATTGCAGATTTCAAGCGCACTTGAAAAAATGTTTTCTCAAAATTTGCAGAAAATTGAACGAAAACTGCGATAAACGTGCTTTGAAAATATTTTACCCCTATTTTTTTGTTTTCTCCCAAAAAATATTTTCTCTTATATGTAACCTATATCCATTATATATATACATAGTTTTCTTATTGAAAGTATATCAAATTGATACTAAACTTGATCAAATGAATGCCAAAAATCCGGATCAATTTTTTATTTGATCCCCATTTTTTTGGTATCAATTTGTTGCCATTTTATAATATAAAATTCGTTTTTTTTTCTATAGGAAATTTTAAAATCATGAAATTATCTTTGATTTTTTGGACGAAAACTATATTCTTTTAAGCCCTATATATATTCGTCTAATAATGATTAGTTATTTTTTTCTTATTTGCAGATAAAAACAGTGTAATGTTAGCGCTTTGTTGCAAAGCAGTTTATGGGTTCACAAAGTCGCTGATTACGAATTTGAAGTCAGATTTAAAAAATTCAAAATGGCGAAAAATTTTCATAAAACTTTTTAATTGATAATCTGAATCTTGTACTACATAGGGATTTTTAGCGTCGATGACTAGGAACCTAAAGCCGCAGAGTTTAAAAATACAAAATGGCGATTCCAATATGGCGGACAATATTTTTATTTATTAGATTTTGATTATAAATGTGAGTTTCCTTATGCGTCTTACAAAAACGGGGTGCTTGATTTAATGTCAGAACAGAAGGGGAGGGGAAAATCTTTCTTCGGGAACAGCAAAAAAAAGGGGGGGGTCAATACTTTTTTGGGGAACAGATAGTTAATTCAAAAAGATTTAAACCCCTATTTTAAAATATAAATTAGCGATTAACACTGTTATACTTTTGTAAGACACTATAAGGAACTATAAAGAGACTTTTAGCAAAATCTACTGAAAACAACTCGCAAGCCCCCATGGAGAATCACTTTTCTCTTTCAATAAACATATTCGATTCGGTAAATGGATTCCTGCCTCTCTCCCTCTCTCTCGCTTACTCTACCTTTGCAAAAGATAAGAATGTATTGGTTCATCTCTCTATATCCATGAGAGGAAAGTTTATAAGAGTATACCTGTAAAACCTCGTGGTCGAGCACGTGACATTGGCCCCCTCCACCTTTAAGGGAGAAGAAATACGCGCCAGCGCGTACCGCCCACGGTGCGTCAATGTTCGCGGCCGCCCTTGGGTGCCTCGTGCTCCGCTGCACAAGAGTCGGTTATATGCACTGCCGCAGTCCGGACCTACGTTCTTTCAAGCCCGTTTATGCCCTCCAACATGATGCCAATAGCCCGCCTACGTTAAAAGAGGGTTGAGCTCAACGGGCCCGTTACCGTATTGCCATTGGTCCGCACCCAATGTCACGTGATCCTCACCAAAGTGAGTGCCCGCTTCCTCCTTTTACTGCTGTCCAAAGAAAAGGAGACAGTAGTAACAACAGAGACACGCCACGAAGAACGTTTTGGAGAGAAGTGAAAAAGATCGTGTGGGATTTCATAGTATAACCATCCTCTCTCTCTCTCTCTCTCTCTCTCCACCCTCTCCAACCATCGTCTCTCCACCTCTCTCTCTCTCTTTCTATTTCTCTTTTTCACTCACTCTTTATCTCTATCTCTCTTTCTTCATTTCTTCTTTTTGCTCTTTCTTCATCTCTCCTTCATTTTGCCACTCGATTCCGTTCGATCGGAACAGTACAAGCTCGACAATTGTTGTTCGAAGTGAATATTTCTTAGCAAATCGTGAATGAAAATAAGTCACTCGTGGTAATAAATAAGTGTTTTTCAGTGAATTGTGAATCTGGATAATTAATGTTCGCAAATTAGTGATTGAATAGTGATGGTAAATAGTGCAAGGATCAATTATTGTCCCGTCTGCAATAGTTTGGAACCAGGTGTGCTGAATATATCGAAACATTCGACTCGAGACAATTAGGGAACTGGTTGTCCTCCCTTAAGTTTTAAAATTTTAACTAGTGATTCAAATCCCTTTTCTTAGGGTTAAAATTAGTAAAGGGAAATTTTAGAGAAGTTGCAACTGTAATTTCAAGGGGAATTCAAAGGGAATTTTAAAGAGATCTCAAAAGGAACTTTAAAGAAATCTCGGAAGGAATTTCGAAGAAATCTCTGAAGGAAATTTTAAAGGAATCGCAAAGGGAATTTTAAAGAAAACGCAAAGGGAATTTTAAAGAAAACGCAAAACGAAATTTTAAAGAAAACGTAGAAATGGATTTTTGAAGGAATCTCGAAGGGAATTTTAAAGAAAACGCAAACAGGAATTTTGAAGAAATTGCAAAGGGAATTTCAAAGAAAACGCAGGAAGGAATTTTAAAGAAAACGTAAGAAGGAATTTTGAAGAAATCTTAAAGGGAATTTGAAAGAAAACGCAAGAAGGAATTTTAGAGAAATTTTAAACGGAATTTTAGAGAAATTTCAAAGAGAAATTTTAAAGAAAACACAAACAGAGATTTTGAAGAAATTGCAAAGGGAATTTTAAAGAAAACGCAAGAAGGAATTTCAGAGAAACTTAAAAGGGAATTTTAGAGAAATTTCATAAGGGAATATCAACGAAATCTCAGAGGAAATATCAAAAAAATCTCTGACGAAATATTAAAGAAATTGCAAAGGGAATATCAAAGAAAACTCCAGAAGAATTTTAAAGAAATTTGAGAACGAATTTTGAAAAAACCTCAAAGGGTATATCACAAAATTTTTGGAAATTTCAAAGGAATTGCAAAAGAAATTTCAAAGAAATCGCAAAAGGATATTCGAAAGAATTCTCAAGGAATTTTAAAGGAACTTTTAAAGGAATTGCAAAAGAAATTTCAAGGAAATCGCAAAAGGATATTCGAAAGAATTCTCAAGGAATTTTAAAGGAACTTTTAAAGGAATTTCGAAGTAATCGCAAAAGGAATTTGAAAGAAATCTCAAAAGGAATTTTAAGGAAATTTAATAGGATATTCTTGAGAAATATCCCAGGGAATTTCAAAGAAATCCAAAAGAGAATCTTAAAGAAATTTGATAAGATATGCTGAAGAAGTATCGAAGGCAGTTTCGAAGAAATCTCAAAGGGAAAAGCAAGGAAAACTCAAAGGGAATTTTAAAGTAATTTTCAAAAGGAAATTCGAGGAAATTTCAAAGGGAATTTCAAAGAAACATCAATGAAAAAATCCTAGGAAATATCAAAGAAACTGCAAAGGATATTCGACAGAAAATTCAAAGGGAATTTTAAACCAAAAAGGAATTTCAAAGAAATCGCAAAGAATTTTAAAGAAATTTGAAAGGATATTTAAAATTGCAAAAAGGATTTTAAAGAAACTGCCAAGGAAGATTAAAGAAAAGACTGCCAAGAAATTTTTCACGAATTTTTTAAGGAACCTCAAAGGATTCAAGAAATAGTTTTCAAAGGGAATTTTAAGAACACAAATTCCCCTCCTTGGAAGAACTGTGAAAGATATCGTTTTGCGATTGATGCGAGGACAACAATTGATTCATCAAGAGGAGGGCCATTATCGGCAGCATTTGGAACAAATTGAGGGTCTAATTGGCGATAAGGCGATTGCATCAGTGAAGACGAGGTCCCCGACGCCCGTCCTGGCGAACGACGGAGGGGGTGGTGGCTTCTGGCTGGCCTCGGTGGCCGCGGGGGCCGGGGCTGGAGCCGTTTTGCCCCCGCACGGGGCCCATCCATCAGTGATGGACCCAAATTGTGGCTCAGCCGAAACTGGCTTCATCAATAGTCAACCGTCAATGGCCGAATTTATGACGGCACTGCCCCAATTGTCGAGCGATGGTCCACTTCAGCATTCGCCAGGCGCTGTTGGACCAATGAGTCCCGGTGCTGGACATCATCCCGGTTATCATACAATGATTGATCCACACGGTGTCGCGGACCCCTCGGGAGTCAATGTTCCCGAGTATCCCTGGATGAAGGAGAAAAAGACCACGAGAAAGAGTAGTCAGCAAGGTAAGGATTTTTTTTTGTTTTAATTTTTGGAGAGGGAAGAATTTAGTTGATATTTTGGTTTAATGTTAGATGTTCGGAGTTGAAAATTGTTTATCCAGCTTGGGTCTTAATATTTCTGGACAATTAGGCTATTTGGAGCTAAAAAATGTATATCCGGTTATGGGTTTAATATTTCTGGACAATAAGGCAACTAATGATTCTTATTAGCTTGGGTTGCTAAACAGAACATTGTCATCAATTTTCTGTGGTAAGAGTCAGCAGTGCAGCTATGTCCTATGAGTCTTTTAATTATCGCAGCTAATTTTTTTCGGCTGTCATGAAGGTAAAAGTGAGTTATCCAGTTATGGGTCCTGCTCTTTTACCTATAGCAGCTAATAAAATTATTTACAGTTATACTGACTGCCGTATAGAAAAATGAACCATCCTCTGCTTTTCGACATTTTTTATTACAATACCAATTATTGTCGACTGCCGTGTAACTAACAACGACCTGTCCGGCTGAAAATTACAATAAAAAAAATTTCTTGTAGAAATTAGAATTCAAGCAACTAAGAAAAGTATGGTCAAATTTTAAAAACTACAAAATCTTGTTGCACCAACTACATTCTTAATTATTTTAAGTACTTTTTGATGCCACTGTTAACTTAAAAGTCTCGCAAATGTCAACGAATTGATGCCAAAAATCTGGATCAATTTTTTATTTAATCCACAATTTTGGTATCAATTCGTTGCCATTTGCGAGACTTTAGTATCAGTTTGATACTTTCAAGAAAACTGAGTGGTTAACATAAGTTTTTTAATATCTTTGGGGACTTATTGAACTAAGGAGAGTAGTTAAAAAGTAATAAAATTTAGTAAAAAATTTTTTGAGTGTATAGCTATTTAGCAATGGGTTCCACATTTCTAGCAATGGTAGCTTACAAAACTATTATTATTGGCTGTTGTTGCTATAAAATTTAGCTAACCGGCTGTACTTTATGTTACATCTGTAGAAATCTGTTTCAAATTTTTTGCTAGCTACCATGCTACAGAGATTTAAATTTTTTTGGTCCGAGCGCCTAATAATCAAAATTGTTATAATAAAAATTGCAGCTATCCAACTATAGAGATTTTAAATTTTTTACTACACAGAAGTTATTAATCATATAATATTATTGGCTGATAGTATATAGCTAAAAATTATAGCTTTTCGACTATAGATTTTTAAATTTTTCGCTATAGCAGCTTTTAATCATAAATATCAACTGCTATCATAGCTACAAAATTCGCAGCTATCTTGCTATCCTAGCTTCTAAATTTTCTCCAATAGCAGCTAATAATCATAACTATTAGCTAGTATAGCTAAAAATTCATGTGATACTTGGGAATTCCGAACTGTAATTAAACTTTTATTTCATTGCCTTTTATTCTTAATTAAAAGACCCTACTTTATAACTCCGACCAATTTAATTACATATTTCCATGTAGAAAACTTTCAAAAATACCTTACCCATTTCTCTGTATATTCTGTATTTGAAAATTGAATAAAATTTTCATACTCCAATGAGTACGAAATTAGGATGTTCATTATACTAATAAGGATGTTCGCCAATATCGTATGCCTGCCGAAGCCGTCGGTTAACCGTCCTTAAGAAGTCGTATGTTACAGACATTCTTAAATATCAAGAAAATAGCAATTTTGATAGAAATTAAACCGAATCTAAACTGATTTTACTCTAATATTTGGCTAAAATTTTAATGCCTATGCGCATCCAAGTTCCTTTTTTTTATTTTTCGTCCCCTTGTAAGGAACCAATTTTCTTCCTCAAAACTCATTCTGTATTTTGCAGAAACAGTCGTTTTTGGACGTTCGGCAAATACGTCCTAAAATCGTCTTGTTGAACCCGACAACTGAATTTAGAGTTAAAAATTATGATTAAAAATACCTAAAATAGACAACCTGGTAAAAATTATTAGATTTACAAACAGATGAATCTGGAACAACCATTTATACAATAACAAACAACAAAATTATTAAACCAGGAAAAATGATTAGATTCACAAACAGATGGATCTGGAACAACCATATACAATGACAAAGAACAAAATTATTAAACCTAGTAAAAATTATTAAATTCACAAACAGATGGATCTGGAACAACCATATACAATGACAAAGAACAAAATTATTAAACTTAGTAAAAATGATTAGATTCAAAAAAAAGAAGAGAATAAACAAAAAAAATGTACAATTCAGCGAAAAAAAAGAGAAAATTCGAACGATTTTTAACCTAAAACCATATTCGAACATTAAGTGATCCATTCATTAAGTTTCAATATGCACTCGTGCTTTAACTACCCGACACCAAATTTTCAACCCTCCACAGGGTGCCGCATGGACTTCCGACGGCTAATGACACTCCTCGAGCCACTCCTTTCGTTTTCATGAAAATTCTGCATCTGGAATACAGAAGTTTGTATTGTATGTATATATATACATGCGGGTTATGGTGTATGATGAAAATTTTCCGCCGCACGTATGCATTTACAAAACATATTCGACTGCTATTATTATAGAAATATTGTCCACCGCCGCAATGTGTAGGAATATCATCGTTTATTTTCCCGTATATGAAAGGATTTTGACAACCACCGTATCGAAATTGTCTTGACCGATGGACTATATTAGGAGTCAAGACCCCTTGACCATTGCCGCAATGTGGAAAAATAGAATGAATTAAGGATTCATTTTCATTTTCCGACTACAAATTGGACCTTTGTATATGTATACTATTATGGTTGGAGGAAAATTTGTTTTGTACTTATGTGCGTACATGTGTGGACTGCTGCGAACAAAATGTCATCATCAGCAGCATGGGAATAATTTTTAATGGTCACTATTTCCTATGTCTCATTAAGCACGATCATTATGGTATTTTGGGGTATTTTTGTATGTACATATGTGGAATAGAAAAGTGAAACTTTTGGGTCGATAGATTTTACTAATTCTATTCTATAGAATTGATAATTTGCTACTACGACTACACTTTTACTATTAAAATCACTAATGACATTCTACTAGCACTAAAGTTACTAATAATACTATTTATATCACTACAAATACTTTACTTTTACTGCTATTACTAAAAAAATGCTTTTGCTAACAATAATGCAATAAATTAGCATTGCTAATACTAACATGGTAATAGTAATACTAATATTCTACTAGTATTACTATTACTATTACTAATATTACTACTACTACTACTAGTATTACTATTAATACTCTATTAGTGCTACCATTACTAATACTACTAATATTTTTATCTTCTTTATACTTAATGCTCTAGTTCACAAGCTATAAAGTTCATTGACCAATTTATAGAGATAAAGTTCAGGTCAAAGCTCAAAAGAGTAAGTAATTCTTAAAATTCACGTCAAATTGAAAATATTAGGTCACGAGTTTTAAAAAACAAAAATTTTCGCTTCCTTCTACACTGGAAAGTTTAAATTAAAATGTAATGCTCAAAAAATTATTTACTGTTGATGTCTAGGTCAAAGTCAAAGAAGGATTCTCGAAAGTTCAGATCAATTTAAAAAGGACAAAAGAGAATTCAAAAACCCTCAAATTTTTAGCAATTATTTTCTTTACTGATGTTTTTAGAGCTGCCATAAAGTTCAGTAAGGATGAAGCATAAATTTAAAGTTCAGGTCACAATTAAAGCAGAAAAGTATTCTCGAAAATTCAGATCAATTTCAATTTTTTGTAATTTCCATTTCTTTAGGTAACTAATTTATGATTGTTTAATTTTTTAATAAATTTGTCATTTGGATTCTTGATAGAAGAGAATGCAAGTTTTCTATTTTTTATACGTTTCGGCATGAAATGTGTGCTTTCCTCAGTGATCTGATTTTTATTTTGTTTCTTATTAAATAAGCGATACAGATTTATTTTAAGATTCTAAAATGTAATGTGTTGGATTTTTGTTTTAAATTAAAAAAACAAGAATTACATAAAAAATCCCACACATCAGACTTGAAAATTATATTTGAATAATTTTATATTTCTTTTAGTTATACTTTAAATTAATTATATTTTATATTAATTTTATTTACAACATTTAATTTCTAAGTTTAAGAGGAGACACCACGTCTCACTTTTTGATCTCTTTAAATTTTAATTATCGAAGAAGATTATATTTTTTTCCTTCATCATTTTTAACCAAAAAAAAAAATATAGAGTGTTTTAAAATTTGAAAATTAAATTTTTGAAGAGGTTATAGGATTTTTTACTCGTTGCATATTTTTGCAAAATCCAAGCCATAAGTTGTTTAAAACTATATAATAAAATACGCCTAGAAAATAATTTTAGTTAAGAAATGTTTAAAATTGTAAGAGAAGATAAATTTTTCAAGTTTAAATTTTCACAATTTTGATATTTTTGGAAGCCTTACATTTATAATTTTTAGTATAATTTTTTTAATCTTAAAATAGTTCGTGCGCTGACTATACGAAAGCATATAGTTATATTTATCGATTGATTTATTTTCAAGAAAAAAATTATAAAAACCCTATTTTAATAAAAACAAAAAAATTGTATGATTTTAAGAGTGTATTAAAATTTTAATACTATAGGAAATTAGTTATTTGACTTTATTTTTGGATTCATTTCAGGTGTAGGGCTATTGTATAAAGTGTCAAATTTCTGAAAATTTAAGCATTCAATATTAATCTTCTCTTTACGACTTTAAATATTTTTTAACGAAAAATTTTTTCTATAGGCTTATTTTATAGTTTTAAACAACTTTTCGCATGGATTCGGAAAAATATGCAACGAGTAAAATAATAAAAATTCTAACCTTTTTAAAAATTTAATTTTCAAACTTGTGACCGCATCGTGTATGTTTTTCAGTTAAAAATGATGTAAGAGAAAAATAAACCTTCTTCAATAAATAAAATTTAAAGGGGTCAAAGTGGGGCGTTGTGCCTCCCCTTAAAATACATCTGCATCGTTCATTTCGTTACAGAAAAAATAAAAATCGAATTATTAAGGAAGGCGCAAATTTGATGCCGAAACGTATATGAAATAAAAATTTTACATTCTTTTACTTTACGAAACCAAATGACAAATTTATGAAAAAAAAATTAAACAATCATATTAACTACACTGTTAACATAAAAGTATCAAATGGCGACGATTGCGGATACCGAAAATGTGGATAAAATAAAAAATTGATCCAGATTTTTGACATCGCAATTTGATCCACTTTAGTATAAATTTGATACTTTTAAGAAAACTGTGTAAGGGTTCAAATAAAACATTAAAATTTATATCTATTACGTTTTACTATTATTATTTTGCATATTAAATATTTTTTGATTATTAATATTGAGTTATTTGCAATTATTATTGAAATAAGGAAATTAATTGAATGGATGAAAAATATTGCGAAGTGGAATAAGTGTCACTTATCGACGTTAAGATGTATTGGCTTGGGATCGTTTTCCGCCAACTTGTTGGCTATTGTCGGACGATCGAGGACCCATAAATCTGCGGAGAGGTCAGGGCACGCGTTCTCTGTGCACGGAGAAAACCAATGTATATCTATACATATAAAACGATCAGTGTGCGAGAGAGAGAGAGAGAAGAAGGGTAGAAGTTTATGGGCCACGAGGGTCGGCATTCAACGGGGTATGAGATGAACAACAAAACCCAAACGACGACTTCTCTATGAAACGACAATTTCGCCAGCATATAATATTTATAGACGAAAATGGTCCATGTATATATATATATATATATATATATATATACATGTTTGTATATATAGGTACAAGAGAGTAGGTGAAATTTGTAACGCTCGCTGAGAAATGGATGGAGGGGAAGATTAAGTGTTTGGCACGAAGGTTAACCAGACGCGGACCAGTGGTAACACGCGGAATCATCTGTAAATTGAGCGCCGGACTATGAGTGAGAGAGAGGTCCGTTTGGGATGGCCATAATTCACTCCAGAGCCTGCCGCACACAAAATTCAAGAGGTGGAGGTACATAGTGTGTCCCTTATCGTCAAACCACTGACCACTTGGCCATCTTCATGATTTGCGACCTCACTGCACTTTTTCAAATTAGAAATATGATAATTTTCGATGGAAAAAAGTTTTTTTAATTTTTATGTCATGAATTCGGAGAAAATATATTCTTTCTTAATTCTTCTTCTACTGGGGTTTGTTTCAGATATAGCATGAAAGCTTGCAATAAACTTGTAACAATAAAAGTCGCAACAAAGTATTGCATAACTAAAATTCTATCCTAAATCGCTTCTTCTAAATTAAAAAAAAGGATTATCACAAATTTGCAATTTTCTCAAAACTCGAAAAAAATACAAAGTGAAAACTGCAGAGGGGAAAATTTATTCCTGGGGTGCGATTTTGTAATATGATTTTGACTTTCCGATCGATTTTCACATTGAGTTTGTCTCTTACTTTCAATCTCACTTTGACTTTTTTTTGGTTCAAATCTTTGACTTTCATTTTCATTCTGACTTTGAATTTCAGTTTCATTTCTGACTTTTTGAATTTAAATTTGACTCTAACTTTGTTTTCCACTTTGAATTTGATTTTGAATTTCGATTCGATTTTGACATTGACATTAACTGTTTGACTTTTGAATGTTTTGCTTTAATTTTGACATTGACATCGACTTTTTGATTTTAACTTTAAATTCGGTTCCAAATTTAAAATTCGATTGGATTTTGACTTTGACATTCGATTTGATTTCAACATTGACATTAACTGTTCGGCTATTGAATGGTTTGCTTCAATTTTGACATTGACTTCAATTTTTTGACTTTGAATTTTACATCAAATTTAATTTTTGATTTCATTTGGACTCAGACTTTGACTGCTTGACTTACACTTTAACATTCACTTTGAATTCGATTCAATTTTGACATTGCCATTAACTGTTTGTCTTTGACTTCGTCTTATTTGATTCAATTTTGACATAGACGTGGTTTTTTTTTATTTTCACTTTGAATTCAATTCCAGTTTTGACATTCGATTTGATTTTGATTTTAACATTGATGTACATTAAATTTTATTTTTGATTTCTTTTTGACTCAGATTTTAAGTGTTTGTTTTTCAATTTGCCACTCATTTTGAATTCCATTCCAACTTTGACATTCGATTTGATTTTGATTTTAACATTGATATTTTGAATGTTTAACATCGATTTTGACATTGATGTTAAATTTTTGACTGTAAATTTGACTTTAAATTTTACATTAAATTTTATTTTTGATTTCTTTTTGACTCAGATTTTAAGTGTTTGTTTTTAAATTTGCCACTCATTTTGAATTCAATTCCAACTTTGATTTTCGATATAATTTTGACATTGACATTAACTGTTTGACTTTGAATTTGACTTTAAATTTAATTTTTGATTTTATTTTGACTCTGACTTTGACGGTTTGACTTTTACTTTAACATTTACTTTGAATTCGATTCCAAACTTTACATTCAATTTAATTTTGACATTGCCATTAACTGTTTGTCTTTGACTTCGTTTTATTTGATTCAATTTTGACATTGACGCGTCCATTTTTTTATTTTAACTTTGATTCCAATTCCAATTTTGACATTCGATTTGATTTTGACTTTCGATTTGATTTTGATTTTAACATTGACATTAACTGTTTGACTTTTGAATGTTTAACATCAATTTTCAACATTCACGTTTTTTTTACTTTGAATGTGACTTTAAATTTTATTTTTGATTTGTTTTTGACTCAGATTTTGACTGTTTGACTTTAACTTTGACATTCACTTTGAATTCGATTTAATTTTGACATTGACATTAACTGTTTGAGTTTTGAATGTTTAACATCAATTTTGACATTGACGTTAATTTTTTGACTTTTAATTTGACTTTAACTTTGATTTTTGCGATGTGATTTTGATTCAAATTTTGACTGTTTGCGATTTTAAATTTGCCAATCTTTTTGAATTCAATTCCAAGTTTGATATCCGATTTAATTGTGACATTTAAAAAAAAAATTATTAACAAAAAACAAAAATTATTAACTCTACTCTGCAAATGTTTTCAGAAAATATCAATTTGAGAAATTTCAGAATAAATCCTTCATTTACGATATGATGTTATAACATCGTCAAGATGTGCGACAATAAGGAAGCCATAAACCATTAGTGGATTGTCGAATACCACAAAGTACGCGCTTGAGATTAATTTTAGGGATGCTGCGCGACTCTGCGAGAGAGGAAAGGGTGTATGAACGTGTATTTGGAGACGCATATATATATATATATATAGAGAGAGAGAGAGGAAAGACGTGTGAGAAGGATATAATGTCCTCTCGAGAAAGAGAAATGGTTTAAGAGAGGTTTTTTTTTCTTTTGGATATATAACCTGACCGCAGCTAACAACTTTTCCTATATCCCCCGAGATTCAGGGATTAATTGACACATTGGCATTGAGATGCCTTTACTGTCAAGAGAGAACGCATCTATTGCTCTCTATAGTATATTTATATATATAAGGTTTCTACCTCGTGACTGATGAGAACAAAGGCGTTGAAAAAAAGGACTCGCCTAATTTTGTTTTTTGCTCTCTCGAAGGCCTATGTGACCAAAAATTACAGCTTCGATTCATGTGTGAATTAAGTAAAAAAAAAAGATATTTTGGTGCTGCTGGGTCAGGATTTTCTAAGGGTCCCCTAACAAGAGCCGTCAATTTACGTAAAAATGTAGGTTAATTTTTACCTATTTTATAATCTCTAGGTCAAACAGAAGCCCCATGAGGATCCTCTAAAGAGTCGTTGCCTTAGATAAAAATTTAGATCAAATTTAACCCATTTTTAACCTATAGGTTAAAAAGAAGCTTTGTAAGGCTCTTCACTTGAGCAACGTTACCCTAGGTCGAAGTTTAGGTCAAATTTAACCCATTTTTGACCTACTGGTTAAAAAGAGGATTCTTATAGCCCATTTTCTGATTACAGTTACCCTAGGTCTAAATTTAGGTCAAACTTCACTTATTTTTCAAGCTATGGGTCAAAAAGAGACCCCATAAGGATCCTCTAAAAAGTCATCACTCTAGGTCAGAATTTAGGTACAATTTGACCCATTTTGAATCGACGGGTCAAAAAGAGACACTACAAGCGCCTTTCAAATACGTCACCTTGAGTCAAAATTTAGATGAATATTTGACCTAAAATAAATCGAGATTTAAATTTAAAAAAAGAAGTCTAATATATGGATATTATGTTTATTACGTATATTATATGGACACAAGATAAACACACACGTGTTGGAAAAAAAATTTGTTTGGAACAATTTTGTGCAAAGGAGCTTGACTGATAGCAAATAACTCAACTAATCAGTGACTCCCTTCTGGAAAACACTTTTCCTAGAGGAGCGACGCGACGGCATAACTCCGATGAAGGGCACGTCTCGAGGTAACAGATTGGAATTTAATACGTGAGAGGGAGGGGCTGATATCAAAGTACGCGAGAGCATTGCTTATATATACCATTGTGACTAAAAACTTATACGTTAGGAATGTCACTTATTAGTAATGTCACTTATATACTTTATAGTAATCTTTCACCAAATTGTTAAATTGCTTTTGGAAGTTTTCCAATGTGAGTTTCTTTTTCAATTTTCACTTTAACTTTATTGAAAAAAATTCAAAAATTTCAAAATCTTTAAATATTTGTTAAATATTGACTATGGTTGCAATTTAGAAAACCATATGGCGAGCGAGAGCTACAAAAATGTTTTTTAATTTTTAATTAAAAATTTAGAAAATAAATTAAACTATTTTCAAATTACAATGTCTAAATAAACTGGTTTTCAATTTAAAACACTAAAAATTAATTAATATAAAATCAGTAAAGAAACATTCACTTGAGCCAATGGAAAAAAATCTTTTCTTCCGTTATAAACAATTGAGAGACTAAAAACTTGAAAGTTTAAAAGTTGCTATATATCAAAGTTTAAAAGTTATATTTGTAGAACACAAAAATATTTTGATATCTGTAATTAAGATGTTGGTCAAAAAATAATTTGTTAAATAATTTTTTAACTAATTAAGCATTTTTAATAAGAAAATAAACAATTGTATTATTTATCATTAACGCAATTCTTTATTTTTTTTTAAACAATCAAGTTTTTAGTCTTTAAATTTTTTATAACAATTTAAAAAAAATTGTCTACAGGCTCAACTAGATAATGTTTCTTTGATGATTCAATATTAATTTCCCAAGACTTTTGGCTGGGGAAAATTTTTTTCTCACTCAATTCTTATAATTATTTGTCTCCAGTATTAATACAGCAATTAAAGATGAATATTTAATTAAATTTGAGTGCGAGAATTGAGATCATAAATTAGAGGGAATATCCCTCTTGAACATACGGCAGTGGCATATGGAGAAATCCTATGGTTTATCTATATATATATACGAATACATCTCACACCAAATTATTATACATGATGCACACGTCCGGTTACAGAACATATATATATATAATAAAATCGCATGCTTTCGATCTATTTTCTCCTCCCCCACCACAACGAAATAATAAACACGGGATAACAAATTGATAATCCGGAACCCCATAACCGTATACGAATATATTTTTCAACTAAATCTGTGGCCCTCTGATACTAAAAGAAGTTTCTACGCTCGTTGTCGCGCCAAATGGGCCGCTATAAAAGCCTTGGGGTGTTGGTATCGTTTCTTTTCTCCCTCAACCCCTCTCCCCTCTATTTTTCTCCTCATCTTCCTCTATGGGGTTGCTCTCTGATGTTATATTTACGAAACACTCTCGATTAAGTTAAAAATTAGACTCTTGAAATTTTGTGTCATAATTTATTTTCTTTATTGTAGTATACATTTTATGTTTGTTGCTTGTTATTTGTTAAGAATTTAAATATTTGTATATAAAGATAAAAAATAATTTTTTAAAAATATTTTTGTTCCCTCGTAAATTTATAGTAAACTTATAGTTTTAGTAGATGATAATAAAAATCCTCCTGAATTTTTATTTATTTTCAAAAGGGTTTTTATTTGTTTTGACACCTTTTCACACTTGACCTAAATTTTTTGCCCTTTATTTCCCTGAAGAGGAGAGAATTTTTCTTATTTTTTTTTCTCCTAGAGATTTTTTCCCCTGGACCTGAGAAACTTGACCTAAATTTTTTGCTCATTTGATTCTATTGAAGACGATAAGGAATATATTGTAATTTTTCAGTTATTTTTTGTTTTGATTTTGACGAAAAAATTTTTTTCGTTTTCGCCCTAAAGACGAGAAATTTATTCTTATTCCTTTTAACTTTTTTCTCTTTTGGACCTAAAAATTTGACCTGAAAAATTTTTCAGTTCCACTGATGAATAATGCTTTCGACCTAAACTTTCAGTACTTCTTCCGAACTTGGTATTAACATTCTTTTTTCTTTACTAAACCTTCGACACTTGAGCTAAAAAATTTTGTTCTTCATTCCCACTGCTGAAAAGTGGGTCTGACCTAAACTTTCAGTATTTTTTCCAATCTTGACCTTTGACGTTAAATTGGAATTTTTTTTCTCTTTTGGACCTTCGACACTTGACCTAAAAAATTTTGTTTTTCATTTCCACACCTAAAAAGTGAATTTGACCTAAATTTAATTTACAGTATTTCTTCCTGCTTTGGTCTTTGACGCTAGATTCAAATTTATTTCTCCTTTTGGCCTTCGACACTTGACCTAAAAAATTTTGTATTTCGTTTCCATACCTGAAAATTGAATTTGACCTAAATTTAATTTACAGCATTTCTTCCAGTCTTGACCTACAATTGACCTAAAAAAATTTCTCTCTATTCACTTAAAGACGCGGAAAATTTATCCTATTTTGAAAATTTGTTTTTTCTTTAAACCCGTTGAACTAAATATTGACCTAAATTTTGTTTACTCTTCTGTTCCACTACTTCGACAAAAATAAATTCGACCTAAATTTTCAGATTTCAAATTCAAAAAGTATATACGAGAAATTTGGAAAAATTTTCTTCTCACTATATACAAATATCAGAACCGACAGTGTCCCTTTAATGTCGAGAAGACGGGCTTTACGAATCTGATATGATGACAAGATTCTGAAGATTGGTCGATGAAAGGAGGGGGGAGGGTTTTTTTCATCTAAAAAAGGTCGAAGGTATACGCGAGTCAAGTTATCGAGTTTTTGGTTGGCTGGAGCAGAATCCACTGTCCTGCCGCTTCGCTTCTTTAAATCATCGTAGCAGGTCTCTTCGATGTCGGACTAGATAAGATTCTTTTTAGAGAGTCTACACACCTTTCCATCCTTTTTCCTCTCTCAAGACTAGAGAGAGAGAGAGAGGGAGGAGGAGAAAAAGAAGCATCGCCATCTTGAAAATGTCTCGTTCGTCTTTTCTCTTCCGCCACTTTTCCATATATATATAGCACACAAAAAGGGGTTGAGAGGGAAGGAAAAAAAGAATGAGAAACCCCACGGTTTACGATTCACGTCAAGAGTTATCTTTAATTCGCTAAGGATTTACTTTGACGATGAATCTTTAAAATTAGACGCTTTTCTTTTTAAACCCTTAAAAAATGTTGTGCGACAATTTTATCTCAATTTGTAAATAATCTCAATAATTTAGGAAACGATTTTTTTTTAATAGGAATTTATTTCTTTTGTTTGTAAAAATTAACTTTTCGGATTATAATGATTGGATTAAAAGTTAGAATTGTCATAAATGAAGGAAATTTCGATTTTGATTAAAAATTAAACATTTTTTTTGTTTAGAAAAATTAAATATTATTTTTCCCTGATTTCTGGTCAAAATTTTCACTTTTTTCCTGAGCCTGAAGAAAATTTTCTATTATTTTTATCATTTTAATTCAATAGTAATTTTCTACAATGTTTAATTAAAATTTTTGTTTAAATTAATTATTTTTCGCAATAAAAATCATTGAAACAATAAAATTATTTTCTAAAATCTTAATAAAATTCTTGTTAAGTATTCAATTATTTTCCTAACAATCAAAATTTTCGCAAAAGTTCAAATATTTTTAAAAGTTTTAAATTTTTAATAAAACTTTTTCGTAGGAATGCAGTATCTTTTAATGGAATTTTAATAAAATTACTCAATTATTTTTTAAACTTTAATCAAATGCTTTAATAGAATTTAATTATTTTTAAATCCTTAAAAATTCTAATGCAATTCTTTATGAGAATTAAATAATTTCCAAGACACAACAATACAATTTAATTGAATTCCATAAAATAATTTTAATTTCGCAATGATTGAAATAATTAAATAATTAAATTATCGGAAGAGTTTTCCAAAATTAAAATTTTGACAAGAATTTAAAAAATTTGTTTAACAGAATTGACTTTCTGAGGAGAATTTTAATACTTTAGAAATTAATTTAATTTCTGCGTAATAAGTTATAACTTCTCCAAAATTCCATTTTTTAGTGTTTTTAACAAAAATTCTTCTATAAATTAATTTTTTAAATAATTAATTAAATAATCATCAAAGAGTAAAAAATTGTAGAAGAATTTTTATTATTACAATTATTCAAAAATTTATGTTTTTTAATTTTTTGAATTACTTATCAAAATTGTAAATGCAACTCTTAAAATGCAATTAATATTAAAGTATATTGTATTTATGTTTATTTATTATTTACAATATAATTGCAAGGAATAAATTGAGAAAACGAAGAATAAAACAAATATGAAAGAAGAAAAGAGAAATAAAAAAGTAGATAATTAAAAATTAAGTAATTAAAATTATTTAACGATTCGGATATTGGGGCGACATTCAGATAATTCCTTTCATCGCTGCGAGAGACGGCAAAATAATGATCAGTTTGAAAAATGAGGTATCGATTTTGATGGACAAATTAACGTCAGAGAGAAATGTGAAAAGAAATACAAGAAGAATGAATTGAGTATTAGTTAAAATTAGTTTTCAGTCTTTTGGTCAGTCTCATATTCGAAACGTCGAAGACAGGATAAAAAATTGTTTTTCAAATTTTAAATTAAAAGAAACATTTAATTTCAAAAATAAATTAAAACTTGTACTTATATACAAATAAAGTTTGAAATGTATTTAAAACTAAAATTTAAAATATATTTAAAAACATATTAAAAAGTATGTTAAATATGTTTAAAAAAATAAAATAAAATGTATAAATATATATATTTAAAAATATATTCAAAAATATGTAAAATATGTTAAAAAAAATAAAATAAAATAAAATGTGTGAAATATGTATTTAAAAATATATTTAAAAACAAATATTTTATTTAATACTTAATGAATAATATTGAATACTCATAATTTATGTTAATATAATAATAAATAATAGTTTAAAAATAAATGCGACGCGTCGCGAGGAAAAGAAGCTAAAAAAGTTCAATCTTATAGGTTAGTTTTATCTCCTTTTAAGTGAAAATGTACAAATGTGGGTTAACTTTTGATTAAAAATTAAATTCTTATGCCTTTATCATGTTTGAAATATTCAATAACAGTTATTTTTTATTTTACAAACATAAAAATAAATCCTTTAATCAAGGTAAAAAGGTATCAAACATAACCTATAAAATTTTACTATTTTCGTCGTTTTTATCCTACGACGTGTCACAAATTTAACAAATAAATAAAATTAAATGAATAAATACAAGAAATTAACAATAAAATTAAAACAAATGGAAACAAAAAGAATATAAAGAGAATGAAAGAGAAACATAAAAAAGAAAAATAACTTTTTCTTCAAAGAAACAGATTGAAATTTTCGATTTTTATTTCCCTTCTCTCGCAAAGAGAATATAGTTCGATCTGAGTAAATAAATTTTCTCGTAAATATATACTTAAAAAAAAAGCAAGAAAAAAAATTTTCCGACCCTCATAGTACAACCCACATTAGATATATATACTACAGAAGCGTAACCGCGACTCGGAGCGTTAATAATAATTTTATGTAAATGTCCGACGGCAAAGGAAGCGAGGACCGCGACGCTCTCTCTCCGGAAGAAAGGGATGAGATTTCTCCTCTGGTTTGTTACTTCAGTCACTCGTAAAAGGGAAGTAGGTGTAAAAATTTGCAGGGAATCACTATACGGTAGCATATGGAAGACCGGATTTCCTCTCAATGACGATATTTTTTTTCTTTTCCTTATTCGAGAGAAAGAAAGAGAAAGAGGAGGGATGAAAAAGAAAAAGTCGTAAAACTCGACGCATGGTTTCATTACAAATGATAATCTCTGCTAAAATCGGGACAAAACAGTTGAAATGAAAATTTTATTCTCTTCGTATAAAACTTGATTCTGCAATTGAATGCTTTTGACGATATACCATAAAAGTATTCGCACGCACGTATATCGTTCTATATCGGAATTTTTTTTCAAATACTAACTAAATAAGTACTTTTTCTAATTAAATATACAATAAAAATAAAAGAATTTTAATCACGAAAATTCTTCGTCAACTTTTTCTTTTCCGCAAACAAAAATATAATTTAAGAGAAATTTTTTTAGTATATAATTTCCTCTACACTATACATAATATATAAAAATACGTTTTGAAAGTTTTTGTGAAATTCAGTTGAAAAATAAAAACGTTCACAAACTGTTGTTAAAAAATAATTACTCTTGTCTCTCACAATTTCTTATATATATACACACTTTGCTTTCTCTTAATTTCACTAAATTATATATAATTTCTTCTATTATATAAATTTTGAATTATAAGGTAAACCATATTTTTATTCCGCGCACACTAATCAATGTTTCTCTCGCTCAAGAAATATATATAATAAAAAAAAAGAAAAAAACAGGAGAAGAAAATTTTCTCTTTTCCCTTTGAATAATAATAAAAAGTGTATATAAATATTTCTTCGCAGGGTAAAATTGAAATTTTTGCAAATTCATCTGTCACGCGTATCATATTTCACTTTTTCATAAATTGTCATATGAAATTCAATACGGCCGCACGGTCTTTTTCTCCATAAGGGAGCAATCAACGGAAATAGATCATTAATTTTCTACTGACTGCAAATGGAAAATTAAGGGTCTCAGAGCACTTCGAAAATTGAGATGCCATATTTCAAATGTAAATTTATTCAACGCTCGAAGACAATTTTTTATACACTATTTTTTACAATACTCTTATGCATTAGAAAAATTTTTTATTAAATTTTATACATGAAAGGAAGTAAAGAAAAAGTGGAGAAAAATTAAATGGAAATTGAAGAGTAAGTAAATAATTAGTCAAAAGGGAAAAAATTTTGTTTACTTTTTATTTACTGCTTCGATTTTACTCTTTATTTACTTTTTTTATTACTATATACTTATTTACTTTAGACATCGTTCATACACCACGTGAATAATTTATTATTAATTTTTGTCTTCCCAACGTGGACTTTTGATGGCTCCTATAATTATATCCACGTGGCAAATGTTTTGTTAATAAATTAATATTTTTGATAGAACTTTCAAACTTATAATTGTAAAGAAGATTTTTTTTCCTTTATGATTGTGATTAATTTGATATTTAATACAAAAAATATTTACGCTTTTAAAGTTTATTGTATACTTAAAAAAAGTATTTTTATTCCATTAAAAATAAAAAACGTCGAAAAAGTCGAATATTTAATTCAGTATTGTAACAAATATTTTATTGCGTAGTATTTTCGTGACCTTTTACTGAATTCTAAAGTCAATTATTTAAATTTTCAAAATTAAATAATTTTGTTAAATAAATATTTAAATACTTTTTACTTGTTTTTCCAATAAAAGAATTTCAATTTTAAAGCCTTCAG
The DNA here is from genome assembly GCA_032872475.1 of Leptopilina myrica (nomen nudum). Taxonomy (NCBI): domain Eukaryota; kingdom Metazoa; phylum Arthropoda; class Insecta; order Hymenoptera; family Figitidae; genus Leptopilina; species Leptopilina myrica (nomen nudum). Next base: position 40,314,974 of record CM065461.1, read on the forward strand.
AAATTTAATAATTTCTAAAAAATGTAACTCTTCTCAATTTAAATTGTTATTTACAAATTTTTAATTAAACCCTACATTTCTAAATAAATTATTTTTAATAACTTTACAGAATTGTTTTAAGCAATTAATGATTTAAATATACGACATTTTAATTTTTGACAATAATTGTAACTGTAACTGTCCAAATTAGAATATTGAAAAAGAATTATAATAAAGAAATTATACATAAAATTAATCTCCAAAAACTTTCTAAAAATTTGAAATTGATACTAAAAATTTAGACCAATTTATAATGTGATTTAAAATTAAAACAAGAAAAAATTGAGTAAAATGTTATATAAAAATTAAAAATGATTGAATTTTTGAAAAATATATAAAAAAAATAATTTTTGTAAAGAATTTTAATTGAAAATTTTATACGATTGTTTTCTCCAAATAGTTAAAAAGAATTCTTAAAAAAATTGTAATAAATTTGTAGAAATATGAAATTGAAAATATTAAAAATAATTGAATTTCAAAACATTATGAAGAAGTTAATTATTTACAAAATTTATGCAATTAAAATTCGTCAAAAGTTAATTTTCGAAAATTGTAATGAAATATTAGAAATTAATTGATTTATTTCAATTCAATTCTATGAGACTTCAATTATTTAGAATCCTTTGAATTATATATTTTCAAAATTTAATTAAAACAAAAATTCGAATATAATTTTAAGTAAATAATTTTTTTCATAACCCTAACTAGGTTCGCTTACTTTTTATTTACTTTACTTTACTTTTTACATTTACTTCTCTAAGGAAAAAAAGTGAATAAGTTATAAGGAAAAAGTAAATTAAAGGTAGAGGAAAAATAATTACAAAGTAAATTTGGAATAAAGGAGAAGTAAATAAACTTAGAAAAAGGAATGAAGTAAAGGAAAAGTAAAAAAGGAACGAAATAAAAAAAGTAAATTATTAGAATAGGAATAAAATGAAGATACAGTAAATAAAAACTAAAGCAAAAATAAATAAAATGCAAATAAAAACAAAAATTTTTTAATTCTTCTCCAAAAAAAGAAATTTACATTTTTCTTTTAATTGATGAAAGTTATTTCCTGTTCGTTTAAAATTGAATCTCTGTGGTGGTGATGGTGGTGGTGGAGGCGAATCAACTCTCGGCGAGTGGACTAATGAATCGGCGTGCTGGGACTGTTTATAAACCGTTTAAGCGTTGGCAGGTTCGCGAACTGAGAGCATATGGAAGGGAACGAGAAATCGAGGCTTTTGGGAAAAAGGACGAAAGTGAAGAGAGTGATGAATGAATGTGGACAGGTGGCTGAACCTTGAAGACTCTGTGTATGAAAAGTACAATTATTATGCCCGCATACGCCCAGAATTGAATGAGCGCATATATTTTATTTTATTTTTTTTTAATTTTTAAAAAATGTTAATTGCTAATTTTTCAAATAAATGAAAATTTAATTTTAATCTCGATTTTAATATATTCGACTTTTTAATGAAGGAAGATTGCAAAACATGATTATGGTAATGATTACGAAACACACATATATATATAGCAGTAATATATGATTGAAAATTATTTCCCTGTCATGATGAATATGAGATTTCATTATAAAGATGAAATAAACATATGAGATCAAATTTATTAATGTAAATAGCTTTGATAAATTTTTTTCAATGCAATTGCTTTAAGGAATTTTATTTAATAAATATGAGTAAACTTAGCGCTCAATTGCGCTCAATTTGCAATTTGCAGTTTTTAACTTTCGAGTCTGTCTGAAAATAGTCGTAATTCCAGAAACGTGAGAAAATTATTATTCTTAGTAACAAAAAAAAACTTATCTCTCGGTTCTGCAGTTGAAATAATAAGAGTAACGCATAATTAACTATTTTTAAATTCTTTTGAAATTAGTCAAATTTTTTATTATATTTATAATTAGTCATATCAAAACTAAAATTTTGGAGAATTTACAAATGATTGCAGAAATTCAATTATTTTCGAAAGTAATGAAATTCTTTGCAAAAATTTAATTATATACAATAAAATTTAAAAAAAAATTCTAGTCTAAATTTTAATTATCTTTTTAAACAAAAAAAAACTTTAAATGATAAAATTTGTCTTCAAAGGCCAAGTTTTCAAATTAAAAAAATAAAATTCTTCCCTGAATTTTAAATATTTTACAAAATTTCCATAAATTTAATGGGTATGCCAATTTCATGATATTTAATATCATTTTAATAAAAAAATAAAATAAAAATAAAATATTTTATAAAATAAAATAAAATCTATTTTAATAAAATTTTTCACAGGTATTCAATTATTTTTAATTATTTACAAAATATTTTTTATTAATTTCTTTGTAATAATTTAATTATTTTCATAGATACAAAGTTTTTTTACAGGTATTTAGAATTTTTTTAATAAATTTTTTTGCAATAATTTAATTATTTTCATAAATACGAATTTTTTCTATAGGTATTTAGCTATTTAAATCATTAGAGCGTGGGAGTTTTTTTTAATAATTAAATTTCAAAAAAGGTTTCAAATTAAAATTTTTTAAAATTCGATTGAAAAAGTTCAATTGAATCTTTTTTTGGAATTTGATTAAAAAGGTTCAAATGAATTTTTTAAAAAATTTAATTGAAGAAGTTCAATTAAATCTTTTTTAAAAATTATTTGAATTATTTATTTTCTACTACATATTTAATTGAAGATTGACGAATTACCCAAAAATCGAAATTTTGTAAAATTAAATGGGAAACAAATGATTTTGAAAATTCAAAGACCTTCTTAAAAAATTGTCGAAAATAATTTATTTAGCGAAGATTAATATTGATTAAATTTCATTTTAAATAAAATTACCAATGTTTTTGAATAATTTTCCAATTAAAAAAATTCGTAAGTAAATGTTAGATACAATTTTTTTAAAAGCGAATTTTTAGAGTGAATCGGAATATTTCTTATTTTAAATAAAATTACCGATGTAATTTCTACATAATTTTAGAATTAAAAAAATTCGTTAGTAAATGTTACATACCATTTTTTTTAAGAATGAATTTTTAGAGTGAATCGGAATTTTTAAAAAAATAAAATTACCAATGTTTTTGAATAATTTTGCTATGAAAAAAAGTCGTAAATAAATGTTACATGATTCTTTTTAAGAATGAATTTTCAAAGGAAATCGGAATATTTTTAACCTGAGGAGAAAAATCAAAATTTTCACGAAAATTAGGGAAAAATAAAATCAAATTTCTCTAACAACGTTGTATAAAGATTAAAAAAATTATCGTCGAAATATGCTTCGAACTTTTAAATAAGTATCTTGATAACAATATTATGAAATAACGAAAAACAAGAGGCAAATGAAGAAAACAAGTTTTCTCCGAAATTCCTGAATACTTGGTGCTGTTATTTTTTTTTTTATTTTTGCGAGCCACCCTTCTTTTCTTTTATATTAAAAATGAACTGTCGCTTCCACTGACGACATGGACGGGTATTTGACTGTACTACCGCTTTAATTTGATAAATCGCGGAGCGACCTCCTCTTTTGGTCATCTGAATTTCTAATGCATTATTTTTCCCCGAGCGGCAGCGCAGCCACCATCCGCTATACTATGGCAACGCCAAATGCCAAGGGGCGTGAGGGCGGATAGCGAATTCGCGTTATGGAATGAGGACCAAAAAAAAAACACCCCCAAGAAGAAAATCCCTCGACTTTCAGCCTCTGACAATAATTTTTGTCCAAATCTGAATGATGACCTCTTTTTTTTATTTTTGTTTTGCTAAAAGCTGAATTTTTTATTCTTTAAATAGAAATATTAATACGCAAAACGGCGCAGTAGTTAGAATATTCCACTGAAAATTGAAAATATTTTCGAAATATCTGCTATTTTTTAAAATTATTTCCCGGAGTTTAATTATTATTTTTAAATTTTAACAAAATTTTTCGAAAGACTGATTTAATTATTTCTATGCGCTACTTTTAATTATTTAATTATTGCTAAATTTCTCTTATATACACTGAAAAAAAAAATTTATTTGGTTCAAATTACCGATTATTTGACTATTAACAAATAAATATTTACTCGAATCAAATATATTTTTTAATCAAGTATTTCAGTATTTGCAGAAAATATTATTTAATTGATTCAAATAGAAATTATTTGATTCAAGAAAATATTTATTTGATAATAGTCAAATAAATATTTTCTTGAATCAAATAAATTTTTTTCAGTCTATAATGCTTCTGTATCTTTTGAATAAAACATTCAACTGGCATTCAAATAATAATAAATAATAGTTAAAATAAAAACTTTAATTTTGGAGATTAAAAAAATAATTTTTTTTTATTAGCTAAAAAGATGTGTGATTTTTTTTGTAATTCAGTATTTGTGTTCAAGTATAACAAAATTGTAAAGGACTGAAAAATAAAGGTTTATGATTCTTTAAAGCGGAGGATTTTTGCGCTTTCATATATGATATATAATATAAAACCTGTTTTTGAAGCGATAAAAGACGATTCTGACAATACAGTAGCAAACAACGAAGTGTTATTTAATTCAACTCTTCATCATGAGTGAGTGGTGTTTAGCTTAAAAATACAGAGACGCAGAGTCATCTGACGATCAAAGTGGGTGCCGCGCGCTTTTAAATCGTCTTTTCACTACAGTATTTTGCTGCCAGTTTTCTTCTTCCACTAACTTTTTGAAGGCTATAGGCGCTTATATTCGCGCGACAATGTTGTATACCTTTTCCCTCTAATGAGCACGAGTATTTTTATCCTCCCTTCTTCTTCATTCTAATTCTTTAGGGACATTTATACATATGATGAAAGCAACTTTTTACTGTAAATTCTTTCCGTTTTTGTATTTCTGCAATTTTTCACTTTCTTCTTTTGAAAGAAACATTTTCAGTTAATTAAAGAAACAGAAATTCAAAATTACTACGATTTACTTTTCCTGAAATTAACTGATTTTAATGATCCTTTAAATGCACCTGAAATAATTTTTTTCTATCGGAAAAATAACGGCAAACAACCAAAGATTTGATCTTTTGAAACTTGAAACATGAAAGATCCTAAAGTTCTGAACGTTTAAATGGAAATTTATTTATTTCTTCTAAAAATTAAAATTTTATTGCAATTATTTTGCTTCACTATTCAAAGAATTAATTACTGACATTGTAAACGTACAATTTTAGTTTAAAAATTTTTTTATGATTCATTTTATTAAATTTGTTTATTAAAATATCTTCAATAAAAAATATTTCGTTCATTTGAACGTTCAAAACTAGGGGATCATAAACATGAATTAAATAAAAATTTGTCTTTATTATTCCCAAATAGTCAATTATTCCAAGTTCAAAGGCCAAAAAAACAAAAAAAAAAGAAGACGAAGAAACAATAAAATGAAGAAAACAAAACAAAAAAGCAGAAATACCGTAAAATTGCAAGCCAGTAATTTTCTCCATCCGAAATAAACACACACGCACACAAAGACACAAATGTTGTATTTTCAGCATAATTCAGTAGTGTCCCAATTTAAAATCAACTTAGCGGTAACCAAATGCCTCGGTTACATCCGGTGTAGACTAAGCACTTTACTTTTAAAGGACATTAGCCCCCGCTTGAAGGGAAAAGGTGGTTTCCATTCTCTCATGCTTTCTTTCTCGGCTAAAGCCAAAGCCACGACGACAGAGGGTTGGAACTCTCCACATTTTCCAGCAGGGTTGTCTGGGGGTAATTAGCCGACAGCCCAGAAAACGATCCCAAAGATTTCCCATTCCATGAGACGAAAAATCATTCAAGTCAAGTCACAATTTCTTTTTTTTTTTTTTTAATAAAAATTAAGAAAAGAAAAAAAATATGCCAACCACAATAAAAAAAAAATTGTCACGCAACATTGAATGAAGGGGAGAAATTTCTTTACTGTATCGCAATTTATATAGAATATTAGAATTTATTTTTTAAGTCACGAACCATGTTTGGTTTCCTGAAAGGTCAATAGTACCATTAGGTTTATTATAGAAGATTGATTTTATTTTTCCTCAAAGTAATAATAAATTATTTCTTATAATAAATACAATATAATGAATTCCTAATAATAATATAATATATCTTTGGTTTTTTGATTTTATTGTTTTCTAATTTTATTCCTTGCATGGTTATTTTTCATTTTATTATTTCTTCTGCTCATTTTTTTATTTATAAGAAATAAAAAAACTGAAAAGATTATAATCATTTCGGTTTTTTAATTTCTTTATTTGTTTGGTTTTTTTAATTTTTATAAATGGGATTTATATATATATATTTTTTCTCATTGGGTTTTTTTTTAATTATGTATATTTACAAATTAATTCTATATAAGTGATTTTAAACTGTCGAATTCGAACGAATTTATACCAAAATTGTGAATCTAATCTGAATTCGCTCCAATATGCGGTAGCAAATTGCACGAATTTAAGATATAATTTAGTTTCAATTTGTTGCAATTTTGTATTTCATTTAATATAAATTTCATCCTATTCGGTACAAATTCCGAGCAATTGGTTAACAATTGAAATTAATTCAGTATCAGTTTGTTCCAATTTTATTCAATTTGGTCAAAATTCATTTCAATTTCATAGCGATTCTATTTAATTTTAAATTGAATAGTTAAATTTTTTTTTTAAATTCGGTATCAATTCGGAAAAAATTTTTTCAGTTTGATATCAATTCAGTACAGTTGGTTATCAATTGAATCTAATTCACTTTCAATTTGTTGTAATTTGGTATTAATTTGTAATTTGATGTTCAATATCAATTTTTTACTAATTTGCATTAATTCAATTTATTTTGACGTCAATTCTTTTTAATACTTTATAAATTCTTTTCAATTTGGTATCAATTTGATTCATCTTTGTGCCAATTGATCAAATTCAATATCAATCGGATTCTGTTTAATATTAATTCACTGGAATTTGGAAAAAAAATTCCTTTTATTTAACGATTTGGTAACGGAACCAATTAGATCTAATTCGGAAACATTTACATCATGTTTGGTATTTTAATTTGTTTTAATTCAATAAAAATTCCATTCTGTGTGGTAGCCATTCGGTATTAATTAAAACCAGTTTGCTATCAAATCGTTCCAATTTGGTATCAGATTATCCTTTGGAATTCGGAATAAATTTTTTCTTATTAAATATGAATTCGATTCAATTCTGTACCAATTGTTCACAATTTGATAGTAATTTTATCATACTTTGTATCTATTCGATTCACATTATTGGTATCTAGTCAGTATTATAGTTTAAATTAGTTTTGTATCAATTCGTCACAATTGGTTGTCAATTGGATCTAAATAAGTAAAAATTATTTTATTTTTTAGCATCAATTTCATTACATTCAGTAGCAGCTTTTTTTTCTCCTATTTGATTCAATTTGGTGCTAATTCGTTCCAATTTAGTTAACTAATTTCATCCAATCTGGTATTAATTCCTTGTAATTTATTAAAAATGTCGTCATATAGATTTATTCCAGTTTAGTATCGATTTATTGCAATTTAGATTTAATAAAATCAAATTTATTATCATTTCGGCCAATTTGACTCAATTTGGTATAAATTTGATCCTATATTTTACATCAGTTTGTATAGCATTACTTTCAAATTATTTAGTTTGTTTTGAATTTCTTGTCATCTGGTAATAATGAATCAATATAAACTTGTATTAATTTGATCCAATGTGATATTAATTTGAAACATTCTCGTATAAAGGTGGCAGTTTCGTATCAATGCTTTTCAATTAATTATCAATTTGTTATGAATTTTGATCCATTTTGTTACCAAATTGGTTCTAATTCATCAATTTCACGCATTACTGTTAACTTAAAAGTGTCAAATGGCAACGAATTGATAACAAAAATAAAATTGATCAAGATTTTTGGCATCAATTTGATACTTTCAAGAAAACTGTGATCGAATATATTGATTTGAGAAATGATTCAAGAAAACCTTGTCATTTTTTGTTGGCTTTCATGATCACATTATTTTCAATTATTACTTTTTATTTTCTACCATCATTATCCTTATCAGATTCTACTGTTTTTTTCTCTCTAAAAATCAATGTTTGAAAACAGAAATCGCAAATTTTTGGAAACTGACACTCCAGCATTTGCGAGTGAGGAATGAAATCGCTGTTGAAAACCCGCGCAGTACACAGGATGACTCGCGAATCTGTTGAAGGTTGAAGCAAATTTCGCACGAGTTTTGCACCAACACATACATATATACACGAACACACCCTGAACTGACCGGTCGGCCGAGAGAGAGAGAGTCGGACGGCTGACTGCCTTTCTGATTGATGATCGCTACTGGACTCTCTGCCGCCATACATATAATACTGCAGCCAACACATTTCTCTGTCCTGTTTTCGCACTCCCATTCCATTCCCTAAGCTCCCTCATCTTTCCATGTGCGCTCGCAGGACCCAATCTCATTTTCAACTTCGCGCCTCCGTTCTAATCTCTCCGCTTGAATTATAAATAACGCCCACATAGCACGCTTTTCCCACATGCTGAATTTTAAATGCGTCCCTTGATCATTCACTCCGAAATCACTGATTCAGTGTGAAAGAAGAAAGAAGATGAAGAAATTATCTAAATTAGCGGAAATTTTAATTAAATCCACAACCTTTTTTTTTAAGGTTCTAAAAAGAAAGAAACAATTGTCTTGTCATGTGGAATGAATGTTGATAATTTAAAGATTAAAATTTCCACATTTAGACGATGGATTTTTAAAAGTAGGGGAAAATTCAAACTTCAGTGAAGAAAGGTATCACATGTATATTGATTGGTGTGGTGAAACGGTGAGGAGATGGGATTGGCTTGATAGTCGGAAAACAGGATTGGAATAAGCCACAGGAGATAGGGAGGAGGCGATATCGAAGTGATGAAAAGTGACTCTGCAAAAAGAGAAAAACTCCTGCTGATAGTCACTTTTTCTAATCAATGATTCGTCATTTCCGTTTTGTCGAAAAATTTCAACAAACTTTTAGCCATAACTTTCAATTTTACACCCTCTGCTAGTTTATGAAAATAATATTCATTCACTTCGTTATCTTCATATTTGTTAAGTTTCATCTGTTATCTGATACTTTTTTGAAAAGTAAAAAATACTGAACAATGATTAAAATTTATTTTAGCTGATTCCTCAGGTGCAACTGAAACAATATTTTTAGTAAATCAAAAAATCAGTAATCGTTAACCGTTGCAATTTGCTTTCTCAAATTTAATCTCTTTTGAGGATCCTTTAGATGCACCTGAAGCAAATATATTTTCGTAAATCAAAAAACACTAACCGTTGAAATTTGTTTTTCTAAATTTAACCCATTTTGATGATCCTTTAGATGCAACCAAAGCAAATATATTTTCCTAAATCAAAAAACAATAACCGTTGAAATTTGCTTTTCTTAATTTAATCTCTTTAGATGATACTTTAGATGCACCCGAAGCAAATATTTTCGTATAAATCAAAAAACACTAACCGTTGATATTTGCTTTTCTTAATTTAACGATCCTTCAAATGCACCTTAAACAATTTAACGCAAAATGTAAATAAATCGAACAATCAAAAACGGTTTGATATTCCCAAACTTCTAGATAACTTTTTCTGATTTTTTCAGTTGCAACTAAAATAAGTTTTCCATTAAGCCGAAATGTGATTTTTTAAAGATTGCGTATTGCTTTTAATGATTTTTTCAGTTGCACCTAAAACAAGTTTTTCTAATAAAGTATATAGCCGAACAGTTAATTCAAAAAGGAAACAATAAAAATAATTGCGATTTTCTTTTCCTGAAATTAACTGCTTTTGACGATCCTTCAGATGCACCTAAAGCAAGTTTTTAATTAATTTGAAAATGAAAAGTTAAAAACGGTTTTACAACTTGATTTTTAACAATCGTAATGCTTCAAGTGCACCTCAAGCGAATCAAAACTTTGTTCTTTGTTTGTTTAAAAATTTGTTTTTCTAAATTTAGCCGTTTTTGATGATCCTTTAGATGCACCTGAAACAAGGTTTTAATTTATTTGAAAATGAAAGGATAAAAACAGTTTTACGACTTGAATTTTTTAACAATACCTGATATAAGGGATGCACCTCAAGAAAATATTTTCGAAAATAAAAAATTGCAAACAGTGGCATTTGCTTTTCTAAATTCAACCGCTTTTTATGATTCTTCAGATGCTTTAATGCTTCAACTAAAAAATCCAGAAACTTCGAAAAGTTTTAATTATTTTGTAGTTGCACCTAAAATACAGTGTTTCTAAGGATGTAAAATTGAAGCAAAAATATTGCGAAGTAAGGTTTTTTGTTTCAATTTATAACATCCTCATAGAACACTGCGAGTCGATAAACAATTCAATTGTTTTTCATTACCGAACAGATTGAAAATATATTTTTTTAATTAGATTTATAAATATGAATGAATGAATGAATGAATGAAGAAAATGAATACTGATTCGCGGTGACTGTGCACGCGTTATTTAACTTCTAATCGAGCAGCGTTTGCGCACGAATGACCTGGCACGAGAGAAGACCAAAAGAGCGTTTTACATGCGAACGGTATCCCACTTCCTTTCATTGGGAGCAATATTTCTTTTCGCCGAGTCCCCCAGGTCTTTATCTAACAAGGAGCAAATCATTTCCCTATTATTTGCTCGCTATCGTAGCACTCTGCTTCTCTCTCCCTCTCTCTCTCAATCTCTTGCTCTTCGTTTTACGAAACGTACACTCAAACCCTGATGATGGCGAAATATACTTTCTGGATGCCATCCAAACCTTATCCATTGTGAACCTCGAGGACAGTCACACACCTTCATTTAAATTTTTATTTATTCTCCCTTTAGAGGTTTAATAACATTTTACTGACGAATTCATGTTTCTTAAGTTCCGATACTTTTTTTTCTCGATTTTTTGTCCCGTAGTTTTGTTCTATTTTCTCGATTTATTTAAATAAATTTTTTCCATTTTTATTTTACTCTATTTCTTCTTTATTTTCTATTTTCTATTTTTTTTATTTGTTTCAGCTTTTATTTAAATAAAAATTTTTAACTAATGTTGAGCTGAAATAAACTTCTTTTGGAGTTTCGTTCAATAATACAAATTCATAGAAAAACTATTTCTATTGTTGTTTTCTTTATTATCTTATTATAAGTAGTATTATGAGAGTTGTGAGTTGTTTTCTTTCTCTCACATGGTTTTTTGTCGAGCGCCGAAAAGGGGCGGAGCGTAGGCAATGTGAGTAAGAGAGAAGAACGGGAACTTCTCTCTCACTCTCGTTGGTCGCGCTCCGCGCACGCGCACAATTTTAATACAAAGTCTACGGAACCGGACACAAACTGACATATTAAATCGAATTTTTTTTCTACTTTCTACTTGTCTTCTTCTTTTTTCTCCTTTTTTTGTTTTGTTATGGACATTAATTTTGTTTATAGTAAATATCGAGTGTGTCGGTAAAACGATATTAGTTTTTTTTTGGACACTAATAGAGAAACCCAAATTGTCAAAGTTGTATTATTTAGTGAAATAAATGGTCTTGGAAATAGGACTCGAGTGGCCAGAAACGAGGGGCTGGACACAAGTCGGTTTAAACAATTATCACAAGGGTCGAGCTGCTACAAGTGGACAAGGGCGATAAGTTATGGCATAGGGTAATTCTGAATGTACTTCTTCTGGTCGCGAAATAATCTTATACCTATTATAATTTATTTACTCCGATTCGCACTTTTTTTATTACACTCCTTCTCTCTCTCTCTCGTTTCAATTGTAAAAATTAAACTAATTTTAGCCCTTTGATAGCAAACTAAAATTTTTCACCTTTTCTAAAAAGAAATGAAGTTTGCAAGAAATAAATTGACAAAGAGTGTACAGAAAAGAAATTTTTTGGTTAGAGATTTTTTTTTTCTCCAACAGCATTAATCGAAACAGGAGGCATGGGGGTAAACTTGATTGATTGATTTTAGATCTGAATAGAAGGACTTTATATTATATTGTGGTGAGGTAAATATATTAAACTTATTTTATTTTCTTCTTTTGGGTGGCGTATCAGTGTTTATCCCGGTTGAAGGGTGTTATATACGTAAGAATTCGCTATGAAAAGGAGCGAGTCGTAAATCTCGCAATGTTAAAATGTTTCGAGAGGGTGGCGAGTGAGAGTGTCCTTTATAGCATTGTTAACAACTAATGTATGCGGACCAAGTCTCCTGTACGGTTCCCTACTTGAACATTTAACATTCTTTAACATTATTATACACATGGCGCCCATCCACTTATAAATACACCCCACGAATTCACCAACCAAAGTTGCGTGTGTCCTTTCTCCCTTCTTGCAAAAAAAAAAAAAAGATTTTTATCCTCCATTCCTTATTTTCTTTTTACGGTTATATTCTTGATTTCCATTTCAAACCGTACAAAGTGAATATACACACCACCAAACTTTTTCTATTTAAATTCAATTTCATTGTTTTTGGAAAGGAGTTAGCGATTTTTTTTTCTTTGTTGGGAAGTTTTTGAACTTGCGTGATAACTGGAAAAAGAAGCAAATAGTAAACTTGTTTTTTTGGGATGTTTATAATGAGGTGCACCTGAAGTAATTGGTGATTTTTCACAATTGTGATTTTTTTTATTTCCTGAAACTAAACGTTTTTGATAATTCGCTAGATGCACCTGTTACAATTTTTTGGTTCAGAAGAGTCATCCAATCGAAACCTGGCAATAAAAAATAAAAATAGTTGCAAATTTGTTTTTCTTGAACCAATCGCTTTTAATTCTTCTTCAGGTGCATCTGAAACAACTTTTTTTTCTCAAAAAAAAAATAAATAAATAAACGTTAAAAACAGTTTAAAATTTAAATTTGTTTTTATTATACCAGAAGGCAAAAATTAAAATTTCGTTTTCCTGCAACTAACTTTTGTAATTCCTTAGATGCATCTGAATTTTTTTTAAGAATGCCGAAAAGTAAAATTTCTAAGAACTTTTTTAGATTCTAAATTTAAAAAAAAGATTTTTTAACTCTGAACGAAATTTTTATTAATCTACTCAATGTTTGAGTGAAAATATTTGTAAAAATAGAATAAATATTTATTATTAATTTCAATGAAAAAAAAAAAATTCCCTTGGAAGTAGGTCACTCTTTTTCGATTAGGCCTTATTTGGAGATGTCCATGACCTTGACCCCTGAAGCGACTGGTTCCAGTAATGAATAGGGTTTTCTTAATGATCTCCAGCAAGAAGGGGAATGTACACATTGAAATAAAAGGCCTTTAACTTCTCCCTGCTTTCTTTTATTTCACGTTTTTCTTTTCCCTTCCTCAACAATTTGTTAAACATAAAATATTAAAACTAAAAAAAAATCCTAATTTTTTCAAAAACTTTCTGCAACTTTCTAAAACTATTAAAAATTAGCAAACACTTCAAATAATTTTTAAAACTTTATAAAAAAAACTGTAATAAACTTAAAAAAAACATTTAAATTTTAAGAGAAGATTCAGAAAGAATCGAAAAATAATTTTAAAAAACTAAAAACTTTAAACAATTTCCAAACAAAAAATAAAAATATTATTAATCAATTTTTATTTCTTTTTTGTGAATTATGATCATTTTTGGACAAAACTTGCGAGTTACAGACAAGTTTTGCGAGACAGTAAAAAGTTATTAAAAAAAACTAAAAGGTTTAAACAATTTCCAAACAAAACGTTAAAACATTATCAATCAATTTTTTTTTTGTATTTTGAATTATGAGCATTTTTGGAGAAACGTAAAACTTGCGACTTATACACAAGTTTTGCGAGACGGTGGATTTAAAATTTTCTTTTTTAAAGATTAAAAATAAACTTCTTATCCGTGCCTGTCGAGTTGTTGCGCCGACCACGTAAGAAAATATAGGGGGAGAGAGAAAAAAAATAACGCAAAAGAAGATGCGAAACAGCTCCAAGGGATGTTGCTTGGAATTGGAAACTGATGGAAGGACGCAGTAGCAGACCCTCGAGTAAAGATAGCGAATACGGTCTCGCACAATTCTCGCGAGGAACAAAAAATAAAAAAAGAAAAAAAAACCCTCCCCCCCAAAAGAGACGACGACTTTTCTCTTGAATGTCAGAATTATCGAGAAATTACTTTTCGCCTCGTCTCGCAGTTTCATTTCTGCAGCTGTGCGAATTTCAAAAGAGGAAAATTGTCTCACACAGAATCGAAGGAGAGAGAGAGAGCTTGTTCGAAAAGTGAGAGGGGAATTAAGAAAAAAAAAAATTTGTACGTCCCCTGAGAGACAGAGAGAGAAGAGTCAGATTGATCTCGTGAGAAAGCTTTCTTTCATTATACAAAAGGTCATTCGGCACTTGCACTAATGTGATTAAAATTATCCAAATTTACCAAAGTTCCATTTTAATTTCATTTCACTCAAGAGTTTCTTCACATTTTTTTCGTAATTTTTTCATTTTGAATTTGTTTCATTTTTTTCTAAATTTCGATTCGTTTTTTGTCTTATAAATGTAATAAACAAAAATTTTGTCGGATTGAAAATGCTTAAAAATACCATTGTTATTGAATTTTTTTAAATAGAAATTCCTAATTTATGTTTTTAAAAAAATAGACAAAAATTAATTTTTTCTTTCAACAATTTTGTTATAAATACAAAAACATATTTATTTTTACAAAATTCCAACTAACAAGAATATAATTTTTAATCATTTTTGAAAAAGTTCATTTTTCGAAATTTTTAAATCCATTCATTTTCAATTCAATTTTATGAAATTTAAATTCTTTGGAAAGTCTTCAATTTTTATTATGAAATAAAAAGTACAAATACTAATTTGAAGTAAAATTTAATATAATCAATTTTCTAAAAATCCACACTTTTAATATTTAATTATATATCGCATGTAAAATTTCAATTTAAATTCATTTTTATATCAATTTTCATTTAAAAAATTCTACACAAATTCAATTATTTAAATACAAAAATAAATAATTTATTGAATAATTTTATGCTTGTTGAAATTGAATATTCATAAGGAATGTTATCAAAAAAAAATTTCAATAATTAATTTTCTTTGGAATATTTTTTAAAACTAAATATTGAAAATCATTGAATTGTGAAACTTTTTTAAAAATAATTCAAAGCATTGCCGAGTAGTTTATTAAAATCTTAGAAAATAATTGAATTTCAAAGAAAAATTTTATGATCTATAAAGATAATTAATTTTTGAGAATTTAAAAAAATTTTTTGAAAACAATTAAATTTTAAACGATGAGTTTTATTACTTTTAAAAATAATTAAATTTCTGCAATCAGTTATGACTTCTCTAGAATTTATTTTTTTGTAGTGTTTCCAATTAAAATTGTATTATTCTTAGAATTGTTAATTTTATTTAAAAAAAGTATCAGTTAACAGACAGACTTAAATTTTTAAACTTATTATTCAACCTCTACACTAAAAATTCTAAAATTGTTTATATAGAATTAAAAGATAAACTAAGCTTCAAAATATCAAGAAAATAATTATTTTTAGATTTTATTTATTTATATAGGAAGTTTAAAAAATATTAATTTTTTTTATTCAAGAAAATTGTTGGACATGATTCAAGCTCTCATTTGTAACCAAAAAAAAAATATTCTAACACTTTTTGTCATTCTGTTATTCAAAATTAAGTGCACTGCTCTCTAAACTTGAATTAGTAAAAAAAATTTACTATCATTTAATTTAGTGACTGTCTTTTTATTTTTAAATTAGTAAATTTTACCACCGAATAGTAGTTTTTTACTAATTTACTAGTAAAATTTACTAATTCAAAGGCAAAAAGTAGTAATCACTATAATTCAACTTAATTAACATTTTTTTCTGATTCAAATTTAGAGTTGTCACCAAGATTTTGGGGAAATTTTCCCCAACAATTTTTTACAGTGTAAGAAAACAATATATTTGACTCGGAACATAATTTTTTTAGTATACAGTCAATAAAAATTTATTTTTTAATTAAGAATAATATAATTTACATTCAGAAGACATAAGAAGTTTGACGTAATAAAAATTAGGTTTACGTTTAATTCAATTATAAAATGTTTTTAATTCAAACATATTTTTTCCGTTGGTTACATATATTTTTGGAAGTTTAAAAAAAATTTTCTATAAGTGTAGAAAAATTATTGTGTTACACAAAAAAAACGAAGTTGAAGTCCACAACATTTATCAACGAAAAAATTTATTTAATGCATCCAAATATTATTTTTAATTTAATATTTAATTGTAAAATAATTATTATCAAAATATAAACATCAATCTTTGTTTTCCAAATTTTTTCGTTGTGTAATATTGCTGCATCATTTTTAATTAATTCACTAAGTGAACAATTTTTTTCGTTGATCAACTTTGTGGACTTCAACTTGGTGAAAAAAAATGTTCTCAATTTTAGACGATTCCTCTTTTTTTGCAACATAAATTTTTCCTTTCTAATTGAGAGGATTTTCCTCTTTCATACATATTCCATTAAACGTCACTTTTTAAATAGTTTGAAGCTGCGTTCAGAAAAATAAGAAATCTTTTTTCTAGTATAAATTTGTTTCAATTTGAGAGGAATAACTTCAATTAAAGAAGAAAGATTAAAATTGATCTTTTAGTTAAAAAACTGTCAAATATAAACAAAAATTCCTCTTTTTTGTAGATGAATATTTGTATATTGAAAATAAAATGTCAAAATAATTGTTAAGAAGAATTTTCATCGCACTTTGAGATTTTTTTCTCGATGTGGTTAAAAATAAAATTTAGTAAAAAGTGAAAAATTCGTTAAAATAAAAGTGTCTAAATTCTAATTGTAGTGAATATACATATAATTTTTCGATTATAGGAAAAGTTGGAAGCTATAAGTAATGGAGGTAAAAGTTGATCAATAAAGAAGCGGTCGCACCTTTAGGTTCAATGTCCTGGTTTTCTGACTTTTATACCCGACAGGTTGAAGTCCCTGTGGCAGGTTTTACCCTGAACCCGCAGAATGGCGATGGGTCGAACAACTTGAGTCGCTCCACCCCGATGATTGCAGGTTGCACCGGCACGCCTATGCTTTCTGTGTTGTACAACTGTTGTGGACTCACTATACTTGTTCGCCTCTTGGTATTCACATATATATATATTTTTTTTCACTTATATACTTATACTTGGCTGTATACATGCACATATGTATAAGATATACCCATATCTAATTTTCTAGACCGAGAGAAAGAGAAAGAGAGAGCCACCATAATCACAGGTTAACATAGTCGGTACCAAGCCGGAGCCGCATGTCAAGACACCATCGCGTGTCCGCATTATGGCTGCCAAGGCCCACAATATACATTCTCATTCTACGTTTGTATTGGTGCTGATATTTTTTTAGTTTTTTCTTCTTTTTTTTTGTTTTTTTGCTTTACGAAGAGAAAAACCAGCTCTCTTACTCTCTCGACCCACAGACCCTATATCTTATTTCTTATTTCACATTTCTCATTCCTCATTCTTTTTCTTGCTTTCTCCAATTTCAACAGTTGCTCACGCTCTCGAACAAAAAAATCTTCCTTCAAAGTTTCCGGCACAAAATGAGAGTTTTTCCTCGTCGTATAGGATGTGCGTCTTCTAAATCTGAATTAGAACCCCGTTGCAATCAGATTTAATTGTATTCTTCAGACTATTTTTTTTCTTTTCGTATAGTTTATTACTCACAAATATATTACGTGCGGAACGTGTTATTCAATTTTTTTTTTGTTATCCAAATTACAAAATTTTTTATTTCCAAATACAAAATTTCTAAATAATTTCATAGTCAAACATAAAAAAAAATTCACTTATTGAGTACAAAATTAATTATTACTGTTCCTATTTTCTAAAATTTTAATAAATTTTCACGAAAGAATTCAATAAATTTCTCGAATTTTCATAAATCTTTCTAAACAGTTCAAATATTTTTTTTTAATTATAGAAAAACCGGTACAAAAATTTAATTATTTTTAAAACAATTTTAATTCAATTTCTCGATGGAGGTCAATGCTTAGAATTTTTTTTAACACAAGACTTCGAAAAAATTCAATTTTTTTCTAAACTTTTAATAAATCCTTCGGAATAATTAATTTTATGAATAGTAAAATTGTTCGCAAGAATTCAATGAACTTTATAAATAGTACAATTTTTTGAAGGAATTAAATTATTTTTAATCCAATTTAAATAAAATTACAAGACAGAAGTTAATTGTTTTGAAAAAATTTCCATAAAATTCAGTTTCAACAAGAATTGAAAATTCTTTAAAAATAATTCAATTATTGTCAAAATATTTGTAAAAAAAAATTTCTTATTTTCAATGATTTCTATAAACTTCTTCATACCAATTTAATTATTTCTCAAAATTTTAATAAATTCTTCAAAACAATTTCAATTATTTTTATATAAATAGTAAAATTCTTTGCACTAATTCATTTATGTTTATAAACAGTAAAGTCCTTTGCAGAAATTTAATTATTTTCAAAACAATTTCAATAGAATTTCCCGAAAGAATTTTAATCTTCAAATATTAACATACACTCTAAATCTGAATCAGTGAAAATTTTGACTGATTTCAAATCAGTGTCCCAGTTTTCTTTCATTCATCAGTGAAATTTCACTGACAATCAGTGGTTTTTACTGATTCTCAGTGAAATTCTACTGATGAATTAAGGAAAATTGCGCCACTGATTTGAAAACAGTGAAATTTTCACTGATTCAGATTTAGAGTGTAAAATTAATTTATTTTCTAAAATTTTAATAAATACTTTGTAAAAATTTAATTATTTTTAATACAATTTTAATAAAATTCTTCTTCATAAAATCCAATTGTTTTTAAAATTTACAATTGAAATTGTTAATGAAACTCTATTAGTTGAAATTTGAAAAAAATTGAAAGAAATTTTTTAAAAGAATTTAATTAGCATTTTTAAAATTTTTAATAAAATTCATTACGAGAATTTAATAATAATATTATTTTTTCAAGGAATTCCGTTTTTTTAACAAAGTTTGTTGATAAAATTCTTTGCTTTAAAATTTCGATGATTTTCAATACATTAATTTAAAAATTGAATATATTTGAAAAGAAATATTATGAAAATATTGAGAAACAAAAAAGCAAGCAAACTGCACACAGATTTCCTAATCACGAACTTTATTAATATATCGATAATGTAAATAAAAATAAAACTGATAAAAAAAAAAAATAAAAATAATAATAATAACAAATTTTGCAGAAAATGGACAAATATGTTTTTTAAATCAGACAGGTGCATGCAATTAGAAAACTTTCTATTCAGAAGAAAAAGAAATGCTTTTTCTTTATCGGTAAAGAAAAAACTTTTTTTCGATGATTCAAGCAAAAAATGTCTAAGTAGACGAGTCCAGACTTTGGTCAGACGAGATTAGTGGAAGTCGTAATCTGAAGATTTTTTTTGATGATTCAAGTAAAAATTTGTAAGTAGTTGAGTCCAGACTTTAGTCAGACGAGATTAATAGAAGCAAGGTCTGTATAAAAAAATGGATCAATTGTTATTTAAACCAGAGGTGCATCCAAGAAGACTTTTATCATACGAATTCCATCAAAATGTTTGAAAAAATTAGTAACAATTTGCATTTGTTTATTTATTTATTTATTTATTCTAATCCAATGCTCGAATTGCGCGTCTAATATCTAATGAAACATAAATCCAATAACCGTTTTCATTTCCGCTCTCGTTTTTTAGAACTATGCGCATATACATTCACCCTGACAAGTACAATCAGATAGAGAAACAATTTCTACATCACAACTCTGTGGTTATTTGTGTTCTATATGGAAATATAGAAATAATTACAACGCAACTGTGAAATTTCAAATCAAGATATGTTTAGTTATATACGAACATATGCACGTTCAAAATCTACTCTATGGATTTATGTTTATGTGCATGTGTATTTATATATTTGCACATGTGCATATATTTATGTCTATATGTGTTTATGTTTGCATATGTGCATATCAATATATGTTTATATGTGCATATTTATATCCGTATACGTTCAATATATTTATATATATATATATGTGTGTCTTTGCCTTAAATTTTTTCTACTACATTTATACGTGCATAAGTGTATATGTGCATATGTGTAAAAGTGCACCTATATGTACTTGTATATAATATATGAATGTTTAAATATAAAGATATGGTTTTTGTGTATATGTGTACAAATATATATGGGTATAATATATGTTTACAAGTGTATATGTGTATAATATATGTTTACAAGTGTATATGTGTATATGTGCCTTTGTGTGAACGTGCACATATGCGTATTTGTATAAAATATACAAATGTTTATATGTGAAGTTATGTTCATGTGTATATGTGCACATGTGTATTTGTTTACAAGTGTATATTGTGTACATGTGTATATGTTTACAAGTGTATATGTGCATATACATGTGCGGGAAGCATAAACGGGCACATTTTGCTGCAGGGAATAAACGCTCTCTCGCTGGATGGTCAAGCGAGACTTCTTGTTTTGCAGCGAGTGTTAATTGATTACAGGTTCGAAACTGTGGGTTCGACGTTATCCGAGCTTGAAACTCTCTGTTTCGAAAGCAAAAGCCTACCATGCGTATACGCGCGGTTTTGTTTCGGCAATATATACCCTTCCTTCCAATTCTCTCTCTCTCTTTCACCCCCAGTTTGCTCTTTTGCTTACGGCATTGCCCCCCTGCATAAATCTGTAATAAGGACGGTTTACGACGCTACTTCTACTCGCCATTTACACTACAAACTCCCCAAACCCGCAAATTACCTAATAGTCCGCGAAGCACGTTATTCGCCATTACACAATGAATAATTCTCACTCACATAACAATATATATATGTATATACACCACCACTCGGGGAGAAATCAAATCCAAATCTCTCTCTTCCTCTCTTTTTCCTTTCTACATTTCTTTCTTTCTTTCTTTCTCTACTGCAAAAAATCTCTTTCTATCTTTTTTTTCTGCTGCAAGAAATCTCTCTCTCTCTCTCTCTCTCTGGATTTTATTTCTTGCAGTAGAGAAAGAAAAAAAGAAAGAGAGAGAGAGGCAGAGAGACTCAATATATTTTACGTATTTCATTACTATTTTAGGGAGTGGATTATATTTTTATTCCCGATTCGTTTAATATGAAATATCGTTGGTTATTTTCTTTAATTTTATTAGATCCGAGGGATAGAGAATAAATTTTATGAAAAAAAAATATTACGGACATTGTATTTTTTTATTCATCAAGAATTTTAAAATAGTATTAAAATTCTACACTGAATGTTTATTTTGGCATAAATCGAAAGTGATTAAAAATATTAAAAATGGCGGAAAATTTTGAACTTGTCCGGAAAATGTTTATTTACTGAACATATTCAAAATGTTCCGCAGTGAATTCTAAATTCCTAATATTGAAATTCTACACTAAATGTTATTTTTTTGGAAAAATAAAAAGTGATACTGATTAATATTAATAAATATTCAAAATCCTCTTCATAGATTCAGCGCCTATTATTATATATACAAATTATTGACTTACATTCAGAGTCTTAATTATTAAAATTAAAAAATAAAATAAATAAAATAAGATTTTTAAAATATATTTTAAAATATTTAATTATAAACATATTTTATCTTTTCTGTGAATGAAAACGATTACTCTGTAAACGTAGAGTTGAATTTACCTGTATTTTCATTTAACAGAATTTTAAGTAAGTAGAGTTTTTTTTATGTTAGAATATCTACTATTTCATAGAATCTTTGTTTGTCGGAATTTTTATTTGCCCCAATGAATATTTATTGAAATTGTGAAATATTCAAAATGCAAATAAAAAAAAGTAAGAAATAAAAAGTAATGATGAAATAACAAATAACGATCCAGATAAATGCATATATTTTCACCTTTAAATAAATTCTTCAAATTTAAAATTCTTTTTAATTGAAAAAAAAATTTTGCAAAATGAAAATTCGGTTAAACTTTTTTGTCTATAATAGGTGCTGATGACTTATTTCCGGTGGCCAAATATGTCGTCCATAAAATATTATTCTTCAAATTCAAAATGCCCCTAGGGCGCGCATCAATTGAAAGTGGACTGTGAAAAAAAGAAGAAAAAAAAAAATTTTTCCGCCGTGAGAACAAATTGAGGGAAAAATGAGTGTAAATTAGAATCCATTAGATGCTGCATTTATTCCAAACAAAAGACGGTTTGTTTTCGATTTCCCTTGTGATCGACTATCATTTTCAACGGTTGGTTGAAACCGACAGTTTCTCACTCACTCACTCTCTCTCTTTCCTTTACACACACCCATTCTGTCCCTCATTTTTGGAGCATTGAGTCGAACGGACGCGGAACCGGCTGTACCGTCATTTATTTCAAACTCTCGTCACTCATTTTTCATACGTTTAGTCTCTCTCTTTCTCTCTCTCTCTCTTTTTTCTTTCTCTCTCTATTTTTCTCTCATTGTCTCTCTCGCACTTTTCTATTTTTCTTCCACTGTCTTTCTCTCTCTTTCTTTCAACTTTATTTTTTTCTTTCTTTCTGTTTTAAGAGAGAAAGAAAGAAAAGAGAGAGAAAGAGTAAGAGAGAGAGAGAGAGAGAAGGTCACTCTTTCCACCTCTTCCTTTGGAACTCACATCGTGCGGAGAAACGGGCCGATTTTCGCCTTTGTTCTTCTTCATCGATGGAGTTTTCTTTTCTGTGAACGAGCCAGAAATGGGGAAACAAAAGACAAATTACAGGGACGGTCATCATGTGACCCTTTCCACCTGTCCATAATACTCAATGTATATATACTCGTCTATCGAGTGAACCGAGACCAAGGTCTTGAAATGCTCTAAATGGTCCAAAGAGACTGCAAAAGAGAAAAAAAAAGAAAAATATCCTGAATGAAGTCGCGTGTTCTTTTCCATTTTTATCCACGCAATCTCGTTTCTTTGATTCTTTCAAATCGAGGCGAAAATATACTGAAACCAAAAGAACGATAAATAAAAATTGATCAATTTATATTATATATAATATAGAAAATTTATTTTTTCAACCTTTTCTATTTTTACTTCTAGAAACATTTTTTTTCTCTCTTTATTTTCATTTTCTACTTCTAGAAAAAATTTTTTCCTCATCGTTTTCTTTTTCTATTTCCCACTGTCTGGAAATATAATTCTTACCATTTTTGGATTTTTATTTTTCTTCAAAATTGATAGATTTTAAAAATCCACAAGTAATTTTGTAAAAAAAATATTTGTTGTATGATCTAAATGAAAAAAATTATTTTTATTATTTATAAATCCTTTTTTTTAAATGTAGGTTTTAGATTCAGAGTGAGAAAAAAAATTTACTTGTTTATTAATTAATAATGTTCGCTTCAAGGAAGAAATAATTAAATGAAACAAAAATTATTATTTGTAAATTAGAAAAATAAAGAAGTTAATTTCCATTTTTCGTGAATACATATTTGCTACAAAAAAAGCATATTTTCGACAAAATTACAGATGGATTTAAAAATCTATCAATTTTTAAGAAAAAGTAAAATCGGAAAAGTCTCAATGTATTGTCCAACCGATTTTCTCACTGCAGTAATAACAATAAATTTTGTTGAGGTAACAAAAAATTTTGTAACAAAAACAAAAAAAATTTGTTAGTCCTAAATTAACAGATGTTTTTTTAACGTGTATAGTTTAAACATTTTTTCGTAATTTCAGTATTCTTTCTTTTGTGGTAACATTAAAATTATTTTATGACAGAACTTGACTGTAAATTATCGTCATTAAGTGTCGGGTAATAAAGACAGATTTTTATTATACTGTCTGGTAATAAGAATCTTGTCAGTTTTAAACAGTCAGTTATATGCTGTGGGAAGTTGTTGATTCTTGCAATTACAAAATCCAAGTCTACTGTTATTTTACAATCATTAATAAATTTTTTTACCATACATTTTTTTGTTTCTTTCTTCAAATTCTTTCTATTTGGATTTTTGGAGAAAAAATTGAATTTTTTCAATTTTCGTTTTGGAATTAATTTTAAGAATTCTAGAGCGCAGAGGCAAATAGTAACATGAACAGATGGACAAGGCTACTTTTTCAAAAAAATATATATTCTAAAATTTAGGGAAATATGTCTAATAAGGGATAGAAGGAAAATTTATTTCCTTTACAAAAAAAAAATAGAAAAATATATTCTAAAATTCAGGAAAATGTGTCTAATAAGGGATAGAAGGAAAATTTTTCTCATTTACAAAAAAAAATAGAAAAATTATATAATTATCAGTATGAATAATTATACCATAAGCAAATTTTCAAAGCTTGATATTTTGTATTTTTACATTTCTAAAAATAAAACACTAATTTGCTAATGCTTCTACAATAATTATATGTATAGTGAATTAAATTTCCATTTGCTTAATTAGCAAAAAAAAAAAAAATGTTAAACGTCATTCCTATTATTTGCAAAAAAAGAAGAAAAATTTACATTCGCTTTAAATTGTTTTCCTTTTTTTGGTTTATACACGTTTATGTATATATTCTTTTAAAAGTGCGAATATTTCACAAAATGAAAATGGATGTGAGAACCGTAAAAAAATAGAAGGCAAAATGCATGAGTTGAAAGCGGTATAAACAACTTTGTATATATAGTGTTTAGTTGCATTCTTTGTAGAAAAACGCGTGTAACATTTGATTAATGATCTGTGAACAAATTGCCACAATGTTTACAAGAAGTGATATTAATCACAGTAACATAAATTCCAAATAGGAAAAACGAATTCCCAATTTCCATTCTAATTCTAAATTTTTTATTTTGTATCTAATTTTATGTTTATATTTAAAATTATATTTATATCTATATTTATGTTTAAATTTGTATTTAAATTTATATTTATATTTTTATCTATATTTATATTTATATTTATAAATATTTATATTTTTATTTATATTTTATAAATATTTATAAATATTTATAAATCTATTTTTCTTTTTCTGACCTTTTCCAGCCTTGAAGTGAAATTAAAATTCCCCCCGGTGTCTTAAGCATAATTAGTGCGTGTGAATTAAATTAAATTAAGAAATATTCTTTTTTGTTCCTTTCTTGATTCATGTATGCGTTGTAAATACATAAAAATAATAATACTCTTGATTGACATATCCTTGACTGAAATGATTCACATTTTGTTTCGATGCTGAAGAAAAAACCGCAAACTCCTTCGTCATTACTGCGATATGTGATATCATGATGCAGCTGGATAAAAATATATAATATATACCCGCGATTCAATAGCCAGAAGGTAAATCACTCGCAATTATTTTACTTCTATGCACCACTTATATTTCTCAGCAAAAAGAGAATTTTTTTATGTATTTTATTTATGGAAATGTTCCATTGCAGCCGAACCATTATACTAGCAAACAAACTTCGATTTTTTTTTGTTCAATTTCTAATTCTAACAGCGTAGAATTTTTTATTCCTCATTTGTAGTTCCTAGAAAATTATTACTTATTGCTTACTTTAGCTTTATTAGTTACTATCACTTATTATTATTTACTATTACTTACACTGACAAAAAATTTATTTGATGCAAATAACCGATTATTTGACTATTATAGCAAATAAATATTTACTTGAATTAAATAATTTTTATTTGAATCAATAAAATAATGGTTGCTTTAAATACTGAAATATATGATTATCAAGTACAATTTATTTGATTCAAGTAAATATTTATTTAATAATAGTCAGATAATTGGTTATTTGAATCAAATAACTTTTTTTCCAGTGTATTAATACTTATTATTACACGCAAAAAAATATTCACCTGGAATAGCTACAAATTTCGCTAGATTAGTCAAATGTTTAGTTGCTTTGGTTAATACTTTCGCTATTTCAACGAAACTTATCGCTGATCCAGATAAAAAAATTTTTCAGTGTACTTATTATTCCTTATTATTACTTATTCTTACTTATTATTTATAACTTATTACTTAACTATCCTAAAAGGGACAATTTACAATTTTTTCCCTAATTATAATTTTTCCAAAACAAAATTGGAATTTAAACAAAAAAAAGACGAAAAGAGAATGATTTTAAATATATTAGATACTTAAGTGAAAATAATCTAACGATATTTGGTGTACGATGTCAAGGGAAGTAAATAAAAGAGTATATGGCAAACAAACAATGGGACGCATCACTCATTGAGTCTCGCCACTTGTATAAAGACGCATGTGTATAAACCGAAGGTGGAAAAATGCGTCGCGACGCCAAGAATTCAAAAACGTGCGAAGCGACGGCCGTCGGATCTAAACTTTCTGTCGATGATTGAGATACTTCCAAAAATAATAATATTTCCATCACTCGACACATTCAACCATTTTTTCAACCATTTCCTCTTGGAATAATATTTTCGAGTTGACTAAAAATTATTCTCGTTCGTGAGTCTACTTTTTTTCTCATTTGCTTCTATATAAGTTTCATTTTAGGAAATTACTAATTATTGGTAATAAAAAAAAATGCTTATGAATAATTAATTTGACCTACCTTGAGATTATGGTTCAATACTGAACTACTATTATTTTAATGCCATATTTTTTGCAATATTTTTTCTGACTGAGTTTTTAATTTTTTACAGTACTTTTTTTAACACTATTTTTACATTTTACATTAAAATTGTATTTTAATAGTATTTTTTTAAACATTGTTTGCAACTTTCC
Source organism: Leptopilina myrica (nomen nudum) (assembly GCA_032872475.1). Taxonomy (NCBI): domain Eukaryota; kingdom Metazoa; phylum Arthropoda; class Insecta; order Hymenoptera; family Figitidae; genus Leptopilina; species Leptopilina myrica (nomen nudum). The sequence continues at coordinate 40,341,733 of CM065461.1, forward strand.
TTTAATGCTGTATTTTTACAGTATTTTTTAACACTATTTCTTAATTTTTCTTTAAAAAAGCATTTTTCCAGTGTTTTTAGCACAATTTTTACATTTTTTATAATTTTTTACTTTTGCAGTATTTTTAAACACTATTTTAAAAAATTTTTGGAATACTTAATTTTTACTTTAATTTTTAATACTATTTTTAATTTTTTTTGACATTCTGTAGTTTTACAGTATTTTTTAAACATTGTTTGACATTTTTTTAATACTTTATTTTTACAGTATTTCTAACACTATTTTTACCGTTTTTGTAATTCTCTATTTTTACAGTATTTTTAACACTATTTTCAAAATTTTTCATAAAAACTGTATTTTTAACACTATATTTTTACAATTTTCCTTTGAAATTGTTTCTTTTACAGTATTTTTTAACACTATTTTTAGAATTTTTTTGGAATACTGTATTATTGCAGTATTTTTCAATAGTATTTTTACATTTTTTTTGTAATTTTGTATTTTTACAGTATTTTGTAAACATTGTTTGACATTTTTCTTTAATACTGCATTTTTACATTTTTTTACAATATTTTTACATTTTTCTTTAAAATTGTTTGTTTTACAGTATTTTTTAACACTATTTTGACATTTTTCTTTAAATTTTAAAACTCTATTTTGTAGTACATTTTAACACAATTTATAGAATTATTTGGAATGCTGTATTTTTACAGTATTTTTAAAACTATTTTTACATTTTTTTGAAATTGTTTTTTTACAGTATTTTTTAACACTATTTTGACATTTTTCTAAAAAAGTGTATTTTTAACACTACGTTTATGCAATTTTTTGGAATACTGTATATTTTTACAGTATTTTATGATATTCCTAATTTTACATTTTTTAATACAGGCTGATTTTCAAAGAAGTGTTATCAGTTGACTACCGTTACTTTTTTTATAAATTTTTTTTTCATTTCCTAGTAGATTTTTTTAACAAAGTTTAAAAATAACTATTTATTTATTTATAGTATTTTATATATTTAAAAAAAATGTTTTGTAAAATAAAATACAAAGTAAAGTATAGTATTAAAAAAATATTTTTAAACACATAATCCATAATATATTAAACTTAATGATTTTTGTATTCAGAGAATCGTAAATACAATTTTAATTCCATATTTACAATTCCCTAATTATAATTGGCCAATTATAATTTTTAAATTATGCTGTCTCGAAATGAAAAAATAATAATTATGCTTTCGAAAAGAAACTGATGCGAAAAGTGAATAATAATAAAATTAGAGAAAAATTAAGAATACATGCGAGCTATCTTTGTACTGTATATGTATTTCACTTCGCACACGTTCCTGTCACTCTTCATTCTGTGAATAGTCTGACAATCCGTCATCTCATGTCTCGGAAGAGTGAAAAGCTAGAATGCCATACTGATATATTTTCGTCCAGTCTTGTCAGAGACATAGAACAAAATTCTTCTTCATGTGGAGTAGTGTGCGACCTCGTTGTTTCGTTACGATCCACTCAATTATTATGGCATCGTGTTGTTATGAACCCCTCACTAATCCCGCACTATAAACAGCCGCATGCAAAAAACATTCGTTTCTATTTCAATATTCATTTTTACCAAAATGCCAGTGAATAAATTTTTAATGCAAAAAATACCCAAAAATAATTTATCCTTTTTGGGAATAAATTTTTGAGTACACCCAAAAAGAGTTCTTACATATCTTATCCCCTCCAACTTTTTATTTAAAAAAAGTACAAAAATATAGTAACTAAATTAGGTAAAAATAATTTTGTTAACAATGTTGTAAACAAAATTGTGCATGATAAAAAAAATTGACAATATGGACGTAATATTGTCACTATTATCGTGTGCCAATTTTTATCGACAACAAAATGTGGAGGATTTTAAATAAATAGGAATTATTTTTATGGATTTTATTTAAGAAATAATATTTAAGAAATTTAAGAATTAAAAATTAAAAATTAAACTTTTAAATTTGTAAATTTTGAATGTAAATAGCATAATTTCGAAGTATGGAAAGCAATCGAAAAAGGTAAATGGAGGGTAAGATAAAACGAGGCGTGGATCAGGTTTGATTGACAGGTCTGTCCAACCAATCGCAAGACTGGTAATACTGATGAGGCCCATGTCAATCAAGTTGCACAGTTCCATTTCACTGCAATGGCAAAACCCTCATTGGGGCGCTATCGGTCTGCTTCGACGGATGACCCACCCTATTTTCTTTCTTTCCTCTTTTTTTTTATCCGACGCCCTAGGCCACCCTAACATCCGTTCGCACGCCATGGGGTAGTTTAGCATCTCCAGTGCGTAAATGCTCAACAAGAACGGTGAATAAAAAAAATATTGTATCATCCTAAAAAAAATGCCCCATTGTTTTTTCCACCTCAACAATAATTATTATTTTTCATCTCAATTATTTTCATTATTATTATTATCAATTGATTTTCTGAGGAGTTAAAAAAAATTTTTAATGTAATTAATTTCTCAAAAGCAAAAATTCAATTATTTTGAAAAAAATAAAATTTTTGACATGCAATTGTTTTTGTAATTAATAAAATTCTTTACAGAAATTCAATTGTTTAAAAAAAAAATTTATTAAAATATTTTTTATAAGAATTCAGTTATTTTCGTAAATAATAAAATGCTTTTTGCAAAAATTCAATAATTTTCAAACATTTAACCATTCTCAGTTCAAGAAATCAATTATTTTCAAAAATTTAGCAATTCTCAGTTCAAGAAATCAATCATTTTCGTAAATAATAAAATGCTTTTTTGCAAAAATTCAATTATTTTAAAAAATTCTGAAACTCTCACTTCAAGAATTTATTAATTTACGTAAATAATAAAAATCTTCGCAAAAATTAAATTATTTCAAAAAAATTCTGAAATTCTCAGTTCAAGAATTCAAAAATTTTCGTAAAGAATAAAATTTTTCGCATGAATTAAATCATTTTCAAAAATACTAAAATTCTTTGCAGAATTTTTTTTTTTTAATCTTTACAAAAATTCAATTACTTTCAACGGATATTCAATTATTTCTAAAACTTTTAACAAATGATTCTTCACAAGATTTCAATTATTTTAACAAATAATAAAATTTTCACAGAAAATCAGTTCTTTGAAACCCAACTAACATTCAATTTTTTTTTTAATAAATAAATTATTGAAACCAACAAAATTTTTATAAAATTCTCTGTTGAAAACAATTTTTAATAATTTTGGTATCATTTGTTTATGTGTATTAATATACTGTTAAATATAATTGAAATTTAATTCTTGAAAAGATTTAAATTATTTTCAATAATTGTAATGAAAAATTTTTAAGAAAGTTTTTTATAAATATAATAAAATTTTTAACAAAAATTTAATTATTTTTGTAAAAAAATAAATTTCATTGCAAAAATTACATAATTTTCAAATATATACTGAAATTCTCAGCAAGAATTTAATTATTTTTGAAATATTTTTTAAAATTCTTTACGTAAATTTAATTATTTTCATAAATTATTCAATTCTCAGAAAAAGTTCAATTATTGTCAAATAATTTAACAAAATTCTTCATAAAAATTTAATTATTTTCGTAAATAATTCAATTCTTAGATAAAGATAAATTATTTTCGAATAATTTAACAAAATTCTTCTCAAAAATTCAATTTTTTTCATAAATAATAGTATTCTCCACATAAATTCAATTATTTAAAAAAATTGTAATTAAATTATTCCAAAGAATTCAATTATTTCTTTAAATTATTTTTGGAATTCAATCGAATTTAAAAACAACATTAAAACAAATTTCTTAAACTGATTTTATTATTTTTAGTGATGGTAATAAACTCATTATAAAAAATTCAATTACTTTTTTAAATTTTAAACATAAAATTGTTTAGAGCAGGAATTCAATTTTAGGAAATATTTTTTGGAAATTTTATGATCTTCAAAATTGTCATAATATTTAGTTATTTATTTGAAATATATAGATTAAATAATTATTTTCCGAAAAAATGAATAAAGTTTTAAAAATTATTATTTAAAAATCTTCAAAATTTTTATTTAATAAAGTATTTAATTTAGAGTTTACATGAAAAAAAAATTGTCAAATGGAAAATTGAAATTAAAATTTTTTTGAAAATGTAGTTACATTCCCGTAAATAATGTTAAACATTTGAATAAAATATTTAAGTAATTAGTCAATTTGACAAATTTTATTGAAATAAATTTTGTGTTTTAAACAATTTTTTTTATTACATTCAAAAATTAGTTTTAAACACAATTGTATTTTTGAAGAATTCTATACCTAAAAATTAGAAAAATAAATAAATTTTAGAAAAATTTAGATAACTGAAGTTACTATGAAAAAACGTAAATATAAATATTCTTTTTATGGAAATGAGCAAAGGTAACAAAAGTTTTAAATCAAATTTTGTGAATCGACGAATAAAAGTTTTTTTTAGTCGTTAAATTTAATTTTTCGACAGCTACTTTTTATTACTTTTTTAATTTTCTATTATTACTTTTTTAAGTCTTAGAGTAGCTATACTGTTTTAAAATTAGTTATTTAGTGCAAAGCCTGTATTCTATATATGAGGACAAAAAAATTTGTTTGGATAATTCACTGAAACCCTTTTAGGCGAGGATCCCTTGTTATCATAGGACAAGTTTCTTACTTGGTGATAATAATTAAGCAGTGTTTGCGCTTCGACATGAAATACCATAGCAGTTAGGAAACTTAACCCAAAAGTTTTCCGAAGGAGTCCTCCCGAATTCTACCCGCTTAGATCGTTAACTTATATATAACAATTTCTTTACATTACTGCGTCTTTAGTTATTAATCATTGTCAGGAAAGAAAAGGTTTTTCCATAGAATTTTTTTGTAAGAGAGAAAATTTTTTTTTTCTGTTACAGAAAATGGTCTTCCAAGGAGATTACGAACAGCTTACACGAATACTCAACTATTGGAATTAGAGAAGGAATTCCATTTTAATAAATATCTGTGTAGGCCAAGACGGATTGAAATCGCGGCCTCGTTAGATTTGACGGAAAGGCAGGTGAGATTGCGCTTTGGTTTAATTTCTTTAAAATTTAATATTTTGTAAGCTTTAATAATTTCATTAATTGATTTGAAAAAATTTGAATGAAACTTTATTTACACGAAGAAAAAAATTGCTTACAGGTGAAGGTTTGGTTTCAAAATCGAAGAATGAAGCACAAAAGACAAACGCTGACTAAGGAGGATGGTGATGAGAAGGACGGAACATCATCGGACGGTTTGGAGAAGCCGAAGGGTGAAAAAATGTTATTAATGGACGACGATGAGAAGAAGAGCTGCCACAACTGTGATATTTCCGGTGTTGGTGACGTGGGCAGTACTCTTTCCGGTGAAATTGGTGAACTCTCCTCAGGCCGAGGGAGTAGCAATAATAACAATACACCCAGTGCAACAAACAACAACACTGGTTTCAGTACCAACAGTAATGGAGCAAGTAGTGTAGGTAGTACCAACAGTGTTTCCAGTTCCTTCGAGAAAATGATAGTGGACGAAGACGACGATTCCCGCTCGCAAGACGGTAGCGAAGTGACATCGCCAAGTCTAGTGAAAAAATTAACAGGCGAAGTTCGTGTGAAAATCGAAGCCGGACACAAGAGTCCAAATCCAGTGAAGCATGTCGGTAAAAAGTCACCAACAACAAAAGATGTTTGCTCCGTTAAAAGTAATGGAGTACTTCTTGCACTGCCAGATTCGACAGTCAGTACACTTCCAAGCCAGGGTTCGTCGACTAGAAGTCTCACACCGTCATCAACGCCTGGAACGCCAGCTTCAATCCAACTCCAACAGGGAAGTCCCCTAGGTATTCAAACCCCCCACAATTACATGCAACGACCTAGAAGTTCTCCATCCTCCACAACTTCGACTCTTTTAGGCGGAACTTCACCTCACAATCGAAACATTCCTCCAAATCAGTCCCACTTTCAACAGACCTATCAACCAACCACTGGAGTCGACTACCGTAATGGTCTACCCAGACAATCCGTACAACAAAGTAGTCAAAACAGTACCCAACATTCTCAACAGACGCAACAGGCACAACAGTCACAACAGGCACAACATTCGCAACAATATTGCTCAAGGGACGCCTATCAACAGAGACTGCCCTACAGTGGGGAGATCCATCCCATGTACTCACAGGTCAGACAAACACAACGTACCAATCAATCAAGAAATCATCAATCGAGCCGATCGGTTTACAACTCGATGCAGTACCAACAGCATCAACAGTACGGAACACCTGGGGAGTATAACGGTTACTCCCAGGGCTACCACACCTACCACCGGGGTATGCAGAACAGTTCCTATCAGGGTTACTCTTCCGGTCAAACCGAACAAGACACCTACGGTTACTATCCCGGTTCATATCACACCCCTGAGACACTTAATTCCCATTCACATTCTGTAATAAACGGACAATATTATGGTGAACAACAACAACAGCAGCAGCAACAACAACCTCATCAACAGAATTCGGACTACATTACCCATCATCAAAATTCGTTACACAGCAGCAGTAGCAGTGATTATAGAACGGGGAATAAATGTCATTATTATGAGCAAACAAATCAGAATATGCACATTCATCAGGGTGGTGAGGCATCGAATATACCGAATAGTTACGTCTCATCGCCGGATCCATTCCCAGCGCCAGGTATTACGACAACTGCGACTGCAATTGCAGCGGCGACTGCAGCTGTTATCACTCCGCCCTGTAATAGTTCGACGGGACAAAATGACACGAATGCTGAAACATATGGTAACTTTGGCAATTACTATAATGAACAGGTGCACAACAATGCTCCGCCTCCATCGGCTGACAATAGTAATAGTTCGTCTGATTTCAATTTTTTGAGTAATTTGGCTAATGACTTTGCTCCTGAGTACTATCAGCTTAGCTGAGTTCACGATAGTGAAAATCAATTGGATTGGTGTGACGAACAATATCTACTTAATGAATTGTATTGAAGTGAGTGTTTTCGAAATAATAATTGCTTGATACTTTAGGGATCCTCTACCTTTGGCGTTGAACTAAATGCTTAGCAAAATCATAATTAATCAAGTTAAGGTAAAAATCGACTTTATGATTCCAGAGAAGGGAAAAGGGAATTTTTGTTGTAACTTTTACTTTTTGTTAGGTCGATCGAATATCTGAGTCAAATTTAACATGCGAATGTTAAATAAAATAGGCTAAAAGGTCTGTGATTTTTATTTCTTCTTAAGTAGACTTTTGCTTACAACGCTAAGGAAATAACGACTTTTAACCCTTTAACGCCCAACGGTTTCGATCGAAACCACTTTTGACTTCAAACCTTAATAACTTTGACAAAAATTAAAATATTTTTGACTTTCAAAAGCTCAACACCCACAAATTTATTCTACTTTGTAAAAAATTTATAGTGCAATAAAGAATTAACAATCTTTTAATTTTAACAATAATCAAAAAAGTGTGTTTATGGCAAGATATACAACAAAAAATTACAAAATCGAAAATTAAATAAAGCTAAGATAATGAAAATGACCTGTTGGGAATTTTTGAGGTCGCTGATTACAAACTCGAAGTCGGGCTTTAAAGGGTTAAGTAAACCAGATAGGAAGTAATTCTGCAGCAAGTTTACTTTGAAGCTTTCAATTTTATTTTCAAATATTTTTTAATTACTTCCTCAAAATTAATTAAAAAAGGAAATGTTATTTTTACTATAAATCATGACTTCTCTTTCTATTATTTTAACGACTAGAACTTGAATTGTTATGAATTTATTTCAATAAATCGTAATGGAGACGATCAATTTGACCATTTCTGCAAAAATTTGAGCAAAAATGAGAATTTCTAAAACATACTTTAACGTTTATTAAAACTGTTTATAAATGAAAATTCAAGAATATTGTCATTAATAATTGGAATAGTAAAAAATTTCAAAAACTTTTCACTTTTTATTGAATATGAAGACTTTCCCCAAATTTTTAAAGAAATTTTGAAATTTTCTGATATTCGGTTCAAAAATGTTTTTAAATGATATTTCAAGACTTTAAGACAATAGTAACGGAATATTAAATTCCATCACTTAGTTTGCTTTTGTGAATTTTAAAGTTGTTGCAAACTTCTGCAAATTTTTTTAAGAAAATTGAAGATTTCTGAAATAGGAGTGAAAAAAACGACTTAATTTTTAATGAAGTGGAAATTCATGTATACTGACATTGTTTCTTAGAATTGAAAAAATACTGGAATTTTTTGTTTTTCCAGCTATGTTAACGATTGTCTTTAAATTTTTAATAAAAATTGAGATTTTCTGGAAATAGAACAGTTCAAAAACTGTTTTTTGAAAGATGTATTTAAAAACTTAAAATATATATTAACTGGAAATTAAATTTCACTAAATTTCCCTTCTTTAAATCATAAAGCAGTTTCTACTGCTTCTAAATCTCTTTGATATAAGAAATGTAAATAGTTTCTTCAAATTTTTGATGAAAATTGATAATTTCCTAATTTTTGGTTCGAAAATATTTTTAAAAGATGTTTCTTGACTTAGAAGACTAGTAAACAAAAATTAAATTTAACTTTATTTGCTTTTTTGAATTATAAAGCATTTGAAAATTTCTTCAACTTGTTTGAAGAAAATTGAGGATTTCTGAAATGGGAGTAGAAAAAACTTAATTAAAAATTAAGTCGATATTCAATTATTATTAATAATTATTATAATTAATTATTACATTGTTTATTAAAATTGTAAAATGTATTGGAATTTTTTGTTTTTTCTAGCTAAGATAAAAATCATCTTTAAATTTTTGATAAAAATTGAGATTTTCTGGATTTTAGTACAAAAAACGGTTTTGAAAAGTACATTTAAAGACATGACTTTTGTTCAAAAACGCTTTTGAAAAGTATTTCATGACTTAGGAGATTAGTAACTAAAAATTAATTTTCACTAGATTTGCATTTTTTGAATTATAAAGTATTTGAAAATTTCTGCAAATTTCTGAAGAAAATTGAGAATTTCTGAAAACAGGAGTTGAAAAAACGACTTTTAGAATATTTTTACGCAACTTGAAATTCAGTTTCATGAAAATCATTATTAAATGAAATAATAAAATTAAAAAATTAAGAATTTTATTTTTTTGTTTCTTTTACTGAGTTCATATGGACTTTTTAAAAATGAAAATTAGTCAATCTTCTAAATTGAACAAGATTCTTAAGTATATACATTCAATTATTCTTCATCAAATTTTTGATGAAAATTGAGGTTTTCTGCGGAATTTCTTACAAGAACATTTTAAAAATATATTTAGAGTCTTAAAATAGTAACTGAAAATTAAAGTTTACTATAAATTTATCTTTTTTAATTGCAAAGCAGTAAAAAATATTGTTGACAAACGAAAGTAAACAATTTCGTCAAATTTTTGAGGAAAGTTTAGAATTTCTAAAATACAAGTAGAAGAAACGTCTTTAAAATATTTTTACTAATTGATAGTAGAATATTATTGAAATATTGAACAGAAATTTTAAAGCATTTAGAATTTTACTCCCTTTTCTTTTAGTAAACAAAATTTTTTATTTTTTTTTAATAGTAAAAATTGTCTTCAAATTTTTGATGAAAATTTAAAAATTGTCTGCAAATTTTTGATAAAATTTTATAAACTTGGTAAGCTTACAGCAGTAAAAAAATTGTCCAATTATAATCTCAAACCGAGTATATCCATCATGGGTAGAGGAATTCTAATGTATAATGTACGTATTATATGTATATATAATAGCGAAAAAAAATAATACCGGATGACAGAAAGTGTAAGTGCAATCTTAGTATATATACAGGTTATAGCTTAGGAGTAATAAAAAGATTTCTCGGTATACTGATACGTTTGCAAAAAAAAAAGTGTATTATAATGAAAGACCGCAGAGAGCTAGGAGATTGCAGGAAACAACAAAATGATTCCCCACTCTCTGCATTAACGGAAATAGCAATTCTTTTTTTTTCTCCTTGTAAAAAAGCTCGATGTCACTTACATATCCAGGACGCAATAAACCGTCTCAGGATGCAAGCAATTTTACTCACATGTATAAAACTAATTCTTCCTTATTCTCCTCTCGAAAATAAAAATTTTCTTTATGTATATTATTAAATAATTTATTAGAAATTGCACAATGTCTTTTCTTTAAAAAAAAAGTATCAAATATATAGTTGAAGATTTAATTTGAGGAAAAAATCGAATGCCATAATTTTTTTGCAATTTTGAATAAAGAGGAAAAATTTCTAATTATTTCGTTTGAAGTGTGTCGAATTTAATTTTCGATATTTTAGACTTTTAAACATTTCTGAATAAAAATTACAATTATTTCAGTAAAGGAGACATTTCTTAAAATTTTAGTTCCGATTATATGAAGAATTCGATTTTTTCTTATTATTCAATTCGATTCTTTCCTATGAAGAATATTTACTACTGTTAACTGATGGAATTGCGAATATTAATGAAACTATCCCGTAAACAAAAGTTCTTTTGGAATAGAAATAAGTTTCTCCAGAATAGCGAAAGTCTTAACTGAATCAATTTAAAGTTTCGTTCATTTAGTGAAATTGGTCGCTATTCTAGATAATATTTTTTTTTCTTCGAATAATAAATCTCAATGGAAAAATTGAGACGAATTTTTTAAAGGGAATGTATTTATTGTAATAATAATAATAATAATAATAATAATAATAATAATATAAGAATAAGAACAAGAATGATAATAGTTAATAATTATTATTATTATAGTAATAGTAGTAATAATAATAAAAAAATAACAGTAAGAATGAAAATAATAAGAATAACAATGATTATAATAATAAAAATAATATTAATAACAGTAGTAATAATATTAATAATATGGAATAAAAATAGTTATAATAATTATAATAATAATAGTAAGACTAATATTAATAATTATAATAATTTAGTAATAACAGTAATAATAATAATAATAAAAACAACCATTATTATTATATTACTATTATTATTTTTATGAATATAATTATAATAAAAGAAATAATAATAGCAATATCGAATATAGGAGAAATGAAAAAATTTGTAACATACGAAAATATATTAGTTGTAAAAGAAAGACGGAGATTTTCAGCTGTGAATAAATTAAATGCGCACAATCAGACATAGAGCGCAATAAGTATACGTGTAATTTATATAATTCAATTGGGAAATGCACTTCTTTTGAAAAAAGTGACTTTTATTTGATTGAAAGAAAAGTAGAAATTTTGTTCACAAATATATACGTATACAAGTATATTAATTTTAAATAGAAAAAATATTAAAATACTTCCTCTATATGAGGAAGCAATTCTAAAATAAATTTATAAACATAAGAAACTATGCAATTATGAAAATTATTGTTTATTTTCTGATATATATTAAATTTAACAATTTTGTAAATATACAATTTTTCGATTGTTTTTGTTTTCTTTACCAGGTTTTCTTAATTTTTTTTTTTTTTAATCAAGTCTGAAGTGAATAAAATTGCGTATAACGAAATGTGAGAGAACTATCGCTGTAGTTTCAGTTCTTTAGACGCACGTATATAGTTATAAATTATATGAATTGTTGTTGTTTATACGAAAAAAAATACTTGTAAATAGGCACAATAATCAAATATTGTTTAACGATTCAAATTGTACGTAAGCGTTGTTGGGTGAATTCTCAACATCAATAATGTTATTGCGCACCTATACATTCGTTCACTAACACCCTTGTCAAATACAGGTTATAGCTAAAAAAAAAAATTTATTCTTGTTGTTAATCAAAATTTCCTCCTTGTCATTATATTTAATTTTTTTACCATCAAATTACTATTTTTTGTTCAATTCTTTTTTTACTTTCAAAGCTAATTTAATTGTTATTTAATTTAATTGTTTTCTCCTCGAATTATAACGTCGGTGAAGTTCGCAACGTTTATGATCAACGATTGAAAGAAAAAAAATTATTTTCCTACCAAAAAGATTTTTTTTGTTAATCATTATTCAAAGAAATAAACTTACTATTTTCTTTACAAAAATTTATAAAAATTCGCTTTAAAGAATATTTTTTTCAAAATTCGTTGACTATAAACGTTGTGAACTTCACGAACGTGAATTATAAGAAATTTTCAAAATTAGAGAAATATTTTATTTTTACACCACTTGCAGTAATTCGCAGTTTGAAGAAGAATCGTAAAAAAGACATTTTTTTGCAGAATTGAGATGGAACAATAAAGTAATTTTTTTTTTTTTTTTTATTTGAACGAAGTGAGTTTTATTCTCACGATCATGTACACAGTTGCGATCTGTAAAACCTTAAAGATGATCGCCATTGGGACATTGAGGACGTAGTTTCCGGGACGCGAAAAGTCTAGTGTGATATCGGGCGGAAGGCGAAGTGGCGTGAATGAGTCGTCCCTCGACGATCGTAAGATTTATGGTCGCGTCGGTTGCTCGGGGGAGGCCAATGCTGCTCAGTTCAAGAAGAAGAAGAGAGGAGAGGAGAGGGGAGGATATTGCTAACCCTTGACTCTTACGGACTCCGGAGGCCACCCTTCTCGACCTGTCATACCTTTCCTGACACTACATTATTCGATAAAAATATATCCCACTCCTGAAAAAGACAAAGATTCTCAATAATAATATTTAAACAAAAAGAGAAAAAATTTAAAAAAAAAAAACGTTTTTGATTGGGCTAGAAATATATTTTTTTCTTCCTTGCTTTGGGATTTTTCCGCGTGATCCTTTTGACCCATAACCATTGCTGCAAAAATTTGAGGAAAATTGAGAAACTTTGAAACAAAGAGACGTTTCTTAAAACTCTTCATAACTGCAAAAATTTAAGTGTATTAATTATAAATTATAAATATAAATTAATAATTTTAAAATAAAAATTATTAGTTAGATGTCTAAAAAATTTCGGATATTTTTCTTCCTTTTTTCCATCTAATTTAAAGATTATCTTGAAATTTTTGATGAAAATTGAGATTTTCTGGTGTTGAGTACCAAATCAGTTTTAAAAAATAATCTTTAAAGACATGAACTATGTATTAAGTGAAAATGGAATTTTACTGCATTTTTATTTTTTCAAATTATAAAGCAGCAAAAAATATGTTTGTTTAATGGAGCGAAAAGACTTTCTTCAGATCTTTGATGAAAATTTAAAATTCCTGAATTTCGGTTCAAAATTATTTTTAAAAGACATTTTCTGACTTTAAAAGACTAGTATATAAAAGCAGTTAGGGATTTCTGCAAATTTTTGAAGAAAATTGAGGATTACTGAATATTGGACTTGAAAAAACGACTTTAGAATATTTTTACTCAACTGGAAATTTAAATAAATAAATATTATTAATTAAAAATTTGAAGATTTTGTTTACGTTTAACAAAAATATTTTTTACTGCTTTATAATTGAAAAAGATTAAATGCAGTAAAATTTTAGAATTTTTTCTTTTCTTACAGTTAAGGTCAAAACTATTTTCAAATTTCTGATGAAAATTGAGATCTTTTAGATTTTAGTTCAAAAGTTGTTTAAAAAATATTTGAAGACTTAAACTATAGTAACTGAAAATTAAATTTAGGGTGAATATCCTTTTTTAAAAATATAAAGCAGTAGAAAATATTTTTGATAAAAAGAACATAAACATCAGTCTTTTCAAACATTTGATGAAAATTGAGAAGTTCTTAATTTTTTTCTTAATTAAAATAAATAGATATTGTTAATTAAAATTGTAAAGAATTTTTTGTTTTTTTAAACAAAAAGACTATCATCAACTTTCTGATGAAAATTAAGATTTTCTGAAATTTCTTAATTCTTGGTTCAAAAACATTTTTAAAAGATAATTTTTAATTAATTAATTAATTAATTCTGAATTTTTACTCAACTGGAAATTAAATTAAATAAATATTATTCATTTAAATTATAAAGAATTTTTTGTTTTCTTTCCAGCGAACGTCCTATCTTCAAATTTTTGATGAAAATTGAGATTTTCTGGAAGTTAGTTCAAAAATTATTTTAAAAGTTATTTAAAAACTTACTGTAATATAACTAATGATTCAATTTTACTGAGTTTCCTTCGTTTAAGTATACATTAAGTAGTAGAAAATATTTTTGACAAAGAAAACGTAATCAGCTTCTTCAAATTTTTGAGGAAAATTAAGGATTTTTCAAATAGGAGTTGAAGAAATGTTTTTAAAATTTTGTTCCCCTGACAGAAAATTAAATTTTTAAATTATTTTTTTATTTTATTCTTTTTCTTTAAGTGAATGTAAATATTGACTCGAAATTTTTGATGAAAATTGAGATTTTCTGGAAATCATGTAAGAAAAGGCTTTTAAACAAATATCAAGGGACCCAGACTTGCATTTGATTTGAATAATAAAAAGGGACTAAACTGCCTTTTTAAATTATAAACTAGAGGTCATGTTTTTAAGCACATGTATTTATAGTATCTGCAAATTTTTGAGGAAAATTGAGGATTTTTGAACTAGTGATTAATAACCTTTTAAATATTTTTTCCCTTAGCTGAAAATTCTGTTTTTTCTGTAATTTTCTGTATACAGAATTCAATAAAGCTCCTTTATCCAGAATTTTACAAATTTATACCACTTTAACATTGAAGTAACACGAAGTTTTTTTTATATGGGGCATTCCACATCAAATCGAAAATTGTTTTCCCTTCGCATCTCAAATTTTATTCAAATATTTTTTTTCTTTCAAAGCTCGTTGAAATGAGCTACCACGATTTTTTCAAATTTTTTTCATAAAGCGACTTAAGAAATATCTCATTTTTTACGTAAATTTTTTTTCAAATGGTTGCAACTCGGCTAAAAATTGATCAAATTGGACGCTCTTATAACGAAAATTTTTGTTTACACGCATTGTTTTTTATAAACATAAGAAAAAATTTTTTAAAAACAATTTACTCTATAAATCTTAATTAGTAGTTTTCTACTAATGAAATAGAATTACCAATTGAATCAGTAACTGTTTTTACTAATTTTTAGTAGTTTTTTACTAATTATGAGTAGAAAATTTACTAATTTGAAATAGTAAAAAATACGCTCTTCTAATGGAATTAATAATTTTCTACTAACAATTGGTAAAAAACTACTAAAAATTAGTAAAAAATGTTACTAATTCAAATTGGTAAACGAATCCGGACTAATTCAGATTTAGAGAGTACAAAAAAATTTTTTTTTTACAATGTATATCGATGAATTTTTTCAAAATTTTTTGTAAGAAACTAGCACCTTATATACAAGTTAAAAAAAGGATTCCAAAAAGGATTTCCAAAAAAATCCAAGAGAAAAAGGAAAAATGACAAAAAAAAAGTAAATTAGGTCCTGACCTATGATATAAGAAGTCAGCCTTCTACCCTCCTTTTTTCTGCCTCAACGAAATGAAGTTACGCTGACGGAATTGATATAGCAATTTTTTTTCGAGTCTTTTTTTTTTTTTTTGATTGCACACTCATACACACACTCGCAGACAAGTTTGGAAAAAAAACAAGAGCAGTATACAGGAAGTATTCGGAAGGAGAAAAAGCTAAAAGCGTCGATATTAGTCGACACGGGGTGGGTCGTGATCAAGGGGTCGTGTTCATATGTACTGGGGTGTTGTATAGAAGCACAGATGCAACGATAGCAACAGTTCGGACGGATGGACGGCGGAGGCTCTCTCTCACATATGAGCTCACGATTGTGGCGTCGTATGGGCCTGACTCACATACACCGCACGTAGTCATCCATCATTGTCACGAACTCTTCACTGACACAGGCGCCCATATTATAACCCCCTTCTCCTCTTTCTCTCTCGCTCGCTCTCTTCTTTCTCTTTTTCCCCGCTCTGACAAGAGTCTTGACACGAGAGTAACCCAACTCTCTGCCTCTGGATTTGTCTCCTTTTCGGTGTAATCATTTTCGATCCTTCTAAACTATATTCCCTGGTTCGATGAAATATACGAAAATCTCTATTTCTCTTTGCTGCTTAACATCCAGGCGCAAGAAGGAAGGTGTGTAACAAAAGACTGGAATTATTTCTCGCACATACTTAATTCTCAAGGTTGTTGGGTATTTTCTACAAAAAAATCTCCGCTAGCCAAAGAATATCCCTAGGAATAATATCACTAGGGATATACCTTTCGTCTATAGATAATAAAAATACAGAAGATTTGTAAAATAACCTAATTGTAGGTTATTAGAAATTTTTTGCCACTGTGTTATTCTTCGGCTGTCCATAGATACCCAGAGGACAGTCGAGAGAAAATAAGAATAAAACGAACAGGAATTGTAAGATTTTTTTTTTGAAAATTCTTTTCCCAAAAAACTTTTGAAGTGGATTTATTCCTCATTTACATGAAGTGCATAACATCGCGCGCAGGTATAAAGAGAGAGAGAATGGAACAAAATGGAGACGGCATTGGTTCTAATTAAAGAGAGCGACGAGGAAGTTGGACCGTTCTTGTTTTTCGACGGCGCGGAGAAATGTTGTTAACGCTTAAATGTTAACAAATGTAGGTAGAAGGGGCCCGGGAATCGGACAGGTAAAGGCTGCAAGCCGGTTGACTAAGTGAAGGAAGACCGCTTGCCTGGCGGCTGCTTTTGAGCTCCGTTTGTCATGGTTCAAATGATAGATGAAGGAAGCGGAGGCTCTCTCATACCCACTGAATAGTGTTAACTTTTACACCCAGCCACCTTGTCAGCCAAATAGAATCTATCCCTCTTATCATTTTTCTCCAATCGCAACATAATATAATTATTTTTCTCAAAAGAATGTTTTCTTTTTCCTCTATATATATAGGTTATGTTTCGTTAGTCGATATGTACAATCGATTTATCGAAGAACGCGATTGGTGCGCGTTCTTAACCAATCGAAAAAAACTTAATGCAATAAGTTCTCTCTAAAATTTGAATTAGAACTAATTATTAGTAAAATCGTGACTGACTTTTAGCTATCAAATTAGTTATTTTTAACTAATTCAAATTTAGAAAGTTCTTATCGATTGCATTGTTACACAAAAGGATTAAAGTTTCGTCATTATACGAAAAGTAAAAAAAAACACTTGTTTGCATTTGCTTGTTTACAAACACTTCGTATGCTAATTATTTTTTAAAAATAAAATTAGCGATTTAAAAAAAATGAAATTTAAAAATTTTTAATTCAAATAATTTTTTTATAAAAATAAAATTATGAATTGAAATATAGTTCTATAACTATAAAAATCATATATACATTCTGAGACAGGATATTCAAGAAAATGCATAAAACTTTATTAAAATTATACTTTTAGTTTAACAATTATTAAATTTTTAGAATTCATAGGAGAATTTTGAATTTTTGTATCTGTTTGTTTGCCTCATATGAACTATGAAATTACCACGAATTATAAAACAAAATATTCAAATTTTTTCTATTTTTGACAAAAATTTATTTTCAATTTATATAATTATTGAATAAATATCGTAAAATTATTACTCTGAAATTATTTAATTAATTATACTTAAATATTTCAAAATTAATATTGTATATGTTAAAATGTTACCTTTACAATTTTCATAAATGGGAATAAACTTCAAAAGGTTTTAATTTGAAATTTTATAAAAGTCTTATTTGTAATAAATCACGTTAGAAATTTTAAACTGTACTTGAATTTTGGAAAAATTTCAATAATACAAATTGTTTTTAGAAATTAGTAAAATTTTTTAAATATATTTAATTAATTTTTAAAAATAAAGGATTTAGATACGAATTTTAGTTAAAAATATATACTAAAAAATTAAATTTTATAAAAGCTTATACAAATAATTTTAGAAATTCAATTGTTTTTAAAATTATAATAAAATTATCTTTATAAATAATAATACTTTTCCATAAAATTGAATTATTTTCAAAAATTTTAGTAAAATTCTTGGGAAAATTTCAATTATTTTAACAAATTTTAGTAAAATTCCTTGACAAAATTTCAATTATTTTCACAAATTTTAGTAACATTTTTGGCAAAAATTAAATTCTTCTGACAAATTTAATTTAAATTCTTGGCAAAATTTCAATAGTTTTAACAAATTTTAGTAATATTTTTGGCAAAATTTCAATTATTTTCACAAATTTTCTTCAATTCAATGATTTTTAATATCTATTTTCATAAAATTTTTCAAAAGAATTCATTTAACGAAAATTTTGTTATCAAATTTATTATCATAAATATTAAAACTAATTGCAGAAATTTAACTATTTACAATACAATTTTAATTGAATTCATCGAAAAATAATTATACTTGAATAGTTCATTAATAATTCGTCGATAGAATTGAATAATTTCCAAAAACAATATTTTTTACATAGATTCAATAACTTTTATATTTAAAATATAAAAATTAGAACTCGTGGCAGAATTTCAATTATTTCTTATACGATTTTAACGGAGTTTAAAATTTCTTTACGAGAATTTAATTTTCAGAAAAATTCAATTATTTAATAAATTCTTTATTTTTGTATTTAAGTAATTGAATTCTCTTTGAAGTTTATAATAAAAATGAATTTAAAAATGGATTTCAGATAAAATTTTAGAATAGAATTGAATTTTGAAAGCATCATGGGAAAATTTTTTAGAAATAATTTAATTTTAAAAAGGTTTTAAATTAAAATATTTAAAAATTTGAATTTTTTATAATTTTAATTGAAAATTATGTAGTACTCTCTTAATATCAATCAGTTAAAAATCACTGTTTTAACTGACAATCAGTGACTGACTTTTTGCTTCTATAATTCAGTTAAAAATAACTGATTTTCAGTGAAAAATTAATTAAACTTTATTGAAATCAGTAAAAAAAAAGTTTACTGAAACATTAACTGACAATCAGTTATTTTTAACTTATTGTCAATAAAAATATTACTGTTTCAATTATTAACTGATTTTTTGCTTCTAAATCAGTTATTTTTAACTACGATTTAAATTGGGAGAGTAGAATTTTTTTTTTGAACGGTTTAATGATTTAAATTATTAATTATTATTAAATTATTTAAAGTTTTTATTTTCTAATATATATTGAAGACCTTCCGAATACCTGATTTGTAAATTCTCAAAGAACTTTTCCAAATATTATTAAAAATAATCGATTCAGAGAAGAGTTACTCTTAAAAATTACAGAAAATAATGATTAAATTGTAATGATGAAAATAATTTGGAAAAAGTTATGCTATAATTAAAATTAATAATAGTAAAATTGAAATAACAATAATAACGAAATAATAAAAATAGGAATGCAGTAAAAATGGAAAATTCTCGGTAATAAAAAGTAAAGCGTATAAAGAAAAAAAGCGATATAAGAGGGGATGTAGAAAATAGGGACATAATATGACAAGTTGGTGATTAGTTAATGTCGTGAATGATAGAATGATAGTTTATTCTCATTATTCTGTAAACGCCATTAACGGTAGTCGGATACATCGACTATAAGGCATATTTCGCAGGTTGACTCGAGAAGTCAAGGGTTATTCTCCAATTTGGCACGCACCATAAATCTCAAGGAGAGCACCAAGGGCGCACACTTTTTCCTCCATCTATACATATATAAGAACATATAATATATGATAGAATCTAAAATTGTATATATTTATTGAAATTCTTTTCCATTTCTTTTCCACTTATGTATATGAAATATTATACATGATTTGTTACTTCAAGTCACGAAACAATTCAAATACTATTGATTTCTATTATACGGGTGCGCCAGATTATTGAGACTTATAAATATATAGAAACATTTCAATATTTCGGAAATATACTTTTTCGTCTCTTTTCTTTCTATTTTCGTTTTTTTCTCCTTTCCTTTTTTTGTCTTTTCTCTTTTTCCTGTTTTCTTTATCCTTTTTTCTTTTTCCATTTTTCTTTATCCTTTTTTCGTTTTTTCTCTTTCTGCTTTTTTTTATTTTTTCTCCATATACTTTTTGTTAAAAAGATGCATTATTATGTAGACAGTAGACTTTTAAGGAAACAAGTGAGATGTGTACATAATTCAGGAAGTTTGATAAAATGAGTGATGATGGAGAAGTGAATGTAAAGTGAAGCAGCTATTGATTCGTGAATGCACACAAGTGACACATCTATTGGTTATACCGAGCCACCAGTCATGCTGAGGTTTTAACTCTTAGCACACGGTGAACCCAAAACTCGAGTCAACGATGACGTAAAGGAGAGTTTGCAGATGATAAACGGTTTTCTTCCTCCTAACCCTGGGATTTTCGAGAGAACCAAACATCTCATTTTATTATCATACTTCTCATTTGGATCTTCGCCGCATATCACCCCAAAAAAAGAAAACCCCGATTCGAATTATTCAACAGTTTTCAAATTTATTTATTTACCCATCGAGAGATATAATTTTATATTTCAATCCTTTCTTCAATGATTAATTAACAATTTTTTCATTTTAATACTCGGAAAAGCTAAAGCAGAAAAAAATTTATAAATAAACAAAATTATAAACAAACAAATTTATAAATAAACAATTGGTTATAGCAATAAACGTATAACGAACAATAAACATTAATACATGAGTCAATAAAAACTAAACGAACTGACTCGATGAATAATAGATAGAATAAAGGGAATATATATGTATATAAAAAATTAAAAGAACAAAAATCCAATTCAAATATAATATAAAAATAAGAATATACTAATGGTATTAAAAGGTAAACATGTTATATACGAGGCGAAGCAGACGGTCAATGAATTCCTTTTTTCCCTCGGCTATAATCGAACGCACTCAAAAGACCCTCAAACATTAATCATTATATATCCGTAAAACAATACAGATAATTAATACGTGCTCAACATAATTGGATACACGGTTACACACTATGCAGAAGAAATAAGAAATTCAAAAATCTGTTCCTTCAATTTATCATACTCGGAGAAAATTACATGGCTACGTTATTCGTATTTATATCTATCTATATACATGGTTTTGTGATCTATTTTAAAATTCGAATCACAGGAAATGAAATAATATTTAAAAAAAAGCCGACAGTATATAAATGAAAAAAGTATTTTAAAAAAATTGTAGTCGTTACAATATAAACCTTTGAGTATATATAATTTTACTATTTTTTTATACTGATTTAGTTTTTGTTTTTTTCTACAAAAAAAATAATTTCAGGACCAAATGAAGTGCAGAAAAAATTTCTATACTTGAAGTCAACGAACCAAGAACGACTTAAAAATATCTGGAGTTAGGATATTTGCAGAATATTCTATAGGAACGCTCATAAATATCTTGAGGACATCCTAAGGATTTTCTAATTCCTACACAGTTTTCTTGAAAGTATCAAATTGACACTAAAGTGGGTCAAATTGATGCCAAAAATCAGTAACAATTTTTAATTTAATCCACTTTTTCAGTATCAATTCGTTGCCATTTGATACTTTAAAGTTAACAGTGTAAATATGGCTTGGAAGTCCATAAGATAGTTCATTGATAGGATGGGAACTTTATAGTATCCTACCCTCAATGATTATTTATATACGATTTGGTTTTCTAAAATCCCACTTTTTTTATCGATGACCATCTTTGCTGCATGTCGACCTTTCGGCTCCTCTGCATATCTGAAACAAAAAACAAAAGAATATTAAAACTGCGTTTTCAATTGTTTGAATTTTTTTTTAAATATGAAAAAAACATGCTAAATTAGTTTCATATTTTTAAACATCTCCATGTATATAGGAATATACGAAGTAAAAATTCAATAATGTCAAAGTGATACGAAATCCAATCAACGTCTCTATTCGTCCACTAACCCGAAGGAAAATTGGGCTCAGGATCCAGACGGAAGATTAATGTTCATTCTGATTAGTCTTGGAGTATTCGGAGTGAGACTCCAGCAGTAAAAGAGAACACAAAACCTTTCAACATTTCCGTTTGTAGTGCCAAATATCACTTAGGACTCGATTTGACCAAAGTATTTTATCCATTAAACGAAAGTTTAAGATAATAAATTACAAATTTATTACTTAAAACTTGTTTCGAACTCCGTTGATACACTTTTGAAGCCTATTGAAATTTGCTGTAATATTGTCCAAACTTTTTTAATATTTAAAAACATGATTTTTTTTGTGAAATGTTTTGTCAATATTGGAAATGTTGAATGTAAGAGAGATGGCAATATTGCTGAAAGTTTCAATACTGTATGGGAGTAAACATATAGTTTTTTGCGAAGGAATCTAAATTTCTACATGTCGTGGATTAATTCTATAATATTTAACTGGCGTAATTAAATTTTTTTATACCTTTTTAAGGGTGAATAGAGAAATGTTTCTTTATGTGCGTATTAACATGGCGTCGACGAGACCCCTTCTTCTCCTTCTTCTTGTCATTAACCCACCCACGAAAAACACACTTGAATTTTAGGGTGGAGCATCTGACAGCAATTCCCCCATTTAGTCTGCCAGAAACTTGATTCTTATTTATTCTCATCGAAGTGAGAGCCCTCTGGAGAAATCTTCCGGAAACTTGAACACGATTGCAGCAAACTTCTTTTGACAGTTACCGACATCACCTACAAATTAATCACTGAACTTTAGGTTTTATAAAAATTAGGGCATCTAGAGGACGTTCATACAACTGTTGGGGACTTTTCATTTTTACCTCTATGGTAATCCCTGGTCATGTAGGTATCGTGTTTACCATTTGTCGATAAGGTACCTCTTTGGGTAAGTATTTACCATTTTACCAACATTCGGTATCGAACTTTCTGCCTTACCTTCTGGTGTTATTCTCGACTGGAGGATTTTTGTGGTTACCTCCGGTAGAAAAGAGCGACGTTCGACTATTTTGATCCTTTCGACAGTTTTAAAAGTCAGTTGTTGTTGGTAAGTAGTTTTAGTGTTAGTAGTTGTTGGTAAAATATTGTTTCGATGTTTCACAGCAAGTATTTTTCTTTCAAGAAGAGCAAGTATTTTCTTTATAACTAAAAATTTCTTATAATTGTCCTTATAAGTTATAACCCATTGTAAGTTGTAATTTAACGGATTTTTTCAGGTCTAGAATGCTCCTAAGGCATCATTTTGCCAGGAAAGAATGTCGAGACTCTCAGTTAACGCTCATATCACGGAGTAACGCACTGGTTCTCGTTCGATCACCAAAGTTAAGCTCCGTTGAGCGCGGTTAGTACTTGGATGGGTGACCGCTTGGGAATACCGTGTAGTGTTAGCTCTCTTTTTTTCCTTTTCACTTATTTTTTGCAACTGCTTCTTTTTCCAACAAATATCAACTAATTTCGTTAATTTACTTTTTATTATTCATTATTTTATTTGTTTTCAAACTGAACTGCCGGCATATGTCCAATTTAATTTGAATTGGCTAAATATATGACTTTTTAACAATCCGACCGGTTTGATTTTTGAACCACTGCATTGAATGTAATCTTATACATACCAGAATAATTATGTTTAAAAAATTTCTGTATCGAAATTTAGACTTTAAGGCATTTTTCAGAAAGCTTCAAACTGTGAAAAGTAGATCTTGTTTTAAGCCCAATTTGAAAAGAAGATCTTGTTTTAAGCTTAATTTTGACTGAAACAATTTGCGGTATAGTTCCAATATTATGGCTATATAGGTTTTCTGATTAGAAAACTGATTTTAAGACCTAGTTATCTTAATTTTAGTTTAGACCCAAAAATGTGTTGAACTTATAAGAAGAAAGTATTTTTATTAAGACAATTTTTTATTGCGCACCAACTTTGGTAGCAATGTACCAAAATAGTTTTCGGTTTTCATGCGTGTATATATGAATAATCCAGGGACATATTTCGAAAGTGGAATTTCTTAATAGAAACTTCAGAGCAAGATTGGCAGCAACTGGGAAAGGAGGTGGGTTCGAAAACTTGGGGTGCAAGGGGCTGCGATCCTTATGTTGACGCTGAAAATGCTGTCCGATCGATCTTCGTCAGACTTGATTTCGCAGCAGTACAATCATCCAACAAATAGAATTGTACGTTGCGCCCTATATAGCTATACGCATATAAGCGTTAGACTATACAGCTCCCCGAAAAACTTCACAACTGCCAATCGTTGTCAACAACCCTCCCCTCTCTCACTCTCGTCAGTAAAAAAAAATATATTCTCAAATAATCCTTTGTCAATCTCATCCGTCTCGTTTCTTGAAAAAAAAATGAATTCGACCGACAAAATGTCTTCTTTTTCCATCAAACGATTTTTGTCCGTTAACAATATAACATCCTTTCAATCGCTGTATTACAAACTGATGACTTTATATCAGGCCTGCTTTAGAAGTCACAATCAGCATCTTTAAATATACTGATTCAGGTTACAATTTCTATCTTTATATTTTAAAGTTATATACTTTTATGCGATGTGACACTGATGCAATTTTTAATATTTAAAAAAAGTGTTTGTTAATTTTACGAATTAGATCATCATCATAATGTTTAGGAATTTGAAACAATATGTTGCGAGTGATTAGAATCTTGAGAATTGTTGGAAGCAGAGTATATATGTATATCTCTGATATTAATCAAATACGTAGCATAACTTTGGAGCCTGCACCTTTCATAAAACATATCAAAACGTCAACTTCTCGCCTTCAGTATTGAAAAGAAGAGGAAGAAAAAAACTTCATTTCAATTCGTCGAACGAAAGGCGCATGAAATAATGCTTTATCGCTAGCCGATCAAGTGACACGCACAGGAAGAAATCGCATGATTGATACTCATACTTCTCCTCGATATCTTTAGCATATTCATCAACAATGCGGTGATATTTTAATTAAACCGCGCATAACTGGTTACACGGACCCTTGAACAAACATCTGGACATCATTATTGTTTGTTAAACGAGTCGCGTGTCAAAAAAAAAAGAAAACGAAGGTGACGGCACAAAAGAGAATGGATCATACTAAACAGAATACGGTATTATATATTGGTTCCACTCTCAAGTGCAGAGTATAAAATATTATAGAGTACAGAGTATAGAGTATAGAGGATAGAGGATAGAACCTAGAGGAACATTGTCACAGAGGAACAGAATAGGAATATGGAGTCTACAGAGGAACAGTAGAGTCTAGAACTATGGAGGAAAAGGACTGGTGAAAAAAAAGCTGTATGGAAAGGTCGAACAAACGGAGTTCGAAAGAGGAAGCCAGTGGCAGCGAGAAGAATGTCATAGAGTTGTTTCTGGCAAGGAGGGAGCTTGACACCTCAGTGATGGATGGCCACCGCCCGCCAAAGCCGCTGCTTCTGACTGCCGTCGCTTCTGCTTGCTTCTACTATATGTATAGTTGTGTAGTGTGATGCTGATGCCACATAGTCCATTGCAAAATGGGGTCGAATTTTGTTATAGTAAACTTGACGTCTTTGTTTCACCTTCAACGTTGTTCATAATCCTTCGTGTATATACTATATATATATATATACATACGGGAAATGATATGATATAGGTCTCTGTCCTCTTCATTTCCTATAAATGTTTATTCAATATCTTACACGAGCTTTCAAGAAAATTGTTTGCTGACAATGTCAAACAAAGGAGACGTCATCTTTTGGTATAAGACAGTATATCGTTATAGTGTAATTGTAAACTTGAGTTTACGTTTAAAAAAGTTTTCCTTATGATTATATGTGGAGCTTGAAATTATATATTTCTGCTGAAAAAGGTTCATCCTGGCTGTTGCTTTGATTTGTGGAATTTTTAATTATACAAGTATTTTTGAACTACCTATTCAAGAACTGCATCAAAGTTAAAGGAAGATTATAACATTATCTATTTGCAGTTTTGGAGAACCAATTTGGCAAAGTTTGTGGATTTTCTGATGAGGAATAACAATAAGAATCTGTATGGACGTTATTGCAGAACATCTTAAAGAATTACGGAATCAAAATCAAGTACAGCAGCGTGATCATAGTTTTGAAGAACCAAATTACATTTTTGGACCACTTGAAGATTATTATCCCGGTGCTTCTAACACTATATACCATAGGATCAAAATTAAGTACAGCAACATATGATCATCTATCTTGCAATTATCGAAGAAGCAAATTGCAACAAAAGCTATATAATTTATTGGACAACCTGAAGAATATTATGGTGGTGCATCTAAAGCAATTACGGAATCAAAATCATGTTACATTTTTGGACCACCTGAAGAATATTATGGTGGTGCATCTAAAACAATTACAGAATCAAAATCAAGTACAGCAACATGATCGCATGTCTATAAGGCTGTAAATATAGGAAACATTTATATATGCATAAGGAAATATTAATGCAGCAAATGAGAAATACTGTTATACTTAAGTTGAAGTGTATAATCAATACCATCATATTTTTGATAACATCTAATTAACATCATAATAGTTATGATCATTTTCATTAATATAATCGTAACAATAATGTTCACTATAGTGTTATCATGTGCCTATCATCTTATTCCATAAGATTATAATCGTTACCAATATGATTATTAACTTACAATTGTGTTAATCATCGATCTTCTTAACATTAGCATCATCATTATAGTTTTCAATAACAACAACATATCGGTATCATCACTATATCATTAACGAACATATCATTCTATACTTATAGTTTTAATTAACATAAAAATCGTTGACCTTATTTTCTTCTGCATTATTGTCATCAATTACATTGTCATCATTAGCATCATCTTCATTAATTTTATCATCATTAGCATTATGTTTCTTAACCCTAATACTGCTAAGAGTATTAATGTATATTTTTCCTAAACCTTATCGTAAAAGACACCAAAAAAGTTGTATAAGAATTTTAAGGTATTATTATATTCTTTTAAATTATTCAGCGGGGTAAAATTACCAATAGTTTTGTGCATTTTTACAGAAAACCTAATAGGAAGTTTTTTAAGAATTTTAGGGTAAAACTATACAAAAAATCGTTACTATTGTTTTCATTACTCATTTTAATTATTTTCTCCAACTTTATCATCATTATAATAATTTTTACTAATATCATTATTGTTACCATCATTTTTATATTTAAAAATTTTTATTTATTAATTTATTTTAATGTTCTTATTAATCTTTTTAATTGAATTGCGAGTATCGAAAAAGGCTCAACTCTGAAAATCGTAAGAGGTTTTTAAAGTTGAGCCCTTTTCAAAATTCGCAATTCAATTATTTTCTTCAACTTTATCATCGCATTATAATAGTTTATACTAATATCATTATTGTTATTCCATTAATTTATAAGTATAACTATTTATACTTTTTATATTTCAGAATTACTTATTTATATTTTAGAATTTTGAATTAATATCACTGGTATTAATAATGATTGAATTTGAAAAAGTTACAAAAATTAAAGTTTTCGAAAAGTTTAATTTTAAAACATTTTAATTAAAAATTCTGAATATGTTAATTTTTTAAGTGAATTTTAAAACACCTTTTTGAATTAGTTATATTTTTAAAAATTGTATATTTAATTAAAAACTTTTCAAAGTATATATTTTAAATTTCATAAAATTAACTTGTAAACAAGTATAAATTTTAGAGGATATTTATCCGTTTCAGGTGAACTTTTTTTGAAATAATTAAATTTTTCTGAAACTTTCTTAAACAAAAATATTTACAATAATTGAATTAGAGAAAAATTATTGATTTGAAAACTTGAAAATATAATTTTTGAGAGTTTTTTTTATGTCTCTGAACTGACACATATTCTGTTTAATGAATAAGATGGCCTTAAAATAAAAAGGAGTTAAAAATATTTTAATACTTTTTAAATTCTTACATTTTTCTTTAAAATTATAGACGATTCTGAAATCAATGTGTATAATTTTGTAGAAAATATACTTATGAATTCACAGAAATGATTTTTATTAATTTTTTAATCATTTTTAAGAAAAATTAATTTTCAGACTAAAAATCCTATATATAAAATACAATTGCTATTGAATTACTTTTACTTTTTAAATTTACTTGCTTATAATTTTCTAACTAAAATTTCAGATCGTAATTCTTATACATAAAAAAATATTTCAAAAATTATCATTTGAAATTAGTTAGAAAATTTAACAAATTAATTAATTAATTAATTAATTATTAAATTATATGAATGGATTTTTCAAAACAAAATAAGATCTCACTGAAATTAATAATCCAAACAAAATAACATCGTAATATATATTAACAAATTAATGTTCAAATAAAAAAATGGAATAATAATGGTGCAAATAATAATTTTCTGCAAAATTACTCATATAGATTTTAAAATCTACCAATTTTTAAACAAAGTAAAAATTCAAAAACGGTTACAATATGTTTCCCGTCCGCTTTTATCTTATGATCATTAAACTCCACAAAAAAATTATCATAAAAATAATTTTATAGAATATTAAACACAAAAGTGTGTTAAAATAATAAAAAATTTTATTGGATATTGTGTTAAAATTTAGGGCTAAAAATAACAAATAAAAATTTTGTAAAATATGCGGAATTCCTTTGTAAATATATGCATTCGTGTAATTCATTTTTATTTCAGAGAACGAAAATTAATTATATTATTAATTTTATGATTTAAAATAAGTTATTCCATATTTGTATAAGTTTGGGTTAAAACTAAATTTTTCTTGATTTCCTTCGTATACGTACGTTTTAAGAACGTTCTTGATGTTCTGTGCCGACAGAAATGTTTCTAATGTATAAACGGTTTTAGTCAAACGGCGGATAATCAAAATTATCATCATCAGGTTAACAAGAATGGTTACAGAAGAAGCTTATAGAGTTTGAATTATAAAATAAACAATTTAAGAAGTACATCAGTTTTTGAAGACTGATGATTTTATATTTTTTATTACACATACACAGTACGTAAAATGAAAAATTGAAGCAGAAGTTTGGATTTTCTGATGTTTAAGAAGGTAGCGGATACCAAGCTTCACAAAGTGGGATCGAGCAGATGAAGGACGGAAGGTATATAGCCACCGATGGGAGCGTGCTAATGGCTACTGACATGCAGTTTTGATGGATCGGGTACCACTCTTCCTCGTTTCTCACCCCGCTTGCACGAGAACGAAATACGTGCGACTCGCGTTATATGTACACTGCAGAAGAGGGAAGATGGGGGCAGAGAAATGGCGAATTATAGAGCATCAAGTGAAAGAGAACGAGAGAGAGAGAGAGAGAGAGAGAGAGAGAGAGAGAGAGAGGAAATCTACAAAAGTCCGTAATAATACCGAGAGAGAGCACATATCCCAATGGTTGTGAACCAGACGCCTTGGCGGCGGCGACAACAGCATCCACTACTCTCTTGGTCCATCTTGACGTATCTGTCCCTGAGGATATCCTCCAATATCCAAAGAAGCACATTGTTTCTCTAAGTTACCTTTACAGAATTCTTCAAAAACTAATGCTGATTTCCTCTCCTCTATTCCCCTTATATCTTACTTGTTAATACCCAATATATCATAGAATTTGTAGAAATTCTTTATTTTGTTTCAGGATAATCATGAAAACAACAATTTATTGGTTTACAACAAATGCAATATATATACGTATATAATATAAAACAATAGAGAACTGTACAGATTACGAAAAGATTAAGTACAGTAAAAAGTATTGTAATCCAATCATGTAATCATATTACAGAATGAAGTCGCATGATCTACAACATTAATTCAATGAGTATACCATATAAAGATTAAACATTTTAGTTCTAAACTCTTTGAATACTCATAATATTCAGTAGAATTCACTTTTGAACAAGCATATATATATACTGAAGAAAAAAAATTAACACAAATAAATTCTGAAAACAAGAAACCACCCAAAACAGCAAAAATTATAATAATTATTAAGAGCAACTGAATATTTAAAAAGTTTTGATTTAAAAATACTAGTACTATCCGCGCTCGATATAAAAGTCATCGAGCATGCGGAAGAAAATTCTATACGCAGATCAGCAGCAGTAACAAAAAATAAATTTCTTATTGTTCAGTTCGACATCAAAATTTCAAAAATTGTGCTTTTGGAAAACAGAAATCCGCTTCGCTGCACTTTAAAATAAAGGTCCTATAACTTAAACCTGATTTCGATATTAAAATTGAACCATAAATTACCATAAAGTACAAAAATGGAAACCAAATTATAATATCATTCTTTCTTAATTCTTTCATGGCTCCTGAAAAACTGAGCGATTAGATTGTGTTGATATATACTTATGTTACTCAAGGGTTTTTGGGATCAATTATTATATGAATCTGAAGTCTAATTTCAAAAAACTTTTAAAATTCAAAATGTCAAATTCAATATGACGGAAGTTTTATTTTTAAATTACTCAAAGTTTAATTATTTTCAAAAATTCGAATAAAATTCTAGTCAAAATATCCATTGTTTTCATCAAATTTCCTCAATTTAATGATTTTGAATATCTATTATATTTTAATTTATAACTTTCCAAAAGATTTTAATTTTGTTTAAAAAATGTTTTAATGAAATTCTACGCAATTTTTAGAAATTTCTTCACAATAATTCAATTATTTTCGAAAATATAATAAAATTTTTTTCATAAATTCAATTACTTGTTTAAAGAAATAAAATTCAATTATTAGTATATATTATATGAAAAACAAAAATCATCCCAGAATTTTAATTACTTCGAATAAAATTATTATAATTGGATTCCTTGAAAAATGTAATTATTCTTAAAAACGCTTTATTAACATTCATCAAAAAGCAAATTATTTAAAAATTAATTGATAAAATTCTTTATGAGAATTCACTTATAAGAAAAATTCAATAAATTATTTTTTCGTGGATCTTAAATAAATTATTGAAAATAATGGATTTCTAGAAAAATTGCATAGTTAAGAACACTAAAAAATTTAATTTTAGAGAAATTATATAATTATTTACAGAAGTCTAATAATTTTTAAATGTAATAAAATATTTCACAGAAAATGAATTATATTCAAAAATATTTCTAAATTCTCATCGTTAAAATGTCTATTATCTTTATAAGTATAATAAAATTCCTGGCGAAATATCAATTATTTTCTGCACTTTCCCTTAATTCAAATGATTTGCATAATTTGAATTCTCAATACAATTTGATTTGAATTTCTAGTAAAATGTACCTAATCATATATGCTTAAAAATTGTAATAAAATTCGTCAAAAGAATTCAATTCTACAACATATTTTTTGATAAAAATTCTTTATGAAAATTTAATTTTAAGAAACAATAAATAAATTATATATTTCAGTTACATATTTAATTATTAAAAACAACGAATTTATAGAGAAATTTTAGTTAAAAACAGAAAACAATTAAATTTTGAAGAAATTACAAAAATTTAAAGAAATTCAATTCTTTTATTCAAAAGTAAATAAAATTCCTGGTGGAACTTCAACTACTTTCAAAACTTTTTCTTAATTCAATGATTTTCAATTCAAGAAGGTTTTAAAAAAATTTTCCGAAAGAATTCAAATAATATTTCAAAAGACTTTTTGATAAAATTTCCCAAAGAATTAAATGATTTTTATTCAAAATAATAAAAATCATTGGAGAATTTAATTTGTTTTTAATACAATTCTATTCATCAAACTTTTATCAAAATTTGTCAAAAGAATTTGTATTATTTAAAACTTTTTAAAATAAATTTCTTCGGAAATAGTTTAAAGATTTAAAAAAAACATGCAAATTTTAATTAAATTTCTTGGAAAATGCAATTCTTCTTAAAATTCGTCCAAAGAATTAAATCATTTTCATAAATAATAAAATTCATGGCCAATTATTTGTAATACAATTTTAATCTAATTTCTTGAGAATTATAATTATTTTAGAAAATGTTATAAAAATTCGTCGAAAGAATTTAGTTCTCATTCACTTATTCAGTAATTTTTTTATTTTTTGTATTTACATAAAGAAATTTTCGTTGAATTTTCTAATAATAATTAATTCAAAAATTAATTTTTGTTAAAACTTTACTAATAATAATTGAATTCTTTATAGCAAGAATTTTGAGAAAGAATTGAATTTTCAAAAGGTTAGAACTAAAATTTTTTAAAATTTGAATTTCTAATATAATAATTAGTTGTAATTATAATTAATTAAATTTTTGTGTCAGTGTTTCTATTACTAAAGAAATAGAAATTGAAATATATAAAATTATAAATAGAAGTACAAATTGAAATAGAAATAAAAATAGAAAATATAATAGAAACCTACTGCAGAAGTCAACTAAAATTTACAGATAAGACATAAAAATTAATAGATCTTAAGAAAAGAATCGACAAATTAGAATTTAGAAACAGGTTCAGCATATATATAAGTATAAATGTTTACAGGCAAGAAATAAGCAGAGTCATCCCAATAAAGAATCTCCTGTTGACCTTTTCCGAATAGTTTTTTTTTTAAATACCGCACATGAAGGCAAAATGCTGTCGACAAAATGAAAAATGAATTTTTTTTTTTTTTTTTGATTCGCTTTCGACAAAATGCGGTATGTCTGCATGTTTTGCGGGATTAAACGCGTGACTTGGAATACGAATCCTTTGGGACGCGACGAGAGGTCGCACAAAGTGTTGGATCATGTTATGGTATATACCTCTGACCAAGCCCCTTCAAAATTCCCATGGGATATTTCCCATGTACCTGGATCAACTTTTTGGAAGTTCAAAAAAAATATATATATGTATGTATACGTTGACGAGAATAAATATTCCGTATCTATAAAGAAACTTTGTTTTCTTTGATTTCTGTAAACTTTTTATTTTTACTTTCAGTAACTATATACATATTTGGTACTAGAAAAGTGTGAAATTAGTTTATGTATTTTATTAACAAATGATCATTTTTTTTTATAAAAAAGACACTTTTTTGAAAAATGGTCTCACTTACGAAACTGTTTAGAATTCATACAGGAAGTATAAAAAATTAGAAGAGAAACTGTCTTTCTTGATGCTTTATTTTATCCGTAATATTATTTTTTTAATTGTCACATTTTTATTTTAAAAAATGTCACTTTTTAAAAAAATGACACATTTCTGCTAAAAAGGGCAATTTTCTTAAAATAGGTACTTTTCTGCAAAGAGTTAATTATTTCAAAACTGTTTTTATTATTCATGTCTGAAAGAATATATAATTTCTTCGACATTTTTATTTGAATATAATTTTTTCGAGAAAATAAAATGGTTTCTAATTCTCAATTTATTTTCAAAAATGGCACTTTTCTGCTAAAAAGAAATTTTTTTTTAAATAGCACATTTTTGAAAAATTGTGATTTTCTGAAACTATTTATTATTCATTTTCGAAATAAAAAAAATAACATTTTCTTGAGAAAAGTAAATTGTCTTCATTTTTAATTTCATTTGAATTGTAAATTTTATTTAAAAAATGGCACTGCTTTGACAACAGGGGAAATTTTCTTTTTAAAATGGGATAATTTTCCAAAAAGGTAAAGTTTAAAAAGTGTTTATTATTTTTCTTAGAAATATAAATTAATTTTTGCTTGAAAATAGCAAATGGTCTTTTGATGCATAATTTTATCCGAATTCTCAATTTTAACAAAAGAAATGGCACTTTTTTGCTATAAAAGAAGCTTATTTTCGAAAAGCTGTGATACTGTAAAAATGTTTATTATTTATCACTGCGAAACCTAATATTTCTAACGAGAAAAAAATGATCTGGATGCTGAATTTCTTCCGAGTTCTCACTTTTATTAAAAATGGCATTTTTTGACAACAAAAGGCACTTTAGAAGTTTTTCTTTTAGAAAAAGTACATTTTCAAAAAGGTGTGGCTTTCTGAAACTGCGTTTAATAATCATTTCTGAAATAATGAATAAATTTTTTTACGGAAACAAAATGGTCTTAATTATTATTATTTTCCGAATTATTAATTTTATTAAAAAATGGCACTTTTTTCAACAAGGGTTAATTTCCGAAAAGGTGAGAATTTTTAAAAATGTTTAACATCCATCTTTGAAATATAGAATAATTTTTTCATGAGAAAATAAAATAGTGTCGATGCATAATTTCATCCTAAATCCCAACTTTATTTTCAAAAATGGCACTTTTTTGTTAAAAAAAGAAATTTTTTTTAAATAGTATACATTTTCGAAAAAGTGTGATTTTTTAAAACTGTTTATTATTCATTTTCGAAATAAGAAATAGTATTTTCTTGAGAAAAGAAGATTGTCATCATTTTTAATTTCATTTGAATTGTTAATTTTATTTTTAAAAAATGGCACTGCTTTGACAACAGGGGAAATTTTCTTTTTAAAATGGGATAATCTTTCAAAAAGGTAAGGTTTAAAAACTTTATTATTTTTCTTAGAAATATAAATTAATTTTTGTTGGAAAATAGAAAATGCGGCCTGGATGTTTAATTTCATCCAAATTCTCGATTTTAATAAAAAAAATGTCACTTTTTTTGTTAAAAAGGACAACTTTTTTTTTTAGAAAAAGTACATTTTCGAAAAGCTGTGGCTTTCTGAAATTGTTTATTATTTATCTAAGAATTGCAGAATATTTTCTTAGGGAGACAAAATGATCTTAATTATTATTATTTTCCGAATTATCAATATTATTAAAAAAATGGCACTTTTAAAAAAAGGGTTGATTTCCGAAAAGGTGACGATTTCTATAAATGTTTATAATTCATCTATAAAATGTAAAATAATTTGACCTTGAGAATAAATAATGGTCTCAATGCTTAATTTTATTTGGATGATTAATTTTTTTTTAAAGTGGCATCTTTTTTACAAAACGGTTTCATTTAATAAAAGTTGTGGTACATTTAAAACTGTTTAATATTAATTATTATTATCTGTAAAATGTAAAATAACATTTCTTGGAAAAGAGGGAATTGTTTCAAATACTGAATTTAAACAAAATTACTAAAAGTAATTAATTAATTAATAACTAACAGTAATTCTTATAGTTCTTTAAAAAATGGCACTTTTTTAACATAATGGCACTTTTTTATAAAGAGGGTAATTTTTTTTTAAAAGGGTACTTTTTCGAAAAAGAGATTTTTAAGGGTTTTACCTGTAAGAAAAAAATTAAGGTAAAAATCAAAAAGATATTTTAGAAACGTGTCGTTAAAGTCTCAAAAAAAAATTGTTTTAGTATTTCTTTTCATCCACTTTTAGATATTTCGTCAATTTTATTTTGTCTTGGTTCGTATAAAAATATACGCTTCTAAAACTTTTAGTTCAGTTCAGAGGGAAAAAATACATTGAATCACCTTTAAAATTTCAAAAAAAGAAGTAAATTTTTTTTGTAGTGACTATTTTAAGAGATAAACTTGATGCAGAAAACTACTCATTACGAAGTTGAATTCCGCACCGCAGGGTATCTACGTTATCTTTTGTATAAAAATATGTATATATATATATGAGTGAATAATATTGAGATGAGCGTGCTTGGTGGGTGCTTATTTGGTTCGTGTAGTTTAGTTAGTTAGGTCCTCGAGACGAGAATGAGAAGTAGGATGACACGGTCACTCAAACTGACAGGTACACGGTCTCGAAGTCGCAGGCTCTTGAGACTGATATCGCGAGCTCAT
Organism: Leptopilina myrica (nomen nudum); assembly: GCA_032872475.1. Classification (NCBI taxonomy): domain Eukaryota; kingdom Metazoa; phylum Arthropoda; class Insecta; order Hymenoptera; family Figitidae; genus Leptopilina; species Leptopilina myrica (nomen nudum). Next base: position 40,377,366 of record CM065461.1, read on the forward strand.
CTGACACACAACCCTGCGACGCGACGGTCAAGTCTGTCCTCTCAGTCTTTGCGTTTCTTGTTCGCCTGCCAATATGCCTACCTGTCAACACACGCTGAATTCAATTAACTCGACAACCAACGCGATGCCTGTGTAATGACGCGAAAATCTAAGGCGCTATATCTAAAATATCACCCCCATCTAGAAACATATTATCTCTCTTATTCCTTATAAGTACCCTTTTAGAAAAAACACTGAAATTTCAATTCCAACAAAAAAATTTAATAACTCAATTTTAAATTCTTTTTTATTTATAGAAAAATAAATTATTAACTATTATACTAATAATCTGATAATTAAATAATGTTTCTAATTCATATACTCTGTCTCTGTAGTTTGAAATTAGTTATTGTTTCTGCTTTCATTTCTGTTTCTTAATCAAAATTTTAATATTTTAATAAATCCAAAGTGTTTTAAAAATAAAGGAGGGAAAAATAATGTTTTTAAATTCTATTAGTCAATTACAAATTTTAATTGAAAAGGAAATTGAAACTTAGTAAATTTTTAGAAAATAAAGAAAAAACACTAAAATGTCTACAAAAAAATAATTTCTGTTATATTTTTTTATGAATTTCTGTAAATGTAAAATTATTCAAAAACACCAACAACTGCTTTTCTAAATACATATTTAATTATTATTATCATTATTCTATGAAGAATTAAAATTCCCAAAAATTATAATATTGAACGCAAATTCTTCTTTAAATCAATTATTTTTAATAATTTTCGAAAAAGTTCTTTGAGAATTTTCAAATCCATTTGTTTACAATTCAAATTTACGAAATTTCGATTATTTGCTAATTCCACAATTAAATACATAATAAAAAATAAAAGCAAAAAATAATTTTTAAAAAAATCTATTATACGTTTAAAAAAAATTAATTTTACAGAATATTGTCAGTTAAAAGTATCTAAAATTCAAATTAGCAAAGACTTTATATAGTTTGAAACCTTTCAAAAATTCAATTATTTCGAAAAATTATCGTTATAATGATTATAATATTGAATTACTATTAAAAGATTTAAGTATAAAATTCATTTTTAAATCAATTATTATTATTAGAAAATTCAATAAAAATTCTTTTATTTAAATACAAAAATTAATAATTTACTGAATAATTGACTGAGAACTAAATTCTTTCCACTAATTTTTATAATATTTTTAAGAATAATTAAAATTTTTGAGAAATTAGATTAAAATTGAATTTAAAATAATTGTCGATGAATTTTATCATTTATGAAGACAATTGAATTATTTCGAGGAATTTGAAGAAGAATTGTAATTTCCAAGAAATTTAATTAAAATAGCATTATTTTAAAAAACATTCAATTTTTTTGCAAAGAAATTTATAAAAAATTTTAAATAATAGAATTCTTCTGATTAGTAATTAATTAGGAAAATAATTTAATCCCATTGAAAAAATTTGATTACTTATGAGATTAATTGAATTATAGCGAAAAACTGTATGAAAAATTGGTAAAATAATTAAATTTCTGTAAAAATTTTTATTGTTTATGTATAAATAATTAAATGCTTGTATAGAATTCTACAAAGATTTTTTTAAATAATTCCATTACTTTAGAAAATTTTATTAAAATAGTAGATATTGAAGATCATTGATACTAAAAAATACTAACAAATATTTATTTTAATGTTCACGAAGGTTTTGAAAAAATAATTTACATTTTGACAAGAATTTTATTAGAATTTTTGAAAATTTTCGAAATAATTGAATTTTATTAAAAAGTTTTATTTTCAATGATTTAAAAATAATGAAATTTTGACTAGAATTTTCTAAAATTGTTGAACATATTTGAATTTTTTTGAAGAATTTTATATACTTTTGAAAATAATTGAGTTTCTACAACGATTTATTGTAAGTTCTTCAAAATTCAATTTTTTTATGCATTTTTAACTAAACTTCTATAAATCTATTTGTTAAAATGCTAATTTTATTTACAAGGGAAAGGAAGAAACTAGCCAAATTGTTGCTATTTTCTACTTAATTTAACAAAAATTTGTATTCAATTATTTATTTTCTTCGACCATCTCAACTGAAAGAAGAACAATTTACAACAAATATCACCGAATAATTTTTTTCCTTTTAAATGTGAAGGTAAAATATATAGTTTTTCAATATGTAAAAATTAGTTAAAGTTGTATGCGCATAAATTTACAATCCAGCCAGTGTGCGATTCGTTAAAATTGATTAAAATCGTTCGCGTGGGTTTGACACAAAGTCAGAACAGGTAAATTATTAAATTTCTGATATTAGATGCGAAGTCTTTTCTATATGCTTATATTAAATAGTAGAAATATATTCACACGATACTGAAGTGTATTGGAGAAGCGCTAATTTTTTAGTTAAATCTTTTTTTATGGAGAAGCGCCCCACCACCATGTAGTTCTGGACCTGCGCGTTACGTAGAGAGCCAAAGGGAGGGGAGAAGTTACAGCATGGAGGGGAGCGCTTCTCTCACTAACTTTGGAAGACCATCTCAATTTCTTTTCAATAATAATAGTTTTAGAATTGTAGCTATAAATTATAAATAATGATTGATTATTAATTAATTATTATTAATTATTTTTACAATAATCATTTTAGAATTATATCTATAAATTATAAATTATAAATAATTGTATTTATAAATTATAAATTATAAATAACTGTATTCATAAATTTTAAATTATAAATAACTGTATTCATAAATAATTCGTTAATAATAATTGTCATTCTAGAATTTGCCTGATTAATCGAGGCCACAATTTTTTATACCTTCAGCCTTTTTTTAAAAAGTCAAAATTTTTCACCTTTACAGTAAAGAAAAAAAAAGAAAAAAAATATCATTCATTCTTTATTGAAGAAACGAAAGAAGAATTAAAAACAGAAAAGTGTGTTGAAACAAATTTTCCACCTCATATTAATATGAATAACACCTAATTTCACAATTACAACAAGTGTTTCACTTTGTAAAACACTATCGGGAGCATCAACAAAAAACAAACATTTGAACGACGTATATAAGCAATTGACTGCGAGTATTACATTATAAAAAATTAACTGCCCGCGAAAAAAATTTATCATATGCACTGCAAAATGTCATTATATTCGAAAATATAAACTTGTTACCAGCAATGAACAGAAAAGCAAGATCGTATAGTTGTCAAATAAATTTCATAATCAGTGTGATGACTTCTCGAAGCGAAACCATCTTCGGATGCTGGACTACGCACTCTCTGTTAATTAATTCCTCTCAGAGTCGCGCATATATGCGAGAAAGTGCTTTTGCCGCTTAGATAATGATCCGGTTTCGAAGGACTGTCACTTTTTTTCACTGCCTCGTTTTTTTTTTTAATATCGACCAATTTTTTTTTCTTCTCCTCAATAAACTTTCATTGCTTTTGTTATTGACATTACAATCTTAAAATTAAATGTATGAATCAATGTAAATGAATTAAATAAATATCAATAAATATTAAATATCAATTAATAAATACAGTAAATATCAATTTGTTTCAAAAATTTTACATTTTCGACACATATTTCGAAATTTAGAATCCAAGGACAATTTTAACGATAGTAAAAAATTAAAAAAAGAAAAAATTATATAGAGTTGAAAACTATGACAAATTTTTGATAGCCACTGCTGCTAAAAAAAGATAATTGGTTTCAGAATGGACGAAAAAAAAATGTCGGTGCGAAGGGATATAGATATATATATATAAATAAGGGAGAGCTATATATCTGTAGTAATAAAGTTAGTACGGTAATTATGACAGACTCGTTACCAGCACGTCGTACGGGATATGAAGTGTTAATAAATGAACGCGTTGAGCCAAGGGGTGGCTGGTACCGTACTGTAATTCTGTTTAGTTCGTAAACAAGACTTGCCTCTACAATTTTACATTTAACCCGTTACCCCTTTTCGTCAGGAATTATTGTACTTATCACGCGACAGGCAAATCCGTCATAAATGTCAATCTCCATATAGACAAATATGTTTATAAGCAAATTGTGTTATCCAAATGCACTATGATTTCATCTTCATGGTTTACAAATAATAACTATAATAATGTGAATGAATATACACTTCATTATGTACTTTAGACGAATTTTTCATTTCACCGCTTGCGAGAGAATTCTCTAGATCAACTTTATCCATCTCCAAAACTAAGTTTTTTGTATATGCTATTTGACAATTTTCATTTTTTATTGTTCAATTTGTGGGAAAATATTCTTTTAATACTATTTTTCAATTTTAACTAAATGTCCCTTAAGAAGAGCGTAATGTAACGGCCCCTGAATGAACTCTTATGGTGCCTTTTTTGACTAAAAATTAAAAATAATTAAATTAAATTAAAAATATTTATAACTTCTTTCATTTTGAACCAATCAATTTGCAATGTTAAGCAAAAGTATTCGAAAGTTATTTCCAACAATATGACTGAATTGCGTAATTTTTTTTTTTAATTCACACTGAGAAAACAAGATATTTGAATGAAACATAATAATTTTGATTCAATACATAATAAGTTTGGTTGACTAAAAATTATACGTTTAATTTAATAATAAATTATGTTTAAATTAAACATATTTTTTTGGTTGCCTACTTATGTTTGGTTTAAAATAATTTTTTTCGCAGTACATAAACAATAAAGTTCAAAAGGTTATCCAAAATCCTAACTCTGTTCCCCTAATTATATATCATATAATAAATAATAATAATAATAATAATAATAATAATAATAATAATAATAATAATAATAATAATAATAATAATAATAGTATAATAACTGTTTTTTAACAAGTATTAAAAAAAACAAACAGTAAACAATCAAAAATGTTCTTTAAATTAATTACAATCGATAAGAGGTCATTATTTCTATTTTTATCCATGATGATAATTTTATTAAAAAAATTTAAATTATCAATTTCAGACGATTTTTCCGGTTCAATTGTACTTTATTTACAGAAAAATGTAAAATTTCTGCATTAAAAAAAAATTGTTTTAATTAAAAAAGAATAATTAAAGAAATGAAGCAAATACAACTAAAATGACAAAGGTGGAGAAAATACTGACGAGAAAGGTGAATAATAATAATAATAAAGAGAAAATTAATGCAAAAGAAAATAATTAAAAATTAAGGGTATTTGAACCATTATGATGTTACGATGTTAAATTGTGACGTCATAATTGTTCAAATGCCCTTAATGAAAAAATAATAAAGTAGATAGTAAATGTAAAATAAAATGAATAATAATAAAAATAAAATAGATTAGGAAAGAAAAAACAAAATAAAAAAATAAATAAATAAATTGTAGTAAAGTAAGTAATTATTATAGATAAAAAAAGCAAAATACTACAAAATAAATAAAAAAATAGTAACGAATGGTAGAAATTGAAAAAGAATTAAAAAAGTAAATTGAAAAAAAAAATTTATTATAAATAAAAAAATAATAATGTATATGAAATAACTAAAAAACAAGTTGTGAATTAAGATGTTCATTACATGAACATTTTGCTTCCTCTTTACGATAAGCAAAAAATTTGCTTTAAAGTGAATTTTTTCATTTTATTTAATTCTATTAATGCTAATAAAATATATTCTTTTTAAACATCAATCGATTCGTCTTGATGAAATGAAGATTTTTAGTTTGTTTTTAAGTCTAGAGTAACATTTTATTATAAAGCAACATAATTTTTAAGAAGGAAATAAATTTCTATAAAAGTGCGAATTTTTGGTTTTAATTATGTTTAATTCTATAAATTCAAATAAAAAATATACTTTATATATACCAATCGATCCGTTTTAATGCAACGGATAAGATTATTGAAAAAAATGAGTAAAATCTTATTGTACCGGAATATAATTTTGATGAAAGAACTAAATTTTTGATAAAAAAAGGTAATTTTTTTGCTTTAATTGTCATTACCTCTATAAACTCTCATACAAATTATACTTTAAATATACCAATCGATTCGTCTTGATGCAAAGAAGAAGATTTTATTGTATATTAACTTCAATATTCAATTTAAAAAAATTTTTTTTTTAAAAAAGTAAAAAAAATTTTTTTTTTATTAGATTTTTTAATGTCCATCAATCCATTTCGAGATATTTTTATGATAAATATTCCTAGCAATTTTCAGTTGAATTCGTTGAAACCTCTTCGAGTTATCGTGTTCACAAAAAACGGGATCCACACACACACACACACACACATACATCCGGACAATTGTTCAGGGTCTTATATAACATAGTCCCATATAGAAGAAAATTTGTCAAAAGGATTTTTAAAAATTTTGTAAATTAAACGACTACAAAGCTTCCTCACGAGGAAGCAACAACTTCACCTCTGGACACATTTCTGTGTCCAGACATTTTTGCAGACATTTTTGCATTTCGAAATTTCATTTTTTGGTAACTTTTTCCAATTTCATTTGGAAAGTGTTTTTCTTCTTTTTCCTGATAACTGGAACAAAAACAAACAACTTCACCTCTGGACACATTTTTGTAGGACAAAAATTGAAAAAGTTACAGAACTTTTTCCAAAAAGACCGACATTTTTAAATTTTGAAATTTGAGTTTTCGGTAACTTTTCACCATTTTATTTTTAAAGTGTTTTTCACTTTTTTCCTGACAATTTGAACAAAAACAAAAAACTTCTTCTTTAGACGCATTTTTCTAGGACAAAAATTAAAAAAGTTACAAAGGTTTTTCTAAAATAACAGACATTTTTTTCATTTTGAAATTTCAGTTTTCGGTAACTTTTTCCAATTTCATTTTGAAAGTGTTTTTCTTCTTTTTCCTGATAACTGGAACAAAAACAAACAACTTCACCTCGGGACACATTTTTGTAGGACAAAAATTAAAAAAGTTACAAAGGTTTGTCTAAAATAACAGGCATTTTTGCATTTCGAAATTTCATTTTTTGGTAACTTTTTCCAATTTCATTTTGAAAGTGTTTTTCTTTTTTTTCCTGACAACTGGAACAAAAACAAACAACTTCACCTCTGGATACATTTTTGTAGGACAAAAATTAAAAAAGTTACAGTGCTTATTCCAAAAAAACCGACATTTTTAAATTTTGAAATTTGAGTTTTCGGTAACTTTTCACCATTTTATTTTTAAAGTGTTTTTCACTTTTTTCCTGACAATTTGAACAAAAACAAACAACTTCTTCTTTAGACGCATTTTTCTAGGACAAAAATAAAAAAAGTTACAGACCTTTTTCCAAAAACACCGACATTTTTTCATTTTGAAATTTGAGTTTTCGGTAACTTTTCACCATTTTATTTTAAAAGTGTTTTTCACTTTTTTCCTGACAATTTGTACAAAAACAAACAACTTCTTCTTTAGACGCATTTTTCTAGGACAAAAATTAAAAAAGTTACAGACCTTTTTCCAAAAACACCGACATTTTTTCATTTTGAAATTTGAGTTTTCGGTAACTTTTCACCATTTTATTTTTAAGGTGTTTTTCACTTTTTTCCTGACAATTTGAACAAAAACAAACAACTTCTTCTTTAGACGCATTTTTCTAGAACAAAAATTAAAAAAGTTACAGACCTTTTTCCAAAAACACCGACATTTTTTCATTTTGAAATTTGAGTTTTCGGTAACTTTTCACCAATTTATTTTAAAAGTGTTTTTCACTTTTTTCCTGACAATTTGTACAAAAACAAACAACTTCTTCTTTAGATACATTTTTCTAGGACAAAAATTAAAAAAGTTACAGACCTTTTTCCAAAAACACCGACATTTTTTCATTTTGAAATTTGAGTTTTCGGTAACTTTTCACCATTTTATTTTTAAAGTGTTTTTCACTTTTTTCCTGACAATTTGAACAAAAACAAACAACTTCTTCTTTAGACGCATTTTTCTAGGACAAAAATTAAAAAAGTTACAAAGGTTTTTCTAAAATAACAGACATTTTTTTCATTTTGAAATTTCAGTTTTCGGTAACTTTTTCCAATTTCATTTTGAAAGTGTTTTTCTTCTTTTTCCTGATAACTGGAACAAAAACAAACAACTTCACCTCTGGACACATTTTTGTAGGACAAAAATTAAAAAAGTTACAAAGGTTTTTCTAAAATAACAGGCATTTTTGCATTTCGAAATTTCATTTTTTGGTAACTTTTTCCAATTTCATTTTGAAAGTGTTTTTCTTCTTTTTCCTGATAACTGGAACAAAAACAAACAACTTCACCTCTGGACACATTTTTGTAGGACAAAAATTAAAAAAGTTACAGTGCTTATTCCAAAAAAACCGACATTTTTAAATTTTGAAATTTGAGTTTTCGGTAACTTTTCACCATTTTATTTTAAAAGTGTTTTTCACTTTTTTCCTGACAATTTGTACAAAAACAAACAACTTCTTCTTTAGACGCATTTTTCTAGGACAAAAATTAAAAAAGTTACAGACCTTTTTCCAAAAACACCGACATTTTTTCATTTTGAAATTTCATTTTTTGGTAACTTTTTCCAATTTCATTTTGAAAGTGTTTTTCTTTTTTTTCCTGATAACTGGAACAAAAACAAACAACTTCACCTCTGGACACATTTTTGTAGGACAAAAATTAAAAAAGTTACAGTGCTTATTCCAAAAAAACCGACATTTTTAAATTTTGAAATTTGAGTTTTCGGTAACTTTTCACCATTTTATTTTAAAAGTGTTTTTCACTTTTTTCCTGACAATTTGTACAAAAACAAACAACTTCTTCTTTAGACGCATTTTTCTAGGACAAAAATTAAAAAAGTTACAGACCTTTTTCCAAAAACACCGACATTTTTTCATTTTGAAATTTGAGTTTTCGGTAACTTTTCACTATTTGATTTTTAAGGTGTTTTTCACTTTTTTCCTGACAATTTGTACAAAAACAAACAACTTCTTCTTTAGACGCATTTTTCTAGAACAAAAATAAAAAAAGTTACAGACCTTTTTCCAAAAACACCGACATTTTTTCATTTTGAAATTTGAGTTTTCGGTAACTTTTCACTATTTGATTTTTAAGGTGTTTTTCACTTTTTTCCTGACAATTTGTACAAAAACAAACAACTTCTTCTTTAGACGCATTTTTCTAGAACAAAAATAAAAAAAGTTACAGACCTTTTTCCAAAAACACCGACATTTTTTCATTTTGAAATTTGAGTTTTCGGTAACTTTTCACCATTTTATTTTTAAAGTGTTTTTCACTTTTTTCCTGACAATTTGAACAAAAACAAACAACTTCTTCTTTAGACGCATTTTTCTAGGACAAAAATTAAAAAAGTTACAAAGGTTTTTCTAAAATAACAGACATTTTTTTCATTTTGAAATTTCAGTTTTCGGTAACTTTTTCCAATTTCATTTTGAAAGTGTTTTTCTTTTTTTTCCTGACAACTGGAACAAAAACAAACAACTTTACCTCTGGACACATTTTTGTAGGACAAAAATTAAAAAAGTTGTGAATTAAGGTGTTCATTACATGAACATTTTGCTTCCTCTTTACGATAAGCAAAAATTTGCTTTAAAGTGAATTTTTTCATTTTATTTAATTCTATTAATGCTAATAAAATATATTCTTTTTAAACATCAATCGATTCGTCTTGATGAAATGAAGATTTTTAGTTTGTTTTTAAGTCTAGAGTAACATTTTATTATAAAGCAACATAATTTTTAAGAAGGAAATAAATTTCTATAAAAGTGCGAATTTTTGGTTTTAATTATGTTTAATTCTATAAATTCAAATAAAAAATATACTTTATATATACCAATCGATCCGTTTTAATGCAACGGATAAGATTATTGAAAAAAATGAGTAAAATCTAATTGTACCGGAATATAATTTTGATGAAAGAACTAAATTTTTGATAAAAAAAGGTAATTTTTTTGCTTTAATTGTCATTACCTCTATAAACTCTCATACAATTTATACTTTAAATATACCAATCGATTCGTCTTGATGCAAAGAAGAAGATTTTATTGTATATTAACTTCAATATTCAATTTAAAAAAATTTTTTTGAAAAAAAATTTTTTTTTTATTAGATTTTTTAATGTCCATCAATCCATTTCGAGATATTTTTATGATAAATATTCCTAGCAATTTTCAGCCGAATTCGTTGAAACCTCTTCGAGTTATCGTGTTCACAAAAAACGGGATCCACACACACACACACACATACACACACACATACATACATCCGGACAATTGTTCAGGGTCTTATATAACATAGTCCCATATAGAAGAAAATTTGTCAAAAGGATTTTTAAAAATTTTGTAAATTAAACGACTACAAAGCTTCCTCACAAGGAAGCAATAGTAACGAATAAAATAAATTTAAAATAGAAAAGAAAAAAATATATTGTAAAAAAGAAAATGAATAAGGAATAGAAAAATATTAATTTTCATTAAAAAATTAGAATATTTACAAATTTTTTACAAAAAAAATAATTTTTCACATATATTGTAAAATATTTCATTTTAAATATATATATATATATATATATATATATATATATATACGTCGCAGTATTGTAAATAAATAGAAGATTTATCTGCACATCAAGAAAGGATGATACAATCTATTGTATAAAGCAGTATAATATATATATATATATATATATATATTTCAGAGAATATTGTCGACAGATCAAAAACATTATATTTTCCAAAGATAGTCACTATCTTCAACAAACATTCCTTTCTTGATTTTTTCATTTTATCAAAATGTGTAATATATATTTTTCAAGTCTATATACATATATGTATCATAGACATTGTTGAGTTTGAACGATTTTCATTAAAATTAATAAGATTTATTTTTCTTATTTCCGCGATTGAATGGCGCGTATTCGCGACGTCGCACATTATATATATATATATATATATATATATATATACCCTCAACAATATATCAATTATTAATGATAAGAAGAGATTTTTCTTTTGATTAAAAATTGCTCCTTGAGCAGGTCACGGTGATAATTAATAAAATAATTATCCATTTTTATAATGATAATTATATCTACTACATAAAGGAATTATTTGTATATATAGAAATAAATAATTGTTCTTCTTTAAAGAATTCAATTATCTAATCATTTTTTGTAGTGATTAGAATTTACGTTTGGAATGTGTTTTTGTATTTTTTATAGACAATATTTATTTTTGCATTTCCATATTATTATTATCTGATTTTTGTATTTCCGTATTTTCCAATAAATTTTCGTTTTTCTCCAATTTTTTTTTTTTAATTTTCTGTATTTTTTTATTTCTGTATTTTTATGTTATTATATTTTTATATTTTTATATTTTTAATTTTTAATTTATAAATTTTTGTAGTTTTGTGTTTTTGTATTTTTGTATTATTTAAAAAACACCTCAAAAATTTACCCATTTCGATTCATAATTCAAACATCGCGATAATTTTTATTTGCAGTCGCAAAATTCGAAAATATTTAAAAATTATTATAGAGGCAACAGTGGGATTTGCAAATAATCAAGAATTATTAAAGTGGCAGCGGTGGGATTTACAAATAATCAAGAATTATTAAAGTGGCAGCGGTGGGATTTGCAAATAATCAAGAATTATTAAAGTGGCAGCGGTGGGATTTGCAAATACTCAATAATTTTGTGTTTTTGTATTTTTATATTTTCGTATTTTTAATTTTTAATTTATAAATTTTTGTAGTTTTGTGAATCTATATTTTTGCAGTTCCAAATTTTTATATTTAAATTATTTTCATATTTTTAAATTTTTTTATTTTTATAATTTCGTTTTTTTTGTATTTTTCTGTGTTTATAAATTTTTATATTGTTGTATCTTTATGTACCTTTGATTGTATTTTTATATTTTGAAAATATTTCTATGTTTTTTTATTTTCTACACTTTCGTATTTTTTTATTTTTGAATATTTATATTTCTATATTTTTTCATTTTTATATGCTTGTTTTTTAGTACTTTAAGAGTATTTCTTTTTTTTGAATTGCGTTAAATTTTTTTTTTTTTTAGTATTTCTTTATTTTTCTATCTTTGTATTTATATATATTTTCGTCTTTTTGTATTTTAGTATTTTTGTATTTCCATATTTTTATGTTTTTGCAATATAAATACAAAATTTTTATATTTTCGTTATTTGTAGTATTTCATTGTTGCATTTTTAGTAGATTTATATTTTTATTTATATGTTTTTCACTTTTTCGTTTTTTTGTATGTTTCTATATATTTGTATTTTGAGAGTGTTTCTATTTTTCCGTATTTTTATACATTTTCACATTTTTGTTAATATTTCTCCTCTTTTATTCTTCTAATTTCGTAACTATTTTTGTATATTTTACAATTTCTTTGTAATTTTCATATGTTTTTTAACTTTTCTATCTTCCCAATTGAAAACATGTTCCTCAACAATATTTTTTTTGTGAAAAAAAACAAAAGAAGGAAGAAAAAAATTTATTGATTTTTTTCTTTATACCAATTAGTTAATTTATTTGATTGAAGTCGAAAGAAGTTAATATATTTTTTTTTTGTTTCGTTCTCAGACGAGTTGTCCATGTGGAAGGAAATTCTTATGACATCCTAACATAAAAATCTGGTATAGTTCCCATGTAAAAGGTAACTCGTGAACAACTCGATTGGGTTGTCATCAATCCGAGCGATAAGACTTCAGGTCAGATGTAAAATCACTGTTAGTGAAGAATTTTAGTAACTCATTTCAAGAGTCCATGTAAAAGTATTTTAGAAACATTTGAAAAATGATTTTTCGTTTTTTCCCTTCTCTCTCCATTAAGAATATAGAGGTATGAGAAATTTAAAAAAATTTCTTTTCAAAAATTTTACTGTTTCTATTAATATTATGATGGGTTATTAATCAATGTAATTAAATAGTAATTATTACATAATTTAATTTATTATTAATTATGAAATTAATTATTAATTATTAATTATCATTCCCAACGCATGTAAATAATTAGTAATTATTGTAGTTATAATTATCAACTAATTCAATTTATTACTAATTTTTATAATTATTAAGTAAATAAATTTTTCTTTAAAATTATAAAAGGTTTTAACACTCTCACGTTATTTTCAGCTGTACGATTTTTGTATATATAGAAATATATTCGAAAAAAAAGAAAAATAGATTTTAATCAAACTAGTTCCCTTCGCTTTTACACTATAAATGTAAACTTGATGAGTGTACGTTGCTAATGCCAACAGCTAATTATATTTATTCAATATCCACTATGATAAGATCTCTGCAGAGAATAAAATGTCGTGAGTTAGGTTTTAGCTAACCGACAGGTCGAGATATGCAGAGTCATCGTGCATTGACCAGAAACAGTTATTCTCTTAACGTTATTAGCTTATAACTTTTATACATATATAAATAGTGTCACCACTACTATATTATTATTATTATTTTTCCTTTTTCCCACCAGAAAGTTACACATTACATTCACCTCTTTACTATACATTATTAATTAATTAACTTTATATCAGTTCGATAACTTTTAATGCCACTTATTTAATATTAATTTGTCAGCTTAATTTTTTCCCTAATATGCCATAAAAATTTCAATTTTCGGTATTTAAAATAATAGATAATAAGAATAATAATAATATAATAGATATAATTTTACAAAAATTTGTGACAAAGAAACAAAAAATTATATTTCTTGTAATGAAAATAGAGTCAAATTTAAACCGCATTTAATGTCTTAATTCGAGGATTAAAAAAAAATTAAACGCAGTTCTAATAATTCTTTGTTTCCAAAACACAAAAAGTTCCAACAATTCTTTGTCCTCCAAAAACAAAAAATTTAATAATTCTTTGTACCCATTGTCAAACGGTCGAAATATTTTTTTAAATTCAAACTTTTTCGCGCTGCATTCCGTCACTTCTAAGAATTACGCGAAACAAAATGGCGACGCGCGAACTGAACAGCTGATCCACTTGAAATTTTATAATTCGTATAAGTTCCAAATTAAGTGGAATTAAATGACGATATTTTTCTAAAACAATTTTTTCCAACGGCAAGATTGTGATTCACAATATTAAAGTCTTTTATTAAGATGAAAATAGCTCAAAATTAACCCTAAACATTAAGAAAATTTTCCGATTTTGCCGAAGTTTCGGTCAAACATTAAATAATGTTTGGCTGAAAAGTGAATTTTTTGAGAGGAAAAAGCAAAAACCCTGTTATCTGCGTATGTTTATAAAATAGAATTTTGGTGTGTTTGTGAATGTATTAGATTACGTCCTCGTTTGCAAGGGCCATGCAGTTGGCAATCGAGCGACTCTCATGCGAAATGATTGATGACTCCATTGTAGACGGGGTTTTCACATATTCCCGGCACGGAATCAAGCGCGCCACTCTCTTTCTCTCTCTCTCTCTCTTTAAATATATATATACAAAAACTCGGCGCCATTTCTAAATGGGAAGAATTACAGAAAATGGGAAAATTCAGCAAGGAAGATCGATGGTGTATTATATTATTTGCAACACGATTTTGTATACACGTCATCAAATCAGAAATAACTATATATATATTCCTCTGAATCCGAATAATGTGTTAATTTTCCAGATCTTTTACCAAAGAAAAACTCTATTTTTGGCCTAAAGATAAAAGTTTTTATTTATTTATTTATTTTATTTATATATATTATATAAAAGTTAAAATAAATAGGACAACAATGAATTTTCAAGAAAACAGAAAAATCCATATGTTTTAAGCACTTTTTGTTTAATTTCTCAAAGGAATAGCTGAAAAATTTGTAAAAATTGAATTTAATTTAGCATCCAAATCACTACAAAGTGAAATAAAAGAAAAATGTTATTGTCTAAAAAAGCAATTAAATTTAAATTGAAAATTAATCCCAACTTTTGATATCAATTTGATCCTTTTTAGTCTTAATTTGATAGTCACAAAAAAACTGTGAAATTCTTACCTTATATGAGTTGAAAACATTTATTTAAAAATACCTTAAAAATTTAGGTATTTATTAATTTACCCATTTCGATTCATAATTCAAACATCGCGATAATTTTTATTTGCAGTCGCAAAATTCGAAAATATTTAAAAATTATTATAGAGGCAGCAGTGGGATTTGCAAATAATCAAGAATTATTAAAGTGGCAGCGGTGGGATTTACAACTAATCAGGAATTATTAAAGTGGCAGCGGTGGGATTTGCAAATTATCAAGAATCATTAAAGTGGCAGCGGTGGGATTTCTATTCTTTCGTCACTGAGACAATAATACTTTACTATAAGAAAAAGAATTTACCATAAACAGAATGGAAATTAAATTTTTTAGAGTAAAAATAAATTGATTTAAAAATTACCGCAAAGTAAATAAAATTCGAATCACAATTTTGAAATTGAAACAACTTTTAACAACAGCGCCGAAATTGGAAAATAATTACAAAATTGAAGAGTAAATAAAGTATATATTCTTTAAGCAAAACAGATATATTTAAATACTACTAATACTAATACTACTAACACTTCCTATATTTATGAGGAATCAATAGCAAAAAAGATGACTTTTAAAGATCCTCTTGACTTGTTGACACTTTCCAAATAGAGAATGTTTCCAAGAAAATAAATGCGCCCACCAATATCTCAATAGAGTTTTAACCTTTTGCCTCTTTCTTGGCGCTTCTTCTTCTTCTTCTTCTACTTCTTCCGGGAGCGAAGGAGACAAACAATAATAATTGTCTTCCTCTTTCTTCCATCGCATGAAAGTCAAAAATCATAAACGATATTCTATTTTGTCCAATTGTCCATCGACATGTCACTCAAACATCACGTCACAACAGTGAAAATTTTCAATGCGACGGAAGGACTTGCATTTTGGGGGAATGAATATATATATTCTTCTTCAATATATTTCATGTATCGCGAGGCAGAATTTTTTTTTTTTAACAAAATCTATAAATGGAATAATGGAATTTAGATCCATTGACCTCGCAACATTTCCCTGGGACAATGAACACGCCTGTCTCCTGTGGCAATGGAAAATAAAAGAAAATACCTGGAAAAAGTTTGTTGGAATTTGGAAAAAGGAATCAATTCCCTTGAGATTGAGAGAGAAACCCGCTCCGCCTCGTTTCGAGCGTAGATGTTAATTTTTTCCGTTTTGTTATACCACTAGTTTTGAATAATTGTAAATGTTAAATTTTGGAATTTTCAAAATTGTTTATCGGTTTTATTTTATTTCATATATTTGTAAAATAATAGATTCTTCTTCTTCTTCTTCTTTTTGTAAAATAATAGATGAGGTTAGGATCAGAAGACGCTTGAGAAATTTAAGGTTATGTTTCTCATCACATGCCTTGGTTTTTGGCGGGAAAATGTCCTATTGGTCGAAAAAAGCGCGCTTATTTAAAAACGTCTTTACCAAAATCAATTTTTTTTCAAGTTTTATGGAAAAGTTGTAGGCCTTTTAAATCTTGAACAAATAAATGTAAATTTAAAATTTTGTTTTGTAAATTTACAGTTGATCCGAATAGTATAACAAAAAATGATGATTCTATATTTAGCGGGGAATGTGCAAAACGTAAAGAAATAAAAAAGATAGGATTGACTTTCCAATAGATAAGCAAACAGAGCATGTCAGAGATCGAATAATAGACAATAAGAAACTCGGACATTCATATTCGAGATAAATATATACACATAGTCGAGAGGATCCATGGGTGGGTTTTTAGCGGATAAAAGGAACTGCAGAGGCTGTGCGGCTCAGCATGACAATGCAGGTGCCTCATCCTATGTCAAAACTCAGCGTGGCGCCAAACAAGGATATTTATAAAAACCGATCAACTGGTCTATAATTATTTAAGAGGATTAACTCATGGAGTTTACACGTCTCAGGAAAATATAAGGAGTCGCTGATATTGATCCTGAATTAGTCCTCTTCTCAACTTAAATTCAAATTTAACGCGCAGGGATAATCTTCCTCAAAATATATATAACCCTTAACAAATCCGCCAATTATCCACTTCATTTGGTTAAAATGTTGAATATTTACTCTTCTCTTCTAAAGTGCCTCTAATTTTGAAAATAAGGGGGAATTTTTTTTTCGATTTGAAAAAATTCTGATTTTGATAAAAAATTTAAGTATATATATATAGAGTTTTGTTTCTTGCGCGCTATCATGTGTCAAATTAGAAAGGATTTGTCAGTACTTGACAGAAAGGCGATCAATTTAGAGAAGTTTACTGCATCATATAAAGTATACATATATATCGAACAGGAAGACCAATTAATTGTCAGAAAGGGTATAATGTAGCGACATTATGATGTTATTGATTTCTTAATCTGTTCCTAATGAAATGATGAATGGCTACATTGTCCAAAATCCGACAGCCGGACCTTCCATGGCACTCATATACTGACCATTCTCCTTCGACGTCTTACAATTCAATATCATTTTGTATCTAATTCATTTCTACCGTTTTTCCAAAGAGAAACATTTTCCTTACATTTTTTTCTTGATAAACAACTATTTGTTTATTATTATTTACAGTGTATAAATTTATACACTATAAAATATTATATTTATTTATAATATTTTATTATTAACTATATAAACAAATTTTTCATTTCTCTACGAATTAATATTATTGTTTATATTTTATTAAAAACATTTTTTTTTCTAATGAAAAATGTAAAAATTTAGGAAGTTGACGATCACAGGAAATGGGAGTGAAATTTTTCGAGTTGTAAATCAAATCCGAAAGAGAATTAATTTAAGAAGATATTTTTACTTTTTTAATTTTTAAAAAGTAGCTTTCAAACTAAACAAAGTTGTGAAAAAGTATAGCTATCGAAAATTTAAACTTAACCAAAAAAAAGCGTTTAAACACTTCACAAAACTGACAAAAATTCCATTCTATGTATTTGATTTTTTTTGAGACTTTTTAAAATTTACATCAAAAATATTTACTTCTTTCTTATCCTGCTAGAAAATTGAATTCCTACGCAACGAATTTCATTATATTCATGAAAAAATTAAAATATTTATAAAAATAATTTAATTTTTGCGAAGTATTTTATAAATAATTTTTTATAATTTATTTTCGACTAATTTTATGCAGATCCTATTTGAAATAATTAAATTCCTGAAAAAATTTTATGCACTTATGAAAAAAATTGAATTCTTACGAAGATTTTTGCAAAAAAATTTTTAATAATTCAATTCTCTTTGGAAATTTTATGAAAATAGTATAGATATTAAAAATCATTGAATCGCGGAAAGTTTTATAATTAAATAATTAAATTTTACAAAAAAAATTCAAAAAAAAATTGTTAATAATAATTGAATGTCTGTGTAGTGATTTATTAATTTTTTTTTTAAATAATTGAACTCCTAAAAAGCATTTTATTATTTACAAAAATAATTGCATTTTCGAGAACAATTTTTCGAAACAATTAAATTTCCATATGAAGAAATTTCTTAATTTTACAAAATAATTGAATTCTTATGATGAATATGTACTATTATTTATGAAAAAATCGATTTTCGCAAAGAATTTTATTAAATTCAGTAAAAAGAAGTGATTTTTCGGGAATAATTTTGTTACTTATCAACATAATTGAATTCTTGGAAGGATTTTTAGTCAAATGTGTAAAAGGAAAAGAAAATTATTTTAAAAAATTGTAATGAAAATAATTGAAATTCTGCAATGAATTTTATTATTTATGAAAAATAATTGAATTCCTTCGAAGAATTTTATTATTTATGAAAATAATTGAATTCCTTCGAAGAATTTTATCAAATTCTTCAAAAAAATTGAACTTCTGTGAAAAGTTTTGTTATTTTAGCTTTTAAATTCTGGATAATAATTTTATAAACATTATTTTTAATAATTCATTTTTATCGAAACAACAAATATTATGAAAATTTTACTTTAAATAATTGATTTTTTAAAAATATAATAAATATAAGGAAGATGTTATTTTATAAGTAATGGACTTCTTGCGTAGAAAACTTTATTTTTGAAATGAATTTTTTGATTAATTAATTTAAAATTTTATTAAAAATAATTGAAATTCTTCGATGAGTTGTCATTATTTTTGAAAATAATTGAATTCTTGCTTAGAATTTTATTTTAAAAATGTTAAAAAATTTAATTTCCATGAAAAATGTTTCTTTTTAATTTTTACTTGATTATAATTAGTAAATTATTGTAAAGAATTTTATAAAAATTTTGTTAAATAATTTTTTTTTTCGAAATTTTTCTTCAAAGTGCTATTTTCAATAGGTAATTGAATTCTTTTGAAATTTTTGATAAAAGAATTTAAGGAAAATATCGAGCAGTCCTCTTTCAGGACAGAAGTTTCGTGGAGGACCAGGAGAGGGAGAACTCAAGAGCAAAAGTGGGGATAATGCGAGTGAGAAGGAAAAACCAAAACTTCTCTCTCGCTCCCATTGTCGACTTCTTCACTCCACCGCATCTAAGTTTGCAGTTCGTAGTATTAATAATAAAATTAAAACAATAATAATAACAACCAAAAAAATGTAACAATATGATAGTTTATTAAAGAAAAATTCCAACTGTAAAGTAATATTAATAGAACAAAAAAAATAATAATAATAAAACTTGGAAAATATGAGTTTACAAAGGAAAGAAGGCGATTGTAATAATAATAATAATAATAATAATAATAATAATAATAATAATAGCAATAAAAAAGTGACAATGTGATAGTTTGTAAAGGAAAGAAGCCGAGAAGTATAAAATTGTATATGTACATATCAGAAGACCTCGATCAAGATCAAGATCAAAAGGGTTGATGCTGAAGATGGACGGACTGATGTCGCGGGTGGCCGCAGGTGGCGCTCTCGATATAAGTTCTTCTGACTGAATTGTACTGATACGAGAGGGACGCTGCGTATACGCTCCCAAACTCTCACGATGTGGAATGTGTCATTCTGTCAGTGAACTTAAAACTTGGAGCAGCATCCCATGGACCCATCACACGTCCTTCGACCGACCGATATGTCGGTCTCAAGATCGGGGCCTCGGGCCAATCTCAACTATATCTCTCGACGCGACGGGTCATCTCTCTCTCTTCTCTCTCACTCTCAAATATTTCCTAAATATCTACAACTCTTTTCCTCTCTCTTTGAATATTTCCTTTTTTCTTCTTGCTCGATTGTCTTTTGAACATATATATTTTAATGAGTTCACGCTGATAAATTCTTTGAATTATTTTAAATTGGAAAATGATGTTTTGAAAATATTCGACCTATTTCTGTAAAGGTTATTATTATTATTATTACTTATTAGCGACGGATCTCGGAACTCGTTCCGTTGTATAAAATTTATTTATTTGTATATTTTTACGATTATTCATTATTTTTACAATTGTTTATTATTATTTCCTATGGTATTTCTTATAGTATTTTTGAATG
The DNA here is from genome assembly GCA_032872475.1 of Leptopilina myrica (nomen nudum). Lineage (NCBI taxonomy): Eukaryota > Metazoa > Arthropoda > Insecta > Hymenoptera > Figitidae > Leptopilina > Leptopilina myrica (nomen nudum). The sequence goes on from CM065461.1 coordinate 40,397,813, forward strand.
AAATTATAGTAAAAATAAAATTTTTTCCTATTATATTAGTTTTTTAAAGTTTAGTAATAATATTTAATGCTATCAATTATTTTTTACTAATTTTTTTTTAATTACCATTGTTGAAAGTCTGGAATTTTTTAAGGATATCAAACTGAGACAAAAACGAATCAAAAAGTTACTTCTCAAGTCTTTTCATCTATTTTTTTTATCAATTTGCGGTATGTGTATAGAAAAAAAATTAAATCTAAAAAAATATGTAACTTTTGTAATCATTTTGATCTACTTTGGTATTAATTCCATCTAGATTTGGTATCAATTTGGTATTTATTAACTCCAACTAGTTTCGTCTCATATTTATTAAATTTGAGATCAATGTAAATTAATATTTTTTGGCAATTTCAGTCAATTTGTTATCACTTTTAATTGATATTTTGTATCAATTTGAGTCAATTATTGTTATCAATTTAAAATAATATTTTGTATCAATTTCAGTCAATTTGTCATAAATTCAATTTCGTATTAATTTTGATCGAATATGCGGTATTAAATGTACAGCAAATTTTGTATTAATTTTAGTCAATTTTGTATCAATTAAAAATAATATTTTGTTCCAATTCGAGTCAATTTGTTATCAATTCAATTTCGTATTAATTTTGATCGAATATGCGGTATTAAATGTACAGCATAAATTTTGTATTAATTTTATAGTCAATTTTGTATCAATTTTATTTAAGTTTGTATTGATTTTGATTGAATTTGCTGTCAAATTTACCTAACTTGGTAATACTACATAAATAGACCTACAGAAACATTTTATTCGAACTAAATCATGGTTGCCACAAACCTTCAAGAAAATGAAAAAATTTTTTTTTCTGCGACCTTCAAGATAATAAAAATGAAAAATTATTTTTTTCTGCGAACTTCAAGAATAGTTTGTTGGTCACTAAGCAACTACTAGAACAATTTTAATTAATATCCGGGTCGTCAAAATTAATTTAATTCATTTTTTCTAAAAAATAACCACAGCCGAAAATCAGCAGAAAATGAAAAAAAATTTTTTTTCTTCGAATTTCAAGAATTAATTGTTGGTCACTAAGCAACTACTAGAACAATTTTAATTAATATCCGGATCGTCAAAATTAATTTAATTCATTTTTTCTAAAAAATAACCACAGCCGAAAATCAGCAGAAAATGAAAAAAATTATTTTTTTCTGCGAACACTGTTAGAATAATCATTAAGTTAAGTTGGTATCAATTTCAAATATTTTTGTATTACCAATTCAAATAAATTTTTATATATCAATTCAAACTAATATTTTGATAAATATAAATTTAAGTCAATTTGGTAATAATTTTGATCGAATTCGATGTCAATTTTAAATATATTTCGTGTAAATTTTGAACTAATTCGATACCAATTATGGTTTCATTATATGACATCAATTCCAACCATAATTTTAATTCAACTTTAGTGAATTTGATATCTTATACTAATATGTAACACTGAAAGAAAATTTATATTAAATTTAGTAAAAATATTTTGCAATTTGGGGAAAAAGTGCAACAAACCGAAATTTTGATATAAAAAATACTAAACTTTAAAAAAATGTTTGTGAAATTTAGTAAAGTTATTGTATTAAAATTGAATAAAAATTCTTGATATTTGATATAATAATTATATATACTAAATTCCAAAAAAAATTTGTTTTAAAGTTTAGTATTTTTTATATCAAAATTTCGGCTTGTTGCACTTTTTGCCCAAATTGCAAAATACTTTTACAAAATTAAATATACATTTTTTGCAGTGTATATATATATATCAACTATGCGTTCATTTGTTATCAATATTCAATGTAGTATTAATTTTTATCGAAGTTGGTATTAAAGGCAGATATAATTTTGTATCAATTTGAGTTAAATTTAGAATATCAATTTCAGTCAACATTGTATAAATTTTGATTTAATTTATTCGTATCAGTTAATTTGTTATTAATATTGATCTAATTTGGTATTAATATTTTATTTAATTTGGTTTTAAATTCAATTAATTCGATAAAAATTTAAATTAGTATTTTAATTTGAGTAAATTCAGTATTATAATTTTATTGAATTTGGAATTAATTTTGATTCAAAACTGTATTAAATCTTGGTAGTTTTATATATCAATTGATGTCAATTTGGTATTAATTTTTATTCAAATCATCGATATTAATTCCTAACAATTTTGTGGGAACTTGAGTCAGTTTGTTATCAATTGATAAGCAATATTTTTTTCATTAATTTAAGACAATTTGGTGGCAATTATCAATTTTTTTTATTAAGTTTGATTGATTTCGTACCAGTTTGAGTCAATTTGATATTAATGCCAATTAATTTTATAATAATTTGAGTCAATTTGGTATTAATTGTAAGCAATACTTTTTTATTAATTTAAGACAATTTGGTATCAATTGTAATTAATTTTTTTTATTAATTTAAGATAATTTGATGTGAATTATTAATTAATATATAAGATATCAATTTTGATTCAATTTAGTATCAATATCCTAATCTAATTTTGTATTAATTTGTGTCAATTTAGCATTAATTGTTAATAATATTTTGTATCAATTTAATTATAGATTTGATACTTTATAATAAGTACTACACAATTTTCTAGACAATTTTCCAGTAAAAGAATGTATATATAGAAAAAATGAGAATTATCCTCTAGTTAATTATTTTTATTTTGTAGGTATAATTTCCATATTTGGAGTTTGTATTTTTGAAATTTGATGTTAACTCTATGCCAAACACTATAAAAAATAAATCTTATTCTTTGAATCCCTTTTTGACCAAAACCGTTTATATATTAGAAGTATTTTTAACTATAAATCTTAGCGCTTGGGCTCGAATATTATTTTAAGTCCTAAAATTAACTTGATCTAGTTTTCAGCTTAAAAATTGGTTATTTTCAATCATTTTGACTCCAAGTTGTTAACGGTTTGTGACTGTTATTTCTGTATTATCCTAAAATATCGGTTGTTGATTATAACAATACAATTTTGTTGACAAATGTCAGATGTGCGGCATCTTCAAAGCTAAATATTAACTTCTTTCAGTCAATTATATACTTAATTTTGAAATAAGAAGAATCTCCAATTTCTTCCGTAAAATTCAGTGAAAAGAAATTCTGTAGAGAAAAATTCCCCAATGCATCTTCATAATACCTAATTGCTCCTTACATAAGTTTTAGCGCCATCGTTTGTCATCCGAATAAATAATACAAAATCCTCCCCTCGTAACCGTCTATATATAGTTATAATCAAAAGATCCTCTAATTAAAATGTCAAATGTCATCTGTAATTAAAACGGTTCCAGGCAGGTGTGACAAGCATGTGGCACTTCAAATCCAGGATTGCTATATATATATATACGTATACATATATATATCCACCACTCCGGAGGTATGGAGGGTCGAAAATATGGCTGGGTGATTGGAAGGTGGTGCCGATATTATATATGAGTATATAGGATAAGTGTCAACTGCAGCACGGGAGATAAAAGAAGTGAAAATAGAATCCAGCCACCGATCCATCATGTTGACATGAGCAACGTAGCGCAGACTCACACCTCATTGGCTGACTCCACCCAATTTATATCACATGACCTCGACAAACTCCACCTCTCGTCCTGCCTCCAAAAAGGAGAAAGAACCTGGCACCCAAACGATCCTTTCCTGCGGCAGGGGGAGTCCTGCCGAGCCAGGCGCACAACTCTGGTCAGTCTCACCTGCGTCACCTGCGCGTAATCTCGCTTGACCGGCCGCCTCCGCGCGGCCACTCCAGTACACTCTCAAAATCCCCGTTGATAGGATCAACAATTTTTCGTGCGTTCCTCCTTTTATATTATTGTTATTTCGGTGTGTGAATTATTGTTTTTTGTTTTCTGTGTAATATGTGAGCTATAGAGGAAAAGAAAAGAAATCATATATACGGAGTGTGCATCATGAAACAATGTCAAATCTTATCGAGTCTGATAACAAAAGAAACAATGTCACGTCGCACGTGAAGCTTTGATAATATTGACTACCAATCGTTTATTACCAATCCTGGCGCCTTCAAGTGTCAGTGTAGTTACAGACATGACAAGTGCTTCTTGACTTATGCTTTTCCCTAAAAATCATTAAATTCCTCCTCACCCGAAAATAAAGAGTGAAAATTTAAAATTCAATCGTGAGTGATGATGATGATGGACATGGGCATGTACGGAACATACGGTAAGCCAGACACTTATCCAAATTATGGTTTTTGTCAAACAACCGGTGGTCAATTGTCCGTTTCTTCTTCCCCAGAATTGCCACCAACTCATCATTATCCACAATCGGACATTGGTCCCTATTCCTCAGCATCATCGGATGCATTTTTAGCCTCCGATTCCGGAGCCTCAAGTACCCCGCCACAGAGTTTTTATTCCCAAACAGGAGCCGTTTTACATGAAGACGGCACTGCAATTATTTCATCGGAAAATGGATTAAGTTACACAATTTTAGACTACGCACCATCCTCCTCCTATTCGGCACAACATCCCAATTGTCATCCCACGGATCCACATTCCTATCATGTCCCAGTCACCACTTACCGTGACGATCATCATTCTCATCATCATCATCGACATCCGTCGATTCATCAAGGACCAGTCGTACCGCAAGTGAGAGCCGAACACGAGCAAATTCATCATCATCACCAATCTAGTCATCACCACGAGCAGGACTATCAAATCCCCCTTGGTTCGTCTAATTATCTCCATCAGATTCCACCCACGGATGAGCCGCTACATTATGGACAAGTTGGTATTAGACATCAGACTGAATATGCTCCTCATCCGTCGGGACATTACAAGGAGGAGAGTCCTGATCCGGGTTATCATAATTTACAACAGTCTGGACATAATCTTCATTCTCATGGGCATGCAAATCATCATCATCATCATCAACAACATCAGCAGCAGCAACAGCATTCCCATCATTCTCAAACGCAACAGCAGCAACAACAACAACACCAGAGTCATGTACCGACATATAAGTGGATGCAGGTCAAGAGGAATTGTCCTAAACCTGTTGGTGAGTACTCTCTACGATTGCTATTGTAGTGATAAGATTATAAGTATATTCTCGTCTTGGAGCATTACAAGCGCTATTTACTTTTGATAAATCCAACGTTATACTGTATATTTATATACGGTACATTTAAGTCTGTGTTTGTGGAACGTTGGAATATGATCAAAAGTCATTTTTTGTAGAAACTAGAAAACTATATAGATAGCGGTAGTTTATAGCTTTAAAAAGAGTTGTCGAATCAGAACAAAAGATGAGTTTTGACCCGAGTCGAATCAAAGTCTGCTAAAACCTATATATACTTTATGGAAAATCTATAGAAGAACCGAATTATTAAATTGCCTCAACATTGTCTAAATATTATTGCACATTATTGTGTCAGTATTGCATGCAAATACTGCTGTCCCAGATAGCACAAAATGTGACAATGTTATTGTTAATATTGTCAACCATATATGATGTTATACTATCGACAAACTTTCTGCTATACTATTTCTACTATCTGGGACAGCAGTATTTGTATGCAATATTGGCACAATAATGTGCTATAAATTATTTTGTTTTTGTCCAGCAAATAGCACAACTTTGAAGATATAATATTGTATATGAATATTAAATGACAATAATCTTATTAATATAATCAGAAAATATTGCCAAGTATAGATAGAGAGAGAGAAATATTTTAGCACAATATCGTATCAATATTGCATGCCAACACTGCTTTCCCAGATAACAAAATTAATATTGCCGCAATTAATACTATACTATTCCAGGTAGCCCAACATTTAAAGACAATATTGTGCGAATATAACATATGCCAATGTTATAAACATAAACAGAAAATATTTCTATTCCAAATAACAAAACATTTGATCATATATTGTGTCAATATTGCACATATAGCAATACTGCTATCCCAGATAGCACGATATTGTGTCATTATTATGTGAATGATGAATGACAATGTTACTGCATGTAATATTGTTCTCTCAGACAGCATAATATTTAATGACAACATTGATTATGATATGCTAATGTTCTTATTATTGACATGAAATATTGCTCTTCCAGATGGCACGCAAGATTTAAATACAATATTGTGGGAATATTTTGTGCCAATGTTGTTATTACTAACAAGGAATAATGCTTTCCCAGATAGCACAAAATACTAACACAATATTATGTCAATATTGCATACCAATATTGTTAATTGTTACCTCCTGTAATATTATGCTGTCCCAGATAGCACAACATTTAGGAGCATTTTGCAATAGTTGAGGAAAATATTTATTATCTCTATATACCTTGATGTAATATTTCTAGATATTATTGTTGTCCCCAGATATAGTACATCTGAATCAAACATAATTATCTTTGTTAGACCGTGAACCAAAAATTATGTTTAATTTAAACAATAATTTTGATTCAATAATATAGTAAGTTTGGTTCAATAAAACCCGAGTCGAAATTTAGAGTCGAATCAAAGTCAATAATAAAATATGCTTAAATTATAAACCTAAATTTTTCCATCTGTTTGTAAATAAACATACTTGTATCTTGTAATAATTACAACTTTTTCTGTATAATATTATTTAATGCAAACTTGACACGTAAAGAAAAGATAAATAAAATTTGTTTAATGCTGATAGTAAACAAACAAACATAATGTGACAAATATTTGAAAATAAAATTTTAAAAAGCATCACGAAAATGTTGATTATAGATTCTATAAAATTGAAATTTTTCTTTATATAAAAACATTGGCTTCTGTTATCATTTGTACTATTTTTTTTCATATATCAATGTTTCCCACAGAAATCCCTACTACCTCTAATCTAGATTTTGTCAAATAAAAATTCAGTAGATAAAGTTACTCAAGTGGATCAAAAGAAGATGATACCTAAAGCTTATACTCGGAAGCCGTATATATACTTTCGCGGTCATAAATCAAACGTGACAACCGCTTGCCAGCTCTCTATCTGTCAAGCGCAACAATCGGTGATGTAGTAAAGTTTGCATATATGATCAGTTTCAGCTCTTTTTTTATTTAGGTACACGCAAATAGTTCTCCTGTCTCTTGTAAATTATTACACATTACAAGTGTATCTTATATATCATCAGATTATCAAACGGTCTTTTTTTTATAACAATATATTATCAAAGAATAATTAATAGCTCTATTACTACTAATATCAATGTATTTATTATAATTATCTATTAATTACTATTTGATAATATTGTGTTAGGGTGCAATTTTATAATTTGACTTTGAGTTTGATTTTCAAAACTCTAAGCCCACTGTTAACTTAAAAAAAACTTTTAAAAAACTTTTTAAAAAATGACAACGAATTGGTTTAAAAAATGTGGATCAAATAAAAAATTGGTCCAAATAAGTATAGCATTAATTTGAACTACTTCAGTGAAAATTGGATGTACTTTCAAAAAAACTGTGAATTGAAGTCAAAGTCTAAATAAACGTTTATAGAAATCAAATTCAAAGTCACAATCTTAATTCAAAGTCAATTTCTAAAGTCAATGTCGAAATTAAAATCGGATCGAAAGTCCATATTTTTAGGACGTCGACTTCCCTCTTTTATATTTCTATTAAATGTCACTTATTTTTGAACTGACGCCTATAAATATCATGAATTTATAAATGCTGACAGGGTAAATAATTTTAGAAAAAATGTTACCCAATTTCAAAGAAACTACTACTTTATAATTTTAGAAAAACTAGTACTATTTTTAATTTTAATGAAAATATTATACGTTAATTTTCAAACCTTATTTGGAATAATTAAAAGTATATATAGGATATTTGATCAAAAAACGTTGTTTTCTTCAAGTTCTAAAAAATTAGATTTTTTGGATTAAATTTTGATCCAAATGATTTTAATTAATAAAATTATGATCCAAAAATATCAATCCGTTGCATATGGACACTATATAAAGTTTGTCTTTCAAATTCAGAGGACTTTTCTTGTTTATATTATTTATATTAAATGTATTTTTATTAAAAAGTCAGAAGCTGCGTTCAGATAAATAAAAGCAATTTAAATTTTTTTGTTGTATAAACTTCATAGTTTCAATTTTTAGAGAAATAATTTTAATAACAAAAGCAGTTTAAAATTTTTTTTGTAGTATATAAACTATATAGTTTCAATTTTTAGAGAAAAAATTTTAATGAAAGGAGAAAGATTAAAACAATAATTAGATAAATATCGTATAGATTGGAAATAAAATCATAATTTATGAACGGAATTTTGCTTCTAACTTTGAGATTTTATTTTTTTTCCGTGCGCGTTATAAAAAGATCAATAAAAACTTGAGAAAGTAAATAAGATCTGTAAATTAAATTAACGCCTATTATTTATCTTTTTTTGATATAGATTTTGAAGAATCAAATATAATATATTATTACATATATAGATACTAAACATGTGCCTAAAAGAGTAGCACGTTTTTGACAGAATGGAGAAAAAAAATTTATACACATATTGTGTAAGTTGTAAACATAAGAGACAAAATTATTATCGAAGGGTACTTATAAAGACGCTGATAATAAAAAAGTCCATTTTACAATTCAGACTACTTAATATAAAATTAAATATATGAGATAAGATAAGCCAAATTCAAGAACATGATCTGAATTTTGAGTTAAAATTTATTATTAAATTGGAGTATTCTCCAATTATATATGGCAATTCCACGTGAAGTGATCCAATGATTTTTTACCATTTTTGAAGATGTTGAGAATTTCGATTTTAAGCGCAGCTAGGATAAAAAAGATAAAAATTTTTTAAAAAATGATAAAAAAAATTGTTATTTTTATTATGTAGGAAATATACTTTTTCAATAAAATATGTAAAAATGAAAGTGGGACATTATATAATTTTGAGAAAATATAAGCAACTTTTTAAACATTTTTTATTTTCTGGAAAACTGACAGTTGATTTCAAAGTTTTTTATTGTAATTTATTTTTGAATTATTAAATCTTTTTCACATCAGTGTCCTTCTTTATTCTTTCAAAATTTCAGCTCAATTTATTAAATATTTAAAGAGAAAATTGATCGAAATTTTAAGTTAAAGTTAATTTAAGTTAAGTTATTTAACTTTTACAGCGGAAAAAGAGTTTCATTTGGAATATTAAACCAATTTTACTAAAATATCGAATTGTTGAATTTATTCAGTTGAGACTTTCGTTAATTTTCGAAAAAACTTCTCATTGCCCCAAGTGTGGAATTTCTTTTCGAAAAATCTGACGAACAGTCAAACCAAAAACCCAAATTTTTAATTTTAAAATAAAAAAAGAAAAATAAATAAAAGCGATCCAATTTACATAAAATAAACAACAGGCGTAAAAAAATATATAAAAATCCCTGTTTTTGATTGAATATTGAGGCAAAATATAAAAAGTACTAAACAAATAATACGATGTCAGCTTTTGTAATCGGCTATAAATTCCTCACAATAAAAAAAAATAAATATAGTGCTGTCATATATATAAAAATGAATAATATATATATATATGTATATATCTGATTAGAAGTATACGCGATCTGGATTAATAATTTAAGGAAACGAACTTGAAATAAAGATTGCTCAGATTGAATGTTAATTACTTTGTGTTTCATGAAGCGAAATATTATCGACTTGACGTTATCGAACAGCACCGATAGAAACGAATCACGATAAAAAGCAGGATTTATTTCGTGTATCGGAAACTGTTATCTGAGCGATCCACAAAACACTATAATGTGCTACACACGGATTGATAAAATTCTCTTGATCCGGTTACTGAGCGTGTGGTATTTCTTTGTCATTGTCATTTTTCGAAAATAACATTCACCGCTGACAATAAGTTTTTCTAACTTTAAAATTTTTATGAATAAGCTTATTAGGTTCCACGCACGATATGAATCAAATTTTTCGTTTTTTTTATAATTTTCCTGCTTTATTATACGCAACACGGAAAAATAAGGTTTCAGCTACGATTGAATAATGAATTTTACTATATATAATTTATCGAATGACAAAAAAAGTAAATAAAAATTCAGTTGTTTCGACAATTAAAACTGTTGCTATATTATATATTTTGAAAATATATTTTAAAATGGTACCAAAAATAAAATGCAAAAGTTTAAATATACTTTTTCATTTTATTTTTGGTACCATTTTTTATACTTTTTCGTATTTTTAATATCATTTATTTTACCTGAATATTTATTTTTAAGTTAAGTATTTATTTTTTCACAGAATTTTTCACGAAACACTTTCGAGTCTCAGCAGAGTTAGTCCCCCATTTTTTAAATAGTTTTAAAAATTTATTTTTCAATCATTTTTTACATTTTGCATATACTATTCTTTTGTAACATTTTTTATAGAACCACATTTTTTTATAGCAATTTTTTTCTCCTCTTTTTACAGCATTTTTTTACACAAAGTATTCTATGTTATATATCAATGAAAAATTATTCGATAGCCAAAAATTGTGATCGGATCAAGAATTTTATCTAGATTTTTAAAATCGACATATGCACATTTTTATATATAGCAATAAAAATTCTTTCACAGAGGAAAACAAAATCGGAAAATTCCAAAGGTATTTTATATATATTTTAATTTTATCAGAAGCACACAATATTAATAAGATTAAAAGGCGGAAAGTGAATTAAGAAAAAAAAGAAAAAATAAATAAAAGTTTGTAAATATGTTAAAGCATTTAAGAAGCGAGGTTAAAATTGTAATTAATCTGAATATAAAGGGAAATTGAACTTAGAATCAAAGTCTATAGGCGAGAATTTCACTTAAAAGCTCATTATAATCGAATTAATATAAACAAGTTACATAAAGGGTGAAATCAGGCTAAAACTTATGGCATCAAAACATGCAATCTGAATTTTATACATTATACTTTGAAGGTTCTTATGTATACGCAATTTTTCGGATTTCAAAAGGTTTCAATTTGAAAATTCAAAAAATTTCCTTTTGTAATGAATATTTCATTAGAAAATTTAAGAAACTTAGAAATTTTTTAAAAATAATAATTCAATTTTTGCTGAATTTAGTAAATTTTATTTAACAGACACTTAATTTAATTTAAGTAAATATTAAAAACAATAGATTAATAGAAGAATTTTAGTTCAAAATAATTTTAAAATATTGAATATTAAAGAAGTTTCTTATAAATCGTAGAAATTCAATTATTTTCAAAAGTAGTTAAAAATTCTTCACACAAATTCAATTATATGTTTAAAAGTTTAAGAAAATTCTTTTCAAAATTTTAATTTTCTTTCTAAGTAATAAAATTGTTCTCAGAAATTCAATTATTTTCAGAAAATTTAATAAAATTCTTGACATTTCAATTAATTTAAAAACTTTATTGCTCAATATCTATACATGTTTAATAATATTTTAAATTTTCCTAAAAAATGCAATTACTAAAAAAAATTTAATTAATTTTTACTCAAACATTTAATTCAAAAGAATTAGAATTGTAAACAAATTCAATTAACAAATATTTTATAAATTTTTTCATAATAATTTAATTATTTTCATAAATAATAAAATTCTTTTTAGAATTTCAATTATTTTCATAAATAATAACATTATTTTTAGGATAATTCAATTATTTTACTAAATAATAACATTCTTAAAGCAAATTTAAATTATTTTGAATACATTTTTGAATAATTAAATTTTCCTAGAATTTTCTAATAAAAATTGATTTAAAAATAAAATTCAGTTAAAATTTTAAGTTTGTAATTGAACATTAAAAGCATTATAGAGTAGATTTTTAGAAATATAATTGAATTTTTTTAAAGATTTGAAATTAAAGTCTTTAAAAATCTGAATTTTTCAAACTTTTAGCTAACAATTCTATAAAATTATTTTTTTAAACGTTTAATTCAATTACTTCTGAAATTATTTGAAGATTTTATTTTCTAATATATATTTAATTGGAGATTTCCCAAATAATCGAAATTTCGTAAAATCGAATTGTATACATTATACAATTTGAAAATTCTCAAAGAACTTTTTGAAAAAATTATTAAAAAATTGTTGACTCTAAGAATTTTAGTTAAAATTTAAAAAAAATAATAATTGAATTAAAATGATGAAAATAATTTTCAAAAAGTTGCAGTAACAATATTTTTACGGTATACAAAGATAATGATTTTATCACTCGATCATTATTCATTAATATTAAAACACGAAGAAATCTTCATTTAATAAATTTATTAAAAAATGTATGAGCATGTTTTATAATTATATTTATAAGTTGTTGAATTTCAAATTAAGAGAAATAAAAATTATTCACAAAATAGGTACATTTCTTACTTTTTATCATAATTTTTTAACACATTAACAATTTTCTATAATGTTTGTTTGTAAATCAACAGGAGAAAAATTTGCATAATTGCTAAAATTTACAACTGTATTTTTATTCATTAATCGAAATTTCTTAAAATTGAAATTTTGTAAAAAAGTGTACTTGAAAATTCTCAAAGAACTTTCTGAAAAATTATTAAAAATATAGTTGACTAAAAGAATATTTGTTAAAATTGTGAAAAATAAGAAAGAATAGAAAAAAGAATAATTTCTTTTGCAGCTTTCGAAACATAAAGTATAGTCTTGTACCGTTTTGTATTTAAAATTTTTAAATATGTTCAATAATGTTTAAAATAGGAATGCATTTAGAAGTTAATGTATAAAAGAGTAAAATTTAACTCCTCTAAATTCTAAACTCTTCTTGCTTAAACTATACAAAAGAGTGCAACTTTTCTTTATGGAATCGCGTTTGCGAAGTTACAATTTAACTCATCCCTTATATTTTTCTTTCAGCCATATTAAATTGAATTTCCTGAATTTTCGATATGCTTTTTCAATCCATTCATAAGCATATAGTCCTTAGAGGCGGTCCTTCCCAGAGAAATCTTTCTCCAAAAATCTGATTGGACAAGTTTCAACAATAGTTTCTGAACAAGCCTCTATAGAATTTCCTCCATTGAAACGATGCGTGAAAAGGTCTAAAAATTTCTTTTGTGGGGCGTTTGAACTGGTCCACCCTCTGCAAACGCTTAAGTTGTCACGATCCTAAATCGAATTCTCCAATCTATCATATACGCAGCTAAAACCCAATTTTCTTTTCTAACCATTTCATTAATTTCTTGGACGCTACTTTATATAGTTGTGTATATACTAGAAACAAAAGAAGATTTTTTGATCTTCGAAACTAATTTCTGATCGAATATATCTGGCCGTATAGATAATATATTATCTGTATGGCTTAATATTATTGATTATAAAAATAGCTTTTTCAAAAAAAAAAGGAAATCGGCTTATTCAGATGCTGTTCGATTTAAAAAAAGGCTACTTTTTCAAAAACGGAATTCAAACATAACAAACAAATAATCCGAAAGCGTATGGCAATAAAAATGTAAGAAAAAAACCGCTTTACAATCGTATTATCGTAACAATTGTGCGAATGTTCGTTAATTCATGCTCATGTTTACGCCATTTCAGCAGTTTTACTGGCATACTTGCGCGAGATGTTTATACGAAAGCAAATATCAAGCATAGTCTGATTAGCCTCGACGTTCATTATATATACGCTTATATCATTAAATTCCTAATTATTTTTCGACTCCTAAATATATAATTAATTTTCCTTCGTAGCAAGGAAAATTAACTTTTCCTTTCCCCTTTCCCATAAATATATAAAATTTGTTCCTAGCACCTATTCGCTTCAGGGATCTTTAAATCAGAGTTAACTGAAGGGGAACATTAAATTGTCGATTCTAATCTTTATCGCATCTGGCACTATATTTAATTACTTTACATTAATAGAACTATGTATATTTCTTTGAAAAAGAAAAAAAAATTAATATGTATTTTTTTGGGACAATCGTAAAAGAAATTATGAACTTTATACTCAAGTTAACTATATATATGTAATTCTGACTAAAAATACGTGGGGCGAGTATATAAAAAGTCTCTACGAACAATAATTGTGACGCGCTACCAAAAGAAAGGTACCAAAAACGCAAAAAATTTGAGGTTATGTTTTTAATCTTTCGAGTAAAAATAAAGAAAGAAAATCAAATATTAACTAAAATTTATTGACCTTCAAGTCTTCATTATATCCAGAATATTCAATAAAAATTGGTTTCAAATTCAAATAATTAGAAACAGACTTTTGATCACGATAAATCTAAGACGAACCTAACCTATATGTGCCTTTCTTGGGAGCGCGTCACAATTATATCTTTCAGTGTATTTAGAAAAAAATAGTTTATGCATTTTGTTTTACTAATGTATATAGGTATACATAGTACCGGCCAAAATTGTCAGTTCAACCATTTTTAAGGATTTGAAAAGAATTTTATAACATGAAATTTATGAAAACTAAAATTTGATTCAGGTTAATATATGATGATAAAATTTTAAAAACAATCAGACCTTTTAGGAGTTACTTGGCCAATATTTTATTTAGTAATTTATAAGAATTCGCATTTTTAATGTTTTACAAAAATTTGAATAACTTATCTGAAGTAATAAACGATTTTTAATGATCTTAAGCTTATTTTTAAGGTCATTTTAGAAGAAGAATTATAATTATAGGCTTTGAACTGTCATTTTTTTCTTCAAATCAGCAAGACGTCAAAGTGAGACAAAAAAAATTCAAAAAATTTGAAATATTTTATTTATAGTAAAAACTATTTAAAATATAGTGTAAATTTTTCTAGAAACTTTAATAAAAAAATATGTTTGGAATTTAAAAATTATTTCTCTTTCAATAAGATTAGTTCAAATTTTTTGCTTATATGAAAAAAAATTATAGTTTAATGTTTATAGGTAATTTTTATTCCATAAAAAGTGACCTTCAAAATAAGCTTAAGATCAATTAAAAACGTTTATTATTTTAGAAATTATTTAATTTTTTTTTATTTAAATTTTATTTAAACATTAAAGATACCAATTCTTATCAATTATTTTCATAAATAATAAAATTCTTTTAGGATAATTCAATTATTTTCATAAATAATAAAATTCTTCTTAGGAATTTAATTATTTTCATAAATAATAAAATTCATTTTAGCAATTTAATTATTTTCATAAATAATAAAATTCTTTTTAGAATTACAATTATTTTTATAAATAATAACATTCTTTTCAGGATAATTCAATTATTTTACTAAATAATAACATTCTTAAAGAAAATTTAAATTATTTTGAATACATTTTTGAATAATTAAATTTTCCTAGAATTTTCCAATAAAAATTGATTTAAAAATAAAATTCAGTTAAAATTTTAAGTTTGTAGTTGAACATTAAAAGCATTATAGAGTAGATTTTTAGAAATATAATTGAATTTTTGAAAGATTTGAAGTTGTTGACTTTAAGAATTTTAGTTTAAAATATTAAAATACTGGCCAAATGTCTTCTATAAGTATTCTTATTCTTTTTAAAATTTTATCATCTTACAAAACTTGTACCAAAAAAAAATTTTAGTTTTCATAAATTTTATGTTAAAAAATTTGTCTCATTCCCTTAAAAATCGGTGGACACTGACAATTTTTTGCGGTACTGTAAAAAGCGCACATATGGGACAAAACATCATGGGAGAAAATAGCCGAGATGAAAATATAATCTGGGAGAAAATATATAGTCTGGATGTAAATAGCATGGGAGAAGTTATATATAGCTTCTGGTGAAAATATCCTGGGAGAAAATAATTAGGATGAAAATAAATTAGGTGAAAATATCATGCGGGAGAAAATAGCTTCTATAGGTGAAAATAGCCTGGGAGCAAATAGCGTCTAGGTGAAAATATCCTGGGAGAAAATAGCTTCTATATAGGTGATAATATCCTGGGAGCAAATAGCGTCTAGGTGAAAATATCCTGGGAGAAAATAATTAGGATGAAAATAAATTAGGTGAAAATATCCTAGGAGAAAATAATTAGGATGAAAAAAAATTAGATGAAAATATCCTGGGAGAAAATAGCGTCTAGGTGCGAAAATATCCTCTATATATAGGCGAATATAGCCTGATGCGGGTGAAAACAGCTTGGGAGAAAATATATATATAATCGAAGAAAATAGTGCAAAACAGAAGAATTAAAGACTCCTATAGAATTTATAAGGCGAAACAAGTTGAGTTTAGGCAAACTGGCTAGGCATGTTGCATTGAAAGGAATATGTAAGGGCCGGCGGACGCGTGAGTGAGCGGCCGATATCTCACGAGGGGATCAGAGGATCGCTCGCGTGTTTCTACGGCACTCCACCCGCCAAAGCATGTCTAACCGAAAGCCCCGAAAGCCACCCCATGTCCACGTGTCTCGCTCACGGTGATTTTCATTTCCGCGGCACTTCACCGCTATAACCTTAACTTACCGCCCGCACCACACCGCAAACTCTCCGCACACACATATATATATATATATATATATTTTTTTTTCTCTCTCCAAGAAGCACGCATCGACCTCGAAATTCCAAGTATAGTTTAAATAAATACAGAACATAACGAAAGTCTTCCTCAAAAATCTATACATTTCCCCTTCTTTCCGAAAAGTGTCTTTTCTTTCTTCTTTATTGTAAAATGACCTTTAGTTCACGTTTCGTTTTCAAATCAGTGCTAAATTTAGCAGAATTTCACCCAAAATCGGTTGTAAGTTCTATAAATATATAGCTACCTTACAACCGATTTTGGGAATTTAAAGAAGGGGAAAAAGGGCATAAAGGTCTTTCTTCAATGGATCTTCTATAATTTTTTGGAACTTCAAAGAGTTTGAATATTAAGTAAGGAACATAGAGAAGAAAAATATTGATGCCATTAAAGAAGTAGTAAATATTTTACGAGCGTCATTAAGAGTGTTGATACGAGTCGAATATAGGTTTATAAATAGGAAAGCTATAGGCAAATAAAAAAAAAGAACTGGTAGCCGCATTGTATACGCAGTTAAAACCTAATAAGCCCTATACTCACAACTATACATATAAGCCAGTCCACCTTCACCTGGAGACCTCTGATAAAATCTCTCAACCTGGTTAATGTTAATATTTTACATGCGCTTGTATGTTCAGCTATTTAAATTCCCCAACATTCACTAATTAAATTATTAAAACAATTTCCTTTTTCTGAATTAAAATATATACTAATTTCTTTTTTTGGGAAATTTTTATCTCTTTTCCGAAAAAAATTAACAAAAGAATTTTATTTTATTAAAGACATTAGTTTCCGATTTTTATTTTTATATTATATATATATAGTATAAAAAAAATAAAAACCGGATTTTCTCGATACATTATAGTTGATTTTCGTGAATGGAATGTCAATCCCTTGAGCACACAATCGTCTCCGTTATTCGGCAACAACCCCTATTATGAGAACACATTATGCAATTCAAATATTATTCAAAGGCTAAAAGCCATCAGGAGGCCTATCGCGCAGATGATGCAAGAACCGCAGAGAGGCCAAAAGTGTGTGTAACATTATATACTTAAAATCAAAACTGTCCTTAAATTTTGAAACTGTTTAAAAATATTGTACAAAACTATGGAAAATATCGAAAACTCAAAAAAAATTTTTTCGAAAGGCAATAAAAATATTCGAAGAGAAAATTTTTATTGCACACGGAAAAGTTTATTAAAAATTTCAATTTATAAAATAAAGAACAAACAGCTCGTCAGCTGTGTTTGTCTGTATATCAAATTTCAAAAATTCGATCATACGCTCGAACGCCATTAATCCGAAAAAAAGTCCCCAAACAAATATTAGATGTACTTTTTTATATTAAAGCTTATTTTTATATGCGCGGGTGGTTTTTCACTCAGTGATCACTTTAGATTCTCGGTTCCTTATTTTAATAACTTTAAAAATTATTTTCAAAAATGCTTTAAACTTCTGTCAAATTAATCATAACTATTTTCTTTTCTCAATATCATAATCAAAAAACAATTTTTTATAATTGAAAAATTATAACTAAAGATTTATAAAATACGACGTATTTTTATGCTAACTTCGTATATGTAAGTTACGGTTCCGCAAAAACTACTAAATTCTTAATGAATAAAAGAAAATACTTTTAATAACTTTAAAAATTATTTTCAAAAATGCTTCAAACTTCCGCATAATAATTAATCATGACTATTTTTTTTTTGTAATAACAAAATCGAAAAAAAAATTAAATTATACTTTATATAACTAAATATTTATAAAATACGACCTATTTTAATGCCAACTTCGTATGTATATAAGTTACGGTTTCGCAAAAACTACTAAATTCTTAATGAATAAAAAATAATATAGTTATATACTCAAGAGTAAAAACTCTATAAATATTCTGAAAAGATTGTTTGATTTTACTAATTTTTTTTGTTAGCCACAAAAGTGTATCACTTTTGAATAATAATATTCTGCGGTCAAAAAATTAAGTATTGTATACATGTATATGTAGAAAATTGCGAGTAGAGGTGAGTCAAAGAGAAACTTTTATACAAATCGATACGACCGTCCCCATTTCTTCAGCACTCTTTCGACCGAATCTAGAAAGGCTGGACTGGTGTTGTAATTCATGATTATACGACTATAATGTAACCTTTGCGTGAAGGCGTAAAGACTCGTGACAATATAATCATAGTCAAAAGGAGAAGGGTTGAAAAATAATTCCAAGGGTCAAATATGTATATAAATGAATCTCGGGAAGGATACTAATTAGTGATGTTTTAGTATATAGTCTATTGACTTGTTCATTCAAAGCTCTAGAGGTGATGTTTTATAAATATATATATGTTACACATACGTTTTGATACTCATTAATTCTCGCGACAAATAATTTCCGTCATATACTCTTCCCCCATCATCTGCATAAAAAACCAATCATCTATTTAACTTTTATTTATTCTATTTTTTATCCCATTTTTTTGTTTTTCATGTAGTCAGAGTTTTTATAATTACAAAAATCATAATTAAAAATGTAATAATAAATAACAATCATAAATTATTACAATTTACATATATTATATATATATATATATATTATTTATCACTGTTGTTGTAATAACAAAAATAGTTGTTTATCACTTTATGAAAGTTTTAATAGAATGCATTTTTAATGCGCAAAATTGTATTTGTTATCATTTTGTGTCGTAACAGGAAATGCAAATATATATGTCACGTAATAATATGCTGATTGTAATAACTTTTTGGATAAGCGCAGATATATATGACACTCGAGAGCAATTATAATATCACTGTCAGTATATTAATTAGGGACAGTTTAACAACTCTTACAACTGTCAGGAATCATGTTTCTTATTCGTTGTGGACGCGTGAAAGGATATAAGTTTAATGACATTTACCACGATGCGCACTTGATCGATAATCTGAAATTGAATTTTTCTTTTCAAAAAGAAAAATAACAAAACTCTTGGAAAACATAAAGTTATTCTTACAATTTTTACTTTCTCTCATATTTTTCATTTTATCTTTTTATTAAATTCTCAACTTTGTTTTCAAAAATAAAAAATTATTTATCTAACATAGAAGAGGATTTTGTGAATATTATATTTGACAACAAATTTTTAAAGATAACTTTAACTATAAAGGAGAAACATTTGACATACAGAAATTGTTTCTGAAAAAGTTATATTCATTATATTTTGTGTGTATAAATATCAAAAAAATTTTCCATGAAAATGTTGATAAAGCGAAGAAGGGAGAATGTAAAAATATTAAACTATATGAAAAGGGAGATCGGATAAAAATGGAAAACGGATGATCCGTCATGTGGTTCATTGCTTAATCTTTTAAATGCAACGTGGCAGTTATTTTAGGGACGTCTGATAAAAGAATTTTTATGTATTTGACCGCAATAATTAAATAACGAATTAAAGCATAAATATAAAAAAATAAACCGAATCTGAAAACTTTTTTTCAATGAAATGATAAATTATAGTAATAATAAAGGAATTAATTACTTCCATAAAATTAAAAGTAATAATCCCTGACAGTAGTGGATCTTTATTTTTTTATTACGATTTGGTTTCCTAATGAAACACCGTTGTCGATGATTCTTCTATAAAATTAAAGCTAATAATCTCTGACAGTAGTAGATCTGTATTTTTTTATTACGATTTGGTTTCCTAA
Organism: Leptopilina myrica (nomen nudum); assembly: GCA_032872475.1. Classification (NCBI taxonomy): domain Eukaryota; kingdom Metazoa; phylum Arthropoda; class Insecta; order Hymenoptera; family Figitidae; genus Leptopilina; species Leptopilina myrica (nomen nudum). Next base: position 40,418,054 of record CM065461.1, read on the forward strand.
TAAAACACCGTTGTCGATGATTCTTCTGACGCTGCATCTGAAACAAAAAAGCAAACACTGTAACCATAATCCTCTATAACTTTCCTCTGCATCTGACCAGCTGTGTTGGACATTAGACGTCTGTTACGAAAAAAAGGGTTGATCCTCTGAAAATGTCCCCGATCAGCCCTAATGCAATTAGCCGATTGAGAATAAAACAAAATGTTATTTTTAACCCTCTCTCTTTTAGAAACAAAAATTCTAATATCAAAATTTTCTTTTATTTCAGCATCAAAAGCAAATCCAAATGGATCGGAATACAGTGGCGGAGTGGTACCTGGTTCAACAACGTCGGTATTTCCTCCGTCGGTAAATACTGGACCAATGACCTGTCTCACTAGTAATCCTCTAACGGGACTATCAAACAGTTTCAACAATACCGGTCGGACAAATTTCACCAATAAACAACTCACAGAATTAGAAAAGGAATTTCATTTCAACAAGTACCTGACAAGAGCAAGAAGAATAGAAATTGCCTCTGCACTTCAACTTAATGAGACGCAGGTGAAAATTTGGTTTCAAAATCGAAGAATGAAGCAGAAGAAGAGAATGAAGGAGGGACTGATACCAACCGATGGTTCAGCATCAAATTCATCGAGTCAACTTAGTGGCGCTAGAAGTAATAGTAATTCACCTACAGGTTCTTCAAATTTAGAAGTTGGAGGACTTGCACTACACAATTTTACAAATGAAAATAGTCGAGATTCATCTCCATCGACATCAAAGGAATGACATTATCATTAAAACGAATGGTGGCGTTTTTGTTAATTTTTTTTTTACAATTCACTATAGGTTTATTGCGCTCATTTAAAAAAAAAACATTTCTCAAAAATCTCCAAGCTGCTCACAATTTAACGATAAAAGTTATACATATACATATACTACTTGTTGACATTAATTGCGTAAAAATTTTTGTAAAAATCCACGTCTCAAAATTCAAAGTAATATGTTTTGTCACATGTTGCATTAAGAAAGAAGTCATCAGAGCGAGTTAAAAAAAAATTACTTTTTCTAGATAACGCATATGTATATACAAGTAATGGCACGAACCTCCGACAACAATCGAATTTTTCTTTTTTAAACCTTTTATCACGCAACCATAATTTAAGAACTGTGGAATATAGCGTGAGACGATAGTCCTGCACTCGTGCCGTTAAGGATTTCGTGGTCTGTGACAGACTAAGTCAATAAAAAAAAAAACTCAAAATATATGACGACGATTGCTATCGTCAAATTTTAGAGATTATTTCAATTGACAGCTATTAAAAACAATTTAGTAAAATTTAGCAAAAAACGACGAATGTGTGTATAAATTTTTAAACAAAATTGTTATATGAATTAATTCCAATTTTTAAGAAGTTAGTGACAAAAAAACTAGTAGTTTTCACTTCACCAAAAACAATTCCACGAATTATTTTGTCCTTACAAAATAAATTTTTCTGTAAAATAGAGAATTCCATTATGGAGCAATATTCCTTTTTTATAAATAACTGGAGTAACGCCAAACTTTTCCAAAAAGATAATTTAAAAATAGATCTCGACATCATATTTCACTTCCAAAGAACTAAATTATTTAACGATCTTACTTTTTTTGGCATAAAAACAAACTACTGTAAATAAACAACCAAATATAAGATATGTACATGTTGGATTTAAAAATCTATTTCATAATTAATATAAACTCTAGACATTTCACAATATAAATTAAAATTCAGTCATTAAATTGTGAAAGTGCTAGTAAAATTTTTATTCAATTTTATCATTTAGTTTCACTATTCTTGTATACATGTAAATATGACTTATGCAAATCTCAAGCAATTTAAATTGTAGAGGAAAATAAAAATTTCTTTGCCAATTAAATGAAAATTATATGCGAAATGTTTATAATTGATAAAAATATTGTAATCCTAGTCTATAGTTTATCAGTTTAGCTAAGATTTGCATAAGCTCGAGTTGTGTTAATAAATTATGTAATTTTAAGTCATAGATAAAAATTAAGCATTTAATATTTAAAAAAAAATATCATTTAGTCTTGGGTTTCTTTTTATTCACATACAGAACTCTGTACTTAAAAGAATGATTATTATTTTCAACTATAGGAAATTAAACAGTAATGTTCTGTAGGAAAATGTAAAATGAAATAAAATATTATTGTATTTAAAATTAAAAATTGGACTTTTTTTTAAAACCGGACTGATTTATATAGTAAATTCCCCAATTTTGAATAAATTCTTAGCTCAATTGTGCGAGCAGTTAAACTGGCTTTAATTACTGATTAACTTTTAACTACCAATGACTCATTACTGGCCATAGTAAACATCAAACAACCATATTCTCTTTTTCCAATCATCTTTAAACATCCTTTCACCTCTTCTTAAAATTATTGTCTTTTCAGTTTTTCAAAAAATTCCCGTAAACTCTTGCTGCTAACTTAAACCAATAACCCAAATAACAAAATTCATTCACTTCTTCAACTCTTCTTTCGGTAGAAAATAATAAATGTTTCACTAACGTTTCTTCTTTTTGTCTCTTCTGTAAAAAAATAAATAATTAATTATAAAAACTGTAATAATGAAATATAGTAAATAAAAATACATTACCAATGGTCTTTATGACCCGAATACTTGCAGTGGAACGAACTATACGAATCACTCGACAGATGGCACGAAAAAATAATGCGACAATACCAACAGATGGTTTAGTTATCTACACATGTTACAAAAAGTCTCTAATGCAGATATGGTAGAATTTGACGTATACAACTGACAGTAAAGTCAAATCCACAAATAAGTCTATTCACTTGACTTGAGATGTCACTTTAAATGTTTTGATTCTAACATTCATAGATAAGCAGTGAAATAAAAAACAAAATATTCGTGTTATGAAAACGAATTCGTTAAAAGAAGGATTAATTAATTTTGTTAATTTTGTTTAACGAAAATTAACTGCACGATGGAAAGTAGTACAGAACGTTTAGCCGATCTTTTAACGGGCCATAAAGCTCTAGAGCAAGAAGAATTGTTTTTAACTAATTTACTGAGTAAAATCGATAAACAAATACATGCACTTCAGGTATGATGTTTAATTAGCTTTCATAAATATGCAACTAATCTGTTTTAAAACATAGTTTGATAATTATATAAATATTTAGTAAAAATAAATTCCATAACATTAAGTGTTTTATTCTCTAACATAACCCCACTTTTTTGTTTCTCAAAGGACCCCACAGGATTTACTAATAATTCTGGCTCTCAGTAAATTTTTCTGTAACTTTATGATTTTATAGTTCTTGCTATTCTAAATAATAACTTTGAAATCCAAAATCAGAAAAGAAAACCACTGGGAGCCAAGATTAATGTTAATTCTGCGGGGTCCTTTATTTAAAAAAAAATAAATCATATCTGAAATTAAAATTCTTGAACATACAGTATCTTGTAAGAAGACTTGAGTAAAAAATTTAATTAAAAATAAAAATTTTCTCATATTTTCTATACGGAGAGAATATTTATTAAATTTTGTTAGTGTTTTACAAATTGGGGAAAATGTGCGAAATTTTGATATAAAAAAATACTAAACTTTACAAAAACTTATGTAAAATTTGGTAAAGTTATATTAGAAATTAATTAATATTCTTGATATTTGATACAAATATCTAACTTATACTTAATATCACATAATTTTTTTTTGTTTAGTATTTTTTATATTAAAATTTCGCACTTTTCCCCCAATGTGTAAAGTACTTTTTTCCAAATTTAATATAACGTTCTCTCTAAAATTTTGAATTGTTGAATTTCTCAGGTGGAGCAGTTAAATATTGTAAATGCGAAAAATCAAGCTGAGATCAGTCAGATTAACAGGAATGATGACACTATAACCGGAGATGTTCCACAAGTACCTGAAGATAAAACCGAAAAGGAATCGTCAAATGAAAATAGACTTGAATTAGATTTAAGGCCCATTAAAAGATACATCGATTCCGAAGAGGACGAGGAGGAAGACGATTTTGAAAATAATGAATTCGAATTTCCCAATAATAGTGCAGACTTCGATTACTTGTAAAAGGCGAAACGAAAATTTAAAATTGCTAATTAAGGAAGTTGACTTTTAAGAACTAAGAATTAAAGTTGTATATTATGTAAATTTTAGTTTCTAAATTTTTGTATTAAAATTCCAGGTGGAAATTGAACATTATTATTATTTACGTATTTTAAGATACTTCGAATCGAATTTTGCTTTAAAACTAATTATGCATTTTTCTAACTTTTATAAATAAGGTTTGATTATAAAAGAAACAAATTTTCTGAAAATTCTGAAAGCTCAAACGAAGAAGATTCTTTTAAAAAAAACTTCGTGATTATCTAAAAAAAATTCGTTTGCTCTTTTAGAACGTCAGAGACAAAAAACTGAAAATTAGATTTAGAATCCATTATTTAATATAATCTTTTTTCGCAGAAGCATTATGTGGAGATAAAAAAAAATATGTCTTTAAAGTAAAAAATTCAACAAAACATTCTCATTTGCATTCAATCGAAAGCACATAGTCCAAAGAAGTTCTCTATTAACTATAAGATTTATTTGTATTTTACAAGAAAAACGAAATGTGCGAACTTTTAAAGTATTTGGAATCCCTAACGTTACTTTTTTTTAAAAAAAACTATAATACAATTTAAAGAAGAAGAAGAAGTTGGAAATTATGAAGGATTTCTTTGTTGTGAATTATCAAATTGATGTGAGGGATCTTCAATTATTGATGTCTGTTTAAATTGATCGGCCATTATTCTTGTGTAAAAGATACCTATTCCCTCAATAACTGCGAGCAATACACCGCCAACAATTGCACTGCCAGTCATTGCAGCAACACCATTTCTCGCAGCCAAAATTGCTCCTGTCGTTGCACCGCTTATTATCGAATTCCATGGATCCTCTTTCCGTCTAAAGTGAACTAAGGTGCAGTCAATTGTCGAGAATGTACCACCCCAAATGGCAAAATTTCCAGCCAATATTGGAGCTCGCTGTTGAACTGTTATTATACTGCCCATAAATCGTTTACTCATTCCACTGGGTGCATTTCTAAAACCTTTGATCGAGTGAAATAAGGCACCGCCAATTGCACCCATTGTAAATGCACCGCCACAGTCGTCCACTATTCGCCATGGACACGGTTCCCTAGTGTACTCCTCCATTTTTTACCAAAATTTGCTCCTGTGGAGAAAAACGTCTTATTAATAGAGATATTATTAAATATCTATTCCTCCATAACATTGAAACTTTCATATAAAACGGACATCATATGAATTGCATCCCAGTCCATTTTTTGTGATTTTTCAATTGAGAAATTTTTTCTGTCTCAAAACTTTACTTTTCTAAGCAGTTTAAAAAATCGACTGGGAACCAACTTGAAGTTCACAACGTTTATCAATGAAAAAAATTTTCACTTACTAAATTAATAAAAAATAACGCAGCAATATCCACACAAATTTTTTGTTTTTGAGTAAACTGATATTTATGATCTGATTATGATTGTTATATAATTAAATATTGAATTAAAAATAATATTGGAATAGATTAAGCAAATTTTGTTCGTTGATCAACGTTTACTTGCAAACTTCCGAGTATTGCAAAGCTTACTGAAAATTGTGAAAAGTCGTAAATATCCCACTTCAATAAATATTTAGCTTCAAACTTTCGCATATACAATAAGATGCAGGTGAAAATGTAAATTAAATGTTCAGGAAAGTTGAAACTGAAACATTTATTGAAGAGAGAAATTTAAGTCTTTACAGGCCTCGGATCGACTTTAACCAACCAAAAAAGTCGTTTTAGTCGATTAAAAATAGAAAAAAAAGTCGAAAAAGCTATTCAGTGTTGTATGAGGCTGAAGTCCGCAACGTTTTTAAAAACGAAAGCAAAAAAAATAATGACACGGTATTTCTATTTTTGATTCTAAATCATGTTACTTTTTAATTTTTGTATCCTTATTGACAAAGAATTTCTTAAAAATTAAGGCACATGAAAATTCCTGATGAATTTAACTCTTTTTTGGTTTTTCGTTTTTAAAAACGTTGTGGACTTCAGCTTCGTAAAAAAATTTTAATTTACTTTATTCGAAGGTAACTGAATCTTTAAAAAAATGATGATAAAACCATTCAAAGAATTAGTTTTCTAGAAATATAGTAATATAATTTGTCAAAAATAATTTTAAAATTTTTGTACAATTTAAAATAAAATTTTTCTGTAGAATTTAAATTAAAAATTTTGAATTTATGATTATCTTCTCAAAAATGTTAAAAATAATTCTGATAAATTTAAATTATTACTATTTTGTGTATAAATTTGAATTTTCGAAAATATTATAAAATTATTGAAAATAAGTGAATTTTTTAAAAATTATAACGTAATAATTCAGAAAATTATTTTTTCAAAACTATCTTAATATTATTTTTGAAACCTATTTTTTAATAAATTTAATTTTCATTAAATTTACACTTGAATATTATTCTTTAAAATGTTTGAAAATTTAATATTATTTGAAAAATGTTCAATTAAAATTCTTGAAAAGTTAATTTTTAAAAATTGTAGCAAAATACTTGAAAAGATGATTTAGTTTGAATTAAAATTTACAGAATTTCAATTATTAAAAATGTTTTTTAATTCTAATATTTTAAAAATTTAATTAAAAAAATTATTCAAAAATAAATTTTCAAAGATTTGTCTACAGTTATGCTTTTCACGCTATAAAAATCGAAATAAGTTGCATTTTATACCAAAAAGTATGGTATTTTGTCGCAAAATTTGAAAGAAAAGTCGAAAAAATCGCAATATTTTAATTAAAGTCGATAAAAGTCGCATTTTTTGAAAATAGTCGAAAAAAATCGAAAAAGTCATAACATCAAAGGCCTGTCTTTACACAATTAAGAAGCAAATTTTTAAAACTTGATAAATCAATATTTTATCTCGAGAAATTGAAAGAAGGGACTTTTCTCACTTAATCACTGAAGTTGATTTTTAAATAAAAAATTTCTCACATAACAATTAATTTAAAAAAAAATAGTAAAAAAAAGGGGTGAAGTTTTAATAAAAAAGCAGCTATTAAAAATTAAATTTTTTATAATAAACTGTATTTAAAGGTTAGGTTAAGTATTTTGAATTTTAACAATACACAAAGTTTATGCATTTTCCATAAAGACATAAAAAAAGAAATTCTATTTTCAATTCTACTTTTGTCAAACCAGTAAATACTATTTATTGTCTAGTGAATAAATGAAGTATTAATAATGACATTCAAGTAATTGGATATCGAATCTTAACACTTTACAATTGTCGTATTTGATAAAATGATAATTAAATAACTCATTAAATATAATGAATTAAACGAATAACGAATTGTCTTTAACATTTCATCAAAATAAATAGAATAAATAAATAAAACAATATAATGTTAATTCCACTTCTAAAGTAGGTAGGTCAAGGGATTAAAAAGTTAGGTTAGAATGATGAAATCACTCACGTAATTCAGTTCTACCCTCCGACATACAGTTTTACAGATAAAATATTGTTGCCAATTATGATAAAAATGATTCTATAGAGATAATTTTATTGGTAACTTACAACAAAACAAGAAATTTCACACTATTTTGCACTTTGCTGGAGAAATAACACGCCGGAGCACCCAAGTACTTTGCACAGCTTCGTTGAAAAACAACTCGAGTCAGTGTCAACACTCAACATTCAGAATGAAAGAAATATCAAAACAAAAATTTTCCCTTCAATGCTAAATTTTTCACTAAATGATAAAATATGAATTTAAAATAAAAAACTTACCCCATATTTTACTAAAAAAAAAATTATTCTTATTTTTCAATTTCCATTTTCTAAATAGTAACAAGTTTCTCATTTGACTGAGATTTAAGTATGGCGCCTCGAGACCAAGAACCAATCAAAACCTTTCCAATCAGGGGTTTTCCATTCCCGCGCACTTCAAAATAATAATAACTAAATTCTTCGTTTAAATAAAAAATTACTGTTTATTCGATTACTGACATTAATAAAAATGTTATAAAAAAAAAGAAATTTAAATTAGAAACAATATTTTTTTTTAAATTCTCAGCAGAAAAAAATGCAGCTCTCCTGGAATTTAAAGCGCAACTACAACTAATGTTCTAAAATAGAAAATGGAATGAGAAATCCAAAAATAAATCAGGCCTCCACTAGTCTTTGGAATCTGTTCGTTGTATAAGCATAAAAATTCTTTTTTTTCCCCAATTTTCACAAATATTTTCTCTTTTAACTTTAAAGAGAGTATTTTTATTCATTGTTATTTTTAAATAATAACAAAAAAATTCCTCTAGTGACGCATATTTTAAAAAACAAAAGAAAATATCTTCTTAATTCAGGCAATTGGAAATTTTTTTTAAAAAAAAGTGTCTAAAAGTGTCAGAATTATAAGTGCTGGGAAAAATTAGTTTTTTTAAATTTAAAAAAAAGGAAAATAAATAATGGCAGAAAATTGTAAAGCAGCTGGGGATTCCCCTTGTGTGGAAAATTTGATTTCAAATCAAGAATCAAAAGAAATTGGTGTCAAATTACAAACAGTCGAAAATGGAAATAGTTTATTGATTCAAAATGATCAAAAAGATGTTTGTCCTTTAATCGTAAATGTAAAGAAGGAAGAGGAATTATCAAAAGTGAGTTTAATTCTTTATTTTTATTTTTAATTATGTTTTTAATTTTAATTTTGATTCTCTAATATTTATTAAGTTATTTAATATTATTTGATATTTATTTAATTACATTATACATTTAAAAATTTTTAATCTAAAAAGTAGCGAGAAAAAATATAATTAATTAAAATAGTAATAGAATAAAAAAATAATATATAGTTATAATAAAAAAAAATAAAAAAAGGTAGAAAAAATAGAAAAATAATGAAATTTTCATTTAATTTACTAATTATATTTTTGTAACGAGATTTTCAATTGATTTATTAATTGTAAATTTTTTCTCAAAGGGTGACAATAAAATAAGTGAAACAAAAATCATCGAAACTTCTGATACTGTAAAAGAAAAGCAAGAAGTCGTCACAAAGGTTAAAAAGCTTTTTTAATTTAATTATTTAATTTAACATAATTCAATTTTATATTATTTTTTTTGAACTTTTTATTAAATCTGATTATTTAATTAAATAATTATAAATACAATAATAATTAAAAATAATAATGGTAATAACAGAAAAATATATTTGATTAAATTTTAACCCTTGTAATTTCTCTTCTAAAAGCTAAACAATTTTTTCACTTATTTGTTTTTCTATTTAATTTTAATGTATCTTATTTTATTTTTTTTTAAATTTTATTATTTATAAGAACAGTGACGAAATTATTCTTTATTTTTTTAATAGAATGGCGTAGAGAAGGTAAACACTGAGGACAAACCTTGCAATTTTCCTGATGTTAACAAATTACTACTTGAAATTGAGGTACGAGAAAATAAAAAATTATTGTAATTTTTAACATTTCAAAACTTTAATATTTTTTAATTATTTTTTCAAAATTCGAATATTAAATTAAAAATCGTAATATTTCTATTAAAATTTGAATATGAATTACAAAATTCTAATATTTAAAAAGAATATGAAATTAAAAATATTATTTATCAAATTAATTAAAAATTATTATTCAAAATAATATTTATTTTTATTTATTTTTCAAAATTCGAAAATTACATTCAAAATCATAATATTTATATTAAAATTTAAATATTAATCACTTCTAATATTTCAAAATTTAAATATGAAATTTAAAAATATTGGAATTTAATATTTTTAAATTTTAACTTTTTGCGAAATAAAAAAAAAGTAAAAAAAAAATTTCTTTAAAGGCTCGAACAAAGGAAAGGGATAATTATCACAATAAACTAATCGAAAGTGAAAAAAAATTTGATATTCTTAACACTGAGTACAATGCACTTTCAAATGGAAAAGAAGATGAATCAAGTTTACGTCAGGAGGTGAAGAATTTAAAAATCGCCATGGCACAAACACAATTGAAATTGGACGATCGCATTCGAATTGTGGCAAATCAAGAAAATCAAATCAACGCCCTAATGAGTCAAGTTTCATCATTAAAAGATGTTGTTAACATTACAAAAGATCTTTTAAATATTCGCAACATGGAAGTCAGACATTTGCAGGTAAAAAATTCTCAACTCTTCCATTTTATTTTTGTCTTATATATAAAAAAAAATTGCACCTTTTTTTCTCTTTCTAAATTAATAAAAGAACATTTTAATTCGAAATTAGAAAAAAAATTAAGTTTTTCTCTCTTACAGGAAAATGTAGAGACAATGGAGGAAAAAATCAACATTGAACGTGAAAAGCATAATACAATGTTAGTGAAAATGGAGTCGGCTTTTAAAATAAATCTCGATTTGAAACAAGAATATGAAACTCAATTGCGATTGTTTCAAGATCTACGGGAAAAATATGATAAAAAAGTTGCTATACTGACTGAGGAAAATGGACGTTTGGAAAGTCTCGATAAACAAAATAAAACTATTTAATTTTTTTTCAGAAATATTTAATTAACATGATAAGTTTGTTTTGATTTTTCGTGTTCAATTTTTTTGTATTCTTACAATATACCGCAATATGTAAATATTCTAAGAGTAACCGAATATTTAAATAAAGTATCGTTTTTTACAAGAATACGAAGAAAATTATTCCGATTTCTCAATTTTCACAGTTTTTTTTTTTGAAATTTCAGTGTGCAATTGAAGAAAAAGGATTTGAGTATAGTAGAGGAAAATTTTGAACTCGTCGCAGTTCATTTGAAATTTTGAAGATGGCACCACAAAGTATTAGGATCATTCTACACTGAATAAATTTTTTTTGACGGACTACTTGCGTCTATTATCAAATAAATATTTACTTGAATCACATAAATTTTGTTAAAAATTTGTATTTTTCTTTATATTTAACTAAAAATTTACACATTTTTATACTATTTACAATTATTATTAAATTTTTATTTTACTATTAATTTACTATTTAATTTTTATTTTTACTATTGATTTACTATTTAATTTTTATTTTATTATTAATTATTAATTTACTAAATAATTTAATTTTTATTATTGATTTTACTATATTTATATTTTTCTGTTTATTTTTTTAGACACTGAAATTGTTCAAATTCAATTCAATTGAGGTAAAGAAAAATTATTTGAGTCAAGTAAATATTTATTTGATAAATAGAAAAGTAATCGATTATTAGAATCAGATACATTTTTTCAGTATTACATTTAAGGATAAATATTTTCATACTTGTAAAAATTTATTATTCGTAATATTTTTTTGTCAAAGTAATCTTATTGAAATATTAAATTTGTAATATTCCGGTAACATTACAGTAATTATAAATATATTTTTTTGAAGAATCTTTTTATAGTAATTTTTGAATTTAATTATAGAGACAATTCTCCCAGATGGCGACACTTTTCATGTTATTTCCCTATTTCAGTTTGGAATCCAATAAAGAAGACATGTATATATTTTTTTTGTAAAAGATATTAAAACATCATAAACTTATCTCTATTGCGTGAGTCACTTACACTTGTGTAATCCTAAAACAATTGTTCAAATATAAATGTATAATAATCAGTCCTAGTTGAATAAATAATTTATAGAAATTCAGACAAAAAAATGTTTAGTACCTATATATATATGTATCTATTTTCAAATTACATCTTAAAAAATAAACTTACAGAATAGGCTCCTGGAAATTTTTAAAAATTATGTTCATTATTTTATTTGCGAAAAAGAATTCTAAACAATAGAAAATATTTTCTTCTTCTTTCAAACTTATCTATTTTCTTCATACTCTCTAAATTTGAATTAGTAAAAATGCTTACTAATTTGAAATAGTGACAGACTTTTTGCTTTTCTTTTGATAAATTTTACTAACAAATTAGTTGAAATTACTATTTATTAGTAAAATTCAGTCACTAATTTAAATTAGTAAACATTTTTACTAATTCAACTTTAGAGAGTAAAATCTATTTCTATAAATAATAAAAAAAGATTTAGTTTGTTTGTTAAATTGAAATATGAAATATATAACGTGTGAGATATTATGAAATAGTTGCAGTATATGTACCTATATATTATATTTAGAAATACAAGTAACGATTATTTTGCGCATGATAACTGCGTGTTCGAAAAATAGAATCATTTGAAGGCATCGCGTAAAATAAACAAAACAAGTTTTGACTAAGTTTGGAAAAAATTTCAAGTCAAATCTACAAAGATCGGATAATGAATACCCAAGAAATATGTAACTGATTTATTTTTGGGAGGAGATTGGAGGGTCGAGCTTGGCTATTTTCAGAAGGTTGCCACACTGAAACTGTTATTGTGTCTGCTATTTTTTAGTCGCAAAATTTAAATACATATATACAATGTGTAATTAACCACATATTCAGAGAAAAATCCCAATCATACATAGATAGTAAAAACTAATTTTACAAATAAATATTAAATTTTTTTCTTTGCACAAATTATAATCAAGCAACTATATGAAGGAATAATAATATATCATACTAACAATAAAAATTCAATTATATTCAAATTTAATAATAATAATAATAATAATAATAATAATAATAATGAAATAAAATATCAGGAAACTAATAAAAATTCAATTATATTCAAATTTAATAATAATAATAATAATAATAATGAAATAAAATATCAGGAAACTAATAAAATTTCGAGATATCGAATATTTACAAGAACAGGGGAGGGACTAATTTTTGAAATTGGTTATGCTTTTTATTATATTGTAAAATGCTATCTAATAATTAAAATTTAGAAAAAAAGACGATTAAATTAATATCTGTACTTGGAATAATTTTTACTAGCTACATGAAATTTTTTATGATTTATTACTAAAATAACTAGAAGATTTATTATAATGAATTATGATTTACAAAATCGAAAAAATGTCTAATTTTTTAGTATGTGATGCAAAATGTTTTCTTGTTATTTTGTAAATAATTTTTCTTATAAAATATTTTCAAATTTGAAAATTTAATGTACTGAGAAGCATTAAATTCTTATGCAAAGATTTATTAAATAATTGTATTTTGAAAATAATAATTGAATTTTTGAGAAGAATTTTGTTATTTATAAAAAACAATTTTTTAAATTTGATTTAATTCACTTCTTGCGTTGAATTTTACTAGTAAAAATATGAATTGTTTCGAAGCATTCATTAAATTTTTTAAAAATATTCAAATTTTTACAATCATATTCAAAATTCAATAAAAATGAATTCTTTTAAAGAAATTTTATTGAAAATAATTGGATTATTGCAAAGATTGCAACAATGTAAAATAAATGGATTTTTTGCAAAGATTGAAACAATTGAAAATAATAATTGAATTGTTTAGAAAAATTTACTTAAATTTGTAGAAAACAATTGAATTTTTTGCAAAATGTTTTAGTAAATTTATAAAAATAATTAAATTTTTCTGAAGAATGTTATTATTATTATTATTGATTAAAATTTTATAGAAAATAGTTGGATTTTAAAAAATATTTAATAAATTTTTTCAAAATAATTGTATATTTTCAAAAAACTATTTTAAAATTTGTAAAAATTGAATTCTTTTATGAAATATTCAACATTTTTAAAATTTTCTTGTGATCAATTTTATAAGAAAAAAATTGAATTCTTTTGTTAAATTTTATTAAAAATAATTGAATTTTTTCAAAGATTTTACAAATGGATAAAATAATGGAATTGGATCGAAGACTTTATTAAAAATTTATTCTTACGAAAAATTTTATGAAAAATTACCATTAATTAAATCAAATTCTTATGTTCAATTTTATTAAGAAAATTAATTCTTTCGTAAAATTTTAATTAACATAATTGAAGTTTTGCATAAAAAGTTTACAATTGAAAAAAATTGAATTGTTTTGAAAGATCTATTAAAATTCAGAAAACATTTGAATATTTGCAAAAAATTTCACTATTTATAAAAGTGATCAAATTCTTCTGAAAAATGTTATTATTGTTATTATTATTATTACAATTTTTTTCAAAAAATATTTAAAAATTTGAAACAAATTGAATTCATTTAGGATATTTTAGTAAAACTTTGTTATAAAAATAATTCAATCTTTGCAATGAAGTCTACTATTTATAAAAGTATCGAATTGAATTTTTTCAAAGGAGGTATATTTAAATTTTCGAATAGAATTGAATTATTTTCATCACTTTTAGAAAAAAACCAAATTCTATCGTAATTTTTTATTGAAAATAATTTAATTTTTGCAAACATTTTACAAATGGAAGAAAATAAATTGAATTGATTCGAAGAATTTATTAAAATATTATTCTCACAAAAAAGTTTATTCAAAATTAAAAAATAATTTAATGGTTTTGAAGAATTTACTAAAAGAAAAATTTTTAAGTAATTGAATTTTTTTTATATAAAAGTTTTACTTTTTACAAAAATAATTAAATTTTACTGAAGAATGTTATTATTTACGAAATTAATTCAATTCTTGTGAGGAATTGTATTCAAATTTTAGAAAATGTAGACAATAATAATTAATTAGGTTTGTACTTTATATTTAAATTTTGAATATGAAATTATTTAAAAATTTATATTTGAAAATAAAAAATTTTGGAATTTGCATAATAATAATAATAATAATAATAATAATAATAATAATAATAATAATAATAATAATAATAATAATAATAATAATAAAGTAAATATATCACGCTCCTCGCGCTAACGAGCGTAACATTTGCTAGTAAAATAATAATAAAATAATGAAGAAAAAAAAGTGGTCGAAAAATTAACATTGGAGATGTAACAGTCACATACTGTTAATATCGAGGGGTCAGTTTTTCACATATTACTGATCAAGATATCAGATAGAGTCCCTTTAAATCTAAATATATATTTACTGGAGTTTTGGAGTTGAACGTCCTGGGATTTCCGGTCCTTCAGGCGATGCACTTCGCTTTTATTTCCGTGCACACTAGCTGCGAATTTGTCTCCAAATTTTTGTTGGTTGTTTCTTTTTCTTTTTCCCAAACCAATATTTTTTTTTCTCTCTTTCTCTCCATCGCCCCTATATTTTCTTTTACACTCGCACTTTTGCATCTCGATCTCTCGTCATTCCCCACTCCTTTTTCTCATTCGAAATTTAATAGCCTTATATCCTCTAGGATACTTCAGGACTATTTCCTGTGAATTCACGTCGAACAAGCCGGATGAGAAACCGCAAATGCAAAACCCTTTTTTATGGATAAAAAAAAAGGTGCAACACATGAGACATGAGCTTATTCACTTATTTTATACTATATATACAAATATTATATATACGCAAAGTAAAAGAGACAATAAAAATTGTAAAATTGTGTGAAAATTTATTGTTTGGCTTTTAATGGTGCTCTATATTGAAGGCCGACGATGTGTTGAGTCGAGAAGTTACGATTTAAAAGTAAAAATGGAAATTACTATTTTTATTTTTGATACAGTAAATGGATTATAGATGATTTAAAAAAAAGGATCAGTTATTTTTTTCCCAAAGTGTTATATTTATTATGTTGTGCCTAAAAGGAAAAATAAGTGTTTTTAAAAAACACATAAGAGAAAAAAATTGAAGAAAATATAAAAATGCTGCGGGAAAATATTTAATATATATAATAATTATTATCGATTCTTTCAGTTTTTTGCGCCTTGGGAGTTTTTTTTTCTTTATAAATTTTAAAATATTACAAATTATTATCTATGGGTATTATTGATTTTTCAAAAAATTACTATACACTTATCTTGGTGACCTGGTTTTATAAAAAAAGAATTTTTCCAGAAGTATAAAATTTCAAAGGCCACGTTCTAGAATTCAAAATTGGATCATATTTGCCATTGGTGACATTTCTAAAACTGTCCTTAAAATGTGGAAACAAAATATTTTAATTTGTAATACAATTACTTTTAGATTAAAGTTAAAAAATATTTTCAATATAACATAAATTAAATAATTTCCTCGAACTGACATTTTTTTAATTCTTCTTAAAATAACATTTTCTTTTTTTCCTTTCTCTCAATTCTTTTTCTTCTATTTTCATTTTTCATTACAAATTCACTTTACACATTTTGTTGTTTATATTTTCAATTTTTATTATTTTTATTTTTACTTCTATAAAAAGTTTTTTAATATATATTTTTTCAGAAAAAATTTCTATGTTTGTTTTTAATTTAAATTTCAAAATTTCTATTTTTTATTTTTAACTTGAATTTCTATTGTAAACTTCTATTATAAATAATATAAATCTGCAATTTAAATTCAATACTTTTACGCTTCAAAAATTATGCAAAACTATTTTTTCGTTTTTTAATTTTTTCGTGGATTTAAAAACATATTTTCTGCCATATTACTCTTAACATTTAAAATTAACAAATTTTGATGTAGAATAAAAATTCAAAAAGTACGAAAATATTTTCTGATCAATTCTACAAGGAAAAAAAGTTATTATTAAATTTTATAAAAGTATTTTACTAGTGTAGGACATAATGCGACAAAAGTAAATTTTCACATCAAAAATACTATAATCATTAAAATAAAATTACATGATATTTACACTCTAAATTTGAATTAGTTAAAATGTTTGCTAATTTGAATTAGTGACTGACTTTTTGCTTTTGAATTAGTAAATTTTAACAATAAATTAGTAGAAATTACTATTTATTAGTATATTTTACTATTATTTCTACTAATTTAATTAAAGAATTAAAGAATTAAATTCTACTTATTTTTTTAGTAAAATTTACTAATTCAAAAGCAAAATGTCAGTCACTAATTCAAATTAGTAAGCATTTTTATTAATTCAAATTTAGAGAGTAGTAAAGTTATATAAAATATCAAAAACTTTTTACAAATTTTTATTACAACTGTAGTAAATTTTATATAATTTCTTTTTAAAATTTATAGTATTTTTTTTTAATTTATAGTATTTTTTTTAAATTTACATTTGTGGCATTTTGTCCTACATTTGTAAAATTTTTGAAAAAAAATTGATAATAACTTTCTTTCCGTGTATTTTATGACCATTGAATTTCTTACTAAATTTAAAAAGTAAAATTAAAAATTACAATTAAAAAATTACCTGAAAAAGATAAAAAGTAATTTTAGGGAATATTTAAATCATATTCTTTTATTATTATTATTATTATTTTAAAATTGTTTTATATTATTTTTTTTTTCTTGAAACAGTGAAAATGTCCATAAAACCTTTAGGATGAAAATCGTCACGTAAAATTTGGAGAAAAAACAACTTTTAGCTCCGCTTTTTAAAAGTATATAGAATTTTTTTTTGGAAAACGGAAAATGAATCAGGATTTTTTTTTTGACAGAGGGGGGTGAAAATGAGGGGTTAGGAAAAAAGTATGAGCAATTTGAATTGTCAGCAAATGTTGAAATAAAATTATATGTATATATTTTGCTCTCTCGCTCATTCGAAAATTCAGTGCCGCATATATATATAATACACGTGCGCTAAAGAGACGAGTCGAGCGGGACATTGTATGTATGGGGCAAATGCACCATGGTCGGGTAAAGAATCGCTCATATGGGGGGGAACCGAGAAGACAGCTGTGGGGCAGCTGGCAGCGCGTGCCACAAACCTATGGGGTCGCCCTGCCAATGTGTGGATGATGATATTCTATATACACTCTCTCTCATCTACACAGTAAACTATGTAAAGTGTGGCTCATAACTACCGGTGCTGCCCGATTATTTCACAAATTTTCACGATTCTCTCTTTTCAACCTGATTTCTTATTTTTAATTGTCTTCACGCACTTTCATTTCAAATATTTTTTTTCTTCATTACTTCCTCAAAAAAATAATAATAAACAAAAAAAAACAGTTATTTTTACTCTACATTCTTAATTTCTCTTTCTATTATTTCAAAGAATAAAATTCGAATTTTTATAAATTTATTTCATTGAATAGTAATGCGATTGATCTATTTGACCCATTTCTGCAAAAATTTGAGGAAAATTGGGATTTTCTGAAATAGCATTTTAAGAAATGTTTTTTTGAATCTTTTTTACTTGCAGAGTTTCAAAAGAAATTTAAGATAATATTATTTGGTTTTTTAAAGAATTGCGCAATTTTTGGTTCGTTTTTTCAACGAAAGTGAAGACTTTCTTCATATTTTTGATAAAAATTGAGATTTTCTGGTATTTTAATTGAAAAACTGGTTTAAAAAATATTTAGAGACTTACTAAAGTAGCAGAAAGTTGAATTTTACTAAATTAGTTTTTCTTAAATTATAAAGTAGTAGAAAATATTTTTGACAAAGCGAACGTAAACAGTTTCTGCAAATTTTTGAAGAATATTGAGGATTTCTGAATCTGTAGTTAAAGAAACGACTCAAGAATATTTTTACGCAACTGGAAATTAAAATAAATTGACATTAATAATTGAAAATTTTAATAATTTTACAATTTTTTGTTTCTTTTTTCATCGAAGGTAAAGACTGTCTTCAAATTTTTTATGAAAATTGAGACTTTATGGAAGTCGAAAACTTTTTAAAATGATATTTAAATTTAAAAACTTACTAAAATTTACTGAAAGTTGAATTTTACTAAAATTCCTTTTTCATAAAATAACAAAGTAGAAGAAAAGATTTTTGATAAAGCGAAAGAAAACAGTTTCTGCAAATTTTTGAAGAAAATTGAGGATTTTTCTTAGTTTTTCCTATTTTAAAATAGGAGTTAAAGAAACGTCTTTAAAATACTTTTCCGCAACTAAAAATGAAATTTTATGGAAATTTTAACGTTCCTAGTATTTCATTCTTTTTTTTAGTGAACTTAAAAATTCAATTCAAATTTTTGATGAAAATTGAGATTTTCTGGAATTCAAAAACATTTTTCAATAATATTTAGGGATTTTTGGAACTGAAAAAAGTATTAAACTGCTTTTTTTATTATTATTTTATTTATCATTTTTTTTATTATTAGATTCTTTTTAAGAAAATGTAATTCTATAGTTTCTGCAAATTTTTGAGGAAAATTGACGATTTTTGAACTAGCAATTACAAATAGCCTTTTAATTATTTTCTTTTCCTATATTAAATCAAAATTCTTTCACATTGAATTTAATCACTAGTATATAAAATATGTAGTTCGAAAATTTTTTTTTTCTAAAAGTGATTGAAAAAATTTGCCTAAATTTGAAGAAAATTGAGGATTCCTGAAAGATTCTTACAAACGTTCAAGAAACTTTTGCGACTACTTTCTTAAAAAATTCCAACGCAAGTGATGAATTTAACTCGTATTTTTTCAAAACTAGATTTAAAAAATTGAGAATTTTCATTTCAAAAATTTTAAATTTAATTCAGTAAAAATTGAGAAAACTTGATTATAATAACAAAACAAAAAAAAAATACGAAAAAATAAAAACTATCAATTAAAATAGAAAGTCTTTCAAAGAGAATGTTACAGAATAAACAGAAGCAAAAATTAGAATTAGAAGGAGTTTCTTCTATATATATATGGTAAGGTCCTTCTATAGAAAAAAATTTAAAGGAACATATGTCTATCTTAGCAGGGAGGGGGTTCACAATTCACTCGGGTGAATGTCTGCAATGGCGAGTTGAACGATGATAATAATATTCGAACAGCTGATGCTTCTTGTAAGACCACCACCTCTACTCGTTGACTCGTTGGGGATGTTCCCAATCTTCGTCATTTAAATTTAATTTTTAGAACTGTGTGAGACCAGCTGCGCAACGTTTTGGTCTCTTGGACTCAGAATCAATCCCTCGACAAAAATATATTCCCGCAAAAAGACTAATAATTCTTTTCCATTCATTTTTTTATCTAATGAGGAATTTTTAAAGTATTTTTCAAAAATATGTATTCGTAAAAATATTCTTATATTTTTTTAGAATTTGCTAATCTTTTTTTAATAGTTCATTACTAAATCATTTTTTGAACTTTTACATAAAAATCTAAAAACTAGTTTAGTAATTATTTAATTGTAATTGTAGAATATTTAATTGTTTAACTACATAATTTACTAAAGGGACAAATAAATTATTACCAATTATTCATTACTAGTAACTAAATAGTTTAGTAAAGTTTACTAAATATTTTAGTAGTTGTAGTATAGTAATAACTTTGTAGCTGTTTCTAATTTTTAAAATTGTTTCCAAGTGAGAAGGAAATCAATGATCCATTTCAGGAAGATTTCATTTCACAAATTATTTATATAATTTGACTCGATGCATTACTTAAGTACCAATTCACTTCTATTTTATCGTTTTCATTTGAATAAAAATGTTATTGAATAAATTTCCTGACTATTAATCACATTTTCCTTGATAAATTTGAAATTAGAGTCGCACTTTACTAGAAATAATAATTTCGGTCATTGACGAAATTAATTTTCAATATATGAGTACATATATGGAAAGCTAACAAAATTAATAACAGGTGTTATAGGTTCAATAACGATTCCCTTTATTTATATTTTTATGACGTTCAACGTATGTGTTTTTCTTCCCTCTCTTAAATGTAATTTGAAGAAAAAAATACAAATACATTAAGTATATTTGAAAAACCGTTATTAATAGGTTTTATTTTCCATAACTTTCCGTTGGCCTTTCAAAATATATGACAAACATATGGGCAAAGAGAAAATTAAAAAAAAATACTATAGCAATGCATAAAATACAGAGCAAAAAACCCTTTTTGGAAAAATGTATAAAAATGTTTCCTTTTTGATTGGAAATTTTATTTTATTTTACATATTCTTAAATAATATAAAATAATTCAAAAAATATGACGAAAAAGAATTCAAAACTCTTTTTTTGGAGACAATATAACGAGAATTATTTTTGGAACAAAATATTTATTTCAATCGACACATCTAATTATTTTTAGAATATGAATTTAATTCTATCATTTTTCATTGCCATAAAAAAATACAAGAACTATTGAAAAAAATATTTTAAAAAACATTTTTTTTAAACAAATAGGAAAGTATTCTTCCGTTGGTTAAAAAATTAATTTTATTCGATACAAAATCTTTATTAAATATTATTAATGTTTTTTGACGTATATTTATCTTTTAGTTGCATTTAAATACAAAATACAAATAAATAAAAGGATTACGAAAAAATACTAAAAATTAATATTTGTAAACGTCAGGAAAATGTTTTTATTGGTTTATAAATTTAATTGTAATAGAATCAGATAAAACAATTTTAAATTGATGCCAATTTTTCTATAGATGATTTTTCTTCACCTTCCAGCAATATAAAAAATACAAAAATTTATAACAAAAAATGTACAAAAATACAAAATGTACAAGAAAAGTACAAAAAAAACCTTTTTTGGGTGGAAATATAAATAAATATTTTTTGGTTTAAATTTTTACTTTCTTTTACATGCAAAATTGTTATCTTCTTGTATTTTTTTCTTTTAGTTTTAATTGTCTTTTAAATTAAAAAAAAATCAAGAAATGCAAGATTTACAAGAAAAGTACAAAAAACTGTTTTTTGGAGAAAAAAAAAATTATATTATTTTACGTACAAAAATATATTATTGTCACGTTATCTTTTATTATCCGATTTTCTTAAAAAAATTAAAAATCCAAAAATACAAGATTTGCAAGAAAAGTACGAAAAAAACTTATTGGGGTAAATAAAACAATTTTTTTTGTAGTTTAAAAATTGTATCTTTTAGCACATAAATAATTATTAATACTATTTTTTGTATTGTTTTTCATACAATTCAAAAATATACAAAAAAAATAAAAAAATTAAAAAATACAAGATTTGCAAGAAAAGTACAAAAAAACTTATTGGGGTAATTAATACAATTTTTTTGTAGTTTAGAAATTTCATTTTTTAGTACAGAAAATAATTGTTAATACTATTTATTTTATTTTGTCATAGAAAGTAATTTGTTCCCTTAATTTATGTGATAAATTTTTCATTGTCTTTCAAATCATTAAAAAAACGTTTTTTGGGGAAAAAATTATAATAATTAATTATAAATAATATTAAGTATAAATAATAAATAATAAATTAATTATAAATTAAATTCAATTCAAATTTTTGATGAAAATTGAGATTTTCTGGAATTCAAAAACATTTTTCAATAATATTTAGGGACTTCTGGAACTGAAAAAAGTATAAAACTGCATTTTTTATTATTATTTTATTTATTATTTTTTTTATTATTAGATTCTTTTTAAGAAAATGTAATTCTATAGCTTCTGCAAATTTTTGAGGAAAATTGACGATTTTTGAACTATTAATTACAAATAGCCTCTTAATTATTTTCCTTTCCTATTAAATCAAAATTCTTTTACATTGAATTTAATCACTAGTATATATAAAATATGTAGTTCGAAAATTTTTTTTTTCTAAAAGTGATTGAAAAAATTTGCCTAAATTTGAAGAAAGACCCTGTAAAATGGAAAAAAACAACGAAAAAAGTAAAAGAAAAAAATTAGCAACACTTTGTCAAATTTATTTGCCAATTTAAAAAATACAAAATAAAAATAAAATTTTAAAAATTTCCCTAAGGGTACGTCACTGATGCAACCGGTGTGGTGGAATAAATACAAGTATCATGGTGGGGGGTCGTGTTGAACCAATCGTAGAAGGGATTTGAGAGGTCTTTACAGGAAGCGCTTTCGTAGCGGGAACGGTTGCCGCGAACTTGAAGCGGCATTCGCACGTGGACCATCGTCGCTACCGGTAGTGTGCAACAATATTGTTTTTTTTTTAATCGAAAGTACAAAAATAGAATAATAAAATTAAATAAACAATTTTTTGCGTCGTATATATTGCGTCACGGTTCTTAAAAAGAAAAAAAAAATTCTAATTCTTATCTCTCTCGCTGCCAGAAATTTTATTCGTAGGGAGTATATATATTGAGAAAATTACGCATTGGCTTCATTTTGCTCACCCGGTCATCGACGAGAGTGCATTGTTGCTGGTTATATTTTTATTTATTTATTTTTCTTTTTTCCTTCACTTTTTTGCAATATTTATATAAAACAACATCAACAACAACAACTATTGTGTTAATTCTGTGCCATTTCTTGAATAGTGTGATTCAAATTTCCTTTTATTTATTTTCATTTCTTTCGTGTGCTTTATCTTTGGATTATAAAAGGATAAATTCAGCGAAGTGAAGTTCATTCGAATCGAAGAAACGAAAATGTAAGTTTACCATTTTTTTTGGATTAAAAATTGTAAAAAAAATTTTTTATACCTATTTTATTGTAAAAATGAATTTTTTTCGAATTTTTGTCACTTTTCGCTTTTTTTCAGTTGAATATCTGAGTTTTGCACTAGAAGTCGCAAAAACTTGGGAATTTTTTAACCTTTTGTTTATTTTTTTTTTAAATTTGTTATTCAATTGAATTGTAAATTTAAAAAAAAATGCTCGACTCCAAAGAGATTGCAATTGCAAGGGAAAATGACTCTTAACGTTTTTCGGAGTTGATCACTTTTCGAAATTCACGTTTCAATGCGAAAACAAAAATCATTAAATTTTCAATTGTTTTTTTATTAAATTTGAAAATTTTCCGTATTATCAAAGTTTGAAAATCGATGTTCAGATTCAGTCGACAAGAAATTGTATTTTTTTTTCTCAGCTCGAAAAATATTGAATCGCAATTTTATATTTATAGAAAATTGCACGGATTTGCACAATATTATTGCATGATTCACTCAATGGGGATAGAACTATAATTATGGTTTAAAATTCCCTCGCAAATGAAGTAACAGGTTCGCGAAGATATATTTTCACTTTCTACGCTTTTATAATAGAAAATTTCCTTTATACTTCAACTCTTGAATGAATATTATTTTATTAGTTATTTCTTTTTTTGTTTCTATTATTAAAATTCAAATCCCAGCCCAAGATATAGACTTGACGAAAAAAAAAAACTAACAAAGAATCTTATTTATATGGGTGTATAAAATCAGGGATGATGGGGAGATTCTATCAGATGAGGAAGGGGAAATTAATGCTTTTGTCGGTAAGGGGAGAAAATACATTTATACATTTGCAGAACGAACTAGAGAATTTTCGATTTATTGTATAAATGATTTTTGTTGATTGTGATTTTAGTTCTAATTTTAAGACCAGTTTTAATCATTTTAATAAATTTAATAATTTTAACTGGTTTTAATGCTGTTTTAATGCTAATTTTACTTCTACTTTTAAGACTACAATTTTAATGCTAATTTAAATCCTAATTCGGACATTTCAACATTATTTCCCACAGATAAAATTAAATTAAATGAAATTAAAATTTTTGACTTTGTAGTGTAATTACAATAAAACAGTAAGAACGTAAATTTTTATTTGTAAATTATAGTTTCCAGTGAGTTTGATACTTGAAAACGCAAAGTTTCGTGTATATAGTTGAAAATATTTGCAAACAGTAATTTTCAAACGATATATTATAATTATAGATAATGCATTGTTTTATATTTGTGCTAAGGAAAGAAGTTATCTATGAAGATAAAAAAAAGTCACTGACCAACCTTACGCACTTCTTAGTTAATATTAAAAGCTTATTATGTATTCCGTGTATAATTAAAAAATTAACTTAAATATTTAGAAAACAAATAAAGAACTATAGAATAATTCCTACAGAAATGTTCTTTAGAAAAATTTCTATTGAAAATTTGAAAATATAAAATAAAACAAATTGAAAAAATTTCAAATTCACATATTAAAATTTTAAATTCTGATGAATTCAAAAAACACACTAGAAAGGACGTTTTTCTTCAAAGTTTTTGAACTGAAAGACATTATTGTTGTGACAATAAGAAAAAAAAATGCAGCTCGATACAAAAAAAGGGACAAGTTTTTTTTTCCACTGCCTGCCGAGGATTCTATGGGAACGTAAAATTATGATTTAGAATTATATTTTCAGACGTTGAAAAAAAAAATATCGTATTTCGTTTTTTTTTCCTTAACCCAAAAGGGTAGTTGTGTTCTATATTTACATTGAAATATTAGGGGGACAAAAAAAATTCTTTGCAAAAAATTGATATATTAATTAATTTTGATAATTATATTGGCAAATTTATTTCAGTATTATACTTTTGAAAAAAAAAATATATACTTGGAGTATAATGGAATTCAAAAATTATACAATTTAAAATAATTTCGACTTCAATGTTGACACAATCGTTTAGTTAAAATTTACGATGTTCACTTGACGCGACACCTTTGCTTTAATGTTATTTGGCATCGCACATCAGACAGAATAATTAATTCAAAAATATTGAAAGATCAAGTATTCACTGAATATTGTACATATCGCTCTATTTTTAGTTTTACGCAACTTTTTTTTTATTATTTGTGAATTTTGGAATTTTTTTTAGGGAAAATTTAATTTAAAAAAAATTAGATCTAAGAGAAAATATTTTTATTCGACAAAATTCTATAAATTATTTCATGTGTAAAAATAAATTTTTTGAAGGCAAATAATTTACTTAAATTGTTTTGTTTGAAATATATTTTTAAATATATTAAGAAAAATTTTTTAAATTTTTTTACTTATTACTTTTTTAAAATGACTTAATGTATAAAATATTAAGAGAAATAGAATTTAAAAGAGGGGACAAAAATCTTCTTTTTCGAAAATAAGTAATATTTTTAAATAGATTTTTACCACAAATGTTTTTTACTTTTATTTATTTATTTATTTTATTTTAAGTAAATAATAAAATTTCGAAAAAGGGGACAAGTGTTAATTTTCGAAAAAAAGTAATTTTGCAAAATATATACGAATGGTCGAACAATATGGCGACAAAGAGGACTAACAGAAGCACTGCGGGCACGTGTTCTCCACAACGTTTATTAATAAACTCGCAGTCGGTCGACGATTTGTGAGCTTATAACGAGATCATGAAGCTTTGCAGCTTTGTTAATTCTCTTTTAAAACTTATCTAATTTTGAAGACAATTTTGGAGAATTTTACATTTCAATGATTTGGAAAAAAATATTACTCGTTATTGGGAATTATAGAGACATTGATACCTAGAAATTATTATCATTTTTTTTTTTTTTTGAAGATATTATTTAGTAATAATAACATATTACGAACAACTTTCAAACGAAATTGATAGTTTAAAAAGACAGGGAAATTATTATGATTATTGAAAAAAAAGTCGTACTTCTATATTCATGTATGCTTATAAATTGACACAATCAGAAGAAGGAATCTAGAGGGTGTTCTTGAGTGTTCAACACCCTTAAGTGCCTCTTATATTGACAAATAATTTCAACTTGTAAAAAAATTTCTTCAGAATAATGTTGTGACACAGTTTTCTTTTGTTTTCTCCCTATACTGTTCTGTTTGATTATGCAATTAATCTCTATATGTTATTTTTATTTCTTACAATTTATTCTCGATTTCTGAATAGTTAATTTAAATAGTTAAATCAGTTGAAATTTAAATTGATTAAGTTTTAATTTAAAAAATTTCTATATGAGTTTTCTTTGAATTTCAATTCAGGTAAAATTCAATTGAATCGAATTTTAATTTAATTGAATAGAAAAATTTATTTAATGGAATGACATTTTAATCTAATTGACTTAAATTTTATTTTTCGTTCGATTTGATTTAAATTCTAATTCAATTGATAAACATTTTATTTAATTAAATGAAATTTTAATTTTGTCTTAAATTTTACTATATTTCACAATTTTTCTTTAGACATCAAAATTCATTCGTTTTTGTTGTAATTTAAAAATTCTTAGGTCCAAAACATTGATTGATAGCCTTTTTTATTTATTGTTTTGTTTCAATTTAATGTCCTTGGAAAAACTGTGTTCGATTTGATTTTAATTCTGATACTCTTGAATTTAATTAAATTTAATTTTTGTTTTTATATTTTTTAGTGTTACGATTCGATTTTCTAAGAACCTATTTTTTTTGCCTTTTTCGGGATCGAAAACAAGTTGCACTTTTTTTCTTTTTTGTTCGTTTGACAAAAAAAAACACAGTCTGAAATCCTCTTCGAAAGATTATGATGATCCTCTAGCAGCTTTTGCAACGGGAAAAAAGGGAATTTAGTATTTGTGACGCTCTATGACGAAAGGTACTTAAAAAGCAAAAATTTTAGTTTCTTGAAATCAGACTTTGGGTTGTTTTAATTTACAAATGTTTAATTTTTATAAAAGTTATTATTTTAGGATTAAATTAATTTTGTAGGAAACAAAAATTTTCCAGAGTAGGAAAAGTTACTTTATATTTTTCTCTGTGTACCAAAAACATGGGTTTTTTTTATCAGAAAGTAAAAATAAATGTAACTAATAATTATAATCATTAATTGATTTATTGTACTAAAATCTTGCTATTAATAAAATAAATAATTTCTAACAATTTTTAAAATTGAAAATTTTATTTTTAAATTAAAAATAAATTCAAATAACCATATTTGAATCAGTGACTAACTTTTTGCTGTCAAATCTGTTACTATTTTTAACTGGTTAATTTTAAAATGTATTCAATTTCAAAATTAATTTTTTTAAACCTGCCCTCTAAATCTGAATTAGTAAAAATATTTACTAATTTGAATTTGTGACTGACTTTTTGCTTTTGAATTAGTAAAGTTTACTAAATAAACAGAAATTTGTACTAATTTATTAGTGAAATTTACTAATTCAAAAGTTAAATTTACTAATTCAATTCAGTCACTAATTCAAATTAGTAAACATTTTTACTAATTTAAATTGAGAGAGTGAAACAAAAAAGTATAAAATTGATAAAAAAATTACACTATTTGGATACTTTTGCTATGAATTTAAAATTATCGATAAATTTCGATATTAATAATACAATAAATTGTAATAAACATGAAAATGAGTAAACTAATGAATAATAAATTATAATACACTGCTGATGGAAAGTAAAATAAATCCCACAAACATTAGGCTAAAAAAAGCAATTTATTTTCTCTAAAAATACGAAATGTTTTTTTCTGCCACAAATGGAATAAAATAAAAAAATATTTCACAACTATAAAATCCATTCAAATTTCAAAGAGCAAAAATAAAATTTTCTTTTGAATATTTCTTTTTTTTTCGCTTGGAAAAACTCGAAGGCAAAGAATAAAATTTTTCCCTTAAAATAATTCGTTTCCTGTGATGGAAAAAAAAAGCACGGCAATACCATATGGAATGGAAGCCAAATTAATGTCAGCTGCAGAATTTTAATTTCTTTCCCAGTGAGAAACCGGAGAGAAAGAGAAAGAGAAAAAATAGAAAGGGAGGAAAGGGCATCATATTTTTCTAAATTCTAGTTGTTTGGGCTACACGGAACCATGACCTCGTTCATTTTCATAAAATCAGGAGGAACTTTTGCAGCAATATATATATATATATATAATGCAGAGGGCATGCTAGTGATTTGGAAAGAGGGCTCAGAACAGAACCCAGGTAGAGGATTTTCGTACAAAAGTACATGGGCATAAGCCTCCATATGATTTTTAGAAAGGGCCTTGTTTGAAACTTAACTATATATATTGCGAAGGGTCTCTCTGCTTTTCATTGTGTACAACGGTACATACCTAGAGCCAATGGGCCTTTTAGTCCTCCTCCCTCCCCCCTTTTCCTTGCCAACTTACTATCCGACCCTGCCAAGTGCTGGTTTACGGTAGATCCCTTAAAAACTCAACAACAGCTGCTGTTACTGCTGCTGCTGCAGAAAACCGGTGTATGTTTCTACAATCATATTTTTTTTCCTCGTATATGTATATATATAAATGTGTATATGTGCGTATATTCGTCCTGTTTACATCATTCAAGTTTCATGACGCACTTTTTTTTTCTTCTATATTAAACAATTGCGGCTGTTTATGGCGCAAGTTTATAAGTGTATGTTATTAATTTTCAATATTCTTTTCATTTGCATTTATGAACTTGAAATTTTTTGCATTTTAATTTTCGTTTAAGGGCGTGTAGAACTTCCAAAACCAGAGGTTATAAAACCCAATGGTTAAAAATTCAAATTTCTTAAAAATTCTTGAAATCTTTGATAAATTTAAGGGAAATGTTATTTCTAAGGTGTAAACAAAAAGAACTATTAACACACCAAAAAAAATATGTTTCCAACTTTAGAGGATTCCTCTTCTTTTGCATCAGCATTTTTTTCCCTTACATATATTCTTACAAATTGCAAATATTTTTTTCTAATATTATTTTTATTATTATATTCCTGTATACTATTATTATTATTATTATTATTATTATTATCCTGTGAATTTTCTATTAAATGTCACTTTTTAAACAGTGTTAAACTTAGATTAGAACAAATTAATTCTAAACTAAATATTTTCAATTTCAATTATTTTTCATTTTTTGATAGTAATTTTCAAAAATAGTTTAGGTGAAAAAAAATTTCGTTCATTTTAACTTTCGAAACTTTAGCTCCATTAACAGTTTGAAGCTGCGTCCAAAAAAACAAAATACAACTTAAAATTTTTAATTCTTAAATTAAATTTTTTTTTGGAGGAATAATTTCAATCAGAATAGAAAGATTAAAATTAATCTTTTAGTTGGAAAACTTTTAAACATAGATAGACAAAAGTTCCCCTCTCTTGGCAATAAATATTCGTATATTGAAAATAAAATGTAAAAATAATTGTTGAGCGGAATTTTCTTCTCACTTTGCGAGAATTAATTTTTTTCTGTGGCAGAATTAATAGAAAAGAATTATTGATTTGATTCCGGAAATAAATATTTTTTTGGGTGCTGAATATCGTCAAGAATTATTTTATAATTAAAAACAAAAACTTACAGACCCTTAATTATAAATTATTTCAATTTCTGACAATAAATTGAACTTTACAGATTTAAAATTGGATTTTTAAAATAATTTTGTGAATAATTTTATTTAAAAAATTTAAATACTAATGGAACTTCATAAGTTACTCTTTTAATTTTTATATACTATGTGAATAAGTAGGAAAACAGTCAATTAATCTTATTATAATTATATAAATTACACGAAACATTTTTATTTTCAAAAATTGGTTTTCATTTCTTGAATAATTTCAGGAGAGAAAAATTTAAAAAAATTAACTGTAATAAAATTCTTGAAAACGATTGAATTATATTCCAAAAAATATTCTTGGCACGAAAATCAATTATTTTCAAGGCAATTTCAATTAAATTTATCGAAAAAACAGAAAATGGAATTATTTTCACAATAATTTGATAAAATTCTGCAATTAAATTATTATTTTATTTATTTATAATGTCCCTGTAGTTATAAGACCAAAAATATATTGTACCTACAATTAAATTATTCTCAAAAATTGTAATGAAATTCTAAGCAAAAATTAAATTATTTCAAATTCCAAATTAAAAAAAGTTACAAAAAGTGGTATAAAAATTAATATAAATCTAAAATGTTACTAAAAATGGTATAATTTAAAATAGAAAATATTTCACTTGTGAAATTGTGAAATGTTATTAATATACGATAATTTCAAAAAGTTTCAAATTAAAGTTTTAAAACTTTAATTTACAGTTGAATTTGAAACAAGTTGAATTAAAAATTCCGAATAAGTTAGTTATTTGAAACAATTTTATTTATTACTCCTTATTTGAATTAGTTGTATTTTTATATAGATATTTAATTGACATTTTTTTTAATTAATTCCAAATTTCATCAAATTTTCTTGTCAACAAAAGGATTTTAGAAATAATTTGATTTTAGTTGAACTTTTTTTGGAAAAATTGAATTTTTATTGAACTTTCTAAAAGAAATATTAAAAATAATTGAATTAGATAAGAATTGTCATGTAAGCAAGTAGATTTTATAAACATTTAAATTTTATGTATAAACCTTTTAGGTAAACTTTAAATGTTTAGGTAAATAATGGAATTGAAAATTAAAAAATTGATAGAAAATAATTGAATTGAAAAATTAAAAATTGATAGAAAATAATTGAATTGGAAAATTAATATTTAAAAATTGATAGATAATAATTCAATTGAAAAATTAAAAATTGATAGAAAATAATTGAATTAAATATTTAAAAATGATGAAAAATAATTGAATTGAAAAATTAAGAATTGATAGAAAATAATTGAATTGAAAAATTAAAAATTGATAGAAAATAATTGAATTGAAATCTGGTATATATTTTTTTTGAGTGTTTCTTTATGACCAGGATCAGAGAAGTTCAAATTTTGACTTTTGCTAATTTGTTTCATCATTTTTTTGTTACAGACAATCATTCCAGTCAATATCAATGCTACGCAGTCTGTGATAAAGAGTTGTTTTTTTTTTGTTTTTTTTTTTTGAAAGGAGGGAGATTGAATAGGAGGTGAGGGCTGGTTGAAAAACCAGCAATTTGTCATTATCCTGTCGGGCGACATAGGTACACATTTTTTGAGGATGCTGATGCCTGGAGCAGCAGGTCTCAGTGCCGTAGGTGCAGTTGGTGCTGTGGGTGCACCAGCTCCTGAGGATTTGGTCACTGGTTTGGGTGCCTTGGCTGGAACGACACCACAACAAAAGGATACCACGTGGACAAAATTATTTGTCGGTGGTTTACCATATCACACAACAGACAAAAGTCTCAGGGAACATTTTAATGTTTATGGCGATATTGAGGAGGCCGTTGTTATCACAGACAGACAAACCGGTAAAAGCAGAGGTTATGGTTTCGTAAGTATTTTTTTCCCTGACTTCTGATTATTCAATTTTACTGTATTTCACAATTTTTCTTCTGAAATCAAATGCCTCACATTATTTTTGATTTATTTTTTTTGTCTCAATTAAAAGTCAAAATATTGCTTAACAATTTGCTTCAATTTATATTCGTTAGAAAAACTGTGTTAGAATATATATTATAATAAATAATATTTAGTTACCTTGACGAATTTGACCGTTTTTTTTTGTTAATTTTGAGTAACTTTTGAAAAAACGGTTAAATATGGAACGAGATCGAATCCGGCCGCCATGTTTATCTAGCCTATCGATTCGGAAATGTTCGGGAATGTTCGATCACCCTCGGCTCGCTATCTACTAACCGTAAATTCATGAATAACTAACGGATTTTTGCAAACAGACTAGTAATTATGATCAACGATTAATGATATTCTCTTTCTAATTGTCACGATTCGACCTAATTAAACAATATTAAAAAATAATTCCCTCACGTTCGTAGAAGTTAACTTCACTTCTAAATAATAAGAATTTCTCTCATTTCTAATATTATGAAACATTTAATTATACATTGCAATAAAAATTATACTCTGCAATCTACTTATATTCAAATCTATATCTTACTATACAGATGTAAAAAAATATTAATGTACAAAAATTATAAATTGAAAATATTTTCATAAAAATTAAAAAATACTTTTCTTTTTTTTTTGATGAAACTGAACCTACAATACGTAAATATTCGCTATTCGTCAGTTATCAGAAGTCCAATAAAATCGGAAATAAAAAAAACGTTCATAAATCGTAGTAATGTCTATAAAATTGTCCTAGTGTCTATAAATTTAATGTATTCACAAATATGTTTTATTATTTAAAACATTAAAATTTGTAGATTTCCCCCCAACTTCCCTTTTTTTTAATGATCCGATAATTATTTATCATCTCTTCTTTGAATTTATTAACAAAAAAAAAATATTTAACTCTATTTTTTTTTTGTTTTTTCTTTTCATTTTAGTAAATTGATAATTTCGGTAAATATTTTCAAAAATAGTATATATAAAGTTAAAAAAAAAAGAATTTTCATGAATTGTATCTGATTTGGTTGGGAAAGAAAAGAGAAAAAAAATTTTTTTGCGCGAGGTATCTAATGAAACATGCAATTACGATATTCCATTGAATGTATAAAAGACGGTTCTCTATGATAACAAAACAATTTATCACACAATAAGCTTTACTGGCTCTCACGGAGTTGTGCGGACAGATATGTAAAAAACACGTTTCGTCGACTTTCCAATGGTCTGCGCGATAACGTCAGAAATGTTCTTATAACTTTTTTTTTACAAAACTTGTGTTTTTTTTATTTCTTGCCCTTTAAAAAATAATTTTTGAACAAAAAGAAACTCATCTTTATACAAAAATACATTTTATACAAGAAAATCTCTTTTTTCATACAAAAACAATTTTTGCAAAAAAATACTTTGTATACAAAAAAATCTCTTTTTTAATAAAAAAATTTATTTTCCCAAAAAAATACTTTTCATACAAAAATACCTCTTTTTTAAAAATATATTTCTCTCTAAAATAATACTTTTTACCCCAAAAAAATACCATTCGACAAAAATTAGTTTTTTATACAAAAATATCTCTTTTAAAAAATATTTTTCCCAAGCAAATTCTTTTTAATTTTTAATTCTCTAAATTTAACAGTAAAAATACAGAAAATCTGACTTGATTTACTTTTTAAATATAATTTTTATTTGACTTCAATTCTCCATGCATAATATAATAAAAATACACAAAATGCAACGATATTTAATACTATTGTTCTATCGTATAAAATTTATTTGCAGAAAAAAAAATTATGGAAAACAATTTATTGCATAATATTTTTTATATGAAAGTTAATTGAATGTAAAAATAAAAAATAAATACTTTTCAAATATGTGAAATAACTAAATTTTAAGATACGATTGATTCATCTGATTTTAGGTAATCATGGGGGATAGACCAGCGGCTGAAAGAGCTTGTAAAGACCCCAACCCCATAATTGATGGTCGTAAAGCGAACGTTAATTTGGCGATACTCGGCGCAAAACCCAGAGGAAATCTGCAAGCGAGTAAGTTGAGAGTAACTTATTCTCGAAAGTTATAAGATTTCTTTCCACATACCTTCTAAATCACTTATTTTTTATTCTAGCATTAGGTAAATTTTACTTTTCTTCCTTGGTCTAATGTTTTAATTTATCATGCCAACTCCACAATATTACGTAGTCTAAAGAAAATTAATATTTTACGGCTTATTTTTTTTCTCCAACTTTTGTTCGTGACTGTAAAAAATATTTTTTTAAACGAAAATAAATCATTTATTACTGTTTTTTTTAAAGTAATAGAAATATTTATTTATCATGATGAAAAACTGTCTTTAAATATCGAAAAAAAATTCGATCAATAGCTATTGTAAATCATTAGCTAATAAATAATTGAACGAATTTTTTTTCGATATTTAAAGACAGTTTTTAATAATTATAAATAAATATTTCTATTAATTTAAAAATAAGTACTTATAAATGATTTATTAGCTATTTTTAAACACAAAAAGAATTCATTAGTAATGGACGAGAAATAGTAAATTTCCAAAAAAGTTGTTTATAAGCAAAGAAAAATTGTTAAATTGAAAAAAATTATTTATAACTAAAAAAGTATTTTTAAATAAATAAAAATCAGTTCACGATTTCAATCACTTGTATTTAATTACTGAAAAAATTAGTTTTAACGAAAAAAGTATCTTTAAATAAAAAAAATCAGTTCACGATTTAAATCACAGTATTTAATTACTGAAAAAATTCGTTTCCATAACTAGACTTCAAATACGAAAAAAAATTCTTCCTCCATTAAAAAATATTTTAAAAACAAGAAAAAAAATAATAAATTGCATAAAGCCTTTCAGGACACGTGTATAAAAATTGTTTGTCATACATTTTTTTTCCTCGCTCCATTTTTCAATATCCAAAAGTCACGTGTGTTTGATTTAAAATAGAAAAAAAAGGTCTATTGATTTTTTGTCCATGACCTGTATTATATATAATAGTACCTGTGTAATTTTTCGATACACATATAGAGAGAGAAAACCAACGAAACCATAGAAAAATTTTTTTTTTATTTTATTCCAGCTGTTTATACATCCCGTATGTTTGCATTTTTATATTTGACATTATATATGACGAGTGTCAGCATTTTTTTTTCAATGTTCTTCTAGAATAGTTAATTTTGTGGGAAAAAAAGTAAAAATCATCCACTCAAATGGAAACTCTGTAATCGTGTTACGTATTGCAGTGTATAAAACAAAATCGATTATTTGCGCCATGAATTTTTTAAAAGACCCCAATATATTGCGTGCATTCAGGAAAAAAATACACCACACATTTGATGAGCCAAGTAGAGTGGTCACTTTTGACAAGCGTAGAGAATAAACAATAATTAAGAAACGAAAAGGATTTATGTTGTATTTGCATTTATTTGTCAATTTGATTCCTTTGGCTCGGCTATTTTTCCAGTGTTCTAAAAAAAAATTATTTTTTCTCTCTTGGTATATATAGGAATAAAAGAAAACTATTACTGAAAATATTTTCTATAAAAAATAATTATATTAAGATAACAATTTTTTTCTATTCAAAAATATTTTTAAAAAATAGGAGAGAAATATTTTGACTTTTCCCATAATATTTTTTTTATAGAATTATTTTCTACAGGGAAATATTTTTCATTCAACTATTTTCTACAGAGAAATATTTTTCATTGAATTATTTTCTACAGGGAAATATTTTTCATTGAACTATTTTCTACAGGGAAATATTTTTCATTGAATTATTTTCTACAGGAAATATTTTTCATTGGATTATTTTCTACAGAAAATATTTTTTATCCAATTATTTTTCATTAAGAAATATTCTCTAAAAAATAAAGTTCTAAAAAAATGAATATTTACAAGTATTTTCAGAATTTTTATCAGAACACTAGTGTAAAAATTCTTTCCTCTGTATTTTCATTCTCGAACATTGTTTTCGATGACGCAAAAATAAAAACTATTAAATTCGAATAAAATTGAAACTTTGCCAGGGGATAATTTGCGAAAAAAGATTTCTGAATTTTATTCCTCGATGCGACTAATAATAAACATTTCTCGATGAGATTCAAAAAGTTTCTGTATTTTCTAAACAGACGTTAATTTAGAAAGCAATTAAGATTAAGTTCACTTTCATTATTTGGAATTGAAAGAAAAAATTTTTTTTCCAACAATGAGGTAACTGTATGTTTGACTTTCACTCTAATGATACTTCTTCAATACATAAGAATAAGTTGTTATAATATAAATTAGCCTTTACTGTCATCCCTCACCTATAATTCACCTCGATCCAATAGTATAGTAATTTCAACTTGCAACTGTCGTCGAAGAATTCAATTTTTATAATAAAATAATAATTTCAACAGAAAAGGGAAAATTAAAAAAATTATCTACTCCTTTTTTTCACTGAAAAAAAAAATATTTTTATTCAAAAAGTATTTTCTTATTATCGATCAGAAATGAAAACAGAATGTTTGAAAATTATTGCTACATTAAAAAAATTTTTTTGTTAAATTTCAGTATTTTACAATAAAATTTTTTTTTCCCCGAGGATATTCGATTAGAAATAAATTGAATACTTTAGAGACTTAAAAGAGCAAAGGACGAAGAGTGCAAAGTGTCAAGAAAAAAAAATTAGACGACAGCTTTGCAATGTGCATTCGAGAAGATAGCACTTCCAGCACACTGAGTCACTCAACTGCTTCATTCTCTCTCCTTCTAATATGGCATTCAGCCAACATAACTCGAGGTTTTTCTTCTTTACGCCCTTAGTCTAAAATTGCCTTAAGACCAGTGAGTGCTGAGAAATTGTTTTTCTTGTTTTGTCACAAATTATTCACTGGTCGCGACAGCCCGACTCTTCTTGTCTCCAAAACTTGATTCTCTGTTTCGACAAATGTTTATTTTAGTTTCAAATAACAGAGAGCTTTCAAATGTCTACTTTAGAGCATGGCCAAAGAATTCTTGCGAAACGTATCTCAACGGGCAAAGAGAACAAAAAAAAAAAAATACTGGAAAAGGAGAAATTTTTTTATTTTTAGATACTCTGAATTTTGCTTTTGTAATGGTTGTGGAAGAGAAGATATTGTATTCGCTTTTTTTATTTATTTTATACTTTGATATTGATTGGAGTTAATTTTTTATGTTAGAGAATTCGTTCTGCGATTTAATTCCTTATTTACTAGGTGATATAAGAGAGAGAAGCATGTCCCCACTCCTTGACGCTGTAGTGGGGGCAGTGCGAGCGAAAGAGAGAAACTGAAACATCTCTCTCGCTCTCATTGCCCCCACTCCGCGCTACCTTTCCCTAGCGCTGTAGTGGGGACAGTGGGAGTGACAGAGAAAAACAAAACCATCTCTCTCACACTCATAACCCCCTCTCTTCAATCAATACTATCGACAATATTAAACAGCACGGAATATATATTTTTTTCGCCATTTCTTCATTAACAAACAAAAAAAAATTTTTTTAATAGCAATTATTAGTTAGTATTTTAATAAAATTGTACTCTTTTCTCTTTCTAGCATTCCCGTTCACTACAGGTATTCGCGCTGGATATCCCACAGTCCTTCCCAGTCAGTATGGGTGAGTAATTATTTTAAAACATTTTTTTCCAAATTAATTTTGTTATGATAATTATCTACACAAGTGCAATGTGTTTTATCACTGCAATTTATATATACTCTCAGTCGAATTACGTTTCCCCTCTAAAATTTTTTCTTTAAAAACTACTCCCCTTAGAATTTAAAATTATTTTAACGCAAGAAAAATAAAAAATAAAGTAAAATTTCAAATTTTATTAAACTACCAAAAAAATGTCGAATAATTTTTTTAACTTCAATCTTAATAATAATAAAGTGAAATTTTTATTTTACCCACATGATCATTTTCATTTATAATTATACTTTTCAAATATTAATTTTTTTCAACTTTTTGTTATCTTTCTTTTTCTATCGCCTAGAGTTTGTTTACTAATACACTACCATCGGAAATTTATTTAATAATTGATTAAAAGAAAAAATTTCCGACGGTAGGAATATTTTCGCACTTTTAAAATAAAAAGGAGGGAACGCGATATCGAAAGCAGTGATCCGAAGAGAAAATAACCATTTTTTTTATTTCAATAAAAAAATTTTAAAAACGGATCCCTGAAGAGAGAGAGTTATTGACAAAAAAAGAGATAAAAATTTTTCTGTTAAAATATCGACAATGACGTTTCAGCATCCTGAAGCGCGCGGGTTCTTGAAGGAGTCACACAATTCTTAGATCGGAATTAAACAGAGTCCAAAAACAAGAAACAGGGAATGAGAAAGGCACTCAATAAAAAAAAAGAGAATAACAAAAAAAAAATGAAAATCCTGTGAAAAAAAGAAAGGGCTCGCGGCACACGCACACGTAAAACGATGCCATCCAAGTACCTACGTGCGAATTATCTCTGACTCGGTACTGAGCTGATCTTTTTTTAGATGATCGATTTTTTTTGGTTGTGTTTTTTTGTTTCTTTTTTTCTTGATGAAGTTGACGTGAAGTGATGATTTTGCGGTTGTTGAAAGAATTTTTTTTTTTTTGAATTGTTTGTTTACTAGTTTTATTTTTTGTTTATTTCTTGATCTTTACCTCCTTTTTTTCGCACTCTTTCTTTAATCAGCATTATTAAATATATTAATAATTGATTAATCTGATTAATATTTAGCAGAGAAAAAGAAAAATGAGGTTTTTTTTGGTGCCTAAAAGTTCGGGGTAATTGGAGTTTATAATTTAAAAAAAATTGTTTTTATCGAGGCGTGAGGGTCTTTTTGTTTTTTTAAGGTATTTTTTCGGTTTTTAAAGGAAGAGAATAGTGTTTGAATTTTAAAAATCGTTTTAAAGTGCCGGAATTGTTCGGCTGCCAGTGGGGAGTGGGAGGCGTGCGCTGTGATTGGTCCCCCTCTCTTCACTGCCGGCGCGCGCAGTCTCTCGACCGAAAAAGTCTATTTTAAACATTTTAACGACACTATTCTTTTTCTTTATTTTTTCTTTTTAATTTTTATTCAATTTGTCTTATCATTCGATTTTTTGTCACTTTTTTCCATTACATTTTTCTTATTAATTTCAATGAAATTTGTTTCAAATCATTCTTTAGCAATTTTATACTATCAAAATATTATTCATTCCTCATGTTAATTAATTTATCAAATAAATATTCTCTCTAATTCAATTTTTTTTATTTCAAAAACTATTTTTTCTAGTTTTGCACTATTTTTCTTTTTTTCTATATTCTATTTTCACACTCTTATTGTCACACATAGTCTGCTTCGATGAGTAGTATTTTTTTTCTTAATGGGTTTCTTATTTATTTTTTTTTTAAAGTATATAAGTAGGTTTTGCTTTTGGTAGCGGGTCTAAAACATTTTCCATGAAATGTTATATCTGGGAAATTTCGTCGAAACCGACCTGTCCGTTCAAATAAGGAAATCTATCAATATTTTATTTGCCACAATTCTGTCGGGTTAAATCGATATATCCTGCTTATAATTTATTTTTTTTCCAAATTGCATGAACCCGATCTTGATACAAAAAGCAGTAGAGAAAAGAGAAAATATTTTTATTATTTCTTTCATTGTCATTCATTTGTTTCCAAAATTCATGATTTTCTTTTCATTTTGTCAATTTTGAAACCCTTGTTTATAAAATTATTAAAAATGTTATAAAAATAAAAAAAAACGTTATAAAAGTAAAAAAAAACGCTGCTTTATAAAAGTAAAAAAGGGAATTTTTCAAAAACAACAATTTTTTTCTAGAAAATCGTAAAATGAAATGGTAAAAAATTTTCGAAAGCGATTTCGTACGGTTAGAAAAAATAGGCTCGCTAACAATATTTTATAAATAACCTTGTGTGTGGTGAAGGCTTACACTACACTTGGTGTCGCTATTGGTGTTGTATTTTTTGGTGTTGTAAGTGATTCTTTTTTTAAAATTATTATTATTCTAATAACAAACATATAGCTCTATGGAGAATATCGAAATATTCGTAAAATTTCACAGAGAGAAAGAAAGAGAAAAGGTTAGTTTGTTTTTAAAAAGAGTGTAATAATTTATATAAAAAGCGTTGAAGAAAGAAAAAAAACTGTTATCTGTTGGAGTATTTTAACAATTTTTGTAGTTTTTACATTTTTAACAGGGTTTTATTTTTTGGTTTAAAGGGAGTTTTATTTTTTCAAAGGGAGTGAATATCCATTCATAAAAAAAAGTTTTCTATGCATGTTTCACATTTTTTTTTTCATTCATTTTTATATTAACAATTTCATACATTTTCTACTTGAATTCATGAGCGCGCACGCTTGAAAAGTGGTGGGGAAGCTCCCCACTTCTTACTCGGCTGCGCGCGCAGATTATGAAAGGACGCTATCGTGGTAAACTGTAAAAATTATTTAACTGTATAAATTTGCTAAACATTACTATTTTCGTTTATATTTATTATTTTCGTATTTGATATTTTTGTTTCAATTTTGGTTATTATTGGAAAAAAAATATAATTGCGGAATGAGAAGTGAATTAAAAAAATGGTTTTTTTTGGGGGGGTTTTTTTGTTTCTGCGAAAGTGTTTATTTTAACACTGCGTAGTCATTCTATGATGGATGAATGATTTTGTTATTTGTGAAGATGAGGTGTCGTAAAGAAAACGACGACGCTGAGCGTCGCAGGCGGCCATTTTGGAGTTTGGCGTCAGTCCAATCTTAATTTAGATCCACCTGTCCCGCTTGTCAGCCTCACTCCGCGCACGAGTCTTCCTTATACATATGTATATATATACATATAATATGTGCGATAGCTTCTTGTTTGAGGATTTAAGGCCGTTTCTTCTTGTCTCTAAAACTTCTTAAAAGATTTCTGCCTCTGAACGCTTATGCTGCTACTGCTGCTGGCTATTTCCGCCTAGGCGACGGATCCACCTGTCGTCGTCCATCTTCATGACGTAAATTCACTTACATTTCCAAATGAAAATTATTTTATCCTCCTAATGGTATCTTATTTTAGTATACATATCATATATAGTGAGAAAGAAGGAAATTTTTCCATCACTAAGATAAATAAATTTTGATGATGATGTCGACATTATTTTTCGGTTCGAATGCAGTTTTTTTTATTTCTTCGCACTGCAAGAGTTATAAACTGTTTTTCTTTTTCTTATTTGTTTATTTATTCTATTTTCCTTATTCATTATTATAGTATTTATTTTTATTTTTTATTTGCTTTTTTGTTATCTTTTTGTCTTCTTTTTTCCTTTTTGTTTCTTCTTCTTCTTCTTTTCATTTTTTGCAGTCTTCTCTTTTCTTCACTACAAGAGCAGGGCATAAACTAGATCTTTAAATCCCGTAAAAGTTCGTAAATTTTGATTAAAGTCCATAAAAGTCAGTCTTTTCTTTTTAAAGTCAATTTATTTGGAAAAGTACGAAAAATTCGTAAGTTAAACGTTATAAATTTCGACAACTTTTGAGAAGTTACAAATGATTGCAGAAATTCTATATTATCTTCAAAAATAAGAAAATTCTTTGCAGAAATTCAATTATGTACAAAATTTTTTAAAAAATTCTCATTAAAACTTTTAACTAACGTCATAAATAATAAAATTCTTCTCCGAAATGCAATTATTTTTGAAATATCATCCTCAAATTCAATGATTTTTAATGTCTACAATTTTAATAAATATTTACAAAAAAGTTTAATTATTTTAAAATAAATTTTATAAATTCCTTAATAAATTTAATTGTTTTAATAAATAATATAACTCATTGCGAAATTTCAATTATATTTTCAATACAATTTTAATCGAATTTCTCGAACAATGTTATTATTATTGAAAATTTTATTATAATTCTTCGCACGAATTTTATTAATTTAAAATTCTTTTATGCTCTTTCGTGATTTATAAAAAAATATTTCTACTCGCACAGTCCTCCTTCTTTTAACTTTAATTATTTAGTTTTTTTTAATTTTATTTAATTTATTTTAAATTATTTTTTAAGTAATTAAAAATATGTTGATAAAGTTCCTTAGGAGAATTAAATTTTATGAAAAATTCAATTATTTGATTAATTATTTATTTTTCTACTTGTTTAATTGAATTCTTTTAGAATTTTCTAATAAAACTTAATTTGAAAATGAATTTGAGTTAAAATTTTTAGATAATATAAATATAAAAAACAAATATAAATTTTTAATTTTTGGTCCCAAAAGTCCGTATTTTTGAATTCTTTCACTCCTTCGAGCCCTTTAAAAGTTATAAATTTTTTTCTTTTTTGTTTTCCTTTTTCCTTTTTTGTTTCTCTTTTTTAGCAGTTTTCGCTTTTCTTCACTACAAGAGTTATAAATTTTCATCTTCTTTTTTTTTGTTTCTCTTTTTGACTTCTTTTTCCTTTATTTGTTTTTCTTCTTCCCTTTTTTTAAAGGAAAATTCCGATAGGAAATTTACATTTCTGTACAAGAAAGAAACTTCTTCGTTGCTATTGTTGTCTAAAGAAAAAAAATGGTTAAGGGATGTTTCAACAAACAGTGAAGATGATCCCATTGCATTATGTGCAGCGCCGTCGCCAGTCTGCGGGTATTCATAACGATTT
Source organism: Leptopilina myrica (nomen nudum) (assembly GCA_032872475.1). NCBI lineage: Eukaryota > Metazoa > Arthropoda > Insecta > Hymenoptera > Figitidae > Leptopilina > Leptopilina myrica (nomen nudum). The sequence goes on from CM065461.1 coordinate 40,460,564, forward strand.
TTTATTCTTTTATGTTCTTTCATGACATATAAAAAAATATTTCTACCCGTACAATCCTCCTTCTTTATTATCCTCGCACTAAACATTCTTCTAAATTTTTCTTTATTATTTTCCAAACACTAGTTTCAATAAAACCAAGTTTAATTGTTACTTTATTCTCTACTTTATCAAAATTTAATACAAAAATTTCAATTTTTCATCATGCATTTTCTAATTTGCCTTGAATTAGTCCACAATTTTAATTTTATCGTTGAATTATTTCAAAATTTCAATTTTGTGTTCGAATTATTTCAAAATTTCAATTTTGTTTTTGAATTATTTCAATTATTATTTCAAATTTTGTCTGCAAATTTTTTTTCCCTTTTTAATATTGAAAGGAACAGTTTTTTAAGACGCTCGAAAGAATATTTCCAATTTCAATGTTTATCGTGTATGTTTGACTGAGATTGACATCAGGTACAACATTGTTGAACTGGTTTTGCAAAAACAAATTCTCAACATCCATTTAGAAAATTTTTAAATTAACTTCAATATTTATGTATTATGTATTTTCCTACTTTTTCCAAATTGTGTTAAAAAATCCAAGTTTTGCGATTTATGCGACAACTATTAGAAAAGTGAAGCAAAAAAATTGAAACCAGGAAACAAAACTGTAATAAATAAAACGAAATTCCGAAATACAAATTAACATGTTTTGAGAGATTCTATAACGAATATTTTTCAATACACACACACTTATTATTTACATCAGATTGATGACTAATCTTGATTATATTATTGGCACTCATCCAAATCAAATTTCCAGGAAGTGTTTCGCACTTCCATAATTTTCATCATTCACTTATCTTTCTCTCTCTCTCTCAGTTTGTCTCTACACTAAAAATATCAATTTCAAATATAAAATTAATTTTCCAAAAATTTCTTTTTTCAAAAAACTACTTTCAAATTTTACTAATTAGATGATTGCATTTTATTACCATCAAAACTCCACTATGACATTTTCCTTTCAGTTTGATTAAAAAACTATTTCAAATTATGAATTTAGAGTAGAAAAAAGGAATTGTCCATGTCCCCTTCAGAAATGAATAAAAAAAATTATAATAATACAAAGTTCTTTTGGTGGAAAAATATAATAGATAATTTATATAATTTAATTCTAATCGTAAAATGTCTATAAGCAGCTGCACGTGTGGGTGACATAATGAGGACTTAAAAATGGAAAGAAGGGGAAAAATGAACTCGTTTCAACTTGTTCCCCTTCCTCTCTCTCCTCGTTTTTTTTTATCTTTCTTCTCTCTTGAAGAATTATCCTTAATGACTTGACCACAAAATGTGTGTTTTTCCTTTATGTGTCTATATATATACATATATATGGAAATTAGCATCAGCTTGGTTATTGAAGTAAATTCTAGACTGTTTCGTCCTGTGGGGATTCACAAGGTAGTGAAGTTGGGGGGGGAGGAGGAAAGGAAGGTGGAAAGGAGGGGAGGGGGTGGAAAGTGAAGGTGTGGGTTCACCACGCGACAAACTACCCAAGATCGTAATCACTTCCGTTACCACTTTGCGACGGAAATCGTGAACACTTTAGTTTCCGTCACGAAACACTTTCGTCTCTTTTTTTCTAATATTTCTTTTAGTTTTCGGAAAATTTGTCACAATTTTTTTATTTTTGTGATACATTTTTTTCCACATGGATCATTATTCTAGAAAAATTTGTATCTTTTCCCAAACGGTAATTTTTTTCCCCGTATGGAATAAAGCTTTCTTCTCTTCTCCGTGCATCTTTTCAATAAAACTTGAAAATAATTCCTTCGTTGTTATTTGAGCTTAAATTTTTCTAATCTTATGGAAACAAATTTTTAATCACAGTTTTCTTGAAAGTATTAAATTGATACTCAAGTGGATCAAATTGATACAAAAAATCTAGTCATTTTTTTATTTGATCTACATTTTTGGAATCAATTCGTTGCTATTATTTGATGCTTTTAAGTATCAAATAACTTTTAACTGTGATATTTAAGTTAAATGACAAGTTCAAAAAAATTTATGTTTTAATATTAATAATTAAATTATATGAATATTTTAATACTTTTGACAATATTATTGATGATATTAAATATAATTGACAGTAATAAATATAATTAAAAGTAAAGAATATAATTGATAGTAATAATACCGTTGGCAGTAATTAATATAATTGACAGTAATAAATACAATTGACAGTAATAAATACAATTGATAACAATAAATACAAATTGATAACAATAAATACAAATTGATAGGAATAAATTTAATTTACAGTCGTAAATATAATCGCCAGTAAGAAATAACACCATGGAAAGTAATAAAAATATCATTGATGGTAATAAATTTATTTGTCAGTAATAAAAACCATTCACCAATAATAAATATTTTTAAAACATTGTAAAAAAAATATGCTCCCGTTTTTAAATTCAAAACGAAAGATAAGAATTAAAAACTAGAAAATAATGAATGCCACTACAACATCTGCGGGGCCTCCCAGGAAGCCTCCAGGGGGTCACTGCTCTCCGAAGGGGAGTTGAAATTCGAAAATGAGCCAAATGTTTAAAATTAAAAGTCGAAAGAACAAAATAGTCTCAACTTATTTTTCTCACACGTGGAAAAAATCGAAAATAACTTTTATTCCAACTGAACTTTGGAAAATAAAACTTTTTCTAAACTCGAGGCTGAACTTTTACCATTGTTACTAAACTGTCTGGAATTTTCGCGTCAAATTTTGACCTAATTATTTCTCCTCTAAAATCTCTTTCGAAAATAGTAAAATTCACAAACGAGAATAGGAAAATTTACAACCGGAAATTGTACACTTAACAATTCGGAATTATTAATACAAAACTTCAGTCGAACCTGTTAAAGTGCAACTCTATTTCTAAAAATTATTTTCCCTTTTTGATAAAGTTCATTGATCATTTTTACTTAAAAAAAATTTTTTTAGTTCCAAAATATTGCAACGATAAAGTTACAAAATTAAATTATAAACATTTTTTTTAAATTATAAAAAAATGTTTTTTAAATTGAGTTGCATTCCGACTGGTTCGATTGTAAGTAGTAAATTTTGTACCAGAAAATCGTCAAACTTTTGATGCGAGATGAATAGTAAAATTAAAAAAAAATTACAGTGAAAACTTGACTTTATAGGACTGAGTTTCAAAGGCACGCGAGCTATTTATTATTACAGGGACCTACGTTTAGATGCACCGAAAGATAATTGAGCCTTAAAAAAGGTGGTTTGCGCAGAAAAATGTTACAATTGTAAATCGTTATAATACAAAAGGAAAAAAAAATTATCGCGTGTACCTAATTATATCCCTTATTTTCCTTTTTATTCTAAAGGGAAAAGTCCCTCATTTTTTTAATAAAACTTTGTGAAACAAAAATAATTTATTTTCTCTCTTTTATAATTCCCAAAATCTTTTTGGTAAAGTTTACAAAAATATTATCGAACATTCGATATTTTACATCGTGTGAATATTTTACTATTAACGAACTTTTTTTTGGCGAGAACAAAATTGTAATTGAAAAACAAATCGAATGATGAAGAAAGCAAAAAAGAATTCTCATCGCAAAGTGGTAACAGGTGTTGGAAAATAATTTACATCTAACACTTTTGATTTATATTTTAGAATTTCGTTTGAAGATAAAATTATATATAAGAATTCGATCTACGAATCGATTCATTGGATTCGTAGTAATTGTTTAGAAATAGAATTTTAAAATTGAATTTATTCTTAGTTCTAATGCGTTTTGAGTGGAATATATTCTGGACGGACGCAATTATTGTCTTTGGGACACTAATCTATTTCCGCAGAGTTGACATTCGAGGTCGCAGGACGAATATTGATTCCCTTTTGTAGACTGGACACTGGTCATTATCGACCCAATGGAAAGTTCAGGGCTGTCCAGGAAATGGAACCTTTGGCACCCGATTCCACGAATCGCTAAAATGCAAATTTTTTTTTTCCCCCTAATATTTTTCATTTCAATCAATTTTCTTTTCTGGACTTTTTTTCTTTTTTGATTTTATTTGCAAAAAAAATAAGTCTTCAATTAGTTTAGTCTAAAGATTCGTATTCGTGATGGAAACGTATAATAAAGTCGGTTAATGAATTCATTGTCTCAAATTTAACCGAATCGGCATCGAAAACTAATGTAAACTTTTTACAAAAATGTTACATTTTAGAAAAATTAAATAATATTTTAATAACTATTTTTGTGGATTTAAAACATTTTTATTGTTTTAAATTCTTTGTTGTTTTAAAAATTTTTTTCGTTTTATTGTTTCTCATTGTTTATTTATTATTCATTATTCACTATTTATTATTTCTTATTCACTATTTTTTATTATTTATTATTATTATTATTATTATTATTGTAATAATTGATATTTATTATTATATTTATGATCCGGCCTGAAGTAAGATACCTAAGAAGCAAATCGAAGTAAGGTTACGTTTGTACTATTTTTATCTTAGTAAAAAATTTCTATATTTAATTTAAAATGAAAATTAATTTTTATCGAAAGTATTGAATTTGTAATAAAGATTTAAGCCAGTAAATTATATAAAAAGTTGATCTAATTTGTGCATTTTCAATTTAAAAACTACAAACATAACCTAAATTGTTTTGCCTCTTGGAAATCATTTATGTGCAGCGCCTTAAAATTGATTTATTATTTAATTTTTAATTTTTTTTTAATTTAAATTTAATTTAAATCTATATAGAATTTAAAATCCATCCGTAATTTTGTATATAGAAAATGTTCTTCTATCCAGGAAAAAATGAAAAATTTAATTTGCATAATTTTTGAAGCATTTAAAAAATTATTTTAAAGCTAAAAATACTAAAAATAATTAAATAAATAAATTCTCTCGAGAAACTAGAAAATTTTTTTTAATGTAACATTTTTAGGTATTATTTTTTAACACCTAGACACTTGACAAAGTTTTGGTAATTTGGCGACAAAAAAGGAAAAAATACAGAAATAAAAGTAGTGAAAAAGTAAAAAAAGAAATGATGATTGTAACAAGTAACAAACACAATTTTAAATAATTTATTTGTTATCAGATGTTGAGAACTAAAGTATCAATTTTCATTCAATAAGTCAATATTAGATTAATTTATTAAGTGAAAAATTGACACTTTTGTTCTTCATATCTTTTACTAAATAAATTATACACTCAAATAAGTCGAAGCAAAAAACATCTATTCCTTGAAATTATTAAGAATATTAATAAAAATGTAATCTGCTTTAACTTCTTATTTTAATTCCTAATCTATTTTCTACAATTCAGTAATAAATACTAATTTATTAATAAAAACATTAAAAACATTACAATTTTGATAACAATAAAAATTTGTTTATTAAATTTTAAGAAAATAAGACAAAATTATTAATTTAAATATTTACTATAAAGAATGAAAAGCATCTAATGCATTTAATATGGCTTCCTCTTTCCTATCATGGAATCTATTGTTTATAACATTTTCCATTATTTAAAATCTAATTGGCGTCCTACTGTATATATATAAAGTATATCGCGTTTTACATAATTAGGTACTAACGTTGGTGTTAGATAATATCGTGTGTCGTGTGCCGAGAAGTATTTTTTTTTTACTATAAAGTACCTACACGTTTGATGTTGGTTTGCCGTTTCTTTCTAATTTTTAATTTTTTTTTTTCATTTTGGTGACACTATTTCTTTGATTGTTTTTGTGTCGCCTCTAATTTTTATTCACGTGAGAGCATTGTCAGTGTTTACCAATGCTTCCTTACGCTTTACAATCTTTTAGATTATTACTTCAATATGTATACTATCATAATAATTTAAAATTAATGAAAAACAATTTTCTTATAATTTTCAAAATACTGTTTATTGCAATTTTTATTGTAAAAATACAGTTTATTGTAGATTTTATTGTAAAAATACAATTTATAGTATGTTTTATTGTAAAAATAGAATTTGTTGTTTTGTAATTTTTGAGAGTTCGAGGTAGTAAAGCTCTGGGTGTTGCGTGCGCAGCGAAAAAGATCGTGTGGACCAATCGCGCTTCTTTCAAAGCGATGCGCGCGCAATATTCAAAGAGTGGGGAGACTCTGCTACTTCGAACTCGGAGAAAATTACTTTCTTTATAAAATATTCATCAAGAAAGCTTCGAACTTCCGTATTTAGTCCCAAGATTAATTTTTCTTTCGTTTGCTGTTTATTTGTTTGGTTTTTTTGGTAGTTTTAGGGACTCAGCAATTGAAAAAAAAATACGGAAGTTTTAGGCAAATTTGTCTAAATACAAGTTTGTTTTTGGGAAATATATTTTTGTTAAATTAATTTTTTCTTTAAAAATGTTTTTCTTGTATTTTAAACAAGACGAATGTTTTAAAAGCGAAGGTAAAGTTTAATCTCAATTATATTCTGCTTCAACACCATTTGGTTTTATGTTTACTCAGTTTCATAAACTCATAAACACAATGAAAGCATCCGTAACAAAAAATATCTTCTTATCAAATTCACAGGTGTGTTGAAAGTTAAAAAGAGGAGGCATTTTTATATTATATGTTGGGTTTTTTTCTTTAAAATTTCTACAAAATTTTTATTTTTTTTTTAACTTTCTTTATACTCTTGTGATTTTGAGAGTGATTTTAATGTGAATTTTTCGCAAGATAAAATGAAATGATTGAGAAAATTATTTTTTTACAGTGTTCCACCTGGATATATGTATCAATCGCCGTACTTAGCAGCAGCAGCGCCAGGAGGATTGGTGCCACTTCCGGCGACGCAATTGAGTCATGCGGCGGCAGTCGCTGCAGCCTCACAATTTTATGAATATCAAAATGCAGCTGCAGCAGCAGCCACCTATCCGGGAACGTCGTACAATTTTGCTGAGGCCTATCCTTATACCAGTGCAGCAGCCGCTGGTATGTCTTTGAAAAATCCTACGAGCAAGAGCAACGACATCAACCTGACTCACCTACACCACTACACTCAGCACAGCAACGCCAACCAGAATCTGATGGCACATCAACGCTTGGAAAAAGTGCTCCTGCCACCCTATCTGCCAACCATACTCCGTGGCAATGGTAGCGATTCTAATGAAAATGATTGGCAGATTTTCCGTTAAAACTTGAGAAAAACAGATTTTACATTAAAAAAATTTATTTTAATCTGAAAAAAATATATTCACATTGAGAATTATTTGTAAAAACCAAATTTTTACAAAAAGGAAAATTTTTTCACGACTTAGAATTTATTTTGCAAAGAAAAATCTACATTCTGGTGATTCAAGGGTGAATTCTGACTCTTGTATGATTTGCTGGATCTCTAAACAGATTAATACATAAATTTTTTAAGAAATCATGTCACTTTGGGGTCATTTTGATTCATGAATCAAAATGAATCCAAAATGACTAACTATAACTCTTGACTGACTTTTGAATGACTCATAAGTGATGGATAATTAAATTTCTAAAAATAAAGAGTCCAAATGAATTAGTGAGAATCACTAACTAACTAACGTAAAAATAGTTTACACTGAAAGAAAATGTATAGTAAATTTTGTAAAAGTACTTTACAATTTGCGGAAAAACAGCAACAAATCGAAATTTTTATATAAAAAATACAAAACGTTAAAAAAATTCTGTGGAATTTAGTATAATTATATCAAATATTAAGAATTTTAATTCAATTTTAATATGACTTTTCTAAATTAAAAAACATAATTTTTTAAATGGTTAGTATTGTTTATATCAAAATTTCGGTTTGTTGCACTTTTCACCAAATTGAAAAATACTTTTACAAAATTTAATATACATTTTCTTTCAGTGTATTCATTCTTTTTTCAATGAAAAAAATACTTTATTTATTTTATTCAATCTTGAAAGTAATGTTAAATTAATCAAAAAATACCGAAATTAATTGATTACGTTAATTTTTGTTTGAAATATTTTCAAGAAAAGCAGAACTAGAACACTAAATCCGTAAAATATATCATCAAATATATTGAAATATCTTTTTTTCTATTAATTTCTTAAACTTTTTTTAATCTTAATTTTATGTAGAATGAAAATTATTTATAAAAATTTACAAACACACATGTTTTTATTATAAAGTTGACAGATGTGAAATTTGGTTCAACAAAAAAAAATTACATAAATTTATAATTCAATTTCTCTTGAATATATCTATAACAGATGTAAAAAAATTAACATAATCTCTTTGGTTTTAGTATTTCTTTAGAATTTCAACAGATCTTTACAAAATGTTTAAAAATGAAATATTTTAATATTTATATACATTTTTCACTTTTAATGTTATTTTTCGATTGTTAAAAATTGGTTTTTATATAATATTCTCAATGAACTAGGGAATATATTAGAAAAAATTTACTGCATTTATTCTTGAATCTAGAATATGTGTTGTTAAGTTTAGAATATTTTTCTTATCAGAATGTGTAAAATATTTTAAGAAATTGAAAAATATTCTTAGTAGAATAGTATTCTAAAAAGTGGAATAGTATTTTTGAAATTATAAAAGTAGTTTTACAATTAAAATAGTATTCCTAAAAGTCGAGGGATATTTTTTAAATGGAACCGCATTCTCAAAAGTGGAAAAATATTTTTAAAATTGTAAAAGTAATTTTATAATAAAAATAGTATTTCTATAGTTAAAATAGTACTCTTAAAAGTAGAATACTATTTTCAAAGCTGGAATAGTATTTTTAAAAGTGGAACAGTATTCTTCTTATTAGCATAATATTCTTAGAAATGGAATAATATTTTTAAAATTGGAAATTTACTTTTACAATAAAAATTGTATTCCTAGAATCAGAAAACTTTTTTTAAAAATAGGAGAATGTTATTGAATTTTAAATATTATTTAAAAAGTAAAATAGTATTTTCGAAATCAAATAATATTCTGGAAATTGGAATATTATTCTAAAATATAGAATACAAATTTCTTAAAATTCTATAACAACTATAGACGTCGAATATTTTTAATTTTAAAATAAATTTTTTTAGTGCACAATTACACTTCCGTCCTTCAGTCTAAAAATATCAATATTGACATCCCTAAAAATAAAAATTATCATAATTTTTTATCATCAATTGTAAAATTTTATGAAACACATGTACTTTTGGACGGAAGAAGAAATAGAGTTGGTCGAGAAGAAAATTTTTTTTCCAACTGTAATAATATTTAATCGAAATAAAAAAAATATTATTATCCAAATAAGAAACTTTTGGAGAAAAAATTTGCCGACCTACTTTATAAACATTAAATTTCTAGATATTAGAAAAGGTTTTTTTAAATGTTAGAAAAATTCTTGCTTTGTAAGAAGGAAAAAGTCATTTTTTTAATTTGCAAAATTAGTTATATTTTATTTTTTAAAATATTTTCATATTCCTTTTCTGTATTTTTTCTGTATTTTTTTCTATATATTTGTAAACGGCGCTTCTTTCTACAAAGTAAATTTTTATATTCATTCGTATATGAAAATTTGCACATATTAGACTAGTTAAACATTTTTTTCACTATTGCTTTTGCAAATCATTGTCTTTCAAAAATCTGCTTAAATGTGCAAAATTGACGATAAAATGAATATTCTTTTTAAATTATTTTTTCTTGAAAATACAAATATTTAAATTTTTAAAAAATAGGGTAAAATTTACAAAAAGCTGGTACTATTTTTGGTAATTAAATATTTTATTTTTTTACTAAATAATGTTAATTTTTTGTAAGGTATTTTTTGCCACTATACTACTTTTTTTGCTTTGGTCATCAGGGTCGCTACCAATTTTTTATTTCTCCTATGTTTCTTCTCTCGCTTATTAAACTATATTTCTATATCTGAAATTGAAAAAACGCTTTTTTACGCAATTGAGAAATTGTTAATATTAATAAATCGAGATAAAAAGAAAACAATGAAGTGCACTATTCACTAGAGGAATGTTATGAATTATTAAAATGAAAAACTATATTTGTCTCGGTTTATAAAAGGAAATTAAAATCAATGAACGAGAATGAATAATAGAAGAAGTAGAAAATAGGTAAAAAGGAGTAAAAAAAATGGGGAGAAAAAAAAATTCAAAACGCAATCTTGCATGTTTACGTTCCTATCATATCTATTATGCGATCGACATATACACATTTAAATGCTGTGAGCTGTCTGTGGTGGTGGTGGTGGGTTAAAATGACCAACGGTAATCTGCAACGATTGAACATCGCTTGCGCTCGTTGTCTGATTTTTTTTTCACAAAATAAAAACAAAAGGGAAATTTTCAAATCTTTTACCTCCATGTTGTAGAATTTTCAATTTTTTATATTTTTCAATAGTTTTTTTATTCCCAACAGAATAGAAAGTATTTGAAAATTTCTTTTGCTCTTGATATAAATTTTTTTTTAATTAAAAAAAAATCAAAATAATTTATAAATAATTTTTTTTTGCAGCAAATGCAGCAGCAGCGGCGGCAAGTTATGTAACGCCGTACACGTACGCAACTTTACCTGGAGCGACAGGATTACCAGCTGCAGCGACAGCAGGAGCAGCATTTCCTGGTTTGCCATATCAAACGACTCCTCAGGAAGCAAGGCTTCAATAGGAAAGCTCAAATTTTATTTCTCGATAATTGCGAAAAATAATCGATGAATCTCAACTAAAAAAAAAATCCTAATTTATATATATTTAGAATATCGAACATCTTTCTACTAGAGAATTTGTTAAAAAAAAAATTTCATGTCTCTTTTTTGTAATTCCTTTAAAATTTGTTCGTCCTTATTTTTCAACTATATAGAAAACAATATTCTCAACAATATTCTATTTCTCTATTGAGCAATTAAATCAAGAAACAATGTCAACATTGACAACCAAAAAGAATATGACGTAAAGTTTAAAAAAAAATTTGTTTACAAATAAGTTTACTTTGTTAATAACATTTTTTTTTTATATTCGAAGTATTTTGTTTTACTTCACAAAAAAATATTAAAGCTTCTTTAAAATACAAATATTCAAGAGGCTGAAAATTTTATTGTTCATTTCTGAAAAAAAAAATTGTTGAATTTAATTGCCATCGTTTATAGAGAAGAGAAAGAAAAAAATATATATATAAACAAGTTTTTATTTTTTAAAACTTGATATTTATATTCTTGCTAAAAAAATTTATTGCTCTTTCACAATATTCATCGTACGTTTCTCAACTCTCTAGCTTCCCTAATCTTCCCTTAGGAGCTAAAAAAAATGGCGCAAACGCCTCCAAAGAGAAGTAGATATTAATGTTATACTATTTATAAATAAGATCACTTTTTTCTCGTTTTCGATAAGGAATCGAAAAAATATGATCGAACTGTAAAATAGACATAAAAAATAGAAAATAGAGAATTAGAAGAAAGGAGCATAAATAATAAGGGTCTTTTGTATCCACTATTCTTCTAAACTTGTCGAAACTCAACGAGTTTCTTCCTATTTTGTATTATTCTTTTTTTTAAAACAGACATCATTGTCTCTCCATAATTTCTTCATTAAAACAAAATATTTTTCTAAATATCGTTAAAGAAACTGATTTGTCTCTTTTTTTTAAAGAAAACACTTTTTAACTTTCCCGAACATTTCCTCCCCCCCTAAGGAAGGAGATGAAAATTTCTCATTTCTTCCCAATTGAATTATTTTATAGAAAACTTTCCCCAAAAAAAAAAATTACTTTCTCCTTCGACTGATTTCAAAGTTTTTGTCCAAATGACGACGAACTTTTTTTTCTTTTTGTAATATTATAAAATAAACAATGACTATAAATAATTAAGCAAAACATCGTCGTTCGAAGATCAACGAAATTAGTGAGTTAAATAATTGTTAAAAAAAAAACTCTAACCGAAGTTGCCTTACGAGAATTGTCATCGTAAAAGTGTCTTAATTTTGAGGCCTTGTAAAACCAAAAGTTTTTATTTGTAACACAAAAAAAACATGAAATTGAAACTAAATAGGTCCATTTCTAATTTTGGAGAAAAAAAAGCAAGTGCCTTAGAAAAGCGCTCTTGGTATCGGTTAGAAACTAGTCAGTGTCACGTTTGTTGTATGAAACGCAGAGAGAAAAGTGGATGAGTGAACAAGTTTATAAAAAAAAAAAAAAAAAATTGTATGAGAGATGAAGAGCGAGAGTCAATTATCAAGAAATCGCGTTTTGAGGTCAACTAGTCTTAAAAATTAGAGGCCTTGGAGACTTTAGAAATCGATGATTTTACAAAATTAGATGGCTTAGTAGACATCGATGAAGAGAGACGTCGAATCATCGAAATGTATAAATAATAAAGTAGCAAAAGAAAGAAAAATCAAAGTCTCGCGAGAAAGTACGTAGTTTCGGATATTATTATTATGTAATAGGACGATTAGTAATATAATACAGTTATTAGGAGCAAATAGTAATTACCTAATTATTATATTATTACTTTATTGCCATTATTATTATTAAAATTATTATAATAATTTTTATAATTACTATTATTATAATAACTATTGTAATTACTGGTTTATAATAACTATTATAATCACTAGTATTATAATAACTATTGTAATTAATATTATTACTATTATAATAATTATTATAATTATTATTGTAATTATTATTATCATTATTATTATTATTATAATTATTATTATAATTATTATTATATTATATATTATTATTATTATTATTTTATCAACTTGATAATAGTTATTACTGTTTTGATATGACTCAATATCACTTTCAATTACAACTAGAATTATTATATAGTATTGCTACTGCATAGGTAAATATGTACTTAAAAAAATCAATGAAATTTAGAAAAAAAAATATATGCTAAGCGTTAATGACTGCAGAAGTCATTGACATCCTAAGTGCTTAGAATTAACGACTGTAATATATACCTATATTGTCTGTTAACTACAATACTATCAATATTGTCGTTCGACATTAGTTTAATTAAAACAGAAGCAAAATATATTGTCTCTAAGAGAATTTTGTTGTGTTCATTTATTTAATTTTGCCTAGTAGTAATATTTCATACATACCTCAATCATTATATTTTAAAAGAAAAAGTGCAGCTTTGTAAGGAAAAATATTGCAATTAAGCATTTTTTACGTACCAAAGCAAATTCACTTCTACATGAATGTAAATATATTAAAAAGTTTTTTTACGATTTAGTTCTCTAACAAAAAATCTTTTATTAATGAATTTTTATACTCGCCAAATTTACAGAGCTTGAAATCCGTTTTCAGAAATATGAAAATACATCTAAATTCTTATTGGTTCTTGGAAAAAAAAATTTTTATGATAATATTTCTCTGCAAAGAAATTTGGAATTAGATGACCATGGAAATTTTTGGATTCACCAAATTATTATTACGATTTAGTTCTCTAACAAAAAACCTTTCATTGATAATTAATCTGCAAGGTGTTAAAAAGAAAAAGAAAATTAGTTACGATAATGGGGATTCTTTTTACTCACCAAATTGTAAAATATTGACATCCGCTTTCTGAGGAACGAAAATACATTTAAATTATTGTTACGATTTAGTTCTCTAATAAACCACCTTTCATTGATAATTCATCTGCAATGTTTTAAAATGAAAAAGAAAAATAATAGGAATTCTTTTTACTTACCAAATTGTAAAATATTGACATCCGCTGTCAGAGGGACGACAATTCATCCAAATTATTATTACGATCTAGTTCTCTAAAAAAAACCTATTCTTGATCATTCATCTGCAACGTCTCCAAAAGAAAACGAAAATTAGTTACAATAAGGGGAATTATTTTTTCTCACTAAATTGTAAAATCTTGACATCCGTTTTTAGAGGAACGAAAATACATCCAAATTATTGTTACGATTTAGTTCTCTAATAAACCACCTTTCATTGATAATTCATCTGCAACGTCCCAAAAAGAAAAAGAAAATTAGTTACGATAGTGGGAATTCCTTTTACTCACCAAATTGTTAAATCTTGACATCCGCTTTCAGAGGAACGAAAATACATCCAAATTATTGTTACGATTTAGTTCTCTAATGAACCACTTTTCATTGATAATACATTTGCGACATTTAAAATAAAGAAATTTGGTATTAGATGACCATGGGAATTTTTTTCGAGTAAGGGTAATTTCATAAAAGTTTAATTTATTAAAACTCAAGGGAATGGAAAATGTCCACAATTTTTGTCTACTTACAATAACAAATGTTTAAATTTTTCATCATTCTGAAACATGACTAGAGAGCAGAAAAATTCTAGACGTTTTTCCACAGCTCCATCTCTCGATTATTTTAACAACTGTCACACCACTTTCAACAAACTATAGTAAACGTGATTCGTTTGACCTTCGATTCACTTGTTCGTGACGCTGTTGATTCTCCACTGTTCCCTCATCACTGGATACAATACCATTGGAGTTTCAATTCACCGTTTCAACGTTAGATGCCAGCAGTTGTCTTTCCCTTGAACATAAGGCGCACAAACATTTGAAATTACTCTTCTTTTATCGTTTTACATTGTATTAAAAAGAGTAGGGGAAGCGAAGCTACAACTAAAGCGGATGATGCTCAGTTATCCAGTGATTATTCGACATTAGACTGTTCCTTTATTTCTCAATCACCTCTTGTCCACCTTTATCCTTGAATTAAATTAAATTTTACTTTTAAACAAGTGACAGTATCAAGAATCTTCGATATAGAAAGATAAACGTTCTCCAGGAGAACGTTCAAGGAAGTGGATTATCCTTCCGGCGTCCATGCCAGGAGAAAGTCACGTGACCTGTCATTAAGAACGGTAAAAGAAATTCTGTTCTTAAATTTTAGAAATTTTGTTCATGAAAGCAAAATTTAGTTTTCTATTTTAATAAATGTTTTCCTTTCTTACACTTTTCTATTTCTCGTTTATTACGAAAATATTTATCACTTTTATTTTTTTAAAAGAATTTCTTTTGGAAAAATATTAAATTTGAAACATTTTTTATTAAAAAAACAATTTTTTAGTAAAAAATTATTTTCCTATTTATATAAACGCGGTAATTTTATTTTCTTTTGTCAATTTGACTTTTTCTATATAAGTGAAACAAATTATATTCTACAATCTTTTGCTTATTTATAAAAATTACTTCTTGAGTTGATAAATCAAAGTTATATTCGTAATCAGAAGTTAATAATGCTCAGTCATTCAGATTATTGAGATTTGTAATCTGCAAAAAATTGTGTAAAATGAGAATTCTTTACATATCCTTTTTTTACTGTTATAAATTGTAGTTTCACGAATAGTTTACTCATTGTTCTGAGGAAATTCTAATTGATAAAGAAATAATAAATAAATAACTTTAAGAAATGAGAAATGAGATTTAAAAATAATTGAAATAATCTAAAACATTAAAATGGTGTAACAAAATTAAATTAGATTTCACTCTCTCGTTTTTACTGTTTAATATTTTATTTTTATCATAAAGAAGTAAAAGTGATTAAACTTTTTATATTAGGTGAGAAATCTAATTATTAAATTACTTCTATTCAATTAAAGTTATTAATTATATCAAGTTACTGAATTGTTTTATTAAAAATAAAATATATTATGTTTATATTTTATAAAAAATTTACAGTAATCATTCTTTATGTTGTTATTTATAATAATTTATAATAATTTCAAGAAATCAAAATAATTTTAAAAATATTTTCAAGAATACTAATTTTATGTAAAACTACTAATAATAGTGATTATTTTTACGTTATTGTTAAGTGCTTTGTACATTTAAATTTATATAAATAAATAATAAGTAAATAATAAATAAATAATAAATAATTAATAAATAGTAAAGAAATAATAAATAAAAATTTAAAAATTAACACAATATCGAAATAAAAAACAAATTATTGTCTTGAATGCAGAATTAATGTGGATTCGACAACTTCTTTAGGAAAGAAAATAAAAATTTGAACAATATAATTGAATTCACGTGTCAGGTGCAGAATTTTTTGACATAAATATGAATTAAATTATATTTAGAATGACGTGCATTGAAAATACGTGCCACTTTTACAAATCTTACGATTCTAATGTCTTCGCCCTTTCTCTTTACTTACCATGAGCATTTTATATCTACAAAAAAGGAAAAAAATGAGTAAATTTTTTAATTTATTGCATATCTTTTCAATTTTTTCAAATCTTTTATTTTTTATGCAATCTTTTTAAAGAAATTTATAGATTATATAAATATACTAAATATCTATAATAGTAATAATAATGATAATAATAATCATTTTAATAATAATTTAAATAATTATAATAATAACAATAATAATAATAATAAAATAATAATAATAATAATAGTAATAATAATAATAATAATAATAATAATAATAATAATAATAATAATAATAATAATAATAATTCCTTTTAATTATCTTTGTAAAGTATTTTATTTATCTTCATAAAATAGTTAATTTTATCTTTATTCAATGATATAAAAATTTTATAAATATTCTTCTTATCTGTTAAATATTTAAAGAATTTTCGATTAATAATAAACAATCAGCTCTTTTATTAATTATTGCTGAGTATTCTTATAACTAAACCTAATATAGTTTGTTGATAATTTTACATATTTTACGATTCTAGATATGAAATACGTGATTTTTTTGTACAAAATACGAAAGATGTATAAATGAACAAAAGAGATGATAATTATATACGCTCTAGGATATGCACATCCTGTAAAATTTCTACAGTCAATTTCAATTTTACGAAAGAAAAAGAATTTTCTTTTAAATACTAGTAAAAGAGAATTGTTACTTAAGAGTTTCATATTTTTTACCAAAAATAATTTACGGAAATTTTTTTTCCAAAAGTATTTATTATTTTATAAAAATGATTCCATATATTTTCTAAAATGTTAAAAAAGTGAATTTGAATTTTAAAAAAATTCCTTTCAGATCAGAAATATTCCTTTTAGTAGTGACTGTACAAGATTCGCACAGAACAATAATTTACCTCTCGTTACATGCCTTTAATACAGATTTAGCAGTAGTGTACAGATCGTGTACAATAATAATTGTAGAATGCAGCATTTGTCGAACTCACAGGTCAAACAATGTTGGTAGTTTTTTCATTACGTAAGAAACAAAATTATATATTTAGAGGATAACAAATAAATATTCACACACAATAGTGGAGAAAACAATTTGATTTTTAAATTTATGTACTTTTTAAATTAACTCTTCAAATTATGTCATAATTTTTCATTCTTCTATATTGAAAGACATTTTATATTTTATTACTGTTTTATATTTTTCGAAACAATTGCGAAACTCATCTCTTCTTTAAACAATATTTCGATTTTTTTATTTATTGTTTTTTTCTTCTTCAAAAGGCGGGGGTAATTATTAGTTAGATTTCCATAATCATAAAATACATATTGACAAACGCAAAGAACGATATTGAGTTACAGTATGCAAATGACTAGGAATAGAGGAAGATTTATTTTATATATAGGAGAGGAATTTTATTGTCTGAAAATTTTAAAACATTTTTCAAATAGATAACTATTTTTTCTTAAAAAAAAAAAGATTTATTTGAACAAGAAAAAAATACGTTTTATTAGATACGAAAAAAATAATACTACATAAAAAATAATAATTAAAATAATAATTTTGTTTTTAGTTTAATTTCGTTTTTCTTTTTCTTCACTCAATGAGTGCAAAAGAGAAAATTTCGTTCTTCTCTTTCTTTCCGATTGCCCCCCACTCTAACGGTGAACTTTTGTCGCCATGCGCGCGCACCAAGGGTAGAGTGGGAGCAATGAGTGCGAAAGAGACAGTTTCGTATTTCTCTCTCGCACTCATTGCTCCCACTCTGCCGTTGGTGCGCGCGCATGGCGACTTCTTTTTTTTTCTAGAATCGCTACTCCAAATTTCTTTCGATTCTAATAAATATAAAAAATATTTAAGGACTGCCGGAAGGATGGGCGAGGATTCAAAATGCGGTCTTTGTGGAATCTATCCAAAATGGCTGGAAGGTCGAGCAACAGCAAAAGTTTTTATTATTGTTTATGGTCTACTTGGCACAGTTCAAAGTATGGCTTTTGTATATGTCATGGTCACCTTAACAACACTTGAGAAAAGGTTTAAAATTCCAAGCCAAACAACAGGTAAAACATTCAAAAACTAAAAAATTGAAACAGAAATTGACTAGAATTATGTTTTTCAAAGTCGACTGATAAATACTATTTTATTTCTCCTAATCACTTATTTTATTTTCGAAAACATAGTTTAGTAGACATAATTTAATTATTTTTTAAGTTTTAGTTTGTAGACGTAAAAACATGGAAATAATTATAAATTCGTAGACATTAACATAAAGTTTTGTACAAAAATTGTTCGAAGGAAATATTTGTTAACACAAATGTTATTTATTTATTTAAAACAAAATTGTCAGGAATAAAATAAATATTACCATCTGTATCAGATAAAGACTATATATATAAAAAAAAAAAAAATTCTGGAAAAACCATATTAAATTCATTAAGCAGTAAAATATTGTGAAAGAGATATACTTCTCCTTGTAATTATGTTTAAATAGTTATTAATTACGTTTACACAGCGATAGCATTTTTTTTTATCCAAAAATCAAGAACCTCGAATTAGAAAAAGTATTTTTTTTCTCCGTATATAATTAAAAACAAATAAAGATCATTTCTTCACACATTACAGGAATAATACTCTCGGGAAATGAGATATCACAAATTTTATCTCTTGTTTTAACGTATTACGGAGGAACGGGTCATCGGCCAAGATGGATAGCCGTTGGTGTTGCATTAAGTGCATTGTCATGCATTGTACTGGCCCTTCCACATATTATTTACGGTCCTGGAAAGGACGCATTAGCCTTGACACGAGAATATCTCGATCAAAATTTAATTATTAATTCCACTGTAAGGGAGGATCTTACGACTTGCACGAGAAATAGAGAGCCACCGGCTTGTGATGAAGAATCCCTACAGGACATAAGTATTCTTCCAAGATTACTTGTTTTTTTATCGCAATTTATTTTAGGTATTGGTACAACACTCTATTATGGTTTGGGACAAACGTATCTCGACGATAATACAAAGAAGAAAAATACTCCAATGTTGTTGGGTATGTTGTTTTTTTTTATTTTTAATTCGATGTTGACTTTCCGTTGGGAGAAAAAGATTCTGTTTTTCACTTTCTTTTTCATTGCCCCCACTCTAACGCCGTATTTCGTTGAGGCGCACGCGCCAAGTGGGGGCAATGAGTACGAGAGAGACACTTTCGTTATTCTCTTTCTTTCTCATTGCTCCCACTCGAACGCTGCATTTTCTTTAAGCGCACGCGTCAAGTGGAGGCAATGAGTAGGAGAGAGAAACTTTCGTTTTTCTCTTTCTTTCTCATTGCCCCCACTCCAACGCTGAGACGTCTCTGGGCGCGTGCGCCAACGTCACAAAGGGGGCAATGGATCAGAGAGAGATAAATAAACTGAATTAACTATTTTTTATCAAATCCACTTATCAAAAAAATTATTAAAGCAACTAATAATGTTTTACACTTGAAACTGAAAGGAAGAAAAGTAAAATTTTGATTCTTAATCATGAAATGCTGGGAAATTATTTTTATTTCGTTGCGTAAAAGATGACAAGGTTCGTGAGTATCGTTCAATAAAAATCATTTGAGTTCCAGTGTCATTGCCACACTGACGCTCAGCATAGGGGAGCAAAATTAGATTATACAATTTGTATTCAATGAAAGAATTCGAATTATTAATTTTGAATAGAAATTTAATTTTAATTATTAATTTGTATTGAAATTTAATTCTAATTATAATTATAATTCTAATTATAATTAATTACAGTCTGGATTGAAATTTAATTTTTTAAATTTGAATAATTGAAATTTAATTCAAGTTGTGATAATATAAATAATTTTTTTTCGGATGAAAGGTCCATTGATGAAATTGTTATTTTTTGGTATTTTTGTTATTAATTCATCCCTTGGGATTCACAATTTTTTTTTTCTTATCAAACTTGATAAATGACCGATAAAAAGATTATTAATGTTGATTGCTTTTTATAACTTGTTTACGTTTTTTTTTGTTCCCGCTTCGTCGTATACCTGATAAATATCAAAAAAAGTAGTTCTTTACATAAAATGTTTCCGTTAGAAGAAAAAACTTTATTTCTAATTTTAGGAAACTTATTATTCTCTCTTGTTTTCTTTGGAAAAATAAAAAAAAAACCAAAATCCATTGTTTTCCTTGTCTTATCAATCGTAAATGTTCAAATTTAGATTTTAATGCACAATTCGGATGCGATAATGTAAAATGTAAAAATTAATTTGATGCAAAATGTTGTTAAAGGGGATTTTTTTCAAAATGAACCTATTTTTTAGTTTGTTGCAATTTTTTCAACTATTTCGGTAAAATATAAATTTTGAAAGTTTTTTAATTTCTTCGAATTGAAAGGAGTAGTGAGATTTATTTAGAAACCAGCTTTTATACGCAATGTTAGAGGATAAATTTCTTATATTTATTTTCTTTTTTGCAGGAGTCACGTTTGCTCTTCGGACTTTGGGTCCTGTCGTTGGATTCGTTTTAGGCTATGCATGTTTGAGTTTATATATAGATCCCACTTTGCATCCTGTAATTACTAAAGAAGATCCACGATGGTTGGGTGCCTGGTGGATTGGTTGGATAATTCTTGGAACTACTATGGGAATGTTTGCAGTTTTTATTGCCATGTTTCCACGTCATTTGCCGAAATCAAATACATCTTTCAAGGAGGTAGTTTCTAGTTATAGTAAAATAAAAATAAAAATCGAAAAAACCAAATAGAGGAAATTAAAAGAAACAAAAAATGAAATAGAAAATTAAATTAAAAATGAAATGAAACATTAAAATTAAAGGTGAAATGAATTTAAAATTTAATGAAAAAATTAAGAATATGGAGCAAACGATCTGTAGGAAGATTTTAGGGACTTTGGGACAAAAAATATTTGATAATTATTTTACATATGTTTATTGATATTGCACAGGTTGCGGAGGAACCCTTCAAACATGATCCAACATTTCAAAAAATTGAGAACAAAAAACAAAATTCGACGGTAGCAAATAAAGAAATTGAATTTGTTCCAACAGTGAGTGATTTCATTACATCAGCGAAACGATTGATGATGAATCCTATTTTGACCTGCAACAATTTCAGTGGAGTTTTTTATATTCTTGGTGCATCAGCTTACATAACATTCATGTCGAAATATATGGAGGTTTTGTTTGGTGTATCAGCTGCGAAAAGTTCAATGATTACAGGTAAAAATAGGACCCTAAAAAATGCAAACATTCAATATTTTGTCTTTTCACTTTTTAAGGCAAAGTTGAACGTAAAACAGCCCAGCATGATTCCTTGAAGAATAATAAAACATAATGACAGAAATTCCGATGTTTATTTTTATTTCTTTATAAATATCGAATTTTATTTCTGTAATTAATTGATTATTGATTATTGTCTCCGAACAGGTCCGATCACATTAATAGGAATGGTCCTCGGTTTTCTGATTTCGGGAGCAGTGATTAGTAAATATAAACCAGGTCCACGAATTTTGCTCGGCTGGAATGTGATTATTGGCATGTCGTATATTTTTGGACAAATTGCATTTTTATTTTTGAGTTGTCCCGTCGCTCAAATCGAAGGAATTGACTCAAAATCGATGCAGTAAGTTTTCAACACAAAAAATTAACTATTAATAAATTAATTTTAAATTATATTAATTATAAAATTTTCATTTTTTTAAAATTCGCGCCAATACAGTTGATTACATGACCGTCTAGAGGGCATGAAAATTCTCTCACAAACGAAATGATGTGAATAGAGTATTTAAGACCTAGAGTACATGAATGATGATGAAATAAATTTGCTTTTTAGTTCGGTTAGAAAATAAATAATGTGTAATAATAAATAAATTGTAAATAATTTTCTCTAATGGATAAAAATAAAAAATTTAAATACTTAAATAAAAAAGGTGTGAATTTTGTAAATGAAATTATTTCCTTTTCGCAGAATAAATCTCGACTCTCCATGCAATGCCGATTGCTTCTGTGATACGGTGAAATATTCACCGGTTTGTTATGAGCCAACAATGACAACATTTTTCTCAGCATGCCACGCTGGTTGTAAGACAGTACTGCAAAATGGCGAATATGGAAATTGCAGTTGTACACAAAATCAAATGAATATTGAAAATTCCTATTATCAATCGGATAATCAGTCGAAGGATCAATTGAGTGTTTCAACAATTAATGAAGAATCACAATTGATGACGAATATTTTAAATATCGTTAAAGCTGGTGCTTGTAAAAATGATTGTGGCAAGTCCTATTTAATATTGACAATTATAATGTGCATTATACAATTGCTCACGTGCTCTGGAAAAATTGGCAATGTTCTGGTTAATTATCGAAGTGTCGACGACAGGGATAAGGCATTTGCTCAAGGAATAACATTAATGTTGATCTCACTTTTTGCCCTTATTCCGGGTCCCATTATTTATGGGGCACTGATAGATTCCACTTGCCTTGTGTGGGACGATGCTTGTGGTATGAAGGGAAACTGTTGGGTTTATGACCCAGATAAGTTTCGAAACTATATTAACAGCACGGCAATATGTGAGTTGTAATTTGATAGATAACACGCTAATCAAATTTAATTTTTGTGAATTGCTCCCATCCTTTTAAATTCACAGATACATCGTCAAATTTTCATGGACCAAAAAAAAAGAAAAAAAATTTTTGAAAGAAAAAAGTAATTTATCAATATTGAAAATTTCTCTTTTTTTTAGGAATTGTTACATTTTGCAAAATTCAAAAAAATTTATTTAGTGGAAAAAATAATTTTATATCTGGAGAAAAAAATTACGATTGTAGGGGAAAATTTTTCAGGGTTGCAACAAACATTTAATTTTGTTTTTCCCACAAGTTTCCCTGATTTCTAGACAAAATTTTCCCTTACTCTAAAGAATATTCTGATTCACTATATAAAATTAATATAAATAAATATTTAATCATTATTATATATTCCCATTTGGAACCAAGATTTAAAAAAATTGTTATTCTAATAATAATTATAGAAATATTATTATAAAATTATGTTTTATAATAATTGAAAATAACGGAATGATAAAATCAATATTTTATAGTAAGAATATTGCTACTGTAACATCTTCAAAATTATTTTCATTATTTCAATTCAATTAGAAAAACTATTATTTTCTACAATTTTAAAATAAAATTCTTCATAAAAAAAATCACTTTTAATAATTAAAAAAAATAGTTTCACACAATTCAATTTCTGGAAAGAACTTTTTTACTTTTGAAATAATTGAATTCCTGACACCTTTTTAGAAGTTCTCAAAAATTTAATTTTTTTAGTGTTTTTAACTAAATTTATTGAAATTAAATAAAAATAATTTTAAAAAATATTTAAAATTTTCAAATTTAAATAAACTTTATTAGAAATTTCAAAGAAATTGGATTGACAATAAAAAAATAAAAAAATTTTAAATATAAACTAATTTTAGAAGAATTTGATATATTAAAAATTTTTGAAAATCCAATTTCTTTAAAATTTCTGATAAAATTCAATTAAATTTGAAATTTTCTAAAATTTCTAATAAAATTCATTTAAATTTAAAATTTTCTAAAATTTCTAATAAAATTCATTTAAATTTAAAACTTTATAAAATTTCTAAAGAAATTCGTTTAAAATTCAAATTTTCTAAAATCTTAAATTAAAGCAACTATTTTAATAGTTGCTTTAATAAAAATAAATAAATATTTTTTAATTAATCTAAAAATTAAAAATATACAAGCTTTAATATTCGCAATGATATATTATTTTTTTAATCAAATTATTTTTAATCAATGAGCTTTACTTTTTACGGAAATGATTGTTGAATTATTGCAAAAAAATTTTATTATTTTAGAAAATAAATGAATATATATTCGTGAAGAACTTTATCAGAATTTTTTTGAAATAATTGAATTCTTTTGAACAATTTTATTAATTAATAGATGTACAAAAAAATGAATGATAAAATAATTGAGATTTTGCCATAAATTTTATTTAAATTTTTGAAAATAATAGAATTTCATTTCTTTTGGAAATAACTGAAATTTGGAATTTGAAAATTTCTGCGAAGAATTTTATTAATAATTTTAAAAATAACTGAATTGCGTTAAAATTTTGAAAATTAAAACTTATTTCAACAGAATTTAAATTAAAATTTTTCATAACAAAAAATAAATAAAAATACTTTATAAATTATTTTCTAAATAATAACTTTATATACTTTTTCTTGATTTCCCTTTATTTTTAATAATTTTTAATTAAATAAAATTTAATTAATTGAAATACATTTTTCAGGTTTCACCATAATTGGCGTTTTATTCGACATTGGAGTTTGGTATCTTGGTAAAAATGTGGATCTGTATGGAAGTAATGAAGACATGAGGCGTGATTTTGTCAAGTCATTGACACTCGAGGAGAAGGATAATTCCGAAAAAAATGAGAACCACATGGAAAAAAGTTCCACCTAAACTGAAATTTAAAAATAAATTCAGGATTGTATAATATTAAAATTTCATTACTGTTAATGAAAAAAAAACAATTTCTCAAAATTTACTTATCAAAACAAATTACATTAAGTATTAATAGTATTTTAATTTTAACGTTCTAGGAAATTTTAAGACAGATTGTGTTATATAGAATATATTTATATAATGTGATAAAATATATTTTGATATACAATTATTATAAAACAATAACGTTAAATGGAGATTGAATTTTTTTATGTCGTACAAATATGAAAATATGAAAATGTTGAAAAGTTAAAATATATTTTTTATAAATATTTATAAAAATTGAGAACATTTACGATTTTATATGTAAATATAGAAAATTTCGTTTAACATTTATTTGTGAAATGAAAAAAAATGTTCATAAGCATTTTGTACATTTGCATTTTTATTTTACGTGATTAATTAATTCATTATTGTAATTAACATTCAAGTATTTTATTATTCTATTAAAGAATTTATTTACCAATAAGTTAATATTTTAATAAAAATTTTATTTAACGATAAATTATCATTTTCTTTTATTTAAAAATTAAGAACCATAAACATTCTTTGTTAACAATTATAAAAATTTTTTTTAAATCCAGGCAGGCGATGGTTGGACTATGTTTGAAAATTTGCATTTATTAATATTATATATTATAAATAATAGGTACATAATTATTCAAAGGGAAATGATTTTTTTTGTAGAATATGAGATAGAATAAAATTAATTCTAAAATAATTCTATTATTAATATTAAATAAATATTAATATTATTAAATAAATAAAAAAAAGACACATGGCAATATTAAATGTCCGTGACCCAGTTATTGAAGCACAAATCAATCAAAAGTTAAGTAAAGAAATTTAGTACAAATTTTTTTTTTATTTCATTGTTTATTTTCGAAAAAATCAGGACAATAATGAAAAATATAAAAATTTACTCAAAAATTTTGTTTAAAGGTATCAAAGGCAAAGTGTTAAGAAAAGAAAAACCTTGAACTAGCCTGGACTAACGATTCTAATCTCACTCGTCCGGCCTTGATTCTTCTACCACTATGAATGCTGTAATTTAAACTAGCAAGTGGGTGGTTGCAACTGCAATTTGCGATTCGTTTGCAAAATTTCATGTGATCTCTTTAACAAACGTATACATTCAATTTTTTTCTTTTTTCCTCACATTACCCTAATACGTTGTTACATATAGTTTTTACACCATTTATGAAAATTTTACGATTCATTTTTGTTTTATAGTTTAAACGCCTAATCATCACTGATACTAATTGTCCTTTTATTTCAATCATTTTAAAAATGTTTCCCGTAACAATTTCAAAATGTTAAATTAACAAAATCTTTACTAAAAAAATTAACCTATTTATTTTTTAATTAATTTTTTCAAATCTTGTCAAAAACAAGATTTTGTTTTCTTATTTTTAGAAAAAAATGGTTCTTCTTTTTGTGTATTAAATTTTTTTTAGAAATTTTTTTTTTCCCTTTTTTTCGAGAAAAAAATTTCACCTTTCGGTTTTGTATTTTGACTTCTGTATATTTAATTAAGTGTAATTGAAATGACACTTAATCTTATGTAAGTCATTTTAATTTACGACCCTTATCGTTAGGAAACTGATTCCCCTTAATACTCTCATTTCAAATAAATACGTGTCGAAAAATAGAAGAAATCTGCAAATCATGCTGCAGTTTACTATTTATATTTATTTCCTGTTTTACAAATTAATAACAATATTTTCTACTCATTATTTTATGGATTAAAAAATTTTTTTTTTATTTCATTTTCGTAAAAACAATTTCTGTATTAAAAATTCAAAAATGTTTTACTCTTATGTACAAACATGTTAAATTTATTTCTTATGGTAATTTACAATAATATTAATTTTATAACTGAACTACAATTATTTGGTAATAGCTTCATTTCGTTTGTGAGTGAATTTTCTCGCTTTAAAGAAAAGTACGGGCGCGAAATTCAAAAAAAGAAAAAATTAACATTATAAATATATATTAAGTATTTTTATTCGTTTCCTGTTTTTTATGAAACAACTTTCTTCGGTGAAAAATGTTTTTTTTTTTAGTAAAAGTAGAATTTTTCTGTTTATTTAGTTGAGATAATTTCGAATTTAATTTTGAGGAAAAAAATTTGAATTCGTTTATATACATAGTGTATTATGAAATTAGTAGTACACTATATAAACTCTTTTTCTCATACACGTGGCTTCATAATGTATGACAATTTGACGTATTTGCGCTACAGGCTATTGTCAATGTGTGTTGTAGATTAAGGGTAACAAATTATCTTTATTGTACCTGTTGCTCAATCCAAATATAATGACAAGCAAATTATATTCTAAAAAATATTTTTTAGACGTTTCAACTTTAAACTAAGAAGTGGAAATTATCATTTCTTTTCGGATGTTACTAGAAAAGTTTTAATTCCTGATTTTTTATTCCAAATGAAAAAAAATTATTTATTTGTTTTTCCATTTTTTTATAATAGTTGCTTTGGTTTAATATTTTAGAAAATTTAAATTTTAAATGGCCTGCATTAGAAATTTTAGAAACTATCAATTTTTAACGAATTTTATTAGAAATTTTGGAAAATTTCAAATTTAAATGAATTTTATTAGAAATTTTAGAAAATATTAATTTTCATCGAATTTCATTTGAAATTTTAGAAAAATTCGATTTTAAATGAAGTTTATTAGAAATTTTAGAAAATTTCAAATTTAAAAGAATTTTATTAGAAATTTTAGAAAATTTCAAATGTAAATGAATTTTATTAGCATTTTTAGAAAATTTCAATTTTAAATGACTAGCATTGGAAATTTTAGAAAATATCAATTTTAAACAAATTTCATTAGAAAGTTTAGAAAATTTTAAATTTAAACTAATTTCATTAGAAATTTTAGAAAATTTTTAATTTAAACGAATTTTATTTAAAATTTAGAAAATTTTATTTTTAAATGAAGTTTATTAGGAATTTTAGAAAATTTCAAATTTAAATAAATGTTATTAGAAATTTTAGAAAATTTCAAATGTAAATGAATTTTATTAGCAGCTTTAGAAAATTTCAATTCTAAATGACCTGCATTGGAAATTTTAGAAAATATCAATTACTTTCAAAACTTTTCCTCAATTAAATAATTTTCAATATCTATATTTTAATAAAATTTTAACAAAAGAATTCAATTATTTAAAAAATAAATAAATTATTTATTTTTTTATTGAAATAATTGAATTCACGAAGAGTATTCTAACAAAAATTGATGTAAATTATGAATTTTAGTTAAAATTTTAGATAATAATTGAATATTAATAGCTTTAAAGCTTGAATTTTTAGAAATAATTGATATTTGAAAAGGTTTCAAATTAAAATCTTTAGTAATTTGGATTTGTAGAAATATTTGAATTTTGAAAAGGTTTCAAATTAAAATCTTTAGAAATTTTAATTTTTTATATTTTATCATTACAAATTATATGAAACTAATTTTTTCCAAAAGCTTAATCGAATTTTTTAAAAATTATTTAAAGTGTTTATTTCTTGATAATATTTAATTGAAGAATTAAATATTTATTAAAACATTTGTAATATTGTAATTAAGAAATAGAAATGATTCCTATTTCCGTATGAAAATTGCGAATTTTCTACAAAAATGTTAAGAAACGGGAGTATTAAAAATTTTTTCCCCCAAAAGAAAAGAATAAGTTTGTAATAAATATTGTTATTGATAAATAAAAATTATGTATAATAACTGGGCATAATTTTTTAACAATTTACAATTTTCTATTTATTATAATCAATAAAAAAGGGAAAAATTTGCATAATTCAGATTTTAGTCAAATGAAATTTGTCGTAGAAAAAAATATTAATAATAATTATGACGATAAATAATTCAATTCCATTAAATTGGAATTCGAAAATTGTTGATTTAATCATCTCTTATCATTAATGTTGCATTAGGTTTGTGCGCGGGTAATCTCGATGTGGTTGTCAAACTGCCGTCGAGGATTTCTTCTAGTTCTCGAGCGTCTTCATAATTGAAAGTGGGGACATCACCTCACATCTGAATACGTCTTGTCAAAAGCCAAGAGTTGAATTCAGTTAGAAAAGAATATCAAACGTTTTCGGACACGAATTCATTTTCTAAAGAACCTCAATTTATCATCATCATCATCTTCATCATCATCATCCTCATCATAATCATCAAACATCACATAAACATCAACAAACCATCGTATTTGTTTCTCCCTCTCCCCCTTTTTTTTAAATCAACCTCCCTCTCAGTACGAAAAACAAAATGAATATTAATGTCAACAAAAAATTAAAAAATCAGTTTCAAAATTTATGAGAAAGTGTGTAAAAAGAAAATTTTGTCACGAACAAATATTTTTCACCATGGATTTCGTTAAAACAGAATAATAAGTGTGAGGAAAAAAATTCCAATTCAAGAAAAGAACATTTTTGTGAATTTGAAGAAAATGTTGAACCAAAAAAGAACTAAGGGAATTGTGAAATTAAATTAAGGTTTTAGAGGAGAAAGGAAAAGATATAGAGTTGGAGAAGGAAGATAATAGTGTAGGAGAAAAAGAGTGTGAATTTTGAAAACAGGGGGGGATACAAAAAAAATGAATTCGAAGGGATCGAATAATGCAATTTGTGAAAAAAATGGACCTGACAATGAAAAACTTCTTAATGATTCAACGGTAGAGGGGAAAATTATAAAAACTCCATCACAAGAACTCGATGATTTTTTTAAAGATTTCCCGCTAACGGATGAAACAAGTTGTGGAATTGGTTTTATTCGTGGACCATTTTTGCAGAGATTTGCGAATAAAAAGGCATACGTTTTTCTTTATGGTGTATTAGGATGTATATTTGGTGCTAGTTTCGCATATTTCAATGGCACTATCACAACAATTGAGAAGAGATTTAAAATACCATCGAAAACAACTGGTAAATTTTCGTATTTAGGAAAAGACTCAATTTTAAAAATTATTCTTCTCTCTTTTTCTATTTGATTTTCTTTTTTTGATTTTTGTCTTTCTTCCCTATACGTTTTTCCTTTTCTCTCTTTTTTCTTATTCATTTTCCGTTTTATTTTATTTTCTTTTCTCCTTTCTTCCTTTTCTTCTTGTCAATTTTCTTTTTTGTTCAATTCTTTTTCCCCTTTTTGATTTTTCCATTTTTCCTCTTTCTTCTTTCTCTTTCTTCCGTTAAAAAAAATAATTATTATTTACAATAAAAAATAATAAATTAAATAAACATTTTCATTTCTTCTTTTTCTCCTTTTTTCTTCTCTTGACTTTTTTAATTTTCATCTTCTTTTTTCCTTTCTCCGTTTTCTTCTTCTTTTATCTTTTTTCTCTTCCTTCTTTTTTTCATTTACCTTTTTTCTTTTTGTCCTTTTTTTCTTTATTTTGTCTATTTCTTCGTTTTTACTCTATTATTCCTCTATTCCTATTATTTTTTCCCCTTTTAAAGAGAAAATTTTTTAAAGAGTGTTATACTCTCTTTTTTTGAGACAAAATTAATTTTTTTGTTTAGGTATCATCACAGTGGGAAATGATATTTCGCAACTTTTTGTGACAGTAGCTTTGTCATATTATGCAGGAAAAGGACACAGACCGAGATGGATTGCTTTTGGAATTTTATCGGTAGGAAAAATTTTATCATCGATTTTTTTTCTTAAAGAAGAAATATATTTTCAGAAGAAACAAAAAATATGCCTCCATTTTTAGAATTTCAAATTTCAAATCAAATTTAAAATTGGATTTCGAATAGTAATTCAAATTTAAAATTAAATTTCAAATCAAATATAAAATAAAAAATTGAATTTAAGTTGAAATTCCAAATTTCAAATTTCAAATTGAATTTAAAAAAAATTAAATTTTAACTCGAGTTTCAAATAACTGAAACCTGAGAAAAACTAGTTTTAATTTTTTTTCGATAGGTGAACTTTTTTCCAATAAATTATCTAATTTTCATAAAAATGAAACAAAACAATGAATTTTCAAGAAAATATAAAAAAAGCTTTTAAAACTTTTTTTAATTTTTGTTGAAAACACATTGTTGGCACATATTTTCATTTCACTTAATTTACGCGAAAAAATCTCAACTTTCCAATAAAAATAATAATAAAAATAAAAAAAGATTTATATAATTTCAGTAAAAATTGAAAAATAAACCTTATTTTAAAAGAGGGGTTAACTAATTTTTTTGTTTTGAAGATTTTCGTAATTGAAAAGTACACAAAAAATTCTTTAAAATTCATCATATAAAAATTAAGATCGACCAATTTTTCTAGAAGTTATATTAATTTGAATAAACAGTATCCCTTAAAAACTTTTTTTTTTATTAATTCATTTTCACATGGAATTCCTCATTTAGAATAACAATTGAGAAAATTTTAATACTACCGTATATTAGAAGACAAACAAAGAGTTATAAATATTTTTTTGAATTTTTGAAAAAAAATATTTCATCTCGATTTTATTTCTCAAAGCAATTTGGTAATCTCGCAACTTTATTTATGGCACTAATTTCTCTCTGACATGGAATCATAATTATTCAATTAATGTCAAATGGAAAAAAAATGGTATTTTATTTTCCGAGTATTCTCACTAGATGCACTATTCAAAAAATAAGTCAATACATTGTAAGCTGAAAGGTATGAATGAAAGCATATTTGTTTGCGGCTTGGAATGACGAAAGCCATCCATACGACAGTCAAGTTGCAAATACACCGACGCTTAATTAAATTACGAGCAACTGAAATCGCATCCATGTTCATTCACTAACATGCAATACTCGTTACGTGGTATTATTTATTTTTCTTTTTCTAAATTTAATTAATTTTCGAAAAAAAATTTTTTATCTATTTTTTGATTAAAATTAAATAAAAGACGTTGAATTTGGCGAAATTTATTAATTTGTCAATATTTGAAAGGGAAAAAATGAGAGAAAATAGACAATTTTTTCGGATACTGAAAATTCATTGTAAAAGAAGTTTAAATGAATATTAATTTAATAATAATAATAATAATAATAATAATAATAATAATTAATAATTAATAATTTAATTAATTTAGTCTTTGAAGGCACTAATTGTAGGTTTAGATTTAACCCAGACATTTGCGCAATTTGTAAACAAGAAATATTATCATTGCATTGTCAATAAATAAATTTTCCTTTTTTTCACCTATTATTAATTACAAATATGGAAAGACGATAAAAAATCTTAATCATTAAGAGACATAATCAGATTATTATTAGACAAGATAAGCTTCTGTAAATATCTTTTAAACTATAATCAAAGTGTTACAAGGAGCATTTTAATTATTTTTTTCTTTACCTTCGATAATATAGATTTTGAAAGCAGAAAAAGAGAAAAGAAATGAAAAGAACTGATATTATAATTATATTATTAACGATTAATTATTAATTATTTTAGGTAAACATAAGATAGGAATGTTGGCACAACTTTTTTCAGAATTATTTTCAAAAACAGGAATTTTAATTTTCAGGTGGTCCTATTTTGTTGTTTGACGATGCTTCCACATTTTCTCTATGGTCCAGGAAAGGATGCATTGATGTTGACGGAAGAATATGGCGTGCCACGGGAAAATTTAACAGACAATAGTTTACTGTTAATGAAGGAGAAACAATTTCTTTGTCAGGACAAGAAACGTGATGCTGATTGCACTGAGGATGATGGAAATTTCACGCCACAAATTATTCTCTTTATAGCTCAAGCAATATCAGGAGTTGGTAGTACACTGTATTATACATTAGGGATCTCCTACATGGATGACAATATTCAAAAATCCAAAACTCCAGCACTTATTAGCTTCTCTTATTTTATTCGGATGCTGGGTCCAGCGATTGGCTACGGACTGGCATCATTTTGTCTCGGATTTTACATCAGTCCAACTTTGAGACCGACAATAACCACTCAAGATCCAAGGTAATTCGGAAATTAATTAAAATTTTTCGTTTCAAAATTTCAATTTTGTTTTTAGTTGAATAAATTGAATTTTTTGAAGTTTTGCGGCAATTATTTGCAATTTTATTTTGGGCAATGGGAGAAAAATTACATAACATAATGTTAGTTGTAATAGTTTCATCTCCAATTTTCAGTTGGAGGATTGTTAGTTTTTTGGAGAGTGTGTTAATTAGATTGTTCCGGTATTTTGAGAAACATTTTCTTTCCTACTAATATGTAAGAAAATATAGAAAGGATCATTGACAAAAATCGTAAAATCAACGGCTTTGAGTGCAAGATTATATTATTGTCTTTTCGATAAGAATAATTGTTTCTGATTACATATAGAATATTTATAGCCATTTTTATCTTTCGATGTTAACAAATCAGTTTTGTATTTCTTATACATAGGAAAAATGATACATAACTAAAATTCCAGTCGAAATTGGTTTAAGAGCCTTTTGCTGCAAATTGGCGACAGACTGAGATGGTTTCTTAGTAATGTGCCAAATAAGTGTAATAATTTGAATTAATATTTAGTACATTGAGAACAAAAAAAGGGATGCAGATTAAACTAACACCAAAAAATATTTAAAAAATCAATTTTGGTATTATTTTTTACAATGAATGAAATTTATTAGATTTTTTTATAACTATATCGAAAAGTTCACTCTATATTTCTTTTAATATTCAATTATAATTTAAAATTTTAACTGAAATTCATTTTTATGTAATGAAAAAAAATTCTTATTAAAAAATTCTACAAGAATTTAATTATTTAAATGTAAAAGTAAATAATTTATTGAATAATTGAATGCTTCTCACAAATTCAATTCTCATAAAGAATTTTAGTAACAAATTTTTTAAAAATTCAATTCTTTTGTCGAATTTTATTAAAACTTGCATAAATATAATTACTTTTTTCAATGAATTCAGTTATAATTGATATGAAAAATAATTGAAACGCTGCGATGAGTTTTATGGGAATTTTCAAATTGATTCGTTTACAATTCAATTTTACAAAATTTTAATTATTCAGAAATTCTGCAATTAAATATATTTATTGAAAAATAAAAACTTGAAATAATTTCAATAAAAATCCTATTAAACTTTTAAAAAGAATTAATTATACAGAATTTTTTGTCAAAAATATTAAAAATTAAGCATTTCAATGATTTTAGTTTGAAACTTTTTCAAAATTTAATTATTTCTAAAAATCCACGTTATATTGCTTTTAATACTTAAGTTTAATCTAAAATTTTAACTGAAATTAATTTTTAAAACCATTTTTATTGGGTAAATTCTACGAGAATTCAATTATTTAAAAACAAAAATAAATAATTTATTAATTTCATGTTTCTTGAAATTAAATTCTCATAAAAAATGTTATCAAAAAATTTTTTAAACGATTTAATTCTTTGGGCGAACTGTAATAAGAGTTTTAAGAATAATTACATTTTTCGAGGAATTTGATTAAAATTGCATTAAAAATAATTGAAATTCAGCAATGAATTTTATTCTTTATGAAAATAATTGAATTCCTAAAAGAATTTTATTATTCATAAAAATAATTGAATCCCTGTAGAAATTTTATTATTTATGAAAATAATTGAATTATTGCGAAGAAATTTATTTTAAAAATTTGTAAATAATAGAATTTTTGTAAAAAAAATTTATTATTTATGAAAATAATCGAATGTTTGCGTAGAATTGTATTCAAATTTCTTTGAACAATGGAATTATTTTGGTAAATTTTATTGAAATAGTAGATATTGAAAATTGTGAAATTTTGGAAAACTTTTGAAATTGATTGAAATTTTGACAAGAATTTGATTAAAATTTTTTGAAATAATTGAATATCAGAGAAAAATTTTATTATTCTTAAAGAGAATTGAAATTTTGACGAGAATTTTTTTCAATTTTTGAACACAAGTAAATTTAGTAACTATGTTACTAAGTTAGTTAGTTAGTAACGAAGTTAGTAATTAACTTACTATTCTCCCTGGAAAAGCTAAATTCGTTAAATTTTTACAAATCGTTGACTTTGGTGTTTTATTTAAAATAAAATTTCATTCATAGTTAAAAATAATACCAAAATAGGTTATTTTAATCCTTTTTTATGTTAATTTAATTCTAGAGGGATTAAACTGTTGCAGATTATTTTAATCTATTCTAGTGTTATTTTAACACCTCACGTTTTACTGTGTAAACGACTAGGCAAGTTGAATTGTAATCACAAGAAGCAAAAGTCGCAAAAGTAGAAGCAAAAAGTTTGGGTCGAAAAAATGATTACTTTTATAAATAGTCAGACATCTTTAGAAGCACCAAGGAATTCGTAAATCCAACCAAAACTAATGTTGGGAATACAAAGACTCTGATTCGGTTAGGTTTGATAATCGTTGGGTACCAGGACAATCGGAGTCAGAGGATGGTAGGAAAACCAGAATATCAAACTTGTACCGAACAGAGATTAAGACAGCAATGTTCGATCCAAAACCAATTGTAGAAATGATGCCCAAGTTTTATAAAGAAGACTCTGAGAACGTTACCTATAGATGTGGAATCGATTCCAAAACATGAAGAGTTTTTATCAGCTAAAGTGGATCCAAGTGTGTTATTTACCATACGAGTCATTGAACCATTTCAAGTTACCAAACACCAGATTTTAGTTATCTTAGTTTCATTTACCTCTAAATCCGACTAGGTTCATAGAAAAGCGACCAACTCTAAATAAATAGATCTACCCTTTGTCACTATTTGAATGTAAAAACTCCCATGACAGCCTAATGTCACAATAACTTTTCCTAATCTCTATTTTCTATTCCAGATGGCTCGGCGCATGGTGGCTCGGTTGGATAATCCTGGCAATTCTACTTTCTTTTTTCGCAAGTACAGTTGCCCTTTTTCCAAAAACACTACCGCGGGCAGCGGCTAGAAGGGCTCTTGCCTCACAAAAAAATAAATCTTCCCCAAGTTTGAAGAACACCGAAGAATCGGAAGTACTATCCTTCAGTGATATGATCGAAACATTTAAACGTCTCTTGAAAAATAAATCCTACATGTGCAACAATTTTGCGACTGTCTTTTACTTTATGGGCTATATGCCCTACTGGATATTTATGCCAAAATATATAGAAACTCAGTACAATCAGTCAGCATCACTCTCGTCATTAATTACCGGAACAGTTGGTCTAGTATTTAGTGCCTTTGGAATTCTTCTTTCAGGTCTAATGATTACCATCTATAAGCCAAGGGCAAGATATTTGGCTGCATGGAATGTCATAATTGGAGTGATATCCATTATGGGAATGATATCGTACGCTTTTCTAGGATGTCCGGCGAATGATAATAGAGTTGCACGTCAGTCTAATGGTTCATTGAAACCAACTCTAGCCTGCAATGAGGATTGTAATTGTGACTATGTCACTTTTAATCCCGTTTGTACTGAAGCTGGGAATACCTTCATTTCCGCCTGTCATGCCGGATGCACTTCTGTTGAGGTTGGTACTGTCAAATTTTTTTTCCCAAACACAGGCCTGAATCTTGCAGGAACATTGACACTGTCTGATTGTGTGAATGTTACAAAAATTACATCATTAATATTGCTGTTAGCTTTCAATTCTATTTGGGTTTTTACTATTTTATCTTCCGTTGCTTTGTCATATTTAAGGGGTGATTCTAAACATTTAGAAATTAGACGGTCAAAAATTAATTTATAATTTAGGACTTGGATAACATGAATGTTCGGATACTATTAGGGAATTAATTTTTCGAAAATTTTGGGGTACAATAATCCCTTAAATCAAGAGTATTCATAAAACATTTATCTGTAAACTGTTAGCTGGAAATGTTTGCCTACGATTGAAATTATATTACCGGGTCAACAAGAGCATCTCTCTACTACGACTTCTTACAATCTTTTGTACTCGTTCGCAATTATTGCATCAGGCTAATTATTCTAAATAAGTTCCTATTGTGACCATAGTTATAGTGATCTAAATACTTTATATGTCAACAATATTTAACAGTTACATTCAACTTACGATTTAAAAGCATTTTTATTATTTTGAACTATTTTTCAAAATGATTCTAAATGATTAAAAATGAATTTTCTTGATCATTTTTTTCTGTATTTTTGTTCTTCTTACTTTTTTCAGCTAGATGAAAATGGAAAGAAAATTTACACAAATTGTTCTTGTGCAATGTCGAGGAACTCTGAAATGATGCCAAATCTTTTAATAAGCAATAGTTCAATATTAATGGAAGATCCTTTACATACGAAAATTGGAGGCGAATATTCTGGCTGGGCTATGTCAGGCTCTTGCCCAGTGGATTGTCAAGAGAAGTTCTACATTTTCCTGGCTGTTGTTTGTTTGCTAAAGTTTAGCGGCTCCACCGGAAGAGCGTCTAACTTTCTTGTTTCCGTGAGATGTGTCGAGGAGAAGGACAAAACTGTATCTATGGGCTTTGGACTGATGATTATGAGTCTTTTCGCCTTCATACCGTCTCCCATCTTTTTTGGCTACATTTTAGGTAAATTCTCTTTTTCACTACTTTTTTTTTATCAACTTTTTATCATTATGTTTTTGATCAACTTTATGATGTTCCTAATCAACTTGTTAATGACAAAAACTAAAATTATATTCAAGAATAAATGTTTTAATTCATAGATACAACATGTCTCGTGTGGGGTAAAACGTGCAATGGAACCGGGAACTGTTGGCTTTATAATGGAGAACAATTGAGATATTTAATGAACTTTACAGCTGCCGGTAAGTGCAGAAAATGATATTTTAGTAAATACTTATAGTGAAACAAAATTTTATGTTTGTTTTTATTTTTCACAGCTTTCATTGCAGTCGGAATAGTCTGTGATGTAGCAGTGTGGTACTTTGTGAAAAATGTAAAAATATTCGACGAAGAGGTTGAATTAAAAGACGTGAATGAAGAACCATCTGAAGAAACATTAAAGACAACCGATCAGCATTCACTTAGGTCATAAAGAACTGCTTAATTAATTTCGAAATTACTTATAACGGTATACTAACCTAAGTGTCTTAAGAACAAATTAATATTAAATTATTAAATTTTTTATTTATTCCATACTTCTCTTAAATTAGATGGCAAGATCTGTTAAAATTGTATATCTCTTATTTATCTCTTAAGAAGAAGTAAATGAAAAAAAAATTTGTAGGGAGATTGTTGAAGAGAGATTTTAAATAAAAATGTTGCTTATTTTAAACGACGAATTATTTATTTTTCACAGCAGAATTATTACATAATTCAAGGGAATAATAATTCGAATAAAAAAATCTGGCAGCATTAGAAAATATTTTCGTAAATATACTTTATACATTATTAAATATTTGACTTGTTGTGTTGTTGACAAAAAATCCGTTAAAATTCTACTACGTTAACAAAACGTAAGGTACGGAGAGTAAATTTCTTTGGTTGTGAAAAATGTATCTCTCCTTATCCAGGTCTAAAAAAAATTCATATCCTATAAATATATATTACATTCTTTTATAATTGTATTAAAATATAACAATATGGTAACTGTTATCTTTTAATTTTTCTATCTTCAATACGAATGATATTTTAATGATGTTCTCTAGTACCATAAATGGCGAAATAGAAACAAAACATTTGTTTAAAAAAAGTCTGTTTACTTTCATGAGAAAGAAATTCGATCAATGGTTTTAATTTTGTGAATTGAAACAAAAAAAAACATTTAAAGAGACATCTTGAAAATTGATTGAATTGTCAATTTGTAGTTCTTAAGCGAATTGTAAATTTTTATTGTAAGAATAAAATGTGTTAATGACCAAGTCATTCCGAATCATCCATGACAATGTCAACGATTAGTAATGAATTGGAAGAACCCATTGGAGTGCAATCAATTTGTTTATAGTATCTTTTATAAGAATTGGTTGTTAAAAATAAATTTCGTGCACTTTTCTATTTCAGAGAAAGGAATTTTACAATTCTGATGCAATTGTCCGTTCAAGACCTACAATGACTAAATTAAGAGGAATTTTAGAAAATGACGATTGTAGATCAAGACATTAGAACATAATCATTAGGATTAGTTGAATTGTCAAGTTTTTTTTAATGAGATCCAAACTGTTACAGAATTTAGAGCTTTAATATTATTTTTTAGTTCATTGTAGAAGACTTTTTTTGGTGGATCATAAAACTCTGTAAGAGTTAAAAGATTATTATCGTATTTACATTGAAGAAAGTCATTATCATTCAACTGTTTGAGAACTTTTGAAGCATCTTCTTCAAAATTAGAAAATGGATTAAAAATTTGGTGTTTCGTTAAATAAATTGTCCTGAAGAAGATGGTAAACCAAATACCATCGAAATGTCGCATGACAAAATAACATAAAATTGTTTCACCTTCCATTGATCGACTTTATTTCCCATCGAAATGTACTCTTAGAAGAAAAATTTAAATTGATCTTTAAAAGTCTGTTTACTTATTGTCATTTTTCTCTTCTCACGGAGAGACATCACTTTTGATCATTTTTTGTTTTGTTTTATAGATCCGTACAGGCGAATGGTTGTATTTTTAAATTTTTGCTCGAAATATTGTCCCTAGAACTGGAGATCGTCTCCTGTAATTGGGGAGTTGTTCTGTCACGGACATCGGGCAAACTTCCAAAACCAGAAGAATCATGACCACCAGAAGGTGGTCTTATCGAAATTGGTGTCCCATTTACCGTAACATCTGGTTGTGATTTGTAATTTCCATCTTCGAGTGATCTGAACAATGTCTTCACGGTGTCCAATCGATCTTGACTAGCTTTCTGCTGATATTGCGGAGAGAGCATCCTCTCCTCCAGAACCTCTCTTGATGATCTCAAATCCCTAGCAATTTCTATCTTAGGTTCGACAATCGGAATTCCAATTTCGTTAAAGTCGCCCGTTTTTCTCCATGCTCGTTCAACTGGACTTGTGGCTCTGATGATTCTCGGATCCTCGTAGTGATCGGGATTTGGAAATGCACGTGGAACGGCACCAAGTGGTGATGATTTTAAAATAGGTGCAATTGGTTTGGAAGGAGGGACGGATTCTATCCTAGGAGGAGTTTCATTGGTATCGTGATCTGAATCGTGCTCGAGGAGTTGGTAGGAAACTTTGGGACTTGCTTTCTTTAGAGGTAAACTACCGTCGTCACTTGATGTCTCCAGTTCATTATCAGTGTCGTAGTTGACTTCTGGACTTTGTTCTTTGGATTTTTGATTCTTTTCTGCTTTTGGATATTGAGAAGTTGTTCGACGGTCTCCTGGTCCTAGGGGTCCGTATTTTAGGGGACCGTTGTTTTTTTGATGATCGTCTTCGATTTTTTTTGGTAACACCTGAACAGCGCCGGCCGGAACAGATCTTCTTTGTTCTACTTGACTAGGACCTGCTACTTCTGTTATTTAAAAATGATAAAAGAATTGAGTCGTCTAATTTAATGTTTAGTGGTAGAATTTGATTCCAGATAAGTCATCCACTAACCTTCAATTTCAGGTGGTGTTGGAGAAATCTCTTCAATCAGTAACGGTTCTCTTTGTGATTGGGTGATGTCCTGTAATTCTCGTCCTCGCTCCTCATCCTCAGTCGGCGTATCGTAAAGATTCAAATTACGACAAAACCACCAAACAAGAGACTTAAATAGAAGGCTTATGGCCAAGAACAAAATCGTCACATAACATAGGTAATTGCCAAGATTTTTTGAATGCAAGCGACAAATACCAAACTCTGCAGTTCCCCAGTAAATACAAGCAGAGTCGGCAATCTTTTGATAAATTATTTTCCCCGGTATGTGAACGAAAGCTGCTACTAAAGTTAGCCAAAAACCTATTGAGAGTGCCTTATCTTGAACGTAAACGCATCTCAGGTTGATGAGCAGGTCCCCTATGATGATTGACGCCAGGAGAGAATACGCAATTACTGTAACAGCCTGTTGAAAGAATTTGCATTTTAAATCTTTCGATTTTGAAATTAACATATTATTTCTGTTCTTGACAAGAATCTATTTGAAACTAAAAAAACTAAAATTTTCTAATTTCAGTGTTTTTCCAAAGATATAAAAATTGAGACAAAAAACAAATTCCTATTCTTCCCCATATGGTATCCTAAGAAAAATCGGGTCGAAAATAAAAATTTGTAAATTCATTGAAAGAAAATAAATAATTTTTTGTTAATTTATTTCATTGAGAATAATTGACTAAATCTATGCAAATTACCTCAAAAATAAGCCAACCAAATTGACATTCCTCGTTTCCGCAAGAGCCATCCCGTGCACTCGGGTCTATTAATCCAGCCGACAAAAGGCACTTGCATCCACTGTATATTTTTTCACCATTCATGTAATTAGATTGAGTGCAGCCAGCATGACAGGGACTATAGAATGTTTTCATCCCACTGCTGTCACACACGGGTCTGAAGTTAGCGTCTCGTGAACACTGACAATCATAATTGCAATGCCTCGATAAAGCAAACCTATATTGGCAATTTTTTTTTATCAAAATTAAATTAAGTCCTCTATTGACTGCATAAAAAATTTAATAAATTAAAAAACTTTTATGACATTAAATATGAAAATTTGTGTCGAAAACTGGAAATAATGGGGAATGTAGGTAATTGGTTTTAGCGACACTAGCGCTCCAGTGGTGGAAATGTTACAACTCAAGTGGGGATTTTATTATACACAACAATTTTATAAGCTATTATAATTGTTTTTCATTTTAAAAGAAAAATAAAGTTTGCAGTAAAAATGAATCGATTTTCGTCTGAAAAAATTTGGTTCTCATTTTAAAATGAAAAATAAGTTTACAGTAAAAATGAATTGTTTTCGTCTGCAAAAATGTGGTTTTTATATTTTAGAAGTAAAATAAGTTTACAGTAAAAATGAATCGATTTTCGTCTGTAAAAATGTGGGTTTCATGGTCTCGGAAAAAAATTCAATTAAAACCCTTTTGAAATTTAACAATTTATAATAATTAAAAATATCCGAGTTGAAATCATTATTTTAACTAATAAAAATATTATTACTCTAACTTCTCTAAAATTATTTTTATCTTTTCTATTCAATTAGTTTCTAAATTTTTTTAAACTAAAATCATTCTTTAAATCCAGTAATTTTCATTTATTTCATTTATTGTATTTTAGACCAATTTTTTTGTAGTTTTGACAATTTTTAAAAATTTCTTTGAGAATTTTCAAATTCATTTGTTTACAATTTAATTTTAGAAAATTTCGACAATTCGAAACCTCGAAAATTCGAAAATTTTTCAATTAAATACATGTTAGAAAATAAAAACTACAAATAATTTCCAACATAATTTAATAAAACTTTTTTAAAAAATTAATTCTTCGCAGAATTGTTAATTAAAAGTATGATAAATTGAAATTTTTAAAGATTT
This sequence comes from Leptopilina myrica (nomen nudum), assembly GCA_032872475.1. Lineage (NCBI taxonomy): Eukaryota > Metazoa > Arthropoda > Insecta > Hymenoptera > Figitidae > Leptopilina > Leptopilina myrica (nomen nudum). The sequence goes on from CM065461.1 coordinate 40,502,641, forward strand.
TAATTCGAAAAGTTTTGAAAATTTAATTATTTCTAAAAATTCACGTTATAATGCATTTAATATTCCATTATTTAAATTACAAAAGTAAATAAATATTATTGAAAAATTAAATATTTCTCAAAGTTAAATCTTCCGAGAGATCATTTTATCCATAAATTTTTTAAATAATAGAATTCTTTCGACGAATTTTAATAAAAATTTTTATATAGAATTAGATTTTTAGAAAAATTTTATTAAAATTTTATAAAAAATAATTGAAATTCTGCGAAGAGTTTTATTATTTATAACAATAATTAAATTTCTAAAATTAATTTTACTATTTGAAATAATAATTGAACTCCTTTAAAAAAAATTGAATTACTTATGAAAATAATTAATTATTTTATACAAATTTATGAAAATTTTAAAATAATTGAATTTCTTAAAAATTTTTAGTATTTATGAAAATAATTAAATGTTTGAGAAGATTTTTTTCAAAATTTTTTCTAAATAATAATTGAATTATTTCGAAAACTTTTTCTAAAACAGTAGTTATTGAAAATTATCGAATTGAGGAAAATTTTTAAAAATAATTAAATCTCTGTAAAATATTATATTATTTATGAAAATAATTGAATTTCTGTGAAATTTTTATTATTTATTTAAAATAATTGATTCCCCGTAAAAAATTTTAATATTTATAAAAGTAATTGAATTTCTGCCAAATTTTTATCATTTATTTGAAATAATTAATTGTTAGAGTTTAATTTTACTACAATTGTTTTAAATTTAAATGAATTCTTTTGGTAATTTTAGTTAAAATATAGTAGATATTAAAAATGTATAACTAATTTCAAAAGAATTTGAATTATACGAAAAATGAAAAAAAAATAGAGGCGTGAATGGAAAATTGATTATTAATCTATTATTAATGAATTATTGCAGTTAATTAGCGAAAAACTTACATTCCATTATTATTGACGCCAACTATTGGTTTCTTGGCGCAGTCAACAAATGCGAGAGAAATAAGTATAATTCCCGTTACTATAGTGATTACGATACTATAAATAGCTAGTGTCCTGGCTTTCGGTTTTGCTTTTGCGATTATTAAACCCGATATTATCACAACCAATCCAATCACAACTGGTTTTAGAAAAGCTGCAAAAAAATTGAAAATAATTAAGGAAATAATAAACAAATTTAATTACCAATATTGACAAATAAATTCAACGAAATTTCTATAATTTTTAAAATAAATTCTACAAAAATGATATAATTCCTCTTATAAGTAATAAATGTTTATAAATACTTGTTGCAATACGGGAAGTGAGAGGATCACTAAATCCAAGAAGTAAACCAGTAGGCCTGGGCACATAAAAACGTGACTCAAGAAATATGTTTTCGTTTGCTATGAAATTAACAATGGCCATGGCACAGAAAGCCGCTGCAAAAACATTAGAGATCAGAATTTTATTAGTAACGAGCCTCAATATCGATGGGAGGAATCGTGTGCTGCCGACTTTTTTGAAGGCCATTTGCGAAGTTCGTAACGTTCCACTTGCTTCGTCGAGTATTGTTGCCGCCGCCTGCTGCACCACCTTGAATAATTTCAAGTTCATTTGTAATTAGCCTGACACATTGTACTATTTCAATTTTTTTTCCTATTCAAATACTTTTTGCGAAAGTAAAGAAAAAAGGCAAAAAAAAATACAATAAATTGAACAAAGGAGTGCAAAATTTAAATAGAAACTTGACAGACGACTTTACGTAAAATAAACGCACTTAATTGTTGTAAATTAACTAAAAAAAGCAAACTTAACATTGAATTTAATCCTAAATTGTTTGTGAAGAGGAAATGGATAGGAGAGTAAGCGAAGCGGCCCCCCACCACTTAGGCGTATGGTGGGGGATCGCTTCGCGCTGCAAGACTAGCATTTAATTTCAATTTTCCAAAACAGATTAATTTTGATTATACAATTATAATATTATATAATTTCTTTACTATGAGAGAGCAGATGAAGTTAAATAGCGATTAATTTTGAGAAGTAATTCATAAATAAATAAAAAATTAAATACCTCTGATGGCAATCTTCGAGGGAACCATGAGAGAAAAATAGCTCCAAGAAAAATAAGAACTGTTAGTATTGGCCAGCCTAGCCACCATGCTCCAATTTGTTCATTGTACGATTGAACAATTTCCAAATTTTCCGAATCTATTCTACAAAGAAAATCATAAGTTAAAAAAAGCTAAAAATTATAATTAATTTTTATTAATTACTTTTCCTCAATCACCCCTTACGAATTTCTTACAAGTAACAAATTAAAAAAAGTATTAAATTGATACCAAAGTTAATCAACATTCTACAAAAAAAAAATTACATCAATATTTGGATTTGATAAACATTTTTGGTATTAAATATTAATTGGTTGCAATTTGATATTTTTGAGCAAACCTTGTATTTTTATTGTCAAAGGTAATTAATTAATTGTAATTGAATTAAATAAATTAATAATTAATTAATTATTTGTTATTAAATTAATTAAATTAATAATTAATTAATTATTGCGTATTTCTATATTTTTTCTTTTACCTGAGACATGCCCAGGCGAGAATATAACCGAGCAATGAGCCAATCACTTTGATAGCAACAATAATTCCCAAAAATGAGGAAATATGAATTTTTTTCGTATTATCGTCCAAATAGGAAATTCCAAAGGCATAATAACCAATGTTTGCGATACCAGTTAAAATTTGAGCGAATATTTGAATAAATATAACTCCATATTGAATATGCTCGTCTTCAAATATAATTCTCGATGAAGCGCTCAAACATAATTCTTGACTTTCGTCTGCGGAAAAAAAAGAAGATTATTTATTTATATATTTTTTTAAAGTAAATTTTATATATGAGATTCCTTAATATAATAATATCGATTCGAGTATTGTGAGAGAGATAAGATGAGCGTTCATCGTGTGGTGATAACAGAAAAGTAGGTCGCTATGACCCAAGTGTATATTTAACAATAAGAAAAAATGCCTTTCCCTCATTTATGCATAAAAATTGTATTCTTTTTTGATTCGATACCAAAATCAGAATTAGTACTTTTTACACGAAAGAAAATAAAAATCTAGAATATTATTTTTATAGCAAAAAAACATAAATCTAAAATTATATTTTTGTATCAGAAAAACAAAAATGTCAATTCTTATTTTTGTATACTAGGAAAATAAGATTCTATAGATTTCAATGTTTTTAGTGGGAAAAATAAAAGTTTGGATTTTTATTTTTGTATAGTAAGAAAATAAAAATCTAATTAAGTATGATTTTTGTTAGGACAGCAAAACATTTTGTTTAGTATTTCTATAAAAAAAAACAAAAATTAAATTTACATTTTTGTTGAGAGAGCAAAAATCTTTGTAATTTTATAAAGACCACAAAAAAAATGAAATTGGATTATTGTCAAACGTACAAAAATATAGATTTATTTTTTGTGGGGAAAACAAAAATCCATACTTATTTTTTGTAGGGAAAACAAAAATGTAGATTTTCATCTTTGTAAGAAAATAAAAATTTAGATTAATTACTTGTTAGAAAAACCAAAGTTTAGATTTTTATAAGGAGAAGAAAAATCTAGAATTTTTATAAATTAAAACTTTATTTCTCCTAGGAAAAACAAAAACTTAGTTTTTCTATTTTTGTAAGGAAATTAAAAATCTACATTATTTACTTGCAAATAAAACAAAATCTAGATTTTTATTTTTACAAGGACTATAAAAATCTACAATTTTTATTTGTGGAGAAAGCAAAAATGTAGATTTCAATTTTTACAAGAAAAATAAAAATCTCGATTTCTATTAATTCTTGTAAAGGAAAACAAAAATTACATACATTATTAATATTTTTTTATAAGGAAAAAAAAATCCAAATTTTCTTTTGTAAAATAAAAATAGTGTAAAATCACTTTCAAAAAACATTTTTTCTAAATATTTCCAACAAAATTGTCTTTTAAACAAAATTAAAAAAAAAAAGATAAGAAATTTACCTGCATACAGAGACATGTGAGTGTTATTTGTCGCTTGTTCAATTACTCTATAATGAGTGTCCCATTGGGGCATTATAATCAAAATAAATCCAATACATTGTGAAAATATCACACCGCCCAACCAACAGATTCTGTGAATTCGATCGCCCCAATATGCAATGACAAGTCCTAGAAAAAATGGCGTAATTTCCGAAACTGCAAGAATCCATCCTGAAAATTTAAAAAAAAAAATTAATTTTCTCCTATTTCAATATTTAATTACCTGTAATTAGCAATAATTTTCCTCACTCGTCATTATAAGTTATTTAAATATTTGATAACAATTCTTAATAATTTACAAAAATAATTCTGTGAAAAGATTTTGGTACATTATCTAATATTAGAATTGAAGGTAAAATTAATGTTTTGAATTAAATTGTTAATTAATTTTTTTTAATAAATAGTAGTAAATTAAAGTTAACAAAAAATTAACAAGAATCGAAAAAAGAATTAAAAGTATAAAAAAATAGGGGACTGAGTCTTTGTGAATAGTTTCGGGAAAATTGAGTAATTAATGTTTATTAAAATTGTTAATTTATAGTTAATGATTCATAATGTTAATTAGGTTAATAATAATTTTTTAATAATGGTTTCCAGGATAATAAAATAATGAAGTTAATGATCACTCCGAGTCGAAGGAATAATAATAATTGTTAATCAATTAAATATTTTATTTATTTTATTAATTGTTAATTAATTAATGAACTGTTTTAATAATTATTAATTAATTATTCAAACATGTTATTAATTGTTAATTAATTAATGAACTATTTAATAATTTGTTAATTAATTAATAAACTATTTAATGAATTGTTAATTAATTAATTAACTATTTTATTAATTGTTAATTTTTAATAATTATTAATTATAATTTCTTTTGTAATAATTGTTTATTTTTAATAATTTTCACTAGAGACCTTGATTTGTAGCTGAAAAACCTACCCATCCAATAAGGATCAATTTGAAATCTTCTTGCGACTGTGGAGCTTGTTATGTACAAATATGAATGCGCCGCTGCTTGTAATAGGCCCAACCAACACAGGAGGCTTACAAACACACAGCGTGTCGCAAATCGTTCTAATTTCGGGCATCTCACTTGACTGCAACCACAATCTATCGATTGCTCGGAAATTGGATGCGCTGGTCCTGTGAAACCTTCAGCCTCCGACCTCATCACCTCCCGAGGTCCTATTGTCATTGCTCGACCTGCAAAAAACTCCACATTTCAATAATATTCAAAACAATGCAAATATTTTTTTTGCAAAACAAAAATAAAGCTCATCATTTAAAATAAATTCATTTTCTAGCCAAGCAAATAAAAAAATACTTGTTATAACTCCACTTTTCAATAATATTTACAATTAAAAAAATTATTTTTTTGCTAAGAAAAATATAGACTTAAAAATAAATATTAAACAATAAAATAAATAAATATTAAACAATAAAATAAATAAAAATTAAACAATAAAATAAATAAATATTGAACAATAAAATAAATAAATATTGAACAATAAAATAAATAAACAATTTAGAAAACTGTATTCTCAAAATTTCAATTAGTAATAATATTTACTAATTTGAACTAGCGACAGAATTTTTGCTTAGTCGATTAGTCGACTTGAATTAGTCGATTTTACTAGTTATATGTTATTTCTACTAATTCAGTATTAGGAAGCTTCTACTACTAGTAAAATACTACTAAATTTCTACTAATTATTAAAAATCTTTATTATTTTCAATTAGTAACTGACTTTTTGTTTTTAAATTAATAAATTTGGCTAATAAATAGTTATTTCTAGTAATTTTGTACTGGTAACTTCTAGTAATATAGCAAACTACCACAAAACGTAGTAATACAAAAAATAATTACTAATTTGAATTAGTGAATGAATTTTAGTTTTTAAATTTACAATTATTTTTAAAAATACTTATTTCACTAATTTAGTTTCATTATAGTATTTTAGTAATTCAAAAGCAAAAAAAAACAGTTAAATAATTTAAATTAGTTAATTTTTTTACTACTTCAAATTTACAGGGCTGATAACAGGTAAAAAAAAAATTTTCCAAAAAAATAAATAAACAATACAAAATAAATAAGAAAACAAAAATCCATAAAAATAAAAAATATAAATAAACAATACGAAATAAATAAGTAATCAAAAATTAATAAAAATAAAATATATAAATAAACAAGCATAAAACTATAAATTTGTGAAATAAAACGAAATGAATCTAAAAATAATTTTTTTTATCAATTTTTGTAATGTGATTCATTTAGGGTATTTCTTTCGACAGTTTTGAAAATTTTTATTTTACTTAGAATTTAAAAAACATATATTTTTTATAATAAAAAATACTGTGCTATTAATTTTATTATTAGAATTGTGCCAAATCTGCGTAAAAGTAGATTAACGTTTTTAGAATTTTAGGAAATATTCATAATTTAGAAATTTTTTTTCTCCTCTTACGTAAAATGTTATTTTAAAATAAATTCCAACTAAATAAATCTTACATGAACGGAAATGGAAATCACTATATTTATTTTACAATAAAATTCATTTTTATGTCATAAAAAATAAAGCTTGGGTCGCACAAAAGTATTTATCAGATATACTGTAATAATGAATCATCAGTTCAATCATACATATCTTTGGTGTAATACGTTTGTCAATAATATTCAAAGAAGAGTTCGAAAAAAAAATTAATTTTTAAATAATATTATAATTAAGAATTTAATTAAGAAATTGAAAAATAATTTTATTAACTGTTTATTTATTCGTGTAGACTTTTAAAATTTTCTCAATTTATTGTTTATTGTACTTTTAATTTCATATTTTTATTACATTTCATTAAATGTTAATATTTATTTTAATAACAAAATCCTATGTGTAATAAAATATGATTTTATATTAAACATAATTTTCAATTTATGTAATTTTATTTTTTAATTTTTCAATTTTTGTTTAATTTAGTTTTAGAAAAAATTTCATCTAAACTAAAAGATTCTAAAGCTAAACAACCGAAATGTCAAAAATAATTTTCTATTATTTATTACAACTTTATATTATTAATTATTTCATTGTTAACGAAAAAGTATTTAATTGTAACGAATTGATTTAAAAATTATGGATTATATCCTAATTTGATTCAAATTTAATTTAATTATTTACTTATTCAATTTATAATATAATTTAATTATTTAATTATTTAATTAAGTACTTAGTAAGTTCTTCCACAATTATTTAATAAATTAGTTTATTAGTTTATTTAATTATTCATTTGATACCTTCTAGAAAACTGAGTTTATATTATATTAATATTTATTTTAAATCCTATTTTTCAGTGAAAATAAATTATTTGATCCGAATAACCGATTACTTGACTATCAAATAAATATTTACTTGAATCAAGTAATTTTTTATTTGAGTTATTGAAATGTGGTATTTATTGGATCAAATATTAGAATTATTGGCCCAAATAAAATTTAATTAATTTAAATAAAAATTGTTTGGTTCAAGTATGTAAATATTTATTTGATAGACAAAAGTAATCGATGATTTGAATCAATTAATTTTTTTCAGTTCAAACTTTTTGTTTGCAATTAAAATAGAATTATAGTAAATAAATTATATTATATTACATTATTATAATATTATATAATTATAGTACATTACATTATTATATTATATTATTATTATTATTATATTATATTATCCAAAAATTGTTAATAAAATAAAAAATATTAACTTATTATTCGTTTAAATGTAAAATTAAAAAATAAAATATTAAAAAATCATCAATGATGTTAATTTAAAAAATTTTGAATATTTTAAAAACTGAGAAGTAAGAACCACGTTAACAATATTCCAAAGAATTTTTCGCTGGAGGAAAAAAAATGTTTATGAATAAAAATTGTATTTATTGTAAACATAATACAACATTGTCATTCTAATCTTGGGAAAATGATTATCTAATGAAAAAAAGGAGAGCACTAAAGAAAAATCTCGTGTTTTTAATAAAAAAAAAGAGAATCAACTGTCATGTACTTACAATGTTACTAATTACAGTTTTTACGTGAATGCTCACGACATGAATTCGGAAAAATAAAATTATTAATCTCCCTCTTTCTCTCTTTCACTCTCTTGCCTTTAATAAAAAATGATATCTTCACTTACCGTTCTAGAAATGCACACACGCGATGTTTCATCTACCAAAGAACCGTTTTAAAATCACACTGTGTTCAACTTAAAAATTTTTGTCTACGGCGGCATTCGTTCGTTGATTTCTTGAATTGGAGGTCACGTTTTAGAAACTCATGACGAAATAAATTGAAATAAAACCGAATGGAAACATCTGTCTTTTATGAGAATTTAAAGAAGAAGAAGAAGAAGAAAAAAAATGTGCCGGCAAAATGAAAAACGACGCGTTAGAGGTGCGGTACCGTGAATGTATGAACACGCATGTTATCATTATACTAGATACGACCTGAAGATATCTTCTGATAAAACCTTACAGCCACATATAGGCTCTGTACACATGTGCGCGACACGATGCCGAGCATATACATATGTATATATACGGGAATAATATTACTCAGCGAGTACCTGTTATTCTTGAAGCGACGTTAGCGCACTTGTTTTATCTGAAATCCCCCTCCTTCCCTGCCATCGACATGACTCGAGTTTACGTGAGTCAGTATAGGAGTATAACAACGAATTGTGTACAGTCCGCGTGTTCCAGATGAAAGACACTGTGACACCTGATACTAATTTTTATGACTCTTCATGTTTCATTGAACAATTTATTACACTTGAAATTAATTTTTAATTTAGTCATTAATTATACTTCACTTGAAAATAATAAGTAGAGTGGGTAATTATAAATATTGCGCTTGGTGTGGAATTTATAAATACAGAACGATACGCGCGTGTAATATATGATTGATAATTAATTAAGTCATGTTCTGTGTGAAACAAGAAATTCCTCAAGTATCGATTGATTAATAAATAGGCACATGGAGAAAAAAAAGTTTTTTGGTCGTGACTCTACAGTAGTATAATTTATAGCCCACACTGTATTTTTGTTTTTTGCCCGCTGAATACGAATCCGAAGTCAGATTTGTCAAATTGATTCTTTTTTTTGAGTTTTACTCAAAAAACTGAATTTAAAATAGAAAAAAATAAAAAAAAATTTATATGGCCCTACAATAGTATATTTGTGTTGAATCCGAATTCGAAGTCAGAACTGACAGATTTGCTCAAAATTTTGAGATTAACTCAAAAAACGAATCAAAAAACCGAATTGAAATTATGAAAACAAACAATTTTTTATGTTACTGTAGCAGTGTAATTCTAAATATTTTTCCACTCTGAATTCGAATTCGAAGGCAGAATTAACAGATTTGCTAAAAATTTTGAGATAAACTCAAAAAACGACTCAAAAATCCGAATTAAAATAAAAAAAACTTTATAACACTACAGTTATATATTTCAGTGTATTTTTTTCCAGCTGAATCCGAATTCGAAGTCAGAATTGACAGATTTGCTCAAAATTTTAAGATAAACTCAAAAAAGCCAATTAAAATCAAAAAATCTTTTATAACACTACAGAAGTATTTTTTTATGTATTTTTTCCCGCTGAATCAAAATTTGAAGTAATTATTGGCAGAATTCTTTTTTATCTCACTATAGCAGTATAATTCTAAATATTTTTGCCCTCTAAATCGGAATTCAAAGTCAGAATTGAAAGATTTGCTCAAAATTTCGAGATAAAATGAAAAAAACTACTTAAAAACCGAATTAAATTCAAGCAAATAAAAATTATTTTTTCTGTCACTACAGCAGTATATAATTTTAAATATTTTTTCACTCCAAATCCGAATTAAAAGTCAGAATTGAAAGATTTGCCCCAAAATTTCGAGATAAACTCAAAAACGACTCAAAAATCCGAACAAAAAAAAGATAAAAAAATGTTTATAACACTACAATAGTAGTAGTATAATTGTAAATATTTTTTCTCTTTGAATCCGAATTCCAAGTCAGAATTGACAGATTTGATCAAAATTTTGAGTTCAATATAAAATGCTTAAAAACTTAAAAAGTACACTACTTCTTCTCAATTTTGATGTCAAATTCAGATTCAGCGTAAAAAAATACATAGAAATATACTAGTGTTGTCTTATACAAAAAATTCTTTTTCTTTAAATTTAAATTCGGGTTTTAGAGCTGTTTTTTGAGTTTATCTCAAAATTTTCAGCAATTCTCTCAATTTTGATTTAAAAATCGGATTCAGAGTAAAGAAATATATAGTAATATAATAGTGTGGTCTTATACCAAAAAAATTATTTTTTTAAAATTTAAATTCGGTTTTTTGAGCTGTTTTCTTAAATTCGGATTTAATAACTAGAAAAAATACGTAGAAATATACTACTGTAATGAGATAAAAAAATTTATTTTCTAGACTTTAATTCGGTTTTTTGAGTATAAATGAAAAAAAAATCTGAGGGCTGATTCTGAAAATTCAAAATGTCGGATCCAAGATGGGGGTTTCAAATTTATAAAAAATTGTTTGATTTTAATGAAACTTAGTGTATCTAGGAATTTTTGGGATTCCTGATTCGCTAATTTGAAGTCAGATTTTGAAAATTCAAAATGTCGCATCCAATATGGCGGACGAATATGCGGTCATATTTAGAAAATTCAAAATGGCTGATCCAAAATGGCGGACGAATTTAAAAAAAAATTGTTTTATTTTAACAAAACTTGGTATTTAAAGATTTTTTTTATAAAGTACATCTATGGTTAATAAAAATAAAAATAAATAAAAATAAAAACAAACTGAAATTTTGATATAAAAAATACTAAACCTTAAAACAAATTATGTGGAATTGAGTATAATTATATCAAATATCAAAATTTCGGTTTGTTGCACTTTTTCCTCAAATTGTAAAATTAGTTTTACAAAATTTAATATTCATTTTCTTTCAGTGTGTCAGTAAAAAGAAATATAAATTTATAATTTTCTATAAAGTCAATGTTTCAATAAAGCGACATTCGACTAATAAAAAAATGTAACTTGAAATTTAGCTTTTACCTTTTTCTAGAAATTCTCTAAGGGCAATTTTTTTTCTTTGCTCGAGATTTTATTTGCGAACAGAAAGTGGCACCTGGTTCCTCGAAGGAGTTACCTTAACTTAAGCACACTTAAGTCGATGCTGTAAGAAAATGACGAATGCCAATTAGCATATGAAAAGCCCCTGGCTCTTGCACCAGTCTTGGTTCCGGCATACTCTTTCGAAGCGCTTGGCAGGGCGATCACGTTTTTGAATATTAAGGGCAGGATTACACCGAGAGCTTAACGCGCAAAATTAAGTCCGTCGCGCCTTCGGAAAAATCACCCTTAAGACCCCGAGTCCCCGTCAGCCTTCAAAATCACACTTTCCATTTTTTTTTCGCTGCCGAATTATAAATTTGTCTAATCAAAAATGTTCCTTTCTGTCTTTTCTTTTTTTTTGATTTTTTTTTTAATTTGAAAATTTAAATAAAAAAAATTCTTAATTTTCTTTTCACTATTATAGAGAAAATATTTTCATTTTCATTTTCAATCGAGCCTTAAAATGAAAAAATTTGTTTAGTCCACATTGGGGATTGAATAAAAGCAAAATATAAATATAAATATGTTAGTGAAAGTACAAAGTTTAAAAGTAATTAAATAAGGGTGATAAATGGGGATGAAAAAACAGTGAAGCGCCCTATTTCCTGAGAATTAGTGAAACATTGTTACACGAATAGAATTAGTGTTCGCATGAAAGCAAAATTCTTTTATTAAACTCTCTCGCATGTTTGACAGATTCGTGAAATATTGGGAATCGCGCTAAATACGATATATGATGCACATCTATATAAAATATTGACCCAAACGAAAGTATATTGATACACAGATATTCCTATATGTATATCTGACACTGGAGGATGCGAAGCTTTCCATTAGTCGAGTAAGTGACCAGCGTCCGCATTTTCTTTGATGTCAGTTAATTTACTAATAACATCGCTGCTGCATCCCGTCGCGATGAGTGAACGAGTGAGAGAGAGAGAGAGAAAGAGAAGGAGCGTCCTCTAAATATTTGTATCGTCAACACATCGATTTGACTTTACTTAATGAAGCTTCATTATTATTTAAGCTTCGGAAGGAGGAGAGGTCAGAAAAGCGGAAATCACCTTCACTGAGGGAAATTTTCTCTTCTCACGATCACGACTTTATAAATTCACCTCTCACGATTTATAAATTAGAAATTTGTTTCTCTATACCTGGGAAAAAGTAGTTTTAGTGACACTAGCGCTTCGACGGTGGGAATTTCCAACTCAGCTGGAGAAAGCGACCACTAGCGCTTCGACGGAGGGAATTTGCAACTCAGGTGGAAAATTTTTTATTAGGAGCATTAATTCTTTTGTTTGTCTCAAACTATTAATTAAATTTTACGAGTTGTATTCACAATTTTCATAAGGTCAGAAACGTGGAAAACGAAATTTTTCTAACGTAACAGACTTTTTGAAATGCTTGTAACTTTTAAACAATAAATGTGACGCGATCTGAAGAAAGGTACCTTAGAAGCAAATTACTTTAACGGTTATGTTAGTGTTACTTTTTTATTAATTAAAAGTTTCTTTTCAATTACTGTAAATTAAAATTAGTGTTTATTTAATATTTTAGTTGTAATAAATACCGAAACCTAAATGATTTCTAATGTCAGTTGTTTATCTGCTTGTATTTTTATTTCAAAAATTGCAAACATAACCTATAATTAATTTTTATGAAAAAGTTTAATTGGATTTTTTTTTGTTTTTAATAATTTTTAGACTCAGAATATTCTTTAGGATCAGGGGAAGAGTTTAGGAAATCAAGGAAAAGTGAGGGAAAAATAAAACTAATTTTTTTTGCAACCCTGATTTCTATTCTTTCGAAATATATATATAGAATAGAAAGAATTCTTTTTTCTACACGAAACAAATTTTTTACGTATAAAATACTCATCAGACAGGGATGAAAATTATTCCTTTTTTTACATTCTCATTGATCAATGTTAATGTAAAGAAATATTCTTAAAAAGAATCTTTGGGAGATTAATTTGAACAAAGAGAGAGAGGGAGGGAGGGAGGTTAAAAATCAAAAAAAAAGTTTTAAATGGGGTGGTATATGTATTAAGGTGAAAAAAAAGAGAATGTTGCATGAAGATGGTAGAAAAACCTTAGTAAGGGATTACGTCGAATTAAGTAAGCGAAAGGGGGTTCTCTCTCCTCTCTCTCTTTCTCTCTCTCGTTCTCCATTGCCCGTAACACTTAATTTTTCTCTCGATTTTTTAATCTCCTGGTAAATATCGTCTCAGTGCCCCCGCGCTTTTATTCCCTCTATCTCTGTCGTTTCTTCCATTCTCTCACTTTTCTTTGCCAATGCCTGCCAAGCCCTGGGCACAGCCATCAAAGAAGAACCCATTTAAAAACCTCATCAATGCCTAAGCTCCTGCGCTCCCGTAGGAACTAATCCCTCCTATTTTAACGCGACGGAAGGAAAAGGAAACGCTTTTAAAAGTAAGACTCCGCCTTTGTTGGTTGGATACAAACCGTTTTATTTCGACTCTTCAAGAGAAGTAAAAATTGCATAAATGTCCGTTTTCTTCTGTTTTACACAATCCTCTTCGCAAATTCCTTTTTTTTTCTCCTTCACTTCCCTAATTAGCCTCTTTTTTCATTCGAAACCCGCTAGTTCATCTTTGGAACAAAAAATAATAATTCTCTTTCTTATTACATTTTTATTCAATACTATAAATTATAATTTCTTATTATAAAGTTTTTTTTTACATAAGAATGTCACAAATTCAGGTAAAAAACGAATCAAAACGGTTTATTCGCAACATTTTTTTCTTTCGACTTTTGTTTTAATTTTCCTTAGAAAAATTAAAAAAATTGTGGTATGATAGGAAGGTAGGAAAGTGAGTAAAAAGTTAAACGGTGAAGAAAGATAGGAAAATATTTTTTTTACTTATTTAATATTCCTACAGTAGAAAATAATACTTTTTCTATTATATAAATGGTGAAAGGTTAATTAAAAGTCAATAGGTGAAGAAAGATGAAAAAGGTGAAGAAAGATGGGAAACAGTGAAGAAAGATAAAAAAGAAATATCATTCAATAGAAAATTATATTTTTTATGTAATCATAAAAAAAAGAAAGAAGAAAGGTAAATAAATTGTCATTAGGTGAAGAAGGATAAGAAGAAGGTAATAAAGGTGAAGAAAGATACAAAAAAGGACTAAATAATTCTTTTACTCATTTCATACCCATTCAATAGAAAATAATATTTTTCTTGTATGCTAGGAAGGTAAAAAAATTAGTAGAAAGTTAAAGGGTGAAGAAAGATGCGAAAATGGTGGAAAGAATTAATTCTTTTACTAATTTTGTATTCATTCAATAGAAAATTATTAGTTTAACAAAGTATTTTTGTTACATTATCCGAATGAAGAAATATAATTTTAAAATCAATAGATGAAGAAAGATGAGAAAAAGATTACAAGGTGAAGAAATAAAGAGGAAAACGGTGAAGAAAGATAAGGAAAAGATAAAACAATAAAAATTCGTTTATTCATTTTATACCCGTCCAATTCTATAAATAATACTTTTTTGTTGGATAGGAAAATAAAATGGTGAAGAAAAATACTAAGGAAGTAAAATTAATTAATTCTCTTACTCATTAAAAGTGAGACACAGATGAAGAAATATAAAAAAATAATAAGAAGATGAAGAAAGATACGAAAAATGTAAAAAAGAGAATAGAATATGAAAAGTAAAAACGTTAAATTATAGTAAACAAGTGAAGAAAGATAAAAAATAAATAAAAATTTGATAAAATAGACGGTGAAGAAAGGTACAAAAAATAAAAATGTGCTGCAGAAAGGTAGAAAACAAATAAAAAGGTGAAGAAAGATACGAGAAAAATTTTGTATTCTTTTTATTTTAATTCAGCTTTTTTAGTAGTTTTTTGAGTATAACTCAAAAAAAATGAACCAATTTGACAATTCTGACTTCGGATTCGATTTCAACTGGGCAAAATACATGGAAAATATAATACTATTGTAGTGTCTCGGGCAAAAAAATTTTTTTTTGTGTTCCTGTGTTATTATTAATCAAATATAGGGGGAATTGACATTGTTTATAGTTTGAAAATTAACAATATATGTATTGCGTCAGAGGTGAATGTGTATTTTGACAATGCGCTTTAAACAGCTAACTTTGGTTGAGGGTGTTTGACTGCGGAGCCAATCTCGAGTGTTGGGCTAACATTCATAATGAAATTAATCTGCGGACAAGCCGATAGACCGCTGATGAGGACTGTGTGGCTGAAAAGCTCGATTTTATCTGTCCACACAGCTTCCTCTATCCTCTCGTATATTGCGTCCACTTGTCAACACACAGAGGTCCATCCCGAAATTAAATCGTTTCGAATTTTCGATTATGAGATGGAATCCCAACAGTGCTATGTTTATACATACCTTTTTGAAACCCTTCTTTCCAACCTTTAAAAGGAATATTTTAATAATTTGATACACAAAATCTCTATTTATTTATTCAAATTTTCGTCTTTTAAAATATTTACATTAAAATATATTTTTTACGTCTTTTTTTAAACAAAATATGTTCAAACGTATTTTGGAAATATTTGTTCTATGTATATTTTTTCAAAGAATTTTTTAAACGTTTGGAAATATTTTTCAATGTGATTAACAAAATTGAAATTTTTTGCAAACAGTTATTTGAATAGTCAGAAAATTTTTCGATTTTCGATAATATTAATCCGAAAGGATTTAATTCAAGTTTTGAGGAATAATTCCGAGAGGTAAAAAACAATTCGAAGTGAGTAAAAAAGCAATTTTTCTTGATGACGAATACAATCCAGCGAACAAGAGAGGGTAAGAATTTAACATCACAATAGCCACTTAAGATCTTCCCAGCAGTCAATGCGGCGAAATGTTCGCAGGGCGTAGGATTAGTAAAGTCTTTTATGACTTTCAAATCACGATTAATCATTAGAATCATAATTTTCACCCCTATTTCATAAATTTGCAACTTGACGGCAAAAAAGAATGTATAATTTTTACATAATTCTTCATATATTCAAAGTATTAAAAACAATTTTTTTTGTAATGTTTTCAAAAAAACTTAATAAATAAATTACTCGACAACTTTACGTTTAATTTCACTCACTATCACTATAGTCCTCTCGATATATTTACATTTATTCTAATTGATTAAAATGCAAATTAAATTGAACGAACATTATACATTTCAAATATGTTCCCGATTGCGTCAACATTAATATATGTCAATATAAACTTTTTTCAAAAAAAAAAAAAAAAAAAGAAAAAAATGAACCACAAAATCAACAACTCATTACTATCCTATTTCTCTCTCTCGTTCACTCTCGTCGCATTCAGGTATCACACAAACAAAAACGAAGATCGTCCCAAGAGCGCAAATTAAATTAACCATAGGTCTGGAGAGTAATGTCATAGCAAAGACTTCGGGGGGATGAAAAGCTTTCATATCTTTCAGTTGAGCAGTATTGGCCCTTTGAGAAGGTTTTTCAAATAGAAATAAGAGTTTTAAAAATCAACACACGACAAGCTTCAAGGTAGATCAAAAGGCGTATCGATAATTGGTAGAAATCTTTCCACCACCCCCCTCACCCCTTCCCCCACCAAAGTCCACACCCTTTTCTCCTCTTCAACGAAAGAACTCTCGATATTGGCGGACTCAACTCCATCAGCGTTTGAGGATTACCTTTTTTCTCAATGCAAAAAAAAAATTGTGTTTATTTTTTTTTATTTGTTTTCTCCTATTTTTTTTCACCAAGATCTTTCATAAATTCCATAAAACTGGAAGTGATTTAAAAAAAAGTATCTCGCTCACAATAATTCGCTTTTATTATGATAATAATAATAATAATGAAAATAAAAATTATTATTATTATTATTATTATTATTATATAATTATATAATTATATAATAATTATATAATAATATTATTTATAATAATAATAATAAAAATAAAAATCATTAATATTATTATCATTAGAGGAAATAAGCCTCCTGCGCGTCTCAATTTGAATTTATGGCTACAATTTTTAATTATCATATTCTAGTGTAAAAATTATTTAACTCTTCCGCACTTTCAAAAGTTTGACAGAATTTTCCAAATTCAAACCAATTGGGAAATAATTTAGCTTGTTTTAAGCTCGACGATTACAAATCTAAAGTCATGTTTTCATAATTTAAAAAAATCAAAATGGCGGATCCAATATGGCGGATACATTTCTTTAAAATTGCTTGGATTCGCTTGAAACTTGTTACTAGAGAGCTTTCAGGGTCGTTACCTTAAAAAATCTTTAAAATAGACGAAAAAAATATCTTTAGATTCTGGTTATAATTATTTATAAATTTTTCCAATTTTACAAAATTTTGATCAAAAAATTGAAAAATAATTTAAATTATTTGAAGAATTTGATCCAAAAAATTGGA
The DNA here is from genome assembly GCA_032872475.1 of Leptopilina myrica (nomen nudum). NCBI lineage: Eukaryota > Metazoa > Arthropoda > Insecta > Hymenoptera > Figitidae > Leptopilina > Leptopilina myrica (nomen nudum). Next base: position 40,520,268 of record CM065461.1, read on the forward strand.
ACATTGTTAAAATCATTTGATGAAAATTATTAAAAAATTGGAAAATAATTAAAATCATTTGAGGAATATGATCAAAAAAATTGGAACATAATTAAAACAATTTGATGAAAATTATTAAAAACTTTTTTAAATAATTGAATCCTTTCGAGAAAATTTAGTTAAAACTGTATTGCAAATAATTAAATTCTCACAAAAAATATTTTGATTTGGAAAAAGAATCAAATTTTTTCAAAAACTGTTCTTAAAATTATGGAAAATAATTTAATTTTTAGCAAGAATTCGAAATTAAAAGAAAATTTATAATAATTCCTGCGATGAATTTTAATGTTTATAAAAATAATGGAATTTTTGAAAATAATGTTTCATTATAATTTTTAAAAGAATGTTTTATTACAATTTTTAAAAATAACTTGATTCTTATCAAGAATTTTGTTATATTATACAAATTACAAAATTTGAAAAATTTAAATAAAATTGTTCACAAAAATTCAATTATTTCCATAAATAATGACAGTCTTCGGAAGAATTGAATTGTTTTTTTAAATAGTAAAATTATTGCAATAATTTAGATATTTTTAAGCAAAATTTTAAAAAAATTATTTTTTAAAAAGTTTGATAATTATGTTAAATAAATTTTGTAAATTTTTCAATTTCACGAAAGAATTACATTTTTTTTTTATTTTCTCTATACATTTTGTCCAAAGAATTCAATTATTATTTTCTAAAGTTTTAATAAATCCTTTAAAATAATTCATTTTCTTTAAATAATAAATTCTTTTCAAAAAAATTGCAAACATTGCAATTACATTTAATACATTTCGTAAAATTTTTCTTAATTTCTTAATAAAATTTGTCAAAAGAATTAAATTATTTTCTAAAATTTAAATAAATTTTTCGACTTAATTCAATTACTTTTATTAATAGTAAAATCTTTGCAAAAATTCAATTATGTGCAATAAATTTGCTTCTTTTAAAGCATTCAATTTCTTTTTTTAAAAGAATTCAATTATTATTTCTTAAAATTTTAATGAATTCTTCGATAAAGTTCAATTATATTTAATACAATTTTATGAAATAACTTTCATTAAAAAATTGTTTAAATAATTGAATTTTTTCATGAAATTTTATTAAAATGGGGTTCCAAATAAATAAATTCCAGCTTTGAATTTTACTGTTTATAAAAATAATAATTTATTAAAAAAATAATCTTTTTATTAAACTCTTTTTAAATAATTTAATTGTGACGAAAAATAATTGTTAGATTTAATTTTTTTTTATTTTGAATCTGAAATTCTTCAGTAATTTATTTGGAAATATAAAAATTTTTAATTTGCACAGTAATAAATGGAACAGTATCATTTAGTGTAGGAATTAATAATTATTAATTTTATTATAATAATCATAAGATGGTAAGGAACGAAATTTGTAATTTATTTAAAAAAAATAGTTTACTTATATTATTCAAACGTTTATAAATATTTTCACTATTACTTGATATTGTTACGTTAGCCATTGCAAAATTTCCAAAAAATCTTTAAATTTTTACACTATTTCTTCAAATTCATTAAATATTGCAGTTTGCTTTCATTTTATTTAGATTTGAAGAAAAATCTTTCGATCTGGCAACACTGATTTAGTAATGAGGTTTCATGATTGGTAGCAATCCACAAGGTGGGGGTTAGAAAAGGCGGGAATTTCGTTCTTTTTTTTAAATTCACCTAAAACAAAAGAATAAAAAAGAAATACTAAGTGAAGAATTTTTTTCCTCTTCTTTTAATTGTATTTTTCTCTATCTCTCGAGGAATAAGAAAGGAGAGGAATGTTTGCATAAATAAAAGAAGTCGTTTACTCTTAATCCCACTTACTTAAGAAACGAATCGATCAAGAAGCAGAGGCGGTAGTAGCAGCAGAAGCAGAGTATTCCGTCGTTGGTTCGTTCGTGCTTATTTTTGAGAAAGGCCGAAGGAGATTCGAATGGGAAAGAAAGAAAAGGGTCGAAATAACGAAGGTAAAAGGAAAGGGGTTAATTTCTAATTGTTTTGTTAAATGACGCGCGAGTAAGAATCCTACCGAAGGACTTAAGCCCCAATGCGAGAGAGGAGGAAGAGAGAGAGAGAGCGCGTTGGTGGTTTCAGTTCATTCCGCCTTTTCCCTTCTTCTCCCACTTATTCTCAGCGCCCATCTTAATTCTTAGCTTTATTCTCTATAAGACTTCTCTCTTAATTTCTTATTTCTCTTGCTCCAATCTCACTCCCACTCTTTCTACAGAGTGCGCAATTTATACTCGGTTTCCAGTGGCCGCAAGAACTGAACAAGTTGTGAGCTTGAACAAAAAGAGAGTAAGACAGAGATAGAAGCACCGAAACTGAATGCCAGGCTTAAGAAGACAATACTTCGCTTTCAAACGCGGTTTCGAAGCGACCTTTCTTTCGTATTAGATACTTTAATTCTTTAAACGTGTCCCTCTCTAATCTGTATCATCATTTCTTTTCTTCTTTATTCATTCGCAAAATTATTTACAATTCGCGAAATCAATGCCCTCTGTTCGTTTAAATAAGAAAAATTTACATCTTCTGCATAATCGAAACCAAAAATTATTATTTCTGACGTAATTTAACAAAATCAGTGTTTTATATTCGAGAGTTTTCAGGTTCGATATTTTTAATTTCGAAAATCTGACTTCAAATTCGTAATCAGCGATCCTGAAAACCCCCGAGTAACAAATTTTATCGATGTTTGAGTAATTTTTAAAAAAATGTCCGCCATTTTGGATCCGCCATTTTGAATTTTGAAATGTTTCGAAAATTGACCGTAGATTCGTAATCAGTGACTCCAAAAACCCCTGAGTGACAAGTTTCAATAAGATCCACCAGCCGAGTTTACCAGGAGCACGATAAAGGGTTAATTCCAATTTTTCTTTAAAAAGAAAAACTTCCCCCTAAATATTTAAAATATATACATTTATTTTTAAAAAACATTTCAAAATTCAGGTTTCTTATAGGTTAGGAAAGATTTTTCGTAATTAAGAACAAAATTACATGTTTATTAAACAAGTGTTTGAAAAATTAATAATTATTTAATAATTATTAAATCTTTCAGCTCTCATTTTATATTACACTGAGAAAACGATTTATTTGATTCAAACATATTTTGTTTAAATCAAACTTTAAATATCTTTGGTATACAGTCAAACAAATTTAAATTTAATTCAAACATATTTTTTGGTTCATTTATAGAAATAATTTATTTAGTTCAAACATAATTTATGGTTGATTTAAAATTTTTTATTATCAACTTTTATGTTTGAATCAAATATATATACATTTTCTAAACATATTTTTTGTTTAAACCAAAACAGAAAATATATTTGAATTAAACAAAATTATTCAAATAAAAATTATTTTTTAATCAAAGCAGTAAATATTTTCTGTATATTGGAATTAAGCTTACAAACTAATTTCAGTTAAACAAAATCAATTAAAATTATTTTTTTACTTGAAAAGAGTATATTGTTTTCTCAGTGTATAAATCGAATTTTAAATTCTAAGCGAAAAAGTTGTTTTATGAATATTTGATTTTTAATCTTTATTTTCGGAATAAATTCATTATTGCCTTAATTAGTTGTTTTTATAAGAAAAAGAAAATTCTAGTATTTAGAAATTAGAAATAATCTTTATGAATATAAAATCAAGTTTAAGAGAAGTGCACAATAATATTTTTAAAATAATTTAAAATTTTTTGTAAACTTAATTTAGAAGTAATTTTTGTGAGGAATTCAATGGTCTTAGAATATAAAAGAGGACGGAAAACATTTTAACCCTCTTTTAATTCTTTATTTTGTTTAAGAATTCATAGATTTTAAAATTAATGCACAAGTTTGTAAAACAAATTTTTTTTTGAACCCTGAAAAAATTGCTAAATACAAAAATTGATTTTTATAATTAAATTCTTTTTAAAAGCATTATTTTTAGACTACAAATATTAAAATAAACCATTATTATTCAATTTTTTAATTAAACATTCATTTTTTATTGGGATTTCAAAATTGCCTACTTTTTGAGAAAAATAAAAATTCAAAAATGATCAAAACATTTGTCCACTAATTTTATTTTCTGACTCTTGAATTCCTCTTAAAAATTTACTACAAAGGAAATTTTGCCGAATGTTTAAATTATTTTCTTGACATAGTTTAAAATATTTTTTTTTTGTATGGACTGTCCATCAGATCCTTCATTTTAATACCGTTTGGATAGAAAGTTTACGATTTTTCATTATTTGACTATACAAAAGATGATTTATTTCAGTTCTATAAAAAATTTAGGTTTAAAATTAAAACTAATTTCTCAGTTATACTACGTGATGAAAATCAAGAGAATTTTCCTCGTTTTGAAATTGATTTTCCGACAGTTAACCAATAGTTGAGGTGATCTTTGGCATAAACTTTTGACACATGCAAAGGAAATATTCCACTGATACCAGAATTAACATTTGTATGTGATAATATTTTTTCTATTAATAATTAGAGTGAATTTCTTATTATTAGTATGAAGTTCATATTATTTCCAGGTATTTGCTTCTGTTTTCTGAAAATTAAATATATTTTTTAGTGCAGTCATAAATTTTATTACAAATATATTTAATTTTCATCATCTCAATGTCAGCATTATAATAATATTACTAACTATAATTATTAATATAGCAATTGTTGTATATTAAGACTAAAAATTGAATCAAATTTTAGAACTAATTCTTACCATATAGAAGAGGGTAAATATTTTTAACCAAAACTCGAGACAAAAATTACATTTAAGTAATGATTTTATTTTTTTATCTTATATTCGCCTGTTACCACTATTTCCATTATTTGAAAGTATTTTATAGTTTCGAATGAAAGAACTATTTAGTTTATAGCAAAAACTTTTTTAATCCTTATAGTTGTCCTAAAAAAGATACTTGGTTACCTAAAAGATGTTTATTTTTTTATTAATATTGTTTATCCGAAAGAAGTTTCTTCATTATTCCAAAAAATAAGTCAGTTTGTCAAAAAAAAAATTTGTTAGTTGTCCCAAAGAAGTTTATTCGTTATCCCAAAGAAATTAGTTGTTTATCTCGCAAAAAGGTTTATTAATTCCTCCAAAGGAGTTAGTAATTAGCCCAAAGAAGTTTATTAGTTGATATAAAGAAGTTTATTGCTTTTCCAAAAAAGTTTAATGTCTATTATCCGAATGAAGTAAGTTGTGTTTCTTACAAAAAAAATTTATTTGTTGATAGTTGTGCCAAAGAAGTTTATGAAGTTATCCAAAAAAAGTTTACTGGTTATTCCAAAAAAGTTTATTGATTAACCTAAATTTTGGATATTGGATATCCTAAATAGGAGTTTAGTTGTCCCAAAGAAGTTTATTGGCTTTCTAAAGAAGTTTAATGTCTATGCAAAAAAAATCGTTTTTGTCAAACAGTGTTTAATATACTTCATCTGTCACTAATAGTTAATAACGATATTTTTCTCTTTTAATACCTTTTATAATTTATATAATATAATATAATATAATATATAATAACCTATATAATATCATATATAATATAATACCCTTTATATATTTTATATTTTTAAAAAAATTTAGATATTCTCAATACCATCTTGATAATTACGATAGTAACCTCAAATAGAACCAATAGAAGCAAAGCGATTGAGACTAAATGTTGCCTTAAGATTCGCAGACTCCTAATTAGACAAGTTGCATCAAGTGGTATCGAAAGATCCACTGAATTGAGTCGACCACTGGCTAGTAATGGCCACTTTGAGGGTGCCTCATAAGCTATAGTCCTAAGAGTCCAGTCCCTGTCCTAAGTGGCCTTAGGCCACTGTTTCTCCACTCTAAAGGAAGTGGTGAGTTTCTAGAAAGCAAATCAAGTTTAACTCCCTCAATTTATAATTAGATATCTTTATAAAAAAAAGAAAACTATCAGTAGAAGGCGCACTTTTAATTCTTTTAATTCACAAGGAACACCTCGCAACATTTTTGATTTTCTTTGTCAACAAATCAAATGCTTCTGTTTTCCATAAATCAAAATTTATAATTTTGATTCGTTTTCTGTCTTAATTTGAGATATCCTAAAAAAGAAATTGTGTTCTTAAACTTAAGGCCAGTTTCATTAAGTATGATTGTAAGTTCATTAATGATTAAAGTCACTATAATTGTACTGTAAAAACAAACTTTTTTTTTGCTTCCCAAAAAAATTTAGGAAGCAAATTACGCTAATTTTTTAGAAAAATTTACTAATATAAATATTTTTCCCAATAAAATTATCGAAAACTTCCTAAGAATTTAGAAACATTCCCAAGAAAGAAATATAGACAAAATATTTAGTTCAATATTTTATATCATATAAAAAATCTCTATTTAGTAATTAACAAGTAATTGGTTATTTGAATCTGATAAAATAATTATCTTGTTTTTTTTAAATATTTTTCAAACATCCAATAATTTCTTACTGTCATTGAGTATATGATTAAAAAATATTTAAACATTGAAATCGAAACAAGAAATTTTCCTAATTGTCAAAACAATACTAATAAATCTTTGGAAAAAATATTTCTGCATTTTTTCAAAAAAATTCCTAACAATAAAAAAAAGTATACCATTTCTATTAAGAAAAATGTTATTCCCAACAGAATTTAGAAAAATTTCCAAACATTTAGAAAAATTGTTATGTTTTTGGGAAAAAAAATTGTTTCTTAACATATTTCAGGAAAATTCCCATACAAACGTTTAGAAAACCCCCTTTTGATTTTATAAAAAGATTTCCAAAAATTTGGAAAAATACCATTAAATAGATAGAAAAATTCTCTTATTTATAGAATAGAAAAAAATATTGAATTTTTTAAAAATAAAATAACGTTTGTCATGTCTAAAATTAAAAATAATTTATTTATTCATTTATAAAAAAAAACAAGTCTTTTGTAAAAAACAAAAAAGTAAATAATAACAATTTTCATTATACTATTTATAATTCTTCTCACTTTGTAAATCACTTGAGGTGGCTTTTTCTCGTTGACGTCCTACTTTGTGTCCTTAAAAAGGCTTACTTACAACCAACAGCATACTGAAAAATATAAAGACAAAAAAATTAATTTTTTATTATTTTTACACTACTAGTAAACGGTTATTAACAAAGAATTAGTAAAGTCTTATTTTATAAGTCAAAAGTGACTAAATCAGATTAAAACATAAAATTAAAAAATGGCAAACATAACCTATAATTTTTTTCTTCTAAGGTCCTTTTCTTCAGATCGAGTCAAATAGATATAGAAATTTATCACTGAAAAAATTTTTCACTTTTAAAATGACTTCGGTAAATGTTTAAGAGTAACTGACGCACAAAATGCTATCCTTGTGAAGTTCCTTCGAAAAAACTAAAAATTTTCAAACACTTTTTGAGAATATTTCATCTATACAATAGAAATTTCGATTTTTCACCCAAAATTTAATTAGTATTATTGTAAACAAATATTTACAGATAACGAATAATCATTGTATCTTATACTTCAAATAATCATTTTATATTATCTAAAAAATTTCTATTTAATAATTACCAAGTAATTCGATATTTGAATCTAATAAAATAATTTCCAGTTTTTTTTCAAATATTTTTCGAAAATCCAATAATTTCTTACTTTTATTGAGAATTTGATTAACAATTTTGTTAAACATTGAAACTGAAATTTTCCTAATTATGGAAAAAAATACCAATCAATCTTTGGAAAAAAAATATTGATGCTTCTTTTTGAAAAAGTTCTTAAAAATAAGAAAAAGTACCATTTCTATTGAGAAAAATGTTTCTCCCAAAAGAATTTAGAAAAATTTCAGTTTGCATTTAAAAATTTTCAAACACTCAGGAAAATTACCATTTTTTTAGTAACAACCCGGCTGAAAAAGTTCTATAGAATTTCACTAGAATCATTCTATAGAATCGTTCTATATGAAATCTAGTGAATATTCTATAGAATTTCACTAGAATGATTCTATAGAATTTCTACATAAATACTATTAAATTTTAGTGATTTTTAATTAGAAAGACTTTAAATTTGTGAAATAATATTTTTCAACAAATTTTAGGCCAAAATAATTGTTTATATCCTTTAAATATATAAAATTCATTGAACTTCGTAACCATACGTATAACTATATAATGTTAAAAAAATTATTTTACGAAATTTATATTCCTTCTAATTAATAACCACTAAAATTTAGTAGAATTCACGTAGAAATTCTATAGAATCATTCTATTCAAATTCTATAGAATATTCTCTAGAATTTATATAGAATGATTCTAGTGAAATTCTATAGAACTTTTTCAGCTGGGTAAACACATTTTTAGGAAAATTTCTATGGGAAAGTTTGGAAAAATTCTCGAAATTTATGTTTCGGTGAGGATTTGAATCGAAGGATATTAGGGGAAGAAATAACTTTTCTGCTACATTTCCAGAATTCACTTGAGTGTTTCAATTTTGTTATTAGAAGCATATTTCTGTTGAGGATGCTATACTAAAATGTTTATAAGTGACTTCGATACAATATAGAAATTGTATTATAAACAAGTAATGCATTACAGATGATTATAAAGTTTCCACAAAGCCAGTAACGTTTATAGTACCAAGTGGGAGAAGCATAACGCACCTGCTCTCATACCTACATATATATATATATATACAAAATAATATACGACGGGAAGTGATTTTAATATTGAACGGTTGCAAGGCTCGAAGGAGGAAGGAGGAACGACTAGAAGGGGCTTCGGGAGAGAGAGTAAATGGAGTCACCGTGGAAGCAAGGGTTAACTCAATAGAGCTATAAGTGAATTACTTATCGCGTACACCCAGTATACAGACTAGATGCGTTTAGCTACAGGTCGACTTTATATGTCAGCGTAGCAGCAGCCGGATGCCGGCTTGTCTCTCTCTCCCCCCCATCCCTCCTCTTTTTGGTCCTTACCAGCCTTCCGGAATACGATCTTGATGGACGCTTGCTCAAGAAAATTCAGTTAGTCCTCGACCTTTGTGTCCTCTTCTTGGTAGTGAAAGATCGTCAACATTGATGACGAGAAAGAGAAGCGCGTGGATGTCTCTTTAGAATTTAATTAGGACTTTACAGACATAATTGACTTCTGATATTGCCCCCTGGAACAATTATAAGCGAATTATCCGATTTTACTGAAAGAGTTTTCTTTCAAAAGGAAAACTTTTCTTTCCTTTTGTGAAAAATTTTCTTTTTTTTTTTAAATGATAATATAGATTCTACACAGTATATATGCTAATTGAAAATTTGAATTCTAAAAATGTAGAAATGTCTGGAAAGTCAAAAGGAAATGTGAAATTTTATCATGGGAATAATTCAAATTCGGGAAAGATAATGCCTTTGGTGAAACTAGCATACATTCAAGAGGCGATGTTACGCCATCAAGTTATGTAACTTACTGATATATATATATATATACATACATACATACAGTTAAGGGAGAAGTAGATGTGCCCTCAGACGCTTGGTACTTGCAGATATGTTATATATCACGAAGAAAACTTCCAGCATAGATAACCTACTTGAGGAGTTAGCCCGCGTACATGCAAATTTCTGAATTATTATGCCGCGCGGAGTATATTATGCCAAAGCTTCGACCACCTCTCCTCCTTCTTCTTCTTCTTCTCGTTACATCGCGCAACTCTTTTTCCTTTTGCAAAGTGCCGCGCACTACAAATTTCTACCAACCAGTAAATTGCCTCTACTGCGTGTAATTTATTTCTTATTATCCAAATATTCACTCATTAAAATTAAGAATCTTCTGTAATTATTTCCAAAGCATTAACACTATTTTGACTAACTTTATCGCATTTTACAACTGTTAACTTTCATGATAAAAATATAGTAAAGTAGCAACTTTGATGGTAATAATAGTAAAGACAGTAAAAACAGTAATATAGTAACTTTGATAGTAAAGACTGTAAATTAGTAAATTTGATAGTAAAACCTGTAAATTAGTAACTTTGATAGTACACTGAGAAAAGGATTTATTTGATTCAAATTCAAACATATTTTGTTCAAGTAAAACTTAAAATATCTTTGCTATAGGTACAGTTAAATAAATTTAAGTTTAACCCAAACATATTTTTCGATTCATTTATAGAAATAATATATTTAATTCAAACATAATTTATAGTTGATTTTAAATTATATATTATCAACTTTTAAGTTTGAATCAAACCTAAAATTTTTAAACATATTTTTTGTTTAAACCAAAACAGAAAATATGTTTGAATTAAACATAATTATTCAAACGAAAATTATTTTTGAATCAAAGCAGTAAATATTTTCTATATATATAACAGGAATAGTAAAGTTGTTATTTTGAAAGTAAAAACAATAAGGAAGTAACAATGTTTGTAAAATCAGTCAGAAGTAACTTTGATACTAAAAATAGTAAAGTAGTAACTTTGGTAGTAAAAATGGTAAAGTTGTTATTTTGATAGTAAAAGCAGTAAAGTAGTAACTTTAATGGTAAAAATAGTAAAGTAGTAACTTTGATGGTAAAATCAGTAAAGTAGTAACTTTGATAGTAACAATAATAATGTGGTAACTTTGGAAGTAAAACAAGTAAAGCTGTTATTTTTACATGGTAAAAACAGTAAAGTACACAGAGAATAAGAATTGTTAATATAAAACTAACAAATTTTGTTTGTTGCTGTTACAAAATTTTGTATTACCTCAACAGAATTATAGTTATTAAAAAAATGTTAATTATTCGTATAACAAAATAAATTTGTTAGTTCTATATTAACAATCTTTTTGTCAACGTAACAATCTTTTTTGTCCGTATATAGTAATTTTTATAGCGAAGATAGTAATATTTTTATTTTGACAGTAAAAACAATAAGGAAGTAACTTTTGATGGTAAATTCAATAAAGTAGTAACTTTGATAGTAAAACTAGTAAAGAAGTAACTTAGACAGTAAACATGGTAAAATTGTTATTTTGATAATAAAAACAGTAAAGTATAGTAATTTTGATGGTAAAAATAGTAAAACAATATCTTTGATAGTAATCACAGTAAAGTTTTAACAACGAAGATAGTGAAGCTTTAAACTCAACCTGTGTAATTGATTTTTTTTAAACTAAATATTACCTCATTAAAATTTAGAATATTTTGTAAATATTTCCATATTATTAACACTATTTTGACTAATTTTACTATTTAATAGTCTTATTATTTCCATTTTCTTTGATAGTAAAAACACTTAAGTAAAAAAATTGAAAGAAAAGACAGTAAAAAATTACTTTAGTAGTAAAAATGGTAAAATTGTTATTTCGATAGTAAAAACAGCAAAATAGTAACTTTGATGGTAAAATTAGTAAAGTAGTAACTTTGATAGTAAAAAACGGTAAAGTAGTAATGTTGATTGTAAAAATAGTAAAGTTTGAACTTTGGTAGTAATAATGGTTGTTAATTCGATAGTAAAAATAGTAAAAGAGTAACATTGATAGTAAAAACAGCAAAGTAGTAACTCTGATAGTAAAAATAGTAAAGTTGTAACTTTGATGATAAAAATTGAAATGTGTATAGTAACTGTGATAGGTAAAAAAAGTAAACTATTTACATTGATAGCAAAAATAGTAGAGTAACAACTATCATAGTAAAAAAAACACTAAAGCAGTTATTGTAAAAATTTTTAACCACATGCACGTATTTTTTTTGCTTTTTGGAAAATTTCGTTCTGATATGTAGATGCTTTCTCTACTATACTGACACATCATCTCTTTCTGGCCCCTCAAAGGCTTGAAGTCGGAGGATTATGCCAAACAAGTAGTCGACGTTGTCGTCGTTTTGAACGAGTTAGAATTTAGTAACGGAGCAACATATACGCGAATTATTGAACGTAGCGGTATTAAATTCTACATGTGACGACTCGACAGAATTTCTATATCAGATTATAGAGGATGAAAACTGGGGAACTCGCCGATACACACTGACTACTGTCGCAGTGTACCCCGACTGGAATTAGAAGCATCATAATTTTCCCTGAAATTGCTGCTCTAGTCACAATTGAATTCTTCGCATCATTATCTACATGTGCAAAAAGATTTATTCTCCAGCGCATATTGTTTCTCTGTGCGGTCAATTTTTTATTTATGTGTAAAATATTATATGCGTTTGTTGTAAAAAAAAATTGTCGAGGAATTTATTTTATTTTTAAAAATAAAATGTGATCCACTTAAATTTTAGGATCATCGAAAAAATAGTGGTTTTTTCCACAGTTTACTTAAAAGTATTTGATTCTAACTAGTTGATACCAAATGTGTTGATCAATTAAATAATTAAACCACCTTTTTTGTGAATTTTATCAATTTTTCTATGAATTTAAAACTTTTAGGCAAACTGTGTATAATTACGAAATTGTAAATATAATTTGGTAATTAAAAACTAAATTTTTCCAGATTAAATTAACACCAAAAAAAGATGTACGAATTAATTTTTTCCGTTACTGAAATGTGCCTTAGACAAAACCAAAACATTAAAGAAAACTTTGTTTAAAATAATTATTTATTATTTTAAAATTTAAACACTAATTGTAGGTTATTTTAGGAAAACATTGTCAAAGTTGGACGATAATTTCAACTATGTTTATAAATAATTTTTAGAAAATTAATAATTAAGTTATGTTGTAAAGATTTATAAATGTAAAATATTTTTACTAAATACCTTAAATTAATTGCTTTGAAAATTGAAAAAGTTTTAAAAATTTAGGTAAATTTGACCTATTTTTTGATCTAAACACATTTTACGTTCAAAATGAGGGACGTTACTGAAAATTCGCCATCGTGATCCCTCCTTAAGTACCACAACGTTGAGTTAAAATTTATGTCAAATTTGACTTATTTGTACTTTTAGGTCAATTGCCTGTATGTTATGTCAGAATTTATGTTAAATTTAACATATCTTTTGATTTCATGTCAGAATTTTTTATTACCTGACAAATCAGTTTAAAAATTTACTTCTTTTTGACCTATTTATGGCAAAATTAGACTTATTTTTTACATTCAGGTCAATTCCCTTCATATTATGTCAAAATTTAGGTCAAATTTCACAAATTTTTTTTATATCATGTCAAATAAATTTTTATTACCTCAGAATTCAGTTTAAAACGACATATTTTTGACCTTCATGTCAAATTTGACTTATTTTCTATATTTAGGTCAATTTCCTGCATATTATGTCAAAATTTAGGTCAAATTTGGCAGATTTTTTTACTTTATGTCAAAGAATTTGACATTACCTCAAAATTTATAGTTATATTTACATATTTTTAACAAAATACGTCAAACGTCGTTATTTTACGTCAAAAATTATGTTATTTTAAACATATTTTAGACCTACGAGTGCTGTTCGTTTAAATGCGTCAAAATTTTTGTTAAATTTGATCTTTTTTTTGACCTACAACTAAAAAATTCGTACAGGTTACGACAAATGTCAAATTTAAATTAATTATATCCCTTTTTTCAAGGAGTAATTCTTGGTGCCAAATTAGGTCAATTTTTACTCAATGCTAAACCTTCAAAATGGCGGATATTTTTTAAAAATTGCTCAAATAGTCGCAATTTTAAATTTTGAAAATCTGACCCCAGATTATTCGTAATCAATGAGCCCGTAAACCCCTTCAGCTGAGTAAGAAGTTTTAAGGGAATCTGAACAATATTTGGTTGAGCCGTAAATATTTTAACCTATAACAGTAATTTTTAGACTTTATAGGGAATTAAAATTTGAAATTTGATTGAATTTAATTGCTAATTGAAAACAAAATTTTCGTTGCAACAGAAGAATTGTTAATGAAACTCCGGATTAGTTTGTATTATTTTTAGCAACACTAGCGCCACTGCGGAAAAACTCTTGCAACTCAGGTGAGAACTCAGGTAATTTATACCTTTTTCAGAGTATAAACAAACCTTTAAAAAAAACCCTTTTTAAAAAACCCAATCGAATAAATAAAAAACTGCGAGTACAGTTAAAAAAAATTTCCTTTCGAGAAAAATTAAAAAGTCCATTATGAAGTATATAATGTATTTCTTTTATATATATACGCACATACTGTCAATATTCTGATCGCGTACAATGTTGCATCATTTTTTACTGTCCCGATCGTGTTGGGCTTTTATATATACGTATAAAGTATATACCATTCTCGAAGATCCGTAACGCAACCCTCCAACCCTCGTAAACCTGAATTTATTAACACTTTCGAACGACACGGGGAGATTTGCGGAATGGTTTTCAATTTGTACCTTAACGCTTCGAGCACACATGTCGCGCAGATAGAGTACAAGAACATAAAATTCACGATTTACAAATGTACAAGCTTTAAAAGAGCAATCTTTTTGACATAAGATAACAATTTTTTCTCTCTCTCTTTCAAAAAAAAAATATTCAACTCGCAGTTACTGTATTTTCTTTCTCCTCTTTGATAAAACATTTCTTAAATAAATTAAATGCGTGTATAATGATTCTCGAAAATTGGCAAAAAATTTTTCGGTTCGCAACTTTAATTATAACACAGTTTTCTTTAAACTATCAAATTGATACTAAAGTCGATAAAATTGATGCCAAAAATCTGGATCAATTCGTTGCCATTTGATACTTTAAAGTAAACAGTAAATGGAAAATGTTGTCGTTTGGTAATTCACTGTTAACTTTAAAGTATCAAATTGAAACGAATTGATACAAAAAAATGTATGGATGAAATTAAAAGATCTAGATTTTTGGTATCAATTTGAGACTTTTACGAAAAGTGTTATTAATACAATAGTGATAGTATTAATATTTTAAGTTATAACAATTTTTCTATTTGTTCATCTATAACGTATATGGTTTAAGATTACGAATAGCTTTCGCTTCCTTCCAGACAGCTGAGTAGATAGTGTAACAGTTTGATAGGAGTTAAGAAAGCGAGGTGCAGTAAAATTATTGTCGCATATTCTAGACATAGAAACTTTTTTCTTGGTATACTTTTTAAGAATAAAAACTTAGAAGCATTTTTAAATGTGCCTTTATAATTCCCACTGGTTCTCAAAAAGCTTAGGATACGTTAACCCAATTTTGTCTCGAGTAACTTTTGGTCACTTTTTCTAAAAAAAAAATAAGAATTTTTTCATCTTCATGGAAAAATTCTATCCATACCTCTAGAGGATGCTAGAATACTCTCTCTCTCTCTAAAAATGTACATATATATATAGAGAGAGAGAGAGAGAAAACGTGGTGGTTGAACGATAATGCGTGATTAGAAAAAGAGCCACGGGGAGAAATGTCTCTCTATGAAAACAAAAAAAAAAAAAAATGGGGAAAAGTGTTCGGCAAAATAAAACTACGACAAAAGTCGTTCGAGGTGGTGGTGGTGGTTTTTTGTAATCTACCTTTACAATTTCTGGAAAGCTCAAGCGAAGGCGTTGCTTTAAAGCTCCGCCTGCAAGCTCAACTGGAACGCCTAGACGACACGCCCCACAGTTCGTCTTTCCCTAAAACGCATACATGCAACAAATACATTCACCTTTCATCTACAGAGATGCATTCATCTATTTACGAATACTTGGGAAAAATATTTGTACTCTATATATAGAAATGTTGCACAACCAATCTGGTAAACTACCCTCTCTCTCACTCAACGTTTTCCCCCCTTTTTGTATATTCATGCACGAGAAATCATGTGCATTTACTTAGCTCAATATTCATAGAGATGAGGGAGGGAGGGTGCTTGTGGAAATTTATAGAAGCCAAACATATATTCAAAATGCTCAAAGATATAACCCATCGATAATGCATCTTTGAAAACCTTGGGCACTACGAAGTTGATGCTTTTCACTTTACACTCCTCGTAGCATCCAATCCGTAATATAAGTCAGATGAAGTAGGTACTTTGTTGTTTTAATATCATACATATATGCTACACTATTTTTGTTAATCAATAAAATTTATCAATCAATAACTGATCATGCTGATGAATGTAACAAACGAGACTTTTCTCTTTAAAACAAAAATTTCTAACCTTAAGAATTGGTTCCGTAATCATAAACGCATCTATACATATACGGATGATGTTGGAAGAATTGTTTCCATAATCAGACACAAGATTCTGATTTTGATACGTACATGGTTTCATTCAGAAAAATATGTTCTGCTATTGAAGCACAGTTTTCTTGAAAGTATCAAATTGATACTAGAGTGTATCAAACTGATGCCTAAAATCTGGATCAATTTTTTATTTCATCCACATTTTTGGTATCAATTCGTTGCCATCTGGTAGTTTTAAGTTGACAGTGGGATCATTAAAAAAGGACATCAAATACAGTGGCAGAATTTTGGAATTTTCCGGAAAAGGATCTTTCAATTACAGAACAATTATTATCACTAAAACAGATTTGGTTTTGATTATATTTTTAGCAACAGTAATTCTAATTCTTTGGGGAAAATCTGTAACTAAGGTGACTGATCATCATGATAAACACAAATGACTAAAGGAATTGCCTTTTTCTTCAAAAAAGTTTATGGATGTATAGAAAAACTGTTCCCATATAATCATAAGCATATCCTACAAGGATGATGATAAAAAAAATACATGTAAAAAATTGTTTCAAGTTTTATTTATTAAATGAAAGTTCTCCTACTAAGGATCTTTGAAAAAGGACTTGAAAAACGAAACTACAGTGGCTTTTGGAATTGTCGATTACAGAAGAATTATTACCACTGGAACAGTTTTGCGGTTTGGATCAGTTTTAGCAAATCGTCACTTCTTAGTAATAATCACCAAAGAAAGATTAATCCAGTCAATCATCCAGTTCAATCAGACTTTTTCTAAGGATTTTAAATTAAGACACAAAAATGCATCAAAATTTTTGCGATGTAACGTTTCTTATCAGACAATAACTTTAATTTATTTTCGGTTTCGACAGAATCGGAATTCTGTTAAAACCAAAAAAATTAATGGTGGTTACAATAAAGAAGAAGAATAGAAAACATTTGTTACGAAATTAATGATTGTTACAATAAAGAAGAAGAACAGAAAACGTTTGTTACGAAATTAATGGTTGTTACAATAAAGAAGAAGAACAGTAAACGTTTGTTACGAAATTAATGGTTGTTACAATAAAGAAAAAGAGCAGAAAACGTTTGTTACGAAATTAATGGTTGTTACAATAAAGAAGAAGAAGAACAGAAAACATCTGTTACGGAATTAGTACTTGTTTAAATAAAGAAAAAGAACAGAAAACGTCTGTTACAAAATTAATGGTTGTTACAATAAAGAAGGAGAACAAAAAACGTCTAGCTGTTACGAAATTAATGGTTGTTACAATAAAGCAAAAGAGCAGAAAACGTTTGTTACAAAATTAATGAAATTGTCACGAAATTAATGATCGTTGCAATAAAAAAGAAGAAGAACAGAAAACGTTTAAATATTAGGGAAAAATTGTAAAATGCATTGTACGTGGTTGCATATAAATATATACACAAGGTAAATGCGCAAGTATGATTCGAGCATTTGTGAGAATTGTGTACAGGTGCTAGTGCGCCTTATCTCGAAACTTGAGACACACCCTCAGTTATTTTGTACACGATCTAGACTTGCGCAAAATCATGGGAAGCTGCTAGTAGTAAAGGATGAAGTGAGCCGCGTAGGAGGAGATGGGAGAACAGAATCATGAGCAGACTAGTAGGAGAAATCGCAAGTTTGCAGAGAGAGGGTAAGAGTATATGATAAACTGGTTCATGGATATATATATAGAGTAAAAAGAAGGGGAAAAATGTTTAATGATTTACAAACGTAAATTTTTCAACAAAAAATATACATAGTTGAAATATTACTAATATTAGCTTCTATATGTAGTTGAAGGTCATGGAAATCATAGCCTCTATAATGAGACACATCTAGAGGTAACTAATTTTTTTCAACATTTCCAATTCTCCCAATTTTAATGTTTTGAAATTAAAAAAACGTTTCGAAACATCAAACATCTTTTTATGATAACAAATACTTCTGCTTCTACTTTTGTTCTTAGGAAAGAATATTTTATTCTACTCAATCATTTATTTATATTTATGGAACGAATATTTTTTTGGTTTTAGAAAGCAAAAACTTTGGGACAGCAGTCGCTGTTTGATTTACACAAATATTTAGACTACATTAGTGCCACCTGAATGTTTGATTTTTTAATAGCAAACAATTTGGTTTCTTTGTGGTCTGGTTAGCCGCTTGTAACTTTTATTGGTTGCCTAAAAAAGAACTTTCTTAATTTTCGCTAAAAAGTTTATTGTTTATCCCAAAAAAGAATGTTGGTTATCCAAACAAAATGTTGGTATAGCTTTATTATTCATCCCAAAAAAATTTATTGTTCATCGCAAAGAAGTTTATTGTTTACCCAAAAGAAGTTTATCTTTTATCCCAAAGAATATTTTTGATTATACAAAAGAAATTTATTTGTTATTATCACCGAGAACAAATTTTCTGTCCATGCTAGTGACTTAGGCTTATGACAAAAAAGAGTAACAATTGTGACGAAGAAGTTAAATGATTAATTCAAAGAAGTTTATTGGTTATCAAAAGAAATTTATTATCTATATCCTTAAAAAAGTATATGTCGACTATCCCAAAAAGCAAGTAGTTGCCCCAAAAAATTTTATTAGTTGTCCCAAAGGATTTTATTATAGTTATCCCTATGAAAAAAGTTGGTTATCCCAAAGAAGTTTACAGGTTATTTCAAATACGTTTATTTATCCAATGTTTGTTTATCCAACATTTGTTTATACAATGAAGTAAATTGGTTATCTTAAAAAAGTTTATTAATTGTCCCAAAGAAGTTTATTGATTTCGTTAGAGAAGTTATTAGTTATCCAAAAAAAGTTTATTTTTTATCCTAATGAAAATTATAATTGGTTAGTCCAAAGAAGAAATGTTATGTCTATCTCAAAGATTTAGTTAGTTCACGCAAAAAACGCAACTATAACAAAGTTATACTTTTTTCGAAAAGATAAAAATTTTTTTGGGATAACCAATTTAATTTTTTGTGATAAACAATAAACTTCTTTTGGGACAACTATTATAATATAGTTATAGTTGTCCCAAAAGAAGTTTATTGTTTATCACAAAAAATTAAATTGGTTATCCCAAAAAAATTTTTATCTTTTCGAAAAAAGTATAACTTTGTTATAGTTGTCCCAAAAGAAGTTTATTGTTTATCACAAAAAATTAAATTGGTTATCCCAAAAAAATTTTTATCTCTTCGAAAAAAGTATAACTTTGTTATCTCAAACAAGTTTATTAGTTGTCCCAAAAAAGTATGTTTATTATCAAAAAGAATGTTTATTATCTATCCTAAAAAGTATATTGTTTATCCAAATGAAATTTAATGTCTATCCCAAAGAAGTAAAAGTCGTTTATATGACAAGAAAGTGTAATAGTTGTCCCAAAAATGTTTATTATCTCAAAAAAAAATTTTTTTTATACAAAAGAAATTTATTGGTTATCCCAAACGAATTTTATGTCTATTATAAAGAAGTAAGTTGGTTATTCCAAATATTTTTGAATATTTTATTGATAGCTTTTTTCCTTTTTTTAATATTTTTAGTTGGCCCAATAAATTTTATTCGTTAATGAAAATAAGTTTACTGTGGTTATTTCAAAGAAATAAATAAATCGTATATTGTTCATATAGAAGTGGTTTATTGATTATCCCAAAGAAATAAGTCATTCATCCCATAAAAGTGGAATTGTTGTCCTAAAAAAAATTGTTGAATATCTTAAAGAATTTTGTCAGCTGTCCCAAAGAAATTTATTTTCTATTCCAAAGAAGTGAATCGATTATCCCATTAAAGTTTATTAGTCGATTATCCCATTAAAGATAATTGGTTATCCCGCTATAGAGTTTCATGGTTATCCCAAAGAAGTAAATTGGGTATCCCACAAAAATTGATTAGTTATCCGAAAAAGTTTTTTTGTTTATCCAAAAGAATAGTTTGCTGGTTTTTCCGAAGAGGTTTGTTGTTTGTCGTAAAAAAGTTGTGACTAAAAAAATAATCGTAAATCTTAAAATTGGTTGTGACAATAATGAAGTTTGTTTATTATCCGAAAGAAATTGATTAGTTGTCCCAAAGAAGAAAGTGGGTTATCCTAAAGAAGAAAGTTGAGTTTCTCAAAGAAAAAAGTTATGGTTATCCCACAATAAAATCTTATGTCTTTCTCAATGAACTAAGTCGATTATGTCAAAAAAAATGTAACAGCTGTCCCAAAAGCATAACTATAATTTTTTATGCTGTCCCAAACAATTTTTTCTGCTATCCCAGCTAAAAATCAACTGCCACAGTTTAGTATAACCTCTTTAATTTCTAAAACTTTCTGTACTTGTTCAAAATTAAAATGTAATGAAATAAAAAAAATGTTCTACATCAAATATCCCCTCTCCTGGCTTGAGAGAGCACATTTTCCCCTCTCCTGATGTTGAAAGGATCTCGCGGAACCGCCCCAGCGAGGAAGTGAGACGGAACTCGAGATCTGGGGATGATGAGGATACCTCCTTAAGACTGAGGGTGAGCCATCCGTGGACCAGGATGCTGGAACGATGGTGAGGGAATCGCGTATGAAGCGGGAATAAAGGAGAGGGGTAGTCGAGAATGTGAATGTGGGTAGGGTATCGGTGGGGCAAAACGTGCGCCGCGACGCTTCAACATACTAAACACGCACAGTCGCGGTTCGGATGCCGTTCTCAACGAATCTCTATTCTATCATTCCGCTTTTTTTTTAATCACACCACGTGGTACACGACGATGGAAAAAAAAATTTCTCTTAAAAAAAATCAGTGATTTTTATAAATAAAAAAAAAGTGTTTCTTTTTAACCATCACAAATTTTTATTGTGACATTTTGTTTTATTTTTTAAAAAAAAGTGCTATGAAAAATTGTTAATTTCCGAACATTTCTGGTGACAAAAAAAAGAAACATTTTACAATCGAAAAAAAAAATGTTAGCGAAGAAAATAATTTAAGTCTGGAATAATAATTCCCTTTCTAGTGACAACGCAGGGGAAACAACAATAAGAAAATATTGTAATTAATACAACTTGTAATTTACAACAGAAAATTAACTGTCGAAATAATTAAAATTAATAGGAAAAATAGATAACAATAATTTAATAATAATAAAAAAAATGATAGTAATTTATTATTAAATAGGAATAAAATAAAAATTGTAGTGAAACAAGTGTAAAAGAAAAATTAATATACGCAATGAAAGTGAAGTGATAATTTTGAGGAAAAAGTCCCCCCCCGAAAAAAATGGCTATAAACTCGGAGAAGATTTTTAAAATTCATCGATTTCCCGCTAATTTGGGAAGTCGTCGATTGAAATTGAGACGTTTTACAGGATTGCATTTAAACAAGTGACGCAAGTTGTTTTGCGTTTTGATTGAGGAAGAGAAAATTTTTTCAATTTTATCAACAAATTAAAAAATTTGAGAGAAAAGGAAGAAAAATATCTCACTTCACGAATGGCGTCTTCATTCGACACGGGGGATTATTGAGAGGTTTTTTTTTGAAGGGAATGGATTTTCAAAGCGTGATGGAAACGATGGCAGAGGCATGGGTGGCTGCTAACACCAAAAATGAAGTGCAGGTAATGCTAATTATCAACAATTAATAATAATTTATAATTTAGTAATTAATTTTTAATTTCAAGTTCTTTTTAATCATCAAGTTAATATAATGTAACAGTATTCAATTAATATTCCCACTTTTATTATTTAACTATTATTACTATTTTTATTATGTAGTGATAATAAAATTTTCATTGTTTATTTTTAATAAAATTTTTATTCTTTATTTTTAATAATATTTTTTAATTAAAATAATAAAAACACTAAAATGATAGTTTTAATTGTAATATTTAAATCATGATTATTATTATTACTATTAATACACTGAAAAAAATTTATTTGATTCAAATAACCGATTATTTGACTATTATCAAATAAATATTTACTTGAATCAAATAAATTGTATTAGAATCAAATATTTCAGTATTTGAAGCAAATACTATTTAATTGATTCAAATAAAAATTTTTTGATTCAAGTAAATATTTATTTGATAATAGTCAAATAATCGGTATTAGTTTGAATCAAATACATTTTTTTAGTGTTATATTATTATTATAATTATTATTATTACTAATATTGTTATTCTTATTATTTATTTAAAACAACCGTGTGACAATATCATATAATAATTTATTCTTATTATTGTTATTATTATCTTCTATTTATTTATTTATATAATAAAAATTAATTTATTTTATCACCACAGTTTACAATTTAAATTTTCAACTTTGATGAGGGGAATCGAACGCTGATCATTAGATTAGCAATCGCGTAACTAATCCCCTGAACCAACGTAAATTACAAATTTCTATAAAGCATTATTTTCTCCTACCATTAAATTTCTATAATTATTGTTACATATTTATTTTCTCTTATTCACTTATGTTAATGAATATGTTTAAAATAAAGTCAATGTTAGTCATAAAATAAATTGTTTAAATTATTGTTAAATACGAGTGATAATAATTTTCGATAAAAATATAATTTTGTTGGCGAAAAAAAGAGAAGAAACATAAAATCTGACCTGCGAGAAGAATGGGTCGAAATTAAATCCAATTTCATTGTTTTTCACATTGTGTTATATATTAATTGGATTATGAATTTGCAAATCCTCTTATAATTTTCATTTTCATAAAAGTAAAATAGTTTTTAGAAATATATTTTTAAAAAATGGTATTACATTATTTGTATATATATATATATGTGCGAGTGGTGAAATAGGGGATAATTCGATAAAATCTCCTCTTTTTAGTCGATTTTTGGAAGAAATGTTTTTTTATTAATGTATATTATAATTATAAACTTGGTGAAATTTTCTCCACAGGGACATTAAAAATTCTTGTTTTATTTATCGAATATTTTTGGTAGGAAATTTTTTCCACGTGCCCAAAATCATTTCCAATTTATCATGAGAAAAATTTAAACATTTATTTATTTAGCTATTATTATTATTAGTTAATTTATTATTTATTTTATTATTTACCTACTTCAGTACTTTTTTTATGATTTTTTATTATTATTATTAGTTTATTTATTTTTATAATTATAAATTACTTTAATAAAATAATTGCAATAAAAATAGTTAAAACAAAAATTTTGTTTATCATTCAGGACTTTAGATCCAGCAAAAGTTTTTTTAAATATCAAATTGTGACAAAAAGAATTAAAACAGTTTACCTATTTAACTATTGTTTTATTATTTAGTATTACTATTAGTTTATTTATTATTTATTTTATTATTTTCCTATTTTAGTACTTTTTTTATTATTTATTATTATAAGTTTATTTATCTTTATAATTATAAATTATTTCAATAAAACAATTGCAATAAAAATAATTTAAACAAAAATTTTGTTTATCGTTCAATACTTTGGATATAGTACATTTTTTGCAATATCAAATTTGAGACAAAAAGAATGAAAAAGTGTTGCGAAGAAACAGTTTTGATTCGTTTTTTGCCTGAATTTGATATCCTGAGAAAAAGTGCGAGGGAAAGAAGAGAAAAAAAATAGAAATATATTTAAAGAGAATTTAAGAAGATAACGATATCTAATGAATGGGAGGATTATTGAATTTTGTTTTTGGAACTTTGTGTTATTGTGTTTGATTTTGTAAGGAATTAGTGGATTAGTAAATCGTTGGGTAACAGTGAATGGGAGAATCATAAGGATGGTGTGTAATGCCCATTCAAGTGTTTTTGGCGATGAATGCACTTATATATATATATATATATATATATGCTTTTGAATCGCAGGTCTACAGAGAACGATAGCCATGAATATGATTGCAATATACATGTATATATATATATATATATAAATACGTATTGCTATAAGCGACTCGAGGGTGCCTCGAGGTCGAGAGGCACAACCCCTTCTAACATTACACAGCCAATTGGACACCCTTCTGATTTCTGCGCTCCCTCAAACATTTCATACAAAACCGTTGCCGTCTCTAATTCACTGCAATTCACTTCCTGGACACCTTTTTGTACCCCCGACTTTTGTTTATATATATATTCACACTGATGACCCAGAAAATTCGCCGAAAAGACATTTTTTTCCCCATATAGTTACAAATTTAAAAAAAATAAATGTACTTTATTAATTTATTTTCCTTTTTTGTAATTAAATTTAAGAAATTTATCATTTATCATGATGTATAATGACCATTCAAGTGTCTGAATTAAATTCATCTAATTTTAAGAAAATTAAAATTAATTAATTTATCATAGGAATTTAGCCAAGAAGAAGTATTTATTATTCTCACTCAATTTCTTATTTATTTAAACAGAAAGAATTTTTCAATCAAAAATATTATTTTTGAAACGAAGACGCATTGCCAATAATATGGTACCTGAAAAGCAACTATAATACTATTCGACAAAAACAAAGTTGTCACAAAAATTTAATTTTGGCATTCTCTGACTTCTAGACAGTATTTTTACTTTTTTCTGAGCATTGAAAAATATTTTAATTCTGTCTAAAAATTATTAGATAGTCAAAAAAAAATTATCCAACTCATTTTTAATTGTCAAATTAATCGAAAACAAATAATTTTATTTTCAATAAACAGTTGATTAATTTATTTTGAAGACATTGAAGTTAATTTTAATTTAATTGGAATCAATATTTGCAGAACTTTTAAATTTAAACATTTTAAAATTTAATAACTTTTAAGAATTTTGTTACTATAAAAAATTTTAATTTCCTCAAAATTATTTTCATCGGTATATCATTTAAAGTCAATTATTACTTTCCAGAATTTTGCACTAAAACTTTCCATTAAATCAATAATATTAAATAATATTTAATGAATTATTTAAAAATTGAAATCAATTATTTTTAATAATTGAATTGAAATTGAATAATTTTACAAAATTGTTCTTAAAGGTATTAAAAATTCAGGTTTCCAATGATTTTCATTTGAAAACTTTTCAAAATTCAATAATTTCTGAAAATTTTAGGGATTTATCATTTTTCCAAACATCAATAATTACCTATTTTCGGGAACTTTCAATGAAACTTCTTCTTTAAATCAATTATTTCAAATAATATTCCTCGAAATAAATTATTTTTTAATAATTAATAAATAATTCAATTTATATTAAAAAATTTAACAAATTTTAATAATTTTTCATTTGAAAACTTCCAATAGTTTTATACACAAAATGATAAATTAAAAGTATTAAAATTAAGGTCTTAATTTGAGACTTATTCAAAATTCAATTACTTCTAAAAATTGAAAGGATTTATAATTTCTTATTCGAAATTCAATTCTGTTCTGGAATTTGTAATTAGACTTGTTCTCTAAATTCTCTAAATTCCACTAATTTCAAAAGACTTTAAATTAAAAATTTTCAACAAGTAGTTCTGTTGACATTTTTTAAGATTTCAAATTGACATCTTTTGAAATTTAATTATTTATAAAAATTGTAAAAGTAACTCTATAAAATTAAATTATTTTTTTAAATATTTTGTTTATTTACTTTATTTTATTGACGTGATATTTATTTTATTGATTTTAACTAGATAAAAATTGTTTTTAATGTTTTCTTTAATTTTATAGTTTTAGTTCTAAAAATTGTGTTCTATTGTTTTGAAACTTTTTTTTTTAAATAAAGTGACCTGATGAGGGTGGCGAACCAGAATACAGAATCATTGTCAATTTTTTCAAATATTGAAAGGTTGTATTTTTTTCTTTCATCTGTTATTCGTCATTCAAAAATAAAAAAATATTTTATTCATATTTATAATCTTATTTATTTTAATATTTATTTTCATTCATTAAAAATAAAAAATGTTCAAGAAACGCTTTTTCATTTTTAACACTAATTTTCTAAAAAAAAAAATCAACGTGATAGCATAGGGTATTTTTCTTTGCATATTCGTAATCAGAGTTACAAAGTCTTTCGAAAGTAACCAGAATTATTCAGTGGTCAAAAAAAATGTCTAACAATCTATAATGAATAAAAATAATTAAATTACTATTAAATAATTAAAATTGAAACAAAAATATTCCATTTTTCAAACAATCAATTTTTTTCTCTCTAGAAAAGTAATAAATATAAAAATAATTCAAATATGGAATAGTATGGGAAAAAATGACATTTGCAAATTCACTCTATGGGGGGAAAAATGTGAGATTATATTCGTCCTTTTTTCTTTTTTTTTTGTTTTAGTCGTAAAGACGAGAGATTTCCGTTTCGACAGTAGAGAGTGGCTTTATAACGACATGAAAATAGGCGCATAACCACTGGGTGGACTGAAATATCATGTTGAAAAGACTAGAGGAGGGTTTTGAAGGGAAGGGGGAGGGAGATAATCCTCGGTAAAACCACGGGCAGCTTTATATACGTTTTGTATCATATTGTGAGTGTATGTGTGTGCGGGGGGTCACGGGTTTCTGACCACGATACGGATGTGCCCCTGCCTTCTTCCTGTGCCACGACCACGTTTATGGCTTGGCATTTGGTGCAATAAGACCACATCATCATCATCGTCGTCATTCGACAAAAAATACCAAATCTTGACAAAATTACTTTTATATCTACTATCTATTTTTGTCTTCTATTATCAATTTTTTCCATAATTTCGGAATTAAAAACTGCTGAAAATTAATTAATTGTGATGAATATTGTTCAGGAAAATGAAAATAGATGTTTCTTCTTCTGCTTTAGTGAATTTTTAATAGTTGATTAAACATATTGCCAGGAAAATTTAACACGGTATTAACATATGAAACTTAAGAAGACATTTTCCAGGGATTTTTCTGATGTACAGCCCGGAAAATTAGAGACGTAGACTTAAATTTTATAAAGTGAGTCAAACAATTGAAAGAAATAGGTGAATTTCTAAGCGTATTGCCTGGAAAATTTGCGGTACTGATTTTAAATATACATTTTATAGACGAAAAATTGAGAATAATTTGTTAGTACCTGAATTTTGAAGAATATTGCCAGGAAAATTTGAGATATTGTCCTGAAATTTCCACACTGAGTCGAAAAAATGAAAATAATAATAAAATTTCTAAGTATATTGCCAGGAAAAGTTGCAGTAGTGACTTAAAAAATATGTGTCAGAGACGAAGAATTGAAAATAATTTTTTAAGCTGAATTTTGAAGCATATTGCCAGGAAAATTTGAAAAATTGTTCTAACATTTATACTATGAGTCGAAAGATTGAAAATAATTGCTGAATTTCGAAGCATGTTAGGAAAATTTGAAGCATTAACTTATAATTTGTAGAATAAGTAAAAAAATTGTAAATAAAATGCATTGTCTAATGAATTTAGAAGCGTATTGCCAGGAAAATGTTATGCATTGGCATAAAATTAATAAAGAGTGTCGAAAAACCAAAAAAAATTATTTCCGGTGAATTTTAAAGCATATATTGTCAGGAAAATTTGAGACATTGACTTAAAATTTTTACAGTGAGTTGAAAAAATAAAAATAAGAGTTGAATTTCTAAACATATTGCCAGGAAAATTTGCAGCAGTGACTTAAAATTTATACAAAGATTTGGAAAATTGAAAAAAAGAAGTGAATTTCTAAGCATATTGCTGTGAAAATTTTAAATAATAATCAAAGATAATTTGAGAGATAAGCAAAAAAAATTCAAGTATATTGCCAGGAAAACTTTGGATGAGGTTTTTCCTGGAAAACTAATGAAAATATTGACTTGAACGTCAGATAATTTTGTCAGATATTCTGTTTTTATGATACCAAATATATTAGAAAGAAAAATTGTCTTAGAACAAAAGAAAGCGTCGGTATCTGGAAAAACAGTCAAGTATTTTGCCATGAAAACTTAAAACACTAGTGAATTTTTCTCTCACGAAATTTTTTAAAATTATTTGTAAGATTTATTAGTACCAGGGGAAATTAGACTATATTGCCAGGGAAATCATGGAAAATTTGTCTTTTTTGCAGAAAGATAATTTCTTAATAATATTGCCAGTAAAAGTGACGGAAATTTTCTGGAAAAATTAAAGAATATTGTAGAGGAATATTAAAGTATATTTCGAGAAACAATTAAAGTACATTTCCAGAAACAATTAAAGAGAATTGCCAGGAAAAATTGAAGTAAATTACCAGGGAAAATGAAAGTGTATTTCCAGTAAAAACAAAGTGAAAAGAAAAATTAAAGTAAATTTGCCAGAGAATACTACATTGAGTTTATTGATGAAAAAATTTTAAAGCACAATTGGACGAAAAATTAAGTTACTATTTACACTATTTCCTAAACAAGTTTCTAAGCATATTGCCAGGAAAACTTCCGGCAATATTGACGATAAACATATACAATTTAAGACAAATAATCCAGAAAAAAAATTTGACATATCGCAAAAAATTGGAAATAAATTCTATCCTTTTTCTACATAGAAAATCTTTTTACATTTTGTCGCAAATCTTATTTTTCAATAAAAAAAGAATTATGCCACGAAAAACTGAAGATTAAAAATTATTGTCCGGTAAAAAACTATGTCCTTCCTTTTCATCCACCATCTGAAAAATTGTAAGTAACATTTTTTTTGGAAACATAAATTCGAGAATAAAAAAAATAACTATCGTTTGAATTCGTTTACATGAAGCATTGCACATTTTGTGATACAAACACCAGTACGTTGTTATTTGTCTACTGCTGGGATTAAGCTTCCATAGTCTGACGCATCGGTACATGCTTAATTTCAGTTTCCTGCGGAAAAGAGTGAGTGAGAGAGAATAGGACCCGTGAAGAGTGAGGGACGTAAACAACCGGAAAGAGAGAGATAATCCTCCCTGGTATCGGTGACATATCATTTTTAATGAGAAAATTCATTTACAACACTGCCTTGATGACTGTATAAAAAATTAATGAGAAGAAAAGAAAAATAAAAGTACAAGTTCATAACATGCAAAAAAAAACTGAAAGAAAAAATGCGTCTGAAGTAGTAAAATATAATTGAAACATTGTTGAAATTACCTTAAAAAGAATTAGAGTTGAAATAATTTTGTAAAAATAATAATAATAATAATAATAATAATAATAATAATAATAATAATAATAATAATAATAATAATGTAATAATAATAATAATAATAATAGTAGTAGTAATAAGAATAATAATAGTAGTAATAATAATAATAGTAGTAATAAGTTTCTCTAAAAAATAATTGTTTTTTCGAGGAAAATTATTTATCTATTTTTTTTTTTTTCATTGGCAATTTAAGTATTAGGAAAATTTTCACGAGTGAGACTGTTGATGGCTATTCGTCGAACCGCTACCCACGTGCGTATTTACAATATTCACGTAGTGTACAATCAGGTACTCTTGAAACTATATCTGTGTGTATATGGTCACGGTATTTGACCACCCCTTTTGCCCGGAATGATTGTAATCCATCTATCCGGCCCGATGCCGATACATCAAAACCCAGGAACTCGCGTCTCTTCGCGTTGATTTCATTTCGCTCCAGTTCCTCTATTTCTCTTTCTCTCTCATTCTCCACCAATTCAAAATCATTTTTCATTCCTCTATATATATATATGTGTGTTTATTTACCAGATTTCTCAATTAATCTTGCAAAAAATTCAAGAATTTTTTTCTACACTATTTTTATTTCATTCAACTTGAACACACGTCGAAAATAAACTTTTATTTTTTGTTAGCGAAATTTTTTATTTTATATTTTACATTTTTTTTTATTTCGCGATTTCTTTTTTTATTTCACCAAAATTCAATTATTCTGACTCGGAATGATCGTTAAATTCAACGTTTTATAAAATAATAATTAAAAAAGTTTGGAATAATTGAGATTTTGTAATATTTAATGGAAAATAATTGATTTTTTTCAAGAATTATAACCATTTGTTGAAAATAAACTTTTTGAAAAAATTTAACTGCAAATTTCGTGAAAATAATTAAATTTTCTCAAAGAAATTAAATGAAGTACCATCAAGTGTAATTTGACAAAAATGAAAATTAATTAGAGAAATCTTGTTTATTATATATTTAATTTATAATTAAAATTTTTTCAAAAATTTGATTCTTTATTTTCTATTTATTTAAAATGTCATTAATTTTTAAAATTTTATCCAAATGGAATTATTATGAAAAAGATTTTCACCGAAATATAATTGTTTTAAAAATATTTTATCTGATTTAAATTATAAGGAAAGAAATTTTACAAAAATATTATAATTGTTTTATAAATAAGTTATCTAATTTCAATTCTTTAAAAATTTTTTTTACCAAAATTCAATTGTTTCAAAAGGATTTGATTAAATTTAGAACAAAAATTGAAATTTTCCATAATTGTAATTTTTATAAATTGTTGAATATCAAAACGTTTTAAATTTTACTTCCCGTGGGAAAACAAAGTAGTATTTAAATATTTGTAATAACATAAGTATTAGAAAAAAATAAAATAAAATAAATTATAAAATAAAAAAAAATTAATAAAATTTTTGTTACAACACTGAATTAAGTAAACGTCTAAGGCTATTTTTTGCCAATGACTATTAAATAATAATAGGTAATAATAGTAATAAAAAAAATTAATTACTTTTTCTTTGCTTCTGTAGTCTCAATACTCGAGTTTTTTCAATAAAAATAATAAAAATAATAAAGAAAATTAGTCAGTAGTACCATTTGCCTTGACAATTGATTAGAGCGCATGCGTGCGAATCCATTCCAAGAAAAATGTCCAGAACGCATGCGTGCGCATCAGTTCCTAGAAAGACGCCTAGTGTCGTGTGGCGCAACTATATCAAAATTACAGTTTAGAGAATAATTAAAAATAATAATAAAAATATTATTGATAATTGTAGTACCTAATAATAATGATAATAATAATAACAAAATTAAGAAAATAACCTGTGCTTACGAATTATTTACTGATTATTATTAATTATTATTAATATTAATATTATTAATTATCATTGTCTTTTTCAAATTAGTAATAGTCGACATAATTTTAAAAAATAATTTCAAAATAAACAAAGAGAAAATAATAAAAATTATTATTGGAGGATTTACCAGATAAAATATATATATATATATATATATATATATATATATATATATAATAAAAGAGAAACGAAAGTTGTTTCATTAAATTGATAATTTAAAATTGATAAATAGAATTTCGCTTATTATAATAAGCCGAAATCGTGGGGATAAACCTATGAAGTGAAACATGATTTTTGTGGAGCGTAATCGTACATATTCAGTATATATACATAATATGCATTATCCGCATATAGAGGATTATCTTCAACGAGAATTTTGAATTATCTATAAATTTCGACAATTTTTTTATTTTGATCTCAATTTTAGATAAAAATATATATACGATGAGAGATTAGGGCATTTGTCTTTTAAACAAAATATTGTTTTTTTTTCTTTATTTATTTTAATCATTTTCTTGTAGAATAAGATTGTAAAATTAATTTAACTATTTTCTTGGTTTATTTTCTATGATTTGAAAATAATTAATTCAAGACTGTAAAAATAAAGGCGCAGTTTTTTGGAAAGTATCAAATTTATACTAAAAAATGTATCAATTTTGCTACGAATGTTTGATACTAAAAAATGTATCAATTTTGCTACAAATGTTTAATACTAAAAAATGTATCAATTTTGATACAAAAATATGGATTAAATTAAAAAATGATCTAAATTTTTGCGTCAATTTGCTGCTCTAAAGAAAACTGTCTAATCTTATACAGTATTTACGTGTGGATAAAAACCTGTTTTCCTTAAAGTTAAATTCAACTCATTTTTGGGCTTAAAATAAAATGAAGACAATTTTAGCTGTTAAAATAAGTTTTCTAAATAGAAATTTAGGTGTACATAAAAATCAGGTTTAAAATAAATAAGACTAATTGAAAATCGAACATATTGTAATAATTAACATACTTAAAGAAAAGCAAAACTGCGGGTGTCATTTTTGAAGAAAAAAAAATGATATTATAGAAAATTATCCATTTTTATTATAAAGAATAAAAAAAGAAGTAAATATATAGAGAAAAAGTGTGAAAGTGAGAATATCATGAAACGTGATTTCATTTGGCTTCTTCATCCCTTTTGGTGGCAGCGTTAACAACGGTATCACTTTGGGCGTTAGCTGGATAAGCCTCCTAACCCCATCCACCTGTTGCCCCTTCTTACGTCCCTCTCCTGTTCATTTCTCGTCTCTTTCACGTCTGACGCTTAAATATATCTCCTTTCGATTTCTCTTCTCTCCTATATATAAACTCCAACGAAAACGGGACGAAAACTTGCAACTATAAAATCAGTAACCAAAAATTCTTTTCTTATCCAAAAAAAAATAAATAAATAAACAATTCGACTCATTAAGAATTCACTTTAATTTTTCTCACTCCTTCAAAACAGAATTTTTTTTACCATAGAATATATTTATTTCTTATTTTCATTTCTATATAAAGTTTGATCCTTATTTTACCTTCTCCTTTTAATCTCCTGTATAAATTTCATCATCTTTGTTTTTTTTCTCTTTTTTGCTCTATCTATCTCTCTCACTCACTCTAGTTCTTCATTTCTCTTCCTTCGGGCGATTCTCTTCTCTTCTTCTTCTTCTTTCGCTCGTACGTCATTTCTATGTATTTCTCTCTTTATTTTACTATACACAGGACCTGGTCTCTTTGGTTGTTGGACGTGTTTTTTTGCGTGTGCATACCACAGAGGAGTAGCTCCCGAAACAGTAGCTCGTATACCGGTACAGTCCTTGCAAGAGAAAAAATTTGACTCTCAAAAATTTCGCTCTTTAGCTCTTACTGCATTCAATTTTTACGTCTACTCGCTGAAAAGAAGGGGATTTTTGATTTTGTTAACAGGATGTCTACTTTTCTGGAAAATCAGGAAAAAATAGGATTTTCACCAAAATTAGAAAAAGTTTTATTATTTTAATTTCTTTTCAAAAAAGGACTTTTTATTTCAATTATAATAATATATGAATCATTATTATAATTCATAGAAGAATTAGAAGAATTTAAATCAATTTTTATACAGTTCTCTAAATTGGAATTAGTTAAAAATAATTTACTTGATAGTAAAAAATCAGTCACCAATTCGAACATATTATGTAAATAAATTTTTTATTCAAAATTATGGAGTTAATAGAACTATTTTGAAATTTGACTGAAAATGTGTAATTAAATTTGTTAAAGAATTTCATTAGAAACTTTTTAAGAAATAGAATTTTTAAAATATTTTTGTTTAATAATTGATTAATAATTGAATTTTATAGAGTCACATTCTAATGTATTCTAGTGCGAAGAAAATTATATTTATTTATTTCTTGAGCAAATTAAAAGTTTGTTACTTATTAAGTAAATAATAAATTATTACTGCTTATTACTTATAAAAATTTCAGTAAAATTTTTTATAAGAATTAAATTATTTTCATAAATAATAGCATTCCTTGGAAAGATTCAATTATTTTTCTAAATAGTAAAATTCCTTACAGAAATTCAATTGTTATCAATATAATTTTAATGAAATTGAAAAATCAAATTTTCAATTAAAATCAAGAGACAAAATTATTATGCATTTTTAATAAAATATTTCTAAATAATATAGTTGAAAATCATATTTATAAAATAGAAATTATAGGGATTTTTCCTAAATATTAAAAATTTTCTAAAAAATTGTTTTGTAAATATACTAATTTTGGAAATTTTGATATAAAAATGATGTAAAATATTATTTCTTTTCTTTCAAAGAAGAACTGAATTTTGTTAAAAACTTGTGATAAGAAACAGAAATTTTATAAAATCTTTCTTTCTTTCAAAAATAAACTCATAATCTTTTAAATCTTTTTTATTTAATTTTTAGAAAATCATTTTTTAGAAATCAAAACTTTTTAGGAAAACTTTTTTTAGAAATCAAAACTTTTTAGAAGTACTTTTTTTAAAAATCAAAACTTATTAGAAAAACCAACAAACAAACGAGCTACTTTTAATGAAATCTGTTTTTTAAACAAAAAGGATTACAAAATATTTTTTAGGATAAGTGACCACCATCCGTATTATTTATAATATTAGTAATTTTACATCAACGTTATCTTGATATTACGGCAATTTTATCCAAACTTGAATGCAACGCATGCTACTCAATAAATGCGGTATTGAGATTTTAACTCTTGCATTCAATTATTATTGCGGTAGATGATAATCCTTTTCGAATGGAATGAGAAAATTAATAAATTTGATGGGAGGAAAAATAAAACTTTTCCAACACAATGAAAAGCGATAATGTAGCCGGAAAAAAAGGATCATTTATCATTTCATACAAAATTAATTAAATATAACTTTAGTTTAAATAATAATAATAATAATAAATACAAAAAGAGAATATAATTTTTTTTTCTTTTTTTTCGAAAAAATGTATCAGCCAGATTCGTGATGATGCATATTGGTAACTTCGGGAGTGGGTATATATGAGAGGATTGTCGCATTCTGGGTCTAGTTAACCTTCATTGACACCGTGGATGGCTTAGCCGTTAGTGTTAAATTCACTCATACATAAATCTAAGTCCGCTTATGCCTTTAGCAGCTTGTGCGGAATTGTGAGCACGTGCTCAGATTTCATCGTTCATATAGGCACAACGACGTCGACGGTTAGATCATCCGGTTTTATTCGGTCAAACCGGCAGTCACTGTCTCTCTATATACAATATTACACAAATGTTCGAGGTCGTTTCTTTCTATTGATTTACGATTCGATATTAATCAAATTCTATCATCGATATTGCAAATTCATTTTTTACTTATTAATATAATTTTATCACTTCATTTGTTGAATAAGAAAAATTAGTGATTGAAACAATTGATCCGCATGCGCGAGCATCAATTCCAAGAAAAATGTCTACAACGCATGCGTGCGCATCAGTTTCCGAGAAAAATGTCTACAACGCATGCGCGCGCATCAGTTTCCGAGAAAAATGTCCACAACGCATGCGCGCGCATCAATTTCCGAGAAAAATGTCTACAACGCATGCGCGCGCATCAGTTTCCGAGAATACCGCCTAGTGTCGTGTGGCGCAACTTTAATTTAAATAACTCGCACGGAATTTGTTGTAGAAAATATAGCAAATAGCTAACAAATTATATTTTTAATTTGTTAATTGTAATTTTTTTTTATTTTTCTAATTTGTAATATTATTCTGTTATAAATTAAATAGTTAACGATTATTTTTTGCAATTCCGTTTCAGAGTCAGGCTTTGGCACTGACGTACAAGGCTTCATCACCTACGAGACCAAATAGTGTACCCTCCTTAACAAGAAGTCCGCAATCCCAACAATCTCATCAGTCACAAACTCAGACTGCCCCTCAACCTTCAACTGTTCAGTCCCATCAGCAACAAACACCAGTGAGTTCAACACAACCAACATTTTCAACTCACAATGATCACCCTAAGCAGGAGGTCACCAGTAGTCCAAAACAGGAAGGTTTCGATCTCAGTAAATCCAATTCCGGAACCGGTAAGCGAAATTAAATTTTTTCTTCTTCTAAATTAATTCAATTCATAACTGATAACTTTTTTTAATAACTGATATACGTTGTAATATGAAATAGTATGATAGAAAATAAATGAGTCTTTTTGAAAAAGAAGAGGACTTTTTTTCTCACTGCGAAAAAAATGTGGGGAGTTTTTTGCTTTATAATATCATCAGAGGAATGGAAAATTGTCTATTCGGAGAGAAACAAAAGATTTAGAATTCACATCCCATTACGTATCACCCTTCTTATATCACATAGGGTGCCTTCTCATGCTCGTAAATCTTGGGTGCAAACGAATTAAGTCACCTTTATATGGCGAGAGAAAGAAAGAGAGGGACGTGTGTGAAAACGACTTTAGCCCATTTAGACGCATTAAGGATTACTTTTCTGGGAAACGAAAAATCTCAGATGACATACCAACACACGTCTCCTCTTTGCTTCTTTCTTCTTTCTTTCATATATATATATATATTTCTCGCAGGTATATTTAATATTGACTTTTAACACCGTTAAAAAAATGTTTACAATTACGGAGGCAAAGAATCTTTACGATTCCTCAATATTGAAACAAAATTATTTTTTTTAAGTGTACTGAAAGAAATGTTTATCTTGAATATAGGGATAGATTTTTCTAAACTATGGAAAAGTTTTTTTTAGTATCTCAATGAAAAGGTAAGGAAGAAAAAAACATTTTCTCAAAATTGTTCGACAGTGTCATCTAAATCTGAATTAATAAAACTGTCTATTAATTTTAATTAGTGACCGACTTTTCACTAAGAATTTGAATTATTACTAATAAATAACTAATAAATTACCAATAAATACTAAAAAAAATATATATTACATTTATTTCCGAATTTCTTTAATTGTAAAATTATTCGAAAGACTTTGAAATTGAAACCTTTTAAAAATTAAATTATTTCTCAAAATTGAAGTTATAATGCTTTTAATATTCAAATATAATCCAAAACTTAAACTGAAATTCGTTTTTATCAAAATTCATCAATCAATTTTTATTAAATGTAAAATAATAATTTTACAATTCTATGACAATTCAGTTATTTAAATAAGCAAATAAATAATTTTTTGGAATAATTGAATATTTCTGAAAATTGAATTCTTATAAAGAGCTTTATTAAAATTTTCGAAAAAAATAAATTTCAAAGCAGAATTTTATTAATATTTTCTGAGAATAATTAAATATATTGAAGAAACTTTAATTTAAAATATATTGAAAATGCATTGCTTATATTATAAAATAAATTATAACCTCAAATTACAAAATTAAAATTAATTTTTATTAGCAAATTCTAATAAAGTATTCAAATTTTATTTTACTCAATTATTTAAACAAAAAAATGAAAAATTTATTGAACTTTTTCAACAAATTTTGTAAATAATTAAATTCGTTTTTAAAATTTTAATAAAATTTTTAGTCATAATTAAATTTTTTAAGAAATTCGATTAAATTTATTCTAAAAATATTTAAAATTCTGCGATTAGTTTTTGTTATTAATGAAAATAATTGAATTCCTATCGAAAATTTTTTTTATAAAAATAATTAAATCATTGAGAAGAAATTTATTTTTTTAAAAATTGAAAAAAATTGAATTCCTGTGAAATTTTTATTATTCGTAAAAATAGTTACATTTTTGGGTAGAATTTTTATTATTCGTGAAAGTAATTTAATTTTTAGGTAGAATTTGACTAAAAAAAATTTTTTAACAGTTATAATTGAATTCTTTTGAAAAATCATTTTAAAACGGTATAGATATTGAAAAACATTGAATTGAGGAAGTTTTTTAAAAACAATTAAATTTTACCAAGAATTTTATATTAAAATTTTTGAAAATAGTTAAATTTTGGAGAGAAATTTTAATATTTTTTAAAAATAATTGCAATTTTGACAAAAATTTAAAAAAAAATTGTAACACAATTGGATTTTTGCGAATAATTATTATTACATTATTTTTTAAAACAATTGAATTGGGAACTACTCTAATATTCAAATTTTTTAGCGTTTTAAACTAAAATTCTTCTGTAGATCCGCTATTTTTAATATTTAATTAAATAAATGTTAAAAAATTTAACTATAATTTCAGAAGAATTTGAATTATTAAAATTTTTCAAAAAATCTAACTTCTAAATATTCTGAAGAAATTCATTAAAAATTGAAATTTTACTTTTAAATTATAACTCAAACCTTTTGAAAATCATTTATTTATGAAAATTGTAAACACAATTAAATCTCTTAAAATTAAATTATTTTCGAAATATTTAATTAAAAATATTCATTAAATAATTTATAAGTTAGTAATTTTATGATATTTTTTCAAAAGTTTAATCATTTGAAAAGAAATTATTGTCAGAAATAAAAGAAAAAAATTGACGGTTTTTCATTAGAATTCGTAGAAATTTCATAGTTTTTCCCTGATTTCTCTTATTTATTCTATTTTATCTAATTTTCCAGACCTGTAGTTAACCCTAAAAAACTTCAAATTAATTATTATTATTATTTGTTAAATATTTATTTTTTATTTCGTAAATAACAAGACTCTTTTTTACCCGTACTTTTAAATATTATTAAAAATAATTAAATAATAAATTTGTTTATTCATTAAAAAAATTAATTCCTAAAACAAAATAAACAAAAATAATTCGGAGATCATAAAATTACAACAAATTGAAATCAATTTATATCATAAAAAATTCTCTTAATTTTAATGTTTGACTATAAACCATCATAAAAATTACGAATATTGACGAACAAATTAAAATTCAATATGGAGTCGCTATTCTCCATCTGCGAACGCCAAGGTCACCGCTAGATGGTGCTTCATATGATGGTAATTCTTTAAAGAGAATTGGTAAAAAACACACTTATTCAGAAACAAATGAAGGAGAAACCAAATTTTTATTTTAAGTACCAAAAAATTCAAGCAAATGCGCAAATTTATAAAAAATCAATAAAAATTAAATAAAAAAATGATTCAAGAAATAAATTACAGCGAAGTTTATGAGCACAGATTAAAGAAAAAGAGATATGGAAGTGGGTGAGGGGGGCAGAAAATCTAAACAAAGCAAGTCACCCGTTACATTTGAGGTCTTCTTTCACGAAAATTTTCTCTGCGAAAAGGGGAGGGAGAGAATGGAGATTATACGATTACGACGACTTATCGTTAGAAGAAGATAGTGTGCGTGTGTATCATGGTATCGTTCGGATTTAGTTTATCGTCATAGGTTCTGGATTCATGCCGGTTGAATTTGTATATATATCTATATGGGTGTGTGTGTGTATGTGTATTCGCTCGCGCGCGCTTAATCGCGCATAATGTATACATACACGCACGTGGGATTGACATTGAGTTTGTGTGCATGGGATTTGAGAAAGGGAGAAAGAGAAAGAGAGAGGGAGAGGAGAAACCTACATACGTATCTCGCAAAACGAAGGGGAGGATATTGTGACCCTTACGAACTAATCCGGATTAAATCCCAATCCCCGGCTATGCGGCTAGGCGACCTGTGAACATGTAGTATTCTCTCTACATACTATAACCTTCCGTTGTGTACCATACCATGTGTATGTATATTCACATACACAATATCGACCTCGACTTTAATGCCTAAAAAACTTAAATCCACTAATCATTCATCGACCAAAAGAATCTAATTCGATTTTTTTTATTTCTCGAATGAATGAAATTTGAATTAGTCTTAATATAATCTTGCGACAAAGAGAATTATCTGTTATTCAGTTTCTTTTTTTTTATTTATCATATTTTATTTTCCAGTCATTACCTTTTTATTTTTTACATTTTATTTATTAGTCTCTATAGCTTTATTTATTATTATTATTATTATTAATATTATTATTACTATTACTAATTATTACTATTACAATTATTATTATTATTATTATTATTAATATTATTACTATTACAATTATTATTATTATTATTACTTGTTATCAATTTTATTCACTATAAGTTGTACCCATAAATTCTAATTGCTAGGATATCAAAATTAGGAATAGAAAATTGAAATTGATACTAAATTTTGACGATGAATTGAAACCAAATTTAAAGCAATTGACAGCAAATTGCAGAGCAACGATTCTAAAGAAAATCCAATGGATACCAAAAATTGCAGTGAATTGAATCCAAATTAGACGAAATGATATCTAATTGGACCTAATTGATAGCAAGTGAGGTAGAATTAGCAACAAATTGCAAAAAATTAATATCTAATTCGTTCAAACAGATGTCGAATTGTGATAACCAAGTGCAATTAGCTGATACTATAAAATAGAAATTATTTGCTAGCAAATTGAAACGAATTGGTATCAAATAGAAACGTATTAATAGCAAATTGATACAAATCAGATGAGATGAATATCAGATGGAATTAAATTGACACCATATTTAATATTATTATTATTTATTTATTATTGATATCTAATTAGATAAAATGGATATTCAATTGTAATGAATTGACAATAAGTAGCAACGAATTGGTACCAAATAGCAAATTGAACCAGTTGATAGCAAATTGAAATAATTGATAGGAAATTGGATTTAATTCATTTTGGAACGATTTAACATCTTCGTCAGATATCAAATTTTACGAATTGAAAACTTTAATTGCAATATACTGATACTAGAATAAAAACGAATTGGTACCAAATTGTGTCAAATTAACACTACATATTTCAATGAATTAATAAAAAAAATTGAATCCCATTGATACCAAATTGGAACAAGTAGATGTCAAATTGCAAAAAATATTGGTACTTAATGTCAAAAAGTTGAAACCAAATGGTGACGAATTTATAATAACCAGAAAACAAAATTCAGAATAAATTTAATAGCATATTGAAATTAAATGATAACAAATTGAACTAGTTTAATACTTAATTATTACAAGTTGATTCACAAAATGCAAGAAATTAATTTCCGATTTGCAACAAATTAATATCTAATTACAGATCAAGTAAATATTTAATTGCAGCGAATTAGTAATAAATTGCAATGAATTAGCACCAAATGCAAAATTCAAAATCTATTTCATATAATAAGATATCAATTCGTTGCAATTTGGTATAGGAATAGGAAAAATCGGTAACAAGTTGCAACGAATTAATATTTAATTAGATCAAACAAATTGCAATCGATAACCAATTTCAAGGAGTTAATACTAAATTGAATCAAATTTATTTCAAAGAGCAACATCCTGATAGCAAATTGTACCCTAATGATACCAACTTCAATCATATTGGTAACTAGTTGCAACAGTTAATACAAAATTGGGTGAAATTTGTAGGAAATTAAAATTCGGAATTGCTAACAAATTGAAATAAACTGACACTGTGACTCTGAAGCAGAAACAATATTTTCTTACTTTAGGAATCTAAAATTAAACATTACAGTACTTTCAATAAATTTTTGCTCTCAATGATCCTCAAATTTTTCCAGTATTACGCAAATTTGTTTTATTATTCTGCCAATTGCTTCAATAAATTTGAATTTGCTTTATAATATTTATTCTCTTTCCAAAATTATAGCGAAACAAATAATAAGAAACTAAGAAGCAAACAAATGAAAAAATAGTTACGAATAATTAAAAATCCCTCCCACAAGGAAAATAGAGGTAAAAAAAACATATCTGAAATAAAAATAACGACAGAGTCACCAGCCATATTTATAAGAACTTAAGAAGATTTACTTTTGTTACACCCGATGGATGAATACGCGAGAGAGAATAGCCATGTTTGATATATCATAAAGAGGAAGAGAGAAAGCAAAAAAGAGAAGGGGGATTTCACGTATATCAGCCTGGTGGGGTTTAGGATTATCTGAATTGTGTGCGTTGGATTTCGGATTTGGACGAAGCGCGGGTAACTCGAAGCGCACATATACAAACACATATACACACACGTACGTTCACATATAAATATACACACACACACACACATTTGCAAAATACAGCCAAATATACAGGACACACATACACAGGTTCAATAATACTGGATTAATCCTGAAACACACAGAATCCTTTCTACACACATAGACACGTGTGTTAGTGTGTGTAAGTGTGTGAATGTGTGTACATGTGCCATACATTTTCAACACACATCTTGACAAACATTCCCACTACCAACCACCGCGTTAGCTATAAAGGGCCTTGGTCAAATCCAGAGCACACAGAATTTCACACATACAACAAAATTTTCTTCACGTGCAAACATCCTTGCGCACAAATACATTTGCAACTTATATACAAAACACTGTTGCACACACATACATTCTACATATATATATATTTACACATACACAAATGTTCTGTATACTTTATAGCGTGAGCTACTAAAGGATTTGGCAACTACACACTCACAGACACAGATTCCATTTGCTCTCAAAGATAATCCCGGTGAATAGAGAGTTTTGGATAATCCTCGTATAGGGCTTCGCGTACACATATACATTTATATACGTATATCTGCGTTAAAATATATGAGTTTGAGCTTAAATATAGTGATTGTGTGCGTGTGTGTATGTGTGCATTATTTACGATTTGTTATGTATGCATTAATGTATATATGCGGTGTGGAGGTATAGCAGAGGAGGAGAAGAAGAAAGAAAAAGATGCATAAGTATGAGCCAATGAGGTTCTTTTTTTTAATACTAAGCGGATCATCGCTTTTCAAAAGTTTATACAGATTCATTGCCAAAGTCATCAAAATATTGTAAAGGCCTTTTGAAAAATTTATTTACCGACGTTTGCGTCATTTTTTTTTGTGTATAGGGATACAGGGTGTGGAAAAAAAACCTGTAGACCAAGATTTTACCTGGCGCAAGGGTTCGTTCGAAGGAAAAGTTTCAATGCTAAAATCTGTACCTAGATATTTTAAGTTTGTTTAATACTAAAAAAAACTGATGGTTATTTTAACTAATTATTTTGTTTCTTCTTACCATGATGGAAATTGATTTGTATATCAGTTTCCTTCATGGTAAGAAGAACCAAAAAAACCAATTAAAATTATAGTTAATTGTATATACTGTAGTTAATGTTAATCTTCCTGCTTCAAAAGGTATCAAAACTTCTCTAAAACTTGAAATTAAAAATTTTAGCTCATAAGTTTTAAAATATGAAGCATCCTCTGCAGAAGGAAGATACTTGTGCTTTTTCAAATTTAAGAAACTTTTTTTAAGACTTCTTAACATACACAATGACATGTAAAAACTTTTGATCAATTATATTTTAAAACTTAACAGCAGAAAGTTCAAAAAAGACTCCTTGAATAAATTTTAAAATAGTGCTTGTTGTTCATAATAATTTTACTGTTAGCTAATTGTTGTTTATTACAATTTACAATTAGGGGTCAGTTGAATGAAAAATTTGCAAATTTTATTTCAGAACAATTTGCAATTAGCTTTAAGGTGTTTCTAACAATTTGCAATTAGTTTTACGGTGTTTAGAATAATTTTCAAATAGCTTTTAGGTC
Source organism: Leptopilina myrica (nomen nudum) (assembly GCA_032872475.1). NCBI lineage: Eukaryota > Metazoa > Arthropoda > Insecta > Hymenoptera > Figitidae > Leptopilina > Leptopilina myrica (nomen nudum). The sequence continues at coordinate 40,563,451 of CM065461.1, forward strand.
TTTAGGACTTTTTGCAATTGGGTTTTGGGTGTTTCGAACAATATACAATAAGCTTTTAAGTGTTTGCGAAAATTTGCAAATAACTTTTAAGTGTTTAGGATAATTTGCAATTAGCTTTTACTTATTAAACACAATAAATATGTAACTAATGTTTAATTCTTTAGAACCATTTTTAGATTTCAAGAACAATTTGACACTAATTGCTAATTGTTTAATTGAAATGGAAATTGTTGAAAATCAATTAAATCCTATTTGCAAATCGTTCTAAAAGAAGTTATAGAAAATTGTCTTGCAACAAAAGCCTAATTGCAAATTGTCCTTAACTAAAAGAAGCTTAACAATTATTTTAAGGAATTCAAAGCTAATAAGCAATTGTTTTAAAACAACTAAAAGATATTTTCAAATTATGATGTAATACCTAAAACATATTTAAAATTTTTTTTAGAAGAATTGAAAACTAATTCGAATAGTTATTATTGTGTCAATAATGAATTTTCTGGAAAATATTCTGTATTAAAGCACTGAAGGATCAAGAGCTTAATTTTGGAAATCCATGAGAACACTGTTGTGTCTAGGAAGACTTTCGTCTCCTTCTGAAATCCTGATTGTACCATCCGCTCCTTATCCCAAGTCTCGTAAGGATAACGTCGGAATTATCTCTATCTACCCCCAGGGATAACACTCTTCCTCTAAAGTAGCAAACCGTCTGAGCTTTCAGTTTGTTTTTCCTATTTTTTTTTTTATTATCAGCCTTTCCACTTGTTCCTTTTCCCTCTCATAGGGCACCAAATGCAACAGGCGACTATGCTTCGGACTACATTCCGTTCTTCACACGCCGAACATTAATTTACAGAAAATTAAGATAATCATCCTTTTTTACTTTATTTCCAGAATTAATGAATTTATTTATATCCAGAATTAGTTAATTTATTTATTTCCAGAATTAAGTACAAAAAATCTTGATATATTTTTCTAGACGTTTTCCATTAGTTTTTAGTCTAATAGTGAACTTATTATTGGTTATTTATTTTTATCGCTAAAACGAGTCAAGAGAGAAATGGAAATTTATTTATTGAAACGTATTCCGAATTTGAAATTGGTTTTTAGTTGTTAGGGGGAAACATATTATGCTTATATTGTACTTTAGTTATTACTTTAAGCAAAAAATCTTGTTTTGGAATATTTTTATTGAATATTTCCAGAAGTAGATGATTCTTGAAATTTTAACTCCTATTTAACCTTTATAGCTAAGCGGATTTGGATCAAAGCTTTTAACTATCGGTAATCCATTGAGAACAATGGTTTAAGTCTTATAAGCACATGTTTTGAACTCAAGGTTAGAGAGAACATCTGATCGTCTCAAAATCTTTATTGCGCATAATCTATGTGTCGAGCAGTATAAGAACTTTAAGTCAAAATTTGCTATAGGTATAAATTACACTTATGAACTATATCTTCACAGAAAAAGAAAAGTCTGACTCCGTTTACACCTTAAATTCAGCATCAAAATGAGGCTGAAATTAAAACTTTTTTCAGTGTGTTTGCTAAATATTTCTTGTATTAGTAATCAAAAATTTTTTTTTATGAATATTGTTATTTATCCTTTAGCAGCATGCTAGCATTCTTTATTCTTTTGTAATAAAAATTTTTTTTTGATGAATATTGCTATTTATTCTTTAGGAATTTACAATTAAGTTTTTGTTGCTAAGAATTATAAAACAGAAAAAAGGAACTAAAACCTCCAGTTGCAAATTGATTCTACCAAGTGAAATTTATTCCTTCTGAGACTAAGAAGCAGAAGAATGTTTCAAAAAACATTTTCGCAAGAACCTCTAAATTTCACGATTGAGACTAATTAAAGCGAGAATGCGAAAGCAAAAATTAAATGTCCATAAAGGAAGTGGCTCGTGCTGTGTGCGAGAGGAAGGGTGAGAGATCGATCGTTACTTGATAATTTGTAGGCCTACCAGACGTCTCCTGTATCAGGAGACCATACCCTCCTATAGCAGTAGCTTCCTGTGTAAACACACACACACACACACTCTAACCTTCTCCACTGATATTCGTCGTCAAGAGAGAATTATGCAAATAAGATCTTTTGTTCAATACCTGCCGGCTTATTTTTACGAACCGGACACTAGAATGATAGTGAAGGTTAAAATTTTATTCCACTCGATTGGCGAAGGGGGGGACAAAAAGAACCTTGAGACAAATGTCTCGTGTTCCAAATAAGGGCTTTTTGTAGGACTCCAACGATTAGGATAGCAGAATATTTTTGGTCCTTATACACGCATCCCCCTTCAAGGAACGCAATAACACCCGCACTGCGAGTTTCCTCCTGAGGAATGCTTCCTTGTAGAATTTGCTTCTAACTGTGAGTTGAGTATTCCTGCGGGATGCGTATGCTTTCCTGCTAGTTGTTTACGCATGATCTTGTGAAAAAAACGCGTCCACTGAAATTCTGGAGGATAAGTGGAGAGGGGATGATGAGTGGATAAACAGTTGAGAATCCTTTGGTGTGCGGGTGAATCTGCGTCCTGAATACGAATGGGATGCAGGGGAAAAATGCAAATTGGAGCTTGTGGAAATATTTTTCGTGATGATGGGAAAACAATTTTTTTTTTGAAAAGTAGATTTAGGGAAATATTTATGTGTGGTCTAATTAATCAGAAGCTAGTGGTTTTATGCCAATTTATTATTAGCTTCTAATTTAATTTAATTGCAAACAATTTCAATTAGCTCTTAATATAGTTTAGAATAATTTTTAGTCAGGTTTTAGTTTTTGACGACAATTTGCATTTAGGTTTTTGTTGCCAGAAGTGTTTTTCAACTATATAGGTTTTCATTACTTAAGATGACTTTCTGTTAGCTTTTTAAAACAATTTGCAAATAGGATTCCGTTAATTTTAACAATTAGCAATTAGTGTCCAATCAAAAAGAAACATTTGCAATTGCATAATCAAATTTCTAACAACAATTTGCGTTGTAGTTTCAAAGAACAATTTTTAATTTGAATATGCAATTGCAAATTTTACTTCTTGATTTGACACTATAGTATCTAATTGTTAAAATCAACCGAATTTAATTGCATATTCAGATTACTAAAAACAATTTGCATTATAGTCTCAAAAAATCATTTGCAATTAGATTTTATTTACAATGAAACATTTGCAATTAGCTTTCAGTTGGTAAGAGCCAATTTGCAATTAAGTTTTTGTTGTTAAGAATTATAAAAAACAAAAAAGCAACTGAAACATACAGTTGCAAATTGTCCATTGCAATTAAAAAATAATTGCAAATTGTTCCAATTAAATTGAACATTATTAAAAATTCTTGTTAACAATTAAAAATAGCTCAAAATTGTTCAAAGAAGATGAAAACTAATAAAATTTTTTCTAAACAACTAATAAAAAGTAAATGCGCATTGTTATTTCAGCAACAAAAGTCGATTTCCAAATTAATGTTAGCAAAACGTAATTGCAAATTGTTCTAAGCAAATAAAAGCTGCTTGCAAATTTTTCTAAGCAAAGAAACACAATTTAATTACTCAAATTGTTCTTGAAATTTAGAAATGATTCTAAACAAATAAAATTTAGTTGCAAATTTATTGTTTTTAACAAGTGCAAAATAATTGTAAATTGTCCTAAACATACCTGAAAGCTAAATGCAATTTTTTATAATCACCTAGAAGCTAATTGCAAATTGTTCTAAATTCCAAAAAGCTAATTGCAAATTGTTCTAAAATAAAATTTGCAAATTTTGTAATCAACTGCCACCAAATTGTAAATTGTTACAAACAGCTAAAAGCTAATAGTAAAATTATTATGAACAACAAACACTGTTTTACAATTTTTTCAAGGAGTCTTCTAACTCTTTTAATCCTTAAAATTGGAGGATTTTAAAAAATGTTTTGCTGTTAAGTTTTAAAATATAATTTATCAAAAGTTTTTACATGTCATTTTGTATGTTAATATGTCTTAAAAAAAGCTTTTTAAATTTGAAAAAAGCATATACGTATTATCTAAAAAAAAAATTGTTACCAGATTGTAACGAATTAATATACAATTTATATATTTATTTTAATCATAATTAATTTTCTTACATTGGAAGATAATGTATATTAAATTTTGTTAAAGTATTTTGAAATTTGAGGAAAAAGTGCAACAAACCGAAATTTTGTAATAAAAAATACTAAATTAAAAAAAAAATTATGTGAAATTTAGTAAAGTTATATATATTAAAATTGAATAAAACTTCTTGATACTTGATAAAAATTTTACTAAATTCTACAAAATTTCTTTTTAAACTTTAGTATTTTTTATATCGAAATTTCGGTTTGTTGCACTTTTTCCCTAAATTGCAAAATACTTTTACAAAATTTAATATTCATTTTTTTTCAGTGGTATACAAATTCATTGAAAGTGAAACAATTTAGTACTCTAGTAATCATCGGATATCCTATAATGGAAAAGAGAATTGTATTAAACTTTCAAAGAATATGATTTCCAAATATAATTATTTAATAAAGGGGTTGGTAAATTTCCGTAAACAGGACAAGAAGGACTAGATTCGAAAAGAACTTTTTTCCTTGGCTACTATCCTGTTATTTTGTAGCACGCATATCCCCTCTAAATCGCCTAAGGCATTATTCTGTATATACATATATATTTATTTAGAAATGGTGTTTCCTTGTCGGATAATCGAAGGTGGATTTCGTTAAGTCGCAGATGTATTGTACAGTTTTTCCTGCATACAAGCAAAACTTTGTATTTGTGGTGAATAAGGCGCGCGCGGCCGTGTAAGGCAATTGATGGGGGTTAGTAGACACCCCATGGGAATGTGGGTAAGGTTACTGTGTGACCTCTCCATCCCAGGAGAACAGGATAATCGCAGAAGACGTGGAGAGCTAGTAAAAGAGATGCTTTAAGGGCGAACGAGAGAGTATAAACAGAAAGAAGGATGGAAATACAATGAAAATATTTTCTTTATAAACAATAAAGAAGAAAATGTTTTTCTTTTAATTTTTTGTAAATAATGAATCTTTGAAAATTTGAAAAGGATCGAAAATGTTTTGAATGCTTTCAACTAATGACAATTTTCTGTTCCTGGATTATAGTTTAATAATGAAGAATTTTTTTTAAGAATACAACCAGCAAAAAAAATTGATTTTATTTGATTCGAAAAAATTTTATTTAGTTTTAACTATTTTTTTTGGTTTCAATTATTTATTTGGTTTCAACTATTTATTTGGTTTCATCAATTTTTTTGGTTTCAATTATTTATTTGGTTTCAACTACAGTAGAACCTCGATTATCCGAGGTAATGTGGGGAAGAGGTACCTCGGATAATCGAAAACTCGGATAACACGGAACCAATGAAAATTTCAAAATTTTAAATTATTTTTCAAGTGTTTAAAGTGTTAGAATAATATTAAATGACAAAAATGGACGAAATTTTAAATGAAATGATCACAAACAGTGGTTTTGTAAAATTTACTTTCCAAATTTAGTCGCTCGATCCGTTTTATTCGAGTTATTCCGCATTATCTGAGCATGTTTAGTGCCTCGGATAATCCGGAATCTCGGATAATCGAGGCTCGGATAACCGAGGTTCTACTGTATTTATTTGTTACAAAGTTATTTTATTTGCTACAGATAAATTTTATTTGTCTTCAATTTATTTTATTAGATAAAAATTAGTTTTATTTGCTGAAAAACAAATTTTATCTGGTACAAATAAATTTTATTTATGGTTCAAATAAAAATTTCGATTTTGTCAAATAAATTTTTTTTTATTTTCAATAAATAAATCAGTCGATTCTGGGACAAGTAGAATTTGATTTAATCAAAGCAAATACCATTTAATTGACTGAAATAAAAACTATGTGATACAAAAAATTCCTTATTTGCCAATTCTCAAATATTAATTTGATTCAAGTAATCGTTTATTTGAATCAGGTAAATTTTTTCCAGTTTAATGTTGAACATAATAATAGACAGAACATGCACGGAAAAAAATTTATTTGATTCAGGCAAATTATTACTATATAATTAAATAAATACTGACTTTATTAAAAAATGTTTTATTTGATTTAAATAAATATTTACTTCAATCGAATAATTTTCATTCAAGTCGCAATTTAATTACATCTCAACCAGTAATTTCAAATATGAGAATTGAAACGTTTAATTAACCCAAGTAAAAATTATTTGATTCAAGTAAATATTTAATTGATAATAGTTAAATTATCCTTTATTTAAAAAAAAAAAATTTTGTTTTAAGTACGAAACTGTAAATATTTAAAAAATCAAAGAATGATAAATGAATTTTTCAATTTATTTAAAAATAGATATACACCAAAAACTACAGTACTAACGATAATAAAATTAGGACAATGGGGAAGTCACGAATAACATTTAGATCCTGAATCCTTGAAGAGAAATTTCATGTTCTCCTGATAGGAGAACCTCTTGAACTCTAGAGAAATCAAGGATCAAAGGATATACAAAATAATCTAATATTCTTCGTTAGAATTTTCAAACAGTTGAAATGTAAGAGAGTATATACTGCAATGTGATGAGAATGATTGAAGTAAAAAATTTATATTCTCGCTTTAATAAGAATGGTAGGAGAATAGTTACGTAAAATTCTCTAAAAATGGTCAAGGATCAAATACCCTGTCGATTTCGCTAATCGTGAGAATATCATCACATGCGACCATACTTTTATACTTTCCTGTTCGCCTAAGGATTCGCGTATCCTTAGAAATTAGGCAAAATCGATCCTAACATTTTTTTCACCTGTGAAGAGCCTAAGTTTCTTTTTACTACCTGGCAAAATAATTTTTTTTCCGTTAGTTCAATATTTGGAAATATTATTCGGAATGGGAGAAAGAAATTGTCTCCTTATAACTTAGAATTATTTGCAATTTTTTCTATGAATCAAATTAGAAAGTAGAAATGTAGGAAATTTGGAACTAGAAATATGGAAAAAAATGTAGTAAAAGTAGAAATACGAAAAAGAAAATATTAAATGCAAAAAAATAGAAAAATTAAAAGGTAAAATACAAAATTTAAATACAAAATTAAAATACAAAATATTAATAATTATAATTGGAGAAGTAAAAATAGAAAAATAGACAATATATTGAAAGTCAAAGAATTAAATAGTATAAAGAGAAAATATTAACGTAAGAATGAAAAATGAAAAAAAAATTTTTTTTTTAAATAAAAACACAAAAATTAAAAGCAAAAATAAAAAATGTTATTTAATACCTAACTAATTAAAAAATATAAAAGTTAAAGAAAATTTGAATTCAAAAAAAGAAAATTAGAAAACATTAGAATCAAAAAAGGGGAAAAGTTAAAAAAGTAAAAATATATGAAAATAAAAATATAAAATATTTAACAATAAAAAAATAGAAAAATAAAAAATAGAAGTTATTTAAACTCAAAAAGTATAAAAATGAAAAAATTAAAATTTAAGAAAAAGAAAAATATAAAAGAATAATAATAATAATTAAGAAATTGAAAATAAAAATTTAAATCAGAAAAATTTTAAGTAAAAAATTTAAAAAATATAAAAGTAAAAATAGAAAATATGAATAATCTGAAAATGAAAAAATGAAAATAGAAAATATTTAAAATTAAAAAGTAAAAGAATAAAAAAATTAAAATTAACAAAACAGAGAAGTAAAATTAAGAAATATTAATAACCAAAAAAAGTGAAAACTGAAAAATAAGAGTAAAAAATATTGAAAGTAAAGAAGTAAAAATAGAAAATATTAATCATGAAAAAATAGAAAAGTAAAAACAATTTAAATATTTACGATCAAAAGTATTTGAAATAATGAAATAAAAAAGTAAAAATACAAAATATTCACATTTAAAAAATGGAAACTTAAAAATAGACAATATTAACAATCACATAATAGAAAAATTAAAAATAGAATTTATTTAAATTCAAAAAGTATAAAAATAAAAAAATTAAAATTCAGATAAAAGAAAAATATGAAATTAGAATATATTAATAATGAAAAAATAGATAAATTTGCATATTTGAATATTAAAAAAATCGAAAAGTAAAAATGTGAATCAAAATAAAATGAATGTATTAAAAGCAAAAAGAATAAAAATAGAGAATAATAAAAACATAGAAAATAGAGTAAAGATTAAGGAAATGTTGACTAAATGTCTATGAAACAAAATGTTCCCACGTATAAAAATTGTTGGCCCTGAAAAGGGCCGATTTTTGTTGTTGTTGTTGTTGTTTTGGTTTAACGATAAATGTTAAAACCATATTCAGCAGTAATTGCCCTCTCGAGTGATGATTTTAATAAAACACATCGTCGAACGTCACTGTTTTCAGCCTTGGTACTTTTCTTCCTCTTCTTTAAAATTGCATGGATCCATTGTGTATTGGTTTGAATATTTTGATTTTCCTGTTGCTCCATTTCTGTGTACTCCTTTTTGTCACTCTCGATTCTCACTAATTTTTTTTTTCGTTATCTCTCGTAAGACGACCACAAACGAACTGTCAGAAAAAATTTCCAAACATTTCTTAAATACAAAATAGTTTTTTGATGGTCATTCCCATTTTTGTCATTTTGACCAATCTGGAAATTGAAAACCCTTCCATTGTGGCAAATGGTGCGGTTAATTAGCCAATCAGGGACAAGTGGAGGTTCTTAGAATACTATAGCATAGGGGTAAAATTTTCAAAAAGCTAATTAGTAATTCTTAAGAATTCTATTCTCTAGGACGCCAGAATGTCGCGTCAAGTTTAATTGCTTTTCTCTCTACAGGTATATGTATATTAGGAGTATGTCTGATGTGTAGACACTTTATTGTTGTAGCAAATAAACTAATTCTCTTTCACAATGAGGATAATTTTTAATACGAATTTAAAAATTATTTTTTGCTTTAAATTTTCTTTCTTTTTCGAAATTTGATACTTAAAAATTGCTTGTATTTTTAAATTTAGACTTTTTTTGTACAATTTAATTATTTAAAATATAAAATCCTTGGAAATGAAAATGTACAAATTTAAATTCCTTTTACTTTTATATAAAGAAATATTTTAATTTATGTTCCTTTTATTTTTTAAAGAAACAATTTAAATTTACATTATTGGAGTCATGTTTAATAATTTTTTTTAAATTTAAACTAAAATACAATTTTACATCGCAATTATTATTAGAAACTTCCATAAGGATTCAATTTTTTTTTATTATTTGGAATTTGGAAATAAATAATAATTTATTAAATAAATATTTTCTTTTTTTTAAATTAAACTCTTGAGATTTACCAATTTTTTTTAAAATAAATTAATTGTTTGGAAAAATTTCATTACAAATCAAGAAACTAATTTAATTCCTTAAAGAAATTTAATTAAAAAATTATTGAAATATTGAATTTTAATAAAAAAATTACATTAAAAGTTTGTTCAATAATTTAATTTTTTTCAAAGAATTTTAATAAAATATTAAAAAATAATTCAATTTTTTGAAAAATTCTAGTAAAATTGCATTTAGAAATAATTGAAGTTAAGCGATTAGTTTTATTACTTATGAAACAGATTAAATTCAAGCAACGAATTTTATTAAAATATAAAATAATATTTGAATTCCTGCAAAGAACTTTATTAATTTTTTTTAAAATAATTGAATTCTTGAGAAGAATTTTATAAAAATCTTTTTCTATAATTGATTTTTTTCGAAAAATTTTTGTGAACATTAAGTTTAAGAATAATTAAATTCCCATGTAAATTCCACTATTTATGAAAATAATTGAATGCTTGAAAACAATTTTATATAATTTTTGTTTAAGTGATTGAATTTTCTTGGGAAATTTTTTAATTAAAATAGTAGATTTTGAAAATAATTGCATTTGTAAAATATTTTAAAAATAATAATTGAATCGTTGGAAACAATTTTATGGGCTTTTTGCTATAACAATTGAGGTTAATTGAATTTTTACTATCAAATGCTTTTTACTAATTTAAACAGTAAACAATTTCTACTAATTTAAAAAAAATTTAAATTATTAAAATTTAAAAATTATTTTTTAATATAATCGTATTTTTTTAAGATTTCAAAATTAAAATTCAGAAAATATAACTGAAAGTCGCTAAATTTTATAGGAAAAGAAAAAAAAGTGAAAATTTGTTATCAAAATTAGGAAAACGTCTGGGAAATTAAATGTAGAATTAAGTTAGTAAAAATTGTTAACAATTTAAATGATTATACCTTGTTAATAATTAAAATGAGTAAAAATTGTCATTAATTCGGATTAGTAGAAATTTTCTAAAACTTTGAGTAGAACTTCTGAAATTTATTTTGTAATTTTTAAATTTATAACCGAGAGTTTTACTTTGAATATAATTCTTGTAATTTAAAACAAATTGTTATACTTATTTTCCCCTAATTAATAGAATGAGTTTTTACGAATTAACTTAAAAAAAAAAAAAAAAATTCGATCTATGCCTATATTAAAATCTTCTTATATTCATTTAAAAATAAAATAAAGAAAATTCGTATGTTTTAAAACTTTCTATTAAAAACCAAAAAAAAGTCACTGAATTGAATTCTCTCAATAAACCGGATACAGGCGTGCCACTACTACTAAGAATATATCGAGTTGCGCAAAAGAAATCGCGATCTTAATCCTAATCCCCTCGACGTTTCTACTTCACAAGCGAATATATAATCTCAGATTAAAATGCTCTCGGTAAATGGGATTTTTGATGAGGAAGAGGTTATAGGGCTAAGAAAAAAAAATCCCCGAGAAAGAGAAAGAATGAGAGGGGGTGAAATAAATAAAGAACAGGAACATGATCTTAATTCTCAAAGTCCCCAGTCAGCTTAAATAATCTCTATCTTTCTACTTATAATACTCTCCTCTTAAGGTATTGCCGAAAATTTTCCACTTTGACAAAAAAAAAGAGAAAAAAAAACGTGGAATCTGCGGCGATAAAGTTAAGATTCATAATTTACGATCTTGAAAATAATCCCAAATGCAAGTTTGTCCTCCCCCTTTTTTTAACGAGGTGCGCCTTGGCAAGGAGAAAAAAAATAATAAATAAATAATATAAAAAAAAGTCCTTATCCTTTGATCCAGGATTTATTTAACTATGTCCCGGACCGGCTTATCCCGAGGGAGGCTTTAGGCTTTTCTCTGTACAGGAAGGGGGAAGAGTATTGATTTTTAGTCATTGGGATTAGTGCATAGTTGAAGCGAATGTGCTTTGTGTCGTTTATATATTTTATTTTTTTTTATAACAAGCGAGAATGGAATAAAAATAATTTTTTTAATCAAAATTCAGAAGAGGAAATAAAATATTAATTGTAATTAAATATTGCATTCGTTTCTCGTAATTCTTATTCTCAATTTTCACAAGGAAAGAATTTGCATTACTTCTATTTCTTAATTACAATTGTTTTAATAAAAATTTAGTTTTTTAAAAATAAAAGAAAGAAATGTTTATAAATTCTATTAGTCAGTTAAATTTTAATTGAAAATTAAATTGAAAATTTTTAAATTTTCAATAAAATGAAATAAAGAAAAAAATAAAAGTAAATAAAGGAAAAAATTTTACTCAATGATTTTTCTAAATGATAAAAATTCTTCACAGAATTCCAATTATTTTTAATGCAATTCTTTTAAGTAAATTCCGATCGATAAGAATTTAATTGTTTTCAAAAATATTATAAAAATTATTCAAAAGAAAATCAATTGTCAATTATCAATTGTGTTTAATAAATTTTGTTAAAGTCCTTTCAGAATTTTAAAATCGACTTATTTATACAACTCAGCTTTACGAAATTTCGATTATTCGGAAATTCTTCAATTAATTATTTAGAAAATAAAAACTTGAAAAATTTCCGAAGAAAATTTAATTATTTTATTTTAATAAAAATAATTTTACAGAATTGTCAGTTAAAAGTATGAAAAATTCCGATTTTCAAAGATTTTAATGTGAAAGCTTTTTCAAATTTAATTATTCAAAAAAAAATCACGCTTTACCTAATGCGCTTTTAATATTTAATTATTATCTAAAATTTAAACTAAAATAAATTTTAATTCAATTTTTATTAGAAAATTCTACAAGAATTTAATTATTTAAGTACAAAAATAAATAATTTATTGAATAATTAAATGTTTCTTAAAATTGAATTCTTTTAATGCATTTTATCAACAAAGTTTCAAATAATTAAATTCTATTGACGAATTTTAATAAAAATTTTAAGAATGACATTTTTCGTGAAATTTGATTAAAATTGTATTAAAAATAATTAAAATTCTACGAAAAAAAATTTTTTTTTTCTCTTCGAAAATTTTGTTGAAATATTAAATATTAAAAATCATTGAATTCAGGATATTTTTTTTAAATATTTGAAATTTGGAAATAAATTTTATTGATATTTTAAAAAGTAATTGAATTCTAGAGAAGAAGTTTATGATTTTTGAAGATAATTGAAATTTTGTCGAGAATTTTTACAAAATTTGGAATGTAATTGAACTTTTTTAATTTTATTACTTTTGAAAGTAATTAAAATTTAATCAGGAATTTTATTAATGTTTTCGAAAACAATTGATTTCCAGAGAAGAATTTTATTATTTTCAAAGAAATTAAAAAATTTGACCAGAATTAAAAAAAAATTTTGAACGTAATTGAACTTTTTTTGTTTTATTATACTTTTAAAAATAATTGAAATTTTGACCAGAATTTAAAAAATTTTTTGAACGTAATTGAACTTTTTTTGTTTTATTATTTTTAAAAATAATTGAAAGTTTGACTAGAATGTTATTAAATTTTCGAAAACAATTGAATTCCAGAAAAGAATTGTATTATTTTTAATGAAAATTGAAATTTTTATCAGACTTTAAAAAAATTTTTGAACTTAATTGAATTTTTGCGAAAAATTTTATTACTTTTGAAAATAATAAATTTTTTTTATTCATTTGTAACTTTTTCAAAATTAAGTTCTTTTTTAGTATTTTTAACTAAAATTCATCTAAAAATCCATAATTATTTTTAATAATAATTAATTAAATGTACGTTTTATTTATAAAATTGCTAATTTTATTTTAATAAGTCAGTAAGAAGTTTATTGCTGCTTTCTAATGGAATAAATACTCTATTTAAATTTCTTAATCTAACCTAATCGTAAATTTTATATTCATAATAAAAAAATACGAAAAAGTTCAAATATTAATACCATTGGATTAGACAAGTTTAGAAAAATAAATTTTCAATCAATTTGATTTTGGTTTTTTTTTGAGGTTACTCAATTTTTGGATGGTGCACTTAATAGTGTGTATCGACTTTTATGAGCTAAGTAGCTTGACGGTTGGTAGACTGCAGATAAAGATAACGAGAGGGACCCTTCTTATTCTTTTCGATCTTCTTTTTCTTTTCTTCTTCTCTCCTTTTTTTTCTTCTTCTTTTTTCCCTCTTCTTCTTATGCAGCTGAAGATTAAGCTCCGCGAGATCACTGACCCGCGTACAGATAACCGTCATCCGAAAGCTTTTCACATTCACGCATATTTAATGCATTTATTAGCGTATATGGCAAAAAGGTTTTTATCAACCCTTGTTTCGGAATTGACTCACACAATGTTCATTGCACTTTGAACTGATGAACATTATAAATGTATTTCAATCATTGGCCTGGTCACCGATAACGTGAACGCAATTCATTTCTATATATATTTCCAGAGAAAGAGAGAGAGAGAGAGAGAAAAAGATTTTCAAGAGCATTCACAATGAAAGAGCTAGATAAAAGAATTATAATATCATTCACAAAGACAATCTGTCTGGTGCGTAATAATTATTTATTCTTTTGTTTCCCCGCCAAAATAGAGAAGATAAAGAATTTCTTAATTGGAAATAATTAGAACACATATTTTAAATTTCAGAAAAAAAAATTTCTCTTTTTTTTATGAACTAAACAATTTCCTATGGGAATTTATAAAATTTGTTTGTCTTCTTCTTGTTTCTTGGTCACTTCATTTATGAGCGAATTTTCATGCCATCTAGGCGGGAATTTATTGAACTTTTTTGGCGCGAAATTCAAAAAAAGTTTGGTTAATAATAATCAACGATAGTTACATTAATTATACTTTTAACTTATTTATAATCCAACATCCTAAAGAATAATTATGCAAAATTTTGAAGCAGATTTGAAAACAATTTTTAAAAAAACTGATTTTGATGTGTTAGAACAAATTTTTTTCACTCTAAGAAATGAGAGAGAAAAAAAATAGAAATGGAGAAAAAGCACAAGGATTATAAATTTTTTATTTAAATCACAATTAAAATACCACCATTAATATTAGTTGAAAAGAAAATATAATCTAAAGAGGAATTTTTTTTAAATTATTGTTTTAATCTCCAGTGAATGAATATAAAAGGATTGAAATTAATCGAATTTTAATAATTAGGTATAAATCGAAGAGGTTTTTCACAGATAATAATTTGCTTTTTGTTTTGTATTTTATTATTATTATTATTATTTTTTTTTTTTCAACGATCAGAGCAAAATACGTGATTTGGAGAAAATCATATTGCGTATATCGTAAAATTGAAGCATCGGCAATGGATGTTGATGAGAATTGCTGATTGTAAAGAGCAATGTGTGCGCGTTCCTATGAGCACGAGCAGTGTAAATCGTATTAGGGATTATTGCGCGATCAAAAATATCCCCTCGAGGATAATCCCTAAAGGCAGTGTCAATGTGTATGTGGAATTAACTTTGCCTGTGTGTCCGACAAATTCTCTCTCTCTCTCTCTCTTTGGCTCTCTCATTTCTCTCTATAATTTTACCCCTTCCCCTCTTTCATCATTTAATAATTCTTTCTTTTTTTTCTCTCTCTCTGCTTGCATCGTTAAATCCAAGTACACAAAAGTAACACACGAATATCTCTAATTCTCTATCTGCCTCTGTGTTCAGCTATTAATTTATCTTTCATCTCTCTCAAGGACATTTGCTAAATTTACAGTATATATATATATATCTAACGTAGGATTCGTTTATTGTCACGTGCGCTTTGTGATCGTGAATAATTTTTTTTTTCGTAATCTGATCCCTCTTTTCTTTTTCTTATATATATGATTTCTTTTAAAACCTTGATCCATTTTTCGCAAAAAGAAAATTGGGCGAATTTGTTTTTGTTTAAAAATTATTTTCAAATCTGCTTCAAAATTTTGTAGAACTAATCTTTACGATGTTCCTTAGTTGTTCCTTATAATCGCAAAAAAATTGTCTCAAAGTTTTAAGAAGTCCACTTGAACTCCTACAAAAACCAGATAATTTAGATTAGATTCAATTATTTTCTGTAAAAATTACAGTAAAATTTGTGGAAAACTATTACTGAATGTCAATTACTTAATTAATTTAGGAGAATGTTTGAAACTTTTTTTAAGAACTCGACTTGTACTTCTACAAAAACCAAATAATTTAAATTAGGTTCAATTACTTTATGTACAAATTACAGTAAAATTTGAGGAAAACTATTAGTGACTTGCAATTACTTGATTAATTTAGGAGAATGTCTGAAATTTTATTTAAGAACTCCACTTGAATTTTTTTTAAATTCCACAAAGTAAATTATTTAGAGAGACTTCAAAGTTCGTTCTTTTGACTCCTGATGAAGACTCCTTAAAGCGACTTAGGCAGAATTCACCTTTGTCTCAAGAATAATCACTTTGGAGTCACAAATCCGACACCTGACTCTCTACTTTTGTCTTCTGATGACTCTTTAAAGATAATCTATTAAAAATTTATTTATAAATTAAAAATTACTAAGAATCACTTTATAGGAGCCACAAAAAACTCCCAAATGTCTCTTTTAAGAATCCATTGAAAATTGATTTATAAATTAAAAATTACTAACAATCACTTAGGAGTCACAAAAGAAGTCCCAAATGTCTAAATTCGGGCGTTTCTTTAGTGATTCTTAAGTGATTATTAACGACTTTGAATAGTATTTTTATGCTACTTGATGACACCAATAAAAGTGATATTTGACCCACCAAGAATCACTATAGACTTTTAGACTTTTTTAGACTTTTTTAGACTTTATACAAAGGAGACTCCCAAGTGTCTTGTTTTGTTTCTCAGCGCCTCTTGAGAGTGACTTCAGCGTAAAAATGATTAATTAGACGCACCAAGCATTACTTCGGAGTCACTATATATATAGTCGCACCCACACTGAGTGTATGAGTTAATTTTTCGCCGGCACATAAATGAATGACAAAAATAAGAATCAATCGCGGTGAATTCTTACGATTGACGATATATATATATTGCTGTGTCGCGAAAAGGCCGCGGCAATCCTATTTCTTTCTTATGCAAAATCTAAGGCGTATAGAGCGTTAAGGGATTAAAAGTCTACTCTATAGGGTCAGCTGAAGGCTTAGGACGCCTAACAAGATTAGCCTAAGACGTCGAGTTCGCATATACCAAGGATTATATATTATGTATTCACCTGATGTATTCACAAAGATCTAGTTCGCCTAGAAATGGTCAGTGAATTTATAAACATATATACATTCACTATACAACAAACTCGCGCTCATTTAAGTTGCGCGACAACGCATTTTCTTTTCTAACAAAGGACCAAAATTTCTCATTTAGAAGTTATGTTTACTCCTTTTCCGCCTATGCTCGCAGTGTAATTTATAATTTAATTAATTAATGATCTAATATTACACTCTATAAAAAAAGGGAGTTAAAATTTAACTCCCCACGGGATTCTATAAAAGTCCCTTTTGTAGTTGATTATTTTAACTCGAAAAATTTCACTCCCAGCTCTAGTAATCTAAAATTTTAAATTTTTTACACTGTAATAATAAAAATAACTATTATTACATTAATATATAAACAAAATCTTCCATTGGCACTATATTTTTTCTATATGGAAAAACTCTGCGATGATTATGCTTTTTGCGGATAAACGATAGAAATAAAATTAATTGCTGATAAAAATTTAAGGAAAAAAAAATATGTAGAAATAAAATTAAGTAGTTGTAATTTTATAGAATGCAACTTAGTACGTCATAATAAAGAGTGCGTTCGAAAAGATATAGACGTATATGTATATATATATATATAAAATGGAAGAAAGAACGTCAAGGGGAAGCCTTATCTACTCCCTGGTCGACTAGTACTCCATTTCAGAGTTCTGAGATACGAGCAACCACGGTTTTAATGTCTTTTCTCCTGTTTTGATTAAGAGAGGCAAAACCAACTAAACGATGACAAAAGAAGGAAACGGAGAAAAGGTTTCATATCGCATCTTTTAGAAGAGAGAGAGAGAGAGAGAGAAAGAGTGAGAGATACAAAAGATTGTCGAAATATCACAAAATGGGGATAAGGCACTGCGGTATATACACTTTGAGTAATTGTCGACTTACCATTATCAGATCGTCAAAAAAGATGCTGGATACTCTTCCGCACTATAAATGACTATATGGTACTAGCTCGCGTCAATGAAATTAATTTAATTTTGTACTTTTTTAAATCTTTTTTCGTCTCTATCACTGCGATTTATTTGATTTGAACATATTTTGTTTAAATCAAACTTGAAATATACCTTTGCTATACAGTCAAACAAATTTAAGTTTAATTCAAAATTTCAAACATATTTTTTGGTTCATTTATAGAAATAATATATTTAATTCAAACATAATTTATAGTTGATTTTAAATTGTTTATTATCAACTTTTAAGTTTGAATAAAACATAAAATTTTTAAACATAATTATTCTTTGTTTAAACCAAAACAGAAAATATGTTTGAAATAATTATTATAAACAAAAATTATTTTTGAATCAAAGCAGTAAATATTTTCCATATATTTGAATTAAGCTTACAAATTAATTTCAATTAAACAAAATCACATGGAATTATATTTTTACTTGAAACGAGTATAATGTTTTCTCAGTGTATATTCAAAATTTTTCCTATATATTCAAATTTGTTTTCACTTTTTTTTATCAACTGACTTGAAAAGCTCAACAACTTTAATATTCCATTAAATGTATTTATAATTGTATAACAAAAAGATTTCCTACAAAGGTTTTTTTTTTTGAACTTATAATTACAGTATGTGATGTTAATAATTTTTTGTTCTCTATAATCCATTTTTTTATGAAAATATTTTCTTTTATTAAAAGTTTGCGAATGCTAATGTATACTTTTAGAGAAAGTAGTTTTTTATTTTATTTTTTAATAAAAAGGTGGATTAACAGAACGAAAATTAAAAAGATTTATATAGGTTCGAGCTGTACTGAGATTTTTAAATGTTTCCTCAATTTAAAATTCGAAAAACATTACTTATTTTAGCAAAAAAAAATCTTCTAGTAAAAATAATTAAAATCAATGACAAATCGATTGCTATTTCCATGGAAATTTCTGTTTCCATTTAATCGATTGAAATTTAAATTTCTGAACTGTTTCTCTCTTAAGGACCTTATTGCTTATTCATTATATTTATTATCATTATAATTATTAATTATTAATTATTATTATTATTATTATTATTATTATTATTATTCATTAAAAATATTGTTCGATAATTTAAATAATTAAAATGATTAAATTTTTCGTTGTTGTACTGACAATTTTAACATATTTATAAATATAGAAGAAATTGAAAATAATTTTTTCTTACAGTCGAACCTTTAACAGACGAAAATTTTAATGGATTAATTATTTTTAAAGTTGTGAATAAATAAATTTTAGAATTTTATTTTTCATAAAATTGGTGCAATTAGTACGGTCTACATCCGTTGGTATAATATATTAATGAGTAAAAAATAAAATAAAATTGTAATTTAGAGAAAAATTCAAAATAATACATTTTGAGAATAGAAATAAATAAATTACTCTACTTAAATATTTAATAAAATCATTTCCTCGAAAATGTTTTATTGTAAAAATGAAAAAGAGCAACACTCTGTGACAACGATTATTATTATTATTGTTACTATTATTAATATTATTATATTAATAATATTTATTTATTTAAGTATAAACGTGCTTACAAAGTGAAAAAAATATATTGTCACTTTTTGAAAAAAATTTTAAGTAGAAAAAACAATTGAAACTTATTTTTTCTGCCATAAATTTCATTTATTGTTAGGGAAATAATTTCAATCAAAAACCAAAGATTTAAAAAGTATTCTTTTAGTTAACAAAAATGTTCAAACAAAGAAAAAAATTCCTCTTTCTCCTAGAACAAACAAATGAATAATTTGTAAATAAATAAATTATTATTTTTAGTTTTGAATATATTAATAATTATCATTGTGTCGTTATGGTTACAAAAAATTATTATCACAAGATTTTTTAATGCAAGAATTATTATTACGGGCAAAAAAAAGAAAAAAAATTTGAGTGACAAATTTTTTAATAAAAGAAAGTTTGAAATTCTGTTATTCGCAGGAAAAGGGGCTAAAGGGTATAATATAGTGGCGGTTTTTGTATATAAGGGGAAGCTCCTGATACGATTTCACGCTGGATTTGCGTAAGATCTCCGCTAAGGAGTTCTGGTAACCCCCTTGTCGTTCGACCCGTCTCTCTCCCTCTCTCTCTCTCTCTCTTCTTTAGTTTATACAAAATTGCTCAAGAAGATTAAAGGAAGCAATTTTAGCCATTGTTTCAAAAACCTATCAAAATTCATTATTATTATTTTTTATCAATATACCTATAAAAAATAATACCCCAAGGATCGCGCACAAAGTATACATATAAATTCGATCCCAATCGATTTTTTGTAATTTTTCCATTGGGAATTTTTTTTCAGACACAAAAAACTACTTTTCAACGCAGTTTAAAACAAAAATCGAATAGGATCCAATTTCCATGTATTTTGTGCGTGGTCCTTTTTAATAAATTAATTTTTTTTTAATTACCGAATTTTTAGAATTTCATATTAGAAGGGGGAAATATCTCCCTAAAATATGAGAAGAATTTATTAGATTTATCACCTTTTTTTTAAATTGAAAATAAAAAATTTTTATTAACAAAAAAGGTGGTAAATCTAATAAGTTTTCTAGATCTAATTCTCCTCATATTTTGGGGGTGGGAAAATATTTCCCCCTCCTAATATGGGGGGGTGGGGGAATTAGGTCTGATGCGTGGAAATTTTGAAATTACTCGTCAAGTTTTGGTGAGTGTAAGAAGTAGGAAGGAAGGAAGGAAGGAAGGGTTAAAACTTGTACTAAGATGCTTATAGTAGTATAAGCTCTCTTATACAAGACGGAGAATAAGAGAGAGAGAGAGAGAAAGAGAGGGGGGAGTCGTTCTCGCCTATTCTTTGGTCCATACACATATGTGAAAACCGTTATATTCTCTCACAATCTTAATGACAGATGAAAATCTATATACATATATATATTGTGTATTTGTAAACTCGCAATGTATTTACACTTCCCTCTCTTCGTTTTCTAGTCGTCTACGCGTACAAGATTAAAATTACTTTGGCAAACTGTTCAGGAAGCAAGAAAGGGGGCAAGAAGAGTCTCGGTAAATTTCTCCCTTAAGAAGCTTAATTTGGATATTCGGTAAAACTAGTTATTTGTATACATGAGAGTGTCAACTCATTTTGAGTGATTATTTACTATAAACATTCGAATATGGCAATTATGTTCTGATGGTTCGCATAGTACATTCAGAAGAGGGAAAAAATAAAAGAAAAATAGGCACAAGAGAAAAAATCAAAATAAGAAAAAAAATATGTACCAAAAAGGGAAAAGGAAAAAAGAAATAATGAAAAAGAATTGTCAAAATTGTGACAATAGTCAAAATAAAGAAATTTAAGGAGAAATCTGTCGTACAGTCAAATCAAAAAGTAGTCCAATGGCATAAATTCGTAATTTAAGAGAAAAAGACAAATTAAATTTTAAATTTGTCTTCGTGATAAGGTGAAAAATTTAATTTTGATTATCTAAAACAATCAAAAGTTGGATTTGAATAAAAATTACAATTTTCCGTCAAATAAAGAACTTTTGTCAAATTTTCGGTTACGTTACCCAAATAATTTATTATTGACAAAAAGTTATAATTTTATTATAGTTTTTTTTATTATTTTTTGTATTATTATATATTTCATTTTGAATTTTTAGTCAAGCATTGCATTAAAATGTTCAAAATGTAGAAAATTAAATTCATTACTCTTCTGCAAAAAGGAATTAAAAATTTAATTTGATATCTTATTTAAAAAAAAAGAAATTATGACATTGAACTAACTTTTGTTCCGATTATTCGACGGATTCTTCCTTAATAAAATTTATTTAAATGAAAAAAAGTACTTATAAAATATTTGAATAAATTAATAAATTTTAAAAAATATGAAATTAAGTTTTCGGCAAAATAAATTATTTTTTTCCTGTTCTGAAATTGTAAAAATAACCCTATTTTAATTACCAAATGTAAAAAAAAATTTAACCTAGAACTTTAGAAGAAATTTTTAATTTGAAAACGGAGTATGAAGCGAAAAACAATTTTCCAATTCCAATTTTTACATTTATTAAAGCACGGGAAAACAGCTCTTTCGAATGCTGCAATAAGAAATATTGCAAAGTCATAAGTTAACAAATTGAATCGTTATTTTAAGAAAACAGGATTTTTAAAAGATTTTACATTTAGAAATTAAAATTGAAAAAAAAGGAAAATGGTCTTCAAAGTTGACTTTTTAATAAATAATATACAGCAAGTGAAACATTTTTTAAAACTAAATTGAATCACTTAAAATTCGTTACTCGGGTTTTTTTTTGAGTAGTAAAATACAAATCTGATGCCAGTTTTCGAAAATTCAAAATGGCGGATCCAATATGGCGGACGTTTTTTCAAAACTTCATCGGTTTCACTCGAAACTTGTCACTCAGGGGTTTTTGCGGTCGCTGACTACGAATATGATAGGAATTTTCAAAAATTCAAAATGGCGGATCTAATATGTCGGATTTTTTGAAAATTTCATCGGATTCACTCGAAACTGGTTAGTCGGAGGTTTTTGCAGTCGCTGATTACGAATCTGATGGTAGTTTTCGAAAATTCAAAATGGCGGATCCAATAAGGCGGACACTTTTTTCAAAACTTCATCGCTGACTGATTTGAAAAATCATCTCCTAGATTTTAGTCACAGTCAAAATTATAGAAACTCCGAGTACTACTTGAATAAAGTTCGAGACGAAGCAAAAGTCAACTTAATGTAAAAATTCACATAAATCTTAATAATTAATTACTATTTAATTATTAATAAATAATAAACTGATTGGAATTTTTTTTCTGTTGAATTGTGTAATAATAATAATAATAATACTAACATGTGTTGAGTACATGCGGATATATGTAGAAGATGAAATGTTCAATTTGAATGACTCACTTCTCGCGTGACAACCTGATTTAGAAGCGGGACAGGGACCAGTTTGAAATCCTCAGAAGGAAGAGAGCTGATCCTTCCGGCGAACCAAAGAGAGTCCTGCAGGATGACGTAGTAATCCCAAGGGGTACCTCGTACTCGGCCTTAGCTTAGCCTTGGCTTAAGCCGTAAGGCTTTGCATACACATTCTTACACAGACATTCACAAATACATTGAGGATAATTCACATACGTATATCTAATCCAAGGGGGTTTTAGCGTATAGCTGACCCTTAGACGTCGAGAAATAGGTACTCTAGACTTACAATTAGTTGTTATACACGGATTTATTATTCATCTATAATCCCTCCCCCCCCACCCTCTTCCTCTATCTTCTAATCTGGATTTTATTTCAAATTTTTGGTAAGGAAAAAAGAAAAACTAAATTTATGCGCAGATAAAAAACAAAATTTAGGTGAATTTTGTTTTTTATCTGCGCATAAATTTAGTTTTTCTTTTTTCCTTACCAAAAATTTTAAACAAATTCTCTTACCAAAAAAAAAGAAATTTTTAATTAAATGTTCTAGAAATTTTAAATAAATTTTACAATAAATTAAACAAAAAATGTATAAAACAGTGAAAAAAATATTTTTACTTTCAATTAAAGAAGAAAGATTTAAAGTATTTTTTTAGTCTTAAAAATAGTCAAATAAAGAAAATAGCGAAAGTATTCGTTCCAGGTGAAAAATTTTTTCGTGTATTAAATAAGAAGTAATAAATAATAAAACTAATAAATAAGTAATGAAATAATAATAAAATTGATATGTAAATAAATAATAAAATTAATTGAAAAATGAATAAATAATAATATAATAATAATAATAATAATAATAATAATAATAATAATAATAATAATAATAATAACAAAAGATTCTCAATAGAAAGTGAAAACTATTTTTATAGAAAATAAGTAAAATGACATTTTTTATGTAAAAATAGTAAATTTCACTCTTTGAACTAGAGATTGAAGAAATGTAGAAGAAATAAAGAAGAAAATAGAAATATAGTCTCTTTTTAAAAAAAATAATTTTATATCTGTATTTTTGAAATGAAAAAAAAAAACGTGGAAATGTGGAAAAGAATGATGAAATGTGAGCATGTGTGTAAAAATATTGCGTGTCGGCGCGCAAAGTTCGCGTGCGATTTAAGCTCTATAGCTTAAGTAAGTAAAGCAGTATAACGAGTAGGCGAAAGCACTAGATAAGACATAATGAGATAACCTTCTGAGCTTATAAGATCACTAGCCACGCGACGAAACCCTCCAAATCCTATAGCGTTAGCATCACTTTTTTTTAGGATTGGATCACGCTATTTTTTCTTGATCCCTATTTTTGCGATTTCTCCTCCAATAAGAAAAAATTTTAATCCCTCCATTTTTGAGATCATTTTGTTTCTCTCATAAAATTATTATTTGTATGTAGACATAATAACTAAATAGGGAAACATTCGGATCGAAATTATAAAAAGATACACCCAAAATTAAGGTATTTAAAAATTATTTTTTAATTATTTGAAAATTATTTGAAATTTACTTTAAAAATTAATTAAAAGTAATTTAAAATTAATGAGTAAAAAATAATAAATAATAAACTTTTTTACACGAATACATTCGGACAAATGGTTATTTAATATAAAATTCACTCCAACGTTTCGAAATCAACACAATTTCCTATAAAATAATACAGAAAAACAAAAATACAAAATACATTACAAAACAAAAACACGAAAATATTAAATAATAATTTTTAAAAAACATTAAATAATAAATAAAATTAATATAAATTGAATAATAGTTACAATAAAAACCAAATAGAACAAAATACAAAATTAGAATAAATAACATGAATAGAGCAATAAAGAAAATAAAAATAAAAATATCTCACCAATAAATAAAATGTTTTTTATCATTTGGAGTTAGTAACTGAAAATTACAAAATTTTTTATCATAAAATCCCTTATTATAAAATCTTTAGAATAAAAATTTTAATTTTGATAAAAATAAATATCTTTTTGAAGAAAGACAGTTAATTTTGTGAAAATAGAAAATTAAGTTAATTAATAAATAAATTTAAAAATAAATGTAAATAAAAATAATAAGTAAAAATTAAAACAACGAAAAAGTTGAAATATAAATCAGTAATTATAAATAGTCATAGGAATAAAAACAAAAATAAAAATAAATTAGAGTAAAATAAAAATAAAATAAAATATGAAAAACATAACACGGAAACGTAATTATAATTGAAAAAGAATTATATTAATATAATTAATTTTGTTTTGTTCATTTTTGCAAGTACAAATAAAAGAAATGATGGAAAAAAATTATTTTTTCAAAAAGAAAATTAATTTTTCTGTACTAACAAACAATTTTCCCACGAATTCATCAGTTGAAAATAAATTTTTCCATGAAGGAATAAGAAATCCGCAGATAAAAGACTAGAAATGAGGAAAAAGAGGTGTCTCCGAGATTTATTACGGGTTAATCTTACAATAACAAAGTTGTCTCTCTACTCTTCTCTAATTCCAAGAAGAAAAAAAATATTTTTCTTTTTTTTTCATTTATATTATACTGATACAAACAGTAGTTTATATCACTTCTAAATATCTTCGTTTTCGAGAGAAAAAAAAGTAATAATAAAAGAAAAAAATGTCCCACAAATTCAGTTAATTAAATCCAAAATCAAAAGATAATCCCAAGTTGGAAAAAATAATATTTTGTGTAAAAATAATTTTTTTGGAAAAAAATTATGAGCTTGGAACATAATTTTGTTGAAAAAAATCGTTACCTTAAGAGAAGAATTTTTTTTCGAAAAAAATTATGATCTTAAAAAATAATTTTGTTGAAAAAAATCGTGATCTTAAAAAAATAATTTAAAAAAATGTTTATCTTAAATAATAATTTTGTTGAAAAAATTGTGATCTTAAAAAAATAATTTTTTTAGAAAAAAAATGATTAAGAAAAATAATTTTTTGGAAAAAAAAAGAAAAATAATTTTTTTGGAAAAAATGTAAATAAAGAAAAATAATTTTTTTTTAATGAAAAGAATTTGGGAAAACATTTCTCTTGACTATAATTATAAAATGAAAAAAAAAATTCTCGATTTTTTTCGTTAAACTTCTGAAACTCATTAAGAAGATGAAATTAAAATTTCGGTAAAAGGTGAGGGGTTTGGATGTATAAGAAATGAAAGAGTGGAATAAAAAGGAGGGAGAAGGAACTGTTGGGTGCGGATGAGAGTGGAGGGTTTCTGAGATAAAGACTTCGAAAGAGTTGGCCCCTTATCTAAAAAGTACGACATCCGCCGGATCAGCCTCAGATAACCGAAACCGCCTACACTTCCTTCATTGGCCGTTTAGAAACTCTAAATTCCAGGATCGAAACAAAGCCTCATTTAACGTCCGGTTAACCGTGAAAGAATATTTGCTAAATAATAATATATATATATGTTCTTACTAATCTTTTTATGCTTCCATATGGTTCATTATAATTGGCACTGATTTATTGCATATTTGATAACGAAAAAACTTCCGTTTCTCAAGTTCAACGAGCTCAACAAAAATAAGTTTCACATTTCCAGGAATCACTATTTTCCCTCATTTATTGATTTTTTATTTTTTTTCAATCATTTTCTATTATTATTCTTGTGCTATTGTTCGATTTTCTACGCTTTTCGATTCTTTTCTATTTTGTTTTTATTTTTTGTTTTCTATTATTTTTTACACTTTTCAATTCTTTTCTATTTCGTTGATAATTTTTTATCGTTTTCTATTATTCACTATTTTAAATAAATAAAATAACATAATTCCGTGAAATTATAAATCAGTAAATTCAAAAAAAAGAAGTAAAATTGAAAAACTTAACAATTCTCAGAAAAAAAAGTCAAACGAGAATAAGAGAAAAAGTAAATATTCCTCCTAAACCTTATTGAAAGTCACCCTTCCAAAAACCGAAAACGATAATGGATTCATTCGACGGATATGAGAAGGAGAATTAAAGGGAGAAAGAAATCAAGAGTTTACTAAGTGCGAAAAAGATTATATTTCTCATTCAAAGATGATTTAGAAAGAGAAACAAAATTTATTGTCACACTTTTTTTTATCTCTTCAATATTTTGATGAGTTATACGAAAAGCGAGCGAAAAGTTAAGTCACATTATAACACTCTTTTAAATGATTAGTTTTGTTTACAAGCTCGTCTAACTTTGACAATGGTAGGGAAGAATGTAGGCAAGTAAAAGGGATTTAACATTCTAAGGTTTCACTTTCTTAATACTTTGTTAACTTTGTAAGATGACAAAAAAAAACACAACTTTTTACAGTCGATCAAAAAAAAAAAAAATACACAAATTTTGTATTCGAAAAAAATGCTTTCTTTAAAAAAAAAATTAAATCATACAATTTTTGTCTCCAAACTTAAAATTTAAATCAAATATTTATTTATCCTGAATTTTTGAATAATCTCTCATACTCGCTGTGGTTGCATAAATCTTTCTTGTTTAACACGTGCGTCTGCACTAATTAACCTAATTTTTATTTTCCTCAAGATAAGATATTTGACGAAAGAGAACAAGAGAGAGATGTATTTTTGATAAGAATGGATAATTATTTTTCTATTCTTCCTGTACCGTAATTTTTGTTTTTTATTGGAAATAGCGAAAAAAGGAAGATAATTCGTCATTTGTTTTTTTAATCTTCAGTATAAAGACATTTCTCATTTCTGGTGTTGGTCCGACATGGACTATCAGACTTCCGTTATCATTTTCGAGTTCCGCGTGACGGAAACGTCAAGTCTCATCGTCTTTGACAGTACCCATTGAAAGATAAGCCAGGACACCCTCGAAAAGGACTTAAAATCTCTCCCTCCCCCTCTCTCTCTATATATATATATATTTATATATATAGAAGAAATCTTCTTATTTCTCAGTTTGTACTCGATACGATTTTTTTTATTTTATCCTCATCTTTGATCAGAAATTCCGTTTTTGTATAAGAAACTTTCAATATTTTCTACTGAAAACAATTAATAATTTATAAACGTTTTATGTATTTAAACTTTTTAATGGGTCAAAGTATTTTATTTCATGTAATGTAGTTTTGATGATTAAAAAAAATTTACTACTTTAGGAGAGAATATTTTTACGTGTTTTGAGATGATATAATGCGTCAATGATGTGAGTGATCCTTCACGAAGTGGTAATTTTTAGCCATGGAATTTTTTTAAAAGTATTTTTTCAAATCCCCTATAAAATAAAAAAACGGAATAATAATTACAAGTTAAAAATTTTTTTACTCTTCTTTTACTTCACTTTCAGACTACTTTCAGCTCCAGACAAATTTTATTTTCATGACACATTCACATTCACTTTAGCTGCACTTTCACTCGAATTGTTTTTTACTTTATCACTTTTACTTTATTTTCACTGTTAATATCAACTATTATTTTATTTTCTATTTCACTTATTTTTCTGATTGTTGTACAATTAAATTTCAAATTATATAATAATTTTTTACTCAAATTTTTTCCGCTGGTCAATGTTGTTGACATTAACTTCGTATTGGAGAGAAAGCTTATTTTCATTTCACTTTCATTTAAAATTTATGTTCAATTTAAATTAAATAAAATAAAACAAAAAAAATTTGTATGAATGTGAAAGTAGCCTAAAAGTGAGAAAAAATTAAATTTTTAGTGACAGTAAATTGAAAGTTTAATGAAAATAAATTTTGAGGGAAAGTTAAGATGAAGTAAAATTATATTTGTAGTCAAAGTGAATGTAAAGTGAAAATGATGTAAAAGCGAAATGAAAATAAATTTTAAGTGAAAGTGAAGTGAAATTGGAGTGAAAATAAATTTTGAGTGAAAGTGAAGTCAAAGTTCAGTCAAACAAATTTTTGAGTGAAAGTGAAGTTAAAATTGATTGAAAATAAATTTTAAGGGAAAGTGAAGATGAAGTAAAATTATATTTTTAGTCGGAGATAATGTAAAGTGAAAGTGAAGTGAACGTGGAATAAAAAAAATTGAGCGAAAATGAAGTAAAAGTGGAATGAAAATAAATTTTCAGTGAAAGTGAAGTGAAAGTTGAATGAAAATAAATTTTGACTGAAAGTGAAGTGAAAGTAAAGTGGAAATAAATTTTGAGTGAAAGTGAAGTGAAAATAAATTTTGAGGGAAAGTGAAGATTAAGTAAAATTATATTTTTAGTCAAAGAGAATGTAAAGTGAAAGTGAAATAAAAAAAATTGAGTAAAAATAAAGTAAAAGCGGAATGAAGATAAATTTTAAGTGAAAGTGAAAAGAAAATAAATGTTGAGTGAAAGTGAAGTGAACGTGAAATAAAAAAATTTAAGTGAAAATTAAGTAAAAATGGAATGAAAATAAATTTTGAGTGAAAGTGAAGTGAAAATAAATTTGGAATGAAAGTGAAGTGAAAATAAATTTTGAATGAAAGTGAAGTGAATTTACATAATCGACCCCCTGAACCTAGATCGAAAGTTGTATTGTCATTTGAAAAATGATTAAAACAATAAAATACTAGCCTAAAAAGTCCTAAATTTTGAATATGACTTTTAGCCAAAATATATATATATATATAATTGGCACAGTCTCTGTGGTACGAATTATGCTAAGCTTTATTAGGAGGGGGTGTGGGTGAATAAAATATGCATTTTAATCTCAAAGGTAGGATTGAGACATTACTAATAAACGGAGAGAGTTGAAGATATAAAGGGAGTTGAACGAGCAAATCCTTCGATGTAAAAGCCCACCTTAAACCAGCTGATCCTGACACAAAGACGGCGTCAGAGCAAGACCCTTTAATGAAAACTATACGTCCCTGGATTAAAGTGGCCACTGGTCAGCCCATGGAAACCAACTACCCCGATACGAGCTGTCTTATGCAACCTGGAACCAAAACTATGTATGTATATGTATAGATGGACCACTCTATGGTCGTCGAGCGTATTAGATGGAAGTTTGGGCATTAATACCTAATAACATGACCACGTCGGTAAATCCTTTGTTGGCCATCTTCCTTCGGACTTAACACCTTCAGTTTCATGGATACTGCGAAGACGGTGATCTGGACCGAGAATTGATTCCCCCTTTCACTTCTAATTAAGAGATTAATTTACATCGTCCGATTTAGTGCTGACGAAAAATCGTTTCATTTCACAGACTTGCCACGAGTCAGAGAAATCAGGGAGTTCGGGGAAAAGTCAGTGAAAAGAAGAATTCGTTAGAAAAAAATCAGGAATATTTTTTTTTTATTATGGTCCTGCACTGAACAAAATTTGTTGGTATAATTCAACTACTATTGGGTAGTAGAGTGAAAAGCAGCTAAATTAATTATTTTTTTAATCTTTTAATTATCTTTTTTAATTTTAATCTAATTAATATTATTAGTAAATTATTATTGTATCTACTTTTTATGTAGTTAAAAATTAAGAATTAAAGCAACTAAGAAAAGTAGATAATTTTTAAAAATAACTACAAAATCTTGTTGCACCAACTACATTTCTTAATTATTTTTACTACTTTTTGATAATTAATGCAAATTTTTTTAATATCTTTGACCACTTATTAAACTAAGGATAGTAGTTTCTTGGTAAAATTACAATTATTTAAAAAAAAATTTCTTAATTCAATGATTCTAAATGTCTACTATTTTTTAAGGGCATTTGAAAAATTATGACATCACGGTTTGTGTAAAGCTTGTTTTGAAATTATTAAAAAAAAATGTATTGATAAAATTCTAAGCAAACATTAAATTATTTTCATAAGTAATAAAAATTTCACAGAAATTCAATTATTTATACAAAGTTTTTTATAAATTGCATCTCAATATTCAATTATTTTCATAAATATTAAAATTTTCATAGAGATTCAATTATTTTCATGAATAATATTACTCTTCATGGAATTTCAATTATTTTTATTTTAATTATTATTTTTATTTTATTCGAATTCTTCAAAAAATGTAATTATTTTTAAAAAGTTTATTAAAATTTATCGAAAATATTCCATTATTTTGACAAAATTCTTGAAAAGAATTAAATTTAAAAAAAAATTCATCCATTCAATAAATTATTTATTTTTGTATTTAAATAATTAAATTTTAGTAAAATTTTTCTAATAAAAATTAATTTGAAAATGTATTTCAATTAAAATTTTAGATAATAATTGAATATTAACTGACAATTATGTAGAATTAATATTTTTTCAATTATTTAAAGTTTTTATTTTCTAAACATTTAAATTGAAGAATTTTCAAATAATAAAAATTTCATAAAATTAAATTCTAAACATTTGTTAACAATTTAATTTTACTATTATTTTAATCAATGTATTTAAAAATTTTCAAGAAACTTTTGCAAAAATTATCAAAAATAATTGATAATTTATTTCTTTTGAAGAATTTTAATAAAATTGGTCAAAGAAAAATTTACTTAAATGTGTGTTAAAAATAATTCAAAACTTGGGAAGAATTTTATTATTTAGGAGAGTAATTGAATTCTTGCAACGAATTTTTATTGTCATTTTTTTAATTAATTGAAATCCTGTGAAGATTTTTATTATTTAGGAGAATAATGGAATTTTTGCAACTAATATTTATTATATTTTTTTTGTAAATAATTGTAATCCTGTACAGAATTTTATTATTACTGAAAATAGTTGAACTCTTGTAACGAATTTTATTACATTTTTTTAAATAATTAAACTCTTGAGAAATTTTATTAAAATAGTAGATTTGAAAAATATCTGAATTTCAGTGTAGAATTTTATTATTTATGAAATTTAATTGAATTCTTGTAAAAAATCTTTGAAAATAATTACATTTTTCTTGAAATTAATTTAAAATTGTATTAAAAATAATTGAAGTTCTATGAAAAATTTTATAATTTACGAATTTACAATTTTCACAACGAATTGTATCACCTTTATATATTTATTTTTATGTTTGAATAATGGAATTCATTTGTAAAATTGGATTACTTGTAAAAATCTCATTCAGTTCTTGCGAAGAGATATTATTAAAATTTTTGTAAATTATTTAATTTTTTTGTCGAATTTTTGTCCGGAAATCAGATTAAATCAAAATTAATATTTTATGATAACCCTGTTTCAGTCAAGAATCAATTACTGTTCATTTAAAAAATAATAATTCTCGTTTTTTGTTCCTGATAGAGGTTCTTCTTGGAATTTTGTCTAATTTTTAAGGATAAATAATAATTAAGAATATTAGATTCCATCATTCGGTAAAAATTAATATTTAATATAACGTTGAATATAACGAACATTCCGAGTCAGAATGATATTATTTGATGATTTTTCTGACTCGGAATGATCGTTAAATTCATCGTTTTATTAAATATAAATAATAATTACTGGAAAAAAGTTGTTCAAAATTTCGGAAAAATCATTTGCGGATATTACTTCTCATCTTCAGAATTGCAGTCAATAAAAATCATGCACACAGTAACCCCATTTAACGGTATTATTATTATTATTATTATTATTATTATTATTATTATTATTATTATTATTATTATTATTATTATTATTATTATTATTATTATTATTATTATTATCAAATGTCTCCAAATTAAATATATTTTCAATTCGAATTTATCTTGTAAAGCCTGTTGAAATTTCTACCTCAAATTTCTATCACTTCTATAGACTTTTTTTTACGTATAGCACGACATTAATGATTTTTTGATTTTTCCTCGCGTGGTTGGATTAAAATTGAAATCTCTAGGCACACAGAAGAGAAAGACGCTTTTTGATTGGCTTTTAAGTGGAGAAATGTCCTTTGATAGATGAGTGTACTATAGTGGAGGATTTTCCATTTCTCTCTCTCTCTCTCTCTATTTCTCTCGTTTACTCTTTCACCACGTGTCTTCCTCTCCCCGGTTTTAGAGATGTCTGGGATTACACGCTGAAGTGGGATAGAATCAGAGACTTAAGTCAGGGTTAAACAAGGATCGTCGCTATTGTACCGCGAACCGAGTTTCCATTGTCTCTGGGATAGACGAGTGGATCTGCATATGCTTAGCGGGAGGGTAACACTTGGGTACAATCTTCAACCCTCTACTATTTCCTCCCATTCTCCCCCTCGCACCACAATCGCCTTTCACATTTAGATTTCTTACTTTTTGACAAAAAAGGAAACATTTTTTATTATTTCAATAGTTTGGGATTCTTTTTTGTTTGGTTATTTATTTTAATGTTTTTATATTTTGATATTTACGAATCTTGGTCTCCTTTCTTTAACTTTTCTTTAATCTTCATTTTAATGTAGGGAAAAAATTTTCTGCTTTAGGTCAAACCGTGTATCATTAAATTATAGAAGAATTTTCAGTGAAAAATGTGTGAATTACAAATCCTCTTTTTCTTTCTGGTGATCAATTAATCTGTTGAGCCCGTACCATGCGGGCGGTTTATCATCCCTCTTTTTCTCTTTTTGATTTAAATAATCCGGTATTTTTTTTTTGTTTTTTAATTTTGGCAAAGAGTTCACCTTTGTTTGTCTTTTGATAATTGTTCGAATTATGTTTTTTTAACTTGATTTAATTTTTTTGATTTCAGTTAAAAGTCTTCCAGTTCATTGTGTCGTTGAGGCGATTCATAGTATTGTGGAGAGTCGCTCGACTGCTCGTGACAACTGGAGGAGGCCTCATGTTGAAAAAGATACCTATGTTTTCATTCCTGCAGTGATGCCATTTCAGGTGAGTTTGTGAGAATTAATATTTTCCCGTACTTCCATTTTCTAATGGATTTCTAACACTAGAAATCAAACTCTTACTTTCTTAAATTACTGAATTGATGACTAATTAAAATTTTTCTAGTCCTCCTAAAACTGTTTCTTCTTCTTTATTCAAAGTTGTCAATGGTTGTGAAATTGTACATCAAGATCAAAAAAAGATCCTGAACTGTTTTTGAACCAAATTTTTAAACTAGAAACTTCCTAAAACTCTTCCTAAAGTTTGTAGAATTTAATGATTTATCGAAAATTTTCAAGTAGTCCTAAAGATGTTGCATCGAAACGATACGAAGTGGATCTGGAATTAAAAGCCGAAATAACGTTGCCAACGGTTTTGAAATTATACATAAAGATAAAAAAAGATCCTGAACTGTTGTTGACCCAAATTTTTAAACTAGAAACTTCCTAAAACTCTTCCTAAAGTTTGTAGAATTTAATGATTTATCCTAAAGATAAACAAAGATGTCCTAAAGATGCTGCATCAAAACGATATGAAGTGGATTTGAAAGTGGAAATAACGTTGCCAACGGTTTTGAAATTGTACAAGATCAAAAAAAGATCCCGAACTGTTTTTGAACCAAAATTTTTAAACTAGGAAATTCTTAAAACTCTTCCTAAAGTTTGCAGAATTTAATAATTTATCGAAAATTTTCAAGTAGTCCTAAAGATGCTGCATCAAAACGATATGAAGTGGATGTGGAATTAAAAGCAGAAATAACAAGAAGTGCTATTGAAAACTATTGTTACATTAAGACTTCTTAGAACCAAAATTGATGCTCAAATACTAAAAGAAGATGGTACAATTTATTTGCCATCAACTACGGAAAGCACTTCTAAAATTCGAACTAAATCACAAGTTTGATTTTGTCTTGAAACTGATGCTAAACGATATTTTCATATCTAGATCAAGTGCTCTAAAAACATTCCAATCATTAACAAAAATTAAAAAAAGTATCTTTTCGAATTCAGAAGTAGCACACTTTACAAACACAAACCGAACTATAATGGAATTAAAAATGAACTCTTCTTTGTCTTACTGTTTTACCTCATCTAATGAGCAGAAGAATTTGCCAACCCAATAGTTTACAGTTACAATTATTGCAAAAGCAACATTACTAATAATGTTGCAACGTAATGTTTAAAATAAATAAAAATTTCTCTTCCATCTGATTTTAGGATCTAGTTGGAGAAACATTGGTGCGATTAGGTTACTCAAATGATCTCATTCTTAGCGCTCGAGGGAGTATTGTGATAAGAAACTGGAAGCCATTGCCAACTGAGAAAGTGGCCGAAGGTCCACTATTGACAGTTGGCGATATTTTGGCAGAATTAATTCACCTGACAACACTGAAAATCCAAGTCTATAGATCAAGACCACCGCCACCTAGTCCAGCGACCGAGGTCAGAGACAAACTTCTAAGGTTTCTGCTGCTTCACAGTCATGCATTTCTAGTCGGATGTCCTCTCGATGAGGTAATTATTCTTCTTTATAACAATTTTTTTTATAATTTATATAATTTTATTCTATTATTCGCAAATAGTAATAATAACGATACGCAAATAATAATTTGCATAGCAAAGGAACATAAAATATTACAGGGAATCCCTGAGCTATCCTATAACGAATATGGGTGTCTTTTGGCTTTAGACTACTATTAGGATAGTAATTAATCTAAATTTTATTAATTACATTTTCTGATGGCATATTCATCGTTATTTTTTGCATTTCTAACAATAATTGATTATCCAAATGGAAATTTGGAATTTTCTGTCGCTCATTTTTAATTCCTGATGATAATGATGAATAAATTGGTGGAAGAAGCTTGCGTCAAGAGAGTGAAAGCGGAAGTAGAATGTTGCGGTTAGACAAACGCTTAAAAATGTATAAAATGTAAATCTAGCCAGAGAGTGTTTGTCGCCAGGACACCTAATCTCATTAAGAAGTCCTCCGGCTGGTCTCTGTTTGCCTCTTCCAACTTCTCCAAGAGCCGCCCTGTGGTAATCTGCAAGCGGAAGCTCGCTCTGCGGTCTCTTGATCCCCACCTTAAATAAATGCTTTCTCGGTTTTGACTCACTCTCTTAACCAGTCAAAAAGTCTCTCTCTCACTCTCTCATTGCATTTCCCTATACACTGAAAAAAAGAAAAAAAAATCTCTCCCACAAAAACAAAAAAAAAAATTAGGAAAAAATTTCATCACTAAAATCCAAATAATTATTATGTTCCACTTAGATATAGTGTGCCAATAAAATATATTGTTTATTTAAATTTTATTTTTGAATTAAAATGATATACCGTGTGAAATATAGCTGACAAGTTTTTTTTGTTAATGATAACAAGAAGGGAGGAGGGGGAGATTAAATTTTCCCCGAGGTCGTTGAGCATAGAGAGAGAGGGGGATTTACATAAGACTAAATGAACTTATTTTCGAAAAGTGGATTGAGAGTGATGAGGCAAATGAAGAGAGAGATTGCTTATATATGTATGCATAAGAGCATTTGAATCCATGTAGGTAATGTGAATACAGAAAGCATTCTAGGAGCTTGTACTCCTTCTTCGAGACTATCTATAGTCAAAACGAAGATCTCATAGCCGTAGCGTGTGATAGGATTACCCTTTACTCAACCGAATTCGCAGCCTTCATCAAAAGCCCCCTATTCGATATTGTGGAGGAAAACGGGAGAGAGAGAGGGGGGGAGAGGGTAAAAGGGAGAGAGCCACCCCGGGCCAGGCATTATCTAAGTGCACTCTCTTTGAAGATCCTACGTCTCTCCATCCAGCGAACTTTAATGCCGTTCACGTTGGTCTATGATTACCAATTTTCTCTTGATAGACGTTACCCATCCAAATTTATATCTCAGATGACTTCAAACTTAATGGCGAATGATTGACGTGAATTAAAAATACACGCGCTGAAAAGATGCAAAAAAAAGAGAAAAATCTTTCACTTCCATTTACTTCTAATTTTACCCTTCCTCTTGGAATTGCAATTCTTAGATCAAGAAAATTTAACTACAATTTGTTTATGATTACCAGAAAACTGTATAGACTATATATGTATTAACATAAAAGCTCACAGTTTTCTTGGAAAGTATTAAATTCGACACTAAAATGGATCAAATTGATGCCAAAAATGTGGATCAATTTTTTATTTTGATTCACATTTTTTGCATCAGTTTGTTGCCATTTGATATTTGCATATTGCAATGAATTGATACAAAAAAAAAATTTAATTGATTTAAATAACCGATTAATTGACTATTATCAAATAAATATTTACTTGAATCAAATAATATTTAATGGATTCAATTAAATGGTATTTGAATCAATAACTTCAGTATTTGAAGCAAATACGATTTAATTGACTCCAATAAATATTATTTGATTCAATTAATTTTTTTTTCAGTCTATAACAAATTTCGTTTGAATGATATAAATTATGCAAAATTTTTTCCTTTTTATTTATTATTTATTAAAAATATAAATAATAAAATAAAATTAATAAATAGAATTTAGAATAGAAAAAAAAATTTAAATTTAAAAACAAATTTTTAAATAAAGGGAAAATTTTTACTAGGATAACGTGTGCTGTTACATTTATAATTACGAATTTTTTTCGAATTTTAAAATTATTCAGAAGTATCCATAAATTATTTTTTAAATAAAAATAAAATAAAATGATAATTAAATCCACAGGAATTAAAGTTTTCAAATTCAAACCTTTATGAAATTTCAACAACTTTAAATATTATTATAAAAATTTAATTATTTCAAAAATTTTAATAAAATCCCTCGCGAGGACTCAATAAATTTTACAAGTTATAAAATTTTTCACATTAATTCAAATTATTTAAATTTAAAAATTTTTCACGGAATTTCAATTATTTTCAATAAAATTTTCAATAAATTCTTCGAAAAAGAAAATTATTTCCAAACATTTTCTGCAAGAATTCAATTACATTTTATAAATAATAAAATTCTTCACTGAAATTCAAATATTTTTAAATTCCACTATTTTTATGAATTTTTTTTAAAAGAATTCAATAATTTAAAAAAATGTAATAAATTTCCATACAAGAATTAAATTATCTTCTTAAATCAAAAAATTTCCTAAAAAATTACATTTTTTTAAAATTGTGATAAAAATTCGTTACAAGAATTCAATTAATATACTAAATGATAAACGCAATTTTAAGTGAAAACTTCGAAAAATGTAATTATTTTTGAAAATCGTATTAAAATTTTTCCCAAGAATTCAATTATAAATTATTTTTAATAATTTTTTGCAAAAGTTCCTTGAGAATTTTTATTTTCATTTGTTTACAATACAATTTTACAAAATTCTCCAATTCAATGTTTAGAAAATAAAAACTTAAAAAAATAATTTTTTAAAACAATTTTAATTAAACGTTTTCAAAAAAAATTAATTCTACCTAATTGTCAGTTAAAATTATTTGTATCGTTTTCATTCAATTATTATTTTCTGTAAATTTGAATTATTTTTTATGAAAATAGTAGAATTATTTTAAAAAATTTATGATTTATTAAAATAATTAATTTTATTGCTGAGAAATACATGGAAAATTTGTAAATAATTGAATTCGAGTGTAATTTTATTAATTTAGAAACTAATCAAATTTTTGCAATTATTTGTAACTTATACAAAAACAATTTTTTTGTGTTTTTAACAAAAATTTGAATTAAAAATTTTGAAATTTCATTTTTTTATAAATTAACAATTTTATATTAAAAACTGAATAACAGTTGTAACCGCACGTTTTAGTCAAAATGGCATAATTATTTTTCCAATCATTTTACATTTACTTTAGAAATAAAAATTTTTATGAATAATCAAATTAAGTTAAAAAATTAACAATTCTTTTATTTATAGTAAAAAATGACGTCGTTTTTTCCTTAGTGTTTTAGAATTGCTACAAAAAACATTTTTAGAAATGTTTTTTCGTAAGGCATCATTTTTTAAATGTACAAATAAATATAATATAATATAATTGTAAATAAATTTTATGTTAAACGAATGTTATGTCAATTAAAATTCATATCAATTAAAATATGTGTCAATATTTTTGTCCGAAATGAAATTTATGTCAAGTGATATCCCTAATATTTTTTATCATAGTCCTATGCACCTGGGTAAAAAGGTAAAATATTTTTTTTCCCAAGTAAAGTATATCTTTCTTTTCCCAAGAAAACAACCTGTTTTCTGTTTAAAAGAAAAAAATTTCATCAGTTTATTTTCTTTTCTCGGTGCAATAAAACCCTTCGAGATTAGAATATTATTTTTATTTCTCCAAGTATTTTCATTTCAAAAATTTTTTTTCCCGTAAAGTTTGCTTTTCCCAAAAAGAAGTCTTTCTTTGATAAATAAAAATAATGTTACTGGTTGCTGGCAATGCCTATCTTTCTCTCTCTCTATATTTTTTTTTTAATATAAAACGAGAAAAAAAAACCAGTTTAAATTAGATTTTAATGAGAATGATTTATAAGTTCATGGGAGATCTGTCGACAAGCTACGTCATGGCAATCTTTAAAGAATAAATATCAGTGTAAATCAGGCTTAAGCAGTCTTTCAGATAAGCTGGTTTGTTAGAATACATTTTGACGCGTGTTTGCTAAATGATTTCTAAAATCTAGCTGATGATTTGTCTGTCAACCTGCTTTGAGTGAGTGATTAAGGAGAGGGTTGTAAAACTTGTCTGAGATTTTTTATTTTTATTTTTTACTTTTAAATTCAAGGGTCTATCGTAATGGCTCATTTAGATCCGTACTGATTAATTCATTATTTGACGTCACTCTTGATCCTTCTTTAGATGTTTGTTTCTTATAAATCATAACGATAAGACACTCCTATTTTCTTTCATTTCAAACATTTCCATAATCTGAAAATTCTCTTGATTTTGCGCTTTTTGTAATTCTTTTTTACACATTTGATTTTCTTTTTTTTTCTTGAATGTATCGATAACAGCACGAGGATTTTTTTATTGAGATCGTAATGATATTCGTCAGATCACCCAGGGATACCAGAAGACACCCAGAGACCAAATGTTTACTCTACTTAATTATATTTTTACTCCCAAATAAATTTTGTTTTCTTGTTTTTTTCAGTTAACATTAGCCTCGCTCTGCAGAGGTGGGAATGACATTTCAGAGGAGACGAGGAGGAATTTTGAGAATTGGTTACATCAGCAGCATTTGGCCTTTGGAATGAATCACTTGATTCCGCAGACGAATCATCAGACCCAAAGTCCACAGCCTGATGGTGCGGGTGGTCCATTGGGTCAGACAAGTCACATTGGTCATCCTCCTCATCCTGGTCTTCTTCCATATTCCCATAAAACAAGAATGCGAACCAGTTTTGATCCAGAACTTGAATTACCAAGACTGCAACGTTGGTTCGGTGAAAATCAGCATCCAACACGTTCACAAATTCAGCACTACGTGACGGAATTGAATTCCCTTGAATCTAGACGTGGACGAAAACCATTGGATGTTCATAATGTTGTTTACTGGTTTAAAAATGCAAGAGCCGCTCAAAAGAGAGCAGAGACTAGGGGCGTGAATGGTTACAGTCCCCCTGGACTGAGTCCCAGAGGCGCTAGCATGATCAGCGAGGATTGTTCGGATGATGAGGAGGACTCAAGGCATCAGGTAGGAATAGAATCATTGGTTTTTGGAACAAAAAAGTTTGGTAGGGATTTATTGACTACTAAAGATTTACTAGCTTCACAACTGGGGTGTTTTGGTACCCCAGATGTTTTTTCTTTTAGTTCCTAATTGGGGTACCGAAAAACCTAGCTGACTGGTACTTTAGTACCTTTGTTAGTTGGTCCCTAACTAGGGTATTGTATGGATTTGTGGTAATTTGGTATTTTGTTACCCCAATTAGCTGATTTGTAAGTTATTTCCTAACTGGGGTACCAAAGCACCTATGTTTGGGGTGTTTTGGTACCCCACTTAGCTGATTCATAAATTATTCTCTAAAACACTCCAGTTAGGGAGTCTGGAATATTTTATCATCCCAATTATCTGGTTAACTGGGTCACTTCCTAACTGGAGCTTAGTTCTAGTCTCCAACTAGTGTATTCACTATTAACAACAACCAAACTCTAAAAACTCTAGAACCAAGTGAATTAATTAAAAATAGATTTATCAAATGAACTGTTCTGTTTGTCCTCAGACGTCTTCGCCGTATCCTCCAGGAAGTCCTCCGGTTGGACCGTTGTCACTGACAACACGTCCCGAAGATCAGCAACCCTCTTTGACACCGTCGTCAGTGAAGCAGGAAGATGGTAGAGCGTCTTCCGGTTCTGAAGACGACGAAACAAGTCCAACTGATCCATTACCACCAGGATTTCCTCTATTACCGAGTCCAATGTTCAGTCAGAGTGTCATGTACATGTCGCATTATCTCACTCCACGTGGACCACCCGGATGTCCAACGAATTTGTTAGACGAGAGGAGAAAACGAAATCGGACATTCATTGATCCCGTGACGGAAGTTCCCAAACTCGAGACGTGGTTCACTCACAATACTCATCCCAGTCATGCGGTAATTCTTCCATTCTAACAAATATTTCCATTTTTGAAAAATATTTCTATTTCTATGTCTATTTTTCAAAAATACAATTACGTGTTAGTAAATAAACTATTACATTACGACTAACTTTCTTATTAAAAAAGAAACTAAAGAAGAATGTAACTATATAATAGAAATGTTGTAAATAAAATGTGAAGCAATCAGAAAGGGACCTTAGAAGCAAAAATTTATAGGTTATGTTTGCAATTTTTAACATGAAAATACAAAAAAAGAATTAACTGTCAATGTAAATTATTCATTTTTAAGTCTTCAATGCAACTAAAACATTTAATAAATACTGATTTTAATTTGCAATCAGTAAAAAGGAACTTTCAAAAGAAAAAAAAGTAAAGCTAACATAACCTTAAAATGATTTGCTTCTAAAATCCCTTTCTTCGGATCGCGTTACAAATATGAATAAGAAGTAAAAAAAATATTTAAAATCGATTGATTTAATTTTCATTGATAGAAAATTGATTACTTAGTAAAAATTACAAAAAAGTTCCTAATAATTTCTTTTGACCTATATTATAGTAAAATTAAAAAAACATTTTTTTTTACCTACATTATGATAAAATTAAAAAAAATAATTTTTTCTCTCTCATTACAGTTAATACTGAAGTACACGGAGGAACTAAATAGAATGCCATATCGGCAAAAGTTTCCCCGATTGGAAACAAAAAATGTGCAATTTTGGTTTAAAAATCGTCGAGCCAAATGTAAGCGTTTAAAAATGGCACTTTTCGATGGAGAATCACCACAGCCTCATCCCTATCATGCAGAGTAGATTGCTCATATCCTGTGTAAATAATACACGTCAAAAAAAAATGCTACACACATTCGTATAGTATAATAATTTTTTCCCCTCCCCAATCTCAGACCAAAAAAAAAATACACACGCACTTGATTATAAATAAGAAAAAAAAAGAAAATAAATTTAACGATTAGAAAATATGTATTATGATATACATATTCGTGATTACACTCAGCATAATAAATATATATATATATATATATAAAATATATATTATATAGACAAGCGAAAAAAAATTATACACCAGTAAAATTATAAAATACGCTTGTTAATTCGTATTCTTTCCCTACCCCCTCTCTACCCCCAAATCCCAACCACGTTGATTATTCATAAAAGTCTGTGTAATTATTTCGTAAGTAGTAATATATTTACTTTTATGTTTTACAATAAATGTAAATACGAAAATGATGTCCAATAAACTGTACGCCACTATAAAGATGACTATTATTATAATATTTAGTACCTTCATCTACACATTAAGGATTCAATAAATTATGTGCTTTCAAAATTCGAATTATATGTGCGTTTTTGATTATTCTATTAAGTTACGTGTCGATAAAGTGTTTCCTGTTTGGAAAATTGATTTTAGTTGAATGAAAATTTCTCTCTTCTCTTAAGATAAATTTATTTACTAGAGTAAACATTATATAATGTCATTTGAATTCAAAAATTCGTTTCTTTTATTTTTGCCAAATTTTTCCTTGCATACTTTTTTATTTAGAAATATTTGTTTTAAAATTTTAATTCTTTTGAATTCAATTAATATTTTCCATTAGAAATTCAAATTTAAGTTATGAATTCAATATAGGAAAACTAGCTCTTTTTAAAATTGTTTACCATCATCAATTGGAAAACTGTGATTTTCTCCCAAAATTAGGGTAAATTTAAAAAATGGGACAGCCAGTAATGACCCACTTTTAAAATTTTTAAATTACTCGAATTTATGGAAAAAATCTCAGCTTTTAAAATTAAATGATAAAATATTTCGAAAATTGCTAGTTTTCCTATAAATTTAAGTAATTAAAAAAATGGGACATCCATTATTGTCCCAATAAAAAAAAATTTTATATCACTCTAATTCATGAGAAAAAATCTTAGCTTTACAATTACAATGATAAAGAAATTTTGAAAAATGATCTACATCTTTAATCCATTAGAGTAAATTTAAAAACTGGGACAAACACAGTTGTCCCATTAAAAAAATTTAATAACCCGAAATTATAGAAAATAGTCTCAGCTTTCTAAAGAAAAATAATAAATAAATTTACGAAAGCACTATTTTCCCACAAATTTAGGTAATTTTAAAAAATGTGACAACCAGTAGTGTCCCACTTAAAAAAATTTTTCAAATTACCCTAATTTATGGGAAAAAATCTTAGCTTTACAATTAAAATGATAAAAACAATTCGTAAATACAGTGACAGTTTGTGTGAAAAATAAGGTTTTATTTTTCAAAAAAGAGGGTTAAAAAACTGTTTCTTGGAAAAAGAGTTTTTCAATTGAAAAGTACACAAAAAATACGATTTAAAATTCATAACAAAGAAATGGAAAATTTTACTTAACCGTTTCACGTTGAATTTCTTTAAAGTGTAAATAAAGATTCAAATGAAAATTTTAAAGGGACAAAAAAATAAAAATCCATTAAAGTCGAATGGAAAATAAAAATCTATCAAAGTGAGTT
The DNA here is from genome assembly GCA_032872475.1 of Leptopilina myrica (nomen nudum). Taxonomy (NCBI): domain Eukaryota; kingdom Metazoa; phylum Arthropoda; class Insecta; order Hymenoptera; family Figitidae; genus Leptopilina; species Leptopilina myrica (nomen nudum). Next base: position 40,606,722 of record CM065461.1, read on the forward strand.
TAAAAGTGAAATAAAAAACGCAGCAAAGTTAAAGTTAAAGTATTTGTATTCATTGTACGAAAGGGCAATTTAAAGTTTATTAAATAATAAAATTTTTAAAGGGAAATTATTTTTGAACAAATAAGAAATATAATAATAAATAAAAATGAAATGTTAAGATAAAAATTAAATTTGATAATTGACCCCTAAATTATTATTTTCATAGTATTCTTAAAAGTATCAAATTGATACCAAAGTGAATCAATTTTATTCGGAAATGTACAAGAAAAAAACCTTTAACTAGAACAGCAAAAACTTTCGCTAAAATATCAAAACTATTCGTTGAAATAGCGAAAGAATTCGTTGCATTAACTGAAAATTTCGCTAATACAGTGAAATTTGTAATTGTTCCAGATGAAGATTTTTTTCGTGTAGTCAAATTTTGTATGTAATTAATATTTTACCTATGAAATTGATACACTCTAATGTAAATGTGATACATTCGAGAAAACTGTGCGTTATTAAAAAAAGGAAAATTGCTAATGAATTAATTAAAAATTTTTTTTTGTTTTCTTTTTTGAATTTCGATTAATAATAAGTATTAGTATAGAAAAAAAAATTGCTTCTACGTTTGCGATAAGAAATTTCACAGGGGATATTGAGGAAGTTACAATAAAGAGACAAGAGGATGGTATCTCGATGTATAGTGTGATGAAAGAGTATATATAAGGGTAGGTATATGTGGAAACTGTTAAACAATGAATCAAACGTGTACGTTTTGAACCTCTAGAATGTGATTTCTAAACATTGCTCTCCTCTCTATTTACCGTGTAACGTTATGAGAAAGCTCTTCTCTCTCGTCCCGCTCCTAAAATCTATCTACTAAGATAAGGCCATTTGAACTGTCACACAAAGCAAAACCCAGCTCAAATTCCTACAATGGTCATTGGATTTCTAAACACTCAATATTTTCCCACACAAGTTCACTGAAAATTGTCAGTTTATTTCAAAGAAAAGCAAACTGATCTTTAAAAAATTTTTAATTAAATTGAACATGAAGTAAAACAAAAAATTAAATTAAAACAAAGTTTTCACTTTTTTTTGACTTATGCCGAAATAAACGGGACAAGACTTTTTCGTACACTTATGGTACGCAATTTATTGTGGATTGAATTTTATTTATTATTTTTTTTCATTCTTATTTTATTACAATTATTTTTTATTTTTTATTATAATACAAATATAAAATAAAAATGTAACAAAAATAAAACAATCATAGTTATTAAAATAGAAAACAATTTCTTGAATATAAGTATATGACGTAAACTTTTCCTTAAAGACGAGAATTTATAGTTTTCTTGTTATAAATATTTTTTTGTATTGAAATGTTTTTCACTAATTCTTTTTTTTAGGGAAAAACAATTTTTCATTTCGAAAAAATTAATTCAGTTTGATAGATTTTTATTTTTAGTTTTATTTTTATTTTTTAAGTAAACCAATTATCTCCAATAATTCGAAAGTAAAATGTTTAATTTTATTTCTACTTTGACTATCATTTTAATTTTCACTTTTGATTTAAAGGCGAAGGAAAGTATGTTTAACTCTAATTTCAAAGTAAACTGGAAACTGGGGACCGATTATTTAATTTAATTTCCACTTTCACTTTCACTTTGAAAGATTTTTTATTTTCACTTTCATTTCCAGTTCCCTTTTTACAGATTTTTATTTTCACTTTCATTTTACAGATCTTTATTTTCAGTTTCATTTTGGCACATTTTTATTTTCACTTTCATTTTGACACATTTTCATTTTTACTTTCAATCATAATGAAAGGGGACTAAAAATATATTAAGCCAAAAATTTGAAAATAAAAGCGAGACTAAAAATAAAAATTCTATGAAAGTGACAGTGAAAATAAAAACATATTAAAGTGAAAACAAAGTTGAAAAAATCTGCGAAAAAAGGAAAATTATCCACAAGAATGAAAATTAATTAAGGTAATAATATAACAGATAAAATAATAATTTTCTTGTACGTTGCAATTAGTTTTCCATCATGAAATGTTGAAAGTAAAAAATATTTCTTTTGGGAGGAAGAAAAAATGTTTTCTCCTCAAGAAAAACATTATTTATGTAGTGTATATGGCATTTTCATCATATTGAGCTTGTAGATTATGGAAAAGGAGCTCCAATTGGGTAAAAAAGTAAGAAAGTAGAAGGAGAAGAAGAAGAAGAAGAAGAAGAAGAAGAAGAAAGGAGGATTTACAATTCCGGGACAAGTAGGAATAACACGAAGATGAAAGGTGATACGGCACAGTTCGCATACAGAGAAAAGCGGAACAGGAGTTTCTGGATTTAATGAGGATAGGCGGATTTGTCCAATTAAAACGTCTTACAAGGATCCATTCTGCAGTCAGTTCATTCGCAAAACATTGAATCTGAATTCACTTAATACTGCGCCACAGCCCCTTCTTATCCTCTACCTCCCACTCACTCACTCTCCCTCGCTCACTACCCCTCTTTCAAAATGCTTTATCCTTCCCTGTTATCGCTTCTCAATAACATATCCTCAACCAAAACATCAAATTCGTCTATAAAACATTTCAACTCTTAGTCCTTGCTTACAATTTTAATTTTAAACGAGTGGAAAATAGATTAAAAATTTATTAAATAGGAATTCAATGAAGAAAAATGGAATGTAGAGCTTCAAATAATAATATCTTTTAAATAAATTAATTTAATTTGCTATTTTTTCTGTAATACACTTCACTTTCACTTTTTTCTCACTTCACTTTCCTTTACTTCACTCTCACTTCACTATCACTTGATTTTCACTTCACTCACCATTCACATTCACTTCACGTTACTTTCACTTTACATTCCATTCAATTTCACTCTCACTTGATTTTCACATCACGTTCTCTTTACTCTCACTTTACTTTCACTTCACTCACAGTTCACATTCACTTCATGTTACTTTCACTTTACTTTCCCTTCAATTTTACTTTACTTTCATTTCACTCTCACTTCACTGTCACTTCACTTTCAGTTCACTCACAGTTTACATTCACTTCACTTTACTTTCATTATATTTTAACTTTACTTTTGAATTTTTCATTCACCTTTACTTTACTTTCAATTCACTTACACTTCAGTTTCACTTCTCTCTCACCTTACTCTTAAATCACTTTTACTTCACTCTCACTTCACTTTCACTCAACTCTTATTTTAATTTCCCTTCAGTTTAATTTCCTTCGCACATCACTTTAACTTTTAATTTACATTCATTTCATTTTTACTTCACTTTAACTTTATTTTTGTTGAATTTGACCTTTTTATATTCCAAATTGCCTCAAAGTTTTAAACAAAAGTTAAATTCAATAAAAATAAAGTGAAAGTGATTGTAAAGTGAGAGTAAAGAAAAATTAAATTAAGAGTGATAAGATAAATTAAATTTAATAAAAAGAAATTGAAAGTGATTGTAAAGTGAGAGTGAAGTAAAATTCAAATAAGAGTGAATTTAAGATAGTAAAGTGAAAAATAAAAAATAAAAAAATTATTTTATTTATAATCAATAATAAATTAAGTAAATAAATTGAGAATTAATTAATTAAGTTAATTAATTCTTTATTTATCACTTTATTTAAAATTTTGTTTAGTGAAGTAAATTTTTCACTTCACTCTAACTTCACAATGACTTTCATTTTATTTTCATTGAATTTAACTTATCTTATCACTCTCAATTCAATTTTACTTCACTCTCACTTTATGATCACTTTCACTTTATTTTTATTGAATTTAATTTATGTTTAAAACTTTAAGGCAATTTGGAATATAAAAAAGTCAAATTCAACAAAAGTAAAGTGAAAGTGAAGTAAACATGAGATGAATGTGAGAATGAAGTGAAACTGAAGTGAGAATAAACATAAAGTGAAAAAAGTAATTCAAAAAAATTTTTATTTAGATAAATATCTCCTATTATTTTAAATAGTCCGCATAATATATCAACAATTAATTTTCCTCTTGATATCGGATATTTTATTTAAGAACAAATAGATTTTTTTTGTTGCCGAAAATGATTGAAATTATTCATAAAAAGAATGAAGAAGGTCGAAGAAAAAAAAGACAAAAATGTGGAGGGTCGGATAAGAAAATTGAACTCTGAAACCGACAGCGAAATGGGCGAGAGATGATAGGGGGTGCTTTATATATATATATACATATAAAAATCTAGAAGTCAGCAAACCACAAGGATGATCCTTTTATCTGATCTTAATTTGTCAGAAGACATCGGCTTAATTTAGCCAAAGAAAGTTTCCCGTAAATCGACGTGAAATACCAACTTGAAAATTCGCGAATGAAATAAGAGAGCGTGAGATAGAGAGAAAGGGGAGAACAAAGATAACACAAAATTCATCTCTGTCATCGTGACAATTTTTTTTTATTTAAATTTTACTTCTTGTTGTGAAAAATTAAATTTCTCTCTCATTAACTTCTTTTTTGTAAAAAAAATTTGTTTTTTTTATTATTTTAGACCATTTGCATTCGAAAAATACACATTTGACTCAGAGAATGCTAAATTTATCGTTTCAAATGAATTTTAATTGGTTCAAACAAAAATTGTTTGGTTCAACCAAATTTTGTTTGGATCAACCAAATTTTGTTTGATTCAAACAAATTTTATTTCGTTTAGAAAAATTTAAGTTGGTTTAATTAAATTTTCTTCTGTTTAAAAAAGGATTTTTTTGTATTAGACGTGGTCTAACCTTAACTACATTTTTCAACAATGTCTATAACTTTATTTTATTTTTTTCTACAGTTGTAATTTTTTTTATAAATAATTAATTATTTTATAATTTATTCACTTTTAGATTTAAATAACTGAATTCTCGCAGTTGAATTCTGATGATTTAGAAATGAATTTTGGTTTAAAACATTAAAAAATAATAAGAAGCGTTAAAATAGGATTCTATAAAAATATTAAAATTAAAGAAGTTTTAAAAATGAAATCTTTGAGATTTGAATTACTGTAAAAGTAAAATAATATTTATAACTAAAAAAAAATTTTTTTTGCTTCCTCAAGAATTATTTTAATTATTTTTAATTATTATAATTATTTAGAGTTCGAATTTTAGTAGAAAAATTTTTGAAATGATGTGTACATTGAAAGTACTTTAAAATTTAAGCAAATAAATAAATTAAATACAAAAATTAAAATATTTATTTTACAAAAATTATTTAAATTTGAAAGATTTAATTTGGAAATTCAGAAAAAATTATGTTTTTGAAAAATATCAATATATTGATATATTTTTTTATATTATATATTATATATAAAAACAATATATATATTTTGTAATATATTAAAATTTTTTCAGTTGTACTTGAAATCCCAAAAATATTTTTGTATAATAATTTGTTTAAATTTTTGAACTTCATAAAATTAGAAAACTTAGAAATTTTGTAAAATTTTATTAATGTAAATTTTTGAATTATTATTTTTATTTAAAAATTCTAAAAAATCATTGAATTTTCGAAGAATTGCAATTTTTAGAAGTAGTTAAATTTCAAAAGGTATTTCATTGCAATTATTCGACATTTTAATTCCTGTGGAAAAATAAATGAGTATAAATTAAAAAACTTTTGTTAAAAAAAATATTGAAGTTTATTTAAATAATTTAATATAGAAATTCCAATGAAAATTACTTTCTTGAAAATATGTAATTAAATTTTTTTTTAAATAATAGTAATTCCGAAAATATTTTTAAAACATCGAAACAATTGTCACTTTATTAAATTTGGTTGAAATAAATTTTGTAAATTTAAATATTTTTAATGAATCTTATTTGTTTACCTTAAAAAATTATTTTGAATTATAATCGTATTTTTATGGAACATTTCCAATTGAAAAGTTGAAAAATAATTGAATTTGGATTAAAATTATTACCAGGATTTTTCCAGTGGTACTCGAAAGTTACATTATTTAAACAAAAATATCTTTTATTCAATTTAAAACAAAATTAAATTATTTCATCAATTTCAATAGGAGTTGAAACAATTAGCTTAATTTTTTTTTCAAAGAAACACTGTTAGAAAATAAGTCCCAATAAAACGAAAACATTTGGACAATGTTTAAATTAAAATATTTATTTACTACTCCAACTTTTCGAATTCTAAATAATTTCCTCTTCAGAGAGTCTTGCAAAAAAAAATATATGTAAAATGAAAATATTAATAATAAAACAAAATTTAATATTGAATAAAATAAAAATTAATGAATAAAATAGACAACGTCAAAGAAAATTTTACTCCCATGTAGTTACGTTGGTTTTTATAGTATAAAACAAATAAATTTTTTTTAGTTTTAAATAAATTATTAATCAATAATTTATAAAAAATTAATAATAATAATAATACTAATAGAATTGAAATTATCGATCACTCCGAGTCAGGTCAAAAAAAATTATTATTATTATTAATAAGAACTAATAATGAAATTATTGAAAAGAATAATAATAATAATTAATAAGAAAAAATAATGAAATTATTGAAAAAGGCTTTAAATAAAATTTCCCCCTGGGTATTTTAATTTTACTGCGAAGTTTAAATAATTAAATTTGGGGTCCGAATAGTATATATAATATAATTATTATAACAATATAATCTTTATTAAATAAAATCGGGGTCAGTTTGTATTAACACAATATATTGCCATACACGTATATATAGACTGTGTGGAAATGTTGAATATAGAGTTGAATTAAGAGACGAGAGCTTGCGGAGTGTTATGTTTGTCTATTCCTTGATTGAAACTAACCTAGGAAATGTAGGTATATAAACAAACTCTAAAGGAGTATTGTATGCGCTTTGGCATTCAGAGGACGTTCTTATCTTCCTATCCGGAGAGCTGTCAGCAAAGTTCCTGAATAACAGTCGTCGCGCGCGCGGAAAGCCGCACCACCGATGCTCTCCTATCTCTTTGGCTAGGATATGCCTAACTATTCTCTCTCCATGCACGACTACCGGACGTTTCGCAATAGATAATAAATTCCAACATAAACAATTCGAAGGTTCATTTTCATACAATTATTATTGCCATTTTTAGTTCACGTCGTTTAAACAAAAAAAAAAAAAAAAGCAAAACAAAAAAACCAAATTTACTTTTTATATTTAATTATAGAAACAAACATTTTTATTTTAACATTTTTATTTCTTCCAAATTTTTAAATTCTTGAAATTCATCTTAACATTCTTTTTCATATTCTTCGTCTCCTTCTTCTTTAAAATTTGCTTCAGATATTTCTCTTTCGATCTCAAACGGAACCGAAAACAATAAATTAAAAATTTTTCAAAGATGAGAGAGCAGAAAAAGAAGAAGTCTTCGTTTTTCTTTCTTATTAAGAAAGAAGAAAGTAAAGAAAAATAAGGAGGAGAAAAAGATGAAGAAGTAGAAAGAAAAGAATAAGAAGAAATAGGTAAAGAAGAAGACTAAGAAAAATAAGGAGAAGAAGAATAAGAAAAAAAGAAGAAGAAGAATAAGAAGGAACAGAAGAAAAGGATAAAAAAGAACGAGGAGGAGGAGAAAAAGATGAAGAAGAAAAACGAATAAGAATAAAAAGAAAAAGATAAAGAAAAATAAGGAGAAGAAGAAAAATAATGAAGAAGAATAAGAAGGGAAAGAAAAAGGAAAACAAACAAGAATAAAGAGGAGGAAAAGATGAAGAAGAAACAGAAGAGAAAAAAGAAGAAGAAAATTGAAAAAAGAAGAGTAAGGAGGAGAATGAAATGAAGGAGTAAAAAATAAAAAAAAGTACGGACGGAGGGACTTAGGATGAAGGGTGAAAGGGGAATTGGAGACCTTCGCAAATTAGCCGCAGGATTGGCCTCTTGATCCTTGAGGGACGCGAATCGTCAGTGATGTTGAAGGGGGGTAGTAGATGAGGTCGTATAAATGAACTCTGACCCCGCCTTCTTATTCTTTAATCCTACCCTGCTTGGCTGGCTATAAAAAGCTATACTAAAAATTACGAGTCAGTAAAGCCCCGAGCTTCTAAGCATTGGCCGGACGATTGAAAGTAATGAGACGCGATGTTGCGGATTTCAGAAAGATCTCAGTGGAGCATCATCTGGGGGAATTTGTAGCATCCTCGATGGAAAGATAAAAAAATCTCTTTTTTACAAAAACCTATATATATATATATTCATTTTAATCACAATTATTACCCAATTTATCCTTATGAGTTACATTAACATCCATAAGTCATCAACTTTTCTCCAATAAAAAAATAATTGTTCTAATTATTATTATAGTGGTTAGGAATTACGAGAATGGTACGTTCAGATTATGACCATGTTTAGAATATATAAATTTTCAATGTTGTTAAATATTTTTATTGTTTGCCTTTATTGCTTGGATTTATAAATTGTCAATTATGTTCAAAAATTTATTAAAATTTTGTGTTTAAATTTCAGTTATTTTCAAAAATTATGAAATTTAATTATCTTTAATAATTTTAATAAAACTCTTGACTAATTTCAATTCTTTTCCGAAAATGTCCTGAATTCAATGATTTTCAATATTTTATATTTTACTTAAAATTTTCTAAATTTTCTTTTCTTCTTAAAAATTCAATTATGTTGAAATAACTTTTTAAAAATTTTTGTCAAAATTTTGATGATTTTTAAAAATTATGAAATTTAATTATTTTTGAAAAATTTAATAATATCCTTGTTAAAACTTCAATTATTATAATAAAATTGCCTCAATTTAGTTTAATGATTCTACACACACACACATTTTATAACTTCCAAAAATAATAAAAATTTCCCAGGAATTCAGTTATTGACATAAATTTTTTAATGAACTTCTTCGTAATAATTCAATTATTTTCGAAAATAATGAAAACTCATTGGAGAAATTTATTTTTGTCTAGTTAAATTTTATTTCAATTCATCGAAAAACAAGAAATAATAGAAATAAGAAAGAATAATTACATAATATTATTCTTAAAAATTTTATTAAAATTCGTCAGGAGAATTCATTTATTTATAAATTTGTTGACAACATTTTTTATTAGAATTAGATTTTAAGAAACATTCAATTATTCCCGTTGCTCATGGTTTAATAAATTTTGGACATGGTCAAATTAGATTTTTAAGATTTTTAAAATTTTTGTCCTTGGTATTTGATAAGCGGAATTTTCTTCTCACTTTGAGATTTTATTTTTTTGGTGCAAAAATAAAAAAAAAATATTTTATGGTTTAAAATATTTTCTTCATTAAAATTGATGCACACGATTTTGATCATAGTTAAAGCATAGTTTTTTAAATATTGTGCCCATAGTAAAAATAAATAAATTTTGAGATTTAAACTAATTTATAAATTTATCCTTTGCCTATGGTTTTGCAGAACTTTCTTCATGGTTAAAAATAAATATAAAACTTGAGAATAATTGAAGATTTAATATTAAAGAACTTGAAAAGTTTTTAAGACTCAAAATTCTCGACCTCTAAATGAAAATAATTATAAAAAATTTCAATTTTTTGAAAACATTTCGTATTTTCGTTTATAGATTACAAAAATGACGTCAATAAAGTTCACAACGTTTATTATCAACGATTGAAAGAAAAAAAATATTTTTCTTGCAAAGAAAACAATAAAATGTGTTGTTCAGAAATTTTTCTATTTCAAATTATTGATGAAATAATTCACAAAAGTATTTTTGTGTAAACATTTTTAAAAACGTGAATATAAAATATTTGTTTTTCTAAATCGTTGATTATAAACGTTGTGAACATCACCAACAATAAAAATGTTGCTCAAAAAAATTGGGATTAAAAACAGTTTAATTTTTGACTTATAGGGCAATGAATTTAAGCTTAAAAAAATTACTACCAGTTCCTTGCCCTCAATTATACAAATAGTCGATAAATAATAAAAATACTCAATGAATCTTGATGATAATTATCCGCCCATTATAATTATCCAACTAACGAACATAAATATCAATACTTCCCGAATTACCCCCCAGGACTAATCTCCTAATCACACCAATCATTCGACAAATCATCCGAAAATCTAAGCCATCCGTACAGAAACGAAATAAGTCCTCCTAATACCGAACTAAATGTCTTTTAATCCAAAAAAACACGATTCAAAATGAAATATAGATTGAAAGATATTCTTAATTGATCTATAGCCAAATATTACAACATTAGGGGAATAAGGAACCATTTTCTGGTCATCTATTTCGTGTGGGGGAAGAAAAAGAAGGGACTCAAAAGATCATACCACTTAGCCCCATGCCCACCCTCTCCTATCCTTTTTTTCCAGTGTCGAAATATTTTTCGCGATCGTAAATAAAAGAAATCCTGGTAATGGCTTTCGCCAAGGACCTTTCTCTCGTTTCTCTCGAAAGTTATTAAGACCCTCTCTCTCTCTCTCTTCTCCCGCCCTTCTGGAAAGAAGCATGCGAAACCGCGTTACGGCCTCAGCATCCCGAAACCCAGTTAATTCCTTAACCCTTATAGACTTGGAGAAAATTTAGAGACCTCACTTCCTAAGACGACCGGAATAGAAACCAAGGGGAGAATGGAGAGGTGTAAGAGAGAAAGGAGAGATAGAGAGAGAGAGAGACAAGCAGAAAGTATATGATGGAGGTGAGTGAGAGAAAGATGTCGAAGAGGAGAGGGAAAAGGGGTAAATGTGTATACCAGGTGCTCTTGGGATCTGAGCATCTTATGCTTGGGCGATACATAATTTATGTTTGCAAGAGAGGCTTAAAGACAGTATTAAGATCGGTCGCTCTATTCCGTGGCCAGTTATTATACCCTTTCTAAGAAATCGAGAATATCGTCTATGATCCATTAAAAACTTTTTCTTGATATTTGACTTCAAATTTTCTTTCAGTGAATTTTCAGTTTTACTTGAAATTTGTTTTGATACTGCTTGACACAAAAATGAGTAGATTATTTTTGTTAAAATTTAGATAATTTATTAGTAGGAATGAAACAAGTATTTTTTTTTTAACAGAGAATTAATAGAATTTATTTCATTCAAATTTAATACTTTTACACAATCCTTCACTTCACTTTCACTAAAAATTTATTTTCACTCCACTCTCACTTTGCTTTTACTCCACTTTCACTTTAAATTTATTTTCACTCCACTTTCACATTCACTCACAATTTATTTTTCACTCTATTTTTACAACCCTTTCACTCTACTACAACTTTCACTTAAAAATCATTCTCACTCCATTTTTACTTTCCTTACACTCCACTGTCACTTTCACTTAAAATTTATTTTCATTACATTTTTACTTTCCTTACACTCCACTGTCGCTTTCACTTAGAATTTACTTTCTTTCAATCCATTTTTACTATCACTTTCACTCAAAATTTATTTTGACTCTATGTTTATTTCCCTTTCACTCCACTGTAGCATTAACTTGAAATTTATTTTCACTTCATTTTCACTATCGCTTATACTTAAAATTTATTTTTACTTCACTTTCACTTTCACTTAAAATTTATTTTCACTATATTTTCGCCTTACTTTTTCGTTGGTCAAAGTTCTGGACTTTAACATCGTATTGGAGAAGAAGAATAATGAAATAAAATTTAATTCGTAGTGAAAGTAGTCTGAGAGTGAAATAAAAGTGAAGTAAAAATAAATTTTAAGTAAAATTTAAATGAAAATGGAGTAAATAAAAAATTTTGAGTTAAAGTAAAGTGAAAATGAGGCAAAAGTGTAATGAAATAAAGTTTTGAGTAAAAGTGGAAGGAAAATGGGATGAAAAAAATTTTGAGTGAAAGAAAAAATGAAGTGAAAATGGATGTAAAAATAAATATTTAATGTAAGTAAAGCAAAAGTGAAATGAAAATATATTTTTTTAGTAAAAGTAAAGTGAATTTAAAGTAAAAATAAATTTTGAGTGTAAGTGAAGCAAAAGTGTAATGAAAATATATTTATTAGTAATAGTGGATTATAAATAATTTTTTTCAGTGAAAGTAAAGAAAAACTGTAATGGAAATATATTTTTTAGTTAAAGTGAAGTGAATGTAAAGTAAACATTAATTTTGAGTGAAAGTGAAGCAAAAGGGTAATGGAAATATACATTTTTAGTTAAAGTGAAGTGAATTTAAATAAAAAATAAATTTTGAATGAAAGTAAAGAAAAAGTGCAATGCAAATATATTTTTGTAGTGAAAGTGAAGTGAATTGAAAATAAAAATAAATTTTGAGTGAAAGTGGAGTGAAAATGGAATAAAAAAATGTTGTGAAGAGAGTAAAAATTAATTTTGAGTGAAAGTGAAGCAAAAGTGTAATGAAAATATATATTTTTTGTTGAAGTAAAGTGAATTTAAATAAAAAATAAATTTTGAATGAAAGTGAAACAATAGTGCAATGCAAATATATTTTTGTAGTGAAAGTGAAGTGAATTTAAAATAAAAATAAATTTTGAGTGAAAGTGGAGTGAAAATGGAATAAAAAAATGTTGTGAAGAGAGTAAAAATAAATTTTGACTGTAAGTGAAGCAAAAGTGTAATAAAAAAATATTTTTTTAGTGAATGTGAAGTGAATTAAAAGTAAAAATAAATTTTTGAGTAAAAGTGGAATGAAAATGGGGTTAAAAAAATTTGGAGTGAATGTAAAAATAGAGTAAAAATGCATTTTAGAAAATTTTGACTGAAAGTGAAGTGAAAGTGAAAGTGGAGTAAAAAAATTGTGAGTAAAGTAACAGTGAAGTGAAAGTAAATCTAAAATTAATTAATTAATTTTATTAATTTATTTTTCTAACAGTTAAAAACAATGTTCTTAAAAATAGTTCCAACCCTGACAATATATCTTTCTCTACATTAATAATTTTCAGACGCGCACCTTTATAGGATCTAAAAACTAGTTCCAAAACTTAAAAATCTAATCCAAGGTTTAATCAATAAAAACTAATTCAATGATATAATTAATGTTGAAAATAATTAGATCACAATTAATCACATTACATCCTAAATGAGTAAACAACAATGAATCCCACCCTCGATTGGACAATTAATGAAGAATTTCTAATTGAAGAGACTTGACATAATATTATTACCGATGGAACTATTTGTGCTTGGCGGCTAAAACATGCGTAACAAACATTTGCTTTTTAAAGAAGGCAACCAAGCGCTTATAACCCGAAACATTTTGTTTGACGATTTGATCAAAACTTTTCTTTTGACGAGGTAAAACCCTCGTGGGGATGCCGTCGACCCGCCACAGCTTTTATCCGCTATCAATTGAGAGAAATTCCCCCTTCGCACAGAAGCAGCGAACAGCCCTTCTAGTCCTTTTGCGAAACCTTATCCTTTCTCGGATCCGTCGACGGTTTCTCTGTTTCGATATTTATGGCTTTCTGTTGTGTGTATATTATTACGTATGCACATTCAATCCGCTCTTTATCAGAATATCGATATAAACTTGGAATTACATTTTTTTATAATATATGTATTAGATTTTATTTCTCGTGAAACGAAAAGTTTATTACAATTTTTCTCTTGTTTCCAAAAATGCGTTAATTTTTTTTTAATTTTAAAAATGCATTAAAAATTTTTTTTCTTATTAAATTATTATGTAATCAAAAATAGTATTTTTTTCCCTTGAATCCCTTAATTATTTTGCTTTTCAATCAAAAAATGTCCCTGGGACAAAAATTTGCCTAAAATTCTTCCCTTGGAATAAAAGTTTTGTTTATAAAATTCGTTTTCTAATTATAATTTTGGGGTCAACATTTTTTTCCTCTGGGACAAATATTTGCCTAAATTTCTTTTCTTGAAATAAAAGTTTTGTTTATAAAATTCGTTTTATAATTATAATTTTAGTGAGAATCATTTTTTTAGCCCTGACACAAAAATTTTCCTAAAATTCTTTCCTGGAAATAAAAGTCTTGTTTATAAAATTTATTTTATAATTAAAATTTTGGAGAGAAAAATGTTTTTTTTCTCGGGGACAAAAATTTGCCTAAAATTCTTTTCTTGAAACAAATATCGGTTTATAATTATAATTTTGGGTACAAAAATTTTTTTTATTTTAGACAAAAATTTGTCTAAAATTCTTTCCTGGAAAAAAATTTTGTTGTTCATAATATTCATTTTATAATTATAATTTTGGGGTGAGAATTTTTTTTCAAAAATGAAATAATTAGAAAAGTGTGAAGATGAAGTCTTTTTTTTCCTAAAAAAAAAAAGTTGTATACATAAATCGCAAAAGTAAAGTGGAGAGAAATTTGTACCATAGGGTTCTCATGCAAGTTCATTCGCGTCTATAAAACACGAAACCTCTAAAGCTTTCTCGAGAAAGGTTTTCGCATCTCTTGGCTTATTTTAGTGGGAGTATATGTTTGAAAGTTGTTGGTGTTGGTATAGTATAAGCTTCTATCGTGCTGCGCAAGGCAATACAGATTTATGTAAGTATTTAGCACAGGCTCTTTGCTTTATCGCAACCGGCCCAGCCAAGACGTACCCTCTCTCTCTCTCTCTCTCTTTCTCTCCCTGATAGCAACACCAAAAACCTATTCGAAGTCACCTAGCAAAAAAAATTTTTTTTAACTTTTTCTTTTTATAAATTTTCCCTCATTCAACATCTCTGTGAGGTGAAAAAATCCAGCAAAATTTTAAATTTTTGTTCATTTCATCAATTTTGTAATTAGCATCATCATGAGGGAAGTAATACTGTTGATTCTCAGAATCAAAAAAATATGACTGTTTGTTTGTTTTTAATTCCCAATTGTTTCCAAATAATTGTTTAAATAAATTAATAAAATGTTTTTAATATTTGAAAACTGTTAACGCAAATCAATTATGTGTGAAAAATTAAAAAAGTTTTGTATGGGTCATATTTTGATCCAAATCGTAATTTGTTTATAAAATTGTTATAAACGAATTGTGCTCAATAAAGGGTGTTTCATCTCAAGCATAAACAAATAGATTTTAAGTAAAATTAACAATAGGATTCATTGGCAAATTGAAAAAAATTATATTTAATAATATTATAAAAAAGATAGGACTGTTTTTCTTAATATCCAATAGTTTAACATTAATTGTTTAAACAAATTAAGAAAAATTTAGCTATTCTTAAAAACTATCAACATCAATCGATTCTGTGTGGAAAATTAAGAAAGCCTTAATAGTTTTTTTAAAACTGGTAAATTTTTATTAACTTCTTTAAACAATTATTTTTAAATAATTTATAATTAAAAACAATAAAAGAAGGCCTTTATTTTCTTCAATTTGCCTATGAATTCAATTGTTAAATTTACTTAAAATCAATTTGTTTATGCTAAGAATGATCCACCCTTTATTGAAAAATATTTAAAAATAAAATATATCTTTTTTTCAATTTGCCTATGAATTCATTTGTTACTCGCAAGGATTTCAGTTAGGTTAATGGCTTGAAAATTGTAAAATTATAAGGATATTTTTTCAAGTTTCAAAGTTTGACAATTTTGTTTTTTAATAAAGTGAAAATTATTTTTTAGAATGTTGGTAGTGAAAATGTCACGAAATATAAAAAGTCCTTTTTTTAAATCGAAACGTTGAAAAAATATTTTTATTTGGCTTTGAGAATGTGTTTACAAACAAAACAGAAATAAAAATATTTTTTTTTATTAAAAGTCATTGCAAAATGAATTTTTTTCAAACTTTTTGAACAAAATTTTACTAACTGTATAAAAGAAATTAAAAATGTATAAATTAATAAAATATACTTTCGTTTAGTATTAGAGAGACTTTTAAAAGAGTTTATTTTTGTTAATTATTATTTAATAATTTTTTTATAAACAAATAACTTTTTTTTAATGTTCTGCGCCTTTTAAAAATTTTGAAATAATTTTGACATATAGAACTAAAACTATAAGAAATGAAAATCCGTCGATATAAAATTTATGAGCGACAATTGTTTAAAAAGTTACAATAAAAATTATATTGCGCGGAGATGCGATTTTGATGTTTTTTTAGAATTAAAATATTATTTTCTTCTATAAATTTGGTAAATTTTTTAGGCCCCTAAAATTGTAAGTTTATAAAAAAATTTTCGCTGTTAAAATGTAATTGATCAAAAAATTTTTCATATCATTGTGTATGTTAAGAAGTCTTAATAATTCTTTAATAATTATTTGATTTACCAATAATATTAAAAAGTACAGTTTTTGGGGAAAAAAGAATTTCAAATTTGAAAAAGTATAAGTATCTTCCTTCTACAGAGAGCACTTTATCAACTGGTAAAAATTATTGGTTGCCAATGTAAAAATAAAAAAATCAAAGTGGATAACTTAATATGGGACCTAAACCTCTGATTTACTAACAATATTAAAAATTACATTCATTGGGAATCATTTAAGGGAAATAAAATTGTGTTTATACATTTTTTTATTTAAATGCTTCTAATTTTCTTAATTATTTACGTTTTTGAGTATTTCGAGGTTTGGGATTTGTTTTAAACCTCGGATTTTAGGGCTGAAGAATTTATACAAGACCTTTTTAAATAATTGTCACTCATAAACTTTTCTCAACTGATTTTAATTTCTTATAGTTTTAATTCTATATAAAAATTTTTTTTCAAATTTTTAAAAGGCGCTATTTAAAAAGTGTCTAATTCTAAACGAAAGTATACTTTTTACCCTTTAAACCCTAAAAAAATTAATCTTAATTTGATGTGGATTGCTCTAAACTGAATGCATATTTTCCTCTTATATATGGTATCAAAAGTAATATACTTTGCCTTAGGGGATTTTCATCTACAATTTTATTTGCTAATTATGGTTATGAAATAATAAAGAAAAGATATTTTTATGCACTGAATTAAGCGTTTTTAATAAAAAAAATAGAATTATTAATTGTTAATTACTTACATTAATTAATGTATTCCCCTTGTTTATTTTATTTGCATTCAATGTTTTTGACGTTTGAACCTCGAAAAATGGTTTTGTTTTATTATTCACCGCCAAAGAATAAAAATAATATACATTCAAGTTGAATACTTTTGTTTTGAGAGGAAAACCAGAGAGGGTTTTTCCTCTAACTATAAGATTACTTTTTTTAGGGTGTATATTTCCGCTTGATTTATTTAAATTAGTTTATTAATTCAGGAGATACAAAAATTTTGTTTAAAAAGTTGGAAAAAAAAATTAATTTTAAAATGAGAAAAAAATAGATTTTTTTTGTTTTTTGCTAAATAATCCTTAGGCCAAATAGAATTTGAATTATTCCAACTCGTTAATTGATGAGAAGAAAAAAAAATCCATTTCCTTTATATTCGTCGCTTAGAAAAAGGAAAATTTCTGTTAAGAAAATATGGGTTTTGTGTAGGGTTCTATATATATATGTATACGGGATCCATGGGTGCTGGAGCAATAAATCTGGCGGGTATATCTGAGCTCATGAATGTTATTAAGATACAACCCCCCGCGAAGCTGAGCGAAAATGGCAGGGTGGAATGTTGTACGTACCAACCGAGAAAGATACAGTTTTGAAAGCGCAGAAGAATAAAAAGAATGAAATAGAACACGCGAAAAGTAGGGAAGAGGTTTTTTTGATAGAGAGAGACTTGGGGAGTAAAAAAAAAAGAAAGGTGAAATTTTCTCTCTCTTTCTTTTTTTTTCTTTTTCGTTCCACCGGTAGGAAAGCGTGACTATACAACTTTGGTATCTCGAAGAAATTGAAGGGAAAAGGAGGGAGAGGAGACGAAAGAAGGAACGACCTGGAGAAACGGTTATGAAGAAATACCGCCTACGGTAATCCTACTATAGATCACCGCCCGTTGGACGCCTCTGCTCGCTTCTCCTTCGCGTCTTAATACTGAAGACTTAACTCATACTTAACCCTGTACCCGAAGGACGACGTGCTTCTCTTTCGCTTAGCTCGCCTAGAAATCGTATAACCCCCTCTTCCCCCCCCCATCCTCTTCCCAAAGCAAGAATCCAGTTATCTTTTCCCTCTAACTAATTCGAATCGCATTTTCAGATTAATGTCCTCTTGAAACTTTCCTAATGGCTCATTGCAAAGATTCTTTTTCGAAAAGTTTTACTAGAGAGAGTTTCTTATACTAGAAAATTTAAGGAGTAAGAAAGAAAGCTTGCAGCTCCAATCGAGGCTAAATAGTGTATATATATATATATATACTTGAAACTATCTGTCCCTGGAAAGTTCCTTCCCGGTTAATTAATTAAGACTTTCATATGAAATGGACCACGACCAGGAGATCAAAGCAAAGATATGGTCTTCACTGAGTCGTGTCTTTCAAAGTGTTCTGCCTGCCAATTAATAAAGGACCTACTATGTAATATTTGCTGCACGTAGTGGCACTCGCATCTTATCCTATATTAATAGTAAGTAAATACGTCCAGATTTAATCGACCGTGAAAACTGTGCGTCTACACTTATATCATCGTGTGTGCATGCGCTTGTGTACAATTCTCTAATCATCCAATTATTCTTTAAATCATCAATTAGAAATTAATAATAAAAAATTATCAATTAGTAACCCTTTATAACGCCCAGCGGTTTCGATCGAAACCACTTTTGTTTATCAACCTTCACATAACTTTAAGAATAATAAAATAATTTTTGATTTTAAAACAACCAACACTAACAAATTTATTCTATTTTGTGAAAAAAATTTATGCTGCAATAAAGAATTATCAATTTTTTAATTATAACAATAATAACAATATAATGTTTAGAGTTCATAGTTTTTTAAAATTGCTAAATTTTAATTAATCTCTTTAAACAATTGATAATTGAAAACAAAAAAAGAAAGCATTTCTTTTTTTCAATTTTCCTATATGAATCCAATTGTAAATTTTACTTAAAATCAATTTAGGATGATAAACCCTTTATTGAGCACAATTTGTTTATAACAATTTTATAAACAAATTACGATATGCATTAAAATATGCCCCATATAAAATTTTCCTAACTTTTCACTTGGAGTTTATAACAAAATTCGAAAATCGAAAATTAAATAAAGCCTAACTCTAAATCTTACAAATATTTAGTAGATTTTTACTAAAACCCAGTAAAAAAATTACTAATTCAATTAGTAGAACGTATTTTTTACAATTTCAAGTTAGTAAATTTTCTGCTAATAATTAGTAAAAAAACGACTAAAAATGAGTAAAAACAGTTACTAATTCAATTGGTAAACGATTTTGCGCACTATTTCATTAGTAGAAAACTACTAATTCAGATTTAGAGAGAAAATGACTACTTTGGGTATTATGCAAATTTTGTCAAATTATTTTTAAAAAACTGGAAATTCTTTTGAAACATTGTGACAGCAAAATGTAAATCGTACAAAATTATTTCCTTTTTTCAAAAAGAAACGACTGAGATTTTTATACAAAAGGTGTGATTTAATGAAATAGAAATTATCTATTCTTTTTTTATTTCTAAAAAAAATATAATTTTATTGAAAAATAGTGATTGTTAAATAGAAATTACAAATACATTTTTTATTTCTATTTCCCATAAAAAAAATTTTATGTTAAAAAAATATGATTCCCGAATTTTTTTTTCTTTATTTTTATTTCCCGAAAATAAATGTAAAGTTAATAAAATATGATTTACAAATGTTTTCCCTTTATTTCTAAAAAAATTGTAATTCTAAAATAAAAATTGTGGAAATGATTTTCTGTTTTTTCTAAATAAAAAAAAAGAAATTTGATTTCAAAATCGTGATTAAAAACAGAAATTAAACAAAAAATTTTCTTCATTTTTTAAGGAAAACTCATAATTTTATAATTATAATTAATAAAGTTGTGATTCAGAAATGTGAATTCTGCAAAATGACCATATTTTCCATTTTTTAAATAATTTTCTAATTTTTCTGAAAAGAAGATAAATATTCTTAATTTCTATTTGTTTATGAGTAATTCTTCTGATACAAGGCACTGTTAATAATATGTTATCCCTTTTTTCAAAAAAAAAAAATGTATAAAATTGTTTTTAAAATTTTAATTTTTATTACGTAGAAATTACACCAATTTTTTTAATTATTTCTAAAAAAAACTGTAATTATTTGTATAAAATCATGAATAAAAATAGAATTTTGCAAAATTTTGAACACTTGAAAAAATTTGAAATTTTGTTATAAAAATTGTTTTTGAAAAATATAAGTGGTCCAAATTTAATTATTTCTAAAAAATATTTTTTCATCAGATAATATTAAACAAAATAAATAAATAAATAATTAATTGTGATTAAAAAATAGAAATTATGGTAATCCTTTTACAAAAGAGACTGGAAATTTTACTGGAAAAATTAAAATCTATAAATACAAAAATGTTTTTAAATATAATTCTTTTTTTATAGTAAATTTTTAATATACTATAATTATATATTTAAATCCCATTTAAATCGTAAAAATTGCTAAAATCAAACTATTTTAGTTCTTAAAAAAATATTAAAAAGATTTGCTTACTCTAAATTAGTATTATTTTTATTTTTTAAATCATTAAGAATTCGATAATTTTTTGTAGTACTAGAATGAATAAAAAATAAATAATAAATACTCGAATTTTGTAAACACCGGTTTCGAGAATACAAAATAGTGCAGGGGAAAGTATGGAAAAAAATATTTTCACACAAATTTATCTGCAAAAATTGAAATACTGTGTATTTTCATAAATTTTATGAATCAAGCTGAAGGGAAAATAAAAATTCAAATTTTTCTTATATATAGGGCGCGAGGAATTTCGTTGTTGTATATTATAATGTTATTATTTGTAGAGGAAGTTTTTTGGCAAAGAAGAAGTATGTCAGAAGAAGTTGTTGGAGATAATGTAAACGAAAAAAAAAGAACGAAAAATAAAGGGCAGTTTCGCTGAGATTTAAGACGCCGTGGCAGAATAGTAAACAAAAGCTACGATAAATTTTGTAAGTCGGAGAATTAATAAAAGATTACACCGCGGTTACTGCGGTACCGGTGAGATAAGATTCGCCCATAACCGGGAGCAGAGAGTCCGCTGCTAAATCATCGGATATCTTACCAGTAATACATAAACCACCCTTCAAGCTTATACCTTATATGTATACGTCTCATTTCTATCTTAAAATCCAAGAGGCTCAAAATGTTAATTTCTTTTCCTTTCCTTCTATTTTCGTTTATAAAGAGCAGAATAATTGTGATTTTGCATCGTAAATATCCAAATTTGGGATTCTAATTCCAATCGAAAACATTTTTATTGTGCGTCATCATTTAAGTTAGAAGCAAGTGCTATTGTTTCTAATGTTCCAAAAATTATTACCTGTACTAGCAATAAATCGCGTAGCTAACTAATAATTTACTTTTTAAAATAAAATTAACAATTTACAAGGAAATAGAAATCAAAAATTTCTTAATACAAATTTTTTGAAAAAAAACACCGTTTTCATCAAACTGAAAAATTCAGTTTTGCAGAAATTACAAATAATTGTAGAAATTCAATTATTTTCAAAAGTAAAAAAAATCATTTTAGAAATACAATTGTTTACAAAAATAATAAAATAGTTCATATAAATTAAATTAAATTTTAAAAAACAATTTTAATTTTGTTTAAAAATTGAAAAAAAAATCTTGACAAAATTTCAAATTGGGTTTGTAAAAAATTAAATGCATCTCAAAAATTCAATTATATTAAAAAATTTTATAAATTTCTTATAGCCATAATGAAATATTTACATAAATAATAAAATTTCTCTATTGATGAATTCAATTATTTTCATAAGTAACAAAAAATTATTTCTAAAAGAATTTAATTATTTAAAAAACAATTTTAATAAAATTATACGCAAATATTCAATTATTTCAATAAATAATAAAGAATTTCACAGGAATTAAATTATTTTCAAATTTTCTAAAATTTTGTTTCGCAATAATTTTACTATTTTCATAAATAATAAAATTTTTTACAGGGAATTAGTTATTTACAAAACTAATAAAATTGCTCATATAAATACAATTTTGTTAAAAAATTTAAAAAAAACTCTCGTCAAAATTTCCATTATTCTTATAAATTATACAATTCATCTTCAAACTTTAATTATTTTCAAAAAAGAAAAAGAAATGTTGCAAAATTCCAATAATCTTTTTAAATAAGAATATACTTCTTCGCAATTCAATTATATTTACCTATTTTTTCAATAAATTTTTTCGCAATAATTCAATTATTTTCATAAATAAAAACAATTTTCGTTAAGGAATTCAATTATTACTTTTATAAAAAATAATAACAAATTCTAGACTATAATAACTAATTGTAAGTTGACACGAGGAAAATGATTTTGAAGAAGTTGCACTAACAATATTCTTATAATATAAAATAAAGATTTTATCTTTCGGTTATTTTTTATTATTGTAAAACATACAGAAATACATCACTTTTACAAGAATTTTTTTCCATCCTTGAATTGCAGAAAGATTTAAATTTCAAATTTTTGAATATCTTAATTCCCATTGAAAAACAATAATAATTGAATATTTATTTATTAGAAAATTTAATTGATGTTTCTGAATATTTTTGCAATTAAAAATATTCGCAAAAAAAAGTAACAGAATGTTTTTTTTGATAAAATTTTTTCCTTTCTTTTCTAAAATTTCTAAACATTTTAAAATTTCCAATAAAATTTGTAATTTGACAAATATAAAATTTATAAACATTTTTCTCTTTTATAATTAAAAAACCTGTAATTTTAATAAAACATTTGTAAAATTAAGAAATAGAAATGATGCAAATTATTTCCTTTAGAAAATTAAGATTTTTCTACAAAAGTATCAAGAAACGAGAATATATATATAAGGAGTTCTTTTTCTCAAAATGAATGAATGAGTTTTTGAACAATTATATTATTGTGAAATGAAAATAATTTATAAAATGGGTATATTTCCTATTCATTAGTCATAATTTTTGAACAATTAACAATTTTTTATTTTTTACAAATAAAAAGCAGAAAAATTTGCATAATTTGGATCACTTGAATGAAATTTTTTATAAAAAAACATAATAAACCAAATTTATTTGTTTATTATTATTATTATTATTATTATTATTAAAATAAACAGAATTTTTAAAAGTGTCCCTAAGTTAAAGGAACTGGTTTCGTATTCTTCAAAGTTTTTTTTTTGATATAACACCAAAATGGAGTAAATTGTGAAATAATCTGCAAAGTTTTAATTAAGGATTAAAATATAATTCATCGAAGGAGTTTCCCAGTGGACTCAAAAATCGCCATAAGTTTTAAGAACGTTCCTAAAACGTTTTTAGAACATTTTATGTCCCTTACCAGACATGAAACGTTTTAAAAACGTTCTAAAAACGTTCCTAATATTTCTAAATTTATTTTTTAAACATTTTTAAAACAGATATGGACAATTATTATTTCCCTTTTTTCATGGATATAAAAAAAATTTGAAACTTTATCTTTTTTCCCCTTTAAATTTTGATTTTTGAATAATAGCTACAAAGGAAATTGGTAATCAACGAATGACGTTTGTATTTCAGTATCTCTCGCTCTATCTCTCTCTCTCTATATGTATATATGAATGTCTACATGAAGTTGGCATTTTATTCGCGAATTCCGTAGCGGGCGAGAATGGCGCTATATTATTATTAGAGTCCCTTAAGTCTAAGAGCCTTAAATCTGCGATAACTTATGAGCACCCCGCCACCCACTCTTTCCCCTTCCCTTCCACTTTCTTGCCAACCCATACCTTATATACCATTTCCCTATAATATCTTAGTCTACGAAGGCGCCTCTCCTGCCTTTATCTCGCATACATTATACGCTTCTGAGTAAAACGGAGGGGGTTCCTTGAGGGTAATTGAAAATAACTACCACCCTAAACCAAAACCTGCGGCGTAGAGTCCCTTATATGCGGAATAACCAAGACGAACCACCGGGGATCATCTGCCGGCTAGGCTCAACGGCGAGTTTTCGATATTAACTTTTCTGACAACTGTTACACTTTTTCCATCATATTTTCAAAAAAAAAAAATTTTTTTATTTATTTATTTCTTAATGACTTATAAGCCTAACTTAAAAATTTAATTTTTCTTTTTTTAAATACACTGTCAGACACTAATTTTGCCCCTTCAATAATTTTAGTCACTTTCGATAAATTTTTTCACTCTGATTACGAATCTAAAAAGAAAAATACTCCAGCACGTCGACTTGCTGAGAAAATTAATGTTAAAAAGTCAAAAAAAGCATGTTTTTGGCTATATTTGATTAGGATTAAAAGAAAAATAAGAGGTGATAGAATTTTGATTCTGGTTTTAAATGAATGCTTAAATCACAACCAACAATTTTCTTGAGAAAGAATTCAAAGGCAATTAAAAATGAATTTTTTTTTTTGGCATTAAATTTTGTTATTAATCAAATTTTATTAGCACCATGTATAATCTTAGCATTGTGAAACAAGTGATAAAGGAATGAATTTTATAGCATTTAAATTCATAACATTTTCTATTATTTTCAAATAACTTATATTTGATTTTAAAAAAATGTTTAGCAATCTAATTTTTAGAAATCCCTACAAAAGATTTTAATTAAAATTTTATTTTAGCGTTCACTGTATATTTTACAGGTTTCATATTTTAATTTTAAATAAATTAAATTAATCAATTCCTCTAATAGAAATTAAATGCCTAACTAGTAGAAGAAAAAAAAGTATTCAGTGATCATACAAATTAAATATTTTGTCATATTTAAACACGTAATTAATTCATAAAATTAATTATAATTTAATTTTTTATTATAAATATTATTTTCTCATTGTTAGATGTTAAAAATTTATTTTAATTTTTAATAGTGACCAGAATTATTGTAGGGGCAGAAAAAAATTAATTTTTGTCAGACAGTAATATTATTAATTTAAATTAAGTTTAAGTAAATTAATTAAATAAATTAAATTATATTTATAAATGTGTATTGTAAAAGAAAGATTTATTTAATTAAATAAAAATTTTATGTGTTGTACCTTTTGCATTAGGGTTAATTAAAATTATTTATTTTGATAAAAATTTCGAAATTAATGGATATAAAATTTTATTAAGTATTTCAACATTAAAAATTAAAAAAATGTTCCTAATTAAACAAAACTGTATTGAAAAAGGAAGTTTAATATAAGATAAAGGATCAAACGACACTTTTACTTTTCTTGACAATTTTTGACCAATTTTTGAAGTTAAATATATTAATTTTTTAACATTTAACATTTTTTAAAATAATTTTTGTTGGAAAATGTTCACTTTTTACTTTTTTTTTTATTAATTTGGAGCTTTTTCTGAAACACGAATGCAATCAGAACGTTATATAATTTATTTCTTATTCTTTAAAAAAATTTAATAAAACTCTTGACAAATTTTAATTATTTTAATTATAATTATATTATTATTATTTTAATTATTTTTTTTTTAATTTTAATCACTTTATTATTTTTAATTATTGTTTTTATTTTCTTATTTT
Source organism: Leptopilina myrica (nomen nudum) (assembly GCA_032872475.1). Lineage (NCBI taxonomy): Eukaryota > Metazoa > Arthropoda > Insecta > Hymenoptera > Figitidae > Leptopilina > Leptopilina myrica (nomen nudum). The sequence goes on from CM065461.1 coordinate 40,632,181, forward strand.
ATTCATTTTCCAAATGAACAATTAAAAATAATTTTAATCTAATTTTACTCAAACGTTTAATTATTTTTAAAAATAATAAAAATTTCTAACGAACATTTAATGAAATAATTTCAAATATTTTCTAAATCTCTTCAATACAATTCAATTATTTTCAAAAATAATATAATCTTATCGTAGAATTCCAATTATTTTTAATATAATTTTGATCGAATTCCTGCAAAAAAAGTAATTGTTTATAAAAATATTATTAAAATTCATCGAATAAATCCATTTATTTAAATAATAATAAATTTTCGAGGAGGAAAAAAATTCTCTCCAGCGGGGAATCGAACCCCGGTCTCCCGCGTGACAGGCGGGGATACTGACCACTATACTACTGAAGATGGAATTTTTGTCTCATAATTTGCGAACAACGAGTCCTATTGTGGCAATATATTTAACGTATTCAAATTTGTAAATAAAGTTCCAGATGGAAAAAGAATACATTTCTTTCTTATTGAAAACGTGCACTGAAATATTTTATTGTTATAAAGCATGCGCCGTTTTCAAAAGAAGTGGAAAAAAATTTCATCTTCAGTAGTATAGTGGTCAGTATCCCCGCCTGTCACGCGGGAGACCGGGGTTCGATTCCCCGCTGGAGAGAATTTTTTTTTCTTACTAACATTACAAAAATGATTTCTTTTTTATGTTATCTCATTTTTTATCGAACCAATTTTTATTCTTTTATTCAATTTTTCCGCTTTTGTCTCTACATCAATTATTTTTCTCTCAAAGTCAAAATTTTTTTTTAATGGACAAATTTTACTAAGAAAAATGTTCTTTAAAACGAAGTGAATAAATAAATTAACAATTGAGTATTAATTGAGAATAAATAAATAATTGAGTAAGAGAAAAAGAAGAAAATAAACCTTATTTGAAAAATATGTTTGACAAAAAAAATCTATATTTAGAAATATTTTTTCCTTACTAGAAAAAAAATGAGAAAAGAATAATAAATTCATTATGTGAAGAAAATATTTTATTCACTTTTCAATTCGCATTATTCGAGAGAAAATGACTTATAAATTTTGAGAAAGCCGACGATCCGTAAGTTTCTCTCTCTATATAGAGCCCCCCAAGGGGAAGAATAGGCTATTGATGTTAAGAGCGTTGCTTTAAAGTTTTTAAGTCCATGTAGCAACGAGTCTTCGTGTAACTTAGTCGGATGGAGGAGAGCGGCATTGCGGCCGACTTAAGCTCAACGTCCGAAACTTAGTCGTCACAAGAACTAAATCCGACGTAACCAGGTTGTCAGATCCTCTTTTAATTTTCCATCCAACTTTTCTTTATAGATACTTATTTATATTTTAAACTTCTAGCTCTCTCTCTTTCTCTCTCTCTCTCTCTCGCCTACACAAACTTTTTATTATTTATATATTAAATTTTGTTTCATAAAAAAAAATTCATAAATCTGGGCGAATTAAAAAAAAAATTATGAGTATTTTTACCTTTCAACAATTATTTTGTAATGTTCTCAAGTTTTTTTTACATTTTTTCTCAGCGATTCATAGAAATATATATGATTTTATTTTTTATTAAAAGTCAAACTATAAACAACGTTAAAAATGTTATCTTTTTTGTTTCTTCACTTTTTATATTAATTTTTTAAAATACTTTCAATTATAAAATTAATCAGGCTTGCCAAGCAATCTGGAAACCCTGGAAATGTCAGGGAATTTTATAAAAATTGAAAAAAACCTAGAAAAGTCAGGGAATTTTGATCGAAATCCTGAAAAATTGTTGTTTCTTAATTGTATTTATTCATGAAATCTAATTTTACTTAAATATTCAATTAAATGATTTTCTAAAATAATATAAGTTTTCGCAAAAATCCAGTTATGTTTAAAAATATACAAAAATTTTTGTCATTATTAAAAAATTTCATTTAAATTTTAAATTGTCTTTCTAAAAATTTTTCTCCGAAATTCAATTCTTTTTAATATACAAAATTTTCATCAAACTCGAAAAATGGAATTGTTAAAATTTTTTTTAATTTGTCTCTTGACAATAAATAATAATAATATTAGTTATGATTAATAATAAGAAACAAAATAATTAAATTTTGATGAAATTCTTTATGAAAATTCAATTTTAAAAAAAAACATTGAAATTATTTTTAAAGTAATTGAAATTTTGTTAAAAATTTTACTTTTTATAAAATATATTTTAATTATTCGAAGGTTGCATCATAATTTTAGAAAATAATTGAAATTTTTTTAACAATATTAAAATTTTTTTTTAAATTGAATTCTTTCATTAAATGTTATTAGAATTTTATTAAAAATAATTGAATTTTTGCAAAGTATTTTACTCTTTATTAATAACATTGAATTGGTCAGAAGGATTTATTAAAATTTTTAAAAATAATTTAATTATTTTGAAATATTTTATATAACGAATTAAAAAAAGTTGAATTCTTTTGTACATTTTTTTTAGAAAGTAAACTTTTAAAACATTTTTTCTTTTGTGCAATTTTATATAAAATAAATTTTTTTTTGCAAAGATCTTACTGTTAAAAAAAATAATCGATTTTTTGCGAAGAATTTTATTAAAATTTTTTGTAATTAATAAACAAGAATAATTAATTAATAAAGTAGTTAGCATTTGAATTTATTTAAATTTGAATCAGAAAAAGCGTTATAATTAATTTTTATATTTATATTTAATATTAATAGCCACAAATCTTTATTGCATCTAATACACGAAATTTTATAAGCAAAAAAAAGAAGAAAATAGTAAAAAATGATGAATTTTGTTATAAAAAATTAAAAGTTTGTAAATAAAAATTTTTTTATGATGTTAGCTTTTATCATTATTACGCCTTCAAATATGTTACCGGAGAACGCCGCTGTGGAGAACAGAGCAGAGATAATCATACCTCAAGGCGCTGTAAATACGTAAATTAATGCACTTTAAAATATTTTTTACATTTTTTTTTTTGAAATGAAAAAAAAGTTATTTAAAGTAATAAACATTTCTTTTGCAACAAAAATTATAAACAATTTTGATATTATACTTATTTAGAAAAAACTTTAATTTATTTACTAAAAAACATTAATTATTTATATTTAATTAAAACATTTAAATTACTGTCAAATTTAAAATTTACCTGATTTCTAATTAATTTTTTATAGTGAAATTTTTGTTAAAATTTGTTAATGATATTTATTAACAATTACAATTAATTAATTTATTAAAATTACTTTCAAATATAAAATTTACCTAATTTCTAATTAATTTTTTGTTAAAGTTTGGTAATAATATTTATATGTATGAATTTTATTCTTCATTGTTAATTACATAAGACATATTCAATAATAATATCAAATCATTATAAGAATGAAAGAAAAGTCAAATATTTGGAAAATAGAAATGAATCATACGGAATTGTATTATTTAAGAGCATTCGAAATTTTAATAAAAGAGAAATATTTCTTTTGAATGATATATAAAGGTCTTAATTTCGTGAAAATTTTCTCAGTTTCGTTTTATTTCTTGTCTGGAGTAGATATCTCTGTACAAGTAAAATGGATTATGTTGAAGTAACCAACGTTGTCAAGGCACTTATTGTTGCTAGAAAAGGTGGAATGCCTATCGATGAATTGGATAGTAAGTTTTCGAATTTTTTTTTACAATTTATTTACTTTGTTTTATTTAAAAAAATAAATTTTCCTTTTTCTTTGTTTTTTATTTACTATTTCATTAAAAATTATTATTTATTCCAAATATTTATTTGTAAATAATTAATTTAATTAATAAAGAAATTACCATTTTTTCAAATTAGATTGTTATTTTGAAATTGTTACAAACATAATTGTTAGTAAAAAAACCTTCTTTAATAATTTTTTTTTATTGCAATGGTAGAAAGAATTGTAAATTTTTAAAATTGATTATTTTATTTAATATCAATTTTACGTCACTTTGAGCAAATAAAAAATATAACTTTAGACAATAATGTAAAATAATAATTAAAATTATAATTTCACTAATAATAAATAATAATTATTATTATAGGCGAATTTGAAGAAATTGAAGGACGATACATTCCATACTTAAAATTAGGATACAATAGTCTCTTTGAATATCTTCGAGATGTGAAAGAAATTAAATACAGAACAAAATATAATGGAGAAATTTTTTTAACCGTCAATGATCCAAAAATCAATCATTTGAATGAATTAATTAGAAATCAAAAACCAGCAAGGGTAATAATTAGTTATTATTTAAAATTTTTTGCCACATAAGTCGACTGCAAACAATTAAAAATATTGAAAACATATTTTTACTATTTCAATTTTCAGACGAATAAGAAGCGTAATAATCGAAGACAAAGAAAAGTCCAAAACAAGAGGCATGTGGATTATGATGTCAACAATAATAGTTTTGATTGTCAACAGTATGAACAATATTCTCCATCAAGTATGTATAGATATTAATTACAAATTAATTTAAAATTGATATTTAAATTTAAGTAAAAAAGTATCAAAGTTTTTAATTCACTTTCAATTAATTCTAATATTTAAATTTAAATAAAAAAAACATCTTTAATTTACTTTCAATTTCAATTTTCATTTCAATAATAATTATAACAATAATAATTAAACTAATAATTGACATTAAAATTTTCAAATTTAGAAAATACATTATATTTTATATTGAAAATTTGAAACAAATTAAGTATAGTTACGTTATTCATTTATAGACGCAATTGTTATTTAATTATATAGATTAATTAAAATTATTTATGTGATAAATTTATTTTGTTGTAGTTTAGGATTGAAAGGTGTATTTTTTATTGTTAACCAGAAAATTTTATTATTTATTAAATTTTTAATTTTTTAATTTTTATTTATTTAATTAATTAATTTTTTTTTATTTTGTATTTTGTATTTTTAACATTTTATTTACTAAATATTTATTTGATAATAATTATTAATTACTAACCATTATTGTAATTATTATTGTAAATAATAATATAATTCTAATTGTTTATGTATTTTGTCCATCAATTTATTTTATAAATACAAAAAATTTTTATTTAATTAAAAATTTATTTATTATTATGTTTTTTTAATTCATTAAAATATTTCACAGTTTCTTCCGGATATAAAAGTGCATCCACTTCTATGTCTGATGATTACGACAGACCATTGATTAACATAGACACCAGGAGGAGAAATGTAATTTTTTTCTATTCATTTTTAATTTCAAATTTTTTATTTAGGCAAAAAATTTTAATAAATTAACAAATTTAATATTAATTTTAGGTATAATATTTAATATTAATAAATTAATAAATTATTTCACATTCTTTTCTTTATTTTACAGTGATAATAAATTTTTTTTTTATTCTTATCAATTTTATTTATTGTAATTCTTACTTTTATTTGAACTTCTCTAACAAATTTTGAACAAAAAAATTGTAAAATTAAATTTTTTCTTTTTTTTGTGTTTAGAATTACATTTACGAACCGATTTTCAATAGAACGCAACTAATTGGAGATGACTTTTTCCTTCAATTGGCAATTAAGGAACTGAAGGTTCCCATTTGGAGAAAAGCTGGTAAAAAATAATTTTAAGCATGGAAATTTTTATTATACAAAATTTTTTGATTATTCATATTTTATTTAATTTTAATTTGAGAGGAAGGGTATTTTTTTAAATTTATGTTTCTTGTAAATTTTTTTATTCATAATTTATTTATTATTTACTCATTATTTATTTATTCTTTAATAATAATTTATTTATTTTTTACTCAATAATTATTTCTTTTATAATTATTATTTTTATAATTATTATTATATTTATTTATTATTTATTTTCAGAAAAATCTGCCTTATATTCCGGTTTGTGTGTCTCGGGTCAAACGATTCGTCAGTGCATTAAAAGATTGGAAAACACGAATGCTATTTCAGATAGAATAACAATAATGTTGGGTGCCGTTGACATATACCAAGTACGTATAATAAATTTTTTTTTTTAATTTTAATTTTCCAATAGTTGATTAAATTAATTAAATTAATTAAATTAATAAAAAATTAAGTAAAATTTATTAAAACAGTACTTAAAATTAAAATAATAATTAAAATCAATTATTTTAATTTTTACGAATTAAAATTTTACAAAAAAATTCGAGTAAAAAATATTGTGTATAAGAAAATTTTCTTTATCACAAAAAAAAATCTTTACTTGGGACAGTTATAAATTTCATTATATTAGAGAAATTTTTATTTGCATCACTTGACACTTTTGTTACTGTAGAAAAATTGATCACTGTTCCAACTGAAATTTTTTTCGCCTTTAATAATAATAAATAATAAAATTCATTAATAAAATTATATTATTAAATAATATTAAATTATTATTATTATTGTTATTATAATTATTATTATTATTTAAAAATGTTATTAAAATTGTAATATAATTTTTATTATTTCTAGGTATAAAATAATTCAAATACAAATTAATTTGTAAATAAATAAGAAATTAATAAATTTGACGTCAATTGTAATTAATTAGTTGGAATTTGTTTTTGTTTTTTAGGGAAGAACTTTGGAGCAGATGCGAGCCGATTATAGAGAGCTTTTAAATCTTATTGAAATTAAGTTTAATATACCACGAACCTCAATCACACTGTGCACAATTCCACCATTGGCAAATTTAACTTTTCGAATTGATTTCGAAAAAAGCACTACATTACATTTATTTAACAACTGGCTCCGCAATATTTGGCGCGAATACAGCGATTTCGATATGAATGGTTACTATTTGAATTACAATTTAGCAGACTTTGACGAAACTTTCAGAAACGATGCCGGTGGCATCAACTACAATTATTATCAGAAGTATGCCAAATATTTAATTTTTCATTTCATTCTCTTAAATATTTTAAATACTTTTTCGCTTTTTTCCTTTGATTTTCTTATTTTATCCATAAAAAATTGATATAAAAAAAATTAAAATTAACTTTTTTAAAAAATAATTTTTTAGTACCTTTTTTTAAAAACGTTCCTAACATTATTTTCTACTTTTGAATTTCGATTCTTATCTTTATTATAATTAATTTATTACTTATAAACATTATTGTAATTAAATTTTTAAAAAAACATTTTTTAATTTATTTTTCTTTTTTTTTTGCAGTGATGCACGTTATGTATCCGGCACTCGACAAGCGTGGGTCCTGTTCAATGGAAGAGGACGAAAGTTAGCTTTACATCTAATACAATATTCATAGGTAACACAAAAAAAAATTAGGACCTTTATTTGATAAATTTCTTTTAAATATTTTCCCTCAATCCCCTCAAAAATTATTTAAAAAAATTTCTATCAAATTTTAGGCAAATTTTGTGAAATTACCTACATTGTATGGATTGAAAATCGATAATCAATTTTTTAAAAATGAAATTACCTATTTTAAAAGTATCCCAATTTGGAAAAAATATTGTTTAAAAAATTTAAATGAACAAAAAATGTCATACTCTTTTTATTTTTGGAGAAAGGGAAGTTTTTTTTAAATACTATTCTTCATGTCGACTACTGAATTGGTTATTTGATGAAAAACCTCCTTTTTCCCCTGGAAAAATCGAATAAGAAATTTTTGTCATTTAAATTTTTGTTGTAAATATTTTTTTAAAAAAAAGAAAAAATTGGGAATTTTAATTGGTTTGTTTGTGTTTATTTATGTGCGTATGTGTAAATTATTTATTTATTGTCCACAAAATGTTTGTATAAGTAAATGTGTGTATGTATTTATTTAATAGTTTTCCAATGTGCCAAAAACAAATATGACTGTTAATATTATTGTAAAAATTAACAAAAGTCATTTTAGAAATAAAAATTAAGTACTCGAAAATTCGCTGTTTTTATTTATTGGTACTTTTATTCGAAATTGGATATTTTCATTATTTTAAATTCGAAATTTGCTTAATATTAGATCTTGACAAGTATATACTTTTACTACTTAATCGAATTAAAAGTATTCGTAAAAATATACTATACATAAAAAAATTAAAAATACTAAAAAAATGTCTGACTAAAATTAATTTCTACTACTGACTTTGAAATTAATGGAAAATTATTAAAACATGTGATAAATAATTTTTACTACTTACATAAATTAACTAATTTAATTAATTAATAACTAACCTAACTAATTAACTTTAATTAATTTATGTAATTAAATAAATTTATTAAGATTATCAAAATCGAAAACATTGTCTGCAGTAAAAAATTTTTTTACTAAAATTCAAAACAAAAATTCTTCCATGATGAAAATAAATTTTACAACTTCAAAGGTACAAAGTTATTCGAACATTTGAAAAAATTATAGCAATTATAATAAATTGACTATAGTAAATTTACTGTTGGACCAAAATTTATTTTTACTACTAAACTTACTTTTTTCAATTTTCTAGGAAAACATTTTTTAATTATTAATTTCTGTTAAATATATTTACTTTCAGAAGTACATTATATTTTCAAATATTGTAATAAAATTGTTCAAAACAAATCACTTATTTTAAATAGAATTTCAATTAAATTTTTTTGAAATAATTCAATTATTTATAAAAATAATTCTTTGAAGCAATTCAATTATTAAACATAAATAACAAAATTGTTCCCGATAATACAATTATTTCCAGTCATTTTAGTAAAGTTTTTTTACAAAATTCAATTATTTTCATAAATATAACAATAATCATGACAAGAATTCAATTATTTTTAAAGTATTGAATATATTTTTGTTAATTCAGTTATTATGAAAAATTCTACTTAAACCTTCCGCAAGAATTCAAGTCTTTTTGTAAATAATAAAAAGCTTTTTAGAAGTTGAATTTTTTAAATGTAATTTCAATAAAATACCACACAAAAATTCAATTAGAGTATAAATTATTTAAAAAATGTTATTGTAAAAATCTTCGTAAGAATTCAATTTTTTCATAAACAATAACAATTTTTTTAAGGAATATAATTATTTAAATAAGAATTTGCATAAAATTAGTCATGAATAATAAAATTGCAAGAATTGTTGCAAGAATTCAATTTATTAGCATTAGAATAACAAAGAAGTAATTATTTTTTATAAAAAGTACACTGACAAAACGATTTATTTAATTCAAACATAAATTTTTTAAACATTTTTTTTGTTTAAAGATTTATGAAGAACTTTAATAATTCAAATTCTTATAAAAATTCATTATATTTTTTAATATAAATTTCATTCATTATTAAAAATAATATTGGATTTATGGATGAATTTTACTCAAAACACTAAAAAAATTAAATTTTTGAAAAATTATAAATGATTGCAAAAACTCAATTATGTTCAAAAGGTTTTTAATATTCTCGTCGAAATTTAAATTATTTTCAGAATTGTTAACAAAATTTTTGGCAAAATTCAATTATTTAAAAAATTTTTAATAAAATTCTTGCCAAAAATTCAATTATTTTCAAAAATTTTCCTCAATTACATATGAATTCTATTATTTACAAATTTTTCAAAAATTTCTTTCTTCTTAAAAATGTTATTAAAAATCGTCAAATGAAATCAATTATTTCGTATTATTAATGTGGTAAAAAATAAATGTTATTTTAAAAACCTGGAAAATTTCCATTCTCTAAACTAAAAAAATAAATATTTTCTAATTTTAATTTTCAAACTATTTTTTATTAATTTTTTAGAAAAAATGAAAAGATTAATTACCTAGTCCTAAAATGTTTGTTACAAAGTGCAAATTTTTCTGGAATGAGGAGAAATATTGAAAAATAAATAACATTATAATTTTTTGTAGATTAATAAAAATAGTTTTTTATTATTTGAAAAATAAAAATATTTCTAAATAAAATAAATAAATACCTATTATTAAATTTAAAAAGTATGAGTGAAAAAATGAAGAAAAATAATATTATCTATCAAAACATATATCAAAAATACAAAAGCATAATTATGACCAAGTTCAGTTGTGGACAGACTGGACAGAATGAATGAATGAATACGACGATTATTATATAGTTAATAATTAATAATAATTTTTTTTAAGAAACCTTAGGAGTCGAAATAATTGTTTCAAAAATTTTGTCAAAGGATTTCAGTCTCCTTCTAAGACATAGTGGCGTTGTCTTTAGTTTGTGAGTAGTCTAATGGACGTAGGGGTCCAGCGCAGTTTTCAGGGAGGGAGCCAGGAGGGGGATTGTGAATTCAAGCCTAAGTGGGTGGATTTCACGATGAAATTTGAATGGGCGCTTGCTGTTTGTGGTTCACTGCGCCCTTAACAAGATCAGGGATGGAATTCCATCGAAGGATGAAGGTGTGTACTGAGCGCGCGGTGGCACATCTGTCAGTGCTCCCAACCCCTTTCCAAAACGCGACGACTCTCTCTCTCTCTCTCTCTAATTCTCTCTTATTCTCTCACTCTCTCCAGTTGAGAAACGTATTTCCTCAAGACTTAACATTGGTTTATATATATCTAACAGTTGCCGAAGCGCATTGTCTAATCGTCGTTCATGGATTTCTCACCTCCGCTTGAAACCTCTCTTTACCTCACGTGGCATTCGGTTTTGGTGTCTCAGTTTCTTCGCTTTGCGCGCGAGACGCTTTCAGACGGGACAAATCCGCATTCGAATTCTCTCTCACTCTCTCCTTCACTATTTCGCCTCCTTCTCTCTGGGGAGGGTATTTGAACTCTTCCTTTCAGATGCTTTCTCGAATATGTCAATGTTCTCATTCTTCACATTTATACTCAACACATATCGATGCTAACCAAACTAGACTTAAGAGCTTCTATCTTGAAAAATAAGGAATGTCGGGTAAATTTTGAAATTTCCTTTTTTAAACACTATTAAGACGGGGGGGTTTTCTTAAAGTCACACAGAAAGACATATAGTGAGACAGTGGTAGTCAAGGACAATTTTAGTCAAGTAACATAGACGAGAAATGAACCTTTTTTTTCATCCCACTATATATGGTAGAAGAAAAATTTGTTCTGACGAAAACCCAGCTGAAAAAGTTCTATAGAATTTCACTAGAATCATTCTATAGAATCATTCTATATAAATTCTACAGAATATTCTATAGAATTTCAATAGAATGATTCTATTCAATTTCTACATGAATTCTACTAAATTTTAGTGGTTTTTAATTAGAAGGAATATAAACTTCGTAAAATAATTTTTTTAACATTATAGTTATGCATGGTTACGAAGTTCAATGAATTTTATATATTTAAAGGATAGAAACAATTATTTTGGCCTAAAATTTGTTGAAAAATATTATTTCACAAATTAAATGTTTTTCTAATTAAAAAACACTAAAATTTAATAGTATCTATGTAGAAATTCAATGGAACTTTTTCAGCTGGGAAGATAAACAAGAAGTGGCGTGAATTATGCAGGAGCCCAAAAATAAAGATTTTTCACAACTTCGAAAATAGTGGTATAATGTTAATTTGGGTCTGACAATTGTTTGTTCGAAAAGTGTGTGCATTCAACTGAGCAAGACAATTTTAAGTGACAATTTATTTGATATTTAAGTCATTTATAAAATAAATATCAAAAAAATAAATTAAATCGGATTTCAGCTCTAACTTTTTTAATAATCATCCGAATCGGCACATCCTTCGTTTTTCCTACTTGTTAGGTCTTTCTGCAATGAACCAAATTTTTGAAAATTCTCTCAAAAATCTTTTTCCATATTTTTTTTTTTTTTGCAAAAAGGAAAATCGGATTTTTTCATAATTGAAAAAAGTTGGGATTTCCTGCTCTAATTTTGTCCGAAATTATTATAACTTATAATGAACTTTTAAAAATTATTAATTACTAACAAGTCAGAAAATTGTAGGATGAGCGAAATGGGATACTTATTAAAAAAGATACAGCAATTTGAAGTTTTTTTTAGTTTAGAAAATATGAAAGAGGTAAATTCTCTTAATTGGAAATGAAAAATTATTTACATTTACTATTTCATTGAAAAAGGGTTGTCTGACCATAATTGACATCTACTACTTGTTAGGAATTATAGAGAAAATAATACATCTCTAAAATAGCATTTAATTGAAGCATGAAAAATTAAAATGTTTTCGACTATTTTTTCATTAATTAAATTAATGCGAGTGAACAATTTATATAGAAAAAATAGATTTTTCCAGCAAGGTTCCGTAGTTAAACTCAAGTTCGATTTTATTTCTTAAACAAAATCTGTTTTTGTATGACGAAAAAATAAAATAGCCTCGACCTTTTATTTCATGAAAAAAGAAAAGACAAAAAGTATTTTCAATTATCAGTTTATGGGATATATTGAAAAAAATAATAATTTCGAATTCGAGTTGTCAATGACGAGAAATTTTTAAGAATTTCTAGATAAAGTTGAAAGTTCACCCCAAATTTTGCTGAAATGTAATGAGATCAAATTTGTGAAATTGAAAAGGAGAATAAAGCGCAGATTAAGAATAAGGTCGAATTTCATTAGGGTTATGCCAGAGCAATTACGTGTGCACATTTCAAAAGACACATGAAAAACACGTCCCCTTTCGTTTTTTTTTTTTTTTTTTTTTTGAAGACACGTGAAAGGTGTCGAGCGCTAAGCGATAGGGTGTGTTCCTTCTATGCGTGTATCGTGGTGAAAGCCGACCGAAGAGATAAGCCGTTATTTATGCTCTCTGATTTTCAATATGGAAAGGGCTATCAAAATAGAATAATGTCAGTATTAATCATTTTTGCATTCAATTTGATCTATATTTTGATTTTCGTATGCTTTTTCTTGTAATAGTATCGTAAAAGTTTGTTTTTGTATAAGTAATTTTTTGTTTTTCGTTTTTAAGTAAATAAAAAAATAAAGAAAGGAGTGTGTTTCTTTAATAAATAAGAAAACAAAATTTATTTTCGTGATTATTATCCATTTCGATATAATAAATACTACTATCTCATTAACAACAATTTATGTACTACTCTTGTTTTTAGTACATTAAACCATCCAATTGTTAGATATTTGATACTAATTAGTCCAAATTGTTTGTTTTTTAAAATGTCTTTTAAATATAGTTAGTTAGTTTTGTCTGACTAAAATATCTTTATACTACTGGAACTCAGATTCCTGAAAAATAATCCAAATGTCTTGCTAGCACTTATTTCTACTACTTAATTTAAAAAAAAATTCTCTCGGCGCATAAATTAAAATATCCTTTTACCACTGAATTTTTTTTAGAAAGTAATAAATAATGTTTTATTACACTTATATTACATTAATTATTTATTTTAAAAAATTAATTATTAGTTATGTCTGATTCATTTTTTTTTCTTACGGAAAATAAACGTACTTTTTGTTTGTCATAATGATTAACGGTTGGCTGACCACAATTGACTTATACTACTTACATCACTTAAACTAACAAATGGACATTACTATTTTCTGACTAAAAAAAGTTTTCACTACAAAAAGAAAAAGTAAATATCTTTTGAAAATTTCAATAATAAAACCTATTGTATATTACGTCTGACTAAAACACAGGTTTACTACTGTGAGAAGCAAATTTTTAGAAAAGTAATTATAGTGTTTGATTAATACCTTAATTTCAAACTTCATTGTAAAAAATTGTCTGTCCTAGATTGACTTACACTACTGTGAATATTTTTTAAAATTCTATATTATGTCTGACTAAAATATAATTCTATCACTGGGAAAATTTCTAGAATCTAATAAGGACTATTTTGCACTTAGATTTACATCGAAAAAAAAGTTTCATCTAAATTGAATTTTAATACTTTAATACAAATAAAAAAAATTATTTATTATTTCTGACTAAAGTATATGTTTTCTACTGAGAAGCGAATTTGTAGAAAATTATTTATTCTGTCTGACTAAAACTTCAATTTGAAATTTCATTAAAAAACAATTGTCTGACCTAAATTGACTTGTACTACTTTGGAACATTTAAAAAAATTGTATATTATGTCTGACTAAAATATATTTTACTACTTGTACGTTAATTTATGGAAAGTTATGCAAATAGTGTCGGAAAAAAAATCTTCATCTGGAACAACTACAAATTTCACTATATTAGTGAATACTTTCGCTATTTTAGCGAAAGTTATCGTTGTTCCAGTTGAAGGTTTTTTTCGTGAAGTGTATCTTTTTAATATCAAAATATGGATCAAATAAAAAGTTGATCTAAATTTTTTTATCAAATTGAAACACGTCAGTATTAATTTGATACTTTCGAGAAAAGTGTGACAAGAACATTGATAGAATTCGAGAACATTATGAAAGCAGTTACAATTTTTATAAAATTATTCACATTGCCATTGAAAAAAAAAATTATTTGATTCAAATAACCGATTATTTGACTATTATCAAATAAATATTTACTTAAATCAAATAATTTTTATTTGAATCAAATATTTCAGTATTTGCAGCAAATCTTATTTAATTGATTCAAATAAAAATTATTTAATTTAAGTAAATATTTATTTGATATTAGTCAAATAATCAATCACTTGAATAAAATAAATTATTTTTTCACTGTGTAAATTGAAATTGCATTTTGAAGTTGAATACTTAAATTGGAAATTGCATTTTTAAGTTGAATATTGAAATTGGAAATTGCATTTTGAAGTTGAAAATTTAAAAATTCGTAATTACGAATAATACTTGGAAATTTGACAATAAACAAAAAAAATTGGAAATTACAATAAAAATTTGCAAATGCATTTTGAAATGGAAAATTACAGATGCAGTTAGAAATTTGTAAATTAAAATAGCAAATTTCCCGAAATAGTTAATAAAAATATTAGACTTTTAGGGGAAAAAAAAGGAGAGAATTCTAAAGGTACATGAAACTTTAAAGTGAAAAAAAAAATGTCGACGCTGAAAACGACTCTTTGGGTGGGGTCGAGACTAGAAGACTGGTAGGTAGTACTGCACCTCCCAATGAGGGGGGTGGGTGAGCTTCCAGGTCCTCGAACTGATCAATACTTGAAACACCGCGAGGTATCGTCCCGCTATTTCCGGTGTCCCCAGCCGGCGGAAATGAAGGCGTTAAAAATATATATAGAAAGCCGATGTGAAACTCCATCCAGGGCCGAAAAAGATAGCGATTCCTTGGTATTATATCCTGCCATTCGCCTCGTTTCTTGCATCTCGCTGTGAGGCTGCGCTCTTTATCTATATAAGTCTCTCTCTCTTTCTCTCTCTCTCTTTCTCTTATTCCCTTACTTGCTTTCCTTCTCACTCTCACTCTCTCTCTCTCCTTTCCGAGAGCCACACAGCCAAGAGTCTGATCGACTTTTAATTATAGCTATCTTCAGGGTATGAGGCTTCTCTCTAGTCTATATGTAGATGAATGGAGTCGACGAGACAACCCCGCCAATGCAACGATACAGATCACTCGAAGATAAAAAGAAGAAAAAAAATTAAATTGATGCATTTCAATTCTAATGAGCTGTGGAGAAATATTTCTTTAATGTAGAGTGAATTTTTTCTTTTCAATTAGTCAAAAAATTTGCAAACATTTTTTAATATTTTAATGTTGGTACATAGTTATTATTCGGACGGTTCAAAGTTTTTTTTTTGAAAGTATCAAATTGATACTAAAGTGGATCAAATTTAGACCAAAAAATCCGGATCAATTTTAGACCAAAAATCTGAATCAATTTTAGACCAAAAATTTTGGATCAATTTTTTATTTCGTCCTCATTTTTGGTATTAATTCAATGCCATTTGATAGTTTTAAGTTAAAAAGTGTTTTGGTGTTTCATTTTGTATTTCAGTGTCAATTTGATTTTCTGCGCTATCAGTTTGACATTTCGGGTATACCAATTTTTGCTTCAGAAAAATTATTTTATGCTTCCGTTATGAATTATTTATTTTTCGTATTAATATGATACGTTTAGTACTAATTTCACGATTCGGGTATTTGTTTTTTGGTTCTAGTACCATTTCTTGGTTCTGGTATTAATTTTATAGTTCTAGTACCACTAGTACAGTTTGCGTATATCATTTGATTTTTTTGCATTTTTATTTAGGATTATGGTTTTTTTGGTTCTAGAATTATTAAATTGTAATTAATTCTTCATAATATGAATTATTAATAGTAATAATATTAATATTAATAATTAATGTTTTTAATAATTAATTATTAATAAATGTTATTTTTATGGTACACTATACTTTTCGTAACAAATCTTAAACTTATAGTTTAATTTCGAACTTTAGGCATCCATTTGATTTTCTTTGTAATAATTTGACTCTTTAGTATCAAGTCCTATTTCCTATAAATTTGATTCTTTTAGTACCAATTTAATCCCTTTGGGTACTAATCTGATTCTTTTGGTATCAATTTGATTCTTTTGGTACTAATTTGATATTTTTCATAAGAAATAGATTCTCTTGGTACCAATTTAAACTTTCCTTATGAAAATAATTTTTTTTACCAGTTTTAATCTTTTTGCACCAATTTAATTATTTTAGTAACAATTTGGTACTTTCTTCGTTTTTTATTTTGTTTCATCATCTCTTTACTTTCTTTGGGAATTAAATATTCATGGTACCAATTTATCACTTTTCGTATAATTTTTTCCTTTAGGTAAAAATTTGACACTTTTTCTGAAAATTTAATTTTCTTCGCACTAGTTTGATCCTTTTAGTAACAATTCGGTAGATTAAGTTCCAATTTTGTACTTTTCGCATCAATTAGTTATTTTTAGTATTAATTTGGTGCTTTTAGTAAAAACTTGATTCTCCTACCACCAAATTGATATTTTTCGTAAAAAATTCATTCTCTAGGTACAAATTTGAACTTTTCTTACAAAATTGATTTTTTTGTACCAGTTTTAATCTTTTTGCACCAATTTGATCATTTTAGAACCAATTTGTTTTTTTCTATTTTTTTTATATCTTTACCTTTTTTTGAAATTTAATATTCTTGGTACTATTTTATTATTACTTTTTGAATAATTTTTTTCTTTCGGTAGTAATTTGACAGTTTTCCTGGAAATGTAATTTTCTTGGTACCAGTTTGATTCTTTTAGCAGCTATTCGGCAGTTTTAGTATTAATTAGGTACTTTTCGCATCAATGTGTTATTTTTAGTATTAATTTGGTGCTTTTAGTAAAAACTTTCTTCTCTTAGCAACAATTTTTTATATTTTTCGTAAAAAATTGAATCGCTTGAATTGATTTTTGGTATCTGTTTTAATCTTTTTGCACCAATTTGATGATTTTAGAACCAATGTGGTTTTTTTCTATTTTCTTTATTTCAATACGCATTTTTTTATTTTCTTTGGAAATTTAGTATTCTTGCTACCAATTTATTATTTTTCCTACAATTTTATTACTTTTGGTACTAATTGGACATTTTTCCTGGAATTTCAATTTCCTTGGTACCAATTTCTCTATTTTAGTAACAATTCGTCAGTTTTAGTACAAATTTTGGTACTTTCCACATTACTTTGTTATTATTAGTTTTAATTTGGTGCTTTTAGTAAAAACTTGATTCTCTTCGTATTAATTTGATCTTTCCCTATAAAATTAATTTTTGGTGCCAGTTTGATCCTTTTAGTCGAAATTTGGTACTTTCTTCACTAATTTAAAACTTTTAGTATCAATTTAGTATTTCAACCACGCAATTGGGGGCTTTTAGTAAAAACTTGATTCTTTTCTTACCAATTTCATAGCTTTCGTATAAATTTGATTCTTTCGCCACCAATTTTTAATTTTTCGTATGAATTTCATTCATTCAGTTCTATTTTAATCTGTTCGAGTAAATTCGATTCTCTTGGTACCTATTTTTTATTTTTCGTATGAGTTTCATTCATTTAGTACTATTTTAGTCTCTTCGTGTAAATTTTATTCTCTTGGTACCAATTTTATATATTTTGTGTGAATTTCATTCGTTTAGTACTATTTTAATCTCTTCGTGTAAATTTGATTCTTTTGGTACCAATTTCTTACTTTTCGTTTTAATTATGATTTTTTGCGTACTATTTTGACACTTTTCGTGTAAATTTGATTCTTTGCCTACTATTTTGACACTTTTCGTATAAATTTACTTTTTCTGGTAGCAATCTGTTAATTTTTTATTCAAATTCGATTCTTTTGGTAATAATTCGACACGTTACCAATTTCATACTGTTTTTAAAAGAATTTCATTCTTTTCGAACTAATTTTACACTCATCTTACCAGACTTACACTTTCGGTATAGCTCTCATACCCTTTTTTTGGCTTCTGAGGATAAAAAGAGTAAAATTCATTCCGTAGAGGATGAAAGATGAAAAAAAAACCCTCACACGAGAGGCGTAACCGAACAGAATCCTCGGATTTGCGAAATCGCAGTAAAGGGGTTGGTTGGCATCAACAGGTAGAGAGACCATACTCGCGCCCACTTGGATAAGCCGCGGTTTAAGCGCCGGCGCTGGTTAAGCCGCTCACACCCTCTGAGGGTGTCACCCACCATTCATTGGTCCAGTTGGACGTGTGAAAAACAAACTTTGCCCTGCGCAAACACAAAACTTGAAAATCCCCTTTACCCATACTCAAAGATTTTCAATACAAAAAAAAAACTAATTTTTCAATAAAAAAAAGACAATAATTTCAAAAAAAAGTCACCAATTTTTCTAGATTAAAAAAAAATTCTCTAATTTTTCGGTTGACAAAAAAATTCTAATTACAAACATTGGAAAATTTTAGGAAAAATTAAATATTAAATTGAGTTTCTTTTTTTTATCATTCGAGAGTTTAAAATCGAGTAAATAGAATGGAGTGGATGGAGGATCGCGGGTACGATAAGGAAGTATAGTATTATAACAGTAGTTGAGGCGGAAAGGGGAAAATATCCGCATGGGTCAGCCAAGAGGGGCTTAGACGACCGAGAGATGGCCGCTCAATATCGGCTTTAGGATACTTGAGGTATTTATCTAATGTCTTATATTTTCCACTGTCCTGAACCATTCAAATTTCCATTTGTGGACAACTAAAAAATTCCATTAGTTATCGAGAAATTCTTATCTCAAAAAGAAATCCCACAATTCGATTGTCAATTTTCTTGTTTTATTTTCAATTCTGAAATTTTGGGATTTTATCATTAATTTTGAAATCTTAATAACCATCGTAGGAGATGGTTTAAATCGTCAAGAGTACTGCGCACTGAAAGGTGAATGTATTAAAGGAGATAATTTCATTAAAATTTTCATATTCACCTGATGAGCTTTTATAATTGTTCTCTTCTCTATATTGAAAAGAAAAGAAAATTATCACTGGAGGCAATAAATTAAAATATTTTATTTTTTTGTACAAACAAATTTACTTGATCTTAATTTGTCAATTATTATTATTACAAGATTAAAATTTTCTTTTAAAGAAGAAAAATGTGGCATAATTTATTTTTAACGAAGAGATTCTTTTCACAATATTAAAAGCTTTCATTAAATAGAGAAAAAAAGTTTTCTAATTTTCTATTTTGCAAATGTTAATAATTTGTAATTTCAAAGAGCGCGTGAAGTTTCTTGATTCTTTACGATTAAAAAAGTCAATTATTCCGAAGAATTCTACTCAAAATCACTATTTTTCTAAATATATTCAGGAAAGTCGGGAAAAAGTCAGAAAATTTTGTCAAAAGTATACTGAAACAATATTCAATTTCGAAAATTCATAAGAAAATTCTGAATGTTAGATTCCTCATAATTAAAAAGATTTAATTTATTTCAAACTTTTTCTATTTTTAACAACAATTGAACTTTACTGATTTTAAAGATAATTTAGGTTTACAAAAAACTTTAATAATTCAAATTCTTATAAAATCCGTTATATTTTTTAATACACATTTCATTCATTACTAAAAATAATAATGGATTTATGAATGAATTTTACTTAAAACACTAAAAAAATTGAATTTTCGAAAAATTATAAATGATTGTAAAAACTCAATTATGTTCAAAAATTTTTTAATATTCTCGTCGAAATTTAAATTATTTTAAGAATTGTTAACAAAATTTTTGGAAAAATTCAATTATTTAAAAAATTTTTAATCAAATTCTTGCCAAAAAATCAATAATTTTCAAAAATTATCCTCAATTTCATATAAATTCTATTATTTACAAATTTTTTATAAATTTCTTTCTTCTTAAACATGTTGTTAAAATCGTCAAACGAAAACAATTATTTCGTATTATTAATGTGGTAAAAAATAATGTTATTTTAAAAACCTGGAAAATTTCCATTTTTTAAACTGAAAAATCAGGAACTTTCAAATGAACACATGCGTGACAAGTGTTCAATAAATTTCTCAAGCAAAACAAATAGTAAAATAAAAATATTTCTGCCCAAAAGTCAGAAAAAGAATAATCGTAATGTATTTAAATTATTTGAAAATAACTGAAAATATTATTAAAACATTGGGGTATCCAAAAATTATTTAATAAATTAAAACTGTTTTATTTATTTATTT
The DNA here is from genome assembly GCA_032872475.1 of Leptopilina myrica (nomen nudum). Taxonomy (NCBI): domain Eukaryota; kingdom Metazoa; phylum Arthropoda; class Insecta; order Hymenoptera; family Figitidae; genus Leptopilina; species Leptopilina myrica (nomen nudum). The sequence continues at coordinate 40,652,652 of CM065461.1, forward strand.
TTTATTATAATTTCGATAATATATAGTATTTAACAAACAGAAAGTCTGTAAATATTTTTTCCAAAATAAATATTAAATTTCTTAATCAAAATTTTATTTATAACTTTTTTTCAACTTAAAACTTGTATTTTGTTTATAAATTGTCATTGAGAAGCAGAAAATGTGCAAAATATTTTCTAATTTTAATTTTCCAAATGTTTTTTAATTTTTTTTTTAGAATAAATGAAAAGATTAATTACCTAGTGCTAAAATGTTTGTTACAAAGTGCTAATTTTTCTGTAATGAAGAGAAATAATGAAAAATAACATTAATAATTTTTGTAGATTAATTAAAATAGTTTTGTATTATTTGGAAAATAAAAATAATATTTCTAAATAAAATAAATACCTATAATTAAATTTAAAAAGTAAGAGTGAAAAAATAAAGAAAAATAATATAATCTATCAAAATATATAAAAAAAACAAAAGCATAATCATGACTAACTTCAGGTGTGGACAGACTGGACAGAATGAATAAGACGATTATTATAGTTAATTAATAATTATTATGATTAATTATTATTAATTATTATAATTAATTATTATTAATTACTATTACTAAATCTAATTAATTTTATAAGCTGATAGTCGCCTAAATTATTTTACGATATATAATAAAATCAAATAATTTTTTTTCTTTTATGATTGTATAGTACTTGAAAAATTATTCTGGCAAAGAATCATTTTCAAAAAGAATTCTGTTTCAGAAAAAAAATTTTTTTCACCACGTGTCAAACTAATAAGTAAATAAATTTCGATTTCCCGCCGACTCAAAAATGACAAAACGTCATAGGTCTTCCGTTATACGAAAACGTATTCATCAGATAGCTAGTTATCTTGTTAAACAACGTGCCCGCGTTTGTTATCAAAGATAAGTCAGTAAGTTTCTGCTCTCTAGAGACAAAACCGCTCCCATTGAATTGAATTTCCAGTTTATTAAGAAAAGAAAAAAAATAGTAAAAAGAACGCCGTTCCTCTTCATTTTTTTGTCCTTTCGTCTAAACATGTTAAATATTCAACTCGTTTATTTTCAATCGATGCAAAATTAAATTCTTTAAAAAAAAATGATTATCAAGTATTGTTATGTTGGAAGTGATTTATAGTGGGAAAAAATTTTCCAAAGAGGTGTTAATCTTCATTTAAAAAATAATGGAATTACTACCAAAGGGATTAGCAATTCATAGAATTAAAAAAATATCCCTCCTCTTGAATCTATTGTTTTTAGTTTCATTAATAAACGCTGATAAATTGTGTCCTGAAAATTGTTTGTGCCACTTGGATCAAAAACCACGAATAATTACCTGTTCTAGACATCAATTGACAGAATTCCCTGTAAATTTGAGTCATCTGGTGAGTCTGTTCTTTTTCGTCATCAAACTACGAGCGTTGTTTTTTTAATTATTGACGTTTTCATTCATTTTATTAGCAATATTAATTTTTTATTCTCTAACAAATAAAAAATTAATTTCATTCAATTTTTATTTCTTTCTTTCAATTTTAATTGAAAATATTTTTAGATATCTTATTTATTTACGGATTTGCTTCATTTGTTTACTTATTCACTTGGTTTTGTATCATATTTACGTTACTGTTCGGTCAGTAAATTAATAAAATAAAAATGAAATTAATTACTCATTTAATTTATTTATTTATTTATTTAAGAATAAAATATTTCCTAACAAATACTAATAACTATTTAGGTATTTCATTTATTTACTGTTTCACTTACATATTTGTACATTTAATTTGTTTATTATGGTAAACTTATTGTTTATGTAAATAAATTTTATTTATTTTTTATTCTTAAATAAAAAAATTAAATAATTTATTTATTTTAAGTAATTAATAATTTATTTATTTATTTTTTAAATAATTAATAAATAAATTAAATTAAAGTAAGTAATTTCATTTTTATTTAAAATAAAACTAATGGAAATTCATATTTTAATTAACGATTTTTTTTCCTCAACAGGTGGAAGAATTGGACGTTTCGCGAAATAATTTAACGGAAATTTCAGATGATATAAATCGTTTGAAAGAATTAGAGGAATTAAATTTAGAAGAAAATAAACTGACTTCATTGCCTGAGAATTTAGATGGACTGCAGAAACTTTACAGATTACGTTTAAATGGAAATAATATTTTAGTTCCCAGTGCAATTGCCTCATTAAGTCAACTGAGCTCATTAAAAGTTTTGCATTTATCCTATAATCCAATATCAAATCTCACTGGACTGGAGGTACCAAATCTCCAAGTTCTCGATGCTAGTCATTGTGGTAAGTGAATAGGATAAAATTTACAAATAAAAAATAAAAATATATAAATATTTTAAAAACAGTAAAAAAAATAGTAAAAAAAGAAATAATGTAAAAGTTGAAACAAATGACCATCAAGAAATTAAAAAAATTAATCATTTTTCAAAAATAATACTTAGAGAAAAAAAATTCGTTTTTTCGTATTTTTTAGAATTCAAAGAATTCGGAAGCAATTATCTAAATGGAGTTAAAAATTTAAGAATGTTAAGTTTGGCAGAAAATCCAATAACAATGATTGACAATCCAGTGAGTGAAAGTCTCGTCTGGTTAAATATTTCCTATTGTAATTTAAATTTCCTACGTTCTGATACTTTCAGAAATATTCCAAATCTTGTCGAACTAATTTTGAGAGACAATAAACAATTGACGTATAGTACCAGGTAATTAAAACAAATTATTTATTTCTTTATTACATGAGTAAAAAAATTATTTATTTATTTATTACACGAGTAAAATAATAATTATTTATCTCTTTATTACACGAGTAAAAAAAATAATTATTTATCTCTTTATTACACGAGTAAAAAAATAATTATTTATTTCTTTAATAAACGAGTGAAAAAATAATTTTCTTTTTCCCATTACAGACGAGAGACACTACGTCACAGAAAATTGAAACGATTAGACGTCACAAATTGCAATTTGGATCGACCAGGAATTCACGAATTACCATCACTCACACACGTGCAACTCTCGCACAATGGAATTCACATTCTGCCCGATCGTATTTTCGCAAAAAATCGTCCACTCACTCATCTTTATCTCGACAATAATCGAATTTCCCATCTTAATAAAAGTTCATTCAGTGGTCTATTGAATTTACGTATTCTCGATTTGTCCAACAATCAATTGGAATTTATTCACTGGTCAATATTTCGTGACAGTATGATTTTGAGTGTTCTTAATTTATCGTCGAATAATATTAAAATAATTGGCAATCTAACAACATCAGCATTAACTGTTGATTTGTCGGCGAATTTAATTAGTGAAATTCTCGCCAATTCATTGATAAATATGCCTAAACTGAGAACACTGAATTTAAGTGACAATATTATTGAGACAATTGTTCGTCTTGAATCAATGACGATGAGAATTTTGGAATTGAAACGCAATCGTTTGGTTCAACTCACGGTTAATATGTTTAAAGGTTTACCTGAAATTGTCAAAATTGATGTATCTGGTATGTTATTGTCAATTTTATTGAATGTTGTAATTTTTATAATTTGACTCTCACTTTTGATTCGATTTGGACTGAAAAATTTATTTACTTTCTTTTTTTACTGTTTCTTTTACTTAGATCTTTGTTCTCACTTTAACGTTCCATTTTGACTTGCAAAATCAAAGTTAAAGTTAAAAATCGGACACAAAGTCAAAGTCAAAGTTAAAAATCGAACTCAAAATCAAAGTTAAAAATCAAAAGTTGAAGTCAAAATTGAAGGTGAAAATTGAAAATAAAAATCGAAAATCAATGTCGAAGTTAAAAATCCATCTTAAAGTCAGAGTCAACATTAAAAATCAAAAAAATAAAATTAACAATCAGAATCAAATCCAAGTCAAAGTCAAGCTCAAAGTTAAAGTCAAAGTCGAGGTCATAATCAAAGTTAATGTCAAAGTCAAATTTAAAATCGAAGGTCAAATTAAAAATCGATCTTTAAGTCAAAGTCAAAGTTAAAAATCGGGCTAAAAGTCAAAGTTAAAGTCAAAATGGAAAATCAAAATCGAAAATCAAAGTCAATATTGAATCAAAGTCAAAGTCAAGTTGCAAAATCACACCATAGAATTTAATTACTATTTTTATTATTATTGTTATTATTATTATTATTATTATTATTGTTAATAAAATTATGAAAAATAAATTTAATTTACAATTTTTATTTTTTTTTAGGTAATCGTTTAACGGAAGGCCCGAATCCGTTAATTTTTGCGAATAATCCGGAACTAAAGGTGATTCAACTGGAGGACAATCCATGGAGGTGTGATTGCTCTCAACTGCATCCGATTTACACATTCCTAATGCAATCGCCAGTAAAGACTGACATGGGTTTTTTAATTTGTCAAAGTCCAATGAATGTTTCGGGCTACACATGGGAAAGTGGCTGCTATGATCAATGGTTCGTTACTCAGCCGTATAATCCGAAAAATAAGACCTGGGGTCTAGTAATAATTAGTATTTTGACGCTAATTGTTGCCGGTGGGACAATTATGTCAGTAAAGCATGCAATGAAAACAAAAAGAATTGCACGAAATGAACGTCAACAATTGGAGAGAGCTGAAGCTAGGGAAAGATTGAGACTACTTCAAAGAAGGTAAATAAAGGATTTTTTAAAAAAGAATTATTAACTAAACTAATCTTATAGTTAATGTAATAAAAAAAGACAAAATTAATACTTAATTCATTTAATAAAGTTTTAAAAAATAAAATAATTACAATTCGTTTTAGTAAAATTTATAGTTTTTTAAAAATAAAGACAAAAAATGTTTATAAATTCTATTTGTCAATTAAAAATTTTTATTGAAAATAAAATTGGAAATTTTTGAATTTTCAGAAAGTGAAAAAAAAATTTTATTTAAAAAAATGTTCAGTTTCATTTATTTTATTTATTTATAAAAATAATTGAATTGTTACGAATAAATTTATTAAAAACATTTATAAATAGTTGAATTCCTGTGAAACTTTTATATTTTATAAAAAGAATTAACTGTTTGTGTAGAATTCTATAAATTTTTTTTTTTTTAATAATCTAATTCTTTTGGAAAATTTGATTAAAGTTGTAGATTTTTATTATAGAATTTGATTAAAATTTTTTAAATAATTAAAATTTGGAGAAGAATTGTTTGTTTATAAAAATAATTAAAATTTTCTACTAGAATTTTTGAACATAATTGAATTTTTGCAAAGAATTTTATTATTTGGAACATCTCTAAAGTACAATTTTTTTTAAACTTAAATTCTTCTGTAAATTTATTATTTTTAATTAATAGTTGATTAAAAATATAATTTTAGAAGAATTTGAATTATTTAAATTTTTCAAAAATCTATCTTTTACATTTCTATTTAAATACATGAAAAATTTAAGTTTTAAAAAATTTTTAATTGAAAGTTAAAACCTTCTAAAGTTGATCTATTTATGAAAATTTTATACCCAATTCTTTTAAAATTGAAATAATTTTGAAACATTTAAGTAAATTTTTCATAAAACATGTTTAAAATAATAAGTTTATGACATTTTTTCAAAAATTAACTAATTTGAAAACAAAATTATACTGTCAAAAATAGAAAGAAATGAAGGATTCGCCCTAGAATTTGTAGTAATTTTATTTTCACAGTTTATAATTGTATTGAAACAAAAAAGATTCAAAAATTTAGAATTTTCTAATAAATTGTAAATATTTAAATTTTTTTAGCACTTTTAATAAAAATTCCTGACTTTCCCCTGAATTTTTTATTATTATAGTTCTAATAATACTGAAACTATAATATTTCAATTCATATTTAATTTTTATGATAAAGAACAAGTACAAAATTAATGTCTATTTATAAATATATGAATAAATAAAACATTTCTAAATTCTATTATTTTTAAAATTGCTTATTTTATTTAAAAATAGTAAAGTATAAAGTTTCATTTAAATATTAAGTATCGTTAGCCGCACTATCAATATAAAATTTTTCTTATCATCAAAAAATGAAAACAAAAAATTTATCAACAGAAATCAACGACTTGAGGATGAATTAAGAGGCCAATCATCAGAACCAAGAATCCATCCAATGGAACTTATCGGCCCACCAAGTTATGAGGAAGCAGTGCAAATGCCCCGACTTGCACAATCTCTGGACAGACTCGATACAGTGTCAACGGAAAATGCAGCCACAGTCACGAGAATTTTGGGATCAGTCGATAATTTACGAGTGAAAAAACGAAGACCCAAACGTTCAAGAAAAAGAACATTCAGTGATGACAATTTAGTTCGAAGAGAGGAACGTCGCGCGGAGAGAATTCGCAGAAACATATCGAGAACAACAATTGCCAGTATTTCATCAAATCAAGAGCAATCTTCAGAATTGATGGCAAATAATGCTGAAAATTCCGAACAAATTCCAATGAGAAGTGAAACAGAACAGAGGGAAACTGATTCGCCAAAAATTAAAACAAGACCACCAACGCCAATGAGTAAAAAGAAGAGAAGAATTGTTCATTCAAAAGCTGGAACATCAACAGACGATGAGGATTCGGATATTCAAAGTTCACGTCGTCAAAGGACGAGTATAATTAGAAGTGCAATTAATTTACCGAATTTAACTCGCGAACCTCGAAGTGGTTACAATGGACCATCTTCAACGACTGACAATGCGAGTCCTTGAGAATTATTTCAACATTTATTTTTCAGAATATAAATATTGTAAAAGAAAAAAAATAGTTTGTAAGAGAATTTATATCTTTTTTGTTACGTTAAATAAATGGCGGTTTATTACTGAAAAGGGGAATATTTTGTTTCAAGTTTCGTAGAATGTCTTCTTTATTTTTCACTTTTACTTCTCGGAATACATTTTATTTGTTTTTATTTTACACTGTTTATATTATTACATTATATGTTGGTTACAGAATTTGTGGAGAAAATTTTTTATTTATTTGTATAATACAGAAAAACCCAAAACAAATATTATGTTTGTTATAGAATAGGTAGAGAAGAATTATTACTCGTATGTTTATTATTTATGTTATTAATATTAATAACAAAATCAATAGTTGTTCTGTTAAAAAATAGTCGCAGCAAAATCGATCCTTTCTTGTGGAAGGAAATAGAATTACGAAAAATCAAGATAACACTTTGTGTTTCACATGCGAAGACAAATTTTTATTACAATATTTTTCAACCTGTTTACTTGTTTTTTTTAATGGAAAACATAAGTTCTGTTTAAATTTATTTCAACTTTTATTTAAATTGAACTAAAGCTTTTATTCAAATTGAATTCAAACTTCCATTCAAATTGAATTCAATTTAAATTTTTACTTGAATAATTTTCTTCTAATATGTTTCAAATTCTGCATTAGCTGGTTTCGATATATTTCGCCAATAAAAACGGAAATCGACAGCAAATATCCAGGAAGAGTCAAAAGGCACAATATAACAATTAAATTTGAAACAGCACCGAAATCATTGACGTTGACTATTTTTTGCCCCTTTATTTTGCTACTATTGAAAGAAAATTCGTGATCTGCAATTCCATTACTCCACTTTTGTCTCAATCCAGATTCAGTGAAACTCGTAATGATCTTATCGATTCTTTCCTTGTAGGGAGAATTTTTCTCCAATGCCAATGTTCGTCTAGCAGTGAATAGTGAATTATCGAGAATTTTTGCAATCGGCAATCCTAGTGAATCTCTCATTGCAAGAATCAATCGTCTCGCGTAAGCATTCATCAGAAGACAAGTGACATTCTTGTACCGAAAAAGCATTTCCGGACACACTGTGTCAATTAATTCTGTAGATATCGTTTTCTCCTTTAGACTTTTCAATTCCACCGAATTATCAAGACATAAGTTGAAAAAATTCGGATGTATCATTGGTATAAGATTGGAATTTCCCAAATCCTTCAAACTATGGTATTTAATCTCCTCCGTTTCTTTCACATGACCCGCTGTTAGACCAGCGTGAAAATTACTCGAAAAGCAAATTCCAATGAATGTCAAATAAATAAAGACAAGACGGTTAAAAAGAACTTTTGGTTTTTCAACTATCGTGAAGCCTAATAAGATAGCTGTGATATTGTACAGTTGCCAAAAATCCCGTTCGTCACTGACTCTTCTCAAACAGTTCCAAATCAAAAAGACAAAACAGACAAACAGTGCAACACCAAGGAACATGATTTTCAAATTCAAAATTTTCTCCTCATTCCTAGTGTGAACAATTGGTACGACAGCGACGAACCTTTCCATATTAATGTTCGACGAATAGCCATAAAGTGCACCATCGGCATTGGGGCGAAAATTCAGAACCGAAGTTATCAGAAGATTAATTTTATTCTCTATTAATTTGCCCAACATTCCAGTTGCCTTCCTACCTCGAAACACGCCAACTGATGAATTTTCATTCGAATCAATAATCGCTGAGAAATTCATCGCCTTTGCAAGAGCATTGAATGCTACAACATCCGCACCATGTTGATTAATTAAACGACCAGATTTGTCATATTCCACTAAACTGTACGGTGGTCTCAGTGCCAAACCACCAACAATTGGATGTCCATAAAGATCTTTCAATTTATCACCAAACCAAATTGTCCTTGAACAACATTTTTCCCTGTCATAATGGTCTCCAAATGGCGAATACCAATGAACAAACAATTTCGGTAGCAACATTTCCATTGACAATGATTCTTCAATTGGATTTATCACCTCAAGAATCGTAAAATCCAAAAATTTGTTCAACCACATTTTTTTCAAAAAACTCTTTGTTGAGACACTTTTTTCAGCAACGACCGAAATTAGCAACACTTGTGGACGAACTTTCCCTGGTGACAGACTCATTAAATACTTTAAGGAAAGTGAAATTCCGTTTGTGTAGGAATTCACGAGGAGAAATAAATTCGTCTTCCTCAAAATACCAAATAATGGTGATTTAGTAAATTTCTCTAAATTTTCTTTGGCTATTTTTTTCACATCAATTTGAGTGTAGGGCAAATTTTTCAGTAACTTTGGAATTAGATGCTTGACAATTGGATCGAAATTTGAATCCGCCAACAATACAACTTGATGGGGTTTCAATTTCTTTTCAATATAAGTGTTTAAATTTTGGTAACATTTCACTTTATTTAAATTAACCGCATTGATAAATCCAATAAGTAGAAGTATGACTAAAATTTTATTCTCCTGAATATTCATTTTTTTTAAATTCGTATTCTAGAGAGGGATAAACAATAAGAATTCGCACTCAAGAGAATGAAAGAACTCTACTAATACTTTTTTCTAACTTTTTTTGTTTTTTTCACTAACGATAAGGATAAAAAGTTTTTTTTTCCATTTCTAAATATTTTGTATACGGTAATGCATTTGCAAATGCTAGGAAAATTATTGTTTTCTTTCACCTTTAAAAGCATTAAGTTCAAGGTTTCGTGGAACATTATTTGAAAGGTGAAAAAAATAGTAATGGAGAAATAAAGAAAAATCAATTTTCAAATGCATTCAGTTTGCAAATAAATTACTAGAAATTGTAATTTTATTCTAGAAAATTCATCTTTTTTCCTAACTTATCTCTTATTTATAATTAAAAAAAAATTACAAATGTCATATTCAAAAAATAAAAATACTATTTTGTAGTTGAAACAAATATTAAAGGTAGAAATAATAAAAGAATAGTCAAGCAGTAAAAATAACAAGAAAAGTGAAAATAACAAATAATTAGAAAATAATAAACAATTAAATAAATTGAAAATTAGAAAATTAGAAAAACAATTTAATTTAATTTAATTGTATAAAAAAGAATTAAAAAAAGAATAGGTAGTAGAATAGAAAAAATAAGAAAAAGAAGTAAGAATAACAAATTATCAAGTAAGAAATTAAAAAACCAACTGTAAATGTCTAATTAAAAAACTAAAAATATAATTTTATAGTAGAAAAACGTGTGAAGGTAAAAATAACAAAAGAAGTAGACAAAACAAAGGAATAGTAGAGCAGTGTAAATAAAAAAATGTGAGAATAACAAATAGCTGAATAATAATAAAAAAATATAATAAATAATAAGTTACAAAAAAGTAAGAAATAAAATTGATAAACAGTAAATTTAAATATAGCTATAAATTATAAATTTATTATTTACAAAGAAAATTTCATGATAAAACAACCAAATAAAGATAAATAATAAATAAGACAGTAAAAATAACAATAAGTTGAAAAAAAATATAAATGTATTTTTAATTTTATTGTTTTCAATTAATAAAAAATTATATTAATAAAAAAAAAAAGTTGTCAAATTTTTAAATAAGAAATAGAACAATATTTATAAATTGTTAATTTAAAAAATAGAAATAAAATTTTATTGTAGGATAAACAAATAATAGTAGAAATAATAAAAGAAATTATAAATACAATTTTATAGTATAAAAACGAATAAAATTATAAATAAGAAAAGAAAAGTTGAACAGTAGAACAGTTGGAATAATGAAGAAGTAATAATAAAAAATAAAAATTGATAAATAAAAACATTAATTTAAAAAAAAATGTTTAGTTAAATTATGAAAAAAATAGGTATAACAAATAATTGGCAAGTGTGAGAAAATTAAAAAATACCATAAATTGCAACTTAAAAAATTAAAAATATAATTTTATTATTCAGAATAATATATACAATATTTTCAATATTAAACTACAAATATTAGATATAAATATAAGAGTTAAATTTTCTCTGAAATTTACACATTTTTCAATAACAATCTTAATTAATAATTTTATAATACGAAGACATGAATTAACCATATATTAATCAGAATAAATTTTCTCAAAATACTAGAATTAAATAATTTTTTGCTTACAGTATACATTTAGCTGAATAGAATTATGACTAAAAAAGAATTATAACATTTATAATTAAATTTATTACATATATAATAAATTCAATTAATTTATATATTTAAAATATAATTATTAATTATATATAAATGTATTCATATATAAATAAATACATACAAATATTTATATAAATATACAGAATATATTTTTTTAGCAGACAAAAATTGTAAATATATAAAGTCTTTAAAATCATATTAAATCTAATCTTAATTTTTTTTTATCTTCTACTTACAATTAGAATCTAACGAGGTGAGATTTAATGATGTAACATACAGGTTTTCTCACGAGATGTATACATACATGAAAATCCGAACAGATGTGAACCTTATTTAAAAAAAAAGAAAAAAAATGTCAAGACGGAAATCCCACTTTACTCGTTTATAGTTCATTTGGCTTACAAAGATTGTAATAAATACTTGGCGTTCACGAATAAAATATTTTTTTTAAAAAAAGGCGACTTAATATGTGACACGGTACTATTTTTTCATCTCTTAAAAAAGTAAATAACGGTTCTGCCCTCGGAATATATTTAAAAAAAAGGAAACGTCCTAAATGTTACATACAAATTACAATTATTCTTAAAATGTAAAAAAAATGGTCACAGCTTATTATTTCTTTTGTACAATGAGAGATACTTTTTCATTAAAATTCCTCTCACGAAAAAAAATTTTCAACTGGAATAGCGATATTTTTCCCTTCTAAATAGCAAATTAATTAAAATAACTAAAAGTGGTGAAATTTCTAATTGTTCCCAATGAAGAATTTTTATTTTTTTATATTTTACTACAAAACATTAATTTTTTTATATTTTTTTTCCTTGATTATTTTTAAAGTACTAAAAGAAAAACGTTTTAAATTTGAATAAGTGTAACGAATTTTAGAAAAAAAAAAATTTCTCTCATTGTGTATCTAGGCGACTTATTTCTTTTCTTTTTCAAAAAACTACTTAGAAATTAACATAAATCTGGGTAAAAAGTAGAAAAATTTGAAATAATAAAAATGACAAAAAAAACGCATAAGAAACCGTTGTTCGTTTATCACGAGATGACTAATACAAAAGGTATTCATTCATGCATACAGCACTCATCGTAACTTAATTTATTTGTTATTAAAAAAAGTGAGTGTGAAAAACACACCTGAGAAATATGTTTGTTATTTCCCTTGAACCTGAGTTCAATTTTAATTTTCTTTTTGTTTTGTTCTTTTTTAAATCAATCATCCCGCATTGAAAAGAAGAAATAGTACAAAGTAATAAACGGATAAGTTAATAGACAAACAAAATTCCTTATCGAATAGACGGAAAAATGTAATCTTCACTATACGACTGAACAATGTACAGTAATTTTTATTACAGGAAAAAAGTTTGAAGTAATTTTCACAAGAAAAAAAATTCTAAGTTTATTTAAAAAGAATGTAAAGTAAAGAATTTTATTTTTTTACTTCAACAGAAATTTCTGTCAATATCTATTTTTCGTGGCAATTTTCGAATTTCACTATTTTTTTTTCAAATATTTTTGTTTTCGGTTTTACTACAAAAATACAGGTAATTCGATTCTTTACAAATGAAAATCGTAAATACCGTCATCTAAAAAAAGGTAAAATTTAATCTCAATTTTTTAATCTCAAATATTCTTAAAATATTTTTCCGTCTATTCAATTGAAATTTCTCTCTTCTTCGTCAATTAAATTTTCTCCTAGGAAAATTAATATTCGATGTCTATTGATATGCTTCTATTTATTTTTATTTTTTTTTCGTGATTATTTCGTTTGAAGAGTGACTAGTCTCAATGATTCCCTTTTCTTCGAAAGGAACTCGTAATAATCTATACTGGCTATGACAATGACAGTGTCATATTCCTTATTCAAGAATTTATTTGAAACTAGTATTTGAAAAAATAGTATTAAAAAAAAATTGTTCGAAAGCGAAGATAAGTTTATTACATATAGATAATAGTTATAATATAAAAATGACATCTATCTATTTAAAAAAAAAATTGGTCTTTCTATTAAAGAAATTGTTTTAGGAATTATTTATAAATTTAAACGCGACTCGGAGTTTAATTTCTAAAATGGACCTTTAATAGATTTTATATAGTACTAGTCCCATTTAGGAATTAAGCTTCCATTATACGGTACGTCCGTTTTTTGAATGTTATATATCTGAGAATAAAAACTATTAGCACTTTAGTACCATTACCAATCGTGAATTTGTGTTTTATATATATATATATAATCATTCCAGACATTAAACTTCTATTTTTTCTTCTTCTTCTTTCGTACTTTTTGTAAAAATATATTTTTTTTCTAACAAAATAATAATTTTGTGACAGAAATATTTTTTTCGAAAAAAGAAATTTTTCTTCTTTTTCGTTATAATTTAATTTACTTTTGTGAAACAAAATATTTTTCCTCAACAAAAAATACTTGTTACAAAAATCTTTTTTACCTACAAAAAAGAAGTTTAATATTTAACTCCTAATAATTATTTCATTTTTTTGGAGTTTGTTTTGCATCAAATAGTTTTGTTAACGAAATATTTTTGTAAAAAAAACCTTCGTTATGGCAACAAAAATTTAGCTTCAAATATTTTTTTCTTCATTTCCGAGCTTTTTTGTTACAAATATTTTTCTATAAAAATATTTTTGTATCAAAATATTGTTATAACGAAATATTAGTTTTATAAAATAAAAATATTGTTGAGTCAAAATTTTTTTGTTACAAAACCTTTTGTTAGTGTAAGAAACACGAAATTTGAGTCCTAATATTTTTTCTTTCTCTTCGAAGCTATTTTGTTACAAATATTTTTCTAAGAAAATTTTTTTTGTCAAAATATTGTTATATCAAAACATTTTTGTATTAGAATCTTTTTTTGTTTTTTAACAAAACTTTTTTTGGCAAAACAAAATTATTTTGTACAAAAATCTTTTTGTAAGGAAAGGAATTTAATTCCCAATATTTTTTTCCCTTTTCTTCAAGTTTCTTTGTTACAAATACTTTCGTACCAAATTATTATTGAATTGAAATTTTTTTGAAACTAAACCTTTTTTACCCCTAAAGAAAGGAATTTGAGTCCAAATTTATCTTCCTTTTTCCATATGTTTCTAAAAAAATACTTTTTGTACAAAATTTTCCTTTTATCAAAATATTCTTGTAGCAAAATATCTTTTTCATTAAATTATTTTTGTACGAAAATATTTTTCAAACAAAATCTTCTTTATCAAAAAACCATTTTCACTAAGAAACGAAATTTTGAACTCTGTTTTTCTTACTTTTTCCAAAGATTTTTTTTGTAACAATATTCTTTTTTTTAACAAAATATTTTCGCATCCTATTTTTCTAAAAAAAATCTTCACTATTAAAAGTAATTTTATTCCTAAATTTTTTACCTTTTTTCTTAACAGTTTTCGTGTAACGAATCTTTTTTTTTTAATATTTTCGTAACAAAAAAACTTTTCTTTCTGTTTTGGTGAAAATTTTTCCAACCAAATTATTTTGATTAGAAAAATAAAGAATCTCTTTTCACCAAAACAAATTTTCGTAACAAAACATTTATTCGCCTGGTTTGGTGAAAATTTTTCCAACCAAATTATTTTGATCCGAAGAATAAAGAATCTTTTTCCACCAAAAAATATTTTCGCAACAAAATTTGATGAAAATTTTATTGCAACCAAATTCTTTTTTGGTCATTTAATTAATAATTTTATTAAAGTCTTTAAAAAAAAAATGTTCTGGACTCAGGGCGTTTTGACTAGGTTTTCACCCATTTTCGTTCGTGTGATGAGAATCGGCGTTTTCGGAACACTGTCAGGATTCTCCTGTAGGATAATTTTCACTCGCTGTGCATCGGGACTCAGTGGCGGACTACCGAAATCCGTCATCGGAGTATTTGGCGGTGCCTTTATTTCACTTTGTGACAAATTTAACGGTGGCACAATGGGATGTGTTTTTCCATTTGTTGGCGAATGTGTAACATCATCAAGATTCGATTTTCTTGGTGGTTTCACAGGATCTTGTTCCTGCGTTTCGTTTGCCGTTGGTGTCTCCTTGAGTCCATTTCCATTTTGATTCACAATTTCCTTGTCGTCCTGCAGGGGGACCTTTATTAATGGCACACTTTCCGCATTGCCATTCGATATTTTCGGTTGTACCGCATTGTTGCCCTCGAGTAGGGACTTCCTCATTTCCTTGAGTTCGGTGCCACGTTCAACATCGTCGGGGATTCGTTTCTTTTTGCAAAAATCGCCCTTGAAGGCTGCTAGGACAATGAGGGCGATGAATATACCGAGGAGGACTATTAGCACCACCATTGGGGCATTTCCGGTCTTTGCCTCTTGAGAAGCGTCCGCTAACTCTTGCTTTGTTTCGGTGTCTTTTGATTTTTCAATGTCGGATGTTTGGGGTACTTTTTCGTGGGGTTTTCTTGGTAGCATTGCGTCGGCTTCTGATGCCTTTTCAGGCACAACCGGCAGGAATTCCTCTTTCTCGATTTCGGGGAATTTTGGTGTTTTGTCTTCGGGTTGGAGTGTGGTTGGTGAATCGGGCCAATTGCCAAAGATGGAGTCGAACAAACTGCCGGAATTCGAGGCGTCTTTGTCGAATATCGAGTCCTTGAAGGCTGATTCCTCTTCTCTTGTTTTTGTAAAGTCTATCGGTGGTGTTAGTGTGCCGGAGCCCTCGTCGTCATCGCCGGAACCCTCGTTGGAGAATAGATCGGATTTATCGGGGGTTTTTTGTGTTTGATGATTCGTTTCGGTTGATGATGATTTTTCCTCGCTGTCGAAAAATAGACCATCGTCGCCTTTTAGTTTGGTTTTCTCCAAAGAAACTTCAATTGATTTGGTTGAAGTCTCTTTCTCTGGTGTTGATAGTGGAACAGTGGTTTCCAAAACTGTTGGTTCGGTTGTTTTCGGTACTGGTGCTTCGGTCGTTTTTGGTACTTCTGGCACTGGTGTTTCTGGTGCTGGTGTTTCTGGTTCAATTTCCGGCTCTTTAGGTGGTGTTTCAACATCCACGAATTCTCCCTCATCATCATCGGCTAATTCCTCATCACCAGAACCGTCTTCTTCATTTTCAAACGGTTGATCCTTCTGCATTCCTTCATCTTGTTCCTCAAAAATGCAAACCAGCTCGGAACTTGGCTTCAATAGGGACCAACCCTTCACTCCAACTGGTCCACTGCAAACAGCTCTCTTGGCAATCTTCACTCCCTTCTCCACCAATTTGTCCCTTACTCTCAAAGTTGCGCAATCACAATCAATATGATTTCTCGTGATGTCGAGAAACTTAAGATTCTTCAAATCAGTCAGCGCTTCGGGAAGTGAACGTAAATTGTTCTTCTTCAAACTAAGAGTACGTAATTTCTTCAAACCCTCCAAAGAACTGGAATTTAGATGCCTAATGTGATTCTCCGCTAAATTAAGTGAATGAAGTTGTGACAATTGATAAAAAGTTCCAGGTGAAATTTTCGATAAGTTCCCCCTCGATAGGTCCAAATGCTTCAGACTAATTAAATTTTCCAAGAGATTCGCAGTTAAAGTATTCTCCTCAATTGATGTTTTTAGAGTGACAATATCCTCCAGTTTGATATTAACAATGTCCTTTAGTGACTGACAAGTGGCAATTGTGGAATTTTCGATAGTACATAATCCCTCCGTTGGCCTCCAAAAGTCCAGGAGGAATAAGAGAAAGAATCCAAAGAGATCCGTGGACCGCATTTTTATTCCAAGTGACCTGAAAAAATCCAAATAATTAGAAACCCAACCAAAAATAAAGATCATCAATGAAAATAGATTTAGTTTTCAAAGACTTTCAATGTTTTCAAATAATAATTTTCCAACGACAAACATAATGGAAATTTCCTCAATACGTTCTTTTTTATAAAAAAAAAATTTTCTGAATAAATATAAAAAGTTTTATTAATCTCAAAGATTTGTCAGAAAATAACAAAAAGAAAATGAAGGAGAAAAAAAGTTGAATAACAAAGAGCTATTATATTTACTGCTTTGCTAAGTCAGATGAACGTCAGTGGAGAAAAAAAAATTGGTAGTTATAGAGGTTAATGGCATTCAATGATTGAAGACGAAAGATTAATGAATCTCGGTCTTTCTTGCAAAGAGATGATAAACGATTAAAAAAAAGAACGTAAATGATGATAATGTTACTTCATATTCTTAAAATCAACATTAGAGGACAGGTAAACATGTTCAATCTAAAATTAACTATATATATTTTACAAAGCGAGAAGACTTTGCAATATTGTAAATACATTGATAAGAAATATATTTGATCGAAAATATGATAACATCAATTAATATCGAGAATACGTAAATAATAAAAATAAAACAATCAGAAAAATGCAAAAGATCGAATTTTTACTAATTTTGACCTAATTTTTTGTATAATGTGGTAAATTAGTTTATTTATGTAGTTTCATTAATTAAATAACGAGTTAAATAATTTATTTATTTGTTTATTTATTTGTTTAATTATTCATTAATTATTTATTTCTCTATTTATTTATTTCCCTACTCTCATTTATTTATTGCTTATTTATTAATTTTTCTACTTATTTATTTACTTTTTATTTCTTTATTGACTCTATTTAATTATTTATTAGCGTCCAAATTTCAAACGTTTATTAATGATTGTAAAAAATATATTCATTTCTCTATAAGGAAACAATATTTAAGTATTGTCAATTTAATTAAGAATTTAAACTGCCTTTTAATCTGAAACAAGGTTATTCAGCAAAAATAATTTAGTAAAAACAATTCATTCTTTAGTAATAATTGTCGCTTATTGTTTTTATGCAACCCAAAAAAGCGAGGCCAATAACAAATGGAACAAAAAATTGGTAAAAAAATTTAGTTTCTTCGTAAAAATTTTTAAAACTTTAAAAATTAATAACATTTGTTATGACACTAAAAATATTATTATAATAATTATTATTATTTTTATTATTACCATTATAGCCAAAAATATTAATTTTTCTATTAATATTATTATTATTATCACTATTATTAACATCATTATTATTTATTTTTTTAACAGTAATTTATTAAATAAATTTTAAAATTGAATTCTTCTAAAGAACTTTATGAAATTTTTTTTAAATAATTGAATTCTTCTGAAAAGTTAATCAGATTATTTTAACCAATTATTTTTATAAATAAATAAGTAAATTCTATGCACAATGTTTTTTTGAACTTTTTAAAAAGAATTAGATTTCATCAAGAAATTTTATTCACATTGTATTAAAAATAATGTAATGTTTCCGAAGATTTTTATAACTTATGAAAATAATTGAATTCTGGCGAAGAATTTTATTGAAATTTTTTTAAAAAATAATTTATAATTCTTTTGGGAAATTTTATTGAAATCGTATAAATTGTGAAATTATTTGAATTTCCACTAATTTTTAAAATTTATTAAATTTTTATTAAAATTTATTGAAAATAATTGAATTATTACGAACAAATTCATTAAAATGTTTGAAAATAATCGTTAAATTCTATTGAACAAATTATGTCAAAATTATTTTTGTGATTAAATTCTTTTATAGAATTTAAAAAAGATATTGGAGAATAACTACTTTTTATGAAAAATTCATTTTAAATTTTATTAAAAATAAATGAATAAAACGTTAATTTAAATATTAAAAATAAATGATGAATTCACTTTCTTTAATTAGTTGATTTAAATATTTATATAAAAATGAATGAAAAAAGACAATAAAGTAAAAATAATTAAATTATGAGTAGAAATAAAAGAAAAGTAGAAATTTTGTTTACATACATTTTAGTCAAAATAAATTTTCTTTCATCGTATTCAAAAAAATATTTTTTTTTCCTGCTATTACTTTCGAGAATTGATTTTTACTTTTGAAGAGAAATTATTTTGGAACATTTTTCAAACTAATTATTATTTATGAAAAAATATGAAATTAATTATCATCGTGACATTAATTTGTAAATATTTTTTATTTTAATTATGATAAAGAAGCACTGAAAAATTGACTAGAGTGTTAAAATTTTGCTATTCACGCACTTATAAACGCACTTTGCAAAAGACACTCTTTTCGCGCGATGTTAGCAGCATCAGCAAGTAAACTTCCTTTGAACGACGCGATATTCTATACATAGAATATAAGCAACATTCGGCATGCTATTTGCACTATTTTGCATACTATTCACCAAATGGCGACAAAACTCTGACGTCATTGACGATTCTACACGTAAAATATATACAAACGGCAAAATGAGTTGCGCATAATATTATTTTATTGTTGATATATATTAAAACGAAGAAAACGAATAAGACAATGAGTAATTTTTTATTTTCTCTTTGTAAAAGTTTTTCAAAGAAAATCATAAATAAGCTCTGAGGTGATAATAATTTATAAATAAATGAAAATTTGTTTATTAACTTTAAACATTAAAGAAAAAATTCTTTTGATATTAAAATATGGAAAAGCATTTTTTAAAAAGTAATAGAAAAAAAAGAGAAAATGAAAAAGAAGAATAGAAAGAAAAAGATAAAAAAATGTAAAGTGGAAACAAAAAAGATAAAGAAGAAACAAAAAAGAAATAGAGAGAAAAAAGAAGAAAAAAAAAGAAAAAGAAGAAACAGAAAAGGATAATAAATAAATAAAAG
Organism: Leptopilina myrica (nomen nudum); assembly: GCA_032872475.1. Taxonomy (NCBI): domain Eukaryota; kingdom Metazoa; phylum Arthropoda; class Insecta; order Hymenoptera; family Figitidae; genus Leptopilina; species Leptopilina myrica (nomen nudum). The sequence continues at coordinate 40,672,225 of CM065461.1, forward strand.
AAATAAAGAAAAGATGAAGTAGAAGTGGCAAAATTAGATATTGATTACTAGAAAAATCCTATAAAAACATTTAAAAGTCCTATAAAAAAATTAAAAAATTTTTTTATTAATTTTATAAAGTTTTACCACCGCATTTTCTTTTCTTGACATTTAAAGAGACTCATATTTTCTTATCACTAACTCCATAAAGTTTATCCACAATTTATCTTGATGGTGATGTTTACTCATCTAATCACAGTACAATATTAGGTCGGAAATGTGTTCATTTAACTGCAGCAAACAATATTTCAAAAAGGTTGTCAGCATAATTAACACCAATTGTATGTATGAAGATTAATTATTTGACACCAATAATTAATTTTACAGGTAACTACTAAAAAAATATAAATATAATTAAAAGAACAATTAATTATTGTATGGAATAATTAATTATATATTATTACTATTAATTTGTTATGAATCAAACTTTTTTTTTTGAATTTCGCGCCCAATAGTTCATTAAATGGCCACCTAGATGGCATGAAAAATTCTCTCACAAATGAAATATAAAATGAATGGAGTACATTAATTATTCTAGTAAAATTCTATTAATTTTTCCCCACTGGGCTTATACAATTTTTTTAAAATTCATAAACAACTGGTAAATATAATGTAAAGTAAATAAAGAAAACAAAACATAATAATAATAATAAATATTATTTTTATTATATTTACTAAACACTGAATTTAACGATCATTCCGAGTCAGATTTTTTATTATTTTTATTATTGAAATAATTTTTGGAGTAGTACTATTAATAGTATTAGTAGTAGTAGTAGTAGTATAATTGTTATAAAAAATAAATAATAAAAATCCTAATTGCTATAATGACAATAATAAAATTGAATTTTATACGTCTATAATTCTTTAAAGTAGTCGCAACATTCTTGGCATTATCGTATTCTATTTACGTAGTACAATAAAAACGTAATTATTGTTTACTTCAGCAAGAAGTTCAATAAGATAACATAATTGTTTTAATAAGTTATTAAAGTTACGTGCTAATTTTCAAAACGATATTTTAACAATAAAGTTTGCTTTCTCACCTATGAATTTTTATATTTTATACACAAAATTTATTTAAAAATTATTTAAAATTTACAATTGTTAAAATTCATTAGTAAATTAATAAGTAATTATAGTTATGAATCAATTTTACATAAATAAAAAAATACTAAGTAAATGAATTATTATTTGTGAAAATTAAAAAAAAACTACAAATAAATTTTAAAAATTCAATAAATAATTGAAAAATAAACAAGTACAGAATTGAATAAATAATTGAAAATAAACAAGTATAACAATTAAATAAATAAAAATAAACGAATAAATAAAAAACAAATGGAATAAAATAAAATACAAAACAAATGCAAAAAAATAATAATTAAAAAGACATAAAAAAATTTAACAAATGAATGTAAACAAATTCAAAAAAGGATTAAATGGAAATAAACAAATAGAAAAAATGAATAAATTAAAAAACAATTACAAAAAAACAAACTGAATTAAAACAGTAAAAAAATGAACAACTAAAATATCATTAAAAAAAAATAAACATAAATAATTAAACAAATAAAAATAAAGAAATACAAAAAGTGAATAAATGCAAATAAACAAATAGAAAAAGAGAAGAAATAACAACTATAACGAAACTTTAAATAAAAAAAAATTAACAAATAGAAAAACAAATACAAAATAATTTAACAAAGGAATATAAACAAATTCAAAAAAGTGAATAAATGAAAATAAACAAATAGAGAAAGTGAATAATTAGAGCTAAATAAATAGAAAAAATAAATGAATAAAAAAATTACAAACAAATTTAACAAATTAAAATAAAAAAAATGCAAAAAAATGAATAAATAAACAATTACCTATAAAAATAAATAAATACAAATAAACAATTAGAATAACAAGTAAATACAAAAATACTTAAAAAATATAAACAAATATAAAAAGTGAATCAATAAAAATGAACAAGTACATAAAGAAATTTATAAGTAAAAATAAACAATAATTTAAAAAATAGTAAAAAAAATAGTAAAAAATGTCTTATTAGCAATAAAGATTTTCCTTCATAATGAAATATTGAGAATAATAATAATTGAAGACAAATAATGAGTATAATTAATTGTTCTAGTTGATTTTTCAGTTTCTTTATTAGCATGTCTCGTTAACGAATATATAAACGAAAAAAAATCGAGACATACAATGATAAATAAACCCGAAGGAAAAAGAACGGATTGAAATATACTCACGTTTCGTTTACTCAGATGTGGTGTTCTTTAGAAGGAGCGCGGCTCCGGTAGCATCTGCAACATTTCAATGAATTCGCACATGTAAAATCCTGTTTACAAAACAATCTTTCAAAGTAAGATAAAAGCTCAAATGATAAATGACCCAGAAAAAAAATTATTCACTCCAATAATTGAGTTTATTATTATTATTATTATTATATTATTATTTGTCATTTTCATAATTCTAATTTTTTTTTTTGTAAACTTCTAAATTTTTTTGAAAAAAGGTTTAAAACAAACTGAAAAAATTTTACATGAAATAAATAATTAATGATAATATTAAAAAAAACATAATTATAATGTTAGTATAAAATTAAGTTACGAAAAAATTAATATATTTGTAGAAATAAAATAATGAAAACATGGATAAAATGGGGAAAAAATTTAGTAAAAGAAAAGATTATTTGTTACACAATAGAAAACTGAAGAAATGAATATATTTATTTTGATGAAAATTAACAAGGAGCACGTGGTGTATTATTCTATTAATAGGTTCATTCTTGGTTGGCTTAATGTCACCCGAATGCCACCGCACGTGGTAAATATTTCATTCATGAATATCTTAGACACATTGACATAATATTAAACAGAAATATTGTTTCTATAATTTCAACACTTCATTTTTCATATCAAAATTTACCTGACAGGTGAAAATTTATGCAAAGCGTCAAATTTCTTCTTGAAATAATAGATATTGCATGAAAGATCAATGGTGGAACAATTCAGTTCATAAAATAAATAATTTTAGTTATAGTTAACAAATTAAGAAATTTAGTTTTTGAATTTAGTTATTTAATTTAATTAACAAATATAGTTATTTAATATTGTGGTTTGATTAATTTTTAAAAGTATTTTATTTAGGTAGGTAATAAATTTAAATCTTTAATTTAAGCAGATAACAAATTTAGTTATTAATCAGTGTTAGTTAACGAAAAAAATTAGTTACATAAATTAATTAAATAATAATGTTAGTTAAATAAGAAATTAATTTAGTTAACAAATTAATTTTTTAATTTTTATCCAGTAATAAATTGAGTTAGTTTAACAAATTTAATTTTTTAATTTTTGCTAAATAACAAATTTAGTTTCTAAATTTAGCTAATTGACAAATTTAATTCCTACATTTAGCTAATTAACAAACTTAGTTTCTAAATTTATCTAGTTAACAAATTCAGTTATTTAATTTACTTAGTTAATAAATTTAGCTATTATTTCACTAAATGAGATTAATAAACTAAATTATTATTTTAACTTGTTAACAAATTATGTTATTTAAATTCAATTAGTTAATAAATCTAGTAATTAAATTTAAATATTTAATATATTTACTGTATTTAACTTAGTCAGCTAATAAATTTACTTCCCTAATTAATTTAATCAACAAATTTCTTCAGTCAATAAATTTTCATTTTCTCCTAATTATAATTTCAATTACAACAACAAATTGATCAGAAACAAGTATATATACGAAAGCTTCACTTCGATTTAGCACAAATCGATTTTTGTACAAAACATTAAAACGGAGAATAATTTTTTTTTCTTTTTTTTTAAAAAAAAGGAAAAAAATTTCTCTTTCCTTCGATTGAATAAACGGTACTGTTTATATAGTATTGAAAGCGAGAAATTTAAAGACGATAAAATACATAAACATTTTCGCCATTCATATGGACATGTCAATCGAGTGTCAAGTATCATATCCTTTAGAATTGATGATTAGAGAAGTCAGCAATGCACAAAACCAAAAATGAAAAAACGAGTGCATTGCATACGAGTATTACAACTTTGGTCATGGGAGGCTATTTAGTTGTTCCGTGAGTAACGGTGTTTATAGTCAGCATTCAATGGTCCAGTTTGTCACGTGTTTGAAACTCTATTGAGAAAACCATCTTCTATCGTGTGATGAGCATCTCAATGTCAATCTTATTCTCTAGCCGGAAGTAGAAAGTGCTTTTATGGAAAAATTTATATACAAAATTCTCACTAAAAGCCAGAAGAAAACTTGATTTAATCTTTTATTTATATTCATCGTTGAGAAGAAAACTAAGTACTTTTTTTTTGTTATTGTAGAATCTAAACACTAAAATTTCTATTCTTAGCAAATTTCCACTGTTTTCATTATTTTATTTACTTTCTTATTGGAATTTTTCTTAATTTTCATTTAATATTTCCTTTTTTAATTGTTTATTTTATTAATTGTTTTCAATGAATTTAATCAATTGTTTATTTTGTTTATTTTGCATATTTTTGCATTTATTTGTTTGTTCATTTATTTATTTATTTGTTTATTTATTCTTTATTAGGGAATTTTTTATGTAACTGTTTGTTTTATTTGTGTATTTATTTATTTTTTGTTTATAGATTTTTTAATTATTAAATTGTTTATGTAATTTATTTGTTTATTTGCTTTTTTGTTTATTAGTTTATTTTGTGATTTAATTATTTACATATTCAATCTTTTAATTGTTTATTTATTCATTTATTTAATTGTTGATGAACTGTGTATGTATTTTAGATAATTTTTTATTTATTTTGAATATTAGTTCATTTATTTATTTATTTCTTCATTTTTCATTTGTTAATTTTTTGTATTTGTTAATTTTTGTCATTTGTTCATTTGTGTATTTTATTTATTTCTTTATTTGCATATTTTTTTTTATTTGCCAATTTGTTTATTTTGTTAGTTTGTGTATTTTTTATTCCATTGTTTGTATATTTATGCGATTATTTGTTCAATTATTTATTTATTCAATTATTCAATCGTTTATTTGTTTCTTTCTTTGTTTGTTCATTTAATTGTTTATTTATTTGTTTTTTCGTCTATTTTTAAAGTAATTTACTTGTAAATTTGTGTATTTTTATATTTACCAATTATTAATTATCATTAACTTATTTTCTAATTTATTGGTTTATTTATTTTTTTGTTTATTTGTTTGTTTGCTTATTTGTTTATTTGTTTATTTACCAATTGGTTTATTTATTTATTAGCTTAATTGTTTATTTATTTTTTTCTATTTATTTAATTTGTTTACTCATTTTTTTATTTAAATTCCACATTAGATTCAAAATGCAGAAAAATATTCAAAAATATTGATAAATTTTTCTTCTCAATTTTATTTCAATAATTTTTTCCTCCAACGATAAAAATGCGCTAAAATAAAAAATAGTGTGGAAAAAAATTGTATTTTCTTTTTTCGATAAAGGAGAATAATAACGGATTAAAAAAATGGTATTTTAACTCGTCATGTAGTTTGTAAATGTCATAACAGTGAATTTTGAGAATGAAAGAAGCACTATTCTTTTTATAGTAGTTAGCGTTTTAATTTCACATTGCTAAAGTCTAAAAAAAGTTTAAAGAAATACAAAAGTGGGACTGAATTTTTTTTTCCTTTTTGCACATAATATCCAAATTGGTCGAATCGATTAAGTCACGCTCGTCGTGACTGTGACTTTGAAGAAACCGACGAAATTGCATTCACTCGTAAAAGAGAAAGAAAAAGAATGAGAAGTTCAATTTTTAACTCAATGATTCCAAGGATTCTATACACACATGAGATATACAGAAGAAATTTTAATGTCTGGAAGCATTTGTAAATATATCCGTTTATGGAATATTCATACCTTCTGAATTCTCCTTCTAATTGAAAAATTAACTTTCCACAAAATTTTCTCTACTCCTTTTTCTTTCCCTTCTGCTATAATTACACCCGGGTCTCCTAATTGCAAGAAAATTGTTTGAACAGCAAATTTTTATCAGTCCATTTTTGTATTATGTTCTGGAATTTTCCACAATGATCCAAAAAAAAGGAAAAAACGACAAAAATTGTCAAAAAAGAAACAATGGATAATATTTTTAAAAAAAATTTTGTAGTTACGAATTACGAAACTTGAAAATTAAAAAAGGAAAAATGACTTGCAAATTATTTCCAATACGTGAGAAAAAAATCGAAAAAGAAAAATCTCGTGTTACTAATTGATTAGAATTATTTTTCGAATTGTATTATTCACTCTCAATGATAATTACAATATAATAGCTCTCAATTGTACAAGATAATTTCGATAAATTATAAAAAATTACAAACAATAATTACTCGTAAGAATAAAAAAAAATGTTATTATTAAATCAAGAACGATGATTTTTCAGAATGAAAAAATACATATATATGAAATGAAGATGTCATATTCAAATACAAGTTCTGTTTGAAATTTAAGAAGAGAAATGGACACTCGATCAAGACTTGTTTGAGAAAAATCTCATCTAACCTCCTTTTGAATATATTGATATTGATAACATATTCAGTCTTGCGGAGAAATTTTTAAAACCAAGAAACTAATTATTTTTAATTATCATCGCAATTTTTTTTTTATATTTTAGATTACTTTTTTTTACACTCGTCTCTCTGATTCAGAGAAATAAATAACAAACGTGACGATAAATCGAGACAAATCACTTGCTAACAAATGTGGATAAATTCTATTAATAGGACAAAAATAAATTTTATCTATCATTGTACTTTAAAATTAAAAAAAAAATTTTTAATATATTTAAAGAGAGAAAAAAAATACTTTTTTTCTAGTTGACAAATCAGATACTTTATATGCAAGGAAACAATTTTTTTTAAACCTTGACGTTTGTCACACAAACATATTTATTAAAATAGATATTGTGTGTATTTAAATAATGAAAGTCATAGTTAATAATAAATAATAAATACAACAATGTTACATAAATTTTGTTTATCCTGTTAATTATAAATATACCAAAAACAAGAGATTTCTTCAAATATAATTTTTTTTCTATTTTTATTTCATATCAGATTTGCAAAAATTTGATTCAAAAATTTATAAAAAGATATTTTTGAATGATAAAAATATATTTTTTTTTGCTTAATAAAAGAAAAAAAAAGAAAATTGTATACAGTTATAACAGTAGTTTTTTTTATTATTTATAGAAATAAATAGAACGAGTTAAAGTAAGAGAAGTCAGATCAATGACCATGATCCTTCCAGTTCTTCGATCAGACGCGACCTTCCATACGATTTTGCAAAACCTCCAACTCATTCAATACAAAATGAATCCAAAACATTTATCATATATGAATAAAAATTGTATTTATGTGCATAAATCTCAACCTTTTTCAAGCACGTAGGCCTTATTTGAATTTGGCTAAAGCCGGAAGTGACGATCTTTTACCGGAATTACGCGCAGGAAATGAAGAAGACATTCCCTGATTTTATAATGCATTGAACACCAACATTGAAAAATTATTATTTCCGCTTTCGGAATTTAAGTGTATTCTTATGGAAATTTAGAAAAAAATTTATTTTTTTTGTTTACTTTACCCACATTTTAATTCACTGAAATTTCAATTATTTCACCACAAACATAAAGTCATAAACGTATAAAAAATATATGGAATAAATGAAATAAGTGACAAAAATAAATAAACAATTAAATGTAACAAATAAATATAAATAAATATATACAAAGTATGTATAAAAATATATAAGTAAAAATAAATAGAAATATTTAATTTTTTCTTTATTTACATTTATTTACATTTCTTTCTTGAATATTTTAAATTTAATTAATTATTTTGACTATTATAATCTCAGTAGAATGGAGTTCTAAGGAATTTTACTAAAACGATGAAGGTACTTTATTAGTTTCATCTTGTTTATGAGAGAATTTTCAAACCATCTAGACGGCAATGTAACGAACTTCATTGGCGCGAAATTCAAAAAAAGAAAAGTTTAATAAATAACAAATCAAAAAAAATAATAATTATTTTTTTATTTACATTTACTTATTCAATCTTAGTTTCATTTATTTTCTATTATTATATTTTCAAATTATTATAAGCACGCAAAATTTAAAAAAATGTTTCATTAATAACGCATAAGTAAAAATATTTCTGTTTTAACTTCCATTTCTTTTTTTTAATTTTGTTTATTTATTTATTAATATATTTTTTCAATAAATTATTCTCATCAAACGAAATACAAGAAAAGTTTAATTAATAACAAATTAATAAAAATATCTAGTTTTTACTTTACTTTTATTTATTAACAATTTGTTTTTCTTTATTTATTATATTTTCCTAATAAATTAATTAATTATTATAATTATTATAATTACAGTAGGAAAATTTCTTTAGATTTTTTATCGAATGATTATTGTACTTCATTCATTTTATTTCATAAAAAAAAGGAAAAATATTATACTTTCACATTAAAAATAATATTTATTATTTTAATTAGCTTTTTAATATTAAAAATATTTCAGTTTTAACTTCCTTTTATTTATTTAAATTTTATTTATTTATTACCATTGTTATCTTTATTTTTTATCGTACATTCTACTATAAATTATTATAATCATGTGAAATTCAAAAAACTTATCGTTCATGAGAGAATTTTCGTGACATCTAGGCGGCAATGTAACGAACTTGATTGGCGCGAAATTCAAAAAAAGAAAAGTTTGCTGAAAACACTTTAAAAATTTTAATATTTATTTTGTTATTCACTTACATGTTATATTTTAATCGTTATATTTATTAATGTTTTTATAATATTTTCTGTATAAATTGTTATAATCGTTAAAAAAAGAAGTTTAATTACTAACAATTTGATAATAATATTTAGTTATTAATTAATTTTATTTATTAAAAATACTTTTATTTTATTTGAATTATATATTTTTTATAAATTATTACATTCAAGCGAAATTCAATAGAAAGTTTAATTAATGACCAGGGAACATTAATATATATTTTTTATTTTCCTTTATTTAAATATTTATTATCTTTTTTAGATTATATTTTATTTATTGTTATACTATGTTATTTGAGGGGATAAAATTCTACATAATTTTAATAAAATGTTTAATGTACTCCATTCGTTTCATTTCATTTATGGGAGAATTCTCATGCCATCTAGACGGCAATTTAATGAATTATTTTGGCGCGAAATTCAAAAAAGACAGTTTATTAGTAATAATATACAATTAATTATTATAGACCTATTATAATTATATAAATACGGAAAGTTATTAATATTATTATTATTATTTTTATTATTACTATTATTATTATTATTATTATTATTATTTTTATTATTACTATTGTTATTATTATTTTTGTGTGAATGTAAACTATAAAAAATGCATAATGCGAAAATAATTTTTCAACAAAAATTTTTAATTTGCCGTTGTTGAATCTTGAATGTACACAATACTTAGAAAAAAATTGCCAGTTGGGATGAAATTACAACAAAAAGGAAGCGAGAGAAAAATGACAAACAATGATTTGATGATCAATTAAAAAATGAAGAATGCCTTCTGAGTGTTTAATTTAGCAGAAATAATGGCTTCTAGTTTAGTTGAACTAGAATCCTTGATTGGATATAGTTGTATATATATATATTTACATTATATGGTGGTAACGAGTTTTTAAATTACATGTTGACATCTTAACAGAGAACAATGTCTGGATAATGGACCAGAAACCTGATAGTTATTTTACAAGCCAGTAATCTCTCAATTTACATTCCTCTTCCTTATAATTTAATTTTACGCAATGAAAGTCACTGTCGAGTGTAATTTGTGTAACATGCAATAATTTAACTCGTATCTATATGTACATATATGTATTCTACATATATATATAGGTGTCCCCTCTGACATAACAGAAATTCACGCCAGATTTATATATATATATATAATTCAAGCTTGCAGTTTCAATAATTTCATTGTTATTATTAGAGAAAAATTTTACTCTTCTATTTTTGGGATTTTTTTCCAAATTTTTCATCTTCTGGATTTAAAATGGTAAATTCAATATGAACGCAGAAATTAATTGCGAATCGATTTTGACACCAATTTACAGTCACTTGATGTCAAATTTTTTTGAAACTTCCTTGTTTAGTTATTTACGTCTTTAATTTTTAATTATTTATTTGCTTTCTGTGTTAACTTTTTCATTTATTTATTTATAAAAATATTTATTTTTTGTTCTAAGTTTACGATTATATTTTTAATTTAATGAATTGACTATTTTTTTTTATTTCTTAATTTGATTTTTCTACAACATCGCAACTAAGATTTATTACAAGAGATAATATTTTTCCTGAAAAATTCCGACGTCGAGAATCGAACTCCGACTGTCAGATTACGAATGTGGGTATATCTTTCCCCTAACCTAATCGTAAAACATAATTTGTTCAATGAAAAATTAAAACATTCGAAATTCTCTTTTCTGTTTTTATAACAATCTTTTGAATATTTTCATTAATTATTCATTGTCAAATATTTAATTAATAATTAATAATTAATAATTTAAATTTATTAATTAATAATTAATAATTGACATTTAATTATTTATAATTAATAACTTTGTAAAATAAAATTTGTTACATATAATTTTTTCTTTACATTCCAAGTCTAATTTTCCAAGTATTGAATTTGGATAACCCAGTTGGGTCCAACATTCAACCAAATTAACTTTTCAACACAGAAATTTATGAAAAAAAATTTTTTTCTTGAAAAAATAGTCAATTCTTTCCTATGATAAAAATTGTATAGCAGGCAGGAAATAATGAATGGAAGCTGAATTTAATTGAAATCTAATTTCAATATTTTGTGTGTATATGTATTTCTACAATTTTAATCGGAGAAGATAACGATTTTTTTTCTCGTTTGTGTGGTAAGGCTGTGTCGTAATGTTGATTTTTAAATAGACTAGTCGCAGGTTAATGAACCCACACCTATGCATTGCGAGGAGGACGAAGACATTTTTCAACCTCTGGTTTGTACCAGTTATATATATATATATATATATATATTCGTTCGCCTTTTTTTTGCATTATTCTTGCAAGTGTCTTTCTGCAAAGTTCTCATGCGTGTTAGCTACGACAAATTGTACAACACTTTCGCGGATTACCGCATTTTTCTCATATATACATATATATATGATCCATGTATTATGGAATTTTTATTTATTTCATTGCAAACTGTCTTGCAATTTGTGACAACTGTTGTCGCGGTCTTTTACAGTTATTCACTTCCATTTAAGATGTATATGTATATATTTCTCTTTTTTCCTTCTTTCCTTGATATTTTTTATTCTTTTTTTTACAGTTCTTTTTTGTTTACATTTTTTTTTTCATTTGTCAATTTTTTTTTGCTTTTTTTATTTATCTTATTTTTGTCTATTTCTTGTTGTCTCTTTGGTAGATTTTTGTCTAGTTTTTTTCTCAAGTATTTTATTTTTTATATTACTTCTATTTATTATTATTTTGTAAATTAAAAAATTTTATTTTTAAATAAAAAATCCTTTTCAACAGTTTTCATGAAATTCTGTAAAATAATTAATTACTTTTTTAAGTTTTAATAACATTTTACAATTGAATTTAATTATTTTTAAAAATTCTTCAAAGCAATTCGATTATTCCCAGAAAATAACATTCTTTGGAAGAATTCAATTATTTTACTAAAAATAAAAAATACAATTATTTTTAAAAATATAAATTAATTTTGATTATTTTCAACAATTTTGATAAAATTCGTTAAAAATAAATTTATTTTTTAGAGTTTTAATAAAATTTTTTCGATTAAATTCAGGCATTTTCAAAATTTTCAATGAAATTTATTCAAAATAGTCAATTATTTTTAAAAGTTCTAATTAAATTGTTCGAAACAATTGCATTATTTTTACAAATTGTAAAATTCTTTGCGAAAATTCTAATTATTTACGAAAACAAGAAAAATTCTTCAAAAGACTTTTTTTTTCTTTTAATAATTTTAATAATTTTAATAAAATTATTCAATACAAATTAAAAATAAACGCGATTATTTTAGAACTTTAAAAGAAATTCTTAGTAAACTTTAATTACTTTCAAAATTTTAAATAAAAATTATTTACAAAAAACATTATTTAAAAAAAATGTTAAATAAATTATTCACTTTTTTGTACTTTTGCTTCAAATTTATACTATTTAAGTATATTTTGTACTATTTATGTAATTTTTTCATTTTTGTTTGTATATTTGTATTCTATTAATATATTTACTTTTTTTGGTTTATTTATTTATTTCATTACTTATTTATTTTTTTGATTATTTATTTGCTTTTTATTTATTTATTTATTCATTTATTTATTCATTTATTTATTCATTTATTTATTAATTTATTTATTCATTTATTTATTCATTTATTTATTCATTTATTTATTTATTATAAGAAACACATTTTCTCTGAAAAATCCCACCGCGGGAATCGAACCCCCACTGTCAGATTACAAGCAGCGTATCTTTCCCCTGAACCAAATGTGACATTAAATTATTAATTGAATAATCAAAAAATTCTAAATTCTCTTGTCTTTTTTCTATTTTTACAACAATTTTCTAAATTGTCTTATTATTAATTATTTAATTAATCACAAATCAAGTAATAATTAATCAATTAATCAATTACAAAAAATTAGAGACAAAAATTTTTCAATTATGAAAAAAATAACTTAAAAAATAAGAAAAAAAAATTAAAAATCAAACAAGATATTAAAATTCAAATTACAGTAATAAATAAATTCTTCTAATTTACTGGGTCGACTAGACATAATTTTTATTTCTCTACACTTGGAATTTATTTCTACAAATTAAATTTGAAAAAAATTTAAGTAATCGTACGAAAATAGATGCCAACAAATTGATACAAATCTCTGTTTTATTCTTTCTTTACAGTCATCAGTTTTTATATTTCCATAATAAATTCAACCAGACATGATTAAAATTCAAATATGATAAATTTTTTCCTCTAGATTTTATTAGATGTTTATCGAGTACTAGTTTTGAGTCAGTTATTATTATTCATATTGAATCTTCTTCTTCTTCTTCTTCTTCTGCTTCGTAGTATTTTTTTTTCAAATTTAAAAAATTCTTTTATAAAAGCGCAAGCGCACGAGTGGAAAATGAAAATCCTATAAAATCAATTCTGAAAATGGAAATATTTTTTACGATTGTCGTAAAATTATTTTTCTTTGTCAATTTTAATAATTTAATGGCATTTTAATTTTTCTAATGTATTTAATAGTCAATTAGAATTTACAGGCATGCCGAATTTACAATACTTCAAAGTACATTTTTGATATTATAAAATTCCAAACATTTTCTTTTTTAATTCTCATTAGCAATAAACAGAGGCGTTAAATACAAGACTGTAAAATTGTAAGTACCGTTTTTTCCCTCTCTTTCAAATTTTTTGATTAATATTAGCAATCAATCGTAAAATCGAGTGTTGGTATTTTAATATTTTCGTTGACCCCTTGTGTTTGGAAAAAAAAGGTTTTCCAAAAAAAAGGAATTTGAATTGGAAAAAAAATTGAAATTCTCGAAAAATATAAAGGCGTCGACCAAACGAAGATGTTAATGTCACAATCTGTACCTAAGTATGCATGCGCTTTGTAGAGATTCTGAACGAAACGAGACGAGACATGATAAAATAAATGTGCGAGGTCATAGGTCATCTTGCGCCTCGGGAATATCAGTAATGCTAATATACACTAACCACTGACCATCGACGTCCTTCGAAAAAAAGGAAAAGAAAAAAACCTAATCCATTTGTCTCATCGCAATTCTAAATCATTTTTTTTTTCAGAAACTCGTAATCGTAAAGTAAAAACCTGACTTACGAACATTGTATAAATTTTCTTTATTTATTTATTTTTTTTCGAAAAACTGGAATATTAAAATACATCTTGAATAATATCAGCTCTGTTTTTATAAACAAAAAAGTATTTTCATAATAGTTTTCAAGTACCTGCTGGAAAAAAAATAAGATTATACTACGGAAGTGGTTTTTATTTTTCAAAATATTTTTACTACTCAGCTTTTTCTCGGCTCTTATTTCTCTCTTATGGGAAAACAAGGAGGAAAGAAAAATATTTTTAATTCGTTTTACTGGTGGATTTGTTCATGACTTTAGGCGTTAAAGTAAAATACAAGGGGGACAATATTCTCACTTTACGAAAATTGTCCAAAAATATCTTTTAATGGCCCACAAACCATTTCGAAGACTTTCTCGCTTTGGGGAACAAAACTGACTTCGACACAACTGTTTCTCTTCTCTCGTTTACTTTTACATATCTCGAATGAGATTTTTGCACAAAAAATCTCTAATAATTGTATTTTGAATAAAAAAAAGTATGTAATAAAATTTTTTAAATAAAAAAAGTATATAATACAATTTTTTTAATAAAACAAGTGTATAATAACATTTTTTTAATGAAAAAAGTATATAATATAATTTTTTTAATAAAAAAATGTATTGAAAAAAATAATTAAATCACAATATTGCACAAATTTTAGTCATTCGATTTTTCACAAATTTGAATAAAATCTGAATTCAAATTAACATAAATTATTCAGTTTTGTTAAATTATAAAATGTCATAATTAATAAATGGTAATTAATCAATAGTTTATTTTTTAAAATAAAAAGAAAGATAAAAGAATGGAAAATTCAATATTCCCATCATCGTTCCTCTTTTCTATGTAATTATAGTTGAAGATAAGATGATAAAAACCCTCATAAACTGTCTTTACTTAATGACGTTTTATGTCACCTAATCGCGAAACGATAATCACCTTTCAAGAAACGATGTTATCTCATTTCAAAAAAAATTTTTTTTCAATAAAACAATAACTTTAGTTAAAAAAAAGTGCGTTCGATAAGACATTACAGTTGTTCTACTTTCTAAAATCTGGAACACATTCATTTTATTCTTTTTTTTCAAATTAATATATATTTATGTTCATTAACATAATTTGTAAATAATTACTCATTAGCATTCCCCACTAAATTATAGTCGTTAATTAATAATAATTATGATTATTATTTTTCAATTACTTCCCATTTAAAGTGACACTAATTCGACCAGTTTGTGACAAAAAAAAATTCTCTTTAATTTTCCAATCTTGAGGTGGGTAAAATTATACACAATATTTTAAGGAGAGAATTTTGAATTTTGTACAAAGGTATAAAATATGGACAAAATTTTGTATTCTATAAATAATATTATTTTTTTTTTTAAATTTGGAAACTGGGGGGAAATATTTAGGGAAATTATAATGTCGATTGTGCGGAGGTGATTTTGAAATAATGTTTTTGCAAAAATAATTGGAGTGACGAGAGACGCAATCGAAATGTATTAATGGATGATGGATATTATAAAAAAGCCTTGACCATCAGGAGTCAATGCACGTTGAACAATAAGCGTTAATATTTCATTTCTGAGAAGTAAATATGCCAGACGTCAGACCGCAGTCTCAAAGGAAGAATATTTTTATATAATTAATAATTAATTAAAACTTCTTTTAACGCCGCAAAACCATTTCAGGAATTTCTGCGTATATAATTTGCACCTACCAAAACGGCTCGTGAATCGCAGTTTTTCCATTGCCTCTGAATTAAATTAACGAACAAGCAAAGCGAGGCAAAAATTGAGAATAAATTTTTTTTTTTAATTCTCAATATTTGAGAAAATTGTTCTTTTTCTTATCAAATTTTTTTTCATCACGACGCATTTAATTATAATTTTAATATTGAATACGAAAGAATTGAGAAAAACTGATAAAAGTTGAGAAAAATTGAAGAAAGTTGAGAAAAATTGAAGAAAATTGGTAAAAATTGATGAAAATTGGGAAAGATTGATGAAAGTTGGAAAAAATTGATGAAAATTGGTAAAAATTGATGACAACTGAGAAAAATTGAGAAAAATTGAGAAATATTTATGAAAATTCAGAAACGAAGATTCATTTAAATGATTTCTTCGATTTTGTTCTTTTTCTTAAGAAATTTTGTCCTTCATCACGATGCATTTAATTATAATTTTGAAATTGAATACGAAAGAATTAATAATAAATTTAACTATTTGAATTAAACCAACTTAAGACAATTATTGAAAAAAATTGTTTTCTTTCCCCTTGTCAAATATTATATTTATCATAATTGTTGCAAATATTATTTATGTTTCCTTTTTTTCAAAAAAAAGTCTGTATTTGGTAGTGGAAAATAAAAATTCTTTTCTAAATTTTTAAATACATTCTCAATTTTTTCCCTCTTTGGAAAATTGAAAAATTAGTGACGTGTCCACAAAAAGAAGAGTTTATATTTTGAAGACTATGCAAATTTTTCGAACGTACACAAGAAATAAACAGAAAAGCAGAAGAAAAGTTTCCTCTGAATTTTGATAATTAGCAAAATATTCAGTTAATCTTCATATTGCTTTATAAGGATTTCTGAACCTCCTCGACCTCGTTATCAGACCTGCGAGTAAAATGCAAGAAGATATTGCTTAATATTATGAAAGTAAAGAGTCAGGAAAAGAAGCAGAAAACGAATCCAAATGAGCTTTCATCATGTGAATTTCGTAATTTCTCGAGTTCATTTTACTGTTACTGTAATTACTATAATTTTGTAATTATATAACACCTCAAAGTAGAATGCAGTTAACATTGAAGAGAAAACTTCAATTGACATCTAATTAGAAAAATTAAAGTCAATTTAAAGATCATGTCATTTGCATTTTTTTGCGTTCATCAAGCATTTAATAATAATAATAATATACATTATTTGACAAACGGATAATTTATATCAATCCTATCATTAATATTCAATTTTAAATTTTTTTAAATTAATATTTCCATCAAAATATTAAAATTCAATCTGAAATTTTTTAAAATTAATATTTTCATCAAAATATTAAAATTTAAATATTTTTAAAACAATTTTTTTTGTTACTTAAACAGAAAGAATTTCAATGTTATTTTTCCCTTTAAAAAAAACGAAGAGAAAACAGTTTTTAGGTTATTTTCGTAATCTTGAAAAAGCGAAAAATTATTTTTCTATAAAAACAACAGTTTCATGATTGGACACTTAAAATAATTAACAAAAATCGGTTTCAATATTTTCCACTATAAAACAAAAGATGTTTATTTTAAAATTACAGAAACAAAAAAAATTTGCTTCTTAGTCATCTTTCTTTAACGATGATTATTATTTTATAACCTGAAATTTACTAAAATTAGGATAGAAAATTCATTCTACCACAGGAAGAGTGCGAAAAAAAATTTTTTTTTTCGGTACTTCACGCACGAATGTTATGGAATTATTGTGAAATTGCGTCATAAATATGCACACAGAGAGTGAGCAGACAAGTGCGAGTTTATATAGTCAAGGACGAAGATTCAATTTCAAAAGTTTTTAATTTCCTCCAATGAATCCCAGCCCCGGATTACTCTGCTTTTCTGATTAGTGACATTGCGTAACTGAAAGTACCTTTAGCCTCGTCTTATCCACACGTGTAATAAGGTGCAATCATGTTTATTCTAGATACATACTTCATAAATTTGAGATAAGTGTCTTTTTTAATCGGAACTTTCATGACTAAACTCAAATATTTTATTATACTTTCCACACTTTAAAATTTCCAATTTCTTTATATTGTATAGTAAAAGATTCTTTTTCTCTTAATTTTTAATGCAACTTTTCATCAAATTTGGGGGAAATTCGAGAAAATTGAGAAAAATTGATGAGAATTGAGGAAAATTGACGAAAGTTGGGAAAAATTGATGAAAATTGGTAAAAATCGATTAAAGTTGGGAAAAATTGATGAAAATTGGTAAAAATTGATGACAATGGAGAAAATTGATAATAATTGAGGAAAATTGATAAAAATTGGTAAAAATTGATGACAACTGAGAAAAAATGATGAAAGTTGAGAAAAATTCAGAAATATTGATGAAAATTGAGGAAAAAATTCTTTTTTTCATACAGTAAATAAATATATATGAAGTAGTCCTAAAAAACGGATCGAATACACTAATGAATTATGTGCAAAGAAAAAAAAATGGGGTAAAAGAATGTTGAAGAAGATCTTTTGCTAAGAACTCAGAAAATATATTTATTAACGAATGAAAACAAGATTAAAAACATAGATACCAACGCACGAGTGTTATCTTGCAAGCCAAGAGTCACGACTTTTATAACAGTTTCTTCTCCTTTTTTTTACAAATTATTTTTATAAAAGTCAAGGTTATTGTTTTATACACTAAACGAGTATTAATGAACCATCAGCGTTTATTGTCTCTCTCTCTTTCTTTCTCTCTTTAAAAAAAATAGGAATATAATTATAATCGCATTAATTTTTTTTCACATTTAAAATATATTATGCCATATATACAAAATACGAAAAGCAAAATTTAATGACAAATAAAAATTTTTCATTGCACATAAATAAACGATAAATAATATATTGTCGATAAACAAACTTTTTTAATATAGAATTTAATTTTTATATACTTTATATTCTTTTATTTTTATCAAATTAAATATATAATAAAAAAAGTTATAATTAAAAAAAAGAAAAGTTTAATTAATTAATAGTTAAATTATTTGTTTGTCAAATTAAAGAATAGACAAAATAACAAGTGCATAAATTATTAAACAATTTAATTAATAAATATAAATTAAATAATCAAATTAATTAATAGTAAAAGTAATGAATAGTTTATTAAATAATTTTAAAAATAGTTTAATAAATAGTCAAAGTAATATTTAGACAAAATAATGAATGGTTTAATTAATAAACAATTTGATTAATAAATACCGATTAAATAGTCAAATTAATTTACCAGTCATAATAATAATAATAGTTTATTAAATTATTTAATAAATAATTAAATTAATAAATAGTCAAAGTAACAAATTGTCAAAGTGCCAAATTCCATTTTGATATATTTTCTAAATAATTAAATCATAAAAAAAATCGATAAAATTTTCGTTTGTATTTGTCAAAGAAAAACAAAAACACATTTACATAATAGGCGTGAAGCTAAATTTAACTTTTCAATAATGAACATTGATCTGTACAAAACTGTTAGAAATTTATTGTTAGTGTTTTGATAATTGTGTCACCAATATAGATCATTAAACTGCTTTAATGTAAATAGAATTTTGCCAAAGATAAAGAATATACGCAAATATTGAATAAAAATTCTTGATTCTACTTTTTTTTTATTAAAATATTCTTTCATCACTTCATTTATCAAAGAGATAATATGTAAACCATCTAGGTAATAATGTTGTTATTATTATTATTAAAAAAAAGTACATGCAATTTTAAGAGAGGAGAGACATGTGTGGTTGAAAGTGAAAGTAAAAGTAACAATAATAATCAAAACAATAATCTAGGTCTGGGTCTGAGGTTCCGCCCAGAGAATATATTGAGCTATATTGTACACTTTTTTTTTTGTCAAAGAGATCAAATCTCAAATACAATTCTTTTCAATCAACGAATCTATTAAGTCTTAATTTGATTCTTTCAAATTCTTTCCTCCGGGAGGTAAATTTTTTTAAGAATTTATTTAGAACTAAAATTTTTAATTTCAGTAATAGAAAAAATTCTTAATTAATTTTTTAATTAATTCCTTTGACTGAATCTTGAATTAAATCGTAATTTTTGTAATTAATCAAATCGTAAGGTTCATTTTTTTGAACCAAGAAAATACAAATTCTTAATTAAATCATTAAATGAATTCTTGATTAGATCCTTGGGGGAATTTTCAATGAAATCCTAAGTTAAATCCTTAATTAATTCATCATTTTTGTAATTAATCAAATAGCAAGGTTTATTTTTAATTAGGACATTAAATAAATTCTTGATTAGATCCTTTGGGGAATTTTCAATTAAATTCTAAGGTAAATATTTTTTGGAATCATGTTAAATAGTAAATAATAATTAATAAAAAAAATAGTCCTAGTTTTTATAAAAATAGTCCTGAATTAAAATACATTAATCAATTAAATCCTTATTTTTTAATTACGTTCTCAGTTAAATTCTTACGTATAAATCGTTAATTAAATTCAATAGGCAATTCGCCATGAAAAAAAAATTGAAAAGAAAATAAGTAAACACACTTTTTTTTATCTATACTCTTACGAAATATTCGAATTTCCATAATTCATTTGTCACTCGATATACAATCAAAATAATTAAGAAAGTTCTCCTGAAAAGTGAAATGAGGAAAAGTGAACCGGGAAACACGTTTCTAAAGAATGTGATTCAATTTAGCATGATAAAGCAATAAAAACGAATTAAAAAGAGTTGATTAGTCAATATATATTACTTGAATCACAATGTTTTCCACATAGTAATAAAAACAAATAATTAAATCATATTTCGAAATAAATTCTAGATAGGCGAAAAAAAAAATAATTGCCCTACTTCAGACAGTAATTTCAGAAGAAATAAAAAATAAATCAAAATAAAAACGTTAAAAAATTTCACCAGTGAAGAAAAAGAATAATTAGAAAAAAATTTTTTGTTATTTATAAAATTTATTTATTTATAAGAAGCTGAAAAAATTTAAATGAGTTCAAAATTGAATTCATTCGATATATCTGGATGAATAACGAAATTTTCGTTATTTCTTGAAATAATATTTGCATATACATATATATATAGACGTCATGTGAAGTAAATTGATTCTCAAACAAGGAAAAACGACAATTCATTGAAGAAGAAGTAAAAAACCGTGCCACCTTGTCCCGCAGCAACGTCAGTAAATCTTGAACCATCATAAAAGAGAGGCAGAGGACACGAAAAACGAGTAATAACAGAGGAATGTCTTCTGTGATCGGAACACAAGTTTGTATCACATATATATAGTCGTATATAATACGAAAGTGTTATAAACTCCATGCTAAATGCCTACTGGTTACCTAACATGAAGAAATGAGAAAAAAGACACCGAAGAGACTTGAACCGTTGACATAAAGTCAAAGTGACATGATACTCTTATTTTCATATTGCACCAGTTTTACAAAACTCAATGTGGACCAATATGAAAGGCAACAACATTTCGCCTCAAACGAAATTGTGAAATTAGAGAAATTGTCATATAAAACGAAAGTTTACAATAAAAGAATTTTTTTCGTTTATTTTTTTTTTTTTGAGGGGAAAAAAGAAATTTTTTTTTTCGTTGACATAAAATGAAATTAATTATGTAAATAATTTCTTTTTAATTGTCATATTTAGAGTATATATTGACAGAAAGTATTTAGAAAAATTCTTGTGAAACAATTCACTAGTAAAGTTTTTTAGTAAAGTAAATCTTTTGTACATTTTTGTCAAAAAAAAAATTTTTTTAATTAAGTAAATCAATATCATAAAATTATTTGCTAAGTTAATTCTTATAATAAATATAATATATAAATATAAATAAATATTTAGTAAAGTATGATAATTAGTAAAGTAAATTTTTAGTAATGTAAAATTTTAAAAAGTCTTTTTATTATTAGAAAACCAATTTTGTAGTAAAATAAATTATCAGTAGAGTAACTTTTAAGTAAACTAAATTTTTATCAATAAAAAAATGTGTAGTTTAGTAAAATTTTAGCAAACTTAATTTGAGCAAATTCAATCTTTGTGGTTAAGTAATTTTCTGCAAAGTAAATTTTTAATAAAGTAAATCTTTAGTAAACTAAAATTTAAAAAAATAAATATTTATTAAATTATTTCTGGTAAAGTAAATTCCTAGCAAATTAATTTTTTAGTAAAGTAAATTTCAATTATCAAAGTAAAGGCTTTATAATCAAATCACAAGTAAAGTTTATTTTTAATAATATAAATTGCCGGATGAGTAAAATTTTAGCAAATTAAATCTTTCTTAAAGTAAATTTAAGGAAAGTAAATTTTTATCAAACAAAATTTTTAGTAAAATAAATATTTAGTGAAATTAATCTTTAAAAACAAAGAAAAAGGAAAGTTATTGAGACAGAAAAAGTTGAAATAAAAATCCATTACCAATCTATCCTTAAGGAAGTAATTTAATAAAATATTTAAGTAAATTCCCCAAAAAGAATATAATGGTCATTCTCCAAGAAAAAAAGAAAATAAAACACCCACTTGCAGAATATCTTTACCCAGTGACTAACAATTTTGGAATTTTATCTATAAACTGGAGAAAAAAAAGAGAGGAAAAAAATTTGGCACTAATGTTTTTTAAATCAATTTATAATAGTGCTTGACCTGATACAAAGTTCGAGTAGTTATTAAACAAAGCTTATATTTTCAACGAATTGATAAAACGTAATGTGTTAAAAATCATTATAAATACGTTTTCTACACACGTACTAGATGAATTAATTACTTTTTTTTCTCCACACATCTTTATTTTTCATGTATCATAACTTTTGTCTGACGTGTGACATATGACGTGCCACGAGTGCCTTCCATGATCCATTATATTTGCTATACAAACTTTGATTTATATATGTACATACACGAGAATTATGAAATTCTTATTAGCGTCGTGTCAACCTTCTCCTTTACCCCATATCTAGTGATTAATTTCGTTTCAATTTTTTTTTCTTCTTTTTCATTTTTCATTATCAGTTGAATAAATTTTCAGCACAGTAAAGTTTTAGCAAAATAAATTTTTATTAAAGTAAATTATTTTAGTAAAATATATTTTTAGCAAAGTTAATATTTAGTAAACTAAGATTTTAACAACGTAAATTTTTAGTAAAATAAAATTTTAGCAAAGTAAACTGTCAGTAAACTAAGATTTTAGCAAAGTAAATCTTTGATAAAGTAACATTTTAGCAAATCAATATTTCTGGTAAAATTAATAACTTTTAACAAATTTAATTTTTATTTCATTTTTTAGTAAAGTAAAATTTTTAGTAATGTAAATCATTAGCAAAGTAAAATTTTATCAATAATTTTAGTTTTTAGTGAAGTAAATTGGTGGAAGAGTAAAATTTTAGCAAATAAATATTCAGCAAAGTAAATTTTTCTGCTTGAGTAAATTTTTATTATTTTTAATGTTTACTATTATTAAATCTTTAATAAACTAAACCTTTGATTTCCTATTATTTGTAATGTTAATATTTTGTAAAGTAAATTTTGAGAATAATAAATAAAAAGAAAGTTTAATTTATTAAAGTATAAGTAAATTTCGATGAAAGGTAAATTTTTGATAAAGTATTAAAAAAATTAAATCATTTAAAATTATTTCCCTTTCGAATGGAAAAAATAAAGAAAAAAAATTCCCTAGGAGAAAAAGTATTACTTCTTATTAATGAAATGTAAATCTTTTATTATTTATGAAAATCTTTTTCTTTTTTTATGGTAAAAAGAAGAAGAAGACGAAGAAGAAAGAAGAAAAGACTAGCGGGAAAGATATGATAATTCGTGACATTCCGTAAGAAAAGGGTCTTCTTTGTCGGTATGAAGTAACATCCGGTGCATGTACGTTTTGATAACTTGTTGCATTTAAATTTTCATGTTTTGAAATAAACAAGTAAATTGAATTAAAATAAAATCGAGTATTTACAAAAAAAAAGAAAATTACTTGTAATCGTAATTAATAATAAAATGATCTATGAACTTTAAACTTGATGCGGAGGAGATTTTTGAAAAATTATACACAATTTTATCTTATTCAATATTTTTAAATTTGATCGTTTATCACTTTTTTTTTGTTGTATAATTAGAAACACTCTCTTGATACTTGGACTTTATTACAAAATCTCGTGAATTCAATTTTCCTCGTGATGAAGAGAGAAAATGGTTACTTTAACAATAATGAAAATATTATTTTTTTTTCCAGAAAAGCTCGTTAACAAAAAAATTTTTTTTCTAATGCTTTTTAAATTAGAAAATAAATAAGAAATTAGAAAAGAAGAGGGAAAATATTAATTAGGAAAATTTGGTGAATTGGAGTTAAAAATTGTAATGTTTACTTCCAATTGTTTTGTTTTTTTAAACAATTTTTAATTGTTAATAAATAATTTATCAAGAAAATTTTATTTTTATCAAGATTTCAATACCATAAAGTTAATAAATAAAAATGTACACAAATAATTACTAATTAAACAATTTTTAGTTGTTAATTAACAATTGGAAGAAAAATTATAATTTTGTACCTCCAATTGTTTTGTTTTATTAAACAATTTTTAATTGTTAATAAGCAATTAAAAATTGTTAATAAACAATAACAAATTGTTAATAAGCAATAAAAAATTGTTGATAAACAATCAAAAATTGTATAATTCGTAATTATTTGTATAAATTTTTATTTATTACCTTTATGAAATTGAAATCTTTTCTCAAAATTTTAATTAGTACAAATATTTGCTAATTTAAATAAGTAACTGACTTTTTGTTTTTGAATTAGTAAATTTTACTAATTAAATGCAATTTCTACCAATTTTCTGCTAATGTGAATTAGTGACTAAATTTTTGCTTTTAATTTAGTTAATTTTACTAATAAAAAGTATTTTCTACTAATTTCTTTTACTTCTACTAATTTTCTACTAATTTGAATTAATTACTTACTTTTTCCTTCCGAATTAGCAAATTTTACTATTAAAAAGTAATTTTTACCAATTAATTAGTAACATTTACTATTAAAAAGTAATTTTTACCAATTAATTAGTAACATTTACTAATAAGAAGTAATTTATACTAATTTCTACTAAAAATTTATTTTCATTCAAATAATCCATTTCTTGATTATTGGATAAATTGTATTTGAATCAAATATTTCTGTATTTGAAGTTAATTCCATTTAATTAATTCAAACAAAAATATAGTAGATACAAATAAATATTTATTTCTCAATAGGCAAATTTGAACAGAACTACTTTTATTAATTAAAAACAAAAAATGTATAATTGATGAATTAAAATTAATTAAATTTAGTATAATAATAATAATAATAATAATAATAATAATAATAATAATTATTATTATTATTATTATTATTATTATTATTATTATTATTATTATTATTATTATTATTATTATTATTTATGAATGAAAAAATAAATAAATAAAAAATAATTGATTATTAATATCGAAAAAATACTTTAAAAAAATATTGAGTAAATATTAAATATTACCAAGAAAAATATTTCTTAAGTAATGAGAAACGGGTTTAAAAATAAAAATTACCGAAAAATTTGTCATGACGAAATCCTCTGATTTTTTTTGAGGATCAACGAAAAATAGATAATAAATCAATGAATCACTGAAAGCACACATTAAAGTGCATTGAGCGCACTTTCCTTTAAATTATCCAACACTGAATAAAAAAAATTTCTTACCTCTCGTAATATTTAATTCCTTGCAGAAACTTAATTCTCGTTTCCCGAAAAATTCGTCGTTGTCTTCTTTCTTCCAATGATATCTTCCTTTGTAAAAACTCTCCTTGAATAGACAATTTTTCCAAATAATCCTCAAAATATATTTAGAAATTTATTGTAAATTTTCCAAAAAATTGTTTTTTTATGCAATCCCAAGGAAGGAGTGAAGAAGAATTATAGCAAAAGGAGTCTTTGAGTTTTTGTTCTTCTCTCTTTCTTCCTTATTTTTCTTCACTGAAGTATATCCTCAAGAAAATAAGGCAGAGAAGAATTTTTTTTTATTTCTAACGAATAGAAAATGAAGAAGAATTTTGTAAAAGAAGTTCTAGGAAATTAAATCCTTACTGTAAGGATTTTAAGAGATATTCAAAGAAGTGAGAGTCCTTAAAGGAAAAGTCCTGAAGGAAATTTGGAATTAAAAGAAATTTGACAAATGGATTTCTTTCTGAAAATTTTTTATCATTCAATCCTCGTTGAAATTAATAATATCCTTACAAAAATTAGTCTATGCTAATTAGGATAAATAATATTTCGAATCAAAATAAATATTTCTCGAAAATTAGAATGTTTTATCAAAACAAATTTTTTCCAAAATCTTTTACCAAAAAAAAAATATTTTCAATTGTCAATAATATTCAAAATTATTTTCGTAATTTTCTTCACCCAAAAATTATTTTGCAAATTTTCGGTAAAGTTGTGCAAATATCTTCTCTTGGGTAATTCTTCAGAAAGAATTTTTTTTGCAATTTCAAAAAATTGTTTTTGTTTTGGATTTTGAAAAGTTTCTTTTCCAAAATTTCCGTTTAGGAAAATTTTTTTATTTCCGAAATAATTTTTCGAACTTAGGAGAAAAATCCTTGGGATTGTATCCTCATAATGTCCTCAGGATTATTGAGGGTTCACTTATTGGAAGGATCCGTGTGAAAAAAAAAAAATTTTTTTTTCCTTTCCTTCTCTTTTTTTTGAGAAGCGGATTTGACTTTGATAAACCGGTAGCACTTTAGCAAAAGACTTAATAATAATTTCACCGGGTATCGATCACGGATCGAAGACACACGATACAATCTATCACAGCCTGAGGTTGAGTTAGGACTGTGGTTCGAACTGCCACCACATGCCTTCCTCTCTCGTGGACAGTCAGCGGTATACTCGCACTAGAAGTCCCCACTATGTATAGTGAGGGAATGTAGGTGTGTGTAATCTTTCTTTTCTGTTTTTTTTTTTTTTTTTTGACAAAAGAAGCAAACGAGAATCAAAGAGGAATTACTTTTGAAAAGAAAAAAAAGTGATATGCCTCCTTAGAAATAATCCCGAAACTAATCTCAATGCAACTCACTACCAATGGGAAAAGAAGAGAGGGGTGATAATTTTTTTTTCTGGGACACATGTTGATTAGAGAATTTGAGGGAACTTCTTCTTTTTTTCTAATTATTCTTATCTGATGAACTCGTTTCTATTTAAAACGTGACCCTTTGAGAAAATTTGTTTTCTTCTTTTTTTGTACTTTTTTTTCTCTTTTTATCGGTGAATTTTTTTTCTTGATATCTATTATTATAAATTAAGAATATCATATAAACAGGCTTCGTGCTCATCTTTTAAAATCTAGTGATTAAAATATTTTTGTTCTTGTTCTCTATCTACTGTTTATTACTCTTTTTTTACGATTTGCTACTATTTGGATATTATTTTCTAAATTTATGGCACTAAAAGGTATATATACATTTTCTATGTTAGATAATTTGCTCCACATTAAATTCGCCAATAAATAAAATAAAAATTATTCTTAAAGATTTAATAAAATTCTTAGAAACAATTAAAAAAATTTAAAGTAAATTCTTTTAAAAACAATTCGATTATCTTCCAAAATGTCAAGAAATAATTAAATTATTTTCAGTATTCTAGATGATATTTTAATAAAAATTTCCCCAAAAGAATTGAATTTAAACAAATTTATAAAATTTGTCAAAAGTATTCAATTATTTTTATAATTAAATTTCCCTCGCAGCAATTCAATTAATTTTAATGACTACTTAAATTCTCCTCGCAGCAATTTAATTATTTTTAATAAAATTTTTAATAAATTCCTCGAAAAATACAATTGCATTAAAAAAAAAATTTACTAAAAACTAAAACTAACTACTAAAAAAAAAATTCTTAAAAATTGTTATTAAAATTCTTCAAAAATAATTCAATCATTAAAGAAAATTTTGATATAATCTGTTTATTAGAATTTATTAATTATTTTCAATTCACTTTGAAGTAAATTTCTTTAAAGTATTTAATTGTTTTTTAAAAATTGCATGAAATTTTTCCTAACAATAGTCAATTATTTTCAATAATTTTAAAAAGATACAAAATTCTTCGTTAATTATTTAAAAGACAATTTTTTTCAAATTTCTCGAAAAACTAAATTATTTCAAAAGATTTTTATAAAATTCTTCGCAAAAATTTAATTTCCTTAAGTAAATAATAAAATTCTTCGCAGAAATTCAATTAATTTTAAAAATGCGTTAATGAAATTCGTTACAAAAATTCAATTCTATTCATAATTAATAAAATTCACCGCACGATTTCAATTATTTTTAATAAAAAGAAATAGTAGGAAAATGCAATTATTCATACAAATTCCATTAAAATTCTTCAAAAGTATTCAATGATTTAAAAATTTTTCGTATAATAAATATTAAAATTTAATAAACATTTTTAATTTATTTAAATTCTTTTAAAGAATTCAGTGTAAAAAAACATTTCTTAAGACAAGAAACTTTTGTACCTAAATAATTGAATTCTCCAAAGATTTTCCAACAAAAATTGAATTAAAATTGAATTTCAGTTAAAATTTTAAATAATAAATAAATTTATATAAGATTTTTATTACCTAATGAATTTTTACAAAATAAACTAAAATTTCGAAAGATTTTTAAATTGAATTGAAAATTTTAATTGTTGTAAATCTGTAATAATATTTATTAAATTTCTATTTTTAAATCGTTGAAATAAAATAATTTACGTTTTAAATAATGTTATTTTTTAAAATTGTAACCAACAAAAATTTAGTTTTTTGAAGAATGAATTACAGTTGTAATTTTTAGAAGTAGGTCAATTTCAAAAAAACCTTTACATTGAAATAATTAAAAATATTTTATACATGAGATAAATATTTTGTACATTGAAAAATATTTGGAAAAAGCATACATATTAAAAATGATCTGATTAAAAAAGTCTGAAGAAAAATTTTCTTGTTTAAAATTTTGAACAATCGGAAAGCTTTGGATAAATTCCTATGTTTTTCGGGAAATAATTTTCAGTCGGATAATTCTATTTCTCTAAATTTAAACGAGGGGAATATAAATACTTAGGGATGTGGTGACGTCAGTGGGAAACACATGTTCTTAAATAATATGAAAAACTTAAATAAGCACTTCATATTTTATTTACATTCTTAACTGATAATAATAAACAAACTACGAAAGTTGAAAAAGATAATAAAATAACAAAAACAATTTAAGCTAAAACTTTCTCAAAATTTTGGTGTGTTTTATTTATTTTACTATTATTTTCCTATTTAGCATTGTATTTCTTCTATTATTATATTTTTTTATTTAATTTTATTCTTATCGTTTTATTCATTTATTTGAAAAAAAATGTAAAAGGACATTTTTTCTGTATGAATAATAAATATAAATGTTTATTGTAAAATTATTGTAAATAATGACAATAAATGTTTCATTCGTATTTATAAAATAAAAAATTGTAATGACCCATAAATTATGAGCAAAGAATAATTATTTATATTTATAATGAATAACGATGTTAAAAAAAAGTTAAAATGCACAAAATTAGTTAAAATTATAATAACCAAAATAACAATAAATAATATAAAAATAATTATTATTACTATAAGAATATTTGAAATATTATTATTATTATAAATACATCAATAATTTTATTTACAGTAATAAATAATTATTATTGACATTATTTTAATTTAGAAAACAAGTTTCACGCTTATATTAATCATTAATTTTGAAAAAATTTCCAAATGTTTTTATTATTATTTTTTTTAATGGGTTTTTAGGACTAAAAGTTATTTCATAGATCGTTGAAAACTCTTCTCGTGAACAAGTGTTGGTAAACGTCTGACGGTTCAGAATGAATGAAAGTCTCTTGTGAGATGAATAATATGATAGATTGGTTCCTCACGGAGGATAAGAATCACGCTTCTTTGGATTATAGACCCGAAATTTGAAAATATTTTTAAATAAGCTTAGAGAGATATAAAAGAAATTCCCTGACTTTTGATCTTATGCTCAAAAAAATGTCGAACCCAAGATTTTTAACCTTTTGAAAACAAATATCCCTCAGATGTAAATAATAATGGTTATTTATTGTTATTTTATGTATTTATTAATATTAGTAATATTATTAATATTATTATTATTATTATTATTATTATTATTATTATTATCATTATTATTTTATTATTATTATTATTATCTATTCCGTATTTTTAATTATTAAATAAATATTTTTATTGAATAAATTACATGAATTTATTATTTATTATGTTTTTTAAAATATATTATTAAATATATTAAGATATAAATTTATTAGTTACAAATTTCCATACCTAAAAGTGGAAAAGAAATTATTTTTCCTATTTAGAAGGAAAAAGCAAAATAAGACTTTAAGTGGAAATAAATGTGGACTAAAGGTAACTATGTTTACTGCGCTGACAGTGACTATTAACGCAGAGTGATTAAGGCCGCATTATATGCGAGCGTTAAAAAGTTGAGGTCAGCCTGCTGTGATGAGCTTAGCTTAAACTTATAAGAACAAACATATGATTGATGTTTATTAAAAAAATGTCTCAACCGTGAAATTGTCAATTATTACGATTGCAATTAAACATTAATTTAATCATTTATAATCACAATGAAGACAAATAATTGATTTTCAATAATTAGCCAATTTTGCCACTTATAGTTTTCAATTATATTGCTCTCCAAAATCGGAATTACTGTCTAAATTTTAATTAGTAAAAATTTTTACTGTACTTTGAATTATCGATTGTCTTTTCTTCAAATTAGTAAATTTTACTATTAAATATAGTAATTTCTGTTAATTTATTAGTAAAAATTAATTTAGTAAACAAATAAATATGTTTACATTGGTAAATAAATTAAAAATAAGTAAATTTTACTACTAAATAGCAATTTCTACTAATTTACTAGTAAAATTCAATTTAGTACCTAAATAAGTAAATTTTTTTATTTAGTGAATTTTACTACAAGAAATTGTAATTTTGTCTCATTTTTTAGTAAAATTTACAAATTGAAAAGTAAAAATCATACACTAATTTTAATTTAGGAAACATTTTTTACTTATTCAGATTTTAGGAGTATGGAAAAGTCTACTTATTCTAAAAAATTTCGACTAATTCTGTCGCAATTAAAATTTCAATGAAAAATTTAAAACAACGATGAGGAAAATAGTAAAATTTTACTAATTTATAGTAAAAATTTTTACTTATTAAAATTAGTGGATCACGTTGACGATTTTTAACATAAGATTTAAAGAGTATTATCCGACAGAAGAGTATTTAATAGAACTAAATTGAGGGATTAAATTCAAAAATTCAAATTAAAAGAAATAAAAAGTAATTTTTTATCAAAAGTACAAGAAAAAATAATTCATTACTACCAATAATTAATAATAATATATACACATTATAGACACCTGTTAATCGTATTTGCACATCTTAAATTCAAAAGTCCTTGAAATGGAAAAAAAAGATTGATTCTCAGTCTTATCTGTGACGTAATACTTTTTACAGACCGGGTAACATTTTAAATTTAAAACATTCACCAGGGGGAATTGTCTTTTATTTTTACTCGTATCATATATATGTGTGTATAATTTTTAAGTTTTGTTTTACAATTTATGTAACATCGATTACACAACATTGAAGTCCAAAAATAAATATATTATTTAAAAAAAAAAGAAAATCTAACGAATAAGAAAATCATAAACTATTTTTGAGCAAACAACAAAAAGTATAATCAAAAATTGCAAAAATTTTTTCTTTCTTCCTTATATTATTTTGGAAAATAAATTTTTTTTTATTTACAACAAAAAGATTGATCACCAAAGTCAATGGAGTAATGAAAGTGTGTTTATTTTACTGAATGAAATTGATGTGAATCAATAAAGCTCTTCAACGATACATGTCGCGCTGTTAGAATGACCCGAAGATCTTGTGGTTGTAAAATTAGCATGCATTGTAGAGTGTTGCACAACGAGGTAAGTTTTCTGTTTACTGCTGAAAAGAGAGCGTCATGATACGAATGTAAATGGACTTTGTGTATATATGTATATATAATACATAACTGAAAATGAGGTCCCCAATAAGATAACATCGGCTTTCGTTTGTTACAGTATACGTATATGTATTCCAAAAAAAAAAAAAAAAAAAAAAAAGATTCAAGATTCATTATGCCATTCATTTAAGGCTCTCCATTTAATCTATAAGATCAATCATCTGCAATTAGCATACATTTTACAACCTCATTTGACTCATTATTATAACTAACAATGTGAAAAATGAAATTTAAAAAAAATTGTAATTTAATAATATAAAAAATTATTAATT
This sequence comes from Leptopilina myrica (nomen nudum), assembly GCA_032872475.1. Lineage (NCBI taxonomy): Eukaryota > Metazoa > Arthropoda > Insecta > Hymenoptera > Figitidae > Leptopilina > Leptopilina myrica (nomen nudum). Next base: position 40,704,415 of record CM065461.1, read on the forward strand.
CCAAATGATCTCGGCAATATGTGATAATTTAAAAAAAAAGTTGTATGAAAATTTTAGGAATAAAAATTTATTTTTCTTCTTTACTATACCTTATGTTCGAATTATTTATTTATATCCACAATATTAGGTTTTTTGTAACAGAAAAACAATTTCTTATAAATAGAGTGTAGAATAATTAATTATTCCTTTTTTCCAATTAAACATTAATTAACTTTATCTACTGAACTAGCAACAATTCGGGTGCAGCTAACTTCTTACTTCCTTCTTTTAAAAATAAAATTTAGAATTTTAAATTTTAACAATAACAGAATGTAACAGTTTTTAAATACAATTTTTTTAATAGGAATAAAAAACGAGGAATATAGTTTAAAATTTTTATATTATTATAACTATAATAATCATAATATTCTGGCACAGGGAATTCCATCCGAATCCAAACTCAGAATTGTAAAATTGATTCTTTTTTTGAGTTACACTCAAAATGCGAATTAAAATTCCTCACTAAATTCGAATCCGAAGTCAGAATTGTAAACTTGGTTCTTTTTTTCGTTATATTTCAAGAACAACTTAAAATCCAACTTAAAATTAAGAAATTTTTTTTATGACACTAATTTTATGACAAAAATGCATTTCCATGCATTTTTTCACGTTGCATACAAATTTGAACCACGAATTTAAAAATTTTTTAAAAATCTAATTTTGAATGAATTTTATTAAAAAGAACTTTTTTTATTTTAAAGAACTTAGATTTTTTGAAAAATTTTAACAATTCAAATTATTATGAAATTAGTTCATTTTTTCTATATTTATAATTAATTATTAAAAGTAAAAGATTTATGAAAAAAATTTAGTTACATTAAAAAAAAAATTATTGCAGACATTTAATTGTTAGCAAAAGTAATCAAATTTCGTAGCAAAAAATCAATATTAATAAAATTTTTTTAAATTAAAAAAAAATTTTTAATTCTCGCAGGAATTGCAATTTATCTTTATAAATAATATTTATTTTTTGAAATTTAATAATTTTAAAAAATTATAAAATACATCGAGGAATTTCATTCATTTCTCATAAAAATTTTTATTAAATTTCTTGAAGAATGTAATTATTCGTATTAATTTTATTAGAATTCCTCTAAAGAATTCAATTATTCAAAAAAATTGTTGATACAATCTTAATAAAATTTTTCCCTTTTTCTATTAATAATGTATATTGAATATTTGAATGTTTCTTAAAACTTAATTAAGAAACATTCAATTATTCAATAAGTTATTGATTTTTTTATTTAAATAATAAAAATTCTCGTAGAATTTTCTAATAAAGTTTGATTTCAAACTGAATTTTAGTTTCAATTTTAGATAATAATTGAACATTAAAAACATTATAAATATTATAAATTTTATAAATATTATAAAGTATAAAATATTTTAATTTGAAATTTTTAGAAACGTTCATTCCTATGAAAAAATAATATTTAAATATTCATTTAAAAAAGTAATTAATGTTTTCGAATAACTTTACAACTAAAATAATTTATAAATAAATGTAACATTTTTAATTTGATTTTCAATTAATAATGTTTCTAATTAACAAATAGAATTTATATACAGTTTTTGTCCATTATTTAAAAAAAAATTTTGATCTTTTCGAAAACAATTTCAGTTTAGAAATAGAAAGGAACCAAATTATTTCTTTCTGAAAATTGAAAATTTTCTACAAAAATATTAAGAAACGGAAATTTGTAATGTTTTTTTTTTCTCTAAGAAAAAATTGGTTTATAAACAATATTGTTATCGAGAAATAAAAATTATAAAATGGGTATTTATTTTCTATTTCTAAATCACAATTTTTTAACAATTAACAATTTTCTAATACTTTTTAGTTTTTAAAAATTAAATAAAAAGTAGAAACGAAATTTGGCATTTAATAAACAAAATGATTGATACTTCAGTTATTTCTGGTTTATTTCTTCATTGACTGACATTTGAGTAAATTTTGTAACTTTAACTCAAAAATTTACAAAATATTGATGTTCCAATTGCATTATTTTTTTTTTTTTGAAATTATATTTTTTGGTAAAATTCTAATTTAAATTGTAATTTGACTTTAGTTTTCGATTCGTTTTTTAATTTTTCTTTTATTTTCACTTTGACTTTCGATTTGGTTTTGATTTTGACTTTCGTTATTTTCAATTTGGCATTAACTTTGATTTTTATTTTCACTTTGGCTATTGATTCAGTTTTGCTTTTGACATTAGTTTTCAATTTGTTATTGACTTTCATTTTCACTTTGTTTTTGACTTTGACTTTGACTTTCAGAGTCAGAATCCGATTAAAAAATAAAGTTAAAGTCAAATTACAAAATCGCACTCTAGATTTGATAAAAAAATAAAAATTGGATAATATTCGCTATAATTAAAAATAATTGTCTGTCACTCGCATATTGATTTTGAAAATTATTGTTCGTGAATGATTTATAGATGTATACAATTATTGCCAAGCGATGGCAAATAATAATTGTGGATTTGAACAACATTAATAGGCGATGTTATTAAGGCAAAAGTTAATAGTCTAACTTCCCGGACATGGCGAGTTTCACGGAGCAATCGTCACCATTGACAATGACATTGACAACTACTGTTTCTCCCTCTCTCTCTTTCTCGACAATATTCTAGACACATAATACGTGAATTTAATGCGTCCAATTTGCAACGTGCGGTACTCATGTCTCGCCGCGTCAATTTTCGTTTTACCTCGCACATATTTTGAAAGGTGTGTCTTTTATTAAATATACATACACACATTCATAGTGTTCCTCTTTTCTATATACATGTATGCATGCGAACAGCGAAAATAATGATGCTTCTCATTTTAAATTGACGGACGAAATTTTTATTTTCATTCAACCAACCACGGACTAAGGTTCACTTACCCTTGGCGGTACTTGATTATTTCTACCTTACGGAAGTGAAAAAAAAGAATATTATATGAAAGAATGAATGTATTTTAACGAGACGTATGAACGTAAAGTTCTTTAAAAGAATTTTTTTATGTGTCGTGGATTTATTTATTGCCCGATTTTGTCCAGTGGCCCAATTAATAAGCATCTTTATATAGAGACAAATTTACTGGCATATACAAAATTTAATTTACAACTGACAATGTGATTTTTTTTTTTTGTAGAAATTTTTAAATACTGTCAACCGGCGCTAAATAGATACTTTTCAACGCAACAATTTATGAAAATTCGGAATTGAAAATAAAAGAAAATAAACTATTGATGTTTATTGTGGACTTTCTTCCGAAAGTATTTTATTAAAAGGTCCAAGTTCGTATACAATTTTTTTTTCTCTTCTTTGAATTGTTTAAAAATTATAAACTTTTTAATTATAAGTTTTCTAGATTTTTAATTCAACTAAAACCTACTATTTACTACTTTTTTCAGTTATAAAAATAGTTCAGTTACGAAAATAGGAAACTATTTGGGTACATTTTTTTATCTTTTAGTCACTAAAAACTATTATTTCTGTCTTTTTTAAACTTCCACTACTTGAAGTTCGCTAATACTAGAAATCAAAAAACTATTCTTGAAAATTTTAATCAAATTCTTTAAAAAAATTTCGAAAAAATTAATTATTTTCCAAAACTTTTATACAATTCTTCACTTTAATTCAAAATTACTTTTAATAATCATAATAACCCTTTTCATGAAAATTCAATTTTTTAAAAATATTATTAATAAAATTCAAAGCTATAGTATTCAATTATTTTCAAAAATAATAAATACTCATCGAAGAATTTCAATTATTTTTAATACTATTTTAAATTAATTAACCAAAAAATTCAATTATTGTTACAAATAAAATTTTCCACTAAAAATAAATTATTTAAAAATTAAAATTAAAACATTCCTAATAATTGTTATATTTCGAAAAAATTAACTATTTAAAACAATCTTTATAAAGTTCTTTTATAAAAAATTTATTTTTTTAAATTTTTCACCGAAATTCAACTTTTTAAAAAAAATTTAATAAAATTTTTCGCAATAATTCAATTATTTCCATAAATAATAAAATTCACGGCAAGATTTTCAATTATTTTTAATACAATTTTACAATACTTGTTAAAAAATGTAAATAAAATTTATATTTCAATTCCTCGAAAAAATAAATTATTTACAAAAAATGTTTTTTCAAAATTCCTTGAAAGAATTATTTTAGTTTTAATTTTAATTAATTTTTTTTTGAAATAATTCAATTATTCTTTCACATTCTAATAAACTTCTTCCCCAGAATTCAATTATTTACAAATTATTTTAATAAATACCAAAATTATTTCCGAAAATTCAATTATAATTTTTAGGCATTTTAATAAAATTCTTTGTAGAATTCAATATTATCTTCATAAACAACAATATTTATCATAAGAATTAAATTATTTTTATAAGAATTTCTTAACATATTATTTAAAAAAATTCCAGTAAAATCGTTGGCATGAATTCAATTTTTTTCATAAATAATAAAATACTTTTTAGAAATTTAATTATTGTCAAAAATTTTAATACAATTATTTCTAAAAATTTAATTATTGTTAATAAATAATATTTTTAAAAACTTTACCCAATTCAATAATTTTGAAATTTTACTATTTTCATAAAATTTTCAAACCGAATTCAATTATTTTAAAAAATTCAATTCTTTTCAATGAAATATATTAATTCAATTGATCGTATTTAATTTAGGGTCCCAATCAAAGAACCGGTTACAATTTTTCCAGACCTAAAATTCTCCTCTTCTAAATTAAAAAGGAATTCAAAATTTTGATTCCTTGTATTGTAAACATTTCGTATTTGTATAAGAATTGCGAAATAATTCCTTCAGAGTTTATGATTAAATTTTTTTTAATTTTTAATAATTTAATTTTAATTTGACGCTGATTTTTAGCATGAAAAAATTATATAATTATAAATAATCAGTTCTCGGATTGGGATCTTTAATTTTTGAAAGAAGTTGTAAACAAAGTTCAAAAAATGGTCCAACCTTGCGACTATTTTTCTGTTTTTAAATTTTTAACCACTTTTTTATTTAATTTAAAAAAAATTTACATCAACAAAATATATTTTTAATAGTGCCAGGCCTCGGATATATTATGACCATACATAAGAACTGAAATTCAAAGTAAGTAAAAATTAATGAAAGGAAATATAAAAAAAAATGGTCAAGGACTTGAAGTCGAAGTAATTTTTTGTTGTATGATATATATATATATGATGAATATGAAGGGGGGAAAGAATAATTGCAACTGGACGACAATTAGCACTGACCTAGGGAACACCTGGAGGTCGTCGATGGCACAGATTCAAAGCGTGTGCGTGTAGATTAAGTTAAATGCGTTATAAGAGACGATTGGACGACTGCTGCAGCAGTATATATATATAAAGAACGAATAGTGCAAATGCCAATTGCATACATCCGCAAATTTCCTACCAACTGGCACGCTTATGTTATGTGGAATTATTGCTGACGCTTTTTTTTCCATTCATTCCTCTCTCTTCCCTCAAGATGCAAATTGCAAATAGCAAGGTATAAAAGTCTTGGAACAAATCTTAATAACTAATAATTAATTGCTCATTATACTCTGGTGAATAATGGTTATCTTATTACCATAAAACTGTTTTTTGATCGTCGATATTTTCTTTTTTCTTTTCTTTTGAATGCTATTTTAGTGCTAAGAAATGTATTTAAAAATAATTATGTATTTATTTTTGAATTTTTTAAGTGATATGTAACATTTTCTCTGTGAATTCCAAATACTTTGTTTTTTGTTTTTGTTTCTCTAGATAGAGTTATATTACTGTCATTAGTGTATTTGAATAGTTAAAATTGAATTAAATTGTAATTTGAAATTAATATTTTCAAACTGATGATACTTGGGGTTTTTTTTGTTTGCTTTAATTTTTTTATTTTTATTACTTTTTTTATCAATGTATTAGCTTTCAGGATCTGGAATATAGTTCTACCAAAATATAGAAATTCTTTTCCTTTTGGACATGACTCAAAAATTTCCAATTAACTATAAAATCCTAGTTTTTAGATAAAAAATTGAAAACAGAGTTGCCACAGGTCAGGGAATTTTAGGAAAAGTCAGAGAAAGTACAGAATTGGTTAGAAAATTAAGGGATTTTTATTAAAAATACAAGAAATCATTAAACTTTTTCAATTCATAATAAAATTTTGAACTTTTGAGACTTTTTTGTTCGCCTTATAAACAATAAACTTACCAAGAATTCCAATACAAAGTCTTCAAATTTTTTCAATTTCTGACAATAATTTTTTATTTTTTATTCATTTTACATGGATTCAATTATTTTCATAAATAATCAAATTCTTTTTCGGAATTCAATTATTTTCATAAATAATGAAGCTCATCACAGAATTTTAATTATTTATAATACAATATTAATTAAATGCTCGAAAAATTCAATTATTTAAAACTATTCTTAAAAAATTCATAAAAGATTTCAATTTTAAGAAACATTCAATTAATTAATAAATTATTTACTTTTGAACATTTAAATAATTTAATTGTAAACTTTTCTATTAAAAAATTAGTTTAAAAATTAATTTGAATTAAAATTTTAGACAACAGATTTTTTTTATTATATTAATTTTAGATTTTACAATTTTATTTGATTAAAAAACATTATATGATATATTATTAGAAATAATTGAATTTTGAAAAGATTTCTGTTTAGAATATTTAAAAATTTGATTTTTTCATATTTTTACAACAATTCTGTAAAATTAAATTTTTTGAAAAAGTTTAATTGAATTTTGAATTTTTTTATTTATATTTAATTCAAGAATTGTCGAATATTCAAATTTTCGTAAAATTGAATTTTAAACAAATGGATTTGAAAACTCATCAAAGAACTTTTTCATAAATTTATTGAAAATAATTGATTTAAAAAAGATTTTTTGTTAAAATTTGTAGAAAATATTAATTTAACTGAAGCGATAAAAATAATTTTATAGAATTTGCAGTAACATAATTATTGTAATACAACTCTTACAAATTGTTGAATTTAAAGAAGATATGAATTTCATGAAATTTAAAAAAATCTTAATTCCTACATAGACAAATATTATTATTTTACCATATTAAAATAAATATTCTACCATTACGTCGAATATATTTATTTTAAATAAAACTATTTTCTTTTTCGAATATTTTTACAAGAAAGACATTCGTAAATAAATATAATAACATTTTTTGATTATTTGATAAGCAGATTTTTGTTAAGAAACAATTTTTCCATTGTCATGTTTTCTAAAAAAGAATTTTTTTTTTTTGCTGTCATAGTTTTTAAAGAAACTGTTTTTTAAACCGTACTTGAATGTAAGACGTAAAAAGTTAAGCTGAACATTTTTCTATCGACATCATTTTTAAAATAAAATTTTCCAAAAGCGGTTTTTTTTTAAACGAAAAATTCCAATGGATTATAAAATAATTAACATAATTAGCAGCAGTCTTTCATATTTCACAAACGCATTTCAATGTTCATTCTTCACTTCAATATATAAAAATGATTTAACACTACACTTCGACGTCCGTCAATTAATATAAAAGAGAGGAACTGGAGTTGCACTTTCTCCGCAGAGAGTGCATTCAGGTTACGTTAACGAAGACAAAAAAAAAAATGAAACCAAACAGGTGGTGTGGAAAATAAAAATATAAACGTATTTTTCAACACTCATATCGGATTAAAATTACATTAATAATCCTTCCATTTTTTTTTGTCAATGGGCTTTTCTATATTTATTTGATACCAATGATGATGAAGAAAGTGAAATGAAACGATGAAAATATATGCATCAAATAATATATTTATGTCGAAAGAAAGACACCTTGTGTGGTGCAATAAAATTCATGACACGGGTCTTTATTCTTTTTTTGGATGAACACTATGATCGAGCAGATTCATTTCAGTGATTTTTCACGCAATAACAATTCTAAGAGAGAAAGAAAGAGAGAGATCTAACGCAATATTTTGAAAAAATAATCCGGATGAGTGACACCTCAATGATAAATAAACTTTTCACACACAAAGAAATTCGGTATTTAAAACTATTCTAATTTGATTTATTCTCTGAATTCATTAGCGATGAAAAGTTTTATTGACGAAATATTTTGAAAAAATAAGAAATTTTCTATATTCGATAGGAAATTTGAGACAAATCGATTCGAAACGAGGAAATTTTAATTCTATTACGAGTTACATAAAAATACTTACCGCACATTTATTATTTTAGTTTATGATGAAATAAATACGAATTATTTACATTAGTGCATTTTTATTTCAATTTTAATTAAAAAGTATTATAATTTTAATTTTTAGTCTATTTAAACAAAACAATAAAAAATGTTTTTTTTAACTATTTCTCCTTCGACAAAATATTCTAGTCTTTTTATCCTTTCTATATTTACAAAAATATTATATTCCTAAAAAGTAAATTATTTAATTGAATTTTGAATTTTTCGTTATTTTTTTATTGCCAAATTTTTTTAATGAAAAAGAAACGTTCTTGAAAAAATTCTAATCCTTAATAGAGACGTGTCTGCGCTTTTTCAAGAGAGAATATTTTTTTCCTAAAAAGTAAATTTTTTAATTGAATTTTTCGTTATTTTTTTTTTAATTGTCAAATTTTTTTTAATTGACAAATCTTTTTAATTGAAAAAAGAAACGTTCTTGAAAAAATTCTAATCAATAATAGAAACGTGTCTGAGTTTTTTCAAGAGTCGAATTGAATGCAGAGAAAAAAAAATTGTGAATAACTTTCAAATTTTCTGACATTAAAAGCAGAAGAAGAACTGTGTACTCTAGTCGAAAGTTTATGGCCATCACTTGTCTAACTATATTTAATTTGAAAGAAATTGGACCCTGAATTTAAAATGCAAGAGGAAAAAAAATTTATCGTACCGATTATTAAATGCAAAGAGAGAAAGAGTGTGCGAATATTCATCAAATTAACCAGGGTCAACGAGAGATTAATGCTTAAGAAAACAAATGGCCATGAAAAAGAAATTTGCATTTATTCCTTTGGCAAAAAAGAATTATTTTACAGGTACTTCCTTAATTAGTTAATTCACGCATATACATATATGCAAAAATAAATGTGTAATAATTGTTTACAAAATTATTATTATTTGTATGAAAATATTTACTCTGGAGTTTTCTGGATCGCTGAGTTTATAAATTTTTAATGTGAATTCAAAAATTCAAAATGGCCAGATTTGAAGTCATGAAATTTTTTTCTTTAATATTTGTATATATATATTCTTAAAAAAATGTTATTATACTTAATTTTCTTTTTTCTCTGCTGAAAAATTAATTAAATTAAATTTCTGAATTTTAGTAAATCGTTGAGCTGAAATGTAGCTACATGGAGCACAAAATAGTTGAATGGTAATAAAATATCCACCATAAATATAAATATATACCAATATATTTTTTGTAACATGTGTAAAAATCTTCAGAAAGTGGCAAAAAAAAACAGTTTACATCGCAATTGAAGAAAAGATATATACAAGAAATTCTTTCAGCAACTTTTGATTTTGTCATTACGTATTATTACAGTTTCATTACAAAATTCCTGGGCGCGACAACCTGAACTTCCTTACTTAGCTCTTAATATGTTTAATACGTGTACACACGCCTGATATGAACTCGTTCTTCAAATGACATAAAGCGTAATACTTTTTTTCAACTTTGTTAATAGTCGCCGTTCGAGATAACTGCGCAAATAAGAGCGCCCTTATCTGATAATTGTCTTCAAGTTTTGATAAAAAATTTACTCTTATAACTTATAATAACCGTGCTAAAACTTAGCGGAATTAAATTTAGTGGCAATATTTTCTTTCATTATTTTTTTTATATCATTATAGCTAAAAAAAAAGAAATAAAACCCCTTTTCTTAATTTTATTTGTATTTTTTTGTAAATTCTGAATTTAAATTAAAAATTCATTTTTGGATAAAAAATTTAATTTATAGTTAATTAAAATTTATAGATAATGATATTTAATGTCCTTAAAGACAAAATAATTTCTTGTAATGAATATATCATTGATTCAATCTAGATTTTATTAATTAAAAAATAGTCTTTTTGATTAAAGATTATCTCTTTGGTACAAGAAAAATTGTTTTATTGAATCAAGATTTCTTTTTTATTGAAAGACAATTTTTCCATTCAAAGAAAATTGCTTTTGATGACTAGGAAAACCTTTTTGATTCAAAGAAACGTATTATTTTTTAATCAATCAGACTTTCTTAAATTCAAAGAATATTTTAGATTAGAAAAAAATACGTTTAGGAAAAATCTTTTCGATTTAAGAACAATTTTCTTTTATTTAATGGAAATTTTTTTGAGTCAAATAAAAACTTTTTGATTTAAGAAATACTCTTTGATTTAATCAACATTTCTTTGATCAAAAAAAAAAATTTCTATCACCATTCCAAAAAAATTTCGTTGGTTACCAAAAGAATCTTTTTGATCCTCTTTGACATTTCTTTCAAGATTTTTTTGATTCGATGAATATTTATTTTGATTCAATAAATCAGTACCGGTTTCTTTAATTTTAAGAAAATCTTTGTCACTCGTTCACGATTATTTTTTTATCTAAAAAAGTCGATTTCTTTGATTCAGTAAAGATTTATTCAATTTAAAGAAAATTTTTCTGATTCAAAGAAAATTTATTTGCCACTAAGAAAATTTTTATAATCCAAAGAAAATACTTTTTATTCAAAGAAAATGTTTTTAATTAAAAAAATTTATTTAATTTAAATTTTTCTTCTTAATTCGAAGAAAATTTATTTGATTCAATCAATATTTCTTCAATTCAAAGAAAATTTTTCTGATTTAAAGAAAATTTCTTTGATACAAAGAAAACTCCTATAATCCAAAGAAAATTCTTTTTATTCAAAGAAAATTTCTTTAATTAAAAAAATTTATATGATTTAAATTTTTCTCCTTAATTCGAATAAAATTTATTTGATTTAATCAAGATTTTCTCATTCCTCATTCTTTGATTCAAAGAAAATCATTTTGATTTAAATAAAATCATTTTGATTCAAGGAAACCTTTTTGAATACAATCAAATCTTTTTGATTTATAGAAAATATCTTTAACTAAAAAATTTTTTTTTCTATTTAAGAATGAAGAAAGCCTTTAAAATTTAATCAGGATTTCCTTAAACCAAAGAAAATTTCTTCGCGTTAAGAAAATGACAGTGAAATAAAAAAATTGTCTTCCATTTAAGAAAAGATGTTTAATTCAATCAGGATTTCTACTTGAGTTCAAAAATATTTTCTCGATTTAATGAAGATTTATATAATTCAAAGTCTGTCTTTTTAATTCATAAAACTTTTTTTTATTCAATAACGAATTTTTCGATTCATTCAAAATTTCTTTGATTGAAAGAAAATAAAAAAATAAAAAATAATTGAAGAAAGGAAGTTTTTCGAAACAACGAAATCTATTTATCAGATGTAAACACAGAACAAATAGATAAAAAAATTACATTTTGATGAATAATAAATAGTACATTAAAGAAGTAAGTAGGTTACGGAGAATCATTACAGAAATATGACTAACATGAAGAAACCAAAGTGAAAAGTAAATTTAATTAAAATCAAATTAAATTCAAATTTAAATCAAATTTAAATTACATTAAAATAACATTACAATGTTACAATTACAATGACATTAGAATTTTATTAAAAGTATACACAGGAGGAAATAAATTAATACTGAAAATTAAAAAAAAAAGAGTTCGATTTGATATCTTCCTTTTCAATTGCTGTTGGGGGTGTTATATAATTCCTACGTTATCTACAAACGCTATGTAGTGGAATTTCTTCTTTACCAGCCATCGGTGTTGAACCGACAGCTTTCTTCTCTATCTTCAATAGGCAAAGGTTCTTGACTATCGCTTCAGATGACACTCCCATCTTTTTCCAATTTACCTTCCCGGTCAAGAACAATTTTCATCCAAAACTAATAATTTTCACAGCTAAAAAAGATAGAAATTTTCCAAAATAATTTGTAAAAGTCGATTTGACTTCTGTTTCTAATTTTCTATTTAAGAAATAGAAAAGCTTTTGCAGAAAGTTAAAAAAAGCATTAAAAAAAATTAAACTCTATTTAAAAAATAACATTCTCTGTTGGTTATTTCCAGAACTAAAATGAAGAGTAACTTGACAACTTGACCGACTTCACTTTACCACGTATAGCTTCAGAAAGATGGAGAATTTTCTCCTTACCAGTTGCAGTTGTTTCTGAACACACATCAAATATATATATATATATACATAATAAGTGTCATTAAAATAATGTGTGAAAAATATCGAAATTCATTTTTTTCCAATCAAAACAATTTATCACTAATAAGAAATAATTTAATAATTCTCCAAAAAGAAGAAATAATCGGTGATGATGTTTAATAAACAGTAAAATTCTAGAATGTTTCATGTATGGGACTTATCATCGTGTACATAAAATTTAAAAGGAAATCTAACCTCAAACAACAAAAAGAATATATTCTTGAAACTTTTTCAAGTCCGAAGATTGTTCTTTTTTTTTTTTGGTTTGTTCAGTGAATATTTTCTATACAAATGGGCAAAATGTATACATTCAAGCCATTTGTGTTTATGAATCATAAGGCAAAAAGTTGTGAGAAACCAAAAGCGCGCAGTGGCCATAGAATTGTTTGTGACGAGTATAATTTATATTCGTACGGTGGTTTTAATCCAAGCATCACTAATGACGATCCAGATATGCAAAATGATCACACATGGACTGAGAGTAGGCCATTATTTAAGGAATTGTGGAAATTTAGTCTCGCCACACAGCAATGGAAACGTTTACCAGGTAGGGAGAGAATGCCAAATGAATTAGCATCGAATGCTGTTGTTTTGAAAGGTAATACACTGTTGGTTTATGGTGGTACGGGTGTACCATTTGGCGAGAGTTGTAGTAATCAACTTTATAGTTGTAATATTAACGATGGGGAAATGTTGATTGTGAATGCGACGGGAGATTTTCCTGAGCCACAATATGGACAGGCGGTGATATGCGATGGACCGTTTCTTTATACGGTTGGCGGTACGAGTGGTTATGAATATACCTGTGATATTCATCGTTTTGATTTGAGAACGAAATTGTGGGAGGCTGTTTATATTTGCGCTGGTCGTGATCCACATGAGCCGAAGGGACGTTACAGGCATGAACTTGCATTCGATGGTAAAAGGATTTACGTTCTTGGTGGTGGCACCGCAATGGAGGCTTATGGTTTTGTTGTAAGTCACTATTTCATTTCTAATTCTAATTTTAGTTCTAATTCCAATTCTAGTTCTAATTCTAATTTTAGTTCTAATTCAAGTTCTAATTCTAATTTTACTTCTAATTCCAATTCCAGTTCTAATTCTGACTATAGTTCTAATTCCAATTCCAGTTCTAATTCTGACTATAGTTCTAATTCCAATTCCAGTTCTAATTCTAATTCTGAATGTAGTTCTAATTCTAATTCTAGGTCTTATTCTAAGTCTAGTTCTAGTGCTAATTCTAATTCAAGTTCTAACTCTATTTCTAATCCTAATTCTCATTTCAGTTATAATCCTAATTTTGATTGTAATTCTAACTCTGTTTCTAATTTTTAATTTAGTTTCAATTCTTATTCTATTTCTAAGCCTAATTCTAATTCTAGTTTCAATTCTGATTTTAGTTCTAATTCTAATTTTAAACCAAGTTCTAGTTCTAGTTCTAATTCTAATTCAAATTCTAGTTCTAATTGTACTTCTAGTTCTAACTCTATTTCTAATCCTAATTCTCATTTCAGTTATAATCCTAATTTTGATTCTAATTCTAACTTTAGTTCTAATATAACTCTACAATTTTAATTCTGGTTCTAGTTCTAATTTTAATTTTGGTTCTAAGAATATTTGTAATTCTAGTTAAAATCTTAATTATAATTCTAATTGTATTTCTAAATCTAAAGATAATTGTTATTCTAATTTTGACTATAATTTCAATTCTGGTATTAATTCTAATTTTAATATTATAATCCTAATTTTTATTGTAATTTAAACTCTGGTTCTGTTCTTATTCTAATTCAAGTTCTAATTCTAATTTCAGTTCTAATTCGAATTAAAATCCTAATTTTGATTGTAATTTAAACTCTGGTTCTGTTCTAATTCTAATTCAAGTTCTAATTATAATTCTAGATCTAAATAAAATTCTAGTTCTAATTCTAATTTGTGTTTTAATTCTAACTCTATTTCTAAGCTTAATTTTCATTTGAGTTATAATCCTAATTTTGATTCTAATTCAAAATTAGAATTAATTAAAATTAGAATTAGAACCAGAATTGAAATTATTGTCAAAATTAGGATAAGAATTATCTTTAGGTACTTTCACCACTATATAATTTATTCACTCTATAAATTTAATTCTGGTTGTAGTTCTAATTCTAATTTTAGTTCTAAGAATAGTTTTAATTAATTTTTATTCTAATTTCCATTCTGGTTCTAATTCTAATTTCACTTTAAATCCTAATTTTAATTCCGTTTCTAATCCTAATTTTGGTTCCAACAGACTTCGTACTTAGAGTTAATTTTAAAAAAGAGGTTCTAATTCTAATTTCACTTCTAATTCTAATTTTAATTCTGTTTGTAATCCTAATTCTGATTCTAACAGACTTTTTGCTCGATAATTAATTTTGAAAAAGAGTCAAAAAGTAGTTTTTCAATGAAAAAAAAAAGTTCTAAACAAGTGTTTATCGAAAAATTAAACTTGACGACAAAAGAACTCGTTTTAGACACTTTACAAAACTGACAAAATCCAATATTCTATTTTTCTGACTTTTTTCTAATTTTTATAAAAAATATTTACTTCTTTCTTATACTGATGTTAATAAATTGAATTCCTCCAACGAATGTTATTTTTAAGAATAATTAAATTTTTCAAAAGGAATTCTATTAAAATTTTTGCCATTAATTAAAAATGTCTCTGTGGTGCTTTATTAAAAATTTTTCAAAACAATTAAATTCCTAAGAAGCATTTTATTATTTATGAACATAATTAAATTCTTGCGAACGATTTTGTAAGAATTTTTCAAAATAATTTAATTTATGTTAAGAAATTTATTACTTTTAAAAATAATTTAAATCCTGTGTTGAATATTGTTGCTCATAAAGATAATCAAGTATTCTGCAAAGAATGTGATTAAATTGTCTCAGAGTAATAATGAATTTTTCATGGAACAATTTTGTTATTTATCGAAATAATTGATTTCTTTTAAACAATTTTCATTTAAATTTTTTAAAATAATTGTATTTCTGCGAAGAATTTTATTAATTTATAATAAGAATTGAATTTTGAATGAATTTTATCAATTTTTGTTTTAAATAATTGAATTCTTTTGCGAAATTTTATGAAAATACTTGAAATTGGAAATCGAAAATCAAATATTTTTTTTAATTGAATCTTTTTAAAGAATTTGATTATCATTTTTGAGAATAGTTTTTGGATTTCTAATGTTAACAAATTTAAAAAAAAATATTAGGTTTTAGTGGCTGAAATCTGAAAAAAGTACCCAAACAGTAGCATATCGTAAAAAAATAGCAAACAGTAGGTTTTAGTAGTTGAGTGCAAAATCTGTTTTAATTTTGATTCTGGTTCGAATTCCAGTTCTAATCCTAATTCTAAACGTTACAACTTCGTTTCCACTTCAAGCAAACTTTACTCCATTTTTCTTGCACGTGATTCTATTTGCCTTGAAGTCTAGGTGCCACTTTGTACCATTTTAAAAATATCCTCATTTAATGACCCCGGACTCAATAGTTATCAACAGTTTTTGATAATTCAAAAATTCAACCTTCTAAAAATAATTCATGTTTTATTTTTTAATGTTTAATGTATTTTGTCAAATAGAGTACCCAATGGGCACAAAAATCACCTTACATTTCAAGAACGTTTCCTAAAATGTTTTCAGAACGTTTCATGGTCCCTTACCAGACATGAAACATTTTAATAACGTTCTAAAAACGTTCCTGATGTTCTGTGCCGACATGATAAAATGTTCCGATAATGCTTAATCCGCAAATATTTTGTATTTCGCAGGAAATTCCAGCGTACGATTTGAAGACCAATAGATGGATGACTCTGAACACTTTGGGGGATCCGAATTCAAGGAATGACAATGATCAGAGTACAAATGAAGTTCCACGACCAAGACGTTGTCATGGATCTGTACAATATACGGATGAGAATACAGGTGTGACGACAGTGGTAATATCGGGTGGTTACAACGGATCGCAGGTGTTTAATGACATTTGGAAGTTGGACTTAAAATTGCTGCAATGGACCCGATTGAATCAATGCAAATTACCACGACCGGTTTATTTTCATTCTACGGCTTTGACTCCGGTTGGACGTATGTACGCTTTTGGGGGAATCATTCGAAAGCGTGACGAGGTAAATGTATGTTACTACTATACTAGTATACTACTGCTAGTACTATTATTAAAAAAAATTATATTATTAGCTATGCTACTGTAAATATTAGTACTATTAGTGTTAGTGCTGTAACTAAGAAAACTACTGCAGCTGACAAGATACCAGTAATATTGCCAATAAATTTATTCTACTAGCAATACAGTAGTTTTTATATCAATAGACTTATGCCAGTACCAAAAATACTAGTTCTAAAACTAATAATACTCATGCTAGTAGGAACATTACTTATGCCAGTACCAACAATACTTATCCTAATGTCAATAACTTTACTGACACTGACAATAATACTGCAACTATTAATATTACTTCTACTACAAATCTTACCGCAATATTACTGTAAGCTTTTGTGGCAAGCTTACCATACAATATTGCGTCAAGTTTGAGAATTTAATTCTTTAAAGAAATTTAATTAAAACGGTATTGGAAATAATTATAAAATTCTAGTAAACTTGAATAAAGTAATCGTATAGTTAGAGGGAAAATTCTCTTCTAATATCCTCTCAAGATTTCCTCTCAAAACAAAAGTATTCCACTTGAATGTATACTATTTTTATTCTTTGTTGGTTAATAATAAAACAAAACAATTTTTTGATGTTCAAATGTCAAAAACATTGAATTCAAATGAAGTAAATAAACAAATAAATATATTAATCAATGGGTCATTCCAGCGAAAATCGTCTAGAGCTGGTCTAGGTCTAGGTTGTAAAGTTGATGCGAGAGTAACCAGATAATATTAAGAAAAAAATGGATTAAACTACACTATTTATAATATTGATTATAATATTAATCACAATATTAATTATAATATTAATTATAAAATTAATTATAATGTTATATACAATATTAATTACAATATTAATTACAAATTTAGAATAATATTATTTATAATATTAATTATACGACTAGTAATCATATGTAATTGTAATAGTAATAATAATGTTTTTTTTATCAATTAAAGGCGGAGAGAACCGATGCTGTACTCTCAGTTTGGCTGACAATTCCAAAATTATCAGAAATTTGCTGGGAGGCAATAAACTACTATTATCCAAATTTACAATATCACACAACTGACGATTTATTGAGAGTTGGAATCCCAATGAAATATGTACGCAGATTGGACAATGATTGTAATACTCACATTGAACGTCAATCGGATTGGGTAAAATTTTAGCCAAAAATTCTAGATCTAAATAGGTGCTATTAGTTACTGTTATAAAATTTGTTTCTTTCAAAAGAAAAAAAAATGAAGAAAAAAGAATATATCTATATTAAAAAAAAAAATTTATTTCATTCTGAAACAAATTTTAATTCTTCTTACGGTGAATGTGTTTTGCACCCAAAAAGAAATGTTTTTCTATAAGTTTATTTATGTTTTCCGACACCATTGATATTTATTTTGTTTTTTTTTCTTGTCTTAAATAGTTGATTAATAAATAACTGCCATTCTAATTTTGCCTGCTATAAAGTTTATGCGATAATGTGGGCATTATGGGAGAAATATAATTATATACATACATATATCTTTATATTATAATTTCACAACATTCTTCGAAACTTAAATTTTGTTATTGAAAAAAAAATATTTAACAATCGTAATAATAAATTTTATTACGATTAAGAATGTATGTGATTATAAAATGTGATCCTCGTAATAAATTTAACAAAAAGAACAATTTAGAAAAAAAATATAAGAAATATGTAATTAAAAAGTAAAATAATGTTTCTTTTTTTCTCTTTAGAAAGAATAAAATTTCTTTCGTAATAGCCTGCAAGTGAATATTTACGTAAACTTTATTTATTTTTTTGACGTATAGCATTATTATTATTGTATGTGTATAGTCATTATTTAAAGCAGATATATAAAACAATTAAACTAATGCACACTTCAGACATATGTGAATATTTATCCAAAAAAAAGAAGAAAAAATATTTTAAAATCCAATGTTTATCATTTTTATCTATTAAAAAAAAAATACTTTCTTATTCTCTGCAAAAACGAGAATGTAAAAAAGGGAATTTTAAATTTAAAATCAATGGAAAATCAAAACTAGTAATACCAAAATTCTAATTATATTATCAGTATATTAAGAACTAAAATACGATTGCGCTTTTTTTCGTTGTTATAATAATTTTTTTTTTATATTGTTTTTCGAAAAATTCTTCTTATGATGCATTTTTATTCAGAGGAAAGTTAAAAGATTTACAATAAATACAGAAATTGTATTGAAGTTTAAATATGTGAATTTTCATAATGTTTAAATTATATATTTAAGTGTTGGTAATTTTTTAATTTCTTCTCAATGGAATTTGAACCATTATGACGTCACACTTTTTAAACAAATACTCTGAACGTATTGTGACGTCATAATGGTTCAAATGCCCTTAAATAAACAATTTTCATTGAGAAGAAAGACAAAAGGAAATTTTTAAGAAAATTTTTGTTTTAATTTTTTTTTTAGTATGGGAAAAAATGAAAGAAAATTCCCAACAAATACTGAAATTTTGAAAAAACTTTATACTTTTTACTGGTGTAATCTTTCAATATTTTCTTTGAAATAAAAATAAATTTTCATTTTCTTCGATTCTTTTGAAAATGCACAAAATTTTTGTTCTCTTTTGTACCAATGTAAATAAATGTTCTTTAATTTTTAATTAAACGATACATTTATAAATTACAAATATTTAACGTTATTATTTTTATTATTATATATTATTATTATTATTATTATTATTATTATTATTACCATTATTATCATTATTATTATCATTATCATTATTATTATTTTTAGCTCTATTATTATTTTTATTATTATTTTTATTATTAATATTATTTTTAATATTATTAATATTATTATTATTATTATTATTATTTATGGGTTGTGTAAGTTTATTGAAAGCGACATATACGAATGTGATCTCAAATGAATAATATATATGTACTTATATTGATAGTTGTAGTTTAAAGCAAATTTAATGACTGATGAAAAAACAGATTTAAAATCTATATCAAATATTTGAATGTTGAAGGCAAAATAATATTTATTGTAGTATAAATTATTACATCCTCTTGTCTTTAAAAAAAAGAAAATTGTTTCTTCGAATATTTGAGACTTCTCAGTAGATAAATTATTCGCGATCGCTTCTAAATTGAAAAAAAAATTCTAGTGTTAATATTTGAAAAATTCTTAATAATAACATTTTTCTTCTTCTTAATTTAAATTTAATCATTTCATTTCTTTGAATAAATGTATTATTCTTTATACATTTATTTATTTTTTTTCTTAACTCTTTCGCTCCGATAAAATAAAAAATGTAATTTTTGCAATTATTTCCCAATAACTGTGTATGAGAAATAAATTGCAAATAATATTCAATTCTATATTTAGATGTAAAAGTGAAAACAAAAAAAGAAAATTTTAGAATTGTACAGCGAGAAAATTGTATTTAAAGACAAAAGTACACGCGAAAGGGTTAAATGTAACATTGACCTTTGTCTTTAATTGACAAACTTACGTTAAGTATATTTTTATAGGAAAAAAAACAATTTTTATGAATTTCTTCTTTTTGTAGACATTGTACATAAAAAGTGTAAGAGAAAAAAACACAAAAAAAAAATGTTAAAGATGCTTATTTCTTTAGTTTAGCAATTATATCTCGACAATTGTAAATATTGCGATTATAAAAATTGCTTTAAAAAAATGTTTTTTTCTTAAATTCTATTCTAAATTGTAGTCAGTTTATCCATTAAGGTCTGTTGCTACTTAAAAAAAAATTGTAAAATGCTCCAAAAGAATGGACACGAAGGAAATAAAGATGATTTTATGAACAGTTATTACTTAAGTTGAATTTTCTTCTAATTTTAAAACTATATTTGAATTTAAAACTTTTTAAATATATATATAAAAAGTCTTAAATTAAAAAATTAAAAAATGAACCTTTTAAATTTAAAATTTAAAAAATATGGAAAGTTTTAAATTAAAAAGTTTAAAAATTTAAAAATATTCAAATTCAAACATATAAAAAATCTGAAATTAATTTAAAAATACCTATGAAAAAGGAAAAATTTAAAAAAAAATAATTTTGAATTTCCCGCCAAGTGACGTCAATGACTGAGTTAAAACTGATTGGCGGAGAAAGTTGGCGCATGCGCACCGCTTAATAGGCAAGAAGACATTCTACATTTCCTGAAAATTTATCAAAAGACCTTGTTAAAAAAAATCACGCCACATATTCCAAGTTTATTTCGTGTCGTCTATTCTCCTTGCAATCAAATTAAACACTGGACTAAATGTGGAATTTATAAAAAGAAACGAGACCATTTTTTTCTACATCACTAACAATATTTTAGTACTTTGAAAAAAAATTCTCCAATCAACTGGTGAGTAGCACTGAAGTTTTTATTTCACACATAAACACATAAAAACAGATCACAATTTATTGGGACCAATTTTTTTCTTGTTTGTATAATATTTATTATTTTTATTAAAAATCCCCTTTTTGGTTATTGTTTTGAAACAAACTTGAAGGGATTTTGAAAAATTTCATTTTTTGATATTTATGGTATAATATAATTACTCTCATTACGGAAGTGATATCAGAAAGTGTCATTTGCATTTATAACAAATGTAAACTACGTTCTAGTTATTAACATTATTTGACATATTTCATTTTGTAAACTGTGCGCATTATTTTTTTTATATTTCAAAAGTTATTTGGGAAAATAATAAGTAATAGTTGCTTTTTTTCGTAAAATATATTTGAATTACACCTTAATATGTTGATTGGATTTTTTTCTATTTTATTTTATAATGTATTACATGTTAGCATTACGTGTACTAATAACATGATTATATTAATTGCTTCTAAATGGGAAAATTTTACTCTTGCGTATTTCAATATTCCTAGAACATTTTTTCAAGACCTAGAAGAAAAATGTTATTTTTCTAACCTTTAAAATTTACAGTTTTATACAAAATCAATATTCGTAAAGTTGAAAATTTATTTAGATTTTTCTAACTCTTAACATTAAAGCTTTTTGACACTTTTTAACAACTCAAGTCTCAAGTTTATTTAATTTCTGAAAAATATTTAATTTTCTACAAAGGACTTTTTTGGGTACAAAATTAAGGGAAATTTTTTTTTCACCTTCTTTGACACATTTTTCAACATTATAAAACAATTTTATTGTAAAACAAAGTGATTTTTAATGTTTTTAGAAAAAAATAATAAAATAGATGTAGAATGAAAAGAATAAAATAGGTTTAGAAAGAAAAGAATAAAATAGATTTAATTTTCGAGTAACAAAAGTTGTAAGAATATAAAGAAAAAAATTTCTGGATGAATTTATTGTATATACAGGCTTAAAAGTGGGATTAAATAACATAGCGTGACGTGCGTGACACTAACCCACAATTGATATGGATCTTAACAATTGAAATGTGCATTTCTCTTTATTTCTCGAATGAATGAAAAGAGAGTGATTTTTTTCACATTTATCAAGATTTTTGTAAAATTTTCTTCCAAGGGCACCATTGTTTTTGCACCCTATTTTTTTCGGTCCTGATGATAAGGAAGATTACTGCCTTTTCATTTTTATCACTATTTTTCTTTAAATAGTCAATTTTTTCCTCAGAAAAAGAGGAAATGTGAAAAAAAAACTCAAAACAAATAAGAAATTTATTTACAATTTGAGGAATTTGAGGCTATAATGCAAATTTTTTTATATAAATTAGAAAAATTTTCTGAATTACCATACGGGAAGTGCTGCCACCATGAGACGAGTTTTCTGATAATATTTTTATTTTTTACTAAAGAAAACTACAGAAAAATAGGTTTTTTCCAAATTCGTTTTTCAAGTTTTCTTTATTTTTAGTTTTTAATTTTTTTTCTTTTTTATTTTCTTATTGTTTATTTTTAATTTTTTCAATTTTGTTTACTATTTTCTTTTCTTTTTTATTTTCGATTTTGTCTTTCTTCATTTTCAATTTTGTCAACTATATTAATTTATTTTTTTTATATTTTGGATTACATTAACAAATATAGTATTTTTCGCATTTCTTCTTTTTTTCCTATTAAGATAAAAAAACCGGTTTAAAAAAATTGTCCATTAATTTAAAAACATTCAGGTCGGTTTTATTTTTTTTCTATAAACTTCTAAAGGTCAAGTATAACGTTCTATCAAGGAAAACGAGATTTTTGAAGAGACAGAAGAAAAAAGAATGTTGATTCATTTTCCAAGGAGAGAGAAGGGACAAAAAAATGTGTTAAATTTTATCTATTTATTTTGTATTTCAACACATTCATTATTATGAATAAAAATAGAACATTTTTTTCATATTATTTTGTCAAATTTAATAAATTCAATTAATTTATTTTTATTTTTTAATTTTGTTTTTTATAAATCTTTTTTTCTTTTCTTTCCTTATTTAATGTTAAATGAAGTAATTTATGAAGAATTTAGGGAATATTTTATAATTAAGAATACAATAGAAATAGAATTGAAAAAAATCGAAAGAATAATAATGAAGAAAAGAATGAAAGAAAAGTTGAAAATTTTTTTTCAGAAACAACAAAAGAGATGACGTTAATTGAAGGTGTGGGCGAAGAAGTAACCGATTTCTTCATAATAGTTGGTGTTTTATTAATTGGTTGGCTCGCGTGGTGCTCGACAAATATCAGCGATCAACCATTAATACGAACGGTACTTATATTACAACATCGAACACGTACACGAATCGCCGAATTATCAGCCAATAATAATGTTAATTCATCGAGTCAAACGACAAATTTAGAAACATCGGAAGATGAAAATAGAATAAGTGATTCAACAAATGTCAACGATCAAGAAACATCTGTCGAAAGTGAGAGAAAAAATATTTTTTTATTCTTAAACTAATAATTAATTTTCATCATAACAATAAGTAACATTTAATGATTTAGCAAAAACAAATAATTTGTCTTAGTTAACATTTATTAATTTTTTACCATAACAATAATTAACATTTAATAATTTAACAAAAACAAAAAAATTCACCTTAATTTCAATTTTCTTCAGTACAAATTTCATTAGAATTTGTAAAAAAATAATTTAATTTAAAAATCTCGTCAATTTAAATTATTTTTTTCGAATTTTTCCTTCAAAAGTTTACTTCAACTTCTACAAAAGTAAAATATGTTAATTTCGATTATTTTTCATACAAATTACAATAAAGTTTCTGTAAAACTTTATACACAGAAATAAAAAAAAACACAGAATCAAAAAAAAATATATATATTCTAACCAAATTTAATTTTCGAATGAAAATACTGTGAAGAATGCCCGATATAAAAAAGTAGAAAAATTTGTATTTTTGTAAAGAATAAATTTTTAATTAATTAAATTAATAAAAAATTTTCCCTCAGATGCGACAGAAGTGCCATCGGAAACGAATGCAAGTACAAATTCAGCGGAAACAGCAACTTCGGAGGAAGTTTTAATTGAAGCTATGGATTCGTTTAATAATGATGATGCAAGATTAATTCAAAGACAGGCGAAATTAAGTAGTTCGGATTCAACTGATTCACAAACAACAACAGTGAATGAAGCGACGCAGGAATTAATTGATGATGAAAATATTGCTGAGGATTTGTCAACATTGAGTGAAGAGACGAAAATAAGTATTAAATTGAAATTCATTAATGACGATCAAAAAATGGTCACGGGAAATTTAAAGGAATTGCTTGGAGATTTTAAAAGGTAAATTTATACTTTTAAGGAAACATAATTTTTTTGTTCAAATAGAAAATAAGGAGAGAAAATTTTTTATTCAGTATTTTAGTATCATTTAATTACAATTAAACAAGAATATTTTTGCAACGATTTTTTTGGTAGTGAAAAAAAATTACTAAACAGACAAGAAAATCAATATCTTAACTTTTGTTTCAGTAGTAAACGACTGTTAAAGTCAGACAAATTGTTTTTTATAACAAACTATTTAAATCATTTATAAAAGGTTCAGGTAAATTTAGTGGTAAAAGTAGTAATTTCAGTAGAAAAAGAATATTCAAAGTCAGACAAATTTTTTAAATAACAAATTGTTTCAGTAATTTATAAAAGGTTCAGAAAAATTTAGTAGTAAAAGTAGTAATTTCAGTAGAAAAAGAATATTTTTGTTCAATAATTTATAAAAGGTTCAGGAAAATTTAAAAGAAGAAAAATTTCAGTAGAAAAATAATATTTTTGTCAGACTAACTGTTTAATTGAATATTGATTTAAGTTTTAGAATTAAAATTTAGTTTCAGTAGAAAAAAATTGAGTCAGACAAATTATTTAATTGAATCTTTATTTTAGTTTCAGAAGTAAAATGTAGTTTAGTAGTAAAAGACTGTATCAGTCAGACAAACGGTTTAAAAGTAATAATTAATAAAGCGTTTAAATTTTTTTTAGTAGTGAAATACTGTTTTAGTCAGACGAATTGTTTAACAAAGTCTTCTTTTTAATTTCAGTAGTACAAGATTGTTTGAGTCAGACAAATTGTTTTAGTAAAAAATTTTTTTAGTTTCAATAGTAAAAGATATTTTTTTATAGTAGACACTTTTAATACTGAATTCAGTCTTAAAATAACACTCAATTTCCTCTATGAGACAATAATTTGGGATTAGAAAAAATATATTTAGTAACACAGTCTAAAACGCTTGTAATATTTAAATCTTAAATTCAAGTAGAATAAACCATTGCAAGTCAGACATAAATTTTTAATTCGCCAATTGTCGAATTGATAGCTATTTAGAAACAATTTGATCAGTAAAAAACCATAATTGACTTGTACTACTGAAATTGTTATCATAATAATGTTATAATTGCAGTTGTAACAGACAATACAAGTCAGACTATACTGTGCAAATCCTTGTTCTCTAAGAAATTAATAATTGACTCGTACGACTGAAATTAAAATTATGCAAAAAAAAATTTTTTTAGTGAGTCTGACTGTTATTTACTTTTACTACTTGCTCCTTAGATCACGAGAATGATAATTTTAGTCTGTCTAAAACAGGCAGCTTCTACTGAAAGTAATTAAAGAACTATTAGTTCTTTATCAATTAAAAACAAATTGTATTAGTACTCTATAAATCTGAATTAGTTAAAAATAACTAATTATTAGTAAAATCGTGGATGACTTTTTGCTTCAGCAATTAGTAAAAAATAACTAATTATTATTAGAGAATCACTAATTAATAGTTAATAAATAACTAAAAAAATAGTCAAATTTAACTAATTGAATTAGTTACAACAAATTTTAGTCATTTTTACATAACCTAAAAGTAAATTTAACTAATAATTAGTCAATATTGACTATTTCATGAGTAAAATATTACTATTTGAATAAGTGAATGATTTTTTGCTATCAAATTAGTTATTTTTAACTAATTCAAATTTAGAAAGTAGTACAAAGAAATTTTAGTCAGACAACGCTAGTTTTTGCAAAAAATGCATTAAATTCTCAAGATATTCTAAATTGGGTTAGGATGATAATTATTTTTTCACTCGTATCGAAAAAAATTGATACTTATTCTTTTTATTTTAAAATTTGACGAAAATAACAAATATGTTACGAATCAGTGAAATTTATTGTTTTTTCAAAGTAGTGTATTTTTTAAACGTGATTTTTTCCCTCATAATCAGTAAATAGAAAATACTCTCCTAATTTGAATCAGTTAAAAATCATGGTTCTGACTGACAATCACTTTCTGACTTTTTGCATTTGAAATTAATTAAAAATGACAAATTTTTTTTCATAATTTTTCTATTTTAGTATAAATTTTAAATTTAAATAAATTTAAATAAATATTTAGTATAAAGATAACTGATTTTCAGTAATAAAAAAGTAACTGAAAAATTAGTTAAATTTGACTAGTGAAGTTCGTCAAAAAAAATGAAAGAAACATTAGTTATTTTCAACTGATTTATATTTAGAGCTATGTACTAAAATAAATTCATTGGAAATTTTGTATATTTTATAAATATGCAGTCAAAAATAATGAATTTTTATAGCCTAAAATTTAGAGTTTTTTAGAATTTATTGAATTTTTGAAGAAACTATCTTTGTCCGACTAAAAACCGCTTGTACTACTGATACGATTGTTTTTAATTGTTCAAATCTATAAATAATTTTTTTAAATGCACTAATAGGATTAGTTTGACATTTACTTTAGTTATTTACTTTTATTTCTTGGTACTCATCACAAGAATTAAAATTTTTCGTCTGACTAGTGCAGGAAGTTACTACTGAAATAAAAATTTTACCAATTTTTTTTTACTGTTTTCTATTTTTTACTATTTCTTACTATTTTTTTTTACTACTCGAAACGAAAACTCATTAAAAAGGAATAGTTTTATCTTTCTTTGAAGTAGAAGTAAAAAATATTTTCAATAGTAACTACCTGTACTAGTCAGACGAAAAATAGAATCCTTGTGATCTGCACCAAGTAGTATAGGTCAATAAAAAAAGTAAAAGTCAGACAACTACTATTAATTTTTTACAAAAATTCTATTTCTTCTTAATTAATGGAAAACAATCGTATCAGTAGTATAAACGATTTTTAGTCAGACAAAGGTTCCAGATAGAATTTTTTTTCGTGTAAATAAAAAAATCTAGCTTCTAATTTCCAAATATTAGTTTCTAGATTCTAATTTCTAAACAATAAATTCTAGGTTCTAGTTTTTAAATAATAAATTCCTAATTTAAAAATTCTAAAACCTTTCAATGTTGTTTTTTGTTTCTTCATTCAGACGACACTTTCAAGACGAATTGGAATCACAAAAACTCGTACGTCTCGTATTCAATGGACAAGTTCTTCAGCCCGACAGTAAAACATTAGAGCGTTGTGGCCTCTTTAATAATTGCGTCGTTCATTGTCTCGTTCATCAGCCACGGCCAGCTTCAATAACATCGTCATCAACATTGGACAATTCATCGTCAATTTACTTTAATCCACAAACATTTCAGGACATTCCTGATGCAACGGGTCTCAGTTCATTGCAGGACGAATGGGATCTAAGTAGACTTTTATGCAGCATTTTAACACTCGTACTGGGTCTCGCTTGGTATTCGCATTTTCATTATTCCCAATTATTTACCGTAACAACGACACTCGCTCTATATGCACTAACTGCAGTTTTCACTGTTTCCTTATTCGGTCACTTTTTCTCAAATCAAGAAAATGTCCGAGTCGTTGAATAAATTTTTTATTCTTTTTCTTTTGTTTTAATATAGCTAAGCAATAAATTGTGATTTTTGTCTACTTGTTTTTTTTTTAATGTTGAAAAACAAGTGAAGAGTGCAAAATATTTGTTACGGCTGGTATTTTTTTTTCTTTTTTTTTGGAAGTGAAAAAAATATTTGCACGAATATTTTTGCTGTTGATATATATAATACTGCGATTTGGTGTAATTAGCGATGATCCTAGTCTTACTTTTTATTGCTAAGAATATAATAATATCGTTGTTTGTATACTAAAAAGAAGTCGATAATACAATAAATTTGTAAAATTCGCGTCTCTATTGAAATAATGAAAATTTGTATGTTAAAATTATGACTGCGTGTGAAAAAAGTTTTTTTTTTCATCTCGTGTCATGTAAATTATTGTTTCTTTTTGGAAATTATAACCAATTACTTCGGTGGTGGTTATACTTTCAAGATTCTCAAATATTTATAAGAAGAAGAAGAAAGTTCTAAAAATTGAATAATTATAAAAAACCTGATTTTCAGTAAATTTAGGTTAGGGTTAACTTTTGTTAATTTATTTCCATTACAAAGGATTTGATAATATTAGAAGAAAAGGAAAAGAGGAGAGTGTATATTAAAAAAAAATAATTTGTACAGTGTATATAACTATTTACTATTAAATTAATTATATATTCAGAATTACTGTAGTGATTAACTAACAAATTATTTTTATTATTTAGTCAAAAAAAAATTGCGATGGAATTTTTTTTCCTATATGTATACATATCTCTTAATAACTGCGTAGAATAACAATTTTTCATTGTATATTATCATTTTATCGCAATTTTAATTTTATTTCTATTTTCTCTACATATTTTTCAATTTTTCTTTTCCTTCATTCTTACTTTTTTATTTTAATTTTTTCTCCAATCTACTTATTATTTTAATACATTTTCGTTGTTTAAACTTATTTTTCGTTTTTTAAACAATCTCTTAAATGTGAAATTATAAAAAAAAAAAGTTTAATCGTCGATGATAACAAAAAAGTGGTTAAGCAATAAACTATGTCATTATAATTAATTACATGTTAAGTTATTAAACGGAAAAAAAATTATACCTAGAGCTCAGAGCCAAAAAAAAAGGAAAAAATGGTTCTTTATCCAAAGACAGAAATATAAATTATTGTCAGTGCCTAAATATTAATTTAAGATTTATTACAATATTTACAATCTGATAGTGGATTGAATTGAAAAGAATATTTTAAAAGTAACACAAGTTAAAGCAAATTAATTTATTGTAATAAAAATATTTAACAAAGGCATGGAATTTTTTTCTTCTGTTTACTGTGGAAATAAAAGGAAAAAATTATTTTTTTCAATTGCTTTGTTCATCATCAGATATATTTCTGCAATATTAGTTCTATTGTGTGGATAGCTTAACAAATTAAAAATACCAGACAAACAATCAAATCAAAAAGTAGTTTCTTCCTAACAAAAGTAGTATTAACAAAAATATTTTTTTCTTTTTTTTCTTTTTAATTTATTTTTGCTCTATTTTTTCTAACATTTTCTCAATTTGATTTATGAAGAAAAAGTTAATTTTTCGAGAACTGTTAATTTCTTTTCAACGAAAGTTGATTTTTTTAATTAACAATCAATGCTTTTATTTTTTATATTTTTGAACTAAAATGTAATTTACGATTACAAATCAAGTGTTGAAAAAAAATGAAAAGTAAACTGTTTTCTATTTTTTTTTATGACTAACTTTTTAATTTGACTGACTGTCTAAATGTTACTCTATTTTTACGCTCGCATCACATGTTGAGAAATGTTTTTCTACTTCTTTTGAATTGCAAAAGAACTATAATTGTTAAACTTAATTTCAAAACTAACTTGAGTAAAATTTTCCTAAACTAAGAAAGAAGTAATTTAACTATTATATATCTATAGAAATGTAAAAATAATTCTCTGTTTCGATTTAAATGTACAGAAACTAAAAGAAAAATACATCATTGTGTACTATTCTAACATTGCTGTTGATCATTGTATATTGTAACAATATTATCGTTTTTTGTTAATTAACAGTGAAAATTAAATAAATAAGTTTTAACAAATTAAATTGTGCTTTCTTTTGTTTTAAAAAGAACTTGGAATTGTAGAAAAATTTTCTGTTTTAATTTTCTCGAAATACTATTTTGGAAATATTTTTATTAGGGAAAATATTTTTTATTGAAAGAATTCCATGTATGTATTCCTTTTTGAATGCATTCCTTCTTGATGTCATTTTTTCAGCGTAATACTTTTTTTATAATAATTATGAACGTAAAATTTATTCTAATTCAATTACTACTTTAAATTAATTGTTCTATTACAATTACTTGTATGTAATACTAATTTTATGAAAAAAACATTTTTACGTAACACTTTTATATTACTACTTTTATATTTCTACAGCGTAATACTTTTTTATTTCAATGTATACAAAATTATTTTATTATCAGTATTGCTACTTAATATTTGTTTAAGCTCATAAACTACTACGTAATACTAACTATACTTCATCTACTACTACGTAATACTAATTTTACTCCATCTACTACAACGTAATACTTTCAAAAATACAAATCCTACAACGTGAAACATTTTTATTACAATTCATATTCCTATTTTTACGAAATACTGGTTTTATAAAAATTACCAAAACCAAAAACTTATAATCAGACTACTAATTTGGAATACTTTTTGATTATAGTTTCTTCCTCATAATGCTTGTTTTAGTGGAACTAAACTACATAATACTAATTATAATCGTTTTTATTACAATTTTCACAAATTTAACTTTTTTTATAAAAACTCTTTTTAACGACGTAATACTTATAATACTAAACCAAAAACTACAACGTAATATTTGTTTATTTAAATTTATTCTGTGTAATACTAATTTTACGAATTTCTTCTTTTTTATTATTATTTTTATTCAAATTTATATGTAGAAAGTGATTTATCTTCGCAGAATTACTACTAAATATTTTGTTTTATTGCAACAACTACAAACGTAATACTTCGAGTTTTTACGTTTATTACACCTAATGTTTAATTCTTAATTACTCTTACTACGATTTTTGACGTTTATTACGTATTTTTCACGTTTTTACGCATTTTGTCGTTTATTATTAAGATTTTTTACGTTTATTACTTATACTTAATTATTCTGACTGCGACTTTTTGGCGTTTATTACGTGTTTTTGACGTTTTTACGCATTTTGACGTTTATTACGTATTTTGACGTTTTTTACGCATTTTGACGTTTGTTATGGAGATTTTTTACGCTTATTACTAGTTTTTACGTTTATTACACCTAATGTTATATACCTAATTACTCTTACTGCGATTTTTTGGCGTTTATTAGGTATTTTTGCCTTTTTTTAACGCATTTTGACGTTTATTACGCGTTTTTACGTTTACTACGAGTTTTTACGTTTATTACGCCTAAGGTTTTATATTTAATTACTCTCACTTGGATTTTTTGACGTTTATTTCTAATTTTTTCGTTTATTACGCCTAATACTTTATTTAATTACACTTATTACGGGTTTTTACGCATACTACGATTTTTTGACGTTTTGTTACGCATCGTTAACGTTTATTACTCGTTTTTACGTTTATTACGCCTAATGTTTTATATTTAATTACTCTTACTACGATTTTTTGACGTTTGTTAAGCGTTTTTCACACTTTTTAACGTTTATTTGAAGTTTTTACGTTTATTATTATTATTACTATATTTAATTACACTTATAATGGGTCTTTTCGCTTACTTCGTTTTTTTTGACGTTCATTACGCGTTTTTTGACGTATAATGTCTTATTTTTATTTACATTTATTATTATTTTTACGCTAAGGACAATTATTTTTTGTTTATTATTACTACGCTTGTTAGATAACATAAATTCAAAGCGAGAAGTAGACGTAGAAGTAAATTTCTTTTGTCTTTTGATAATAAATTATTGCAGAGTACAAATAGTAGTACGAGTCAATTTTCAGTCAGACGGAAAAAAAATTCCGCATGAATGAATTACGTTGGAGTGGCGATATTAAAAATAACAAAAAAAATAGAGATACTTTACTCAAAATGAAAAATAATTCGTTTGATTAATAAAATATTTACAAATTTGATAAAAAATCGGTATTATGATTAAAAAATGGAAGTTCTTTCAGACTAGAAACTTGAAATCAAAAACCTCGCGCGCGTCCTTTGGTAGCGCCGTCTGATAACGAAAGTACGAAGTTATGCGGCGCGGGCATATATTTTATCCTCCTTTCTTCCAGTGAGTGCGAGTTTCCTAGAAATGAAAATCAGTTAGGCTTCAGCTGCCGGCTGATATTCATTGAATGTTGGCCCTTCCAGCCGAGCATTTCACTTGGGTTGTGATTTTAACACACAAACATAAAGGTTATAAATCTCCCACTGGAAAAATAAAGATTCATAATCATTAAATGTTGCTTGTTTTTCACATTGATCGCGTCTATCGCGCAAAGTCCTGACATAGAGAGACATTATATACGTGAGTGTCGTGAGTGTTTTGCCAAACGGTGATTATATATAGTACAGGGGAAAATTATTTGTGTGATTGAGAGAAGAGAAGAGAAAAAAAGGGAAGAAAGTGAAGAAGAGACATGCGGCGCAATGTGAAAATAGTGCTGCTGTTGTCATGCGCCTGGATGTTCGTCTTTGTTTACTACTACCACACGTCTAGAGATCCCAAGGTAAGAGTGCCGGGTGTCAAGTGCACGAGTACATGCAAGAGAGAGAGAGAGAGAGAGAGACTGACAGACGGACGGAGAGAGAATAAATGATTGATTAATTGATGTAATATTTCTTCCGTTTTTTTCACCCTCTTCTATTATGTGATTTTTTTCCTTTTTCTTACTGCATAATACAGCTTCTTATTCAATCAAAATAAATGGTTACCCTACTCCTTCGATGTTAATTTTTTTTTTATTTTACTTTTCTTTTAAGATATTATTTCAAGGTTCATGTCTTTTTTTGCGAGAGAGAGAGAGAGAAACAGGTTTTCAAAGTCAATTAAATTGGAGTAGAAACAAGCGTGCATGGAAAAATATAAAATCAGTAAAAATTGAATTCTCTGCAAACGGAGAAAAATTTTTATTTTGAAGCAGAGATAATTTTTCTGTTTTTAATAAAAAGTTTATTTATTAAGGCAAATTAAACGAAAATACATTTGGACAATGAATAAAATATTTATTTACTCCAACGTGATTTCCTCTTCAGGGAGTCTATCCAATAAAATATACAAAATTAAAATAATATAATAAAAATTATGTACTTAATTAAAATAATAAAATAAAAATTATATAGATAATTAAAATAATAAACTAAAAATTATATACATAATTAAAATAAAATTAGTTTAACAATAAATAAATAATTATCTTGCCAAAAAAAAGTAATTAAAATAGACGAAGACTTAAATTTTTATGCCCTGACGATGGAGTAGAGTCTGGAATCATAAAATTATAAAGAAACTTAATATTTAAAATAATATTAAAAAATAATTGAAAAATAAATATTTTATTCATTGTCCGAATGTTTTCGTTTAATTTGCCTTAATTTATAAAGGATCTCGGACGTTAATGATTACTTAAATAAAAGTTTATTTATATTAGGAACCGTTTCTTTGGCTACATACACTCAGAAAAAAATTTTATTTACATTTAAATTAGTTAAAAATAACAAATTTTATGCCATGAAGTCACGTCACTGATTCAAAGAGTACAATTTTACTGATGAAATAGTTAATAATGACAAATTTTTAGTTAAACTCACTTTTTGGTTAAGTAAAAGTAACTGAAATTTTTAGTAACTAATTCATTTAGTCAAATTTGACTGTTTTTGTAGTTATTAACTTACTAATAATAAGTAATTATTTACTAAAAATTAGTAATTATTTACTACTAGTTACTAACTATCGTATAAATAAAAGTTATATAATATTTACGAACTTCTTTAACTGTGAAATTATTTAAAAACATCCATAATTTCTTTTTTAATTAAATAGTTAATTATTATTATTTTTCAATACGAATTAAATTTTTCGAAATTTTAAATTCAAACCTTCTTGAAATCAAACAACTTACAAAAATAATGTTTTAAAATAAGTAAAAATAATTGAATGTTAAATTCATTACTTTATACTACAAAAGAATATTGTTACTGTAATTTCTTAAAAATTATTTTCATATTCAATTGTTGTCCAAAATTTAAACAAAAAATCATTTTTAAATCAATTTTTGTTAGAAAATTCTACGAGAATTCAATTATTTAAATACAAAAGTAAATTGTTTATTGAATGTTTCAAAAATTTAATTCTCGAAAAGAATTTTATTAACAAATTTTTGAATAATTGAATTCTTTCGACAAATTTTATTATTTATGAAAATATTCCTGTGAAATTTTAATTATTTATAGAAATAATTAAATGTTGGTGTACAATTTTATTAAAATATTCCATTTTATAACTGAATTCTTTTGGGTAACTGTATTAAAATAGCAGATATTGAAAAGCATTGAAATGGGGAAAATTTTTCAAAATAATTCAATTTCGAAGAAAAATTTTATTATTTACAATGGTAATTGGGATTTTCACAAAAATTTTCTCTTTAAATTTTGAATGTAAATGAATTTTTGTGATATTTTAGAAAATAAACAAATTTCTACAATAATGAGCATCTTCTCCAAAATTAAATTCTTTTTATTGTTTTTAACTAAAATTAATCTACAAGTCCATTATTTTTAATGATTAATTCAAATATATTATAAAAAAATTTACTAACTTCAGAAGAATTGGAAATATTGCAATTTTTCAAAAAGGTAAAATTTCCAATTAAATTTATTCAGCATTGAAATTTTGTAAAATTAAAAATTTGAAACCATTGAAGTTCATTTTTTCATGAAAATTTGAAAACGTAACTCTTTAAAAAGTTGAAAACAATGTTTTGAAATATTTTAGTAAAATTATTCAATAAATATTCAATAAATAATTAATAAGTAATAAATAGTTTTGTGATGTTCTTGAAGAATTAAACAACGTTGGTGAAGTTCACAACGTTTTAAAACTATATTCCAATTTATATTTCTTTTTTTTTTGAATATCAGTAAAAATGTTTTCTAACTTGAATTAGTGACTGATTTTTTGTTTTTGAATTTGTAAAATTTAAATTTGTAATTTGTTATTTTACTAATAAATTACTAGAAATAACTATAAGTAGAAATTACTATTACTAGAAATTACTATTAGTAGAAATTAATATATTTATCAGTAAAATTTACAAATTCAAAAGCAAAAATTCAGCCACTAATTCAAATTTAGAAATAAATTTATTAAATAGATATCGTGGGTAATCAAATATCAAAAAAGAAAATAATCAGCTATGAAGAAAAAAATTTTTTAAATCTGCAAAAGTAAAAATTAAAAACTAAAAAAGAATTGTGAAATCAATTAAAGGAATCTTGTGCCGAAGACACTTTTTGAAAAGCTTCTTCTTTTTTTTTCTCCACTGACAGACTCAGGACTGAAAAAGGAGGAAAAAGCTTTTGGCACAACTGCCAAGATGTATTCGAGACTTCAAGAAAGGGGTTTGGACGATGTGTCTTTATAGTCTGTGGATTGTTAGTTCCGCATTGCAAGGCATGCTCATTCACGCGCGAAGAGGATTCGGTGACCTTAAATCCTCGGATATCTTTTTGAGAAGAAAACTGAAACATCCGATTCGAGACGATCAATAGTCAAAGTACCAAACAAAAAAAAAGAAACATCACGACAGTCTATTGACCTGAATTCAAAATGCCAAACTTTTTCTATTGCGTCAAGAAATATTTTTCTTTATCAAAAAAAAATTTTTTCACCCCTTTTCAATGTTCCATTGAATGCGTACCATTGAATGGGAAATATTTTTTTTTTTTTAAATTCGATTCACAAATAAATATTTTCACGTCTCTGTGAACATATCTTATTCAAATATGTTTATTGCTTCCATTATTTGGCTGTTGGCAATTTTTTACCCTCAATTTTACTTCTATTTTAGTGTCAAATTTTACTGAAAGTCTGCTATCAATTTTATTTAAAATTTTACTTTAAATTTTATTTCTATTTTTACTTCCAGTTTATTTCTATTTTTACTTCCATTTTAGTTCCAAGTTTACTCTCAATTTTGCTTCTATATTTGACTATCAATTTTGCTGAAATTTTACTTTAAATTTTATTTCTATTTTTACTTCCATTTTAGTTCCAAGTTTACTCTCAATTTTACTTCTATTTTACTATCAATTTTGCTAAAATTTTACTTTAAATTTTATTTCTATTTTACTAAAATTTTACTTTAAATTTTATTTCATTTTTACTTTAAATTTTATTTCTATTTTACTTCAATTATACTTTTATTTTTGTTTGTTTCTTTTTTGTGTTTGTTTGTCTCAGTTTTATTTTACAGTTATGGTCAAACTCTGACTGTAAGGTCCAACTTTGACTGCAATATTTATGTTGCAATGTTTGTAATTTTTTTTTAATTTTAGATCAACACAATTTTTCTACAAAAAAATAGTAAATTTACACGTTGATGAAGTTCACAACGTTTATAGTCAA
This sequence comes from Leptopilina myrica (nomen nudum), assembly GCA_032872475.1. Classification (NCBI taxonomy): domain Eukaryota; kingdom Metazoa; phylum Arthropoda; class Insecta; order Hymenoptera; family Figitidae; genus Leptopilina; species Leptopilina myrica (nomen nudum). The sequence continues at coordinate 40,740,850 of CM065461.1, forward strand.
CGATTTTAGAAAAAAAAATTTTTTAAAGGAAATTTTTATAAATTTTTAATAAAATAATAAAAAATAAATTAAAATAAATAGAAAATAGAAAAATGTTAAGGAAAATTTTTGTAAATGAAGAAAATAAATTTTGGATTTCAAAAAAAAAAATGATAAAGAAAATGATTTTTAATTCTCTATGCAAAAAAATAAAAAAAAAATGGTTGGAATGTCTCGTCACGGTAATGATGTTACTGTTCTGCTCAGTGTATATAACGTTATTCTAGAGTTTTGCACGCTGTGATGATCAAGTTTATCGATGCATGATGCATACGTTTATTGACGCATGAGTGCGTGCGAAAACGTTATGCACTTGTCACGTTGGTTTACACTGAGCTAGCACCAAACTGTCTTTTCTTACCTGTTTCCTCACTGCTAGAGAAATCTATCCCCGAGACAATTGTCTTATATCTTCAGTTGAACACTTTAATATAACAAAAATTATAATCCCAATCAAATTGTATAAACAATAAATAAAAATATGCGACAAAATTTCGCCACATTTACAAAATCATTTCGCATTTTCAAATTCAATTCTCTTTTTTAAATGCAATTCTCATTTTCAAATTCAATTCTCATTTTTTCAAACTTCATTATTATTTTCCAGTTTGATTTCATCATTTTTAAATTTAATTCAACTTTATTAGCAGGAAGAAAAAATGTTTACATTCTTTAATTCAGTTATTAAAAAAAAATAATAAAATTCATCAAAAATTCGATTATTTTCATAAATAATAAAATTTACACAGTAATTCAGTTAGTTTAGAATAGAATTACGAAAAAGTATAAAAAAATCAAATATTTAACAAAATTGTTATACGATTCTGCACAATGATTCAATTAATTTCATAAATAATAATATTTTTCATAAAAATTCAATTATTTCAAGAAAAAATTTTCAATAAAATTTTAAAGCAAATATAATTACGAAATTATGACTTTGGACTAACTTTTGATTTGACTGTACGTCAAATTCCTCCTTAAATTAAAGATTTTTTACGTTTCATGACAAAATGAAAAAAAAATGTTTAAAGAATAAATTTATTTCTCAAATATAAAATTCGTTTATGACAAAAAGGATAAATTTAAAGCAATATAAATTCATACGATTTTTAAAATTATACGACAATAATAATTTCTAAAAAGTTCCAAAAAATCAAATATTTAACAAAATTTTTATACAACTATTCACAATGATTCAATTACTTTCACTAATAATAATATTTTTTTAAGAAATTCAATTTAAAAAAAACAATGTTTACTGAAATTTTAAAGCAATTATTCAATTATTTTTAAAATAAAATTAATTCATCCCAGGATTTGATTTGTTTAAACATATTTTAATAATATTTGTTTTTAGAAACTCAACTATTTTCAAAAAAAAAAATTTTTTTTTAAACCACACAAACATTTAATTCTTGTCAAAAATTTTAATAAGAATTCTTTGTAAAATTTAATTATTTTAAAAAATTTTTAACAATATCTAGCAATATTTTGAATATCTACTATTTTCATAAAATTTACAAATAGAATTCAATTAATTAAAAAATTTTCTGTAAAATTCTTCGTAAGAATTCATTTTTTTCCTAAAATGAAAGTTTCTTTCGAATAACATTATTTGTAATTAGAATTTGCATAAAATTAGTCGAAAGAAATGAATTATTTAAAAAATTTTATAAAATTCTTCTCAGAAATTCAATTATATTTGAAAATTTTAATAAAATTCTTAGAACCATGCAATTTTGCACAAAAAATGTAATTATTGTTAAAAATTTTATTTTATTTCCTCGGAAAAATCAATTATTTTAAATACAATTTCAATTAAATTTTTTTCAAATAATTTAGTATAATTCTTTTAGATTTTAATAAATTTCTTACCGAAGAATTTAATTATATACATAAATAATTCTTCGAAAGAATACAATTATTAAATAACAAATTGTTCCAGAAAATTTAATTATTTTAAGGTTTTTTTAATAAAATTCTTTGCACAATTCAATTATTATTTTCATAGATAACAATATTTATCACAATAATTAAATTTTTTTTTAAACTAATAAATTTCTTTTAGGAAATTCAATTATATTGAGTCTTTTTAATATAATTTTTCCTAAGAAAAAAGAAATACAGAAATAATTCTTAGAAAGAATTTAATTATTAAATAACAAATTATTTCGGAAAATTCAGTTATTTTGAGACATTAAAATTCTTTGCAAAATTCAATTTTTTCACAGATAATAATATTCATCACAAGAATTCAATTATTTTTAAAATTAATAAATCTATTCTCGGAAATTAAATTAATTTAGAAAATTCACAAATTGGTATAAAATAGGAAAATTAAAATTTTTTTAAAATTTATAAGGTAATTTTAATCAATATTTTTCTCTCAAAAAAAAGAGAGACAGGGGAACCTAGTCAAATTTTTTTTCCTCTTGCTGTGGATGCAAAACGAGTTACCGCTTCTAATCACGGTAACGTCACGATCGGAAATATTGCATTCCTTCCTCCTGAACACGATCAGCAGCAAAGAAGATTGACTTCAAAAGGGAGGGAAAAAAGAAAAATGTGGGGAAAAAAAGAAAGTCCCAAATGAATTGAACATTTGCAGAATTCTACGAAATCTTAAAAGATTATGAGATCAACCACTATCTCTACAAGTACCACTCTTTCTATATATATATATATTTCCAATTAATACTCACAATTAATTAAAAACTATTCAAGAATTTAAAAATTAAATTCACAGTATTCTATAAAAAAAACTGTCATCATCGACAATAAAAATCATTTTTTTAAACTCTAAAATATACAAGAGAGATTCTGATGCACAATGCACTTAATTGAAAAAGCAAAGTTGTTTACGGAAATTAAAAAAGACAATGTTGCGCACAAATGGAAAAGATCTAGAGGTAAATATAGAGACAAATTTAAAAGCAAAGCTTAAATGAAATGGCTGATAGAAAATGCTGAAAACAGGAAACAGCACTTAGAATTCAAACAAAAATAGAGAAATAAAATGGGATAACAAAAAAAAAATAAAAATAAAAATAGACGGTGAAAAAAAAAATTTAAATTTAAAACAATTTATCATTCTTAGCGTTTAATGGATTCAACAGAATTTATTAGTTTGTGATAAATAATTTAGAAAGTTGACGATAATAAATTGACCATAATGCACTTAATGATTTCATCCTCGGTTATTTTATTAATGTGAATCTCTTAGCATATCAAATTTAATGATTTTTCTCATTAGAATAAGAAATTGATTATTTACTACTTATTCTTCTGTCATAATTTATTGTTTATTATTTATTATTTATTACAAAAGCTCAATTATGTTCTAAATTAAAAGAAAATTTTCTCGTCAATATTACAATTATGTTTATAAATAACGAAATTATTCTCCAAAATTCTATTATTTCAAAAAATTTTCCTCATTTCAATATCTAATAATTTAATAAATTTCCCAAAACAGTTCAATTAGTGAAAAAAAAATTTAATTAAAAATGTACTTAAACATTAAATTATTTTCATAAATAATAAAGCTCATTGTAGAATTTTAATTATCTTTAGTGTAATTTTAATCGAATTTCTTGAAAATTGCAATTATTCTTAAAAATTTTATTAAAAATTAAAACTCATGGAATAAATTCAATTATTTAAAAATTTGTCGATAAAACTTCATAGGAAATAAATTTTAAGAAACATTCAATAATTCAAGAAATTATCATTATTATTATTATTATTATTATACATTATTTAAACAAATGTATTTGCAAATTCTCAAAGAACTTTTCGAAAAATTATTTAAAATACTATTTTTATTATTATTAAGATTATTATAATGATTTATTAAAATAATTATTTTATTTTAAAGAATTTTAACATAATATTTGAAAATAATAATTCAGTTCTTCCGAAGAAATTTATCAGAATTTTTGAAAATAATTAAATTTAATTAACATTTCTAAAAATAATAGTATTCTTCCAAGAATTTTTACTACAATTAAATTATAAATAATTTCATTCCTTTCAAAAATTTTATTATTAATGAAAATAATTAAATTCTTGCGAAGAATTTTTATTCAAAATAAATAATTGAATTGTTTCAATGGATTTATGCAAATTTCTGAAAATTTATTCTTGAACTCTTTTGCGAATTTTTAATAAAATTGTATTGAAAGTAATTTAATTTCTGCGAAGAATTTTTACTATTTGTGTGAAAATAACTGCATTCTTCCATGTCAATAATTGAATTCCTGCAAAGAGTTATTTTTAAAATGATTGAAAATATAAACAATATAAATTAAATATTTACTTAAGTGTATTATGCAGATTTTGATTTTATCAATTTATCCGAAAATTAAAATTTTGAAGATAAGAAATTTTATAATTTGCATTATAATAAAGTGAACATAAAAAAGTAATTATTATTGAACTCTTTTGAGAAATTTAAAAAAAATTTGCTTTTTTGTTTGCTATATACATGATTGAAAAAGAAATTAAGTTCTAATAAATTGTCAAGTTTTATTAAAAAGACCTACATGGGCAGTTGGTTAAAAAAATTATTTTTGTAAACAATTACCTTTGTCGAAAAAGTTACTTCGTGAAGAATCATTCACATATATATATATGAAAAAAAAAATTTTATAAAAAATATTGTCTGTATAGAGACAAAAAAAACTAGAAGAAGAAAATTCATTTCTACTATTCTCAAATTTATAGTCATTATTTTGCAAAAAGTATACATAAACGTATATATACATTTCTTTCAGTCTATTCATGTGCGAAACATATTGCAGAAATTGTCGTTTTATGCGGTACTTAAAATCTGTCGATTCAATATGACAACAAACATTTTGACCGTGAATGCGAATCGAATAGTGCATGAGAGAACTATACGTCAACATTGAAACAATATTTTCTCTTCCCCCCCCCCTCTCTCTCTCTCAAACACATTTTTCACACAAACAAATGTTTATTTTATTTTTCCACAGGACATCACACACGAAATTGTTCCTATGACGTAATATCTGTATGATCCCTTGAGAGATTTGTCATAAATTGGAAATTGCATATATATATATATATATATATATCTCTTTGATCGTGTGTGGCTTAATTGCAATAGTTATAGTGGCATATCTTCCATTGTGAAACAACGATTCGGCTCTGTGCGTGCTTACGCACCGGATATACATTTTGCCTTTATAGTTACGTGTAAATTGCTGATTCGTCACATGTGCTAACAACCAAATTCCCTCTTAGTGCTGCTGATCCACCAGAAAAGCTTGCATGACATTTTCATTTGAATAGTTTGCAAAATTCGTCATAGTTGCGAACTGCGAAGGAAGAAGAATAAAATCACATTTAGAGGAACATCGTATTTTTGAATCAGTTGCTTTTTGAACTGGATTTTTAAAAATTCATTTATTTGCAATAGCACATTTAGAGGGGATCTGTTTTTGAATCAGTCGATTTCGAACTTGATTTTGAAATTAATTTTAAAATTAATGTTAAAATTCATTATATTTATTTTAAAATTCATCTATCTATATTTAAATCCGTTGATTTTAAACTTAAGGTTTGATTTCCATTTTGAAATTCACTTCGAAATCGATTTGAAATTCAAAATGAATTTAAGCATCAAGTTTATAATCAACTGATTCAAAGATAGATAGATGAATTTTAAAATTAATTTAATGAATTTTAAAATTAACTTAAAGAATTTTAAAATTAACTTAAAGAATTTTAAAATTATTTTCAAAATGAATTTCAAAATGAATTTAAACATCAATTAAAAAATCAACTGATTCAAAGATAGATAGATGAATTTTAAAATTAATTTAATGATTTTTAAAATTAATTTTTAAAATGAATTTCAAAATCAATTTCAAAAAAATTTTTTTTAATCATTAAACTAGTTTTAAAGTTCATCTATCTATTTTAGAATCAGTTAATTTTAAACTTAATGTTTAAATTAATTTTGAAATTAATTTTTAAATTCATTTTGAAATTGATTTTGATATTCATTTTGAAATTCATTTTCATATTCATTTTGAAATCGATTTTAAAATTAATTTTGAAATCGATTTTGAAATTCATTTGGAAAATAATTTTAAAATGCATCTATCTATCTTTGAATCAGTTGATTTTAAACTTGATTATTTAAATTCATTTTGAAATAGATTTGGAAAATCATTAAATTAATTTTCAAATTCATCTATCTACTTTTGAATCTGTTGATTTTAAACTTGATGTTTAAATTCATTTTGAAATTCATTTAAAAATTAATTTTAAAATGCATCTATCTATCTTTTGAATCAGTTGATTTTAAACTTGATTTTTTAAATTCATTTTGAAATAGATTTGGAAAATCATTAAATTAATTTTAAAATTCATTAAATTAATTTTAAAATTCATCTATCTATTTTAGAATCAGTTAATTTTAAACTTAATGTTTAAATTAATTTTGAAATAGTTTTTGAAATTAATTTTGAAATTAATTTTTAAATTCATTTTGAAATAGATTTTGAAATTAATTTTGAAATTAATTTTAAAATTCATCTATCTTTGAATCAGTTGATTTTAAACTTGATGTTTAAATTAATTTTGAAATTCATTTTGAAATCGATTTTGAAATTCAGTTTGAAATAAATTTGAAAATTCATTTTGAAAATGAAAATCACACAGTGGAAAAATTAATACAGCTTTTGAGTCAGTGAATACTGTCTGTTGAATAACAACCAATAAAATCACGAAGAGGAAATTAATACAGATTTTTGTATTAGTATATGGATTCAAGTAAAATTTATACAAAGTCGTTAGTTTCACTATAATGATGGGTAATTCCGATATCATTCTCCCATAAAGTATAACTGTGAAACTGCGTTTTTTTTGTCCATGCGATGCATGCGAATTGCGAACCGTAACGTAATGTTATGTTAGTTGAAAAGATCCAGTCAAACGAACAAGAAGCTCATAGAGTTTAAAATAGATCTTATAATAAATTAGCTTTACAGTAATGTCGACTTTTTTTTCGTTTTTCGAATACCGCACATCATACAACATTGTTAATCACTATCCAACTGGCGTTAACTGTTTTGTGTCTCTCTGTTGTAATTATATGACCAAAACACATCACTACCGCTTGTCTTACACACCTGGTACCACGGGAACTTGTGCATAAGACAATTTCTATGTCAAATGACCGGGAAAAATGTAAATTTCAGAAATAGACAAAATTTTTTCATATCAATTTTTTTATTCGGTAAATTCTTATAAAAAAAATTGTTTGATAATATTTTAATAAAGAATTCAATCATTTTCATAAATAATACAGGTAATCCATTCAAAAATTTCAATAATTTTTTATTTATTTTTCGGTAATACTATTTTAAATTAATTAATTGAAAAATTCAATTATTTTCACTTTTCACAAATAAAATTTTCCACAAAAATTTAATTATATTGAAAATAAAATTGTCATATTCTATGATTACATTTCGAAAAAGTTAATTACTTGAAATAATGTTTGTGAAATTCTTTTTCTCAACAAATTAATAAAAATTTTCGCAATAATTCAACTATATTTAATTATATCTCCTTGTGAATTCAACTATTTTTGAAAAATTTTAATAAAATTTTTCCCAAGAATTCTATTATTTACAGAAAAAATTCTTCAAAAGAATTCAATTATCGAATAACAATTTATACAGGAAAATTCAATTATTTTAAGGTTTTTTAATAAAATTCATTGTAAAATTCAATTATTTACATACATAACAATTTTCTTTATAAGAATTCATTTATTTTTAAAAAGTAATAAATCTATTCTTGAAATTTCAATTATTTAAAAAAATTCAAATAAAATCGTTGTCAATAATTCAATTATTTTTAGTACTATTTTAAATCAGTTAAACGAAAATTTCAAGTATTTTCACAAATAAAGCTTTCCACAAGAATTCCATTATTTTCATTAAAAAAATTCTTCTTAGGAATTCCATAATTTTTAAAAGTTTTAATAAAATTCTTAGGAACTGTACAAATAGTTTCATAAATAATAAAATTCTTTTTAGAAATTAAATTATTTTTGAAAATATAAATAAAAACTTCTTCTTCTAAATTAGGGAAGAAATTAAGAAAATGAAGTATAGAATGGAATTTTTGTCACTTTGTTTCTAAAACGAATTTTTTTTATTATTACGTTTAATTTTTCGATGGCTACTTTTTTAGTTTGAGAGCTACTTTTTACTACTTTAAAAAAAAAATTAATTATATCGAGTGCGAAGTCTGGAACTTATTAAATTATTAAATTAAAGGTGAAAGAAGTTGGCAAAAATTATTATTATTTGCACAGTTTTTCTAAGGATATCAAATTGTGACAAAAAAACAAATCAAACGAGTTGCTTCGGAACAAAAAATTGAAACAAAAAACGAATCAAAATTGTACCTTTCGTAACACAATTTTTTTTCTTTTTTTTTGTCTCAATTTGATATCTTTGCAAAAACAGGGTTAATAAATTTTTATTCAACTTGTATTCAAGAAGTAGTAAAAAAATTTCTTTTTAATACTTCTTCGTTTTGATGCAATAAGTGATTATAAAATGGCATGAAAACACAATCTAGAGTCAATGGCGTTCAGTAAGACTCTAAAACTTTTTTTATTTTTCAGCACTGTATATCTATATAGGTTGTAACTTCAATACTCTGTGACAATTCCTTTTTCCGCCAAGATTGCGCGAAACAATTTCGTTTCTCCCACTTTCGAGAAAGAGAAAAAAAAACGAATTCTTCACTCTCGCCGGCACTCCGACAAGATCTTAAAGCAAATCAAAAATCCTTTTGAACTCAAGAAATTGCGTCAAATAGTTTTTGCTATTGACTATAGTATTATTGCTTGTAAACTATTTTTCTGATTTTGTTAATTATGAAATTCAATTGCAGAATGAAAAATTTATTTCGTAGAATAAAATATTGTATACACGGAAATAAAAACCTTTAACTGGAACAGCGATTACTTTCGCTGAAATTGCGAAAGTATTCGTTGCAATAACTAAAAAACCGAAAAAAACTAAACATTAAAAAAATTTATCTGAAATTTAATAAAGTTATATTAAAATTGAATAAAAAATTCTTGATATTTCATATAATTATACTAAATTCGACAAAATTTTTTTTAATGTTTAGTATTTTTTCTATTAAAACATTTTTTTCCTAAATTATTGCAAAATACTTTTACAAAATTTAATATACATTTTTTCAGTGTATCAATTTAGAAAACGAGAATAATATCCCAAAAATTTTGTGGCACAATTGAAGACAAATAATCGAGAAGTTCAATGAAAAATCGGTAAATTATATTAAAAAGTATTATTATTTTTTTTGTAGTTGGAAGGGTATTACTGTTATTATTTTTACTATTAAAAAACTGTTTCTATACTTGAGGTTGGACAGAGAAAGATTTTAGTGTCAACAGACGCAGTGTTTAGTTCTCATCATTCGCTCTGAACAGTGAGTCAATGGTTTGTTATTACAGTATACTATCAGTTTCATGATAAAATAATATTCGCTCAAACGTCCTTGATGCTCGTTACATAGAGGAACGTTGTCAAGCTTGGACCACCTTTTGACCTCTGTTTATAACTTTTAAAAAAAATTTTTTCTTAAAACTATCCGACATTGATTTTGCCCCTTAAATAATTCTATGATTATTTTGTCAAAGCTTCTTTCAAGCTAACTCAAAATTACACTGAAAGAAAATGTATCAATTTTTTAAGAGTATTCTACAATTTAGAGAAAAAGTGCAATAAACCGAAATTATGATATAAAAAATATTAATTAATTAAAAAAAAATAATGAATAAAAATAATCATTGAAATATTAATTAAAATAATAATTAAAAAAATTGATGTAGAATTTAGTAAAGTTATATAGTAAAATTAAATTTAAATTCTTGATATTTGATATAATTATACTAAATTTTACATCATTTGTTTAAAAATTTAGTATTTTTTATATCAAAATTTCGGTTTGTTGCACTTTTTCCCTAAATTGCAAAATACTTTTACAAAATTTAATATACATTTTTTTCAGTGTAACTTTTAGATGTTTTTCTTTTTATATAAAAACAAAAAAAGTTGATAATGACCAAAATAAAAATGATAACAAAAATGTGTACACAAAAAAAAGAAAATGAAAAGATTCAAAAAAAGGAATTTTAAAATATAATAAAAATAGAAATACGCAGTAATGGAGAGTTTCTGAAACAAATTCTCGGGGAAAATTTACTTTGTTTCGCGGGCATAAACTGTGCCATAGACAGAAAGGTTTATCTTTCGTTTTTGTATATATATATATATATATATATATATATATATATATATATATATATATATATATATATCTATATATATATATAGGAATACAGTATAAAATGAAGAAAATGTGGTTTTGAAGCATTTGTGCAAATATTCAGTTATAACGGACAAAGGTGTATATAGACTCGTATGACCTTTAGAGGACGGTTAACAAGGTGGTCCTCAAGGGGTTGCAATCTGCATATGCATGCAATCCTCTCTACGTTTCCTCACGTTGACTTTTCAAGGCACAATGTATATACTCGCCATACACTGCTTTTATTCCCATTTGTGAAAATACATCCACGTACCATTCACCTTTAAACATTCAAATTATCTCAATGCGATCCATCATTCTTTTCTTGTTTACTCGTCCCATTATTTTTCTCCTCTTCACTTTTTTATCTTTTACTTTCCTTACCTGCGCAATAACAGTGTAAATTGAGTATATTTACCCAGCGGACAATTGACATATGTTCTTTACCCCCTCTCTCTCTCTTTTATGTAGAAAAAAAGTTTTTAAATATTGATTTGAAAAAAATTATTCTATTTTTGATAATGTATACACAAACCTACAAAAAAAGGAAAAAAATGGAAATTCAGGCTTAAAATTTATGGAGTTTTTACGAAAAATAAAAAGGATTTTTTTTTAATTGAAACATTTCTACTTAGCCTTAGGAATGTTTTTGACCGAAAAACATAAATAAAAATATTTTGTTTATAAAAGTTATTGCAAAATGAATTTTTTTGCAACTTTTTAAACAAAATTTTTTTTCTCCTAAATGAATGAACCGATTTAAATAAATCAAGCGGGAATTATTTTAAATATCTTAATTCTATTATTCAATTATTTTCATAAATAACAATATTTATCACAAGAATATTCTGTTATTTTCGGAATTAATGAAATTCTTCGCAGAAATGCAATTATTTTCAAAATTAATAAAATTATTCGCACAAATTCAATTATTTGAAAAAAGTGACATTAATATTTCAAATATCTTTAGACATATTAATGAATAGAAAAATTCTTCGACAAAATTCAATTATTTTAAGGAATTTTAATAAATTTCATCATCATCATATTAAAATTTTAATTATGTTCAAAAAATTGTTCTTAATTTAATGATATTCAATATTTTAGTATTTTAATAAAATTTCCAAAAAGAATTCAACTATTAAGGAGAAATTTTTATAATATTCTACACGAACATTTTTTTATTTTCTGAAAACTAGAGAAAATTTCAAATATATGATTTAAAATAGAATTTTTGAATGCATTTTTTTTCGAAATAATCAAATGCTTTGAAATTATTTTCTTAAATAATGAAAATTTCCCAGAGATTAAATTATTTTCAGAAATAATAATTTAATTCTCGTAGAATTTTCGAATAAAAATTGATGTAAGGTGAGGGACTAGTTAAAATTCATCTCATCTAAGTGATTGCTATTTATGAAAGGTTAACGTTTTTATGAGAAATTTTTGTATTTATAATTACAAAATGCTTTGAAAAATTGAAAAAATTTTAATTACTTAGTAATTTGTCAAATAAATATCAAAATTTTCACAAAATAAAAATTTGAACTACTCCTCTCAATTTTCATTATTTTTCATTATCAATTTAAAAAAAAAAATTCATCTACTTCTACAGTTTTTATTATTTTTCGTTGTCAAATTTTTAACAATCACTTTTAATTTTTCAATTAAAGAAATTCGCAAATAAATGTGATAGAATTTTTTTTTTAGAACCTAATAATTTTTAGACTGAATCAAAATATTCCTTACGGTCAGAAAAAATCAAAATTTTGTCTGGAAATTAGGAAAAAGTCAGGAAAAAAAATTAAATTTTTGTTTTAACCCTATGCAACCCTTTAATAAATGGGACATTTGAAGCTTGTAGCAAAAAAAAGCAAAACTTGCAAAGTAAGCTTCCACTAATATTGCGAAAAAATATCTTAGCAAAATTACATGTTATAATTATAACTCTTGATTAATAAGTACCAACTAATGCTATAAGTCTATTATAATGTCGAATTCTCGACTAGTGAAAATAAAATGAAAATTTCCGATGCGATGATTTTATTAAGTAAAGTAAAGTTTATGGGAGGAAGAAGGTTTGTCGGGTGCTTAAAGTTTCAGTGCAATGAACCTTGATGAGATATGTGTGTTGCTATGTAAGTTTGGATGTATTAGAGATTCAATTAAAGCAAGGTCTTTAGTATCGTATCTTCTCTCGGCTTAAGCTCCTCGTTCAAGATTGGTTTCCGTCGACTTTAGTCAGCTTCTTACACTCCACTGCATTCATAGTCTTTCTCTCTCACTCTCTCTCGCCTTCTGTCTCTCCCAAAACGCATTGACAATAGTTAAACAATACAACACTTTTAATTATTCACACGTAACTATAAAAACGCAAGAAGGCCCTCAAAAAAAATTTACCAATGGAAATTACCAATAAAAATTAAAAAGATTACCAAGAAAATCACCAATAAAAAGTTAAAAGATTAGCAGCAAAATTACTAGACGAAATTGATAATACAAATTAAGAAGATTGCCAAGAAAATTACTAAACGAAATTGGCAATAAAAATTAAGAAGATTACGAAGCAAATCACCAAATGAAATTACCAATAAAATTGCAAAAATTACCAAAAAAGTTAACAAAGAAAATTACTCAACAAAATTGATGATAAAAATTAAAAAGAATATCAAGCAAATTACCAAATGAAATTGATAATAAAAATTAAAAAGATTACCAAGAAAATCACCAATAAAAAGTAAAAAGATTAGCAGGAAAATTACTAAACGAAATTGACAATAAAAATTAAAAAGACTACCAAGAAAATTACTAAACGAAATTGATAATAAAAATTAAGAAGATTGCCAAGAAAATTACTAAACGAAATTGATAATAAAAATTAAAAAGTTTCAGAAGAAAATCACTAAACAAAATTGATGATAAAAATTAAAAAGATTACCAATAAAATTACCAATAAAAAAAGAAAAAAAATTACCAAATGAAATTGATAATATAAAAATTAAAAAGATTACCAAGAAAATCACCAATAAAAAGTAAAAAGATTAGCAGGAAAATTATTAAACGAAATTGACAATAAAAATTATAAAGACTACCAAGAAAATTACTAAACGAAATTGATAATAAAAATTAAGAAGATTGCGAAGCAAATTACCATTAAAATTACAAAAATTACCAAAAAAGTTAACCAAGAAAATCACTAAAAAAACATCAACCAAAGAAAAATGTAATCAACATAAAAAAAATATTATTATACCAAAAGGTATTTTTCTCACAAAGATTATTTTTTTCATCACCTCTTCTGTTTTTTAACCACCGAAAAGAGGATTTCCTATATTCCTTTTTAAAAGCAATTCTTCTGTACAATGAAAAAAAATGATTTTAAAAACAATTTATAAGGATTGTATTCAATTTAGTGGTTTTTAGTAGCTATGAGGTTCTTTTTATTAGGATTATAAGGGAGTGCGTTGCTCACTTGATTTGAGAAACGTTGAGCTCTTCACATATATACATATATACCGACTAAATAAACGGTACGTAGTAAAATTGCAGATCTGTCGGAAATCGAAAACCAGGATTAATCACTTAACTCGTTCTCCATGCGGCTTTTATCCTTTTTATGTCCATCTCTTTCATTTCTCTTTCCTTTCCATAAGAGTGGGAGAGAGATTTTTTTTTATTCATCTCTATGTGAACACGAGTCAGCTTTTGATTTAAACTTTGCTGAAAAGATTTCACGATTATTCACTGTTTGGAGCTTAATGGATTTTTTCTTTTCTTTTTTGTAAAATGAATGTTGCTTATTTGCGGTGTAAAAATTGAAGATTAGTTCTTGATAAACTGTGTTGAAAAATTGAAATATTAAAAAAGAGATGATTTCGATTCGGGGTTTTTTTTTCTTTTTGAGGGATCTTTTTTAGAAAGAAAGTTTTTCGATTTAAATAGTGTATACGGTTACTTAAAAAGCCAAACGGAAGTGTGCGGTCGATCTCAGTAATCTCTATTCTGAAAGCTTATAAGAGCCTACGCTTTCAGTTGCTCTTTCAGAACATTCATTAAACTAAACTTTATGAAACTAAAACATCCGGCTTTTAGCACTCTTTTTCCAAAGAGGAATTCAGGAAAAAGGTTATTTTTTTTAATTGGTTGAAAATTAAAAGACAGCTTGAATAGAAACTATTTTTGAAAGTACAACTAATCGAAGTTTTTTAATTTAAATAAGTAAATAAATAATAGAAATTGTAATTCATAAAGAATTAATAAATATTTGGTGAAAGGAACATAAAGAGAAATAAAGTAAACAAGAGAGAGAGAAAGAAAAGAAATGTATAGTTTTGTAAGGAGGTAAATACAATGTCTTATTTATTTTTGTCCTAAAAATAAAAATATATTTTTTATTTACTTTTTCTTTAGTAAATAAATAATAGAAAGTTCAAAATTAAGTTATTGAGTTTAAAAGTTTTAGTTAACTACTCTCGTTCTGATCTAAGGCAGCGCGCGTCATTGAATGACGAGTGGAGATTGAGACGCTTCTTATATACGAATGCGGGTCGCGTCAGTGATTCGTGGTGGGGGCCAAGCGCTCGCTGATTGGCCGGACGCACTCCGCGCAGTCGCTCCTCTCCCGATTCGCCGAATTTCTTTTCTACTTTCTCTGCTGATTGGTCGTTAGCATCCGATTCACTTTCAGTCAGTAAAATAATAAAATTTGAACAACAAAATCAATTTCATCGCATGATTAAATCAATTCTTTAGTTTATATGAATCATTGATTCCCGTCTATATTTTTAGGACAAGAATAAATTAGAAATTGTATTCAAATGAAATATTAATTTTTAATTAGTTATTAAATTACAATTAAATTATTGACTTCAAATTATTTCATTATTTTGTATTAGTTATTAATTATTATTCTGCATTAGTTATTAAACTTTTATTCGCTATTTAATTTAAATTAATTAAATTAACTTTAAATCAATTTGAATGTTAATTCGAATTAAACATACAATTAAAATCAATTTCATCTACTAATTGTAAAATCAAACAGAAATTTTTATATACAAATTTTAAAAGTTAAAATTCGATTCGAGGAGTATTATAGATTTTAATTTCTCAATTTTCGATGCTTGAGGAATAAATTTCCTCCTGATTGATTGAGAACTATTAAAACTTAATTAATGTTGAGGGAATCCGCCCAATATTCCCATTCTCTGTGCGCTCCGTTTGTATGAAATGAATCCGAAAAGATTTGGGCTCCTTGCCAATCGGTTGTTTCACATGATTCTACAATCTGTTTGGAAATAAGAATCTGGAATGGAAAGGTAGTTGAACTTTTTACATGTGCTTTCTTCTGCTTTGCATTTTTCAATATTATAAATTCCATTCTGAACATTTAAAAAGGAAAAATTCTTTTTCTATTATAAAAAAAATTATTTTAATGTAAAAATTAAATGGAAATAAAAAGAAATAAAAGAATATATAAAGAAATATTTTCTATTCTAGAAAAATTCGTTTATTTGTGATTTTAAATTATTTGTATTTTCAATATTATATTTTTCATTCTCAATATTAAAAAAAAAGAAAACATTTCCTATTATGAAAAAAATTATTTGAATGAATAAATTCAATGAAATGATCAAAAGAAATGTTTTCTATTCTAAAAAAAAACTTTTATATACGTAAAAGAAAGTGGAAAAAAAGGAATCTTTTTTTTAAAAAGTTTTTCGGAAGGAGAATTTAAAAAAAGAATAATCTAAAAGTAATTACTATTTTTAGTGAAAAAAGTGTAAAGAAAATTTTTTTACGCAATATTAAATTGCAAATTGCGTTTTTTGCAATATTAAACATTCGAATGTTTATTTTTATTTATTTTTTTTTGAAATGTATGTACAGAGAAGTTGAAATACACATCGTTTCAAAAGATTATTAAAGTTTTGACAAATGTGCAGTATTTACAGAGTGCAGGTGGCGGCAAAGGCGAGCGTTTTCAATTTTAACCTTCAAATCTAAGATTAAGAATGTTTTTTCCTATACAATAACATTTTTCCGGACATCGTAAATTTTGCCTTTATTCAGTGTTGCTAAATCGTAAATTTACCTCTACTTAGTTAGTTAATTAGTTAAGTGATTTTTGTTTATTTATTTTGAAATTTAAATTAATATAATAAAATAAATAAATTTATTTATCAATTATTATTATTTATAAATTTATTTCTAAATAAATTATTTAAATTAAATTAATTATTAATTATTTATTATTATTATTATTATTATTATTATTATTATTATTATTATTATTATTATTATTAATTACTATTAATTAATTATTTAAATTTATAAATTATTTATTTATTTAAAAATTTAAAATAAAATAGAAAACGTTTTTTTTATTGTTCTCTTTTGTTAGTCACAGAAATTGAAAATATTAAGGGCAGAACTATGATAAAATGACTTCTTTTGAAGTGACCTTCTCGATTGGCATCGATCCACTCCATTGAAATTGAACAATTCGAAGTAATCTTCTATTTGAAGATGATCATTGTTCAAATGACGTTTCATTTGAAAGTAGCATTGAAAGTATTCTTCAACTAGAATTTCGATTGAAAATCAAAGTTTTCGAAAGTAATCAATGACCTTGTCTTGAATAAGTTATTTTCTGTCAAGAGAAGTGACCTGATTGACTGAAAATAATTGTCTTGAGAAAAATTGCAGAGAAAAATATTTCATAGTCAAATTTTAGTATTTTGTTCCTTATTAAAAATAACTTCCAATAATAGTTATTCGAAAGGAAATGCAGATAAGCGCAATTTTCAGTTTTTTTGAATAATGAATAATTTTCAATACTTTCTCTTTTTAGAAAATAAAATTTCTTTCACACTGCAAATAATATTTTTGATGAATAATTTTCCATGGAAAATTTCTGATCAATATATTTTTATCATAATGTGACCTTCCAAACAATTGATATTAGAAAATTTACTGTCAAAATTATCTGAAATTTTGCTGTCTGGGTTAATTCCTATGGATTCGTGCACGTATTAGGCGCCATTTGTTAATTTTCCTGGCGAGGTTTCTGCAAACCGAATATTGCTATGACTTTATGTCGCAAACCATATAGTATTTCGCCCATTGGCTTAATGCTCGCAACGTCCGCTTTAATCCAACTTGCTAATTGTACTTTACACCGTCATAAGCTTTAAAAATTCTTTTTTTTTTTTTTTTGAAAAACTTTAATTCTCTTTGCGTCTGGATAGAATGAAATTTTGCCAATACTTTCTTTCCAGAAGATAAATTCAAATTGTTTCTTCTTAAAAATTATTTTTCCCTCCAGATTATTATTTTAGAAAATGAAATAACATTTCACTCGAATTTTTATGTTTTTTTCTTTTATAATTCACAATTTTCTGGTTTGTAGTAGAAAAATTCAGTCTTTCTGTTTTATTATACTATAATTAGTAAATTTTTTATTTATTTTCTAAAATGTATTAAATATTTATTACCAAAAAACAGACAGTTTTTTAAATAAAATAATTATTTGCAATTTCAAACAAAATTTTATTACTTTTTAAAAGTTTGTTGCTTTTATTCAATGTCATTTATTTTTTCATGTCAATTTAAACTGTCAGAAAACAAATTATGCCCAATTGCAAGGATCAAAATATTAATATTTTTAATATTAAACTTCACTATATTTTTGAAGAAAATTTTTCAAAGTCACAAAATAATTCTACTATTTTTCTCTGAAATTATACTTCCTATATTACAAATTTTTTGTATTACAATTTTTTTTAAACAAAATCCAAAGATATCTTGGAAATAAGAGAACAAATTGTTTTTAAATTTGATTCATCAACTACAAATTGTTAACAAAATTTTAAGTTCCTTTTGGAAGGAAGGAAGCAAATAGAAAAATTTCCATTATTTTCCATTTTTAACCACAAATTTTGTAAAAAATTCTTTTCCTATTTATTTTCTAAAAAATAAAAAATATTTCTTTTGTAAAAAAGGTTAAAAGCATCAAACAAGTGTTTACAATTTTTTTGTACTCGTGTGGAAGTTTTTAGTATGGATATTATTTGTAGCCAGCAGAAATATTTTTTTGTATTTGTATTTATTTTTTTAAAATTTATTATTAAATCCTTTATTACAATTTTTTTATTTTTCTCTTGCTTTCTATATTGACATCAAAACGAAAAACTATACAATACAATTTTTAGTATATTATGTAACATTTAATTGTTTAATATAAAAATTAAATTTACCTAAATATTAAAAGTAGAAATTTAGTTAGTTACTAATAAAGAAGAGAAAAATTTTTTTTTAAATAAAAATTAGATTTTATTTTACCGAATAAGTGGCAAGTACTTGAGAAAATGTTAAGGGTGAGGGAGAAGGTGAAAAATTTTGTCACAGCTTCTGACAAGCATTGTAATAAAATTTTTTTTTTGTTATAATAAAATCTAAGCTTCTTGATACTGTCAGGGATAGAGATTTTTAAGATTCTTCGAGGGCTGAAAAATCTCTTGAAGCGCAGCAATGTCTTCTTAAGTTCTTCAAACCAACCTCTCTCTCCCCCTTTTGCCCCCTTGTCGTGTAACGTTGACTTCGTCGAGACTTTGAGAGGATAGAATGGAGCCCCTTGTCGCGATTACATTTTCCTCTCAAAAAAACCCAACGTCTCTTTTTTTCTCTCTCTCTCTCTCTTTTCCTCGTCATGTTACCTTTTACCCAGACGAGCCCCCGTGGCAAAAGTGTAGATATTTTTTTTTCTCTCTCTCTTTTACTTTTTCCTTAACCACTCCCGAGGCTTTTTAGTACGCAGATCACAAACGCACTAGAGAATTGCCAACTAAATCTCTTTACCACTTTCGTGTATATATTTTTCAACGATAGAGTAACAAAAATTCTATACATACGACTAGGAAATTCACATTTTTATTCACAATATCGCCTTCTTCATTTGACACTTTTTCTACAATTTACAAATTTTTTCCTCTCATGAATAATTTCTTTTTTGTCAAAATCATTTTTTTTTAGATTTAACCGTAAATTGAGTAGAACAGTCGGAAGAATGTAAATTGAGGTGAAAATTTAAGAAATGGTGGAGAGAGAGAGAGAGAGAAAAAGTATTTGTGAATTTGTCGTTTCTACATATTGTACTCACTAAACGTGAAGCTTTTGTGCAGTGAAAGAATGCGCTTTGGAATCGAAGCAATTTTTCCTCGCGAGAACTCGACGTATTATTGGCATCCTCGTCTACTGTGAACTCGTTAGATATCTCTGAGGTGAATGGTAAGGAAATCGAGATCGTCGCTTTTCGCTATCTTATTCCTGTCGTTTTCAACTTCGTTTGGACATTCCTTTTTTTTCCTCTCTTTCTTTTCTTTATTTTTATCCCTCTTGAATTGAAGAGTACGATAGAGTGGAGAATGAGAAAGATATATCCCGAAAAATTATCTTTAATACCCCCTTTAATAGAAGAAAAAAGAGTAAAAAGAAACAAAAAAATTACTTTTGTGAATGGTAAATAGATAATTAAAAAAAATTAATTATTGAATGTAAGATATTTAATTAAAGATTGTAGTTGCGATTCAAAGCAGCGCTGGTCGTTGAATGACGAGTGGAGATTGAGACGCTCCTTATATACGAATGCGGATCGCGTCAGTGATTCGTGGTGGGGGGCGAGCGCTCGCTGATTGGACAGACGCACTTCGCGCAGTCGCTCCTCTCCCGATTCGCCGAATTTCTTCTAGACCTCCGCCTAGTTATGAATTCTCTGCCTATTTATTACCATTCGTTTCTCTCTAAATCAATAATCTAATAAAATTTTGTACGAAATGAATACAATTTTCCAAACGAAATTAAATAAGTAAAGACCGGCATTATTTTATTATTTAAAATAATTAGAACAAAATAAATAATCTGCGTTGAATAAGTAAATTAAAATTAAGCTAATAAGAAAGCTAGCGACATATTTTAATTATAAACTATAAATTAACTTTAGTGTCGAAAAAATATTAAGTAAATAATAAAAAAATAGTATAAACATTTTATTCTCATTTTTTTTCTGTAGATTAAAGTTGATTAGAAAAAAGAATTTCCATCACTTTGTGACTGAATATACAGAGCTAAATATACATCTTTTTCGAACATATTTGTATCCTATCGGATACGATCCATCGTATATAATAGTATGGCAAAATTCACGTGAATGTTGACACAGCATAAAATCAGCCTCTTTCTGCTTCGTTTGAATGGAACATTTACAACTGAAAATCCGGCAGCTGTTCAACGTGAGTTGTTACTGTACATGTTTACATTCAACTTCAGAAGAATTGTTAACGATAAAATCTTGTTTGTGTTTAAAAAAAAAAAAGAAATTCGCAGATTTTTTTTCCTTCACTCGCACATTTCAATCACGATACACGTTGATATGTATTTTATATCAACTTTTTATATATTCTTATATATTCTTTACATTTTCCATATATTCTTCTACAAATTGAAAATATCTTCTTATCAAACTTTTATTATTGAAAATAATTTAATTTCCTTAAAATTAAATTAAAATATTAATTTTTGTTATGAATAGAATTTTATATGTTACTTTTGGGAATTAAAAGTACGAGATTTTATTTTTTTTTTAATTTTGTTTCGAGAAGTATTGTATAATATTGTGGTTTGAGTGAGAGATCTTTGAAGTACGACACACGTACTTTTCGTTTAAATTGTGTCATTCTCCTTAACCAGAATTGTAGTAGTTGAGATGAGATTTACCCCCGAGTATTTTCTCACGGGATTTAACCCTGATTACATTATGGCGTACGCTCATATTGAACCCACTAAACATTCGACGTAACTATATATATATATACATACAGAAATACATATACATTTTGCAATTCTACACACACATTCGTTTAACATTGCGGTACATTTATCTTCCCTCCAAAACAAAGACCACACGTATTATTTTTGCAAATTGCAGGCACAAACTCTGAAGCAAATTCAAATTTGCAGAATTTTTTTTTATTCTTTCCCTTTTTTTCAATAAAAATGTGAATATCAACGAGAAATTTATTTTTCTGTAAAAAATACATAAATGAATTTGACTGTAAAATTGGTATTTTTGCAATTCATCATTTTTTTGCATTTGTATTTTATTCTCCATTATTTTGGTAAATCTAATATGTAAATTTTTGAAAAAAAGTTAATAAACGAAGGTAATTTTGGGAAAAAAAATTAATTGGATGTAAATGTAATTCAGGTGGAGAAAGAAATTTTTTTCCATTTCCAATTATTTATCAAAAGTAACAAAAACATTTACAGTAGATGAACTTTGTGTGCTATTTTGTTTTGCTTCATATTTTTCAATAAATGGAAATAAAATATTGTTAAATGAATGAAAATATTTTTTAATTTATCAAAGAATATTTAGTTTTCAAAATGTTTTTTCTCTCCGAAAGATTCAATGGATTAAAATCAAATTGTGAAGTTAACAAATATTTTTACAAAATTATCAAGTGGAAATATAAAAGTCGATGTGATTCAACAAATGAAAATAAAATTGGAAAATAAAAGAAATATTCTAAAAATTCAGACTTTGAACTCATTTACTAAAACTTATTATTTACTATTTTTTTTTACTATTTGTTACTATTTGGATTTTGGATACTTTTTTTGGATTTGTGATAAGAATTATTTTTATTATCTACGATTTTAATAACATTTCTTTAAAAAATTGAAAACAAAAATGTATAAATTGTTTGCAAACATTTAATTATTTTCATAGATAATTACATTTTCATAGGGATTCAATTATTTCAAACACAATATTCACAATATTTTTCCAAAAAAATCAATTATTTAAAAAAATTTTTATAAATTTCTTCGCAAGAACTCAATTATTTTTATAAATAATAAAATTATCCTTAGGAATATTTTTAATAAACAATTAAATTATTTTCTGGACTTTATTTACTTTTAAAAATGTTAATAAATTTTTTAGCAAAATTCAATTATTTTTATAACTAGAAAAACTCATCGCAGGATTTCAATTATTATTCAAACAATTTTAAATAATTTTCCCAAAAAAAAAAATTTTCTTATAAAAATTTTAATAAAATGCTTCGTAAAAATTTATTTAATTTCAAAAATTTGTCGAAATTCAATTATTTTCATAAGATATCAAATTCTTTGAAAATGCAATTATTTTTTATAAAATTTAAATAAAATTCCTTACTAGAATTTAATTATTTTTAAAAAGTTTAACAAACTTGGTTAATAGAATTCACATATTATTGAAAATTGTGATAAACTCTTTAAAAGAATTCAATTATATTATAAAAAATGTTAATAAAATATTTTTATTCAATTTCAAGATTTGTTTAATTATTCAATGAATTATTCACTTTTGTTTATAAATATTTGAATTTTAGACAAAATTTCTAATAACTCTTGATCTAAAATTGAATTTCAGTAAAAATTTTAGCTACTTTCTTCAAAAATTAGTTATCCAAAATACGAAGCATGAAAATTGCCAAAGAAAATTTCCAATAAATAAATTCTAATAATTTATTTTCCAAATTTTTTATCTATTTGCTAATGTCAAAATGAGTCAATAAATAAGAAATAAAATTGAAAAATAAAAAAAATATATTAAAAAGCATATCGCGAAAAAAGGAAAGAGTCTGAGAAAATTTATGTTTCAAAATTATTTTCTATTCTACATTTGAAGTGATAAGGGTACAATTTGAAACTGTCGCACCCTCATCATATGTTTGTATGATATTTTCGATAAATCGAGTATGAAATTTATATTTAAAATAAACTCCCTTTTGCATATATATATATACGTTCACCAAAAAAAAAAAGAAAAAAAAGTCTCAAGATGCCACTTTGTGGTATGTTTGGACTCTGGGATCATCATCGGTATTCGAAGGAATTTCTCTGAAATTATATTGGACATTCTTTTTCACGAGATGAATAAAATTTTGCAATACTAAAAGGCAAAAAGGAAACAAAATTTTATATTATTTTTCGTTGAAAAAAAAATTCAATTTTATTTTATTCTATTAATATTATATAAAAGTTATTATTTAAAAAAAAAGAAATTTTTCGCTCTTTTGAAGCCGTATAATATTTGATTAAAAAAATTTTTTTAATTACAACTTTTTTTCAGAGCGAAAAAGGTGAAAAAACGTTGAATATTAAATAACAGGATTTTAAAATTTTTTCTAAAATTTCATGTCAAAATTTTAATGGAGAATTAATATTTTTTTTCAACTGGGGGAGAAAAAAAAATTGCGTGTAGCGCTAGAATAACGTAATTTTTTTTTAACTCTAATTTCTTTGCCTTGACCACTCGACATTTATCGCAACTTTACCCGAAAGCCAGTTATAAATGACCCACTAGTGAGGCTTTTCCCTCTTTCTCGTTTACTCTACTAAGAGATAAAGAATTATTTAATTCTTTTTTCTCCTTTTTTTGGGAAAAAATGTTTTTCGCTTTTTTCGTTTATGTAAGGCGTGAGACTTATTTACTGAGGTAATAAATACTTAGATTTTATGAACTTTTACTCTGATTTTTATACGAATCAAAAAAAAGTTTTATATTTTTTTTTATTTTAGTTTTAGTTATGTTTTTGTTTTATTTTAGAAACAATTTTAAGATAATTTCTTTTTGTTTCTTTTTGCCTTCTATTGTCTGTGTTGCAAATTAATTTTTCCTGACACACTTTAGAAAAATTGGGATAAAAAAGTTTGCTTTTAAATTCTTCGACTAAATGTGAAGAAAAAAAATTCCTTACACGAATTTTTCAAACCCTATATAAAAGACAGAAATTTTATGAGATGAAATCGTTCCAAGATTGAAATTGCAGTGAGATTTAATGACAAAACCCTTTTTGGTAAGCCAATAGATTTATCAGTGAGGGAAAGAATTGAGGGAGAGGGTCTTTGCTAAATCCAGTTTTGTGTACCCCCCCCTCCCCTGCCCCCCGTTCAGGAACCATGTTAATGTTACTCCATTGGACCGAGATATAATCCACCATCACAAAAATCCCCGTTTCGATAGAGAAACGATTTTTTCACTCTACTGGACTGGAAAATGACTAAGTAATTCCGTAGTTTGAGAATTTTTATAAATATTTCCTACGGAAACAAAAAAAAAAAAAAAAAAGATGTTATCACACGTTAAATTTCATAGTTATCGAGATCATATTTTGATATATTTTTTCGATGCTAATACTGGGTGTATTTTTTTTTATCTTTTTCGTTAAATAAAGTACGAAAAAAAATTATTTCATTATATTTTCAGTTTTAATTTTTAAATAACTATATTTTATTGTGAGGAACAGAAAATGATTTTTTTTAATTTTAATTTTCTAGGTTATTTTTATCACTTTTTTATAATTGAAAATTTAAATTTTTTTTAAAATTAATAGTTTATAATTAAATTTAAATAAGAGAATAGAAAATTAAATGTTTGTTATATAAAAGAAAACAAAACAAGCGCTTCTATGAGGAGGTAATAATTTATGGATCTAAATGATTTGACTAACGACTGCAAGTTTGTTTCGTTTCGCAATTTTGTCGGTTTAGAAATCTAATTCTGAATTTGAATTTCAGTAACGATGTTCAAAAGTTTTAAACAGAAATAAACGCCTTTCATGTATGTACATATTTGAATTCCAGAATGTCAGGTTTAAAAAAAAAAGTTTCATGAAACTTTTGGTGGGTATAATGTGGAAAAAAATATTTAAATAAATATATTCTGCTCTGGTCACATTTCAATAGTTGTGAGAAAATTAATAAATTTAATTATAATTAATCAATGTAAGTTTATTTTTATAAAAGTTTTTTTTTATAAAAATAATAGAATTATGATTGTATAATTATAATATGATTAACTTTTTTCGCCCCTATTTTTAGTTGTAATTTTTCTTATTTTTTTTTTTGCTTTTAATTTTTCTATGAAACACTTTTTTTGAATTGTATTTTTATTTTTTCTATTTTTCTATTTTTTTTCTTTTTTTGTTTTTTTATAGTTTTTATTATTATAAATTTTTGTACGAAAGCAAAAAAACTCTCTTGTGAATTTAGATTTATAAATACGGAGAATTTGAGAAAAGGAAATTTGAAATTTTTCTTTGTTTCTTTTTTAAAGGACGAATTCCGTTAGAGGAGCATAAAGTATAATTACTCCGAATCTAGATATTAATCAGTAAACACAGTGTGTGCGGATGTTGTGTTTCTTTAACCATTTAGTTGAACGTAACTACTCTAAATTACTATGTTTTCTTGCATCTGAATCCTCCAAATTACAAAACGCAATGCATATAATAAAGCATTAAAATGTGTGTGTGTGTGTGTATTATTATTCTAAATAATTGCAAAACATAACTGTTTTTAAGCATTAGGAAATAAACTTTTATAATATCTCACTCTTCTTGTTTATTTACTTATTTAAAAAACAGGTAAACTTTTTATTTACATTTCTGTTTGTATAGATTAAGTAAATTTTGCTTTTAAAAAAGTAGAAATTAATATATTTTGAAAGTAATGAAAATTATAACTTTCGAAAATTTACTTTAGAAAAACTAAAAATTACTTCAACGGTTGTAAAAATTGTTGCAAGAATATTAAAAATTACTTTGAGAATAATAAATCTTACTGTACACAAATAGTAAATTCTATCTTGAATGGACATTTTTTATTAAAAAGAATTTTTTTCAAGTCGCTGATTATTTTGTGAGAAAAATAAAGAAAATGTAAAATAAATATTTATAAAAATAAATTTTAAGTTAATATTGAAAATGAAACTAATTTGAAAACTAATTAAACTAATTGAACTAATTTTGAACTATTTTTTATTTTTTATTTTTAACTATTTCTGAACTAAGTTTTAATGTTTTTTCTGTTTGTAAATAAAATAAAATTTGCTTTTGAAAAAGTTTGAGAGTGATAAAAATTATCTTTTCTTTTATTATTATTTTTTATTACTATATTTTATTTAGTTTTTAAATAACTATTTGTAAATTATTAACTAATTAAATATTATAAATAAAGTAAATAGAAAAAAATTCTGTTTTTCTTAAAAATAAAATTTTAAAAAAGTGAAAAAAAAGTTTTTAAAGAACGTTTAAAAAAGTAAATTTTTAAAACCTGTATTTTGAATTCAACATAAATTTGTTTTTTTACAATAATTTATAACCAACTATTTTATATAGTTTAGAATATTAAATTAATATTACTAATATTATTAATATAGATTGATCTTCAAAAAGTTTCAAATTAAAGTTTCAAAAAGTAAGAAAAGTTGAATTGTAGAAAATTTTATTAAAAAATTCTGAATAAGTAATTTTTTTAAAAACATTTTTATTCACACTTTTTTTCAAATTAGTTTTATTTTTAATTATATGCTAAGTTGAATAACTTTCAGATAATTCAAAATTCAATGAAATTGTCTTCTAAATAAAGAGGATTTTAGAAAAATTATAGTTAAAAATTGTAAAAAATAATTAAATTAAAATCTCGAATAAAATAATAAAAATATGAGTAAAATTTATTAAATGAAAGTATAGCAACTCTTTTAATTATTCATTTTTAAATGATTGAAAATTATCATTTTTTTGAAATCTTAATACCTCTATAAAAATAATAATAATTAAATATTTATTTCAAGAACTTTTAACACCTATTCTTTATGACAAGGAAAAATAATAATAATAATAATTCAAATTACAGCATCATGCTATGAATAATAATTCATGGCATTATTCTCTAGTTCTATTGTATATATAAGCCCTGCTTCATGTACTTTAAAATTAATAACATGTACTGTTGATTAAAAATAAAATAGAAATCAAAACATTAATGCATTTCTTGATATTACAGCAAATTTTGTTAACACTACAACTCCTGTAACAATATAATACAAGATGAATTTAAATCTTTTGTGCAATAATCAATAGCACATATGTTATTAAACCAACAGTATTTGTATTTGAACAATGTATTGAATATTCCGTTTATTGCGACCAACTAATATATCATATTGTTTCAATATCATTTTTTTCACGGAGCTAAAAACATTTTTATTTACAGTTGCTTCAAATGTTGTATAAAATGTCACAAAATTGATTGGAAATTTGGCTTTGTAAATAACCAAAAATAAATAACATTTTTTCTCACAAAAAAATAGATTTTTTTCAGTGGCTTAAAATAGATTTTTTTTTTAGTAACTTAAAATAGATTTTTTTAGTGGCTTAAAATGTATAAAATGTTGTAAAATTGGTTGAAAATTGTACTTCGTAAATAACAAAAAATAAATACCATTTTTTCTCAAAGGTAAATATACATTTTTATCAGTGGCTTAAAATGTATAAATTTTTGCAAAATTGATTGGAAAGTAACCAAAAACTATTTCGCAAATAGTAACATTTTCTAAAAATGTAATGTAAAAAATTTACTCGTATAGCTAAAATAGTAAATTTTCCTTTTTTTCCCCCATTTAATTTAAATTTGCTATTTCAACACACACAAAAAAAATAGTTTTCAGTTAGTTTCACCGAAGCATTAATTTGAAAAGAGCAAGAAACACATACACAATTGTTGAGAGAGTAGTGCTACTTTGCATGAAAACCATCCTGATGTTTCTATACAACTTGCGAATTCAACCTGCCATAGCAAAACGTGCGTCGTTATGATTTATGAGAAATAACAGTATAGAGATAAAGAGAGTGGAAAGGGTTGTACGAAATGCGTAAGCGCTCTCTCATTGTTCTGGGAGTTTCGCGCCACATCACCTATACCCTAACCCAAATGGTCCCTACCAATAATGGCCGCACCAGTGAGCTTTATTTTACAAACCAGAACCAAGAATAAATTCCAAATGTCCCCCAGGGTATTTAGTAACAATAGCAAATTCTCCCTGATATTTATACATTCATCATTTTAATCTGTCATTCGCAAAAATCACACCAAGCTTTATTCTTTTTTTTGTTTTTAAATTACGAGTTGAAAATGCAAACATTTATTTTTATTTTCGCGAGGGGGAAAAGGTATTTTTAAATTTTTCCTATTTTATTCTGTAAATCCAAGTTTTTATAAGCCAAACAAGAAAACTCTCTAAATTTGAAGTAGTAAAATTTGTTACTTATTTTGAATTAGTGCACTGGAAAAAAATGTAGATTAAATTTTGTTAAAGTATTTTGCAATTTAGGGAAAAAATGCAGCAAACCGAAATTTTGTTATGCAAAATACTAAACATTAAAAAAAATTTATGCGTAATTTAGTAAAGTTATATTAAAATTCAATAAAAATTCTTGATATTAAATATAATTGTACTGGAAAAAAATGTATATTAAATTTTGTAAAATTA
This sequence comes from Leptopilina myrica (nomen nudum), assembly GCA_032872475.1. Classification (NCBI taxonomy): domain Eukaryota; kingdom Metazoa; phylum Arthropoda; class Insecta; order Hymenoptera; family Figitidae; genus Leptopilina; species Leptopilina myrica (nomen nudum). The sequence continues at coordinate 40,769,666 of CM065461.1, forward strand.
TTTTGCAATTTGGGAAAAAGTGCAAAAATTTTGATATGAAAAATACTAAACAAAAAAATAAGGGAAATTTAGTATAATTATATTAAATATCAAGAATTTGTATTCAATTTTAATATAACTTTACTAAATTTCACCTACATTTTTTTTAATGCTTAGTATTTTTTGTATTAAAATTTCGGTTTGTTGCACTTTTTCCCCAAATTGCAAAATACTTTTACAAAATTTAATATACATTTTCTTTCAATGTGGCTATAACTTTTTGCTTTTAAATTACGCTTAATAGGTTTACTAATAAATTAGTAGAAATTGCTATTTATTAGTAAAATTTTTTTGACAAAATAATTATTTGATATAAAACCACTTAACTTAAAAAAATTCACGTAAATATCATTTGTCATAAAATTCATTTAACACCAATTTTATGTTACATAAAAGTCATTTAACATAATTCCCATTTTATATAAAAATCATGTAACATAAATTTGTTTTGACTTAAAAATCATGTAACATAAGTTCGTTTTGACAAAAAAATCATGTCATTTAAATTTGTTTTGACATAAAAATCATTTAACATAAATTTTAAAAAAACAAATTCAAACAGACAAAACATTAAGTAAACGTAAATTTTAATTGTTAAAAAATATATTTAACATGATATTTATTTGACAACAATTTCATTTGGCATAAATGCCATTTAACGTAATTCTTATTTAAAACACAATCCATTTAACATGAATATCATTTTACATCAAATTCAACTGACATAAAGTTTATTAAACGTACATATCATTTAACATAATTTTTATTTAAGGTAAAATTCACTTGGTATAAATTTCATTTGGCATAAATTCCATTTAACATCATTCTCATTCGACTTTACATGACTTTACATTTGATTTTACTTTACATAAATTCTATTTAGTATAAATTCCATTTAACGTAATTTTTTTTAATAAAATTCACGTGACATATATTTAATTTAACAGAAAAATCATTACACATAATTTTCATTTGGTATAAAAATATTGGCGCGAATTTCAAAATTGACGAATCACAATGATTATGTATAATATCTAATTGGTTACTTTTGAAATTCTTGCCGATATTTTTTGTAAAATGTAATTATGTGTAAAATGAGTTTTATGTCAAATGAAAATTTTGTTGAATGAATTTTATGCCAAGGGAAGTTTATGTCAAATTACATTTATGTCAAATTAAAATTATGTTAAATAAAAATTATTTTAAACAAAAATTATGTTAAATGAACTTTATGTCAAATGAAATTTTACGTCAAATAACATATGTTAAACAAATTTTACCTCAATTAGATTCCATGCTAAATTAAATTTATGTCAATTGAAATATATTTTAAGTGATTTACATTTAAAATAAATGTCAAATCAATTGTCACTTCTAGGAAACAACATTTTTTTCCGTTAACAAATTTTGAAAAAGAATAAATAACTGGATTCGAATCCTGAATGACTTCCTGAATGACTATAGAAATGATTTCTAAATAATTCTTGAAAATTATCAAGAGTCATACTCCACAGAATCAACGACAGATGCGTATAAATTCACTCGTTTCTTCATAACTCAAAATTTAGGTTAGAGACTTGACCCAATTTTGTCTTTTTTAAATTTCAATTGTCAGACAACAATATATCTGAAATCCGAAACAAGATTCTGTGATTCTGCCGTGTATTAGAAATATAAAAATATATTCTTTTCTGTTTCTTGTCAATCGAGCATCTCTTTTGGGGTCAATAATAATTGATCTTAAAATTCAGGTCAATTGGCTCAAAACGTGATTTAAATTTTTTAATTGTTTCCATTTTTATTTATGAAAGAACTCTTTCAGTATATAGAAGGTGTTATTTTATTATTTTGTTCTTTAGTATCTAACTGAAGGAAATCATTTTTTATTTTCTATCTTTTATGATAATAACTGTATAGACTTTTTTGAGAATGCAATTTGTTATATTACTATTATTATGGTATTCCTTTTCGCATTTGATATCAGACACTTGGAAGCGAACTTTATACGAGGTATACATCAAAGGTACTTTGGTAGAAAATGAGGGATAGCAGCAATTTCTTGCTCGCACGTGCGTGTGGAATCGGAAAAGTGTTTGAGAAAACTCATCTTGTAGCTTTTATATACATAGTGAAACTACAACTACAAGAAATATATATATAAATATAGTTTCCACTATTATTGTTGTTTTTTTTTGCATTTGCGCCCGTTATAATAATAATACTCTTTCCCTCTCTCTTTCTATTGCTTGGCTGAACTGCGAAAATCATTTCTTTCCAGAATTGTTGAGAATCTTTCCATTTTCAAGAGTAAAACTATTCTCTCTCTCTCGTCTCTTTTTCTCTTTAGTGTTTCGTCCACAGTCCGTTGCTTTACTTTATTTACCGTGAAATTTGTCACGACATGTAACATTACAGTCGCTACTAAACTTTTAAGTGAAACATAATTTTACCATTTCTTCTTTTATATATATACCTATACCGAAAAACTTTTTTCCATTAAACATTTATTTTAAAGGAAAAGAATTATTTAGAAATAATTATACTGATGTTGGCTCTTGTTTCTTATTGCTCTTTTCTGTTTAGTTTCTTTTTTTTGTTTTTCTTTCTTTTTTAATTTTATAATTTAATTTTTTGTTTTTTCGTTTCTTTGCATATTACAATTGTTTCACAAGAGTATATTTCCAGTATACAATTAGTTTTATATTGTGTAAATTAAAAGTTGTCTTGCTATTAAAACGGTATTATTATACCCGGTTAAAATTAAATTTAATCCAAATTGAATTAAATTTTTTAAATTTTCATTTTAATTGAAGCTAGTTGTCAAAAAATGTATTGTATTTTAATGTATTGCTTAGTAGTAATCTAATTATAATTTAATTATTAATTATTTAACTAATTTCAAATATTTTATGTTTTTTGTATTTAAAATTTCAATCGTTTTTAATATTGTAATTTCGTTAAAATTTTACCTAACATTCAAATTTTTGTATTATAAAAAAAGAATATATTTTTATAAATATAATAGAAAATCAATTATGAAATTCTGGAAAAACTTTTTACACTCACTGTACAATCACCTATTTGACGAGACTGTAATTTTGTTTACATTTCAAGGGTATATTTAGGTTCAGAACAAAGGGTACTATAGACGAGTCAGACGGCTCTTTGATGTAACAGGTCACAACCAGCAAAATGAAAAATGCGCACGCAACTTTAGTTTAAATTCGAAAATTGACGCGCTAACACGTGCTACAGTCTCTTTACTTTTCGTGAGCACGTGGTTTTTAATATTCAAATTCTAAATTTTCAAATAGACGAAATAGTCTTTTCGTCTTTTCATTGTTTATTTGTTAATTATTTTTCTTTTTCCATTTTTTTTTACTATTCTACAGTTTCGTAAAGTGCATTTTTTTCCCCCAAAATCACGATCGTTTCAGTGCAATAATTATTTTTCTGAAGTATTTTACTTTTTAAAAAATATAAATGTGGAAAAATTTTTAATGTTTTGTGCAATTTGTGAAATCTTTCATTTTTCATCAAACAAGGAAAAACATATAATTTAAGGTATGAACAAAAAAGAATTCTTTCTTCAATTCTTCTACTTTATACTTTTCATAAATCGAAAAAATCGGTTTGTTAATTTTTTCAATTTAAAAATTTTTTTCTTCTACTTCGATTTCTTTATTTGCTTTTTTTAGTTTTCTAATTTCTATTATACGTGAAGTTATTGTTTTCATTGAATTTTTATTACTAATATAAACATCGCCTTTTGCTCTCTGTGTTTATAACGGTAAAAAGAAGGAGTCAATATTAAATATTTTTGGAAAGGCAGTTAATTTATTCCTATATATACATATATATTTAATAAATACAGTAGAACAGTGATATTGATCATATTATAACATGAGGGAGACATTAATTATAGTTTATGGGGCAATTCTTCACGGGCATAAATTGCCTAATATTCTCCTATCTATAAACATGAATACTTTATTTTCCAAATACAGTAATTTGATACTAAATTTATAGTTTAAACCTATATTATACGTGTATTAAGCTCTTAATCTAATTGTTGAGAAAATTTGATTTATATTACATATATATATATATGGTATAAATTTAATGTTGTACAGTTATACAAACGAATACATGCTCGAGAATATTTTTATTCAAAAATCAATTTTGGTTAGAATAATTTATTTCTGATTTTGTGTCGAAAAAAAATCATGTTTTTGAAAATCATTGCTCCTAACGGCCCCCTAGGGGACGTTACGTACTGTTCCATTCAAACGAGAAATCACTGTAAAATTATTTTTTTAAATTGATTTCATTTCAATTAATTGAAAAAAATAAGAAGAAAAATCAAAAAGTATGAAAAAAGAGGCTTTTTTCTTTTTATTTAAAGGAAGTTCATTTGTCAGGTATATGTAGTTTCCTACTTCCACTTAATTTTAATTTACGACTACGATGATGAGAGAATATTGTGAGAGAATAATTACTAGAAAGCGTGATATGATTTTTGTTGTACACGAAAGCGGCTCATCTGTTTCCCATGAGTTATACATATATACAATATATGTACTATGTTTATAAAGCAATATCATTTTCTGAATAAAATCTCATTTTATGTAACACAGAATCTAGAAAGTTAAAGATAAAATCAGTTAAAAACAAATTTTCGAGATTAAAAACTAATAAACATTAACTAATATGTATATACAGAGATGTTTATACTCAAAAGTTATTAAAAATGATTGTATATATATAAAATTGTATATAAAAATAATTTTATATGTGTAAATATAATTATTTTCCTTATTATTGCACTATAATAAGGAGATGCAATGATGCAATGAAAAAAAGACGACCGTATTTAAAAAAAACTTATTTATTACATTTTTACTATATATTATCTTACAATTTTCTGAACTTCCTTATTGAAAATATTTATTAAATTTAAATAACCGATTACTTGTCTACTAACTAAATATTTACTGAAATTGATAATTAATTTTTATTTTAGTCTATTAAGTTGTTCAATTAATATTTGCTTCAAGTACTGAAATTATTGATTGGAATAAAATTTATTTGACTAAAATAAAATTTAAGTAAAGTAGCTTTTCAGCTAAATTTGTTTCAAGTTATTATTTACTTAGACGAAGGTAATTTAAAGTAAGTACATTTTTTTTTCAATGTAGAACAAGCAACATTCGCAAAACATTTTTTTGTTTAAATCAAGAAGAATCTGACAATTTTTCTCAAAGATTTAAAATTAAAAACTAATCCAAAAAAAAGTGAAATTAAAGTTTCGTTTTCAAAAGAGAAAAATTTTGTTTCAATCAAATATAATTTATTTAGTACTAAATTTATTTGAATTAAATAAAATTCTATTTATCTCAGAGCCAAGTGGATTATTTATTTGTCTTAAATAAAAATTTTATTTACATAAATAAAACTTGTCCTTAAGGAAAATAAAATGTTATTCAAATCAATTATAAAATTTATATAAATATATATTTATTTTGATCTGAGTCAAATATATTTTTTCTAAGTTGCAAAAACTTATTTTTCATAGTTATTTTATATTTTCGAAAATTAGAAAAAAATATTCGTTGGTTAGTTATCTGATAAATTATTTCATATTTTTTTAATTATCAAATTTTTTTCTACAAAATTTAATTTTTTGCAAAAAACATTTTTTTTAAGAAAAATGCAATTTTTTTTGTAATTAAGTTCAATGTTTTGTAAAACATGTTCTTTGATAAAAAATAAATTGAAGTTTATATTAAACGGAGATTGGTAAACAGGACATTTTTTTTTCTTTATAATTTGTGGATGCTCCAGTTGAGATGTTGAGATTCGAGTTGGCCTTGATATTTCAGAGAATTGAGAACAGGTCTCAAAAGCATGTATCAGTTCCTCATATAATAATAATTTGAAAGCAAAAGGAGGAGAGGATTCATGCCTTCGGCAGCTCCGAAGAGAATGCGGCGTGAGGCCCCACTGAATTATTCTATTTGCATTCTTGATATCTCGTGTCTATAGTTACGCAAGTGCCAACACTCAAAATAACTAGTCTCGTATACCTTACAAGATCAATATTCTATTTTACATATTTAAATATATACTAAAGCCTACCGGTGTTTAGCCGTTTAATAGAATTAGACACGCTTTTTAGAGAATCCTATAATCAGGTGTTCCTTTTTTTTTTGTTTTTGTTTATTCTGTCTGTGATTTTGTTTCTTTTTTTGCTTTGGGTTTTTTCCTTGTGCTGTTTCTTTGTTATTTTTGTTTTCTTTTTTGTTTATACTCTTTTTCTTTGCCTTGTTTTAATATATTTTGTTTACTTTCTTTGGTTTACTTTGTTTCATATTTTGTTTGCTTCTTTATTTTTTCTTTTCACAATTTTTCTATAAGGATATCAAATTGAGACAAAAAAAAACGAATCAAAAAGTTGCTTTGTTACTTTTTTGATGAATTTTTTGTCTTAATTTAATATCCATAAAAAATTTTTTGTTTATCCTTTACTTGATGTCGTCTATGTTAGAATTTATTTTTTTTTAAATTTATTTGTTGAAAGATTCATTTCTTTCTTAAACTCGTTTTCTTTTCTGATAATTGTTTGCATATATTGCTTTTGTATTTTCGTTTAAGACTTATTTTCTTAAAGAATTTTGATTCTGTTTTTGTTTCTATTTTTTCTTTTCTTTGTTTGATATTTTGTTTGCTTCTTTATTTCCCTTGTTTTATTTGCTTTGTTTTGTATTTTTGTTTTTACACTGATAATTGTTTGCATTGTTCTTGTATTTTTGTTTTTACAAATTTTAATTCGTTAATTTTATCATTATTCGGTTATCATCAAATTCTTAGTTAGTTAATTTTACCATTATTCGGTTATCCTGAAATTCTTAATTCGTTAATTTTATCATTATTATGTTATCATCAAATTCTTAATTTCTTAATTCTACCATTAAATTTGTAAAATATTATATTAGTAAAAGTCTAAAATATTATAGAATGAAAAATATAAAATGATACAAATTAAATTTGACTAATTATAGAAATAAAATAATACAAATTTATACAAATTATATGCAATATAAAAATATAAAACATTTCTCTAATGAAATTAAAAGAAAACCACTCCGCTACAATTATTTACATTACATGGAAATTAATCCAGCAATTAAAATTTAAGCATCGTATCGTTTTGCAAAATTTGAAACATGAAACATCCTTAAAGTCCGTTATAGCGTATCTTGCGTATATACATATAGTTAGACTTAGCATGAATAGCGAGCATTCCTTTCAGTGAATGACCCAGTTTCAAAAGGAGGAGGTATGTATTTAGTTTCGCGCGTGTTAATTCAATTGAAGTCAATTGAACTCGACCTCAGGTACGATAGCAAAGCACGATTTCGTGATCCGATGGCAAACGCGAGCAAAAACGAAAAAAAGGAACTAAAACAAAAGCGGAGAAAATGCTCACCCTAATATATCAATTCTTCTTCATCATCATCATTATTGACTAGTGTCAATTAATCAATTAGACGATACGAATCACAAGTTGATTAGTCACGCTATTTCGTATCATGAAGCCAATCTAATGAAATCCCACAATTAAATAATCACAATAATTTATTATTAATGTATACATATGCAATTTTAATCTTAATGTATCTCTCCTTTATATATACATACAACATTGCGAACAATCATTTTATCGATTAATTGACTAAACTAGATTCTCTAGAAAAAATAAATTGTCCCTCAAAAATATTCATATATGTGCATTATTCGATATTTAAAAAAATAAATTCTACAACGAGATAAAATTTTCGCAGAAAAAAGTAATAAACAATATTTTTTATTTCCGTACTTAATTCATTAGTTTGAAATTGACCTCACACGAGGTCATCGCGATTTGAATTTTTTTTTTTTAAAGTTATGCTAAAGAATGTACAATATTTATTGCACTGTTGAATAAAACATTTGGTTTTTGTTCAGGAATTTAGAAAGAATTTTATGGAAAAAATAGGTCACACGCAATTATGCGTGATAAAATATTTAATAACTTTTATTATTTTCTACGGTTGGAATGAAATCAGAATTTTATTTAAAAAGGTAACTTTTATATGTTGATACTTCTTTTTTGTATTATTATTGTTATTAAATTATGGTTAAAATATAAATAATTAGGTAAAAAACTATTCAGTTAGAAGTTTAGTCAAAATGCATTAAATTTAAAGCGGTGGGGAAGAAAAAATTTTTTTATATACGAAATTTTTTGTTTAATTTAATGACATTAGGAATTTACATTGGGCAAAAAGACTATTTGTTCTAATTAAATTAGGTAAATCCAATTTATTCTAACAAATTTACCTGACTTTAATTGTATTTGCCTCCAACCACCAAGTGTGTCAGGTAGACAATACATTTTCCACAAGCATTGTACAACTATTTTGTGATGATTTAAAAAAAATGTATTTTTCACTTTTATTTAACTTCAATAATTATTTAGAAAGCATTCATTTTTTTCAAGTCGTGACAATTACTTCCTCATTTAAAAACCTAATTAACTAAAAGTCTGTAATTTTACTATTATTCAATTAAGCGGCGAACTATTTTTTTTATTTTTCAAAAAAAAAACAAAAAAAAATCCAGAAAGAGAAAGGAAGAGGAGAAAGTGATGTTCACGCTCCAGAAGTAATTTGCAACTGAGAGAGAGAAACATGATTAAATGCGCACACATAAATAAAAAATGGGGAAAAAAAACTATTTTAGAAGAAAAATGTTATTTCTATGAATGTAAAGAACGTTTAATTTCTTATAAAAATTTTATTTGCATCTAAATTTGGTTGTAAAGAATAAAAAAAAACTATTTATGATAACGAGAAATGTAAAGGACTTTCGCTTTTTGATTTATGTAAAAATATTCCTTTCAATCAAGGGATGAAAATTTTTCCCTCCACCTTCTTGTTTTGTGTTTGAATTTCTTTTTTTGTATTATTATTAATTGGTATTTTCTATTATAGACTTCGTTCATGATAATTCGTTTAGAAAAAGTATAGTTTTTTAACTCAAAGATAAAATTTAATATTTCTTTTTTAATTGAAATTATTCCTCTCAAATTTAAACAAATTTTGTACTAGAAAGAAAATTTTTAAGTTTTGCTTTTTATTTTTCTTGGCGTAACTTCAAACTGTTTAAAAAGTGACGTTTAATAGAAAGTATGAAAAAGGAAAATTCTCTCAATTAGAAAATAAAAATTTACTTCCCATATGTAAGAGGAAAAAATGCAGCAAAAGAAGAGGAATCGTCTTAAATGGACAACATTTTTTTCGGTACAAAAGAGCAAATCCCTGATATTTAATGACCTAGAGTAAATAGCAGCTGGTCATGAATTTGTTAAACCCAGATGAACATTTATAGTTCTGTATTAAATAACTGTTTTGGTTTTTGAATCTCTTTTGGTTCAAAAAACAGAACATCAAAATTCCAGACATACAATTTAAATTCTCTATTTGTTCCTATTATTTATTGAAATAAAATCATGAATCGAATAGTTTTGTATTTCTCCCCAAATGTGGAACATGAAACAAATAGTTTGTTTTTTATAAAAAAGTTTTTTTTTTGCTTTTTAAAACAAATATAGTATTTCTCAAAAATCTAAAAACGTGGATCTAAAAACCAAGGAGCCTAAATTTTACTCAAACATACAAACTTGTCGAAGAAGAAAGAAAAAGAACCCCTAATTAATGGAACACTTAATTCAGCACTTAAATTGGTACTAACACTAACAAAATCACTATGGGGTCAAGTTCTTGTTAACCATAAGAACGGTTCAACAAACCATTTGTGAAGAAAATACTGTCCTACTAAAAAACATCTTTAAATAGTCCATTTACCTTTCGAGTTAATTAGAGAGCAGCTATAATTACCATCTGCAATCAAGATCACTTAAAGAAAACTTCCAAATAGACTTCTCTCCATCAAAAAAAATTCTAAATCTCTAGACACGCAATTCTTTTGCATACAACTAGACTCTTATCCGGAAAAAGATTTTGATGTCGTATTGGAATTGAGGTTTAGATATGTATGTCTTGAGAAATACGAGCGGAATTCCGGATAATTTTCTCTCTCTCTTTCTCTGTCTCGTAATGTTGAATAGGAAAAAGGAGAGTTTGACTAAAGGATTTGACGATATTGAAAGAGGGAAAAAGAATGAGAAAGAAAATAGTCGGCGTGTGATAGAGAGTGAGTGCAGTACGAAATAAGGCGATCACTATGCATTCGACGCACAGTATACCGCACTAACTATATAGGGCAGATTCTCTTAGTATAGCGTATGTACCAACCAGTAAGAGGATCTTTCCTTTCCAAAGGATTTCCTTTTTATTTTACCATTAGTGATCCTCGAATTGGCAATTTTCTAGAGACGTGACGATTCTCATTTTAAGTCCCGGAAACTTGATAAGATGTTAGAGTGAAGGAGATTTGAAAAGATTTTCTTTATATAGCTACGAAACGAATTTCCAAAACAAATGATTAAACGAAAAATATGGGTCTATGGACTGTTGTTAGTATTAAAAAAATCATTTTTTAAATCGACTTCTATAAAGTGGAACTCTAATCATATGAGGACATCTCAATTCTTTCGTAGTATTTTCAACTCTAAGTTTATATGTGATTAACCAAAAAACATACTCGTTGCATATTTTTGCAAATCCATTCGAGAAGTTGTTTAAAACTATCGAAAAAAAATGTTATCAATTTTAGACGATTCCTCTTCTTTTGCAGCATTTTTTCCTCTTACATATGGGAACAAAATTTTTCTTTTTTAATTGAGAGGATTTTCCTTTTTCATACTTTCTATTAAACGTCACTTTTTAAACAGTTTGAAGTTACGCCAAGAAAAATAAAAAGCAAAACTTAAAAATTTTCTTTCTAGTACAAAATTTGTTTAAATTTGAGAGGAATAATTTCAATTAAAGAAGAAAGACTAAATTTTATCTTTGAGTTAAAAAACTGGCAAATATAAACAAAAATTCCTCTTTTTTGTAGATGAATATTCGTATATTGAAAATAAAATGTGAAAATAATTGCCAAGAAGAATTTTCATCTTACATTGAGATTTTCTTTTTTTTCGGTGTGCTCTTTTCAAATTCCCTCAATTTTCCAGGTTATCCAGGTTAAAAATGGAATTTTCCCAGGTTTTTAAAATTACGTTTATTATTAATTAGCAACTTATTCGAAAACATTAATAACTTCATTTTATTAATTAAACATTTAATCATTATTATTTTTTCATATATAAATTACGATTTTCAAAAATCCAATTTTTTTTATATATTCTTCAAAGAATTAACATATTTCCAACAATTTTCAAATTTTTTATTCGTTTGTTTTTAAAATAATTTGTCAAAATTGAATTAGTTTCAGTGTCTACTATTTCAAGAAATTTTAACAAAAGACTTCAATTATTTAAAAAGAAATTTTAATAAACTTCTTCTCAAGAATTTAATTATTTTCAAAAGTAATATAATTCTTTGTAAAAATCCAATTATGTTAAAGAAATTACAAAAATTCCTGTCAATTTTCAATTAATTTTGTAAACAATAAAATTTTTCTCCCATATTCAAACTTTTTTTGAAAACTTTTAACAAAATTCTTGAAGAATTAATTATAATTTTTAAAAATAAGTGAATTCAATGAAAATTTTTGTTGATATAGAACTAACAAATTTTTATTTTCTTGTCCTAATAATTCAAATTATTAAGACAAATTATTTAAGAATTAGAATTTTTAAAAGAGTTAAATTATTTTTAAAAATTGTAATAAAATTATTTGTCACGATTTTGAAAATAATTGCAACAAAATTCTACGTAGAAATTTAATTAATTTTAATAATTTGTCAAAATTTAATTATTTTCAATATCTACTGGTGTAATAAAATTTGATAAAAGAATTTAATTTCTATAAAAAGAAATATCATTAAGTAAATATTATTTTTAATATTATTGAATAAACAATTACCAATACGACCCTCAAGAATTCATTTATTTTCAAAATCAATAAAATTCTTCGTAGAAATTCAATTTTGGTTAAAAATTTTTAAAAAATCGGTAAAATTCAATTATAAATTTCTTTTTATAAATAATAAAATTCTTGTCAAGATTTCAATTAATTTGTAAAATTATTCTCAATTCGATGATTTTTAATAATTTAGTTTAATAAAACTTTCCAAAAGAATTCAATTATTTAAAATAATAATATAATTCCTCCCAAATATTTAATTATTTTCAAAAATAATAAAAATTGATAGGTTATCAATTAATTTAAAAAATTTCATACAAATTTTTACGCAATAATTTAATTGCTTTCATAAATAATAAAATTTTTACAGTGATGCAACTACGTTTAATTAAACTTTAATCAAATTTCGCAAAAAATGTGATTGTTCTTAACAATTTAAAAAAAAAATTAAATTCTTCAAAAGAAGTCAATTATTAAAAAATTTGTTGACAAAATTCTTTATAAGAATTTAATTTTAAGAAACTTTCGAGTATTCAATAAATTTTTATTTTTTACATTTAAATAATTGAATTCTAGTATAGAATTATCTAATAAAAATTCATTGAAATATGAATTTCAGTTAAAATTTTTAATAATTTTAGTTAATAATTGAAATATTAAATTTTCTAAATTTGAATTTGTAAAAATATTTACTAATTTAAATTAGCGACTGACTTTTTGCTTTTGAGTTAGCTGATATAACTAATGAATAGTCGTTTTTAGTAATTTAATAGTAAAATTTGCTACTTCAAAAGTAAAAAGTCAGTACGTTAAGAACAAAGTATAAAGTTGTAAAAAGATTTCAAATTAAAATCTTCGAAAATTTGAATTTTTCACACTTTTAACCAATAATTGTATAGAATTAATTTTTTTTGAAAAAGTTTAATTTAATTTTTTAATTGAAAAATAATTTTAAAGCTATGAAAAAAATAGTTTCGTTGAAAAATTCTGGGGAAAATTTAAATTAATTTTTTTAATTATTTCAAGCGTTTATTTTCCAATATATATTTGATTAAAAAATTTCCGAATAATCGAAATTTCGATAAAATTGAATTGTAGTAATAAAATCTTTAATAATATATAAAACTTTTATACATCACTGTTCTTCTTTATTTTATTTTAGACTTACTTGCAAAATCTCAGCATCACTGTCCTTCTTTATTATATTTTAGACTTTTTTTTACAAAATCTCAGCTTGATTAATTAATTTATTAACATTAAAATATTTAAAGAGAAAAGTGGTCGAAAAATTTACACCATTGAATTTCTAACAGTCATTTGCTGTTAAGATGTTTTCCGTGTATGGGGTAACGAACGAAAGAGTGTAAATCCGTACCCACAGTTTCCTGAGCAATAATCTAGAGTCCAAATGACCCAGTAAAGAGTTTATGTCCCAAAAACCTAAAAATACTATTTTTTCCATAAAATTACAAACACACACACGTACAGTCACCATTTTTTTTTTGCAACAGATCACAGCCATTTAGGTGCGCAATTTTTTTTCTGTCCTTTTGTTCATTATTTTTTTATTTTTTTTTTTTTTTGAAGTCCAGTGCTTCTGTTCTTTTCCCGGATAGAAATTGAGGTGGGATTGTAGTTTAGGACGAAGGGCGGGGGCGCAAAATATGACAAAGCACGAGCGAGTCCTCTCCTCATTCAAGGGCAGCGAAGTGAAAAGAGTCGTGCTGCGGAAAAATCAAATCGATTTCATTGACGAGACACAATATTCTGCGGTTACACGGAACATCGGATCCGGCACTACTATCTCGGTTTATTCTCTATTCTATCTCTCTGACCCTATCCGCAAGTTCTCCGCACATATATCCCCGAAAATTGGCAGAATATTCGCCTGGACATTTTTTTTTATCTTCTCTCTTTTAAATAACATTAAATTACATACATCAATATATATATATATATATAGTAAAAATCCCAAAGGAGACTTTTGTTTCCAGTATAAAAGTTTGGAATTTTTTTTTAATATAGTTTAATTTCTAATTTAAAGAATGAAGAATTTTTCTTTATTTGCTTTTATTAAGGTATATCGAAACTATTATATTTCCGTTTTCATGGTTTAATTTAATAGAGGAGTCCTTTCGATTGAAATCAAGTTCTGAACCGCTCTATTTAAAGTGGATAAAAAATTCAATTTCCACCACAATATTCAATATTTTTTTTTTCTTTGCCGATGGAATATTAATTTCCTGTATGTATGTGTGTTAATATTAAATTTTGCGTAATATAAAAATTGGATTTTTATTCATTTGGATCAGTAAATAAAAAAAGAATTCATTTTTATTAAAACAAATTATTTTGCTTCCTCATATAGAAGAAAAACTTTTTTCAAGAATTCAATTATTTTGAATAAAATTTTTAATGTGTATTCCTCGAAAAATGCAATTATTTTTGACAATTTCATTATAATTCTTTAAGAAGATTCCATCATTTAAAAAATTTTGATATAATTTGTTCATTACAATTAAATAATTATATTTCCAACACATTTTTAATAAAATTTCTTTCAAGAATTTAATTATTTCAAAACAATTTGAATAAATTTTTTGACACAATTTTAATTATTTTTAAAAAATGTTCTCAATTCATTGAATTATTCTTAAAAAGTTTATTAAAATTATTTGAAGAAAAAAAAATTTGATAAAATAGAAACATTTATTTATTTTCATAACTAATAAAAGATTTACAGGAATTCAATTATTAACTAATTAAAAAATAATTTTCAGTTAAAATTAAAAGTAATAATTGCTACAAAATTCTCAACAAAGGGAATTTTTAATACTTAATTTTATTAAAATGCTTTTATTGAATTCAGTTATCTTCATAATTAATTAAATTCTTTTAAAAAATTCAATGATTTATCAATAATTTTACTAAATTGTTTATAAGAATTTAAATATTTTTAATACAATTTAAATTTAGTTCCCAAAAAAAATTATTTATTTTCAAGATTTTCAATTTATTATATTCGCCGAAATTCAAATGATTGTAGAGAATCCGATAATTTTTTATAATTCAAATAAGACTTCTGTCAACAATTATTTATATATATTAAAAAATAATTAAATTCTTCGCAAAAAGTCAATTATTATTAAAAATTTTATTAAAATTTATATAATTTCACCAAGTAATAAATTCAACAACACTAAATAAATTTATTAAAATTTGACAAAAGAATTCAATTATTTAAATTCTTTATTTTAATTTTCTTTTTTTTAATTTTTTATGAAAATTCAGTATTAAGAAACATATTCAGTTATTCAAAAACTTTATTTATTTCTATATTTAAATAATTCAATTCTCGTAAAATTTTTTAATAAAAATTAATTTGAAAATTAATTTCACTTAAAATTTTCAATAATATTTGAAATTGTTAAAACCATTGTAGCATGAATTTTTAGAAATAATTGAATTTTGAAAATGTTCGAAATTAAAATCTTTTATAACTTTGAATTTTTCACACTTTCAGCTGACAATTTTGCAGAATTAATTTTCTTGAAAAAGTAAAATTTAATGTTTCTTTTATTTAGATAAAGTCTTTATTTTTTATTTATTTAAAAAGAAATTATTATAAAAAAGTTTTATGAATAATTTTACTACTAAAGAAAATAAATAAATGTAACTGAATATTTTATTGTTATTTTATTTATTATTTATTTTTTACACTGAAAAAAAATTTAATTGATTTAAATAACCGATTAATATAATAATCATAATAACCGATAAAATTGAATATTATATCATTTAAATATTTAATTGAATCAAATAATATATATTAGTGCCAAATAAATGATATTTGCTTCAAATATTGAAGTTGTTGATTCAAAAACCATTTAATTGACTCCATTAAATATTATTTAATTCAAGTAAATATTTAATTGATAATAGTCAATTAATCTGTTGTTTAAATAAATTAAATTTTTTTTCAGTGTAGTGATTTTTTTTAGTGTTTGAGAAACAATCCAAACTTTATCTGCAAATCAGGGAAAAATAAAATAAAAATTCTGTGGCAACTTTAAATAGAGATAAGTGATATTTGATCTCAGGGATAGAAGGAGAGGGAAGTAAAATTAATCATTTGCTATATTTTTGGAATTTTACATTAGGCGAAATATTATATTTGAAGATTTTCCTCTCCTGAAAGTAGAGGAGAAAAGTTCTTCGAAGGGGTGTGTTGTTAGAGAAGTTTTCAGTCCGGAACTCCTATTGAAGGGCTTATTGAATGTGATATTGGATTTTACCGACATCATGGCCCCATCTGATACCCGATCGCTAAACGACTCGGGAAATTTAAAACTCGTCACGCAGCACCCAAATCACGTTCCTTCAGCTGTATTTTCAATCGATGGACCACATTTTTCATGGGGGAGGTCAAAAAAATCATATCTTTCAGAATCCCGCTGCTGCCCCTAGATCCATATTTAAATAACGTTTATAATAATATATCTTTTCTGAAATTTAAGAAAAATAGCCACTTTTAGAAATATGGCACCAAAAAATATTCTCCTCTAAACTATAATAAATTCTTGTAATACATCATTTGAAAAATTAACGATTTTCGCGGTTATTCTGCATTATCGACTGAACATAGATTGGAAAACGAATATGAAAAAAAAAATAATTCCATTAAATTGATGGCTAATTTTTTGCTCTCTTGTTGTAATTATAAGAATAAAGTTTTATTCTATATAATTATAGCGGGATATATTTTTTTATGAATCTGTTATTTCAATTTTGCTCCCTTTCGCTATAGGGATGTAAAATATCTTTCTCTCTCTTGACTTTATTAAAAAGTATTGGAAAACAAGTCCATTTGAGAAGTTCATGTCTCCATAAAAATTGCTTTTGTAAGAATTCAGGGACACGGCTAAACTGAGGGGAAAGTATCTTCTCACTTAACGTATAATTTTCCAGTTCAAAGACTTTGTAAAAAGTTCCCGCATTCCAAGGTTAAGGGTCTTTTTTAGTTTTATATGGTAATGAATACATATGTAACTTTACGATAAAACAAATGTAATTTGATTTATCACTCCTTTTTTTTCTCATCACCAATAAACGTGAATTTCTATAAAAAATTATCTCCGCTCTTTCCATTTAGGGGTAAAATTAAACTATTATTCAAAAAATCAAATAAACTCTAATATACTCTACACTAGGCAAAAGGTTATTTTTAAAAAAATTAAATTAAAATAAAAAAACTTTCCATTTTTTAAATTTACTTTTTTTACAACTCGAAGTGTGTAGAAAATTTTTCTATTAACCGTTTTTATTCATTTTGAAAGTTGAATAGAAATTTATAATTGAAAATACTACCGAGAGTTCAAATTTTATATTTAAATGAGATGAACTTTCTTTTTTTTCAATGAACTTTACAATATTTAGTTCTAACATTCTTTATTTAGAATTCTCTTTTATGTTTGGTTTTTAAAAACTAGAGATTAGCTTTTTTTCAAGGTTTTCGAATGTCATCAATGAATTTACAATTTTTAATTACGGATTCCCTTTCACCGTTTAAAATTGGAACCCAATGCATTGAAAATAAGTTTCGGAAAGAATTTTATATTAACTTTCTAATGAAATTTTTTGCCTAAAGCATTTTCGAAGCGTTGATAGTGAATTTAAAAATAAAGTATTGTGAATATAATTATTTAGTGGTCTATTAATTATTCAAAATTATTTTGCACCTACAAAAAAGTCATTAAAAAAGTCATTAAAAATGTTTAAAAATGTTTGAAATGTTAAAAAATGTTAAAAAATGTTTTAAAATGTTAAAAAAATTTTTAAAATGTTAAAAAATGTTTAAAAATGTTAAAAAATTTGTAAAAATGTTTAAAAATGATTACAAATGTTTAAAAATGTTTTAAAATGTTTTAAAATGTTTAAAAATGTCTAAAAATGTTTAAAAATGTTTTAAAATGTTTAGAAATGTTTAAAAATGTTTAAAAATGTTTAAAAATGTTTAAAAATTTTTAGAAATGTTTAGAAATGTTATTTCAGTCATAATAGCTAAGCAAATGAATAAATAAATAATAATGTAAACTTGTAAATAAGTAATTAATTATGTAAATAAATATGTAAATAGATAACTAAATGAATAAATAATTAGCCCATGAATATCACAGTCACTTTTTTTTGCACCGAATTAAATATTAAACAAACATGAATAAACATATGTCGGAGGAAAAAAAGTACACACAGCTTCGTTTAAAAGCGTTATTTGTTTGTTTAATTTTTTATGCTTCTGTAAATGAAAAGCCGTGGACAGAAAATAGAAAAAATTGTTTATTCAATTGTATTCGAATTCAAAGTGAATAAATGTTTGTTTCTAATCAATCGGGTAAATTCTTTTTTCCCCCTCTCGCTCTCTCACTGTTAATTTGTTTAGTTAATATGTCATCAATCTAATAATTAAACCAAAACCTGGTGGCTATAGCTCTTTACATAAATTATACATTAAAACGAGATTACCAGGCATTTATAGTTATAACCATTTACATTGTGAATTAATAATTATCGATTATTCTAATTACTCATTACTAAAAGCAAATTACTTTGATGTATTCTATATTAATAATAATTTGTGTGCCGCAAGCGTTTTTGTATAGTAAAAAGTTCCAAACAAATTTTTTTTATAAAATGTTTCAAATGAATTTTTTTTATATAAAGTTCAAAAAAAATTTTTTTTTATAAAAAGTTTCAAATGAATTTATTTTATAAAATGTTTCAAATGAATTTTTTTTATAAAAAGTTCCAAATAAATTTTTTAATACAAAGTTCCAAATACATTTTTTTTATAAAAAGTTCCAAATTTTTTAAATAAAATAAAATACGTTTTTTTTGTAATTGCATACAATTTATAAAATTAATTTTTTTTCTGTTTCAGGTTAGTTTTCTAAACATTCTTCTGTGGAGGACAAATTTTTGGGTAATGTAAAAAAACTATTACTCACTGTTTAAAAAAGAATTACATAAGATATAAATTTAAAAAAAAAAACATTATTTTCCTTCCTCTTTGGAAACAATAAATACGGAATTTTTTTTTAATTTAAAATTTTATCTTGTAGAGTATTATTTCAGGACAAATATAGTCCTATTATAAATATGTGTGTGGAATTTCTTTTTTCTTCTATTTCTCTCTTCTCTCTTTTTTTTTAAAGAAAAAGATAGAAAAAAGTTGGGAATGAAAAAAGAAATTCTTTAATGAAAAACTTTTTCTATTAAGGAAGGGTAATATCGTAGAAGCGAAACCCTGAAGGTCGTGAAAGTGGATGCAGGAGTCGGTAATAAAATATTTTACGAGAAGCGTTGTTGTCGTAGCTGTTAGCGCCAGGGAGTAACTTTACCTTGATTATGCAGTGAGTTTAACACACGATTATCGTGAAACTAGATGACACTCAACAATGTACAATACGAATTTACCAATAAAATTCTAAGGTCGAATTTAACATTCACATAATAATGCAAGATTTCAAATTGTCATGTATATTGTTTAATAATAATGCATATACGTATATATACACTGTGATTAGTCGAAATTCTAACTGTATTCTCGTGTTTCGCATACAGTATTCAATTAATTTCTAGATTTTTATTTATTTATTGACTTTTGAAAAAGTTGAGTCAATTTATATTCATAAATAAATTAACTTCAAAGGATTCAAAGGATTGAATTTGAAATTTCATAAACATTCAAATTTTTTTTTTTTTAAGTGAATTTCATTAGAAATTTTTAAAGAACTCAGATTTTTGAAAATTTTTACTAATTTCTATTCTTCTGAAATTAGATCAATTTGCTAATATATTTAATTATTCAGTAAAAATAATAGATTTACAGAAGAATTTTAGTTAAAAACAGTAAAAAATATCTGAATGTTACAAAGGATTGCAAAAATCAATTATTTTCAAAAATTTGAAACTAAAATAAAAAATTCTTGTCAAAATTTCAATTAGTTTCAATAATTTTTTTAAAAATTATGTATTTAATTATTTATTTTAAAAAATGGGTTTGTAAAAGAAGTTCAGTTAAAACTTAAAAATTCTGAAATAATTGAATCTCGGTAATTATTTTTAAAAGTAATCAAATTCTTTGCAGCAATTCAATTGTGTTAAAATTTTTTTTTTAATTTTCGTGGAATTTTTTTTAACGAATTTTTCTGAAAGAATTTAATTATTAAAAAAAAAATTTGATAAACTTCTATGCAAACATTTAATTATTGGCAAAAATTATAAAAATTTTACAGGAATTCAATTATTTATAAATTCTTTATAAATTTCTATTCGCAATAATTCAATTATTTTCATAAATAATAACATTTTTGACAGGAATTTAATTATTTTCAGAAGTAATAAAACTCATCGCAGAATTTCAATTATTTTTCAAATAATTTTAATTTAATTTCTTCGAAAAGTGTAATTATTTTTCCAAATTTCATTAAAATTAGATAAAAAAATTCAATTTGTTTAAAATTTCTTCATAAAATTCTATATGAGAATTCAATTTTGCGAAATATTTGATGCTTACAATAAATTTTAATGTTTTATACTTTTTTATTCAATTATTGTAAAATTAAAAAAAAAATTGATTTGAAATAAATTTTAGTCAAAATTTTAGACAATAATTGAATAAAAAAGTATAATATTATAAATTTTTTTAAAATAATTGAATTTTGAAAGTTCAATTATAAAAGAAATAAAAGAATTATGGCCAGAAATTCATTTATTTAGAATTTTTTTCTAATTTTCGTCAAAAATTTGTATTTCTATAATTAACAAAATTCTTGACAAAATTTGCATTATTTTCAAAAATTTTAGTTAAAAAAACTATAAAATAATAATTGAATTGACAGAATTAAAATAATTTAAGAAATGATCAATTCGACTGTTTAATTTCTTCATGTTTTATAATAATATTTTTACTTCTTGTTAAATTTAAAAAATGTTTTGAATTTGGAATGTTTTGAAGAATTTTAATTCCTACGGGAAAATAATAAAGATTAAATATTTATTTGAAAAGAAATTTATTGAGTTTTTGAAATAATTTTCCAAATAATGAAATTCGTAAATAAATGAAACAGAACATTTTTTTCGAGTATTTAAATAATATTGAGAGTAAATCAGAATATTCTTTAGCTTTAAGAAAAAAGTCAAAATTTCGTCTGGATATCAGGAAAAACAAATTTAATCTTTTGTGTCAACCCGGTTATAACATTTTATAACTAACCAAGGAAATAATATAAAATTGTTTCATCGATTCATCTCATTTCGTTTATGAGAGAATTTTCATGACATCTAGACGGCAATTTAAGGAACTATTGGCGCGAAATTTAAAAAATTCAATGGTAAATGAGAGAATAATAGTAGTAGTAATAATAATAATAATAATTATTATTATTATAAATTATAAAAATTATTTTAAAAATATTTAATTTTCAAGAGAAAAATCCTTGTTTTTATTAACTTGTTTATAACAATAATGTAATAGTATAAAGTTCATATGGGAAGAATGAAACTACACCTCACTTCTACAGTTTCTGATGAAATGTGCGGGCATAATACTATGCACGTCTTCTGGCTTTGTTCAACCAATTTTTCTTAACTTTTTGTACATGAGGGAAAACTATGCGCAAGCGTGACCTGCCTTCAGAATTGTGAGCATTTTTATTTCTTCTTCTAAAGAAACTTAACTCTTGTAAAACACAAAAAAATACTCCACAATTCGGATTTTAAACACTATATATATATATATATATATATATATATATATACATATATATTAAATATACACACAACCAATAACACGAATTATTGCAATACTAATACTTTTATGACCATGTTCACAATTTTATGACTCGATAAAAATTCCCCTAACTTTTCTCTATACGGGAAGATATTTTTTTAACAGTATTCAAATTCCATTCTCTAGTGAAGTGATTGTAGCCGAAACCAGTTAGAGTGTCCAGAGAATGGAAAGAAGTATAATTACTATATTTAAGGAAGGTCAGACGAAAAATTATTTTTTAATAACACTTTCTCTTTTCTTGAGACTAAATAAAAAAACTCACTCAATGATTAAAAATGGATTTAAAATTATACTTCTTTTTTCAAGTATTATTTGAACTTCAAATAAAAAGAAATTGTAAATAAAAGAATGTAAACAAGAAAAAAAGCTTGTTGGAAAAAAAAAATTGGAAAATATCGTTTTCATGGCAGTTAACTCTCAAAGAATTATATATACCTTTGTGGACCATCGCTTTAATGAGAAAGTTACATAAAGAAAAGTAAAGTCGAATAGAAGAACAATGTCAGTTTAAGAGTAAACGGATATTACGAGATTTAAGACGATTCTCTCGTCACACTTTCTTAGATTTGAAAAAATATTCTTCATTGTCGCAGAGGGAAAAGTAAAAAAAAAAAAAATTTTATCTCTTTCCCCCTTAAAAGTTAACGAACTATTAAATACTTTCTTTACTAGGAAAATTTTTCTTATTCTCTATAATAACTATTTTTTAATAATGTAAAAAAGTAATATTTACTCAGAAGTTTTTTTTTGTAGTAGTAGTAAGTATTTTTTGCTGACGATAATAATAAAATTTCGTAATAATAAATTTTTTCACTAAGTAAAAAAAATGGTTTTTAATTTTTAATTACTGTTTATTATTATGTTAGTTATTAAAAAAGCGACAAGGACAAAATCTCGAACGTTTATCTCTAATTTGTAGCGCTAGATAGTGACTACTTATTATGAAAGGTAAATTTACCCAAGAAAACCGGATGGCCACGCGACAAAGATCTCTTATCGACGAAAGACATTTATTATACAAACATTTCACATTAAACACTATACGGTTAATCAAACAAGTGATAAAATTTTTAATAACTTTCTTTCAACACATTAACAACAAATTTATGAACATTTGAAACAAGTTTCATTGCAATTATGCAAGTGGATTAACTGAATTTGCCACAAATATGAATTACTGTAACTAATTTATTATTTTCTACTTAATTTATTACTAATTACATCAATTATAAATTTATAAGTTTTAATTAACAAATAATCATTCAATTTACTTTAGAATAATGTTAATAAATGATGAATATAATTAATTATATATCATTACTGTATAATTATAATTTATCTCTCATATACTATTAAATTATTCAAATTTCCAATTTTCACTTTTTCTCTGACCCTGAAGAATATTCTGATTCATTTAAAGACTAGATTAAATTAAATTCTTTTAACTAATTTTCATAAAAATTTTTAAAATAATTACATTTTTCGAAAATTATATTAAAAATAATTAAAACACTTCGATAAGCTTTCTGGTTTATGAAAAAAATTGAATCTTTGTAAGAAACTTTATGGTTTATGAAAATAATTAAATTACTGCGAAGAAAATTATAAAAAATTTTGTAAATAATTTAAATCTTGTAAAATTTTTAATATTGAAGAAAATAAGTAGAAATTTTTTTCAAAAATCATTTTGAAGTAGGTAATTAAATCCATTTAGAAAATTTTATTTAAATATTAGTCATTTGAAGTCATTGAATTCAGGGAAATTTTTGAAAATAATTGAAATTCTGACAAGAAATTCATTAAATTTTTTTAAATAATTGAATTTTAAAGAAGAGTTCTATTGTTTACAAAGATACTTGAATTTCAGATAACAATGTTTTTAACATTTTCAACTTAATTGAATTTCTAGGGGAGATTTTATTACTTTTTAATAATAATTGAATTTCAAAAATTTATTTATTTTAAAAATTCTTGCTAATTTTATTTATAATTTTTACTAAAAACCATTTTTAAATCAAATTTTATTATAAAATGCTGCATGAATTCAAATAAAAATATGAAACATAATTTACTGAATAATTAAATATTTCTCAAAATTGAATTCGCATAAAGAATTTTATCAACAACTTTTATAATAATTGAACTCTTTTGACTAATTTTAATTAAAATAATTGAAATTCAGAGACGAGTTTTATTATTTACAAAAATAATTGACTCTGGAAATTATTTAATTTAGGAACTTTTTTGATAATAATTGAAATTTTTCCAAGAATTTAATTATTATTATAATTAATTTAATTATTATTACATAAATAAATAAATAATAAAAAATAAAAAAAAAATAAAATAAATAATAAATAAATATCTGCAAAGAATATTATTATATTTGAAAATAATTGAATTTGTTCAATTGTGCCTCTAAAATATTATTTCTTTAAGTGTTTTTGAGTAAAATTTTTCTATACATCGATTAGTTTTGATAATTAATTAAATATATATTTTTAAAATTTAACAAATTGGATAAAAATTTGAATTATTAAAATTTTTGTTAAAACTATCCAAGTTCTTAAAAATTTTTCATTGAATTTATTGAAAGTTGAGATTTTCAAAAATATTGCAAATTAAAACCTTAGAAATCGTTTTATTTATGAACATTATAATCGCAACTCTTTTAAAATTGAATTCAATTTTCAAAGAGTTTTATTATTTATGAAAATAATTAAATGTTTGCTCAGAATATTATCAGAATTCTGTTTAAATATTTGAATTCTTTCAGAAAAATTTCTATAAAAATAGGCATTAAAAAAATCACTAAATTCAGAATAATTTTTAAAACAAATTAAAATTTTGCAAAGAATTTGATTAAAATTTAAGAAAATAATTGCTTTTTCGAAAAGAATTTTATTTCTTTTAAAAATAATTAAATTTCTTCAACAATTTGTGACGTACTTAAAAAATACACTCTTAGGTCTTTTAATTATTAAAATTACTAAATCAAATAAAAATAATTGTTTCAAAAATTGATTCTTAACGTCTATATTATAATATTAAGGGATAGAAAATTAAATTTCAACTTAAAAATTGGACGTCTTTTTTCTATTGACTAAAATTGTGAAAAAAGATGATTTAATTTTTTTCTCCTTCTTTTCTCCATTATGGGACCTCGTAACTTGCTGTGTTATCTCGCAAACTTATTCGCCAGTAAATGCCGTCCCATAATATATTAGATGTATTATGTATACCATATATTTGCATAAATATGCTCTAAACCCTTTTGACAGGTGCACATACACGAGCTGCTTCATCTTTTTTTTCCATTCTTCTCCTAAAAGCGCATTGGACAAATTTCATGAAAAATGTATTTTTGATGTTGCGTCCATTATATTTCAATTTAGTGATTTTCTGTCGTTAATTCTTTATTGTGTATTTTTCATATATATTATAATAACATTATACTTCAGTTTGTATAAAAAAAAATTTTTTATTTGCATATACAACACAAAAAAGTTGTTTTCACAGTTTTTTATTTAAAAACTATATTTATAAGTTACAAAACTACTGCACTGAGAAAAATTATTTTTTAATTCGACAATAAGTAGTCAACCAAAAAAATATGTTTGAATTAAATATATTTTATAATTGAATTAAACATAATTTTTATTGAATTGAGCTCTTTGTGTAATGAATCAAAATTATTATGTTTAATTCAAAGATCATTTTTGGTTGACTGTATAACAAAGACAATTATGTTTGATTCAAATATATTGTTTTCTCAGTTGGCTATTCACTGTAAAAATAAATTTTACTCTGAGTTTTTGACTATATTTTTGAATTAATTTTGGTATTGAGATTATGATTCTAAGTTCTAAGATTGACTTAATCTTGTTTCAAGCTTAAAAATTGGCTACTTTTCAGTAATTTTGGGTTTAGGATGTAAAAGGTTTCAGACTTTGTTTTTTCTGTGTTTCAAAAATTATTAATCTTTTTAATGTTGATCACTAGTTTAGTAAAGAAATGAAAATTAAAAATAAATAAATTCTTACGGTCTTATAATAAAAAGCAATGTTCTGATCATTAGTATTAAATTTCATTAATTAAGGAATAACATTTTACTACCTTGAATGTTTGCTTATTTTTATAACGAAAATCAATATTGAATGTATTCTTTGGAAATGAAATTTATTCCAGAATTCAGATTTATTAATTATTTTAGTTTTAATATTAAAGATAGAAGAAGTTAACAATTTTAAGTTTTAATAATAGTTGATGTAAGAATACTGAAAAATTAGAAAATAAAAATAATTACTCTTAATATTCAAATCACAATAGGTGAAAAATTTATGGAATTATGGTTGTGGAAGATAGCAATTAGGAGTTATTTTTTGTGTGCTTTTT
This sequence comes from Leptopilina myrica (nomen nudum), assembly GCA_032872475.1. Taxonomy (NCBI): domain Eukaryota; kingdom Metazoa; phylum Arthropoda; class Insecta; order Hymenoptera; family Figitidae; genus Leptopilina; species Leptopilina myrica (nomen nudum). Next base: position 40,795,989 of record CM065461.1, read on the forward strand.
GTGTACACCAAGTCGTAAATATAACTAGTACAGTTGTCCAGGTGGATGGCAGACATTGCATCAACTGTTTTTCCAGAGAGTTCCTACAGCATACAGCAGAACAATTAAACATAGACACTAATGAAAGTAGCGAGATGGTACATTCATGAATGACATGGATCGTAATTCAGAAATATATACATATATCTTGTAATATATCACAAAATGACTATTTTTTTAATTTATATAATAATTATAAATTATTATTATTTATTATTGTTTATTTTCTCATTTTTTTTCATGATAACGATGAAATCTTTTGGTAGGTTGATTGAAATGTTTTCTAGAGTCATAAGAGATTGATTATAAAATTTAAATAATAGCAGAAAGTAGTATTACAATTTTTTGTTTTTTTTTATTTTGTGAAAATTTAATTTTTTACTTTAAAAAAGAGGATAATATTTTTATTGTGGTTTTTGTAATGAAATTTTCATTTCATTCTTTTGTCAGTGCTTTTGTATTAGCAAGGATTATATAACACAGTGAGACAGTATTTACTTTATCGCTTTTGAAATTAACCAACGCGAACGTTATAGTCTTGTTATTACTTAGCAAACGTGTCACAAGGATCGTTATTAGAAACTAATACACCTGTGTGTTTCTGAAATGTCCGATGCTCCCTATATTAGATGGACCGGTAAAGGTTCATCGTAAGCTAGAATATTAACTAAGTTACTTGCTGTTGGCTACTTTTACCCTCTATATGATATGGATGTCTAGTTTAATTACCTGCGAATTCTGTATTATCAATATCGCAAAAAATAACAATTTTTTATCAAAAGAATAACATTATTTTTAAATCAAAGTAAAAACAAAAATTGACTAAATCATTATTATTATTAATTATTTAATTAATTAATTAATTAACTAAATTAAAAAAAACTTTGAATTTTATTACAACAATGGAATTAAAGAAATAGAAGTATTGATGCAAATTATTTCCTTATGACAATTTAATAAAAAATTATTGAAAAAAAATACCTGAGTATTTTGAATTTGTCAAACAATATTTTTTAAAGAAATAAAAAATAAAAAAAAAACATCTACAGAAACTATTTTCAAACTACGGATAGAATTAATTAAAGAATAATAATGGGGCTAGTTTCGAACGTTCAAATGAACGAAATTTTTTTCACCTTAAATGTTTTTAAAAATTACTATCGAAAAAATACAAATAATTGAAATTCAACAATATTTAGTTTAAAATTAATTTGTTTTAATATAAAAAATAGTTAGTTTGTAAATAAAATACAAATTTGAAGTAAAAAAAATATTGTTGTAAATTTGCTCGTTCGAATTCTCCGTATTCTTATGTTCCTAAAGTTTCAAACGTTCAAATGAACGACAATATTTTTTTTACTTCTTCTAATTTGTATTTTATTTACAAACTAACTATTTTTTAGATTAAAACAAATTAATTCTAAACTAAATATTGTTAAAGGTATTTTTTAATAATTTGTAATAAAATAATATTTAAAATTAGAAAGTATATAATAAAAATGTTTGACAAAACAAAATATTTATCCATTTTGTCTAAATTATCATGCAAGTAGTTCTCCTTTTTATTTAATAAAAAATAATATTAGAAAACTGTTAATTGTTAAAATTTTTTATTAAGAACTGAAGTAGAAAATATACCCATTTTATGCATAATTTTCATTTCTCAATAACAATGTTATTCCCAAACACATTCTTTTTATTTTCGAAAGATAAATATTAGATATTCTCGTTTCATAATATTTTTGTATTTAATTGTCATGAGGAAACAATTTGCATCAATAATTTTATTTCTTTACTTCCATTGTTTTAATAAAATTCAAATTTTTTTTAAATAAAGGAAAAAATGTTTATACAGTACATTTGCCAATTAGAAAATTTAATTGAAAATGAAATTAAAAATGTTCGAATTTCTAGAAAATAAAGGAAAACATTTTATTGAGAAAAATATTATGTTAGATTTATTTACGAAATTTTTAAATATAATTGTAAAAATTATTCGAAAAAAATAATTTCTTTCTCAAATATTTAAAATAATTAATTATTATTATTTTTCCATAGAAATTAAGATTTAAAAATTTTTTTTAATTATTTCACAACAATAATTTATTTTTTTAATATTTTAAATATTTAATTATTATTCATCCATAGGAATTAAGAGTTTCAAATATTTAAAAATTATTCGAAAACAATAATTTCTTTTTTAAATATTTGAAATATTTTATTATTATTTTTCAATAGGAATTAAGATTTTCAAAAATTTTAAAATTATTCGAATACAATAATTTCTTTTTTAAATATTTAAAATATTTAATTATTATTATTTTTCCATTGGAATTAAGATTTAAAAAAATTTCAAATTCAAACCTTTTTGAAATGAATAAAGTTTAAAAATACACTGTAAAAAAAAGGAGTTAAATTTTAACTCCCCAGGGAGTCTATAAAAGTCGCACCCAATTTGGGAGTTAATGCCAGGGGAGTTAAATAAAAGGAGTTAAAATTTAACACCCAAATGCTAACTCCCCATGGAAAAAATAACTCCCGCGGGTGTTAAATGAAGGGAGTTAAAAATTAACTCTCTTTTGGAGTTAATTTTTAACTCTAAAAATTTAACTCCCTACTCCCGAGTCCGTTAACTCCCTAAATTTTTTACAGTGTATTGTTAGATAATTCTTCAATAATTTATTCAATTATTTAAATACAAAAGTAAATTATGTTTTGAATAATTGAATGTTTTGCGTCAAATTTTATTCAACGTATTTTTTGATAATTGAATTCATTTAGAAAAGTATATTAAAATACTAGATATTAAAAATAATTGATATGAGGGAATTTTATGAAAATATTCGAAATTTTGACAAGAATTTTTTTTTAATTTTTGAAAATAATTGAATTTTGAAGAAGACCTTTTTATTCATAAAGGTTTGAACGTAATTGAATTTTGTGATATGAATTTTATTAACTTTTGAAAAGAATTATATTTCTGCAATCGTTTGTTCCTTCTTCAAAATTAAATTTTTTAATTAATTTTAATTAAAGCTTTTATATAAATACATTATTTTTAATAATTATTTAATGTTATATATTGACAAATTTAATTAATTTAAGAAGACTTTGAATTATTAAAAATTTTTTTTATTATTTTAAATTTTTATTTATTTTTTTAAATTTTAATTAAATAACTTTTTCATTAAATTTTTTATTATTTTTATAAAATTTTAAATTGGAACCATTTAATTATTCAAGTTATTCAAGATTTAAGTTATTTAAAAAGATATTTTTTGTCAGAAATTGAAAAAATTGGAGTTTTAGTAAATTAAAATATTGGTAATTTTATACTTTATGAGTCAAACAGAAAATACAAAAATTATGAATTTTCTTATGGATTCTAAAAATTTGATTGCTTTTATTACTTTTTATAAATAGTCCTGACTTTTCTCTGAATTTCCTATGTCAAAATATGATTATCATAATTATAATAATATTAAAACTATATATTCTAATTCATATTTTATTTATTCTATTTATATTTCCGTTTCTTAATATTTTTGCAAAAAAAAATTATCAACTTTCATAAGAAAATAATTTGCACCATTTCTTTTTCTTAATTACAATTGTTTTAATAAAATTCCATGTTTTTTTAAAATGACAAAAAAAATTATTTATAAATTCTCTTTGTTTAGTTTATAACAATTAGGGACCGATTTAATTTAATTGTGTATCATTTCCTTTTTTTATTTAATTTAGTATCAATTCGTTTTAGTTTTAACTTTGCAGTTTGTATCAATTTAATTTGGTTTTTTCACCTTGTTGTAATTTAGTTTCAATTTTGATGCAACTTTGTGTCAGTTTAATGTAATTTTGTATCAATTTTGACGAAATACGGTAGCAATTCTCTCACTAAACTTGAGAAAATTTTTGAACTAATAAAAAGCAATCTACTGAATGCAATAACAAAGTATCTGAACTACAAACAAACTATGATTGTGAACTTCAATAATGAGACAAGAAGTACTAAATGGAATCGAACATTGTCCAAAAACCACAACATGCTGACAATGTGTTGGCATGTTTCAAATGTTTGGTCGAATCTCTTCATCAACAAATGCAATCCACAATGAATAGTTGGTTGCATTTCGGAATGCGCATCGTTATTTCTCTTCGGACATCTGTCAATTTATCTGTCTGGAATTCATTAATCCTTTCACTTTGGAGTTTATCCCCTCGAATGTTCGTTCAAAGACAAGTTTAATGGTCAAACAATCTTTCAAGTAAAATTTAATTAGAATTCAATGGAAAAGTTTTCAACTTTATGACCAATTTATTTCCATGTTTCTTCCACTGAATTCTTTCAATTTCACAATTAGAATATGTTCTAAATAATAATCCTCATCTAGAAATCATAATTAAGATAAATCATTAAAAATTTTATATTCTTTTAGATTTTAATAATTGAATTTCCTTTAAATAATTTGAATAATTTTTCTTTTTTTTATTAAACTTTGTTGAATTATCTCAATAACTTCATTTCGTTGAATTAATTTAATTTTTATGAAGTTATGTTGAGTTAATATTCAGTAAAATTTATTATCTTAATGATGTAACTAAGTTATTAGTTTGGTTAATTTACTAATTTAGTTTAGAGAATAATTTTTTTTTCACTCGACCGAAGAGTGTCCGGATTATAAATTTTCATTTGATTTCACAATGATGGGTTGTATCGATTGCTGTATATATCTGATAGAAGCCATGCGAAGTTTAAAGGTTTTTTTTTTTTTTTTTAATGAAACGGTACGCAAAACGTCAAGTGCATGAGGGCAAAATTTGCAACTTGAAAACACGCTAACGGCAGAGCGTGTGTATATAAAATTATTGCTTTATAAACCATCTTTATATATACTTCATTCCATGTATTCCAAAGACTTCGCGGAAATACTTTAGCACAACTTTCAACCCTCAACTGGTACAAGTAATACGTGCAGTTCCTATAAAGTTTTCTAATTTTCAACTTTCGTATGAAACATACGTGTACATATTATTTTTCTATTCACATCAATACATAACAAATTTTATTTTCTGATTTTCATTTTAAAAAATTCCGATTTATGTTTTACGAAAAAATATATTTTTCAAATATGGAATTAAAATTCGATGCATTATAAATAATAACTAGCAACAATTCGAACTAACTTCATGCTTACTTTTTTTAGGCATTAATAGAATTTGAAAATTTTTTAATTAATTTTTTTTTTAAATAAAATATAAATTGAAATATAGTTTTGATAGTGTTATAATTATAATAATCATCCATCCTGAGACAGGAAGTTCTGGAAGAAGTAAAAGAATTTTTATTAAAACTACTAAAAAATTGATTTTTGAGAATTCATAAGAAAATTCGGAATTTTAGTTATTTTTTTTTGTTTGCCCTATAAACTATGAATTAAAATTTTCTAAATCGATTCAATCACCTATTTCAAAATAATTTTTGAAAAAATTCTTCTTAAACATTTTTTTTAAATATTAAAAATTTCACAAGATTAAAATAATTTACAAAGTTTTTTAATAAATTTCTCCGCAGTAATTTAATTTTTATCATGAACAAATAAAGTTTCAGTGAAGTTCGGAACGTTTATGATCAACGATTGAAGAAAAATAAATTATTTCCTACCAAAAGAATAAATATTTTTGTTCACAAATATTATTTTTGAAAATCATTATTTAAAAAATTAAACTTATTATTTTCTGTACAAAAATTGATAAAAATTTACTTGAAAAAGTATTTTTCTTGAGAAATCGTTGATTATAAACTTTCTGTACTATGCCAACGTTTTTAATAAGGATTCAATGTTTTTCATAAATAAGAAAACTTATTGACGAATTTCAATTATTTTTAATACAATTTTAATCCAACTTCTTCGAAAACTGTAATTATTTTTAAAAATTTTATTAAAAATGGTGGAAAGAATTCAACGAGTTTAAAATTTGTTGATAGAAGTCTTTATATGAGAACTCAATTTTACGAAACATTCAATTATTCAAAAAATTATTTTTTTTCTATTTAAATAATTAAATTCTTAAAGAATTTTCTATTAAAAATTGATTTAAATTCAAATTTTATATAATAATTCAATAACAATAATCATTTGGAATTGTCGATTTCTTCATGTTTTATAACAAATATTTTTCAAAGTTATTTAATTTCAAAATGATTTAAATTTCAGCGTAATAATTCCTTTAAAATTTAATACTTTTCAAATGTATAAATTATTGTCAAAAAACAAATGAATATCAAAAAAGAAATATACAAAATAATTGTTCTTGATATATATTATTTTCATTGGAATTTTTAAATGCTTTTTCTTTCACGCTTGACCTCTTGTGTATAACACTAGGACTGCTAAATGTATCGGAAAATTTGAAATTCTGAATCGTTTTGCATACTTATTGCGAAGTGAAGTTTTGTTGCATATAAAATAATCTTTATGCATAAGATTTCTGTCAAGTGCGCTCCATTTTATTCCCTCTCGGTTTTTAATACCTTCCGACAAGACTACAAGAATTAATATAAAAAAAAAAACGAAAACGAAAAATATTGTATTTACTTTTAATTAAAATTCTTCTTTGATGAATTTTTCTTTTTTCTATACAAACATCCCTGTTTTTTAGCTGATCCAATAGAATTATATTCAATCAAAAAATTTCTATCCAAATATATCGCAGAATATAAACAAAAATATTTAAATTAAATTGTCGAGTGCTCTTTTCTATATAGATTAAAGTTGTCAATTCATGTGTCAGTTGTAATGTATTCTTCATTGTTATTATTTCCCTTTTTTTTTATTAAAAATTCATGTGCGAAATATTACGAATGGTATTTTGATATTTTGAATTTTCTATACCAATTCAGGAATTATTCGAAAGAGCACGTCTCGTTAATAAATTAATTTTCAAATAAAAATATTTTTTTCCAAATGTGATAAATGCAAATGACTTTTGATTGTCAAGCTCAAGTTTTCGTTTAAAACTTTTCCATGTGTAAAAGAAATGATAAAATATGAAAAGTTTTCAAATGAATATACTACGCTGAAAATTCGTTCACGTTTTATCAATTCTTTACCGTCAATCTGTATTCATACTCGTAATATGTTTTTGACAGATGACTATCTCTAACATGAAGTTTAAAAAAAAAACGTTTTTATTGATAAATATTTGACACTCGTTATTTTTCCTCTTTTTTTTTGCAAAACTAGAAAAAAAATATTTTCAATACAAACAATATTTGTCGAAATAAATAAATTTTTTTTTTCATTATTTAATCACTTTATATGAACGAAATAGTAAAAAATGTTTTCTATATTTAATCACTTTATACGAACGAAATAGTGAAATTTTTTTTTTCCAAAAAAAGCAGAAATGATGGGAAAAAATATCGGATCAGATAAGAAAATAATGCCAAGGGTTGGTATATAGTAATCATGAGAGATAATAAAACAGCAATGGTGAAGAAATAATTAATGAAGTCTCGAGACTAAAAATAATTAATGAGTTTTGAGGATCTTCTATTAGCAATGTTTTTCACATTAAATAAAGAGAGAAAAGGAGGGAGAGAGAGAGAGAGGCATCTATGAGATTTCATCTCTCTTGACGTTATTATTTCTTCCTTTTTTTTCCTACTATTACACTCTATCGTAAATCTTTGTATTCGTCACAAAAGCAAAAATTTAAATTTCTTCTTTTTTTCACTTCTCTTTCTCATAACATCATTATAAATTTCTTGTTACATAACAAAAGTACTTTATAAAATGATAAATCTTCATTTATTTTTTTTAAAGAAAAAAAAACCAGTGTTACGTACAGTGTCATGTGACTTTAATTAAAATTATATTATTTATATAGTACAAAAGAGTTTGTTTGCTTTATTCTGAAAATCAATATCACCTCATGATAATAAAATTTAATTACTTCGTGTTTGAAACAATTGAATATCCACTAGTTTCACACAGTATTATTATAGTGTCCCATTAATTGAATTTTGGTTTCTAATTTAGCAATTAGTTATCGGTTTCTTTGTGACAATTATTTCTGTCTGTTAGTTTGGTTTTATATATTTTATTATTAATTTATTCCTACCACAATTATTATTATTATTAATATCAATATTAATATTATTATTAATATTAATATTAATATTTTTATTCTTTTTCTTATTTTATTATTCTCTTCATTATTATTACATTTTCTGTTCCTAACATTATTTATTATAATAACATTGATTGCTTGATCAATAATTATATATTATAATTAATTACAAATAAATAAATAAATTGTGTAAATATTATTATTTACATAATTATTATTAATTATGTAATATTAATTAATTATGTAATTGTTAATTAATTTATAAGTGAATAATTTATTTAATTAAATTCATTTTTACTCAAAAAGCGAATTATTGGAAATTTTCGTATTAAATGCGCTAATGTACTTAATTTCATTTGAGGTTCGATTAATACTAGTTGCAATTAGGCTAAGATGTTCCATCGAGCGAACAACGCTTCTCTCACTAATTGGAGATCCACACCAATAATTATTTCACTGAAATTGTATCTGCGAATTATTTCTATTGTGGAATAATGCTTCACTAATTATTACGGTCTGCAAGTTAGAGGAGAATTATATTTTTCACTATATCCACACAAAGAATAAGTATTTCCATTATTACCGAAATCGTGATCTTTTTATCGATTTTTCAAAATAGATTTCTCTTTGGAAGTAACATTTTTTTTTTAAATAGCAAAAAGTTTGTTTTTGACGATGATTTTAATTATTCTATCAGTTAGAAATTGAAACAATTGTTTTGGTTTCTAAAAAGATAAAATTGTTGGTTGAATTTCTCCACATGAGAACGCCAAGGTCACCACCAGATGGCAGTAAAAATTCCAGGAAGTGACTAGACTGCCATCCAGCGGTGACCTTGGCGTTCGCAGGTGGAGAGTAGCAACTCCATATTGATTCCCAAGATGTTCGTAATTCGACAATAATTTATAATCAGACGTTATGAAAATAAATCAATCGAGTCAAGTCTGATGGAAGGAAATTTGATCGATTCAATTTGAGTTCGAATAAAAAAAAATCCCATTGAATTTAGTTCGAATGGAAAAAATTCAATTGAAAGAAAGTCGATCGAATAAAGTTCGAATGAAACAAAAAAAAATTCGTTCTTATTTGCTTCGACCTGAAGTATATATTCGGAAGATTACGATTTAATTTCTCTAGAAATTCCCTTTCAGCGGCAGCGAGAGAAACTCTGTTTAGTAATTTTTTTGTTTGTCATTTTATTGCGATTTGGAAATAAAGTCAGGACGAAAGTCTGTTGATGAATTTTTTATTTGACTTGAAGGAAGAATGCCAGATGGCATTATTGAATTACAGATTTAGCAGGTTGCGCTACAAGTTCACAATTTTATGATATTTTGCGTTACATCTGCCTTTTTTTCTCCCTCTCCACTTTTTTTTCTTCTTTACCCTTTTCATACTTAGAGAGAGAGAGAGAAAGGAAAGAAGCGATTTCGCAATAGTGGAACAAATAAAACGTGCTCTGACGACGTCGTTACCCACCTCGTCCTCCCTGACGACTATAAATTTCTCGTGTAGCCTCCATGTACTGACGACACATGTAAGTCAATACATATTATCCACAGGCTTTTACGATCCTCCTCTCTCCCTCTCTCTTTTTTCTCTCTTTCTCTCCATATTCTCCTTTCTCTTCCTCTATCTACCTCTCCTTTTCTTTTTCTCTGTATTTTCTTCTCTCTTTCTCTTTTTTTCTCTCTGTCTCTCTCTCTGGGGAAAAATCTCCAAAATCAAGAATCTTTAAGACCCTGAAAAAGAAATAAAAAAATTTAATCAAAAAAATACTCCATTAAAAAAAGAAATAAATCGAAAAATAAATTCGAAAATATTCAAATTAACTACGAAAAGAGCGTAATTAATTTTATTTTTTCCCTAACTGATCCAATTTAAAAAAAATATAATTAGAAGGAATAAGAATAAACAGAAGTAGAAAATTTTTTAATAATTGTAAAAACTAGACCAGCAAGAATTAATTAAATTAATTAAGGCCAACTTCTTTCTTACTTTTTAAAAATAATTTTAGAAATGTTACAACTGACTGCGAAAATTCAATTATTTTCAAAAATAATAAAATTCTTCGTATATATACAATTGTGTTCAAAAATAAAAAAAAATCTCGTTCAAATTTGAATTATTTTCAAAAACATAAATAAAATTCTAATGTAAATTTTTAATTATTTAAAAAAATTTCCCTAATTCAATGTTTTTTTTCAATGATTTTATTAATAATAATTAATAAAATTTTCCAAAACAATTAAAATATGTAAAAAAAGAATTTAAATGAAATTCTATACAAAGATTTAATTGTTTTCAAATATAATAAAATTCAACAGGAATTTAGTTAAGAATTATTTCTTTCACAAATTTCTTCACAATACATAAATTATTTTCATATAATAAATAATACAATTTTTTACAGAGATGAAATATTATTAAAATTCTTTAATATTATTAAATATTAAAGTCTAAATATCTTTAACTTATTAAAAATCGTTAGAAGACTTTAATCATATAAAAATTTCTCGATGAAATTCTTTATGAGAATTAAATTTTAAGAAATATTTAATATTATTTAATAAAATATTTATTTTTGTATGTAAATAATTGAATTCTCGTAGAATATTCTAATGGAAATTGATTTAAAAATGAATTTTAGATGAAGAAAAATACGTAAGATTATTTCTTTAAATTGGAACTTTTTTTTAAAGAAAATTTTTATTTTTAAACAGGAAAGTAGTCGAAAATCTTTTTTAAAACATATTTCAGATTTAGTAAAAAAAATTTGGCTCTATAAACGACACTAGTCTTAAGAATTTTTTGTTTTAAATTTTTGGAGTCAATAATATAAAATTTTTGCTTTTTCATTGAAGAAAAGCTTTCTCCGGTTTATTTCCGATTCAGGAAAAATTTTTAATTCTAAAGAGACGCGTGTCTTGGCAACTTTTTTTCTTTTTTTTCCGATTCAGGAAAAAGGGAATTTCTAGAAACTACGCTGGTCTTGATTAATTTATTTAAATAAATTTTATATTTGACTTCAAGAATTATTCTTAAAAAAATTTTTTTTAAATATATTTTAAAATAAGATTTGAGCTTTTTTCTTAAAATTAGAGTTTTTTTAAAAAATTATTAAGAAACGAGAATATGTCCTGTTTTTTCCCAAAAGAAAAAAAATGAGTTTGTTGTTGACAATATTGTTGTTGAAAAATAGAAATTGAGCATAAAAAAGGGTATATTTTCTATTTCTTAATCATAATTTTTTAACGATTAACAATTTAAAGGAAGAAAATTTGTAAATAGAAAGAAGAACAAAATGGGTATATTTGTTAATTGTGACAAACAATTTTTTAAATAATTTTATAATTATTTTTATAATAAATATTATTTATTTATTATAAATAAATATTATACTAAATATTCTATAATAAATGCCTTGTCGATTTTTTTTAAAGAAAAAAAAAACAAAAGCATTAACTCCAATGCGTCGAAAGACAGAAAGAATAATGAAAGAACGAAAGATTACGAAGATTATTATCTTATTTAATTTTGCAAGAAGTTGATTTTTATAAGATAAGAAATGTGTCATGAAAGATGCGATATTTGTATATTGCTTATAAAATACCTCCTTCCCCCCCTTCTCTCCCATCTCGATATGTGTAAGAAGCATCGAGCTCGTGACTGCGATGAACATATCGTTTTCCCATGTGTGAATTATTCGAAGAGAGGTCGCATTCGACGTTCTGGATATGGTGAAAGGAGTTCGTTGGATTTCAAATATCACGAGATGCATGGAAAAAGGGAGCGACTGAAAACTTGAGACGATCACTACCAGGAATGCAATTAATGCATCCTACGTGAATGTAAAATAATAAAAGTGAATTTCTTCCTTTTCATTTGGTATATATATATATATATAAAACTCCTTCTATGGTGGAAATGAAATTTACGCATACCTTCACTGATTTATCCACCGCAGAGATAATAAATTCCTTTTTAATTCTAATATGAGAATATTTTTATTACTTTTAATAAAAACGGAATTATAACAATATTATAAAAAATATAAATATTAAATGTTCCGTTAAATATTACGTTTGAAAAGTCTTTAATTATTACAGGGACCACTTTTAGTCTTGTTTTTTTTACCTGAACCCCTTTTATTTTTATTTTTCCCTTTTTATCCCTTTAATTTAATAAAATTCCCCAAAACATCGAAAATCATAAATTTTATACCCTTTTCCTTTATTTTTAGGAAAAATTTGTAAATTTGAAATGTAAAGAAAAGGAATTTATTAAAATCTGGAAAAATTTATAACAAAAAAGGAAATTTAAATGTAAAAAAAATTAAAATATAGAAAAAAAATTAAAACATAAAGAAAAGATTAGAATATGAAAAAGGGGATTAAAAATATGCATTAAAATTGAAGAACGAGCTATCTTTATATACACACAGAGAATAATATATAGACACGATGAGGAATTGAAAATTATGCGCAATTAAAGAACAGAAATATTCATGGGATAAACTTTAATTGAATTTCTTTCCATTTATAATTCAAGACAAAAATTTGAACAATGCCGAGTCGAGTTGAAAATATGCATTTTAAGAAAGGAAAATGGTGAAGATTCTATGGAAATCTTTCTTCGCCAAAAATGGTACTCTCGTTATTCAATGTTTCTAATTGGTTTGTTAAGAAGCCACTATATGTATCTCTCTCTCTCGCTCTATCTTTATCACTAAGAGACACGGACACTTTCTGATGGACTTCCGGTTTTCTACCGCGACGAATAACAATGATTCTCTGATGAAAAAAAAAAATTGTCAGTAAATTTAACAATTGCGACGAGATCCGATAAAATAAAACTAAACGAAGACGAGATAAATACAAGTATAATTAAATTTTAAATAGAGCAGGAAAAGGAAAAATTTTTTCTAAAATTTAAAAATGGGAAAGAATTATTTGTAAGGTTAAAAAAAACTTATTTTTTTATTCGATAGATAAGACGAATAATATGATGGGTTGACAAATTTTTAAAAATTTAACATTAAACGAAAATAACTCGGAATGATCGTTAAATTCAACATTTTATTAAATAAGAAAAATAATAAATTAAATATCAAAGAAGTTATTTAATTTTAATGATTTAATTTTAATTAAGAAAAATAATAATTTAATAGAAGAAGAAGAAGAAGAAGAAGAAGAATTGAAAAGAAGACGAGAGAAAAGAAATTAACAAACTTTATAGATGCTTTTCGAAAAAGAATCCAAGAAGCGTGCAGTTAGTGTGAGAGAAGCGGCTCCCCACCACGCGGACGCTTCCCCCACTCCTTTCACTCCCCACCCAATGTAATCTAAAATTCGTTTCTTTTTACCATTTCTTTTTCTACATCTTGGAAGAGAAAATGATTGTCAATTTTTCCTCCTCTGAAGAAATAACAGCTACAATTTTTTTTTTTAATAAAAAAAGGAAATAATGTAAAAATAATCTGGACAGAATTTTCAGTTTCGAGAAAAGTTAACCTAGTTACGAACCACAAACCGTTCGAATGGTTTCTGAATTCTAAAGATCCGTGATCAAGGGTCGCAAGGTGGTGGCGGAAACTTGTGGAATACGATTTCCAAGTCTTCTATAGAATAGAAAGAGAGAGAGCGAAGAAAGTCAACCTTGATGTCTTGTCTAGAAATCCAATACAGTAATGTATTCAAAAAAAAATATAGTATTCAAGACACAACGAAATGCGAAAAAAAATTATTTTCCAATTCAATTTCAAAATCATTCAAATATTCTTCAATTCCGTGAAGAAAAATTTTTGCTTTCTCACATTTTGAATGGCAAAGGGGTAAATTAATTAATCAATTCATATTATTACTAATTTTTATATTTAACACCAAAAAATATTAGAATTGTGAAAATTAATTAATTATTGGAATATTGATTGAGATACGGATAAAGAAATTGTATACAGAGAGTCGAAGGAGTGGGGGAAGCGTCCGCAAGGTGGGGGGCCGCTTCTCTCATGCTCTCTTCTTCGGATTATTCCCTAATTATTAATAAAAATAATAATTATATATAAATATTATTATATTATTTTACTATATTATATAAATAATAATAATAAATTATAAATAATTATAAATAAAAATTAAATTCTTATTTCAAATTGAAAATTATTATTTATAAATATTTTGTCAAGACCAATTGATTAATCGTTATTATTTCAATTAAACATGCTCTTTACCATTAGCATCGATTCAAACAAATACTTGAATAAAGTTTAATGGAAAAAAAATTTGTGTACGAATTTTTTTAGTCTGGTTACTAAAATAACCAGACTTTTAATTCTTTAATTTTTGTCCATTTTATTGCAATTTATAATTAATAGTGTGAACGTTTATTTATTAACTAATTAACCAAGTAGCATTTAATTTTAAATTAAACTATTTCTTAAAATTAAATTCTTATTTTAAATTTAAAGGATTCTATTTAATAAATTTATAAACTATATTATTTACATTTTAATTTAATTAAAATTATTGACAATTAAAAATTATTATTTTTATTTAGAGGTAGGAAAATTTTTTCAAAATTGGTTAATTAATTACCACATATAGAAATTTTTATCGAAGAGCAACCGGAAGTTTTTCTATTCTCGAACAGGGTAGAAATTCTTTTTTAAATATTATGATAAAGTCGAACAATGCCCGCATAGTTACTATAAAAATTCAAAAAAAGAAAAAAATGTTAGAAAAAAGAATTCGAAATTAAAATATTCTGGATGAAATTCAAAGTGTTAACCATTATATTAATATTTAACATGTCTGCGGGGATATTCAATTCCCCTTGAAAATTTATAAAATTTGTTTCATTGTATTATTCTCGAAGCGGAAATATAAATAAAATACAAATTCACGTTCTCGCGCTCTCTCTCTTTTTTCTGTGTATATGTGTATAATAACTCGACACATTTGCCAATCGATGTGAATGAATTTTCAACAGTTGGCGAAATAATAAATCCTGGAATGGCATATTATTGGTCTACGTTCGTTATTATCAATGCGACTTCTATTTTTTTTTCACTGCCATTTCTACCATTTCCCCCTATATATACATATATAGGAAAATATCGACGTGTACTTTTTGTACAATTTAACGGAAAAATTTGAACGTAAATTTACGTCATTTCGCTTCCGGTTGGAATGAAATTAATAACTGCGCGTACTAAATTGAATTGAACGTTCACTAACTATTGAATTTATATATAAAGCAATAATGTTCAGAGTATAGAGGCATCATTTTCTGATGACATATTTGAAACACGTATTTTAGATTTTGTAATTTAAGGATCTTGCATTTTTTTTTTTTGCTTTTTTGAGTTGGCAAGATAACAAGAGAGAGAAAAAGAATTGGAAAATAAATTATTTTAACAGAGGAATGTTGATTTCAAAATGAAATGTAAAAACGAAACAAGTTATTCAAAATTTCATTGGAGCTTAATTTTTATTTTTTAGTAAATAAATAAAACTAATGAAATTAATGAAATTAACTACTTACATTTTAATGAATTATTTCAGTTATAACTAATCAAATTAAAAATAAATAACTAATTAAATTAATTATACTTCTAGTTCTAGTGCTAGTTCTGTTGTCAGTTCTTTAAATTGTAATTACTCTGTTAGTTCCAGTCCAAGTCCTATTCATATTTCAATTTCTAATTCTTTTTGTAGAGCTTGTTTTACTTCATTGAATTTTATATCTTCTTTCAGTTCTTGTTAGTTTTATTTACATTTTCACTTATATTTATTGTTCTAGTTCTAGTAGTTCTATTAAAATTACTATATATAATTTTTGTTCCAGTTTAAATGGTTCTAGTTATTGTTTTACTTTATAGAATTTTAATTTTAGTTCCAGTTCTATTTATATTTCTAATTCCTGTTTTAGTTCTAGGTGTTCCAGTTCTTGTTTTACTTTTTTGAATTTTAATTCTTCTTTCAGTTCTAATTCTAGTTTCAGTTCTATTAGGTTTCTAATTACAATTCTTCCTCTGGTTTCACTATTTTTAATTATTATAATCATAGTTCTACGTTTCGTGTTAGTTTTTCAAATTTTATTTCTTTTCTTAGTTCCAGTTCAACTTATATTTCTACTCCTAATTCTTGTTCTATTTGTTCTAGTTCTTGTTTTACTTCTTTGAATTTTAATTTAATTCCTACCTTCAGGATAA
Source organism: Leptopilina myrica (nomen nudum) (assembly GCA_032872475.1). NCBI lineage: Eukaryota > Metazoa > Arthropoda > Insecta > Hymenoptera > Figitidae > Leptopilina > Leptopilina myrica (nomen nudum). Next base: position 40,812,379 of record CM065461.1, read on the forward strand.
TAAGAATTAGAACATCTTAGTTCTAGCGTTAGATCTATGAATGTTAATTCTTCTTATAGTTCTAGTAATTCTAGTTCTAGCGTTAGATCTATAGATTTTAATTCTTCTTATAGTTCTAGTAGTTCTAGTTCTGAGGTTAGATCTATGAATTATAATTCTTCTTATAGTTCTATTTCAATTACATTTTATAGTTTTGTTTCAGTTCTGATGGTTCTAGTTCTTATTCTACTTCATAGGATTTTTAATTCTAGTTCTAGACCTAATTCTAGTTTCAGTTTTATTTATATCTCTAAATCATGTTTTAGTTCTAGGTGTTCTAGTTCTTGTTTTACTTTTTTGAATTTTAATTCTTCTTTTAGTTCTTAGTTTAGTTTCAGTTCTATTCTTGTTCTAGTTGTTTTAGTCCTTGTTTTACTTCTTTGAATTTTAATTATATTTTTACCTTCAGGAGCTGTTTTCTTAGGTCTGGTGTTAGTTCTATGAATTTCAATTCTTTTTCAGTTCTGGTTCAAGTTGTATAAATATTTCTACTTGTAATTCTTGTTCTATTTCGTATTCTAATTCAAGTATAATATAACAACTTTTATCTTCGTTTCTAGAAATTTCAGTTCTACTTCAAGTTCTGGTTCCAGGTCTAATTCCTTTTTTGTTGCGGTTCTGGTGCTAGTTGTCATTTTTTTAAACTTCAATTTCAGATCTAATTAAATTGTAACTAATTGAATTTTAAGTAATTAATTAACTGATTAAATTCACTGAAATTAATTAATTAAATTAAGTATTTTTCTAATTATTTAATTTTATTTAAATAGTGGAAAATTTTTGAGTTCATCATAATTCAACAACTGTAGTCTATCAAGAAGACAAAGGAGAGAAGTTTTACTCTCCACCGTCACAAGTAAATCACACTTTGATCAATTCCTCATGTTCCGTCGCCTGCTTTTCCCCTCCAAAAAAGAAACTTTCCTCCTTACTCTGTTAAATTTCTGCGCAACGAATAATCGACCCTCCTTGGGAGAAAGTGGCAGAGACGTTTATCACTTAGAGCACTATGATGCTTAATAATAATAAAGTAAATCAGTCTCAGAATCTGTCTTCCTTTTCCTCTCTTTCCGCGAAATTCAACACCGCATATTGGTAACAAACTTTTTATTTTATTTGAGGGAGAAAAAAAAACCAAACAAGAAAGAAAAATGAACAAGAAAAAAAATTATAAAAAAAGCTAATGGAACGGCTGAACAGAAAAAAAGAACAAAATAAAAAGAAAAGACTAAAAATTTAAGAAAAGAATTTTTATTCCTTCGAATATAAAACTCTCGAGGAGTGAATTAAATTATCGAGCAAGAAAAATACATAATTCTTGATTACTGAATGTAATTCAGTATAACTCAAATGTTACGAAGAAAATTGTTATTATATTACAAACATGTGGAGCAAAGAATTGTGTGCTCTTAAACTGATAAATTGAAAATGCATTTAAAGTTATATTGTATAGAGAAAGAGGGGAAAAAAATTCTGATCATACCCAATTATCTTATTGTAGTTGTAAATTTTTCCGAGGAAGAATTTAATTTTACTGTTATTGGTTTTACCGGAACGGTGAAGTCTACATAAAGTAGAAAATGGTTATTTGATGGCTTTGTCCCTTATAAAAAAAGAGAGACAGAACACCTACAAAAAAAAATAACAGTTATTCCGATATTTTATTCACGGTGATATTATTTTTTCATTGCAGTAATATTGGTTCAATACTATATATAGAATTGTCATAAATTTATATCGATATCTTTTTACCAATGAGAAGAAATTTTGCAGGGAAATCATTGTGAGTGTAATTTGTAGTGTTCTTGTAAGTTTCAATGTTATATTATAGTTTGGCGCAAATTGATTATTAGTTCCAGTTCTAGAAAATATAATTTTAGGTCTAGTTCGAGGTCCAGTTCCAATTCAAATAGTTCTTCTCTTTCCATTTCTAGTTCTAATTCTAGTTCTATTTCTAGGTCTAGTTTTAAGTCAAGTTCCAGTTCTAGTTCTAGTTCTAGTTATAATTCAAATAATATTTCCCTTTCCATTCCTAGATCTAGTTCTAGTTATTGTTCCACTAGTCCTACTTCTTGTTTCACTTCTTTGAATTCTAATTCTAGTCCTGTCTTCAGAAATTGTTTTTTTACTTCTGGTGTTAATTTTATGAATTTAAATTCTTCTCCTAGTTCCACTACCAGTTCTATTTATATTTCTATTTCTAATTCTTGTTCCAGATCTAACGGGTCATTTAAGTATTTCCCTGATAGTTCTAGTTCTTATTTTTCTTCCTTTGAATTTTAATTATTTTTTTAGTTCTAGTTTTAGTTCCAGTTCTAGTTCTGGTGTTAGTTCTACGAATTTTAATAATTTTTAGTTCTAGATCTAATTAAATTTCAATGTATATTTCTACTTTTCATTCTTGTTCTAGTTCTAGTGGTTCGAGTTTGTTGTTTAACTTTGAATTTTAAATCTAGTTCTGTCTCTGGGAGTTATTTTAGTTTTGGTGTCAGTTCTATGAATTTCAGTTCTATTTCAAGTTATGGTTCTAGGTCTTCCAGTTCTATTTATAGTTACAGTTCAACTTCTGTTTATATTTTTATTTCTAATCGTTGTTCTAGTCATAGTTCTTGTTCTGTTTTTAGCCCTAGTGTTAATTTTCGTAATCTAACTTCTGTTTATATTTCTAGAAATTTCAATTCAAGTTCAAAAATCTTCAATTGACGAGAGAAAGATTTGTGAAGTTTTTACTTATATAAATACAGAGGGCATTAATCTTCGGGGATTAAAATTTGACTTTTAATTATACAATTCGGATTTAAAAAAATACTGATTTACTCTACAGTTGCGAATAGATCGAAAGAAAATTAACCCCCTCGCAGTATATGTTAAGTTCGCTAATAAGAAATAATGTTACTTGAGAATTGTAACTGGAACGTTAATGTTAATGTTTGACTTTGGACGCAGATTGAGATTAATGAGAATATAAGACACAAGTTGGAAAAGACGAAGACAGAGAAAAGGGACGGTTAAGTCTCATCGAGGGATAATTGATGTACGGCGAGTTTATGTAGCGTTGAGAAACTTCCATTACAACGAAGCCACAGATCCATATATGTCGACTATTTCGTTTCATCCATCTTGTCTTACCCCATGAAGATTCACCTCTATATGGTTATCATCATCACTTTATTCTCAGAGGCGTGAAATCCTTCCGGGTCATGTCACTTAGAACCAGTATGATTCACACCAAAGAAAATGACTCCATTTTTATCATTATATATTCTCCTATCGATCAATCTTAATTTTTCCCCCTACAAAGAAAAAAAGTGTAAAAAGATTTTCTTCGTTTTGAAAAAAAAAGATATGAAAGTTACATTAAAAAATTAAAGAATTGCAAGGAAAATGTTGATGTATTTTTTTCTTCTTTTTGTTATCCACGATCAATACTGAAACGTATATAAAGTATTGAAGTGTTTTATACTCGGTATTGATATCCCCTTTCACATAGTTTTACAGCAAACAGTGACTTCTCTATTATTTTTCTGCAATATATTCCAGATGTCATCGATAGAGCTATTAAATCCTCTTCTTGTTCGCTTTTTCACTGGATAATTTTTATATCCATGTCATGGACTACGTGGAAAATATTTTCATTCCGTTCACAATTGAATTTAGAAAAATTAAAAAAAAACCAGATTAAATTATAGTTACTCACATATGTGATTTAAAGAAAAAATATTTTTTTAAAATTTTGTTCTATTTATTACAAAATTGGGAATATTTGTTTTTAAATTGAGAACTACTGGATCGATATACAAACTGGATGCTGAATAAAAAAAAATCGCTGTTGAGTGCGATTGCAATAAAGAAACTTGAGGAGCATTTGGAGTGGTTTGAAATTGTATTATCGTGATCTGAAGACGACGCACGTTAACGATAACGGTGGGACACCTGCAAAATGCCACATAAGAGTGTGAAGGAATGGAATGGAGTAAAAGAGGACATTTTGTTGCCCTAACTGCCTAGTGTCGCTCTTATCTAGACCTCAGCCTTAATGGAGTTCTACGTTACTCGAAAAGCATTTAGCAATGTGCATGTAGAGGATGATTGTGTCGCGGTAAGGTCATGCAAACATTATGCACGACTATTGTGACCACAAGCCTCACGGGGATACCCAATGACCTTATACATTACTCCCTCTCGAGTGGTTGCACGATAAAAGAGACATAATACGGCAAGTGGAAATTTTTCTTTTAGAAAAAAAATAATCAGTTGGGCGATAAGTTCTCTATCACACGAATAATGATAATTTTACCCAGATGGTTATAATTTAGATTTGTTAAATAAATTACTGCTTAGGATTATCTGAAAATTGAATGGAAGAAAAGTCCGCACAATAAATGTAAATAGAACTCAGTCTAGGACTGGAACTAAGACAAGAATCTACTGCTTGATTTATATCTTTGAATTTTGATTTTGGATCTAGACGTTGGTGTTATTGTTCTAGTCCTGATTATGGTTCAGAAGATTAAAATTTTTTTTTAGTTCTAGTTTTACTTCTAGAATTATTCTAAGAATTCTTCTGTTCTACTACTAAGAGTTCTAGTTCTAGATCTGGGTTTACTTATCACTTATTGTTAAAATTTTCTATTCTACTGCATGGAATTCTAGTTCTAGTTCTAGTTCTACTGAATCTAGAACTACAATAAGTAATAGAAGTAGAATTATAAATATAATTTATTTAAAGAATGGAACTGGAACAAAATTTAAAATTCACAGAACTACAACAATATTTTCTAAACCTATGACCAAAAATTTAAATTTCAAGAAGTAAAACAAGAACTAGAACAACTAGAACATGAATTAGAAGTTGAAATATAAGTAGAACTGGAACTAAAAGAAGAAATAAAATTTGAAAAACTAACACAAAACTTAGAACTAAAATTATAATAATTCAAAATAGTGAAACCAGAAGAAGAATTACAATTAGAAACAATAGAACTGAAACTAAAATTATAACTGAAAGAAAAATTAAATTCAAAAAAGTAAAACAAGAACTAGAACACCTAGAACTTAAATTACTAGAACTAGAAGAAGAATTAAATTTTAAAGAAGTAAAATAAGAACTAGAACAAGAATTTCCAGTATAAATGCAAATTGAACTGGAACTGAAATAAGAATTAAAATTCAATGTAAAACATGAACTAGAACAATTAGACCAGTAATTGGAACTGGAAGTTTTAATATAAATAGAACTGGAACTAGGACAAAAAGAATTAAAATTTATAGAATTATTAGAACTAAAACAACAGCTTTTGGAATTAAAATCTTATTTCTAGTTCCAGTTCTATTTATACTTCTACTTTTAATTGTTCTTCCAGTTCTATTAGTACTAGTTCTTGTTTTAGTTCACTGAATTTTAATTCTAGTTCTAGTTTTGGTGTCAGTTCTTTAAATTTTAGTTTTTGTTTTAGATCAAATTTTTGGTAGCTTTGTATTTCTACTTCTTGCTTTGTTCTAGTTGTTCTAGTTCTTGTTTTATTTTTTTGCATTTCAATTCTTCTTTTTGTTCTAGTTCTAGGAATTTCAGTTCTTGTATTACTTCTTTGAATTTTAATTCTTGTTATACATCTAGTAGTTCTGGTTCTATTTCTGATTAGTATTCCTACGAATTTGAATTCTTATTTTATTTCCAGTTCTTATAAAAATTCTAATTCTGTTTTTGTTTTCATTTTTCTAGTTCTAGGTACAGTTCTGGATTTAGATTTTGGTGAATTTTTGTTTATGGTTCTAGTTCTAATTCTTCTTCTAGTTTCAGTTCTAACTTTATTTCCTTGATCTTTAATTTTGTTTCTATTTTCCGATTTTCTATCATTTTTCTAGTTCTGTTTCTAATTCCAGAAATTTTAACTAAACTTTGTATCAATTAGTTCGAAATAGTTCTGAATGATTGATTAAAGTAATAATCCTGATTACAGAGTAGCAAAAATATTATAAGAAAACCAATTGATCAGAAATTAGCTTAAAAAAATTTAAATTAATCTTCTCAGTAATTCTAAAATTGCATAAATCCATTAAATTTAAATTAAGCACTTAGTTTTAACATATATAGAAGGTATGTCGACAGTAGAGGGGAATAAATACATTAATAAGAAATTCAAAAATAATTAAACTTGCAACATGCTCTCATCTCGATTTCAACACATGTGTCTCGTATTTCCTTATTAGCTTTGATATGAGTACGTATAACGATTTCTCTCTCTCAACGAGTGAATCTTGTACGTGAATGAAAGTGGGCCGACCCTGTACGTTGACGTTCTTAATGATACACACGTTTCTCGACCTTGCTTTGACTTTCTATCAAAAAAAAAATTTTTTAATTAATTCTCTCATGACTTTTAATTCAGTTCAATCGAAAAAATTTCCTTTCTACAGAATTATAATTATCTCAATTTTCATACTTTTCGATGTCCTACTAAATTGATCTTTCTCCGAAAATTGTTTCACTAATTTACAATTAATAAGAATTTTTAATAATAAATGCGATAAAATTTACTAAAAGTAAATTGTAAAGAAAAAATTTTATCTACTTTTTAAAAAAATTTTATTATATATTTGATATTGTACTATACTATTCATTTAATTTTTAAATTACACAAAATTCTGACAGTTGAATTTTAAATTTAAATGTACAGGTTATATTATTTCATTAATGAGAAATATTTTCGTTGGAATGTAAAATTTTGCAAATTTACAAATTTAAGGTTTGTTGAAAAGCTCTGTTATAAACTTCCTCCAATAATACACGTCCATTATTCAGAGAGTTTGCCTTATAGGGCGTATAATACCAAAGTTTAAAAATAATTTGACTTGTTCAGTAATTCAAGAGTTTTGTATGTTGGATAGAGTTGAAGAGGTTAATTAAAAGTTTAAATTATAATGAATATACATATATATATTTATTTATTGTGAAATGTAATTATGTAGTGCGTTGGATTTCTCGAAAATGTTGTCTACTTTCCTTCAATAATAACGATAAGAAATTTTTTTATTTTGAAAAATTTTCTCATTGTATACTTTTAGAAATTAGTATTTTAACATAAAAATGTTAATTTTAATTACAGTTTGAAATTTTTATGGTTTTGAATTTTAAAATATAAATTCTAAAATTCAGAATTTAAAGCAAACTTTTCGTTTTATGTAATTTAATTTTTCTAATTGGAAAAAAGAAATTCATTAAACATTTAAAATTATTTAATTGATGCACAAAGGATTGTAATATAGTTGGTTGAGAATGCACAAGTTGGGCAAAAGTTTTGATTGTCGTATGTTAGGTAAATTCTGTTGTCAGAGCTTCCCAAGCATTCGGGCTTTGGTTAGTCAAAAGGAGTGAGTTAAATCGTCAAGAGAAATACATTGAATTTTCCCCTCTATCTAGATTTTATTTTATTTTTTTTTGTTTGCTTACATTTGTGATAAAATGAATTGTTTGAAAATCAAAAAGGAAAAAAAGTGCATGAATTCTGGTAAAAAAGAAATTCAACCTAAAAATTCCCTCAATTCTATTTTTGTAAAATTATTTTTAAAACATTTTTACATTTAAAAAAATCAATTTCTTGATAATTAAAGGTCCTGATCAAGGAACAGATCAAATTCGTATTTCTTACAAAATTATTCCTCCAAAGAATGTAAAATTATAAAATTTTAATTTATTGAACAATATGATATTTAGCAGAAAAAGAATTATAACCGGTTCTTTGATCGGAATCTTCAATTTTGCTCTCCTTTCTCTACAGATTCTTTCAAAAGTTAATTCACTTCTTTGTGGTATTCATTAAAAGTCTCTTTTTTCAAATTCAAAGTGAGAAAAGTTCTTCTCCAGTATAAGTTCAATGAATATGTTGATTTTACTTTACAAACATTGATTTTTGTTTGTAACAAATATTTTTTTTTTATTTCTAACTTTAATGAAGAGTGTAAAAAGTTATTTACAATTTTTTCCGCACTAAAAGCAAAACAAAACAAAAAAAAAAATAAAATTACTTTTTGTTAACTTTTAAAACTGACCTGACGTAACGAATGTATTTTATGTTTCCTTTATGTGTCCTTTCTGCTTTGTCTGTTCTGACGTTAAAATAAAAGCAAATCAACAATGTGGATAAAAAACTTTAAAAACGAAATTACAGTTACACTCCTCCACATCTGTCAAGTCCTGTTGTGCATCTCATGCTTTATATCTCAGGGGATATAGAATACGTCCAAGCCTGAAATACAAAATTAATTCGAAAACATTGTTTTTTTTTGGGTGCGAGGAATATATTAAAAAATAGAGTGGAAGGTGATATGTGATTTCCAATTTTTATTTTCTCGTTTTGATGTAATATTCTTTTATGAATTTTTTAAAGAAAATTGGATATTCGGAATATCTGAATCAATAAAAATTATAGGATATTCGTAGAGGCACTAAATGTATAATATTACTGTCAGTTCTAATTTTATTTCTAGTTTTACTTCTGGCTTTTAATTCTAATTATAGTTATAATTCTAGTTTTAGTTTTAGTTCTAGTTTTGGTTCTAGTTCTGATTTTATTTCTGGTCCTAGTTCTGGTTCTTGTTCTGGTTCTGATTCTAGTTCTATTTCTATTTCTAGAGCTAGTTCTAGTTCCAGTTCTAGTTATGGTTCTAGTTCTAACTATATTTCTGGTTCTAGTTCTAAGTTTACTTCTAGTTCTAGTTCCAATTTAAATTTTAGTTCTCTTTCTATTTCTGGTTCCAGTTTTACTTCAAATTCTAGTTCTGGTTTTAGTTCTACGTGCAGGAGTTTAGTTTCTAATTCTTGTTTTAGTTCTAAAGAGTTTAATTCTAGTTTTAGTTGAAATTCTATTTATATTTTCAGTTCTAATTCTTCTTGTTCCAGTTCTCATTTTAGCTTTGCGAATTTTAGTTCTGGTTCTCCTTCTTGATGTTCTGACTCTAACTTTAATTTTAATTCCAGGAATGTTAACTGTCAGTTTAGTTCTAGTTCTGGCTCAAGTCCTACTTTTAGTTCCTGGAATATCAGTCTTAATTATTCTTAAGTGATATTTTTTCCAAAAATATCCAGAGGCACCATACGTTCCTCAAGTATCACAGAGCTATCCTCATAATCCATCTGCCAATGTGGATTCTTATCGACATTTTGAAAAACACAATGTGTCACATGCCCTTAAATCGTAAAGAATTGAAAAAAGTTAATGAAACTCTAAGAAAAATGTCAATAATCGAGAAAGTATAATAAACGAAAATAAAAGGAACTTCTAATGCGGCACTATTAAAAAGAAACAGCGAAATACCCGTCATTACAGTTAAAGGACTAACAGTGAAAATAGGTAGAAAACGGCACAACAAAGCGACTCCAATAGGCAGTAAAACGAAAAATAAGAGAGCCATGGATAAAAGGTGCAAAGAAAAAAGAATTCCAAGCAGTAATAGAAGAAGAAGAAGTGAAAGAAGAAGAGAGAAAAAGAGAACATGCTATATAGAAAAGCAGCGAACTGTCCGGGAATTTAATCGATCGATCGACGACGGCCCAAGCGACAAATTCCCCGAGAAACTTTCTACTAAAATAAAACACGGAAAAAAAAAGAATAAAACTTTTTCCGGGACAACTGGGAATCCCCCATGAGAGCCGTTGGTAACCGGGTGCTATGGTACCCGAAATAAACGAAAGAAGGGACTTTGCGGCTCCTGAGACCAAGTCTCGTCGAGGGACTCCCAACAAACTCACCCACAGACCTTTATCCCCCAACCCCCTAAAGCAGTTAAGCTTCGGAAAATTGAGTGCGCATCTCGAGAAGAAGCTTCGCGACCAAGATGTGGACTCGAGATCGAGTAAAACTTTTGCACCGACTTTTACACCTCTGCCCTCTCTCTCATTCTCTCTCGTTTGCTCTCCCTCTCACGAAACCATTTTAAAACTTTTTTTCTCCTATTTTTGCAAATACTCATTTTTATTTATGCCTCGAAGGAAACTTTGAAATTGTACTTGTTATTTGGTGAATTATTTACAAGTTGTAATATGGTAAGGATCAGTGATCAACGAACACTGTTAGAGATGAGTTAAAAAATTGTTAGATAAAAATTACTGCTCTGCTTTTAGGAGTTAATTACTAGTTCTGGTTTTATTCAAGGAAGAGAAGTTTATTTAATTTTAAAAACAATTTTAGTTCTAGTTCTTTAAAAATTTTGATAAATGTTCTACTTTTGGAAGTTTTAGTTCCAAATATTGTTCTTGATTTATATCTCGGAATTTTTAATATAGTTCTGCTTTGAGTTCTAGTACCAGTTCTAGTTTTAGTTCTGATTTTCGTTCTAGTTCTAGTTACAGTTATTGTTCCAGTATTTCTAGCTCAAGTAATTATAATTTTAGTTTTACTTTAGGAGTTCCAGTTTCAATACTGTTTATAGAAGTTCCGGTTCTAAATCTTGTTCTTATATTAGTTCTAAGAATTTCGAATATTGTTTTATTTTTATGAGTTCCAGATCTAGTTCTTGTTCTTACTCTTGTTCGACTTATTTTTCTAGTTCTAATTCCTATTCTTATTGTGCTTCTAGTTCTAGGTAATGTTCGAGTTCTAGTTATCGTTCTTATTATTGTTTTACTTATTGTTCTAGTTCTAGTAATTTCAGTTTTGTTTTTTCTTATAGGAATTTTTTTAAATTTTTAAAAAATTTTGTTCTAGTTTTAGTTCTCTGAACTTTAATTCTGGCTCTAGATGTAGAAGTTCTTATTCTAGACTTGGTTTTAGTTTTATATGTCTGAATTTCAATTGTGGTTCTAGGTCTTTGAGTTATTGTTCTAGTTCTGGTTTCTGTTCCAAAAATTTTAATCCTTTCAATTACAAGTTCAATTTCTACTTTTTAGATCCTGAAATAATAATTATAGTTTTAGTTCTAATTCTACTTCTTATTTTACTTCAGTGAATTTTAATTCTGGCTCTAGGTCTAAGAGTTATTGTTCTAGTTCGGGATTTATTTCTAGGACTTTAATTCCTTGTTTAGATTTAGTTTAAGTTCTTTTTGTATTTCTAATTCTAATTCTTGTTTTAGTTCTCCAAATCCAATTTCTATTTCTGTTTCCAGAAATTTTAGTTCTAATTCAAGTTCTTGTTTTATTTCTGATTCAAGTTCAGGTTCCAGTTCTGCTTCTTGTTAAAATTGTAGAACATTTGCAGAAAGTTTTTTTGTTTCCTTTCAAATTCTAAAGCCAAACATTGACACAAAAAAATACGAAAACTTTGCTACAATTTCAGAACTGTAAATAATAATTTTCCTCCATTCGATTTTCAGAAAGTGATGCAAAGACACTTGTCAATAATTTTTTTTTTCATTTACAGCGCTAATTACTTTTCTAAACTGAAAATATATCGCTAATTAATGTCTCTCTAGAGAGTGCAAAGTTAATTAAACTCATGTCCAATTTGAAGTATCATTACAAATAAAAAAGTAAATTTTTAAATTTGTGAGAGAAACACAAAATTAAGTTAAATTCGATTTTTTTCGTAAAGATAGAAATAAGTTATCAAAAAATGTTTGATAATCGTTTTTCTGGTTTCAAGATATCAAAGCAATGTGTATAAGTACGTGAATTCTGTTCATCGAAACTTCCTTCAAAAACCTTTCACGTAAATCATCCTTATAGTCGAAAACTCTTCGGGCAAGTTTCGCATAAGTGGATCGAATTTATATCTTGGTCCAATTTTCTCTTTTGCTTTAGGCAACTTTTTTTTATTTTTAACTCTTTTTTATAAATACAAATTTATTAAAAAACAGTTAAATTATTTGGAAATTTTATCCATTGTTGATTTGTTTTTAATTGTGAAAAACTGGAAATTGGAAAAACTAAAAAATGTTAATTAAAAAATGTAATTTTTGATAAATGTAAATTGTAAAAGAAGGTACATTTTAATAAATATTAATTGTAAAAAATGATAATGGTAAAAAATGTAAATTTAGAAAAATGTGAATTGTAAAAATGGAAATTTAAAAAAAATGTAAATTGTAAAAGAAAACGTACACATCAGAAGTGTAAATTCTGAAAAAAATTACTTCTTTGCGGTTAAAAAAAATAAGTTTCTTCTTTACTCGGTGGAATAATTAAACTCTGATTTATATATTTTACTCTTCCTTTCTCTTTACTTGACACACGACAACTTCCGGTATTACGCGTGAAAAGCGAAATTTACATTTCTATTTTCAGTTCACTGACAGTGAATACACCTTCTCTCTCTTTCTCTCTCTTTAGTTGGCGAATCTTTTCGCTTCTTGTTTAAACAAGATTGTCGGCGTCTTCCTTTTTTTCCGCCCCAATGAGAAAACTCGTCTTTGTCGTTTTTCTTAATCAGACATGTGTTGAAATTTATGTTCGAGAATTCTTACTTCTAATTTATACAATGGAACTCTCAATTTTCGATGTTTCACGAAATTGTTTTTCCAACAATACATAAAACTTTTCTTTAAAAGTAATCACAAAATCAGGTTCTTGAAGTTCGAATTTTTTTTTTCGTTGAAAACTAATTAATAATAATAATAATGGAAAACAATTTCTTATTGTTTTAATACTTTTTGTACATTTTTAAGAGAGAGGTAAATTTTTATTATTTCTAGTTTTTTTAGAATTTAAAAATAAGTTTTTTTCGATAAACAAAGTTTTTCTATTTTATCCTCAAATTTTCTTGGACACATCTTAAGCATCATTACTTTGGATCTTAATCTGGGTTATAAACCCAGTTTCTTCTTTCCGTTAAGTTTGTCTCCTTTTCCCTTTACTAACATCTCTTTTGCATAAGAGCATCTTGAGTGTATGCTGTTACAGCTTTCCACTTTACTCTAATATTCCTGTTAGCATGTTTTCAGTACTTATTTGAATATCCAGTTTGTTGCACATTGCCTGAGTCTCATCATTCCACTTGGTGCACTCGTATGATTGACATCATCAATTTTCTTCCTCTTTAAGAGGAACATTTTCTGTTTAAACAATTTTTTTTATTCTTTCCCTTTTTTTCTTCGAGAAAAATAATTTATCTCCTTTTTTTGTTCAAGAACAATTTTTTCTGGTGAATTTGCGAAAGCACTGGTAACAAATTTAATTTTTACGTTCTCCTTAAAGCTATTCAAAAATAAATGTAATACCTACAAACATTTTTTTAGTATCTAATGATTTTTGGAGTGAATTAAAAAATTGATAAAATTCATTCTAAATTCTATTATTTTTATTAAGGGCATTTGAACCATGATGACGTCACAATTAGTCCAAAGCATGTGTTTTATAAATGTGACGTCATAATGGTTCAAATGCCCTTAATAATAAAAATTTCACAAGGATTTAATACAATTAGAATAGTATTTTCGAAAAAATCAATTATTTAAAATAAAATTTTCTAAATATTAAATTAATTGTTTAAAACAATGTTTATAAAATAAAATAACTTATTCTTATAGAAAATTCAATAATTTTCAAAAATAACAACATTTTTTACAGAAATTCAATTCTTTTTATATACTTTAATAAAATTTTTCACAATAGTTCAATTATTTTTATAAATAATTCTTCTTAGGAGTTCAATTTAAAAAAAAATATCAATAAAATTCGTGGTAAAATTTTAATTATATTAAAAACTTATTCTTAGTTTAATTATTTTCAATATTCTTCTATTTTAATAAAATTTTCCAAAAGAATTCAATTATAAAAGAAAAATTTTTGACAATATTTTACCCGAGTATTCAATTATATTCCCGAAAAAAAGAAAAACTTCACAGGAATTAAATTATTTAAAATAAAATTTGCATACATTTTTTTGAAAAAATCAAATATTTTAAACTTTGTCATTAAATCCTTAGCAGTAATTTCAGTTTTTTTTAAATTTAAAAATTCTTTTCAAGGATTTAATTATTTTTGTAAATAAAATCATTGTCAAAATTCTTTGTAGAAATTCAATTATTTTCAAAAAAATCTAAAAAGAATTGTAAACATTTCAATTATCTTTATGAATGCAAAATTCTTCGACAAAATTTAATTACATTCATAATTACATTATTTTCAAATGTTTTAAGAAAATTGTTCAAAAGAAATCACTTATTTTAAACACAATTTCAATTAAACTTTTATGAAATAATTTAATTATTCTTTTAGATTTTATTAAAATTCTTCCCAGGAATTCAATTATTTTGAGTCAGATTAGTAAAATTTTTTGCTAAATTCAATTATTTTCATAAATAACAACAATTTTTACAGAAATTTAATTCTTTATAAATAATTTTATAAAATTTTTCACAATAGTTCAATTATTTTCATAAATAATAAAATTCTTCTTAGGAGTTTAATTATTAAAGAAAATATCGATGAAATTCGTGATAAAATTTTAATTGTATTAAAAAATTATATTTAGTTATTTTAAAATATTTTAAGAAAATTATTCAAAAGAAATCACTTATTTTAAACACAATTTGAATTCATATTGTATGAAATAATTCAAATATTCTTTTAGATTTTAATAAAATTCTTCCCAGGAATTCAATTATTCATATAAATAATTTTTCGAAACAATTCAATTATTAAACATAAATAACAAAAATATTACTGAAAATTCAATTATTTTGAATCAGTTTAGTAAAATTTTTGACAAAATTAAATTATTTTCGTAAATAACAATATTCATGACAAGAATTCAATTATTTTTAAAAGTATTGAATTTCTTCTTGTTAATTCAATTATTTTCAAAAATTCTAATAAAACCTTCCGCAAGAATTCAAGTATTTTTGTAAATAATAAAAAGCTTTTTAGGAATTGAATTTTTATTATTGAATTTCAATAAAATACCACACAAAAATTCAATTATAGTGAAATATTTTAATAGAATTCTTTGTAAAATTTAATTATCTTTAAAAACTTTTCTAAATTCAATGATTTTTAATATTTTTAAAAAATTTGCAAACAGAATTCAATTATTTAAAAATTTTGTTGTAACAATCATTGTAAGAATTTAATTTTTTTTACGAAAAATAACAATTTCTCAGGAATTTAATTATTTAAATTAATTCTTCGCAAGAATTAAATTATTTTTATAAATATTGAATTTCTTTCATGAATAATAAAATTGGTTGCAGGAATTAAATTTTTTAGCATTAGGATAAGAAAGAAGTAAATATTTTTTATGAAAATTAGGAAAAAGTCAAGAAAATAGACTATAAAATGAAATTTTCGTCAGCTTTATAAAGTTTATAAAATGAGTTTTTTTGGTCGTCAAGATTAATTTTTCTATAGCTACTTTTTTACTACTTTTTTTAGTCTGAAAGCTACTTTTTGCTACTTTTTTAAAATTAATTATCCAGTGCGAAGTCTGTATTCACCACTTGGAGCGCTGATTCCAAGATGGCGACTAAAATTCAATCAGCTGATTTTCCGTATTTCAACTCGGGAATTAATTTTCTCCGGTGTTTTTTTTTTTTTTTTGAAAAATCTGCTTTTTCTTTTGGCTGAAAAAAATACTTTTCCTTAAAGTCCTCTCCAGGGATTACAGATTTACTAAGGTTGCAGTCAAGATATATTTATTACAACGACCTTGCTCTACATTCATTAAATAGTGAAACCAATCCTCTGAGAACGTAAATCTCGTGACTTCTTAACTGTTGCTAAAGAAGCTTGTTGAGTGCTACACGTGTGGTAACAAGTTCTCTATTAATTATTTTCTTCACGACCATGTGTATAAAACGCTTTAGTTAAGTACACTTCCCATCATCATCATCATATTTACCACCTTTTGAAATTGTAATCATATCTCTTTTGAAATAGAAAGTGAAATAAATTCACTTATTAATTATAAATACTGACACAATTTTTCTTTTTCCTTTTTTTTTCTTTTAAATTTAATTAAAACCTGTAACAGAGGGGTATATATGTGCGAAGTACTTTCTTTACCTTTTCACGATAAATACTATCGACCGCTATTAAGCTCGCCAAAGTAGGACAAGTCTTGGAAAGTGGGATGAACTCTTGTGCTTGCATTTCAACAAAAATAATACTGAAATTATAAAAGAGTGTTTTATTTTGCGTAAATAAAGTCTAATTACAAGTTTACTGTAGTTTTAATTTCATGAAGGAACAATTTAGATTCATTTCTTTGGCTTTTCATTAGTAAAGAACGAGGAAACATTAACAATTATTTCAGCTGTACGGACTGTTATTAAATTTTACAATTTGGATTTGTAATTTAAAAGTAATTTCACTCTTAAAAAGATGTAGCCAAATATCAAGTATTATTTCTAAAGAATGAGAATTTTTGATAATTAAAAATTTGGAATTAGCATTCTTCAATTTGAAGTTAATTAGTGAAACACCGTATACTTTTTTCGTTTATCCACTGTCTGAATAAGTTCAGGTTACTTGATGCTGCAGATCAGAACAGAAAAGACAGAAAGTCGAGTAGAGAGACTGCTTTCATTATTATCTGGAGACGCTAGGAAAAGAGCATTTTTTTTTCTACTCTCTTTTTTTTCCATCTCAAACCCTGGTTTCTTCTTTCATTTGTCTTCGTTTTCATTACATTAGCTAAGATTTCTTATTTTTACAACCAAAGTGGTTAATTCTCTTAGATTTTGAAAGTGCAATTTTACTGCAAACAAATAGTTTGCATTTTATTTTTGTTCAGTAATGAAACAGGGTTGTAACAAAGATTTAATTTTATTGCTCACTGATTTTCAGACAAAATTTTAACTTTTTCCCTGTGGCCCTAAAAAATATTCTGATTTACTCTAAAAAAAATTAAATACTTTACATGAATAAAATTAATCGAAAACATCAATAACTTCATTTTTAAAAAAAAATATTCAATCATTATAATTATTATTTCATAGAAATTCTGAATCCCTGTAAAATATTTATTATTTATGAAAATAATTGAAATTTTGATGAAAATTTCAGTTTATGAGGCAAACAAAAAAACACCAAAATTAATAATTTTTCTGTGGATGAAACAAGAGAAAGATTAGAAAATTAGAAATACATTTTTATTAAAAAATAATTTTTGGACATTCTTTTTAGAAAAGAAATAAAAAAAAGTAATTTATTTACGAAAAATTATTGCAGCATTTTCTTTCTAAGGAGAGACCTGTGGTCATGAAAATTCAATGAGTAGAGTTCTTGTCTCGGACAGCATTCGGTTTTTTTGTTTCCATTCTTTCCCGGGCGGGTTTTTTTCTGTTTCGTTAAAACGGAAAACAGAATTCAGTTTCTATTACTGTATATTTCTCTGTTTTCCCACTGTTGATTCTAGCAGAAAAATTCACAATAAGTTGAATAAAAAATGAACAAGACTCATCCCTTTCTGAGAAATTCTTATAACCTCGACTATGTAAAAAAAATAGGAAGATAAATAAACATTCAGAAGAATATAGTCTTTTAAAAATGTTTTCTTATCTGCGATCGTCATTTCAATTATCCTTTCCGCTTGTAAGTTAAAATTTAAACTAATATTTATTTGTATTTTGAAATTTTAGAACTAAAATATTATATTTTTACTTGAATATATTATAATCAGATAAAGGATCAGCTGATTGAGTTGCAGTCGCCATTTTGGAAACAGCGCTCCAAGTAGTGAAGATATTATTAACGAAAATTATGCGATAATTCGAACAAAATATACAAATAGTTACACAATAACAAAGCCAGACTTCGCACTTGATAATAAATTTGAAAAAAGTAGCTTTCAAACTAAATAAAAGTAGTAAAAAAGTAGCTATTTTTAATAACTGAATTCTGTTTGGAAATTTTTTTGAAATCATTTTATTCTGAAAAGTTTCAATCAATATGAAAATAATTGAATTTTGCCAAGAATTTTATTAAAATTTCTGAAAATAATTGAAGTTTTAGTGAATAATTTTCATATTTATCGAGAAAATTGAATTATTTATTGAAAACAATTAAATAGTTGCTAAGAATTTTATTAAAAAGTTTTCAAAACAAATTGAATTTCTGAGAAGAATTTTATTATTTATACAAAAATAATTGGATTATTGAGAAAAGTTTTATTAAAATGTTTAAAAAGAATTATGTTTCAGTGAAAAATTTTGATAAATTTTGAAATTACAAAGAAAAACTAACTATTAAAAAGATTTTGACAAACAAATTTTTAAAATATATTTGAATTCTGTTTGCAAATTTTATGAAAATAGTAGATATTGGAAATCATTGTATTGCGAAATTTTTATTAAATAATTAAATTTTATAAAGAATTCTATTTAAATTTTTAAGAATAACTAAATTTTTGCGAACGACTTTATTACGATTTTTTAAAATAATTAAATTTCTATAAAGAAATTTATCACTTGTTAAAAATAATTGAATTTTTGTGATAAATATTGTTATTAATATAAAAAAAAATTAAAAATAATAATTATTATTTATACGAAAATAATTGAATTATTAAGAAAAATTTCGCAAAATAAATTATTTTTCATCTTCTACTGATTGTCGGCTGTGGTTATTCTTTAGAAAAAACGAGAGAAGTTCCTTAGTGACCAACAAACAATTCTTGAAGTTCGCAGAAAAAAAAAATTTTTCATTTTCTGCTGATTTTCGGCTGTGGTTATTTTTTAGAAAAGATGAATCTAATTAATTTTGACGACCCGGATATTAATTAAAATTGTTTTAGGAGTTGCTTAGTGACCAACAATCAATTTTTCATTTTCTGCTGATTGTCGGCTGTGGTTACTTTTTAGAAAAAATGAATTAAAATAATTTTGACGACCCGGATATTAATTAAAATTGTTCTAGTAGTTGCTTAGTGACCAACAATCAATTCTTGAAGTTCGCAGAAAAAAAAATTTTTTCATTTTCTGCTGATTTTCGGCTGTGGTTATTTTTTAGAAAAGATGAATTAAATTAATTTTGACGACCCGGATATTAAATAAAATTGTTTTAGGAGTTGCTTAGTGACCAACAATCAATTTTTCATTTTCTGCTGATTGTCGGCTGTGGTTACTTTTTAGAAAAAATGAATTAAAATAATTTTGACGACCCGGATATTAATTAAAATTGTTTTAGGAGTTGCTTAGTGACCAACAATCAATTCTTGAAGTTCACAGAAAAAAAAAATTTTTCATTTTCTTGAAGGTCGCAGAAAAAAAAAATTTTTCATTTTCTGCTGATTTTCGGCTGTGGTTATTTTTTAGAAAAGATGAATTAAATTAATTTTGACGACCCGGATATTAATTAAAATTGTTCTAGTAGTTGCTTAGTGACCAACAATCAATTCTTGAAGTTCGCAGAAAAAAATAATTTTTCATTTTCTTGAAGGTCGAAGAAAAAAATAATTTTTCATTTTCATTTTCTTGAGGGTCCAGGAAAAAATTTTTTTTTTTATTTTCTTGAAGGTCGCAGAAAAAAAAAATTTTTTCATTTTCTGCTGATTTTCGGCTGTGGTTATTTTTTAGAAAAAATGAATTAAAATAATTTTGACGACCCGGATATTAATTAAAATTGTTTTAGGAGTTGCTTAGTGACCAACAATCAATTCTTGAAGTTCACAGAAAAAAAAAATTTTTCATTTTCTTGAAGGTCGCAGAAAAAAAAAATTTTTCATTTTCTGCTGATTTTCGGCTGTGGTTATTTTTTAGAAAAGATGAATTAAATTAATTTTGACGACCCGGATATTAATTAAAATTGTTCTAGTAGTTGCTTAGTAACCAACAAACAATTCTTGAAGTTCGTAGAAAAAAATAATTTTTCATTTTCTTTTGATTATTTTAATGACTCAAAATAATTGAATTTTTGGTAATAATTAACTGAATTCTTTCAAAGAATTTAAAAACAAAATTTTTTGAAATAATTCATTTCCTCGAGAAAATTAAATTAAATTTTTTAGTATAATTACATTTTTTGAGCAATTATAGTAATTTTGTAATATTAAAAATATTATTATGTATAAAAATAATTGATTTCATGCATTAGAATTTTTTAAAAAGTTTTAAAGAATTTTTTTATAATTTTTGTGAGTAGTTCTTTGATCTCTAATAATTAGAGGATTTAAAGTAGTGGATATTCTTCCAAAAAAACAGAAATAGTAGCTTTTAGTTGCTGAAATCTTAAAAAAGTACTTAAATAGTGGAAGAACGTAAAAAAAAGTAGTAAATAGTAGGTTTCAGTAGATGAGTGCGAAGCCTGCAAAGTAGAAAATAATAAATCTTAATTTAACATTTTCGTATATATACAAGTGAAGAGATAAATAATTTTCCACGCATATTTCCGATGACATGGATTGCGAAATTAATTTAACATTATATGAAATTATAGGTGCTGTATGGCGAATGAAAAGTTTAGTGCCTCGGCCTTGTGACATTGTGAAACAAAACTCTTACTTTCTCTCTCTTTCTTGTTTCTCTCTTACTGTCTCGCTTGCTCTGTGTTAAGATGAGTGCTTTGATCTGCACTTGAAGAGTGGTTGGAGTAATTGCTAACAAAGGTTCTGGCCCCTCTAGGTATACCTCTTGAGTCCAATTCAGGTTGACGGTGTTTCAAACAACGTTGACATTGAGCAACCGTTATATCCTTAACGAGAAAATAACCAATTCAGAAATGTCTGATGTAGTCAAATTAATGCCATCACAAAGGTGATGTTGCTTTTTATGACGCGCATAAATTACTCAATTAGAACATTTCCAAAGTTTCATTCTATTTACACTGTTATATTGTATAAACACTTTGAAATTTTTCAATTAAATATTCAGAAACATTTGAAAATATTCTCAAACTTTAGAGTTGAATTATAAAAGAAAAAAGAAATCTGAAATTCTGAATTATTCGAAAAAACACAGGAGAAAATTAATGTTCGAGTTGAAATATGGTCGATTAGCAAATCAGCTGATTAACATGTAGTCGCCATTTTGGAATCAGCGCTCCAAGTGGTGAAGATATTATTGACGAAAATTTTGGAAAAAATTCAATTGCTTTTCTTGCAAAAAATATAAACGTAACAAATTGTAGTATTATGTTTGCTTCAGTACATAAATCTTTACGCTTCACTGATCATCGTTTAAAATGCAGAATGCTTTCCAGTTTCGAATTTAATAATCCAGATTAATCCTTACGCAAAGAATTTAAACTTCTACACTCGAAATTTATATATTAGTATATAATGTTAAGGATGAGCAAGCTCAATAACAGTGAAAGTAACATCAATAAATAATTTACCGACCATCGTTTCAATTTTGTTTTACATAAATAACGAATATTGATCAATAAATAATAAAATTGTAAAGTAAAATTGTCTAAATAAATAAAACCGTAAAATGAAATTGTCAAAATAAATAAAGTAAAGTAAAATTCTCAAAATAAATAAAACAGCGAAATAAAATTGTCCTAGTAATCAAATAAAAGTATCTAAATGGTCATCAATAATAAAATTGTTAAAATAAAAAATAAATCCGCAATACCTAAATTCTTATTTATTTATTATTAAATTAACTTTTTTTGATGAAAATTATAAATTTGCAATTAATTGTACAATGATTTTATTAGTAAATAATATTCATTTTTCAAAAGAAATGAATTGCAAATAATTGCAAATTATCAATAAAACAATAAAATAATTACGTTTCAAGTAATTATAATTTATACATTTTAATTATAAAATCTTTATTGAAACAATTTTTTAAAAATGTTTATTTAAAACAAAAATTGTATATCGCTTTTCACTTCGCAACAGAGAGTGAAATAATTTGAAAATTAATTAAAATTATAATAATTGAATGATAAAATTTTACCTTATTAATATACATAAAATGTATTTCAATCTATACTAAAATAGCGAGCAAATATTTGAAATTTAACTGAATAATTACAAAAAAAAAATGACAAGCAGAAAAAATTAAAGAGAATTTTTATGGTTGTTCAAAAATAATATCAATTTGCTTCGTTATTTTAAATTTAATTAAAAAGTCGGGTGCTCAAAACTTACATCATGACAAATAGAATTAATATTCAAACACGAAAGTTATTTATTTAAAAAAATATAAATTTTTTTATACAACTTGTGGATTAAATAATTTTGTATTCCTGTGAAAATATAATTATTTATAAACATTTTCGTAAATGGACTTTATAAAAAAAATTTTTTTAATTTCATTTTTTTTAAATTAATTGTATTGCCATTTTATTGACATTGTAGATATTGAAAATAATTGAATTTAGATACATTTTTGAAATTTATAAAACTTCTAACAAGTTTTTTATTAATATTAATTGCGTAAACAGTTGAATTTTTCACGAAGAATTTCATTAAAATTTCCAAAAACAATTCTTTAAAGTAATTTAAATTAAAAAGGTATTGAAAATTTTAATAAAAATATAAAAATAAAAAAATAAATAAATAATAAATAAATAAATTAAAAATAAATGAAATATTAAATTTTAAAATAAATGACTGGTAAAATAAATAATAAATAACTAAATAAATATTTTAATTCTAATGAACAAATTATTTCGAAATTTGTTTAAATGATTGAATTCTTTGTGAAAATGTAATTATTTATGAAAATAATTGAATGTCTATAAAAGATTTTGTAAAAAAATTTTTTTAAATTCAATTCTTTTAGGAAAGTTTCTATTTTCTATTTTTCTTTTCTATTTATATTTTTTTCTATAAAAAAAAACATATCAATTTTTAAATCATAATTTTTTTTGGTCCATGCGCGTGCAATTTTACTGATAATTTTCGACGATAATGATAAAATATATTTTCTTTGTCCATTAGAAAATGATCTATAAAACAAATTTTTTTCTCTTTATAGAAAAAAAACATTATATCAAGTTTGTTCCAAGTATCAGTCACTTTCTTTTATTCCTTTTCGGTTGAAATCCGGGAATCATAACTAAACTGGAATGTTGTTATTTTTCAACGCTATTCAGTGAATTATAATTCATGCATGCATTTTAAATGTACTGTAATTTTTTTCTTACATTCCAGAAGTAAAAATATACTTTCGCATACTTTCTTCTTTATTATTTTTGGAAATTTGTGACAGAAAAAATTTAGCATGATCGTAAATTTTTAACATCAGAAATCAGTGAGAAACAAAATTTATTGTATCTTCAGTTTTTAATTTCACAACTTAGAATCTTAAATTTTTTATTTCAAAATTTAGTATCTAAGATTTTTAATTTCATAATTTATAGTATCTTACATTTTTAATTTCATGATTTAGTATCTTAAATTTATAATTTCAAAATTAAAAAAAAATTTATTATTTCAAGATTTAGAAAAAAATTATAATTTCAAGATTTAGAAAAAATTTAGTAACTTCAAGATTTAGAAAAAAATTAGTGAGAAACAAAATTTGAGCCTCCGGAAAGTAAAACCACTTAAAATTTCTACTGATATTTTCATTGGTCGTGCCTAAAAATTAATGTCCTAAATACAAATTTCAGTTTAATTTATTATTTCTCTTTTCAAAAGATAAACTTGTGTTAAAATTTATGTTTAAAGTATTAATTTTTTAAATGTTATAGGCCAATGAAATCTGAATAAATTTTATATGTGATAAAATTTAAATTAAAATAAAATAATAATATTTAAATTAATTTAATTAAAAATTTTTTTTTACTTTCCGAAGGCTCATTTTTAAAAATTTTTTAATTTCAAAATTAGTGGGAAATAAAATTTAGTGTCTTTAATTTTTTATTTAAAAATTAGGTTGAAATTAACAATAACGTTAATTTTAAAAGAAAGGGGGAAAAATAATTTATTTTCTAAGTTTTATAATTCGAAAGTAATAATAGTTATTAGGAGTAGGTTTTGACTTTCTATGAGAGTATAATTGAATTATTGCCCCTTGCTGTGAGAGACTATAAAAGGAGGAAAAAAATCATGACAATGTCAAAGTGAGCTGAGGAGAAACTACATATACATACAAAGTAAATGCACTTATTACGTAATTGATCTCAATGACGCGTTGATGATTCTTGAAAGGATAGAGAGCTTGTTTTCCTTTAATGTTGCCTAATCAAGTGAAGGTTCGCGAATGTAGCGAACGACATTTCTCTATTCTTAGTGACTTCAGTGATTCGCTAGAATCGTTTGTCTTGCTTTATATATATATATAAAGGTTTCAAAAAAAAAATTGTCCTGGATATTTTCAGCGATGGCAAATAATACGTTTAACCATTAACTACTATTGAAGCTGAAGTCAGATGTCGGTAAATTTACTGGCTAGATATACGAACTTTATGTGGAAGATCAATCCGGATATTGGAGTCTCTCAAAGAAAATGTGATTTCCCAATAGACGACTGTTGACCTACTTAGATCACCAGTATTTATCAAATACTAAAAATTTAAGGAGGAAATTTATTTTCTCCATTTTTTTTGTCAAACATTTTCTTTTGTGTGGCAAATTAATCTTAATTGCGAATAGTGGAACGATTTTTTTTTACTTTTTCGTCAACCGATAAATTTAAATTGCAATTACGATTTTTTGAATTAACATTTTTTTAATTGCAGTTAATATTATTTTATACTGTAATTAATATTAATTTGCATTGTAATTAATTCTATTTTTTAACTGCAGTTAATATTATTTTCTACTGTAATTAATATTAATTTGTATTATAATTAATACTATTTTTTATTGCAGTTAATATTAACGTCCTATATAATTGACATTAATTTGTGTCTTAAATAAAAATTAATTATTCCAATTCCAATTCTATTTTTTATTCTAATTAACATAAATTTTCTATTGTAATGATTATTATGTTTAATGCAACTGTTTCTAACTATAAAATTCGTTTTTTTGTTTCAGGTGAGTTCGAGACTGCTGAGAGAGGAATTATTTGGTTTTTAATTTTCTTCAAACATTAAAAAATTTGTAAAGAAGACAATTCAGCTTTAAACGAAACTAATTTTGATTGATATTAAAAAAGGGATATATTTATTTAATTTGCTGGCATATTGAAATTAAAAGAGAGCGTCTAAACGATGCTAATTAGCCCTTTTGTCGCTTTAATTACACCAGTTTAAATGAAACTGAAAATCAAATAAAATTCGATGTAATTGGCTAATTACAAGGGGTTGAAATCGAAAGGATTATGTGACAAACGTTATCGTTTTTTGAAGTCGGATTTCAAATTGCTAGGATTGTCATTGAATGTGGAAAGCGATAAATTTTTATTAATTGCTGATAATTCTAATTTTATTCCTAATTATCTGAATTTTGATTTTATGTCTAATTCAAATTCTAATTGTGATTCTGATTTTAATTTTACTTCGTATTCTGATTCTGACTTCCATTCTACTATAATTCTGATTTTATTTCCAATTCTAAGTTTAATCATAAATCTGATTCTAATTTCAAATAGAATTCTAATTCGCGTTCTTATTTTAATTCTGAATAAAATTCTAATTCTGGATCTAATTTAAATTCTAATTCGAAACCTATAATTAGGATTCAAATTTAATTCTAAGTCATATTTAAATTCTAATTCTTCTTCAGCTTCTGAATTTTTAGTTCTAATTTATAGTTACAAATTTAAATTCAAATCCTAATTATTATGATTCCAATGAAAGTGTAATTTTTAATTTATACATCTAATTCGAATTCTAATTCTGGTGTGAATTCTAATTTTAATTCTAACTCTAATTCTACTTCTAATTTTAATTTTAAATCCTGATTTTGATTCTTATTCCTTTTCTAATTATAATTCTGATTCGTATTTTAATTCCTCTTTCAATTTGATATTAAATCAAATAAAATTATTGGTATTAATTTTATTATACCTTCTAATTCTAAGTCGAATATGAATTCAATTTTGATTTCAATTTGAATTCTAATTTAATTCTGAATCATCTTCTAATTCTAATTCTAAATCATCTTCTAATTCTAATTCTGAATCATCTTCTAATTCTAATTCGAATCGTAATTCTAATTCGACTTCAAATTCTGATTCGACTTCTAAGTCTGTTTCGAATTTTATTTTAAAATCGAATTCTAATTCTAGAGTGAATCCTATAATTAATTCTAGTTTCTAATTCTAGTTTAGATTTCAGATTATAATTCTAATTCGTATTTTGATTCTATTTCTAATTTTGATTCTTATTTTAAGTCTGGTATTAAGCACTGGGTCGAGAAAGAACGAATCCAGCTAAAGAAATTTATTCCAGTAAATGCTAAACGTTGATATGAAATGTGAGTTGGGTTTATCAAGTTTTGCACCAAAATGGCACTTCTCCACCTATTTTGTGCTGACGGTAGTTAAGAAGGCCATTAACTGTGAGAAGACGAATTTATAGTTCCAGCACTGATCCAAATTAGTTTTAGAAGATCCTTCGCCATTTTCTTGTTCAGTTTTAAAGTCCCCATCTGAACTTGCACTTATTTTCCTAATAATTCTAAATATATTACTGCATGAAATTCTACTTTTAATGCTAAATTTAGTTCAAAAGCTCATTAATTCTAATTATTATTCTAATAATAATTTTATGTTTACTTCTAATTCTAAGTGCACTTGTAATTCTGATTGTAATTTAATTTCTTCTATATTTCTAATTCTAATTCTAAGTCAAATTCTGACTATAAATCGAATCCTAATTCTAATTTCGATTTTTATATTTATTCTAATGTTAATTCTTATTCTAATTGTAGTTCTATATTTTAAATTGTAATTTTACTTCTAATTCTACTTCTAATTTTACTTCTATTTCTAATTCTATACTTTTAATTCTAATTCTACTTCTAATTTATTCTTCTAATTTTACTTCTAATTCAACTTCTAATTCTACTTCTAAATCCGATTCTAATTCCAATTTCAATTCTAATTCTAATTTGATTATAATTCTATTTTTAATTTAAAATCTTATTCTTCCGACTCTAATTCGAATCCTAATTCTAATTTTGATTCAATGTCGACTCTAATTATAATTCTATATTTCTAATTCTTATTCTAATTCTAATTTCAAATCAAGTTTTTTATTATAAATCTGTGTCTACGTTTTTTTTTCTTCAAGACCTGATATTATATTCTCAGGTATTTCAGACTTCTGAAGAGGCAAAGCTTAATCGATACCTGAAGGAGTTATAATTCCAAATGTTGGTTTTCAGTGTTCATTAGTTGATTCAGTTGTTGGGACTTTAGCTAAAACACTTTGGAGAAGTTAGTCATGAAAGCCTTAAGGTCATTTGGAAGTCTTAAGTATTCATTTTCAGAAGTCTAATTACTCCCAGTAGTACTCGAGGGAATTCTCCGAGTCCCAAATTTCCGGGTAAGCCGCTTATTTAAAAATTGTTTAGACAAGTAATTATTCTTATCCAAATGACAACTTAATTATAAATGAAATTTTAAATGTAATTTAAAAAATAATAATAAATGTAATCTTATAAATATAGTAACTTAATTCACTAAATAGTTTAAATAAGTTTAAAGAAAAAATTGCATAAGACAAAAGTATGTGTAAGAGAATTAGTGACAACTTCTTATGTTACGTCTCTATATCGATAAAATTGTTTATATTTCATGGACGATTTAACTTACATGAAATTTTAATTTTATGGAAAATTAATGTAAGTTGGCAATATTATACCGGAAGTGTGTTTATAATTCGCATTTAGTAGTAGCTTCCCTCTGGTCTCTGGCACTTTCTCAACATTATAGTGATGCATCCTTGAGTGAAAGGACGATTCTTCTAATCTTGTACATATATATATACGCGTTCTGCTTCTCTTTTCCCATCTTGTTTTCTTTTTTTTCCCCTCATTTGCAAGGAGGTTATCGCTCGCAATCTTGAAAGAAGAAAAAAAAAATTTTCAACATTTCCTTTTCGCAGTTGTTCTCACGACCTTCGCATAAATTTGGATATTTGAATATCATTAATTTTATTTTCTATTATATTTTTATATTATTACTATATTTTTAGTTTTTAATTACATTAGACTTCTTTCTCTCCTCATCACTTATTGTCTTCTTTTTTGTTGTTACTTTTTTTTTTACTCTCCACATTCTCTTAGTTTTTACGACTATTTTTATGTTGATGAAATTTTACTTCACATTGGAAAATTTATTTTACACTTTATAATTGACAGGAACTGTTGATTCTTTATTGAAATTTATATCGAACGTTTATTATACGTCTTAAAAAAAAGAAAAATGTATAAATTTTATAACTTTATTTGCATACAGTAAATAGATATTTTAAACCGGAATTGACAAATTCTAAATATTTACGCATTGATTTGTTTTTGTGGGTTTGCATAGAGACAGGATTGTAAAATAAAAAATCTAGTGGATTTTTTTTTTATTTTTTTATAGTGAGATGTTTTTTGTAGTCGAGTTGTTGTTGTTGTTGTTGGTGGGGTAAAAATTTATTTAGACCTGTAGATTAATGATCACAGATCTTTAATGGATGTATGTGATCGGTAACATCCTTTCACCTGTCATGAAGTTCTCCCAACGAATACAAATGCACTAATGGATCTCTAAAGTAAAACAAACGCAAAAAAAAAATATTCTATTCAACGAACTCTTTTGTATACTCAAAAAGCTAAATTATTTATAAATCAGAGTAAACATCCATTAGGGATTTCAAAGAATTTTCCTAAAGAAGAAATATGTTAAATTAAAAAAGACTGTAATACGCTTTTAGTAACAGTGCATAATTTATTTAGAAAGGATGATTTCAATGGTGCATTAAAAGAAAATTAATTAAAAACATTTTTGGAAGAAAAAAAGAGTCTTCTTTTCTTTAATACTTAATATTTTTTTATTCTTCAAACTATGATCGTTTTTCTTTAAAAAAAATAAATTAAATTTACTCCAAACTTTTAAAAATTTATTCTTCAAACTATGATCGTTTTTCTTTAAAAAAAAAATTAAATTTACTCCAAACTCATTACTCAGAAGTTTTAAAGGTTTTCATTACGAATCCAATGCCGGTTTAAAAATGTCCGCCATATTGAATCCGCCCTTTTGAATTTCGAAAAACTGATATTGAATTCGTAACCAGCAACCCCAAAGACCCCCGAGTAACTAATTTGAAGGAAATCCCAATAATTTTTGAAAAATGTCCGCCATATTGGATCCACCATTTTGAATTTTCAAAATTTGACAAATTTGTCACAAACATACGGCAAAATTCCCTCTGCTATTTGTTTATTTTTTTCAACATGAAAAAATTATCCTAAAGTCAAAATAACAATTTTTTTTAAATTTTCCAGGAACAGTGAAATAATTTTTTGTTTTTAAACACTGCTCTTTTTCGGGAACATTTTTTTTTCACCCTTTCAGTGGAAAAAAAAAGAACATAATAAAATAAAGCTTTTCCCCTTGTATGTAAATGAGATAATCTGCGGGTGTCAGTTAAGCAGCAGTTTGGGTTTCCGGCATCTGACAATCATAATCGGAGATCCGGTTCGCAATTCATCCTCTCGAGTCCTCCTCTCTCGTGATCAATTTTAGGGCACAAGTTGAAATACGAGTCTGTAGGTAGGCAAGCGTGTAAATCAAACTCGTTGTGGTTTCAGCGCCCAGCCATTTAGAATTTGCATGCGGAATTCCGTTAGCGCGCATTCTACGTAACTTTATGTAATACATTATAGGATTCTCTTCTCGTCGTACATGTACGTATATGTATATATATATATATAATTCTCAAAAACATGTACGAGAGTGAGATTCACTTTGGTTTCTGTATTTGTGTCTGTGAGTGTATATGTATGTGTGTGTGTACATGTGCGACATTCCGAGACTATTGCCACTGCTTCTGTCATCAAATTCGTATTGCAATTAGAAAGCATAATAAATTAATATTATAAATTCTAGATTAGTTTGAATTTAATTTATATACTGTATTTATAAAATGGAAATTATATTCTCTACCATCTTTTCTTGCAGGACAATAGTTTATTCTAATTCCAATTTTACTTCTAATTCTAATTTTAATTCTAATTCTAATTCTTATTCTAATTCTAATTCTAATTCTAATTCTAATTCTAATTCTAATTCTAATTCTAATTCTAATTCTAATTCTTATTCTAATTCTAATTCCAATTCTAATGCTACTTTTGTATTATATTCTAAATCTAATTCTGCTTTCAATGCTGACTCGAATTCTGATTCTAAATCTGACTTTAATTATGTTTTTATATCTAATTCTAAGTCCACATTTCATTCGGATCCTAATTCGAATTTTGATTTTGATTCTGATACTATTTTAAAGTCTAATTCTAATTAATTCAAATCTTAATTCGTATTCGAATTGTAATTGTTTTTCAATTTTAATTCTATATTTCTAATTCAAAATTCACTTCTAATTCCATTTAAAGTTCTAATTCAATTTTCAATTCTAATTCCTCTTGTAATCACGTTTAATATTTAATTACAGTTCAATTTCTAATTCTATTTCTAATTTTAATTTCATTCTAATCTTAATTCTTATTTGAAGTCAACATCTGCCTTGAATTAAAATACTAATTCTAATTCTGATTTTACATTTCGGTTTTTAATGTTAACTCAAATCTTAATTCTTATTCTAATTGTAATTTTTTCAATTTGAATTCTATATTTCTGATTCGAATTTCACTTCTAATTCTATTTCTAATTCTATTTCTAATTCTACTTCTAATTCTACTTTTAATTCTACTTCTATTTATAATTCTGCTTCTAACTCTAATTCAAACTCTACTTCTAACACTAATTCGAATCCTAATTCTAATTCTGATTTTAAGTTTTATTCTAATTTTAATTCTATTTTTACTTATAACTCTATTCAATGTCGACTTTTATTCTAATTCTATACTTTTAATTCTATTTCTAATTCTGTTTCTAACTCTGCTTCTAATTTAAATTTTATTTTACTTCTAATTCTGATTCTTATTAAACTTTTAACTCTAATTCGTTTCTTAATTTTAATTCTGATTCTAATTTGTATTCTAAACTTACTTCTTATTCTAATTCTAATTCTAACTCTTCTTATAATTTAAATTTTACTTCTTATTATAATTCTCAGTCCAATTCTAAATCCAACTCTACGTTTAGTTTTAAGTTTAATTCTATTGTAATTCGAATCCTATTTCCGATTTTAATTTTTCTTCTAATCTTCATTCTTATTCTAATGATAATTCTACTTCTAGTATTTTACATCTAATTCTAATTTTAGCACTAATTCTAATTCTAGTTTTGATAATAATAATTCTACTTTTAATTTAAAATCTTATGCTTCCTACTCTAATTCGAATCCTAATTCAAATTTCCATTCATCTTTTAATTCGAAAATTTTCAATTCTAATTCTAAATCTGATTTTTGATTCTAATTCTAATTAAATTCAACGTTTAAATTAGCTGTAAATTCGAATCATTACTTTAATTCCATGATTTTAAATCGAATTCTAATTCTTAGTTTAACTCTCCTCCAAACGTAAATAAAAAAAGTTTTCGGTTCCCCAAGAAGACACAAAAAAAAAGAATATTGAAATGGCTAACAAATAAATAATAAATTATCCAATAATGCGGACAAATAAGTAACTGCTTGTTAAGAAAGTTTTCATTGACTCAAAATGAACAAGCAGTTTGTACAAATAAATTGAAAGTTTTATATTCTAGTTTTGTAAATACGAAAGTATTTTGCGCATAATGTTATTGCTGATATTCAAACGATAGTATAGTCTGCACCTATATACACAACAAGTTCAGCAGCTATAAATCACTATTGCTCTGTCGCATTACCTGTAAACAAGAAGTACGCAAGATATACTAAAGTGCATCTTCCACTGATATAAATATATATTATATATATATATATATATATATATATATATATATTCACACAAATACATTTCACATTCTTCCATGGAAAGCTGCGTTTTATTATGCGCTCTTCATTTTGTATACCTCACAACATGCATTAAGTTTTCACAGGCAGCTTTTTATGTGAGATCGTAAACGAGCACAAATTTCCCAGGATTATGCATTTTGAAAAACTATTTTAATTACTTCTTTTCCTTTTTTTTTGCGAGGGCAAAGTAAAAAGAACTTTTTTTATTTGTTAAAGTTGCGAAAAAAAATTTAATTTAACATAGAAAAGAATATGAAATTTTACTTAATAAATATTGGGAACGGTATGAGAATTTATGTTTTTTAAGTTACTTGTAGGGAAATTTTTGATTTGGAGAATTGTAGTAAATTTTTTTTTTTTTTCAAAAGTGAGTTGCTGCGTAAATAGGAAAGAAACTCGTTACAGTAATATATGGAGAGTATAATACATGAATGCTCCATAGGGATGTGATATTTGCTATTCTGTCCATGTGCAGGCCAGTGTTTTTCGAGTTTTGTTAATTAAAGAGAACGACTGCCGAAGTTAAAGCTAGGAAACTAACCTAATTACCACCAGGTTGAGGCAAAATATCGCTAACTACAACAACCGGAAAGTAGAGAAAGCGTTTTAAATGTGATATTCCATTATAGAGTCAAAAAATACGGATTTTTAATTTTTTACCTCTAATATCAACTTGTTGTAGTTGGAGTCTCATATTTTAAGCTTATTTCAGAATTTTTTTTTATACTAAACAAAATAAAAATATACTTTTTTGTATTGTTTTTTATTTAAGTTTTGAACGTTGTCAAGTTAACCTTTTAAGGGACAAATTAATACGACTTTGAACATCCCTTTCAATACTGCGAAATTTTTATCACTCCGTTTTTATACTAAAAATATTTGTAAAAATTCAGGTAAAATTTTTCTACATTTCATTCTGTCAATTTATTAATAAGGGATTTGTTGATACTAAAATTTTAGCTCAGAATTTCACCTGGGGTGCGATTTTGTTATTTGACTTTGACTAACCACTCAATTTTGACAATGAATTTGACTCTCATTTTCACTCTGACACTAAATTTCACATTCATTTTTACTTTGCTTTTCTGAATTAAAGAAAAGTTGAAAATGAAACTCAAGTTGGAGATAAAATAAAAGTCAACGTCAAAATTGAATCGAATGGCAAAGTCAGGGTCAAAATGAAATTTAAGGTCAAATTCGAAGTCAATATTGAATCAAAAATCAAAGTGAAAGTCAAAATCAAATTTAAAGCCAAATTCTATGTCAAAAAGTTAACGTCAATATCAAAATTGAAGCAAAATTCAAACTCAAATTGAAACAGTTAATGCCAAAGTCAAAATCAAATTGAATTTTCAAATGTAATCAAATTCAAAGTTAAAGTCAAAAAGTCAACGTTAATGTCAAAATTGAATCAAAAGTTAAAGTCAATGTCAAAGTCAAAATTAAATCGAATCCAATTTATATTATTTTTTCCTTTCTTTCTTTTTTAATTTCATTTTTTCTAAGAGATTAAAAAGTTGACAAAATTTTGCTCACCTTTTGCCCCTTTTGGCTGTTTCTCAATCTGTCCTCTGCTGGTCCAATTGCTGTCACCCTTGTTTGTCATGTCTCTTTCATAGTTGTACCAAAGACAATGCAGTCTGCACTGTTACGACCCAAACTACTCAGTGTGTGCACTGATTTGGCGCTGAATGGAAAAAGAAAATATAGGAAAAGCAAAAAAAAAAAAACAATGCCTTCTAATGATGCTTAAACGAACATCTAGCAAAGCATCAAAAATCTACTTTTAAATTGAAAAAAAAAAAATATTTCTTTGAACTCGAATATTCACTTTTTATAATAGGAAAATAAACTTTTAAAAAAGTATTTTTCATAAAGAAAAACTTTCCACAGGGAATGATAAAATATGCGTTATTTTCTATTTTTAGTCCATTCAATTCATTTTGATATAATGAATGAGCTAAAGAATAGTATTATTTTCATGTTTTAAACTTTGGAAATTTCCTTTTTTTTCTCGCGGAAAATATTTTATAGCTGAAAAGTTGCGAAAATGAACTTTCATGATTCTTTTTTTTTTTTTTATTAAAAAATTTATAGAATCCTGTAATGGAGTTAAAGCACAGGGTAGTATATTGAAGAAATGTAAAAGAGTTTTATTGAAATAATAAAAGTTTGCAGTAGCCAAAGTAAATTGAAAATTTCACCTTGGTTACCTTACATGAAAGAAATATTTTTACCTAGAGCAGAAATCTTTTTCCACATAAGTAAAGAAGTGAAATAAATATTATGCGTTTATGCGCAAGTTTCAGGGAGTTGTATACCGCATATATATATGTAAACTTGTTTTCAATTATTTATTGTTGGTCCACATTTGTGCGGCTTTTGGTAACTTTAAATTTAAACTAATATAAACAGCAACTTGGAATATTAACAAACTAAACTTAAACTTTATGTTTCGCAAAGTTTGTATAAATTTTTGCAAAAACAAATTCTTGTTTAAATTACTCTTTTGCGGCGGCAGTGAAACAGTTTACGAAAAAGTTGATTATACAAAGATTGAAAAAAAGTCTCCCCCCCTAGTGGAAACTTTGTACAAAAATATTTACTTAGTCAAAGAATTTTAAAAATAGATTGAAAAATATTTTTCGTCTTTATTGAGTTGAATTTTCGTTCACCGTTTCCTTTAGAAAAGAAAAAAATTGACTTGCTAATAAATAGAAGAACATTCTTCGGTATTTTTTGAATTTATAAAATAGAAAAAAAATGTTTTGTGAATATAAAATAAGAAATTTTGTATGCTTGGATTTTTTGTTTGTTAATAAATCGGCTTGGAGATGTTAAAGGAAAGTTCTAGTTCTCAAACCAGATTTACAGTTTGCTAGGTAATAATTAGAAGATCAATAGTTCATGTGAGAATAATTATATACGATATTAGAGAATTTAGGTGTATTTAAACTTGATGAGTAATATATTCTTTCGGAAATATTATGAAGAATAGTAAAGCAGTTTAATTGAGTGAAGTAAATTCCAGTGATCGATTGGCACAACGTGATTAAAATTACCAATCTCTTTCTCCAAGCACGTAGCGACTCTACTGATGAAAGTATATCGAGTCAAAAAAATTTGCACTTTCGAATTTTACATTTTGTTTGGAATTTTTTAATTTTATATTTAAAAAAATGTAAATGATACTATTTTAGTACTTTTTTTTAGATTTTAGCTACTGAAAACTACTATTTCTGCTTTTTTGAAAATTTACACTATTTACTATTCCGCTAATACTATAAATCAAAAAAACTATTTTCAAAAATTATAATCAAATTCTTTAAAACGATTAAATTATTATCAAAAAATATTTGACATTCAATTACTTTTAATATCTGCTGATTTCAAAAAATTTTGCAAAAGAATTCAACTATTTAGAAAAAAAATTGTTTAAATTCATCCAAAATTCTATTATTTTTAGAAAAAATAAAATTTTCACGGTTATTAAATTAATTTAGAACAGTATTTTTATTTAAATTTTGAAAAAATAAATATTTAACAGAATTTTTATACAATTCTTCCGAATAATTCAATTGCATTCACTAATAAAATTTTTCATAGAAATTCAATTTTGAAAAAAAAATTGTAGACAAAAATTCTGGTCAAGAATTCAATTTTTTTCATAAACAATAAAACTCCCCAAAGAATTTCAATTTTTTTCAACACTATTTTAAATTAATTAATAGAAAAATGCAATAATTTCAACAATAATAAAGAATTTTCACAGTAATTCAATTCTTTTTAAATATTTTAATAAAACTTTTCCCAATAATTAAATTATTTTCATTAATAATTATATTCATTTCAGGAGTTCAATTATTGTTAAAACAATTTTACAGGAATTACTCAAAAAAAATTTACAAATTTAATACAATTTGTAAAATTTAATTATTTTGAAATTCTTTTTGCAATTCAATGTTTTTCCCTATCTACTAGTTTCATAAACTTTAAAAACAGAATTCAATTCAATTTTAAGAATTCAATTCTTTTCATTAACTTTTGCGTAAAATCAGACATATTTAAAGTCATTTCGTTAACCAATTTTTAAGTTAAAGAGTGAGAAAGAAATAATAAAATCTATCAAATTTTCTCGTTTTGGTCTCAGAGACTTCAACCCTTTTCAAAAAATACAAAAATTTAGATAGAATTTTTTAAAAAACACAGAAATCTTCGTTAGAATTTCAGCTTTAAAATAAATTTTAGAAAATTGAAAAATGTTAATGCGTCATCGAATTATCACTAAAAATGTAAAGCCCTATTTGCGACCGATCGGTGCATTGGAATCCAACTCTGACTATGAATCGTTACAAAAATGTATGCGTTTCTCTTATTATTAAGAAAAAACAATTCATCAAAGAATAGAAAATGTAAAACAAATGGAGAAAGGATGATAATAAAGAGAAAATGGAAAAATAAGAAAAAATAGTAGTAAATAAAAGGAAACTTAAGTATAATAATGATCAATTATGAAAATAAATTTCAACCGTTAAAGTAAATTATTAATAAAGTTATGTTGACGACCAACGGAATATTTAACAGGTATAACGTAAGTTTATAATAAAGTTAAACCAATTTTCGTAAAATGCATCAGACGTCTAAGCCAAGTCCTTATTCGAATCAAAAGTTCATGAAACTAGGGCTTGTAATACATAATCCACTTAAGCTCTCTCTCTCTCTCTCTATGAACTTTTGATGTTGAGTGTATTAACGTTAAGATTATCCGCGTATATCGTGACGTGAATACACGAAATGTTACTATCTGTTAGATAAAAAAAAAGGTGAACTCTCCTAAAAAGCTTCCTGTTCATTTTCGTCTATCCGCTTGTTATTGCGACACGTTTTCCTCCGCGTCACTCCTACAGTTAATTCCCTTTTTCTCTCTTCCTTTCAACACTTTAATACTTTATAGCCTGTTTTTTTATTCTTTTAACAATGATGTTTTCATTCCCAATATCTCTCAACGCAATTCCTTTGGGAATATAGCTTTTTATGGTCGCGTGCTTGAATTCATCATATTGCTTGTTATATGTGAAGCACGAGAGTTATTTCCTGTGTACATTTATATTCTTCGTGGAAATTTTAATTCAACTGAAGATAAGGACAATTTTGAATAAAAATAAAATTTAAATCTTCCACGTTCTTGCAAATTTTTTTCGAAAATTTATTTCCTTCCTGGAAAATTTTTGCAAAAATTACATAAATTTGTTTTTAATTCATTACTTTTGCTTTTCTTATAGGAATCTTTTTTTTCTATTTGTATTTTTTGTACTAATTTTTCGCAAAGAGAATTTAAATATTGGTTGAAAAAAGGAATATACAAGATGTTGCACTAATATCAAAATATGCAAATGTCTTTGAATCGTGAAAGCATTGAATCGTGGAATGTCGTGAGAGCCATGGAAAATTGAGTTATGAAGCTCTGAGGTGTCGTAATTCAAGCGTTACGATGCAGGAAAAGACCTACAAAACCGTATAGCGAACATTACTTGAGCGATTTTAATAAAATTTCCCCCCAAAAAAGTCCTTTATTCGCATTAATTTTTTCACACGATTTTTCTTGTTTCGAAAAAACAATTTTTTCTACCAATTTTCCCGCATCTTTTCTGCACAAGCTTTAATACAATTCCTCGCATATTTACCAAACAAAAAGATTTTAATTCATCCTTATTTCTTAAATTCATTATTTGATTCAACTTTTTAATTTAAAAATTGTTGCAAACATATTTTCTTCCCGAGATTAAATTTCTTATTCAACATTATAAAAGGCATTTTTCCAGGAATTTAAAAAAGAACACTTCGTTTATTTTAATCTACTTTTTTCTGACTATTTCTTTCAATTTTGAATAAATAAATTTTTACCAAAAAAAAAACATTGAAAGAAAATATTATTTTTTCTCTAGCTTTTTTGCATTTTTAAATTTTCCGAAGTTTTAGAATTTTCACAATTTCCACAATTTGAAAATCAAAGAGAGTTTTCGAGAATTGAAAATGTCCATTTGCCAGTCTTTAGAGGAGGAAGTTTAAGGTTGAATTTCAATCGATTGTGAAAAGAGCAAAGTCAAAGGGAGAAAGATATACCGAATGGGATGATCCATAAAGAAGAAAGTCTCAAACTCTCAATCCCTTTACTAATTTCTTCTCTAGAATTTCAATGCGCACACGTAAAGAGAAGTATTAAATGAAAATTCTTTTGACCGAAAAAAAAAGAATTTCAAATTTCAATGTACAAAAAAACATCTAGAATTTAGTTTCTGGAAAAATAAATTTTCAATGGAAACGAATTTGGAAAATCGTGCACATATTTTTAAAACTAAACATTTAATAACGGAAATAATAAAATAATAATAAAAATAAAGATAATAATACAAATAAAAATTAAATTAAAAATAATAGTAATAATAATAATTGTTAATATATAATCAATTTAAAAAAAAATAAAAGGTTTAATTTTAATTTCTTTTTTTTTTTTGGAAATTCAATTATTTTGATAAATTTTAATTAAATCGTTCGCAAGAATTCAATTTTTTTTATAAATTATAAAATATTTTTTAGGAATTCAATTGTTCAAAGCATATTTTTTATAAAACACCTCACAGACATTAAATTATTATTATTCTCAAAAAATTTAATACAATTGAAGAAAGAAAGAAATAAAAAAAACTATCAAATTTTCTCGTTTTGGTCTCTTGACTTCAACCTTTTCCAAAAACTACAAAAATTTATATAGAATTTTTTTAAAAACACGGAAATCTTCGTTAGAATTCCAGCTTTAAAATAAGCCTTAGAAGATGAAAAAAGGTTAATGCGTCATCGAATTATCATTAAAAATGTAAAGCCCTATTTGCGACCGATCGGTGCATTGGAACCCAATTGCGACTGTGAATCGTTACAAAATGCCTTCGTTTCTCTTATCAATAAGAAAAAACAATTCATCGAGGAAAAGAAAATAAAAAAAATGTAAAAAGGAATATAATAAAACGAAATTAGTGCGCGTATTTTTGAAACTAAACATTTAATAACGAAAATAATAATAATTATAATTATAATTATAATAAAAATAATGATAATAATACAAATAAAAATAAAATTAAAAATAATAATAATATTAATAATAATAATAATAATAATAATAATAATAGTAATAATAATCTTTTTTTTAATATACAATCAATTTTTAAAAAATAAACAAAAGGTAAAAAATCGTACCCTTTATTGCTTTTAAATTTTTCAAATTTTAATTTCCACCAATTTAAAAGAATTTTTAAAATTGTAATATGGTGACTAAATATTTCTTTGGCTAAGGATCGTTACAAATAATTAGAGTAACCTAAAATTTTTAATGACTGAAAGTTGAATATAATTTTTTTTTTGTAAACTTTTCTAATTACTTTTCATAAAATAATTTTTTCATTTGCTTATTTCAAATTATAAAATAATTTTTTTATAGAGGGTTTTTTTTTCTAGAGATTGAAATAAAAATAATTTTTTCATTTGCTTATTTTCAGTGACGGAAAAAAATCTCTACATACAGATTTGGGACAGAAATTTTTTTAAACTGTCCTTTATATTGCATCTGCCATTTTGAATTTTCAAAATCTGCCAAAGAATTCGTGATCAGAATTATTTTTTATACAATTATTTGTCTCTAGAATTATTTAAACTAATTAAGTTTAAAAAAATATGTAGTTAGTAAAAATTAAGGTCCAATTAATTAATTTGACTTGAATTTTTACTAATTTCTTATTTTTTTATTTACGAAAAAAATATAGTAAAAAATTTCGCTTCTTGAATCCCTTTCTTCATGCGATGCGCCACAATTATTTTTTTAATAAAATTATCTTTTTAAATAGATTCAATTTTTCTTATAGAATTACTTTTTTCTATTCTTTTTTTACATAATTATTTTTATGCAAGGAGAGTAAAATTAAAAAAGACCTCAGCAGTATAAGATACAAAAAGAAATTGGCGCAATTGAAGAAATCCATTTCGAGAAATGCAGAGTCAGTTTTTTATATTGACAGCGAAGGTCTTTCGTGTAATTCTTTGTGAGTCAAAAAGAAGCTTTCTCTGTCTAATTAAGAATTAAGCTTTCCGCTTCTTTCCTTTCGATAAGCTGACAGGAAAAAGCGGACAAAAAAAACAGGAAATAAGTTTTGCTATTGATTGCGCGTGCTTTTTTTAAATTTTTTTCTTTT
Organism: Leptopilina myrica (nomen nudum); assembly: GCA_032872475.1. Classification (NCBI taxonomy): domain Eukaryota; kingdom Metazoa; phylum Arthropoda; class Insecta; order Hymenoptera; family Figitidae; genus Leptopilina; species Leptopilina myrica (nomen nudum). The sequence goes on from CM065461.1 coordinate 40,852,489, forward strand.
CTTTTTTGTTTGTATATTTTTCTCTTTTTCTTTGCTCACTTTCCTCGCTCTCTATTTTCGTTCTTTACGCGCACTTGCGTTATACGTTAGCAACTAACTTCTTTTTTTTCCTCCTTTTTTCTTCTTCATTTGACTCTCCGCCTCTTTTCACTCGAGCGACGAACTTTGACTTTACCGACAAAGTCAGTCAAATATTTTCCTGGACTAAAAAGAGGTGAAACTTTCTCAGATTTTCAAATGAAATCACGTTCACGCTATTTCCTTAAATTTTCTTTTTCTTTTTTAATAATCAAGAAAAATATTTTCTAATACGGTTTTTTTTTTGTAAAATAAATTACAAAATTGATGATTGTTATTTATTGTGAAGATATGTTTTTTTTCTTCTCTGAGTTATATATATATTGAAAAAAAGGGATGAAGAGAATTTACATAATTAGTCCATTACTTTGAAAAGTACTTATGAAAACCTTCGTCACTTATTAATTGTTCTCTCCTTATTCATGTAATGGAAAAGTCAGAATTATAAGAGAATAATTTTATCCATAGCAGTAACGGCTTTGCATAAAACAAACCTTCAATTATAATTTTCTTTTGAAAGAAAGTCGTGTCGCGAACAAAGGCACTTCATTAAATAGAGATACAGCCGTAAATTTAACGTTTGTTTTTGATTTTCAAGAGTAATTTTCTCATTAAGTCTGCGGAAATTTATTCTTTCCTTCAATTTCAATTAAAAAAATAAAAAAAAAAAATTATATTAAAGAAAACGAAACAAAATTTTTAATCTCAAGAAGCATAAAGAAAAAAGAAACGAATGAATAAAGTAAAGCAGCCAATACTTTTCAATTTGTTCAGAATTTGTTTTCTGAGAAATTCAAGAGATGTCAATTTAATATGAAAAGGATCGTATCGAGAATTGTTGAAGAAGTTCATTCATATTTTATATGAAAACTCGTAAAAGTGGGCGATTCTTAAGTCGTTTTAGAGATTAATCTAGCTTCACGATGGAACAAGACCTTTGTATTTTGTGAAGGAACTGCTGAACGAGTTTAAAAAAAAAAAGAAGGAAGAAATTTAAGAATAAGAAAAAAAAAAGTAAGAGAGTGAAGAAAAAGTTTAATACGAATAAGTCTGACACTCCCGGCTATATTATTCAGACCCCGGCATATTTTAAATGAACAATTGAATAATTCAGTATTTAATGAATAATTCACTGTTTTGATTTATGATATAATACTTTATTATCTAATGGATGATATAACCAGGAACTCTTGTCAGAGAAATTCATTTTTTTTCTCTTCTTTCTAGATAAAAAAATTGGAATGAAAACTATTTTCCAACAAACTTGATTGAAGAAACAAACTCTTTCATTACCTTCAGTGAGAATCGCTATTTCTTGATAATTATAAGCTAATTTGCATTTCTGACTTTTAGAAACTTACTTTTGTATGTTTTGTTCATATATACTTGATTAAATTAGGTCAGGGAATATAACTTAGTTTTCAATTTTAATATTTTCTTATTGTTTCATTAAAAACTTTTCTGTTACGAAATGTTTGAATTCAATAATAAATTTAAGATTATAGAATTAACAAGAATAATAATTATTTTTAGGAATTTGTTTTTTTATCCAAAAATTCGAAAATAGACTTTGGAAACTTAAATGGGTTTTTTTTTATTTCAAAAAAGTGTTCTTGAGAGAGGAAACAGAAGATGAAGATGAAGAAACTTTAATGAAAGATATTCATGTGTCATTGAAATTTCAATAGTCTTGGACTGATTTTTAATTCAAAATTAATTATTCAGTGAGGTTCAAACGAGTTGGAAGCTAGTTTTATATCTACTTTCTGCTTTAGTTGTCTTCCCTCTGAAATTGGAAAACACTCTGAATGGTCCATTTTTGTTTATATTGAATCATTTTTAATTAATTTAATTTTTGAAATTTCACGGATTTTTCAGTCTTAATTATTATTATTTAATATTTCTTCCGCTTGATATTATTTTCGAATTTATAGAACCAATCGAATAATAGTGAGATGCTGAAAAAGCATTGTTCACTAGTGATTGATGCGGTCAGGAAAAAACGATTGCGATAAAAAATGGATTTTTGTTTGCCCAAACAGTTTTTTTGAGAGCTAATAATGTAGCTCACTAAAGACATCAAAACAAAAACATTTGGTTTTTAAATTACTTTTCTCAATATGATAATTCGAATAATAAAATTACGAAAGAATAATATTTTCTAAAAAACAGAAATTTAAGTGAAAGATTTTGAAATATTTTGCTAGAAATGAAAATAAACATTTAGTTGGTTTATCTAAAGGTAAGTATGCAAAAGATGACGACAGTCTTCAGAGAGGATTCCTAGTCGGAAAGTTAAATTTGTAATAAATTTGCGTTAGCGCCGGGAAAATTAACTGACTATCGCGGTGGTTGCATACTAGGAGATGTTGCTAAAGTGGAGTGTTCGTAAACCAAGAGAGGAGTTTCGTTTGCGGCCAACCACGTCGCTAAATCATCTTAAGCCTTGTTTATGTAGCTGCAAATTGCATTATTACTTAAATTTAAAGTAGTTCACGATTTTATTCAGTACATTCAATTGCCGTACATCTGTCTTCAATGAATTTTTAACAAAAAGAAAAATAAACAACAAAAAATTGTTTGCTACTGAAAAAGAAGAAAATTAATAGAGTTCGTCACCTCTATTTCCAAATAAATTCTAATTATAAAGAAGTTTGACGCTTAATTAGAGACAAATGATGAACGTTCCTTAACGCACTAATAGTCTCAAGTTGGATAATCAGTTTGCAATCCATCAATATGGAATCATCAATTAGATGAAATCATCAAAAGAAAATGGAAAAGTAGGTTTGTATAAAAACTTGCCACTTTGGAAACGGTTTCACTCTGCAGACAATAGAAACATCCCACATGAGAGAACTTGAAAGGTCAAGTGGGCAGGATCAATCGATTTATTATTCCAATCCTCGCAGAAAAACAATCTTCCGATGATCCGAGAAAATGGTTCAGACATGTGGAAAAATATCAGTATACAAAGGATCGGTAATCTTTCTTTTCTTTTCGATTCCAGGAGTTAGGAGAATTTTTAACCTAAATACAGCACTTCGCACTCGATAATTAATTTGAAAAAAGTAGCTTTCAGACTAAAAAAAGTAGTAAAAAAGTAGCTTAAAAAAATTAAACTTGAAGACCAAAAAAAAAACTCATTTAAGAAACTTTATAAAGCTGACGAAAATTCCATTCTATAGTTTTTTTTTCTTTTTCCTAATTTTTATAAAAAATATTTACTTCTTTCTTATCCTAATGCTAATAAATTGAATTTCTGCAACGAATTTTATTATTCATGAAAGAATTTCAATATTTATAAAAATCATTTAATTCTTGCGAAGAAATAATTAATTTAAATAATTAAATTCCTGAGAAATTGTTATTTTTCGTGAAAAAAATAGAATTCCTACGATGATTTTTACAACAAAATTTTTAAATAATTGAATTCTGAGTGCAAATTTTTTAAAAATATTGAAAATCATTGAATTTTAAAAAAGTTATTGAAAATAATAAAATTTCACAAACAAATATATTATAATATTTCACTATAATTGAATTTTTGTGTGATATTTGATTAAAATTTAATAAAAAAAATTCAATTCTCAAAAAGCTTTTTATTATTTACAAAAATATTTGAATTCTTGCGGACGGTTTCATTAGAATTTTTAAAAATAATTTAATTAACAAGAAGAAATTCTTTTAAAAATTTTATTAAAATAGTAAAATATTGAAATTTATTAAACTAAGAATAATTTTTTTATACAATTAAAATTTTACGACGAATTTTATTAATAATTTTTTTAAATAATTGAACTCCTAAGAAGAATTTTATTATTTATGAAAATAATTGAACTATTGTGAAAAATGTAATTAAAGTATTTAAAAAGAATTGAATTTCTGTAAAAAATGTTGTTATTTATGAAAATAATTGAATTTAGCAAAAGATTTTACTAATCTGACTCAAAATAATTTAATTTTCGGGAATAATTTTGTTATTTATGTTTAATAATTGAATTGTTTTGAAGAATTATTTATTCATAAATAATTGAATTCCTGGGAAGAGTTTTATTAAAATCTTAAACAATAATTGAATTATTTTTATAAAAATTTAATTGAAATTGCATTTAAAATAAGTGTTTTCTTTCGAACAATTTTCTTAAAATATTTGAAAATAATGTAATTCTGAATGGAATTGAATTTGGTCGAAGAATTTTTCATTCATAAAGATAATTGAAATGTTAACAATTCTTTTTACATTTTTTGAAAATAATTGAATTTCTACGAAGATTTCTGACAATGATTTTATTTACAAAAATAATTAAATCCTTGAAAAGAATTTTTAAATTTATAAAAATAATCGAATTACTGCTAAGGATTTAATGACAAAGTTTTAAAATCATTTGATTTTTTCAAAAAAATGTATGCAAATTCTATTTTAAATAATTTAATTCCTGCGTAGAATTTTTATATTTTTCGGGAAAATAATTCAATGCTCGTGTAAAATATTATCAAAACTTTTTCTTTTATAATTTCATTCTTTTAAAAAATTCTATTAAAATAGTAAAATATTTTGAAAGTTATTGAACTAAGAATAATTTTTTAATACAATTAAAATTTTACGACGAATTTTATTGATATTTTTTTTTAATAATTGAACTCCTAAGATGAATTTTATTATTTATGAAATTGAACTATTGTGAAAAATTTTATTAAAGTATTTAAAAAGAATTGAATTTCTGTAAAAAATTTTGTTATTTATGAAAATAATTGAATGTTTTATAAGAATAAATTTTATTTTGTAAACATTGTTTTAAACAATTACTATGATATTATGAAAATTTTATTTTAAATAATTGATTTTTTCGAAAATACTATTCTAAATGTATTAAATCCTTGTAAAATTTTTATTATTTATAAAAATAATAGAATTTTGAATGAATTTTATTTTTTTGTTGTTAAATAATTGAATTTTAAAGTATGCGAAATTTGATGAAAATACTAGACATTGAAAATAAATTTTGATTTCAATTTTCCAAACACAACAACAGTCAAATGCTATTAGGTTTGGAATTGTTCACATAATTGTGTACATTAGGTCGTAGTGTTGTGTTTATCAATTAATTAGTATTCGTTATGGAAGAGATGAAAGTTAATAGGAAAGGATATAAACATTATTATTGTCTTACTCGAGGATTGAAATAGCATTTCGGTCTATCGAATATGCTCTGTTATACGAACGTGACTGTTGATTTGATGGCCGCAGCTTCAATCTCGCATTAAAATTCCAGTGGACCAACTCTCACACACCTTCAATATCAATGCTCGCACTATGAGACAAGTTTCAACCCCTCGAGAATACCGAACGCTATTAGGTGCCTTGTAGTAGTCGTCGAGCACGTATACCGTTAACAATTAATTTCTATCGTTCAACAAAACTTTCACGCAACGATCAATAAAGGAACTTTTTTTTTTATTATTCGATAATTAATCACTTCGTATACGAGATTTAATTTCTTTTCTTCCCATTTTCATCAACTCCACAAAGTCTTGACCCACGATATTTTTAATTATTAATTTTATTATTATTATTATTATTATTATTATTATTATTATTATTATTATTATTATTATTATTTATTATTATTATTAATATTATTATTATCATTATTATTATCATTATTATAATCTATTATATTATTATAATAATCAGAACACAAATGTAATTAAAGTAATAAGCAAATTTACATAAATATAAATTAGAATTAATATTTCCATTCTATCAGATTATTATTTTCCATGCTGTAAATTAACTTCAACTGGACTGCTTGTTTAATTTGTCAATCTGGTAGTCAGGAGATTTTAATTTCAAATTAAAATTTAACTTAATTTTAGTTCGTTATACTTGGAAAATTAATTTTCTCGACACGTACAATTATTTTTTATTATTGGCAATTTACTTTATGAAATAGAGTGTTAAATTAAAAGCTAATTTATTAAAAGTTACGAAGAAAGATAAAGAAGATTAAGTTTTGTAGAAGCTTTAAATAGAGTAATTGTTGCAAGAAAAGAGAGAGATATGAAACTATATATCAAGGGAGAAGTTAATGGTAGTTTCCTCTTTTTTTTTAGAAGGTGCTCAAAAAAAAATTACATAACGAGAATAACTGCATTAAAGAAATCTGATATATAATATTGAAAAATAAATAGAATTCACACTGGGGAGAAATTTTTTGCTTTCAAAATAAAGATTTTCTCATGAGAAATGTAAAAAATGACAGATAAATGTAAAATAAAATAATTTAAATTTATATTTAAATAATTTTTGAGAAAATTAACTAAAATATAGAAAATGTAAGACGATATGAAGTAGAAAATAAATATCTATTTGTTTTCAGAATAAAGGGGAACTTTTAGTCTCGAGAGGTATTGTTTTATATCCGAAATCAAGAAGATTTAGAGACAAATATATATGTATAGAAATGTACCGTGAGAGGTTAGAGGAAAGAAAAAGAAGAGTGCTTCCGTTTTTCCGAGAAATACCTAAAACGAAAGTGTCTGTATGGATTTTGTGACATGCTTTTAGTTTTTCAGCTTCTATCCAAAAGGTCGAAACTAGTTTCATATCAAATCTTCTAGAAAAAATTTTAAAAACTCCTTAAACTGTAAAATTTTTGTTCGACATATTGAACCCGCCATTTTGAATTTCGATAAACTGGACTCGAACTTACAATCTATTTTTAATAGAATTTTAAATAAATTAAATTAAATTAGGGCACATTTCACGAATATATTGAAATTCTTCGCTGAAATTCAAAAATTTTCAAAATTTACAATTTTTATAAAATTTTTCAAAAGAATTTAATTATTTCAATAAAATTCGTTGTAGAAATTCAATTATTTTTATAAGTAATACAATTTTCCACATGAATTGAATTATTAAAAAATAAATTGATAAAAGTCGTTGCAAGAATTCCATTATTTTCATAGACTATAAAAATTTTCTGAGGATCTAAATTATCAAAAATTGTAAAGTAAATTTTTAAAAAAATTGAATTATTGTCTTAAATTTTTTGGAAGAATTTAAATACATTTCAAAAAACTATTGAAATTTTTTGTTGAAATTCAAATATTTTCAAAAACTACAATTTTAATAAAAGTTTAATTATTTTTAAAAAAAATGTAAAAAAATACAATTATTTTTATAAATAATTTTTAATGTAATTTAAATAATATAAATTCTTTACATCATTTCAATTATTTAAAAAGAAAATTGAAAAAATTCATTGCAAGATTCAACAACTTATAAGAATATCTTCATACGTTTTATAAAAAATTTTATTTCCATACAATTTAAAAAAAAGATAAATTATTTACAAAAGTTTTAACGAAATTCGTTGCATGAATTCAATCGTGTTCATAAATAATAAAAATCTTCACAGGGTTATAATTATTTTTAACATAATTTTAAATGAATTTCTCGAAAAATTAAATTATCTTTAAAAATTTCTTGCAAGAATTAAATTAGGGTACATTTCACAAATAATGAAATTATTCGCTGAAATGCAAAAATTTTCAAAATTAAAAATTATAATAAAAGTTTTCCAAAGAATTTAATTATTTAAATAAAATGTAATAAAATTCGTTGTAGAAATTTAATTATTTTTACAAGTAATAAAATTTTTCACATGACTTGAATTATTTTAAAAAATGGATAAATAATAATACGATTCTTTACATTATTACAATTAATTAAAATTTTTTTTTTAAATCAATGCAAGAATTCAATTACTTTCAAAAATTAATAATATTCTACGAGAATTCAATTATTTAAATACAAAAATTAATAATTCATTGAATAAATGAATGTTTCTTGAAATTGAATTATCATAAAGAATTTTATCAAGAATTAAAAATTTTTTCGAGAAATTTTATTAAAATTTTCCAGAAAAATTAAATTTCTCAGGAAGTCAATTAAAATTGTATTAAAAATAATTGAAATTCTATGATGAGTTTTATTATTCATAAAAATACTTAAATGTTTGTAAAAAAGTGTTATTATTTACTGCAAGTAATTGAATTTTATTATTGCAAAGTTTGATTAGAATTTTATCAACAGTCCTTTTAAATAATTGAATTCTTTTTAATGACACCTTTTGTTTTGCAGTGTAAACTACAAAATTTTTGTTCGCCATATTGAACCCGCCATTTTGAATTTCGATAAATCGAACTCGAACTTGCAATCAGCGATAATTTGTCAATATTTTCCTCAAATATTTTCCAACAAAAAACGAAGAGAATTAAAAATATTCGTCAAAATTAAAAGAGGGGATAATAGTGTAAAAAGGGAGCAAAAAAAAAGGGAACGATAAAGAAGATTAAAAAGAAACAGAAGGAAAAAGCAAATGGAGAATTTATTCGGTGAACCCCGAATGCAAGAACCCCTAAGGTCCATATTTCTAGCTAGTCGAGTATATATACAGTGAAGTTCCGCCGAGTTTCAATTATTTTCCCTTCCAACGCTATACTGGTGCGCGCACTCGAGAGGAATGAAAAGAAAAGAGGAGGGGAAAAAAAACGTATAGGAAAGGAATAAAGGATTGCGTGTGCCGACAAAAGTACAAAACCCAAAATGGAGAGTGTACTATACGTCACGTGTCGACTGTGTATTAAGAAAATGCCAGAGCGTGCGACACATGAATCGAATTGGCTGTTAGTTTCATTTCGCGGTACATATAAGGAGAAAAGCTAGGAGGAAATAAAAAATAAAGTTTAGAAACGATACCTTCACTGGTAGGGCGAGATAAATTTACCCCTTTTTACCCGAGGAAATTAGAAGAAAGACTTTTTTTTCCTTTTCTCTTTCTTTTCGATTCATAATTTTTTTTTTTTGAACGATTTTTTTTCTCTATCTTATTTGCTGTAATTTTGCTAGTTTACAGTAATTAGACACGGTGGTGTCTTCTTTTTAGATCAGAGAAGTTGTGGGAAAAAATAATTATGACGACGGTGATGAAGAGGGATTATTTTCCCTTCTGACCAAATGAGACGGTCATTAAAAACGATATGGTTATAATCTGTGGATTTTAATGCATTTGACGTTATTGTCTGCATTAACAAACGTGCTACAAAACGATTCCGCCTTGTTAAGTGTGGAAAAATATTATTTGGATTCATTAAAAATAATTGTTCCACTTCTGGTCACTAGTTCGTATATATATATATTTGTCGAGTGTATAGAAAAAAAATTTAATTGTCATATTCATTGTTCTCAGGGTTACCAAATTTTTGGTCACTTTTCTTTTCGAATTTTGTCGTGCATTCAAGACAATTTCTTCAGGCACTTTATTATTGGTAAAGATTTTTTTTTTAGTAACTATTAACTTTTTTGTTCTAGGTAAGGGACTTTGCAGTACGTCTTAAATCATTGCAGAGTTATGTAAGTCTTTATTTGCCTTCTTATTTATATTTTACAATCGTTTCAATGAGAGTAAAAGTAACGATAAAGTGCAATCACTCATGGCATCTCTGAGTTAGTAATGCATTAAGTAAAGAAAACAATGCTACTTTTAGTAGTGAAATATATTTATTAATTGCCATTTTAAGTATCCAACGTTTTCTGTCAACAAAAAGGGTGTACCTATTATGAAGCAGTAATAAAATATACTTTTACGTTAAATAACATTTATTTGTCTTTATTTAATTAAATGTTTAGCAGTCTTAAGAAACAGTCCTCCAGTTGTTTTGAAACGACAATTTAATCAAGCATAATAGGAGGAAACATTTATTTTAATAATTAGTGTTTAAAAGAAAGCTCTTTGATATTAAAAATACGATTGACACTGGATCAGAAATTATAAACGATTTAAAAAAAATTTTGAATCTTCGGAAGTAAATTAAGTCAAACAGATGCAAATTTTAACAGCTTTGTCTAAATCTTTTAGAATTAAGAAGATTAAAAAACTTTCGAAACTTCAAGTCGTATCATTCGTAAAGCTAGAAAATAAATTGAAAACGATTCTTTTATATCTCCAAAACCGAAATTTCGCTCGAGTATTTCTACTGATAGAAAAAATTTTGTGCATAATTTTTATAAGAATCATAATAACAGCCGAGAAATGCCAAAAAAATGGAATTACAAAACTTTTACATTTGAGAATGGAGAACATTAAGGAACAAAATTTTTAATTCTTCCCTGAACCTAAAGAATATTCTGATTCACTCTAAATATTATATTACACTCTAAAAAAACATTCTATATTACATTTACTAACAAATTTTTTAAATTGTAAAATTATTCACGAACATCAAAAACTAAATTTTTAAATGAGTATTTAATAATTATTTTTCTATAGAAATAAAAATTCTTCTAAACATTTAAATTCAAACATTTTAAAAATTCGTTCCATAAATTCAATTATTTTCATAAATTATAAAATTCTTCACATGGTTTTAATTATTTTTAATACAATTTTAAATAAATTTCTCGAAAAATAAAATTATCTTTAAAAATTTCTTGCAAGAATTAAATTAGGGTACATGTCACAAATAATGAAATTATTCGTTGAAATGCAAATATTTTCCAAAACTACTATTTTAATAAAAGTTCTCAAAATAATTCAATTATTTTCAACAAATGTAAAAAATACAATTATTTTCATAAATAATAAGATTCTTTACATTATTTCAATTATTTTAAAAAATCCATTGCAAGAATTCAATTACCATGAAAAATTAATAAAATTCTACGAGAATTCAATTATTTAAATACAAAAATTAATAATTTATTAAATAAATGAATGTTTCTCGAAAATGAATTATCATAAAGAATTTTATCAACAAATTAAAATTTTTCGAGAAATTTTAATAAAATTGTCAAGAATAATCATAATTATAATAATAATTGAAATTTGGAGAAGAATTTTTTTATTTTTAAAGATAATTGAATTTTAAAGAGAATTGTTTTTAATTTTTTGAACATAATTGAAATTTTGTGAAAAATTTTATTACTTTTGAAAATAATTGAATTTTTGCAATCATTTGTAACTTTGCAAAAATTTAATTTTTTCCAGTTACTTTAATAAAAATCCCTGAATTTTCCCTAATTTCCCTGACCAATTTTACTTTTCCTAACTTTTTTATGATTTTCCTGACCTGTGGCTAATCTGCTCCTTAGTAAAAGAAAATAAGTATTGATTAGGTATTGTATATATCTTCTTTCTTATTGATCGTAAAATCATTACATTTTATGTACAACATTCCAGAAATTGATCGCTTTTTATTAGACTCTAAGGGCTGATTTCACCAAACTCAAATAATTTGACGTTGAAGTCGATAAAATGCAGTCCTTAGAAAAATAGTAATGTGCCTCGCAATAGAAATTATCTTTTTAATAAAATTCTTTTTGAATGACTTGATTTAGGGGTAGTACACGACTTGTTAACTTGGTGGCGATTTCTGGACTGGTGAATTCGGCAAGGATGGCCCCTTTTATATATGTTTCTTCCACATTTATCATCTTTGGGTTAAGGTGATAAAAATTTTATTTTATTTAAACGGGGGAACTAATAGAAAAAATGACAATGTGCAGATGACCAACTTTCGGGATCTGATACTTAGACAAAGGCATCATTCTGATTAATAATACTACTACTGTTTTAGACAGTTCAGTATCCTTATAGAAGGATAACAATCGTGGATGATCATATGAAGAAGAGTCTGTCTAAGATGACACACATTTTAATTGATTTGTTTGGGTTAGAAGAAAAAAGGAGGATTCGGATGTTCGCAATTTTTATTCTCCAACAAAACAGGTACCTAAAGTTATGATCAATTGTTGACCCATACAATTCCAAATTAAGAATCAGCGATCTCTAATCGAGCACCAAAGATCCTAAATATAATATCACGTCATCAAAACTTTATAAATATCAAAACAAATACGTCGCGATGACGTGATATTATATTTAGGATCTTTGGTACTTGATTGGAGATCGCTGATTCTTAATTAGGAATTGTATGTGTCAACAATTGATCATAACTTTAGGTACCTGTTTTGTTGGAGAATAAAAATTGCAAACATCCGAATCCTCCTTTTTTCTTGTAACCCAAACAAATCAATTAAAATACGTGTCATCTTGAACAGACTCTTCTTCATATGGTCATCCACGATTGTCACCCTTCTATAAGTTTACTGAACTATCTAAAACAGTGACGAATTAACGCAGTATTATTAATCAGAATGATGTCTTTGTCTAAGTAGCAGATCACCTAATCGCTGATTCTTAATTAGGAATTGTATGTGTCAACAATTGATCATAACTTTAGGTACCTGTTTTGTTGGAGAATAAAAATTGCGAACATGAAAACTATTGTTTCTTTATTAGTAAATGAGCACAACAACAAACGGTTTCGAGAAGATAATATCAAATGTAGGACAAGATAGAAGCGACATAGACGCACATATATACAAAATGATAGTAAGGATGATGAGGTCTTTGGGTGGAGCATGAACGACAGTTGATGGTAATGCCACAAGGTTTGAGACGGCCGCATTTGGAAAGGGTATCAGGATGGCGTAGCATAGAGATAGGAGAAGGATGAGAGGCGAGAGGTTGGATGGTAGGAAGAGGAAGGTAGGTTTTGGTAGCAAGATCGTGGTGAACATACTCAAGATAGGAACGTACTGGTGGTGCATTGTTGAGTCAACGTGCTTGGTTGGCAAGGGCATTCCCTCCTCAGTCATGAATATTGTGAACGTCACGTTCCTGACGTCTTATTTGCCCGAATGCATTTATCCTCGACGGGAATCTACCGAATATTGTGTTGATTCACTGTTATTTCGAAATAGATTCACATTCTGTATTTTTATTTTTAATATATATATATATATATATATATATATATTTCTATATATTGACTTTTGTTAAGAGGTGAAGGGGAGGGAAAAAAAGCAGTCAACACTCAAAGGCTATCACGTATCATCAAGATCAACATCCCGTCGTCAATTAAACGCTTGGTTAATTGCCAGTAGTCTGTAATTAAGACCCGTCGATAACATCCAGATATCGAACGGGTTTATTGGACTTGCTTATGACCCGAAACCAATCAATAATTCCAATTCCAGACGAATAGTTCCCTAACTATGTTTAACATTAATTCCATTTTGCTTCTAATGTTATTTATTTGATTATAAACGGTAGTAATTAGTTTCGGTGGTTTTCAAAAATTCCTCATCGACCTTGTTGAATTGGAAACTAATTCTCTCTGGAGAGAGAAAAAGTCAAAGGAATTTTTCAACCTATTGTTTTTTTATTTTGAATCTTTGTCCAGTTGAAGTTAAAAAAAAGGCCAGTCAAAATGGATCAAAACGGATTACAAAATTTGAATTTGAATTAAAAATAGTTTTACGAAATAATACGTACTAATTCTTTTGCTGCTTTTTTTTCTTCACTCCACCTTTTTTCGCTCTCATTTTGTTTTTCGTTATGTAAAAGAACGATCGGATGGGAATATGGTTACATATCAGTGTTAACAGGTATTTTTGAGGGCCATTAACTTTTGTTAAAATGAACCTGCTTTCATAGAATACATGACCACAATTCTCATTAACTCCTCTCGACTGTGTGACAATGCTTTTTTGTTCAGTTTATTCCGCTTTTTGTCCATTCACCAACGAACAACTATCGTCCAACTTTTCGTACACGATTATATCATTTTATTATCCTGTTAATGTTCTCCTCTACATTATTGTCGTACAAAAATAAAATGAATTCATTTTTTAAAAATTCTCTTTTGTTAACGTAATTCACCAAACAAAAAAATTTCGTTAAATTTGACTAAATATTTGTTTTAATCTCACCGAAAAATTTCTTCTAAATTCAACTAAATTTTTAGTTAAAGAAAGAAAAATGCAAAGATAAACAATAAAATTACATTTATGTATATATATTCTACATATATTTTACAAATCAAAACGAAATAATAGAAAATTTTAAGAATAAGTCGAAATTTAATTATATAAATTTTTATTTTTCAAAACGTACACTTTACAATGATGAGCTTCATTTCCCTTCTTTTTATTCTCTATAAAATAATTCAAATTTAATTAAATATTAATATTTAATAAAAAATTATTTAAATTAATTAAAAATATTTTTATTTAATAATTAAATTTTATTCTCTACAATTTAAAATAATTAATTAAACTCGTTAAAATTGAATTTTATAATTTCGAAAAATTTAAATTTGTTGTCTTTCCTCCTACTATTTACATTTCATTTCAATCAACATATTATTGTAAACATTCAAAGCGACAATGTAGATTTTAATCTACATTGTTACCAAACAATAAAATAAAAAAACAAATAACAATAATACGATATAATAAAACATTAAATTAAATTTAATTAACCCAAAAATTTGTTAATTAAAAGATTGATTTTTTATTTCAAAGAATTTTTATTTTATGAATACACATACATAAATCACAATATTAAACCAATTCATCGCGCATAAAAATTTGCTTGACTCTCCATTAGAATTAAAATTCATCGATAAATATATTGTCATTTTTAAGGGAAATTGCAGTGATTTGTTTTTTTCTTCTTTATTTTTCATGATTTATTCTAAAAAAAAATTGTTCCCTGTTAATTTTTTTTTAAATAAATATTTTCCACTAATTTTATAGTGATATAAATTCCGGCGAATTTGACTTTTAAAAATGTCGAAACAAGAATAATAAATAAATTGATATATTAATATGAAACATAAATCATAAATTTTATTTTCTCATAAATCTGTAATGAAAAATTGATCAAATTCCGTGGAAACGAAAAATTTTTGCACACATACGCATTGGTTTACAATCGAAATTGTCGTGGAATAAGTTTTTTTAATTTATAAAAAAATTAATTTTGATATGAATAAATTAAAATATGATTTGTGAATAAATTATTTCTTAACGATTTTTTTTATTCAAAAAATGCATGGAAATTTGGACAGTATTTTTTAATTTTCAAAAAAAAAAATAAAAATAAATACAGAAAATAATAATTTCTCCCAAAAAGGTAAGTTGAAAATAAAATTAAATTTCGAAATGAAAATTAATTAGCTAAATGAAAAGTAAGAGATGAAATTGTTAGCTAATTGCTTGAATTGTCCGGTAATTAAGGAAGCGGTAGAAAGTTGTCTTTGACACGTGACTTTACCTAAATTAATATTTCCATCAAACATGACAAAGGCCGTTGGTAGAATTGACCAAAGCGAGTTTGTAACTGACATAAACTGTTGCAGAAGCAGAAGCTGGGGCCATAATTCTCAATCACGCCTGCCACTCTCCAACTCACTCACTCTCTCTCTCTCTTTCTCTCTCACACATACAGACTGTGATGTTGCATCCCCCCTCCCCCAAGTTTCATTGTCTTCTCCGTCTCTCCAATTTTGATTCACACTTGGAGTCTTTGTTCAGCTATCATTGCTTTCTGAGCAACCCACCATCACCGACGCTTGTGAATCCTTATGCTTGACTAGTACGACAAGAAAGGAGAGCGCACTGAATCCTTGCCTCTGAGTTTCACCATCTCGTTATAGAACTTTGTATTGATACTGATGGTATCCACCAAGTGGCAATGACTGCCTTTAATTCCCTTTGGAACTTCTGAAATCTCTCTTCTCTCTCTATATCTATCTCTTGACATTCCCAGACGTAATAAATTGTGGCTTCTTCCAAAACCAAAGATACCATTATTCAAGATTTTCCTTCTGTTCAAAAAACTGAAATTCTTCTTCTTCTTTCTATCTTTTATAAATTTCATAGAAAATGAAGAAGTTCTTCTATCGAATTCTTTTTGTAGAAGGGAAAAAATTTATATATTCTTTCTAGTAAAGAAGAAATTTTGCTATTTGTCTCGAATTACGATCGAGCAGACACGCTATTGGTTAATTTCGAGTGGTGGGGGAACGTACGTTACGTTCACATTCCGT
Source organism: Leptopilina myrica (nomen nudum) (assembly GCA_032872475.1). Taxonomy (NCBI): domain Eukaryota; kingdom Metazoa; phylum Arthropoda; class Insecta; order Hymenoptera; family Figitidae; genus Leptopilina; species Leptopilina myrica (nomen nudum). The sequence goes on from CM065461.1 coordinate 40,868,536, forward strand.
CCAGCAGCACGCGATTCGTCACTATTGAGCAGTGGGGCACAGAAGTCACGCCCACTCCGTCTAATTGTAACTACCGGGTGGTGGGGGGAAGGCAAGCCACGCCCATATCGCGTTCACTCGTTAGCGATTTGTCACTACCGAGTGGTGGGGGAACGGAGTCACTCCTCATTGCAAGTTATAAAATTATTTTTACTATTAAAGTACCTATGCGTCTTTTGTTTATTTACAAAAATATTTCTTTAAATTATTTTTCCCCTCACAGTCAAGAGGTGCTATTTACTGTTCTATCCAAAGTATATTTTCTCTAAATGAAAATTAAAACGAAAAAAAAATTGATTCCCCAGAGTGTGGTTGTTTATTGTTGAGTTTATGACTGCGATTTATGACTCGAACATCAAGTATAGTCTTTACAAGCGGCAGTACAGAGAACTTTATGGCTGAAAAGCAAGTCATATGGTGACAAAAGAAAGAAATAGTAAAACAAAGAGAAATCCGAAGATACTTCTCTCGTAAATCGTTTTCTTCGGTTTTTAATTCTTCCTAAACTCCTCAAGTGATCAAGAAGTTGTATTTTGTATAATCTTTATTCTTATTCTTTTTTCTAAAACAATAGTCAAAATGGACATTGATCAAATTCTAAAAGGGATAGAATTGGAAATTGTTTATAATGGCAGGCTTCGCACTTATCTACTAAAACCTACTACTTACTACTTTTTTTTAATTTACGCTACTATTTGGGTACTATTTTTAGATTTCGTTCACTAAAAGCTACTATTTCTGTTTTTATTAGTATTTTCACTACTTTAAATTCGGTAATACTAGAAAACAAACAACTATTCTCAAAAATTATAATAAAATTTTTTGAAACGATTCCATTGTTTTCAAAAAATATTCGAAATTCAATTATTTTCAATGTCTAGTATTTTCAACAAATTTCGCATACTTTAAAATTCAATTATTTAACAAAAAATTGATAAAATTCATTCAAAATTCTATTATTTTTATAAATAATAAAAATTTTACAAGGATTTATTCTTAGTTTCTTAGTTTCTTAGTTTAATAACTTTCAATATTTTACTATTTTAATAAAATTTTTTAAAAGAATTCAATTATAAAAGAAAAAGTTTTGATAATATTTTACACGAGCATTTAATTATTTTCCCGAAAAAAATAAAAATTCCACGCAGGAATTAAATTATTTATCTAAAAAGAATTGTAAACATTTCAATTATCTTTATGAATGAAAAATTCTTCGACAAAATTTAATTACATTCAGAATTACATTATTTTCAAATATTTTAAGAAAAGTGTTCGAAAGAAATCACTTATTTTAAACTCAACTTCAATTAAATTTTTTATGAAATAATTCAATTATTCTTTTAGATTTTAATAAAATTCTTCCCAGGAATTCAATTATTTATATAAATAACTCGTCGAAGCAATTTAATTATTAAAAATAAATAACAAATTATTCCTAAAAACTCAATTATTTTGAGTCAGATTAGTAAAATTTTTTGCAAAATTCAATTATTTTCTAAAATAACAATATTCATCACAAGAATTCAATTATTTTTAAAAGTATTGAATTTCTTCTTGTTAATTCAATTATTTTCAAAAATTCTAATAAAACCTTCCGCAAGAATTCAAGTACTTTTATAAATATTAAAAAGCTTTTTAGGAATTGAATTTTTTTTATTAATTTTTAATAAAATACCACACAAAAATTCAATTATAGTGAAATATTTCAATAGAATTGTCTGTAAAATTTTATTATTTTTAATAACTTTTCTAAATTCAATGATTTTCAATATTTTAAAAAAATTTGCAAACAATTCAATTATTTAAAAAGTTTATTGTAAAAATTTTCGTGAGAATTTAATTTTTTTGCACGAAAAATAACAATTTCTCAAAAATTTAGGTATTTAAATTAATTTTTCGCAAGAATTAAATGACTTTTATAAATATTGAAATTCTTTCATGATTAATAAAATTCGTTGCAGGAATTCAATTTATTAGCATTAGGATATGAAAGAAGTAAATACTTTTTATAAGAATTAGGAAAAAGTAAAGAAAATAAACTATAGAATGGAATTTTCGTCAGGTTTACAAAGTTTCTAAAATGAGTTTTTTGGTCGTCATGTTTAATTTTTCTATATCTAGTACTTTTTTACTACTTTTTTTAGTCTGAAAGCTACTTTCTGCTACTTTTTTAAAATTAATTAGCGAGTGCGAAGTCTGTATTGGATAAAAAGAAATATTAGTTAAATTGTAAACAGGGCAAAATTGGAAATTGGTTGCATTGGGTAAAAGGAAAAATTGAAAATTGGTTATATTAGATAAATGACAAAGTTGGAATTTTCATATATCATTTCTGAGGAAAATAAATCTACTAAGGAAATCTATTTCTTATTTCCCATACAATATTAATTTCATAAACTAATGATTAATTCTCCTTTCAGTGGAGTTATTTCAATCTTGAGAAAAACTGCTCGCCTGCCAATTTCGACGAGTGTTGTATACTTGTAAAAATAAATAAAGAACAAATAATTTTATTTAAGCATCAGTTTCCTTAGCACGATCTCATAGCTCAAAGCAAATGCCTTGCGCTTTGTAATTAAATCAGCCAAATAACTAAAATACCATAGTACTATACTCTCCTTCTGAGACGTAACATTTAAAAAAAAACTCCACAGTTGTAAATTAGTTTTCCGAAAAAATAACAGAAATTTTTTTTTCTATGCCTAAGAAATGTAATTAGCAGTAGTTGGGAAAATAAAAAATCCAAGAAAAATAGTAACGTGTAAGACGATGGAGATAAGAGAGGGGAAGAAGAGACACTTAGTGTGAAAACGCTCACTCCCTCTCTCACCACCAATTTCCAGACCAATGGAACTTAAAATCAGATAGAAAGTTGAGAATTTCAAAGTCGTATGTCTCCCTCGTAACTATCCACGACTTCTGTTTCCGCTCCTTCCGTTACCTTCCAGTATGATATGAACTTTGGAATCGAAACTCGTTTCTGAAACTCTCCCCCCATCCTGATTTCGTCCATTTCGGTATTCCGTTTCCGTCTTTTAAGTCTCTCGAAATCATATTTACCTGACGCCACACCAAACTAATTAAAAATTGCCCCGCAAAAATAATTACAAAACTTATCCTCGCGCGTCTCTATCTTCAAAATTTATTTGACGTAGAAAAAAAATTAAAATTACATAAAAAATTTTGCTAAAGATTACATGAAATAAAACAAATTAAAAGCGAACATGGTAAAAACAAAAAAAAACCGATATAAAAGTGATGTAAAAAACTAATTGTTTCGTGTATTTTTTTGAACGGTTGACAAATTTTTGCACACAATTAATTAAAAATTCGGAGCAAAAAAGAAATCGATTTGGAAGAAGAGAAAAAACAGGAATTCTAATTTCACATTATAATTAATCAAAGGGGAAAAACCCTTTGGGTCTTGGATCGTGGTTACGTTCCATTTTACAAAACAGAAACTGCCTTCGGGTTTTGGTATCTGCATAAATCAGGTCACATGAAACAATGGGGTAAAGATGTCTTGTTTCAATATTTATTGAAGTTTCAATACCATAGCCGTCTATTGTTGGCCTTCTGCTTTGATGCAAAACGATACATTAAAGTCATTATTTGCAGTTTCGTTTTTTTTTTAATGTTAAATATCAGAAATAGTGCCTTGTCTTTTAATAAGGTATAATTATACAAATAAATTCCATTATAAATTTTGCATTAAACACATTTTTTTATTTCCCCATTTTTGTTTTCTACATAAAACAAAGAAAAGAACAGAAGTGCATAAAGAAAATTGAGGTAATTTTTGAAAACAAAAAAATGAAATTGGAAATTTAGAAAAATGTTCTTCGATCTGATTCATTTTTGCTAAAATTTATTAATGTTGACAAGTTTTATTATAAAAGCTTGTTTTGACTTTTAATTTATAATTATCGGCAAACTCCGGCTACCCAGCCTTCTTCTTTGTAACAATTTCCGGTACAACATGGAGGCCATGCCCAAGGCTGACATCCAAGTCCAGTTTGGAGACATCTCGGTTGTGAAATTGCTGGCGAAGCTATCATTAAAATTACTCCAATCAATAGCAACAATAGACTGTAGAATTTGAAGCCTGCCATTTTATGTCCTGCCTCCAACCTATTAAATTCAATATCATCAATATTTTTCTCAAACAATAGACACTGTTTTCAAAAAAAAAAAACAACAATCACCTACGCATATATACTGAAAGAAGAATCCATAAGAGAAAAAAAATTTCAAATATTTCTAAAAATTCAATATTTCTCAATATATTTTTTGCCGAACAATAGATAAAAAAAAGAACAATTGATTTTGTCACCAAAGCGAATTTTCTTTACAAAAAGCCAATGACTAGGCAAAAACAAGCAGAAATTGTAAAAAAAAAAACAATTATAAAGATAATGAAAAATAAAATTACAATTTTAAGAAGAAAATGTAGAAATTTCGTCTTAATTTAAAAAAAATTTTGTTGTAATTTTATTGTAAAGAAAAGACGCTTAACATTATTCGCAAACAATTACAAAGATATGAATTAAAATAATATTACAACAAAATTCAAACATTTTAAGAAGAAAATGTATAAATTTCTAAAAATATTTTTAATTTTGTTGTCATTTTATTGTACCGAAAATTCATTTAACATTATTCGCAAACAATCATAAAGATAATAAAAAATAATATTACAACAAAAGTAAAACTTTTTAAGAAGAAAATGTAGAAATTACGTCTTAAAATATTTTAATTTTGTTGTAATTTCATTGTGGAGAAAAGACGCTTAACATTATTCGCAAACAATCATGAAGATACGAATGAAAAATAATATTACAACAGAAATTAAAACATTTTAAGAAGGAAATTGTAGAAATTTCTTCTCAAAATTTATGTGAATATACAATAAGAATTAGAAAAACTTTTCTGAAGGAGGAAAAATAAAAATATTTTACTTGCTAGCGAAAATTGTCTCTTGTGAAGATTACCGTTGCGCACTGAATTCCTTCCAAAAAAAGAGCAGAGTATTTAAATGCAGCAAAGAAATTAAATAAGAAAAAAAAACTGCAAACATTTCATATTTTTCTAAAGTGAGAGAAAATTTTCCTTGTTTTCATTTCTTTAGAGAGACAATTCTTATTTTCAAGGCAATCGCTGTAATTTACTATAGGGCTTCAACTAATTTTCCTAGTAACTCCTAAAGTAAACCTATTAATATTTATTTTATTTATTTATTTACCTATGAATGTATTTTTTTTTGCTTTAAAAATTTCTATTAAAATCCACAAAAAAAGGTGAAATTTTTTTTTAAAAACACAAAAAGAGGTGAATTTTTTTTTTAAACACACAAATAGAGGAGAAGTTTTTTTTTTAAATACACAAAAAGAGGTGAAATTGTTTTTAAAAAATACACAAAGAAAGGTGAAAAAATTTTTGTTTCCCCAACACACGACTAATTGTTAAATGAATTAAAAGTCATTGTGAATATAAACGATTATTTCTCTTTAAAACAGGAAATAAAGTCGAGAAAAATTGTTTTTCAAAATACATTTAATGCAAGTGTCAAAACGTTTTGGAGCAACAAGTAATAAAATCATTGTCAGGTCTTTTTTGTTTTATAGAGTTATATTCACATACACAGCAACACACACATACATATAAACAGTAAACTGTTTTCAGACAATATACACGCGATAACATAAATTGGTCTAGAAGCGACACCCTCATTTCTAAAGTACAACGAAACTTGAGTAAAGTTTGACTTAACTTTGTGTAGTGGTTTCATTCGTGACACTTGTAATTTATATAGAGATTTAAATATACTCCTCATACTTCACTTTCTTTCGTAAAATAATAATTTCACCTGAACAATGACATTAATTACCATTCTTGTGTGGATTATAAACAGAAAGAAAAACACAACTCGTGGTGAGGAAAATTAAAAATCAAAAATATTCGTCTATTTGTAAAGAGTGGGAAAAATTTTCTCATGTGGAAAATTTCTCTACTCGATGAAAATTAAAATTGAATTTTAATTTTGCTTTTTACATTGAGATCAATATTAAGATTCACTTTTACTTTGATTTTTACATTGACTTTGAGTTTAACTTCTACTTTTGCTTTCACTTTTACATTTTACTTTCATCTTCAAATTGAATGTGAAAATGAAAGCTAAATTCAAAGTTAAAGACAAAGTGAAAATCAAAGTGAAAAAGAGAGTGAAAAAGAAAGTGAAGAACAAAGAGAAAATCAAAGTGAAAGTCAAACTAAAAATCAAAGTAAAAATGAAAGCTAAATTCAAAGTTAAAGGCAAAGAGAAAATCAAAGAGGAAATCAAAGTGAAAATCAAAGAGAAAATCAATGTGAAAATCAAAGAGAAAATCAAAGTGAAAATCAAACTAAAGGCTGCAATGATGGTTAAAAAGTGAATATCAATATCAAAACCCAATCAAAGGTTACCGCAAAATTAAAAAAAAATATCTGCTGATTTTACCAAAAAAATAACACAATTTACCGAAAAATTTTGGACGTAGTTTAAAAAAAAATTTTTTTTCTCAAGAATACAATTTTCATCTCTAATACAATTAACTTACAATGATTCGAGGAAATTTCAGGGAGAAATTCAATAAGAAACTTTTCTCTTCGAATTTAAAGGGAGTTTTTATGAAGTTTAAAGCATTGGAACTATTTGTTCTGACGTAGAGGAATGATTGAGAAAATAACATTTAATTGATGATAAGAAATTTTCTTCCCATTCTTCTTGATATAATCTTGTAGACACATATGTACTCGTATTGAATGCAGGACATTTTATTTTTGTATTTTTCTTTTTTTTTATCTAAATTCAGTGTGATAAGTTAGTGAAGAAAAAAATTGTTTAACCCACTGACATAGTGTTTGTGGTAAACAAAGTGAACGAACAATTATTTAGTTTCTGGACAAAAGAGAAAACATATTTGTTCTCGTCATATTGTTGATTCAGTTGCTTCAGTGACAAGAGAGAATCAATTTTCTCACTCTCAATTTCTAGTATAAAAATCATATCCCTGGTACTTGGAATTCACTTCTTCTAACTGCAATCTAGTTTTCACTTGATGTAAGTAATTTTCTTTCATTCATTTTTTTCTTTTAAAAAATTACTCTTTATTTAATAAAAATTTTCACTTTAAAAATTACTCTTTATTTGGTAAAAATTTTTACTAAAAAATACTCTTTTTTTGGTAAAAACTTTCTCTAAAAGAAATGCTCTTTTTTTTAAACAGAGTTTTTACTAAAATAATACTCTTTTTTTGATCAAAATTGTTATTAAAAGAAATACTTTTTTTTATAAAAATTGTTATTTAAAGAAATATTCTTTTTTTGATAAAAATTTTTATTAAAAAAATACTCTTTTTTGATAAAAATTTTTACAAAAATATTATTAAATAAAAATTGTGTTGTTCTCCTTTCATTTTTTTATTTTCATAATTACGTTGTTATTGTATTTATAAAATTAAAATAGCGCTGTTAGCGCTTTTCTCAAATATTTTTCTTAAGAAAATAATGTTTACAATATACTTGGAATTTTTACGATGAAACTGTATTATTCCCGCATTAAGTTAATAGTAAAATGTAATTTGCATTTTTAGGCAAATGTTTTGAAATGTATTGAAAATTTTTTAGTAAAAAATCAAAAATGATGAAACTTTTCGGACTCTTAATGTTGATTGCTGCCATTTTAATAATGGCACCATCATCAATGGCCCAGTGTATTGCTAACAGAAACGGATGTCAACCTGACGGACGTCAAGGAAATTGTTGCTCTGGTTTTTGCTACAAGGAACCAGGATGGGTCACTGGATATTGCACATAATTCAAATGCAAATTTTCTAAAACAATTCTTCTTCAAAAATGTATTTTTCAAAATTTTAATACTTGCCATTAGTGTCTCGTGTGATACATTTTGAAAGTATCACTTCTTTGTATAAATTTAAATTCCAGTGAGTATTGTCAATAATTTAAAAATGTAATCAACTGTTGTTCAAGAATAAATTGTTTATTTCAATTGATTTAAATGAAAATAGTCCTTGTATTAATCCACTTTTTTTTCCCAGTATACTATTTACTCTATTTTTAGTAATAAGAAACAAAAATTTAAAAAATAGAATAAAAATTTAATACAGTTTGCGTTGACGGTTAGAATTAGAGTTAGAATTGTAAACTGACTGGAAAGAAGTGCCCAGTCGGTACCGCGCAACTCGGTCCCGCGTTTCTTAGAAACAACGCATGCGCTTTGCTCCCTCCACTGCGCGCGAGCCAATGAGCGTGCAGCGGACGAGCGACTATAAAAGAAAACGCGTTCAGTGGAGCGACATTCCAACTTCAGCCGTCTTATCGTTCGCGACTCAGAATTAAATTAATTTCCTATTCTATTCCTTTCACAGGAAAGATTTTATTTTTAATTTAGAATTATTTTAAACCAATTAACAGTTAAAAGGAGTTATTAAAACTAAATTAAAAAATTTATCTAAATTAATTGAATACTTTAATAATACGAAAATAATGTAGAAATACTGTTAAACCATTAAAAATCATGTTGCTCTAAGGAGTGGAGAAACTATTTGAAATATTAATTAACTTTTCTTAAACAATATGAAGAATATTCAAAATGTTGATATTTTCAAATATATTTTTATTGACAATAACCAGGTTCCCAATTTAGTTGTTTGTGACAGAAGCCAGAGCAACAGAGTCCATTATTTCTTCCCCCGTCTGTCCAACTTCTATCAGGTTCACATCTTTTCCTGCTGCGAATACACTGGGCCAATGTTGTTGGTGTGATTATTAAAATTGCAGCAATCAACATAAAGAGTCCAAAAATGTTGCTGTTCATCATTATTTTTTGTCTTCACTAAAAATTTTAATACAAATTCAACAAAACTATTTAAAACAGCGAATTATTGCACGTGTTTAATAATCGAATTTTTAGTCTAAATATTTTTCAAATTTCACATATGAACAAGACGAGAAGGAAAATAACATTTTTAATTAAAAAAACGAATCAAAAGGTTCGCAATGCAACGTTTTAATTTAACTTTTCTCTCAATTTAATATTCTTAGTGTAAGAAAATATGTTTTTTAAACTTAAAGAGAAAAATTAAATTTCAAAATTGGAAAAATTTTCAATGTTTAAAATTACTTACAGTGAATGATGATGATAATGAGTAAAAAGACGATTTAAAGACTTCTAGTTTCTTAGAGTTGTAACGAGCTTTTTATACGTAATTCATATTGACTTGTCATAAACAAAAGATAAATATTGACCTACAAACAATAATATTTAACGGACGATAAAAAAGTTTCCCATAACATATATTAATTTAGTGCAAAATCTTGTTGCTTATCATTTGTCCTTATTATTACATTTTTCTCTTTAATTTGTCGGTAAAATAATAATTTCGACAAAATAATTCGTTTTGCATAAGCATAACCCACTAAAACAATGTTTGGCACATAAAAAAAAGGTAAACAATAACTTAATTTCGAGAGGAAACTTCTTATCTTGCTATTTCAGTTGCTCTCGGAAAAATAACAACAAACCATTTTTTCCAAGTGAAATCCAGATTAATTGTATATCATCTTCGAAATATTTGCAAAACAAATTTACTATTTACATTTAAAAAAATTTCTACTTTTAATTTTGAGCCCAAATTAAATTCAGTCTGGACTTTTAAATTCGGTCGGGGAAATTAAATTCTATATCTAAACCACATCGTTTTTTTCCAACAAAATATTGCCAGAGTTTAAATAATTAAATATTAATTATTATTATTAAATAACTAATAGTTGAATATTAATTATTATTATTATTATTATTAAATAACTAAGAATTAAAAAAAAATTTGCTCAAAAAGGAATTACATGATGGAAAATTCGATAAATGAATTATAATAAATAAAAACGTCTAGAAATGAAATTAAAAATTTGTTTAATTCAAATGTAATTTTAACATGCTTTTTTGACGTAGGAAACAAAATTTTGAAATCAAAATATATTCAAATAGTTTTAGGTTTTTAATGAATTTTTTTCAGAAATGCTGAGAAGAAGAGTAAATGTTTTTTTTTCACTTAAATCGGGATTTTTTTTGAAAATTTTAACGACAGTATCCAGCAACCCAGTTTGGTTCCTTGTAGCAGAAACCAGAACAGCATCTTCCTTGACTTCCGTCAGGTTGACATCCGTTTCTGTTGGCAATACACTGGGCCATTGATGTTGGTGCCATTATTAAAATGGCAGCAATCAACATAAAGAGTCCGAAAAGTTTCATCATTTTTGCGTTTTTACTGAAAATTTCAATACATTTCAATTTATATTTTAACATTTCAGTTAAATTATTATACGAACACAGTGAATTCTAAATTAATTAATTTTTAACAATAATTACATTTCCTAAAAAAGAAAGATCTGAAAATTTTGCTACTTTCAATAAAATAAAATAGAAACTAAAAGAAACTTTTATGAACAATTTTTGTATTTTATAAAAAAAAATATTTATCGGAAAAGAAAGTATAAAAAAATCTTAAAAGAAGGAAACCAGTTTTTTTTTAATGAAAGAAAATTAAGTTTTAAAGTTGGACTTAAAAGTTGAAAATTACTTACTAGTGAGTGTTGACGATATGAATGTAAGTACTTTCTTAAAGTTGCAACGGGGTTTTTATACGTGATTGGTATTGACGTACGTGAAGAAGAAAACATTTAATAGAAGATAAGAAGAGTTTCCTACACCATATTGATTTAGTGTACAAAAATGTTTTCGCTTTTATTATTTATCCTTCTAATAATAAATTTTTCTCTTTAAATTCGTTCGGTAAAATATGATAATTTGCCGAATAATTTTGTTTTCGCGTTAAACGTGTGATTGACACAATGAAACAGTGTTGGGTAAATAAAGAAAAGGATAAACAATAACCTAATTTCTGGAGGAAAATTCTTTTATCATTATTTGCGTCATTTGCGCTTGTTTCTATTGTTTTAGGAAAAACAATCTTTTTTTTCTGACGCAGATTCTATTAGTATATAAGGCATATTTTAATGAATAATAAGCACATTAGTTCTTCGCACTGTAAACTTGTTCTACCCTTGCTTGTAAGTATAAGAGATTTTTAAATTTTCATTTTATAAAGTATAAATTTATATAATAAAAATGATATTTTTTAGTAATTTTTTGAGAGAAATTCTATGGAAAAAAATAAAATCCTTTAGAAAATAATATTATATATTTTGAATTTTTATGTTTCTTAAAAATTTATAATTTTTAAAAATTTATCGGTTATTTTGTAGAAAATACGTTCTTGTATCCATAAAAAAAATGCGACGAACAAAATTACAGATGAATTTTAAAATCTATAAAGTTTAAAAAAAATACAAATTCAAAAAGGATTAAAATATTTTTTTTCACTAAATTTACTTTATGACCATTAGATTACTCCTAAAAAATTAGTATAAAAATAATTTTACGAAATATTTAAAATATTTTCTTGTTATAGTTAAAAATGTAGACTAATTCTCCAATTAATTCAATTTATTTTTTCTTATTTCAAAACATCTTATTTTTTTCAATATTTTGAATCCTTTTATATGTTTAATTGAAAAATATTAAGATCTTTTTTGTAAAAAAAATATAACAAAATATTTAATTGAAATTTATTGAAATTTTCAGTAAAAACGCAAAAATGATGAAACTTTTCGGACTCTTTATGTTGATTGCTGCCATTTTAATAATGGCACCAACATCAATGGCCCAGTGTATTGCCAACAGAAACGGATGTCAACCTGACGGAAGTCAGGGAAGATGTTGCTCTAATTTTTGCTACAAGGAACCAGGATGGGTCGCTGGATATTGCCGTTAATATTATGAAAAAAGACGGATTTAAAATTCAAAACGATAAATTAACCGATGGATTATTTGCTTTCTTTACTTTTTTTCTAAAACTTTACTTGGCTAAATTGAATTCTCAATAAAAATGAGAAAATTAATCATTCAATGTATTTTAATTTTCAAAAATTGTCTATAATATCTTGAAATAAAATTTATGCAAAATAAAACAAACTTGTCTTTCTTTAAAAACAATGTTAAGAGAATACATAAACTTACTTAAAAAAAGAAATTAATTTAAAAAAAATTAATAAATTTAAAAATTAATTAACAACATATTATAATTTATAAAAATAAAAAAATTAATTTTCCTAATTTTTTAATTTGTGAAAATATAAAAATTAATTTACAAAATATTATAATTTCTAAAAATAAGAAAATTAATTTACAAAATACAAAAATACTATAATTTATGACATGGGGAAAATCTATTTTAAAAAATGGAGATATTTCGTTTGAAATGAATAAAAGAAAGAATAATAACCTCATTGGTGAGATAATGAAAATTACGACAATAATAATCGCACAATTAATATCAAGAGGAGGAAACTTCTTTCTCATTAATCATTAAAGAAAATATTATTACACTTGTCTTTTTTTTACACATTTTAATCTGAATCTCGAGTATAAAAACCGTTAACAATTTCAATATAAGCATACATTAATACATTCGATCCTTCGATCAAGTCAAAAAATAAAGTGCAACGCAATTTTCTGTAAGTCTTCTCCGTATTTTTCAAACTCTGACCAAATTACGATTAATTTGTTTCATAAAAATATTGTAATAAAATTAACATTAACAGTAATAGAATTATTCTATTTTTTTATACAGTTTGAAAATTAAATAAATCAAAAATCTATTTTCACCTAATTTTAACTAAATGCTATGTAAATTATTTGAAGCGCTCCGAAAGAAGGAACATAAGATATTTAATTATTTGCAAAAATTGATAGCTTCTTTCACATTTAATATTTTAAGGTTATGTTTGTATTATTTCTCCCACAATTAAAACATTCTTCGCTTATTTAAAACGAAAACCAATTTTTATTAATTATTTTAGATATATTAAAAATTAGAATATTTATCTATAATTTACACTAAGAGTCTATCTTTTTTCTTTATTTTTATTTTGAAAATTCCGAACATAACCTCAAATTTTTTGCTTCTTCGCTACCTTCTCTAAAGCGTGTTACAAATAAGTTTTAATAAAATATTTTATAAACTGTAAATAATAAAAGTCTAAAAATTAAAATCACTTTCAGTGACTTATTAAAAAAGTTACAACAGAAACAAAAAAATTTTTTCTCTACAAAGGAAAATAAAATTGTTTTACACTAATCTTTGAATTTTTAGTAAAAGGAAAACAAAAATGATGAAACTTTTCGGACTCTTTATGTTGATTGCTGCCATTTTAATAATGGCACCAACATCAATGGCCCAGTGCATTGCCAATAGAAACGGATGTCAACCTGACGGAAGTCAAGGAAATTGTTGCTCTGGTTTTTGCTACAAGGAACCAGGATGGGTCGCTGGATACTGCCGTTAAAATATTCATATGAATACATAAAAATATCTTATTTTAGAAATTTTTTCAAAACAAAATTTTTTTTTTAATGCATTTTGATTATACTTTATGCTTTCAAATCTAAAGAATTGTAAAAATTCATCAGTCTATAACAAAAAATATGAAATAAAAATATTTGGTATGGTAATTTCGATTTTGACTTTCTTTTTTGGTGTTTATATAATATCTTCACCGAAGTAAATAATCAAAATCAAGTGGATTTATAAAATTTGTTTCGAAAAAAAATTTTGTTGATACAAAGAAATAATTTTTTTAATTTAAGATAAAATTCGTTTAAATTGAAAAAAATTGTTCTTTGCTTTAACGAACGAATAATTCCTAAATGTTTTGAATTAAAGACATCTTCTTTAACTGATATTTTTAATCCAAAGAAAAATTTTTTTAAAACAAAGAAGAAGCTGACAAAATTCAAAGAAATTGTTTGTTGCATGTTTTTATTCTGAATAGAAAAAAATTTTTTTTAATCATAGAAATATTTCTTTCCGTGCTTCTTTCTGTTAACTTTTTTCCAAAATGCTGCCAAGCATTATTATATTATTATTATTATTATTATTACTAGTTAAAAATAGTGGAAAAAACAAGATAAATATTTATTTTAGAAAAATTTGCTTATTAAAATAAAATTTTATTTCTTTGATTCATAGAAACGATTTTTTTAAACCGAAAAAATGTTTCTTTTTGTCCACAAAAAAGAGTAATAAAATAATTTCTTTAAATTAAATAAACTTTTCTTTTGAATTGGAGAAACCAAGCAATAATTTTATAAACATGACAATATTAGTTTAATAAACTTTGTGGTACAAAATTTTTGAAAATTAAAACAGAAATATTTTCAAATTACAATATTTCAAAAGCCTAATTACTTTTACTAATTATTTTTTATTAATTTTTCATAGGAATTAAAATTACAAATAATTTCAATATTAAAAAAAATCTTGCAAATTTATTTATTTCTAAAAATTACAGCTTCAATAATATTCTTTTAGAATTTAATTATAATTATTTGTTTATTTTAAACATTGAAATATTATTATACCTTTTAAAGCGATTAAAATTGTCAATGATTTCAAATTAACAATCTTTTAAAAATCAATTATTTATTAAAATTTCTGCCAATTGATTCCACTTTTTATTACCAGAATTCAACTACGAGAATGAAATTATTAAAATAGAAAATTTTTTGTAACATATCATTATTTTGCAAAATTTTGGTTACAATTTCTTAAAAGTACAATTATTATATTTCAATATAATTTTTATAAGTGAAAAAAATGAAAATACAATAAAATCCAAAATTTATTTCAATTAATTTCGACATCATTTGTAATTGTAATTTGTAATTAAAATTTTTCAAAAACGATGTTTTTTAGGATTTTTGAATTAATTTTTTCAAATTTAAATAATTTTTGTTAAATAAATATTTAAATTCTTATTGTTATTTATTTTCTCCACGAGTTATTACTTCAAAATAAAGTCTTAAAACTTGATGAAATTTAATAATTTCTAATAATTATAATTGTAATTCTTTCCAAATTCTATTAGATTTTTGAATTTTTAAATAAATAGTGAAAAATAAATTTCCAAACTTATTTGAGGAAAGTAATAAATAAATAATTCTAATATTTCAAAATAATTATTAACAAATATTTGTCACAATTTTTTATGAAAATTCGAGATGTAAAACAATAATTGGTATCGAAAAATCTTAACTTCTCGAAAGGATTTTAATAAAATGTGCTAATTCTGCAATTTTTTTCTGTCTTTAATGAGATTTACTTCAAAAGTTTTAATAAACGGTTCCAATTAAATAAAATTAAATAAAATGTATTTTTTATCAAAGTATTGCGACTCTTATAAACTAGAATAGTAACGAATAAAAAAAAATTAATAATATTTTCATATTTAATGCAATAGTAACGGTTAGAAATAAAAAAAATTTTATTATTTTTTAAAAATAAGTTTAAGGGGAGCGAATAGGAAAAATTAAGCTAAATAAAATTCTCAACAAATACGTTTATTTGAAATTGAATATTTTTTAGCATACAAATTAAATTTTAGAATTTCATTCTAAACGAAAGTAAATTGATATGAAAAATTATTAATAAAAATGAACACATTATTATTTAATTAAAATTTTATGCTAAAACTGATAAAATGGAAAATTTTTCCATTTAACGGCAGTATCCAGCAACCCAGTTTGGTTCCTTGTAGCAAAAACCAGAGCAACATCTTCCTTGACTTCCGTCAGGTTGACATCCGTTTCTGTTGGCAATACACTGGGCCATTGATGTTGGTGCCATTATTAAAATGGCAGCAATCAACATAAAGAGTCCGAAAAGTTTCATCATTTTTGCGTTTTTACTGAAAATTTCAATAAATTTCAATTAAATATTTTGTTATATTTTTTTAACAAAAAAGATCTTAATATTTTTCAATTAAACATATAAAAGAATTCAAAATATTGAAAAAAATAAGATGTTTTGAAATAAGAAAAAATAAATTGAATTCATTGGAGAATTAGTTTACATTTTTAACTATATCAAGAAAATATTTTAAATATTTCGTAAAATTATTTGTATACTAATTTTTTAGGAGTAATCCAATGGTCATAAAGTAAATTTGGTGAAAAAATATTTTAATCCTTTTTGAATTTGTATTTTTCTTAAAACTTTATAGATTTTAAAATTCATCGGTAATTTTATTTGTCGCAGTTTTCTTATGGATACAAGAACGTATTTTCTACAAAATAACCGATGAATTTTTAAAAATTATAAATTTTTAAGAAACATAAAAATTCAAAATATATAATATTATTTTCTAAAGGATTTTATTTTTTTTCCATAGAATTTCTCTCAAAAAATTACTAAAAAATATCATTTTTATGAAAGATTTTAATAATTTCCTTGATATAAAACATGTAAAATTATTTTTCTATAATTAAAAAAAATAAATCTAATTTTGGAAATAAGTAAAAATAATTCTAAATTAGGAAAAATAAAAATACGTAATTAAAATAAAGTTTTACTCATAATTTGAATATTGAAATGGAAATACTTACAGAGAATAGTTAAATGCTCGTTGAATCAGATCGAAAGTGTAGTGAATAATTTCATCGTAATGCTATGCCATTTTTATACTCGAAATCTAAATTAAAGGAGGTCAAAAAAAGCAATTGAAATAACATTTTCTTTAATGATAATTGAAGAAAGTTTCCTTCTCCTTCCTAATGAACGCAAAATATTTTCATTACTTTATTGATATGTCTTTAATTTTCTTCGAGTTCCTTTACACTTTTGCTCAAAATTATCAAAAACGATATTTTTTTAATAACTTATTTCTGAATTTTTTAAAGATGTTTTTTTAAATTCAAACCGTACATTGTAACTATATTGTATATTTTACTGTTCAATTTTGTTATTTTTCTTCAATAGGATATTATTCAATTGTTTAATAATTAAATAAAAAGCAATGAATATAATAATATAAAAAATATAATTTAAATAAATAAATAAGAAATAGGTAAGAAATCACAAAGTTTTTAAATAACAATAGTTAAATAATTGAGTGAATAAATAACTAAGCATATAATTATGTAAAATTAATTCAATTTTTAAATAACAATAAACAACTAATTGAATGAATAAATATACAATTTAGTATTTCAATAAGTAATTGAATAAACTTTTTAAAGACTGTAATAAGTAATGGAAAAAATATAAATAAGTATCAAAAAATAATAATTGAAGGAATATATAATTTTATAAATTCAAACCGAAGAAAAAGACAATTCTTCAAATACAATTTCTCTTCATCATTTTCCCATTTAAAAAAATGTTTACAATTCTGACGTTGAATTTTGCATATTTCTTAATACACGAATGAGGAAAAATTTTTTCTTCTATTTGTATATTTGTTTATTAACTATTTGCCAACAATTCGGAGAGTTACATACACGAGTTGATTTTAAATTATCAATTTCAATAAAAATAAATGTTGTTTAATGGGTAAATGTACATATCTAATTTATTTGTCTCCCTCATTTTCCTCCTGATAAATTTTATGCTATACATTTTTTATTTTT
Source organism: Leptopilina myrica (nomen nudum) (assembly GCA_032872475.1). NCBI lineage: Eukaryota > Metazoa > Arthropoda > Insecta > Hymenoptera > Figitidae > Leptopilina > Leptopilina myrica (nomen nudum). Next base: position 40,886,159 of record CM065461.1, read on the forward strand.
CTTTTAGTATAAATCTTTCTTGACGAATGTTAACTTATTTATTTCACAACAAGCTGACAATAACGTTGCAATAATAATTTTGAAATTTTTGCATTACAATAATAATAATAATAATAATAATTCGCAAAAATGTTTAATTTCAAGTTTTACAGTTTTTTGTTGATTATTGTAACAATTTTAATAATGACATCAGATACTTTTGGACAATGTCTTCCAAACGGACACGGCTGTGCTCCTCAAACGAGTCAAATCAGATGTTGCTCAAATAATTGTTACAAAGAGCCAGGAGCAATCGTTGGAGTTTGTCGGTAAAAAAAAGTAAATTCATTGTTTAACTGAACTTTCAAAAAACAGGATGGCTATTTTAGGAAGAATATTTTTCAAAATATTTTTTCAACATATTTTAATTCAGGTGTCTACTGAATTTAAAATTCACGACTGTAAATTTATAAAATCATTGTCTTATTTTTTGATCTGAAATAAAATATTACACTCAAATAAATTTCTTATTTCTTCTCTATATCCTAATGGTTAAAAATTTAACAAAAATGTAGTTTTAAAATAAAAAAATTTTCTTTTTAAAATAAAAAGAATAATTGGTAAACATTTGAGGAACATAACAAAGTTTTCAAAATACACAAGTAGAGAGGCTAAGATAATTTTAATTTAAGTCAATTTTTTAAAGGTCAGAAGAAAAACGAATTAGGTTAAATAAATTCTGTTTACAGAATAATTAGGACAAAAAATCATATTTTCTCAAAGTATTTTTTCTTTTTGAAACTCAACGTTCTACATTTTCCTCAATGAAAACAATGCTAATTTTCCTCATTCCTTTGTTTTTGTATTCCAAATTTAAAATTTGCAGTTGGATATAAAAATATTGCCGTAAAAAATATTAAAAATTTTTTTTTGCTTAGAGAATTACAAAACATGACAATAAGAATACAAAACAAAAAATATTAAAAGGAAAATAAAAGCTGGAAACAATGTTTTTTATTTTCAAATTCTTTGTGTAATGATAAAAAAATTTACAGACGTATTCAATTTTTTTCGGTAAACACTAAAAAGAGTCGTTTGACTTTTTCGAATTTCAAACATTGTCGTTTCTATATCTACTTATTTTGGTAAAATTTATAAAAGTAAATAGATTATTGAAAATATTTCTATTCTTAATCATAAAAGTAGTTATTTTATTCTTTCTTATTTTTTCTCTATCCTAATGGTAAAATTTATTCATTAAGAAATAACAGAAAGAATCGTTTGCTAATATACAAAAAAAAACTTTAGTGAGTCTTCAAAATTATTCCGCTATTTTTTGGGTGAATATTTAGACAATTTTTGAGAGTTGAAAAACTTATGTAACTTTTCCAATATACAAAAGTAAAAAGTAGACTATTTTGGCAGATTTTGTGCTCTCTGTTTTTATTAATTCCGGAGTCAAATTTGCTACGCTCGAAGAACATTTAACTGCTTTTCTCTAAAATTATAACTAAAAGAATAAAAAGCAATATTGAAAAAAATATGTCTACAATTTTTTGGATTCCTCTTCTTTGGCAGCATTTCAAAAGTATTTTTGTACCTAATTTTAATCCGTGCAAAGATTTATTTCGTTTCAATTTATCAGGATAGTTTCTTCAACTTTATTGAAAAGAAATTTTTTTTTCTATCTCAATAGAAAGAAATTTGCCTCTTTTAGAAAATTGTCTGCATTTAGTTTGAAAATTTTTTTTCTGAAAGGAATAGAAAAGAGAGATAAAAATAAAATAAAATATAGAAAAGGGAATTAATTTAATCCCAAGCTCTTGACGTCAAGACGGCTGTCAGTTGAATGACCCTCCACTGAACGCGTTTTCTTTTATAGTCGCTCGTCCGCTGCACGCTCATTGGCTCGCGCGCAGTGGAGGGAGCAAAGCGCATGCGTCGTTTCTAAGAAACGCGGGACCGAGTTGCGCGGTACCGACTGCGCACTTCTTTCCCCTCAGTTTACAATTCTAACTCTAATTCTAACCGTCAACGCAAACTGTATTAAATTTTTATTCTAATTTTTAAATTTTTGTTTTTTATTACTAAAAATAGAGTAAATAGTATGCTGAGAAGAAAAAGGAAAATTTTCGTTTTAATTCAATTGAAACAACAATTTATTCTTGACCAACACTTGAGTACATTTTTAAATTATCGAAAATACAATCTGCAATTTAAATTTACAAAGAAATGGTACTTTTTAAAAATACCACACGAGATTAAAGGCAAATTTACAATTTTGAGAAATACATTTTTGAAGAATAATTTTTTTTTAAAACTCGAATTAGAATTACGTGCAATATCCAGCGACCCATCCTGGTTCCTTGTAGCAGAAACCAGAACAACATCTTCCTTGACTTCCGTCAGGTTGACATCCGTTTCGGTTGGCAATACACTGGGCCAAGGTTGTTGGAGCCATTATCAAAATTGTCGCAATGAACACGAAGAGTCCGAAAATTTTGCAGTTCATTTTGATTTTCTTGAACTAAAAGTACAAAAAAATAGTTGTGATGAATTGTTTTCGATTTGAAAAAAATTTTCCAAAATAGGGTAACATTGTAAAAAATCAGTTATTTAGATTTTAATTAATTTAAATTTTAATTTTATTATATTTATTTTAATTTTAGTCACTAAAAATAAATAACTGAATTTTTAGTGACTAGAATTAGTTTTATTATTAATTTTTAGTCATTAAAATTAGTTTTATTATTAATTTTTTATAGTAATGTTAGGTAACCTAGAGGAATTTTTATAGTCTTTGGTCTTTTAGAGTCTAAACCAAAATTTTAGTGAAAAAAATAGTAAAAATACTTAATCTGCATTGTAAAAAACCATGTTTTGCAATAAATCTCTTCCAAAATGGAATATTCAGATCTTTTTGTTAATTAAGAATTGTGTGTATGTAAATACTTACATCGACTGTAGAACACGATTACAGTAAAAGGGACTGAATTGTAAGTGCCTACTTTAGAATTCAACGTGGTTTTTATACGAATAGAATAAATTGGTCACTGTTTTTGCTGAAACAACTGAACCAACAAAATGATGGAAACCTGAGATAAAGATGCGCTATGTCCAGTAACTTGAGTTTATATTTATTTAACAAACAGTTTGCCAGTGGGTCAGATAAATTTTTTCTGATAAATTCTTACTTGTATATAAGAATTGATATTACCAAAAAAAAGAAAACATTGAGAAGATGATGGACGTGTGTAGGAAATGTCTTATCATCTATTAAATGTTTTTACATTGTCAACGTCAGTTTTCAAATAAAAATAAGAGTTTTTTTTATATCTTTACACAAGCTCGTCTTGTAACTATGTAAATAATTATTAAATTATTAAAAGTCTGTTTATGAAGATGCAAACTAAAAATTAAATTTCAGAAAAGTCTCTATTATTAAAAAAAATTTGTATAAAATTTTGAAAAAATTAGGTTAAATTTAAAAATAAGTTCATAAAATTGAACTGGTAGTTGAATTTCTAAATTAAGAAAGAATCCGACAAACAATCGGAACAAAAGTTAGTCAGAATGAATAACTTCGTATTTTAAAATAAAGGCAAAGTACATTTTAACTTCCTTTTGATAGAAGCGGAAGGAATTGAATTTTCTACATTTTGAACAATTTAAAGTTATATTTGAATAAAAATTATAATTTTCTGTTAATAATAAATAATTTAAGTAATGACACTTCAAAAACTAACAAATGTTTTTTAGTGACAAATTTGTAATTTTTATTCAAATGTTACTTTTAATCGTATTAAATATGACATCGGACTAACTTTTGTTTCAACTTACCATCAGATTCTTCCTTAAATTAAATTTTTCGTATCATTATAAATAATTCAATTTTTTTAAGTATTTCATTATAAATGTTTTTTAAGAATTAAATTTTTGCAAAGAATTTCAGGAAGATGGTAACCAATGTTTCTGATAATATCAAAATACTAATTTAAATCATCCATAAAGTTATTTTTATATTAATTTTCATTAGAGAAATCCAATGGTCATAAAATAAAATCGGGTAGAAAATGTATCGACCATTTTTAAATTACTTTTCGTATTAAAAGTATTGCCGATTGAAAAATTCAATTTTTATATATTTTGAAGCATTTCTTTAAGAAATACTCTATTTTTAATGTAAAAAAGTTACATGTTAATGATCCGAAATTAGATGGAAAAATAAACAAATTAATTTGTAAATTAAGAAAAAATTAAATAACAATGGTATTTTTAGCATTTTTAGTCTACAACTAAATACATTTTTTTAAAATGTTTTAAATAAATCATAAAAATCGATTTTTCTTATAGCAATTTCTTTGTGAATTCAAAAACATATTTTCTACAAAATTATACATGGATTTCAAAAACTATCAGTTTTTATAAAAAATAAAGATTTGTAAGTGATCAAAATATTTTCTATCTCCATTTATTTTATGGCCATAGAATTCCTCACAAAAAAAATATCTTAAAAATATTTTTATGAATTATTTAAAACATTTTTTTTTATTTGGTTAAAAATGACAGTATTTTTTTGTTAATTTAATGTTTGGTACTCATATTTTAAAGTACTTATAATTTTTTTAGTTCAAAAAAATCAGCAACAAAGGTCCAAATGTAATTTTGAAACAGTCGCAATAAAAATTTTTATTAATTAATTATAGTTTGGAAAATATATGAATAGGAGTTGTTTTGTAAATTAAAAATTTTGTCAACATTTTATTTATGTTTCTAAAAGAAGTTTGGTTCTTTTTTGGGTTAACTTAATTATTTTATTTTGAAAGAGTCATAATTAAAATGTTTATTAATTAATTATAGTTTGGAAAATATTTGAATAGGAATTATTTTGAAAATTAATAATTTTCTTAAAACTTTATTTATGTCTCTAAAAAAAGTTTGGTTCTTCCTTCAATTGAAAATAAATGAATTATGTAATAGGTTCACTAAATTTTTTAAAATTATGAAGCAATAAGTTTGGACAGGGTATAAATAATTTTCTCCTATAAAATAGGTAGACAATGTATTAAAATATTAAATAAAATAACGAATTAAATTTTTACTTTCAACATTTTTTTTTAAATTTAACTCCCTTCAATTATTTTTATATATAGATTTTGAAAAAGGTTAAAAAAAAATTGCATAGGTCAGTGAATAAAAATAAAATTTTTATGCAAACCTCGAATTTTAAAAATGGACACTATTAATGAAAACCTGTTATTTATTATTAACTTAATTGCAAAATTACTTTAAGGAATCAGCTAGGAAGGTAATTTTTAAAACTATAACAGAGAAGATAGACTCCATTTTTTTTAGATTTCAATATATTTATTACATTTCAATCGATTACAATATTGAAAAAATTTTCAATTGTTTATTCAGAATGAAATTTAATTTTTATGTGCAATATCCAGCGACCCATCCTGGTTCCTTGTAGCAAAAACCAGAGCAACATCTTCCTTGACTTCCGTCAGGTTGACATCCGTTTCGGTTGGCAATACACTGGGCCAAGGTTGTTGGAGCCATTATCAAAATTGTCGCAATGAACACGAAGAGTCCGAAAATTTTGCAGTTCATTTTGATTTTTTTGAACTAAAAGTACAAAAAATAAAAAATAGTTATCATTATATTTTTAAATTTATTTTTATTTATTAATTTTTAACTAGTTTTAAATTAGGATATATTTTTTAAAATAGGGTAAAAATTGTTTCTCAAGAATAAAATACTTTCGAATACTTAAGAACAATCAGAAATAAATTTTGTCAAGGTAATTTTCAATTATTAATTATCAATCAATAACATTCAGTGACAGTATTTTTTAATAAATAAATATTAATTTACTTACTGCAAGTGTAGAACACTAATGCTTTTAGAAGAAGTGAGTTGAAAGTGCTTTCCTTAGATGTGAACACGATTTTTATACGAATAGAATGTTTTCGCTGCTAACAACTGAGAAAATAAAGTGACAAGAATTACGAAAAATTGGTCACTTATTTTTATTTGTTCATTTTATTTTTGTATTAAACAGAGTTTTTGGGGTAAAGAACTTCCTAGGATTATCAAACATTTATTTGAAAATTATTATCATCTACATATTTAAATTTGAAACTAAATGTATTTACTAAGTATACGTCATTTTTTCAAGGTGTATATAAACCTAGTTCAATCTTTAAGAGACTACTCAGAAATTTCAACTTCTTTCAATAATTTATTGAACAACAAGTAAGTATTCTTCTTGTTTTAATAATTAACTAAATGCAAAAAGCATTTTGTATAATAGATACACTTACTTTGCTGAACATAGTAAATACATTAGTTTTAAAATGAAAAAGTTATAAGGATTTAAAAGAAACATGTTTTGATACTTGAAAAAACATATTGTATAAACGTCCTTTATGAAAATAATTTTTGTCTCACAATTGGTTATTCTATCATCAATTGTAACAACAAGAATCAAAACATAAATCAATCGCATGAAAACTTTGTCACATTGACATAAATGCTACAAATTTCACAAAATTTTGAAGCAATGTTGTCAATGTTCCTGAAAATTTGGATGCTTTAAGAGTAACAAAACTATTTTTCCTAATTCAAAATAATAAAATATTTTTTGTACTTTTAGTTCTACATAATCAAAAATGATGAACTGTAAAATTTTCGGACTCTTCGTGTTCATTGCGACTATTTTGATAATGGCACCAACAGCATTGGCCCAGTGTATTGCCAATAGAAACGGATGTCAACCTGACGGAAGTCAAGGAAGATGTTGCTCTGGTAATTGCTACAAGGAAGCAGGATGGGTCGCTGGATATTGCAGATAATTTGAATGCATATTTTCAATAAAGAAGAAATTCTTCTTCAAAAATGTATTTTTCAAAATTGTAAATTTGCCTTTAATCTCGTGTGGTATTTTTTAAAAGTACCATTTTTTTGTAAATTTAAATTGCAGATTGTATTTTCGATAATTTAAAAATGGACTCAAGTATTGGTCAAGAATAAATTGTTCTTTCAATTAATATAAAACGAAATTTTTGCTTTTTCTTCCCAGCATACTATTTACTCTATTTTTGGTAATAAGAAACAAAAATTTAAAAATTAGAATAAAAATTTAATACAGTTTGCGTTGACGGTTAGAATTAGAGTTAGAATTGTAAACTCAGGGGAAAGAAGTGCGCAGTCGGTACCGCGCAACTCGGTCCCGCGTTTCTTAGAAACGACGCATGCGCTTTGCTCTCTCCACTGCGCGCGAGCCAATGAACGTGCAGCGGACGAGCGACTATAAAAGAAAACGCGTTCAGTGGAGGGGCATTCAACTGACAGCCGTCTTGCCGTCAAGAGCTTGGGATTAAGTTTTCGCTACTATTCCTTTTAGAGGGAAGTTTGTAAATTAAGTACCAAAGGCATTCTGTGTGATAAATACACTTTTTTACTAAACATACTAAATTGATGAGTTTTAAAATAAAAATGTCATAAAGATTTAAAAAGAAATGTATACAGCAAAACTTTATACCTAAGTACTACCTAGTTTATAGTTTTACCCTTATAGTCAAAGTTGGTCCGTGTTTGAAATTCGAAGGGATTTGCAATTAAAAAATAATATAAGATTTTCATCATAACGAAAAGTTAGTTTACTTTTTGTAATGTTAAAAATGTTATTTAATTTTTGATCTTGACTATGTTCTACTATTAAAATTGAAAAAAAATTTGCTGACTTTCAAGGAGGAAATAAACTTTTATGGAATTTTTCGAAGTGGGATATAGAGTTTTTATCCAAATTGACCCAGTGTGTCAAAAACGAAGTGTTAATTTACTTTCGTTTCAGTATCGCCTCTTGTTTCTAAATAATAATTCACGAAACAATAACTTGAAACAATCATGAGATGAATCCAATCATCATATGAACGTTCGATAATTGGTATCCAGAGGCCAAAGCAAAGTTATAGCAATTGTTGGAAATTGTCTCCAATATCTATAGTGTTGTAGCCTGTTGGGCAAATCGGCACTCATCCGAAGTGAAGTCGAATGCCGAACCCTTATAGCCTCACAGGAATATTCGTCGATGAATTGTAGCCAAGCCTCTAATATATATGTACCATATAGATATATACATTTATATACTATATACACAAACTATATATATATATACACACTATATATAACGTGGAAATACATTCATACCCACACGTATAAGCAGGAAGAGGAACCAACCGGTACAGGATACAGAGAGAGTAGAGAAGCAATTGCATATAGTCCCAGGTGTGGTGGAACTATATCACTGAATTGATCATACATACGGGCTAGTAAACTGTTGTAGGTATATCAGTCGTACCATTCGCACCGTTACACTTTCCTCTCGCAAAACTATGTCTAGTTACCTGCAAGGGTGTGAGAATTCTCATTTAGAAACTAGGAAACCTTAGTTTAACTCCAATCGGTTTGCAACACGAACTACAACTATGTATATATATATATATTGTTACTGTTTAAACAAAGAATAATATCCTCAACCAGTTAGCCGAGTTTCCAAACTCATAAACTGTTTGTGAGAAATTTGTCTAACATCGCAAATTACTTTGGATGCGTGAAATGTTAATTTTACAAATCTCTGATCTCACGCGTATTTAGAGAATTTAAGTTGGACAACATTTGGGTAGAATATTGGTTAATATGGTTTATTTTACACACAGCCTATTTTATTTGTAGTTTTATGTTCATTCCATTCGAAACTTCGTCTTGAAAACTAAGTTTTCTTGCGTTGCTTTTGCTAAATTACATTACATCAAAATTTACACCGATTTTTCTTATAATTTAACCTACAGGTGAACAGAATTCCAATTGGGGCCCTTATGAGGAAAGATAATGTAACGGACTTTGTAAGAGGGGCCGTTACATTACGTTTCTCATATGAACCGTTAAAAAACGTCATCGTTTGAGTCAAATTTGATTTTTTTTGCCTGTAGGTCAATTTTCTTTTTGCTACATCTAACTTTACATATTTTTTTAATTTTTTACTCTAGAGTCCAACAAGAGATTTGATAGTTTTCAACTAAATTTTAGTCAAATTTAATTTACGTTTTTACCTTTTATCCAAAGGTTTATTCTTTCTTTCAATTTAGGTAAATTTTGACCCACTTCTGGACCTATAAGAGGCGAATATAAAAATTAGGTCCAAGATCAATGAATAAAAACTGTGCCTAAATTGTCATGTACTATTATAAAGTATTTAATATAATGTTAATACAGACTTCGCACTTGATAATTAATTTTAAAAAAGTAGCTTTCAGACTAAAGAAAGTAGTAAAAAAGTAGCTATAGAAAAATTAAACTTGAAGACCAAAAAAAACTCATTTTAACTTTATAAAGCTGATGAAAATTTCATTCTATAGTTTATTTTCTTGACTTTTTCCTAATTTTTATAAAAAATATTTACTTCTTTCTTATCCTAAATTCCTGCAACAAATTTTACTATTCATGAAAGAATTTCAATATTTATAAAAATCATTTAATTCTTGCGAAGAATTAATTAATTTAAATAATTAAATTCCTGAGGTAATTGTTATTTTTCGTAATAAAATAAAATTCTTACGATGATTTTTAGAACAAAATTTTTAAATAAGTGAATTTTATTTGCAAATTTTTTAAAAATATTCAAAATCATTGAATTTAGAAAAGTTATTAAAAATAATCAAATTTTACAAACAATTCTATTAAAATATTTCACTAAAATTGAATTTTTAAGTCGTATTTTATTAAAATTGAATGAAAAAAAATTCAATTCCTAAAAAGCTTTTTATTGTCAGTATCACAAATTGTACAATTAATAAATAACATTAATCATAATTATTAATATAAGTAAATTGTCGCGTTCAGGCAGAAATTATAATATTTATTTTTATAAATCATTTTAAAAATTGCCTTTTTTAAAAAGTATTTGAAGGCAATTAGGTGAACTATATTGGGAAGCTTTTTTCTGACTCAGCGAGCTTCTATAATTATATATCGAAAATCCCCGAATAATTACCTTTAAGCTCATTTGAGCAGGCAATTGCAATTTTCCCGGCGAGTGTAAAATTAAACTGTTCTTTGAATTCGAACATAATATTAGGGATTGTGACAAATATATTGAAAGAAATTTTTCTAAAATTACATTCTAATTTTAATTTATTTTATTTTTATAAAAATGTTTATTAAAAAACAATTGTTTTCATACAATTTTAGTTGTTTACTTTTTTATTATCAGACACATTTAAAATTTATAATATTTAAGATAATTTATAATATTTTTCAAATAAAAAAAATTTTCTAAGTGTGGAATATTCTTCCACTGTTCTAAAAGGGAGAATTTGAAAAGAGCTCTTGGATTTAGTATTCTACAAATTTTTTTTAAATTTAAATTCTTTCCCATTAAAACAGTTTTCTTTATTGAGTCAACTAATATGCGATCACTACTTTTGGGTCATGACATAAACTATAATTAGGAAAGAGGAAACTTTTAAAGTTTTCCTTCCTCTCTTTTTTGATGCAAAAAAAAGAATCTTACTCTTCAAGTTGATTCTGAAAAAAAATTGTCAGCATCTCTCTTGTTAAAATGTGCAAGTTCCCTATAACGTTTCATGCATATAAAATCTCTTTTGCTCTTCGAAGTAAACATCTCATAACAGTGTTGATCTTACTTCAACATAACGTTCTACATCTGCTCTCCCAGATGCAAAGTTGTGTTGCTTTGACGATCAATTCTGTGTGTGCGTGTGTATATAATTGAATTTATTTTTTGATGAAAAATTAAGGTAACTTCAAAATTTTGATGTTAATTGTAAATTAACTATTGTAGTTTGTATTAGTTTGTAATTTTTACGAAAAGTTTTATTCTTATATAATTTATCTGGTACACTGTAAAAGAAGGTTTTAATACCAATTTTCTCTTTTCACAACAAAATCAACTCTAGTTTAGAACCTTTTTTATAAATAATATTTATTAAATATAACAATTTAAAAAAAAATTAATTTTTATGAAAAATAATATGACAGTTAAATAATAATGCACGAATAAAAAAATCTATTTGTACTGACGTGGACGAAATAACATTTAATTGGTGATAAGAAATTTTCCTCCCGAGGTCCAGTCAGTATGTTTACTGGCCAATATCATTTTTTTATTTTTCTTTCTTATTTCTGTATTATTCTATATTATTTTAAATAATTATTTATATTATTTTAAATATTTTGTAATGTCATTATTATTATTATTATATTATTGTATTATTATATTATATTATTGTTATTTAAATTTTTCTTTTTCTAAATTTGCCTGAAAAAAAATTGTTTAACCCACTGACAGAATATTTTTGGTAAATACAATACGTAAACAATAATAGATGCAATTCGTTATCGTGAATTTATCATATTGTTAATTCAGATGTTTTGGGAAAAATATTAAACAATTTTTTCAGTTCGTATAAAAACCATGTTCGATCCTAAAGAAGGCACTTACAATTCAATCCCTTTTACTGCAATCTAGTTTCACACTTGATGTAAGTAATCTACTAACATTTTTACTAAAATTACTTAATTAAAAATTAATACATATAATATTTATAAATACGTGCTTCGAAGAAAGGTACCTAAGAAGTAATAAATATTTTAGGTTATGTTTTTTCTTTAATTAAAACTTTCTCTACTTCATTAAAAGTTAGCCAATTTTTATCGAATATTTCTCGATTTAATGAAGACATCAACTCGTGGTTTCAATTAACAGTTTATTTTTAATTTTTTTAGTTTGTATTTTTATTCCAAAAAATATTAACAAAACTTAAAATTTTTAACTTCTTAAGTACCTTTCTTCAGAGCTCCTTAAATATATGTAGTAACTATTCTTCAATATTCTCAAGAACTACACTTGAAAAACAATTTTTGTTAATTAGTTTTGTTCGTAAAAAATCGGACATAGCCACTTCATAACCAATTATACAAATTGGATTTTACAACAAATTTTTTCTTGCACATTTAGTCAAAGAAAATCAAAAATGATGAACTGCAAAATTTTCGGACTCTTCGTGTTCATTGCGACAATTTTGATAATGGCTCCAACAACCTTGGCCCAGTGTATTGCCAATAGAAACGGTTGTCAACCTGACGGAAGTCAAGGAAGATGTTGCTCTGGTTTTTGCTACAAGGAACCAGGATGGGTCGCTGGATACTGCACATAATTCGAATGCGCATGTTCCAAAAAAAAATTATTCTTCAAAAATGTATTTTTAAAAATTTTAAATTTGTCTTTAGGTGTGGTATTTTTTAAAAGTACCTTTCCTTTCTAAAAAATTGTATTTTCTGTATTTTAAAAATGTAATCAAGTGTTGGTCAAGAATAAATTGTTGTTTCAATTGAATTAAAACGAAAATTTTCCTTTTTCTTCCCAGCATACTATTTACTCTATTTTTAGTAATAAGAAACAAAAAAATTAAAACTAGGAAAAAATTTAGTACATTTTGTCTTGACACTTAGAATGAGAGATAGAATTGTAAACTGACTAGAAAGAAGTGCGCAGTCGGTACCGCGCAACTCAGTCCGCGTTTCTTAGAAACGACGCATGCGCTTTGCTCCCTCCACTGCGCGCGAGCCAATGAGCGTGCAGCGGACGAGCGACTATAAAAGAAAACGCGTTTAGTGGAGCGGCATTCCAACTTCAGCTGTCTTATCGTTTGGAAGTCGGAAGTAAATTTATTTCCTACTCTTCTCCTTTCATGGGATAGTTTTTTTAAACTGCAATGCAACAAATTTTTCTAAAACGGTTTTTTAATGCAAAACAATTTTTGAATTTAAATAATAATTTTTAAAGTCAACTTTTGCCCCTTAAGAAAATAAATAGTGTAAAAAACAATTAAGGTTAATAACAATTTTTCCAGAAAGAAAACATTTCAATTACGCGAATTGAAATTCGAAACCTGAATTTACAAATTAAAGAAAAAATTCATTGAAACCGGAAAGATCAAAATTTAACAAATATTTAATATCACAGTTTTTTAAGGTTATCAAATTGAGACAAAAAATGTATTGAAATAGTTGCGTAGCAACGTTTTTGATATGATTTTTGTCTCAATTTGATATCCTTATAAAAACCGTGAATAACAAACAGAGATTAAGTACTACGCAAAAAGTTTGAAGCAACTCCGAAAATAATTTTTTTAAGTCATCGGAAAATGAAAAGAAAACAAAGATTCATATTTCATTTGAAATTTTATAACTTTAGGAATACATTCTCTTTCACAGAAAAGACAATTTTTCTCTAAAATTGTATTATTTTCTTATTATAATAGCTTTGAATGCACTTTTTTTCGTTCTGCGCGCGTTATCAATCGAATTAAGTAAAGTTCAAAGTGTGACAGTTATTTAACAATGATACCAGTGAATTCAATTATTAAATGAGATTAAACTAGTAAATGTAATAGTCAACTAGGTCTTTGCAAAGTAGTCTTTTGCAATGAATAGTCACTCTATCTATCTCTTTTATGTCTCTCCTCTCGTGCATTTCTGCATTCTCGGCCAGATTGACACCTGACTGGAAAGTAAATTCAGCAAGTGAATCAGATTTTCCATTACAGCTCATTTCAGTCCTTCAAACTTGTGTAAGACGCGAGGGCGTCTTTCTCATCGGACGTGACATTGTTAACTGTTGAGAGTTTCCCTCTCTTAAAATCAACTCGTTACGATTTTCATTCTCGTAAACCGCATGTTACGCTCGTTAAGCTCTTTTTTTGCTTATTTCAATTACAACAATTCATAAAAAGTGGTTTCTAATTTTTTGTTTTTGCTGTTAGTTTATTATTACTGTGTTACTTGTTTGTTTTTTTCCAAAGGTTGATTTTTTGTTATTTTCGTATTATTTTTATTTTCTTTTAATTTTTTTTAACTTTCTTTACTTTTACTTCAATTCTGCTTCCTTTTTGCTTTTGATTTGTTTCTTTCTTTGTTTCTGTTTTGTGTCTCATTTATTTTCATTGAAAAGTTTGTCAGGAAGAGTCAGTCTAAACCAACATTGAATAAAACCAATGCGAATTATCATTTTTAGAAACTATAATTTTCGCAAGTCAATTACTTTAAGTGTAAACAAAAACTGACAAGTAATTGTCGTTCACTTTTAGTAGTGCTTCATTAATTTTGTTTTCGTATAATAATGATTAAAATGTAACAAACAACTTTTCATAAAATTCAAACTGTCTGAAATCTGCGTTATCGTATATTAGACTTTTGAAAGTAATACTTGTAAAAAAATTATTCACAACATTTGTTGTTAAAAGATAAACAAAGAATTAATTGTCAGAGAAAATATTTTTTCAAAGTGAACAAATTATTTCACTTGACAATAATTGGAGGATTAATTTTTCAAAAAAATGTTCAATTTCTAAAATATCGAAAGAGAAAAAATGAAAATATTTTTAATACTACTTTGATTTATTGAAATATTGTAATATTATTTGCACTTGTATTTAATTTCATTTATTTGCTTCTCATTCAAATATATAAAGTGCTGTATTTTGATGAATAATAAATTTTTGTTTGTTGATGCTGTTAGTTTATTATTACTGTGTTAATTGTTTGTTTTTTCCAAAAGTTGATTTTTTGTTATTTTCGTATTATTTTTATTTTCTTTTAGTTTGTTTCGCTTTCTTTACTTTTACTTCAATTCTGTTTCCTTTTTGCTTTTGTTTTGTTTTATTTTTGCTTCTGTTTTGTGTCTTATTCTCCATAGTGTTTCTAATTTTTTCATTTTGTTAATATTTTTTGTTTGCTTTCTGTTTTGCTTTCAATTTTACTGCTCCTAGTTTCTTATTTTGTTTTTATTTGATTTTTTCCACTTTTTGTCTTGTTTTCTTTATTTTGTTTTTTGTTTCCTAGATGTATTAACTTTTGTTGAAAAAAACGCAAAAATTGTGTCTAGACTTTAATTTTTATTCCTCGTTGTATTGTAGCCGACACTTGAGTAGTAAAGCGCTCGATACAGGGTGGAGAAAAATGATCTTGAAATTTATCTCTCACCGGCAGCACCTCGTTTCTCTTCCGCGATATGGTAAAGATAGGTGCAATACTATATATATACATACATCCACCATCATAGACTTATACATAAAGAAACAGTCATATCGAGCATATTTCATTTTATACTTTATATATTAAGTGCACTTCATTTTCAACACACGACACAACGTTTTTTTTGTTCCACTTTTGTATCGAAACTAAATATTACAATCTCGAGACACGTTTCAAATTGGAAGCAATAAATATTTTTTTATTATTTTATTATTATATTCTTTCTCAAAGCATCTCAATTTTTTAACCGTTCAAGTATGAAATAAAAAATGTTGTTTCAAGGAACTGGATATTATGATCTTTCTCTTGTATAATAATAATTAAGGTAGACGTTAGTGGTGAATGGCTTGGCAATAGTGAAGTTATCAAAGGTTTGAAACGTCAAATATTTGATAATTATATTTGTTTGGGAAACAAACATTGCAGACTCAGAGAGCTTCGACATCGATACGGTTTGCAGATATTGAGATCAAATATGAAAGACTGAAGAAAGAGAATAAGAAGAAGAAGAGAAAGAAGTAGATGAAGAAAAAGACAAAGAAAAAGATGAAAAAATTTTATAAATTTCCATAATCTTGGGGGATTTTAAAGAAATTTAAAAATCCTGATAATAGATTTTATGACTTTGAAATGCCTGAGGACATGTTATATACGTACATCTATCTCGGAGGCAATATCGAGCGAAGCGCAATAGGATTTCTTATTCAATTTCACTGAGATTAATAGTAACCATTCTCTATGTACAACGTATAACCCGAGGGCAGTTGAAACATACACGTATACACATTGTATGCATTACACAACAGTCAGAGCAGTTAAAGTGGATCGTCAAAAAAGAAGAACCTGTTGATCGATACCATATTCATATTATTATTATTTTATTTTTCTTTCTCTTATTATTTGTCTTCTGTGAGTGATAAAATTCTTCGAAAAAATTAAATTATTTCCCATAGAATTTGAAAACAATTTCTTGATATAATTGAATTATTTTTGAAAAGCTTAACGAAATATTAAATAAATTTTTGTAACAAATCAATTATGTTGATTTAAATTATTCATTAATAAATGCTAGATAATGAAATTTTATTTTCAAGAACCGTTAATACTATTAAAAAGAATTCATTTGAAGAAAAGAGCATTTTCGCTTACTTATTATTGTTGCAATTGATAATTTGTTTATAAACATGTTTATAACATTGTTCAATAAAATTGAAGGATTATATTTCATGTTAAGGTTCGCTGAAGTAATAAGAAGCTTTTCAGAGAAAAAACGAATGCTTTTGAGCTACAAACGACTCCAAATTTGTAATTTATTTATAAAATTGTTAAATGTTAGACAGAAGCAAAATTTTATCATATGTTTTATTGACTTTAGTCATTTGTGTTGTAAAAAATTCATTTCTTGCGTCTTTTCAAAATTCTAGCGCTCTTTTTTGCGGCGCCTCATGAAATTAAAAAAATTTTGTCCCTGAAAGAGAATATTTCATTAAATTCTAAAAGCAGATTTTTAGGGAGAATTTCTAGAGCTGGATTGTTTACTAGAATTGAGAGTAGTGTTGACAGTTGGCAAAGTACACAAGTAAAGTTACACCTCTCTTATTGGGTAGACAAGTTGAGACGTGTATACAAGTAGCAGAGAGAGTGAGAGAGAGAGAGAAGTTTGCGAAGCAAAGTGGATGTTGGACAGTGCAATTTCAAGGGGTCTACAGTGTCAGTTCTAATTCGTTGTCATTATCAGTTCTAAACCCTTTACCTTTGAGTAGAGAAGTAAAGAGACGTTCAAAGTCAGTGACGCCGTGGTAACGATCTTAATGGGATCGTATATAGAATTGCTAGGGAAATGACCTCCGTTTAAGCAATAATCGAAGGTCGAATGGAGAATTTCGATAGGTATTAGAATCCGACATTGTGGAATGCGTATTGACTAAATTGGCATTTGGGACAAGGTCCATTCATCTTGGAAGTTAATCCCAGTATCCCCTAAACTATTATTGACGTGATATCAGAAAATTTTCAATTTATATTCAATAATAGACGCATTGTTATTTCACTCCTAATTGTCTATGACCTTAGATTCTCCACCTGGGTACTTTTGTGGTACCCCAGTTGAAATATGATTCTACTTAAATGAAACCGAAAAAACATTTTGGTTTTTTAATTGAAAAGTTTGTCAGGAAGAGTAAGTCTAAGCCAATGCGAATTATTATCTTTAGAAACTATAGTTTTCGCAAGTAAATTACTTCAAATCAAAGTAAAAACTGGCAAGTAATTGACGTTCACATTTAGCAAGGCTTCATGAATTTTGTTTTCATATAAAAACGATTAAAATCTAACAAAAAGGTTTTTACAAAATTCCAACTGTATGAAATCTGCTTAATCCTAAATTAGACTTTTAAAAGTTACGAGTTTTATCGTAACACTTGTAAAAATTATTTTACCATATTTGTTATTAAAAAATATACAAAAAATAATTGTCAGAGAAAATATTTTTTCAAAGTGAACGAAGTATTTCACTTGATAATAATTAGAGGATTCATTTTTCAAAAAATGTTCAATTTCCAAAATATCGAAAGAGAAAAAATTAAAATATTTTTAATACTATTTTGATTTATTGAAAAATTGTAATATTATTTGCACTTGTATTTAATTTCATTTATTTGCTTCTCATTGAAATATATAAAGTGCTGTATTTTGATGAATAATAAATTCAAGAGTTGAATTTATATTATGATTATATATGCAGATAACAAAATTTATCATTTCAAATTTTCATAAATGTGTGCGTGTGTAGTTCTTTTTAAATCTATATGTTTAACATTTATACTAACACTAACAATGTCTTTTGTTTAATTTGCGTATGATAATTTTCAGCATTGTTTCAATGTTTATAGATGATTTCCTTTTCACATATAAAATCATCTCTCCACACATATTGGTGATCACAAAATCCAAACTTCGATACATATTTGTGTGTGAATATATATATATATATATATATATATATATATATGTAAACATTGTACAGAGAATTTATATCCTCTTTATGTCATCATAAAATCTGTGCAAATTGAAAAAGCAAAATAGGTTAATATCTTCTAAAGGTTTACCAATATCTGATTACAGAAATATTTTGCACGCAAAAAAACAGAAACAACATTATTTTATTTAATATGATAGTTAAAAGCGGATAAAATAACATTAACAGTGTTATTGAAATGTAACCATTTATACTTAAATATGAAGAGAGAGATGTATATATACAAAAAAAGAGAAAAACATTTGAATTTTATAAATAAATTAAAAATCTTCCATTAATATATGGAAAGAGAGACAATTTTTCGTGAAATTTAACTTTGGTTAATAAAAAAATATTTCGGAATATTTGGAATATAATTTCCCTCCTATGAATGAATGTTTTATGCATGAACCAAATGTGCATGGTAATCTTTATAAAAGCATTTTTTATCCTAAAAGTCGATTATTCTTTAAGAAGTGCACTTTAAATATTCTTAAATAGAAAATATTGATTTTTTTCCATGTACTTTCTTATCAAAATAATAATTACCCTGTGAGAAAAGTGTCCCTAAAAATATAATATTCTACAAAACTATTCGTTTCTCTCGATATTATCAAATTTTATTTATAAATTTAGAATTTTTCAAATTGTTATATTTAATATCTATATTATAATATTAATTTAATGTCAGAAAATTATATTAACAATAATAATTGAATACAATAATAATAATAATAATAGGCTTCCACAGTTGACAATATTGAATATTTTGTTGTTACAATTCGCTGCAGTTAATTAAAAACCATAATTAAATTTTAATTTCATTTAAAATTAATTATTACTATACAAAATTTTTACTCTCTTTCTCTTTTGTAATTTCATTCTCTTTTGTTATAAGTGAAAAAATTTCTCAATTGAAAATATATATTCGAATTGATTAAATGTGACAGTGATTTCAATGAATGACATAAATAGTGGTTTGCAAGAAATTGACAGAATGATAAATTACACTGTCAATCAAAAAAACGAATATTCATTAATTTTCCAAAACAGATGGTTTTTTATTTCTAACTTGTGCAGAAAAAATATTTCCCTACTTTTTTATTTAGAAATTTTAGAAAATATTTCGAATTAAAAAAAAATATTTTTAATATCAATGAAAGAAAAAAATTAACGGTTATTTAACCATCAGAACAAGAAACATTTCATATCCTGAATATTAATATTTCACTGTAAAAAAAAATGTCTATTGGTAATTGAAAAGAAAAAGAAACATAAAATAAAACTGAAGAATAGTAAGAAAAGTGCTTTTACAAGTTAAGATAAGTTTCAAAGTATTTGACAGATTTTCCTTTCTTGGCAAATCGACAAAACTATTTTCTCAAACTGAAGAGTGAGGTTCCTGTCTGACTGTAACGCTTTATTTCCACTTGCAGAGCAGTCAAGTCATAGAAAACTCCATAGTTCTTTCACGCCTTACTTAATCCTACTTTTTCTACTGAAAACATCGGTGTGTCTATGGCTGACCAAATTCTGTACACTTCCCTTGAAAATTATTCTCTCAAATATATACGAGAATAAATAAACGATTTCTTAAATTGTCCATTCCGCCATTTTGATTTCACCCAATTTTTTCTATTTCTTCTTCTTTATTTTCTTCTATTGCTTCCAAATTATCTCCGCCATTTTAAATTCCTTCTGTTTGTCAGGAAGAGTCAGTCTAAACCATTTTAAGTAAAACAAAAAAAATTTGAATAGCTAAGTTTGTCAAGAAGAGTCAGTCTAAACCATTTGAAATAATACAAAAAAAAAAATTTTTAATAGGTAATTTTGTCAGAAAAGTTCAAACGATAACAATTTAAATAAAATAAAAAATTTTGATAGGTAAGTTTGTCAGGAAGAGTGAGTCTAAACTAATTAAAATAAAACCAAAAGACCAGAAGATTTTAATAAGTAAGTTTGTCAGGAAAAGTGAGTCTAAACCAATTAAGATAAAGCTAAGAAAGCATAAAATCCCTAATTTCTATAAATTAATTTTTAGTTAACAAAAAAATATACTTGTATAGAGCTAGGTTAACTTAATAGGGATATAACCAAAAGTGTATTAAATTTATAGATTTTTTTCCTTCTAAACTAATATACGTAGTGAAAATACAAGATTTGAATTTTCTTTGCGGTTCATGTAATCAGTATTCAAAGGAGAAAATTCGGTATTGAAGCATGGTGTGAGAGACGAAAACGAGCGTTGCACACGATGTAGCATTAGTGTCACCGATTTACCTGAGGAGAATTGTTGGGGCGGAAGGGGGGAGGTGTGTAAGTTGGGTCGTTGAACTAGTTTCTCGAGGATGGATTGGCAACCGGTCCCAGTAGATACTGGGAACAATGCCTCGGGAGTGGTTTCAGTCTGCACTCGACTCGATCATTCAACGAGAAGCCAACACTACCGCAAAGGCAATCCCGATACTTAGCCCCAGCAACGCCCCTGCTTTTATCCCTTATATTCCCTTGAATTTTCCATCTAATCGTCTAAGAAAATCGATTTCGCCGATCGTGCAGAATTTTTCCCCTTTTTTCTAATTAACAATTCATGTTTCACTATATAATTAATTACGTATCTCACTAATTGAAGGTAATTGGAGTATCTGTTTAATTTGAATTAGAGTATCAAGATTACAACTAATTAAAGTAATTATTATCTTTCCAAAAGAAAAAAATTAAAGTTCAGGGCTTTTTGGAATATTTTTGGACATGAGGAATTGGAAATGGGAAATGTTATAGAAATTGCAAGTTTGTCAGGAAGAGTCAGTCTAAACCAAATTTCAATAAAACAAGTATTGATTATTTTCAGGACATATAATTTTCGCAAGTTAATTGTTTCAAATAAAAGTGAAGACATTCTCTGTTAGAAGTGGTTTTTTAATTCTCTGTTTAGGTATTATGATAAAAATGTAATAAACATTTTGTACAAAATTTGTTATTAAAAAAGAAACAAAAAAATAATTGTTATAGAAAATATTTGCAAGATGAAAAAATTGAAAAGATTGGCACTATTTGCAAAAGGAAAAAATTTTAATACTCGCATTTTTCGTGTCTCGGGGAGAAAGGAGAGTAAAAATAAGGATGAAAAATTTTTCACGCATATTATAGGCGTTCTGCTAAGGCCAAGATATGAATGGTAGTCTATGTAAGGTCGTAAGTCACTTGGACTCTCGTAGATTTCAAGTAGACGAAGAGCTGGTATTTCTTCTCGTAATTTTGCCACGGGGAGAATGAAATTTTCCTGGGCATTCCAGTTTTGCGACAGCCAAAAGAGAGAGAGGATTGAACAAAAAGAAAATGAGGAACGAGATGAAGAAGTAGTGGGTAAAATAAATTCTGGTATGAGTAACATTGTAAAAGTGGAAGGGGAAAAATAGTGAGCTGAGTATTTCGAGACTGATATATTCTTGTGAGTTGTATATATACATGAAAAGATTTGCATAGAAAGGGGTACTTGGTTCTGGTCAGAATTTCACTGGAACACTTGGGTGGACAGCTGACATCTCATGACACTGGTATTAAAATTTTGCGGTCATCCCTTTGGATCGTTTAGAAAATCTGACATTTGCTAAACTTAAATTTCAGCATTTTATGAATAAGAAAATTTTCATAGTAAAAGATTCTTTGAGTTGAATCAGCGTGACTCGTAAATTTTATCCCGGGAAAAGCTTACTGATTACGAGCTTACGTTTGTCTACTTTTCGTGAAATATTCTCTCTCTCACCCTTCCTCTCTTTCTCTATCTGCAAAACACAGAATTGTAAAATATTTTCATCTAACCAAAATTATAGCTATTATAAATGTTTTATGCTCATTACAACTTGGGAAATAGACCAATTTTTTAAATAACAGCAGTTCTTTCTCTTAATCTAGAAAGAGAAAAAAACATTGTGAGTTATAGTACATACACTCGAAATTTTTGAAATTTTGTGCTCTTAAAATCAAAATTTTAAAAAATTGGGTCATTTCTGTAAGTCTAAAATAGCACTTTTTGAAAATTTGTTCAAGAAAGAAACATTTCGACCTCACAGAATGGATCCCTGAATGAGAGATAAAAAAAATTTCATCTATTTGCAATTGTACGAATAGAAAGAAGGGTTAATAAAAATCTTTACGTTTTGAATAAAACTCATTCTGTTTTCTTTTATCAATAATTGCATCTAAAACTGAAAAGAAGTTACAGATACGCTTTGCCATTCACATAAACCCAACATTTGTCAATCGATAATTCTTTCACCGTTATCTAAGTAAAAAGTAAATATATACTTACAATTCAGTTTTGCTGCCAAATTACCCATATCCTACTCCATTGCATCCAAAAATAGAAAAGTCCGCTTGCAAATATGTTTACTACTTATCTTTTTTACCCAATTTCTTTTCGAATATCCTCTTGCTGCTGCATCTAAAATAGAGAAAAGAAATGCTATAAATACGCATTACCTTTCTCTAGAACAAAAATAGTTTTGTTCGACAATAATTTTCAGAAAAAAGGAATAAGGAAAAAAATTGTCAAATAAACTTTTCTTTCTAAAAAATTTTACTATTAGGATAAATAGTTAAAATTTGAAAGTTAAACTATTTAAATGAATTGTTTAATATGAAAATTAAATAAATTTATTAAGTTCTATTTTGTTATAATAAAATAAAAATAAATCTCGTTTACATTTTAAAGAGATTAAAGTAAAATTAATTCCCAAATCACGAGCAATCTAGGGTAACTGGTGTGTGGCATCAGGAAACCCTTCAAAGACCCAACCCTGAACAGTGTACATAGGACGCTTGTGGTTAATGGTCAGGATCGTTTAATGTTGCCGCGATTACTATTTCAACCACAACTTCCTCGCAATTTAATCATTTTCTAATCTCCATTGGAGTACGAGACAATTTTTTTCTTTTTTTGATGGTCTCCGATGAAGAGATGACACAATAATAAACTTTTTAAACAATTTAACTGAGAAAATCGAAAACTTTTGTCGGGAAAAGTTCATGGCATTTAGATTTTCGTATTCATATTCTCAATTTTTGCGTTAAGAAAATTTTATCTCTCACGTTGAGGGAAACTAGTCTATTTTTCGAGTCCATGACATTATGACAGTTCTATATTTTAATTAGTTTGTCAGGAAGAGTAAGTCTAAATCAATTTGAATAAAACTAAAGTAAGCATAAGATTTTAATAAGTTTATCAGAAAGAGTCGGTATAAACCAATTTAAATGAAACCAAAAAATATTGTTGAGAAAATTTTCATAATCAGCATATACGGATAAATTTGCGAATCTGTAAAATTTTATCTTGTAATTTTTGGAAAAGATTTCATTCAGTTCTCTCTTTTCATTTTCTCTATCACATTTTTCAATCTTCTGAAAATTGAGACTAGAAACCGCATTGTTGGGATTGAAAATCGGTCAATTATAGAAGATTATAATTAATTAAGGATCCATTTAACGATAATGGAATTTTTATTCAATCATCCGGACAACTTTGATCCTCAAGAGTTTTTTAATTCATTTCAGTCAATATAAGTATAAAAAGTCTTGATCTCTGAGCACAATACGAGGCGTCGTCCTCTATAGACTTGAGTTTCTGAATAGATGAAGTGAACTGGTGCGCGGTAGTAGCATGAGGAAGGCCTTCAACAGGGCAATTTAATCTTCCATCAATTCTCATAATTAACCAGCAACAATGGCAACTTTTATCGAATATCAAAATGAATTGCGGTCCATCTACGTGACCAAGTTTGCTTTAATTAAAAAAGTTTTCTTTTTTTACTCATTTCTCTACTTTTAAAAGTCAAATCATTTTTCCTTCTACTATTTTATTTACCACTTTAGTTATTTTAGATGATTTTTAGTTTTTAACAATATCTGACTTTAGACGATTTTTAATTTTGCGAAATTTATTTCGATCGATTTCTAATTGTGAATGATTTTTAATTTTTAATAATTTTGCTTTCTAATTCTGTCATCATGTTAACAATATTCATATTCTTATATTTAGTTGAGTTGAAATGAATTCGCAGCGATGTATAATTATTAGTGAGAGGACACTAAAGGTTCCGATAGTTAAAAAATAAAGTTTAAACGTCGCCAGAGAAACTTGTTTCAGCAAAACGATACACGCGTCTCGTTGAACCGGATGCAACAGCTTGCCTCACCTCGGCAACCCAAGTATCCCATCCGTACTTCCACTTTAATATGTTTCGCGATCCGTGAATTAATATTTAAACATAGTTACGTTAATCCACCATTTATTCCAAAAAAACGAATTATATTACTTTAGGTTCTTCACGTTCCATTTCAATTCAGTCGAGAAATATATTTCGTTCTGGAATTTTCATTAAAAACTTCACTAATTGCTTTTAGCATTTCAAAATATTTTTCCCACACGTTAAATAATTCAACGTATATTCACGATTTATACTTTTAATAGATTACAAAAATATTCAATAAATACTAATAAATAGTATATAAAAAATTATAAATAGGAAAAACAGAAATAAATAAAATATAAAAATAGATTAAGTTTAAAAATATCTGCAGTTAAAAATCAATACAGTATTTTTTCTTTCAATAGTTTCCATTCATGTGCATGTATATTATATATATAGAGAGAGAGTTATCTACTAGCTTCATTCAATCGTTTGGCCTCTGTCTATCATAAAGGTAAATTGTCAGTGACAGAATATAGTTATTCTATGATAGCGCGCAAGTTTGCAAATGTCAATAATATACTCAATACCCGTGATAGAAGACGGCAAACGCTCCAATGTACAAAGATATATCAAATAGAAAACTTTAATAATGTACAATGTAGGCTTAAAAATTTAAATTTATAACCATCCATTGAATTGTCAATAAAACGCATGTCTCTCTCTCTCTCTGCAAAATAGAGAAGGGAAAAAAGCAGAAGAATTCAATTAAACGTTTTTTACAAAATCGACATTCTTCACTTTTTAATTACAAATTTTTTTTATTTCATTTAATTAATTTGAATATTTATTTAAATAAATATGGTAAAACTGTATATATTATATATAAATTTTCACTAGAATAATTGAACAGAACTTCAACGTGAATTATAGAGAATGTTGGTAGGAAATTACAAAACAATTATTTTGATTGATATTAATTAGTTATATATTATTTAATTTCTTTTTTTAATTTCAGACATATATAATTATTTAGATTTTTTAAATTTCGCAACAATACATTTATTTAAATTACCTCCTAGATGTCATGAAAATTTGTTTATAACCGAAATAAAGCGAATAGAGTAACATTGTCTTAATAAGAATGTAACTAAAGAAAACATCATGTTATTATAAAAGGTCAATTTGTCAGGATAAGTCAGTCTAAACCAATTGAGAGGAAACAAATAAAATAGCAAATCTCTAACATTATTTTCGTTGTCTTAACTATTATAATTGTTTTAAAATTGATATTAAACAATTAATCAAAAATATACGAGACAACAATTATTATCAAAAAGCTTATTAAAAATATCGATTTTATGTTACAGAATGAAAATAGAGCATTAAGATTAAAGGAACCGGGATCACTGGTACTTTCGAGTGGAAATTCCAATGGTTACATGGACGCAGATGGAACGGCCATCGTCATGTCCTCTGAACTTTTGCCTGCTCCTAGTCCAGATCCCCAAGTAACGTGGAATTATTTCGACGAGCAGGGGTGAGTTTAATACGACTTGGGAATTAGTTATAACGAGCTGCTATCATGAAACTGGCATAGTTTACTATTCCGCAATATTCTACTTTCAAAATTATATTTCACCGCACCGAATATTTCAATTCATTTGATAATTATTTCATTGGGTATTTAAAATATAAATTACTTTTTATTTAATCGATTTATAATATATAACTATTGAACTACATACATTAACAATTTTTCTCAATATTTATAATTTTTTTCTAATTAATAAAAAAGTTAATAATAATAATAATGATAAAAATTATAATAGTTATAAAACTTTTTTCTCATTATTAAATTTTTTGAATTTAAAATTACATTTATTTTGCTTACACAATATTGAATAGTATCAATATGTAAAATTTTTCTGCATAGGAAATTTTGCAGATTTTCCATATTTAAATTATTTTTCCTCAGGTACGTCTCAAGGGGTGGTTTGAGAGTTGGAGAGGACCCTTATGCAAGAAATAAATTTAATCAAGAAGCCTCGGATAGTCTATCTAGTAATCGAGAGATTCCTGACACTCGCAGTCCAATGTAAGTACCATTTATTTAAAAACCGATTCCCCTGCATTATTTCTTTTAACAATCGGTGATTTAGCCAGAAATGTCAAATATAATTTATTCGTTACAATGAAGAAAATAAAATTAGTTACAATTGAATTAATTTGATAACATTGGGATTGTATTAAAATATTTCGTACCATTTTTTGGTGTTTGTTTCAAAATTAATACTAATGCAGTAGCAGAAAGTATGTTCGAAAAATGTTGAAAACCAAAGTCTTTAAATTCGTAGTTTTAATGCATCATCTAAAATGTTTCGTTTTGAAACCTAGAACTAAAGTATTTTTTCAACAGTAGTTCTTAGTTCCCTCTTTAGGTAACTAGCGCACAAAGCGAAAAAGGAGAGGAAAGCGGAAAAGAGTTGAGTAGGAGATTTGATAATGTGCAGGCAGTGAGCCAGTCATTACCGTCTCTCCAATTGGCATTAAGACTTTAATTTTCCCCCAATTAATTTGTCAGGAAGAGTAAGTCTAAACCAATTAAAACAATAAATAAAAAACCTAGTATGTAATAGATAAATTTGTCATTTAAATAAAAGATATATGATAACAAAATAAAAGTAAATAAAATATGTGAAATGAAACGATAAAACTTAATAAAATAAATCAAAAAATATGTTAACTAAAAAGACTGTCTATCGAACATCAATTCTTTTATATCGGTATCGGCAGTTTCAAAATGCCCTAGGGAACAATCATTCGTCTCAGATGATTGCCAAGATCACCGCCTACCGTCGGGAATTCATGATTCACCATGACAAACGTTCATGCATTGAAGTTCGGTAGTGTGCAATGAAAGTATCTTTAAATTTAACAAAAAAATAAAAATGTTGATAAAATTTAGTTCAAAAATGAAAGCACATTTCAGGCATGAAAAAATGTAACTTTATCGATACTTCGAATTTTTTTGGTTTATTTATTTTTACCTAAATACATCCATCTGAAATCGTGATTACTGTCTTAAAGAGACGGCATGGAAGTAAAAATAAAAATCATTTGCATAACAATTACGCGAATAAAATGGAATGAATAGATATATTTTGTTGGATTTAGAAAATCTTTGAATAAAATTTTATTTCGTATACACTTTATGTTTAATGCTTTCAATGAAATTTTTTCACCAAAGCTTCAGTGGCACTTTTTCTTTATTTTCTTTCCACAAAAGCGAAGAATCAAATCCCATTTCCAATTCTAGTATATACTATATCGTGGCGAGAGAAGATGGACAAAATAAAACTGAAGACAATTGACTTGGTGATTCTAGAAAGAAAAAAGTAGGAGTTAGAGAGCAGATAACAGTCAAGACTGCTGGACCCGCAAAACTTTGTGGTGGAAAGGGGGGAAAACATGAACGACAGTTTTACTCGACATGGGATGGGTGGATTTTACTTTCGCGAGGTCGCGTTGAGGAAATCCAGCGTGAAAACGGGAAATCACAGGAGCAATGGAATTGAGTTTTGCCAAGTTTAAGAGAGTCACACCTAATGGTATTGCCTGCCTGGAAATCCAGTGTCAAAGTAACATTCAACGTCTATAAAAATAACAATTGCGGATTCAAAAAAATTTTTTCCATTACAATAAAAATAGGTTAGAGTAAAAATAAAAATAGTATAAATTTATGATAAAAGAATTATATAAGATAATTTTTTTTATAAAAAGTAATTTTAAAAATGTACCACATGCATTTTATATAAAATTATTTTTATTATCGTTTTTAATTAACTTTAGTGTCTGCGTTGTGAATATTTTTTTCCTTTTGTTTGTGCTTGAAACAAAGAAAAGAATTAAGCAGAAAGCTTAATTACTGGATTAAACGTACATGTTCATATTATCTGTTCCTTTTACGAAACAAAAGCTGAATACTCTCCAACGAGAAAAAAGATGATTAAAAATTTTTTTCCTGCATTTATTTTATTTTTTTATTCTTATCAAATGCTAACATTTACAATTTCAAATTTTTATTTTCTCACTTAATAAAAGGAAAATATTTCCAATCGGAAAATGTTTTACATTGAAAGTAGATAAACTTTTAAATGGAAATAAAAGAAACAAAAAAATTGTTCACTGTGAAAAACAACTTAAAAGTTTTCTAGGTTAAACTCAAAAAGTAAAGCTGACGCTCAAATCGAGTTTCTTGAGAGTATTCGATATCTTTTCGCTGGCGTGTATATATCCTGACGGAAGCGGGTTATTAAAATGCTTCACGTGGTCTCAAAAGTCCCCTAGGGGTTCTTGAGGAATGCCAGAGGATACTGAATGCAATCCAGTGCCATGTGGCAGAGCGCAGTCTTTCCGTTGCATTAAACATACGAAAGGGAGCTTTGCTGCAAGAAAAATTGAGATTAAGGCAATACGAAAGCTTCTCAAACTTATTTGTAGACTGAATTCGAACAAGAAATTGAGAAAATTGAACTGCACTAGATTTTATTTAATGATTCATTTTATTTGCGGATTATCAAGAAATAAGGAATTGTCAATAGAGGTTTCGTTTTGATAATTTGTTTTGTTCTCCGAATAAAATTAATTTCCATGCGAAACAAATGATTAGATCCTGACTAGAATTTATCAAATATTTACTTAAAATTCTCTCTTAAGGTTTCTAATTCCCGCCAGAAGTAGAAAAGCCAATAGCTGCCTGCCAGTTTCTCCTCCTGTCAGCGCATGTCCGGGCTGAAGAATAAAAGGATAGCCGCGGACAGTTGAGAAGGAGATTTAATGGACAGATGCTGTGCCAACTTATCGTCATGTCAATTAACATTAAGAGGTTATTCTGCTCTAAATAATTTGTCCAATAGAGTCAATCTAAACCAATTAAAATGGATTTAAGTAAAACAGGATTTTTAATTGATAAGTTTGTCAGGAAGAGTCAGTCTAAACCAAGTTCAACACAACCGACAGAACAAGTTGATTTTTATTTAATAAATTATACAACTACAAGCAGTCTGTTTAGAAAAAAGAAAATCGAGAAAAAATTGAAAGTTTTAACTGAAATTGTTTGTTAGGAAGAGTCAGTCTACACCACCTTAAATATCATCAAAAAATAATTCAACTCCAAATTAATTAAATTAGAAAACTAGAAATAAATTAATTTCTTTCCTAAATTATGCATCAATGCGATAGTCAATGTTCGCAAATTAAATTTTTTATTATTATTCAATCAATAGAATTCCATTACAGAAGAAATTGTTTTCAATTGTGTATAAAAATTTTCAATACAGTAACCACCTTTCTAGAAATGGTGACTTTTCACTTGGAAAATCATATTTTTCTGATGGTGTATTGTAAAGGAATAAAGAGTAGATTGACTTCTACAGATAAGCATCCTGTGATCAGTTCCCATTTTCGAAGTTGAGTCTTGATTACAATGAAATTGAATCAAATAGTGCAGAAGAGAAATGATCAATACCGATTCATCTCCTGATTTCTTTTTAATAATTTCCTCTTTTGTGGACAAAAAAATTAATTTTTGTAAATCATTTTCTATCTTCCCCTTCAGAGTTTACTATCAATTGATTAAAGAATAACTCATCCTTTAAAAAGGTACACATTCTATATTATAATTTTAATCCCTTATGGATATAATCCTTTATGATTATAAACGTGAGATGCCAAAACAGTCTGAGATGGTCGTTCTTCACAGTTAGTTATGCAAATACCGAATGTGTTGATATCACCAATATGAGTCAACAGGTTGTAGAAGATTGGCTGCTTCAATTTATTGATTAGAGCTTAATTTTATTGGATGCTTTAAGCCAATTAAGAAGAATATACGATGAGTATATTTCATTACGAAAGTTTTATTTTTATTATTTACTGCTTTATTTGAGGTTTAAAATAGGTTTATTTAAACGTAGATTTCCACAGAGTTATTATAAGTATTTCATTAAGCGAAATATTGAACATAGCAATATGCGATTAATTAAATATTCATTTCATGCAGTAATGAGAAATTTATTAATTAAAAATTATTATATATTTAGTAACAGAACTGGAGAGAAATGTTATTCTCCTTTTTAGAATTTCCAGCAAAAGGTTAATTATTGGACATTAATAATTTGAAAAAAAAGATTATTGCTAAGGAGGTTTGAAACCATTCGAACATCGATTCGTTAGATCATGTAATTGATGCCTGTGATAACTAACATGGGAATTGCGCAATGGCTGACTGGGTCAACCGGGATTTCCGGGTTCAAGAAGGACTCTATTTCCGATGTTAAAGCAAATAGAGAATCCACCACACAGCGATGATTGCTGAGAGAAAATTTTCCACTCCAGAGATATTTTTCACAATGCTAGGGAATAAAAGTTGCACAAAAAATCCATTTTGACAAACAGTTTCTTGTTGACCATACATTGTGATCTCACTTTTAAATTACAGAAAAGCAATTGTGGTATACAACATAAGGAAAACAGTAATTAATTTCCAAAAATTGCAAGATTCAAAATTATCAAGTTTGGAAAATTTACAGTTATTGTAGAAACTTGTCTGTATCTATTAAGTCCATTGATGAGTCCTTTCAAGAGATTAAGACCATCAGTGGTCTAACTAAACTTTATGTGAAACCTTAAACTGATACTCGAACGATAATTGAAGATGGTTCTAAAGTTTTGATTAGTCTGACGTAAGGGAGCTTAGAGTAGACTATAACCTTTAGCACTTTAAGTATAGTTTTGAGCTGACTTAACTAATATTTTTTAATAATTCTTTAAATCTAGAGTCTGGTATTTCAAATATTGAGTAACTTTACTCTTAAAAATTTTTCATGATTTTATTCTTCGTCATCATGATCTAAAGGAAACCATTAATAATTAATGATTCAATTAATCGTTAATAATAAATCATCATAGATAATGATGATTTAAGTTAATCAAATATTTATTTAAGGAGTCCATGAAGTTTCCCAGATTCTTTCTGTAGTCAGAGAATTATTAGGCTGAAAAATGTGAACCTGACGTAATCGTGTAACTCAAGAGAGGGTGAGAGGGAATTACTCCAAATGATTTCTCAGAGGATTTCTTCGAAGCGAGAGAACCAATCGCGGCGTGCTGCTTCCTTCTCCAGGCAATGGTGGTGGGAGTAAAAGAAAGACCGAAGGCAGTTGATCAGGAGTCTTGAGGATGGTAAGCCGAGTAACACCGTGTTTCTAATTAACATAATGACACTTGGCCTAATTAATTTGTCAGGAAGAGTCAGTCTAAACTAATTTAAATGAAAACAACAAAAAAACACCGTATTCATTACAGATAAATTTGTCAGGAAGAGTCAGTCTAATCCAATTTAAATGAAAACAAAAAAAGTACCGTATCACTTATAGATAAATTTGTCAGGAAGAGTCAGTCTAAACGAATTTAGAGAAAACAAAAATGCACCAGATCACTAAGATGGATATTTGTCTGTAAGTACCAGTCCTTACCATATTGAACAACACCAAAAGAATATTGAAGCTTCAAATTATTAGCGTTTCAGGGAGATAAAAACAAAAGGATATGAAAAATATATCTAATTCCGAACTTATAAGTTTGTCAGGAAGAGTCAGTCTAAACCAATTTAAATACGACGAAAAAAGAATAGGATCCTTAAAAAGTATGTTTTGTCAGGAAGAGTTAGTCTAAACCAAATTGATTAGAAAATAATATTTTAAGCTCCGATTATTATTTTGTCAAAAAGTCAAATTATGGATTTTAAGTTGAAATTAGGAATCCTAAATACCTGGTAGAAGTCTTAAGCTACTGTTAGGACTTTTTAGTTATTCTATATCTATTTTAGATTTTTGGCTAATATTGATATTCCTACCTCCAATTAATCTGATAGTAGTTACCTATTGATTTCTCCGTGAATATTTATTGAACTGTTAAACATTTTAAACAAAACATTTTATGAAGGAAATAAACGTTTGCACATTTTGAATGTTTATAGCACTGTTGTTCATATTTTTATTACACGAACGTAAAATGTTTCTATTAATAAAAGACACTTTCATTTTATTCCCCATTTATTACAGGGGAGGGATTTAAAGTCCCTAATATTAGAATTTATAAACATGATTTAATTTTTCTTTTCATTTTGAACAATAAATTTGAAATTCATATTGACAGAAGTAATTCAACATCTCTTTCGTTAGTGTTTTCATTCTATAAAACAATTGAAAATTTTGAAGAATCGTAAAGGAGGGAGAATTTAATAAGAACACTTAATCAAGAGGAGCTCTTCTAGTCTCTCTTGATATCGTTGAATGAGAGTCTGCAATGGGGCCTCGTAAAGTTTATCGCTGGTAAAAGAGACCCATTCCTTATATCTAAGCTCTATAGTTCTTATAGTTCTTCTCCATTTCGCATTTTTTTATCGTTTTAACCGCTGACGTTGAGGGGTACACGAGTTACGTCTCTTTGGCAGACGGTTTCCTACTCTCTTTCTCCTTCTTTCGCAATTTTTTTTTGCCTGTTCTTTGTTCATTTTCTTCTTGTCTCTTTTGTCTCTATCTGTTAAACTGAAAAACCCACACTGGGTTGACTTCAACTGATACCGTGAGCAATAATTGTGGTACTTACGATTCATTGTCTCCGCACTAAAACTTTGATGCTGAGCTCGCGATATTACGGAAACGTGTATATACCATCACTGCTATTCAACTGCTTTTGAGTAAAACTCTGATTTCCTAATAAAATTTACAGTGGTTTCGCAAAATTAAAAGTTACTCAACTTTTCAAATCCTTATGACTTACCCGATCGCTCTTATATTGACTTTTAATAATTTAAACTTTATCCTAACTTTAGCACTTCTATGGCATGACAAAAATGTACTTTTGAAAACTTGTCTTGATGTTAGGAAATGTTTGGGAGGGGGGAAATAATTTCTTCCCGACGATGTATTAGTAAACTAGTATGTTTTCTGTGTTGTATAAAGTTTTTAAATCGAACTCAAAGTTGGAAAAATCATTCTAATAGAATATAATTAATGTTATATACGGTTGAAAAAATATTCACATGCGGTAGGAATTTTGTCATTAAATAAATATGCTAAGTACATGAATGATCCTATGAAATAATCTGAAGCAATTGTAAAACGTTCGTTAAATTCACACATTAAACACAGTTTTCATCAAATGACAGTTTGGTATCAAACAAGTGATATTATTCAGCTTATTGATATTGTCTGCAAATTATATCGTCTGTATAAAATTAATACAAAATTAATGCATTCACTCAAGTATTGTGAAATTGAAGTAAATTAAATCTGTGGGCTGATAAATTTAAATAATTACCTAAATATAAATGTAACGTTTATCGTAATGTTTATAACTTACAAATAAAACTAAAATTATTATAGAAATTTAGGTGTCGTCTGAGCCTACTAGTACTTTTATTTTTATTAGTAGTATATGTTTATTATTATCAGTATTTCAATTATCTACGTTATCGTTTTTTTTATTATTCCAAATAATGGGAGAATGAATTAAAAATATCCGACTAAATACGTATTGTTTCGAAAAATATTGCTACAAAACGGCTTCCATTGTTATTAGCGTAATCCTCAGCATCGTGAGAAATTCTCTTTTTTATTTAAAAATAAATTCGATTTAATCTTTTTTTCCCCTTTTTTTACAACAAACATTGAACGAATCGAAATTTTTTTTTCACAACGAATGAAACTTTTATTGTTGTGTTTTATTGGAAGGGAGGGCAAAATAGGGTTGAGGGAGGGGGTGTTAGGGAACAGGAGGTGGGGGTATATATATATACCTTTTTTTCCCACCTCTTTTCGAATGAAATGGCATTCACTGGAATGAAAACTCGCAGCAATTGCGAGGGCGGACAACTCGTTACGGCCGAGTTGTTGTTAACGTTTGGTACTGCGGGTAATTAGGGGAGGCTGCGCTCGTAAATAGTTCATCCTCAGGTCTTCAAGAATCTTGCCACGGGGAAACAAATGAGTATAAAAACGTGATTACTGACTCTCATTATTATTCTCCGTGGCGAATTACGAAAATGTCTAGCAACAAAGAGGGCTTGATAAAATTTGCCAGAGAATTGTTGCTTTAAAATGAATTTTGCTTTTTGAAAGTAAAAGGAGAACGTGCAACAAGTCGTTACAAAATGCAAAAGCGAAGAAAGAAATTTAAAAGTAGAACTTGGAAAATATTTTTCATTTTACAAGAAACTGATTTTAATAATTCAAAAGAATGTCTTTTCTTTTTCTTTAAAGAGTAAAGAAGATAAACAAGCTTTTAGAAATAAGTTTAAAGTACGTAAAATTACTATTTTCATATTTTAGCAGAATTTCAATGATTAGTTCTTAGATTTTCTGTTTGTTATTATTACTCTAAAATTATTATTTCTGACTATTATTGTGTTTACTATAATTTTTTAAATTCTACATTATTCACGTTTGGTAAATAAAAAATTTACTAAGTTTTAAAGATTCATTCTGCAGATTTACCATTCCTCTTCACTTTACTTAGAAACTAAGGGATATTATCTTAGACAAATGCAAATGTCTACTTAGAGTAAAGTTGTCTTTTCTTGAAACAAACACACCCTTTCAGGTTCTCTAAACGCCATCTAGAAACTACTCTCTCTTCTATGTATATATCTTAGTTACAGCAAAACATTACTTTCGCATAAGAATTTTACAACTAAAATACTTTCAAAAAAATGGACTAGAAAAAGTGTTTAGATAAAGTTTTTCCAAAAGACTCGCTATTTGCTGGTAAAATGAATCGTCAGTTTTACTTTTTTTCGTCAATTTGTATTCCCTTGAAACGAAATACTATTTATTTTAAGAGTCTCACACTCAGTGTTAAATTTATAATAATTTTATAAAATAAATTTATACCTGAATTAAATTAATTAATTAATTAAATGAAAAATAAATTTTGAAAAACAATAATAATTATTTCAATTTTCGCAGAATTTTTCACAGCTTTAAAATTATTTTTCAATAATAATTATATTTATAATTATATTATAATATATCATTATTATTAATATAATTAATATAATTATAATTAATATAATTAAAATATAATTATTATTAAGAGTATTAACTCTAATTTTTAAAATTATGTTTTAATTTACAGTTAAAATGAGATTATATATAAAATTAAGAAAGTGCAAACTTTTGTTTAAAATTTCCTTTCTTAAAACAGTAGTTTCTTGAGGAGAAAAATCGATCGGCTGATTCGCTTTCAAGGAAGGAGCCAGTGAAGAATATTGACCACATGAAATTCTATAAAAAGATAAAGTTTAACAAAGGTTCGCGAATTTCAAACGAAAAACGTGATGAGAAATATTAAATTGAAATAATTTTCCAACAGAAACCTTTATGTAGTGTATTTTATTTCTTTTCTGTTACTTAAAAGTTTAAAACTAGCTGGGAAAAAAATGAGAGAAATGTTTTACATAATAAAAGCAGACATTGAAATTAACCCGAAGAAAATGCAGATGCGAATATATTAAAATTGTTTTTTTTCAAATTTTTCACTTTACAATTCAATTAAATATTTTTCAGAATATCTTAGAATAACAATATTGACCAAAATGTTTATAAAAATATTCATAACAAAATATAATGAATATAATATTTATATCAAAATTTATTAAACTTTTAATTTTTTTTTTAAATTTCAGTCTGAAATAAAACCAACTTGAATAGTTGAAAGAAAAAAGTTTTCAATTTTATATGATTAGCTTAGAGCAGAAAAATTTTCAAACTAAACCAATGTAACTGAAATTAAAAAATAATTTAACCCTTTCAGTCTCTCCAACTTTAAATAAAAGTAAAAGAGCGTAAAAAATCAAAAAATGTTTTTTCCCTTAAAAAAAACCTACGCGCCTGAATATTTAAGTTTAACGAGCACAGCTGGCGTTGCATTATAGCCGAGTTCGTCTGTTGCAAAGGTCAAAGGTCTTTTATTTTCACATGGACGATTCCCGCGTATTATATTTTCTCGCACTATTGTTAAAATTCAAACCTTTATATCATTTTTTATTTATATTTTAAAAAAATATATAATTTAAAAAAAATAGATGTATGTCGACTTTTTTATATTAATTTTGAAAAAAACTACATATTTATTATGTATAATATATTATATTATATATTATATAAAATAATAAATACTATTTATTATTTATTGTGAAAGGTATTTTTTAATTTAAATTGAATCTTATTTTGTTTATAGTTTCAAGAAAAAAAAATGTTTGGTATGTTAAATTATCCATTTGAAAATTGAAATCAATATTTGAAAAAGTAATTTAAAACTAATTTTAGTTCAATTTCGAGGAAATAAAAGTAAAATGTGATAGAAGCTTTCGTTATTACATAGAGGAGCCTTTCTGTATTAGGCAATGTCTCTCCTTCCTTTCTTTTCGGTTTGGAAACTCATTACCTCAGTTTCGAGCGGGTGCGCGCTTTCTTCTGGAAGACGAGCAAGCAGCTTCGAATTGTTCAGAGAAAACGTATTAAAGCCAATTTCGACGCGATCGCACTTGAGAAGTAGTTTCCTTTTCCCTATTCCTTCATTCAAGTGGCATATATATGTATATATATATATACCTTCGCATTATATTAAGACACCCAAGTGACAGTCAACTTTTTTTTAAGAAACAAAAGAAAATAGGTACGGAAAAAAATGATAACATACAATTTACAAACTTGGAAATTAATTATTTTCAAGGAATAATCTACATGTGTTTCCACTTGATATCGATTCTATTACAAATTGAATTGGTTTCAGGATAATTTTGTGGTTGGACAGCAAACAAGATTTAATATTCCAATTCTAAACTAAAACCACTGATATAGAGGATATATTTTACATGAAAAAAATTAATTTACCGTTTAATTAATTTACATAGTGGAAAAATGGAATTTTTTTGTTTTTTTTGTGTGGAAAGTTTGATTTGAAAATAGATTTTATTTTTCCTCTTTTATGAATATTACGACTTTTCTCTATTAGGCGATGTTTTCTGATTTTTGGAAAAAATTAGACTCTGGCTGACTAAAGGAACTTTACTCTACTTGTAATAATTTATAATTTTTAAGTTGTCAGCCTTGAAGTTGAGCTAAACAAGTGAAAATCTATACTTTCTTTGTATTTTATACTAACTTTGTATAAAGTAAAAGTAAAAATTGTCTTTAGTAAAATTTAGAAGCTGGCTGACTAAAAATACTTTATACTACTTATAATAATTTATTATTTATTGAGGTGTTTAACAAAAGACAAAAAGAACTAAAACAACTGATAATTTATACTCTCTTTATGCCTTAAAATAACTTTATACTTTTTGGTTTCTGGAAAAAATTAGACGCTGTTTGACTAAAAGTACTTTATATACCTTAACATTTAAATTGTTGTCTGACGAAAATTTAACTCGAACTACTGAAACTTTAAAAGAAACTAATAATAACAAAAAATGCGTTAACAAATTTAAAAATACTTTAGATATGAAAGAATAAGTTAAATAAATAAAAATTTTTAAAAAGCTCTTTAATTAATTATTAAAAATAATGGATTAACAGTTTTTAATTTAAAAACACTGTAAAAGAAACTGAATTTTTGAGAAGTTATAAATGTTTCAATAAATTGAATTATTTTCTAATCTAATTAAAAATAGTGTCAGAAATTAAATTCAAACTAAAGCACAAAATTGGGTTTAAAATTTATTAAAAATTTTTGCCAAAACTTTAATTAGTATTATAAAGGTAATAAAATTCCTCTCAAAAGTTCAATCATTAAAAAAAATTTTAATAACATTCTTGACAAAATTTCAGTTATTTACAGATATTTGCTTAAATTTAATGTTCTTTTAAATTCTACGATTTAAATAAAGTTCTTGAAAAGAATTCAATTATTAAAAAAAAATTTCCACAATTTTATCCAAACATTTAATTATTTTCCAAAATAATAAAAATTCCACAGAAATTAAATTATTTACAAATTTCTTATTGAAAATCACCAGAAATAATCACATTTTCCTACAGAAGTGAAAGTATTTTTTTTTTAAATTCGTCAATACCTAAAGCTAAACTTTTAAAACTTTACACTTTCTGGTTTTTGGAAAAATTCAGACGCTGTCTGACTAAAAATACTTTATACTACTTAAAATATTTTTTTTTCAGTTGTCTGCCCTAAAATTGACTGGAACTCCTCAAAATTTACACTTTCTTTATACTTTATATTAACTTTATACTCGATTATGTCAATAAATTTTATTTTCAGTTTTCTGTCAACTGTCGACCTGAAGTAGGGAAAATTTATACTATTAAAAAAGTGCATACAAAAATTTTAAGACGCTTCTGACTAAAATACATTTACAGTAATTTTAAACCTTGTCTGACAATAAATGCCCTTTACTACTAATATTAACATAAATATTAAAACACTGTCTGGCTAAAATAAAACAGTTTTCTTCGACGCAATTTTACTGGTAAAAGTAATGAATCGAAAGTTGAAAACTAAAAAAAACTTTTTAAAATATACACTGAAAGAAAATGTATATTAAATTTTGTAAAAGTATTTTACAATTTGGGGAAAAAGAGAAAAAAAAATAGGAAACCAAAAAAAAGTCAGAAATCTTAACCGAAAAACGTGAATTTTTCAAGTATAGGTGTTAGGAGACAGACTATAAGTTGAGAAAATTTAAGGAAGTAAAAAAAATCATACGGGACGAAGGGATGTTGAAGAGGGATGGGATTAAACTTTGAAGTGGAAGGCGATTGCGGTGCTACGAGAAATTATGATGGCAGACTGAAAAGAAAATCTTAAGACACGTCTCGAGTTGAGTAGAAAGAGAGAGAAAGAGAAATAAGAGACAGATAGAGTAAAGAGTGCGAGAGAGAGAGTATGTGTGAAAAAGAGAGTGGGAAGGGGGGAGAAAAAGGACTCTTTTCTCAAAAACTTATGCGAAATTAGATTTTAAATTCCGTTGCTTTTCTGCGCGCTATTGCGAACGCCATCGCAGTGGCGCGTCGAAATTGCAAGGAAAATAGAAGTGTGAGCTTGGTGATGTTGGGGTGTGAGCGGCCGCGCTTAAGCACAAGCAATTCTCTCAAGAGTTATGTCCTGCGGCCAAAGCTAAGGAACGAAAACGAGAGCGGAAGAACGTAGAATGGAAGAAAAGATGTGAAAGTACCGTAGAAAAGGATTATTTTACATTAATAGTCCTTAAAACACTGAAAGTGTTTTTTGCTGAATGCTTCTCGTTTTTTTCCTTTCCTTTTCTTCCTCCACTCTTCTTCTTCTTCTTCACTCACACTTGATACATTTTTAAACGCATTCTTTTCTTCGCACTTAGAAATCACATTTGAACATTATACAGATAGCAGGGGAAGAGAACAAATTTCCTTCTCTTCAATACTCAATATAGAGGAGAAAATATTTTTTTATTTTTGAAATTTATTTCTCCACAATTTTTTATTTTTAGGTAGAAAATTTTCTTGTTTTTTGCAATTAGAACGAGAAGATGAATTAGAAAACAATCCTTTCGATAAAAAAAACTGTTTTTTTACTGCTAAAAAAGATTAAATATCAATTTTTTAAAAATTTTTTGACCTTATTTTGACCTTTACTGCTAAATCTGAAACGTCAGACTAAAAGTGTCCTGTACTACTAAATTAAATGATAAACATACTATTTTGCGTATTGTCAGACTAAAAAAGGACCTATACTAGTATTTTAAAAGTAGAATTATTTAAATCAGTGCTGCCTGACTAAAATTGACTTATACTACTAATTTAAAAGACAAATACTAAATTTGCCTGTCGTCTGACTAAAAATGCCATACACTACTAATTTAAACGTAAAATTATTTAAATCATGTGATGTCTGGCTAAAAGTGACTTATACTACTAGTTTAAAATAAAAACATGCTAAAAATACGTATTGTCTGACTAAAAATGCTATGCACTACTAATTTGAAAGTAGAATTATTTAAATCATGTGTTGCCTGACTAAAAGTCACTTATACTACTAATTACCTTGTCTGATTTAAAACGACCTAAACTACTGACCTTTAATATATAAATATTAAAACTACGTCTACGTAAAGTTAAAATAGTTTTGTCTCACTCAATTTCAACTTTACGCCCTTTGTCTTATATTTTAACTATTTTCTGTTTAAAAGCTTTAAAAGAAAAATATTCCTGTCTGGTTAAAAATCGATTTTTTAAGAATTGTCTGGCATAATTTTGACCTTTACTACTCAATTTCATATTTAAACTACGTTGAACGTCGGACTTACATTGACCACAACTACTGATTTCAAGCATCAAATCAATGGAAAACGTCTGATTGAAATTGACCTTAACTACTGAAAATATTATTTTTAGAAAACCATGGCAAAAATTGTAAATTAAATTTAAATCTTGTATAACTAATTAAGATTTATAACTAGACTGACTTTTACTACGTATTTCAAGAATCAAAACAATAGAAAACGGTTGATTAAAATTTCCCTTAACTACTTAAAAAATTTTTTAAATAAAAAAAACATGAAAAAAACCACGACTAAATGACTAAATCAAAATTGAATCTTGTCTAAATGAAAGTGATCTATACTACTAATTTTCAAAGAAAAATTAATAAATAATTGTCTGAGTGTTACTGTCTGCTTCTACTTATTTTAAAAAAGATCAATCATTTTTAAAGTTTGTCTCAACTTGCCTTCAACTTACAAAAAATTTTTATTCTTTTCTGATTAAAAGTAACCCCTACAATATATTATTTTCACATTTATTTACATTATTTTTTTATTATTTTAAAGTATAAATATTTAAATCCCGTACTTTTTCTAACTGCAATTTACCTGTACTACTAATTTTAAAAATATAATTATTTAAATTATTTTTATAAATTGAAATTTTAAAATGACATTTTTTACTAATTTTAAAACCGGAAAACTCTTCAATTGTGTCATGTCTGAGCTGAATGTGATGTATTCTACTAATTTTAAAAATAGAAATATTTTTTCTCCGTCTTGTCTGACTAAAAGTGACCTATACTACTAATTTTGAAATTAAAAATATTTAAAACTTGTCATATCTGGTTAAAATTGATCTATACTACTAATTTAGAATTTAAAAATAGTCTGACAATAAAAATCTGCTACTACTAATGTTTAAAAAAAATGCAATCACTTTAAATGTTGTCTAAAATTATAAATAAAATTTATATCTTGTCTCCCCTGTACTAGTCATTTTTAATTCTGTCTTGTCTGACTAATATTGACATATACTACTAATTTTTAAAATAAAAATTTTGTCCGACTAAAAGTGACTTATAACACATATTTAAAATTTAAAATATTTAAGAGTTGTTCAAGGAATTGGTAGTAACCAACTAAGTTGGTAGTAACTATTAATTAACTAAAAATTTAAATTATATTAAAGAATAAACTTTAACTGAGGTTTAGTAAATAAAAAATGACTAATGTCAATAATTTAAGAATTTTATTACTAAAATTAACCTTAGGGGCCGTTTGTCTGACTAAAATGACCTGTACTACTAATTTTTACCATGTAAGCATTTAAATAGTGTTTTGTCTGACTAAAATGAGTTATACTACTAATTTTGACAATATAAGCATTTAAATTGTCTTTTGTCTGACCAAAATGGCCTATACTACTAACTTTAATACAAAACTATTTATTTCTTGCCTAAATTTTAATTTCCACCATACCACTAATTCGAAAAAGAATACAATTACTTAAAAGTCTAACGCAAACAGACTTTTTCTACTTATATATAAACAAAATTGCAAATTTAAAAAAAAATCGATCATTACTAACATTAAGAGATTAGAATAAATTTGTCGAATTAATTTTCGTAGGGAAAAAAAAAAGCAGTGAATTGAATTAAGGAAACAGCTATATAATGGAAGTTGAACGCATTTAGTCGCGGTTGCCGAGTTGTTCATGTAAACAGATCGTAATGGGAGCGAACAACATCGCTTCTAGAATAATAGGTACCGCGCGACAATTTCGACTACGTACCCGCGTGTTGTCAATGAAATCGTTGGCTCTCGTTTGCATAATTTATTGGGTCACTCTACTTGCTCGTAATTTACACAATGACCAACATTCACATTCGAAATTTGCGTTACCAATTATGTTTTACATTTCTTCTATTTTGTTCGTCAAATAAAATACAAATTTCAAAAGGTTTTTCTTTTCAAACAGCACATCTCCTTTCTTTGATTTATAATTTTCCCTTATTCATTAGTTTTCCCAATATTTTGAATTTTCTTTTTTTCAATTTAGCATATCTTATTATTTTTCCCTACTTTTGTTAACTTTATTTAACCGATTTTAATTTACTTTTTAAATAAATTAAGTTTTCAAATTTATTTTTTTTTCTTTAGTTTTTTGTATCTTTATTTCTAATACATTTTTTAATTATAACTTACAATTATTATTATTATTATTATTATTATTATTATTATTATTATTATTATTATTATTTACTTATTATTATTTATTTATTGAAATATAAAAATTTCAGTTATATTTCAAATTTTCATTATTATCCGTAGTACGGATAAATTGTTGAATATTGAAAATTTCTAGTTCTTGATTTATTCGAAATTCTAAACGTTGAGTTACTAAATAGTAAAGGAGAAAATTTAACGTCTATGGGAAAATTCATTGCAAAATTTTGTATTTATATATAATCGTCATAGTATAAATTGTAAATGACTAAATGTGATGAATCAATTTTGTGAAGGCCATTTCCATTTCCTGTCGCTTAATACAACGATTGGAAATCGGTCACTGTGCTTGAATCAAACCGCGATCGCTGCGTTAGTGATACCATGAATTCCAGTAATTCGCCTCTGCGGGGATTCGCACTCATGAACTCAACGTTGTCGTTTATGTGGTTTTCCTGTTTTACAAATGAATAGGGGTCTAGATATAACAACACGAAATTGAATCTATATATATAACCCATCACTTTACTAAAGACAATTTATTTCCCCCTTCACTTTTTTTTTTAAATTCAATTTCTAAAGAAATTTTTACCCCAATTTTCAATTTATAAAAATCTTTTATAACAGAAAATAATTTTAGGTATGAAAAAAGTGTCAATTTCATTGGAAAAAGAAAGGTACTAATTTCGAATAACAATTTTGGTACTAAATTGTAATTTTGTTCTATTTTAATACCGAAATCAGTTCTAATTTAGAATATTTTTTTACAGTATTTGAAC
Source organism: Leptopilina myrica (nomen nudum) (assembly GCA_032872475.1). Classification (NCBI taxonomy): domain Eukaryota; kingdom Metazoa; phylum Arthropoda; class Insecta; order Hymenoptera; family Figitidae; genus Leptopilina; species Leptopilina myrica (nomen nudum). The sequence continues at coordinate 40,929,794 of CM065461.1, forward strand.
TATGGAAAAAATGTGGAAATCGGTGAGAAAAAGAGAATATTTTTCAAAAGCAACATTTATTTTTATTTATTTATTTACTTTTATTTATTTATTTTTATTTATTTATTTAAATATAAAAATTTTACGGTTTTGAACTTTTTTAAAATTTTTATGTGCGAATAAAAGAAATTAAATTTTACCGGCAAAAGAAAAAATAAAAACTTTTCGATGGAGTTTCCATTCAAAATGGAGGTCTATTTGACGAGTGTCATAATTCAGATCAAGAGAAGTGAAGTTCTTAAGTAAATATGACCTTAACGGGGGTAAATCTAGAATCGCACTTTAGCTAACTTGGATATTTACCATTTGTGGACCAGTGCCATATAATATCTAATGCAAAAGGGTTTTGCGGAAAATACGATTTGTACCTACTAACCAGTATAACACCGCTTTGTTATCGCCCCATGAACGGCTTGAATTCACCGGATTTTAGTGCCATTATCGCAAGTCTTTCCTCGAAACTATCGTCGCTCCTAGGTTTCACCTTAAAAGCGCTTATATACGTATATACATATATACATATATTCCGAAAAGCAATGACAAAAAGAAATTTCTTTTTTTTTAAATCCTCGATCTTAAATTTATGTTTTTAAAGCAGTCTCAACTTTTTTTTCAATTCGATAACATGCAAAAGACGATGGATATAATTAAAGCAATAATAAAAATTGTCCACTTTTCAAATGTTATATTTGCAAATTATATAATAAATAATAAACAAATGATATTCAATAGAAATACAAGAAAAAAAATTCAATAATTAATAACTTTCGTAATTTTCATCAAATCAGGAAATAAAAAAATACATATTTATATTTTTTTTTCGACACAGAATCAAAAAAATATTTATTCTAACGAAACAAAATTTTTGAATGAAAATATTGTGACGAAAGTTTTGAAGATTGTCTGACTAAAACTGACATTTACTACTGATATCTCAATAAAAAAATTATTCGAAATTTGTCCGACTAAATTTACTTTTTACCACTGATAATAATAACTTAGAAAAATATATTGATGTCTGACTAAACAGTGATTATACTACTTCCACTAAAGTAAAATTATATTTTAATTATCGACATAATCTGTCCTCACCTGAAATTTTAGCGTTTTTTTATTACAATGTTTTGTTTTATAGTTTAAATTGTATGTCAAAAAATGCAAAGTTAATTTGTAGACTGTGTGTAAAAAAATGTGTAGAAAATTGTGATAAATGTGAAGTTTGTTAGTTTCCTTAAAAATTAAATTTTGAATAATATTATTCAAAAATTCTGGAAAATTAATTGAATTTTGAAAGACTTGCAGTTAAAATTTTTAGTATTTTGAAATTTTAAGCAAATAAAGATCAATAATTAGTTAAATATTTATTTTACAAAAGTTATTAAAATTTAAAAAAAGTAATTTGGAAAATTTTAAAAAATCAGGTTTTTGAAAAATAGTAATTAAATTTTTTTAAAGAAAAAAGTACTTGAATTCTCAACATTAATTTTAACAAATTGAAACAATTAGAAATTCTGTAAAATTTTATATTTTAAAGAATTTTTGTTTCCTCTTTAAAAATTGTCTTTAAAAATAATTCTATTTTTCGAATTATATCATTTTATAAATTCTTAAAAACTATTCTATTTAAATAATTAAATTCTCGCATTTGAATTCTTATAGAATTGATGTAACAAAAATTTCAGTTAAAATTTTAAAAAAATAATTAAATATTTAAACCGTTATAAAAGAAATTTTCGGAATTAATTAAATTTTAAAAGGTTTTTATAAATTAAATTCCTTGATAATTTTAGGGATGCAAAAGTTTAAAAATATTAAAATTTTTATTTTAAAAAATTATTAATAACAATATTCTTGTTTAACAATTATTAATGTTTTTCACAAATTTTATTTAAAAATTCTAAAGGAATAATTAAATTTTAGATGAATAATTTTTATTCAAATGTTACAAATTTTAGAAATAATTTTATTTCATAAGGTTTTTGCACGAGTTCTTCTAATAATTAAAATTAATGAAAAACCGTAAGAAAAATTATATTTTTTAAAAAATTAGGAATTTTCATTAAATTTGGAAAAGCAATTTTGGAATGAAACAACGGAAAGGAAAATTTCACGCGCGTCCAGTTTTGCTAGTTAAAATATAATATAATATAGAATTAAAATACATAAAACTAGAAAAATTAAAAATATTATTGCTGTCCGACTGAAAAGTGCTTATACTACTTAAAATGTTCTTAAATTTAAGAGATACGTGTTTAAGGTTTATACTTTCGAATATTTTTTTTGGAAAATTTTAAAAATTTCTCTTTCTCATTGTAGAAAAGAGAAGTGAAAAGTAAATGTTAAAATTCGAAATATTGAAGTATGTTTACAGTGAATTTGTGGCTGAAAGAATGTAAACATGACATACCTCTCTAGAATATTATTTGTGAAACTAAAATTCCTGCTTGTAATACGAGATTCCTGGCAAAGTTCCTGGCTATTCCTTAACGACTTTCGATAACGAAGATTAATGTAGTTCAACTACACAAATGCCCAGTGGTTTTACCTACATATGAATATATGTATACAATTTTCAACATCTATACGATAAAATTTCCTTTTACCATTGTTTCAGCTATTTTATCAAATTTAATAAACAATTTCGATCGAGAGCAAAATTCCCATCGATTTTCATTTAAGCATAATAATAAAAAAGAATAAGAATGTATAAAATGATTAAAGATAATACTTTAGAAAAAAATACTTTTAATGCTAAGGTTATATTTTTAATCTACTTTTTATTTTTTCACATTAATAATTTAATGTCAAATTATTATTTTTTTAGTAATTTTATTTCTCCCTTAAATAAAATAGCAATGAAGAGGAAAAAAATTCCTTATGGAACTAAAATTAGTCTGACTAAAAATTATTTAGACTACTGATTTAAATTGAAAAGAATTTAAACTAGAGAGTAAAAAAAGTGTCTGACTTTAAATGGTATTTACTACTACATTTCAAAAAAATTTACACACTGTTAACTTAAAAATATCAAATGGCAAAAAATTGATACCAAAAATTTGGATCATATAAAAAATTCATCCAGATTTTTGACATCAATTTGATACTTTCAACAAAACTGTGAGTGCAAAAATTTTAGACCCAATTTTTTACTACTGGTTTTAACTGAAGGATTTACGAATATTGAGGCATTTGTCTGACTAAAACTACCTTTACTACTAATATAAAAACTACTAAAGACATTGTCCGACCAAAAACTACGTTTACTACTAGAAATTCTTAAAGGATCAATTTTCTAAGAATTGCGTGACCTAAATTGAGCTTTACTACTTATTTGTATAAAAACTGTACCGTCTGACTAATATTGACCTTTACTACTGAGAACTTTCGCCGTCTGACAAAAATTGACCCAAACTACTAATAATAATTTAATTCCCACGCAAAATTGAACAAATATTGATTAAATTTCTCAGTAACTGATTTTAACACCCAAAATTGTCTCATATTTACTTTAAGCCCAAAAATGAGTTTCATTTTAAGAAAAAATGCATTTACCTTATAGGTAAATTAAGACTTTTTTACACAACAGAATAGGAACATAAAATAATAATTTTTAATTGCAAACAAATTTTTTTTAAAAAGCAATATAAATATTTATTCCGTAGATTTAAGACCAAAATGTGTCTGTACATCTATTCAATATAGTTTTTTATGAATTGCCACATAGAGATAAAAAAAAAAGAAATTGCCATTTGAAATACGTTCACAAAAACTCATGTTTCGTTTGAAAAATTTATGATTTCAATTTTCGAAGCTACCATATATATTGTAACAACACGCAGGCGAAACTAAGAGACGCGAGAATAATAAAATAGAAAAAAAAACCATCGGGGGAAAAAACATTGTCAGTTTATATTCACTCAGGGGAGACATATTAAAGCTTATTTTTCTCGCTATGAAATCTGCATTTTCAGTCGAAAAAAAAATCATCTATCTTTGTAAAAATAAAAAAAAAACATTGAAAGATCTTTCTATTTTACTTTATACACAGTCGCTTTGGTTAATCCTCCTTCTTGCCTTCAACTTTTAAGGACTTTTATTATTTTTTTTTATTTTCTTCCTCTTCTTCTTTTCTGTTTTATTTATTTTCTATCTCATCTGTATTTCTATTTTTTCTTCTTCCTCTCTCTTTTTTTAAATTTTTTTCCTTTCTGCTTTTCTAACTTTTATGACTTTAATAATTATTATTTTATTAATGAGAATTTCTATTTAGTAGAATGAAACTAATTTAAAAAAATTAATATTCTTTTAATGAATTATTTAGTAATACATTTTTATTTGTCTTCTGAATATTACTACTTTTTGAAAAAAAAAACAAAAAATAGAAAGATCTGACTAAATTAGAATCTAAATAATTAAACATTGTAATCTTGACCAACCGAAAAATAACAATCGAAAGCAGTTGATTTCTTACTTTTTTCTTAATTTAAAAAAAATTATGTTCTACGCATTTTCTAAAATCAAGAAAAAATCATTTTCTCCTGTCACACCTTACATTTTCATTTTAAATTATTATTCAAAATATTTTTTTCTCTATTAGATAAGAGAGTATTACTTAAATCATGATTAAGAAATTTTTTTCTAAAGTAGTATTTTAATCTACATGAAAAGTAAATTTTGCACATAGGCGAAAAAAGCAGACACTTTAATCAAGTTTTCAACGCGCATAATATATATATATATATATGTGTACTATAACGATAAAGCACGAAACGTTAGGACAAAATGTAAAAAAAAATTGTGGATCCTGGTACTAGATTACTTTACCAACCCGCGACTAGTATAAAGTTTATGTTAGCCCTGCGCGCTCGTCCAAAGTAGAATCATTTTATTACACACGATATGTGTCGAAAAAAAATTTATATATATATAGTGATAAACCTCTTTTTGACTTTATGGAAGAAAATCCCCGACATTTTAAAATAAAGAATAACAGAATTGGTTTGGAAAAAGAAAATAAAAGAAGGTTTTTGGAAAAAAAAGAAGAAAATAAAAAATAAGATTAGAATTTGAGTTTTTAATTCTGTTTTTAATCGCAGTGTGATGTTGATGGAGAGAGAATATATCACTGTTGAGGAAAATTGGGGAAATTAAGGAAGAACATGATGATGGATCTCGTCTAATTAAAACAGTCTGCTGCTGGGAATTAAAAAAAAATTTAGACAACGTCTGACGAAAATTTGTTTTTACTACTAAATTATTTTTTCGTAGTTCAGTAAAGAGGGAAATATTCTAAGAATTGTCTGTCAAAAAAATAGCAGTAGCCAATAATAGACATTTGACGATTATAAAATTGGTTGGTCTGACTAAAAACGTCTTAGATCACTGATAGTGGGAAAAATAAAAGTTCTAAACCGCTGTCTGACGAAAACTGGATTTTACTACTTAGTAGTAAATATTTACGAATGATGTTAGATCGACCGATTGAAAACGATTTTGTACTACTTACACAGAAAAACGTGAGATGTAAAAATAACACCAGAATGGATTAAAATAATCTGCAACAGTTTTATCCCTCAAGGATTAAATTGACACCAAAAAAGAATTAAAATTTTACAATTTTAAAATTTTACGATTTTAAAATTTACAATTTTACAAATTTCAATTCTCTTTATAAATACTTGAATTCTTCTCTAATATTCAATTATTTTACAAAATTTTAATCAAATTCTTGTCAAAATTTCGATTATTTTCAAAAATTTAATCAAAGTCTTGTCCAAAATTTGAATCATTTTCAAAAATTATCTAAAATTCCATAATTTTCAATATCTGCTATTTTAATAAAATTTTCCAAAAGAATTCCAATCTTAAAGAAAATTTGAATACAATTCTACGCAAACATTCAATTATTTTCATAAATAATACATTTTTTTTACAAAAATTCAATTATTAACAAATTTTTTTTAATATATTTCTTCGCAATAATTCAATTATTTTTATAAATAAAAACATTTCTACAGGGATTCAATTATTTTTGCATTAATAATAAAACTCATTGCAGAATTTCAATTATTTTCAATGCAATTTTAATCAAATTCCTCGAAATTATTAAAAATAAATTATTATTTAAGTATTCTTAAAAATCTTATTAAAATTTGCCCAAAAAATTTAATGATTTAAAAAATTTGTTGAAAAAATTTTTTACGAGAATTTAATTGCAACGAACATGAAATTAATAAATTATTTATTCTTGTATTTAAATAATTGAATTCTCGTAGATTTTACTAATAAAAATGGTTTTAAAAATAAATTTCAGTTAAAATTTTAGATTATAATTGAATATTAAAAGAAAAATAGAATAAACTTTTCGGAAATAATTGAATTTTGATAAAGTTTCATACTAAAATTATTAAAATTCTTAATTTTTCATATTTTTGAAAAAAAAATTCTCTAGAAATTATTCTTTTTAAAAGTTTAATAGGATTTTTATTTGAAATTATTTCAAGTTTCTATTTTTCAATACATATTTAATTGTAGAATTTCCGAATAATTGAAATTTTGTAAAATTTAATTGTAAACGAATAAATTTGAAAATTCTCACAAAACTCATCACAGCGTTTAAATTATTTTTCATATAATTATAATTAAATTCGTCGTAAAAAGTAACTATGTTCATGCAAGTTTTAATAAAATTCGACAAAAGAATTGAATTATTAAACAATTTGTTACTAAAATTCTTTATGAGAATTGAATTTTGAGAAACATTCAATTATTCAATAAATTATTTACTTTTGCATTTACATAATTCAATTCTTGTAGAATATTCTAAGAAAAATTGATTTTTATTTCATGAAAATGAATTTCAGTTAAAATTTAAGTCTATAATTGGATTTTGAAATTAACATTTTTGAAAAAGTTTATAATTGAATTATTTGAAAGTTATAAACGTACTTTTTACTACTAGTATTAAAATTAGTAGTGTGGGACACTTTCAGTCAGACAAGAAAAAAATTAATTATTTATTTAAAGTTAATTTCGCAACTAAACATTAGATTTTTTTGTATTTTTTACACTTAGTAGTAATAGACAATTAAAGTCAGACGAGATTCAAATATTTCTACTTTGAAATTTGATAGTATGATTCATTTTGAGTCGGACAAGATTATTTGAAAATTATATTCAGTAGTCAAGGTGCATTTTAGTCAGACGCATCATATAGTGTTCAATTATTAAAATAAGTAGTAAAGGTCAATAAAAGTCTGTCAATTCTTAATGTTGGTAAAAAATAATTAGAACTAACATCTCAGTAGTAAAATTGAAGTTTTATATCGAGAGAGAAAGTAGTAACTAAATCGTGAAAAATAGGAGAATAAAAATAAAAAAGATATTTGAATAATAAATAAAAATAGAATTAGATTTAAAGTTTTCGCTGTGTGTTTAGTCGGTAATGTAGATTTAGAAAGAGAGAGAGAGAAAGATAGAGATAGTATCTTCTCCGTAAGGATAATGGAGAAAATAGGGAAAACATGATGGAACATTATATAACTTTAAGGAAGATATATAGTTATATAAAGTAAAACACAAACGTCATGATTATCTTATAAACTCAAGTTTAGTGCTCATATTAGGTTCCAGTGAATAAAGGAGTCACCTCACTTCTTGAAAGTTTCTTATCCTATTTTGAAGCTATGGTAACGAACCTTTTGCAGCTCTCGTTCATTATGTTTCACATCTTGGTGTTGAGTTTGCTCAAGGGATGGAGAATGAAGCTTCAAGCGTCTACTAAGTTGGTGAATTGGGTTTTATGTGGAAGCACTTAAGCTCTCCAAAACTCAAAGACACATTCAACTTTGCTCCCGTAATTTTTACCTCTCTCTCTCTCTCTCTCTCTCTCGAATTACATCAAATTCAGTACTTGAATTACAACAAATTCAACACTGATCCATTAGTGGACAGTTCTAATTTTTGAAGAAAAAAAAATTTATTCAAATTAAGAAACCTTTTTTATCCATTTGTTTCACTGTTAACTTAAAAGTATCAAAGTGGAAACGAATTGTTAAACAAAAAATTGGTTTGACATCAAATTGATCCACTTTAGTGTGAATTTAATACATTGAAGAAAAATGCGTTTTAATATTATTTCTTCTTCTTCTTCTTTTGTTTCTTTTATTGGTTCTTTCATTGTTGAGGTAAAGAAAAGAGGGTTTTGGAAGGGTGAAGAGTGGGGGTAAAAGGAGAAGCTTCAAGCGGTGAAGAGAAACGTTGAATAATGATCCTGACACAGGTCGACGTGGCTCACAAGCTTCACTAGCCAATTCGGTAAACCGAGACGGTAGCGGAGCTTACAGAGCCGCACAGCTTCATCAGTCGATCCCGTCCCTTCTTGTTTCGAGTCCTCGGTTAATTAGTCATTCCTCTTTCCCCTTGGTTTTAGCTCTTCTCCTCTCTCTATATATATATGTCTATATAGGAACAGAGGACTTCATATAGAGCGAGCTTTTCGACCTGTTTATCCACGCGACGTAGCCAGTAGATACAAAAGCTCATTCGTCCCTTCCAACATCATTCATCTTGTTTTATACCAATAAATCTTTCTTGATTAGTTCTGTTTTCAATGTGCAACAAAACTATTCTCGCCTCATCACGATCAAAAGCGGGGAATTTCTGGCGTAATTTCGATACACATACGCTAGAAGTACTAAAAAAAAATTTTCCATTTTGAAAGAAAAAATTATTTTAGAGAAAATATTGAGAATTTGTTACTTTTATAAATTTATAAAATTAATTACTTAAGTAAATCATTGTTTTATCAAGTTCAAAGGTTAGGAGAGTTTATGGAAGTCGTAGGCGCACGCGCAGGAATAATGCGAGTGAGAAGGAAGGAGGCATACTTCTCTCTCACCTGCGTCGTTCTGCGCATGCGCTAGTTCCGGGAATCCAAGCGCAAGCGCAGAAAATTGCCGGCGGGTCAAATTCAAACGCACCTGCGCAGATTCAATGCAAGAATTAATTCTAAATTAATAGTATTTTTGCAATTGCCTTTAAAAGTAGAAAAATCGAATTCAGTCAGACTTTCGAATTAACAGCAACAAAAAGTACACAGAACAAATTAATTATTCACTGTAAACAGAAAATTACTAATTTAACAGTTTTGTAATAAATAATAACAATTAATATAAATAATAATACTAATAATAATAATAATAATAATAATAATAATAATAATAATAATAATAATAATAAATAGTAAATAATAATAGTAATAATAATTAAATAAATAAACTAGTTTTAACTAAATTAAAAAAATTATTACTGTTTTTAAATTAGCGCACTTCGTACTCGATAATTAATTTGAAAAAAGTAGCTTTCAAACTGAAAAAAGTAGTAAAACAGTAGCTATCGAAAAATTAATCATGATAAAAAAATAATTTTAGTCAATTCACAAAACTGAGAAAATTTACACTCTATATTTTATTTTTCCGACTTTTCCCTAAATTTCATTACAAATATTTACTTCCTTCTTATCATGTTAATAAATTGAAATAAAACATGTGACGAATTTTATCATTCGTGAAAGAATTTAAATATTTATAAATATAATTTAATTCTTGCGAAGAATTTAATAACAATTTTCAAATAATTTATTGCTTTCGACTATAATTTCATGCAAATTCTAATTATAAATAATTGAATTCCTGAGAAATTTGTATTATTCAGGTAAAGAATTGAATTCTCACGAACATTTTTAGATAAAATTTTTAAATAGTCGAATTCTGCTTGTAAATTTAATTAAAATGGAAGATATTAAAAATTATTGAATTGCAAAAAGTTTTTAAAAATAATTAAATTTCCAAAAGGATTCTATTAAAATATTTGACGATAATTAAATGTCTGTGTAGTGTTTGATTTAATTTTTTTTTAATAATTGAATTTAAAAAAAAAATTATTATACATGAAAATAATTGAATTCTTCCGAGCAATTTTATAAAAATTTTGTTTAAATAATTAAATTTCAAAATTAATTTAATTCCTGTAAAAAATTCTAGTATTTTTGTAAATAATTTAATTGTTTTAAAGAATTTTAAAAAACAATTTTTTAAAATGATTTACTTTTTCGAGGAATGGAAATTAAATTTTTAAGAATAATTACATTTTTAGACCAATTCCTGTAAAATTGGATTAAAAGTAATTAAAATCCTTCAATGAATTTTATTATTTATGAAAATAATAGAATATTTCCTGAGAATTTTATTAAAATTTTCAAAATTAATGGAATTTGGGAGCAGAGTTTTATATACCTATAGAAATAATTAAATTGTTAAGAAAAATTTTATTTAAATGTTTTAAAAGAATTGAATTTCTGTGGAAAATTTAGTTATTTTTGAAAGTAATTGAAAGTATCGACATAATGAAATTCTTTCGAAGAATTATTTATGTAAATAATTGAATTTCTAGCAAGAATTTTATGAAAACTGTACTTGTCAAAATAATTGACATTTTTAATTAATTATAATTCAAAATATTATTAAAAGTAATTTAAATTCTTCCATAAGTTTTATTATTTTTTAAAATAATTAAATTCATGCTAAGAATATTTTCAAAAAATTTTTTAAAAAATTAAATTTCTGTATTAAAAAAAATTTCTATGTTGCTATTAAAATCTTAAAAACTCATTCTTAGTATTTGTGGTCAGTATTAGTCAGACAATTTTTTAGTTATACATGAAATTGTTTTTAGTAGAAAAATTCAATTATAGTCAGCCATTTTGTATTTAAAATTTATTTTTAGTAGTATAGTATAATATAGTCAGACCTTTTGCATTGTAAATTGATTTTCAGTAGTTTAGTCAATTTTAGTCAGACGAATAACATTCTTACATATTGAAAATAGAAATACTATTTTAAGTAGTTACGGTCAATTTTTAGTCAGACAAATGTTTTCTATTTACGACAAAAACTGTTCTAATTTTTTTTTCCTTCTAATATTAGTAGTTTTTATCATTTTCAGTCAGCCATAGTTTTAATTTCTTTTTATTACAGTATATGAAAGTAGTGTCAGTTGGTTTAAGTCAGACGTGTTTTTCTTTGGTAGTTAAATGTTTTTTTAATTTTAATCCTAGTAGCAGAAAAATTATTTTCCCACATAAAATCAGTAGTGTCAAGTGTTTGTCAGACGTCATATTCTAATTGAAAACTAAATAATAATAATTTCGAAATTTTATGTAAATATAATAGTTTTTACTATTAATAATAGTTTTTACCGTGTTTTTTAATTTTACTAAATCGGAAAAACTTTTTTGTTATATATTTTTTTGTCAATACAAAGTAGAAATTTAATTAGAAATTAGAACTTGTATTGTTCCCGTCACACAATGTCGTTAATATATAGTGCTTATGTTCAAATGAAGTTCCATCCTCGGTCCTCTGGAGTTTAATTTAACGTTGCACAAATTTCACCTGTGGATAATAAATCAAAGGAGTGTCGTCGCTCCTAAAATGATAAGTCCAATTATTCCAAATTAATTATATATATAATTCCAAAATTAATTTATAAAAACCAGGCAGAATTTTTTGTATCTAATTAAAATCCCCCCTTCCTTAGTATCAAGGGAGATTACGTAAAATAAATTTCTTAAAGAGCTAAAAAGAACTGAGTCAAATAAAATTCACTAATAACGAAAATATAATTATTTTTTACAAAAAAAAATTCTTAGTCAAAAAAGTAGTTCTATTATTTTTCGCTATAGAACGTCGCATCCTGTTTTAATATAAAACTTTGTAAAATTTTTGCTTAATTAATTTTTTCCACTCATGAATTTTGGATGATTGGTTTTTTAGCTTACTTTTGGTATAGATTCTATTTCGGTCAATTTTTTTTTCTTTTTTTTCTTTTTGCTATTTGCGGATGAATTCCAACACCCTTAACCAATATTTGATTCTCAAGCACCTTATAAGTGACGTTAGTCACGTACAGTTTGCAGTCAGACTCTGAATGCAATTCTGCAACTAATGATGATTTGGCGGTGGGTCAAACGACAGACAATTCATACAAATGAATTTATACAAATCGATATTATTACCACCCACACTGTGGTACTATTTAATAATTAAATACAAAATATTAATTATTCGAATTGTCACTCAATCACGTGGGTTCCAATTTTCCATCTAGAAAATTATATTATCAATATTGAGAAGGACTTGTGAATTTTGTTTGCTTGTCGGCTTTCGGCTGGGGGAAAAAATTTGTAGATTAAAAATTTCAATAACAAAAAAGGTAGAAATTGTAAATTTAGAATACTTAAAATTATTTTTTTCATCAATGATGTTTCAAAATGTGACTAAAATTTTTGACCATACTTACAGCTTGAATTCGACATTTTTCCTTTTCAGACTAATAAAATTGTGTAAAATTCGTTTTTAAAAGTTTTGACGCAATCAAACCACTATTTAAAACAATCAGTGGTGTTTGGAATTTTTTTTTCTTCTTTTTTTTGTGATGAAAAAATAGTAAAAGATGGCAGTTTCGAAAGAATTAAACGTAAACGCTAAAGTTCCATATAGCCACAATACGTCATTAGAGTGGTAGAGTCCGAAAACTGAATACAAGTGGAGAGTAAACTCCTGACGAGGCAAAAGTACAGAAAACTTCTTTCATTCGAATGTTTTATTATATACATGCGAGTGTGTCTGTGTTTTGAGTGTGTTTGGGTATATATATATATTTTTAGTTGTACAGCGAGGAAATTGTTTAGAAATACTGGGGAATAGAACAGTCACGCACGTTACAAAAATGAAGGCAGTTGCTGGTTACTTCTGTTATAGCGAAAAATTCCAAAGTCTCAAGTGTAGAGAAAACTCTTAAAGTGGAAAGAGTCGCTCTTTGTTTCTTTGAATGTAAGAGAGAATTCTCCCATCTCTACAGGCGCACATACACACACATACTTATGTTTATACATATACATAGCTGATCGAAGTGGATGATGCATGAAGGCAGGCAGACGCCGAAACGATCCCAATATGTCAGTCCTTCCACTTTTTCTCATTTTCTAAGATAAAGTTGTGAAACGTGTTTAGAATTTTATTTTCTCATGTACGCAAATATATATATATCGTTAAACAATGCTGAAATATTTGCCTAAATTCTATTCTTTTCTAGGTAGAGTTATTTTTTAAAATTGAATTTTACATTATTCTTGTATTTATTGGAAAAACGTGTAGAAAGCACTTCTAATTTGTAATTTTTACTGACTTTGAATTAAAAATTATTTAACTCTTGCAAACTTTGCACTCGATAATAAATTTTTAAAAAGTAGCTTTCAAAGTAAATAAAAATAGTAAAAAAAGGAGCTATCGAAGATTATTTACAAAAAAAAAAGTAAGATATTTAAGATAAAAGTTGAACATTGATATTAGTAGTTAAAATTAAAATTAGAGTCAGAAATTTTTTTTTGAGATTTCCTCTGCAAACTTCGCAGTTCGCAATAAATTTTGAAAATGTAGCAAAAAGTATCTTTCAAACTAAATGAAAATAGTAAAAAAAAGTAGCTATCGAAGATTATTTAGAAAAAAATGTACTTCTTGCAAAGAATTTTATAAAAACTTTTTTAATAATTCATTTCTCTCGACGAATTTTATGCAAATTCTAAATTAAATAATAGAATTTCTAAGAAATTTTTAATATTCATGAAAAAATTGAATTCTTAGGAAAATTATTATAAAAAAAATTTTTAATAATTGCATTCTGTTTGGAAATTTTATGAAAATAGTTAATATTGAAAATCATTTTACTGCGAAAAGTTTTAGTCTATTTGAAAATAATTGAATTTTGCAAAGAATTTTATTAAAATTCCTTAAAATAATTGAAGTTTTACTGAATAATTTGCTTATTTATCGAGATAATTGAATTATTTATGAAAGCAATTGAATAGTTGCTAAGAATTTTATTGAAAATTTTCAAAACTTATTGAATTCCTGCGAAGAATTTTATTATTTATACAAAATTAATGGAATTATTGAGAAAAATTTTATTCAAATGTTTAAAAAGAATTGAGTTTCTGTGAAAATTTTAGTTATTTTTAAAAATGATTGAGAAGAATTCCTGAGAAGAATTTTCTTATTTATACGAAATTAATGGAATTATTGAGAATAATTTTATTCAAATGTTTAAAAGGAATTGAGTTTCTGGGAAAATTTTAGATATTTTTAAAAATAATTGAATTATTGTAGTATTAAAAATAATCCAAATCCTGCTATAAATTTTATGATTTATACAAATTATTGAATAAATGAGAAAAATTTGGTTGTTTTTGAAAATATTTGAATTATTACGAAGATTTTTAAGAAAAAATTTCGCAAACATTATTGAATTTATACGAAAATAATTTAAATAGTTATTCTAAGAATTTTATAAACATTGTTTTAAACAGTTAATCTTTTCCAAATTTTATAAATATTTTGAAATTTTTATTTTAAATAATTGAATTTAATGTAGTGAAAAATTTTATATGTGAAAATAATTTAATTTTTCCATTAATTAAATTTAAAATAGAAAGATAAAATTTTAATTTGACGTAAATTTACTGTCAGTAGTCAAGAACAGATTTAGTCAGACTTTTCACACACTTTTAATATTGAAATTAGTAGTAAAGATCAAGTTATAGTTTAAAAAATTCTTTAAATCTTCAGTCAGACATTTTTCGTGCTACAAAAATTAAAATCAGTAGTAAATGTCAAATTGGTGTCAAACAAATTCTTAAAAGATTTATTCGAACGTTTCACATAGTTGATAATTTTAAGTGGTAAAATTAGTAGTAAATGTCAAATTAGAGTCAGACAATTATTTAAAGCTTTAGAAAGACATTTTATCTGCTTTAAATATTAAAAAAACTAGTAGTAGAAGTTTAAATTAGAATCAGAGTATTCTTAAAAGTGTTCGAAAGATTTTGAAGTTATTGAAATGTTAAAATTAGTAGAAAAGGTCGAGTTAAAGTCAGACAATTATTAAATTCTATCATCTGATGTTTCACATTCATTAAATATTGAAATTAGTAGTAAATATAAAATTGGAGTCAAACGACTTTTAAATTCTTTTAGTTAGAATTTTCACGTGGTTTAAATTTTAAAACTAGTAGTAAAGGTCAAGTTATACTGTTAAAGTCAGGCAATTATTACATTTTTTGCCAGATATTTAAGATATGAGTTAAAATTAGTATTAAAATTTAATTTAATTTTTTTTAATAGTTATAATTTTAGTAGCTAAAATTAAAATTCGAGTCAGAATTTTTTTAGAAATTTCCTCAGACAATTTGAATGTACAATTAAAATTCATTGTTATAGTCAGACAATTTTCAGAATCTTTAATAATAAAGTATAAGTATTTAGTACAGTATTTTAGTACACTGGAAAAAAAATTTAATTTCATCAAACTATTCAAATCAAATAAATATTTGTCAAATAATTTAAATTAATTGAGTCAAATAATCTTTTTTCAGTGTAGGTGCTTTAAATATTAAAATGAGTAGTAAATACCAACTTGCAGTCATCAGATAATTTTAAAACTCTTTGATGAACATAAGTTAACATATATAAAGAATATAAAATATAGTCAGACGTTTAATTTGCGTTAACTATTAAAATTAGTAGTAAAGGTCGAGTTACAGTCAGACAATCCTTAAAACCTTCAATCAGACGTTTCACATGGTTAATATTGTATATATTTAAAATTTTTAAACTAGTAGTATAGGCTGACCTAAAGTCAGACAATTCTTAAAATTAATATTTTTAAATACTCCTAACTAATGAAAATAATTCATGACCTTAAAATTTCAATGAAAAAACTAGTTTCAAAAAAAAATTATTATCCTAGATACTTTTTTTTCGAAATAACTGATAGAAAAAAAAGGAGAAAATAATTTCTAAGTTCTAATAAAAAAAAATGAAATGATTTATTTTCACAGCTCCATTTGAGCTGTAAAGGGATAGATTAAAGCAATTTTATGTGTACTCGACCTTTCAAGTTTAGAAGATTACTATATCGCAACTTTATTATATGTATACTGCACTTCTCTCGACTGATGCGAAATTACTTTGATATTTTGCGAAATCTACTGGCACACTCATACAAATATATATGTATATACATATAAAAGAGAGAAACTGGTGCCAAAATTGTGCAGAGAGAGGAAAAGAGAGAGAGAGAGAGAGAGAGAGAGAGAGAGAGAGAGAGGTACCTTCATGTGAATCAGTGAACCCAGAACTGTACCAGACGGATGATCCTGCTAGTGTAATGCAAAACTTCAATTTGGTTTGAAACCGGCACTAAAGTGGATAACGTAACTGAACGCGGAAGGTCGTCTACGTGAACATTTTCAAATCCCATCCCTACTCTCTCTCTCTCTCACTCACTCTCTTTCACCCCAATTCCACGTGAATAGGTGCCAAAGCACACGTGTATGCGTATATTGACGATTACATTTTACAAGGTGAAAAAAGGCTCCCATGTAATCCAAACTAGTACATTTTTAATCTTTATAGGAAAATCAACTTTTGTCTGTTTTTTATTTTCAACAGAAAAAAAAGAAACTTCTTGTTATTTGATTTTCCATTTGTATTTTTTCATCCGACTCTAGTGCAATCGAAGTACTTTTAATTTAGTCACACCAAGAATTTTTTTTTTTTTTTTTTGCTTTTCGTTTTCAATAAAGGAATGTCAGTAATTTAATTGGGATCGAAAAAAATGATAGGATTAGTTAAGTTTGGTTAATCGGTAAAATAAGATTTATACGAATTTCTTTAATTCTAAAATTATTCGAAACTATGTTTTATTTAAAATAAATATTCAAATATTGATTTTTGATTTTGAAAAATAGCAAACTCGAACTATTTTAAAATTAAATAACTTATAAGAATGTTGATGTAAATTCTTCAAAATTATTTTTCATCATTTTTTGTATTGAATAATTATTTTCTACTAGAATTTTCAACTTTTGTTTTTCTTTTAATAAATTATAATTACAATAATTTTTGACATAGTTCTGTGAGACTTTCAAATTCAATTTTACAAAAATTTGATTTTTCGTCATTTTTATTTAAATTATAATTTTCTAAACTTTTAAACTTAAACTTTTCTTTAAATAAATTGTAATAATTAAACATGTTTTTAAAATAGTTCTCTTGAGAATTTTTAAATACATTTGTTTAAAATTCAATTTTTCGAAGATTTTGATTATTCGCAAATTCATCAATTAAATATACATATGTTAGAAAATAAAAATTTTAATTCTACTTCACAAAAAAATTAATTGTATAGAATTGTTAATTAAATGTCAAACAAATTTAGATTTTTAAAAATTTTAATTTGTAACTTTTTCAAAATTCAGTTACTCTTAATATTCTACAATGCTTCTAATTTTCAATTATTATCTAAAACACTAACTGAAAATAATTTTTAAAATCAATTTTTTTAGAAAATTCTACGAGAATTAATTAAATATCGAAATAAAATTTATTAAATAATTATCTTATTTATCATTATATTTGTAATGGATAATTATATTATCTTATTATTATATTTAAAATATCTTAAAATTCTTTTAAAGAAACTTACCAACAAATTTTTAATTAATTTAATAAATTTTTAATTAAATAATTTTTTAAATAATTTTATTCTTTCGACTATTTATAATAAACTTTTTAAGAACAATTGCATTCTTCGAGAAATTTAATTGAATTTCTAAAAAGAATTTGGGGCTACGAAAATAATTGAATTCCTAAAAAGAATGTTAAAAAATAATTAAATTTTTGTAAAGAATTTAAGAAAAAAATTTTAATATTTTGAAAATTTTTTTGGGAAAATTTTATGAAAATAGTAGAAAATATTGACAATCATTGAATTGAGGAAAATTTATAAAAATAATTGAAATTTTGACAAGAATTTTATAAAAATTTAGGTATAAAAATTGTAAACGAAATTCTTTTGAAATTATTTTTCCAATCTTTAAGTAAAGTTATTCATTGAATAATTTATTTATTTTACAATAATTTTTCGAGATTTTAGTTATTTAAAATAAAATTTTTGTCAGAAATTAAAAAATGTTCATGATTTTGTATGAAAATTCGTCGTAATTTCATAGTTTTTATAAGGCGAACAAAATGACCCTGTTTTAATTAATTAACAATAGAATCCCGTTTGTAAATAAATAAATAGTAAACTACAACGCAATAAATAAATAAACATTAAAACGAATAAAAATGAAAATAAAATATAATAAAAAACAGAATGTGAAAAGGTATAATAAAAACATATAAAATGAAAAAAAAATTGAAAAAAGGGAAATATTTACGAAAAAAAAGGAATAAATATTTAAAAGAAAAAATAATAACATAAATTTTCAATGTAGAACGAAATTCAATGGGGGAAAATCGACCAAATTGAAAGTAGTTAAATTTTTTTTTTATTGCCGTTATTCCCAGTAACTTATAAATGTATTTCTTTTCTCTTTTCACTCCAATTTTCCATGTTAAGGGCATTCTCTCACCCTCTCGCTTTTCACGTAATCTCAAAATCCAATAATTCTTAAAGTGCTTTTCAAAAATTGAAGAAAACAGTCACATTGTTTAGAATTGACTTTTTTCAAGAGGAACTCGAAAGAAGAAATAATGGATTTTAAATTCAGTATAAATTGGAATAAATAGAGATAAAATAAAGAATTCTGTTTTAAGCCGCACTTTTTTTTTCAACACAACGTCCCTCGGATTACAAAAGCATTGAAAATGAAAAATAAACGTACACTTTCCCTCTGTGTGCAGGATTATTGAAAAATAATTTTCATTTTTATTCGCAGCATATTTATTTGTTAAATTTTTAATATAATTTTCGGCTATGTTCTTTTTTTTTGTCTTTTCCTTTTTCACTTATTTTAAATTTCAAAATAAAATTTACTTTTTTCGGATATGAAATCATAATTTTAAATAATATTTTTAAATTGTAGCATTTTATAAAAAAAAATAGGAAAATGAAATCAAATTTTTTTTTTAAATATTTAAATTAATTAAGCGCAAAGTTTGTAAATTATTATATAATAAAATTATTATTTTATTTTCTCATTGATGTTTGTATTTTACTTCATTAGGAATATTCTAAAGATACTTGGGGATTTTTGCGTCAACTCAAAGAGTGTTCTTTACTTAAGGCAACTTCATCTTGAAGAAGAAACTTTACACTTTGATCTCTTATAATTAAAATTGACTGCACCTGGAAATTTATCGTTATACGTTACAGATGAATACCTATAGAATCACAAAATTAGGAATAAAAAAAATCTTTCAAAAGTGTATTCATACTTTTTTTACCTCTAGTTTATTAATTATGAAAAATTAAACTATGTTCTGAAAAAATAAACTATTTTTAACGTTTTTTATTATTTTTATTAATTTAAATATAAAATCTTTCGTAGTTTTATTTTCTCCAATTAAAATCGTCGAATCAAATTCAATATTCACAGGAAGCTTAAAATTTTAAATAATTTGTTAAAATTTCTGTTTCAGGTGTCGAATAAAACAATGGAAACAGGATCTTCCGTCCACTTCGGTGATTATCACGTTTCACAATGAGGCTCGTTCGACACTTTTAAGAACTGTTGTCAGGTAAATTATATAGTTTATTCCCAATTAAAAAAAATATATATTAATCAATTGAAAAAAATAATTTAAAAAATTCTATATTCTAGTAAACAAATAATTTTCCCTGTAAAATATCGTCTTAAGTGCAATTAGCCTTCTTTCTATATTTATTTTACGATATACATTTTTCCCCCCTTTTTTTATGTCAAACTAGAAAAATGTTTTTGTAAAGTATTTTTATGTCACAAAATAGAATGAAAAATGTTGTAATAAAATAAATCCAGTAAGAAAGAATTGAGCTATAAAATGAAAAATCCAATAAAAGTCTTATGAAAATAGGATCATGAAAATTTCAATTTTTTTTTTCATCAAAATAAATAGCCTCTTAGACTTTTGTCGATAAATGAGGAAAAAGAAGGGGGAAAGTATTTAAAAAAGAAACTTTTCTGAAAAATTATAGAGAAATTAAATTATTACAGAATCGATAAGAAAATTTTTTGAATATATTTTGTGAAAATAAGAGAAATAAAAAAACATATTGGTATTTGAAGATTTTATTTATTTTGAGGCATTAAGTTATTGATTTGGCTTTTCAGACAGTATATGTGAATGCACATTTGCATAACGCAAGAGGTTTTTTTTCTCTACTTTCTGCATAAGAGAAACGTACATTTCAAATCGAATATCAGAATTTACAGTAGAATATAGTCCAAATATCCAAGAAATAATCGAAGATCAATTTTTTATCGGTGTCCGTATATTTATAATACCCTGGGTAACAAGGATGATTTTTTTTTATAATTTACTATTTATTTCGCAGCAATAAATTTACTGTTCTCTATAAAATATTTTTTCACAATTCTAATAAATAATTTCGTAATTTTTTCTTATTTTCAATAAAATATTTTAATGTGAAACCATTTTAATTAAAAAGCACTTTAAATATTGATAAAATTTTTGAATTGAACAATTTAAATAATAAACGCTTTTAATATTAAACAATAAAAAAACAATAGAAATATTAATCTTCAAAATCAACAATTTCATTAATAAATGAAACAATTTTAATTAAAAAACACTTTTAATATTAAACAATTTTTTTTAGTTAAACAATTTAAATAATAAACGCTTTTAGTATTAAACAATTTTTTAACTCTAACAATTTCACGATTAAATTATTTTAATATCGATCAATTCTAATATCATACAATTTTAATATATTAAAAAACATTTTATTATTAAAAACTTCCAATATTCAACAAACTTTTAATATTAAACAATTTATAAAATGGTTAAATTTATAAAATGTATTCAGCACTTTTGATATTGAAAAATTTAATTTCCACTAAAATTAATGTCAAACATTTTCTTAAAACATTTCGTTAATTTATTGGAATTGGGTTTAATTATAATGTTCTGTGGAATAGAAAATAAATTATTCGTATATAGAGAAATTTCTGAATATCCAACCAAAATTTAGTTATACAATAATTTCTATGCGTTTGAAATTTATGTTATGGACTATCCTCCTGTCATTCTTGTCTGCTTTTAGTTTTCATTAAGTAAATTTTCAATTTCATTCCGAAAATTTTATTACCACGTTATTATTCTTTTCAAATTAAAAACAAAATTCAATTTTTTCATGTAATTGGAAAAGAAATTTAATTATATATGATATGAAAAAAGCAAAAATATTCATTAAATATTGTAAATAATTGTAATTATAATTTTTTTTTGTACTGAGACTGAAAGTATTACATAAAAAACTTCAAAATTCAATTGATTAACAACTTCGAATTCAATTTATTGATTTAAAGTTTTGAATGTAAAGCTTAGATTGTCAGAGAATTTTTTTTCAATTTTTGGTTTTTGATTTTTGTTCAGTGTCGATAAATTTAATTATTTCAATAAATAAAATTATATAAAATAGTTTTTAATAAATAAGGACTTTAAGAAAGAATTGACCCTATAGAAATTAAAATTTCTTAATTGTAAAAATTATTATGCTCGTGGCGGGAAATAAATATTAAACTTTGGACAAGTATTTTTCAATTTGATAAAAAAACGAGAAAGCAAAATTTTTATATCACAAAATGAATTTTAAACAAATATATGCGAAATTTAATGTTGTTATATGAAACATCTGGAATATTAATTAAATTTTAATATAACTATACTTAATTTCAAATAATTTGTGCTAAAATTCATCAAAATTTAGCTTTGTCGCATTTTCTACCAAAATCGTGAAATACTTTTAGAAAATTTTGTATTTATTTTCTCTCTCCACTTTGTTATTAACAGTAATAAAATTAAAGTCGAATTCATATTTCAATATAAATGAAAAAAATTTGAGTTAAATTTTTTTAAATCCTATCATTTTATTAAAATTGTTAATTTTATAAAAAAAAAAGAAAATACGAAGTTAACCGCGAGCGTAATTGTACAAGTATGAAAGAAGCAGAAATATTATTTAATTTTTTTTAAATAATTCTGCGTACATTTTATTAATAAACATTCTTTTATACATTTTTGCAAATACATTTTTTAATAACTCCTTTTTATCAAAATAATTTTTTAAAAATTGCATTTTTAATTATTTACCTATTTATTTATATATTTACAAAGGCTGTGCTGTAAATATTACATTTTTAAAGTAATTAATTAAATAATTAATTTAACATTTAATATTTAAAATGTAGTATATGTAATAAAGATATTTTGTTAATTTTTAATAATTAATGAAATTTCATCAATTAATGATATAATTTTAATAATTAATTATATTATATTAATAGTAAAAAATAATAATGTAATGATAAAATTGAATTTTATCTTATTATTAATATTAGTAATCAGTGTGTAAATTCTTTTTCGAATGATTTAGTGTGGATTTTTTTTATCGCCAATTTTGCATTAACTTCTTCAGTGAGAGCCTCTACGCGAAGAGATATAAAATTTATTGACGTCATTTCTTTAAAGTGCGAAACTAATTATGAAATTTTTCCCTTCTAACAAACACTTGAAGAAGATTTACATAATTTTTGGAATGTGTAAATTATCGAGTTTTCACGCTATAAGGAATGCTTCGAAATTCCGCATACTTCGTATTTTTTTTATTATTAATTTTAGAGGTAATAAGATACTTGGCATATTTTTTCAAAATGCAATCAAAACATTAAAGACTCTTTATTGAAATTGTAATAAATCTTCAAAGTTTAATTAAATTAAAATTTTATTGTAAAAACTAAGAATCAATAAAACTATTGATTAAAATTTTTCTGAAATATACCATTTTTTCAATTTTATCTTTATTCAATTTACAAATAGCTTATAATTGAAATTTTTAAATAAAGATTTGAAAAAACGAATAATTAACATTTTTCAAAAAAATGTTTTAAAATTTAATTGAAATGAAATACATATTTTTTATAGCGTTCTAAATAGAAGTCCTGAGCACCTCATAAAAGAGATCATCTTAGTGGATGACTTTAGCGATCACCGTAAGTGCTTCTCTCAATAAAATTCTCTATATTAGCTTTATCTATGATGAAAACGCAAATAAAAAATTTTCAAATGTCCTTAAAAAAAACTTTTTCTATTAACTTATTCGATGATTTACATTTCACTTGATTTTTACTGTCCCTTTATATCTTATTTCTTTTGAAATTGTCACTTTTTCAATTTTAATAAATAATTTTAGAAAGAAAAATAGGAGAATAAACTTTTATTAAAAGTTAACTTAGAAGAGTTAATTTTGCAATTTTTTCTTCTTTCATTCTTGATAAATAATTGTAAAATTTTATACAGCTGACGATGGAGAGGAATTGTCAAAGATACACAAAGTTCGGGTCATCAGAAATGAAAAGAGAGAAGGTCTCATGAGATCGAGGGTACGAGGTGCAGATGCAGCGACGGCCAATGTCCTCACATTTCTGGATTCTCATTGCGAATGCAATGCCGATTGGCTTGAACCTCTATTGGAAAGAGTTGCCGAAGACCCAACT
This sequence comes from Leptopilina myrica (nomen nudum), assembly GCA_032872475.1. NCBI lineage: Eukaryota > Metazoa > Arthropoda > Insecta > Hymenoptera > Figitidae > Leptopilina > Leptopilina myrica (nomen nudum). The sequence continues at coordinate 40,953,456 of CM065461.1, forward strand.
AGGGTCGTTTGTCCCGTTATTGACGTTATCAGCATGGATACTTTTCAGTATATTGGTGAGAGAAACAATGAAAAATATTTTCTTTTGTATTGGACAAAAAAGGAAAAAGATAATTTTAAAAAGAAAAATTTCTTTAAATATTGCATCTTTGCAATCTTTTTTTTTGGTACAAAAGTAGAATTGTGTTTTAAGTTCCCTTTTATCTATCTATGACTTATTCAACTGAGACTTTTCTGCAGCTTAAGCGAATTGACACATGTTCGTTGAAGCCTATAAAATTTCGTTGACATCAGTTGTGCAAGTAGATAAGAACTGAACAGAGTATTCTAGAGATAAGCTTAAAAGATTTTCCTTCCATGATTTTCAGGTGCATCTGCAGATCTAAGAGGTGGCTTTGATTGGAGCCTAGTTTTCAAGTGGGAATATTTGAGTCAAGTCGAACGACAAGCGAGGCAAAAGGATCCCACTCAAGCGATAAGAACACCCATGATAGCTGGGGGACTCTTTGTCATCAATAAATCTTACTTTGAGAAACTCGGAAAATACGACACTCAAATGGATGTTTGGGGTGGTGAAAATCTTGGTAAGTGAATTTATCATCTTCCCTAAGGGCGAGAAAAAAATCATCAATTAAAATTCACTTATACAAATCCTCAAAAAAAAAAAAAGAAATAAAACGAAACTTGCTTCCACAATGAAATGTAAGCATCTTTGTAATCATCTAAGATTTAAATTTTTAATATAATACACTTGAATTTTAATTGAAAAACTTTTCCATGAAAATTTACAAAATTAATAATGTAAATTTCTTCTCAGAAATCTCGTTTCGCGTTTGGCAATGCGGAGGAAGCTTGGAAATTATCCCCTGTTCTCGGGTAGGACACGTGTTCAGAAAACGTCACCCTTATTCCTTTCCTGGAGGTAGTGGAAATGTATTTGCAAGAAATACGCGAAGAGCCGCTGAAGTTTGGATGGATAATTACAAACAGTTCTACTATAACGCCGTTCCTCTGGCGCGAAACATTCCTTATGGAAAGTATGTAATTTTCTTGTTTCAAAATAGTTTTGCAACTTGTGATTATCGCAAACTGAAAAAGAAATGTCTCCACTGAGAAAGAAAAACGATTTATATTAAAGGAAATTTTTCTGCGACAATAAATGTTTCTTTTGCCTTTTCAGTATTCAAGATAGAATGGAATTGAAAAGAAAATTGCAATGTAAACCATTTAGATGGTATTTGAAAAACGTTTATCCCGAATTAGTAATACCTACAAATGAGGGAGGGCCTGGAGGAGCTTTGAAGCAGGGATCAGCTTGTCTAGATAGTATGGGACATCTTCTGGATGGAAATGTTGGATTGTATCCTTGTCATGACACTGGAGGCAATCAGGTAATCGAAATTTTCTATGTGATTTTACAAATTTTAAATTAGGAACAATGGGAGGATTGAAGAAAGTTCTTGTTTTATTTGAATTGATATTTCCGAGACGCACTCAGATTTTTTGCTAAGATTTGGTTTTACAACAACTAACTTCCTAATTTTACTTATTTAGTTCTAAGTCGACAATCCTTCTGAAACGGCCAGAATGTACTTTGGCAGAATTTTTTTACGATTTGGTTTTCCAACACCTAACTATAGTTAGGATAATAAGAATCTAGTAGATGATTTTCCTACAGCACCTGAAACAAAAATAAAAATATTACTTACAGTTAAAACATATCTTCTTTACTAAACGACTTTTAATCGAACATTCTTCTAATAGTTCTTCTAAATCTGAAACAAAACAGAAATAAATTTGTAGTTGCTATTTGCCCTTTGGCTTAAATTCCTAATTTTACTTACCCCTAAGTTGACGATCCTTCTGAAACGGCCAGAATGTTCATTGGCAGAATTGTTTACGATTTGGTTTTCCAACACCTAACTATAGTTAGGATAATAAGAACCTCGTCGATTATTTTCCTGCTGCACCTGAAACAAAATTCTAATTTAAATTCTTCTTCCTCTTTCTTGAACTCCATATGTAAAATAAAAAAATATTAATTACTGTTGGACTTTTTTCTATCTCAAAAAAATTTACCTCTAATTATCAACTACGAAAAATTTAATTATTTCAGGAATGGTCACTAACAAAAGACGGTCTCATTAAGCACCACGACTTGTGTTTAACTCTAACCACTTACGCTAAAGGAACAACGCTTCTTATGCAAATTTGCGACGGTAGTGAAAACCAAAAATGGCGTTACCTTGAGGGTGGTCTTATAAGCCATGCGAGAATTCCAGTTTGTATAGATACAAAATATCACGCGCAACGTGGAATAACTGCAGAAAAGTGTGATTCCAATTTAGAGAGTCAAAGGTGGCATCTCTATAATCACGGCCATTAAATTTTAATTCCAGTAAGTGTGGACCACAAAAGACTCAAAATAAAAAGAAAAATTTCTTTTCTGACACGAGAAAAAAAAAATTATTGAGTAGCATTATTTCTATATAATACAAAAGAAATACGCTGAATCGAAATAGAAAACTGTTATTTTTTCGTGTCAGATAGAAATTTATTATATAAAAAGTGATAATAAACCGGAATGTGACTATATATAGGAATTGTGTCAATACTGAATGAAAAAGAGTCTCGAGAGGAAAACTGGTGACAATTTCTTTCAGAAAATTTGTTTTTTTTTCTGAAAAGATATAAAAATAAAGTGATGACGTCCGATCGTTGATCTCTGTATTATATTGACTGTAAAGAGAACGAAAGGAGCTTGTGAAAATTGTAAAATATCAGTTCGAAAATCGAATTGAATTCAGTTTTATAAATAATTTTTAAAATTTCATTTCTGAGGAAAAAAAGAATAATTTTTATTTAATCTTACAAGAAATGTCAATTTTCTTTTCTCTCAACAAATCTTATAATATTTTTAAAAGCAACTTCAATGCAAAAGGAAATATTCCATTACAGTCATTTATTAAGATTAAATAAGAATTACAAATTTTGCGAAGAAAAATAAGAACTGAAATTCTATTAAATTTAAGTTTATGATAATTTCAATTTTTCCCTAATCCCTTTTCACGGATTCAACATAAAATTTTAGCTCTCGAGTTTAAAATATTGAGACTGGAATTGAATTACTGATATATTGAATATTGGAATTAATAATTGACAATTACGAATATCGATTGTATATTATGCATAACGCAATCTAAAAGCCATTAAATCTGCTTTTTCTGCTCCTATTGTAAATAGTAATAATGAATGTGTTCGCAAACTTGGAACAAAGCGGTTTCACAAAATAATACGAAGACTAAAAACAAAAAAAAAATGCGAATGCCAAAGACAAAGAAGCCCTCGACTTCAAAAGCATTTTTAAAAAAAAGTACTTCCATTCGTTGAAGATTTTAAGCACAATTTAATTTTTAAAAAATTTTATGCCAGTACTTAATATTTTCATGTTTTCTACTTTTTTCCATAGGTAATTGATTTTTATTTTCATATAAAGAATTCCTTGATTAAACTTCAACATGAAGTGAACGTTAAAATAAGATTTTGTCTTTAGAGAAATTATTCACAAAATAATTTCATTAGAAAAGAAAATATTGTATGGAGAATTTAATAACGAATTAAAAGAGAAGAAAATATTAATTATAAATTAATAATTTTGCTCTCGTGAGATTGTAAAGCAGAATTATGATTAAAAATCGATCGTAATTTAGTAAATTATTTACAAGACTGTACATCAAATTTTTATCATGTTGTGAATCGAAAATCAAAAATTAAACAATTTTTATTATTGTACAATATAATTGTCTGAAAAGAAACGCCTATCTCGAGGCTAATTCAATTTAAATCATTTCATCAATAAAAATAAAATAAAATTTTCTTTCATTAACAATTATTTAACAAATTAGTCGATTATATTGTACAATATTTGGATTAAACAAATATCATTCAATTTTTTTTTAACGAAAAACTATTTTCCAATTTTTATTCGCCTCATTTTAATTTTCATGAGGTACATATACTTTTAGTCGACCCCAAACTAATTGTATCGAAACAGAGAATTATTTTTGTATTTTCTACAAAATATAAATTGTACATTTACTTGGTTGTGTGAATGTTGGAATGAATATTGACAGCTTAAAAGGAGAATAAACTTCTCGTATATAATAATATTTAAACCATAACATCAAATTGTAGTGAACAAAAGAATTTTTTTAAACAATGATTTAAAACGTGTAATCTATATTTCATGAAAAAAAAGTGATAAATATTTGAAATCACGCTGTGCGTATTTTAAAATACATATTAGTAATTTTTACTAAACGCCTGGCTGTGTCCGTTTACACGATCATAAATAAGGCGCTTTATTTTACTTTTATTCCAAAAGAAAAATAGAATTTTAATTGTAATAATTTAGAAAATTGTTTTTTGTATTAAAAAAATGTTTACTTTTTTTGTTATTTGTTAAATTTCTTTTTAGGAAATGATTTTTTTAATTTTATAATTTTCTATAATTTTTTATAATTTTATACTCATAAATATAAGTTTTGTTGTTTTGTTAAAAAAAGAATTACCATTCCAAGATATTTTTTACGATCATAGGAGAATAATATCAAAATTCTTTTCTAATTATTTAAGAAAAAAGTCAGTGGGATTTTTGCATGAAAGAAAATATGTTTAAAGAAATTAATAAATAAAAAAAAATGTCCGATACAGCCACGCATTAAAATTCGTATATAGGAATATTTTACAAAGTGTGAAATATTAGTTTTTGTACACATTAGAATTTTATACCTGCGGCATCTTCTTGTTAAGACACTGTAATGACGATTAAGACTAAATATTTTATTTTTTATTATCAAAATATCGAAACATTTTATTCAGCTCCAATTTCAATTCGTTTCAGTATTAATAAACTGATAGATTTTTAAATTTTATTTATAAAAATATGCAGCTTTGTTGTAAAAATGAAATGTTTTAAATTCCCCCAAAACTTTAATGTTTAAATTTTTCGTAAGTTGTTAATTAATGTCTTAAAATTGTATTTTTAACATTCTTATTAATTCATTATTTTCTTTCTTTCATTATTTTCAAATGTTCAGAAAAAAAAATTTTACGATAAAATGAGTTTCAATAAAATCTAAATATTTAATTATTCAATAAAATTATGTTTTAACACACTGTTGAAATATATTTGAAAATGAGAGTAAGAGAATTGAATTACATAAGTTTAAAAACCAAGTGATTTGTTAATTAGTAAAATTTTATTACAAAATGACGAATGAAATCGTAATCAGTTGAATAATAATTGTAAATATATATAGATTTATTATTCCCTAATTATAAAAAAGCATTGTACTTCCAAAATTACGAAAAAATGTAAAAAAAAAGAGTAGGAATATCGTGAAAGCATGTGTACTAGAAAATTCATTAATGTTAATATCGATGTATATCAAAAAGAGGTTTTATTGCGTGCAGAAACGATTCCTTGAAGCATAGAATTTTTAAATACTTGTACATTGTCTACCAGTGACATTATTTTTAATTTTTAGCTTAACAATTTTTATTATACTTTAATTTACTTTCTTTAAAGTCATTTGTATTTTTATTGTTCTTAGAATTTATAATAAAAATCAATCTGCTTTATACATGAATTTTTTTTCGCATTTTCTCACATTGGAATTGTATAATAAGAGATGAAAGATTTTATTATGAATAATGAATTGCTTGTACTTCGTAAGAAAAAAAGTGTATCATAATAGTTGAATAATGAACATGTATATTATTGATATGTTTATGATAAAAAAAAACTCTATCATAATAATAATTATACTTAATAGGCCTTTTTTTAATAAAACTTATGGATATTTCCAGAAAATTATTATTTAATTATCCGACACCTTTACTGTTAAACTCTACTACGATACTTTATTACTATATTTTACTATTACTTAACTTTTTCAAGTAACAAAAATGTTAATGCTAATTTAAAATTAACTTGAAAATGTAATTTTTAATTAACATTAAAATTTTTTATTAATTAATTTTACTTACGTGAAATCGACGAACCTCCTGACGGACCCAGACAGTTTGTCTCCAAACTTCTTGTTTTTTACGATTTGGTTTTCCAAAACCTAACTATAGTTAGGATATGAACTAGTTGACTGAATTATTTTAAATCAATGACTCTTCTAATGCACTCGATGACTGGAATTATTTTTAACTGATGTTAAAATTCAAGAGAGAAAATTTAAATTTTCGCGGATAAATTAAGTGACATCTGGCGACAAATTATTGAAACACGAACCAAGTCTCATGGTAATTTATCGACTCAGCAGAAAAGTTCATGATGTTTAAGGAAGTCGTTGTTAGGTGGCGCTAATTTCAACCGCGAAAATTCAAAATATTTACAAACACATTTTCGAATTACAAATAATTATCGAAATTGTTAACTATTACACCAAGTCAATAATTAATAAGCATTACTTGTAATTTGAAAAAATATGTTTATAAATATTTAAATTTTCCGCAGTTAACCAACATTTTTAAAAAATAATTAACTATTATTATTGACCCCTTAACTGCCATGGTAAAGATTTTGGTTGTCAAATCTTTGCCATGGCGGTTATGGAGTTAATATAATAATTATCAGTATTATTTAAAAATATTGATTGTAAATATTAATAGAAAGTAATTGTATAATTAATAATAAGAAATATATTTACGAAATAGAAAATTTTATATTTTGATTTTAAATTGTAAAATATGAACAAAGTCAACTGTAAAGGGACTCGACTATTTTCCCCTCAACTATATTTAGATATTATAAATCTATAAATACAATTAGTAGGTTATCAATTCACAAAATGTATTTTATGGAAAAATGAAGACAATCACGTTCTTTTCGATTATTAACCGTATTAAACCGTAATTGTCTTATTTTTCCAGAAAATAAATTTTCCTGAATTGATCACCTGCCGAATATCACGTGATAATTGTCTAAAATTAAGACTTTCTTTGCTTCTTAAAACTTTTTTTAACTTTGTCCTTAAATTGATTGACATTGAAGTCCCTTTTCTTTTCGTCAGTTGTTTTTGCACTCTCTTCTGGCGGTACAAATGCTTCGGCACGTTTCTCCTCGCGTTTTTTCGTTGCTTCCTCGTGCTTCTTGTCCAATTGTTTCTTGGCCCTGGCGCGTTTCTGTTCCTTAGTGAGGAAATATTCTCCAGACGCTAATTGCTTATCGATAATTCTCTCCTCTTGCTCTGGTGGGAATGGTGTATACGGTTTCTTGATTTTCTTATTCTTCGGCTGCTTTCGTTTACTGATATTCTTCGTGGTGAACTTTGGCAAATATTTCTCCCAATTTTCGTTCTTGAGTGTTGGATTTTTCGATAGTTCTCGCTTGATGAATAAGGCCTTTATGTTGTAGATTGGATGAACCACGTTCTTCATGTTGTCTTCCACGATGCGTCTCACCTGAAAATATTTTTTGTTAGTTAGAGAAAAAAATTAGATCTTCTAAATTTAGAGGATTCTGTAGTTTAATGAAGTTGATTTTTCTTTGTTTGTGATGATCGTAAAGAGACGAAAATTGACTTGGGAATTAAATTTGAAGGGATCCTTTAAATTTAATGTTCTCTTACCTGTTAAAATGAGATATTTGAAATATGAATATAGGAAAAATGCAAATAGCTACAATGAAATATTTTACCTGTTGTAATCCTTTGTATGGACCTACGGCTGAGACGGTGTTTCCCTGAACAAGAACATAGCAATCGGTGAGCAATTCAATTGACTTTAGGGTACATCCATTGGGTCCAATTAATCGCTGTCGTCTTTTGACGAATTTCTCCTTGTTTCTGACTAGGGAGGAAATTTTTATAATATCAGAACCACGATCGTCTTGTAGAACTTTAACGGCCTGTTCGAATGGCACGGAGCGCGCTATCAATTTAATCATGTCACGAGCTTTGACGATAATATAAGGATCCCATGTTTTTCTTGTTGTTTTCACGGTCATACTGCCTTCAATAAGATCCAATTCTGCTTTAATGCAATGTTCATTGAGTGCCTTTTGCACTAATGGCCAACATTGCTTTAAATAATGTTCTCGATATTTTGGAAATAGGGTCGCAAACGAACTTTCCTCCAAGAGACGATGTGGATTGTCCTCGGGTTTGAAGGTTGGAACTTTCAATGCCCACGCATTTTCCACTGGTCCATTGGTTTTTGCGATATCCTCACTTTCCGAATCCGTCATTTTTTGGCAATTATTTACAAACTAGTTTTCACTTGCATTCAATTTATTTGGATAGTATAGTGTGACAGTGGGCAGTTTTTTTAGGTTATGTTTCACTTTTCTGTTACTTACGGACACTTTGGTTTGTTCTCGACAGAAACTTTTATTTACACACTCTTTTCTATTCGGGAACTTTTCAATTTGAATAATAATATTAATTTTTATATTTAACAAAGGAGGTGTTTTTGAGAATTATATTTCGAGTGTTGTCATTCGCAAACTACACGTGCTGTACTTGTACGCTCTGTTTAGAATGTTTAGTTGATAATTCCGACCGCAAGTTGGCGCTGCTTGTTCTTTTCGCCATTTAAAAATGGAATATTTAACGTTCATAAAATTCTGAATTGCGAAAACCAAAGATAATTTATAAAAATAGTTATTTTTATTTTTAAAACGATTTTTTCTTCCTTACATAATAAGTAATAAATTTTCTAAAATTAACATTTATATATGTTGAAATACATTTATTTAGAGGCAAGTTCAGCTTCATATTCTTCCCGGAGTATGAATTTCCTTATTTTCCCACTGCTCGTACATGGAAATGAATTTCTGAATTGAATATATTTTGGAATTTTGAAATGTGCAATTTTTCCCTTACACCAATTACGCAACTCGTCTGCCGTTAATTTCGATCCCTCTTTTAATCTAATAAAGGCACAAACTTCTTCTCCATAAATCTCGTCATTTATTCCAGTCACATGAACTTCCAATATTTCTTGATGTGTTTGCAAAAAGTCTTCGATTTCCTATATTGAGTAATTAATACAATTAAATTTTTGGTTGTTGCAAAGTAAAACTTTTTCTTTGTCCAATGTAAACCGAAGTTCATATAATATTCTAAACAAAAAGTACCTTAGGGAAAATATTTTCCCCTCCCCGGATAATCATGTCTTTCAATCGTCCAACAACTTGTCCATAACCATCGGGTCTTAAAATGAATTGATCGCCAGTTTTTAGCCAGCCATCTTCAGTTAGCATTTTTTTGGTATTCTCCTCATCCTCCCAGTAACTAATCATATTTACATAACCACGAACCCATAATTCTCCCGGTGTTTCCATCGGAACAATTTCACCCTTTTCGTTCATTATCTATAATAAGCATATAGAATTACTCTAATTTTTCATGAAATAAGTAAGGCGAATTTAAAAAATAATTAAAAATTATTAAAATTTACACAACCTTAACTTCAATATGATCTGAAAGATGTCCAACAGTAGTCTCTGTGAGTTCTCTCTTTTCGTTTGGTAAAGTTTGAAAAACAACTGCCGTCGTTTCCGTTAATCCGTATACAGACTAAAAAAAATTATGATAAGCAATGAAAAATATGAAAAATATAAAAAATATAATAATATAATAAAAATAATAAAATATAATGAAATATAATATATAACATAATGAATGACCTTCAATCGATCTAAATTGAATGTGTCCTTTATTCTTCGATGAAGTTCTTGCGAACATGGCGAACCACCAACTGCTCCAGTTGTAATATGATCAAAATATGTTCCCACTCGCTTAGTGACATCAATAAGTTGCACCTGCAGACAATTATGTATTAAAATATTATTATTGTTATTATAATTATTATTGTGGTTGTTATTATTTGTAAGTTATAACAGTACACAACATTATTTATTATACTGGAGAAAACATTGGTTTGTTTAATTCAAATATAAATAGTGAATGAATCAAATATTTTCGAATTAAACGTACTTTATAATCGAATCAAATAAATATTTACTTGAATCAAATAAATTTTATTGCTAATAACATTTTTTTTCAATTAACTGAAATAAATAAAATCTGAAAATATAATTTTAGTTTTTGAAGCAAATTCCCTTTTAATTGCACCTTACTCTCTGAAATTGAAATTGAAATTAAAATAATGTAAAATTACTGATTTAATTTAAGAAACTAAATAAAAATTATTAACTGCCACTAAAAATTCTCAATTACATTACAAATAAAATTAATTTAACTGATTTTTACTAATTTTTTTACTGATTTAATTTAAGAAACTAAATAAAAATTATTAACTACCACTAAAAATTCTCAATTACATTACAAATAAAATTAATTTAACTGATTTTTACTGATTTAATTTAAGAAATTAAATAAAAATTATTTACTTCCACTAAAAATTCTCAATTACATTACAAATAAAATTAATTTAACACAAGCATCCATAAATATTTATTTGATATAATAAACATGAAATCGTTTACTTGAAACAAATTTTTCTTTTCAGTCCCATAAAGAAACAAACCATTTTATCAAAAAAATAACAATTTCATTCAAAAGCTAATTGCAAAAAATAAATACCTGTTTTTTTGCGATCGCCGACAAATTTCCTAATTTTTTATTCCCAAACGCTTTTAACAACAATAACTTTTTCTAATATTATTTTTTTGCTAAAACTATTTTCCTAATTCAATTTTCCTAAAGATTTTTTTTCGAATAATATAATTTTTTCTACAACAATGTGGAAAAATGCGAAAAAACTAAATTGTTAACTTTGTGGAAAAAATAAACAATTATTAAAAATTCAAAAATCAATTTCATGGGATTTTATAGAAATTTTATCTCCTTTCATTAAAATCCGATAAAATTTTTTTTTTTAATGAAACGTGAACAAATCGATTAAAAAAACATTTTAAATTTAAAATATTTTTCTTAATTATTAGTACTAGTTTTGTAATAAAAATTATATTTCGTAAGAAATAAAAAATAAATATTTTTACTCCTTTCAATGAAATATCTCACCCACATTGTTGGAGTGCCATAAATACCAGAACATTTTTCATTGACAATTGCGTCCAAAGACTTGACTGGATTAAATGTTGGTGCAGGAAGAACTAATGTTGTTCCCGAATGCCAGGCGGATGTCTGCGCTATCATTCCAAATGCATGGAAAAATGGTACATTTACACAAATTTTATGATTATTATCGTGCAATTCAAAACGTTTGGCTGCCTAAAAAAAATGTTTTTTTAAATATAATGCTTACTTTCAACAATTTTTTTCTCCTACTTTTTTATAATATTATTTATTATTTTTAATTTAATTAATATAATTATTTATTAATAATAATAATAATTATTTATTATTATTATTATTATTTATTTTTTATTATTATTATTTATTTATAATTTATTGTTTATAATTTATTGTTTATTATTTATCTCTTCAATGCAACATTTAGACATATTAATAAAAATATATTACAATCAAAATTTCTCACCTGTCGTGAATTATTTACTAGTGATCTATGACTCAAAAATGCTGCTTTTGGTTTTCCAGTCGTTCCCGATGTGAATTGAATATTACTTCCGTCGTAAGGTGAAACGGCTTTTTGTTCTTTACAAATTTCTTCAATGTCCTTTTTAGTTGCCAAATTCACCACGTCAGTTAAAAGTCGAGTGCCTCTGTTTAAAATAAATATACTTGCATAATTTTTGTAAAAAAATGGTTATTTTTTATGTAAAATAATTTGCAATAAACTTAATTTGCTAGAAATTCACTCTTTTATTAAATTTAAATTATTATGAAATTTAAATTTAAATTGTTACAAAATTTAAATTGTTATTAAATTGTTACACATTTAAATTTAAATTGTTACTAAATTTAAATTTAGATTGTTACAAAATTAATTTGTTAAAAAAATTACATTTTTTACTGAATTAGATTACTATAATCTAATTTTTTTCTATTAAATTAGTTTACAACAAATTTAATTTGTTATCAAGGAAATTTGCTATAAAATTAAATTACCTCAAAGCTACCAGTTTATTAAATTTAAATTTAAATTGTTACCAAATTAATTTTGCTATAAATTTAGTTTGTCACTGAATTAGTTTACTATAAATTAAATTTTTTTATTAAATTAATTTACAACAAATTTAATTTGTTATCAAGAAAATTTTCGAGAAAATTAAATTACCTTAAAGTTACCTGTTGATTAATTTGCTACCAAATTTATTTACTGCAATGTTAATTTGTTATGAATCTAATTTGGTAATTGATACTGAATTATTTTACTATAAATTACATTTTTTGTTAAATTAGTTTACAATAGATTTAATTTGTTATCAATTTAATTTGCTATAAATTTATTTTTTGATTAAATTTAAATTGTTAAAAATTAATTATCTAAAAAAAATTTCCTTAATAATGATTTAATTTGTTAATAAATTAGTTTACAATAAATTGAATTTGTTATAAAATTAGTTTGCTAAACATTTATAGTTACAAAATAATGAATATAATAAATATTATAATATGTAATGAATTTGTTACAAATTTATTTTCTGATTTCTGACTAAATTGTTACAAATTTAATTTCTGATTAAATTTAATTTATTAATAAATTAGTTTGCTACAAAGAAAGTTTGCTATAAATTTAAATTTTCACTGAGTTAGTTTAGGATAATTTGAGTTTGTTATTAAATGACCTAGTTTGCTATAAATTGAATTTGTTGTTAAATTAATTTACTACAACAAATTAAATATTTTGTTCCTAAAATTAGTTGCGTTTAAATTTAATTTATGAAATTACTTCGCTATAAATGTATTTTGTTAATTAATTCATACACAAGTTAAATTTACTATAAAAACAAATTCGCCATAAATTTAATTTCTTATCAAATTAATTATCCTAAAATTTAATTTTCCATTAAATAGCACTGTAAAGTATGACCGAAATTGAAAAATACAATCTAGATTTTTCTCATTAACAAATTGGCAGGTAGACGTTCATCCAGTATTTTTTTTTTTATAAAACGCGACCTAAATTGATTCTAATTTCCGTACCTTGAAAAGTAATCAGCAAATAAACACTTTAAGATTTAGTTACCGTGACAAAGATAATGCAACAACAACAACAATAACGAAAAATCAAGAAATGTAGATAAAGCTTTGTGTAAAGTTTATAAAAATTGAATTTTTTTTCATTCTTCCTTACAAGGTTGTACAAATAGAAATACATTACTATTTTTCAATTTTAACAGGAAATTAATCCAACTCATTTGTGTGTTTATTTAGAAAAAAGTATTCGTTTCATTCTACTTCACTGTTTAAATAAAGTTTCTTCGAGAAAAAAAAGGTATGATCCCTTTTTAGAAAATCGCCAGTCATCGCATTCGATTGATTTCATTCAAATTACTCTTCTGACATTATTTACTTTTTTTTTATAATTTTCTAAACGAAAAAGTATTTAGTGCTTATTTTTTCGTAGGGAAAGAAAATTTCAATAGTGAATAGTAATGAAAATTCCACTATAGTAAGAAAATGTTTATATTTAATAAATAAGTAAATATTTATTTATTTAGTTTTTAGATTTTTAAATTTCTATTTTTTTTTCGTCTGGTAAACGTGACTACTGTTGAAAAAAGTCATATTTGTAAAAGATTCGATTCTAAAAACATATCAAAGAGAGAGAGAGATTCGTTCATTTAACCCAATTCTTTGAGAATATAGAGTTTTCCGTCAGTTATTTTACGCGATGTTGCACGCGATATTCATGAATCAGCGCCGGCAGCATGGGTGTGGGTAGTTTGACGTTAAAAGTCAACAAGAGAGAATTATTATGCGATTCAACGTCCCTTCGACATTATCGCATTTGTTATTGTATAATCTCAACAAAATATATATGTCACGTTTGGCAAAAACCCTAGATCATTAAACTCCTTAACGACGAATTTTGTATATTATAAGCATTAGAGAAATAATTTTATTCAATTAACTTTTGCTATTGTACATAATTCCTCGAATTAATAACCTTCCAGTAATTTATGCAAAGTGGATGCAATTGAATTGAATTCAATTCTTAGAAACATTAAAATTCTAGATGTTTAAAATTATGTGACTAAATTTCATATTTGTTACATAACTAAAAATAAGACGAGAAATTGTACTCCAATAATTATTTGGACAATTGCAAAAATTGTATATTAAAAATTTTTACTTGGAGGAAGTAATTTTTGGATCAAAGATGTCTTTGTTAATTTACATACCTCACATGATTATCCGAATAAATGATGATATGCTCCAAAAATGGACATTTTTCCTTACACTGCAGGAGAATATTGGCATAATTTTTCCTTCGAAATAATTCTGGTGCAATAATTGCCTTCACTTGTACTTTTTTCAGGCAAAATTCAATTTCACTCTCCTCATAGCCGGGATTGATGCCAACCATTATTAAACCCAATCTAACTGACGCTATGTATCCAATGAACCATTCAATATCATTCGGCGCCCATAAACCGAGGCGATCGCCATTTTTTAGACCCAATTTTTTTAAACCAGCCGCAAGCATATTCGCTCGTCGATAGACTTCAGCGTAGGTTAAACGAATATTTTGATGAATGGAAAAAATGCATTCTCGATTGGGCCATTTTTCAGCGGCTGTCTCAAATAATTCGCCAATTGTCATGTCCATTAATGGTACCGAACCAGGATGATAGAGCTGAGAGAGATTTTTTTCCTTCTTCTCATTTTTTGCTGCCTCATGACAATTGCCTCGATTTTGACTGAGTCCAAAGAGGCCACTTTTATATTGAGCGTTTCTTAAAGCTTGAAGAGAGAAAAATTTATTTTTTCATTTAGAATATGTTTTAGGAGGAATTTTACTTTGTTCTCAGCTAGATAAAAAGTCTCGTTTTTCATTATTAAAATTTGAAAAAAAATTATGGAAGACAACAAATTGAAACAGTAATTTATTTTTTTTTCTGCATAATTCAAAAAATTATGAACAATGTCAAATTCTAGCATAGTCATATCTTTAATAATGATGGACTCATTGACTGAAATAAATAATTAATTTGAAATTAATATTTAAAGAAGTAGACGATTAAATAATTATCTCAAAATTCCGTCCTTGCGATAACTGTTCGATCGTTCTTCGGCAAAAGTGAAATATTTATCTTCAACAATAAACAATTTTAAATTTCCTTCACGTACTAATTGATAAATTATAAATTAATTAACTGATTGTAATTGTAAGGTAAAACATTTCTCCTTTAAACACAATTTTCCAATGTTTTTTTTTCTTCTTTTTGCAAAAGTTAACAAACGAATCTTCACACACTTGGATAATAATTTTAAATACAAACATTTTAT
Organism: Leptopilina myrica (nomen nudum); assembly: GCA_032872475.1. Classification (NCBI taxonomy): domain Eukaryota; kingdom Metazoa; phylum Arthropoda; class Insecta; order Hymenoptera; family Figitidae; genus Leptopilina; species Leptopilina myrica (nomen nudum). The sequence goes on from CM065461.1 coordinate 40,968,874, forward strand.
TTACTTTGATGAATTTTATTATTATTTTATTTTTATTTTCTTTTATAAATTTTACTCCCAAAGTTCGTACAACAAGTGAATATTCAAAAAAGTCACCTTTACCTCTTCCGTGCAGAATGTTTGATTGTAATATTTCTAATTTATCATTGCGTGTAAGATTAATACATTTGGTCAACGCACGAAAATTTTTAGCTAACATTTCTTCTTTCTATTTCTTTGCCGAATAATAACGCGAGGGTACAATAACGCGCGATAAAGTCGGGAGTAAAACTAAAGTCAAAGAGCGTTTGCGATAGAAAATATGAATTGATAATTGTATTCTTTTATCTTTTACGTCACAAAACGTCGTCGGGCAATAACATTTTAATCATGTAAATTAACTCGTACCGACAAATCCGCTTCATCATTTATCAATACATTAATTACAACATTATTTACAACATTATTTACAATAAAAAATGAATTAAAAAAAAATTTTTTTTTAAACATTTCCTTCTTCTAAATTGAGTATTTAACAATCGTATAAAGAAAGGAAAAAGAAATGCAAAAAAATAGATTTAATAATATATGTACATTTGATTAAATTAATTTTGAAATTTGAACTACATACGGTTGAGTATATCACCTGATAAAAGGGACAAGGACACTTTATAAGGTTTAGGAACACGACACTTCACTGGTACTAGATTATAAATCACAATGAATTATCAACATAGATTGACTAAATACGTTGTAAAGTTTACTTCTCTATATTCAGAGATTCATTCAAAGAAACTGCAATGCAGTTAGAAATGAGTGTAAAATTCTATAACGTGATAATATAATTCAAACTCTCGTTAGGAAATTGAAGGAGAACAAGGATTACAAGTACTCATATATTGATGATTCATTGACTCTTATTTCTGTTTATACAACATTAGAGCTCAATGCAAGTATGTATTTATTACATATATACGTGTATATATATATGCTTCCCAAGCATATTATGCAATGCATGAATGTCAGTTAAGTGCGTACAAAGTATAAATAGCGGGGGAAAAAGTGCTTCAAAGTATTTACAACTTCCTACAAAGGAAAATGATTCTAGGAATAAATAAAAAAAAACTCTATACTTTTAAAACTTTTAATTTTATAGTTAAAATTTTATTCTTAAAATTAGACTACTACACTGAAAGAAAATTAAAGTTTATTTATTTATTTAACAAAATTTTAAGTTATTCAATTAAATGCATTAACTTGAATCAGTTTTTTTTAATTATTAAAAAAATTTATTTCTACTGTGCCAAGAAATTATTAGCATTGAGCCGAAATAATTCAGTATTTTAGCAAATATGTTATTATTTCAACCAAATATTTTACCTGCAAGTTCAAAAAATCGTTTTTTTTAACCAAAAAGTGTAAAATCAATTCACTGAGAAAAAAAAATGTTAATTTAATTAGAAAAATAATTTTAAGTGAATTTTTTTTAATGAAAATTAGTTTGTAACTTTAATCCCAAAATATAGAAAATATTTACTGCTTTCATTCAAAAATATTCAAATATGTTTCCAATCATTAAAAAAAACGGTGAGAAAAAAGAAGACAATGACTATTTTCTTGTTTTATTTTAAATTACAAACATTTGTCTCTCCTTAATTGTACATATCCAACATTATTTTACCTTAGAATAATGACAAATTTATAATCTATTTGCAAAACAATTCTCTTTTTTACAATATTCATTATATTTATAGATTATTCCCTCCCGACTAAAATCAAGAACTAATAAATAAATTTGAAAAAAAATCAATCAACTTCTACACTAATTAGACTGCACTTTGTTTAATTTCAAACAAAAAGAAAGAAGAAATGAAAAAAAAATTAAGTTGAAAAAAAATTAAAATTGAATGGTACATTAAATTTGAATTCAAATTTATAATTATAATAATAATAAATAAATAAATGAACTAAATGAAAAATTACATCTTCAGAATATAGAAAAGTTGTTCATTTTACAATTTACACTATTTAGGTTCAGGAACTTCTTCCCATAATTTTGTGTGACTACCATCGCCTCTCTTTATTGATGTCGCTTTAATAAGATCATTACTCGCTGTCTTTAGATCGTAGGCCCAACCTATTTTTTCAAATTGCTTTATTAAAAAGGATGTTAAATTAAAATCGTATTTTTCAATTCCACCGGCACGAAAGTCCCAGGGAAATGTGTGATGAAAATTATGCCATCCTTCTCCAGTTGTTAAAAGTACAACTAGACGATTTTCACTCGGCATTATGTACCTGTTGGAATTCAAAGAAATTTTTCATGTAATCAAAAAGAAATAAATTTCAAAATTTTAATAAATTAAATTAAATTAAATTAATTAATTTAATTAACGTAAATAAATTTAATTTAAATAAATTTGAAAAATTCTGTTACAAAAAATTTGTAAAATAAACAAATTCTATTATATTCCTGTTTCAAATTTAAATTTAGTAAATAATGTTAAAGAATGATGTTTACAAAAATTAATTTTTTTTTTTTAAATTCAATTGAATTAAAAATAATTTTTATGCAAATGGTGAAATAATTTACTTATTAAATGGCTTTGATCCAAACATGTGTGCTGCACTGTTAATCAATAAAATTGAATTTAATGCCAATACATAACGCATAAATGCTTGTGACAATATCGCCCAATAGAAACTTTCATTCCATAAAAACATTGGTACCAGTGATGGTAAAATTACGGACATTAGTGTCAACATACTGTAGTAGTATCTGTAACAAAAATAAAGAATTCTTGTTTATATTTTTAAAAAATCTAAATTAATTTCCATTAAGTAAAAAAATCTACTTTTTTAGTATTTCAAAATGTTTCATTTCTTTCTAATGTTATATATATTTAATATTTATTAACATTTATCCTAATACATAAATATTACACCCAGAGAAAAATATTATTTAAACTAAATATATTTTATTTGACGCAAAAAAATGTATATTTCTCTCAGAACCAACTAGACTTTTTATTTGTTTTAAATAAAATTTTTATTTAACATAAATAAAACATATATATTTGAGTAAAATAAAATTTTATTTAAACCAAATAGAATTTATTTGAAACAAATGAAAAGCCTAGTTGGTTTTTATATTCTACATTATTAACTTTTTATTATTTTTCATTACTTTACAACTTTTTGTTATGTTTGTACTTTTCAGTTTTTCATTTAATTGTTAAATATTGTAAGTTTCAGTAAGAAAAACTTTTTTTAAATTAAAAAAATAACAAGAAGCATGTTTACTCACTTATCTCCAAATTTTGCAATTGGGTCAGCCTTCACGTCACTCATGTCAATTTCTTTGAGTCTTTTTAAAAATTCTGGATTCTTTTTTTGCACCCACCAACCAATGTGAGCGTAAAAAAATCCTCGTGATGCATTATGTGGATCCGCATCCATATCCGTGTATTTATGATGAACTCTGTGTATTTTAACCCAATCGTATATTCTAAGCTTGAATCAAATTCAAAAAATTCTATTATCATCATTTAAAAATAATTTATTTTCTTATTAAATTTTTTATAATTTACAATTGTTTAGAATTTAAAAAAAAAAATTTCTTCATTATTTTCAAAAGTAAATTTTTTTCTACATAAAAAAAATGTGTAGAATTATTTAAGTCAAAAGTCCACTAAATTATTTATTTGATACAAATAAATGTTATTTGATTCAAACAAATTGTATTTAGTTCAAATAAATTTTATTCGATTTAACTAAATTTTATTCGATTCAAATAATTTTTATTCGATTCAAAAAAATTTTATTCGATTCAAAAAAATTTTATTCGATTCAAATAATTTTTATTCGATTCAAATAATTTTCATTCGATTCAAATAATTTTTATTCAAATCCAAATAATTTTTATTCAATTCGAAATAAATTTTATTCAATTCGAATGACAGTAACAATTATCAAGAAGTGCTAAACATAATTTAAAATAGTGCTAAATAAAATTTTTATTTAAAACAAATTAATTCATTAGACTCTGTGACAAATAGACTTTTACATTCGTCTTGAATTGATGATATTATTTTGGTTTAAATAAAATATTTCTTTTAGGTAAATTTAAGAACATGTTTCTAAAATATTAAAAATTACAAAAGTTGAAGTAGCAAAATTTTTAATATCCGGAAATTGAAAACAATTTTTAAATTGTAATTTATAAACTTACTATGCCAACTGTATAGTGACCACCGGCCAAAATAATTTGAAGGGGTAATTTTGCCTTAAAAGATCGATGTGACCAATAACGATGAGCACCACCACATAATCCAAAAACAGCGTAAAGATATACAAAGACAACTATAAATTGAAAAAGAAACTTTTTATTATTTAATAATTTTTCTAAATATTCTTTTATTCAGAATATTTTATACGCAATAAGTAATAAAATTATAAATTAAATAAATTAAATAATATTTAGAGTTTGGTTGGGGTACAGTTTTTTTCTCATTTTTTATTTCCTTATTCCTAAAAGTTTTTTTTTTCTAATAAAGCTGAATTTCTAAAAAAAACTTTTTTCTAATAAAGATAATTTATAACATTCTTTTTTCTAATAATAATCAATTTTTGTAATGACAATCAATAGGTATAAAATTAAAAAATAAAATTTACGAAAATTTTTTAATTCTCAAAAAAAAAATACTTAAAATTTTGTAAAAAAAAATTATAATAAAAAATTAGAATTATCCCTTAAAAACTTTTTAAAAATACTTATAAGGTTTCGTTAAAAAATTATAATAAAAAATAGGAATGATCAAAATTGCTTAACAAGTTTTAAAAAATACTCGAGATTTCGTTAAAAAATTATAATTTTTTTTAAAGAGTTTCCTAACTTTTATCAAAATTACGGAATAAACAATTTTTTGTGAGGAATAAATTATATTTTTCACAAATAAATTTTTTATTTATTTGAAACAAATAAAATGCTTATTTAAAACAAACAAAATTTTTAATTAGTTCAAATAAAATTTATTTTAAAATAAGATTTACTAGAAACAAATGAAATTTTATTTGAACCAAAGAAATTTTGTTTCAGACAAATGAAAGTTTTCTAGAATCAAATAAATTTCTTTTTTTTTTAAATAAATGAAAAGTTCAGTAGTTTTCGAGTCAAATATATATTTTTTCTGAATGTAGAATAGAATATTTCAAATATATTCTATTTAAAAAAGATTTTTTATAAGAATATTTGAATTCACATACTCCATAAGGTTGTCAGTTTATGAGTTGAATATGGAAACGTGATAAATCCATAAAAAGCAACAATATGCCATAACGTAATGAAGACAAAATATCTCCAAATCATATTTTTTCGCCACACATTAAATTTTTCCACAAATGTTTCATTTTTCTGTTTATGATCTTTCTCATCACTTGTTGACACTACATCCTCTTTCTTTTCTCTCAAGTGATATTCTTTTTCCTCACTTGCTGACATTATTTCTTCCTTTATTTTTTATTTTTTCCTAATTTTATCTTTCCTTTCTTCTTCTTCTTCCTCTTCTTCTTATTATTTTTCTCCTTCTTTTTACTGTAATAAATTCAACATTAAACTATTATTAAAAAAATATTTTACACCCTTACGGTATCATTATAACAAAAAATCGATTTGTATTTTTTTTAAATAACAAATTTTTTAAACTAATTTTCAAAAATTCGAATTTTTAAACTTTTGAACTAATCAATAAATCGAAAATCGCTAATTCACTATAGGCAATTTTTTAAGATCGTTAAACCCTATTTATCTTCAGAAGGTCTCGTTAAAACTATTTAAACTGCATAAGGTTCACTCTCGGAGAAGTTAATTTCAAGTGTACAACAGGGACGGGTTGTCAGTCCAGTGATAATGGGGGGGTCATGAACTCGGAACAAATTTTTATTAATTTTACAAGATTAATTATTACAAAAAAAATAAGGAGCAATTTTTTTTTCTCCAAACTTTTTTGCGAGGGGCGTGAAAAAAAAATTTCTTTTCATCTTAATTTTAAGAGGAGGTAAAAAATAAGGAGGGGGGCGACCAAACGTTGCTTTTAAATTCAGCCCTGAAGTGAATAAACTATTAATTGTTTAATACGATCTATAGACTCGAACTTATGGGTGAAGAGTGGGTTTGATGTGGTTGCGGGATACATTTTAAATATTCTCTTACGCCACACAATAGACCGTCACTTTTCATTCACCAATGAAAATTAATTTGCGCAAGTTACGCAAAAAAAAAAATAGTAAAATCCCCAAAAAACTATATATAATTATAATTTCAATTAAATTGTCTAATAATTAAAATTTCTTTTTTTTTTAATTTGTAAATACTTAAATCCAGAGTTTTATTTTCTAAATAAGTAGCGAAAATAAAAAAACATAATTCAAATGTATTTTTTCGCTCAGAGTCGATTATGTAATTTCACTTCACATTCACTCTACTTTCACCAAAAATTTTTTTCACTACATTTTCACTTCACTTTCATTAAAATTTTTTAATTCTATTTTTATTCCACTTTCACTTTCACTCAATATTTATTTTCACTAAAATTTCTGTTTACTTTTACTTAAAATTTTTTTTTATTCCACTTACACTTCACTATCTAATTAATTTCAATCAAAACTTTTTTTTATTCCATTTACAATACACTATCTAAGTAATTACAATCAAAATTTTTTTTATTCTACTTACACTTCACTATCTAAGTAATTACAATCAAAACTTTTTTTATTCCACTTACACTTCACTACCTAATTATGTAATTTCAATAAAAACTTTTTTTTATTCCACTTACACTTCACTTTCACATTGACTCAAAATTTATTTTCTCTTACATTTCATTTCAGTTTTACTTTCAGTCATTTTTTTTAGTGAAAGGGAAAGTGGACTAAAAATAAATTTTGAGTGAAAGTGAAAGTGGAGTAAAAATGGAGAGTAAATAAATTGTGAGTGAAAGTGAAGTGATTAAATATTTTGGGTGAAAGTGAAAATTGAGTGAAAGTGAAGTGAATTAAAATTTGTGTGGAGGTGTAAGTAGTTTGAAAGTGAAGTAAAAGTGGAGTAAAAATAAATTTTGGTTGAAAGTGGAGTGAATGTGAAGTGAAAATTGAAGAGAAAATAATTTTGGAGTGAAAGTGAAGTGAAATTGAAGTGAAATTACATAATCGACCCCCTTGAGTGTTTTTTGAGATCTATGATTACAAATCTAAAGTCAGAATATGAAAATTCAAAATGAAGGATCAAATAAAGCGGACATTTTTTTTCAAAATTGCTCAAATTTTCTTGAAAATTGTTAGTCGAGGTTTTTCGGAGTCGCTGATTACGAATCTCATGGTAAATTTTCAAAATTCAAAATGGCGGATATTTTTTTCAAAAATTTTCAAATTCGCTTGAAATTTATTGTTACTCGGGGATCAAAATTCAAAATGGCGGATATTTTTTCAACAATTTTTCAAATTCGCTTGAAATTTGTTACTCGGGGAGTTTTTTGGGTCGCTATTCCCGAATCAGACGTCCGATTTTCAAAATTCAAAATGGCGGATTCAATATGGTGGAAAGAATTTGTAGAATTATTGCAATTTTGATAAAATTTGTCACACTGGACGTTTTAGGATTGGCTATTACCTTTTTTCAGAACAAAAAAAAATCGTTTTACATTTTCCAAAAATAAATCATCATCATCATCGTCATCAATTTTTCCGCAAGATTCTGTGCTGAATAAGTATTCTGAGTAAGTATTCATTGAATAAGTCAAAACTTATTTAGATTTAAAGAGAGATTTTATTTTTTAAAAAAGTTCAAATAAAATTTACAATTAAGAAAAAAAAAATAGGGAATAAAGATTATTTCATCTATATATGTGAAAGGGGAGATTTGAAAGAAAAATGAAAAGACAATCACAGTAGGGCAGTTTTCTGAACAAAAGAGGGTGATAACCGTATAGGTACTGAATACCATGATGGCGTGCCTACCATCCGAAAAACCGGAAGTCGCGTGTCGACGGTAAAGCAAGCCCTTCCACCCACCCCTCAACCGTCTCCAGAAGCATTTCTTGTTTCTCCCTCTCTTTAACAACCTTACGACCTACCACCTTAGAAATTTGCATACACACACAAACACACTTTACATTCGTGAATGTAGCCCAACAAAGTTAAAATCGTGTTGAGTAATACCTGAACGAAACCACGGCAGTGTACCTGTGATTGGTCGATCCTGACTCTATGAAGGGAGACGAAAACCACCCTCTCTTATTTTGCTGCAAGAGAACCTCAGAATCGTGAGGAAATCCGTGAAGAAAACATCTATTACTAATCTTACCTCAAAAAAAAAAAATAAGTCTTTTTCTCTCAAGTGAAATTCTTTCATCTTTCTATTATCTACTTGAAAAAAAATAGGTTCAATAGAATTTTACATTTTTTCTAAAATCGTTCCTGACAAGTGAATTTATAATGTGCGTCTACTAAGAAATTTTTTTCGGATAAAAAAGTTTTTTTCTAATTGTGAGTAATTTTTTCGAGTGTGATTTTTTTAACAGCGTGTGACTGCTACATTTTCACTATGTCATGACAATTTTTCGACCATTTTGCCCTTAATTAATAAATTCAGTCGATATTTTATTTTAAAAAGTCTGAAATATAATGAAAAGAAGGTCAGTGAAGTGAAAAAGTTTAAACGTTTCTAATTATCTCTAATTATTATAAAATTATTAAAAGTAAATTAAAATTATCGGCAGTGGACTTTGATTTTTTTCCAAATTTTTCAATGTGTTTGATTAATAAATTAAAAACTAATGTAATAATTAATTAAAAGGATTTTGAAATTTTTACAAGTCAGTACTCTCTAAGTTCTAATTTAGTAAACATTTTTAATGATTTTAATAAGTGACTGACTTTTATTTTGAATTAATAAATTCAGTTTATTTTACTCCCACTGAAAGAAAATTTATATTAAATTTTGTAAAAGTATTTTTAAAATTTAGGGAAAAAGTGCAACAAACCGAAATTTGGATATAAAAAATACAAAACATTAAAAGAATTTATAGATTGGGGTACAGTTTTTTTTTAAAGGAATTTTCTAATTTTTTATTTTCTAAAAAACATTTTTTTCTAATAAAGGTGAATTTCTAAAAAACTTTTTTCTAATAAAGTTAAATTTCTAAAAAACGTTTTTCTAATGAAGGCGTATTTCTCATTTTCTTTCTTCTCTTAAAGGTTATTTTCTGAAAATTTCTTTTTAAAAATGAAAAAGTAAATAAAGGAAAATTTCAAAAAATTCTTTTCCTAACAATATTTAATTTCTATAATAACAATTAATAGGTATGTGAATAAAAAAGAAAGTTTACAAAAATCTTTTAATTTAAAAAAGAAAACTCATTAGAAAAACTTTTTTTAGAAATTAGATTTCATTAGAAATCACTTTTTTTATGCAAAAAGGATTAGAAAATATTTTTTAGAAAAAAGTGACCACCTACCGAATTTATATGAAATTTACTAAAGTTATAGTAAAATTAAAATTAAAATTCTTGATATTTGATATAATTATACTAAATTCCACAAAACATTTTTTTAATGTTGAGTATTTTTTGTATCAGAATTTCGGTTTGTTGAACTTTTTACCTAAATTGCAAAATACTTTTACAAAATTTAATGTACTTTTTTTCAGTGCATAAATAGTAGTTTTTATTAATACAATAGTTTAAAAAAAAAATTTTTTTTTCTTTTGGATTTTAATTCTTAAAAAATAAAAATGGTCGAAAAATTAGCATTGATGATCCAAGTCACATACCGTTGTGAAAATAACCAATATAGTAGAAAAAAATGTAAATATAATAATAAAGAAAATTTTTTTAAAAGTAGAAAAAATAGTGGAAACAAAATCAAAAAACAAAAAATTAAAGGAAAAAAAAGACCGTGGGGGCAAAAAAGGATCGAGCGATGATTGTGAAGAGATCGAGTGACGTAAGATGAGTAGTAATAAAAAGTCCTCGGTAAAGGACGAGAAAAAGAGTTCATCGAGTAAAGAGGAGAGTCCGGCGGGAGCTAAGGAAGATGGTGGCTCAGGATCAACAGGAAGTAATGGAGCGGCTAGTGGTGAGCCATCGCAACCCGGAAGTAAGCCGGGTTCTGCGGGTGCAACAACAAGAGAGGCGTCCCAGAGACTTTTGGGTCTTGCATCCAGAGGAGAATGGTCTCCCGTGGACCAGTTGCTCAAATCTCTGGAGAAGGCGGCACAAAATGCGGGCGAAGACGGCAATCCTCAACCGCTAGCCGGTGTTTTGGACCCGGTAAAATTCAAAAAAAAAAATTCACTAACAATTTTAAATAAATTTTAAAGTTTTCAAAAAAATTTCACTAACAATTTCTAAATTATTCAGAAATGTTAAATTTGACTATTTTCGTAAAATTATATTATTTTAATAAACAAGTAAATTTTTTTCCCCCTAATTTCAATTCGTGGCCTAATTTAAATTATGAGAGAACAATTTTTTTTAATTGTGTGACCTAATGGAAATTGGGGGAAAAATTTTTTTTATTCTTGACCTGATTCAATTTAGAAAAAAAATTTTACTCGTTAATAAAAATAGTTGGTAAAATTTTACTAGATAGTAAAAAGGTTAGTAAAATTTAACCCGATAGTAAAAATAATTAGTATTTTATTTTACTTGCTGGCCAAAATAATTAAAATTTAATTTTACTTGCTAATAAAAATAATTAATATTTAATTTTACTTGCTTGTAAAGAAAATAAGTATTTTATTTTACTTGCTAGAAAAACTAATTAGTTTTTAATTTTAGTTTCTAGTAAAATTAATTTATATTTATTTTGACTTGTTAGTGAAAATAATTACTATTTCATTTTACTTGCTACAGTAAAACTAATTAATATTTATTTTTACTTGTTAGTGAAAAAAATTAGTATTTCGTTTTACTTGCTAGTAAAATTTAATATGTTAATAAAGAAATAATTAACAGTTTACTTGTTAGTAAACAATTCGGAAAATTTTTATAAGTATTAAAAATAATAAGAAAAATTTTACCTCGTATTAAAAATAATTATTCTCATTTTACTTGATCTGTAAAAATAACAAGACAAATTTTACATGTTACCAAATATAATGCAATTTTCAATAGTAAAATAATTAAGCAAAAAATCAAATTTTATTTGCAAGTTTTCCTGTTAGTACAAAATAGTTAGGAAAATTAAATTTATTAGTAGAATATTTAGTAGACTTCACTTCTTAGTATAAATAATAAAAAAAATTTACATATTAGAAAATAAGCAGTAAAATTTTACATGTATGTATTAAATAATCAGGAAACGTGTTCCACTTTTTAGTGAACATAATTAGTCAAATTTAACATTTTAGTAAAAATAATCAGTAACATTTTACTTCCAAGTCAAAATGATCAGTAAAATTTTACTTCAAAATCAAAATGATCAGTAAAATTTCCCATTCAAGAGAAAAAAATTAATAAAATTTAACATGTTAGTAAATTTATTAATTAGTAAAATTTTCTTTTTTAGTAAAAATAGTCAGTAAACTTTCACTTCTCAGTGAACATAATTTGACCAATTTTACATTTTTGTAAAAATAATTACTGAAACTTTACTTACAAATAAAAATTAATCAGTAAAACTACCTAGTCTAGGGGAAGAAAGTAGTAAAATTTTAATTGGTATTAAAAATAATTAAAAAAATTGTGGAAATAATTTGTCAAATTCTACATGATAAAAAAATAGTCAGTAAAATATTTTACTTCTAAATCAAAGAAAGCAGTAAAAGTTCCTTATTTTAGTCAACATAATTAGTTAAATTTTACAGGTTAGTAAAAATAATCAGTGAAATTTAAGTTTTTAAAGAAAACATTGAGTTAATTAATAAGATTTTATCTTTTAGTAAAAATTATCAAAAAATTCAAGTTTTTAATGAAGATAATTTATATTTTATAGTTAAAATAATAAAATTTGAATTTTGTTAGTGAAAATATTTAGCAAAATTTGGATTTTAATATTAATAATAATAAACAAAAGTTACTTGTTTTCAAAAGAAAATAATCAGTAGAATTTTACTTCTTATTAGAAATAATTAGCTATAAGTATAATCAGAAAAATTTCAGTTTCAAATTAAAATAATAACTATACAATTTTCCTCTCTAGTAAAAATAATCAGTACACTTTTATACTTGTCATTAGAAATAATGATTAAAATTTCTTTTTCAAGTGAAAATAATAAGCAATGTTACTTGTTGATTAAAATAATTTAGTATAAATGCTGCTTTCTAAAAAAAAACAACTAATAAATACTTATTTCCATATGTGGTAGAATAATTTTTCAAAATATATATTTTTTTAAAATAAAATTATTGTGATCGATTATTTTTTTAATTTTCAACAAAAAAAAATTTTTTATCCACAATATAATAACGTGGAATATATATTCAACGATAAAACTCTCTTTAATTATCTATGGGCGTGAAAAAAATACATATTTAGGTCAAATTTAAATACTTGTAAGTTCGAAATTTTTTCCAACGTGAAATATATAAGCAATGAAACAGTTAATTGTTTCTAAATTACAGTAAATGATATGTTTAACAATTTCAAAGTACAATTATAATTTTTTTTTTCAAATTTTTTCTTTCTTTTTTTTGGAATTTGCAGACAACTGGAATGACGCCATTAATGTATGCCGTTAAGGATAATCGTACTGCATTTTTAGATAGAATGATTGATCTTGGCGCTGATATTGGAGCTAGAAATAACGTATGTTTTTAATTTTTCAATTATCGCACTTTATTAATTATTTATTCACAAGCAAAAAAAAAAAAATACACAAATACTTGTTGCTTTATGTGTTTTTGTTTTTTTTTCTCGCTAATATATACGTTTTAGAAAAGTTCTGGCGATTTGTTAAAAAGTTTTTAAATAAAGCCTTGAAAGAAAACTTTTTAACTGCATGATATTTTAACGTTTCTAAAGGAGAAAAGGCATTAAATAATTTTATTTTTGCTGTATTTTTACTGTACTGTTTTAATTCAAACTTTCGTGCCTCGATACATTTCTTTGTAAATGATGCAAAATGTTTAAACATTTTAAGGGAGAATGTATTGTAAATAAACATGTTTATCTGTGTGTTAAACAATAAAAATTATTGTGTTCTGCAGTGATTATATTTACCCGGTGAAATTAAATAAATAAATAAAAAATATATATATAATAATAATATAATATATAATTTTATTTATTTTTTTAAATAAATATTAAGTAAGTAAATAAATAATCGCTAAAAAAAACTAGCAAATAATATTAATTAATTTTAATAATTTAATAAGTAGGTAGATTATTAAATTTATAATTACAATAGAAATACTAGTTATAATAATAATAATAAATTAAAATAATAATAATAATAATAATAATAATTGATATTTATTTATTTATATTTATTTTATTTATTTTTTATTTATATTTATATTTATAATATTAATAATAATAATGATAAATAACAACAATAATACATAAATTCAAAAAATAGAACAAATTACACAATTTTCAGTAATAATTAAATTCACTTTAAAATAATTTTTATTCTTAATAACAATAGAAAAAAGTAAAAGGAACGTAATGTTTTGAAAAGAAAAGAAATACACAAAGGAGAACGGATTAACAGTTTGCGCGGGTAACTTGTTCCTTTTACAGAGTTAATGATCTACCCTCGAATCTAACTGTAATCCACGCTGGAAAGTCGTGTCAGGGTAGTAAAGATTGCGTGAAGGAGGGCCAAGGCCAAGGGGTTTTTTTTTCTTTTTTTTTTTTATTATAATATATACATACTGAGTAAATAAGTAAGCAGCAACTAGGCCGTTCAGTCAGTGGTACATAAGAAAAGTGGCTCGATTTTTATTTAAGATAAACATGCCCGGAAAAACTTGAATACAATCGTTGTCAATGTAATTATAACCAATATATACCAAACCTAAAAAATTTTGATTTCAATTTCTTTTTTTATAAGTATTTTTTCCCACGCACACGTTTATAAAACAAAAAACAAGCGAAAAAAAATTGATTTCTTATTTACTCAATTATCTCGCTATTCTTTTTTTATTTTACTATTCAATTTGTTTTTTTTTCAAATTAACTGCCCTATTACATAATCTAATGATGTTTTTCAGTTATTTCTCTATTTTTTTGTTATTTTTTTTCCTAAAGTACAAGAAAATGAATTTAAATCGTATGCAAGATGCGTGCTTACGAAAAAAAAATGTGAATCGTGAGCGAAACGGAGTGGGGGCAATGAGTGCGACAGAGAAAAACTGAGATATCTCACTCGCTCTCATTATCCCCACCATTGGTCCCCACCATTGGTCTGAATAGCTGCAATATTTACTATGTTCAAAAAAGTCTCTAGATTTTGACAAAATCGAGCAAATTTTTTTTAGTAACAGTAAAAATAAATTTTTTTAAATTTAAAGAAGCATTTTTTAATTTTAATTTTTTTTTTTTTTTGTAGTTGGAAATGAAAAATCTGCGAATCCAGATACCTAAGTAATGAATTATGCATATATTAAATTAATCATTTTAAATAAATTATTCAACTTATTAACTGTTAAATAAAAGACTATTTCTATTTAATTTACCATCATTACACATATATTAGAATAATTAATTGATCTTAAAATTTACATTTTTATTGAGTGCATTTAGTCATCTCAGTATTATTAATAAGATAATTAGATAATTTATTTTTTTGCATTTTTCCGACAAAACATTTTTAAAAAATTAAAAATTCTTTTTTTTTGATAAATAATGGAAGCATTACTTCTCAAGTAATCTGAGTTATAAGAAATTGAATTAATTCTGAAATATTTAAATAAATTATTTCATTAGATAATTTATTTATTTTCTGTTAGTTCTTCAATAATTAAGATATTTGAAAAGAATTATTGTCAGAAGTAGAAACATTTAAAGTTTACATATTAGAATTCGTGATAAATAATAATAAATTTTCTCAACAGATTTTGATTTCTTATAGTTTTAATTGTGTTAAAATTGTTTAAAAATTTTTAAAAGGCGCGGAAAATTAGAAAAAATAATTTGTTTATAGAAAATATATTAAATAATTATTAAAAAATAAATTCTTAAAAAATTCTTTAATTCTAGAAGAAAGTATATTTTATCCCTTTTATAGCCAAGCTTCATTCATTTAGGAGAAATAAAATTTTGTTTAAAAAGTTGCAAAAAATTCATTTCGCAACAACTTTTATAGAAAAATATTTCTAATTTCTAATTATAAAAAATTACTTGACTCAATAATGCATAGATTTTAATTCAAAATAAATATTTATTTGCATCATTAAAATATTTTTTTTGAAATAACCTAAATATTTATTTACATAACAAATATTTAACAAATTTTGTCCTCAGGAAATGCAAAAAAGAATTTTCAAAAATTGAAACTATTTTATTAACAGAAAAATAGTTTTTAAAATTCAAATCTATTCTTTTATTAAATTCTCTTGAAAAATCTACATTATACTAGGTATGTTTCATATACTTTCTAGAATAGCTTTTTGTACAAAAAAAAATATTTCAAATATCTTGATTTTTTTGTTTGACTTTTACGACCTGCATTTTCTAAGAAAAAAATTGCACATTAATGTTTACAACTAATTCTCATACCGTAAAAAATGACCTTTTTAGACGGGGTTAAATAGATGAATTTATTTGGTTAAATAATTAAACAAAATAAAAAAAATATATTTACATACATATATATATATATATATATATATATATATATATAAATTGAAGCTGTGCTAAAAAAATAATTTAAATAAACTTCATTTATAAATATTGTTGAAAAAAAATTAGCTTTCGCTTGCAATAATTTATTTTCAAATAAAACGGACTGATTTACGGGAAATTTAAAATTAAATATTAATTATCAAAAATTAATATCAATCAATTTTTTAATATTCATATTAATAATTTTAACTCAATGTACAAAAATTTGTTTTTTTTAAATTAAAAGACATTGAATTAATAAATAAAAAATTCGAATATTCAATTGTTTTTAACCAAACGATTTTCAATATTGCCTTTGCCCTACATAATATTCATAAATATTCAAATTATTTAAATATATTTTTAAATAATTTAAATTATTTAAAAATTATTATCTTTAGATTTCGTTAAACATTATGAAAAAAATATATAATATTCATAAATATTTAAATAATTTATGAATTAAATTTTTTATGAATTCAGAAAAAATCTTAATGAACAAATAGTAAATATGAACATTTTTTTTAAAGAGATTTTAAGTTTTTATTTATTTAATAATGAATTTAATCATGAATATGTGTCACGCTCCGAAGAAAGATACCTAAGAAGCAAAAAATTTGAGGTTATGTTTTTAATTTTTTAAGTAAAAGTACAGATAGAGAATTAATTATTAATTAAAAATTATTGATCTTCAAGTCTTCATTAACTTCAAAAGATTCAATGAAAATTAGTTTCAAATTCAAATAATTAAAAATTAACTTTTAATTAAGATAAATCTAACACGAACCTAACCTATAATTCGTTTGCTTCTTAGGTACCTTTTTTGGGAGCGCGTCACATATTTTATTTAGTAATAATAATAATAATAATAATAATTGTAGTACAAATAATTATAATAATATAAGTAAAAAATAATAATGATAATAATAATAATAATAATATTAATAGAAAAACTAATAACTCTTTTGGTAATTAAGATTAAAATAATAATTTTCCACAATATGAGATAATATATTAGCCTTTCTATTTTTATCCATAAAATATTATAATTTCTTTTAATATTGATGGAAAAATAAACGAATTTTGTTATATACATTTTTTTAATTTTTTATGTGTTTAAATCAAATAAGAAATGTTAAATGAAATTTTCGTTTGTTACAAACTTAAATTTTAAAATTGATTTTCAATAATACTGTTCTAATTTTAAGAATACATTTTCTATTCTCTATCAAAACAAGGTTTCAAATTTTATTCTGAAAATGAATTTTTTTCTTAAAACAAAATATTCCAGAGATATAATATTTAGAAACTGTTTTTTTCACTTTTTGAAATTTTTCACTAAAGTTATCTTGTAAATATTTTGAAAAAAATGTTCCGAGATCTAGAAATGTTTTCCTTAGTTTCGTTTTCGTAGTACTTTCTTAGACGTATTTTTCGATCCCTTATTTAACACTTTTCGTTAATATTAGCCAAAGTTATTAACATTTCAAAAAATTCGAAAATTTTGAAAATAAATTAACATTTAATTATTTTTCTCTTTTTATAGTTAATTGCTTTTTGTAACGCACTTTTTGATCCCTTATTGAATAGTTTTCTAACTTGTCAGTCGTGAGTTATATTGACTTTTGAAAAATTCGAAATTTTGAAGAAAAAAAATTTTTCCAAGATTTTTTGGTATTAAATTTGTAATAATGTATAATTTATTTGTAAAATTCATAAAACATGTAAAATTCATTTTTATGAGGAAGCGACGTGCTAAAATTTTCATTAAGTAAATATGCAAAAATTGTAGATTTAATTTTGCAACGGTTTCTATTTTTTAATATAGTTAAAACTTAATGACAATGATTCGAAAAGAAATTATTACCTATAAGTATTATTTAAGTGTAATTATTATTACACTTACAAATATTAGGAATAGAATAATTTTTCCAAAATTCAAATGAAAAGAGTCGATCAACTAAAATATCATAACACACATGACAAGGACATTTGAGCAGTACATCAAACAATCAATACCCTTTATTTTTTCTTTCTCTAATTATTGAACATGGTGGTAAAAAAAAGTTCTTTTATTTTCAAATTCTTTGATTTCTTCACAAGTAAAAAAAGTGAATCAAAACACAAATTTTCTTTTACACTTTGAATATTGTATATAGTGAAAAAACTACTATTTAAAGAATTTCGTTTTATTTTCAAGAAATTACTAAATGAAATAAGAAATTTGAAAGTAAATAAGAATTTTTGTTAAATATACGTGGAATGTAAAATTTCTACTTACCCCAAAAAAGAAATTAAGGAATGACAATATTTTTATTGATGAAAAACCATTGTTTTGAAAAGAAAAAAGTATGAATACTTTTCTTCCTCTTCTGTGTACTTATAATTTTTGTAGATTGAAAATTTTCATTTCACAAGGCAGATAAAGAAAAAAAACTTTGTTACGAATACGGTGTCTAGATTAAAATAACGTTAGCTCAGAACATACTAGTAATGTGAAGCTGAACATATATGGCAGCACCTGTCATGGAAAAGCAGGGGTACCCGGGTTGATCCGCCTACCCTCTTTCGTCCCTCGCACCCCCTCATATATATAATATTGTTAAATTAAGGGGTGGCTTCAACGTCAGGGGAAAAAGAAGAGTTCTTTTTCTATATACAAACGTTTATTACTTTGAGGAAAAAAAAAATTTTTTTCCTTTCTGCTACAATTATTGTTTTTCAATCATTTTCTATTTTTCCTTTTTGTAATAATTTTTTTCTATAAATACTCTTGGATAAAAAATTTAATTTCTTATTGCAAAAAAAAAAGAAAAATGTATATAATATTTTTATATTAAAAAATTTATTTAATAAATATATCTGATAGTTTATAACACAATTTTTTATTCGAAGTGTCTTTACTTTAAAACGTTGGAAAGAAAAAAATTAATATTTTTCCTTATAAAATTAATACGAATGACTTGAATTGATAATGAAACGCGCACTTCAAATTAAACATAATTATATATCAAGTCTGTGAAACTATTTACTCCTTGTATTTTATAATAAACTTAGAACTTTGTAATTTTTTATAACAAATTATTTATTTATTATAATATTTTAATTATATTATACAATTATTTTTATTCATTTTTTCAAAAAAAAAAAAATTTCCAATTATAATAATTATAATTTTTCCAATCTTTCTATTATTAATTATTATTTATCAATTAACTATAATTATTGTGAACTATAATAATATTCTTTCTTTAAAAATATAAAAATTTAAAATTCTTTCAACAACTCGTGTGAAAATTGTAGCAACAAATTGTCTCGTTTTGTTTAAATAATTAAACTATCGACTACCATTGAATCCTGGTAATAAGTTTAATTCTAATTATTGTAAAAATTCAATTATTTTCCGAATTTTTAATTAGAATTCTTCAAAAATACAATTATATTTCAAAATAATTTTTAAAAGTAAACAAAGAAATACAAATATAGACTAACTAGAAAGAAAAACACATTTATGTATTCGAAGCCTAATAATTTTATATTCTAGTCAACACAAATATTCATCTGGAAAAAGTAAACAAATAAAATCCATTCAAATATAAAATTTGTTTTAATAAAATTTGGCAAAATTTTCAATTCATTCAATTTTTTTTAAATTTATTTTCGGAAATACAATTATTTTTAAGAAATTTTAATTACATTTTTTTTAATTTTATTCGGAATTTCTAAATTAAATTAGCCAAAAATTTAATAGATACTTTTTGTTAAACAAAATTTTAAAAACTTATTCTTATTTATTTTTCCTCAGAAATTAAGAACTATTATTATTATTATTACTATTAGTATAATTATTATTATTTTCAATGAAAAACTTTTCTAAAAATTGCAACTCTAATTCTTCCAAAATCCAATTATTTTTTTAGGTTTTTTAAATATAATTATTTTAATCTTTGACAACTTTTAATAAAAAATAATGTTTTTAATAATTTTTTTTTAATAAAAATTTTAATTATTTTTAAACCTTTACTTCTATTAAATTATCGTAGAATTTAATTTAAAAATCTTTGAAAATTAAATTAATTCCTAAAATTTCTGTTATAACGCTTTAAATATTCAAATTTATTTTCTAAAATTAAAAAAAAAATTTTAAAACAATAAAAAATTCATATCATATTCTTTATACCTATATTTTGTTTATTTTTGAAAATTATTTTGAAATATAATCGTATTTTTGAAAAATTCGAATTAAAAATTTGGATAATAATTAAATTTTTAAACAAATTAAAATTAATTTTTTTCAACCTTTTTTTAGTTTATATTTTCTTTCAATCAATTCTTTAAAAAATTCAACTGCGAAAATTGAATTATTTAAATATAACTTTTGTATATTCATAAAATAATATAAATTATTAAAAATACAATTATATTTATATATACAATTTTGAAAAATAAAATTCTTTAAACCACAAATTTTTTTTTTAATAAAAGATAAAATTTTTAATTGTTTCAATTTTTTGGGAATTTAAGTATATCTTAAAAAATTGTTCATTACTATTTTTTAAATATCTGTTTTTTCAGAATTTTCAAAATAAAATTTCGAATTTAAATTTTTTTGTAAAATAAATACTTAAATACCTGTTGTTCTTTATTTGTGTGAAGAGAAATTTTATTTTCAATTTATTGTCTAAGAATCATTTTAAAAAAACAATATATTCACGAAAATTCGTGAAAGTCAAATGAAAAATCTAATATGTTTGCATTTACCAAATATAGAGAGTTATAGTTGTTCCACAAAATCGTGATTTTGATATTTCCTTTTTTTATGTTTTTATTTATTTGATTTTTTTTTTACTTCGAAACAAAAATTTTTTTTTTTTTGCTTAAACAGTAGTTGAAGAAGTTTCCTATTAGCAGGTTAGTTTTTATACTAAATAATTCTTTTCTTTTTGTTCAGCATCCAAAATCACTGTGAAAGTAAAAAAAAAAGATAAGATGTAGGTTGATAAGAATATGTTACAAGTTTGTTTGGTCATTAAATATTATAACATGATAATTATTAAAATATATTTTGACTAAAAAGTTAAACGAACGTACAAGGAAAAAAGAATATTTCACTTTTTGCCATTTTTTACAGTTTCTGAATTTCTATTTAGTAAATGCAGTAAAAAAATACTGTAGCTGTCATTCTTAATTTTTACTGTTTCTTTTCTACTTTCTTTGGTTTATATTTTTGTTACCTCAGAATTACAATATTTTTACAAAATTAATAAATTAGAAGAAAGTACAATTATTTTTTGTGGAGATGGATTTTTACAAAATTTTCTTAGATAAGAAGGCTGAAAATTTTTAAGCAGTAAACTTTGGAGAAAATAAAAATTAAAAAGTCAAATAATAAAATCCACATTATTTTTTTAGATTTAGTAAACTTTAGAGAAATTTAAAAATAAACAAGTAATAAAATCCACATTATTTTTTTTAGATGATATAATTCTTTTATGATTGCTGTTATTGTTTCTAAAGTTAAAATATTTCAGTCTTTTTATAAGAAGAATTTAATCGAATGATTTTATTAAACTAAAATTCGTGAAAATCAAAAATTAATATTTTTATAATTCATTTCAATTACATTTATAATTGAAAAAAATATGAAAAGTCAGATTTACACATTTCTTTTAGATTATTTAAAAAAAAAGACGCAGCCTAACAATATGAAGGTACTGTCGTACATTTTAGGATTCACAACATTTTTACAAATTGTGCTGTCACAAAAAATTGAAGTACCTAAGAAAACATGTTCATTAAAGTCTAAAAAAAATTTGATATATAATTATCTTTGTGGAAATTTTCAAGTTGATATTGACTTTCATAATACGGATCGTAAAAAAATATTAATATCATGTTTGAATAATGCAAACATATCAATGTTCAATTACAATAACATTTTTCGGTATAAAGGAGAAATTAATTTTCCCAGAATACAAGAATTTTCAATAAAAAATTGTGATATCAATGCCTATACAGGATTTAGCAACATTTTTGACACCTTTAACATTCATTCTCGTTCCCTTACTCTCAGTATAACAGCAAAAAATATCACACTCTCAAAATATCATGATTTCCAAAGATATGAAAATTTAACAAAATTTGAAATTGCACGAAGTGAAAATGTGTTCATCAAGGAAAAGACATTTGATAATGTAACTTCATTACAAACAATGATCATTCGAAACAATGAAAATGTATTTTTAACAAGAATGAAGTTGGAAAATTTGTATTTTCTTTCTCTAATCGATAATATACAATTAAATTTTACAAATGACGTATTTCAAGAAATGCACTCTCTACAATATCTCCTAATGAACGGTAATAATTTAGAATCATTGAACGCTGATTTATTCCAAGGTTTAAATCGATTGACACATTTGGATTTGAGTAGCAATAATCTCATTGAAATTTCAGAAATGTTATTTGGAAAATTGAATAATTTAATAACACTAAATCTTGATGACAACGTTTTAAATGATCTCCCAAAAGGCTTACTGAAGGATTGCAAAAATTTATCAGAAATCAATTTTTCCAACAATATTTTAACAAGTTTACCTGAAACGTTATTTACTGGTTTGATGAATTTGAGTGTGACAAATTTTTACAACAACCATTTAACAGTGCTTCCTTCAAATTTAGTGAAAAATTTAAAAAATCTTTCATACTTTTTTGTCAGAAAAAACAAACTAGATGCTATAGAAAATAA
This sequence comes from Leptopilina myrica (nomen nudum), assembly GCA_032872475.1. Taxonomy (NCBI): domain Eukaryota; kingdom Metazoa; phylum Arthropoda; class Insecta; order Hymenoptera; family Figitidae; genus Leptopilina; species Leptopilina myrica (nomen nudum). The sequence goes on from CM065461.1 coordinate 40,991,426, forward strand.
AATGTTTATTGATTCAAAGGAAATGAGAACAATAGACTTCAGTAATAATCTGTTGACAAATCTTTCGGAGGAAGGAAATATTCTTGGATTATCGCCTGGAGTTGAGGAAATATATTTAGATAATAATCAGATAGAAAAAATTTCACAAGATTTATTTCTAAATGGAAAGAATTTGACAATTATTCAACTACAGAATAACAAATTAAGTAAAATACCTAATGGTTTATTTGACGGTTTGCATCTTTTGAGAAATGTCGATTTAAGTGATAATATTTTAACCGAACTGCCTGAAAATTTACTTTTTCACTCGATAAATTTAAGAGAAATAAGACTTGCCAATAATCAAATAAAAACAATTGGTGAATTTATTTTCATAAATTGCAAAGCCTTAAACTTGATAAGTTTAAGTAATAATAGATTAGAAAGCCTACCAATCTATTTATTTCGAAATTTACGTAACTTAAAGGAACTTCGTCTTGATAATAATCACCTGACAATATTACCGAAAAATCTATTCGTTAATTTGATAAATCTAATTGATTTGAATTTAAGCAAAAATTTCGTGCATCATCTTTCACAATATCTATTTCGAAAACTGAAGAATTTACAGAAACTTGATTTTAGTTACAATGCACTAGTTCACACAATTGATCAATTAATTAATGGTCGTTTATTCGCAACTTGTAAAAATCTTCATTATATTAATTTTTCACACAATCCAAGATAAAATTAAATGATTTAATGTTTTTTTCTCGTTTGGAAAAATTAAAAGTATTGCATTCAAATAATAACAAGTTAATATCAATCTCTTACAATGTTTTCCAGAGTTAAATTAATTTAAAAACTCTTAATTAATTAATTAATTAATGCCTTAATTTAATATAATAATAATAAAACGAAATATTTTTTCATATACTAAAAATCTTAAATTTCACGTACCTACCTTTCATTAGAATAGAAAATAAATTTTTATTCTTAAGATTCAGAATGTGAAAATTATATAAAATGTACCTACCTATAATTGGCGCTCAGCGTCAAAAGAACATAAATAAAAATAAATCAATAAACAAATTAAATCCGTAGTTTTTATATTTTCAAAAACTGCGACAATAATCTTTATACCATAATTTATTGTAACAATAAAATTGTTATAATTATTTTTTTTACTTTTAGAATATATAAAATCCAAATGTTTGTTTAATTCCAAAAATAATCGCTTTCCTATATATAGATTATAAAAAAATTTCAATGTGATTTTCAAATTGCATGCTAATGGACCGTGATTGAAACGACCATAAGCCAGAGTTAAGTTCTTTCGGTTAATGACGGGTGCGGCAAAATGCACGACCTTATTACTTGATTACCAGCCAATGCATCGTATTTCTCTTTGTTGCTGAAATTCATCATTCAAATGATTAAAAATCAACGAATTCAAGGTCTTTCCGAATATTTTTCTTTTTTGTTTACAAAAGAAAACCCATCAAATTTAATAATAATCTAATTTCTCTATTTCAAGTGGGGTTCTTTTATTTATTAAGTTTTCCAAAAATAAATAATAAAGTTTGTATTTTTTTTCTAATAAGTATATTACTTATTAACATTTATTAAAATTTGCTTGTTTTTAAAACCGGTTGATTAAAAATTATTTTATAATAAATGGCTAAAGTAATTGATAATAATCGTAATCAAAAATTATTATTTATTATTATTAATAAATATTAAATAAATGTAATAACTACAGTTACTGTATTAACTACACTTATTATAAATAAATTAATATACTATTATTGTTGCTGTTAAATTAAATTACTGGAATTAAAGGGTGATTGGCAATACAATGCAATAATTATATTATTGTTATTTTATTTTAATATAAAAGTTAGAAAACAATATTTTGACTCAAAAACAATTTGTTTATATTATTTAAAAAATTTTAATTTTAATTAAGTTGTTAAATAAAAAATATTATTTGTTAATCTTATAAACAAATTAGGTTAATAAATTAATTATTCTTTTGTTTATTGTCAAAATGGAATGGTTTTTTAAATTGTTTTGAACTTATCTTCCTAATAACATTTTTTATGGATATTTTTCATTAGGTATCATTTTTAAAGGTTATAAACAAATTAGGTTAACAAATAACTGTTCTTTTATTTATAATCGAAATGGATGAGTTTTTTCTAATTATTATAAAATTTCAGTAGGAATATGTTACATTTATATTTTTTTACATTTCTCATGGTTATTTTTCATAAGATGTCATGTCTTAATGTTATAAACAAATGAAATTAACAAATTAATTGTTCATTTATTTAAAGTCGAAATTATATCGTTTTTTCTCTAATCCATTTACTATTACTATACCAATAATATTTCTAAATAATATTTTTCGTTTTGTATCAATTTCTAATGTTGTAAACAAATTAACGTAAAAAATCAATTGTTCATTATTTATAGTCGCTAGAAATTTCTTTTATATATTCTAGTTTTCGAAAAGCTTTTTATTTTGTGTCGATACCTTTTAATCGTAAATAATATTGTTAGGGGGAAATTTTATTTGTCTTTAATGTTAGTTATTTTTAGACTCTATTATCATTGTTTTATTCAAACAATGTTTGGTTACATAATTCTAAAAGGAATTTAATTTAATTTAAATTTCAACTATGATTCAACTGTATCAGTTGGTTAATTTAATTTGTTTATAACATTAACAAATAATTTTTTGTTTAAACAATAGACATCAATGGCAACGTAATTAATAGCCATTTGAAAAAAATATTGCAAAATTTTGTGTTTCGAAAATCATTTTTAAAAACTTAGTTAATTGTTCATTAGTATATTTTTTTATTAACATTAATTAACATTAGCAAAGAAAACAAAATTATTAACAAAACAAAAGTAATAAATCGCTTTGTCTTACAATTAATTAGTCCAGATAAAAGGACCACAAAGTTTCCTCCACGAGGTAGCAAAAAGAACAAATAAATATTTTATCTTTTTTGTATTGTTTACTTTTTTTTTAATTCTCTTTTTTACTAAAAAAAAATAATAAAAATTTTCCTTAAAATCACTTTGTTTTTTTATTTTTTCAACAGGATAATTATAATGCACTTCACATTGCGGCGATGTATTCAAGAGAAGATGTCGTCAAGTTACTTTTATCGAAAAAGGGTGTCGATCCTTACGTAACTGGCGGTGTAAGTAAAATATTTAACTCTATTTTTAGAAACAATCGAATATTTTTTCCGGCAGTGGTAATTAAATAAAATGAGAATATTCTTTTTTAATTAAAAAAAAAAAACATTTAATATTTTAGCCAAGACATCAAACGGCTGTACATCTTGTCGCTTCGAGGCAAACAGGAACTGCAACGTCGATACTTAGAGCTTTATTAGGAGCTGCAGGACGAGATATAAGACTTAAAGTCGATGGCGTAAGTTTTTCGATATGCAGACTTTTATCTTTTTCAACAATTATTTATTATTCGTTTCTACTAATGTAACTACGACACTGAAAAAAATTTGTTGGACAAATTCGGTAGTAGAGTGAAACTTTTTCATTTAATCTAATACTGTTTGTATAGTAAATTTTACTACTTCTTATGTAGTCAAAAATTTAAAATTGAAGCAACTAAGAAATGTAGTTGAAAATTTAGAATTGAAGCAACTAAGAAAAGTAGTTAAAAATTTAGAATTTAAGCAACTAAGAAAAGTAGTTAAATTTTTGAAATAACTACAAAATCTTGTAGCATCAACAACATTTTTAATTATTTTAACTACTTTCTGATGATTAACACAAGTTTTTCAGTATCTTTGGGGACTTATTGAACTAAGAAGAATAGTTAAAAAGTAGTCCAAACTAACTATTTTTTGAGTGTACTTTTCTGCTATTGTAACTACAATTTTTCTACTATATTGACTATACAGTCAATATAAGCATTAAAGCTGACTTAATTTTTGATCAAGAAAATTTTCACGTCTTCAGAGAGAGAGAGAGGTACAAGTTTTGAATTAGCAGATAAAGATTTTTCAATGATGGCTCCGGTTTTGAATGTCTAGCTGCAGAAATATAGTTCGCGTGACAGAAGTTAGCTAGGTATCACAGCCTGGCACCGAGTTCACCATATAATTCTTCTCCTGTCTCTCTTTCTCTTACAATTTTATTCATCGACATCGGTCTGTTCAACTATTTTCTACAATTTGTTCTCTGGGTTTTTTTCTTTTCTTTTTTTCTTTTTTTCTTTTTTTTGCTTTTTTTCTATTCCTTCCTTTTTTTCTGATGCCTTCAGGCCAGGTTGAACTGTGCGCTCGTTTGTATTGACTGCCGAAGAGAGTGCCAAGAAACACGAGAAGATATGAATACGTCCCATTAGAACAATCTGTAATCGAGCTATGCCCTTCGACCGACAAATGCATTTTCTTTGCGATGTGTTAGTTCCCATCGTGAAGCTGATGCCAACACTTGCGCATATTTTTAGTCTTTCGCGAGTTCTTCAACTGTCATCATCATTTTTTTTTTTTTATTGTTCCACTTACAAAAGAAAGAAATGTTGATAATTGGAAAAATTAGCCCTTATTATTAGTTATAGATATGAAGTCATGCCCATTAGAAAATTGTCAGGGGAAGTTGATAATATTCCAGATGTGCATGTTATTGACTTTATACACAAGAATAAACTTTTGGCGGGTGTTGCCAACGTTTGGAGAAAGGCTTTCAAAACTGTTGATGATGCTCGAGTAGGTTTCAAAGCAATATTTTCGATAATTTCTCTTTTATATTCATAATTTGCAAATTCCACTAGAAATTTAGACACAAATTTTAATTGTTACTGTGGGTTCTAAACTATCAGCACTTTGTTATTTGTTTCTGGAATTATTTTTTATCTCATCGAATGATCGTGTAAAACTTTTGTTCTACAATTTCGAGTTTTATTTTTATTCATACAATCTTTTGGAATTGGTTTCTTTAGGTGGAACATAAATAAAATCAATGTAATGTAATATATGTTGTGTTTACTATCTTGTGTCACGGAATCATCCTTTGACACGGATTTGCACAAATTGAAAATTAGGGATTTAAAAATGAAATTGTAAATTCTTTTTTTTTTTTTTGTTCAAAGAGAGATGATGTTAATATTTTTTTTTTGGAAAATTCTTTGTAGCGTGGCAAGATTCCTCTTCTCCTGGCAGTTGAAGCTGGTAATCAATCCATGTGTCGAGAACTTTTAGCCCAACAGGCATCAGACCAACTTCGCGCCACAACACCCGCTGGTGATTCCGCTCTACATTTAGCAGCTAGAAGAAGAGACGTCGATATGGTGCGAATTCTTGTCGACTATGGTGCCACTGTGGACATGCAGAATGTAAGTAATTCAAAGTTTGCAATAGATAAAAATTATATCAAGTAAATTTATAAGCATCATCAGGAATGCTAGCATCCTGGATGTTGTCATCAGTTGCATATTGCAGCAACATTATTTCAAAAATTAGGAAACTTACAACAATTTTTGTTAATGATGTAGCAAGTTTAGATGTTTAGTTTTAGAAAGGTTTAGGTTTAGGTTACATTATTCATAGGGGACAAAATTCTTTATGCAAAAATAAACCATCATGATAAGATTTTTAAGTATTCAGATCAACAAGATTAAGCCAAGTGTCGGTAATGACTAGTTTTATTAAATTATTGTACACTTTCGAAAATGGAGGCTACTATGTAAATTCCAGTGCACACTTTCACCATAATTTCATTTTTCCGTAATCATAGTATTTGTAGAGACTAAACACCACGTACAATTTAAATGTATGTACACCAAGAGTTGAAAAGCGAAATATGCTCCCAGTTTCTATAAAGCCTTCGCGAGAGTAATACTGATGGGAACATTTAGAAACTTCATTTACCAAGAATAACCAAAAAGGAAAAATTGCAACAAAACATTATTTCAAAAATTAAGAAACATACAGAAATTTTGTTAAAGTTGTAGCAAGTTTAGATGTTTAGGTTACATTATTCATAGGATTGATTTGCTTCCAAGAAACTTACTAGAAGCATCCGATAAAAACATTCGAGAGTGAATTTATGAGTGATATGTACTTTGTTCCTTGGTGGGCTAGGAACCCATTTTTAAAGAAATTAATGATGATCAGCAGTTTAGACAAGAATGATTTCTTTCGTTCCAGGGAGAAGGTCAAACGGCTCTTCACATTGCAAGTGCCGAAGGTGATGAGACATTGGTAAAATATTTCTATGGCGTTAGGGCTTCCGCTGCGATAACCGATCATCAGGATCGTACACCAATGCACTTGGCTGCTGAAAACGGTCATGCTTCAATTATCGAATTGCTAGCTGATAAATTTAAGGCAAGCATTTTCGAGAGGACCAAGGACGGTTCTACCTTGATGCACATTGCATCATTGAATGGTCATTCCGAATGTGCCACCATGTTGTTCAAAAAGGGTGTCTACCTTCACATGCCGAATAAACGAGGCGCCAGGTCAATTCACACTGCTGCTAAATATGGCCATGTGGGAATTATCAGTACCTTACTTCAACGTGGAGAAAAGGTTTGTTGCAACAGTTAAAAACGCTACTAATTTTTACTATCCTTTAGCACTTTTAAGGACTATCCGGGGAGTGACACTTTACGGTGAAAAGAACCAAAAACATTAATCCCAACATTAGGGTTTTCGTTGCGTTAGGTCCCTCTCATCGTAAAGTATATCACATGTGTAAATAAACTGATGAATCGATGTCTTTTTTGCAATGCAGAAATAAATTTTGGCTACAGCTAGCCCCTGGTAGTTGGAGTATACAAAAATACTTCCTTAGTGCGAAATTCAGGTAATAGAAATACTCTAAAAATGACACTGACATTAGGTGGATGCGACTACAAATGATAATTACACTGCATTGCACATCGCTGTGGAAAGCGCAAAACCTGCCGTTGTCGAGACTCTCTTGGGTTACGGTGCAGAGGTGCACGTCAGAGGTGGAAAGCTTCGTGAGACGCCACTTCACATAGCTGCCAGAGTCCCTGATGGCGACAGGTGTGCTTTAATGTTGCTCAAATCTGGTGCTGGTCCAAATTTGATAACAGACGATGGACAAACGCCGGTACATGTTGCAGCTAGCCATGGCAATTTGGCTACACTCAAACTGCTGCTGGATGACGGTGGGGATCCCATGTTCAAATCAAAAGTATGATCTTTAATTTTGTTTTTAAACGTCGTAACAAAATGTTTTGGTGAAATCAAATATTTCAGTGAAACATTTTGGTAGTTTCTTGATTGACTTTTCAGAGTGGAGAAACGCCGTTACATTTGGCGTGTAGAGGATGCAGAGCGGACGTTGTCAGGCACTTGATTGAATTCGTGAAGGAGAAGAAGGGACAGGAGTTGGCGACAGCTTACGTGAATAGTGTAACGAATGAAGGAGCAAGCGCTCTGCATTATGCGGCACAAATAGAGCCGCCCGATGTTGGCACTCCTGGTGATGACAGAGCGGTTATTAGAGCACTTCTGGAAGGCAATGCGGATGTGTCTCTACAGACAAAGTTAGCTCAGGAATCGGCATTTCATCACTGTGCCTTGGCGGGAAATAACGAAGTACTATCGGAAATGATAAGCAATATGTCAGCAACGGAGGTGCAGAAAGCTTTGAATCGGCAGAATGCTGTTGGATGGACGCCGTTACTGATTGCGGCGCATCGAGGACACATGGAATTAGTCACAAATCTTCTGGCTAATCACGCGAGGGTTGATGTTTTCGACCTGGAGGGTAGATCGGCTCTTCACTTAGCGTCCGAACATGGCTATCTTCAAGTGTGTGATGCACTTTTGGCGAATAAAGCTTTCATCAATTCAAAATCACGAGTTGGAAGAACTGCACTTCATCTTGCGGCAATGAATGGTTATACTCATTTGGTCCGTTTTTTGGTACAAGATCACGCAGCGGCAATAGACGTGCTAACACTCAAAAAACAGACTCCTCTTCATTTGGCGGCTGGAGCTGGTCAGTTGGAGGTGTGCAAGCTGTTGCTTGAATTGGGCGCCAGCATAGACGCAACCGATGACCAGGGCCAGAAGCCAATACATGCAGCTGCGATGAACAACTACGCTGAAGTTGCTCAACTCTTTCTGCAGAGGCATCCGAGTTTGGTGATGGCATGTACCAAGGATGGTAATACGTGTGCACACATTGCAGCGATGCAGGGAAGTGTTCGGGTAATTGAGGAATTGATGAAATTCGATAGACAGGGAGTTATATCGGCTAGGAATAAATTAACAGAGGCTACACCACTGCAATTGGCAGCCGAAGGTGGTCACGCTGAAGTTGTTAAGGCTTTAGTGAGAGCCGGTGCTTCTTGCGCCGATGAGAATAGAGCCGGATTCACGGCTGTTCATCTTGCTGCCCAGCATGGACATGGACAAGTTTTAGAAGTCATGCGGTCCTCCCAGTCGTTGAGAATCTCCAGCAAAAAACTCGGGGTCACTGCTCTTCACGTTGCTGCCTATTTTGGTCAAGCAGGTGAGTTTGTAACACTAAATTTTAGCATCCTTTTGCAGATTATATTCATTTTCTTTTATCCTACATTATAGCCAGATCAGTTTACCATACAACGGAACAGTAAACAAACTTCGATCTAACTAAAATTTGGATAAAGTACCTAAGACTTTACTAAAAACGACAATTTTTCAATCATCCAAAAAGATTAAAGATACCAAACGGAAATAGAGGTTGAAAGAAAAAACTCTTTTCAAACTGATGCAAAGCAACTTTTATTATTTCATATTCACTAACCTACATTCATATAATTTGATCATTATCGTTTACTTAAGGAAAGGCTTTCCACCCATTATGACAAATAATGACTGATGAAGAAAAAGATACAACAAATGGGGATTTACATTTGGATAAAATTCAAATTATATTTCAACTTGTACAATTTTAAGTTCTCTATTTCTATATATACATACACACATTTACTTCCAGGAATAATCAGTACTGCTGAGACCATAAAAATTATTATCGCGCAGCTTTTCTTAGGCTAGGTATCTTACTCCCGTTGAATTGCAAATTTCTTTCGGTCACACAATCCACCTCAGGCAGTAAATGCACGAAAAGGGTAATAATCTAGGCCATCTCCCTTTTTCCAAGGAATACGTTGACTTATATTCCTTTCCTAAAATGAAAACGTAGAAATTATTACCAAAAAAAGATGCTTTACCATCTTTTCGAATTGTAAAGATTAATTTAAATATTCCGTTTCTAGTCAAATTATTCTAATTTATTTATTTTCTCATCTAAATACTTTAGAATTTTTGGACTTTGTTCTATAGGTAAAAAATTACCACTTTGACCTATACTTTGAATTATAAGTCACACTTGATCAAATTTTGACCCAATTTTGATGATCTTTTATTGGGTGGGGTCTAAATCCGTTGTCATAATCTTTTCCCTATATACGAAGACATGAATTGTACATGATTGCAGTGTGTTTAAATCTTGAAAGTAGATTTCAAATGCAAGATTACGTTGATGTACTTAAGGGCAAGAATGATCTTGACCTATTGACCGTCATTACAGAAATAGAGCAACAATTTTGTTACCTTGTCGAAGATCATAAAATTTAACCATTAAGGGCATAATTAGACTGATAAATATTTTTCCTCTAAAAAAGAAAGTTTTTTAACTCTGGCCTAAAATACAAAAACAAAGTTGAATTTCATTTAAATTCAGCGTTGAAAGTTAACAATTTTTTGCTTGAGAATAGAAGTAGGATCAAGATAAGAAATGCTTCGGGAAAAAATATTTACAATTCAACATAATTGTGAAGAATTTATTTCTACTAATAAAATACGATTTTTGATTATTTTTTTGATTGATTTCTGATTAATTATGTACAGATTGTTTTTTATTAATTATACAGATTGATTTTTGATTAACTATACAGATTGATTTTTGATTAATTTTTGACCAACTGTTGATTGATTTTTAAATAATTCTTCATTGTTTTCCAAGATTGATGACTTTGTAAAAAACACTTTTTCTTTACAAAAGAGTAATTGTACATATATACATACATTCTTTCGTAGATTAAGTGGATTTCGCGTGACTGGATAGCGGGCAATCCCTCTCTGACACCTTTCGAGTTGACTTTGATTTTCTAATAAGAAAAACGCCTCACGCAATTTCATTTAGCCGCTTGTATGATGGTATACATATTTATCAATCATTTTCTCTGGCAAGAAAATAGAATGTTAATTCATAGAGAGGTACTTTTACATGATGACTACTATTTATGACATGTTTAAGGGAGATGAGTCTTTTTTTTGGGATTAGTGCCAAAATCGTGCCAAAATAACCAAAAAACTTTTAACTCTAATTTTAACTGAACTTTATCCTTCTCAATTACAAGTGTATTAAATTGAAAAAGCATTTGGTTGATTGAACTTTAACCCGTTAAGTGAACTTTGAAATTAAAATTGATGGCATTTAGACGGGAAAGTGCCTCTATTAATAGAAACATATCTTTAGAGATTGGATTTTAAATATTGGTTTAAAAAAAAGAGAATGAACTCTTTAAGTGGAAGAATAATTATCTTATTCTTTTGGATATATCCAAATTTTTAACTCAGTAATGAAGAAAATTGTTTCCCAAGCCATGTCAAAGGGAAAAATTCTTTAGGGACCATCCGTTTGAAATATCTTTTTGAATTCATCAAATCGTCTAAAGATCCTCTTCTTTTTTACAATAATTGTTTATTATTAACCTACTACTTTTTCACATTTGTTATACAATTCAATCTGTTAAAATATAACAATTTGTTATATCCTATATACAATTCCTTGTTATTACAATTTGTTGTACTTTGCAATTTAACCTAATTAACATAATTTATTATTATACTGATTATTCGTTGACATACGATGTAATTATTAATTATTTATTGGTTATAAAAAAATTCGCCACAATGCCGTGGCAATAGTGATGGTAATAGGGGAAAAAGAATGCGATTTCAAATCGTGATTGCGGCAATGAAAATAAATCATTGACAAAACTTTTAGGCAAAGATTTTGCAAAAGTAGTCGAAACAATTTGAAAGTGTCGTGACGAAGCCGGGTGAAAACGATTGTATTCAAAGATTAGTAGACCTTGCGTCAAGGTCTCACATAATTTGCACGATAGAAACGAAGAAAAAAAATATATAATACAAGTTTCTCCGCGTCGCACAGGGTCCGAGAAATCTGCAATCTTTATTGAAAACTAAATTGCTCATGCGCACATTTAAAGTTATATAGATTGTAATATCCTGATATAAACCACGTGGAAATACTGTCGTAATAACTACTCGAATAATAAAAGACGTCCGTTTTTATTAGTTTTTTTCGTCATCATTAAAATCCATTGTTAAAAGAAATAAACTTTACACATTACAGAAAGTCGTTAATTTGGAGAAATAAGAAAAGGAGTATTACATTTTTTTTGTGAAACATTTCCCCACTTTTTTAAAGCAGAGTATAAATTATGTTTTTGCAGTTGAATTTTAATGTTTGGAACTTTAATTCCATTTTTTTCTGTATTTTATAACAGATCGTTTATTAATATTCGAATTAATTTGTATCGACCGTTTAATGATTAAGCACAACAAAAACTTTAAGTTATCTAAGAGGAGGTTCCGATTCAGACCCAAAACAAGACGATGAAACTGGACACAATGTCACCAACGACAACTCTTATAAACAATCCTCAACAACACAATTTAAACACAACAATTAAAATAAAACAAATAAAAGACTGAAACACAAAAGTTTCACTAAAACAATCGGCTTATTTATTAATCCAACAAACTCGATTTGATACACCATATAAAACGACTCTGCTGAAAATCCTGAGGTTTCCAAAATTGTGAAAACTCGACACACAAGATTTATGTAACGAAATGCAATTTCCATTATCTCCATTTAATTAGAACTTCTTCTGCTTTGAATAGTTAAGTATTAGATCTTTGAAAAATTCGAAAAGAAAGAGAGGTAATAATAATTGGAGCTTTAATTCTTTGGGGATTTATTATCTAGAATCTTAATTGAGTTGTCGAATCTATGCTATGAGTTTTCAAACTACATTTTTTTTCCTGTTCAGAAGGGGAACTGAATTTATTGTTAAGTGAGTGCTGCAGTAGATTATCGCGGATTATAATAATTAAATTACTATCAAATATTTGAGATATAACAATTAAATTACTATCAAATATTTGAGGTATTAGAACAATTAGGTAACTATCAAACACCTAAGACTTAACCAACTTGGATTTACTGGAACAAATATTAGTTTCTTCTTCGGTCAATTCCATTGCCACAACTGAAAATAAACTCATACCATAATTCAATAGTTTAATTAAACAAATTGGTACCTTTCAGATACGGTGAGAGAGCTACTGACCCACGTTCCCGGAACTGTAAAATCAGATCCCCCAACCGGAGGATCATTGGTCGGGGAACTAGGCAGTGAATCAGGAATGACTCCCCTTCATCTTGCTGCATATTCCGGAAACGAAAATGTCGTTCGACTGCTTCTAAATTCAGCAGGAGTTCAGGTACTAAATTTGTTCCTTTATTCGCCTATTTATATTTTTATTCCAAAATTGGTGCACAAATTTACTCCCCGACGGATTTATTGTTGCAACAGGTGGATGCGTCGACTGTGGAAAACGGTTTCAATCCTCTGCATTTGGCATGCTTTGGAGGACACATCACTGTTGTTGGTCTACTTCTGAGTAGATCAGCGGAACTATTGCACAGTGCTGATCGATACGGAAAGACGGGACTTCACATTGCGGCCACCCACGGTCACTATCAGATGGTTGAGGTTCTTTTAGGTCAGGGCGCTGAGATTAATGCCACGGATAAAAATGGATGGACACCGTTGCATTGTGCAGCGAGAGCTGGTTATCTCGATGTTGTAAAACTCCTGGTCGAAAGTGGAGCTTCGCCAAAAAGTGAAACGAATCTCGGTAGTGCGCCCATTTGGTTCGCAGCGTCCGAAGGTCACAATGATGTCCTCAAGTATCTGATGGAGAAGGAACATGACACCTACGCTCTTATGGACGACAAGAGAGTAAGTAGAAAGAGATGAGGGATGAAAAGACTGTTTAGATAGATGGAATTATAAATGAAGAATATTCGTTTTCAGTTTGTGTACAATATGATGATATGCAGCAAGAGTCATAACAATAAACCAATCGAGGAGTTTGTTTTGGTTTCGCCAGCACCGGTGGACACGGCGGCGAAATTGTCTAATATCTACATGAAACTATCGGAAAAGGAGAAGGAGAGAGCAAAAGATTTAATTGCTGCTGGCAAGCAGTGTGAAACAATGGCCACTGAATTATTAGCACTGGCAGCTGGTGCCGATTCGGCTGGGAGAATTCTAACATCAATGGATCGAAGAAATGTGGAGTTTTTAGATGTTCTGATTGAAAATGAACAGAAGGAAGTGATTGCACACACGGTAGTGCAACGTTACCTTCAGGAATTGTGGCAGGGCAGTCTCAATTGGAATGCATTTCGGACAATTTTACTCTTTATTGCATTCCTCGTTTGTCCGCCGGTTTGGGTGGTTTTTGCTCTACCATTGGGCCACAAGTACAATAATGTGCCGATTATCAAATTCATGTCCTATTTGACATCACACATTTATTTAATGGTATTTTTATTGTTAGTGGGTATTACGCCAATTTATCCGGTTGTTCGGGAGGCCCTCGTGCCGTATTGGTACGAATGTTGCCTATTGGTAATGCTCTCTGGTTTATTGCTCTTTGAATTGACAAATCCCAGCGATAAAAGTGGTCTTGGTTGGATAAAGTTGGCAGTACTTCTTTTTGGAATTTTTGGCGTCGCCTTCCATCTATTGGGTTTCGTTATTGTTAAACGACCCTATTGGCCCACTTTACTCTACCTTAGAAATCAGCTATTTGCCTTAAGTTTTCTACTCGCTTGCGTACAAATCCTGGACTTCCTTTCCTTTCACCATCTCTTTGGACCATGGGCGATTATTATTGGTAATCTCATGAAGGACCTGGCAAGATTTCTGGCCGTCTTGGCCATATTTGTCTTTGGATTCTCCATGCATTTTGTCGCTCTCAATCAGGCATTCGAGAATCAATCCTGGGAGCAGGCGAGAGCTGAAGATCGCAAAAGAAAGAACAACTTTTCAGATGGTAAGTCACTGAATTATTTCTCTGAATCTATACTATAATGGTGTTTTAGATTCCCAATGATTACTTCTCGTTAGAGGTAACATTAGACCGTGTGGCTTTTTGTAAAATTAGTAATTTTTCTTTACCTCTTGAATATTTCAGAGTAATGTAGTTAGTATTTTTTTTTAATGATGTTGGTTTGATTACAGCAAGTAGTTATAGTAATAAATAAGCACAATAAATTCTGAGTGATAATTTAAGTTTCTTTAACTGTAAAGAGAATTTCCCTATAAGAGAAATTTATCACTTAAAATTTATCTCTGTCTATTTATTACTATATGTTTTTCTATATGTAATCACAAATAAAGAAAGAAACAAACAGCGCCTATTTCTTGAAAATATCAAGACTTGCGTCGCACGCAGACCTCTCGACAAAAATTGATTTTTACCTGTAAAATGAAATTGATGCATCATGGTGAAGGAGTTTTTTTTAGACTATAGCATTTCCCTATATAGAAGAGACATGATTTAACAAAAAAATAATTTTCAATTCTTATTTATAGAAATTAAAATTTTGTAACAAAACAATTCATTTCAATGGTAGAATTGACGATGCCCGGTGTTACCGAGGTTTTAACGTCATGGATAATGACGCCTCCACCTTCGTCACTAAGTCGTCGCTCCGGACGCTATAAGAAAAAGAATGATTGTTGTGACGAAAGCTCCCGAGATTGTAAGTTTAACAGGCTGACGATGATTAATCGACACTCTGAATGCAGGACTTGCTCCACCCTCGATGTCGTATCGTCTGTTAAAAATATGCATTTTGACCGATGTTCGCGCGTCTGTTATTTTGCCTGAAGCTAAAAACAAAAATTACTGCCTGAATATAAGAAAATAAAACAAAACAAAAATGATTTATCCCGCATCTCATTCTTCATTTTGCATATATTTTTTATATTTTGCCTTATTTTCAAAAAAAAGATAAATTTTCTCCTTTTGCAAATTTACCAAAAAGGGAAAAATTATTTCTTTCTAATTTCGTTTACAGGAATAATTTTTAATTCATTTGGCATTTTTCTCCATTTCCCAGGTGTTCTTAATGAAAAGAAAAAAAAATTGTTCACAGCTCAACGCTCGAATGCAGAAACGACCTGCGTTATTTTTGGAATGTGTGTGCATCTTTAATGCTCGTACGACATTAGCGCATCGCTATCATGTCCCTTTAGCGCATCTTCCAAAAAAAAACTGAATAAGAAATCATTTCATTTCCAGCAAATAAATTACTTAATTATCCAAAAAATAATAATCCAGATGATACTAAAGTAATTCATTTGTTTCAAATGATCATTTCTTCTTCCAGTGAAAAGGGTTCAAATTACATGTATAATGTACATCATACCCATAACATTTCGGATTGTAAGCGCACTATTTTTTTTCAATTGATGATCACTGCGTTCTTTTTTTTTTGTTTCTTATAAGTCCGAATCAATCGATCGAAACAAATGTCGATTTTTGATTTAACTAATTCTGCATGTGTTTGAAATTTATATTTTGAGTGTTTTTCAAGCAAAAACAGTTTTAAAAAAGCATAAGAAAAAAGGGAATGAAAAAAGGGAATGTCACGTCTGGCGAACTAGATACAGACAAAAGCAACGAGAGAATGCGAGAGAGAAAGATTGTTACTATTGCATGCAATAACACCAGAGAAAAAGAAAGATATGCACCACTTTGCCAAAAAGAAACCAAAAAAAAAACAAATACTTCAACAGGAACGATAAACACAACAAACAAAAGAAAGTTTCAGCAATAGAAAACAAAAATTCCCAAAAAAAGGAAGTGGTACTTGAAGAAATGATGCGCTGAATTTTGCATTTTGATGATTTACGCCTTATAGTGGAAAAAAACGACGATTTTTCCTATCGCGGAATGAGCACGAATTTTTTATAATATTTTTTTGAGACTTTTGCTGTCGAGAATAGTCAACGATTGCATTGCACGAATCTACAAAAACAAAAAGATCTACTTTAAAAAAAAAAATGTGTGACGCACGCTCATCGATGTGTAATAAAAAAAAACAACCAAAAATGGCTTGCATCGGCATCAAAAAAAAAAAAAAAACTTTTGTATTCAACAGCCCAAAGCATGGCATAAAACGTAGCATGAGCATGTTCTTTCGTAGAGAGTCAAAATTTCACAAATATATTTTTCTAAAATTTTATCCGAAAACAAAATATCGTTGCCTCGAATTCCAGTAAAGATGAATCCCGTTCTTGCGTTCGAGTATCTCTTCTTTGCCGTCTTTGGTCAAACAACCCACAGCGAACTGAAGGTCGAGTCCAAGCAACCAGAATGGACCTCGGGTCTATTCAAATTGGCCTTTGGTGTTTACATGTTGGTCTCAGTAGTGGTGTTAATTAATCTGCTTATTGCTATGATGAGCGACACCTATCAAAGGATTCAGGCCCAGTCTGACATTGAGTGGAAGTACGGTCTCAGTAAACTTATTAGAAATATGCACAGGTAAGCAATTTATTTTAATTTCCCCCTCCGATGACACGAAATTCGTTTAAAAATCATTAAAAAACCATTCCTTTCACGATCAGAAAGCAATTTGTCCCTACAGCACTAATTTCCATGTGATATTAAAATAAAGATTGTACATATTTTTTTTATGTAAACAAAATTGCCTTCTTTTTGCACTGCTCTTTATGGGAGATAAAATTTTCAAAAAAGATTGCATGAGGCATGAGTCCAATTGCAAAAAAAAGCAAGCCCCCCCTTTTTGTTTGGTGAAGTAGAATTAACACTGTTGCACTATCACGAGATTAAATTTCAGAACAACCACCGCTCCTTCGCCTTTGAATCTGCTGACAACATGGATCGTCTACTTCATTAAACTCTGGAAACAGCGAGCTGCCAAACGAAAGCGTCCATCACTTGTTCACATGATGGGTCTACAACGAACAGGAAGAATGTCACCGCGTTCGAAAATGGGTGCCAAATGGCTCTCGAAAGTGAAGAAAGGCCAAGTTCGTCCCAAAGATAGTGTTGCACTTTCCTTAGTTCATCTCAGTCCGTTAGGTAGTCAATTATCATTTAATAGTGCAACGAGAATTGAAAGTGTCGTTGATTGGGACTCAATTAGAAAGAAATATCTCGCCCTCACTGGCAGTGAGCCAGAGAAGGATGTTGATAATAATGAAAAAGAAAATGATGATAATGATGAGGAGGACATTGGACCAACCGCATCGAATGCATCAACAGTTCCTGTTACAGCGACAACACCTCCAATATAAACTTTTATACAATTGTTGATTATTACATTCCAAAAAAAAATATATATATATATGAAACATGTTGCTGTACATTATTGTCAATTTTAAGAGAAATAAAGATAAAGAAAAAAGAAATTTTTGTGCCTTTCGAAGAAAAATATTTCAAATACTTCAGAATTACACTAATATCGAGTAACGAAATATTTGCAAGGTGGTGCTTAACGTCCCGTGTTCAACGGACACTAATAATAATAACTAAGTAAGTAACAAAAAAATCCAAAAATCGCAAGAAAAGTCTGTATGCCAAAATAAATGTCATCATGATTCAGCATGCTACAGGAATTTTTCATTGCCTTATTATCATCCACGACGTCACATGCATCATTTCCACATTCCACAATTATGTCAGATATCAACATTTTTGAGTGGTAGTTGAAAATCTCTAAAAAAAAAAAAACTAGTTCAGTTTGCATGAGTGCAAAAACAATCTCGTCAATTCTCGTCGAGACCGCAATTATCAAATATATCTGACAAAATCTTATTAGTAACCCTAGAAATACCTAACAAACAAAAAACAAATACGGCAAGAATCTCTGTAAATACAACGATTTTAGAATAGACTAAGTTCCTTAAAATTTTTGTTTCTCTCCTCAAATCGAATAGATTTTAGCGAATTTAATATCCTATTATGTACATGTATATTTTTTGGCATGATACGTGCGTGCGTTTTCCAATTAAATTTTTAGCATGATGTTAGTAAAAAGAAATGGTGTTGACACGTATTTACAGTCAAGATGAATCCAGTAGTGGCGGTTGAGCTATTATTCTTCGCCATCTTTGGACAAACGACACATGAACAATTCAAGGTCGTGAATCAACAGCCATCATGGACGACAAATCTCTTCAAGGTGGCTTTTGGTATTTACATGTTGGTGTCGGTTGTCGTACTTATTAATCTACTTATTGCCATGATGAGTGACACCTATCAAAGGATTCAGGCCCAATCTGACATTGAGTGGAAATATGGTCTTAGCAAACTGATAAGAAACATGCACAGGTAAAGTAATTCCACACCCGCTATAAAAGTTGCACAAACACATTACTTTTTTTGTATTTTTCAATTGTGCGTTTTAAGGTTGGACGAATTTAGAGAATAGTGGACATAGTATTCGAAATTCATGATGAAACACCTGAATAAGGAGTTCTGAAGTAAAAACTGTACTGAGTACCTAAGTCATTAGGTATTATTAATGTTTTGTCTATTCCCATGGATGAATGGCATCACTGTTATCAAAACCTCTAAACATTTCTTGGGATCAATGAGGATGATAATCGATCAGTAACTGAATGGAATTTGTGTTCTTGCCCACCCTTTTTAACTACTTAACAACTTATTTTCATTTATCCTTAGTCTTAACATTTATTGTCAAAATATTCCTTTTGCAGGACATAATCTAATAGGGTACCTCTACCTTATTCGAAATCCCAGTAGTGGTGCTTTTAATTTAGGTTTATCTGATGATACCGAAAAAATTAGAGACACTCCTAATTGTTATGTCTAGAAGTTGTCCTGACAAATGCGAGTAATCCTAATTTAAATATTTCTGTAAAATTAGATTCCTAAATTGCTTCGTCTGCAAAAGAAGACACAATTGGTATAGTGTAGGAGAAGGCAAATTCTCCCAATAGTGATTATTCGAAATCAATTAGCAATTAATTGCTTCGTCTGAAGAAAGAGTTCCACTTAAGATGATCCAGACAAATGTAAATAATTCTAATCGTGGTCTTTTTGCAAATCACAGTAGAATATTTTATCTACAATGATGTCATTAGCCAAAAATATTGACAAATGTGGTGCAGGCAATTAGGGTACCCCAACTAACCATGGTCTTTCCGTAAACGGTAGTAGAATTATTTTCAATGGAATGCTTCCTCTAACTTGAAAATCCACTAATTCAGGTCCAGACAAATGCAAATACTCCAAACTTTTTAGTCTTTCACATTGTAGCCACCGGTATCAATTCCAATGTAAATATATTCAAATCCCTAGTGTATTCTCAAAATCAAAAATCATAAATCCACAATGTCCATCAATAAATTCGTCCACCTTTCTTTTTCAATGTAAGCTTACTGCAATAGGCATGAATGCACCTAAAAAAAAAAATTCATAAAATTTATTGGATATAAAAAAAAAAATTTGCGCAAATTCAGGACAACAACAGCACCATCACCTCTAAATTTGTTGACAACATGGATAACATATCTCTGTAAAGCCTGCCGCAAGAGAGCGGCCAAAAAGCAACGACCATCTCTAGTGCACATGATGGGTTTTCAACGTGGCGACAAGATGTCAGCTCGTTCAAAAATGGGCGCAAAATGGCTGTCGAAAGTAAAAAAATCCCAAGTTGGACACAAGGACAGTGTTGCATTGTCTGTTGTTCATTTAAGTCCACTTGGCAGTCAATTATCATTCAGCAATGCGCCAAGAATTGACAATGTTGTCGATTGGGAGATAGTGAGAAGAAAATATCGCGGACTAGTTGGTATTGAATCAAAAAAACAAGTCGATGAACCTAAAGAACCTACTGAAGATATACTATCAGCATTTGAGGAACCAACATCGTCAAACGCAACTAGACACGAGATGGTCCCAGTATCGTGAACAAAAAAAACGTCGGGTACAAAAAAAATGGGAACAAGCATCATTTCCTTTAGTTACTGTCTTGTACAAAGAAACGTTTCCCCCAAAAAAAAGAAACAATTTTTGTTTGATTGGATTTTGAACACCTTTTGCAATTTTTTTTTTTTTGATACTTTGGTGAATCTTTAACAATAATTGACCTTCTCTCTAATCGACTGCCTGCAACGTTTTATAGAGGCAGTGAAGACATGGTCTGCGATACACTTAAGTTCGAGAGATGTCCTTTTTTCACGGTTAGTCTGTATAAGTACTAAATCGTATGTATATTTCTTATTTTCTAGCTGAATTTTTTCTCGTAGAAAATAATATACATTCAAAAATAGCGTGCATGTGCATCTTTTCAATAATAATGATAATTCGATTATATAGTATTGAAAAAATTAGGTCCTATTATATTGTAGATATTGTTATGTAATAGTATCTCAAGAATTGATCAGCATGCACATTTGTCACGAACGATATATACATAATAATTGCGTCATATTTAGTATACAAATAGTTTGTAGAATTTGTAGTTTAATTTTAATTAATTTTTAATCAATTAATAATCTTCTTCTTTTCTCATTAATTACTTATGTCTTTTTTCTGTAATGGCACATTTTGTGTGCACCTTTGACCATTTTTTTCCTTTATGATTTCTTAACTATTTCAATTTCAATATTTTTACCTAACATTTAGAATAGTTCATTCGAAATAGAGTAGTGGAGTACCCTGCAAAAAAAAATTGCTATAGCATACATAGCCTTTTATTAGAAGATGCCATAAAAATCAAAATTCGTTTTTGAATTACAAAATGCAACTTCTCGAAAAGAAGGGAATCAAAAATGAAGCAGTTATAAATAAACTTTTATAACTTCAAATAAATTGTTCTCTTTCTTCAAATATAATTGTGACACGATCCAAAGAAATGGGCCTAAGAAGCAAATTATTTTAAGGTTTTCGAAAATTATTTAGAAAAATTATTCAAAATTTAGAGAATGTTAGGAAGGTACCCGTATCTTCCCCTGTGATTTTCAAAAAATCCCAACCCAAAAATATTCTTTTCTCTTGAAATAAGAAGAAATTTACAAAATCACTATTTTCACCCAAACGAACTTAATTGGCATTTTTTGTGATTTGAATTAAAACAGAAATTATTTTTCATCGAACATATTTTAGATTTAATCAAAACTTAAACCAGGTTTAAATTGAAAATTGATCCTGTTTGTTTATTTTCACTAAAAATACTAAAAAACAATATCCAAAAATTTTTTGCTTCCAAGGAACCTTAAATTTTCTTCAAAGTACGTTACAATTAAATTCAATAATTTTCATTTGTGTATACATATATATAATGCAAAAATATACGGAAAAATAATATTTTCTAATATTTTTCTTTTTTAATTATTGTAATAAAACTATTTCAATACAATTTTATTACAAAAATTAAAAAATATTTCCATTTATAATTATTTTCTGGATAGTGATTTAAACAAAAAAATGTATTCGATAGAAAAAAGATACAATTATTTATAAAATTAACTAATTTAATGATTAAACATCAAAAAATTAATAAAAATATATGTATTTTATAAACAAAATTTTTGAGTTTGCATTTTTTGCGGATAATTCCTGCAAAATTGAATCATTAAGTAAAAAATTCTTTATTTAATTAAATACTTCCTCTATATGAGGAAGCAATTAATCTTAATTAATTATTTAATTAATCGGAGTTTTATATATAAAAAAAATTATTTTTAATTCTATTTTAAAAATAAAAAAAATAAAATTATGAAATAATGTTTTCATCTGAGTTGAATTTCAAAAAGTACTTTAATATTACTACTTCTAACACATATTTTTTACTCTTCACCTTTTTTATTATACATTCTTGCCTATATATATTTACATACTCTCTGCACTATAAATTTCAATTATCCACATTGACAAAATTAATCTACTTTTATGAGCACGATTAGATTTCATAATAATTTTCCTTTTCATAAAAAATTCTTTTCTTCAGTAATAAAATACTTTTAACTAGTCCACATATTTTTGTAGATCATAATGTTTTTTTATTACATATTTAGAATATAGAAAATTTCTACTAATATATCCTATATTTATTTTATCACAAATTCGTATTTTTTTGTGTAAAAATAGAAAAACAATTAATGTCAATGTGACAAACTTAATTTTCTCAAAAGAAAATTTTTTTTGTTTCAATTTTTTAATTGGAAATAATTTTCGCATGATAATGATATGAAAATATTTCGTGAGTATTAACACTATAACTTTTTAGGTACACATAATATGTAGTTCTCTCTTATTAAATATATATATATACTTTTAAATTATTTATTAAATTAAATTTTATTTTATTAAATTATTTATTCTTCATATATACTTATTAGGAAATTTTCCACCAAATATTCAATGAAATTTAAAAAAAAAATTGAATTTTTTCAGTATTAGTGAGTCCTGTGGAAATCTACGAGAAACTATTTTTCTCTATTTTCGGTCAGAAAGAAACTACGGACGTTGCTTTACAACTTCTGAAAAGACCCTTTTGGATTATTATTTTATTTAAGGTATAATTTTTAAAAATACTTTTTAATTACTTTTAAAATTATTTTTAAAAAATTTTGCTCTCTGAATTAACTTGAATTAATAAAATTAATGTCGATTTTTGAAGTGAAGTTGAATTGAATATTAAATTAGCAAAACTGAATTAGAATTAAGACGATAAATAATAAGATTTAAAAGGTTAAAATCAAAAAAAGTAAAACTTATTAAAATTTTCTAAAAGAAGTTTAAAACTGTAATTGGAATTTTCAAAAAAAAAAAAAATTAAAATTAGAATGAAAATTTTCTAAAATAAATTGAAATTCTCAAAAAAATTGAGATTAGAATTAAAATTCTCTAAAATTAATTGAAATTAGAGTTCAAATTTTGTAAAAAAAATTGAATTTTACTTTGAAGATTTAAAAAAGAACATGGAATTAGCCTTGAAAGTTTCTAAAAGAAATTGAAATTTGAATGAAATTTTTCTAAAAGAAACGGAAATTCGAATTGAAATTTCGAAATAAATTAAAATTCGAATGCAAATTTAATATGTTATATTATTAATATAATTATATTAAATATTAATATAATAATATATAATAAAATCATTATATTTTATTAATTATATTATTAATATTATATTTTGATTAAAAAAATTTAGAATTGAAAATAAAATCGGAAAAAAATCTCTACAAATTTTTCAACGATATTTTGAAATTGAAAACTTTCTAACAAAAAATTGTTTTGTTTTTAAATCATATATAGATATTGTTTGCGATTTACATGCTGTTGACTGTAATTGTTTTGTTACCTCTGCTAATTGCCATGATGAGCGACACTTATCATCACATTCAATCTCAAAGTGATATAGAATGGAAATATGGACTCAGCAAATTAATTCGTAATATACAAAAGTAAATTGAAATCTATTTTTTTCAAAACAAAATTCTCTTTCAAAAAATCAAAAAAAAAAAAAAGTAAAAGAAAATTTTTAAATACAATTAAAAATTAAAATTAAAATTACTTAAAAAAAAAATTTTTAGAACAAAAACGGCGCCAACGCCATTGAATTTAATAACAACCTGGGCATCACATTTGTTCACATTTTTAAAAGATGAATGGACAACGAAAAAACCTTTAAACAAATTGCGCAAATTTTTCCGACAACATAGATTCGTCAAAAAAAATCTATTCGACGTAAGTTTTACAATTTATAATTTTGTTAGCAAATAAAAATTCTGTCTTATAGCAAATCTGAAATAAATAATAATTAAATCTCAAAATTGCTATAAAAAATTTTATCCCTAATTAAAAATACAAAAAAATTTTATTTTTTTGACTGCAATTAAAAATAAAAAAAAATGTTTTAAAAATTAACGAATTTTATAATTAAAAAATGTTTCTTCCCTTTTTTGCAGAACAATAAAGTGACACCGCAACTGGAAAATAATCGCATCGTAACATTCTCACCATTAGTTTCGAGCGAGTCAGTGAGTACAAGAAGTGGTCATTCAATCTTCGAAACTATTAAAATTAATGATGTCGTTGACTGGAATATTGTTCAACGAAAATATAGAGAACAATTTAGTGGTGAATTAGACAAAATACCAAGAAAATGATTTTCATCAATGAAACATGAAAAGGAAGAGAAGAGAAAATAATCTAAAGAGCCGCGAATAGTTCCTAAAAATATATTATTATAAATGTATTGTAGCTTTCGTTATATACTAAAGAAGCACACACCAATTGCATTATTTTATACCTAAATGTAAAATAATAAAATATATTTATTATACAATAACAAAGAACATTTATATACAACTGTTCAATGCTTTTATATAAAAAAAAACAATTAATTTTATTATCATTGATACTTTATTATATTTATTACTTCGTTCTCTAAATTCCTCATACTAAATATATCTTTTTATAAATATATAAATTCAAATTATTTATCATGAAAATTTATATATAATAAACGAACGATTATTTCTATAATCGAATTTTTAATATTTATTTCATTATAAAAAATAAAAGGTTGTAAAGAAAATGTGAATAAAAAAATTATTTACAAAACTAAAACATTTTAGTAAACTAATTTTTAACAGAAATGTTTAGTAAATAGAACGATTATTGTATATGAAATGTGTCACTGTTTCGTTGAACTATAAGAATATCGAGAAATTTCCAAGAACGAGAAGTGGGGGATTGCCGGAATTCCCGAGTGGGGTCAATGCGAGTGAGAGAGAAACTCCCGTTGTTCTCTCTCACTCGCATTGACCCCACTCCCTCATTCTTGCCTTTGCGTTCAATTTCTTTAATTCTCGCTCACTTTTAAGCGTTTTTAGGAATTTACCAAATTTTTTAATTTCTGTATTTAGTTTTCACTTTTTTCCAACTATATTGATTTTTTCCCCAGGATAAATTTTATTGATACATTGATAAATTCGTATTATGGTAAAATTACTAAAAGACTTTATTTCTTTTCTTCAATTTGATAAACTACGGAATGGAAAATAATTGAAATAATATTTATAGTATAAAAAAAGAAACGAAACGTACCGAATTTGGAATGAAAGAAATTATGTTTCACCTTTTCCAAATGGTGATTCAGAATTGGTTTCCAAATAATAGGTTCCCCTTGTATCGTAACTCAACTGTTCTCCCATAAATACAGGTGGATTCTTCGAATTACACGTTCCAGCTTTGAAGTCCTTCCAACTGTCGCATTCAATAGCGGCAAAAGCATTTGGATTCAAAATTGATTCGCTCATAAACTGATGAGATCTCCCATGACTGCAATATTCTGGTGAAATCCAAAGTTTACACAGACATTTATTTATTTTCAGTACAAACGGGTTTACAAACAGTTATTATTATTATTATCATCTATTTTTGTTGTTAGAGGGAAAAATCCATAATTCAGTGAAGAAAGGTAACTAAGAAGCAAATTAAAAATTGGGAACAAACCCAACATTGATTGTTTCTTAGGATACCTTTCTTCGGAGTGTAACACAAATATAGTTTTTTGTTTTTAAAAAATTAATTCCTAATTATTTATTATTTTCATAAGGTATTTTTTTACTAACGGGTCATAAGAATTGGACATCCGGGTTGACGAAAAGTGCCTCCGTTGGGAAAGAAGTCAACATGTCCAATGGACTTTCCAAAGCCAATGGTACCACCACAGGTGTGTATAACATCGACAAAAACCGCATCAGAAGCGTCTAGACGATCTTTTGGTTCCTTAAATCTTGGCCTTTCAAATGCAGGACCAGCGGGATCCATACCCGTAATTCTTCCAATTTTTCCTTGGAGATTTGCACCAGCATAGCCGGCAATATGAGCACCCAAACTGTGTCCCAAAATGTGAACACTATTCAAATCTAGGTCCGTCTCGTTTTGAAGAAATTCTAAAAGTTCCGCCAAGTATACACCAACCTAGGCAATTTTTTTGTTGACTAAATTTTTTTTATATAGTAAACATATGGGCAAAAGTCGGAATCAATTTTTCAGAAATCTTTACTTTTTTGTTCAATTTTATTATTTATATTATCCAAACAATGGAAAGAGTCTGTCAAAATGAGTACAACCGCATTAAAATCAATATTTGAGAATTGTTTTCAACATTTCCATCAAGTTCTATAGATTTTCTAATAATTCTTGCCAAACTGTACCCATTTTTAAAAAATTAAAAGAATCATGTTACAACAAATTTTCTAAAAATAATGATAATAATTATTGGCTATACTTTACAAAACTTGGCCTATACTGTAAGGAGTTAGTAAACTTGTTGAAAATTTTGAGGAAAGGAGAAGAATAATTTGAAAAATAAAAATTCATTGCTAACTTGTCGAGTGATCCTTGCAGCTGCTGAATATTCCTTAATAGCACCTGCGAGCCAATTAATCAAAATAACATTATAATCGTCATTAGTCAAATAATTTGCACGCATTTCCCGAAGCCATGGTGCCTGTGCACTGTCAGTCCAGCCGTGAATTAATATTTTCGTCGATAGTGATGAATTGAATTCGGATTCCTTCAAATTTTCCGAATCATTAACAATTAATTTATACGGTTCATCGGAATTTGATTTTGTGTATAATTGAAAACTTATATCCTTCTCGGGAACAACAATTGGATCGAGAATACCAGAGAGAATTCCACGATCATCCGTTTTCAGCACTGCAGTGTTTACCAAAACATTTAAAATTTTCTCCTCCAATGCTGTGTCTTGTGTTGAATCCGGTGGTTGTAGATTCGACAAAATACTTTCGGCCCATGATGTAAATATGAAATAAACTTTTCATAAAAATTGATTATTAATTTTTTCCAAATCTTTTTCTATTCTCTTTGAAATTGAATAAACATGTTTAGAGGGTTTTGATATACATTTTTGACTAATGAACTAGTTAGAAATATTTTCAGTTTACCTAGAAATATTTGAATTAACAGTAGCAGTCTCATCTTGAATAAGAAATAGAAAAATAACTGAAGTTGAGGAAAAATTTTATAGAACTTTTGTACTCGGCAAATAGCGTGATTGATAACAATTTGTGTCATTACTTTTTGTCACAAGTAATGATCTACTCGCATATAAGTCAATTTTTTTCTGATTTATTTCCAGATACAGTAAACAGTTTGTTTTTTCTTTTCTTTTTTGGTTCTTAGGATCATTTAGGGATTCATTGAAGATTAATTAGAGATTTAACTAATTGTTACGAACTTATTTTATTTAATTAATAATTAATTTGCTTACCTAACAACTTAACGGAATTATTAATTAATATAAAACATAATAAACAATTTAGACATTAAAGACCAAATATTACATGGTTAGAACTTTCCCTTGGATACATTCTTTTATTTTGTAGATTTTACGGAACCGGTTCAGCAAATCGTAACCGATTCTAAAAAATGTGTAACAGTTCTGTAAATAATTTGTAACACTAAAAAGCATTGGCTCTTTTGCGATTTTTTAGTTAAGGTACTTAAATAAAAATTAGTAACAATATTTTCTTTACTTCTTTATTCACTCACATTTCTTACTCTTTTCATTAGAGATTTTTTTACAAAAATAATGTGTAAACTTTGAAAAAGAGGTTTTATTTCAAAAAATACTTGTACTGTTTGGAACCGTAAGACTTAAGAACGCAAACGAAAACTTGTAGTATCAAAAACAAACTAAAAAATCGTAGAATCGATCATTTTTCCAACTTCTAACATCACGGTAAACTTAAATTTTTTAAGAACCGACACATAAATCAGGCTATAAAGAGAGCTTACTCAGCCAGAAAGTTACAAGTTTCTGTAAACTTTCAATTTTTTTAACAACCGACTCACAAATCAGACGATCAAGAAAACTTGTTCAGCCTAACTTTCAATTACATATATTTTTTTGGATTCGTCGTTTCCTCTTCCGCTGAAGACAGCAAAAATTTATTAACATCAATAATTGGGTTTCGCTATAAAAATCACTTGATTATTGTATCTTTCATGATGAACCAATATTAATCCGTAGTTTGCTGTCAAATCGGCAATAAACGATTTCTCCTCTGCAGTTAAATTAAATGGCAAAACTGCTCTCATGACATTGTTATCATTTTTTAACGTTTTGCAGAGATTCTTAGCGGCGCTTATAAATTCCTTTCTCACTTCACCTTCACCAGTTAAAGTGTAACTATTATCGCTCAAACACTTCATTAGGGAATTATACTCAGACTCCGAATTATTTGCCTGCGTGGAGAAAAAGTGGAAATAAATGAATGGAATTAATTAATTAAATTAAATTAAAAATTAATTTGATTAGTCTATGATATTATCGCTTGGTTGTTTTAAATATTTACTAAACACTGAATTTAACGATCATGATCGTTAAATTCAGTGTTTAGTAAATATTCATTCATTTGAATTTTGTACTTACTAATTTGATTTCCTCATCAACCATTTTGTTTTGGGGTTCAAGTTTTTTGGAGCGACTTAATTCTTGAATAGCTCTCTTAAATTCCCCCAAACGAATAAGAGCTCGTCCATGACTGAAATTTATTAATTTTTTTTCAAAAAATGAAAACTAGAAAGAATTTTTGCAAAAAATAAAAACTAGAAAGAAAGTAAATTGAATACTTACTTGAAACGTGATTTGGCGTTTGGTGTCGGAATTTGATTAATTGCCGAGCATGCACAGCGGGGTTTATTTTCTTTATTGTAACAAACGGCTAAGTTTCCATAAACCCTCGTTAATAATGCTCTTTGTCTCGTTTCTTCTTCATCATTCTTCAATTGTGCATATTCAAGAATTTTTGCAGCGCTATTGTAACTAAAAATCATAATAAAATTCATTTAAAACTATATAAAGGTTAATAACGTTACAAGTATTAATACATTTTTTTAAAATTCATTTTATCATTTAATTCATTTTGAACTCATTTTTGAGAGAAGTACAAAACGATAATTCAAAATTGAAGATGACTTCAAAGTGATCGTTGACTAATTTTTAATTATTCGACGACTGAGTACTAAAATTAATTGTTTTGATCGTTACAACTTACTGCTTTATTGCTAGATTCAATTTACGTTTAGTAAATGATTCTGAAGCTGTTGCAATTAAATCTGTCGCTCGTTTCTCGGCGATAGTAAATAATTTTCTTTCATGAATAGACAATTTATTGAATGACGTGGTAAATTCGTCGGCCTTAAAATCAACAACATGAATTAAGAATAAAACTTCTTGATTTGGTGGAATGCGCGGAGGACATCCCATTTCGCCAAATGCATATTCGGGCTTAATGATGAAAATTGAAACTTCATGTTTCTTCATTGACTTTATGGCAATTTCAAATCCTGGTATTAGATCTTGATTTCCTAATTGTAAATTATTTTGAACATCATGACTGTATGATGCATCGAAAGGTTCATCTTGATGTTCAAAATATCCAATATATTTTGCCGTCACTTGTGCGTTCTCATCAATTTTCTCTCCCACTCCTTCTTGTCGTACAAATTTCATTACCTACAAAATTTTTTTTTTTAAAGGAATTAAATTTCAAAAAGTTAATGAATTGATTGCTTTTTTTATAAAATGAATGGGTGTTTAGTTGAATAACTGCTGGTTTTAATAAATTTTGGTTTGATAATTCATAAGATTGGTAATATTTGAAGGTTTTATAAAAAAAAATATTTTGGGTTACACTTTTAATTTCCAAACTTACCATTCCATTTCCAAGAAGATCGGTCATGTGTCCTCTTAATTTATTAAAGTCTACACCTAATGGTGTGACAACATTATTTTCATTCGTTTCGCCATTATCCATGTCATCCATTTGTAGAAATTTTAGTAAATCGTCATGTGACATGAAAATTTTGTTCGAAAATTCAGGTTCGTCATTACTTTCAACATCTTCATTCATATCGAAAAAGAAACCATCGTTTGACATTACGTCCCTGGTGAATGATAAAATAATCCAAAAATCATGAAAATAAGTCGATTTTTGGTAAATTTTGAAAATTAACAGATAATTTGGTTTTGAATATACCTTTCCAAAGCTTCACATGGAGCTAAAGTTTCGAACGTTCAAATGAACGAAATTTTTTTAAATTACTATCAAAAAAATAAAAATAATTGAAATTTAACAATATTTAGTTTACAATTAATTTGTTTTAATCTGAAAAATAATTTTTTTGCGAATAAAATACAAATTAGAAGTAAAAAAATATTGTCTTTCATTTGAACGTTCGAAACATTAGGAACATAGTTTCACAAGGCTTTATAAAATTGTTCAAGTATTTTAGAATTTTGGGAATAAATGTAAAAAAACGAAATTTTGATATAAAAAGTACAAAGTTTGAAACAAATTTATTTGTAGTTTAGTATTGAAATATCAAGAATATTAATTAAATTTTAATATAAATATTCTGAACTTCATAAAATTTATTTAAAAGTTTGATACTTTTTCCATCAAAAATTTCGCTTTTCTCGCCCGAATTTTAAAATAATTTTACAAAATTTAATACTTATTCTTTTCATATACCAATAAAATTAAATACCAATTTATATTTTATTTTTAATCAACAAAAAATTACATTTTCTTTTAATTCTTAATAAATACATAAACCGTAAATGGATAAATATTTATTGAAACGATTCAAAATATAATGTACCAAAATTTGCATTATATCAAACAAGTAAAAGAATTTATTAAATATTTTTTTTTTAAATATTTGTTAACGATAAAAACACCTGTAGAACTCCTAAATGGTTAATTATTATTAATTTAAATGTTTTATTCAATATATTATAATTTTTTATGTTATTTTCAAAAAACTTTGTTTCTATTAAAATATTTTAAGAGTGATTATATTTTTTTCTAAAACTTTAAAAAATCTTCTCGAATTCTCTAACGTGTAACTTCTTAATCAGACTGTAGCGGTCGACACGTCCTTTCGTATTTAAAAGAGGTTAGATATATTTACAAAAACAAAAAAAAATTACCTCAAAACGAAAACAAATCGTAAACATTAGAAAATATTTACTTTTTTTACGAATATACAAAATCATACTCTAAAAACATGTAAAAATAAATAATGAACTTATTTATTTTGTTATTTATTTTTTTTATTATTATTTTAATTGCTTTTTTTATTATTTTTAATAATAAACTACACTGAAAGAAAATGTATATTAAATTATGTAAACTTGTTTTGCTATTTGGGGAAAAAGTGCAACAAACCGAAATTTTGATATAAAAAATACTAAAGTTTAAAAAAATTTATGTGAAATTTACTAAAATTATATTTAAAATTGAATAAAAATTCTTGATATTTGATATAATTATACTATATTCCACAATTTTTTTTTTAATATTTAGTATTTTTTAAATCAAAATTTCTGTTTGTTGCACTTTTTCACTAAATTGCAAAATACTTTTAAAAAATTTAATATACATTTTTTTCAGTGTAGTAGAATAAATATAGAAGCATTAAAAAATAATATACTTACGAAAGTTTAAAACCTTCTTTGAAACAAATTGTCTTAGGCATTTTGTCCTTCCTTAATTTTTCACTATATTTTACTGAAATTAATTACAATTACAATAAAGATATAATTTTTTATGTTAATTTTATGAATATTATAATATAATAACAATAAAAAAAATGTAGAATATAACAAATAATATTCAAAAGTGAACTTTAAGACGTCGACCACACCACGCCGGTGAGCCAACACGTTATCGGCTCGAAATTGCTATTACTATAGTCTGGTTGTTATGGAATTATTATTATTATGGATAACATACTAAACTATATGAGAAACTTAAATGTGACGTCATCTTGGTATAAGTGACTTCAAGTTAGAAATAAAATATTTCCATCGTCTTCAGTAGTATAGTGGTCAGTATCCCCGCCTGTCACGCGGGAGACCGGGGTTCGATTCCCCGCTGGAGAGAATTTTTTTGTAATTCTCACATACGAATTGTTAATACTTCACTTTTTATTTACACAAATAAACCATTTTTCCCAAATAAATATAATTTTAATAATAATAATAGTAAATAATATACAAAAAAAAATCGTAAATATATTACTATAAATTTTTACTTCATGCAAGTTCATGCAAAGAACAAAAATATATCGTTTAAGCATTAATTCTGTTTTTATATTGATAAAAATAAAAATTGTACATTACCCTTCTTTATTATGATGCCAATAGTTGATTCCCTTTTTCTATAGAATGATTGTCGAATATTACGATTTGGTTTTCTAAAACCCTTATTCGAACTCCTTTAAATCGGAGATTTTTTCTTCAATTAAATAATTACGATTTAGTGTTCTAACAAAAATCCTTTTTTCGCAGGTCCTTCTGCTACATCTGAAACAAAAAACAAGAAAAGAAAATCTATTCACCTAAAATGGAAAAAAATGAAATTTAAAATCTAAAACATTTATAAAAATAAGAATTTAGTTATTAATTTAACCAGAATCGTATAAAAATATCAGAATATGTAAAATCAGAAAAATTGTATCAAAAAAATGTCTTTTCCAAAAGATGCAAAACTTTAAGCCTCTTTCATTTTTCTCGACAAAATAACTGTGAGTTTAGAGAGAGAGTTGACCTTTTCGTCTCTCTCTCGAAAGCAATACTACACATTTCCAGGTGCGCAGTCCCAATACTATATTCCGTTGTATCTATGCTGAAGCTGCTTTAGCCCTGAAACATGCCAGAAGGCTGCTGCTGTTAGACTATATATACAGAGACTACAATCCAGACAGTTGCCAAAATGGCGGCCGAAGGATCAGCAAGTGTTAATCCAAATGCGGAAATTGTTCGCGGTCAAATATTCGAGGTTGGCCCTCGTTATACGGGATTATCCTATATGGGAGAAGGAGCCTATGGAATGGTCGTGTAAGTTAATTGTTACTAATATTTCCCCCGATAAATAAATTCCCACAAGTTTTTGTATTTCTGCAGTTTGACATGTCATATGATAAACAATTTAAATCAACACAACAAGTGTAGAATTTTACACTCGTTATTTTTAACTATTTGAAAAAATAAATCAAACATTTATTGTAGAATGAGAAATTTTACCTTGTTATTTAAAATTTTCTTTTAATTTAATTGGAAAGGAAATTAATTTACTTTATTGGCGCCACTTTTGAATAGTTTGTCACACCCTTTTTTTTAATAACTATACATTAGATTCTATTGGAAACATTTTTCAATCTGGATATTAATGATTCATTTGTTAAATATAGCGAAAATTTCATAAAGATTGTTGGAATGAGTCAAAATTTATATAATCAATAGGTATTAATTTAGAGGAGTGGGAATTCTCAATAACAGCAAATCTCGTTTTGTAATTTTTGCCCCTTTTTCATTTTTAGGGAATAATTTTAAATTGCATTTTTAATAAAAATTTATTGTGATCTTTAGTTCGGCTTATGACAACACTACTAAAACAAAAGTAGCTATCAAGAAAATATCGCCTTTTGAACATCAAACGTACAGCCAAAGGACTTTAAGGGAAATAAAAATCCTCACCAGGTTTAAACATGAAAATGTAAGTTGACAATTTTATATTTATTTATACATTTTTCTTCTTTTAATATGAGGATTTTTCATTATAGATAATAGATATAAGAGATATATTGAGAGCACCCTCTATAGATCATATGAAAGATGTGTATATTGTTCAATGCTTAATGGAAACGGACCTTTATAAATTACTTAAAACACAGGTAAGGTATCAAGAATAAAAAAAAACCCTAGTAGCTATTGAACAGAGTCGTTGATTTTGATAATTTCCTTTTAATATCCAAAAAAACAGGCAATAAGTAACGATCACATCTGCTACTTCCTATACCAAATTCTTCGAGGGCTCAAATATATACATTCGGCGAATGTATTGCATAGAGATTTAAAACCAAGCAATTTGTTATTGAATACCACGTGTGACCTTAAAATTTGCGACTTTGGTCTAGCTAGAGTCGCAGATCCAGATCACAATCATGCCGGCTTTCTCACAGAATATGTCGCAACAAGATGGTATCGCGCGCCAGAAATTATGTTGAATTCGAAGGTGAATCATTTTAATTAACTTCGCACTATTTTTTTTAATAATATTGTAAACATCCAATAATGTTAAAATCTAGTACTTCATATTTGTCCGATTAGCATCTTAGTGACTTTCGACCAAATGGCAAATTCGGTTTACTAGGTTTCTACTTCGTACTGAATTCGAAGAAAAAGTAACTAATAACGAATTTTATTTAAAAAAAAACACAGGGTTACACGAAATCGATAGATATTTGGTCCGTGGGCTGTATTTTGGCTGAAATGTTATCGCGACGAGCAATTTTCCCAGGCAAGCATTACTTGGATCAACTTAATCATATTTTGGGTGTTCTTGGTTCACCGTCTCCTGAAGATCTCGGATGTATTATCAATGAAAAAGTACGCTATTATAATTATTAAACTTTTAGAATGTTTTTTAGTCAGTTACTTTACTTTACTCCTAACATTGTTGTATGAAACAAAGAAATAAGTTGTTGCTAAGGTAAAAATTTTCGAGATGAGTTTTTTTTAAGGCAGTTCTTGTTATAGTTCTCAGTGTATAGAATAAGGAATCAAAAACAAATTACATTTTAGGCACGCAGTTACCTACAATCATTACCATACAAGCCAAAAGTTCCATGGACGAGTCTCTTTCCAGAAGCAGATCCAAAAGCTTTGGATCTTCTAGATAAAATGTTAACATTCAATCCCAATAAGCGAATAGTCGTTGAAGATGCATTAGCTCATCCTTATTTGGAACAGTATTACGATCCAGCTGACGAGGTTTTGTATCAAGTTTTCAACAACTTATATTATTATTCACTCCCTTTAATTAATGTTATTATTCCTTGAACAAATATTAATACCCACAAGTCCCATACACATAAAATCTAACACATTAAAAATAATTTATGCTAACAATTATTTTCAGCCTGTGGCGGAAGAACCCTTTAGATTTGACATGGAGTTAGATGATCTTCCCAAGGAAACTCTTAAGAAGTACATTTTTGAAGAAACTATATTATTCCAACAAAATCATTAACAAGACTATATAGTCAATAGGTAATTATAATTTTTTCGTTTATTATTAGTTCTAAGTTACAAAAACGGACAATAGGTTAGCGAAAGTCGTTCGCGAACATGATGCATGAGATAGAAAAGGACAGCGATATATATCTATCCTTTTCTAACTCATGCTTTTTGTTCGCAAACTAGTTTCGCGATGCATTTAAGTTTAGGTCTTTAAACACTCGTACGTTACGATCTATAATAGAAATGACACAAATCTTCAAAATTACGTCAGCATAAAGACATTGCAAAAAATAAAGAATCACGGAGAAAAATGGATTATACACTCAGATGCATTAATGCTGTCCTTCCAGTTTTACGGTATTTTACAAAGTCGTATGATTTCTATCAAAATGTTTTTAGTTCATGACATATGAGAACATTCGTATGTCACGAACTAAGAATATTTGATAGAAATGACACGACTTTTCAAAATTCATTTTAAACCGGAAGGACAGCATTAATGCATCTGAGTGTACAATTAGGATGATAGAAAAAAGATCATAATGCTTATAATCTGATTAATACTCTTTATAATCTATTACCATTCTTTTAATGTGTCAGAATTATTTCTGGTATACACAATGAATTATAAATTTAATAATACAAAACCGAATTCAATTATAAGTAATTTGAGATTATGACTATAGTAACGTTTTTTATACTGTCATTTAAGAGGTTATAAAATTGTTTTGAAAATTATTTATTTTTGTTTTTAAATTTTAATAAAGAATACCTATATCTTATTCGATCTTTCATACAATTTTCTAATTAAGAAACTTTTTATTATGCTACCTTTGTACAATCAGAAATATTGCAGCTATATTTAAAATTACTTACTCATTGAGATACAGATAGTTTCCAAACGAACATAACCTATAATTCTTTTTTCTCAATAATTTATCTAACCATTTTTAATTTTTAATTATCAAGATGCAGGATGACTGAAATATATAGTGCGAAATGAAGCAACACGGACTCAAATTTGTTTACCAAACTATCTTCTGTTACCGAAAAGATGAGATACATTATTAAGGTTAGTTTATAGGTTGGCAATTAGCAAATTTTCAAATTTAGACACAACTGCGTGCGTCCCTTTAAAAAAAAAGCAATACAAATTTTTATTTTCTCTCTCTCGATGAAAAACATATTTGTCTAGACTATTAAAAAAAAAAGAAGAAAAAGAAAACTATATTATTGTATAAATTAAGTTATATATATAAAAAAATCTTCCCAGAAATTCAGAGAGAAACTATATATCGATATTCGCAGTAAATGCTATATTCACTCCTACTGCTTTTTGACAAAACAAAAAAAAAATTACATTTTCAAAGTTAAATTTCAAACAAAAAAAAAGTATTTGCGTCTAATTATAATAATTTTATCATTCTAGATGTGCGTGTGTTTGCGTGCGTGTGTGTGTGTGCAATGAAAATGTCAAAAAAAAACAAAAATCACAAAAAAATGAAAAAAATACAATCCTAGAGAGATTGTATTATAACTTCTTTATAGTTTTTAAAAAGAAAAACAAGTCGATTTTTATTTTAAAATTGATGCACTTTTTTTATGTGGAGGAATAGAAAAAAAATGATATGGAGAACTTTATAATCAAATGAATCAAATAATATAGTTTATTCAAAAAAAAACAAGGGAATAATGATAAATTATGTATTTTTTTTGTTCTATTTATCACAAGATCTCAAGAATAATGTGAATACAATAGGTTGAAAAAAAAGAAATTAGAAGAATAATTTTGTTTATATAATTAAAGACGTATATTCAGTGACAATTTTATTATCATACATTTCAGCTTTGACTGTCTTGATGGAAATGTGTAATAAATTATTTGCACATTTTTCAAAGTGTATAAATAATTAAAAAAAATAATAATAACATCATCAAAAAATTGATACACTTAAAGTGATATTATCGTCTACCCAAGTATTTATATTTAAAGTGATGTGATTTCTTCAATAAATGTTTTGGTATAATGTTAATTATAATAATAAGAATAAAAAATAATAATAATAATAATAATAATAATTCACTGAAAAACAATTTATTTGATTTAAGTATTGAATTCAAAAAAAGTATTGATTCAAATACATTTTTTCAGTGCAAATAATGATAATAATAATACTATTAGATATTGTTACTATTATTATTATTATTATTAATATTAATATTAATCATAATGATAATAAACAATAATAAATAATAATAATAATGGTTGAATCTATGTAAATAATTCATTTGATACTGCCATATTTGAGTATAATGATGTTAATATTCTTGCAGCGTGCACGGTCAATTTTAATTCACTAGTCGTTACATTCAATTTTAGTGTCAATCCTCCAGGTTTAAAATTTATATATTTATTTTAAATTAAAAATACTTGACACACAATATTAATACTATAAATATTTAAGAATTATTTATCTTTTTGTTCATTATTATATTTAAAAATAAATTGATCAGGAAAATTATATTTTTTGTAAGCATATTTATAAATTTTCAATTCTAAATTAAATTCTCATTATAAATCGCGTCGATTCGATAAATGTTAAATAAAAGTATTGTAACCAAAGAAATTGTGAAGCAAAATAGAAAAAAAAGAACCGTAAGAGCTAAAATATATACTCATCTTAATGAGTGTATTATTCTATATTTCTATTTTCTTTCGGCATAATATAACTGTGCACGTTGTTTACATTATGTAAATGTAGTTCGTCTTTTTGAATGTTTCAAATTAATTCATATATCTTTCATTCGAAAAAAACAAAAAAAAAGTGAAAAAATCCATGTTTTTTGGAAGCTCTTACGGAGTGTGCTTTTTAATAATTATAATAATAATAATAATAAAATATTGTAATTTCAAGTGAAAAGAAATGTAATACACAAGAAATAAAGTAGTAAACTTGGCTAGAAGAGTGGAAAATAATTTTGTCATTAAATATTTTACTCGGAGGAAAAAAAAGTATTTAGTAGTGAATATAAATGGTACAAATATGCCTTTTCAATATGACGTTATATGTGTTACACTTAGAAAAACAAGTATTGATTGCAAAAAGAAAAAGGAAAGTTAAAATGTAAATAGTGTATACGATTTATTTGAATTAAATTAAATATAACAAAAAGGCACTGACCCATTAAAAAAAACCGCATACATATAATGATTCACATTGTAAAATAAATTTACACTAAAGAAATAAAAAGAAAATACTAAAGAGTTTTTATGCCGAAAAACAGAAAATTCTACAAAACTCCTTTATTCTGACTAAAATGAAAAAGAAATGAATTATAAAATAAAAAAAATATATTAAAGTTCGAAAATAAAATCATTTTGTGGAAAATTTCTAGATTTTACTTCTTTAAAGTTAAATCTTTGGATATAGATAAAAAAGCGCATGTTCTTATCGTAGGAAACAAAAGTTAACTTTGTATTTATTATTACTTTAAAAAAAGGTAAAAAAAATTATTTAAAATTAATTAAAATTATTGTAACAGGTAAAGTAAAATTATTCTTTACTGATTCAAATTCATTTTTTATTCTTGATTTTTCCAAATCACTTTTCAAAATTTTCATCTTCTTTACAATTTTTAATATATGTTTACTTTAAAAATAAAGCAGAAAAAAAATAATAAAGAAACGAATATATCAAAAATATTTAAACCAACTTTACAGTGGAACTCCCAAGAGAGTCACTTGCAGAGTTTTATGTGACCTTGACGACTCTTTTGAATGTTCCAGTGTATTTTATTTACAAACATTTTTTTCTGTACTCTAGAAAAACTTATCTATGTTTCGAGTAAACTTTATTTTGTGTATAATTAACGAACACTTTTTACTGCAATAAAAGTTTAATTACACTCACTTATTATCGTTCTGTATAACTAAAATTTCTCGAAAAAAATTAATTTTCATTTCAATAAAAAAAATGTAGATTGAATAACTAAAAAGTCCGGCTTGAATCTTGAAATGTAGAAAATATTCTCAAAGTGACAAAAAATAGACTGTATTTACGACCGGTAGGTTTCTATAACTATAAGGAGAAAAGACAGCGCAAGCGCCAAAGTGGAATGACGAGCAAGGCGAGTGACAAAGAAAGACTCAATGTTCTCTCTTACTCTCACTGACCCCACTCTGGGACTTCTGAGCTATCGCTCGAAGTGCGCAAACGCACTAGTTACATCAAACAATAATTCCGATGTGTAAATACATTCAGTAATGTTCAGTAATGACAAAAAAACACTAATGACTTTAAACACAGTACTTTATTGTACTATATACTAATATCCACTGTGTTATTAATATTATTAATATTATCAATATAATCAGGCCTAATCTACTTGTTACAATTCATATCTTACACATCAGATATTAAAAAAGAAAATATATTTCATCTACATTTTTTCCATGTTAAACATACGCGATTAAAGAAAAACAATATTATCGTGTGTTAAAAATTGGTTAATAATGAAATCGTAAATATAAACCTTTTAAAAAGACTCGTCTTCATACGTGAATGACAAGACTGATGAAAAAAAATCTTTGACAAAAATATATATGTACAATTACCACTATTTGTGTCTCATGTCAAAGTCAGTCTAAAAGTTATTAAAGTTTTTATGATATATTATTAATATAATTATAAAGAATCCTTAAATATTCTTCAAATTAATAAATAAAAAAAATGTAAAGTTTAAAAAATCTATGTGGATTTAATCAAAAAATTGTGTAATAATTGGCTAATGGAAAATGGTGATTTTCGCTTAAAATTGGAGAACGAGTGAGAGAAGCGGTTCCCCCACTACTCTACAGCTAAGGCGCGATAAGTGGGGAGCCGCTTCTATCGCTACATTGAAGGAGACGAAATGAAAAAAGTACTCTTAACAATTTATCTCTATTTGTTAATTACTAAAAATAATAAATTGCCAAAAGTGAAAAAAAGATGGAACGGAATTAAATAAAGTATCTCAATAAAAAAAAAAAATTACAACCCCTCCAATCATAAAGTTATCAAGTTTGTCATGACTGGAGGGGGGATAATTTTTTTCAACATTTCTCAACTTCGAAGTTCTTAAAAACTCATTAAACGTCATAATAAATGTTGATATTAATGGTATATAATTTTCTAAAAACAAAAATTGTGCATATACTTTCTTTTCAGTGTTATTAAATTTATTTAATTTATACATTACAATAAATTTAACAAATTTATTTACTGCATAAAATTTTAAATAATTATAAATTTCAATTAGTTGTTTATTAATTCCAATTAATTGCTGTTTATTGTAAATTTCAATTAATTGTTTATGCCTAATTGCAATCAGTTGTTTATTATTAATTCCAATTAATTGTTAATAGTTAATTTCAATTAATTGTTAATTATTAATTTATCAACTAATTATTTATTATTTATTCAAATTAATAAATTTATTTATAAATAAATATAAATAAATAAATACATTGAAATTAAAATACAATTGCACAAAAAATGTGTATATCAATATAATCAAATTGTTTTGTGTGTTACTAAAAAAAAAAGACAAATTGTGACTAATTCATATATAGAATATTGTGTAGAGTAAATTTTACAAGTGAAAATTGTTTATTACGGAAATACAAATTGTTTATGTTAAAATGAAGTGCGATACATATAGTTTTTTTTTCTTGATTCATAAATGTGCCAAATGATTTGTATATTATTGCAGAGGTACTAAGTTTAATTTATCATTATGTATAATGTGTATACTATAATGAGAATAAGTTGAGCGAATTTCAAAAATATGTTTCTTATTTCAACGACCGGCACAATGTATATTTAGTTATATATATAATATACTTATTTGAAAAAAAGAATTCAAAACAAAAAAATTGTAAATGTATCACTGTACGCTTTAATATACATAATTATAATGAAAATTCTTCGGATATTTGATTTTTCTATTGACATTTTTTTTTAATGATAGTTTTTAAACCATTAATTTTTAAAATATTTGAAAATTTTTTCTTCCATTTTTTAAAATTTTATACAATTTAAAAATCTTGAATCCTTCTTGAACTTTATATTGCACCTTAAGAACTTTTAAATTAATTTCTACGAGGAATTGATTAAAATTATTTTTCAAAAAATTGAATTCTCACATCAGAATTTCATTAGAATTTTTGAAAATAATTTAATACTTTGAGGAATGATAAAATAATTAAATTTTTTAAAATCTTAATTTTTCTTTTGTGTCAAGATTCTAAAATATTCAATTAGTTTTAGAAAAAACACAAATTTGTATATAACTATTGTATATATATTTTTTTAGCCATTTTTGTAGAAAGTACATTTTTACATTATTATTATTATTACATATCTGTATATTATGTGGATGAAATGGCAAGAAATTGTTTACAAGAAAATTTTTATCAGTTGGTAAAAGTTATAAAGATCCATAGAATGAATTATTATTTTAAATGAAAGAAGAACTGTTATTTAAAAATTGGAAAAAAAACCCAAAAATTGTTAAATGTAAAACAAGGAAGAATCGGGATAAATTTATTAGATTCCTATAATTAATAAATTTAATCTGAACAGCTGTTATCATCGGCGCATTTATCATTTTTCACTTCTATTCTCAATGGTGAACGGCCTTTTGCTCTCGAATGACTGCCAAGTCGGGATCTTAAATCGCCCCTTAATGTTTCTCTCAAGTCCCTTTGTGGCGCTTGTCTTGAACTGTAAAATTAATAGCAAAATTAATTTAATTTTATTTATTTTTTATAATAAATAAAATTAATAGAATTAGTTAATTTCAATATACCTGTTGTTTACCGCCTTTACTTCACTTTTAACAGCAGTGCGGTGTAATCTAGTCCAAACAGTGGATGCAATTTGTGGTTTACGTGGTACAACTTTAATTACACTTCCTTTTGGACCTCTCACTTCTTTCTCTGATAATTCATCATCTTCTTCTTGTTGTTCTTCTTCTTCTTCATCATCATCATCATCATCGTCTTCTTCATTATCGCTCTCTTCGCCCTCCTCTTTTTCAGTTTCCTCGTCCTCCTCATTCTCCTCAACTACATCTTCAACTTCACCTTCCTCTTGTTCTTCGGCATTATTTTCAACCTCTTGCTCCTCACCCTCAGACTCAATAATTTCACCTTCCTCTTCCTAAAAAATAAATTCCCCTTTAGAATTTTTTCCTTAGAAAAATATTCATTAGGATTCGAAATTAAACAGAAGAATAAAAATTCCATACCTCCGAGAGATGTGCTCTTGTATTATCATAATTCGTAATTACAATTTGAATCGCATCTCGTACGGGTTCCTTTTTTACTTTACCGAGTCTCGATCTTAGATCACTTTGAACATTATGAACCTCCTGGAGAAGAATAAAGAAAGTAAATATTTATTTTTTCAGGCTAGGAAAATGGTTTAATTTCTTCACTTGAGAACGCTGGGATCGTCGCTAGATGGCGGGGAATCTCGCCATCTTGCAGTGACCTTGACGTTCGCAGGTGGAGCATATTTTTTCCATTTTATTGGCAGCCAAAAAATATTTTCCAACCTGAATTCGTTGTTGATGACGTCGTTTATTAACTTTCGCCTCCTCATCATCGGCACGCATACGCATTCGTGGTATTTTACTTTTTGTGAACCATTCCTCCTCACTGTCGCTGCAAGATTCACTTTCATCTGATACTTCCGATTCGGGCAATTTCTCCTGCTGTCTTGTTGTTTTCAAACCCAATCTCTCCTTAATATGAGACGATTGCTCGATGAATGGTTGTTTACGCATAAAATCCTCCTCAACAGTGTCGCCGACACCCCAATTTTGCGACAAATCACCCCATGGATTCTTTTTTGCACTTGCTTTCATCTCTTCATCGGACGAGTTGCCTTTCACTTTCTTTTTACTCTGTGTTGTTTGTCTATACGTTCGTTTTCTCGATTCCGTTAAAATTCCCTTAACACCTGAAAATTTATTAACAATTTATCAAAGTCACTATTTAAAAATGATCATCATTTTCAAATAAAGTTGAAGTTTTTTGAGAATAAAAAAAGCTTTCTCAAGAATATAAAATTCAGACACAAAAACGAAGTCTTAATTAGAAAAATTAAAAAAAAACAGGCTAAAGAAGAAACAAAGAAAAGTACCTCCAAAGTTGGGATTTCCATATTTCTTGTAATATTCGCTCATTTTTTCAGCGCGTGGTTGTTTCTTATCACTTTTAGTGGCGAATCTCATGAAAATATCCTTTGATTTGGAATTACTGATTCCCTTTCTCCAAATGCCGGGCGGTAGAGGATAATCAATATCCTTCAAATGAATTTCAGTATCGTTCGAACTCTTTAAATTATTGTGTTCATCGAAATTTTCCTCATCCTCTTTAGGGGGACATTCGGCATTTGTTTCATTCGTTGGGGCCGTTTCGGATGAATTTCGATTGCTTATTCCTATTATTTTTTTTGACAAACCAACTAAAGCCCTTGCGGCCGATGCAGAATCTAACCAAACAACATTGCCTATAAGAGAAGAAAAAATTACTCAATATATCAAAATTAAACGAGATAGAAAAATAATATAAAGGAGAAAAATTAAATTCTCACACGAAACATCATTGATCCATTCTAATGAAGCGGGAGCATAGTCTTCAAAATATTTAAATACATCCTTTGTACTCATTTCATTAGTCCCTCTTATATGTAAGACATTGAGACGGAAATTTTTTGTATTTTCATTTTCTTCCGTTATACCCATGCTGTAAAATAATAACAGAGATTAACTTTTTCTCGGACCTTCTAAAAAAATTTTATAAGTTTCTGAATTTAGCCTCGACGCTAAGTAAATAAAAAAAATTGTTAGGAAAATCTTAATTATTTTAAATCAAAAATTGTCCCTAAGTGAATAAAGGAATTTAAATTAGAGACTTTTTTTGTCTTTATGAACCGTAAATTATAGTTTATGACTTAGCGTCGACGCTGAGAAACAAAAAAGAAGTAGAAAACATTTTTTGCAATTATCAAAAATTGGAGAATAAAATAAATATAAATTACCTAGTATACAAATCTTGATACTCTTGTAAACGGGAGAAAATTTGTTTATCATTTAATCCAAATCGTTTAGCACGTTCCTCAATTTTTTGCTTTCCCTCATCGCTAAAAATGTCTATTCCAGTTAAAAAGGCACCGGCTCTATTTTCATATCTTGCTTCCGATTGCTGTGGATTTTTAGGTAAAGCTATTAATTCCGTTTAAAAAATTTTTTAAACAGACAAAAAATAAAGGAAATAAAAGATTTAAAGTAAAAAATAAAATAAAAAACTCTAGACGAAGGAATAGAAACGAAAACATTCTTAAAATTAATTTTTTAAAAATCGGTTTACTACAACGTTTTTGAAATCTAAATGAGTTCCTCTTCATCAAAGAAAATGTTTTTAACATTCGTCAATTAATAAATAATAGAC
The DNA here is from genome assembly GCA_032872475.1 of Leptopilina myrica (nomen nudum). Lineage (NCBI taxonomy): Eukaryota > Metazoa > Arthropoda > Insecta > Hymenoptera > Figitidae > Leptopilina > Leptopilina myrica (nomen nudum). The sequence goes on from CM065461.1 coordinate 41,036,226, forward strand.
TATAAAATTAATATGCAAAATATAAAAAGTTTAAATAAAAATAAAATAGAACCAATCTAACTTTTGTTCATAAATAAAAAATATAAAGTGAGTAATATAAAAAAATTTTTAACATTCGTCAAACATTGTAATTAACAGAATATAAAATTAAAATGAAAAAAAAAATTTAACATAAAATTAATGAAAAAAAATTTGTTTGGTACAAGTTTTGTAGGATGATAAAATTTTTAAAAGAATAAGACATTTGGCCAGTATTTTATTTAGAAACGTTTATTACTTTAGAAGTTATTCCAATTTTTGTAAAACATTTAAAATGCCAATTCTTATAAATTTCTAAACAAAATTTTTGCCAAATAACTTGTAAAAGATCTTATTCTTCTTAGAATTTTATCATCTTACAAAACTTGTACTAAATAAAATTTTAGTTTTCATTAATTTTATTTGAAAAAATTCTTTTAATTTTCTTAAAAACTGGTGGATTGACAATTTTGTCCGGTACTGTAATTATAAAATAAATAAAATAAATTACTAAAATTAAATGTTTTAAATTTTAATTAAAATAATTAACAAAAATAAATTTAAGTTACAATAATTGAAATAAATAAAATAATAAATTTTAGTTACAATAATTAAAATAAAAAAATTGAGATTAACATATTTATATAAAAGATTAGAAATCCAATTTTGTAATAAATAAACATTAACGACAAAAATATTAAAATTGTAGTTAAATTAATTAACACTAATTAAAAATTGTATACACAACATAGACATTATAATAACACAGAACAAAAAAGTTAAAAACGTTCTTAAATAAATTAAAATAAAATGAAACTCTGCGTGTAAAGTCAAAATTAAAACTGAACTCCAAACACTATCGATTCTGCACAGCAATTGTTAAATAAACATAAAAAAGAAAACAAATAAGAACAAAAAAAGCCAAAGTTAACAATAACAGTATTAATTAACGCCAATAATTCAAAATCATTTTCTTTCCTGTTTATAAAAAACATTTCTGAGAATAGTCTTCTACTAAGCGTAGGTTCAATATATCTAAAACTTCAAATTCATCCCATTTTATAAAAAGTGGAAAGGAATAATTTTTGAAATTTGTTAAGTGCTTACTAATAACTTTTTTTCATATATTAATCAATGATTATTAAAAAAAGTTAAAATTGAAATTGAAAAAAGAAATAAAATTTGAAAAATAAAAGAAGAAGTAAAATTAAAAAAGGAAAAAATATAAAATATGAAAAATTTAAAAAATTAAAAATATCCTGAATATTCAAATACTGTTTGACATTCTGCTGAGAAATTAAAAGGCAAGTGTAATAAAAATAAACAAAGTTGTATAACCAAAGTTACTTCTTCTTTTAGTGATTTATAAACCAAAAAACTGTTAATATCTAAATTAACTTTAGTTATCGTAGATGTTAAGAGTTATACTTACATTCTCGACTTCTCTCGAAGTTGGTGATGCTGAATTACTTATTAATTCACTTTCAATTAAATCATCAAAATTTGAGGCATCTTCTTCAACCTCCATGGGCTCAAATACTTGACTCATTTTGAAATTTGTGTTTCGTCTTTATTTCTCACTTTTGTCACATTTAAACTAAAAAATAATTTAAATATACTATAGAACTTTATTTTAATAATCCATAAAATATTATATGGAAAGAAATGTAAATAACTTGATGCTTTGAAGTGTTGTTGGTTATGTCATTGATTATAGTTAGATAGATAGTTAGGAGTAGAAAGGTGAAGATTTGAAGAAAGCTATTAAAGTCTGTACCCAAGTTGGTAGGTAAACTCAGTGCTCGAGGAGGACCCCGATTTTGAAATTAGAAAGTTTCTCGCATTCACCACAATTCCAGAGGCGCTGTGTTCGAAATTCTGAGTGTATAGAATTATATTTTCAGTATATAATCAACTAAAATAATATTTAGTAGTTTTAGTTGGTATTTTTTCACACAAGAATTTTATGTAAACATTTTTTTTTATTTATGTGTACAAATGTACACGAAAAAAAATCTTCACCTGGAAGATAGTTATTGCAGCGAATACTTTCGCTCTTTCAACTAATACTTTTGTTGTTTTAGCGAAAGTGAAAGTGAAGTGAAAATAAAATTTAAATTACGTTCTTTCACTTCAATTTTATTCTACTTAAATAGAATGATATAATTTTTATAAGCAAAAAATTCATTTATAAAACTGTAAGAGGGACTTTAAATTTAAACAATAAAATTTTTATTACGATCACCAGCTTCGTTTGATTATTTTCGAAAAATTTAAATTAAATTCTTTAGAAGAATTCAATTATATTTCAAAAAAAATGTAAAGAAATTTCAATTACTTTACAAATTTTCAATTATTTCCTTTCAAGAATTCAATTATCTTGAAACAATATAATTGAAAAATTACAACAATCTTATTTTTTAGATTTAAAAAAAAATTGCGAAAGTTCAATTTTATTCAACAATAATGTTAAAATGTTTCTAATGAAATTCTTTAACAAATTTAATTACATATTTTCAGTGGAATTTAAAAATATTTCTATTATTTTCATAATTTTTTTTTAATTTATTTACACAATACGTTTGAATTTGTGACTGATTTTTTAATATAAAATTAATTATTTTTAACTAATTCAAATTTAAAGAACAGTATAAATATATGTATAAAAATTGAAATAGTAAGTGATTATTTAAAAACAAATTAAAATAATAAAACTTTTTTTAATTTTGGTTAGTAGACACTGTTAAACTTTTTGAACAGTAAATTGCATTTTCAGACCGCTTTGAGTCGTCCCTATTTTTAAATACAATAAATTTATTTAAAAAATAAAATTTTGCATAAAAATAGTTTTAAAAAAATGTTGTTCTTTGCAGAAGGTGCAGACTAGAATAAAAAAAGCGACTATGCCAAAAGTTCTTGCACTACTATTACTGAGTTCTAATTTTAGTTCAGTTAATAACAGTGAATGCATTTAAAATTAAATTAATTAAATTTAAATTTTTAATTCTCTATTTATTATTGTCAATTAAATTGTTTTTTAAAATAAATAAAAAAAGACATTTTACCATATTTACTTGTGCTTATATTAAAATTCAATATTCAACTTTCATCCTTAAAATCGAGAACAATAATAAAAGATTATTTACTCTTGTAATTAATGAAAAAAAAATTATTTTCGAAATACAAATTTTTATATTTTTTTAAATAAAACATTTATAAATTTTCCAACGCGGATTTGCTTCGATTATTTAATCAATTACATCAATGAATAAATTTTGCTAAATAGCCAAAAAGGGAATTTCTGAGAAATAATCAGATATTACCCTATTATGTCATTTTATAATTATTCTTTTTTTTGACAACAAATAGTTATACATCGAAAATGATTGCGCTGTCTATTAGCAGTTATTGTTGGCACATGACAATTGCGTGATATTGCCTCTCTTAATAGGATTTATAAACATACTAACATTTGTAAATACTGTTTAGTATGTTCTACTCCTTTGTATGATATACTCTTCTTAATTTCAGAAGGAGTATCGAAGAAATTTTATATAAATTAAACACAATAGTACATAGAAAATATTGTAGCTGTATTATATAATTTACAATAATTTACAATAACTACAGTAATTAACGTAGAAGTGTTAAAAATTAATTTAAAACTAGTGATTAAAACTATTTCTACAAGTGATTGAAATAAGTGATAAAAATTCATTATGGATCATGAAATACGACTCAATGATATGGTTTGTCGAAAATTTTATTATTATTATTAAATGTGAATTGATTACTTTTAACTATTAGAAAATTTTTTTTTTATTAAAATAATGTTCATACAAAAGACAAAGAAAATGATTCAATGCTTTGTGTCTAAAATTAATGAATTTATCAATGCTTTCATCTAAAACAAATTAAAAATTTCGGATTGATATGAAAAAAAAACTGTTTTATGATGTCTATAAAGATATTTTTGAAAAGATTATATTAACAGATATATTTTTTTCATTATATACTTTTTGGAATTTATATTTTACTAATTTTAAACTAAGGTACATTTTTTATTGAACTGGTTTCTTTATCATCACTATACAATGTACAAAATAAAACTACTTGTTCTGTGACTAGTTTGTGTGAAAAATAAGAAACTAAAGATATTTGTTTAAATTATAAAATATAATTATAAGTTCATAAAATTTTAAATTATATAATATACGCATTATAGTATTAATTATTATTATTAATGAAATATTTATAAATTTCTAAATTATTCTCTAAAAGCCTGAGATAATGATAAAATTAAGATGATATTTATTACATTATTATTTTTTTTCCTTTTTTTATTTATTATTATAAAATATTTTTTTATTATTTTTATTCTATTATATATATTTTTGAAAAATTGAGAAATTTTAATTCACTTGCAGAATACATCCACATCAACAAGTGCACCACAAAAAAATGAAAATATTTCCAAAAATAGAAATCCTGATATTACTTATGGAATAGATGATATTCCACCGTGGTATTTATGTTTATTTATGGCATTGCAGGTGAGATGTAATAAAAAATATATTCGAGTTTAGAAAATAAAACTATAATTTCATATATAATGCTTCAAAAGTTGAATAAGGAAAAAATTAATAAAAATGAAATTAAAAATAAGAAAAGTTCTTTTAAAAAAACTTTAGGGTGTCTACAAATTTCTTCTTATAAAAATCCATGATTTCTCCATACTTTTTTACTTTTCTTTTCAAACATTGCAACAAAATATCACAATTTTTAGTAAATATAGCTTTTGAATTATTAAAATTTTGTAAAATTTAATTGAAAATATTTAATTTATTTCAAGTATTTTGTTACAGTTTTTGAAAATCAAGTCTTGAAGAATTTTAATAGCAAATTTTGAAAATAATTTAATTATCAAAAATTGTAATGAAAAATCTGTAAAAATGTAAATTTAAAAATAAAAATTAGCTTCTCATTTCTTAAAGTTCAATATTTTTAACACTTTTAATTAAATATTTTCCAAAATAATTACATTTTAAAATTGTTATTAATATTTTGAAGAAAATGAAATCATGTTCAAAATTTTTAATTAACATTCAGCAATAAATTCATTAGTTTTTTTAAATTATACAAACTTTATTTTAAGGAATACAATTATTTTCGAAAAATTACATTAAAATTTATTTTTAAAAACTAATTATTAGACTTATTCTTTGTAATAAGTTTTTAAGATTCGAAATTTACTTTCTGGACTTGTTAAAATTTTTGAGAAATCACAGACATGTCTATAATTCAAATTCTTCAAAAACTTTACCATTTTTATTTATACTTTTCAAAACATCAATTATTTTTAAAAGATTTTACCATATTTTGTTTGTTTGGAAATTTTTCATAATTGAAAATCTATTATCGTTGAAAAATTAATTTAAAATATTTTTTAAAAATTAATTGTATTTTGTTTCAAACATTACAACAAAATACCACTATTTTTAGTTTAAAAGTGCAACTTATTTTGTTTTTTATAATGCTAAAAATAACTATATAAACAAATCTTTGAAAAATTGTTTTTGATTAGTTAAAATTGTGTAAAATTTTATGCAAAATAATTAATTTACTTCAAGTATTTTCTTAAAATTTTTGAAAATCCACTTTTGAATAATTTTAATATCAGTAAATTGTCAGGAAAATTGATAAATAATAACACGGGTTTACAACAAAAATTTTAAAAATTCCATGATCCGATTAGAAATTCCATGAAATTTCCATGATTCCATGAATCAAAATTACATCCCAAGATAATTCCATGATTTCCAGGTTTTCCATGACTTGTAGAAACTCTGAACTTTATTCACATGGTGAAGAAACGTTTTAGCAAAACGTCAATTAAGAATATATTTTTATTTTAAAATATAAATTAAGGAATAATTTGTACTTATATATTAAAAAAGAATTTATAAACAATTTATACTTAAAATTTAATATCTTTGAATTTTCATTGTTTAAATTTAATTCACACAATTTACAGCACTATTTAACTATGATAGGTGCTATAGTTTCGATACCATTCATTCTAACGCCTGCACTATGCATGGCTGAAGATGATCCATCAAGAAGTCACATAATTTCAACAATGATTTTAGTTACAGGAATAGTAACATTCATACAGACCACATTTGGTTGCAGGTATATTTTCAATTAAATATAATTTAAATTTAAAACGAAAACATAAGATAAAATCTTTTGTAGATTTTAAATAACGTAAGTTTCCATTGACATAATTATAGAAGTAATAAATTTTCAAAAAAAATTTAATTTACACCTTTAAAAAAAAAAGAAAAAAATTGTAAAAGCCTTTTCTAATCAATAATAAAAATTAAACTTTATAAAATTTGTCATTCATTATAAATTTAAATTACTTCAATTAATTCTTAATCTGATGGAAAATGATCCAATGTGTCAACGGAATCTTAATAATAATCTGTTAAATAAATCTTCAAAGTGGAGTAATTTTAAAATCAATAAGAATTGTATTACATTATTTGTATCTTAAAGAGAGGGGGAAGTTGAAATTAATCGCAACGAAATCTGGAATTACTGGTTTCTAGACTGAATTGAAATGTCCAATAAACGTCTAATTAATCGTGTTTATTTAATTGAAGAACCTTAATGACGCACGATTATTTACATTTATAATTATTAATTACAATTGCAAACATAAATTTATACTGAAGTAAAGTAATTTTCCATGCTATATCCAAATTTATTTTTGAAAAGGAGATAGATTGCTTATTTTTAGCACTGTATTATATTTTTAATATCTGACAATAATTATTATTGCTAATAGTATTTAGAGGCCTTTTACCGTAAAATGCCTCTAAATACTATTATCAATAATTATTAAAAAAACGGTTCTTAAATAAATTTATTAATAATAATTATTATTATAAAAATCATTACTAAGATCTTTATTACCTATATCTAAATTATATGGCTTATTAAAAAATTTCTCTTAGCAAATAATGAAAATGATAAAATTTTGCAGACTTCCTTTAGTCCAAGGTGGTACAATTTCATTTTTAGTTCCTACTTTAGCAATATTAAATTTACCACAATGGAAGTGTCCAAGTAATGAGATATTAGAGAACATGTCTCAAGAGGATCGAACTGAACTATGGCAGGTACGAATGAGAGAACTTTCAGGTGCTATTGCAGTCTCTGCTTTATTTCAAGTAATTATTGGATTTGGAGGTAAATTATTTCAATTTGTTGTCAGGTATTTTTATTGTTTCAATAAGTCTTCATAAAATTTACAAGTCAAATACGTTTACAAAAGAACTAAAATTTTCTTTTTTTTATATATTAAAAGAAAAATAATTACACGTTTGGTAAAACAAAGAAAAAAGTCAAGGTCCCCTCTATAATTGTATATATAATAGTTTAAAATTTTTTCAATCTACTCTTATATATAGAATTTTTCCATTTTCAGGAATAGTGGGATATATATTGAAATTTGTTACACCACTAACGATAGTTCCAACAGTATCATTAGTTGGTTTATCGTTATTTGAAAATGCTGCAGAAGCTGCATCGCAACATTGGGGTATCGCTGCGGGGTATATTAAATTAATTAATTGGGATTAATAATTAATTAGAATTAACAATTAATTAAAAATTAATAATTAATTGGAATTAATAATTAATTCATAAATTTAATACTATAATTTATTTCTTGATTTAAGCCAAATAATGGATTTATTATTTGCAGAACAATATTGATGTTGACATTGTATTCGCAAATATTGGTTAATGTCGAGTGTCCTATAGTTGTCTACAAAAAAGGTCAAGGCATACGAATCGTTTGGTTCGCTCTATTTAAATTATTCCCTGTAAGTTGTAACCCCCCTTTTTTTTATTTAGTACTCTCTACATTTGAATTAGCAAAAATTTCAATAATTTAATAACAAAATTCACGTCACTGAAGTAAGCGTCGAGTTTGTTAGTGTGAAAAATTAGAATCTAGGGTTTTTAGAGAAGATAAAAATATGTTCAGGGATTTTTTTTTAACTTAAAATCTGTAAAAAATTGTACTCTTATAACTTTTTCAGAGTTGGATAGTATTTACTTCATATAAGAAACATATTTTATATTTCAATACAAGAAAAATTTGTACACTCAATGTCATATATGCCTTCCTTCCGATTTGGACAACCTTTTGAAAAGTGGTGTGCTTTCTATAAGAATGTTTTCAATCTATGGCGTATCTCAATCATCATACGCCATAAACTTAAAACATTCTTGTAGAAGGCACAATACTTTTCAAAAAGTTGTCCAAACCGGAAGGAAGGCATATATGATATTGGGTGTATAACGTGTTTTGAAGAAAGGTCCCTAAGAAGCTTATGTTATATGTTGTAAAACAAACAAACATAACCTCTAAAATATTTAATTTAGGTAGCTTAGGTATTTTTCTTCAAAGCCATTATTAATATCCTGTTGAACAATATTAAAATATTAAATATTAATTTTATTAAAAATATTAAGCAATAAAACATTAACTAATATGTGTAAAATATTTTTAATCCCTTTCAAAATGCTTTTCAGGTATTATTGACAATAGTTGTTATGTGGATAATTTGTGTTATTTTGACAGTAACTGACACTCTTCCACTTGGACATCCAGGCAGAGCGGATACAAAAATAAAAATTATTAATGACTCACCATGGATTCGTTTTCCATATCCTGGACAATGGGGTATTCCAACTGTCACTCTGTCCGGTGTCCTTGGTATGTTAGCTGGTGTATTAGCCTGCACTGTCGAAAGTATAAGTTATTATCCAACAACATCGAGAATGTGTGGTAAGTAACATGTACGCTGTTTGGTGATTAGCTATTTTTACCTCTATTTTTTTATACACTCTGATGCTTTAATGCCTTCCTTCCGGCTTTGACGGCGTTTTTACAAGTCATGACGTATCTATCAAAATAGTTAATGACGTATGTACGAACTTAAAGTTCATACGTCATGAACTAACATTTTGATAGATACGTCACGACTTTTCAAAACGCCGTCAAAGCCGGAAGGATGGCATTAAAGCATCAGGGGGCATCTAGAGCTCGATTCTCAATACCAAACGTTAAAAAAAATTGACACTTTTTTATTAATAATAATAATCTTTTAAAAAAATAACATTTACAGGAGCTCCTCCACCACCAGTACATGCAATTAATCGCGGAATTGCAATTGAAGGTCTGGGAACAATGTTAGCAGGACTTTGGGGTAGTGGAAATGGAACAAATACTTTTGGTGAAAATGTCGGTACAATAGGCAAGTACGACAAATGTGTGATGCTCTAAAGAAAGCTATCTAAACAAATCATTGTAGGTTAGTCACTAGATTGTTACTAGACAACCATTCCCAAAAGGTGCCTTTCTTCAGAGCGCGTTACAATAAATTATTAAACCACTTAATATTTAAATATTCAATAAATGAATATTAATAGTTAATTAATTATTCAGAACTATAAATAAAAAGTAATGTTAAAAATTTTATATAAAAAAGGAGTAACCAAAGTGGGAAGTCGGAGAGTAATTCAATGGGCCTGTTTTCTAATGATTCTTCAAGGTATCATTAGCAAGTTTGGAGCTGTTTTTATCATCATTCCAGAGCCAATTGTTGGTGGAATATTTTGCGTTATGTTTGGAATGATTGCCGCTTTTGGTATGTAAATATATTTATCGTACACCCTGATTCTTTAACGCCTTTCTTTCGGTTTTGACGGCGTTTTAAAAAGTCATGGCATATCTATCAAAATGTTGTTAGTTCATGACGTATGAACAAACTTGAATGTCACTAACTAACAAAATTTTGATAGATATTTCATGACATTTTAAAACGCCGTCAAAACCGAAAGGAAGGCATTAAAGCATTAGAGTGTACAACTTTTTTAGATAATTAAATTAATTTAGAAAATTAAAACGAGTCAATTGAAAGAAAATTAATTTCTATTAAATTGGTATGTTTTCTTCTTCATCGCAAGGTTTATCAGCATTACAATACGTCAATCTTAATAATGCCAGAAATTTATATATTCTTGGTTTCTCCATTTTCTTTCCATTGGTGTTATCCAAGTGGATGATCAAACATTCGAATGTAATACAAACCGGAAGTGAAACAGCAGACGGTGTTATTACTGTCTTATTGAGTACAACAATTCTAGTTGGAGGAATTACTGGATGTCTTCTAGATAATATAATACCAGGTAATGCAAAAATATTACCCTAGATATTAAATTTAGTGAAGTTTGCCTATTACTGTTTAACCCAAATTTCAAAAAGTATTACAATTTTCTTAATTTTCCACACAACAAAAAAGGTACTCCTGAAGATCGAGGTCTAATAGCCTGGGCTAACGAAATGGAATTAAACTTTGATTCTACATCAGATAGTGATGAATATGTTTCAAATACTTTTGATTTTCCAATAGGGATGAAATTATTAAGAAGGTATGTTAAATTATCATTTTTCTCGTTTTTACATTTTTCACTATCACCAAGTTTTTTAATTTCCTAATTTTCTTTTACTTTAGGTGGAAATGGACGTCCTACTTACCTTTTATGCCAACGTACAAACCACGATCTTAAAATAATTCTAGTATAATAAACACTTTTGCCACAAAATTAAAATTATGTAAAAGTATCAAAGAATGTTTTATTACAAGAAGTATAAATAAAAAATTCTAAGTAGAAAAAATAGCATACTCTTTTTTATCGCCATTTGCAAAATCACAAAGACATGAACTAACAACATTTCGATAGATGTGTCACGACTTTTTAAAATGCCATCAAACCGGAAGGTTGTAGTTAAAGGTTATTCTTCAGTAGCAAGTTTCACGTCGGCAACACCCAGCACGACACAAAGGGTTAATAATTAAAGACTATTAAATGTAATTTATTTATTTATAGTTAATTAAACCCCTATTATTAATTGATTAAATTCAAATCAGTCGTAATGAATTCAATTGTCACCGTTGGCAACAGTTGCCTTTGAGTGAAAGCGAATCAACGCAGAATGGTATTGAAGAATCGCCTTTAGAAATTTAATATAAACAAAATATTACTTACCTATCCTTAACCAGGGAAAGCCCTACTTTGTCGCGTTTTATGCAAAATTCTTTGGAAGCGACTTTCGGACTGACTGAAAAATTTAAGAAGAATGTAAGTAAAGAATTAGAAAGAATCATTAAATTGTAATATTATTTTTGTTTCAGCAATTACCGATGAAAAGGTAGGTGTGAGTTTCAGTATATACAAAATTGTAACAATAATATATAAGAGTAAAAGTTAACATAACCTTAAAATAGCCTATATTTTAAAAACTAAGATAATTTTTAATTTGAAAACAGGTTAAGTTTAACCGTAAAAATCTGCGAATCTTACGCCCCGTACGTTAAGAATCAGTACTACTAAAATTTCCTTCTTGAATCGTTTTATTTTCTATCCACTGCTTTGGACCCTTCACTTCTCTCGCTGTTCATTCCCCCACGGTTTTCTTCTAAAGTACTCCGTCGTGTTTAGTGTGCAAGTTGGTAAACAAAAACATCTCAAAATGCCGGAAAATTTAAATCAAAAACTATTTTATAATACAGTGTTGTGCCAAACATTTTCTCCAGACAAACAATTCTTTTGTGCCGGGAATATTTATGGCGACGTTTCAATTTATGAGTAAGTATTCTCAACTTTATCTCTCTACTGAATTTAAGTGCCTTTCTTAGGTTATCTTTATAACCTCCTTTTGGGCATATAAAATTTATTTTTAATTATTTCAACTATTTTTAATCATTTAGACTTTAGTTATCTAATCTTTACTTTCAGTCACTTATTTCTGGTTATCTAAACCCTACTTTTGGTCACTGAAATTTATTTTTAAGAGAATAAAAATTTTCTTCGCAGAATTTCAAAGATTTTAGGTCCACAATTAGAGGAGAATAGTTGTCAAGGGCCAACATATCGATTTACAGCTCATGCTAATCAACATGTCGAAAGTATGGTGGCTACTGAACAATTTCTGGTTACTGGAACTTTAGGAGAAATATCAGGATGGGACTGGAAAACGATCACTTCTAATAAGGCTTCAAAGGCTAAAGTTTCCTGGACAATAAGTTTACCAGTTAAAAAGTAACTACAGTGAATATTATAATTTAAGGGGTAACACCACTCTGGAGGCAGAAAAAGAGACCTACCTTTGATGATTTATTTTGAGAAAATGAAAAATGGAATAGGATTTATTTTCGGAGGGTTTATTATTTAATAAATACATACTGAAATGTAGAACTTTTTTTTTAAAATTATATTGCAAAATGAAGGCGATAAATTTCATATTCAAAGTCGACTGAAAGGTTTTTTGAAAAGTTTAAGTCTTGGAACAAAAAAACAGAAATTTTATGAACTATATAGCAGAGTTGCCATGCAACTTGGAAACCGGGAAAACCTGGAAATGTCAGGGAATTTTAAAAAAATTGTAAAAACCTTGAAAAATCAGAGAATTGTGATCGAAATCCTGGAAAATTGTTGTTTTTTAATTGTATTTATTCTTGAAATTTATTCTTTAAATGAATTTCATTAAAAAATTTAAAAACCTAGATTTTTAAAAAACCATTATAACTAAAATTATTCTAAAATTATTTAATTTTGTTAATATATATATATGAATATGTAATTTATTGTTATTAAAAATTATGATTATTAACTAAATGATTATTAGATTTTTTAAAATAATGGATTTATAAAAGAATTTTAGTTAAAAACACTAAAAACAAATGTAATTTTTAAAGCAAATATATATTATTGGAGAAATTAAATTATTTTTAAAAGAAGTAAAATTCTTCCCAGAAATTCAATTTTTTTTAACTTTTGTTATTTATTCTTTAAAGAATTAAATTATTTCCCCAAATTTTAATGGAATTCTTTTATAACAATTCAATTTTTTCAAAATAATTTTAATAAAACTCTTCGTAGAAATTTAAATGGTTTAAAAAATTTTTTTAAATTCAATTATTTTAAATATTGACTATTGACATAAAATTTCACGAAAGATTTCAATTATTAAAAACAAATTTTAATAAAATTAGTCTCAAGAATTCAATTATTCTCAAACGTAATATAATTCTCCGCAAAAATACAATTATTTTTCAAAATTTACAAAGATTCTTGTCGAAAATTTAAATTGCCTTAATAAATAATAAAATTTTTCTCTGAAATTCAATTATTTTCAAAAATTTTAATAATATTCCTGGCAGAATTTCAATTCATTTTCATATACAAGATTTTCATCAAATTTCTCAAAAATTAAAATTGTTGTTAATTTTTTTTTAATTTATCTTTTGACAATAAATAATAATAGTAATAATAATAATAATTATTAAATTTTGATACAATTTTTTATGAAAATTCAATTTCAAGAAACATTCAATTTTTTAATAAATTGTTTATTTTTACAGTTAAATAATTGATTTCTTGTAGAATTTTCTTATAACTATTGATTTAAAAATAAATTTCAGTTTAAATTTTGGATTATAATTGAATATCATATTCAAAAATATTTATTTATTAGAAAATTCCATTAGAATTTCATATATTTAACACTAAAAATGAACATTTTATTAAATAATTGAACTTTATCAACAATTGTTTAAATAATAATTGAATGGTTTTTAAAAATTTTACTAAATTTTTTTTAAATAATTGCATTTTTCGAGAAATTTGATTAAAATTTTGTCTATTAAAAATAACTGAAATTCTGAGAAGAATTTTACTAAAATTTTAAAAAATAATTGAATTTCGGAGAAAAATTTTATTATTAATAAAGATAATTTAAATATTGACGGGAATTTTTTTAATTTTGTAACATAATTGAATTTTTTCGAAGAATTACGTTATCATTGAAAATAATTGAATTCTTGAAACTAATTTTATTAAAATTTTAAATAATTGAATTGTTTTGTGAAATTTCATTGAAATAGTAGACATTGGAAATAATTGAAGTTTGAGAAATTTTTTAAAATTAACTAAATTTCTACGAAGAATTTATTAAAATCATTTTTAAAAAAATTAAATTGTCACATAAGAATTTCATTAGAATTTTTCAAAATAAGTTAATTCCTTGATTTAACTCTAAAAATATTATCCTGAAGAACTTTATCAAGAAATTTTTAAATAATAATTGAATTCTATTAAACATTTTTAATAAAATTTTTTAAAATAATTGCATTTTTCGAGAAATTTGATGAACATTGTACATGAAAAATAATTGAAATTCTTACCAGAATTTTAATAAAATTTTAGAAAATAATTGATTTTCGGAAAAAAATCGACTACTTAACTCAATAATAGTAATTAGAAAGTATAATACACAGTAATACGTTGAATAGGTAAATATATAATAAATATTGTTTGAAATTTGCAGTGATAGTTACGAGAGACCAGACGTTAATTTTATGGTTTATTCGAAATCGAATCACTTACTATATGCTGGCTGTGGAAATAATACAATTTACATTATTAGCTTAGAAGGTGGTAAAATTCAGAGAAGTTTGGAAGGTCATGAAGATTATGTTCACTCTATTTCCGTAATGTATGAAAACGAAAAAATTTAAAATTCTTACAGAACTTTGTCTCGTCAAAATCTTTTTTGCTGAAACTTTCCTCATAGCACAAGGAATATTTTCAATTTTACCAGTGCTATCAGAGTTAAAACAAAAATTAGGAAAGTTTTCTTTATTTTTAATTTATCCATCTTTTGCCACGGATTTTCGCGAGACAATTGCTTTAAGATAATTAAGATTTTAATAAACAAAAAATTCTTAATTTAGGGGCGAACAATTAGCCTCTGCTAGTGAAGATGGCAGCGTGCGATTGTGGGATCTTAGAAAGAAGGAAAATACAAATATTCTAAAACCTTACTTAGCTGATAAAGTAGCAAGGCCGAAATTGGGTAAATGGATAGGAAGTGTGGATTTCACGGAAGATTGGCTGGTAAGGAAAACTACTTATTAAAATTTTATTTGAGTGTTTTGTGAAAGTAAACTGATAATAACTGAAAATAAGTTCCTTACTCTGAAAATTGCGGTTTGTAGAAATTTTACAAATTTTACAAATTTTTAATTTCAATTAATTAACTCCATAGTTGTGCGGTGGTGGACCGAAATTATCACTCTGGCACATGAGAACAATGGAAACGGCGACAATTTTCGATCTACCCGATCAGGGAATACACGTTGCCAATATTTACGAGGAGAGAATAATTACCGGTGGGACAATGCCACACGTTTATCATCTCACTTATCAAGGAGAAACATTAGCCAAAATTCCAGTCTCCAGTAATACGGTTTACAGTATCGTTTATCAAGAAGTACCGCAGAGACTATTAAGCATTGCCGGCTCTAGTAATCATATCGACGTTTGCACAAACTTCAATTACAAGGAACTAATGTTAAAATTTTCTTAATTAATTGCCTCAATGTTTGGTACAAAAAAACTTCTTTTTGCATAATTTTTTTTAAATAAATTTAATTAATAAATATATTAATAATACACAGTGCGTTTCTAATTTCATGCAAGCTGTACAAATATTTACAGATTGTTCTGAATTGTATAGTTGAAAAATTCAGTTGCTTATATTACTTATTTTTTTTCCATTGATTGTTATGGATAAATTTGGAATTAAATATATAATATATATATATTTATTTAAATATCGTAATAGTAGAAATATCACAAAAAGCCATGACCGGCAATAACTGCAGGAATGAAACCTTCTCTGCCGTCTCGTGATCTAACCCAAAACCAATCGTTCACGTGATCACTGATAAGTGCTACAACGTCGCCTTTCATAACGCTGATGGCATTCACTTCTTGGCCCTCGTAATCGTTTCGAATGACGAGCAATGTGTGACGTGATCCTTTTGTTCTTGCATTTGCTGCTGCCCTCAAGTACAATCGATCAACACTTCGCTCGCCGCATGTTGAAAATGCATCCCTCGAACTGCGTCTCATTCTTCCTGTTCTGCCACGAGTTCCGCATTCCGATCTTGTGTCTCGCAGCTTTTCAGTGTCGGTCATATTGCCTGGATGGGACAAATTATTTTCCAGGATTAATTAATCAATTTTCTGATTAAAAAGATAGTGCCAATTTAGAGATATTTTTAGTTTTTCAAATGGAATCAAATTGACAATTTAATACCCAAAATCTCATGTCCGACGTAAATAATGTTCCAAAACATTTTATGAACATGGATGTGCAAATAATGTCCTAGAAAAATTAATTGTTTTAATTTATGGGTGATCATAATCATAAGTAATTTACCCAAGGGTCTGGGAAAGACGTCTGTTGAATCCTCCCAACACGGTCCATGGGTTGGTTGTGGTAAAATTCCAAGAGGCAAACAAGCGGCATAACCCACATAGCCTTCTTGTCCATGAGGTGTTTGGACATACAGCCAGGCTTGATTTTTAAAAACAGCGTTCACCACGGTTCCTAGGGGTAGGGCCACTTCATCCTGAGTGCCACCTTGTGTTTGATATAAAACGGACGGAAACGATAGGACTACAGGTATGTTTGCTGGTTTCTCAATGGAAGCCTGTAATTAAAAATAATGTATTTAATATACCTGTATAAAGTTGATTTTTCTTTTTTTAGCACTTCATTTTGAGACACGTTATGTTAGCTATAAAAAAAATTAAACTTGACGACCAAAAAAACTCATTTTAGAAATTTTATAAAGCTGACGAAAATTCCATTCTGTAGTTTTTCCTAATTTTTATTAAAAAAAATATTTACTTCTTTCTTATTCTAATGCTAATCAATTGAATTCCTGCAACGAATTTTATTATTCATGAAAGAATTTCAATATTTGTGACGCGCTCCGAAAAAAGGTACCTAAGAAGCAAACGAATTATAGATTAGGGTCATGGTCGTGTTAGATTTCTTTTGATTAAAAGTTTTTTTTTTAATTATTTGAATTTGAAACCAATTTTTATTCAATATTTTGGATATAATCAAGAATTTAAGACCAATAATTTTTTATTACTAATTGATTTTCTTTCTGTATTTTACTTGAAAAATTAAAACCATTACCTCAAATTTTTTGCTTCTTAGGTACATTTCCTCGGAGCGTGACAGATTTATAAAAATCATTTAATTCTTGCGAAGAATTAATTAATTTAAATAATTAAATTCCTCAGAAATTGTTATTTATCGTGAAAAAAATTAAATTCTTACGATGATTTTTACAAAAAAATTTTTAAAGAATTGAATTCTGTTTGCAATTTTTTTTTAAATATTGAAAATCATTGAATTCAGAAAAGTTTCTAAAAATAATTAAATTATACAAAGAATTCTATTAAAATATTTCACTATAATTGAATTTTTGGGTGGTATTTTATTAAAATTTAATAAACAAATTCAATTTCTAAAAAGGTTTTTATTATTCACAAAAAAACTTGAACTTTGTTATTTGTGTTTAATAATTGAATTGTTTCGAAGAATTATTTATATAAATAATTGAATTCCTGGGAAGAATTTTATTAAAATCTAAAAGAAAATAATTGAATTATTTAATAAAAATGTAATTGAAATTGTGTTTGAAATAAGTGATTTTTTTCGAAAAATTTTCTTAAAATATTTGAAAATAATGTAATTCTGAATGTAATTCAATTTTGTCGAATAATTTTGCATTCATAAAAATAATTGAAATGTTTACAATTCTTTTTAGATTTTTTTGAAAATAATTGAATTTCTACGGAGAATTCTGGCAATGATTTTATTTACAAAAATAATTAAATCCTTGAAAAGAATTTTTAAATTTATAAAAATTATCGAATTACTGCTAAGGATTTAATGACAAAGTTTAAAACATTTGATTTTTTCAAAAAAATGTATGCAAATTTTATTTTAAATAATTTAATTCCAGCGTGAAATTTTTATTTTTTGTCGGGAAAATGATTGAATACTCGTGTAAAATATTATTAGAAATTTTTTATTTAATAATTAAATTCTTTTGGAAAATTTTTGTTAAAATAGTAGAATATTGAAAATTATTGAATTAAGACCAATTTTTTAATGCAATTTAAATTTTTTCACTAATTTTATTGATATTTTTTTTAATAACTAAACTCCTGAGAAGAATTTTATTATTTATGAAAATAATTGAACTATTGTAAAAAATTTCATTAAAGTATTTAAAAAGAATTGAATTTCTGTAAAAATTTTTGTTATTTTTTGGAAAGTAAGTGAATTTTTTATAAGAATAAATTATATCTTATAAACATTGTTTTAAACAATTAATTTAATATTATGAAAATTTTATTTTAAATAATTGATTTTTTCGAAAATACTATTCTAAATTTATTAAATCCTTGTGAAATTTTTATTATTTATAAAAATAATAGAGTTTTGAATGAATTTTATCAATTTTTTGTTAAATAATTGAATTTTAAAGTATGCGAAATTTGATGAAAATACTAGATATTGAAAATAATTGAATTTCGAATATTTTTTGAAAATAATTGAATCGTTTCGAAAAATTTGATTATAATTTTTGAGAATAGTTGTTTTTTTCTAGTATTACCGAATTTGAAGTAGTGAATATACTAAAAAACAGAAATATTAGCTTTTAGTGGACGAAATCTAAAAATAGTACCCAAATAGTAGCGTAAATTAAAAAAAAGTATTAAATAGTAAGTTTTAGTAGATAAGTGCGAAGCCTAAAAACAAAAAATTGAATCTGGTTACTTAATCTTTCTTTAACTTTTCAAAAATAATTTCTCACCTTCGTAAGAAAGGAATCAAGATCAGCAATTTCGTAGCCAAATCTACTGGAGGGTCTAGTTTTGTGAGGTCGTTTAGTTCTTCGATGCTTGTGCTTCTCCCTTCCACTGGAGGTCAGTGTCGATTCTCTGGGTACCAAAGTTGGTTCTGAAATTGCCCTCTTCACTTTTTCCTTCACTTCCTTCTCCACTGATGAAACTTCCACTTGTTTCTCTAACTTAGTATTATCTATCGTCATATCTATATAGTTACCATTCAGTCTTTCCTTTTCGATTGGCTGCAACAAATATTTTTAACTACATTTCACATTTAGCGCAAAACAATTATTCTTCAGCATGAAAACAATTTTTCTACAAATTATCAAAATTGAGACAAAAAAACGTTGCTCCGCAACACTTTTGAGATTCCCTTTTTGTCTCAATTTTGATAATCCGTAGAAAAAACTGTGAAACTTTTTGTATTTTGCATTTGCATCAACTTTTTTTCTATTCAATTTCTGTGATAAAATGATCTATGATCTAATTTACGAATATACCTTTTCAATTGCATCCTTTTCGATTCTATTCAGAACAGTGTGTTTTATCTCACGATTATCGAAACATCCATTATTGTCCTTGCATTTTTCCTTTTCCTTCACATTCTTCGTACTCTTGATGCTTCTCAAACTTTTCACGCTATTTCTAAAAGGTCTCTCCTTTATTTCCAATGATAAGCCACCATCCTGTTCCTGACCCTGGGTAATCGAAGTGCCATTGGTGGATATTGAATTTGCAGAATGCTGCTGACCACGAAGGACCCAAGTTAAAGAGATCTTCGGGCGTAACAGTGAACTAGATCTCTGGCCCATAATATTTAGAGAAACTCTCGGGAATTTAGAGATTGTCAATAGGCAAAATCATCAAAGTTGCAGATGACAATGGCGGTGTTACTGCTGGTAGCGGACAGTCCACCACCAGGTCCACCGCCTGCTTCGAACACCCATTTTTCTAAAACAAAATTTTCATTCATTAAAACAGTTTTAGATTTATTTCTCACTTACGGAGAAATACAAAATTTAGTATTATAAATTCAAAACAATGTTTTCAAATAGAAGTAGTAGGTTTTAGTAGATGAGTGCAAAGTCTGATTAAAATTTAAGGAAAAAATTGCTACGATTTTTCATGAAGGAAATTCCAGGACAATTGATAAATAAAATAAAATTTAGGTAAATTCAGTGACATATTTATTTTCGTTTCTTTTTCTAATTTTTTGACAATATTTTACAATAGATAGGAAAATTGCAAAGTCCAGAGTTAGAGGGTTTTGATTTTCACCCAAAATCCACCGACTGGAGTATTTAGGAAATTGGATTCATCTCTTTTCAGTGGAATTATCATTTTAGAAGCAGGTTCAATGGAAAAGTCTTTTAAAATAGCAGACACGGCGAGTTTCATTAGAATTACAGCCATCCGCATTCCGACGCACACTCGAGGTCCTTCACCAAACGGAAGAAAAGTAAACTTGTGTCTACTATTCTTCTCCTCATCATTGAATCGTTCAGGATCAAACTTTTCCGGTTCGTTCCAATATTTCGTGTCCATTTGTAGTCCATGGGCGGAAACAACCACCGTTTGTCCAGGTTCAACAACACAGGACAAACCATCACTTCCCTCAAGTTTTGTTCGTTTGGTGCAAATTTTGAAGAATGCACCAAAAATATGATTCAGTCTTTGCGATTCATTGAGGACTTTTTCAAAGTAAGTCATCTCCTTAAGAGCATCGTAGGTCATTTCTCCATTGTACTTTTCGAGTAATCTGTTAATTTCTTCGCGCAATTTGGTCTGAATTTTTGGACGTCTGGCTAGATCCATAAGAAGAAAACTTAATGTTTGTGCTGTTGTTTCGTAAACATCAACAGCAAAGGACAACATGTGTGCTGCTGCCAATGTCTCTTCGTTTATTGTACTATCCTGTGTTCTTTGATAATCCATAACGAACTGAACAAAATCATTATAAGTTTGATTCTCCTTCTTTCTGCTGTCAATGATTGTCTTTGCAATTTGTCGGAAATACTGATCAAGTTCTTTCGGCGTAAAGGAGATTTGCAACAGTTTCGCCAATGAGGGAGTAAAAAATATAATCAACTGCTGAAGTCCACTGACGAATGTGGGATTTTCGAAAATTTTCCCAATCATCTCGTTGTACTTCATGTCACCCTGTAGTTCCTCCTGAAAATTATGAGCCTCAATACCCATTCCAGTGGATGAGACTTCGCCAGTGAATTTATTGCACAACATCTTTAGATTCAATTCTTTTTCCTCTTCAATTTCGCATTGATCATGCAAGTATTTGCTCATTTTGGAAACGACTTTTTGAAACAGCGACAACATTAGTTTTAGTTTCATACTCGAGAAACTGTTTGTCAGTGGTGCGCGTGCCTTCTTCCATTTATCACCTTTCACAAAGAATGGATTTAAACTGAAAAGTTCATCCTTCTCGGGACAACTGAGTTCAAAGGGATTTTCACCAAATGAAGCAAAATTTGTTTGAAGAACACTTTTCACAATTTCCGGCTCTCGGATTAAAAGTATTGGCCTACAGAATTGATAGAATCCACACATGCTATGCTCTTTTGTTTCGTTGTAGAACTTTTCGCACAATGAGCCTAAATTTTTTTTTCCAGTCATTACTGGTAGAATGTGACCTAATCCTGGAATAATTCCCTTCACTGTTGGTATTCCTCTCTTTTGAAAATAATTGTACCGCCATGATAGATAGAAGTGTAGGAGAAATAGAGCAAAAGCAATTGAGGCAAGAATGTAACTGAGATCCATTTTTGAAGAGAGTTCCCTATTTACTGATGAAGAATAATTTTTTTGATTGGAAACAAAATGTTTGTATTCACTCTGCAGACAAACTTTGTAGAAAAAAAATTAATCAACAATTTATCACTTAAGTATGATGAAAGTGTGATCGTTTTTTTTAAAGAGAGGGTCCAGAAATCAGTGAAGAAATTTTTTTGTTGATAATGTCATGGTCGAATAAATCTATAGATACTCAGATAGCATATTGAGAGATTAAACAAATTTTATTTGTTTCACATAAGTTCCTTTGATTCAAATGAATATTATTCGGTTCAAATAATTTTGTTTTGTTTAAATAAAGTATATTTGGCTTAACCAAATTTAAATTATTTTTAAAAAAATCCATTTGGTTCAAGTAAATTTTAGTTCATATAAATTTTAATCAGTACAAACAACTTTCGTATGGTTCAAATAAAGTACATTTGGTTCAATTAAATTTTATTTGGCTTAAATAATGTTTACTTGGTTTAAATAAATTTTATTCGTTTAAAATAAATTTTTTACAGTTCAAATAACTTTAGTCTAGTTCAAATAAACTAAATTTAGTTCAATTAAATTTTGTTAGGTTCAAAAAAAGTTTATATGGTCCAATTTAATTTTTTTGATTTAAATAAAGTTTATTTAAGTCCAACAAATTTTTGTAATTTTCAAAAAAAAGTTTATTTGAACCAAATAAAGTTTGTCTGGCTGCAACAAGTTATTTTAAAGTTCAAAAAAAGGTTATTTGGTTCAATTTAATTTTTTTTTGTTCAAATAAAGTATATTTGCATGCAACAAATTATTTCAATGTTCAAAAAAATTGAAAGGTTCAACAAAAGTTCATTTAGTTCAATTTAACTTTTTTTTGTTCAAATAAAAAAAAATTTGGCTGCAACAAACTTTTTTAAAGTTCAAAAAAAGTTTATTTAAACCAAATAAAGTTTATTTGGTATTTTCAAATAAGTTTATTTTGTTTCAAATAAAGATTTTACGTGGCTCAAATAAATTTTGTTCGTTTTAAATAAATTTTATTAGGTTCAAATATAATTTACTTGGGCAAAATAAAATATTTATGTTTGTTTTAAAAAAATATCTATATAAAATATAATAAATCTACATAATAAAAGAATTGTGATACATTCGGTTTATTTTTATCATTTTTAAAGATAATTTTAAGTATAAAACGTGTTTTTTATCGGTCAGATAAATATTTCTCCTTCAACAATAAATGAGAATTATTAAAAATATAATTTTTTACAATTACATTAACTCTTATCTTAGCAACCAACATTTTAAAATGTACTGAGAATATTTTTAAATATATAATATTTTGAATTCTTCTATATTATTATTATTTTTTTTTTTTATTATCATTATTATTATCATTTATTATAATTTAAATATTAAAATAAGGCAAAAAGAGTTAAATTAATTATCAAAGAAAGAAGAAGAAAATTTTTCATGGAATTAAATGTTTACTGCAATAAAAAACTAACTTCTATTAGAAATTATTCACTATAATATATAATAATAATAATTATTATAATATATAATAATTTTTAATTATTAATTTTGGCATTGTACATGTTGTTAGAAAAAAATAAATGCAATTCAATGATTTATGTAATATTTTTATTGTAATAAAAAGTCGATATAATTTGACGTCTTTGATTACAACCAATTTTTATACAGATATATTTTTTCATTATTTTATCATTCCTTTTTTTTCTTTTGGCGAAATTTTTCCCTGAGATGTAAAAACGAAGTAAAGAACTTGATTTATTTTACGAGGACTTTACACAAGCAGCTTATACATATATACACTAAGAACTTTTAGGGCAACAACCTGTAATCTCCAACAGTTAAATTTTTGTCTTTTAAAAGGGACATTAATTTTTTTATATCAGACAATTATTTTTGCATAACATTCATTATCATTAATTTTCGAAAATTCTCCATAACACAAAAAAGTTGTATAATTGTTGACTTTAGTAATTTTAATTCGATAAAATAATTTCTGCGTAATAAAAAAAATATTTGCTTCTACATTAAAAATGTTAGAAAACAAGAAAAAAATTTCTGTAATGAAAATTTTATTCTTCTTTCGTTTTTAAATGATTTAATTTGTTTAATGAAGTAAATGACAATTTACATTAAGTTTAAATATCAAGTTTTTTGGTTAAAAGAAAAAAAAATTAGGAATTAGGAAAATGCACATTTTCTGTGACTTTATTTATAAAAAAAAGTAAATTATTATTATTCAATGGCCATCAACAGAAAAACAACAAAAATTAAAGTTTGCGGAAAGTGAAAAATTTGTGATATAAAAAAAAATGTGCGGAGACGAATAAAAAAGGACAGAGACAGGCAGACAAAAGTAGCCCCAGGTGACAAGTTAAAGGAAGAAGGGCAGAAACGGTCCAAGATGAGGTGCTTGGATCATATGCTAATGAAATTCTCAAGATGTCTATCTTCGCCAAGAGCCACTGTACTCAAGTTATTAGCTTAGTTCCTGTCTTTCAGCGAGTGTGATCTTATCTAACTCTCATTTAAACATCCGGTGTATCAATTTAATATCACATTATAATTATCATTTAGTGTCGAACAGTTTCATTTTCAATTTTATTTTAACTAAAATTTCCTGCCATCTCTTTTTTTCTTATTCATCATTTTAATCTTTTCTATAAATTCATCATAAATTTTCAATTTCTACAAACGAAGCATTAATAGTAAATTCAATTTTTCAAGAGATTCATTTTTTTAAACTTCTTTTAAAAAGTAATTCAAATCTTGTGAGGAATTTTAATATTTATCCACTAAAAACAAAATTTATTTGATTCAAATAACCGATTATTTGACTATTATCAAATAAATATTTACTTGAATCAAATAATTTTTATTTGAATCAAATACTTGAGTATTTGAAGCAAATATTATTTAATTGATTCAAATAAAAATTCTTTGATTTAAGTAAATATTTATTTGATAATAGTAAATAATAATCGGTTATTTGAATCAAATAATTTTTTTCAGTGCCAAATAGTTGAATTCTTGCAACGAATTTTATCAGAATTTCTGAAAAGAATTCAATTCTTCGGAATCATTTTATAATAATTTAAAAGAAATAATTCAATTCTGTTTTAACAAGCATTTAGTTATTCAATAAATTATTTTTTTTATTTAAATAATTTAACTTTCGTAGAATTTTCTTTTTGAAAATAATTTTAATTCCAATTCCTTTGAAATTATTTAAAGTTTTTATTTTCAAACATATATTTAGTTGAAGAATTTTCGAATTATTCAAATTTTCGTAAAATTGAATTGTAAATAAAATTGATTTGATATAATTTTTAAAGAACTTTTTAATAATCATAAATAATAATTAATAAATATTTCAAAAAGAATTCAATTTTAAAAGAGTTGCGTTTACGATTTTCATAATTAAATGGACTTGAATAGATTTAATTTGAAATTTCGTAAAATTTTAATTTTAAAAAATTCTTAAAATTTAACAAAAAAAAATCCAATTATTTAAAAAGAAAATTTTCGTAAAATTAGTCTCAAGATTTCAGTTGTTTTCAAAAGTAATAAATTTTTCGCAAAAATCAAATTATGTTTAAAAAATTTACAATAGTTTTATTAAAAATTTTAATTATCTTTATAAATAATACAATTTTTCTACGAAATTCTATTATTTAGAAAAGCTTTAATAAAATTCTTCGCAGAGTTTCAATTACTTTTAATATATTTTATGAAATTCGTTTTATTCAATTTAATTTAAATTTGGAGAATTCAGTTATTATTTATATTTTTAGAAATAATTAAATTTTCAATAGGTTTTAAATTAAAATCTTTGAAAATTTGAATTTTTATACCTTTAACGAACAATTCTGTAGAATTAATTTTTTTTAAAAAGTTTACTTCCTACTTTTTTACTGTAACTTCTTTAAAAATAATTTTCAGCACATACGATTATGTTTTTAAAAATTTTCAACTAAAATAATTCTTCTTTAAATCAATTAATTTTAATAATTTTCGAAATAATTCTTTGACAATTTTCAAATTCATTTGTTTACAATATTCAGTTTTGCGAAATTTTAATTATTCATAAATTCTTCAATTAAATGTATGTAAACTGTAAAGAAATAAAAACTTCAAATTTTATCTAAACTTTTTACTGAAACTCATTTTAAAAATCAATTATTAGCAGAAAATTCACCGAAAATTCAATTATTTAAATACAGATAAAGATAATTTATTGAATAATTAAATTTTTCTTAAAATTCAATTCTGGTGACGAATTTTATCAACAAATTTTTTTAATAATAGAATTCCTTCGACGAATTTTAATAAATTTCTAATGAACAATTACATTTTTGGAAAAATTCAATTAAAATTGTACTAAAAATAATTGAAATTCTGAAAATGATTATTTGAATTTAACAAATTTTTAAATAATTGAATTCTCTTGACAAATTTTAATAAAATTTTTAGAAATAATTTTATTTTTCGAGAAGTTTGACAAAAAATTGTACATGTAGTAAAAATAATTGAATTGCTGACAAGAATTTTATTAAAATTTCTTTTTAAATAATTCAATTCTTTTGTTAAATTTTTATGCAATAGTAGACATTGAAAATAATTGAATTTTTAGAAATTATTTTTGAACAAAAATTTGTGACAACGTGCTCCGAAGAAAGTTATCTAAGAAGCAAACGAATTATAGGTTAGGGTGGTGTTAAATTTCTCTTGATTGAAAGTTTATTTTTAATTATTTGAATTTGAAACCAATTTTTATTGAATATTTTGGATATAATGAAGACTTGAATATCAATAATTTTTAATTAATAATTGATTTTCTTTCTGTATTTTCACTTGAAAAATTGAAAACATAACCTCAAATTTTTTGCTTCTTAGGTTCCTTTCTTCGGAGCGTGACACATTTTTAATTTTGGAAAATAATTTTATTCTTCGAAGAATAAATAAAAAAAATAATTGAATGTTTGAAAATTCTAATTTCTATATGAAAAAATAGTAATGATTAAATATTTATTTAAAAATGAAATTAGTGATGTTTTCGAATCATTTTACAGTTGGAACAAATTCGTTAATAAATGGAATAGAGCAGCTTTGGAAAAATTTTAATTTTTGGTGTATTAAATAATTAAAGAGTGAATAAGAATTTTTTCCAAGATCAGGAAAGAAGTAAAAATTTCCTTTGGAATTTAGGGAAAGGTCGGGGGAAAACGAAACTAATTTTTTTTTGTGCCAACTCTGTTCTAAAAGACCTTTAATTTTCACAATGGCTTGATCTTCATCCAATATCCACCTTTAGCAAAAGTTAAAAATTGTGTTTCATCCTTCTCTAAAGGATATATCATTTTTGGCGAGAGTTCCACTGAAAAATCTTTGAAAATAGCAGACACAGCGAGTTTCATTAAAATTACAGCCATTCTAATACCAACGCACACTCGAGGTCCTTCACCAAAGGGAAGATAGACAAATTTATGTCTACCACTCTTCTCCTCATTGAATCGTTCAGGATCAAACTTTTCCGGTTCGTTCCAATATTTCGGATCCATTTGAAGACCAGCTGCTGAAAATGCAACCGTTTGTCCCGGTTCAACAACACAGGATAAACCATCATTTCCCTCAAGTTTTGTCCGCTTGGTGCAAATTTTAAAATACGCTCCTAAAATATGGTGCATTCTTTGCGATTCACTGAGGACTTTGTCAAAGTAAGTCATCTCTTTAAGAGCGTCGTAGGTCAATTCACCATTGTTGTTATCGAGCACTGTCATGATTTCTTCTCGTATTTTGTTTTGAATTTCAGGTCCACTCGCTATGTCGGTTATTAGGAAACTCAAAGTAATTGCTGTCGTCTCATAAACATCGACAGCAAACGATAACATGTGCGCCGCTGCTATTAATTCCTCGTCAACACTATTGTCCTGTGTTCTCTGATAATCCATAACAAATTGCACAAAATCGTGACAAACAATATTCTCCCTCTTTCTTTTCGTGACAATTGCTTTGGAAATTTCACGAAAATATTCATCAACTTCCTTCGGTGTAATCGAGACATTGAGAAACTTTGCCAATGATGGAACGAAAAATATCATTCTCTGCAGTATTTCAGTGGTGATCGATGGCAATTGAAAGAGTTTCTCCACCAACTGATTGTACGTGAATTCACCAAATTTCGGTTGCTTTGCCTCATCCTGAAAATTATGAACCTCAATACCCATACCATTCGATGAGATTTCGCCTGTAAATTTATTGCAAAGTTCCTTGAGATCAAATTCATATGGACTATTGTCACTAGTGCAGTTCTCATGCAAGTAGTCATTCATTTTTTTAGCTACATTCTT
Source organism: Leptopilina myrica (nomen nudum) (assembly GCA_032872475.1). Taxonomy (NCBI): domain Eukaryota; kingdom Metazoa; phylum Arthropoda; class Insecta; order Hymenoptera; family Figitidae; genus Leptopilina; species Leptopilina myrica (nomen nudum). The sequence continues at coordinate 41,064,269 of CM065461.1, forward strand.
GAAAAGCGGTAGCATTAATTTCATTTTATTCGCCGAGAAACTGTTTGTTAATGGTGCACGTGCCTTCTTCCACTTTTCGCCTTTCACGAAAAATGGATTAAAATTCAAAAGTTGATCCTCTTTTTGGGCAGTGAGTTGAAAGGGATTTTGCCCAAAGGATGTGAAATTTGTTTGCAGAACACTTTTCACAATATCCGGATCACGAATTAAAAGAATGGGGGAGAAAAATTGATAGTAACCACACATGCTGTGCTCTTTGTTTTGATTGTGAAATATTTCGCATAATGATGCGATACTTTTTTGAACTGTTATCACTGGTAGCATGTGACCTAATGGGGGTATGAATCCTTTGACCGTTGGTATTCCTCTTCTTCGAAAATAAGTGTACTGCCAAATTAAATAGAAGTGAGTGAGGAATACGATGAAAATTATTGTGGCAATGATATTGTTAAGTTCCATTCTTGAAAAGTCGTCGCTTACTGATAAGTTTTCTTTTATGAGGAAGCATATTGTTTAGTGAATAACGACGTATATTTGTGCGAGGATAGTTTTTTAAAAAACTATCACAAGACCGATAAGATACAGCAGTTAGTTTTATTTTTATATTCCTGAAGGAAAATCTATTATTAAATACGAGGTTTAAGCATAAAAAAAAGTTTTAAAACTTAATTTATGACAATTTAGATGTGACAACTCTGGAAAGCATTTGGTACAGAAAAACAAGAATTTTGATACAAATTTTTTCAAATTTTGTTATTTGATTTTGAATTTTAATTCCAATTTTTAATTTGACATTGACTTAAATCTTGACATTGAATTTTACCTTGTCTCAGACTTTGACATTAATTACAACTTTGACCTTGATTTTAACCTTGACTTTGACCTTGAATTAAATCCTGACCTTAACTTTGACTTTGATTTTAATCTTCACTTTGACCTTGAGTTAAATTTCGACCTTTATTTTGACTTTGACTTTGATTTTGACGATCAAAATAAACGTTAAAGTTAAAGTCAAAGTCAAATTACAAAATTTATAATATTTTTATAAATTTCATTTATTTCCTAAGATTTTAATAAATTCTTCGAAACAATTCAATTATTTTTATAAATACTACAATTCTTTGAAGGAATTGAATTATTTTAAATCTAATTTAAATAAAATTACACGAAATAATTTAATTATTTTAAATTATTTCAATAAAATTCTTTATACCAATTTAATTATTTCTCAAAATTTTAATAAATTCTTCGAAACATATCATTTATTTTTATAAATAATAAAATTCTTTACAATAATTCACGAACTTTATTAAAATAGATTTTAAATAATTAATTTTTTTGAATAATTTTCTTGAAATTTGAATGTTAAATAATTGAATTCTTAGTGAAAATTTATATATTTTTTTATATTAATTGATTTTTAACGATGACATTAATTAATTTTTTTTTAAATTGATTTCTTTTGAGAAAATTTATAAAATAGTTTGATATTGCAATTTTTGATCAGTAAGATTAAAATTGTTTTAAAAACAATTGAATTTTTGTAAAGATTTTAAAACATAAAAAAATAATTGAATATTTTTAGAAGGATTTATTAACATTTTACCATATTATTGAATTTTTTCGTGAAATTTTATTAAAATTTTTAAAATATGAACAGTATTAATTAATTTTGTACCTACTTAATAAATGGATTTTTTATTATTATCAATTATTTTTAAAATTTACATTTCAAAATAAAAAATTTTGTAATTTGCATAACAACAACAAACTGAATAACACGTTCCGCGCGTAACATTTGCTAGTATTTTAATAAAATGCATTGAAAGAAATTATTCAAAAAAGTTCAATTCTTTTCAAAAATTGTAAGAAAATTAGTTGCGGTAATTTAATTATTTTTATTTATTCATATTATTTATTCATGGTAAATTTTTATTTTTATTTTATTTAGTATTTATTCATATTTTATTTATTCATGGCAAATGTTTATTGTATTTATTATTTATTTATATTATTTATTCATGGCAAATTTTATTAAATTTTTATAAAATTCTCAAAATAGCTACATAAGAATATAAGCAGATATAATTTTCACGTTATTTGGCTTGAGTAAAATGAATCGGTTTTTTAATTATCCTCAGCACTCTATATGGGCGCGACCTGGGCGGCCTTTTATGAAAAATTGTTTTCGTCTTATATCCTTTTTCTCCTTAATCTCTCTCGTGAGGTAATACATTTTTTATTTTTACTTTCAAATACAATTTAAAGGCAATATTTCTAACGGATTTTTTATCTTTAATAGTTCTAATTTTTCATTCTTAAATATATGAATACTTACCTAATTAAAAGATATTTAGAATTTTACTCTAATTTATCTGACAAATTTTCTATTTCTACAGCGAGACTAAAAATTATGAATTCAAGTAAAACGAGTGATTACGAAAATTAATTGCTTCACTTTTATATGTACCTATATATACGTGACTTAGGATTCGAGATTTACGGACAGAACATAAAAAGGCAATTTTAATTTTAGTCACCCAAACATTAAATTCTTATTGCAAAAAAATGGGCGGAAATATATAAGACACTTTGCTATATAATATTCTTATATTTTTATTTATAACTTGAAAGACTGATAAATATTACACTGATCAACATTTTGTACTATGTTGCATAATTTGACAAATTTGAAAAAAATGACTTTAATGCACAATTTTACATTATGGAATTTCCGCTTCTGAATATTTGAACCCCAACGACCTCATTAGTTGCTTGTAATTTTATTACTTTATCTTTTGGAGCGAATTTAAAATTTTTAAGACAGCCTGTTCGTTTTATGCCTCAAGTCCAAGTTAATTAAACACATGGTCTTAAAAATCGAAGTTATCACTTAATTCTTTTTCATTTCATTTTTAAAAAAACTGAAGCGAAAAAAATTTTGTTTCCGAAAATTAATAAAACTGATAGTTATTCGAATAGTATATTTCAATAAAATAAAAAATAGCATTAAATAAATGCAAGTCCTGTTTAAATAATAAATAAATTAATAATCATTTGACAAAATAGGAAAATGTTGTTAATTAAGAATAATAAAATTAGTAATAAACAAAAAATTAATAATAAATAAAAAATAAGTAGAAAACAAAAAATGTAATTTTACAACTGCGACTGTTAATAATTTTTCTACCTTGTAGGAAACTCAACCGTCATTAGTTGATGGTTTTAAAGTGACCTTCGTTTACTGTGGTCAAGCTCTTTGCCTCTACTTGAAAATTTGTCTCGCTTCCTCTCGAGTGTTGACTTGATTTTTACAAATCTAAAAAAAAAGAAGACAGAGTAAAGCCGATTAGTGTCTCATTTCATTTAAGAATATACAATTTACTATTTTTTTTTGCGTAATAAATTTTAATTACTTTCATGCCTGGAAAATCGTGTTTCATATTTATATACGAGGAGGAAATTTGATATGCTGAATCCTAAAGGTAGAAAAATAACTTAATTGGATAACGTGATTGGATTTGTAATAAATAGTAAGAAGTTCATTCACTTTATATATTGATCTATTTACATCTGACATTAATTTCCCTTCACATAAATGGTAAATCGTTTCTCTTATAGCAATCATAGTTTCATTTTTAACAATCGGGAAACGTTTTTAAATTTGTAGAGTAGCTGAGCTGCCTAAAGCGCTGCACTTTAAGTTATAAACCAGGGTTCAATTCTAGGTATAGGTAAAGAATTTTTTTTCACACATTTTTGTAGATGAGATTACAGATATGAAAAAATTAAATAATTACAATACTATTAATAATAGTAATGATAATTATAGTAAAAAATAATTGTAATAATAATAATAATAATAATAATAATAATAATAATGATAATAATAATAATAATAATAATAATAATTAGTAATAGTAATAGTAATGATAATAATAATATAGGTAATAATAATAATAATAATGATATTAAATTAAAAATCAAAGTAATAGTTAAAAGAAAATAAAAATGTTTTTTTATTATTAATGAAAGTGTTCTGAGACACAAAAGTTGTTATATAATTTTCCAGCATTAAGGGTGCAACACGTGTTTAATACAGTAACTGTAACATTGTAAAAGGACATTATACTTGCACTTGCATATTGCAAATCTGCATTTACAGCTATAAAACATAATGAATACCAATTTGACACGCGTTTTGCGAGAGTTACGAGCATGTAATTCAAACTTCCTGTCTGTTAGCGAGACGATATTGGACTTTTAATGTACGCATTTTCTACACGATATGGCGAGCGTTTGTCATATCATCATTTTTTCTTATACCTTTTACCATACTTACGACAGGCATTGAAAGAAAATAATCATAAAAATAGTAACAGCAATAATAATAGTGTAATAAAAATTATAATTATAATAAGAATAATATAATAATACTAATAATAATAATTATTATTATTTAATTAAATCTACTAATAATATAATAATACTATTATTTTTAAATTTAATACAATTTTAATTAAACTATTCGAAAAACAATTATATTATTTCCTTGCAAATGTTCATAAATTGATTTAAAAAATTAAATATTATCCAAAAATTAATATTATTATTAATAATATTAATATATAATATATTAATTAATATTAATATTAATTAAAACTAATGTTATTAATATTATCCAAAAAAATAAAATTATTATTAAAAAATTATTATTATTATTATTATAGTGAGTATGACATATGCGCATGTAATATGAATTCATATCTCGTTAAGTAGATTTGCATGATCCATTTCCGCTTCCCGTATTTCCACCTCATAAGTTTCTCATCTCATTCTCATTTAGAGAAATTTTTACAATTTAAAAGACTTCGCACTCGATAATTCCGTTAAGAAAAGTTTTTTTTATAGTTTGTAAACCGTAGTCAATAAGTAGTTATAAAAAAAATTAATTTTGACGACTGAACAACACGTTTTAGTCGATTAACAAAAAATTACAAAATTTTTTTTCTGATTATTATTAAATAAAAATTTTTTTTTTCAATACAAAATAATAATATAAATTAAATTAAAAATTCAATTAAGTTTAACAAAATTTCAAATCAATTGCATCTTTAAATAAATATTCACAATTTTAAGTAAAATTTAACTATATACGTAAATTTAAAAAATTTTATTTGAATTATAATTTCACTATCATTAGGTATTTATAAAAACAATTGAAAATTGAAAAAAAAGGAAAAATATATTTGTCCGTGAAAGTAATTGACATTTAAAATGAGATTTTAAGGTCGGTTTAAATAAACTCGTTTTTAGACGATTTTCAAAAATTATAAAAATATGATTCTCTATTTTCCTGATATTTTCCGGACTTTTATGAAAAATATTCACTTTTCCTCTTATCCGGGTAATAAAACTTCAATCCTGAAAATTTTTTATGAAATTAAATTGTTTTCCAAATTTTTAATTAGAATTCTTCGAAAATTCGATTACATTTAAAAATAATTATTAAAAGTACAAAAATTTATTTTTATTTTCATTTACATTATTTTCTTTAATTCCAAATAAATGCTATAGCATTCGAAAAATTCCCAGAAGAATTAGAATTTAAAATAATTTTAATTAACATTATATTTATGTATTTTAAATAATTTACACTCTAATGCATTTAATATTCAATTGTAATCTAAAATTTTAACTGAAATTCATTCTTAAATCGATTCTTAATAAACAGGTGTCCAACAATTCAATTATTGAAGTACAAAAATAAATAATCGATTATTTCTTAAAATTGAATAATTACAAGGAATTTTATCAAATTTTTTGGAAAATAATTACATTTTTGTAAGAATTCATTAAAATTTTTATTAAAAATAATTGAAATCCAGTGAAGATTTTTATTAATTATAAAAATATATCTGCATTCGATGCAACGAATTTTATTAAAATTCTTGGATAATATAATTGAATTTTTTAATAATCAATTTATGAACATTTAAAAGAAAAAAATTTAATTCTTTTTCAAATAGTTTGAATAAAATTGAAGTAAAAATTTAAAAGTTATTAAATTTTTGCGCTAAATTTTACTATTTATGAGATTAATTTAAATCCTTATCAAAAGATTTTTTTGATAAAAGATTAATTTAATTTAAAATCTATTAAAAATAATTGAATTCTTGCAATTAATTATTAATTATTTTAAACAAAATGCTAGTAATTGAATTTTTGGGATGAAAATTTTAATAATTTTTTTAATAATTGAATTTTTTTGAGAAAATTTATAAAAAATATGTGGGTTTTAAAAATATTTAAATTTCAGTGAAGAATTTCATTACTTTCAAAAATAATTTAATTCTTGCAAACATTTTTTGCAAGTAATTAAATTGTTTTCTAGAATTTTATCAAAAAGTTTTTTATAAAATTATTTCTCAGAAGAATTTTATTCACAATAACTAAATTTGCGTAGAATTTTATTAATTTTTATTTTTTAGTAATTCAATTATTTCGATAAATCTTCTGAAATAGTACAATTATTTAATTTTTTTATTTCATCAATTAATGGATTTAAAATAGTGCAAATTTTGAAAAAAAAACAAAAAATTAATTTTTAGAGCAGATCCAAATGAAATCCAATCGCAAAAAAAGTAGTGAACTATAGTTGTTACACTATTAGTAAAAGAGAGCGAAGCCTGCCTTAATATTGTAATTTAATATTGAGAGAAATAAGAGATAAATTCGCACAATATTTTCTAAGCGTAAATTAGTTTGAAAAAGAAAAATAATAATTGTAATAATTGTACGTGAAAGTAATTGGCATTTAAAATGAGGTTTTAAGGTCGGTGTTAATAAAATAATATAAGAACTTTTATTTAATTAAATTTATTTATTATTATTCCAATTATATATTTTTTCTTGTATAATAAAAAAACACTGCAATAATTACAAGAATATTTAATTTAAAAAAATTTTTTTCTTTATTGCACTTTAAAAAAAAAATTCTTCTCCATAATATTTACAAAATTTTTTTCTTGTCATTCTTATTAGACTGTTGTCGACGACACGTGTTCATTATTGTCACAATCAATTGAGAGGACGAACACGTGAACATTTTCCTCGAATAAATAGTTGGAGGTTCGATTATAAAAAATTTGCATTTTCTTTACTTATAAGGAATGTTGAAAAAAATTCTTCTTTTAAACATTTTACCCACGCATAGATTTTTCAAAATTAACGAACAAAATAATTTTTAAAAAAAATTTCTATTTAAAAATATTATTTGTTTAATTATTTTTTATAGAATACTTTAAAACTGAATAGATTGCATGGAAGAAAATTAAAAAACATATTAAATTTTTAATTTAAAAAGTACTTTTAAACTACACTGGATCAAAAATAAAAAAAAATTAATTTTAATTGAATGGAAATTTATTTTCTATTAAATCTATTATGCAGTTGAGATTAAAACAAGTTTTAAATTTGCATAATACCTGCTTAATAGTTGTTCTATTAAATCAAATTCCATTGTACACTTCCATTTTTTGTCCCGCACAGAATTGTGTAAATTAATTACAAACTCAAAATGTGACTAGATGACACTTGAATTAATTCACTTGAAAGTTTATTTAATTTTTTTTTTAAATTCTTTTCAACTAAAAATACCACAGGTTTAATTTAAAAACAAGAAAGAATCCTTTTTTGCACTCACACGTTTTTGCAATTATCATTTACATTTGTTTTAATTATTGTAATCATTAATTATACAAATATAATTACTCTTTGTCTAAAGGGATCAAATGACATATAATTTTATTCAATAATTTAATAATAAAAAAATTGGATAAATTAAATAAATAATAAATTGGCTAAATTTAGTGTTAATTTTTTTTTTTTTTGATGCATTTTCTTTTTATTCTTTATCTAAATGTAATTCACGTTTTACTAAATTACACTACATGTCTCTCAAGAGTAAATTCTTGAGAGAGATGCACCCGAGTGTGTGTTAAAACTGAGAATACAGTTTCACTCACAGGTGCAGTTTCGACTAGACTAAAAGGGGTTCGGAACTTGTGTTCCCTTTAGCCTTGACTCTCTAGTCAAGTAAGAGAGTGGGTATCGTGTATTTTCATTGGTCTCACCTTCCCGCGCAAAACCATTTCTTCAATCGTGACTTGATGGAACCGTAATTGTTGGTTACGAAGCAATTACCAAAATGGAGGGATATTTTATATACTCTCATGTCTTAAATTTATCCACAAGATTGGTAACGAGCATAAAGAATGACTACATCCACAAAAAAAAAATATATATATATATAAATAAAATAAAAAAAAATAAAAAAGTATATTACACCATACCACAAATATTGTAACAGTGTTCCGGAATATTTTTCAACACTGAGAAAACGATTTACTTGATTCAAAGTCAAAAATATTTTTTTCAAATCAAACATAAAATATCTTTGCTATTACAGTCAAACAAATTTAAGTTTAATTCAAACATATATTATGTTTCATTTTATAGAAATAATATTTTTAATTCAAACATAATTTCTAGTTGATTTTAAATTATTTATTATATCAACTTTTGAGTTTGAATCAAACATAAAATTTTTAAACATATTTTTTGTTTAAACAAAAACAGAAAATATGTTTGAATTAAACTTACATTTGTTTAAAGAAAAATTATTTTTGAATTAAAGCAGTAGATATTTTCCATATATTGGAATCAAGCCAAAAAACTAATTTCAATGAAACAAAATCGCTTAAAAATTATTTTTTTACTTGAAACGAGTTTAATAATTTTATTGGAAAATTCTATGAAAAAAAAAAAATGATTGAAAATTTTGAAAGAAATTGAATTGAAAATAAGAAGTTTTTAAATTTTTGTTTAACAAAAAGTATAAAAATTCTAGAACAATTTAATTGAGAAACTCCGGAAAAATTTGATTCTTGAAAAAATGTAATTACATTTTTTTTAAAAACTTACTTTATTTCTGAAAATAATTTTACAAAAAATTTAAACAAATGAAACTTTAGGCGAATTTTTTTAAAATAAATTTTATATTCACTGAGAAGTGAAGTATTCTTATCAGAACTTTCTCAATTATTATATAACTTTTTATAATTAATTCTAAATTGTTATTATTATTAATTATTTAACAAAAATATTTATTAATTTTAAAAAATTTATTGTTTTTGTTCATTAATTATTATTTCATTGAAAAAAAGATATTTTTTTCTTTCAAAAAAAATTGAAACTTTGATACAAAAATATTGTAATTGATAAAATAATATAGAAATCATACACATTTTTTTTCTTTTTAGAATAAAATGAATTATTCGCATTTTTTAAAAATATTTTTTAAAAAAATGTTAGAAATTTTATAATATAAGTACATTTCGTTTTAGTTGCAAAATAATTTTAAAAATTTGCGTTTTATTACTTCTAAAAGTTACTGTATCGATAGATATTAATCATCTTATCTAAAAATTATTTTCGAAAAATCATTATTCACGAAAATTCGTGAAAGTAGAATTGAAAATTTAATATATAGCTATTGTGAAATGTAGAGAGTTATGAAACGTGCTATAAAATTATATTTTTTTATATTTGCTTTCTTTTATTTTTTCGTTTATCTTTAATTTTTTTTTATTCGAATAAAATTGTTTTTTATTAAACAGTAGTTGAAGAAGTTTCCTACTAGCAGGTTACATTTTATTCTTTTCTTTTTGTTCATCATTTAAAATTTATTGTGTAAGTAAAAAAAAGAGATAATATGTACATGATAAGAATATGTTACAAGTTTATTTGGTCATTAAATAGTTACGTGACAATTATTAAAATATATTTTGAATACAAAGCTAAACGAAACCGAACGTACAGGAAAAAGGAATATTTTACTTCTTGACATTGTTTACAATTTCTGAATTTCTAAAATTTAGTAAACATTAAGAAATATTGTATAATCTGTTTTTAAATTCATTATTTTTATTTTTTTCTATTTTATAAATCAATAATTTATAGTGCATAAGTAGTTATATTTATAATTTTTATATTTTATTTTATTTTTTTTATAAATTATTTTAAATTATTTTTGTAAATTATATTTAATTTTATAATTATTTTGTAAATTATTTTTTTGTAGATTATTTTGAAAAACACGCAGTCAAGTGATATGAAGGTACTATCGTATATTTTAGGATTCATGACATTTTTACCAATTATGTTCTCACAAGGATCTGAAGTACATGAGAAAACATGTTCCTTGATGTTTAGAAAGACATCAACATTTCGTTACCTTTGTGGAAATTTTCAACTTGATTTCGACTTCAATGATGGGGATCATGACAAAATTTTAATATCTTGTTTAAATAATGCAAACATATCAATGTTTGACTACAATACCAGTTTTTGGTGGGAAAGAGAAATTGATCATCCCAGAATACAAGAATATTCAATAAAAAATTGTGATATCAGTCCTTTCACAAACTTTAGTGCCATTTTTGACATCTTGATTGCTGACTCTCGTTCCTTTACTCTCAGTATAACAGCAAGCAATGTCACACTCTCAAAACATAATTATTTTCAAAGAAATAAGAATTTTACCAAATTAGAAATTACAGCATGTGGAAATGTGTTAATCGAGAAAAATACTTTGGATAATGTAACTTCATTACAAACAATCATCATCCGAAACAACGAAAAAGTATTTTTAACAAACATGAAGTTGGATAATTTGAAAGAACTTACTCTAATTAATAATAAACAATTAAATTATTCAAATGACGTATTTAAAGATATGACCTCTCTACAACATCTCATAATGTACAGTAATAATGTAGAATCTCTTAAGTCCGAAGCACAAAGCAGCCCAACATTGTTCCAGTATTGTAAAAACGGGTACGTAGTGTTGTCAGACAAACTTAGTCCGAGTTGGGGCCAAGTCTCGAGGTGTTAACCAAGGTTGGACTTCGGCCTCCGATAACCGGCAGCCATTATTGGCCCAATATTGGCTGCCATATTTCAACAAACATCACTGGACCAATCTTGTGCCGTACAGATAATAAATTTTTAAATGTATGAAAAAGTAGCTTATAAACTAAAAAAAAAGTAGTAAAAAAGTAGCTATCGAAAATTATTTACATAAAAATGTAACTCTTGCGAAGAATTAAAAAAATATATATTTTTATAATTCATTTCTCTCGACAAATTTTATGCAAATTCTAATTTAAATAATAGACTTCCTAAGAAATTTTTTATATTCATAAAAAGAATTGAATTCTTAGGAAGATTTTTATAAAAAAAAATTTTTTAACAATTGAATTCTGTATGGAAATTTTATGAAAATAAGTAGATATTGTAAATTATTTTATTGCGAAAAGTTTTAATCTATATGAAAATAATTGAATTTTGTATAGAATTTTATTAAAATTCCTTAAAATAATTGAAGTTTTGGTGAATAATTTTCTTATTTATCCAGATAATTGAATTATTTATGAAAACAATTAAATAGTTGCTATGAATTTTATTTAAAATTTTCAAAACATTTTGAATTCCTAAGAGAATTTTATTATTTATACGAAAATAAGTGAATTATTGAGAAAAATTCTATTAAATGTTTATAAAGATTTCAGTTTCTGTGAAAAATTTTGATATTATTAAAAATATTGGAACTATTTCGAAGATTTTTACAAACAAATTTTTTAAATATAATTGAATTCTGTTTGCAAATTTTATGAAAATAGTAGATATTAAAAATCATTGTATTGCGAAAAGTTTTTAAAATAATTAAATTTTACAAAGAATTCTATTAAATTTTTTTAGAACAACTGAATGTTTGCGAACGATTTCATTACAATTTTTTAAAATACTTAAATTTCCAAATTGAAATTTATTACTTTTTAAAAATAATTGAATTTGGCAATGAATTTCATAAAAATGCCACAAAATCATTGAATTTTTCCAAATAAGGATTAAAAAAAATATTTTTAAATAATTAATTTCTTCGAGAAATTCAAACTAAATTTTTCATAATAATTACATTTGTCGAGAACTTATTATCCGGGCAATAAAAGTTGAATCCTAAATTTTTTATGAAATTAAATTATTTTCCAAACTTTTAGTTAGAGTTCATTAAAAATTCAATTATATGTAAAAACAATTATTGAAAGTACAAAAATTTATTTTTTGTAAATACATCACATTTATTTGAAATTAAATTTATCAAAATTAGGAGAAGAATTAAAATTTTTAATAACTTTAATTAACATTATATTTATGTATTGAAAAAAAATTTACTTTATAATGCATTTCATATTCAATTGTAATTTAAAATTTTAACTAAATTTCATTTTTAAATCGATTCTTAATAGAAAGGTGTACAACAATTCAATTATTGAAGTAGAAAAATAAATAATTGATAAAATAATTGATTATTTCTTAAAATTGAATAATTACAACGAATTTCATCAAATTTTTGGAAAATAATTTCATTTTTGTAGGAATTCATTTAAATTTTTAACAAAAATAATTAAAATCCTGTGAACAATTTTATTAACTATGAAAATTTAACTGCATTCGTTGCAACGAATTTTATTCAAATTTTTCGAAAATATTGACCTTTTTAAATCAGTTTATGAACATTTAGAAGAAAATAATTTTATTGTTTTTGAATAGTTTAATTAAAATTGTATTCAAAATTTGAAAATAATTAAATTTTTTGCGATACATTTTATTATTTACAAGAATAATTATTATACAATTATAATTACTCTTTGTCTAAAGGGATCAAATTACATATAATTTTATTCAATAATTTAAAAAAAAAGTTTTTACAAGTCATGGAAAACGTGGAAATCATGGAATTGTCATGGGATTTCATTTTGATTCATCGAATCATTGAAATCTCATGGAATTTCTAATCAATTCTTATCAGAATTTTCTTAATTATTATATAACTTTTTATAATTAATTTTAAATTTTTATTATTATTATTATTATTATTATTATTATTATTATTTAACAAAAATATTTATTAATTTTTAAAAATTTATTGTTTTTGTTCATTAATTATTATTTCATTGCAAAAAAGAAATTGTTTTTCTTTTTAGAACAAAATGAATTATTCGCATTTTTTAAAAATATTTTATTCAAAAATATTAGAAATTTTATAATATAAGTGCATTTTGTTTTAGTTGCAAAATAATTTTAAAAATTTGCGTTTTATTACTTCCAAAAGTTGCTGTATCGATAAATATTAATCATCTTATCTAAAAATTATTTTCGAAAAATCATTATTTACGAAAATTCGTGAAAGTAGAATTAAAAATTTAATATATAGCTATTGTGAAATGTAGAGAGTTATGAAACGTGCCATAAAATTATAATTTTGTTATATTTGCTTTTTTATTCTTTCGTTTATCTTTAATTTTTTTTTATTTGAATAAAAAATTTTTTTTTAAACAGTAGTTGACGAAGTTTCCTATTAGCAGGTTAGTTTTTATTCTTTTCTTTTTGTTCATCATTTAAAATTCATTGTATAAGTAAAAAAAAGAGATAAGATGTATATGATAAGAATATGTTACAAGTTTATTTGGTCATTAAATAGTTATGTGACAATTATTAAAATATATTTTGATTAAAAAGCTGAACGAACGGAACGTACAAGAAAAAGGGATATTTCACTTCTTGCCATTTTTTACCATTTCTGAATTTCTAAAATTTAGTGAACAGTAAGAAATATTGTATAATCTGTCTTTAAATTAATTATTTTAATTTTTTTCCATTTTATAAATTAATAATTTATAGTGCATAAGTAGTCATATTTATAATTTGTATATTTTATTTCAGTCATATTTTTTTTTGTAAATTATTTTTAATTATTTTTGTAAATCATATTTAATTTTATAATTATTTTGTAAATTATTTTTTTTTTTGTAGATTATTTTGAAAAACTCGCAGTCAAGCAATATGAAGGTACTATCGTATATTTTAGGATTCATGACATTTTTACGAATTATGTTCTCACAAGGATCTGAAGTACATGACAAAACATGTTCCTTGATGTTTAGAAAGACATCAACATTTCGTTACCTTTGTGGAAATTTTCAACTTGATTTCGACTTCAATGATGGGGATCATGACAAAATATCAATATCATGTTTAAATAATGCAAACATATCAATGTTTGACTACAATACCAGTTTTTGGTGGGAAAGAGAAATTGATCATCCCAGAATACAAGAATATTCAATAAAAAATTGTGATATCAGCCCATTCACAAACTTTAGTGCCATTTTTGACATCTTGATTGCTGACTCTCGTTCCTTTACTCTCAGTATAACAGCAAGCAATGTCACACTCTCAAAATATAATTATTTTCAAAGATATGAGAATTTTACCAAATTAGAAATTACGGCAAGTGGAAATGTGTTAATCGAGAAAAATACTTTGGATAATATAACTTCATTACAAGCAATGATCATTCGAAACAACGAAAAAGTATTTTTAACAAAAATGAAGTTGGATAATTTGAAATATCTTACTCTAATTGAGAATAAACAATTAAATTATTCAAATGACGTATTTCAAGATATGACCTCTCTACAACATCTCATAATGTACAGTAATAATGTAGAATCTCTTAAGTCCGAAAACCAAAGCGGCCCAACATTGTCCCAGTATTGTCAAAACTGGTACCGAGTCCTGTCAGACAAACTTGGTCCGAATATGCGCCGAAACCTAGGGTGTTAACCACGATTGGACGTTGACAACTGGCAGCCATTATTGGTCCAATATTGGCTGTCATTACTCCCCCAATATTGGAAAAATACAGAAATAATAAGTTTTAATTAATTAACTAATTATTTGTAATATTTATAAGTCTTATTCGCTTGAATTTGACGTGAACATGCCATTATTGGGCCATGATTGCCCATTATCGGCCCAATCTTGGAAAATTAGATTATTTAATGTAAAATTGTATTAAAAATGAAAATTAATTGAAAATCTTCGATGACTTTTATTATTTATAAAAATAATTGAATTCATGCATTAGAATTTTTTAAAAAGTTTTCAAGAATATTTTATTATAATTTTTTTGTGTTAAAAAAATCAATAATCAGCAAACAAATTAAGTCTGTAGTTTTTATAATATTTACAAATACTGATAATCTTTACACCATAATTTATTTTAATATGAAAAAAGAATTTCGTAATAAGTCACAGTTTTTTTAAGGATATCGCAAATTGAGGCAAGAAAAAAAGAATCAAAAATATTGAAAAAATTTCAAGAAATAAAAAATTACTTAAACAGAAAGATAAAATAGATTTTGGAAGGAATTTCCTTGAATTGCTCGCATGATGCAAAAATGTTATAAATGCAATGGTAGATGCAGAGAAAAAAGAATGGAGAAACAAAGAGAGGAAAGTTGAGTGAGTGAGAGAGAGAGAGAGAGAAAGAGAGGAATATAAAGTGGAAGGGAGTATATAAAGTGAAGGTGGGCCCTCTGATCTTTGACCCCCTATGGGAACGTCGGTGGGCCCTCGAGGGCCCAAAAGAAATGGTGAGTTCGTTGGGCCCACCCGCCCGAAATACTTCCATAAGTTCCTTGTAACGAGCCGTGCTCACACTCTGAAAACATCTCTTCTCCTTCAATTTAAACCTGTTAATCGTCCCGCAGTGGTGGAAATTAAATTGCACTTAAAAGGTCAAATCAATCATATCGAATCAATTTTTATTTTTCAGTTTAAATCATATGACCCCCTTTTATTTCTTTTGAACTCATGATTTCTGAATTCACTTTTTCTCAACGAAATTCTTCTAAGAAATAATTGAGAAAAAAAAAGCTTTTTTGATAAAAATTCTTTGAAACCAATTTAATTATTTGCGAAAATTCTTTGCAAGAATGCAATTATTATTTTCACCATAAATAATTTAATTCTTCGCTGAAATTCAAATATTTTCGATATCTACAGATTTTAATAAAAATTTTCAAAGGAATTCAATTATTATAAAAAATTATTAAAATTTTTATTTCAAAAATTAAATTACTGACATTTTGTTTCAATTATTTTCATAAATAATAAAATTCATCGCAAGAATTCAATTATTTTTTTACAAAATTTTAATTAAATCATTCTAAATAATTAAATTCTTCTTTTAAATTTTTCATAAAATTATTCAAAAAAATTCAATTCTTTCTAAAAAAAATTTGAATAAAATTCGTTGCGAGAATTCAGGTACAAATAATGAAATTCTTCGCTATAATTCAAATATTTTTAATATCTATTATTTTAATAGTGTCAAAAGAAATGAATTGTTACAACTTTCTAATAATAATTGATTTAAAAATGAATTTCATTAAGAATTTTAGATTTTTATAAGAAAATATTAAATGCATTATAGTGTAAATTTGTTAAAATACATAAATATAATGTTAATTAAAAAAAATTCTTTTCAAACTAATTTACACCTAGAAAATAGTGTGAGAATTTATATCTTATTTCTTTTAATATTAAATCACTAGATTTTAAGTCAGGTTTCGCACTCATTTACTAAAACCAATTATTTACTACTTTTTTACGATTAGCTAATAGCTGCTTATTTTCCTTTTTTGCTCTTGAAAATTTGCACTCCTCCAATAATTTGAAAAAAAATTATTATCAAAAATTATTAAAATATTCTTAGTAACAATGCAAACAAATTTTAATAAAATTCTTTAGTTTATTTATTTTTAAAACTTCGAAGATTTTTTTCCAAGAATTCAATTATTTTCAAATCTCTACAATTTTAATAAGATTTAAAAGAATTAAATAATTCAAAAAAAAAAATTTTTAATATTAATTTCTTATCCCAAAAATTCCATTGTTTTGATAAATAATAAAACTTTTATAAAATTTTCCGAAAAAAGTCAATTATATATTTATTAGAAGTGTAACGCATAATCCATTAATCATTCAATGTTTTCATTTGAATTTATAATGAAGAAATCAACCGTAACGTGTAAAAAATCAAGGTTATTTTTTTCCAGATTTTCCTTAATTTAAAACATCTTTTCTAAAATTTTATATTACATTTATTACTAGATTTTTCTTTTTTTTTATTTAAAAATTGTTTTTCATATTAAATAATGAATCGTCAATTATAACATAACCTATAATTTTTGCTTCCTTCCTTTCTTCACTGCTTGTCACTATTTATAACCATACAATTATTGTTTATAAATACAAAATTATTATTTAGAAATATACAATTATTATTTATTAGTATACAATTATTATACAGTAACAATTATATTATATTTTATTTGAAATAAAAGAAAAATAATTGTACTCAATATGTCCCCAAAGTTAGCGTCGGCCTTTAGTGTCGAAAAACAGTATAATTATTTGGGGTTTCACTTTCAATTTACCTGGGGACAATTAAAAAACATTTTCGATTCACTTTTAAAACCTTAAATTGTTGTGAACAAGAAAGTTTTAGTTTTTACAGATTTAACTCTTTTTTAACTTCATCAGGTATACTTTAGACTGAATTTTAAAATCAAAATAATTCAAGTATTCTTCAATGTCGGTCAGATTTTTGCTTCAGATTTTTATAAATAAATTTTTGAACAACTTAGGAATTGCAGAACAAAAAATCATTACTGCTTCAATCTCTAAAATCTGGGTAACAATTAAGGAGCCTAAATTTACGATTTTAACGCAACGGTTTTAGGGTCACCCAAAAACCACCTTTTGCCGTATTCATAAAACTGCTCTCATCTCGCTCGATTGGATAAATCATTTTCGGCGAAACATTCACTTGAAAGTCTTTGAAAATCGTGAAAAGTGCCACTTTTATCATAATTAGAGCCAATCGCATACCAACGCACACTCGCGGTCCTTCGCCAAATGGAAGAAAAACAAACTTATTCCTCTTCATTTTCTCACTATCATTGAATCGTTCAGGATCGAATTTTTCCGGTTCGTTCCAATATTTCGGATCCATTTGAAAGCCAAATGAAGAAACAGCAATCGTTTGGCCTGGGTCGACAACACAAGATAAACCATCGCTACCCTCAAGTTTCGTTCGTTTGGTGCAAATTTTGAAGAATGTTCCCACAACATGATGCATCCTCTGCGATTCGGATAGGACCTTCTCCAAATATGTCATTTCCTTCAAAGAATCGTAAGTGATTTCCCCATTATATTTCCTGTCCAATTCCTGAATTTCAAAACGAACTTTCTTCTGAATTTCAGGATGAGCGGCTATTTCGGTTATGAGAAAACTCATTGTTATTGCTGACGTCTCATAAACATCGGCTGCAAACGACAACATGTGCGCTGCAGCAAGTGTCTCTTGATTCATATTCGTACCATGCGTTTTCTGATAATCAAGAACAATTTGCATAAAATCATTGTAATTTCCCATCTCCCTCTGTCTATTGGCAATGATATTCTTTGCAATTTCTCGAAAATACTGATCGACCTCAATTGGTGTCAATGCGAGTTTCATAATTTTCGCCAATGATGGCATGAAAAACATTATCGTCTGATGTATTCCCGTACTCAGTGATGGATTTTCGAAAATCTTATTTAAAATCTGATTGTACGACATCTCACCATTCTTCGGTTGTAATTCCTCTTGGAAATTATGAGCCTCAATGCCCATTCCGGTTGATGATATTTCGCCGGTAAACTTATGACAGAGCTTATTGAGATCCAATTCCTTTTCCATTTTACATTCAGTGTGCAAGTATTTGGACATTTTTGTCGACACTTTCAAAACAAGGGACATGAGGATTTTTAATTTCATACTTGAGAAACTATTTGTGAGGGGTGCACGTGCCTCTTTCCATTTGTCGCCACTCACGAAGAAGGGATTTAAGCCCAAAAGTTCGTCACGTTTGGAGGAATTTATTTGCATGGGATTCTCACTGAATGCGGAGAAATTTGTGAGGAAAACATTCTTGACAATTTCGGGATCACGAATAAGAAGTAGGGGAGAGAAGAGACGATAATAGCCGAACATGCTGTAATTTTTGCCTGACTTGTAGAGTTCTTCGCACAAGGTTGCCATACTTTTTTTTGTCGTGAACACTGGGAGCATGTGTCCTAATCCTGGAATTGATCCTTTTGCCGTGGGTATTCCTTGTCTTTGCCAATAATTGTACTGCCATGATTGATAAAAGTAGATGAGAATTAGAATAAGAACAAGTGCAGCAAGAAGCGATGTAAGTTCCATACTGAACGAGAGCTCGTTTGTAACTGATGATGATGATGATGATTTTTTTTCTCCTTCAATGCAGTTATATGTTGATATAAATTTACACGAATAAACGCAATAAGAATGATGAAAGACTTTAGCGCTCAAATATGGTACAGCAGCTAATATATGTACACTGTCCACTCCATTGGATTACGTCACTAAATTTCTGAGTGTCATCTCTTAAATTATACTAACAAATCTATTTGTCTAGAGGATAAATTTTTCCATTTAATACAAAATCACATATTTCAAAAATCGATCTTTCCAAAAAAAATCGTTAGCATAGAAATTTTCTTTTTTAAATCATATTTACAAAATATTCCCACTTTTTTTTAAACATTGTGTTTATTATTTTCACTTAACACAATTTTTTTATTTCCAACATCAATAAATCTACAAATAGCGTTAAGAATTTTTATTAAAGTCTTTATAAATAATTAAATTCTTTTGACGAGTTTCTTTCAATTTAAAAAAAAAATTTTTTGACAATTTTAATTAAAAATTTGGAAAAAATTGTTTCTATTTTTTAAAAATAATTATAATTAGAATTGAAAATTTGATTTTTCAATTTTATTAAAATTGTATTGATAATAATTGAATTTCTACAAAGATTTACTTAATATAATTATAAGTAAATCTTTGTAGAAATTTAATTATTATCAATATAATTTTAATAAAATTGATAAATCAAGTTTTCAATTATAATTATTACTATTAGGAGAATCAAGGAAAGTAATTACTTTCCTTAATTATTTTCAAAAAAATCAAATAAATTTTTTTAAGATATTTTAGTTGTTAACTTAAATTATTTCTAAAATTTTCCATTATTTAAAAAAAAATTTCAATTGTTTGCTTATAAAAATTTAATTATTAAAAATTGACAAATTTCAAAAATTTTATTTTTCAAAATTTTCAAAAAAAATTTGCCAAAATTCAATTTTATTAAAAAGTTCTATGTGCGTATCTTTTTTTAAATTACCAACTAATAAACATTTTAATTATTAATCTTCGTACAAAGAAACATTAAAATGTGACTCTTTATAAAATTTAATTATTTATCAATTATTCGAAACTTTTAGAATTTACAGTTGAATTTCACAAAATTTCTATTACTTCGATAACTTTTTTTAATTTACTTAACCGCTATATATTTGAATCAGTGACTGATTTTTTTCTATCAAATTAATTATTTTTGATTAATTAAAATTTGGAAAACAATATAAATATTTATAAAAATTATAATAAAAAGTAATTTATTTAAAAACAATAAAAATAATAAAAAATTATTTTTTAATAAAACTCATATTGGAATTTCAAATCTTGTTAATAAATAATAAAAATTTTACAAGAATTCAATTATTTGCAAAGTTTTTGTAAATTTAATTATTTTCTTAAAATTTGTCTATAAGAATTCACATTTTTTTCGATTTTAATGAAATTTCTAAAGAATAATCAAATTATTTTCAAAATAAAAAAAGTTATCTTAAATCGTCTAAATAATTCAATTATTTTCATAAATAAAAGAAAATTTCTTCGAAACCAAATTGAATTATCTTCATAATGAAATAATTCTTAAAAATTAAATAGACAATTATTCAATTATTTTAATTTTTTGTTATAAAATTCTACTCAAACACCTGGATAAAAATCTTCTACTAAATTACCTAATAATAATTATCTATATTTCGACGCGAAACCAAAATCTTTTGAAATAAATTTATTTGGAAAAATTTCAATTACTTACAAAAATTTTTATAAAATTCTACTAAAACACCTGGATAAAAATCTTCAGCTAAATTACCTTATAATAATTATCTATATTTCGACGTAAAACCAAAATTTTTTGCATTAAATTTAGTTTGACTGTGAATGAATCAAACTACATTAAGAAGTAAAATTTTTAGTTATAGTAACATAGAAAATTTTAAAGCTTTAACTTTCTTAAATAAAATATCGATTCTATCACTTAGTCGGATGTAATATGTAAATAGTTAAAATAAGCGATCACTCTGAGTCAGTATGAAATGACAAGATTTGTTTACATTTCGACAGTCAAGGTAGTGAGAGATAATTTCAAAAATATTTCTTTTCATTGAGGAAACAAATATAGTGGTTATTGAGATTTTGTGTGTCGTTTTTTTTATTAACCGAATTTTTTTGCAAACTAATATAAATCATCTCAGAAATTAAGCGATTTATTATAATTGTTTTCTTTATCACGAATAGAGAACTTGTTCCAGTCGAAATCATATTGTTTAAGTGAAATGTTATGAGTAGCAATTACATTATTTTTGGAAGATTTATGTTCCTTAATGCGGATCCCCACCATTCTCTTTGACTGACCAACATATGATGCAGAGCAATTTCTACAATTAATTTTATAATCAGTATTAGTGATTTCTGATTTTTTATTTGTCTTTTGCTTTTTTGAACAAATTATTACTCATGTTATTGTTTTTAGTAGGAATAGAGAGAATGATATAGTTTTTAAGAAGAAAGGAGGTTTTTTCAAAAAGGTTGGGGACATATGGTAAAAAAAACTTTAGGAAAGGATGTTTGGAATCATAGTTGATTGTTCGTCTAGAAAATATAGGTTTTTTATACCAGTCAGTAATGAGATTATTGTTGTCATTAATTTTAGTAACATTCAAAAAGTTAATGCTATTATTCAATTGTGTTTCAAAAGTAATGTGTATTATTACTTATTTAAGACTTAAGAGTAAGACTGAACTTAAGACTCAAGACTTGATTAAAGCTCCATGCTTACTTAAGCTCAAGACTTTTTAGAAACTTAAAACTCTTCAAATTCTTGAATAAGGATCAAAGCTGAAAACTTGTTTATAAAGGTAAAAAAGTCGTCTAACAGTTTAAACTCTTTAATGCTCTAATCTTATCTAAATCTTACGCAACGTTTTAGAGCAAAGTAAGGTCATAAGCAAAGTTATTTATCTTTGTCTATGTTATATATTATTATATGTTATAACAAGCCTTGAACGAGTATCACATTTTAGATCAATCTTAACTTTAAAAATATTTTATGATAAAATAACTCTTGAGACTGAAGCGAGTCTTCAAAATCATAGCTCAGTTTTAAGTCTTAGACGAGTATTTAGCTTCAAATAAGTCTTGAGCTTTAAGTGAGCCTTGAGCCTTGTAATAATATTTTCTTAACCGAAAGTAGATAATAAAAAAACATTCCTCCGAGTGACCCGGCTCGAGCCCGTGAGGGTTCAAAGCATTTAATTAAAAATAAGAGAATATTAAAAACATTCTAACATGAATTTATAGTAATAATTACATTTTAAAAATACGGTCAAAATAATATTACGGTCTAAATTTAAAATCCTTAAAAATTTGAATTTTTTATATTTTTAACATACAGTATTCTGTAGAATTAATTTTCTTTGAAAATATTCAATTGCATTTTATTTAAATTTATTTCATGTTAGCTGAAGAGATAAAAATTGATACATTTATGTATTTTCACGCGTAGATTACAGGAAAAATATACCATTGATATCTAATGTGTTTTCAGCGAAAACCTACAATCTTTTTTTTATGTGACTCATTTTGGGGAAGCAGAAAATAGACAAACTTTCACGCTTTATTAAAATTTACAATAAAATAGATGGAGTCAATTATTGTATATTATTTCTTGTCAAATCAATTGTTCTACAGTTATAACTATTTTTTTTTATTTCAGGTACTTTATACTGAATTTTATAAGCAAAATAATTAAAAGTTTCTTTCTATCTCGGTCACATTTTTTTAACTAACTACACATTTTGAACAACTTAGGAATTGCAGAACAAAAAATCATTACTGCTTCAATCTCTAAAATCTGGGTAACAATTAAGGAACCTAAATTTACGATTTCAACGCAACGGTTTTAGGGTCACCCAAAAACCACCTTTTGCCGTATTCATAAAACTGCTCTCATCTCGCTCGATTGGATAAATCATTTTCGGCGAAACGTCCACATGAAAGTCTTTGAAAATCGTGAAAACTGCCATTTTTATCATAATTACGGCCAACCGCATTCCAACGCACACTCGCGGTCCTTCGCCAAATGGAAGAAAAACAAACTTATTCCTCTTCATTTTCTCACTATCATTGAATCGTTCAGGATCGAATTTTTCCGGTTCGTTCCAATATTTCGGATCCATTTGAAAGCCAAATGAAGAAACAGCAATCGTTTGTCCCGGGTCGACAACACATGATAAACCATCGCTACCCTCAAGTTTCGTTCGTTTGGTGCAAATTTTGAAGAATGTTCCCACAACATGATGCATCCTCTGCGATTCGGATAGGACCTTCTCCAAATATGTCATTTCTTTCAAAGAATCGTATGTGATTTCTCCATTATATTTCCTGTCCAATTCCTGAATTTCAAAACGAACTTTCTTCTGAATTTCAGGATGAGCGGCTATTTCGGTTATGAGAAAACTCATTGTTATTGCTGACGTTTCGTAAACATCGGCTGCAAACGTTAACATATGTGCTGCAGCAAGTGTCTCTTGAGTCATATTCATATAATGCGATTTTTGATAATCGAGAACAATTTGCATAAAATCATTATAAATTCCCTTCTCCCTCTGTCTATTGGCAATAATGTTCCTGGCAATTTGTCGAAAATACTGACTGACCTCTATTGGTGTTATTGAGAGTTTCATAATTCTCGCCAATGATGGCATGAAAAACATTATCGTCTGACGTATTCCCGTACCTAATGATGGATTTTCAAAAATCTTATTTAAAATCTGATTGTACGACATCTCACCA
Organism: Leptopilina myrica (nomen nudum); assembly: GCA_032872475.1. Lineage (NCBI taxonomy): Eukaryota > Metazoa > Arthropoda > Insecta > Hymenoptera > Figitidae > Leptopilina > Leptopilina myrica (nomen nudum). The sequence goes on from CM065461.1 coordinate 41,088,300, forward strand.
TTTTTCGGTTGTAATTCCTCTTGGAAATTATGAGCCTCAATACCCATTCCGGTTGATGATATTTCGCCGGTAAATTTATGACAGAGCTTATTGAGATCCAATTCCTTTTCCATTTTACATTCGGTGTGCAAGTATTTGGACATTTTTGTCGACCCTTTCAAAATGAGGGAGATTAGAATTTTTAATTTCATACTTGAGAAACTATTTGTGAGGGGTGCACGTGCTTCTTTCCATTTCTCGCCATTCACGAAGAATGGATTTAAACTTAGAAGTTCGTCACGTTCGGGAGAATTTAATTGCAGGAAATTCTCACTGAATGAGAGGAAATTTGTTAGAAAAATATTCTTGATCATTTCAGGATCACGAATAAGGAGTACGGGAGAGAAGAGACGATAATAGCCGAACATGCTGTAATTTTTTCCTGCGTTGTAGAATTCTTCGCACAAGGTTGCAATACTTTTTTGTGTCCTAAACACTGGTAGCATGTGTCCTAATCCTGGAATTAACCCTTTTGCCGTGGGTATTCCTTGTCTTTGCCAATAATTGTACTGCCATGATTGAAAAAAATAGATGAGAATTAGAACAAGAACAATTGCAACAAGAAGCGATGTAAGTTCCATATTGAATGAGAGTTCGTTTGTTACTAATTATTATTTATGATGATAATGAGGATTTTGTTTCTCCTTCAATGCAGTAGTAACTAGATAAAAATTTACACAAATAGACGCAATTACAATGTTAGAAGACTTCAGCGCTTAAATATGTTACATATTTGAATTACGTTAATAAATTTCTGAGTGTCATCTCTTAAATTATACTAACAAATCTATTTGTCTAAAGAAAAAAAAAAATTCCCATTTAATACGATGTAAGACATTTCAACAATTTAACTACTATTTACTACTACTTATCTACTATTTTTATTTAACAAAATTTCCAATTTTTTCCCGACTTTGTCATAATTTTTCCCTGTGTTTTTCACATCAATTAAAAAATTTTTTTTCTTTTACCTTTAATTTTTTTTAACTTTGACAATAAATAAATCTATTAATGGCTTCAAAAACTTTAATTAGATTTTTTGTACATAATTAAATTCTTTTGCCGAGTTTCTTTAAATTTTTTTTAAATATTGTTTTTTTTATAATTGTAATTAAAATTTTTTAAAATAATTGATTTAAACAAAAAAATGTTTCTATTTTTTAAAAATAATCTTGTTTGTTTATAATTAGAATTGAAAATTTAATTTTTCAATTTTATTAAAATTATATTGATAAAAATTGAATTTTTACAAAGATTTACTTAGTAATTACTTTCCTTAATTATTTTCGAAAAATTTAAATAAAATTCCTTAAGAGATTTCAATTATTTTTAATAAAATGTAATAACACTTAAATTATTTCAAAAACATTCTATTTTTCATAAATATAAAAAGGAGATAAATTTGGATAATTTAGATCAGTCATGCGAAATTAGTTACAGAAAGAAGCATATAATAAACAAAATTGGAAATTTTTATTTGTTAATATAATTTCAATTTTTTAAATTTTCTAATTTCAAATATTTTTTCTTACGGTTGAGAAAAAATTTTAGTGAATAATAAATTGGACGGATAAAAATTATTTTCCGTTTGAGAGGAAATTTAAGGAAATAATAAATTAGACAGATCACAGTGATGAGATAAATATTTTCAGTAAAACTTTATATATATATATATATTTTTTTTTTGAACACATGGGAGATACGTGTAGATATACACTTTATTAATTACAATAATTTTACGCCACTTATATTCGTCTGAGATTTAAATTATAGATATCCATTCACTCAGTTGCTGTTGTGCATATGGGTGTCGGAGTTCCAACTCGTTAATGATTACAGGGCCAAGTTCGCAGGCATATTTCAAAAATCAGTTTCATAACATTTCGGTTCAAAGTTCATTTAATTGGAAATTCTTCCCAATAAACGTAAAATCAATATATTTAATTTTAATAATTTTGGTAGAAGAAAGAAATTTTATAAACTATTAATTTAATTTAACTTTTCAATTCTTATTTTTAAAAAATTCTAATTCTAAATGATTTACTCATAATGATTGACTAACTAATTTAAATAATGTAATATTTTACAGTACTTTCAAATAAGGTTCATTTTTTTTACTTTAGGAAATAAAATTCCAATTATTGATAGAAAATAAAATTCATAGCTAAAATTTTTCAATGTTAATATTAAATACAAATCTATTAACTTCTGAAATAATAAACTCTCGTGTGTTATTTTAATGTCTTCGATTTATATAAACAAGCAAGAAATTTAAGCAATCAAGAGAAAATTGAAACATTATCATTAATTTAATATATGTTGAAACTTCAAAGTAGTTGCCGCTAAAAAAAGAGAAACAAATTTCTACAGATGAGAAAGTAATTGAAATTTTTTTAAATCTTCATACAAGATATGTGATGTATGTCAGTTTTTAAGACAACTTGACACTGAGATTCTCTCTAAAAATTCTACATGGAAATTTAATGAATTTCGTTTCTTCATCAACATTGCAGCAAATATTTCTGGATTTTATCCAACAAAAAAAATTGAAGTCAAGTATTTTAAATATTTCAGAATATCTACTAAAACCTACTATTTACTACAATTTACTACTACCTACTACCTACATATTTACTCTTATTTTTTTTATTTATAAATTTTCACTACTTTAAATTAGCTAATAATTGCAAAAAAAAAAATATTCTTAAAAATTTTACTAAAATTCTTCTTAGAACAATTCGAAAAATTTCGATAAAATTCTTCGAAACAATTAAATTATTTTCAAAAAATTTTTGAGAAGTTTCACAAGAATTCAAATTATTTGCCCAATTGATAAAATTCTTCGCTGAAATGCAATTTTCAAGAAAATCTTCAGAAAGAAATAAATTATTTTCAAAAAAAATTTATTTAAATGATTTGAAAAGAAATTGATTATTTTCTAAAATTTTGGAAACATTTGTTTATAAGATTTAAATTAATAAAAAAAATAAAAATGTTGTGGAAAAAATTAAATTATTTTAACAAGAATTTTATTAAAATCTTTGGAAAATAATTGAATTACGGAGAAGAATTTTAATTTTTTTTTTATAGATAATTGAAATTTTGACACGAATTTTTAAAAATTTTTCAACATAATTATTGAATTCAGTTAACAGTAATTTTCAAAAAATTTTTGAGAATTTTCACAAGAATAAAATTATTTTCCCAATTAATAAAATTCTTCGCTAAAATGTAATTTTGAAGAAAATTTTTCGAAAGAAATCAATTCAAAAATGTTAATAAAATGCTTTGAAGAGAAATCGATTATATTCTAAAATTTTGGTAAACATTTCTTTATAAGATTTAAATTTTTTTATAAATAATAAAATAAAATATTCAATCCTTTCCAAACATTTTTTTAAATTTCCTTACAAAAAATTTATTATTTTCGTAAATTTAAATAATAAAATTCTTCACAGGATTTCAATTGTTTTCAATACAAATTTAAATGAATTTACCGAAAAATGTAATTATTTTCAAAAAAATTTTAAGAAATAATAAAATCATTTATTTTTATACTTAAATAATTAAATTCTTTCGATGAATTTTAATAATATTTTTAGAATTTTATATTTTTCAAGGAATTCGATAAAAATATTCTATTAAAAACAATTGAAATTCTGCATTGAATTTTATTATTTTAGAAAATAGTTATTGAGAAAAAACTTATAAAAAAATGGTAAATATTTGATATTTTGGAAATAATTTCATTTGAAGAAGAATTTTTGTGTTTTTAAAAGGAATTGAATGATTTCAAAGATTTCATATAATTTTTTTTTTATTTTAAAAATAATTTCATTATTTTATAGACATTTTATTAAAAATTGAATAAAAAACATGAGGATTTTTATAAACAAATTTTTAGAAATAAATTAAATTATGAAAAAGAAAAATTGAAAAATAAGAGAATATAAAAGACGCACATAAATTGAGAATTCTAATAATTAAATTTTTTTCAGTACTTTTTAAATTCCAGACTTTTCCCCGAATTCTCTATGTCAAATTATAATTATTATAATTATATATATTCTAATTTATATTTTATTTTTATAAAAAAATGGAATTGAATCTTTTTACATTCCATTATTTTTAAAATTGTTACATATTTTATTTAAAAAAAAATGAGTAAGAAGTAAGTCGCGCGCGAATCGTTGATAGTTATATTGTTTAAATAAAATCGAATGTTTGAAGAATTATAAATAAAAGTCTGGAAAATAAGTGAATTTCACAAAAAATTTTGAATTGAACTTATTGGAAGAATAAAAGAAAAAGTGATTTTTTTTTATTGATTGTCAGTAAAGTGTCAGGAAAATAACGAATCAATTTTTCGTAAAGAGTAGTTTTTTAGTCGTCAAATTAAATTTTTTCATAGCTTCTTTTTTGACTACTTTTTACAATCTTATAAAAGCTATTTTTTCCTATTTTTTAAAAAGTAAATTATTGAGTACAAAGCTGTGGTACTAAAAATAACACTATTTCAATAATTACAGTTTAGTCGCAAGAAACAAAAAAAAATGCTTTTTCACCTTCCGCGTTACGTGTGGAGTTTTGCAATTTGCGTTTCTAGAGGAAATGGAAAATAATCTTTTTCCCCTCTCTCTTTCTTGCTAAACGTATAATATATTTGCGCCAAAGAAGAGAGTACTTTATGATGAAGCATAAATCTTTGCCCCTGCAAAAGCGAGTGAGAGTGGGCGGTACACCATATATGATAGTGAGACGTACAATAATAAATTTGATCCATCTGCGCATTGTATAGATTCAACGACTATTCAAGAAATCTAAGATGTATCTCAACAATGATGACCTAGAAATTCTCCGATTGCTATTTACACCAATTTATCATTCATTCCAAAGAGGGTCAAGTTCCCTGTTTTAAATTGACATTGAGAGTCGCAATATTAATCATATCACTGACTATAGCTATGAACCTTTTGCATTTTAACTTTTGTTATATTTTGTTATATTGCTTCCAACTTTCGTATCAAAATTTATAAAATTTCAGATTTGCCACGCAACCTGGAAAATCTGGAAATGACAGGGAATTTTATAAAAATTGAAGAAACCTTGAAAAGTCAGAGAAATTTTATCGAAATCCTGGAAAATTGTTGATTTCTAATTGTATTTATTCTTGACATCTCATTTTACTTAAATATTTGAAAATCAATTCAATTTGAAAAGAGTTGCATTTACAATTTTCATAAGTAGATGAACTTGAAAAGATTTTCATTTCGAAATTTTGTAAAATTTCAATCTTAAATGAATTTGATTAGAAAATTTAAGAAACCTATATTTAAAAAAAAAATCTTAATAACTAAAATTCTTCTAAAATTATTTAAATTTTTTAATATATATTTAATTGATTATTAAAAATAACGGATTTATAGAATAATTTTAGTTGAAAACATTAAAAAGCAAATACATTTAATTATTTTTAAAAGAAGTAGAATTCTTCTCTGAAATTCAAATATTTTTTTTTATCTTTTATTATTTATTCTTCAAAGAATTAAATTATTTTCAAAAATTCAATGAAATTCTTCTATAACCATTCAATTTTTTTCAAAACAATTTTAATAAATTTTAATGAATTTTAATCAATTTTCATAATTCTATAAAATAATTTTCAAAATAAATAAAATTATATAAAATCTTCTCCGTAATTCAATTATTTTCCACAGATTTTAATACAATTCTTGACAGAATTGCAATTATTTTAAAATACATTTTATGAAATTAATTTCATCAAATTTCTCGAAAACTGAAATTATTCTTTAAAATTTTATTAAAATTTGTTAAGAGAATTAAATTATTATTTCATTTTTTTTAAAATAATTAAATTTTCAAAAGGATTTAAATTAAAATCTTTGAAAATTTGAATTTTTTATACTTTTAATGAACAATTCTTTAGAAATAATTTTTTTTTTAAGTTTACTTGCTACTTTTATGCTGTAATTTCTTCAAAAATTATTTTCATCATCATTACGATTATTATTTTTAAGTAAAATTCTTCTTAAAATCAATTAATTTTAATAATTTTCGAAAAAAATCTTTGACAATTTTCAAAATCCATTTGTTTACAATATTCAATTTTACGAAATTTTAATTATTGGTAAATTCTTCAATTAAATATATGTTAGGGAAGTAAAAACTTCAAATTTTATCTAAAATTTTAACTAAAAATCAATTATCAGAAAATTCTACCAGAATTCAAATATTTAAATACTAATAAAGATAATTTATTGAATAATTCAATTTTCTCGTAAAATTCAATTCTGGTAAAGAATTTTATCAACAAATTTTTTAAATAATAGAATTTTTTCGACGAATTTTAATAAAATTTTGTTTAATAATTGAATCTTTTTACTATAAAAATAAATATTTAATTAAAAAAATTGAATGTTTCTTGAAATTGAATTTTTATAAAGAATTTTATCAACAAATTTTTAAATAATTGAATCCTCTTGATAAATTTTAATATAATTTTTAGGAATAATTTCATTTTTCGTGAAATTTGATCAAAATTGTACATATATTAAAAAACATTTAAATTCGAATTTTTTTCAAATTTTTCAGAAATATTTAAATGCCAGAGAAAAGTTTTATTATTTATAAAAGTAATTGAAAGTTGACGAGCATTTTTGTAATTTTTTAAACATAATTGTATCTATTTTTACAAAGAATTATAATACTTTTGAAAATAATTGAATTCTTGAGGCGAATTTTATTAACATTTCTTTTTAAATAATTGAACTTTTTTGTTACAATTTTGCAAAATAGTAGACATTGAAAATAATTGTATTTTGACAAATTATTTTGAAAAATTTTTTTTTTAAATTATAAATTTTTGAAAATAATTGAATTTTTGAAAATCCGAATTTCTATATTAAAAGAATAATAATAATTAAATATTTATTTAAAAAGGTAGTTATTGATGTTTTCGAACAAGTTTCTAATTAATAATGAATGTAGTTTTAAAAACCCGGAAAAATTCCATTTTTTAACCTGGATAACCTGGAGAAGTCAGGGAATTCGAAAAAAGGAAAAGCGTGGCAACCCTGAATTTAAATAAATGCTCAAATACAAATATTTAATTGTAATAAAAATATTATTCAAACCTCTAAAAAAAAAATACTTTAAAAATCTCATTTTTAATTCTCCACTCTAAACTGAGAGGATTTTTTTTTTAGTACAGAAGTAAGTAGCCAACCAAAAATGAAACAGTCTTACAAATAACTTAGTAATTAATAGTCCAAATAGTAAGCACACTAAGTACTTTGTTTCAAAGGCAGAATCTTCACCCAAAACCCACCTTTCGGAAAATTTAGAAAATTCGTCTCATCCCTTCTCATTGGAACAATCATTTTAGAAGAAGTTTGAACAGAAAAGTTCCGCAAAATATCAGAAACTACGAGTTTTATCAAAATTAAAGACAACCTCATTCCTATGCACATTCTCGGTCCCTCGCCAAACGGAAGGAAAGCAAACTTTTCTCCATTATTCTTCTTCTCATCGTGATCGAATCTCTCCGGATTGAATATTTCCGGATCCTTCCAATATTTCGTATCCATTTGAAGACCACAGACGGAAACAGCGATCATTTGTCCTGGTTCAATAACACATGATAAACCATCCGTTCCCTCAAGTTTTGTCCGTTTGGTGCAAATTTTAAACAGGACACCTAAAATATGATTCATTCTTTGTGATTCATTGAGGACCTTGTCAAAAAGAACCATCTCATTGAGAGCATCGTAAGTCAATTCACCGTTGTATTTTTCGACTAATTTATTAATTTCTTCACGCATTTGGTTCTGAATTTCAGGTCGATGGGCCAAATCATTAAGCAGATAACTGATTGTGACTGCTATGAGTTCGTAGAGATCGAAGGCGAACGATAACATATGGGATGCTGCGAGTAATTCTTCACTCTCGGTGGTAGAGTGAATCTTTTCGTAATCCATAACAATTTGAAGAAAATCGTTGTAAGGTACTTTTTCCTCCTTTCGTTTTTTAACGATCCTAGTGGCAGTTTGACGAAAATAGTCATCAACTACTTTGGATGTAAATCCGAATTTCATCAATTTGGCGAATTTTGGAGCGTAAAATATCATCATTTGTTGGAGTCCTTCGGCAAGTGTGGGTGTTTCGAAAAGTTTACAAATCACTTTGTTATAATTCTCAACACTATCTTTATCTTCAGGCAAATTGCCACTTTCGATTCCCATTAAACTCGACGACACTTCGCCTGTAAATTTATTCAACTCTTCCTTAATATTCAAGTCGATGGTTCCATTCGTCTTCAATTGTTCCTGCAAATTGTCATTCAGATTTGTAACACACTTTCTTATCACTGGTAGGATGGATTTTATTTTCAAACTCGATAAATAATTTCCTACCGTAGCACGTGCTTTTTTCCACTCGTCGCCTTTTTGAAAGAAGGGATGTCTTCTCAAAAGTCCATCCTTTTGGGGACAACTGAGTTCAATTGGATTTTGACTAAATGAGGAGAAATTTGTCGTGAGGACATTTTTGACAATCTCTGGTTCACGGATTAAAATTACGGGCGAGCAGAAATGATAGAATCCACACATGCTGTACTCTTTTGTTTGGTTGTAGAATTTTTCGCACAAAGTTGCCATGTCTTCTTGAATAGTGATCACTGGTAATATGTGACCAAATCCTGGAATTATTCCCTTCACAGTCGGTATTCCTCTTCTTCGAAAATAAGTGTACTTCCATAGGAAAAAAATATTGATGAAAAGTACCAGGAACACTATTGAAGCTGATAGAGGTTCCATTTTTCATGAAGGTGCACAAATTAATGAGAGGAATTTTTTTCACGAGAATATATGAAACAAGAGTTAAAATTAAAAGCAATGAGGAAAGAAATTATCAAACGTCAACCTCAAGAGATAAAAAAAATGTCGGAATATAATAAAAAAATTTAGATTATAGTTTATGGTCTTCTTTGAAAAAATTTATTTAATTGTATAAGAAATTAAGGATCGAACGAACATCAAGAAACGTCGATAATGAACGTTTTGAATAAAAATTAATTGTCCTATTTTATTATTCAGGAATTACACAGATTAGAGAAATCCAGGAATTCAGTGAAAAAGTTATGAAAAGTAAAACTTGTCAGGAAAATCAGAAAAAAGGATTATTTATTTACCTCCTAAACTTTATGAACTAACTACGAATTCTAAAACAAAACATTCAATTTTTTCTTTTTCTGACAATAATTTATTTTCATTAACATCAATTATTTTTATTAAAATTAGAAATTCAATTACATATTTTCAAAAAATTTTCTCAACTCAATGATTTTCAATATTTATACAATTTTAATTAAATTTTCCAAAAAAATTCAATTATTTTCAGAAAGTTTTAATAAAATCCTTTGCAAAAATTCAATTATTATTATTAACAACAAATATTCGTTACATGGATTGAATTATTTTCAAAACTATTAGAAGTCTTTACAGAAAATTAATTTAAAAAAAAAATTTTAATAAAATTCTTTGCAAAATTAAATTATTTTTAAGAATAAAAAATAAAACTCATAGCAAAATTTCAATTACTTTCAAGAATTGAAAAAAATTCTTTTCAAAATTCAATTCTTTTCCTTGATAACAAAAACTCATTATACAAATTTCATGATTTTTGAAAGTATTATTATAAGTCTTAACTGAAATTCAATTTTTTCACTTATAACAAAAAATCATAACAAGAATTGAATTAAAATAAAAAATAAATATTTAAAAAATAAATTAAATAAATTTAATAATAAAACTAAACTAATAAATTCATCGAAATATTCAATTATTTTCAAGAATTTAAAAAAAATTCATTGCAAGAATTGGATTATTTTCAAAACTTTTAGAAGTCTTTACCAAAATTCAATTATTAACAAAAATTAAAATAAAATTCTTTGCAAAATTCAATTATTGACAAAAATTGTATAAAATTCTTTGCAAAATTCAAAAATTTTTATCTGTTCAAAGATTCTAAATATTAACGATTGAAGTAAAATTTTTACGAAAGAATTCAATTATTAAAAAATTTTTTTAAAAATTTGTTTGACGAAATTCAAATAAATCTAAAACTTTTATTACATTTCTTGGAAAAATTTCAATTATTCTAAACAATTTTTCTCAATTTAATGATTTTCAATATTTATACTATCTATTAATATAATTTTCCAAAAGAATTCAATAATTTATCAAAATTTTTGATAAAATTCTACTCAAAAATGAAATTTTATTGATAATGATTAAAATTCGCAGCAGAAATTCAATTACTTTCAGGGATTTTAATCAAATTCTTTGCAAAATTCAATTATTTTCATTAGTAAAAATTTATTACAGAAATTCAGATATTTTCAAACAATCTTTTTAAATTCTCGTCCAAATTGCAATTATTATTTTTATAAATACTAAAAATCTTCTAGGAAATTCGATTATTTTCAAAGACTTTAATAAAATTCTTGGAAAAATTTCAATTGTTTTTAAAACATTTTCTCAATTCAGTGATATGTAATAAAATTCTTTTTAGGAATTCAATTATTTTTTTAAATAAATAAATAAAACTCATCGCAAAATGTTAATAAAATTTTTTGTAAAATTCAATTATTTTCATTGATAACAAAAATCCATTACAAGAATTGAATTATTATTTTCAAAGGAATTCGAATTTTTTTAAAAATTAAATTAAGTCGGAAACTTTAATGTTATTGGCAATTATTATCAAAAATTTTTCCCAGTTCGATAATTTTCAATATCGACGATTGAAGTAAAATTTTCCAAAAGAATTCAATTATTCAAAAATAATTTTGAAAAAATTCTACGCAAGCATTCAATTATTTTTATAAATAAAAAAATAATTTTACATGACTTCAATTATTTACAATAGAATTTTTTTACATTCTTTTCAAAAGATATAAATTCGACAATTCTTAAAATATTTGAAACTTTTTTATAAAATTCTTCAAAATAATTCAATTATTATCATAAACAATCTTTTCACAGATTCAATTATTTTCATAGGTTATAAAATTCTTATTTTTATAAATTAATAAAGTTCATCGCATAATTTCAATTAATTTTTAATAATACGATTTTAATTTTTAGTGAATTTCGCGAATAATGCAGAAAAAATTTATCAAAATTTGACGAAACAATTTGAATATTAAAAAATTTGTTAATAAAATTCTTCATGAAAATTCAATTTTGAGAAACATTCAATTATTTAATAAGTTATGGCTTCCTCATTGAAGAAGTATTGTATTATTGGACGTAAAAGGTGTTTCAATACTTTTCAGAACTTGTAAGAATTTTTAATTCTAAAATTATTCATGTTTTCGAATAATTTTACAATTATGAAAAATCGTAAATAAATGTATTAAAAAACATTTTTTTAGCATCTTATCATTTTTAAAATTGATTTATTCCACTTTTATAGAGTGAATTGCAGCTTCTTTAGGTTTGGGTTTTTAATGCTCGAATCTTGACCCAAAAACCACCTAGCGGAAAGTTGAGAAAATTCGTCTCATCCTTTGTCATTGGAAAAACCATTTTATCTGAAGGTTCCACGGAAAAATCTTTCAAAATACCAGAGACTGCTAGTTTTATTAAAATTATTCCCATCCGCATTCCGACGCACATACGCGGTCCTTCGCCAAACGGAAGAAAAGTAAATTTGTGTCTAGTATTTTTCTCATCACTAGTGAAACGTTCGGGATCAAAAATTTCCGGTTCATTCCAATATTCCGGATCCATTTGAAGACCATAGATGGACATTGCGACCTTTTGTCCTGGTTCAACAACACATGATAAACCATCGCTTCCCTCAAGTTTTGTCCGCTTGGTGCAAACTTTCATAGCAACACCCAAAAGATGATTCATTCTTTGTGATTCGTTGAGGACTTTGTCGAAAAATACCATCTCCTTAAGAGCATCGTAAGTTAATTCACCGTTGTATTTTTCGACTAATGTATTAATTTCCTCGCGCACTTTGTTCTGAATTTCCGGTCGTCTTGCTAGGTCCATAATTAGAAAACTAATTGTCACTGCCACTAATTCGTAAACATCGAAGGCAAACGAAAACATATGGGTTGCTGCGAGTAGTTCTTCGTTTTCAACATTATGATGAGATTTTTGATAATCCATAACGTACTGTATGTAGTCGTTATAATTTCCTTTTTCCCTTTTTCGATTATTCACAACTTTAGTGCCAATCTCTCGGAAATATTGATCAACTTCTTTTGGTGTGAAACCATAGTTCAAAAATGCACCAATAGTGGGTAGAATGAAAAAAATCATCAGTCTAACTCCATTGCCAAAAGTTGGTGTCTTGAAAAAGTTGTCAATCATCTGATTGTATCCAATTTCACTCTCCCCTTTATCAGTTTTGTCAAAATTATTGGCATGAATACCACTCTCAATTGCTGAAAATTCACCGGTAAATTTATTGCACAGTTCCTTTAGGTCCATCTCCTTTTCGCATTGATTCTGCAAATAGTCCGTCATTCTGGAAACTATTCTCTGAATGACAGGCATCATTAATTTTAATTTCATGGCGGATAAACTATTTGTTACTGGTGCTCGTGATTTTTTCCACTCGTCCCCTTTTGCGAAGAAGGGATGCGATTTTAAAAGTTGATCAATTTTCACCGAACTGATGTCAAAGGGATTTTCACTGAATGAGGCGAAATTTGTTTGTAGAACATTTTTTACTAGTTCAGGTTCACGGATTAGAAGTATCGGTGTCCAGAGATGATAGAATCCGCACATACTTGAACCTTTCGTTTCATAGTAGAATTTTTCGCACAAAGTCCCTAGGGTTTTGTGAATAACAATAATTGGAAGCATGTGACCGAATGGAGGAATAATACCCTTGGCTGTTGGTATTCCTCTTCTTTGAAAATAAGTGTACTGCCATGATAGGTAGATGAAGAAGAGGAGTAGAATAAATGTCACAGTGGCGAGAATGTGGATTAGATCCATTTTCCTTTATGAATTTTTGAACAAGTTGCTGCTGAAGGATTTTTCATTTATAAATTCATGGTCGTGTTGATATATACTCATTTAAATGAGGAAAAAAGTTTTATCAAACTTTGGATTAAGAGAGGATTCCTGACAAACAATATGATAAGGAATAATAATACTTTCGTAAGATACCGTTTGTAAGATTTACTTTCGTAAGATGCTTTTATGAGACTTACTTTTGAATGAAAAGATGCGATTGATAAGTGCTTGCAATTTATTAGATTGTACATGAAGGAACGATTTTTTTCTAACTATAATATTTTTTTGTCAGTTGATAATCATCTGAATTGTTGTTGGGATGTTGTTAAAGAACATCTTGAAGAATAGAAAATTTTATTGTATCTATTAAATAGTATAGTAGGTTCATCTATATGCTATCAGACAATCAATAATTTAAATGAATCCCATATAAGTATTAATTATTTTTTATTTTTTAAATAAATAATCCCACACGGAAAAATGTTTGGGACAGTGTCTCTGTACCTTTCGGTGCATTTGTTTATTAAAAATAAATGAAATTCTGCCAACAATTTTATTATATAATCTTTGAAAAATAATTAAATTTCAGAAAAGAAGTTTAATTTTTTTATACAAAAATGAAATTTTGATATGAATATTAGAAAAATTTTCACAAGAATTCAATAATTTTCACAAATAATAACATTTATTTAAATTTCCTGACAAGAATTTTATTATTTTGATAAATATTGTTATTTCTATAAAAATAATTTAACTTTGCAAAGAATTTTATTAAAATGCCACAAATTGATTAAATTTTCGGAAATTAGAATTCAATTTTAAAGAATATAATTACATTTTTCTAAATAATTACTTTTTTCCATATTTTATTATATAATCTTTGGAAAATAATTGAATTTCAGAAAAGAAGTTTAATTTTTTTATACAAAAATGAAATTTTGATATGAATATTAAAAAATTTTCACAAGAATTCAATAATTTTCACAAATAATAACATTTTTTTTTAATTTCCTCACAAGAATTTTATTATTTTCGTAAATTTAAATAATAAAATTCTTCACAGGATTTCAATTGTTTTCAATACAAATTTAAATGAATTTACCGAAAAATGTAATTATTTTCAAAAAAAAATTTAAAATAATAAAACCATTTATTTTTATATTTAAATAATTTGAATTCTTTCGATGAATTTTAATAATATTTTTAGAATTTTAGTTTTTTCAAGGAATTCGATAAAAATAGTATATTAAAACTAATTAAAAATTCTCAAATGAGTTTTATTATTTCACAAAATAAATAAATTATTGAGAAGAAACTTATAACAAAAATGGTAAATATTTAAATTCCTGTGAAATTTTTAATATTTATGAAAGTAATTAAATTTTTGCGTACAATTTTATTAAAATTGTTTTTAAATAATTGAATTCGTTTAATTTTATTAAAATAGTAAATATTGAAAATATTTACTAAATTTCCTGACTTTTCCGCAGGTTATTTTAATTTTTATAAAATTCCCTGACATTTCCATTTTTATTACCTTTCTTATTATAATTTGTTATGTTATTTGTCAATTATTTATAGTTACTACAATGTATTGTTAACTTGTTATTACAATTCTTTATTAATAATTATTCGTAATGTAGATAACGTTAAAAATCTAAAGAAATTTTTTTTTTTAAACAATCTAGTAAGGATTAGAGCTTTTTGTTTGTGTGAAAAGGTTATAGAATATGTAAGATTCACCCATGCGCAAAAGAGCACGGAAAGAAAGTTATTATCAAATTTCAAAAAAGTATGTTACAAATTTACAAAGGTAAATTTTTAATATAAAAAGTACTGAACATTAAAAAAATATATAAGATTTTTAGTAAAGTTATATCAAGTATCAAGAACTGTTTACAAAATTTTATATTTTTAGAATTAATAATATTGTTGATAACAATTATTTGTTGTTAATATATTCCCAAACTATTGAACGTGAACTTTAGGTTTGAAACAATATATATTATTTTTAATAAAACTAAATTGTTCATGTCACGTTCATATATATATAGGACGTAAGAAATCTATCAAAAGCTTCTGAAAATATTTCCCTCTTCCATTAAGTTGAAATTATTTCTCCTGACGTACGACCAGGAATTACACAATTTCGTTTGAATTTTATAAACATGATTGTAGCATTCTGCTGGCAGGTCCATGATGGTATACCTGGCATATACACCATCATAACAATCCTCAGAGCAGAACACCCAATTATGCAATAGATCACAGTTGGGCGGTCCAGGGTCGCTTCCTATCTCCGATGGTCTTGATATAACTCTCGCATGAATTGCGTACAGATGACCGTTCGATACTTACACTTGATGACACTCTAATAATAGTAATCAGTTTCAACATTGATATGCGACTTTGAAAACATTTTATTACTTTTCCAAATAATTTCCTACTATATTTATATACTCTGAATTCCGTCAAAAGAAAAAAAAATTCTTAATTCTTATAAACTACAAGAATTTAATTCATTAAAATTGTTGCAGTTTGATTGTTTGGATTATTACGATTTGGTGTGACGAATTTTATTATACATGTTGATATAAGATAAGACGTGGAATTATGTCATAAAATGCGTTCTCAAAGAATTAAATAATAAAATTTCTTTCTTTTTAAGGGAGGGATGGAAATTTTAATTTAAAAAATAAAGTTGTAAATTTGACATTATTGCATATTTTTGTAAGGCGAAAGTAGTGAGAGTGACTTTTTTCGGACTCGATTTTATCAGGCGTTGGCTTTTTCTTTATATGGCATGTTGAATTGCAATCCTACTGATCCTTACCGCCCACCTCGAGGACGAACCAACACTACACCGCAATCATTAGTTTGCTACAATTTGATGACTGTCTTTTTCTAAAGGTACTTTTGCTCTACCTTCAAGTATTTTCTTTCTTGGGAGTCAATCTTGAAGCGAAACCACTCATTCGAGAAGTACATTGTTAAGTGAATTACAGTTTTCAAACTTGGAATTCATCGGACACGCTTCATTCGATTTCAAATAAAGGGCACATTACAAATTTTTGATTTTTTTTATTACTATATCATTGTGATATTCATATTTTAATTGGTATTTTCAAGAACTTAAAAGTTTATAGTATTTCTAGCTCAAAAATGATTGAGTAACAATTTTCAACCAAATTCGAGGATTTTAAAAATTTCTTCGTCCGCCATATTGGATCCGCCATTTTATTTTTTAATTCTGACGGCAACAACTTAATAAACCCTTTAAATACAAAGTAACATCCATATACCAAACTTCGTACTAGAAAATTAATTTTAAAAAGCATCTTTCAAACTAAAAATAGTAGAAAAAATAATTTTAGACAGTTCACAAGACTGACAAAAGTTACATATTCTATATTTCATTTCCCCATCTTTTCCCTAATTTTTGTAAAAAATATTTACTTCCTTCTTATCTTGTTAACAAATTGAATTACTACAAACTACATGTAACGAATTTTATCATTCGTGAGAAAATTTAAATATTTATAAATATAATTCAATTCTTGCGAAGAATTTTATAAAAATTTTTAAATAATTGATTAATTAAAATAGTAAATATTGAAAATCATTGAATTGCAAAAAGTTTTTAAAAATAATTAAATTTCACAAAGAATTCTAATAAACTTTTTGACTATAATTAAATGTCTGTGTAGTGTTTGATTTAATTTTTTTGAAAATAATTCAATTTCTAAAAAGTATTTTATTATATTTTTTCATATATTTAAAAAAAATTATTTTCAATTGAATTTTTGCGAACGATTTTATAAGAATTTTGTTTTAACAATTGAATTTCCAAGAAGAAATTGATTTCTTTTAAAAGTAATTGAATTCTTGTGACAAATACTGTTATTTGTAAAAATAATTGAATTTTGCAAACAATTTTATTAAAATGCCTCAAAATAATTGAATTTTCAGAATAATTTTGTTACTTATCGCCATATTATTTATGAAAATAATTGAAAATTTTAATGAATTTTATCAATTTTTTTTAAATAATGGAATTCTTTTGCGAAATTTCATGAAATTACAATAGGCAATGAAAATAATTGAATTTTGAATAGTTTTTAAAAATTATGGAATTATTACGAAGATTTTTACGAGAATATTTTTTAAATATAATTAAATTCTGTTTTCAAATTTTATAAAATTAGTAGATATTAAAAATCATTGTAGTTCGAAAAGTTTTCAAAAATAATTAAATTTTACAAGGATTCTATTAAAATTTTTTAAAATAACCGAACTTTTGAAAAGAAATTTATTACTTTTTAAAAATAATTGAACTCTTGTGATAAATATTGTTATTTCTATAAAAATAATTTAACTTTGCAAAGAATTTTATTAAAATGCCTCAAATTGATTGAATTTTCGGAAATTAGAATTCAATTTTAAAGAATATAATTACATTTTTCTAAATAATTACTTTTTTCCATATTTTATATAAATATGAAAATTTTAATTTTAAATAATAATTGAATTCTTCGTGGAAAACTTTCTTTGTGAAAATAATAAAGTTTTTTCATTAATTAATTCAAAATTGTATTAAAATTAATTTAAAATCTTCGATGACTTTTATTATTTATGAAAATAATTGAATTCATGCATTGGAATTTTTTTAAAAGTTTTAAAGAATTTTATTATAATTTTTGTGAGTAGTTCTTTGATCTCTAATATAATTAGAGTATTTAAAGGAGTGGAAATTCCCTAAAAAACAGAAATAGTAGCTTTTAGTTGCTGAAATCTAAAAAAGTACCCAAATAGTAGCATAACAAAAAAAGTAGTAAATAGTAGGTTTTAGTAGATAATTACGAAACCTGATACACTAATAAATAGCAATTTCTACTAATTTATTAGTAAACTTTACTAATTAAAAAACAAAAAGTCACTAATTCAAAATTCAAATTCAAAATATTATCCCTGATTAAATGAATTTCAAAATAAATTACCCATCAGACTAATTACTATGTTAATTCAAATCCAACAGTTATTTGATTTTTTAAATATTCACACCGTTTAAGTTGGAAATATTTATTCGAGATGACTTTCAGTCTTGAAGGGAAAATTTCTTTGCACATCTTGATGCCCACCACATGATGTTTGTATGCTCATTAATGACTTCATCGTGAAGTACACATTATCTTGTACATATATACAATGTTGCAAGGAGAAGAATAATCTACAAGAATTATTCAAGAAGAAAATTACTCGACTTTTTTTCTTTGCTCTTGAAAATTTGCGCTATGAATGAAATAAATGATAACCAGATATTATTTATTCACGTTTAGAGTTTATAATGAGGAAGGACTTTGATTTATTGCACACTGAGGGATTTAAAAAAAAATTGTTGCCGATATAGTGAAGAGAGAGAGAGAGAGAGATATGTAAGAAAGTTTATTGTTGTATGTGAGCCCTGCCAATTTGAGCATCGAATCTTTTCCTTGGGAAACAAAAAAAAAAAAAGAAGTTTAATTTGAGGTTTTAAAACTCGAAGACGTTCTTGTTCCCACGCCTTTATGTATGGACCATACGACCTCGGCACATACGAACTGTGGAGATCTACGTTGGAAACGTGAATTTTTTAAATTTCAAATTCGATAATTTGTTTCTATTTCCCTATTTCCATTTTTGTCTTATTATCCTAAAATTTTCAATTTTAGGCTTTTATCCAATTTAGAATGTCCAATAATATTGTCAGGGAAAATTAAAGAGGGGATTCAAAATTTACATATGACAAGGATGAGAATTTACATTTAATTAAATAGGAAAATAGATTTTTGCGTCGATGAAAAAATTTCTAATTTCCTGTGCAGTATATACTATATATACAACTTATAGAAAATGCGACGTGCAAGAGTTACAACCACTTTTACTGCTGCTTTTAAAACCTTCTCAGTGTCAAAGTTACTTTCAACGGAGGCAGTGACTTGATGACGTTTATGACAAAAAGTCTTTGATTTATCGTCTTTTCATGACCTAGGCTTAATGCAAGGATTTCTGTAAAACAAAAGAGGGGTTTTTTTTTCTTCCTCTCATAAGGCAATTTGCGGTCAAGGCGGTTTTGATAAAGAAAAAAAATTTCGCCTCAACGTTATGTTTAATTTTACATTTTAATTTCTATTTGCACTGAAAGGAAACTCAAAATATTTTCTAATACTTATATATTATTTTTTATTTATTCATAATTAAGGAGATCTAAGAAAAATCCTAAATAAATTGAGAAATCGAATTCTAATTTATCAAGAATAATGAAATAAATTATCAAAATTAAAACAAGAAAGAATTTTGATTTTGATATTAGAACCAAAACGAAATAGAGTGGAATTTTGATTTTGGAACCAAAACGAAACACAGTTGAATTTTGATTTTGGAACCAAAACGAAATAGAGTGGAATTTTGATTTTGATATTGGAATCAGAACTAAATAGAGTGGAATTTTGATTCTGATACCCAAATCCGAATCAAAACAAACAGTATATTTTAATTTTGTTTTGATTCCGTGACGGTCCCTGGTTTGAATTGAATGAAATAAATCGTTTCCTCAGTGTAAGGGGAATCTAGAACCGGAAACTGAAAATTTCACATCCGGTTCCTCTGCGAATAGCATTTATGTGCAAGAAGACAAGAAAGGCGCGAGTATTATATGAATCTGTAGCCGCGAGATGGTTTCGCATCGCACCCGCAACCATATAATTACGCGTGCACGCTTCAATGTATCGGTACTGGATTTTGTGGAATATGCGTGTATAGATGTAATACAGGCTTGTATAGTCAAATTCATGCTAAGCAAACTAGTGTGTGTTGGAGATTGTGTGCTGCACTCGCATGGATGATTTACACCGTTGCTGATTCTCGTGCATTCCTTACGCTTTTACGCTTGTGCATCGAAAAAAAAGGCATAGCTTCATCATCACCCCCCGAGGTCCTTTAGGTTAACACAGTATCGACATTCAACTCATTTTAAAACCCTGAGCATGCGTTGCTAACCCTTTTTGCCTATCTTTAAAACCACCTCTTTAGGTCATAAGGGTCAGGGGTGAATTCTTCCCAAGAAGAAGAAAAGGAAGAAGAAATAAAACTGGAAGGAAAAGAAGAAAAGAAAGAAAAAAAAGGAGTAGAGGATGAGAGAAGGAAGGAAAAATAGAAAATAAAGAAGAAGAAGAAGAAGAAGACTTTTTAGCTTCAAACAAGTCCTTGAGCTTTAAAGTGAGCCTTCTGTCTAAGTTCAGTTTCAAGTTTTAGTCGAGATTTTAGCTTCAAACAAGTCCTGAGCTTTAAATAAGCCTTGAGCCTTAAGCTAGCATTATTTCATTAGTTTTAGACGATTTTTTGCTTCAAACAAGTCTTAAGCCTTAAGCGAGCCTTAATTATGTCTAATTGTAAGTTCAGTCTTAAGGTTATGTTATTCAGTGGTCACGTGGATAAACGTCACACTGAATAACATGACCTTAAGTTTGAGACGAATTTTTAGCTTCAAACATCAGTCTTGGAACCATCATTGAGCCTTATAAGTCTTGGGCTGATTACAATTCTGAAGTCAGATCTGCAAAATTCAAAATGGCGGATCTAATATGGAGTGCATTTTTTTAATTTCTCATATTTGCATATAATATATTTCTAGGGGATTTTTGGGGTCGCAGATTACGAATCTGAAGACAGATTTTTAAAAAATTCAAAATATTCATCTCGAAAACCCTTGAGTAACAAGTTTCAAGCGAATTTGAGCGAATTTTAAATTGAAACTCAATAATTTCTATTGAAAATTATGTGCTTCAAGTATACAGACTTCGCACTCGATAATAAATTTTAAAAATAAAATTAGCTTTAAAACTAAAAAAAATAGTAAAAAAGTAGCTATCGAAGATTATTATTTACAAAGAAGAATGTAATTCTTGCCAAGAATTTTATAACAATTTTTTAAATAATTCATTTCTCTTGTCAAATTTTGTGCAAATTCTAATTTCAATAATAGAATTCCTTAAGAAATTTTCAATATTCCTGAAAAGAATTAAATTCTTAGGAAGATTTTCAGGAGAAAATTTTTTTTAATTGAATTCTGTTTGGAAATTTTATAAAAATAGTAGATATTAAAAATTATTTTATTGCAAAAAGTTTTAATCTATATGAAAATAATTTAATTTTGAAAAGAATTTTATTAAAATTCCTTAAAATAATTGAAGTTTTGGTGAATAATTTTCTTATTTATCAAGATAATTGAATTATTTATGAAAACAACTAAATAGTTAAGAATTTTATTTAAAAATTTCAAAACCTATTGAATTGCTGAGAAGAATTTTATTATTTATACGAAAACATTTGAACAGTTGCTAAGAATTTTATTAAAATTTTCAAAAATAATTGAATTATTAAGAAAAATTTTATTTAAATGTTTTAAAAGAATTGAATTTCTGTGAAAAATTTGGTTATTTTTAAAAATAATTGAATTATTACGAAGATTTTTACGAAAAAATTTTTCAAATATAATTGAATTCCTGGTTGCAAATTTTATGAAAATAGTAGATATTAAAAATGCAAAAAGTTTTTAAAATAATTAAATCTTACAAGAAATTCTATTAAGATTTTTGAGAATAATTGAATTTTTTGCAAACAATTTTATTAAAATATTTTTAAAAACTTAAATTTCCAACTAGAAATTTTCTTATTTTTCAAAAATAATTGAATTCTTCTGATGAATATTGTTATTTATATAGAAATAATTGAATTTTGCAAAGAATTTTATTAAAATTTTTTTAAAAACTTAAATTTCCAACTAGAAATTTTCTTATTTTTCAAAAATAATTGAATTCTTCTGATGAATATTGTTATTTATATAAAAATAATTGAATTTTGCAAAGAATTTCAAGAAAATGTCTCAAAATAATTGAATTTTTAGGAATAATTAATTGAATCCTTCCAAAGAATTAAAAAAAAGTTTTAAAATAATTGATTTCTTTGAGGATTTAAAATTCAATTTTTCAGAATTATTACATTTTTCGGGCAATTATTGTAAAATTGTAGTATTAAAAATAATTCAAATCCTGCGATAAATTTTATGATTTATAAAAATAATTGATTAATTGCTAAGAATTTTATTACAATTTTTAAAACTAATTGCATTCCTGCGAAGAATTTTATTATTTATACGAAAATAATTGAAATATTTGGAAAAATTTTGTTATTTTAAAAAATAAATTGAATTATTACGAAGATTTTTACGAAAAATTTTTTCAAATATAATTGAATTTTGCTTTCAAATTTTATGAAAATTGTAGATATTAAAAATCATTGTATTGCAAAAAGTTTTTAAAAATAATTATATTTTACAAAGAATTCTATTAAAATTTTTGAAAATAATTTAATTCTTGCGAACGATTTTATTAGAATTTGAAAAAAACAAATTTCCAGAAAGAATTTTATTACTTTCCAAAAATAATTGAATTCTTTGGATAAATATTGTTATTTATGTAAAAATACATTAATTTTGCAAAGAATTTTATTAAAATGCCTCAAATTAATTGAATTTTCGGAAATTAAAATTAAATGTTTAAGAATAATTACATTTTTTTCAGTAAATTTCAGTGAAAAAATTTGTTTTCGTAACAATTAAAAAAACCTTTCGTAGTTTTTAATTTTTAATTCATTGCCGAATATTTTAATCCCTTTAAGTGTTATTATAAAATTCTCAAAAATTCTACAATTTTTTGTCGAGGCAAAATAATAGAGAATATTTTTACTGGAAAAACAGCATCTGTTAAGTTACAAGACATCTTTTGCAGTTAAATGTCTACGTATATAAAGACAGATCGCATTAATCGTTCTATAGCTTTGAGACGGGAAAGAGAGGAAACCAAAAAAAAAACAAAAATAAAAACAAAAATGAAAAGAAAAATAAGAGAGCTAAAGAGAAAAGTCTAGAGAAACGTTAAGAGAAACTGCATCTATAAGTTGTAGATTCATTAGATTAGTTACTAGTAGGATCTTGATTCCCACGATCTTAGATTAACACTGCACTGAATTAAATTGCTTTCGAATGTAGAAAAATAGAAACTGCCTCCTTGTGATAATTACAATTTATTAACAAACATTATTTTAATGTTAATTATTACTAATATTAATAATATTATTTTAAATAATAATTAATATCAAAAATTTAATATAAAACAAAATATAAAAAATTTAATGCAAAACAAAATATAAAAAATGTAATATAAACAGATTAAAACATAAAATAAAAAAAAATGTATAGTAAAAAATACAATATTACAAAAGAAAGAAAAAAATATTTTTGCTATAATTACTATTGAAGCTTATTGAAAATGTTTTCTTGGTAAACGAGCAATTTGCTATGTCCAACTTTTGACGTGCAACAAAGTGGAGAAGTAATTTTTAGATTTCCACTTTTGCTTCTCTTATATGTATATACATATGTATATACTTTGTGCAAGAGCACTTGCTACAATATGTACGTTTCAAACCATCAAATTATAATTGACGATCTTGTTGCGTATATTAATTATACGTTATTGGTGAGGAAAAAATTTCTATGAAACATGCAAACATGTCTGTAAATTGACATCACATCAAGTACATGTACTTATACGTAAACCTTAATTATCCTAACTCTTGATTATGGATGCTGTATATAAAACGTTAATTACCAAATCAATTAAAATGGCATTGACAGCAACTAAAATTAAACATAGGATAATTAAAAATTTACCTAAAGATTCAAAATTTTTCCCTAGAAATTCAAAAATGTACCTATTATTTTTGGGAAATAGTTGAAAAAAGAGATCACTTTACCCCATTGGGTTGAAAACAATATCTATTTTCATTACAATGCTTTTTTTTAACATCCGAACGAGTTTAGAAAATTTTTAATATTCATTGATGAGTGCATTACTTAATTTCTAATTATAGAAATAAGTATTAAAAATGAGTCTTAAAAGTTGAGAAAAAATATTAAAAACTCTCAAAATATTATAAAACTGTGTTTTTTCAAATGATGCTTCAAATTTTTCAGTCGTTTAAAAAATAAAATTTGAAGACCTCTTTTCTTTCATTGCGCAATTTTTTGTTTTCCTTCTTCCTTCACGATAAAAGAAAAGATGCAAACAAACGTACTTATCTCAAACCAACACTGCGAGCATTTAGTGTTCACAAAACTCAAGCGTAAAATAACAGAGGCGAATAAAGCATAAAGTTAAAAAGGCAATCATTTTTTCTCCCCTAAAGATAATGACAATTGGTATAAATACAATGTATGAAATTTTGGCTTTAAAATATTTGAACGAGTAAAAATATATACGTACTCTTATACAAAATTGGAAGGAAAAAAAATTGCTGTATATATATGCGGATGTAAAAAAGAGTATGTATATGCAAGCGTAGTGTTACATATTGCCCTTAGGCTGAAAGCATCTTTTTTTTCTCATGAATATGAGGAACGAGGAGTCAGTAAGTGTGTGGCTTTGTAAAGGATGCGAATAATGTTGTCTGGACCATCTTCATCTCTCTCTCTCTCTCTTAATCTTCCTTTTTTTATCTCTCTCTCTCTTTTTTTTGTCTCTTTTTAACCATGACGACAAAGAAATAACATTGTCGACTTCTCAATTGCTTTGAAAACCGTGACAGTAATGATGACACTGATGATGATAGATCAATGTCACGTCAAAAACCATATTGCCATTTTAAAAATACCCGCAGTATATGTGCTCATAAACAATAAATGAAGAAAACAAAAGCTACATCCCTCCGTATAATGAATGAAAGTAATCTACAATAATTATACAGAAAAATATGAAACTTGTTTTTAAAACATTTTCAAAACATTTTCTAGAATTTTCGAAGAAGAGAAATTTTTTTAATTCAGCTAAAAATAGAAAAAAAACATCACCATAAATTGATTTGTTTCTTATTCGGAGCGCGATACATATGAATATTTTTAGTAGAAAATGTGCAATTTGGAGAAAATAAATTGACTAATCTTATATTATATGAGAACAAGAAGAAAAGAGGCAGATTTTGTATAATTATCCTGCACTATATGGTATGGCTTGAAAACAAGTTTTATTTCTGGGAAATGTGTCTCTTGTTTTCTTACTGACTCTATACAAGTCGACAGATCGTTTGTTTTTCCATTGAGCGCCTTGTTCCATCTTCATCAACAAATATCAGGAAACTTGACGAACGAGTTCAACATGAGTAAAGCGAGTAATTCGTTTCCTTAAATACAAAAATGGTGACATGTCGAAGGACAATTCATAAATTATTCGAAACTTATATCTACTTTAGGGTTGAAAATTAAAATTACAAATAAGAAAAAATAAATTTTAGGGGTAGTCACAAGTTTCAGGTTTAACAATTTACCTGACAATTTACTGATATTACAATTACTCCCCCTGAGAAAATTCTTTTTATGTGAAAAAATGAATGCTTACTTAAAATTTATGAATTTAATAATTTCTAAAAATTAAAATTTAATAATTTTTATAAATATTTGGACAATAATTGAATTATTTTTAAAGAATTTAAAGTTCTTGTTGAAATAGAATTTTATGGAAATTTTTGAAAATTAAATTCTTTAGTGGAATTTTCTTTAAATTGGATTAAAAATAATTTAATTCCTCCAATGAATTGTAGTATTTATAAAAATAATTGAATTATTTTGAAGAATTTATTAAAATCTTAGAAAATAAATGTAATTTATGAAAATATTTAAAAATATTTGAATTCACCCGAGGAATTTAATTAAAATTGTTTTCAAAATAATTGAATTTCTCCAAAGAATTTTACTATTTATAAAATTAATTAAATTCTTGTGAAGAATTTCATTATATTTATAAGAATAATTAATTATTTCGAAGGATTTATTAAAATTTTTGATAATTCGATTATTTTGAAAATTTGCAATTAAAATTATTCAAAAGTTAATTTTCAAAAATTGTAACAGAATACTTGGAACAAGTCAATTATTTTCAATTAAATTTTACAAAATTTAAACTATTCGAAAACATTTTTATTATAGAATGTTGAATCTGAAAAATTTAATGATAATTCAAAAACAATTTTTCAAAGATTTGATTTGATTTTTCACATAAATTATAAAAATTAAGATAAGTTGCACTTTTTACTAAAAATTATGGTATTTTGTTACAATGTTTTAAAGAAAAGTCCAAACAGTCACAATTTTTTAAAATAAGTCGAAATAAGTCTCAATTTTCTTAATTTTTCTGACAAAAAATTTGTTTTGTGGCCGATGAAATTTCACTTTTGCGAATCGCCATTCTCACGAAATTGTCACTTTTGCGAAAAGTCATTTATGCGAAATATCATTTTTACGAATTGTCATTTTTACGAATCGTTATTTTTTCGAAATGTCATTTTTGCAAAATGTCGTTTTTACGAATTTTCATTTTACGAATCGTTATTTTTCCGAAATAACCGTCAAATAGCACGAAAGAAATTTTTTACCTAAAACTTTTAATATAAGTAAAATAAAGTTTGTTTCCTAATTGCAAAAAAAACCTTTTAATATTTTAACTACTTCTAAAAAGAATATAACTTCAAAAAAGTTATAATTTAATTATCAAGGTTAAAGAAAGAAACAAAACATCTGATAATGTCAACAATGTTTACTGTGGTTGATGAGAATGGTTGGGAAGCACTTGTGCGTAGGCCTTTACATGAATAAAATGAAGTTAGCCGCTATATTAATCTCGCCGGAAAAAGGAATAAAGTATTTAATAAATTAATTATTAATATTCTTTGTAAAAAGAACCAAAGATAATCAAAATAATTGGCTAAAAGTTATTTAAATACATTTCGAAAAGCAAGGGGCAATTAAATTCAGAAGAAGCGGGAGAATTTGAAAATATCGATTATTGGATATTTTCGGATATTTTTCGCTTGACGCCAACTTCAGGTTCTTTTAGCGTTTGCCGACAAATGTGTAACATGGCCATAACCTATAAGACTCCAAAAAAGTATTATCATTTTAAATCAAGTTTCCCTTACTCTTACTCAGCGTTTAATCTCTCCAATTTTCCATATAAGGAATACGAGAATCACTCTGAACAATCGATAAACGAAAATTCATCTTCGAAACAATATATTTAGTTTTGTGCCGTTTAATTAAAAATCATGTCCGATCCTCGTTTACGTACATTGAAAATAAAAACTGGAATTGTCAAACGTTTAGCTAAAGAGAAAGTGACTTACGAAAAAGAGTCCGAACAACAACGAGAGAGAATTCAAAAATATAAGGATCAAGGTAAATTTTTATCCCTTTTCGATTTTTATTCTAGTGCGTAGTAAATATCACTTTTTGCTTTCTTTAAGTGAATTTCATTTATAATACAAACTGTTTAATATAAATTACTAATACACGTCAAGAATATCACAAGAAACTTAAATTTATTAAAGAATGTCACAAGTTTTTGCACGAAATGATAATTTAATCATTTTTTTAAAGGATTTAGAGTTTAGTTATTTATTTAATATTTTACCAGATTGTAAAGCTTCATATAAAGATAAATTTTTAATAAAAAAGTGATTTTCGAAAAAAATTAAATCTTAATAATAAAGAATTTCCTTTCTTAAAAAACGATTCTTTTCACCAACTTTTTTTGTAAATAAATAAATTAAAACTAATTTTACAATATAGAAAATTAGTGATAATTTGAAATTGAAAATAACGTTTACAGGAAAAGACGGATATGACATTCGAAAGCAGGAGGAAGTGCTACAGGAATCATTAATGATGATTCCCGATTGTCAACGTCGTCTAGCAAAAGCATACGAGGAGTTGAAAAAAATTCTCGAAACCGAGGAGGATCTTAAGGAGTCGGAAACTTATCTTGAAGCGCAAAAAATTCTCGAGGACTCAGCAAGTCAATTACCGAAAGAGGGAGAATTATTGCCATTGTGATAATCTTGTCGATATTACGTTTTATTATCAAAAGTTAACGCTTAAACGAATAGAGAAACACTTTTGATACACTATTTTTTTAATTACTATCATTATTATTTTTACATCGATTAACAGAAAAACTAATTACCAGCAAGCGGAGAAGAATTAATCCCTAAGTAGAAAACTTATTAATTCATCAAAACGTAATCATGTTCAATTACAATTATCCCCCAGGACCAAATCCTGGTTACTCGGGTTTTCCCTTTCCACCCCCATTTCCAATCAACTATCCCCAGAATTTTCTCCCACCACAAAATTTCATTCCAACATTAAATCCTTCTTCATTTCAAGAAAATTTCCAAAAACCCTCCATTAATTTACTGACAAGAAAGAGGGATACGGAATTTATAAATAATTTCATCGACAACGAAGGAAATCCTTGTCAATTGAAAAACACCGAGAAGGAATTACCAAAAATATCAGAAATTAATGATGCTGTACGAATTATTTACACACTGAATCAATCGATAAAAAGTATTTGCACTGAAATGAAGTATAAAAATTTACCAGACAACGAGTGGCAAACGAAAATGGAAATAGCGAAAAATTTAAAGAATCAAGTGGA
The DNA here is from genome assembly GCA_032872475.1 of Leptopilina myrica (nomen nudum). NCBI lineage: Eukaryota > Metazoa > Arthropoda > Insecta > Hymenoptera > Figitidae > Leptopilina > Leptopilina myrica (nomen nudum). The sequence continues at coordinate 41,116,984 of CM065461.1, forward strand.
AACATTGTCAATTATGTTTGAGGATGAAAAATTCATGGAGACAATGAAAAGTAAATTATCGAAACGAAAGAAAAAGCGTTTGAGAGAAAAAAGGAAACGCGATGCGCTTCGTAATGAAATTAAAGAGAGACGTGAACGATTGAATGTTGAAATTGATAATTGGATTAAAAAGAAGCAAAATTTAATTGAAAGAGAGAAACAAGAGGAAATATTGCGTAAAGATGCGGATATTGTACTTTCCGATGTTCGTGGTAAACGAAGTGATGCAAAAAAATTCTCCTCACTCTTAAAGGAAATGCAAAATTTTCGTAATGTTAAAGTGAAAATTGCTCGAGCACGGGGTGAAAATTTCCCTCAAGCGGCCGATCAAGCATTCAACAATATCATTGGTATAGTGAAAATTGTTTTACATTTCTATTTTTTTTTAAATAATTTAAATTTAGTAAAACTTTTGCAAAATTATTCAAAAATTTGACAAGTTCTTTTGTAAAATAATTGACTTTTGATGAGTGGAAAAATCCCATGAGATTTCCATGAGTTTTAGAAACCCTGTTAATGGTAAAATTTACTTTTCGTTTATAGTATAATTTACTTTCTATTCATTATAAAATTTACATTATAATTAGAGGAAAAATTTATATTATATTTATAGCAAAATTTGCTCTCTATTTATGATAAACTATATTTTATTTGTTTTTTTTTCATTCAGGCAAACTTGTTGAACACTGGACGGCGCTAGATCGAGAATATTCTCTTGAGGAGCAAGGATTAAAATTAATGATACAAACTGACAATGAAAGAAAGGAAGAAACGAAAAAGATGCACGCTTTCAATAATTGGGAGCAAATTATCTTTGGACAGCGATTGCCAAAAAATGCTTTTCTTCAAAATAATCTTCTAAACTTCGTCACAATTAGGTAAATACAATTAATAATTAATAACGATATAATAATTATCATTAATATTATTATAAATAATAATTACAGTAATAATAATTTCAATATTTTTGTTATTATTATTATTATTATTTTAAGATTTAAATAATATTAATGACAAATTTAAAAAAAAAATCAATTTGTAAAAAATGAAAAAATGTTTGTGATATAAAAAAAAAACTTACAGGACAATGTGGGACAAATTCTATGACACAAATGGAAAGCCAATTCCAATGGGATGGGTGGTACCTGTTCCTCCTTCATCAGCCGCGTGGCAAACACTTCTTAAAAAGCCCTGAACGCATAATGGGAACTTTAAATTAATAAATTGCGATGATTAATTAATTTTTTAACATCTCATTAG